>OY292428.1:2580000-12580000 GCA_958496245.1 Perizoma flavofasciatum | reverse complement strand
ATACTTTTGTATCGAATTCAACTAAAACTATTACCTAATTGTGACCTAATTTTCACCACACTTTATTGTGAAGTAAGCTTTATTGTGAAGAAGTTAGGTAACTGAATAAAGCTACCTAAAAATCGAAGCTGAATCTGCCTAATATCAGCTAAGTAAATCCATAATTTTAACATCATATAAATCATTATAAAATCTAAGGGGGAAAGGTACGCAATTGTCCATCGTCCATAAACAAAAAATATTTAAACACTAACCACAAAATCGGTAGGTAAAAAACGGGAATAACCCCTACAGGGAAGCGGGCGTGACTTTACGTGATTCGATTCCGAAAGTTTAACTATGACATAATCTAACTGAGTAGGTACTTTTCATCTAGGTACCAAGCAGGCAAAGCCATGTGCAGAATCTAATCCTACTATCCTACTAGTATTATAAACGTGAAAATTTGTGAGGATGGATGTTTGTTACTCTTTCATGCAAAAACTATTGAACGGATCTTGATGAAACTTTGCAGTAATATAGCTTATACATCAGAATAACACATAGGCTAGGTAATTTTTATCCGGATACCACGAGGGCGAAGCCGTGGGCAGAAGCTAGTAATATTATAAACGCAAAAGTTTGTGAGGATGGATGTTTGTTACTCTTCCACGCAAAAATTATTGAACGGATTTTGATGAAACTTTACAGTAATATAGCTTATACATCATAGGCTATTTTTTATCAGGGTTTCATGCGGGCGAAGCCGTGGGCAGAAGCTAGTTTTACATAATTTTCGTCTTTAGGTATTCAGCTATATGTTATTTTTAATGAATTTTACGTGATATCTTCTTCAATTATTGTGAACCAATTTAATAAATTATAATTATAAATTAAAAAAAAACCTTCCTGAGTGTGAAAAAATGGGAGATCTAATTTCATATCGGACTTTTTATTAACTTACCGTTATTTACAGTTGCTTTTTATTCTTTTTTCATTAGTCTAAATAATTTACATTATCATGGTATGAATGCATTGTTTTCGAGTTTTCGAGTATTTATGATATATTGAAACTTTTAATTCAAAACAATGAAATGTTTTCAACGCTCTTTACAGTATATAAAACTTGTTTGAGTTCATAACACCAAAACGCATGGAACTCCAACAAATAATGTGATCTAGCATGACATGAAATTATATTTTGGGAAGCAAAACAAATACTACAAAGTTTCTTTTAAAGATAACCTTACTTACTCGAAACATCAGATTCATTAGACTCTTCCACTGAACAAACTACTGCAATACATACAAATACTATGAGAAATATCTTGTTGCTGTTCATTTTTGCCAATTTCTATAACTTTTTATTCAGTAAAACGTATAATTCACATTGCGTACGCACTACTCCCGCGAGGCTTTGCCATCAAAGAACGTAAGAGGTTAGTGTTCTTTATCAATATACTAAGCAGACAATGCGGGTAGAAACAAAACAATTTACGCAAAGAAAATGATGAATGGGCACTATTATTTTAAAAAGAATAGGCAGATGCAACATGTTCAAATACAGATAAGTAATTATAAAAATAATAGATGCACACTGATCCAAGTAAAATAAATAGCTGACTGATGCTTGTTTTTCTTATATTCAAATAAGTGAGCCATGTTAAACATCAAAGCAAACCTTAGTCCAGCAGTGGACTTTACAGGCTATTTTATCGACAACATTAATGATTAAATTATGAATATAATGTTATGTTAATTCTCTTTTCGCTGAAAACCACGTATAAAGTACCGTTGCTTGTGTAAAAACGTAACGCCTTTGTAAATAAGTAGAGCAAAGTTTCACTAAGCAAGGATGCTTTGTGTTTTATCAACTCGTCTTTTTACCTAGGAAGCCCGATTATAAGTTTGCTGTAAGAGCTTGTTTGTTTGTTTGTCTGTTTCCATTTATCTCCAAATATGCAATCGATTTGTATTTGATTTCAAGTATGGTTCTAAGGGGGTGCTAGAAAAGACAATGTTAACACGTCAGGCGTTCTCAGCACGTCTCGTTACTTCTGTCTGCGTCTCAAAATGTCGGTGGTCTATAATATTGGTTAGAGGTGTTATTTATAATAAATAAAATTAGTAAATCTTTATTGTATGCCAGAATTAATTATTTTTTTACATAGAATCTTATAACTAGGTTATGGTGATACCTATAATGGGCGGCTCTCTTCCACTATACTGCGTCGCATGGTTCGTGGTCACCATTCGTGAAGCTTTTTTCATTCGGTGGTCGGTTCTGTGAGCTAGGTATATATAATAATATATTGGCCTGCTCCTAACCACTTCTACCTACCTAGATACTCGCTAATTCTAAGGGCGAATTATATCATGAGGTACCTACTTTTAGTTATTTTACCGATTGTTTGATCTCGGATTTTATCAATATAAATGCAAATTCCGAGCATAGCCCTATCCTATCCATAGCTACATTGCGCCTACCTATTAATAATAAGCTATCTACGAGAGATAAAAACATCTTATATTCATTAAAATCACCAGCATTTATTTACAAAAAATCAATCACAGTTGTATCAGAGGCAATCTTTACTATTATTGATATTTATTTGGTACTTAGCATTCCTAAATCTATTTATACTTCGTGGGCAGCAATAATCATGGTAGTTAAGTATAAGTAAACGCGTACTAAACAAGAGCCCATGCGAAAGGAACCGTAACGTAAAAGCGATAACTAAAGAAGGTATTAGATACCTAATATCAGTACTTTCGTTACTTATATTATATTCCAGCATCATCATAATAAAAATATTGAATATAAATTAATTAATAAGAAAAATGTGTACAAACCCCGGGTTCCAATCACATTCAGAAAATTTCTTTGAAAAATTATTAAAAGTTCTAACATCATCCTTATAAAAAGGACCTTAAAATCCTTATAAATTGGACCACTAATATTGTAATAGATACTATTTACACCAGCTTGGACTGAGTGCACATAATTAAAACCTACTTATTTTTTTTTATCAAAAAACGATCTGTTGTAATAAGAACATTCAAATCTTTATTTTTGTTAAAAAATTAGCTGTAATTTTTTTACATTATCTGAGTGATATTACACTTTCAATTTTTCTAATCGTTTTCGCTAGTCAGTTAACTCATCTGATCATAATTTGTTTAGGCCCAGATGATTTTCTCCACTATCTCTGGTTTTATTTTTAGGTCACTTTACGTCTTGTTGGCAAACTGGTCCTTGAGTTCCTCTCTCCTCTCTCTCAACTTCGCGTCAGATGGTAGACACATTCCGATGAGACCGCCGCCTTGAATAATGAAAGAAAAAAATATTTTAAAAACCTTTGACTATAAAATCCATCCATATTTAAATCCATAATGTTAAAACGCCCGGGACCCTCGTGAACATACTTAAAAACTTTCTCGGAATAAAATAAGTATTCCAATGAAATGAGCTTTTAAATGTCGAATGGTTGCGGATGGATGGGCGAATATTTTGACAGAATGTTTGAAGTTCTGTGAGCGTGATGTATGACAATGCGTCTAGCTGATTTCTGTTATTTTTGACGTCTTTTTCCAATTGTTTCTGTTATAATGTTTTATTTTATTTTCTGTATTGTAATTTCATGAATTATTTTGACTTTTTTTTATATTTTAATGAATATCTTTAATTAATGTTATTGGTGTGCAACCGTTTAAATTAAAGTAAATAAATAAATACAAAATACAATACAAAATGTTCAAATGTGTCTAAAAATTTATAATAAACTATACCTGAGGAACTTAAAGCGTTAGATGGAATTACATTAAAGAGAAAGTCCACTGTGTAATTGTTTTTATAGCCTAGATGAGGTATGTTACATAAAATAATAGTAATAATTGAAATAAACAGCATGACATTTTTCATATTTGAACGCCTGCATGCAGGCTGAGTACATTTGCAATCATAATATGCCCACGGCATCGCCCGCGTGGTACCCGGATAAAAAGTAGCCTATGTGTTAATATGATGTATAAGCTATATTACTGTGAAGATTCATCAAAATCCGTTCAGTAGTTTTTGCGTGAAAGAGGAACAAACATCCTCACAAACTTTCACGTTTATAATATTACTAGCTTCTGTCCACGGCTTCGCCCGCGTGGTACCCGGATTAAAAGTAGCCTATGTGTTATTCTGATGTATAAGCTATATGACTGTAAAGTTTCATCAATAACCGTTCAGTAGTTTTTGCATGAAAGAGTAACAAACATCCATCCTCACAAACTTCCGCGTTTAAAATATTAGAATAGGATACCTATCACGAATCTATCACTCATTACCTATGTTTCGCAACACTGTTTCTATACAAAGTTTAGAACTAAATTGCACACCTCAAAGGGTAGTTTTGATAAAAAAAACGTGTTTCATTATTTACTTTAAAGTTTATTTATACAGAGTTTTGAGCGAATCAAACAATTTTTTTTTCAGAAACTTTACTACCCTGTTTAGGGGTTGATTTTCGAAAATTTTCGAAATAGCCTGTGTGTTATTCCAGAACCTAAACTATCTACATTCCAAATTTCATCAAAATCGGTTTAGTAGTTACGGAGATACGTGGTAACAAACATTCACACACAGACTTTCGCATTTATTATATTAGTAGGAAGTAGGATAATAGGATGACGGCTGGCGTAGACATAATGATTGGGTACCGTTGACATTTATAGAACCCTAAGAAGTGAAAAACTTACCAACAGCTAATCCTCCAAAGATGTAGAATGCTGCTTCACAGTTATTGTCCAATAAGCTCTTGAGCCAGTTAATGCCGAACACTGCGCTACCACGACCAAACATCAAAGTCAGGCAAATCGCCATCGCTCTAGAAAAGAACAGAATTGTGATAATGTGAATATTTGAGCTCCTTGTGAAGAACTCGTCAGGGCCACCACACCTATTTCTGCGGCTAAGCAGTAACACTCGTATTGCTTTTTTCAAGTTTGAAGGGTGCCGGTGCCGGTGAAGGTGCCGGTGAAATTACAGACACATGACACTTTTCACCCGTTATGTTTTAGGGTCGGCAACGCACAAATGATACCTCTGGTGTCGTAAGCGTTCATAGGTTACGGAAACCGCTTACCAACAGGTGGTAAGCTTATGCTTTTTCGCCACTTTAGATAGATAGATAGATAGATAGATAGATAACTCTTTATTGCATACACCAGGATAAAAACACTTTACATAGGATCTTAAAACTAGGTGGTGGTGATACAATGGGCAGCCTTATCGCTGAGAGCGATCTCTTCCAGGCAACCTTTGGATGGACTTCAATTAAAAGAATGTGAAGAGAGTTGGTGTAACTGCAATAAAAATAATAATAATAATAATAATTTGCAGTAGGTAATAAAATATATATTTAATAAATAATATAAAGTGGTATAATGTATTCCTATAAATAATACAGTAATATAATATATACTCGTAACTACAAATGCAATGACTGGAGCTAAGAAAATGATAATACTTAGTTTACCGAAGCTGCAAAGTACAGTTTAAAGACCTCATTTTTAAAAATAGTAAGCGATTTAGCATGTCTAAAGTAAACTAGTCACTTTAGTTCTAAATAAATGTAAAAAACATTTAAAGATATTTTAATACCCTCGATGTGTATTTAAATTATGTATTTCAGCGCCCCCTAGTGAAAACAAAACACTTAACAAACATATAAACAGTTCTGACTCTACACTAGGATTCTCTGTGTCGTGGGTATCAGGAAATACGAGTACCGTGGTACCAAAACGACCTCTGTGCCGCAGTGGGCGAAGGTCCGCCTGAGACGCAGAAGGTTGCGGGTTCGATTCCTGTCACGAGACAAATGTTTGTAAGATCTGCAAATATTTTTCTCAGGTCTGGGTGTTTTTCTATGTATAACATGTATGTATTTACAACAAAAAAAAAGTATATAAGTAGTATATCAGTCATGTAGTTCCCATAATACAAGCTCTGCTTAGTTTGGGGCTAGATGATGCTGTGTGAAAAATGTCCAGCATTATTTATTTATTATTTATTTATTTAAAACATTCTGACCTAGAACAAATATCTGCAGAACAAGCAAACATTTGTCCCGCAGTGAGTATCGAACCCACACCTCTTGCGTCTCAGCCGACCGTCGGTAAAATAACAGAGTTGTGATTATTATGATGAATACAATTCATTTCTACGATATTTGGAAAACCCCGACAAGTATTTTCGATATTTGGAAAACCTCGAAGTATTTAAGAAGTATTTTCAACACGTATTTCAGCGCCCCTTGGTGTTTTGTAGTATTAAAACCTATATGAGAACCATCCTTGAAGACATAATCTATTGCAAAAAACTGCTTTACAATCTGATAAGCATTTTCGGATATAAATGCTAACAGTCAAAGAAACAAACATACAAACAATCAATGTCTAAGCTCTTTACGTCACAGGTAAAAATGGGTAAAACAAAAGTAAATTTACTCACTTAACGTAAGTTGGGAACACGTCTACGATGAAACTGTTTAGGGAGCCAAAGTTGATGATTGCTGTGATGTAAACTATAAAGCAGACCGCAGTAAGAGACCAGATGTTGCTGGCGTTGATTAACAGTCCTGCAACGCCGCCTATCACCTGGAAGAGAGACCGTATTGTACGTACATGGAAAACACAACCATGAAATTCGGACCATACAAGGTAAGTACGTGTAGGGAATGTACGGCCAGCATTAGACTAGATTGTGATTGAATTTGATTACCTATGTTTTTATAAGTGACTTTTTTATTTCTTCGACCTATTAAATTATATTTCATTCTTAATATCAGATTTAAAAAAAACAGTTACTTATCAACATACACAATCGAACTCAAAGTTGCAGCGCCCTAACGGGGTTCATGTACCTACTTAGTTTCTTATGTATTGTTTAAACACCTATACTAAACTGTGTACATGACAGCAATAAAATATGAATATGAATATTATGTCAGCCTCCCTATTCTGTATCTGAAAATCACTAGGTGAACAATATAAATTAATAATTTATGTATCATTATTTTATATCCTATCCTATCCTATCCTACTAATATTATAAACGTGAAAGTTTGTGAGGATTTTTGTTACTCTTTTACGCAAAACCAACTGAACGGATTTTGATGAAACATTACAGTAATATAGCTTATACATCAGAATAACACATAGGCTATTTTTTATTTGGGTACTACGCGGGCGAAGCCGTGGGCAGAGCTAGTTACTATTATAAATACGAAAGTTTGTGAGGTGGATGTTTGTTACTCTTTCACTCAAAAACTACTGACCGGATTTTAATGAAACTTTACAGTAATATAGCTTATACATAAGATTAACACATAGGCTACTTTTTATCTGGGTAACATGCGGGCAAAGCCGTAGGCAGAGGCTAGTTAATGTTTATGTTTAGGAACAAAAACTATACTGTAGGTATAGTTTTTGTTCCTAAACATAAACATTTATCAATGCTTAGTATCAAAAATTACCTACTGTTCAGGTTATATACCTTGCCTAGGTACTAACATTATTTTAGACTCTGGGTCCGTGGGGAAGCGGAGCCCTTCGCGTTTTCAAAATTCTTTCAGGGCTACTGATCGAAGAGATGTGTGATCAGAGAGCTGGCTCCTATCTGGGTCAACGCATTAGCATTGCCATTCAGCGTGGCAATGCGGCTAGTATCCCAAAATACGCTTGTCTGGTAGTAATCTGGATCAGTTGAGCTTTCTATAGATTGTTTGCAACGGTCTGTAGATAGCCAGCTGTTTCATCTGTATTTTTTGTATATACCTACTTGCAAATAGTTGTATGAATCAGGATAAAGTTTATACTTTATTTTATTGGTACTAGTTTGTTAACGCCAAACCTCTGCTTGCCTACCTAAGTATCTGTTACTTTACACTTAGACAAATGAGATACCTACCTATAAATACCATCTATGTACCTACCATGTGAAAGCAATACCTAAATGTATTGAGTATTTTTATTATATTGTATTCTTAGTAACCCCTGCCGTTAGACAAAAACGCACGTAGCGTAAGTACATCGCAGATAAAAACGATAACCCTCCCTTGAAGATGCCAATTCGGCTCTTCTGAGTTAATACCGAATACATAGAAGACTATTTAAGCTGCCGATCCTAGTTCTCAGAATTTAGGAAGTTGGTCTGGCAATTGACAAAATCAGCACCCATTGAGTAATCAAGGAAAACCCCCCGATAAACCGATGACATCTTAGAAGTTGTGGGAAATTACAAAATCTATTTTGTCTTGACCAGCTCTTTGCTTAAGCAAGCATACCTACAGGTTTATTTGGAAACCTATGTCATCTTCATGCTATGATACTTATGATGAGCTGATGCCTACCTGAAGTCCGATGAAGAGAGACTTCCTCCCGATGCAGTTCACAATACTGCTGGTGAGAAGGTTGAAGAAGCCGATTAAGGTACTCATTCCGAATACCATCATCATGGCGGTGTGGTTCATTGAACATGCGTCGGACTAAAAAACAAAAAGAAAACAAAGGATTTAGAGTGCATTACATGTAGCGGGAAATGATTTGACATATTTAGCGCCAGACTGAATCTAGGCTCTTCAAAATCTGCGATCAATAAATACAGCGTTAGCCCAACCACCAAACCTATGTGTGTCCTAGCATATTGTAAAGACTAATCGCACACATTCCTTCTTCGATAACTCATTATGTAAAAAACGGTAACGAAAAACGTCATGAGGAAACTGCCATGCCTTAGAACTGAAAATCTGAAGACGTACCATCGGTTAGTTTTCGAAATGTGGCTTGCACACGTAGCGATGCTGACGCGTTATCAAATTGAAACAATACAAAATCGTTTTCCGCTGTCACTTGTCATCTCTATGTGAATAGAAATAAAAGCAGAGGTAGGCCAAAGAAAAGATGAATGAATTGTGTGAAGACAATACAAATATATTTATTTACCATGATGTATGTTACAATTTTACTATTTTGGTGGTCCCCGCACGAAGGCTAGCCTATATCGTGGGAGGCCGGTTACATAGGATACCATTACCAAATTTACTAAGCCACTGTTTCAGGGCAAACAACAAGACCAAAAATTCTATATTCAAAGACTTTACAATTTATGTTATGACGATTATATCATAACTCTAATAACATGGTTAAGAAAGGAGTGAGTACTGAAATGACGGCTGATAGAGGAGAGTAGAAGAAGAAACATGTTGTACCGACCCCACGCAATGTGGGATAAGGACAAGAAGATGATGACTTGTCATCTCTAGATATCATGGAATGGTATGGTCATGGTATTTAATGTTGAACGTTTCTTTACCATGAGATAGAAGATATCTTTACCTCTTCTACAGTCGTGGAGTTTCTGGATAATCTGATCATCTCGCATAGCGTAACGTCGCTACTGCCTCGCTCCACTGACACCATGAATGCGTTCATGATATAGGGAAGCCAAACCATGAAGGGGTTGATGCTGGGAAAAAAGAACAATATAATAGTGCAATGCAGACTGACCCATGCTGAAGCAAAGCGAGTCTTGTTAGGGTTAAGCTCGCTTTTGTCCCATATGTAAGTTTTTGGCTGTATTCTCTGTATTAATAATAAGAATAAGAGTAAAGTTTAAAGTAATGCAAAGTAAATGAAGAAGTGTCTTTGTATTTAGAATTTATTTGGAGAAAAAAGTTTGCAAAAAACTAAACGCATACTAAATCAAAGGGTTTTCCAATAGTTTGTCAATTTTAACGAAAATCCTGTCCATACAGATAAGAAAGTGACATTTCCTCATCAATAAAATAACCAAACAGAGTTTGTTGCCTGATTCTTCTAGGCTTGGTGGCGCGCGAGGAAGCGGCGTGAATTTACGCCGATTCCGCATTTTAAATTCAGGCTGCAGTCGAAATTTGCTCATTTCAAATTATTCGTTGTTTTTAAGCAAAGTAATGAAATAACTTATTTATTTGAATACAATAATTTATAAAATATGGAAAATATAAGTAAATTAGAGCAACTTACGGTCCCTTTCAAGTATTTTGTGTCTATTTTTTTTTTTTGTGTAACTGTCTTTTCTGTGCTTTGTTGTTGCCAAATAAATGACTTAAGAAGTCTTGCAGAATTAGTATAATTAGTAATTCTGCAAGACTTATAGAATAGCATAGCGTAATCGCTTACTAAGATGACAGCGGGGAGCCCTCCCCGCTCTCGGTACATTGATGCATTTCTTATAGACGACCTCTGTGGCGCAGTGGGCGAAGGCCCGCCTAAGACGCAGAAGGTGACAGGTTCGATTCCCGCCGTGAGACAAATGTTTGTATTATCTGCAAATATTTGTCTCGGGTCTGGGTGTTTAATATGTATGTATTTACAAAAAAAAAATAAGTAGTATCAGTCATGTAGCTCCCATAACACAAGCTCTGCTTACTTTGGGGCTAGATGATTCTGTGTGAAAATGTCCAGCATTATTATTATATATTATTATTATTACACTTCATTTATTGTATAATCTCGCTTAAATAAATTTTTCACTACAAATTCAATATAAAATACATCAAAACATTGTAGTAAAAACATATAAAAACGGAGAACCACAATCCGCGGGCAGAACCCAAGCGGTCGGTGGCTAGGGATGCAGAGAGAGGAACCTCCGGACGATGCACGCCGACTACAGGAGGATAATAATAATAATAATTATTATTATTATTATGTTTTCTATCAATAGACTGGGCCCTTTCTATATGATTCTTGTGATTTCAATAAATAAAAACCTATTTTCTTTGACTCTTTGAAAGGCAGTACTAAAATACTTACGACAAATAAACAACGATGGACACGGTCGCCAGCAACAAAGTATCTTTCAGCAATGGAAGTTTGATCATAGGCAGTGTTTGTGCTTTGATGGATGCCCAGAACCCGACTTTGGTTGATGATGAACCTTCCTCGTCCAGCACTACGGAGTTCACCTGAAAGAGCAAAACCATTTCAGAAGCGTATTATATGATCTTTCGTTACTATATGGCTCTTATAATAATGCTGAACTTTTTCACACAGCATCATCTAGCCCCAAACTAAGCAGAGCTTGTATTGTTTATATTTATATATTTATATTTATTTGATTGCTGTCATGTACACAGTTTAGTATAGGTGTTTAAACAATACATAAGAAAGTAGGTAGGTACATGAACCCCGTTAGGGCGCTGCAACTTTGAGTTCGATTGTGTATTTTAATAAGTAACTGTTTTTTTTTAATCTGTTATTAAGAATGAAATATAATTTAATAGGTTGAAGAAATCATAAAAGTCACTTATAAAAACATAGGCAATCAAATTCCATCACAATCTAGTCAACAATGAAATACATAATTAGCAAATAAAATTTCAAATTATCTGTATTGGTTTGGTATTATAAATTAAATTAAATAGAAATGTCCAATCAATAAAAACTAGTTAGGTGAGGCCAAGTCAAATATACTTATACTAAGGTAAATGCATAGGTAGGTCAGTCACATGAAACATCGGAAGGAGAAAAAGTCAAAGTTTGTCTACAATAAACTCTTCAACGGAGTAATAGCATTTTTTTATCAACAGATTTTTAAGTTTAGCAATGAACAGTTTATCTTTTTGTTCTGCTTTTAAAGTTTCGGGAACTGTGTTTGTGGGAACTGCATGACTGATACACTACTTATACCCATTTTTTTCTGTACATATTATACACAGACCCAGACCCGAGAAAAATATTTGTAGATACAAACATTTGAACAACGGGAATCGAACCCGTCACCTTCTGCGTCTCAGGCGGGCCTTCGCCCACTGCGCCACAGAGGTCGTCAACTCTAGTTGAATACATTCTAAACTAAGATTGGATATTGTCTGCAAAACAAAATGCTCGTCATTTCTCTCACATTACGACCTCTGTGGTGTGGTACGTTTATTTCAATTGTACTCATATGCCACCGTTTCATGTTTCTCAATAAATATTTAGTTTTCTTTTACGGTTTACGGTTTAAGATCATTTTATTTGATTTGACTGTCTTGTTACAATTTTGCTAGATGGATTTCTAGGCAGTATTGTCATAAGCAAACATGCCACCTTTTTACCTTCATTATTATCATTATCTTACAATCATAAATTACATATTTCTTATCTCTTTGCTTGTATATCTTATATTATTTGCTGAATATTAAACGCAATAATTATCAAATTAATGTCTAATGTCTGCACACTATTCTCTATTCGCAAAATATCCGATAAACAGCTATCAGTCAGTGGTCAGTCTCTGCAATATAAATGAATATAATCTAAACAATGACCGCGTCAGGCATTTGAAAAACAGTTTCAGAACTGCCTTAGAAGTTGAATCCAAGCATTTGAAAAACAGTTTCAGAACTGCCTTAGAAGTTGAATCCAAGCCAGCAACGTAAAATAGGTATTATGCAACGGTAAAAATCAAAAACTTACATGATAGATATCTTTAGATCTATGCTAAGTACGTTAATCTGTGAGATGACCAAGTAGGGCGTCAAAGGCACGTCCAAATATTATATTTAGCTCATGCCCACGTTTTTTTGTAGTATAGCATTACGCGTGAAAGGTTGCAAGCCTTATTGGAAACCTAACAGATACCACAAGTTTTCAAACTTTTGGTTCTATGGAACGCCGGTCTTACACGATGTTTTTCTTTGCTGTTTTGAGCCCATGTTAATGCATACATACATTTTTTAAGTGTAAAATCCGCGGGCCATCGCCCATTTGGTCGATACGGTTCGTAATTCTGACAGCAAACCACATCCTATCCCACTACTATTATAAACGCAAAAGTTTCTGAGGATGGGTGTTTGTTACTCTTTCACTCAAAAACTACAGAACAGATTTTGATGAAACTTTACAATAATATAGCTTATAAATCAGAATAACACATATGCTACTTTTTATACGGGTACGACGCGGGCGAAGCTGTAGGCAGAAGTTAGTAATATACTAAGGCCTTTAATAAAATGTGTGAGTACCCTATAAAATTCAGCATCCTTGCCACTGTTTATCGAGTAGATCCCTTGCAGAACCTTCAAGGCGTCTTCATCTCGCCCCACGCTCATTAGATACTTGGGGCTCTCGTAGGAACAGGCCACTCCTATCGCGGAGAAAGCACATGGCATCGCGAAGATCAGGTCGAGAAGTCGCCAGGAATTGAAGTGGATATCCAGAATGGGTATGTAGTAGGAGAACTTTAGGGGCAAGATTGGAATCGCGATTACTGTAAACAAAATATTTAGATATATGTATATATATTTTATACTGTCCATCTAAAGGCTTTAGGATATTATTACGACTATATCACGTACTTTACTGTTCCCTTGCTGACGTTTCGTTGGCCGTTCTCATGTCCTTACTCATGAGCTCTGCCCGCGTCCACGATCGACGGTCGTGAGACGGGAACTAGTAAAAGGACGTGGTATATTCGTAATAATATCCTTAAAATGATACCAAACCACGATAATTTTAATTTTATCATCCGAAAGGTTGCCTGGAAGAGATCGATTTTAGCTATAAGACTATAGCGACATCTCTCGCCACATGATTGAGCTAAGTTACACCGTATCAACGAAGAACTACCACAGATGGCATTGCATCGAAGTGTCTAGATCGCGCAAGCGAAGTTTTTACTCTACTTGAACATATATAATACATCCGACAAACAACTGTCGGATCTAGGACCTCTAGCAAGCGGATCAGATGGATCAGCTCGGTGGAAGATCTTCCCCATTGTGTAGGACACACCACCAACCGTGTTCTCCATAAGACCATCCATTTGACCTTGAATGTTTCTGAATTCCTGCCTTTTGTATTTCTATTTGATGTCAGAAATGTTTATCTAAATGATTCTTGCCTTAGCTTGACTTGATTAATGGGGTCTTTGACCAAGTCAAACTACTTGCACGCCGCGCCACAGAAACCGGCATAGCCTTTATCGGAGGATGTGGAGGTGTGTTTACGCGGTAAGTGCAGAATTTAGCCTGAGGTTCCAACAGTTGAAGTCACGCCACATGGATAGTTTCAACTTCTTGTGGTGCGAGCGCCAACCGAACACCGATAGACCTTTGAAGACCTATAAAGGAAGATCTGTGGCCTATGGATATCGTCTATCGAAGTTTCCGAGGTAGATCACCGAAACCAGGGCCCCTTCACGTCGCATTTACAACGTGCTAGATAAATAACGTCGGATTCATATCATATGTGATAGACCTTCAGTCTGTTTCTTCAGGAGAAAATTTAAAGGACTCTATTTGTATCTCTAAATTAACTTCTTATTTTTCTCTTATTCTTTATAATTAATTACGTGTACACATATTCTTGTATTATTCTGTTTTGTGTGCCATATTAAATTTAATAATTAAGATATTGTAGAAGAACAAAACCCCAACAGTAGTGCCTGTGGGCTAGGAATCATTTCATGAACTGTAAACATTATTTAGAGAAAGATTACCTGCCATTATTCCGGTGCATCCCAAAAATACGGTCGTGGTAAGCAGAATTAAAGTGCTTCGTCGCTCCGATGGAGTGTACTCGCTCAATAAGGTTATACTTAACGCCAGGGCTCCAGATACCCTGGAGGAAGAGGATATAACAAATTTTAGTATCAGGGTTTCGTGAGTCATGCGATAAAAATAACCCAAAGATGAATCAAGAAAATTATAAACAAAAAGAGGATCAGAAAAAGTGATAACCGTGTTGGCCAAGCGGGAGGTACCCTGACTTCAAGTCGTGGATACCCGGTCGTGCACCAATGGATTTTTCAATTTGAATAAGATATGTGCACATTAACTCGTGCTCAAAATTGTGAAGGAAAACGTCGTCAGGAACCTGCCCTAGAATCAAAAATTCTAAGGCATTTGTCATCAATTAATGACGAAGGGATTGCAACGTAGAATGCTTATTACTTGCAAAACGTGGATATGTGCCAAATGTAATGTGTGGACGTGCTTCTGGCTACTGTTCTGGTAGTAATCAAAACATCCAAAATAATGTCTGGTTCGGACACAGTTGGTAACTTAAACTCTGATTTTCGTAAAAACTCGACTTACTTTAATAATTTATGTAGTTACAATGCCTTAAAAAATAGGCTGTATATTCATTCTTATACATAATTTTTATTCATCGCACTGCATTGTACTATTACCTGTGGCACTGCTATATATGTGCACCATCTTTTCTCTATTTTGTTTAAAAATTATGAGCCATGAACTCATGTTATTTATTATTTTGTTGGAGCATGGCCATTTTTATTTTGACTAAAAATGGGATATTTAGGTGCCATGATTTGTAAGTTTGACTGTTTCTCGATATTTCGGCTCAGTTGCATTTGCGCTGATTTCAGGGTAGCAACTAAAATATTCATGTATGGATAATCCATACACGACTATCTAACGGTTGGTTACATATTACTGTAAAACCAAAAATTTTGCTCATCTATGATAGAAGCCCGCTTTTAAAATTTGCTTTTATTTACAGAACAAATAATTCTCAACAACTCAGGTATATAAATATAAAATTGCAGATGAAACAGTTGAGCCATTTAAAGACCATTGCAATACATACATACATATATGTGACACATTAATTAAGATTTTATATTAATTTACTTATAATTTTTTGACAAAGCCCCTATACAGCTGCATCATAATTATTTCTGTTTGTACCTGTTTATTTTTTAATTGTGACCTAACTTATTACTTATTACATTTATTTCAAACCATAGGTCCCTATGGTTTGAAATAAATGAATACTGAATAGTACCTGATCCAGATCACCATCAGACGGAAGCTTGCAAAGTTGTGTTTACAGTTTACACACGGTTTTGCGTAGTGAAGATGATTGATAGATTTTGGATAGATATTTTGTATTTATCTTACACATCTTATCATTAATGAGCTTACTTTACGCTAATTGTATAATGCTAATAGATGAATTAATAATGATGAGTGGCTTGGCCATAATATGCACTGATTAGGTAAGCCGCGCGATGTCTTGTGGTAGTCGCACTCGACTTACTTAGTCAAAATTGTTAGTTATGCTCAAATTTTTGATAAGCATCAATCATTCTGTTAGGTACTTACGCAGCAGAAGAGCAGAATTTCAGCATGCTCAAGACAATCCAGTTCGGAGAGAACGCAGCCAGTGAGCCAGTGATGAAGGCTATAGTCATGGATAGCACGAGAATCTTTCGCCTGCCTCTAGTGTCGGCCAGGTAGCCCCATATGTGGGATGTCATGATAATTCCTGAAGTCAAAGATACAAGATAAGTAGTCGTAACCCTTTATGGAAAAGAGTTGTAGCCGCCCCGGGCTCCAAAAAAGTCGCTCCGATTTAGTTTTTTTAATGAAGGCTACGTTTCTTGTTTGTGAGATCATTCTTAGCTATGCAGCTGTTTCCAGGATCACCAGCTCCCAATTCTTTCGAACCCTGAGTGTTGTTGCTGCTAAAAACTTTTGACGACTTCCGACTGCAGTTCAGATTCCATGGTATGATGAAAGAATGAATGAAAACACTTTATTGTACCAGCAAAAAATCTTACAATTGTACAATTGTACTTTTAGTTTTGTAAGAAACAAGTGCTGTTTGATGTTAACCATCATGGGATCCTGAGGGCAAACGGGTGATCCCGTTAGTTAGTCCAAAGGAACTTTTACTTCTTCGTATATCACTGGTTCTCTTTGGGTCGGACTGCGTTTGCTCAGTAATCTGACTAGTAGGCTTAGCATAAGCACCCAGACAGCCACTTTGTCCTCGGAAGAGAAGACAAAAATAACTTCTGTCCCTCTTTCCGTTAGGCGAAAGAGAGGGACAGAAATAATGTTTGTGTTCTCTTCAGTAGACAAAATCATTGTCTTCGGTAAGGGATGGTGGCCCTGAAAAGGTCTTGCATAAAAGAAAAAAAGTTAGCTTTAGACACGTTAATGCAGATAGTATTGTAAAAACGTTTAAGTCACTAAACATAAAGAATACTGAAGTCCTATGGAGGATGTCGACAAAAGTGCTAGGTACGATAATCATTGATATTGCTCCGTGTTTAGCCCATGTTTTCAATAGTTGTGTTGATGAAGGACTATTTCCTGATCTTATGAAATACAGTAAATTAATTCCTTTGTTCAAGTCTGAAAATGTTAGAGATCCAGCAAATTAGAGGTATAGACCGATTTCTGTATTGCCCGCGCTAAGTAAAATCTTTGAGAAACTTATTCTTTCGCTACTATTGTCACACCTTAACAATAATGGGCTATTTGATAATAATCAGTTTGGATTTACTAAAGGTCGATCTACAACTGATGCAGGCACCTTGCTCTTAAAGCATATATTGGAAGCCTGGGAGAACGCTCAGAACGCTATCGGAGTATTCTGCGATCTGTCCAAGGCTTTTGATTACGTAAATCATGATACTTTAATATTTAAGTTGAATCATTACGGCATTCGAAATAAAGCACTGGATCTTGTACAGTCTTACTTATAGATAGATAGATAGATAGATAGATAGATAGATAGATAGATAGATAGATAGATAGATAGATAGATAGATAGATAGATAGATAGATCTAGGTTTGTATACTTCAGCTACTTTCAGTGTCATGTCATATGGTATCTTACTGTGGCGGAAGGCAGCAGATGTCCAAACAATTTTCGTTTTACAAAAAAGGGCAATACGTGCCATTTATAATATGAAGCCTTGTGACTCTCTGAGAGAACGATTCAAAGAAATAAACATTATGACAGTAACTTCACAGTATATTTATGAAAACTTAATGTACACGCATAAAAATAGCGCTAGTTTTATTTTAAAAAGTGAGGTGCATAATATTAATACTAGAAACAAAAATAAATTACTCATTCCGAAATTTAAATTAGAAAAGTCAAATGGATCTTTTATGGGAAACTCAGTACGCTTCTATAATAAGCTTCCGGTAAATGTAACCAAGCTGCGCATTCGAAGATTTAAATCTTATATAAAGAACAATCTAATAAAGAAGGCGTATTACACCATAAATGCCTATATTATAGGATAAAACTGCATGGCCCGATGTCGTCGCTCCGCTCCCGCGTTAGCTTAATTGTCAAATTGCGTATCTGTAGTCACATATTTTTTTAAGAATAGGTTAAGCATTATATTATAAAGCGAATTGTGTGTTGTCTTAAGAACTTAGGTTGATATTTTTTAGACTTTATTTAATTCTTTGAGTAGCACTCTTTTTCTATAAATGAATTCACCTCGTTCGATTGGCACCACAGTAAAGCTGAATGAAGGATCATCAAAAAAATAACCAAGCAGAGTTTGTTGCCTGATTCTTCTATGCTTGGTCGCGCGCGAGGAACCGGCGTAAATTTACATTCAAATTCACGTAGTTTTTAAGTTGACGTTTCTATATGATCCTTTTGATTTCAATGAATAAAAACCTTATTGACTTTGACTTTGAAACAGTGGCTTGTATTCTTCTATTGAAATTGAAATGACACCTTAAATCAAAAAGAAACAAGGCAGTGTTGAGTAACTGTTTTAAATAAACTTTACAAGTAAGGCTATTGTATAAAAATTAGCATACATCATTGTAAACATATTATTTTTTCAGAAAAAAATAAAACCGACTTTACATATCGGGAAGTTGTCAAAAAGACCAATAGGAAATTTTGTTCCTCATTTTCTCACCCTTAGGGGTAGTATTTTTTTCATAAAATATATATGTGACCAACCCTTGAAGCCACCACCATTAAAAGTCCCCTACCAATTAGCAAAGATATCGCATGACACATCCACAAAAATTTAAAAACCAGTAGAATTGAGAAACTCATTTTTGAAGTTGGTTGATACCAAGGTTTTTTTATAAGGCCCTGAGTAACCAATGTCGGAAGAACCAGTGTGACGATAGGATTCAGTGCGACTTTTAATGCATATAATGACCTCGATTATGTAATACACCAACTAAACTTAATTTGTACTGTCGCTCTCATTTACTGATAGTGTACGCAAGAAAGAGATGGCAAGAATTTTTCTCCTGTCAAATCAGTTTACATGCCGCCTTTCTTCACGTTTATAGTCAGCATATTTTGAAATTACGACTAAATTTGTATGGAAAACTTAAATCTAACTAACTTGACAGCACTAAAACTGAAGCTATCTCTTTCTTGCTTGCACTATCAGTGTACCACAGAATCGAGGCCATTGTCTTTGAATTTGGCAGAATACTACTCACCCACAAGCGGTACTCCAGCTATGAGCCCCTGCTCTGAGCTCGTGGTGCCGAGCTCACAGGCACCCGCCGGTACCAGATACGAGACGGAGTAGATCTCAAAAACCATGCCTATGATGATACTACTGCTTATAATGAAGGCCAACACGTTGAATTTTCCGAAACCTGCAGAAATTGTAACCGATTTTAAATTACTAACTGTGTGGCCACCCTTAGCCCTCGACCCACCACGGCATCGTCCATCCACGCTATTACCTATTTTTCTCGGCTCTTATAATCTTCCTCATTAATTGGGCTATCAAGTCCGACTGGTAGTTCCAAAACTTATTATTATTAGTATAGATTCGCTTCTGCCCACGGCTTCGCTCACGTGGTACCAGAAAATAAGTGGATACTTATGTAGGTAAAGTTGTTAACACAATGTAAAGACGTAGTGTTACCTCAATATATCAAGCTACAGTGCCTCATCTATTGATTCATAATTTCTAAATTTTATAGTTAGGTATCTAAACGACCATACGAAATTTTATTCTACGGAAACATTTAGCAAAAAAATTTAAACATCTATTCAAACTCTCGCTTTTATAACGTTAATAGATACTGATAGAAATAGTAATGAGCTTGAGTTTTACATAGCCTACTAAACTAATTATATGTATTGCGATTGCAATACTTACTTACCTAAACATTTTCAACCTTTCATTCTTATTTCAATAGGTTAATATATTTAGTACCTACGGCTAATTACATACCGCTGTTTTTCGTTCTTCTATATCTACTACTATATCCAAGCTACTGTATTTTTATTTATTAATTTTTTTTAATATAGCTTAGAAATTTTAATTCAAAAAAGGTATGTTTAGATAAGTACTTGGTATTTAGTCTTTGTTACGATTCAGGAAAATCAACAAAAATGCATCAATTACCTGTCATGTTCAAGGCTTCTTCAAACGGCACCTTATCTAATTTTACCACCATGTTGATGCTGTTAAATCACTTTCAAAAAAATCTTAAATAAACTCTTGAAATTATTGTCTAAGACGTGCATATGCCTACACTCACTTCGTTGTAATAAAGAGGAATCGAGACGTTGTAGACAGGCACTATCAAAGGCTGGTTACTATGAAAATTTTGTGCTTTAAGATCAAAGATGATGGAATGAATGGACAGATGGATGACGGACGAAACCAATGACCAAAAGACTGGCGCTTACGTCGGTCAAAAAATTTGCATTGCTATTCAACAATGTTGCCAGCCTTTTGGATAGGTACCCTGCCTGCGGTAGGTCGGTAGCTTAAACATTGTATTCGTAGTCCAATAGGACTACAGGCCTATTTACTCTAGTTATAACTACAGGTACAAAAATGATCCTTTTCTTTGTTTAATAATATGTAGATAATTTAATTATTTTTTTCTGTTTTTAAAGTATTATTCTGTCGTGTAAATAAATTGTCAGTTATGACCTAACTATCTTTAATATAGATAAGACTTGATGACATAGCGCAAATATAATTTCCGTATATCTTTTATGAAACTCATAGCAAGAACGTAAAAACGTGAGGGATATGGAAAGATAGGAGATTCATAAACAGAACCCAAGAAATACTCTTACGGGGTCCTAGTCTTTTCCATACTTTTTTCCTATACGGCGCAGAAACTTGGAATCTGAGGAGAAGCGAAAGACCGCAGGCGTGTAGGTAGATTTGAAATGTGATGTAGGAGACGGCTGCGCATCTCTTGGACAGCCCAAAGAACAAATTTGTCAATTGAAAGGCACTCAAGATAACTAATAGGCTATCTTCAAGCTGCCTCCATCGAGTCCTTGAGTATTTTGGTCATATATGTAGGAAAAGCAGTGACAATCTTGAAAGCTCTTCATCACTGAAATGATCGAGAGGAAGAGGGAGACACGGAAGAAGAAGCCCGGTATTCAAATGTCCCATATAAATTTTATGAAACAATAGTACCCATAAGCGTGAAAAAATAAGGGATGACATTTAATATTTGACTTTTTATCAACAAAACTTTTATAAAAGCAGATAAAAAGTTACCGACTTTGGTCGGTAGTTTTGTTTTCTTGAATAAAAATAAACTTGTTCTCAGATTTTACTGAATAAAAATATACTTGTTCAAGATTTCCTATAAGAACCAGCAATGTTTGGATTTCATCTAATCTCTGAAAAAACACAATCATACCGTCATACAACATTCGTAAGATTTGATTGCATTCTATTTTGTCATGTAAGATTTAAATACACAAATGGAGCGGTAACTTAGCAAATAAGAGTACATTCTGACAAGATACACTCGGTAACGTTACAGGGCGGCGTTATCTAGAGGCCATGGAATTGTAGAGTTGCGAGTACTATTGTATTGTATTATACTCGTATTGAAGACCTCTGTGGAGCAGTGGGCGAAAGCCCGCCTAAGGCGCAGGAGTTCGATTGTTGTATATCAGTCAAGTAGTTCCCATAATACAAGCTCTGCTTAGTTTGTGGTTAGATGATGCTTTGTGAAAAATGTCTTGCATTGTTGATTAATTATTAATTTTTATTATACATTTATTCATACAACTATATACAAAAAATACAGGTGAAACAGCTCTAGATCACTACCAGACCCAAGCGTTCCCAAAATACTGGCAGGATTGCCTCGCTGAATGGCAATGTTAATGCGTTGACCCAGATAAGAGCTAGCTCTCTAATGACGCGTCACTTTGACCTATTGCCCTGAAAGAATTTTTAAAACGCGAAGGGCCCCAGTTCCCCTCTGCCCAGAGTCTCAACCCCAAAAGGCTCAAATAAGTAAGCTCTGTAGACTTCTATATTTGCGCTTCTTGAGATCCTCTGCCGAATCAGCCGCTGCACCGGCTCTAACTGATGTCCCTGACAGATGAGATGGTGCTAGGGTATCTACGTATGTGGCTTCCCATACCAAAGGCCTTTCCCTCTCCCAACGTACAAGGGTCATGCCGTCAGGCCGCTTACCATCGTCACGTAGCAGACCATTCGGTTCCAGAACAGCTGGAACGTTGACGCTGGTAATTAATTAGTTTATTGTAATTGTACTATTGCCTGTACATTGGTATCAAAGGTCGTTTCGTAAAAGCAGCAGCCATTTACGTCTACCACTAAGTATATAGCATATAGCAGTGGCATGTTAAAATAGATTACACAAGAATTCAGCTATTTTTGTTATCCATCCAATATTCTGGACTTCTGTTCCGACTGGTTAAAGCAACCCGTGACCAGAGAGCTGGCTCTTATTTTGATCAACGTAGCGTTGCTTTTCAGCATGGCAATGCAGCCAGCGTTTTTACGCTACGTTTGAAGTGACCTGGATCAGTTTACCTATCTATAGTTTGTTTGCAACGGTCTGTAGATAGCTAGCAGTTTAATATGTAGTTTTTGTAAATAAGAAATAAATAATTCTGGACATTTTTCACACAGCATCATCTAGCCCCAAACTAAGCAGAGCTTGTATTATGGGAACTACATGACTCATATACTACTTATATACATTTTTTTTTTGTAAATATATACATATTATACATAGAAAACACCCAGACCCGAGACAAATATTTGCAGATACAAACATTTGTCCCGAGGCGGGAATTGAACCCGCAACCTTCTGCGTCTCAGGCGGGCGTTCGCCCACTGCGCCACAGAGGTCGTCGAATAACCTACCTCATAATTACCTAATACCTAATATAATAGTCCATATTCTGGTACCATCGGATAAGATGTCCTGGTGCATCATTGTTGATGATTGGACAAGTCTTTGAACTAGATTAAGTTCCTGCAGATAATAGTTTATTTTAAATAAATATGACCTGGGTTTCTTCAAGATCGAAGTGAATAGGTATCTTCTAGACCTTCACGCTCCATCTTTAGCCATATCATCACTTACCATCAGGTGAGATTATGGACAAATGAAGGTCTATTATTGTTAAAAAAAAACTAGACTGATTTTTTTTATTTTAAATTGTTAGAAGCATTGATTAATTATTATTTTAAATACACTCTGTATGGTTTTTTTTAATTATTATTAATGTTTAATTTATTATGTTTTGTGTCCTATTTATTTCACTACAAATTGAATTACTCAGATCAAATCAAATCATTTATTCATCAAATGGGTACAATTTGTACCCATTTGATGAATGTGGTGAAATGTTTGGATTAAAAAAAATAAACTTAGAATATTTCCATATTATTATAAAAACAAATGGCAATACTTATAACCTTGGTAGGTTAATTTCATATATTTAATTCAATGACCTCGTAATTCAAAGTTATCAACATCACTAGCCTGAATCTGCCTACTGTTGGACATTGGACTCCCCCAAAGCCACCATCTTAATCCATAGACATTCCTCAATATGACATCGGTCCATATTAGGTGGAGGGCATTCCTACACTTCGTCGTTCGATTCGTAATTTATTGGAAATTATATGGCTATTGGAAAACGTTTAGTAGAAGTAGAGCTCCTTGTGAAAGAGTTCGTCCGGGAAAGTATTACCACCATATCTATATCTGCCCCCAAACAGTAATGTTTTGTTTTGCTGTGTTCCGATTACCCTTCAATGGTATAGGTTCCGGTAAAATTATGGGCACATGAGACTCGTTTCATCCGTTAAATCCGTTCAGTAGTTTTTGTGTGAAAGAGTAACAAACATCCATCCTCACAAACTTTCGCGTTTATAATAGGATTATTAGAAGCAGTAGAGCGCCTTTTGAAAGAGCTGTATCAGGGTCGATAATGTGCGAGCATTACATTTGCCGTTACAAGAGTACATAATCTACGGTAACTGCTTACCAGTAGGTGGGTCGTATACTTGTTCGCTACTTTAGTATAAAAAAATAACTTTCTTCCTTGGCGATTTCCAGTTTCGAGAACCATGACTAGCCCATTGCCACTTCACTTGAATTTGTAGAGAACACTAAATTTATTTTTCAGATTTTCTTTTTTGATTTTATCGATATTTTGTAGGGAAACTCCATCCATAATTATGAGGTAGGTTATTTGTAAGAAGCATAAAGAAAACAAAGATTGACATATATAAAAAAGTTTACATTTTTATCTATCAACTTAGCTTACATGATACCTTTCTTATTTTTTAGATTCCCTATTATTTTTTTTTGCAATTCCTTGAGTAGGTTTTCGAACGTTACACTAGATTCAATTTAATTTATACATCTTTTGACAAAATCATGTTCATAGATAAGTCATTTTAACATAATACAGATATAGCTTCATAATAATCAATTTATAAAATACATCATTTATCATAAGTATGTCAAAGCGTTAAATAAAAGTAAAGTCAACTATAAAAAATATGATTTGTAACAACAAAGTGAGTAATCACAATAAATAGAAAATCTGCAAAAGCATTGTCAAGTATATATAATAAACTAGGCTAAATAAAATTCCTTCTCCATGAAGATATTGGGTCTATTTGACAGTTTGTTCTGTGCTTTGTTCATTGTTTTTACTGTTTTCATTAGATTTCCTGCCCATGTTCCTGTCTGAAGGCAGAAACATCGATACTACGATACCACCTGCAAAAGGTCAGCAAAAACGAAATAAGGTCAGTATAGAATCAAACAGTTAGTAAAAACAATCAACATTATAATCAAATTAAAACATAAGAAAACCCACAAGACCCAGCATTGCACCCTGGGGTACACCACCAGAAATCCGTAGATTTTTTATTATTGCTATTATTGCATAGGTATACTCACTGAACACAAATATGGACCAGATATAAAAAGTCATGGAGCAGTTAGTGGTGATGACAGCGCCGACCAGATTCACACCGCCCAGAGAGAACATGCGCGCTACCATCATTCCGAGACTTGTCACTAAGCCTCTGTAAAAACAAAGAATATAAACCAAATCTGTAGTTTTATCTCCTAATCGCTAGAACTTTAGCTAAATTACAGGCACATGAGTTTCCACCCGTTATGTCTCGGTCGGCAACGCCCAAGTGATATCTCTGATGTTGCAAGCATCCCTGTTACGGTAACCGCTTACCAATAGGTCGTATGCTTCTTTGCCACTTTTGTAATAACTATATAAAAAAACTTTTACCTATAGGCAGTGGGGTACAGATCTACACAATATGCTGCTAGACTCGGCGTTCCAATCGTCGAAGTCTGTAACAGCACGAAGAAAATCAAGCTCGCTGCCGGTTGACGCAAGTCCACTAGCACCCCGCTGACGCCAGATATGACCAGCCACACGACGAGCACTAGGCGTCTTCGGGATGCCACCATGGCCACAATGAGTGTCACCACGCAGAAGAAGAGGCCGTAGAGGATTCCCGAGATGATAGTGTGCGTTGAGATGGTGTCATTGCAGGCGTACTGGAATAAAACAAGTAAATTCTAAGTTAAAATATCTGTATTTGCTAAATATTTTATCACGTATTGCTGCCCTTTCTAGTGACCTGTGAAACTAAAACCTATTTAAAAACCATCTTGATGAAAGACGTCATGAAATAAAATATAACTGATTGATTCGGTCAATTCATTTCGGAGCAGGCCGACATATGTAGGTTTGTTCTTGGTATAATAATTTATACCAAGAACAAACTTAACATTGTAGTTGAAATGTAATGAAGACAAGTAGGTATTTGTCACAGCAAAACTGACAAGAGATCTCTCTTATAACACCTTATACAACCCCTATTTATCTTTATCAAAATGTTAACACTCACATTAACATCATTTGAGATTCCATGGGTCATAGAAGAGTTATTGTCACTGAACACACGCTGGCAAAAAGTTCTCTCTGAGTTAGAGCCGCCAGTAAGCGAATTGAAAAATATGTTCACTATAGTCGGGTACCACATCACGAAGGAGTTGTTTCTAGAAAAAAATGTGCTATGATTACTTTGAATGGTGAGAATGGTCATCGCTTTTTCTGAAGCGGTTATTTTAGAGCTATTTGTATTTAATGCTTTATTGCACAAAAACAATGTACAAAGGGAGGACTTAATTATATATAGCTAATGACTTAAGAATCTGCTTATTTATCATTATTTATTACATCTCCACAAATAACGTAGTGCTAGGATTTCATGCTAAAGCATTCTTTTTCATCCCGTTATCCTGACTGCTTACCATGAAGTGGGCTTTTTGTTTTTTTAATTTTGAACAAACATGTAATCAATATTTTCAATTGGCGCGGGATATTTTGTGTCGGAGACAATTTATATTTTCATGCGCTCTGATTAAATTTCCTCAATACTTACGTAGCTTTATATTAATCCCTCTTTTGACATAAAACTATCTTACGTGCTACTGCAAATGGCCATCAGATAAAACAATTGTATCGTTCTCCAAAGAAGAGGAGGCTTAAATATCGGCACCGTCTGCTTAACTACTGAGTCCCAGAACGAAGCCTTCTTAAGTGCTGCAATGTCCTCCGTGGTTAGGAGATGCTCGACCTACGAAGGCAAAACAGTGTTTCTTTAGTATGCATTTGATCGTATTAAAATAAGCTGCTCTCACTTCGCTCATAATTTACACGCTAAATCTTTGTGGCTCGCCTTTCTTACGTTAAAGCTGAGCTGCATTAATCTACCTTCGAAAACTGTACACTTGCGACTGTTTTTATTGTTGCATCATTTGCTTTGCCAATATGCCAATATTATGTGCCAATACTACGGATCTATATCATCATCAACAGCTTGTAGAAGTTCATTGGTAGACATAGAGACTCCTTTAAACAGTGCCATGGCGCATATTTCTTAGACACTTCTATTCACACGCAATTTCAAATTCACACTATGTCGTCTTGAACGTTCTTCGCACTATAATGGCCTACCCGTAACACCGTACTAATTCTAAGAATTTTGTTATTCGTCCATGTATATATTTTCAACAACATACCGGATATTTCCCTTTCTTCCCGCCATTCCACTCGTAGATGCTGTTTAGCACCTCCAACGCCTTTTTGTTATCTCCTCTGCTGGCGAGGAACTTGGGGCTCTCGTAGAGATACGCTATCATCAGACCACCGATGCCGAGTGGCAGAGCTAGAGCCAGGGTGAACAGCCTCCACGGACGGTAGTTGATGCCCAGAAATGGGATGTGGAGACTGAACTGTAGGGGCAGGAGAAAGTAGGCTAGCCCTGAAAGAGAAATTTACATGTCCGATATTGCCACATACATCGTGAGATCACATTTTACCATATTATTATGCTTCTAAGTTATGTGTGATTTATTTGTATGTTTTCATTTCTTGATAAATGAGCATTTTTGACAAATATTTCATTGTTATTATTTTGGGCTTGATGTTTCTCACTCAAAGGTCTCTCTTTCCTTCTTCCACTGGTCGCATTCTTGATCTATTTCTGGCTAATCATTAATCTAGATGAATGTTATTTAATTTGATAATCTTTTATAACCAGGACACCTTACATTTTATTATCCTACTACTATTACCTATAATCGCAAAAGTTTGTGAGATTGGATGTTTGTTACTCTTTCACGCAAAAACTACTGAATGGATTTTGATGACACTTTACAGTAATATGGCTTATACATCAGAATAACACATAGGCTACTATTTATCCGGGTACCACGCGGGCGAAGCCGTGGGCAGAAGCTAGTTTATTGCAGTTAATATTATAACACGCATTTGCAGGGCCCTTACAGGGCTCACGTACCTATTTAATGTATTACTTAAGACCTATACAAACTTTGTTATGTGCAGTAAAGCAATAAATTAATAAATAAATAGCAGTCTCACCAAAGGAAAAGCATTCTGCGACCAGATTGACGCTGTTCATAATGAAAAGGTATCGACTGCGGTAGGCGGAGCCCGTGCACTCTCCCAGGATAGTGATTGTCAGTGTGTAGCTCGCATTTGAGCTGAAACAACAAATATATATACGAGAATCTGATTCCGAGCATAGCGGCACTTTTATTTAGGTATTTTAGAATCCGAGCATAGCGAGTATCGAGCATAGCGGAACTAACCCACTGCTTTTAATGTTGGTATTACTGGCTCAAGGCACAATCAGAATAACATAGACTACTTTTATCCGAGTACTACGCGGGCGAAGCCATGCGCAGAAGCTTGTTAGTTAAAACGGCCAAAAACTACCATTTTACTGCAATTCTCTGAAGAATATCGATATTTTTAATTTCTTTATTGAAAAATTCGTGAGTGATCCTCTGTTAATGCAAGCGTCCATAGGTTAGGTATGGTAAACGCTTACTAACTACCACTTTATTTAATTATAAACTAATGTTACGACAAAAAAAAAGTTATTTTCCAAAGAACTTAATTTGCATATTGTGCGGTGGTACGGCACCCTTAGTGCGCGAGTACGACTCGCACTTTATTAGGTATAAAAAAATCGTTACCCTTAGTACTGAGTAATACTTACAAGCTGCAGGCTATGACCTTGAAGAGCATCATGAGCTGCCAGTTGGGAGAGAGGCTGGAGATGGCTGCGAACACGAAGCCGACAACGGTAGACAGAACGAGCGCTCGTCTGCGGCCGCGCGTGTCCGCGTAGTACCCCCACGGGAACGCAAACAATACACCTGGATATACGAAAAAGTTCAATTATCTTTTCAATCAATTGAAAATTACCTTCATGAACAGCCTGTTGAAGTTATTATTATATTACTAGCCTCTGCCCACGGCTTCGCCCGCGTGGTACCCGGATAAAAAGAAGCCTCTGTATTATTCTGATGTATAAGCTATATTACTGTAAATTTTCATCAAAATCCGTTCAGTAGTTTTTGCGTGAAAGAGTAGCCAACATCCTTCCTCACAAACTTTCAAGTTTATAATAGTAGAAGGATTATTATCATTTTGCATGTAAAATTTTCTTTATAAAATATGTTTATGCCAACCTGTTTAAATATACATGCTGTGTTCATCTGTAATTGGAATTACATGTAAACTAGACCCTAAAATAGCAACTGTAAGCAATTATTCATGTAAGTTCTGTTGACGTTCCTAATAAATCCACTGCTGGGCACAGACCTTCCTGGAGTGCCGTGACGAGCGAGCTTCCATTAACCGACTTCCCGTAACCTTTGAGGTGTCACGGGTCTACCAGGTGGGGGCTTCTAAATAATAGGGGAATACATGGGCCTTTTCAATGATATACTACACGGGAAGATATGTAGAGAAAACACATAGGAGTATAATACTGACGTAATACTAACTGTCCATATGTCACACAATCGGATGTGACATATGGGATCCGTTTTCACCATTTGGCTTCCGGACCCTACTATAAATCCTACTACTATTATATATGCGACATGTGAGGATGGATGTCTGTTACTCTTTCACGCAAAAACTACTGAACGTATTTTGATGAAACTATACATTAATATTGCTTATAAACCTGAATAACACATAGTCTACTTTGTAATCAGGTACCAGGCGGGCAGAGGCTAGTTAGTTATAAAGAAAAAAAAATATACTCGAAGTAACATTTTAATCGAATGCATCCCCAGGCACAGGTTTGTGTTAAAGTAATATAAATATTGTAGCTATGTAGAAAAGACTTCTAATAAATCTAATGCTAAATATTTTATTGTACTATAGATACTAGATAATTCACGGGTCTAGTCAAGTACCAGCAAAGGGTGCTGACACAAGCACTCCTGTCTCAGTGACTCCGAGCTTCAGGTCGCAGTTGGCGGCAGCAACGATGATGCTGAAGCCAAACATATCGAGGGCCACTGCATTTGTGATGATGGAGCAGGCGATAAGCAGCAAGTATTGGTATCGCCCATGACCTTCGAATTTACATTCAGAATAAATAAAACAAACATGACTAGGATTCCCAATTATGGACATTCTCAAATCCATACTCTGCACGCAGATACGTGAGGATATCAAGCAGGAGTGTAACATTACGCTCCTACTATTAGTTAAAATTTCACGTGATAGGTTGTCAGCCCATCGCCGTTTATTGGAACACTAACTGATGGCACAGGCGTTTGAGTTTGAGGTTCTAGGAACAATAATGTAACATGTAGCTATTATATAATATATACCTTTATATATTTTCCACAAAATGTAAGTATCTATGCTTAATACTTGTAATGCATTTTGAAATTTTACATATAAAGATGTAAAAATAAGTTGATTAAAGTAGTTAGGATTTACTTTGGACATAAACCTTTGTAGAGAAATGGAGATACACTCTCTCTGCCCAACTTAGAGGGCATTTTCGAGTTATCTATAACGTCAAGTACATAGTTACAAAGGAGGAAGGTCCGTTCAATCACAAAGGATTTTGAATGTTAATCCACCTAACTAAACGTTAAAACAGGAAAATTTAAAGTAAAAAAGAAATCTGGTGCCAAATTTAATGAAACTATAGCACGACATACATTTTGTGCCTCGGAGCAATCTGTTAAAATACCATAGATAATAAATGCAATTTTTTTTACAGTTTCCCACAGCATCATCTAGCCCCAAACTTACCAGAGCTTGTATTATGGGAACTTATTATGGGTACACATATTATGCATAAAAAACACCCGGACCCGATACAAATATTTGCAGATCAAATGTTTGTTTGTACGTTTGTCCTGCGGCGGGAATCGAGCCCGCAACCTGCGCCCTCTGCACCACAGAGGTCGTTATTTCAATTCGTATGAAAATAAGGGTTATATACCTGTTAACTCCACAGCCTCATCATACGTGTAGACATTGCCTGCCCTCTTAACTTCGCATTCTGTTTCATTTTCTGCTAGCTGACACATTTTACCCTATTTCTTTACAATTATTGCGGGAAAATATACTTTGAAAGTTCATATAAAACTCAGTAACGAAGACGTAGTTTCTATACTCTTACTCCTGTGTACTGGAATGTATAGAGGACGTATATTTTATAAACGCTTAAAACACAAACTATTTTTAGCGAGATGAAACTATCTACTTACTATCTTATCAATTACATTTTAGCTAAACAAAAGATTTGTTCCGTAGACTACGTAAACTGCCGATTCATTAACAATTATCAGATTTGAGTATTTCATAAGGCTCTGTGTGGGAAAGCCCCAAAGTCCATAAAAAAAGAAAAATCCGATCATATAGAACTAAAACTATAATGTGTGGAAATCATTATTTTTTCTAATCAAACTTTATCTTCCCGTTGCACTATTGAAGGGTACAATTTCTGATAATATAGGTACATATTATCAGAAATTCCGCCCTTCAATAGGTATTATTAGGTATTATTTGGGTTATTCCCGTTGTCCCCCGATCTTCGGCCCCATCGAGGGACAAATGCAACATAAATTCCCGTTGTCCCCCGATGGGGGGTATCCTTTTGCCATCTAGTATGGAATCAATTTACCTGGGGGTATGTATAAGGCCGTTCTTTTTAACTCATTTTTCTCATCTTTTGCCGTGTCACAATTTCAAACCAAGCTATTGAAAATCACGTAAAAGCGACTGGTCTGGAGAATATACTGTTTCAGTAAGTTACATTTTATATTAAGAAATGGAACAAAGGCATGCCTTTTCATCTATAGGGCATTGTAATGTATCAAACTATCAGACTATGAGTGCTATATGAAATTAACGATAAATATATACCTACCCTACATTACGTGGGGTCATAGCGAAAAGTCCCCACTTTTAGGGGGCTTTAGCTGCTCCTACTGTAAAAACGTGGACAAAAGTAGGTGTTAAAGGAAACTTCCTCGAAGTAAGAGGATACATGCCGCTTTTTTGCGTATTTTTTTATTACTCTGGTGTAAGTAATAAAGTGTTATTTATATACCTATTCGCGATTGATTTGACTTTGAATTTTAAATTGCAGAATTATGCGCCAAGAAAGTTTATAATTTACTATATTCTATAGATAATAGATAATCGATAAAGCCCTCGATGAATTAGTTATCCATGTGATATCTGTTATAAGGAAGTGCTTTATTTATAACCGGCAGTCGGTCAAACACGTGTCAAAGCCCTTTATCTTTATGATTCTCATAAATAGAGTTCAAAATACTTTTTTAGATTACCTACAAGTTAATAATGGATTAGCATAGACCTTCAGTGCTGAGAGATTGATAAGTAGAACAACATCCGTATTCAAAGATTATGCAGGTACAGAAAGGGTACCTTTTATTTTATGCAAGTAAAGTGGGAAACGAGCATGCGGTCCACATGTTGGTAAGAGGAAACCGTAACCTATAGACCCTTGCAACACAGAAGTAATATCTGTGACCGAAGGTATCACTAGCGTGTTGCCGACCCTGATACATTTATAATTTATTTGAAAACCAAATAGGTTCTTATCATACTTTTATTGACGATCTCTGTGGCGCAGTGGGTGAAGGCCCGCCTGAGACGCAGAAGGTTTTGGGTTCGATTCCCGCTGCGGGGGGATGTTAGTATGATCTGCAAATATTTGTCTTGGGTCTGGTTATTTTCTATCTATAATGTGTATGTATTTAGAAATACATACATATTATCTAGATCTAGGCACTTCGATGGCCATCTGTGTATTGTCAGCCGAAGCTCTTCGAAGTACGTTGCTCAGCGCTGTGCGTTGGTGCGATGTAACGTAGCTCACTCATGTGGCAAGAGATGTCGCTACTCATGTACAAGGCGAGCTTAACCCTAAAAAGAGTTTATTTTAAAATATGCAGTAAGTAGATTTGTATGAATACAAAGTAGATATAACGTAAAAGAAGTGGTGAAAAGACATTGAAGAAGTACCCATTATATTATTTTAATTGATCTTTATTACTAGGTAAGGAAAATTGATAATTGTAAATTGTTCATCAAAATCATGATTTTCTAAATTTTTAATTTATCTTTATCTAATCGTAAGTAGTTAAAGCATTCAAAGCAGTAGAAATATGACGATACCTCACAAGATATGGAAATATGAAAATATTTGCTTTTAAGAAATATTACGAGCATCTTGTAGATAAAAAAAATTGCGTAAATATAATTATTATTTATTTACGCAAAACAGTAGTATTTTTTGCTATCACGCAAACAAAACAAACGTTATACCTACTAAATCTTATTTCAAAGGATTCTTATTTCTTGCCTTCGCAAGCTTTTTAAAATATATTTTGTGTTAGACTATAAAACAAAATATTTTTCTATGTTATATTGATTCTTCGTGCATCAAAAATTATAAGTATTTTTTTTCCGTAATTTTTCCCAATATTTAAACTAGCCTCTGCCAATATCTTCGATTAAACTAGCCCACGTCTAGTTGTACGGCTAAAAGACAAATATTTGCAGATCATACAAACATTTTTCCCGCGGCGGGAATCGAACCCGAAACCTACTGCGTCCTAGGCGGGCTTCATCCACTGCGCCACAGCGTTCGTCTTAAAGAAGGATATAATAGGTTGGTAATTATATTTGACGGATCTATATCAAATAATCCGTTTATCTTTGATGAACTCGGCGGCCGATTCTATATCACTGCCATCGTCAATATCTAGGTCGAATTAGTGCTACCATTTATATTTACAACGGCAATAGGTACTTAATGTTCCTCCGCGACCAAGCCAGGAAAAAAAGGCAAGAAACAAGGCTTGCCTTTCTTTTTCATGATCCTTTTACCAAACAATAGGTATAGTAGGTACCTACTTTCTCAGGTAGGGGGCCTGTAATGGCATGGCTTAAGTTCACCAACAAAATAAACGAACGACGGTCGAGTTTATGATAATTTTGATGATAGACTAGCTCCTGCCCACGGCTTCGCCCGCGTGAACCGGATAAAAAGTAACCTATGTGTTATTCTGATGTACAAGCTATATTACTGTAAAGTTTCATCACAATCCGTTCAGTAGTTTTTGCGTGAAAGAGTAACAAACTTTCGCGTTTATAATACTAGCTTCTGCCCACGACTTCACTCGCGTGGTGACCGGATAAAAAGTAGCCTATGTGTTATTCTGATGTTATAGCTATATTACTGTAAAGTTTCATCAAAATCCGTTCAGTAGTTTTTGCGTGAAAGAGTAACAAACATCCATCCTCAAAAACTTTCCCGTTTATAATACGGTAAGTAAGAAGTAGGATTCCTATGAAAACCCATTTATGTTTTGATGAACTCGGGGCTAAAGTCTGATATCCTAGACACACATCTAGTTAGAACCAGCATTTCGTAGATACAATTAATGCCCCTTAATCCACTTAAGGAGGCGTTCACACGTCTGATTCTACTGGTATATATACTGTGGTGGTCTAACTGGCGGATTTAGTTACATAATCAGGTTAGCGATTAAGGATGTACACATTTTGATCTCTTTTGAGCAAAAAGCTTTTGTAAAATGATAGTATCCAGAGACTACTTCGGTAAATCACTTTAATTTAGTCGACCTTAGACATTAAATTGTAATTAGTAATAATAATAATGCTGGACATCTTTCCACACAGCATCATCCAGCCCCAAACTAAGCAGAGCTTGTATTATGGGAACTACATAACTGATATATTAATTATATGGGTACTTTTTTTTTTGTAAATCCTACTAATATAGTAAGTAATTATGTAGGTAAATAATAATATAGTGTTTTCATAGTATGTGGTACACCACTTACAACCCCTTGTGTACAGTCTTTCGTACAGTCCGTTCCATCCAAAGGTTGTTTGGCGGTCTTATCGCTAGTTAGCGATAAGACCGCCCATTGTACAACAATTTTAAAGTTTGTACTATTTATTTAAGCTGAAATATTTGGTGTGCAATAAAGTATTTTCTATCTTCTATCTATCTATCTATCTAATATTATAAACGCGAAAGTTCGTGAGGATGGATGTTTGTTACTCTTTCACGCAAAAACTACTGAACGGAATTTGATTAAACTTTTCAGTAATATAGCTTATATATCAGAATAATACATACGCTACTTTTTATCCGGGTACCAATCGGGCGAAGCCGTGGGCAAAAACTAGTAAATACATATTATACATAGAAAACACCCCCGAGACAACAAACATTTGTCCCGTGGCGGGAATCGAACCCGCAACCTTTTTTAATCGAAAAAATGACCCATCAATTAGTATTTCCATAAGCGGTGATAGGCTTGCAAACTGACATGTGGAATAGGTACTAACTGCAAAAAGCATGTGTCAAATGTTATATTGAAAAACTATCTCCTGCTTGATATCCGCACTGATTATCTGAGGATTTCCATCATGGGGAAAACAATCTTTAGTGTTCATATTGTAAAAACGGGAATTTTCACGTACTGCACTATCGGTGAAGGCACCGACTAAGTTTCGACTCATTCTGAGAGTCTTCATCAGGGTGAGCGAACGCGACTTGCTCCTTCCGCGTCGCGCCGTGCACTACTACCGTGCCGTGCCGTGTAGTGCACGGCGCGACGCGAAAGGAGAAAGTCGCAACCACTCACCCTGATGAAGACTCTCGGAATGAGTTTTTACAATATGAATAAGAAAACTGTTTTTCTCATGCGAGAAAACAGTTTTTTTATTCTGTCTCATGAAAACATCATCTCTCATGCGTACCGACAGATCCTAAAATTTCTCCTACAAGGTTTAATAAGATTTTACGTATTTTCTGTATATTTTTATGTACCACCTTTTTTAGGAACTTTATCTCCAAATTTTACGGAATTGAATGAGCTCATCATGGCTGCGTCTACCGAGCTGGTAACTTCCACGTCGCTTTATATCCTGGGTCTGCTCTTGGTTGATTGAACCCTTCATGTCCCCTTTGATAAATCATCGCCATAATTTTCCCAGATGCTAATCACCATGGAGGGACCAATATTAAATCGTAGATCGTACCTACACATACCAACATTGTAAGGTGAAAAGAGCAAGCGATATGCGAGAAAATTACGATAAAAATATAAATAGGCTTTAAGATTTTACGATCTGTATCTGGTAGGCGCTTATTTTTTGTACAGTTTCTTATTCTAGATACAGGGAAAAAAACTAATTTCCTAATTTATCTCAGGAAAGTAAATTAAATTGTTTTAATACTATCGGATCAGCTATTTTTTGTTTTTTACAAACAGAGTTTGAAAACAGTAAATTTTCTCGTCCACTTTATTCAAAGTAAATAGACGAATTTTAAACAGGCCTCGAATTATATCTTTTACATGCATACATATTGTAACACTCTAGGGTATATCATCCAAACCAAAACACGCACAAATATGCTAACATTTTCCGCGGGAATCAAAACCGCACCTCGCGTCTCAGCCACTCGGCCGCTACGCCAAGAAGATCGTCATTTTGAGAAACATTTATATCATGGGGAAGACCTTACGTAGATTATGATATGAATTATACTGAACCTCGAAGCGTACTTTCATTGTGAGTAAACAAATTAAAATAAAACTTGTTTTTGACGTCAGCAATACCTACGTATATTCAGCCCTTTCTTGAAAACAAAGAAATGTAAAAATCATATCCTGGTAGGAAGCACCTCTGTTCAAGAAAACACTTACAAACCCATTTGTTTCTCTTGACTTAGTAAAACACCAGCCGGCTAGATGCGAGCCGGCTAGGTATTTGTGAGCCTAATTCACAAACTTTCTAATCAATCTGCAATGGTCGATTTTTTGTCAAAAAAAAACTTTGAGAAATATTTGCATTGTAAGTTAGGTGTTAGGTTACCATCGCGTCTGGTTGCCCATTTATTCATTTTGATGACATTATAAATCGTATGATAAATAATAACTTCCCTAGTAGGATTTTATTAGTAAATTAGGTGACCTGCGCGCGACGCCCGGTCGCGAACTTCATAACTTTGCGACATACGGACATGTAGAATTGAAAACTTTTAGCCTCTTATACACACCATATAATGTTTATTTTGTTTTAAAATGTTAACCCACACAATTACAAGAAAAAATCAACCTCGGTGGGACTCGAACCTACAACACGCTTGGTACGCGGAGGCTATAACAACTAAGCCGTTTCCGGCGGTCCATACCATATAACTTTATCCATTCGATAAAGTATATGCGGCTCTTTCCATTGTGTTAGAAAATAACAGAGCCAATGATTTCGAATGGATACATTTTTGGAGTAATAAAAACTACGGTAAACATTTTAGATTATGTCCTTGACTGTGTGTTTACTTTACTCTTGTATAGGCTACTTAGAAAAAACACCACTTTCTGTTCGCGGTAACGCCTGCGGAAAGATAGAAAAGTAAAGATTGATATTAGCTATGGAAATGTCACGTGACTACTGCCAAGGTTTTCCTTGACAAATTGTCGTTAGCTTGATAGGAAAACTAAGAGGTGTTTGTCTAGACCCCAGGTGTTTGAGTTAAAACTGTAGAATTGTCTTTCTTCGTGGATATTTGTTAACAAAATAACCTCAGGAAATTATCTTTTTTTTTTTACTTAAATAAATTTTGAACGAAAAAATTGTGTAGACAATCGCATTATATTGGTCATCGTCGTGGACTGTGTGGCACGCCCTATTATCACAATGTAACGTGTATCCACTGTATGTCAGACCCGTTTGACGATCCGCGCCGAGCATTCCAAAAAAAGTGAAAAAACTTTTTCTTAAACATGTATAAAAACTCAACAATGGGTGCTCCATTTTTTAGTTGTGTCCAGTGTGTGCCCTCGGTGACATCCATATAATCAATTTACTCAAATTGATTTGGATAATACAAATAAAAATAATAAATTAATTTGTTGTTTTGTGCTAAGGAAGGTTCTCAAAATGAAGATGTTCATGGTTATAATGGCTAGTTTTATAGGTAAATATAACTTAATTATTAATTAAGTATATAAGGGCTAGGAGTATAAATATTATAATCGAAATTTATTTTATCAGTCAAAATATTTAAGATTTAATTTCTGCAATTTAATATGCATTCTCATTATAGTTTAACATATAACTTTAATTAGCGTACCTACAAAACAAATTCAGTACCTATACACCAGTTGGACATTTCAAAAGAGTTTATTTTGAAATGGCCAACTGCAAAAATCGCGCCTTTTCAATCACAAAATTATTAGTAGAGCGATTTAGAAAATGTTGCTGGGCATAGATCTTCCCCATATCTACCTTGACATTTTACTTGAGACATTTCAAATAAATAATAATTCTAATAAATATTTGCATATAACATTGAATTTGGATGACCTTTACGCCTTTTTTTACGTTATCCTTTTTATTTTAACTTTGATAAATACCTGTACCACAGATACTAGTACCATTATCGTTCACTTATGCACACAATACCAATGTCCTTAGATAAAAAAAAATGTTAAACAGTTATCATGGCATTTAAAAATAAACAATCCAACATATGTAAAATATTTTATCAATCTTAATAAAAGAAGAGAAAATTTACTTTGGTATTACAGATTGTGGTTTACTCTCAAACATAGATACCAATTTTATAGTAGGTACTTAGATTTTTGGAAAAACACAAGTTAAATAACATTGGTTTATTACAATAAATACATTGTACCTACTTACTACCTGATACCGTCCAATGTGCATTTCTTGTGGGTTTTTTGTTAGGATATGTTTTAATATGTTGTACTATAAAATTGTGTTATGCACGATAAAGTTTTTATTTATCTATCCATACCTAGGTATACCTTGCAAACGATCTATAGATAGCTCAACGATCCAGACCACTAACAGGCGGAAGCGTTCCTGAGTATTATTGTTCTGAGTGGAAGGGTCCCCAAAATTGGTCTACATTGCCAAGCTGAATCCTACGAATATTATAAACGCGAAAGTTTGTGATGATGTTTGTTACTCTTTCATGCAAAAACTACTGAAATGATTTTGAGGAAACTTTACAGTAATATATATAGCTTATACATCAAAATAACACTAATTTTTATCCGAGTACCACGCGGGCAAAGCTGATGGGCAGAGACTAGTTAAAAATACTTTTGACGGGCATAAATTATATTAGGAAAACCATCGGCACTTAAAAACTAGTAATTATGAGGTCATTTAGAGGTATCCACTGATAAAAAACATATTACTTGTAAACTAGAAACAAAATTTCTCAGCAATTACTAAAACGGGGACAGTGATTTTCTTTTCATTGGCGATCGCCAGAATCGCCACTATCATAAGAAACCCAGCCTTAACCTAAAAGTTATGTATCATATATAATATGATCTAGTGCAAGTAAGATATTATGAATTATGATACAGGGAACTGTAAAGAGAACCACCAGGAAATTACGACTTGAAGATGTAACCTCTATTTGTTTCTTTGCAGGTTTAAGTTCTCAGGCTGAGTGGTCCTACGATTGTAAGTATTATTTTTTATCGCTAAGACATAACTAATTAATTATACACAATTTTTGTTTTAGCTATTTACGATAAATTCGTTTGAAAACTGATATTTCTAATGTAAAAAACATAAATCATATTTTGGCACGCATCATATTATTTTCAAACATAAGTATTTCTTTCAGAATTTAAAATCCCCTGTCTTGGTCAATGAACCTTTTTTAAAGTAAATTAAAAGATTACAAAAACACAACTTATAATTATATCTTTCAAAATTAAAAATCTCCGGACTTGGTCAATGAACCTTTTTTAAAGTAAATTAAAATATTGCAAAAAAACCGAACTTAGGTACAGTTATTTCCTTTTTGGTGGAAATTGATAAAAAACAACCTCTTACCCAAACACATACATAATTATATGGGATCCCTGCGTAGCAGTAAAGATTATTACAGGGCAACAAAAGGTGTGGGGCCGAGTCTTGCTGCGGGACAAATATTTGCATATTCTGCAAATATTTGATCCGGGTCTGGTACCATGGTACTCGTAGTTCCTGATTGTCTCGGGGTCAGACAGGACTTTTTAATTTTAATGTGACGTTAAAAAATATCATCCTCTCCAAGTATTAACAATGGCTGATATAGTCAATCAATGACCCAAAGTCCTAATAAAAATGATGAATAAAAAAAAGCTTAAAATAATTAGATTAGTGGGAGAAGATAGATTATTTGTAGTTGTGATGAAATATTAATAATAATGCTGGATATTTTCACACAGCATCATCTAGCGAAGTAAGCAGAGCTTGTGTTATGGAAACTACATAACTGATAAATGTACTACTTGTATATACATATAATTTTTGTAAATACATACATATTATATATAGAAAACAGCCAGACCCGAGACAAATATTTTCCGATCATACAAACATCTGTCCCGCGGCGGGAATCGAACCCGCAGCCTGCATCTCAAGTACTGCGCCACAAGGGTCGTCAAAATTAAAATGTGTCAATCTCCCCAGACGAGAACCAATGGCCAGGGCAGTGCAACATTGGGGATCTGCAGTCTCCGATCAACATCATGACACGTAACACGATCCTCGACACGCACCAGGCCCATATCCGAGGGGCCCTAGTCTTTCGAGGATACGGAGACGTTACTGTCACAGCTGAGAACAATGGGCATACATGTGAGTATTCTTATTTTAGGCCCAATGACTCTTTTTAGTTGGAACATTATATATATACATGTTATAGTGTCCATGTTGTAGAATATTACTAAAAACAGATAAAACAACATTAAACTACGAATCTTTTTATATCTACAAGAGTTTGACCATCCAATAGCACATTTTTTAAGTTATTCATCTTGCAAAAACGGGAATTTTCACGTACTGCACTATCGGTGAAGGCAGTACGTGAAAATTCCCGTTTTTGCAATATGAATAGTCAAGTTCACGATAGTTTTTGGAATACATTTTTTTAAGTTTCTTAAATAATTTTAGAAACTTAAAAAATGTGCAATGCCTATTAAGTGGCTACCTATTCTTTGTATACCCCACAAAGCTATTAATATTGAGAACCTTATTAAGACTTTTTTTTGTTTTGTTCAGTAATGTGTTTGTATTTAGTTTTATAACAAACGTTTTAAAATAAAATAACGCTGGACAGTTTTCACACAGCATCATCTAGCCCCAAACTAAGCAGAGCTTGTCTTATGGGAACTACATGACTGATATACTACTTATATACCTTTTTTTTGTAAATACATACATATTTTTTCATAGAAACACCCAGATCCGAGACAAACATTTGCAAATCATACAAACATTTATCTCTCAACGGTAATCGAACCCGCAACCTTCTGCGTCTTAGGCCTTCGCCCACTGCGCCACAGAGGTCGTTTTACATGGTAATTTTCCCGAAATACAGGCTAGCCCTAGAAACTAGAGCGGGGATCACCAAAATCTCATAACTACTGCTCGTTAAACAAAAAAAAAAACTACTGCTATTGCCTATTGTAAAATATATTGGGAAATGCATATTCTTATTTATTTATGCACCACTGCTACTAAATTTCGAGTTCTCGTTCTCTTGAAGACAATCAAAAGATGTAAACTGAAATACCCCTGCTTATTCAATGAGAGACTAGATCAGGTTCTAAGCCCTAGCGTGATAGTCTGAGAACCTAATTCATGGAAAGTAGGCCAGCTATCTATTATTCCTCTTTGGGAACCGGTGGGAAGCTGACCTAGTTTCGCGATGTCTGATGCATTAAAAAGGCTTTATTTATTCACCTGAAACTGACTCTCTAATGATGCTGCCGCATCTCTGTACTGATTTGGAGTGCAAACTAATGGGTTCATAGCCTGGTAGATTTTATGGATAGATTTATTTACTACTACTGCCCACGGCTTCACCCGCGTGGTACCCGGATAAAAAGTAGCCAATGAAAAATAGTTCTTACTACTCCTCTAAATAATCCCAAAATCAACAAACAATTGATTCCTTGAGCATCTATCGATACAATTTAAAAATGGTCCGGGAACAGGACATAATCCTATCCTACTAATATTATAAACGCGAAAGTTTGTGAGGATGGATGTTTGTTACTCTCTCACGCAAAAACTACTGAACGGATTTTATTGAACTTTACAATAATATAGCTTATACATCAAAATAACATATAGGCTACTTTTTATCCGGGTACCACGCGAGCAAAGCCGTGGGCAGAAGCTAGTAAACCTATAGTTTGTGCAAGAACGTCTATTTTCAACAGTGCAATGGAACCAACTGAGGGGATTGCAAGCGCCTATCCTATCTGGTGGACCGCTCCGAGGAAATTACACATTCATGCAGTTCCATCTCCACTGGCTATCAGAACACGCCATCGATGGAATGAAGTAAGTTAAAATCATCATGAACATCCCATATTAGCCCACAAGTTATTTTGTATGAAACAAAGTCGCGAACAATCATACGGTCGACCTGTTGGTAAGCGGTTACCGTTAGCGAAGACGCTTGCAATACTAGAGGTAAACTCGCGCGTTACCGACCCTGAGAACGGATGAAAAGTCTCATGTACTGAAGACAAAAAGGGCAATAAGCTTGAAAAAATTAAAATGAAATATGCTTTCTTTGAAAAAAAAATGAAAGTCTAGGGTAGATAAAAAAAAGATGATGCAACAAGTACAACGAGAATTTTGATGGGTACAAGCTTGCATCTACAGATTAATACAATATAGGAAAGCTGAAATGAATAATAAGTAACACGATTTATAATAACATAGAAATAAGAAAAGCTAAATGAAGAAGTCGTGATTACTTGGGTTTAATGTGCTATTTAAAACTTACCCTATAACGGGAAAACACTTTTACTGAGTTTACTTTAACTTTATGGTAAAATGACAACTAGAGTGTTGCATAAAATATTTTATACATATCGCAACAATTTCACCGGCACACATACCCTTCAAACTGAAACACAGCAATGCAAGCATTACTGCTTGACGGCATAAATATAGTGGTATAGTAGTAGTGGTGGGTCCTCAGCACATGTGGCACCACTTTTGTAGCTACACACTTTCTCGAAACGAGGCCTCACTCTTTTCGTTTGGACGAGCTAGCACACCTGCACACCAACACAGTTGCACAATCGTGTTAAGCGCGAGGCGCGAGCCGAGCCACGAGGAAAGATCGTGTTGGCTCTCACATAGCACTCCACTCCATTACCACACCACACAACACGCACAGTGCACACTGTGTTCCCAAGACTGTCTCACTCAACTACGTTCAGAAACTGCCTCGCTGCCTCGCCTCAATTGTGGTACCACAGTGTGCTGGCTCAGTTGTAAAACTGAGCCCCTTGCACGATCCTCGTTTTCAAACAGTGTGCTACCCATGACTACTTCCCGGATGAGCACTTTCACAAGAAGCTCTGCTACTGCTACAGATGGGCATGAACGCCTCTTTCAATACACGCATATCTATCTATGCCTCCAGTACCCACCCACCGTATAGCATCGTTAACTAGCCTCGTTCCCTTCGACGTGATGGTGGGAAATTCACGACTTTGTGCGTCTCCTCAAGGGAAATCAGAGCCTCATTCTTTTGCACCGCCATCATTTTCGGAAGTGGGGGGGGCATAGGGGGCCAAATGCCGCCCCTACTAAAATCACATAGGTACTCGCCTACCAAGCCAGGGCTGGAGATTGGAGGGGTGACCAAAGAAATTTACCCCCCCGTCACGGAGTACTTCCGCGGTTTTTTGTATGACCTTTTATATATAACAATATAAGTTAGGTCAGGATATAAGGATACTTGTGTCATATAACTTACAAATTAATTTCATGTCATACGGAAGGTAGTCAAGCTATTCATGGCAATCTCACACACACTACCTATTTCATTTTCATACCTATATCATTAAAGCGATCTATCAATACTTTTCGATCCACACATATTGTACCGACCTTGGCCTCTAACATTATCTGTTATATCAGCTCTATCCCTATGTAAACAAATCCTTCTATGTACGTTTCATAATGTAAACTGTACACATATGTGTATGTACAAAAAGTCGGACCTATCATTTTTATTTGTTTAGTGATTGAGATAAGATCTCGTCCTACTGGACTCTTGATGTGTTTTAAAATATCAATTTTCCACTAGATACTTGCTCTTCAAATATTTCGCGTATTTATGTATACTTTCGCTGAATTTATTTTTCTTTACGAAAACCATAAAATATTCAACTAGGCATCTACAGAAATATAGGTACAAATTGACTACCTTTCAAGAAAGTGTTATTTACCGATATACCTTTCCAAAATTTAAATTGTATTGCGATGCTTTTTAATATGCTTATGTTCTGTTTGAAGGTATCCTCTGGAGATCCACATAGTGCACATAAAGACAGGACTTACCGTGGAAGAAGCGTTGAAGAGGCCTGATGGCCTTGCGGTTATTGGAATATTGTGCCAGGTACGTTCTTCTTCAGTATTCGCTAGCAAGTGCGAACACTGACATAACGCATATTTTCCACGTGGAAAAATCCATTCGTGCAAGACAAGATCCGTACCCACCACCCACGGATTTAAAGTTGGGGCTCCACTACTAGTGATGTCAGTAGAGGTTCCTTTATCCGTCGGTATAGTCCGGCATTGCTATGATCAGTGAAATCCTGAATTCCTGACTCTCTAACTATTTCATAACATACATTTTATGAAACTCTTTTTCATAAAAATGAAAGGAAATTCATGATTTAATCATAGATGTTTTCCACAGGTCCGAAGTGACGAAAAAAGCAAGCATGCACTAGCTGAACTGATGCCAGTGGTGCCTTACCTTCTCGAAAAGACTAACACCCAATCTGGTCCCATGAATATTAATCTCTTGTAAGTTAATTTTCGTCAAATTCCTACTATCCTACTACTATTATAAACGCGAAAGTTTGTGAGAATGGATGTTTGTTACTCTTTCACGCAAAAAGTACTGAACGGATTTTGATGAAACTTTACAGTAATAATAATACATCAGAATAATACATAGGCTACTTTTATCTGGGTACCACGCTGGCGAAGACGTGGGCAGAGGCTAGTAATCTTATAGTTCTTCGACCCCTAACTCTGTAATTCCCTATATTTTTTATCAAGAATAGATCTGCTTTGTTTATCATCTCATGGTAGATATGGTAATGGCCAGTGATATGGCCGACGATAGAGCATGAAAGAAGATACCTATTCATGCTTACCTTGAACAGAACCAGAAAGGCAGGCAGATAGTGTGATCCGTTCCTTCGCCGTTCTCATTATTGAGGTGGAACCGAAACATTTCCTCTGTTTAATAATCACTCGCTAACTAAACAAGTCGCTAAATCTAGCCCTGTCCTTTTCTAACACTAAAAAAAGGATAGAGGCTGGCAACTTTTAGCACGCTAAAGTTAGCGAGTGATTATGAAACAGAGAGATTAAGTACGAATGGCTGTTACATACAATCGCAGCCCCTTTGACATTAAAGGAAATATAAAACTTCGATAATAACGTAAGTAGGTACTTACATAACACTCAGGTAGGTTTTTCTTTGAACACGTTCGGTATAATTTGCTTCATTATATTCCCACGTTTTTTTCTTATCGTTTGAAAAATTACCTTTACCGACCAAAGCCGAATATCTCTAAACTAATGATGTCATTATTTTAGTACTTTCAACTTTTTGTCAAAACTTAGCGTGTAAATTCTAGGATTCCCTCTATTGTGGGTACTATCTGGTAGGAAATAGGGGAGGGTGGTAGGTAGATTTATAGTTCCTGTCCACGGCTTTATTCACTTGAAACAACCCGGGTACCTAAGATAAAAACCTATCCGTTTAGACTACGAAATATGCTTAGTCCAACTTTCATCCAAATCGGTTTAACCACACGAAGATTCTTAGCAACAAAATTTGTCCGTCTCTGTCCCCACACCTCATGATTCCCTGTGTCGTTGATATTAGGAACAAGGAGTACAGTGGTACCACAATACCCAGATCTTAAACAAATATCTACAGAACATGCAAAAATTTGCATGGGAATCGAAGCCGCAACTCTTGGATCTCAGCCGGCTACTTGATGCCGCGCCATCGAGGCGAAACATCTATCTAAACTTTCGCATTTATAATTATTTTAGGTTCATAGGAAGATACAAAACTATATATTTTATTATTTTCTTTTCAAGAATTGTTATTTAGAATAAGCTCTTTTCCCCAGGCGCCTGTTGAGTTCTCATCCTCAATCGTACTACACGTACCACGGTTCACTCACAACTCCCAACTGCCAAGAAGTAGTGACGTGGATCCTCATGGATGTGCCCATCCAAATCTCAGATGTCCAGGTCTGTCACTTTCTGTAATTCCCTTAAAAAGTGTACCAAACTATATTTTTATAGGGGCTTAATACCAAAAGTTAACAGACCTTTTGGTTGACATCGCTGGTGATAAAATGGCTGGCTCTTTCCTCTCTCAAAGGATTTCCTCGGCCATCCAGTGAGGATATGTTACCAGTGATCTTGGCACCTTTTCGCATAAACAAAATGTAATTTTTAGCACTAAATTTATCCTCAATTTGTTTTGATAAGTTTATGTTAATGCAGTTGTTGTAAATAAAATAAACTCTTGTAAAGATTACACTCCATTTCAACTGGGAAAAGGACTCCAATCAATTTTATAGTAAGGGCGAAAAACATTGATTTGTGTGCCTATAAGTACGATATTTTAGACCTCAATTAAATAGTACTATTAATTGAGTATTCTTCAGGATAAAGCTAATTTGTTATGACTTAAAGCTTTCACAGGTTAGGCCTTTAGCTACATATCTAATATATTTTAAACATAACAATATTTATTCTACAGTACAAAGAATTCAGCAGAGTCAACATAGGAGGCATCGACAACTACCGAAGTCTGCAACCCGTCAACCGCGTGGTCTACCGATCAATATCATCATGCTCCTCCATCATAGTTCCCGGTCTACTGGGCACACTCTCCGGTCTACTGAACTGCCTCTCTAGCTCTCTGAACGCAGGTCTATTGGCAGGAGCGAAAAAGAGCATGTGTCTGTTATGGGACGCAAAGAAGACATTTCTGAGAGAAAGTCGTTCCATCAGGGTGTGCTAGAAATAAAAGCCCGGAAGATTTCTATTGAGTGTAAGTTTTTAGATAGTAGTGGAGAAAACCTCAGTTCCTAGGATTTATTAGTGCCAAAATGATATAAAGAAGATAATACCTATAAAAAAAACCGTTGGTTTCTGAAGAAGACCAATTAACTAAGAAAAGACTATACCACCTTGTATGTGAAACTGAAGATTTCCTAGTCAAAAATGGAAATATATTTATATATATCCTTAATTTGTTGTTCTGGTCTTGTAGTTAAACATGACAAAGTTAACTAGAATAACGGACATTTACTGAAATGCTGGAAAGTGAAGAAGTAACCAGTATATGCAATACTTATATAAAGCTGGTCGTGATTGAGCGCTGAGTAGCGTTTCAGTACGTCAATGTTTAAAAAAATATAGGGGAATAGAAAACTAGTATTTTTCCCAGTTATAGATAGTTATAGCTGTCATAAAAACATTCCAAGATTCAAGCAGAAATATTTTTTTTGAAAAATACGCTCATGTTCAGCTTAATTGGTTATAAGTGTTAATTACAGTATTATTATATCTGTGCCCACACTTAAGGGAACTCTCAATGTTCACTTAAGTGTTCCCACACTCGGCGCTCCAAGCTGAAACATCCCAAGAATTTAAACCAGGCTGATAACCAGCTCGTCTCTTAGTGGTATAGCCGCCGCGTACCAAGCGGGAAGTTACGAGTTCGAATCGGGATGAATTTCTTGAATATTATTAAGTCAAAGTCAAAATTCATTTATTCAATAAAATCACAAGGACCACTTTGAAACGTCGGTTTTTATCTAGGTGCCTGTTCCTCCGCGACCAAGCCAGGAAAGAAAGGCAAGAAAACAAGGCTGGTTATTCTTTTTAATGATCCTTTTACAAAACAATAGGTTCGAGTTGGAGCATTTTCAATCCCAAGAGTTTTTGTCATCTAAATAATCAGATATTTTATAGTATGCCTTTTTATAAAGCTTTTGTTTAATTACGTTTTAAATTTGTTAATTGATATTTTTTGTATATCTCTTGGGAGTTTGTTATAAAAGCGTACACGGTGCCCTTTAAACGATTTACTAACTTTACTTATTAATTCTTGCAACAACACCCTGGCAAAGAATTGAGGGCGCCACTTTCTTTCTAATAAATCAAACCAACCATTACTTAATCATTACTTTGTATGAAGAATATTTTAGTTCCGTTTCATGACTTTTTTGACAAACTATATTACGTAATAAGTAGATAAAACATTATTTTTTTGGTCCTTCGCTTGTCCTTTATTAGGACATTGTACCCAAAACAAGGATCTTTGTGCAACTTGACAGACAAATTGCATTAAAAAAAAACAAATAAATTAGGTATTTAATGCACATCATTGGTATTCAGCGAAGATTTAACTAAGAGGACCCACTGATGTTTTTATGCTATTCTAAATAAAAGATTAGTTTAAACTGCTTTATACATTACATTATAAAACTTTGAACCTTTCAAGAAATAATATTGTAGCTAAGCATAATCCTATCAATATGTCCACTGCTGGGACTCGAAGAAATAGAAACAATGAATCCAATTAAACTGTCCCAAAGTGGTGGATATCACGAATTTAAACCGACGTATCTAAAAACGTGACATTAATAATCAGATTCCGGCATCATAACTAACAATCACTTATAAAATATCAGCAAATAGAAAATGCATTATTTTATTCCAAAAACGATCGTGAATTTGATTATTCATAATGTAAAAACGGGAATTTTCGCATACCGCTCTATCGGTGAAGGCCACGACGCTCTCCCTGATGATGACTCTCGGAATGAGTCGAAACTAAGTCAGTGCCTTCACCAATGGTGCCGTACTTAAAAATTTCTGTTTTTACAATATGAAATGCATTATTATTAAAAATGATAAACAGTGCGATATATATTCGAATGATAGCGGGCATTCGTCTCTTCAACTGATAGAAGGAACCAAATCTATGAATATCTAATAATATACGGAAACGGTAGATACCCTAGTAATTTAGATCTTACTTTTTGAGATTTTAATACACTTTAAAAGTTTAAACTCAGCCAGAAATCGGGGTGTGACACACTGGCCTCGATTCTGTAGTACACTGACTAAACTAAATTTAAACTATCGCTCTCTTTTACTGATAGTGGAAGCAAGAAAGAGATAGCTACGATTTTAGTGCTGTCAAATTAGTCAGATTTAAGTTTTCCATACAAATTTATCGTGATATCAAAACATGCTGACTATAAACACGAAGAAAAGCGGCACGTAAACTGATTTGACAGCAGCACACAGCAGTCAAATTGTAGCTATCTCTTTCTTGCGTACACTATCAGTAAAAGAGAGCGATAGTTTAAATTTAGTTTAGTCAGTGTACTACAGAATCGAGGCCACTGACGGACATGATGAAACTATAAGAGTTCTGTTTTTGCCATTTGGGAACCTTAAAAATAAACGACAGGAAGGTCTTATTGGTACATATCGGTTAATAAAAATGATTTATTGATATTGCTCATGATTTGTAACGTTTTTTTTATCTAAATTTGTGTAGGTAAAAATAATAAAACACCGATAGATTTAAGCTAGCATACTTACATATTATATCGTACGTGATAATTTATGTAAGACGTTATCTATTAATGACCGAAAAATGCGTATGATCAAAAACTTTTTTTAGTTCTTGATTCTTGTAATCAAAAAAAAGCACAGTGGAGAATGCGAATCTACAGCTACATATTACATAATTAATGAATTTAATCTCATAATTTCAGATCATTTTTTTTTTGTAGTAGGTACAATAACTGAGTAACATAAGTAAATAAGTATTTAAATGACAAGTTTTATGTGAATCTTATTCTATATGCATAATGTCGTCAAAAATAATTACATCCTATTTTTATGATGCTCTAGCTAATTTATGGCATTTGTAAACGTAATTTTATTTTTTTTAACATTCTAGCTTGTGTATGTTTTAGATATTAATTGGCTGTGATTTTTTTTGTAAAAATATACTTACCTATATTTTATTTATGTTTATATTAGAATAAATACCTATCGTGAAGTGTTGAATATGTAGTAATAACAACAATATTTCTTTTTAAATCGATTCAAAATAAACTTTTGAATAAATAAATATAATGTTTTTTTAATACCTAAATAACAACTTTTCCTTGTACCGTAGATACCTATTTAGGATCAAGTAGGTAGGTGCTTATTTTATCTTGGTCGTAGCAAGTACCTACAAAACAAATTGGAGATAGTCTTATTCATCCGTGTAGACCATAGACCTAGAAAAGTGTATTTTCGTGCATTCTTTTTCTCTTTAATCTTACCTAAAAGTAAACGAGACATAAACCTATTCTATTTCGCGAGGAACGCTTTGTAAGATATCGGCCTAAGAGTTAGGTAGATATACATACATACCTACATTGGATTCGGAAGAAGTAAAGTAAAGTAAAGTAAAAGTTTATTTTAACGAAAAACTATACACAGCTACATTTAAAATTGGTACTTATAAGCTGATTTTCAGCACGGACCTTGGTTGCTGCACTGATAAATAATAAATAATCGGTTCTAGCAATCTTATCGGCCCGCTTCGCTCAGTTCTTGCGTGGTTTGTTGTTCACCATCCATACCATAATAATCGCTGCGCTCGTCACAATCTAATCTAGTGATCAAATCTAGTTAAGTTTTTACTTCTAAAGAGAAACAAACTTAGTAACAGCCACCTCGTATTGGTAAGCGGTTACCAGTCTATGGACGTTTGCAATACCAGAGGTATCACTCACGTTTTGCCGCCCTGGGAGCTAGACAAATACCTCACGCTTACTCTTACTTTCACGCTAACGCAAATTTGTCAAGGTAAAATTTGACAGCTGTCACATGACATTTCCACAGCTATGCCATTTCCATACAAATTAATCTTTCCGCAGGCGTTAACGACAACAGAAAGTGGTATTTATCTAGCCCCCTGAGATATCAAGATGAAAGAACTCATTTGCCTCTTCTCTGTATAAGCAGTTAGAGTTATTCATATTTTTATGTTATGTCAGTTATAGGCTTTGAAGGTTTAAAAAGCTGACCGCCAATTACATTAGCAAAATGGCTATGGGGACCAAACAATGGCACTAATTTCAACCATTGCTAAGACTCGTTTGCCATTTTGTTAGAATCAGAATAAGAATTTATTTATCGTGCAACTGTGCAAACAAGATGGTGGGTAGTTGTGTGCAAATGTATGATAGATGTAGCAACAGCTGGCCCATTACGGACATCATATAAAATCTTGGTATTAGGTACCTACTTAAACAAATAACAATTAACAGAAATTACATAACTACTTAGGTAATTTAATCTCTAAGGTTAAAGAGTTCTAAACTCCTACAGCAATATAAAAGGACCTACGACTGTTATTTTTCTGGGGGATGAAAACGTTAAATTTGTGTCTTGTTCGTAAGCTGAATGGATGAAAACGTTAAATTTGTGTCTTGTTCGTAAGCTGAATGGATGAAAACGTTAAATTTGTGTCTTGTTCGTAAGCTGAATGGATGAAAACGTTAAATTTGTGTCTTGTTCGTAAGCTGAATGGATGAAAACGTTAAATTTGTGTTAAGTTCGTTAGCTGAATGGATGAAAACGTTAAATTTGTGTTTAGTCTAGCACGGTTTCATTTAGTAACAAAAAAATAATCTTAAATGCAAACAGACAAATCTCGTAGATGCAAATACCTGATAATGTCAAAATGTTTAAAATATTTTTATTGTTATTAAACGTTATGACATAATAATTCCTATCATGTTTAACCATGAAATATGGTATTTTTCGTTGTCTTCCGAAGTATAATAAAACCTAAAAAAATATATACACCCAATAGACATATATGCCCCACAGGATCAGGACTATAAGTATGTGTACAGACACATAGTCCTGAGTCCCTAGGATTCTGTGTCGTGGGTATCAGGAACTACGTGTACCGTTGTACCAGAACACCCAGCCCCGGAACAAATATCTGCAGAACAGAATCATTTGTCGAGACAAATGATTCTGTTCTGCAGAAGCGGGGATCAGGCCCGCACCGCTGGCGTCGCAGCTCTCCGTAGCCCATTGAACGGCTTCAAGCCGTAGACTATCATGTTCTCAAATCTTAGTATTTGCTCAGGTAAGCCTGATACGATAGTAAGGTCATAGCACAGTCAGCTTCAGCGCCTAGACCAGACGATTATGTAGATTTCCTGCGGAGATTGCTCCAGAGGGGGACGATAGCCTATTATCTACTTGCCGAGACTGATATAACACGCGCCGAGATTCATATCAATAGCCAAGCCTAGTTCTTAGTGCTTGATAAATAGGTCATATCTTCCTACACTTAGCTGTAAATATAGACAGACTAGCCTCTGCCCACGGCTTCGCTCGCGTGGTACCCTGATAATAAGTAGCCTATGTGTTATTCTGATGTATAAGCTATATTACTGCAGAGTTTCATCAAAATCCGTTTAGTAGTTTTACGTGAAAGAGTAACAAACATCCATCCTCACAAACTTTCGCGTTTATACTAGTAGTAGGATAGGATTTAGACAATGTAAATAAACTTATTTTCATATCCAATTAAACATTGGTAAGCGGTTTACGTAACCTATGGACGCTTGCAACAGTAGGTATCACTCAGACAGACGTTGCCGACTCTGAGATACAGGTGAAAAGTCTCATGTGCGTGTAATTTCACGCGCACCCATACTCTTCAAACTGAGACAAACCAATGCGAGCAATACTGCTTGATACCTTCTGTACGAGGTAGGTATCTAAATCAGTCCTTTGTTGACTGTACAATTGGTAGATAAAGCAGCTAAACTGAAGACAGCTGCTAAAGAATCCGACACGTGTCGATAACTCACAACAATTTATGAGTAACATTACATATTAGCACAGACTACTTACAGTTAAAAAGTTAAAGAGACTCATGCGAACGCTGGTCTTTTCCATATTTTTATATGGCTCTGAATCTTGGACGATCCGTGCGGTGGATAGAAAGAAGATAGACGTCTTTGATGTGGTGCTGGAGAAGAATTTTACGCATCCCGTGGATTGCTAAAAGAACCAACAAGTTAATACTCGATCAACTGACCATGAAGACTAGGTTGTCGACCATCTGCTGCCAGCGAGTGCTCAGCTATTTTGGACACATAGCCCGAAGACAGCCAGATTGCCTTGAGAGACTAGTGGTAGTGGGAAAAGTGGATGGTAAGAGACCTTGTCGAGCCGTTCACCTAGCCGCTGGTCTGATCAAATCAAGGCCCTCACTGGCCTCCCTGTCAACGTCGCCTTGATCCGAAGATAGAGCGGCATCGAAACAGCTCGTATTCTCGTCAACAAAAACTTTCCAGGACGGGCACGACCTTCAGGAATGAAGAGTGCTACAAAGAAGAAGACTTACAGTTTAACTTACTACAGTTTAGGTTCCTGGTCTGTGATATTAGGTACGTTTTAGGGTGTGCTTGCGAAACACCATCGATATTGCAAATCATATAAATACAGCCAAGGCGTGATACATACGTGCGAAGGAGCTGATTAAAAACTGGAATTATCAAGAAAAATAATCAGTAATCTTTATTTCACTAATAAATATCAGTAAATTTTTTACAATATCATTATTCACGTGTTTTATATAAATAAAGCTGTCAGTACTCAGCAGTATAAGAAGGAAATGGGTTACCTATCCATTTCCTTCTTATCCTGCTGACTACTGACTGCTTTATTAAAAAGTAACAAACAAACATGCTCACGACTCTATAGATGATAGACATCCTCGAGATAAATACTCAGTGCGTAGATCTTTGAGGATACCAAATAGTACTTGTCAGAGGCACGTCCAAAGATTACATTTATTATATCCTAATAAAACTGGAATGAAATTAAATAAAATATTTAATTTGCGAAAATGGGTACAATATACAATGTTATAAAATTATGTTGTGGCCCCATTATCTACTTTTAGAGCATGCAAAAATTTTAACTTAAAACTATTTAAAATTTAAACATTATCCGTACGAGCCTTTTAAACATATTTGTTTTTATTTAATTCTTTTTTTTTATTATTTAACTATCGGTATATAATAAATCGGTATGTAATAATTTGACGACATCTGAAGGCCCGCCTCAGACGTAGAAGGTTGCGGGTTCAATTCCCGCCACGGGACAAATATTTGTATCTACAAGTATTTTTCTCGGATCTGGATGTTTTCTATGTATAATAAGTATGTATTTACAAAAAAAAAGTATATAAGTAGTATATCAGTCATGTATAGTTCCCATAATACAAGCTCTGCTTAGTTTGGGGCTAGATGATCCTGTGTGAAAATGAAAAAAAAAAAAAAAAAACTTAGTAAATGAATTTGATTGAAATAAATTAGGTATAACTTAATAAATTAATTACATTGTTAAAACTTATCGTTAAGAAACTCGTCAACAGAATAATAAGCTTTGTCTTCTAATAGTTTAGTTAGCAAATACTTCTGGGCACAAAACCACATAAATATTTATTTATTTATTAACACTTTATTGCACATTTTAAAAAGTGAACAATAGGCGGACCTTATGCTAAAGCATTTTCTACCAGCCAACCCAATTTGTAGTGATTGGCGGTAAGCGTGCTACAAATTTTAATTACAATATTATATTATACTTATATCTAATTACACAATATACTTACTTAATACATATAATTATATATTTATAGGCACTTATACATAAAAATAATAGTAAATAATAATAAATAAATAATGCAGGACATTTTTCACACAGCGTCATCTAGCCCCAAACTGAGCAGAGCTGTTTTGGAACTACATGATTGATATACTATTATAAAATTATTGTTTTGTCTAAACATACATATTATACATTGAAAACACCCGTCACAAATATTTGCATATACAAACATAAGCCCCGCAGCGGGAATCAAACCCGCAACCTCCTGCGTCATACAATTCTGGTCTAGCCAAATCATAATCTTTAGGAATTACAAAATAATCTCATCGCTAACGTTAGCATAGATGACTTGCAATCTGTTTGTATAAGGATTATTGGGGAAACATTTACTTACTTAGTGAAAAAAAATGTCATCAGCCGGCCCTACCATCCGAATCGTGATCATCAGATTACGATTCGGATGGTAGGGCCGGCCAATTTACACGATTCCTATTTCTTTCAAGGGATTTCTTGCAGCTATGTAAGATACTTTACACACAGCAGCTATTTACAAAAATACAGAGCTAACTATCCAAAGATAGATAGGTCAAGAGAAGATGACTACTAGATGGCAGTGTTCCTAAAATGCTGGCTGGCCACGCTGAACACAGTGCGTTAGCAATGCACATGCGAAGACCCAGATAACAGCCAGATCTTTGGTCACGCATCGCTGCTACCAGTCGCCCTGAAAGAATTTTGAATACGCGAAGGTTCCCCATGGACCCAGAGTCAAAAAGTCCAAAGTGGCTCGAATTAGCTCTGTCGAGACCATATTTGTGACTCTTGAGATCGATGTAGATCTACGAAAAGATGTAGATCTTTCTTTAATTGATAAAATACACCTAGTTATTCGTTCCCGCATTATTTATTTAAAATAATAATGAAAATGTATATAGGTAGTGATATTTAGTAGGTACCATAAGTTTTTTGTAGTAGTTTTTAAGGTAAATAAAAATATTTTCTTTCTTCTTTCTTTCTATTTATTTATTTATAAAGTAGAGGTCAAAAACCGATGGAGATGGCTGGCTCAATATGTTCATCTCCGCTTTATTTGAGGAAGTTTTGTGTACAGCAGTGGACTTGTTTCGGCTGTTAATGATGATAATGAAGTAGCAAAACTTCAATGGAGATTGCGATATTTATAAGAAAAAGCCATTTCACCAGTCTTTCGATCAAAAAGAGACATAGTTATGCTTCACAATGCGGAAACCAAACCAGCGACCTTTCGCTTCGCGCGGGGTAGTGAACCCACTTTTCCTTGCCCCCAAGGCTAATAAAAAGTAATTTTTCGAAAATAACTCTGCAAATAAACTAGACGTATGTAAGTGGCTCTACCAGTCATGGTGTTTTGTTAATTCAACGTTCCTACAACTTTTTCGCTACCGAATGTTTTTTTGTTTCATATTCTTACCGAGTATAAGAATAAATTATTCAAAGAGACGTGATCATCCTTTTGGGCCCCTGCTTGCTTGCACAACCAATAACCGTTGTGGAACAGAGGTTTTTGAGTTTTTAAATGTTGACCACAAACTGATGGGATATTGTAGGAGCTCGTAGGGATGCAGTGGTCCACGATTATACGTCATGGTATTTTTAAGGGAGGCCTTTGTCCAGTAGACTGTAGTTCCACAGGCTATTGATGATGATGAAGATGATTAGTCCTTTTGTTTGGTGAGTTTGAACACACCATTCATGAAGATTTTCACCACTCAAAGTACAAATTCCCATGTAACAAGATGCCTCAAAAGACGCAAGGAAGATAACAATAGGTGCAACAAGAAATATCACAAGTTATTCGTACAGAAACAATGGTTTATTTTATAAACATGTTTGCTCTTCCTGACACATCGGACTCAGTAGATGCTATGAGCCTCAATTATTGTCCATTCGTGTCGGGGATGCCAGTGGAATCACCGTGATTTACTTTCTGGCCGTGATGCAATGTCTTGTTATACTGCTGTGCTTAGGTATGTGTTTTGAGTGAGGAACAAGTGATAAATTTGTTAATTTTTTTTTCGAAAAATAAAGCCACAAAGCTTTCTTTCAGGCAATTTACTATATCTAAGTAGGTATTTATGTAGGGTCATTGAGACTGGCATAACGAGTCCGTAGAAATAAAGGACATAAAGACCTTAAAAAAGATTGCTGATCTCATTAAGTTCAAGTTTGTAATAAAATTCTTACAGAATTAAGTGTATGTGCCATCGCGCCTCCTCAATATTATGGACCACTTTGGAGTTACGATGGTAAGAACCAGATCACTTATATAGATATACAATATTAACAATATACAATATTTATAACTTTGAGCATCTTCTAGGAAATTCTTCAAAGCAGCCCTCAGTTCACTAGCCTCCTAAGTTGCGCCCCCTCTAACTTTAATCTTGTGTCCTAAAAGTATGAACCAAAAATACAGTAGAAACTACCAACGTACAATGAAAATAAACTTATAAAACTATGATTCCTTTTGCAGACGAGAGTAGATGGGGAAATCGGTGTAAGGAAGGAGGGAAGAGGCAGTCTCCGATAGATATCCGCACAACTAACGTGGTAAAGGACTTCAATAAGGACTTCATCAAGTATGGAGCTCTGCAGTTCGTTGGGTATGAGAAAGTGTTGGTGTCTGCGGTTAATAATGGGCACACTGGTGAGTTTGAATATTATATCATGTAACATTACTTATGGGCAAATAAGTTTTATGACCACAAACAAGTCAATGGGGGGCGCTGTAACGCCGTATCTAACCTGTTTTTTACGACTTCAAGAAAGGTTTTTCAACGAATACTTTATTTTTACAACATAAGAAAATAACTAATAACAAAACTTAAGGTAATGGACGGTCTTATCGTTTAGAAGCGACCTCTTCCAAACAATTTTTTATGGGTTTTAACGCCACATTTCATATTAGAGCACTGCAATACGTGACAGAATACCTACCTTGTTAATGTGATTTATTTATTTATATAAACGTCTTGTTCCAGTACAATTCAGTACGGAAGGGGACGTGGAAATGCATCCCATCCTGACCGGGGGTCCTTTGAAGCATAAGTACAGACTCGAGCAGCTGCACTTCCACTGGCTGTCGGAACACGCTATCAATGGAGTCAAGTTCGTATGAACACTAAAATGTTACCTAAATGTTAAAACCTAAGCTTTAAACTTTTCTCAGACGAGAGATAACATTATTTGATAAAGGTTTTAAATTGGATCACAATTTAGCGATAGTAGGTAGGCCTACTCCTTATTCTGAGGGGCTGTATTTCGTAATCTTGAACGAAGCTTATTTTTTGTGAAACTATAGTCGATTTTCGCTCCCAAATTATATCTAGCAGCCGTTATGATTGTCACCCCTTTCCCTGAAGGGTTCTATATGCTTCATCAGATGATAGGTAGGTACTTAAGGCACAGGCACTCGAGGAATTTAAATTGGTATGGCAATTTTTGGCAGCGGCTTGATCTCTAGATAAGTCTATGAAACCCATAACGAAAATAAAATTCGTGTTCGCCATTATTTATTTCAAATGAGATGGCAAATCTGTGAAGATTTGCAGATTTGCCGATTTAATGGAAAATCCTGCTAAATCAGAGGGTTACCTACAACGAAAATAACCCGATTTGGGGTTGGTAGGCAAGATTTTCAAAATATTTGATAACATTTCCAGATATCCCATGGAAATCCACTTCGTCCACGTGAGATCAGACTTGCCAGTCGCGGACGCCTTGAAGAAGAGAGACGGTCTGGCTATCGTCTCCGTATTCTGCAACGTAAGATTCTTTCTTGTGCTGTCTCATTGGTACGACAGGGTTTTTAGGATTCAAAAACATCAAGGGGCATCAATTACGGACCCCCGAGAAGTACGAGTCAAGGCTAGTCTAGATTGGACAGTTATTGTTGGAAAACGACTCAACGAACACCAGTTACTCTGCCAACATTAGAGGACAAGCAATGCCCCGGTATTGCAGAAGTCAAAAGGCGACAGTAGTCGTCGGTAACCGATGGTTTTCATCAGGTTGGACTTATGCCGGTTCGCCTCGATATAACATAAAAACATTATCTTGTCAGACTATGTCAGGAATAAACAAGATGTTCTTAGAATGTGACTACTTTTGCTCTGCGACTTTTAGAAATGTGTTATTGAATAGTGGTTCGCACTCGCAAAGGAAGCTTCATCATCATCACCATCAGTCCACTGCTTAACGTAGGCCTCCCAATACGCGCCACTGAGGCCGGTGTTCGGCACTCCTCATCAACTTTTTGCACGCCACCTTTCTTAAGTCATCGCTCCACCTAGTCGGGGGGTGTCCCATACTACGTTTGCCCTGACGCATTTTCCACTCAAGAACTCGTTCACCCCAACGGTTGTCGGTTCTTCCAGCCCATTTTCACTTCAGCTTATTAATCCTCTTAGATATGTCGATGATTCTTGTTCTCTGTCGGATAATCCCGTTACGGATTGTATCCTTCAGAGACTCAATAACATAGAAAGCTTATCATAGCCAAACCAAGACCCATTCATTATGTTTTAGGTCCAAGCAGAGCTGGGGGAGAACCAGCAGGACGCGACTGAAGAGATCATGAAGCATATTCCAGATCTTCTGGAGACGGGGGACAGGATTAGCGGAGCTATACTGGATATGACGTAAGAGAAACAATGTTTGAATTGATTGAAACAAACAAACAATTTCTTATTACAAACGCATATAGGTTCTCCTGTTTTCGCCGTTACAAAAATTTTAAAGTACTTTGTAGGTCAAAGTTACAAGAGCTGTTGTAGAACCATTTAACCAATTATTGTTGTTACTGATAGGTACTAATCAGCAAAAACTTAAATGTCTAAATATAGTTATCTGGGCATTATCTAGTCTAGGATAATGCCCTCGTAGATAATGCCCTGATAGACCTAGTAATCAGGCTGAGACAATGATTGAACCGATAGTGCAATCATTGCTGCATTATTTTGTAGCTTTAAATTATTTAGATTTTTATCGTCTTCAAAAATATTTACCAACCTTATCTGTTTATACTTATTTATTTGGATTGCCAATATAAAATATTTAAGATACCTTAAAACCAAATAGTTTAATAACCAACATAAGATGCGCTTCATGTTTTTACTCTAGGAAAGCAACGCAGGAATAATAACGATAAAATTTATTAATAAGAATGCTTTTTAAAAACTTACCTACAGAGAACTGCATCCAAATAATGTAAAACAGGCTCACCACTCTTTACCTACACACAGTACGCAGATCCGTGAAAATAAAGGGGTAGCCTTATTTACATATATTTATTATTTAAGGGGCAGGTATAATATATTTTATATTTAAGGGGTAGAAGCAAGTCTAATTCTAAGTGATATTTGGCACATGCTCACAAAATTTATACTGTTTAGCAATCCACATGATGTGACAGGTTGCAAGCACATGTGTGGGCATATGATTTCCTCATGATTCCTTCGCCGCTTTGTTGGAGGCAGAAAAATAGACTTTTCGAACAGAAATTTTAATTTACGAACCGTGCTCGACCGGGTTTGAATCCACGACATTCGTATTGAACGTCAGGGCACCGACCACTAGTCCAACAGGTTTTGCATCGAACTTGCGTACCTACAGTCGATTGCCAAACTGTTATCTAAAAATGATTTTAAGGAAATCGTTAATCATGCTTATCTAGAAGCCTATTATGATAATTAGGAAGTAATTTTTGTATTGGCTTAATTCCCAATCGTAAGTACTCAATTAATTTGAGTTTTGTTGGCTTTACATAATTTATGATATCGATTGTGAAAGGTTAACACAAAGCTCCTTTTCGATATTATTTTTTTTCTAAACTAATAGTTACCTACTTAAAATGTTTGGCATGCTTACTCAATTTTATGTAATTTCTTTTGAGAATAAATTTCTTTAACCAGATTTAGCTTTCCTAAATCGATATCATAAATTATGTAAAGCTTTTGAACTTAAAATTGCTAAGAATCTTTGAATATAGATTAAAACGTTTTCTAATATTGACAAAAATCATAATTTCGAACAATCTCAAAAATGATTTTTGATGTTTTTAGATTTTTTGTTTCCTTACACACGAAAAAATATTGCCCTTTTGAACCCCTTTTGGAATTGTTAACCGATTTTGATGATTATTTTTCGTTGACATGTCGTTGACCGTTTAGAGGTCCTTCCCCATGAATTTAGGAGCAATTCCGTCAATTCAGTCAATGAAACGTCAGCAGACGAATAGTAAAGTACGAGGTACCTCGTAATAATATCCTAAAATGATACCAAACCTCTCAATGCTACAAATGAATAAACCCTGATATCTCGCGACCTTACTCCCTTTTGTTCCACAGAAAGCTGCTAAGTCCGGATTCGAATGCCTACTACACCTACTCTGGGTCTCTAACATCACCACAATGCAACGAAGTCGTTATCTGGATCATTTTCGACACACCGCTATTCATGTCGGATGCTCAGGTATGTCAAATGTTCAGGGTACGACACAATCACCATTTCAATAATAATAATATATCTAACTAGCCTTTTCCCACGGCTTCGCCCGCGTGGTACCCGGATAAAAAGTAGCTTATGTATTCTGATATAGAAGCTATATTACTGTAAAGTTTCATCAAAATCCGTTTAGTAGTTTTTGCGTGAAAGAGTAACAGGGGAGTGAAAGGGGTTGAACAGTCACCCAAAAACAATCATTCAACATTCGCCTTACTGGGGGCATAAAGAAATAAAAAAAATGCTGGACACAGCATCATCTAGCCCCAAACTAAGCAGAGCTTGTATTATGGGAACTACATGACTGATATATTATAAATTTTTTTTGCAAATAAATACATACATATTATACATAAAAAACACCCAGACCTGAGACAAATATTTGCAGATCATACAAACATTTGTCCCGCGGCGGGAATCGAACCCACAACCTTCTGCGTCTCAAGCGGGCCTTCATAGGTTGAATTCGCACTTGAATTGTTACTTAGCGCCTGAACAGTTCCCTAGGGGAGCCCCTATTAGACTATGAATTCGGGCCTAATAGTATTAGAATAATAAAACACTTATTTTCTCTAACAAAGGTTTCTGAGAGTATAGGTTCTTAGACTACCACTATGTCTATTCTGCCGCCAAGCAGTAAGCATTGCTGTGTTCCGGTTGAAAGGATATGATTGCCGGTGAAATTACAGACACATGAGATCTTTCATCTAGAACACAGGGAGGCAACTCCTGAGTGATATCTCTGGTATTGCAAGTGCAGGTGGGCCGTTAGTTTGTTCGCCTCTTTAGTAGTATTAAAAAACTACCTGTTTTAACTGGTGCCTGAGATAGATTATCAAAAAATGTACTTGTTATTGTTTCAGTACCGTTTATTCGGCAAGATAGGCATCGGCCGGCATAACTTTAGGAGTTTGCAGAAGTTGAACCGACATCAAGTTTTCACACCTGTAAACGCACACATCCATACTCCTCAGATGATCAAATTCTTGGAGAAAGTCGTGAAGATAGTTGCAGAATTCTTCAATAATGTCGCTACGTGAGTATTTTAATTTTAATAGATTAGGGTACTTGCGCAATTAACATGTTTCTACATCCTCTTTATAACACACATCGTGAACAATCTTAAGTGTTTACAGATAGGACCCAAGCATTTAAAAAATTGGGTGACGTCTTCGATGGCAATTAAATAAGAACCTTGTACTGAATTGCATGAATAACTTAAAATTGCGACTAATTTATTTTTTGTTCCAGTTTTATGGCAAAAGGCTTCAAACCGAGATAAGAACTAAGGTAGTCTTCATTTTTTCAGGTCATTTTTAAGCAAGCAGATATCATTGATTTTGAAAAGACAGACGTAATGACACAGGTTACAGTTTGTACAATACAGAGTGTCCCAGAATATGTACATATACTTACTTTCCTAAATATGGCTATTCTAGACATTACTGTCTAGAAAATTTGTTTATTAATAACCTTTGTTCTTCGAATTAACTACATTTGGATGTTTTGATTGAAGAAAGTAGTTGTAAAATAAGCTGTTTTAGTAAAATTTAATGAATATGCTGTTTTAGTTACGATAGCGGTACTGATGTCAAACAAAGTACAAAAATTTTCATTCTACCTCGTGTGTTCATAAGTCTTGAGACACAGTAAAACTAAAATATTTTTGGAGCTAAGTTGAGTATTCATTTATTGGATATTAAAATTAAAACTACTGACATCTAGATCTGTATTTAAAAATAAATCATTCAAAATGGCCGCCTTTGCATTCAATGCAGGCCTTCAAACGCGTGCGCCATTCATCTATGGCGGCACGAATCTTTAAATTGGGAATCCGTTTCGATTCTTTAATAAGGGCTCGCTTGAGAGAATCCAGGTTTGGGTGAGACTTTCTGCATGCCCTAGCTCCAATTCCGTCCATAAAGAATAATCCAAAGGATTCAAGTCAGGGCTTGACGAGGGCCAATCTTCGCTCCGAATGAAGCCTGGCAAATTGGCCTCCAGCCAACGTTGGGTAGTCTTAGCTTTATGGGAGGGAGCAGAGTCCTGTTGGAAAACCCAGTATTTTCCAGCGAATAGCGTATCATTTAATGGTTTAACCACCGCTTCCAATATGTCGGTTTGGTAATTTTGTGCCTTCACCTTGACGCCTTGCTGGCAAAAATGAAGCGAAGTGACCCCCTCGTAGGAAACACCCCACCAAACCATCACACTTGCTGGATGATGAGTGCGCTGGACATTGCGTACAGATGGCTGGACGTCCTTTGAACTTCTGGCCTAAACCTTATTGTTCTGCCGGTTAAACTTTTCTTCCACCGTGAAGATCTTTTCATCGGTAAACAGGATATTTTTTGGATCGTGTCTCTTCAATAGGTTCCGACATCGGAACCTATTGAAGAGACTAAATAATGCACTTTCCTTCGACTGTAGGCCTTTAGTTTAAGATCATATTTAAGTATCCTGTTCACCGATATTCGCGAAATGTTGGTCTGCAGAGCTAATTTCTTTTGAGTCCGGCAAGGGTTGCGACGAATTCGCTCTCTGATTACTTTGATGTTGGCGGGCGTCCTTACAGACCGCGGGCGGCCACATCTTCCACGGTCTTCTAAAGAGCCGGTCTCCTTGTACCTCTTTATGGTATAATACACAAAGTTCTACTACGACTACATCCCAAACTTTGGATTTCACTAAAAACTTGCATTGGTTTTTTTCCTGCTTGAAACAGTGAAATTACAGTCGCACGCAAATCTTTTGTTGGCGCCATTTTCACGGAGAATGAAACAAATATTCAAATGTATATTTTTTCTGATTCAAAACATTCGAAATTTAAAATTTTAAAAGTTTAAAAAAGGTTGCATGAATTACTTTCTTTTTAAATTAATTAAATAAGTTCGTCTCAAAACTTATGAACACACGAGGTATATTCTAACTTATTATTTAATTTTCATTCACTGCTGATTGATGGTAATTCCAAGCAAATTCAAATTATTTTTTCAGGAAAACTTGTATATTTAGATGAGCAGAATCATCCCTTTTCAGATAAGTAAACATGTTCTGGGACATCCTGTGTTAGATTTGGACGGTGCTAAGTATCACATAGATTTGGTACCTGTGTTAAAAATAACTCCAGTTTTTAAAGAAAAACTGATTTAGCTATCCAAGGTTCTTTGCCGTTTTGTTAACAGAAAAATAACTGTTTTAAATAAAAGATAGGAAAGAACCTATAGCTCAAACTATAGAAAATTTAATTTAGGTTAGGTAATTAAATAGAAATAAACTATTTTTGTTATGTACATAAAAATTATTTATATAATATTAACAGCCGTTATCTACAAATTACAGACGAATGCTCATTCACTTAAGTACCAACTACGTTTGAAATATTACATGAACATTAAATTTTAAAAAATAACCTAAACTGATGTGTTACGTAGTTAAGTGGCGCCTGTGACATTGGCGCCAATTCTCTTGTACACTAAACTTCAGTTAAACTGTCGCTCTCATTTCCTGATAGTGCACGCAAGAAAGAGATGGCAAGAATTTTGCTCCTGTCAAATCAGTTTACGGGTAACTCTTCTTCGTGTTTATAGTCAGCATGTTTTGAAATCACGACTAAACTTGTATGGAAATCTTAAATCTGACTAATTTCACAGCACTAAAATTGCTGCAATCTCTTTCTTTTATTACTGTTAGTAAATTGGAACGATAGATAAAATTAAGTTTAGTTTGTAAGTAAGAGAATCAACGCCGTATTTCAATTGTAAATAAGATTCAAATTTGAAAAAATGTCGATACTATGCACAATTTCTAGCTTCGTGGTATAAAATAGAGCTCGAAACTGAACGGATCTTGTATGCACTTTGGAGCACTCAAAGCCGCTCTCAGATTTGAGATCGAGTCATTAATACGGAGACCAGCGGGGCGATCACACTAATTTCCCATGGCTGGTATCATCGGATGGAATGAATCGTATCACACTAATTTGTAAGCTGGATGAGCCACAGATGGACAATGTGAATTAACAAAATTGGTTTCATATTGAACGTTCCATTTTTTGGATGGATGGGCCATTAAAATAAGGAACTAGTGACAAAATTGATTGCCATCTCGATAGCCATGAGTTAGTGTGATCGCCCCGCAGGGGGCTAGACAAATACCACTTTCTGTTGTCGTTAACGCCTGCGGAAAGATTAATTTGTATGGGAATGACATTCGCTGTGGAAATGTCACGTGACAGCTGCCAAGTTTCACCTTGACAAATTCGCGTTAGCGTGAAAGGAAAAGTAAGCGTGGGGTATTTGTCTAGTCCACAGATTGCATAGTTGCATAGAGAGATTGTAAATTATTTATTATTATATTCCTCAGTAGTTTGTACAACGAAATAACAAGTAGAAATTCCACTACTTTGAAGTCATAGTTAGATACAAATTCACACAACATTTATAACAAATTCATTACTTTTTAAGTCTAAAACGCGACTAAAACGGCGTTCCGTAGAATCCACATCCATCATCACATATGTAATACATCTATGTGATAAGTACATCTATGTGGATGCACATAGATGTACTTATCGCAAAATTCGAAAGTTATTTTTTAATAATAACTAGATACGTTTTATCCGATTCGTATATTTTGATGGGACTACCCCCGATCCCCCCGTTGTGTTTGCACAACAGAATCAAATGTGCATAGCCCCTTAATTAAACCTTCTGTTTAGAAATCGATTGGTAATACAAACAAAATCCCATTTCTATCTGGGTGTTTCGTAAAAAACTTAAGAAACGTTTTTACGAAATCATTTCTGCATTTTCAGTGAACACAATCACACCAGATACTTTTATATGTGACTTCAAAGTCATGGGTGTTTTCTCATATAATATATATGTATTTAAAAGCATATTAGTAGTTTAACAGTCATTTAGTTCCCATAATACAAGCTCTGCTTAGTTTGGGGCTAGATGATGCTGTGTGAAAAAAGTCCAGCATTATTTATTTGTTTAAAGAATATAGGTTCTTTGAAGTCACATATAGATTTGGTTGTCCACTAGGAACGCCAAGGAAAAAATATAGACAAGCTCCATATTTATAAAATATATTCTAGTTATATTTTTAGAGTAATGAATGAATAATGCAATAAAGAAATAAATACATATTTTAGACACTCGTTTTAACTTTCATTTAATAATAATAAAAGCTTGTTGATCATACAATCATTTAATATATTTTGTAAGTGTTCTTAAACTTCCTATGGTTTCGTAATAAGTAGCTTACAAGTTTCCCCAGCCGCGGGAACGTAGGTGATTACAGTTTTCGGTTGTTAGAATGGCACACCGTGGACAGGAGAGATTGACAAATGTTGTCAATACTCATTTTAGTCAATCGCCAGAGGATTATACGCTGATTGTACCATTTCGCGTTTCGCCACATTTATTCACAACGCATTTCGTCACATATACAACAAAACAGGTAGAATGTCACTCAAATTGTATAACCTTTCAGTGCTGTCAGTTTTAAAATCTGTCAAAAAAACTGCTAGGGACGGCCAATTGAGACAAACTGCGTCTGTGACGAATTGTATACATGACGAATTGTGTACATGACGAAATGTGTACACGACGAAATGTGTACATGACGAAATGCGTAGATGACGAAATGTGTACATGACGAAATGCGTAGATGACGAACTATTTAATTAGGCTAAATCGATTTTGATAAAACAAACAAAATCGTAAATACTACAATTAGTATAACATTATGTATACAATAAGTCCCGTTCAGGACCAGCTGAGAATATGGTAACTTCTCAATCCTGACGTAAATAAAAATAATATACAGGGTGTCCCATACTACAAGTTTACATACTACCTGCTCTAAGCACATCCCTAAAATCAACAAAAAAGCTGTTTAGTTGATTTTAAGGATATGCTAAGAGCAGGTAGTATGGAAACTTTGATGGTCATTTCATGAATGAAAAACATGGAAATCCAAAAAGTCGTAGAACAAACAATGTCAATGACCTCCTTCCGGCATTATATACACATTCCGCGACACCCTGTATACCTATTCAACAATACATACAAAAACTATTTTGTACAATAAATATAGTTAGGAATGGTTCATACTAGACCATTCCGGGATGAACATGTTTCACTATCTGTCTCATATAATTCTCAAAATGTCCAAAATGTCTCGACATTTTGGGCATACTGCTTCACCTTGAGACATAAAGTTAAGGATCTTTAAATAAATAAAAAAAATTAGTAACATTGCCCCATCGAAAAAAGTGTCTCAGAGTAGAAAACGCAGCATCAATGTCGCTGATGTTGCAGATAACAATCATCATCATCATCAGCCTATATTAGTCCACTGCTGGACATAGGCCTCCCCTAATGAGCGCCATAGCGCCCTGTCTTCAGCTTGCCGCATCCAGCATCTGAACAATGACAATGAGATAATAATGGATGACAGAAATCCTTAAATTTAGTTGGGAACTAAAGGTGCGGCAATCTTCAAGCTACTTAGGAACTAAATGACTTGCCCAACTAATCCGACCGTGCCGACACGAAAAGGTATCTCTCATATTGTAAAACGTGAATTTTCACGCACCGCATCAGAGGATACAGACTAAGTTTCGACTCATTCCGAGAGCCTTCATGAGGGTGAATGAGCGACGCAGTCCCCCTGCGTCGCTTCTTGCACTGCGCGCTGCCACTCAGTGACTCTCTCTCTCTCTTACTCTTCAGAGAGAGAAAAAGAATCAGATACCTACTACCTCATGAATTAAACACTTTAAATCGGATTAATCGTGTTGTTTTTTTATTGTCATACCGACGTTTCTATTCGAAGGCTTCGCTTTTCTGCTTAGCACGAGAACCCAAGACAACGTTTTGTCTACGAAAGAGAAGACAAAAACTATTACTGTTGCCTATTCTGTCAAACAAAAGAGAGGGACAAAATATTTTTTAGTCCTCTTAGAGGTAGACAAAACCAGTCTTCATGCAAGCACATGTATACTAGATGACAGAGCTTGTGAGAACTCCCGTTTTACAATATAAATTATAAAATTCACGATAGTTTTTGGAATACAATATTAATCTCGAAAAAAATATAATACACACTGTAGAAGCCCACTGCTGGACAAACGCCACCATCAAAGAGTAACAAACAACACTAGTCCCGACCTCACTCTAGGATTCCGTGTCGGTACCAGTGTCAAGAACTATAGGTCCAGAGTCACCTATATTCACCTACTTCCCACCTTTAGAAAGCCCGCCCACGTCCGACAATCGGCGACTGGTTTTTAATCGAAAAATGAAACATACATCCTGTATTTCATGCTAAAAGTTGCCTATTTCTATCCTTTGTTTAATGTTAGAAAAGGACCGGGCTAGCGTTAGCGACCTGTTAAGTTAGCAATAGATTATGAAACAGAGGAACAGTTTCAATTTTGAAACGTGTGCGTTTTACTGTAGGTTCTGACCTCGCACTAGGAATCCGTGTCGTGGATGTCATAGTGTCAGGAAGTATGATCACAGTGTCATGATAAACGGTCTAGAGTCACCTACATTCACCTACTTCTGACGTTTAGGAAGCCCGCCCACGTCCGACAATCGGCGACTGATTTTTATTCGAAAAATGAAACATACATCCTGTATTTCATGCTAAAAGTTGCCTATTTCTATCCTTTGTTTAATGTTAGAAAAGGACCGGGCTAGCGTTAGCGACCTGTTAAGTTAGCGATAGATTATGAAACAGAGGAACAGTTTACATTTTGAAACGTGTGCGTTTTACTGTAGGTTCTGACCTCGCACTAGGAATCCGTGTCGTGGATGGCATAGTGTCAGGAAGTATGATCACAGTGTCATGATAAACGGTCTAGAGTCACCTACATTCACCTACTTCTGACGTTTAGGAAGCCCGCCCACGTCCGACAATCGGCGACTGATTTTTATTCGAAAAATGAAACATACATCCTGTATTTCATGCTAAAAGTTGCCTATTTCTATCCTTTGTTTAATGTTAGAAAAGGACCGGGCTAGCGTTAGCGACCTGTTAAGTTAGCGATAGATTATGAAACAGAGGAACAGTTTACATTTTGAAACGTGTGCGTTTTACTGTAGGTTCTGACCTCGCACTAGGAATCCGTGTCGTGGATGGCATAGTGTCAGGAAGTATGATCACAGTGTCATGATAAACGGTCTAGAGTCACCTACATTCACCTACTTCTGACGTTTAGGAAGCCCGCCCACGTCCGACAATCGGCGACTGATTTTTATTCGAAAAATGAAACATACATCCTGTATTTCATGCTAAAAGTTGCCTATTTCTATCCTTTGTTTAATGTTAGAAAAGGACCGGGCTAGCGTTAGCGACCTGTTAAGTTAGCGATAGATTATGAAACAGAAGAACAGTTTACATTTTGAAACGTGTGCGTTTTACTGTAGGTTCTGACCTCGCACTAGGAATCCGTGTCGTGGATGGCATAGTGTCAGGAAGTATGATCACAGTGTCATGATAAACGGTCTAGAGTCACCTACATTCACCTACTTCTGACGTTTAGGAAGCCCGCCCACGTCCGACAATCGGCGACTGATTTTTATTCGAAAAATGAAACATACACCCTGTATTTCATGCTAAAAGTTGCCTATTTCTATCCTTTGTTTAATGTTAGAAAAGGACCGGGCTAGCGTTAGCGACCTGTTAAGTTAGCAATAGATTGTGAAACAGAGGAACAGTTTACATTTTGAAACGTGTGCGTTTTACAAAAAGTAGGACGTTGGCGGGCTCCCTTCGGACGGGATTAATTCTCCAGCGGTTGTCAGTTCTCCAAGCTATCCTACTAATATTATTAACGCGAAAATTTGTGAGGATGGAAGTTTGTTACTCTTTCACGCAAAAACTACTGAACGGATTTTGGTGAAACTTTACAGTTATATAGCTTATACATCAGAATAACACATAGGCTATTTTTTATCCGGGTACCACGCGGGCGAAACCGTGGGCAGAAGCTAGTAATACTATAAACGCGAAAATTTGTGAGGATGGATGTTTATTACTCTTTCACGCAAAAACTACTTAACGGATTTTGGTGAAACTTTACAGTTATATAGCCTATACATCAGAATAACACATAGGCTACTTTTTATCCGGGTACCACGCGGGCGAAGCCGTGGGCAGAAGCTAGTATCGTATAATCCAGCTCGTGTCTCGTCCCGGAGCGGTCTATCACGAATCACCCTCTAGTGTTATCTAAGCTAGTGGTAATTAGTAATGTCTATGAGGCGGTCTTATCGCTGACGATGTCTTTGAGTCGCTTCTCGATGTATTGCACCCGCGCTACCAGTTTGTCTTTAGGATTGTATTCTGTGTACGGAACGTGGAGCACTTTGAAGCCCTGGAAATTGAACAAATAATTTATTTTTAGAAAGAAAGAAAGAAGGACGAATGAAAGAAGAAAGAAAATACTTTTATTTGACATTAGATGAATGAATGGATGAATTAATGAAAGAAGGAATGCATGAATGAATGAATGAATGAACGAATGAATTAATGAAAGAATGAATGCATGAATTAATGAATTAATGAAAATACTTTATTGTACACTTTGAGATACAAACAAAATAAACGGTAACACATTATGATAAAAGTACAAAGGGCGGTCTTATCGCTTAAAAGCGATCTCTTCCAGACAACCTTTGTACCTTTTATTAAAATATTATGCTGTTAAGGTGCTTACCTTCAATTTGAGTAATCTGCTGTACAGTTGGTTGACCCCTAACGGTGCGACAACTTTTCTTGACATGTCGTGGTAGTCCAGCCCTAGTACTGCTATTCTGTGTATGCTGAAATGATAAACATCAATTTAATATCATATGCGACCCAGCGGGAGTCAAACCTGCATCTCGGAACGGCGATAAAATAGAGGTAAAATTAGACTAAGTATGTATAAATGTTATAAAAATCTGGTAATTTTTCACACAGCATCATCTAGCCCCAAACTAAGCAGATCTTGTATTATGGGAACTACATGACTGATATAATAGGTTTTTTGTAAATAAATACATATATTACATAAAAAACATCAAGACCCGAGACAAATATTTGCAGATCATACAAACATTTGTCCCGCGGCGGGAATCGAACCCGCAACCTTCTGCGTCTCAGGCAGGCTTTCGCCCACTGCGCCACAGAGGTCGTCATAATAATTTCTTACTTTGAAAACTATAGTCTTAGAGCAACCATTCTGTAAAAAAGGCAATTTCCTATGAACCGTTTGCGCATCCTGTTAAAGGCTCTCAGAATGAATCGAAACAGTTGGTGCCTTAATTCATGAGGGTTCTCGAAATTAATCGAAATAATCAATGAATTCACTAGTGAAAGCTCTCGGAATGAGTTGAAACAGTTGGTGCCTTCACTTATAGACCGAAGAGTAAAAATCCCCTTTTGACATAAATATATTCATCAATACAATAAGCAATAATATCAATTTATACCCATTTCACATTTTACATTAAAATTAGATGTTACATAGAAAAGTTTATGTATGGTAAATATTATTGTATTAAACTTATTATTTTCTCCTCGGAGAGCAAACTTGAAATGTACTTTCCTACCTTGCTACCTAATGTACCATAATGTACCATAATGTACCATAATGTACCATAATGTACCATAATGTACCATAATGTACCATAATGTACCATAATGTACCATAATGTACCATAATGTACCATAATGTACCATAATGTACCATAATGTACCATAATGTACCATAATGTACCATAATGTACCATAATGTACCATAATGTACCATAATGTACCATAATGTACCATAATGTACCATAATGTAGTTTGAAATGTTTTATTTTTATTAGACAAATGATTATTATTATCCGTATCCGTATCCGTATCCGTATCTACTCCCTGCTCGGTATCCTCAAATATCTACTCACTGAGTATGTATCTGAGGACGTCCATCATGGGATTGATGGGGGGAATAAAGTCATGAGCGTGTTTGTTTTTTAGTATTCAGCTTGGTTTACCTTTTATCTTTAGCGGCCTTTTCTAATGGTACTGGATGGCATTTTGAGTCAACTGCGAATTCCGCATCTGCAGAAAAATGTACATTATTTAGTTGAACTGAAGATGGCCTAGGTGGCGCGGCGTGTAAGTAGCCGGCCGTGACGCAAGCGGTGCGGGTTCGATTCCTGCTGCGGGACGAATTTTTGTATGTTCTGCAGATATTTGTTTCGGCTATGGGTGTTGTGGTACCAAGGTACTCGTGGTTCCTGATACCTACGATACAGGGAATCCCAGTGTTCAGGGACTATGTATCTAACTGTAGGGCGTTTATTTAGTTCATTTAAGAAATATTTAAATACATCTTGGCAAAAGAACCCGCACTGCAGAGATATGTATATTTTTACATCTTTCATCTTCAGGTCATCTCTCATGGTTAATCCTTGAAGTAATATAGAACGATTGCAAAAACTACATTCCAATCGGACAAGCATAAAAACATATCCTACCAATATTATAAACGTGAAAGTTTGTGAGGATGGATGTTTGTTACTCTTTCACGCAAAAACTACTGAATGAATTTTAATGAAACTTCACAGTAATATAGCTTATACATCAGAATAACACATAAGCTACTTTTTATTATAAGTTTAACGGGTCTTTATAGCGTTTACCTTTTTTATTATTTTCTCGACGTTTCAACTGTATTGCAACAGCCGTGGTCACGGGATGACTGGAGTATACGGAGCTACCGTCGAGAAATAAAGGCATTAGCCGCAATACTTACTTCTCCGCTATGGCCGAGGACGGAGCACCTTGTGGACTCAGGACCAAACCATTGGATCGAGTTTCATGACCCTAAGGTGCTATCCAGTGAACGCCAATATTGTAAGAGAATGGTTCGTGAAGCGATTGAAATAAAGAAGTACCCAAATTTTAATCGTGAAGACGGCTATAGACTCTCTGTGTCCTGGAATCCCGTGATAAACAGGTGTTCGCGTCGCGATCCAATTGTGCAGTGCGGTGATACGGTTAGTGTAGTGTGCCGTAATGTGAACATGGACTTTTCTGATTCTGAAGATGAAATGAGGGTAGTTGCGGCTACTGCCTTTATTTCTCGACGGTAGCTCCGTATACTCCAGTCATCCCGTGACCACGGCTGTTGCAATACAGTTGAAACGTCGGGAAAATAATAAAAAAGGTAAACGCGATAAAGACCCGTTAAACTTATAATAATTATGTTATCTAATCGCGAAAGTTTGAAAAATACTAAGCTACTTTTTATCCGGGTACCACGCGGGAGAAGCCGTGGGCAGACGCTAGTAAACATATAAAACTGATAAAACCTATCAAAACCCGAACCAATTGCAAAAACACAGCACAATCGGTTAAGCCGTTTCTGAAAATAGTAATTGTATAAAAAATAACCTCATAGAAGAAGTACACAGTCATATACCAGCTTCCTGGGTCGCGTACAAAAATACTAACCATACAAGAATCCCATGCCGGAATTGCAATTCTTCTTGAGAAACGATTCAGCCGAGACGAGGCTCTTGAATGTATCCATAATGCTATGTACGTAGAGTTGCTTCTCCTTTGTATGCACGACCGGCACGCCCACCGATATGTCGTCGGGCAATCGCGGCGTGTGCGGCGACGTCAGCTGCGCGTACGCATCTATCATCATCAGCTTGCGCCGCCCGGGGATCGGGATCTCTGCAATCAGATTACATCACTCAGATACCACAAGGCGTGCGTGAACGGGATACTTGGAAGGTCTCGACGAACCTACTGTGATGAGCGCTGCTAGCTAATCATGGTACGCTAGCGCCATCTCTTATCAAATGTTCACTACTTATACTACCGCGGTCTAAGACGGTAGTTTCTCGAATATTTGAGGCGGCGCGAGGCAGCATGCGAAAAACGCTCCCTACGAGAAAGTTCTGGAAGAAATGCCTTGTTGACAGCGTGATACATTCCCGACCTATCCTCTGTGACCTCTGCGGCGCAGTGGGCGAAGGCCCGCCTGAGACGCAGGAAGTTGCGCGGCTAGCTAATGGGACGATATTTGATCCTTAAGAATCTAATTGATCCATTTCAAATGATCATTTTTTTAAATAAACGATATTTATTTTTATTGTTTTATCTTAATATTAATTTTTGGTATTCAAAAATAATATTTGATAGGTACATAAGATACAAATTGGGTGTACAATGCGTACATTATTTACACATGCCGATAATACACATTATACGAATCTAATGACGGAGTACGTCAGTAGGTTATGGTTTTTTTTACACCTAGAAACACCTTTTTATATTTTTTTTTGCACCTAGAAACACTTTTCTATTTGAAAAATTCTTGAGTAGCTCAAAATAAATTTAAATATCGATTGATTTAATTTATTTTGTCTCACTAAAGGAGGATCAATCATTAAAAAAGATGACATATCTATAATAATGGTTTGAACAATTTGAAAATGCATACAGCTTAACGCCCCCAGTTTTCTATTTCCGAAGATAAACGAAGATTGCCGAGGCGCATTGCTCTCGTCGTAGTAAATGCTCTTTTTAAAACAACTTGAGTGACAAACAAGCATACAGCCCACCTGTTAGTAAGCGGTTACCGTAACCTATGGACTTTTGCAATACCAATGGTATCACTCGCGTGTTATCGACCCCGAGATAACGGGTAAAAAGTCTCACGGGCCTGTAATTTCATCAGCACCCATACCCTTCAAACCGGTACACAGCATTGCAGTCACTGCATGGCGGTAGAAATATGAACGGTGGAAGCACTTCCTGGAAAATCTCTTCCACAAGGAGCTCTACAGTTACTACTCTTACCACCAGCCGACAGCAGCTTATCAATGAAGTCAGGCTGAAGAGTTGAAGTCAGGTGGTGTGGCTCTGCTTTGTCCAGCGTGAGCAGAGAGAACACCAGGTCCAGCCAGGCAGAGGCCTTCACCATTTCATCCTCCCTCAGTGCTAGCGCTGCCTGGGGTAATAAACACTGATTCACAAACACAACTACAACTACTGGGTTTGGCGACAGCCACGGAATCCTTGCACCACACATGTTGTTCCGGGGAACGGGAAAATTGATTTTGCCAACCGAAAAGCTTATGTGTGCTCTCAGAAATAGAACATTAATTTGCATGAATATAGGTAAGAAACCTTAAGCATTTGAAATAAAATTAACACGCAAAATCTGTTTTCCGCTTATTCTTTTATTTTATTCGCTGAAGCCAGTTAGTTCAAAGGTGACATTGAACTGTTTTTTCCCATTATATATTCTATATATAAGTAGTATATCAGTCATGTAGTTCCCATAACACAAGCTCTGCTTACTTTAGGGCTAGATGATGCTGTGTGAAAAATGACCAGCATTTATTTATTGAATTCTACGATCTAAACGATGTGCAAATGACAATATGCAGATTGAATATCAATCTAAATACAAGATTAATCATAAAAAGTCTGTACTTATGCCCAAACTTTAAAATTGTAGAAAAAACATCGTGGGGAAAGGAAACGCGGCATGCTCTAGAACCAAAAAGTCGTATCTAACTCGCGTTTATTTATTTATTTACACGCACAAAACACATTACAACCACATAGAAAAGTACAACTAACAAAATTCGGTTCAAATCTTGATTGCAACATAAACATATGTGCTAAAATAAATAACTATATCGAGCAGAAAGTGAAACTTATGTCCGAGGACTAAAGGAAGACTAAAAAGAATTTTCGTCATGTATCTATGATATGTAGATGCCTACATAACAACAAAAATGAACCCCGACAAGAATGTGTTTACAAACAGAAGATACTTATAACTTGAACTCGCTTGAACTATTGAAGTTAGTAAAATTTGAGATTATATTGACGATTCATATTGTAAAAACGGGAATTTTCACGAAGGCACCGACTAAGTTTCGACCCATTCCGAGTGTCTTCATCAGGGTGAGTGGTCGCGACTTTCTACCTCCGCGTCGCGCCGTGCACTACGCGCTGCCGCACGTTGTGCGCGGTTATAAAGGCGCGCGAGTGGAGGGGGCGATTGTGTTCTTAGCGTTGTTGCAAACTACTGGTGGTAGGGGTGCTCAAGTTCACGATAGTTTTTGGAATAAAAAGTTATATTAACGGTTTGATTAGCTGAGGTATGTTACCTCGAGCAGTCCGTCGGTGTGCGCAGGCAGGTAGTCCAGCGTCGCGAGGGTGACCACGGCTGAGGCAATGTCACCCGCGCGACAGACGGACCGGTGTCTCTGCAGCCACATCGTGATGGCGGACAGTGCTGGCTCGTGACGGTACTTCATGAGACCCAGCGACACGATTATTGAATTCACAACGGCCGGTTTGTCCTCGTTCGAGGGTAGACATTCGATCACGTCACTACAACAAATCAATAAGCAAATTTTCAATGTCGAAATTTATTTATTCATTAAAATCATAAGATCACTTTGAAATGTCGGTTTTATCTACTGCCTGTTCCTCCGCGACCAAGCTAGGAAGGAAGGCAAGGAAACAAGGCTGGTTAGTCTTTTCAATAATCCTTTAACAAAACTATAGGTACATACATTTGCTATCGAGTTAGAGCATTTTCAATCCCATGGGTTTTTATCATCCAAATAATCCGATATTTTATCGTATACAATATATTCAATGACTGTGTGATTTGCTGAATATTTGACTCGGGTCTGGGTGTTTTCTATGTATCATCATCATCATCATCAGCCCACATCAGTCCACTGCTGGACATAGGCCTCTCCCAATACGCGCCACTGAGCCCCGTGTTCAGCTCTTATCATCCACTTACTGCCTGCTGCCTTCCTTAAGTCATCGCTCCACCTAGCCAGGGGGCGCCCCACACTACGTTTACCCATCTATTTATTTATTATTTATTTTATTCGGAAAACCAACAGCTATAACACAATGTCCTTAACAATACTTAAATAGATACAGGTAGCCAATAATAGGTCTTCTATGATAATCTATGTATAATATGTATGTATTTACAAAAAATGTAAAAAGGTAGTATTATCAGTCATGTAGTTTCCATAACACAAGATCTGTTTCGTTTGGGGCTAGATGATGATGTGTAAAAATGTCCAGTTTTTTTTTTATATTTCTGTGAACTTAAATCAGATTTTCATAGATGTATTGACAAGGGAATGTCAAACTTTTTGCGTAGTGATTCTAAAACGTTGTTAATATCACCTTTTTAGTAAAACCTAATAAAATATCCGGTTATTTAGATAACAAATAAACATAAGACGAAACTAACGTGTTCAGTGCTTTTCTGATCATTAGAAATCCTACCTATCTATTGCTATACCCTTACACAGGGTTAATTTGAGATACCTACCTATAAACACCATCTATGTACCAACCATGTGAAAGCAATAAATGTATTGAGTATTGAGTATTGAGAAATCAGAAGCTTTATTTGAATGAATATAGTTGAGAATAATCCTTATGCGAAGACACCAAAACGGCGGAAAATCTTTAACGAAAGTGTACGTCAAAGTCAAAAGTCAATAGGTATTCATTAAAATCACAAAAATCATAATAGAAACGTCAACTTAAAAACTACGTGAATTTAAAATTTGAAAGTGAATTTACGCCTATACCTCGCGCGCGATCAAGCCTAGTACATAATGTACTAGGATGCCAGTTGGACATGCTTATCGTCCACGCCCTGCCCAATACGTAGCATTAGGGGGCATCTGACTACCCCCTACTTGGTTTTCTTAAGGACCTCCGTACCAAGTATGGATCTAAGGATGTCCATTATGGAGATTACGGTTGTGAACGTGTTTTATTAGGGGTACGACCACAGAGCAAAGATCGTTTGATAGCAATTCGAGTAAGAAGTTCCTTCATGATATTACATACTTGCATATTCTGTCAAGCAGCACGGGGTCAGGGAAGTTCAATGAGGCCATAGAGAAGAGGAGATCAGCTGATTTCTTCAGGTCAATGACTTCAGCCTGGCGCGTGATGTTGTGTGAGAGAGCGCGCAGCAGCGGCGTGCTGCGGCGCCCTTTCTGGTTTAGAGCCTTCATTACCTGAAATTTGTGATGATACATTTTGTACAGTATGTTAGTAACAGCTAACAATTCCATATTCCTAGAAGCTTATCCTATGTGGATAAGCTTCTTCTAGGATAAGCGCTATTGGCAAAGGATTCATCCTCACACCCTCTAAGAGTATACGCGTACTGTTTTGACAACCTCTGTGGCGCAGTGGGCGACAGTCCGCCTGAGACGCAGAAGGTTGCGGGTTCGATTCCCGCCGCGGGACAAATGTTTGTATGATCTGCAAATATTTGAGTTCGGTTTGGATGTTTCCTATGTATAATATGTATGTATTTAAAAAAAAAATGTATATTTAGTCGTATATCAATCATGTAGTTCCCATAACACAAGCTCTGCTTACTTTGGGGCTAGATGATGTTGAGTGAAAAATGTCCAGCATTATTATTATCAACTGTGCACTTTCAGAGGAACTTCCTCCCACTAACGCTAAGGTTATGGAATGATCTCTCAGCTGAGGTTTTCAGTATGAGGTTCTGCTAATAGCATGTTTACAGCTTTATAAAGATTTCTCCCTTATCTTACTGGTGCAGGTAGGCATTTACCTTTATCATCTGCGGCAGAGTCAAGTTGGTGATCAATCGGGCAGCCTCATCATCCCCAGTTATACCCAGCACAGTGCTGAGATCCTCAGCCATGGTGAGCGAGCTCATTGCCTGGCTGGTTGGAGTTCTGGCCAGGATGCGGCATAGCTTCAGAAATCGAGGGTCCTTCTCGAAGTCAGCCAGTTTCACTTTGCTTCCGCTTGACCATTCTGATAAGATTGATACCATCTGAAAGTTTGGGTTTCGGAAATTAGGATCAGATGACACTCCCATCTGATTTAATTTAAAGTGAAAACATAAAATTTTAATGTGTACAACATTAAATTTAAATGTCTCAAAATTTTCAAAAATAATGCATTTCTGATTAGAAGTGAAGGTCAAGTCCCACTCAATCTGAATTTTTGGGACACATTTAAATTTAAAGTAAAGAAATCAGCAATTACAAATTCATGCTTAATCCATAAAAGGACTACTTAATTTACTAACTTCAATCTTACGTTTTCCTGAACTACCTAACCTAAGAATTTCATAACTTTGTTACTACATATAACCACTGAACCCCTTAGTAAATGTTCAATCACACAATAACAGGCATATTTCTTAAGCTATAAAAAATCGTATAACAGTGAATCTGATCTCAACTAGATTCTGCTGGATAAACCATTAATTGTGTCCTAGAAATGTCTTGTTTTAAAAAGACATAATATATTTTTTAATAAGCACTTACTTTCAAAGCATGCCTCCTTGAAACAACTGGCATCTCAGCCACAATCAGCAGGCTGTTCACATCATCAGCCTTTAAAATCTGACTATCAATCTGCTGGGTTCTCGTCTGTTTCACAGATTTAGGACTGGGTTTCCTATCATCCTCCGGTTGATTTAGGGAGGCAAATGCTGCTGCTACTAAGCCTGGAAACAATACACCCCAATGCGGGTCATCAGTGCAGACCATAGTTCCCCCTCCTTAGAATTAGAAGCCTGCTTAGCATGAGCAACAAGAAGAACTGGTTAAAGAGAACACAAAAACTATTTCTGTCGCCTATTCTGTCATTTAAAAAAAAGGGACAAAATATTTCTTTCTCTTTAAAAAGATAGAGGTTCCTTGGGGGTAGACAATACCATTGTCTTTGGTCTTCATGCTAAGAAGGCTGGAAACATAGTCATGTTTAGCTTAGTTGGATTATGTAAAACAAGGCACTTTTGACAGCCACACCAATAAATAAAATAAAACAAAAACATACAGTGAGAATATCTTTGAGGATACAAAGAGGATTTGGCACAGTAGTTAATATTCCACATGACAGGTTACAGCTTGTCACCGTTTATTGGAACACTAACTGATGGCCTTCAATCTTTTGGTTTTTGCATATGCTAAGGGCACATAAATTGAAAAATTCATTGAAAAAACCAGGTTCAAACCTACGGATTTAAACAATAAGTTCATATTATTTTACTTCCTTGTATCACCAGTTTTTTCATGGTCACCCAGTGTTAGGTCAGTGATTGAAGTGATCAAGGTATGGTGGCTTTGAAGTGGTATACTCCACTAGGCTACCAAACCATTTCAGAGCCACCAAACAAAGGACCACAGTGGTGAAAGGATTAATTATGCCAAAGTTAACGTCAATAGGTTTTATTCATTGAAATCACAAGGATCATATAGAAACATTAACTTAAAAACTATGTGAATTAATTTGTAAGTGAATTTACACCGATTACTCGCACACAACTTTGTGTCTTTTAAAGGCTCTTTTAAAACACTTTTGGTTCTAGGACATGCCAGTTTCCCTCAAAATGTTTTCATTTAGTTCTCACTAAAAATGCTATACAACGGGTGGTTTAAACAAAGAATGTTTTTATCCAGGTAATGTTTAGACCAGTTAAAAAGTTTATAATCTTGTTTATGTTAAACTGAACTTTAAATAAACTGGTACATAATCATTAACAACTTTAGCCTCTGTAAATGTATTGATGAATAGATAAAATATTTAACTAATCAGCTGTAATGCTAAGAGATTATTTTCCTATACTTTATAGCAAGGCCATGCAAAGTTTGTTGGTTTTTTTTTACCTGGACTATCTTTTGCTTCAATGCTTGTTTTAGGAATAGTGTCTGATATATTTCTTGTGAGGTCTATCTTGTCCTTCATCACCACAGTAGCCCCGGAGCCGGAATACATGCGAAGTGAGCCCCTTGTACCTAACCTCCAAATAATTGATCCGCTGAATTTCAACATCTAGAACCAAACGATAAATGAAAGTATTTATAAATCACTTGATTATATAAACCTTATGTCTAGGAATCAATAAAAATCAAATTTAATTGATTAATACCAAACAAATTATGAAAATACTGTGTCTTACATCACGACTCAAAAATAAACCGAATACACAAAATCGTTTGCTTTATTGAGGTAGTGCAGCCGGCCTTGGTCCAAGTTTACCTTAATAGCGATTTAATTTCGGTATTTTCGTTAAATTTTAGGTATTTTCACCATTTACTTTACAAAAACTATTTATCTTTTTGACAATTTTGACTATTTTTGACAAACGTCACAATGTCAGTCAGTCAGTCAACAATGTCTGTCAGTACAATCAATCAAAATAGACAACAAATCCTACAAAAGCCATAGTCAAGAAGTGACAACAAATCCAGCATCCAAAAAGATACAACAATGGAAAAGGCAGAACTTTACCAAGCACTTTTTTCTATCAATCTGTGGTCACAAATCTGTACCATAAAGGTCTAGCGACCACAGAATAACAATACCCTAGTGATGTTACTTTGGCAAACAACATATACGGATACGGATGGATGTGTTCGTCAGATGCTCGGTTGAAAATAAAATTATATGTATGTAGATATATTTTGAGAGGAGTATTATTAAAAAACTATAGCCTGATTTTCATCAGGTACGTTATTCAAATTATTTGATCCAAAAGTAGAACTAAAATCATAGTAAGTAAAGTTAAGATGACAATGGTGGCAATTAACTCTCAGAACCAACTGCTGGTGGAGAAATTATGTCAACTTTTCAAATTGGAATCAAATAGGCAGACGCAGACATTATATGAAAACTCTCACCCGATTGACCGTATTGATGACATGTAGGATTAAGATTCAAACCCTCATAACATCGTATCGTTATAATCAAGTTGACATGATAGCTGTGTTATGAAAATATGGACAACACTATACTGAAACTTGCAAACGGCGGCGTTCGCAAGTGGATGGTTTGTTGTGGTTTTGTTGTTTAATTTGCAGTAAAACAGTGAAACCGGCATCGAACACTAAGACAATGGTAAGCAACTTGAACAATTTACTTATTACTCTTCACGAAATGGCTCAATTGTATGTTTATAATAACTGTACGTTATTATAAACGTTACGACGACGGTAAAAATGTTACGAATGTTTTCTTTTTTTTAGTAAATGAGCTTTTAACGCTGGGCAATATTCAGTGGTCTTCTCCGCTTATTTTAGGCTTTGCTTGCTGAGGAAATAAACTTCAGACCTACATACCACTTATAAAAGAAATTATGTGGGTACCTATGATAAATTATTCTACCTTCAATTTTATTGCATTTACCGAAACATCTTGCGTTCCTTATCTTTGCCCTTTTGATACTCGTTTGTGTCGTAATGAACGTAAGTATTGTGTTATATATCCATAAGAATTTATTGAAAGGATGGTCTTACCTAAATTATAAGTTATTTAATGTTTTAAACTATGTATATACTGGTTTTGCTATTAAAAATCTTATAAGAACTTGTATATGTACATCAATTTCTTCTAGAGAGTTCTTTAGGCTTATAGAGAGAATTAATAACCATTAAACCTCATCAAGAATTGAAATTGTCTAAAACTGTGTGTGCTTTACTTGCACAGCGCCAATATTAAGCATAGCATTGATTTTTTATTTATTATTTATAAATTATTAGCTAGAAAATAGTAAAGTATGTGGTAAAGTTGTAATAATAACCAAAAATAGTGAAGCAGTCAGACCACATGGGATGCTGGGAAAGGATTTCAACCTCTATGAGTTATCATCACCTGTAATAGTCCACTGCTGGTCATAAGCCTCATCGGAACAGTACTATGACAAGGTCTTGCATCACATGTCTTCCATTGGGCCTTTCTACTCTGTATCACCCTGTTTGTGGTTGCCATTCTAGAACCTTTCTTCCCCAGTGGTTGTCGGTGATGTGGCCTACCTATTGCCATCAACTTATTAATAGTAAGCGGCATTAATGGTTATTCTTATAGATAATTCACAATATAAATGCAAAAGGAAAAAATTAAATGATAAGTTAACAAAAATTTTATTAAAATGGGATATTTACTATGATTGACGACCTCTGTGGCGCAGTATGCGAAGGCCCGCCTGAGATGCAGAAGTTGCAGGTTCGATTCTCGCCGCTGGACAAATGTTTGTATGATTTGCAATTATTTTTCTCGGGGTCTGGGTGTTTTCTATGTATGAATTAACAAAAAAAAATATATATATTATGTAGTATATCAATCATGTAGTTCCCATAGTACAAGCTCTCCTAGGTTTGTAGCTAAATAATGCTGTGTGATAAATGACCAGGATTATTATTATTTGTGAGTTTAAATGTTTCCCGTTATTTCGGCACAGTTGCATGGACCATGATCCTGTGTTTAGTAATCTCAATTGCCTCCTGAACAAGTCTTGGTACGTAGTGGCATTGTACAGAAATATAGGGAAACATTCAAAGTCAACGTCCAAATTCATTTATTCATTGATAGTTTGATAGTTTCAAAACTGATAAGTTAAAAAGTTTATGCATTCTGGTTTCCATTTCATGCCAAAACAAACAATTCATGTAAACTGAAGATATGTGAACTAATTAAAAACAAAAGTTTAGGTGTCTCAACTAAAATAGATCCATATTTTTAGTTTAGTGATTTACGTAAAACAGTCTCACCGAGATTGATGGGCTGACTTAATTAAACAGACAGAAGTCACCGGACTTTGTCAGAACACAAATTAGTTTATTTTTAACTTTTATTAATGTATGGTTAATTGGTTATTTATTACAATGTGAAGAAATTCTAATTTAATCTTATGGCATCTAGAAATCTTATGAAATAACATTTGAACGACTTCATTTGCATCAAGTCTTCCATTTATACATTTAATTTCCTTGCTACCCATTAAAAACACATAAGGACAAACACAACTGTATCCTCCATGATGGACATCCGCAGATTCATACTCAGTGAGAAGATTTTTGAGAATACCAAGTAGTCTGTGCCCGCATTTTGCAAGTAGTTTTGTCTGTGCCCGCATTTTGCATTGATCTTGCAACCTGTCACCAACAGGTTGCAAGCACATCGCCGCTACCTCAGCCCCATAATTCTAAGCCTTTAAGTAAAAATGTTCTGTTTGTCCCCAGGCGGGGGCAGAAGGCGAAGGTGCGCACTGAGCGCGCCCCGCTACCCGCCCCCCTCCCCCGCCGGCAGCGATCCTGGTAAGCACTACATACACTAAATCTGTTGCAGAGTACTGGTCCAAGAGGAGCTGAACCATAAACCTCCAAAAATGTACTCCTCTACTTTGAATAGCATAGCTTGTATAGTCGTTAACAGATCTGCCTCCTATTATGTATCTGAAAGTCACTCTATGACTTTTGACAACTTGCACTTAAAATCAATATGGCCATAGAATATATGCTTGTGATGATCATATGACTGGTCAAACGTTCGTCACCAAATCACTTTTAGTTCTACGCGACTTTCCATCAGTTTAACATCACTCAAGCTTAGTTTTCCTTTCACGCTAACGCAAATTTACTGAAGTTTTATTTTCATCATAATGATAAAAATAATAAAGTGCTTTATATAATTTCTATAGTTACATACAAAAAAAAAGTATTTTTCAAACTTTCGCGATTAGTTTAACGGGTCAAATTTTAATCGTGAAGCTATAGACTCTCTGCGTCCAGGAATACCGTGATAAACAGGTGTTCGCGTCGCGATCCGATTGTGCAGTGCGGTGATACGGTTAGTGTAGTGTGCCGTAATGTGAACATGGACTTTTCTGATTCCGAAGATGAAAATGAGGGTAGTTGCGGCTACTGCCTTTATTTCTCGACGACAGCTCCGAATACTCCAGTCATCATGTGACCACGGCTGTTGCAATACAGTCGAAACCTCGGGAAAATAATAAAAAAAGGTAAACGCGATGAAGAACCGTTAAACTTATAATTTAAAAAAAAAACAATTCCGATCTTTCTCTTTTTTGTTCCGTTCCTCTAATTATATCCATAACTGTATTTATGTTTTCATAAACATCATACAAGTTTTGTCGTGATTTCAAAACATGCTGAGTAAAAACACGAAGAAGAGAGACACGTAAACTAATTTGACAGTAGTAAAATTCCCGTCATCTCTTTCTTACAGTAAAAGAACAAACAGTAAAAGAGAGCGACAGTTTAAAGTAAGTTTAGTTGGTGTACTCTAGAATCTACATCATTATCTATCATTATGTTTTCTTATTATTTATAGGTTTTTATCCCACTGCTGCTGTTGGATAAATGTAGCCTATATGATGTGCTATTTCAGTTCAGTGACGTTATAGTTAACATCCACACTTTCGCATAAAGCCGTGGCTTATTATCCTACTACTATCATAAACGCGAAAGTTTGTGAAGATGGATGTTTGTTACTCCTTCACGCAATAACTACTAAACGGATTTTGATGAAACTTTACAGTAATATAGCTTATACATCCGAATAACGCATAGGCTACTTTTTATCCGGGTATCACGCGGGCGAAGCCGTGGGCAGAAGCAAGTAAGATATAAGTGTGATGTTGCCATAAAACATTCCTCATGAATTGGGCTACCAAATGCAAATAAGTTTTTTTCAAATCCGACTATTTGTTCCAGAGATTCAATACTCAATACTCAATACATTTATTACTTTCACATGGTAGATACATAGATGGTGTTTATAGGTAGGTATCTCACATGAACCCTGTCTAAGGGTATAGCAACAGATAGGTAGGCAGGCCGAGGTTTTGCGTAAACAAACTAGTGATTAATATCTACAGTAAATAAAGTTAAGTCTCTCAAATGAACTTTGTATTAGGGTACTTCGGCAGACCGAGGTTTTATTTTCATTGTAGGTAGTCTAAGTAGGTACTTTAGGAGATGGGTATAAGTGCATTATTTTGTTAGTAATGGTCATATTATTTCATGTCAATTTAGATTTAATGTCAGTTTTCAATTTCATTTTATTATTTACAATGTTAAATTAATTTACTGCTAAGCTTGTTCTAGATAATCGTCAATATTATAATAGCATCTGTCAATTAGAAAAGATTTAAGTTTTTTTATAAATAGTGTATGTTTTTGTATGTGTTTTAGTTGTGTCGGAAGTTTATTATAAATTTTAATTGACATAATGTATGGGCCGTCGCTAGATTAGCGCGTTGAAACAAATTACAAACTCTTCAGCTATATTATTAGTATAAATAAATGAGCCAATGACAGCTAAATAACTAACGTGTTCAACAGATTATCGTTGACGGCGGTGGTGTCGGTTCTTCGCGACTTCATTGATCTCCGATGGATCATCTAACGAGATATATTCACAGGTATCGTAAATAGTTTTATATTAAATCGACCAAATGCGAGTCGAACTCGTGCACTAAGATCTCCGTACTGCCATACAATATGAGTTAACACGAATTTGTTGGTAAATAACAGGAAAGTTGGATTTTGTCAACGTTTTTTTTGTATCATTTGCCATGATAGAAGTATTAGGGGCACTCTTTCGGTACGAAACATCGAGAAGAAGAATCGGAAAAAATGTTTGCATGTTCTGCAGATATTTGTTCCGGTTCTGGGTGTTGAGGTACCACGGTACTCGTAGTCGTACCCACGACACAGTAAATTCTAGTGTGGGATAAGGACTATGTTTGTGTTGGATGTAACAATTGAGCTAAGATACAAATAATGGTGTAAAATTAAATAATTTTATGAATTAAGAAACTATTTGGCCCACCTTCACTCGACGCATTTCATCATCATCAGAAAAGGCTCGTGATAGGCATATCTCCCTCTTTCCTTAAGAGTGAGAACGATACTTAGCTAGCTCCAATCACCAACTTCCCGCTACCTTCAATGGCAATGGGCATGCCATTTGGTTTTCGGCAGAACCGACAACTACTGCGAAAGGTTCTACTTGCGACCATGAACCGAACGACGCAGTGTAAGGAAGGACCGATATTTTATTTCGTTCTTTCTTTCTAAAAGTTTACGCGAATAAAAATGAGCCTGGGTTTCTATATATATTTGTATCTATTTCGCATGAAAATCGGTTCAGTCGTTACGAAGGCAGTAAAAAGCATCCATATTAGTAGGGTACGTAAATACCGATATTTCTTACCAATAATCTGTGTTATTCTAGGTCACCAAATACGTGTTCCAAATTTCATCCAAATTAGTTCAGCCGTTATGGAAATCCTTAGCAACCAACGTCCAAACTTTCGCATTTATAATAGTGGTACTAATATATTAGTTTAGTATTATAGAGAAGTTAGTAGGATATAATATTTAATTTTCTATGTAAATAAGATTCAGTTAGCTTACGTCTAAACCGTCAAATATACTCTTCAAAATGTACAAAAATAGTCCGATGTTTGGCCGCGTAGGTACTCCGTCTAGCCCTCCGATCGATAGCGGGGGTTCGATCCCCGACCTACACTTGAGTAAATGCAACCCCGTGGGCGAAGCGGCTTAGCATTTCGTACGCAATCACGGGGTGGTTGAACTTTTGACAGACATCTGTATTAACGCAACCGGATAAGTTTATAGCAATTCTGGCGTAGTGCATGAAAGATATACGAAGAAATAAAATATTTTCCCTATAAAATCTAGATAGGAATACCTTTCAAATTCAGAGTTCGATCGTAACTGCAAATATCCCGTTCGATAAAGATACGATATTTTCGTTACGATAAAGTAGGTAATTTTTAGCATTACATACATAAACTTACGCCTATTCCACGTACAGGTAGGCAGAGATCACTGATTTCCACTTGCTACGATTCTGACTTGTTTCATTCACTGTTCTCTAGTTAGTGTTATCTACTCCTAAGCATTGTTTTCTTACACTTTTCTATTGAAAACTAAAAGAAACATATGCTTATGAGTAGATTCATTTTGAAACTAGTTCTGTAATTATACGAGGGCCATAAAGATTTACATATCAATGTGCAAGAGTTATCCCCGTTACTAGTGTCATTCGCTTTGATGGATATAGACATGAAAATGATTAAAAGCTTAAAAATGCGCCCCTTACATTTTTCCTGGCAAACAAATCCCGAAAATCATCTTAACAAATTCACACAGCTCCAAACCCGCCAACCACAATCGATCACGCATGCCATTACCCATAGGGATGCGTTTGAATAGTTCCCAATATATCACACTAGGGGTGCTAATAGCAGGATCGACCGATACCAATATCACCCAACACCGCTTTATACCATAGGGGTAGCTCCAGTGGGATGAGGAGCCAAAGAATAGTTTTGTAAGTCAGATGGCGAGGGGCCGTGTGTGGCCATTCTGTACGTAGTCATATTTGGTTTTCTGTGCTAGTACTGTGAAATAGTAATGTGATTTCCCTGAGAGGGAGCATGAAGATACGTTAAAGCTGTTCCCAGAAACGTTCTCTGGCTTATCGATTTCATAATCAGCCTGCAGAAGTCCACTGCTGGACATAGAGAGTGACATGAGAATAGATCTTGGACTAACTACATCCACAGACTTCCCGTTACGTCCATTGGGAAGGGTCCCGTCTACAACGACCGATCGATGGCATTGTAAATTCCAGGACGCATAACTTAACTTCTTTCAGTGCTGAATTATGTTGCACTCAAGAAATTGCCCCTGCAAAGCAGGCTATTACTAAAAGCTGCAATGCTCTCTACCAAATTAAAATGAAACTGCATTGCAATAAATATTTTATTCAACTGAAAAGCTCTCAAATTGTCCAAATAATTTGTCGGGTCCCTTATATTTAGTTTATAGATATTGTCTAATGTTTCAGTAATTTTATAATTTGAATGAATCCTACTCAGGCAAGTTTTTAACACTCGTTGTTTATTCCATCTATTACATGTTACTAGGGGGCTCTGCATCCTAGTGACATGTGACATTAAAATGTATGTAAGATCCTTTCTTGAAGTCATACAAAACAAGTACCGATAAAAACTTCATAAAAAATAAGTTACGCCGTTTTTATGCCATCGTTTGCAGCACTACTGAACTGTGGCAATAAAACCTATCTTAGTACTATCCTTGAAGTTGACAAATTAATTGGAAAACCCGCATTAATACAATAAAATAAGACGTTTTGCAGAAAAATAACGACAGACAAACAAAAGACAACTCTAACCCCAAACGCTTATACGGTCTCCTAGTTTTGCGGGTAAAAATCCTTAATTCATGTTGTCCTAACCATTTGCTACAAGTCATCAATAACCATCTGCCCTACGTTTTCTACGGTATCTATAGACTCCCCATTCATTGCATTTTCATCGTCTATAGATTACGGTTTCCCCTTGCGAAACAAAGCGTCTGTATCTGTAACGAATTTATCTGCGATCATAATAAGATGTGCATCGCACCTTGTCGTGGCTATAATAAATGTGGGGGAAAGCGTTTTGCATCGTTTTCTGGTTGGAAATAATAGGGATTTTCAGTATGTATTTTGGTTGTAAGTATAGATATTATGTCCCTTATTTCGGCATCACATTTCATATGTTTTCTCTTTTATTCTGTTTGAATTGAATGTTTTATCCATTTTTATTTAAACTAATCGATATTATCGATATTTGTCCTTGTTATCCTACTTGGTATCTTTAAAGATCTACGCACTACCCGAGGATTTCCAGTATGAGGAATATAGTCGTGAGCATGTTTGTTGTTTGTGTCCCCAAACCATCATAATTTCGTTGAACACAAATATATGAACAAATATTGTTTTATAATACCCTACAAACACGAATTTTAATTATTCGATCCATAAAGGCTACCCTGAGTTATTATTTAGACCCCCACCCCTTCCCGGACGTGCATAACTCTCACGTGTCGCCTGCCGGCTATTCCACGTGCCCATAATCGAACCTACTTGTAAGTACTCTGACTCTAATGTCGATTATTATATTTGTTATTGGCAGGCGACTATTGTGTTTTCGAGGAGGGGTCACGTGGCTTCAAATCTGTTCCAGGGTTGTCAGGTAAAGTTCTCGGATTGAACCTGATCATGAAAACACAAGTGTATGTTGTACAGACTGTGTCATAGTTACTGCTTCATGATTCAGCTTGTCCGTATTTAAACCTCCCTCGAAGACACAAAACACATTCGTTTGCTGTCATATTAATTTGTTGTCTTTAATTTAAAGTTAAAAGGTTATTTATAGTTTCTTAGTTATGCCATTTGGCTTCATAACCTTTCTCTGGTCTATCAATGTCAAATGCTAAGAGATTTGCAAATCCGACTGGTAGTTTTAGAGATCAGCACGTTCAAACAAAAAATACAAAAACAAACAAACAAAGTTAAGATAAATAACCCTTCTAAATGAATGATGAGAAACATTGAAATTGCATTGCTTTAAGGTAATCCTATGGACAATGCAATTTCCATATTTCCGTTCTTATTAATTTCCTACATTTGTATTCGACGGTGGCCACTTCCTTCGATGTGACGTGATTTGAATTGCTATCTTAAATTATAAGCTCTGTGCTATCTTCGCGGTTTTCTTTCGAATTGCTTTAACAAAATGAAAGTACGTCTCCTAGAACTAAGTATTTACAGTTATAAAAAAAATATAAATATAAATGCTGGACATTTTTCACACAGCATCATCAAGCCCCAAACTTTTTAGTTTTGTTTTTATACAAATGAAAGTTTTGGATTATTCATTTTCACTATAAAACATCGTGGTTGGTGTCTGTGTGTACACCAACCACGCTACACGTCACACTAGTCACTTAATTTTATTTGATGCCTATATTTACCAGAACCTGTTGTATGTAAAATTTAATATTGAAAACTTTAAATTGAATGGTGACTCTCATCGTTATGAAACAAGAAATAGGGATAATATATATATGCCTCAACATAGACTTGCCAAAGTTGGCAACAGTTTTGTTTGTATAGGAATTAAATTGTTTAATAAACTTTCGCATGCACTACGATACACAGATAATACAGAGTTTAGTGTTAGAGTGAAAAGGTTGTTGATGGAAAAATCTTATTATACTCTTGACGAAGCCCTTGCTGATAAATTCCATACAATCATATGACGATGTTTGTTACCAAATTACGATATAATTTATAATTTTAAATTTTTAAGTAGGTACTTACAATTATAAGAATTGTATTATTATTAATGTTATTATTACTATTATTTATTATTTGTTTTTTGACATATCCAAGTTTACTATAATGTATCTTTATGGAATAAATTACATTGAATTGAATTTGCTTGACGTATAATTTGGATATTTAAAGTAACACCAATAAAACAATATTTCAGCTTGTACGTTATTTACAAGCTAAAATATCAGCAAAGGCAAACCTAACCGGCAAACCGACCGATTTATTTTCACATCACCCACCCATAATCTGTACCTTTATGAGGTCGCCAGTCGGCTTTGAATTTGGGACAATACACTCCCTAAAAATCCCTAACCCAATTTACCCATGTCCAGATTACAATTTTAGAACCTTCATCAAGTAGAAATTATGTACTTACATTATTTTAGCCAGTGAAGTGATAAATCATATTTTTTTCTATAATAACAGATATCATACCGTTTAGTGTAATACAAACTAAAAACAAAAACAAGGCCATTTTAGAAGCATTTTTAGGCGTATAATTGTTTCCCATTCCGTTCCGACCTCATTTACTACAACGGCCAACTGGGATTTACGTTCGAATGGCTCTATCGTTGGCCTATTTCACGCAACGAAGGCTTCGTCTCCACAACCTTGTATGTTATTTGCTTAGGAAACCGTATAGTCCACAAGTGTTTGTTTATCCTGCTGTCTGTGATCCGCGCTACGATAATCGAGTCGGTATCGATCCGCACTCGCTAATAAAAATATACAATGCACAAGAACTGCACTGGCTGCGTTTACCACAAGTCTTGCTTCATTGCAGTAAACTTGTACGTTTGATGAACGAATATTATTAGATGGAATAACCTTTTTCGTTTCTCTTTGGTAGGTGCGAATGTAAATGTGTGGCAACTGGCAATAAAATGCATAAACATGATTACGATGATTTTGTAAAGTTTTGTCTATTGAAGTATGAAGGTCTTGCCTGATCTGTTATAAAAGTAAATAGCTTGTCAAGAAGTCAAGCGGTCCCTATAGCATCATACAAGCTTTATACAGAAGACTCTATCGGCGATAACAAAGTGAATTTAATGAAAGCCCCGAGTAACAGCCCTCTACGAGAAACAACGCCCTCCCACCCTTTATACCCCCATTCAAGCTCACTACGAACGCGCCTTTATGCCATTTCCCTAATTTGACCCTTCACGCTTATGTATAAAGCTGTTTTTCAAAAGTGCGCATATTTTCAACACGCCGTTTTGGAAATTGCTGGTGTTCGTTGGTAAAAGCCGAATGCTGCAAGGGAAAAGGCATTGTATGTCTCTACTGTGGAGGCCAGTGTCGCTTGGGCTGCGTGCGCACATACGCAGCCTCCCCCAGGGTTGGCGCGGTCGATCCTTCCAGTCGCCTCGCCGGCGCGGCGTGGACAACTACCCGGACGGATCGATCCTCGAATAACATCATATTAACAAAAACAAATCCACATTTTCCTTCCCCGTGCAAGGAAAACTGTCGGAGTCCCTTGTGAAAATAAATTCGCGTTTTTAGCTTGAACGTTAATTTCGTTGAGATTTCTCTAGTGCCTGTGGTTTTGTGTCATCATTTTATTCTTGTGAGATATCGAACAGTCTGCCTATTGGCGTAATAAGTGATTACCGGGATCATCAGTGACGTCGTCGCGATTTGTCTGCAATACCTTAGCTTAGTTTAACAGGCTTAGTTGTATACGTTTCTTCAGTATTCACTTTATTAATTGAGGCAGGAGTATTTTGTAACGAGGTACTGTTTGGTTTTGATGTATTGGATATCGTCCTGTGCCGTATCCTGCTTGTAGTTAGGTACGCAATTATGACAGCAACGCTTTGTCTGTGCGAGACAAATAATAAGCTTAGTGACGGTGACGGTATGCGGAAGTGAGTCATCCGAATGTATTCTATCAATCTATTAGATAACTTTAAAAGTTGCTAGCTGTCTCAGATTTACTTCATGAGACATCGATTGGGTACTCCTAAATGTAAATGCACTCTCTAAATTCTCTACTTCTGCACCATTTTAAGAATGGCAATGCTGTTTGAATACTGTCGTGAACTCGTGATTGATGACAAACCAACGTTTTAGCAATGGAAGTTTATCATTATTCATACTGACGCAACATCGGCGGCGGCGCGGAGCGTCTTCGTCGACTTCGATAACAAATGGCGTATCGTGGCATCATACTATCGAAAGGATTCAAATGTTTTATCAACTTGATGGAAAATAAAATAATTATCAAGTTTTCCTGATAACCACAAACATTAATAAAACTCTCGCACGTAGGACTTTTGGGATAGTAGGCCATATAACTGTAAACCAATTGTATAATTAATGTAGCCGTACTTAACGTTCGTGTCTATGCGTTAACAATTTGTTTTATCTTTATAAACTGAAAACTGAAATTATTATACGAACGTAGCTAAAATACTGGAATGAATGAAATTGTACTATCTACTTGCTTGGATGACACAACCAATGTTATAAATAATAACGGTTAACCAAAGAAATCTAAAATACTATGGTATTCGTTCGGAGATGACACCTAATTTTCTTGAGACCTCTAAACCTAGTATGTTCGTGGTGATTCTTTAAACCTACAACAAATCGCTCTTTGTGCTGACTACTGATCGCCAATTTGTTATATTTCTCATTCGTCAAGATCCTGTATAGAAGTTACGGATAAAACGGAACTAAATTCGTAATCCGATAAAGCGTATAAAACCTGTGGGTTGTCAATAGAATACCTGTTTACTTACTTATGGTCGCAATGCGCAAGTCTGCCGGCGCGGCGCCTCGCTCGACCCTGGCTTCTCGCCAGAATACCAGCTGACCAGGATTTTCATATTCCACGATGGTAACTCCCGAAGAATTTTAATTGCCTAGGTTTTCATGTTACCTATTTTCGCTGCGTTGTTGTGGAGTTTCTTTGGATCGATTACAATTTCTGAGTTGGTAAACTGAATTTTTATTTGGTATTCACGACACATCTTTGCACGTGTCATGCTTTTGCTATCGATTCAGAAGTCGATTTGAGAGCTGACTTGAATCGATTTCAAGGTTGGCTCTCCGTGTTTCTGTACTTGCGTGTGTTAGAATGAAATATTTTGTCTAGCCTACTGTCGACATTTTATATCAAACTTACTTTTCCGAAATCTTTGTTAACAAAAAATTGCTTTAATCTTCATTGTCATAACGTGGAATAATTTCAATTGTATAATTTTACATCAAATTGAAGCAACTTCCTGTTACTACATAATTCACCATTCATCTCCCTCAGGACTCGGCAGTGTAAAACATTTCAGTCGTGTTTTAATGGTCTTCGAGTAGTGTGTGTAATAGTGTAATATCCATTAGTTCATCGTCCGACAACAGGGTGTGTCGTTGTAACATTTATTACACTTAAGCGTATTAGGCTTATATCGCTGTATATCGTAGTCTATTCAATATTGCCGTATTTTAGGGAAAGTTCAACCACACCATCTTTCTCTGTGTCATTAACAGCTATAGGTATTCTTTGGCGGTAGTCATTCTTTATGCACATTCTTCTCGGTATCTTTCTTTAGTTATACTTTAATTTAATCTTTCGGTACGTACAACATCGTCCATGCTATCAGATTTTTCTTATCATAGGTAGACCAAAATCTATTCTGTGATATATTTAGTTTTATCCACTTGCTATCTCGTGCATTGAAGTCTTATAGAATTAACCTTGTCAGAGAAAATCAATACATTGCAGATAGCGGTAGCACATTTGTGACGAAAATAACAATAATACTGGAAGCTTCTTCACATATTCGTAACATGTGATTGATTGAACCCATTGTTTTTCTTAGTCTCTCAAGAGGTTGACTGTTGCTAAAATGAACTAGTGTGGTCAAGTTAATCAATCTAGTGAGGCTTATTTAAGCCAAGAACCGCAGAATAACGCGTATTAACCCTAGAAAGATAATCTTATCGCTCTACGATCATACGCCTCTTCCACGTAGCTTACATTTACAAGATTTTGCAGTAACACTTGCAGACAAATCGAATGTAAGAGAACCCGTATGATTTCTCATCTTTGCATTTCCGCCAACCCCGTGAAATTATGCATATTGGTTTGTTTACCAATAGTGATTCAGAGCATGGCAATGTCTCGCGCTAACCCACATGTGCGATCGACTGAACTTTACTAAGATAATAATGGAAATTTAAAATCCAATTCTATGCCATTAGAAGTAAAACGTCAAGTTGTTAGCGTTATTTCTTAAATTGAAATTAAATTTCACACTTTTCATGGTGTTTTTTTTTCAAATTTTAATTGACGCCATTTATATAATACTAAACATATTAAGATACAAAACCTGTATGGTGTTCAAGTCAAATAATTTGTCAGTTATAATTTTAATCGCAAATATAATGCAAACCTCCTTAACCTACGATATTCTGTATCAATGTGCCACGCAGGCCCAATAAAAAATCACCTAGTAGGTAGAAACATCTGAGCAACACCAACAAGTATCTAGTTTCACCTAGGTAATTAAAGCAATCGTTAATCAACTCGGGAATACAAATAGTCACCCGATATACGTTTAAATGGAGAAATTTAGGTTAATGTACTACAAATCACATCACCTCAATTACGTTGCAATCACAGAAGATATATTACCCACACGACAGCTTAGTTAATTTTACCAAGAGTTTGCGGTTCAATCTCTTTCTTTCTCGTATGACAAGATATGTTGTCTTTGTTACGTTTGTATCTGCATAATCGCGTTGTTTCCCTCCAATGTTCAATTTATGGAATCTTCTCATTAGTGATAATATTATGATGGTACATATTCTTGCATGTAAAGCAATGGCGATAAACTTAATACGCGCTTTCTTAAGTAATGCTTTTTGATTCCCATTAGCCTTCTGTAATAATAGTGGTAATGTGTAATTATCGTCTTCGTTTCTTTTCCAATAAGCAATTGATTCCTTTTCAGATTCTTTGATTCGCGTTCCGTCTACGTTATGATCTTTAGAAGCTACAGCTTGCTCGATCAGGCTGAAATAACACGCACGGCTTTGTTGAACAAACTTCCAATATCAAGAGCGACTTGCACAAATCCTCGCTTCCGTCTATTTCGATTTAACAAAACACAGATGCAATGGTAAATGAACTCAAATCTATACTACGGTATTAGCTATTCTGTGCCTTTGGTAAACTAAACATGCGGCTGAAACAATATCCCACCCACCACATTTGATACCTCTTTCGATTGCACGCATGTTGCGCGCGCGCTCAGTCACTGCTTCGCGCGGTAACTGCGAGCATTGCCCGCCATTTTATTCAATTCGAATTTCAAAACGTTCCGAATTTGATTTTCGCGCTCGTGTTTCTGTTTTGTTTTTAATTTGTGAATGGACATGGACAGTGCTTATTAAAAAAATAGCAAGGTTATGTGATGATTTTACTGTATGTACTAGAGTTTTGTCAAAATTTAATAATAATTTCATTGTAACGTTATCGGTATGCGTAGAAATTGTTCCGCATGAATAAACCGGTAGAAGACCATCATGAATTACCTATAGTGCTGTGGGTACCTTGCCTCTGACGATTTCAGGCACCGTTGGCTCTAGTTTCATGGCGGTTGCATCGATTGCTGTTCGGTTAACATAACCTGTAGGTAATTTTATCATATTCCCTGTTTATTTATGTATATGGCACTTCTTGGAGAATATTTCACTGTTTAAAAGTAAATTGGTAGACACAAGCGCGCACCTAGTTTCCTAATAGATATGGTGATAGTAAATTACAAATTTGTTCCTAACTATTTTCTGTTCTATCATGGTTATTGTGACTATCCTGCAAAATACTGAACAAATATGAGATTTATATATTCGTAGAGGGCTTTTAATTTTAATATAAACTCTTGCAATGATGTACCTACCAGTCCCACTGAGTGAATTAAAATCTCATATTACACGAATTCATTTTTGCACTCGTGTCTTATCAATCCCATGGTCCATTCATGCAGATTATTAATAATAAACAATATCATCATCGTTCCTCCCATCTCATTGTTCCACTAACAATTGCATTACGAACTACTCATTCAGAAAAGAGCATGCAAGCGCATCGTTTCTCACGAGCAAAGCGCTTCCGGAAACACTCAAATCCCTTATAACGACATTTTTCCTGACTAGAAAAGGCACTCTGTAGAATGAAGACATCTAACCGCGCGGTTTAACTACCGGGTGTTTGTAAGAACCATTCTTTCATTCCAGCTGTAAGCGTCTCAGTCTTAGAACTCTAAATTCATTGCTAGGTTTTGGTTACTGTTCTATATTGGACGTCCAGAACTTGAATGGTTCTGTTTTCTGAATTTATGTGATGTTTGGAAGTGTTAATGAGAGCCATGGCGTGGGTGGCAATAGTAAATATGTAGCTGAAGATTTAGCTGTTGATATATTCACCCACAATAATGTTTAGACAGACTATCAAACTGAAAAATGACGTGACGACAGAATATATAGGATACACTTTGGGAGGAAATGAAATTGTGATGGAATGTGACAAAAATGGCTCTCTAACTGAGATTTATCACAAGCCTGATGGTGAAGGAAATCATAAGCATAAAAAAAATCTTTTAAAGATTTATTTTATTCTTATGATTTTTAATCTAAATAAATAAGTGACAAATTAAGGTTAATGTATCACATTACAACAAACGAACATAACGGAAACGTTTAAAAATATTATGATCACTTCGAAACAAGAGAAAAGTAGCATAACATTTACAATAAGATTATGTTATCATAACTGTTTCCTTTATTCTTTCTTTTATGAAATACCTATTAACTTAACCCTTCTTGTTTTTCACTGCGCTGTTCCATTGACTAGGTTATTTTTCCACAATCATTTCTAGGGTTCCGAAGCCGAAAAGGCAAAAACGGAACCCTTATAGTTTCGTCATCTCTTTCTGTCCCTCCACGATTTATCCCTCAGTTTATAGCGTATCGAGAAAAAATATGAGTGCACAGACGTGTTTTAATAACCCAACAACAAAAATCTAAAAAATACAGTGGGTGTAAAGTGGGGTACTTTCTTGCATAGGATCAAACTAAATAAACTACCCTTACTTACCATTGAACTAATCTGAAAATCACTTAAAAGTTTCTTAACGATTTTGGATTAGAAGCCTTTATTCAGTAATAAAGGCAGTCATAAAAGGCTTCAAATTAGCTAAAGGTGTATCCCCTCTCTAACTTTATAAATTACTAGCTGCGCCCCGCGGTTTCACCCGCGTAAGTTTCGATACCGTGGTAATATCGGGATAAAAAGTAACAGTAAAGTATTTCACTACTACATAAATACCCTTGATGATAAAACGATTTATTTCAATAAGAATTGATACTACGATACGAATGTAACCAACTTTTGTTTCTACCGGCGATCTAATTAAATTTTAGAACACAAAAGCTGATATTGTGTCATAACTATGATAGTTAGATATATTCCCTCGAGAACTTTTTTGTAGGTAATAATAAGTACATTAATCATGTAGTACATCATTTTTATGTATCATCAATAGTTTCAGGGCACACCAAATAATGAATTTTAAAGGCAAAATTTTGCTACTTTGGGTTAACTTATTACAATTTTCTTAAGGATCTCTATTTTTTTTTAAATAAATTATAGCCTATGTTACTTCCTGATAATATAGCTTTCTATTGGTGAAAAAATGGTTAAAATCAGTAGTTTCGGAGCCTATTCGGTACAAACAAACAAACAAACAAAAAAATATTTCCTCTTTATAATATTATGTTATTATAAATTATGAAACAAGTTTAGCGAGTAGTGTTCGGTAGGAACTGCCAACGAAAATTGTTTAGACGCATTTCCTATGATAACTTTAGTTAGATACGATGTTACCTCGGGAACCCGTCATAGCGTGTCCCGACTCGTCGTATGCAGTTTATTTTTCTTGGTCCACATCTAACAGTTCAAACAGGAAACAAATCATTGAATTGAAGCCGATTGATTTCTTCTCGGAATTTGCAAAAACCGTTGGACCATAAAGCCTATTTACATCACAAATTATTTCGCTCTACATAACCCGTCTTATTGATTAACATTTTTTGTCTGCTTTCTTCAAAGTGAAATTTGTTGTGAAATTTGTTGTTTGTGGTCATGACCTAAGTAACTGTAAAAAAAAATATTCTAACTGCATGAAGCATTACTGCACTCCAACTGAAGAGCTGTTTCATTTATTTAGCTGGCAATGGATTTGATTTTTCATTTTATTCTATTCAATTCTATTCTAGATTAGGATAAATAAGTATGACAAGGACAAAAAAAAACACATTAGGCCCACCCTTAGCAAGTAAGTAGTTAGTACTCCTTGTCAGGTTGCAAGCCTATCGCCGCTTATTGGAACGCTAGATAATGGGGCATGCTTTCAATTTTTTTATTCTAGAGCATGCTGGTGTGCTCTCGATGTTATCTTTCACCGTTTTGAACACGTGTTAATGCGCTCATGCATTTTTCGAATGGAAAAATCAATTGGTGCACGACCAGGTTCGAACCCACGACCTCAAAATTTTATTCTATTGTCATTGACGACCTCTGTGGTGCAGTGGGCGAAGGTCCGCCTGAGACGCAGAAGGTTGCGGGTTCGATTCCTGTCACGGGACAAATGTTTGTAAGATCTGCAAATATTTGTCTCGGGTCTGGGTGTTTTCCTATGTATAATATGTATGTATTTACAAAAAAAAAAGTATTTAAGTAATATATCAGTCATGTAGTTCCCATAATACAAGCTCTGCTTAGTTTGGGGCTAGATGATGCTGTGTGAAAAATGTCCAGCACTTATTATTATTATGTCCAGCATTTATTATTGTATGACAACAATGTAATTTATATATTTTTTTATATATAAACAGTTATTTTGTAAAGCGATTAAAGTTTTTAACACGTGATCTGATGTGAAGTGTAGTGTGTGTATGAAGTGTAGTGCGAGTGTAAACTGTGGGTGTGAAAGTGTCTGATGAGTGTATGTTTATTGAGTTCCAGTGAGAACACCAGTCTCATGAGAGTCTGAGAACAGATGGAACCAAACTAATGTGTGTGTTTGTGTGGGGGTGTGTGTATATTTGATTGATTGTGTTATGTTGTGTTGGTGGGGTTACATTTGTCAACATTAGTATCGGTTATTTTAATAGAAACATGATCAGTAGTTAGATTAAAGAGGTCATCGTATAGCACTGTTAAATTTAACTGCGGACCGCACGGGAGGAAAGCGATGATGTCACTGCCACTTGGACTTGAAACAGGTTATTCTAGTTCAGCTGCACCTGAAAATATAAATAATAGGGTTTATTGCGAAGAAATAGTACTAGATATTTTTAGTCGGATCATCGTGAAAACCGGCTTGCCCTAGAACCAAAAAATTTGAAGGTATGTGCCATCAGTTAGTGTTCCAGTAAGCAACGATAGGCTTGCAACCTTTCGCGTGGAACGCTAACTACTTGCAAAATAAGGGCATGTACCAAATGTATTGTTTCGAGTTGGACGTGCCTTTGACTACCTCCTACTTGGTATTCTCAAAGATGTACCCACTGAATATGTATCTGAGGATGTCCGTCAAGGGGGATACGGTCGCGTGTTTTTTTTTTGTTTATACCTGTCTAATGGTCTGCCTGACTGATGGTCTCTGAAGGATAAAATACGTAATGAGATAGGGAATGAGAGTCATCGACATAGCTCAGAGGATTAGTAAGCTGAAGTGGCAATGGTCATATATGCCGAAGAACCGACAACCGTTGGGGTAAACGAATTCTTAAATGGAGACCGCGTCTGGGCAAAAGAAGTGTGGGGCGCCTCTCGGCTAGGTGGAGCAATGACTTAAGAAAGGCAGCGGGCACTAAGTGGATGATAAGAGCCGAACACCGGGCTCAGTGGCGCGTATTGGGAGAGGCCTATGTCCAGCAGTGGACCGATGTAGGCTGATGATGATTATGATGAGGCTGGTCTGCTTGCCTGATCTTTGTCCTCTGATCAATCATAGTATTCCATGTAAAAATCCTTTCTTGTGTGACTAGCTTCTGCTCACGTCTTCGCCTGCGTGGTATAGCCGTATAAAAAGTAGCCTATGTGTAAAGTTGTTCACTTAGGTCATTAACAATATTGATTCCATCTTTCGTCCAAATACGTTCAGACATTAAGGAGATGAAAATACTTTATTAGTTTAACTTATCAAATTAAAAAAAAAACAATTACATTTCACAATTAAAGGCGGATTAAAATTATTGGCAGCAAACGTCCATAGTTACGAATCCTATCCTAATAATATTATAAACGCGAAAGTTTTTCTGGATGGATGTTTGTTACTCTTTTACGCAAAAACTACTGAACGGATTTTAATGAAACTTTAAAGTAATATAGCTCATACATCAGAATAACACATAGGCTACTTTTTATCCGGGTATTACGCGGGCGAACCGTGGGCAGAAGCTAGTTTATAATATTAGTAGGATATTACCGTGTCTTCAGTCAATCTTTATTTAACGAAATAAACAAGTTCTGCTGAAACTCATAACTATAATTACGACTATACCACGTACTTTACTATTCTCCTGCTGACGTTTCGTTGACCGTTTAGAGGTCCTTCCTAGTAATAGAAGAGTACGTGAATAGTAAAGTACGTGGTATAGTCGTAATTATATTCTAAAATGATACCAAACCACAATAGTTTTAATTCTATGAAACTCATGACGTTTCGTTTCTCTATGACCCGAACACATTTCAAGGCAAAAATAAAAGTTACCGCGGACTTCAATTCAAGATAACAGGAAACGTATGTAAATGAACTCGTTGATAGACATTCAACGAAAGACATGTACGAGTATTACTTCACACTTTCTACTCATTAGAAAACTAACGTACTCAGTTGATTGTTACCGTGAATCGATGCTCTGGTCGGTGATAACTTCATAAATATCTGTTACGTTTGAATCGTAGCTATAATCGAATATCATTCTACCGACAATCGATTTCCAGTTTAAGAGTTTAATATTAAATTTTCACACAGGATCATCTAGTCCCAAACTAAGCAAAACTTGTGTTATTGGAACTACATGACTGATATACTACTTATATGATTTTTTTTTGTAAATACTTACATATTATACATAGAAAACATATAAAAACATAAACTTTGATTAAATCATCACTCTTTCAAAAGATAATTGACATTATGAAAGTAGACGATAACCTTAAGTTATGTGCAAGTTGATAAGCAAAATTAATCAATATAGACAATAATCCACTCGCCATTGCATAAAATAGCTATTATTCAGATTGATTTTAATTGGTTCGGCCATAAAATATCACTCGACTACATCTGTTGCTCTTACATTGCCACATTTGCCACACACCAAGCTATTTGAAACGGCCAATTTATAAAAGAAAGCATTCGTAACATTTCCGACAAAAGCTTGAGTCGACAACTACACACTTCATGCGTGACTCATGCGCACAGGTGAGGCTAGGCGCCTGCTTGTCTGCTTGTCAGCATTCGTAAATCTTGAGTCGTCAACTACACATTTGATGCGTGACTCATGCGCACAGGTGAGGCTAGGCGCCTGCTTGTCTGCTTGTCAGCATTCGTAACTTGTCAGCATTCGTAAATCTTGAGTCGTCAACTACACATTTGATGCGTGACACATGCGCACAGGTGAGGCTAGGTGCCTGCTTGTCTGCTTGTTTCTCAGACGATAACTGATATACAGATGATTTGACCATTTTTCATTTGATCTATTGTAACTTTTGGCTTCCGGTGAAGAGTTTTCGCTTTGTTTGTGCGACGGGTTTAACTTTTTGAAGTCAGGATTGTTTTGTTCCGTTTAGATTATCGGATCGTCTGCATTTCCTATAAGTTTTTTATGTTCATACTAGCTTCTGCCCACGACTTCGCCCACGTGGTATCCGGATAAAAAGTAGCATATATGTTATTCTGATGTACTGTAAAGTTTCATCAAAATCCGTTCAGTAGTTTTCGCGTGAAAGAGTAACAAACATCCATCCTCACAAACGTTCGCGTTTATAATAATAGTAGGATTTCCAGAACAATACATGTTTAACTTAACATTGTCTTGTTACATTCTAACTTTGTTAAATAACCTAACCACTGTCGCCTCATTAAATCAAGCGATCCGAATGTCATTTAATACCTAGTCATGTAACCGAGTTACTTTGCTAAGTGTATCTCAGATTGCACCATTGTAAACTGATATCCAATGACTAGGACTAGACTGACTCAATTTAACTGACAATATGAAGTGTGACATATTGCCGTGGATCAAATTTTTTCTTGGTTTTCCAGTGGCTTTGGGTCCTAGTCGTGACTGTATCGCTCTCTGTAGTATTGTATCTATAACAACTGACTATTATCGTATTCTGATATGAACTGTATTATTAGGTATATTAGTTGGGAGTCGATTTATGGCCACGATACGATCAACCAATTGAACAATTAGTATATTCCTGACCGACATAAAATTTGCTTTTAAAATACAGTCTAAAAACCTGCTTCAGTTTAAAAGCTATTGCCCAAGAAAAGTGGGTGTTCCAGACACTTTACTGCGAAAACTGGTGCGTGACTCCAGCGGAACTGAACAAAACAAATGCACAAAGCTCTCATGATTTGTGATAAAACTACACAGAACAGTTGTTTGTTCAAAAGCTACAAAACTGTCCGAAGTGGAATGTTTTTCCTACACGTTCCTAGATTCTTTGTTCTTCTTTGTCATGAGAAAATTATGTCGTGTATTGTTTTTAGTATACCAAAACATAATTCAATAAATTGGCGCTACAAAAATACTCCATTCATACACTATTTTATTCCATTATAATTACTCACTTTTTTGCTATCACATTTTCAAATTGCTTTTTCCTTGTGCCATGTGTTTCGGTGCTGATATTGAAAAACCTCCAAACGGTTAAGTAAGTTTTTACAAGATAATTGTGTAATCGAAATAAGTCAAGTATCATCGTTATAATAATTATATCCGACTGCCATAATTGTCTGACTTTTCATATCTAAGTCTGCATTGATTTTAGTAATTTATTTTCTACGATCACCGATTTCCGAAATTTATTCTCCTATTTACATTGTTCTACCTACGTAACTGATGCGTTATATCATTGACTCCTACATTACCACAGTTGCCTTAGCATCCATACTAATATAATATTATAAATGCGAAAGTAACTTTATCTGTCTGTTACGTTTTCACGCATAAACCGCTAAACCAATTTTGATGAATTTTGGTATAGAGATAGATGGGACCTTGGAGAAGGACCTCTAGGTTTTTCTCTAGGAGAAGGACCCCTTTTTGTTGCGAAAATAAAACTTGAAGTGGTGAAATAGGGGATGAAAGTTTTTATGAGAAACCAATCATTTCTCATGTTAGGGATATAAAAATCATCATATAATACTTTTGGTAAGGTATAAATATTTTTTTCTGTGTTTTTAAGTACTTACCTACTTTTGTATACCTATGTATGTATCTATATTTTATCTATACTAACCGCTGACAGATAATGCCAGAAATAAAGCTTGCGTCATTATAATGTACAAGTAGGTATTGCGACGCTATAGATAACACTGGCAGTGCGAGTGCGTGGAGTGGTGTTCGACTCATATTATCTACCTTCGTCAGCGCGGACGAAGTCGCAGGCGGAAAGGTAGTGTTCTATAAGCCTCAAGTTGCATCATCATCTCACCTGGAGTGACTCAGAGACTCAGATTGTAGGCTGCAACTGTTCGAATCAAGTTTATTACACCCCTATTGGTCGAATATTGAAATCACCAGTCTGGCTACGCGAAGAATGTTAAAACGTTGCCCAGACCGTCCTTCGTCAATAAATTTAAATTTATGGTTATGCGATCTGTGTGAACGTAGAAAGCACGATTTGTCACGCAAATTGAAAGCGAAATGGCATTTTCTGGTTATGCCTAGAACTGGGCTAAAACTGGCATTTTATTTAAATGCTGCATTTGGTGAAATTGTCATAGATGAAATGAAACAGGCTAGGCTTTAGCCAATTACGAATATTATAGCATACAAAAATAACTTATACATAACTTAGCTTCCATAGTATTTAGTTTGCAATTGGTCTCTTGAACTTATATAATCGGGTTACTTATTTTGAAACAACTTTATATTTTTTAATAGGTTCAGGGCCATAAATCAGTTATTATTATCTACAGAATGATTACCATTGCATTGATTGAATCATCGATGTAATTTCAAAATAGCTCTCTCAGTTTTTGTTTTATAATAACTATACTTTCACTTTGATTATAATCCATTCGTCTCAGTGGCATATCGTGATTTCGAATCTGTAAAATTTTCCACCATTGCCGTCAATATTTTGATAAATTAATTACATTTCTCTGTATGACTTCCCAGTGTAATCTAACGATACTTAGACGAGTATGGCCCTTTACTGTGTTAATTAAGCTATATTGACTTTGATAACATAAAGATTCTTCCTAGGTTCTCTATTTTCAATAACATCACTACCACCGCCCACGATCCTATCTCAAATAACCTCAGCAAATAGAACATTGTCCTGTTCAACCTACACTTTTACTTGATATGCATCGTTCAAACCTTCGACCGCCTTATTTGGCACCTGCGGTAGAGTCACTTTGACGATTTAAAGTAAAATGTATTTGCATACTAATATGCAAAGATAAATGTTTAACTATACCTCAAAATAAAATTAAGCAGATGGAGTGTCTCCACTGTACGATAATAGTCCTGCTTTATGTTACAAATAAACCACTTCATTATCAAAACATGTACTACCAACGAAATTATAAAATTATAAACTAGATGACCTTTTCTACCTAGGTTAGTTTGTAAGGGTTTTTTATGAGCACCCAGAGAGGGAGGTGCATAAATGCATATAGATGGTTATTTTATTTAATAAGTTTGCTAGACGTATTAAATATATACTGAGCTCAAATTATTTTGATGTTCAATAAGTATTTTTAATAGGACACTAGTAAATTTTGTACAAAAAACATTGTTTATTTGGTGGACGGTTAAATATCCATATAGAATTGTGAATAGCAAATAAGAGGCAAAATATTTTTCACCCTCATGTGGCCATTGACTTCCTGTCAAATCAGCAGTTGGAAAACCCTGGTGCCCTTATCGTTTTAAAATCTTTAAAGGATATTTTTTATTTTCGTAACGAATCAATTTCCGAAAGGATGGCTGGTAGCCGTAAAAACAGGGAATCATTTCAGCCAAACCTTTTTTCACTTGACCTCTTCCGACAGGAAATTCATGAGTGCTTCCCTTCGCTTAGGAACTATAGATTAATCTATTATCGCTAATTTTAGGGGGTTTTCTTCGATTAAAAAGTGTAGTTCCTGATTGTCATAATTATTCACTATTGTTTGATTTATGCGACGTATTCCTGAGGATAATCTGTGGTCATTGTGAATTAGTTGTAAATGAAGCCATGCTTTAGTACAATGTGTTCCGCTGTTCTATGTTTCATGACTTCGTGTTTATTCTAAAAACGCTTTTATGATTTGATTTTGAAGCCTTGGCGAAAGCTCCACTTCAATTCTTTTGTTCTTACAATCATCGAAATCAATCTTCATCATAGATTTAGGTATAAATTACACAAAATTACTTGATACTCTTGAATTCTAAATTTTAATTTATCCGGAAAGGTCATCAAACTCACTTTCATTTCGTTATTCTCATCAGCAGACCATAAATTCATTTTGATACAGACTAATTTATATTTCAATTCATTTACGTTTTGCAATGTCGTGAGGAGATTTAGTAGTTCTATTAGCTTTCATTTGAAATGTTTAATCGTGCTTATTCTCTTAATCAAACTCTTCATATCAAATGTTGATTTGATAAGTTTATAAATTGCATTATTTATCTCATAAATTGGTGATAGAATAAGGCACGAATTTATAATCTTTTTGTTATGAATGGTAAATAAATTAAGACGCTTTTGGCTTTGTTATGTTTGTGCCCACTTCATGTAGCCCCGAAATTGAGGGCGAATAATTGTTTAAATTCTTGAGTAGAAATTAGAGTAATATTATTGCATAAACTTTATTAACTATTGAGTATGATTGTGTTAAAAATCCTGTAGCAGTTGCCCCATGTGGTTGTGTCATGGGAGATAAATACAATTTAATAAGAAAAAATCTTCTCTTTTCCAAGTACTCGTTTTTAATGTAATACTTCTGCTCTACGGCATTCCAATTATGCCGTTCACACGTGAAATCATTGTTTTTTTTTTTATGTTTTGTTATTAGCTTCCTTCATCTGGTTATTTCGTAACCATTGTTATGTCTCATTAGATAAGTATTCGTCTCGTTGCTTTATGTTTCTCATAGTGACGATTAGAGGCGCTAAAAAATATGCATAGAACATTTATGAAACTATGCTATGTTATGATAGGATCGTAAGATTCATTGCTTCCCACAATAAAACTGGCAAATCATTGTAAATAACCGTTTTCAGTGAAACTTATGGACATCACAATTGATAACTGACAGATTACCATTTGATATGATATGATCATCTGTGTTATCTGTTTTGCCCGACGCAGTTAAAGTAACCATTATCCTACAATCTTTAAAATATTGGAAATGTATAGATTATGACCTAGAATAACGCATAGGTTACTTTTTATCTGGGTGTCACGCGAGCGACGTTTTGGGAAGAAGCTTACCATACAATTTAATATTAAGTGCTATACCATAAAATTTAAGCTAAATAATAAATAAATAATAAAATAAATATTGCTGGACATTTTTCACACAGCATCATCTAGCCCCAAACTAAGCAGAGCTTGTATTATGGGAACTACATGACTGATATATTACTTATATACTTTTTTTTCTAAATACATACACATCATACATAGAAAAACACCCAGACCCGAGTCAAATATTTGCAGATCTTACAAACATTTGTCTTATAAATGACGAGGCTAAGTTCAGGATCGTCTTAGATCTACATTGTTAGAGCTAATAACAGATTTTTATAGCTTCATTTTCCTCCAAAACTATGCTGGCCATATAACCATTCCATTCTTATATACCGAAAGCATATACATTAGGTTTATGAATAACTTTAATGGGCAGTTAGCTTCTCGAAGTCAACGCCATGAGTTATTCAATTGCATGTCTGGCTCATTACAGAGGAATTACGTTATAATTACTGTTGATTATTTCACCGCTTCTCACTGTCAGTTATTTACTATGTATTCAAAGATCACAAAACATATTTTATAACAAAATCATAAAACGCTTACAAAAATATGTTTTATGATTATTATTATTTTAAAAGTACAAAAAAAAGAAAAACGAGATAAAAAGTGTATTGGATGGTCTTAGAGAGCTATAATTCCTACAGAATAGCGCTAGTAAAATAAAGATTACTATGATATTCTCGAATTATCGGGTAAAAATAATCGAAATATAAAAAAATCGAATAAATAAAAAAATCGGGTATAAATCGGGTAATTACCATTAGAGTCTCTAATGGTAATTACCCGATCAAATCATAATATGATACCTGGGATGATATCCCAGGTATATAAGACTGCATAGCCCAGCATAGGGTTAAACAGCCACTGGCCAAAACAATGGCAAATTTTCAAGGTGTAATTTTCAAGTGAAATAGACAGGCTATTCACTTTTAGTTCACTAGATGTTTATAGTCTGACAAAAGCGAGAAACTTTCACCTTATAAACTGAGTTATTCACAGATTAACTTGTGATTTTGTAATTAAATTAGCTTGTAATAAGCTCCACTGTTGGTAATCAAAAGTAAACATTTTTATTCACTTCTAATTGACTTCGTATATCAATATAATTTCTAGCAGTGTCTAATAAAATACTTTGTAGCAATTCATATACAACTTACAATATATTTGTACACAAATTACGTAGTTTATGAAACTTATTTGGTCATCATATATTCATAGTTTGGTCTTTTGCTCAAAATATAATTCAAACTTTTCGTCTTAGGATATATTCTTAAACTTCAAGCCCTCACTAATTTGGAGGCATATAATTAGGATCCATTTGCAGACGCCCTTTTATTGATCCTCTGGGGCGCAGTGGGCGAAAGCCCGCCTGAGACGCAGAAGGTTGCGGGTTCAATTCCCGTCGCGGGACTAATGTTTGTATGATCTACAAATATTTGTTTCGGGTCTGGGTGTTTTCTATGTATAATATGTATGTATTTCCAAAAAAAAAGTATCTTAGTAGTATACTTATCAATCATGTAGTTCCCATAATACAAGCTCTGCTTAGTTTGGGGCTACATGATTCTGTGTGAAAAATGTCCAGCATTATTTATTTATTGATAACCCCAAATAGTCATCGGTAGAGACATCATTTTTTTTTAAATAGTGTTATTTTTTTCTTGAACCTTGAAGCATTTAAACTACCAACACTGTGTGCCAAATGTAATTAAAAGCCTGGAAATTAAACCCGTCTAAAATGGATACGAAACACTATGCAGCATTACCATCCGTACCTATATGTAGAACGTACATGGGATAGATTCAATATTGCCGGGATAGCAGCCGCATTGCAGCGATGCAAGGAATTTTATATACGAACGATAATTTTATAAGCATATACCGAGAATTTGACACACTGACGTCACGGGAATGGGGATGAGCGAAGGTTATACCCAATTTGGCAGTAAATCCCGCTATTGGAGGAACTGAGTTGCTGAAGCTGGATAAAGATTTTGCCAATTTTCTAGCCGGTTGAAGGTTAGAGCCTTAGATCTATAGCCACTGTCTGTATTGTTAATTATTTGGTGTGGGACGTTATTGTCGTTCAAACAAATTGTTCACAAATCAATTACTGAATTAGAAGGATACATGGAGTGAACTACATTAAAATGTTTTTTTCTTGAAAGTAACATCTATTATTAGAACACGCATACATTATGGTCTCTTGCACGTTCATCCTTAAACGAGAGTGAACCCAATTCTTGATCATATTACGATTATCGATTTAAATCTTTCAAGTTGAACAACTCTACCGTGTAGTTTGTGGTCGTGAACATATTAATTTTCTCAAAATGTTTCCCTATAATCATGAAGTACATAAAGTTCATTTACTTTTTAATTTTCTCATCATCTCACATCTGTATCATCGCTTCGTCACAGCATGCTTTAGCTATTATAAAATCTTTTGTTACACCAGCAAGATAATTTATATGATGTTTACTTTCACTCTCGATACCAGCTTGTTTTAGAATTAGGTGGTAGATCAAATGTTGGCGTATACCTACTGTTAGATAGAATTTTGCATGCCTAAAACTTTGTTTGTTGTTATCGGTAATCGGTAATTGTTTGTATATAGTTTGTTAATTTTGCATTTGTGTGTGTGTTTCTTTTATAATCGACGATATCTTCACCGTACACTATCATGTAATTGCAAACGACTCAACTATTCTCATACCTCACATGACCATGATCGATATTATCTTCATAAAGATTCGTTCTTTGTCATTATCAACCGCCTGATGGTCTACCAGCTCATCCATCATGCGAAGTCGGTCTAGCTAGACTTAGCGTCTCACTCCAATTACTATAATAGCTAGGTGTATCGCATATTCCATAACTACACTTTCACCTGAGTAAGTGCTCACTTGCTTTCATGTGCCTAATGGCTGGTTCCACGCCTTGCTTCTATTTCGCCATTCTTGTGTTACTAGCATGAACTTTATGTTACTGACCTTAAATTAGCTTAAAGACCTATTCTCTTAAACATTCACTATGCTTTTAGCAGACCATGTTTGAATTGGTTAGTGTGACTTTTATTCTTGTTTTAGATCTTCTCGCCATGTATTACTGTAATATTTTTTTGGGTTTAACCTTCCTCGAGGTTAATATTTTTCATCATCATTATTAAATATTTTAAATCCTTGGAATACAGTTCAAACTTCCATCCTTTAATATTACCATAATATTTACGCTCCCTCGCATTACGGCGTTCATCCTAACGACTTATTTTCGTGCTCAGTAACAAACGGCACTATTTTTAAATCGTAACTTCCTGCAACGCGACCGTTTCTTCTGTACAAATCTGTCACTGTTTCTTCGGTATCTCCTTTATTCAAAATATTTCCAATGCCCTCCGAAGTTCTAACTGATATTATTATTGTGTTTATGCATAAAGACACAAGATTGAAATTCCTACATGTTCAAACAAATTGAAGAAAGTATCTCAGCTTTAGAAGTGGTTTCAGTATTTTAAGTTGAGTAATATCGTCCGATTTAGGAGGCACAGAAATATGATTTCATTTCATAATGAGCTTGATAAATAGCCTCGTTCGCTTTGAAGTTCAATTATGTTTCCCGTACCGACAGTTTACAGATAAATTATGGTGTGAACTAGATTTAATTCTTGTTAACGATCTATGTCACTACCTCATTTTAACTTGTCCTGTTTCGACCACAGCATCTTTATCAGCAGACCAACTGTAACTTAAGTGATACAGTAACTCGTTTTCTGAAACGTTGCAAAAAACTTCCACAGCAAACTCGTGTCGTGACCTATTGCATCTTTACAATGGAGCCTACATATCTATGTACTCGTGGTTTGCACCACTTAACTTGGAGCGAGCTAATTTCCGCGGCTGTGAAATAGTGAACCTCGATGCAATGGAATTACCGATTCTTTATGGTATTGCATATCATAAAGAATCGGTTTAGTGACGAAAAGAATTGAAACTTGAATTTTCGTCGTCAGCTTGTTTCTAACGTTATGTGGTGTCAGCGCAACATTTTTGTATGTAGCGTATCCATCCCAATTTTCATCTTCTTTGGGGCTATATATACATAAAGTCACGCCTGTTTCCCGAAGATGTAATTTTTGGCTACGATCCTGGCATGATCATTCGCTCCACTTCACTCTTGAAGTTTTTGTAACTACATATTTCAGTTTTGGCCGAACAAATTCAGCCAATAAGCCGGTTCGGCTATCAGATAAATCCACTCCACTGCGTCCTATATTGTTCACGCGCGTTGAAAACACTCACGCCTTCGCACTGTAGTGTAGCCAATCGAAACGAAGATCTTTTCGCTAATCGTTTTACTTACGCAACAAGAGATCACTGACCGCGGTGCAGCTATTTGCCTTATTTGGTATAATGAAGGCTGAGCAATCTTAAGCATAATCAACAGCTGATCAGTTTAGTCTAATATTTGTGCAAACTGTTTAAGGTATAGCCAATAAGTTCCTTGGATTCCTTTGTAAGGAATCTTCAATTAAAGTATAAAGAAAAGACGTGCTCGTTTCAGGCACAAAACGTTTTTACACTAAGACAGCGAATGCGAAGGGCCATCGAAACATCGTCGTCTGCTAAGCCAACGATACGGAAACAGGTCAACTTCTTTGCTTACTGAATCTGAAGCTACAAATCCTGAAGATACTCTTCAGTTGCGAAGTACTTTCGTCTTTGTAGATAATCCATAGGTATCTTGACATTAAGAGGCTGCCTTAATCAGATTAGTTAATAATAATCCCGAAGCCGTATATGCATTCCATCTAACAGATCATTCGAAATCGTATTCTTGTTGCGTAGTTTTTGCAGTGTATATTTTAAGAGCATAATATGAAAACTTTTTTTCTGATTGCGTTGATTGAGTAAAACTGATATCCAAAACATTGTTTTTATCTAACCTTGTATGTGTCCAAAGTAAACAGATACGCTATTTTCATTACACATTTACAATCTGTTCCATCCGAGTGTAGTGCGTGAGCAGCTCAACATATGGTGTCATTAACTTTTTATTTAGTTTTCATTACTTACGATTTTTTTTAAACTGGGCGATTCGAGTATGGTTTGTAATTTCACATTTTGTAACTCAAAAACTTTCATTCATGACTTAAACATAAACAACCTCGCTGACTTGTTACATAAACGTTTTATTACTGAAAATACACTAGAAAAATATTATATCGGGAGCCTTGTTCATCATCTGGCAGTGCTCCAAATATAAGATAACGATAATAAATTTAAAAGAACTGCCGAGAGCCCTTAATTCTAAATTTGCTCTGGTTATTGCTGACCTACTTATTCTCAATGTAGAGCGAGATTTAGATAAATTGTTGTTTAGTGGATCAACGATCGCTTTATGAGCGGGGTATAGAATTCATATTGTAAAAACGGGAATGAATAGTCAAGTTAACGATAGTTTTTGGGTATGGAATTCTTACGAATATCTGTAATTGAATGCAGATGCTTCATACGATACATAACGGTATTCAATACATCTGTTATATGATAAACGATGCAACCGCCTGTTACACTATCCCTAACATTACTCGATCTTTAGGTGCTTCCATTTATACAATGAAATAATACCCAAATAAGTTTAAAAAAATCCAAAATGAACTCCCGAGACTATTACAAAGTGACATACAATCGAGATGATAACATGGACAGTCACGAAATACTCGACAACGAGACTGAATTCAACGCGAACCAGTTTAAACTCTACGATGACTTCACCACGGACCTTCGTATCAGCTTCAACCCCCTGAGGAATAACTACCATGAAATCAGGGACAACAGGAGGCGAGGGGATCTGAACGACTCGGGAGTTGATATGGAGAATGGAAATATTCTTGTGTCCACTTCTCGTGACTCTGACTTGGTAAGTCGTAGGCCTGCATGCTATGTTAGGACCCTAAACTTCGGTGTAACAGGTGTCAGCGCTGAATTATAAAATTACAGGGTATATTATTCGTACATAAGTCACACACTTCACATCGTAATAGAATTATATAAGAAAGTACTTATTCAGACAACTTGCACGTCAAGAATTGCATTCATCCAGCACTTGTTGTGTTTCCATTAGTAACATCAAGTAGTTTAGAAAATAGGTGCTGCATATGCAGCTACAATTGTTGCCCTAAATATCAGATTCATTTAGAAAAACTCAGTAATTAAATTTTCTTGCCATAACGCACGTTATCCTCAATGTGTGGAGACTTCAAGGCGCATCGCGAATCAGCATGCAAAATACACCATCCGACCGGATCCAATCGTCCAATTCTCCGTCGTCGGCGCCCGCCTATTGTGCACCGGAACACCACCGAGTGTCCATTGTGTTTACGGTTACTCCAGCATTCTGATCAGCCTTTAAGACCGACAGTAACTGTACGTACATTGTTGTGGAGGTCAACAGGTGTTACTGTCTGGCAGTATTCTTAATAAGGTTGAGGTTTTTATCTTGAACTTTAGGGAAATGTGTATCCCTTGAAAATTGACAGGCACTATGTTTCTAACTGGATTTTTCAGTTTCAGCTATGAACATAAATTAATTAGTGGTCTATGTTGACCTGATTGTATCATTACTTGAGCAACGTGTCTGTGTATCGCGTTTCGTTGTAAATTAGTTCTCAACGAAGGGATATTAATTGATAGAACAAGAGAGTGACGTAATGACTGGGACATTGTCGCCAATGACTCACGCGCATATGGAGCCGTTCCATAACTCCTTACGGGTGGTCTGACATGACACACATACAAAGCGCCTTTGTTCAAATTGTTTATTTGTCTGTTCCACACATCAGACAATATTTCGGACAAACAAACAGCAGAACTATTTCGATACTCATCAAAGAATGATTAGAAAATATTCTGATACTGTTACTGATCAGTACCAAATTCTGTTATAATTAGTCGTGCCTAGATTGCAATATTTTAAGTAACGGTCAAGGTTTGCACAATTAATTGGCACAATGGATGATTGAACAGCGATATTCTTGTCTGTTATTATGAATTATTGCACGCATGGTTTCCCTCCGCGCGTGTGTCCGTGCTTGTGCTTTTTTCGTTGCTCTTACAACCGGTATTTTTACTGCATCCACAAATAAACAGCCTTACGTACTCGTACGCTACGGCCCACTGGCCTTGACCGGAGATTTAATCACTCGTTTCGGCCAACATCAACTTAAGCTGATTGCCTCAGGCAGGACACTTGAAGACCTTTGCCTTGAGCTGTTTTCCATGTAAGGCTTCAACACTAATCTCTTTCTCTCGTGTTGTTGCAGTTGCAGAACGAAGTTATGGTAGATCCCTGGAGCAGTATGGACTCATCGAATTCACCGTTAACGGACTCTGGACCATCGGCCAGTGAAGATTGCACTCCATCCACTTCCAGTGAACCGCCGCGAGGGCTTCAAGCGTCTACCCCCCTCTCGCCTGATGCGCGCCGCATTCTACAGCCGAAAGACCCGAAACCCAAAATCGCCCAACACGTCCCGCCAAAAGACAAAGCGCGTTCGCGAGACCTCACCCTAGATTTAGAGACGCTAGAGCCCGACCCCCTCCACCGGCCCCACTTTCTCGACGATGACTACCAGCCGTCTTCCAAATCAAACATCGAATGCCGAATACCGAAGCCCCACTTTCTGGATCATTCGCCATCGCCGGACGAACTCGACGAACGCAGCGACATTACGAATCCAAACTTTTTGGACGACGAAGTTGACGGCGACGATGCACAAAAGAAAACCGGCGCGCTGCTGAAACGAACACAAAAAGCCAGTTCCTCCACGCACTCTCCCCACGAAGACCGACCACACCGGACAACTTATAGGAGCACGTTGCATTATGGCTTGGAAAGTGCTGCAAGGTCCAGTGAACGTGACAAGCGAGCCTCCCAGTTATATAGGGGAACGTGGCCAGGCGAGTGGACGGGACACGAGACCGCCAGCGTAAGAAGCTTCTCCAGCAATGGCTCAGCCGACTGTCCGCGTTCCTCCTCCAACTTAGAAAACAAAATGGAGTGCGTGTGCTCTCTGATCTCTCTTCTAAGCTTGTCACCGGAGAACAACGCCGATCTCAGCGGGCCTCTTCTAGACATGAGCAGATCTGTTGAAAGCTGCGTAGCCATGAGGCAGGCTGGATGCATACCGCTTCTAGTCCAGCTGATTCACTCTAAAGTGCCAAGAGAGACTCGAGATCGAGCGGCGAAAGCGCTACGCAACATCATCCACACACAGACCGATGATAAAGCCGGTAGAAGGGAGGCGAGAGTATGGAGACTGTTAGAGCAAGTTAGGGAGTACTGTTACGTGTTAGAAGATTTAGTCGAAGCTAGGACGGAAGTGAAGGTAACTGAGGATGATAATACCAAACATCCCAGTCAGAGCGTCGCTGCGTTAATGAAGCTTTCTTTCGATGAGGAGCACAGACACGTGGTCTGCCAACTTGGAGGGCTTCAAGCATTAGCCGCCTTAGTTAGTGGTGACCAGGCAGCGCACGGAAGCAGAACTGATGATAACACCTGTCTGACCATGAGAAAATATGCCGGGATGACGCTGACCAATCTGACGTTTGGCGACGGCAATAACAAATCGTTGCTGTGTTCTTTCAAAGATTTCATGCTGGCGCTGGTTGAGCAATTGGAGTCACCCAATGACGATATGCGACAGGTATGCTTTCTTTAAAGCCTTTTTAAAGGCATTTCACCTTCTTATTAGGTTGTCAGTTATTTTTTTTGTGAGAAAGACGCTTAATAGTTAAATCTGGTAAGCATTTGAAATAAATTGTAATAAACACTTCATTTATTGACAGGTGACAGCAGCAGTACTAAGAAATCTATCTTGGAGAGCGGATACGAATAGCAAACAAGTTCTGAGAGAAGTAGGAGCAGTTAAAGGCCTTACCAAGGCCGCCATGACCTGCCAGAAAGAGGCCACCCTCAAATCTGTCCTCTCAGCACTATGGAACCTAACCGCCCACTGTTCTATGAACAAAGTGGCACTTTGCTCTGTCGATGGAGCCCTAGGGTTCCTTGTAGATATGCTGAGTTACAACTCGCCCACGAAAACCTTAGCGATTGTGGAGAACGCAGGCGGAATCATGAGGAATGTGTCGAGTCACATTGCCGTTCGCGAAGATTACAGGCAAATTCTCCGTGAGAGAAACTGCCTTAGTGTCTTGCTCCAGCATCTGAAATCTCCAAGTCTGACCGTCGTTAGCAACTCCTGTGGGACTCTCTGGAATCTATCAGCAAGATGTCCACAGGATCAGCAGTTCCTGTGGGACCATGGCGCAGTTCCCATGCTCAGAAGCCTTATCCATTCGAAGCATAAAATGATAGCTATGGGTTCGGGGGCCGCACTCAAAAACTTGCTCAATTCAAAACCCGGAAAAACACACATTATATCCCTAGACACTACAGCCAGGAGTATGAATTTACCTGCGCTACCGACTCTCGGAGTTAGGAAACAAAAAGCGCTTGAACAAGAGCTGGATCAAAATCTAGCTGAGACATGTGATAATATCGAACCGGCAACATCACCGTCAACCAGCAATCGAGAAGAAAAGAATCTCTTCACAGCAACAGAAAGGCAGCTTGCCTTGAACCTAGAAAGGCATAGGATGACGTCGAGTTCGCCGCTAATGGGCGCTCTAACGTCACAGATCTCACTAAGTCATAGCGCACACCTAGCGAGCTATCTTAGTTGTAGCAACACCCTACTAAAAGGTGCGTTAGTAACACGCTCAGCCACAGGCAGTGCTGGGAACGTGAACCGATCGGAGAGCAAGGATTCCGTCACTAGTACCCACTCAGATACAGTGTTCGACAGAGTAGTGCGAACCGGAAAGGTCCCTGTTCCTACACCAAGAAACAAGGACCTCATGAAGAGCGAAGGTGCTGAAGCTTTCAAGGCAACCTCGAAACAGTTGGTTAAAGATAACACCTTCCTTGGGTATCCCACCCAACCACCAGTTCCAAGCCCGAGAACGACGGAAATGCGAACAAATTACACAGAATCCGGTTTTGACGTCGACCAGGATTCTTGCGACCAGCCAATCGACTTCAGCCGTAAATACTCGGATACTAAGGAAGAGCCCGAAGTTGAAAAGCCGAAGGTTTCAAAGAAGAAGGAAAGTCCGTACGGTGATTACCAGGAGACGGACTTAGACCAGCCCACAGATTACTCGCTACGTTACGCAGAAAATCAGTCGGAGGCGGGATCTGATTCAGAGCCCCCCGATCCGTCCGTTCACGAAGACACCATCAAACACTTCGCCACTGAAGGAACACCGTACGAAACCCCTGTCATATTCTCCACTGCCACATCCATGTCTGACCTGAGAGTCATCGGCAAAGATAAGCCGAAAACCCTATCGACTTCCAGCGTGAAGGAGAATCCAGAAGTAATGACGCACTCGGACGAGAAAGATACGTGTTCGATCGAAGATCCACCGCACGATAATGATTTGGCTGCGACCACACCGAGCGCGCCAGCCGAACCATTACCAGAAAAGCGTGGCGTTTTCGACACTAAATTCAGCTCGGGAATGATCAGTCCAGAGAAGCCGATAAACTATTGTGATGAAGGGACCCCAGGGTATTTCTCTAGAGTCAGTTCGCTGAGCAGTCTTGGTGAGCCGACCGAAGAAGACTGTTTAGCGAAGAAAAATGCAATGGCGACTATTACTGTTGACCCGACTCTGTCCGAGGAGCAGAATATAAGCCAAACTAAGGATAGAGAAGGTATGTTTACTTTAGATTTTCGTTTCGTAAGGTTAGTAAGATTGTATGTCGTAACACTATTAGCATAGTCATTCCTCATTTAAGCTGTATTTTGGGTTCTTGGGCATTGAACAGTATCTACCAAACCCACGGTTGCACAACACTATTGCACTTTGCAAATTATATACTTAATAAAACCTATAGTTATATCTGTAAACCCCAGGTGGGTAAAGAGTTGGTGACATGATTATGAAAATGCAGACTTTCAAAACGATAGACGTAAAAGATTTCAGAGAGCGTAATACACAACAAATAGTCTGTATGGATAACGACGAACACTGACGAAAACTAATAAGCGCCCATAGCGGACGTATTGCAAAAATCAGATTTCCATAAAAAGATTGTGTAACGTTCGCCGTTCCAACGATTTGTTGCACCTTTGTTCAACTGAAAAGAAATTCAATTATTGATATTTTGACAGTTTTCCATAGAAATCAATCAAAAAGTGTCTCGGTACAGTTTGAGTATTGTTCTGGTAACGGGTATCAGTTTCTAACACACCTTCAGAACGAAACTTAATCGAGTAATCGAATCGATTTTGATAATTTCTCGTTCAAATCTGTCGAGAAACCTTGGCTAAAGTCTCAATTTACACAATGGATTCCGGGTCTCAGGTAATCTTATCTTTCCAGGGTCTAAAGCAGTGACCTTCGCGACAGAAGCAGTCTCGATTACAGCAGAGAAGGAAGAAGAGGAATCCCGCTACGTAGAAGAGACCCCTCTTATGTTCTCTCGCTGCAGCTCGCCCGATTCTCTGCCCGAGTGCTCGCATGACGACCAGGGTTCCGTGCTGTCTGAAGTCAGGTCAGTACTGTTGGAGTCAGCTTATCGTGACCAAGGTAGAAGCCGTTTCAGAGCAATGCCGACATGATGCCAGTCAATTTACTGGCAATGAAGCTTCTTTCTTGAAAATAGTACTTCACCGCAGACCACAGCATTGCTTAATATGAGATAAACTGTGGTCAAATGCGAATAGTTAGTCTACAGCACTGTTTCTCAAAGTGGGCGATAGCGCCCCCTTGTGGGCACTGGAGGCCTTCAGGGGGGCGGTAGAAAACTCTAAAAGATATTGAGGGCGCTAAGACGGTCTAGAGGAAAAAGCATAGAGGACGCTGGGATTTTTTTATTCTCAAAGTGGGCAGTAGGAAAAATAAGTTTGAGAACCTGTGGTCTACAGGGATGGCAATCGCAAACGAAGTCGCGGGTATACCAATAAAAACTAATATAGAAGTATACCAAAAAAAACTCAACTTATTTAGGACAATTAAATGGCTACCAACGGATGGCACCATATCGAATCATACTACGAGAGGTCTGAATGAATGAATGAAAATACTTTATTGTTCACCACAAGATAACAAAAAAAACAAAAAATACAATAAATAAAATAAAAATAAATAATGCTGGAAAATTCACACAGCATCATCTAGCCCCAAGTAAAGCAGAGCTTGTGTTATGGGTACTAGATGACTGATATACTTAATACAATACATTACATAGATAGAGATTTTTTTATTATACATAGAAAAGAAAATACCCAGAACACCCGGAACAAATATTCGCAGATCGTACAAACATTTGTCTCAGGGCGGGAATCGAACCCGCAACCTCCTGTGTCGCAGGCGGACCTTCGCCAACCGCGCCACATCGGTAGTCAAAAAATGAAAGAATCCACTAAAAGTTAAAAGTCTGAATTGCGAAAGTGGAATTATCTCAGAGTACTCCCCCCAGGTCCCAGGAACCCGGTCGAGTCGATCAAATCAGCTTGGCAGTAATGTAGGACACATTACCAATGCCTACCGTTTTCTTCATAGATATTCGTTTTTATAACCAGCGTTCTTATTGCAAACTCGTAGATGCACCTGAATTCACTGAACGTTCGCATCTACAAAGGTAGCTGGCGAGGATGTGCATCCTACTAATATAATAAGTGCGAAAGTCTGTGTGTGTGTGTGTGTGTGTGTGTCTGTGTGTGTGAATGTTTGTTACCACATATCTCCGTAACTACTAAACCGATTTTGATGAAATTTGGAATGTAGATAGTTTAGGATCTGGAATAACACATAAGCTAATCTAATCTAATTTTCGAAAATCGACCCCTAAGGGGGTAAATATCTGACGTAGCTCGATCGTAACTTATAGACTATGTAGGTAATATTATTACCACGTTTCTTTGAAATTAAAAAAAAAAACGAAATGTGCCGTAAAACTTAAAAATACCGTTTTACTTTCTACTAGTTGTTGCCCGCGGCTTCGCCCGCTTTGTATGTTAATAAAAGTAGCATATGACCGTCTCCAGGCTTCAAACTATGTCCACCAACTTTTGAATGAATCGAACCAAGGATTTTAATTTATACGAAGTTTAGAACTCAATTGCACACCCCCAAAGGGTAGTTTAAAAAAATAAAAAATACGTGTTTCATTATTTACTTTAAAATGTATTTGTACAGAGTTTTGAGCGAATCAAACAATATTTTTTTTCATAGAAACTTTACCGCCCTATTTAACCCTCTTAGGGGTGGATTTTCGAAAATTAGATTAGCCTATGTGTTATTCCAGATCCTAAACTATCTACATTCCAAAATTCATCAAAATCGGTTTAGTAATTACGGAGATACGTGGTAACAAACATTCACACACAGACTTTCGCATTTATTGTATTAGTAGGATTTATATTTCTTTATTCCTAAGAGTAATCTAGTCTTCGTACAATTCCAGTGTAAATTCATTTTTTTTTAAATAAACTTTAAAATCAAATAACGAGATTCGACTTAGTTCTGCCCGAATTGAGATCTCTCTGAAGTTATGTTCTTAGCATGGGTATTTTTAAAACATGTCGGGGCTATTCAACCGGACTTGGAATCTCGAAAGCGTCATTGCTGTGTGTAACTGTGGATCGGTTGTTCCAGCCGCTTGACATCGGGCTGCATCTCTCCGAGTGAGATCCCGGACTCACCGGGCGGCGTCTCCCCGCGCACGCCGCGCCGAGCCTCCACTACGCCACACACGCCGCCGTCACCACCGCAAGGTATATCACCATTTCTCGCATTATGTTTCTCTATATTATATCTTTTTAGCAGACACTCTAGAGCCTGGTTGGTTGCTCACCGTGCGAAAGAGGAACTTCCATCCATGAACACTCAGATTATGAAATGATTTCCCTGGTTTTCAGCAGAGATTCACCAAAAAGGGCATTTTGATATATTTCAAGGGTCACTTCAAAATTCACTTTCAAATTTTAAATTCACGTTGGTTTTTAAGTCGACTTTTCTATATGATCTTTGTGATTTCAATTAATAAAAACTTATTGACTTTGACTTCGACTTTGGTCGGTAACGCGTATGATGCCTCTGGTGTTGCAAGCTTCCATAGACTACGGTAACTGTTTTCCAAAATGTGGGCCTTGGTGGCTTATTTAACACAAAAGACTACTAATAGAATTGACTGCGTTCCCGGTACCAAGAACTTCGAGTATCAGTGTACCACATCTAGACCCAGAGGTTTGCCGGCCTCTGTGGCGCAGTGGGCGAAGGCCCGCCTGAGAAGAAGGTTGCGGGTTCGATTCCCGCCGCGGGACAAATGTTTGTATTTGCAAATATTTGTATCGGGTCTGAGTTTTTTCTGTGTATACCTCGTGTGTTCATAAGTCTTGAGACACAGTAAAACTAAAATATTTTTGGAGCTAAGTTGAGTATTCATTTATTGGATATTAAAATTAAAACTACTGACATCTAGATCTGTATTTAAAAATAAATCATTCAAAATGGCCGCCTTTGCATTCAATGCAGGCCTTCAAACGCGTGCGCCATTCATCTATGGCGGCACGAATCTTTTCAATGGGAATCCGTTTCGATTCTTTAATAAGGGCTCGCTTGAGAGAATCCAGGTTTGGGTGAGACTTTCTGCATGCCCTCAGCTCCAATTCCGTCCATAAAGAATAATCCAAAGGATTCAAGTCAGGGCTTGACGAGGGCCAATCTTCGCTCCGAATGAAGCCTGGCAAATTGGCCTCCAGCCAACGTTGGGTAGTCTTAGCTTTATGGGAGGGAGCAGAGTCCTGTTGGAAAACCCAGTATTTTCCAGCGAATAGCGTATCATTTAATGGTTTAACCACCGCTTCCAATATGTCGGTTTGGTAATTTTGTGCCTTCACCTTGACGCCTTGCTGGCAAAAATGAAGCGAAGTGACCCCCTCGTAGGAAACACCCCACCAAACCATCACACTTGCTGGATGATGAGTGCGCTGGACATTGCGTACAGATGGCTGGACGTCCTTTGAACTTCTGGCGTAAACCTTATTGTTCTGCCGGTTAAACTTTTCTTCCACCGTGAAGATCTTTTCATCGGTAAACAGGATATTTTTTGGATCGTGTCTCTTCAATAGGTTCCGACATCGTTCCAGTCGCAATTTACGAAGACGCTCGTTTAAATAATGCACTTTCCTTCGACTGTAGGCCTTTAGTTTAAGATCATATTTAAGTATCCTGTTCACCGATATTCGCGAAATGTTGGTCTGCAGAGCTAATTTCTTTTGAGTCCGGCAAGGGTTGCGACGAATTCGCTCTCTGATTACTTTGATGTTGGCGGGCGTCCTTACAGACCGCGGGCGGCCACATCTTCCACGGTCTTCTAAAGAGCCGGTCTCCTTGTACCTCTTTATGGTATAATACACAAAGTTCCGACTACATCCCAAACTTTGGATTTCACTAAAAACTTGCATTGGTTTTTTTCCTGCTTGAAACAGTGAAATTACAGTCGCACGCAAATCTTTTGTTGGCGCCATTTTCACGGAGAATGAAACAATTATTCAAATGTATATTTTTTCTGATTCAAAACATTCGAAATTTAAAATTTTAAAAGTTTAAAAAAGGTTGCATGAATTACTTTCTTTTTAAATTAATTAAATAAGTTCGTCTCAAAACTTATGAACACACGAGGTAATCTCTATGTATATACAAAAAAAAGTATATCAGTCATGTAGTTCCCATAATACAAGCTCTGCTTAGTTTGGGGCTAGATGATGCTGTGTGAAAATGTCTTTCATTATAATATTAATATTTGCAGCGATCAAATCGAATCACATGTTATAACACATATTTGTTCACAAACCACCCAACCTTACTTAAACCAGAGTAGACTACTACTCACATGTCTTAAAATTATTACGGTTTAAGATCATTTATTTCTCAAAAAGATTTACAATATAAATCGCTTACTGAGAAATCACAATATTCTTATACTACTTAACAAGTAGGTACTAAGATGCATTTTAGATGCAGTGAGAGTAACATGCATGGCTAGGTAAGTAGGTAGGTAAGGGACCTACCTACACAAACAGAAAAAAGAATAATATCTTAAAAAACACAGAAACAAATCTAACATTCAACATTGTTAAGAAAAACATTGTGGGTAGTGAGAAAAAACAGCTGATAATTTCATGTCATACGATTTACGAACCAAAGCAGAACCTATTTACGCACGGGCTGGCTTGCATCAATAGTCGGCAAGCGGGCCGAGCGTGAGTTTTACATATACCACGGATTAGTGTCCTTCCTAAAGGTAGGTTTAGGTAAGTTAATGTGTTTTAGCAGTTTCTGTGAAAGTCTACTTGCGTCTACTACTTATTGCATTTTTAATCAAAATCATTTATTTTAAACATACTGTAAAGGGAAATTCCATTAGTACTGTGAACGTGCCAGCTTCAGTTGACCGACCTGTACCAATACAATAGGGTGCGATTCATATATAATTTGAAAGTACATAGAGTTTTTAACGCTCAGTTTCCCATTTACGAAGGTAGACGAAGATTGTCGAGGCGCATACATTTCGTGATAGTACCGACCGGCGTCGTATGCCTGTTTAACTCTAATAATATTGAAAAACTTGTTTCTTCGACAGAACCAAACTGCGTGGGTTCCGTGTTCCTGGAGAGCGTGTCCCGGTTCGCGGTGGAGCACACGCCGGCGCAGTTCTCGACGGCCACCAGTCTCAGCTCGCTGACCATCGACAACGAGCCCAGACACCAGAAGGTATAAACACCATCTTCAACTCCATGGTCACCACTTGAAGCACAAAATTAGTGTTGAAATAACCTCTGTGGCGCAGTGGGCGAAGGCCTGCCTGAGACGCAGAAGGTTGCGGGTTTGATTCCTGCTGCGGGACAAATGTTTGTATGATTAGCGAATGTTTATCGCACATATAAATGTTTATGTATGTATTTAGTAAAGTATATAAGTAGTATATCAGTCATGTAGTTCCCATAAAACAAGCTCTGCTTAGTTTGGGGCTAGACGATGCTGTGTGAGAAATGTCCAGCATTTTATTGTTTTAATCTTTTCCAGAACTAAGTTCGAACTAAAGCTGGACATAACACGCTTTAGGTTTGAAATACAGGGTGTCTCAAATATCACTTTCTGTAAGACACTAACGCGGCACATGCCTTAAACTTTGCTTCTAGAACAAAGCGGGTTTCCTCCATTGTTCTGAGCGCGTCTCGAAAATCTCGAGATGTCTTTGGTGCTAAAACTTCACTCTACACAACTCATGTTCTTTGTTGGTATCTCAGGAGGCCCTACCGAAGTTACCGCGTGTCTGTCGAGAATCAAGCGATAATACCGTTCCCGTCGGCCAGCCGAGATCACTCCTTCAGAACAGGTAAGCTATCTGATCAACACTATTGGTATCGCGTCGTGCACTCGACGGAGTGGAGCAAGTTGCAATCACACACCCTGATGAAGACTCTCGGAATGAGTCGAAACTTAGTCGGTGCCTTCACCGATAGTGCAGTACGTGAAAATTCCCGTTTTTACAATATGAATAGTCAAGTTCACGATAGTTTTTTGGAATAAAACTTTATTGGTAATCATTAATTAATATGACGTGCCTACATATTGATGTAGCATTGAAATTATCGTAGTCCAGTATCATTTTAGGATATTATTTTATAGTGGTCGAATCCAGAACTCGTCATTTATAGAAGGAGGCCTTTGAAGAAATGGACACCGACCGACTAAACCACAGGTTCTCAAACTTATTTTTCCCACCGCCCACTTTGAGAATTAAAAAAATCCTACCGCTCCCAAAGTTTTTAAACATAACAACCTATGCTTTCCCCTCTTGACCGCCATAGCGCCCCCAATATCTTCTAGAGCATTCTACCTTGAAGTACTCCAGAGCCCACAAGGGGGCGTTATCGCCCACTTTGAGAAACAGTGCTAAACGATCGTAGATCCTTTGATTAATTGATTCTCATCACACTGTTCGTTTGGTATAACGTTTAATACCATTTACATTCACATACAGGACTTTAATAATTTCTTTAATAATAATAAATTGTTTTCAGAATTCCAATACAGCCAATAGAACCAAACATCATGCGGAATGAATGCAATAAAGGTAAGAGGGTATAATCCCTTTATAAAAATCATCATTCATTTAGAACTGAATAGCAAATATACATAAACTGGGTTATTCCACAAATCCCCCTATTAGGGGGGGCTTGTGGGGAAACTGAACTCTAATGTTAAAAAGTGCAGAAATCTACCTTATCAGTTTTCTTATTTCCACTTTTCCCTTCAAGATAATTTTCTCTGGGTTTATCAAGAGCCTGTAAACTTTCGTACAGTCCGTTCCATCCAAAGGTTGTTTTGTGGAGGTCGCTATTTAGCGATACGACCGTCCACTGTACAACATTGTCAAAGTTTCTAGAACTTAACTAAGCTGATGTGTTATGATGTATACCATATAGTCACACCTGTTTCCCAGAGTGGTAGGCAGAGACCAAGGCTTTCCACGTGCTGCGATCCTAGCATACCTCTTTCGCTTAATTCATCGTCATCAAATCCTACTACTATTATAAACGCGAAAGTTTGTGAGGATGGATGTTTGTTACTCTTTCACGCAAAAACTACAGAACGGATTTTGATGAAACTTTACAGTAATATAGATTTTACATTAGAATAACACATGGTTACCACGCGGGCGAAGCCGTGGTCTGAGGCTAGTTCTTCATTAAAGCTCGACGGTTTAGTTCACTTCTGACCTGTCCTTTCCTAAAATGTCCTGTTATTTTGTGTGCAATAAAGTATTTTCTATCTATAAAATAAATAAATAAATAATGCTGGACATTTTTCACACAGCATCATCTAGCCCCAAACTAAGCAGAGCTTGTATTATGGGAACTACATGATTGATATACTACTTAGATACTTTTTTTTTTTGTAAATACATACATATTATACACAGAAAACACACAGATCCCGAGACAAATATTTGTCCCGCAGCGGGAATCGAACCTTCTGCGTCTCACATGAATCTCTCATCAATCTATGTAAGCTGTATCGTTTTACAGATGCACAAACGCCGAGCGACATGTGCAAAGTGTACTTCACTGAGGACACGCCGGCCATCCTGTCCGGCGCCGGCAGCAACTCCAACCTCTCCGTGCTGTCCGTCGAGTCCGCAGCAGCGCCGCCCGCGCCGGACGCGCACGACACCTCCGACAGCTCCAACCTGAGCGATGCGGGGGATCTGCTAGAAGAGTGCATACAGAAGGGTATCGCCAAGGTAAGAAGATACATAATCGCTGGAGCTTCCGAGTTCAGGGTGCACCGCGTACCAGTGAGATTGGATAGGTGGGCAAGATTTTAGAGCCCTCTTACACCCCCCCCCCCCCCCCCCCCATACCCCCATTTATTTTTAGCCTGTATTGTCCCACTGCTGGTAGAAACATAATCGCTGGAGCTTCCGAGTTCAGGGTGCACCGCGTACCGGTGATGTTGGCTAGGTGGGCAAGATGTTAAAGCCTTCTTACACCCCCCCATTTATTTTTAGCCTGTATTTGCCCTGCAGAGTAGAGGCGTCCCTCCCCTCCTTCCAATCTTCTCTGTTGCCTGCTAGTTAGGCCCAGTCCTTGATCTAAGAATCCAGCTCGTCCCGCCATCTCCGCCTGGGCCTTCCACGTGGCTGTCGTCTGTTTGGGATCCAGTCTGTGGTAGTCTTCGTGTCCGCAGCAGTCTGGCATACCCCCAAGGAAATGGGATTTTAAATTGGGAGCGGATATAGATTTTTTTAACGGCAACGAAGGGTAAAAAAATCGTTTACGCATTGGCCACAAGGACGAATAGACCAAATGGACACGAAATGTCAGTTTCAGTTTACAAAAGTATGAATCCACGGTGGACTAACTTTTAAGGAGTTAGGGGAAAGTAATTTATTGCTGTTTCGCTTGCGCTTATAGAGATGTCACTGTCTTATTATTGATGTAAATGACGAGTAGTGCCTGGATGCAGTCGATAAAAATTGTATCGATAAATTATGACATATGAAAAATAAATATTTCATTTTTATCATCAGGTTGTGAAAAACAAGGGTCCGGCATCTGACACGTCCTCCGTGAACCCATACCGAGATGATGTTTATGTGAGTTACCGCCGAATACAAAAATGCTACTCAATTTGCTGATCATACTACTGCTGATATAAATACCATTTTGTATTGCAGAAAAGGGATGATCGAGAAATTTATAACATAAATAAAAATAAAATAATGCTGGACATTTTCAAACAGCATCATCTAGCCCCAAAGTAAGCAGAGCTTATGTTATGGGAACTACATGACTGATATACTACATATATACATTTTTTTTGTAAACACATACATATTATACATAGAAAACACCCAGTCAGCAGCGGGAATCGAACATATACAATGAGTTTAGTAATGTTAAGTTAAAGTCTAAAGAAATAAATATAATGACATTCCCTTGTCAATGCATCTATGAAAATCTGATGTATGTTCACAAAAATATGAATTTGTTTAAGAAAAATAGCGATAATCACAATGTTAATACTAGAAATAAAGATACACACTGTTGACACTTTTAGACTCCATAAAGTTAGTTAATCGTTTAAAGGGCAAAGCTTTTTATAACATAATTCCCAAAAGATATTAAAAAATTGGCAATAAACAAACTTTAAAACGTAATTAAATAAAAACTTTATAAAAAGGCATACTATAAAATTTCAGATTTTTCTGATGACAAAAACTCTTGGGATTGAAAATGCTCCAACTCGAACCTATTGTTTTGTAAAAGGATCATTAAAAAGAATAACCAGCCTTGTTTTCTTGCCTTTCTTTCCTAGCTTGGTCACGGAAGAACAGACAATAGATAAAAACCGACGTTTCAAAGTGATCCTTGTGATTTTAATGAATTAATGACTTTTGACTTTCATCACGATTTAGGACGATATGAAAATAAAAAATGCTAGACATTTTCACACAGCCCCAAAGTAAGCAGAGCTTGTATTATGGGAACTACATGACTGATATAATACATAGAAAACACCTCGACTCGAGACAAATATTTGCAGATCATACAAACATCTTTCCCGCAGCAGGAATCGAACCCGCAACCTTCTGTGTCTCCGGCGGGTCTTGAACCACTGCGCTATAGAGGTCGCCAAATGACAGCTTAATGCGTTGCATAATAGCGCCTTCTCTCTACAGTGGTGTAGACAAATACCTCACGCTTAGTTTTCCTTTCACGCTAACGCAAATCTGTCAAGGTAAAACTTGGCAGCAGTCACGTGACATTTCCACAACCAATGTCACTCCTTTACAATTAAATCTTTCCGCAGGCGTTAACGCCAACAGAAAGTGGTATGTTTCTAGACATCCCGCCCCAAAACCGTTTAAATACCTACATAGTTTTATCAATAATTTCTCGTTGCTCATGGAAGTGAAATCTGTCTTTTGTGAAATAAATGTCTGTAACATATTTTTTTTGTAGATATTAATTTTGTGTAACATTTTATCTTATCCAATTTTAAATTAACTTTGACATTTCATTTAATTATTTTTATCATTAGCTATGTTAAGTTTGTGTTTAATAATATTGTATGGATTTTTATAATCTGTAATTAATTAATAATAATAATGTTTTATTATTAACAGAGATCGCTGCCGCTGTGTCTACGTTCATCCACGGAGACGGTCAAAATGTCTCACGAATTCGCGAGGAATGTACATAGGTAAGTACGCAAGTGGATTTCTGAGAAACGTGTTTAGGTAGGTTTTTTGAATAGTTTTTCTTTCTAGGCTGATCACTTGTTTTAAAATTAACATGTAATCAGACTATCGGAAGATGATTTTTTGCAAACTATACAGGGTGTCCCGGAGTGTGTATATAATGCCGGAAGGAGGTCATTGTCACGTCACACTCAAAAGTCAACTAAACAGCTGTTTTGTTGATTTTAGGGATGTGCTAAGAGCAGGTAGTATGGAAACTTTGATGGTCATTTCATGAATTAAAAACAATGTTCCCCACCACGGTGTCAATGACCTCCTTCTGGCATTATATAAACAGTCCGGGACACCCTGTATACAGTGAGGAAGGTTCGCTCTCTATTCCTCATGTGTTTCGTTTCATGTCATTTAGCTAGGTAAAATGAGTATATGTACGTAGAGGACCTTACTAAGCCGTACTCGCGGCTTAGCGTGCCTGATACATTTTGGATAGATTTAAGATAAGCTTTATTGAGCTTCATTTAGTAATTAATGATGAATACTGATGAGCGGTTCGATCGCTAGACAAATTGCATTGAAAGTCAATGCAATTTGCCGCGCAACGCTTCACGCGACCTAGGGGTCTAGACCACAGGTTCTCAAACTTATTTTCCCCACCGCCCACTTTAAGAAAACAAATATTAGCGACCGCTCCCCAAAGTTTTTATCATAATCATAATATAATTTATACATAAGATTTCAGGTTACACATAGATCTTAAAATTATTATAGTAGGTACATATTACCTGCCTTTACAGACGTATGAATATAATATTGAGTTTAAATTAATATTAATTCCGTGCACAAATACAAATCAAAAAGAATTCATAATAATAGAAAAACATGTCAAAGTTTACCTAATCATGCAAAATCGAAAATAAAATTAGTTATATTTTATATTCGAAGAATTCATTTTTACTATAAAAACATTTGTCAATCAGCCATTTTGTCAAATTAAGTTTAAATCTAGTTAATAACGTTATTTCTTTAAGTGTCCAGAATTTTATTATAATTTTATACATAACAACCTATGCTTTGCACTCTAGACCCTAAGGCGGTCCCCAATATCTTCTAGAACCTTCCCCCCTTGAAGGCCTCCATCGCCCACAAGGGGGCGTTATCGCCCACTTTGAGAAAAAGTGGTCTAGACAAATACCTCACGCTTACTTTACCTTCCACGCTAACGTTAATTTGTCAAGGTCAATCTTGGCAGCTGTCGCGTGACATTTCCACAGCTAATGTCACTTCCATACAATTAAATCTTTCCGCAGGCGTTAACGCCAACAGAAAGTGGTATTTGTCTAGACTCTCTGCTCTGTCTAAATCGATAGCTATACGTATTGTTCGATGTGGATCGAACAGACCGGAACTGATAGTATAGCCTTGGCTTATACGCTACCTATAGTCACCTATAATCAGACCATCTGTGTTGTGTAATAGCAGCGGAAGCGGCAGCGGCAGCGGCAGCGGAGCGGACAGCCCGGCGCCGCCGCTGCCGCCGCGCCCCGCCCCGCTCGCGCCGCCGCCGCGCCCGCCCGCACCCGCTCACAACAACGAAGGTAACATTATCTCAACAATCAGAGGTTTTTTTATGCAACTTAAGTGGCAAAAATCTCCCCTGATGGTCAATTACAGGACAAAATTTCATTTCAGCCTAAAAATCACTTGACAGTCTTTAGACTACGTTCAATAACACGAAAAATTTTCATATCATTCCAAAAACCACTTGACATACTACGGTCAATAAAATATATATAAATTTTCAGCAAAAACAAAGGTTTTACACATCTTGCTTATTGTGTGGATACACATTGTAATGTCAAAAACTTATTACTTATTGTCGGCTTCCTCACTAGGCAAAATTCAAAATAACTGCTCAAAATTCCATATCAATCCACAAAATCCATATCCATCTGCATCAAGTAACCTATATCACTCATTTAATCCATTTGTTTCCAGTTCGTAAACACGAGAGCCGCCTGCCGGTCATGACTCAGCGCCCTGAGAAGCCGCGGGCCTCTTCCACCCTCGCGCGCAACGACTCGCTCAGCTCCCTCAGCCTCGACTCCTTCGGCTCGACCGACAGGGAAATCTTCGAAGAGACCGTCAAAGCGGGACTCAGCAGCGTCAATAAGGAAGACAGACGCAGCAAAGCGCACTCAGTCGAACGACCCGTCGAGCTCAGCCGACACAATCGCCAAAACAAATCCCTCGATCGCAGCGAAAGAATCATCCAGCGCTCCAAAGTCAGCGACCACGAATTCGAAAGGAACTCAGCTGCATCGTATAACTTAAAAACTAAGAAGAGAGAAGAGGTCAGTCATACCCCGCGATCGTACGCCTTCCCAACTGAACTCAGGTTATCAAGATCCCGGTATACGGACGACGGCCCAGCCAGCCTGCCCGCTTGTATGGACTCGCCCAGACGCCGCGAGAGATCCAACTCCCTCAGCTCGCTCAGCAACGACTCCTTCGGTTCCACCGATAAAGAAGTCTTCGAGAGAATCGTGCGAATGGGCATGCAGCCTAGGACTGAAAAGCCGCGCGCGCGGTCCGGGGATAGATTGGAAACTCGCGACAGGCGGAGGCGGCACCGCGAGACGCGAGGCGCTTTGGACAGAATGGTGGGCGATGAAGCTAGGGACAGAGCTCTGTTGGAAGAGGTTATAGCAAGAGGGGCGAAGAGAGAGGGGCGGGATAAAGAGTCCGGGTCAAAAAACGTCCCGGAGCCGTCTGCGGAACCCGCGGCCGCAGGCGGGCTCGCTCCCACCGCGCGCAGAGACACTGGCTCTGACATCAAACCGCCTCCAAGCACTAACCCTTCCCCGTGTGAACCGAAACAGCTCAGACTAGACACCACCGATGACGGAGAAGTGACGCGCTCAAACGAATGCCTAGCCCCCGTCTCCGCTAACACTACAATCGAATCCGAGCGCGATGAACTGAACCGCTCGAACGAGTCCTACGCGGACGTGTTAGACGCGTCGTGGAGCGATGGGGAACAACCCTACCACGCGGACACGCTGACACGCAAGAATAAGTTAGAATGGACTGATATCAAATGTGAGAGCAAACCTCACGAAGAACTATCGCGACAGGACACTTGGAACGACAATACCTGTCCAGACGATGTCACATTCCCGACTTTAACCAGCTCTGTACATCTGGAAACGTCGTTACGAAGCGAGGCGTTGCCAGATTTGCTAGAGCAAAGTGATCCGACTAGACGGCATTCCCGCCCAGATTTAACCAGTCGATTGGAAACGGACGGTATTGCTTCCAGTCGTCTCGAAGTCACTTCGCCTAAGATGGATAGAGTTATGTTGGAAAGCGTAGCCGAACCTAGCTTTGCGTCTCTAGTCGACGATGCAGATCAGAAACTAGACTCCATGGTATCAGCGGCGATAGAGCGCGAGGCAGCTAGATTAGCTGCGCAGTTGAAAATATCTACATACACTATGGAGACGAGCGTTACTTCACTTACATCTCTAGATTTGGACAATGTAAAACCTCCTTCAGATCTCGGCAGTCTCCTATCACTGAGTGCGTCCGCACATTGGGAGGAAACATCACAAGCACATAAGAAATCTCGTCGAAAGAAGTCCTTGCCGGTAGCATCGATGGTGAAGCGCGCTCTAACCAACTCCGCTCATCACGGAAGCTCTGAGCATTTAGACAGCAATCCTGTGAGCTTCCTAGAAAATGTGAAACCACCTTCAGAAATGGAGCATATTGATATGGAAGGAAGTATGATTTCCGTATCGAGTATAGTTTCAGAAGTGGCTGAAATCAGGGATAAAACGCCCGTTGTTTTCGATTTAAAACAGCCTATTCAAGACTTCCCTCTATGTAGTACCTTTGCGAACGTATTCCATGACTTAGACCAAGTAAATCCACCGTCTTTGTTCGATGAAATGGCCGAGTCTACGTTAGATATCGAGCAATCGACTGCCCAGCCAACTATAGCTCAGAATACGGCAGTTTACGAAGACTGTATATCCAACACTCTGAACGTCGTCACAGACATTCCCTCGGGATCTGAGAACTGTACTCCTTTACCATCGGACGTAAGCAGCGTCGAATCCACGCCTAAGAAGCAACGCGACCCGAAATATTTGACCCCGAAAGAAAAGAGACATGTTTCTAAAGACCGATACCAAACTTATACGATCACAGACACAGTGACAGAAAACGACGTCGTTTTAGAAATACAAGAAGAATTCATGACTTGGACGAAATCTGAGAGTGAGCCGTCGGAATACGTGACTGCCACGTCGGACACGAAATCTAAGAGGAAGGTCAGCGCAAAGCAACGACGTTTGGAAGATCGAGCTAGGTACCAAACGCAGACCGTCGACATCCACAACATACCGGAAAGTTCCCAGGCGGTGACAGATCCGACTATAGAAAGTCTGAAACAGCGCCTCGCTGCTAAGAAAACCCTCAAACAAAAACGCTTGGAAGACGCCGAGAGGTTCCGAACTAGAACGCTAAGCGAGGACATTCCTCCATCACCTACATTCGTTACGAAAGATGCAAACTTTGAGAATCTAGAAACTACCACTGGTTACGATAGCCTATCATCAAACGAAACTAATCATCAACAAATTTTAGACGAAAGACATGACGATGACGTGTTCTCGAGAGATATCGACAGTGGCCATAACGAAGATGATTTTGAACTGAACTCCACACAAATGCAAACTTATACAAAGAGCTTCAGAAACTATCTACCTGTGATAGAGAGCCCGGCCTCGGTCGATATGTGCATAGTCAATAATTTAAAGAACATCGAAATGACAGCTTCATACCGCAGAACTATGCAAGCCGATAAGAACCAGAATCCTAGTAGCAGCGACTTCGCGAGCTTTGAAGGTGATAGCAACTCTGAAGAGAGAGCCCATTCTGAATCAGATTCGGAAACACCACGACCGAAGCCGAAAATCGTCAAACCGATGAGACGGGACGAATGTTTAGACTCCAACGATTCTTTGGACAAAGAACAAGAAGCGCCGAAAGTCATCAGAGGACGCAAAAAGGCGATGTACGTGTCACCGTACCGAAGAAGCGCTCCTCCTGTTAAGAAAACGATAGCTCCAGTCACAAAAGTGTTGCCAAAAAGCGCCCCCGCAAAGGGACCAAGTACTTCAAAAGCTCAAACGGGTGCCAAAACTCCTAACAGAACCCCTGTGGCTTCCAAATCTCCCAGCGCCAACACTTCACCGAAAAAATCCATACCAAATCGATCCCCGACCAAAGTAGCGCAAGTTAAAGCTATAACTATCCCCCCTGTTGCCGCGAAACCTTTGCCTTTGGAACGACAAGGTACGTTTACGAAGGAAGAGAGCTCGGTGCCGGCGAAAGAACTTCCCGTTCCGGATAAGAAACCAGCGGCAACGATCCAGCGCTTCGCAAAACCCGCGCCGCCAGGCCCGCCCAAAGCGAACACGTCTCCATCCAGACTCCCCCAGCTCAACCGCTACACAAGGCCCGCTTCATCGAAAGCTCCAAACAAATCTCCCACAAAAGTCGCAAAGAAACCCGAACCGACCATGAGGAATTCAGCATCCAACCACAGTTTGCAGAGCAACGAAAGCGGAAAGACGATCACAATAGCGTCTCGGAGTTCTCGACAAGGAAGCACATCTAGCGTGAACTCTGTGCAGTCTTCAAAAACGAAAGATGTCGAAAGCAAGATAGCGAATCTGTGGAAGAAAGTCGAGCAAGCTAAAAAGACGCCTGCTAAAGCGGATAAGAGAGTCTGGATCGAGAGTGACAAAACGGAACAGCCTAGGCTGATCAGGAGTTCGACTTTCGAAGGTCAGCCGAAAGAGACTAAAGTGTCGACGAAACAGAAGACGGCGATCGGTATTCGCGTGTCTCAGATACCGAGCTTGAAGCCAAAGTCTGCGAGTAAGCCCACGCCGTCGACAAGTGCCAAGAAACCAGCGACATCGCGCGTGTTTGCTCGAAAACCAGCCAATTGACAAGTGACTACGTAATTGTCAATAAGATAAATTGGAAAAAGTTTGAATGAACTACCGTTTTTATGAATAAAGTGGTCAATTGACGATATACTTTGTAATAGAAAATGGAGAGGTATTTTCACGTGTTGCGAGAATGTTAGCCGTATTGATGTATCTGATGAATAATCAAGTTTTGAGACGTTTATGGTGTTAAAACATGTTTTCGAACGGCAATATTGAAATGACTGATTTACGAGTACATATGTGTTACCGTAAAATACCTGATAGCATTTCAATTTCACATCTATCTTACAATTGAAACGTTAGTCCGAGCAGACAACAAATAAACATGACAAGTACTTATTAAGCTCTTTTTGTTACTTTTCAACTTTTCGTAAAATATTTATGCAATTTTTTGTAGAATGTCGATTCCTGATTGAGTTAGTGGTAAATTCCTTTTTATTTTATGTATATTTGTTGCATTTATTCATGTAGTTTCTAAAGTTATATGAAGCTTTGGTTTTTGACAGCAAATATAGTTTTTATGATGTTTGTTAGAAGACACTTGTGACTGCAAGACGCTGTAAAAACGATTACTGCAGGCATTTCGTAGCTATCGTTATATTAAAAGTGATGTCGTTCACATATTGCATAATAAATAATGTTTTGCAAGGGGAGCCCATCCATATGAGTTTAAAGAATAATATTGTGTACCTACACACACGTCAATTCTTTAAGACAGTAAATTTATCTATTTGGACCATCTTGATAATGCAATTTAACCTGGCTAAATTACGAATCTAAACTACAATGGAAAATTCTAGATTCGATTAATTGAAAGTATACTTTACATCAAATTTGTAGCAGAAACATGAGTTTTCCCGCTAGAAATTATTGTGGATGGCAAAGTATAAATTATAGTACCAATTAACCGAAATTGTAAATAATACAAGCTTAAATTATAGTATGTAAGTTATTCGTAAAACAATTGTATATTTTTCATATTTCAAGAAAGTTATCATATTGTTGCTTCAGAGTAAAAATTGAGGCAAAGGGGTGAACAAAATTGAGGAAAATGGATTTATTTAGTTCGAAAAATAATACTGTTTTCATATTGAGCAATCTTCATAAGTTTCGTACCTACCCATCCGCCTCAGTTATTACGTCTAGTCAGTTTATTTAGAGTCGGGTTCCTTAGTATTTGGCATTATATAATTATGATGTTTTACTCAAATCGCGACAATTATAGCAAATAAAACCATTCTCTGGCTTCCGTAGATAGTGTATGTATTCAAATTTATTTTTATTGTATGTACCTACCTATAATGTTTCGTAAGTTTTCTGGTAGAAAAAACAAAGAGGGCCTTAGTGCCCGAATAAATTATTTCGTTTTTCAGTGTAGTGAATCGCCATCATTTTAATAGGTAGGTAGTCTAAGCCAGTTTAGTTAAGTACTTAATTTAAGGCGCGTTATTTGATAGTAAAATAAAAGATCTTACATACCTACAGAATAACTCATTTGATTTCACAAACCCTCTATATAATAATGTGTATTAGGTTCTCCTCTTGGCGGCTTGGCGGAGCAGCAATAAGCTGAGATAGGACCTTTTCGACTAATACACACCATTGCAGCATAGACTGCCCTCGTTAGCACTGGTTAGCACCCACTTATTGTCCCTACTCTTCTGTATTTACTGTGTTTTTTTAATTGTTTGTCTTTCTTATCATTTGTACTTGTCTGTGCTGTATTGTATGTGTCGAATAAAAAACTATCTATCTATTAGTCAGATCTTGGATTAGTGGACCAATTTGAAACTCGAAAACTGAATTAAAATATATCATTTTGGAATAAGCGAACATCGTTGTTGCGATTCACATTTGGTAGGTATCTACTAACTAAAACTCAATGCTAATTTTATGTTGAAAAATACGTTGAAGGTTTCTGGGGTCTAGACAAATACCACTTTCTGTTGACGTTAACGCCTGCGGAATGATTGAATTGTATAGGAATGACATTAGCTGCGGAAATGTCACGTGACAACAGTTTTACCTTCAAAAAATTGCGTTAGCGTGAAAGGAAAAGTAAGCGTGAGGTATGTATTTGTCTAGCACCCCAGGGGGTCTAGACAAATACCACTTTCTGTTGTCGTTAAAGCCTGCGGAAAGATAAAATTGTATGGAAATGACATTTGCTGCGGAAATGACACGTGACATTTCCATACAATTTTATCTTTCCGCAGGCGTTAACGTCAACAGAAAGTGGTATTTGTCTAGCCCTCAGGTATGTATTTGTCTGTTAGGACTAATTTGGGGATGGGGGGGGGCATAGATAATAAGGTAATTTTCAAAATCAAAGATGGCGCATATATTTTTTTTAATATTGGTTATTTGTTTCTATAGCAAGTCTGGGAATACAGTCCTTTTTAAAGCTACTTATGGGAACTCTTCAGAATTAATAATATCCCAAAAATATTAACTCCGTTGGGGATCGAACCCACGACCTGTATCTGGTACGAGGTGTCTGTAACCACTCAGCTACGACTGCAGTCGGGTTAATATTTCTGGATACCTATCCTACTACTATTATAAACGTGAAAGTTTGTGAGGATGGATGTTTGTTACTCTTACGCAAAAACTACTGAACGAATTTTGATGAAACTTTACAGTAATATAGCTTATACACCAGAATAACACTTAGGCAACCAGGGTACCACGCGGGCATAGCCGTGGGCAGAAGCTAGTATTATATAATCCACGAAGCATATTTTTCCCTGTAGCTAGGCAATTAGCCATATCGCGACTCCATAGATATGCACGAACGTAAGTTCATTCGAAGACAAAATTCGTGACTGAGTCTTTCTGTATCAACTATCAATGAAACTAAAGATACAAATTAAAGATAAATAAAACAGTACCATATTACTAGTCAGATTGTTTATTATGTCAAAAATGCAATAAAATTTAGCATTACAATAAGTATTATAAAACTGAAAACATGCTTTCATCTTTAATCTGCCGAAAATCAATGTAATCTGTAAAACCTATTTCCCTCTATTAGAATAGTATAATGTATAACGTACAAAATAGTATATAGTAAAAGTTACATTTCAATAACAAAACTAGTTAAACATGGAGACAGAGGTAGTTCGGTACATCACCTTATTGTATACTTGGCACTTCCTAGAAAAATAGACAACCAGTCGCAAGCCAGATAAATCTATTTTTCTAGTCCGTTCTCTAAATCTATTAAGAACTATCAATTATCAACATGAGCCCTTGTTATAACTGAAGGCCAGGAACACAATTGCCGGAAAACAGAATCTGATTATTTCAGACAAACGTCAACAAGTATTTCCAGGTCATTTTAGAGTTAAAACAACTGACACTCTATGGATAGGAAAAGCTAGTTTTAATCTTGCATTTTTGAACCTATTATAGACTTAACTCGTCAAAATCTATGCTCTGATAAAGTAACTTGACTAGAACTTACAGCGCCTGTACTAAGCGATGTACTTTCCTACAGCTACTTTGATGTAACACCTAAGCTGATGTACATTTGAGCATGAAAAATGAAATATTAAACTTTACAGTTTAAATATAAAAATGCTGACTTTGTGATCCTGGCCTGTGTAAACGAAACTAACTCAGAAATATTACAGCACTGTCTATGTACATACAATAAAGCTAATGTTCTCTTAAAGTATACGTTTTTCGTATGCATAACATTTCAAAACACCTAAGCGAAAAAGCCAATTGTTTTATCCTTTTCATGAACTAAAACATAGGATCGTCCGTCGGTTCCAACCAATCATAAATATAGAAATTTAACTTCTTTGGTGTTCCTGTTTATTAACAGAGAGCAGCAAAATATATTTAGCTACATTCAGTAGCTCAAATTATTTAACTGGGATAAAACAAATGAACTGATTTTTAAAGCATTCGACAAAACTGACGTTTCGCCAACGCTTTTCTATAGAAATCCACAGAATGTCGCAAAAAAGCGTTCATAAGTCAAATCACTTTCATAGTTATTACGCCTCTGAGTGTACACAGACTAGCGCACATAATAGTGCAACTCACATTTATTTATCTTGTAAATAAATGTATCAAAATTGTTTCTAGCTAGCTTATCTATCTTTTACAACCGATTAAAACCGACATCGTTCCATAAACGGTCGATCGAAGCCGTTTTGCCGACAAGTCTATAAACTAAAATAATTTAGAAATTAAAACATAAAAACAAATTCATTTTTTCGTCGTCAAATTACGAACTAAAGCATAACACAATGCGATAAAAACATCGTCACAACATTTATTTTCAGCATCTTGAATAAAAACCCTTTGGCAAATAGAAAAAAGCTCACAAATAATTTAAATAACGCCACACAAAGGTACAAAAAATGGATACAATATCCAAATAGCTTCTTTTTTTTTTAAATATAATCACGAATGAAGACCAACTTGTCAAACACATGAGTAAAAAAACTGAAACAAGATTTTGCTGTTACAATATCACTACTTGTCAGCATATACGTACGCGCTTGCATGATAACGTACAAAAAAGTTTGAATGTTCGATGTCCAGGATAAAAAGCTTACAGAATGTATTTATGTACAAAATAATTTCTCACAATACCGAATACGACGTCAAAGTAACTATGTATGTATACTTATTAATGATTTTTCAAAATCTCTAAACAAACATTACAGAATGAAATGCAATTTAGCTTACAATACACGCACCGGGCTTATTTTGATGAGAACATCGATTTATATTATGAGTGGTGTAAACAAGGTTTTTTACGACTTTGCCACAAAAGAGCGAACTTTGCAGGTTCAGTTTAGCGGTAAAAGAAACTCATTTATCGCTACTTTTTCATTTTAATCTGTGGCAAATCGGATTAGTTCTTCCCTGAAACTAACTAGACTAGATGTCACTGCGTTTAGGAAACAGCGTACAAGAAAATCATGTGTGGTTGTCCACATTTTTGACATTATGATTTTCATAATTACCTACCTCATAATTCTTCAGACTTACAGATGGCGGTTAAGCGCCATCTGTCCGAGTTCTTTAGACTTACAGATTACGACTCAGCGCCATCTATCCGAGTTCTTCAGACTTACAGATGGCGACTAAACGCCATCTATCCTAGTTCTTCAGACTTACAGATGGTGGCTAAGCGCCATCTATCCGCTCGATTAAAAATATAACTTCTTGACGTTTGTACACAATGACAATTTTATGAATAAAATTATATTGTCTTTGATTAGAAAGGAAACATGAAAGCGCAAAAAAACGCACGTTTTTTTTATACTGATTCATGAAAGATCTAAGCCCGGCGAGAACCTTATATTTTAAGACAGATTTAGTGGATATAATATATACTGTACACTTTCGGGTATTGGGGTAGTATTAGCCGTCTGAATGTCTGATGTTTATCGCTTACAATCGAGTTATCATTATATCACTTCCGATAAAATAGGACCACAATACCCTGTGTTCGACTATAATCTAACATCTAAAAGCTAGGGACGTTAAGATTGCAAAGAGGACAACAGCAATATTTTCCGATATTCATAGGTATTCTAAGTTACTATGAATTTGTATATCGATGTTTGCTTATCAGCTGCTTATACCTACATATTGAGTGAAAACATACATTGTACCCTTTGCAACGAAAATTACATCGAAACGGTATATAATTTCATGATTATAGAAGTTTTTGAATAAGTACTATTTATATTGAATAATGAAAGCCTCTGGCGAGGAATACACTTATACTGTAGGTGAGTAAACACTATGTTACACTGTCTCGAGCTCGCGAGGAACTGACAGTACTGTGCGGTAGTGATTTTTACTGAATTCGAGTCGCAGTATGAGCCGCTCCCTATATTAATAGATACAGTGAGACAAACATGCTTAAAGTGCTAATATTTTTTAGTTTATATTTTATTATAGACACACAACAATTACACTTTCGACAATTTAGCAACTATTTTAACCTAATTTTGTAATAATATAACAACATGCAGCACACTTTTAAGAGTTTAAATTTAGATGAAAAATCAACTACCGCACAGTTTTAAGGGGGGAGGAACCAATCTAGTATGATTGTTCAGGTTGCGTTAACACTGTCCGAGTGAGGTCGTTGAATAGACTGCGCCTCAGTACGTCCGGACAGGGGTAGAGCAACAGTTGTGTTTGCGATCAGCACGCACGGAGCGGCGCGACCCGCCATGCCAGCGGCGCCGGCGCCGGCTGCAGTCATGCCAGCGGCGCCGGCGCCGGCTGCAGTCGCCGCTGCACATCAACATCGTGTCATAGAGACGCCGAATCTTGCATTTGTATCAATTTTGTCAATTTCATGTCAAAGCCTAATTCTCGATAGCTACACATTGTTCTGTTACTTTTTCTGCTTTCGCTTATCTGACTTTTTTTCCGCATATATCCCCGACTTATAAGTCGATTCAAGTTCAACGAACTCATAATACCTAACAGTCTTTGGATACGTTTATCACTAAGACCCCTCTCATCCGACTTGTAAATAATTCTCTCCAAAATATATTTCGGAGGTAAATATTTCATTCTGTTTAACAATCAACATTTTAAGTTCAGCTTAAGTAAACTTTTAGATTTACATTTGGGCGCGTGGCCCCCCGTATTTGTTAGATATATCCAGTTCGTGGATCCATCTCGATTTGTACCAACGTTACATCACTCTATACCCATGTATCGAGGCGCGCCCGGGCCCGTGTGACCGCCGTTAGCCGAGGCGCGACCTGCCTGCGATTCACTTTTGTACTCGTTCCTTACATTACATTACACCCTCGTAACTTACAACTAAATATACAATAAAAATATCACAGCACTATCGATTCACTTACACTAAAACCACGACGCTTGGCGTCACAATTTTCAATAAAATATAAATAAAAAAGGAATCGAAATAGAAATGCAATGAGCACGCCACCAGCCAGATGCGAACAACATAACTTTCACGTAAAACACCCAATTACCAGATTCGAAATTACTAATAATTAATTAAAATATACAATTTTTCAGAAACCAAAAGTATGTTGTCGCTTCAAATAGTAGTCGTAAGAATTGTATAGATTCATAAATTCGTCTCCTTTCGGTGGCCTCACGACGAAGCAAAATTATCAAATGCAATTACTAAGTGCCGCAAAACAATAGAGTTATTTACAAAGCGTTTTGTTCACCAAAACATCTTATACTAAAACTTTGGATCGAAACAACGATACTACAACGAAAACGTGTTTGGAAAACGTTTACTAGTTGCGAGATTTATCCAATTATGTATTTATTTCCAAAGCGTCCCGTGACGTCACCTGTTAGAATTCATTTCCCTCGCAAAAAGTAACACTATACAAATTTATCAATACATCGAAAGCTATTTCGCTGTAATCAACTAATCTATGTCGTAATGAATGGCACAAGTATTTTTTTTTTTCATTTTTTTTTCTTTTTAACTTTCAAGCAACATACTAAAGCGAGAACTTACATCTATTACATGAGGTAGCAGTATTATGAATATATGATAAGTTTAACTAACGTTTGGTGGGATTTATACTTAATAACGTTAACAAAGTAATATTAAAATAGCTCCTATGTATACTGAGGTATATATTATTTACTGAGGTAGCGAAGCGTGGTCGACGGACGTTCCCGCCCGGCCTCGCGCCGGTATATAGTCGACGGGAACCGCCCGCCGGCCGGTATAAAATTCTAACTATTCAACGGATGTGTATATTATTATGTTCTCGGAATCGAAATGCGTTCTAAAATTATTTTCCGCGTTGACACTTTCGGATATAGACAACTCTGGTGAAAAGCTTTAAGCTGTGGAGCATTTCTAGTGGCTTTGAAGAATAATGTTGTAGGCGGAACGCTCACTGTAATCCATTCAACACCGGTTAGCCGCACGATACTCCATATATCGATACTAAAGTTCCAATATAAATTCACGATCATAGATCCATACAGTTGTTCCATCTCACGAAGTCCATTCAACTGTTGCGATTTACTTCACTTTTAGTTCCCGTGCTAGCGGTACTCGCTGTCAACAGCTGAAGGATAATACAATTAGCACCAGTGACCAGAACCGCGTCCCGTGGGTTGATCACGCTCGAGATGACATTCAATATAACGATTTAAAAAAAAAACTCACACACTGGCTAATCGAGCAAACTTTTTATAGCTACGACGAATTCGTTGGCTATAAAACCAGATAATTTGAAATGTATTGTATTTTATTAATTTAATAATTGGAGCTAATTACTTTAAGTAATATATTTTTGTACCTATATTGTGATAATTACTTTTGTTTTTTTTTTTATTTTACCTATAATTATCATTACCAATAAATTACAATTATGACTGAAGCCCATGAACCGTCTATGAACGAACGAAATTATGATTTTGACAAGTAATCGAATCACGGTTAATGCCATGCCTCCATCTCAATAGCCATGGAAAATAGTGTGATCGATGGCTCCCGAGCTTACGCACACTAAAACAATGTGTAAGTGCATGCAATACAACATATATTACAAACGGGCTTCGTGAAATGGAACATCAGTACTTCACTTTCACGTTAAAATTAAACCGATTTTATTAAATGTTTGCAAAGAGATCAACACCAGAATTATATAATACTAGCTTCTGCGCACGCCTTCGCACGCATGGTACCAGGATAAAAAGTAGATTAGTTATTCTGATGTATAAGCTATATTACTGTAAAGTTTCATCAAAATCCGTTCATTAGTTTTTGCGTGAAAGAGTAACAAGCATCTATCCTCACAAACTTTCGCGTTTATAATGTTAGTAGGAAGTAGGATATCCGACGTGAAACTTAACCACGAATATGACAATCTGTTTATGTATGTAGTTTTATAAGTATAAGTTTTTTTTTTATTGTATTATGATCGTGAACTTTTAGCGTATTTGAAAGGTGCCAACGCGATCGTATCGTAAACATCTAAAATATATTACCATTCAGCACATACATTCGGTTGTCGTTCGCTTCGTCGTGCGTGAACACTTTAGTTAATATCGGCTGCCAGCTCTGTGCGTGCGGCTCCGGGCCCGCAGCGTGCTCGCTCCCGTACAAGCTGCTCTGCAGATGTTGCACGTTGTGTACTATGATCTTGGCGTCTTGTTCGGCTTTGATGGTAAGCAGGGGATCGATGTGAGGTAGGACGTGGTCGTTCAAGCTTATAGCGTCTGTGGTGAATCCCTCTGAGCCGAGAGTGGTGAAGTCGGGGCCGTACTCGAGGGGGACGCCGCCGTCGCTCGGCTGGTAATATTGCGACTCGGGCAGCGCTTGTGTGGTGTACACTGGAACTGAAGATAGATAGTAGATAGAAAATACTTTATTGCACACCAAAAAAATCAGTTTCAGTAATCACCAAGTTGGTAGTTCTTTCTGCAGATTACATGCTATACGTGGTGGCTCATTAATCCTACTTAATAAACAGATAAAATTTAGAGAACGTTTAGATATAGTCCACCTCTCTGTAGAAAGACACATTGAAGTTGCTTGCATAGAGTTGGAGCAATTCATAGTTATAAGCGTTTACAGCCCACCATCTGCCTCATTTGACATTTTTGAAAAAGTTATGGAAGAAATGTTGTTTAAATTATCTAAATAAAATAAATATATTATTACGTGCGGAGATTTTAATGTTAATTTACTAGAAATTAACTACTTAAATACTAGAATAATTAGTTTATTTCAATCATTTGATTTAAAACCTCAATTTATGGACCCTACTCGAATAACCGATACTTCGGCCACATGTATAGACAATATCTTTGCCAACATTAAAATTTTAAATAAGAGTTTAATTAGCAATATTAAGTCGGATCATCTTGGTCAAATAATTAAAATAGAGGTTCAAACAAAAAAACTTGAAAAAAGAAATATTACTTGTATACCTATGACCAAAGATCGATTGGACAAACTAAAATTGAATTTAACTTCTGTATTTCCATGTTTATATGGTAATTTTAATCCAAATAATTTATACAACACATTTTTTAAGAAATTTAGTGATGTGTTCAATTCAATTTTTACATCGAAATCGATCATGGTCTCTGACGGTAAAAAGTTCAGTGACTGGGCAACAGCGGGAATACATAAAAGCAGGAAGAAATTGTATGATCTTTATGCTGAAAAACAATATAATTTTAATGAGGAGTTTAAAGAACAAGTCAAAAAGTATTCTAAAATTTTTAAAAATGTTTGTCGTGAAGCAAAAGCTCGTCATTTGAGTTCAAAAATTAAAAATAGCCAAGATAAAGTAAAAGCCACTTGGAAAGTAATCAAGACTGGAAGAGTCACAACTAAGAACAATAAGTTTAATTTGAAAATTGACAATGCCACCGTCAATCAGGATAGTGATGTAGCTAATGCGTTCGAAAACTTTTTTACCGACATTCCAGTCTCTACCACAAAATCCTTAAACTCCTCTACCATAGAAGCAGAGTCATTGTTGAAAGAAAACTTAACAGAATGTAAAATACAATTCAAATTTGATCATGTAAATAGTGATGACCTCATAAAAGCTTTCAAACTCATAAATGTTAAAAAAACCACGGACCTCTGGGGCATCTCTGTTTGCGTTGTGAAATCATTGATTGGCATTATTGCGCCCGAACTAGCTTTAATATTCAACGAGTGTATTGACTGTGGTGTGTTCCCTGATTTAATGAAACACAGTAAAATAACTCCACTTTTCAAATCGGGTACATGTTCTGACCCTAGTAATTTTAGACCTATATCAGTACTTCCTACATTTAGTAAAATTTTTGAAAAACTAATTTTAAATCAATTGCAAAGACATTTTAAATTAAATAATTTACTGCATAATAAGCAATTCGGATTTAGTAAGGGTCGCTCAACCACTGATGCTGGTATTGAGTTAATATCGCACATATTTGATGCCTGGGAGGAATCTCATGACGCTTTAGGCGTTTTTTGTGATTTGTCAAAGGCATTTGATTGCGTAGACCATGCCACATTGATCAGGAAACTACACCATTATGGTATTAGGGGCGGTGCTCTAGACTTTCTCACTTCCTATTTAAGTGACAGAGTACAAAGAGTTGACGTGAATGGAAAACGGTCTCCGGGGTCTCTGGTTACTATCGGTGTACCGCAGGGATCAATTCTTGGACCATTTTTGTTCTTAGTATACATTAATGATCTACCCCACCTTGTAAGGGACGATCATGAGGTTGTATTGTTTGCAGATGACACGTCACTTTTATTTAAATTAAAGCGACGACAAACTAATTTTGACAATGTAAACAATGCAATCTCTAAGGTTGTAAAATGGTTCAACGTTAACAATCTCCTACTTGATGAAAATAAAACAAAGTGTATTAGATTTATACTACCCAATGTTACACAAGTTAAAGCAAATATCAAAATCAAAGATGAACAGTTGGCTCTTGTGGACACCACCGTATTCTTAGGTATCACCCTAGATAATAAGCTTCAATGGGGTCCTCATATTGATGGGTTATCGAAGAGACTTAGTTCTGCGGCATATGCAGTCAAAAAGATCCGTCTTTATACAGACGTTGACACAGCTAGACTAGTTTACTTCAGCTACTTCCACAGCATTATGTCGTACGGTATACTGCTGTAGGGGAGTGCTGCTGATATCAATACCATTTTTGTGCTGCAGAAGAGGGCTGTTCGAGCAATTTATAATATGGGCCCCAGAGAATCACTTCGCGAAAAGTTTAAAGAAATAAATATAATGACATTCCCTTGTCAATACATTTATGAAAATCTGATGTATGTTCACAAAAATATTAATTTGTTTTAGAAAAAAAGCGATAATCACAATGTTAATACTAGAAATAAAGATAAACTCGCTGTTGCCACTTGTAGACTCCATAAAGTTAGTAAATCGTTTAAAGGGCACGGTGTACGCTTTTATAACAAACTCCCAAGAGATATACAAAAATTATCAATTAACAAATTTAAAAACGTAATTAAACAAAAGCTTTATAAAAAGGCATACTATAAAATATCTGATTATTTAGATGACAAAAACTCTTGGGATTGAAAATGCTCCAACTCGAACCTATTATCAAATTCATTGATTCAATAAAATCACAAGGATCACTTTGAAACGTCGGTTTTTATCTACTACCTGTTCCTCCGCGACCAAGCCAGGAAAGAAAGGCAAGAAAACAAGGCTGGTTATTCTTTTTAATGATCCTTTTACAAAACAATAGGTTCGAGTTGGAGCATTTTCAATCCCAAGAGTTTTTGTCATCTAAATAATCAGATATTTTATAATATGCCTTTTTATGAAGTTTTTGTTTAATTACGTTTTTAAATTTGTTCATTGATAATTTTTGTATATCTCTTGGGAGTTTGTTATAAAAGCGTACACCATGCCCTTTAAACGATTTACTAACTTTATGGAGTCTACAAGTGGCAACAGTGAGTTTATATTTATTTCTAGTATTAACATTGTGATTATCGTTTTTTTCTTAAATAAATTAATATTTTTGTGAATAAACTTTGACAATGTTGTACAATGGGCGAAATTATCGCTAAATAGCGATCTCTACCAGACACCCTTAGGATGTACTACTGTTGAATGCAAGATACTACATGCCAACATTTGTACCGTAGTGGGAATCGAACCCGCACGTTACGTCTCAGCGGGCTATTCGCCCGTTGAACCACCGACGTCAATAGCATATTGACGATATTGTTAAGAACAATCGCATACCTATTACATTCGCAATACTTAAGTTTAACGCTGATTGTCGTTTAAAAGGCCGTTTTAAATTCCAACTTTTGTATAATAATACAGTTTAATAAACTTTTTTTTGTTCAAAAGTCAAAGTCAAAGTCAAAGTTTTTTTGCTATATTTTTTAATTAAAACCTGCTTCAACGCTGCATTTAGTTTCAATTCGGTAAAATTTATAAACTAAGTAAGTAGTTTAAAAGTTTTTTAGTTTCACGAATTGGCTTCATGAAATAGATACCAGAATCGTACAGTAATATTGCGCCGCTCTGTAGGTACAAATTCGTTCTGAGTAACGTATACGTTAAAAACCTGTCCGAAATATTGACTTTATCGTGAAAGATTTACATACAAAATTAAAGTTTTGACAGAACTCAGCATAGATCCTCTGTTCTCGATTTTCGATCAAATAATACAGCCATAGTCAACGCATACTGACACAGATTCGAAGCGACACGTCGTTTCAGTTACTCAGAATGCTAACATTTTAGAAAGACGCGCTTTTCCACTCTTCGTCATCATGCGTTGAGCCATAGGGGAAAAGAACAAGAATAATTTAAGAAAAAACAGAAAATAATAAAAACCGACTTCAAATAACGGGAAGTTGATAAAAAGGCCACTATGCAATTACATCCCCCAATTTTTAATCATGAGGGGTGAGATTTTTCAAAAAATTTATATGTTCCAACCCTTAAATTATACCCATTAAAAAAAATCATTAAAATCGGTTCACAATCGCCGAAAATATCGCATAACATAAACAAAAAAAAATACAGACGAATTGAGAACCTTTTAATATCGCGTAACACACAAAAAAAACGCAAAAACACAAAAAAGACGCATTGAGAATTTTCCTTCTTTGAAGTCGGTTCAAAAATGTTGCTATCCCAAACTGTGGATGTAAATACTCACCGGAATATACGATGTTTTCCACCGGCATCATATCAGTAAACTGCATCATATCCGCCGGCTGACTTGTAATCTCCATATCCCCGCTTAGCGCGTCAATATGTTCCACTATAGCTGTTATATCGCTCGAATCGTCCACATTGAAATCTGTAGCTTCATTGAACTCGGCCGTAAAATCTGTAGCTGTCGTAACATTCAAATCTACCTCCTGTAAATCCACGCGGTTCATCAAATCCAGGTCTTCATCGATTCGGTCGATCGCAGCGTTCACAGTGTCCTTGATAGATCGAGTTCCAACAGCACATCGTTCGGTTACATCACTAGCATTATTTTTCTTATCAACAGTATCCATGCCCAGGTTGGTTTCACGTTTAATCTTCTTAACAGTTCCGTAACTCTCATCGGCGCTATCGTCGGATTCAATAAAGCCGTAACAGAGATCCGAGACCTCGGAGCCGGCGGATTCGATGCCGGACTCGGTTTTGACGGGGGAGGGCTTAGCTGTGACCTCCTTGGTCCGCTTGCGAGCCTCGCGGACCTCCTTGATCATGTGTTTGTCGAAGGCGTGGGCGCGGGTGAGGTGTTTGGTCCAGTTGGGATAGCTCGCGAAGGTCTTGGGGCAGGCGGTGCAGTGGTAGGGCTTGTCGCCGGTGTGCACTCGCTCGTGCTGCTCCAGCTCGTGCGGGCGGCAGAAGCTCTTGCTGCAGAGGGTGCACTTGTGCTTCTTCGCTTCCGAGTGAGTTTTCGCGTGTTGGATGAGGCGGTTGCGCGCGCCGTACGATCTACCGCATATCTGGAAAGAGTTCAATGATGTTTTACAATCTATCGTCAAGATTTTTAGTACTGGAAACTTCCCCGATCTTCGATCTTTCTTTTTTTTAATAATAATATAACGTATCAATATGTTTATTTATTTTTATTTATTTATTAAATCAAATCACAATCACAATCACAATTTACATATCAAGGCTTATCACAATAACTTAATTTTTTTTATACATTTTGCGTACTGTGTTACGGACTTCTTCTGTCTCCCGTTAAATATATCCAGTCGAAGTTACGAGTAAATAGGTATCTCCTAGACAAGCGTCCTACATCCTCGATTACATCGACGCTATCCAATATCCATCGGGTAAGATTATGTCAATTTATTATGTCACAAGAAGACTAAGAAGGGACGATTGTAATTCTAAATGGGAGAACTAAGATCTGGACTGACGGCTCTTATTGGATGTTGATGCATTATCCCCCTTCTAAACTGACCCCAACCAGCCCAACTCCTTAAAATAGCGGAGAAGGACTCTGGTTTGGTGACTGCAGTGCAATGTTGCTGATAATTTGTTCATATTCATATTCATTTATTCATGATCAAATGTACATCAGCTTAGGTGTTACATCTAAGTAGCTGAAGGGAATACATGCACCCTGTAAGGGCGCTGCAAGTTCAGTCAATATTTATTTAAAATTACATAATACTAACAACAAAATTATGAATGTCAAATAATAAATAAAAAAACAAATAAAAAATAATAATAATAATAATCTTACTTTATAAATTGATCTAAAATAACGTCAGATATTATAATAATTTGAAATGGATAATGGACATAAGATAAATAAATAATATCTTATTTATTTATGTTACATAAGACATAAGATAAGTAAATAATAGATTATTTATTTATCTTATACATTCACTGCTGCTACACTACCTTCTCAGGTTGTTGCTTACGGCTGAGAATCAGCGTTGTGCGATGGTAACATATCGTCGGCTAGCTAACACCGCTCAAGTCGAAATTTTGGCGGTTTTGACATTTTTATGCCACTTTATAGATCTTTTCACTGCGCTTCTGTTCACCAATACAAACATTGCCATTCAACCAATCACAGTTTGAATTTCAGCGTTAGCGATTTCAATTCTGTGGACTTGTGCAGAGTTGATAAAACAGTTTTTTGGTTCTCCTGAAAAGTTAGGAAAATCGATTTACGCGGTGTTGTTAGCTAGCTGACGATATCCAACATATACTGTTTTAATTATTTGTCCTTATTGTTAAATTTATTTTTCCCATTATTTATTTCATGTGTGTTTGTGTCGTCGTTGAGGCTCAGTCTGAAAACCAGCGCTGCTCCCCTACTTTGTTCGGGAGTAGCATTATGCTGAGACTGGGCCTGTTTGGCCGCACACTCGCAGCGAAAGACTGATCTAAGTCTTTGCTTAATATATGTATACATCTATGTATGTCTCTTTCTTCTAATTATTTTATATTTTTATCTTCTTTATTTATGTTGTAGATTAGTACCTAGATAATTTTTTATTTATATCGTAAAAACGGGAATTTCACGTACTGCACTATCGGTGAAGGCACCGACTAAGTTTCGACTCATTCCGAGATTCTTCAGGGTGAGTGGTTGCGACTTTCTCCTTCCGCGTCGCGCCGTGCACTACTATTTTTTATTTGTCGTCTTTTATGTTGTGTGTGTGTGTGTGTGTGTGTCAAATAAATAAATTCTATACTATAAATTCTATTCTGTACTAGTATTGTGAAAGAGCTCGTCCAGGAAGTATTACCACCATACTTATTTCTTCCGCCAAGCAGGAATGCTCATATTGTTGTGTTCCAGTTTGAAGAGTATGGGTGCTGATGAAATTACTGGCACATGAGACTTTTAATTCGTTACGTCTCAGGGTCGACAACACAGTCATACGTCTGCTATTGCAAGCGTCCATAGGTTACGATAACCGCTTACCAACAGGTGGGTGTATGCTTGTTCGCCACTAACTAAAGTGACAGTACAAACTATTGGCTATACTACCCACGGCTTAGCCCGGGTGGTACCCGGATAAAAAGTAGTAAAAAGTATGTGTTATTCCGATATATCCTACTAAATCTACTAATATTATAAACGTGAAAGTTTGTGAGGATGGATGTTTGTTACTCTTTCACGCAAAAACTACTGAACGGATTTTGATGAAACTTTACAGTAATACAGCTTATACATCAGAATAACACATAGGTTACTTTTTATCCGGATACCACGCGGGCGAAGCCGTGGGCAGAAGCTAGTAAGCTATATTACTTGTAAAGTTTCATCAGAATACGTTCAGTAGTTTTTGCGTGAAATAGTAACAAACATCCATCCTCACAAACTTTCACGTTTATAATAGCAGTAGGATTTTATAGTATAGTTACCTTGCAGATATGGAGCACGCTCTCGAAGTGTTTCGGCAGATGCTTGAGCATGAGGTATCGCTCGCGGTAGAGCCGCTCGCAGACGGGGCAGGCGTACTGCTTGCGTCGATGTACGTCCAGGTGCCGCTCGCACGCCGCCAGCGTCGCGAACTGCAGCCCGCACTGCCGGCACCAGTTCTCCACGCACGACAGGTGGGCGCGCTGATGCTGGATCAGATCTTTCGGCGCGAAGAATCTGAGGATGGACGGGCTCAGTTAGCGGCCGCGGAAGTGGGGAGCGGAGGGGGCCAAATGCCTCCCCTAAAATCACATAGGTAATCTACCTACCAAGCCAGGGGGCTGGAGATTGAAGGGGTGACCAAAGAAATTTGAACCCCCCCCCCTCCCTTAAAATTACATAGGTACCTACCTACCAAGCCAGGGGGCTGGAGATTGAAGGGGTGACCAAAGAAATTTGCCCCCCCCCCGTCACGGAGTACTTCCGCGGTCCCTGGACTTGGTTGGTGTTTAGCTCTTCGAAACACTAGCAGATGGTTCAATTATTTTTAAAGTTGTAGAGAAATTGCTATGCATCATGCGCTAAGCAGATATTGATAGATAGATAAAACTGTTCACAACAAACTTAACTAAAGTAAGACCTTTGAAGATAGTATTGTATAATATCCTAAAATGATACCAAACAACGATAATTTCAACGCTATAAGATATTGTGCATTTATTTTATTGTTTTTTTTTTGTTTTGTGTACTGTAAGTACAACAAGCTCGATAAAATAAATGATACTTAGCTATGTGGCGATGTCGCGGGAGTGGACTTAGCCTATCTAACTACTTTGGCTTTGCTCCGACCTCAAACAGATCAGTAGGTAGCGAATATAATAATAATAATCTGTAATTAATATTTCTCTATTTAGTGCCGGTTTTTGATGCCCTTTTGTTGTTATTTTAGTCGGTTAAAGTCGGTTTAATTTTTATTTTATTGATTTCTTATCGAAATTTCTCATCTTACAATGGTCACTGTGCCAATTTTCAATGCCGATTTTCATATTCAAACTGAATACGATTTGTGCAAGATTGACTTTTGTCGCTGACTGTACTATAGTACTCGCAGTTCTCGATACCCACGATACAAGGAATCCTAGGAGTCTAGACAAATACCTCACGCTTACTTTTCCTTTTACGCTACCGCAAATTTGTCAAGGTAAAACTTGGTAGCGGTCACGTGACATTTCCACAGATAATGTCATTTCCATACAATTCAATCTTTCCGCAGGCGTTAACGCCAACAGAAAGTGGTATTTGTCTAGACCACAGGTGTATTATAAAAAAAAACAAGCAACATTCAACAAGCATGTATGTATAGCATTAACATTCGCAATCGCAATCGCAACCAAATTCGCCAAAAACAATATGTGCTATAACTCGAACTTAGACTTTTCATTCCTCTGAATATCTTTGGTAAGCAAGCAATGCATATTCACAAAAAAAAATTAGGTACAGTACAATGCATCATGTATCGATCTACCTACTTTAAACCGCACAAGCGCATGTCGGACTCAAGCACTGAGAATTCCGTATCACCACAATAAATTGTCTCGGGTGTGGGTGTTTTCTATTTACAATATGTATGTATTTACAAAGAGTAGTATATCAGTCATGTAGTTCCCATAACACAAGCTCTGCTTAGTTTGGGGCTAGATGATGCTGTGTGAAAGAATGTCCAGCTTTATTTATTATTTTTATTTATTTATTTATAATAAACACGAAAATGTTGGTAAATAATAAAATAACTCTTCAACGTTCTTAGTATAAGGGACCCCTCAGGTTTTGACCAGTTGTTTTTATTCATGTTTTGCCATGATAGCGGCAATAATTCTGTGAAAATGTCAAAACTAGCTACATTGACACAACGTACCCTGCGAAGCATGGAAACGCAGATATAAATACGAATTATTCCCATCTGTCACCCTGCTCTGTCCCCCTAGGGTGAAGTTTAGTTGGGAAAAAAAAGTTCGATCAAAAAAGGGGACACCTTTTTTGCCCATCCACATGACCTCCAGGGGGCTAGACAAATACCACTTTCTGTTGTCGTTAACGCCTGCGGAAATATTAATTTGTATGGGATTGACATTAGCTGCGGAAATGTCACGTGACAGCTGTCAAGTTTTACCTTTACAAATTTGCGTTAGCGTGAAAGGAAAAGAAAGCGTGAAGTATTTGTCTAGCCCCCCAGGAACATTGCTTAGTCAGCTGTTCTGAAGGACTAGGCAATTGGCCTTGAGCCCTTGAATGGTCGCGCAAATTGACGAACAACTTACATGCAAATGGCTGATGTCAGAGCGCGTCAGATGTCAGATCCCCTCCATTTAAAATTATACTCATAGCCACCGCGCCAATTGAAATCGAGAGTAAACAGGTTTTTATTCATTACTCAAGGACGTAAACGTTTCAACCACGTCACTTCAGCCTAGCGTAGCGTCATTTCACGTCCACAGCACGTCGAATTTAGATAGATAGATAGATAACTCTTTATTGCATACACGAGGATAAAAAACACTTAAGAGGCCTGCGGAAGATGAATTGCCCATACAAACGTAATACCAAAATAATTTGTAATTAGAGCTTATTTCCACCATATCATGTTATTATTTGTATTGGAATAATATTTATCTACCTTGATAAATATTTTTCCAAAATACTTACCCAAAATGAAATGTGATTTTGTGATGTCATTTAAGATATGTTTTCATCTTATTCGTTTCATATTAAAAACAACAATATCTTACGTATAGTTTGATAAGGTATGTACCTTATCAAACTTATATTGTCTTAGCTTATATTGTCTTGTTACAGAATAACAACACAATGTGAAAAATACAACTAGTTTTCAGTCATCATTTTTGGTATTACAGAACATCACCAAATTTATAACAAATTCTGAACGGCTAATATTGCTATCGCGCAAGCACGGGCGGGCCTGCATCAGTCAAAAAGAGGCTATATTTTTGGACGCGCTTCGAATTGAAGTTGTGATCACTGTTCGCCGGATCCTTAAGAGGATCTTAAATCTAGATTGTGGTGATACAATGAGCGGCCTTATCGCTGAGAGCGATCTCTTCCAGGCAAACTTTACGTTTACCTTTAATTTAGTTGTGTATTTAAAACCAAATAAAACTAAAAAACACTCACGTAGCAGAGCAGTCCGGGACCTGGCATTTGATGGTGAGCTCATCGTGCACCAGCCTCTTGTGCTCCAGCAGACGGTAATGTGTATTGAAGCCGTAGATGCAGCTGTCGCAGCGGTACGGCTTGTCCACGGCGCCCTCTGAGTGGAAGGCCAGGTTATGCATCACCAGCAACGACAGACGGGGGAACAGACGGTTGCAATCTTCACATCTGAAAACATTAGACGCTAGTTATACGTGAACATTTATAATCTATATCATATATAATACAAGCTTCTGCCCACGGCTTCGCCCGCGTGGTACCCGGATAAAAAGTAGCCTATGTGTTATTCTGATGTATCCTACTAATAAAACGCTAAAGTTTGTGCATGGGAGGATGGATGTTTGTTACTCTTTCACACAAAAACTTCTGAACGGATTTTGATGAAACTTTACAGTAATATAGCTAACACATCAGAATAACACATAGGCTACTGTATATCCGGGTACCATGCGGGCGAAGCCGTAGGCAGAGGCTAGGAATATCTATAATAAGCAGTACACTTACTGGAATTTATCTTTGGAGATATGAAAGTAGCAGTGATCACCAAACAGAGTGTACTTTGTATACTGCTTCTCACAAATGTTGCACGAGTACACAACAACTTTATCATCATGCTCCAGAGCAAAATGAGAGTCGATATCCGATCGGTTCTTGAAAGATGTATCGCAGTGGCAGCAGAGTATGCCTCCCAGTGTGTCTAAGGAGCTGTCTTCGACCGTGCACGAGGGCTTTACCATATCAGGAGTTATCTTCTCATCGAAATGTATTGTTAAATGCAATGTAGCTTCTTTTTTGGTGGGCAGAACGATAGCGCAAATGGGGCATGGGTATAAGATCTCACAGTGCTCGTCAATGTGGTTCTCGCATGTGTCAATGCTGTTTATGACTTGCGAGCATTTGATGCAGTTGTACGGAGGATCCTCTTTGTTTTTTCTGCTGTGAACTACTTTGTGTATTTGCAAATCCCTTTTGGATGTAAATCTGAAATTTATTGAGCAACGTAATTAATAAAAGAAAATAAAATATATAAAAAATAATCTTTTTTCAGGCATTAATAAGTGACTTCAAATAACAGCATGTTGATAGTCTACCACCCATATTTTTCATAAAATTTATATGTGACCACCCATGAAGTACAACTCTACCCATTAAATAAGGAATAATTAAAATTCGTTCACAATAGTTAATTGAGGATTATAGATCTTAATCTTGATCCACCATGCTTCGAAGAGCAATATGACCTTTGACAAATACTCCAACATGACGGAAGAAGTAGTGTAGTATATATTTAATAACTATTGGCAAAGATATTGCATAACATACACACAAAAAAAATACAGAGGAATGGAGAACCTGCTTTTTTTAAGTAGCATTGCCTTGTTCCAGTTTGAAAGGTATAGATGCCAGTGAAATTACAGGCAAATGAGAGTTTTCACCATTAAATCTCAGAGTCCGCACCATGCAAGTGATACCTACGGTGTTGCAAGCATTTATAGGTTACAGTAACCGCTTACCAACATATGCTTAATCTTTTATTTGTCACTGTAGTTGTATTAAAAAAAAAAAACATTTCATATTATCAAAAACCATTACCAGTCATCAGAGGAGGTGGCGGAGGACTAATCTACAGACTGTCAAAGTCAAAATTAATTTATTCATTAAAATCATACGGATCACTTTGAAACGTCGGTTTTATTCCTGTTCCTCCGCGACCACTGCTGGTTATTATTTTTTAATGATCCTTTTACAAAACAATAGGTACTTCATGCATGCAGTCCATACTTGCAGACCCAGAGGCGTAGCTCTGTCAGTCCCAACTCTAGTTTGTTCCTATTATCATTGGTCACTCTAAATGGCATGCCCAGTTAGTAGATCAACTCTGGGTCTGATCGAAGGCATTTGTATCTCAAATAATCATTCTTCACTCATTCTCTTCAATAAGTAAAAAAGTAAAAAAATTACATTTCTAAGGAGTCTACACTTGCAAAGAGTATGCCAGCTTCTTGCATTGTCTCAGACACTGACTACTTCTATGTAGTCAGTGTCTGAGACAATCCATCTTTTTTACAGTGTTTATTTAAGATTGCTTTGACTTAGAAATTGGTTGAAGGTGATCATCAGCATCAGATATCTTTGAATCATGCGGGTGCACTACTGATGTATATTCAGACACCGCAACAAGTATATTCAATTCAATATCCATTTATTTGTATATTCAAACATTTATTTTTAATGATAAATGTTTACATACCCTATTGCATAAATATTGAATAGCTTGTAATAGTTTAATTAAAAGAAATAAAATTGTTGTGGACTGACAATCAAAATAACCAAAAACATAATGTACTGAACACCTGGAGATGAGTTCTATTTTGGTGTGTAGGGTTACTTACATTAAGAAATAAAGTAACTTACATTTCATCGCATTCCCCGCACTTGAAGTCATGAATAGCGGAGATGTGAGCATTGAGAGCTGATTGTTTTGAAAAAGTTTTTTCACATTGTTGGCATCTGGCAAAGATTAGATAGTTAATTATTTGCAAGGATATAGAAGCAATACTTAATAATTACTATTTAACAACCTCTGTGGTGCAGTGAGCGAAGGCCTATCTAAGATTCAAAAGGCTGCAGGTTTGATTCCCGCCCTGAGACAAATGTTTGTATGACCTGCAGATATTTATCTCAGGTCTAGGTGTTTTCTCTATATAATATGTATGTATTTACATAAAAAAGTATATAAGTAGTTTGACAGTCATTTAGTTCCCATAATACAAGCTCTGCTTAGTTTGGGGACAGATGCTATGTGATAATGTCCAATAATAGGTACATCCCTTTCCGACCAGCTTTCTATGCTCATACATTCTTTATGACTTTTTGGGGACTGCATATCTAATTGTACATGGAACTAAGGTCCGCATTGGGACGCCAGCACAGACTTTAGTTCCATATTATATAGCAAAGGCACATCTCTTTTTGATTATGGAATAAGCAATAGTATGAGTTAGTTACTCACCCAAACTTGTGCTTTACAATGTGCTGCAGGTAGCAGTGGTTGCGGAAGCTCTGGTACCCAGAATGCTGCTTCTTACAAGCCACGCAAGTGTACACAATCTCTCCTGTGTTATGTGTTTTATAATGACTTTCGAAAACCTTTTTGTTTTCAAATTTTGAATCACAAATGCAGCAGAGAATGCCGCCAATCGTAGCAACAGCAGTTTGCTTTGGAACATTAATTTCGGTATTCTCAAATGGGACTTCCTTTACAACATCTCTCCCTGTGGTAAGGTCCTTGCTCAGAACTATGTAAGAAGCTATAGATGAAGCCATGGTCGTGCGCTGTGTGCCTGCTCGCTACTGTATCCATAAAAATAATTCTATATCTGTGTTTTAAGAAGAGATGCAGCCGCGGACATCGTTTTAGCATTAAATAGATGGCTACATGTCAATTTGACTGTGTTCTCCTGAAAAACGACGAGCACTAAAGGCGCTCGAGCTTGAGTGACCTTGGTTTGATTTGGTAGTTGCAAAATCGAGCAACGGTGAGTAAGTACGCCGCATGTTAAACTAGACACTGTGCTATCATCGGTTTTTCAGGTTCATTACTATTTTTATTCACATTTTTCCCCATAAATTCGTCTCCTGTATTTAATCATCAGAAACTTCGGCATTTATAAAATTCGAGGTTGTTCAGCCATTACTGTAGTGGATCATCAAACGAATTTGTGGCAACGGAAGTATTTGATGTGAGTATGGTACTCACAAATTTAGGAAAAGCCAAAAAAAAATATTTGCAATGAATTACACATTCTGTAGATCACAACAGCACGAAGAAATTATAAAATTTAGTAAAAATTAACGCCGGATAACAAACAACGCCAAGAAAACGTGCGTGTGGTTTTGTGATTTTTCCGAAAACTGAGTTTGTTTTGTTCTCATTCATCTTACATTTTTAGCATCAAAATATCGCGGCTGAGAAAGAACGAGACAAAACATCGAGTCGATGTCAAATAATGCTACAAGTCATCGTGGATTGAATAGACCGGTGTCCACTCTTCAACTTCTTAATTATGGCTTCTATGGCTAGTTATCACAAAATTCTGCTAATGGCTGTTTGATCCATCCATGCATACATAAAAAATAGAGAGGATGTGAAGATAAGAATATGGTCGGTGTAATGATAGCAAATCAACCAGAATTTTGTAAGCAATTTGAAATTACTAAAACAAAGGACAACACAAACATAAAACGACACAAAGTTTAGTTAGATTAGAAACGAAACATTCTGTTCGGGTAGTTAGGCGTTTAGTTAGTTAGGGGTACGAGGTTCGTAGTCTCCGCCCTAGAGTATGCCAACTCGCAGATATGAATATTTCTGGGCAATTCTGGGTAATTTGGTGAAGCTTGTCGCGTTTTAAATCGCGAGCAAAAGTTGCAAAACAAAATCAAGAACCGAGCGCCATTATAATTATATACACGAAGACAGCATACAAATATTAATGAGCGAGTAACATTTAACTAAAAAAGAAAATTAGAAAAAATAAATATACAATTGGCGGCGATTCTGCTATTGATTATTATTATTGATTGATTATTAAACTTATGTACGTATAACTTAAGAAATTATAATTATTTGTCATTAAAAATATAATTTAAATTTAAATAAAGCCAAATATTAACGATGTATACCATCTACCTTACATTAGTTAGAGTTAGTAGGTAGTAGGTTTGCGTCTACACTCTTCGAGAATTTTCACTCTGTCTCAAGGGCAACGTGAGTCTGCGTCTACACTCTTCAGATTGTGAGTGAGAAAAAAACATAATTTCATTCGAGCATGAATCCAATCCAAACAAGATTTGATGCAATATCACATAAACTCCTAAAGGGGTAGACACAGGTAGACACCACTCCTTACCATAATATGTATTATGTGGAATTTTTTTATGTGAGTTATTTTTGATTTTAAAATATAAAATATTTTTATCTCTTATTTTGTAAATCAGTTAAACGCGAAGTGCGTGCGCCCCACCCCTCATTACATAAATATTTAAATGTGTATTATATATACTATGGACCAATTTTGGGTCTGAAATAAATAATTTTTATTTAAAACGGTTAGCTAGAAAAAATTACTAATTAGCATTAAGTTCGCCTATGTACTTGTTTTATCTTGTGCACTATAGCATTTTCTATCTATAGATCTATCTATGAAAGGTACTTACTGAGGTACCTTTAATGGGAAAGAACAATGGCAATGCTCTAATCCTGCTTTCAAGAGTTTGATGAGTTTTTTGTTAAGATGAAGTTACTAAAAAATTTTTTACGCCTATATTTTCATTGATCTGTCTACCTTTCTCATCCTTGGCGGGAAGTTGTAGTTGAACTAGGTGGTATTTCTTAAACGTAGTGGTTATTTCCTCTATGGTGTCTCTGTTTTTTGATGTACACAGTACGTTTTTTCCTGAACTTCGTTTTAGTAGGGTGGGGCTGGACATTGACATAGAGTTCATTTCCGTTTCCTATATCGATTGATGTATTTAGGGTAACCGACTTACGGTTTAACTCTTGTCCTGAATTCGGGGAAAAATTACGAGGTTTAAATTTATTTTATAGAAGATCTATCATGGAATTATTTCATATACTTATTTATTAAATAGGATTAACCAACATTAGATTTTACCATTACCTTGTTTTTTTTAAACAATTCATTTGGCCATAATCTCATCTGATGGTAAGATGTCATGATTTGGCCAACGATGATGCAAAATGAAGGTCTAAGAGACCTTATATTTTAAAGGAATGACAGATGATGGTAGTATGCTCCATTCCTTCGCCGTTCTCATAATAAAGTGATAGTTAAGTTACAAAGAAAACTAAAAATTAAGTTGGATCTAAAACGATTAATATTGAATGATAAACAGTAGACAAACAATTACATTGAGAAATTTACAGGAAAAACCGTCTTGTGCAGTTGGAAACCCTAACCTGAAAGCCGATTGTGTTGTTGTTTTTCTATTGTTTTGACTGAAAATTGTTGTAAGAATTACTAAAACTATGCAGAAGTGATACAACCGATTGGAATGAAGCGATATGGCTCTCGATCTTGTTGAAGTTGCCGAGGACACACTAAACTCAAGTAAGCTCTATTACATTTCCAATTAATTTTATTTCTTATTAAAATATTGTTTTTTTTTACACTTTTATTTATTTTGTATGATGTTAATCTCTATTACCTACAAACTTACAATTTGATAGCTCATGTGGAGATGTTTTGTTTTGGAATCGCCATCAAACATTACGTTGGCATTCTGCCAAAACTATTCCCGAATTAGGCAGCGGGGTCCGAGTGACGCATGTGGGAAAACTTACGCGCGCCTATTCGCTTCAAACAGTGACAAGGCGCCATGGATCGACACCATGCCATGAACGCCAGCTTCCATGACTCCTTAAGAAGCAGAGGATCATCCTCCACTGCAGGAAGTGATGCCAGAGAAAAGATCAAAGATTGCTGCAGGAAATTCATAGCTTTTATGTTTACACAAGTGGGTGTCGGCGCTTTAGTTGTTTGCTATGCTATCCTTGGAGCAGCTGGCTTTATGCACATTGAGAAAGACAGCCCTGATCAGCAGTTGCAGGATGTTCGGCAGCTGAGGCAGAACTGTGCTGAGGCACTGTGGAATGTGACTGAAAGCCTCAACACATTCAATGAAACTGTTTGGGTGCAGAGAGTAAACAGTGTGCTAAAAGTGTTTCAGAACAACATAACTGCAGCTATCCACACTGGCTACAACGGCAGATCAGCTGAGGATATCTGGTCATTCCCAGCTGCATTGATGTACTCTCTATCTGTGTTCACTATGATAGGTTACGGGAACATAGTGCCTAAGACCGTATGGGGCAAGATTACAACAATTGCATATGCCTGCTTTGGAATACCAATTTACATCCTTTACTTCTGTAATATGGGGAAGGTGTTGGCCAAGTCTTTCAAATGGCTATACATAACTGCTCATGAATGCAGCAGGCGAGATGACACTATAGTTGAGGATGGAGAAATGCCAATTAAGCGGAAAATCACTGTTCCTTCAACAGCTTGTCTTTGGGTAATTTCGTTTTACATTCTGACGGGAACAATTATGTTTGGAGCTTGGGAAAAATGGAACTATCTGGACTCTACCTACTTCTGTGTGATCAGCTTATGTAAGATTGGTTTTGGAGATTTTGTCCCTGGAGCGAACATATCTGACTCGGCTGGTGGTTCCCACTTGAAACTAGTCATAAACTTTATTTATGTGTTACTCGGTATGGGGCTGGTGGCTATGTGCTATAACTTGATGTGTGAAGATGTGAGGGTCAAAGTACGGGAACTCCGAGAAGACTTGAAGAACTGTCTTGATGACATTACTCTAAAGATCACTGTGTGTATGAACGACACAAAGTATTACCATCAGAAACAGAATAGACATTTTAAATAACAAGACTTGACTTCGGTGCTTCGAGCCAAATCATCCCAAGTTGTGGCTTAGTTGGTAAAGCCCTGCATACAAAGCCAGAAATTGGGGGGTTGAGTTTGAACTATGGCGAAGTTCAAATTTTGGGATATTACAAAATCTTAACAAGACTTGTGTCACAGAATACTTAATCAATACTACCATAGTGTCTGTTTTGCGGGTAGATTCTTGTAAACACTTTGCTGTAAGATTATTATGTAATAAATACACTTTTTTTATTAGTTACTCTGGTTTTTACTTGTCCTAATAACATAAAGTTTTTTATTGAAAATACTACAATAACTCATTGTCCATCGGCGGTCCTACACTATGTGGCGTCTGCATTCGTCGGCATTCGAGAACCTGCCCCTAGCTTGATTACATTATTAGCGTATGACTGTTGGCAGAACCTTTAAATATGACTGTTCCTGGAACCTGGAGCGAAGAATAAATAAATAAAAATAGTAAATCTATCCACGCTCACTACTCACTACATGTAATCCTCATGATGGAAATCTTCAGATACATACTCAGTACGAAGATCTGTGAAGAGGGTGGTCAAAGACACGTCCAAACATTATATTCTCCACATGTCCGCGTTTAACTGGAATGGTTAGCATTCCACGTGATAGGTCATGTCCGCGTTTAGCTTAGTTGTGAGCATTCCACGTGATAGGTAATGTCCGCGTTTAGCTTAGTTGTTAGCATTCCACGTGATAGGTCATGTCCGCGTTTAGCTTAGTTGTTAGCATTCCACGTGATAGGTCATGTCCGCGTTTAGCTTAGTTGTTAGCATTCCACGTGATAGGTCATGTCCGCGTTTAGCTTAGTTGTTAGCATTCCACGTGATAGGTCTTGTCCGCGTTTAGCTTAGTTGTTAGCATTCCACGTGATAGGTCATGTCTGCGTTTAGCTTAGTTGTTAGCATTCCACGTGATAGGTCATGTCCGCGTTTAGATTAGTTGTTAGCATTCCACGTGATAGGTCATGTCCGCGTTTAGATTAGTTGTTAGCATTCCACGTGATAGGTCATGTCCGCGTTTAGCTTAGTTGTCAGCATTCCACGTGTTTTGTAATGAAACGACCGAGCCCGGTTAACAACTATTTTATTATTCTTGAAGGTACTTCTACATACATAGGTATGCCTACCCACAACATCTTCCCCTTTATAAATAAGTTAATGTTGACTGCACTGCTATTTATACATATAAGATGAACACCTTAGACTAAAGTAAATACTTATAACTATATAGGTAGGAATAACCATAACTACCTATTTACTTGATACCACTAACTTAACATTTATTTTTTCTCTAACTTAACATTGAGGTGAATATTCAAAACTTTCACCCACTTCCCTACTCGGTTCATACTCCTTTCCTTCCTCACCTGATATGTATACATCATCATCATCCGATATAACAATAGGACTCAGACTTTGTTTTTTATTTTCTGCATGTTTACTATCATGCGTATTCTTAACTAAATGTCGTCGATTGCGTCGATAAATACCTATCCTATTCTTGATAATATAAGAACGCGATGTGGACGCTTTTCCCACAATAGTACCACGAATTTTTTTATTATTATTTTCCAACATGATTACGTCATCGCCGACATTTTATTTAGGAAGCGCTTTGCTATGTTGATCATAATAGATCTTACTATTATTCTGCTTATTTAGTAGCATTCTATGCTGTGATTTATCGTTATAATTATAAGTTAGTTTTAACAAATCGGGATGAACAGGCAATCTACAGTTTAATCGCCGTCCCATCAGTAATTGCGCAGGAGAATCCAAATTGTCTCGCGGCGTGTTTCTATAACTCAGTAAATTTAAATAAAAATCTGTGTTACTATCAATGGACTTTTTTAATATTTTTTTAACGGTCTGTACTGCCCTTTCGCTTTTACCATTCGATTGGGCATAATACGGGGATGATGTCATATGACTGAAACCCCATACGTCAGCAAATATTTTAAAGTTGTGAGATGAAAATTGTGGACCGTTATCACTTATTACAGTTTCAGGAATCCCATATCGAGAAAAATTTTCTTTCAACACGGTCGTTACAGTCTTAGCCGACGTGTCTCTTAAATGACTCACTTCAACAAATCCAGAAAAATAATCTACTAAAATTAAATAAGATTTCTTTTGGTATTCAAATAAATCAGTTCCAATTTTATTCCATGGCAAATTTGGTATAGGAACCGGAATCATTGGCTCTTTACTTGGTTTGTTTGAATTCTCCTGACAAACTTTACATTTTTTTACATAACTTTCAATATCTTGTGTTATACCTGGCCAAAACAATACTTCACGCGCGCGTCTTTTACAACGATCGATTCCCATGTGCCCATCATGAATCAACTTTAACATTTGATTTTTTAGTGAATCAGGAATCAATATCTGCTTATTTTTAAAAATGACACTATCTACGCAATACAGTTCATCTCGAATAGACCAATAATATCCTAAGTTACTCTTAACATGATATTTATGACTGGGCCAACCTTGGCTAATATAAACAAGCAATTTTTTTAATACCTCATCTTTAACCGTCTCCTGTTTTACAAGAGTAAGTTTGTTCTGTGACATTGGGATACTGCCAATCACCATCTTTAACTGATACAAAATTGCCCTACTTATTTTATCATCATATAAGTCGGGAAGAGGCGCGCGTGATAATGTATCAGGTATGTACATAAACTTTCCAGGTTTATACATAATATTTAAATCGTAACCTTGCAGTTTTAACATCATTCTCTGCAAGCGTGCTGGGATCGAGTCTAAAGGCTTCTTAAAAATGCTTTCGAGCGGTTTGTGGTCCGATTCCACGAGGACAGATTTTTTACCATATATATATTGATGGAACTTCTCACATGCAAAAACGATCGCAAGTAGCTCCTTCTCGATCTGTGCGTATCTAACCTGTGTATTTGTGAGCGTGCGCGAGGCGTACTCGACTGGCCGGCCGCCCTGCATCAGCACGGCGCCGAGCGCCACGCTGCTCGCGTCCACTGATAACAGAACCGGCTTCTGCACGTCATATAGCTCTAAAACAGGTGCTTTGCATATTAAGCTTTTTAAATTTTCAAACGCTTCTTTATGCCCGCTTTCCCAACTCCACATTATATCTTTTTAATAATCTAGTCAACGGAAATGTATGATCCGAATAATTCGGTATGTATCTGGATAGATAATTAACTACCCCTAAAAATCGCTCTAAGCTCTTACGATCGGTTGGCTCGGGCATATTTTGTACGGCTCTTACTTTTTCCGAATCTACTTTCATTCCATCCTTGCTAAAGACATGGCCCAAGTATCTCACTTCCTCAACTGCAATTCGACATTTTTATTTATTGAATTTCAAATTAATCTCACGTGCCCGTTTAAATAACTCATTCAACCGTATATCATGCTCCCTTCTGGTACTTCCCCAACAAATTATATCATCAATAAATGATTCTACCCCTTCCAAGCCTTCTAAAAGCTGTTTGATTTTTACATGAAACACTTCACTTGCACAATTCAATCCGAAAGGCAATCTTAAGTACTGCTACCTTGAAAAAGGAGTATTAAAAGTGCACAGATCAGCACTTTCTTTATCTAGCTTCACCGCCCAGAAACCTGAGTTTGCATCTAAAACCGAAAAATACCTAGCGCCATGAAGTTTAGTCGCGAGCTCATTTATTGTTGGTAATTGAAAATGCGCGCGTTGTATAGCTACATTAAGAGGCCTCGGGTCCAGACACACACGTAATTGACCATTTTTTTTAGCAACTGTCACTAACGAATTCACCCACGGTGTGGGATGGGTCACCTTTCTAATGACTCCCAGCTGAGTCATCCTGTCCAATTCTTCCTGTAATTTATCCCGTAACCCTAAAGGTACCTTGCGTGGGGCACAAACTACAGGCGTCACATTCTTGTCGACTACAATACTCACCGGGTAAACAGCCTAACCCGTTGAATAAATCCTCATTTTGTGATACATTAATGTTTTGAATTCTTTGAACTAACCCTAGCGCTACACAGGCCTGTAGTCCCAGCACACTTTGACAGTTGATAGCAGCAATAGCAAATTTTAATTCATACGGTACATTTTTATATTTCCACACTAAATTACACATTCCTTTTATAGGAATAAATTCACCACTGTACGACTGTAATTTAACATTACAATTTGCATTAATCATCTCAGGACTATATCCCATAGCTATATAACGAGCGTACGATAAAACATTGACACATTGTCATGTCCGCGTTTAGCTTAGTTGTCAGCATTCCACGTGATAGGTCATGTCCGCGTTTAGCTTAGTTGTCAGCATTCCACGTGATAGATCATGTCCGCGTTTTGCTTAGTTGTTAGCATTCCACGTGATAGGTCATGTCCGCGTTTAGCTTAGTTGTCAGCATTCCACGTGATAGGTCATGTCCGCGTTTTGCTTAGTTGTTAGCATTCCACGTGATAGGTCATGTCCGCGTTTAGCTTAGTTGTCAGCATTCCACGTGATAGGTCATGTCCGCGTTTTGCTTAGTTGTTAGCATTCCACGTGATAGGTCATGTCCGCGTTTAGCTTAGTTGTTAGCATTTCACGTAATAGGTCATGTCCGCGTTTAGCTTAGTTGTTAGCATTCCACGTGATAGGTAATGTCCGCGTTTTGCTTAGTTGTTAGCATTCCACGTGATAGGTCATGTCCGCGTTTAGCTTAGTTGTTAGCATTCCACGTGTTAGGTCATGTCCGCGTTTAGATTAGTTGTTAGCATTCCACGTGATAGGTCATGTCCGCGTTTAGCTTAGTTGTCAGCATTCCACGTGATAGGTTATGTCCGCGTTCAGCTTAGTTGTCAGCATTCCACGTGATAGGTCATGTCCGCGTTTTGCTTAGTTGTTAGCATTCCACATGATAGGTAATTCTGTGGAAAAATGCCCAGCATTATTATTAATATGGTGGGGATTATGATACGCTGACGATAGTGTACTTTTTTCTAGTGGAGGTGCGACCGCTTTGTCTGTTTGGTATAGAGGGGCACATGGGCCGCCTGAACGATGCCTTGTTTAAGCCAGCGCTGCCTCTACGCCGGAACACGGACTCGGATAGAATACAAAAGACCCTGGTCTTCTTTGGCGGCGACATACAAGTAAGTAGAAGCCGGTAGCATGAGATTTTTTCTACAGAAGAGAAGACAAAAATATTATAAATTCATGTTATCGTTTGCACCCGGTTGTTCCGATCTTCGTGGCATCATAAAGGCCCCGTTTGAAAGCCAGCGCTGCACCTGACCTACTAGGTTTTGGTGCAGCATAATGCTGAATTGCTAAGACGAGGACCTATTTGACCCCACGCAACACAAAATTACCATATTTCGGTTCGCTTTGTTTTATGTTAAGTATCTGTTTTGTGTGTTTATTATTATTTTGTGTTCAAGGGGAAAAACAAATAGATTCAAAACACAAAAACAAATAGATTCGATACAAATAGAAAATATTATTTTTTAGCAGAACTATATACATACGTCTTATTATATAGTAACAATTTAATGCGTCGATATAGTACTGGCAAAAAAAGTCCGTGCTCAGTATAATGTTACTGTGAACTGCAGTGCTGATTTTCACGGACCTCCATTGACTTACGGAATATAGTTCTGTGATAGTTTATCTCTGTTTTATTTGACGGAAAAAGAAACGAAAGTTGTTTTTGTTGTCTCTCTTACGTAGAGAAACCCGTTGTCTTTTTCCTCATGCTGAAGCTGCAGGTGTCATGGTTCGGTGACAAAGCAGCCTAGCCACAGAGTGGCGAATCTCTAAGTCGGTCCCGCCTTTTTATATGCGCTTGTTCTAGACGAAGATCCGAAAGCACGCCGCAGTCTAAGCTAGTTTAAGCTAGTATAAAAAATGTATCATTGCAAACACGTCGCTGAATTCATATTGAAATAAATATACTGAATCCTGCATGCCTGCGAGCCTAAATATGTATTCAAATTGCTATTTCCAGAATTTCATACATTTGATGGATCAAAATGATCCGAGGATAAAGTACAAACGTTGGTGCCTCGAGGCCGCGGCGATCCAGCTCGGGGCTGACTTTCCGTCGCATCACATTGTGGTCATCAAACCAACCAGGTAGACCACCGTAGTGACCACCAAACCATCCACAGGTAGACTTCTCAGAATAAACTATCATAACAAAACCAACCAGATAGACCACCGTATTAGTGACCACAAAACCATCCACAGGTAGACTTCCTGAGAATAAACTATCATAACAAATACCCCCCACTTAGTCTTAGAATCTCTCATCAATTTATCTTCATTTCTCTTACCTGCGTCTGTTATTTTTTTCAAATATGAATTGATGTCATTCCTAAAACCTATTCATTAGGGCATCCAATCAGCCTAAACACTATACCTCTGCTTTAAGTTGGTGATGAGTTGACCTCAGCATCAGGTCTAGGTTACCATGTTCTTGCCATATCATTGAAGTAACGAATACCAAATTGTGAATCGATCATAGCTGTGGAGGTTTCTCTCATCGCCTCATCAACTAGCAAAGAGCTGATGATCTTCAAACAGCTGAACAGATTTCTTGAATCATAGCTAAGAACACACTCGATCAAGATATCTTTCAAACAAAAAAAAACTAAATTGAAATCGGTTATCCGTGTGGGAGTTATGATGCCACAGATAGACTACACATCCTATGTGTTATTCTGATATATAAGCTATATTACTGTAAAGTTTCATCAAAATCCGTTTAGTGGTTTTTGCCTGAAAGAGTAACAAACATCCATCCTCACAAACTTTCGCGTTTATAATAGTAGTAAGATATTAATATAAATATTATTAAAAAAAAAAAAAAACCCTTACCAACGAGTACCGACCATGGGACATAGTTGTTATAGGTTTTGACTGCAGAACATGCATCAATTTGTCCCGCAGCGGGAATCGAACCCACACCTCTTGCGTCTCACGCGGCTGCTCGCCCACCGCGTTACTGAGGTCCTTATTTAAATTTCTATCAGACTGTTCTTGTTAAACAAACTTGTTATTCTTGGTCACAGGATAATGTGCGACCACATCAGCTGTTTTGACAACTTCGTGGAAGGAAACTTCGTAGGGGTTCCCAAGCATCTCTACCAGTACAGCAGCTTGCCACACATGGAAAAGTAATTATCAACCAACTGATTACTTGAACTAGCAAAAAATAAAGTTAATTAATTTGTTCCCCAAACAAAAGTTGTAAATGATAATAAATACACAAAACAGATTACGTAAAAACAACGAAACGAGAAACGGACAAACTTGGTGCTTCATTTTGTGTTGTGTGAGGTCAAATAGGTCACAGAACTACACAGAATAGAATATAATTTGTTTGTTTGACACACTCTCAGACAGACAGACACACACACATCATTACACTCACAACATATTCTATTATTCATACACACACACACCAACCCACCCCCACACTCATTCACTCAAACCCTGTTATACCCTCACACAAACGCACGCATCCACACACCCCACCACACAACCAAACATATCTGCCACTGTCCTTTTACTGTTCCCACTGTCACTTTCTACACGAAATTCACCCAATTGCTAACTGTGTCAAAGGAATCTTGATAACTCGTACTCCAGAGACTCAAGATACAGGCATGCACGCCTTGATTGGGTCTCGCAGCTAACCATATTTAAAAACCTTCAAAACCTAACTCCTTGTTTTTCTCGTAGATTGCTCCAGAAAATCAGCATGAAAATAAAACAAATGCCAACACAAGAGCTTTTCAAAATGCTGCTGAAGAAACAGGACGAAGAGGATTTTGTAAGTGAAGATATTATGTGCCCTCCTATTTCACTCTTTTTTCTGTTATTTTGTTACCTACACTGAGCTTGGTTTGACAAAGCCCCTATAAATAAATAAATAAATAAATAATGCTGGACATATTCACACAGCATCATCTAGTCCCAAAGTAAGCAGAGCTTGTGTTATGGGAACTACAGGACTGATATACTAATTATATGCATTTTTTTTTGTAAATACATACTTATTTAAACTGTTACCAAACTAAATTTAAACTGTTGCTCTCTTTTACTGATAGTGCAAGCAAGAAAGAGATAGCTACAATTTTAGTGCTGTCTGCTGCTGTCAAATCAGTTTACGTGCCGCTTTTCTTCGTGTTTATAATAATAATAATAATAATAATGTTTTGTTATCACGTCTAAATTTGTATGGAAAACTTAAATCTGACTAATTTGACAGCACTAAAATTGTAGCTATATCTTTCTTGCGGACACTATCAGTAAAAGAGAGCGATAGTTTAAATTTAGTTTAGTCAGTGTACTACAGAATCGAGGCCAGTGGCTCTAATTTAGTTATAGTAATCATAGATGTATATAAGTAGTATATCAGTCGTGTAGTTCCCATAATACAAGCTCTGCTTAGTTTGGGACTGCGTTTAAAAAAAAAACTTACCTTATGTTCTACACTATAACGAAATCTATTATTTACAGTTGGATGATGACAATTCGAGCGACGTGGCGTGGCAGTACGAAATGATGTGAGTCTAATACATTAAATAATAATTTAGAACCGTTGAACAATCTTGCAAACTGATTCCGGCTGCTAGTTGCTTCAAAATTCATTCAATAGCGTATGTATTGCTGCACTCAGGTTGACCACTGTTTCTCAAAGTGGGCGATAACGCCCCCTTGTGGGCGCTGGATGCCTTCAGTGGGGCGGTAGAAGGCTCTTGAAGATATTGGGGGCACTAAGGCGGTCTAGAGGGAAAAGAAAAGATTGTTATGTTTATAAACTTTGGGGGGCGCTAGGATTTTTTTATTCTCAAAGTGGGCGGTGGGTAAAAATAAGTTTGAGAACCTGTGAGGTAGACTGTAGGCAATTTCTCTAAAAATAGCACGTTCTAGCTTTTGGTCACATTTTTTTTAAAATCCACAACTAAAATCCCCTAAATCTTCCCAACAACCGTGTTGCCCTATTGCAACACCATTAAAATTATTAAAACGCATATTTATCGTAGCAAGTGGTAATCTCTGGTCTCTGTCTACCCCTCCGGAACTATATGTATGTATTATTTATGCTTATTGCAGGTCACAAGAGGTTAGAAGTACGCTGTACAAGTGGCAGAAGAACTTGCGTCTTCACAAATACCCGCTCACACTAGTGGCATTCGGCAAGGGATGCGTTGTGCTGAACCAGTTTCTTCACGAGTTCCACTATGCGAAGCGTCTGGAGCCATCGAATCAGGACTCCAGGTAAGCTTTACACCCTTCGAACAAACATAGTACTAGATTCTCGATAAGCGCTTTAAAAAAGGCACAAATAAATAAATAAATAATGCTAGACATTTTCACACAGCATCATCTAGCCCCAAAGTAAGCAGAGCTTGTGTTATGGGAACTACATGACTGATATACTAATTATATGCATTTTTTTTTTGTAAATACATACTTATTTTATACATAGAAACCACCCAGACCCGAGACAAATGAATGCAGATACAAATATTTGTCCCGCAGCGGTAATCGAACCAACAACCTTCTGCGTCTCAGGCGGACCTTCGCCCCTTGCGCCACAGAGGTTGTCAAATCCTATTATACTTTTATAAACGTGAGGATGGATGTTTGTTACTCTTTCACGCAAAAACTACTGAGCGGATTTTGATGAAACTTTACAGTAATATAGCTTATACATCTGAATAACACATAGGCTACTTTTTATCCGGATACCACGCGGACGAAGCTAGCTACTTATATATTCCAAAGTTCCAAATCTTATTGTATAGTTAAGTTAAATTTTAGAACGAAGACGACATTTTCAAACGACATTTTAAAGTAATTGCTTGTTATAACTTTGCAAAGATGTTATTTACCACTTGAATAATAAATATGATTAATTATTTAAGTGTTTAAATATTATTTACATTATAATACGTAAATATTATTTATTATTTACGTGCCCCTACTTGACCAAAGCATGGCGTGGTCGATGGCGGGCGTCTGCTTTAAATATTAACACTAGTCTAATGACGCTTAACGCAGTTTTTATCTGCGTTTAATAACTGTGTCCGGTGTTTCTTAGGTTTTGCTCGCGTGCTGTGTCTTTCCGTGTCAATATCTATTTGAAATGTCATCCAAATCGGGTTAGCCGTGTAGCCGTTATGAAGATTATTGGTGAAAAATATCTATAATTTACCCTCCTATATCCTACTATTATAAACGCGAAAGTTTGTGAGGATGGATGTTTGTTACTCTTTCACGCAAGAACTTCATAACGGATTTTTATGAAACTTTACAGTATTATAGCTTATACATCAGAATAACACATAGTCTGCAATTTATAATGATACTTGCTTCTGTCTACGGCTTCGCCCACGTGGTATCCGGAAAAAGTAGCCTATGTGTTATTCTGATGTATATATTTATATATTACTGTTAAATTTCATCAAAATCCGTTCAGTAGTTTTTGCTTGAAAGAGTAACAAACATCCATCCTCACAAACTTTCGCATTTATAATAGTAGTAGGATTGTGTGATTTGGCCATAATATGACGATAAGTATCAATTAAGTTCGTAAAATTATATCGCAAAATATCTACATATACCTATATGTTTCACGGCTAAACCGCTGAGCCGTTTGTGATGAAAATTTATATAGACATAGTTTGAAGCATGGAGACGGTCATACTGTACTTTTATCAACATACCACGCGGGCGAAGCCGCGGGCAGAAGCTAGTATTTTCTATAAGAAGATGCAAAGTGTAAATGAAAAATGCGTTATCTTGAAAACAGAACATGCTTAGGAAAACAACGTAAAGATATTTTATTTTCAATCGTAACCTACAGTTCATAGCGAATTTTCCTGTAAACTTACTCCGTAAGGTAGTTTTTAAGAGACAAAGCGCCGTAATTGAGTTTTTTCTTATACGTTTACGAAGAAATACAAATATAGCGCGCTTGCGCTTGCACAATTGTATGGAAGTGAAGGGCCGTGAGTGAAAATGATTGTTCAGTCGCGACCAATAATGTCCCCTGCCTTCCCTATTTAGTATTTCTTCGTATATTTTTTTTCTAATGTTTGTTACGTAGTTAGTAAGAACAATTTTCGTTACACGTTCTATTTTTACGGCTGATGCCTTAGACAACAATTGAATAATTGTATGTAAACATAGAGTAGACAGCCTCAAGAGACGCAATGTTTGATAATTTGCTAGGAAACAATTCTGTCAACTGTCGTGCGAGTCCCGCCACGCCTGCTGTGCTCTGATTGGTCGAAACTGTAGTTTCAATTAATCAGAGCACAGCAGGCAACATGACGCAATGACTATGACAATGTCCGCGTTTGCCAACACCAGTGCTAAAAGACTGATGTGTTGACAGAACAATGTGGTTCAATATGACGCCTCTCGGGGTAAACTGCTCGATGTATGTAAATGACGTTAGCTTTCGAGATGTCACGTGACCGCTGCCAAGTTTTTCCTTGACAAATTTGCGTTAGCATGAAAGGAAAGCTAAGCGCGAGGTATTTGTCTAGACACCTTGTTCTCTCTTTCTTCTATGGTTATGAGTGCAATAGACGAAGCGATCTTAGAGGCTGATAATTGTTTCAGTTTCGTAGACCGCATAGAGGCCATGTACTGGCTGGACGCTGGACACCCCGGAAAGACTAATGTGTACCTCACATCGCGCGGTCTGCTCAAGACACTCGCAGAACTGGGTCAGTTTACCATAGTCTATAGTTACCCCTTGACCCCCTGCTGGGCAAAGGTCTCCTCTTTTTCTTTCCATGCCACTCGGTCCATATCCTATAATGTACTTTTAAATAAGGATTTTTATTTCAAAAACTATTAATCATATTGTAAAAACGGGAATTTTCACGTACTGCACTATAGGTGAAGGCACCGACCAAGATTTTTTTTTTATTTTGTTGTTGCCCTGGTACAGTGACTTAACTTATATGTTGGTAATGGGTAACCGGCTTCCCGTGGTACAGGCTAGCCCTCGTGCGGGGACCACCAGAATAGTAAAATTTTAACATACTTAGTGGTAAATAAATATATGAATGAATGAAAATACTTTATTGTACACCTTAAGCAAAATTGTCTGAGACGGCACGACTAGCCGTGCATAAAGGAGTGTTAGTGCCGACATTAATGTAAGGAAGTGAAAGTTGGGTATGGCAGAAGAAACATCAAAGTCGAGTAAATGCAGTGGAGATGAGAGCTTTGAGAAGTGTGTGTGGTGTAACTTTGAGTGATAGAGTGAGGAACAGCGTGCTAAGAGAGCAGTGTGGAGTGAATGAAGATGTAGTAACGAGAGTTGAGAAAGGTATGTTGAGATGGTTTGGGCATATAGAAAGGATGGACGAATGTAGATTAACAAAACAAGTATACAAGGCGAGCGTGAATGGGATAGTTGGTAGAGGAAGGCCTCGGCGAACGTACTCTGACCAAATTGGAGACATTTTAGAGAAAGGCCAGGTCAGAAGTACACCGCCGAGCCTGTATGAAGAATGTGATGAGGATGAATGAAGCGAAAGAGGTATGCCAGGATCGTAGCAAGTGGAAATCCTTGGTCTCTGCCTACCCCTCCGGGAAACAGGCGTGAATATATGTATGTATGTATGTTAAGCAAAAAACATAATAATAAAATATTTTACTAGAAAAAGTTGAATGGGCGGTCTTATCGCTTATTTGTATTTGATACTATGCTTCTACTATATACTACTCTACTAATTCTTATTGTAAGTGGGGGAACTAAGGTCATCACTGATGTCCCGCATTGGGGTGTATTGTGCACCCCCCCCCCTCTAATCTGACCCCAACCAGGTCAATTATTATCCTATTCTTCAAGCCTATTCAGACAGAAAGTTCAATTGCCCAGTCTAAGACACTCGCAGACCCGAGTCCTTGGTTTATATTAACAAGCTTATATAACCTTTATTTGTAACTAACCTTTTTTAGTTTTTTTTTGGTATTTGTTTAGACGAGTCCAATAGATTTTGTGATTCGTTTACACGAGCCCAATAGATTGGGCTTGGCCACGAGGGTCTGATGATGGAGCCAGGAGGTGGATAGTGGCATTCTTTTTATATTTTTTAGTGTGTTATAAAAGCGTGTTTTTTATTTGTTTTTAAACTACACATTTTCACTAAACCTTTTTTAGTTTTTTTTTGTGAATCGTTTAGACGAGTCCAATAGATTGGGCTTGGCCATGAGGGTCTGATAATGGGGCCAGGAGGTGGATAGTGGCATTCTTTTTATAATTTTTTGTACGTGATAAAAGCGTGTTTTTTAACTAATGTATTTATTTATTCCTACTACCAATATCAGGGTGACTTTCTAGAAGTCAGAGAATCTAATGGCCATGAAGCAGTTGCAAATGTTAGCTGCGCGAATTCTTCCATCTACTATGATAAAGCGACATAATCTTTTTATCTGCAATTGAAATAGCCTGTACCACTCAGTGTACGAGCTTGAAAGCTGTGGTCTTCAAAATTGTATAATAGGTAATTTATGTTGGTAGGCATCGATGTTCACCTGCACGTGAGTCTCTACCAGACACAAGACTTCAACAGGCCCTGGGTGAGATGGCAGTGCAAGGAGTTCTCAGATCTGCTCATACAATTCAAGGCCAATGTGAGTTTATAAATAATTTATTATTATTATTTCTCTACTAGTTTCTGCCCGCGGCTTCGTCCGCGTGGTATGTTAATAAAAGTAGCGTATGACCATCTCCAGGCTTCAAACTATGTCCACCAACTTTTGAGTGTATCGAACCAAGGATTACAATTTTCCATACAAAGTTTAGAACTTAATTGCACACCCCCTAGGGGTAGTTTTGATAACAGATTCGTTTCGTTTTGAGCGAATCCAACCAAGGAATAACATTTTCTATAGAAACTTTTCCATTTAACCCCGTTTGGGGGTTGATTTTCGAAATTAAGATTAGCCTATGTGTTATTCCAGAATCTAAACTATCTACATTCCAAATTTTATCAAAACCGGTTTAGTAGTTATGGAGATGCATGGTACCTTTTTTTCTGGGGCCTTTACAGGTGTTGGTGGAGCCAAAGCTAACACTAAGAGGCCCTTTGTAAATTAACATATAAAAAACGTAATCTAGCGGATGGTGACTGATGTAAACAATTGGAAATATGAGTGATCTATTGTTTAGGATGAAACGGCACCTGCCAATTCTTACTGAAATTCAGATTGAATCTTATTATTATTATTATGCAAAGAAATTGGTGTTAATTCGCAAAAGAGCTGAAACTACCCCTCAAAGGGGGTAGGATGGTGTGTTAAGTTTGTATAAGAAATGTTTAACACTTGGTGAGATTTGCTGTAAACTTAGTTTGGATACTTACTCAATATCTACGTATAAGTATTAAAAAAAGCCCTTAGATAGATAGATAGGTAGATAGAAAATGCTTTATTGCACAAGATAAAAAAGTACATAGGCCAAGATGTTAGGGTGCAATGCACGTAGTGATTTTTGATGCACCTATCAATTACCTACCTTACGCGAATGAAACCACGGGCATCGACTAGTATATTTTGATTAAGCCTGTCCACGAAAATATGTTAGTTTTACAAAAGACGAAAAGTTACAAATTCCTTAAAATTCAAATTACCGGACTTACTGCTCTTAATATTTCGCTTTTTTTTCTAAATCCGGTATCCGACCGGATAGTTACCGGATATCCGTTTCATCTCTCGTATCAATGTATGAAACGATGAACGGAACGAATACTAAATATCTCTATCTCCAAACAAGCTTGCGAAAACGATATAATCGCGTTCCAGGTTATCCCGATGCGGCACAACAGATGGCCGGTAGACCTGGACTCGCACTTCGACGTACTGAGGAGCTTCAAGCAGCTGGAGTCGGAGCGGGAGTCGTGCGTGCGCGTGGCGCTCGCGTCGCGACCCGAGCTGCCCGCCCCCTCCGCCCCCTCCGCCCGCCCCGCGCCGCTCCGCCCCCTGCCCGCTGCCGCCGCGTCCGCCCTCGAACACCGAGAGGTCGCGCGTCTCGCGATCCTCGGCCTGACGCTCATCAGTCCGCACGACACCCCCTACCTCGGTCTGCGCACCATCCTCCGCCGCTCGGACTCGGCTCAGAACCGAGCGGGCCCCAGCACAGCAGGAATGCCCTCGCATCGCCCCGCGCGTCCGGAGACACGCAATTACACAGTGCTTCTGTCGATGGAGGGCTTGAGGATCGATTGCGATGAGGAGGTCGTGGCGGCGAGGGCGCTGCGCGAGGAGAGCCACTACGCGGTCGAGGAGCCCGTGATCGCGCTGCCGAACACGAGGGCCGAGCCCGGACTGCACGTGTACCGGCCCTGCAATGAGATGTACGTCCCCGTTATTATGGACAACGTCAGCGCCCGCTCGGAGGACAGCGTGGATAGCTCCTCCGCGGCCAGCCCCGGCCCGCCGCCGGTCGACCCTCTCGATAACATCAGAGTAGACATCCCTCTGGATGACGTTGAAGAATACAGCCTGTCATCTGGCTCTCCGTCATCCGGCTCTCCTTCATCCGGTTCTATGAGCGTCGCTTCAGCACCGGCCATTCTTGGAATCGTGCAAGCCAGCACTTCACGTGGCACTCCTTGGGCCGCACATGCTAGCACTTCACAGGGCACCCCTTGGGACGTACATGCTAGCACTTCACAGGGCACTCCTTGGGCCGCACATGCTAGCACTTCACAGGACACTCCACAAGCAAACACTTCGCAGGGAACCCCTAGGGTTGCACGAGCCAGTGCTTCGCAAAGCATCCGTAGGTCCAGATCGCGCCGCTCTGATGGCAACGCCACGGCCTATCTCAACGATCGCTCTACTTCGACCCGGTACAATTTGAGGTCGTTGAGGGAGTGAACGAGCAAGCATGGCACGCTCTGCTTACTTCTGAGGATAAACATGTATTTTTGGTCTCATAAACACAGAATTTTAATGAGACGTCTTTGCTTTAATTCTAACTAAAAAAGTACCGTGCTTGGTCAATATTTTTGCTGTGATAAAAAATTTTTTTGCGAAGTATATTTTATTTGTATTTGTAAGAAAATTCCATGTATGGTCAAAGACTTTAGACTGTAAGTAATATTTCGTAATGTTTGTCTATATGCTCCAAGTATTATTTCGCTGTGATAATTATTTATTTGCTATATAGTTTTTAGATTTACCGGTGAGACAAAACCGCCTGAAGTCGCTAGCAGCTGGACAACACAAGTGGCCAAAACACCTTTACACTTTCCACCTGTGCTGCTCTTTCTGCTAGTACACTATACTAGTCAACTCAATTTTCGAGTACATTAATGTATAATTAATAGAGATATTGATAACCTAACTTGTATTTTATGTCTATGTTTAAAATCGTAATACTGAATGTCTTCTTTTAAAGTTGCTAAAATAATCAAATACTTATCTTAAGATTAAATGGATGATGAAGCATGTTCGCATCAAATATTAAAAATTTTGGAGGATATTATGTATAATACTCAAGTATGAAGTAGGGTAGGGTCTCTGTAGCAAGGACCTTGAGGTAATCAGACCTAATTTCTGAGATCTAAGTTCTAAACTTTAGTAAACATCTAGATTGAGGGATCCATAGGATGGACTATAATACTCAAACCTAAATGTTTTTTTTTAATGTTCATAAAAGTAGTGCACGGCGCGACGCGGAGGGAGCAAGTCGCGTTCACTCACCCTGATGAAGACTCTCGGAATGAGTCGAAACTTAGTCGGTGCCTTCACCGATAGTGCAGTACGTGAAAAATCACGTTTGTACAATATTAATAGTCAAGTTCACGATAGTTTTTGAAATAAAATTCATGAAATAACTATTTTCTACAAAATCATTTTTTTTTTCGCAATATACAATAGTATCTCTCAATCAAGATGCACATGGTGATTAGGTACAGTCGCCGATAGAAGTAGCGAAGCGGAACGTGATCTTTTTTGGCATTGCTTGCTTCCTGGTTCGAGTACCCAGGAAGCATGCAGTTCCAAACTTTAAACACTGCTTTAACACATGCTCGGCTACTTCCAATGGCGTATGTATTAGATTTTTAAACGTGAGAAGCTTTACGGACAATGCAGGTAACTAAGGGTACACAAATCTCACTATCATTGTCAACCGCTGATGCTTACAAACTTACACTGAAGATTATAAAAACATAGGTGTTACCTACATAACCAGGTCGTTTAAATGTATATAATGTGCAGAAAACAACATACTTTCCACGTCTTATAACTGTGCCAAAGTAGTTTTTATAGGATTAAAGCCTGAGTTCATAGTCGGGGGTTGAACAGTCCCCCAAAATCCATCATTCAGCATTCGCCTTATGTCTTGGTGGGTAAAGGTTGAAATCGCACTTAATTTTTTACTTAGCTCCTGAACAGTCCTCTAGGGGAGCCCCTATTTGACTATGAATTCGGGCCTTGGAGTTTCGATTGTGTACTAAATCTTTTATGTATGGTAAAAATAATAAGCGCCCTAGCTGAGGTAAGGGGAATCATCGGGAAGGTAAGACCTTTCAAAAGCCAGTAAGTTATTCTAACTTTAGTGTGGGGGTAAATTTAGTTATTTGACCAATTTTGCGACTTTTTTTTTACAAAATTACCTGAATTATTACATTGATATTTCTTTGTAAGTTTCAGTATAATATGTTTTTTTACTAATTATTGCGGTGTTATATGTGTAAAGGTCAGGACACATCACGGTGCAGCGTAGCCGTCGTGATGCTGTGATGTGAAATTTGATGACGTATTTGAACGTTCCAATGTCCATTCGAATGCACAAAGTGTTAAACGTTACGGTATAACGTTGACGTCGTCAAATTTAACGGTGCCGTCCAACTGCAAGACGCCGCGCCGCGCCGTTAAAATGTGTCCTGCCCCTAAATCAACTGATAATCGATATTATCTCTCAGATGGACTTACCATAAGCCGTCTAATTTCTTCAATAAGAAAACAACGTTCACTGATAGTAGCTCTGAAGTTCTATTGTAATCGCTTTGAAGGTACGAAATAAGACCGTTATTAGACCAGCAAAATGGGTAATGTATCATACTTCCGAATTTTAAATACTCGGTATAGTTTTTTCAAGTTCTAAATGTTTTTCAATATACATCTGGATACATCATCCTACTAATGTTATAAACGCGAAAGTTTGTGAGGATGGATATTTGTTACTCTTTCACGCAAAAACTACTGAACGGATTTTGATGAACTTTACAATAATATAGCTTATACATCATAATAACACATAGGCTATTTTTTATCCGGGTACCACACGGGCGAAGCCGTGGGTAGAGGCTAGTATTCAATAATACTTCAATCATCCGTTATAAGCAAATAAAGTAAATCAAAAATCTTACCTTTAACCACAGAATACATAACGTACGGAATAGCCATCTACTCCCGCCGCGCCGGGACATGCGTCGATTCGACCCAAACCGCCAAATTTAAGTATTTTTATAAACAACGGTTCAAATTCACGTATATTTTGCATGTGGTGACTACGGACACGGATTATTTCATACATTTTATCGGGAATGGCCGGGGTGTGCCATGAAAACACGATCGAACAAAATACCTATGTATTTGGTAAAATAATATTCAGAGTAAAAAATGTCAGCAGTATGACAGAAAAACTTATTTTGAGAGGATATTAGACTATGCTCATAACTTCTCATGTTATGAGAGAGCAAGGCGTTTAGTTTTTGACTTGGGCTAGGTACTCTCACGCGGCACACGGATAAAGCCAAATAAGTATGTGAATCGTTTGAAGACGTTACGACGTTTATTGGTAACAAACATCCATCCATACATACGCGTTTATGTTTTTGAATAAACTTAATCCAGTTGGACTTTCTACCTGCATTCTTTCATTACTCTGATTCAGGGTATTTATACAGTGAGATAACGCCTACGTGTGTCAAATAGTAGGTACTTAGATAAAAGTAAAAACCGCTATAAAAATGCACTCTTTTTGCAAGCATTTTGAGTGGTTTTTTGATAGATTTATCGCCTTGGGGGTGCTGCATGGATTATTATGAAATGCTATGAGGTGATTATGGAATTCTAGGACGTTGTAGGTTTTTTGGCTACTTCCCATCACATCCAAACCCATTGTTCTCGGAAAATAAAGCTTTCATACATTAGTTCCCAATCACATCCACGAGCATTTTAATAATAATTTTCAAAAATATTTTCGTTCATACATCAGTTCCCACTCACATCCATGTATAAGTTGAGGTAGAGTCAGCACGAGAATCTTCTGATAGTTTTGTCTCCTGTTTGGTTTTGCACCACTACACACAGCAAATTGACACTCAGCGTCACAATAGATCAAGTTTAACTGGCCGACTTTACTGATAAAAAGCTGCATTTTTGTTTCAATGCAATAAAAAGAGAGAGAGTGCCGGTTAAGTTGCTTGTAAGCTTGACTAGTAAACTATGAATAGTAAATACTTAGCGACTAGAGGGTTTTTATTTATTTACGTCGAATTTCTTGCTATTTTTCTATTAAAGTAGGTAATCATAAAAGGTAATTTGTTTTTTAAAGAAGGTATGATTCAAATTCAAATGTACTTATAATGACATTCAAGAGCAATGGTAAAGCCAAGCATTATTTTAGACTAGATTGAACATCGTCGTCATGATACAAATAAATAAAACCCAGAAGGCTTGCTTATGTTGACTGTACTAAAATATTTCGTGGATGTGAGTGGGATTTTTTTTTATTTAATAAATGCTGCTGGATGTGAGTGGGAATCTTTTTTGGATGTGGTGGGAATGACCCGGTTTTTTAAGAGGGGGTTATAAATCCTGTTGGATTTTTTTGAAGATAGGAATGGTCTCTTGCTATTCTCGGTTGATCCGATCTTAATGCATGATCTGGTTCCTAGCGATATTTCATGTAAATCCTTTCAACCAGCATTCAAAATTTGTACGTCGGGAGTTTTAAATGTTGTAGAAATTAACATGTCTGTTCGGAGCTAGACGCTCCGAGATTTTGCTGTATGCCCAAAACGTAATTTTATTATAATAATATTATATCTCCGAATTATTGATCTCTTGTATCTTAAGAACTATCGACCTTACTTACTTATAAGTCTTGTCAGACTAATCGTTATACAATGCTTAAAGTATTGTCATCTCCATTGCATAATCAAACAATGACAGGGCTAATTTGTAAAGCTTAATTACTTTTATTAGTAAGATAGCAAAATTAAATAAATGTGTGTAGAAACTGGTTATTTTGTTTCCATTCAACAGCCTTACAAATCAAAGATTTTGTTTAAACCTAGATATAAGGTATATAAATAGTGTTTTAAAACAAAGTGTTGGTTGTACTCATCAATATATTTAATTCATTATTACTTTGAAAAACCCAAACGTCTCCTTAGACATTAATACGCTAAACACACCAAAATAATCTAGTGAACTTACACAGCCAATACACAATAAAACAGGAATGAATAAAACAGACAATGAGGGAGGGTTCCTTAAGGGGTTTAAGCGCGCGGCTAATCAATACCCTAAAACTTCAAGGGTATATTACCCAACAAGCCCAACTTCAGATAGGAAAGATGACAGAAAATGCATGTAAACATGGATACGAATTAATTAAAAAAAACATTATTTTCTATTCGATAAAAAACCTTACAGAAATCAAGAAGACATGGGAGTTACAAAACATTGACTAATATTTTATTTCCAGCACATAAATGCTATTTATTTTATTTTTATAAATGATAATATCTACAAAATATAAGCTTAGATTTTTTAAGTCTTATGCATCAAGACTTTCAAATTCCAGTTGAAACTAAAATACAAAAGAAAGTTGTTTTGTTGCAAAATAAAATTCTTTGTCATACAGTGCCATCTAGGAAGCTTCAGGAAAGTAGCCCAGCCTGCCACAGATAAAAAAGAAAATGTCTCAAATACGTAATTTGAAAATGTCTCATGTTTAAAATGATGAGATTAAAAAGATATAGTTGTTTGTCAAACAGCTAAATAGCGTCTGTAAAACAGCAACAAAAATAATAGTAACTAGTCATATTCATCTTAAAATTATTCATTACCACTCGTTTAAAATCTAACGTAAGGTAACATAAATGCAAGAGCTCTGTGAACTGTGAAAGAAAACGTGAGAAAATCAGCATGTCGTAGAACCAATCATCCGAAGACATAATACGCGCATGAAAAGAGTTTTTACGAGGCACACTGAATTCTTTCATCACTAGGACCTCCATACTTAAAAACCTCAACCTGGACACTGGCCTAATGCAGGGTGACCGATAAAGAACCTGAGACTCTGAAGAACATTGAAAACATGAACAATTGGTGCTTAGGCATAATATATCACTCCACACAAAAATATACAGTAGAATTTGCCGCGTGTGTCGGAAGGTGGGGGGCGGCTGCTTACATCTAGCCGACACGCCGGCAGCGAGCAATCCAATCAAAACGTAATTAACTAAACTAAGCTCAAAATAGCGTACCGAGGTTCTATGCTGAGTTTATAAAATTTCAAAACGTCGACAATTTCGACAAGATTTTCATACAAAATTTGTTTTTCATACAAGTTTTTGACGTATTTGTAACTCAGCATAGGCCCTCTGGTGCTCATGGAGTAAGTCTTCAGTACGTTTAGCATTATCGGTTATTCTGGGCTTGGGCCTCTGCTTAATCGTTACTCGCTCTGTCTCCCTCACATGTTCTCGAACTGTCCGTCCTTGTCTAACATCAGTATGTTGGGGTTCTCCTTCTCGAACTCGGTAGGTTTCCGCGCGCGCTCATTGTCCGTCCATTCTCCCTCGCCGCTGCCCCATTCACCGACCTTGGAGCCAATCACGTCCACCTCCGCTTTAGCTCGGATTTTCTCCAACTGTTGACGGTGAAAAGGGAATTTAGATACAATTTGACGCGCAGATCTATTAATAGAGCTATTGAGTTATTAAATGATTGTGGCTAATCCATATATCCCACCACCCTCAGACTATACACCCTTACACGATGTTCTCCTGTGAAACCATGGCTCTTACGAGACTTGTGTTATCAAGAGAACACCCACTCGAAATTACACACCACACAATACACTCAAATCCCACACATATATACTCACGAACATTAAACATAACTAACTACACTTTATATATATTGGCCTCGATTCTGTAGTACACTAACTAAACTAAATTTAAACTGTCGCTCTCTTTTACTGATAGTGTACACAAGAAAGAGATGACAAGAATTTTACTGCTGTGTGCTGCTGTCAAATTAATTTACGTGCCGCTTTTCTTCGTGTTTATAGTCAGCATGTTTCGAAATCATGACTTAATTTGTATGGAAAACTTAAATCTGACTAATTTGACAGCACTAAAATGGTAGCTGTCTCTTTCTTACTTGCACTATCAGTAAAAGAGAGCGACAGTTTACATTTAGTTTAGTTACTGTACTAAAGAATCGAGGCCATTATTAACATTTACTATAAATAGTTTTCCCTAAACTTATTGATTGAAAATTTTACTTGTTTTCTTAAACCAGATTGTTTTCAATTAGGAACATTCTGTACCTAGCACTAGGAGGTGGGCGTTGCTGACTGCGCCAGTTTTTATAAATATTTGCAGTTACCATTGTTTTCTTTGTTTTATGTACCTACTTTTATTATGTTCCAATATATTTTTTTTGATTAACAGTTAATTTTTGATTTGATTTGAATTGATTATAAATAACGCATAAATGTTTTAGGGTCTGCATTATTATTTATTAAACCTTCTTGCAAACTAACGGCCAAGAGCCAAAACGTTTTAGAACTAGGGATACGATTTACACAAACTTAAAAAACAAAAACATATATATTTTTTTCTTATGGAGGACATTAAAATGTAACCCAATTCTGGTTCTTGAGCAATCATCGTGTTGATCAGTCCGAGTACGAGTGTATTAACAAACTAGCTTCTGCCCACAGCTTCGCCCGCGTGGTACCCGGTTAAAAAGTAGCCTGTGTTATTCTGATGTATAAGCTATATTACTGTGAAGTTTCATCAAAACCCGTTCAGTAGTTTTTGCGCGAAAGAGTAACAAACATCCATCCTCACAAACTTTCGCGTTTATAATATTAGTAGGATAACACTCCGCTGTCTGATTCGAATCTCAATATTACCAAAATATGATAGAGATAGAGGTAATAACGACCTCAACGCCGCGTATGTAGTATTGGTTCCATGGTACTTGTTGCACCTGATTCCCTCAACACAGAGAATCCTAGTCAGGACTAGTATGCTTATCGATAAGGCATCAAAGGATTATTAATAAATAACAATATAATTATAATTACCACTATAATACTACATGGTGGTGTTGATTACTAATAAATGGGGTGAGATTATTACCACTACAATACTGTATACAATAAGCATCTATTACCTCCGCGTGGTGGTGCGCGAACTTGTCGAGCATGTTGGCGTACATTTTCTTTGATTACTGCCCTTTCATCTTATGATTATGTATTTTTCTTAGTGCTACTATATGCTAATGATAAACATCACAATACTACAAGCTGCTTATGTTGATTACTGCTATATTATTTACCACTATGCTACCTACTACTGTATGCAATAAGCATCTGTTAACTCTGCGGGTGGTGTGCAAACTTGTCGAACATGTTGGCGTACATTATCTTTAATTAGTCCCCATTGTTCATCTTGGAATACAGCTAAATCCCGATTATGATCACCACTATACTACAAGCCGACTTTGATTACTACGTGGTGGTGCGCGAACTTGTCGATCATGTTGGCGTACATTATATTTAATTACTCCCCATTGTTGATCTTGGAATACAGCTAAATCCGGATTATGATCACCACTATACTACAAGCTGATGTTGATTACTGCTATTTGGTTTACCATTATGCTACCTACTACTGTATGCAATAAGCACCTGTTACCTCCGCGTCGTGGTGCACGAACTTCCGAACATGTTGGCGTACATTTTCTTTAATTACTGTTTTTCATCTTGGAATATAGCGAAATCCCGATAGTTATCACCACTATACTACTATATGCTGATGATAAAATACCACTATGCTACCTACTACTGTATGCAATAAGCACCTGTTACCTCCGCGTCGTGGTGTGCGAACTTGTCGAACATGTTCGCGTACATCTTCTTTTCCTTCTGCTTCTGTTTTTGGATCGCGTTCTTGCACACTATTATCTGGTTAGCAGCCGCCTGGAAAAAGGTAAAAACTATTGACTATTGATACAACTACTGAAATCCCCATGATTGACATGCTGACTACATATTATTATTTTTGTTTTAACCATTCTGTTCACTACCAACACATCTTTTTCCACAATACACAAAGGTTATCTGGAAGAGAATGCTTTTTAGCATTAAGTTCGCATATGTACTACTATTTTGTGCATCCAAGAATCTCAAATCAGATCTGTCAGCCAATTAGGGTGTAGTCATAGGTCAAGACATACTTATAAGTATAATACTTAACGTCTTTTTTTAAGTTATTGTAGCTTAGGTATTTAAAACCTTGCAATCTTTTTTTTTTTGTTAAAAGTTCATAAATATTATCGGGCACATGCTCACGTTTTACATAGTTATAGATGTTATTAGATTTTTAATGTCTTAGATTTTTAATGTACACATAAATTATTCAAAAATCCATTGATTTGACCGCAAATTCTTTTGTGATATTCACCTTATTCCCAGGTTCAGCGTCGACAACTTTCTGGAACTCTTTCATAGCCAACTCCGCTTCACCGAGCCCCAACATGGCTTGCCCCAGTCTGAACAGCCCTTTCACGCTTTTAGGGTCAAACTTCAGAGCTTTGTTGGCATTATCCTTGGCTTCAAAGTAGTGGGGAGGGGTCACCTACAAAAAAGGATTCTAGTCATAATCACAACCTCCAAAACCTGTCAAAGTTTAGCAAATGGGGGGCATTTGTAACATATATTTGTTTCGGGTCTGCAGATATTTGTTCCGGATCTGAGTGGTGTGGTAGCACAGTACTCATAAACCCTGATACCCACGACACAGAGAATCCTAGCGTGGGATCAGGATTATGTATGAGTGCTGAGCGTTTATTGATTTATAAACACTACCATTAGCAGCCTGAAGAATTCCACTCAAACTCATTTATTATTAACTGTAGGACTACATAGTACACTTGGTTTTGTCAAATTGCTTAATATAAGTCAATAGTATAATAAATTAGGTCAAATATCTACATAATAAAGCTGCGGGGCGATCACACTAAATCCATGGCTATCGAGATGGATGCATGGCATTAGCGTGAATCGATTTCTTGTCAAAATCACAAGTTCCGTTCGTTCAGGACTGTAGATCCATGGCCTTCAGTTTAGTCTGGGTATGGGAATCAAGCGATGGGGAATCAGAGTCCCCATCGCTTGATTCCCATCGCAATTTGATGGACGAGCCATTCAAATGCGGAACTAGTGTCAAAATTGATTGCCATCTCGATAGCCATGAGTTAGTGTGATCGCCCCGCTGGTATGTACACCATTGGTTGGAAACATCTTCGCCTTGGTGATATTGTGTTAGCGGTCATTGTCCTCAATTTTAATACAACAGACTTGGGTCCCTTGGGCTCCTTATTGGAGGAATTTGAAAGTTGATGTTGAATTTTGACACAGATAATCGTTTTGGTGATGATGACCAGGGGCCTGATTATCAAGTTTTATTGCGATTCCAGGAAAAATTGTCCTATCCCGCTTTGTGATTTTCGGTGATATGACAACGCCATAGCAGGAGTTGATATCTTTGCCAGAATTAAACCGCAAGACTTGATTGTTAGACCCTAGTTACGACAATAACTTTCCAGACGCCTGATTAGCGCATGCAGCGCCGCCATACCATAAATTAATTAGGTAAAAGAATTAATTAGGTAAAAACTAAATGTTATTAAAAATAATATGACATGTTATTAATTAATAAATTATTAAATTGATCTAATGTAAATTAAAATTATAATGAAATTAAATCTATGTTAGGTTTAACTAAGATAAACTTTTGCATGCCAATGTGTTTGGTGAAATATGTGAAAATATAACTAATTACTATAATATCTTTGTAACCATATTTCTCGCAAATAAACTATTTCATTACATTTCATTTCAATTGTAGCGCCCTCTAGAGACGTGTGGCGATATAACTTAGAGAACCTTCCTTGAAGTTATATAAACCGATTGAATATAAGACAAATTACAATCGGTTAGTTCTTTTGGAGAAAAAAAAATAACAGACAAACAAACCACATCTTGCCAGAAAACACATGCAGACTCCTTACAATAATAAAAATAAGGTTACCGATCTTAATCGATCTCTCGCCTAATGTATTGTATATTGTGCGTGTTGGCTTACATATTTTCATGTTATTTTTGTATTTTCCAAAATATGGATTATTGGTCTGAAACATTATTTATTTTTATTATTATTATTACCTTCAGATAGACAAGGGCAAGATTCAAATGTGCTGATGTGAGAAAATCTATCGCCTGCGCCTTCTCTTCGTCACTCTCCGACGTGTCTTCTGGCATATCTGAAATTAACATTTACACAACATTTTTTATTTAAATAAATCTTTCCACTGCAATCTGGAAACACTGGCAACGGCGGTGTAAATTGAGCCTAACTATCCGAATCAACGTCAGTAAAGGGTCTGCCACGTGTCAGTGAGGACTGTCCAGTGAGGATGTAAACTCGCCTCCAAGATACAGTTTTCACACTAGTTCGGGGGATAGTGGACACAAACTGAGCAGCTTCGTTGTTAGCGGCAGGTTTTTTTACAACAACCTTAGTTTTAGTTTTTAGTATAGTATTATATGAGTCTTGACGTTCACCACCAACAAGGTTGTCTGGAAGAGATCGCTATTAAGCGATATGACCGCCCATTGTACTTTAAGTTATATTGTTATTAGATTTTTAATGTCCGTTTACATTACCGTTTTTGTTTTTTTTTTAATCTTATGGAGTACAATAAAGTATTATTATTATTATTATAATCTAGGCGTGGATTTTCGAAAATCTAGTCCCCACGCTAAAAGAAACAGTACACTCTCCAAATTTAAATTGTCTAGGATTTACGGCTTGACTGACTGACCATCAGTCAATTGAAGGTCAGTCAGTCAAATCATACAACGGAACAATCATATGAAGATTTCAGGTTTTCATAATATGAAAATGTCTCACCTTCTAGAAAAGTACAGACTCTCTTGTACATTTTGATGGCCAGCGGGTATTTGTTCTCTTTGAAATAGTTTGTACCCTTCTCCTTGAAAATCTTAGCTTGTTCCAGCTTTTCCCTGCCTTCGAGACACCACACCTCTTTTGACTTTTCAAAGTTCGACAGCTTTACAATGTATTCAACGGCCGCGTTCGGTGGTACACCCAATGCGGCGTTCCCTTCTGATTTGAAAGCGTATTTCGGCTGGATAGTGATCCGCGACTTCTCGTCTTTGTTGAATTTCTCAAGCGCTCTCTCGATTCCTTCGCAGACATTGATCTCGCTGCCTTCGCCCAGGTTGAATGTGACTGTTCTCGTCTCGAACACTTTGCCGTCGAGTAGCAGTTTGCCTTCCAATTCCACTGTAATAATTTACTTTAATTCAGTATCTGATTTACCACACTAAAGTATATGAAGGATCTATAAAAAACCAAGCTGTTTGTCGCCCTGCTAGGTTCTTCCAGGCTTGGACGCGAGGAATCGGATTAAATTCACTCAGTTCATAAGTCATCATAATACTAAATACCGATTGACTTGGAAGTTAAATCCAAAATAGCAGCAGAAAATGTATGGTAGTTTCACACATTTCACATAAGAGCATGTTTCATTCTTTAACCACTAAAAAGAAAAAAAATACTCTCGTTGTAAAAAATAGAGATCCCACTAAGCTTATATTGCCCTGAACTGCACTGAGTGGGAAAAATTGCTCTACCATGACTGTAGAAGTATATAATAAAATTCCTAGAGACATAAGAGAACTGCCTACTATTAAATTTAAGACAAATGATTTCATGACATTAAATAATTTTTTAATCAATAAATTACCTAGTTATATTTAAGTTAAATATTGTATGTCCATAAGTAATGGATAAACTGTTGTTCCGCCTAGCTTTTAAGATCTTTTTTGTACACAGTTCCCACAGTAAATAAATTTCATTTCACATATAAAACATGTGAAACAGCCCTCAACTCCACAGGTTGATATAAGAGTGCCAAACTGAAGCCTTGACCACCTCCATTCATGACCTTCAATAATTAATAGATAATGCTGAAAATTTTTCACACAGCCTCATCTAGCTTCAAACTAAGCAGGGCCTGTTATGGCAACTACATGACTGATATACTACTTATGTACAAACATTTATTTTTAATCATAGATAACACCCAGATCCCGAGACAAATATTTGCAGATACAAACATTGTCCCGCGGCGGGAATCGAACACGCAACCTTCTGCGTCTTAGGCGGGCCTTCGCCTAATGCGCCGTCAACCGTCAAGGTCGTATTATGGGAATATAAAGCATGACTGCTTATTATTACTGATATTATTTTTGTAAATACATACATATTATACATAGAACAATGCAATTGGTTGATCTGAGAGAAGAGTGTTGGTGGAGAGTTTGTGGTCGTCATTCGTGACACTATATTCCTCAGATGTCGAAATTCAAATGTAATTAGAGAACTTTCAAAGCAAGTGGTAATCAAGAGCATTGTACGTGCCAACAATAGAAGATAGTGTTTCAGTAGAAAAGCTTTGAGGTTCACGACTGAGCTGTTTTGTTAGGAGAAAGTCGTACAAGGTATTAGGTTCAATGTATGTACACGGAACGGAAACGAAAGAGAAGTAGCGCAAATTTCAGGACCGATATTGATTTTTACATATCCATTTATGTACATACTAATTAAATAAAGAAACAATACGTAGAATGTGAATCTCAGATGAGCTAGAGTTATGATACTATGGATTTTATAATATCCTAAATATATGAACAGTTCTCGAAAATATTCATCAAATCGGCAACACTCCGCTTGATAGGTGGGTGCTGTAACCACTCAGCCACTAGGCCCAGTTACAGCCTGACCTAAATTGATGTTGAAGGATGTATTGTCTTGAAGCACTGTCAACCAGGCTGTGACCGGACCTCGTGGCTAAGTGGTAATAGCATCCGCACTTTGATATTTTTTTGAATATTATAAAATCTTGAGATTTGTCATAAATCATTTTAAAAACCAAATAACTATAGGTGAAGAAGAGATTTTCTTGGATACAAGATTTTCATAATTTTCGTTTTTACCTGCTCATAATGACTTATGGTATTTGTTAGTGAACTTAAATTGTCCCCCGATGGGGCCAAAGACCGGGGGACAACGAGAATAACCCAACCTAAATTGTGAACATTGATGTGTTATGAAAGAATTCAGGTGCACAAGGCAATGATAATTCAATGTAAATACGAAAGCAGCTTACCAGTGACAAGGGTTCCATCATTAGGTGTATCAGATCCTGTGCCTTGCTCGATGATGTGACGGAGTATACCCTTGTTCTTGCTAGGGCTAAGGTCCTCCACCTTCCAGTCTATCATTTCAATCTAGAATTGATACCAAAATTATTATTCAGATTTGGTTGGTAACATTGATATACCTAGTTTTTGCCTTTATTCCCATGGATAACATCAGAATAGTTTAACAAAAGATGTGGTTAAATTATAAGTAATATGATATTTGGTTATAACCACAAAGATAAAAAAGTTTCAAACAATAATCAGTCTGTTTAAATTCAAACAACGAATAAATTATAACTAAATTCAATCAAATGCAAATCACTGCAGGTTTTAAATACCAGCAATATTTTTTTTTTAAATATGATTGTTCAGCTTAAATAATGATGTATGAAACTTTGATGATTTGTTTTTAAATTATTTGCTTAAAAATCAGACATTAAATCAAAAACATCCATACTTAATTAGTAAAATTAAGTATGGATGTTTTTGGGCATACCTCGTTTGGATTATTTCAAAGTCAAAGTTAATAAGTTTTTATTCATTGAAATCACAAGTATCATATAGTAGCTAAGAATCTTCATAACAACTTAATTAACCTCAATGTGAAATAGGCATAATTCATGCCTCATAATAACACAATGGGTTACTTTTTTTGGGGGTCAAAGCCATACCTAGAAGCAAGTTTGCTTAGAAACGAAAGAATAAATAAATAATAATAATGCTGGACATTTTCACACAGCATCATCTAGCCCCAAACTAAGCAGAGCTTGTATTATGGGAACTACATGACTGATATACTACTTATATACATTTTTTTTTTGTAAATACATACTTAATATACATAGAAAACACCCAAACCTGAGACAAATATTTGCAGATACAAACATTTGTCCCGTGGCGGGAATTGAACCCGCAACCTTCTGCGTCACAGGCGGACCTTCGCCCGTCGTCAAATAAGATATTTCAATTTAAAACAAAGAAATAGTCTATGATCAATAAATGGCACCGCAATTGACTTGATTATCAAGATATTCAACTTTACCTCAAACTGTAGAGTGGCGTTAGGTGGGATCTTAGGGGCGCTGCCGGCAGCTCCATAGGCATATTCCGGGGCGCAGGTCAGCACACACACCTCGCCTTTCTTCATGGTGGCCACACCAATGTCCCATGCTTTGATCACTGAGCCTGCAGGACAAAATTTACTTACTAAACTAGATTCTCACTCAGATTTGTATTTTATGTGACTATTGTGACTTCAATAAGGGGTCTTAGATATGTTTTAACACCACATGCACTGGGGGCTCTGCTTTACATAGAATACAAGTCAGGAGTATTTAAATGTAACTCTTGCCAAACCTGCTGGGGTCCCTTCTGTTGTGGTTATAATATCTATTATAAAGCCGTATAACCTCAATGCAGGGGACCAGCAGGTTATGTAAGAGTTGTAATTCCTCCGATCTTCAGCCAGTAGTGGGTGTTGCAGCGCCCCCTAGTACCCTGTGGCATTAAAACATCTAAGATCATTATGGTTCTTGGATTTGCTTTAAAGTCATATAGACAACATTACAATCTGAGTATCTGTTTTGGAGATAAATAATATCAGACAAACTAAATTGTTTGATCTGTATTTGGCTCTTCAGCTATAATCAGATACTATCAGAGTTTGTGTGGTTCAGTGTGATAACATTAGAAGACACCATATAACTTACAGTAGGTAGTTACAACATTGTATAGACTATTTTAAATACTTAGGGCAAAATATATCAAATATTTCTATGTTCAAAAAGGTTCGATTGCAACGGCATCGAAGGTACTCAAATTTTTTAGGTTATGTAGCTCTACATTTCAAATAATTGGTACGCTACCTTTTCCCAGCTGAAACTCAAAAGGCTCGTTTCTGTCCTTGCTGGAGTCGAACTTGGAACCATCCAGAAGCGTGCCTGTGTAATGGACAGTAACCTGGCAGCCAGGGTTAGGGGTGTCACAGCCTTCGCCTTCCTGAATAATCCGCTTGAGCACTCCGCGGTCGCCTTTCTTCGAGATATCAACGCCCTGATCTACAGTCATGGTTATTTGTGATAGAACAATCTAAATAAATGCGCAATATGAAAACTTAACGTATTTTAGAGAATTTTCTAGAATAAAATAAAATCAACCGACGTACGTCCAACCTCGCGCCACTAAGCGAATTTTAAATTAAACCGGCCGTGGCTATTTTAATTTTAGTTTTGGAAGCCCCTCCCCTTCGCCTTTACTTCCCAGCCTGAGATTAACTGTCAAAAATGACATTATAAAAAAACACGCTCACTTCCTCATCCTCAGTTAAATACCCAACATGCAGATATTATGGCTGTAATCATGTAAACATCATGGCGTTGTTAGAAGTTGGTTTGGCTATTTTACTCACGTTTTAAATACAACTCCACATTTCTACACCTTTTAAATTGAAATGTAGAGAATGCATTTTTCGAAAGAGTGCTAGATAAATACGTTTTTTTTTTGTATTTATTTATTCCAATGTTAACAAAATATATATTGTATAGGGAATGTTACGGTATGAACAGGTATTATAAAGTTGACTTATTTCACGGATGTTTTAAAAAACGGCATCTTTAATCATCCTTATTGCTATAAATAAAGTTCAAAGTTATTAATAACACATCAATCAATTTTAAGTCTTGGAAATTTCTTAAATTAGTTAATAAAAATGTTTGTTTCCAATATCTCATATTGTCAAAGCTCAAACGTAGAAACTTATTATTAGCCTGACTTTAATTTGTTTTAGGTATATTTATTTGTAATAACACTTTATATCTCCGTAGGTTTCTCTAAAAACAAATAAATAAATTATCATACGAAAGGAGTCTGTAGAAGGTATACAGAATTCCTTAGAAATTTGAGTCCGCACCTAGCTATGAATGTATAAAACGACCATTTCGAATCAAGTAGTGCAATAACCAATATAATGTCGTAAAATAAGTCTTATTATTATTGTGGACAACCAAGCACCAAAAACAAAAAAGTTCAAAGAAACTTACTAACCTTCTTTGATGCACTCATATTTCTGTCAAGCCAGTTGAATTAATATTTTTAAAACTGTTGACTGTTGTATTTATTAAAATAACAGCTTAGTCTAGAAAACTGAAATTTAAAAGTTTACATAATAAAGTAAGCATACGCTACGAAAAAATTTTTGGAAATTCATATTGTAAAAAAAGGATTTTTCACGTACCGCACTAAAAAAAAAATGGAAATTTCAACTTATAGTGGGGAGTGATGGCTGAGGGTTAACTTTGTATCAAAATGCCTTTGGGTAAAAGCAACTTTGTCTTAAATCTTAAAAGGATAACATTGACGTGAAATAGCAGCGGTACCTAATATTTACAGCACAAAATGTACAAACCATAGATAGTAATGTAGACAAGTAGTTTATTCCACCCACTATCGAAAAAAGGCACTTCGTTGGTAGAATCGATAGATGGCGTTGTTAGCTGGCGTCATCCAGTATGACAAAATCTAGAAAGAGCAGCGATCGATAGATGACGTTGCTAGTGATAAAAGTTATAGGTACATACCTACTTGGCATAACTAGCTACTTATTATTAGCACAAGTTGTAGGTAACGTAAATTGTAAGTACGTAGTACCGGTCGGTAGTACCCAAAGAGAACCACTGTGGATAACAATGAAACAAAAACCTCGTAACCTCTGTTAATACTAACCATGCTACTTAAAAACTATCTAGGGATGGCCTCGTAATAGCGAGCGTAGGAGTGCACCTACATATTTTTATGTGATAGATTATTCTACTTACATAAAATGAACATTAGGTATATCATTTATGCATAAAATAAGCTCTGAACTAACTGATTTGACTGACTGTTTCGCCAAAAAAAAACTGACACAATTAATGCAAAATCCTCCAATCTTGTGAAATTGTAAGTTAATTTATTAAACTCATCAATCAATCGGTTGATGTTGCGGGTTCGATTCCCGCCCTGGGACAAATGTTTGTACGATCTGCAAATATTTGTTCCGGGTGTTCTGGGTATTTTCTATGTATAATAAAAAAAAAATCTATCTATGTAATGTATTGTATTAAGTATATCAGTCATCTAGTACCCATAACACAAGCTCTGCTTAGCTTGGGGCTAGATGATGCTGTGTGGATTGTCCAGCATTATTTATTTATTTATAATCCATCCTCCCTTAATACTTTTATGCTAAAAACAATTTATATCAATGCTTTGTGCAGAGCAGGTTAGGTACATCTAAAGAAACCATTTATTTAATACAACAAATTCCTTTACTTTCAGTCTTTTAGGACATAAAATTACATAACTAATTTCTTAAAAATATTTTTACACCTTGAATTATAGTTAAGTGATACCTATATATTACTGAAATCTAAAATATCAATTTTTAATATATTGCTTATATCTCACTCACATGGGTATAATGCAGAATAATGACTATATAAGTACATGTACATGGACTCAGGCAATAAAGGTAAAAAAATACTCTTTCACTGGGTGGTTCTGCAAGTACTAACATAGGTAGGTATTACCAAATACTTTTGCAGCTCATATACTCTTGGTTCTAGTAAGACAAATATTTGGCAGACGAATTTAAAAAAAAGTAATACTTTCAAACCTATACTTAAATTTTTCCTTTTTTACTATTTGTTGTTGAAGTTGAATTATTATTATTATATTGTGTAAATTTCAAGAAACTAGCTTTTTTATTAATTTAAAATGAAGCCATTGAAAAACATAGACTGAAAAATATTCATACACTTTCAGTTTTTTTATAAGCTGCAGACATTATTTTTCTTTATAGCTATTGCTGTTGATTTTATGAATCATTCCTCATGGCTAAACTGTGCTTTATATCATACCCTTGATAATTTCAGTCCAAACAGGACTACAATTTTATTGTTTTGGGGAACGCAACACAGAATCAACACAGTGATCTCTAGATAATGTTTGTATCTAAACTATTATAGTTTGCATTTATTTGGACATTTTGTAACATAGTATCTGTAGTGTTTTTCATTACTTTGGGATACAAGAATTTTTCGTTGAGGTAACCATTCATCAGATCCATCACAGCAGTCACAGATCCCATCATTAACTCTGCTTGAAGGAACTCCGAGTAGGGCTATAGGTTTGTTTCGGAGCTGTGTATCACAATAAAAGGTTCCAGTGACACAAGCACTCGTGCTCGGCTCATCAGAGTCATCTTCACAGTCACAGTAGTCATCATTTACATTCTCGAACGGAATCTTCTGTTCCGATTTCAAACATTTGAACTCGTTATTGCTATCTGGCCGGTACTTCGGCATGAGCAAATAAAGCACTCCTTTTATGACTCCATACTCATTGATGTGCATGTCTGCCTCTGAACGTAAATGCACAATCTTATTCAACTCTTGGTCCAGGACTGGTATCACTATGTTCCGACTGTTAGCTTCAGAAGTGATGGCCAGAAAGAAATAGAGCTGATACAAAATAAAGCTTACGACTACACAAAAAGTAAGGATGATAACATTTTTCTTCTTTTTTATACCCATTTTTGACAGTATGGTTCGGCTTTGATGGAATTTTTGTTTAGGTTTTTGTCCTCTTCTTATAAATTGAAAAGCTGAGTAAACATCCACGCTCGGAATCTATTCAGCGAAACGAAACAACAAACTAGTCTGTTGTGCAAATGCAAACAGACATGACATTGACAAAACAACAGTATGGTATATTTTTTTAAAATGATATGAAGGCTATGAGACTCACTTGGCATTGACATAGCAGTGATTTAACAACAGATTTAACCAGCAAAAAAATATGCTAAGGGGAACTAGAAAAAAACTAACCTCTACGTACCTATGTAAAAAGATTACTTGCCGCTTGTTCTAAGATCCCGATAAACCACAGCGCTAAGAGAGTAAAAAAATAGACAGAAACAATGAATTAATGGAACAGAAAATAGATGAGAATATAATAGTTGATAGTTTATTGCAATAAACTATCCTAATTAGTACATTAAAATTAAATGTTGCTAAATTATTGCTAATCTATAAATAATATTTAAATTAAGTAATAATACAAAATAACTAGGATGTAACAATAGATTGTATGATTAAATAATTATGCATGGATAATTGGAATATTCATTTTATGAGAAGGTGCGTTGAGAGGGTCGGACGAGAATAAAGTAAAAGAAAAGGTAGCGATTAAAAAAATGAATGGAGAGCGAGTCGTTTTCTTATTGCACAACCTTAGGTCAATGACTATTATTAGATTAGTTGCATTTGGAACTATATGAAATAGCAGCAAATAAGCCAACATTTTGTACCGGGGCCGTTGGGGCCATATCGTGTGGATCAGGGTAAGATCAGACTTTTTTACATCTGTGAACTTACAACTGTTATTACTATACTGTATGAAAGTACTGCTTACTTACACTGTAATGTAGTCTGTGCTCTGCACATGTGTTCATTCTCTCGCTTCCTTGCATCACATGGATGGGCTCTCGCTTGAGTAATTGCACGAGTATTGTTATTCTATGCACATAGGTTAGATGGAAAATTGGAAATTGTAATTTATTCAACCAACGGATTTCTATAAACTACGCTAAAAAGTAGCAAAAATCTCGGCACATGATGTGGCGTCGATATTTGCTATGGTTCGCCCAAGAACATGTGGATTTTCGACATGCCGTAAGTTGAGATTTATTGAGTTCATAGCTACTGCTGATTTTTGTACGATTGCACCAAAACTAAAGTATTAAATTATAAGTCCTACATTTCAGGAAATGAAAAGTATACTCGATGTTTTAAAGATACCAATTAATTACATAGAGAAGCCATGTGACTTGAAGCCGTATTGGGTAGTCGAACTACCATCAGAAGAGTGTGCGAAACAGATTGCTTCTAGATCTGTTTCCATGAGAAATTGTATAGAACTGTGGTCCAGGGCGAAAACCGAAACACAACTTCACAAAAATCTCTCAGATGCTATGACAAATTCGACTGGAAAATGGATAATTAGAGAAAACTCAACTGATTCTGATACAAGTGATTTGCACATTTGCCCGAAAGAATTGATTGAAAACTGCTGTTCTGAAAACAAGTCATTCAAAGTGTATGTAGAGACATTTTGTAAACATTTTACTATGAAAGAGAAAGTGGAGAAAATTGAGGTACTTTCCACTATTTTAAATTCTTTATGTGTCCTTCATTTCTTGCAATCTGCCTTCTGGGTATTGATGTAGAGGGTGTATTCTTCATAATTGACTGACATGGATGGAATAAGCCTAGTGGCAAATCACTTATATATATTATTCTGTACATTGTGTACTGAATGAAGTCTTAAGGGTCCTACTCTTTGCCCTTCTGTATGTTGTGGTCTTAGCTTATAATGGGTGCATCTCCATCTGTTTGGTGTAGGATTTGAGCTTTTCAATTATAGCCTGTTTGACTGTTGGCACATGTAGGTAGAACTGACCTTTTTGTTTATTAGTATAATAAAAAAAAATATACTAACAATAAATATACTACTGAGCATGTATTGAATTTGATGAGGATGAATGAAGCAAAAGAGGTATGAATCAAAGCAAGTGGAAATCCATGGCCTTTGCCTATAGGAAACAGGTGTGATTATATTATTATGTATGTATGTATATAAAACAAACAAAACAATTTTGCAGAATTTCGCCTACTTACCACTAAAAGGTCCAATAAGACTGAAAAATCCTGACCTGACATTGTGTTATATGGAATTTTATGGTATGGACCCCAATGATGTCCCTGAAAATCCTTATGATGTATTTTTTGGTAAATGGGTGAGTTTATCAACACATCTAATGCTTTTATATGAATTTTAAATGAATCAGCAATAATAATATTAATAATGCTGGACATTTTCACACAGCATCATCTAGCCCCAAAGTAAGCAGAGCTTGTGTTATGGGAACTACATGACTGATATACTACTTAAATACATTTTTTTTTGTAAATACATACATATTATACATAGAAAACACCCAGACCCGAGCCAAATATTTGCGGGTAATACAAACATTTGTCCCGCGGCGGGAATTGAACCCGCAACCTTCTGCGTCTCAGGCGAACCTTCGCCCACTGCGCCACAGAGGTCGTCATGCATGTAATGCCTCTGGTATTGTAAATGTCCATTAGCTACAGTAACCGTTTTCCAACAGGTGGGCCGTATACTTGTATGTCACTTTGTTGATATAAAAAAAACTAAACTGTAACATTATGATTGTGAAAGCACTGACAGCAACAGACTGCAAGTATGTTAAGTGCAATTCAATTGAAAAATGTATTGGTGCACAATCAGCTTTGAACCTACAACCTTCAGATTGACAGTCAGAGTACAGCCCACTTGGTCAACATGATAGATTCGATGGGCTATTTAGAATGAAACTGCATCTGAATAACATTCTAGTCAAAGATTTAAAAATGTACGGCCAAAAATTTTTAAGTGATAGGCAAATTTCAACCTATGATAGGCAGAGTAGGGGCTGCGTTGGTGTGAACATCAAAAGGTGTGCTGCAGTTTCACTAAAGGGGTTATTATTAAAAAGGTTACACTATCTTAATTTCAGGTAGCAGACGGGCAACGGGACCTCATCCAAGTCCACGCCCTCAAAAAGCGGCAGTTCATCGGCAACACAAGCATGGACGCTCAGCTCGCAATATTAATGGCCAATCAGGCGCAAGTGCGGAACGGTGACGTCATACTAGATCCTTTTGTAGGCTCGGGGTCCTTGTTTGTAGCTGCTTCACATTTTGGAGGTAATTTCTAGTGAAGTTAGAAATAAATAAATAATAAACACCTACTGATACATCCTACCGGCTGCGCCATATAAAAGTACTTATTTGTGGAGTCCTAACAATGAAACAACATGATGAGCATGATTGATTTATTCAATATGTACCCACACTCAGCAATTATTACAAACCTGATATAGAAATACCCACAGCACCACACTAGGATTCCCTGTGTTGTACGTGTTAAGAACTATGAGTACTGTGGTATCACAACGTTTTGTTCCGGCTTTGGGATCCGGAACAAATATCTGCAGAACATACATACATTTCACCTGCAGCGGAAACCCGCACCTCTTGCGTCACAGCTGGCTTCACGCCCGCCGCGCTATCGAGGTCGTCATAGATAAGAGATGAAAGGCAATAGGTATAATTGGACATGCTAAATATATTTTTTTTACACAGCATCACTACATGATTCTTTATTCTTTATTGTACACACAGATAATACAGACAAAAGACTTACATATAGGACATGTACAAAGGCGAGCTTAACCCTAACAAGAGTTTTCTTCCAGCAAACCTTTGAGGATAGGGACAGCTGATTAATACCGGATTCATATACTACTTATATATTTTTTTTAAATACATATATTTTATACATAGAATAGAACTAATTTGTCTTTTACACAATGTATGGAGCAAATAAAATATACAAAATACAATGGGAAGAATAAACTAACAAAGTATTATTTTGTGTTGTGTTTATTTTAAAATGAAAAAACGGTTAATTATTAATGTTTTCGTAAATTTTGGTGATGTTCCATTGCTAATCTGGAATCTTTTCATCATAAGCAGCTGTATACCGCATCGGGTAATCGAAGTTGGTCCCAGGGCTAAGATAATCTTAGAAGTATCTAGCTCTATAGACATTGGTTTTTTCAGCTTATTAGTAAATTATTGTTTTTGCCTTTCAGCTTATGTGTGGGGTTCGGATATAGACTTCATGATGTTGCATGGGAGGACGCGGCCTACTAGAGTCGGACAAAAGGTAACAATGTATGTATTCTTGTGATATGTTCATTATAAGTAATGTAAACCAAGCAGTAATTCTCGAATTGCTGTGTTCCGGTTTGAAGGGAATGCCAGTGAAATTACAAGCATATTAGACTTCACACGTTAAGGCCTCTATACACCAAACCCACCGGCCCTGGGTTGGTGCCAGCGAGTTAGACCGGCGGCATTAGAACATTGTAAGCCGGAAAGACCTTACCGGCGGCACGAGAGCCGCGGCATCTGCGGCCTGTACCGTTCAGCAGTTAGTGATTGCCGAGTTTAAGGAGTGGCTGTGTGTATTTTTGTTAGACGTGATTATAAATAAAATTTCGTAATTGACTGCATTATTGGACTTTATTAAGTGATATTTGTATAAAACGCTAAAAATATGGTCGAGTACGATAATAGTGATTTAGTAATTGCAACTTGTGGAATTATTATTGCTGAATACCTCGGAACACAAAACTGTTCGGCCAACTCTATAGAGTCGCAATGCATACAGTATGTAACATATACAGTTGAGAGTGTCGTAACGCTTTTTGTGGTCGATGTGCTTTGGGTTCCATAATATTTCTCTAGAACGATATAGGTTTATTAAATTTTCTACTTTTTCATCGTCCCACTCCATATCTACAATCGATACGTAACCAAAAAAAAACACTTCACTGCACGTCACTACGTTATGAAAGCCGGCGGGCAACTGAGCGAGCGAATATGAAGTGCCGGCATGCCCCGCCGGCGAGCGCGCGCGGGCGCAACCCGGCGGCACGATTATCACAAAACAAGCCCGGCGGCCTAACCCACCGGGCAAAGCCGGCGGGCCGGCGGGTTTTGTGTGTAGAGGGCTTTATGTGTCAGGGTCGGCACCGAGTGTCCAATACAAAAACGTAAAAAATTCAACAATTTCCTTATGCCCCAAATAATGTTATGTACATACTAGATTTTGGCACACGGCCAAAAGCTACTTTTTGCCACCACGGCAAAAAGTAGCCTATGTGTTATTCTGATGTATAAGCTATATTACTGGAAAGTTTCATCAAAATACATTCAGTAGTTTTTGTGTGAAAGAGTAACAAACATCCATCCTCACAAACTTTCACGTTTATAATACTTAGTATTAGGGTTATGTGGTGGTACAGAATTCTTTAAGCCTGAATTCATAGTCGGGGGTTGAACAGTCCCCCAAAATCCATCATTCAGCGTTTGCCTTATGGCTGGGTACATAAAGGTTAAATTCGCAATTGAATTTTTACTAACCGCCTGAGCAGTCCCCTAGGGGAGCCCCTATTTTACTATGAATTTGGACCTTAGTGCGCGAGTCCACCTCGCACTTGGCCGAAGTGGACTGGCAAGGAGTTCTTGAAAATATTGTTTATCAATGGTTTTGTTTAGGTGCGTGAAAAAGAAGAAAGCATTCGAAGCAACATGAAGAACTACGGAACGGTATCGAGATACTTAGACGTAGTTGTGAGTGATTTCTCACTGCCGCTGTGGAGGGACAACTTCAAGTTCGACGCTATCATAACTGATCGTGAGTTAAGAGGAAACGCGGGCGACGGCCATTTTTAAATTCAATTGTTACCTCTGCTTAAACTGAGACTTGACTTTGACAACCTCTGTGACGCAGTGGGCGAAGGTCCGCCTGAGACGCAAAAGGTTGCGGGTTCTGATCTGCATTCATTTTACTCGGGTCTGGGTGTTTCCTATGTATTATAAAAAATGTATATAATTAGTATAACAGTCATGTAGTTCCCATAATACAATCTCTGCTTACTTTGGGGTTAGATGATGCTGTGTGAAAATGTCCAGTATTATATATCCAGCATCATATATTACTTAAAACACAATCGTGGTTCTGTATAATTCTCTTGTTTCCTCAGCTTAAACTTTTATGACCCATTTTTTTCTTAACAGAATCTCTGCGAAGTAGAGATTCCTACGTATGTACATTTTTTAAATAGTTAATTTTGGTAACATCCCTTTTTACATACTGGACATCCGTTTTTTGAGAGCGGTTTATGTCTGTCCCTATCTAGCTAGACCTTGTTGAATTAGTAGTTTTAGTAAACTATCGAAAAGCGGCCTCAATAAGCCCGTTTTGTCTAGACCCCTTGTCTTACCAAGTTTCCTATTTTTATGTCCCAGCGCCCTACGGTGTCCGAGAGCCTGCAGAAAAGATCGGTATACAGCGAGAAAACTATAGACTCAGTGAGGAACACCTCGTGAACCATGTCCCCGCTAAAGTGGAGTATGGATTACCGCACATCTACAGCGACTTGCTGAGTTTCGCTTCGAGGTACCTGGAGCTGGACAGGCGGCTTGTCTGCTGGTATCCGCTTGTTAGGTGAGTAATGTACCCTTACATTTTTAGGGGGGCGTTTGCCGTAACAGGGGTCTAGACAAATACCTCATGCTTAGTTTTCCTTTCACAATAACGCAAATTTGTCAAGCAAAACCCCTAGACGCCCAGACCCCCTGAGTGTCTAGACAAATACCTCACTCTTACTTTTCCTTTCACGCTAATGTAAATTTGTCAAGGTAAAACTTGGCAGCTGTCACGAGACATTTCCACAGCTAATGTCGTTTCCGTAAAATTCTACGGAAATGACATTTGCTGCGGAAATATCTTGTGACATTTCCATACAATTTTATCTTTCCGCAGGCGTCGCCAGCCAGCATAAAGTGGTATTTGTCTAGCCCCCCTGGCCCCTTAGACAACAATCACGTTAACGCCTGCAGAAAGGTTGATTTTTATGTAAATTACATTAGCTTTTGATGAGATATCATGTGACCGCTGCCAAGTTTTCCTTGACAAATTTTCGTTAGCGTGAAAGGAAAACCAAGCGTGAGGCATTTGTCTACACACCCAGGTTGTTTGTCTGTTACCATATAGCTCCAAAACAGCTTATTTGATTGTAATGAAGTTTGTTGGCAATCGATTTGTATGACTTCAAGGATGGTTCTTTGATAAGTTTTATCGCCACAAATGACTAGGGGGCGCTGTAATAGGCGATGGAGCACAATAAGGGGTGTTTGCAAAAAAAAACATTTTTGTAACATAACTCTTTGTAAACGTAATTTGTCCTAAACATTATGATTTAAATATAGAGTATAAAAAGCTGACATTACATAATAACGTTGTAGGACGTTGCTTGATAAATTAATTAATATCAGAATTGGGATCAACATTTTGTCCCTAAAAGATCTGATTATCTTTCAGAGAAGAATACTCAGACGCTCAGCTACCAACACATCCTTGCATGAGGCTAGTTGCAAACTCCGAGCAGGTACTGTCAAGACTGACTGCTAGAAGATTGCTCACATACCAGAAGATAGCTGAAGCAACGCCAGATATGTCTACAGACAGCAATGGAGGCGCGCATAACTTCAGGTGAGTTTGAATCGAGTTATTGCAAATTTCCGTAGAGCTTCTAGAAAGGCTAGTCTTTGTGAATTGGATGTCATTTGTATGAAAATTTAAAATTTACGGTAAGTCGCGTATCAGATTCCTAATAGGGATTATTTGAGTGCTGAATTTAACTAATGTCCAAATTTTATCCAGTATTTCTGCTCATAGATTATTATGTCCAAATTTCATCCAGTATTTCTGCTCATAGACTTTATGTCCAAATTTCATCCAGTATTTCTGCTCATATACTATTTGTCCAAATTTTTTCCAATATTTCTGCTCATAGATTATTTGTCCAAATTTCATCCAGTATTTCTGCTCATATACTTTATGTCCAAATTTCATCCAGCATTTCTGCTCATAGACTTAATGTCCAAATTTCATCCAGTATTTCTGCTCATAGAGTTTATGTCCAAATTTCATCCAGCATTAATTTCTTCTCATAGATTTCATGTCCAAATTTCATCCAGTATTTCTGCTCATAGATTTTACGTCCAAATGTCATCCAGTATTTCTGCTCCATGACTTTTGGATTAACCATTCATACATAGAAAATAAAATTTTGGGACTCATACGATTATTTCTGTATCTTAGACTCATACCATGTATGCTTGAAAAAGGCATATAAACCTACATATATAAAATATACCTTCAGTTGTCCGAAGGCCAGCGCGAGATGTAGTGCGGAAAGTGTGGTTACTTCTAGCACATGTATCTAGCTGACAAGCTGGTAGCAAGGGAACTAATAAAAACTTAAAACAAGCGGCAGCTTGTATTATAATATCTGTCGTTTGATATTAGTATTATATCATCTGTGGTTCGGTGCTCAAGCGAACGGACCTAACCTAGCGTTGTCAGTGGCGTCGATTCTCTTGTACACCAACTAAACTTAATTTTATCTATTACTCTCTCTTTACTAAAAGTAACAAATTGAAGCGCAGTCAAATCAGCCAGTTTTAAGTTTTTCATACAAGTTTAGTTGTGATTTCAAAACATGCTGACTATAAATCCGCAGAAGAGTGACATGTAAACTAATTTGACAGGAGTAAAATTCTTGGCATCTCTTTCTTGCGTACATTAACAGTAAAAGAGCTATATCCACTGTAGGACAAGAGGTTCCTCCATTTGATTAATGATAACATTAGCATTGCCATTCAGCGTGGCAATGCGGCCAGTATTTTGGGAACGCTTCCGTCTGGTAGTGATCTGGATCAGTTGAGCTATCTATACATCGTTTGCAACGATCTTTAGATGGCTAGCTGTTTCATCTGTATTTTTTGTAAATAGTTGTATGAATAAATGTAAATTAAAAAAAATTATAACATAATAATTAATGTTTCAGGGAGAAATACTTCTCACTAGGTGATGGACAGATGTCGCGGAAAGAGATCAAAAAGAAGAGACGGGAAGATTTAGCATCTTTTGTAGCGTGCAGGCAACAAGCAAGGATAGACTATACGTGATATTGAACTCGTTTGAGTGAGCGGGTGTGGATGGTTCTCACCTTATGACCAGGGATCGGAATAGGTAGAGTTTTTAAGTACCAAATGACGTCAAATTAACTTCTACGAAGTCAAAGAAGTGGATATGCCTTTCAATCCGCCGCGGGTTCAACCGGTCCGTTGAAAACAAAACTCAAAAAGGTAGATCTTTTTCATATGCATCATCCATATAGAAATTTTTGTTCACTCGTCTGCTCCGGTGGGTTTGTTTACGGTATTGAATTTTTATATTATTGACCTTTGCCTATGTGTTTGAACAGCATCCGTGTAACCTGAGGATTCTGGCTATGTTTAATGGATTGGCAGTCTATTCCAAAAGCTTTAGAAATTTTTCAGAGCAGTCATTATTTGGACGGGAAATGATAAACAAAATTAAAAAAAAATATGAATACAAATCCAGACATATTGTAAAACATACAATTCCTGCTTAGGAATTGTATGTTTTGCGTTAAACATAGGTAAGAACAGTATTAGAAGACATTTATATGAATCCCAACTCACGATTAAAAGGCATATCCATATTATGATTTCGTAGTGAAAATGACGTCATTTGGTACTTAAAAACTCTACCTATTCCGACTCCTGCTTATGACACTCAAATGTCTATCTATTGTTCTAAACAATGCGGGGACGGGTGATGCATTAAAGACGCAATAACTGTAAATATAACATCAAAGAAAACAAGTCTTTTCTGTTCAGAGACTATTATTATTATTCTGCCATTTTTGTCTGACTGTTAGCAAAGGACACCTCCCCTCCTTCTACACTGACCCTGACCCTCCTTCTACATCGCCGCCTTGCATTGGTTGGGATCCAATCTGTGGTGGTATTTGCCTACAATTCGCTCGACATGCGGTAGATTTTAGTCAACGTCAACGATTCGTGTTCTAGAGCGCAGTATAAGTCTGCATTTAGTGCTCGACCGACGGTGAGCGCTGACGTCGGTCGGCTATATCAATGAAAACGTATGAACGTGTACAGTGCAGCGCTGATGAATTGCTACGCGCGTCCAGCTACGTCGCGCTGACGAGGACCATCGGTCGAGCTCGTCGGTCCGGCGCGCGTCGGTCGACCGACGCGCTATGGCGATGTACTTGCGCGTTTAGTGCAACGCTGACCGAGCGATCGACCGCACGTGCGTACGCATACTCGCACAAAAAATGAATATTGATACCGAGCGTGTGATAACCGAGGTCGAATATATCGTCCAAAATTCTACTTCAATTAGCCGATCTACAATGATATCGTCTTCGTCTTCTTTGCCGTAATCGAAATCGTTTACGTAAATAGTACGCACATATAATGGAGTTTACAAAGGGATTCATTTTTTTTCTTCGCAACTGTACACGTCTGACTAGTTTACCGTCGGTTGAGCACTAAATGCAATCATACGACGGACGATCAGGACGTACGGTCAGCGCGTACCATACGCGCTCACTCTCGGTTGAGAACTAAATGCAGCCTTATGCTCGCTGGCACGAGTGCGAACTGGCGATCAGTCAGAGACCAAGTCTGAGTACTAATTGAGAAGAAGGAGATTGCGTACTACGCCTAACTAAAAAAAATAAAAATAATGCTGAACATTTTTTACAAAGTCAAAGTCAAAGTCAATAGGTTTTTATTCATTGAAATCACAAGGATCATATAGAAACGTCAACTTAGAAACTATACGTGAATCTAAAATGTTAAAGTGAATTTACGCCGGTTCCTCGCGCGCGACCAAGCATAGAAGAATCAGGCAACAAACTCTGCTTGGTTATTTTTTTGATGATCCTTCATTCAGCTTTAGTGTGGTGCCAATCGAACGTAAATGACACAGTATCATCTAGCCCTAAACTAAGCAAAGCTTGTACTATGGGAACTACATGACTGATATACTACTCATATACTTTTTTTGTAAATACATATTATAAGTAGAAAACACGAGACAAATATTTGCAGATCATACAAACATTTGTTCCGCGGCTTGAATCGAACCCGCAACCTTCTGCGTCTCAGGCGGGCCTTAACTCTGCACCTCAGAGGTCGTCAACAATCGAGGACTCTAAGGACTCTAATAAAAAAATAAATCGAGTCAACATAAATCCGTTTATTCATAGAAATAAATATGTAATACCTTATCCAAACCGCTAACTTCACATAAAATAATCTTGATTTAAATACAATCATGAAATAAAAATATGGTTAAATGGTGTCGAATCTCGTGTACCTAAAACTGATAGTAAACTTACAGCTTAGTTTCACAGAATCGACACGTTTTAAACTAATCTGAGATAACTAACATTAAAAACAATCCCTTTAAATTAATTTAACTGGTGTTGGTTCAAACCCTACTTAAATGCAGACCCACACTCAAGAAAAATAACTTATAGTAGGTACTTTATCTTATGTATAGTACTATTGTATTATATATATTATAGAACATGAAAGGATCATTCGTGAGGCACACTGAATCCTTACAGCACACTAGTTTTCTCTCCATTCACAAGGCCCTTTCACATAGGTCACAAAGCTTTACATAATTATGGCGTTGTTTCATTGTAAATGGCGTAGATAGGTGTTCAAAATAAATAACTACCTTCCTAGGTGCAGATACTATATACTATACGTATAGGGTTTTTATTATAAATAAATAAATAATGAATTTGACTATTCATATTGTAAAAACGGGAATTTTCACGTACTGCACTATCGGTGAAGGCACCGACTAAGTTTCGACTCATTTCGAGTCTTCATCAGGGTGAGTGGTTGCGACTTTCTCCTTCCGGGTCGCGCCGTGCACTTCCGTGCGTGAACTCGGAATGAGTCGAAACTTAGTCGGTGCCTTCACCGATAGTGCATTACGTGAAAATTCCCGTTTTTACAATATGAATTAAATAATGCTGGACAATCCACACAGCATCATCTAGCCCCAAGCTAAGCAGAGCTTGTGTTATGGGTACTAGATGACTGATATACTTAATACAATACATTACATAGATAGATATTTTTTTTATTATACATAGAAAATACCCAGAACACCCGGAACAAATATTTGCAGATCGTACAAACATTTGTCCCAGGGCGGGAATCGAACCCGCAACCTAGTGAGTCGCAGGCGGACCTTCGCCCACCGCGCCACATCGGTTTTTATTCATTGAATTCATAAGTATTATGATTAATCATCTTTTTATCTGCGACGATCTTTTTTGTCGACCTCATTGGCGCGGCGGCCGGGTAGCCGCAACGCAAGAGCTGCGGGTTCGATTCCCGCTGCGAGACAAATGCTTGTAAGTTCTACAGATATTTGATCCATATCTTGGTTTTGTGGTACCACCGTACTCTTCGTACTCGTAGTTCCTGATACCCACGACACAGGGATCCCTAGTGCGGGGGTTGGACTATGTATGTATGTGTCTGTCAGGTAAATAAATAAATAATGCTAGACATGTTTCACCCAGCATCGTCTAGCCTTAAACTAAGCAGAGCTTGTATTATGGGAACTACATGATTGATATACTACTTATTTATTTTTTTAAATACTTAAATATTATACCTAGAAAACACCCAGACCCGAGACAAACATTTGCAGCCTTCTCCAACTGCCCCACAGAGGTGTTTTAAGGAGCCGGTTTATGTGTTTGGGGGTAAGAGGTTGTTCGTTTGCCTTTTACCATGTTTATCTGAAATTTTTTAACCGGTCCTGATTTATTTGGCTTAATAAACGTGTACCAGGCGCCTAGAGATGAGACATGTGCAAGGAGGAAAGGTGATTTTCTATTCGGCGATGGCTAGAGACAGCATCATTTGTGTAAGCGGGACGGCGCTATCCTCTCGCTTCCTGCTCGCTCGGGTCTGCGTCCACTGACACAGCTTCCACACTTCAGCGCGCTTGTTGCTGTTTCCGCCACTCTTGTACTGACTGAGCAGATTGTTGGTTGTCTGCGGAATGTTAATGTTCAATTTAATACGAGCTCAAAGATGCTTCAAAACTAAAAATATGACTTGTTAAGCAAACCTTCTACACAGTGAAAGAGTTTTTGAATTAGGAAATATAAAATACTAGATTCTGCCCACGGCTTCGCCCGCGTGATACCCGGATAAAAAGTAGCCTATGTGTTATACTGATGTATAAGCTATATTACTGTAAAGTTTCATTAATATCTGTTCAGCAGTTTTTGCGTGAAAGAGTAACAAACATCCATCCTCACAAACTTTCGCGTTTATAATATTACTAGCTTCCGCCCACGGCTTCGCCCGAGTTGTACCCGGATAAAAAGTATCCTATGTGTTATTCTGATGTATAAGCTATGTTACTATAAAGTTTCATTAAAATCCATTCGTCGTTTTTGCGTGAAAGAATAACAAACATCCTCACAAACTTTCGCGTTTATAATATTATAGTAGGATGTTACCATTTTATAGGCTCTTTTGTGTTCTACCATCTGAATGGTGTCCAAATGTCAATAGGTAGATTGAATATAAATTTTAATATTATAAAATGAATGTCAGTACATACTTATGCTCAAAAGTTTGATTTAAAAATTACAATATCTATTACCTACCATAAACAACTTTATTCGAATAAAATTCAAACATTGTTTATTCCTTTATCGCAAACTACAGAAATGAACAAATATGATCATGACTTAATCCCCATGATAGACCTCTGCCACCTAATCACACTAACAAAATGGCAATGGCAATGGGGTTACACTATTTCTGACAAGCTAAGCAATGTCCAAAACTTTTAAAACTTGAAAATGACATACTATTTTCACATTTTAGAACTTTCAAACATAGCCAATGGGGCCCTTAGTTATCTTTTATTTGGCCAATATATTCGTTTCAATCTTCATTTCGCTAGTGTAATCCGGAAGCAGATCTTTACTCAGTATGGAGATCCTTAAGGATACTAAGGGGGTAGTAAGAGGAAATTCCAAAAAATCTCTGTAAATAATGTTATTCGGCTTATTAATATATATTTACGGCTTCACACGCGTGGGCAGAAGCTAGTCATGTATAAACTTACTTATATTCAAGCAAATATTCATATTATATTCGTATTCTTTTAACAATTATTATAATACTTGACATATTTTTTGACATTTTGTACAATTATTGACATTTAATTTTATTTTGTATACATACCTACATATTCACCAGTGTTATTATTTAAATTGTATGTGTGTACCTGCAACGCCCTGACAGGGCCGATGTACCTACCAACCTACTTGGAGCTACACTAGACCTAAGCTTAACCATTGTATGTAGGACATTAAGCATGAATAAATGAAATTATTAACTAACAAATATTCTGATTATGTTCTGATTTATATGTTCATGACTGGCACATAATGTTCGTAGACTTTCGTCTCGTGTCTTTGTGGGATGTTGTATGTGCAGTGGATTAATTTGTGATCCTTACCAAGAACAGTCCCAGCAGAGCTCGCATGTTGTCCGGATTGAGTTTCAAGGCCTGACAGTAGTATGTCTTAGCTAGCTCCAAATTTTCCAAACCACCCTGAAGCAAAATAAATGAATAAATAATTTCGCTTCGTGCACTGACACGACGCGACGCGGAGGGAGAGCGTCGCGTTCAGTCACCCTGATGAAGACTCTCGAAATGAGTCGAAACTTAGTCGGTGCCTTCAACGATAGTGCGTGAAAATTGCCGTTTTTTACAATATGAATAAATGCTGGTAATTTTTCACACAGCATCATCTAGCCCCAAACTAAGCAGAGCTTGTGTGATGGGAACTAAATGACTGTCCAACTACTTATATACTTTTTTTTAGTAAACATATTATACATATTATGTATAGAAAACAACCAGACCCGAGACAAATATTTGCAGGTCATTCAAACATCGAACCCGCATCCTTCTGCGTCTCAGAAGGGCCTTCGCCCACTGCGCAATAGAGGTCGTTAATAATGTTTTTTTTATAAATATCATTGTTAATTTTACATAGATAAAGCCACGCCTGCTCCCCGAAGGAGTAGGCATAGACCAGGGATTTCCACTTGCTACGGTCCTGGCATACCTCTTTCGCTTCATTCATCCTCATTAAATTCTTCATACAAGCTCGTCGGTTTGTTTTTGACTTGGCCTTTCTTCAGAACATCTCCAATTTGGTCAGAGTAAGTTCACTTTTCCCTTTCTAACTATCTCATGCACGCTCGCCTTGTTTTCTCGTTTTGTAAGTTTCGGACAAGTCTTATTATTTCTTTAAAATCTCAGGCTTATTTAGGCTCAGGCTCAGGCTTATTAATGCAAAATTTCAGGCAGGAAATTTTGCAGTGTAACCTACCCCACTAAAGCGAATTAGTGGGACAGATTACACTGCAAAATTTAAGGCATTCCACTTTGCCCCACCAGTGGGGCACCTTGGTGGGGCAAAGTGGAGTAATAGCCGCTGCATGTGTTTATGATAGTTCCCATGGTGTAGCGGATGTCCGCTTGCCGCTGCGAGTGATTATGATAGTTACCATGGTGTAGCGGATGTCCGCTAGCCGCTTAATGTGATTATGATAGTTTCCATGGTGTAGCGGATGTCCGCTAGCCGCTGCATGCGATTATGATAGTTACCATGGTGTAGCGGGTGTCCGCTAGCCGCTGCGAGTGATTATGATAGTTTCCATGGTGTAGCGGATGTCCGCTAGCCGCTTCATGTGATTATTATAGTTACCATGGTGTAGCGGATGTCCGCTAGCCGCTGCGTGCGATTATGATAGTTACCATGGTGTAGAAAGAAAGAAAGAAAATACATTTATTTGCTAACGTTGCACAATATAAAACAGACAGACAAAACACACACGGGATTTACACAAACAAAATCTAAATACTAACAATAAAAGTATATGCCTCCCGATACCTAGCAATATGCAATGACGCAAAATGGCGTCCAACTCAGCATTTGTTGTGTCAACTGGTAACACAACGCTGATCTTCCGTTGGACCCAAACATTAAGTGAAATCACGGATGTCTGCTTACATTACGATTAATAAATGAATATAATATTACATAATATACCTAACTATAAATATAAATAAATATAACGGTTTACAAACTTGTTAAACGAAGAAAGCGCGTCAAACTGAGTTGATAAGTTTACATGAAATAATGCAACGACTACGGTAAACATCCAACTTTGTGGGAGTGTGTTTTAATATAACATATTTACTAGTAAAATTGAGAGGTAGGTAGGCTCGTTATAAAATCGATACTTCGTTTCTTAAGTGTCCATATGCTTTTTGGTGACTTGTAAGAAATAATTTGAGTTTATGCCTAAAGCCATGAATACTTTGTAGCTCTCGAATCGGTGGTGGAATGTTGTTCCAGCACTTTGAAGCAGCGTACCGGAAACTGCAACTACCGGGAACTGTAGCGGATGTCCGCTAGCCGCTGCGTGTGATTATGATAGTTACCATGGTGTAGCGGATGTCCGCTAGCCGCTGCATGTGCAGATGGTTATGCGGCTGGTGCAGCAGCAGCTCCTCAGCGCAGAAAGCTGCGCGGGAGTAGTTCCCGACGCGCAGGTACAGTCCGCATAGCTCCTGCCACGCTTCCGCATCGGACATGAATCTGGAAGATGGACAGAGTAGAACTACCCTCTTTTGCTGCGCGAATTATATATAATTTACATTAACATACATCAGCTACCAGGCGGTGATTTTTCTGTAGGATTTTTCTGTGTAATTATTTTGTCCTTCAAAAATAATCTAAAACCATTTTTGTCATCTGGCAACGCTTCATATAATTCACTACTAGAAGAAATCAAAATTCTACCTCGTGTGTTCATAAGTTTTGAGACGAACTTATTTAATTAATTTAAAAAGAAAGTAATTCATGCAACCTTTTTTAAACTTTTAAAATTTTAAATTTCGAATGTTTTGAATCAGAAAAAATATACATTTGAATATTTGTTTCATTCTCCGTGAAAATGGCGCCAACAAAAGATTTGCGTGCGACTGTAATTTCACTGTTTCAAGCAGGAAAAAAACCAATGCAAGTTTTTAGTGAAATCCAAAGTTTGGGATGTAAACGGAACTTTGTGTATTATACCATAAAGAGGTACAAGGAGACCGGCTCTTTAGAAGACCGTGGAAGATGTGGCCGCCCGCGGTCTGTAAGGACGCCCGCCAACATCAAAGTAATCAGAGAGCGAATTCGTCGCAACCCTTGCCGGACTCAAAAGAAATTAGCTCTGCAGACCAACATTTCGCGAATATCGGTGAACAGGATACTTAAATATGATCTTAAACTAAAGGCCTACAGTCGAAGGAAAGTGCATTATTTAAACGAGCGTCTTCGTAAATTGCGACTGGAACGATGTCGGAACCTATTGAACAGACACGATCCAAAAAATATCCTGTTTACCGATGAAAAGATCTTCACGGTGGAAGAAAAGTTTAACCGGCAGAACAATAAGGTTTACGCCAGAAGTTCAAAGGACGTCCAGCCATCTGTACGCAATGTCCAGCGCACTCATCATCCAGCAAGTGTGATGGTTTGGTGGGGTGTTTCCTACGAGGGGGTCACTTCGCTTCATTTTTGCCAGCAAGGCGTCAAGGTGAAGGCACAAAATTACCAAACCGACATATTGGAAGCGGTGGTTAAACCATTAAATGATACGCTATTCGCTGGAAAATACTGGGTTTTCCAACAGGACTCTGCTCCCTCCCATAAAGCTAAGACTACCCAACGTTGGCTGGAGGCCAATTTGCCAGGCTTCATTCGGAGCGAAGATTGGCCCTCGTCAAGCCCTGACTTGAATCCTTTGGATTATTCTTTATGGACGGAATTGGAGCTGAGGCCATGCAGAAAGTCTCACCCAAACCTGGATTCTCTCAAGCGAGCCCTTATTAAAGAATCGAAACGGATTCCCATTGAAAAGATTCGTGCCGCCATAGATGAATGGCGCACGCGTTTGAAGGCCTGCATTGAATGCAAAGGCGGCCATTTTGAATGATTTATTTTTAAATACAGATCTAGATGTCAGTAGTTTTAATTTTAATATCCAATAAATGAATACTCAACTTAGCTCCAAAAATATTTTAGTTTTACTGTGTCTCAAGACTTATGAACACACGAGGTATTGCGTTCGTATCTGTACCAACCATAATTCCGTCAACAGAGAGAAGTTAGTTTGAAGTATCGAGCGTTTGCTTTTTAAGTGTCATTCGAATTTGATCGGTTAGTGATCTAAAATACTACCATACAGGCTTTTACAAATAACTCTCAAATTCTAGCATGGATTTGGCTGAAATTTTGTGTACGTATATTTGAATATGGGCTCTAATTATATACTGAACATTTAAAACGACAGCTCAAAGGAAACTCTAGTGTTACGAGGTCAAAATAATGGAATATTAAAGTCGTCATAACTTGTAAACTATTAAGAGTGCGCTTATGAAATTACACAAGATGTTGAAGCTTTTTACAAGGTACATAACGCCACTATCAGTAAGTTCAGCGGTTTCATGGTTCGAGAGCTAGGAGCTGTTTTAGTTTTTCCTTGCAACCCTTATAACTCGTGACCATGACCTTTTTTTATGATAACAAAACTGGCACGAATAGACACAAACTAACGTAGATGTGTCCACAAAACTTCATTGTTGGGCGCTCAGTAGTTTCGAAGATATCGAAGTTTTAAAAACGTTCCGCCAGCAAACACTCAAATAACTCCGTAGTCCTAGGGGGCACAAATTCAAGATGTAGGGCACAATTGCCACCAATTGAAAGCTATCTTTCCATATACGTTTTCTTCCTCTAGCTCAACCACAAACAAGATTCGTGTTAGCAAAAACGTTACTGCAGCAAAAACTTAAATTCTTGAATAACTCAAAAATGGTGGGGGCACAAATTTGAAATTTCGGGCACATTTACGCCTCAAAGGTTCGCTGCATAATCAAAATAGCGAGATTCCACATTTTTTTGCTGCAGTAACGCACACCGTGGGATCGCTCAAGGATGGGAGACGCGAGGCTAAGCAGCCTGTGCATTGTCAGTGTTCACAGCAAACGAGTAGAGAAGGATACTGAATTTATTGACATGGTGATGAACAAATTTGGACAGCAACCCAGACGCCTTCAGTTTATATTCAAATAGTAACTTAATAAAAAAAAAACTATTTATTTTCTTTCCTGACAGGGGGGATGCAAGTGCACCCCCTTACATCCTGCTGCCGGCGCCCTGGTGTTGCAAGCGTCCATTAGATTACGGTAACCGCTTACCAACAGGTGAGCCGTATGATTGTTTGCCACTTTATAGTATAAAAGAAACATTATTTAAACTAACTTGTTGAGATAGTCTGCGAGTTCCGTGATGGCCTCAGTGATGTGCCCCTGCGCCTTCAGAACGGCAATTCGACGTTTCCGCGCGGCCGAGTTCGTGGGATCCGCGCTTATGATTCTGTCCAGCAACTCCAAAGCTTCCGTGTATCTGCGGATCGACAAAAAAACCCCGACGTCGTTTATTCCCATCATTAATTATAGCGCCCCCTAGCGAATACTACTAATATTATAAACAAGAAAGTTTGTGAGGATGGATGTTTGTTACTCTTTCACGCAAAAACTACTGAACGGATTTTGATGAAACTTTATAGTAATTTAGCTTATATATCAGAATAACACATAGGCTACTTTTTATCCGGATACTACACGAGCGAAGCCGTGGAAAGAAGCTTGTAATAAATAAAATAATGGTACAAAAATCAATTCCTCACATAACGTTTACTGTAGGGCGCGCGAAAAAGTTATTATTTTTTTAATTCTCTCATTGTTTGCAATTTGGCTTGGGAATTTCTATGTATAAAATGTATGTATTTACAAAAAAATATAAACATAAGTTGTATATCAGTCATGTGGTTCCCATAATACAAGCTCTGCTTAGTTTGCGGCTAGATGGTGCTGTGTGAAATGTGCAGCATTATTATATACTAGCTGTACCCGCGACTTCGTTCGCGATTGCGATCCCTGCAGACTAATTCGCATCTGACCTCAGTTTATCTCATATAAAGCAACACTGTATTTTGCGGTGAAGCACTCATATCAAGAAAGGAGCTTTTTACTTTGGATTTGAAAACTCCCAGGTTGTATTTATCAGAAGACAGTAACTCGAGATTTAAAAAAAGATTATCCGAATAAAATCGGTTAACATTGGCGAAGATATCACGTAACATATGTACCTACACACACAAAAACATACAGACAAATTGAGGAAACTCCTTTTTTTGAAGTCGGTTGATAATAATGAAATTGCTATATTACCGATAGATACCTACGCTTGCAGTCTCTAGTTTAGTTTCTATCCTGCAGGTACTCTGCGTACGTACGTAGGTTCCTATACATTCCGGGTTTCAAGTTATTTGGACCTATTACTGAGGCCTGTGGTGTCTGTAATTTCTGAACTAAAAACCCGATGACCTTGAAATATTTACGGGACAATATTTAAAGTACTTTCTCTCTAACAAAAAAATAATGAATGTAATCGAGCTACGCGATAATTAATTACAACTAAGTACACATTTTGACTTTCATCCCCTCTCCCAAGGGAACCATGCTGAATTTCGGGATAAAAAGTATCCTATCTCCTACCCCGTAGTATGAACTTAAATCATACCAAGTTTCATTTTTTTTTACACACCATCATCTAGCCCCAAACTAAGCAGAGCTTGTATTATGGGAACTACATGACTGATATACTACGTATATACTTTTAATTCATTCAGTAGTTTAGGCGTTTTGCGTGTTCCAGATACTGAAAGACAGACAGGCAGACAAAATTGAAAAAAAAAATACATTATTGGCCTCAATATCGATTATAGAAAGCCCTACAAAAAAAAAATCTAAATATCTGCAATGTACAGAATTTAACATGTAACATTCTTATTAAAGTATAGATTATTATTTAAAAACGACCTACTCTTCTTTAGCCTCGAGGAAGGCAGCCTTGCATCGCAGGGCCCTCAAGCTTCGCGGGAACTCTCTCGCCAGCGCAGCGATGCAGGTGCAGGCCACGTTATACGTGTGGCAGTCCAGAGCTGCGTATGACACTTGTTCCAGTACCAGGTGCTCTGAAATAGCATATTAATTAATCTACACCAGCCTGCTTAGTATCGGCATTGCATCGGGGATGTTTGCGGGGGCGCGCACGAACGGATTTCACGCGATTATTCGCAAGAATGTCGCTTCTAGGGCTTGCAAATATTCGGAAATTTTGTTATTTGAATATTATATTTTTTCTGGGTATTATTCGAATAATAGACAAAAGTAAAGAGTTTAAAAAAAACATGTCTTTATTTGCCTTTGGTGCGTATCGCCACAGCTCCAAAATACAAAAATTAAGAAATCAAACAAGTTACCTCCCAAAGAGTGGTAAGTACCTACAGTGAAAGAGCTATCCTAGGAAAACAAATTAATAATTATTAGATCAGCAATCAACGTATTTACTAACGCACAGCTATTATCTAACTTTGGCTCGTTCTCAACGTTTTCCTTGGGGAAAACGTTGAGAACGAGCGTGACGTGAGACGAGCGTCTATTGAACCATCATTTAGGGAACAACTCGCGCACGCTCGGACCGAACGACGACGAAACCTTGGACGTTGCGCGCAAATTTTAATATTTTTTATTAGTCGCTTCCCTTGCGTCCTCCAGCGTGCGCGAGGCAGCGGCAACGGTATCCTGGATGATGTAGCGCGGGCAGACTGCCCCATTCAGAACAGGTGGATTCAGATAGTGATGGGCTCCATCTCATTAAATTTTAATTCAAATTTTTGTGTACTTAATATTAATTTTGTGTAACATTTTATTTTATCCAATTTTAAATTTACTGTGTCTACTGACTAAATATTGGGATAGATAAATACAGCATCTTCTGTAGGTACCCTCACATTTGTCAGATATTTGACAATCAAATTTACACACACTAACTACTTATAGACTAATTGACTAATAACTAATTGACGACCGATGTGGCGCGGTGGGCGAAGGTCCGCCTACTACACAGGAGTTTGCGGGTTCGATTCCCGCCCTGGGACAAATGTTTGTACGATCTGCAAATATTTGTTCCGGGTGTTCTGGGTATTTTCTATGTATAATAAAAAAATATCTATCTATGTAATGTATTGTATTAAGTATATCAGTCATCTAGTACCCATAACACAAGCTCTGCTTAGCTTGAGGCTAGATGATGCTGTGTGGATTGTCCAGCATTATTTATTTATTATAGATATGCAATACATCACAAACGCATAAACCAACCACAAACAGCCAACAGAAAAATGCTATAAATAAAATAAAACTAAGAAGCTCTTACTTTCATTGCCGAGTTTGTCCAAATTATAGTCAAGTTTGTCCAAATCACTGAAAACGGCTGCCCATATCTCCATTACATCTTCACTTCGTCTCTCATTGTTCTCTCTCCATTGGCGAAGAAGTTCTTTCGCCTCTGGAATCAGAATCATATGTAAAATACACATCAAGCAGAACAATGTCACAAAAAATGGACAAGTGCGAGTATGACTCATGCATGAAGGCTTCCATACAAGGTTGTATGTTTACCAAAATAATTAACATTATTCAAGTTCATAAACTATGAAAGCACCAAACATTGCTGTAACGAAAAGATAGTCAGATTGAGAGACAAACTTAACTTTGTAGTTGAAAAAATGTTCTCCCATACATTGACGTACAGCACAAATATTATGTGATATAACTACAAATTAACGATTTTCAAACTATTTCCTTAACTTGTGCTGTATGACCTTGCTTCTTGCCAAATTTCATGATTCTAAGCTAACTGGGTTTTGATTTATATGCGAGTATCAAAATTTTTCACATAAATGGCGTATTTTTTTATTATGTTAACTTTCAACCTTGATAAAATTAAAACTCCTATGGATAATAGACTTGATATTAATTTCAACTTGATACCTCCATGCCTTCCTGAGAAAAGGCTTGACAGATGGAAAACAAAGTGGTCCTATAAGGGTTCAGTTTTTTCCTTTTGAGGTACAGAACCCTAAAAACAAGTTAAGGTACAAACTTAGTTGGTACCATCGTCATATTTTATACCAGTCTATCAAGTATTATTAGTAAAATTTCCTATTTTATGTATATAGGTACCTACTCAAAAACTCTTCAACTGTGTACAAGGTTTTTTAATCTAGTTTTAAAACTGCTTAGGCTAGGAGCATCTAAACGCGATAAACTTATAATTTAATGCTTTTTGGGATCAGATTGTATGGTGGTGGTCCCATGACATGATATGACATTATAATACTCCATACGAGGTTTATCAACTTTGTAAGCATGTAAAAAAAACATTTCTCGGTGATTTCTATGATTTCAAAGCAGTATAGGACAATAATTAGCTTATACTGCTTTGAAATCATCCATAATGATTAACAAACATTAAATTGGTTTTTCAGCTTACCACTATGACTTATTTCTTCATAATTGAATGACATACTTGAGAAAATAACTTAGATTGTTTTTTGATAATTTCAGTAGCTTCTTTCTTTTTCAAAATAGAGCTAAGGCCCTATGAAAAAATTGAAAAATGCAAAAAATAATTATTGAACCAACAACAGGGATACTATGTACCATAGATCTAAAATGTTTTTTAATGCACAGAGCCACAGAGATATCTGAATGACCACAGACTTACAAGATATTGAATGAACCACAGAAACGTCGTGGCCAAAGATAAACCAGTATTCTAGATTTCCACAGACTAGTTAGGGATACTTCATATATTCCTAGCATGAAGGAAGAGTTTTTAGTGCTGTCAGTATGGTTATATGATTTTTCCCACGAAATTTACATAGCCATAAAAACATAAACGAACGAATTAACAAATGATACTAGTGTGATGTTTGACTGATTCACTTACTCAATAGATCCACGGTCCAAGCCGAGAGGACCCGTAAGTCTAGTGATAATTTTGTCGAAATCGGGTATGTGGAGGATGATATTGATATTATATATAAAATCAATTTAAAAAAGGGGCTTTAAAGTGGTTTTACATAATTCACATAAGGGTTTCCATATGACTTCCCCATTACCTACTTTCCCCAGTATTTTTGTTTACCAAGAGAACAAAAATAGTTTAAAAAAGCCATCACTTTGTAATGGCACTTTTTATGTATCTTGGTATTTGTTTTCCAATTAGTTTTTTTGATGTTTCCTTCGTATCGTGCAATCTGCGTTAAGCTTGCTGAAAGCCGATATTAATACCCATAAATACCCGCTTAAAGGTTGTCTATAATTTACTCGACAATAGGTATCAAAATAACGGCAAATCGGGGAAATGCCTTCATAAGGGCAGCCCTAGTAGGTAATCAGAATGAATGAAGGGTAAGACAGAGAACGAATCACAAATCATGACCAATCACAATACGTGACAGATGAATGAATTGTCTATGAAAAATGAAATTGAGTTGCCTGTAAATGATACCAGTTTAAGCGATAGTAAAACGCTAATGAACGTTGATTGACGTGAAAAGAAAGATATAAATAATTGATTGATTTATTTTTTTAATTGTAGGAACCTTGAATAATTATTCGTAAAATAATGTAAATTAGTTATTTAGATCACTTTGGTTTTGATATTATTCATATAAGCAAATATTAAAATAATAACTTAAAATCATAAATAAGCTTTTCTTTATGGATATGAAAGTGGCTGAGGGAAACGAGTTGCCAATCCTTTGCTTCGACTTGCCACTCGAGGAGGTCAAAGATGTGTTATGCAAATTCTTTGATTCACAACCGTATAATTGAATAGAGTAGAATAAGTTTATTTGCTAAATATAGAAATGCTCGTATAAAGAAAAACACTAGGTATAACATATAGGTTCGCCATTTTCGTTCTACGTAGTAGCCTAATACCTATCTAGCCTTTGGTGATTATTTATTCTATGGTTCTACAGTTTTAATTTTACAAAATATATTGCCATTTGAAGAAATCATAAGAGTAATATATATTTACTAGTTGTTGTACTAGTAACAACCCGCGGCTTCGCCCACGTCGTATGTTAATAAAAGTAGCATATGACCGTCTCCAGGCTTCAAACTATGTCCACCAACTTCTGAATGAATCGAATCAAGGATTACAATTTATACAGAGTTTGGAGCTCAATTGCACACCACCAAAGAGTAGTTTTGAAAAAATAAAAAATACGTATTTCATTTTACTTTAAAGTTTATTTGTACAGAGTTTTGAGTGAGTCAAACAATTTTTTTTTCATAGAAACTTTACCGCCCTGTTTAACCCCCATAGGGGTCGAGTTTCGAAAATTAGCCTATGTATTATTCCAGATCCTAAACTATCTAAATACCAAATTTCATCAAAATCGGTTTAGTAGTTACGGAGATACGTGGTAACAAACATTCACACACACACACAGACAGACTTTCGCATTTATGATATTAGTAGGATTCTGCTTATACACAAAAATATGAGTTTCATTACAATTAAAGTACCAGACTTACACCTCTTCTTTGGATAGGGCTTAAAGTTTTAGATCTCATCTCTAACGTAAAATCGCCTATCGCCTTTATAAATAAATGAACTATATGTTGAAATGGGAAGGCAATAGGTGTGCTCACAATATTTATAAGCGCTAGGCTAGGCCAAAATAGAGTTATGTCTGGCATCAAGGGTTTTTGTGGCAATACTTATTTAATTTGACAATGACATGTCTATGCTAGGGTCTATGGGTCTATGGTCGGTTCGGTTAGGTTCGGTTCCATAACTAGCTTACGACTAGGAAGTTTCGTTACACGCATGAATCGTTCTATAGAATTATTGAAGTTCGAATAAAAATGTATAGAAATCATATCCCACAAAACTCCACAAAATCGTTACCGACGGGAGTATTGGAACACAAAAGTGTGTGTCTGTGTGTGTGTCGTGCGTGAATGAACGAAACGTCTGCTTGCTGCTGTACAAGCAAAGCAATATGTCTGACTTGACTTGATTATTTGGAAATATTTTTAGATGTACAATAGTCGTAATTTTACCAATAATCTCTCCATTATTCTTAGTGTGCCATGGATTATACATGATAGACAGTAAAGTTGGTAAGACTCGTTGTATCTAGCTAAAATGTATTGTTGTTTTTTACTGCCTTCTTTCTTCATCGTACAATGCTCGACTTTTTATGTCTCAATGGCCTTTATCTTGGAGTTTTGTTTTCTTTTGTCCTCCGTTTGCTCGTCTGACAAGTTTACGGAATTCGATTATGCGTTGTAATTCTGTATATTTATTCAGAGTATTTTGTCCGACAGATCGATAGAAGAATAAACGACGAAGCTATAGTATCGTTGTGGACAAGGATATTTCGTGTGAATAGTAGATATGCGCGTCACGGACATTGCTCGATCAGGCTCGTGCGAACGAGTGTGCGTGCTGTGACGAAACTTATCAATATAATCGGTGGCGCAGGGTCGTCGCTCAGCGGCCGCGGTCACATTGCTCGCGTGACGTCACCATGGATCCTCTCGTGCAATGCCCCGTCTGCACGCTCTTCCTGCACAGCGGGATGAGCCTCGAGTCCCATCTGGACACGCATCCCAAAGATCAAGTTATCAAAGCTCTATGCAGTTTCACCAAAACAAATGTCAGCTGTGTTAGAAATAGAACACCCACTCCTGCCAACTCTGAGAGGTCTTACAGGAGCAGGTCTAGAACACCTGTCACAGAGGACAGCGGAACTAATCCTTGGAATGGGACAAAGGAACATGATACCTACTGGGCTAGGACCCCTAGTGGCACTTCCAGTAGGACCCCTAGCGGGTCCAGCCGTGGAGTCAGCCGGACACCTAGCAGGACTCCTAGCAGGACTCCTAGCAGGACTCCCAGCAGGACTCCCAGCAGGACTCCCAGTAGAACCCCCAGTAGAAATGCTAGATCTCAATCATCAACAAATGTGTCAAGAATCTGCACTCCTGATATGAGATTGGTAGACAATTTATCATATGAAACAACAGCAGTTAATAGTTCATCACATCATTCTAACTACCCATTACCGATGAAACCTGATAAAAAGCAATGTGTGTACTCTTCAGCTGCAGATGACTTTGAGCAGCAGTTCATGGATTACTCTGATCAGCTGGAGGATAAGGAAGTGAAGTATTCCCGAAGTGCCGAGTATAATGCGCTGGATGTCAATAATGTTTATTCTTACAATGTGCCAATGCTGGGGACTGGTGAAAAGATGCAAACACTGCCACCTCATGCGATGCCACGGAAAAGAAATGAACCAGTCAAGATGGCCAGTACTATAAAGCCGAATAACTTACTCAACCTTGTTAAAAATAACATAAGTGGAATGCAGCGATTACCTCCTTATCTGGCTAACCGTAGTTCAGCATACCAGATGTCTAATGCTCCCACATTTGTTCAGAAGAATGTGCAAAATAGCATGATTCTGGCTAGTGGTTTACCAAACACCCAAGTACAAATTGAAGCTAAAAATGTGCCTCCATTAGTCCAAAACCATTTTAATCTGACCTCAGGGGGGACTTTCACCCCAGGTACTACAGTAGTCACCCAGAATTCCCAGTACTTTTATCAAGAAATGGTACAAAACATTGATCCTAAATCCTTTGTTCCTTCCATGCCACCTGTTTTCACAGGTCACGAGAATATAACTAATGTTGCACAAACTAGTTCAGAATGTACAAGAATGTATCAGAATTTGATGCTTGTAGATCAGTTTGGGAACACTTCATGTATGTACACACCTCAGCAGATGCTGCCAAAAACATGTCCTCCTCCATTATTCACAGAGAGTGCTCGATCTGTGAATGCATATGTGCAAAAACCAGCTCCAATGAAGAAAGAACCCAGCAAGACTTTAATCATTGAAGTGGGACCCATACTGCCGCTGCAGCAGAGAGCAAGCTCAAGAGCTTCTGCTTCAAACACTGTGATAACACAGCCAAGACCTTCTGTCCTCAATGTTCCTATAAGATCTCCACCTAAATCTGAGGCTCCAAGTATTTCTATAACGGAAAAAGTTGAAAGAACTGAAGTGCCAGGTACAACTAGAGGCCTCAAGATTCTGAGCAACATCAAAGTGGAAGTTCCAGTGCAACATATTAAGAGCATGATAAACACCGTGATGGACCTGACTGGTTCCAATGACGCGGTGTTTCCGGATCGGAGCAGGACTCCTGAAAAGATCTTGCCTGACTTAGACGTCGGCAAGGAGAGGGTGTTGGATAACTTCACGCAGCCTTCCATGGCTAGTGGCGACAGCTCTCACTCGTTTTCCGAACTGAAAAAGTTCGAAAGTGCTACCTCAAGTAAAGACTTATCTAGTAAAACTAGCAGCGTAGATAATAAATTAGAAACAGACTTCAGCGATAGCTGTCCAGTGCCAGATTTGATATGTAACGAGAAGCCTTCTATCTCACCGTGCAGCGAGCTGTCTGAGAGCGGAGACAACTCCGTCGACCGCACTTCGATATCCCCCAAGCCTCACTCCAGTGGAGTCACCAAGAAGGAAATCGACTTAGACTGCAGAAAGAAAGCTCCGTTTAAAATAAGACTGAACAACATTTTCGTCAGAAAGAACAAGAAGGTTCTGCAAATAAAGAATGCTAAAGCTACCTTCAGCGGATGCGAAATCACGCCCGTCGCCTGCTCGTCTAAAAGCTTAGCGCCGGAGAATTACGCCGCCGCGAAGATAGCTCAGTCACCAAAACGGAACGAGAAATCGACACTAACGACTATTTCTATCGAGGAGATTAGGGAAAAAGAAGAAACGTGCCGTGATATGGATGTTGTGGTCGAGGAGGTGACGCTGCCGTTGCCGCCCGCTAAATCCGAGGTCGCGGTAAAGGAGGAGCTCAGTTCGAGCAACGAGTGTGCGTTCAGCAACGAAGCCCCCGGGCCGGCGCGGGGCCTTGGCCCTCTCGATCCCCTGCGGCCCATATCCGTCAGCTACGGCAGGATGTCGCCCACAGATTTTGACGACGAGTCCAGCCATCGCGAGCTATTAGACCTCGAAGGCGCGAAGAACAAGCAGTTCGTCAGCATGATGAACGAGAACTACTTCGGAGACAACATCTACGCCGACTACTTCACCCCGGACCGGGTCGAAGCGTTCGACGATAAAGGCCCGACCGTTTTCAAAGACAATTCCAAAGAAGCTTTTTCGTGTAACATTTGGGGAGAGCCGTCTTCTAAAGAGAACGAATTTGTACTTCCTAATTTTATCCACGAGAGTTACAAGATAGTTGACAACGGAGAGTATGCAGATGGAGAAGACGTGAGGGGGGACAGCAAAGCGGACGTGCCACCGCTGAACATATGCGCGGACGAGCGGATGCCGCCCCGGGGCGAGCTCAGCGGACAGGAGAGCAATGGAGACATGGAGGCCTCTTGGGGCTCGGTAAGTTTATGAAGTTAGTTATCTATTTTAGAAGCCACTATTTTAAAACGTGAAAAAAACTTGTTTACCTATTTTAAGACATATAAAGGGCATCTTAAGGTCCTATATGCAGTACTATCTTGGGTAGAGGCACTTCGAAACTTTGGCTTTTTGCTGCTTTTGTTCACGATGTTTTTCTTCACCGTTTTGAGCATTTTATTTGGCCTAGCGGACCCTAGGTATGATATTAGGGCTATTAGTCCCTATAATCAATGCACTCCACCATTTTTTTTCGCTTTAGAAGGCCCGTGTTCACCAACACTAACGGGTGGTTAGGTCCTAATAAAATCTTTTTGACACTTGTTTTCATATGAATTTGTCATCATGATCAATGGTTAGACCGTCCTTTTATTTTGTTGGTGAATTCAAGCCTTAGTCGGAGGCTTTCGCGTAATTATAAATAAATACTTAATAGTAAATTCGTATGAGTTTGCTACTTAACGCTACGTAACGCTTGTGACGAAGTCTTTAGGCTGCCAAAAGTTTTCTGATATGACTGACATCTTATCGTGCCCTACGAATATTTCGTTTAGCTCTTTTGTGTACTACACTATTTATTCAAATCAAAAATCGATTGGACAAAACGAATTTAACACAGAGGCCTCCTTAAAACATACACTGTCAAATTGAGCTGCCATAGATCAAATAGAAAACCTCTAATTTAATAGCTGGCAAACTAAGGCTGCTGACCCAGTAGGTTTTAATTTGCCTCTTATTACAAACTATAGCGCATGCAATAAGGCATGACTCAAAACTCGTTGGACGTCAGGTCACGTCTCTAGTGCATGTCAATTTATTTGACAAAGTAATAAAAATATAACCAAAATGTAATATCGTAAAGATTGCGGAAAGTCGGTGCATGAAGATGGCCCAAGACTTTCGTCATGACACTCTTTGGGAGAGGCCTATGTTGCAGTGGTCTTTGATGATGATAAATATTCAATCGATAGACCGAGCCACTAAGCCATTAAGCCCATTTAATAATACATGCCCTAGATGCAAGGCATATATATTGAAGTTAAAAAAGGCACTTTAAGATTACGATCCGTGTGGATACGCCTAATATTCATAAGCAGTGGTTTTCAGAATATGTTTGATGGTTTTTTTTTATTATTCACAAGATTATTTGTTTATATTTTTGGCCGGTATTTTCAGATGTACCCCGAGGCGTGCTCCACCGGGCCCTATGACCTGATGGCGCGCGAGAGCTGGGTCTCCGACGGATCCGAACTCGACGTTACTGAGAAGAGAGACACGCTGTAAGTTATTATGATTTTCGGACGCTTTTTTTTTTAGTTTCGTACCTGAAGAGTGCCAGCCAGCCCCATGGACCCTGTTACTATTACTAAGTCTTCACCGCCGTTCGTTGTTGGTCTGTCTATCACTGTGCTATTTTGTAAACGTAAGCCAATTAAAAATATCAGTTCAAAGTAGCCAGTTTGGTTTTCACAGAATATGTATTACTATTATGGCAAATAATATAAAAAAAAATATTTACATGGCAAAAAATAAAATAAAATCAAAGTCAAAACATGGGTTGTTGAAAATGATTATGATTAAATACTGGAAACAGCTCTCTCCATATTCCGTCTTTTGATTACGTTTGCAAATTTAGTAACTTTAGTTTATAGTTTTTGCAATACAGCACCCTGTTTCGCAACTTTGGCCATGTAAAATAGAAAGCGGTCGGTATTTCCAGGGAGGAGGAACTGGTGTTCCCTAAGGCGCGCATGTATGCCTGCCAGACCTGCGGCACCAAGCACGCCTCGCTCAAGGAGCTGCGCGCGCACAAAGCGGCCGAGCACGTCTACCAGACGTGCCCCAAAACCACCTACAGTCGACTGCAAACCGCGCGAGCCATTAAGAAGGAAGAGAAACCGGACGAGCTGGCGTGCGCAGGTAAGATAATGCTATAGGAGGTCGAGCACGTCCCCCAGACGTGCCCCAAAACCACCTACAGTCGACTGCAAACCGCGCGAGCCATCGGCGAAGAGAAATCGGATGAGCTGACGTGCGCAGTTTAGATAATGCAATAGGATGCCGAGCACGCCCCCCAGACGTGCTCCACGACCACCTATAGTCGGCTTGTAACCGCGCGAGCCATCAACAAAGAGAAACCGAACGAGCTGGCGTGTGCAGGTAAGATAATGCTCTAGGCTAGGCGGCCGAGCACGTTTCCTGACTTGCCCTAAAAACCTTTAAGTAGAATAAATCGGACGAGCTGGCGTGCGCAGGTGAGATAATACATTAGGCGGCTCAGACGCCCACAGCTTTCTCGCAAAGTTGCCACGAGTAATGAAGCTGGCTCCAGCTGGTTTGCAAATGGAATGATGAAGCCTCCTTTGCTTCATCTTTATACTAACGGTGATGTGTAGTTAGATTGTGAATTTACTTTAGAGAACAAAGGTCTATTATGCATTTAATCACCATTATCGAGGTCATTTCGCGTGCTTTTTTCCTTAGAAGAAATAGTTCCGTGTTTTAACATTAACTGTCTGCTCAAGGCCACATCAACTTAAGCGAATAAGCAGTTTTCTTTTCGATCAGTGATAAGTGTATCTTGTTCTTCAGAGTTGCATAGATGGGGCTTTACAAAAGAAGGAAATAATGTCTATCAAAAATGTGACGTCACATACAGTGACATCTAGGAAGTTTCCAGGAACTAATCTGGCCTGGGGTCTAGACGAATACCTCACGCTTAGTTTTCCTTTCACGCTAACGCTAATTTGTCAAGGCAAAACTTGACAGCAGTCACGTGACATTTCTACAGCTAATGTCATTACTGTTAAATATTTCCGCAGGCGTTAACGCCAACAGAAAGGGGTATTTGCACACCCTGATATGAATAAAAAAGAAGCTATCCTATCACTATTGCTCAAAACTCCTTTGAAAACCTTGTTAACCTTGTTTACAGAGAACCTCCTCATCGACTCGAAAGAAAGCATATCACCGACCATCCTAAAAGTGTACCACCCTGACACAATAGACGAGGCCAAGCCCACCATCGGCAATCTGCGCAGTCTACTCAAGAAACAGGGGAAGCGGAAACGCAGGGATTTCGTCTGTCCCACATGTAAAGTAGACCAGGTGAGATGTTACTTCAATAGACAATAGTTACATATGAGACATCATCAATATCTTTATTTTTCAATCTTCATCTTTCATCTCATTTATAATCATGCAGGAAAGAAGCTTCTGCAAGTCAAAGTTAAAAGTATTTTTTATTTAGACCACAAGGAACATTTAAAAACGTCAATTTATAAACTACTAGTTTCTGCCCACGGCTCCGCCCGCGTGGTACCCGGACATATCAGATACATCATAGGCTACTTTTTGCCTATGTGTTATTCTGATGTATAAGCTATATTACTGTAAAGTTTCATCCGTGTAAAAAAAAAACTTTAATTAATTGAATTATTATTTTGTTATTCAGGTGTCGGAGCCCGCGTTTACAGCGCACCTCAAAATCCACCCTCTCGAGTGTCTCACCTGCGGGAAGTTCTTCTCGAGGCGGGCGAACCTGCAGCTTCACGAGAAGACGCATCTAGGAATCAAGGACTACAAGTAAGGACAATTATGCAAACCATTTGAGGCGGCGTCATAAAAAAAGCGGATTGACTTAAAGATGGATGTACTCATGTACTAACCTGTCCTGAAGAGGGGCGGAAGTGAAGGATGATGATGAAACTAATAGTTTAAAAAAAATACAAAGTATAATTTTTAAAAAGTCGCTTAGCTAAACAGTGTTTTGGTTGTTACTGATAATTTAAATTGTCATTTTCAGATTTCTTATTTTGGAAAGAGTCTCTTTAGTTAATTGACTGTTTAATATTTGTAAAAGAAAGATCTTACATATAGAAACTTAAAAATAACTGCAGTCCAGCTATATACAGATTCAGATGCATTCTAAGGTTTGAGATTTTAGGTTTAAGGCCTATTAACTTGGATCAGATGATCAACATCTAGAAATGCCACTAGCTCACGACATTTCTTTCAGATGTGACATTTGTGACCTGGAAAAGCCACTAGCTCACGACATTACTTTTCAGATGTTTCAGGTGTGACATTTGTTACACCTAGTAATGCCACTAGCTCACGGCATTATTTTTCAGATTTGACATTTGTGCCACCTGAAAAGGCCACTAGCTAACGACATTTCTTTCAGGTGTGACATTTGAGACTACTAGAAAGGCCACTAGCTCACGACATTTATTTCAGATGTGACATTTGTGACACCTTTAAAGGCCACTAGCTCACGACATTACTTTTCAGGTGTGACATTTGAGACACCTGAAAAGGCCATTAGTTAACGACATTACTTTTCAGATGTGACATTTGTTACACCTAGTAGGGCCACATACCTGAAATGACCACTAGCTAACGACATAACTTTTCAGGTGTGACATTTGCGAGAAGCGTTTCATGACGCGTCAGAAACTCGGCGAGCACCACAACATTCACACCGGCCGCTCGCCGTACAAGTGCACCTTCTGCGACGACACCTTCCGGCGGTACTCAAACATGGTGCAGCATCGGTGAGTGACAGTATTCACTCTTATAATGAACTAGCTGCGCCTCGGCCGCCTTCGTTAAGCTGCCAGTGCGCCCGCGCATGCGGCTCATCAGGGATGCGGTTATATGTCGCATGATTGCTTCTGCCAAAGAAGTCATCAGTGCGTGCTTCTGAGAACATTTATTTGATTTATATGGTTAATATCAATTACAATAACACCCGTGACTGAGCTACTCAACTCAAGTGTGACATGACTCAGGTGTGATGTGACTCTGATGTGATATGACTCAGGTGTTACATGACTCAAGTCAAACATACGAAGGTGCGAGACACTTGGTGTGGAGGCGTGATTTCACACTGGTATAACACGGCTCAAGTGTGACAGACAGGAGTAATACAACACAGGCCAGCAGCAGGTTTTCTTCAAACGCTCTCTTTGTGTAGTTGACGTTTAGTTAGGGCTCCGAAAAAGTCCCTCTCTACCCTGGCGTCAACACGCAGAGATAATTTTAACTCGGCCGCGATATGAACTCTAATTTAGCATGAGTCAAAGGTTACATGGCACAAGTGTAACATGACTCAAATATAACATGACTCAAGTGTAACATGACTCAAGTGCAACATGCCACAAGTATAACATGAGTTAAGTGTAACATGACTCAAGTGCAACATGATTCAAGTGTAACATGACACAAATATAACATGACTCAAGTATAGCATGGCTTAAGTGTGACATGACTCAAGTGTAACATGACACAATTATAACATGAGTTAAGTGTAACATGACTCAAGTATAACATGAGTTAAATGTAACATGACTCAAGTGCAACATGATTCAAATGTAACATGACACAAATATAACATGACTCAAATATAACATAGCTTAAGTGTAACAAGAGTCAAATGCAACACAGCTCAAGTAACAAGTGATTATCCAGGGACCGGCACCACCTGCACAAGCGTGTGAAGAGCCGCGACTACGTCTGCCAGTGCGGCTCCGTGTTCCAGTCGCGCGCGAAGTACCTCTGGCACAAGGAGACTCACGCGGACAAGCCGCGCGCCTGCCTCTACTGCAGCGACAAGTTCGTGCACGCGGCCTCGCTCACGCGGCACGTGCGCCGCTCTCACAACGACCTCTACCTCTCGCAGCATACGAGGAACAAGAACGTTAACGTCACGTGCCCCATATGCAAGCAGGTATGCGCTTTATTCACAACAACCGACAGACACGTGTGTTGTGGATTCCCTGTGTTGTGGGTCTTGTAATCTTTCGCACAGTCCGTTCCATCCAAAGGTGCTCTAGTAGAGATCGCTAATTAGCGATAAGACCGCCCATTGTACAACAATATTAAAGTTTGTACTATTTATTTAAGCTGAAATATTTGGTGTGCAATAAAGTATTTTCTATCTATCTATCTATCTATCAGGAACCAGGAGTGCCGTGGTACAACAACACACATCCGGAACAAATATCTGCAGAACATGCAGACATTTGTCCCGCAGCGGGGATCGAACCAGCACCTCTTTTGTCCGGAACCGATAGAACTTGAATTTTTTAACCAATAACAATAGAATAGAAAAATATTTTATTTACGACGTTTGGTATAATAATTATTTATTTATTTATTTGTTTAACAATAATATATTTCATTTCATTTATATACCATATTATAACATTGGTTGTTATACAAGGTAAGTCAGTTCTGTTTACATATTTGGTTTAAAATAATACACATAAATTACAAAATTACATAGCATTACAGTAAACACCAATGCGTTATGAAATACAAACAATAAAAAAAAAACAATAATGAACAGATATAACTAATATTAACACTATCAATCAACTCACAATACCTCAGACATTCTAGGATATTATTACGTCTATACCGCATACTTAACTATTCTCCTGCTGACGTTTCGTTGACCGTTTAGAGGTTCTTCCTCAGCATCGTCCGCGACCACGCGGGTTAGACGGCAACTGAAACGTCAGCAGGACAATAGTAAAGTACTTGGTATAATCGCAATGTCGTAATAACATTCTAAAACAATAGCAATGTACTTGCAGGTGTACCTCCGTCCGAACCTTCGCGCGCATCTCCTCACGCACAGCGGCAAGCGCCCCTACCCCTGCGTCATCTGCAACAAGGCCTTCACAACCAAATGGAATCTGAAACTGCACCGCTGGACGCACATGAGCCGCTCCGCGAAACCGTTCAAATGCTCGCTCTGCAAAGGGGCGTTCATCCGACACACCGAGTACGTATCGCATATGAACGCACACAAATCTGTACGCCCCTACACCTGCAACTACTGCGGCTGCCAGTTCATAAGGAAGTACAACTGCCAGCGGCATGTGAGGGAGCACGAAATGGCGAAGAAGTTCGTTTGTAACGTGCCCGAATGCGGGAAGTCCTTCCATAGGAGCTACTATCTATCGGAGCATTTGAAAGTTCATAGCGGGGTCAGGCCGTTCTCGTGCGATATTTGTGACAAGACATCGAGCAATAAGTCGAATCACAATAAACACATGAAGATACACCATGCTAGGGAAATGGTCGCGGCGGAGGCCTAGGGCTGTGCTCGATGTGGATGTCGGTTCACTAGTGTTGTTGCTTTTAACGTTGCATCAGTTGCGGAATAGTGTTGGGCGGAGTGCACGGATTCGTGTACGTTCACTATTTTCTAATCTGACATATCAATGATGATAAATTCTTATTTTTAACTTTTAAAAGGGTACTTGTGTGCTTCCGTGGTAGAATTCGCTGTCATTATTAAGAAGTTAGCATCGTAAAAGGCCTTTCAAATGAGGTATATTCTCGTAATGTAATCAAGGTCAACGAACAGAAAAGACATCCACACGGCGCGCACGCGACGCTCTGTAAATATCTAGTTAAATTTCAAATTCTAATTAATTTGTACATACAGGACCAAGTGGTTGTTAAACATAGATAGGTTTATCCAGTTGTGATTATAATGTGATGGTCGAGTTGTATTGCGGGAAGGTAACATAATGCAAGATGGACGCGCATTATAAATATTCAACAATGCCTGCACGTGTCCCAACAGATAAATGAGTGTCAAATATCACGGCAGAGGGAAGCACTATACAATATAATAGAGTTATATGAATCTCTATACATAAGCTATTATGCCAGACCGAATCTCGACCTGAATTTAAGACTCAAGCATTGATTTTTGACAGTTTTTCAATATAAACGCGACTTTTCAATCTTGAAATGCATTACAAAAATCTATGCTTGTATGCTAGACTGATTCAGTTTGAATATAAGTACTGGAATACTATGCATGACCTCGATTGTTACGCGCCATGACACAGTAGTGTGAATCCGCCTTTTTAGTTTTCCTTTCACGCCAACGCATATTTGTCAAGGTAAAACATGGCAGCAGTCACGTGACATTTCCACAGATAATGTCATTTCCATACAATTCCATCTTCCGCAGGCGCTAATGCGAACATAAAGTGGTATTTGTCTAGACACCCAGGAAACAGATATTGAAAAACGTTCTTACTATACATGGTCTAAAAATATTTAATTCATTATTTGGGCCCGCACTTTCGGTCCGCATCGAAAACAAAAAAAAAGAAAACGTGCGCTACTTTAGCTACACAGAAAACTTTCATTGGAGAAGTATACATTGGAGAAATGTAAAATATAATTAAAATTTGATTTAAATTTATGTGAATTAATAGAAATTCCGCTATACTCTGTGCATTCTGGCAATATAACTCGATTACCTGCCTCGGCGTTGTAAAAATAATAAAAATAGTCAAATAAATTAAAGGGTTTCGGTATAGGTACCCCGCTTTACGGTTTTTAGTGTTCCGTATTTTCTACATTTGTTACTACGTAATTCCCTCGAAAACTGGGTTTGCTTTAAAAAAAACTTTAAAGTTCACACTTTGTAAGCAAAAGTGTTGCCATAGAATGCAGTTACATAAGACAGTTTCATTGAATAATAACAGGTAGACAGTGATCCACAAGTGTTCTTTACATAATGTAATCTTCACATTTATTGTATTTCAAAAACTATCGTGAACTTGACTATTCATATTGTAAAAACGGGAATTTTCACGTACTGCACTATCGGGGACACATTTATTTTGTCGCACGAGTTTTCAGATTACATGTGATAAGTTAAAATAAAAGAGCATAATGCGAAGAGCACTCTTCTGAGTAACATAAAATGTGGATGATGATATGTGTCCTGATACAAAGATTAAAAAATAATAAAAAAACCATATCTGTCGAGGGAAAAAACTTTTCACAAATAATTGCATTATAACTTTTTTGACAATATTTTGTAAATAGGTATACTTTTTTTTACTGATTTCATTTTCTTAATTAATTTTGTAAATATTAACTATAATCATTATAATTATTAAAATATATTTTTATTTATGACTATGTACTTTTATGATTCACTTGTTTTTGTGGGGACAGTTTCGAATAATTTCGACTAAAAATTTATAGAATAATTTCTTTGTGCTGGATTATACACTGCATGCCTCCCCGGTCCCGTCAAAAATATTACTTTATTTAGTATTCTAAAAGTACATAGATAAACTTAATGTACTTACTTATTTTGACATAAAAAAAAACATTAGTGTCCATGCAGTGTATAACTAGTATTATTCTTCGCATATTGTATTAAACGCACGGGCCCCTTGGGCGGGGTCGTGTTACTTTGGCAATATACTTGAAGTGCCTACATAAGTTATATTAATATCAACAAATTAGATACATTTGTTATTAGTTAGTTTCGCTGGAAAGCTAGTAATAGCACTTTATAGCGCGTTTGCACAAATATTTACGTTGCTGAAATTCACTAAAAAGCCAGTGTTTTGCCATGTACATAATAAATGTACATATTTCATTAAATGTTGTGTAAATTACAGGTGTCAGTAGTTTGAATAGGTAGAGAATTATACAATTTAGTGTTTTTTTTTAATGAAAGGTGTTTTTTCCCTGTATTTTTAATTGATTTTACGAAAAAATCAAAAAAGATTTAAGATAAATAAGATTTTTTGATTGAGACCACACCAAAGCCAATGAAGGATTAAAAAAAACAAAACAAACACGCGACTGTATCATGGACATCCTCAGATCCATACCCAACGCGTAGATCTTTGAAAATACCAAGTAGGGGGGAGTCAGAGGTACGTCCAAACATTTCGTTTGTCACATGCCCGCGGTTTGCAAGTAGTTAGCATTCCACTTGACAGGTTGCAAGGATTATTATCATAAAAAAAAGTTAATTTAGACAACATTTTAAGACCCTCGACATTCGGTAGTCTATTGCGGCAGTGGTGATAAAAAACACCATATTGTAGCACCCCCCAGAGACACGTGGCGATAAAACTTCTTCGGTTAATCAAGATGATTGCAAAAAAAACAGCATTACCAATAGCATAGTACTAATTTTGTAAATTTTGTGAGTTGTTTAAGACAAAAAAATAACAGACACACAAAAGAAAATATAAATAACATCAAACTAAAATATTACGGGTTAAATTCATGCATGCCACTTACAGAGGTGTGCCCCAGTACTCTATCATCGATAGGTCAGAGATCCTCCCTACCATAATGATAAATGAGGTAAAGACTACCGCAGTACTCTATCATCGATAGGTCAGAGATCCTCCCTACCATAATGACAAATGAGGTAAAGACTACCGCAGTACTCTATCATCGATAGGTCAGAGATCCTCCCTACCATGACGAATAAGTTACTCTGTCGCTACGTCATCCCCTGAACATTTGCATCCCCGTCAAGCTTTGAACAAGTCCTTGTTATGTTGTTGTTGTGGAATTTTATCCCAAACAATAATACCTTGCGTCCACTACCTTGCGTCGCAGGTGGTAAATAACGCGCGCCGCTTTCTTGTCTTAGTCTTCATGGCAAAGTCGCGAGGAATCTGCCTACATTGACTTTAAGACGATCAATGTAGACGAATATTTTTTTTATAAAACAGAAGTGGCAGACAAACATGCGGCCCACCTGTTGGTAACCGTTCATATGTTACCGTAATCCATGAAAGCTTACAAAACTAGAGGTGTTTGGCGCGTTGTCGATTCTGAGACAACATAATGACTTTTCATTATGTTGTCTCAGAATCGACAGAATCTCGTGCCTGTAATCTCACCAGCACCTTTCAAACCTACCAATTATTCAAAATGAACCTATTATTTAAATAATTAAAAATCTAACGTTGACTAAGGTTTATTCTATTTTGGCGAAGGAACACAACAAATATTTGTGCAAACACGCGAAATGGTAAAGTGGAGCGAAATGGAATAGTGCAATGGCAACGTAATACTTACCGAATCGTTGGTTATCTTTTAGTTTATCCTTCGTTATTTTCTTAAACCCCAGCGTCATTAAATTCCTTATCCACTGAGCCACATTAATGGGCTTTTGCGAAGTTTTGACTTAACGAAAAGGTCGCCATATGGTTTGTTACGACACAACGTCAAAATTGCACCGTGGAGTTATGCCTGGTTTACGTAGCTAGACAGACAGTAGCAATGTGCGGGCGCAACTTACGTACGTGTCGTAAGACTGGCCATCTTAATTAACCCGTGATTGAAAGTAGTAATTCATAAGTAAGAATCACTAAAAGAATAACCAAGCTCAGTTCATTACGAATTCTTGTTGCTTCGATCGTGAGAAATCGGCGTTAATGAGACGTGCCAACGAACTTCACGTGCCGATGGAAATAAATGGTTTTGATTTAATCAACTGTTTGTCTGGCTTCGTATAAACCAAGCATTTAGACCTATGTTAGAAATTTGAAAATGACACTGGATTGGTTTAAAAAAAGGCCAGAATTTTACCAAACGGTAATTCTGCTCCTTGGATTTATTTTTATTTGTTTAACATTTTTGAACCACTCCAGCTGTGTTCATTATAAATTCTTATGTATTTTTTTGTACACTATATAACAATGATCTCGTATTATTAAAATGATGTGAACATTTTTTTTGTTTTTAAGCCTGGAGTTACAAAGGGAGCTGAAATTGACCAACTTTTGCCAGATATTCTTTAATATGAAATTATAAAATTTTAGACGTCTTCCAAGTTTACCTCAGTAATGTTTTAGGTTGTAAATGTTCGGAAAACAATCGCCTAGCTGGGTGGTCGTTTCAGCTTTCTTATTGCGCTGAACCTGCGTCATGGTGTTGTTTTGCAATAGATTATGACGTCTATGTACTTTTGTTATGTTAGGTAGATAATGAAATACGATTAACAATGATCGCACGCCGTTTGAAGAGACTGCATAAATTCGGCCCATTGCCAAGAACAATTTCTTCCAAATAGATACCCTGAATAAGTTATAGTTTACCCTAGTTTTACCTAGTTAATTATACAAAGCTCTACATACAGTAATGAGAATATGAAAAGGACTAAACTCAAATTGAGTTTGAGTTCAGTTCTTGAATACCTATAAATTTTCTTATCTATGTTTTAAAGTGCCTATAGAGTGTAAATTAATTAACTAATAAGTTTCAGTCTAATAATATGATTAGAATTAGGTGATATCACACGCATATGACACTTTCAAAGTATCAGGCTTGGCATGAGCACCAACACGTCGATTTTGTCTACGGAAATGCAAAAAATATTTCATTTTTTTATTTCCGACACACAATATAGAGACTGAAATATTTTTTGTCATCTCTTCCGAAGACATAACCGTTATCTTGGGTATATTAGGTGCTGCGGGGCGATCACACTAATGCCCGATGGCTGGTATCATCGGATGGGATGAACCGTATCACGCTAATTTGTAAGCTGGATGAGCCATAGATGGACAATGCGAATGAATAAAATTGGTTTCATATTGGACGTTCCGTTTTTTGGATGGAATGACCATTAAAATAAGGAACTAGTGTCAAAATTGATTGCCATCTCGATAGCCATGAGTTAGTGTGATCGTCCCGCTGATCTTGCAGATGTCTTTATGTAACACCTTATCATCTAGTGAACCGTGTGCCTCAAGTATCCCCCATCTGAGGGACCTAGTTGGCTAGTTTGCCCTAGTAATACGCCGATGACGCAGGCTTCCTAGGCCATCACTGCACTTGGTTTTTAGAAGAAATTGGTTATTTATTGTACCTACCGGATCACTCCCGGTTCTATTTAACTCTTGTTTCTAGCTACTAATTCTTACTACTAGTTCCAGTTTCGTTCTAGTTAATTCATCTAGACTTTACGTCCTGGTGGCTAAAAGTATGATTACGAAGGCGGCGGCAGCGACCACAGAACAACAGTCCGAGTCAAAGCCAATAGGTTTTTTTTTTATTCATTGAAATCACAGGGATCTTATAGAAATATAAACTAAACGTATATATTAATTTAAAATTTTCCTCGCACGCGATGTTAGAAGGATCAGGCAACAATTTTTTTTTATATTCTTTCATTCAGCTTTGGTGTGATGCCAATCGAACAAAGTGAACTTATTTATTGAGAAAGAGCATTAATCAAAGAATAAAATAAAGTCTAGAAAGTATCAACCACAGTTCTGAAGATACGATTTATACCACACGATTTATAATAATAATGCTTAACATATTGATAAAAAATAATATGTTACTACAGAGTGCTACACATCAATTTACAAGCAATTTTACTAGTAAGATTACAAGCAATTTTACTTACAAGCAATTTTACTAGTAAGATACCGATGGAACGGTGCGTCGACATCGGGCGATGCAGTTTTATCGTCAACTAGCTGACCCAGACGTTGTTCTTTTGATACGAAACGTTTTCGACAAACAAGAACAGTTTGTATGGGACAACCTTTTTTACATATTCCTGACTTTTTTCCCTTAGAAACTTTAATCGGACTATAACGAACATGTCAAAAGAAAATATAGCGAAATCGGTCCAGCCGTTCTAAAGTTTTTCTCTTAGCAACAAACAACATTATTTTAGAGTTTTAGGTTATTATAAGCATTTAACTGTTGATTAATCAATCTATGGTGTTGACAGTTTGCAGCTGCATTGTCGCTGTTTAATTTATAGATACCTACTTTAGAAGGTTGTTCTCAGTAGCGACCGCTCGCATGGTCCCGCTGTGTTCAGCATATCTCAGACAGCAAGTGGCAGCTTAGCATGAGCACCCAAGACAACGTTTTTTCTACGAAAGAGAAGACCAAAACTATTTCTGTCGCATATTCTATCAAACGAAAGAGGGACAAAATCTTTTTTGTCTTCTCGGCGGTAGACAAAATCGTTGTCTTGGGTCATGCTAAGCTGGCAGGTGCAGTTATCGCTTGTGGTCAGCAGTTGTAATCCGTCGCTGCGGTCACCCTCGGAATCGTAACTTCTGGTACCTATTCTTGATGTTTGTGGCTGTACGATCGGTGTAAAAAAGTGTAATTTTCATTTTGGTTGTCTCTCGAAACAAAAGTTGAATGGAACTGTTGGGAGTGACTATTCTGCTGTAAGTTATATCTAAGGCTGTAAATATCCTAGTACGTTTTGTATCGATGTAACTCTGTCGGGCGGGGTCACTGGACTGAACAGTGTGTCTGCAATAAATTATTGTAAGATTGTTATTTAATTGTTTTATTTTGGCTGTTTTGTTATCACGTGCCCAAAAACGGTAAAGGATACTACCGATGGTGCTACCGGTAATACCACGGTTAAACATTGTGAGGAAACCGGCATGCCCTAGAACCAAAAATTCTTAGCTAGTGGTCCAATAAAGCGGCGATGGGCTTGCACATAGAATAACAATACTCAAGAGGCCTTGCAACCTTTCACGTGGAATGCGAACTAGAAACTTCTGACTACCCCCTACTTGGTATTTTCAAAGATAAAGTATGTTTCTGAGAACGCTCATCACGGGAAATTCAGTCGTATACGTGTTGTATTTTTATTAGCTGGGATCATAACTAACCTAATATAATGGATGGTAATAATGCATTCCATTGGATATCCATTATATCCATAATGGAATGCATTATTACCTATACCTATTTGATAACTTCTGTGGCGCGTGTGGCGGGCGAGTGGCCGGTTGGAGGTGCGGGTTCAATTCCCATCGCGGGATTGCAGGACTCAGGACAATGTATGTAACTGTAGATTGTTATTTATTATATTTTTAATGAATACATATCAAGTTTGTATAGCCCGTTATGGAAGCTTGCTTTCCTAGGTTCGGAACGATTCGACGTTCGATAGGATTCGGTCCTTGGTTCGAATACCGTCGTGTACCAAACTTTTCCATCTGGAAATTTAAGCACGTAATAATATTCTCTTCAACAAACAACTTCAAAGACAAAAAACACGAGCATGAAAGGTGGCCATATGACCACTAACCTCAACCTGGTCTCTGACCTAAACACGGTGACCAAAACCAATACCGGTGACTATGAAGATTACCTACCCCGTGGCCCCATGGGTCAAGCTCAATGGGACCACGGATATGTATCGTACGAGTACAATAGTTTTATTGAAGGAATACGTGAACGTCATTTATTATCATCATCAACAGCCTGTAGAAGTCTGCTGTGAAATGGAACATCTGTACCTATTTCTGCCGCCAAAGTGGAGAAACTAGGTCTGATCTGACATCCCGCATTGGGGTGTATTTTGCATTATCCCCCTTCTAACCTGACCCCAACCAGCCCAACTCCTTGAAGTAGCGGAGAAGGACTCTAGGTTAATGACAGCAGTGTTCCAGTATCCCTGACCTGTCAGTTAATGATGACGGAGAGCATGAGTAGATGAGCTCTTGCAGTCCCGTCTTCGACCTGATTTCATTTGTGGCGGTGCAGTGTACTTATTACTACATGCTCCACTAGTCTCTTCAACCTGGAGACAACCTCGACAGAGTCCACTGTCTGTGGCCCCTGTCTTAAGGAGATGGTGATTCAGATCACAGTATCCAGTGATGATGCCCACCATCATCCTCAGGTCGTCGCGTTTCATTTTTAGTAGTAAAGTATTCGTTATATTGTGATTTTTTGCCGGTAGCAAAGTTTTTGTATGCTTGCAGTCCGGTCTTTGAGCCCATATTTTCTGGTACTTCTGTTCGGAGTTAAGTTTCAGCCTGTTTTTTATTTCTGCCGTTAGAGGGCTAGATAGGCTGATATCGTCTGGAGTTGGAGTGAGATTGCTATGTTGAAGGATATATATTATGGGTTCTGGTGAAATTATAGGCACATGAGACTTTTCACCTCATGTCTTAGGGTCGCCAATGCTCGAGTGATAGCTACCTACCTCTAGTGTAGCAGGCGCCTATAGGATACGGTAACCGCTTACCAAAAGATCGGCCGTGTGGCTTGTTTGCCATTTAATATAAAAAAACCTGAATCGTGCCCGCCCTGAAATCTTTTGTTATTTTCTAGTGATTTCACTACTACGAGTTACTTGGGAGGAGTTACTAGTGCAGTGGTTTCCCTTTGCGTCTCAAATGAACGTCATTAGCATACACAAAAATACCACCTACCTAGCAGATGGCAAGCGAAACAATCAGTAATTATCTTAATGCTAGTACGCAAGTGAGTGCGTCACGTTTAATCATTTGTTAGGGGAACGAGATTCAATTCATGGATTACTTACCTACTTATCCCTTATCATGAAAGGTTACCGCTTCATGGATGTTATACTTCAGTAATCATTTATAGTAGTTTTCCGTTGATCATCATTTTATATTTATGTGCTCATGCAACAATAGAAGAGTCATAGTTTGCATTCAGGTGCGTAGTTTTGACTCTGCAAAACTAGTCAACAACCTGCGGCCTTGTTTGACACGTTGACTGTCCGTGCATTACATGTAATGCATTAGCCAAAGGCAATTCAACCGCGTTTCCTGGGCTGGACGTGTGAGCTAGAGCTTTGATTTTCTTTGATTTTGTATGAACAATGAATTGGTGAAAATAAAACTCAAATGTCCCATCGATTTTTTTTATTGACATCCTTATCTTGGGTTCGTCAAGACGTTTTCCGTGTTTTCCAGCCCAAGTAACTTCTTTATAATATTTTGATGACCATCTAGCGTCTTCATTTTTGCAAATCTGTAGTTGAGACGTTCATGCATTACATGTAATTCATGCTGAAATTCAGGCCTCCTGTATAATTACACAGTCGTAGACATATCAGCCCCTTCTTAGGGGCACGTTAAACAGTTAAATAAAGCAGTTTATAAAAAAAAAACATTGGACGTACCACGAAATTTCCCAAAATAGGCGGGACAGTCAACGTGTTAAGTTCAAAGCTGTACATCGTTAGTCGTTGCTGTTGTACTATATTTGCTCTAGCTCTTTGGTATACGGGTAAAGAATATCAAGCTTCTATTACCCGTTCTACGTTTATGCTAAGGATTGAATCCAGTACAATAAGGTCGCTCTTACACTTCAAATCAAATCGCACGAAATATTATGTAGGTGTAGGTATGGTCTGCGAGCCCTATAATCATGATACTCGTCTTATTAAAAAAACGATTAAGGAAAGCCAAAAAAAAATAAAATAAAATCACAAGTGTCATATAGAATCTTTCCATCATACCTACGACCTCTGTGGCGCAGTGGGCGAAGGTTCGATTCCTGCCGTGTTACAAATGTGTGTATGATCTGCAAATATTTGTCTCGGGTTTGGGTGTTTTCTATGTATACTATCTATGTATTTACAAAAAAAAGTATATTCGTAGTATATCAGTCATGTTGTTCCCATAATACAAGTTTGGGGCTAGGTGATGCTGTGTGAAAAATGTCTAGCATTATTTATTATTTTATATTATTATCATCAGAAGGAACTCTGTACTAGGAACATACCTTTATGTTAGGCAGGCACCTGTCTTGATTTCAGAACCTGACGCATATGGCCAACTCTCTGGGAAGCTGATTGCCTATAACGGTTTATCTAGGTACTTATAAATGCCCTGGGATTCAGCTTGTAATATCCAAAAGTTTACTAAAAAATACATTTTAATCGCTTTATCGGGTAAATGACCTGAATGAGACGGAATAACGTTAAGAAATATCACTGTGTGATTTCGTCAATAAGTAGGTAGGTTGATTCACGTCATGACCTACTCAATGTTGATTTTTAGAAATTGAGAGAAATTCATAGACCAAAGTTGTGAATGTTATTTTATTAATGTTAACATCGATTTTCGGGGACATACTGAAGTGTGATAGTGAGGTACCTACTACCTACTTTGACCAAATATTCGTTGGGTTGGTACCTACCTAACTTCCTATCTAGCTATTTATAAAATAGTATACCTCGGTACTTACGTATATGATAATGGCCATGTAATGATACCTACCTAATGGTTGAGTTTGAAATAATGGTAAACGTTACCTATTTTGATGCAGATAGGTAAAATTATTCAACATTTTTATAGTAAAAATAAATAGCTCTGGTTTACGTTATATTATATCGGCAGGTTACGTAAAGGTTATTTAGGTATTATGTAACTGTTTAAAAATTTTACGTAGGTAAAATTTAATGTAGGTTGCAAATCAATGTTGTATTTGTTTTAAAATATCAAAAAGCAAACTAAAACAAAACCAAATAATAGTTTTTTCATTGACTGTTTTAATTAGGTACCTAATAGCTACCTTTTAAGATATTTGGTTACCTATTCATTTTAATGCCTATAAAAATAAAGCAGACACCTAAGCACTTTATGACGACCGATGTGGCGCGGTGGGCGAAGGTCCGCCTACTACACAGGAGGTTGCGGGTTCGATTCCCGCCCTGGGACAAATGTTTGTACGATCTGCAAATATTTGTTCCGGGTGTTCTGGGTATTTTCTATGTATAATAAAAAAATATCTATCTATGTAATGTATTGTATTAAGTATATCAGTCATCTAGTACCCATAACACAAGCTCTGCTTAGCTTGGGGCTAGATGATGCTGTGTGGATTGTCCAACATTATTTATTTATTTATTTACTTTAGGCGAGTACCTACATACTTATAGTTTAGTTGGTATATGTATGTACAAAATATCGGTAACATTATCCAATCATCGAACAATTGTCTGGATCGCAATAAGTAATAAGACTGTCTATTGTACATTTGTGATTCGCTTGTATTTGTTCGGTTAGATTTTGTATGTACCTACTTAACATTATGTTGTGTAGAATAAAGTGTTATCTATCTATCTATCCATGTAGGTTTCATAATATTTATGCGAGAATGTAGCTTTGATTATACATAAAAGAAAAGTAGGTACCTTGATAAGTCAGAACATCAGATCGTTTTCTGCAAGCGTCAACAATACGACCTCCCAACTATGTAGGTACGAGTAGTATTCGCGGTAGAGAAATTGCATTCAACCACATTTATATATAATATTATACACGCGTCATTGCCAGTTGCCACAATGGCCTCGATTCTGTAGTACACTAACTAAACTAAATTTAAACTGTCGCTCTCTTATACTAATAGTGTACGCAAGAAAGAGAGGGCAAGAATTTTACTTATGTGTGCTGCTGTCAAATCAGTTTACGTGCCGCTTTTCTTCGTGTTTATAGTCAGCATGTTTTGAAATCACGACTAAATTTGTATGGAAAACTTAAATCTGAATTTGACAGCACTAAAATTGTAGCTATCTCTTTCTTGCTTGCACTATCAGTAAAAGAGAGCGACAGTTTAAATTTAGTTTAGTTAGTGTACTGCAAAATCGAAGCCTTTGTTTGTTTGTTACGTTTTTTTTACTTACGGTGAGAGGAATTTAAATGCATATTTAGCACAGAGCCCAGTAAAATATGTATACAGTAAAATAGATATACCTACAGCATACAGTAAAATAATAGTAAGAGTGAATGAAAATACTTTACAAGAAAATACCAACAAAGCAAAAAATTGTTAAACTTTTTGATTAGAGTAGCAATGTAAATAAATACAACGTACCTACGACGTATAATGTAGGTACTAGCTGATGCCAGCGGCAACGTACCTACGTTATGGAGTATGGAGTGGAGGTACGCGTGGAGTCTTGTTTAAAAAAAACATAGCTGATGCCAGCGGCAACGTACCTACGTTATGGAGTATGGAGTGGAGGTACGCGTGGAGTCTTGTTTAAAAAAAACATAGCTGATGCCAGCGGCAACGTACCTACGTTATGGAGTATGGACTGGAGGTACGCGTGGAGTCTTGTTTAAAAAAAACATAGCTGATGCCAGCGGCAACGTACCTACGTTATGGAGTATGGAGTGGAGGTACGCGTGGAATCTTGTTTAAAAAAAACATAACTGATGCCAGCGGCAACGTACCTACGTTATGGAGTATGGAGTGGAGGTACGCGTGGAATCTTGTTTAAAAAAAACATAGCTGATGCCAGCGGCAACGTACCTACGTTATGGAGTATGGAGTGGAGGTACGCGTGGAATCTTGTTTAAAAAAAACATAGCTGATGCCAGCGGCAACGTACCTACGTTATGGAGTATGGAGTGGAGGTACGCGTGGAATCTTGTTTAAAAAAACATACTCCTATACACACTTTCACCCCCATTTACTCCCCTTATAAAGTGTAAATTTAAAAACCTTGAAATACGTCACTATTTATTTATGCTCAGTAGCCAAATTTCAGCTTTCTAGATTTAGTCGTTTTGGCTGTGCGTTGATAGATCAGTCAGTCAGGACAAACGATTTTATATGTGTATAAACTAAGTCATATAAACAATATGACTCTGTAGCTAGTAACCAATGCTCAAAAAATCTGCGTAGCGGATCTATGACGACGTACGCCGGCGTGGCGTAGGCGCCTACGTCCGTTATCGTTATTCACGCTATATATTATGTACCTACGTTTTTATTTTTGAATTGACATTATTTATTTATGGTCTGAATGAGCGTTTACGAGATAGCACATTCACAATGTCGCACGGTAGATAATTGAAAACAGTAGGTACTTAGGGTACATACTCTGCTGTGTGAACTGGAAATCGATATGAAGTAGGTACTTAGGTTGATACCTATTCTAAGTAAACAGAAATTATACACGTTGATTGATTACCATAAGATACCTAAATAGTTTCTACTCAGCGTACAGTAAGCGATAAAAGTAGATTGATAATTCAAGAATTCAGATGCTGTTCGGGTTCAACAAAGAAATTAACTTTGGAAGTTACTTCTAAACTGTGCTTTAAAGACCTCCTGCCCCCAAACCCCTTGTGGGTTATCCTGAGCGTCCTCTGTAGATGTAGACACTTACCTACCTACTTCATACCTAGTTCATAGAATAGGTATTTATTGCGAAACACAGGTAATGGGATGATAGGTACTTTAACATTTCTCCTTAGGAAATTATCAAAATCAGGTCACACAAATAACCCTAAGGAGCTTTAAAAAAATAAGATCATAAATGGGGTTGCTTCGGGTCCCACATCGCTGCTTCAAAAAGACATCTGTGTATAGCCTGTAAACATCACCCTGTAAACGTGAGAGTTAAAAATCTAAACTGTTAATATACTATTGTCGCTGACTGTAGCTCTACTTATAAACATTAAACCTGATTGGGACCTTGGCCAATTCACTCCGAATAATTTAGCCAACATAGGCTACTTTTTATCGGAGTACCACGCGGGTGAAGCCGTGGGCAGAAGCTAGTAATAATTAATTGTTTAGTGCTTCGTTTGAAATGTTATGAGGATGAATAAGGTGTAGTTATGTACATATATTTTAATATAGACGTATTACCCATCCAATTTTTTTGAACTTTATTGAGCAATTTAAAAAAAAGTATCTGTAGGCGGACTCAATGCTAAAGCATTTTCTACCAGCTAACCTAATTTGTTGAGATTGGCAGTTGGCGTGCTACAATTCTTATCTAACTTATACCTAAAATATGTATGTATGTATTATCTTATCAAGGTTATCTTAATTTCTAGTTATGTTCTCGTACGATGCTCACGTCAGCGAACAATAACAATATGTACCTACTCGTACCTACTCAGCGATGTAAACATGATGCGCAGGGTGTGTCTCACTGACCCATGCTACATAACGGCAAACGTAGTAGATCACATGACGTGGATTTCAAATGTTAATCCTATCCTATCTAATATTATAAATGGGATTATAGGAAGACTTAGCCGGGAAAGCGTGGAAATGCTTTTAAAAAAACAAAAGTATTATATTCAAAATATATTATATATGAAACTTGCCTCTGCCCACGGCCTCGCCCGCGTGGTACACGGATAAAAGTAGTCTATGCGTTATTGTGATGTATAAGCTATATTACTGTAAAGTTTTGTCGAAATCCGTTCAGTAGTTTTGCGTGAAAGAGTAACAAACATCCATCCTCACAAACTTTCGCGTTTTTAATAGTAGGATTTAAATTTTATTCCAAAAACTATCGTGAACTTGACTATTCATATTGTAAAAACGGGAATTTTCACGTACTGCACTATCGGTGAAGGCACCGACTAAGTTTCGACTCATTCCGAGAGTTTCATCAGGGTGAGTGGTTGCGACTTTCTCCTTCCGCGTCGCGCCGTGCGTGGTAGTGCACCTATGAATAGGATTTAAATGTTTAATGGTAACTCAATTAGGTACGACTGATCTCCCTTTCTACCATGATCTACTTAGAAATGGAATACAACGTCAGCCAATCTGCACCTGCATAAAGGCTTCTTCAAAATAAACGCCAATATGCTTCAGCAGCAGTATAGAAACTATGATTGTTAGACGCTTATACTTTTATGATTAGTAGACTCTTATACTTTAGGTACCTATCGCCATTTTACCACTTAGTTGAAAGCAGAGCGTCTGCTTTCAACAAAGTTTTTTTCTTTTAAATTGGTTACATACATCTATCTCTTTACCGCGCGGTTCGCCTGGACTGATACTCATTTATGCCTGAATTCATAGTCGGGGGTTGAACAGTCCCACAAAATCCATAATTCAGCATTCGCCTAATTGCTGGGTGCAAGTCACTCGCCAGCCGCTGTCGGGAGCGGCTGCTTTCCGCATTCGCTCCGTCCACAATTAATTTCGGCTTGCCCAACTGTAGTATATTTCTATATCTAACTTTCTTTATAGGAATGATTTCTTGTAAATACCCACGTAGGATGGAAGATACTGCTCCAAAGTATTACTCATTCATAATTTTGAGCTATAATCGACGGAAAATCCATGTTTCGGCGTATTTCACCTCAAAAACATTATTACATGAGACGAAAGAGCAGAATTTTCTGATCTAAACTATAAAACCATTTTTCATTTTCAAGCACTATTTTTAGCTAAAAATGTTTGTTTTCTAATTGACAGATTGACACTTTCTGTCAGTGTTCATCACAACTTTATTTTTTTATTTGGTTGTTTTGTGAAAGTTTGCATATAAAAACGAATGTTTGCAGAAGGTTATATATGGAAACTTAATAGAACCTCTATATTCAGTCTAGAATAACACTAGCCACTCACACTCCAAATTCAAACATAAAACTTCCTATAAATACGGCATTGAGCAGACTCAGCCGGCAGTTCAGTTCTGACTCTAGAACCATAAAGACCTAGAAAAGCCTATACCTTGAAGCTGCAGTGGAGCTCTGACTCTAGAACCATCAGAATACCTAGAATCTAGAAGAGCCTCAACCCTGGTCAGAATCCTGACGCAGAATCCTGACGCTGAATCCTGACGCTGAATCCTGACGCTGAATCCTGACGCTGAATCCTGACGCTGAATCCTGACGCTGAATCCTGACGTTGAATCCCGACGATGGACACTGACGCTGGACACTGACGCTGGACCCTGAAGCAGAACCCAGAGGCTGAAGACCTGAAAGCCGAGGACTCTGGACACTGACGCTAAACACTGACACTGGACCCTGAAGCAGAACCCAGAGGCTGACGACCTGAAAGCCGAGGACTCTGGCTAGCCTCATACTTCCGCTTGGACCTCACCTGCTGGGCTCTGAAGACTGAGCTGTAATCAGTCTGACATCAGGGCGGGTCCACTTCCTCCTCGCCCTAAAGATATTCTCCACAAATTTAACAACATCATTTCTTCAGGTCAACTACACTTCACCTCCAGTCAACGCTTCGCACTGCACCCGTCGGTCTTCTCTCCGCTATACTTCGGTATTACGTCGTGTAGTGTCCATTAAATCATTAATCATCACTAGGTAGGTAGGTTATAATTTTTGATTAAATATTGTTAAAAATCTTTAATACCCTTTCTTTTCTTAAGATTTAACTTGCCGCTTACAGCCCTTCTCTTGAAAACCTAGGGTAGGGCTGTAACGTGACACAACTTGCGCGATGGGCAAGTCTGGCCACTTCGGCAAGTTTCTGCGCTTGCTGTGCTTGCCTTTGGGCAACCTGGGCAAGTAATTTGCTTGCTGAACTTGCATCGTCGGCAAGTTGTGCCATCCGAGCAAGTATCGGCTTGCCGAACTTTCCTGCACTGCAAGTTGTGCCACCTTCCCTTGCCCATCTTGCGCGATGGGCAAGACCCGCCGCCTCAGCAAGTGTCCGCGCTTGCTGCGCCTGCCATTGGATCATCTGGGCAAGTAATTTGCTTGCCGAACTTGCACCTTCATCAAGATGGGACATCTGAGCAAGTATCTGCTTGCTGAACTTTCCTACACAGCAAGCTGGGCCACTTATACAGTTTTCTTCACTGGATTACTTCACCTAAAGGGATATCTCCACCTCGGCAAGCATTTTGTTTGCCGAACTTGCCGATCTTGCCTTCTCCGCAAGTTTGACCACTCACGCGAAGCTCCCACCAGCGTACGAAGAGTCACTTGCTGGAGCAAGTTGCTCGGACTTGCACTTTCAACTTCCTCACCAGCCGGGCCTGCACTGAACATTGGACTGACTCACCATGTCTCATCCTGACTCATCCTCGCCATGAAGATCTGGCCGTGGAACCTGGCCACTGTCCCCCATCTAACAGCTACTCCCGACTCAACCACCACTGCAGCTATGCTTCTATCCACAATCTTTGATTAGCACCATGTGAAATCTATATAAGATAAGATCTGCTGGGGTTGCCGAGCATGCTGGGAATTGCCCGGCCTTCCCCAACCGCTCTTGTCTATAATTGTCGGGCTTTCTTGGCTTGCTCGGCGGCCTTAGCGTGCCATCTTCTATGGCAACGTTCGCTTCGTACTCCTTGTTCTCTTATTTTCTACCATACTCTGTTATCAGCTAGCTTCTATCCACACTCTTTGATTAGCACCATGCGTAATCTATATAAGATGGAATCTGCTGGGGTTGCCGAGCGTACTGGGAATTGCCCGGCCTTCCCCAACCGCTCTTGTCTATAATTGTCGGGCTTTCTTGGCTTGCTCGGCGGCCTCAGCGAGCCATCTTCTATGGCAACGTTCGCTTCGTACTCCATGTTCTCTTATTTTCTACAATACTCTGTTATCAGCTAGCTTCTATCTACACTCTTTGATTAGCACCATGCGTAATCTATATAAGATAGAATCTGCTGGGGTCGCCGAGCGTGCTGGAAATTGCCCGGCCTTCCCCAACCGCTCTAGTCTATAATTGTCGGGCTTTCTTGGCTTGCTCGGCGGCCTCAGCAAGCCATCTTCTATGGCAACGTTCGCCTTGTATTCTATGTTCTCTTATTTCCTTCTATTCTCTGTTATTAGCTTTATATAAACTTGTGTACTCCATGTTATCATATTTCCTACTATATTCTATTATTAGCTCTATATAAACTTGTTATTTAAGTTCTCATATTTCTTACTATATTCTGTTGTAAGCTCTATGTAAGAATTCGTATATGCAACCTAATAGAGGTTGCTGAAGTTGCTGAGCAAGTTCGGCAAGTTCGGCGGCCCTTGGCGAGGGATGGTGGCTTGCTGAGGTTGCCAAGCTTGCAGGCAGGGCAAGCCCGGCAATCTTTTAGAGGGGGATTGCCGGGCTAGCGCAGCAAGCAGATAGGGCAAGCTCGGTAGTTTTTTGAGGGTTTGGATTACTGGGCTAGCCCAGTTAAGCTTGGCGGCCTCGGCGGGCCATTGTCTCTCGTCGGGGGTTGCTGGATTTGCAGTGCTTCTTAGGTGGTTTCGATAACCTCTCAACACTCTCTTTGAAATCTATGTTCTCGTATTTCCTACTATACTCTGTTATTATCTCTATGTAAAATTGTGTATGCAAACCTGATAGAGGTTGCCGAAGTTGCCGAGCAGGCGTAGTGGATCCGGCGGCCCTCGGCGGGGGATGTGGCTTGCTGGGGTTGCCGAGCTTGCTGGGAATTTGCTCTGCTATTCCCAACCACTCGTCTATTATTGCCGGGCTTTCTTGGCAAGCTCGGCAACCCCAGCAAGTCATATCTTATTTTAAATTTTACATGGAGAAAACATACAGAGCACAGTAGGAAATACAAGAACATAGAGCACATAACGATACATTGTTATGTATCGTTATGTGCTCCCCTATTAGACTATGGATTCGGGCCTTAGTTGAAAGCCTGGATCTTAATATTTCACACCAGAACTAGGTAGATTTTAGGATGCATAAATAAAACGCTCAACAGACCTAAAATACTTAATCGTCTCCTTTGATTATTCAGACAGCCTAAAGGGAAATGAAATTTTTTTTTGCGTTGAATCAAAATACCTAGAAACGGCAATTTTTGGAAAACATTTCATCAGAAAAAGTATTCAACGGCTGCCATAATATTAATATACTAAAACATTATCATATTGTGGCGTCAGTCAGTAGCTTATCTGAAAAAAATCATATGAGGCGACCAATTATAATTTTTATGTAGGTAGGTACCTACAAAACCACGTTCAAACCAATTATATTAATCAGTTACTTACATATCGTGACTAATGAGTGATTCCATGTTATTTTAAGTAATTTTGTGTTTAAATAAATAAATATGAAGCGTGCCATCTTCTGCAGATAAGTGTCTCACTACCTACTCATTTACCTACGGATTCTATCAAGGAGACTGATATTACTATCCCAAGCTTTTAGATATTGCCGTTTATGATGCGTCTATCTCTACCTATAACCACTAAGCTGAGAGGGGACCTAGGTCCTGTCTCAGCTTATTGACAGCTTAGCTGTGTGAGCCAAACAGCTGTTTTGCTCACACGGCACAGATGGGACTAATTAGCACAAAAATCTCTTTGTCACTGTGTTTTTGTTAAAAATCTTAGGTAGGTACCTATTTATAGTGTCTATTTTATTTATTTTATTGTGTACCTGTCTTTTTTGTGCTTTATTGTTGTCAAATAAATAACTTTCCCTTCTATTCTATTCTTCTATAGCCAAATAATACTAACTAGATAACCTAACCTATGAATTAGACCTACATTAAATGGTAAATGGGTATTTACCTACTAATAACATTTCTTTAACATAAACAAACGACTGTATACCACATGATGGATCCCTTTCAGAGAAATTCATAATCTTTTTTCGGAGCATAAACCACTGCGCTTCCAGAGTCAAATGTAATTTTTGTTCTAAGATTTTTATTTTTAAGGCTAAAATAAAAATCGACTTCAAATAACGAGAACTTGATACAAATGCAATATGAAATTTCATCCCGCATTTGTCGTCTTATGAGGGTGGGATTTTTCATAACATATAAAAAATACAGACGAATTAAGAATTTCAAGTCGGTGGAAAATAAAAGCAACACAAATTTTTTTCTTCCATAAAAATATTCCCAATATTATTCACTGTTGCATCATTTACATAAAAAGGTGTCTATCAAATATCGTTATCTCTGTCGTCATTTTTTGGGTATTTTAAATTAAACTACGCCGTAAAATAGACGTAGGTCCGACAAAAACTCCGAATTGACTCCGAATAAATGTGGTCCCTAGAGATACTTTCAAAATTAATATTATTTTAATTCCTAGTAGGGACTAGCACTTTTTGTTTTTTTTTACAAACCTAAATATATTCAGTACAGTCGTAAACAAATTGCTTATGGAAAATAAGTGACAGAATAAGAAAATAATAGAATTTGTTTATAAAATCACTTTATTACTATAAAAACTCAAAGTTGTACAATCAGTCTTATATCAGACTTCAAAAACTGAACTGAATGGAGGTTCCCATTTCTGATCTATGTAATTTATGTACACTGAGTACCTGAGTGACGATCCCTGTGGCGCAGTGGGTGAAGGTCCATCTGAGACGCAGAAGTTTGCCTATTCGATTCCCACCACGGGACAAATGTTTGTTTGATCTGCAAATATTTGTCTCGAGTCTGGGAGTTTTCTATGTATATTAATAAGCTGCCGTGTGTTACGGCGGTTACGGCGATAATATGTTTTTCTTAGTGGTCGAAAAAAGTGTAGTGTAAGAAATTATACCGAAAATAATGTCCCATGAAAAGACAGAAATCAGATCTTTTGGAGTTTTTGGAAAACGACTAAAAAACTACTACCTAGTATTTGACGAAACTGTATATGGATGAACTTTTGCCAGTGCTCGAAAAACCAAATTGATGTCGGTTTTGACTAACGGTAGGTTCATTTTTAGTGGTTTTACCATAAAAAAAACAAGATACCTATAATGTTGTAACAAGTCTGATGAAATATTCCGGATAAGAACATAAGCCAATTATTTTTATAAGTTGTTAAGTACTTAATTACTTAGTACTTACCTCAGTGCCTGTTAAAATATGTTTTATTTTTTTACCCATAAACAATTTTATCCCTTTCAAGTCGGATTTTAAATGGATAACATGATAGGTAGGTAGGTAAGAAGCATCTACCTCACCGCAATAGGTAGGTACATAGCATATGTAGGTACTTTCCTTATGCTTATTTTATTATCACAAAAGTTTATTATTCAAATGAAGATAGTAACGATTAGTTTACCTACCGAAGTAAACTTTTGAATGAGACGACTTTCCGAGACGTTGGTTTTAAACGATATATTTAGAATATGATACCTAATCATAATTTACTATGATTTGTGAGTTTGGATGTTTAGGAAACATGGTAAATAACCCGTTATTTAGTAAAAATTATGTTCAAAACCATGATAGTTTCAAAAGTGATAGGTACCTAATCAATCTCTTATCAGCATATCATGCTGATCCGTTGGGATTTCTTGTTAGAATGGCATTGATTACAAAGAGGAAGGTCAAAAACATCTTAGAAATGTTTATCAAGATGTAGGAATTGTGCCTGTCTGGTAGTGGTAAGTACGTAAGTACACTAAGATTAGGCGTGTTGGTGGCGCGGCCGTGGCGATCAAAGGGAAAGGTTGTCAAGAGTTAAATTCAATTATTGCCACCACCGCCATCAGAATACCTACATAGAACTACCCCATCTTAATGAGTAAAACAGACAACATATACCTACAAGGGTCAACTGACACGCAGGGTGAAAGAAGTCATAAAATATATTTAAAAACCTTGCTGCCTAGGCAGCTAGCTAGCTAACTAGCTAGATTAGGCAGTCAAGAAAAGTGTTAAAAGTCTACCTAAAGCGCCCATAGGTACCTTGGTTATTTTTTGTTTTCTTCCTATCATGTGATGGGGGGCACCAGGATAGCTAAAATGTTTAAGATGGCTTAAACATTTTAGCCATCCTGGTACTCGATTGAGAGGGATGATGACTATGAATTCCCAGTCTATAGTGAATTTAAATTTCCTCGCAACCAAGCCCAGAATTAGGCAGCAAACCGCCTCGATTTTGAATGACCCAGCAACGGTTACTATCCGGAAAGATTCTGGAATAAATTAACGTACACATTATGAAGGTAGGTATTCAATCTGTAGACGAAGTTATTTAACCCAGTTAGATAATAGGCAGATGTCTGTTCTTATTTACCAACACACCAAGGTTTTTAATTCTCATTGACCTAATTAAATAAATTGAGCGATTCTGTGTCTACGTTAAGAAGTTAAACTAACTGTGACGCTCGATGGTTGTTCGCCTAAAATTATTCCATCTAATAAAAATCTTTTTTATGCCTACTATGCAAAACATGGGCCTAAGTATGCCATATATTCTTCCTCTCTCTATGCACGTCCCTCTGACTACTCCCTACTCGGTAACCTCACGAATATAACTACGTACCTACTTACGTGATGTTAATGATATTAATAAACTTTTTTAAGACGACCTCTGTGGCGCAGTGGGTGACGCCTGAGGCGCAGAAGGTTGCGGGTTCGATTCCCGCCGCGAGAAAAATATTTGTGTATGCAAATATTCGTCTCGGGTCTGGGTGTTTCCTATGCATAATATGTAAGTATTTACAAAAAAAAATGCATATAAGTAGTATATCAGTCATGTAGTTCCAATAACACAAGCTCTGCTTAGTTTGGGGCTAGATGATGCTGTGTTTAAAATGTCAAGCAAACATTATTCTACATTTCGTAGAAAGAAATATGATTTTTTAAATTAACACTAAAAATATTTCTACCTAGGTACTACAAACTACTTTTACACAACATTTAATTCATTAGAAGTTGGTACTTTATAGGAAAGTAATGCGAGGAAATTAGGAAAGTAAACCTACATATTTCCCAAGTTAACATAGATTGCTGAAATGGGATAGGCTGCTCTATTCACCTGACGTAGATCGGCATCTTTACGGAGAATCATAATTCTTTAATTTTATTAAATAGTTCAGGTGTTAAAGATACCTGATCGTTAGAAGGTATAAAAATTTTGCTATGAATCACATTTATTTATCTACAAATCTTGCAGCTGTTGTCTTGTTGTTAAATAAATTTTAAAATTATCTATAGTCCTATTTACTTACTTAGGTACATAGGTTCTTGCAGCCTGATTTCAGAAATAACATAGATGGCTTTTATCAGGCTTAATAGGGATTCTTAAGCTGAAAACTAAAAGCTGTCCTATTTTTACCCCCCAAATAATGATGCTCTTAGATACCTATGCGTTTGGTGTTTAAATGAAACGAAATGCCGTTTGTTGAATTTGATTTGTTATTCAAGGATAGTTTTAGATAGGTTTTGATGTAAGAAGTGAAATTTTAACAATTCCTTTTGTTACACACTATAAGAAACACACCCTCCAAGTTTATACTCTTCCAATTACCAATTTATGTTTAACATTTGATAATTAAGATAAATTATCATTTAAATGAAGACAATAATAATTTATAAATTGTATAGTATAAGAGGCTGACGCAACACATCTTGCATTATTACAAAGTCGCAAAATGTAGGTAGAGCAATACTTTTTAAGAAACTTGTTACAAAAAATTGAAAAGCTTATGAAAGCGCGTGTTCACAGCAAGCCATGATAATTTTACTACGATACCTACCGCCTAACGCGCGCGTGACATTGAGCCCCGTTCGATGAACTACCTACTATCAAGAGGCGAGATTCGGCGGGTTATCGACGACCGCACGCGAGATAGCCCTCTCTATATAATAACTGGAATCTTAGCATAATCATTCAGTACACTGCCAAACACCATCCGATAACCACTTTAAACTCTGCTACTTTCAGACTTACAAAAAACTACGTTTTAGTAGATATTTACAAACAATTAATTGTACAAACAGAAGCATCAAAATGCGTTTCCTTAACATTGTTCTGCCCTTTCTGCTGCTGGTGCTGCTGCTGTCGACCGTGTGTGAAGGTCGCCCTCGTCACCGCAAGGGTGTGAAACGCTCCTCATTCTGCATGCTCAAAATCTGCAGCTATTCGCCGCAACGTCATAGGGTGCACACGCTGTGGTAGAGTCACAAAGAAGAATACGACCTCAGCTTCTGCTGTGAACGTCAGTGAAAAAAATAATTGCATTGTTGGAACAATTGCAATCGATCGAAAAGGCAACGAGCTCGATACGCCAGCCGTGACAAAAGAGTTGCCAAGGGTTGAAGGATTGCAATTATTGCCGAAGTAGCAAAAATTTGAGAGTCAAGTCGGTGGAGTCTAAGGAGGGACCTTAGAAATCAGGTTAAGCTGGAAGATTTTGAACAACGTCATCATTATTTTAATCAAGTTTTACTCGCTATTTTGGCCTAAAATAGGCTACCGCCTACATAACAAAACTTTACTTAATGTTGACTCTAGTATTAGAAACTGACTAAAGTTTGTCATTTTATTATCAGGAAAAAGTTGTTGTAGTTAAGTAATGGTTTCTTGTAGTGTTTTTAGATACTTACTTTAGTTAAATATGACAGATTCCTATAATAAATTCATCAATCTAATTTATTGTATTGATCGTTGTTGATTAATTGTTTTCCGTTTCGCAATTCTTAAATAAGTATATGTACCTACATTTTAGTTGAATTGCAAACTTATAATGAGTTTTGAGGTTCATGCTAGGTAAATTATGTTACAATGTAATTAGGGTAGATAATTAGTATTGTGACTATTTTGTTCTGATTATTATGTTTATGTTCTGATAGTTTTTATCAATAAAAATGATTTCATTGTAAAATAATTCCGTTTTATAGTTTTTACCCAATTTAATTTTAATTCTACGTAGGTAGTATTTATCAGAATTAAAACCGGACTGGGTGTTACATTTAAAAATTGAAAATACGTTTAATTACCACTGAAACTGAAACGTCAGCCAAATCGTCGATAAACAGTGGTAATTAGGAGTATTTTAAAAATTTCAATATACACAGTAGAAATAGTAATAGATTGTATAAAATAAGAAAACATCATTTACCAATGTACAAGGATTTATGTCTGCAAGAAGTATTTGCTTACAAAGTAGTTTTACTTTTTCACTCTGACAAAACAAAGTTTATAAGCTGATGAACGTTAGCGAAAAAAATTCAAAAGATTATTTAAAAAAATGCTTTTCATCTAGAACTTGCGAGATAAGTAGGTAGGTAGGTAGGTCACATGACATACATAGGTCTATCAACCTTAGTAGAAATGAAATGAGGTGTAAGCGCTCTGGCGATTTTACTTGACTCTTGATCTCAATCGTACAGATAAGCTCATCGTGTGTGGCATTGGAAACTAGAGAGATATAAAAGGTCAGAACAATATTAATGGATTACAAAACTAGATTATAGATTATCTTTTATGTGTAAGAGTTATTTGACATGGTGTTTCAATAGCAGATGATGTATGTATACTTACTTTTACAAGTACCTACACAAGTTTCAATCATTTCGAGAAAATCTATTTTTATCGCTTTATTTTCAAAACTTGAACAGGGGAAAGCTCACTGTTTTCTCTTTCAGTTTGGCTCCGATGTGTTTGTAACTGCTATCAAGAGGTGGCCACTATTATTTTCATTCCAAATGATTCAAAAGCCAATTAATTAATTTTTTTAAAGATTGCACATCTTTTAAAAAGTGAATTAATTGGCTATAATTCAAATGAATAGGTCAAAATTCGAACGAATTAAACTGCCCGACAGCAACTTACTTTGTAAATAAATTTACATTAGAAAATCTTCATTGATTTGAACGAAAAAGTAAGTAACTCGTTATTCAAAGTTCACTTAATAAATTTTCACTGGCAGAAACATTAATCTAAAACAATTTTATTGGTTTTAGTTCAAAGTTATTTCAGTTAAGAACACTCTTGAACCTAAATATTCTAAGTCCATAGGTACTAAATAGCCACTTATCTACACGAGTGCGTCAGATAATTCTTAGTGCACCAGCACTTGATATTATTATGTTAGTGCATATGCTTGCTAATAAATGGGGTACGTCACTTTAATACTCAGTTATTGTTTTGTTTTTTTTATAGAAAAAATAAGTAGGTAATAGGTTAATTATTAATTTTATAAATTCCATTTCAAATTACTATAATATCTGACATTATTTTAGATCAATTTATAAAGTAAGATTACTCCCTTATAGGGTCCATGTACTCCCCTACAGCTACTTTGATGTAACACCTAAGCTGATGTACATTTGAGCATGAATAAATGAATATGAATATGAAACTCACTGATATAAAATAACAAGTCCTGACTGATTGATTGAAAACTCGGGCAAAATAAATAATAAAATACACACGCTAAACGCGTGGTGTGATTTATTTATTTTTATTTATTGAACAAAATCACACAGCTCTCGAGGACATAAGACTTTAACGAATGAACTTTCATACAGCCAATAAAGGAAGTATTTTTTTGTAACATAACCAATAATAAAATTGACGACAGTTAATAAACTAGAAGGCATACTTGGGGTAACGCTCAGTTTTCTTCTATAAATGATGCAACGAGGTGTCACAGTTTGTATGAGAGAACAACCTACCTAAAACATGGTTAAATAAGATGTTGGAAGTTTTCTGGGGAAATAATTATACAATGAAACTTAGCCTACTAATATTAAAATTCACAAAAAAACTATAAAACATATAAAATTCACAAAAAAACACGTGATTTGGCAGGTTTCAGTGAAAAACTTCGTGATTAATTAGACTGTTTATTAAAAATCCTTAGATATACTCTGATTTACAACATCAATGTGGGTATTGATGTTGTAAATCAGAGTAGTCTTAGTGGATCCAACTTCCTGATATTACCATGTATAACTTACATTCCATTTGTAATAGTAGGCATTTGTCCAGCAGTGAACTTCTATATTATGTTGATGATGATTCCAGTTGTTCAATATGAAGTCACTTACAAATACTTTGACACTTCAAGTGACTTTGTTTTGTACCGAAATCTGCTGCCAACTCTCACTCTATAATGTTCTAGGATGGTTCGTTTCACTATTTCAGACACTAGTTTTCGAAACGGAACCTTTAAAAGCGTAATTTATTTATAAGCAAATAGTAAACATACCTTCTGATTGTAGAAGGTAAAAGCCAGTATTGTAAAATAATGTGCCTAGAAACGTTATCATTTTGTAAATAACTACGTATATTTTTGCCATTCATCACAAAAATATTATTTACCTAACTATTAAATATAAAGTCACCTGAATGTGAGATAATAACTTTCATAACTAGGTATTTTAATTAACATTTTTATTAGCCAACTAGGAGATACTGAAGGCACGTGCCTATAGTCGTTAAAAAAGTGATTTATTCTAAACGGTGAGGCTTAAGTTCACCAACGAAATAAATGGACGGTCAAGTCTAAACAATTATTATGATTACAGATTCCTATGAAAACCTAACTTAGGACCTAACTAATCATTAGGATTGGGAACTCGGGCCTATTTCTGTTGGTCTAAGGTATCCTCCAATGAGTGCCATAACGAAAGATCTTGGACTACCTCCATCCACCGACTTTAGATTTCATCGCGTTGATCGAGGTGAAACCACTGACCATAATTTAATCCTACCTTAAAATCAGCCATATAATTAAGCCAATAATTTATAGGTAGCAGGTAAAGGTATACCACTTTTACCTGCTACCTATAAATTATGGGTATTAGGTTACCGTTAGCGAAAATATAGGTAGGTAGGTACTCAGGTGTAAAACTGCACTGAACAAACTGACTAAAGTCTGCGTTTTCTAACTCTCCTTGGCTTTACCATAGTCTGGTTATAGGAATATACGAAATTTAATATGTTGAATTAAACAATGAGAATAAGTTTTAGACTTTTATTAAGTGAATTCTATTCGACAATACGTACCTAAATATTTCAGTTTTTAGTTTATACATTTTAGAAATAACTTAAATACAAGACCTATGCAACGGAATTTAAGTCAGAACGGCACTAAAAGATTCGAAATAGACTGACATAACTCTACGATTAAGCTAGTAGGGTAGGTCATCTGATTTACTAAATACTTGTACTAAATACATCCTGGCCACATAATCAGACAATCCTAGCACATAACCCATCGACGGCAGTTAGGTAAAAACTTAACGAATCCCCACAGACAAACACAAACTTGCCCTGTGACACATCCTGATCATCATCGACACACTATTGTGACTTTAACGAGCCATTACAAAATGTAAGTTTTTTGAATCCTGTAACCTGTATTGCAAATGAGCATTGATTACGTCACTTTGACATATGCATGGTCTATAGTCAATTAATTAATTTATCAGTCCGATAAACTGTCACTTAGCTTGCCAGGGACCACAGAGCAGTTGTTTATCATACTTCTTCATCTGTCTAGAGGCAGTCTCGATGTCGACGTCTGTGAGGTAGTAGGCCTCGAAGTTCGGCAGGGGTCGAAGCATGGCATAGAGGCGTTCGGCGTACTTTCTGTGAATTTTTAAAGCTTTTTTAGCTTCGTTGCCGTATATTTATTTGTTTGTTTAAACTTTTGCAGGACTATTTTTCAGCACGCTGCCAGCTCTCCACCATCACCAGCCCGCTCTTGTACATAATGAATAGTGTGCTAGTAACCTGGCGTCGGTGTTCTTGTCGTCGAGCAGTGTGGAGAGAGCTCGCAGCGCGTGGCAGCGCGCGGCGGCGGCGGAGGGCGGACGGGCTCGCAGCACCAGCCCGCTCTTGTACATAATAAATAGTGTGCTAGTAACCTGGCGTCGGTGTTCTTGTCGTCGAGCAGCGTGGAGAGAGCTCGCAGCGCGTGGCAGCGCGTGGCAGCGCGCGGCGGCGGCGGAGGGCGGACGGGCTCGCAGCACCAGCCCGCTCTTGTACATAATAAATAGTGTGCTAGTAACCTGGCGTCGGTGTTCTTGTCGTCGAGCAGTGTGGAGAGAGCTCGCAGCGCGTGGCAGCGCGCGGCGGCGGCGGAGGGCGGACGGGCTCGCAGCACCAGCCCGCTCTTGTACATAATAAATAGTGTGCTAGTAACCTGGCGTCGGTGTTCTTGTCGTCGAGCAGCGTGGAGAGAGCTCGCAGCGCGTGGCAGCGCGTGGCAGCGCGCGGCGGCGGCGGAGGGCGGACGGGCTCGCAGCACCAGCCCGCTCTTGTACATAATAAATAGTGTGCTAGTAACCTGGCGTCGGTGTTCTTGTCGTCGAGCAGCGTGGAGAGAGCTCGCAGCGCGTGGCAGCGCGTGGCAGCGCGCGGCGGCGGCGGAGGGCGGACGGGTTCGCAGCACTAGCCCGCTCTTGTACATAATAAATAGTGTGCTAGTAACCTGGCGTCGGTGTTCTTGTCGTCGAGCAGCGTGGAGAGAGCTCGCAGCGCGTGGCAGCGCGCGGCGGCGGCGGAGGGCGGACGGGCTCGCAGCACCAGCCCGCTCTTGTACATAATAAATAGTGTGCTAGTAACCTGGCGTCGGTGTTCTTGTCGTCGAGCAGCGTGGAGAGAGCTCGCAGCGCGTGGCAGCGCGCGGCGGCGGCGGAGGGCGGACGGGCTCGCAGTACGCCGCGTCCGCCGCCGGCCAGAGCGCTGCACACCACCAGTAGCCGCCCAGACGCGCTGCGCACCAGCCCGCTCTTGTGCCTAAGATATGCTAGCGATAACCATTGTACAATCTACTGAATGCGATGTATCACAAATGCTGAAGGTAGGAAGCAGCTTGTTCCTGTGCGTTTTATATCATGCTAAGTCACGGTTTCTCCGCTTTATATAAGCGAACCACGCGCAAACTCATTGGAAAGATGGTGGGACATCACAAATAATATACTATAATGAAATACAATCTCCACGACAAATCCTTATTTCTATTTAAAAATGGAACTGACCACAGTCAGTTGTGAAAAAAAAACAAGACAGGAAACGGGGAATTCAAATATTCTTTTTAGAAATTAAATTTTTATGATATGTTATTTTAACTTTTAAAATTTAATTTATTTTATGACTTTTTTGATGCCTCGCATTCGTGATGTTATTCTCGAGTGTCCTCCGGTGAGGGACAACGGGAATTTATCTATATATAGTTAGAAATCAAAGGTAACGAACATGAATTTATATTCAAAATTTCTTTAAAAGGGGCAATTTTTCACTAATTTGGGGATGATGGTTATGGAAATGATGTTAATTTTGAATAAAAAGATAGCATATTTTTTTTTTACTTTAAAACGTCTCGAACGTACGCCAATAACTTGGGTGTAATTGATCGCTTACGGCCCTTGTACCTATAAAAATATTGGTACATGCATCTCATTTAGCGACGTGCCAGTTGAAGATCACAATGTTACTCACTCAATGCCATGTATACAGAGTGCTGTGACAGCATGGCTCAGCTCCACCCCGCAAACTATATCGTCCAGTGCGACGTTGGCTGCTCTTCGCACGGGATGACAGAAGCTACCAGTTTTCGTCAACAGTAGTGTAACTGCTTCATAGAAATCCTAAAATATATATTAAGTATATATAAACCAACTTGTTGATTCTATTTATTTATTTTTACGGCCGACGAAACTATTGGCTGTTAAAATGGGTTCGCTTTCTACACTTTAGACTTCTGTCATGAGGATGAACGAGAGTAGATTGGAAAAGAGGACCCTCCCACGTTAATCAAGTCAAAGAGAGATGCTCAAACGTAGATAATATTATTTATATTGTGACGAGCGCGGCCTAGCTAACTACGGTACGCTAGCGCCATCTCTTATCAAATGCACGCACTACTTGTTATCGGCATCTAGTATCGACTGGCATTAACCGCGCTAGAAAAGGACGGAAGTTTCCACAATGTTTGGGACGGTACGAGATGGGGCGGATCGAGGCATACGGGCCACGCCCCCTACTAGATTGTTCTGGAAGAGACGTCTTACGAGATATATAAGCGCGGCAAGCGGCCGGTAGGGTCAGTTTTCTTTTCAAGATTGGAAGGTGAATTATTTGAAGTGATTCGAGAGCGATACCCAGTGACTAGTGAAGTGACAGTTGCGCTAGTGTTGTGACTAGCGCAACTGTCAACCAAGTAATACAGTGTTTTTGTTTTAATTGTGTAGTTTCATTGTGTTATTTGTTCTGGTGACATTTTTATTGAGTGATTTACTAATACAGTGTTAATTTTGGTGTTTAATTTGACTTAATTATTTTATCCCGAACCCTAGCTCGTAACAATATGTTCGAAAGGAACTAACAGGTTTCTTCGTATAATTGGTGTTCTTCACAACCATTGCCAGCGTGTTGCATGCAGACCGCGCCACTTGCGTTCGAGGAGACTCCACGTGTGCAATGATCTTCAAAGCGTACAATATTGACATATGGTTAAATAAATTACACGTACGTAGGTACGTGACGATTATTTATCCGCGGGTTTCAGGGACTAGGTACCATGGCACCCAAACATCAAACGAAAATCACTCCTCAGGCCGATTACGCAATAACCGATCCGCCATCTGTGGATAGCGGTAGCTGAAGTCATGACATTATATATATAAATGGTGCTAATTCCCAACAGTTGACTAAGTCCAACTGCGTAAGATGATTAATGCTACAAAAAATCTTCCATCATTTAGTTGCCTGTGCTTACTTGTCTTATAAGATCAGCGATTCGATGCTCAGCGATAACACCCCAGAATCTTTCCAACACTCTTGGGATCTCTTCTAAGGTGTCTGCTACCTCGAACCTGTTATTTGAAAACTGATCTCAAACGATGCCTATATCATAGGTACATGAAACCTTTTCACCAACTCCTGTGGGGCATAGATTTTATATTATAGATTTTGTTAGGTACAGCTAAGGTATCTTAAATTGCATACAAATGAAATATGTTGATGTTTTTAATGAATTGTAAAGCAAGATCATAAGCAGCGACACGCACTATGGCTACTTTAAGCTCCGTATAAATCGATAAGTGTAATCAGTAACTTACCAAGAAGGAGAACGCAATCTCCTAATTAACTCTACGCACAGCGCTTCGCAGCCCTTCTCTGCAGCGTCACAGAGCCTGGTGTCGTCGGGAGACTCGCTGCTAGGGGAGCCACTTCGGCTGTCTGATGCCCTGAGAGACATTTCAATCAGGCACTTGTAAGATTTTGTTGCAAGGATTTTTATAGAGTACAACAATAAGTAGGTAACTCCTAAGTTCGCGGTAGTACGGTAGATATCCAGGCAGCTAGGCGACAAAGCAGCTAAGCGGCTTGCTACGATACACTGTAATTTAGACGTTGTGACATCGATCGATTAATTTCATTTTGTCATCAGCCACAGTCAGTCAAGGAGCAGTATCATTGATAGCTATAGGGAGTAACCAGCCATCATGGAAAATAACATCAGAACATATTATGCGCCTAAAGAAAGAAACACTTGCGAGTATAGAAGCATCCAAATTATTGGTGGATATGTTAATCATGGTAATCTCCATAAAATTTAATTTAACAGTCAAATGCCTTATTTTTACAGTCGTATTTAAACCGTTGATACACTTCTAGTACCTAAGTAACAAGCCTTTTTATATAATTTTAGAAAAAAATTATGGCAACTTACACTATGTTGTACTTAGACCGTGGCTTTTGTCCACTCTTATTCCTGTGTTTTAGCTCTCTAATCTTCTTGTTAATGCTTATAGCATCTTGCTGCGTCTCAACTGATGGAATGATCTTAACCATGTTTGAGAACTGGGTATCGTTTTTACTGATCTTACTGTTCACCACGTAGCCTTCGATGTGGATCGGTGGTAGATGGATGCTATCCTTGCCTTGTAAAGGATCTGGATTTAAGGATAGAATTAAAGAAGATTGTTGTCTAAGTTTCCAGCAGGTAAGCAAAACAGATAATCGGTTAAACCCGAAAATTTTGATATAATCACATATAATAAAGTTAAATGGATACCATTAGACTGACCCAGTGGGAAAAAAGTTATCTCAGCGCGCAGAGATTCTTAGCTACTACGTTTGTGAGCGTCAATTATGTAAGAGTAAATTTAAATAAACTAACCACTTCTTCCACTGATAAGCGCACTTTCTCCTGATGCTAGATCTTTATTCTCCATCTCCCATCTATCTGGTACCCTTCCCATGTCCTCGTACAAACATGGAAGCGTTCCTGATTTATTTAGTCTACTAGGAGTTTGTACAGAGAAGAGGAAGTTTAAATGCGGACTATTCGGACAAGAGCGATTTTGTATCTGTATCGGAGGCAGTTTAAACGTATCTGGGTTATCTGTGAAGATTTTGACTTTCACTCCAGCATTGTTTGTAAACAGAACATCGTTTTCAGAGTCGATAGTATTGGCTATGTTTTTGCTGGTAGGAGTTATGTCCTGCAAGCTGTCTCTCTTGATCGTAGACTCTTCAGTCAAAGGCGTTAAAGTGTTAAACCGTCTATCAGAATCGTACGGTCTATCTATTTGTAAGTCTATGCTGTTTGAGAGTTTATTGTACAGTTCTTCGACGTCATCATCTACAGAAGGTGGTACTTCACTCGTGTCACTAGTGTTGTCAATTTCTATTCTCCGATGTCGCGGTTCCATCAGGGAGTCATCTTCTATCTCCGAATCATTAGATTCATCAAAGTTTGCATATTGTGCTTCGTGGTTTTCGTCGTCCAGTACATTTTCTTTTGATTCTTCGTTAATAATGTTGATTATTCTATCGTCCGAACTAACTTCACTTATATCGTCGTCAGTTTTGATAGTTTCTGAATCGGATACTGGAAACCTGGATGATTCATTATCTAACGCGTTCGATAGAACATAATTTGAATTATTTTCTTCGCTGATTTTGTTATCATTTTCGAAATTTCGGATCGAGTTTTTGAATTCAATTCTGTATTCGACAGTTTTGCTTTCAGTGATGGATATGAATGATGTCTGCGTCTCAAGATTTTCTTTCCTGACTCCCTCCGTTTGAGCGAGTTCAAATATAGTTTTGCTCGTTTGTGTAAAGATTTCTTGAGCACGTATAGAACAGTTATGTAGACTCGTAGAAGCAGCTTTGCTTACTTTTTTATCATTTTTACAGTGTACCATATCTATATCTTTATTCCGTTCAGAATCGGTTACGTAAATAACGCTTTTTTCTTCGTGCATTGGATATGTATCGCTGTCCTCGCTGTCACACACTTCTATGACGTATGTTTCCTTTCCAGAGGAGTTATTTTTATCTGAGCTGCTGCTATCTGTAAAGTCCATTGAATACACGTTTGATGCGGCTACACTTTTTTGAGAGTCTGTATATTTTACATCACCAACAATGTCTTCAATTTCATCTTCCTGAAAACAACATGTAAGAAATCAATAGTTTATGGACTAAATTCGGTAAGAGATCTTTTTATATCAATTTTCCACCACTATACAAGATTCTATGAGTACCTATGAAGCATTAAGCTGAACCAAGGACCTGTATATAGGTATGCAGCAAGTATTTTTTCTTGGGTAGGAAAGATATACTTTTTTTATTTGTACTCACCATAATTTAACAATTTAGAACAAAAACAACACAAAACACTGAATAATCTGTGTAACCGCGTAAACGCGTATTCTTTATTTATTTACAAATATTTTAGTGCAATTCTGACAGGCCATGACAATTTGAACTAGGAAAATGTCAGGAAAGCTGACTTTTTCAAGAGGTGAGCAAATAGGTTTAGATTTTCTAATAAAAATGTTATCGGCCTTCTGAGACACTATGGTCTACCTGTGGTGTTCTTTGAAGCCTCTCTAGTAATTATTAATCATACATTAAAATATTTCAAACTATTTTATTCACATCTAATAAAGTCCTCTCTATAATAGGTACAGATTTAAAAGATACAAACGAATATCACAACGATTGATACGCAGTAAAACACGCTACGCTAAATAGTAAATTATGGATTCGTGCATTTGGTTGCAAAGAAATTCAACGAATCACAATTTCAAAAACGCAATCTTAAAGCTCGGTATTTGTTACTTACATATCTTTCTTATGCACACATTCAAATGAATTTCAGCTGTGACTTATAATCTCCGGTTGCAATTGTCGTTGAACGAAAATAAGCTTTTATTTCATGTTAGTTTGTATGTATCTTGCGAGATAAGTTCAAATTTTGCAAACCTGTTTCAAATAATTAAACTCAACTCTACGAGCGACCTTATTTTTAGGGTTCCGTACCCTATGGCTGCAAGGGAACCCTTTTCTATCCGTCCATCTTTCTGATTGTCAAAGAAGTTATAATGACAATTCAAATATTATTTTGACAGCGGGTTAATCTTATGATGGAGGCGGAAGAGCTAGTCTGTGGAAGAGGGGCAAGGGTCGAGTTACAATGTTAGCAGACTGAGAGTGAGTTATTTTTGATTAACCTGCGTTTTTGAAGGGTGTTTCCATAAAAGCTTATTTTTAAAGATCCCGTATAGGCATTGTCATTTTTTTTCTATCTATTTAAAATGTGTTTTTTTTGCAATCGATTTGTAAGACTTCATACTTCTTAGATAAGATTTATCGTCACAAGTCACCAGGGGCGTTGAAATAGACTGCAGAAGACACATTGAAATATTAAAATTTTGCAAAAATTCACTTGTTTTTACAATTTAAAAAAAAACTTTTATTTTAGTGTAAAGAACATTTTATTTAATGTAATAATAACATGTAGATTTGGTTGTGCAAATACATCTTAGTTTTGATATACGTACAGCCATACATTTATACTCGGCAAGATAAATAGTTTACATGTTTCCATAATGAGAAGTAATCTTATTTACCTGTGGCAAGTATTTTATAGACTTCTATGAACTACAAAACTAGATGGCGCTGCGCTGTACCAAAAAGTTGAAGGAAAAATCTGAACACTAGGAGCCATCTAGCTAGTTTCAGGGAAGTACAGATAAAAAACCTCTTATTACGTGTAACATCACATACGAAGACACTCATACGAACAACAAATAGTTTTACATATTTGTGTGCAAAACTGAAATGCTCAATGAATCAGTCTTTAGGTGCGAAATAATCCTATAAGTATAACCCTATAGTGGTCCGATAAGGCGCATTTTCAACTTGTCGTCTTCAACTTTCAATATATCTTGTGCATTACAGGCATGCATTGTTGATTAACCCATGCGCTGAAGCACAGGCCCATTATTTTGTTTCGTGTGATAAACTTTTATCAAACCATCAATAAACTGATAAACTTTTATGGGATGGCCATCCAACAGATGAAACTAAATGGTTTCAAGGCATGCCTTATAGCATGCGATATGGGCTCACAGGAAGATGCAAGTTGAAAGCGAAAGCTCTAAGTGTGAACATACCCATTGAATGATTCTAAAACTAGTTGGCTTTTCCTCGAAATAAACCAAAATTTGGAAAGCTTTTTCTGCTTATAACTTTCACAAGAACAGGTAAACCTTGCTAGTTTTACTGTATTTGAAAAATTTGCCCACAAATATGCAAAAGAGTACATAAACACATCCTATTCTCTAACCTCGATATAATAATATCAAACCCTTTTTTAAATATCAGTACACAGAATATCTGATTATATACGAGCCATAAAATTTTATCGGAAAACTACATGATGATATTTTTTTAATAACGTACCTTTTGAGGTACGGAACCCTGAGGTTCTACGAAATTGACACCAACATAGTATGGTATCATTTCGTGGGCTTTTTAGACTATATTAAAGTGAAAAATATACCTTCTGATATGTACATAAACGTAGAAATTCCTAGTAAGAAAAACTATCACTTTACAAACTTTTTTTATGGTAATTTAGTTTTTTAAGTGTGAACCCACACTTAGGGGAAATTACAAGAATTTATAACATACCAAAAACTCAACCTCGGCGGGACTCGAAACGGAAGATCGCGGTTTCGCTTCCCGCCGACTTTGAATTTATGGGATATTTTAAACTTTTTTACAACTTACTACCATAGATATAGATTGTAACATTTACAAATAGTTTTATAGTTGTAGATAGAGATTTTCAGAAGCGTTACACGTCATTTACATGAACTCATGTCACGTATAGATTAAAATAGCCACTTTCATAAATAGTCGATATTGTATTCGAGATTTTGCCCAACGCAAATTTGAAATGAGGAAACGCTTCTCGATGGATTCAACTAAAATCTACACGCAATACCTCTAAATATTTCGTATATTCGACAGGTGAATCCATCAAATTGATATACGATTCTGATATAACAAGCGTTATCGTAGTTAAGTATATCATTTTGATTATTATATAATCTAAATATTTCAATATTAAATATCTATGTACTTAAGCATAACAATAATAATTAGATTTATGTGACACAGTCAAGATACATAATAAATTACTACCACATAATTAATAATACAATAAGTTTTTTTTTGTATAAGTACACAGAGCAGATAAAAAATCTAGGAAGTACAACCAACTATTGGGGCACAATAAGTTACATATAATTCTAACGGTTTCATATTTAATAATTTAGTCAAATTTTAAAACAGATCCACAACATAATAAATTAATATAAAATTTAATTGTAAACAGCAGTAACTTAAGTTTTTAAAAACATTATTTAAAACTGTAATACGATATTTATCAAAATGATATAACCTTGTCATATGATTCATATAATATAGAAAACATTTGGGGCGGCTTGCAAAAACAAAATTTTCTTTTTAAATAGAACATTTATATTAAAATTAATTAATTAATTTCTTAAAAGCAAACAGACAACAATAAGTAATTATTTCTATATGAAAAGACTGAAAAGAAACAACGAGTTGACTAAAACTATACATCGTTGCAGCCACCCCAAAATTGTATACAACTAACATCAAATATGGTTTAAGGATATTTTTCTACTATAAAGATGTTCCATACATTTGTATAAATATCTATAGTCTATATGTTCTGAAATCCGAATAAAAGCGCATAGCGCACATTCAGTTGTTAAGGAGCTGCCACACAAATCGATCTATAGCAGAATGGGATCCTTTGATGACGGTTCCTTCCTACTACATCAGATAGAACTGCTCGATATTCATAAATTCTCCATTGATCGAGGATGGATCGAGCAACAATCAACTACTGAATAGCTCTCACGTATTGGCCAACCGTTCTTTTTTGTATACCTTTTAAAAAGATATAGGAGAGAGAGCCAAAGTCAAAGTCAAAATTCATTTATTCAATAAAATCACAAGGACCACTTTGAAACGTCGGTTTTTATCTAGGTGCCTGTTCATCCGCGACCAAGCCAGGAAAGAAATGCAAGAAAACAAGGCTGGTTATTCTTTTTAATGAGCCCATTGTACTACATAGATCTATTATTTTATCAATTGGTATCCGTCGATCAGCGAAAGATACCAAGCCAAGCCGTCGATAGTCGATCGATCAGTGTGGTAACACCCCTAAAGTTTATGCTTACTTTGAAAAATGGATAATTCCTTACAGTCATTTTTATATTCAAACATTAATTCGACATTTTAAAGTAGCTTTGTTCACACAAGTCTAAATACACTGAATTTCAATAGGAGTTTATAACACTACACAAAAAATTCCGCAAAACCACACTAAGATTTTTCCATCACTACACTTTAAAATCGCCCAAAAATATTTGTTGAAGTACCCTCATTGTCTAAATTGTTTTGAGTAGTCGGTCCGTTTGTCGCCTGGCCCGCGGTTACTCGGGCGTGAGGTACAGGCGGCGACGGACGCGCGAACATCAGCGAGACTCGCGCGTGTACCCGGTTTCGCCCGTGCAGTATTCAGAGTGCAGGCGAACTATGGCGCACACTATACTCGCCTCTATGTCCACACCTTTGGATAACATTTGCAATGGTGAGAAAGCTGTTAAAATTGTTTGGAAGCTTCCAAATTACGTCGGAAATGCCAAAACTCTTAAATCCTTAGATTAACCTCATCATCATTATCATCACCAACTTGTACAGCAAAAGTTATGTGCTTCGGCAATCTTCGTATATCTTCGGAAATGGGAAAATGAAGCTCTTTTCTCAATTGTATTTGAATCGCACCTATGGTTTATTTAACGTGCGTATTTATTTTACTGCCCGTAGAGCTTTAAAAGTCTACGGCTGGACAAAGGCCTCCCCAAGGAGTGCCATGACGAACGTTCTTGAAGCATTTCTATCCACCGAATTACTGCAATCTTTGAGATTTCATCCAAGGATCGAGTGGCTAAACATAAGTTGTTCATAGTCGCCAACCACAACAGTCGAATACTAGGAGTCTAGACAAAAACATCACGCTTACTTTTCCTTTCACGCTAACGCAAATTAATAAAGGTAAAACTTGGCAGCTGTCACGTGACATTTCCATAGCTAATGTCATTTCCAGACAGTTCAATCTCCCCTCAGGCGTTAACGCCAACAGAAAGTGGTATTTGTCTAGAAACCCCTGGACAGGTCACATACATGGGACTCAGCGCAGCTTTGCAGAATTTTTTAAATACTTCTTTCTTGACTGTACTTAATACTCAGATAGTAGACGACCTCTGTGGCGCAGTGGGCGAAGGGCCGCCTCAAACGCAGAAGGTTGCGGGTTCGATTCCCGCCGCAGGACAAATGTTTGCATGATTCACAAATATTTGTCTCTGGTCTGGGGGTTTTCTATATATAATATGTATGTATTTACAAAAAAATATATATAAGTAGTATATCAGTCATGTAGTTGCCATAATACAAGCTCTGCTTCGTTTGGGGCTAGATGATGTTGTGTGAAAAATGAACAACAATATTTATTAATAAATGTCTCATTATTTTATTGGGGCCAATAATTATTATTGGCGCAGTGGGCAGCGCCACAGAGGTCGTCGAATGAATGAATGAATGAATGAATGAGACGTACCCGCGTGTACTTCCTCCCGTGTGAGCGTAATCTCCTGGCTGGAGTCGGGGGACACCAGGATCACTCTGTGGTGGCGGGTCTGCATCAGGTTCGCCACTACCATCTGCCGGAGAGCACTCAGCGTTAAGTTATTCAGGACATTGCTTCCTATCCCACTAATATTATGTTACGCTAGGGTTCGGCATAAAATAATTAAGTCCAATTAAACACCAAAATTAACACTGTATTAGTAAATCACTCTATAAAAAGTGCCAACATAACAAATAACACAACGAAACTACACAATTAAACAAAAACACTGAAACACTATATCACTAGGTACAACACTAGCACAACTGTCACTTCACTAGTCACTGGGTATCTGTCTTTATCACTTATAATAATTCTCTTCCAAATCTTGAAAGAAATCTATCTTTACCGGTCGCTTGCCGCGCTTATATATCTCGTAAGGCGTTTCTTCCGGAACATTCTCGAAAGTGGGCGTGGCATTGCGCGCTGCCTCGCTCCGCCTCGCCCCGTCTCGTACCGCCTCAAACACTCTAGAAACTACCAGCTTTTACTAGCGCGGTTAGTGCCAGTCGATGGCGGTATCAAGTAGTGCGTCCATTTGATAAGAGATGGCGCTAGGGTACCGTAGTTAGCTAGGCCGCGCTCGTCACAATTACAATTACAACACGTAAGCTGTCCGAATACAGTACGCAGCGCGCGGGTCCGTCACGTCCATGTACCGTAAACGATGCACGCGCCCTCGTCTCTTTTTAACTCGACAAGTACGGTCAAAAGGTAAGAAAAACCGGATGATATGTTATTTATTAGGCATATCTATCCACGGCTTCGCCCGCGTGGTACCCGGATAAAAAGTAGCCTATGTGTTATTCTGAATCATAATCTATATTACTGTAAAGTTTAATCAAAATCCTTTCAGTAGTTTTTGCGTGAAAGAGGAACATACATCCTCACAAACTTTCACGTTTATAATATTAGTAGGAAGTAGGATAAAATTCATCCTACTACTAAAAATAGTAGAATAGGTCTATAGTGACCTACAGTAAAAGACGCTGCGGGGCTACCCTTGACACTCGATGCAATCTCAATTCAATTCTAAAACAATCCGGTTTGTTCTTCTTAAAAACCTTTCAACCTGTCATATTTCTATCGCAAACTCTACTCCAATCTCAAAGGTCAACAAATCCATTGCGTACCAAAGCTAGCATTGCGTACCAGAGCAAGCATTGCATGCAAGAGTACCAAATTGCAAGAATCCGATCCTAATTCCTAAATGCGATTAGAATCGTGTGTCAAGAAGGGCGGCCAGCCCACGAGTGCGGAGCTCACCTTGTGTTTGTATTTCTCGAGCGCGGCCCGGGCTTTGGTGACGAGGATGGCGTCGTCCGTCTCCAGCTTGAAGGACACCACGTACGCCGATGGCACCCACAGGCTGACGAGCGGCGCCAGCAGCTTCGGCACCAGGTGCAGCTGGATGATGGGCGCACCTGACTCCGATTGGATCTTATGCGTTGGCTGTAAATATTGAAAATATAGAACTAAAAAAAGTTCCAACGTTATGCCACTCACGACTCTATCCTTGGGCACGTAGAAGTCAGAGACGGCCGCGGCGAGGTACAGCAGCGCCCTGGGTCCGAGGTTGGCGAGGCACTCGCAGGCAGCTCGCAGCAGCCAGAAGATATATAATACCACTCACGACTCTATCCTTGGGCACGTAGAAGTCAGAGACGGCCGCGGCGAGGTACAGCAGCGCCCTGGGTCCGAGGTTGGCGAGGCACTCGCAGGCAGCTCGCAGCAGCCAGAAGATATATAATACCACTCACGACTCTATCCTTGGGCACGTAGAAGTCAGAGACGGCCGCGGCGAGGTACAGCAGCGCCCTGGGTCCGAGGTTGGCGAGGCACTCGCAGGCAGCTCGCAGCAGCCAGAAGATATATAATACCACTCACGACTCTATCCTTGGGCACGTAGAAGTCAGAGACGGCCGCGGCGAGGTACAGCAGCGCCCTGGGTCCGAGGTTGGCGAGGCACTCGCAGGCAGCTCGCAGCAGCCAGAAGATATATAATACCACTCACGACTCTATCCTTGGGCACGTAGAAGTCAGAGACGGCCGCGGCGAGGTACAGCAGCGCCCTGGGTCCGAGGTTGGCGAGGCACTCGCAGGCAGCTCGCAGCAGCCAGAAGATATATAATACCACTCACGACTCTATCCTTGGGCACGTAGAAGTCAGAGACGGCCGCGGCGAGGTACAGCAGCGCCCTGGGTCCGAGGTTGGCGAGGCACTCGCAGGCAGCTCGCAGCAGCCAGAAGATATATAATACCACTCACGACTCTATCCTTGGGCACGTAGAAGTCAGAGACGGCCGCGGCGAGGTACAGCAGCGCCCTGGGTCCGAGGTTGGCGAGGCACTCGCAGGCAGCTCGCAGCAGCCAGAAGTACTCGGACACGGTGGTGAAGGACACGTGCAGGATCGCGCCGGCCGCGTGCGCCGCCTTGTACCGCACCAGGATCGGCGCTAGCACGTCCACACTATCCGGTTTCACTGAATATCATTATCAACAAATTCATTTACATTACATTTTATTTTGCGATACATGGGTTACATATACATAATAGAATCTATCTAGCGGATGGTATTAAAGAAAAGGTTTGTACAGACATGACCAACTAAATATGGCTATTCCAGATATAGGGTTATTCCACAAATCCCCCCTGAAAAAACTCCAAAGGGAGCAAAAAGAACTTTAATGTAAAAAAAGTGCAGATTTTCCCTTTATATTTTTTCTTATTCCACTTTTCCCCCTGAGATAATTTTGTCAGGGGGAAAACAGAACCCTAATGTAAAAAAAAATACAGAAATCCCCCTCATCATTATGGCTTATTAGACTTTGCCCCCCTGAGAGAAGAAAACCAAAACCCAATTATAAAAAAAAGAAATCCATCTTTTCATATAAGCATGGCTTATATGGAAAAGGTTCTCGGTGATCCTTCAAAACTTTGGGACCTAAACATATAGACAACTAAACGGACCCTAAAAATCAACTCTCTTAAAAATCTTCGAAAATAAAAGAACCTAAATTAGCCTACATATATCACCGTTGGTAAAAAAAATCCTCGGTCTGCCTCCCTGTTGCTATACCCTTACACAGGGTTCATATGAGACTATCTACTTGCTATACTAAATAATAATAATAATAATGCTGGACAATCCACACAGCATCATCCAGCCCCAAGCTAAGCAGAGCTTGTGTTATGGGTACTAGATGACTGATATACTTAATACAATACATTACATAGATAGATATTTTTTTATTATACATAGAAAATACCCAGAATAAATAATAATAGAATGTATTGTAATTATGAGTATTGAGTCACAAGTTACCACATAGCCATCCAACTCCACAATTTTTTGTTGATAAATCCAATGTTGCCAAGCTTCAAAACATGATGAGAACTCACCAGAGATTGTTGTGTTTGGTCCGCGTTCTTGTATATCCAGCATATCCAACAGCTTCTGCCCATTGAAGTGCCTCGTGAAAGGCTCCAGGGATTTCTGGCGGTGCATGAAGATAACCGCGTACCCTTGCTCCAGGAAGTACTCGGTTGAAGCCGCGCCTCTGTTCCCGGCGCTGAAGTTGTCGACAAAGCGAACTGTGTTGTGCTCGAGAGGTACTGTCGTGCCTCCAGACTGGAATTGAGTTTAATTACATTGTAAAATAGGACGCCCTTTAATTCCACTAACAAAATTTCAATGGAGAACAGCTTTGACAGGCTATGCAATAAATAAATAAACTCCCGACAGACACCAAAACTAACATTCCGAAAACTTTTCCTGACCGAAAACTAGGATTCCCTGTCTGACACCCAGAACCGGTACAAATATTTGAAGAATATGCTAACATTTGTCCCGCAGCGGGAATCGAACCTGCACATCTTACTCATGCCGCGTAATGTTCAAAACTATAAAACAAAAAAAGGTGACTCAACCCTTTTGACATTTTGCTAAGCTTGGCAATATTTGTTTCACTGTCTCGTTCCCATTGCCATTTTAATAGTGTAATAAGAGCGCTGATATGAAAAAAAACGAGACAAAAGTAGTCTAGGTACACAGTTTTGGTGAAGGGTGTGTGTTTCTGTTCCACTTTGTGTAAAACTAGCAGCGCCCCGCAGTTTCACCCGCGTAAGTTTCGATTCCGTGGAAATATCGGCGATCTAATTAAATTTTAGAACACAAAAGCTGCTATTGTGACTTAACTATGATAGTAAAATATATTTCCTCGCGGACTTTTTTGTAAGCAATAATGAGTACTTTAATCATGTAGTACATCATTTTTATGTATCATCAATAGTTTTCTCAGCGCACGCCAAATAATGAATTTTATAGGCAAAATTTTGCTACTTTGAATTACATTATTGCAATTTTCTTAAGGATCTCTATTTTTTGAAAATAATTTATAACCTATGTTACTTCCTAATAATTTAGCTTTCATTTGGTGAAAAAATGGTTAAAATCGGTCCAGTAGTTTCGGAGCCTATTCGATACAAACAAACAAAAAAATCTTTCCTCTTTATAATATTAGTTTAGATAGTCCAATTTGATGGTTGATATTGTCCGGGTTTTGAGTCATTTTGAGAGATCAGTCCAGTGAGTGTTCTCTTAACTTTTGTCTGTGAATCTTTCTGCTAGGTTTGGGATGCTATGTCTCTTCAGTCTGGAGAATTGAAGGGTACCAGCTCCTTGAAGCTGAGAGGCTTTATATTCACGTAGTTTTTAAGTTGTCGTTTCTATATGACCTTTGTGATTTTAATTAATAAAAACCTATTGACTTTGACTTTGTATTTATATTTGATACAACAGCCGGTAGGTCATTGACCATTATCAAGAAAAGCAGAGGCCCGAGTATGGAACCTTGGCTGACCCTGGAACGCGAATTACTTTGAAGTGTCAATGGGCAGACCAAAGGTATAGCACGCAGAACCGACACTCGCTGGGGCATGAAGGTTCACGAATGACAAACACGAACCAGACACAAATGCCATCAGAACCTTCCAATACTTTCTGTATTGAAAGGTTCTGATCACATTTTAAAGGTTGCAGGAAGTTAGTGGTACTGTTTAGGGAAGGTAATTTATCAGCTTTCCCTATGCTCAAAGGTTTGCTGGAAGAAAACTCTTGTAAGAGTTAAGCTTGGTTGTTGAAACTGTGCTGTATTTATCTATACTGTAATAAAGCAGTAGTTTTGAATGTAGAGGTTAATCTCCAAAACTACTCATCCGATTTAAAAAAAATGGTTCACCAATGTTTAGTATGGACTTTCAGGGTGGACAAAGGTTAAAATAAAAGGGCTTTTAGTGGAGACCAATTTTGCAACGTTAGTCGAGCGAATGCGGTTCTTACGAACGCTACTTTTCATCGGCTAATTTTTATCCGGGTACCACGCGGGTGAAGCCGTGAGCAGTAGCTATAGGTAGATTTATTTATTTCATCACATAAATATACATCGATGTTACAGATAATTCAGTAAACCATTGACACAGTATTAGTAAACTTCCTTCTAAATAATTACAAAACTAGGATAAATGCGTATGATATTTTTACCATTAGGAAATCTACAGCCTGCTTAAAGTATGCAATGCACAGTCAAGTGACTACCCTCCGAACTAGTTTTCACTGTATGACGGTAGGGCGTCGTTGCTCTTCCACACAAGGCAATGTTTCTTGTACATACATTGTTACAGTTTCATTATTAACAGTAATATTAACACAATAGTGTGAACTTTGTATGTATTGAGAAGACAGTAGTAGGTAGACAGAGAATCCTATTTTGCACAAGATAAACTATTACATAGGTTGATATAACTAGCATTTTCTCTCAGCTAACCTTTGATGGTTTGAAGGATGAGTCTTAATTCTCCTAATATTATATTTATAATAAATATATTTATATATATATATATATATATATACCTAGCTAGTGTTAAAATAAACTGAATTAAATTGAAACTCGCCTTTGTACATGTCCTGTATGTAAGGTGTCTTTACCTTTTCTCTATGTACAATCCTACTTCCATTATAAACGTGAAAGTTTGTGAGGATGTTTGTTACTCTTTCACGCAATAACTACTGAACGGATTTTGATGAAACTTTAAAGAAAAAGAAAGGAAGAAAGGTTTTTTTTAATATACAACAAATTTTGGAAGTTAGGATGGTGGGATAAATTATGAGAATACCTAATAATAATAATTTAAAGGTTTGAACAGCCTACTTATAAGTACCTATAACTGAAACAGAAATTCCCCACGCACCTTATTGCCTAATCTATCTACCTAGACAGTTTTATGTCGCACCAAAAAGGTATCAGCTCAGCATAATGCTAGGTAGGTGGCTACCTACTTATTGCTGGTATTCTGCTGACCCTGCGCAGTGACGTCACAGACGCCAGAAGCAAACACTACTACAAACTACTCTCAAGAGATTATTACAGTAATATAGCTTTTACATCAGAATAACACATAGGCTACTTTTTACCCGAGAATCACGCGGGCGAAGCCGTGGGCAGAGGCTAGTAATGAATAAAGAATAAGAGGTATTTGTCCAACAAGGAACCTCTACCAGGCTGTTGATGTGAGTGCCTTACCGTGACGAGTACGATCTTATTCCCGTAGCTGTCATGTCTTTCGCAAAACTCTTTCAGGAGTGATCGGTTGTCTTCGAAGTCCGGAGGGGGAAGATGGAGGGCAAAGAACTCTTCCCAGGTATTGCTCGCCATTATACTGGGTGTTAGCTAGAATAAACACAACATAAACTAATAACTAAGCGCACCTTGTGATAAGAAACACAAGAAAAAAAACACGTTCGAACTTTTAATTTGAATCATTAAAATCGGTACACAAATGGCGAAGATATCGCGTAAAAACTAGGCGAATTGATCACCTCCTTCTTTCATGAAGTCGGTTGATAAGCGATTCATCAGCTTGTTTCAATCGATACAAACGCAAACAAACTGCTCTGTGGACTTTTACAGCGCTGCGAACGCGCGTGTTCTCTGCGCGTATAAAATACGCCGTCTAATTAGCTCCACATTATAGGCTCTACATAGTTTGTAGCTAGCTGTCTTAAGCTCGTATCGCTGTTTGTAACGCATTTTTTTTTGTATTGGCTAATTATCAGTACCCCCCTCTCATCTGGGGTCTAGACAAATACCTCACGTTTAGTTTTCCTTTCACGCCTACGCAAATTTGTCAAGGTAAAACTTGGCAGCAGTCACGTGACATTTCCACAGCGAATGTCATTTCCAGACACTTCAATCTTTCCGCAGACGTTAACGCCAATAGAAAGTGGTATTTGTCTAGACCCCTGGCTATTCGTCCGCAGCACCATCGAGGTCGACAATTTGTATAATTTTATTCAGGTCAGAAACAACAGCTTTTGACGAACACTTTCCCCACTATCGGCTTACCTAAAACTAACTGGATCAACTGATATTGGATACATTACAGGAGGTTTGCTGTTGTAAGATTTCCCAATAGACTCATAACTAGGTGCCTATTATGAGTGTGGGGAAATGAAAAAAAAGTAAAAAATGAAAAAAGTATTTTACCACAGGTTAAAATTATTTTTAACCCCAACATAAGGAACATGTATTTGCCATAAGAGGTTGTTTTTTTATCTGTTACTATTTATCTCCGAATCTGCTTATCCCATTGAAATGTGGTTTTTCAATAGGCATTATTATTGCCAAAAAGATACTAGAAAGTGCTTGCAAAAGATGATGGAAAAAACATTGATTGAGGATATAAAACAAAGCAATTTACTTGTCCTTAATTATTTAAATAGGACGGTATGTACAGTACACACTTAAGTTTTGGTCTTTGCCAGTTTTTCTATGAAGTAAATATTTAATATTTCAGATCATTTTTTATAAGTTTGAAAGGCTCAGTCAGGTAAAGCAAAATCATGCAAAGAACTATATGTTGTTAAGTATAGGCAGCAATGTTTGTTTATTGGATAAGAAAATTTATTATTGTTGCATATGCAAGCAATTCAACTGAGATTCATGTCAATCAAGCAACATTTTGATAAGACTTATCAGTTAACTTATGAGATTCTTTGACCAGTGTTTTCACAAAATGATGATAGATATTAAGCATAATGGAATTAAACTCGATCAGAGTACTTTCTGTGTACTTTGACAAAACAGTTCAATATTAATGCCCACTGATATGGGGTAACTAACATCATAGTAAACTTGAGTTAAAAATTCTTTTCCTAAATGGTGCAAACAGATCTCTTGTTGCAAGGAAAGTTAAATAGAGAGGTAGAGTATTTACTATATCTAGTATTTATTTAAATAATAAACACCCAAACAATTATGGCAGAAATGTTGATTGAAGAGTTACAAAACCACTATCACAGAAAATCACTTAACAAAGAATTTGGACATGCAATCAGATTTTATAGTGTGAAAAGGAGGGTGCATCCAATAATTTTCTTCATGAAATAGAATTGAAAGTTATGAATGTGTTTAAGAATTATTTGTAGCTTAACAGTGAACAATTTGGCTATTTGTTGCATGAGATTTTTTTTGCTGCCACTGGTTTTTACTACTCAAGATCAAATGAAACGCTAAAACACTTTAAAACTTGATGTTCCTCTGCAACCAAGCCAGGAAAGTAAGGCAAGAAAACAAGGCTGTTATCGAGTTGGAGCTCATATACCAGTCAACTATGATTAATAGGACATAGTCCATGGTTAATTGTTATGAAGCTGTCATATGAGTGTGTTCAGATTACTGGTTGTCATGTCATGTTAAGAATAGCATCTGATTAGGTATCTGAGTGCACTCTGTCCATGTGTATGTATGTGAATGATTGAATACGATGGTGAAATTTTACCTATTGCTTAGAGCATAATGCCCATTATGTACCTTCCTAATGAATCGGTCTAACTTGGACAATTATTTCATTCTGTAAAACTCGAGAACATAATCACATCCTATTTAAAAACAAAACAATATGTTTACAGAAACAATAATTTTCAAATAGGTACCTAATTTATGTGGGGCACACCTGCCAGCTACTTTTTTGTGACTCGCCGTTCACAACACTTTTCCGGATGCTTTAGACAACTATACCGTTTTATCACCGCCAGACATTACCGTATAGAGCAGAGTTAACGTTGTAAGAAATTCCGTCAATGTTTACTCACTCCGTTTATTGAAAAATCAATGAGAAATGAACGAACCCGAGGACATCTCTTCCCCACTGCTAAAGAAAACAACATTACCTCAACGCAAGTCGTAAGCCGGCTGTAGCGCGTCCTTGGACGTTGCTCAGGTCAAGACCTCGGCCTAAGATCGATGTTTTTAATTTAGAATTACACTAAAAATGAGATAATGATCGACATCTAACACGGCCGAGCGATCGCAAAAATGAAATAATATGACTTGACTGACATTGACATTTTGTTTGTTAAGACTTACGCGTTTATGACACTAGTGGTCGCGTTTATGAGTACTGTTGACGATAAAATGTCAATGTAAAAAAAAAACATACATAAATTTATAGTTTTATTGTTATCTACCATCAAAAAAGCTGTCAAAAATGTATAATTATATTTATGCAATACATAGCTTAGGATTATTAAACCTATCAAACATCAGGCAAATGATTTACAAGTCTTTACAGTGTTGCAAACTATCTTTGTAAGCACACGTGTTTTTTCAGCATTTCCGTTTCAGACGGAATTGGAAGTGACGTTTCCTGGTAATAGCATGGACGGAGGTAGGAAAGCGGAATGGAAATGTTAAACGCGTGGTAGGTTTTATAGGTTGTTGCTAAATTCCGTAAACAGAATGGAGGTTCTAACTTGGATCTTTTGTATTATCTAAGCTGATGTTTTATTTGATGTGTACTATAGTATTTTCTATATTTTATATCTATCCATCTTTTGAAACATCTCATTTCCCGTAAATAAATCCATAAGGTGGGAGAATAATCACACACTACAACAGCTTAAAAAACTTTAATCATTAAGATCCCTAATCTGCGTACACTACGAATATTGCGCTACATTATTCGTTCTGTCTTCGGTGGGTGTATTGTATTATCTTCAACTGACATTTGTTTCACTGGTGCCGGCTTCAGGAGTCGATCATCCGGCAGGAAGGATGCCACAATAGCTGAAGCTAAAAGATGAGTAAGGAAAATAAGTCTTGAAATAGTATTATTCTAGGTTACGAACCTTACTATCTGTTCCAAATTTCATCCATATCGGTCCAGCCGTTATTAGAAATTATTAGAATCTAAACATCTAAAACATTTTATCTGGGTACCAGGCGGGGGAAGCCGTAGACAGAGGCTAGTAGGTAGATAATTATAATCCATGTCTTGTAACTAATTTGATAGGTACCTATATTATTTAAAATATTTGAACTTTTTTGTTATCTCTGTACCCACCTATTTTAATATGTTCCAATAATTAGATTTTCCGATTAGAGGTCATGAGTCGTGTTCAAGTCCCGTTGAATCGTTTTGTTTTTGACACATTTGATTTTAACTTGATAAATGTTTTTGTTTAGCATGAAAAGTGTCTTTTCAAGTTTCACAACCTCTGACAACCTCTGTGGCGCAGTGGGCGAAGGTCCGCCTGACACGCAGAAGATTGCGGGTTCGATTCCTGCTGCGAGACAAATGTTTGTATGATCTGCATTCATTTGTCTCGGGTCTGGGTGTTTTCTATGTATAAAAAGTATGTATTTACAAAAAAATATGTATATAAGTAGTATATCAGTCATGTAGTTCCCATTACACAAGCTCTGCTTACTTTGGGGCTAGATGATGCTGTGTGAAAATGTCCAGCATTATTTATTTATTTTATTTATATTGTAAGTCAAATTTGTACCCCAGTTGTACCCCATTACCATTTTGTGAAAATTTAGTGTAATTAGAGGCTGGTACTCAGCAGGTAGGATTAACATATATCATCCCGGTCGTTTCAGCAACACTAAACCTGCGCAATACATATAAAACTTACAAGCATAAATAGATGCAAATACGTAAAAGCCACTCTCACAGCTGTTTATCAGCATGAGGTTCAGGATTTGGATGGAAGCGAAGGTGCCAATCCTGCCTACAGTGATCGGCAGTGCGAGTGCTATGGCTCTGAAAGGAAATAGATAAAGGTAGATACAGATACAGACAATAAAGAACACATAAAAAAACATGATAACGATCTTAGGTTTTCATGAAACGTCCTTTCATAAAAACGTCGGATCCTGCCAACAGTTACTTTGTACGCTGTACCAAGTAGTATATCTACTTGGTACAGCGTAGTCCAAATAGAGTTAGTCAGAGACAAGTTCAAACATTAATTTCGCATTGCCACTTAATGGAACACTAATCTTACTGGACATGCCGTCTTATTTATGGTTCTAAAGCATGCCAGTTCCCTAAAGACATTTCCCTTCTCTGTTTTCGAGTGGAAAAATCTATTGGTGCATGGCCGGGTTTGATCATGACCCACGAGGACACCATCGGATCGGATCATTATTGCTTCATCCATTTATAACATTAATTTGTCAATTCTTGGATAACTATCTTCAAAATCAAAGCCGAACAAATTCTTATTATTTAATCTTGATTTGATATAAAGAAAACATAAAGAAGCGTAAAATATAGGTACTTAAATTAATTGTATAGGATTACATATGATTCATCAATTTGGTTTACTTTGATTTCAAAGACTTCAGTGGGTCCGTAGCTGGTTGAGACGCAAGAGGTGCCGGTTCCATTCCCGCTGCGGGACAAATGTTTGCATGTTCTACAAATATTTGTTTGGGGTCTGGGTATTGTGGTACCATTGTGTATTGAATTTCTGATTCCCACGACACAAAGAATCCTAGTGTGAGAAGAGAAAGGTTTGCTGGAAGAAAATTCTCGTTAGGGTTAAGCTCGCCTTTGTACATGTTCTCTGTGTACGTTTTTTGTCTGTATTTTCTGTGTGTACAATAAAGAATAAAGAGAACTAAGTAGGACTCTTTGGGTGTTTATTTGGTTAGGTACGCTTCGGTGCCCAGGAGCTACATGATTTGATCCCGCCATCTCCGTTTCGCTTAAGGAAAAGCAGATGCACAGCTCAGTACCATCCGTATCTTGTGAATATACCACCCATTCGTACTTAACGTTTTGGTTCCACCTTTATGATGAGAACGGCCAAGGAATGGAACAAACTACCAGCATCTGTCTTTCCTGAAATATATAACCTGGGTCTCTTCAAGGTCAGAGTGAATTGGTATCTTCTAGACCTTCATAGACCTATTATTACTTACCATCAGGTGAGATTATGGCCAAATGAAATTATTGTTACGAGCTAGCGTTCGGGATAAAATAATGAAGTCTAATTAAACACCAAAATTAACACTGTATTAATAAATCACTCAATAAAAATGTCAACAGAACAAAATAACAACGAAACTACACAATTAAAATAAAAACACTAAAACACTGTATCACTTGGTACAACACTAGCGCAACGGTCACTTCACTAGTAGTGACTAGTGAAGTGACCGTTGCGCGGGTATCGCTCTCGAATCAATTCCAATAATTCACTTTCCAATCTTGAAAAGAAACTGACCCTACCGGCCGCTTGCCGCGCTTATATATCTCGTAAGACGTCTCTTCCAGAACAATCTAGTAGGAGGCGTGGCCATCACACTGTCTCACTTCGCTCCGCCCCGTCTCGTACCGTCTCAAACGTTCTGGAAATTACCGTCCTTTTCTCGCGCGGTAATAAGTAGTGCGTCCATTTGATAAGAGATGGCGCTAGCGTACCGTAGTTAGCTAGGCCACGCTCGTCACATTATTGTAAAAAAAAACACTTCTCACCTCAGATGAGTGGGGAACAGTGCTACAATAATAGCTGTGTACATTCCCAGTACAACGATGCCCATAAGCTGGATTGCGAAGAACGCAACGCTTCCAGCCGCGTTGGGCATCAAGTTGACGAGGACGCCGGAGATCCCACAAACAGATGTAAAGACCATGACCAAGTTGCGACGCCCGACGTGGTTTACGATCTGGGGAATTGAAAACCATCTAACTATAGTATATATTTTTGGTATTCTTCAATATATTTTTTTACATAGGCTACTTTTGAAGCCGTGGGCAGAAGCTAGTAAATTAAATGGTCAGTAAATTAATCGGAATCTGAATTTAATGTTTACTTACAATACTTAACAACAAGTTGACGATTGACTGCATAGCTGCTACAGCCAGCACGATCAGTAGGGCATTGACGTTCAAGGTACAGGGTTGCTGGAATCAAATTGTTTGTTTAAACCCTTGAAAATCCAGTAATTATGATAGGAAGCAAATAAAACAAATCTCGGATGACGTCAAATCTCAATTAAATCAATGCTAATCGAATAAATCATTAATCTTGAGGACGACATTTATCTGAGAACATGGGAACACTATGTTCTCAGATATCATATATTTTGTCATTATCATCTAAAATAATATACAAAAATATCAGTAAATAAATAAAATAGCCCCTAGCCCCAAAGTAAGTAGAGCTTGTGTTCAACTGCATGACTGATATACCTACTACTAATATTCTTTTTTGTAAATAAATACATTTTATATATAGAAAACACCAAAACCCGAGACAAATATTTACAGAACATACAAACATTTGTCCCGCGGTGGGAATCGAACCCGCAACCTTTTGCCGTATCAGGCGGGTATGATCAGTAGGTGTGTTATATTTGTCTCAGCCAAACTCTTATATGTGGGGTCTAGACAAATATCACACCCTTACTTTTCCTTTCACGCTAACGCAATTTGTAAAGGCAAAACTTGGCAGCTGTCACGTGACATTTCCACAGCTAATTTAAATTCCATACAATTCAATATTTCCTTGGTATTTGTCTAGACCTTAGAAGCTAGCGAGTGGATATTCTTGGGATGTGCATTTATTAAGAATTTGAGGATTTTTCAGTCACTTTGGACTACGATAAAGGTATGGTAACACCAAGTTAGAAGAATGAGGTTTACTCACTTCAGCAGGAGCGTCGATGCTGGCTAAGACGATGCCGCAGAGGTTCTGGTTTGAGCCTTCCCCAGTCTCGATGATGCGTATGAAATGGTCTGCTATTGTCGGCAGCCAAATTATAAAAGCACCAGATCTGAAAACAAGGAGCTTAAGGTCAGGCACATTTATATTATAATGCTCTAGGGTCCAGATAAAATTCTAGACTGTACGATATTTATTCATTTCAGACAAATGTAATGACGTAAATATAGTCAGTAAGAAATAAAAAAATCGAAAGCGAGTTGTGGGACCACGGACACTGTACGAAAGATGCACAGGATATGAATAAACACTTTATTGTATACCAGGATAAAATTACACAAAATATAGAGCATCAATTAAATATCAACCCTTTTTTTATAAGCAACCTTAGGAAAGAAAGACAGGAAAAACTAAAATTGTAAATGGCAGTGCACAGTTTAGAAAATACTAGCTTCTGCCCACGGCTTCGCCCGTGTGGTACTCGGATAAAAAGTAGCCTATGTGTTGTTCTCATGTATTTTAAGCTAGGTATATTACTATAAAGTTTCATAAAAATCCGTTTAGTAGTTTTTGCGTGAAAGAGTAACACCATCCTCACAAACGTTCGCGTTTATAATATTAGTGGGATGAAAAATATGCTAGAATTTTATTTTTACCCATCAGTTGACATTCTGAGCAAGATGATGATAGTAAGTAGTACCCTTTTAATGATAATTAATACACTGTTACTGTATATTTCACCTGAAAGGTTGCGGTTTTCATGTTGGTGCTTGAAATACGTCTGTATAGGGCGACCCGAATAGACGCGGCTGTTGGAATAACGAATTGTTCCGTGAATGTAATTCCTTAGTACACCAATACAACATTCGGGACGTGAATAGGCCTGCAGTTTAAGTGTTAAAATGCAGACTATTGTCTTTGACTTTCCTGTGACTGATAGCTTCCGCTCTCTATAATGTAACTGATTGTCTCTGTCTGTTGGTATTTACAAGATCCCCTTGTTGCAATGTTGTCATCATAAGTTAAGCGCATATTTTCTCGAATCCCTTCTCTCTTTTCTCGAAATTATAACAGCAATCTATATCAATATCAAATGTATTTCTTCGCTACACAATAATATATCTATAGTGATACGTGCACTTGTATTTAATTTCATCACCCGTTGAGAACACTCTGCTCACGCACGATGGATGGATTCCTACATCAAGGTCTGGGCCCACAGAAAATAGATATCATTCCAAGAAGGGGAGTAAGGTCTTTGCCTTGCTATAGGACAGCACAGGCTAAATAATAAGATGATAAGTAACTTGTTATTTAAACATCAGTCACTAGGTCATTGGAAGGGCCCACTTTCCTCACTGAACTGGGCCAGGTCACAGAACCGATAAAATGATGAACGAACAAACTTACTGTTGAAATAGCAGAAGTATACTCATGATGAGGGTGAACTTAAGCAGTGGGGGTCTGAACATGGGCATGATCTGACTCTTCTCCAACGACTGAGTTTCTGCAGAATCTTCCCGCAAGATGTTAGTCACCTGAAAATGTTTAAAGGGAGAACCTTGAGTAATAAGGGGCTTGCGTCCATGCCATTTTACACGCTGAGAAAGAGTGGTTATCTTCTCTCACCAGAAGCTTAAAATTATTATTTTCCAACTAATTTCATCTAAGAATTGCCTAATTCGGATATATGTGTTATATATTCCAAAGGATGTTAAATTTTCCATTGGTATAATTACTTCTCTAAATGTCGTATACTTGAGTTTACGATATTTCGAGTTCCTTGAGTCTTAATAAAGGGCTTTTTCTGTGCTGAGAAAGAGAGTAGCTCTCTTCTCTTACCTGCAGCAGCTGCCTATTATTATTATATTTTTTTCAGCTTACTTCATCCTAACATCAATTTATTTCGAAGGATGTTCTATCTATGTTTATTTTTGTATAAGTTACTGCGCTTGTAATATCTTCGATACCTATTAGCCTGGCTAGCCTAAGCTCTTTGGTAAATACAACTAAATAAATGAAGGATATATTATTTACGTTCTCTCGATCACTATACGACAAAAAAATGTTTATCGGGTAGGACATGTTTTAGGAGTTGTGAAGAATGTTATTTTACCTCAAGTTGGTAACTATCTAATCCAAAATACATCTACAGTATCTTTAATTTTATACAGAAATCGGCATTTTGAAAAATTACCTAGACATATGTCGAACTTCTGCGGACTAGCTCTTTCAGAAGGAACTCAACTACGATAAAATTTACTAGATTTTTGTGCAACATCGAATCTCGCCGTTTGTTATCCACGAGATAGATACGAAGCAAGACCCACTTCATAGCTCTTTAAGCAACTATTGTCTGAGTCACTGAATTATTCTATGTGTAAAAGTGTATCAGTTTTATTGTTTTACCTAAGGTTCAAACAAACTACGGTGAAAAATGATAGTCTTCAAAGGCGCACAGCTGTTTAATAAACTACCCTCAAATATAAAAAGTGTTTACTCATTTTTACGTATTTAAAAACACAAATTAGCCTTTCATATTACCAATGATGCATCGCTGCTAAAGACACAAAACCTAAACTTAAAATTGTATAAGAATTACATACTTTCAGATTAAGAATTAAGATTGTATTGTTCTCATGTAAGTGACATCTGTTTGTCTTTGAGAATAAAGTTATTTAAACCTTATAAAGTGTCATAAAACAACTTGTTTATTGTCACAGAATAAAAATGTTTGTCTCTTACTTTATTGTACTCACTTCCAGTTTCTCATTGGATCGTAGATGGTTGACTCTGTGTATCGATGTCAGTATCTTTAATGTTCGTTCGTCGTCACCCTTCGTAAAGGCATACTTGGGGCTTTCATTCATGAAGTAGACGCCGACGGCTGAAAGCAGCGCTGGCACCGAGTAGACAAGCATCAGCGTGCGCCACGAGTTCCAGTAGATGCCGAGCGCCGGCATATAGAAGGAGAACGTCAGAGGTATGATTGGAATTGCCAGCACTAAAAAATATAATTAATGATTAAACGAACTTACCTGTTAGTGAAGTTTTATCATAATTATACGAAAGCTTCGTCCGAATACAATAGCAACCCACCCTTTCATTTCATGAAGTGTACTCATACTGACTTAGCTCCCACTCTTTATGTGAAACATGTTGAGCAGAGTGTTCTCAACGTACGTGGAAGTGGATGGTCTGGCTCTGGGTAATGAAATTAAATACAGGTGCACGTATCACAATAGATATATTATCGTGTAGCGAAGAAATAAATTTGATATTGATATAGATTGCTGTTATAATTAGGGATTCGAGAAAATATGCGCTTAACTTATGATGACAACATTGCAACCAGGGGATCTTGTAAATACCAACAGACAGAGACAATCAGTTACATTATAGAGAGCGGAAGCTATCAGTTACAGGATAACCAAAGTCTACATTTTAACAATTAAACTGCAGGCCTATTCTCGTCCCGGATGTTGTATTGGTGTACTAAGGAATCACATTCACGGAAAAAATCGTTATTCCAACAAAACTCCCGGATAAAAAGTAGCCTATGTGTTATTCTGATGTAAAGCAATATTACTGTAAAGTTTCATCAAAATCCGTTTAGTAATTTGTGCGTGAAAGAGTTACAAACATCCATCCTCTCAAAATTTCGTGTTTATAATATTAGTAGGATATTATAGCCATATGTGGGAGCTCAGTCACAGCGACTTTGTAAAGTGAGAATACAAAAAAAATACCTAGCGTAACCGCAGGGTAAACAAAGAAGTACCCTCAAAAAAGTGCGAATGGCGTTCTCTGTGCGTCACTACTCAAGTGTTTATCTGTTCGCTTATATAGAATACGAAGCCGAGTATAATGTAAGTATTTCTTTATCAAACAAAAAAACAAACACGCCCACGATGTAGGTACGCCCATGATGGACGTCCTCAGATCCACACTCAGTGCGCAGATTCTTGAGGATACCAAGCAGGGGTAATCAGAGACTTCAGATACCTAATCTTAAATTTATTTATTTATCAACGATACAATTAATCATATTGTAAAAACGGGAATTTTCACGTACCGCACTATCGGTGAAGGCACCGACTAAGTTTCAAATTCTAATCAAATTCACGATAGTTTTTTGGGATAAAAAGATACAATTAACATTAAAAGCACATTTTTTTTTTGCTCATGCCTACGTTTTGCATATGTAGTAATTAGCATTTCACAGATAGCAAGCCATTTTATTGGTTAACTAACTAATGGCACATGTCTTCGAAGTTTTGCTTCTAAGGTATGCCGGTTTTCTCACGATGTTTAACTTCACTGTTTCGAGCATAATGCATCCAGAATATTTAGGATGGAAAAATCATATTGTTAAACGGCCGGGTTCGAACCCACTACCTTGTTGAGGCATGGCTCTATCAAACGTCGGCGCCTTGACTTCTTGATTATGGATTGTGTTAATTAAATATTTTGTTCGTTGTCGTTTTATTGAGGGCCAATTTTAATGCTTTTTTTGAAGGAAGAGCCAAGCCCTTTCGGCTGATGACATAAAAACATTTTTTTTTTATTTCTTATCCTTGTCTCACATTACGTGGGGTCGGTACAACATGTTTTTTTCTTCCACTCTCCTCTATCAGCCGTCATCTCAGTACTCACTCCTTTCTTGACCATGTCATCCTTCACACAATCCATTCATCTTTTCTTTGGCTTACCTCTGCTTTTATTTCCATCCACATTTATATTTAACACTCTTCTCGTAATATGGCATTCTTCCCTCCTCATGATATGCCTATACCATGCTGACCATAACATTGAGGAGTAACTCCTCAAACAAAAACAATTTCATCACTAGACTACTGCACGTACAGTGCAGATAAATCACCAAAAACTATAAAAAATATAGTAGGTATATAATATCTTGCCTGCCATAAGTCCTTGTGAAAGCAGGTAGATGCTGGTGACGAGAAGTACCACCATATTCCTGTTCGCGAGCGGTACACTCTCACTCAGCATCGACATGGACATGGAGTGGAGACCGGACGTGCTGCGGAAAAACACCACCTAAATCATCATCACCGAATGCTTGCTTACACCCAGGCCACCGTTTAGAGCACAGGTTCTCAAACTTATTTTTCCCACCGCCCACTTTGAGAATAAAAAAATCCTAGCGCCCCCAAAGTTTTTAAACATAACAACCTATGCTTTCCCTTCTAGACCGCCTTAGCGCCCCCAATATCTTCTAGAGCCTTCTACCGCCCTCTGAAGGCCTCCAGCGCCCACAAGGGGGCGTTATCGCCCACTTTAAGAAACAGTGCTTTAGAGGGTGATATTTCGAATAATGTGTTTAGGAACTTGCACCACGCACCTTATATCCAGCACTTTTATTTATTTTTATTTACTTACATAGTACCCATTAAAAATAAAAAATATATTTCCATGTTAGCCCGGTGCCTTCAGGTGGCCTTTATAACTTGGAATCGAGATGGAGACAATCATTGCCAATTTGATTTTGTTATCAACCAAAAATTATTTTTAACCAATAATTTCAACCTCAGTAGGGATCGAACCTGCGACTTATAAATTATTTTTTCTCTTTTGCATGATATTTCAATAGGCATAGACATGTTATTTATAAAATTAATAAAGTCAAAATTTTGTAAATCACAGTTCACGAACTCCAATAACCTGTGTTTAAAAATAATTTAAATTTGACTTTCATCCCGAGGTCCAGTCACAGCTTGAGTCGTAGCTGAGTGGTTACATAACACCGCGTACCAAGTTCCCCGTCGAGGTTGATGTTTTTGGGATATAAAAATCTCGAGATTTCATATAAGACTGCGATTTAAAATTAAGAAACCAAACATCCTTGAGAGCACTACTTAGCAAGGTCTTGACCCTGTTGGGCTTACAGTCGATCTCTCTCGAAATCTGGAGGGTACGTTTCATTTACTGTGTCGAGGTGCTTAAGATAAGTAGATACCTATTCCCCTATATGCACCAGTGGGACGATGAAGTATGAAAACAATTCAACGACGAATAAGCTAAGGGGCATTCCACTAGTTTTCCATGAGGATGGAAGTAGAGAAAATATTATCATAATGCGCATAAATGGTCATGACATAATATCATCATAAAGTCCACAATTACTCGTTAATTCAAAATATGCAAAACGCCTCTGTGGTTGGTATTGTTTTAGCAATCACCAAATACATTTTCGAACTGATTGTTTATGTTTAACAGATAATGTTTGTTATGCTCATAATATAATTGATCAAATATCCTCAAATCCAGCAATAAAATCCACCTACACGTAAGTAGTACATCATCATCATCATCATCATCATCAGCCTATATTAGTCAACTGCTGGACATAGGCCTCCCCTAACGAGCGCCACAGCGCCCTGTCTTCAGCTTGCCGCATCCAGCATCTGCTTCCAGTCTTTCGCAGATCGTCATCCCACCTAGCCGGAGGGCGTCCTATACTACGTTTGTCGAGTCGCGGTCTCCACTCAAGAATACGTTTACCCCAGCGGTTATCGGTTCTTCGCGAGATATTACCGGCCCACTGCCACTTCAGCTTGCTAATTTCTTGAGCTATGTCGATAACTTTGGTTCTCTGACGGATGTATTCGTTACGAATCCTATCCTTCAGTAAGTAGATATAAAATTATAATATAATGTAAATAACAACATGTAGAAGATAAAATCGTTTTTTGAACCGCATTACAGTCCGTTAAGCCGTTTCAGAGATAAATGGTAACAGAGAAATTGTGGTGGTGTGCATGTGTGTATAGGCTAAGTTAGTGTAAGTTAGAGCCCATGTACGAGTAGGTACTTAAGTTAGTAAATAAAGACGTGTCACCGTAATCGGACGTTTATCATTTTACTCGACTCTGCGTACCCCCCGCAACCCGCGACACGACATGGCGACCTTGCCATGCCCAGCGCGTGCGGCGTAAATGCGTGCTGGGATGGTTTGACGGAGAAATAATAAATAAAATCACGAAAATGTGTCGGGCTACTGTCGAGAAGGAGGAAGTGTTCCAAAATGCAGCGGCAGGAAATGACGCTATTTTGAAAAATCTCGGTGGTCGAGTTGAAAATTTACATACGATGCTGATCGTTTTAATTGCGGTGATAAGCGCAATAGTTATTTTTTTCGCGTGGAAGGCGTACAGCAGCTGCCAACGCAAACTGGTCAAAAAGGAAATCGGGCAGCTTGCTTTGCGGCGTATCCGGTCATCCTTTGGCCGAGGGCGAGAAGGTGACGCAGAACATCAGTAAGTGCGAAAAGTGCGTAAACAAAGTGCGGGAAATATGTGTAAGATAAGGTGCGTTCAAGTGCGGACAGTGAAATGAATGACTATAAATGGAGAGACTATCTACTTTATATGAGAACCTTAAAAGTTTAAGTGAGAATATTAGAAAACTAGGTCCGAAAAGACGCGATGAAAAGTTAGGTCAACAAAAATTTAAGGAGGCAGATGATTTATATTATGAGTATAAGATATTGATTAGTGATGAAAAATTATGTGCTAAAGTTTTAGAATTAGATTTATCTGGATATACTTTAGATTTATTGTCAACCAAAATAGAAAATATATATAAAAAAATATTGGAATATAAAGTAGAAGAGGAAACTCCGGAAAAAAAACTACGTCAGACATAGAGGTAAAAGTTGCGAAAAATACGTCATACAAAATGGAAAGTTTTAACTTAAAAACGGCGAGTACTTTGGTTCCGTTTATGGACGGGAAGGAGGAGACGATAGAACGAATCATAGAAGGTATAGAGATGTACGAGAGCTGTTTAAATGATGAAGATAGTAAGAAATTGCTAATTTCATTTGTGTTAAAGACACGTCTATCAAAGACAGCAAAGCTTAAATTGAAAATTAAATATCAAACTGTGTCAGAGTTAGTAGAAGATATAAAGGCTTGTCTTCTCACAAAAAAATCAGCAAATTCTTTGTTGTCACAGATAAATAATCTGTCACAAAATAATATGTCTATTACAGAATACGGTGAAAAGTTGGAGGAGTTGTTTATCGAGCTTACTATAGCACAGGCCGGCGGGAACAAAAATGCAACTGAAATATTAAGTCCAATTAATGAAAAGATTGTCATAAAAAGGTTTTCAGATGGCTTGAGAAACCGGCGGCTGGGTACGATTTTAGCAGCTCGAGACTACAGCGAGCTGAAGGACGCAGGTGCGTGCAGCAGAGGACGAGGAGCTGGCACGCCCCGGATCATCGGGACAGGATGCGGTGTACTCCTATTCTAGAGGTAGGAATCCTAGGTACAACCGAGGTTACGGAAATCATTACCGTGGACCCACCGCGCCACAGCGTCATAAGTACCAACCAGCGTCGCGTGGCAACAACCGTGGCCGGTACCCGCAACAGCAGCGTGGGTACACAAGGTCATCGTATAGAGGAAATAGAGGCTACAATAGAGCTTATGGTGGTCAACGTGGTTTCAGAGGGGGCCAGCGAAATATGTATTTTGCATCATGTGACGAGCAGAAGGAGGAAAAAGAAGAAGAGGTAAATCTTGGTCAGTTTTTTCGAGTCTAATTATGTTTTGACATGCGAAAGCCTAGATTTCATTTATTTGTATTTCAGTAACAAAAAATTAAAATTCTTGATTGATACTGGTGCATCTATTTCTATAATAAGCACTCATTTGGTTCATAATAATATTAAAACGTATAATGATAAAACAATCATAAAAGGAATCGGCGGCAAAGTCCAGGCAAATAGCTTCGCATATATTCCATTGAAATCAGAGAACGGTGTAGAGTTCCGCCACAAGTTATATCTATTCGATACCGTTCCATGTGAAACTGATGGAATCATCGGTTTAGACTTTCTGAGAAATTATAATGCAAACATAGACCTGCCGACAGATATACTTACTTTGCGATTAAATAATAAAGAGTATAACATTGAAATACAAAAGCGTGAGAATGAACGAGCATATTCTGAAAGTTATTTAATTATTCCAGGTAGAAGTGAGTCAGTACATTATTTAGACATAAATAAGAATATTTATAAGGACTGCGTATTATATACAAAGCAATTAGATGAACATTTATTTTTGGCGGGTAGTATCGTTAAGCCAAAAAGGGGTAAAATTCTTGTAAAAATCTTAAATACAAGCGAAAATTCTATAAAAATTGAAAAAAAAAAATTTAATAAAAAATAATGATTTCGATTATTTAGAAAATTATAATCTTTGTTTGTTTAATAAATCTCAAAATGGGGTAGAACGTGTGCGAAAATTACTATCAGAACTAAAATTATCTCATTTAAATTCTAATGATAGAAAACAAATTGAAATTATATGCGCAAAATATGCAGACATTTTTTTCCTTGAAGGTGATAAGCTAGGTACTTCGAGTGTCGTGGATCAGTCCATAGCCGTGAAACCTAATACGAAGCCTGTGTATATCAAGCCTTATCGGTTACCACAGTCTTCTAAACCAGAGATTAATAAACAGGTTGAAAAAATGTTAAAGGACGACATAATAGAACCTACTAGCAGTGAGTGGAATAGCCCAATACTTTTAGTACCCAAAAGATCAGATGGAGAAAAGAAATGGCGGTTAGTCATTGATTACAGGAAGGTTAATGATTCGATTCAAGATGATAAATTTCCGTTGCCTAACATTACTGAAATTTTAGACTCTCTTTCAGGAAGTATTTGTTTCAGTCATTTAGACCTTCAGCAAGGGTTTTATCAAGTTAATTTAAAACCAGAGAGTAGGGACATCACTAGTTTTTCGACAAGTTCAGGACAATATCGTATGAAACGCCTCCCTATGGGATTAAAAATATCACCTAGTGCGTTTTCTAGAGTCATGTCTATAGCAATGTCAGGTCTTACGTTCGAAAAATGTTTCGTGTACTGTGACGATTTGATTGTATTCGGAAGGACAGCAGAAATACATAATAAAAATCTTATGGATATTTTTGAGCGACTTAAGAAGATGAACCTTAAGCTTAATCCAGGAAATTATGAAAACACAACTACTCTATTTGGGTCACGTAGTATCAGCCGATGGCGTGCTACCGGATCCTCAAAAAATTATAGTACTTAAAAAATACCCGGTACCAAAAAGTGCAGAAGAGGTTAGACGATTCGTAGCATTTTGCAATGATTATAGAAAATTTATTCCTTCATTCGCAGAAATTACAGTTCCATTAAATAAATTATGTCGAAAGAACGAAACTTTTGTGTGGACAAAGGAATGTCAAAAATGTTTCGAAATTCTTAAAGAAAAATTAATTAGTCCACCAATTTTGCAATATCCTTATTTTTCAAAAGAAAATGAATTCATCCTTCAAACGGATGCGTCAGGCACAGCTTTAGGGTCCGTCTTATGCAATAAAGATCTAAGACCAGTAGCGTATGCCAGTAGACCGCTAAATAAAGCTGAGTTAAACTATCCTACTATACAAAAAGAACTTTTGGCAATAGTGTGGAGTATAAAGTATTTTAGACCGTATTTGTATGGAAGAAAGTTTACCATTTTGACGGATCATAAACCTCTTATCTATCTTTTTGGCATGAAAGATCCATCCACAAGACTTTTAAAATTTAGATTACTATTAGAAGAGTACGACTACGATATTAAACACATAAAAGGTACTAATAACGCAATAGCTGATGCATTGAGTAGGGTGACAATAAGTTCGGATGATTTAAAATCAATGAATGAAAAAGTGATAGCTATGGTAATGACTAGAGCACAACGAGCAAGGACAGATTCACAAAGTAGAGGGCAATCAGGTCCGTGTGATAGTTCTCTTAATATATCTCCGGAACTGAGGTGTGGCCAACCAAGGATAGCGGAGATATTAAGAAAACCAAGTGTAGCTGTAGAGCTGAAGTTTATAAAGGGAAAGGATCTAACTAAGAAAAATGTGCGTTATGAAAAAGAATGTCTAGCTTATGTAGAAAAAGAATCAACTTTATTTATCAATCTCAATTATATGTCGCATTTAACGCGAGTCGAATTTGCGAATTTATTGAGTAATTGTTGTAATAAAATAAATATAAAAGAACTATGCATAGTAAAGGATGAAAATAATATTGAGTTTATTAAAGAATTAGTCGACGAAATAAAAAGTAGAGTAAAGTGGACCGGTCCACAAATACATATTCTAAGAGGAATAAAAAGAGTCCTAGAAAATGACGAAAAGACATACATCCTACATGATTATCATTTGCTGCCAACAAGCGGGCATGCAGGCGTTCGGCGCATGATAAATAATATCAAAGGTAAGTACTTTTGGCCAGGCATGGAGAGTGACGTACGTAGTTATGTTGCTAAGTGTCAAAAATGCCAAACAAGTAAGCATTCTAGAAATGTAGTAGAACCAATGGTCATAACTACAACGGCGACGGGTGCTTTCCAAAAGATATATTTAGATTTAGTGGGCCCCCTAGATAAGGATTTAGATGGTAATGTTTATATTTTAAGTTTGCAATGTGAGCTGAGTAAGTACGTCGAGGCATATCCATTACAAAGAAAAGATACGGTGAGTGTAGCGAGATCTTTTGTAAACAACTTTGTACTTAGGTATGGTTTACCTTTAACCATCGCTTCGGATCGTGGTACAGAATTTATGTCAGAAACTATGACCGAAGTATGTAAATTACTCCAAATAGATAAGGTAAATTCAACAGCATATCATCATCAGTCGATAGGTGCTTTAGAAAATACACATAAGCATCTAACAGCGTTTTTAAGAACTCAGTGTGACGGGCATCCAGAGACATGGAGCCAGTGGCTTCAGTTTTGGTGTTTTTCCTACAACACCACCGTACATACTGAAACAAAGTACTCCCCGTATGAATTGGTATTTGGTAAATCATGCAACTTGCCAAGCAATTTAACAAATGACGTAGTCGAGCCACTTTATAATCCGGATAATTATTGTTTAGAACTTAAGTATAGGTTACAATTAGCTCATAAAGAAGTAAGAAATCATTTGATTTTAGGAAAAATAAATAGAAAATTGGTCTATGATAAAAAGTGTAATCCAATTAGTTATGATAAAGGACATTTAATTTTACTTAAAAATGAAACTGGAAAGAAGTTGGATAAGTTATATGAAGGACCTTATAAAGTGTTAAGTGAAAGTGGACCTAATGTTACTATTCTTAAAGGTGATAAACCAGAAACTGTTCACAAAAACAGAACAAAAAGATACGTGACGTAACTATAATATAGGTAACAACTTTTGTTTATGTTCATATTTTACTCTAGAGTCTAGAGTTACATTTGTACCTATGTTAGCATAAAATTAAGTTTGTAGGTATAAGGTTAACAATATAAATAAATCATGTGTTTTTTTTAAAGTTTTATTTTAAATTGTCTACTTAATTACTTAATCTTTTTTTTTTATTGTCTTAAATTAATCCTTTGAATTAATTTTGGAAAAAAAAAATTTAACTAACATTTTTTTTTTTCTACAACCCCTTGGATGTGGTGGTGTGCATGTGTGTATAGGCTAAGTTAGTGTAAGTTAGAGCCCATGTACGAGTAGGTACTTAAGTTAGTAAATAAAGACGTGTCACCGTAATCGGACGTTTATCATTTTACTCGACTCTGCGTACCCCCCGCAACCCGCGACACGACAAAATAAACAAACAGCTGCAACCTCCTTACTTTTTTTTTTATACCACCAAGGCTCAAAATGTTCAAGGTAATTTGAACATTTTGAGGTCAAACCAAAGTTCCTCTAAAAGAAGTTTTGAGAGCTGATGATTTCGAAAACAACTGCACCAATTTCCACAAGGCTAAGAATCATCTTACAAACTCCAGTTTTCTACAAAAAAGACTGCATCGAAATCAGAGCGACTGTTTCGGAGCAACGAGGCCACAGACAGACACACTATGGCCTCAAACCTATCCACTCTTTTTTCAGTCGGGTGTTAAAAAATCCATCTCTACAATGAAAATAGGCATTTGTAAAATTTTCCATGGAATGAGAATTGAGCATTTTGCGCATAAGTTTACTCATACGGGGTTAACAGTCATTACTTCCATTGAGTGTACTCACAATAGCGAAGCAACAAATTGGAGAACCATCATCATTATCCAATTAACGGATAAACTGGCGAGGCTGTTGACTGTGGCGCCACCTAGTAGAGCTACCAGCAACATGCTGCGGCGCCCTCTCGTGTCCGCTAGGTAGCCCCATATCACTGAGCCGAGAGTGGAACCTGTAAACAAATATGTGTTAGGTAGATGAGAAAGAAGTGATTCAACGAAATAGAGTTGGGTAGAGTGGTAAGCCACCAGATACCTTCCTAGCGAATACGCAGAGGCTATTAAAGCAACCCTCCATACAAAAAGTAAAAATTGGATTTCACCCCTTTTCACACTGTTCGATCTCAAATTTAATTATACGATTTTACGGGTTTTTATCGCGTAAAAAACGAATTATCATGTTAACTGATCGAGAAAGTTAGATAAATACGATCTCAATTTTGTTTTTTAATGAAGTTATCAAACAAAAAAGGCACACATGATGCACAGCTTTATTTTTCCTACCTCTCAAAAAAAAAAACAAATTCATACAGAATGAAACAAGATCCAAGAACTGTTTTCTAGAAAGTTTTTGTGATAACTCAATTTTGCCAAAACGTAAATTTCATGAATTTCAATTATAAGTTGAAATTACAAGATTTTTTTCGATTTTCCCGACGTTTCGACTGAGCTGCAACAGCCGTGGTCACGGGAGACTAGAGTATGGAGCTATCATCGATAAATAAAGTAGCAGTAGCCGCCTTATCATTTCATCTCCAAATTAAAAAAGTTCATGTTATTTATTTAGATTCAGCTGCTTACTGCACTTACAGTATAAACCAATACGTGCAGTGAGCCATTTACAATAATGTCACTGTATGTATGTAACAATTAACTAAAAAAACTAATACAGCTGTTTAAAATTTCATTAAAATTTGAAAAGTGTACGTCGATTTCTGGTTCCTGAGCAAGCAAGGCGTTGAGCAGATTAAGGGCCTGAGTCGTAGGAGCATACCGGGCAGTTTGCGTTCGCACCGACGCGACGGGGCCGCGAATAGAGGTGGCGCGCGCAGACGCCGTCTCCTCTCTGGCACATATAAGGCGCAGCGAGCCAGCGCGGTCGGGTTATCAATCTTATCATTGAGCAGCAGGTAATAGTGCATTAACAATGCACACTTGCGTCGTAGCTCAAGAGTGTTGATACCTACCATTCCGGCAACGAACAAAGACGGATATAAATATGGGTAGTACCCATGTATTTTCATATAAAGATAATGTGCAAATTTTCGTTGAACTCGTTCTAGCATAATAATATATTTTTGTTCGTGCGGATCCCACACTAGAGAGTTATACTCTAATTTACTCCTCACGAACGCGTAGTAAAGAGTTATTATGGCATTCCTATCTTGGAACCTAGATGTTTGACGCATAACAAAACCCAGTGATTTAAATGTTCACATTACGACATACCTTCTACACTAACTGTATCAAAAAAATTATCTAGTCTCATTACAATATTTTATTTAACTAAAATGCCACTGTCCTTTTAATTCTTTTCATCGAGCAACAGTTAAATACAAAAGGCATTCGATTTCTCTATACTGGGTATAATGATTAGGTACTTAGGATCGCGTGTGCATATGTACCTACATATTTACTACTTCAAGTACGACTAGTTTTTACAACGCATAGATCCATGAACGCCAACCTAGTTTCTGGGATTCCGAAATAAATAAAGTACGTATCTATCTACGTCAAAGTATTTTAGTTTAGCTTGATGAACGGATCAATTCAACCGTTTGTTTCGGCCAGTTCGCATTTGGTATACGATTTGCGTTTGGTCCAGCTCACATTTTGTGCCATTCATGTTTGATCCGATCTCGTTTGTTTCGGCCAGTTCGCATTTGGTATACGTTTTGCGTTTGGTCCAGTTCACACTTTGTGCCATTCATGTTTGATCCAGTTCGCGTTTGGTCCAATCAAAAGAATCCAAATTACAAAACTATAATGGTTAATACCTATCCAGCGGCTTTCAAGAAATCTACTAGTTCCGATTTCACTACAACATGCTTATTAATTCCGAGGAAGTACCAATATTTTCTACGGTACCATTTTGGTAGAATATACTCGTGTATATTCTCTATTAAACATCACTACCTATACCTATGTTGATAATATAATGTAATGTAGAAACATAGTATACATTAAAGTATATACGATTTGATTTCAAGGCACAAAAGCCTCTCTGAATCCTACGACTATTATAAACGCGAAAGTTTGTGAGGATGGATGTTTGTTACTCTTTTTCGCAAAAACTACTGAATGGATTTTGATGAAACTTTACAGTGATATAGCATATGCATCAGAATAACATATAAGATACTTTTTATCCGGGTACCACGCGGGCGAAGCCGTGGGCTAGTTGACTCAATTAATGAATGTATTGTGGGGTCAGGCTATAATGAGCGTTTGAACTAGCGTTTATTCGATGAGCAGAAATTTAAAGAAACAAAACTACTTCGGTTTAAACGACCAATGGAGTTTTGATCGTACGGGATTTGTATGACTGTTGTGTGTTAATTAATTGGCCAATGTCCTCGATACTGTAGTACACTAAATAAACTAAATATAAACTGTCGCTCTCTTTTACTGATAGTGAAAACAAGAAAGAGATAGCTACAATTTTAGTGCTGTCAAATTAGTCAGATTTAAGTTTTCCATACAAATTTAGTCGTGATATCAAAACATGCTGACTATAAACACGAAGAAAAGCGGCACGTAAACTGATTTGACAGCAGCACACAGCAGTAAAATTCTTGCCATCTCTTTCTTGCGTACACTATCAGTAAAAGAGAGCGACCGCTTAAATTTAGTTTAGTAAGTGTACTACAGAATCGAGGCTACTTGTGAAGAATTAAAAACAAACAAACACACTCACGACTCTATTATCCATAACATTATACGCGTAAGATACTCAATCAGTGCGTAGAATTTTCAGGATACCAAATAGTTAGAAGCACGTCAAAACATGTTCAATAATCAACCACATAAATTACCTACCTTTACGATATAGATGCGCTGAGAACATTTTTTTACTACCGATTTAAATAGGTTTATTTAAGTAGGTTCATAGTTGGTTCTTACTTCTTACCTACAACGGGAGCAGCCGCTAACAATCCTTGCTGACTAGCCGTCGTATTCAATTCACATGCGCTAGAAGGCACTAAAATAGGATTCCCATATCCAATGAATGCAAAGGCGATGATGATCACACCAGATAAACACATTAGCAAGTAGCTGTATAGTCCAAACCCTGTAAAAACGAATAAATTTCCTTATAATTCTTTATTGTACACAGAAATAAAACAGAAATATTAAACAAGATATTAGGTGAGGCATGTACAAAGGCGAGCTTAACCCTAAAAAGAGTTTTCTTCCAGCAAACCTTTGAGGAGAGATAGAGAAGTGATAAAGTTGGTAGGTGTACAAAGTCAATTTATGATAATTTGCGCAAATTCTTTATTACGCATTTAATAGAATCCTTCCAGAGTTTTTTTAATATACAATTTTAATATTCCCACTGCTCCCTGCTAGGGCCGGTTTCCAAAAGTCCTTCTAAAGCTTTCTAAAAAAACACGCTCATTACAAAAACTATCGTGAACTTGACTATTCATATTGTAAAAACGGGAATTTTCACGTACTGCACTATCAGTGAAGGCACCAACTAAGTCACTGCCGTGCGTAGTGCATAGCGCGACGCGGAAGGAGAAAGTCGCAACCACTCACCCTGATGAAGACTCTCGGAATGAGTCGAAACTTAGTCGGTGCCTTCACCGATAGTGCAGTACGTGAAAATTCCCGTTTTTACAATATGAATGCTCATTACATTTTGCAGATACTATAGACATCTTTAGATATGTACTCAGTATGCAAATCCGTGAGGATACCCAAGATTGGTTGCGATAGTATTCTTAGAGGAGCCCTATATCCAGCAGTGGTCAATTACAGGCTCTTGACAATATAGATAGATAGATAGAAAATACTTTATTGCACACCAAATATTTCAGCTTAAAGAAATAGTACAAAATTTAGTATTGTTGTACATTGGGCGGTGTCATCGCTAATTAGCGATCTCTACCAGACAACATTTGGATGGAACGGACTGTATGAAAGATTACAAGGGGTTTTAAGTGGTGTACCACATACTAAGAAACACTATATTATTATTTAACTTACATAATTACTTACTTACTACACAACATAATGTCTACTATCATTAACTATTTTATAATACATACTTTAGTAAGCCAGAAACAAGCAACACTTCAATACAGCGACTCAAGGATAAGTAGTATTCCTTGACTAAGGATTTAAAAATACGTAATGATTTAGCACGTCAAGTACGATTTAGTCAAGGATAAGTAAGTGTTCCTTGACTAAGGATTTAAAAATACGTAATGATTTAGTACGTCAAGTACGATTTAGTCAAGGATAAGTAAGTGTTCCTTGACTAAGGCTTTAAAAATACGTAGTGATTTAGCACGTCAAGTACGATTTAGTCAAGGATAAGTAAGTGTTCCTTGACTAAGGATTTAAAAATAAGTAATGATTTAGCACGTCAAGTACGATTTAGTCAAGGATAAGTAAGTGTTCCTTGACTAAGGATTTAAAAATACGTAGTGATTTAGCACGTCAAGTACGATTTAGTCAAGGATAAGTAAGTGTTCCTTGACTTAGGATTTTAAAATAGGTAGTAATTTACTACCTATTTTAAAATCTGATGGTAACAGGCAGCTCGTTCCATAAACGGACAGCCTGCACTGTAAAGGAGTTATCATAGTAGGAGGAAGTGTGATGTATTAAAAATTGTTCCTACCTGCCCTGTTTATAGCGACCTCTATTGGCACCTTGTCTTTCGGGAATTCACTTTTGTCCGTCGACATTTTGCGTGCACTAATTTCCACTAAAAACTAACTTAAAACTTTCTATTATCTATCTTTAATATTTCTGTCTAGTGAGAACTTTATTATAGGCTCAATGCTATTTTCACTGCATTTTATATATTTTACATAAATAGTTTTTACGCAAAGGAGTGCATATTATGAATACGTTTAAGGCAATGAAGTGTTTATCTCGATGTAATTTCGCGTGTATAATCCTGCATATTATTTGTACAGTCAGAGACAAAAGTTGATTAAGTAATTGATATGGTGCTTTTGATTTAATTCAGCATTAATTAAGTATTTCCGTTATAAGATATTTTTGATATTCTTATGCAGGAAGATCACTCACTCCTAAATTAGAAATTATAAATACTTATTATACGCAAATTAACTTACCTATGTTGTTAGTTCTACAAACGCGTGGTGTGGGTTAGATTCTCAGATAAATATTTGCTATGATGTGTATCTTTATAAGAACTAGTCCTAAAGATAAAGTTATTGAAATAACTTACTTTAAAACTTAAAACGAATTTAAATTGATTTGACATTTATTAGACAGTGTTGTGCCAGCCAAATTTAGGGTTGCCGTATTCAAAATCTAAAACTCACTATTTTAGGGGAAACAAAAAAATAATGCCGTATTGTAAGAAATATTTATTTACAAGCAAGAAAAAAAAAAAGTATCTATTCCATAATTTTATTTCAGGGAAAGAAGAGTTGATAATATATCTCTTACAATACAATATCTCACAATAAATATGAATATGAACCTCCAGAGGAAGTCACGGGGCATTCCACTAGTTTGCTAATATATTCGTTTAATCTATATTGTAGGCAATGCATCAACAATGACTCCGGTGGCTGAGATATCAATAGGTAATAACCGTTTATGATCCGGTGTAGTGGTGGGTTCTCAGCACGTGTGGCACCACTTTGTAGCTACACACTTTCTCGAAACGAGGCCTCACTCTTTTCATTTGGACGAGCTAGCACACCTGCACACCAACACAGTTGCACAATCATGCAAGGCGCGAGGCGCGAGGCGCGAGACGCGAGCTAAGCCGCGAGCCGAGCCGCGAGGAAAGGTCGTCTTGGCTTGCACAATACACCTCGCATATAGCACTCCACTCCATTACCACACCACACAACACGCACAGTGCACACTGTGTTCCCAAGACTGCCTCACTCAACTACGTTCAAAAACTGCCTCGCTGCCTCGCCTCAATTGTGGTACCAAAGTGTGCTGGCTCAGTTGTAAAACTGAGCCCCACGCACGATCCTCGTTTTCAAACAGTGTGCTACCCATGACTAATCCGGCGGGCTGAATGCAGTTGCCTCCAAGAGACACAAATTAAACATGTTTGTTTTTTCTGATATTGTGGTACTGTTGTACTTTGATCCTGATACCAACGACATAAGAAATCGCAGTGTAGGATCTGTTATCGTGCATCTATCTGTGAGAAATCTCTGTCTCCATATTTATAGAGAGTATTCTAAACAAAACAAGATATGTACCTATTTGCTGTTTCTATTAAATATAGGTATATTAATATTATTCAATACCTCTTTATGTATCATATTATATAGATACCATTGTTTTTATTACTAATATCATATAAGGTAGCTATTATATAACTGAGATTAGACATATTAGTCAAGACTTGTTGGTTGTAGTTAGTATTTTAGCACGCCAAACTGTTTCCAACCGCTAAGGATGATTGGTAGAAAATGCTGTATAGCATTAAGTCCTCCCATTGTAAAAATGGGATTAAATTGGAGCACTGGTTGATAAGTAAATTATTTTTGCTTAATTTAAAAAAAAAAATACCGAAAACATACAAGAGTGATCTTTTTTTTACTACCTGTTTTCCATATCACACTACGGTTAGCTGGAAAATATGCTCTCTATAGCATCCAGTTTGCCTATGTACAGTATTATCTAGTTGTGCGATTAGAAAGATTTTCGATTTTTATATCAAAATCGATTTATTACTTCCCAGTGTGTGAACATTATTCAAACAAATCACAATGTCCGAAAACAGTAGGAGCAAAATATTATAGATGATAATAAAACAATACTTTTTGTTAAATTATTTTATAAAAAATATTCAATACCTTAGCAATCAGTCTTCTTTCTTATTAATAGAATTAGGTGGTACCTATCCTATACTAAACTATTTTATAAGTAGAGCCTGGATATATTTTCCAGTAGTGCGCTAATCAACAGAGGGAACAGCAGAGTTATACCTAATATACATTCTGAGGGTGTGAATCACATCCTCAGAATGTACATCCTAGATATAGCCACAGTTATTAATTAACCCAGGTGACATGGGTTAGAAAATCTTAATGACAATATGAAACACGGTGACAGGTCGATATTACGTGAGCTCAATACTTTTGTTTCAAATAATGAGTACCTAATTAAAGTTGTCCACAAGTTGAAATCTGCAACTGACAAACTTCGTCAGTTCGTCGACCATGAAATTAGTGTTCTTGTTTATTTTTCTTAGGAAGCGGCTCATCATGAGGCAGGAACCACGCGAATGCTATTCCACCTGTAAGCAAGCAAACTTTTTTAAGTTGTACACCAAGTCATTTAACTACTTTTTTAGCGCTAAAATTGTGTTGTGGACATAAAGTACCTTTACTATTAACACCATTGATTTGGTTCGTTTTGGTGCGAAATTGAATCAATCCAATTAAAATAAAACAAGTTTCTGGTGAGAACGTACTTAGCAACAGCAACGACCAGACGTAGAACGTAGCTTCGCAGTTGGCGGTGAGCAGAGCTCCTATAGCGTTGACTCCGAAAAATGCACTGAATCTGCCCAGCATCACCGATAGACATGACGCCATGCCCCTGATCAAAAGAAAACATGTTACATTTACATTTAAGAATCACAGAACGACGACGAGCGACGCCGGGAAATAAAACTGAGCTGATTTCTAAGTAATTTAATGAAAGGTTTTCTTCAGGCGTTCATGTTTTACTCGAATGCTGAATTATTTATGCAAAATGATTGATCACATTACAGTTATATATAAAAACGTAGGAATGTAGTCATTACGTGACAAATAATGCATCATTACACTGTGCGTTAGTGATGTTTTGTAGGTGACCCGAATCCTCAAACATAACCTGTCTGTTGATTCATTTCGGAAATGTATAAATAAATAAATAATATAATATTAGACATTTTCACTATCTAGCCCCAAAGTAAGCAGAGCTTGTGTTATGGGAACTAAATGACTGTCAAACAACTTGCATACTTTTTTTTGTAAATACATACATATAATGAATAGAAAATACCCAGACAAATATTAGCAGATCATACAAACATTTGTCCCGTGGCGGGAATCAAAAACGTACCCTTCTGCGTCTCAGGCGGGCCTTCGCCCACTGCGCAACAGAGGTTGTCATTGAAAGATGACGATTGGTTCAAAAATGTCACAAAAGTCAAACTGTTGGTATAGAAATGGCAGACTCACCTCAAAGAAGTAGGGTAAAGCTCCACAAAGTATACACTCAACAGCCCCATACTCAGCGCGCATAACAGGAACACGAAGAAGAATATGCCTCCAGCCAACGGAACCGCAATTACGTTCAGCAATATCGCTGCTATAGCTGATGTCGTGAGGATGCATATCATGGCAACTCTCTTTCTGCTTCCGCAGGTCAGGGAGAGAACTAGGTTCGAGAAACTCGCGAGGGCTCCATACGTCATGGCAGAGAATAATGTGGTTGCCTGGATTGTGTCGTCGCAAACTTCTAAGCCCTGAAAGGAAGGTGCATAAACTGAGCTGGTTTCTTTTGTTTATCATGATGCTTCAAGACAGCTGTGCTTCTGAACATTTATTTTGTGATAAAATGTCATAAAGATACATCAACGTGCTGTTATGGTTCGTTCGTTTTCGACTGAGTGCTTTTAAAAAAAGACTTTATAAGATGTTTGCATATATTTTTTAATGCTAGGAGCCTGCTACGTGACTTAGTATACTAGAATCACAGACTACTAGGATGGCTAGAACAATATAATGTTTCATGAAAGACCCGCTTACCGTGCTGTTCCCAGCGAGGAAGCTGTCTTGCGTGGATAGCCTGATGACGGCGCACAGGTTCATGCCGTCTCCACCACCAGACTCCAACACCGAGAACAAGCTGTTCATGATGTAAGGGAGCCACATTATGAAGCCGCTTCCGCTGGAATCAACACAAAAACTTGAGTCAAGGTTTTTATTCATTGAAGTAAATAAATAAACACTCAGCAGTTGCATTCATGCCCTGACACCACATTAGGATTACCTTTATCGTGGGTATCAGAAGCTATAAGTACCATGGTACCACAATACTCAGATCTGGAAGAAATATCTGCAGTATCCAGTTGTCCCAAGCGCACAGTGAAGAAAACATCATGAGTAAACTACTAGCTTGCCCTAGAATCAAAAACTTGAAAACAGGTGTCTTGGGTTGGTATTCCCTAAAGCGGCATTGTGATCGTTCGATGTTTATTATGTATTGACCGTGTTGGGTTTAGGCGTGCTCTCTAGCACGCTATTCTCTGGTTCTGAGCCAATCAAACCCACTAATTTCCTACCGTTTTCTCAATATAATTCAACGACCTGGCTGGAACCTTCCTGGTAAATGATTATAGTATGTCCAGCCGCTCACTGACTGTGATCATCTACCATTTTCCAGTCTTGCTAAGTGTCCGGCCACGGCCACTTAAAATAATTTATCCCCCTACCCAAATTCATAATTTTATTTCTTCGTCGCATCTCATCATATCATCAACAACCTGTAGAAAAAGTAGTAGGCCTTCCTACACTGCGTCGTTCGGTTCGTGGTTGTTTTTTTTCAAATTCATTTCTTCCCCGGTGGTGTCGATTATGCGAGCTAAATGACCTATGTCGATTTCCACTTCGACTTGCTTATTTTAAGAGCTATGTCGGTGACTTTCGTTTGTCTATGAATTTCCTCGTTTCGGATTTAGACACGCAGTGAGACGAATCTGAACGTTGGGTATTCGCTCAACTCTTGGCCGTTTCCTCTTCATTTGTTGCCTGATAGATGACTTACGTCATGTAAATGATGACGACAAGATAGAACAGCTTGAGTGTAACTTTGATCAGCGGACGCTGGAACAGTGGAACAGTCTGAAGCCAGAGGGAGCGGAAGAATGAGGCGTTGGAAATAGACTGGTTGTCATCGTCTTCTATTAACTTCTTTATCTGAAACAATAAAATGATACAAGGTTACCCGCTGCTCGGAATCACAGGTTTTAAAATAAATATTCCGAACGGAAAAAGATGGACGTTAAAACTTCTTTTTTTTTTGGAATAGGCGAATTGTTCCTCGTGTTTTACACTCACTCCGACAGGAGTAACAATTTCCAAAACCTCTGAAATTCGAAAAAGATGTTTAGGTGTTTTGGACATTACTAAGCCTATCGAAATGAGTTTGAGTCCCATTACATTTTTGCGGCAGTTCGCTTATGGTTTGGTTCTTCAATAAAGCTCACCGGAAAGGAGTCTGCGTCACACCCTGTGTTGCAGGCGTAGATGCTCTTCAGCACATAGAGAGCATCCTCATAACGACCCCGGGAGGCGAGGAACTTGGGGCTCTCGTGGAACAGCTGCAGTAGGGCGGCTGTGGCGGCGCAGGGCGTCGCCATCACCAGCGCCAGGAGACGCCAGGAGCGATACGTGATGCCAAGGAAATCGATGCTGTACGAGAACTCCAGTGGGAGTATAGGGTAGGCGATCACTGTAAGTTGAATAATAGATATTGATGTTGTTATTATTTTACACACACAAACTCTTGGATTACTTGTTTCTATAATAATATGCGGGATCTTGTGACGGTAAAAGAGTCTTTAGACTGAGTTTAACAAATTGTAAATTTTTGGAGGTAAATCTGTACAATTAGGTTATTTACTCGACATTTCTTAAACCTGTGCTCAATTCTCACATTTAAAAAAGGAGGAGGTTATCAATTTGATGTATTTTTTCTAAATCGTGAGTGTTACTTTATAACTTCGCCAATTGTTAACCAATTTTGATGATTATTTTGTTTAGAAAATTATCTCGAGGTGGTCCCATAAAGGTTTAATTCCTGCTGATGAAGAATTGCTACTTAAAAATACATCATCATCTTATGGAATCACGACTAGCCGAAACTTTTTATGTGGGCGATTTTACTTTTTTTTTATTAGAGAGAGTGTCATGCCGAGTGAACATAATAACGTAAGCACGTGAAGATCTGATGATATGGTACCTACAGGATAGAAATCGTAAACTTGGGACTGCAAACGTACCTATCGCGAATATTGCGATTTATTATTATCAACCGACTTTAAATAGGTTCTCAATTCGTCTGTATGTTTTTTGTATGTTACGAGATAATTAAATTTGCAGCTTTTATCAATTTGCTTTATTTGAAGTCGGTTTTTTGACATTTAATGTCTTATAAATTATTTTTCATCTTGTTCAATGACAGTTACGGCAAGGTTCGTCGTAAAAAACTCTCGCGACTTCTTCAAATGTGTATAACTCAATTTTAAAAACTTAATATAAATAATTCAGTAAGATCTGTTAGTTTAAAAAATATGAGCTTATGCTTAACTGACTAATAAGTTAGATTAAAAAATATGTTGTTACTTATTATTGTTTTTTTTGAGGCCACTATTTAGATTTCTATTCGTTTAAGAATATACTATGTACTCGTATTTTACTCTAGCCATACTATAATTTTGGTTGTTTGATATAATTTTGTTTCATAACACAAGGCGATGAAAGATCCCACTTCCACTTTTCGGTCGACCTCACCAGTATCGGTCCATAAACCTCAAAATCAGTTACTTTCTTACCTGCTTACAAGTGAATATGAATAAAATTTAAAACCCCTTAGCTCACGTAATTCTATTTTGTTAAAGAGCCACCACATAGCAATAAGTAAATACATTTCGGAGAAAATGGTTACAGACAATCTTTTAAATTGAAAGCTGATCGAATGAATTCTCGAGGGTTACTTTATTATTTTTGTGACACCAAGAAATAATCAAGTTAGCTTCAAGAATTCGGCCTCACACATTATAGGCTAGATTAACGATGCAGAAACATGTAATTTAGCAAGGAATTGTGTGTATTTTACCTGCAACAGTAGCTTGAGAGCACATTAGCGCACAGGTGCAAAGCAGCAATGATCTGCCGCGAGCGCGCGCCGCAATGCTTTCTCCTAGCAAAGTGTATGCGCCGGAGTTGCTCGCAGAAGTACTAAAATTGACAGGAACTTTTCAGCAAAACAATATTCATAATCTCATTGACCTTATCCTATATTAATTGGACCGGCACAACAGGATTACTATCTATTCCGCTCTGTCAACTACTCACTACTTTCTTATACATTAATCATTGTAATTAAAATACATTCGGGAAACGGTAGGTATTGTCACCTTAAATTTTGGATCCTGCAATCTTTGAGCAATAAACAACACAAACTTTTCTGACTGTGTTTCTTATAATGGACATCCTCAGATACATACTCAGTGTGTAGATCTTTGAGGGTATCAAGTAGGGATAGTCAGGCAAATAATAAACATAATGTTTAGATAGATAACTCTTAATTGCATAAACTAGAATTAAGCTAGCACTATCTATCTATTGTAAGAATCTGCCAATATCAGGGGCCTAACCATCAAGCCTTATTGCGATTCAATTTAGGCAACGATGTCAAATCCCGCTTTGCGAATGACAAAGCTTTAACAACGCCATAACGTCCTCAATCGCAAAGCGGAAGGTGACATCTTTGCCTAAACTGACTCGCTATAAGACTTCATGGTTAGGCCCCAGGACACTCTATAAATGGATAATATAAAATTTGGTTTTGGCTCTGCGTTGATTGGCAGTCAGCGAGTCACGCAACGATTTTATATAATAAGATAATTCAATTGTGCGTGTTATTTCATCTTGGAAATACCTACCTACAAATATTTACTTTCATCATCACATTATCTTTCAGGAGCCTGGGGGTATTTTACAGTCTACTGTAAGATAATGAGAGATACGAAAGTTTACGTAGTAGCACAGACCAGTTGTGGTAGTAGGTAGGCAAATGATAACATAAAAAGGTTGGCATTTATGTTCCACTAGCATCTGCCCACGGCTTCGCCCGCGTGGTACCCGGATAAAAAGTAGCTTATGTGTTATTCTGATGTATAAGCCATATTACTGTAATGTTTATAAACAACGCATATACGGGCTTACGTTGCGGCATTTGATTCTCATGGCTTTCGGTACAGGACATATCTAGATACTCTTATATTTTTAGGATGATAATACCATAAAATTATTTTAAGGTAATAAAAAAACGTTTATTTTTCAAGCTTTAAATCTTCCTCAATAAATTATAAAGTTAATAAATGATTACAGGGATTACTGATAGCTGAAATTACTGATAGGTTATCCCACTTTATTGTGCGACTCCCCGCGTTCTAGATAGATAACATAAAACAAAACGCGATCTCAAAATAACAAATTCACTTTAGAATATGTCCCACTCACACTTTTACTAAGGATGTTATTTCTGTAGATACAGTTTTTCCACGCACTATTTTCCAAAAACTTCTTTTTCTCAATTCCTCTTACAACCAACCTGGCTGACTCAGACCTCTCTTCCGTCGTATGCGCCGGCAGTGTCGGTGCTGTCAGCGCATAATATTTATTTTTAATTATACGTTCAAAGTTTTTAGCACAAAAATAAGTAACAACTAATTTGGAGTAACTAGAAATTGAGGCCAATTTCTAGAAGCTAACATAACGGTGAAAGGGGGAAGCGTTTCCCTTATAGGTACTTCTCTGTTAGCGTATATCGTGATAATATTGACAGCATGTCACACAAAATTTATTTCAGCCTTGGTTACTCAATGTGCTGTTACGGTGGTTTTATTAGCCGTTACACGGTGCTACTCAACGAAGCTACGCATCAACATCATTAGCCTGTAGAAGTCCACTGCTGGGCACAGACCTCCTTTAAAGAATGCGACCGAATTCCATAAACCTTTAAGATGATATCTGTCAATCGATGGGGTGTCAAGTGTCAACTTCAGGGGTGATTATTGGCCTTTTTTCCAAGCGTTAGTAATAATTATTTATTAGTACCTAACTTTGGACCGAGTCAGTTCTATCAGAAATTCAATCATCCTCTGTAGTTTCTATCTAATGAACTCGAATTTTAGAATCTATAGGATACTTACAAAGTAGAAGAGATGAGTTTTAGCACAGCCATCGTTTTCCAATCAGGCGCGAAGCTGCTGAGTGCTGAGAAGATAAAGCCGAGAGACATTGACAGAACTAACGTCAGCCGCCGGCCCCGCGTGTCCGACACATAGCCCCACAATTGGGCACCCAGTACCACCCCTGGGAAAGAAAAACTAGTCTTAGAACAGCGAGGTCAATTTCGAGACGAAAACTCAGTATAGGCTCATACATACGATCTTACAAAAATAAATAAATAAATAATGCTGGACATATTTCACACAGCATCATTTAGCCCCAAACTAAGCAGAGCTTGTATTATGGGAACTACATGACTGATACACTACTTATATACATTTTTTTTGTAAATACATACATATTATACATAGAAAACACCCAGACCCGAGACAAACATTTGCTAATCATACACACATTTGTCCCGCAGCGGGAATCGAACCCGCAACCTTCTGCGTCTCAGGCAGGCGTTCGCCCACTGCGACACAAAGGTTGTCAAACCGTAAAAGGTGGTTTTAAATCCATTTTATTCCCAATTTACTTTTATTGTATGGAAAGAAAGTCTAAAATATAACAATTTGTCTCGATGATTTTCAAGACAAAGGATTCTAAAGTCTGTTGTTTCATCGAAAGTTGAAATTGATATAAACAATGAAATAATGTGTCCGAATTTGACAGCATTATTAAAATTTCACATATAAGAATAATTATGATCAACAACCTATATAAGTCAATTGATATTGTAAAAACGGGAATTTTAACGTACTGCACTATCGGTAAAGGCACCGACTAAGTTTCGACTCATTCCGAAAGTCTTCATCAGGGTAAGTGGTTGCGACTTTCTCCTTCCGTGTCACGCCGTGCACTACAATTGCGCGGTAGGTATATAGGCCTACCCCAAAGTGTGACATGCCGAAAGATTAACTACCTCCATCTACCTACTGACTTCCAACATCCTTTATATATCATTGGTCCATCGGGTGGGCCCTCCTACACGGCGTCTCTCTCAGGGTCTATGCCGAGATTTGCACCAATGCGAAACGAAACCATTTAGATAATTGATACTGTCACCGTTTTGGACATGTTTTGACATAACTATTTGTAACTCATAAATCTTTTGCAGTTTTGTGTCAATTAACGAAATAACTAGGTGCCAATGTAATTCGTTTATTTTCTTATTCAAATCAAGTCAAGAAGTTTTTTTCTTAGATTTAAAATTACATGATAAGGGGTCGAGAGCTCTTTTCCCTAGTGGTAGTTGGTTCCATCATATAAAATAAATTTTATACGATTTTTGTCAATGGTCCAAGCAACGTGCCTGTCAGTCACAATACTGTACGATGTCACCTTATCAGTGAAGTGTCTGTGTTTCGTACTTACACCTCTTATCGGTAGGTCAAAGGAAAACACAGACACTTCCTAGAACTGACCTATCTCGTGTCACTTACTAAAGTAATATCCTTAATATTTTGCTGATCTCGAAAACGCATCTATGATGCATCGTATCAAACCTGTAATCCATAGGGATTACCGGTATAGGTATAGGTATCCATAGGGATTATCATATTGATAGCAATATGATCTGCTAAATCGCTCCAAATTGAGTTTAATACTTCGATAAAAAAGGGTAGGTACATAGAGGCAATAAATTTGGCACGTGCAAAAGCACAGTTAGCATGTTAGCAGTTGGCATCGTGACAAATTCCAAGCCCATCGCCTCCTACTGAGACACGAACTAATTACACATACCTTCAACTTATTGGTTATGCCGATTTATCATGTTTTAAATGAAAATACATGCACTAGTGGGTTCGAACCCATGCTTTTGGAATGGGAAGGCCAACACTGGGCAGTTCTAGCTACTTACCACACAACGGCATAGCAGTAAGCAGTGCTTGCTGCTGCATTGTCAGCTCAAGGTCGCAGACCGCGGCAGCTACGACGAAACTGGTTCCAAAGAGGTCCATCCCCATTGCTTGTAGTGTCCAGCTGCATACCAGCAATAGTCCGAAGTTGTACTTGCCAAATCCTGAAAGCCAATTCAAAGTCAAGCCTAAGCCTAAATAGTAGAGCTTGTTGTGGCGGAGTCCGGGGATGTACTAACCATCTCATCTATTTTAGCCTCTTAGCAGTTAAGATCATAATTCTGTACAGGTACATGAGACTTTACAACTGGGTTAATAAATTAATGGAAAATAGCAAGTAACGCAGCATCCTTCAGTTTCGAAGATGTCAATAAGCGACCCCTTATCATCTAATGAGCCGATTGCGTGTTTTCCTCCAAATAACATAAAAAATAAGGAAAAATAATAAGATTTGTATAAACTGTATTTGTCAAATGTTAGTTCCGAAAAAGGTTCCAATTTGCTAATTGATCAAAGATAGTAAGCATTCTGCGTCATTGAGCAAATTGGCCACTTGGGCCAGTTATCTTCAGTGATCGGTGACATCCTTTAATTACCCTAGGAATGTTTAGCTCAGATGATGCAGTTTCTTAGATGCGTCGAATCTACAAAAATTTTGTTGTCTCAAACTTATAATGAACAAAATATGCAAGAATTTTAAATTTTGAGAAAAACAGGTTAACACAAAAACATGTTGCATGAAGAAAAAGATTAAACGGTAAAGTGCTGTTCGTTTTTATATGTTGCAATTTGAGGTAGCATTCATTTCAAAGTATGCACATACATATTTTGATATTGAACCTGTAGTTTGGTAAAACATGTTGCTAGGTTTCTTTCCTGTTATACTCGTATGTAGTTCTCTTGAGCACTAGGTTTTTTTTAAGGCGGAATTGCGTTGATCTATTGGTCAAAGGTTCAGAAAACCTACCAGTATCCGAAAGAGCTTCTTCTACTGTAGCTGCGTACATCGGTTTCTTCCTTGCCACGCCATCAATGTTCTTTATTTCTTTAATGTTATTGTCCATGACTCCTGTTTTAAAATGAAAATCATGAGAAAACTTGTATTATTTCCAGAGTGTCCTTAAAATTGCCAACATGAACATTCGTTTTGTTTATTAAGCTGTATCTAGTAGTCTTATGGACCTTTGTATGCAATATAATCTTAACTAGAAGTATTTGCTTTGGCAAACTCAGGGACCATCAGCCCTTACAATATTCCTCCTTACCGTTTTATGATTTCTAATGTTGAAACCCGAACCAAACTCCCAAAAGGTCAAAAAACTAGTCAAACGTAACTATTACTCTTCCTATCGTACAATCTTAGGAGTATCTAACAACTTGCGATTGAGAGGGAGCTCTTATATACCCCATACGTCATTCATCATAGATAATGAGATCCTTCGTCACCGTTACAGGTCTCAATTGTAATCAACTTTCAGCACGTATTGTTCAGCCAGCGTGTTTGCAGAACTGCTAAAAATAAACGGAGACGAATATCTCTGTTTGCCGTGCGTGTTTGCATCCGGAGGTGGTCGCATTTATTGAATAAAATATCTACTCGCTGTTGCTAGAATGTAAATTGTCAGTAACATACAAAATATAATCGAAGTCAAATAATTTCTGTTTTTGTATGGGCATAATATATATTTTTTCATAACATCTATTTCAGGTTCCAAAGTACTGAGAGGGGTCTCTCTTTATTTAGAGCCGATGCAGCGGCTGATTCGACCGAGGATCTCATTAGACACAAATATAGAAATCAAGACAGTGCTTAATTATTTGAAATTTTTTGGGTTGAGACTCTGGGCCCCAGGGAAAACTGGGGGACTCTGGGGCCCTTCGCATTTTCTAAATTCTTTCAAGGGGATTAGTTGAAGCGACGCGTGAGCAGAGATGAGCAGCTGGCTCGAATTAATTTGCATTGCCATTCAGCGTGGCAGTGCGGCCAGTATTATGGGAACGCTTCCGTCTGGTAATGATCTGGATCAGTTGAGTTATCTATAGATAGTTTACAACGGTCTTTATATAGCTAGCTGTTTCATCTGTATTTTTTGTACTTATATACTTGTTCATAGTTGTTTGAATAAATTAAAGTACTTATTCTATTTCTGTAACGAAAAGAAGGACTGAATGCAATTAGCACAGTTAGCCAATTTTTTCGATCAGCTAAATAGAACCATCGATAGACAAGATGCAATCACTTCAATTTTCATTTTTAAAGATAGGATTGAGTATGGAATTTTCCATATGACATTTTACTGCCAAAGAAACAAGACAAAGCCATAGACAACAGCTTGTGTAATAATATAAAGAACACAAGCACCAATCGGAAACCTTCAAGTTTTGATAAGAGTTAGGAATGTTTGCAAGTTGTCAAAATTATTTACACTCTCAAAAGTATTAGCAGAGTCAATTTGCAGAGGGATTCTTTTGTCCGGGGGGTCTGCAAAACATCACACCAAACAGAGATAGCTGTTGTTATGTCGCTGAACTTTGGGATTTTACGTTACTGTGTTTAGTTTGAGGCAAGAAGCGGATTTTGTAGAGAGCGGCAGGCGTCTTTTATCGGTCGTACTGAAAAAAAACATTGAGCACTCAGCAAGTAAGCTATTTCCCGATAATTTGGATCAGCTAGATCAGTTAAATAGCAGCACTTTAAATGTTGACTACGCGTACATAACAGACACTTTTCACGATTGTATAAAATGCCTCCAAGACCATAACTTGGAGATAAATCTACTCAAAACTAAAATGGTACAATTCAGAACACACCAAAGAACAGCACTTGACCTTGACCTACTATTACAAAGCCTTAATTTGGAACAAATAGACGAATTTAATATTTTAGGTATAACGCTAGACACCTCCCTCAGCTGGAAGTCCCATGTACAAAAAATAAAAACCAAGCTTTCACGATTCGTTTACGCACTTAGCATACTAAAATCCAACACAAACTTCGAAACAGCCCTCTCGGCTTATTACGCGTATGCTTATGCCTGGTTCAATTACGCCATCATAATGTGGAGCGAAAGCGCTGACTTCGAGAAACTGTTCATAATGCAGAAAAAATGTATAAGAATCCTCGTAAATATAAAGACGAGAAAGGCCGGCCTTACTTTATAAAAAAAGAAATATTGACCCTACCCTGTATCTATATTCTACAGGCAGGGTTATTTGTTAGGACTAATAGAAACCTTTTTAAATCGAATTCGGAAATACACGACAACTATAATAGGCGTCATAAAAATAAATTAATTCTACCCGCATCAAACTTACAGACAATGGGCAAGAGCCCGGCCTTTACACTGATCAGGATTTATAATAACATACCGGAGCGAATAAAATCGGCAGAAAAAGATACACAATTTCTCAAACAACTTAAGGCAATATTGTTAAAAAAAGCTTATTATTGTGTTGACGAATTTTTCTCTAACAAACTGTAAACTGTGATAAATAAATTAAATTTGACATTTAGGTTAGTATAAGGTGACTGTTTACGTAGATTTTACAATTTTATTGAACATTGACTTCTTTGATTTTATTTAATTCGTATCCGGACATTGTAATCAAAATATTGAAATGCATGGTAGGAATAAGTAGGTAGATAGGTTATTTTAAATCAATTTATAAAGTAAGATGATTATTATTATTTTAATTTATTTTTTATGTATTATTTGACAATCTTAATTACGATTTTGCTATTAGTATTAACTCATTTTTAATAAATATTGACTGAACTTGCAGCGCCCTTACAGGGTCCATGTACTCCCCTACAGCTACTTTGATGTAACACCTAAGCTGATGTGCATTTGAGCATGAATAAATGAATATGAATATGAATAAATCGGCTGTATTGCATGTTAGAGTCAAAGAAAAGAAATGATAATTGGTTTCATTCGTTTGTGTTAGAGAACACCGTTTGTTTCTGTAGCTAGCATTTGCAAGTGTCGTTGTAAACTTACTTGCGCATAGCAACTGACTTCGTAGATCCTCTACACTACGGAGATACGTAGCTAAGTAGTTCTGCGCCGGTAGCATGAAAACTGAAGACAAAAATTTTGTCCTGAAGAGAAGACAAGAATTATTCCTGTCCCTCTCTTTTGTCTGACGGAAAGCGAAACAGAAGTAATTTTTGTCTTTTGTTCCGAAGATAAAATAGCTGTCAAACAGATGCTAAGCTTGCAGTGTTATAAAAACAAACAAAAATAACTCGAGTTATGAAGCACTTAGTTATACATAGTTTCCAAACTCACACAATTTCATTCATAGGCCGGGGACAAAAGTAGGGAAATCTTCAATTAACATATTAATCTATAAATAGACTGAAACTGCATAAAAGAGGGTGTTGACCGATTATAGGGCAATAATATTTTTGCTTCGTCTTATCTTTAGAGCTGTAGCAAAACGAATGTATTAGTTACCGAGTAACGGGTACATCGTTGACTGACTCGAAGTATCGAAACGTTACTAAAAATCATTTTGTTACTAGCATTCATCTTATACCTAGATGTCAGTTTGATACAAAGTCATACCGTACCTACGCGATGCAACACGATGCGATGCTTCATGCTAGTGCTTGATTGTATCAAAAGTAATGAGTAACGTAACTAGGGATTGCAATCCCGTAGATCATTCAATCTCGCGGGATTGATATGCGGTTTTACTCAATCTAGCGCGGGATCCCGCATTTTTGAAATTATGTTATAAAGTCAAATTGAAACTACAAATTTTTGTTTAAAAATCAACTTTTATTAAACATTTCTTACATTAAGCAACATAAATTATTTCTATTCTATTAATTAAGTATAAGTAATTAGTAATCAGTTTTCTTAGATTCATCTTTAAATGTTTGGTATCGTTTAATAATTTTATTTAATGTTACCCTTACTCCTAAAAACAGTTTTATATATTTAATTCAGTCTTATTCATATAATGACTAATAATCAAATCACAAATTTCTCTTAGATGCTATTACTATGATCTCAACCTATGGTGATAACTTTTAAAAATACGCTCTTAAGATCAAATGGCATTTATTGTATCATCTCCGAGCCTGCTTCTGAGTGAACTGCTAATATATCCTGATGCTGAAAACGGTCTCTCGGCTTCTACGCTAGTAGGCTAGTAGGTACGGCGCGCTGTGTGGAATGGCAACGTCTCGCTCGTGCTACTCGCGATTTATGCGAAAGTTTTAGCGTCAAATTTTTAATTTGCGGGATCCGCGGATCTGCACTTTGAAGGTGCGGGATCCAGCAGATTAATAAAAGCAGCGTAATGCCGCGGGAATGCGTGATCCCGTTTTGCGGGATTGCATTCCCTAAACGTAACGATAGTAACGAGTGTTGATTGTTTTAGTAACGAATACATATTTATTTTGACAGCTCTATTTATCTTATTTTAGCTACCAGTTGTTTAAGGTGCAGGTGTACTTTAAAGCAAGCATAGTTTTAGTTCTAAATTAGGTACCTACTTCAGTTTTACCTACATGGCATTGCAGTGAATTAAATAAGTCCTGCAAGTACTTTCAAAACTTATTTTTTATAAGATGTTACTGTAAAAAATATAATTATATCTGAAAATTACGCCGTTTATTGAATGCGTGAATCTTTACTTTTTTTTAAGTACGTTGACAATGTTCTTTAAGACCATGATATAGGTATTTAGCTTCGTACATGTTCATACTTATACTTATAAAGGTAATGTTGAGTCTGAACCTAACATCCTAACATCTATCATTAAATACTAGGGCCTAAAGATTATCGAATATCCTTAGTTTTTGGATTTACCGATATCGATGACATCATGGGAAAAATTATATCATTATCGGCGCCACCATATTTGGTTCATGGGCAATTATTATTTGCCGTCTATAAGCCATATATGTATAAGGCCTTAACCGATATGCATAGAATCAGAAGAAATGCATAGCATTAATTACTTCGGTCTATCGTTAATTATTACCGAGATAATTAATCGTAGACCGAAGTAAGTAGTAAACAATTGATAAAACTTATTTATTTGCCTTTCGCCGGCCATTCCGTTCGATTCTCGTCAAATATCTTAATCAAACAGCAGTGTTTCCGGAGAACTGACCAAGAACATAGTTTTGTTAGTTATTTTATTAATTATAATGGATTTACTAAAGAGCGAAGAAGGATTTTTCCAGAAGAATATCACTGGGCAGGTTGGGTAAGTAACATTTATATTTATTGTTTGATTGAATATGTATAGAGGTATAAAAAAGGCCAACAGTCCAAATAATATTAACGCATTTCAGCATATTTTTTGTTCTAAACATTATATTGTGCCAAAATGTATGATGTGAAATATTGTAAAATCAATAACTTTCAAGTCAAGAAACCGATTTCAATTTCATTATCCGAGCACTGACATCAACCTCACCACTTTTGTAGGTGTTTTTTAAGATTTTAGGAAAACCTTCATACCTAAAACAAAAGTCGAATCCGATATACATAAAAAAATTATGGGACAATAAAATGGGGAATATAAATTCGGAATCATCAATCATCATCGCAGTCAAGAAAAAACATAATAGCCCACGCATTTTTTTGAAGTCGGTCAATAAGTAACAATATCCGTTCGATGATATTCTTTACTTTAAGCGAGGGTCATGGACGGATAAACCGAATTCCCCTCCCCCTCTAGGAGAAGACTAAACCTCTTATTCAGTATCATTCACTAACTTTAGCAGCATAATGGCTATCTCTTTCTTGCGTACACTATCAGTAAAAGAGAGCGTTAGTTTAAATTGAGTTTAGTCAGTGTACTACAGAATCGAGGCCAATAAAAGTTATTTGCTAGTTATCCTTAGTTTAGTGTAAGAATAGGACAGGGCAGAGTTAGCGTCCTGCTAAGGTAAGTGAGATTATGAATATGAGGTAATTTGAGTGTAATTTTCTTGCAGCCTCTTTGCTGTAAAGTGTATAGTGATACACTATCTAGGTTCTTCTCATTCTATAGGTTTTCCCGAGATAATGTTAGCAAAGTAATCAGGCTGATATATGATAAATATTAGGTCATCAACAAACCAAACGCGATTCTTTTAGCAAATAATGATTTAACGCCGGTGCTGTGTAGGTACCGCGTACCACCCGATGTACCGATGACGGACATCGTAGTTTGAAGAAATAAAATGTAGAGGGGGATAGTGACTGTTTTTCGGAGGATATAACTTTTTTGTTTTGTGATTTACAGTAGGTAATTTTTTTTGTGCATGTACACCGATTGAGGCTAACCGCCCTACTCGAATGATTTTTTTACTATCCTCTACATAGTAAAAAAAACATTACATTAGGTAATTTTTTTGTGCATGTATACCGATTACTCCGTGAGGGTACACCGAGACCGACCGCCCTACTCGAATGGTTTTTTACCATCCTCTATACATAGTAAAAAAACATTACATTAGATATTTTTTTTGTGCATGTATACCGATTACTCCGTGAGGGTACACCGAGGCCAACCCGCCCTAACTATCCTCTACATAGTAAAAAAACATTCGAGTAGGGCCACAGGAGTGGCCCCATAAAAAATATATGAAATTGGCTAAGATATTTTTCAAAAAATCTGAAATAAATAATCTATTTGCGTGTTACGCTTGGTCGACACATTTTTTAGAAAATTTGTTTAATGCTTATTTTGACGCTATCCTATTGAACCCAAATTCTCTAGAAGTATTTTGACTTTTATACGATTAAAAATAGCAAATAAAACAAAAGATTATGATCACTATTAATAGCTATGTCTTTTATTTTATGTAGCTTTGTATCTACTTCCCTTTTACACTCATAAGGCCTGGCAGAGGTCAGAAAACATATAGTTGAATTATTTAAAATATTACTTACCGGAACATACCTCCCAACTAAGAGATATTACAATCATGTTGATAATATATTGTGTATACGCTAGTATTATTCATATAGTAAGTATACCTATATGTATATAGGTACGAGTAGATACAAGTAGTGATGCTCACAATTATACTTACTGTACGAAAATTACATGGGGTAAATATACATGTTTACCCCATGTAATTTTCATACAGTCCAATCCATGCAAACGGTGTCTAGTAGAGATCGTTATCAATAAGACCATCCTCCTTATCTCACCTCCTACTGATCTATGATCTTATGAGCAGAGGCTCATAAGATCAGTGGAGGATGAGTGGAGGGCCACTCAAAGGTTGTCTGGAAGAAATCGCGTCTAAGCATTAAGATCACACATTTTTCTTTAATAAGAATACGATTAATGTTAATTTTGTTATTTGTATAGTGTACAATAAAGTACTTTCATTCATTTACCCAAAGTATATAGTTGTCACTTGTAATGTTGATAATTATTTGGTGGGCAATACAGTATTTTATATTATATAATAATATGCCGTAATTCAATATATTTAACACAAGCTTCTGCCCACGGCTTCGCCCGCGTGGTACCCGGATAAAAAGTAGCCTATGTGTTATTCTGATGTATAAGCTATTATATTACTGTGAAGTTTCATCAAAATCCGTTCAGAAGTTATTGTGTGAAAGAGTAACAAACATCCATCCTCACAAACTTTCACGTTTATAATATTAGTAGGATCTTATCTTATTAACAATAATAATGAGAGTACTTTGCATAGTATCTAATAATTAGTAAATAATAGAGATACTACATATCTAGTGAATTTATGTGACATGCTAGGCAATACATTAATGTATATATTGTATGTGCAGACATGACAATGATAGTGAAACCAAATCAATCACTTTGCGTACGAGTCACTACAACTAATGCACGATCTATTTACATGATAAGAAATAACTAAGTGGAATATACGGTTGCACGCTTATGTGCGTTACTGTTTTAAATCATTTACTGTGCTTTTTTAACCTGCTCATTCCCTAAGAGGATGAATTAGTCCTCTAAAAGGGAACCTGCCGTGGACTCGCTATCTGTATGAATTAGTCCGACACTATCCAAGTGTGCGTTAAATAAAGCAAATGCACACAAAGATAGTCTGGGACCAACCCGTACAGATAGCGAGTCCATGGCAGATGCCCAGCAGAGGACCAACTCGTCCCCATAGAGAATCAGCAGTTAATGTTCTAGAATCCGATAATTTCTAAAGGTGTCATCTTTAGAAATTATCGCTGATATGGTGAATCTTAGCGATCTCGGTATTTTTATAAAAGATATTCAAATACCGAGATGTCTCCTTTTTAGCAAATATTCTCGATTTATTGAGCTACTCGCGAAAATATACCTTTACGCATAAACTTTTTAAATATCCAAAACTCTACGGATATTTAATTTAATAATTAAATTAAATAAGCTAATTTTAGCTTGGAGTACCGTAGAGTTTTGGATTATATGGTATTATATGGTTCAAATTAAATCTCAAAAATCTCCAAAATATATTCAATTTCGGTGTTAGCTTCGGTACCTTTCTAAATATATAATAATGTTAATAAGTAATGTTTTGAAAAAATGACATCAAAAATTGTTTGTTCCTTTGCCCACAAAATTCACTGTTTCTTTTACTTCCGATGCATTGTAAGGTACTATAAAAAATATGTAGTTTGTCTCTGTTGCAAAATAATAATCAGCACCATGTAGCTTTGACTCTTTTGTGCTTCACATCAGATATGTTAGAATCCTTTCAGGCCGTGGTCTAAGCCTCATAACATGCAGTTTAATTGTGTAGTTTAGACTCTTTCAGTCAGATTATACCACTGTTGCCTTTTTATTCTCACCAGCCACAGCCAGCTAGTTGGTTAGGAATGAAACATCCCATGCCCGCCAGAGTGGTCTCTGGAATGGCGGTCATGTATGTAGGAGTCGGTGTCTCCTGATGTGAAGGAAAGCTCGGATTCGATGCATAAAACTCAGTCCATCCTAATCTGCTGACTTGTAGTGCCACATTTGACGCCAAATCCGTCCAACGACAGATTTAAGAGTTGTTTATAAACTCTTGCTCCGAATTTGTCTTTCCTGCACTGTGCGTTTGTACTGTGCGAGTCACTAAATGATTAGATAAATAGTGAGCGGGCTGTGGCTTGCGCACTCTATCCTGATTATAATGAACCGGTTTATAGCCTTCGTAGTAGCTTCCGATATGAAAAGAAATGTTTTTTCTTACCTCTATAATTTGAGAAATAAATGAGATGAATAAAACTAATCCGTGTATAAAATATACCACGGATTATCCACGCTTACCAATTACATGAGAGTAGACATGGCGTGTTTTAATGACAATGATCTAAGCCTTTATGTTAGCAAACTATGGCTCATTGGCAGATAAGGGGTATGTCTCAAAATTTGCAAATAACTAGATTGTTGGGATATACATAACGTTTCTCTCAGTTAGATCAAATAGAGGAAACATCAAAATTCTAAGAGTTGTGTGTGCGACTGTAGTACTTGAGCTTGTTCGACCATCGCCGGACATGATACAGTACTCGTGTGATAGCATTCGTATCTAACCTCATTCAATTTAACCCCGTGCTTAATCAGTGATATACGCTTTATCTAGTGATCATAAATTATTTCGTTTTTTTTAAACTGGTTGTAGTTTGAAATATAAGTTAGAAATTTTGAAGTTTGATTTGTGGACTTTCATAACATGAGTAAGTTTTATTTTCATATAAAGAGCCATTTTCAAATGTAACGAAATGTTTATGTAGAAAAATAATTTTCTTACTTCTTACTAAAAGACAGCATATTTTGAATAAACCTACATGCGGTAAATATCTATCTATAAATTATCAAATGGATAGATATTCTGGGGTAAATATGGACAAAACATGAAGTGAAATTCCTCCATTAACTTTTCCAAAATAGCAAAATATAAAATAAATAATTTATATACCTTCATATGAGTACCTTTTAGTAAGGCGATAACACCACCGTCCAATTTTTTTAACCGACTTCAAAAAAAGGAGTAGGTTCTCAATTAGTTTTTTTTGTTTGTGTCTTGATATCTTCGCCAATTGATAACCGATTTTGATGATTTTTTTGTTGTTGTTTAGAGAATGATACCGAAAAAGTCCGGGCAAACTATTTTGGTTAGCAAATTCTCGTAGCCAAAAGTTTTATTCTCATCAAAATATATCTCCCTTGTTACTAAAAATATTGTTGTCTCATCTCAGTGTGGGGACGGTGAAAGAGGGCAAGGTTCTCAAGCCCGAGCTGAAGTCTCGCACGCTGAAGGTCGAGAAGATGGAAGTGGATTTGGAGGATGCCTTGGAATTAGCTGGTAAGCACTCTACGCCATCATTTTATGCCCTATGGTAACGACTATCCTACTAAATTATAAACGAGAAAGTTTGTGAGGATGGATGTTTGTTACTCTTTCACGCAAAAGCTACTTCACGGAATTTGATGAAACTTAACAGAAATATAGCTAATACATCAGAATAACACATTGGTACTTTTTATCTGGTTACCACGCGGGCGAAGCCATGGGCAGAGAATAGTTATAAATAAGATGGCTAGTATATAAATAAAATAAAAATGCTGGATTTTTTTCACACAGCATCATCTACCCCCAAACTAAGCAGGGCTTGTATTATGGGTACTACATGACTGATATACCTTCTACTAAAGAACTTTTTTTTGTAAATATTTCTGTACTATACATAGAAAACACCCAGACCTGGGACAAATATTTGCAGATTATGCAAACATTTGTCCCGAGGCGGGTATCGAACCCATAACCTTGTCTCAAGGGGCCTTAGCCCACTGCACCACAGAGGTCGTTAATCACTTCAAGAAAGGAATATAAATAGGTTTTACAGCTATTCGTCCCAAGCGAACGCTGCAAAACGTCGTAAAATATCGATAGGGGTTTTTAAATAAGTAATTTACTCCAAAAACTATCGTGAACTTGACTATTCATATTGTAAAAACGGGAATTTTCACGTACTGCACTATCGGTGAAGGCACCGACTAAGTTTCGACTCATTCCGAGAGTCTTCATCAGGGTGAGTGGTTGCGACTTTCTCCTTCCGCGTCGCGCCGTGCACTGTGCACGGCGCGAGGAGAAAGTCGCAACCACTCACCCTGATGAAGACTCTCGGAATGAGTCGAAACTTAGTCGGTGCCTTCACCGATAGTGCAGTACGTGAAAATTCCCGTTTTTACAATATGAAGTAATTTACTTTTAGATAATATAGATAGCGTAGTGGAAAACATTAGTATTTTTTTTTAACTAGTACCTAATTCAAAAAATCGTCAAGTCTGAATACATTAAATTAGGTCAAAGTCAAGTCAAAGTCAATAGGTTTTTATTCATTGAAATCACAAGGATCATATAAAAAACGTCAACTTATAAACTACGTGAATTTAAAAATTTGAAAGTGAATGAACGCCGGTTCCTCGCGCGTAAATAAAAATACTATTAAATACTATACTAGGTAAATACTATTTGCACTTAAAAGTGTCTATTTCAACTAACACGCAATCCCTTTCTATCTATCCTTTTCTTCTTGATGTATACCTATCTGTTAGAAGTTTATTTATTTGCAGAAACGAACATGGTCAATTAATTAACATCGTGATAACAATTTTAGATAGTTAGTATTTTGGTGTTAAAGCTTACTATTTTTGTAAATAAAGAATTCTAATTCTAATAGTCAATAAACTTGCAGGCAATGCAGTTGTTTAAAAAGCTTACGTATTTTAATTACCGCACTTTATTAAAAAAAAATACATTTACTTATAGGTAGGCACCTACTTACTTGAGCCTTTTATAGTCACGTATTAAATTTAATGTAGGTACCAAATTACATGGGAAATATAATGTTTATTTGGTTCTCCTTAGCGAGTGATCGCGAATTGGGTGGAACATCATGTCATCAGTGATTCACAAATACTAGTAAACAATGGTAAAACCACTTTGAACGTAGGAAAGTACATACAGTGTTTATCTATGATTCTAGGTTTGATGTTTCGGTCAACATATCACCACGGAAACAATGATCTTCATTAATGTGGGACGGGTGGGCGAACAGAAACTCACTTTAACTCTTTTAAACTTTATTCTTGATTTTCCTTGTTCTGATACTCATTTTTTACATTTCTCCCGGACGCCATAATAACTTGCCCCTCCCATTCAGTCCTTCATTCGAATCCTCATTCACTACCTTCACTCTTTGCGTACCCATCCACTCAAAGTATTAACGTTCCATTCCAATCCCACATTAATATACCATGGTTTTGTGTGCACTCTGTTCTACCCACGTATAGCAAGCTGAGCTACATGTCTGGATAGAGCAGAGTGCACATACCTATCGCGAATACCGCAATATAATTATTATCAACCGACTTCAAAAAAGAAGTTTCTCAATTAGTCTGTATGTTTTTTGTGTGTGTAGGTATGTTACGCGATATCTTCGCCAATGTAAACCGATTTTATTCCGATATACTTTTTTTAATACTGAGTTACTGTCTTATGAGAAATATAACCTGGGAATTTTCAAATGCGAATAATATGTCTGCAGGGATGGCAATCGCGAGTGAAGTCGCGGGTTCAGCTAGTGATAAATGGATTCACACCATATTTGTGAAAATCCCACTCATTGCTTTTTATGCAAAACACTTTATTCGACACTTAGAAACCTTTATCACCTACTTATAATTAGTTATGGCTAGGTAGGTAGGTACACTATCAATTATCATGTATTCATTGTCTCGAGGAGAAATCAGGTTTTATATTTCTAGACACAAAGATGTCAAGGTCCTGAATTAGATAAACTAAAATTTAAGGGTATGTTTCTAACTCCACATAAATGATAAATGTAAGATATCATGGAAATAAGTAATAAGTAATTATATACAAAATAAGTTCTCATGATATAAACATTTTTGTATCGAAAAATTTCAAAATAAAATATCCAGGAACGTAACTAGCTACTGGTTTGACCCTTTTGGAACAGATTTATGGACTAACCTACGTGAGACAGGAAGTTTAACTTGATAATTATCTTTATCTGATTGTCTCATGATTCTATGATAACATTGTTAAGAAAACATACCCTTTTCTGTATAAAATGAGAACTGTGTAAGTACCTTCCTAGATAGTTTTTGTACTTATAGATAAATATTTTTTTTTACAATTTCGTTTCAGACGACCTCTGTGGTGCAGTGGGCGAAAGCCCGCCTGAGACGCAGAAGGTTCGATTCCCGCCGCGGGACAAATGTTTGTATGATCTGCAAAGATTTGTCTCGGGTCCGGGTATTTTTTATGTATATACTAGCTTCTGCCCACGGCATCGCCCGCTTGGTTCCCGGATAAAAAGTAGTCTATGTGTTATTCTGATGTATAAGCTATATTACTGTTAAGTTTCATCAAAATCCGTTTTGTAGTTTTTGCCTGAAAGAGTAACAAGCATCCATCCTCACAATCTTTCACGTTTATAATATTAGAATGATTTACAAAAAAAAAATAGTATATCAGTCATGTAGTTCCTAAAATACAAGCTCTGCTTAGTTCCGATTTTTCCAAGACACTGCGTTCTTTTTCTAACCAGTCGCAAAATGTCTACAAAACGATTCGTATCACACATAACCACAACATTGCTCATATTGCGGTCGACTGATCGTGACGCACTCTCTCTGCGTAAAATCACATATTATACTGTGGTAGTCTTGTTAGTTCTTGTGGTGGTCTTGCAGCGTTCCTATTTTTAAACCCCCGACATAAAAGAAGGGTGTTCCATAACAATTTGAGGCCATAGTTTGTTTTCATGTTTGTAGGTACATTGACCTCGATTCTGTAGTACACTAACTAAACTAAATGTAAACTGCCTCTCTCTTTTATTGATAGTGTACACAAGAAAGAGATGGCAAGAATTTTACTGCTATATGCTGCTGTCAAATCAGTTTACGTGCCGCTTTTCTTCGTATTTATAGTCCGCATGTTTTGAAATCACGACTAAATTTGTATGGAATACTTAAATCTGACTAATTTGACTAAAATTGTAGCCATCTCTTTCTTGCTTGCACTAACAGTAAAAGAGAGCGATAGTTTAAATTTAGTTTAGTTAGTGTACTACAGAATCGAGGCCAATGTTGGCCTTGTAGCTTCGGAACAGTCGCTCCGATATCGATGTGTTTTTTTTATAAAAGCTGATACTTGCCATCCAAAGGTTGTCTGGAAGAGATCACTCTTAGCGATAAGGCCTTATTGTATAACCACAACCTTGTTTATAAGATTTTATATTATTTAAATATACACAGGCTGCGGGCGCTACCAGTTGTTTCATTTCGCGTTAATGTTGGTGACTCTTGCGGCTGCCTTGCTGGAGATGATCGGGATAGCCTTCGTGCTGCCCGCTGCCGCCTGTGACCTGGACTTGCCCGATAGTATGAAGGGCATCGTCACTTCTATACCTAATCTAGGTTAGTACTTGTTAAGCTCCCTTTATTGGTGCTGCTTTTTGCAGATGAACTACCTTAGAGGTTTAGACAAAGAAAGGATCATCATCATCATCATCAGCCCACATCAGTCCACTGCTGGACATAGGCCTCTCCCAATACGCGCCACTGAGCCCGGTGTTCGGCTCTTATCATCCATTTTATTTATAAAGAAAGGATACCACATAGAAAATATTTTTTAAGGTGTCTGTAGGTAGGTCAATCTTAAAATTGATATCTGCTTTGTTGTACGATTTTGGGCCTAAGGTACAATATAACTGTTTCTATGGTACTTTTTCTACGTTGATCTCTTGGGCATTTTCTAAATTGCAAAGAAGATAAATAAATAAATAGTGCTGGACATTTTTCATACAGCATCATCTAGCCCCTAACTAAGCAGAGCTTGTTTTATGGGAACTACATGATTGAGATACTACTTAGATATTTTTTTTGTAAATATATACATGTTATACATAGAAAACACCCAGATCCGAGTCAAATGATTGCAGATCATACAAATATTAGTCCTGCGGAGGCAATTGAACTTCGCAACATGCGAAGTTTCTGAATTCACAAGCAATAATAATATTGATTCAAACACTGACTTTGAAAATGTACTTTTTCAGGTATAATCGTCACTGCACCATTCTGGGGTCGAGCGGCAGACTCTCTCGGACGAAAACCGATGCTTGTTATCTCGACAGCCGTGGCAGGAGTTCTTGGTCTGTCAGCTGCTCTTATGCCAAACTTGATCAGCTTTGCACTATGCAAGCTGGCTACGTCATTGTTGTAAGTGGGTTTTTATTTGCGCTGTATCAAATTCACCCTACAAGAAAATTATGAGCACGATCAGCATGGCAAAGTATGCTGGTATGCCTAAAGCGAGCTACACACCTTCAGTTTTAACTGAATAGTCAGACTGTTCAGTTAAAACTGACGATATGGCTGTCTACACATGATCAGTTTTATCGTCAGATGTTTCAGTTCTAATAATCAGAAATAATCAGCGTAGCGCCTAACCTAGTCCTGATACGAAACCTTTGGTGCGCAGTGCACACTGTCCGACAGTTTCTTTCCCTTAATCGGACAAAATAAGGTGCCAAAGTGACTGACTACCCAGCCTCGTCAGATCACGAGGACGACATAGACTCACCAGGCTCCAAACAATAAATTCATAGAAAAGACTTAAACGCGCGCTGTGTTCCAGTTCCTTTGTGTGAACCAAGTATTTCATCACTCATTTCACGACCAGATCGACTCGGGTTAAACAATTATGATTAAATAAAATTTACCAGTTTTTTTGCAATCAAACAATACGATGTATGCTCCTCGAAAGTGGTTTTCTTGAAATAGGGATGAAATCCCTATTTTCTGAAAACCATATTATTTTCCAGTTTATCCTGCCCATCGTCACTGACTTTTGCCTATGCATGTGAGCTGATGCCGAGGAGACGTCGCGACAAGGCTGTGCTCCTACTAAATGGTCTCCTGATGATACTGTCTACTCTTAGTCCTGGTGAGAAGAACACTTGTCTTAGGCCTGGCCCCTGAAGATTTTCTGAAATTAGATCCCTAGAGAGTGCCGTTTCATGCGCGATGTTCGAATGTTCTTTTACTTTGATAGATAGATCTTTATTGTATCTCTATCTTTCAATCCCGGAACACAATTTTACAGTAACCACACCAAAACAAAACTAATACAACAAAAAAACTGCACAATGGGCTTGGTCAATGGGCAATGGTCTTATCACTTAAAGCGTGTTCTTCCTTGATTGCATGTAAAATACTAATAGTAGTCTATCTAGCTTCTGTTAACCGGTCACGGGGATACGGGGAGCCGCACGGGTAAATTTAGTGTGTAGTAATGAATAAGGGTAATTTCAGTATTTGCCTGGGCGGTGCTCTCCGGCGGATGGCAATACACAATTGGTTCCCTGCTCTTGCGTCCCTGGCGGCTGCTGACCGCCGTGTACTCCTGCCCGCTGCTGCTTTCGGCACTGTGGCTGCTGACGGCTGAAGAGAGCCCCAAGTTCCTCATGACGAGGAGGAAGGAGCAGGAGGCTCTGGAGGTGCTGAGGAGGGTGTATTCAGTCAACACGGGCATGCCGGCTGATAGCTACAGCGTAAGTAACTGCAGTATCACGTACATTGTCTGGGCAGACAACGCTTTCCAAAACCATACTGAGATAATTTTAATTAAAATATTCACAAGTTATATTTATATATAAAATTCACTCAATTTAAATCGGTTGCAGTCTCGAATCGAACAATGATATTGATTAACGATGTTCATGGACAAGTGCCAGGTTGCGCCCCGCTGAAATTTGAATGAGCAACCGCCTCGCCTACTAGCTAACGAGAATAGAAAACAATTGATTACAACTTTTAAACTAACCTTTTCATTAATTGTTTTTAGGAATAAATATTTAGCAGAATACGTTTATTTGCGAGCAGTGCTACGATACTCCCTAGGTCTTTAAAAAATCACTATGAGGTTTATTTTCAATCATTTTTAATTTCAAGCCCTAGTCCAGAAACGAAGTATCGTTTATTATTTGGACTTGTCATATGGAAATTTGGAATATATTTTGCACCGTACTAATGTCTATCAGTGATTATTTAACATTCTACTGGAATGTTACTACCAGCGTTATTTTAGTGTCAAATCTGGAATTTCAGGTGAAATCCCTAAAAGGTGCTTCTGAGAGTGTTCGCGTGCTGGAGAGGGATGACTCGGGGAGCTCGCTCGCAGCTGAGGATGCCAACGAATCGGCACTAGCACTGCTGCGGCCGCCTCATCTCAAGTGGCTAGCCCTGATCGCCTTTCTGATGTTTGGACTCTTCTCATTGTAAGTTTTTAGATTTCTTTATCACAGGACACACCAAAAAAATATATTAGGCTTATTACAGCCGTGGTTGCGTTGGAATGAGGGATTTTGATTGATAATTATGATAAGACCGTCAATTGTAGGACCTAAGAGTGATCTGTAAAAGTGTATTTTAAAGGCGGTTTATTTTTACAGTCCAGACTAAAAGGCCTTTGTATGATAAAACCCTTCATAAGCGAAGCGGCAGTCCAATAGATCTGTGGCAAGTGTCATTTTACACTCGTAATTCTTCCAAGACACATTGATGGCACAATGGTGAATATATTTCAGACTGTCCAATTTAAATTATTTACCAGGTATTTATAAAATTTCAAATTATTTAACAGGTTAACCGTTTAGTAGGTGCCGTAGAACTAATTTGGTCTGTACAGATAAAACCATTCCAAGCCAACCGTACCGTGTTACTGATTCGATGTGCACACGGTTAATTAAAAAGAAAACTGGCCATTTTGTAAGAGCAATAAGTTTCTCAGACTTAAAATATTGAACAAAGCAATTTATGCCCTCCTTTTTCAGATTGAATGGTCTTTTCTTGATGGCTCCCGATATCATCAACAAGGTGATGACCGATTCAGAGGCTGAAGGAACGGTGTGCACGTTGATCAACCATATGAATAGCAATGTGGTAAGGACCGAAACTTTCGTAACTCTCTAATGGTGAAACTATAGAAAATGCTTATTTATATAACACACATTTCATTAAAAATACAAACGCAGTTTTTTTATGAAAAATAACTTGCCATTTGTACGCAATGTGATTCTTGGACACTACAGATTGCAATCTGACTGGATATAAAGATAAAGATAAAAATGTTTATTTTGTGTCACTTAAAGGATACAGGAATTAATACATGTATGAGTCATTAAAATAAAAATGAGATTGACAACAAAAACGGCCGCCACTCAGCACTATGTTATAGAAGCACTTTGTGCCACTAAAACGCTGGTCTTCCGTGACGCCGGTGTGCGTGCGGGCCAGCAACTGCGATACGTGGCATCTGTTTAAGTACTATACAGATTCGTAATTATTTGCAAACTGATTTATAATATAATTATTAGAGGAGCTGGGTTCTATACATGTTATGTTCTATGCAGATTATGTATACTTTTAAAACTATATAAAGACGAAAAATAATAAAAACTTAAATAACTAGAATAAACACTATAATAAATAGATTGAAAGTAAATTATATCGCAAATTTATATGATGACAAGTAACAATATTTTATTTTTTAATTGTGTTATATCGATGCAAACAGGTAAACGGCCCACCTGGTATAAGGCGCGGTTACCGACGCCTATTCACATCTGAAACTCTTGGGACATTGCCGATGCGATGCCAGGTCGGAACGACTCTTGGCTTCAACTAAAAAAAATTGATCACTGCGCGTATTACTTTCTTTTCAGACCACATCGGACACGTGCTCAGACAGCATTTCGCACGACACTTTCTTCATAATGGCGGTGACTACCTTCGTCTCCGGCATCCTGGTTACCCTGGGCAGCATGAGCCCTCTCTCCAAGAAAGCGTTGCTGATCACCATGTATGCGACCGTCGCAGTCGCCTGCCTCGTCTCTCGACTGTCACCTTTCAGGTAGACTGACACTATTTCTAAGATTCCGTAACGTTAATACACTCAAGTATAAACAAACGATATTATTTACAGATTAGTGATAGTAGAATTTTAATTTAAGAGTTATCAGAGGGTGGTGATTACCCAACGCTACCCTCTGCCACGGCTACGCAGCCACGGTCTGGCTTCGTGACATGTGGGTGGGGCAGCACTGTAGATGTAAAGAAAGAAAGTTATTTGGCAACAACAACAGCACAGAAAGGACAGATACCTAAACACTAAAAAATAAATAAATAGACACAATAAATACCTAAGATTTTAACAAAAACATAGTGACAAAGAGTAGATTTATGTGCTAATTAGTCCCATCTGTGCCGTGTGGGCCAAACAGGTCCTGTCTCAGCTTAGTGCTGCTCCGCACTAAGCTGAGACGGATGAGAAGCGCGCTGATTTTCAGACATGTAGTAGAGCTCTGTGAAAGAGCTTGTCAGGGGGAGTTCTACCACCATACCTATTTCTGCCGCCAAGCAGTACTTAATACTCGCCTTTTGTCTTCTGGTTTGAAGGGTATGAGACTTTTTACCCATTATGCCTCAGGGTTGACAACGCGCAAGTGATACCTCTGATATTGCAAGCGCTATAAAAAAAACTGCGCTCTTGGAGTCTCGCAACTTGCCACTTGTGTAAGGAAGGCCTAGCGGTTATAGCGAGCTGCCTAGCTAGACGCAAGCAGTTCGTCCACACACTCTCGTTAGCCATCTAGACGGCTCGCTGCCGAGCTGCCTGCAGTTCAACCATATGTAGCAAACAGCCTAGACGGCTATTGAATTTTATAATGCTATTCGTATGTAGTTTTGTTTCTATCTATACTAATAATCTATTCTAATATTATAAAGAGGAAATATTTTTTTGTTTGTTTGTTTGTACCGAATAGGCTCCGAAACTACTGGACCGATTTTAACCATTTTTTTCGCTAATAGAAAACTAAGTTATCAGGAAGGCTATAATTTATTTTCAAAAATTAGAGATCTTTAAGAAAATTGCTATAAAGTAACCCAAAGTAGCAAAATTTTGCCTATAAAATTCATTTTTTGGTGTGTTCTGAGAAAACTATTGATGATACATAAAAATGATGTACTACATGATTAAAGTACTCATTATTACCTACAAAAAAGTCCACGAGGGAATATATCTTACTATCATAGTTAAGTCACAATAGCAGCTTTCGTATTCTAAAATTTAATTAGATCGCCGATGTTTCCACGGAATCGAAACTTACGCGGGTGGAACCGCGGGGCGTAGCTAGTTGCTAATAAAGTTATTTTTCTAGACTCCTGACCGGAGTGGCGATGTCGGCGCTACAGCTGACTGCACTCGGCATCGGACCTCTGACGGCATATGCAGTACACTTGTTCCCAACAGCACTAAGGTAACCAAATCACCTAATAATTATTTAAAAAACGAAAGTAGATATTTGTTACCGATGATACACAAACGACCGAAGCAATTTGGATGAAAATAGGTGTACTAGATCGGAAGCAAGGCTGGGAGTAAAAGATAGTAAGAAATAATACCACACACCTATGGTCTTCCACTACTGGTCCCAGTAACATATTAGTTAGGGATGCGTACCATTGTCACAGTATGACAGGTTTCTCAAAGTACAAAAAAATCCACCTATTTTTCAGCCAAATAGTATAAAAAATGTACCCAAGACGTGTCGATTGTCAATACACGCTATGTAAAAATGATTGGAAATTTGTCGACTCAATAGTTTTTAGCCGTTTTTTGGCTTGTGGATGCTAAACTATAATTCCATTGTTTACGACACGAGTCCGCGACTCGGCAAACGTAGTGTAGGACGCCCTCCGGCTAAGTGGGATGACGATCTGCGAAACACTGCAGGCAGATGCTGGATGCGGCAAGCTGAAGACAGGGCGCTATGGCGCTCATTATCCCCTAATGAGCGCCATAGCGCCCTGTCTTCAGCTTGCCTATGTCCAGCAGTGGACTAATATAGGCTGATGATGATGATGATGATGATGACGTCACGATGAAACGGAAAAAAACAACTTGATATTAAAGATCACCAGCCAAAATTTATATGAATAAAATATAACGTACTAAGGGAAGAGATTCCATACATTCAGATTATTTTGATACACAATAATATCTACATACGGTTGGTATAAAAATATTGTTGTTTTGCACAACTTATTATCTTTATCTTTACAACCTCAGTGTTATGTGACTGTGGGAAACACCAATCTAGTATCTGTCAATACAGTTTCTCGAGTGAAACAATATTTGTACAAGCAGTTTGCATAATCTGCTCACCAGCACTGAAGTCACGGATCACATCCTATCCTACTAATATTATAAACGTGAAAGTTTGTTAGGGTATTTGTTACTCTTTCACGCAAAAACTACTGAACGGATTTTGATGAAACTTAACAATAATATAGCTTATACATCAGAATAACACATAGGCTACTCTTTATCCGGGTTCTACGCGGGCGAAGCCGTGGGCAGAAGCTAGTAATATACATATATTCAATATCCAACTAAGTAGTTAAACTTTAGCAGGCGTTGGAGTATCGGATAGTCAGCGAGTTTTGGTCTATCTTTCGAACGTTACGTCTTTTTCTGGGTCAGAATTCCAATTGATTGAGATCGAGATCAAAATGATCTTATAATTTTCTAGCTACTTGCTCACATAGACTAGGGGTCGAGTGTGACCACGTTTACAGTACGAAAATTCATGATAAACGTCACACCAAACTACAAACAAAGTTTGTCTGAAAGATACATATTTTAGCGAGAAGACCACAAATTTGTTACTCTTTTATTTATTTTTAGGAAGAAGAATTAAGTGATTTATTTGACAACAACAGTTTTGTCTGTAGGTATGTTTGTTAGTGTGTTTGTCCGGCACCATTTATCTCCGAAAGAAAAATAACTTGTAAATTCCTTTATTGTATTTTTCTTAGGTGTGCACTATACAGAGTAGTTATAAAATCTCGTATATATATCTATCATACCGCAGCCGACCCATACTTGCTGTGACGTCAATCGTTCATCCGTACGCCTCGCAAACTTTCATACTCTGCTGCACCCGAGTAGTATGCAAGAAATAAATAGTACATCCTTTTCAAATACCTAAAAACTTCACGGTTATAATATAACTTAGGGCGCAGTCAAACTGACGACCTCTGTGGCTCAGTGGGCGAAGGCCCGCCTGAGACGCGGGACAAAATATGTTTGTATGATCAACAAATGTTGCAAATATGGGTGTTGTCTATATATAATATGCACGTATTTACAAAAATATTACATGGGGCTAGATGATGCTGTGTCAAAAAAATGTCCAGCGTTATTATTATTATGACGACTTGACGACCTCTGTGGCGCAGTGGGCGGAAGCCCGCCTGAGTTGTAGAAGATTGCGGGTTCGATTCCCGCCGCGGGACAAATATTTGTGTGATGTGCAAATATTTGTCTCTGGTCTGGGTGTTTTCTATGTATAATATGTATGTGTAGTATATATAAGTACATATATCAGTCATGTAGTTCCCATAATACAAGCTCTCCTTAGTTTGGGGCTAGATGATGCTGTGTGAAAAATGTCCAACATTATTTTTTTATTATTATTATTATCTGACGCGGTGGCGGTGGCGATCAGTAGGTACATTCACGTGGACTTTGAAAACTACTAGATAACTATTTCCCTTTGATTGGTGGTGATCACCGCACCGCCATCCACCGCGTCAGTTTGACCAGTTATAAGATTGCACTGAACACGATTCGTGAGTTTTGATTATTTCTCGATAGTTTCGATCTCCAGTAAGTGCCTGTATTTCGGCACAGTTCAATATCCCATTTTTAGTGAAAATTAATTCTTCACAACCTTCACTATCTGTTTGTGGCTTTTTTATCACTACGCCCATGATAGGCCTTTTGTGAATTTACAAACTTGTCCTACTTTATGTTCAGGGGTACAGCGGTGGGCGCTGTGCTGATGTTCGGGCGAGTGGGGTCAGCGGCGGGCGCCAACGCAGCGGGCTACTTCCTAGCGGAATCCTGTACAGCCACCTTCTACGGATTCGCTATCCTTACCTTTGGTAAGGCTTCTACAATAACAAACACATTCACGACTATCTTCCTCATAATTAATATCAGTGCGCATACTGATTTGTAAGGATACCATGATCTTCCAGACCGATTTCGGCTACGGCGATCTTGTTTCTGCTGTGTTGTTTGTTGGGCTAAGCATTTTTTTGGGACACCTTTTCTAGTCCCCTCCCCGGCGGAAAGGGGGAAGCAGTGTCTCTCTAAATAGAGCTGTTTCATAAGAAATGGTGCTGCCGAGCTTAAACTGTTACCCCTCTGCAGTGCAAAAGCGACCACTCTCCCTTTGCCGCCTACGTGCAGGTATCAGACAAACCCTGCCCAGCATCATAGCCAGAGCTCTCTACCTCTTCACATCGCCGCAGGTCTTGTATTGTTAAATCGGATATAATATTGTAACGGCAAGCTCATTGTCACTCATTGAAACGCTTACCTCCACTTAACAGCATGTGCCTGTTCGATTTTTTTTTGGATCATTTAATAATGCACACATACATTTGAAGGAGACAAATCAATTGGAGTGGACCGCTTCTGCCAGACTGTGGCTTTAGTCTAATACTCTAATTGATCCATCGAACTGAAACCTTCCAAGACTGGTTCTTCGAACCATCGTGGGGACCCTCACCGGCCACTGCCCCTAAACAAATATCTCTACACTATCTGAGATACGATAGCCCACTCTGCAGAGGTGGTCTTACTGAAGAAGAATCAGCTGCCCACGTAATACGTAACGCGGGTGTAGCTATTAAACGAGAACAAATCCTCAACAATCCGGGGACACTCCAGGAAGCCTGCGAAGATACCATAGAATCTGTACAGAGTGAGGCAGGCTACTACCAACTTTGAGTCTGAACGCAGAGTCTACCTGCATACTAATATGTTCATTAAATTCTATGTAAACGTTACCGCAGCCTTTTAACAGCATGCAAATATCTCTAAATATCCTTTTTGCCCGAAAAACATGTAGATACTCACACGTTTTCGTATAATTACCCCGCACTTTGTTTACCTACAACGTATTATCTCAAAAATAATAAAGCAATCATGTAGGTATGACATTTATGAAAGTCGAATGGTAGCGTAAGATAAAAATGAGACGAGCAGGTGTAAACTATCATGGATAGTCAAAATTATGTGCACAATAAGTTAAACGAATCATACCTAAAAACTAGTTGTTTGTCTGTTGGATCAGTCTCTGCGTATCCCATAATAGGTATTATTTATAAAGAATAATAGACGCTTTCTTATGAGCAATTGTTACCTAGTTACCCTAGAACCTATATTAATTTAGCTAGACGGTACCTAAGCATAAAGTAAAAAGACGATAAAGTGGTAACAAATATCAAGAATATCATTGGACGTTTTCTAAACTAATTACATATTTGTATTTTCAAAATTTCCCTAAATGTTTTTCGCCCATTAACTAAGTATAATTACTGGCTGACTGACTGACTATCAATGCCTAGCCTTAAGTCCTATAGACCTGAAATTTGGGGGGTAAGTTTCTTCTGATGTGTAGCGATCACGAAAATTAAAGCCTATAAAGATAGTATAAGGGAATGAAGTATGTAGAGGTATAATGGGTAGCGATGTGGCGATGTAGAATTGCATAATATGCTGAGACAGGACCTGTTTATGTTGAGAGGAATAAGTACCTAGGTAGGTTTTGTGCCTTCAGCTCACCACGGTACCTACCTATTAACGTAGGGCCGATATATATATAGAGATGTTCCTTCCTACCTTTATCCTCTCCGTAAAATTCGTGTGCCAAATAAATGTACCTATTTTCTTTCTTTCTTTCCATAAAAAACTCTTTTCCAATTCCAATTGGAAAACCAATGTCCAGCACTGTGCTTCTATATAGGTTGCCTGCCTATCCAACATGGTTTTGATGAAAATTTACTTTGATATCGTTGTTCCAGTGTGCGGAGCGCTCAGCTTCATACTTCCAGATGACAAACAGCCCTCCATCAGTAGTGAAACCTTGGACACTGAGACCGGATAAGATGTAAATCACGGATGCTACGATGGAAATGATTGTTGTGACTTTTCTCATCGTCGCTTTATGTGGAACGGAGTTAATACAATGTTTGAACCAAATACTTTTACGTATAAAAATATTGTTTGATGTTGGGCCAGCATTGGGCAAGGGTTTACCAATGTTGTCAATTTCAAAGTGAAATTATGCCGATTTGTTACCAAATAAAATTCTGTGCAGGCTATAAAGTGAATGTGTATGCACCTTGAATTGTATTAGCCTAAAATGTTATTTGCAAAAAAAATACCTACATCTTTAGGTAGACATAAGCCCTTCTAAACTTTTTTTTTTATACAAATAAACTGACAAACTAGCATTCGGTTCACCTGTTAGTAAGCGGTTACATTAGTACGCATGTGTCACTCGCGCCGACCTTAAGATATAACGGGTGAAAGTCTCATAATATGACTGTCATTTTACATTTTCCTTTAATTTACAAACCTTTCTCCTGCAGTGCACATTGTCAGAGCAAGATCGTGTTTTGTAGTCTCGTTGGTCCATTTAGGGCCTGTATTGACCAAAGTGATGTGAAGCGGTTTTTTTTAAACATTGGATGAGACATTTTTATAGTTATTTTTTAATCTATTGAAGACCTCGATCTTTTTTATCTTCCATTGGTTTTCGTGAAGACCATGCAAGCTAAAAAAAAATTATAGGTAGTAGTTATAGTAGGTACTTATAGTTTTTGTTTATGTACCTAATATGATGATTTGTGATATTAAGTATAGGTAATGATAATGTTATTTTGACTGATAGCGCCTTGCAGATAGTTTGTGTAGGTTTTAATTTAATGTAAAAGTTGTAGATAGTTAGTGGCCTCGATTCTGTAGTACACTGACTAAACAAATTTAAACTATCGCTCTCTTTTACTGATAGTGTACGCAAGAAAGAGATAGCAAGAATGTTAGTGCTGTGTGCTGCTGTCAAATCAGTTTACGTGCCGTTTTTCTTCGTCTTTATAGTCACCATGTTTTGATATCACGACTAAATTTGTATGGAAAACTTAAATCTGACTAATTTGACAGCACTAAAATTTTAGCTATCTCTTTCTTGCTTGCACTATCAGTAAAAGAGAGCGACAGTTTTAATTTAATTTAGTCAGTGTACTACAGAATCGAGGCCAATAGTTTTGTTTAATGTAAAGGTATGTTCATTATTAAATAGTTTAGTTTAGTTTGGGGCTAGATGATGCTGTGTGAAAAATGTCCAGCAATATTTAATGAGTCTTTTGATTGGGTACGTGGTACGATGACATAGTAACATTTGTGTTTTTGGGGTTAGTAGTAATGTTTCGATGTAGGTATTTACTGAAAATAATTGTGTTATAATTTAATCGGGTATTGATAAAATATGTGAATGATAAATGACGATGATAAAAGTACAACAAAAATGTATTATTTGCTAAATTCCTCGATTCAGGTCCTAGAGATAGATTATTGCTCAAACATATAGGTAGGTACATACTTTTGTTGGAAAGATACTAGCTAACACACAGAAAGTTTCACATTACAACACGGTTCCTTTGTTTAATTTTGTACTTACACCCCTTGCTTTGGTGGATATCTTGCTTGTATTTTACAAACTTGACGCAATGAGCCCATATTTTTTATGATGAGGGGAAACTATTCCAATCGGATACTTATGTAAGTAAGTGTAACATGTCATGTCAAACAATCAAGTTATCATTATCCAGTATGACCATTATAACTAAGGCATGCCTTTTATATAAACCTGCACGTGAAATACTCCTATTTAGTAATAATAGATCGGGAGCCAGCATTGTTTTTTTGACTTATAATCATTGGCATAATATAATTCACTTTTGAGTAGTGACCTTTCGATAAAAAATATATGTAGACGCTTTCGAAAGCGATGCTTCTGTACAGACAAACTACACAGGAATATTCAGTACATTCTTGTATTCAGCAATATAAAATCTTCATCACCGTTTGCATCCTGTAAAAGTCCTAATTCTGAAACCTCCCTAAAGTGTACTATGACGAACGATCAAGTCCATCTGACCCGATGACAACGAATTATTTCCATCTGTCACCCTGCTCTGTCCCCCTAGGGTGACAGTTGAAAAAAAAAGTAAGATCTGTACCCTTTTTTGCAACGGGGGGACAGTTAGAACTTTTATTAATTGAAAAAGTTCTATCTGTCCCCTCATCAGTACCAAGGGGACAGACAGAACTATTTATTCCTACCTGTCCTCCAGGTAGGAATAAATAGTAAAAAAAATATCTTAATAGATACACTTTGCACACATAAAACTGAATGACCCGGATTTTTTTCTCTTCTGCGAGCTATATAATGCGATATTTTAATAAACTCAAATATCGTTTGAATCGTTTCTCAAGCTAGGTGAATGAACGTCAATATGATGTAAATAAGAGCATACCATCTCCCACACTGTCTTTAGCAGTGCTACTATCTGATCCGAAAGTTCACAAACGGATCTCCAGCAGAGCGTTATCAGTATCAGTCATAAACAGTTTGATAAGCATTATAATTACTGAAGCCGGCATTTGGTTTGGCAGTCGTAATTTCAGTTGTGTCCTGAGCGTCGCGAACCGCACTGCCGAATACAGAAAAATAAACGAGACCCTTGAATGTGAGTTCATCATGATTTAATGAGTAGGTACCAACTTAATAAAACCAAGCATACTGCTTTGACTAAAAAACAGACAAAAAATATAACAGACACCTACGAGGTAAAATACAATATATGTAGGTAGGTACTACATGTCCATCTGCGCTAAGATCAGGCAGTCTTACCAACTTAATTCTTTCACTGATAACTTATTATTTAAACTTAACTACTTAATATTTAACAATTTTTTTTCACGATTTTTAAAAATTATATAAAGTCGGGCTGGTAGCCGGAATTGAAATGCATATTTTGACACAGATGCAACTCTTGGGACATTTAAAGCGTCTTGTTCATTAAATAGCATATCGAGAGAATTTTTTTTCGACTTATTAAATTATAAATGTCTATTTAAAAAACTAAACGATTGATAGTAAAGTTAAAAAATTCTTAATTAAAATGTTGAATCGTTCCTTATGTTGGACTCAAAAACTGTTTCCCTTTTGGACAACTTTACGAATAATAATTGCAAAAACATATTAATTCCCTCAAGTCTGACCAACAACTTTTTTACATATCTTATAACGTCATTACGTCACGAAATAGTTTTGATATTCTACTCTCCAGCAACAATGATTCCAATGTCGAGTTGTATTCTGGTAGGCATTTGCATCATGTCATACAACTCTGATAAAATTAAGAAGTCAAAGGTTTCCACAACAAAGTTACAGATTTGAGACATTTTATCAGACTCTACGAGTACCTAAATAACTGGAGTTAGCACAGTTCTTAAAACAAAAACAAAATATTAGTATTTTATGCAAAAATACCAACTCCTTGTGTTTACCTAAACTTGTAGAATTATATTCATTAATCAGGTCATAATCTGCCTGATAAAAACAATGTATTCTTTTTTGTTTTCTGAAATCATCATCAGCATCACCAATAGCCAGCATCATTCATTTTCTTCATTCGATCGATCGATGCGATTTTGCGACATCTCCAACCAACGACTTTCCGCAATCGATCATCCCGTGGGGTGAGGGTTAAGAGATTATTAGCAACAAACATTCAAACTTTCGCATTTATTATACTACCTTCTGTCCACAGCTTCGCCCGCGTAGTACCCGGATAAAAGTAGCCTATGTGTTATTCTGATGTATAAGCTATATTACTGTAAAGTTTCATTCAAATACGTTCAGTAGTTTTTGCGTGAAAGAACCCATCCATTCTCCAACAAACATCCATCCTCACAAACTTTCACGTTTATAATATTAGTAAGATAAGATTAGTAGGAATGATAAGAGGACAATCGCAGGTTGCGAATCGTGGATCGCCCCAGCTTAAAATGTTTAATTTATAACAAACCTTTCCTGATACATACCTAGGTGTTTTATGAACTGATTTAAATGGTTGCTACGTAATGCGTGCGGTTTATTTTAAAATAAGTATATCTTATCGTTTTTACAAGTATTACCTTTGTCCTTTTTTAATCGTCAGGCAAATTATGTACTTTCAGGTCTTCAAATAATTTTAGTGTCGACCGGTAAGTACGAAGTAATTTGTTCGATAACGTTTTTTGCACTTGACTTTTTGTAGAGCAATGTGCACGGTCTTGTTATTATTTAACCGGTTCCAACATATTTAACTCCAATATGTGCCCCAACCGTGGTTCCATAAATAGGTATAATAATATTTCATTTAAAATTATTTAAGTAGGTAGGTATGTTGTTATTATTTTTCTTGTAACTACTTTATTGTATGTAATTAGCACAGATCTATTAATGCCGTTCACTTTTTTGGAATCTTTACAAACGCACTACCGCCCCCACTTTTCATTACATTAGTTGGAAGAAACTCATACTTAATAAATAAATAAATAAATAAATAATGCTGGACAATCCACACAGCATCATCTAGCCCCAAGCTAAGCAGAGCTTGTGTTATGGGTACTAGATGACTGATATACTTAATACAATACATTACATAGATAGATATTTTTTTATTATACATAGAAAATACCCAGAACACCCGGAACAAATATTTGCAGATCATACAAACATTTGTCCCAGGGCGGGAATCGGACCCGCAACCTCCTGTGTCGCAGGCGGACCTTCGTCCACCGCGCCACATCGCTCGTCACTTAGTATTATGTACCTCGATTTGTATAATGCATTTTTTACATATCTATATTAATTTACGCTGAGAGAAGCAGTAATTATAATAGCGTAGCCATGCCAGTGACTATGGAATCGGTTGTTCTACAAATGACGACAGTGGCATACTATGTACAAGAAGATATATATAGGTACTTGTATAATAATATCTGTCGTATGTGTAGGTGATTGCGTGCGGCTGATCTGAGGATAAAGCAGATCAGTGTGGAACTCAGTTAGGGGTACATTGATACCATGCTATCAGGAACAATAAATGCTTTACACTTTCTTAGGTCAATTTTAAATTCAGTACACCTGTACCAGTTACTATATTGAAACAGTACTAGTCTGATTATACTTTTTTATATTTATTAAGTAACAGTGTGTTAAAACTATAAATCGAGATATACTTGATTATTTACGAAAAACTGAGAAGAGTGATTTAAACGGGTATAGTTTATAATTACTTACAAAGTTGTATTGTATTGTGTTAAAATTTTGCTGATAACATGTTCTTTAAGAAGGTAAGATATCAGATTAAAGTTTAATGATACGTTAAAAATAAAATATGTTTTTTAAACGACTTTAAAAAAAGGAGGAGGTTGTCAATTATCTGTTATTTTTTATCCTGTATGTTTGTTATTTGATATCTTCGCCAATTATTAACCGATTTCAATTTTTGTTGTATAGAAAATTATCCCGACGTGGTACCATAAAAGTTTTATTCCTGAGGGACTTCTATTTCTCCCGTAAAACATCATCTTATGTAATCACGACTAGCTGAAACATTTTTTGTGGGCGTTTTTTCTTTTGTTTTTTATACTAAAGAGTGTAATCAATATATAAGCCAACTAGGTTCTACCCACGGCTTCGCCCGCGTGGTACCCGGATAAAAAGAAGCATATGTGTTATTCTGATGTATAAGCTATATTACTGTAAAGTTTCATCAAAATTCGTTCAGTAGTTTTTGCGTGAAAGAGTAACAAACATCCATCCTCACAAACTTTCGCATTATAATATTTAGTAGGGTAGTATTAGTAGGATAGATATTGATGAAATTTTGAAGGGCTTTACTTTTAAAGATTATTCAACAGAAGAAAACAAAACACTATTAAGCTGAACAATTGTTTAAAATCTTTATTAGTAAGTATCAATTCCCGTCTCACGACCGTCGAGCGTGGTCGCGGACGGTGCTCATGAGGAAGGACCTCTAAACGGTCAACGAAACGTCAGCAGGAGAATAGTAAAGTACGTGGTATAGTGGTAATAATATTCTAAAATGATACCAAACCACGATAATTTTAATTCTATGATTATTCATTTGACTATAATGCGTAGGTATACTTACTAATAAAGATTTTAAACAATTGTTCAGCTTAATAGTGTTTTGTTTTCTTCTATTGAATAATCTTTAAAAGAAAAGCCCTTAAAAATTTCAGTCATAAGGAGAATAGTAAAGTACGTGGTATAGTCGTAATAATATTCTAAAAGAAATGAATAATCTTGCAATATATGCTTTTACGTTTGAAAATAAGGGCTACTTTTTGATGTGCATATTCAGCTGATCTTAATTAACAGAAGTACTCATATGATACACATGGCTTAATAGTGAGGCATACATTTACAGAGCACAGAAAACATGTACTTAACTAAATCGTAGTTGAAATAGTTTTAAAAACTTTTTAATGATTTGATACGTGGGAACGAACTATGTAGATACCCAGGTATTTTCTTTCTATTGAGGCAAAAAATAATTATTAATAAATAATAAATAAATAAATATTTCTGGACATTTTTCACACAGCATCATCTAGCCCCAAACTAAGCAGAGCTTGTATTATGGGAACTACATGATTGATATACTACTTGATATAGATATAGATTGATATAGATACTTTTTTTTTGTAAATACATACATATTATACATAGAAAACAGGTGTGTTCTTATTATTAGTTTGCAACTATGTTATGTTAACTAATAATAAGAATCGGCTATCGGTCGGTATTCACGACAAAAAGTGATAAAACTAACGTTATTTGTATTTTCCTCTTTCAAAAACGATTGCTTAAAAAGATTTACAGTTTGTATCTTTCCAAGTAATCTACAAACATTCCAAGCATTGAATTGTAATTTTAATCAATTTTTTTATCTCTTGGATAAATTTAAGTATAAATGAAATTCATAAATGGGTAGTATTCATAAAATAAACAACCTATCCATAATTTATAGAGTTATTTATTTACAAAATATAAAGTTATATTATGATACCATCTAGCCCATGGATCGCAAAATAAAAGGAAAAATAAATTGAAATTGTACATTTTATCAATCAACATTCAAAGTTGGCGATGCGCCATTTTTTTGAGTTTCATTCGTTTTTGACCGGCGGCGTCTCAAGTGAGCTAATCACTTTAATTCGTCATCTTGTCCTCGAAGGATTGGCATAACATGTTATCTTCTTCCACTCTCCTCTATCAGCCGGAAAGTAGGAACTTAAGTACATACGTAAGTATGCCATCCCATCCCATTCATAGATTAACCCTGTTCTTGCGAAGCAAGATTTTGTTCGGATTTTCCCTAAGTTTTGCAAATCAGTCCTAGATATTACGAAACTAGATTGTAGCAGGACATAAGTTTTTCCTGTTGCAGTAGTAGTAAAAGATGATAGTAATTAACCAACCTACAAGATTTCTATAGGTACCTACTAATTATACATAATCTGAGTATGTAGGTTTGTACTGTTTGTACCATGGCATTTATAGGTTTATTATCGAAGATCGCAATAAATACGGGCAAACCATGACATGCCACATTTCACCTTCGTCGTATATGATAATTAACATTCCTCTACACATTTGAGATAAAAAAATATCTATTGATATAATTACGGTAGGTACTGCATGTAATCATTAAACAATCAGAAAACGTGCATCAAGGAATGACTCCAACTAATTGAAATCGATTCTGATAGACTAAAGGAATAATATAAATAGACAATACAATTGGCAAGAAGCCTACATGTAGACAATTTGGGAATATTCATTTGGCGATGGACTTTGAGGTGAAGATTAAAAAAGAAGAGGATTAAATGAGAAATAGATACTTCGAGGCAAAAGGCTATAATCTAAGTAGGTACCTAGTAAACGTGGGAAGTACCAAGTGGATTCTTTATTCTTTATTGTACACACAAATAAACAATTACAAAAATGCAGAACTAGATGACATGTACAAAGGCGAACTTCACCCTAAAAAGAGTTTTCTTCCAGCAAACCTTGCGCTAGAGAGAGTGTGAGATTGGAGTGTAATTTTCCTCCCCAAACTAACTTAATGTGTGGTCACCAGTTTTGAAAACAAACATGCTTTTGATTCTAGGACATGCCGATTACCTTACGATGTTTTTCTTCGCCGTTTTAAGAGCGTGCATATATTATTTTTTAATTAAAAAATAAATCGTTCATGGCTGTGTTTAACACACTACTATTAAACCCAGGACGAATCACTATGCAGCCCACTAGACCAAAAACACAAATGTGTAGGCTCTGTATCGTTTTGTAAAAAAAATGCTTACTGAAATTAAACAGTAGCTGACTGTTCATATTGTAAAAACGGGAATTTTCACGTACTGCACTATCGGTGAAGGCACCGACTAAGTTTCGACTCATTCCGAGAGTCTTCAATAATTTTTAGGTTTCTGTAGCTATAAAATATATGCATACGTTTTTTAAAAAACAGTCATTACAACGCGGAAGGAGAAAGTCGCAACCACTCACCCTGATGAAGACTCTCGGAATGAGTCGAAACTTAGTCGGTGCCTTCACCGATAGTGCAGTACGTGAAAATTCCCGTTTTTACAATATGAATAGTCAAGTTCACGATAGTTTTTGGAATAAAAAAAAGGAGCTGACTGTTTTTTAAAAAACGTATTCATATATTTCATAGCTACAGAAACCTAAAAATTATTGTAGGTACATAGATAACCTTCGAGGACAAAGAGGACATTTGGATTTCATACTTTTATAAAGTCTTTCAATTATGATGTTGCATCAAGTCGGGGTGGAAGATATATTTGAAATAAAATGTCTTTTGTGACGCATACTAGTATACATTTTATGATATACGGATTGGATCCGATCTTTTCCATAATGGGAAATACGATCGTGAGCATGCATTTTGATTAAAAACAACCCAAATGAAAACTTAATAGTATCTGTTTTCTATAACTTACTGTAAAGTATCATATTTGACTGCATTAGTGAGTGTGCATTGATTAGTAATAAATTAATCATATATAAATAATCATAATTAACGTAAGTACTCATATGATACACATGGCTTTTTAATGAGAGCCATTCATTATCATTTACAGAGCACAAAAAACGTGTACTTAGATTCCTAAATCGTAGTTGAAATAGTTTGAAAAATCTTTTTTAAGACAAATCTTAAAAAAGATTAAGAATCAAAATGTAATATGATACGAAATATAATTATAATCTGTATAATCCAAAATAGAGATGAAACAACCTTATTTTAAAGTTATTAAAAAAATAAAATAAAATAATTAAAATTACAAGCTAGCCTCTGCCCACGGCTTCGCCCGTATGGTACCCGAATAAAAACTTGCTGTGTTATTCTAGGCCACGAACTACACCTGTTCCACTAGGTTAACTGGTAAACTAGGTGCATAACCGTTTTGGATAAAATATGGAACATAAATAACACAGTTTTGATGTTTAGATAATTGCATATCTGCTGCTAATAATCTCCGTAACGACTGAAACAGGTATTTTTATCAAGGCAGAAGTTTGTTTAAAAAACAGCTTAGTAAATAAAAAACTTAAAGTTTTAAGTTTTTTTCTGTTTTCAGATTATTAGGATGACAGTGCACAACTCAGATAAGATGAAGAAGGACGAAGAGCTATACAATATCACTCTGGATGAAGCTATGATGTTGGCTGGTAAGTGCATCAACATAACTAATAAAATAATGCTTTTAATTCCCATAAGTGGCGATGGTCTTCAACATGTCAATTCGAATGCTGAGCAAAAGAAGGGTATGTGCCAAATGAATTGACTTCCCCTCTACCCTAACATATTGCGCACTAGATATAAACCCGAGCTTGTCTATAATATAATGGGGAATGCAGTAATGAGAATGCATTTTGATTAAAATCAAACTCAAATTAAAACTTAATAGAGTCTGTTTTCTATAACTATATGTATCATATTTGACTGAATGAATGTACATTGATTTAATTTTGGGTCATTCCCACCACATCCGAAAAAGATTCCCACTGCTGCTGGATGTGATCTAGCAGCATTTATTAAATTAAAAAGTTATTCCCACTCACATCCACGAAATATTTTAGTACAGTCAACATAAGCAAGGGTTTTATTTATTTGTATCATGACGACCATGTTCAATCTTTAAGTTGCGAGTCTAAAAAATAATGCTGGGCTCTACCATGACTGGTATAGTTTCTTGAATGTCATTATAAGTAAGTATATTTGAATTTTAATCATACCTTCTTTAAAGATTTAATTATCTCTTATGATTAGCTACCTTAATAGAAAAATAGCAAGAAATTCGACGCAAATAAATAAAAAAACCGCTAGTCTCTAAGTAGTTACTATTCATAGTTTACTAGTCAAGCTTACAAACAAAACAGACATTTTTTTTATCCAATCAGGGAGCAACTTAACCGGCTCTCTTTCTCTCTCTCTCTTTTTATTGAATTGAAAAAAACAGCTTTTTATCAGTAAAGTCGGCCAATTAACCTTAATCTATTGTGACGCTAAGTGCCAATTTGCTGTGTGTAGTGGTGCAAAACCAAATAGGAGAAAAACTATCAGAACATTCTTATGCATGGATGTGAGTGGGAACTGATATAAGAACGAAAATATTTTTAAAAAATATTATTAAAATGCTCGTGGATGTGGCTGGGAACTAATGTACGTAAGTTTTCTTTTCCGAGAACAATGAGCTTGGATGTGGTGGGAAGTAGCCTTAATTTTTAGTCTTGTACATATTCGTACATATATGGCATAGATATCTGTCTACATTTTAGACCTAGATAGTTAACGTATTTTCTGTTTTATTAGATTCGGAATAATAGCAATAATTAAACGAAGCAAATAGATAGTAAAATAATGTTGTCTGAGGTAAAATAATGATTATACAGCATTAAATATAATAGCATAATAAAACATGAACAATAGTTGGTTGGTATCTGTAGGGTGCAGTTGACATTGCACCCTACAGATGTACGAGTATATCCAAACGATCTTATTGAACACTTACCAATCAATAAATAAGTTTAGTTGGTTATGTATTAACTGATGAATACTTAAGCCAAGCAAACGTTTTGTAAATAATAATGTTGTGAACTGAATTGGCTGTAAACCATTAATATATGAAAATACTTCTAATTAACCACTGTTTTTTTATAAAATGTGCTCAAAACGGTGAAGGAATAGATGATGAAACCGGCATGATCTAGAGCAAAAAATTTGAACGCAAGTGTTATAAGTTAGATCAAATTAACGATAGTTTTTGGAATCAAATTGTGATCAGTTAGTGTTCCAGTAAGCGGCGACGTGTTTGTTGCCTTTCAAGTGGACTTGTAACTAAGTACCTGCAAAACGCGGGCATCTGCCAAATAAGAGTAAGATAAATGTTTAGACGTGACTCTGACATTTTCGATGAATGCATCGAAAATGGAACCTACTACTTAAAGAGAAAGCTATTTATTTAATTATTCCTGTAGTATGGCATGACCTTAGCGGCGATATGCTTGCAACATGTCAAGTGACTGCTAAGTTACTAACTTCTTATAAAACGCAGGTTTATTCCAAAATTTAATGTTTGGATATGTCTGATGTCCATTATGGAGAACACAGTCGTGTGCGTGTTTGTTTTTTTCATGGATTTTCTGATCTATTCCCTGACATTTCGTAGCACAATGAAACACTTTTAATGAACTCCTGTGTTTTGTATTTTTATTTGGTGTGCAAAATAGTTTATTTATCAATCTATCTATCGAAACAACTGCTCAAAACCCTTATGCATATGAAAAATAACAAACAAAACGAAATTAGGACAATTATTTTATAAAATTAGGACTTAATTAAATTAGGGTGGCAACTAGATAGAAGTCGTGCAATCATATTACTATCGTATAGATAATACGTATCACGCCATCATTGCTAAAAAGATTTAATGATGAGTTTCCACTGCGATTTAAATTAAGCCAACTGTCTGCCAAAGCACTTTGAAATAAATTTATAGTAAAGAAATATTTAAAAAAAAAATTACCCTGTGTGCAGTAATCATGTCATGGTAAAACTTAAAACCAGCTATCATACCCAATGAAATACGTAGACAAAATCGTGTCTGTGCTGTTGACCGTTGAAGAGTTTCTTTATCTGTAGCTAATCCTGGATGTCGATTCAGGTCATGCTTACTATAAAAATGCATTGTCATCGAAACTGAACCAACATGTAAAAATTCAACTCCGAATGATAAGAGGAAGTGGTTCTTATCCAGCTTCCAAGATTTGACCTTAAATAACAAACTAACATACAAACATTATAAGTTAAAAAAAAACTTGTTTTAAATAAGCCAGTCCAGCATAGGTACGTACACATTGCACAAACACTGTATAATGCGTCTCGCCCGTTAAAATTCCGCCCGGCTATTCAGTGATTCAGTCGAAAGTATGCCTTATTTTATCAGCTCGAGCTGATTCGAAAACATATATATTTGCAAACGTGTGTTTAATTCACATGAAATAACATTAAATATGCGTAATGTTTATGATTTAGATAAAGGGGGCTTGTTGTCCGAAGGATCATCGTAAATAACAATTTCTTATCTGTCAATGCTTGCTGTCATAAATTAAAGCTAACTATACATATAACAAATTACGGAAACATAAATATTATTTACGAGAGTGCACAATTATTCAATAACATAAAGACTTATGAATTAATTTCTAAAAAAAGGGTAGGACGCGGGGAAAAGTCGCTCATCTGAAAGCTAAGGAGGCCAACTCGTTTGCCATAAGTGGATGTGTCATTTCGTATTACTTTGCCTTATTTAGGTAAATACAGTTTAAATCCTAATGAGCAACGGCTGTCTCGACTGATGTGATTTTCCTGAGCTAATTATGTTTATATAATTTTCCACTGTTTTGTATCACAAGCACAATTTAATTGCTCGGGAAATGCGAATACAAATTGTAGAATAAAGCGTCAGATATCAGACTTTTTGAAATTTCTCTGAGTAGACCTAAAATTATTATATCAAGGTCTTAAACTCCTATAAAACTTTATCCATATTAAACTTTATAATTAATTATGTTTACTGATCGTGCAAGTTTTTAAAATATTATCAAGGTCTTCTTTCGTCATAAATTTGACGATAGCTACTCGTATGTAAACTCCTAAATCTTGACATAACCATCGTAATGAGGGAATCCCATGTCTTTGTGTTGCAAGATAAGATAAAAATACCGCTGTTTGCACTTGTTAGCGTGAATTTATTATTAATTGCTTTCGGATCAAAACGGATCATATTAAAACCTGTGGGTAAAGAAGCTGAGATTTTTTTGCGTAAACAACATTTTGGAAAAACCCATTCGATAACATGATCCCTGACAATTAAAATATAATAAAGCGTGTCCATACTACGCGCTTTTGTCTTTAACTTGCCTTTTTCAACTTTCAATGCATCTTGCATCCATACTTAGTCCATTTGCCGCGGCGCACGTGCCGATTTTTTATTTTATGTCAAGATGTGTACCTTCCTACTTATAACTTTGTCAAATAAACGATGCCGAAGGAACATGCTCTAACTAGTCGTCCAAATAGTTAAACGTCGAACGTAGGCGATATGGTATGCAATTATTTATTTATTTATTTTGGGACACAAAACAGAATACAATCATATGAAAATACATAGTAGATTCACAAATGTTTTGAGATACTTAGATGGCATTTTATAACACATGTACATATCATGTTTAGTGCAAGCAGTTGGTGCTTACATTTTAATTAGGAATAGGCAAGTTGAAAGTGAAAGCTATAAATGGATAAAGCAATAGGTGGACCATAATCAAATACGCAGAAATTGAGAAAAATCAGATTTCTACGCCATGATCAACGAAAATCCCAAAACCCACGCGTTACAATCAACCGAAAGGTATAATTACGTATTAATGGCTTCTGCCCACGGCTTCACCCGCATGGTACCTAGATAAAAAGTTGCCTATATGTTATTCTGATGTATAAGCTACGAGTATATTACTGTAAAGTTTCATCAAAATCCGTTCAGTAGTTTTTGCGTAAAAGAGTAACAAACATCCATCTTCACAAACTTTCGCGTTTATAATATTAGTAGGATAATCCATATTCCGACAAAAACAGAAACTACTTTATACCCCATCCTCAGATGATGATGATGGACCTCCTTAAATACTTACTCACTGAGAAAATCTTTAAGTATACCAAGTAGGTGGTATTCAGAGGCACGTGCAAACATAGCATTATTATAATAACTTGTAAAACTGTGTTAGTCAACACGGGCAAATTATTTAAAACTAGTCGAACGGTCAGCTTGAGCACTACCAGCCAGTATCTCATGTAGCCGGAATACAAATAAATAAATAAATAAATAATGCTGGACATTTTCACACAGCATCATCTAGCCCCAAACTAAGCAGAGCTTGTATTATGGGAACTACATGAATGATATACTACTTATATACATTTTTTTTTGTAAATACATACATAATATACATAGAAAACACCCAGACCTGAGACAAATATTTGCAAATACAAACATTTGCCCCGTGGCGGGAATCGAACCCGCAACCTTCTGCGTCCCAGAGGTCGTCAAATCCTCTGCAACAACGGTCAGCTTTTGCTAGCCCTCAAGAGTGAAGTACATTACTGTATCTTTATAATTCCCAGGGTTTGGCAAATACAACATCCTACACATGCTGATGGCTGGTCTCGTCCTGATGGGGATGATTATGCAAAGCTTGGCCATGGGTTACATCTTGCCGGCAGCGCAATGCGACCTTGAACTGACACTCACGCAGCGGGGGTGGCTATCAGCGACACCGTTCTTAGGTAAGTTAACTGACTTTATACAACTAAAGTAAATAACCATACGGCCTAATTGTTGGTATGCGGTTACCATAACCAAAAGACGTTTGCAACACCAGGGGGTCTAGACAACTACCACTTTCTGTTGACGTTAACGCCTGCGGAAAGATTGAATTGTATGGGAATGACATTAGCTGCGGAAATGTCACGTGACAGCTGCTGATAAGTTTTACCTTGAAAAAAATGCGTGAAAGGAAAAGTAAGCGTGAGGTATTTGTCTAGCACCCCTGAGGTATAACCCGCGCGTGGCCGCTGAGACCTAGGGTGAAAAGTCTCATGTGTCTGTAATTTCATCGGCGCCTATACCCTTGATTTCTATCGTAGTTGTGGCAAGTCTCTTGACCACTAATGCTCGTATGGATTATTTTTAAGCAAGGACTTGACGGAGATAGCGCGGCGAATAGTCTTCTCAAACGCAAGAGGTGCGGGTTTGATTCCCTATTGTGAGTTACAGGAACTACGAGTACCTTGGTACCACTACACCCAGACCCGAAACAATTATCTGCAGAGCATGCAAACATATTTCCTGCAGCGGGAATCGAATCCGCATCTCCTGCATCACATCTGGCTACTCGCCCACTGCGCCACCGAGCTCGTCAACACGTCAGGGGTTATTAGAAATTGATTATTGTATATCGCTAAAAAATAAATAGCCTCTGGTTTATTTCATTTATTTATTTGGAAAACAAACAACACAATGACACTTTTAAATAAACTTACAAAAGATACCTAATACATAATCCAATATAGTTTACACTAATTAATTATTGATATCAAGTATGAATTACTCTCAAATGTGAAGTGGACAATTATGTGGCTTGGCTACCAAACAATACACTTAAACAATAACCTAAAATAAATCCTACTACCATTATAAACGCGAAAGTTTGTGAGGTTCCTCGCAAAAAAAGAGTTTAAATTTGGAAACAGAGAGATCGAACATAGTTTTTCATTAAAATCCGTTCAGTAGTTTTTACGTGAAAGAGAAACAAACAGAACAAACCATCTCACAAACTTTCACGTTTAGTATTAGTTAGAAGTAGGATTATATGGACCATCAATGAGGCTATTATCAATTTTTTGCAGCAATTATTCTAACGTCGTTCTTCTGGGGCTGGCTGGCCGACACCCGCGGCAGACGGCCTGTCATGATGTACTCTATGTTGCTCTCCGTCGTCTTCACTGTGTTCACCAGCTTCGCGCCGGATATGATATCCTTCGGCGTCCTCGTATTCCTTTCATCTGTCTTGTAAGTGAAAACTAGTAAAAGACCGAGTTTTATTTGGGAGTTCCCGTAGGGGATAAAAGTTTTTCGCCCTCTGTAGGATTTTGGGAACTAGGCTAGATCTTTATTCCTATTCCTCTCTTCTATCTTGTAAGTAAAATCCAGTATACCTCATCGCAAAATTTGAATCCTTCAACGTGTTTTACTTATTATTAGAATTCCTCACCAAGTTATCCTCATTTCTCTTTTCTAATCCACTATTAGACCCTGATCACCATCTATCTATAACCTATTTATTTAGTCAATTCCAATGAACCCAAACACTATACCTCTGCTGTAAGTTAGTGAAAAGTTGGATATTTTGCAGATGCCCCAGTTTGATACTGGGTTACGATGATCTTGCAATATCATTGAAATAACAGTTACGATCAAAGTTACGATGATCTTGCAATATCATTGAAATAACAGGATACCAAATCAAATATAGAATCGATCAGACCTGTGGAAGTAGCTCACACCTCATCAACTAGAAAAGAGCTGATGATCTTCAAACGACTGAACGGCCCCTCTTTTTGCATCATGGGTTAAAAAAACGAAGCTCGGGAGTTCCCGTACGGGATTTAAATTTCCTCTATAGGATATTTTCTGGGAATGGGGCCTAGCTAGATTATTTTCGCGTTCCCGAAACACCATAAATCCTGTAAATTTCACCAAAGTCGTTCAAGTTGTTATCGAAATTTTCTGTAAATACTCGTTTAAGTTATGTCTGCCCGGAAATACGTTGCTGTATCCTAATCTAATATTATCTAGCTTTCCTTCTAGAGATTTCTTGGTTTTAAGTATTTTCCTGTTTTGTAGATACTCTGTATACAGTTAATTTACCTGGTTTAAACGATTCAATATATTATAAGTATGATTTCTCTGAGTAAACAGGATTTTGTCTTTATAATCTACTTCAAAAAAAGGAGGTTCTCAATTCGTATGTATGTTACTTGATAACTTCGCCAATTATTGTGAATCGATTTAAATGATTATTTTTTAACGGGTAGAGTATATATTGTATATACTGCAAGGATGGTCCCATATAGATTTAAAAAAACACTCCTAAGGGTGAAAAAATGGGTGACGAAATTTTATATTGGACTTTTTATTAATTTCCCGTTATTTGAAGTTGATTTTTGACATTTAATACCTTATAAATTATACTGTGAAAACTTTGAAGATACAAGGATGATTCAATCTTTTCTTGTTATGGGTTATGTAACTACATCAAAGGCAATTGATTCGAGCGTCAACCATGTAAGGATTGAGAACTCGTTTTAATGACGTCAAGGTTATATCGGTAATGTGACATACTTTGGAACTTTCAATCGTGTACTGTTTAGTATTTACCCAGATAAGCCAAGCCCTACAGTGCGTTGCGTGCGTTGTGGCATCCAATGCGGCGAAATGATTGTGCAGATGTGGTTTTTCGCCGCCGCAACGTACCGTGTGGCTTGACTCTTAGAATTGCCCTTGTATGCCCTTACACTAGCAAAAGGCAAACAAAAAAATGGGAACTCATTTTGCCAGACAAGCACCGTCCAAATTTTCTATAAGTAGCTTAAAAATGGAAAAGATTTTATCGAAAAGTGAGGTACCCAGTTTTTTCATGTTTCAGACGTTTTTGACATATACGACGTTTTTTACTATGCTTGTTAAAATAGGGCAATTTAGTTAATTTAAGGGCTGATCCAGCGGGGCGATCACACTAATTTCCATAGCTATCGAGCTGGAGGTACGGCATTAGCGTGAATCGATTACTTGTCAAAATCACAAGTTTCGTTCGTTCATGGACGGTTCATGGCCTTCAGTTTAGTCTGGGTATGGGAATCAAAAGATGGGGAATCAGTGTAATCGCAATTTGATGGGTGGGTCATTCAAATGGGGAACTAGTGTCAAAATTGATTGCAATCTCGATAGCCATGGGTTAGCGTAATCGACCCACTAATTCAGTATTTTATGTTTCCAGTACCTCAGCATCATCAACCGTGTACACGTATGTGGGAGAGTTCAACAACCTGAGACACAGGGACAAGATGGTTGCTTTTGCGTCCTCATTTGTTGGACTGGGGACTGTGGTGCTGCCTTGTAAGTTATTCAAGAAAAATATTCACAGACTTTTTTATACAGCTAAGTTGGCATACGGCGCACCTGTTGATAAGCCGCTCTACTGCGATTACAGGAAAGTGGAATTGGACAGGTCACATGGCAAGAGCCAGCAATGAGAAATAGAGTAGCATAGCGACAGCATGGTGTCCAAAATATACTCTAAGAAGAAGAGGCAGACCTAATATAAGGTGGAGAGATGAGATTGATGGTTATAAAGGAGTAATGTAGTCTCAAACAGCAAAGAATAAGAAAGAATGGAAAAAGAAGGAGGCAAATGCCTTGCCATTTTTGTCGGGCGTTTTAATAATTTTACAATGCCCTTTCTGAAGAAATACATACACAGACAAAGACCATGAATTGTCCTTCATACATACATACATAAAGTCACAGCCAGTCTACGACGACCATGATGGTGCGATGGGAGAGCTGGTTGAGACGTAAGAGATGCGATTACACGGGACAAATGATTGCGTAATCTTGTACTTAGTACCTAGATACTTTTTTTTTGTTTCTGATCTGGGTGTAGTGGCCATAATACTTTTAGTGTGTGATACCCACGACACTAGGAATACTAGAGAAAAAAGATCATGAAATGTTTTATGGAGGTGACACACGTTTCCATTCGAACTGCACCGATAAAATCATGTGTGGTTTACGTCGATGGCGTGGCGGGTGAGTAGCCGGCTGCAATACAAAAAGTGCGAGTTCGATTCCCAATGCAAGACAAATAGTGGTCTGTTGATATTTGTTCCAGGTCTGGGTGCTGTGGTAGTTTCTTGATACCCACTACACAGATAATTCTAGTGCGAACTCAGTATGAATGTGTATGTGTATGTATGTATGTACAGTTTTGTACTTATAATTCGTTTTTACGATTCATTGTGATGCAGTTCGAACGGTACTGTTTTATCGAACCGATTTTTTATATCGTGCGTATCTTGCATTAGATGTCTGATGCAGGAATTAAAGAAAGATCGAGAAGAGAGAACATATAGTTTGAGTTTGGGTTATTCCATAAATCCCCCCTGAGGAATACCCCTTAGGGGGTTTTTTAGATAACATAATGTAGGTACCATAACAACCAATAGTCTCATAGTCCTCACACAAAACTAGTGTTCCCAGTGTCGTGAGTATCACAAACTAAAAGCACCATGGTCCCACTACAAAGTTTCAGTACAAAACACAGAAACATAATAATAAAAGAACAAAAAATACATAAATGCACAATGGGCGGCCTTCTCTAAAAGTGATTTTTTCTTCCAGACAGCCTTATGATGGAGAAAACTAGATAGATTACCTTAAACCTTACCAACCTTAGATAGACGACTGATTCATAGATATAAGTAAATATATTCATACTATAACTATACTTAAAAAAATCCTCTTGATTCCAGGTATTTCATGGGCAATCCTGCCCCTAGAATTTGCACTCCCAATCCCGTTCCTGGGCATCGAATACCGCCCTTGGAGACTCCTCGTCGTGGCTTTCTCTATACCCTTCGCCATCGCAACTGTACTGATGTTCTTAGCGCCCGAGAGCCCCAAGTTCCTGAGTGTGATGGGAGACCATGAAGCAAGTCTTGAAGTCATTAAGAAGATTTACTCTGGGAATTCAAACAAGCCGGGAGATAGTTTCAAGGTAGATTTCTGTGAAAGAAGCCTATACTAAATACTTTCACGTCATTTTCACTTGTCTTTATCTTCCTATCCTACTATTATAAACGCGAAAGTTTGTGAGGATGGATGTTTGTTACTCTTTCACGCAAAAAACTACTGAACCGATTTTGATGAAACTTTACAGTAATATAGCTTATACATCAGAATAACACATAGGCTACTTTCTATCCGGATACCACGCGGGCGAAGCCGTGGGCAGAAGCTAATAATATTATAAACGCGAAAGTTTGTGAGGATGGATGTTTGTTACTCTTTCACGCAAAACTACTGAACAGATTTTGATGAAACTTTACAGCAATATAGCATTAGAATAACACATAGGGTACTTTTTATCCGGGTACTACGCGGGTGAAGCCGTGGGCAGAGGCTAATCAGTCATAGAAAAACAAAAAATCCTAATATGTCCAACGTGGTTCCAATAGCCGGATAGGCTGCACGATATTTCAGAATAACATGTTACGCCTTGTTATCTTGTGTCCTTTCCAGGTAAAGTCCCTGATAGTAGAGAGCATGACAAACAAGTCAAAAGACACGGGGCTTAAAGCAGTGCTGGTCTCGATGAAGGAGCAGACGCTGCCACTCTTCAAAATGCCGCTGCTGCCGTGGATCTGCCTCGCTTGCTTTGTGCAGTTCGGGATATTTGCTGCGTGAGTTTCAAAAACCCCTGACCAAATATTATGTAAAGGCAAAAGTCAGTCAATAGGTTTTTATTCATTGAAATCACAAGGATCAATAGAAACGTCAAAATAACTACGAGAATTTAAAATTTGAATGTGAATTTACGCCGATTCCTCGCGCGCGACCAAGCATAGAAGAATCAGGCAACAAACTCTGCTTGGTTATTTTTTTGATGATCCTTCATTCAGCTTTAGAATAAAACATGCAAAAACTTTAACTGATAGAATAAAACCTCTTTATTGACAAACAAATTGTACGACTAGGGGGAAACGGGTTATTTGATTTCAAAACAGCCCTAATACATAATTTATATTTAAATAATAATTGACAACCTCTTTGGTGCAGTGGGCGATGGCCCGCCTGAGACGCAGAAGGTTGCAGGTTCGATTCCCGCCGCGGGACAAATGTTTGTATTTGCAAATATTTGTTTCGGGTCTGGGTGTTTTCTATGTATAGTATGTATGTATTTACAAACAAAAAATGTATATAAGTAGTTTATCAGTCATATAATTTCCATAATATAAGCTCTGCTTAGTTTGGGGTTAGATGATGCTGTGTGAAAAATGACCAGCATTATTATTATTATTATTATTATATCACCATCTAGCAGCAATAGTCTAGAGCTAGTGATTTTTGTCACTCTTTACAGCTCAATTCAAGGACGAAACATTATATTTCTTACAGAACTAATGGATTCTACGTTTGGTTCCCGACTATCCTGAATTCGTTGGCGAACCACGACGGAGCGGAGACGAAGATTTGCGATGTGTTGGATGCCAGCAGAGTTCCTCTTGGAAATGCCACTGAAGTAAGTCCCTCATTCGCAAACGTAATGACTAGGTACATCATATTAAGTTATTTTAATAAGAATTAATTTAGAAAGTCAATGCTAGCCGAACTTCAACTCAAAGTTGATGTGGGCAGGCAAAGTCACAAATAATTTGAAATTATTTTCCTGTAGAGAAAAAAACAGTAGTTAGTTTTTCTTTTAAATCAAACTATTTATTACCATGGGTTAATCAACCCCTTTCAGCCCGAAAGACGTACTCGTACATATTCTGGGACGAGATTATAAGTGATTAGGTATCTTTACACTTTTATTTATAAGTAGATCATACAACTTATTTTTCATATGACATTGAAATCATGAAATAGGGGAATATACTCTTCTGTGTTCTCCATCTAAAGGTTGTCTGAGAGAGATCACTTCTAACCTATAAGACCGCCAATTATAAAAAACCCCTACATGGTTCTAGGTTTTTCGTAGAAATCAGGAGCTACAAGTATCGTGGTAACACAACACCCATATCCGTAATAAATATCTACAGAATATGTAATTATTTGTTCCGCAGCGGGAATCGAACCCACACTACTTACGTCTTAGCCGGCTACTCGCCGATTGTCACCAAGGTTGTCGAGTACCTTCCATTTTAATAATTTCTCCTATTCAATATTTTGGTTCTAAGCAATAAGACCCCCACTGTACATGTAGATATTATATTATATTTAGTTTTTATTTATTTTGATATTTTCTTGTAGTAACACATTCTACTAATATTATAAACGCTAACGTTTGTGAGGATGGATTTTTGTTACTCTTTCATGCAAAAACTACTGTACCGATGTTGATGAAACTTTACAGTAATATAGCTTATATATCAGAATAACACAAAGGCTTCTTTTAAACCACGCGGGTTAAGCCGTGTGCAGACGCTAATATAGTTATGTCGATAGACGTACTCGTACAATAAAGTATTTTCATTCACTCGTCGTTTTCAGGTGATCTGTGACGATACTATAAACCCGGCCACATTTGAGCGCTCCATCTACATCGGCCTTGTGTTCTCATCTCTGTACATAATCGTGGGTTTCCTGGTGGACATAGTTGGGAAGAAGCTAATCCTCATCACAGTGTTAGGCGTGACCGGGTTGTGTGGGATTGGCGCCCATCTCGCGTACAATCAGCAGCTAGCTGTTGTGCTGTTCGCCGTGTTCCAGATGTCAGGAGCTTGCATTGGACTCATGAATGCCGTGGCTGTTGAACTGTTCCCTACTAAGTTCAGGTGAGTGATACTTTATCCTTGTCGGCTTAGAGTAGTTTGTAGTAAAAGAGCTCGTAAGGGGGTACTACCACCATACCTATTTCTTCCGCCAAGCAGGAATGCTCATATTGCTGTATTCCGGATTGAAGAGGTGTGTTCCGGATTGAAGATACGGTAACCGCTTAGCAACAGGGGGGCGTGCGTTTGTTTGCTCTCCATTGTAACCAAGGAAAATTTCCTAAAAACTGATATTCTGATAACAGAAAGACAATTTTTTTCCAGTGACATTTTTTTTGCTTTGGAGGTGATCCCAGTATCACCCATGAAAGTAATGTACTATTGATCGCATGATCATGGAAATAAAAAAGTTTCTAGTTCTATTTTCAAGAAATGTTGTTTTAGTTCTTACTTTTTTTCAATAAAGTTTTACTGACGCGCTGAATATGTGTTTGTTCTCAGAGCTATGGCAATCTGCCTCACCATGATGTTGGGTCGAGTGGGTTCCATGGTGGGCTCCAACCTGATTGGAGTCTTCTTAGAAATCAACTGCGGCGCCGGCTTCTACCTCTTCGGAGGTATTATTGTTGGTGAGTAGACTTTAGACCTCCCCACTTTCTTTTAAGTAAACCCCCAATAGTCACAAACTTATAGTCCTAACACCACATTAGGATTCACTATGTCGTGGGTATCAGGAACTACGAGCTATGCCTCGTGGTACCATAACACCCAGACCCGAAACATATATCTGCTGAATGTGCAAGTATCTGTCCCGCAACGGAATTCAAATCCACTCTTGCGTCTCAACCGGCTACTCGTCCGTCGTATCACCGAGGGTGTCAATTTACTTATTATTGTAGGTACAGGAAACACCACTTTTATAAGTTTAACGGGTCTTTATTGTGTTTACCTTTTTATTATCTTCCCGATGTTTCGACTGTATTGCAACAGCCGTGGTCACGAGATGACTGGAGTATACGGAGCTATCGTCGAGAAATAAAGGCAGTAGCCGCAACTACCCTCATTTCATCTTTGGAATCAGAAAATCCATGTTCACATTAAGGCACACTACGAATAAAGACCCGTTAAACTTATAATTATGTTATCTGATCGCGAAAGTTTAGTAAGTAACACCACTTTTCTCCTTGGGCTTTCTTTAACATACGGCTTTAATTCTGAACCAAACTCAGTGCGTAGATTCTTGAATATACTAGGGGATAGTCGGAGGCAAGTTTGACACATAACTAGTTTTAGATATTTAGCATTCTAAGTCATAAGTTGAAAGCCCATAGCCAGTGCCATAATATCAGTGCTGCCTAATTTTTGGTTCCAAAACTTGCTAGTTTCTTCACAATATTATCTTCATCGTATTTTTAAAGATAAATATCAATTCGTGACTCACTGGACTAGTACCCTTGCAAGTTAGGGTCAATAGCCACTATACCACCAGTGATTTGGATTGGACTGGATCCTGAATCCAGGATGAATCCATTGACTGGATTGAAAAACTATACTAACCTAATTATCTATTATTTCCAGTAAACGCTCTTTGCTGCATTACTCTTCCAAACAAGAAAAAGCTGCCCGGTGCTTCCACGAAGCCGACCGTCGAATCAACTCAAAACCAAACTCACGAACCGGTATGAACCAGTTCGAATAGAATAGAACCGGAATCTAGCCATAATCAAGAAGCGGAAACGAAGAAGTAGATGCATTTTTAAGCTAAGCTATTGTAGCTTTAGAAACCAGCATGGTTTTGTCATTTTCATTAAAAGTATTTTTACGCCATAGTTGTATGGTGCCAAGACCACGGGGAACATAAATAATTGTGAATATCCCGTTTTAAGTGATAAGTTATACCCTACGAGTACCGAAAGTGACAGCTTAGTTATGTCTACACTGAGCGCTTTTATTTTCAACTGCCTTAAAACAGGTGACCATTTAACAAAGTGCTAAACGCAATATTAATTGAAATATATATTGAAGACGCAAGTTGAAGGTGAATGCGCTTAAGTCTGGATTGATCTTTTTGAGTGCTCAACTAGCATACCTACTTAATTTTAAGATGTTATAAGAAGCATTTTTTACCGAATAGAATACCGTTAATACCGTTCATTTTTGGTTTACTTCCGTGTAGTGTGGGTTAAGAGGTTTTTTCAGAATGGTCCACATTTGAAATATTTGTTGACATATCTGTCACAAATGAAAGCTGAAGTCGTGAAACGGTTAAAAAATACAGTGCGTTGAAATCTCACAAATGTGTACACACTCGTAGCTATCTGTCTACGTTGACCACCCTAGTTTACCGACACAATGACGGGGTAAAGTCCTAATAAAAGCTTTTTGACACGTGTTTTCATTGAATCCGTTATAATCAATGCTTAGACTTGACCATCCGTTTAATTTGTTGTTGAACTCAAACCTTAGTAGGCCGACTTAGTAGATATAACTTAAGGTCCGGTCAAACTAACGCGGTAGCGGTGGTGATCAAAAGGAAATGGTTGTCGAGTAGTTGCCAAATTTCGTGTAAATTGATCGTAAATGTACTATCGCGCGTAATTGAGATTGCCACCCCGCCACCGCACCGTCTCGCCGTGACCGCGCCAGTTTGCGCGGGCCCTTAGTCATTATGTTATATACTATAACGAGCGAAGTATCATCCTAAGCCTTGGACACTGAGAAAAACTATAGGCATTTAATAAAATACAAAGCTGACATTATCAACATTTAATTTCCTATAAATATACATACATACTTGCTTATAGTGGTTTTCGTATGCATACTAACATAAACATTATTTCATCCTATTATATTTACACAAACAGTTAGGTACCTAAATACCTTTAATACATAAAAGATACCTTTAACTATTTTCGAAGATAAACATAAACGGTCTTATTACGAAACGTGGTCTAAACTCGAGTTCACCACGAGTTCTGTCAGAGCTACTAAACTACGGTTTAAATGTACCTTATCGTAGGTATTATTGCATTATAGTAAAAAAGGTTATTATTGCAAAGCGACAAAAGTCTACAATTTAAATATAAAATAAAGCCGCGAGATGTTCATTTGATTTAAAACACTTTATAACCAAAATAAATAAACACATAATTTTTTAAGGCTACCAAAAGAAACTAAGTTCTAAAAAAAAGAGGTTGAGTTATGATATAAATAAACTAGGTTTATGTTTTAGTAATTATTTGTGGTGAAACCTCTTTATGAAACTCCCTCTTTTAAACTGTTGGCTATTTTATTTTAACATTCAATTTTAAACCTTGTTTTCTTTGTACAGCAATCTGTCTTGAAAATTTGGATCCAAAAGTCTAAAAGATAAAACCACCTTTCGTAATGAGACGAAAGGTATGAGAACATATAGGTACACTTTTATGCGTAAGTTTGAATATGTATACAATACAATCGCTGACTACATGGTTTTCTAAAAAGCAGCTGGCGTTGTGACAGCGATTTGAAATCTCACGTCAAACATCACTCCAACCACTCTTCGCTGTCAATATGGCGACATCTAATACAGAAGATAAAATATTCGCTCAGACAGAATTTATTTACAGAATTACAGATCTGTGAATTCGCATAATTTGCATAGATAGACTATCCCGATAATTTTGTACCATGAATGAATGGTACATTATGAAATTCAGCTATTGTCAGCTTTTTCTTTAAATCTTAATACTTAGACACAGTCCAAAAAACAGTTAAATCGTTTGTTTTTTGAACAAGCAATTTTAAATTATTTTCCTGCGAATGAAATTGAGAATTCGCTGTAATAGACGATGAAAAACGTTGGAGGTTTTAAACTGTTAAAAAATTCACTGGTTTATTACTAATTTTATTTTCTTCGATGCCCCTCATTCGGTTGGCTACAGTGGACTAGTCAGCCAAGTAAGTGTCTACAGCGAGTTTAAAAATAAATAATGACAAAGCTTTGAGGATGCGTCTAATGGTTAGACGCATCTGGGCGTGCATTAGGCTCGGTAGAATAAGAATAGGGTTCAGTTGCCTGTGGAACATGTTCGGCAACGCGAAATAGAGGGGTAGAAGTGTTAGACAGATGAAAGGTCGTGCGCGAAACGTGTACGGTATTGCGCATGAAGGGTACTGTTGCGCCCGATAAGGTCGCGTTAGCGCGGGAAACAGATATGTTGGAAAGGAGAGGTGTGGTAGCGTACCAACCTTGTGCGGCAGCGCGCAAAACGGAAGCCGTTGCGCGCGATACAGGTGTGTCGGACAGAGGAATGGTAGCATGCGATGAACCAGGTTCACGTAACCAGGTATTGCGCGTAACGGGTACCGTTGCACGCGATACTGTCGCGTTAGCGCGGGATACAGATGTGTGAGATAGGAGAGGTGCGGTAGCTTGCCTATCGCGTACGTAAGCGAACAGAACAGATGATATAATACGCGATGGTGGTGTTGTAGCTTGGAACTGAGGTTCAGTAGCTGGTAACAAACGAATACGCAACAGAGGCACGGTGACATGTGCGGTAGTATGGGATTCAGGTAACAAACGAATAACAGCGCGCCAGACAGGGGCCGTAACGTGCCGTTCGGTGGGGGTCAAGTTTATGTCCATTAAACAATGGTATAATGCGATGATTATTACCATCCCATAGATAGCAAGCAGTGGTGATTGAGCCAGCCCCTCTTGTGGGTCTCCGTTTTCCATCGCTATAACAAAATAATAATTGTCTAGATATAACAATCAAATAACCTGATACTTGTAAGATATATCTATATACATGCAGCTTAACTAAGCTTACTGCAATCAATAAGACGTATCAACTAGTCGAAAACAGAGCTTTGCTCTTGGGCTGAGGAGACACAGCATCTTCTTACGCGTTGTACCTATATTCTGTCTGAAACTGTTCAACAATTTTTCCGAGTTGAACGTTTTTTCATATCGTAACTGGGAAACTAAATAGTTAGATCGTTTTTTTCTTCCCAGCCCATTCTGTAAAATCTAAACTTTTTGAAGTCTTAAGACTTTTTGGCAAATAAACAAAATATACGTTAGGTATTCGTATCTGATCTTCTAAAGAAAGAGGTTCGCGAAAATGTAGCTATCTCAAAACTTACCGCAGTTTTATGCAGCTGGAGTTTAGACCTCACTTAGGTTGTATATCTTAGGTTACTAGGTGCGTATTTGATTTAATTGTATTTATTTTATTTGACCCTTGCAGAGTCGTAAGTACTGGGTTCGCACACAACCAGCAGTGATAACTAGTGCTCAATTGAGTTCCTATGCTGTCTGTACTTGATTTATTGCATCGCGCAGGTGAGGCGCGCAGCCCAGCTCGACTCCCGCTATCGTTATTCCCGTTCTTTCCCTTTTAAATGATTGGGTATTATTAAGAAGAACTTAATATGGACTGAATTTTCAGCCGCCCTACACATTGGTGGTGATGTTTTCTACTTCCGGGGAAAACTAGTGGAAGGCAGAAAATTTCAGTATTGTGGGCGGCGGTACCAGGAGAGCAGGACATGTAAAGAGGTGATGAGCTGTTATACGAGCCATGCTTAGGAACTTATGTACGCATGCGTCGCCGTATTGATCTTTTCGTATAGCCCGGAGGGTGGTTGAAGATGAAGTGCCCGATTCAATTAGTTCGATAGGAAGTACGTGATGTAGATACTTGTTGCATTCCTAGCTATGTGGGTGTGTCACTGAAACGAACGGTATTGAATATCCCTAGTTCAATAATAATACGTTACCAAAGTTTAACGCTAGGAATATTGTGGGCTTTAGGTAGAGTAAAAATTTATTCATCTCTTTGCGTTTCATGTATGCCTGGTAACTTAGATATCAGGAAAATAAAACAGAAATAAAATAATTTTAATAAAAGTTTGGAGGGTCCAGGTTTCTTTTAGTATCGTACTAAGAGATACATATTAAAAATTCATATCCTGATGTATTCTAGATAAAAAAAGCTAAATTTTCCGTAACTATGCACTCACACCTGATTTGGGAGTGTATCTTAGTGAGATTTAAAATCTCACTAAGATACACCCATACAAACTTTGTCACCCCATTGATTTGACTATAATATAGTCAAATCAATGGAGATTCTCAATTCGGCTGCATATTTTTTTAGCGTGTGTTTGTTACCTGATCTTCGCCAGTTGTTAACCGATTTTGATGATTATTTTGTTGTTGTAAAGAGAATAATCCCGAGGTGGTCTCATTAAAGTTTTACTCTTGAGGAATCACAATTTTTCTCGTAAAACTTAAAAAATAACATCATCTTATGGAATCACGACTAGCCGAATCAAAAAAGTAGTTTCTCAATACGTCTGTATTGAGTCCTTTGTCTTCTATACTAAGTATATAATATTACCTACTATAATTACTATAATATTTTATATATATTAAGAAGTTTTTTTTTGTTTGTTTGTATCGAATTGGCTCCGAAACTACTGGACTGATTTTAATAATTTTTTCACCAATAGAAAGCTAAATTATCATGAAGTAAAATAGGCTATAATTTTCAAAAAAATTATAGATCCTTAAGAAAATTTCAATAATGTAACCCAATGTAGCAAAAATTTGCCTATAAAATTATTTAGTTGGCGTGCCCTGAGAAAACAATTGATAAATAAAAATTATGTACTACATGATTGCAGTACTCATTATTACCTACAAAAAAGACCTAGAGAGAATATATCTAACTATCATAGTTAAGTCATAATAGGAGCTTTTGTGTTCTATAATTTGATTAGATCGCCGGTAGTAACAAAAGTTCGTTAAATTCGCATCGTAGTATTAATTCTTATTCAAATAAATAGTTTTATCATCAAGGGTATTTACCTCTATATAGCAGTAAAATACTTTACAGTTACTTTTTATCCCGATATTCCCACGGAATCGAAAATTACGCGGGTTAAATCGCGGAGCGCGAGCAGCTAGCTAGTCCCATACAAAATTGCTAGTCCCATAAAAAAATGAAATTTCATCTGTACATTTCCATTTTGTATGTGAAAATAGTAAAAATCCGATTTAGCTTCTCTATTTTGCCGATTTCCCATAATTGGCCCATTAATGTTTTGACACGAACATCAAAAGCCTATGCAAGCTCAGCTGTAATTTGAAGCGGATCCGCTTTTAATTCGTCATTATCACAGTCCCGGATCTAGGGGGTAGGGGGCAAACAGTTTCAGGGGGCGCCAAAACCATAATACAATATGTTTGAAAACTTGTTTCACAAAGCGCCTAGCATCCAGCGCACGTTCTATATATTATTAATTTGATATTAAAACGCCCAGTTGGTTTCTAAACACATCCTAATTGTACATTCCGAAATGCGCTTTGAGCAGCTGGTGATTTATGAACGTAATTTACTAAAGATTTCTTATTCTTCCGGTCACAAAAAATGCCACCCTTTATATATTGGCGAGTTTTTTTTTATTTGTGCCAAACGCTAGATATATGGGGCGCCACTATCAAGTTTCTGCTCCCGTTCGAAAAAATCGTAGATCCGGAGCTACATTATCAACAGAACGAATGCTGTTGAACTAATAACACAATGTTCGTTAGTTGGTAGTGACAGGTTCCACACGTCGTTTATATTGCGTGCCGTTTCAGACTCATCGTTTCCTCTTCTTATATCATGTTCGTGAGTAAATATATTACAATAACGTGAGTTTTTTGGACTCCACGGTTGCAAATGTAATGCACGGAATTGGAGGTAAAACGAAACCTAAAAAAAAACAAATGAAATGTGAAACATGCCATACAAAATTTATTTAAATTTAGAATTCCAAGTCAACCCGCAGATATTTCCGTCAATCCCACGCTGATAGGAGCCCGTATATACTTTTGCTGTAATAGGTTATTTGGGCGTTTATTTTTTTGTCTGTAACTATTTACATCCGAAATGGCTAATAATCTGATTGTAATGTCCAAGAGGTAAGAAAAAAATAGGTAGGAGGAATTGCCATACGTAAATTGATTCGATGGATTTCTTATGTTGATAATTGCTAAGCATAGCATGTAAACATACGTTCTTATCAATTTTATTTACGATCAAAGTTATTTTGGATGTCTATCAATATGGTAATCTACGTGACATCTCCTAAGATCCGCCATTTTTACCATTTCCACCAGGAGCACATAAAGCGGTAAGAATTATTTGTTTTCCATAATGTAAGATACTCATGTTGTCTCTGTCTTGCTCGATGAAGGCAAGGTGCGCGCGCAACTGTACGAGGCAATCGATAGCTCACCCTAACCTACCCTGTCTGGCTGGACCTACCCCAAGCGGCTGTTATACACGGCTTTAAATCAAATTACGAGGAAATTACTGTAAATCACGTTTTTCTCTCTATTAAATAATTTTTTTGTAAAGGGCAATCATATCTTCAATAATATCAATAAAGTAATTGTATCTTTGGTAAAACATAACATACCACAAGGTATCTATCTTCCTAAAAATTTCAGTTACCAGTAATGATATTATGATGAAAATTAAATATATTCAAACTGAATAGGTTACTTACTTATAGGAAGAAAATTGCATTTTCTACGGAAATAATTCTCTGAAACCTTTTCAGGCAAATTTTCCTGACATTTGAAATACTAGGAGCGCATGAAACTCGAGGAGAAAGTAAATTCTTTTACAAGAAGCTACGAATACTTTGATAGCGGCGCAGTTCTGCGCTGCTGGCTGGATAATTTTGCGGACGCGGAGGCCATACCAACTAAGCCACTAGAGATAGAGTGAGAGGCGCTATAGCCGCCGCGTACCAAGCGGGAGGTCTTGGGTTCGAGTCCCACTGAAGTTGAATATTTGCGATATTATAGAATCTTGTGATTTCCCTTAAATGTAGGGTAACACTCAAAAACCAAATAACCATTGATTATTAGTATTTTATACGACTAAAGTGGCAAACAAGCGTGCGGCCCACCTATTGGTAACCGTAAACTATGGACACTCGCAAGCCCAGAGATATCGCTCGCGCGCTGCCGACCCTGAGATATAACAGGTGAAAAGTCTCATGTGCCTGCAATTTAAACGGCAACCAACCCCTTCAGAACGGAACACAGCAATGCGAGCTATTACTGCTTAGCAGAAGGAACCATACCTATATGGTGGTTGTACGAGTACTTCGAGCTCTTTACAAGGAACTCTGTTAGTTTTATTCCAAAAACTATCGTGAACTTGACTATTCATATTGTAAAAACGGGAATTTTCACGTACTGCACTATCACCGAATAAGTTTCGTCATCAGGGTGAGTAATGCACGGCGCGACGCGGAAGGAGAAGGCAACCACTCGCCCTGTAAAGACTCTCGGAACGAGTCGAAACTTAGTCGGTGCCTTCACCGATAGTGCGTACGTGAAAATTCCCGTTTTTACAATATGAACTCTGTTAGCTCTAAACCAGTACATATTAGTGTCTACGTACCGTAGCAAGGTCTACAGGAGACTAACAGCTATTTGTGTAGTACGTATTGTTACGAGCTAGGTTTCGGGATAAAATAATTATGTCCAATTAAACACCAAAATTAACACTGTATTAATAAATCACTCAATAAAAATGTCAACAGAACAAATAACACAACGAAACTACACAATTAAAATTAAATCACTAAAACACTGTATCACTTAGTACAACACTAGCGCAACTGTCACTTCACTAGTCACTGGGTATCACTCTCGAATCACTTCCAATAATTCACTTTCCAATCTTGAAAAGAAACCTACTGGTCGCTTGCCTTGCTTATATATCTCGTAGGACGTCTCTTCCAGAACAATCTCGTAGGGGGCGTGGCCCGTATGCCTCGCTCCGCCCCATCTCGTACCGTCCCAAACATTCTGGAAACTTCCATCCTTATCTAGTGCGGTTAATGCTAGTCGATGGCGGTAACAAGTAGTGCGTCCACTTGATAAGAGATGGCGCTACCGTAGTTAACTAGGCCGCGCTCGTCACAGTATCATAGAAGCACCTGTCTACGCGTGCTGTAAGAACATCTATACCTATTAATATAATTTACTGTAGTAACATAAATGATTGGGCCTAAGTACTCGTGTTCCGAGTTCTAAATGTCAAAAACATCGGCTTTAGGATTATGAAACTGAAATGGAATTGGATGGGCATTGCAATACGTGGTGATGACAGGTGGAATAGGACAGCGACTGAATGGTGGCCCAGGAGTGGAAAAAGAACGCCCGGCAGTGAGATGGGCAGACGACATAGTTAACGTCGAGGGCCGTGGATGATTCAGACTGGCGCAGGATCGTGGTGGATAGACAAACTGAGAGAGGCCTTTACCCAATAATCGGATTGCGTTGATGATGAGGACATGTGTATACACGCACCGTAGATTCCCATTACCAGAGTAAATGACTACGAGACCACCACAGGAAGATAGCCATCAGTGCTGACGCAATCCTACTACTTCCTATTATAAACTTGAAAGTTTGTGAGGATGGATGTTTGTTACTCTTTCACGCAAAACTACTGATTTTGATGAAACTTTGAAGTAATATAGCTTAAACATCAGAATAACTCATAGGCTTCTTTTTATCCGGGCACCACGCGGTACAAGCCGTGGGCAGAAGCTAGTATAATAAAACATAACTGATATACTCGTAAACAACGAACACTTATATTATGTAAATTAGTGTTTCGGAGATGAATTAGTACAGTTTGTGTAAACAGATACGAGTGCTTGTACACTGTTATATGAATGCAAAATGTCGCATAAATTATACAAGAGATGGAAGAGGCACCCACATGAAAATAAGTAGGTTTTATAATATCTGTGAAAAAAGTACCTAAACTTTCTCGGCACAAGATCACTCTTTGCGTTTATAAATTTAACTATTGACACGCGTATTGAAACCAGTTTAGTTTGCGAATCGCTTATTTATAAATCCTAAAAAAATAACAATTTTTTCCTAGTTAAATAATTAAAATTAGAGCCCTCTGTTTCATAATCATTCACTAACTTAGCAATCCGCTAAATCTAGCTCTGTGCTTTTCTAACACTAAACAAAGAATTATATTATCTGTGACGCTGCTAAAGTTGGCGAGTGATTATGAAACACCTCTGTAATCACTCACTAACTTTAGAAGCGTCCTAAAAGTAATAAATATAAAAAATAATAAATATGGTCATTTTATTTTTATTGACATAGTTTTTGCGTGAAAGAGTAACAGATATCCACCCTCACAAACGTTCGTGTTTATAATATTAGTAGGATGACAAGCACTCTATAATATCTCAAGCAAGTGAAGCTACATTGAAAAGGAAGCAAGTTGATAATAATAACTTTGCATATCTAAGTAGGTAGAACACACTCATGATAAATTTTCTCGCATTTCTGCAGGACAATAGATCTATACATTTCGTAGAGTAGTTTGACTCATTCCTCAACATAACACCACAAGTGCAACATAACACTCACATTGTATTGATAATTTCTTTACCATTGATAGATGTCGAGTTTTCCGTAAATACCTCTTTTTTACATTTATCAATAATTATTAAGAAACATAATGGTATCCCTAACTAGTCTGTGTAACAAACAACAGCAATAATGTACGTAACTTCCTAAGTAGAAGAATAAAAAATATATTGTTTAGCATTTAATATAAAAAGGTTATAGACAAAATATTTATTGGTGAAAATGAAGGTAGTAAAAGAGGAATTGCAGGAAAAATGCAACTTCGAAGACGCAATGGATATAACTGGTAAGTTTTTTCAAAATGTTTCATTGATTGTGCTGAAAATCTGGTATTAATGAGTTAATAAGGAAAAATCGAGAGAAAACCGGCCCAAGAACCAAAAAATCTAAGATATGAATGAAAATACTTTATTGTACACCTTAAGATACAAACAAAATAAACAGTAACACATTTTGATAAAGGTACAATGGGCGGTCTTATCGCTTAAAAGCGATCACTTCCAGACCTTTGGATGGAGAGGATTATAGATTTTGAAGCGGCCGGGGGTATACTTTATAATTTGTGTAAACTACCTTAAATGATATCATATTATATCACATGTGGTGGCGATAGACATGCAACCTGTCAAGTGGAAAGCTAATTACTATAAAAAGGAAGGCTTATACCAAATTTAAAGCTCTGCTTAGTTTGGGGCTAGATGATGCTGTGTGAAAAATGTCCAGCATTATTATTATTATTTGTTAATTTTTTTCTAAGAAATTATTATAAATGATCACGTCAATTTTGTAGCCTGTTGATAATAACAAATAAAATAAAATTAAAAATACTTTAGTCCCTGAAGGCTAAATCATACATTTTAGTCCGCCTAAGCTTAGCTAAAATGTCACAATTGTAGTGCATGAGAAGTGAAAAATACCTTTTTAGGTTTTGGCAAGTACAACATGGCAATGCTGATAACCTGTTGCCTGCTGATCCTGGCGATGTACCTGGACATCTTCGGGTTATCAGTAGTTATGCCAGCAGTTGCCTGTGACTTGGAGCTCTCCACCTCACAGCAAGGTCTGCTGTCTGCTGTGCCGCTTATTGGTAAGTAATAAAACTGATAAAGCCTTCAAATCAGCCAAAGAACACTCGCAGATTTTTTTATTTCGTTTACAACTTGAAATGTACAACTATTATTCATATTAGGACACATTAATTAAAATAATTATCGGCATAATTTCTAAAACTAGTGTTTCGTAAAGATAACAGTTTCGGAACGAACCTTTGTCCATTTCCTGTCTTTATTAAATATACCCTCAATTCCCTATCCCCGTCCGTAAACACAGCATGCAATTCAGAGAGATGGTCGGTTAGAGAGATACATTGTTACTTAAATAGCATAGACAAGTAGAGCGAAAGACAAACAGTAAGTAACAAAAGTTATTATGGTAGGTGAATTGAGTGCTTACCTGCACTTTATTCTAGGTGTTAATATTGAAGCGCTTACAAAAAGCTAAACTATGAGTATACCTCTATATAATGGCACCCATATTGAGATGAGTGAAAAACGCTGATTACGGTGATCCTACTCTCAAAGATGGCAGTAACAAGTTCCTCATGGTGCATGCAACTGTGCCGTAATATTCGGAAACCACAAACTCACAAATCATGGCACTTAAATTTTTATTTGTTGCTTAAAGTCCCGAGTCCAGCTAGTCCAGCTAGCCAATTCTAGTTGATGGAGAATGCCAATTTTCAAAGACTTCACTCTTGCACACCAAAGAAACTTATAATTCAATATAAATTAAAGGTTAGACAGAGCTAAATAATTATGGACAATGTTATCTTGGGCCCATTTAATCAGACCCAGAAGTCCATGCCATTTTTTAGTTCGTAAATTGAAACTGACAGTTCGTAACTTGTGGGCCATAATATAACTCTAGATACAGGCTGGTTGACACTGCTTCTTCCATCGAAGATTAATGAGACTTGAATAGTCAGATTAGTCAAGATAATTAACCAGTCAAGCTTATGTTAGCATGATAATTTTTCAAAGACTTCACTCTCATAGTTAGATATTATCTTGCACACCAAAGAAACTTATAATTCAATATAAATTAAAGGTTGGACAGAGCTAAATAATTATGGACAAGATTATTGTACAGGGTCGCTCCCAATGAATCAAAAGGCACTTTTACTTAGCAACATATGTTTATTGCATGAAGTACAAAGACACCGATCGAGCTCACAATGTCAAACAACGTATCCTTACTTACTAATGCATCAAAACGCTTCGATAGCGCGTTCTAGGATTTGGGTAACATTTAGCAGCGACATCTAGTTTGATTTTTAGACACTACCTTACGATTATGATTAGACATACCGCCCACTATGAACATCTGTTTATGTTCTTAACCCTAAGCAACCGCTCATTGTGAGATGAGGGTGCATGCACACTAAATTAACCATTGACATTGCAAACGAATTATACTATAACTAGGCACTTCGATAACTTATATAAACTACTTAAGAATGTGGACTGTATTAAACTATTACATTTTCCAAAACGAATTTTACAATCTTAACACAAATAAAACTTAAAACAATCTGCTCTAAACAGATTAACAGACAATAGCCACAAATATAACTTATTACTAATTAGTCACAGGCAACACACATAACTTAGATACGGGACGCTTACATAACGAACCGTTACATTTTAAAGTTACTACTCGTGTGACATTGTCCAAACCAGAGTGCTTTTCAACTATTCTACCTAACAACCAACGAGCAGGAGGCAAGTTATCCTCTTTTACTAAAACAACATCTCCAATATTTGGTTCAGAAACACACTTGTTCCATTTGTGACGTTGCAACATATGAACCAAATATTCTTCAGACCATCGCCGCCAAAATTCTTGCAAAATACGCTGAGAAAGTTGCCAACGCTTCAGCGTACTCATGTTACTGTCTTCGTAATTTCGATCAGGCACCGTTATCAAAGGTTCACCTATGAGAAAATGGCCAGGTGTTAAAGGAGAAGGGTCGTTGGGATTGTTAGGCATCATAGACAACGGTCGTGAATTAAGACAGGCTTCCACTTGAATCAGCACGGTCGACATCTCTTCAAAGGTAAGTGTCGAGTTTCCTATCACCCGTTTCAAGTGAAACTTGGTGGACTTCACGCCTGCCTCCCAAAGCCCACCAAAATTTGGCGCATGAGGAGGAATGAAGTGCCACGACGAACCGTTGTTGCCTAACCACTCTCTTATGTCAACAGCTACAGATGACTTCTCTGCAACGACAAGATGACGAAGTTCTTTGGAGGCTCCAACAAAATTGGTACCGTTATCACTCCAGAGGTCACTGACAACACCTCTGCGTCCCACGAATCGTTTAAAAGCCGCAATGAAACCTTGAGCCGACAAATCGCTTACAGCTTCTAAATGTATGGCCTTAGTGACCATACAAACAAACAGGCAAATATATCCTTTATATGATTGATGGCCACGACCTTTTGACGTTCGGATGTTAACAGGACCCGCGAAGTCGACTCCGCTGTGTCGAAATGGTCTTGCTGGTGTCACTCTACTCAATGGCAACTGACCCATTAACTGAGTTTGAGCAGCTGCAGAGTACCGTTTGCATGTGACACAGTTGCGTACAAAAGCCTTAACAAGCGTTTTGGCTGAAATTATCCAATACTTGGTACGCAAATGATTTAAGACCAAAGTAGGTCCTCCATGTAGAGTCCTTTTGTGGGCTTCACTTATCACTAGATTTGTGAAGTGATTATCATGTGGTAGAATGATGGGATGTTTTATGTCTTCATCCAATTTGGCGTTCTGAATGCGACCACTGACGCGCAAAATTCCATCACCATCCATCAGCGGGCAAAGAGATTTCAGTTTACTTCTTGCTTTAGGTATTCCTGTTTTGCGTATATCTTTAATCTCTTCACGGAAGGCTTGCTCTTGAACTTGTTTTATACACACTTTTGTTGCTTCTTCTATCTCTTCCTTTGTTAAAAACTCTTCATACTTTCTACTATCTCTTTCTCGTTTCCTCCATCTTAAAACTCTTCGGCAGTAAGCAATAACCCTCACTAATTTCTGCAATGTTGAATATTTTCTCCACATTGGATCTTCTTGTGTGTTCTCAGTCACAACATGAGCCTTGACTGACCTCTGTTCCATATTTGTGGATATGGCTTTCGGCCTTGTGTATTCAATGACTTCATCTCGCAGCCACGAAGGCCCCTGAGTCCACAAAACATTGCAAGAAAGTTCTTGTGGTGTTAACCCTCTTGAAGCAATATCTGCTGGGTTTTGAGAGGACTGGACATGAGCCCAGTGTGCATTGTCAAACAGAGAGAGAATCGCAGAAACTCTGTTTGCGACAAAGGTAGTCCAGCGGCTTGGATGGCCGCTAAGCCACGCCAAAACCACGGATGAGTCGGTCCAAGCATGAACATGAGTTTGCGGAATTTTCATAACTTCTGATACTTCTGATATTAGTTCCGCCAACAGTGCAGCTCCCATCAACTCAAGCCTGGGTATCGATTGTTGTTTTACTGGAGCAACTTTCGTACGAGCAGTGATCAATCCTGTTGTGATAGATTTATCCGAGTTTACCACCCTGACATATACTACTGCAGCATACGCAGCAACTGAAGCATCAGAGAAGCCGTGCAGTTCAACACACAAGTTATCAACTGACGTGTCGATCCATCTCGGAATGCTAAACCTACGTGTCTCTTCAAGATTTTGTCGGTAAGTTTGCCATTCTATCAACAACTCTGGAGGCAACTCTTCGTCCCAACCTATTCCCGAAAGCCAAAGCTTTTGAATGAACATCTTTGATGTGACAACACAAGGTGCTGCCCATCCCAACGGATCAAATAGGCGGGAGATGTCAGAAATTACTTGCCGCTTCGTGATAGGAGTCTGCTGCGAAGAAAGTTTTACCGAATATTTGAACACATCTGAATCTCGATCCCATGATATTCCTAAAATCTTCATGACTTCATCAATTTTGAAGTCCTTTTCCTGTAGTCCTTGATCACCTGCACTCCGTTCCTTTCCTTTATCTGAAATTAATTCATTTAATTCCTTGCAGCTACTAATCCACTTTTGCAACTGGAAGCCACCTCTGGTAAGTACCTCTGTTATTTTCCTTTTTAACATTAATCCTTCTTGAATTGTCTGACACCCTGTCATCAGATCATCTACGTAAAATTCATTTTTTATTTTTTCAGCTACATCAGGACAATGTTCAGGACACTCATCGACTGCCACTTGCTGCAATGTCTTCACTGCGAGATAAGGTGCTGCCGACGTTCCAAAGGTAACTCTCAGCATGCGAAAATCTACAATTTCATCTTTCGGATCATCACGCCATACTACTCTCTGGAAATCTACGTGTTCAGGTAAGACTTTCAATTGTCTATACATTTTAACAATATCTGCACAAATGCTTATAGGGTGCATTCTCCATTTCATAATGATGTGACGCAACGGCGGTTGTAGTGTGGGACCAACCATAAGGTCGTCGTTCAGAGAGACCCCATTCAACCCCTTCATGGAGGCGTCAAACACAATTCGAACCTTGGTTGTTGACTTGTCTTCGCGTACAACAGCGTGATGTGGTAAGTAAACTGCTTTTGTTCTTCTAGAATCATCACCTTGTACGCGCTCCATATGACCAAGGTCAATGTATTCGTGGAACACCTCGGAGTATCGTCTTTTCACTTCTGGATGCTTCTTGAACTTGTTTTCAAGAAGCAGAAATCTCTTTACTGCTAGGTCTCTGGAACTGCCATACTGAGATCGTGGATCATCACTACGAAATGGAAGGTGAACGACGTATCTACCACTTTCATCCCTTGATGTGGTTTGAGTGTAGATGTCTTCACAACGCTGCTCATCTTCCGTAAGTATCTTCGGCGATCCAGGAATAATGGATTCTATCTCCCAAAACTTCTTCAGGAGTTCATTGTCATCAACTTGATCTGTCATGCTTGTAATAGCATGATGACAATGAATATTAGTTTCTAAAGTAGATGGAATTTGACCGGACAAAATCCATCCCAAGGCTGTATTTTGTGCTACTGGGAAGCCTGGGGGACCCTTGGTCAATCCCTCTCTAAGTACCTGGCCATACACTTCAGCGCCAAGCAAGATGTCTATCTTATTTGGTGTGTAATATTCTGGGTCTGCTAAAGTGAGCTCTAGCTCAGGCCAGTTGAAATTCGCAAGTTTCTCAGAAGGTAATAGTGACGTGATGGTACCTAACACGTATGCTTCTACTTGGACACTAAATTTGGGGTCAAATCGCGAGTGAATAGTCACTGTGACTGTAAATCTAGAGGCAAAACTGCTCTTCTCGCCACCTACCCCTGAAATGACCGTTCTAGCCGACGTCTTTCTAAGTCCAAGCAGCTGAACTGCTGATTCCGTTATGAATGATGCCTGGGATCCCTGATCCAATAACACCCTCAGCAGTTGTGAAGACCCGTGTCTTGTCTGTGCTTCGACAAGAGCTGTGGCCAACAAAACTTGTGTAGGCACTGTCCTTTGAGAAAAGTGTGAAGCTATATTTGGCGAAGATGATTCGCCCTCTGATAACGCTGTCTGAACCGCAGACACCGCTGATTTGACTTCAGCCGTTGCATTGGATTCTGTTTTAGATACGGCTGAACTTGAGCTTGATTTGGGATGCAAAAGCGAATGATGTCTTCGCTTGCAAACGCGACAACAAGAACTTTGACGGCAATACTTAATGGAGTGGTTGGAACCTAAACAATTAAAACATAAACCTTTGGTTTGAACAAAGTCATGACGAGAGTCATAACTCTCTTTTGCAAACTGCTTGCAATTTGCGATCTTGTGGCTATCGTTACAATATGGACATGAACCATTGGCATTGTTATCGGCGCTGACAATGTGATGAACCTTTGGCTTACTTACAGGTGGTTTAGCTCTTAGAGACTTGGAATCTAAAAATTCTAACGCCCGAGACCTGGTTTCTAAAAATTCTCTGAATTCTACGAGTGTGGGTAGTTTATCATGTGAGCTTATCTTTGTTTCCCATAGTTTTCGGGATTCGAAGTCTAATTTGGAGCTCACAATGTAGATGACTATAATATCCCACGACTCAATATTAACACCGATATTTTTTAGACCATTTAAACACTCCATTGTCGTGTCTAGAAGACCTTTAATGGCACTAGAATTTTCTGCCACACTAGATTGGCTCATCAAACGTTTCAATAAACAATTAGATGTAAACCTTTTGTTATCAAAACGACTACTAAGCATTGTCCAACATTCAGTATAATTGGCTGATGTGATTGGAATGTTTCGAACTAACTGTTCAGCTTCACCCGACAACAAGCCTTTCAAGTAGTGCATTTTTTGTACATTGTCCAAACTTTCATTTTGATGAATTAATGACACAAACAGATCTTTGAAAGTTGGCCATAGGGCATAATTACCCGTAAATGTGGGAATTGAAATCTTTGGCAACTTTATGCTATCATTTTTCAGTTTACTTTTTACATTTTGATCAGAACTTGCTGAAGTTGAAACTACTTTATTAAACTCAACCAAAATTTCTTTTAACTCGCTTTTATATTCAATATACAATTCTTCGGTGGTTTCATACAATTCATTTTTGAAATATTTGTCATCAACATTAAAATCTGTTACTTTTTTAATTATTTCCTCATGTATCGTTACAAAACTTTTCCAAGTACTTTCTAAAGTCTCTAGTCTTGCTTCAACGTACGAACTAGTAATACGGGACTTAGGCGACTTTTTCATGTTACAACGCGCCTTTTCTATCCGACACTTTACGTCAGTTTGCAACTTATAAAGCGGTTCCATTTTTGTAAGGAAACACTCCGATTTTTACAAGTCCAAAGTACAGTTAATATTACCGAAAATTTTACAAGTGTTTGAAATTAAACATCAAAATTAAAAAATTGGGCATGGATTCCCCGTCTCAACAGAGATTGGCTTACAACTAACATGCACACGAAAATACAAGTCCTAAATCATATTATTTTAAAGTTAAATAAATCAATAAAAGTTAAAGTCCAAAATTTGCCAGTCTTTCTTCTTTGTTATTGATTCTCCACACTTAGTAAACAAAATGTACTCACAATTTTATTGCACTACACAAACCACAACTTGGCTCCCTCTAGTAATTGCCTCCAGAAACGATTCTCCAACTGCAGCGGCGCCCCCTAGCGCATCTGCAGTACACCTCAGCTGCGTGCACGTAGCTCGTGCTGGCCAGCCAGCACGTCAAGCGGCGGCGACGGGGTGTGCGAACGAACACACACTCACACACTTCCCACTAAGGTGTGGGGTAAGGCACGTCAGTGGCAATCCACCACTGTTTTCCAGTGCCGTAAAGCAAAAATCGTTTCGCTAGCGCTCCTCAATAGGTGCTAGTGAATCCGGGCTCGTAAGGACCATGTACAGGGTCGCTCCCAATGAATCAAAAGGCACTTTTACTTAGCAACATATGTTTATTGCATGAAGTACAAAGACACCGATCGAGCTCACAATGTCAAACAACGTATCCTTACTTACTAATGCATCAAAACGCTTCGATAGCGCGTTCTAGGATTTGGGTAACATTTAGCAGCGACATCTAGTTTGATTTTTAGACACTACCTTACGATTATGATTAGACAATTATCTTAGGCCCATGTAATCAGACCATGAAGTATTTTTATTTTTTTATTATTAAAATAGGTATGTAGTTACAAAACCAGTTAGTTTATGTCAGTGTTTTAGCTTATAAATTTAAACTGACAGTCTATGACTTATAGGCCATAATATAACTCTAGATACAGGCTGGTTGACACTGTTTCTTCCACCGAAGAATAATGCGATTTGAATAACCAGTCAAGCTTATGTTAGCGTGATAATAAGCGTATTCTTATCATATATGCAAGCATTAATCCTTCATTATGTCACATTATCCATAAATAACGACCTATTGTTTTGACATTTAGCTACTTGTACATAAAATATTCGACGTAACGGACGTACCATGTCAACATCTTAAAGTGCAATCAGTGATGCACAATAATGCACATATCATAAAAAATTATAAATTCTTTTCACATTCACTCGATGCAGACACTTGTTCATAATAGGTAATTCACCCACATGAATTCAGATCATGAACAATGTTATATATACGAACTTTTGAACAGATAAGTAGATTTATGGATCTAGCTAAGCCACTTACTTACCAAGGATACTGACCGACACTGGTTCTAGAAGGGTAGACATTAGAATTGTGTACGTCGCCACAATACTGAGTTGCAGATTCAAACCGTTCCCTGTGACGTTTACAGAGTTACATGTACATAACGGTCTGAATATCACGCGGTTAGCAAACTGAGACATAACAGACTGAACTGGTTAAGCCACCCCGCCTGCAGCTATTGTTTTTTTATCAATAAAGGTTGATAGGTATAGGTTACTAAGGGGCAGTGCATTGTGTGATGTAAACTTCTAGCTTAACTAAATTTTTACTAAAAAACGGGATATTTACCATGATTTGTGAGTTTGAATGTTTCCCGATATTTCGGCACAGTTGCATGTACCATGATCACGGGAGGACCTGAAGTCTTTGCGGGTTTTGAATTTTAGTGGCAGACAAATCTATCTACCCTCTTTCTCACTCTTTTATTGCGAAAAATACCACTACTTCCGTTCCTCCCGTGATCATGGTACATGCAACTATACCGAAATATCGGGAAACATTCAAAATCACAAATCATAGTAAATATCCCGTTTTTTAGTTAAAATTATATTCAAAACCATGATAGTTTCAAAAGTTCTAGCTTAACTTACCTTTAATTGCTGTAGGAGTGATGATATCGTCATACGCGTGGGGTCTGTGTGCCGACACTCTGGGTCGACGTGCAACCATCCTTATCGCGATGCCGGTTGGCAGCGTCTTCAATTTAGCTGCCAGCATGGCTCCAACTTACACATCGCTGGCTATTTTTAAGTTCCTGTCAGCCGCGTGGTAAGTTTTTGTAAAATTAGGAGAGAAGAAAGAAAAAAACATTATTAAAAAAATATGAAAAATATTTTTTAGTATTAATCAAACTTTTGCGATCAGTTAATATAATTATAAATGTTTGATCTCGTTTACCTTTTTGTTATTTTTCCGACATATCGACTGAGTTGCAACAGCCGTGATCATGGGACTGGAGTATATAAATAATATATGATGCTGTACAGTTTCACACAGCATCAGCGTTGGGGGCTAGACCCCCAACTAAGCAGAGCTTGTATTATGGGAACTACATGACCGATAAACTACTTATGTTATTTTTTGTAAATACATATTATACATAGAAAACACCCAGACCTGGGACAAATATTTGTAGATCATTTAAACAATTGCCCCGCAGAGGGAATCGAACCCGCAACCTACTGTGTCTCAGGCGGGCCTGCGCCCACTGTATCACAGAAGTCGTCAAAATGGATGTGGAGCTATCGTAAAGAAATAAAGGCAGTAGCCGATAATAATAATAAATAATGTTTTTATTATAAAACCCCAACAGTCACATACATATCCCTCACCCCAGACTAAGATTCCCTGTGTCGCAGCGGGAATCAAACCCGCACCTCTGCTCAGCCGGCTACCCGCCTGCCGCACGACCAAGATCAAATAGGACAGTACACTTGTTTTTAACCTGGATTATATGTTCCAGCACATCATCAGCGAACGCGGCTGGCTTCGTCCTGCTAGGAGAAAGCGTGCCGAGGAAGTTCCGCAGCCGATTCATGTTCCTGATGACCACAACCACTATGCTGGTGCAACTAACCATCTCCAGTAAGACTACTCTTTGGACCAACAACGAACCAACTAATACTTAGAGTTCTGTAAAATGGTAGCTACACAATCAATAGGGAAGACAAAGAACCTTTAAACGCGGTCGCGGATGATGCTCACGGTGGAGACCTTATCGCTAAAAGGCAACCTTAGGATAGGAATTATATACAAAACATTGGTAAAATCGAAGAAACAATGTGGTAATCTTTTTTTATAATATAAATATGATATACAGCCACTATAAATAGTTTGAATTCTGTCGCTTAAATGTTAGTTATTTTTTTATCGCAAACCTGGAGTTGAATATGGAATTATAATGAGCAGTCACTCGTAGGTATACGTCTAAAGATCGACAATATTTACGATGGTCAGCCCTCTTAGCATAAGCACCCAAGACAAAGTTTTGTCTACGAAAGATAAGACAAAAACTAGTTTTGTTGCCCATTCTGTCAAACAAAAGAGAGGGACAAAATATTTTTTGTCTTCTCGGCGGTAGACAAAACTTCTTCATGAACTTCTTGGGTCTTCATGCTAAGCAAGGAGTAAATCCGTAGCAGCTACGGCGCCGTAGCACTCAATGGGTTCAAATTCATAACTCCTTTTGTGTTCTATCTGAGCTCATGTTCCTGTACAAAAAAATTAAAAAAAAGTTAGTTTGCAACCTCTTTGGATAATGCATTTAAAAAGAGAATCAAACGTAATTACTATTCGAATCTAACCTTGTTTATTTGTTAAGTACATAACAAATCTAAAATGTTTGCAACCTCTTTAAAATTAAATTCCTTAGAAAAAATTACCATTCAAAAATGGAAAACAAACACATTTTTTTTCAGTTCTTGCTCTACCAATCCTACCTATGACCTTCCGCCTCGAAGTCCCTCTACTAAACATAGAGTACCGACCGTGGCGGTTGCTACTGCAAGTGATCTGCTTCCCTGGCTTTCTCGGTTGCATCTTCATACTTTTCCTGAAAGAAAGTCCAAAGTTCCTGCTTTGCAAGAACAGGGAACACGACTCTTTGGAAGTCCTGAAGTTGATGTATAGTTCCAACTGTGGAATGGAAAAGGAGAGATTTCCTGTAAGTAGGGAAAATAGATCGGCTTCAGTGGAAATGATGATTTAAGCATAATACCGACTATAATCTACACGACTATAATCCCGAACATGGACATTATCTAAACTCAATTCAGTCAAAACATTATATTTGGCAAAATATTGCATTCCATGTGACAGGTTGTTAGACCATATCCACTTATTGGAACACTTACTGATGGCACATACTTGTATGCCTTTAAATTTATGGTTCTAAGGAATGCAGTTTTCTTAAATATGTTTTTCTTTACCGTTTCGAGCACATATAATTTTCAAGACGAAAAATGCCATTTTATACAACCTTCGGATCAGAAAGCCTGGGTACCACCCTAGACAGACGCTACTATTGTAGCCAAATATTTATTCCAATAACTATCGTAAATTGGATCATTCTTTTTGAAAACGGGAATTTTAAAAAAACCGACTCAGTTTCGACTCATTCCGAGAGCCTTCATCAGAGTGAGTGATCGCGACGGTCTCCCTCCGCGTTCGTCTTGCACTTAGTCGGTGCCTTCACAGTACATGAGAATTCCCTTTACAATAGGTATGTATGAAGAGGCCAAATATAAATATGTAGATAGCACAAAATAAATAAATAGATAGCACAAAATTTAAAAAAAAATCGCTGATAAAGAAATAGCTTGTGCAATCTCCTACAAAAATATTATATTCTTTCAGGTTACCACAATCTTCCTCGACGATCAGATACATGATTCAGGTACCAACAAGTCTTTTCTGCGAAAAATGTGGAAGCAGACCGCCCCTCTCTTCAGACCACCTCTCCTGAAGAACTCTATCAAGCTCTACTATCTGCTACTATGCGCTTACATGACGTGAGTCACACTCTTAACTACTCTGGTAGGAAAAAAATTAAACTACCAAGCCCCCCAAATGATCTTTATCAACCGAACATTCACTGATAGAATATGAATATAGAATAGATAGAAAATGCTTTATTGCATATGATAAAACATAAATTAAAAAAATATTAATTTGTTTAAGAAAAAAAGCGATAATCACAATGTTAATACTAGATATAAAGATAAACTGTTGCCACTTGTAGACTCCATAAAGTTAATAAATCGTTTAAAGGGCATGGTGTACGCTTTTATAAGAATCTCCCAAGAGATATACAAAAATTGACAATTAAAAAAATTAAAAACGTAATCAAACATAAACTTTATGTAAAGGCATACTATAAAATATCTGATTATTTAGATGACAAAAATTCTTGAGATTGAAAATGCTCCAACTCGAACCTATTGTTTTGTAAAAGGATCATTAAAAAGAATAACCAGCCTTGTTTTATTGCCTTTCTTTCCTGGCTTGGTCGCGCAGGAACAGGCACTAGATAAAAACCGACGTTTCAAAGTGGTCCTTGTGATTTTATTGAATAAATGAATTTTGACTTTGACTTTGACTTTGAGTACATAGGGAAAAAATAATGCTAATTTGCATTTCATTCCAGCTAACGATGGCCTACCCAATGTTTCCCCTATAATGGTCTTCGGGTTGTCACAAAGTCCAAAATTGAATAGGTGTTCGAAGCAATTTTAAATAATTTTCCAATAAAAGATTTTTGAGGTAATTCGACTGTTTTTCAGGAAAACTTATTCATTTTTATGAGCTGAATATTTTTATAGTCTCTTTCAGATTGGTATAGTTGTTGCGGCTTCCTGTAGTTAGGTTATTTATAAGACAGTAGTGAGGTTATGATTATCGCCATATATATCGTTATACCAACTCACGGGTGAATCCAAACATATCCGTTTTAGAGATTCAGACATTCCTTGACAAACAAGCATAAAGTTGTCTGGTACTAGGTATATATACAATAATGTTTGTAATGCACTATGTATGTACGTGCACACGTGTACGTGTACGTAGACTTGTTTATTTTACAAAAGAATGCGTATTATAGCAAACATAAAAAAAAGAGATAGTTGCAAAACTTGCAAACCCCATTTTATAAATCTAAAGTGATGTTACCGTCAATCTACATTCTAGAAATACGTAAATTTGTCAGAAAATATAATGTAGATTTGTAAACGAAACTTGATGATCTTCCTCGAAGATACGCACTTAGGCCAGGTAGAAACAAAATTATACAACCAAGATCACACCTAAAATTGCACAGCGATGGCCCATACATAATGTCAATTAAAATCTACAACAAACTCCCAAAACAAATCACAGAATTACAAAAAGATTCGCTTTTCACTAAAAGACTAAAATCATTCTTAATTGACAAATGCTACTATGACATTAAAGATTATTTAGACTAGAAAGCTAACAAACCTTCTTAAAAATAAATAAAAAGTGACGTAAGTACCTATTTTGACTAATGAAAATTATAAATTACTAACCTGTAAAAATGAAAAAATGACTAAACCTACTTAATTATGTTATTCCAAATGCTAGATACCTTGATACTTTGCCTACCTTGACTTTATTATATTGTACCTACTAGTTTTTTTGTTACACAAAACTTCGGCCTGCCTACCTATCTATTGCTATACCCTTAGACAAGGTTCATGTGAGATACCTACCTATAAACACCATCTATGTACCTACCATGTGAAAGCAATATATGTATTGAGTATTGAGTACCTACTTAAATCCTACTACTATTATAAACGCAAAAGTTTTAAGGATGGATATTTGTTATTCTTTCACGCAAAAACTACAGTACGAATTTTGATGAAACTTTACAGTAATATAGCTTATACATCAGAATAACACATAGGGTACTTTTTACCCGATCCCACACAGGCGAAGCCGTGGGCTGAAGCTTGTAATTAAATAAAGTAAGTAAATACTTAGTGTAATTTAGATAGTGCTAAAAATTATCACCCACTCTCTTTAAGTACTTTTAAAGATTATTAATCAGTTAATTAACTAAACACTGAATTTGTCTCTTATACCGCGATTACATATGCGATGAAAGTGGTGAAGCGAATGACGAATGTTAAATACTTAGTATTCATCTGTTGCAAAAGTGTGAAAGACACGCTCGTCACTCGCCTCATCATCACCTCGCGAATCGCGAGACAACTGTATACTTCGCGATTGTGTGAGCAGTAGATCGCGTCGGCACTTGTACCCCACTTTTTCGACGTGTGCCGCGACGAATGCAAATCCTGGTACGGTATTTATTATTTCAAATTCAACAGAAGAAAACCAAACACTGTTTAGCTGTTTAAAATCCTTATTAGTACCTAACTTAGGTACATCTAATCTCCAGGTCAACAGGCTTCACAATGTGGGTGCCCACGATAACAAATGCCTACTTCACCGGTGAAGACACATCTGGGAAAACTTTCTGTGAAGTAGCCAGTCAATCTGCAGCCACTAAGAACTCGGTAGGTTTCCATAGCAATGGACGCATTACAGATATTTTGTCCCTCTTTTTTGTTGACGAACAATCGACAAAAGCCATTGAGGACTTTTGAAGAGAATGAATGAGCACGCCAATAAATCTACCTACATACCTACTAACTATACCTATAACAAATGTATGTATTGTTATGTATACACGATCATCACATCACAGACTTGTTTACGTGTTGATTGTATGTGGAGGCTCGACTAATGGCCTTTCTTCTATTGTTAAAATACTTGGGAAGAACCTGACAAAATAAACCGTCTAACATGTAAATATCACATGTACTCTAGGATAATAGTATAACTTTGGTGCCGATTTGGCACAATGCCGATTGGGCCAACTAGATCTAAGGTCTCGATTTGCTCGCTTGATCTTTTAAAACGGAACGAACTGTACAGTCGTACAGATTAATTCATACACGTCGGTTTATGTGAAAACACTCATGTAAGAACATTTCCACAGGTTACCTTACATAATCCACTTCGAATAATTTACGATACCTAGCTTCGACGGGAGAGTAAGCTATCATTTGTTTAATTTGAATCAAAAAAATATATTCTTAATTTTACTTTTGATAATCTAGAATTTCCGGATAAATACTTCCACTGCTCCTAGGATTTGCAATGTAGAAATAGTCTGAATCACGCTTACGACATTTTCCGGGAACATATAAAACCTCTCACAGACATCTATTGATCCTAAAACCCCGGGCAAGTAGATCAGACGGATCATCCCAGTCTTACCCCGAGTGTCCCACTGAATTTCGACAGTTCGTTATTTCGAAAATATGTTTTTTCGAAATAACGAACTGTCGAAATTCAGTTCGACGAGTCATTGTTTCGACTGAACATATTCAACAACACACACCTTCGAAAGACCACTACTTCGACAGACCCTACTGCGACATGCACTTGTTCGGCAGATCATTATTTCGACAGGAACAAAAAAAACCTAATAACCCAACCTACATGATATTTACTTCGCTCGTCGCCGCCGCTCGACGCCGCCGACTGATCATTTTGACCTAAAATTTTATTATAACACGTAATTCAATTAGTTTTGTTACATTGTAGAGCAATATTATGTCGAAAGTATGATTCTGTCGAAATAATGATCTGCCAAATAAGTGCATGTCGCAGTAGGGTCTGTCGAAGTAGTGGTCTTTCGAAGGTGTGTATTGTCAAAGTATGTTATTTCGAAGTTAGCGACATGTTGAAATAACGAACTGTCGAAATTCAGTGGGGCACTGCTTTCGCCCGCTGTGCCAAGTCGTCTTAATTAGATAGATAGATAGATAACTCTTTATTGCATACACCAGGATAAAATACACTTTACAGAGGATCTTAAAACTAGGTTGTGGTGATACAATGGGCGGCCTTATCGCTGAAAGCGATCTCTTCCAGGCAACCTATGGATGGACTTGAATTAAAAGAATGTGAAGAGAGGTGGTGTAACTGCAATAAAATATAATAATTTGCAGTAGGTAATAAATAGATATTTAATAAATAATATAATATGGTATAATGTATACCTATAAAGTATTATAGCTCTGTATAAAGTAACTATAGCATATTTCAACATGTATCTATGAGATCATAGTCATTATAGTTATACCTATAAATCACATACTAATATTGGGATAGTAATCAGCGTCCCAAGGTGTTGGCCAGATAGTTTTGAGATCAATAAAGATTTCCTTACTCTGGCAGAACGAATCCTCTTTCATAATAGATATCCATCTTTCAGACCATAACAGACTGCGAAAATGCGATCCAACCAATGGCGCTCTACGCTACCATGATATACTCCGGTGCTTCGGGATCTCTCTCTATCCTGCTGGGATCCATCGTGGGTTATTTCGGCAAGAAGACCACCACAGTTCTAGTTTTCGTCGTGTCCATACTCTGTGGGCTTCTGCTTATCTTCATCAGGATTGCAATGCTGAGCATAGCACTGTTCTTTGTTTTTCTCTACGTGGCTATTATTCTGGGGAATATCAACACGTATTTGGTAGAGCTGAACCCTACGCATTTGAGGTAAACTCGGCTTCTAGTTTTAGTGCGCAAATCACACTTATAAATTAAGCGTCCAATTTTTATGACAATGTTTTCGGTTTTCGTGATTGTTAAGTACCTATTTCTACCTACATTTCAGGTAAATTAAACACTTAACCACCAAATAAAGAGGCTCTACTATCACACTCTATCTTACGATACCTTATAGGTAGGTATGACGACCTCTGTGGCGCAGTGGGCGAAGGCTCGCCTGAGACGCAGAAGGTTGTGGGTTCGATTCCCGCCGTGGGACAAATGTTTGTATCTGTAAATATTTGTCTCGGGTCTGGGTGTTTTCAATGTATAGTATGTATGTATTTACAAAAAAAAAGGTGTATATAAGTAGTATATCAGTCATGTAGTTCCCATAACACAAGCTTTGCTTAGTTTGGGGCTAGATGAAGCTGTGTGGAAAATGTCCAGCATTATATATTTATTTATTTATTTAATAATAAAATTTTGTTGTTTGTACGATTATTTTGCATTTCATAGCCCTATTCTCGAGGAAGGTTATAGACTCGCTACGACCCATATGAGCCGAGCAAAAGAAGTATTGACACGGGGCGGGTGATGCGAGATGGTGCGTCCGGGCCGAGGGCGGCTGTGGAACAGCTAGAGTTACCTAGTCAATTAGTCTAAGTGTAATTTGTACCTAATTTAATTAACTCTGACATTGTGCTATAAGTACCCACCTGCATTGATATTACATTTTCAGGGGTATGGCGACGTGTTTGTCCGTGGTGGTGGCACGAGGGTTCGGCTTCTTCAGTGTGCAGCTGATCGCCGGCCTCATCGGGAGCCATTGCAGATCCATGGTCAGCGGCTACGTCGCGCTTGTTTGCTGTGAGTATACAGAAACTGTTTTATCATCTACCTATTAAATATAGGTGAGTAGGTAATTACCTAGGTACCTATTCTTGATGTCTTATATCTAACCACTGTGTACCTACCTTAGGTACGTTTTCTGAGAAGGAAACTACCAAAAGACCATAAAATAAAGTACAAGTAGGTACCTATACGTGATATAGATTTACCCGTGGCGAAAGGAATCTGAATATGCGTTTGCCATAAGATATTGTTTGTTTGTCTGTTATGATTATCTCCGAAACTTATCCAATTAAAATGAAATTTTTGCAATCGATTTGTATGACTTCAAGGATGGTTCTTACTTATTGTAGTATACTATAGTAGATAGGTTTTATCATCACAAGTTACTAGGGGGCATTGCGATGAAAAACACGTCGGGTTTTAAAATTGTATTGTTTCTTTAGAAGTAGGTAGGTATTTATTACCTGCTAAAATGAAATTACTTCCAATAAGGACCAATATTTAGGACAGATTTATTTTTGTTTCAGCGGGATTAGTGGTGGCGCTCTTTTTGCCGACAGAAAAAAAGGAGGACAAACCAGCAAATACTTTTTCTTAAATTGAGAGAGACACGAGTAGAGAAAATATGTTTTACTAGCTTCTGCCCACGGCTTCTCCCGCGTGGTACCCGGATAAAAAGTAGCCTTTGTACTATTCTGATGTATAAGCTATATTACTTTAAAGTTTCATCAAAATCCGTTCAGTAGTTTTTGCGTGAAAGAGTAACAAACATCCATCAAAGTTCTAAATTGTAAATAAATATCTGTGCAATAATTAACATTAGATAATAAACTAAAATACCCACCTATCTAGAATTAGCTGATGAGCGGTGAAGGAAACAAGGTTAGTAAGTACATAACTACAAAAATAATTGCCTAACTAAATAACTAGGTACCTTACCTATGTAATATCTATGTAAAATAATTAAATACTGTTCGTTGGTAAGCGCATCACTTGAGAACGGCTGGGCCGATTTAAATATATTCTGTTCTAATAATATGTTTCATAATAGTCCGAATTAGGTTTCTATGGAAAGAACAATCTGAAATATAGCCCAGAATATGTAAAAATACCATATCTTTCTCCCTAAAAACTGATCTTAAGAGGCCTGCGGAGGATGAATTGCTTATACAAACGTAATACCAAAATCATTTGTAATGATTTTGGTATCATATGAGTTTATTTTCACCATGTTATGCTATTATTTTGTATTCGATAGTACCTATTTATCTACTTAGGTACCTTGATAAATATTTTTTCAAAATACTCACCTAAAACGAAATGTAAACGAATCGCATTTGGTATATTTTTACGTCATACATGACATGTTCTCATCTTATTTGTTTCGTATTAAAAACAACAATATCTTACGTACCTATAATTTGATTAGGTACATAGCTTATATTATCTAGTTACAGAATACAAACACGATGTGAAAAATACAACAAGTTTTCAGTCATCATTTTTGGTATTACGGAACACCAAATTTATAACAAATTCTGAACGGCTAATATTGCTATCGCGCAAGCACAGGCGGGCCTGCATCAGCCAAAAAGAGATATTGTTGGACGCGCTTCGAATTGAAGTTGTGAGTTCTGTCCGCCGGATCCTTAATGTGTTAATGCTACATGTACCTAGGTACCCTAGTAGTCTGTGTTTATCACATTCAAGGACAGAACAATGTCTGTGGGTCACTAATTAATTACATAATAAAAGAGCTGTTGTTGAAATCTAGTTGTGTGTTGTTTGATATTTTTCTATTTGAACCTTTTTATTTGCATATCCCGCTACCAACGTATTTTGAAAAAGAAACTCCTCTATTGATTACTATCTGTACTATCTGTGTTTTATAAAAAACATACACAACTCACACTCAATGTAAAAATCAAAAAACCTTGAAACATGTCACTATTTCTTTTACAATTCCTATTTTCAGGTACCTTTATAAAACCGAGACTCCTATACAAACTTTCATCTTATTTTCTATATTCTGCGTAGAACGGAACGATATTTGGTATTACCACTTAATCTGGATAACTCCACAAAAATCAAATAATGTATAATAATGATGTAGAATAACTCGGCTTACTACAAGCTATCGATGATTAAGACTTGACTTTGAAAAATTTTATCTACGTATGTAATAATAAAAAGATATAAGTGATTTGTGATCTTAAGAAAATAAAAGAAACGTGTTATATACCTTACTTGTATTTCATTGAAAATATGTACAGTGGTACTGCGTCACTGTTAAAAATAACCGATAAGTGCGAGTCTGACTCGTGCACCGAGGCCAAGGGGTCTGTATAAGCTTGTTTGTTGATAGTTACTCCAGCTCGGAAATTGCTTGAGTTCTTATACTATGAAGTACCAAAAATTTAGTCTAACGAAAAGATATAAGATGTACTAAAGAAAGTGTAGTACTGATACTCTTCTAAATATTTTTAGAGATAACAGTATTTTAACTCTTACATGTATTTCTATTTTTGAGATCTGTTTATTTGTTAAAAATAATCAAAAATATTTTTTTGAAATTAATTCATCTCGATACAATAGTTTAAGAAATAAACATAAATTTAATATATGCATTCCTCAAACTAATAATAGCTTCTATCAAAACAGTTCATTCTACTCTGCTATTAAATTTTTTAATAATCTACCACTTGTTATAAAAAGTTTAAATGGTCCAATGTTTCGTAACTCTCTAAAAAAATGGCTGACTTCAAAAGTTTTCTATAACATTAAATAATATTTTGATGATGATTTCTAATGTTTATTATGTTTCCTGTTTGTTTTTGTAGATATATTTTTATTATTGTATGTCCAGGAAGGGTAACCGTTGTTACTAAATGTTAGCAATATATTCCATCTTTGTACACACAGTAAGACAATAAACGATTATTCTATTCTATTCTATTCTATAAATATTTTTTGGAAATAAATAAGTTGGTGGTCAAAACTATAACAAATAATATACCTAGAAACAGGAATATCTTATAAAATTGCAACACTAAAATATGCTGTCTCTTGTCATTGTCAAACAAATCCTGTCATTCATTAGCTTTTTGGAAACGGTCAGCCAGCGAAATGTCTGAAACAACCGGCGATAATTCAAAACCCCGAGTTGTGGTTTTAGGAGGTAATACATCCTTATATTAGCAGTAATTAACACCATGGAACCCAAGTGTTGAAGTAGCAATTTGTGCTCAATATCTGAAAGTGTTTTACATTGTTTTTTTGTTCGATAACGGTTGCTGGAAGGTGTTAGTCATCCTTGGTTCCCTTCCGTCGTTTGAATGTGCTGTGGTTTATCGTAGGGTGCGGTTTCATCGGCCGGAACTTGGTGGAGTATTTGATAACAAATGATTTGGTGAGCAGCCTCCGGGTGGTGGACAAAACTCCCCCTCAGCTGGCCTTCCTTAATCCTACTCACACCAAGGTGTTTGAAGACCCCCGCGTAGAATACAAGAGCGCTAACCTCATCAACGCAAGTAAGTGATCATTCTTTACTTCACCTTAATTTAATTTCCCATTCTGATTACTGCTGTATGAATTAACAGATGGTATTAGTACCAAGTAAGTCTTGCAAGTGCTCTAAATATAACGTGAACTTGTCTTCTGTGGTTTATTAAACATAGAGCAACTTGAAAATGTTTTCTGCTTTCTCATACTCGGATTTACTATCAAAATAGCATAGCCTTTAGATAGATAGAAAATTATTTATTGTACAAAGTAGTAGTACATAGGCAAACTTAATGCCAAAAAGCATTCTCTTCCAGACAACCTTTGTGTATTGTGGAAAAAGATGTGTTGGTAGTGCACAGAATGGTTAAAACAATAATAATAATATGTAGTGATTATGTAACGCAAATGTTTGAACACCTAGATATTTTATTCCAAAAACTATTTTGAACTTGACTATTCATATTGTAAAAACGGGAATTTTCACGTACTGCACTATCGGTGAAGGCACCGACTAAGTTCGCCTCATTCCGAGAGTCTTCATCAGGGTGAGTGGTTGCAACATTCTTCTTCCGCATCGCGTCGTAGTTCACGGCGACGAAAATTCCCGTTTTTACAATATGAATACACCTAGATAATTGATAGTAATATTTAAATACTAAGGACATAATTACATAAATAAAAGATATATACACACAATACATACACATATAAATTGTTTAAATATCAAAGGTACAAAAGGCAAATTGCTCAATCTCTGTCCTCAAAAAAAAAGTGATTGTAGACTCTTGCTCTGAACAGTTCAACTGAAGAAGCTTCATGGAAAATGGTTGGGATATGAACCTTTCACTATAAAAACTTAAAATTATATTACTCCAAGCAATGATGCTGTACTTAGTAAAAAAAATATTGCAACATTTTATTTTCTGTTGCTAAATCTCCTATCTTTCTTATGAAAAAAAGTTAATTGAAATGTTAGTAAGTAATATAGAGCTGGTATTCAATAGCCAACTCTAGTGTCCTTGTTCATAAGCCACATGAACTGTGATAGCTAGTACTTGCAGCATGCACATGCAAAAGTAGGAGTGCTTTGTTATTTTTTTTTTTTCCCTGAACATGTGTCAAGATGATACAGGTTTTATAAGGTTCCCTCATGGTGCACTGGATGAAAGAGCAAGTTGTGCATTCGTAATCTAGTGGCTCTATGTACCTCTGCCTAGACTGCATAGTTTTAATTTAATAATACTTATCTACTCTCAATATGGACAATATCTCTATATTATTTTATTTGTGTTTACTTGTAATATCTGTCTGAAATTAAATTTATTGATTTGAATAAGGAAATAAGTACCTACAGCGATGATCAGCAAAATTAAAACATTTTCTGCAATGCCACAATTTTGAGAACAATTTATTGTTACTAGGATTCTTTGTCATACTTTACAAAATTAGTCGCACTATTAAAGGTCCGGAAATATAAAGTTTTTTTTTTAATGATGATTTTAGTTAAATTGTTTAAAATAATAACCCATCCAAGTGTGAGTTGAATACAATATTTAATATTATCACAGCAAGATTGTCTCTTTATGGACCTAAATCCTCACTGATCTTTTTTCCAAAAAGGAGAATATACCAGGCTAGGTTATTCATAGTTTTTTTTAAATATCATTTTATGTTTTTTTATGTTTAAAAACAACAGGAATCCAAATCTAGGTCATGCCATCTAGGTCACAGGACTAAGTTAAATCCACCCAGTCTAAAAATGTTTTTTAGTGCAATTTTTGATTTTATTCTGAAAGGATGTATTTTTTACAAACATAATATTAATTAAGAATTCCTTACATTTGCTTCATACCGCTAAAAGCAAAAGCATGTTTTGTTATACAAGTACCAAATGTCATTGACTGAACTTATCATGAGATAGTGTTATCAAATTGAATGATTCACTTCTCATTTCCATTATATATAATTTACTGCTACAAAATTAATATTATGTTTGTTTACAATACCTAATAACTCATTACCTTTACGGGGGGTTACCTGCTTGAGACTGACACTGTCTTCATAGACTTATGAGCTTAATGATAATGCCTTAATACTACCTTCACCTCTTTGACAGGTGAATGAAAAGGACTTAAGTTGTTAGTAAAACTGATATTTTATTAAATAAATAAATAAATAAAATAATGCTGGACATTTTTCACACAGCATCATCTAGCCCCAAACTAAGCAGAGCTTGTATTATGGGAACTACATGACTGATATACTACTTATATACTTTTTTTTTTTGTAAATACATACATATTATACATAGAAAACACCCAGACCCGAGACAAATATTTGCAGATACAAACATTTGTCCCGTGGCGGGAATTGAACCTATAATGATTATTGAACTTATAATGATGGTGATAATTGGTAAGATTTTGAGAACTATGTACAACAAGTACATCACCCTTCGACTTGGTGTTCCATATCCTCCAAATATCAGGTCTCTAGGACTTACGATTGAGGCTATGCGTTGATTGCCTATCAGTCTGTATGTCACACAACGATTTTATGTTACTAATACTCAGACATACATATTTTACAGACTGAAAAAAGTCATAGTAACAGGGTCGAACCTGGATTGAGACAATAAGAATCCTTGTTTTATGTTATCTTATATTGTTCGTAAAATTTCAGTTATGTCTCTAGAATAATGTCTCTTTTGATTTCTTTTAAAAGAAAACTCTGAAAATAACTGAACAATCAACACTTAAATATGGTAGTAAAGCTAATAGCATATATTTTAAAAGTATGTTTTAGCCTAAATTACTGAGAACTGCAAAACAAAAAAAAAAAGGAGATTACTCCGTGGGTATTTTTTTGAGGATTCCAAGTCAGTATCGAAACTTCTATATTAAGAATATTCTGTGAATATATATTTATTTTGAGCATACTATAATTTTAGTTGTTTAGTATTGCTACAATACGTCAACACAAGGAGATAAAAGATCCGGCTTTTTCGCTGCCGTCTCCGTTCATATTCCGAATATACCTGTAAGATAGTTTTGATGTATTTTTTACGCACGGCGACAGAAGCTCGTATATTGCATTTGCTATAAGAGGTTGTTGTTTGTTTCCTATTACCATTTATCTCCTTTAAGCTTATCAGATTGTAGTTTTTGCAATATATTTGCGTGTCTACAAGGATGGTTCTTATGTGCGTTTTATCGCCATAAGTCAGTAGAGGGCTCTGCAAACATTGATGGAAAAACACGTCGGGTTTACAAAATTTATAAAATTTTACTTTAATTGTCGGTAGTTTTAGAATGAGCAGAACTAACGCTTAACTCTAGCTAAACTATCTTTAGACTGAACCACATTTATATTAAGAAATATTGAACGAGGTTATTTCATAAGTGACGTGCTAAGTATAAGCCATTTCTAATTTATTTTGCATGTAACAGAATAGAATGGGAGGTTGCATGATCTTGCATAACTCATGTAAAGATGCAAGTAACTTACTAGTTACTTAAGAATTAGCAATAGATTACTATCGTTATGTAGCACAATCATGTATAGAATGATCTCATTCAAATTTTTGTTAACATCCAACAGTCATATATAGTGCTGGCCCCACACTAGGATTTCCCGTGTCGTATCAAGAACTGCGAGTACTATGGTACCAAAACACCCAGTCCCGAAACAAATATCTGCAGCACGTTCGAACATTTTTCCCACAGCGGGAATCGAACTCGCATCCCTTGCGGCTCAGCCAGCTGCTCGCGCCACCGAGCAGCTGGCTCATCAAACTATAATATAAATGGCGACAAAGTTTTGTGAGATCCTTGACACTGGATTGGCTAAAATATGAAAGAATAACTGAATCCTACTAATATTATAAACGCGAAAGTTTGTGAGGATGGATGTCTGTTACTCTTTCACGCAAAAACTACTGAACTTTACAGTAATATAGCATATACATCAGAATAACACATAGGCTACTTTTTATTCGGGTTCCACGCGGGCGAAGCCGTGAGCAGAGGCTAGTAGGTACTAGTAGGCACTTCTATAATGCGGCTGGATTTTATCACAAGTTCTTGTGATCTATTGTTAACAGTGTGATGAAAAGATTCCGCACGCTTCACAGAGACATTAGAACATGCTTTTTGCACATACCTCTTTACAAGTTTATTCATTCATTTATTTCAGCTCTTAAGCCACATACTTACTTATAACATTTAAAAAACACAAAGTAAAAAGTTAGGTAATAATTAAGCTTTGATAGTACAATTTCCTCGTAACTGAATTCATTATAAACAAATAAGTACAGCTGCACTATATACTCAAAATATTTTCCTGTTTACAATAAATGCAAGTTTCTGATCACGAAATTATAATCTCGAAATAGTGTCGCATGATTTTTTGTATTTGCCTATTTAGCGTAAAACTATAGCTCTCTGTTGTTTCATAACTTTCTTGTTTTATATGAATCTCTAATCTCAGTCTAATATCAGCCGGCAGTCTGGACCATTATTAGCCTGAAGAAGTCCATTGCTGGACGTAGGGCTCACCCAAACAATATCACGAGGAACAGTCTCAAACTCTCAAGCCACCTCTATCAACCGAAACGTCATCGGTCTATCGGTACATTACGTCGTCGGGTTCGTGAAGAACCTGTTTTCCTCAGCGTTTGTCAGTTATGCGAGCTATACCTCCGTAGATTTCACGTAGTTTTTATGCAGACGTTTCGAAATGATTCTTGTGATTTCAATGAATAAAAACCTTTTGACTCTGACTTAGAACCTTCCCATACCCCATGTACTTGCTAATTCAGACAAATGTGTAAAGTCAGGATTAAAACTTCATTATTAAAAACCATTTACAAATACCTATTGCATGTCTTCACTCACACAATAAGTGGATAATAATGATGAATACATTAAACTCGGACAACGCATTGTCACAGAATAATAAACATTTACATACAGTAGGTTAGGTTAGGGTTAGGTAGCAAAACAAATGATTGTTTTGTTATCAGGCGCCGTTGCTGGAATACTAAGCGAGTTTCCTCAACGCGCGCCGGACTAACTATAGGAAGAACATTTTTATTAAATTGTATACTGCAACTGCTAAGAATGATTAGACAAACTTCGATAACTATCAATTAAATGTGTGTCAACCACACAAGATTCCCCAATGTCGTGGGTATCGGAAACGAACATATTAACGAGTACCATATTACCAGGAATATCTGCAGATCATGCAATCATTTCTCCCGTAGCGGGAACCGAACACCTCTTGCGTCCAAGCAAGCTATCCGTCGATGCCTACAATGTTTCAGCAATCTTCGTGACCTCAGTTTTAACGCCTGGCAGCTACCAGCTACGAGTAAGACGAATAGGCAAGCTACGCCACGCTTCGATACTTCTCAATCGATCAATGGAATGCCTGTTTCAGCGTCATGCGCCGCAGCCCTGGACCCTGGCGAGGGCGCGCCGTGGCTCCTCGTCGCCAACTGCGCCGGCGAGACCCGCGTGGGGCAGAGCGAGGCGGTCTACGCTGAAGGCATCTTCACTCTCAGCACGAACGTGGCCAAGCAATGCGCACAGCAAGGCGCCCGCCTCGTTGAGATATCCAGCGGGCAGATGTATAGTACTGACAAGGTGATTGCTCTTCCAGGACTATCATCATTAACAGCCTCTAGAAATCATAGACAGAATTCCATGATCACGAACTATCTTGAGCTACAGGCACCGATTTCCCCCGCAACATTTAGCATGTCGTCAGTCCATTGTGAATTATAATTAATCCGTGCCGTGGAATGGCCGTTTCGTGAATTCTTACATTTTCCATAAATATTTGTACAAAAAAACGTCCGGTGTTTTTTTATAAGAACGGCAACAAAACAGTCATAAAAATAAAGTTCAAATTCACGAAACGGACTTCCAATGGTATTGCCACAGCACAAATTGCGGTGTAGCCCTTCATAACGCATCGGACATTTTGGTATGTCCAAAATGTAAAATAGGTTCTGAAATAGGTTTTATCGCTAAACGTCCTTAGGAGGCGCTGCTAAACAAGATGGAATACATGAGTCAGAGGGTTTGAAAACTTGATAAAAATAACTCGTGTAAAAATTTATGGGACGTGCCGCGCTTTGAGACTTTATTGGAACCGCGGGTATCGACTAGCGAAGGGTCATGCTGCAGTCCAAGATCTTTGGCATCTACCTACTCGGAGTTTGACAGAGGGAATAGTATCTGTGGAAAGGAAGGATGGTGATGAAATTATGTAAACTGACCTGAATTGTAGAAAACTTTAGCATAATACCAACTTGCCTCTTTACAGCCTCACAAAGAAGACGGTCCAGTAGACCCTTGGACGATTGAGAGTCGCATAAAGAGTAAGGTTGAGAAAGAGTTGAAGAACTTGGAGCCTGAACTCAACTACACTATCATCAGGCCCGCCATCGTGTACGGAGTTGGAGATAGGAGGAGTTTGAGTGAGTTTCTATTTACATGTGACGACCTCTGCGGCGCAGTGGGCGAAGGCCCGCCTGAGATGCAGAAGGTTGCGGGTTCGATTCCCGCTGCGGGACAAATGTTTGTATCTACAAATATTTGTCTCGGGTTCTAGGTGTTATGTATAAAATTTATGTATTTACAAAAAAAAAAGTAGCATATTAGTCTAATAAAAATATAAAAATGTCCAGTACTATTTATATAGGTAGTAGTGTTTATATCGCGTTATTCATTATTACGTGCATCGCCAACCATTCTTCCAATTACATAGATGCAGCTCCATCCAACGTTGAGGTTCAAGCAACTTATCGCTTCTTGTTCTTGCTTATATGTGTCCTTGAACACTCCTGTACATTAAGTTAATATTAAAAAAAAATAACTTGTGGTATACAGTAATGTATATTTTATTTTTATTTTATTTTATTATTTTAGGAACGACAAACAGTCATACATTAAAGTTACAAACTAAAGTGTGTTAACTAAATGTTAGGTAAATGTATGACCCACAGCGTCATCCACAGATTACTTTATAACAATAATAAACAGGTAGGCTTGAATCTGTTGCAAGTTTACGCATAGATAGATAAAGATTTATATTCATTCATTCATTCAAAAATCTGTTGCAAGTTTACGCATAGATAATTACCCACAGCGGCATCCACAGATTACTTTATAACAATAATAAACAGGTAGGCTTGAATCTGTTGCAAGTTTACGCATAGATACAGGTTTATATTCATTCATTCATTGAATACTCTGTTGCAAGTTTACGCATTGATAATTACCCACAGCGTCATCTACAGATTACTTTATAACAATAATAAACAGGTAGGCTTGAATCTGTTGCAAGTTTACGCATAGATACAGGTTTATATTCATTCATTCATTGAATACTCTGTTGCAAGTTTACGCATTGATAATTACCCACAGCGTCATCTACAGATTACTTTATAACAATAATAAACAGGTAGGCTTGAATCTGTTGCAAGTTTACGCATAGATACAGGTTTATATTCATTCATTCATTGAAAACTCTGTTGCAAGTTTACGCATTGATAATTACCCACAGCGTCATCTACAGATTACTTTATAACAATAATAAACAGGTAGGCTTGAATCTGTTGCAAGTTTACGCATAGATACAGGTTTATATTCATTCATTCATTGAAAACTCTGTTGCAAGTTTACGCATTGATAATTACCCACAGCGTCATCCACAGATTACTTTATAACAATAATAAACAGGTAGGCTTGAATCTGTTGCAAGTTTACGCATAGATACAGGTTTATATTCATTCATTCATTGAAAACTCTGTTGCAAGTTTACGCATAGATACAGGTCATTCATTCATTCAAAACTTGTTCTATATTTTCAGCACCACGGCTCCTCTACGGCGGAATCTACAAGCATCTAAATGAAGTCATGAAGCTGCTTTGGACAGCTGACCTCAAGATGAACACAGTTCATGTGAGAGACTTGTCTCGTGCTATATGGACACTCGGCACTAGTCCACAGGCCAATAAGCAGATTTACAATGTGGTCGACAACGCGAACAGCACGCAGGGAACGCTGGCCGAGATGGTGGCACAGATATTCGGTATCCAGCTTGACTATTACGGGACTGCGCTGTCTACTATTGCTAAGGTGAGTATAAGTCTAAAGAGAAAATAGGATACTAGCTTCTGCCCACGGCTTCACCCGCGTGGTACCCGCATAAAAAGTAGCCTATGTGTTATTCTGATGTATAAGCTATATTATTGTAAAGTTTCATCAAAATCAGTTCAGTAGTTTTAGCGTGTAAGAGTAACAAACATCCATCCTCACAAACTTTCGCGTTTATAATATTAGTAGGAAGTAAGCTGTATGTTGGTAAGCGCATCACTTGAGAACGGCTAGAACGATTTGGCAATTTTTTTGTTTTAAAATGTTTTTATGGAAAGAGGAATGGGAAAAAAATTTAAAGAAACGTCGTTTCTTGTGATCTTGGTTGGTTTACTTCCTCTATGGTTGTCGAATTGACGTTTCGTACGTCATATTCAAGGACTGAACCACCGGCTGTCGGGTCAGTTATTATAAAATACTAGCTTCTACGGCTTCGCCCGCGTGGTACCCGGATAAAAAGAAGCCTACGTGTTATTCTGATGTATAAGCTATATTACTGTAAAGTTTCATCGAAATCCGTTCAGTAGTTTTTACGTGAAAGAGTAACAAACATCCATCCTTACAAACTTACGCGTTTATAATAAAAACGTAAAACTTACGCGTAGTTTTCAAGATCTTTTAAATCATAAAAGTAAGAAAAAGATTTTATTTAAAAAAACTGTTGTGCACTCTTTATTCATGGAGTATTCTACGAAAGAAAATATAATAAATATAGTACTCAAAATAAAAAAAGCAAAAAGAGTCGTGGCCCATGAGGGGATCGAACCCGCGACCTTCGCGTTATTAGCACGACGCTCTAACCAACTGAGCTAATGGGCCGATACGTGTAAGGCCGAAACAAGGGATCACTCAGTTTCTATTTACAAAGTATTCAAAAAAGTTTACACATTAAATTATTTTTCACTATCATACAATGATTGATTATGAACATGTCACTGTATTGTCCTTGATATGTAGCCAACAAATCTATTTAAGACTTTTTACGACAACTTCAGGCCAAGAAAATTAGGAAGAAGTTTAAAATCTGATTAATTACTTTGGTAGCGAAACTGTTTTTATTTTCATTTCGATTCTCGATTGAGCTGCTCAAAGTTTATAATATTTATTATGAATCATAGATGTTTAATGCATGAATTTTATTAAATATGAATTAATTTAATTTTTTTAAATATGAAATATGATAATAAGAATATGGAAATTACATATAAAACCAACAAACATCGCTCACAGCTGTATTCCCCAGAAATAAATAAGTTAAATAAATAAAAAAATAATGCTGGACATTTTTCCCAAACTATACAGAGCTTGTATTATGGGAACTACATGACTAAGATATTAATTATATACTTTTTTTATATAATTACGTACAAATCGCGTTCCTAGGCATGTTCCTCGATAATATGAAAAGTAAGTTATGCTGTGCCTCATATTCCAGGCGGATATAGTCGGCGTGGCTGAAGAAGCCAACGACAAACACCTGACCGCGTGGGCTGACATCTGCAGGACGTACTCTCTGTCGCACACCCCTCTCGAGCCCAGCGCAGGCGTGGAGCTGCTGCTGAACAAGCACCTCTGCCTCGACGGCTCCAAGGCGGCGGGACTCGTGCCGCTGGACGTGCCTAAGCCGACACTCGATAAACTTAAAGAGGTGAGATCTGCCGAACTAATATGTTGTTGTTTTTACCTGTGACGTAAGGAACCTGTGCTTTTAACGTAAGATGTTTTTTTCTGTTACCCTTTATAAGATCTGCCGTCTTAATATATTGTTGTTTTTACCTGTGACGTAAGGAGCCTGTGCTTTTAACGTAAGATGTTATTGTTGTTACCTATGACGTCAACGTAAGAGCTTTTAACGTAAGATGTTTTTTTTCTGTTACCCTATATGAGATCTGCCGTCTTAATATTTTGTTGTTTTTACCTGTGACATAAGGAGCCTGTGCTTTTAACGTAAGATGTTTTTTTCTGTTACCCTATATAAGATCTGCCGTCTTAATATGTTATTGTTGTTACCTGTGACGTCAACGTAAGAGCTTTTAACGTAAGATGTTTTTTTCTGTTACCCTTTATAAGATCTGCCGTCTTAATATGTTATTGTTGTTACCTGTGACGTCAACGTAAGAGCTTTTAGCGTAAGATGTTTTTTTCTGTTACCCTTTATAAGATCTGCCGTCTTAATATATTGTTTTTTTGCCTGAGACGTCAGGAGCCTGTGCTTTTAACGTAAGATGTTTTTTCTGTTACATCCCCCTCTCGTAGGGATCTCTTGTCCCTACATGAGATCTTGCATGACTTCAAGGATGATTCTTTGATAGGTTTATCTGCCTCTTTTTTTTCTGTAGTAATCAAGGTTTATTCAGAGTAATTATATTATGAAAACCGCTGGCATTTCTGCGGATGATCCGTTATTTAAGTCATATTTTTTTAAAATTCATTTATTTCAGGTTTTCAACTTTCAACTTTCATGTTCCTAGAACATGTAAAAATCCAAATTACTCGCCTCAAAGATTATTATAATTTTATAATAAATGCATGATTTATTTTCAGGTTTTGGAAGACTACGCTTCAATGAATCTCTTCCCGAAAGATCTCTTACTATAATCATGATCATATGCTGATCACAAAAGTCATTTTAAATGTAATACGCAGTTTTTAACTTCTTGCATCGATGTGATAGTCGTACGATATAATAATCAATTGTGTTCCTTACCCCCGTAGTCGTAAGAACGATATTAATCAATCTTTAAATGTGACCTAGCTTATAGTTCTTCCGCTTCATAGTTTTTTTTTTAATCAAAAATTATATGCAACTCGCTTTTTCATAAATCACTGAATAAACGACTCTGTGATAAGTCAAGTAAGATACGATTTTGATATAAAATTAAAAGAAAAATACCGAAAATATATTTTCTAGAATTTATATTGATGGACAATAAACTTTTTCTAAAAGGCCTATAAAGGCGGGCGAACACAACATTTTATTAAAATGTAATTTAAAAAATAAACTTGTATGTAGCACTTGTTAAAAAGAAGTCAATTTTACTAGAAAACAAAACAAAATGTTAGTCTGTTCAGTCAAAGTCAAATTAGAATGATTATTTTTGTAATAATGTCTCTTCATTGCATTTTAGTTAAGCTGTGCAAGCTACTTTAATTTTTTAAGTAAAATAAGTCTAGAAACCAAAAAGCATTCATATTTGCTTTTAACAAATTTTCTAACTTATTTATCGAAAGGAATTCCATCTGCGTATTCCATCCATTTAAATTATGACAGAGATATGCTGAATTTACATTATATCCGTACTTAGTTTATGTACTTAAAGTATACTTTTTATGGTGCAAGTGATATTTAAGAGATGTATAATTATAATTTCGTAATAAACGCCATGAAAAAACGGGAATTAAGAAGTACCTACCGTGCTACGTGCTATCAGTAAAGGCACCGACCAAGTTTCCACTTATTCCGAGAGTCTTCATCAGGGGGTGTGATCACGACGTTCTCCCTCCGCGTCGCATCGTGCACTACGCGCCGCCGCTCGTTGTGAATTTTCCGGTTTTTCAATATAAATAATCAATTTAACGATAGTTTTTGGAACTACCTATGTTATTATTTATTATCTACTTCTGATCGATGGAAGTCTCTAATAACTTCAGGGCTAAAGTTTAGTTCTCAAAAATACGGAACTAAAGGCTGAGTCTCACTGTTGTGTTTGGAGGTCAGCGCCAAATCGAAAAATTATTATAATCGATTTATTATTATTAATAATATAATATAATATAACTAAGCCCAACGTAATAAATTACGTGAATCCAACCTTGTAACGAGAGGTTCTCTTTTAATCTGTGACAAGTGGTATTGTATACTTTTTCAAAGTCGCACATAATATGTGCGTGTGATTATATTTTTAATATATATTTATATTTGCGACTTTGATTTACGCCATGAATCGAAGTCGCTGTGGCGCTGTAGGTACCAAGTTTATTTAATCAGATTTTTTTGGGACTTCACGGTTTTAACGGGAGTTCTGTCAGAGCCTTTTAAAGTGTTTTTTTTACAAATGACATCCCGCGGTTTTATTTTATAATTAATTGTAGACCTTTGCAATAATACTCTTTTTTCGATAAGGTATATTTAAACCTTGATTTAGTGGTTCTGTCAGAAGTCGAGTTAAACTCGAGTTTAGACCACGTTTCGTAAAGAGACCGTAGTTGACTATGTCAGCATCGAAATATTGAAATAATGGCGGTCAAAATGTAGAGTATGCGAGTTAAAGATTTTCAACTTCAACTTTTGTTTATGTCTGTGGTTAGGGTTGCCACAATTTTGCCAATGTCATGTCGGCAAGATTTAAAAAAAAAGGCGATGGAGAGGAGTTTACAAAAATTTGGCCGGTTTAGATAGAGAGAGACTCATATAAGTTGATTTATGTAAACCTGAAAAGGGACAACACAAATACGGAGACAAACAACACGTAATGAACATTTAACATTATGAAAGACACATAGAGTTTCATATTGTAAAAACGGGAATTTTCACGTACTGCACTATCGGTGCCTTAATCCGAAACTTAATCCGAAAATTCCCGTTTTTACAATATGAATAGTCAAGTTCACGATAGTTTTTGGAATAAAAAAACACATAGATTCCTGTCACGGGACAAATGTTTGTAAGATCTGCAAATACTTGTCTCGGGTCTGGGTGTTTTCCTATGTATAATATGTATGTATTTACAAAAAAATGCATAAGTAGTATATCAGTCATGTAGTTCCCATAACACAAAGAGATATAGTTACATAGCATATTATAATTTTATTTTATTATTAAAGACTTAATGTTGAATCTAACCGGCCTGTCGCATATAAAAGAAATGTCATATCACAGGATGATGGGCGCAGTGCAATTCCCACAGAACCACAACCTACTCACAAAAGAGACAATGTCTCGTAACATTTATTATTATATGGTATACAATTTATACGCACGAATTCTTACCATTGACTTCAAAGGAATGACCAAACTTCTACACAAGGATAGGTACTACAGAAAACAGAGCTTAACATCAGGCTGGTTCTGTTATGGCCGGACTACATCTTCACTACAGCCTTCTTTTTCTAACACACTAAAATAAATGCGACGGCTATAATCATTCGAAATAACTGTTCTCTGGCTATATTATAATAGCGTGTTGAAGTGTAACCCGAGCGTTACTAGAAAAAGTATAAAATAACATTAAAGAGAATCAAAAAATAAAAATAGACGTGGATCCATTGAAATATTTATTTCATAATAATGTTTCAAATTCACTATGATTTTAAGTTTTCATAAGTTTGCTGCAAAACCCAGAAACTTTATAATAATAATAATAACTTACTTTGCGATTTTTTGTAATGCTTTTTCGAAACTAAGTTTCGTTTAGTATTGATATAGATATATGGATATTGGCCTCGATTCTGTAGTACACTAACTAAACTAAATTTAAAGTGTCGCTCTCTTTTACTGATAATGCAAACAAGAAAGAGATAGCTACAATTTAAGTGCTGTCAAATTAGTCAGATTTAAGTTTTCCATGCAAGTTTAGTCGTGTTTCAAAACAGGCTGACTATAAACACGAAGAAAAGCGGCACGTTAACTGATTTGACAGCAGCATACAGCAATAAAATTCTTGCCATCTCTTTCTTACGTACACTATCAGTAAAATAGAGCGACAGTTTAAATTTAGTTTGGTTAGTGTACTACAGAATCGAGTCCATTATTAGCTTAAGGTGTTTGGTGCGAGTGGGTACTGACTTATGGATTTTTGAAAATAAAATCCAAATTTGCTGAACTAATTTTAAGGTTTTTTATGAAAGACTTTAATCAGTCGTAAAACTCCTCCATAGCATGACCCGCATTATACGTTGCACGTTGACAAAGTCACGGGGTACAGTTATTTGATAAATCGTTTTGCCACCAATATATCAAAAAAACGATCAAGTGCATAATTCTGTAGTACACTAAACCTCGTATATCGTTTTGAAACTCTATTTTAATATGTACATCATTTTTGATTGAACTTCAACATAATATATACCTATATACCTAGCAGGTATATAGGTATGTATCCTCTCTAGCACGCCATTCTTTCCGGTTCCGCGGCAATCGAACCCAGTGCATTCCCATCGCCTTCACAATATCATAGTGTTATTTGAAGAACTAGTCGAGTAAATTTTATAAGTTGACTACGTAAGTTTTTTGTTGATTTCATACTATTCTGTATCAACGATACAAAAGTTGTACTCGTGTCATAACATCGGTACTTTATTAACTACTGCCTCTTTCAGATTACGTCTTTTACAGACTTTGGTTCATGCTTTATATATCTCGTATATTTGTTCGATGGTCTGAACGTCTCAGGGGCCTAAGCAAATCGTCGCTTTCAGTTTTCCGGGGACCAAAAATAGTCACTCTATTCTATTGAAAAATATTACTTAAATTTGTTTTATAACTATGCATGTTACGAACCTTTGCACTGCCGCCGGTTTGTTAAGAATATGATGTAAAGTGCTACTTACATTTTCTTATAAAAATACAATCAAAGATTTGTTAACTTCATGTTTTGAAGTCAGATTCTAATGAGTCAGTATCCACCAAATGCTCAAATGGTGGTTACCATCGTTGCTTTCGATTCCATTTAGTAAATAAGTTGATGTAATTGATGTTATATTTTCATCCGAATTTAGCTTCGGCAATTTGAAATTATTAAAGATATTGCTTCGAATTCGTATTTTATGTACCAGAAATATGTCAATGTTTTATGGATTAAAATTATACTATATGCATCAGTGTTTTCTTCTATGATAATTAAAACTATTTTTAAGTACTAATATATTTATTGGTATAATTAAAATACAACATTTGTTTTGACGACAACATTGAGGACTTACATATATAAAACAATACGTAAACTTGCTTGTTTCAGCGCTTTATACAAACTCAATCCTAAATTATTACCATCTTTAAAAGAAGCAACGAATTTTTGTCTACACACAAATTTTCAAAACAATAACGTTTTTGATGTAAACATGTAACAACCCCGCTGCGGGACAAACGTTTGCATATTCTGCAAATATTTGTACCGGTTCTGGATGTTTGGTACCATGGTACTCGTAGTTCCTGATACCCACGACACAGGGAATCCTAATCAGGACTATGTACGTCTCTGTTTTGTGTTACAGCTAGTTATCTATTCAAGTAAACGTCTTTTTACAGAATGACTATCTCAATATTATATTTTGAGTTTTTATAATAATCAGTCAACTGCACAGACTCCAGTACAGAAACTAACTGCCAACTAGAATACACAGTACAATTACCATATGGCTCGGCTTAAAAACTTATAAATTATTTATAGACCACCCATATAACAAGTCATACATAAAACTAACATTGCACACACATTACTTACGCACACAAAACTATGTAACAAAACAATAAAGCATTGGATACTTTTTAACAATCAATCAAAACAAAGTGGGGTAACTTAAAAGCTCCTACGAATTCGGTCACAATTTAATCAAAATAATTTATTACTAGTTCCAGGGTCATGAGCACTAAGACTAGTTTAGTCGACGAATGAGAAGACTAAAATGTTTCTATCTCTTTCTTTGACGAAAAAAATAGACAATGTTATTTATTCCAAAAACTATCGTGAACTTAACTATTCATATTGTAAAAACGGGAATTTTCACTTACTGCACTATCGGTGAAGGCACCGAACTCACTCACCCTGATGAAGACTCTCGGAATGAATCGAAATTTAGTCGGTGCCTTCACCGATAGTGCAGTACGTGAAAATTCCCGTTTTTACAATATGAAAGTAATTAAGTCTTCTTTTCCGTAGACATAACGTTTGTCCTTGAGCTTATGCTTAGCCTGCCGCCCCCTGCTTCGCTCGGCTACCGGATAGACTTGCCACCGACTTGCTACCTTATACAGCGAGATTAAGTAACACCTATCCATACCCGGCGCTGCAGTAGCAGAAATAAATCTACCCACACAAGTCCAATATACATTGGCCTCGATTCTGTAGTTCACTAACTAAACTAAATTTAAACTGTCGCTCTCTTTTACTAATAGTGCAAGCAAGAAAGAGATAGCTACAATTTTAGTGCTGTCAAATCAGTTTACGTGCCGCCTTTTGTGTTTACAGTCAGCATGTTTTGAAATTACGACTAAATTTGTATGGAAAACTTAAGTTTGACTAAATTAAGTTTAGTGTACTACAGAATCGAGGCCAATATCCAACAGTAAACATGAGTCATACCAAGAAACGTTATTCTATAATTTGTAAAAATATTTGATCCTTATATTTGCATCATGCAAAAGGTCCTCGTGACTGAACGTTATCGCTAAGCAAACGCATGAGCAAGGCAACCCACTTAGCTGTCGAGGTCAAAACCGTTCATATTATACTGGGCCCGGTCAAACAAAGGAAAATGGTTCATCCCACAGGGCCCCAGCAGCTAATACGAAATTCGTTTTGAATGTCATCTTTTCATTCAATTGTTAATTGATTCGAAGTAGACTTCGACAGGGCGCAGTGTGGAAATAGCATTCATATTGCTTGCACACTGTCAGATCTTATATAAAGAGTAAAATTTTCGTTCTAATTTATCCATTTATTAAATTGGAATAGAATTAGCCTTTGTTTTTTTATTTATATTGCCACTAATATAATAACCAATGTCACAACCCTCAACCTTGAAAGAGGGTATTCTTATAAAATTACATGCAGTCAGAAGAATAGAATTTAAAATTAGAAAGAGAGCCATACGTTTATAGTATGAACACAATACATTCATTTGGCGTCTCGTAGACAATACTGTTAGATCATCTTGTAATATCCTTCCTTTGCCATCAATCGTTCACTCCCTCACGTGGCAGTAGTCTGTCAGCGGAACGATTACCACTTGTATCTAAAACAAACAAAATATACACCTTGCATAATTCACTAATCTACTTTTTTTCTGACTGGACTATCTGTTGATGCAGGGCCGCCAATGGCCTTGGTCAGCGTCACCGGCACTCTGCCTGTTAAAGTTAGTCCCAACCTACTTAGGTATGGACCTCGGCTTAGGCCGTCGTTAGGGAGGGAGGAACTGGAGAGAAATTTCATATATAAATTGTAGACCATAGTAACTTTGAAAAAACACTCTTTTCGATAAAGTATATTTAATTTAAACCTTGGTTTAGTGGAGTTCGTAATGAGACCGTAACTCACTAAATCTGGAGTATTTGGCCGTAAGTGAAAAAGTTCCTCGCGACCGTGCCTTACCCTGAGCTCATCACCGCAGGGCCCCACCAGATGTCGCGACTCGGGATAGTCCGTGGGAGGCGGGCAGTCAGGATAGCGCCTGGAAATTAAACTCTTGTTATTCTGTCGCTCGAATAATATAGTACTAGATATGCTTTACTTCCAAAGTTAGCGAACCAGACTATCCATATCCATCACCATCATGTACACAGTTTAGTATAGGTGTTAACTATTATGTACAAGCTTATCTAAGAGCTCGTACATAATAGCGAGCGATACGAAATTAGGATTTAAATTCTATCAAAGCAAAGCACATAAATGAAGGTGCTAATTAATATTTTATCTACACTTTAAAATTAGAATCAGGTTTATAAAGTATTAAAAAAACCACTCAGACAGCGACAACACCCCACTCTCCCCAATGAAGGGAAGCGAACGATCATCGAGGGCTGAAGACAAACTGCCTTCGCCATTCTCACGCTCAGGGTGCCGCGCCACGTCTCCTCATCGTGGTTTGAGTTGGTCTCACATATTGTGGAAGACTTGGGAAGAGCTTACTATAGAAATGATCCTATGAAGTAAGGTCTTGTCGAAACAAACTTAGCTGAGGGAGGTCATTCGTCGCTGTGCGTTTTCGTCAGCGCGATCTAGGAATCGGTCAATTTTAGCAGCGACATCTAGTTTTGCTTTTACAATACAACATCACATTAAATACGTCACAGCTGCTCCCAAGGCAAGCGCGTGCGCATGACCTTGCGTGACATCAGCGAAACGTCATACATACCGACGTCACACAGAATACAGAATTTACTAGTGTACTATTTTGTATTCTGCGACATGAAAATATTTTCGGAGTGGGAGAGCGGTCTTATATTATTAGAATTGAAATTATGCAGTGGTTTGGGTAGGATTGTAAGGTAGTTTATTATTTTTAGTAGAAATATTTATTAACGCCTGGAAATTAAACTCTTGTTATTCTGTCGCTAGAATTATATCGTACTAGAATTTGCTTTTCTTCAAAAATTTGCGAACCGTACTATTCATATCCATCACTATCATGTACACAGTTTAGTATAGGTGTTAAAATAATACATAGGTAGGTAAGTACATGAACTCCCTTTGGGGCGCTGCCAATTTGAGTTCGATCACTTAACAGTGTAAGAAGACTGTGCAGTCCATGTTATGGCACCTCTTTTGAGATCTTTATCCAACAGTTGACGTCAGCCGATGATGATAATTGCAGTACGCTGGTGATAGGACAGTACATGAAAATTCACGTTTCACGATACGAAGGTTGAAGAATTTATAACATATTTATTATAAATTGCCAAGTCGAATTGGCAGGAGTCTGTAAAAAACTTCCTGTCAAAAGTGATTCGCTATTATGTACGAGGCTGTCGAATTGGCAGGTGTCTGTAAAAAGCTTCCTGTCAAAAGTGATTCGCTATTATGTACGAGGCTGTCGAATTGGCAGGTGTCTGTAAAAGTGGATTATTATGTAGGAGAGTATAGTTACTTGGAGCAGCAGTGTGTCTTCCTCGCGGTGTGGGAGGAGCGCGCGTGCTGCGCGGGGGTGGCGCTACTGGAGGGGGCGGGGGTGTACAGCGGCGTGTTCAGCTCATCGAAGTCCAGCGCGCCATCTATGTTCAGCACTCTGGAAACACGAGTACACGTGAGCCTAGGTACGAATGAGGGCGAACTAACTGTTAATTCAAAAAAGTTACACGATGAACTTTATTTCCCATGATGGAATCCCGTCCTCAGAATACTCATTGCGTAGATCTTTGAGGATAGTAGGGGGTGGTCAGAAGCACGTCTAAAGATAATATTTGGCACATACCCGCATTTAATAAATTATCACCCATCCAAATAGCCTGACGGACAACTTCTCTGGTAAGGACTAGGACTAGGCAATGCCACAAGCGATCCTTAAAAACATTACCTATGTTATCTGCAAGAGCATCGTCAAACACTGGACCAGGTCCAGTGTTTATACGTATGACAAGTAATAAATTCATATTGTAAAAACGGGAATTTTCACGTACTGCACTATCGGTGAAGGCACCGACTAAGTTTCGACTCATTCCGAGAGTCTTCATCAGGGTGAGTGGTTGCGACTTTCTCCTTCAGCGTCGCGCCGTGCACTACGCGCTGCCGCACGTTGTGCGCGGTTATAAAGGCGCGCGAGTGGAGGGGGCGATTGTGTTCGTAGCATTGTTGTAACTACTGGTGGTAGGGGTGCTAGCGTAGACGATGTAGCACCCCTACCACCAGTAGTTACAACAACGCTACGAACACATGAAGACTCTCGGAATGAGTCGAAACTTAATCGGTGCCTTCACCGATAGTGCAGTACGTGAAAATTCCCGTTTTTACAATATGAATAGTCAAGTTCACGATAGTTTTTGGAATAAAAGTAATAAATTCAAAAGCTGAAGAATAAAAAATGAATAAATCATCATATAAAGAATTTTTGACTTTTTACAAAGAAAGGTGATTCCATTCATCAAGATATAACGCATCCTAAACCAATTGGTCATGAAAGAGTGAGTGCGTTAATCGAGCTAAAATAAATACCTGCTTTGTGGCGAAAAGCGATGTACCCTTTCAACGACAGTCGAAATGTACTGCACGCCTTTCTGCACGCCCCACACCAGAATACCAATCTACAATCAAACAAGTTACAATTGAAACTATGGATGCCAGGTGTCTAGACAAATACTTCACACTTACTTTTCCTTTTACACTAACGAAAATTTGTCAAGGTAAAACTTGGCATCTGTCACGTGACATTTCCACAGCTTATGTCATTTCCATACAATTCAATCTTTCCGCTAGCATTAACGCCAACAAAAGTGGTATATGTCTAGACTCCCTGGCCTAACACCTGCGGAAAGATATGGAAATTATATATTCTAGTGATATGTCACTTGACTGCTGCTTTTCCTTGACGTATTCGCTACAGCGTGGAAGGAAACTAAGCGTGAGGTATTTGTTTAGACGCCTTTGACGTGGCGATCGTTGTAAAATTGAAAATACAACAGACACATAGATAGTCCTGACCCCACACTACGATTGTGTCGTTGGTATCAGAATCTACGAGTACCGTGGTACCACAACACCCAGACCCACAAACTCACAGCACAAAATTATCTCAGGATTTACATACATTTGTCTCAGCGAGAATCGACCTCTTGCTTAAGTCTACCACTTTTATTCTGTTCCAATAAATGTTTTTTTATTAATTTGTACCTTGACTCGTACGTCCGGCTCGAGCTGTTCGTTCTCTCCGTACTCGTTGACGTAGTACTCGGGGCAGTTCTTGCAGGTGATGGCTATCCGCACCGTTCGCAACACCACCTCTGGTACCTTGTCATAAAACACCTAATATAATCAACACCTTGTTGGACTCACAACTAACCGACAGTCAAACAATGGCAACCTGCTAGTTTTCGTAGCATATGGTTCTTCACAAAAACGTTTTAAAAACTTTAAAACGTTTAGCTGAGCTGTGGAAATGTCACGTGACAGCTGCCAAGTTTTACCTTGACAAATTTGCGTTAGCGTGAAAGGAAAAGTAAGCGTGAGGTATTTGTCTAGACTCTGGTGCGTCATATGCTTGTAAACTGTACATCTGGTAGGTATTTTAATTATTTTAGACCGAGGAACTTCAAGGATTACTTTCAGCAATGTTTACCCGTCTCTGTAAAAAGGCAGGACATTTCGCACAAGATGGTCCTGCACATTGCCACTTCAGTTGAAATGTACGTTTCACATTTTTGTTACTTAAATAAATAAATAAATAATGCTGGAAATTTTTCACACAACATCATCTAGCCCCATAGTAAGCAGAACTTGTGTTATGGGAACTACATGAAAACTTATAAACATTTTAAATAGTTGACTATATTAGAACGTTTTGGCACTTCATCTTTTGAGACAGGGTCATTTTAACCCTATATTAATTAACAATAAGATGTATTCTGTTTCATATAGAGCTAAAGCAAGTATTCGTTACCCACTAACGGGTACATCGCCTGACTCGAAGTACCGAAACGTTAGCCAAAAAATCATTTCGTTAATCGCATGGTTTGTTGATACAGAGTACGAACAAGTGACTCGATGCGATGCTTCTTCATGCTAAGTAACGAGTAACATAATTATACGATAGTAACGACTGACGAGTGCTGATTGTTTTAGTAACGAATACATACAGGGTATTGTTTTAGTAACGAGTACACAATTTCTCATTACTTTTACAGTTCTAGTTTATTTAAATGTTTTAACGAAAGTTAACCCCACCCCTAACCTCCATTATCGAAGAAAAGTTGAAGAGAATTGATAGAAACGATATTGGGAATTACCTCGTGCGTTCATAAGTCTTGAGACACAGTAACACTAAAATATTTTTGGAGCTAAGTTGAGTATTCATTTATTGGATATTAAAATTAAAACTACTGACATCTAGATCTGTATTTAAAAATAAATCATTCAAAATGGCCGCCTTTGCATTCAATGCAGGCCTTCAAACGCGTGCGCCATTCATCTATGGCGGCACGAATCTTTTCAATGGGAATCCGTTTCGATTCTTTAATAAGGGCTCGCTTGAGAGAATCCAGGTTTGGGTGAGACTTTCTGCATGCCCTCAGCTCCAATTCCGTCCATAAAGAATAATCCAAAGGATTCAAGTCAGGGCTTGACGAGGGCCAATCTTCGCTCCGAATGAAGCCTGGCAAATTGGCCTCCAGCCAACGTTGGGTAGTCTTAGCTTTATGGGAGGGAGCAGAGTCCTGTTGGAAAACCCAGTATTTTCCAGCGAATAGCGTATCATTTAATGGTTTAACCACCGCTTCCAATATGTCGGTTTGGTAATTTTGTGCCTTCACCTTGACGCCTTGCTGGCAAAAATGAAGCGAAGTGACCCCCTCGTAGGAAACACCCCACCAAACCATCACACTTGCTGGATGATGAGTGCGCTGGACATTGCGTACAGATGGCTGGACGTCTTTTGAACTTCTGGCGTAAACCTTATTGTTCTGCCGGTTAAACTTTTCTTCCACCGTGAAGATCTTTTCATCGGTAAACAGGATATTTTTTGGATCGTGTCTCTTCAATAGGTTCCGACATCGTTCCAGTCGCAATTTACGAAGACGCTCGTTTAAATAATGCACTTTCCTTCGACTGTAGGCCTTTAGTTTAAGATCATATTTAAGTATCCTGTTCACCGATATTCGCGAAATGTTGGTCTGCAGAGCTAATTTCTTTTGAGTCCGGCAAGGGTTGCGACGAATTCGCTCTCTGATTACTTTGATGTTGGCGGGCGTCCTTACAGACCGCGGGCGGCCACATCTTCCACGGTCTTCTAAAGAGCCGGTCTCCTTGTATCTCTTTATGGTATAATACACAAAGTTCCGACTACATCCCAAACTTTGGATTTCACTAAAAACTTGCACTGGTTTTTTTCCTGCTTGAAACAGTGAAATTACAGTCGCACGCAAATCTTTTGTTGGCGCCATTTTCACGGAGAATGAAACAAATATTCAAATGTATATTTTTTCTGATTCAAAACATTCGAAATTTAAAATTTTATAAGTTTAAAAAAGGTTGCATGAATTACTTTCTTTTTAAATTAATTAAATAAGTTCGTCACAAAACTTATGAACACACGAGGTATAATATATCTAAGCACATAAATGAAGGTGCTAATTAATATTTTATCTACACTTTAAAATAAGAATCAGGTTTATAAAGTATTAAAAAAAACCACTCAGACAGCGACAACACCCCACTCTCCCCAATGAAGGGAAGCGAACGATCATCGAGGGCTGAAGACAAACTGCCTTCGCCATTCTCACGCTCAGGGTGCCGCGCCACGTCTCCTCATCGTGGTTTGAGTTGGTCTCACATATTGTGGAAGACTTGGGAAGAGCTTACTATAGAAATGATCCTATGAAGTAAGGTCTTGTCGAAACAAACTAAGCTGAGGGAGGTCATTCCTCGCTGTGCGTTTTCGTCAGCGCGATCTAGGAATCGGTCAATTTTAGCAGCGACATCTAGTTTTGTTTTTACAATACAACATCACATTAAACACGTCACAGCTGCCTAAAGCAAGCGCGTGCGCATGGCCTTGCGTGACGTCACCGAAGCGTCATCCTTACTGACGTCACGCAGACAGAATTTACTAGTGTACTATTTATTTTATATTCTGCGACATTATGAAAACATTTTCGCAGGGGGAGTGTAGTGACCATTATAGTGGTCTATATTATTATTTAGAATTGAAATTATGTACAGTAGTTTGGTTAAGACTATACCAGGTAGTTTATTATTTTTAGTAGGTATATTTATTGTTTTTTTTTTTTTTTACATCAAAGTCAAAGTCAATAGGTTTTTATTCATTGAAATCACAAGGATCATATAGAAACGTCAACTTAAAACATCACACTTATGTTACTTTTTGCAACAGTTCCTATGAAGAAATAACCAAAGATTTTACTCCGCTGCGCGAAAAAACAGTTACTAATACAAAATTGACAACTTATGTACGACGTCATATACGTCAGTTTTCTAAACTAAATTATACTTACATCATAGTTCCTCGCCCAGTTGATGAGCAGACTCTTCTTGAACCAGACACCTTTCGGATACAAATCTACCGTCCATTCTGTCAGCTTATCCGTAGGACTTTCGGCTATTGAGGACCTGTGCACAAACACAATACATTATTATTTTGAGTGACTAGTTTTAGTAGTTAGTTAAGTAGTTTTTTGGGGAATCTATAAAATTGACCCGTAACAATTTCTTTAATTTGGGTTTAGTATTAGAATTTAGTATTTTCACTATGTAGTCAAAATACAATAGATGATTATTTTGAGTGACTAGTTTTAGTAGTTAGTTAAGTAGTTTTTTGGGGAATCTATAAAATCGACCCCATAAAATTTCGTTAATTTGGGTTTTAGTATTAGAATTTGATTCGCATTAATAATGCACTATGTAGTCAAAATAACACAAAGATTAAATTTGTATTAGTATAGCAATTCTATTAGTACTTTTAGCTGGCGTTTTGAAGTATTGAAAAACAATGCTTTTTTGATATTAGCGAATTAATCGGAGTGATTCGGAAACGATCTCCAGTGATTAGTGAAGTGTATATTGTGCGATAGTGTTATAGTTATATAGTGTTTCAGTGCTTTTGTTGGTAAAATAACTTTTTCTCTGTACCGCTGAGGTGTCAAACAAGCATACAGCCTACCTATTGGTAAACGGTCTTCATTATCAGTTAGAAAACCAGCGCTGCACCGACCTACTAGGTTTTGGGACCTATTTGACCCCACGCAACACAAAATTAGGTACCTACTTAGTTTGGCTCGTTTCGCTTTGTTTTATGTTAATTATCTGTTTTGTGTGTTTGAATGAATGAATGAATGAAAATACTTTGTACACCTTAAGATACAAACAAAATAAACAGTAACACATTATGATAAAGGTACAATGGGCGGTCTTAACGCTTTAAAGCGATCTCTTCCAGGCAACCATCTATTCCAGTCTAATCAGTTCATCTAGTCTATCTAGTCAGTTCAGTAAACCTTCCAGTTTATTATTTTATATTTTGTTAAACTTTTGTTTTTTAACGTGAAAAAGTAAATAGTTTTTTTTTCTTTCATTTTCTTTCTTAGTTTATGAAAGAGCTTAAGTACCTGGATGAGAAGATACAGGTGCTGGTGTGGTAGGAAGGCATGGAGTGGAAGTTGTCGACTGATAGTACGGAGCCCCACGTGTCCTCAGTGTACAGTCGTGGCGTGAACAGCATCCGACCCGCCTCCGTCTGCTGGATCTCGGATACGCGCTCGTACTGACCTGTTCACAAGTTATTTTAACCTCCAATCAACTACTTATACAGGGTATCCCGGAATGTGTATATAATACCGAAAGGAGGTTATTGACTACCTGTCATACTACCTGCTCTTAGCACATCCCTAAAATCAACTAAACAGCTGTTTAGTTGACTTTTGGGATTGACGTCACAAGAGGTCATTGTGACGTCACACTCAAAAGTGTGACGTGACAATGACAGAGCAGGTAGTATTTATTTATTTATTAGGAACTTCAACAGAATTTACATTAATAATTGCTTATAGTTTCTATTTTTTAGGATCTAGTTTACATGTAATTCCAATTACAGATGAACACAACATGCATATTAAAAAGTTTGGCATAAACATATTATATAAAGAAAATATTACATGAAAAATTATAATAATAATATAATAATGATTTTAGTTAGCCCAACTAGTTTTAATTAGTAATAGTTAATAACTAAATATGAAAAAAAAAAAAAAAAAACTACTCTAGTATGGAAACTTTGATGGTCATTTCATGAATGAAAAACATGGAAATCCAAAAAGTCGTTGAAATAACAATGCGCCCCACCACGGTGTCAATGACCTCCTTCCGGCATTATATACACATTCCGGGACACCCTGTATACTGGGTGGTTATAGTACTGGCAGTAGAGTATAATTTTTACAAATGGCGTCCCCTAAACCTACCTAATTATTAATTATACTCATGTTTCTGTTGTGCACTTTTATCTCAAATACAGTAACACATCGAGAAGCTAGTGTCTAGACAAACCTAACATAGGTTTAATATACTACTAACTAACTATTGCACCTACTTAATTTGTTAAATAAATAAAGCCTGTCATCTCGTCATTGGCGATTGCGAAGTAAATAAATGCAATATATTACCACAGTAAAACTCTCGTAGCCTTTAAAAACAACATTCGCCAATTATCATAAACATAGAAAATTATATTGTTACGAGCTAGGGTTCGTGATAAAATAATAAAGTCCAATTAAACATCAAAATTAACACTGTATTAATAAATCACTACAAATGACAACAAAACAAATAACACAACGAAACTACACAATTAAAATAAAAACACTAAATCACTGTATCACTTGGTACAACACTAGCGCAACTGTCACTTCACTAGTCACTGCGTATCGCTCTCGAATCACTTCCAATAATTCACTTTCCAATCTTGAAAAGAAACTGACTCTACCGGCCGCTTGCCGCGCTTATATATCTCGTAAGACGTCTCTTCCAGAACAATCTAGTAGGAGGCGTGGCCATCACACTGTCTCACTTCGCTCCGCCCCGTCTCGTACCGTCTCGACCTTTCTGAAAACTACCGTCCTTTTCTAGCGCGGTTTGTGCCAGTCGATACTAGATGGCGGTAATAAGTAGTGCGTCCATTTGCTAAGAGATGGCGCTAGCGTACCGTAGTTAGCTAGGCCGCGCTCGTCACAATATTATACCCTACTAGTATTATAAATGCCAACGTGTTCGTTGCTAAGGAACTCCGTAAATAGCTGAACTGATTTGGATGAAATTTGGAACATATACAGTTTGTGGTGCCACGTGGCCAAAGCCTTGCGCAGAAGCTAGCAGGTAATATATCAATTATAGTTGGATGATGAACTAATTTTGTCTGTATTTTCTGTGTGTTCAATATAGAATAAAGAATATAAAACCAACTAATCAAACTTGATATAAATCATGACTTAGACACATCAATAAAAACGTTTCTGTGTTGTTTCTTAAGTTAGTAATTTAGTTAAGCACGCCAACCTCTGTTTTCAACCGCTAAGGACGACTGGTAGAAAATGTTGTACAGCATTAAGTCATCCCTTTGTAGATTGTGTGCAATAAATAATTAAATAAATAATAATTCTTACCTGACTGATAACTCATAGCAATCGCCATCCGATCCATGAAAAAGTCTTTGTGTTCCGCCGTCAGGGGGCATAGTAGTAGCTTGGCAAGTTGCTTCGGGCACATCATTGGAAACCTGTACATAGATATAATCTACACTAATATTATAAAGAGGTAAAGAGCTGTTTGTTGTATTTTTATTTGATTTTCGAGATTAATTTTACAAGCGCAAACATTCATTGATGGACATACGAGGCAAGAGAGAGCACCACAATATGGAACTGTCAAACTAAAAATGTGACATTGACAGTTATGACGGGTGACACAAATGTTGTTATTTTTCTTCAACAAAAATAAAAGGGATTTTCGTGGACACCAATCTTACAAGTTCGCTTTCAAGAAACGAATTCGCTTGACCGTTTCATCTTACAAGTCGACGATAAAACGGTCAAGCGAATTCGTTTCTTACGAACGCTGCAAACACTATTTTCGACTATTAGAGTATTTTGAGTATGCCGCGGTCAAAATACTTACCCAAAATGTAATGCAAACGAACTGCATTTTGCATATTTTTACGACATACTGACATGTCTTACATATTGTTTGATTAGGACACGATGTGAAAAATACAAGTTTTCAGTCAACCTTTTTGGTATTACGGAACACCACCAAATGTATAACAAATTCTGAACGGACAATATTGCTATCGCGCTAGCACGGGCGCGCCTGCATCAGCCAAAAAGAGATATTCAAGCCGATTTTTGGACGCGTCTCGAATCGAAGTTGCGAGCTGCGTTCGACGCATCCTTAAGGGCTCGATCACACAGACGCGGTCGAGATACGACCAATACATTCAAGCGAACTTTACAGGACCACTTGACAACCAATTCCCTTCCGCCACCGCCACGGCCACCGCTCACCGCGTCAGTTTGTCCGAGCCCTTGCTCACCGTATATGTGAAAACACGGCCGCCACAAGGGATTCCAAGTGCGTCTTCATCTCGTCTTCACTCATTTCATTGTCGTTGTTCAGTCTCGATTTCTGGTTGTTCAGCCATGTCACCGCGAAACTAGGAAAAAAATTACTTAAAGAAAATGTGTGAAAAAAACAAGCACATAACTACAATCCGTTCTTCACCGTTTTGGGCGCGTGTTAAGCGCACATAAATTAAGTGCACTACCGGGTTCGAACTCACGACATTCAGATCGAAAGTCGGGATACAGCCCAGTTACTTTAGGGCTACATGATGTAGTGTTAATATGTCCTTCATTTTGTACCTCTATATACAGCTGCGCAGGCTCCGCAGGAGCAGCGACAGCAACCTAAATGCGATTATAGAAAAAAATTGTTATCTTCTGGTATGGAACCTCATCCAGAGGACCAAATCGCTAATTAGTTATTAAGTACTTACCTAGTTTTAAGTTTCTACTAACAACAAAATGGACTCATTTTTTTTTATTTTAGAATATTACTACATCTATACCAAACACTTTACTGTTCTCCTAATAATGTACTATACATATAGTAAATTTTGAAATAGTGAAAGTACGTGGTATAGTCATAATAATACACTGTGACGAGCGCGGCCTAGCTAACTACGGTACGCTAGCGCCATCTCTTATCAAATGGACGCACTACTTGATACCGCCATCTAGTATCGACTGGCACAAACCGCGCTAGAAAAGGACGGTAGTTTCCAGAACGTTCGAGACGGTACGAGACGGGGCGGAGCGAAGTGAGACAGTGTGATGGCCACGCCTCCTACTAGATTGTTCTGGAAGAGACGTCTTACGAGATATATAAGCGCGGCAAGCGGCCGGTAGGGTCAGTTTCTTTTCAAGATTGGAAAGTGAATTATTGGAAGTGATTCGAGAGTGATACCCAGTGACTAGTGAAGTGACCGTTTCGCTAGTGTTGTACTAAGTGATACAGTGTTTTAGTGTTTTTATTTTAATTGTGTAGTTTCGTTGTTATTTGTTCTGTTGACATTTTTATTGAATGATTTATTAATACAGTGTTAATTTTGGTGTTTAATTTTGTCTGTTTAAATAAATGTAATTCATTTTATATAGTACTAGCTTCTGCCCACGACTTCGCTCGCTGTTGTGTTATTCTGATGTAAAAACTATATTACTGTAAAGTTCCATCAAAATCGGTTTAGTAGTTTTTGCGTGAAAGAGTAACAAACATCCATCCTCACAAACTTTCGCGTTTATAATAGTAGTAGGAATATAGTTACAGATAGAGCGTCATCTCGTTGTGCAGTACGAGGTCGCTCTGCTGCAGAAGCTGCACGAACGTCTCCCCTTCGAGCTCATCCATGTCGCAGTACGACCACACCCACTCCAAGTTCCATTTCACGAAGTTCTGAAATTCCTATTAACAAAACATCAATGTTATGCAAATATTATTAACTAGTTGTTGTCCGCGGCTTCGCCCGCGTGGTATGTTAATAAAAGTAGCATATGACCGTCTCCAGGCTTCAAACTATGTCCACCAACTTTTGAATGAATCGAACTAAGGATTACAATTTATACAAAGTTTAGAACTCAATTGCACACCCACAAAAGGTTAGTTTTGAAAAAAAAAACCGTGTTTCATTATTTACTTTAACGTTTATTTGTACAGAGTTTTGAGCAAATCATTTTTTTATTTTTTTTTCATAGAAACTTTACCACCCTGTTTAACCCCGTTAGGGGTTGATTTTCAAAAATAAGATATGCCTATGTGTTATTCCAGAACCTAAACTATCTACAAATTTCATCAAAACCGGTTTAGTAGTTACGGAGATACGTGGTAACATTCACACATACAGCTTTCGCATTTATTTTATTAGCAGGATGTAACACACCCTCCGCCCTCTACACACATCCACACACGAACCCACACACATATACATACGAGTACATACATTCACACGCACACCATTAATCTTACAAGGTAGTATCATTTTTCTTGCCCCTTGAAGCAAAGTCTGCGATAGCTTAATAATCATATAGATACCTATATCTTTTAGTTCAGTGGCTGTCGTCAATTTATTGGTTAAGTACAAAAAAAAATAGGTCGGCTTGGTTTTTTTTCCCAAAAAATATTTGGGTATTTCCAGAAAATACCCAAATATTTTCGGGAAATACCCAAATGTTTGTATGATGCAAATAACTGTCCAGATTATAGACAAATATTTGCTTTACACAAACATTTGTCTCGCAGCGGGAATCGAACCCGAAACCTACTGCATCTCAGGCGAGCCTGCACCCACTGCACCACAGAGGTTGTTTGTCTCTTAAGTTATAAAAAAAAAAATTGACGCCCACTGACTGCCCACATCGTTGAATATGCCATAGGTTAATCGGATGAGCGGCATCTTACCTTGGATACTTCATTGTGTCCACACGCCATGGTGTACTGCATCCAGGATATCAAGTGACCGCCCTTGGCCGCGTCGGCAAAATGCTGACCCATATACTCCAAGCACAGCGCCACCAAATCCTGAAAACAGCAGGAAAAATTTCAATTTTTACTTAACCATATAAACCTAAAATTTTATCTATCACCCTCTTTTACTAACAGTAACAAAAAAATTAGCAACACATTTAGTGATGATCTGAACTAACATTTTTATTCCAAAAACTATCGTGAACTTGACTATTCATATTGTAAAAACGGGAATTTTCACGTACTGCACTATCGGTGAAGGCACCGACTAAGTTTCGACTCATTCCGAGAGTCTTCATCAGGGTAAGTGGTTGCGACTTTCTCCTTCCGCGACGCACGAAAAAAAAAAGTAGTGCACGGCGCGACGCGTTCCCGTTTTTACAATATGAACTAACATTATTGGAAAACTTAAAACTTTTCCATACAAGGGAGCTAGACAAATACCTCACGCTTACTTTTCCTTTCACGCTAACGCAAATTTGTCAAGGTAAAACTAGTAGTGATTTCAAAACGTGCTGACTATAAACTGTGCTAAAGAGCGACACGTTAAATAATTTGACAGGATTCTTGCCATCTCTTTCTTGCGTGCAACATCAGTAAAAAGAGCTAACTCTAGTACACTAACTAAAAAAGAGATTAGTTAGTGTACTAGAGAATCGGCGCCAATATTAAAAATTTATTGATATAAGTTTTTAAATAGTCTCAAACTGATCAGTTCATACTTCTAGGAGACAAAAAAAGCAAGAGTTTGTGCCCTCATGCTTTTTTACGTATCCTTTAGTACCTTTAGCTGCTTTGAAACCTTGTGCTTTGGATACACCTGAGTATAATACCACTAGTTACCGCGCTAATGCCTCGATTCTGTAGTACACTGACTAAACTAAATTTAAACTATCGCTCTCTTTTAATGGTAGTGTACGCAAGAAAGAGATAACTACAATTTTAGTGCCGTGTGCCGCTGTTAAATCAGTTTACGTGCCGCTTTTCTTCGTGTTTATAGTCAGCATGTTTTGATATCACGACTAAATTTGTATGGAAAACTTAAATCTGACTAATTTGACAGCACTAAAATTGTAGCTATCTCTTTCTTGCTTGCACTATCAGTAAAAGAGAGCGTCAGTTTAAATTTAGTTTAGTCAGTGTACTACAGAATCGAGGCCAATATTGTAGCAGATCTAATAATTCACTTCACTTCTTCATTATGGCTTTTGTAACTATTTGTCACAATTCTGACAATGTCCGTATCATGTTAGTGTCATAAACTTTTGGAGATGTGTGATTTACTAAGAATATAATCGGTTACAAAAACTGGGAGAATCAGCAAGATTTTTTAACTTACAAGATGATTTTACAATATGTTACTTAAAAACTAAAGACTATGTTCATAATAAAAGGGTTACTTTGGCTCCCTATTTAATTGTTAGACGTGACACGCAGGTTTCAAAGTCAAAGTCAATAGGTTTTTTCGACTACCTCTGTGGCGCAATGGGCGAACGCCTGCCTGAGACGCAGAAGGTTGCGGGTTCGATTCCCGCTGCGGGACAAATGTTTGTATGATTAGCAAATGTTTGTCTCGGGTCTGGGTGTTTTCTATGTATAATAAGTATGTATTTACAAAAAAAAATTATATAAGTAGTATATCAGTCATGTAGTTCCCATAACACAAGCTCTGCTTACTTTGGGGCTAGATGATGCTGTGTGAAATATGTCCAGCATTATTTATTATTATTTTCATTGAAATCAGAAGGATCATAAAGAAACATCAACTTAAAAACTTCGTGAATTTTAAATTTGAAAGTGAATTTACGCCGATTACGCTTGTGGACCAGGCATTATATTTTAACAGATGGAAATGACGAAAGGAATAAAAGTTGCGTTTTAACAATTTGACAATGCGATGTATCGTTGCTTACCTTAACATTATACTTATCAGCGAGCGACAGGACAGGAAGCACAGTTTGATGTGATATCCGAATGTGGCCTGTGTAAAAATACCTGAAAAGAAAATATACATTTAAATATTACATTAAATTCCAGTTGGTAACATTTAAATGTTCATTTACTAAACTATGGTAAAATTAAAAACGTGAAGGAAAAATATAGGAGTTAGCATGGTATGGGCATGTCATGAGGAGGGAAGAATGTCATATTATGAGAAGAATGTTGAATATGAATGTGGATGGAAATAAAAGCAGAGGTAGGCCAAAGAAAAGATGGATGGATTGTGTGAAGAATGACATGGTTAAGAAAGGACTGAGATGACGGCTGATAAAGGAGATTGATAGAAGAAAAATGTTGTGCCGACCCTACGTAATGTGGGATAAGGACAAGAAAATGATTGACTAAATAATGGTAGGGAACGATAAAGAGCCATGCAAAATCGAATAATTAGAGGTGAAATACCTCTTATTATTCGATTGACTGATACAAGAGGAGCGTGAATTTGATAGTTTCATTTTCTAGTATTCCAAATCATCATACTATTTGTAGGAGTACCAGCTGCCCTCTCACGCCATAAATATATTGTTCGCCCCCGCCTCCGCCACCGCCACCGCGTCAGTTTGACCGGTCCCTTAATGATAGAGCAAAAACAAATAGTATTTACTTCAAGAAATGTGGGAAGACAGCTGCTGCTGCCGGTGTTTCCTGCAACTCGATTTTACTTTCGCGCCATTCACTCCATTCACGGTTCATTAACATTACCTGGAATATAAAAGAATTATTAAAACCACAAGCCACACATTATAACTTCTGTTGATTTTCAACGATGTCAGTTCTATCGTACCCTCGTAGACTACACTAAATATTTTTTATGAACCAGCTCGTATATGGACCGGTAGAGCATGATTGTTGCACTTGAAGTTTGCGCAGCTAACATGCCCTGAAACAGGTCCATGTCGAGTTGGTTAACATTAAAATTCCTAATCATATTCTCCCTCATCGATGCACTCTGGAAACACTCCCCTAAAAGGTGGAAAAAATAATTAATTATCGGCATTAAAAAAAATATGAAATATTGCCTTAATAGTGATATTGAATGGATGCCTTTTAACTTTCACTAGAAACTGGTTTTTTATTTGTTTTTCGGTTTTATTGTTCTTGGCACAACTGTCCTAAAATATTCAGCAATAATTTGCAAAGCATAGAAATTTATTGCAAAGCTTTGGTAGAGAACTAGGATTGACATACCTGTATTAATTATTACTACTTTATGTACCAAACCTAATACTTAACCACACATATTAATTATAATATCTGTGGTTAAATATTAGGTTTGGTTAAGTATTATTTTTTAAGAATGAATTTCCTTTCACTAGGGAGCTTGTTCTTTTTACAATATTATTTATTTACTTTAACTAGCTTTTATTTGCCTATAGATAGAACAATACTATGCACAATGAATGTTAATGCTACAGTAAAAAGATGTCAAATTAAATTACGATAAAAAAAAATGTACTACTAAAAAAATAACACATCTTGTTCACAGTATCAAGCACACATTGGTTTGTAAGAAACACGGAAATACATGAATATCTGGATATGCTGACCATCAAGGAAGAAGTTATCAAAAACATAAAGAAATACAAAGAAAGACTAAACATGCATACAAATGAATTGGCGAAAAACCTGCTTAACATACAAGACGATATATCACGCCTAAAAAGATGGCAAATACTAGAATTAGATCAGAGAAACTAAGTAGTTTCATGCAATTTACGGTGCTGTTTAAAGAAATCACACCCAAACATACGTCATCCCAGATAACATCTGATTATGGCTGAAGAGCCGATTGCAGATATATATATTTAAAAAAAAAAAAAACTTATTCACAGAACCTTCAGTAGTCACATGCATAGTATGTGGTTGTTTTCCATACCTGGAACACTTCACTACTGGCACAAAGTATGAGCCTATGAGCGGGATAACTGGATACCCCCACTTTCAAAGTCAAGTCACTCATCAACTGCTCCGCATAAAGAGTGGCGATCTTCTGCAGAACACTCTTAGAATTGTCCACCTGAAAAATGTAGTTTTACTATGAATGGTATGGATGGTTGTTGCTAAGAATCGACATGACAACAACTGATTTGGATGAAATGTTTAAAAGATTAATATAATTTGGGAACTAGATTAACACAATAGCTACTTTTTGCTACTTTTTACATGAGCTGAAGCTTAGCTCCCATCATTCTATTGGGCTCAAAATTCTAAACACAAAAAGGTCTTGTATCTTCGGACAGACATCATCATTATGTCAGCCAAGTACCATTTCTCTTGTTTTATTTAGTTTTGAGATAGTGTCCCAGCACTTTATCCATGTCAACTGAGCCTTAGACCTTATACCTCATTTTGTCAGACTTAGCAAAGTGCAAAACTTCGAAAGCTTAAAAAGAGGGCACTTCTCGACCACTTCTATACATTCTCAATTTCAGGCTTTAGAACATTGCAAAATTAGTGTTATTGTTTGGTTCTCATTGCCATTTTGCTAGCGTAGTTGGGGGCAGGTGTAGATGCGTTTTATCATGTTAGATACGGTACCGCACGGTAATAGGTAGGCAACTAGGTTTACAAAAAGATTTTAGCACTGTTAAAACCTTGGAAGTATTGATTAGTAAACATCCCTTTTTCACTCAATCTGGACTTAGATAGAGTAATATAAAGCTATTCCAACACAATGACAGGGTTTACCTCGAACTCGTCACTGCTGAGAGGGTCTTCTGTCTTCTTCTTCTTCGAAGAAGACCCCTGTTGTTGGTCCACTGTTAGATAACTCATGATGAAATGAACTTATATCCTATTGATAATTTAGTTCAAATATCCTGTTGTAAATCATTTTCCATTGGAATATCTTTCCTAAATTTTTCTACACGCTTGTTGATAATTATTCTGATAGTAATATAAGAAATTGAGAAAACAAAATAGAAACCAACTCGAATCTTGTTGTGTTTCTCACAAACCACAGACTAATTAAATTTAAACTAGGTAGGTAGGTAGGCACGTCCAGTGCTGCCAGCATTTTGTCAAAAGTTACCCAAAACTAGGAATTATTATAATTTAGAAATAGATAAAAAGTAACCTTTTAGTGTGAAAAATAGCCTTTTATTTTATATTTTTTCCAATATTAAGATACTAGAAAGAATCTTCTAGTAATGTTTTCCATTTTTAGTTGCACTTCACATAATTTTTTTTAACATTGCAAAATATATAAAAGACCGCTACTACATTCCGTTTGTGAATGAAGAAAGAAATTCAAAAATTATTCTACAAATTCCAAAAAAAATACTTCAAGCAAGGATAACAACATAATACAAAGAACAGTTATAACATTTTGAGTTGTTTGTAGTTAAAAATCAGGGTACGTCACAACACGTAGTATCCCTATATTTTTTGCAAACTCGTTAGGGGTACTACGTGTTTCTTAGCTTGACTTCTTGATTATACCTTGTGACTATTTCTGCCAATGTCCATTTCTACGCCTAATTCTTTCTATAAGTCAGACAGATAAGTCATGCCGTCAGTCAAAGTCACTATTATCATAATCACTGATCGGAGTAGGTAGAGCTATTTAGGTTCATTGACCGCAAACATTGATGTTAATATGGATATGCCACGGGATTCCGACTAATACTCCGGGATTCGATTATTATAATTCTTTTTATCAATAGGTATAAAAAATGGTATAAGTAAGCCCATAGGCGCACAAGCGACGTTGTAAATTTTACATCAGCAACACGTTGCCAAAGTTTTTGTCAAACCGGTTTTTGATGTTGCCGCCTTGTCAACAAAGCGGCAACGTCAAAAACCGGTTCGTCGTGATATCGCTGCATTATGCGCTCTCGCTCACACGTGCAGGGAGTGTAACGGGTGTGGCTAGAGTGACGCACCTGTGTTTGTCTCTTTCTGCACCACTGGAATTCAATTGTTTACCGAAAGTTCGGGATTCGGGGCATATCCATATTTTTCTATCATATGGCAAGTACATAAAATAACTCTACCTACTCCGATCACTGATCATAATCCATACCTATCTATCTTTTTTTTTTTACCTGCTATGCCAGGAGCGGGTATGTACCTAAGTATACATATTTGGGGTAAAAGATTCGTTTAACATGACTTAAAGGAAGGTTTCCATGTTTTATCATCACATGTGCTAATATTACGAACATCTAGGTACGCGTCAAAACAGGACGCTGCATATACGTAGTATCTCTAACTAGTCTTGGCTGCATGCAAGCAATATAATAAGGGAATACCCGAAATAAAAATAAATGGTACATACACGAGAGTGATGGCGGGCGTCCCAATGCATGTCTTCCAAACTTTCTGACAACAAAGACTTCAACAAGAAATAAATGAAAAATCTTTAAAAAAAACTTTTATTTACACAAATTCATTAAGTCCATTCATAAACTCATTTTTTCTTATCTAACTATATTTCACGCGCCTGCATCATTAGGCGCAGATTTATCATCATTTTCCAGAAGCTCTTCATATCTATCTTGCAAGAAATCTTGATATGCATCCTTAATGGCTCCTGAACAGGCTACATAGTGACCTCCTGAATGCTCTGCCACCACAGGCTTTGAGAATAGGCTGATGAGGGATTCACTCATTTCTGCAACAAAGAACACTGTAAATTCTACTGGTCATTAAATTTAAATTCTCAAAAATTCAGATTCAGACAGATTAGAGGCCAAGAATAGCCTTTTCGCCCCTAATCGGCAATGCATGTTTTCACTTAAAAATTACATTCTAGTTTATTTATATACTAGCCTCTGCCCACGGCTTCGCCCGCGTGGTGCCTGGATAAAAAGTAGCCTAGTGTTATTCTGATGTATAGCTATATTACTGTAAAGTTTCAGTAGTTTTTGCACTACTGTTTTGAAAGAGTAACAAACACCCATCCTCACAAACTTTCGCATTTATAATAGTAGCAGGATATAAAACCGTTCTGATACCAACTGTTTGATCGACCCACAGCCTAAACCATACAGTCCTAGAAGCATGAAACTTGGAGGGTATTTCTCTTATGGTATATGGGTGCACTAAGAAAGGAATTTGGAAAATTCTTCTTTCTAAACCTAAACCTTTGTATGAACAATCATATTCCTTGAACTCACAAACTAGAAACTTCGCATAAGTATTCTTCAGTACAAATGATAAAAGACAAATACATGTATTTTTTCAAACTACCCCTCAAAGGGAGTAGGACTGTGTCACCAATATTATAATACAAGACTGTGTGTTAAGTTTATATGGAAAATATTTAATGAGTTGTGCAATTTTTTGTAAACTGAGTTTGATTACTTAAAATACAAAAGATCTGAATATGTATGAAGGTTAAAACACCCTTAAGGGTGCAAGGCATGCTATTATTTTTGATGCACGTAACAATTACCTACCCTACGCGAGTAAAACCGCGGGCATCGGCTAGTCTAAGTATATAAGGTGCCCAAATATATCTTGACAACAGCTGATATAGCTTACATGCCCTTTGTATAATGAAAGTACTCAGTTTAACCAGAGAGCTGGCTCTTATGGGTCAACACATTAACATTGCCATTCAGCATGAAAATGCATCCAGCATATTGGGAATGCTTCCATGATCTATGATCTGGAGCAGTTGACCTATCTATATACAATATGCAATTATCTTTAGATAGCTAGCTGCTTCATCTGTATTTTTGTATATACCTACTAGTACATAGTTGTCTGCATAAATATGTATATTATTAACTTAGCTAGTTGACTGGTTGAAGAACAACAGAACTAGTTATAGTTATTTAATGTTTTAAAATCAGATCCTCACCCTTAGGAATGATGGAGTCGCTTTCGCCATACACATGCAATGATGGTATGGTGATGATTTCATCATAAAATCCTTTGTGCACCAGACTCCCTGATTTGAAACCCGATGCAAAAATTGCAAATTGAAATTCATAAGGTAAATCTGAAACAACAAATAGAAAGAAAGATTTAATAATACATATGTATTCCTTATGTTTGGGTTAACACTGTAAAAGCCGAATTACCAACAAATAAATAAATAATGCTGGACAATTTTCACACAGCATCATCTAGCCCCAAAGTAAGACGAGCTTGTGTTATGGGAACTACATGACTGATATACTGCTTATATATATATTTTTTTGTAAATACATACATATTATACATAGAAAACACTCAGACCTGAGACAAATATTTGCAGATCATACAAACATTTGTCCCGCGTCGGGAATTGAACCCACAACCTTCTGCGTCTCAGACAGACTGACACAGAGGTTGTCAGCAAATAAAAAAGTTGAGAAAAGTGTATGTGATATTCAAGCTACTTATAGTTCATTTTGCTTTCTGACTGGTGGTGACTCGTTCTTTCTTGGTAACTACTAACGCACACTAGGTACAAACAGTATGGTACAAACAGCCTAATTGCTAAAGGATTCAAGATGATAACTTTTTGAATCCTTTTCCTCACTTTAAAAAATAAAGCTGGCTAAGTGTGAGCCAACTTTTACACCAAGGTTCCTTTCCCGCACACAATGTTAGCACCAATTCTGAGGTAAATAACATAATTTTATTCAACTCTGGCCTCCATGCAAGGTTTCTGCATGTTACCCAGATTAAAGTAGAATATGTATTATTCTAAATCACAATACCAGTTCCAAATTTAATCCAGTCCTTACAGAGATTATTGTTGGACATTTTTCACACAGCATCATCTATCCCCAAAGTAAGCAGAGCTTGTGTTATGGGAACTACATGACTGATATACTACTTATATACATTTTTTTAGTAAATACATACATATTATACATAGAAAACACCCAGACCTGAGACAAATGAATGCGGATCATACAAACATTTGTCCGGCAGCGGAAATCGAACCCACAACCTTCTGCGTCTCAGGCGGACCTTCGCCCACTGCGCCACAGAGGATGTTTAGCAAGAAAACATTCAAACTTAACATATATATTAGTACTTCACATAAAGGGAATGAATTGTTTTTTTTATTATTTATCTAGATAGAGGTTATCTGTTGTAATGCTTTGGGTACAGAACCCTTGATAATACTCACATCCTTTTTGTGCCATAGCTGCTAATAAGCCAACCAAGCAAGCTCCTTGTGAGAAGCCCATAAAGCCATCAAACGGACCATGTTCTTTGACAGCATTCTCTATCAATCTTAATGTGTCCTCAAACCCAATTGCAGGCCCTCCTAGGCACTTGCCACTGAAGGTATTATCTTCTGCATTGAACCACCAAGATCTTGCATCTGAAAGTAGATAATACACCCTTTTTATCTATGCATGTAATGTATTATACATAGAATAGAATACAGGTTATTTGACACACAACAAAGCACAGAAAATAATTAAAATATACACTTTGTAGATAACAGTAAGATAGAATGATTTTTTGTGCTAATTAGCCCCATCTATGCCACATGTGCTAAACAGGTCCTGTCTTAGCTTAGTGCTGCTATATTGGACAGATACCTATATTGGTTAAACATGGGCGTTTTCGTTTTTTACCGCAAACGGTTATGTAACCGATATACAGTTTGCATATCGATATAGAAAACGGTTTTCAGATATTGATATCGGTCGTAGGGGTTTTTAGATGGGCAAACTAACAACGAAACAACAAACGCAAACTTGTTCAGTTATCAGTCTATCAACTTGTAATTACGCCGGTGTGAAAACATGGACCAAAATGAGTTACAATAGAAAGTAAACCATATTGCCAGCTATCTATAATATATTTTTACGCATGCCATGATCATGCAATCATGGCTAATGATACGTCATATTCGCTCCATATGTCGTTTCATTTGGTTTTTGGTTTGTGAAATTTTCGTTTTGTTCGTGTCTGTAACAGTTGAGGTTTTGATAAGTTTTCATGATATTGGTTATGTGGATTTAAATATCAATATGGTATCGATATCTAACCCATATCCGATATCAGTTATGTTTCAATATATTGAACTCATGTCTAATATTGGACAGATACAGATTATTGGTTACTTGTTCTTGTAAGAATTGTTATAGTTATCCATTCACTGTTTTATTTCCTATTCAACATTTGCATAGTTCTGATTTCTAGACAGTAAAGTGTAGTCAAATAAATTTCATAGGTACTTTATTGTTGAGAACAAAAATATTTAAGAGTCATCTTAACAAGTAACTAGACACTGATCATACCTTCATCTCCAGTACCATCGTCACTCACGACTCTATGCGGCCCAGATAGGAAATACAGTTGGGCGTACTTCGCCAGGGCTTTGCGGAAGGAGCCTATCTTCCCTTTGAACACGTTTCCATTTTGGCGATATCCATGGAAAGCGAGGATCTTCAGCTTTGGTCGATCAGCGTTGGGTATGTTATTCTGCGGCCGAATTGACGGCGGTGGTGGTGCCGGTGGGGGTGAAGGATAACTATGGCTAGAATTCGAATTTTGGTCATGTTCTGACATTGCTGAATACACTCGTTCTAAAATAGGAACTTCTCTGTTGCTTTTAGGCAGATAAAGCAGTTTATTTTGATTAAAGCTCCGCCAAATAAAACAAACCCTACTACCCAAATCTAAATAATCTAACGAAATTTTAGGCCGAAGCTATTTAAATTCCAGAATTGGAAGTCCTTCCCCTCACCTTAACAACTTCTACCCTAACCCGGTTACTTTTTTTTTTCTTGGAGCTTTTGGTAAGGGTCTTTACCACTATTTAATCTAGCTTCTACTCTGGAGACAAACCTCCCGGTCACGGGGAGCTTCGCCAAATGCCATCCTGGCTGGTCGATTGGGAGCCCATCTGTGTGGGGCTGTTATGTTAGAGTCACGGTGTCACAGGGCCGTGCGTGCAGTGGAGCAACATCATTGAGCTGATGTGGCGGCATTTCTTCGTGCGGTCGTAACGGCACGCCAGCATCACGACGGAGTCCTCAATGCTGGGGTGGTGAGTGAACTGCAACTGCAAGTGAGCAGCTGGTATCTCGGCTCGGTCTGCTAGAGCGAATTTTCTCTGACCCTGTTCGTCCAGTGGGATGTATGTTGGGATAGAGGCGTTTATGAGTCGACGGTTGAGGTCATGTAAGCTTATTTTATGTTAGGCAGCTTGGTCGATCCTACCATCCCATGATGCACTTCGCCAAACCACTACAGTCACAGTAATCTCTTGTCCCATTTTGTTGTGTTCAGCTTATCGCTATATCGGCAGGTGTACAGTGTACAGTACCTGCCTTGTACTGTAATATCGATGTTAATAATATACCCTGTGATCATACAGCAGTGCTCTTTGCATGCAGCAACTATTTTTTTTAGAGAGTCAAGAAAAAACTAACATTGTTATAAAATGGAATCCAGTAGCTAGGAAAGATGCTTTCTACATCAATAACAAGACAGCTAGCTTCATTGAATGGTTGCTCAAATTTACCAGCGTCAACCCGTCATATCAGTGGTCTCGATAATATTTATTTATTATTTAAGAGTGAAATACCACTTTTCAAGCATATCAAACTTAATTCTACACTTCAGTGCTTGGTCTGTAGAAATTGTAACATCGATTGTAAATCTGCTTGCTTGCAAATCGCATCACTAAAATTTGGCGCCAAATTAGTAGCTGTCAAATCAAACGTTTATTTTGTGCGGTTCGTTGTTGTTTTCGTGAGCTTGTTTTTTCTTAAAATCTCAGACAAAAAGACTCGGAAAGTCGACTAAAATGGAAGACGGCGACTTTGATCAACGCCTTAGAGATTTACAAAGAGAATATCTCGAATTCCTGGACGATGAAGTAAGTTCCTCATCCTCCGTTCGAGAGGTTATCGGTGTATTATAGATTATGTTGTAAACTTCAACATTATTTATGTTACTTTAGGAAGACCAAGGGATTTACATGGAGCGTGTAAAGCAGATGATAGCGGACAAATCGCAGCGACTTGTTGTAAACGTGAACGACTTGAGACGAAAGAATCCCGAACGTGCTAAGAATTTGCTGGAGACTGCTTTTGAGGAGCAGATTGCCTTTCAAAAGGCTCTCAAAGAGTATGTTTCGTCTATAGATCCGACATACGCTAAGGAGCAGGAAGAATTCTTTGTGGCTTTTTCGGGCAGTTTCGGTAACAAACATGTTACGCCTAGGAGTTTGACCTCGCGGTGAGCATACCTGTGCATCAATGCTTTTATCATTTAAGAGATTTTATTCGATTAAATACATGTATCTCTCAATAATTTTATACTCATTTGGTACTGAGCCCCTGTGCTGAGTTTTGCTAAATTATCAAAATAATTTAGTATGGAAATCCTGTCAATACCTTCTCCATTTTGACGTATTTGTAACTCAGCATAGACCTTATGGTCACAAAGACAACCAGAACGGGACAGCCTATACTCAGACAGTAGAGTTGGCCACTAACAAATCACTAACTTACTCAATCACAACTGAAATGGTTTTACAAATGATGTATGATGGATAGAAACGAATGTACTAAAAAATCGGAAAAAATGACATACTGCAATGATCTAGTAGTATGTTTTTTTTTTAAGATTCTCGCTATAAACTATCAATTCCAAAGAAAGGTGTCATGTGGAATGCCAACTCCTTGAAAAATGCAGTCTTGTACCAAATGTTATTTTTGATGCCTCTAACTAATCTGTACTTGGTATCCTTAAAGATATGCAGTGAATATGTATCCTCTATGGTGCAGTGGGCGAAGGCCTGCCTGAGAGGCAGAAGGTTGTGGGTTAGATTCCTGCTGCAAGACAAATGTTTGTATGATTAGCAAATTTTTGACTTGGGGCTGGGTGTTTTCTATGTATAATGTATTTACAAAAAAAAAGAATATGAGTAGTATATCAGTCATGTAGTTCCCATAGCACAAGCTCTATTTAGTTTGGGGCTAGATGATGCTGTGTGAAAAATGTCCAGCATTTTTATTATTATTAAATAAATAAATATTATGGGAACTACATGACTGATATACTACTTATATACTTTTTTTTCTAAATAAATATATATCATACATAGAAAAACACCCAGACTCGAGACAAATATTTGCAGATCTTACAAACATTTGTCCCATGACAGGAATCAAACCTGCAACCTTCTGCATCTCAGGCGGACCTTCGCCCACTGCGCCACAGAGGTTGTCATTATTATATGAGAATGTCAATCATACAGTGGTTACCCTGTTTTTTTGGTAATTCAAAACATAAAGGGGTTATGACAGAGTCAAAAAAAAAAATAGAACTTCTTAAATTAACAGAAAAAAACATGGATACATTATCATTCACTATGGCCACTAGTATAGTATTATAATACTGTGCTATGTCTTTCTGTGGTTGCAGGGGATTGCTGCCTTTAGAATTGTACCTTAATTCATAGTTACTACCTTCGGGTAGGTCAGAGGGTAGTTAAATATTTAACTACCCTCTTGTGTTGGGAAATGCCTCAAATTCAGTATTTGTTTTTCTCTCTACTGCCACTTCCATAACAGTGGATCTAGATCTATAGTGGGACAAAGATAATGCAAGTTTTATTTTCTTCACTGTCATACTGGAAGTGGCGTAGTCACTAGAATCACTTTATCTGCTAGTAATAGTCTAGTAGTTGTAATATGCATTTTGAAGAAACTAGTGGTGGTAACAGGAATAACCCCTCTTTCACAATTGCAGGTATCTAGGTAACCTTATATGCGTGGAGGGTATAGTCACGCGCGTCTCTCTAGTGAGGCCTAAGGTGGTGCGCAGTGTGCACTACTGTCCTGCCACTAAGAAGGTTATGGAGAGAAAGTATACCGATCTGACATCTTTCGAAGCTTTCCCCACCACCGCCATATATCCTACCAAGGTATTTTAGCAAAATTATCTACAGACAAGAACTCTGCAGTACCTCATAAATAAATAAACACCCAACTGACACAATCAAAGTTCAGAGTGCGTACTATGATTTCCTGTGTTGTGGGTATCAGGAAGTATGACCATGGTACCTCAACAGCTAGACCTGCCCGCTTAGCATGAGCACCCAAGACAATGTTTTGTCTACCGCCATGAAGAAAAAACTATTTCTGCAAAGCCTTTGACTTGGGCAGAATGGAACATATAGCAGTAGAACATGCAAACATTAGTATCAGCAGGCTAATCACCTGCTGTTTGAAGGATCAGTCTGGTTATGTGTAAGAATTGCACTATCATGCCACACCTAACATGCTCTATCTACATCTCTTTACCGATTCATATATGGACTGGTTAAAGAAACTGTATCATGGGTAGAGTAAAAGAGAACAATGGAATTGGCATGATCGTTTACAAAAAAAAAAAAACTGATATGAAGATTATTTGCAAATTATTTGATGAGCTTTTGTTAGTTGGTCATGTATTTGTCTGAGAGCTGGCATGCTTTTTGATGTAAGTGATATGAAGTCCATTTCTCACTGTCATTACCAGTAGTAAAGTACGATCTTGGTGGCGTGGGTGGTGAGTAGCCGGTTATGACACAAGAGGTCCATGTCCGATTCCCGAGTCATTGTATTATGGTAGTGCCTGATAACCACAACATGAATTTTAAGACTATGTCATGTGACTGTTGAGATGTTATTCTCTATGTACTTAAATTGAATTGTCAAATTAATAATACAATGTTACTATCCTCTCCATCCAAAGGTTGTTTTGAATAGATTGCTGCTAATCGATGAGACTGCCCATTGTACTTTAATATGAATAAGTTTTTTTTTTTTTATTTGTTCAATAATGTATTTTAATTAATTCAATAAAAATAATACAATCTTTCAGGATGATGAAGGCAATGCCCTAGAGACGGAGTTCGGACTGTCTCGCTACAAAGACCACCAGACTCTCACAGTCCAGGAGATGCCAGAACGGGCCCCCGCTGGCCAGCTGCCTCGGAGCGTGGATATAATCTGTGATGATGACCTTGTGGACCAGTGCAAGCCAGGAGACAGGGTTCAGATTGTGGGGAATTACAGGTGTCTCCCCAATAAGCAGGGGAGTTTCACTGCTGGAACATTTCGGTGATTATTTTATGAAACATTGTTCTTTTTAGGATTATCACCAATTATCGTATTTTCTTCAATTAATGTTTTAGAAGGTTTAAATTTATACATGCGTTTTGTATTATCCATTCAAGTGAAATTGTATTTATTGAACTTTATTTAACATTATCTTAGTTGCCAGTCTTCGGGTACTCCGACTTTCGATCCGAAGGTCGTTGGCTCGGAACTCGGTCATGCCGAATCGACTATGCCCTACTTGGTATGCTCAAAGATCTATGCACTGTGTACATATCTGAGGATGTCCACCATGTGGAACATCAAAACTCAACCGTGAAATATTTGTGAAGAATTAACAGCTTGTCTTTCATGAAGGATTAAGATACTGCATTTCTAGTGCCTTAGGTTCACTTTAAACTTGAATTCCAGGACAATACTAATAGCGAACAACATAACGCAAATCAACAAAGATTTCAACATGACCATCACACTGGACGACGTGAAGCTCTGCAAGCGACTGGCGAGGCGCTCCAACATTGACATGTTTGAGCTGCTCGGGAAGTCACTAGCACCATCTATACACGGACACGAGTACATTAAGAAGGCGATACTGTGCCTGCTATTGGGAGGGATGGAGAAACATCTACCCAACGGAACCCGACTCAGAGGGTGAGGGATTTGAAACACTTTTTTTAATCCTACTAATATTATAAACGCGAATGTTTGTGAGGATGGATGTTTGTTACTCTTTTACGCAAAAACCACTGAACGGATTTTGATGTAACTTTACAGTAATATAGCTTATACATCAGAATAACACATAGGCTACTTTTTATCTGGGTACCACGCGGGCGAAGCCGTGGGCAGAAGCTAGAACAACTATACTTTTTTTTAATAAAAAGTGGCAGTTTGCATACAATAAAATACACATTAACCTAACTAGACACTAGACGAGAGATCGGCCTGAGCTGAATTAGTGTTTCATGTAGCTGGAGTACACATACCCTGGTCAGTAGATAGTGAACTGTGCATGCGGCTTATCAGGGCTGCAGTATCGCGGCAGCCTCAACAACATCCTGAAACCGTTGTCGTATTTGATCCGATATTTTGATATTTAACCATTTCGTTATAGTTACATAACATTGGCATGTCAAAGTTTACATAAGTTCTTAATCTAGAATATTCCACTATCCATGCAAATCAGAAAATGAACAACTCATGTATTCATGAATATGATAAAAAGGGTGACATTCAAGGAATTCCTTTAATTTCGTTTTAAATCCGCAGTGCATTGTAGGATTTCTGTGTATATTTATATTTAACCCACAGACTGCATGTGTAAAATGATGTACAATATGCTTTAAATAACAACTCAGTCGCCGAAGGCCCGCCTGAAACGCAGAGACCTTTGTAGCTCAGTACGCGAATGCCCGCCTAAGACGCAGAATGTTGCGGGTTCGATTCCCGCCAAGGGACAAATGTTTGTATCATGTGTGAATATTTGTCCCGAGCATGGCTGTTTCTATGTATAATATGTATGTAATTACAAAAAAGTATATAAGTAGTGAAACAGTCGTGTTCCCATAATACAAGCTCTGCTCAGTTGGGGACTAGATTATGCTGTGTGAAAAATGTCCAGCATTAGTTATTTATTTATTGTTTCCAGAGATATAAATATCCTTCTAATCGGCGATCCCTCCGTTGCCAAGTCTCAGCTGCTACGTTACGTGCTACAGACTGCGCCTCGTGCCATCACCACCACAGGTCGAGGGTCGTCGGGTGTCGGTCTCACAGCTGCTGTGACCACAGATCCTGAAACTGGCGATCGCAGGTACTTAACCATATTTTCTATACAGCTTAATTGGTAAAAAAAAGCATATGGCCCAACTGTTGGTAAGCGGTTACCGTAACCTTTCATAGGTCTCATGTGCCTGTAATTTCATTTACTGATTGCCCTCATGTATTGTATATAAATAGATTGCGTAGGTCTTAATTATTACATTAAATATTAAATAGGCAGGTACATGATATCTGTAAGGGCGCTGCAACGTGAGTTCGATCTTTCAGACTCGTGTTACAAAATAATTTTATAATTTAGAGAAAATGGAATATTAATCACGAGCGGTAGAATATAACATCCTCATTCGAATCCTCATCAGACATTTAATGACATGTAGCATCTTAAAAAAAAAACGGCGGCAATATAATTGCTAACCTAATATTATTTCGTTCAAGGCTGGAAGCGGGCGTTAAAATTTATAAAACGGCGGGAATATAGTTGCCAATCTGATATAATTTCGTTCTAGGCTGGAAGCGGGCGCCATGGTACTAGCGGACCGCGGCGTGGTCTGCATCGACGAGTTCGACAAGATGTCCGACATCGACCGCACCGCCATCCACGAGGTCATGGAGCAGGGCAGGGTAACCATCGCGAAGGCGGGCGTGCACGCCACGCTGAACGCGCGCTGCTCCGTGCTGGCCGCGGCCAATCCCGTATACGGACGGGTGAGTACCAACCCCACTGAATCATACAAACAACCTCTTATGGTAAACTATTACGTCATAACATCGTAATCGGCCGTTCCGTCGTTTCTTGTCGGCCAAGCTACTGAGACGACACGCCCGATGTTCGAAAAAAAATTGCGGTAAAAAAATAGTTAAAATCAATTGTTTTTTCCTGGTAGTGATCTGTATCAGTTGAGGTATAGATCGTTAGTAACTTTAGATAGCCTAGCTGTTTCATCTGTATTTTTGTCTATACCTACTTGTACATAGTTGTATGGATAAATGTATTTCTCACGTAAAGAAACATATTGATTTCACAAACACACACTTCTATTAGTGGAACATACAGATGACATAATTAATGTTAATAAATTAGCATTTATATTAATTAAATGCTAAAGTATATATTTGTCATCTGTCCAACTAAACAAAAGCAGCATTTTAAAATGTGCCCTGTAATTTATTTTTGTCATTTGACTAAACAAAAGCGGCATTTTATAATTAAATAAATTTGTGTTATAAAACTAGCTTTAACTGTAGTCTTTTCCATCTCCTTTCAGTATGATCAATACAAGACTCCGATGGAGAACATAGGCTTGCAGGATTCCCTGCTCTCCCGTTTCGACCTGCTCTTCGTGATGCTGGACATCGCGGACGCGGACCACGACAACATGATCTCCGAACACGTGCTGAGGATGCACAGATACAGGTTCTTTGATAACTTTTTAAATTTTCGCGATCAATTAACATAATCAAAGTTTTTACGGATTGCATATACAGATGAAGCGACGCGCGTCGGGAAAATAATAAAGGTAAACGCGATAAAGACCCATATTTAGCTGTAATCGAGTCGTAAGGTATACCGAACCGTGATAGCGCCATATTGTATTTGGTTCCCTTAATTCAAACTAGATGTCGCTAGTGAAAATGGTCATTTTCCTAGAACGCGCTATCGATGTGTTTTAGTCCCTTCCTTATAACATCGAGTTGATTTCAACATATACCTTTTTCTTCACTGGATGGCGATGCTAGTCTGGCGACATCCTGCGATGCAAGTGCGGATTCGATTCCCGCCGAGGGGGTCATGTTTGCATTAGAGGTGGGGAAAAGCGTTATTTTCGTATCACCGTGACTGTCGTTCCAGTTCCAAAAAAGTCACAGTGAAAAATCAACGTTACTTTGTCACGTCGATCACTCAGATCACGAGAAACGAGATGTCTAAAATTGTTTTAAATGTTCCGAAATACCAGAAAAATCAACGTGACTTTTTTCACGTCGATCACTCAGGTCACGAGAAACGAGATGTCTAAAATTGTTTTAAATGATCCGAAATACCAGGCTCACAGGCTCAGGACTGAGTTGCACAAATTGAATATTGGCACTGTTTCACAAACATTATAATATAAGCCGTATGTAGTTAACTATTTCTATATAACTATTATTTATGTACTTATTAAAATATCTACTTATTTTTATTTTTTTAAAGTAATTAAATAACGATGTATCTTCATTCATAGTAAATACCTAAATATTAATATAAAATACACATACCTTCAAGTCCCTTACCCCAACTAATATCAAATACGATAATGAGTGTATAACGTAAAAGTTGATTTAGATTGTTCTCATCTGCCATTTCTAGAAAACAGGTACCTACTTACCCTCTAACTCTATAAAGAGAGTTATAGTGAAATAAACACGAAAAGGCGCCGAGGAAGCGCGAAACTAACCGAAGTTACCGCTAGTCGCGCGTCATTAGAGCAGTCAGTAGGAAGGAACGATAATATATCTTGGAACGGTGCGCGATTGGAGCACGAAGGGACGACATACGTAACGTTGTTCCTTTTCCACAAATCACAGTGATACTATTTGCCTTCAAATCACTGTGATTTTTTCATCGTGACGTTATTTATTACTCACCTCTAATCAGTAGATGATTATGAAATAGACATTATTAGACATGGGCGTTTTCGTTTTTTCCCGCAAACGGTTATGTAACCGATATACAGTTTGCATATCAAAGTCAAAGTCAAAGTCAAAATCCATTTATTCAATAAAATCACAAGGACCACTTTGAAACGTCGGTTTTTATCTAGGTGCCTGTTCCTCCGCGACCAAGCCAGGAAAGAAAGGCAAGAAAACAAGGCTGGTTATTCTTTTTAATGATCCTTTTACAAAACAATAGGTTCGAGTTGGAGCATTTTCAATCCCAAGAGTTTTTGTCATCTAAATAATCAGATATTTTATAGTATGCCTTTTTATAAAGCTTTTGTTTAATTACGTTTTTAAATTTGTTAATTTATAATTTTTGTATATCTCTTGGGAGTTTGTTATAAAAGCGTACACCGTGCCCTTTAAACGATTTACCAACTTTATGGAGTCTACAAGTGGCAACAGCGAGTTTATCTTTATTTCTAGTATTAACATTTTTTCTTAAACAAATTAATATTTTTGTGAACATACATCAGATTTTCATAAATGTATTGACAAGGGAATGTCATTATATTTATTTCTTTAAACTTTTCGCGAAGTGATTCTCTGGGGCCCATATTATAAATTGCTCGAACAGCCCTCTTCTGCAGCACAAAAATGGTATTGATATCAGCAGCACTCCCCCACAGCAGTATATCGTACGACATAATGCTGTGGAAGTAGCTGAAGTAAACTAGTCTAGCTGTGTCAACGTCTGTATAAAGACGGATCTTTTTGACTGCATATGCCGCAGAACTAAGTCTCCTCGATAACCCATCAATATGAGGACCCCATTGAAGCTTATTATCTAGGGTGATACCTAAGAATACGGTGGTGTCCACAAGAGCCAACTGTTCATCTTTGATTTTGATATTTGCTTTAACTTGTGTAACATTGGGTAGTATAAATCTAATACACTTTGTTTTATTTTGATTAAGTAGGAGATTGTTAACGTTGAACCATTTTACAACCTTAGAGATTGCATTGTTTACATTGTCAAAATTGGTTTGTCGTCGCTTTAACTTAAATAAAAGTGACGTGTCATCTGCAAACAATACAACCTCATGATCGTCCCTTACAAGGTGGGGTAGATCATTAATGTATACTAAGAACAAAAATGGTCCAAGAATTGATCCCTGCGGTACACCGATAGTAACCAGAGACCCCGGAGACCGTTTTCCATTCACGTCAACTCTTTGTACTCTGTCACTTAAATAGGAAGTTAGAAAGTCTAGAGCAACGCCCCTAATACCATAATGGTGTAGTTTCCTGATCAATGTGTCATGGTCTACGCAATCAAATGCCTTTGACAAATCACAAAAAACGCCTAAAGCGTCATGAGATTCCTCCCAGGCATCAAATATGTGCGATATTAACTCAATACCAGCATCAGTGGTTGAGCGACCCTTACTAAATCCGAATTGCTTATTATGCAGTAAATTATTTAATTTAAAATGTCTTTGCAATTGATTTAAAATTATTTTTTCAAAAATTTTACTAAATGTAGGAAGTACTGATATAGGTCTAAAATTACTAGGGTCAGAACATGTACCCGATTTGAAAAGTGGAGTTATTTTACTGTGTTTCATTAAATCAGGGAACACACCACAGTCAATACACTCGTTGAATATTAAAGCTAGTTCGGGCGCAATAATGCCAATCAATGATTTCACAATGCAAACAGAGATGCCCCAGAGGTCCGTGGTTTTTTTTAACATTTATGAGTTTGAAAGCTTTTATGATGTCATCACTATTTACATGATCAAATTTGAATTGTATTTTACATTCTGTTAAGTTTTCTTTTAACAATGACTCTGCTTCTATGGGAGAGGAGTTTAAGGATTTTGTGGTAGAGACTGGAATGTCGGTAAAAAAGTTTTCGAACGCATTAGCTACATCACTATCCTGATTGACGGTGGCATTGTCAATTTTCAAATTAAACTTATTGTTCTTAGTTGTGACTCTTCCAGTCTCACTGTTGATTACTTTCCAAGTGGCTTTTACTTTATCTTGGCTATTTTTAATTTTTGAACTCAAATGATGAGCTTTTGCTTCACGACAAACATTTTAAAAAATTTTAGAATACTTTTTGACTTGTTCTTTAAACTCCTCATTAAAATTATATTGTTTTTCAGCATAAAGATCATACAATTTCTTCCTGCTTTTATGTATTCCCGCTGTTGCCCAGTCACTGAACTTTTTACCGTCAGAGACCATGATCGATTTCGATGTAAAAATTGAATTGAACACATCACTAAATTTCTTAAAAAATGTGTTGTATAAATTACTTGGATTAAAATTACCATATAAACATGGAAATACAGAAGTTAAATTCAATTTTAGTTTGTCCAATCGATCTTTGGTCATAGGTATACAAGTAATATTTCTTTTTTCAAGTTTTTTTGTTTGAACCTCTTTTTTAATTATTTGACCAAGATGATCCGACTTAATATTACTAATTAAACTCTTATTTAAAATTTTAATCTTGGCAAAGATATTGTCTATACAATGTGGCCGAAGTATCGGTTATTCGAGTAGGCTCCATAAATTGAGGTTTTAAATCAAATGGTTGAAATAAACTAATTATTCTAGTATTTAAGGAGTTAGTTTCTAGTAAATTAACATTAAAATCTCCGCAAATAATAATATATTTATTTGATTTAGATAATTTAAACAACATTTCTTCCATAACTTTTTCAAAAATGTCAAATGAGGCAGATGGTGGGCTGTAAACGCTTATAACTATGAATTGCTCCAACTCTATGCAAGCAACTTCAATGTGTCTTTCTACAGAGAGGTGGACTATATCTAAACGTTCTCTAAATTTTATCTGTAATTTTATATATCGATATAGAAAACGGTTTTCAGATATCGATATCAGTCGTAAGGGATTCAAACGTTAACATGATTTTTAGTTAGGCAAACTAACAACGAAACGACAAACGCAAACTTATACAGTTATTCAGTACATCGATGTAGGTACTTAGGTATTAAAAGTTATTTAACAGTTTAGCAACTTGTAACTACGACTTGTGAAGTTTTCGTTTTTTTCGTGTCTTTAGTAACAGTTGAGGTTTTGATTAGTTTTCATGATATCGGTTATGTGGATTTAAGTCTTTTTAGTTTTCTTTTAGTCCTCCGACATAAGTTTCACTTTCTGCTCGATATAGTTATTTGGTTTAGTTGTGCGCACATACGTTGTGCGTTGTTGTGTTTATGTTGCAATCAAGATTTGAACTGAATTTTGTTAGTTGTATTCTTTTATGTGGTTGTAATGTGTTTTGTGCCTGTAAATAAATAAATAAATAAATATCGATATGGTATGCTATCTAACCCATATCCGTTAGAAGTTACGTTTCGATATATCGAACTTATGTCTATTCTGAAATGATTTCTGCATTGCCACGCTGGATGGCAATGCTAGTCTGGCAACATCGTTAGCTCGAGCGAGGAGCCGCCTGCGATGCAAGTGCGGATTCGATTCCCGCCGAGGGGTCAAATGTTTGCATGCTCTGCAGATATTTGTTCCGGGTCTATATTCGTAGTTCCTGATACCTACGATACAAGGAATGTTAGTGTGGGTTCAGAGGTCTAGACAAATACCACTTTCTGTTGTCGTTAACGCCTGCGGAAAGATTAATTTGTATGGAAATGACATTAGCTGTGGAAATGTCACGTGACAGCTGCCAAGTTTTACCTTGACAAATTTGCTTTAGCGTGAAAGGAAAAGTAAGCGTGAGGTATTTGTCTAGCACCTCTAGACTATGTATTTGACTGTTGAGTGTTAAAAATATACTGTAGCCGCGTTGTATAAGTAATGTTTTTATACAGGTTAAAGTGCTTGTGATTTTAATGAATATGTGTAATTTTTTTTGACTTTGACTTTGCTGATCGCCACCGTGCTCCGCAATAGCGGGCCACCTACCAGCGGGTTTTTTCCACCTTAAAGAAAAACATCATTTTACAATAAGAGCACATTGTTAAAGGTAGGCTTAAGGTTGTTTTAGTAACAATTAAGTGATATAACTAATAGTCTAAGCCAGAATAGTAAGTATCCTGTGTGATAGGTATTAGCGATATAAAACACATATAAGCCGAAATTTAATATAGAGAGCTTTTTATAATTTGAATTTAGAAATTTACAATGCTTATGGTTCCTAAAAAATATTATACTAAAAAATAACTATATTTAAAAATAACTACTTACATACTTTCAGAAATCCTAAAGAACAAGATGGCGAAGTGTTGCCGATGGGATCTTCCGTAGAAATGCTGTCCACTGAGAACCCTGACAATGATGAAACAGAGGTTTGGTTGCATTATCCTTATTCTTTATTGTACATCATCATCATCATCATCAGCCTATATTAGTCCACTGCTGGACATAGGCCTCTTCTAATGAGCGCCATAGCTTTATTGTACACACAAGACAAAAACTAGTACAAAGACGGGCTTAACCCTAACAAGAGTTTATACGTATATATAAAAGTAGAAATCCGTAAAGGATTTCCATTGGAGATCTCAAATCCGAATTTTACAAAAATTTCATTTCTCTGCAATATAGTCAGTAAAATTGAACATTGATAATATATAAGTATCTAGGTAGGTATATATTTGGATTTTGATATTTAAGTATAAATTATTTTCTACATTCATACTAATGACATACTTTATAAAAGTCTTTATAGAAATCCACAATATCGTAGATAAAATCGACGTTTCAAAGTGATTCTTGTGATTTTAATGAATAAATGAATTTTGACTTTGACTATATATATCTGGTATGTATTAGTTTACTTTTATTTTTGGTTGCTAGTTATTTTTAAATAAATACATTTTCACACAGCATCATCCTGCCCCAAACTAAGCAGAGCTTGTATTATGGAAACTACATGACTGATATCAGATACTTATATACTTTTTTTTGTAAATATATAATTAATTATACATACAAAACACCCAGACCGAAGACAAATATTTGAAGATTATTCATACATTTGTCCCGCGGTGGGAATCGAACCCGCAACCTTCTGCGTCTCTGCCTGCGCACACTGCGCCACCGAGGTCATCAAATCAATAAGTTTACTCTTATTTTGATAATCTTCTACACTTAACCTAGCGTAATCTTAGGCAATTACAGATTGCTTAGTGGCAGATTTCTATGAATAAATTACAGATAAAGACGCCTAATTAATTGTTCTTTGCTTAGTGCAGACGGGAATTAGATAAATAGATTAAAGATATCATGTAATTTGTGAATGCTCCGTTCGCCTTGCATTGGCCTAGCATTGGTTATCATATATTATAATATTATACAGGTTATAAGATCTTATCCCTATTGTTGAGACAAACGATGTGTTGATACCTTTTTTATTTTATTCAAACACTAGTTGTTGCCCGCGGCTTCGCCCGCGTGGTATGTTATAAAGTAGCATATGACCGTCTCCAGGCTTCAAACTACATATGTCCACCAACTTTTGAATGAATCGAACCAAGGATTACAATTTATACAAAGTTTAGAACTCAATTGCACACCCCCAAAGGGTAGTTTTGAAGAAATAAAAAATACGTGTTTCATTATTTACTTTAAAGTTTATTTGTATAGAGTTTTGAGCGAATCAAACATTTTTTTTTTCATAGATACTTTACCGTCCTATTTAACGCCCTTGGGGATCGATTTTCGAAAATTAGCCTATGTGTTATTCCAGATCCTAAACTATCTACATTCCAAATTTCATCAAAATCGGTTAAGTAGTTACGGAGATATGTGGTAACAAACATTCACACCAACACACACACATACACACACACACACACACACACACAGACCTTCGCATTTATTATATTAGTAGGATAAATACAGTGTTACAGTTTACAACAACCAATATGCTATATCTACATCACAATGAGAAATTAATGTTGTTCTAGGAAACAAACCAATCGATATACGAGAAGTACGACCCCCTCTTGCACGGCAATACGCGGAGTAAGAAGGACCAGATCATAAGCACCAAGTTCATGCGCAAGTTCATACACATCGCGCGGCTTATGAAACCCAAACTCACACAGGAGGCCTCGGATGCGATAGCCGATGAGTATGCCAAGCTGAGAAGCCAGGATATGATGGATAGTGATGTGGCTAGGGTAAGTCATCACTACCTAAAAGTTTTCAATTATAGAGAGCTCGCTTCGCTCAAGAGAAACTACGAAAAAATATCACAAAGTATTTCTCTTTTTAGGCTTGACAGAACCTAAAACGGGAAGACTTCGCTTGACAGAACATAAGGCTTCTAAATTAAATAGAGGTCACTTCGCTCGCCAGAACATTTCAGTTCCCAAATAAAGAGTTGCTACTTTCTCTCGCCAAAAACGTCAGCTAGTAGCGACTATTCACTCTTTACACACGTGTGCACGCCCCTCGCTTTGCTCGCTATTAACTTCTGTTACTAGTATTATAATATGTGTGCTTCTAAAGCAGCATAATATATTAAATAACTGTAGACGATCTCGCTAGTTCTCTCACTAGCAGATCTGTGCTAGCAGGTTCTAAAGATTGAGATAAATACGGCATCGACCAATGAGGGCTCAAGGATATGACGAACTCTCGACCAATGAGCGTCGAGCATATTGGTTCGTAATCCGGGGCGTACATTCCAGGGGTGTGCAATACCGTCATGTGTTTAGTTTGTACGGAGCGTATTGTACGACCATGGAAAGCACACCCAGATAATTCAAACCAAATGGTTTGTAATACTGGCTGTACTTTCCGGGGTTGTGCATTCCATGGACGTACAATACAGGGACTCAAAAGATTTACTTATTTTTATACCTTTCTACTAATAGGCTAATTTACATATAACAATAACGAGGGACTTAATTAATAAGTAGTAGCATATAAATGATTATGTCTACCTGGGTGGCGCGGCGGTGTAGCCGGCTGGACGCAAGAGTTGCGGGTTTGATTCCCGCTGCGGGACAAATGGTTGTATGTTCTGCAGATATTTGTTCTGGGTTTGGGGTGTTGTGCTACTCTTAGGAGTCAGGATTATGTAAGTGTTGGGTATTTATTTGTATTTTACTAGCGACCCGCCCCGGCTTTGCACGGGTCATGCAAATTTCCGACATTTCGAAAAAAAATATAATAGATTATATTTTTGTTATTCTTCCTTGGTAGCCTCTATTTGCCTACGAAATATGAACCGGGTAATGTATTTTTTTCGTCGATAGACACAACCGGTGACCGCGCGTACGCTGGAGACGCTCATCCGCCTCGCGACGGCGCACGCCAAGTGCCGGCTGAGCTTCCAAGTGACCGAAGACGACGCGATGAAGGCCATACAACTTGTACATTTCGCTTACTTCAAGAAGGTAAAGCCTGCCCTAAACCCTCATTGTAATTTCTGCTTTTTTTTCATCATGCCACTTTTGCCCAACAGTGGGGCCGTTGGGCAAAGTATCCCCCAATTCTTTCCATCTACCTCTATTTACCCATTGTAATTTCTGCTTTTTCTTCATCATGTCACTTTTATTTTCTAACCTATTGTGTCCCTCTGTTGGGCAAAAGTCTCCCACCAATTTCTTCCATCTACCTCTATTGAACTTTATTTACCCATTGTAATTTCTGCTTTTTCTTCATCACGTCACTTTTTTTTCTAACCTATTGTGTCCCACTGTCACAAGTCCACAGGGGGCACTGCAATAGATTATGGAATGGAAAACACGTTAATGGTTTTTTAATTTTTTGCAAATCAACTGTGTCACATAGAACATAATTATATATCTTAGATCTGGATGATGCAACGAATGATCTGAATCTGAATTGTTCAAATGTTTAAGGTGCTGACTAAAGAGAAGCGACGCAAGCGCCGTGCGTCGTCCGATGAGGAGGCAGCTGCGTCCGACAGCGAGCAACCATCGCAGCCAAAAGCGAAGCGATCCAAGAGAACCGTTCGTATTACATTCTGATGTCCATTAGTATAATTTTACCAGTCGGCTCACTAATGTTGGAATTCAGGGCCCATAATGGAAATCTGTCACTGGAATTGAAACGATCGTATTTAGGTATCATATCAAGATATATGACGACTATACGTACGTTCCCGTCTCACGACAGTCAATGGTCGTCGCGGACGGTGCTCATGAGAAAGCACCTCTTAAACGGTAAATTTAACGTTTGCAGGGAACTAACTATTTGGTTCCATGCAAAGTCTCGCAAGTCTTGTTTTCGACCTGATTTAATTTGTGGCGGTGCAGTGTATAACCACATGCTCCAGTCTTTGCAACATTAAGATATTTAATACCTGCTCGTAGGACCTGGGCAAATGGATCAGTTCGTGGAAAGATCTTCCCCTTTGCAAATGGAGGACACACCACCATCAGTGTTTTCCATAGTATGGGAAAATGTTATATTTTTTAATATTTCAGAGGCCCGAAGGTGAAGCTCACGATCCATACGATTTCTCGTCGGATGAAGAGGCTGAGCCGGTGCTGCGAGCCGCGCGTTCTATGCAGCCCGACCCCGCCAGCGACCGCACCACGCGCTCTCAGACCACGCAGAAGACGATCATACAAGCCGACAGGTGCCTAAACTGCCTGTGTTTCTGAACTAACTCAAACTCAATCTAGACATATAATCATCAAACTGATGTACGTCTACGGTGACGTATATAAGTTTTACTGTGATTAGACTTTCAGTCACCGCGCGAGGCATCTCTCAATACACGTCACTGAGCCCAGTGTTCGGCTCTTTAGCCGTCACCTTTCATAATTCATCACTCCACCTAGCCAGGGGGTGCCCTGAATATTCCGAGATTTTTTGACACAGTTGTTAACCAAAATGAGATCCTAGATTCGTTCTGGAATACGTGCCTTAGACAGCCGGAAGGTCTTTCTGAATTCAGTTCTGTAATCCTGAATTTAAATTCAGAGCGTCCATTCTAATATGCCTTCTTATACTTACGTCACACGCATAATGCTCGCCACTTGTCACTAGGGTAGAGTAAATCGTCATGTAGGCAAAAATAGGAAAGTTAGAGAAGACACTGATGTATGCTTCCAAGCGACCTGTTAGGCTTGAAAGTTTGAAGCCTTGCTTTAGGAATGCGAGATAGACGCATCATATTAATTTCCTTCTATCTTAACTTTGAAACTATCATGGTTTTGAACATAATTTTTACTAAAAATTATGTTGATCACGGGAGGAACTCCCGTTCCGATCAGTTCCTCCCGTGATCATGGTACATGCAACTGTGCCGAAATATCGGGAAACATTCAAACTCACAAATCATGGTAAATATCCCGTTTTTTAGTAAAAATTATGTTCCTTCTATCTTGTTTGGTTACTTATAATAAATAAATAACCTTTCTTCTATAGATTGGCGCTGTTCAAAACATCACTTCAGCAGCTATTCCGAGACGAACGTGCCAACTCGCTGCCGCTAGATCGTGTGACGGCATACCTCAACGAGCAATATTCGCACGCGCCTTTCGAATCCGGCGAAATAAACGCGGCGTTAGAGAAAATGACGCAAGACAATCATGTCATGATGGCGGACGATATCGTGTTCTTGATATAGTTCTGTTTTACAAACATTTTAACGCTGGTTACTCATAATGTAAACGCAGGTTTCACGTACCGTACTATTCGTGAAGGCACCGACTGTTTCGACCCATTCCGAGACAGTGGTGTTTTCACTGACGGGAAAAGACGCGTGTTTAAAAAAGCATGTTTGTTGACACCATCGTCCACTAAATTATTTTTAAGCCCATGGAACCCCTTCTAAGACCAAGAAATAAATAGTGTGGCATAAAAAACACATTCCTTTAGACACAAATTCGAGTAAGTGCAATGTGTTGCTGCGCATTTTCCAGGTATAACAAACTTTAAGTCTACCCTCACTGCATCATCACCAATGAAACGAGTGACAAATAATAGGTAATAAAAACCTAGCTTTATCAAATTAATTGATGTAATAAATTGAAGTGCCATTAAGAATATCACAATTCATAATCATGTTAATGAATCATTTGTATCATCATTTCCACCGAAATCTGTCAGTTCAGTGATGAACTTTGTTGATTAGTTATAAGATTTGTACTTTGTATAATCCTTAATGTAAGGGATAATCTCAATACACTTGATTTTGTACACAACATTTTTTTATTTATAATGAATTCGCGAAAATCTTTTTCATCACTTCCTCCCCTTTCCTTTACTTTTACCACTCTTTCCTTTACCGGATTTGTTTATTTTCCCGCCAAACACTTTTTTCGATTTGTTGAATTTCTGTCCTTTATTATCGTTTTTGAAATTATTCCTCCCACCTCCATCTTTGTTTTGGAAATTTCTCCCACCCTTGTTTTCTTGGAAATTTCTTCCATTTTTGTCTTTGAAATTCCTTCCACCGCCGTCTTGATTTCTATTGAACTTTCGTCCACCATCTTGACTTTGGAACTTTCTACCGCCATCTTGGTTTTGGAACCTTCTACCGCCTTCTTTATTTCCCTGGAACTTCCTACCGCCTTCTTTGTTGTTCTGGAACTTCCTGCCGCCATCTGGATTCCTCTGTACTTTGCCGCCAGTCTCATTATTTTTCTGGAATTTCTTTTTAAGTTTATTATCTAATCTCATCTTTTTGAAACCTCTGGGTTCGTTGTCGTCGCCTGTTTTTCGTTTTCTGTTTGGGTGCTCGCTGAACAGATCTGCAATAAACATTCCTTATTTTAGAAATACTTAATTCTTACTTTCACAAAGGAGTATTCTTGCACTCCTTTGTGCAAGAGTTCGTAAAGGCAAGGACTACCGCCAGAAGCAATTTTTTTATAGGGCTTACTTGGTAAGCGGTTACCGTAACCTATGAACCTCGAGTTGCTGACCCTAAGACAATGGTGAAGTGTAATTTCACCGGCACACTCATACCCTTTAAACCGGAACACATTCAAATGTCTTAACTTCCCTGTCCTTCACTCCTTTGTGCAAGAGTTCGTAAAGGCAAGGACTACCGCCAGAAGCAATTTTTTTCTTACTTGGTAAGCGGTTACCGTAACCTATGAACCTCGAGTTGCTGACCCTAAGACAATGGTGAAGTATAATTTCACCGGCACTCATACCCTTTAAACCGGAACACATTAAAATGTCTTAACTTCCCTGTCCTTCAAGTGCTGGGCCGTTCTGTGTTTCAGTTTCATGGGCGCCATCTTTTATTTTATTTACTTATTGTACACAAATAAACACATTCACATAAGACAGATTTAGACATGTACAAAGGCGAGCTGAATCCTAAAAAGAGCCTTCCAGCAAACCTTTGGAAACTTAGGTTTAACATACTGCAATACTATTAAACTCACCTTTCTCCGGTTCGGCGCCAACTTCTTTCCTGTAGTAGTCTGCGTCGTTGTCCTCGTCTGTGTCCATGTCGACTGTGTTCCGTGATTCAGCCGCAGCTAGCTCCATCAGCCTGCAAACACAAAACAATTTAGGTAGTAGGCGAATATTCCCATATCGCTTTACAGATCATACAGTTTGTGACCGCCGTCTTTTATTTCAAAATGGGCCAGAAAATGTATCCCAAAATTACTTGAAACAATACTCTCGTCGATTTTTTATTATATTTTTCTTTGATTTCTGACTAAAGTCAGCGCCCGCCGTACCATGCCATAGTCTGAGTATTACCTCTGGCTCTCAGTCTGTTCTTTCTTCTTCTTTATTCCTTCTAGCGCCTTCTGTTTGAGTTCCTCCTTCTCCCGCTCCTTCCGTTTGATGTTCTCCTCTTGTTGCGATTTTCGCTTCTCTTTCTGTTTCCTATTCGAAAAACAAACAAACGCCGATTAGTAAAACTCATAAACGTCTTGATAAACTTTTTTAAATATGAGATTTTTATTCCTTACTTTTTCTCTTCCCTCTTCTTCTTGATCAGCGCTTTCTCTTCATCCGTCTTCTCCACCAACTCGTGGTATAAAACCTCGCCGTCCATAAGACCGTCTTCCACCTAGAATTAGTTTTTATTAAACTAGGGCGTGGCAAAACATATAATATGATCCTTATAAATTGTGCCTTTTATTATTATAGTTTTGTTAGAAAAAAGGTACGTATTTTTTTTAAATAAAGTGTTGTAATATGACTATTTCCTATGAATACATTCCTGATCACAAAATGATCCTACAGATGCAAAATAACGGAGCATGGCGGGGATCACCACTTTGCGGGGATATTCGAACAGATGCATAGTAAGGACATCAGGAATAACCAGTGCATTAATGTGAATAAAAATACAATGTTGTACCTTTATGAGCTGGAATGATATCCTAGGTCCGAGCTCGAATAACCTTATAGCGGATTTGGAATCAGCGGCCGCACCTCTCGTCGCCAACGATTGTGGAAGAACGATTTGCGTGTTAGGATCGTCTTCGAACTCGCTTTCTGACATCAATGCTGCCCTGGAGACGAAATAACATTGTAGATCTGTGCTAGCATACGCCAAACACAGACAAAGACTAACAAATTATCAAGTTGCATGGATTATATTATGTTGTAGGACTCGTAGGGTTAAGGTAGGAAACCTTAAGGGTTACTAAACCCCACACTAGTAGTTTTTTGGTCAAAACTCTTTATTTTATGAAAAGCTAAAAGAGATACCTACTTTTCGAAAAACTCCGACATGTCTTTGCAGCGGTTGAGATTTGGTATTTTTCCTTGGACAACTTTTTTAGTACCCTTGTTTAGTCCGACCGGCGTAGCTCTAATGACATAGTGCCGGAGATCGATCAGCTTGCTGGCAGGGTTGTAGTTCATCAAAACGCAACGACGAATGTTTTTCAGTTTCACCTGAAACAAACAAAATTGTTTGAATGCATATTGAGACGATTTTAATCGGCCATGTTGCTTATTATTGGGTTCACAAAGCTAAACGCGGTAGACCACGGTCGTCGGTTAAATAAATAATAATCCTGGTAATTTTTCACACAGCATCATTAAGCAGAGCTTGTGTTATGGGAACTACATGACTGATATACTACTTATATACATTTTATGGCGGAAAGAGGGACAGAAACAACTATTGTCTTCTCTTCCCTCTTCAGTAAGACAAAGTTTGACCCAATATGGTACCATTACCATAGGTAATGAACCAAAAAAATACAGTAGGCTATTTATTTATAACTAGTTGTTGCCCGCGGCTTCGCCCGCGTGGTATGTTAATAAAAGTAGCATATGACCGTCTCCAGGCTTCAAACTATGTCCACCAACTTTTGAATGAATCAAACCAAGGATTACAATTTATACAAAGTTTAGAACTCAATTGCATAACCCCAAAGGGTAATTTTGAAAAAAAAAAAGTGTTTCATACGGAGATACATGGTAACAAACTTTCACACACACACACAGACTTAAGCATTTATTATATTAGTAGGATACTTACATTAGTAATATTGATGGTGGGGAACATGTTCTGGAACATAGAAGCCATGAGCTTCATATGCATGCCTTCTCCCGAGAAGCTGTTGAGGACTATCAGTGGAGCAGACTGGAATGCTCGCATCATCACATATTGCTTCTTTAGAGAGGATATCACATCGCGGGCCAAGCTGTACTGTGGTATTTTAAAAATAGAAAAATAAATTTATATATTATTACAACTGTGTACAAAGATAATACAAAGTAATGCCCTCAATTTAATCATCATAAAAATTAAATAAAAATCATAAAAAGATGAGTGGAAATGAGGAAAGAGGATTAAATTTTTATGCATGTATATTTACATCTTCAAAGATTTATTTTTTAAACTGTTGAATACTAATACAGACTGATGTTATATCTATGAATGGATAATGAAGCTGCTGGCATCAACCCAGAGTTCTTCTCCACTATTTCAAGAACTTGGGCTGGTTGGGGTCAAGGTAGTAGGGGCATAATGCACAGTACATGCCAATGCGGGAAATCTGAGCATATCTTAGTTCCCCACTTTGAATTGGAATTAGAAATTGAAATTAGTTAGTTCAGACTCACATTTTGTAATTTGAAGGTTAGCGTAGGGCCTCTAGGCAAGCGAGCCAGCCTCATGTAGGAGCCAAGCTCTGTCTCAGTGAACATCATCAGGTGAGAGACGTGGAGATACCCCGACACAGACACAAAGTCCTTAATAGTGTTCTTCTTTCTTTCCTAAAATGTATTACAGCATATATTAATTATTAATATAAGTAATATATTTAAAAACAATATCTACATATATATATTTATACTTATGAACAATATATATGTCCACTTAGTTGGACAAGGTTATGAAGAAATAATCTTTGTATGAAAGTCTTTATTCTTTGAAGTAAGAAACATAAAAGCATTTCATCATCAATAAATAATGATATGTTTCAGGGTTTATGGATATTCACATATAATATTAAAATATTTTTTTTAACACAACTCCACACATGCAAAACCAGTGGCAACAGTTACTAATAATATATTTCATAAATGTAAGTTTGTGTTGATGAAAATTTAAACTCTTTTTAGCTTATTTATAAATAAGCGGGCTGAGATTAAATAAAGGCAGAATCTAAATAATTGATTATCAACAGAGGCCCGTATTCATAGTCAAATATGGGCTCCCCAGGGGACTGTTCAGGCGCTAAGTAAAAATTTCAAGTGCAAATTCAACCTTTATACACCCAGCCATAAGGCGAATGCTGAATGATGGATTTTATTCTGGCTTTAGTCAGATAGAATTTACGATTTTCTTGTAGATATCTTAAAGATACGAACCTTCAAAGCAGAGGCTGTATAAGGCTCCATAATCTTTCTAAAATCCTTCGCCAGATCAATTAAGTCCTTACTGCATTGCCCGCGGTGGATTACGAACGAGTGAGGAGCTTTTACTAAGTTCTCGGGCTCCAGAGACTCCTTTGTTGCAGGATTCTTCTTCACGCATTTACCTTTTCGTTTACCCATCGCGAAAGTCTAATGTTTACACTTTTTCACTCCTATACAGTATTCAAATATAAGGCACTGCGGTTTAATACCACTTTTCGCCAGCTTAACTTACTATATTTTTTCAATTTGCTAAACCAAAACATTTATCCAATAGCGTGTTGTTTTTTTGAGGTTAGAAAAGCATGCATAAAATTTTGACATTGACAAATTCTTGAAACCTTACCCTTACTTCATTCAAGAGTTGAAGTGAAATGCCTACTCTGGGTCGTCTACACTGTAGACGACCTAAAGAGAGGCATTGTCAATGTCTGTCAACAAACTTTAGTACAAGATTGTACTAAAGCCCTACCCTAAACTGTAATCTTGTAAACTCGCTGCTTCTGGAGATTCCTGCGCGGCCGGCATCAAATAATTCGCTCGTAGTTTATTCCATGGAGTGGTTAAAAGGGAACTCACTTTATGTTCAAAACATTTTTAACTTGTCCACAGACTTAGGTCTCCAGTAGGTACTGGGATATTAAATGTTGCAAAAAAGAATTATGTACCTACCTACCTGTTATATTATTATGTGTATGTACCTAAGTACACACCCGGCCTAAGGCCCTTTATTTGAGAGGTGTAAATAGAAGATTACAAGGGAAAATAAAGTTAAAACTCAGCAAAACAAATCAAAACAGCTTTATTTACTGCTGGTTCGTTTGTAATTTCCCATACATGAATTACTACACTAAAATGGTAGGTACTTTTGTCTCGTATCTAGTAACATTGTGGTAGGTATTGCAATTGAAAAGCACAAAATCTTACTGATTGAGACCTTAGATTACAAACTAATACAAACACTATAGAAAGAGAAGTAGGTAGGTACATCGCTTTACTTAGCTATGTGTAATGATATTGAGTACATTGAGTGTATGGAGCAGACAGATTTCTAAATGCAGCTATCAGTTTCCTCTTTCGTAAGACCAGGGGATCTAGACAAATACCTCACGCTTAGTCTAGATAAATACCACTTTCTGTTGGCGTAACGCCTGCGGAAAGATTGAATTGTATTAACGACTACGGAAAAAGAAGATTGTATGGGAATGACATTAGCTGTGGAAATGTCACGTGGCAGCTGCCAAGTTTGTTTGACCTTTACAAATTTGCGTTAGCGTGAATGGAAAAGTAAGCGTGATGTATTTGTCTAGAACCCCGGTGCAAAATACGACGACGGCGTATCTTAAGCGCGTCAAAATATGCGCTCTGATGAGGCACCGGTTTGCGGTAGATTATCTCAGATTGAGTTCAATTCAGTTTGAGTTCTATCGTAGACGCGTTTTTTGTTTCATACGAACAAGGGCTACATAGAGATAAGAGAAGATATACGTTCTCTGGCTAAACATCGATATACTTTATGAGAAATAACATCTAACCACAGCAGTTACCTAATCCCTGGAATTAGAATAATCCTGGAATATACACCACCCCGACTCACCGATACTAGGGAATTCGAAACGAAATATGATACAAAATACTGAAGGTGAAGAGCCTTGGTACGGACTCATTCATTTTCTATCCTATTTTAGTGCAAATGCGAATATAATTTACTACCCAAATTACGCTACTTTATTTGGGATTTTAAATTTTATTATGAATATGGTATTTGGTAGGCAAACCTTCTCGCAGATAATTTATGAGCTAATTGCACCGCGTTTGGCGTGACTTATTTATATTATAACACTAAGACTAGCGTTCAAATATTTAGATAAAATAGACAAACCTTTTGATAATTATTGAATTAACGTTATGTTATATACTAAACTATAAGCTTTTGGCAAGAAAATGTATTAATAAAAAAACGGAGACACTCAACTGATCACAACAAATCAAGTGTTAAGAGTAGTCACGCCAAAACACACCGTGCTAGATATACCCCAAACAAAATAAATCTTATTATAAAAACGTGCAAAAATAAAAAAAATATGTTGCAACTTTTTGTTGAAAGTAACTAGACAAAGATTTCATGTTATAATAAAAGTTATTTTCAAATAGTTAAAAAAAAGCCCCTATTCATATCCCTAATCAATTAGCTACTAATCTATAGTCCATTTTATAAGTTATAATACCGTATCAAAAGGTCGATTAAAATCATTAATGAGTAGGTAACATAATAATAGGAGCTGGTCTCGAAACACGTTTGCGTGGTCTAGTTTTGTCAAAGAGCGTGTCTACAGTCAGTATTCATCTACGACTATATCGGAAATCTGTGACTAGTTTGCTGTAAACTATTGAAACATCGAACATCCGCACGTAAGGACCGAGCTGGAGACCAAAATACTACATACATTTCAAGGGTAGCACTATTAAATAAGTTTTTCGTTCTACATTCCTTTCAGAAGATAAAGAAAACCTATCACACTTCATAGTCTTGAGTTTCGCACCACTCGATTTGTGATAACCGGATTTAAGAATACAATGCAGCATCTTTACTGTAGCGGAGTAGGCTCATAACGTCTCTTAATCTGTACAAAAATCTGGGTATCACGATTACATGAGTGGTGAACTCCGAGTGAAGAGCAGCACAGCGTATAATTTCAGAGTTCTTACACATATTGTACCTATTAATTATTTTTAAGACCGAATTATTTCGCAAAATCCATGACCCCGATGTCTGATATTCTGGTTTACTTTTTAAAACAAAATAATTATAATAGGTGGGCGAGCGTCGAAGTTATACGCTTTGCTGGAAGATTAGACTTTACCACATTGTAGCCTGTTTATCATATTTGTTTACAGTATCTCAAGTAACACAATTTGTTCACCTACGATTTAATGCATTTATGATATCCACTTACAAAGTCCACAATGCCGCAGGGGCTCATTTTGAATTGACAAATTATTGTCCTCATATAATGCTCTAATTACGTAATCATTTTCTAGTGAAATCAATTTAAAAAAAATATTCAAAATGTTCCCCAAATTAGCAACACCTAATCCTTACAATATTTAAAAACTTAAAATTGTTAAATCATAAGTATACCTAAACATTAATAAGTAACAATAAAATAGATATTTCTTAAAACAAACAAGTCTAATAAACAAGCTACAAGTCTTTATACATGAATGATGTTGAAAGATTGACAAGATGCTTCGGTTGTTACCAAAGCATTATTAAGAGTTAGTAAAAATATCAGTTTTAAATGTTTAAAGTAGGCACAGTGTAAATACAATGAGATTTAAGTAAATTTTAAGTTTTAATTATGTAATGGTACAATGTCATGGCCTAATTTGTTTACTAGAAGCGATGACAAGTTAAAATGTGCAGACGATTATATTTTTTTGTTACTACGGGGCTATGTATCATATAAATATTTTTTAATTTAATAAAATTATCATATGGTATGGATAAAAGGCATTGATTTTCACACATTACATGTACACACAAACTGACTATGATACACACTGATCAATGAAGGTAAATAAAGTGCAATGGAAAAGGATTCGATGTAAAATTTCTAAATAAATATGTTCACTACTGATACATATCACATCTTTAATGTATCTTGACTCCTACATAATTTAAAAGAGCCCCGTTTGCTTTGAATTCAACGAGTTTGATAAAATGCTAGTTTAAGTGTTAAAATTGTTCATAGAATATAACACCTTTATACAAAGCATCACAAAAATACTACAAAGAATTGTGTAGATGAGAAACAGATTATTTTAAAATCGAAACATAAATTCGATAAATGAATAACAAAATAATGTTCATATGCAAAAAAAAATATAAATTTCCACCCGCGACCTGATGTAGTGTGCAGTGGGCTGCATTCATATAAATAAACTCAGGTGATACATCAAATGAAACTTGATATCAAGTCGAGACGATACAAAGTTGACGTTTGTATCGATTTCTTCAAACCGTTGCCCAGTCGTTTAGTGTTGATCCATCTGAAACGCGAAAAAATAATAACTAAAATCTGTCGAAATTTAAAACTCAGTTTCCCCAGCACAAACAACGCTAATCGTTTGCCAATCGTTAGGCGCGTCGCTTACTGGAAAGTCGAGGCGAGGTCGCGCGGGCGTCGCGGCACCATTGAGGCGTACAATTAAAGAGTTGACTTTTCTAAATGCCCGCACCTCGAGGCCGCCGCCTCGACTCTTGATCCTGTGAGCGGCTTGCATACAATAATCTTCAACTCTTCCCAGTCCATCGTAGGTTCAATATTGTACGCCTCAACCATGCCGCGACCTTACCTCGACTTACCAGTGAGCGACGCGCCTTAGGATGTCAAACATTAGCCCTTCATTGGCCTTAAGACATATATTACAGATGATTTAGGTAGGTCAGTCAGTTTAAACTACAACTAGAAAGAATTGAACACATTCGTTCGTGACTAATACTAATAAGACATATCGTCGACTAGCTAACAACACCGCTCAAGTCGAAATTTTGCGGTTTTGACATTATTATGCAACAGTTGTGCCATGCCGCGTGAGTGACAGTGACGACAATAGGACGGCGCCAATCTCGAGGCTGAATGAGCCAACGCCTAGCGCCCTCACGCGGAAGAAAAGGGAAGTGCGGCGTCCCGCGCGTTACGATGAGTTATTTTCCATAAGACTTACATAGTTGGCTTGGATTTCGGTTGTGAACTTTTATAGCGTGGCATAGAAAGTAATAAGACATTTAAACATTTTATAAACAATATTATACTGGTGCCCACCCACCTGAGTGTTATCAATTCATAAATACCCTGAAAATTAGCCGGGCAACAATAAAGAACTAAAATCAAGCAGATCGACTCAAAGGAATCATTTAAAAAGTCGGTACGGGAGCACTTTCGGGAGCACGGAAGATGAACAATTAATTACTTTTTCTCTTCAACTTCCCCCCTCTCTGATGCCACTATCAGTTAATATTTAAGTGTTTCATTTGTTTAAGTTTATTTTCAATATTATTATTAAGTATATTAAATATATTATTCTTATACGTATCTTATAATATATATATTGTAGTGTATGTACATTGTACTAGACACGCCACACCATCTTTTTGCACGCCCAGGATGACTGGTAGAGAATGCTTTAGCATTAAGTCCTCCTAGCACTACATTGTTTTGTGCGAAAGTATTAAATAAATTAAATAAATAAATAAAGAACTAGGTTAGAACCTGTTACACGTACCTGTTCCTGTCCGTTGGTCTCCTGGGATTTCATGACGTCTGGCAGATCCGGGGGCGACGAGTACGGAGTAAGATCCAATGCCTCAAATTCACCATTCTCCTTTCTGCAAAAAAAAAAGGAACATTCTAACTATTTTTATTCTTATATTTATCCGCGACGTAAGGAAACCGGATATGCGTTTTAGTCATAAGAAGTCGTCTGTTTGTTTGCCTGCATTGTCTGTTACCATTTATTATATTAACCGAAATGGATTCATCATCAGCCTATATTAGTCCATAGGCCTCCCCTAATGAGCGCCATAGCGCCCTGTCTTCAGCTTGTCGCATCCAGCATCTGCCTGCAGTGTTTCGCAGATCGTCATCCCACCTGGCCGGAGGGCGTCCTACACTACGTTTGCCGAGTCGCGGTCTCCACTCAAGAACACATTTACCCCAGCGGTTATCGGTTCTTCGCGAGATATGACCGGCCCACTGCCACTTCAGCTTACGATACGCAGCAGACGATAGAAATACACGTAGGAGTTTTTAAAATTTTATGAAAATTTATAATCGGCAAAGATTTTTCATTGACTTAAGTGTAGCAAAACCAAGCAAGCTAATTGATATAAATAAATCCTACATATTTACTCGTTCACTGCATTACGTATTGCAGATTGCAGCAACCTATTGACCTAGCCATATCTAAGAATTTTTCTTGAAGTCATACTAAACTATTACAAAAAAATGCTTTACAAACTGTTACGGCATTTTTAAATTCTTACATCTAATCTATTGTAGCGCCCCCTCGTCGCGATAAAACCTATTTGGATCATGTATTCCGGAGCTACAAGACAGACATAGACTTAGACATAGACATAGAAGAACCCTCTTTTTACGTCGTAGGTTAAAACAAAGAAAATCCTATAATCTAATATCCAATGCAAACATTACGAACAGCAATGTTTGCTCAAGTAGTTAGGTACTACGTCATCGATCGTCACCAGCCAACGATGAGAAGCATATTATAATACGAGTTAAGGGGTTCGGTATGGGTCGATCCAAAAGCGGTGAGCGCCTCTTTGTCTATGTAGCCGAATAATCGGACGGCTGAATGACAGTCGAGTTCGATTCCCGCATTAAGATAATATAGATAAAACTCTTTGTTGTACTTAAGAAAATTATATAAAAATATATATTTGACGACCTCTGTGGCGCAGTGGGCGAAGGTCCGCCTGAGACGCAGAAGGTTGCGGGTTCGATTCCTGTCACGAGACAAATGTTTGTAAGGTCTGCAAATATTTGTCTCAGGTCTGGGTGTTGTCTATGTATAATATGTATGTATTTACAAAAAAAAAGTATATAAGTAGTATATCAGTCATGTACCTCGTGTGTTCATAAGTCTTGAGACACAGTAAAACTAAAATATTTTTGGAGCTAAGTTGAGTATTCATTTATTGGATATTAAAATTAAAACTACTGACATCTAGATCTGTATTTAAAAATAAATCATTCAAAATGGCCGCCTTTGCATTCAATGCAGGCCTTCAAACGCGTGCGCCATTCATCTATGGCGGCACGAATCTTTTCAATGGGAATCCGTTTCGATTCTTTAATAAGGGCTCGCTTGAGAGAATCCAGGTTTGGGTGAGACTTTCTGCATGCCCTCAGCTCCAATTCCGTCCATAAAGAATAATCCAAAGGATTCAAGTCAGGGCTTGACGAGGGCCAATCTTCGCTCCGAATGAAGCCTGGCAAATTGGCCTCCAGCCAACGTTGGGTAGTCTTAGCTTTATGGGATGGAGCAGAGTCCTGTTGGAAAACCCAGTACTTTCCAGCGAATAGCGTATCATTTAATGGTTTAACCACCGCTTCCAATATGTCGGTTTGGTAATTTTGTGCCTTCACCTTGACGCCTTGCTGGCAAAAATGAAGCGAAGTGACCCCCTCGTAGGAAACACCCCACCAAACCATCACACTTGCTGGATGATGAGTGCGCTGGACATTGCGTACAGATGGCTGGACGTCCTTTGAACTTCTGGCGTAAACCTTATTGTTCTGCCGGTTAAACTTTTCTTCCACCGTGAAGAACTTTTCATCGGTAAACAGGATATTTTTTGGATCGTGTATCTTCAATAGGTTCCGACATCGTTCCAGTCGCAATTTACGAAGACGCTCGTTTAAATAATGCACTTTCCTTCGACTGTAGGCCTTTAGTTTAAGATCATGTTTAAGTATCCTGTTCACCGATATTCACGAAATGTTGGTCTGCAGAGCTAATTTCTTTTGAGTCCGGCAAGGGTTGCGACGAATTCGCTCTCTGATAACTTTGATGTTGGCGGACGTCCTTACAGACCGCGGGCGGCCACATCTTCCACGGTCTTCTAAAGAGCCGGTCTCCTTGTACCTCTTTATGGTATAATACACAAAGTTCCGACTACATCCCAAACTTTGGATTTCACTAAAAACTTGCATTGGTTTTTTTCCTGCTTGAAACAGTGAAATTACAGTCGCATGCAAATCTTTTGTTGGCGCCATTTTCACGGAGAATGAAACAAATATTCAAATGTATATTTTTTCTGATTCAAAACATTCGAAATTTAAAATTTTAAAAGTTTAAAAAAGGTTGCATGAATTACTTTCTTTTTAAATTAATTAAATAAGTTCGTCTCAAAACTTATGAACACACGAGGTAGTTCCCATAATACAAGCTCTGCTTAGTTTAGGGCTAGATGATGCTGTGTGAAAAATATCCAGCATTATTTATATATTTATATCTCTTAAGAAATTAAACTTAATGCACACAAATGGCGACTTTATTGCTATAAGAGCGATCTCTTTCAGGCAACGATTTAATTGTTAAGTTTGAGTTGTCCCACATCTCCCGAAAATCTATAATACTCCTGTTAATAGTGATGGATCAAAAGTTCGAAACCGCATCAGGATTAGATCATAGATTTTTATCAGCAAATATAATGTCAAGTATGGTTATCCTACAGCACGAAATACCCGTAAACGGGTACACATTTGTGTAATTTTGACGTAAAATGCTCCGTGATTTAACCACACATGGGGTAGATCATGGTACGCGCCGCGTTGGTCTTATGTCCGTGTGTCAAATATCGTCCACACTCGTGCCTTTCTAACGCGTATCTGCCACGGTGTACTTGTCACGGCAAGTATTATTGTACTTGCGTACGTGCACGAAAGTACAATGAAATGTCACAGATATGGACCCCTCTTAAGGATGCAGTTATGATCAACGTATTAGTACCATGTCTAGGAACTCACTTAAAGAAAGTCAATGCACAACAGAATATAAAAATAGATATTTGTAAGCATTGGATTACGAATATTACACTGATGATTATTATGACTTTGGACGGACTATTTGGTATCTTATCAAGGTTGTATCAATTTGATGCATATGAATGCATGTATCTATGAAAATCGGCTTATGACGCGAAGTCAAAGTCAATAATCATTGTGATTTCAATGATTATTGGCTTTGACAAGAAGTTTTTTTTCTGCTTTTTTAAGAACTTTCGTCGATTTTCGACGATGTCAGTTCTGGCAACACTTTGATAAGTTGCAAATTTTTTTTTCTTCTTGTTGAATCTGCAATCAGTTGGTGGGCTATAAACGCATGAGTTGAAAGATACATGGCGCTTGGGATCCAGACTCATTAGTCGATCTTCCCTTTACTTTTGCAGTATATCAAAGACATTGGTCCTCTTCAAGCGCTTTGTGTCGCTTGGACTCTTGCTTGCGGATTGGCGTGGCATTTAAGGCGAGCTAAGTATCGTCTTCCTCTATCCTTAATTTCTTTAAGAGGTTACTAGGTAGCAAATTATCGATCGTAATTATCTACCTTCCCTTTTTTTTCCTCCATGTATCTATCTACCTACTTAATTCGGTGTCGTCTACGGTTTAGTTATTTACTTAGGTACTCATACTTTTTTACAACACAAATAGCGTCCCAAATTGCATGTAAATCCAGTTAGGATCTAGCCATCACAAGGCTATTTAACTGTATTGAACAATTTGTTATCTGTTATTAATTAGGTACCTACTTTTGGATGTATCTAAGCATGGGAGGTAATTTTTTTCATATTTGTTTGATTATCACTAGCTTAAAACGATATAACTGTCTACTTACTTCATATTATCTATGGATAGCCGATGTAATGCACTAAACGTGACTGTTACTTAAGCTATAGATAACTAAACACTGATAATGAACTTTACATTACCTAGATTTACTGTTACAGGAGAAACAAAAATAAAGTAGCTATCTACTTCCTACCTACTACCTGCTTTATGGCCACCTAGAATGCAAATATACCTAACCCACCTATCTTACCTTAGCCATACAACTACATCTTATTTTTTATTTTATTTTATTTTCAAAATTTTGGGAAAACTTACAGCTAGGTACAACAAGAACAGATATAAGTATTTAATATTACTGGATAGACCAGTGCATATTTGCTGAAGGCTAATTAAAGTTTACGCAGACAAGTAATAAAATAGTAACATAAATACAAAGTAAGTTGACACCACTATTCACCAAATCTAATGACAATGTCCCTACTTACTTAATTATAGCTCAGTCCTATCTCAACAATCCACTACATTATCTATAAAATGAGGTAATCTGTTATTGACCTTATAATATTTTTTTTTAAGTCTCCTTTATTTCTTGCATCTGCCTTCTGGGCATTGAGCTAGAGTTTGGTGTATTGTTCATTGACAAATTGACATGGATGGGATAAGCCCAGTGGCAAATCCATTTATTTTAACTAAATGAGGTCAGATTCAGATTCAGATTCAGATTTGTTTATTTGCGAAGCATGGGTTACAATGTGTGGTAAAAAATAAAGTAGGTACAGCCATGGTCAGCTCACAAGCATGCAAAATTAATAAATGGTCTTGAGGGACTCTCCTCTTTATCTTTTTAAATGTTGTAGTCTTCTTCATGAGATTATTAGCTGGCTTATGGGCAAATAATCTCATGCCGAATGGATGGATATTGGGTGCATATCCATCCATTCGGCATAGGATTTGAGCTTGTCAGTTATATCCTGTTTGATATAACTGACAAGCTGTAATTAAAATACATGTGATTTCCTAGATTATAAGTTAACACTGTTGATTACCAATAGACAAATAAACTTGGAAATCTGAAGTATTCCATTTAGACCAAATGTTAAAATGGTCATCTTTGCATCAGCAATATCAATTTAATAGCTAATTTAGTATCCCTTCTCCATGACCATGTCAATCAATCAATAAATCCACAAAATACAATCAATCAATCCTACTAAAATAATAAATGTGAAAGTTTGTGAGGATGTATGTTTGTTACACTTTCCTACAAAAACTACTGAATGGATTTTGATGAAACATTACAGTAATAGCTTATACATCAGAATAACACATAAGCAACTTTTATTTGGGTACCATGCGGATGAAGCCATGGGCATAGGTTAGTAGTTTAATAAAGTTAAAACAAAATGCCACAAACCTTATAGCCAATCCAATGGGTGCTGGACTCTGAGCCTTGGCTGTGGCTGATGTCAATCCATACTCCGCAAGAGTCTTCTCATCTTCCATTAACTGACTGTCTTTGTTGAAGAGCATCTGACTCGGAGGTTGCACTTTTAGGATACCTGAAAGAGAATCATATTTTTTTATAGAACCTTAGGTGCATTTGCAATCAGTAAACCTATACAAAAAAAGTATTAATATTTATAATAAAAAGTATTTTAATGTAGTAAATACTTTATAATAAATAAGTATTTTAAAGTATTTTATTGGTCTTTTTAGCATTTTACTTTCTTATTATCAGACAACCTCTGTGGTGCAGTGGGCGAAGGTCCGCCTGAGATGCAGCAGGTTGCAAGTTCGATTCCCGCCGCGGGACTATTGTTTGTATCATCTGTAAATATTTGTCTCAAGTCTGGGTATTTATACATATAATATGTATGTATTTACAAAAAAAATGTATATAAATAGGATAGGATAATAGTCAAATAGGTCCCATAGTTTTGTGGGCGGGTCAACAGGAGGATATTAAGCAGCAATTGTCGAGAAATAAAACTTATGATTATGAAAAGGAATCATTCAGAAATCATTTTACCCTGCAAACCTAGTAAGTTTGATAATGTCACAGGACTCCATTTTGGTGCTTTTATTTTATGCTATTTGGAGGCAATCAAGTGGTTACTGTTGGCAAGTAGTGAGTGGTTACCATTGCCATTGCTGATGATATATGATCTGCAGCAGCAGGGGCATTGCTGATTCTTTAGGTGGTAAATCTGTTTTACTGGTAAGCAGTTCCCATGTATTAACATACCTAAGTATTTAAGTGTTAGGTTAGTGTGTGACATAAAGATTCCTTGGTTGCCTTATTTAAAAATAAACAGAACAATTGCATGACCATGACAATCAACAAAAATAAGAATACATAAAAATTAATTTGGACTACCCCTACGTTCGTATCCATACTCAGTATGCAGATCTGCATATGTATGGATTTGCTGATGTATATCGTGGGGATAACCAGTTTGCTTTTCTTTGTTTATAAAATTATGACACAAACCTCATTGCAGTAAAATAATGTATCTACTTTACAATAATTAACTTAAAATATAAATGCTAGTTAGATTGACAAAATCTCTGATTGTTGTTTGTAAAAACCTCATAGTTGATACATGCAAAGTTCATTCAGAATTCTCTACATTCGACTGTTTTTAGGAGTCCAAAGTCTTAAGAGTTATCTTTTGCGCTAAAATATCAGTGTTGCAGAGGGCATAATAAATCTGATTAGACAGTCAGACAGAGTTTCTTTTGTAATAACAAGTACTGCTACCCTCAGGTATCGACCACGGAGGTCAGAGTTGATGGTATGTATCGATTGCAGCTATGAATATTGAATGAAAACACCACGCTCACAACAAAACCTACGCTCCACGGCCGTCATTATAACAGAACTAAAAATAGATTTTTCTCGTATTAGGAGTATCGCACTTACCTTCAATCATTTTCTTTAGTTCGAGAACTGTTGTCGTGTCCTTTGCATCGGTGAAGATGGTTAACTTTTTTCGCCTAATCATCAGAAAGACATCCTGAAAACAAATTGCATTTTTGAGGTTACCAGTTAAGGTAATTACATCGTCATTCACATTTTCATTTCTAACAGACTTTGTATGATTCATTTGCGTTTTGGCGGTACCAAACTTACCATTTTGTGTGCAAATTTATAAAATAATATTTATTTCTAAGAAAAAACGCTTCAAAGGCGTACAAAATGGGATCGATCAAAGTGACAGATTGATTCGCATTTGTACAGATTATAAATAAAATAAATAGTGATTCTCTACAAGCAAAGAAAAAGAAAATGTCACTGTAAATGTCAAGCGAGCATCACCTTTCGCGTCTTCAGCTGAGGCGTTCTGAAATCAAAACTAACAATAACTTTACCATTCCTAGAACAAGATTGCGACGTGCGATGAAGTGTGAAGATGTGCGATACAAGCTTTAGATTTTATGATCTTTTAGCAATATTGTTGAATGAAACGGTACTTCAAATTCGAAATTATATGAAATAATCATGTATTTTTTTTTATGGAAATAAACGTAAACAGTTCAGATTGAATACAAATATTTTGTTTGTTTGTGTCTTAAACAAATCTTAAAAACTAAAAATAGTTTCGGAACGCACAAGATGCAATTTCGTTGTCTATTTTGTAATTTTTTGTAGACCTTGTTATTTATTATGTTTACAATGTAAATCTTATAATTTTACCTAAAATCGTAGCAGCAGTAAATAAAATATGTAAAGTTAATTTGTACAGTAATAGAAAATACTTTTATAATTGTAACCTCAATAGTTTGTTTTGCCATTATGAATTCGCAAGTCTGCGTAACTTGCCGCAATGAGAAGCCCGTTAACCGCACAGATAACCGACTGGTGACGGAGAGCTGCGGTCACGTGAAGTGCATGGACTGTCTGCTCCTTGAGAAGGCAGGATGTGAGGCTTGTTTAGCTGAGAAGTCCGAAGTAATAGCTGATGATTCTGATACTGATGATGGATTTGCCGGCGATACTGTGCCGGTTCCAGCCGAAAAGAGGTACGAGGACACCAATAATGGGTTTGAAGTGACTGGACATGAGTTTGAAGTTACCAAAAATGAGTTTGAAGCGACTGACACTGAGTTTCAAGTACCCAGCAATGGGTTTGAAGACACCAACAATGGAGAACAAGTTTTAATGATGGATTTGAGTAAGAGGAAGAAGCTTGAGACATCTCACATCAGGATAGAAACAGGTAAGAACACAGAACATTTTAAAGACAGCAAACATGGTATTGTAGATAATGAAGTGTCCCATCGTCGTCTAAGACAATAGTCAAACATGTGAGTGGCAAAAACTCTTAATCTATGTTTGACTATTGTCTTTGACAACGATGGGACACTTCATTATCTACAATACCATCATTGTCAGCCCTGTTAAGGCAAAACACTAACTTAATATACAGTGTTTTGCCTTTACACAGTACTGCTGTCTGTCACAATAAACAATTTCCTGAAGAGTTTATTTTTAGTTAAACATAATAATAATAATGCTTGACATTTTTCATACAGCATCACCTAGCCCCAAAGTAAGCAGAGCTTGTGTTATGGGAACTACATGACTGATAAACTACTTATGTAATTTTTTTTTGTAAATACATACATATTATACATAGAAAACACCCAAATCCCGAGACAAATATTTGTAGATACAAACATTTGTCCCGTGGCAGGAAATGAACCCGCAACCTTCTGCATCTCAGGCGAGCCTTCGCCAACTGCGCCACAGAGGTTGTCAACATACCAAACAAACAACATTATATAGATTTATATCATACAATATTAATTACTACAATATTAATTACTTATTTTATTACTTTGCAACTAGATTTTTATAATATGTACTTGTGGACACCCATCAGGCCTGCAGTAAAAGGGACAAATAATATAGTTATAGGTTCAACATGCCCAGATCAAGTGTCTAGCACTCTTTTTATTGAGAGTTGTCAATATGACCTATAAAATTTCATAATATTATAATTTTGCCCAAAATTATTTTCCTTGAACCTTGTTTTCAGATGCGAATGGCAAGTTCTATCTGTGCACAGTTTGCAAGAAGAGGTTCCATGCTCGAAGCCATGTAGCTTACCATGCTTACTGCAATGGACAGAGTAAGCCTTATGCATGTGCGTTGTGCCCACAGGTAATCCACTTCTATCTTTCAATAATCATTTGTTATTTTACTTCTGTCTGTATATTTGTATACTATACAGGGCAGAAATTATGAACATTAATAAAAAAAAGTATTAGTGGTGTCACATATTATAGGCTGCTTAAAAACCTCTAATCTTGTAACTCTTGAAAACAGTTGCGAGTTACACTGAAAAGCACAGAAGTCTAATTTCGTGAAAGCTATGCTTTAATATTATTTTGTGCTTAAAAGTACTTTTACTGCAAAGGCCAATAAATTTATTCCAGAATGTTTTTATGAAAATAATGTTTTTTTTTTCAGAGTTTTGCTTCCCAGTCTCACTACAAGTACCACATGAGAGTGCATCGCAATGAGAGACCCTACGTGTGTGATGTCTGTGGACAGAACTTCATACAAACCTCCAAACTGCAGAGGCACAAACTGAAACATACTAGTGAGTTTTATATATTTGTTTATTCGTATGAACTTGTGGCTAAATCTTGTGTAAGTCTTAGGCCTCCTGAACATCTGTTATGGCCGGGACCAACATTTTAATATGTCCTCCGAAGCACAGAAGTGCTCAGTTCTAATGACACTACCAGTCACCCATCCAAAAGGTGACCTGGAGCAATGTTGCTTAACCTAGCCAGAGGGCCTACCACGAACCGTAATTAGATAGGACCACTCCATGGTAGGCTTTAGAACGAACGAAGTAATGTCACATTGACAATGTTTCTTTCGTGATTTTAACTTCAATAGGAATTGCACGAAGTTTCGGCCGAAACTTCGGAATTACGGTTCGTGGTAGGCCCTCTGATATTTGACGAACGACTAGGCAAGTTATGTCACAAGTGATTCCTGGTTCATAAAAAAATTAGAAATTATATAGAAAATTAAATGTGATAAAATCCTAAACAAGGTAATCTGTGGAGAAGAATTAAAGTCACTGATAGCTCTTCGAGTTAGAAGTTGTGGTTGCAATAGGCCATATTACTCGCAGAACAGCTCGAGAAGAAAGGTTCTCGAATGGCAATCAAGAAGACGCAGTGTAGGACTTTTTTTTTTAAAACCAGGACGAGCTCATCACAAAGAGCTCTACTACTACTTAAATATGTATGTATATATATGTACCTTTTTATGTTTACTAACTCAATATAATTAAGTAGGCCTGTTTGAGGGCATGTTAGCTGCGCAAACCTCAAGCTCAGCAACCGTGCTCTACCGGTCCATACACGAACTGGTTCATGATAATCTTTGATGTACGATTATCATGAACGAGAGTATGATAGAACCATCAATCAGTTAACTCCGAGAGGTGTCATATTGAACCACATTGTTCTGTCAACACATCAGTCTTTCAGGACTGATGTTGGCAAACGCGGACATTGTCATTATCATTGCGTCGTGCTGCCTGCTATGCTCTGATTGGTTGAAACTACAGTTTCGACCAATCAGATCACAGCAGGCGTGGCGGGGCTTGCACGTCAGTTGACAGAATTGTGTCCTAGCAAATTATAAAACATTGCGTCTCTTGAGGCTGTCTACTCTATGGATAGAACTGACATCGTCGAAAGGAAGTTCTTTAAAAAAAAGAGAAAAAAAATTGAGACTATGCGTCTGTGTGTATCAACAGAGGAGAAGAAACACACATGTGTGCAGTGTAACAAGGCATTCAACAACATGACAGCGCTGCGCAAGCACTCGCTCATCCACACGGAGGAGCGGCCCTACGCGTGCGCCACCTGCGGCCGCCGCTTCCGGGACGGCTCCAACTTCCAGAAGCACGTCAAGAAACATAACAGCTGTGAGTGGCGATAGCGGATACGAACCTAATATTTATAAAGTGTAAGGGCCCGGTCAAACCAACGCGGTGGCGGTGGCGGTAGCGGTGGCGATCATATTGCTTTGATCAACGCCGCCACCGTGTCAGTTCACCGGGACGTAGTACCCAGGTCAATACGAAATCCTACTACTATAGATGCGAACGTTTCTGAGGATGGATGTTTGTTACTCTTTCACGCAAAAACTACTGAACGGATTATGATGAAACTTTACAGTAATATAGCTTATACATCAGAATAACACATAGACTTTTTATACGGATACCACGCGGGCGAAGCCGTGGGCAGAAGCTAGTACGAAATATAAGTGAAAGATTTTTTGAAATCGGATGAGTAGTTTCGGAGATTACCTACCCTTCATCAAAACTGTAAAAGTTCCTCTTACCTCTTTATAATATTAGTGTAGAACATGTACACTGATAGGTGTATCTGTTTATAATATGAGTGTAGATGTTTGTGTGTGTGTTCAGCGAAGCGCAGTGAGCGGTCGTGCAAGCAGTGCGGGCGCGAGAGCTGCGGCGGACGCTGCGGGGCGCGGCGCCGGCATCAGTGCGCGCGCTGCCCGCAGGCATTCCACTCCAGCAAGGACCTGCGCAGGCACGCCGCCGTGCACACCGGTGAGGAACCTACCGGGACAATCATGATACACATAATGTCCCCATCAAGCAATACCAGCTAACTGACCTGACCTGGGATCTAGACAAATACCGCTTTCTGTTGACGCTAACGCCTGCGGAAAGATTGAATGGGAATTGACATTAGTTGTGGAAATGTCACGTGACAGCTGCCAAGTTATTAGTATTACCAAAATCACGCAGAAAATTCTATACCAAAACAAACAACAAAAAAATTATACAATTAAAACGAAAGCAACACAACACTATCGCAAAATAGTCACTTCACTAATCACTGGATATAGTTTCCGAATCACTCCGATTAATTTGTATTTAAAACTTGAGCTTCAACTGTCATGGTGACTATGGCTCGCGTGATGCGTTTATAAATACCGCCAAAACGCGTCCACGTTCATTCTAGTAGGTACTTTATCGTGCGACGCGTTTCCCGCATTTCAGAGATAGCGTGCTATCATTTTTTAATACATTGCTGTGATCGCCGCGGTTAGTGTCTTTTATTCAATATCATATCCACAGATTCAAAGCCATTCCGCTGCAAAGTGTGCGAACGCAACTTCCGCCGCAAGGACAATTTGGAACGTCACATCCGGAACACGCATCCCAACTATACGGCCGCCACCGCCGTCGAGTGCGACGAGACGGCGCTGCAGCAGATCTCGAACGGCACAGAAGCGAAACTCGACGAGAACAATGAGCAAAGCAAACTAAAAGTTCTAAATCCCCTTCCACCCATCCCAATCGAAACCCTCATTCAGACGTTGGAAGAGGCTGACACCGAGAAACCAACAGAAATCGACAAGTCTTACATCCTTGTAGCGAACAATGCGAGGCAAAGCGTTATAGTCGGCAAACCTATCGTAGAAAAGCCGACAGATAGCCCCTGCGAGTACGTCCACAAGATCAGAAAGGCGAATTCAATGGCGCATCAGAAAAAGATACAGCTGCCTCCCATAGATGAGACTAAAATGAGGGAGTTGACGAGCGAAGCGAGCCTGAACCACTGTATCGTGACGCCGCCGAAAGATAAAATGAAGTTTATGAAGATCTTGTACGAGGACGATGAGGTTAAGGAGACGGAACCGAGCCCGCAGATGCACTGGAGGAAATTGAAGCTGAATAAGGGTAAGATTCATGAATATAGCTCTCTGATATTAGTAAGTCGGTCGTATAAAACCGCTGGCAATAAAGATTCTTCAATAGCCACTACCCGAAACGATAATCAAGTCTATACAGCCTTGATTATATCCTTTGAACATTGAAATAGAATGTAGGATGGCGGTGTCTCAAGACTGTTCATCATCCTACTACTATTATAAACGCGAAAGTTTGTGAGGATGGATGTTTGTTACTATTTCACGCAAAAACTACAGAACGGATTTTGATGAAACTTTACAGTAATATAGCTTACATCAGAATATCACATGGGTACTTTTATCCGGGTACAACGCGGGCGAAGCCGTGGACAGAAGTAAGTAAATAAACAAACATCCAACAGACATACTTGGTCCTGACTCCTGACCCCAGATTCCCTGTATCGTCGTGATACAGGTCGTCTATGATTACCGTGGTACCACAAAATCCGGACCCAAACAAAAAGTAGCCTTTGATGTATAAGCTATATTACTGTAAAGTTTCATTAAAATCCGTTCTGTAGTTTTTGCGTGAAAGAGTAACAAACATCCATCCTCACAAACTTTCGCGTTTATAATATTAGTAGGCTTATTTTTATTTGTATAGCGCTGCTATCACACTTTGGCCAATTGAAGTAAATCGAGCGATATATGAATGAACTGTGTTCTTTTTCGTAAGCGAATGCACTTTTGAATCAGTCTGTATGAAATTATTTACATTCAAATTTCATTCAGTTGAATGTGTTTTTACTCCGATTTTCCAAAATGGGGTGGCTACATCAAGTAATACTTGATATAAAATTTGTCTAAAGAGTATTTAACATTTTCAGATGGAATCAAGAATCAGGAAATTGAAGGCTGAATTCAATGGGCTGGTCCACTTAGAATTAAAGTATGTATTTAATTTTAACATAACATCGAAATAGACAGTACTTAGTAATATACAATTGAGCAGGGCGGGTACCATACGCTGAAATTGTCGACATAAGGGTGATTCCACACGGCTATTATTACCAGCGCAAATGTAAGCCGTGGTTGGAATGCTAACATTATCCAAAACGTAGGCGTGTGCCAGTTAATGTTTGGAGTTGCTTCTGATCACCTCTTACTTACGGATTTGCCTGAGAATGTCCGTGGGGATTGTTGAACCTGTGAAAGCTCTGTAAAGGGTTACAAGTCGTTAAAACGACAGAAAATATACAGAACAGCTTCTGTATAGCTTTTGTATTACTATTAAAAGTCGCTTAACTAATGCCCTTTAGAGTGTTTTTTAAAAGATATATATTTCGAAACTTATTTGGATTTAAATTTAGTTTAAAATGCAATTACTACGGCATACTTTTATCAACTGACTTCAAAAAAGGAGGAGATTCTGTATGTATATATTTTTTATGTTTTTGTCAACGTTTAAAAAAAATATCTGCAATTGTAGTCTGTATCGCAGTCTAAAGCCGCCTCCACACTTACGCCGAGAAGTTAAATTACAAAAATTCTCGCCATAGTGTTTTGGCATAAAAGCGGTAAACGTCGCAGTCGCCTAGCGCGATCTTATTCTTACGGAAAGAGTACCATTATGTTAACTAATATTTCTTCAGTAGTCATACTCTAACATTAGCATGTAAGTACGTCCAAGACGATTAGATGTATCGTTATTCATAGTGAGTTATAATGTTTCATTTCTTCTCTATATTTTATGTAAATTCCCTATTAAATGTTGAAGTATAATAATTTTTAACATTCGAAATAAATACATCGGGGCGTAATGGACCAAAATTTTGATCTCATCTCATTAATCAATGAAAAGGTATATTCAAAAGTTATGATTTTGTATTTTTAATATTGTCTTGTTTTTTCTATTTGTACTTCAATTTTATATTTTGTTGGAATGAAATGGGACTTGATTAGACTGATATGGTGTGGGGTATTTTAATATTAGAGAGTATCCTATGGTGTGTTATGCAATGAAAGCAGGATATTGGAAATTAAGACTGCAGTAAAGACAAAGGTTTGGAGACAGAATTTAACAGGTACAATGCTCATACGATATACGCTTTTTTAGCCTTTGTATAAATAGCTTTGTCTGCCAAAAAGTTTGTGATAAAGAAGAGTTGAATTTTGTACGAACTTTGGTGTAAAAATTCTAGATAATATAAAAGTAAGTACATATTAAAAGCTAAGCTTTAAAATATTTTTCAGGAAACAACCAAGTAAAGAACTATCCAATGGACCTAGATTTAACATACTTATTTTTGTTTTGTCAATTATGTTGTCACATAACATAATGCATGTTTTAGACCCACGCCGTTACTAGGAAAGTTTCTTGGAAAGTTTTATAGAACTGTCGTGAAAATTGTTATTTGCCATTACGTCATCAGCCCGGCATGAGTCTGAATAAGGACAGATTTCTATTCCTGCGTTATAAAACATTATCTAGAGTTTTTAAATCAATGTATCTAAGGCTGTTTCACAGACTCTATCTCTTCCTAGTGGTTAACAATCGACTGAAGATCATGATCTCTATCTCACACTGATCTCACTTATTATTAGTACATGTTGCATCATGAGTATTCTGTCATAATAATTATATCTATGCGTCGACATGCCTATCGACCAGGCATGACTTGCAGTTATCGAAGCGTTTGAGAATTGGCTGGATTACACTTTGTTTGATGGCAAGTGCTATTTCTATTTCTCAAATAATATAGTCTTGTAAGTATTCTTCTTGCCCCATACTTTATAATTAAAAAAAACACTTGTCAGTATAGTATAGTTGCCGCCGCGAGGGGAGAGCACGGAATAGCTGAGTGAGGGTAAGTTCGTGCATGTGTTCTTGGACTAGGAAATTTATAAAGATGATTGGTCATCGCCGACGATTGATTGACACAGACCAATCAATGATTGGTTATTATGCGTCGCACCCCGCGCCCCACTCATGCCGTCAAAAATCTTGAAATCGATCTCCGTCTGCGCATTGTTCATCATGTTCACGACTCGTGGCGGCATCTGTAACGTTATAATTTTGCATAGGGGAAACGTGCGGCGTTTTCTCGGTCACACATTGCATTTTTTTTTTGAGAAATTAGTCTCATTTGCCTGTTAAAGCGGATAAGAACTAGGGCGCAGGGAATTCACAACCGCGTAAAAAAGTTTTATGTTTTTTTATGTTACGTGTAGTAAACAAGTATTCGGCCTACCAGATGCGGTTATCGTCGCCTGTTTATGAGCAACGCCAAAGGCATTGTTGCCTGCCTTGTGCCTTGTCTTGTGCCTGCAATTGAACCTGTTATTTATTTGTTGAAATAGGGTGACACCTTTGCTTGGTGTTCAAAGTGTAAGCCAGACCGAAACAGTGACACAGGCAACTGAAAAAGCAGTAACAAGATTTCATACGACATATGCTTATTTTAACAGTTGTATGAAGCTGGTCTACTGGTTCCTTGTTAGCTTTTACTGTGGTAAGGTTTTATCAGATGAAGATTAAAAGGCTAATTTTATATAAATCAATATATGTAGAGCGAATTTTCCTATATGTCTCAGTTTACTTAAATTAACCCTTTATAACTCCATCACAAATATTGGTGATTACTCGGAAAAGTACAGCCTCGGTCACTAATTTGTGGACAGCCCTTTGTGGAAATCATACTCGCAATCTGAAACGCTAATGCTCATCCGCACTAATCTTAAAGAAAGACTTAGGCATTGTTTTTCTGTAAAATTTCTAAGAAATATGTTTAGTATAAGCGGGTATAAGGTTGATTTGACTTTACAATATTTCATTTGAATGTATACGAGTTTTTGAGATTTTAAACCATATAAAATAATTATCACCGCAGTGGTCCACAAATAAAAGACCGGGGTTGTATATTAGAGTTCGTTTACACTTACGACCAGATCGTTTTTCTTTGATATGACCGCGGGTGTAAATAGCCTAAAGCCAAAAGCTTTGTTCTTGAATAAAGTTATAAAGTGACACTTAATTACCTAAATGCCCTTGTTTTATGATCCCTACTATTTTATATTATCACTGTTATTGGTTTGTGTTTTATAAATATTTACTGCTTTTTAATCCGTGTGTACAATGATATGAAATAAATTAATGATGTTTTAAGTAATAAGTGTTTTATTTTAGAATCTATCTGTGACTACCTATTTTGGTTGTCTGATCTCTACTACGAATAATGTATATGTCAACAATATTTTAATATACCGGGTGTAATAAGACTACTCCCGAAAACTTCGGGGAGTGAAAGTACCCATCAATATGAACAATTTTTACTATGGAACCAACACTGTGAACGCGAAAAAAAATCAGCTGTTCCATACTAAAGTTCAATACCTACTTGGCTGAAATGTATGGAACAGCTGATTTTTTTTTCGCGTTCACAGTGTTAGTTCCATAGTAAAAGTGGTTCGTACTTTCACCTCACGTTTTCGAGAGTAGTCTTATTACACCCTGTATATAGACTTCTTAAGGTCTATTAAAGTTTTTACAGTAATTTTACCTACCTACTAATAAGAATGCTTACATTCCGTAATGCAGATCTATAGATACATAGATACATAACGGATGAACTATCTTCATCCTTTATGTATCAAACGTATTAAAACATTTTCTATCAAAATGTTATATTATATTATATTATATTTACATATTATATACGTCATAACTTTTGTATGATCCAAAACATAGATAAACTAGAAACAGGCAACAGTTAGTGACTCGAGGACAAGTAGTGTTCCTTGACCAAAGATTTAAAAATAGGTAATGATTTAGCACGTCTGATGGTAAAAGGTAGTTCATTCCACAAACGGACAGCCTGCACTGTAAAGGAGTTATCATAGTAGGAGGAGGTGTGTACAGGTGTCAGAAGTTGAAGAGTTTCAGAAGAGCGCAGGGTTCGAGCATGGGAGAGATGAATATATTGGAAACTTTCTTTGAGATAGGAAGGTGTGGAAGGATTGAAAAGAATGTTATATAACAGATTTAGGATATGAGTATTCCGGCGAAGGCGTATGGGTTACCACTTGAGCTTACTGCGAAACTCAGAAACGTGATCGATATCTTCCAGACAACTCGGAGAGTAGTGTCCTGTCCAGTGCAAGTTGATCAGATTACAACTTCCTTTTTGAAATACTTTTACTATCTTTAATATTTATTAGTTCACGGAACAATAGTCTTGGGATGTAGCCAATTTTTCTACGAACATTAATGCTGAAACTACAGGTATGGATTTAAGATTTATTTTACCTTTGCGTTCGGAATGAAGAACTATTTTAGTGGTGTACCTACTTAGCTACAAGTATCTACTTACATAGAGTGAAAATACAAACCGTAATTATGTCAATCAATTTTCGAGATGCCCATACCGAGTGAATACGTGCTCGCTCTGCTAAGGTAGTTTAGAGAGAGAGAGAGAGCTATGCTCAGAGATTCATACAACCCGCAGAACTGACAACCGATTCGAGGTTCTCGAATGGTAATCACGAACCTGACGACGCGACGGACGCAGTGTACAAGGGCTCCGACATTAGGTATAGGGTCTTCGTACACTGTAAAGATTGCATGAAGTTGGATGAAGGTGGACCTCCACCAGACCGTGTCTGACATTCTCTGTAGAGGCCTATATCGCCCGTAGACTTCTACGGGCTGATGATGAAGGTAGGTAGTTATTTGACGTGGTGAAGGGATCCAAATAACATGGCAATGTGCTGTGTGAGTTGGATCACTTCACAAGCTGTCAAGCAAAAAAATGCTGACATTTTTCACACAGCATCCCCAAAGCCCCAAAGTAAGCAGAGCTTGTGTTACGGGAACTACATGACTGATAATGATAAACTACTTATTTTTTTAATACCTACCTACATATTATACATAGAAAATATCCAGACCCCGAGACAAATATTGGAAATCATATAAACATTTGTCCCGCGGCGGGAATTGAACCCGTAACCTTCTGCGTGTAAGGCGGACCTTCGCCCACTAAGGACGGCAACTGTAGGTACTTACCTACGTACCACCTACACAATAACTCTTTTAGGTACTTATTCATACTCACTCACTAACTTTAGCCCTGTCCTTTTTTAACACTAAACAAGGCGACTGACAACTTTTATCAAGCTGATAAAGTTATGGAGTAATTATGCATAAGGGTTAAGTTAACAGTTGAAACTGACCAAAATCATTCTCAGTTCCCACCTGTGCACCTGTAAATAAATAGATCGATAACCCAAGGGTCGTGACGTCAGCTGCTCGAACCGGTAGCAAGATCACAGCCAATGCCACAATCCACTTACCTGTACCTACCTACACTAGGCAAAACTAGACGCGCCGCTAATGAAACGCTCCCTGCATCCTACCTCCCTTCGTACATAAGGTACCTACCTACCTAGTTAATATCTAGGTCTCTCTTAACTACCAAAAAAGTGTTCTCTTTGAACATGGAAGAGAATATTGTCAACGACGTGATAGCTCTGTACAAGCAAAAGAAATGGCAGGAGATAGGAGATAAATTCCACGACCATCCGGATAGGAACAAGGTGCTATGGGTGTTCCCGAGTGAGAAGAACTTCCGCTTTTTAGCTGATTGTATGAAGGAATTGGCATGTGAAAGAGTGTTGAGCATTGGATGTGGCAGCGGGCTGTTGGAGTGGATGTTCACTGAAGCTACCGGTAAGTTCTTTTTTATCTGAAACCTGTATCCAGGAATTTTTACTTACGTTGTATCACTCTTACTTTTAACATCGTGAAAAACACGAGGAATAGGTAGGTACTAACTATCATTGAAACAGTTTGAAGTAGTAAAATCTAGCTGACAACGAAAATTAGTTCGACGGATTTTCACTAACTTTACGAGATATAAGGCAACATAGCATGTCTTGACACGTCTTGGGCAATTTTATTTTTGTTTTTTTAATATTTAAAATAGGAACGCTGTTGTTTTGTATGATTTAAAGAGAAGTTACATAGGTTTTATCACCACACGTCGCTAGAGAGCGCTGCGATACGCGATGAATAACGTGATTGATAACATGAAGCAGTTTTCAATCAAATATAATGAAAGTTGGTGTATACTTGGGTATAGATATATAAAACCAAAGATACACACGAACGACTATTATATAAAAAAACCTGCTTAACTGATACATACATAGTCCTGACTCCACACTACGACTCCCTGTATTGTGGGTATCAGGAACACGAGTATCGCGGTACCAAAACTCCCAGACCGGGAACAAATATCTGCAGAATATAAAAACGGCTTCTGCGAAGCAGTGCCCGCGTGATACCCGGATAAAAAGTAGCCTATGTGTTATTCTGATGTATAAGCTATTATTGGGGATTTTTAATAAAACCAAATTCTAAAAAGGAAAATTACAAATCCCCTGGGCGATTTATTATTAGAATTTACAAAGAAAACAACTAAATCAATAAGTAAGCGGTAAAACAACAGGAACGCAATAAAATACGTCCGTACAGCGCAAAGTCTCGAAGAGAAGAGGAGAGCTTGCGTCGTCACTCGCGCTGCTCTTTATACAGCCGGCCGGTCGCACGCGTTGCCGGCTTTGCTGGAGGTAGCTATCACTATATTATTGTAAAGTTTCATCAAAATCCGTTGTTTTTGCGTGAAAGAGTAATAAACATCCATCCTCACAAACTTTCGCGTTTATAATAGTAGTACTGGGATTAGTCCCTCAGTGGGAATTGGACGCACCTCTTGCGTCCCAGCTCAAAATGTCAAAATGTGAAAAGCTAAACGATTAGTTTGTTCCAGGATATCCAGTAGCGGGTGTTGAGGTAGACAATGCGTGGTGGCACTGCAAATACGCACCGCCCATGTTCATACCCCTCCACTTCACGTACCCTCAGCTTGAGGCTGACGTCATCAGCGCTCTCCGCGACCCTTCTACCGCTTTATTATTCTGCTACTTCAACAACCGACCAGCTTTTGAAGACTACATGAAACAGTATAGAGGTCATGTCATTATAATCGTGGGCCCAGGTGATGGGAAAAACGTACACACGGATCCAAAGCCTTTTAACGATCTAAACGGTCTAAGTATGGGATGGGAGCTCTTTAGGTCCCAAGAAGTGCGGAGTAGTGGTGATTTTATAGCAGTTTATATCAAAAGAAGTTGTAATTCTACAAAACTTTCCTTCCCCTTGTAAACTTTCTCACAGTCCGTTCCATCCAAAGGTTGTCTGGTAGAGATCGCTATTTAGTGACAAGATTGCCCATTGTACAACATTGCCAAAGTTTGTAGTACTTAACTAAGCTGATGTGTTATTTGGTGTGCAATATAGTATTTTCTATCTATCTATCAATGAGGTATTATTATTATTATTAAAATTAGTATAAAATATATAATAGTTGTAATTTAATTTGGCTATAATAATTTATTATTTTAGATTACAGTCTTATTATTATTTATACATTATTATTTAAAAGTTTAACGGTTACATGAAGTCAGTGGATGATGGTGGCTCAGGATAGCCAACTCTGGTGGAGACATACATCTATGATGATTATTTACATGGAATATAATAACTCAATTAATGTCCCCACCGTTAGGACTGTCCCCATATTCTATATACCGTATTATATCTTATGCTGGTACTCAATGGTAAAGGGTTGCCTACAGTAAAAACGTGCCCAATTGCACTAGTAAAATGACTATAAGGACGAGACAATAAAAGCATAAGGCCGTCGTTTTGGACATTGATATATGCCTGTTAAAACGAGCCGTTCTTAATTGCCATAGTGAAAATCAATTGATTTCGTGTAAATTTTTCATCAATTCAATATTCTTCACATTTATCTTATTAGTGGTCAGGATAATAAAAGCATAAGGCTGTCGTTTTGGACATTGATATATGCCTGTTTAAACGAGCCGTTCTTGCCATTGTGAAAATCAAATAATTTCTGTTAATTTTTCATCAATTCAATATTCTTCACATTTATCTTATTAGTGGTCAGTCTAACTGAGGTGTTCATCATAGGATCCTTCTTGCCTTGAATAAAGTTCGGGAAGTCATTGCTCGAGTTCACCGGTACCTCTAAACTCTCCTTTTGAGCTATCAAAGGTACTTCTGAGAGCATTCTATTCATTTCACTGACTGATTCAGTGGCTAGATTAGACGGTACCTCATTATCAAGGAAATAGAAATCGTTGTGCATTAAACAAAGAGACTCGAATGGTATGTTCATATCGTAACGCGGCAACAGCTTATTATCAACTGAATTGTCGTCGATCTCTATAACCTCGTTCTGAGGTTCAGGTATTTCTTGAAGAACCACTCCGGGTAGATCTAAATGGCTGGAATACTGCTCCCCCATTATATTATCAATCAGAAACTGGTCTATTATAGTCAGTCTGTTTGATGGATTGGAATCAGTATTGTTCACCATGAAATAATCGGATTTCACTTCGTTTTTGATTTCGCTCATGTTTTTGTTTATGTCCTCGAGGGGTGGTGACGCTTTGTATTCTCGTGATATGTTGGTGCTCATCAAATTCTCAGTACACATTCGTTCAAGACTTGGAGACTGGGTATTTTGTTTGATGGTAGCCTCCAGTTTGATATAGCTAGGGTCGTTCGTTTGTATTTTATCTGGCGGTGGTAGCATTGTCATTGAGTTTACGTTCAGCTGCTGGTTGAATGTGAATATTTGAGGGTTCTGTGCCATTTCGCTGTCGACTGGCGTAGTCGCGGTACCTCCCAACATAGTTTCTTGAGGGTATGGTATCAAGTTGTTGGGAGATTCACTCAACGATGGCTCGGGTGGAAGTTGCATGAACTGAGTCGTGATCAAGTTGTTGAACGTGACCGGGCCGCCCAAACCGAACCGCTGATTATCCTCAAGCCTTCGAAAGGCCATCTTCTGCTGCGAGTGAAACATGTTTTCCTGATCAGGTCCTTTGAGTATCAGGTTGCTTTTGACTGATATCTTAGGTTTTTTCCTCGGCGCTCTGTCGTCAAGACACGCGTGGACGGGTGAATTGCTTAAAGAGTGCACGGGGAGGATTTGCGTCGGTGTGAATTTGTTCATAGGAAGGTGTATCTTATCGAGCGGTTTCAGCATTATTTGGTTGCGTAGAGAGAATCGCGGCGCTGGTGGCAGTCTGATGGGAAAATTACTCATTAGATTGTTGCTGATACTGCTTGTAAGAGAGCAGTGGTCAGGCGCGAGCGAGTTCACGTTGCTAATCGGTATTAGGTTCTGTTTCATCGGTACTGAAGTGCTTAGAAATTCGTGTAGGTTCGACTGTGTGCTCTCATAGGTCATTTGGAGGCTCTGCAGCGGTATTTGTTGCGGGAATTGGCGGCAATCCATCAATGTATCGGTCGATCCTTCGGATATAAGACATCCTGAACTGCCATCTTTGCTCAGATCTGTCGCTTGACTGATGTATTCAGTTTGCTGGACGTCTATAGCCGGTGTCGCGCAGAAGCTTTTCGAATAGTTCTGTGGCATGCTTTCAGACAGACTGTCGCAGTCATACACCTCAATAGGTATTTCATTGACTGGTTTAGGCGTGTCGTTTTTAGTCTCCGCAATAGCTGGTTCTTCAATAGTCTTTTCAGTTTCGCTCGGTATCGTCCAGCTAGGTTTTTTGCTATTAGTGATTTCTATGAGCAGCTGTATTCCTTCTTTATCCGTGTGCGTTGTGAGGTGCAGCACATATTTGTCTTTGCTCACTGACTTGAAGGGGCAGTATGGGCATCGGTGGATATCGGAGCTGACGTTAGGATGAGTGGATATCATGTGAGCGGCGAAGACTGTGGACTGTATGGTATTGTACGGGCAGTATTTACACCTGTAAAGGCTTTCTTTGGAATGTTTCTTCTTGTGACGTCGCATCGCATTATGGTCAGCGCAACGGTAGGTGCACTCATTGCATGAGTATGGCTTGTCACCTGCAAACCGGTTAAGATGCACATTATCCTACTAATATTATAAATGTGAAAGCATGGATGTTTCAAATTCAAATATTCAAATATTTTTATTGAGGAACAGAAACGATGGCATACGAATACTATTGAAAAACGATGATGTCTGCAGAAGTATAAAAACTGTGTCGCAGACACCAACGCCCTCCTCCGTTACAAAGGATTGAGAGTTGAGAGAGGATTGAGTTTGTTTATGGCATTCATAAACAAAAATAATTAACTATTTGAGACGACCTCTGTGGCGCAGTGGGCGAAGGCCTGAGACGCAGAAGGTTGCGGGTTCGATTCCCGCCGCGGGAGAAATGTTTGTAAGATCTACAAATATTTGTCTCGGGTCTGGGTGTTTTACATATATAATATGTATGTATTTACAAAAAAAAAGTATATAAGTAGTATATCAGTCATTTAGTTCCCATAATACAAGTTCTGCTTAGTTTGGGGCTAGATGATGCTGTGTGAAAAATGTCCAGCATTATTTATTTATTGTTAAAGTTTATTGTCGGACAAATTGCATTTTCTGCCGATATTCCGGGTCGAGTGCTGTGGTACCATGGTACTCATAGTTTCTGATACCCACGATACAGTACATAGCTAACGTGGGGTCAGGACTATGTACGTGATTGTTGGGTGTTTATTTTATTAACTTATGTATATTATCCTTCTGATATTGAAAATTACCAAATTATGCATATTTGATTCTGGCATTCTTACACATAATCTGTTACTATTATTAAAGATTTTTGAAAGAAATCTAATTTACCTTTCATCATTATCAGCCAGTAGAAGTCCACTGCTTTACATAGGACTCCAATAAAGAGTGCCATGAATAACATTTGTAGGCAACCCAACGACTTTTGGCAACCGTTCCAAACTATTTTGGCCCACACACTGTTTAATTTCATGGCCACCGATTGCTTGTTTACCATTTTAGGTTTAAGACGTTTATTCCCATTAAGACATAGTCACTTACATGAGAACATAAATATCATAAAAAATTCAAAAGTAGGTCGTTCTAGTAGGTACAAGTTAATAGGTAGGCAGTAAAATATTTAACCCTTCCAACGCATATTTAGGTAGGTAATGTCTTTATATTAATAATAAATTGTGCGAGTTTTATTTTATATATGTTGAAAGAGTTAAAATTTTATTCCAAAAACTATCGTGAACTTGACTATTCATATTGTAAAAACGGGAATTTTCACGTACTGCACTATCGGTGAAGGCACCGACTAAGTTTCGACTCATTCCGAGAGTCTTCATCAGGGTGAGTGGTTGCGACTTTCTCCTTCCGCGTCGCGCCGTGCGTGCGTGTAGTGCACGGCGCGACGCGGAAGGAGAAATTCCCGTTTTTACAATATGAAGAGTTAACATTTTTTATTTCTGTGGGTATTTTATTATAAACCATTTACCTGTATGTGAACGTAAATGTAGTTTCAGCTCCTCCTTCCTAGCCACCGTGTGGTCACAATGGCTGCACTTGAACGGCTTCAGTTTCTCATGGACTGCGGCCACATGGACCTTCAGCCTCCGCTCATTGCTGAACTCTCTCTTGCAGATGGAGCAGACTGCGGGGGTAGCGTCTTTCTTGTGGATCAGTTTGTGTTTGGACAGCTGGTTCACGTTTTTGAATGATTTTGAGCAGATCGGGCCTGGAAAATTTAAAAACGGTTGCATTTCACATAGTTTACAAACATAGCATCTCAGAACATCAAGCTGATACATCCCAAGAATTTCCACCAGGTTGGGGTCGTGGCTTAGTTGGTATAGCCAACGCGTACCAAGCGCGAGGTCGCGAGTTCGAGTCCGAGGTTGAATTTTTGGGATATTATAAATTCTTGCAATTTCCCTTTAAGTGTGGGTCAACACTTTAACAGTTCTTGCAATTTCCTTTTAAGTGTGGGTCAACCCTTTAGCAAGTTACGTTTAGTGCGCGGTACTCCAAGGTTCGATCCGAAGATCGTGGGTGCAAGCCCCTTGATTTGAAAGGAAAATGTATTCATTGTACTGATTTAAATGTGTTATGTTAACTAATAGCAAAATACATACATGTGTTTTATATGTTTGGACATGCCTCTGACTATTCAACAACAACCTCTGTGACGCAGTGGGCGAAGTTCCGCCTGAGACACAGAAGGTTGCGGGTTCGATTCCCGCCGCGGGACAAATGTTTGTACGATCTGCAAATATTTGTCTCGGCTCTGGGTGTTTTCTATGTATATAAGTAGTATATCAGTCATGACGTAGTTCCCATACAAGCTCTGCTTAGTTTGGGGATGATGATGCTCTGTGAAAAATGTCCAGCATTATTTATTTATTCCATACTGACTACTAAGTACAGAATTCTGATGTATGCCAATTTTTGGGTCTAGAGTAGAAGTGTATTTTTTTTTTATACTTAATAATAATAGATCCTATTTTAATGTTTTTCTTTTACTACAATTCTGGAAAAAAATACTCACAGAAATGAGCCTTAATCTTCCCATGACATTTCATGTGAATATTAAAGAGTCTATACATTTTGTATGTCTTGTAGCCACATTCTTGACAGGTGGGTAGCTCAAGGTCTATCGCGTGGATTTTCCATAGATGTGTGTGGAGTGCTTCCACTGAGGGGCAGAGCCTAGCACACTCCGGACAGACTAGCTTCCCATTCTGGTGGCATTTTCTGTGATACAAGATGTTCTTTTCTTCTTTCAAACATATTATGCAGCCATTTATCAAACATGAGATGCCAGATTCTTTCTTAGCTTCATTCTCGACACAGACTTCTTTATTTAGGTCTTCAGGTTTTAAAATGTGGGGCGTATTGTGATGGATCGGAGATAGGTCAATGGTTTCTGCTTGTGGTGACTTGCTGTTGTCTATGATGGATGCAACATGAGGCTGTATTGAAGATATCAGATCTGGAGGGACGCTTGGTATTTGAATTATATTACATGGTGCCACTGAGGGTCCAGCCTCTGACACACTAATATACCTTGTGTTTGAAACCTGATTTGCATAAACAATATTCATACTGGCTTCTTCAATAATCTCTTTAGGATCTTTTTTATCAAAATTTTCACTCATTTTGTTGAGCTCTTCAACAGATATGTAGGCAACACCTTTAGGCATATTGTTATTAGCATTTACGATGTCAGGTACAATTTCAATGACTTGCGGTATTTTCACATCAGGCAACTCTTGTCTGATTGATGGAGGTGGAAGGTCATCGATTCTTTCTTCCTTTTTTAGTTTAGCATTTTTGAGGGCAATTTGAACAAGGCTTTTAACCATTTTCTTAATGTCTTTTATGCCCATTTTGTGATGGTTACGGAGATGTGTTCGGAGGGTCTCTTCAGCGTCAAATATGCTGGTGCAGCCGGGACAAGGGATCTGTATGTTGTCTGCTAGGCCATTGCTTTTAGCGAGGTCTGGGTGGATGGTGAAGAGGTGGAACTTTATGTCGTCTTCAGCAAGAGCCATATAAGGGCACGCCTCGCATTTGAAAAATGCTGTGGAGCCTACCGACTTCTCCTCATAGGACATCATCTTTTCTTTTCCCATGGTAGGTTTTATGTCAATGTTTTAGTTACATCAACGTATGTAATTATTTATTTGAGGAAAGTAGAAGGTACCTAATTACTAATATAGAGGAAATAACAATTACTAATTCTGCGTTCTGCCGCTCGATGTTAAACAGAACATTATAAATGTCTTTATTCTAGAAATAGAAATAAACTAAATTAAATAATACACGATCAGCTGAGTAGTGATTTGAAAGAATGACAATGACAGACATTTAATTGTTTAGACATTGACATACTTAAGTGATGGTGAGGCCGGGTACAATTTAGTCTATGGAAAACTAGAGATGTCAATGACTAGGACTAGAGGAGGTCGTTTAAACGGAAAGCACTTAAATAAAACGTTATTGAAAAATAGTCTCTAAGCATGTTATAAATAAAAAGCATTTTAGAATTTTTAATTTTAGTTCACATTATTAGATTTGCGTGTAGTGCCATCTACACTACAACAACTGAAACATTTGAATGTATTTCGATTTGTCGACTGCAATAATTGCAATCAGATTACAGATGGCAGCACCTTTTTCACAGTAATCGGTCCTGATAAAAGCAAAGACCTTGTTTTATTATGCGACCAAATTACGTATCAGTTGATTTCATACCGAACATTTTATTGTTTATCTTTTTTTGTATGATCGGATTATATAACTGATTTCAACTGTTATTGGAAACACGTTTGTAACTCTTGATACATCAGAGTTATTTTTGACCAACAACTGCATTATGCTTAAAATAGCAAATGCTTAAAATAAGCATAAGCGTATAACGTAAAACGTTATAACGGTAAGCTAACAACTGCATTATGCTTAACTAACAAATGCTTAACATTAAGCGTATAACGTTTTACGTTATACGCTTACGTTATACGCTATACGTTATACGCTTACGCTTAACGGTAAGCTAACGGTAACCGCTTAACGGTAAGCTCACATAGCTAGTTATGCAATTTTAAATCGCGCGTTTTGTGTTTTTTTGAGATAGTTTGTTGTAGTGTATTGACTTTGAGGACAAAACTTTTATTTTTGTCCTCAAAGTCAATACACAGCACAAACGCAAAATATAACTCGTTTAATTCAACACCTAATGTAGTTAAATCAATTTGATTGACTTTAACGCTTTGCGAAAAAAAGCAATAGCAATAAGCATAGGCTAAAAAAATAACATGCTTAAAATTTTAAGCTTATCGTTATGACGCGCTTTTCATTTTAAGCAGTTATTTCCATCGCTAACTAGGACTATTGGTTATAGATATATTGCGCATGGCACAAATTAAGAAAATTCGTAATAGGCTTCATTCTCTGTATACTCAAAATAGTGGATTTACAATTTTATTGCTACGTACATAAATTTGTATCAGTTTTAAATTAAGTATTTTAACTATTGTGACGAGCGCGGCCTAACAACGGTACGCTAGCGCCATCTCTTATCAAATGGACGCACTACTTATTACCGCTATCTAGTATCGACTGGCACAAACCGCGCTAGAAAAGGACGGTAGTTTCCAGAACGTTTGAGACGGTACGAGACGGGGCGGAGCGAAGTGAGACAGTGTGATAGCCACGCCTCCTACTAGATTGTTCTGGAAGAGACGTCTTACGAGATATATAAGCGCGACAAGCGGCTTTTAAAGTCAGTGTCTTTTCAAGATTGGAAAGTGAATTACTAGAGTGAATTATTCGAGAGCGTACCCAGTGACTAGTGAAGTGACAGTTGCGCTAGTGTTGTACTAAGTGATACAGTGTTTTAGTGTTTTTATTGTGTAGTTAATTTCGTTGTGTTATTTATCCTATTGACTTTTTTATTGAGTGATTTATTAATACAGTGTTAATTTTGGTGTTTAATTGGACTTAATTATTTTATCTTGAACCCTAGCTCGTAACACTATGTTCCTTTTTTTTTCACAATATCAGTTTACAATACGCATGAACGAATAAGAAAGTTACGAAAGACGATGTAGTATGGTCATACGACTATAGCCCACCCTAAATGGGTAAATTATTAAAAAAAAACTAAACACGCATGATGTCAAATTTTGTTGGATGACGTTTACCCACCTCTAATGACGTTTACCAATCACCGGTGGCTGAGTGTTTTTCAGTTTTTGCATCGTGTAAATAAGTTTTATAGCCACAAAAACCTATCAAAATGAGTGTAAGTATAACAAAACTACCTCTAGAACTCTTGTTATAAAATGTTGCGGCTAAAAGTGTATTTTTAATTGATTCCAGTTGGAGATTGAGTCTATGGTGCGCTATGCCTCACCGATTAACCCGGCTGTATTCCCGCATCTCACGTTGCTTCTGCTGGGGATCGGAATATTCTTCACAGCGTGGTTTTTCGTGTACGAAGTCACTAGCACCAAGGCCTCCAGGGATCTGTTCAAAGAGCTGCTCTTATCTCTAGTCGCGGCACTTTTCTCAGGTTTTGGTATCCTGTTCCTGTTACTATGGGTCGGCATCTTTGTCTGATAGTTGTTTAATATAGTTTATAAGTTCAAGCATTCCTGATGCGTTGAGGTCGAGATTGGCTTAACAGATAATGCATAAATTATTATTTTAATTCAAACATCTATATAGTTTACATACTGTTCAGGCAGGTTACGGGCAAGTTTAACCTGCTCAAAATGTATTGTTAACTGAACTGAGATAGGTCAGTCTTAGCGGACATTCTTATGTTTACTTCTATATAGCCTGCAAATGGAAATAAAACTTCAAAGTATAAAACAATCAATGCATTACACAAGCAAACATTCAAGCAATCATTCTAAACTATGTATGGGTTCTGTTTTGACAGAAATAAATTTTTGATATTACTATTTTTGTATCATTAAAGTACTCTTTCCTAAAACTTAAAATTAAATCTTACAATGAAGTAGGTACAACTAGTTTAGATTTTAAGAAAATGTTACAAATCACTACATTCCTTAATAAAAAAAGAAAGTTCTAAATTGACAAGACCATCAACCAGCTGACAGAATAATACAATAAATTATGAAATTGTTTCATGTTTTATCTGTATTATTCTTGTGCATGTGATGTTAGTACTGATGTTTGGCTCAACTGTATGATCATTTCAGAGCTTCACATGTATTGAATTTAACCTCGGTTACATAGTTGTAGTAATAGATTGTTTGTCCTGCAAGCGCTCCCTTTCTCTGCGGAAGTCCTCATCCAGTAGCACAGTCTCATGCATCCGCTTCGAAGCCAGGGCTGCGATGCGCTCGTACAGCAATTCATTGGACAGAATAAACTTCCTGGTTTAAAACACGAGGAACATTTAAAACTCCATGGATTTTCCATCATATATTACAGGACCTGGGATAAAACCTTTCAAAGAACCACCCTTGAAATAATACAAATTTAGTGTAAAAAATAGCATTTCTAACATTATACAGGCTCCTGATATGCAAGTGGATAAGATCTGGTAAATTAACTTGGCAGAGAGGCTTAAAATTAATCAGAAGGGATGATGATGGCAGTCTACATAGTAGGTACTTCTGCTAGTATCTCCAAAGGCATTGATTATTTGGAAAAAGTAGTTGTATCAATTTAATTCGAGTGTATCGTCGTAAGTCCCTGATGTCTTATAGAAGGTAGTATTTACTTGAAGTCTTTGACATCGAGCCGGTAGACCTGAGTTATTTCCACGGCGACAACAGTGGCGACGCGTTTGCTGTCTTTCATCAGAAGCGCCACCTCTCCGAAATGCGCTCCGTCTTCTAGATGACATACCTGAAAAGAATTTCGTTATAAAATCGTGTTGGCGACCGACGTTATCTTGCTTATTAAAATGTACATTTTTAGTTTTTAGGGTTCCGTACCTCAAAAATAAAAAACGGAACCCTTATAGGATCACTTCGTTGTTCAGATATGTTGGTCTCTAAAAAAACAAGCTTCTAAGTCAACGCAATAAAAAAATACGACCATTTATGCGACATATTTTGATACTCGCAAATAAATCAAAACCGTACTTCCAGTTGACCTAGAATCATGAAATTTGGCAAGAAGCAAGGTCTCACAGCACGAGTAAAGAAAAAAGTCCGAAAATCGTAAATTTGCAGACGACCTCTGTGGCGCAGTGGGCGCCTGAGACGCAGAAGGTTGCGGGTTCAATTCCCGCCTCGGGACAAATGTTTGTATCTGCAAATATTTGTCTCGGGTCTGGGTGTTTTCTATGCATAATATGTATGTATTTAAAAAAAAAAATGTATATAAGTAGTATATCAGTCATGTAGTTCCCATAATACAAGCTCTGCTTAGTTTGGGGCTAGATGATGCTGTGTGAAAAATATACTTAGTCCCGAACCTAAAAATGACTCAATCTGAGCCCTCTAAGTAGCTTTGGGTATATTGACGACCTCGGTGGAGCTGCGACGCATGATGTGCAGGTTCGATTCCCGCTGTGGGACAAATGTTTGCATGTTCTGCAGATATTTGTTTTCCGTGTCTGGGTGTGGTACCACGGTATTCGTAGTTCCTGATACCCACGACACGGAATCCTAGTGTCCCCCACACTACAAGACTATCGTATGTGCTTGGGCGTAAAAAAATATATGTACATATATACGGTTGGTTTGTATACCTCTATACTAGACCCAAGTCCTGTCCCCACACTACGAATAAGTGTACCATGGTACCAGCCAGACCCGCGCCGAATATTATTGAAGACCATGCAAACAATTGCCCCTCTTGCTATACTGTTTGAAAAATGTCCAGCATTATTTATTTATACCAAGGTAGGTAGTGAAATAGTTGCACCTCAACTCCCTTGAGCGAGTAAATAGCCACGGTCCCATTGGCTATAAAGTACATGCAGTCTCCGATGTCTCCCGCTCGCAGCACGCTGTCGTTGGGTAGGTACACCTCCGCGTGAAGGCTGCCGAGCACGGAACCCACCACGTTGGGCGGCACGCCCTTGAACAACGTCACCTTGTCTACTAACTTGTGGCATGTGTGGAGCGCGATCTCGTTGCGGAGCTCCTCTGAAAGTAGGCGAGTATTATATTATGAAACGTAGGCTCACTGTGAGCGGCTAACGGGTTGCCTTGAATTAAAACCTTTTTCTGAAATAAACTTGTTATCCGCTACATCATTTCGAGATTAAAGATTGCTTGTTCGTATTTTTTTCCGAAATGGTTTAATTTATTGTGATGCAGTTAAACGCATTCGTTTTAACGATTTAGGGAATATACCTAACTACGGCCATAATATGTTAAACTTTTCGTGGCGAAATAAAGTCTCCTATAATATGAACATGTGGTTAGTCTAGTTATGAGATATCATAAGACACAAAATAATACCAACCCGCAGATATTATCATACTATAAACCGACCTGACAAAGAGTCCAGAACGGTGTTCTCAGCGTAGTACTTTTCCTGGTAACGGTAGTAAAAGAATGCTCTCACGCGCTTCTTCAGAGGCACTGGAAACTGCTTGAGCCTCATGTATTCCTATAATTTAGGAACAGATGTCCTCCACAAGCCTTGGTCAAGCAAGACTTATGATATATATGGTCAAGAAGTAAAGATTGTAGTGGATCTTTTCCAGCGGCCAATCGGAGGCCAGTCTGCCTCTATCATTTGTTTTTACTACTAAATAACAGGGTTATGAAGGTAGGTACTTATGAATAGGGTTAAATCATCATCATAGCTTACATAGCTATGAGCTATTATATATAATAGCAAATAGCTATGAGATATTATTCATAATAGTACATAAAATTTGATTCCTACCCAATAACGACTAAGTTTGTTTTTAAATTATCAAATTGATTTTTTTTCTTAGATGCTTACCTCTATTTGATTTATCAATTCATGGTACCGCACAGTAGGGTTGTATATTGTTTTGTAGACCTTTAGAAGAAACACTGAAAGATACGTATTAAAGGTAAATTATTTTTTCTACTTATTTAAGTATTGTTAGTGCCTAAAACCTTCGTATATCTAAAACCTTTCATTAGTTAGGTACCTACGTACCTAGCACCTACTAATGTTATTTTTTTTGGGACGGAACTTGTTCGAGTTGGAGCAAGTTTCGTCCCAACCTTTTTACCATTCATATTTTAATCATCCTACCAATGTATAGATGCGAAAACAGATGAGCATAACTACCTTTCGGTAGCATTTTATAGTTCTAAGTACTTACCGAAGTTGTAGACCATAAACATAGCAGTGTAAAGAATTATAAAAGAGTGCATCAGCACCTCATCCGGTTCTGAAGCCAAGAACATGGAGAATCCAGTTCCTGAAAAAGTTAACGAATAGGCAATATGGTAGACCTCTGGATCGAACTTACAGAAGTTTGGTTGACCGACACGATAATGCTGTTAAAAAATCTTGAGCGCGCTGAATGTTGCTCTACTTTGACGATGAGAACTCACCAAAGAAGCCGGATAGCGAGATGAAGAGGCTCTTGCTGTAGCGCTTCATAACGGAGATATCAAGCATGGTCCCGCCAGCCGGGGGTTTCAGGAATTGCGTGTGCTTATTGCGAAGCTTTCCACTCCCTATTCATTTAAAAATAATTCTTAAACAAGTTTTTTGTAAGCTTTCACAACCTTCCGCACAAACTCACTATCGATGTTGAGTCTCCGTCATTTGGAGGCTGGCTGGCATTTGGGCTGATTTGACATACCAACAAAATGGCAATGGGAAACGATTTATTTTGACTGACTGGAAATGTCCAAAAATTCTAAACGTAAATAGGTGAGGGTTACCTTTTTATTTAACCATAAACTTTCCCAGTCAAGTTTACTGAAGTTTTGCACACTGTTGAGCCTTCGGGGACCGATCAGCTTGTTGGCACTATGAATCATTTAAAAAACTAACCAGCACTAGGTAGCACTAGATAGCCCTGGTAGTGTAATGGAAGGAACCCTGCGAAATGATCTGCCACCGGAAGTTAGCAGATAATTTTTTCACATATCTGTTTTTCAGGTATAAACGCTAGAACTATCCTGAAAAAGTATCAGGAACTATAGAACTCATCTGCATGCGAGAAGAACTCATCTTTATTTTTGATCTGCTGGGAAATGATCTGCTAAGTTCACGAACACCCCGACTAGCTTCAAACGAACAGAACGATAGTAGAAGAATTAGAGTCGATATTTTCACCGACAGATAGCACGGTATGTGAAAATTCCCGTTTTACAATGTGTATTCAGATCTTAGACACGGAGGAAGAAACTACTAACAATACAATGAGAAGACCGTCGGCAGATAGATGAGGCAGCTGCACCAGTGTGCCGTCATCCAGAATAACACCGCGTGACGCACGCCTCCGTACCATACGTAGTAGCTTGTGAAGATCTGGACAGTATAATAAACACAAATTGCATAGTTTTCTACGCAAGTAACACCTATCGTAATTTGCTGCTACTCTTGGATTATGTGCAAGTTACGCGTCGGCTTCATAAATGCACGTAGCTACCCACGAGAACAATGAAGCTACGAACAAGCTACGTGCAAGTTACATCCTGCTACGAGGAAGCTACAACCTACGAAGCACCCGCTACGGGAAAGCTATACCCTGCTACGCGCGGGCCACGCGCAAGTCACATCTACGCATAGATTACGTGAAAGCTACACCCTGCAAGCCAAGCTTGTGTTCTTCAATTTTCTTTAACTTTTACCAAATACTTAATAAAACTTAATTAAATTGTTTTCGTTCATCCAGCTCACTTTCACAAACATGGTCAAGTCTATAAGCACTGTGTAGATCCTTGCGATCCTCAGTAACGGCAGCAAGTGTGCGATCAGCACGTGGCGGGACGAGACGTGACACATCAGGAGAATGTAGCTGATAGGTAGCGTCGAGATCAGGTCACACATGAACCATTTGCGTAGGTAGTTACTGGGCGAGGGAAGAAGGAAATTAGGTACATATTCTCTTGCAAACTATGTGTGAAGGTGGTGCGAAAAAGCATCAGGTTCATTCATCATCGTCATTATCAGCCTGTAGAAGTCAGTGATGATCACGATGGCTTCCCCAAAGAGTGCCATATATGTACAACAATAGTCAAATTAAAATATCGAAGAAACCATCAACATTTTTGGTTTTAATTCTGAACGATATTGGGTTACCTTCATCCAACATCTTCCCGTAACCTTTGTGATGTTATCAGTCCATCGGGCTTGGGCATTCCTACATAGGTTAGTTATATTTTTATTAATAGACATCACGAGAATTCGTCGAGTTCTGGTGACCAAGCCCTATATAATTACTTATGCAAAAAACGGTTTGGTTATTTGATGATCCTTAACTTAATGTCATCATTATTCCTACTTGACCATTGCAACTTTTATTTGCGTTAAATACGCAGGTTTACACCAATGCATTGTAAAACCTGTCACAAAGATTTTGGCCACTGACCTAACAATTTATCGCACCACTTTGGCTTTGTTGATACATGTGGTTGTAAGGAGTGAAATTCTTTAGTACCATAGAATAAGCTGTCTATCCAGGACAATGTTGAATCCTTCAGGCCCCTTTTCCACATATCCCGTGTTGAATTTGATGGCAATATCCAGCCAGCATAAGAAGTTCAAAGCGACCAGAGCTTTGTCGCAAGGATGCGGGGTACGGTGGTAGTGGGGATCCACGATATAGAAAAGACGGATCGTGGATAGCACCATGTGACAGATGTTGAGAAACACCATGAAGGATTTCCAGTATAGGCTGTAAAGTATTTGAGAAGTTACGCTGATGTGATGTTAAATAGCTATCTAAAATCGCATCAGGTTAACCATAAGATAAATAACAAAATGTTGATACCATCGGCACCAGGCGGCCATAATGCTAAGGTGCTTTGTCGCTATTTGATGTGTCAAATACTTTTTTCGTCACTGGAAGAGACTGTTGGACAAAAAAATGGATAAAAAAATTCCGTCTCATATGGCGGAGGTCCCATACTCCTGCGTCTTCGGGTTCGTAATTGTAGTAATTGCAACTCAAGACCGTCTCAGCGGTTGTTAATTCTGCATCATTTATTTTATCTGCCAACCAAATGCAGTTCATTCTCGCTATTACCCTGCGTTAACAGATTGAGGTTATGGTAGAAGATATTTATATGGATCATAAAAGAATTGATATTGTGAAAGGATTCAGTGCAGGTTCACTTAATATGCTCTTATCATCCCTCGGTAAAAGTAACTTCGTATGTGCTAGTGACCAGCTCGGGTGTTGGGAGTTTTTAGGCTGCCCTAAAGATCTTGAACAAAGTCGTTAAAGGCTGTCCGAAGGCCTGTGAAAAGTCCCCGTGTCGATTAGCTACTTACGACTGGCATAGTCAGGACTTGCCTTCCAAAGTACGGAAGCACTCAGGGTGACCTGGCAGAAAGTGGCTTAACCTAGCTGAAATAAACACCGAGTATGCAATCACCAGTATGTCTCAGGGTCGGCAATGTGCGAGTGAATCCTCTGGCGTTGAAAGCGTCCATAAGTTACGGTAACCACTTACCAACAGGTGGGCCGTATGCATGTTTGCCAGTTTAGTCGTATAAAAATAAGGCAAGCTAAGTCACGAGCGCTTCATTTCTCGGTGAAACTTTATAAGTACAGCATTTAAAAACCTTAAAAGACTGAAGGGGTGTATCAGGTAGCTCCCCCCTTCATAGAGCTGTCGCTGTCTTTCCGTCATCACCGTCGGGAAGCTGAAGAAATACTTGTAGGTATCCGGGTGGTGTTGTGAGATCTGACCGAGCTTTCTGAAGTTGCGGCAAAACTTGCCCCTAAAGCCTCCCTCTTTTGGCAAAAGGCTGTCTGAACCTGTTGCATGATTTCGAAACGTGAAGTTCTTGAATTACGAGCATGGAAAAGACTTTTTAATTGTAAATATGTAAGTAACTTTACCCAGATCTAGATGGCAGTCATGTTTTTTTATGGACATTATTTCCGATTGTACCAATATTTCTTTTGGTAAGTATTATTTTTACTGTTTAGATTTCAATTTCCTTTGCTTACTTTTTGCGACATGAAATATTACGTCAAGTGGTGTTGTCCTAGCGGAGCGTAGAACTTCACTTCACTTCTTACCAAGAAGTGAAGTGAAGTGAAGTGAAGTGATTAGTGAAGGCTTTTGTAACGGAGCATAAATAAATTGTTCTGAGAGCGTTACATTCTCTTTGAAAGAGGAAGTCAAAAACAATAGGTTTTTATTTATTGAAATCACAAGGATCATATAGAAATGTCAACTTAAAAATTACTACGAAGTAATCGTAGTGGTTATTTCCTCTATAGTAAGTAACCACTACTTTTTGGTGTGGTAGTAATTTTTGCGACGTTTATGAATGATTTACCCAAAGACTTTGAACCACAAACTTATTAGGGATGCTGACGCATGTCCCAAAATTTCACCTCCACTTCGAGTTCGAAATCTTTGATTGACAAAACTGATGAGCAACCAAGTGAATACTTTTTGGTTATTTCCCAAGTGGTTATTTCCTCTATGTAGGTACTTAGTTAAAAGTATTTATATAAATAGGTAAGTAGGTATATATTCATATTGTAAAAACGGGAATTTTCACGTACTGCACTATCGGTGAAAGCACCGACTAAGTTTCGACTCATTCCGAGAGTCTTCATCAGGGTGAGTGGTTGCGACTTTCTCCTTCCGCGTCGCGCCGTGTGTAGGTATATATTGTCATGTAATCCAGCGGCCGCGGAGATGGAGGGCAGAGGGGGCCAAACGCTCCCCCTAAAATTACATAGGTACCTACCCGCCTACCAAGCCAGGGCTGAAGATTAAAGGGGTGACCAAATAAATTTTCCCCCTCCGTCACAGAGTACTTTCGCGGTCCATGTGTAATACAATGTAATAAAATCCTACTGATATTATAAACGCGAATGTTTGTGAGGATGGATGTTTGTTACTCTTTCAAGCAAAAACTACTGAACGGATGTTGATGAAACTTTACTATAATATAGCTTAAACATCAGAATAACACATAGGCTACTTTTATCGGGGTACCACGCGGGCAAAGCCGTGGTTAGAAACTAGTAATAAATAATTTGAAATGACACATCATAGAAAGAGAAACAGCGTTTCTCAATTTTCTAATTGTTACCTTGCTTGTTCATTCGACGAATAACTTCTACATTATCAATTTAAATAAAGTTAATAATAACAATAATATGAAAATAAAATTTACAAAACAAACACGCTCACGACACGATAATGGAAATCCTCATACGCAGTACACAGATCTGTGAGGATATGCATCTCCTAAGTAGGGGGTAGTCAGAGATACGTCCAAACATTATGGCCCGAATTCATAGTCGATTAGGGGCCTCCCTAGGGAACTGTTCAGGCGCTAAGTAAAAATTCAAGTGCGAATTCAACCTTTATGCACCCAGCCATAGGCGAATGTTGAATGGTGGATTTTGGTGGACTGTTCAACCCCCGACTATGAATTCAGGCCTATATCTGTCACAAAACATGTCCGCGTTTTGCATAGTAGTAAAATTCAACGTGGCAGGTTGCAAGCCAATCGCCGCTTGCTGGAACACGAGCAAGCAAACATAAATTGAGTAATTTATTGGTGCACGAACGGGTAGAACTCACGATCTTCGGATCTGAAGTCAGGGTACAGCCCACTAGGTCAACACGACAAATAAATTCCATATTTACATCATTTTTATTAATAAATGATAGGTAAGCACCTGGCATATGTATAAAAACGCGCATTGGATAGGTAGGCATGTACATTATAACATAAACATCAGATTTCCTATTGGTAAAAAGCTACTGAGTATATTACAGAATCACCAACACCAGATAAGTCCTTGAAAATCAATGTTTTATAATATAGGTACCAAAAATTAACGTCAGCTGGGCTCGAACTCGCGATCTCCAGCTTGGTACGCGAAGGCTAAGCCTACTAAGCTACGGGATAGGTACGAGATAGGTAGTCTGGCCGACATTCTTGGGATGTTTCGACTCGAAGTTTTAAATCTTGTGATTTCCTTTAAGTATAAAACTTTAATACCCAATAATTAATTAATAATAGTTTTTGAACGTGAATGTTATTTAGCTAAATTGTTATTTCCGGAAGCGGCTGTTGGCAAACTGTGGATTGAACGGCGAAGAGTTGAAGCCGAAGTTGTTCCCGTGAGTCGCCACGTACTGAAAGGAAACGGATATTGGTTACACGTATTATTTACTAGCTTTTGCTCACGGCTTCGCCCGCGTGGTACCCGGACAAAAAGTAGCCTATGTGTTATTCTGATGTATAAGCTATATTACTGTAAAGTTTCATCAAAATCCGTTCAGTAGTTTTTGCGTGAAAGAGTAACAAACATCCATCCTCACAAAATTTCACGTATATAATAGTAGTAGGATAGGATGGATAATCATGACATTTTTTTAATTAACAAATACATAGATGTAAATTTTACAGTTATTGCCTATTTATAAGAAACATCAAGATTTTTATAATATTCCGAAAATTCTCTTCGTTACCAGCCTGGTTAAAATTCTGAACGAAGCGCAGAGGTTGATTGATTTATTAAAATCTTGAGATTTCTCAAATGTGTGGGTTATCTTTAAAAACCAATGAACCAAAGACATAACTGTTTACCCTTCCAGATATAGACCGTTCTTTAAAGGGTATGCTACCTACTCCGTTTCCTATAATCCTACTGCTATTATAAACGTGAAAGTTTGTGAGGATGGATGTTTGTTACTCTTTCAAGCAAAAACTACTGAACGGATTTTGATGAAACTTTACAGTAATATAGCTTATACATCAGAATAACAAATAGGCTACTTTTTATCCGGGTACCATGCGAGCGAAGCCGTGGGCAGAAGCTAATAATTATGTAAGTTTACCTCATTATCAGGCATGATGCCATTCATGGAGTTGGTGTCTCCCGGAGGGAAGTAGTCGTGTCTGAATTGCGGTAGATCCTCGATCCCGATCAGGTCGGAGTCGTATGACGTGTCACTGAAATAATGTACTCATAAATAAAGCATTTATTTACCTTCACAAAGATTTTTTTCCTGCTCTTATAATTATGTAACGTACTTGATAATAACGTGTTTTGTGAGAGACTGGTGCCTGAAGTAGGTTTGAAAAATCTGTATTACATGTCTAAATAACTAATCAAATACATACATAAACTCACGACCGTTTCCCGGAGGGATAGGGAACTACGGATAAATAACCAAATGTAGACAGTAACTCTAAAATATACAGGTCCAAGCGTGACTTTACGGAAATTAAAAAAAAAACAAACACGAGGCTTCCATCGTGGGGATGGACATACTCAGCGAGAAGATCTTTGAGGATAACAAGTAGGGGTAAGCCAGATACACGTCCTAACATTAGGTAGATGGATTATTAAGGTGCGTGCGGCATTTCTGTTATACTTTTAACTAGGCTTTTCTAACATAGGTATATATTTTTTTTCATAACTTATCTCATCATCCATCCTAACTTTGTTGCAAAATATGTTACTTCTTTAATGTTTCTTTCTTTCTTTCTTTCATTACGTTTGGCGGATAACTGTTTTCTGCTAGTACTTAAGTAATTACTATTCCGCGTGATTTATTCACGCCGCTTATTGAGGAAATACATTCTAAGATATTTGCAACGTGTCTTTAGAGATCTTGAACGAGATGGAGTCTGTGGATAGCGAGCCACTGACCATAAACAAAATAACTTGACTCTATTTTTATATTAATTGTTTGGCTTATTCCACAAATTCCCTGCGATAATCCCCTTCCTGTAGGTACTCAAATGGGCAACTACTACTAAGAGATTTGTGGACAAGAGTTCCAGAAATCCCCTGATCCATTTATTTACACTGTAGTTGTTGCCATTGATTGTGATCTAAGTCTATCAGTAATATAATTTATGGAATTTAAGTCTCGAGTACCCACGTTCTTATATTATTTAGACCTCTGTGGCGCAGTGGGCGAAGGCCCGCATGAGGCGCAGAAGGTTGCGGGTACGATTCCCGCCGTGGGACAAATGTTTGCATCTGCAAATATTTGTCTCGGAATCTGGGTGTTTTCTATGTATAATATGTATGTATTTACAAAAAAAATGCATTTAAGTAATATATCAGTCATGTAGTTCTCATAATACAAGCTCTGCTTACTTGGGGCTAGATGATGCTGTGTGAAAATGTCCAGCATTATTTATTTATTTATTATGTTAGGATAATCGTAAGAGCAAGGTAGATTTAATTAATAATGGGCATAGACTATTATATAATCATACATTTTTCTCATCGCACTCGAAGACTTTTTTTAGAAAATATTTATTAGGTATAAATGTCCCAAACACTATCGTGAACTTGACTATTCATATTATTTAAACGGGAATTTTCACGTACTACACTATCGGTGAAGGCACCGACTAAGTTTCGACTCATTCCGAGAGTCTTCATCAGGGTGAGTGAACACGACTTGCTCCCTCCGCGTCGCGCCGTGCACTGAATCAGTCAGTGCACGTGAAAATTCCCGTTTTAACAATATGAATAGGTATAAATGTGTACTATAAGTGTGTTATATTTATGTGAATTCCTACATAAAAATGGAGCGACTTTGGTTTAATGAATCTGTTAATAACTTTAACTCACATCACCAAAAGTGATCTTACATAAAATAATCACGAGTGCAAAAAAGTTTTGTCAGAAGTGGGATTCGAACCCACGCCCTCATAGAGGACCAGAACAACTCATACCCGCTTTCAGCGAGAAGGGGAACCTTGAGTCTGGCGCCTTAGACCGCTCGGCCATCCTGACCACGCGTCAACGTGTTTAAATTACCTATCCGATTAAACATACCGATACATTTGATAGTTTATTCACACTTTATTACACAAAGGTTAGCTGGCAGTCAATGCTAATTAGCATGAAATTCGCCTATGTACTTGTTTTATCTTGTGCGATAAAGTATTTTCCATCAAATGTTGATTTGAATTGCAAGATGATAATCTAATCACCGGTGAAGTTTTTGTACGCCAATAATCTGAAATGCTCTTAACTATTGGCGGGACTATTTATTTGGCAAAAAAAACACGCTCACGACTGTAACCCCCGTGATGGAATGCATGAATGAATGAACGAATGTAAATACTTTATTGTATACCTTAAACAAATAACATAATGACGACCTCTGTGGCGCAGTGGGCGAAGGCCCGCCTGAGACACAGAAGGTTACGGGTTCGATTCCCGCCGCGGGACAAATGCTTTTATAATATGATTTGCAAATATTAGTCTCGGGTTTGGGTGTTTTATATGTATAATCGGCCTAGAGCCGAGTTATATGAATCCATGTCAAGAGTCACAATTCTTACTATCCTCTCCATCCAAAGGTTGCCTGGTACAGATCGCTTCTAAGCGATAAGACCGCCCATTGTACTTTATAATAAGATCTTGTTATTACAAATAAATAAATAAATGCTGGACATTTTTTCACACAGCATCATTTAGCCCCAAACTAAGCAGAGCTTGTATTATGGGAACTATATGACTGATCACTACTTATATATATATTTTTTGTAAATAAATACCTACATATATTATACCTAGAAAACTCCCAGACTTGAGACAAATATTTGCAGATCATACAAACATCAATGAATTAATAAAAATCGTGTACAATAATGTACACAATTTTTTTGTTAAGATACAAACAAAATGAACAGTAACACATTATGATAAAGGTACGATAGCCAGTCAACCAGACAACCTTTGGATTGGACAAACATTTGCGGCGGGAATCGAACCTGCAACCTTCTGCGTCTCAGGGGCCTTCGCCGACTGGGCCACAGATTCGTCCATTATCAAAGTTACCTGATAGTATCGAAGTCGGGAGCCCTGAGCGTCTCGTTCCATATCGGGTTCGAGCCCTCGAGCGCGTGCTTGTTGGTGCCGGGCGCCGCGATCCCGACGCGGTTCAGGCCGGAGTCCACTGAACCGTACTTTGTCATCGTTAGGGCTTCGAGGCGACGGTTCAACCTGGACGAGTGATTAAAAAACTAATCACCTTAGGTATATGCCTAAGGCCCGTCTGCATTAAGCTCAGAAAAAGAGTTAAGCATACCATTAGATTTTTTTTATAGAAATCTGTCACCAAGACATTCCTTGTCAAAGTCAAGTCAATCTGTTTTTATTCATCGAAATCACAAGGATCAGTCTGTGGATAATTTATAACGTTGCATACGTTTTTTTAAACTATTAATTTATTTCACTTTAATTAAAAAACGGTTTATACTAATTTCAATAAAGACATAAAGACAAGTCAACAGAAATTGCATAAAAGAAAGTCAATATAAAAAGAACAGAAAAAATAAATCCTATCCTATCCTACTACTTGGTATTATAAACGCGAAAGTTTGTGAGGATGATGTTTGTTACTCTTTCACGCAAAAACTTCTGAACGGATGTTGATGAAATTTTTCAGAAATTTTACAGCTTATAGGTACATCAGAATAACACAAAGCCTACTTTTTACATGCGGGTACCACGCAGGCGATGTCGTGGGCAGACGCTAGTATATTATGATGATGAGAGTTTCCTCACGTTCTAGTCCTGATGATGAAGGTGGCCAGCAGCACGAGGCAGAGGAACGCGAGAAGCACGGCGAGCGCGGCCAGCACGGAGATGGCAATCCAGCTGGTGTCAGCGTCCACGTCGGGACTCAGCTCCGTGAAGAAGTCGTCCAGCACCAGCAGCTCCGTGTTCAGGGTCAGCTGGATCTCGCGAAGCAGCACCGGGTCACTGCGCAGTCTGGATGAGGCGATTAAATTAAATTATTTATTAAAAACTCACGTTACAAGGTCACGATAGATATAAGTAGGTATTACCTGATTAACATCGTCACAAATTAATCCTACTATTATAAACGCGAAAGATTGTGAGGATGGATGTTTGTTACTGTTTCACGCAAAAACTACTGAATGGATTTTGATAAAACTTTACGGTAATATAGCTTATACATCAGGATAACACATAGGTTTTTTTATACGGGTATCACGCGAGCGAAGCCGTGGGCAGAGGCTAGTATTATAAATGCGAAAGTTTGTGAGGATGGATGTTTGTTACTCTTTCACACAAAAACTGCTGAACGGATTTTGATGAAACTTTACAGTAATCTAGCTTATACATCAGAATAACACATACGCTACCTTTTATCCGGGTAACACGCGGGTGAAGCCGCGGGTAGAAGCTAGTCGTTTATATATTAGGTTTTCACCTATGAAATTGCCGTTTTGTATAAGAAAATTGGGATTCGATTTAGTGTCTTTGTTTTGCCAATTTGCCACAAATAGCCCAATATTTTTTTAACACTAGGTAACGACATAAGCCTTTGCAAGCTCAGCTGTCAGCTGTTTGAGATAGATCCGCTTTCAATTCATCTTATCAGCATTGTTCTCCGAGCGTCCACGAGTCTCACTTGTAACATGATCGTTTCCAGAACGAAAGCGGTTGAACCAACGCAGTATTCGTTCGTTGGTAGTGGTAAGTCCATAATACACGTCATTAACATTGCGTGCATTGTTTCTTCGTCGTACTAATGTCATATTCGAAAATAACGCGAGTTTTCTGAGAGTGCATGGTTGCTAATGTAATGAAATTGGAGGTATAATAAAATAAAACAAATGAAAAACTGTTTTTAAAAATTAGTTTTTTTTTTATTTGAATTTCAAGTCAAACCGCAAATTCTTTTCAGTTCTCAGTGACCAGTGAAACAGCAATTCCTAGACCTATTTTTATGAGTTGAATACCTACCTACATGGCTTGAGTCGTTCGTCAATTCTAAACTTGTTCCCCAAGAGAGGACGTCTTGACGAATTTCATAAATCAAATTTTCTCTCAGCCAAAAAAAAATCAACTATAGTTAAATATTTATTTGCTTTCACCATGTTCAGCATAGTCAATTACATGAAAATCATTTAACTGGTTAAACGTTCGTCACAAAGTAAATTTAAGATACAGAAATAGGGGGATAGACTCCTTTACCTACAAAAGACTGGTCAACAGTGACACTCAATAGAGAGGCATGGAAGGAGAAAGGCATTTACCCTGCAGTGGGACAATATTGGCTAAAAAGCAGCAAATGTCTCACATCTCTATTTCAGCAACGGACACAGGCGCGTTGTCCCGGATGAAGTGAGCGCGCACCTCGGTCAGATTATTCTCAGCGATGCCGAGCGCGTCGTTAGACGGCACCACTTGGTCTATGTTGCACGTCATGTTGAACCCGGTCGAGAACGTCTGGGCTATCTGAAAGGAATAAACAAAACACTGATTTAATAATATCCCAAAAATTCAACCTCGGCGATATTCGTATCCGCGATCTCCCACTTGTTAAGTGGGGCCAACCAACAAATCCGAAACTTTCATTAATGTTTACCTACTGATGCGAACTTTTGAATAAAGTATCTATGTATGTATAAACTGATAAACTGTATAGCTCTATAAACCTATGTGCTCTATGTGCTGAGGATACTTACAAAATCTTGGCTGTCTAGGACCTTCTGATGCGTGTTGACAAATCTGAAGGTGACTCTGTTCAGACTGGATATCAAGTAAATTCTGACGTCAGCGGTATCGTTCCCACCGGCTGCAACAAATACCGAGCTTGAAATTGAGCTGAGGACACTAAGCTAAGCTAAAGCACAGGAAAAACAGTGACCGATTCGACAAAACAATAAAAAAAGGTGGGTAGGCCCTACAATTTTTTTGAAAATCAATTTCCTTATTGCCACTATAGAAATGTATTATTTTGAAACATGTTAGAAAAAGCTAGAAAAACTACTACCACAAAACCTTTAAATATTTCTAATTTAGAAACACACGAAACCAACAGAGAAGTTTTTAGCCAGGATGAAGCCGTTAATGTCTAATCTGGACTTTCACAAACACACAAAATCACCACATAATTCTGTTATAAATGTACCTGGGTCTGTGGCCACGACCTTGAACTCAAACATTCCCTCCATATTACCCGTGGGTCGAATATTGAGAGTGAGCATTCCTGTCTCAGGGTTCAGAGTAAACGCGACGTCCTTTACAGCTTCAAGGGTTTCGTCTACCTTCATGGAGGCAAGGTCTATGTCGTACGTTATGGGTAAACCATCAGTGTGAGTAGCCTGAATTTACAATAAAGTTATTTGAGTAGATTCTTCGTGTGATTCTTATTTAGAGCGCCCAGGCGTGGCTTGCCTAATAGTTTTTAAAAGATCAGCTACGTTAAGTAACTTTTCGTTAGGTCAATATTTAGATGAGTTACTGATAATGGCAATAGCGAGTTCCTCACGGACCAATCAGTATATATTGGGCAGCACACCTGCCCAAATATCACTAATATTTGAGCAGGTGTTCAGTTGACACAACTAGTTGTGTCAACTGAACACCTGTTTTGGAAATCAGCAATACTTGGAATGGTACAACTACTGTAGTTGTGCATACTAATTGGTCCGTGAGTAACACCTGGTGGCAATTAGAAACTGAGCGTTTCTGGGCTTCAAAGGATATGCTAAGCTTTCAGGTGGGTTAAAAACTCGACAACAGAGTTGGCAGCTCACACGAAAGAACGAATGGACTGATTCTAGTAAAAACCAGGTGTAGTAAAAGGATTAGTGAGTAAAAATAATTCATTCAAACACTATCTAATTTTTGGTTCTAGGACTGTGCCGTTTTCATCAAGTTAATTTCCTTTGCCGTTTGAGCGTACACGGTATTTTTTAATGTGCTCTCAAGATGCTCTCGAGTTAAATGCTGTGCATTCATTCGATTATCAAAAAACGTTACACCGTCTGGTTGAACTGCCAATCGGGTTTTAATCTCCAGTACGTGACCCCAGGTTTTGGAGAATAAATAAATAAGAAGCAGGAACACACGGGGCAGCCGCCAAGCGAGACAGCAAGATCATTCATACGCGAGTGACAGAGATTGCGAGAAGACATTGCGTGTCAGTGGCCTAAATTATTTTGTTAGATGTCTGTAAATAAATTGACCTACCTGTACGGTAAGCAGTACCCTGTTGATGTCGTCGAGTGTTGAGATACCAGCAGTGTAGAGCTCTCTTAGGAAGATTGGCCGAGGATTTGCTTCTCTAACCTATGAGCAGACAGTGATTTAAAAGTTAAAGAATTAAGGTTTCTCATCATCCGCACCATCAGACATCAGAACTAGTAGAAACTCTCGCCTCTTTCGTCGTTCGAGATAGTATCTACCTCGTACCCTTTCTATCTTTGCCACCCAGCAATAATTTTTGCATTGCTTTGTTCCAGTTTAAAGGGTACCTATGTACCGATTAATTACAGGTACAAGATACTTTTCTACTATGTCTATGGCAGGGTAAGCGACCACATTAATTATACATGTGTCATAATTATCAGGAACTGCGAGTATCATTGAAGGTACCACAACACCCAGATCCATATTTACAGCTCAAGCAATAATTTGTCTCGCGGCATCGAGATCGTCAACATAGACGTCAGTATGTATGGACGAAAAGAGTGAACTCACATTGACTGTGACGGTGAGAGTAGAGCCGTCCATTTGTGCGCTGGATTCCAGCGAGTTGCTGGCTGCCACTGTCAGGGTATGGACGGCAGCCACGCTCCGGTCCAGTTCGCGTTGAAGGTATATCACGTTGTTTGCTGGATCCAAGCCGAAATTACCATCGGCATTACCATCTGCGAAGAAACATAGGACCATTTTTGCGAGGCGCACCTGAGTCTATGATGCAAGTTGGCCAAGAAAGAAGCGGTTACAGGACGTACTTAATAATCTACGGGGCATCTAGCTAGGACTTACGAGATGTATGATTTTTTGCGAAAAACTTTTTTTTAATGGTTCTTTATATAATTGTCTCTCAAGACTAGTCGCGAGGGCATGTCTAACGTATTGTTAATAGAATATACATTTTCTGTTTAAGTTATTTGCTCTACAAAAGTGAATATGACACTATATATTTTTTAGTTTAGTTTAATTGCTATAAAAAATAGCTTATTTATCAGGTAGGTATGTTTTATGTGTGCAATAAGTGTATATTTTTAATGTTCTTGTGTGTAATAATCATGTGGATTCTTACATAAAATACTTAGATTTAATGGATCTATTATGCAAAAAATTTAATATACTTTAACTTTTTTCCTGTACAGAATGAAACTTACTGGAAATCTTGTAATAGATGTCATGGCAGTCATCCACGCAAAGATGGTTCTTGATATCTTCGGCTAGCGGTAACTGGTATCGCTCCTCCAAGCCCTCTTTCAACTCTGAAATGAAAATACATTTTTACTAGTACTCTGTTTTTGTTTCTAAACAAAGTTGTTGTGAATATTATATTTCCTACAAATTTAAAGGTGGCGTTGGTTTATCGGGTACTCTATCAAATTTATGTTTATTCGTGCAACCTTTTTGTTTTCCCTATCCATTTGATGGACCTATAACATCGTAACCGTAAAGCAAGGCCGCCCACTTGTGGGACATCCAAAAGATTGCTGGAATTGGAATTGATAGTGGTGGTTCCAGTACGTTCATGGCACTCTGAGGGAGGCCTATATCCTGTCCAGTATATCAATATAAGTACGTATAAATATGCACCCAACAGTCACATACATAGCCCTGACCCATCACAAGGATTTCCTGTATCGTGGGTATCAGAAATTACGAGTACCAAGGTACCACAACATGGGCGTTAACAAAAATCTGCATAAAATGCAAATATTATTTCCGTAGCGGGAATCGAATCCGAACCTTTACTGGATCGCCTCACCACCGAGATTATTCATATTCCGAGAGTCGTATTCCGCGTCGTAAGGAGCGGAAGGAGAAAGTCGCAACCACTCACTCTGATGAAGACTCTCGGAATGAGTCGAAACTTAGTTGGTGCCTTCACCGATATGCAGTACGTGAAAATTCCCGTTTTTACAATATGAATAGTCAAGTTCACGATAGTTTTTGGAAAAAAACCACCGAGGTTGCCAAGTGTAGTGATAATGGTCTTTCAAGAACGAAGCAGACAATTTACATCGTAGAGGTATAATTACCAATAAAAGCAACGGTAAATGTAGTGGTCTCGAAGATGGGGCTTCCTGTGGTGGGCACGAAAACAGCTCGGAATTGGATCTGAGATGACAGCGGCCCTGGTTCTGTGCCGCCATCTATCGCTTCTAGCGTCACCTGGAGGTATAAAAAAGAATGTTTTCAGAGCTTCAATTTACTATTTTAGTACAATAGGTATAGGTATGTATTTCAACTGCCAAGCAGTAGATACTTGCATTGCTGTACGGTTTGAAGGGTATACTAAACTATAGCTGCCGGTGAAATAACAGGAGCATGGAATTTCCAACTTTGTCTTTAGAAGAGGCAACGCAAAGCTAATGGTGTTACACATTTTATTCCAAAAACTATCGTGAACTTGACTATTCATATTGTAAAAACGGGAATTTTCACGTACTGCACTATCGGTGAAGGCACCGACTAAGTTTCGACTCATTCCGAGAGTCTTCATCAGGGTGAGTGGTTGCGACTTTCTCCTTCCGCGTCGCGTAGTAGTGCACGGCGCGACGCGGAAGGACTCTCGGAATGAGTCGAAACTTAGTCGGTGCCTTCACCGATAGTGCAGTACGTGAAAATTCCCGTTTTTACAATATGAATAGGTGTTACACATTTCAACGAGCAGCGGCGGATACCTTGGTCTATGTCCGTTTATCTACAAATAGTTACCAAACATAAAAATATATATTTAAAAAGTATATTCAAAATGTATCCAATAATAACAACGGTGAAGGAAATCATCGTGAGAAAACTGTCATATCCTAAAGTTAAAAACTAAAACATTTGAAGCAAATTTGGGCGCACCTTATCCTTTCACCAGAATGACAAATTTACTAATAAATAAACGTGGGGGATTTCTAGACGTTATTTTTTTTCAACTCTAGGGGGAATTCTAGACGATGCAGTGTGGGAAGACCCCTACAATGGACCGATGACATCGTCAAGGTTGCGGGAAGTCAGTGGATGGAGATGATCCAAAATCATTTGTCTTAGCACTCTGGGGTCGGCCTATTTCGGTGGATGGAGATAGACTTAGATCATTCGTTATAGCACTCTCGGGTCGGCCAATTGGAGACAGACAATTGAGAAAAGTGTACTTCTCCAGGCTGTTGATAGTGATGATTATAATAATTTATAATATCCCAAACATCCAACCACAGCGGGTCTCGCCTTCCGCTCGGTACGCGGTATCAATAGAAACTATGCCACGAGAGTCGAAATTCATGGGATTGTAACCCATGAATTTCAAGAATTTCAAGATGACGAGTTCAAGTCCCGCCGAGGTTGTATTTTCGCGATGTTCTTCTTTTTGTTAATTCTTGTAGGAAATTACAAGAATTTATAACATTCCTTACGTGTGAGGAATGTTATAAATTCGAGAGTGTATGGCCTTGTTACCTGGAATTCTGTTATCATGTTCGCTAGATCGTTCCTCCTCAAGGATAGAGTTCCGTAGTTGTCACCATCGCTTGAAACGCCAAAGTATTCCATAGCTGCGTCTATATCACAATAAACACGACTGTATTCGCCATATAATGTAAAACGAAGTTGTTAAATGACATTTATCATGAATACATAAAATTTATGTATTTACAAACAAAAAATATATAAGTAGTATGTCAGTAATTTAGTTCCTATAACACAAGCCCAGCTTAGTTTGGGGCTAGATGATGCTGTGTGAAAATGTCCAGAATTATTTATTTATTTAAGTATAACAACCAAAACACGGACGGAGTCGCGGGGTATCCACTAGTGCAAGTATAGATAGAAAGCGTAATTAGTTACCGTCACCAGCCACCCTAAAAGTGACCTGTCCAGCCTGACCACCATCCTGGTCGGTGGCGTGTACGCGCTGCAGGAATGTACCGTCTGTTGTCTGCAGAAACTGACTTGACATTGCCGCTTCCTGGAAAGAAAAAGGCAGTATGAAGGAGGATTATCTGATGTGATCTCGGATCAGAGACATATTATGTCTGTTTACCAAATAGCCTCTGACACGGCTTCTCTAGCCGTTACGTTAGATTATAAGCAACAAACATCCAAACTATTATATTATTACGAGCTAGGGTTCGAGACAAAATAATTTAGTTCAATTTTACACTAAAGGAATAATGTAATAGCAAAAATACAACAAAACAAACAGCAAAACGAAACTACACAATGAAACAAAAAAAAACTGTATCACTGTCACTTCACTAGTCACTGGGTATAGCTTCTTTATCACTTCGAACTGTTCACATTTCAATCTTGAACAGAACTGACTCTACGTGTCGCCCGCCGCGCTTATAATATATCTCGTCGAAAATAAGGACGTGCCTCTTCTAGCAATTTCCAGAAAAGGGCGTGACCTGCACGCTACATTGCGCCGCCTCACCCTGCCTCGTGCTGCCTCAAACATTCGAGAAACTACCTACCGTCTTTTAATAGCGTGGTTAGTGCCAGATGATACTAGATGGTGTTAGAACAAGTAGTGCGTTCATTTGATAAGCGATAGCGCTAGCGTACCGTAATTAGCTAACCGCGCACGTCACAATATTTCAAGTTGATTCAATTTGACAGTAGCTGCACCAAATACCTGCAAGTGTCCTATAATATTTATTTTGTCAAGAGGTCAAATGACCTTATTGCATCTGAAGATCGCGATTCCTGGAGAAAAACCATAGCAATGTGTGTAGTCGCCCATGATCAAGTCACTCATTATACATGTGCCTCTATCCATTTTACATCCGTTGGGTATACCAACTGAGTCAATGTTACAGCTAATAAACTGCAAAGTGGAAGGCTCGATAGCTCCTGAAGGGACGACAGAGGAACAAAAAGTACGAGTATCTAACGTAGAAATAACTAACTATAGTTTAACAACGTTTCTCCTGGGAGGAACTGCGACGCTTCAAGCCGAAACATGTAAAAAATTTCGACCTGGTTGTGACTGGACCTCGTGGCTCAGTCTTTACAGTGCAAGCGTAAGGGGGGCGCGTGGTGGGTTCAATCCTCGCCGAGGTAAATTTAATGGGTTATCATAAAATCCTACAAGAACTCACCCTCGAGAGCCGGATCACGGAGTCCTGGACGGGGAACGCGAACACAGGATAGTTGTAGTTCCAGGGCCTGATGACGAGCCGGTACACCGCCTCCGAATATTGCGGAGGATGCCCGTGGTCGAAGGCCTAGTTACAGGAACAATATTTGATGACGACGATAGAGTATCAGTTGACATTGTCAACGTAGAACATAAGAGTCTTCATAGTCAATGTATAAATAGGTTTTTACAAGCTGAAATCACATGTATATGATCTTCGTTTTGTTGTCGTTTCCTTTGCAAGTAATCCTAGAAGAATCAGGCAGCAGATACAGATATTTTAATCCTTCATTTAAGTTAATCATCTACCATCTTATGTAAAAACAGTTCAACAATAAAGACTTTTCTGATTATGAATTAAGGTTATAGTGTCTATAGGTACAAAGTGAACACTTCCATGAGGGAGCTCGGGAACGAATCTTACCCGACACGAAGGTCGGTCATTCTATTCGCTTTATGAAGATTTCACAACTTGCAGGAAGTTGTGGAATGAAGTTTCTTCTTTGGTATTTCCAATAAATAACAAAAATACCCCTTCAAAAAATGTTAAGAAAAATAATTTAGCAGCAGTTAGTTTAAGACAACGGTATAACCGTAATATGAGAGAAGACAAAATACAGTATCTCTATCTGACGTAAAAAGGAGATTGAAAAGTACCTTCCTATTTTTTATATTATTTTCCGTCTTTATAGACGGGAAATTGCCTTTTGTAATTTTTTTTGGTGCTCATGTTAAGCCAATGCATCAGCAAGGCTCCTTGTGTAAAGGAGGGCAGTTAGAGAATCTTACCGAAATCTGCATGTCATAAGTGCCCCAGTATCCTTTTAACTCCATGCTTGTGAACAGTTCCCCTTTGTCAGTGTCGATGGATCGGATGTCGATCAAGCTTGGTACTGTGATCTCTCGGTCGACGGGTATTAGGGGCATGACCTCGAAGCCAACCAGCGAATTCACTGTGTTAGGCTGGTCGATATCAGGTGCGTGGATTATTGGGGAGAGAACTATGTCCTGGAAAAATAGTTTTCGTTCGAGATTTAAAGAAATCAAGCAGAATATTGCAATAAAAAAATGTCGCCTACCTACGTAGTGATATTTTGTTATCGCTATGGAGGTAAATAATAAATAGCCCAATTCTAATAAAACAGTACTGTAAGTTACTCTGTTCACCATAATAGAACTGGTTTGGTGGGAGATCGTATAGGACAGAGAAAGATGGAGACCTTTGCCCAGCAATGGAACGAGATAAATACATGAAATAGTTATATAATAACACCATTTCATGATAACATACATATTTCTAGGAAAGTATAATTAAGAAAGTTACCGCAGCATAGTTCTCGGAGGCAGACCAGAAAAACGAGCTGGGATCGGGTAGTTGAGGCGCGTTGTCGTTCACGTCAAGCAGAACCACAGTTATATTCACTGCGTCGTTCTGGTTGCGGAATCCATCTGAATTAACATCATATTTTATTAGATTTTTATTCAACTTTATACCGATGGCGTTCATCAGGGATTTTTTTGTATTTTAATTTCACAAACTTACCGAACCTATGAATCAATTTTTGGTGTACCTATTTGACCCATAGCATTGGTTGCCCACACTTTCCTATCACACAAAGGGACATTTGTCCGCCTAAATTGAAACCTGCAGGACAAAACCCTACTTACCACCATCTCTATAGAAATTATCGAAAATGTTGAAGAATATCTGATGCTCAGGGTAGTCTCCATCCCGATCTAGGACCTCGGTCGAACCCTCGGGATAGTTGACGTAGATCTGACCACTTTCCAGGTCTATAGCAAACAGTTGCAGCAGGCGAGGATTGACTGCGTAGTTTATTTGGTAGCCGATTTGGTGGTACAGTTCTGGAAAAAACTCTAGTAATTGAACAGGTCTGAGTCTGAACCTGTTTAATTAGGAAACATAGCAGTTATCTGAATAACTGCGATGTTTCCTCCCTAGGTAAATTCAGGCAAAATTCGACCAGGTTGGCAACGAACCCATTGGAAAAGTGGTTATTGGACCCTTTTGTCCAAGGAAGGAAGGAAGGGGACTGATTATTTTTGGGATAATAAAAAAGCTTGATATCTGAAATCTCTAAATCTCCCAGCACTCTCTGTTGAAAATTCATAAACTCACTGTCTCTGTCTAAATCGTTTGCAACAACATAGGCGACGAAGTCTAAATGTGTGGCATTCTCCCACACGTACACTGTCGTATTGAATCTCTCATCTTCATAGTCAGGCTGCGGTACCTTGTTGTTTGTATCAATGATGTTTATTGTTATCTGAAATCGAAAATCAACAGCATGATTTAAAAAATATAAAGGATTTTTCATAATATAATTTTCTCTCAACTGGGGTGGATTTTCGAAAAATATTTGTTAATAATACTAATAATAATAATAATAACGCTGGACATTTTCACATAGCATCACCTAGCCACAAAGTAAGCAGAGATTGTGTTATGGAAACTACATGACTGATATACTACTTATACGTTACTAAAGTTTACTTATCGAAAATACGCTGAAAATTTTACGCTCTGCAATTTTTGTCAGTCAAAGTACTTTGGAAATATTTAAGTGATGCAACTAGCGATGCAACAAAGTTTAAAACAGACCCATATAAATATTTGTCTTGTTTTGGAAAACTTTACGAAACTATATTTCGATCAAAAACATGCAAGTCAAGTAGAACCATTTCTTATAAATGCTCAGCATTCTGTGAACTGTTCCTCTTTACTTTCTCTGGTTAACACTGTCTTCCAAAATCTCATGAAAGCACCAGGTTGTTGTTAGGTTAATATCTAGACTTCAGAAAAGCTTTTCGCAAAGTGTTTCTCGACAAATTCCAATCGTAAATATATTAACTCAAGAGTTATTGCAGACTATCTACAATACAACAACCACATTGTTCACCATGGTCGCTATGATACTGATTTAAACTATACCACACCCAAGAGAGTCAGTCAAGGTTCATCACTTGGACCTTATTCTTTTCCAGTAATTATAGTAAATAACCTTCTGAAATCTCTTTGTTTCACTGTGAAAGGCCTGAAGCTGCAGCGATAATTTTCGAACGAAAACAATGTAAGAAATAACTAAAAATATATAAAAACTATTGAAATACTCGTAAACAATATGTAGGTAAACTGCTTATAAATATAGATTTTTATTCAACACTAACCATTCTTTGCACCATACTACTGGAGACAAATTTATTCAAAATACCTATGATCGGCACTCCCGTTCCTACACATGGTGACAAATGGGAAATTTTATTGCCATTTGTCACCACTGGACACAAATCAGTGAGCATATGGAAAGCATCCTGTGCGTTGACTGACCTTGCCGTCAGTGTTGTGGTAGGTGGCGTCCGGCGGGCAGTCAGCTGGATCCGTGGCGTAGCACTGGTCGCTGGCTCGCACCGTGTAGTAGAGCGCCAAGCGCGGCGGCACATCTGCGTCTATGGCGGCGGCGAGGTCCACTGTTATCTGACCCGTGTAGAAGTGTATCTTGACCAAGTCTGGAGGAGTATCCTCACGGGGGCTGAAAACGCATTCTTAATTGAAACCCCCATTGGGAGGATTGGGTTTTATCACCAGTCCCGACCTCGTCTTTCAATAGTGAGGATAACAAAGATCAAGTATCATTCGCCTCGGCATCAAAGACATCCTGACTCTTGATATTTTCTGTCATTTATAACAGTTTTGGTAGTGTCTTAGCCTTCATTTATAATTATATATATACAATCCCACTGCTGCGCAAAGGCCTCCTTTTATTAATCCTTCATCGATCTCGTCTGTCTATTGTTAGGTCTTATAACTGTTCTTCTGTACTGTACCTTAGGTAGCATGCTATTGTTTCGCTACTACATTAATTTACTGGACATTAATTACTGATGAAATATTTTGATAGATTAGGAAAGGTCGTAAATACTCACAACATAGTGTACCGCACTTGGTTATAAAGCGGTCCGTCGATGTCGGTAGCATGCACTGAGCCAATGACCACGCCGCTCGCTGACAACTCGCGCACGCTAAATGCTTGCTCCAACGTACCTTCGTCCCACACCGGGGGATTGTCGTTTAGGTCCACAATCGTTATCGTGAACATGGCTGAAATTATTACCTAGCTTAGAAGGTGTATCATTGATGATGAGAGCTAAGTATGCTCGGAGTTTCATTACGCGATAAAATTCAGATTCAGGTAATCCGTAACAAACGAAAGTCACCGACGAAGTAGCTCTTAGAATTAGCAAATTAAAATGGGAATGGGAAGGCTATGTAGCTAGTAGAAACGGACAACTGCTGGGGAAGAAAAGTTCTCTAATAACGACCACAGGGCCGCCATGCGATGTTGTTGTGGAAAGGTAGGTAGGTAGTGTGAATATTGAATTTAAAGTAAAACTAGGGATTCTAATAGATATTAGAGAGGCCTATATCCAGCAATAGTTCTACTTCTACAGTTCATTGATGGCGTTAACGATAGATCTGCAGATGTACCTACATCATGGGGATCACAGTCGTGAGCATGTTTATTTATTTTTGTTTTATAATGATTTACCTACCCAACTGTTAGCTCATTAAATAAAATCAAATAGTCCAAAGTTGAAGTGCGCAAAGACCAAACCTTGGAACTAGCGAGTCTTCAAACCCATACCTTTGCCTTGATCAAACGACTTGTTCCCAGTTTCGCTATGTTTACTTTAAAACATTCCTTAGGTACTTACATTCATCATATTTATCCCCGATAACCGTATTGCGGTCGTACACCCGGATATTAAGGTATAGCACTTCAAACATCTCGAAGTCAATCGTGATGCCAGGCCGGATCTCCTTAACCTTAATACTGCCCGTGGCTGACCCCTTGTGATTTTCATCGGGATATTCTGTTATTATTTCTACGCACCTGGAATGTTTAGCCTTATTACTGTTTATTCATCATAAAAATAAACAAACACCCAACAGATACATATATAGTCCTTCCATACTAGGATTCCCTATATCATGCATATCAGAAATGTATCAAACACCCATACTTGGATTGATTGTGCGTCATGGCACACTTTAGGGAAGGCCTTTATCCAGCAGTGGACTTCTACTATGATAGACTATAGGCTGCTATGATTATGGTAAGAGAATAGAAAGCGACTGTGTAGCTCTTGATTTTGTTAAAAGCGAATAACTTACCTAGCTGTTCACATTTGCACACCATGTTTGTGGTAGAATTTACTTATTTAATGCCAGCAACGTAATATGCAACATCACACTAAACTTAGTGTGGTCAATGACAAAGAATTAAAAAAAACAAGAATCAAGTTCAAGAATTTCAAATGGACTACATACATTTTGTAGCACCATTTCTTAGGGTTCTAATAATGACCTTCTCTTTTGTAATCTTGACCTTTCACTTCTATCGGTCCTCGACGACACGGATGGCATTATGAAGTCGAGTATTGAGTGTTTTTAGATGCACATGTGGTCTGTCCAGGAACTTACCATCATGCTAAGTTCACTAGGTTTTCATCTTTCAAACGTCTCGTTGTAAATGTGAATGGAAACCGACCCTAAAATTGTGGCAATACTGAAGAAACTTACTCATAATACTCTTTTGCGTCTGTCTCTCTTCCCTGTTTCGTGGCATAGGAGGTGCTCCATACAATTTCGAACTCTAGAAGTGCTGTGGTATCAGGATCTGTTGCTGTGATCTCATCCGTAATTAGGTGGCCCTTTGGTACGTTTTCATCTGTCGAAAAACTGCCTCGAGGCTACAAAATAAATAATGTTTTAACCGAGAATTTTTATGTCGGTTAATGTTTTGACTCATTTACTCACACTAATAAAGGTTCTTATATTTTATCTGAAAATTATCACGTCATTATCGGTGTGTGTTTTGACTCATTTACTCACACTAATAAAGGTTCTTATATTTAACCTGAGAATTATCGGTGTATGTTTTGACTCATTTACTCACACTACTTAATAAAGGTTCTTATATTTTACCTGAGAATTATCACGTCATAATCGGTGTATGTTTTGCCTCGTTTACTGAGAGCCTAATGAAGACTCGTAATTAGTTGAAACGTGCTATACCGACACGAAATTTCCTGTTTTAGTGTCACGAAGCCAAATAGCGATAACGAAACTAACGAAAATTGGTGCGAAGGATTTCCAACGATAGCTTTAGGAGTTATAAAGCAACTTCGGAACCCTAACATAGCGTGTCTGAGCACGTCTTGGGCACATTATCTAAAATATAAAAGCAAAGATTTGGCAATAAGTGCCGTTACCAACAGTAGACTCAGGATTAAAGTGCTCACCAGACGAAGTGTAGGCGGTGTGTTGTTAATATCCAAAAGTTGTATCACTAATTGCGACACAGCTGTATTACGAGAATAAGGTTCTCCAAGAGTGTCGTCAGCTCGCACCTAAAAGACATAGCAATATTGTACCGCGTCCATACAATTTATTTTAGGATCTCATCACTACCATACTTTACTTTTCTCATAAGGAAGGACCAACTAATGTAACTAAATGATAGTAGTAAAGTACGCGGTACGGTCTTAATAATATCCTAAAATGATACCAAACCACGATAATCTCAATGTTATATCCTATTTACAGAATTTATTTCATCAGCAGAAAGTCCTAAACAAGGGCTACCTATTTGTTGTATCAGCTGATAAATTTCGTTTTGCTAGCTTCTGCCTACGTCTTCGCCTGCGTGGTACCCGGATAAAAAGTAGCCTATGTATTATTCTGATGTATAAGCTATATTACTGTGAAGTTTCATCAAAATCCGTTCAGTCGTTTTTGCGTGAAAGAGTAACAAACATACATCCTCACAAACTTTCACGTTTATAATATTAGGACTAGTAGGATCTATAAAGTATGCGAAGTAGTTGTTCTTAGTCAACAAATAAAATCGCTGAAATATCAAGTTGTCGATATTCTTATCGGTTGGGAGTTTTTTACACATAAAAAACAGCAGAACACTGCCCTATGGTATGCCTATAATGCGTAAATTCTGAACAATATCTTATCTTTTAATCATAACTAAAGTAAGGTAAGTATGTAATGTGAGGATTTACGACTTACCTGAACGAAAATAGTATTCTGCCTGTGATAGTCGAAGGCATTATTGGCTGATACATGAATATCACCGGTTTCTTCATTAATCTTGAGGAAATCAACACCATTTCCCATAAGCGAATGTCTGCAAAAAAATCACTTGATAAAGTTGCTAGGGGGTTTCTGTATTTACAACATAGATGAGCTAATTCGCTACATACGAGTATATCCTAAATTCTCTATAGTTTTTTGCAATAAAATAGCTAGGTAATTATTTTTAAGTGTATCCTTTTTTTTATTTTTAAGTGTAGCTCAGTTCTATAAAAAAAAAATATCTGGACATTTTTCACACAGCATCATTTAGCCCCAAAGTAAGCAGAGCTTGTGTTATGGGAACTACATGACTGATATACTACTTATATACATTTTTTTTGTAAATACATACATATTATACATAGAAAACACCCAGACCCGAGATAAATGAATGTTTGTCCCGCAGCGGGAATCGAATCCGCAACATTCTGCGTCTCAGGCGGACCTTCGCCCACTGCGCCACAGAGATTGTCTATGAAGTTATATGAAGTAACGAGTCGACTTTCGAGAGGGTAACATAGTAAAAGTTTTCTCAATGTGTGTCAAAGGCGCTGAGAAGGATTTTAGCTATTAAACGATATTATGTACCTCCTTTAATTTGTTAAGGTTAAACTATCTTGTAACTTACATAACTTTATCACCAATGTCTCTATCGTTAGCCCTGACGTTTCCCACATAGAAATCTTCGCCTTCAGTTTCGTTGACGGAGACAGTTAGAGATTCTTCCTCGAAGATCGGCAGCTCATCGTTCCAGTTAATGAGATTCACGTGGACCAATGCTTCACCAATGAAGTCAGTTCTGTTCATGTCAACTGCAACTACCTAGAATTTTAAACGTAATATAACTAAATTGACGACCTCTGCGGCGCAGTGGGCGATGGTCCGCCTGAGACGCAGAAGGTTGCGGGTTCGACTCCTGTCACGAGACAAATGTTTGTAAGGTCTGCAAATATTTGTCTCAGGTCTGGGTGTTTTTCTATGTATAATATGTATGTATTTACAAAAAAAAAGTATATAAGTAATATATCAGTCATGTAGATCCCATAATACAAGCTTTGCTTAGTTTGGGGCTAGATGATGCTGTGTGAAAAATGTCCAGCATTATTTATTTTTTAAAAGAAAAACTATCACAGCTAAGTAGGCTTTACGAGTCAACGAATAATAGTCGACAAACTTATAAAATGTACTTGGTGAAGTAAAAAGGAAAATTTCGTACAAATGAGAATTACTTAGATGAATTCATATTGTAAAAACGGGAATTTTCACGTACTTGTGAGTCGAAACTTAGTCGGTGCCTTCACCGATAGTGCAGTACGTGAAAATTCCCGTTTTTAAAATACTTAGATGAAGTTGATAGTTGTGAAAAAAACCCTCTTCTAAGTCCGCATATTGTGACGGGCAAATACGGAACCCTACACTGCGCATGGCCCGATACGCATTGCATTTGGCCGGTTTTATTTTTATTCTAAAAGCCACATAGATTAGCTCAATATTGTACTTCCGCCCATTAAACTAGCTTCACCATAAAAATGACTTTATAATACCTAACTATAGGCTACCTATCTATTATAAGTAAACCTTCTATCTAGTGTTACAATCAAGCAAACGCTAAGTCAACAATTATTCCGTAGAAGACAATCCTAAGTTTCGTTAGGGACCCTTTCCGTACTAATATAATAAATGTGAAAGTTTGGATGTTTGTTGCTAATAATCTCCGTAACGGCTGAATCGATTTCAATCAAATTTTGAACTGGTAAAGCTACCTAAACTAGCATAGCCTATTATTTTTTATCAGGCTACCACGCTGGCAAAGCCTTGAGCAGGGTTTATAATAAACCAGTGACCTGAAATTCGAAGAATCCTCATTCAAACTTAAAAAAAGAATTGTTAAAAGTAAAACTTACCCGCAAAATGATGTTTTGAAACTCAGGAACTTCGAAATCAAGCATGTGGTGATCAACTGTTCCCATTATAAAGGTCTGCTTTTGGTATCCAACTTGAGGTGCGATGTAGAATGCCTCGTGGGCGCCAGGAGGAGAAACGCTTTCTAAATGGACCGCGTATTGCGCGTTTTGGCCCTGAAAGAGAAAATCAATAGTTATCTACGACTCGGTTAAGGTATCAAAAATCACGTAATTATTATCAGAATATGTATTATAATTAATATTATTATATTAATAAATGTGGCCAGTATTTTGGGAACGCTTCCGTCTGGTAGTGATCTGGAGCAGTTGAGCTATCTATAGATCGTTTGGAACGGTCTTTAAATGGCTAGCTGTTTCATCTGTATTTTTTGTATATATCTACTTGTAAATAATTGTATGTATAAATGTATTATCAGAATTGTTTTTTATACCTACTTATCAAAATGTATTACCTTATCAAACAGTGGATTGGTTCCTAATGTATGTATGTATGGATGAATTGATGAAAATACTCATTAGGTTTAGGTTTAAAGATATTTATTATCAAAAAGACACAGTCACTTACATGAGAATAGTTATTTAGCTTAAGATAATTTTAATACCAAAATGAAAATGTTCTCCAAAATTTTAAGGAACTCACCTGGATGTTTATCGTTAAAGCACAGAAAAAAGTAGAAAGATTTGTAAGAATAACGATGATATTTTTTTGGGAGTAAAATGTATCTAAACGATGATATGATTTCAAAGAAACAATTTCACAAGTACGCGGTTACTTCTGGACAGAGCAGCTAGGTGTCTGACTGTCAAGTCAAGTCCAGCAACAAGTGGAGGCAATTTAATGTATATAAAAGTAAAATAAAGATATGTTGTCGTTCGGTCTGTCTGTAGTGCTTACAGTTTTACACAAATGAAAAGATAGGTCCATACATATTAATACAAATTAGTTACCTACTAGAATTGAACAATCTTATAAAATTGGCCAATTTTTCATAACAAAACTAACAAGTTCAGTATTAAATGTATAAATCGAGCTAACATTCATATTGTAAAAACGGGAATTTTCACGTACTGCACTATCGGTGAAGGCACCGACTAATTTTCGACTCATTCCGAGAGTCTTAATCAGGGTGAAAGGTCGCGAATTTCTCCCTCCGCGTCGCGCCGTGCACTAGGTACACGGTGTAGAGCGCGGCGCGACGCGATGGTGAAGTTCACGATTGTTTTTGGAGCTAACATTTTTCATTTTTTCGGGTAGTTTATTATAAAGTTGTGCTTCTTCAAAAGTAATAACTTTTTGCCGTAATTCGTTCTGACCTTGGACAAGACAAGATAACTAGCTCGGCGAGTATTACCTATGTTTTGTCACTTGCTTCGATTTTAAGAACGATATTTTTGTATGAATGGATTTTTTTAATCATTTGAATGACTCATTTGTACCACAACTAAAATAAACAAAATTCCATTCTTGTCCTCACAGATCTGCATACTGAGTATGTATCTGAGGCTCTCTATTAGGAACTAGCCGATGCCCACGGTTTTACTCGCGTAGGGTAGGTAATTGATAGGTAGGGACATCAAAAATCACGTTCGAGGAATACGATTTTTCATACAAACGTTTTGAACCCTTTTCAATTTGGGGTAGAATTTTCCAAATTCCTTTCTTAGTGCACCCCTACACCATAAGAGGAATATACTCTCCAAGTTTCATGCTTCTAGGACTTATGGTTTAGGCTGTGCGTTGATTCACCTCTTGGACTTTGACACACCTACATCCCCTTTGAGGGGTATTTTGGAAAAATAATTATATAAGACTTTTATTTTTTTATTTTATTGTTCACACAAAATCAACAGCCCTTATATATAAACAGTTCTAACCTTAATAATCCAACTTACGGCCAAATTTTTTTCATATCGATTGAAGAATATTTATGTGTAGTTTCAAGACTGTAAGTTCAAGGAATACGATTTTTCATACAAAAGTTTTCAGCCCTTTTCACCCTCTTAGGGGTAGAATTTTCCAAATTCCTTTCTTCACCCCTACACTATAAGAGGAATATACCCTCCAAGTTTCATGCTTATGGTTTAGGCTGTGCGTTGATCCGCCAATCAGTAATGGAACAGTTTTATATATATTGATTACAGTTATGAGCGTGTTTGTTTTGTTTTCTTATTCTAGTCAAAATAACAATATCCGTATATTGTTTATATTATTATTATTTTTATTTTTATTTTTCTCATCATTTTATCGGTCAAAAGCGCTGTGTTTCAGTCAACCGTTTCGGAGAGGGCATCATCTTTTGTCAAATGACTTACCAAGTCACGATCGTGGAATCCGAATTCATGCAAATTCAGTGTCATAGCTGTCTCTTCATCTATAGCAATGTTATATTCCTCATGAAGCGGCACTGGTTTATTATCATTTACGTCATTCACTATGATGACTACTGGTGCCACCGTCGCGTACGATTCAATGCCTTCGTCATTCAGCTTGTAGGCTATAATGTCTAGTTGAAACACTTCTTTTTCGAGAGCGTCTCTATCGATGGGGTCTACGTAGAAGATGGCTCCGTGCCGACCACCTTCGCTCTCAATTCGGAAGAAATCATCTGAAATTTTAATAGGCACATGATAAAGATTTCTACTGAGTGAAATTACTATCAATCTGTGTTAGCATCAGCTAAGGACTTTATGTAGGGACAAGAAGTTGGTGGGTTGTCGACAGAAATCAAATTACGAGTAATAAAGTACAGATAAAAACAATTACTTTAAAACTTAAGATTTGAAGAATAATTTTTAATATACGTAAGTACTCGTAATTTGGTAAACTCTGACGACAGCCAATTGCTATGACCTTACTAGATGTTTTATACAACACAGTTAAAAACTACTAAAGCAAAATTACCGAATACTTTTTAGATCCGTATATCCGTATCTTTTAGGTCATAAGAGCCGTGTTGGCCTAGGAGTGGTACCTCGACTTCTGAACCAGAGTTCGCGGGTTCGAACCCGGTCGTACACCAATATTTTTTTCCACTTGAAAAATTTAATCGTTGGTAATCGTTGTTCCTGATAACCACGATACAGGAAATACTAGTGTGGGGTCAGGACTATGTGTAATTGATGGGCGTAAAAAAAGAGCAAACTACTTCACAATGTTCAATAAAAGTTTTCTATGTATTTTGGTGGTTGGTAAAACACTACCAAAATAAATTATCGAAAATTTCATCTTTTATGAAAAAAAATTTCAGGAATAAATAAAAATTTTAATAACGATTTCAAATAACGGGAAGTTGATACCAATATGACCAATATGAAATTTCATCCCTTATTTTTTTTACTTATAATACCACCTATTTTCATTTTATATTATACCCAATAAAAAAATAATCAATAAAACCAATTCACAATAATTGTGAACTGATCTTTGCCAATAAGTGTGATATCGCGTAACATACAAACAAAAAACACAAACGAACTGAGAACCACCTCCTTTGTTGGAAACAGTTGAAAACATTATCCATACCTTCTTCTTTAGCGTCAATCCTGTAGTAAATGGTTCTATTGATGCCGGTGTCGCCATCAATGGCCCTTACAGTGAAGGATTGATTGGTCTTCTCGTCAAACTGTTGGACGGCGAAGATCTCCAGCCAACGCGGTGGTCGGTGCTCCACGTTCTGAACCTGCACCATCAGAGGTACTGTGTGCTCGTTGAATCCAGAGTCCTGAGAACAATATAAGTACTTCATGAGACTTGTTCAGAAGAAACAGCCGTAGACGTTGGGAAACCTTAAGTAAAAGGTTGTTTGAGTGTGTGTTTATTTGTTTGTCTGTTACCATCTAACTCCGAAACAGCTTATGGGATCGTAATGCGTTTTTTTGCAATCGATTTGTGTCGTCAAAGATGGTTCACAAGTCACTAGGAGACGCTGCAGTCGATGGTGTAAACAAATGTCTAAGGTTTTTAAGTATTAATTATTGTAAAAACGGGAATTTTTACGTACTGCACTATCGGTGAAGGCACCGACTAAGTTCCGTGCACCCTCAGGCGCGACGCGGAAGGAGAAAGTCGCAACCACTCACCCTGATGAAGAGTCTCGGAATGAGTCGAAACTTAGTCGGTGCCTTCACAGATAGTGCAGTACGTGGAAATTCCCGTTTTTACAATATGAATAGTCAAGTTCACGATAGTTTTTGGTTTTTAAGTAAGTGTTTTTAGCTTTCTAGCCAGAGTTCTTCCCTTTTGTACGTAATTTGGCATCAAGTTGAGAGTTTTGACAATAGGATCGAAAGCCAGAAAAAAGTCCTATGATAAAATTTTATCGAATGGTAAAGACACGACTACCATTAAGTAAGATTAGCCCTAATAGCAGGCCGATAAGAACATTAGGGGTGAGTCTGATTATGTGAATTCATCACAGCTGTAACATCGAAGATGTACAAAGGGTTCTCATCAAAATTAAGGGAACTCTTGAGTTACCACTGTCATGTGAATGGTGTAAGAACATCAGGGGTGAGTTTGACTTTGTGAACTTACCAAAGCAGTAACATTGAAGACGTGCAGAGGGTTCTCATCAAACTTCAGGGTACTCTTGAGCCCCACTGTCATGTGCATGGTGAAAAACATCAGCGGTGAGTTTGACTTTGTGAACTTACCAACGCAGTAACATTGAAGATGTGCAGAGAGTTCTCATCAAACTTCAGGGTACTCTTGAGCCCCACTGTCATGTGCATGGTGAAAGAACATCAGCGCTGAGTTTGACTTTGTGAACTTACCAGCGCAGTAACATTGAAGATGTGCAGAGAGTTCTCATTAAACTTCAGGGTACTCTTGAGCCCCACTGTCATGTGCATGGTGAAAGAACATCAGCGGTGAGTTTGACTTTGTGAACTTACCAAAGCAGTAACATTGAAGACGTGTAGAGGGTTCTCATCAAACTTCAGGGTACTCTTGAGCCCCACTGTCATGTGCATGGTGAAAGAACATCAGCGGTGAGTTTGACTTTGTGAACTTACCAACGCAGTAACATTGAAGATGTGCAGAGGGTTCTCATCAAAGTTCAGGGTACTCTTGAGCCCCACTGTCATGTGCATGGGAAAGAACATGAGGGATGAGTTTGACTGTGTGAACTTATCACAGCAGTAACATCGAAGATGTACAGAGGGTTCTCATCATAGTTCAGAGTACCTACTCTTGAGCCCCACTGTCATGTGCATGGGAAAGAACATGAGGGATGAGTTTGACTGTGTGAACTTATCACAGCAGTAACATCGAAGATGTACAGAGGGTTCTCATCAAAGTTCAGGGTGCTATTGAGGCCCACTATCATGTGCATGGGAAAGAACACCACAGGTGAGTTTGACTGTGTAAACTTACCACAGCAGTAACATCGAAGATATGCAGAGGGTTCTCCTCAAAGTTCAGGGTACTATAGAGTCCCACTGTCATATTCATGGTGAACCAGGTACCGGGCAGGTTGGATCCTTCGATGTAGAATATTTCGTCGTCATCACGGTCGCTGCCTATCTTGAACTCCATAAAGCGGGTGCTGATCTCGCCGTCCAAGTCTGTAACCTCGTACACGCAGTCTGTGAGACGGGGCTCACCGAGTTCCTGTGACGAGAAAGAAAATAAAATAAAAATGGTAAAACAATGTTTTTTTTCAATATTGAATTTAAGTTGTGTGTGTGTAACTAATGTTATTGACCCGTATTAATAAAGTACCTATTTTATTTAAAATATTTATTAATTTATATTGTATACTTCTTACTATTCTATCCTACTACTAAGTATTATAAATAAAAAAAGTGAAAGTTTGTGAGGATGGATGTTTGTGACTCTTTCACGCAATAACTACTGAACGGATTTTTATGAAACTTTATAGTAATACAGCTTATACATCATAATAACACAGGGTACATTTTATCCGAGTATTACGCGGGCGAAGCCGTGTGCAGAAGCTAGTAATATTATAAGGAGGCAAAGTTTGTAAGTTTGTATGTAGGGATTAATCTCAGAAACTACACAAAAACACATCTAGTATTAAAATAACCCATTAAATGACTGAAAGAATATTCAAATCAGTAGGTTTCTGTGAAAAAATATCGAGGTACTTTTGTATAGTCTCGAATTAAAATGTTGTATCGAGTTTATAGAGTTTTTAATAAATTAACTAGTAGGTAGTTTCGGCAGGTTTTTATTAATATTTATTTTTCTAAATTCACCATACAACATTCGTTTTGAGAAGTGACTGGTGCAGATAAGCTTTGATATTCACAGTTGCTGTAACTGTCTATTCGGATTGGAAATAGCTAGATGTATTGGTCCCAGTAGTGGGTTCATTAGTAACGCACTCACCGGCGTCTGGCAAGCCTCAAAGGCATTTATCATGGGCCTGTTGTCGTCTATGTTTACGATCTGTACTGACGTCATCACAACAAGAGCTTCCCCGTCCACACGCACGTTGAATATGTACAGTTGCATGCCTGGGGACTCGTAGTCTTGCCTGGACATAAAGGGAATGAATTAATGAAAATACGTTATTGTACAGCTAATATACAGCGACCTGACGGCATGACCCTTGTCCCTTTGAGAAAGGGGAAGGCCTGTGGTATGGGACGCCACATGTGTAGATACCCTAGCACCATCTCATCTGTCAGGGACATCAGTTAGAGCCGGTGCAGCGGCTGATTCGGCCGAGGATCTCAAGTGACGCAAATACAGAAGTCTCGACAGAGCTTACTTATTCGAGCCTTTCGGGGCTGAAACTCTGGGTCCGTGGGGAACCGGGGCCCTTCGCGTTTACAAAATTCTTTCAGGGCGACTGGTCGAAGTGACGCGTGACCAGAGAGCTGGCTCTTATCTGATTCAATGCATTAGCATTGCCATTCAGCATGGCAATGTGACCAGTATTTTGGGAACGCTTCAGTCTGGTAGTGATCTGGAGCAGTTGAGCTATCTATAGATTGTTTGCAATGATCTTTAAATAACTAGTTGTTTCATCTGTATTTTTTTGTATATACCTACTTATACATCGTTGTATGAATAAATGTACCCCTATGAAATAAACAATAACCTATTCTGTCAAACCTGTCAATAATTCAGCTGTAAACGTTTATTCTATTCTATTTAAATTAAAGGTACAATGGGCGATCTAACCGCTGATTAGCGAAAACCTTTGGATGGAGGGAATAAGTAAAGTAACTTATAAAGTAATTAAAGTAACCGTTTAGGTGGTATCGTTATGAAACCGGCATGCTTTAGTTATGAACAAGGCAAGGCATGCCATAACAAGGCATGAAACATCGGTTGCCTGCCTCTGACTACCACCAACTTGGTAACCTCACGATTTACGAATGTAGATCTGAGAATATCCATTACAGCCGTGTTTTTTTTTGTCTACGAAAAATACCTTAACTATGTTGTATAGTTGCTTATCTTTGAAAAATAACATCCTATTACTATTTTAAACGCGAAAGTTTTTGAGGATGGATGTTTGTTCCTCTTTCACGCAAAAACTATTGAACGGATTTTGATGAACCTTTACAGTTATGTAGCTTTTACATCAGAATAACACATAGGCTACTTTTTATCCGGGTACCACGCGGGCGAAGCTGTGGGTAGAAGTTTTATATATGTTTGTTATTTATCTCCAGATTCAAATAAATGGGTATGAATTCACGAGTACAAGCTTAGATATTTTGTAACAGATATCCAAAATTGTCTCACCTTTGCGTTATGACGAGATACCAGTTTCCATCATCCATTTTTCGCATGGTGGGTCCAAGCAAGGCGAACGATCCCGATATGAAATCTCTCTCAATATGAGGTTCAATCTCACCTAAAATCATCGGACTAAGTTCAATAAACACTAATGTGTTTCTATTCACCCACGTCACATGGAATCCATGTTTGGGATTAGGACTATGAATGTGTGTGCCTCTTGTGTGTTTGTTTATTTACCAATCTACATTATCATATCATCATCTGTTATCATCCTATCTGTTGAGTCACGGTCTCTGAGACGGTCGTGAACTGTCAGATGCAGGAGCCATAGAGGTGGATAGTGAAACTCTTTAGTGGCTACTAGTAAGCCCCTCGAGTTTGGGCTAATATGATTCGTTAAGACGAGTCTAATTGATTGCACTTGGTGTCGAGGGTCTGATGGTAGAGCCAGGAGGTAGGTAGTGGAACTCGTCAGTGGCTACAAGTAAGCTCATATTACTCGTTTTAACGAGTCCAATAGATTGGGCTTGGTAATGAGGGTCTGATGGTAGAGATCTATCTCCTGGTGGATAGTGGAAGTCTTTTTTATAATTTTAGTGCGTTATAAAAACGTATTGATTAGTTTTTTTTAACATTTAATTTATCGACAGAAGGTCAATATTATCGTATCGCTGTCTTGCTAGAAAGATAGGTAGGTTATAGCTGTCTGTGTTGACTCCTGAAGGTATAGATGGCTAATTGTGGGCCAAACTATAGGTTCCAAGCCCTTATTAAAACTTTATGAATTATTTTATCGCGATTTTATAAATAATTAGGTGATTGTTATTCGCGATTTTCGTTGCTATATGTCACTGTTGACTGACCACGGGTCTTAGACAAATATCTTACGCTTAGTTTTCTTCTCACACCAACGCAAGGGCGACAAAGAAAACTTAAGCAACAACCACTTTATACTGGCGTAAACACCTGCGGAAAAATTTAATATTTAATTGTATGGAAACTACACCAGCAAGTGAGATGTCACGTGGCTGAAGTTTTTCCTTGACGCCTTTGCGTTGTCGTAAAATGAGAACGTAGAGTGAGGTATTTGTCTAAGACTCTCGGTCAGTAAACAGACAAAGACCCAAGAGGTCTAGACAAATACCGCTTTCTGTTGACTTTAACGCCTGCGGAAAGATTAAATTGTATGGAATGACATTAGCTGTGGAAATGTCACGTGACAGCTGCCAAGTTTTACTTTGACAAATTTGCGTTAGCATGAAAGGAAAAGAAAGTGTGAGGTATTTGTCTAGGCACCCAGGTCTGCAAGACAAATACTACTTTCTGTTGGCGTTAACGCCTGCGGCAACATCGAATTATATGGAATTAACTGTTGAGATGCCACATGACTACTGCCAAGTTTTTTCTTGACAAATTTGTTGTGTGTTATCGTGGAAAACTAAGCGTGATGTATTTGTCTAGATTCCCGTCGTCAGACACTTACATCCCGCTTTGGTTGTAGTCTTGTGTTGTACTGTTTCTTCAACTTACCATTATAGTTAAGCTTAGCAATAGGCACGTCTCCCACGATCTCCTCGTCCATGTAAATGACCTGATTGCCAATGGTCGGCAAGTCAGCCCTGTACAAGTCCATACATACATCCTCACGCGCAGGACCCGGGAACAGCGGCCGCGTGCTCCATGGCACTCCTAGATCGTAATCATAATTGTACTTAAGGACGGTCAACCGACTGTGAAATGGTATTAAAGATACAGAAACGCGCAATAAGGGGAAGTATTCCCGTTTGAGCACCTATTTTTTGGGCAACTTTGCATTGAGCACCAATCAATATTTTAACGTGGTGCTCAAAGGGGAACAAAAAATAAAATTTGATTTTATTCCCCATTGAGCTACGGTGCGGCAGCTTCTAGTGATGGGGTATATAATAAAACATATCGATAAAAATTGGCAGTACTTTTATTACGAGTATCATACATTTTTTAGGAAAATAAGTAACTAATTATTATTAATATCACAATCAGCCTTATGTTATTTTCTAGATACCTCACTTACTTAAGACAAGTAAAAGTAATCACATTCCTCGTAACAACAGCATAGTCTTTATGGTACTCGTAAAGGCGAAGTATAAGGAATTGACAACCTCTGTGGCGCAGTGGGCGAAGGTCCGCCTGAGACGCAGAAGGTTGCGGGTTCGATTCCCGCTGCGGGGCAAATGTTTGTATGGACCTGCATTCATTGGCTCGGGTCTGTGTGTTTTCTATGTATAATTAGGTAGTATGTATTTACAAAAAAAAATGAATATAAGTAGTTGTCTGCTCACAGACACCTTGAGTTTTATATAATTGGAAATAAAACCCGAAATCTTGAATAATCTTTGTTTTACTATTTTCAATGATTAAATTACAAAGTTTGTGTGCTCTCACACGGTGGTCGTACGATGGAATACGAATGAGTGAATTAATGTAGGTAGGCTTCTTGGGGTCAGCTACGGTTGTCTGTCAAAACTAGTAGATGCGATTTGCGTGTGGAAGTTTGGTAGGCGTTTCCTTGAACTGAAGCGGTGTCTGGCCGCGACAGTAGTATATCAATCATGTAGTTCCCATAACACAAGCTTTGCTTAGTTTGGGACTAGATGACGCTATGTGAAAATGTTCAGCATTATTATTAAATCATACAGGGATCACTATAAAAGACTACAGATATTGACTTCGACATCTGTCTATGTATTTGAAATGTTAAAATATGTAAAGAAAAAGATAGAAGTGTTATTCTGCCTTAAAAAATGATATTATTATTATAAAAATGTACCTACCGGACTACGAGTATTTGGGGACAATTCAGAAGTAATATCGATCAAAAGGCCGATATAGCATTTCGACGCAGCAAATGGTTGTTACGGACTTAGTGGGTTATACCCCGACTTCTAATCCGAAGGTCATTCGGTCGTGCACCAGTGATTTTTTCAGGAAACAACTTGAGGAAACGGACATGCCCTAGAAATAAAAATTCGAAGGCATGTGTCACTGATTAGTGTTCTAATAAGCTTGCAACCTGTCACGTGGAATGCTATCTACTCGCAAAACGCGGGCATGTCCCCAATGTAATGTTTGGACGTGCCTCTGTCTAAACCCTACTTTGATTTTGGTATCCTCAAAGATTTTCTCACTGAGTATGCATCTATGGATGACAATCATGTGGAAAAAATTGTGAGCGTTTTTGTTTTTTATAATCATATTTCACATTTTTTTTAAATTTTATGTTTAAAAATACCTTCATCTACTTCTGGTAGATTATCTGGTTTCGGCTCCCGGGGGATGGCGGTCATATAGGAGCATATTTCTGTAATGAAAACAATATTTTGAAGATCTCATAGTATCTCCTATCTCGAGAGACGCCACCTAACATGAACGTCACTGGACCATTATCTTACTACTAATAAAAGCGAGTTTGTGAGGATGGATGTTTGTTACTCTTTCACGCAAAAACTACTGAACGGATTTTGATGAAACTTTACAGTAATACAACTTATACATCAGAATAACACATAGGCTACTTTTTATCCGGGTACCTCGCGGGCGAAGCCATGGGCAGAGGCTAGTATAAAATAAATGTCTTTCCTGCGTAAAGACTTTTACAGTTGATTAATTAAACACTGCTTTGTATTTTCTGTCTCAGATATATAATACTCTGATAAGCACCATTTAAAAATACTGTTTAGCTAAACAACTGTTTAAAAATCTTTATAAGTATGTAATCGACCGGTAGATAATAACAAATTAAGAATAAAAAGGTTTCTTAAAATGTACCTAGTCGAGGAAATAGGTATCTGTTATAAAAAATACCAATGATAATTTCTTACCTTGAGATAAAGCTGGTGCTGCTATGAAGAGGATCGCAGCAAGGAGGTAAACTTCAACCCCCATCGTGCATGTTTTGATTCTCCAGATTATTTTAGTTTAGCTATAAACAAAATTACTAAATAAAGATACCTAAAACTAATCATTCAACTGTCACATAAGTAGTCTTGAATATACACTAAGTGTTCTCTATGTATAATACTTATGTACGTATTTACAAAAAAAAGATAATAAGTAGTAGGTATATCAATCATGTAGTGCCTATACAAACTCTGCTTAGATTGGGGCTAGATGATGCTGTGAAAAATGACGAAAAAAAGAGGATTATTTGTAGGTATCCAGGTACTACGAATACCTAAAATGGCACCATACTACATCTAGACCAGAAAACAGTTGTCCTCAAGCAGGAATCGAACTCGTACCCCAAGCATGCACCAACTTTCGACATTTGGGCCCTTATCTGCAATAACTTGATATGAGATCAGTATCATAAACTAAGTCAGTAGGTACCAAGGTAAGTACCTAGTTACATACTAATTAGACAATTAAAAATGACATTCAACTAAGTAAAGCTTAGCGAAGGACATGAAATTACGGAAGTACCCGGGGGCAAGACAAATACCTCACGCTTGCTTTTCCTTTCACGCTAACGCAATTTATTCAAGGTAAAACTTGGCAGATGTCACGTGACATATCCACAGCTAATGTCATTTCCATACAATTCAATCTTTCCGCAGGCGTTAACGTCAACAGAAAGTGGTATTTGTCTAGGCCCCCTGGTACCTATACCAGGATAAGATTTTGTTTATTCTGTTATTTGTTTATGATGAACAATAAAGTACTTATTTTCATTTATTCACATGTAGGACTCGGAAGCGTTTCACTACTTCTTGTCAAAGACGATGTGAAGGCAATGCAGTTCCGGTTTTATGCGTATGTCTATGAGTTACTGTTTGTATCTATAATGTTTTTAATCAATGCATTATATAAATTAGTATAAGTACCTACCACCTCGTTGCATGAAGCCTTCCTTTAAAACACAAAAGTTTTAGTAGTAGATAATATTATCTGGTTTTGTAACGCATAGGAAATGCGTTTTCTTTTCGTCCTTGATTATTCCCCCGCGAATAATCGGGGCTCCCAGATTTATAATGCTAAATATCTATACGCTGTGAAATATTTTTGAGCATCTCGTGCGGGTAAAAACTGGCTTGTTACGCTAGCCGAGGTACACTTGAACAACCATGATATGGATAAAGATGCTGAATGTTCAAGACACAGATAAACATACCTTCCTACCGTAGTAGTCTTTTGAAATGATGCAAACAACGGCCAAACACCAAATCAGTAAATTGCTCGTAACAACACTACAAAATACCGAAGAAAACACTATGACATAAGATAGAAGTAAATAAACTTTTTCACTTATTACACCAATAATGACGTTCTTGCCAACCAATTAATTGAGACTGTTATTTTTTAGTATGACACAGTCGACAATGATAAGATTGTTATCGAGATATCCGCGATAATTATTATATTCCACATAAATACCGGATAGCCAATAACTGATAAGGTATATGGACAATATAATTTTGTTTATCTAGAAGTACTTATACCTAGGTACCTAATTATGTCGTAGAAAATAAACTTCCTACCAATAAACCTACCTAAGAAGCTGTTTTAAAGAGGAGTATAAAATTTAGGAAAAGCAAGGAGTAGAAAATTTGTACCTATGTAGAGACAACTAACATACCTACGTAGCATAAAATACACACACGACCTTAAAATCCTCATTTAAGGTAATCCCAGAAATAATCTAGTGCAACACAGATGTTTACCAAATAATGGTAAAATTCAACCCATAGTTATACCCATAGCATATTAGCTACTTGATTACCTGCCTACTATATTATTTTCATGATATTCGTAACACACACCATCTTTGGAAGACCCAGTGGATATAGGTAATCCTATATCCATATAATATATAATAACTCTTTTCAAGAGTTTGAATGCGGAAAAGGGAGTCCTACACACATACACCTATATATCCTCTAGCTAGGCAACGTCTATGTTTGATTTTCTGCACTCTTTAGCCGCGTCGTTTTATCATAACTATTTGATCAATGATAAGTAAATATGATTGCAAAATTTTACAAGTCTTTTCATCGTCTTTTGCAGCGCCACCTTGTGACTTGTATCAATAAAACCTGTCTTTGAACCACTTGAAGTCATAAAAATCGATTGCTGAAAACCGCATTTAAATAAGATTTAAATGTCGTTTTTTGCAATCGATTTTCAGAGATAAATGGTCACCGACAAACATAGAAATTATCAAAAAAACCTCTTAAAACGCATACTTACGGGTACGTACGACACGCGAGTAAAATATATTTAATCATTTCCTGACAATCTATGATGATTAGGGAGTTATGCGATAAAAGCTAACTAGGTAGCAGACGCGCAAAAAAATATGAAGATAAATTTATAGTAAGTTGCGTAGGTAGGTACCTAATTAGTAGGTATCTACTTACCTATATAAAGTAGTAAAAAACACATCAAATATAACAGGTAGGTATTTCAACTAACTTTAGGTACCTATTAAAACTAACTGCAACCAATAAAATCGTATCCAAATCCTAACGTAGGGTCTCAGAAAATCTTACTTATTTTTTCTTTTTTGTAAGAAGAAACGATGTAGATTAGCGATCTAGCAGACAAAGTGATAGATCTAAGGGGTTAATACATCATGTTTGTTTTGCATTAACTTCGAGTCAGAAAAATGATCAACCGATAAGAAAGCAGCGTGCGTAAACAAATATTATCGCGTGGTTATCGTCAGCCATTTTTCTTAAACCCTGCTGTGATATATACGGCCTTGCACATAAGAGTAGAATGGTCACATTCTCTCTTGCATCCTACATTCTCACCAACCACGTAAAAAAAAAAGTTGCAGAGATAAAGTTTGTCAAAAATAAATTATAAACCCTTTAACTCATGTAACAACACTATTTTTTTATACTGTGACAACTAAATAAAATATTGATTTATTTATTTACTCATGCTTAAATGCTTAAAAACGAATCTGTAAAGTCATCGGTCGACTTCAATGAATGGAACACAAACTTAAACATTATTTACCCACTGGTAAGTAAATCACTCAAGAGCAAAGTCCAACAAATGCAGGAAAATGCCGTGTCCGGTCCGCTCGCCTACCCACAGTCCACAGCGTCCCATCTCACTCAGTCAGTACTGTGCCCGTAACGAGTTTGTATCCACGCACCCTTATCGCAAGTAAGTTGAATTTATGTTTCGAAATTGAATGTTTTGGTACAAAATAATTTTATCGTTTAAACTAGGGGCCAACTTGTGTTCTAAATTTTTTTAGACTGCCTGGCTAGAATCATGTGCTAAATTTTGGTAACCTACCATCAGATGTGGGATCACAAACTATTTTTAACTGCGACACAAGGAGCCGGTTGGTATAATGACGTGTTTAGGGTAAAGGGTTGTTTTTCACTTGTTACTATGTGTGTCTGTTAGCATTTTTCTCCGTGACGGCGAGATGCGTTTTTTTTAATCGTCTTTTACATACTCAAGGCGGTGCTTAGCACAGAACACACTCGCAAATTATTTAGGATATATCTATATGATCCTTGTGATTTCAATGAATAAAAACCTATTGACTTTGACTTTGACTATATAATGCTTAGTAGTAAAAATAATGTGGTTTATCAACATATCTTCCTAGAAACCGCTTCAATTACCTAGATATAATATGAAACGTGGAGTAAGTTTTAAGAATTTTGCACTACCTACCCTCAAAGTTGCACCAAAACGTTATAAAGTTGCTCAAAATTATCGAAATATTGGGTTTAATAAATGGTTTGGATTTTTTTTTGTTTAAGTATGTACCTACTTACTAACTACTTACTTAAACCTTAGACCTAGTTGTAAGAATATCATGGTTTTTGCCTACATACAAAAAATCTCACGATCGGCTTCATCGATTTTATGAAGATCAAATACGATTTACTTAACAAATAAGTCCAAAAGCAGGGCAAAAATTGAAAATTGCAATGTTGGGTAAACCGTCATAAATGAGAATCTTGAAGTCTCAGGCTACGACAGTGTACAAGAGTACTGGCCAGCCCTAACCCGTCAGAGAATACGTAATATCATTGGGCTTGGTAAATGTTTTAGGGGAAGATTTATTTATTCATCATTTCGAAAATGATCTCTATGTTATCAATGAATAAAAACCAAACATCTGAGTTCCTAAAGTTTTCAATTAATCCGACAAAATGTCATCTAAGTGGGTCCACTAGTTATAGACTATGACTGACTATTTTTCTTTAGAGTGTTATTTATAAGAACCAGAATATTCCACTGCTTTGGGTACCTATTATAAGTAGCTACTAGATATATGTAGGTACCTATTTTTGCAGCGATAATGTTGATCCTTGTGTAAACATATGAGTACTTAGGTACATGCATGTGATGCGTGCATTGATAGTTCGAATTATTATGATATTGGCAAAATAATTATTTAGGTAGGTAGGTAATCAATAACTGACTGTGGTTCCATATTTATTTTTTATAAGGATTCAGTATTTAAAAGAAACATACAGAGTGATATTGTTCTTAAACAATAAGTTGAATTTTAATGAAAAGATTAACTGTAGGTACCTAATTTTTGGTGCCTAGTTTCTCAACCTTTGCAACCTGTCACGTGGAACACTAACTACTTGAAAAACGCGGGTATGTGGCAAATATGGTTTAATTCGTGAACCTTATCAGATCAGGATTTCTACGATGAAAGTGTTTCCTAGCTATCACGCGGATTTCACAAGCAAAGATCAATAATTTGAACTGGAACCAAGTGATAAATGCCGGTTAACTTACTACGGGTTATAATGATGACCTAATTTAGGTATTTATAATGAATATGTACATTATACATACAGATAGATATTCATCACAATTATTTTAAAACATGATGCTTACATGCTGATAACCTTCCAATAAAATAAACAAAATCCAAAGTGTTCTTCTCATTGACTCGGTGGTTATCGTGAAAAATAGTGCAAACGCCTCACTGAATCTTTATTTATGAAACTTTAATCATTCATAAAAATATAATATTACGTGCCTATATAAAAATAATTTTCTTTCAAAATGACCTACGAATACCGCGCTAATATAACAGTGACTAAATCGGGCACGAACGGTGATACATACAAGAAATGCTTCAACGGCACCTGTGCTGTCGGTGTGAACAAGAGGATGAACGGATCTATAGCTCAGAAAGCGGCAGCTTACTTGCAAGCTGTCGAAAAGAGCTTAGGAAATGGTATGTAGTATGTATCAACAGCTCATGGAGCGAATTGAGCTCACCCGTGCCCCGTCCTATCCTACTAATATTACCAACGTGAAAGTTTGTGAGGATGGACACTTCCACGCAAAAACTACTCAACGGATTTTGATGAAACTTTACAGTAATATGGCTTATACATCAGAATAACACATAGGCTACTTTTTATCCATTTACCACGCGGGTGAAGCCGTGGGCAGAAGCTAGTAAATTATAAATCAGCTGTTTTCAGTTTTCTAGGAAAAAAATCTTTTAAACGTTACAAACTTTTTCGTTTCGGCAATGGCATTGCATGGAGAACATTGTGAATCTAACCAGCAATGATCAGTGTTCGTTCAGACTACGACATTGGGGAAAGTGATGTTTTTGCATTGTATTCTCATCTAGTTATTTGCAAAAGCTCTAATTTAAAATGTTTCTATGTTTTCACAGTGGCAGTAGTAGAACAGAGACCGAGTATGCCGAAGCTAGAGGTTGTGTCCAGGGTGGCCGCCATTCCAATCGTGGAATCCAGCATTGGAGTTACTGAGAAAATGTATCACAAAATTAGGGTAAGCAACCAGAGTTCTGCAGTTTCAGTTTGCATGGTATTTCCATCCCATATTTAGTACCTACCTAATTGCATTAGCATTGCCATTCAGCGTGGCATTGCGGCCAGCATTTTGAGCACGCTTCCATCTGGTAGTAATCGGGATCGGTTGAGCTATTTAAAGATCATTTGCAAAGGTCTTTAGATAGCTAGCTGTCTCACCTGTATTTATTGCATATACCAGGGTATAGGCTTTTAGCGATAAGACCGCCCATTGTACCATTATATTATTGTGAATTCCTGTGTGTTTTGTATTTTGCTTTGGTGTGCAATAAAGAGTTTATCTATATATCTATCTATCTATCAGGGTAGTTGTACAAGTGTACATAATTGTATGAATAAGTGTATTTATTTTAAAAAAAAATAGTGTTTTTAATAATTTATTTTAATTTTAGGAATCGAACTCGTTTCTTCGCTGGTACCTATCTCTGGGTGAGAAGTCTCTCGCCACAGGGGTACAGTTTGCGCTGCCAGCGGTGCAAATATTCGAGTCTCCTCTCCATCAGCTCGACCGCTTCCTCTGCCGGTCCCTGGACATCGTCGAGAAACGTGTACCGTCCATCTACATGCCCCCTCAAGCGGTAAGTAACGATGTAAGACCCATCTCATTTTTTATTTTCTATTCTTACTCGTGACGCAGGAACCCATAAATGCTTTTTGCCGTAAGAAGTTGTTTGTTTGTGTGTTTATATGTTAGCATTAATCTCCGAAACAGCTTTTCTTATTGAAATGCGATTATCTGCTTTTGATTTGTATAGATTATACGGCAAAAGTATCTATAGATGTCGTCAATAGATGATGAAAAACACATTAGGGTGTCGTTAAGTTATTATGAACCACAGAGGTTCTTTGAACATTATTCTAATTATTCATATTGTAAAAACGGGAATTACCACGTACTTCACTATCGGTGAAGGCACCGACTAAGTTTCGACTCATTCCGAGAGTCTTCATCAGGATGAGTGGTTGCGACTTTCTCCTTCCGCGTCGCGCCGTGTATTCTAATTCCGACGAACCTACAGAACTTTTTTGTTTACCTCATTTGAATTTGGATCTCTTTCATCGAGCTCGGTACAAAAAGGTTGCATTCAAGTGGCTTTATGCAGGTGCCTTTACCACAGATGGCTATAACTTTTGGCACTTATTTGGCTCATTTTAATTTGGATCTCTTTCATTTTGGTACAAATAGGTTGCATTCAAGTGGCTGTATGCAGACGACTTTACCCACAGATGCCTTCAGGTACCTGTCGGCATATGCAGTACCTACCTAAAATGAAAGAAATGGTCGTCTCGTATCCGTAATTTTGATAATGAATACATAAATAAAAATGAGTTCCGAACATTCCGAAAGTGAAATGAATATTGAATGCACTCAACTAGTTCTAATGTTGGAAGCCAAATTAGCGATAGAAAACTTGCTTTCAGCCAAATCAAAGAAATATACGTAAAAGTATATTAATTATGATCATTTTTATTTGCCTGCATTTTTTTGAGAAAAGCACTTTAGATGCCTCGGCGGAAATTGCAATTGCCTGTCGCGTATGATTGAAGTCCTCACCTGCGGGTCGGCCTTCAAACTGATACTCTTGTCAACAATTATTATTATTGCCTATTTTGCGGCCTATTTGTACTATTTCTCGGACATTCGCGGAAATATTGTCATTACTTTCGAAAAAAGCATTTGGAACATTGAATTATTGAAGTTTTTGAATTTGGAACAAAAAACGCACTGGCAATGTTCTATGGAAATCTATTATAAATAAATAAATAAATAATGCTGGACGTTTTCCACACAGCATCATCTAGCCCCAAACTAAACAGAGCTTGTATTATGGGAACTACATGACTGGTATATTCATTATATACTTTTTTTGTAAATACGTACATATTATACATAGAAAACACCCAGATCCAAGACAAATATTTGTAGATACAAACATTTGTCTCGCGGCGGGAATCGAACCCCCAACCTTCTGCGTCTCAGGCAGGCCTTCGCCCACTGCGCCACAGAGGTCGTAGCATCCATTGCTACTCTTCTGCTATTATAGCACTGCATTGCCTTGCGCCAGCTTATAACAGTTTATTTAGTTCTTTTTAATCCATGCAACATTTCCTTCAATTTGCAATATTATTTTCATAGTCAACTGTTGCTATAAATAGCCTACCTATCAGTTGTAAGCAGTGCCAATGATCTCCAGAGAGAAAAATAACGCTTCGTTCATTGATAATTAAACGCACATGTTGATAATAGGTACGTATATGCATAAAATATATACATCGCTCATTTTACTAATCGCTCCGTAGATAGTAAGTATCTGATACCTACTTTAATTATACTCAAGGAATTTGGATTTTGATAACGCTCCTTATTAATATGTATCAAAATTAAACATGTGTTATCGGTTTTTCAGGTCGTAGGTAACTGGTTTTTATACGGCACCGCCGTTCGTGTCACATCTTTGATAATTTACTGCAATAGGTACCTATTATTATAAGTAGGTGCTACTAGGAATATTCTGCAACGAACAAAGTAGTTCCAGAACATTTCAAGTCAATTGCATTCAAATCATAATTTGTCGTTTAAAAGCAAAACTAACTTAAATACTAAACTTCAACAAAATAGGGCCGAATGTTGCTCCTTGTGGTATTCCTAAAACATTTCCAACCAAAGTGCGTCCAATTGAAACTTCCTTGCAAAAGATTTCAACGCGCTATTCATGTCGAATATTTTGTGCGGTCTTTGATCTATGGATTTTTATATGCTATTTAGGATCAAAGTACATTCTCCTGAAACTGCATAGTTTCCTAAATGAAAATGTACCTACGTAGGTAAAGTATCAAAGTAGAAAAATAATTAAGTATTAATATTGTGTAAAGTTTGTGGGGCCAAATAAATAGGTTTTACTTCAATGTTCTTTAAATTTTCCATCGTTCCTTCAGATGTACTCAGAAACTCGCCAGTACGTCCTACGTCGAGCGGACTCCGTAAAACAGCTGGGAACAGCTGTGCTGGATTCCAGGGTCACAGCAGTCACCGCCAACGTGCTAGATCGGGCGCTTACCAAGGCTGATATGTATGTGGATAAGATTCTGCCACCGGACTACCAAGATGCTGCTGATGGTAAGAATTATGCTTATGTACAGAGATATTAAGTGCTTTATCGTTTCGGGAATCAAAGCGCGTTAATAACAAGGAGCTGTTGACGTATATACTTTTAATGAGCACATGTAGTTTTAAAATATATGAAAAAACTACTAACATTATTCTGTATTATAAATAAATATTTTTCCCTTACTTGAATGAACATTTTACTGTTTAACCAACTTCCAGATTTTTTTGGTAGCTTTAACTATAAGTACTAAAATTTATCTTAAAATTAAGAGCTCCTATTGTATATGGCAATTTCCAAATAATATCCATAAATCTTACTTCGGCTGCAAGGTCACTGATAACGGGACCCGGACCTCATCAGATGCCAGTCTGCAACCAGTCTAATTACTTAATTACTGATACGCCGCCAGACAAATATATTTCAAACTTTATTACCAAACTGTAGAGAACGTAATACTTTTGACCCAAACAACTCCTTATCAGTCTAGACTGGGTGACAAATTATTGTGACAGCAGGATCTTCTGGACTCTGACCATCCGGGCCATTTATAAAGCGATTTGATTTAATCTAGCATGCCTTTGACTCAGAATGCACTAAGCTTTTTTATTGTTGCATCATGAAATATCTAGGTACCTCAGTACTTAGGTTTCCAGTATCTTTACCATCGTAATTTTGCACTATTTTTACCTGACTGACTACGATAACCAAGACGTAGTTTCCAATGAACGTTTGAAATTCTGATTTGCTCCCTGACTCATTGATAAGTTATCCATCGCCTATAATTGGTGACTTTCAATGAAAATTATGTGTATAATATGAACCTTGATAGTGGTGATCATAGTTACGAGTGCTGACTCGACCGACGGAGCTGACGAGTCGGGGCGAGCACGGGCAGCGCATGCTGTGCAACATGGCGCACGGCTCAGACGCAAACTGCAGAGGAGACTGACGCGACAGGCGCTGGCGGAGGCCAAGGCTATCAAGGAGCAGATACACGTACTCGTCTATGTGGCTGAGCTGGTGAGATTTTGAGGAGCTAGTGAGTTTCTTGGTTCAGGATCGAATATTGGTACTTACCTACCCAGTAGTAGGCTTACCAAAAAGAACCATTAAAAAACCTAACTACGTTATAGCATACAGGGTAAAGATGATTATTGTGATGCAAATATCTTCAACAGGTGGCAACAGATCCGGCCTTAGCATGGAAGAAAGCTCGAGAGCTCTACGATTCTCTGAGCCGTCCGGAGCCTGAGAACCAGGCACGCCCGGCTACTCTTGAAGAGCTGGTAGTGCTTCTCTCTAGGGAAACGGCTAGAAAAGTCGTCCATCTGATCAACTTCACTCACACTGATCTACCCAGGTAAACTTTTTACTCTTATCTATTGTTATAAAAGATAGTTCATCGCCATTCAAGATCTGATCCGATTCATCTGACTATTTGTTTCAGAAACGTCCGCCAAGGCATGTCACTCGTCAGCAAAGGTCTTGCCACAGCAGCAGATGCCGTACTCAAGGTAGTAAGCTCTAAGAGGACATTCGGACCCCTCTTACATCCGAATTGAATTCTGTTCCGAATTTTGACTGTTTCTTTTAACTTACCAGACGGTGCCAGTGGAAACTGCTATCACGGAGGTGCGTGGATTGCGTTCTAAGCTGCATGCCCTATTGCAGCAGCTGCAAGATACATCGAAGGTCTACTTGGTAAGGGTTTTCTAGATATCTGACTTAAGTTGGAGGAATAGTGGCCCTGAGGAGGAACAAAGGAGGCCGTCGTGAAGATACCGGTGTGAATTCACCCTATGAAAGAGTGTGGCTAATACTTAGCTTAATTAACTATAACAAAAGTTCTATACCTACATATCACCAAACTTATCTGGGAAAATTTAGCGGAACTCGCCATGCGTGAATGAGTGGTGATGGATGTTAGAATTTTCAAAAACTTAGATTAAGTTTGATTTTGATCAAATTTTTCCTTCGTCGTTTCTGGGGCCTAACCATGAAGTCTGTAGCGATTCAGTTCAGGCAAAAAAAACAACTTTCCGCTATGCAATTGAGGACGCTATGGCATTGAAGCTTTGTCATTCGCAAAGCGTGATTTGACATCTTTGCTTAAATAGAATCGCAATAAGGCACGTAAAAAATACGCCCATTATCCAATGCGCTATTGGTTCACGCCCTGTGCTAAATGAACCCACGACCAACGGTCGAAACAGAAGGCAGGATTGAGTTCAACTAAAGTGGCAATTTCTTCACCACACTGGTAAATTACCAGTGTTACCATTTACCATCTCAGTAGGTTCTTTTTATGACTCCTTAGCAATCTCAGGGTGACCAAGAAAGAATAGATGATATTATGACGAACGAATAGCACCTGCTAAGAGAAACCAACTTATTCAATTTGTTACTTTTAGGAGCAACTGGCCATATTCCTCGCTGGGAACGAGGAAAGGGAGAAAATTCCCCCGAGATCCACGTACGAGACACACGACGACGACCTGGCGACAATCAACGGGCTTAACTAATTTATTTATTTATTGGTATTAATATAATTTTATAATAGAGGGCATTAATAATAATTATGTTCCTTTGCTGTTAAAAACACTGTTATATTATTTTACGTTTTCTAAATTGTAGAAAATAGTTTTAATTAATTTAACCCTTTAGCTATGTAAGGACGTACCTATATTTAATTATAAACATATGCTATTGTGATTGAGGGTAGGTAATAATAATTTTGAAGTTGGAAAAAGTATATTTTGTATGTTTAATGTAATAATAAAATCTAAATTTAGTAAGTGTTTTCCTATTTTACCTTTCTTTAAACCAGAAGGCTTATTAGAACTGTGTTTCGTCTATAGATTTTTCTGCGCTGCTGACTCCGCTGCGGTTTCGCTAATTTTTAGGCATCCAATGCTCCAACTTTCAATGGCGAAACTTGAACCCTTGTAGGTACTTTGCTATCTTTATCTGTCCGTCTAACAGTATGTCTGTGTCACTTCCCGATTTCTCGCTCAGTTTAAAGCACGGAATAGGGGAACGTTCGAAACGTATCGAGATTTAAATTAGATATGCAGACATGTTTTCTCGACCCCTAAAATGAATACCAGAAAATAAAATTTCACTTTTTCACGAACCCTACTACTAGAGGGTACTTTACCTACGTAAAGTAGGGGATCTGACAATCTAAACTAAAGTAGGTACTAGATTTAACTAATTTTACTAAGTGTAAGTAACTCAGTAAGTTTTTATAAGTTCATATATTTTTGTTTGAAAACCTCGATACCATAGATGAACTCGCCATTCTCCTCCATATCTTTGCTCCTTAAAGCGTATTAAGTAGGAGCAAACATTTTTAATCTGCGTATTATAATATATGTGATACAGCAGACTAAAAAATCTTAAAAATCTTGCGTTTCTAAAATATTAAAAGAAGGGTACTTACTCAATCAACCATACAGATTACGCATTGTAACCTCATTGGATTTTGCACAGATAAGTAAAATGATTTTTATACAAGTGTGGTTATTTCCTTTAACGGTATCTGTCGCATTATTTTATTTTTTACTGTTTAAACCCATTGACAGAATTGTGACAAATCATTGCAAAAGCCATAATCAAGAAGTGAAGTAAACCCATTCATTTTTATTTACTGGATTTTTTTCAATTTCATAGTAGTTTTAGTAGGTTTCAATTTCATAGTAGGACTTTCTGAAAATGACTGAAGTTATTTATATGTAATTAAACTGCATATCTACCTACCTGCGTTTAAGTTATTAGGTACTCAAGATTTTTGTAGGTGGTTGCAGTTTGAAACAGAGAAAATTGCAAGACAATATGAATAGTAATGATAGACAACAGTTGATAGAGGATACCACTTGTGTATTAATTGTAAGTAATCAGTCTAGCCTGCCTACGTATATTTTAACTATAGTGCGAATAATTAATGCGTGTGCTTACTGGTAAGTGATTAGTAAGTAGATACCTACCTACTAAACGTCTTTGGACGGTGCGTACAGATTTCCCAGGAAATTCTTAGAGAGGAGCCTAGATTGAGTGCCTTGAATGGGTAATTATTTATAAATATAATCCACGAAAGTGAACTGTGAAAAGAAAGTGGATCCACTTTCGTACCTACCTACAAATCGCAAATGTAGGTACCACGCTTATGCACTAATAGTGGTGGATACATAAGTATTTGAATAAATTAAACCAAATCGTGTCTTCTAAGCCAATGTATTGTTCGATGTCTAGGGAAGGTACCTATTCACATTATTACAAATTCTTTCAATTTTTTTATATCAGTTTTTGTTTTTACAATGGTTTTTTTTTGTTTTTTTAAAGCTTGGCTACATATATACCACATTAAAAACAATACAACAGATAAAATATTATTATTAATCCACGACACTAATTTTAATCACTCCTAATTAATCACCTGCAATCGGAGTAGACACTATTTTCTTTAAATTTCAGGTCTTTGATGATTACATCAAAGAGCCTTTGTGGCCTAAAACTCATGAAAGCGATGTCGAAAACGAATGGCCGACGCAGACCACACTGTGGTTGCTTGTGTTCGCTTTTATTCTATGGCTGATCACTTACTTGATAATAATTACAACAACCTTTTGCGTAAAGTCCGTAGATAGCCGCTTCGATGGGTCGTCCTGGTATAATATATCTTCCCTCATTTACAAGGAAGATACATTGATTTTTGCTTATTGATTTTTATATTTTTTGTGAATAAATTTGTTGTGGTTAGCATTTAGAATTTTTTCAAGCCCCACATTTTTAAACCTTCCCGCTCTTTTAAGGAAAGTTAGAGTAGATTTTTGTAAATCCTTGTTCTTAAACCAATTATTACACTAAAGACAGCGAGAATGGCATTTTCTCGATGTTATTATTTATTCATTTGATTCTCGTTCTTTTTATTCTATTTTCAGTTCTTCGTTTCTCTCATCCTTCTAGCCTAGTTAAAAAATAACCTAAAAGTTTACAAAAGTAACCTTCTGGCATTATAATATCTGTGCGTCTGGCAACGCTGCCGCTGGTCGGTGTGTTTATTGTCTGTTTACTATAATCTGTGGTGTGCACTAGCGATGGGTCGTCGACGTAATTATCGTAAACGAAACGAAACCGTTAATTTTCGCTCATCAACTAGTCCATCGACTAGTCGATGTTTCAAATTCGTCATATTGACGAACTATCTAAACTTCGCGATGATGTCTACCTAGTCGATAGTATCTACCGGGTGATTATCTGACGTAGCTCGACCGTAACTTAAAGACTAGGTAGGAAGGTAATCTTATTACCATGTTTCTTTGCAATTTTATAAAATTCGAAGAAATGTGCCGTAAAACTTAAAACTTAATTTTTACATTTTATGCGAGCCTATTTGAAAAAAAAAAACTTACACTTTATTCAAATACAGATCATACAGCTAGCTATCTAAAGACCGTTGCAAACGATTCACAGATAAGTAACTTATTTCTCTAAATAAATAAAATATAGGTATAATATAATATAGGTATCTATTTATTTACAATAAAAAACTTCACTTCATACTTTTCCAGTTTCATTATAAACTCGTCTATGGACGTGTGAACGCATCGTCTCGTCGCGTCAGTTTAGCCGTCTACGATTTCAACTAGTTGTGAATCGTAGATGCGTTGATTCAACGTAAACGGTTGATTAAATTGCGTGAACGTAGACGGTTAATACTGTCTACGTTCACGCATCGTTTCGTCGCGTTAACCGTCGGTATGAACGTTGTGGAATCTCAGTTTAGCCGTCTACGATCTCAACTAGTTGAATGAGTGACAGTGAACCGTCGATACATAGATTCAACGTAAACGATTGATTCTACTAGTTCGTTTATTCAACGCTCATCGCTAGTGTGCACAGAGCTAAACAAACATTTTTAATCTGTGAGATTAATGAGTTATAAGTGTGCGTGATGTTGTTGTACCACCGTGTAAAATTGCTTTTATATTAGAAAGTCCTGAAATTTATAGATTTTAATTTAACTTTATAAGCAATAAAAAGGCAAAATGCCTTCGATCGACGTCATAGCACCTGGGGGACTGATGGAGGTGATAGAAGAGCCACTGCCTCCGCCGCCACCAGTGATTGGCATCATTTACCCTCCGCCTGAAGTCAGGAGTATCCTTTACTAAAATACAATATCATCATTACCACTACCCGATAGTCTAATAATTACTTAACAAAACCTTTTCCTTGCCAGGAAAATTTTAAAGTAACCTTAAACAAATCAGTTCTTTTGGAATGTTTTAGATCATGTCATGCTAAATTTAAATACCTAAATATTCTATTGACTTTGCATGGGTACATTTATTTATTTATCATTGCATTTCAACATACGTAAAGCACCTAACACAAGTCTCGACTTTTCGCTTGTAGCAGTTTTCGTTGGTGTTTACATGTATTAAAGTATGCCATTTTGTTTTAGTACTTTGTTAACAAGATATAAAACTCAGTGCAAGATTGCATAAAATTAATAAAAACTTTATATTTCCATCTGTTTCCTTAACACCATCTTTCAGACATTGTTGACAAGACCGCCAGCTTCGTAGCTCGTAACGGACCTGAGTTTGAGGCTCGAATTCGTCAGAATGAGCTTGGAAATCCAAAGTTTAATTTCCTCAACTCTGGCGATCCGTACCATGCCTACTATCAACACAAAGTCAAGGAGATCCGAGAGGGGAAAGGTTTGTACATAATTCTATGGTTTTCTGAAACTTAGGTTTGTATTCCATGATGAAACTCAATCTAGACAGTACCTATAGATTTTTTAACTCATTTCCATTGAAAACTGTCAAAAAATCTATTTCAAGTATAGATAATAATGGCATTTATAATGAAAGCCTATTAAATACATAAATTATGATGGTAATTTTCCACACAGCATCACCATCATCATCTTGTCCTTGTCCCACATTATGTGGGGTATAATAATAATAATCTTTGAACTACCTCTTTTCCATCACTACTCGCTACTTTCAGACTTTTGAGTATGTAGAAGTAACAAAATGGGGGTTTCTTAGGGCTGGTTATTCTCCTTATTGGTTTGCTTGCGTGTTAACTGACCTGGGGGTTAGACAAATACAAATTTCTGTTGACGTTAACACCTGCGGAAACATAAAATTGTATAGAAATGGCATTCGCTGCGGAAATGTCACGTGATATTTCCATACAATTGTATCTTTCCGCAGGCGTTAACGTCAACAGAAAGTGATATTTGTCTAGCTCATCTGGATAAACTACCTATGTGTTGTATCGCACCAAGATCCATATTTACCCAAACCCAAATTTTATACAAATCTATTTAGTGGTTACAATTATTATCCATACATAAATCCACACTGTTGCATTTATAATATTGCAAGAATAGTAGGATTTAAAAATTATTTCCAACCAATATAGTTAAAACTTTGTAGGAAAGTACATATTATATAAGTATTACATGAACCTATATCCTGAAGGGGTAGGCAGGGGCCACAGACTTCAACTAACTATGATTCTGACATACCTCTAGTGAATGAATCAATCATTCACTCTCATCACATTCTTCCGGCATGCTTATCAGTTTAGTGTGTGCTTGTACTCTGTAGTATATCTTTTATCAAACTACAATTGTAGAAGAATGTAATATCCTATGTCAGGTGTGGACATCACGCCGGCTCCAGCCCCAATTCTACTGCGTCCGGGGCTAGCGCCGGCTACCGCCGCTCGTCAGCAGGAGCTCCTGAAAGCCGCAGCTCCCATCGAGCCGCCTCCGCCCCGCGACCCACCGCCAGACTTCGAATTCATCGCTGATCCACCATCAATCTCTGCTCTAGAACTCGACATTGTCAAGTTAACAGCCCAATTTGTGGCAAGAAACGGAAGACAGTTTCTAACTGATCTTATGAAGAAGGAGGAACGTAACCATCAGTTTGACTTCCTCCGCCCCCAGCATTCTCTGTTCCAGTACTTTACGCGTTTGCTTGAGCAGTATACGAAGGTTCTGCTGCCGCCGAAGGAGCTGGTCTCTAAGTTGACGGCTGAGATTCGCAGCGGCATCTTGGAGCAAGCAAAGTCGAGAGCTGCATGGCACTCGCATCAAGCGAGGCGCAAGGCAGCCGATGAAGCGCGTAGTGAGAAGGCAAGTTTTTTTTAATTTTAGATTGCACGATGTATCTAGGCTACATGGTGGCTAAGCGTCACGGTGGCCGCACTGCAGGCGTCTTGGTAGGGGCTGGCTGTGATTCACGATCGTACTGTAGGCATATTTCGAAGGAGCTGACTACTGTACATAGTTGTCACATAGACAAGTTGCAAGGCGCTGGACTTTTCCAAGTGAAAAATGAGACACTGCAACTGGCACTGTCTATTTATATACGTTGGTTTCCTCTGGCGGAAGTTTTGGGATGAGAAGCAAGCCGCTTGTATTCTGACCGCGGCCTGATAAAAGTGCCCTGACAATTTCGTGAATAAGAACTTTTATGAAAATAGAGCTGAAAGCACGGAAATGTTATCTTTGCCTCAAATGTGACAAGATCTACCATAGATAAGGATCCACGTCCTTATCTAGAAAGAACCGCTTATTTCAACTATGTTAATCAAAATGGGTAATTTCAGGAGCGACTGGCCTACGCGTCTATCGATTGGCACGACTTCGTAGTCGTCGAGACGGTTGACTACCCATCTGGCGAGCCCGGGGACTTCCCTCCGCCCACAACTCCCCTCGAAGTTGGCGCTAGAGTCTTGGCACAGGAACGTGGCGAGGACTTGGGCCAGGGGCAGGATATTGATGATATGGAGATGCAGGTATGACCTAGGACTAAACTAAGGCACAAATGAGATAATAGTACTACTTAAATACAGAATGGCCATTCACCCCCCCTCCCGCCGACTTACCTCATACCCCCATGGATTTCAATGGTTACTTCATTTGCTCTAAGCAAAGGATGAAGCGTGAGAAAGCACGGCATCGGCAATAAATAATTTTGAAACAAGATGGTACTTCTTACACTAGGTTACAAATAAATGAATATAAATAGGTTACCTGCATAGCTGTCCAACAACTGGTTATATGAGGGACACTTGTTTTTTTTAAATACTAGCTGATAACGAAAAAATTATACAGTCCAAAAAATTTTCATTGTTAACTTACAGATCATGGGATAAATGAATTGCATAGCTTAGTTTGTTCTTAAATATTCTAGATACACATAGAACGGCACTGTTCAGATACACAAACCTTGCATGTGTTGACTATGGAGCGATATTTCATACATTTAGAGTGGCCAGGGTGTTGTTTAGGCCCAGGTTCTGAGTTTTGTACTTGAACTCAATATTTGAATCTAAATTAAAAATTTAGATTGGATCTGAAATATTGGCCTTAGGAAGGCCAATATTTCAGAACCATGTAGTAAGCTATTAGAAGATTGCAGGAAGTTGATAGCTGGAGGTGGCTCAGGAAAACAAATGAAAATACATTTGTGTATTTAACACACACAATGACACAAAATGGATCCAGGTACAGATTGTGTCCCTACAGGAATAGGGTAGTTGGGTACTGTGCAGAATAGAAGGAGTCCTTTCCGCGTCGTGCGAGGCCAAACAGGTCCTGTCTCAGCATATTATGCTCCACACCACTGGGGTATGAGCACCCAAGACAACATTTTGTCTACGAAAGAGAAGACAGAAACTATTTCTGTCAAACAAAAGAGAGGGATAAAATATTTTTTGTCTTCTCGGCAGTAGACAAAACCGTTCTCTTGGATCTTAATGCTAAGCAGGCTGGACATGGCACTTTGAACAATTTTGCTAGTAAAATTCGGGGTTAGATCCTTTCATGTGCAAATTATTTTGGGCATTTGCAAATGTATTAGTAACTGAATAAAACAAATTGTTTTTGGTTTGCAGATTGAGTCCGACTCTAGCTCAGAGTCTGATGATGAGCTGGATGAGATGGAGGATCGCACGCAGCAGCAGCAGCGCCCCGACAACAACCAAGTACAGGATATGGAGGAAGAAAGCTCTTCGTCTGAAGACGAAGCACCTGTATCTGGTAAGTTGGTATGCAGACAAAGCAGTGTTTAGTTAATCAACTGCTTAATAATCTTGATAAGTAAGGCTCTAAGTTGTTAGTGAGCTAATGGTCATCATTTGTATCGAGTTCATTGTTCGCCCAAAAGTCTTCGATACATCTGTATAAATGCCTAAATCTGACACTAAATGGTGACTTAAGGGAATGTTGTAGAAGCCCCTTAAAGCCCTTAAAATTAACTCTTAAAGCTTTTTACCCGCGGCGATAGGATCCCGTATATGCGTTTATTTATCTCCTGGCTAATCCAATTGAAATCCGTCTGTTGTTGTCTTAAGAACTTAGATTGATACTTTTTTGACTTTATTTAATTCTTTGACGAGTTCTATTTCTTAGATAAATAGTTCACCTTGTTTGATTGGCAGCACACTACAGCTGAATGAAGGATCATAAAAAAAACCAAGCAGAGTTTGTTGCCTGATTCTTCTAAGTTTGGTTGAGTTTGCCGTTGTTAGCAATTGATGAGTATGACTTCAAGAATATTTTTTAGCTAGGTTTGACGACCTCGACGGTGCGGCGGGCGAGTAGTCGGCTGGGACGCAAGAGGTGCGGGTTCGATTCCCACTACGGGACAAATGTTCACATGTTCTGCAGACGTTTGTTCTGGGTGTTGTGGTACCACGGTATTCGTTGTTCCTGATACTCACGACACATTGCTAGTGTGTCATCCTAGTGAGGAGTCAGAATTATGTATGTGTGTGTTGGGCGTTATTTATTTATTATTCTATTATTATTGACGATCTCTGTGGCGCAGTGGGCGAAGGCTCGCATGAGAAGCATAAGGTTACGGGTTCGATTCCCGCCGCGGGATATAATATGTTTGTATGATCTGCAAATAATTGTCTCGGGTCTAGGCGTTTTCTATGTAATATATATGTATTTACAAAAAAAAATATAAGTAATATATTAGTCATGTAGTTCCCATAACACAAGCTTTGCTTACTTTGGGGCTAGAAGATGCTGTGTGAAAATGTTCTTCATTATTATTTATTTATATCAAAGGCCTCCCCAACCTCCTTCTACTCCTTACAATTTTTGTAAACACGAAGTTGTTTTACTGTTTTAGAAGTGCGTGTGGTTGCGGAGACCCCGCTGCCGCCGCGGCCCGACCGCGTGGTCGTCAAGAAGTATGATCCGAAGCGCGCCCGGCCCCAGCCCGCGCCTCAGACAGAGGAATGGCTGGTCTCTCCTATCACTGGCGAGAAGATTCCCGCAAACAAGGTTAGTGACCTTAAAATCTCTGACAAAAGGTATACCAACCAAATCTTAGCGCTAACAGAAACAACCTTCGCATTATGGAACAAGCACATGCCCAAATTAAGGCAGTGTGACACACAAACCTGCAGACTGCAATGAGGCGGACGAATCGCGCCTTCATCTGTTAGGTGAGTGTGTACCAGATCAACAGCAGAGGTTGAGTGGTGAAAAGATTTTAAAAAATAAGAAATTTAAGACTTTAGTCTCGCGTATTCCGTCATAGTTATTGACTGTATGAAAAGTTTAGGTATAATAGTATATATACTTACATGCTTTTTTTAACAAATTATGAATTATGAAGTCATCTTTTATTTCAAAATATAATCGAGTATTAGTAATTTTGATTCTCGTAAATATAGTGATGTCCTTTAGGTTCTAAAGGACATCACTTTAATTAAAGCTTGTGTACGTAGAGTCGGCGACTGCACTATTGGTTTATATATTATTTAAAACAATTTTTGTTAAAGATAGTTGGAGCCATGCTTCTAGTAGATATAGAGTTGTGTATAATGTGTGTGTTGTAATGTCAGGTGGCGGACCACGTGCGCATCGGTCTGCTGGACCCGCGCTGGCTGGAGCAGCGAGACCGCGCCGCCGCAGACCGCACCGACCGCGACGAGGCGCTCGCGCCCGGCGCCGCCATCGAGGCCTCGCTCAAACAGGTAACAAACACTATCCAACCAACATCAACAATCATGTATTTACACACGATATCATACATCAACCAGGGTGTCTTTTCACGTTAACGCAAATGCGTCAAGGGAAAACTCAGCAGCGGTCACGTGGCATCTCATAGGCTAATGTAATTTCCATATATATTTTTTTAATCTGGACATTTTCACACGTCATCATTTATCCCTAAAGTAAACAGAGTTTGTGTTATGGGAACTACAGACTGATATACTACCTATATATATTTTTGTAAATGCATACATATTATACATAGAAAACACCCAGACCCGAGACAAACATTTGCAGAACATACAAACATTTGTCCCGCGGCGAGAATCGAACCGGCAACCTTCTGATTTTATAGATAAGTTAGTTAGTAAGCTTGGTTCTTCTTTTGATGATACTTCATTCAGCTTTAGTGTGATGCGAAACAAACAAAGCTCTGTATGGTCATGTATAAACCACAAAACTTATTATTTATCCATTCAGCTCGCGGAACGTCGTACGGATATCTTCGGTGTGGGCGACGAGGAAACAGCCATCGGAAAGAAGATCGGCGAAGAGGAGAGACGTCGCGACGAGCGCGTCACGTGGGACGGACACACGTCCAGCGTGGAGGCGGCTACCAGGGCGGCCAGAGCTCACATTACACTGGAGGACCAAATCCAACAGATACACAAGGTAATAATAATAAGACACCTTCGTACAACTCATTAACCTATTTGTAATAGTAAAGATCAGCAGGAGAATAACCTTGTCTTTGATTCCGGTGGTCCGTCTAGTTTTATTCCAAAGGAATCAAAAGTCGGAATAGACTGACTGTTCCGATTCTTGGTTCCTCGGTTCATTTACCCAGAAAGATGACGAGATAAACCGGGACGTGAGGAATAGAGTAAGGGTGATGGATGAAAAGGCGACAGGTCGCAGGGTCTACGTATGATCCTGCTACGTATTGTCATTATAATAATCCTACTACTATTATAAACGCGAAAGTTTGTGAGGATGGATGTTTGTTACTCTTTTCATAAAAACTGCTGAACGGATTTTATTGAAACTTTACAGCTTATAATATAGCTTATACATCAGAATAACACTAGGCTACTTTTATCCGGGTACCACGCGGACGAAGTTAGTAAATAATAATAATAATGCTGGACATTTTTCACTTAGAATCATGTAGCCGCAAACTAAGCAGTGCTTGTATTATGGGAACTACATGACTGATATACTACTTATTTACTTTTTTTGTAAATAAAAACATATATGTACATAAAAAAAAACATTGGTCCCGCAGCGGAATCAAACCCGCAACCTTTGTGTCTCAGGTAGGCTTTTGCCCACTGCACCACAGAGGTTATCATCATTGGATATCAACTCTTCGTACTGTGAACAACGTCGACATTCCAATTCATTTGATCACACCATTTCCATTGATAGGTCAAAGGCCTTCTACCGGACGAGGAGAAGGAGAAGATAGGTCCGAAGCCCGTCCAAGCGGCGTCACATTCTCGCGGGATGCCGCCGCGTCCTCCGCCGCCGCCCGCACCGCCCCGCATCAACATGCCCGCTCCGCCGCAGCCCGCCCCCGTCCTGCTGCAGCCTGTAACTACCAAACTAGTGCCTAACAACCCAACCACACTCACGTCGCCTCTGTTTCTATGATTCAATGAAAATAATTTATTGTACAGACAGGAAAATAAAAAAAAAACAGAAAATTTACTAAGCTAAAAGTACAATGGACGGTCTTATCGCTTAGAAGCGATACTTTCCAGATAACCTTTGTATATCTTGTTTTTAAGGTAGACGCACGTTTTGCGTTTCAATAATTAACTACCATTAAAGAAATAAATAATGCTGGACATATTTCACACAGCATCATCTAGTCCCATACTAAGCAGAGAACTACATGATTGATATACTGCATACTTATACACTTTTTTTTTTGTAAATACATACATATTATATAAGTGTAGGATGGATGAAATGGTGACCTGCTACATATTGACATTGGACTTGTATATTTCATTGTGTGACAATATCACATTTGACACATGCCTGCGTTTGGTCGTCGTTAGCGTTCCACACTAACTGATGGCACATTTCTTAGATTTTTTTGGTTCTAGGGCATGCCAGTTTCCTCAAGATAGTGTTAAATTGACAAAACATAGAGCTATTGCAAACCTTGATCTGCATCCAAGTCGAGACATCGACTCGAATAATGCGAGCACATACGGCATTCAGCGAGCCGCTCACTCGATCATCACCTCGCTCGAGTGATTCCTTCATGAGTACCGCACTCATGAAGGAATTAGGAGGACCGCCTTTACAAAGACTGATCTGATTTTCTTACATTGTCACTACTATCTTGATCTGCATGCGAGTCCAGACATCGATTCGAATAATGCAAGCACATACGGCATTCTGCTGCTCACTCGAATGATTCGTTCGAGAGCGCGGTACCGCCTTTACAAAGACTAAACTGATTTTCTTATATTGTTATCACTAGCCATTGCAGCAGCTACCTTCGCTCATGGTGCTGCCTCCCATGGCTCCGCGGCCTCCGCTGATACCGGCCGTGCCTCCTGGCTTCGGTTACGGTGCGGTGCCCCCCGCGCCGCCCGTGTCCCACCCCGGTGACATGGACGATGATGGTCCGGCGGCTAAGCGCACCAGGACGGAAGACGCGCTCGATTCGGAGATGTCGTGGCTGGCAAGACATCCCGGCGCAGCGCCTTTGCAGGTTTGTTATCATTATAATGAATTAACACATCTAATTTTATGCTACACATAAAACCGCATTTTATAACCGCGGTCGCGGTCGGCCTTTGCTTTGAGATTATTGAAGACGTGCCGAAAAAGACGTATCTCGGACTTGTGACTTCCATAGACTTTGTATAATACACAGGTGACGTTGCGATTTGACCAACCTGCTATGACTACCTATTCACCAAGGCTGTCTATCATCAACCGTGGAAGTTAAAAACCCTAGTGTTTTGTCACACATTAACTGTTCGATTCCATTGTTCAATAATTTATAAGACATTAATTGTCAAAAACCATATTCAAATAATGGGAAATTGATAAAAAGTCCAATATGAAATTTCATCAACCATTTCTCCACCCATAGGAGTGGGATTTTTTCATTAGATTCACATGGGACCACCCTTGAAGTATACCCTATCCAATTAAAAAAACATTAAAGATATTAACGAAGATTTTTTGTGTTTGTTATGTACAAGCACACAAAAAAAAAATTACACAATAGGAATTGAGATCTTCCTCCTTTTTTGAAGTTGTTTAAAAAGATTGTTTGTCATAGGTGGCGATTCCGTCTGCACCGGAGCGGTCGGAATGGCGGCTGGACGGTCGCGCCATTCCGTTCAGCCTCTCGCTGTCCACCACCGTGGCTGAACTCAAGAGCATGCTGCAGCGGACCACCAACATGCCCATCGCTAAACAGAAACTGCACTATGACGTAAGTAACATGTTATATCACCACTTTAGAGCACCGGGGTTAGGTCTAGCATGGTTCACTGGGGATTTTCAATCCGAGGCTCATGAGTTCGCATATGATTGTACTATTGATTTTTCTCCTGAAAAAAATATACGCGCAACGCTTTTGTACTCACAATAAATATCTTAAAGAAACCGGCATGACCGCCATTAAATGCATATGTTCAGAACCAAACATATGCATTTGAGGAGAAATGTGACATATGTATCTAAGGAACCTCTGCGAGGTGCACTGAATTCTTTATCCATTTTGATCACTGGCCTTACGCAGGATGATCTAGTTTAGGTTATGTTTTTTATAAACATTTTCATACACAACCGCCCAAACTAACAATCACTTACCATAAACGCATGGGTGAATAAAAACTAGCTTAGTACAATAAAATGGTAATCTCAAGGACAGTTTCCGTCATGCGTGTGTATAACTTTAATTGTACAAAGTTCTTCTAAGACTATTCTGTGTCTTTACTGAGTATAGTATTATAAATTGTAATATCTGTTAGCTACTGGCAAAGAGCTTCCATATCTCCGTCCACGTCCACTTCTGTCTGTTCATATGTGCAATATATTTTACTTTTACAGGGTCTATTCTTCAAAGACACGAACACGTTGGCGTACTATAACGTGCCTCCCGGCGCAATTATACAACTTCAAGTAAAGGAACGCGGTGGACGCAAGAAATAGATGTTTTAAGGTCAAAGTTAGTAAACTATAATTTAGTGTAATTGCGTAGAATGAAAACTAAAAACAGATTATCCAAATAAACGTATGAAAATGTTATGTTTTTTTATAATAATTAAATACTTCATATTTTTAGATTCATCCTATCAATGTGCTAAAATATCATTTCACAAAATATTTTTCAGTACCGTTCATAGAAATACAAAATAGTAAGCAAATAGTTTTATTAAAACAGTATAAAAATTAACAAGCTCAGAAATAAATTATGCTTATAAATAAAATAAAGCTTAAAATGAGGAATGTATGTTTCTATAAATAATATTGCACTAATTTAACATACATTTCATAGAGCACCAGCAGATATGTCAATAATAAGAGTATGATAAAAATAAGCTCTTGCTAAATCTATTGTCTATGTCCTATGATCACAACAATCAGATAAGTCAGTATAAAACATCAACAAATTGACTAAAAATGTAAAAGGAATGATAAATTGTAAAAATACAATGACATGCACAATAGTACATATATTTATCTAGAAAGCCTTCAGCTACGACGTCGATATGATCACAAACTTAGGTCCGATTGCACCACAAACTAAATCTCGAGTTATCCGAATTCTAGTCCACGATTTAGTTTTGTTATGAGATTAGGCGTTTCAATTCGAGGTATCACTCGCTGTTAAGTGTTAGTTTTGGAATGTCAATGTTAACGATAACATCTCTTGTCCTTCGATACGGATTGACATGTTAGGAATGGAAGCATTACTGTAGTTTTGGAATGTTTTCGATGATCCGCTTGTATCGGTCCAGCATGGGCGTGTATATCTTATCGTGGTCGGGGTATGGAGTCGCTACTGGAGACACAGTTGGCTCGGAACCTAAAAATAGACAATAATCAAGTTACTTAATATCATGCAGTTATCTATTCAAAGATAAATAACAAGATACGTCCGTTCAACAACACTAAGAGCCATTGCCGACGGTGACTGTTTGTGGCGATGCAGTACATTTCGTCGCTCGTCGCATTCGCCAGCGCAACAAAGAGTCTATGCTGAGTTTAAAACATGTGAAAACGGTGACCGTATTGACAAGTTTCTATAAAAATAATTACGATACAGTCAGTTTCGACATGTTTTTAACGTGTTTGTAGCATACACTTAGAAGCGATTCAGTAGCTATATAGCATTGTATCGATACAACAGGGCGAGCACGGATTTACCGATTGACTAATTCTGTCATGGATTATCGATTAAATGGCATGTCGATATCGATAGCATGGAACTCCCTTTTTCTATCGATCAATAGCATCAAATAGTAACTAATCGCTAGCTGCATCGTTTTTATCTGCATCACGGCGGTATCGATCCTGTATATCGCCGCAAGAAGTCGCCGAGGGATGACATGATAGTCTAATTATTAGTTGATGAAAATGAGAATGAAATGAGAAAATTAATACCTGAAAGTTTAACGCCAGTTTCTGAGCTCCACACTTCGGCAGCGCGGATTGCGGCTCCTAATAAAGCAGCATTGCCATGTTGCTCCTGTAAACGATCAACGTAATATTTCAATTTTTGCTCACCTGTTATACAAAAAAAATCGATAATGGCTCGAAGAATTTTGATGAAAATAAAAGATTGATTTAATAAGTTCCATAAAACGATCAACGTAATATGTTTTACTAGCTTCTGCTCACGGCTACGCCCGCGTGGTACCCGGATAAAAAGTAGCCTATGTTTTATTCTCATGTGTAAGCTATGTTACTGTAAAGTTTCATCCATTGAGTAGTTTTTGCGTGAACGAGTAACAAACATCCATCCTCACAAACTTTCGCGTTTAAATAGTAGTAGGATTTGATAACCTGTTATACAACAAATTTCAAGAATGGCTCCAAAGATTTTGATGAAAACTAAAGAAATGAAAGATTTATCTAGTTAAGAGTCTCAACAGCTCGGAAAAGTCCATAGTGGGGGAAATCTTGAATGGTTCTAGGTACTATGCAGTCAGCCAACAGCTCGGCCGAGAACACGTATTGTAAACGCGAGAAGCTTTGGAAGTGTAGCCATCCGAATTTATAAGCTCAGATCCATCATTATTCTACACTAATATCATGAAGTGGTAAAGTTTGTAAGTTGGATGTAGGAGGTACATAAATACATACATAAACTCACGCCTATTTCCCTGGATTTCCACTTGCTACGATCCTGACATACATCTTTTGCTTCATTCACCTGCATTACATCCTATTACTATTATAAACGCGAAAGTTTGTGAGGATGTATGTTTGTTAATCTTTCACGCAAAAACTACTGAACGGATTTTGATGAAACTTTACAGTAATATAACTTATACATCAGCTACTTTTTATTCGGGTATAACGATGCCGTGAGCAGCAGGTAATTCTTCATACATGCTCGCCGGTTGAGTGTACTCTTGACCTGACCATTCTCCAGAACATCTCCAATCTGAGAGTATGTTCGCCGGGGTCTACCCTTTCCAATTATCCCATTCAAGCTTGCCTTATATACATATTTCGTCAATCTCTATTCGTCCATCCTTTCTACATGCCCAAACCACCTCAGCATACCTTTCTCTATTCTTGTCGCTACATTTTCCATTCCACAACACTCTTATCAAACTGTTCCTTTTTATAAATTCACTAATATTTAGAATGAACCTTCAGTGTGGACATATGCTGTATATTAAAAATAAAATCCCGTTAAAATAAAAGGACTTTTCATGGAGAACGCTCTCTTATCAAACTGTTCCTCACTATCTCTCGAAAGTCAAACCACTCATATCAAAGCCCTCATATACAATTTTTATTATAAATTCACTAATATTTAGAATGAACCTTCAGTGTGGACATATGCTGTATATTAAAAATAAAAATCTAAAATAAAAGGACTTTTCGTGGAGTTTTGCAACTTAAGTCGATGAAAAATAGGTCGAGCGAATACGTTTCTTACGAACGCTGCCTTAACGGGGTGCCCACACGGGCGAAGCCGTGGCCAGTAGTTAATTCCCAATAATATGCAAAGATTTTTAACAATAACTTACCATAACATAGACGGGTGTATTGAAGACGTCTGAGAATATTTGCAGGAGTTCTTTGTTGACTGCAGCGCCCCCTGTCGCTATGATTCTGGACGATTCATCTGAAAAATCATTTGAATATTAAGTCAATTTGATTAACCCAATTTACTCTGCGGTTTCATTGGCTTAACAGTTTATCTGATCAATCCCAATTCTTGTTCATTAGACAGATCCTTTTTCAGAATATGAACCGACTAGCTTCTGCCCACGGCTTCACCCATGATACCCGGATAAAAAGTAGCCTATGTGTTATTCTGATGTAAAAGCTATATTACTGTAAAGTTTCATCAAAATCCGTTCAGTAGCTTTTTCGTGAAAGAGTAACAAACATTAATCCTCGCAAACTTTCGCGTTTATGATACTAGCTGCTGCCCACGGCTTCGCCCGCGTGGTACTCGAATATAAAGGCGGCTACTCGCCTGCCACACCATCGAGGTCGAGTTTTTTCTGATCAGAAGCCGATTCATGAGTTCCTTACCTAGTTTGAAGCCCATTTCCTCGGCATGTACTCTCCTCGCTATGGCCTGCCCCTCCAATATAGCCCGGGCCTCGAACTGTGGGGCTGGCTTCTCGGCAGCTCGCCCTTGACCGTCGAATACCCACCGGCCGGCCGCCGCGCGAGGTACGATTTCCGCCGTGTCGTAATATACACCTGCAGTCCGAAATGTATGTTCATTGAAATTAAGATTTTTTGCATGAGCGTATCCAAAATAACGGTTGCGTTGATGGAAGAGAAGGTAAAAAAAAAAGTCTCTCAATACATTGTCTTTCACATGGTAGGTGCATAGATGGTGTTTATAGGTATAGATAGGTAGGAAGGCAGAGGTTTTCTCCTTGTTGGCAGAGATATATGCTGAAATCTGCCGTTTTTTAAGATGAGGCAAGGCATTGAAAATAATAACAATGTACAGAAAGCACCGTCAGCCCGGGCTTGCAACCGTTTACATGCAATGCTAACAAATATGAAACGTGCCAAATATAATTGTTTGGATATGCCTCTGTCTACACCCTACTTGGTAAAATCATGGATCATTGTACTGAGTACCCATAGATCTGAAGCTTGTAAGCGTGATTATGCGTGTATATGTGCCAATGTAGGGCGAGCGCTGCATCTGATACTTTTTAGTCCTTACCCATACAGGGTGTCCCGGAATGTGTATATAATGCCGGAAGGAGGTCATTGACACCGTGGTGAGGAACATTGTTTGTTCTACGTCTTTTTGGATTTCCCTGTTTTTCATTCATAAAATGACCATAAAAGTTTCCATACTACCTGTTCTTAGCACATCCCTAGAATTAACTAAACAGCAATGACCTCCTTCCGGCATTATATATACATTCCGGGACACCCTGTATATATTTTTTCTGAAATTGCTCAAAAAGTTGAAGGAGTGAAGGGTTTTTTGTAAGAAAAACCTCTTGCTAAAGATACATAGGTAGGTATGTCCTAATCCTCACCCATATACCCCATGTTTCCTCTAACAGTAGACCTCAGTAGTTCATTGAAGGCGTCCCAGCTCTGCCCCGCCAGCCTGTCCCTGTGGTTCTGTCTGGTGAGTGAGCCGTTAGCGAAGCAGAGTAGCGCCATGTACGCGGCGTCGGGCGTCGGCCCTGCGAGGACGTGCCCAGCGGTGGGCGCGCCCGGAGCCGGCAGGCCCAGGAGGAGAGTGTCGCTCGTCCCGAGACTCAGCCCTACCCAGCCGGAGCGGAGGCGAAGCCCTGAAATTTTACAATAATTATATCTGTAAAAAAGACAGACATAACATTTATTTCCTACCACAATACACACAATATAAATTAACAAATTTAGAAATGAAAATTACCAACTCGTTAAAAAAGACCAGTTAAGTAGCCTATGTGTTATTCTGATGTATAAGCTATATTACTGTAAGGTTTCATCAAAACCCGTTCAGTAGTTTTTTGCGTGAAAGAGGAACAAACATCCATCCTCACAAACTTTCGCGTTTATAATAGTAGTAGGACTAGCTGTGCCACGCCCGCCCTCGGCCCCCAGCCCACCGCGTCGCATCGCCCGCCCTCGGCCCCCAGCCCACCGCGTCGCATCGCCCGCCCTCGGCCCCCAGCCCACCGCGTCGCATCGCCCGCCCTCGGCCCCCAGCCCACCGCGTCGCATCGCCCGCCCTCGGCCCCCAGCCCACCGCGTCGCATCGCCCGCCCTCGGCCCCCAGCCCACCGCGTCGCATCGCCCGCCCTCGGCTCCCAGTCCACCGCGTCGCATCGCCCGCCCGCGCTTTTCTTTTTCTCGGCTCCGAAGAGTCGTAGCGTGATGTAAAATAGCCTATATATAACCTTTCTCATGAATTGGGCTATCAAATGCAAAGATTTTTCGAATTCAAACGGTAGTTCCAGAATTAAGCGTAAAATTAAAAAACTCTTCAGCTTTATTATTAGTTTAGATATAGACTAACCTCTGGCCACGGCTTTGCCCGCGTGATACCCGGATAAAAAGTAACCTATGTGTTATTTTGATGTATGAGCTGTATTACTGTCCAGTTCTATCAACATCCGTTCAGTAGTTTTTGCGTGAAAGAGTAACAAACATCCATCCTCACAAACTTTCGCGTTTATAATAGTAGTAGGATTGTAATAGACAGATCTATAAACAATCCTCGCCAACTCCGGTCTTCGCAATAAATTTCGTTTACATCACGCAATAAGAACACAACATGGGCACATTAGAAAAAAAATACTTAAAAGTTTTAATTGAAAGTGCATGTTTAGTACCCAAAGTGCAAAGTCATTGTTACCGACTGAACGAAATCTCGTATTTACAAAATATGTTTATCTGACAAAAATGTTTGCTTAGGATTTATCTCAAGTCAAGTGGATAAACGCATTAAAACACATTTAGCGATACCGCTATCTTACAAGATACCGCCTAAGAAAATATTCTGATAAGCGGCATATTATTTGATAGGTTCTTATCAGGACACGTACTTGAACTTACTTGCTGAAGTCATATACTTGTAAGTACCTAATCGTTTTACCAGTCATATAGTAATTTTAAGTATAACCACAGTCGGGTACTATGTATATTTGCACATTTATCATAAGCAATCAGAAACATGGTCATGAGTGACCATGGGTGCTAGACAAATACCACTTTCTGTTGTCGTTAACGCCTGCGGAAAGATTAATTTGTATGGAAATTACATTAGCTGCGGAAAAGTCACGTGACAGCTGCCAAGTTTTACCTTGAAAAATTTGCGTTAGCGTGAAAGGAAAAGGAAGCGTGAGGTATTTGTCTAGGACTTGTTACTTAACTTAAAAAAAAACAAGACTTTTGACCCAACACTGTATGACATAGACATATCAGCGAAAGCTGCTCGTCTATAAATAAATAAATAAAATGTCGTGCTGTACTGATTCTATACGACCGCTGGCTCCAGACGGCGGGAGACGACAATACTATGCTAAAGTGACGAAAATCTAGTTACAAAACCTCGACCTCTGTAGCGAGGCGGGAGAGTCGCCGGCTAAGACGCAAGAGCTGTTTGCATGTTCTGCAGGTATTTGGGTGTTGTGGGACCACGGTCCTCGTAGTCCCTGACACCCACGACACAGGGATTCCTAATGTGGGGTCAAACTATAAATGTGACTGTTGGGTGTTCATTTATTTATCCTAACCCTCCGTAGACCAAAGACACGTTCTTGGTGGCCCTGATTACCCCCATCAGCACCGCTAACGCCGTGGTGACGTCATCAAGTCCCGACAGAGCAAACACTTCACAGATACACCGAGCCCGCCGGCGGACTCGACGAGTCCCCACTTCCGCCTACTCACGGTACAGATATGTACCGGGGTGTTTCTCTCCTGTTCCTCCCCCCTGGCAACGGTCCAAGCCGAGGTTCGTATCTAAGTGGTGCCCTGGTGCTAGTTACCTCATCCTAACTTTTTACAGGCTGAGCGCCTTCTGCGTTCGCCGTTGTTCAATGACGCTGACCAAAGTCATTTGCAGTATTAAAGTTTATTCAGAAAAAAAAAAATATATTAAATGCCGCCGCTATCAGAATCATACATTTTTTTTTAGTTTCTCCGCCAATAGGAAAATAATAGTAACTATGTGATACAGGTATTTTTCCCAAAAATACACAAAAAACAGGCACCGAAACTGTGTATTTGGTTAAGAAAAGAAGTTAAAAAATGGTAAATGATGCAGCGCCCATAGAGGATTCATGTTCCTACCTGCCTATTTAATCCTATCCTACTAATATTATAAACGTGAAAGTTTGTGAGGATGTTTGTTCCTCTTTCATGCAAAAACTACTGAACGGATTTTGATGAAACTTTACAGTAATATAGCTTATACATCAGAATAACACATAGGCTACTTTTTATTTAGGTACCACGCGGGCGAAGCCGTGGGCAGAAGCTAGTAATATTATAAACGTGAAATTTTGTGAGGATGGATGTTTGTTACTCTTTCACGCAAAAACTGCTGTACGGATTTTGATGAAACTTTACAGTAATATAGCTTATACATCACAATAACACATAGGCTACTTTTTATCCAGTTAATATATTATAGTCCGGCTATTTTAATATATTATAAGACCTATACAAACTAGTATGTATGCGCATGAGAGCAACTAATACATGAAATGAAATGACTAGGAGTCCCACATGTGGGAATTTTCAAAGCTAACACTGCAAGTCTGAAAACCAGCGCTGCACCTGACCCACTAGGTTCTGGCGCAGCATAATGCTGAGACTGAGACCTATTTGACCCCACGCAACACAAAATGACTTACTTAGTTAGTCTGTTTTTCGTTTCGCTTTGTTATATACTAAGTATCTGTTTTGTGTTTATTATTAATTTTATGTTATTTGGGGAAGAACAAATAGATTTTATTTCTTTCTTTCAAGATTAATTCTAGGTACATACCAGCCAACGCCGAGCAGTTGTCGCCAGTGAAGGCGACGACGCGGCATTCCGGACGGAAGCCGTACCGTCGGACGAAATACGACGATATCGTTCCGAGATCCGTTGCAGTCGGGACCGGAGTACCCAGTTTATCCGATAGGGTCTCATCACCGCAAGCCTGAAGAATTACAGGTTTTGTGTGAGCAAGAAATCATAAATCTGTCTGTGAATCTTCGAGGAACAGTCTGCGTCACCAACTGGTTACCCCGTTACCTTGACAAATATGCGTAAGCGTAAAAAAAAACGAAGCGTGAGGTATTTGTCTAGACCTCTTGCATCATCAAGATGACTATCATCAAGCAACGTAGAACGCATCGTTAGGGTGGTTAAAAGAAACCACACGCTACGAACAGCATTTATAAAAACTGTATCGAACAGTTAACCCTGAGAGGCGTCATATTGAACCACACAGTTCTGCCAACACATCATGTATTTTAGGACTAATGTTGGCAAACGGGGGCATTGTCATTGCATCATGTTGCCTGTGCTGTGCTCTGATTGGTTGAAACTACAACCGACCAATCAGAGCACAGCAGGCGTGGCAGGACTCGCACGACAGTTGACAGAATTGCTTCCTAGCAAATTATCAAACATTGCGTTTCTTGAGGCTGTCTACTCTAAGACCTGACATTACCTACAATTCAGTTCTCTGCCAACAAATGCTGCAACATGGGATTAACTGAGTCAAACTGAATTTCCCTAGAACTGCAGGAGATCTCACCTTCAAAGCCGTCTCATCCCACTTCATACTTCTAATATCTAGCAGGTTCATTCCTGACCCATCAGATAGGTCGATGGGCGCTATTTTCCCCAAGAACAGGGAACACGCGAAGGAAGACACGAGAGATATCCTCGAGGCGGCGTGGTAGACCCTTGGCTTGGCTCGAAGCATCTTGCGTATCTGAGGACCGGTGAACCGCTCATATGCTCGGGAACCCGTAATTTTGGATAGCTCCTGTGAATCATAATCAAAATTATTTATCACAGCAAATACAATGATTTAGCAGAAACTCATCTTAGTCTTAATATGGATATACATTGTTATGCTGAGAACTTAATATCTAAGGAGTTATTGTCGGCTTCCTCACTAGGCTATTTCCGTATCGAGGAAATAAAAAGAAAACATGTTCACATCCTGTAACCACATACATAGATAGGAGTACATAGATCTGTGAGGATACCAAGTCAGAGGTAGGTCTAAAATTTAATTGATACATGCCCACATTTTGGATTGTAGTTTGCATTCCACATGCAAGACCATTGACCCTTATTGGTACACGAAAATGTAGGAAACAGCTATTTTGACCAGGAATTGGATTAATCAAAGAAATAACTACTTGCTAAGAGATTTTGACTGGGGACATAGGGCCACACCCGGTTTTTCAGATTCGAATTCAAATGCAGGTGATGAGAATGTACCGGATTAGTAATTTTAAGTGGCAATGAGCCGGTCATTTAACGCGAAGAACCGTAGAAGAAAGGTTCTCCAATGGCGAACACGAATCTGACGACATAGTGACCGATGCACCCATTTTAAAGGATGTTGGTGGATGGAGTTTCTTTTGTTCCTGGTTTTCAAGAGTTTAATTATTTTTTTATTTGATTTAATATTGCACTCTCAGCTGAGAGAAATGCAAATGTCTTGTGACTTACTTTTCTATAATTGAATGAGACAAGAAATCTGGTATTCACCTCTGCTCCACCCACAGCCTCCTCCAGTGCCCTGCAGTCAGCACTGGTGCTTGAATCCATCCAGATGGGGGAGTCACACAGGAATGCAGTGGCTAGCTGCGTGTGTAGGAAGTCATCTGAAGACAGATTTGCTAGTTTGGCCTCACTTTCCTTGGCCCACCATACTGAACCATGTTGCTGTAATATACCTAGTTCTTAAAATATATCACCATAAAATATATATGTGTGTGTGTTTAGATGTGGATGGATATAGCAGCAGAGGGAGAGCCAAACCTATACTGACCCCACATAGTGTGAGTCAAGAATAAAAAAAATACTGCATTTAACATAAATATGTTTTTTTGATGGTACTCTCAAATTTCACTCAAGTTTTGTAAACAATATATATCACTTTTATTCCAAAAACTATCGTATTCATATTGTAAAAACGGGAAACTTCATCAGGGTGAGTGGTTGCGACTTTCTCCTTCCGCGTCGCGCCGTCACTCACCCTGATGAAGACTCTTGGAATGAGTCGAAACTTAGTTGGTGCCTTCACCGATAGTGCAGTACGTGAAAATTCCCGTTTTTACAATATGAATATATATCACATTAATTATATACTTATATTTTTGCATGAGTATTCTTATACATATTAAGTATTTTTTTCTAGCCTGGTAAAGAATTCCTTAACTATTTCAATATATTAAGGTAGTTTTTTGGGTAATACAAAGGGATCTTGGAATAATCTAGTTTGGTCCCATAACAGGGAATTATCTTATTTGATTCATAAATTATTTTTGTTAAGAGTTGTAGGTACATACTTGACCAGCTCCTGATAAGGCCTCTATAGATTCAAAGTCCACTCCGGCAACCACAAGGCGGTCCATAACCATATCCAATGCCTTTACCCATAGTAGCGTGGGTGCAGTTACCTCTCCCTTCTCCCCCCGGACCACACCACCAGCAGTCCTGACAGAATGATATGATATTTTTAATTTAATATATTTTGGTAAACACATGCTTCAAGTTGTTGCTAACAGCCAATCTTAGGCTGATCAACATTGAATAAATATAGTTAGTTAAAGAAGATTTTCTTAAGGCTCCATGGTATTAATTTTCTTTACCTGAATTCAGGAAGATCCACATCAAACTCGACATCTGCTTCGTGAAGCACTTCATAGTCCTCTCCGATCACAAGTGCTTTTAACTAAAAGTAAGAATTGAAATTGTTTCAGTTCTGTTAAAATTACAACAAGTTCTGTCAAAGTAGATAGGTATCTGAACAGTAAGTAGGTAGTACCCATGTAACATAAATTATACAGTTGTGAAAAAATATATTTCTAAGGACTATAAGAACTTAATAGGTAGGTTCAGGTTACCCAATTACTTCAATTTATTCTGTCTGGAAGACCACATGCATATTTAGTGGTCATTTTACATATTAAATTGGTCATCATTGTACCTACCTACTTGTGAACCCAAGCAAAACCTTGATAATTCATTGAACTTATTTGAACTTTGGCAAAGCACCGAGATACAAAAATAAAACACGTTAAACAAAACAAGGTATAAAATGTGAAGGTTCACCGGCTATAAAGCAATAATAGCTAAGTACATAACTACTTTTAAAGTAGATATTTCTTAAGGCCCTAGCAGATTTTATGACGAACTTAATTTACCGTAAATATGTGTCTTAAATTAGGTACCAAACAATAAAATAAAATTAAACGTAGGTTACTTAACTACGTAACCAAGCAAAAACAAATGAAAAAAATTACTCACCCTCTGAGTGCTAAAATCAAATCCCAAAAAAGTTTTTCTTCGCGAATCCTCGGTCATTTTTGTCGAATTCGATTTGATGTTGACTTGACAGCTCCTAGCGGCCAACTAGTGAATGACACGACTCGTTACGTTCGGAAACGGAAAAAAACGGGAATGTATGCGGTTTCCATAGTAGTTAGTAGTTACTTCATAGGCCGTTTCATAAAATTCTAGCACGCCTATTAGATGCGGAAATATACCTACTTAACCAATGATATCATTATTGTATTCCAAAGGTAGAGCTACCTACCAGTGTTAGTAGAGTTACATTCGCTGATAAGATTATCTCGTAATTAGTTAGTAGCTACATAAACCTACCCAGACCTATAACGAACTAAATATGTATATAAAATATAATTAATTTCTTGTATAATATTTTGAGATTATTGTACTCGTACCTACATACTTACATAGTGGGACAAGTTTAGTGGCACCAACTTTATATATGTAAAAGGGTAGAAACCGTTCTATAGATAGGTACAGTTTACCTATATTTAACAAACAAGCTCTAAAACAAACTGAGTAGGTTGATCACAAGTCAGTTACCGTTGACTGGCTCGCCAGTCGTTTGAAAACGCCTGGCCCTAGAGTCTAAGCAAAGTCTTTCTTCGCGCACTGTGTTCCACGATAAGGAATAAGGCCGTTATGGCTAATACGTAACTAGGTATGTCTATTTTTTTCAATAGCAAGTCTGCCGTATGTGTGAGCACCGAAGACAATGGTTTTGACAACGGAAGAGTTGACAAAAGAAATTCCTCTCTCTTTTGTTTGACAAAAACGAGAAGGCGAAGTAATTTTTGTCATCTCTTCCGTTGAGAAAACCGTTGCCTCGGGGTGCTCATGCTAAGGCTGCAGCTCTAAAAAATATAAATATTTTTAAATTTCTACGCGTCGCCCCGCCCTCTACTATGGCTGACCTAGCGGAAACTACCGACCAACACGTTGTGAATATAACTCACAGGAATCTGAGTATGTACTTATACCTTACCTTTATTTATATCAAATAAAGGTTGAGTATCTAGAACCTACCTCCATAGGTACCTATTTCCACTAACAACAGAAAAGCGCGTCTTATAACTCAAAAGAGTAACGCGATTGCCGGTCAATTTTTTGACCGGCAATCGCGCATAGTTTCCTAGCGTGGGTTTAGTTACAGTTAACAGCATGTAACGAACGGGGCTAATCGCGTGGAAAACCTACACGGCTGGCTCGGCCTGCTCGGCCGCTAAATATAGCCTTGTCACCCTACTGGGCTACACCTCAATGGAACGATCATTTACGCCGAAGGCACTTCAAATAGGTTTAACTTTGAACATTAGGGGGTCATCACGCTATGCTGGCAGAAGTTAGCTCACACGGTTGGCACGGAGGTAGATCAGATAAAGTACCAACATACCTACCATGGTAAGAAGTAGGTACCTGTCTACTGTCTAGTAGAGATTAATTGGTCTAGTTAGTTAGTAGTTGAAGCGGGTGAGTAGCCGGGTAAGACGCAAGTGGTGCGAGTTCAATTCCCGCTTCTGAACAAATGTTAGCATGTTATGCAGATTTTGCTCTCTCGGTGTACTCGTAGTTCCTGATACCCAGGATACAGGTGGGGTTAGGACTTTATGTAACTATTGGGTTTTTATTTATTAAATCGTCCAAATGCCTGTCGGCAATAAGTACCTAGATAATTGGCGTGTGTTTCACAAATCTGTCACAAGTCATGCCTTAATCCTTATTTTTCGTCGTACTGAGTGTGTACACATATGTACATACATACACGCTCATATATACTTACTTATCCCTATCCGGGGACTAACTAGGCAATTCAAGTGTGCTAATTAATCGGACCAACCTAATGAAGCACTAATATTGGATCAAAAATAATGGTCGAACACAGAGTACCACAAGGAAAACGATTGTTGAATACCTACTAGCTTATCGCGGTATAGCTTCCAACTATGTGCAATAACAGTAAAGTACTAATAATTTTATTTAACATCATGTTCATATCAATCACTGAGGATACTTGCTGTGCCGTTTATAACATAAGTCGAGGGATCATCCAGTTATAGTAAAGGAGAAGATCTCACGTTACTCTCAGCTTCTCTTCCGTGCCATCATCTTTACAATTTCTACATGATATGATATGTGCCGTGCCATCTTTTTTACAATTTCTACATGATATGATATGTGCCGTGCCATCTTTTTTACAATTTCTACATGATATGATATGTGCCGTGCCATCTTTTTTACAATTTCTACATGATATGATATGTGCCGTGCCATATTTTTTACAATTTCTACATGATACTTATAATTTTATAAAGGCTTCATCACGTATGTCTTAGCCTGCCAATGCCTGAAAACTTAAAACTGAGCTTTTCGTCTGTAAAACCTCGTCGTCCATTTTCAATGTGATAATATTATTGAGCTAGAACGATGTTGCATGAACTATGGGTTTCCATCCATCGGCGTCGGTCGGTCGGCCAGCAAGGATGCTGTGCTCTTAAATATTGTAAACAAGAGCTTTTTCGATTGGTGGGTGGCTACGCGCGCACCAAGCGATGTGACTTTGTAAAAACGTTATTATATTTTATGGAAAATTTCTTATCTTCCAGAAAACTGTATTCAATACAATATTGAATACAATTTGAAAAACAACCGTGTCTTGTTTACGATTTGCATCCACTTAATCTTATTTTTCTTATACTCGATTTTGGCTAGTAATAAATTCACCTGCAGACTACTTTTCAATTCGATATATCCACATACCTCAGATTTAAGAATGTGTTAGGTACTTATATCTACATGTAAGTATATAACGATAGATAGAAGATTCTGCAACAATCAAAGTGTTGGTGACTTTCTATGAGCCTATGTCTTGTTTCAGTATGATTCCCCCGTGAGAAAGGTGAAATCGATAGTGTAGTGGAGGCGCGGCGGGCGGCGGCGCGAGCTTGCGTCGCCGGGTATGCGCGGCGCGCGAGGCAGGCGCGGGGCAGGCGCGGCCGGCGGGCGTCAGACGCGCCGCGATGGTGGGCCGCGACAGCCGCTCGGAGAACGCGGCGCGCCCCCGGGCGCCGCGGCATGAGTAGCGCGCCAGCTCGGCCCGGCCCTCGCGCCCGCCATGGCGCAGGCCGCGCCCGCGCCCCCACAGTCCCACTCCTTCGCGAAGAAGACCTTCCACAAGCCCACCTACTGCCACCACTGCTCGGATCTGCTGTGGGGCCTCATCGGGCAGGGCTACGGCTGCGAAGGTACGGGTACGCGCCGCGCATGCGCACCGCGTGCGTCGATACCGCCCGGCTAGCGCGAGGACCCGCGCGACCATGTTATGCAACCCGCCCCGCCGGGCTCCGAGCCTCCGCACGCCGCACGCCGAGGCCGACTCCATCAGCCTTGCACTTCAACATTCAAGGACAGCGGAGGCCGATCGCCCCGCGACCGCGTTTCCGTAACCTATCCAGTGTGGCGGTCGCATGTCGTCGGGTATTCGTTGCTATCATAATATGAGGGTCTGAAAACCGCGGCATCGGCTTCGGCGTCGGTGACGGGCGTAGATCGGCTGAAAGGCATTCGAGGCGATCGCGAAGCGAGTGAACGTTTCGGAGCGTATCGATCGATCTGTTTTGAGGTTTTTTTCGTAGCTGCGCGGGGTGGGGCTGCATCCCTCGCGATGGCCACTGAATTAGCTGCTGCCATCAGGTTCATGGTGCACGTAGTACGAGATGCTGGTAAGTGAGCACTGAGTAGTCACCCGAAGTGCGCCGGGAGAGAGCTACGCCCGAGCGGAAGGAGGACATCTTGTTTTTGCGCAATTGTTTTGATCCTGCAAGCTTTTGCCGTCATCCATAAACGATGGAGGCTTTAATAATCGCGATCAATTCGCTATGTAATCGTGTAACGGTTTATAAAAAACATAATTTTATGTTACTTTTAAAAGCTCTATGTAAATCCTTATTAGGCTCCGTATAGCGTGTAACATTCTATGGTGTAAAAGTAAAGCTCATAATACTCATGACTAAAACACTGCACACACCGATCCCAAAATAAACTTCACAAACTATTAAACATGTTCAATTAGGTATTTAAAACAATAATTCTGTCTAAATCGAAGGGGTTAGTCATAAGAACTATAAATACGAATTGAACTCATCATTCCAGTGTCTATACCAAAGTAGCCAAAGAACACACATCATCATCTATATAACACCATCTCATCAGTTAAACTATACGTATTACCACGATTTAGGTTCTCCATTTTTTGCATTAGTCTTGTTGGTCTAGTGGGCGGTACCCTACCTTCCGATCCGGAGGTCGTGGGTTCGAAGCCAGTCGTGCACGTATTTTCCACTCGTTAAATTGATGTGCGCAATAACACGTGCTCGGTGATGGAAAACATAATAAGACAACCGGCATGCCTTGGAGCCAAAAAATCTAAGGCAGGTGCCATCAGTTAGCTTGCAACTTGTCACGTGGAATGCTACTTGTGTAGAAAGCGGTTATGTTCCAATGTAATGTTTGGACGTGCCTCTGACTACTACTGAGTATGTATCTAAGGATGATTTTCATGGGGAATACAGTTGTGAAAATTATTATTCTTGTTTTTTTTCTGTATTTTTTTATTAGTTTGTTTTGATTCTGGTAGGAAATTCTTAGGTAACCTACATTGAAAAGCTATATGCTGAACTCATGGTGACCACAATTTTGATTGTAGTTTCAGTGTCGAGTAAAAGTGGTCATTTGGGCAAAAAAAATTAACAAGTTACATTTTTTTTAAGAAAATTAATATTCTACGAACGATCTTGATTTACGTTACAAACTTTATTTTAAAACAGTAAAAATCTAATTAATAAACCTACTTACCTACTTAATATATGAATCTATTTTTTTACAATAACGAAGTCAGATTCAGACACATAGAAACCAGACCAACAACGCTAGAAATATTCACAGAGAATAATCAGATTTTTTATCCAATTCTCGTCATAATTTTTTAAACGCTCTTTTTGCTACGGACTAAGCTTACTCGTAGACCCCGTAGGCTTCGTAGCTGGGTCAGCTCCCCGTTTCGTAGCACGCTTGTTGCTCGTAGCAGGACACGTAGACCTCCGTAGACGTTTAATCAAGCGTAGCGTTCCGTAGCATTTTGCTTATCCCAACAAGTTGTTTATACCTACAGAAATGTATAGGAACATATACATGTATCAGAATATACAAGTAAATGCCCGCGGTTTTACATGCAAATAGAAGGCAGCCTATGAGTCCACCATGACACATGATAAGTATTTTTTAATCAAAATATATATGGGTTTTGTTTTCCATCATCTATAAAAGATCTGAGGCAGTAAAACCTTTCTTGAAGTCATATAAAACGGTTTAAAAAAAACGAAATTTAATTCCGAAGAATATTAGTAACAGATTAAATAAACACTATGAAATGCTCTTATTCCAAAGACATAATTATTATGTACATATATATACCACGGCCCCTTGTGTTAACCAAAAATACATTTCGCTGTAAGAGACAGGTGTCTTTAAAAACTGTATCAATCCAAACACATAATTATTATGTATATATACCACGAACCCTTGTGTTAACCAAAAATACATTTCGCTGTAAGAGACAGGTGTCTATAAAATCTGTATCAATCCAAACACATAATTATTATATATATATATATATCACGGCCCCTTGTGTTAACCAAAAATACATTTCGCTGTAAGAGACAGGTGTCTATGAAAACTGTATCAATTTTAAACGCGTAAAAGTCTACTGACTAAAAGTAGGTGAGAAATAATTATTTAAAAACGAAGGCATCCAAAAATATATTTCACAAAAAAAAAACATGTAGGTAAAGTACCTATAATAAAATTCAATTTCAAAAAAATAACCAACAAATGAATTTAAACAACAAGCACGATATTAATTCCACGGGGTCCCGCGGGGTTTGCTCCAAATGGCATGTTCCACCGCTCTCCCGGCGGACGATGACGTCATTGATAAGTTAAACTGGTAAGGCTACACACAGCGAACGCATTTAGACATGGTCTTTCATTGGTGGACCACTTTGACGACTTTTTTTCTGATTCTACTACGCTTAGTTGCGTAAATTACCTCATAAACAAAATTTTAAATATTATATACTCTCCCATTTTGAAGACGTATCCATCATCATCAGCCCGTACGTAGGCGCCACTGAGCCCGGTGTTCGGCTCTTATCACTTTCTGCCCGCCGCCTTCCTTAAGTCATCGCTCCACATAGCCGGGGGGCGCCCCACACTACGTTTGCCCAGACGCGGTCCCACTCAAGAACTCGTTTACTCGGTTGTCGGTTCGACATATATGACCAGCCCATTGCCACTGCTGCTTACTAATCCTCTGAGCTATATCAATGACTCTCGTTCTCTGACGGATAATCTCGTTACGGATTTTATTCTTCACAAAAACCTCGAGCATAGCTCGTTCGATAGCTCGCTGTGCGATCTTGAATTGGTGGATTAGTCCTACTGTATGTGTCCACGTCTCAGTACCGTAGGTCATCACGGGTAGGACGCACTGATTGAAGACTTTAGTCTTCAGGCATTGTGGTATGGGTGACGAGAAGATTCGACGTAGTTTTTCAAACGCTGCCCAGCCCGACTGGATCATTCTCTTGACTTCCTTCTCGAAGTTGTGCCTACCCAATTGCAAAATTTATCCGCAGATTAGTTATTTATAGGCTTATTATTTTTTAGCAAGCGTGGGTTGGTACGCATTATGCCTTGCCTTGGTGCCTGAAGGCTGAGGGGACTGAAAGAGCATATCGTTCTAAGCTTTTTATGCTCTTTGGACTCAAATTGCAAAGACATAGTGTAGGAATACAGCAAGTACTAGTATGGACCTACATCAGAATTTTTGATATCAACATACGTAGACCATTTAACGACCTCTGTAGCGCAGCGGGTGACGGCTCGCTTGAGACGCGGAAGGTTACGAGTTCTATTACCGCCGCGAGGCAAATGTTTATATATACAAATATTTGTCTCTGGTCTGGGTGTTTTCTATGTAAAATATATAGGTATTTGTAAAAAAATACCTTTTTTTTTTAATATCAGTCAGAATATCAATTATGTAGTTCCCCATAACACAAGCTTTGCTTAGTTTGGGGCTAGATGATGCGGTGTGAAAATGTCCAGAATTATTTATATTTACTTAGTTACTCAAATGTTGTTGAGTTAGAATGCATCCTTGGTTATATGGCTTGGCTCTTTGGTTGACCTTTTTTGGTAAAAAGAAATACTTAGTATTAAAAAGATTTAGGAGGATCTTTTTATGCAACGAAATAAGATTGCTTTTACGAGCAGACTTCTAAGTTAGTAATATTTGGCTCCTTTGAAATACAACGGAATACATGATACTCGTATTAAAAGCGAAAGGAACGCACCGCCGTTTCAGACTGTGTTCACATTTGTGACATTTCAACGTTCATTACTCCGTGAACGAGACAGGCACTCGTGAAAATAACACAAGCGTTGAAGGTATTTGTTATGCTGTCACAAAAAATCAATGCACCGAGTCAAAGTCTTTATTCATTGAATTATCCCAAGGATCATTTAAAAACGTTAACTTATAAACTAAGACCCATTTGCACCTAATTCAAAAAAACTTAAGACAGTTTTACTTTATAAATCATAGGAGCTGTCAAAGTTTAGTGCAACCGTACAAAAGTGAATTTAAAATTTTATTTACAAGTTAATTTACGGCGATTTCTTGCATCCAAGCCTAGTACCGACTCCGGAACATGTCACGGAGAAATTTAAGATAAAATGTCACAAATGTGGAGCCGTCTTTACAAAGTATACAATGTTACTCCCATTTCGCTTCACACATCTCTTATCTATGCACAATGGACGGCCCACTTGGCGTTGTCGGCGTCGGCACAGCGGACATGCATTGTCTATGGAACATTGTCTCAGCGCTATTGAGCGTACGACGCGTGTCGAGATTGTACGTCTGTATTGTATCAACTGTATTGTGTATTGTTGTAGCATTTGTGTGGGTGACATGTAGGTTTGCACGGGATGCAATGTCATCTATATCAGACAAGACCGTCTTTTGTTTCCAATTAAGTAAAGTTTATGCCAGAGGGGTTTAAAGTAAAGGAGGAAACTCAAAACCATATAGACGTCTTTAACATTCATATTATATCATAAATGTTGGTGCGAATTATGAATACTTTTTACCTAATTTTTAACAGTAATAATGGAGGTTTCAAAATAAAGTATAAACATAAAACTTTACACTACACACTTTAACACAAATAAAATCAAAATACACTGATTGAAGTGAACATCCCTAGTATGATGGTATTTTTTTTATAAACCTGTTGTCGACTTTTAGCCTAACTTATATATAAGATTTTGTCATTCTCCTCTAATTAGTCAAAGGTTTTGAATTACCTAATGCTAAATCTAATTTGACATTATTCAAATTATTGCTCTCCATTACTTATAAAAGGTATACTGATATAGAATGAATACTGTAATATACTGATATAAAAAGTATGACAATATTTATAGAAATGTGAAACGTTTCGTTTAAAAAAAATAACACAGAATTGCTACCAATGATAACTTTTTGTAACAAAAATCGTTATAGATAGCTGACTTACTACAAGTATGTAACAAAAACCCTGTCCGGTCCACTAAAGGCGTATTCCTACTTCAATTGGATTCTCAATAATAATTTAAAAATCTTGTTTTTCAAAAGTTCTCTAACTAAATATATGTTTTTTATTAACTTAGAACACTTCCTACTCCTTTGCTACATGTCTGATAACACTTAACACCAATTTGACTCAAGACAATTGGTGAGATTGGCTACACACCAATTAATTCAATCCACTAGAAAACCTATGTAAAGGATGATAACCACGTAATCGCATTATCGATACCTTATAGTACTTTTTGATCGGACGGGGTTTTGGTTACATATTGTACACAATACATACATTAATTACTGCATCACTGATGTTACGTAAAGCTACGTCCTACAATCATGCTACGAAACGCTACCCTGAATCTACTACGCTGGTTCTACGAAGGTCTACGGATTTCGCCACAGAGCCACTGTCTATAGTATCATCATCCGAAAGATGCTTACTTCTGTTCACAGGTCTGCCCTAAAGAATGCCACGACAAGCGGTCTTTAACCACTCTATTCACGTTCTGCAACTCTACGATGTCTGCGGCGTATCGCGTGGCAATAAGTTTATACCATAACGGCATTCTATAATTGACTTCACCTTTGCTCCAACTTTAATCAATAGAAACAGTCATAGTCGGCTACCAAGACCTACCTAACTTAACATGGTGTCTTTTATAGAATATATTTATTTAAATATCCCTAAAACAAACATAATAGAATTTCCCAAAAATAATCGTGTGCATAAAAAATGTCACATCACAAACCCAAACACTTCGCCTTCCATAATCCAAGCTTATTGCTGTTCTATAAATAGAACTCCGGCGAAAAATAATAATTCTGTATAAACCGATGGTGTGGCACCAACCGGGGCTACGCCCGGCGTATGTAGGTTACCAGTGACGTCACACCGTGATGACCCACTTCCACTGCCATTGAGAGACGCGCGTCAATGGTACCCTACCCCCCTTCCCACCGCAGTGCAACCCCCCCTCCCTTTATTACGTAGGGGGTGTGTCAAAAAATTTAAAAATAGCTTTGATTGTGCAATTTTATAGCAAAGTTTCAGTGTACTAGTGCTGAAAGTAACTAATTTAATTGCTGATTGGAAAGAGACTTGATTTTGGCATGATTCAAGGAAAGCTATAAAAGTTGCAAGGGCAGTGAACGCGTCACGAAAGCCACAGAAATACTGTAACGTTAAATTATAGGTAAATATGAAATACCTACGTACAGTGGATCTGACTGAACTACGGATCTAACACGGTGATTGAGGGTTTGAGACGACTTATGTACTTATTAGGTAAAACGTATGTACGAGTAAAATAGTTGCGGAAAGGCAGAGAATGGAGGAGGCTTATGCCTCGTAATTGACTTCTGAAGGCTACAGTGGCAAGTTAAATTCGAAAGACTTGAATCTAACAACACAAGCTCTACGTGCCGCAACTTTATCACTAAAACTGTGTTCATGAAGCTCGACTTCCTACAATGAACAGTCATACTTTATAATAGACAAAAGCTCGACTCTATTAACATACTTGAACAAAACTCCACTGAACGAATGCACAGTAACAAAAGATGGAGCAAGCACAATGGCAAAAACTTTGCAACGCCCACCATGCATCTATTATTAACAAGCGACAAAGTCTTTGTAAGTTTGCTTTATTATAAATGCAGTTTTGATGCAGCTTCCTTTGTGAAGCGAGCATTTTAACGATGCAAACGCAGAAGCTTGAGGGGAGGCTGCATTATGATAGAGAGCTCATTAGCGTTTCCGGCTCGGGAAGGATACACGACAATGTAGTTTAAAAATAACGCTGAGTGCTATTCTGTGTTAGGCAATGGAAAACAGCTATCTGCTAAAAGAAAAAATATACTCAGACAAAGAATCCCTCCCCTAACTTAATAACGTTTTGATAAATTCTCAATAGAAAACAATTGTTTTAAAATAGAATTTGTCGATTTGGGTAAAAAAGTTATGAGCGTAAGACCGTCAGGATTTTTCTTTAGGCAAGAAAAATCATTCCAGACAAACCGTTTACTGATGCGTTAACTGACTGACTCAAAAAAATGTGATAATCATGATATCTCAAAAAAATGTTTGTAGGTAAGTCATAAACGTGCATCGAAACTCCGCTTTTTGGAACATAGGACTTTCTTGAAGTGAAGAGGGGATAAATACTTGTATGGAAAAAATACCTCATTCCCGGTTAGATTCACTCAACACTTGACAAAATAACCTTTGAAGAGAATAGCGACCTCTATGGCGCAGTGGGCGAAGGTCCGCCTGAGATGCAGAAGGTTGCGGGTTTAATTCCCGCCGCGGGACAAATGTTTGTACTATCTGCAAATATTTGTCTCGGGTCTGGGTGTTTTCTATGTATAATATGTATGTATTTACAAAAAAAAACATATAAGTAGTATATCAGTCATGTAGTTTCCATAACACAAGCTCTGCTTACTTTGGGGCTAGATGATACTGTGTGTAATTTTCCAGCATTATTTATTTATTTAAATTTAGTTTAGGAATTTATTTTTCAAAATTTAGAAAAGGGTGGTATAATTTGTTTGTGAGAATCTAAACACATGGTGCTTTCAACTTCATACTTAAAACATAGCATAAAAAGTTATTTAAAGAAATAGTTAGTTTAAAGAGATGTTCCTCTTCGACGTAAATAAAGATGAGTTTGTTTAGGATTATCCAAAAACCACCCCTTAAACGAGAATATGAAATCCACGCAAACGAATCGCTGATAGACTGAAAAAAATACACAACAACGAATTAAAAAGCATTTAACCTCCATATGTGTAAAACAGAAAAATAGAAAATCATAAACTGATGTCAACTCAAATAAAAGGCAATCACTTATTAGGTATATTGGCTATTAAAGTTTGGCAATGGCGCGTATGTGGGTCAAACAATTCACTCGCAATTAGCTCTATTTATACCAAGTAGGTATTCAAAAATAACACACACTAGTATTCCTGTAGGCACGGACTAAAATAAACACGTTAAAATAACTAGTGGCTGTCCCCAGCTTTCGTCGGCGTTATGCTTTTAGTCAGCTCAACTTGACAAATTGCAGCTTACACGAGTATGTTACACTTTTAATTTTGTATTATTAATTAAAATATGTTTAATTATTTTCGAGTCATACAAGATATCCTTGTTTTTATTGCAGAGGTTAATTTTACTACTGGAAGTACTACCACCGTACCTATTTCTGCCGCTAAGCATTGTTGTGTTCCGGACGAAAGTTGTCGGTGAATTTAAGATAAAGATAAGATAAGATAAGTTAAATTTATAGGCACATGAGACTTTTCACTCGTTATATCTCATCTTCTCGGTGTATCTCAGGTCGCGCGAGTGATACCTCTAGTATTGCAAGCGTCCTTAGGTTATGGTAACCGCTTACCAACAAATGGGCCGTATACTTGTTTGCCACTTAAGTTGTAAAAAAAACTGTCAAAAACCCACTAAACAACCCTTGATATAATTCAATAGCATTGCATGCCTCATCGTATACAGCGATGAGGCATGCAATGGCAGAGAAATAGTAGAGCATAAGTGTTATTAAATTTCATTATTTTATATTTTTACTCCACTTTATGTAGTAACACTTTATGTGTCCACTTTTTGCTGCGCCACGCAATTTTACCCGCGTAAGTTTTGATTTTATACTCGTGATAACTTCGAAATTAAATGTTCGATTCGAATGAATTAAAAAGTATTTGACTGCTACATAAATACCCTTGATGATAAAACTATTTATTCGAATAAGAATTAATACTACGATACGAATGTAACCAACTATTGCTTCTGTCGCGATCTAATTAAATTTTAGAATACAAAAACTGCTATTGTGACTTAACTTTGATAGTTAGATATATTCCCTCGAGGACCTTTTTGTAGGTAATAATGAATACTTTAATCATGTAGTACATAATGTTTATATTTCATCAAAATGTTGCTAATTTGGGTTACATTATTGCAATTATCTTAAAGGATCTCTAATTTTTTGAAAATAAATTATAGCCTATGTTGTTTCTTCCTAATTTGATGAATTTAGCTTTCTATTATTGAAAAAATGGTTAAAATCGGTCGAGTAGTTTCGGAGCCTATTCGGTACAAACAAACAAACAAAAAAATCCTCCTCTTTATAATATTATAGTATAGATGTACGTATGTGATAATAGTATATTGATATCGTAACAAATAACCACTAGGTACTAATTTAAACACGTAAATCATATTTTAATCATATTTAAGTTCGTAGCAAGCACTAAGTACCATAGGTACATATAAAATGCTAGGTTCCTTGTTGTTTTCGTAGCAAGGTCCTGCGTAGCATTGTCAATTCCAATCCTAATCAAGACGTTGACGAATTTTCTTCCACGTAGAACTAAGTGCGTAGACTCTTCTAACTTTATTTGACTACAAGTGAATAATTGCTACTACTCTAAAGCTTGTTGCCGTACGTGCACTAAAAGTACTCTTCTGTGCTAGGTCACGAGGAATCGGCGTTACACACAGTTACAACACAGTTTGTAAGATGGCGATTTAAAATGTTCCTCTTGATTTTAATGAATAAGAACCTGTTGACTTTGACTGTAGGCCTGTATCAGAATGTTTGAATTAGGTAGTTTTGTACATACATACTTGATGCCTACACATAATATATTTGCACAAATTGATAACTTTCCATCACAGATAATAACTCTGTGCTCGGTGGGACCTGTTTGACCGAGTATTTCGTATCCCGTGGAAAACTGTGTCATTCGTGACGTCAGTTACCGCTCCAACTATAATCGCTGCGTTTTTCTATGTTTTGTTCAGGTTTTGATCTTTACCTAGTGTATACTGGTAAAATAATAATGAATTTATCTGTCAATTTTATTTCTTAGTGCTTTATAGTTTCTGTTTCCAAACTAAGCTCTCTTTTTTAATTTTAAAACTACTCAAAAAAGGGCGAGTTTCTTGAATCGGCTATGAACTTTTTTACTACGCCATATTTGGTCCCATTTCAATGGTTTTCCGTTGTTATACCAAACCATTCCCGGCGTGGTCTTATGAAAATATTATCTAAATCGGATCAATATTTTAAAAAAAGGCAACTTGCTTATTTGCTACTTGGGTTGGAACATTTGCTATCTTACATTATACATTTTTAATTTTCAATTTTTTAAGATTGTACTCGGAACACAAAGCTGAATTCGGTTTTTGTGGTTATTTGGTTTATAGTGTTGATTCACAGCTTTTTTTGGGCTATAATAAAAATCCTCAGTTTTTTCTTGAGTATCATTATTTATAATATTTTCGAATATTTTGATATTGATATGTATGTTGATTGATATGTATTTGTACACTAAATTTTTTTAACCATATTCTAAGTTCTCTAGCCTAATATTTGCACGCAACTGATTGACACCCATGGAGGCTGTGTTCAGTAGCTCTTAGTTGTTCTGTAACGGCTGCATGCACTGTGACCTGGAACGTAACTGTGTCAGCGGTGACGTCAGCAGCTTCCATGAGCTTCTGTCGTGGTTGGGCCGATTGATACAAGCAAACCTGTTTACTCCCCTTGTAAATTAGTTAAACTATTAATTTTTCTGGCTTCATAATTTTTTTAATCAGTTCTTAATTAAAACTTTTGTTTTGGTACCAGCGTACTTTGTAAGCTCAACTATATATAAGAGAGTTTTACTATATTTTTTAATGAAATATATTATTTCAGGAATTTCCATTGAGTTCGCCCTTTTTTTATTCCAGATTAGATAAGAGATTTTAACTGAAACAAATCAATGAAAATAAACTATAAATGTAAAAATAATAAGAGTTTTTGCACATAATATGCAATTCATTGAAACTGTTCATGGAGGGTCCAGGTGGGAGTTATTTGGTATACTGTGGCGGATGCATGACCTGGAACTTAACTGTGTCAACGGTGACGTCACCGCAGCTTCTATGAGCAGTGTCGATTGATACAAGTCATTCATCTTTGTATGTAATATTGCTATCACATGTGCTACGAGTATGTAATGTGCTGTGGGGAAGAAATGTCTTGGTAATTCAATATTTTTCTAGTCCGCGATTCGATTTTTACTGCTCAGACTTGATTGAAGACATTTCTGAGACCGTTGTAGTTGTGTTCCGTTGAAAAGCTCACAGATCTAGAATTGCACTTGGTGGCACTATTTCTCTATCAAAAGCTTCTATAAGCCTCGACACGTCAGCAAATAAACGTGAAATATTAACTAATTAGCCCGAATCTTCATTTAAGATAGATAGATAGATAGAAGATAGAAAATACTTTATTGTACACCAAATAACATATCAGCTTAGTTAAGTACTATCAACTTTAACAATGTTGTACAATGAGCGGTCTTATCGCTAAATAGCGATCTCTACCAGACAACCTTTGGATGGAACGGACTGTAAGAAAGTTTAAAAGGGGTTTAATTGGTGTACTTACCACATATTATGAATATATTATAATACACATAATTTATAATATACAATATACCTACATATTTACATATTATATACGTCATAAGTATGTCTTATTATAGTATCTACCTGCTGTGGGTGACAGGCGCTGAGTTGACCTGAAGACTTACTATTTGTATTTGCTTGTGAATAAACTTAGGAAGTTGTTAAGTTGAATTTTTGATGGAAATTATCCATGTTCTGATCCATCATCGTTTTAAAATAGCTAATTTACTTGCTTACCTATATTTAAATGGTATCCAGGTGCAGGTGGGCAGGTGTCCTCTAGTTCCGGCTGAACAGCTACCTGCGTTTGCGCTTGTAAACTTTCAGTCATAAACTAAATTAAACTCTATATTTGTGTATTGTTTGCACGTTACGTTCTCTCGTCATCACTACGCTGCCGTTTTTGCCGTCATTGATGTTTTGAGATTCGCTCGTCGCATCGATTGATGATAGATAGGGAAAAGTATTTTTACATACATACATAGTTATAGCGACGCCTGTTTCCCGGAGGGGTAGGCAGAAACCACGGATTCTCACTTGCTACGATCCTGGCATACCTCTTTCGCTTCATTCATCCTCATAAAATTCTTCATACAAGGTCGGCGGTTTAGTGTACTTCTGACCCGGCCTTTCTCTAGAATGTCTAATTTCGTTTATCTATCTTTTATGACTTCTCTCAAGCCGTGTATGTTTCATCCCTGTCTATTTGATGGGGTGGTTCTAAGTAGTCGGTCGGGAGCAAATTAGCGCTTCGTTAGAACGCCTTCGAAGATCAGCATGAGATATACGCGAGGATACAAACAAATTCAAAATTTAATTAGATTGATTGACCAGGCGATTAGGTACAGCCAAGATAACAAATGCATAAAAAAATCGAGCCACGAAGCGTCCTGGCAACATAAGTCAATTTTACGTTATGTTTTGTCCTTTTCCACACCATATACAGGTTGAGTTAATTTGTCAGGGCCACTTAGGCGAAGTCGGAAACCGTGAGAGTTATCGAAAAGTGATGTTAGATTTTAAAGTCAAAGTCAAATTAACTCTCATGGTTACAGACTTCGCCTAAGTTGCCCTAACAGAAAAAATCAAATATTTAGACAGGATCGACGGCTGTAAACTCCCGGTCTATTATCTAACATTTAGATAGAAGGAGAATGAGCATTTTACTTCAATTCTAACTCAAACTTTCATTCTCTTTCCATCTAGTATAGAAACTTGCTATCCTTACATAATCGATCGCTGATTTCTAGTTGCTATGCCATCATATTTATATGTGATTTCCGCCCACTATGCCATAGAGACGACCTCTATGGCAGTATCTCAGTGGGCGGAAGCCCGCTTGAGACGCAGAAGGTTGCGGGTTCGATTCCCGCCACGGGACAAATGTTTGTGTGGTCTACAAATATTTGTCTTGGGTCTGGGTATTTTCTATGTATAATATGTATGCTTTAACAAAAAAATAATTTGTTTCTTACAAGTTTCTTACAAGTAGATCCAAAAAGTTTTATCAATTACTCCTTTTTCAAGTATTCGTTATATTTCAGATTTTCTCAGTTCATATTTCGCCTTAAAACTGGTAACAGAGTATCGTTTGAATCATATAGTTTTTCCGGTGTTATCTCGGTAGCGCAGCCTGAACGCTCTAATTCTAAAACTTAATTATAATTTAGTCGACATAATGCCCATATGAGGTTATCGTTAACTAATCATTATTGCTGGAAATGCACAGGCAGCGGTATTATAGAGCCACGCTCGGTGCTCCCAATGGGATAGCGGGGCTAAGTCGAGCCGAGGAGCGGAGCGGGCCGCGATTGGCCCGCGCCAGTGACGTCAATGTCGACCTCCCACCGCGCTCGCCCGCTCCCCGCACCCCCCACTGAAGGCCGAACTGCTCTCCTCTGAAAAATAATCACGATTTTCGGATGAAACTATATTTCTTATTTTCTTCTACCATCCCGCCTCACCTAGAACCTAAGAATACTAGAGCCCGTTTGCACTAAACTTTGACAGCTCCTAAGTTGATGGCTTATGACAAGTGTTTTATAAAAAAACAGTCACATAGATATGCCTTAGTCTTTAATTAAGCTCTTTTGTCTTTATTATAGAAGGTAGGTCATAGGTTTTTTAAATGTGCAAAGCAAGATGTAACAATCCTTCAGGCATGGCTATAATCTACTCGATTAAAGCTATGGCTGAATCATTGCTGATACCGTGACTCATGATACTGTGACTGACGACTCATCAATTCACAAATTCTGGAATAATCGATAATAATTTATTTTACACGGTTCACGTACTACTGCTCAAACTTCAGATCCTTATAGATTTATTCCAGAATCTTTTTATGTCTTGAATCTTCGTAGACACTGTTGTACATTTTGATATTTGACATAAGCTGGATGTGATTTGGAGGGGCGTGTAGACTATAACAGTCGCTTCCATGATCCATGATTTAATGATGATGAGATCTAAGGTGAACCACTACATCATATACGAATTAATAGACTGGTTATAGGTAATGTTACCTTACCTTGTGGAGCAATCTATTGAGCAATGACTATGAAAAACTATTTATTTGGGTATATATGAAGCTACACTTATTCTATTTATTTATATACTAGTTGCACTGTATCTTGTATCTCAAGTTACGTTATCATTTATAGAGTATTTTCTGTGTTAGCGTCATAACGAAAAGAATGTGCACACAAGTGTTATAATAATGCGGGAAAACACCCTACTTCAAACCTAAATTTGAAAAAAAATCTTGACGTGACTAAAACGTTGAATCCGTAAGAGTTATTTATACAGGAAATAACCACTACGTTAAATAAAATTTTAAAGAAGTCATGATTTTTGTTCTCAGAAATTTTTCTTCTTACAAAGTCACTTGTCATCACAATGCACAAACTTACCAGGGATTACATGCGTTAACATACACAATCTAAATAAAAAGCATAACGTCGCTCTACACAACTTTTTTATAACAACAAATATCATCACTACCTGTAATTCCCCTCGTACGACATGAAATATTAAAAGAACAAAACTATAGGTCGGAGAGTACCGCACGCAATACTAACAGGTCACTTGAGTTAACGGAATACCTGTAGATCATATAGATATCATCGAGAACATGTATTTTTAAAACCTCTTCAAGGAAAAAGTGTTTGAAAATAGCCTATTTACCAAGCTCTTCTTACCATAACCACCCTTCGTGCTGCGACATCTATTAAAAGATTACACAACCGGCTGTTGATAATAACTGACAATGGAATGAAAACGAAGCTTTATAAATAAACTGACAGAAAAGTAAAAGATGGATCTTTTAAGATCTCAAACAATAAATGGATTCTCAAATGACTAGTTGGTTAGTTGCATATGAGCGCCCACCAAGGTACAAGTAAAGTACCCTTCCTAGGTCTGTATTTCCTACAAAATATAACTTGCGTATCTTTAGAATATTTAATACGTACTAGCGGTGAGCGTGTGCATAGATTACAACTGCGTTTACCATCAGCCAAGAAGTAACCAAAAGAAAAACCGTTAATTAAAAAAAAGTTTCTGCGAACCCTCGGCCTCGAAGCCAGATAATTACAACGATTTCAAAATAAATTACTTTATTGTTGTGTTTTAGCCACGGTAGGTAAATTTACAAGAGAAATCCGGTTAACTCCGTCTAAAGATATTTTGAGCTTTTACTCCATATTTAGACATGAAATGTACCTATAAATTGCCAAGACTCGGCGCACATCCGTTTAATTTTAAGCAGTCAAGTCTGTAAACTCCTGTTCCGGAATATGTTTAATTAACGCTATGAATCACGCTGAGAATAGCAGCAGTAGGTATAGATAGATCACACAGAAAAAATATATTAGTGCCAACGTGAAGAAGTTTCACTCGACACAACATACGATAGATAATGTGCAGATTGTGGCACTCATACGAAATAGAAAAAGTCGCCCCTAGGCTTCGGTGATATTCACACTGTGCGACGAAGATATACAAAAAAATGCTTTTCCGCACGACAGATAGAATATCATACCGCGAATACTCACTGTTCATAAACTTATAATGAGGCCTAGAGACCGTGTTCCATTTCACACACTAACTAAAGATTTCATCGCAGATCATATTTTGGTCGATAGGATTGCTCGCAACCGAGTCAATCTTATTGGAAGTGACACAAGAGATGCTACACTAGGTACATGAACAACCCTCCAACCTCCCATGGTCCTAACAACCTTACGGTTATACGGACCGAAACTTTGAGAGATGCGCCACCGAAGCGGCTCAACTCTCTACAAATTTTTATATACTCTCCGTCCCAGCACTCTTCCCCTTCTGGGGCATGCCACAGCTAGGTACATGAACAGTGTGCAAGTATAGATAGCGCTTGTGTTCGGTGTGGCCACGCGTGTCGCACGATTCTAGTACGCGTCAGGGACGCGGACGCCGCCGCCATGTCTCGTAATACCCTCAATCTGACACAAATAACCATTTTTCAAATTTATGTGATCAGTAAACAAATATCAGTAAACAAGTATCACGCACTAAGTACATTTTTTACTTACTACACTCCGCCATCATTTCAGTACCTCCTCACTTTTACAAGTCATCCTTCATAATAAAACTAGCTTCTGCCCACGGCTTCGCCCGCGTGGTACCAGGATAAAAAGTAGCCTATCTGTTATTTTGATGTATAAGCTGTATTACTGTAAAGTTTCATCAAAATCCTTTCAGTAGTTTCTGCGTAACAAACATCTATCCTCACAATCTTTCGCGTTTATAGTAGTACTTAGGATAGTATAAATATTACGTAGGTATATTATAACTAAATAGCATAAAGCGCTACGCTTTAACAGCTCTCAGTATGTAAATGTCTTTAGAGGTACAATCTTAAAAAAAAAACAATTAAGTAAGTAATAAGAAAGTTTTCATGTACCAAATATAATGTTTGGACGTGTCTCTACCCTCTACTTTTTATCATCACAGATCTGCGTATGAGGTATGTATCTAGGGATTACAGTAGTGAGCGTGTTTGTTTGTTTTTGTTTAAAAAAGGTTAAATTAGTCACAAAAAATACTGTAACCAGTTAAAATATTATGTGAACTGTAGTTTTGTTATGTACCGGTACAATTTGAGAAAAATGAACTACCTATTTTACATCTATCAGTTTTGCTCTCACACCATTGCACATTCGTTATACAGAGTGTTATAAGACTATTCCCAAGAACTGAATGCATAGGTAGAAAAAATTCTAGGTGGAAATCAAATCCCTTATTTCGCAGATTGTTCAGTCTATGACTGTTTCTCTAAGAGTCCTGCTTCTTTAAATTTCATAATTGCAATACAAAAATGAACTATATATTGTATGTGTTTATAAAAATTACTCTAATCTACTCTCTACCCTTTTATTTTACACAGGCATATAAAAAACCAGCTGTTACTAATTCGGTTTTAATTTATACCATTTTAAGTACTTACAGCTAGGTATAAAAAGCTTTTCCTGAAGTCAATCAACCTATAGGTTTTAATAGTTGTCTATCAAAAGCAGCCCACCGTAACATAAACATTGAACTTCATAGATGATCAAAAGTAGGCTATTGCCCTCAGACTATTTCTGTGTCTATTTGCTAGTTGTTTACTTTGGCAGTTACGGCTGGCGACCAACCAGAGCACAGCAATGCTTTGAAAAGAAAATAGTGCTGACGAAGGCAGGTCTGTTCATACATTAGGATTCGAACAAATCGCTGTTTAGAAATAAGGTACACGTTTTAGATACGATTATCATAACGTGTCTGAATTTAGGTAGGTTTAGAACTCTTCAAACGCTATAGGTAGGTAATCTAAAGCTACATCATCATTATCATCCACAGCCCGACTTCACCCACTGCCATATACCCAGTGGGTGAGGTATATAGGCTTCCTTCAGTTTGTGTGCAGTTGCATTCACCACGATCCTGCGCTAGTAAACGATCAACGGCACACGACGTTGACTATGTCATCTGCCCATCTCGCTGCCGGACGTCGAACGTTTCTGTTCTCCTCGGCCACCGTGCAGTCAAAGGCTACACTGACGATGAATATTAAAGTTTCTCTGAATGACTTTAAACCTGGAAATCAAACCACAACTCGTACACACACACGAATGTAGTCTAGGCAGGTACTAAATTTTTTAATGGTTTAGTGGTTTAATAACGCATTGGTGCCGCGCCGGCTGATGGTTACGCCCGATGCTGTTTAAATATAGATAGAATGACGTGTCAGTGGAAAGACCACATTTCCTTTATCCGGTTCCATGTCCTTCTTACAAACTACGTCATATGTTTAAACCTGGAAGGGTTTAAATTAAATCTCTCTCATCTTTGAGGGATCTACTACTGTACGTCCCGGTAAGCGCCCCCCAAATAATGACGAACCATTACGGCAAAGTTCAATCAGTAGTGGATCTATTAAAAGTTCATCCTAAACTTAAATATTTCCATAAATAAATTACGACCTACCTTACACTTGTCTTACGGGCCACAAATTGATGATGTTGATGACAAAATGACACACAATTCTACACAACTTGTTTTGAATACCAGATTTCTTAAGTTCATGTCTCGTAGATAAAACTGAAATTTCTAGTGAAAATGAGTAACATTATTCCCTGTAAAGCCCCTGAACCCAATCCTGAATACGGACCTGGAACTGATGGTAGCTCTCCTTGATCTCCATCCGGCTGCGTGCCCTTCTCAAAAAGTAGTTTATTGACAAGCGTTCCTAAAAATAGCCCCATTTGTTTTGCTGACGTTTATTGAGAGTGCGAAGCGTTAGGTCTTCGGTTACGTAGTTGTGTAGTTATTTTTCTTTGAGTTAGTTACAGTGCTATTTCTATGAATTTTTATTTATATAAATTGTTAAGCCATGTTGGAGGCCTTAGGGTGGCCTACAAATTACGACACCAGAGTGTAAGTAACGAGTAGCTCATAGGAACTTACCTTTTTTTAGTACCTATTTGATTATACGTCTGCGTACCCTGATGGATACATATTGCAGGCATGATTTTTTAGTTTTCCGACCAGTTCGGTTTTATGTATATATGCAATTTGTTTTTCTTATCGGGAAAATCTCCGTCAAAAAGCTTTTCATTAGAGGCCGTCTACGCGTCACCTCGCATGTAGGCTCGTAGGCATCGTGCTACGTCGTAGCAAAGCTGATAAAATATATTTACAACTTTTCTTTGCTATCTGATTAATAACTACCGAATAAACGCTCCCTTAAATCAAATAAATGTAGCGCTTTATAGCTTCTGACAGAAAAATATAATTCTTGTGAGTTATAGACGAGGTTTGCCAACATTCAGCAGGTGTGAAATACTGGGTTTAGGCTTTGGATTAAATAATGAACCTCCTGTTCTAATTGTAATCAATTCACGTTATAAAGCGCAAGATAAGTTTGTACTGTAATCTTTAATTTTCAATAGCATGCAACTTTTGGAAATACGAAATACAACTTTTTTAGGTAAGCATAACGGCTGAACTAATTCGTATCTGAAATATGTATAGTTCGTGACCTGGAATAACAAATACTACTTTTACAGTTTACCACGCGAATGAAAACTGTTTTCAGAAGCAAGTCTATTATCTTATGAAAATATGACGCATCTGGCAAAATCCATACCGATGGCAAGTACACGCCAGCAAAAGGGGGCAGAAGTCAGTCTTATCTATTTGGATATATAAAATATTTTGCATCTGGCAACATCATCACCTACTTAAAAATACTCACGGCAAGTCCAGAGATGTCCAGATTCCACGTCGGCTGGGCGAGCGAGCCTGCGCGCGTCTATCGATCGCAGTCTAACAGAGATGAGCAAGCACCGCGCCGCCCGCCCGCCCGAGAGTATTCACTATCATACGCAGCGTTGTAACTTGTAAGCTGATCAATATGCTCAATGGAAAACCGCTGTATTACATCAAAGCTTAGCTCTATTCAAATTAAAATAACGTTATCGAAACGACCGTGCGACAGTTCAGCGAGATGAATACTTGAAGCAGTATCAATATGATATTGCTGTTTGGGTTAACACTACGTTAGATAAAACGCCACTTAGTCTGAATTTAAAGCTTAAAGGCACGCACCAATTTCAGTGGTAGTATATTTATTGCATCGTAATGAAACACGTTAAGATCAAAAGAGGGAAGCTCAACATTTTCTTCCCTTATGACTTCTCAATGTGTAACAAGCGCGGAGTATTGATCGCTCGGTCTTTACGAGATGAATGCTCTCCGCCCACAGCAAGAATATTCGTTATTCACGTTGTAAGTTGAAGTCTCAAAATGTTTGTAAGTTATAACTTGAGCATTTTCAGATACTAACCTACAGACAGACGAATGAACGAAAGTAACAGGTCTCAAACTACTGGCTCTCAGTTGCTTCCGGAACTGAATTCCTGATGTAATTTTTATTGATTAAGAACAAAAACACCTTCATGATCTTGACAATGTTAACCAGTAGTACCAAAGCTCTTATATAAGCTCAAGGTCGCACAGTGTGCTATGGAAAGAGCTATGTTCGTACTTAGTTAGGTTTAACCTTTTATTTACGTCGTTCCCAATTATTTCTTACTTATAAACTGCGCATGTGGTATTTGCCTGTAATTGGTTCCTCGTGAAGCATAAGACTTACTAGTTTATACCTTATAAATTTTGTATTCATGTGTAAACTGTTGGTACACCTAATAAATAAATAAATAATTTTACTGCGTAATAAAATCTGAAAGAACTAAAGTCACCGATATAGCTCTTAGAATGAGCAAGTTGAAGTGGGCAGGCCACACAACTCGCAGAATCTACAACCGCTGAGAAGGAAAATTCTCAAATGACGACGATGTACTGGACGACGCAGTGTGGGAAGGCCGATGGACCGATGACATCGTTAATGTGGCGTTAAGTTGATAGATAGAGATGGTCCAAGAGCGTTCGTTATGGCACTTTCTGGAGGCTTAAGTCATAAGTAAACTTCTTCCGCTTTTGTTGATAATGATGATGAACTACGCAAAACAATTTTGAGGGAATCACATAACAACCCTATTTAATTGAAATAACCGAAGAAACTGTACTCCAAAACACGCAAGGGAAATTACTGCCATAGAATCACGATCTAAGTAAATCGCATTTCGAAAATTACAAATAATTTAAAGCACAAATTCTTCCACGCGAACTATAAGTATGGAATACAAGTTTTTACCTAAAATACGAGTGCATAATGATTACTAAGGTTTGAATAAGTATTTTGCGTAAGACCAGCGGTGCACGTTTCTAGGTTTAGTGCAGAATAGACCTTTTAACCAACCAACACAACTTTGTTTATTTTATGTAATGTTTTTACCTATCTCTCTATATTTGTGTCTACTTGTTCTGTCTTTTGTCACCCTTGGTCGAAATGTTGGGTTGTTATCACAACTCATTATCATGAGTTCCATAAATGTATTTCCATCTATTCTTCTTTCTTTCTTGATGAAAAATTTAAACTTTCACCATTTGTTGACAAGAACAACGTCAAAATCCGTCCCATTTCACAACCACAAGGCACAACCAGCCTCGCAAGATTTAAATAATACAATATAGAAAGCTAGCTTATTTCATCTGTATATTTTGTAATTACTTAACTAAGCTGTTGTATCTAAAGTCTTTCTGTTAATAAATGTCAAAATTTGGATGTTCAGATGTTTGTTGCCGATAATCTCCGTAAAGGCTAGACCGATTTAGATGAAAATTACAAAAACTGTGTATTTTCTTATCTTACGGCATCTCCAGATGTGAACACGAAATCAATGTCTTCACAAAGTTATACAAACTGTTTCTTGGAGAAGTAGGCAGAGACCTCGGATTTACAATTGCTACATTCTTGTAAATCTTCTTTAAAGAACTTGTAAATAATCCTCCTAATATTATAAATGCGAAAGTTTGTGAGGATGGATGTTTGTTACTCTTTCACGCAAAAACTACTAAACGGATTTTGATGAAATTTTACAGTAATATAGCTTATACGAGTACATCAGAATAACACATAGGCTACTTTTATCCGGGTACCACGCGGGCGAAGCTAGAAGCTAACGGAACATAAGCTGGTATTATCTACAAAGCTATATAAAACATCCACTGCCCCTTGCGATTAGCGTGAACTTGATAGCACGTTGCATGTCGCGCGTCGCGTGGCATAGCAAATGAAGCATGCTATCACCACTAAACCATAACCAGTGAATTATAAAAAAGGGGAGCCATGGCTATGTCTTTAGGTTTGTTTGGTTTGTTTTAAATGTTAGATGAGGTCAAAAGATACGTAACACTTTATAGATCATCATCATTACCAACAGTAGAAATAAGGTCAAATTATACATAACACTTACTAGATCAGCAACTGTTCTGTGCTGGACAAACATAGACCTCCCCTAAATAGAGCCATGATTAACGATCTTGGAGTAGCTCCATCCACCAATTTCCCACAACCTTTAAGGCGCACATAAACCGCATAATTGAACTGATTGCAGTCATCTTTGGATGAATCCTTCTCTTTGTAGAGACAATTATGTATTGCTGTATCGTGGTCGCAATTTCCCCAAAACGGCTAACGGTTTTCCGAACTCAATGGTCTACCCATTTCTACTTTAACTTACTAATTAATACAATACAAAAAAATACAAAATTATAAGAGCTATGTTGGTGACTTGAGTTTTACGGATTGCCTCTTTTCGTATTTTATCACGTAATGATCAGATTGAGGGTAATATGAAAATAACATTAAGATGAAGTTTTTTTTTAAAATAATTTATAATTTATTGACGTTTTAAGCATTTGTCGATGTTTCTAGTGTTTCTGGAAAACTGAACACAAATCTCAAATGTGTAAGGATTATGTTTCAACAGCGGAACTTATAGCGGTTTCGATTTTTTCTGAAATCGAATCAAAACTCTACAATATTTTCTAAATATAATAGAATGTTAGGATAACAAGTGTGTACGAACATATTACTTATTTTAGATATTCGATCGGTGATGCTTCGATTTTCGATCAAACTCTCGATGCGACACATGGATTCGGAATGTATTTTTCAAGTCAAAATATTTTGTTTCAGTGTGCAGCTTCATAGTGCACGAGCGATGCGTGGGGCAAGTGGTAACCCCGTGCTGTGGGGTGGCGCCAAGCCTTATCAAGGTAAATTACATGATTATCGTAATTTCTTCCAGATATTTGAATGTACTAAACTAAGGCCCGAATTCATAGTCAAATAGGGACTCCCCTAGAGGACTATTCTGGCGCTATGTGACAATTTAAGCGCGAAATCAACCTTTATGCACCCATCCATCAGGCGAATGCTGAAAGATGGATTTTGGGAGACTGTTCAACCCCCGACTAGGAATTCAGGCTTTAATGTTTACCCGTTCACTCATATGAAATGAACATTAATATCCTTATAATAAATACCTTGCTATCGGCAAAGGTTTAATGATAATCGCTATGGAATTATTAATTAGCTTTGCTCATTGAAAACATCATAAAAAATATATCAGCATTTTGTACATACTAAGTGTTAGCGTGAAGTTTTCTTGAAACATTTATCGAAAGGTATCATTTTCTTAATAATTTACCTGTTTTTTGTTGTCGCACAGAACCCAGTGGCTCACTGCTGGTCGGAGCCGACACATCACAAACGGAAGTTCTGTACGGTGTGTCGGAAGCGACTGGATGAACTGCCAGGTTTTCATTGCATGAGTAAGTATAAACATGTTATACATTCAATTATAAAGAATATGCAACTATTACTTATATTTTTTTATATCAATTTGTTATTTTAATTTTACTATTTTAAAACTTTTGGATTACAAGTAACTGTTGTTTTATTTATATTAATAGTACCTTTTATTTATAAAATATTTTATAGTATCCCAAAAATATTAACCTCGGCGGGATTCACGTCACGTGAGTCCAGTCGGAAGGTGGGAGTCGCGAGTTAAAGTCCCACTGAGGTTGATACTTTTGGGATGTTATACAATTTTGTGATTTCTTAACTCGTAGGTACACGTGCTAATAAGAATCAACCCCACATAATTAGCTAAAGAAAATATAAAATTGCTAGTTTTCGAGATGTGTGATATTTCCAATGCACGTGTCACACCCTATTGCTACAAACAGCAAGTCGTAGATACCTCTTTAATCACAGCTTCATTGCCAGATTCAGAGTAATACAGTCCCATGTATGTATATACATGTAAATTTCCCATGTATGTATATATGTGCTTTAAACCATCACCTGAAGGGTTGACACATGACTCCATCCACCGACCTTTACGATATCATCGGCCCATCGGGTGGGGGGCACCCGATGGGCCGATGATGCCTTGATGAGCCTTAGGTAGGCTGAGTGCACGGCCAGTCACACAAATTTCCTCGCGAATGATAACACACTTGTTCCTACAATGGCTCCATACGTTACAGTATGCGAGTACTTTGTTCACGGAGAATGCGTGGACTTCGCGGCGGCCGACTGCAGGGAGAACGCGACGTACAGCGTGGGCAGCGAGCCTCGGCACGTGCACCACTGGCGCGAGGGCAACTTGCCCGCCAATTCCAAGTGCGCCGCCTGCCGCCGCGCCTGCTGGTCCGCCGAGTGCCTCACCGGCTACCGCTGCGAGTGGTGCGGCAGCACGGTAAGCCTTTCACAACCACGACCATTAAAATGACACAGAACATTCGCGTCTTCGCGTAAACTGACATGGCCAGTAATCACTAGCAGAGCTATTTCTTCAAAAACTGACGCCGTTCAAGGGAAAATAACTTTTTCTAATGAACTTCTTTGCTTCTCTTTAGTGCCATGCGGGCTGCAAGTCGTTGATACCAGAAGAATGCAACTTCGGCATGCTGCAACCAATCTTCCTTCCTCCTTCTTCGGTTTCTATCCCCCGCACGGAAGTGCCGATGGAAGCCATCATAGGGGTGCACGTCCGCCCTCCACCATCACAGCGCGACTTCGGCTGCCGTAAGTGTCCGCTTCACAATTTTGCAGAAGCCTCGCCCGCGCCGCACCTCTTTCAGCCCGGATGTGCCTCGCAATTCACGGCTTCGATAGCATAGGCGTCGCTTGCATCGTAGACTCTCGACTCGTCAGCTCCCAGTGAAGCAACCACGACCTGCGTGAAATCGGAGTATCGTAGTTCTGGATTTAGACCTATATCTATCGCCATCCTGTCCTCTTGTACATAAATCGCCAGCACGCAGATTTCACGTAACAGATCGCGTTTGCTCCAAGTTTCTCAAACGCCATTGAATCTCCCATTGTTGGTGGACTTTCGATCGTAGTAGAGAGTGAATCGCGGGGCACATGTAGCTGGGCGGCGCGTGCGCGTGCGGTGCGTGAGCGTGTGTTTGGGGCAGCGCGCGCGCGGCTTGGAGGCAGCTGGAGCCCGGCGCGGCTCGCCACGCTGGCGCGGCGCCTGCTGCCCGCCGCCTGCAGCCCGCACGCAGGCGCCTCGCCCCCCTACTCCAGAGGTATCCGCCCGCAGTCTTTCTGCACTGCAATCATGCACTGCACTCACCCTTTCCCACTCCCTGATTACACGAACAAAATGGCGATGAGGAACTACTGAAAAAGGAATGAGAAATTCCTCGAATGAAATGAGAATTTGAGGAGGTCGAGAAATTTCCTCTTTCAAGTTTTAGAAGCTATAACAATTGCAACGACTATCAAAACGCCATAGCCGTGGTGGGAAGCGTCTTCGTGGAATGCACGAACAAATCATTTGGTTTGTTCAAATCTTCTAAAACTTGATAAGCTGATACTTTTCGTCCCAAACATACCCATTTAAAAGTTTTAAAAATTTATGGGCATTGCTAATTTTGGCCTTTGTCTCGTTCGTATAGCCATTTCGTAAGTGCGATTAGGGAGCCAGCCTCGCACATCCCTGCATGACTCTGTACAATGCGGTTGCAGCAAATCTGTGAAAGAGAAAATTGTCTTTCGACATTTCGAAAGATAATTTTACCAACAACGGTAAAAATCAAATAGATTTTTCCAGAATATGTTTTAAAAGCGGGTTCTTTAATCAGTCTTTAAAAATATTTGGTGCAATTGCTAGATCTTCAACTTTGCTAAACCGCAACAATTATAAGTAAATTAAAGTTCAAATCAAAATAAATCATTTTCTTCGTATCGATGTGGTTGAGAAAAGTCCACGCTCTGCTTTCGCTGGTGCTTCTTATCTATTTTTCTGCCCTCCTTTCTTACTTATCTGTGTGTATCTATTCATACCACGCCAATATTTTCCAATCTTCTAACTTTCCCAACTATTCACAAATAAACAACAAGGAAATGCTTGAAAATCAACATTAAACGAAACACTGTGCTATACAGTACAGAATAAAATTATCACTAGCAAACTTTTCTTCAATCATAAAACTACATATGATTCCCTACAAATTAAATAATGTAGGTACTTCGTCATAATTTTCGCATATTAATTTTTTTGCAATAGATTTTTTTCATGAATTATATTGGGATATCCGATATTGGGATTTTCGCACTTAGCCATTTTTGAAATGGAGGATATCTAATATTATTTTTTCTTTTGTAGTTTTATGATAAGTAAGTACCTACCAAAATTAAAATTACATTAAACTTCTTTCTTTGATCACTAATCATCACATTTCCGATACTAAGAGAAATGCGGCCAGCCAAAGAATACTCGTGCGTAGTATTCCAACGGCGCAGGTAACACAAAATATACGAATATTTGTGTAATATATACCAAATGTGTGTCTGTATATATATATGCAAGTTTAAACACAGCTTTTTAACCAGGTTGTCCCAAATATAGCTTATCCAGGTGTGGAGATTACACTAACAGAAGACTGCGAAGATTCTAGATACTAATATTGACATAAGTTTTAATTAAATCATGCGACGACCATGTATTGTATTGTTGTATACGTACAATTCTACAAGAAGTGTGTTCAAAGGACGGGTTTGGGACATCCTTATTGGGTGTCAAAGTCGTAAGGTAGTGGGCATAGAAGGTGTTAGAACAAATAGTATAACTGTGTAGTTCTATTGATGTTCATGTTTCTAAAATGTATTACACACACCAAGGAAATGCTGACAAAAGCGAGACCGTACTCTGGTGATTATGCCTTATCTTAATGAGAAGATAAGATTTACATAATTTTGGAAAACTGTATAGTTAAGCTAAAGGCTTAAAAAAACACGCTTTAGTCGAATCCCTATAGTCACTTTATGTCCTAAAAATTTTTCAGGGTAAAACCTTTTGACAGTTTTTTGGTGTGCGGAATGACATGCTTCTAATACAAATAACGACATTTTAAAGACACAATAAATAGTTTTAACAGCTTCAATAACTAGAACCAACTAAACAAACTCGGCATCTTATCACTGCCGAGATATAAGCTGTAAGCATGAGATATGCATCTCAAAGAAAATAATTGTTTTGTCGTGTGTTTGGGGTTGGTGGGGGTGTGGGTATGAGCGCTATGGGTGTTACAGCTCGCAGCGTGAGTGAAGAATTCAGCTCGGGCTGCGAGGGCGGACGCACGGGCTCCGCCGGGGGCTCGACTGGCGGACCGGCCGACCAGGACCACCGACCCGACCACAGCAAGCAGCATCGGGACAAAACCCCTGACGACAAGGATGATTCTGGTAAACTACAGACGTTTCTGTGCTCGGAAATATGCATTGACGATTTCTCAGTTTAAGGCGCAGCGTAGGTAGTAGTACCCAAAAGCAGCCGAAGAAATTACACACATCAAACTTTTCACTAATATGTCTCAGGGCGGCGAGTGCATTTAAATGCCACGTAGGGAATATTCTTGGATGGGAGAGTGAGATAGTACAATAGCTATAGGCAGTTGTGTCGCGTAACATCAGGTAGGTCACATTTTTTTCATCACTTCCTCAATTAAAAAAAGGACAATATAATTTTCTGCTTGCCAGATACCTGAATAATATTTACTATGCTCTAGAATAGTCCGTCAATTTCTTTAGATTATTTTTGTAAATTGTGCATAAAGTGTCAATGAATAAATAACACGATAAAATAATGTAATGTGTGAAAAAAAAATAGCGTGGAGCTGAAAAAAAAATATTTGGGCCTTTTTTACCAAATCCAAGGTAGATCTTAGTGCCAAAGAACTAACAATTATAACATGCCAAATCCTTTATGATAATTTCCGTTCCTCAGAGGTGGTGAAGGTGTATGACGGCGAGTTGGCATGGTCACGGCGCCTGTATCGCTCCGTTCAGGTCGGGCGCAACTGCAGCGAGCGCGAGCTCGTCTCGGCCGCGCTGAAGGCGTATCACGTGGCGCGCGACCCGCACGAGTTCGAGATGACGGATGCGCTGGCGGGCGACGAGCCCCCGCTGCAGGACCCCACGCCGCTGACGCGCGTCACGCGCTTACCTAACAAGCGGATCTCACTCTTCCTGCGCTTCAAGTGAGCCCTTCGCTTAAACTTTGTTCGGGGAATGGGATAGATCCTTTGGTGCGCGTTGCCTTACTTTTCGTTCCCATGCATTAGCATGCCTAGTTAGTGATTAGTTCCTTTATGTCCCAAGTCAGTTTGTATATTTAATTTTGATCGTTAGATTTATGTTACTTTTGACATTTCCTATCACTTTTGAAACTGTCTGATAAAACTTTCCCTCCTGTAGAATAGCTGTAGTAGGGAATAGCCTTATGAGGAAATCTTCGTAGCTTTTGGATGTTTCGAAGAAAATATATGGCTCTATAAAACTATCGCCATCCACAGAGAATGGCGAATGTTTGTTGTCTCCGTGATCAGACCACAGAGGCTGGCTAGTCATTTTAGTAGTACAAATCTTTACTCCGATCAAGATAAAAGAACGGTCGCACAACACGCGCCAAAGAGGAACCATCGACGAATAAATGAGAGAAACCCTCGGAATGTCCACATTAGTAGCTAGATAGTTTTTCCTCAAAATATCCTCTCGTGATTCGTCCTCAAAATCTCCTTTCCTGTAAACTTCACCAATATTGAGATTTTTTGTACAGAAATCAAATATCCGGCGTATATATCCGTTGTTAGCTATATTATTATTCAAAGAATAATGGGATCGCTATAGATACTAGAACGTTCTCAGTCAACTAAACGAAAGGATGCACTGATGTAGGTATCGAGTAGAAATCTGTAGTAGCTAGTTGAGTATCATAATGTTCTGTCCAGGGAACCAGAAACGGGCGGGGGCTCGGTGCGCGTGTACCCGGGGCGCGTGGCGGGCGCCGGAGAGACCTTCGTGACGGTGCCCATTCTCGGCGAGCACACGGTGGCCGATCTCATGGCGTTGGCGCTCGAGCGCTTCGGACTCGACCCCGCCACCGCCGTCTCCGACTACCGCTGCTCAGAGATCCTACTCGACCGCGGAGGTAACACTCGACCCTTCTTCATAATTATCAAAAGCTTGTACGGGTTCCTCGAAGACAAAGAGTGCCTGGGATCGACATTCTCATAAAACCTCTCAATGCAACATGTTCTCAGCCCGATTTTTCTCGTAATGGAGTTTTCCCGGTCTTGAGTCATCTTTATCAACCGGAGATCCAGATCTTTAAGATCAGTATATCGAGTGGGGAGCCTTTTCTCCCCCAACCTAGAATAGCCTAAAGAAACTTTAGTACTTAGGTATACTTATAGTTACCTACATACCTTTTCGTACATCAATCGACAGGGCAAACGGGTAGGGGGTGTACGCGCACATGTTTGTACCAATCAGCATAGCATAAATCAGTATTTGCTTTCTTTGTATATTCCTTATGTGTATTCGTTTTACCACTTGCGGAAAAGCCTTTGATAATAGTTATCAAGACACGACACGACCCACGTATGGCACTGTGCTATAAAAGTTTTTTTTTATTTCAGTGTCAGAGCGAGTGTTGGAAGACGAAGAGCGCCCGTGGCGGATCGTGGTCCGCCTGGCTCGCGAGTCCGTCCGGCGGATGGAGCTGGCGCGGTTTTACCTGCAGCCACGGCGCGACCCACACGGGCCCACCCTCGCGCTCTTCGTCGCATCACTGCCCCCCGGCCTCTCCGAGCGCAATTATGAGAACATACTCGTCGAGTTCTTGGGCACCGGTTAGTACTTACCACACATTTTGGTCCTTCGTACCGGAACTTAGAATGTTTAAACAGCCGGCTTGAAGAACCAAACTACAGCTTGTAATGTAAGTTATATGGGCTGCAACCCTGAAAATCATGGACTTGCATGAGGTATGAGTTTTTTGATGTCTAGATTTTTATTCTAAGCTTCTTTGCAGAGAACAAGTTCAACTCAATCGGACCGATATACTATGAGTACGGGTCGATGGTGATTACGTACGAAGACGCAGCTAAAGCTGTGCGCGCGCTCTATGCACTCAGAGAGGCCAAATATGAAGATAAGCATTTATTAGGTAAGTCTTACCACTTCCCACAGATCTTCTTTTAAATAGAAAACTCACTTAAAACTAAGGCTATGCCAACTACTCAGAAGTGTTTATGTATTTGTCTGCTGGCTGATTATTTGTTTATTTTTAATTTAAACTGTTCTGCAAATTAATGCACACCAAGATTCTATAGGACCACATATACTCAATGCTACCACAAACTTGATATTGAGAACACTTCATGGAATGCAACTGAATCAAAATACTGTATTTTTTCCAGTTATGCTCCTACCCAGCATCGAGCCAACAATGGTGCCGGCTGGTGTGAAGCCACTTCTTGTTTTCGTGAACGTCAAGTCGGGCGGATGCCAGGGTCTGGAGCTCATTTCCTCCTTCAGAAAACTACTCAATCCCTACCAGGTGTTCGACCTTGAAAATGGGGGTCCGTTACCTGGGTGAGTACTCTCAATATAACTTTTCAACCCGACTAGCTAGAGAAATATAATCAAAATTAATCTTAATTTGCTAAAAGTTTTAAGACATCTAACCTGTTCACAAAATGTACATGAATGCAAACTAAGATTACTGATTACCACTATAACGTTTTCAGGCTTTACGTGTTTCGTCACATCGCCAATTACAAGATACTGGTGTGCGGCGGCGACGGCACCATCGGCTGGGTGCTGCAGTGCCTGGACAACGTGGGCCAGGACTCTCAGTGCTCTAATCCGCCTTGCGCCATAGTTCCTCTCGGGACTGGTAAGCTCTTCAATAGAACTCAACTTGGTCTCTGATCTCAAAGCTCTTTAAGAAAGTTCCTACAAAATCACCCTGTGCAAGTGATTTCGTTGGATAAAATCAGCTAGAAAAAAAACAGCAAAAACACATGCTTATGATGTGATCTGTTTTTTTTTAATCCCAAAAACGTCTGAGCTTATCTTAAATCTGATAAAGCACTTGGGATGTCGTTGGCCTTGAAGACTCTGTCATTTCTATACTGCGCAGATAATTTTGTATTATTGACTGATTTGTGGCGTGTACTACTCTTACCAAATAAATTACTATTGACTATTGACATAATGTATATTGCTGGTGGTCTTTTCTACTTACAAGACACTTACAAGAAGTCTTACTTACAAGAAATGTACGTTATTTTCCCAAATTCCTTTAGGTAACGATCTGGCGCGAGTCCTCCGCTGGGGCTCAGGTTACACGGGCACAGAGGACCCGCTTTCGCTGCTTCGTGACGTCATCGACGCCGAGGAAATCCGCCTTGATCGCTGGACGGTTGTCTTCCACCCTGAGGATAAGCAGGATGAACCTAAAGAACAGCTCTCCAAGCAGCTCCCTGGTTAGTGGACGTCATGCACTACCCATTGAAATCCTTGAAAAACGAACATCCAAGTTTACTTCAATCAATATGTCTATGTCTTTTACAATTTCACTCCCGTTCACATTATCACCTTACACTTGAACTCCATATACTCGTAAGCTCACCGCCACAAATATCCCGAACCAATAAGCTCAATTCGACACCACTATCACCCTTTGTGTGCGACTGATACTTCACATTGCAGCGTCTGTGACGACAGGATCGCAGAGCGAAGACAACTCTCAGATCCTAGTGATGAACAACTATTTCGGGATAGGCATCGACGCGGACCTCTGTCTGGACTTCCATAACGCTAGAGAAGAGAACCCTAACAAATTTAATAGCAGGTAAGAAGGCTCTCAAAAACTGATTATTTGAAACAAAACTTGTGATCTGCCTAAGGTCTTATAAAATAGCAGATTTCTCCAAAACAAAACTGCGACAATCATTGTCGAAGCTAGTTATCGAGTTCCTTCCTCTGTTATTAGGAGACAGACAAACGTCCCATCAGATGTTAGCGATTAGCGTCGCCTATCTGCACCAGGGATCTATACGTTGCCTACAGATTGTTAAAAGTCTCATGTGTCTATAATATCACCGACAACCGTAACCTAGAATACAGCAATGTTATTAATACGGCAGAAATATAATACTAAGTTTAAGAGCTTCAAAGTCGCGGGGAATCGCCGTAAATTAATGTATACCTAACTTCCATGAGAAGTATGAAGTCACTGAGAAACTATCATCGATACGGCTTTCAAGAGTCTATTAAACCCTGAATTTAATTAAACTCGTAGTACATTTTACCATTGTCTAACTGGTGTCGCCCGTTGATTCCAGATTACGAAATAAAGGCGTGTACGTGAAGATGGGCCTTCGCAAGATGGTGGGCCGCAAGATGTGCAAGGACCTGCACAGGGCGGTGCGGCTCGAGGTAGACGGCAGGCACGTGGAACTGCCCGCGGTCGAGGGCATCATCATACTCAATATACTCAGGTTTGTTCGTCGTTTCACTGTTTCTACTAGAGTCAGGGCCTACTAGTAAAACCGAGACCCATAAGATAAAAGTATTCAAGCTCGGCTGTAATTATCTGTGGATATCCACCATGGGGATACAAATCGTGATGTTTTTCCGTTTGATAAAAGAAGTTTGGATACAACACAGAATCAGGTTATGGATAATTCGTAGGAGCCAGACTTCATTCGTTGAAGGATTCTCTGCTTACTATTTAGTTAGTAAGGTATCATAAAATCCAATTTTTTCGGTAGAGGATTTTAAAATCTTGAATCCCAGTTTCATGTGTTTTAATATCAAAGTCGTAGCTAATATGGACCGAATACCAGATAGCTAAACATCACCAACGATAATGGATTAAAATTTAATCCTTTTATTGAACAGTTGGGGCTCAGGAGCGAACCCTTGGGGTCCGGAGAAAGATGATCAGTTCAGCAAACCTAACCACTGGGACGGCAACCTCGAGGTGGTCGGCGTCACCGGCGTCGTGCACCTCGGACAGATCCAGTCGGGTCTGCGCGGCGCCATGCGGATAGCGCAGGTACGAACCGAACGAACACCGGCAGGCTTAGCATGACCACCAACACAATTGAAGAGGGGAAGACAAAAAGAAGATAATGTCTATTGAAGAGAAGACAAAAATTACTTCTGTTTTTTTCTGTTAGACAAGAGACAGTAATAATGTTTGTCTTCTCTTCCGTCGACAAAACCGCCCCGACTGCGACATCCTTTCAGACCTACTGTTTGGAGGCTTGTGACATTTAGGCTAGCGAGTCCCAGCAGTGAGAACAATGCTAGAATTGAAATTGTTTGTTTGTTATCATTTTAGTTTATAACTAAGCCACGTCGTACTTTCCTCCTGCTGACGTTTCGTTGACCGTTTAAGAGGCCCTTATTTACATGAAGAGCTCATGCACTGTCCGTAACCACGGTCAACGGTCGGCAGACTTGACTTGGCCTCGCCGCTTTGCTTGTTTCATGAGGAAGGTCCTCGAAACGGTCTACGAAACGTTTGCAGGATTATAGAAAAGTTGTGATATTATGTCCTTAAACGATACTAGAAGCTTCATTAGTTCTTGACTGTGCTTTACTTGACACCTGGTAATAGAATCAGTGTGATAAAGGATCAGTGCGCCTCGCCATGTTATCCTGAAGAAGAGTTGTTGTAACTTCAAGATTTTCATTAAAATTGTAACTTCCAGGGTGGGCACATCAAGATAAATCTGCGCAGTGAGATCCCGGTGCAAGTGGACGGGGAGCCTTGGGTGGCGGCTCCGAGCGAGGTCGTTGTACTCAAGTCCGCTCTCAAGGTGGGTATTCTCTCCAAAATGAGTCTATTGATTTGAGAAGCATGGAATCTGGGAAACAAGTGGAATTGCAGTACTGTCAAGCACCGCTCCAAATCCAGCCGAATTTATAGAATATTTGCCTGATTTTTGAGACAAATATTGTGGTGATGGAGACCGCTTCCACTCGCTTTCTTTATTCCGCGGTGAATATTATAAAAAACCAAAGGGGTAGAAAGTTCTGATTTTAATTACGAAAAGCCAAATGTTTATCAAAGATACTGAATAGTGCTTAATGGTAATGTAATTTAGGTAAAGAAATTACAAGACTTCGTTGAACCCATTTGGCTACGAAACGTAACATTAAAATGCTGGCAAAAGTCAAGAAAGAAAATAAAGACACCAGAAACCAAGAATTGTACATACATATACAATTCTTGGCAGAAAATGGTTTTCAAACTAAATTGGTCAGTTCACAACATTATTATTTTGTTCATATTTTGCATGTGCTCGCTTGTCTAACCCGGGGGGGATCCAAAATGTATTTTTTGTAAATACTAACAATTTTTAAACCGTACAGCTGGAGTTTAACTTGATCTTCTATAAGCTACTATAGCCTTTTAATAATCAAATAGTTGCAATAGTTAGTTAGCGTGCTGCTAGGCTTGGAAGATCAAGCGAAGTACCGGTACAGCATTCGAATCTGAACTCCTGAGTCACTTTACGCCCGAGCACTCAAACTCCACTCAGCACCACCAGATTACTCAATTAGTTCACTCGGACCACGTCTCCTGGTTTCCCGCGACGGTTCCATCGCCCCGTCTCGAGACAGGGGACGCGGTCCTTCGACCCACGTCGCGCCACACCACGCCCGATGCGGACCGACTCTCGGGGTTCTCACCATTTGCTTTGAAACAGCGCTTTGAGCCAGTGCGTACCATGAGATGGGGTTCATTCGAACACTGACTGTCTCCTGGGACGTTCTAGTTCCGACTTGGATCATTTTAGTTAGTATCGAGCACGTCGCGCGTTCATAATGAAGCACCCCGAGGTCGGTGATCGCGCGTGCTAGGCGTGGCTTGGTGCGGTCGGGTGGGGCGCGGGTCTCGGGCTCACGGAGTGTCTGTGCAGGCGACCATGCTGAAGAAAATCAAGCGCGGCTCTCTGGGCGCGGCGTCCGGCGCCGTGTGAGCCCGTCCCCCGCCTCGCCCCGCCCCGCCCTCTGCCCACGCCCCGCGCCCGTGCCTGCAGGCCACCATGCTGAAGAAGCGCGGCAAGGTGCGGCGCCGCAACACGGAGCCGAGCATGCCGCGCTCGCCGCCGCCCCCGCCCCCGCCCCCGCCTCCGCCGCCGCCCCCGCCGCCGCCCGACGACTCCTGAATCTGGCTGAGCGAGCGTCTGATCTAGCGCGTCCTTGGGGCTCAAAGGACGCGCGCCGCAGACGCTCGCTGCGCAGGCGACGTGCCTCCGCTTTCTTCGGTAGAAAACTTTAATGTAAATAAATTAAAATTCAAAACCAAAATATAAACTTATAATAAAAAAAAAAATTTATAGTCATTAGTTGTTGTTTTATTTATAGTGGTATAATTTCAGTGTAAAAAATAAATAATGAATATGTAAGTTGACTTTTCATTTGCTTACCTTCGACCGTAGCCTGTAGACGAATTCAAGAGATGACCAGAACCACGCAATAATTTTATTAATAGGGTATATAGAACCTAACAATGACAGGTTTTCTTTTTGCTCAGTGGCAGTTCAGTTCGGGAAGATCTTCTCAGACTTTGCCTCATTAGTAACTAGACGGTAGGCTGTTTGAATAGAGACATTGAGGAAACCTATCTGCAAAAGGTGACAGGTGAAAACACTTAGGTAAGTCCACAATCCGCTACTAATAGACCAGAGCCAATAAATAATTTGTAATAGCTTGTTCCTCACATTCGTATCTCGTGACGTTACGTAGATAGATACATAGACAATACTTTATTACACACCAATTATTTCAGCTTAGATGAGTACTACAAACTTTGACAATAGCCTCGATTCTGTAGTACAATAACTAAACTAAATTTAAACTGTCGCTCTATTTTACCAATATAGTGCAAGTGATAGTGATAGTGCAAGCAAGAAAGAGATAGCTACAATTTTAGCGCTGTCAAATTAGTCAGATTTAAGTTTTCCATACAAATTTAGTCGTGATATCAAAACATGCTGACTATAAATACGAAGAAAAGCGGCACGTAAATTGATTTGACAGCAGCACACAGCAGTTAAATTCTTGCCATCTCTTTCTTGCGTAAACTATCAGTAAAAGAGAGCGACAGTTTAAATTTAGTTTAGTTAGTGTACTACAGAATCGAGGCCAATGTTGTACATATTGAAATGGTAAGTAATCTGACTATATTTATTCCATTATTAAACTCAGTCAAGCATAGTGTATTGATACTTGTTCGCTTTAAATTGACACGCCACACCATCTTTTTGCACGCCCAGGGTGACTGGTAGAAAAAGCTTTAAGCATTAAGTCCAGTCCTAGCACTAAAATGTTCATGCGAAAGTATTAAATAAATAAATAAGCAGTATGGAACAGCCGATAATAAAACTCGTATCTATATACAATTTTTATTCAAAATCTCAAGAATTAGACTAGTTCTCAAAAGCAGTGCTCATAAATTACTATAACAGATCACTGGATCACCTTAAACCTAGGTATTTAACTCCTACAGAGTTTGTATAATTATCAGAGAATATTTTTGAACCTTTTTCACTTTAAACGCTTTTTTAAAAGTCCTTAGGCGGTCTAACTGTTTGAACAAAATTTAAACAAAACTATTTGATCATAATCAGTTTGGGTCTTAATCAGGGAATGGATCGGATGCATATTTCTAAACTGAATAGATTGGCTAGTATTTTAGCCAACTTTTTTATACAATGCAATCCGCATTTCCGGGATTTACTATATAGTATTCTACCTTTGGTAATTGGATTAATATAAGTTAACTTGTTGACTTATATAGATGGCGCTTTTTTACAGAAAATATCGTTTTGGGGATTACCGCCCAGTTTGTTATATTATAAGCAATGCAGCTTTTCAATAACAATTATATAACAATAATTATACCTAGATTTCTACAAGACTTGAATTGCAAGAGGACGCACACATCCACACACAGAGCGAAAAAAAGAAAAATACGTCTCTTTCACTTTTTACTATCTTGTTAAAACAAGGTTTTCTAACAATTTAAAACAATAAGCTAACAACAATATTAACAGTAAACAAACGTCAGTAAATTGTGATTGAGAGAACGAGGACAGTCTGTGTGACCCCGAAGCACAGGCTCAACAGAAACCTAGTGCTGGGAACGCTCCTGTTCCCTCGTAGACCTCCGTCTAGACCACAGGTTCTCAAACTTATTTTCCACACCGCCCACTTTGAGAATAAAAAAATCCCAGCGCCCCCCAAAGATTTTAAACATAACAACGCATGTTTTCCCCTCTAGACCGCATTAGCACCCCCAATATCTTCTAGAGCCTTCTACCGCCCCCCTGAAGGCCTCCAGTAACCACAAGGGGGGGGGCGTTATCGTCCACTTTGAGAAACAGTGGTCTAGACAAATACCACATTCTGTTGGCGTTAACGCCTGCGGAAAGATTGAATTGTATGGAAATGACAATAGCTGTGTAAATGTCACGTGACAACTGCCAAGTTTTACCTTGACAAATTTGCATTAGCGTGAAAGGAAAAGTAAGCGTGAGGTATTTGTCTAGCCCCCTGATCTTAGATACGTACACTAAATCACCTCACTATACTACATTGAAATTCTAACACCAGACTATTGTTTGAGGCTGAACAAACATTTACCTTAACTTATGTTATTTAATAAAAATAAAATTTAAACCTAATGAATTCAATGAAATTTCAGCCAATGGATGTGTTCCTTATTATAAATGCAGTCTTTGAGACTGTCCTCAGAACACAATTAAGAAACATATTTTTTATACAAAACAAACCATAATTTATTATAACAGATAAAATAAACGTACAGGAAACAAAAACCTTTCATATGTAACAACAACGCGAATGGCAATGATCGTAGAAAAAATATAATATTTTCAATATTTCTAATGCGCTTGGCACACGTAAGATTAACATCGTATTTTGTGTTTCTTACAGCTACCGCAAAGCCAAAAGCAGAAACACAAAAGATAGATAGATATCACCATCTGGTGGATCATCAGCCTGTTTGCCTCGAAGTTAAATGAAAAATTGACTTATCTCGTACCCATCCAAAATCTTTGTAGTTTATTGAAAGGAAGCCATATAAAAAAAACAATATGGCGAATCGAATCGAATATGGCGAATAGAATCCAATATGATGAATCAAATCCAATATGGCGAATCGAAACCAATATGGCGCAAGTCGGCGGCGTCGTAATCTCGTTAACAGAAAATAACATACCTCGTGGATTGTAGTGTAGAAGAAATCTTGTTTGTCGAGTGAAAGAGTGTATTGAGTAGATTGGATGTAACTTTACGGCAGATCTTATTTTGCGCATTACGTCAGTCTGAAAAAAAATATGTTTTTTTTTAGTCTTGTCTGCAATGATATTGGAAAACAGATAATTCCAATCTACAATAATGATAATGAATCTAACACTCAACGTACCGTATCTAACTCTGAACAAATACTGAATTAAACTACAAGGCAATGTTAAATTTACGTGCTTTTAGAAATGGCGCATCTAACTCCACGAATGTTGAATCGAACTACATTATATAGAATACTAGCTTCTGCCCACGGCTTCGCCCGATGGTACCCGGATAAAAAGTAGCCTATGTGTTATTCTAATGTATAAGCAATATTACTGTAAAGTTTCATCAAAATCCGTTCAGTAATGTTTGCATGAGAGTAACAAACATCCATTCTCACAAACTTTCGCGTTTATAATAGTAGTAGTGTAGCATCACTATTTGATTAAACGCAAGCAACGACAACGTTCGTTCATCATCGGGATCACTCGTGCGTCGTCGGCACACAGCGACGCCATCTTGGCGCCGCTCGACTATATCGACTCGGTTACCGACGGAAATCGAGCAGTCTGCGCTAGCGCTCCGCCGCATCCAGTTCCACGGAACGGTGGTCACTAGTACAGGCGCTTCCCCCCTACCCTCACCTACGGTTGCATCCTAACGCTGCTTCGTATCGCATCTCGCGTCACGAACTCGTCGGGAACAACCTACCAACAGTCCTCCCTACTTCAGCAACCTACCCACGCTACAGTAGGATATTAAGTGTAGGCTTAACAAAATCGGAATCTAACCAACTAACTTTCTAACAATAATAATAATGCTGAACATTTTCACACAGCATCATCTAACCCCAAAGCACAGATATCCAAAAGTAAGCAGATCTTGTGAATGCTGAATCGAACTTTCTATTAAATGCAGAATTTAACCTAGGCCGTCTGCAGCGCTGGCAGCGTATTACAGGCGACGCTAGCGAGCGGCTCTCCGGCTTCCCTGGTGTAGTGGCGCACGCGGCTGAACGAGAACGGCGGGAACTTGCCGGGACACAGTTCGAACTCCGTCCACTGGTCCCTGCGAGTGCAGACAGAGTAGCCCTTCCAAGCGAGGCGCATGTTCCGCCGCCCGACGGTCGAAGACAGCTGCAGCTCCTAGAAAAAAAAATGAAAAGTTTTAATATCTACCTCAAGGAACCTACCTACTTACCACAGACTAGTTAGGACTACCTACCTACATTATGTTTTAGGAGGTAGGTAGTGATTTTAGTACTATTGTTTATCTTTTTTTATTTCAGTGCCTAGTACTGCCGGACAAACTTACAGTGATATTCTTTGTAAAATGTAGTTAAGTCAAATAAAAATATTTTTTCTTTCGAGTTAGTTGCTAGAGAGTTAGGGCCCTCTGCCCACGGCTCGCGAGCAAAGCCGTGGGCTCACGGCTTTGCCACACTGGACGCGCCACTGATCCCGACTTCGTCACATGTTGCAGTTGGCGGTAACTCACAACTCGATACGTCCCCGCAATTTCAATTTAACAGAATATAACTGACCACAGTCAGCCTCCTAGGCGATGATTAGTAGTTCAGCCTCTGTGGCGCAGTGGGCTAAGGTTCGCCTGAGACGCAGAAGGTTGCGGGTTCGATTTCCGCTGTGGGACAAATGTTTGTTTGATCTGCATTTCTGCATTCATTTGTCTCGGGTCTGGGTGTTTTCTATGTATAATATGTATGTATTTACAAATCAAAATGTATATAAGTAGTATATCAGGCTAGATGATGCTGTGTGAAAAATGTCCAGCATTATTATTATTATTATTAGTTAAGGCCTCAGCAAACTTACAATATGGAATGTTTGTTCTCTTTCCTGGTGGTCAAGCTCCCGGCGACGCGATCGGAAGCGCGTGTTTACTATCTTCTCGGACTTCTTCTCGGCGTTGGTTTTCTTCATCACGATCATAACCTAGAAACATTCAGTTCAGATAGTCACATCACTGGAGTACTAAGATAACTCGATCAAAAATGTAAAAAGATCATTAAAAATAATAACCAGCCTTGTTTTTCTTTCCTGGCTTGGCCGCGGGGAACAGACAATAGGTAAAATCGAAGAAGTGATTCTTGCAATTTTAATGAATAAATTTCAACTTTGACGTTGATTTTTGGTAGTAACGCAGTAACCCACTGTTGAGCATAAGCCTCCACTCTGAAACAGCACTCCAGTCTGTTCTGGGCCTTTCGCTTCCAGATCTTAACTTTAACAGCAAGAATGTCATCCATCCACCTGTTGTCTCTTTACATTATTTTAATTTGTTTCATAACTGTCATTAGAGAGCCGACAGACATGCCGTTATCACCCAGTTCGGTTTGTTCCGGTAATAAGTATGGAAAAAGGGCGCATCTTGACAGACACGCAGTTCACTCCCAAATGCCAGCTCAACGGATCGAATCAGGTGTGTGTCACGGTAGATATCATTTGCATTGACCTCCTGTTTAGATTCTTATTCTTACTGAAACGAGTAAAAACGGTCTGTCTGCAAAACATCAGCAATGCCACTGCTGTTTTAGACTTCAAAACGCAACGATAACCGCTTATCTTCTAATGTGCCGTACGCTTGTTTCTCCAAATAGCAAGAAAAACAAAGTGCTTATTGACGGTTATTTATCTTGCATTCATATTACATGGCGCAGCCGGTAGGATGTATTTACTATGATCTCACATTACCGTCTAAAGCGAGTAATACCTGCATGCATATACCCGGGAATACAGAGATTAAAGCTGAGTCGCCTATATAGTCAAGGGTTTTGTTAAAAGTTTGGGATGGATGAAAGTATTTACCTTATCGCCTCGAAGCCTGTAATGACCGATCATAACGCCTTGTCCCGACTTTATATTCCGGCTCTTGAGCTGTCCCACGGACGCGCCTGGCTCGTCTGGCGTTGTCAGCATCATGACTAGACCTTCGGGGAAGAATCTGTTGAATAAAATGAAATTTAAAAGTTGAAAAGCTGTTCGAAGCTAAATGCGATCTCGTGTACACAACTTTCTAGATATGGTTTATGAAAACAGAGTTCTATCACAATGCTTGCTTGTTCCGAGTAGGTGCTGTTTCGAGATTGTCTCAAGTAGTTTCGAGTACATCCATGAGTGAAAGGTTCTCATAGTTTGTGAAGACAACCCGTTCGAGTATAGAATACCAGTGAAATATCAATTTAATAATATTTGTTTTATAATTTAATAATATTGCGAAAATTATAACCTACTACTTAAACTATGTCTGTAGGAAATGCGCGCAATGCGCCATAAATAATGCGCTCCTTAGTAGTCTAATTGTGATATGTCTAGAACATCTGATCCTGGAAGCTGGTCTCCCCGTGGCGCAGGTAGCTGGTCTTGCTGATGTACCTGAGATATCGATAGTACTGCAACAGGAACCATGGCCTGTAGTACTGGTTCTGGAAGCCGGTCTCCCCGTGGCGCAGGTAGCTGGTCTTGCTGATGTACCTGAGATATCGATAGTACTGCAACAGGAACCATGGCCTGTAGTACTGGTTCTGGAAGCCGGTCTCCCCGTGGCGCAGGTAGCTGGTCTTGCTGATGTACCTGAGATATCGATAGTACTGCAACAGGAACCATGGCCTGTAGTACTGGTTCTGGAAGCCGGTCTCCCCGTGGCGCAGGTAGCTGGTCTTGCTGATGTACCTGAGATATCGATAGTACTGCACCAGGAACCATGGCCTGTAGTACTGGTTCTGGAAGCCGGTCTCCCCGTGGCGCAGGTAGCTGGTCTTGCTGATGTACCTGAGATATCGATAGTACTGCAACAGGAACCATGGCCTGTAGTACTGGTTCTGGAAGCCGGTCTCCCCGTGGCGCAGGTAGCTGGTCTTGCTGATGTACCTGAGATATCGATAGTACTGCACCAGGAACCATGGCCTGTAGTACTGGTTCTGGAAGCCGGTCTCCCCGTGGCGCAGGTAGCTGGTCTTGCTGATGTACCTGAGATATCGATAGTACTGCAACAGGAACCATGGCCTGTAGTACTGGTTCTGGAAGCCGGTCTCCCCGTGGCGCAGGTAGCTGGTCTTGCTGATGTACCTGAGATATCGATAGTACTGCAACAGGAACCATGGCCTGTAGTACTGGTTCTGGAAGCCGGTCTCCCCGTGGCGCAGGTAGCTGGTCTTGCTGATGTACCTGAGATATCGATAGTACTGCACCAGGAACCATGGCCTGTAGTACTGGTCCTGGAAGCCGGTCTCCCCGTGGCGCAGGTAGCTGGTCTTGCTGATGTAACAGCCGTGCAGCTGCAGGCGCGGTCTCTCGAGGTACATCTGACGCCAAGAGCTGAAGCCGTGCCCGCGGGGCGTGCCGCATTCATAGCCCCACGTCCTAGGGAAACAATTTACAATACTTTATAACATTTGTGTTGTAGAGCTCGTCAGGGGAAGAAGTACCACCATCATACCTATATTTGCCGCGAAGCAGTAATGCTCGCATTGCTGTGTTCTAACAGTATGGGTGCCGGTGAAATTACAGACACATCAGATGAGAATTTTCACACCGTTACGTCTCAGGGTCGGTAACGCGCGGGTGACTCCTGTAGTTGCAAGCGTCAATCGGTTACGGTAACCGCTTATCAACAGTTGGATCGTATGATAGTTTGCCAACAAACTGAATTTTAAAAAAACTTTGTAAAGTTACCTACATCTTTTATATTTTTTATCATTCGAAGCTCCCTGTAATTTACATTACTTTTTTATAAAAGTAATGTAAATTACAGGGAGCTTCGAATCTTATGATGTGAATTATTTTTTAAATAAATAAAATAAATGCTGGACATTTTCACACGGCATCTACAGCCCCCAAGGTATGCAGAGCTTGTGTTATGGGAACTACATGACTGATATACTATGAACTTATATTTTTATTTGTATATACAATATATTATACATAGAAAACACCCAGATCCAAAGACAAATATTTGCAGATGCAAACATTTGTCCCGCGGCGGGAATTAAGCCCCCAACCTTCTACGTCTCAGGAGGGCCTTCGTTCGCCCACAGCGCCACAAAGGTCGTTTTGAGAAATAGTGTAGTACACTGCAAGGTCCGGCTGCCGTAGTATACCTGATGCAAATGTTCCGCCATATGTCCTGGTCTCTTGCGAGGAGATACAGGCCGCGACAGGAAGCGCCGAACCGCTCCAGGGATATCGTGTCCAGCTCAGAGCTCACCACCCACCGCATTATCAGTAGCAGCACCTCGTACGGAAGCCACGATATGTGCATACCCTGCGTTACAATATTGACGTTAATATTTACCTTACTTTATTCTATACTGTTACATTTATCCGTCTGTGTATACATAACCGAATATATAGAGCTAGAACATAGTTCTAGTTTGGTAGGCGTCACTCACCTGGATAGGCGTGGCTGGCTCGCACAGCACACCCTTCCGTCCCTGGATCCTCTGGATTCGCGTCAGCAGATCTTCACCTTCCACCATCTCCTCTTGATCATCAGCTTCGTGGTCCGGTCTCTCGGGAGGAACTTCTTCTTCTGGAGTTATCTCTGAGAATAAATTGCGTATTCAGGCAATAATCCAGGACTGTTTTAGTAAGGGACTGTCAAACTGACGCGGTGGCGCTAGCGGTGGCAGTGTGGCGGTGGCGATCAATACATTCACACGAACGAGAGCCACTACTTGACATCGATTCCCTAAACGTCCTCAGTTTACCGTTTCCAAAGTTGGACGAAGATTCCCGAAGCGCATAAGTTTTACGACGACCTCTGTGGCGCGGTGGGCGAAGGCTCAGAAGGTTGCGGGTTCGATTCTCGCCGCGGGACAAATTTATGTATGATCTGCAAATATGTATATATTTACAAAAAAAACGTATATAAGTAGTATCTCAGTCATGTAGTTACCATACAAGCTCTGCTTAGTTTGGGGCTAGACGAAGCTGTGTGATATTTTTTTTAAAGTGGTATAATGCAAAATTTTAGCCAATAACATTGTCTTTTTAGGGTTAAGCTCGCCTTTGTACATGTCATTTAATTCTGCCTTTTTGTAATTGTTTATTTGTGTGTACAATAAAGAATAAAGAACATTGTCACTTGTGAAAAATTACCAGCATTATATTGTACTTGAAATATATGATTGGCTTATTCGACATTTGCTATCGCTCATGTAACATTAACGTGAATCATTCCGGCCCGGGCCTGACCTTGGATCAAAATTCACTACTCAGAGTTCAAACCTCGGTGGTAGCCGAGAAGCTGGCTGACACACAAGAAGTTCTTAACGCGGGTTTGATTCCCAATGCAGGTAAAATGTTTGCAGGTTCTGCAGATATTTGCTCCAGGTCAGGGTGGTGTGGTACCATGGCATTCGTTCGTGAGACGTATGAAACAGTTAAAATAAAAACTTGAAGTCCTAATTTTTTTATTTACACACACACCTTTTTAATGTTTTATTTCTATCTCTTGATAGATTGAATAATTCGGAAACATGGAATTTAGGGGAAAAGAAGAGGCCTACGCTGTGGAGGCGACTATTGCTCCAAATCTAGCTAATAAAAAACATGTAGAGTTAAGTAGATAGTTGAACTGATTGGGGGCGCGCTTCTATCTCGTTACTCAGATGAAGAACATACCCTCGACCTTGTCCAGCATGCCCTCCTGGTAAAGCAGCAGCTCGATGTTGGGGTTAATCGCCATGGCTCGCTTGTAGTTCTGAATGGATTCGTACCAGCAACCGGCGCGTTCCAATTGCGCAGCGAGCAGGAAGAACGAACGGGCCTGAAAATTCAATTGCAGCTTGACAAAAATGAGAAGAAAAAATTGAGGGCGCCACTTTCTTTCTGATAAATCAAATCATTATTTCTTATAATTCTTTATTGTACACAGAAATAACACAGACATTTAAAACAAAATATTAGGTGAGGCATGTACAAAGGCGAGCTTAACCCTAAAGTTTTTTTCCAGCAAACCTTTGAGGAGAGATAGAGAAGTGAAGTCTTTTGTATTTTAGTTTTTTAACAAACAATAGTAGTAGAAATATATGTATGATAGATCTAATATATTCGTAATAAGCAGTCGATTAGCATCAAGATTATTTAAACAAAATTGTGTAACCATTTTTTTCCATCATAGATTGCAACACTCCTAGTGATTTGAGGCGATAAAACCTAACTAAGAATCTTCATCCTTGAAGCCAGACAAATCGATTACAAAAACCGCATCACAATGGGATTAACTGTTGCAGAGATGTTATAAACAAACAAGCGTTTAAATAAAACGTTTTATTTTTTAGTTTAAAAAAATAAAACAAATGTATTTTTTTTAATTTGGCGCATTTATCGCATAGAGCGAACATTTCCATCTTCTAACAAAGGTTCTTATATAGGTTTTAACGCCTCAGGGCGTTGTGATAGATGATGGAATAAATAATTACGGTGAACCATAGACTAACAATACTCAAGAGCCTCGGTAATCGAAATAAATGCATGAAAATGTATGAAAATGTTTCATTAAGGAATAATTGAACAACAACTAGTTCGCGCATTGCACTTCCAACGTATCATTCAGTCAATTTTCGGCGCGGACGTAACTTCTACACGATTTACAATAGCTTCGTCATCTCAAAAGCTTTCGATAAAATATTAGCAATTTAAAGAAAAGGTGGAAAAGAGTCGGTTAGCAGGTACTCTACCTCTATACTGTATTTCAGTACTGTGTTCGATAAATTTAATAATCCAACGCTTTACGAAACAACAGTCGGAATACAACGGGTCTATGTCTCTGTACATAATGTGAGACACTCACATTATGTACAGTAGACTCACATCAACCGTCACATGAAAGTCTTGACCCCCCACCCCCACTATTCCCTGTATCATATACTATTCCTGGTTATATGTATCAGAAACTATGAGTACAACACTGACCTGGTACAAATATCTGCAGAACATGCAAACATTTGTCCCGCAGCGGGAATCGAACCCTCACCATCTTCATCTCAGCCGGCGTCTCGCCCGCCGCGCAACCGACGTCGTTGAATGCACGATTCCGGAGATCCTTATAAAAAATATATTAAGATAATATATAAGAAATTATATTATAATATACAGATATTTTAATACATTTTTACAATAGGATCTCCAGAATCGAACCAGTATTTAACACAGCACAGGCTGTGGTAAAAAATAACATGTTTTTCCATACCTTATCATAATCACTGGGTACATTCTCCTGTGGAGTGCCACCGAGAGGACTCTGTGAGTCTGTGTTCTCTGGTGCTTTATTAGGAGCCTCTTTATTGGGGGTCCCCTGAGGGGTGGCCTCCAACTCTCGCTGCCACTGCTGCCTGAACGTGGAGAGCTCATCTTCATCAGAATCATTCTGAAAGGTATAGCCTGTGGTGTGGACTAGTTCCTTAATAGTGCAAATAACAAAAAACACTATATTTAATTATAAGTTTAATGGGTTTTTATCGCATTTAGCTTTTTTATTATTTTCCCGATGTTAAACAATAAAACAGGAAAATAATAAAAAAGGTAAACGCGATAACGACCCATTAAACTTATAATTATGTTATCTAATCGAAAGTTTGAAAAATACTTATTATATTGCTAAAACGTTTTGTTTCTGTTTTTTCTAAGACCTTTCGTTTTTTGATGATGTTATTTGTGAAACAAACAAACATAGTGACATCAGTCACACAAAACAGACAGAGTGCATAATCTATATCATTGGCATATTGGTTTAACAAATTTACATTTGCAGTTGGAGAATTGACTGAGACATAATACCAATGTATGGGAGAACATTTTTTCAATTACAAAGTTAAGTTTGTCCTTCAATCTGAACTAGAGTAATATTATTTTGGTAAACATACAAGCTTGTATGGAATCCTCAGGGCACAAGTCAGACTCACACTTGTCTGGTTTTTTTGTGTGAGCACGCTTATCTCTAGAACTAGCCATAACTAGTCTGGAACTATCTCTAGCCCAATTCTTGATGAAGGTTATAGGCTATACATCATGTTACGAGCCTTAATAGCCGAGCAAAAGAAGTTATAGCGCGAGCAGGTGATGCTATGCTGTGGATCAGGAAACAAGGGCGGCCGCAGCACTGCTAGAGTACAATAAGAGCTGCCTATGAACACTGACAAACTCTGTGGCGCAGTGGGCGAAGGTCCGCCTGTGACGCAGAAGGTTGCGGGTTCAATTCCCGCCACGGGACAAATGTTTGTATCTGCAAATATTTGTCTCAGGTCTGGGTGTTTTCTATGTATATTATGTATGTATTTACAACAAAAAAATGTATATATGTAGTATATCAGTCATGTAGTTCCCATAATACAAGCTCTGCTTAGTTTGGGGCTAGATGATGCTGTGTGAAAATGTCCAGCATTATTTATTTATTTATTTATTATTTAATTAAGTTTAAATTTGAATTTTGTATTTACTTGTTTATGCTCCTTTAATTTCATTTCAGCAACCCCATTGCTGACGTCATCAACATATAGAGATGAAGAAGGGTCCTCAGGCTCCTCTCCCTCGCAGTCGCTGCCAGAACTGGCTCCATTTGCTTCTGAACTCTGTGGCAATAGGTTGTGGAAGTGGTTAAGGTATATAGCTAGGTACAGTGTGAATTTACCTTTGTATAGCCTGCTGTTGGAATATTTATAGTATGATAATTATGGTACCAGATATTTGAAGCATTAATTATTCAAGGTACAATTTTTTTCAAATAAAACTTAGACTCTTGAAAAGCTGAAACCTTATTCAGTTTCAATAATAATAATAGTTTCGACGCGTCGCATCAATTGCGCAACAAGCCTTACCATTTAGATTTACGATGTTAGAAAACGTATTTGAATAGCAAGTCCAATAATTATTATTCATCCGTGTGTAGCAATTAGACTATTTATTTCCGACCATAGAATACATAGATCGTAGACGGTTATCCGAAAGTACCTATTATTGTGTTCTTATTCTTGGATTACTTGTATTATTATTATTATTAATTTGGATATTTGTAATTCCCATCAATCATTTCCATCACATAACAGAGTAAGAACACAGATTAAAAATCTAAATACCACGTAAAAGCAAAAATTTTTAATCGCTACGCTTAGGTATCGTCGCAGGAACTTCTGTGGGAAGAACGCTTAGATATGAAGGTTCTCAGCAAAAAGTTCAATTTCGACACTCCAAAATTGCCAATCGAAAATTGTACCCTATTGCAATACATGTACTCTGTTTTAGATATTAATTTCCCCCAAACATTGCCCCGTGAGATGAGATTGCAATAATTGTTCTTGGCTCAAGCTCAAATTCTCGAACTATGCAAACAAATTTAGTGACAAGTTTAGCTTGAGCATGTCGAGGATGTCGTTTTCTGCCAAACTCGTATAGCAGCATTTTTATTTTCCTCACTCATAAAATATTACATACGCTAGGCATAGGCCTACGCTTACATTCTTATACTTTTTAGTGTTTATAGTAGAAATAGAAGTAAACTAGGGTATGTACCAAGAAAATCATAACATTTTAATTAACATTTTTAACATTTTTTACCAAGAAAATCATAGAAGTTCATAGAAAAGAAAAAGAAAGAAAGAAAGAAAATACATTTATTTTTCCCCAAACAACACAAAAGAAACAACAAATAGTAACAGATAAACACAAAACAGGTACTTAACATATAATACGAAACGAAAAACAGAGAAAGTAGGTACGTCATTTTCTGTTGCGTGGGGTCAAATAGGTCCCCGTCTCAGCATTATGCTGCGCCAGAACCTAAGGGTCAGGTGCAGCGCTGGTTTTCAGACGGGGCCTTCATGATGCCACGAAGATCGCTGGACAACTGGGTACATATATAATTATGATAATAATAATAACCTATTTATAATACATACATATATACACATGATATATTCATACTCAAAACAAACATAATTTTCCCATTTGTTGCAAATATAATTTAGCGCGCTGTACACTGGTGGCAGATACAGTCTGTGGTCAGTTTTTTGACATTTGACAAGTTTCTATGAAACAGACTGTTACAAAAGCCATAATCAAGAAGTGAAGTGAAGTGACTGAAAAAGGTATTTTGTAAAAATTTTGAAGAGGCGCTACACATAATTCTCGCGTCAAAAAGTCGGTCATTGTATCAATGTACATTGATGCATTAAAAACACTCGATGTATAGTATCGATGCATCGAATCAAACCGATCGATGTATTGTTTATTCTTTAACATTGAGTATAACATCAATGTTTATTATTCGCTGCATCGAATACTCAAACCGGGTGCCGTGATTACACAACCATGGAATGCACAACCATGGAAAACACAACCATGGAATTGGTGTATATTTTGGTCGCAAATTCCAAGGTTGTGTTTTCCATGGTTGTGCTTTCCAGCCCGTACAAAATAATGCACACACTGGGAAAACACAACCATGGAAAAGGCTGCCAAAATGGCTTCCAATTCCCAGGTCGTGCTTTCCTTGGTTGTGTTTTCCATGGTTGGACAATCCCGACACGTGTCGGGAATGTACAACCCTGGAAAACGCAACCATGGAATTTGAAGCCAAATGACGTCATAACTCTCGACGCTCATTGGTCGAGAGTTCGTCATATTGTTGAGCTCTCATTGGTCGATGCAAAGTAGTCGCATGACGAGGACGAGCCTCGTTTGCACTGAGCAAGTTCTAATATGTTCAATCAAGAGTTGCCAACATAAACAATAAGTTTATGTTGGCTTGAAAAAACCTTCCTAGGCAAATCCGTCTTGGATAGGTTAGGTTATTAGGTTTTTTTTTTATTACCACTCAGAAAAGTAGGAATCAAAAATGTGTGAATAATGTCCAGCATTATTTATTTATTTATTTATAATCAAATCAACACTTGTGGCTAGTGTGTTTCTGGGTTTAATGATTTTATCTATAGTCTGTGGTACTCGTCTATAAAAATAGGATAGTACGATTTATACTCTGTAGTTGCATCTAAACGAAGCATGGGCTTTCAACCAATCACAGCAATGGTCACAAAATCCCGGGTTGTGTATTCCATGGCTGTACATTCCCGACACGTGTCGGGAAAGCGCAACCATGGAAAACACGGCCTGGAATTTGCGACCATTTTGGTTGCAAATTCCTGGCCGTGTTTTCCATGGTTGTGCATTCCATGGTTGGACATTCCCAGCACGTGCCGGGAAAGCGCAACCAGGAATTTGCGACCATTTTGGTCGCAAATTCCTGGCTGCGCTTTCCTGGCTGTGTATTCCTGGCTGCGCTTTCCATGGTTGTGCTTTCCATGGTTGTACAATAACCGGACTCAAGCAAACCTACTATCACTCCCAACTATTTTTTATCTATCATTTATGTAGGTATGTACAACTTCATTCATTGAGCTCTAGAGCACGACACAGTACACGCACGAACTTTCGTCCGATGACGTTTATAGTCAATTTAGTAGTTTTACTAACAATGTTCAAATTCTAGGTAGGTACCTAGATATCGCGATCTAGCTCGTGGTAATTTTTAGCAGTGAAATCTATTTTGATAATCAGAACTGCATTACATCACGAAGTCTACAATAATTAACAATGTAGTTGGTCCCCATGCGATTGAACCTATCCCCTTGTATTTGACCGACTAATATCCACGTCACTGGGACGCTGCAGTATATGATGGATATTATACTGGTGCAGATACAACTTTGGACGTTTGTTATATAAAACATTCGTAACAATTTTTTGTTTGGAAATCTTGTCGATAAGGACAAGATTTCCAAACAAAAACCGACCAAGTGCGTGTCGGGCCACAAATTACTATGTATATGTCTGTGGGATGTTCTTGTATTTATTTATCTATCAAATTTCTTGAGACTTACCATTGAATCAATTAGGTATTTGACAGCTCCATGACACGCATAGCGAGATATGGCTTTCTATGAGGAGGAATGAATGCTGTACGACAATGAGCCCTAGTTAAAATGAGTGTTAGACATATATGAGAGATTGTGGATGGATAGAGTAGCAGATGTAGACCGAAGATGAGGTGGATGGATTATCTTAATGATATAGGTAAGTAATATATGTGTGCTAAGAAAAAAGTAAGTAGGTACTGAGTGATGACCTCACATAATGAAGGATAAAATAATATTCAAGGAGGATAAAACCTACGTACATACAGTACCGCCCTTAGTTACTGGTTTCATTTGTTGACGATAGGCGTCAGAAAGTAGTTAGCATTCGTAAAGCTCTCGTGTATTTAGATTATTATTATTTAATTCTTTATTGCACAAAAAAAATAGTGTACAAAAGGTGGGCTTAATGCTATAAGCATTTTCTACCTGCCAACCTCACAGGTATACAAAGAGGGTTGGAATGCCACCTTAAAAATAACAAAAATAAAAAAAACGGTTAGTATACAATATTACAATATACTATAAACTCTATATTATTAATACATACATAATGCCTACTTTATATAGGTACATTAGTATATTTAAAATTCAAATTAAAATATAATAAAATAATGATTATTGAAAAAGGACAGAAATAATATTATATTATAAGGCTAGTGGGATGCGTTTATTAAAAGGTGTTTGTAAACCAGTGTTTTAAATACAGGTTTACTAGGTGCCCTTTTAATATTGATGGGGAGAGAATTCCATAGTCCTACAGAAACTACTTCGAAAGATTTGCCACGGAAAGAGGTTGAGTGTTAAGGAGTAGCTAGGAGAAGAGGGTCGGAAGGTCGGTTTCGGTCATGAGTGTCCGAAAGGAAGGTAAATTGACTTTTTAGGTATTGGGGAGATAGGGATCTTTAAAATTATTCCATATCTCCCCATTTATAAAATTAAGAAAAATATATTTGTTGTACTTTGACTGACACATTTTGTGGTATGGTATTGTGCTTAAGCTCAAAATTATAAAAGTATATTACTGACGCATGTCATAGCTATTTAGTTGTCATTGTCAGCAAGCTCGGCTCAGTTGCAACTAGACATGGGCGTTTTCGTTTTTTCCCGCAAACGGTTATGTAACCGATATACAGTTTGCATATCGATATGGAAAACGGTTTTCAGATATCGATATCAGTTGTAGGGGTTTCAAACATTAACATGATTTTTAGTTATGCAAACTAACTACGAAACGACAAACGCAAACATATCGGTGTACTAAATAACGCAAACAGTTATTTAGTACATCGATACAGGTAGTTATTAAAAGTTATTTATCAGTTTAGCAACTTGTAACTACGTCGATTTCCCTCCATGCTTTACTAGGCTTAAAAATAGTTATATATTAGAAAAATATAAAATAAAATAAATAAAATAAATAAAATAAATAAAATAAATAAAATAAATAAAATAAATAAAATAAATAAAATAAATAAAATAAATAAAATAAATAAAATAAATAAAATAAATAAAATAAATAAAATAAATAAAATAAATAAAATAAATAAAATAAATAAAATAAATAAAATAAATAAAATAAATAAAATAAATAAAATAAATAAAATAAATAAAATAAATAAAATAAATAAAATAAATAAAATAAATAAAATAAATAAAATAAATAAAATAAATAAAATAAATAAAATAAATAAAATAAATAAAATAAATAAAATAAATAAAATAAATAAAATAAATAAAATAAATAAAATAAATAAAATAAATAAAATAAATAAAATAAATAAAATAAATAAAATAAATAAAATAAATAAAATAAATTAAATAAATTAAATAAATAAAATAAATAAAATAAATAAAATAAATTAAATAAATTAAATAAATTAAATAAATTAAATAAATTAAATAAATTAAATAAATTAAATAAATTAAATAAATAAAATAAATAAAATAAATAAAATAAATAAAATAAATAAAATAAATAATGCTTGACATTTTCACACAGCTGATGCTGTAAAACATCAGCAGCTAGCCCCAAACTAAGCAGAGCTTGTATTATGGGAACTACATGACTGATATACTACTTATATAATTTTTTTTGTAAATACATACACATTATACATAGAATAATAAATAGTAAACCATATTGCCAGCTACCTATGATATATTTTTACGCACGCCATTGTCATGCAATTATGGCTAATGTTACGTCATATTCGCTCCATATGTCGTTTCGTTTGGTTTGTGAAGTTTTCATTTTGTTCGTGTCTTTAGTAACAGTTGAGGTTTTATTTGTTTTCATGATATCGGTTATGTGGATTTACATATCGATATGATATCGATATCTAACCCATATCCGATATAAGTTCGATATATCGAACTCATGTCTAGTTGCAACTGACGACAACGAAAACTGAAAAAAAAGGCTCTATGACAAAAACCTTGTCGTTGTCGTCAGCCAGCTTACCTGGTACATATAGTAGTCTGTGGCTTACCTGGTATTGGTTTGGTTTGGTTGTTATTTGAAAAATGTGAAAATATTAAAGTTTATAATCATAATTTAACTAGGGCATTCCTTTACACCTATTTACTTGTTTACATTTCAACATAAAGATCCTCGAAGATGGTGAGTACTTAACCCCGCCCTATTTGCTTATTGATCAACATTGAAAAATGAAAAAGACGTATTCAAAACTATGTGATGTAGTTTCAGTAGGAAGACACGCTTATTTGGTAGCCTGACATAAAGGTTAATGAAATTATGCCCACTACCATTTCACCAAAACGATAACACTTTTATTTCAGATGCAATTCATGTTACTGTTTAGCCGACAAGGCAAGCTAAGACTGCAGAAGTGGTATGTAGCTCACCCTGATAAGCTGAAGAAGAAAATAACCCGAGAGCTGATCACCACTGTTCTTGCTAGGAAGCCTAAGATGTGCTCATTTTTAGAATGGAAAGATGTCAAGATAGTTTACAAAAGGTGGTTATATTTTCTCTATTATGACAGAGGTTGTATAATATGTGATCCAACACACTAAGATTCCCTGTATTGTGGGTATCAGAAACTACAAGTACCATGGTACTACAATACCTAGACCCAGAACAAATATCTACAGAACATGCAAATATCTCCCTCAGTAGGAATCGAAACTGTACTGTGCTCATGGCTTAGCATATAACTTTAATAAACAGTATAAAAGGTACAACAAAGGTAGACAAGAAAGAGTTAAAGAGTTAGTTTATAGAAACTAATAATTGAACCTACTGATTGTGAAAGTTTGATAAAATACTACTCTAAATGTTTCTAGGTATGCTTCTCTTTACTTCTGCTGTGCCATGGAGCAAGAGGACAATGAGCTCCTGACGTTGGAGCTGATCCATCGCTATGTGGAACTCCTCGACAAATACTTTGGAAGTGTGAGCATGCTTCATAATTTATATTCTTTTTTTCCAGCAAACTTTTGAGGAGGGATAGAGAAGTGATTAAAGTTGGTAGGTGTACAAGTACAAAGTCAGGGAAGAAGAAACTAAATATAATTGCTCCCTGCTCCCTCACTCACTTCGTAATTTGACACATTCATGTGGTACAAATTTGTGCATCTACCAACTTCGCAGGTTAAAATACTTATGTAATAATAAATATTATATACAGTGGTGGTCATATAATTAGAAACACCAACCCTGTCTTCTATTTTCATTACAAATTAACATCATAACTAATTTTTAACGTGCCATAGAGGGCTCCTACGTATTTATATGGATGTATCGGTTCTTTTAAAGTATTACTATACGAGTTTAGTAATAACAAACAACAATTTTGATATAAAAATCTAACATTTTAATAAAAAGTTTATTAAAATACATGGACTAAAGTGGACAACTAATTAGAAACAAAAAAAAAACAACAATATAAACATTAACTAAGTGAACAAAACCACATTTAATTTGAATAATACTATGAATACTACATCCAAAACCGATTAGTATTGTTAATACTTGGTAGGGTACCCTCTGTTATCGATTACAGCTTTACAACGACGTGGCATTGATTCTATCAGTTTTTCACACGTTTCCAAAGGAATACATCTCCAAGCTTCTACAAATGCGTCGTAAAGTTGGTTGATATTGGTGATATGCTCATCCGACAATGTTTTCTTCACATTGTGCCACAAATTCTCTATCGGATTTAAATCCGGACTATTAGCAGGCCACTCTAACACTGTCACCAATTGTTGTCTGAGAAACGCTTTAACGCTGTTTGCTGTATGCTTTGGATCATTATCGTGCTGAAAAATCCAATTCACTGGCAAATCATCTGAATATGGGATCATTGTCTCCTCCAAGATTTTTTTGTATTGAAACTGATCCATCAGCCCTTCAATCTTTCTCACGGGACCAACTCCGTATCCGGAAAAGCATCCCCATACTTTAACATTTCCACCGCCGTGCTTAACTGTTTTTATAGTATACTTGTTATTCAAAGCCTCGTTGATTGGTCGCCGTACGTATCGTTTTCCGTCGGAATTTACCAAATTTACTTTAGTTTCATCTGAAAACAAAACTTTTCTCCATTGATGAGAGTCCAACTGGCATATTTTCTAGCGAAGGCTAGACGATTTTCTCTGTGTCGCCTGGTGAGAAGTGGCACTTTCCTAGCAAGTCTTCCATACAAATTTCCTTCAACCAACCGCCTACGGACTAGTCTTGCGGACACGTTTCGAGGGTCGTCTTGTAAAAATACTTCTTTTCGTATAACATTAGAACCTTTAAAGGGATCTGTCTTAGCCAAACGAATCATAAGCCTGTCTTCTTGAACGGTGGTCTTCCTTAGCCGATTTTTTCTAGGCACCTTATCGGATGTTCCATGTTTTTTGTGATGTGCAATGGCGTTAAATACCATCTTTACGGAACACTCTAAATGATCGGCGATCTTTCTGTAAGACCATTTTCGTTTAAAATGAATGTTTACTATAATTTTTCTTGTTGCTGCATCACAGCTCTTGTTTTTACCCATTTTTAATAATTAAATCTGACAAAAGGTAACAAATCCGAATGAGTAAGAAAAGGCGGCAAAATGCATAATGCGGTGACATTCCGAAAGGTGAATTTTAGTTTTAAAATTCAATTTTAGAACCTAGTCATACTTTGTTTCTAATTAGTTCTCCGACTGCCAGTACTAAGAATATTGATTGATACTTTTGTTTTAATTTTTTTTTTATAATTATTGTATTGGTTGTCTGAATGTTATTGCTTATTATTATCCCAGAGATATAAATGTACATTGTGATTTCGTAAATTAAACTATTAGCTCCAATTAATTGAATTAATAATGTTGGTTACATTAAAAGACTACCAAGTGACTGAGTGTTTCTAATTATATGACCACCACTGTATATAGGTTAATAAATAGGTATGTATAATATGTAGTTTATTAAATATATTTCAATAAACTACATATTATACATACCTACTTGAACTACTTATTAATACAATCTCTTCTCAAAGGTTTGCTGGATGGAAACTTTTTTTAGGGATAAGCTCACTTTTGTGCATGAATGACTATCATTTATAATTTTGTGTTTTTTCTGTGTACAATAAATTATTGTAAGAACAGTTTTTTAGCTAAATACTGTTTTGTCTCTTTCTGATATATCCTACAACTATTATAAACACAAAAGTTTGTGAAGATGGATGTTTGTTACTCTTTCACGCAACAACTACTGAACTTATTTGATGAAACTTTACAGTAATATAGTTTATACATCAGAATTACACATAGGCTACTTTTTATCTGGGTACCACACAGTCAAAGCCGTGGGCAGAGGCTAGTTGTCTATATAATTTCAAATTCAATGGTAGAATACAAAACAACTGTTCAAAGTTATTTGTATGGAAGGCTCTCAGGATATATAATATATTTTTCTAGGTGTGTGAGCTGGACATAATCTTCAACTTCGAGAAGGCATACTTCATTCTGGACGAGCTGGTGTTGGGTGGTGAGCTGCAGGAGACCAGCAAAAAGAATGTGCTGAAAGCCATAGCCGCCCAGGATCTGCTGCAGGAGGTCAGTAGCCAGGACAATGAGCTCGTCTAATGAGGGTTCTATAGGAACTGGGATAGCCATAATCAAACAATCTGCACTGAAATTTAAAGTGACAAAAACGATGTCCGCGTTTTTAGGGTCCCATACCAAAGCCTACACCACGCCCCGCGTTCACTTAGGCTGTCACAGAGCTTTAACTTTTTACCAGTATTTGCATGTCCTGCAGATATTTGTTTAGGGTCTAGGTGTTTTGTCGTACTATGTTTCTCGTAGTTCCTGATACACACGATACAGGGAATCCTTGTATTGGGGGAGGACTATGTTTGGGACTATTAGGTGTTTGTTTATTTTTTTATAACCAAAGAAGTTTGTGTGGTGGCACGAAACCCTTAGTGCGTAAGTCCGAGTTGTTTTTGGCCGAAAACCCAACACTGTTTAAAATCTTTATAAGTAAGCAAGTACATGTTAATTTTGGGGTTCGCTATTTTAGTTTGGCTCTTCTAAAACCCGTTTTACGTCCATGTTCAGAATCTACAAAACATTAACGAGTGTAGGTAATCATGGTACTTAGATTAATGTAAAAGGAGTTTTTATGTTCTTGTTATTCTTAAAGACCATTGTATAAAATTGTTTTTTATTTAGTTTTATTTTTTCGGCTCTCGTGCCCGCATCCATCTCTCTCGCACTGCGCGTATTTTCGTATGGAGTAAGGGTGACGTATTTTCAATTCACTTATTGCTAGATTTACCTAAATGCTAAATAGGAGTATGAAAATGCCCGTTTCCGTCATCAGTTTGAATATGGCTGTCCTATAAGTTCCTAGATTCAGTCTAGGGTTTGGTGAAGGTTTAGACATATATTTTGATGGGCACAACCAGTTCAAATCTTGTGTGTGAATTACTAAATGGGAATATAGCATAGTGAAGTACAGGGCTGAACTAAGGCAGACTAATAGTAGGGCAATTATATTTGAACTATATTTAATGCTTTTATGTGACTGTAAAAGTCTTTGATTCAGCCTGTCAAGTTTTTGCATTCGCTTCAGTGGTTTGTGATATTTTTTGTTTTGTGGAAAGTCTTGTTACAATGTCCACAAATCATTAAGTATCACTGTATATATCTGTAAAATAAATGTAAATGTTTTTCGTAAAGCATATAGATCAAATTAGATTTTATCTAACCATAAAAAGTCAAGCTTTCAACTATTTAGTTTTCAATCTTTAATAGGTATTATATCCATTAGTCTCATGAAAATTCTGCTATAATAATTAAGTCTAGTCTTACATGTCTATAAAGTTACTTGTCTGCATTAAATTAGTTACTTAAAGTGGACCAGATTATTAGGACAGTGGCCTAAGTAGTGCCTTTTCATTATGTATTAGATATTATAATGATAAATAATTAATAATTATATGCTATTAGGTGCAATAGTAAGTTAGGATATTTACTTGAAGCACTTTATCAAAACATATCAAGTTTTAAATTATTATTTTTTTGACCCAGACAATTCTGGACATATCAGGTTTTATTATCTGGTTTATAAATGCTCTCTTATACTCAACATATGTTATAACGTTTGATCGATTGGTTATATAAAAAACATGACAACAAAACTCAATAAAAGCAGAAGGTTTATCCGAAATAAATAGTGCAAATACAAATTAATGTTCATGCTAAGAATTCTAAACCTTAATCTAAAGTAATAAATAAATTCTAATTAACATCAATCCTAAAACGTTCACACCTACACCTTACACTGTGGAAACACTTGCAAATAATTATGTAGATACTCTTCAATAACTGATGTAGTTCACCAGTACCCTTGAACCCTGTTGCACTCTGCTAATTGTTCCTCTGTTTTGGTGTGGTGTGCATGCGCTGGCGACGTCGACGCCGCGACGTCAGGACCTGAATGATGGATTGTTGCACTGATGCCTTGCACTACCCTGGATTCTCAGGAAATAACACTATATGTCTATGCTAATAAAGTAGATACTGCATTTGCTTACCCTATTACTTCTTACTGGCATGCGTTTTACTTTATCTCGGCTTTTTTTACTTCTTTTAAAAGCAGATATCGCGACTCTACGCGAAGTAGTTTTGGTAGCTCTGTTTTTTTATCTATCGTACTCATTCACACCCCATTCACTTATCTAAACCTAATAACGAATCAATACTAGGGACGAACTTTGTCGAAAAGAGGCAAAGCCCCCTATTTACAGTTTGTGATTAGTTCCATAAATCTTTGACTGTACACTGCATGCTTACATCATACATAAATTACGTTCAGAGTAATGAAAAAATAACGATTAGAGTAAGTCGGTTTAAAACTTTATAATCAGATATTAAAGTCTATATGTATTTAATGTTTCGTGTACTTGTGTATTGTCACTTCATACATATTATACATTATTGTGTAGCTACAGTTTTAAAATATAATTGTATTGAGTGAGGATATTGCTTTACTTTCTGCTCATAATTCTGTGAAGTTGTACTGTAAGCCGAGCTTTGAAAATGGTATGAAACTATGCATTTATTTTACTAATTTAAAATTTTCAACTGTCGTTATTATGGAGCATCATTTTGTAAAGCAGTGTCCCTTTTGTGGTAATGGTTTGGCTGTTCATGCATTTACTGTATTGGGTTGTCGAAATACATTCGTTTCAAAAGATATATCTGTTTTCTTGCATGTTTCCCTTCCGCCGCTTCCGTAGCATGAGTTTTGTATAAAAAGGCTTTGTTTGTTTTTATGAGTAATTTCTCTAAGATTGTGTCAATTATAAACCTTTGTAGAAGGATCATGCTCATGCTACGGATTTCCATAAAAGAATAAAGTGTAAAAGCAATGTTCAGAAAAGAGCTTCATTTGGTGTGGTTCTCTATTAACCAGCATGCATAGATTTGAATGGTGTCTAATGTTTTTGAAAGGGCAGTCATGAACAATTTAAAATCCCATCAACAGTTTTTTTCTTGTTACTAAATAAGTTCTAATCAATGCGCTGAGTATGCAAACTAACAGCATTGTATTGCGAATATGTAGGTACTGACTTGCGAGTAGGCTAGCTAGCTAGATAGGATTTTTTTTAACTGCACAAGTTTCAAAAAAGAAACATGCTTATGGGTGGTGGATTTGTATTAGGACGAGACAGTGGACGCCGCTCTGCGAGAAGTAGGCTTACTCTGATGGCCCCGGCCGGCGCCGCCTCACTCCGCCCTTGGACTTCGCAAGGACCTCTGATCTTCCAAGTGAAAATTCAAAATAAATACTGTTTTATGAAAAATTTTAAGTGTGATCACCGTGTAAATTTTCTATTCTTAACTATTCTAGAAAGGAACAATGGGCGAAATTGTTGAATTTTTTAAACCAACTATTTCTCGGCTCATTAAATCGAAGCTATTTGATAAATAATATTAACATTACTTAACTAGGTAAATTAAAAGTACCTACCAACTACTTTATTCCATGCTTAGATAAAGCAATGAAATGTTGAATTAAACAATACGGTAGTAAATAAGCATAATAGTTTGATAATGAATGATACATTCAAATCATTTTTATGGATTTACAAAAGTGGACCAATGTGACCAATGTATTAAACTTTGTTCCAAAAAGTATTTAATCTGATAATTTTAAACATACTTAATATTTATAATGTTTTATGTTTTTTTACAAAAAATAATATATTTTGTTAAATTCTTTAAAGTTTAATTTTAGTCATTTACTCCGAATTATTTATTGTATACCAAGTATGTTTACTTCGTTGTATTTGAGTGGTATGAAACATTCCTAATAGGCATGCATTTGAATAAATATTTATATGGCTAGAATATATTAGAATATATTTAAATAATTCGTGAAAACTTTGTCAAATATTTCCTTTATACTTATACAAAAACTATTGATGAGTATTTATTTGTTTTGTTGTGCAATAATAATGTCACTTCTGAAAAGTTTAAACAAATATTTTAAAAAATGCCATCCTCTTACTTAAATTTTAATAAAATCTTTTGTGTACAAAATGTTTTATTGAAGTCTACTTCGAATGATTTCGTACAAGTTAACTTTGATGTTAAATTTAAAGCACTTTGTAAGTTCCCAAATTAAGAGAAGTATCTTTGGGCATAGAAAAAAGTAGGATAAAAGTACCTACTGTTTTAATCATGTAAATGTACATTTTAGTTAATGAAGTAAACGTTAACGTTACCCACTTACCTTGCTTTCGGTGAAGGCACCGACCAAGTTTCGGTTGATTCCGAGATTCTCCATCTATCACTACTCACTCGGTCGTTCTTAAATGATTCTTAATGGTTTTTGGATTTAAATATTACCAACGTGTTGTTGTGATAACTATATAACTATAAGCAACAGGTACCTGCCTATATTTTCATAAAGCTTAACGTAATCAGCTCGATCTAGAAGAAGGCCCTTAAGACGATAAGTCCGTCAGATAGTCTTGACTGAAAGATCGTTCGAAAAGAAATCTTGAACCAACGGTACGGGTAGGTACCTACTGAAGTTTGATCCAATCGGCTGACCCTGTATGGGCGCGTTTTCATATTTCGCAGGTTAACATTTTGTTCGCCGAAAAGCGATGTGTCCGGCTAACATGGCCACGAGCGACGCTGGCTCAGTGATACACTTGTTACAGGAGGAGACTCCGCAGGGCTTCTTCGAGGACCACGGTCTGGGCTAAGCCGACTCCAGCGCCACCTTTCGCCCGGATAAGAACAACTCTTGCAATGTCGATACTTCCTAAGCGGCCTTTAGATTTGGATAAATAAAATTCACTGCAACAGCCAGTTAAACGAAGCCAAGCAACGTAACTTTATGTCTGTCTTAACTTGATTTCGTAGTCATTAGTAGATCTGACGAAAATCAAGTTGAGGTGCACACGTAACGTTAACTATGTGTCGAATAAATAAACTCTTTACCTATCGTTCTATGTATAATATGTAGGTATTTACAAAAAAAAAAAATTTAAGTAGTATATCAGTCATGTAGGTCCCATAATACAAGCTCTGCTTAGTTTGGGGCTAGATGATGCTGTGTGGAAAATGTCCAGCATTATTATTTTCGTATGGATGCATCTGGCAATATGCCCTTGTTGAGATCATCACTGCCTATATCGTGTAGGATTGGAACCGGTCAGAGACCAGCTTAATGTGATATTTAACTCAGTCCGGTGGTGGACGGCTCGGCACGTGTGCACTAAAACGATCTTAATGTAAAATATTCTGTTTAGGGTAATAATTGCCTTATATATTACGCTTGGAAAAATTTGAATCATTTAATGATTTAGTTCACTATATAAAGGCAAATCTAAAGGCTGTTTTATGTATAATTTTAAATAAATCCCTATGTTATGTTCATGAACGTCAAGTACAATATGAATACTCTAAGAGTTTTATGATGAATACTCTAGAGCTATATTATGTACTAATTGCATGTTTAATAACTCCACAGCAGTAATTTTCTATAAAGTTATTCTAAAATTTTATATGTAACTTATATGATTAGGTTTATGACTAATTATACAACCTATTTGTGAAATATACGTTAAATTATTCCATATTTAATTCCTTTTTTTCATTTGGAACTAAACTTCTTAATTTTAAGTGGAGACTCAAAGTTCGGCTTTTAGTACAGCATCCAGGTGATTTGACACCTTTTTGAAAACTATAATTGTATGCTAGAGTGAACGGAATGCAGCATCTGCACAAAAGTTATCTTGTAGTATGTATAACGCCTTTTTACGTTTAATGTTGCGTTTAACATTATTTTAGCATCGCAGTATTCCAAAATAAATATATGAGCAAACATAGAATAATGTCACGTTGTGTTAGTTCTAAGTTATTTAATTTTTTAGCACAAAGATTCCTCATAGTTTAATAATAAAATTGCAGCTGCTTATGTACTTATTAAGTTAATTACTCGTCATAAATGAAGTATTTTTTAATTTAATAATGTAAGTTAGAGTACAGGATGCTGAAAATAGTGAGACATAAGTATATAGAACGTAGGTAACAGTACATACATTTCACGGTTTGTAACTCTTTTTGCCTAAAAAAAAAAAATTTAAAAAAAATCACAATGTCTCATTTTTTAATAGCTATGAAAAAACACTAAGCTTGAGGAGAATTGTTACACTACCTGTATTAGATTAGTTCTTTTGTTACATAGAATGTGTATTTTATTGTATTAATTTCAAAGCAATTGCAGTAACGTAGTTGTGCCAAAATATGAATGTTATTATTTTCAGAATTAATATTACGTAGCTTTTAATAGTATTATCCGCAATGTTTATAAAATATACAATATTAAACTATGACTTCATCAATCAATATTATCAGTCCATATCAAGCCGCATATCATAAATCATAAAATTGTAAACTTCTGGCCTAAAATATATGTTTTCCACGTTAGTTAATACGCTTCTAGGTTTAAATAATCGCATTTTGGATTAATAAAAGCATGAATAATGATGATTATATTTTATTTCAATATACCTCTGCTATAAAAATATCAAATACAGTAAAATGCATAAATACATCGAAATACAAGACTCATCAGGCAGTCTTATTAAAGCTTATATTCTAAATACATTATATTAATTAGACTTACACACTAAATCGCCATAACAATGAAAATACAGTTAAATACTTTCATTGTGGCTGTTACAATAAAATAATTAAAAATTACTCTGTGTTAGAATTTGTAACCGATTTCGATTCGGGGGTAGATTTCACCTTCTTAGTTGTGGTGGTGGTGGATTCCTGGGGGTTCTCGGGGACTTGGGGGGTGGGAGGGGTGGGGTGTGTGACGTTATGTGTCGCCTGTTTTTCCTCTTCTTCTTTCTCAGTCTGTTGTTCCTGACTGGTGACCTTAGCGAGGTGTAAGGCTGCAAGGAGTGCTGTGATATAGCGACGGACGTCTAACTCGATACCTGGAGAAATAGAGCCAACGTTTAAATAAATAATAAATCAATAAATATTGCTGGACATTTTTCACACAGCATCATCTAGCCCCAAACTAAGCAGAACTTGTATTATGAGAACTACATGACTGATATACTACTTATATACTTATAAACAGCATGAAATTATCGTGGTTTGGTATCATTTTAGGTTAGTATAACGACTGTATTTACGTACTTTACTATTCTGCTGGCGTTTCATTGACCATTTAGAGGTCCTCATGAGAATAGTAAAGTATGTGGTATAGTCGTAATAATATTCTAAGACGTTAATAATAATAAAATAATTCGTCATTTTTCACACACCATCATCTAGCCCCAAACTAAGCAGATGAACTAAAACTCATCACGCCCAAAAAGATCCTGCAGTTTCTAACAGCCGTAGGCTGAGCGGTGAACTTTGAACGCCCCTTGAGGGAAGAAGAAAAGCAAGTGGTGATCACAATAGGCCTGTGACGGCCGCAGTGATACTAAAACCACAAAAAGCTTATAAAAAAAAACTAAGCAGAGCTTGTATTCTGGGAACTGCATGACTGTTATACTACTGATATGCTTACACATAGTAAACACCCGAGACCCGAGACAAACATTTGCAGAACATATAAACATTTGTCCCGCGGCGGTTATCGAACCCGCAACCTTATGCGTCTCTAGCGGGCTTTCGCCCACTGCGCCACAGAGGCCCTCAAATAAATGTAGGTATATTAAATTGAGATTTACTTTTAGATATTTAAAAATGTAATTATTCTTTACTGGACATTTTCTTGCTTTTTATTATTATTATTATTATTATTTTTTATATTGTGTTAGTGTACGTGACGTGTTTGGTTGGTTTCGACGGAAGATCAGCGTTGTGAAAGCTATGCGCAATAGCTATTACAACATAAGCTGAGTCGGACGCCATTTTGTAGCATTTAAGTTTCTAATTTATAAGTAGATAAGTAGTTATTATGGTGTTGATTAGTATAAATAACTAGAATATCTTACTTTAATATTTTATTTTTATTTTTGTTTAAATGCTCAAATAAAGATTTCTTTCTTTCTTCTATATTTGGCGAACGTAGATACAGTCTTAGTCACACAGATGGCGTTGTATCGAAAGTTTGAAGAAAATTACAGAGGATGGCTTTCGAAAATATAGCATTCTGTCTCTAATCGCTTTTAGCGATAAGACCGCCCATTGTACCTTATATTATTGTGAATTCCTGTGTCTTTTTGTATTCTGCTTTGGTGTGCAATAAAGAGTTTATCTATCTATCTATCTATCTATCTAATATAACAATAACGTCGGGAAACTAATGAAGGTTCATTAATGGCAACCGCGAACCGGATAACGCGGTATCAGCTATTGATGATGATGATGGTTAAAGCCCCCCTATTGTCATTTAGTAATTTCGATTTCTGTATCCACTTAACAATCTTTATCAAGTACGCAAACGTTTTTAAGCTCTTTTAAGCGATTAATAGACTATCTTATCAATCAATGATAAATTATATTAATTGCATTGTGCACCCGGTCAAGTGAATGTTATATTTAAGCCGATAGGTAACCTAAATCACGATTAAATAAGCGTTATCATAACATCAACAGCCTGTCGAAGTCCACTGCTGGACGTAGTCCTCCCCCAAAGAGTGCCATGACGAATGATTTTAAGACACTTCCATGCTGTGTGGAACATAATTTTACTTGGCAGTATTACTTTGTCTAGCTGGTTAATTTCTGGATAGGTAAAAATTAAGTTGTTTTAGATTAAGTTCCTTAATTTTAAGTAGATAGGTAAGTAGATACACTATGTTAGCAAGTAAGCACACTCGTGCTAAAATATAATTTTAAGTAGATACTTATAAGTACTTAAATTTTTGTTTTCTTATTTAAGTGAACTATGTACGAGGGCGGGTCAATAAGTCCGTGACTTTTGGAATAAAACACAGATTTTTTGATAAATAAATAATTTTATTTTTCAACGTAGTCTCCCTTGAGCTCTATACACTTTGTCCAACGCTTCTCCAATTTTTTTATCCCTTCCAAAAAATAGGATTTGTCGAGGTCCTCAAAATAGGCCTTTGTTTGCGAGATGACTTCATCATTGGAGTCAAATCTTTTTCCACCAAGCCATTTCTTCAGGTTTGGGAACAAGAAGTAGTCACTCGGAGCCAAATCTGGAGAATAGGGCGGATGAGGGAGCAATTCATAGCCCAATTCCTGGATTTTTGCCATGGCAACTGCACATGTGTGCACCCTTGCATTGTCTTGGTGGAAAAGAACTTTTTTCTTGGACAAATGAGGTCGGGTTTTTTTCAAATCGTCATTGAATCGGTCCAATAAGTTGGCATAATATTCCCCATTGATTGTTCTTCCCTTTTGAAGGTAGTCAATGTGGATTATCCCGCGTGCATCCCAAAAAACAGTCGCCATAACTTTATTGGCTGACAAACCCACCTTGGCCTTCTTTGGCGCCGATTCACCCTTAGAAACCCACTGTTTTGACTGTTGTTTGGTCTCTGGTGTGTTGTGATGGATCCATGTTTCGTCCACGGTTACAAAACGGCGCAAAAACTCCTCCATATTGCGATTAAACAACGCCAAACCTTCCAGTGAAGTTGTTACACGATTGCGTTTGTGGTCGACTGTGAGCAAACGCGGCACCCATCTTGCGGAAAGCTTTCTCATGCCCAAGTGATCATTCAAAATTGAAACCACTGAGCCATGCGAGATCCCTACGGCTTCCACAATCTCTTGCACTTTCAATCTTCGGTCGGCCAACACCATATCGTGAATTTTTTCGATTGTTTCGGGTGAAGAGACCTCAACTGGGCGTCCAGGACGTTCGGCATCTTCAGTGCTTGTACGGCCACAACGAAATTCAGTAAACCACTTTTTTACCATTGAAATCGATGGTGCAGAGTCCCCATAGTATTTATCAAGCTTAGCCTTGGTCTCGGTAATGGTTTTTTTTCGCAAAAAATAATGCTTAATAAGCACACGAAATTCACTTTTTTCCATTTTTTCCTCAAATTAGTGGGTAGTCTGATAAAGATAGCTGTCAAACACAAACTAACTGACACAGCAAGTTCAAATTTTGACAGGAGTCAACTGACAGATGCCTGTTGACAGGAGTAGTGTTGCTTTTTCAGTAAAGAGGTCAGAAATTCAAAAAGTCACGGACTTATTGACCCGCCCTCGTACCTCGTGTGTTCATAAGTCTTGAGACACAGTAAAACTAAAATATTTTTGGAGCTAAGTTGAGTATTCATTTATTGGATATTAAAATTGAAACTACTGACATCTAGATCTGTATTTAAAAATAAATCATTCAAAATGGCCGCCTTTGCATTCAATGCAGGCCTTCAAACGCGTGCGCCATTCATCTATGGCGGCACGAATCTTTTCAATGGGAATCCGTTTCGATTCTTTAATAAGGGCTCGCTTGAGAGAATCCAGGTTTGGGTGAGACTTTCTGCATGCCCTCAGCTCCAATTCCGTCCATAAAGAATAATCCAAAGGATTCAAGTCAGGGCTTGACGAGGGCCAATCTTCGCTCCGAATGAAGCCTGGCAAATTGGCCTCCAGCCAACGTTGGGTATTCTTAGCTTTATGGGAGGGAGCAGAGTCCTGTTGGAAAACCCAGTATTTTCCAGCGAATAGCGTATCATTTAATGGTTTAACCACCGCTTCCAATATGTCGGTTTGGTAATTTTGTGGCTTCACCTTGACGCCTTGCTGGCAAAAATGAAGCGAAGTGACCCCCTCGTAGGAAACACCCCACCAAACCATCACACTTGCTGGATGATGAGTGCGCTGGACATTGCGTACAGATGGCTGAACGTCCTTTGAACTTCTGGCGTAAACCTTATTGTTCTGCCGGTTAAACTTTTCTTCCACCGTGAAGATCTTTTCATCGGTAAACAGGATATTTTTTGGATCGTGTCTCTTCAATAGGTTCCGACATCGTTCCAGTCGCAATTTACGAAGACGCTCGTTTAAATAATGCACTTTCCTTCGACTGTAGGCCTTTAGTTTAAGATCATATTTAAGTATCCTGTTCACCGATATTCGCGAAATGTTGGTCTGCAGAGCTAATTTCTTTTGAGTCCGGCAAGGGTTGCGACGAATTCGCTCTCTGATTACTTTGGATTTCACTAAAAACTTGCATTGGTTTTTTTCCTGCTTGAAACAGTGAAATTACAGTCGCACGCAAATCTTTTGTTGGCGCCATTTTCACGGAGAATGAAACAAATATTCAAATGTATATTTTTTCTGATTCAAAACATTCGAAATTTAAAATTTTAAAAGTTTAAAAAAGGTTGCATGAATTACTTTCTTTTTAAATTAATTAAATAAGTTCGTCTCAAAACTTATGAACACACGAGGTATTATGTTCTTTGAGAAAATAAAGAATCTTTAAACCGAAGACACTTCCATCCCCATATCGAATAAATAAGCTTGTCGGTACAAATACGTCGTTTAGGGCGATGGTCCGAGGGCATTGCAAATTTTGCTGAAAAGTTGAGAGGTTGGTTAGGTTTGAGACCGTTCGTCGTCGCATTCTGTGGCGGACCGCTCCGTTCTTAGTGTCTGAGGCGGGATAGGTTGCTAGTGGTCCAAGTCATATAAAACGATTGCAACTAAGATCCTTAGAACACACATCTGTCCATCTATCATTGGACGGCCTAGATGGCGCGGTGTAAGTAGCCGGCTGCGACTAAGAAGTCCAGGTTTGATACTCACGATATAGAGAATTCTAGTGTGAGGTTGGGTATGTATGTGTCTGTTAAGTGTTTAATTATTTATTTGTTTAAACTTTTGCATTTACAATACTATGTGCATATCCCTGCCTGCGTGAAAAAGAAAAAGAAAGAAAATCTATTTATTCTTCCCCAAACAACACAAAAGTTAAACAAAAATAATAAATAAACACCAAACAGATACTTAGCATATAACAAAGCGAAACGTAAAACAGACTAAGTAGGTCATTTTGTGTTGCGTGAGGTCAAATAGGTTCCAGTCTCAGCATTACGCTGCGTGCGAGCATTAGTGCAAAGATGAGACGTGGACTCACCAGAGTTCCTGAGCTCGTTGATCTTGTAGGCGAGGTTGGCCCAGACGCGGCGCGCGGCCACGGCGCTCAGCCGGCCCACAGTCTGCACGGTGTGCAGCGCAGGGTCGGTGCTCGCGGCCGTTACTTCACCTAAAACAAACATCATTATTACATATCCTACTAATATTATAAACGCGAAAGTTTGTGAGGATGGATGTTTGTTACTATTTCACGCAAAAATAATTGAACGGATTTTGATGAAACTTTACAGTAATATAGCTTATACATCGGAATAACACATAGGCTACTTTTATCCGGGTACCACGCGAGCTAAGCCGTGGGCAGAAGTTAGTTTTATATAAAAAACAGACACGATCACGACTGTATTCGCCATAATGAACATTATGGCGATACATACTCAGTTGAGGATATCAAGTAGGGGATAATCAGAGGCACGTCTAAACATTATATTTGACACAAGCCCACGTTAGCATTCCACGTGACAGGTTGCAAAAGCCCAATTTGAATACCCCCGACGTGTAGAACCCCTAGTATTTTGACTTGTGGGGATAAAACCTACCTAAGAACTATAAGAACTATCCTAGAATACATACAAATCTATGGCAAAAAAAACATTATAAACGCATGAGCCGTTTCAGAGTTAAATGGTAAGGAAATAAACGCACAACTTCTCATAGCACACACATATACAGGCCCCTATGGTATCGAATAAAAACAACGGCTCTACTCTCCATGATAAATCTTTGAGCATACCAGAAAAGGGGTAGCCAAGAGGTACCAAGTCATAGTTAATGTTAGGTATGTAGATAGTTTGCTGCGTAGTATGTAATTATGAATGTAAAATATAGTGTTTCGATACACCACTTAAACCATAGGTTCTCAAACTTATTTTTCCCACCGCCCACTTTGAGAATAAAAAAAATCCTAGCGCCCCCAAAGTTTACATAAACATAACAACCTATGCTTTCCCTTCTAGACTGCCTTGGCGCCCCAATATCTTCTAGAGCCTTCTACCTGAAGGCATCCAGCGTCCAAGCAGGCACAAGGGGGCGTTATCGCCCACTTTGAGAAACAGTGACTTAAACCGTAATGTAATCTTGTAATCTTTTGTACAGTTCGTTCCATCCAAAGGTTGTCTGATAGAGATCGCTTATTAGCGATAAGACTGCCCATTGTACAACACTGTCAATGTTTGTAGTATATATTTAAGCTGAGATATTTTGGTGTGCAATAAAGTATTTTCTATCTTCAATATCTACAAAATAATAAATAAATAAAGCTGTACATTTTCACACAGCATCATCTAGTCCCAAAGTAAGCAGAGCTTGTGTTATGGGAACTACAGGACTGATATTACTACTTATATACATTTTTTTGGTAAATACATAAATATTATACATAGAAAACGTCCAGATCCCGAGACAAACATTTGCAGATACGAACATTTGTCCCGCAGCGGGAATCGAACCCGCAACCTTCTGCGTGTCAGGCGGGCCTTCGCCCACTGCGCCACAGAGGTCGTCAGAATCAAACATTACTTTGGCACATGGAGTTAAAACAATAACTAACCGGTAGTTTCCTCCGGAACGCCAACAGGTGGGAGATAGTGGTCTAACAGCTGCATGGCGTAGATGGCGCCGCTGTCGATGTTGTGCATCGCCTTCTGTCCGTACGCGGTCGACAGCAGAGCATTGGCCTTGGCCCAGGAGAGCTCCTTCAAGGACTTCACACGCAGTTCAGCGTTGGCGCGCGCTCCGTACACCTGGGGACAAAGCACATTCTTAATAACTTGTGTCCTCATATTATCATAACAATGACTCTTTGTTTTCAACTATAAATACTGAATTATTTAATTTCAATGTACCTTTATGTTGATCAACAAACTAAACTTAACTAGAAAGCCGTGACTTTTACATCCCTATTTGGCTTAAAGCTGCAGTGGCATAAAGGGAAAAACGTATCAAGTTGTTGTCGAAGTTTGCGTCAATGTACTGGTCGCCACCGCCACCGCCACTGTCGCTGTGTCCGCGCCAGTTTAAGCGGGCCTTTAGTTTCCTTCGAACAGTGTTTTTTTATAGAGCTTAATTTATTTCCATATCAACTGATGGTAAGCAATGACAATGATATATGGCCGGCGATGGAACTTTAAGGTCTAGAATATACCTTTTCACTTGAGTGAAAGATTAGATTAGGAGAAGAATTATGTTTTCCTTCTGCAATACTGCGATCGTGAGGTCACCCCTCACTTCCTAGGTCCTATCTGAAAATCAGCGCTGCTTCGCCTTGGCGAAGCAGCAATAAGCTGAGAGCATAGACGCCCTCGTTAGCACTGGTTAGCAACCACGATATTGTATTCTTCTGTAATTTACTGTGTTTTTTTTATAATTGGTTGTCTTTCTTTTAATTTGTACTTGTCTGTGCTGTATCGTATATGTTGAAACACTCTCTATATATTATCTAGGAAGATTAGATGTTGTTTTAATTTTCACCAAAATGGGATCATCTACATGGTTTACAAGATGTTATTGGCAGACGAATCAATCTTCCCAATTTCTCATCATTTTATTGCGAACGATAGCGATAAACTGTGTTGACTGTGTATTGTGATTTCTCAGTAAGCGATTTAAATTGTAAATCTTTTTGAGAAATAATTGATCTTAAACCGTAAATAATCGAACTCATAAATTATGGTAAACATCCCGTTTTAAATCAAAAATATGTTCTTATCCATAATGGTAGGTTCAAAAGTTATTGTTGCTGGTAATTAATTAACCTACTTCTACTAATAAAGTTAAAAAAATCAACGCAGTAAACGGTAAATAAATAACGAAATAAGTCTGACTGTTCCTTTTTTTGAGTCAAAGTCAATAGGTTTTTATTCATTGAAATCACAAGGATCATATAGAAACGTTTGCCCCAGCTTTTCCTATTCTGGTCTAGACCACTTTGCACACATGACATTTAGCCTACTTAGCTATACCTAACTGTGTACAGGCTTATAAACGTGCACTTTTATCCGTATCAAAATCTAGTTCAAGCTAGTTTTGCAGACATGTTATTAAAATTAAATAACAGCATGCGCACCACAATTATAACAGTCGTGTCAGTTCATTTTCAAAGCAGGCCATGAATGAATGAATGAATGAATGAAAATACTTTATTGTACACCTTAAGATACAAACGAAATAAACAGTAACACATATGATAAAAGTACAATGGGCGGTCTTATCGCTTAAAAGCGATCTCTTCCAGACAACCTTTGGATGGAGAGGATTATATATGATTTTGAAAGCGGCCGGGGGTGTACTTTGTGTAAACTACCTTAAATTATATTATTCATAAGACATACTACAGCAGAATATAATAAATAATAACATATATACCAATTATATATAGCCATGATATATCTACCAACTATTTTTTCATCGTAGCCTGTAGGCCACCGCTAGACATAGGCCTCTCCTAAAAGATTGCATGACGAACGATCTAAGCTGCCTCCACCCACCAACTTCTGGCAACCTTTAAGATATCACCGGTTGGCTTTCCTATATTTCGTTAACCGGTTTATGGTCGCTATTCGAGAACTTTTCTTTCCCAGCGCATGGTTCAGCGAGCATGTATCTATTTTTTTTTAAATAGATAGCTGTTAAATAGATTTGACCTGATAACTCTCAGGTCTAAGCATTCGAGGCTAGTACAACAACGTTCTATTATGATTATTGTGTGTGTATCAATCTATAACTACGTAAGGACCTCTAAACGGTCAACGAAACGTCAGCAGGAGAACAATAAAGTACGTGGTATAGTCGTAATTATATTCTAAAATGATACCAAACCACGATAATTTTCATTCTACTATAACTACGTGTTTAAATTTATTTTTTTATTACGTATGTCTGTAAGAAAGACATTTTTTATGCATTATCTTACGCTTTAACCTTGTTTTTTTAATTCGTCGAATTCTTAAACTACTATAAATAAATATGAACAGGAAAATAACCTATAAGTATTTTTACACATACAAAACAAACGCTGTGTGAATTTGTAACTATAACAATTAACTTGACCTCTAACCATCTGTAAATTCCATACTTTACCGATTACACAAAAATCTGTATGCAGTATCATCAAAAACTGGTTTTTAATTCCGGTTCATTGTCCAAGCGCACACTATCAATTGGAGCTACCTACTATTTTCTTATCTACCATATCTACTGCTACTTGATACTGTGAAACAAATTGTTCAATACCTTAGATGCCTTTTGTTACAAAACAAAGTAAGACCGGACCGGGGTGTAGGTAGGTACTTGGTTATTGTTACTCAGGTAATGCTTAAATACCATCGCAATACAATCGTGTTTTCAATCCAGTAATGACTTTGTAAAAGAGGTCATAACATTGCATTATTGCAGTTGCATTCATCGAATTTCCATTAACTTGAAATTTGTTTAAAAATTTCGTATATCCGTAGCCAATATTGTCGTCAGAGTTTGAGAGATTGTATTTTTGTCCTCTGATAAACAGATGTAATAAATTAAATCCTTATCGTTATGCTTAGCATGCATGTGATAAGCATGCATGTAGCTAACGAAGGATTATTTTATATACCTACCTAGATAAGCGGCTGCCAGAAATTTAGCTAGAAAACTGAGTTATTAATTTTGATGTGCAGGGGTGCACTGAGAAAGATTTTCCAAATTTTAACCACTAGAGGATGCAGCGTGAAAATTTTGCAAGGGGAAAAACTCACGCGGACTAATCCCTAGTATCATTAGTACAAAAGATTCACAAAGTACATACTGAGCTAGACGTACGAACTGACTTGAGTATCTAAGGGATTCCCTTCCAAGTAGGTATACGCGCTCCGGGACTACTCTAATACATTAAGCCTGATGTCCGCGTAATTACATTTTGCTAATGTAAAGCTGCAGAGAGTAGATCGAGATGGTAAGGTCATGTTAGGAGGAGACCACCTGACTACGTGCAGGCACTAGAACTGTCCGTCCCCGGTGGAAGATCTAGAGGGAGATCCAAAATCACAGGGACAATCAATGGTTGCACAGAGTTATGGTTGACACCCTATATCTGCAACGTTTCTGATCAAGATGCCGAGGATAGAGTGAAGTCCAAGAAAGCTGACCCCACCACCATATGTGATAAATAGCTTGGAAGAGGTATAAAAGCTGCACCAAAGAACATTTGATAATCCCACTACCTTGATGCGTGCTACATTATCTCTATAAAAGGTCTATTAGATTAGGTAAAAAGTTTGATAAAATATGTGGAATCTTACATACAGGACGAGTCATAAATGCCCGGCGACGTGACTCGAGTCGCATCATTCACACTTGCTGATTGTACTTTGAACTGTTCTAGATGATCTGACGTAGGCCTACTTGTATACTTTGACTCATACCCCGTTATAGGGTCAGCGTAGACAAGCGGGCATGTCATTAAACGTAGTAGGAGGAGCGTTACGTGGCGTCCAAGAGTTTAGCATATGAAATCTATTTCAAGCAATTAATCACAAAAGCTGGTCGTGAGGCACATTCTGTCTCTTCATTATGAAATTTATCGCATGCAATATTAAATTGCATGTTGTAAAGAGCACTTCAGATGGAATTTCAACCAAACAGCTAACAGTAAAATAACACCATGAACTGTTTCAACGGAACAGAAAGGACACGGCTTATAAATAAACACGGTCCTTTTCCTAACCATATCCTGGGGGGTCTAGACAAATACCACTTTCTGTTGACGTTAACGCCTGCGGAAAGATAAAATTGTATGGAAATGTCACGTGTCTAGCCCCCCTGGTCGGAATGATCATCCAAATGAACCACTCAATGAACTATAAGATTATAGGAACAGTTGATATTTACTGGCTCATACATAGCCGCTCATTCATATAGTAAAACGTAAATTTTCACGTATCGTACTTATCGGAACGTTCGAAACTTATGGTGAAGGCACTGAGTTTTGAACGTAACGTTACCTTACGTTATTGTTTAACTCCTGCTTACAGACTTCAAAAAAGGAGGATTTTATTTTTTTACAATATAAAAGTATCTAATTCACCTTTAGTGAATAAATAATTTTGATAGTTTTTGGAATTAAAATGCTCATTCGTTTATAGCCAGCTGATCAGACGGTCAATAAGTATGGCGTAATCAACTTATCAGAGACGGAATAACTTCGGGGCAGGGGTCAAATGACTATCGACATGACTCTTTCCGGCTGCCGAATCCGGGTTCTATTCCAATAAAACAACCATACAATCTTCTCATTCCTGTTTAAAATGACACAAAGAAAAATTTTTAATTTTAGATACTGGCTTTGATGACCGCGATTTTTTATTTTTTATTTACTGCATAAGATTGTAAATTGTCTACTACGCTTTTACGCGGTGGCCAAGTAAAACGGGTTAACATTTATCCCTCGAACGGATATTGAATAATGGAGCGAAACCAGTAGCTTCCACTCAGAGGACGCAAATAGACGACTTAAAAATAAATGACCGGTTTCATATCTATCTTGCAGCAGAATGTTTTGAAAGTTAAAACTGCACGACTAGGCATTGCTACTGCATTATGCATTTATGGAGTTATGACTGACTCTAACGGAAGTTTTGTCTAGCTCGTGTTACGAACAACTTTCATTTTCCATCTTTTCTTTTTAATTACGTACAAGCTAAAGGCCAATTTCGATGTCGGGGTAATAGGCCGCTAAAAGACTTCCGATTTGGTTTGTAGTCGGGACTGCGAGCGTAACAAACTCATAGAAGCATGGAAGTAAAATTAATAAGCCTTTAAATTTTTCCTCCGAATTTTTACAATATAAAATTTGCAATTTTTTTTTTAAATAACTAATTTCGTTTTTAAACTAATTCAATTATTATTTCACAAAATATACATATAAATTATTATTATTTCTTATAATGTGTATATATATATATATTTATTTTTAATTCAGGGATCTCGCTTCGAGTAAAGGCCTCCTTCAGATTTTGCCATATCTGTCTATTGGTAGCAATTGTAATCCAGTCATTCCCAAATGTTTCTTTAATTTCGTCGCCTTTAATTTTAAGAAAAAGAAATATTCAATTATAAATGCAACGAAATATTCAATTATAAGTGCTAAGCAAATGGAGGGCCGACTGACAATCATTGCGAGAAATGTACTATATTGTGTGAGCGATATTAACATACGCCATAGTCGGGTAAAAATAAATCACGATCTGGTATCAATGACCCCTTTTCAGATGCTAAATGTGAAGCTGGTCTGAATATGTGCTAATATCAGATCGGACGAAATTGGAACGATTTAAACGCGTACGTGCGCAATTACAGGTTTCGAACGCGAAATGGAAACCCATCATATAGTGTTTAGTGTGTTATATCATATAGTGTGTGTATCTTCATATAGTGTTTAGTAGGTTTTATTCAAAACGGACTAAACAATGGACATTTGCTTTCTGATGACGAAAAAAAAAAATTCATACTCTTACATCGATTGAAAACTGAACAATAGCATAGAGGTACCTATAACTTAGAAACTTTCAAATTAATACGTCTTAAGCACTCAAACTTATTTATTGGCAATTAACAAAAATATAGGTATTCTAAGTACTTTTATCTGTAGCTAATACAAGAAATATTGCAAGATGAATTATAATATAGAAACCTTGGCTAATCAATTTCCACTCTTTCCTGTTAAACATGTAAAATAAAAATGACATTTGGGTACCTGTGTTTAGAAAAAAATACCTAACAAACAAAATAATAATGAAAGTAAATAAAGTTGAGTGCGCGGCGCGACGCGGAAGGAGAAAGTCGCAACCACTCACCCTGATGAAGACTCTCGGAATGAGTCGAAACTTAGTCGGTGCCTTCACCGATAGTGCAGTACGTGAAAATTCCCGTTTTTACAATATGAATAGTCAAGTTCACGATAGTTTTTGGAATAAAAAGAAAGTAAATAGGGTTGTTGGCTATTCAGATATCCAAAAATGTAATTATTAGGGAGTAGATAATTTATGTATGGATGCCTTGCGTGCTACCTTAGAATATAGTCTTGGAAGGTTTTATTGCAGAGGATACTAATATAGATACTTATCAATCTGTGAAAAGATAACGTTTTATTGTCCTTTTATGATTTTATAATATTGAATTAGGATTTTTGTTACTATAAATCACAATAGCTGAATATAATCTTACCTTATTGACATGTGGGGAGATTCTGGAAATGACCGCTTGTTTCGTAGTTTCAACAATGACCTTGGGCTGCTCAGATACGATGGGTACTCTCTGTTCAAGGCTCTCGATGGCTGCAGCAACCTTAGCATCGCCGACGGCAAGGGGGTGGGCCACGTATGGCGCTGCTGTAGTCGCCGCGAGGACAACACCAGCCTCCGCGGTGGACAGAGCCCATTCTAGGAGGGAATGGGCACCTGTACAAAGAAATGACGATGATAAGCGCTGACCAAAGTGTTCCTAATGTACCAATAACATCGTAAAGTCGGTGGATGAAGATCGCCCCAGAACGTTTGTCATGGCACTCTTTAGGGAATAATATCTATGTCCAGTAGTAAACTTCTTCACTGTTTTTGATGATGATAATGATAGTGTTCAGAATCTTTGTGCAATTTTTTTTTATTAGCAACTTTTTTCTGTGTTTTTTTTTGGTCTCTATTATAACCTCGCCTAAGGTCTTAGCATGAGCCCCAAGACAATGGTTTAGTATATGTATGTAATAGAAGACAAAGATGACATTGGTTTATCCTATCCGTCAGACCACAAGAGAGACATAGTTGTTTTCTTTTGTTTCTTTTGTTTAGCTTAAACTGTATTTTAGCTGCATACTACTTGCTTCAAGATCTCCAAAAAAGGTATGAATAGTATAATAAACTAAATGGGTACCTAAAATAGATGAACTATATCATCATCAACACAAAGAGCCTGTTAGTCTACTGTTGGACATAACAGCTCCCTCAAACAGCAGAATTATGTCGTTTGATAGTATAGCAATGCATTTTTACATCCTATTACATTATTATACATTACATATCAGCAAAAGATATTCATCTATTATTAAATAAATAAATTACCACTGTAACACAACTATGTGTGAGCCTTTAAGAACCCCCAACACAAAGATGGAATGAGATGGACAAACCCCTAAAACATCTTGCAAGCCCAATGCATCATGTACTCAGCCAGCTACTGGTAACAACATACCTAATGAGCAGACCAGAAGTTATCCATTATGATGTTTTTCCAGCTTTGTTATTTTACTTAATAAACCTAGCTAGAGATTGTTAATTGTTGTCAATGTAAAGTTCAATGTCAATGTCAATGTAAAACCTCCATTTTGTACAAATTGTTTGACCTATTTTACAGATTTAATAGACAATTGTTTGTCTATTAAACAAAACGTTTTTCCATGCATAATGGACCAACTTAGAGTCCGAATGTGGTAAAGGGAGTCCACCTACAAACAAAACAGTTGCTCATTTAATGTAAAGGTATGAGAAACTTACCCTTGACCCTAGTGTAGAGTGCTCCAACCTGTCCCACTGCAGCACCTACAGTCGGGATAGCCATGGCCTTCTGCACGGACTGCAGCTGAGGCATAGAGGGTGCTGCACTTACTTCAGTAGCCATCTAAACAAGGAGGTACATCACAATTACAAAAAACAATAAGCACCCAACAGACCTACATAATAGGCTTTTATATTGTGGGTATCAGAATCTACATATACCATGGGTCCACAACACCCAGACCAGAAATATCTGCAGAACATGCAAACATTAGCCCTGCAGTGGGTATAGTACCCGCACCTCTTGCATCCATACTATTCATACTAATATTATAAATGCGACAGTTACTCTGTCTGTCTGTTACGTTTTCACTTTTTAACCGCTGAACCAATTTTGATGAGATGGGACCTTGGAGTATGTCATCCTCCAAGGTCCCTTCTCATCTTGGCAACGAAAATAAAACTTGAAAGGGGTGAAATTTCCTGCAAAACTTAAAAAAACACCATCGTCTTATGGAATCATGACTAGCTGAAACATTTTTTGTGGGCGATTTAACTTTTGTTTATTATTTGAAAGAGTATCATCCCGAGTGAGCAAAATAACGTAATTACGTAAGGATCTGATGATAGAGTATACCTACAGGATAGAAAACGTAAACATGGGACTGCGTCTAACATATCGCGAGTTTCGCGATTAAATTAAATTATCAACTTCCCGTTATTTAAATTCGGTTTCTTTATATAATGAGTAATATTATACCTTTATAGTATTTTACAGTTACATAGGTAATTAAGTTCTGTTAATAATAGTTCATCTATTTTTAAAATAAATATAATATACTTTGCCATTTTTTGATTAGTTGTGGTAAAATAAAGTGTTTCACTTTTAGGATAGGTGTTAAGTAGTTTTCAGCGCATAGCTCTAGCAGAGCTCGAGCTGCGAAAGTAGCTAGAACCCAAGAATCTAAGGTTCATTTTTGAAAGTAGCAAGTGTTCATTTAGAACAAAATGTTTTGGATTATCACATTTCATTCATTGACATATTTACTTACATTTTGATACATAGATATTAACTTTTCACATCTAAATCACTGAACAGTTCTCTTTTTATTTAAATAGTAGGCATAGAGATTGATGGAAGCTTGGAGAAAAAATAGGTTACTCGAATTACTTATTCTAAGCAGACAAAGTCATGGGCACCAGCAAGTTTATAATAATTTCAAAATTAAGCTTTAAATTGAAATGATAAAATGTGATTGAGGGTAGTTTGAAATGTTTTAATAAATGTAATTTTTAACTTATTTGATATATGATAAGGAAAATAAGATTAGTTCTTTAAATATATTACACTAGCTTCACCTGCATGGTACCCAGATAAAAAGTAGCCTTTGTGTTATTCTAGTTCAGAAATTATACCTATCCCAAGTATTGTCCAAATCTGTAGTCTAAGATTATTGCAACAATGTATTGCAACATCCACCAAACTTGCATGTAAAATATTAGTGGGATTTTCTAGAAACAACAAGTATCAGAAAAACATTTTCTTCATACCTTCAACAAATAAAAAATGTTCTAGATTCTTCTGTAAAATCCTATAATCTTGACAAAAAATCTGTGAACTCAAAGTAGATTATATATCAGCAGGACATTGGACCTTTAAGATAATTTTAATACCAAAATGAAAATGTTCTCCAAAATTTTAAGGAACTCACCTGGATGTTTTTCGTTAAAGCACAGAAAAAAGTAGAAAGATTTGTAAGAATAACGATAATATTTTTTTGGGAGTAAAATGTATCTAAACGATGATATGATTTCAAAGAAACAATTTCACAAGTACGCGGTTACTTCTGGACAGAGCAGCTAGGTGTCTGACTGTCAATTCAAGTCCAGCAACAAGTGGAGGCAATTTAAGTAGGGTACCTACGACGCGAGGATTTGTTAGCGATGATTCAGGATTGAACTTTGGTCGCAAGGTATGACACTATGTAGTATATCTAATTAGTCTGAGGGTATGACGCAACCTAACAGGGAAACTTGCAAACGAACAGAAATAAACATACCTCTCAGGTTGAAGTTACGGCTTCAATTAGATGCTTGGCAAAATATAAATCACGAAACAGATTCTCTCTCGAACAAGCAAAACACAAAATCTAATTATGCCAACAGCAATCAATTTTTTTTAAATCTGTGTGTCGGTAACGCTACGCTATGCTCTACACCAACCAATCAACCAAACAAACAAAACAAAAACAATTTAATAGGACCATAGACTATTCCTAAAAGGACTAAGGGTAGTGCTATAATCAATTACTGAATTTCTCTCATTTTCTGACACTTTCGAATACCCAAAAAGGGATGCCATGATTACACAACCATGGAAAGCACAACCATGGAAAACACAACCATTGAATTGGTGTATATTTTGGTCGCTAATTCCTGGTTGCGCTTTACAGGCATGTGCTGGAAATGTCCAACCATGGAATTGGTGTATTATTTATTTTGGTCGCAAAATCCTGGCTGCGCCATCCTGGCTGCGCTTTCCTGGCTGCGCTTTCCATGGTTGTGCTTTTCATGGTTGTACAATAACCGGACTCCCCAAAAAGCAGCTAAAATAACTGTCATTTTCACAACAATAATCGAGCCCCTGTATTGTACGTCCATGTAATGCACAACCATGGAAAGTACACCCCTGGAAAGTACAGCCAGTATTACAAACCATTGGTTTCAAATACTTGGTTTGTAATACTGGGCGTACATTCCTGGGCGTGCATTCCCTACACGTGTTGACCTTGTACGGCCAGTTTTGTACAACCCTGGAATGTGCAACCATGGAATACGAACCAATTTCATGCTCTGTTTTCATGTGCGAGTGCTATCAAGGGGCAAGTGCTGTGTTGCCATAGTATTTTACGCTATTAGTAAATTAATGTAGATGTAGTAAGTAGATTAGTTATTTATGTCTAGTTTTTGCAGATGAACTAACCGGTTGGTTTTATTTATTTGAACCCAAGTTTGTTGGATAAAGTTCGGATAGCAATCCTCCTTTTCTGAGTGGTAATAAAAAAAAACCTAATAACCTAACCAATCCAAGACGGATTTGCTTAGGAAGGATTTCTCAGGCCAACATTAACTTATTGTTTACATTATTTATCAATGGCAACTTTTAGTTGAACATATTAAAACTTGCACAGTGCAAACGAGGCTCGTTCTCGTCATGCGACTTATTCGCATCGACCAATGAGAGCTCACGGATATGACGAACTCGCGACCAATGAGCGTCGAGAATATTGGTTTGTAATCCGGGGTGTGCAATACCGTCATGTGTTTAGTTTGTATGGAGCGTATTGTACGACCATGGAAAGCACACCCAGATAATTCAAACCAAATGGTTTGTAATACTGGCTGTACTTTCCAGGGGTGTGCATTCCATGGTTGTGCTTTGCATGGACGTACAATACGGTCTCCCCAATAATCGACTAGAACTTTATTGAGTTGTTTCGCTAAGGTATAAATTTATACAACGCTATAAATTTCCTTGAAGTAGAAAGAGACAAATTTCAATTCAATTAATATGAGAAAGAGAGAGCAAGAACTTGAACTGCGCAGCGCACATTCTAGACATGTGTGGAATCGATCGATACTAAGCACAGATAGACTAGTATTCAAATATGAAAATATAGTTTGTTGATATAATGAATGGGTACATCTGTGGAATTAATTAAACGGTCTAATCCCAGCATTTTTTTTAATCCAATAATAAAAGTGCGTATAAAGTTATTGGATGATTGCTGAGTTGGATCATGGCCATGCTTTCTAGAGGCTTTAACACGACCAACACGCTAGCAGTGAATTAGTGAATTATGCAGTAAGCAGCTCGCAAAGCCAACCCAATTTTGGACCACAACACAAACGTTGGACAGTGGATGTAGTTGGTTGGTTGGTTGTGTTTTACAAACATAGGTACCTAGTTAAAATGGCACAACAAATAAATTGGACGAACAAGCTGGTTCTGGAGTTTATAGAACTCTACAAAAATGAAAGGGTTCTATGGGATCGAACATACCCACAATATAAAAGATCAGATCAAATTGGCATGGCATGGAATAGAATAAGAAGTTACAGTAGATTTAATAATTGCTGTGTAAAAGAACTCAAGAAAAAGAAAGAATCATTGATGACAACATATAGATTACATAAATATAAAAAAAGGAAGAATCCAAATTATAGAACATTTTGGTTTGCATTTTTCGCGTTGGAAAGTTTTTTGGGTTCAAAATATGAATCTGAGAGCTCAAATCAATTGGAAGAAGATAGTTTAAGTCAAGATAACCAGGTAAGACTAAAATAATCTGTTTAGAGGATAGAAAATAAAGTATGTAGGCAAAATAGAACAACTTTACTAGGAACTAAAAGTTGAACTACTACGAATTATGAAGTTTTACTAAAATATGGTACACGGAGTTACCACAATCAAAATCTACTGATGGTTAGTACCACCTCACTAGGTTTTTTCTATCTATTAAATAAAAGAAGACTTGCATATCTGGCAACCCAAAATATTGAGTGAGGTAACGAAAACGAATAGTATCTTTAGTTTGTGGTGTCAAAGTAGGTTTTTCGATTTTCGAAAGATATTTCGTTCTTCACTCAAATGTTTTTGTTTTTCAGTTGTTAGAATCCGATGAATCAAGTGATCACGAGACATCGCTGATAACTTCTGATCAAATTTCTTTTCCAAAAGAGACACCACGGATAACTTCTGAGCCAATTGTAATTCCGATTGAAGAAAAAAATTTGGCTATCTATAAGCCGCAGTCTTCTAAGTCCCAAAAAACTCTTACACTAACACTGCAAGCAAATAAGAAAAGTGAAACACTAAAAGTAAATAAAAGAGCTTCTAGGGAAGAAACAGACGAGTATGACTTATACGGACAACTGCTAGCAAAAAAAATGAAAAAGTTAAATGAGCATCAACGCGATCTAGCAATGCACGAAATCGATGAGATCATGTTCCGTATCAAAATGCAAAGTGGAAATGAATACAAGATAGAGCAGCGCTACTCAGCATCATCCCCTCCATACACGATGAAACCACAATTAATTGTAGTACAAAATAGTACACAGTATGGAGATGAAAATGTTACATACCAAGATCTCGACGTACAACAGCAGCTTTCTTCGTAATTCTGCAACCCAGATAAAGTACCTACATACCTAATACATTTCCTCAAGATTTTGTAATATTTTGGTGTATTCGTTTTCCCAATTTTCCCCAACCACCTCATACTATATGACTGAAGAAATATGCCGAGTGTGTGACAGTGGGACTTACAAATTTATTTAACTTGTCATAAATCAACATAACATACGTACACAGATATGCATTATAACTTAAACAAATAAATTGTATATCGCCATAACCTTCTTCGGTTGGGATTTAGAAAGCCGTCGCATGGATTTAGGTAAAACAAAGATAGGGGGGTGGAAGGGGTGGACTCCCCTATTTCAACGGTACCACTGCCAAAGTTAGGAATTGAATAGTTTCCGAGAAGCTAAGTTTTTAAATTTTGTAGGTTAAGTACTGAAAATCAAATAGGTACGAACAAACTTTGAGTGAGGCCTATACCCCAATTTTCCACAAAGAAGAAGTAGGATTAAATTAGGTTCTGTGAATCACTAATTTTATATGTTCCATAATGGACTGAAAATGTGTCTACTAAAATTAAAATAGGATCCATTTCAGACTAGCTAGTTAAGGTTGGTCCATTGTAGTTATGTAAATCATATCTGAGTCCAGGAGACAAATACGCAAATTAAAAAATTTGCAAATAAATTAATTCAAAACACATACAGTACCTATTCCCGCGCTTTATTAATGACCATCTTTTTGGGATTTTCAAGCATGTGCGTTACAAAACAAACCTCCATTAACCTAAAATTGTTTGAATATTAATTTCTTGGAAACTATTCAATTCTTATCTTTGGAAATGGTACCGTTGGAATGGGGGGTGGACTCCCCCTTCCTTCCTCTGTTTTTTTTATCGAAATTCATGCGACGGCTTTCTAAATGCCACCCCCTTCTTCTTAATGGTCTAAGAGCTGACAACCAAAACTACCAGGTAATTTTATTATCGATAAAACTATCAACTTACCTGAGGAACCCTTTTGTGAAAACTGTCGATTTGGCAGGCCGCACCTGCCAAATCGACTGGTGACCAGATCGACGGTTTTCACAAAAGGGTCCTTAACCATGAAAATGTTGATGTAAATAATTCTTCACGGCGGGCACGTAATGCTCAGTGAGTCAACCCAATAGACTTTTTGAAGCGAAAATCGTTTTTTATAAGCGCCTTTGAACTTCTTTATAATAATTTTTAAATTTCTTGGTAGTTTACATCTCTCACACCTATAAACATGCTTTAACTTAAAAGTACGCTAAACGCTAGCGTAGACCTACCTACTTAACCACTAATAAATATTTATTTAATATATTTTTAGGAGTGAGGAAAGGGCTTTATAAAAAGACTGGCATGTACGAGTTGACAGAAAATAACATCCTCGACATGTTCAAGCTAAATTTGTTAGTAGTACAGACATCGAGAATTATGGCTCGAGTCAAAACAATTGCAATCGCGTCTCGCAGGGCGATATGTTTGGAGGAAATTAATCACTTTAACAGAGTATAAGTATTGCAATAGGGTACATGTTCGATTGGCAATTTTGAAGTTACGAAATTTACCTCTTTGCTGAAAACCTTCTTGGACTAAGCGTTCCAACAAGAAGTTCCTGCGTTACCATAGCGTGTTACCTACTTGTGTTTATAAGCAGGAGTTTTTTTTATCATTCCAGTGATACCATTATAATAAAATTTTAACATTTTACACTACATATAGTAGTCTGTGATTTTACACTACGACATAATATAGGAGCACTCACAATCACAAAAGTTTTTTATTTTTAATTGCAAAATTCTTTGTCTTGCACTTGGTGATAGGGCAGGGGAGTGAAGTCCCCGGGCACAGATATAATACCCCCGGGACAGTCATCGATATTATAATATTATCAAGCACAGGAACCATGGACGTGGACTTTAGAGTCGCTAGGCTAACTAGTCTATGTCCGACGTCCGTTCGGATATCCCTGGTCCCTATCCAGTCGTTTAAATGCAGGGATAAGATTGGAATAAAATACTACGCCAGTCGTTCGGATATATGTATTATATTTATTAGGCATGGAACATTTCATGAATAGCAGTGAAAAATCATATGAAATACTTTTTCATACGTCGCACCTGCGACTTTTTTTCACACAGGCTGCTAAAAATCTCAGCGAATGAAATCACAGATCGTTCGGATTTCATCGTGAGACATCGGTCGATAGAATCAAACAGTCGTCGCCGTGTCGTTGCGAGCGAGGTACGCTTAATGCCTATTATGACGTGCAAGAAAGAGAGAAACATACTTTGCCGATGCGTCGTCAAACGATGCGACTTATTGCGATTACTTGACATTTATAAGCATTTTTATTGTCTGTCCCCAAATCTATTTCAAAATTTGCGTTGCAATAGCAAAACTTCATTAAATATGACATTTAGGCTATCGAAATGAAAATCATTGACTGTGAAATTTCGCATGTGAAATAGCAGTGAAAATAAATTTTAATTTCACCAAATGAAAATGATTTAAAAGTAGCAATCATTTTCATGCCTAATATATATGGTCTGTGCTGCTCTCAAAAAAATCTCAACAAATTGAGAAGAAATTGATTTCAAAGTACTTAGGTACTGAAAAATAATATTATTAAATTTTTCTGATTGCGAAAAGCCAAGCCATGGCTACTGTTGTAAAAGAGAAACGTCGGCAGGTAAGAATAAAGTTTTTACTTATATTATTTTTTGCGTATGCAGTCTTTGTTTTGTTTGCGTCGCTATTGGGCATACTTTATTCGCAGAAAAAGAAATGTAAAGAAAAAAAATCTGCCAGTTTATCGGAAGATGAACAATCTTTAAGTGGCGCAGCCTCAAATAACGAGGACAGAGCTAAAGTATCTGAAAGCTTTAAACAGGAAGTTCTAGAGGCTATTTCTGAAGTTACCTGCGATGTTTCTATTCAGAATATGGAACAACAAGCAGATTTTAAAATTCTATATAAAAAGCAAAGTTCCAGTTCCAAAAATGAGACCACCAACAAAGTACCAATAGATCTAGCTCGATCCCAAGATCTCTCAACTGACAGAAATAAAACAGAAATAGATAGCTTCAAAAACTTGAATGCTAAATTAGCAAAAATGGCCTTATCAAGCCAAAGGTCTGAGATCGATGGGAGAATGCCTGGGCTCGAAAATATAGATGATTTACAGCCTCACAGTAGAAACTCTGATCTTAAATGGTCAGAAACCGCTACTCCATCAGCGCCAATGTTTGAAGAACAAATTAAACCGCAAGCACCAATCCAAGAAGAGATTCTTAGTGAAAATCCTAAAGTGAAATGTATGCCGCTTGATGAAGTGATCCAGCTGTATGGAGGGACAGAGATGGCTGCTGTGAGGTCTATGAGCGAGCAAGAGGAGGCTGAAGTGGTGGCGGGCCCCAACTGCGGCCCGGACCATCCCTTGATTGACTTACTATCCACATTCAGGTAGGCACTAAATTGTAAAATTTCTAACTACTATGCAAAACATGGACATGCCCCTAATATAATGTTCGATGAGCATTTGACTACCCCTATACTTAGTATTCTCATGGATCTATGTACATGTTGAGTGTAGGTCTGACAATGGTCATAGGGATTGAGGACTGGCAGCTATTGAGCTGATCCATGTATCAGTGCACTGGTTTTTTAAAATGATTATCAATTCTGTTTTTGAAAGAAATCTCTGAGGGAGAACTAATCACAGTTTCCAGTAATTTGTTCCAAGGCTTAGATAGATAGATAGATAGATAAACTTTTTATTGTGCTTAAGACCAATTTACAGTACAAACACAGAAACATAATAAAAGAACAAAAAAAAGGAAAAGAAATGCACAATGGGCGGTGTTATTGTTGTCAAAAAAAAAGTGGTTTCTGCCAGACAACCTTAGATTGGAGAGAACTATTTAAAAATGTTTTTTTTTAGCTACAGTCAAGAAGTGTTCTGGGATTGCTTGTGCATGGTAGGTGTATCAACTTTTCTGAATGCCCTCTCAGTTTGTTGCCATTTATGTTTATTATGTCCAGTAAAACTCCATATTTTGGTAAATTTGTTTATTGGGCTATACACACTTAAATCAGAACTAGGGTCTAGACAAATACCTCACACTTTGACTCATGGTATGTGAAAATTCCAAATAATCAAATTCATGATAGTTTTTGAAATAAAACTTATTCTTCTGTTCTGAACCTGCTACCACCTTAATGCTACTACATCTATTTTCAGATGCTCATTAAGGGCTATGGAGAGAGAAAGATCTAGACTAGCCAGCCACTTTGACGATGAAGAGAAGTTCAGATCCACACTATGGAAGATTGAGAAGCGAAACATACATCTCAAGGAAGAATGCAAGTGTGGTTTGACTGTGCATATAAAAGCTATGTATGAACACGCTCATTTGATGAAGGAAAGGCTGCCAGTAGCCAAGCTCAAATTGGAAGGGTTGCTGAAAGATATCCAGGAGTCTTACTGTCATCACCAACATGCAGCTCTGTTGGCTCATTATCAGGTATGTCATCTAAATGTATTCAAGTATAGCCAGCAGTGAGATCATCAATTTTATGAATAAAAACTATGATGCTCCAACAATGGGTTCTGCAAAATAAAAAAACCAAAGAAGTATCTGTTCATATTGTAAAAACGGGAATTTTCACGTACTGCACTATCGGTGAAGGCACCGACTAAGTTTCGACGTCTTCTTCCGCGTCGCACGGCGCGACGCGGAAGGAGAAAGTCGCAACCACTCACCCTGATGAAGACTCTCGGAATGAGTCGAAACTTAGTCGGTGCCTTCACCGATAGTGCAGTATGTGAAAATTCCCGTTTTTACAATATGAATAGTCAAGTTCACGATAGTTTTTGGAAGTATCTGTTATTTATATGAACATACACTTATCTGACTAAAGATGATCCAACCTCCCGTGGTGATACCAATCTTATGGTTATACAAATCAAAAATCTTAGAGATATGCATGCATGTGATCTTTCTACAGTATTTTGTGCTAGTGTAAAGTTCCATTCATTCTCCATTGAGATGAGAATGGCTATACAACGAAGAGTCCTTCCAGAAAACTTCAAATGAGTAGGATGCCTAATTGGATTATGGGGAAAACACTTGGGCACTCTTATGCCTTAGTGATGTCCAAAATTTCTAAAAACATGACATTTCTCAAACTGAATTTTCCCATTTATTTATTGTCTTACTAGTGAATATTATAATTTTCAGATTGAAGAAATAGTATCAGAAACAATAAAAAGCAACAAAACTGAAATACGCAATGCACTTACATTGATATTACAAGCGTTGCGATTGAGCGACAGTGGGTTGGAAGCCTTACCGGAAGCATTGCAAAGATGGGCGGAGATATTAGCTCGCGCGCTGATTCATGATCTAGAGCTTAGGCATCTGCTATTCGTGATGCATCAGCTGTTCAGGTAAAAAATACTTTTACAAGTTATTCAAAATTTAAAAACGCATTTCTTATATTCCAGGGGGGGCTAGACAAATACCACTTTCTGTTGACGTTAACGTCTGCGGAAAGATTGAATTGTATGGGATAAGTTTTACCTTGAAAAATTTGCGTTAGCGTGAAAGGAAAAGTAAGCGTGAGGTATTTGTCTAGCCCCTGGTGTGCTGTCGCCACATGTCCTATCTAAAAAATAAAACACCGCCACTTACATTTGCTGAATTTAACTCAATGTTAATGCATTTTAAATTGTTTGATTTTTCGTTATATTTTTGCTGATTTTTGATGTGCTAACCTGGGTCTTCTGTACACTTTGTTTATTGTAAAGATAAAGATAATTTATTGCGTGAAATACATGAAGGTACATAGGTGTTTAAGGTATAAATGTGGTTCAATGTATTTCTACCATTAAGCATGCAGTTTCTATTGATACAATGATTGAATACAATTAAAGGCAAATAAGAAATAAAATTATAAAATAAAATTTTAAAAAAAGATTAAATCATGCAAACAATAAATTAAATTTAGAATATGTTGTGTAGAGTATGTTGTTAATTGTGTTTCTGTGTTTGTACTGTAAATTGGTGTTATGCCCAATAAAGAGTTCATCTATCTATCTTGTTTTTAGGCAAACACGGTCAGTGCATTGGGCGGCGCGCGTATTTGAACTTCGAATTTATGACAACGTGACAGCCGCGAGGACCCTCACCGTCCTCGACATATTGCTCTCCAAGCTACATCTGGAGACCGCTGTGGAGTGCGTCCAAGGTATGTTACGACAGTGTAACTGACTGAACCTAAGGGTTCGTTTCAACGCACAACGTCAACGCTGAAGGTAGAAAGCTGAGATTTGGAGTGTAGCATTATTTTATTCCAAAAACTATCGTGAACTTGACTGTTCATATTGCACGGCGTGACGCGGAGGGAGCAAGTCGCGTTCACTCACCCTGATGAAGACTCTCGGAATGAGTCGAAACTTAGTTGGTGCCTTCACAGATAGTGCAGTACGTGAAAATTCCCGTTTTTTACAACATGTGTAGCATTATTTTATAGCAAAACTACCCACTAAGAATCGATTTTAGGAAATTCAACCCTTCAGGGGGTTAAAACGCGTGAAAACCATTGTACGATCTCGATTGTCCACTGATGGGCAATGACCTCCCCCTACTCTTTCCATTTATTTCTTTTCTGCGCCGATTTGGACTTATCTGCTCATCTCTCCATCTCATTATCGGTCTGCCGCGACGTCTCCGCGCAGTGTGGTCGATGGTTAACTCGGCCCACTGGTCGCAAGACTTGCGGCAGACATGACCGGCCCAGTCATATTTGAGCTTGGCGGCTTTCGTCGCTCGTTTTAGTGGCACAAAGTGCTTCTTTAACATAGTGCTGAGTGGCGGCCGTTTTTGCTGTCAAGCTCATTTTTTAATGACACAAACATGTACTCCTGTATGTGAAACAAAATTACGGATTTTATCTTATCTTATCGTATAAGTATTATAACATAAAAAGTTTCAGAAACAGAAGAGGCCTGGGAAGAGTTAGACAGCAGAGGTGGCGGCGGAGCGGTCAGTTCGGGCACCTTGCGTGAGCGGGACCTGATCGCTTTACTGCGCGCCTTTCCGCTTCAGCAACTGTTGGCTAACCTTACGCTGTTCTCTCAAGCTGTAAGTACAAAATGCCTGCCTCCCTATTACTTATCTGAAAGTCACTTGGTGACGTTTTGACGTCGAATGATCATCACAAGCCACATAGTGTGTGGACAAGATAATCAAAGTGGTAAGACATGATATTAATGAAAACCTGTGCACTACGTTCAGTTCAACTATTAGTTATAAAAACACTAGCCTCTGGCCACGGCTTCGCATAACCGGGTATAAAGCAGCCTATGTTTTATTCACGAACTATACCTGTTCCATAATTAATACAAATCGGTTCAGCCGTTACGGAGATATTCAGTTATATCTAAGCGTCCAAACTGTTATAGTGTTTATAATGTTGGGAGGATAGGATTGATTGATGAATTTCAATGGTTTCAGGATTTCAGACAAGCGACCGAGTATGACTGGGGCGACGCATCCGGCGGCGATGAGTTGCTGAAGTCATGTTACGGTGTCCGCGTGCTGCTGTCGATACTGCAGCGCGCTGTTACGCTGCATCCCTTGTATGAGCGCTTACACGAGGTGTTGCGCGGCATCGCTTGCAGCGCGCTGACGTCACTCGCCTGCTTGTACTGGAGTCCCAGGTAAGTCTTGTGAAAGGAACGAAGTAGTAGAGTTGTGGAAGTGCTCGTCCGGGGTGGTGCTATCGCCATACCTATTTCTGCCGCCAAGCTGTAATGTAATGCTCACATTGCTGTGTTCTGGTTTGAAGGGTATGGGTGTGGAATTGCAGGCATATGAGACTTCTCATCGGTTATGTCTCAGGGACGGCAACGAGTGATACTTCTGGTATTGCAAGCGCCAACCAACATGTGGTCCGTCTGCTTGTCTGCCACTTTGGTTGTATGAAAAACAAATAATTAGAGGGTATAATTGACACTTTAATGGCTTTGTAGTAAAGTCCTCCACCCAATGGATCGATGATATCTTAAGGCGAGTAGACGGCGCCGCTACCACGCGCCGCCATCGTTCATATCGCATTGTACATTTACTAATACATTGTTAGCCACGAACATAACACGTGTCGCGTGTCCTCTTCGGCCGGCAATGGACAGTATACAACGAGAGGCGGCGGTGCGGCGACGGCAACGTCGCTCTGAGGCCTACGAGGAGGTTACGGTAGTGGTAGCCCAAGATTGTGGATAGTGGAATTTGATAGGTTTTTGACAATGATGCAGTTTTTTGTAATTCGGGATTTATGATTTTTATTTCAGAGCACCCTACTTCATATTGTTGGAAGAGACGATAACAGCTGAACTTGAGGCGGCGTTCGCAGCTGGCTTCACACTGTTTGGAACGCTCGATCTTCATAAATTGCCAGTTACGTTACTCTCTGACCAGACCGCTAAGGACTACTGTTCCACTTTTATTATTGGATTGCATGGTAAGACAGGTTACATTTAAATGTGTCACAAAAAATCCGATTCAGCACCCCCCTTTAATCGGCAATGAGTTGGTCAATTCAGCACCCCCCTTTAATCGGCAATGAGTTGGTCAATCACGCCATGAATCGAGGGACGCTCGGTCCGAATTTATTGGACACTTTCTATTCAGCTTGATGAATGCTATCTACAGATGTCTCATTCGGAAACATATCTGCTCAAAGTCCGAAATTTATACGAACGAATGACGAAAGGTCTTCCCCAATTCCTTCCATCTGCCTCTATCCTTGGCTGTTCTCCCACCGTTCCGTCTCGAACGCATCAAGATTGTCACGCCAACGCTTTCCCGGCCGACCACGACATCGTCTTCCATCTTCAGGTAGCCAAAAAGTTACAGCGTTGCCCCATTTCTCCGGCTCACGTGGCCCGAAACAACTTTTTCAGAAATTCCAGTAGTTGCACGTACCGTTGTGTTCCGTACTCGGTCAATGCGCTTTAGGCCTAGAATACTGCGTTGTATGGCCCTCTGCCATAAAAGCATACACGCCTCTCGGTGTTTGCTATGTATAATATGTACGTATTTACAAATTTAAAATGTATATAAGTAGTATATTAGTCATTAAGTTCCCATAATGGATGATGCTGTGTGAAAATTAAAAGTATCCAACATTATTTATTTACTAGCTTCTGCCCACTTCTTCGCCCGCGTGGTACCCGGATAAAAAGTAGCCTATATTATTATTACTGTAAAGTTTCATCAAAATCCGTTCAGTAGTTTTTGCGTGAAAGAGTAACAAACATCCATCCTCACAAACTTTGGCGTTTATAATAGTAGTAGGATAAAAAATGAATATAAGTAGTATGTTAGTCATTTAGTTCCCATAATGGATGATGCTGTGTGAAAATTTAAATGTCCAAAATTATTTATTTATTATTATTTTTTCAGTCTAGTTTTGTGAGCTACGACGCCACATACATACAAGAAACATTTGTGGTTTGGTTTCAGATGAGTCGCCGAGAATGATAGAGTCGCTGTCGGTGGAAGCGCCCGTGCTGCCGTGCGGCGTGCGCATACGCATCATCACACACGCAGCCATCAACAGAGACCAAGATCACGGACTAGCCAGAGCCGTGCTCGAATTCCTACTGCAGGTATATTTAGTTATCTAACGTTCATTTGCTATTCAATTTGAAGGTCTGGGTGGCGCAACCGGACGGATCAACCGTTCCGTTGAAAACAAAACTAAGTAGATAGATCTTTTTCATACGTATCATCCATATATGGATTTTTGTTCACTCGTCTGCTCCGGTGCGTTGAGCGGGCATTTGTTTTCGGTATTGAATTTTTATATTATTAGATTAGAATAGAATAGAATATAATTTATTTATTTGACACACACACACATACACACACACAACATAAAAGACATAATAACAACAAATAAAAATAATCTAGGTAGGTACTAATCTACAGCATAAAAGAAGATAAAAACATAAAATAATTAGAAGAAATTGACATACAATAAGATGCAAGAAGATGCAGACATATATTAAGCAAAGACCTAGATCCTACGGACAATTCTTCTATTCTACAATTCTATTCTATTTATTGGCCTTTGCTTACGTGTTTGAATAGTATCCGTGTAACCTGAGGATTCTGGCTATGTTTAATGGATTGGAAGTTTTTCACGGAGTCAGACCAGTCATTATTTGGACGGGGAATGACACCCTACAAACAAAAATTAAAAAAAAATATGAATAGAAATCCAGACTTAGTGTAAAACATCCAATTCCTGCTTAGTTTTGCGTTAAACGTAAGAACAGTATTAGAAGACATTTATATGAATCTCAGAACCCGTGATTAAAAGGCATATCCATAATATGACGTCATTTGGTACTTAAAAACTCTACCTATTCTGACTATTGGTGTTGCCGTTTTGGTTCTTCTGGCGACCTGTGGATGCTAACATTCATTTATTTTTACAGACTGCTTTAAAACGCAAGAGTGTGCCATGCAAGGCGGGCTGCGAATCCGCGGCGCGTGAATGCGTGCCTCTTCTGCTCACCACCCATCCGCACTTGCGCGCTCTAGCGTTGCGTACCGTCGCTGACGATGGTAAGCCTTCACCATCATACGACCCTGCTAGCACTAATGCCTAGCTTACACGTTCCTAGAACTATATTGCAGAATTTGTCTTCCTACTAATATAATAAATGCGAAAGTCTGTGTGTGTGTGTGTGTTTGTGAATGTTTGTTACCACGTATCTCCGTAACTACTAAACCGATTTTGATGAAATTTGGAATGTAGATAGTTTATGATCTGGAATAACATATAGACTATATCTCATTTTCGAAAATCAACCCCTAAAGGGGTTAAATAGGGCGGTAAAGTTTCTATGAAAAAAAAATTGTTTGGTTCACTCAAAACTCAGGCTATATCTAATTTTCGAAAATCGACCCCTAAGGGTTGCCCTAGTTGTTGCCCTAAATTTAGTAGTGTTAGAGCTTTTTTAAGAAAGAGTTCATCCATTTAAGTACTACCGCCGTATCTATTTCTGCCACATACACGGTAAAAACGGATTTCTTATAGAAAGACAAATTGCTTTCCTTTAAGACATTTTTATTACCTCCAAGAAAATGATTCTCTCTCTATAGACGCTAGACAATAATTTCTTCGTAATAGTAAAAAATCATCTCATTTTATTTTATTTGTTACGAGATAAATAAATTTAATTCAAGAAACATATTGTTTTATTTAACACATTTATTTGACATTTATTTGATACGACATAAAATAAGTCTTGAAATAAACATATTTATTTTCAAGTAAGAACAAAATTGAGAAAAATATTGTCTTCAAAAAAGATAAGCAGTATTTTTGTTTTAATAATATTGCATTAAACCAAGAAAATATATTTTTGTTATAACCAAATATTTCGAGAAATCAGTCTTTCTTATTCAAAGAAATCCTTTTTTCCCGTGTAGCAGTGATGCTGGCATTGCTGTGTCCCGGTTCGTAGGGGCCACAGGTACTCAAGCCTGAACTCATAGTCGGGAGTTGAAAACTCCCCGGAAATCCATCATACAGCATTCGCCTTATGGCTGGGTGCATAAAGGTTGAATTCGCGCTTGAATTTTCACATAGCGCCAGAATAGTCCCCTAGGGGAGTCCCTATTTGACTATGAATTCGGGCCTTAAAGGCCGACGGCGGTAACTTTATATCTGGTAGGTAGGTCTGTTAGGGTTAAGCTCGCCTTTGTACATGTCCTATATGTCTGTATTATCTGTGTGTACAATAAGGAATAAAGAATATTCGTTTGCCTCCAAGTAGCATAAATAAAACTGAAAATACGAGCACCGATTTTTAGACACCATTGCCAGTGGAAACTAAACCTATGCTTGAAATTAGATACAAGTATAGATTCGTTATGATTTATTTATTTAATTTAATTTAATTTCAACTGGACAGACCTAATTACACAATTACTATACCTCGTGTGTTCATAAGTCTTGAGACACAGTAAAACTAAAATATTTTTGGAGCTAAGTTGAGTATTCATTTATTGGATATTAAAATTAAAACTACTGACATCTAGATCTGTATTTAAAAATAAATAATTCAAAATGGCCGCCTTTGCATTCAATGCAGGCCTTCAAACGCGTGCGCCATTCATCTATGGCGGCACGAATCTTTTCAATGGGAATCCGTTTCGATTCTTTAATAAGGGCTCGCTTGAGAGAATCCAGGTTTGGGTGAGACTTTCTGCATGCCCTCAGATCCAATTCCATCCATAAAGAATAATCCAAAGGATTCAAGTCAGGGCTTGACGAGGGCCAATCTTCGCTCCGAATGAAGCCTGGCAAATTGGCCTCCAGCCAACGTTGGGTAGTCTTAGCTTTATGGGAGGGAGCAGAGTCCTGTTGGAAAACCCAGTATTTTCCAGCGAATAGCGTATCATTTAATGGTTTAACCACCGCTTCCAATATGTCGGTTTGGTAATTTTGTGCCTTCACCTTGACGCCTTGCTGGCAAAAATGAAGCGAAGTGACCCCCTCGTAGGGAACACCCCACCAAACCATCACACTTGCTGGATGATGAGTGCGCTGGACATTGCGTACAGATGGCTGGACGTCCTTTGAACTTCTGGCGTAAACCTTATTGTTCTGCCGGTTAAACTTTTCTTCCACCGTGAAGATCTTTTCATCGGTAAACAGGATATTTTTTGGATCGTGTCTCTTCAATAGGTTCCGACATCGTTCCACTCGCAATTTACGAAGACGCTCGTTTAAATAATGCACTTTCCTTCGACTGTAGGCCTTTAGTTTAAGATCATATTTAAGTATCCTGTTCACCGATTTTCGCGAAATGTTGGTCTGCAGAGCTAATTTCTTTTGAGTCCGGCAAGGGTTGCGACGAATTCGCTCTCTGATTACTTTGATGTTGGCGGGCGTCCTTACAGACCGCGGGCGGCCACATCTTCCACGGTCTTCTAAAGAGCCGGTCTCCTTGTACCTCTTTATGGTATAATACACAAAGTTCCGACTACATCCCAAACTTTGGATTTCACTAAAAACTTGCATTGGTTTTTTTCCTGCTTGAAACAGTGAAATTACAGTCGCACGCACATCTTTTGTTGGCGCCATTTTCACGGAGAATGAAACAAATATTCAAATGTATATTTTTTCTGATTCAAAACATTCGAAATTTAAAATTTTAAAAGTTTAAAAAAGGTTGCATGAATTACTTTCTTTTTAAATTAATTAAATAAGTTCGTCTCAAAACTTATGAACACACGAGGTAATATGATATAAATAAGTTTATAATTAGTGTAACGCCCATTTATTGGAACTATATTCGTTGGCCTTTATCCTCAAACAATTTCTAACTGCAAAAAGACCCTTACCAACTGGCTGAAGACCAAAAGCTATAACGAAATAGAGGACATCGTACACACAAAACGTTATAGTAAACAGACACTCTCAACCAACAGTGGGGTGATCCCCTTCATCACCCGCACTCTTAAGAGACTGAAGATTTTGAAGGAAGCCGATCACACAAACACACACACACACAATGCGCATTTAAGTTTTAATTTAGTTGTTAGTTATTCATATTGTAAAAACGGGAATTTTCACGTACTGCACTATCGGTGAAGTCACCGACTAAGTTTCGACTCATTCCGAGAGTCTTCATCAGGGTGAGTGGTTGCGAAGGAGAAAGTCGCAACGTACTGCACTATCGGTGCCTTCACCGATAGTGCAGTACGTGAAAATTCCCGTTTTTACAATATGAATAGTCAAGTTCACGATAGTTTTTAGTTGTTAGTTAGTTTTTTTTTCCGTTTTACTGTTCCTATTAGGTACAACTTATAAGATGATTTATAAAAATGTTTAAGAAGAGCCGGCTTTTCTAATACAAGCATATAATTGCTTAAAAGGAGACTCCAAACCCTGTAAGCACTAATCTATTAATTTTGTATTTGTATAATTTGTCGACCTCTGTGGCGCAGTGAGCGAAGGCCCGCCTGAGACACAGAAGGTTGCGGGTTCGATTCCCGCCGCGGGACAAATGCTTGTATAATCTTAAAATATTTGTCTTGGGTCTGGGTATTTTCTATGTATGTATTCGAAAAGTATATAAGTAGAATTCCCATAATAAAAGCTCTGCTTAGTTTGTGGCTAGATGATGTTGTGTGAAAAATATCTAACATTTTTTTTAAATTTTAAATTACAGCAGATACTTTAGATCCATCGTCGACTATGAGCGTTCTTCAAGTAGACAAATGGCGGCCCAGGGTTGATGAATTGCAAGCCACGTTGCAGGACTGGTCTAAGCGTTGCCCCGCGCTATTGCAGCATCTTTTGCTGCAACTCGATTACACACCATACACGTGAGTACCAGTCATCTTTGCTGTTCAGCATTAAGATCGCCTGAGTCATCATCATCAGCCTATATTAGTCAACTGCTGGACATAGGCCTCCCCTAATGAGCGCCATAGCGCCCTGTCTTCAGCTTGCCGCATCCAGCATCTGCCTGCAGTCTTTCGCAGATCGTCATCCCACCTGGCCGTAGGGCGTCCTACACTACGTTTGCCGAGTCGCGGTCTCCACTCAAGAACACGTTTACCTCAGCGGTTATCGGTTCTTCGCGAGATATGACCGGCCCACTGCCACTTCAGCTTGCTAATTCGTTGCTTGCTTAGTACTTGTCTTTAAATGGAAAGACTTATTGTTTTCTTCTCATTAGTTTTAATTATTTATAAAACGAAACGTTATAAATGTGCGGGTCGCGAGTAAAAGGCGCGCGTGCGTTCGCCGCTACGTAGGTTGGGGGAATGTCGGCCGCGGTGTGCGGGCGCGGGGGGCGTGAACAGGAATGGTCGACATTTTTCACACAGCGTCATCTAGCCGCAAACTAAGCAAAAATTTTATTATGGGAACTACATGACTGATATACTACTTATATAATTTGTTTTGTAAATACATGCATATTATACATAGAAAACACCCAGACCCGAGACAAATGAATGCAGATCATACAAACATTTGTCCCGCAGCGGGAATCGAACTCGCAACCTTATGCTTCTCAGGCGGACCTTCGTCCACTGCGCCACAGAGGTTGTCAGTCACAGTACTGAAGCACAATAAATAATAATCTATCTATCAGATGCAGACAGCTGGTTATGATTCTATCAGGTTAATTTTATCTAGAACATCATCGTTTCATCCAAAGGTTGTCTGGTAGAGATCGCTAAGCTGATGTGTTATTTGGTGTGCTATAAAGTAATTTCTATCTATCTATTTCTCGTCGACGATAACGGTCAAAAAACTAAATTGATGGGATATCTGGTATCGGCCCAAACAAGCAGCTTTTTAAATATCTTTAAATCCTATTACTCATTTAAAAAATAAAATAAAGTCTGTTAAATAAAAATTAATAACTTTAAGTATTAAAAGTGCTAGCCCGCCTGTATTCGTCCATCTTGTCTCGAAGATGTCGATCGGTCGATGATTAAGGCTCGAATACATAGTCGAATAGGGTCTCCCCTAGGGGACTGTTCAGGCGCTGAGTAAAACTTCAAGTGCGAATTCAACCTTTATGCACTCAGCGATAAGGCGAATGCTGGATTTTGGGGGACTGTTCAACCCCCGACTATGAATTCAGGCTTAAAAGATGTTCGTTCCAGCGGTCTGCCCCTGGCGCAGCAGTTGCATATAGGCGGATGGCTGTGCTCGTGGTCGGGCAGCAGCCCCGCGGCGCTGGAGACGGCGTGGCGCGTGCTGCTGCGGCTGCGCACGCACCGCGCGTGCTGGCCGCTCGGCGACGCCGGCCCGACTCCCGCCGCGCCCGACCCTGAGCCCGCTGACCTCTTCTCGATGGCGTACGCGGTGCTGTCCAGCGAGTGGGGACACTCTGTACCACTGGTAACTAACCGAACCGGTTTCGCCCGCGCGGTACCCGGATAAAAAGTAGCATGTGTGTTATTCTGATGAAACTACACTAATACTTTACAGCAATATCTGATGTATATTACTGTAAAGTATTAGTGTAAAGTTTCATCAAAATCCGTTCAGTAGTTTTTGCGTGAAAGAGTTACAAATATCCATCCTCACAAACTTTCACGTTTATGATAGTAGGATATATAGGGAACTGACAATTATAAAACACATAAAATAATCTAATTCGAAGTTGATCAGCCCAGAAATGCTTACATTACAAATTTCGGTTTTCGTAGGTAATTTTGGAAGATATCTCGTACAGGCTAAGTCAAAGTCAATACGTTTTTATTCATTGAAATCACAAGGATCATATAGAAACGTCTACTTAAAAACTACGTGAATTTAAAGTTTGAAAGTGAATTTACGCAAATTCCTCGCGCGCGACCAAGCCTAGAAGAATCAGGCAACAAACTCGTCTTGGTTATTTTTTTGATCTTTCTTCATTCAGCTTTAGTGTGGTGCCAATCGAACAAGGTAAACTCATTTATAGGAAAAGATTACTACTCAAAGAATTGTATAAAGTCTAAAAAGTATCAACCAAAGTTCTTAAGACAACACACGATTCGCGTTTTAATATACCTCGTGTGTTCATAAGTCTTGAGACACAGTAAAACTAAAATATTTTTGGAGCTAAGTTGAGTATTCATTTATTGGATATTAAAATTAAAACTACTGACATCTAGATCTGTATTTAATAATAAATCATTCAAAATGGCCGCCTTTGCATTCAATGCAGGCCTTCAAACGCGTGCGCCATTCATCTATGGCGGCACGAATCTTTTCAATGGGAATCCGTTTCGATTCTTTAATAAGGGCTCGCTTGAGAGAATCCAGGTTTGGGTGAGACTTTCTGCATGCCCTCAGCTCCAATTCCGTCCATAAAGAATAATCCAAAGGATTCAAGTCAGGGCTTGACGAGGGCCAATCTTCGCTCCGAATGAAGCCTGGCAAATTGGCCTCCAGCCAACGTTGGGTATTCTTAGCTTTATGGGAGGGAGCAGAGTCCTGTTGGAAAACCCAGTATTTTCCAGCGAATAGCGTATCATTTAATGGTTTAACCACCGCTTCCAATATGTCGGTTTGGTAATTTTGTGCCTTCACCTTGACCCCTTGCTGGCAAAAATGAAGCGAAGTGACCCCCTCGTAGGAAACACCCCACCAAACCATCACACTTGCTGGATAATGAGTGCGCTGGACATTGCGTACAGATGGCTGGACGTCCTTTGAACTTCTGGCGTAAACCTTATTGTTCTGCCGGTTAAACTTTTCTTCCACCGTGAAGATCTTTTCATCGGTAAACAGGATATTTTTTGGATCGTGTCTCTTCAATAGGTTCCGACATCGTTCCAGTCGCAATTTACGAAGACGCTCGTTTAAATAATGCACTTTCCTTCGACTGTAGGCCTTTAGTTTAAGATCATATTTAAGTATCCTGTTCACCGATATTCGCGAAATGTTGGTCTGCAGAGCTAATTTCTTTTGAGTCCGGCAAGGGTTGCGACGAATTCGCTCTCTGATTACTTTGATGTTGGCGGGCGTCCTTACAGACCGCGGGCGGCCACATCTTCCACGGTCTTCTAAAGAGCCGGTCTCCTTGTACCTCTTTATGGTATAATACACAAAGTTCCGACTACATCCCAAACTTTGGATTTCACTAAAAACTTGCATTGGTTTTTTTCCTGCTTGAAACAGTGAAATTACAGTCACACGCAAATCTTTTGTTGGCGCCATTTTTACGGAGAATGAAACAAATATTCAAATGTATATTTTTTCTGATTCAAAACATTCGAAATTTAAAATTTTAAAAGTTTAAAAAAGGTTGCATGAATTACTTTCTTTTTAAATTAATTAAATAAGTTCGTCTCAAAACTTATGAACACACGAGGTAATGCTTAACCTATTCTTAAAAAAAAAGTTAAAATAAGTTACTACATATACGCAAATTGACCATTAAGCTTACGAGGGAGTGGAGCGAAGACATCGAGCCATGCAGCTAGGTTAGAGTTGAACGTTAGTAATGTAAAAAAAAATAACGTAGGTGTTGTTTGTGTTTTGTAACAGATCTGCTCTGTGGGCGTGAACGCGATATTGACGCTGTGCGCGACGCGACCGCGCGAGGCCGTGCATTGCTTGGCGCCGGTCATGTTGATGTTGACGCTCACTCCCGAGTCCATTTCCCTCACGCCCAAGTAAGTTTCACTCGCAACGGCGTGAATACCTCACGCTCTGTTCACCTTTCGCGCAAACGCAAATTTGTATAAAAACTTGGCAGCAGTCACGTGATATCTCAACGGCTAATGTCATTCCCATACGATTCAATCTTTCCGCAGGCGTTAATGCCAAAAGTGGTCGTTGTCTAAGGGGGCTGGTCCACGGTGGTTCAGGGTCGAAGAGTATTGCGGACGGGCCTTGTCTAACAGTGGTACAAAAAGGGCTAGTATAGTATTCTATCACGTATTCCAGCGCCCCCTAGTGACGTGTGGCGTTAAAATATTACTAAGAATCCTTCTTTGAACCATACAAAACGAAAAATACTGGATGGCAATCAGCAGTTACACCGTTTCACATTCCATCTTCTATTGCAGCGCTCTCTAGTGACTAGTATATAAAAACCTTTCTACAAACCACCATTGACCTGTCCTTAAGTCACATCAATTACTGTCCATCTAAAGCACTGTTTCTTAATGTGGGCGATAACGCCTCCTTGTGGGCGCTGGAGGCCTTCAGGGGGGCGGTAGAAGGCTCTCGAAGATATTGCGGGCGCTAAGGCGGTTTAGAGGGGAAAGCATAGGTTGTTAGGTTTTATTCTCAAAGTGGGCGGTGGGAAAAATAAGTTTAAGAACCTGTGATCTAAAGGTTGTTTGAAAGAGATAGCTTCTAACGACCGACCATTGCAATTCCGCGATTAGCTTGTAAATTTCTCTGTTTGAATTTGTAAGCAACATAAAGTAATACAAAACGCATAAAACCTGCATTACAACCGGATAAACGATTTCAGAGAAATGGTTACAGATTAACAAACACAAAACGCTTATACGGACTCCTTGCGTCGTTAATAAAAAATCTAATTTCCAGGTTTACGGAGCTGTTTACGATACTACTGAACTGCGGGCCGAATCTCGTGCAGCGCGCTTTCGGACGCGGCGGCGCCTCCGGTGCAGAACTACTTTTACGGCTGGTATTGGCCCAAGTGGGCAACATACAGTGAGTAAATAAATAAATAAATAAATAAATAATGCTGGACAATCCACACAGCATCATCTAGCCCCAAGCTAAGCAGAGCTTGTGTTATGGGTACTAGATGACTGATATACTTAATACATTACATTACATAGATAGATATTTTTTTATTATACATAGAAAATACCCAGAACACCCGGAACAAATATTTGCAGATCGTACAAATATTTGTCCCAGTACCGTTACACTAACAAATAAAAGGGCGTAGCAACGTCCCGACACCACCCGCACCTCTTGCTACGCAGTCGGCTATTCGCCAGCCGCGCCACTGAGGTCGTCAGAGTAAAAGTAATGTAGCAACCAAGTCTGGTGCTTTAAATAGAAGCATAATATCCAGTGTAGTATCTGCATTGTGTTGTGGTGTTCCAGTGTTGTGGGCGCGACGTCGCTGCTGCCCGTGTGGATACACGCGCTGTGGCGGGTGCCGGCCGCGCTCAGCATCCTGGACATCGCCGCGCTCGCTTCCCGGGATTGGTACGCGCTCGACATGCACGCCGACCTACTGCTGCAGGTACTGATTGTGTAGCTACGCATGTTAATGTACGTCGCTGCTGCCCGTGTGGATACACGCGCTGTGGCGGGTGCCGGCCGCGCTCAGCATCCTGGACATCGCCGCGCTCGCTTCCCGGGATTGGTACGCGCTCGACATGCACGCCGACCTACTGCTGCAGGTACTGATTGTGTAGCTACGCATGTTAATGTACGTCGCTGCTGCCCGTGTGGATACACGCGCTGTGGCGGGTGCCGGCCGCGCTCAGCATCCTGGACATCGCCGCGCTCGCTTCCCGGGATTGGTACGCGCTCGACATGCACGCCGACCTACTGCTGCAGGTACTGATTGTGTAGCTACGCATGTTAATGTACGTCGCTGCTGCCCGTGTGGATACACGCGCTGTGGCGGGTGCCGGCCGCGCTCAGCATCCTGGACATCGCCGCGCTCGCTTCCCGGGATTGGTACGCGCTCGACATGCACGCCGACCTACTGCTGCAGGTACTGATTGTGTAGCTACGCATGTTAATGTACGTCGCTGCTGCCCGTGTGGATACACGCGCTGTGGCGGGTGCCGGCCGCGCTCAGCATCCTGGACATCGCCGCGCTCGCTTCCCGGGATTGGTACGCGCTCGACATGCACGCCGACCTACTGCTGCAGGTACTGATTGTGTAGCTACGCATGTTAATGTACGTCGCTGCTGCCCGTGTGGATACACGCGCTGTGGCGGGTGCCGGCCGCGCTCAGCATCCTGGACATCGCCGCGCTCGCTTCCCGGGATTGGTACGCGCTCGACATGCACGCCGACCTACTGCTGCAGGTACTGATTGTGTAGCTACGCATGTTAATGTACGTCGCTGCTGCCCGTGTGGATACACGCGCTGTGGCGGGTGCCGGCCGCGCTCAGCATCCTGGACATCGCCGCGCTCGCTTCCCGGGATTGGTACGCGCTCGACATGCACGCCGACCTACTGCTGCAGGTACTGATTGTGTAGCTACGCATGTTAATGTACGTCGCTGCTGCCCGTGTGGATACACGCGCTGTGGCGGGTGCCGGCCGCGCTCAGCATCCTGGACATCGCCGCGCTCGCTTCCCGGGATTGGTACGCGCTCGACATGCACGCCGACCTACTGCTGCAGGTACTGATTGTGTAGCTACGCATGTTAATGTACGTCGCTGCTGCCCGTGTGGATACACGCGCTGTGGCGGGTGCCGGCCGCGCTCAGCATCCTGGACATCGCCGCGCTCGCTTCCCGGGATTGGTACGCGCTCGACATGCACGCCGACCTACTGCTGCAGGTACTGATTGTGTAGCTACGCATGTTAATGTACGTCGCTGCTGCCCGTGTGGATACACGCGCTGTGGCGGGTGCCGGCCGCGCTCAGCATCCTGGACATCGCCGCGCTCGCTTCCCGGGATTGGTACGCGCTCGACATGCACGCCGACCTACTGCTGCAGGTACTGATTGTGTAGCTACGCATGTTAATGTACGTCGCTGCTGCCCGTGTGGATACACGCGCTGTGGCGGGTGCCGGCCGCGCTCAGCATCCTGGACATCGCCGCGCTCGCTTCCCGGGATTGGTACGCGCTCGACATGCACGCCGACCTACTGCTGCAGGTACTGATTGTGTAGCTACGCATGTTAATGTACGTCGCTGCTGCCCGTGTGGATACACGCGCTGTGGCGGGTGCCGGCCGCGCTCAGCATCCTGGACATCGCCGCGCTCGCTTCCCGGGATTGGTACGCGCTCGACATGCACGCCGACCTACTGCTGCAGGTACTGATTGTGTAGCTACGCATGTTAATGTACGTCGCTGCTGCCCGTGTGGATACACGCGCTGTGGCGGGTGCCGGCCGCGCTCAGCATCCTGGACATCGCCGCGCTCGCTTCCCGGGATTGGTACGCGCTCGACATGCACGCCGACCTACTGCTGCAGGTACTGATTGTGTAGCTACGCATGTTAATGTACGTCGCTGCTGCCCGTGTGGATACACGCGCTGTGGCGGGTGCCGGCCGCGCTCAGCATCCTGGACATCGCCGCGCTCGCTTCCCGGGATTGGTACGCGCTCGACATGCACGCCGACCTACTGCTGCAGGTACTGATTGTGTAGCTACGCATGTTAATGTACGTCGCTGCTGCCCGTGTGGATACACGCGCTGTGGCGGGTGCCGGCCGCGCTCAGCATCCTGGACATCGCCGCGCTCGCTTCCCGGGATTGGTACGCGCTCGACATGCACGCCGACCTACTGCTGCAGGTACTGATTGTGTAGCTACGCATGTTAATGTACGTCGCTGCTGCCCGTGTGGATACACGCGCTGTGGCGGGTGCCGGCCGCGCTCAGCATCCTGGACATCGCCGCGCTCGCTTCCCGGGATTGGTACGCGCTCGACATGCACGCCGACCTACTGCTGCAGGTACTGATTGTGTAGCTACGCATGTTAATGTACGTCGCTGCTGCCCGTGTGGATACACGCGCTGTGGCGGGTGCCGGCCGCGCTCAGCATCCTGGACATCGCCGCGCTCGCTTCCCGGGATTGGTACGCGCTCGACATGCACGCCGACCTACTGCTGCAGGTACTGATTGTGTAGCTACGCATGTTAATGTACGTCGCTGCTGCCCGTGTGGATACACGCGCTGTGGCGGGTGCCGGCCGCGCTCAGCATCCTGGACATCGCCGCGCTCGCTTCCCGGGATTGGTACGCGCTCGACATGCACGCCGACCTACTGCTGCAGGTACTGATTGTGTAGCTACGCATGTTAATGTACGTCGCTGCTGCCCGTGTGGATACACGCGCTGTGGCGGGTGCCGGCCGCGCTCAGCATCCTGGACATCGCCGCGCTCGCTTCCCGGGATTGGTACGCGCTCGACATGCACGCCGACCTACTGCTGCAGGTACTGATTGTGTAGCTACGCATGTTAATGTACGTCGCTGCTGCCCGTGTGGATACACGCGCTGTGGCGGGTGCCGGCCGCGCTCAGCATCCTGGACATCGCCGCGCTCGCTTCCCGGGATTGGTACGCGCTCGACATGCACGCCGACCTACTGCTGCAGGTACTGATTGTGTAGCTACGCATGTTAATGTACGTCGCTGCTGCCCGTGTGGATACACGCGCTGTGGCGGGTGCCGGCCGCGCTCAGCATCCTGGACATCGCCGCGCTCGCTTCCCGGGATTGGTACGCGCTCGACATGCACGCCGACCTACTGCTGCAGGTACTGATTGTGTAGCTACGCATGTTAATGTACGTCGCTGCTGCCCGTGTGGATACACGCGCTGTGGCGGGTGCCGGCCGCGCTCAGCATCCTGGACATCGCCGCGCTCGCTTCCCGGGATTGGTACGCGCTCGACATGCACGCCGACCTACTGCTGCAGGTACTGATTGTGTAGCTACGCATGTTAATGTACGTCGCTGCTGCCCGTGTGGATACACGCGCTGTGGCGGGTGCCGGCCGCGCTCAGCATCCTGGACATCGCCGCGCTCGCTTCCCGGGATTGGTACGCGCTCGACATGCACGCCGACCTACTGCTGCAGGTACTGATTGTGTAGCTACGCATGTTAATGTACGTCGCTGCTGCCCGTGTGGATACACGCGCTGTGGCGGGTGCCGGCCGCGCTCAGCATCCTGGACATCGCCGCGCTCGCTTCCCGGGATTGGTACGCGCTCGACATGCACGCCGACCTACTGCTGCAGGTACTGATTGTGTAGCTACGCATGTTAATGTACGTCGCTGCTGCCCGTGTGGATACACGCGCTGTGGCGGGTGCCGGCCGCGCTCAGCATCCTGGACATCGCCGCGCTCGCTTCCCGGGATTGGTACGCGCTCGACATGCACGCCGACCTACTGCTGCAGGTACTGATTGTGTAGCTACGCATGTTAATGTACGTCGCTGCTGCCCGTGTGGATACACGCGCTGTGGCGGGTGCCGGCCGCGCTCAGCATCCTGGACATCGCCGCGCTCGCTTCCCGGGATTGGTACGCGCTCGACATGCACGCCGACCTACTGCTGCAGGTACTGATTGTGTAGCTACGCATGTTAATGTACGTCGCTGCTGCCCGTGTGGATACACGCGCTGTGGCGGGTGCCGGCCGCGCTCAGCATCCTGGACATCGCCGCGCTCGCTTCCCGGGATTGGTACGCGCTCGACATGCACGCCGACCTACTGCTGCAGGTACTGATTGTGTAGCTACGCATGTTAATGTACGTCGCTGCTGCCCGTGTGGATACACGCGCTGTGGCGGGTGCCGGCCGCGCTCAGCATCCTGGACATCGCCGCGCTCGCTTCCCGGGATTGGTACGCGCTCGACATGCACGCCGACCTACTGCTGCAGGTACTGATTGTGTAGCTACGCATGTTAATGTACGTCGCTGCTGCCCGTGTGGATACACGCGCTGTGGCGGGTGCCGGCCGCGCTCAGCATCCTGGACATCGCCGCGCTCGCTTCCCGGGATTGGTACGCGCTCGACATGCACGCCGACCTACTGCTGCAGGTACTGATTGTGTAGCTACGCATGTTAATGTACGTCGCTGCTGCCCGTGTGGATACACGCGCTGTGGCGGGTGCCGGCCGCGCTCAGCATCCTGGACATCGCCGCGCTCGCTTCCCGGGATTGGTACGCGCTCGACATGCACGCCGACCTACTGCTGCAGGTACTGATTGTGTAGCTACGCATGTTAATGTACGTCGCTGCTGCCCGTGTGGATACACGCGCTGTGGCGGGTGCCGGCCGCGCTCAGCATCCTGGACATCGCCGCGCTCGCTTCCCGGGATTGGTACGCGCTCGACATGCACGCCGACCTACTGCTGCAGGTACTGATTGTGTAGCTACGCATGTTAATGTACGTCGCTGCTGCCCGTGTGGATACACGCGCTGTGGCGGGTGCCGGCCGCGCTCAGCATCCTGGACATCGCCGCGCTCGCTTCCCGGGATTGGTACGCGCTCGACATGCACGCCGACCTACTGCTGCAGGTACTGATTGTGTAGCTACGCATGTTAATGTACGTCGCTGCTGCCCGTGTGGATACACGCGCTGTGGCGGGTGCCGGCCGCGCTCAGCATCCTGGACATCGCCGCGCTCGCTTCCCGGGATTGGTACGCGCTCGACATGCACGCCGACCTACTGCTGCAGGTACTGATTGTGTAGCTACGCATGTTAATGTACGTCGCTGCTGCACCATACCTATACCACCTACCTATACCACCATGCCGCTAAGCAATAAATGCTTACGGTTTGAAGGGTATGGCTACCGGTAAAATTACAGGCACGTGAGACTTTTCACCCGTTATGTCTCAGGTTTGGCAACGCGCGAGTGATACCTCCGGTGTTGCAAGCTTTCACCAACAAAAACCACCATCCATAACGTTACCAATGAGCCGTATTTAACTTTTTGCTAGCCTCTTTAAAGATCTTATATTTTGTTCACAGCAAGATCCCAATACCAGAGATATAATCACAACCGCGGTCCGCTTCGCATTCACATCGCCCCTGCTGTGTGAGTCCATACTGAAAGTGGCTCACGCGCACGAAGTCAGGATACAGCTTTTCCCCAGGCTGATATCTGCGTTGTATCAACAGCGTATGGGCTCGCAACGAATACACGTGGACAAAGCACTGCAGGTGAGGAAGGGATCTTTATTATCGGAATATAAGCTCAAAGTTGTATACGTAAGTGCGCAGAGTGATCGTGTGTGTATGCACATTTATTTTTTACCTCTAAATTTTTATTTTAAAACTAGATAAATCTGGATTATTCTTGAAAAGATTTTTACGCCACGCGTCAATGGGGGAGCCCAATGTACTGTAAAACCGTAACCGATTGCCATGCAGTTTTCTGCAGCTTAGCAAGTCCAAAATTTCTAAAACTTGTAAAGGAGGATTTTGTCTAATTTTTGAAGTTCAGTTTAAAGTTTAAGAAGATTTGGACATAGGTTAGCCTGTCGAAATGCGTGGTATTGTCTAGTTCCCATAGTGATTTTGCTAATGTAATCAGGGGGCTAGTGTCCACCATAGCCATTCAACTGTAACTGACATCATTATCAACAGCCTGTAGAAGTCCCCTGCTGGACAGGCCTTCAGCTGAAATGTGGAATAACAAGCGATCTTGGGTGATCGATTCACCGGAACCTTTATGACGTTATTGGTCCATCAACCGGGGAGCCGGTTGATGGACCAATAACGTCCATGTCCGTTTCGTGACTGACTTGATATGTATTGAGATTTAATCCAATAATCCAGACCGGAGAGCTGGCTCTTATTTTATCTTCTAATTGCTATTCAGCGTGGCAATACAGCCAGAATTTTGGGAACGCGTACGTCTGGTAGTGATCTGGAGCAGTTGACCTATCTGAGGTTGTTTGCAACGGTCTTTAGATAGCTGTTTCATCTGTATTTTTGTACATCCCTTTTCGATCGGCTCTCTGCGCTTTTGCGCCAAGTCCGGTCGAAAGGGGCAATATTATACTTTTTAACTAACCCTATTCGGTCGGCTCTCTACGCTCGCGCTCATTTAGCGCGTCCAGCCGGAAAGGCATATACCTTCCAGCTTATACATAGTCTGAATAATATTGCAGAGTATAAACGCCGGCATATCCTCCGAAGATCTAGTGATCTACAAGTGTGCGAGCGCGGCTTTGGTCGCGCCGTTCCAGCATCCCTCCCACCTCACTCTTTGGCGGCTGTTCTTCCATATTTACCTGCAAAGACCATCTGATCTATAGTAAGTTTATTACTAGAAATATTGGGCGATAGAGGTCTGATAGACACTGTGTCCTACCACTGTCTAAGACAATGGGCGTACCTTAGAGTCTAAGGGTTAGGCGACAGCGACATTAGCACTGGACCGCGACAAATGGAAGGGGGATAAGGAAGCTTCGGCCCTGTAGGGGGAAGACGCAATCTGATAAATAATAATAATAACAATTGACGACCTCTGTGGCGCAGTGAGCGAAGGCCCGCCTGAGACGCAGAAGGTTGCGGGTTCGTTTCCTGCCGCGGCACAAATGTTTGTATGATCCGCAAATATTTGTCTCGGGTTTGGGTTGTTTCTATGTATAATATATATTTATTTACAAAAAAAGTATACTTATAAGTAGTATCTCAGTCATGTAGTTCCCATAGTACAAGCTATGCTTGGTTTGGAGCTAGATGAAGTTGTTGTGTCACGTGGTCTAATTTTCGTCTAATAATCTTGTTTTGTTCATCCCTCATTCCTTGCAGTGACGACACAGCGCCACCTTGCGGCCCACTATTCTTCAGCGGTCTCATAAAATCCCGCGTGATATCGCAAATCAGGAAACGCTTGATTGAAACGGCCACCTATCACCACAACGAAGCCGAAACATACAAAAACGATGGGAAGAAACAATCGAATCCCCAACCCAGCACTAGTAATCGAGTCGTCAGATCGGAATCCGATGCTGTCGACAATAGTCTTCTACCAGCGTTGACGATAGCGGACTTGACGGGAGAACCGGAGAGTGATTCGGACGGAGATTCCGATTCTGAGAATGATGAGCTGGAGAGTATCCCGATAGATAGCAGCACGGAGGAAGCGATTGAGGTGGAGAAGAGACGGAATGCCAATATGGCCGCCTACCATACCGGTGCTGAAATGTGAGTTGATGAAGTTTCAGCATATATAGTGGGCCATTATAAATGAGTTACCGCAAAATGTACATAAGCTAACTATTGACACGAACGTTGTTCGATTGGCACCACACTATTGACTGAAAGATGGATCATAAACAAAAACTTAGCTCAGTCAGTTGCCCGACTCTTCTAGCCGTGACATATCGCGCGCGACAAATCGTTAAAAACACACTTAGAATAAATAAATTAAAAAAAAAAACACTTTAATAGTCTATGCTTCAACGTGATCGTTGACCGATTCTTCTAGGCTAGGTCGCGCGCAACGAATCGTCAAAAATACACATATAATAAAAAAAAACACTTTAATAGTTTACGCTTAACGTGTGCGTTGACCGATTCTTTTAGGCTAGGTCGCATAATAAATACACATAAAAAAAACACTTTAATAGTCTATGTTTCAACGTGATCGTTGACCGATGCTTTTAGGCTCTTAGGTCGCTTTTAGGTCGTATAATAAATATAAAAAAACACTTTTACAGGATGATTCGCGAGTTCTCGCGGTGGGTGGACGAAGGCGAGAATGTGCGAGGAAAGCCGGCGCACGCGCACATTGCGCGGTTTATACCGCCAAAGGTAATCGAAGGATTTACAATTCATTAAATATTAATTGCGAAACATATCATCCGCTGTGATTATATGTACAAGTTTGAAGTCTTAAACCTGAATTCATAGTCGGGGGTTGAACAGTCCCCCAAAATCCATCATTCAGCATTCGCCTTATGCTGTGTGCATAAAGGTTGAATTCGCACCCCTATTCGACTATGAATTCGGGCCTTAGTATGTCTGTGTGCCAATCTATGGCGTACTATTTTACAAAAAAATGTATCGTTTAAAGTTTTAGTTTTTTTTATCGGCAAGGCGAGTAGTGGAGCAGTATTTTGACCTTCCAATTAGTATTAAAATATTTTTAGTATTTTAGAATTATTTATTAAATTTTTCGCATGCATTTTACTACGATATGATGATATACTTAGGCCTAAGGTTTTTAGATTTTGATCATGACTATAAAATGAATGAATGAATGTATCCCTAAACCAACAAAAAAGGTAAAAAATAAATGTTATATTATAGTTATGACTTATAAGTACCAATTTTAAATGTAGCTGTGTATAGTTTTTGGTCAAAATAAACTTTTACTTTACTTTACTTCTTTAACAAACCTGTTTGAAGAATGTGAAAGATGAATGAAGTGCAAGAGAAATGCCAGGATCATAAGTGGAAATCCGTGAACCCTGCTACTCCTCCGGGAAACAGGCGTGACTTTATGTTGTATGTCCGCTTGAGACGCACAAGGTTGCGGGTTCGATTCCCGCCGCGTGAAAAATGTTTGTATGATCTCAAAATATTTCTCTCGGGTCCAGTTATTTTCCATGTATAATATTACATTCCATTTCATGTATTTACAAAAGATATTTAAATATCCTAATATACTATATTAAACCGTGAAATTTTGTGAGGATGTTTGTTACTCTTTCACACAAAAACTACTGAACGGATTTTAATGAAACTACAGTAATATAGCTTATACATCAGAATAACACATAGGCCACTTTTTCTCCGGGTACCACGCGGGCGAAGCCGTGGGCAGAAGCTAGTAAGTAGTATATCAGTCATTTAGTTCCCATAACACAAGCTCTGCTTACTTTGTGGTTAGATGATGCTGTGTGGAAATGTCTAGCATTATTTATTTATTAATGTATGTCTGCAGGCCTTGGACGAGGCATGGGACAGTACGTTGTCTCGCTGCCGTCCGCCGCCGTCCGCGGATCTGGATACGTTCCTCCGCCCATCGCCAGCGCCGCCCTTCAGCGCAGAGGCGCCCAAGACGCCGCTGAACAGCGCCGTCGCTAGCATACTCAGCGTGAAGTGCCGCTGGCCTGTCAGGTAAGAATGGAATTGTACATTCAACGCCTCACAAACGTAGATACCTATTATTATTAGCCTTCTGTATTCCTTATCTTTAAACTTTACTAGCTTCTGCCCACGGTTTCGCCCGCGTGGTACCCGGAGAAAAAGTGGCCTATGTGTTATTCTGATGTATAAGCTATATTAAGCGATAAGACTGCCCATTGGCTTCAGTTTCTTTTTGTTTTATTCGCAAAACCATCTTGGTAAATATCCCGTTTGCAGTAAGAATTATGTTCATAACCATGATAGTTTCAAAAGTTATATATTTTTTTATTAATAAGTTCCATTTGATGGTTGTAGCGAGAGTCACAGATCCCGCAGGACGATAAGTCCGCGCGTCGTTAAGGTGGAAGACGAAGTATACCGGGACATTGCCCTGCTCATGTACAGAACCGACGGACTCTTGGAGGATATGCAAAAATACGCTAAGTAAGTACTATTACATACATACATATATAATAGAAGGGTGTTTTCTGTGCATAATATGTATGTACTAGCTTCTGCCCACGGCTTCGCCCGCGTGGTACCCAGATAAAAAGTAGCCTATGTGTTATTCTGATGTATAAGCTATATTACTGTGAAGTTTCATCAAAATCCGTTCAGGAGTTTTTGCGTGAAAGAGTAACAAACGTCAATTCTCACAAACTTTCGCGTTTATTATATTAGAAGGATCATTATACACTGATTTCAAGGAGGTTCTAACGCTAATTTGTCAAGGTAAAACTTGGCAACTGTCACGTGACATTTCCACAGCTAATGTAATTCCCATACAATTCAATCTTTCCGCAGGCGTTAACGCCAATAGAAAGTGGTATTTGTCTAGATTCCAAGGAGCACGGGAGTAATCTCATCAAATATAATTTAGTACTAGGTACCCGGATAAGAAATAACGTTCTTAAGAAGAAACGCATCCGTTTGTTTTTTTTAAATAAACTCATTTAAATTGATAAATACTCTATTTAACCACTTAGTATATAAAGCGCATCGAGCAGTTAACCCCGAGAAGCGTCATATTGAACCACACTTCATCAGTCCTTTCAGGACTCCTTTTAGGACTGATGAAGTATGGTTGAACTGTGGACTGATGTCAACACATCAGTCTTTTAGGACTGATGTTGGCAAACACGGTCATTTTCATTTTCATTACGTCATGTTGCCTGCTGTGCTTTGATTGGTTGAAACTACAGTTTCGACCAATCAGCGCAACTCGCAACGGGCGCGCGTGATAGGTCTCGCACGACAGTGGACAGAATTGTTTCCTAGCAAATTATGAAACGTTGCATGTCTTGAGGCTGTCTACACTATGATAAAGTGCAATTATATCGCTTAGAAACGATAAGAACGCCTATTTTACCTTTAATTTTAACATGTTACTGTTTAGTTTGTTAATTTCATTAGGTGTAAGAATAGAGTAGAGCTTCTGTGAAACGGCTCGACCGGAAACTGCTACCACCATGCCTATTTCTGCCGCCAAGCGTTAATGCTCTCATTACTCTATCTTCCGGTTTGAATAGTATGGTTGCCGGTGAACAGGCACATGAGATCTTACATCTTGATATCACAGGGAGGCAACGCGTGCAATACCTCTGGTATTGCAAATGTCCATAGGCTACGTTAACCGCTTACCACCAGATGAGCCTAGAGATTTTGCCTCTACTAACGAGGTGTTCAACAAAATTTTGAATTAGGGAATGGGGAACGGAAGTGTCGCGCATATCATCCGTCGACAGCAAGCTCTGGGAGATGGTGTCGGCGCTGCGTGTGCCCCGCCCCTTACCCCCCGTTAAGAAGCAATGCGCCAACAAATGCAAACCCATCACATTTCATTTGAACGTGAGTATACTGATTTACTGAGTCTATCTATATAGATGGATACTCAATCATAGTATATGTGATACTATGATTGAGTATCCGCATTGCTGTGTTCAGGGTCGAAAAATCAAAAAAATAAAATATTTTATTCAAAATTACAAATTACGTAACATAAATGGGTTGGGATCTCTTAAGTTAAGTTTAAATAAACCTGTATTAAAAGAGTCCCCTCATTTTTTTGCAACCTGTCACGCGGAATACTTGCAAAATGCTGGCATGTATCAAATGTAATGTTCGGACATCACCTCTGACTACTCCCTACTTTGTAACCTCAAAGATCCACGCACTTAGTATGTATCTGTGGATACATACTAAGTACTAAAAATATTTGTCTCTGGTCTGGGTTTTTTCTATGTATAATATGTATGTATTTACAAAAAAAGTATATTATTGCAGCATTATTTATTTACTAGCTTCCGCCTACGGCTTCGCCCGCGTGGTACTCGGACAAAAAGTAGCTTATTTGCTATTCTGATGTATCAGCTGTATTACTGTAAAGTTTCATCAAAATCTGTTCAGTAGTTTTTGCGTGAAAGAGTAACAAACATCCATCCTCACAAACTTTCACGTTTATAATATTAGTAGGATTTATATGATAGTAGGATTTTATGTTTTCAGATTCATGAATGGTGTATATCGGCTGGGGCCGAACGCGGGATCAGAGAATGCAGGTAAAACGAATACTCTAGGCTCCCACACAGCTGTTTTTTTTTTCTAACCTCCCCCAAGGTTTCCCCTAATTCCATTGATCTATAATTATATTTATATTTTAATATATTTTTTTACTAAAAAATATTATGAAGACGAATTAAACGGAGTTTTATTATTCATATTGTAAAAACGGGAATTTTCATCTGGGAATTGCGTCGCGCCGTGCACTACGCGACGCGGAAGGAGAAAGTCGCACCCTCAGTCGACCCTGATGAAGACTCTCGGAATGAGTCGAAACTTAGTCGGTGCCTTCACCGATAGTGCAGTACGTGAAAATTCCCGTTTTTACAATATGAATAGTCAAGTTCACGATAGTTTTTGAAGTTTTATTAATTAAAAAATTACAAATTAGTTAATAACCAGATAATCTCGGCGACCTCCGCGTGCGGCGGGCAAGAAGCCGGCTGCGACACAAATAATAATAATAATAATAATGCTGGACAATCCACACAGCATCATCTAGCCCCAAGCTAAGCAGAGCTTGTGTTATGGGTACTAGATGACTGATATACTTAATACAATACATAAAGGCATAGATTTATTTATTATTTATTTATTGCTGTCATGCACATAACATAGGTTGTAATGGTCATAGTATACATTAAATAGGCAGGTAGGTACATGAGCCCTGTAAGGGCGCTGCAAGATTCCCGCATCAGGTCATAATGTTTGTATGTTCTGCAGATATTTGTTACGGATTAGTTATGGTACCACGTCACTCGTAAGTTCCTGATACCCACGATACAGGGAATTCTAATGTGTGCTCAGGACTATGTATGTCTAACGACCTCTGTGGCGCAGTGGGCGGAAGCCCGCCTGAGACGCAGAAGGTTACGGGTTCGATTTACAAACAAATGTTTGTATCATCTGCAAATATTTGTCTCACGTCTTGGTGTTTTCTATGTATAATATGTATGTATTTACTAAAAAAAAGTATATAAGTAGTATATCAGTCATGTTCCCATAATACAAGCTCTGCTTAGTTTGGGGCTAGATGGTGCGTGTGAAAAATGACAAGCATAATTTATTTTATGGATTTATGTCAGTTGGGTGTGTTTTTTTTAATTTAAAATGTTATTTTCACAGATCAGCCTCCCTAACTGGCATCCGACGTTTGACGCGACCCAGACCACTAGTAGCGCGGACAGCGGCCGACCTACACACCATCGCTAGGTAACGTGTGGACACGCACATACTATAAAATAATCTGAAAAAAAAAAGAAAAAATCTTTATTTGAGCATTTAACAATTATTAAAGTAAGCTTAGTCTAGTTACTTAAATTAACCAACACCATAATAACTACTTATCTACTTAGATAGATAAAACATTTATTCGTTGCTACAGACACACACCAATATACATTTTATTGACAGTAAGTTTGTGTTTGTGTGTGTTGCAGTACAACAAAAAGGCCATGGCTCAGTGAAAATTTTTTGCTTAAAAGCAAAAACTTTAAATTAGGACTTAGAAACTTAGAAATTAGGATCTTAACCTGCTCATTCCCTAAGGGGACGAATTAAGGCCGAATTCATAGTAAAATAGGGGATCCCATAGGGGACTGTTCAGGCGCTTAGTAAAAATTCAAGTGCTAATTTAACCTTTATGCACCAGTCATAAGGCAAATGCTGAATGATGGATTTTGGGGGACTGTTCAACCCCCGACTATGAATTCAGACTTTAGTCCTCTACTAGGCGCCTGCCCTGGACTTGCTATCTGTACGAATTAGTCCCAGACTATCCTCGTGCGCGTTTGCTTTATTTAACGCATATAAGCATGTTAAATGCTACAAAATGTTGTTCGTCTTCCGTCGAAACCAACCGAATCAATTGCATCTTATTATTTAGATGACAAAAACTCTTGGGATCGATGACTCGATAAAAAATATAGGTATCTATTGTTTTGTAAAAGGATCATTAAAAAGAATAACCAGCCTTGTTTTCTTGCCTTTCTTTCCTGGCTTGGTCGCGGAAGAACAGGTAGTAGATAAAACCGACGTTTCAAAGTGATCCTTGTGATTTTAATGAATTAATGCACTTTGACATTGACAATGCAGCTATTAGGCCATTAACTATGACAGTTTCATGTAATGTACTGTAGTGAAATAAAAAATATCTTTTTTATTTAGTTTTGCATTTCTTTTCTTTTTTATTATGTTTTTGTACTCTCAAATGGCGTTATGCACAATACTGATTACAGTCGTGTCCGTTCTTTTGTGTTCATTTATAAGAATGTCTCTGACAACAATGTTATTTTACCCGTGACGTTTCATCCTGCATAGCCCAGCAACCATTCCATAAGCATATACTACTGTAATAATCTAGTTTATCACTTATATTTATAATAGTTTATTTCAGTCGCCATCCACATAATTCCGTTTTTTATATGATAATGTACAAGGGCCTCTTAGTCTTAGATGTGACTCCACTAATGCCTGTAAAGACCCAAGGCTGAGATTTGAAATGAATAAAGAGAAATTGTAAAAAGGGTTGTTAATGCGCTATGGTGACCTTAACGCGCCTTTCTAGCTTTATGTTTTGGTTTATGAGTCAAAGTCTCGAGTAGTATGATATTTAACTATAATAACACTTAAACACATATTAAGATAACTTAATTAAATGGTAAATGGTAATGGTTTGGTATGGTAATGGTTTGAGCACGCGATGTCTCGAACGAGGTTGAACGCGAACTGGTTGGATTTTGGTTGAACGAGCGAATGTGCACAATTGCTTGCAAAGCAAAAGTGCACAACCGCTGCGTGTTCGGTTTACTTAATCCGAACAGAAATATTAATAACTTTTCTAATGAAAGTGTGCGTGTTCAGACGGATCGGTGTACCGGAGCACGCGGTGAAGATCCTGGATCTGACGTGGCACAGCGCTGGCAGGTGCCTGCCCTGCGGCGCCGTCAACTCCGCGCTCGCTGCGCTGTTCGACGCGCTGGCTCAGGTAACACTGCCCGCGTGCTCGAACAACGCAGCTTAACAATCGACCGAGCAATTAATGAAAATACTTTATTATACACCTCATGCTCCTACAACCATAATAAACGTGAAGGTTTGTGAGGATGGATGTTTGTTACTCTTTCACGCAAAAACTACTGAACGGATTTTGATGAAACTTTACAGAAATATAGCTCATACATCAGAATAACACATAGTACTCTTACTGCTCTTTATCCGGGTACCATGCGGGCGAAGCCGTGAGCAGAGGCTAGTGTGTAATAATATGATGGACCTGTATAGAACTTATAATTATAAATTAGCAAGTTACTACGCTAGAAAAAAAACTAAAATGGCAAATGCCGAAAAAAACGCCGAGAAGAAAAAAAAAACTTATAGATATTAAGTGTCTGTTTAAGTAGGGTAATAATGTGATTGTTTGTAGCGTTGGATCACACACGACAGCAGATTCTGCCTGCATATGCTGTCCAAAGGTCTGGCGAACATCTCCACCCCGCTTCAAGAGACCCTGTGCGGCTCGCTGGTCGCACCGAGAGGCATGCAGTACTGCGCTTGGCCCGATGTTTACACGCTACTGCTAGAGTCGGACCTCCCTTCGCATACGCTCTTCAGCTATTTGTCCAGGGTAAGCTTATTCACCTTTACCTTACCTTGTCATCGAAAGGACTTTCTATATAACTGAGGAATTTAGGGGAAATTTTAAGATTGTCTACGATTTATAATGATAAAGCGCTGAACCGTCTGTGATGACGGTGGCCCGGGAATCAGCCGCAACGTGTGGAGCCGTGCAAGCCGGCAGAGTCCCCGATCTCCACCAGTGACCCCACAAACGCGCCCTAAAAAGGGCGCCTCCTCCAACTTGCGCTGATCCCTCCCTCCAAGCCTGACCGGTATAGCCTTGAAGATTATTGGGACGCGCAAGCCCACCGGAGCAGCAAACACCGCCTTGGCCCTCCCATGGTGCTCCTCCACGAGCCCACCATGCTGCCCCATCCACTGTGCCCCATGCGGCTCATAGGGACACGCGGAGGAGCCCCTCCTGTCAGTCCATTTGTTGCTCTACAATAAGATCCCACGTATGGGAAGTTATTGTCGGGCTTAAACGAGGCGCACTGTCCCATAGGCTTCTTCCCGGATCCGTCTGATCCATAAACGACAAGAGCCAATAGGCATATAGGAGAAGGTTAACCGACGATATGGTACCCCAAACTGAGTAACTTAACTGATACTCAACTGAACATTTGTTTTATTTCCAGTTCGAAATGAACCGCTGGAGCGAGCAGGCCAACGCCAACCAACGCCACAAGGTTATGTTCGCGCTACTGACAGCCGCGCAGCGCTTCGGGGCCGATCCCGTCGCCAACTCGGTCCTCATAGAGCTGATCGGACTGCACACAGTGCTGCTGATCAAACCGCAGGGACTCAGCTGGATGCTGATGGAGAGCCTGAGGATATCTGCGAACGGTGTACTCCCGCCCGTCTACTGGGACCATCTGCTCAAAGCCACGGAGACACATGCCAAGGACTTGACGTTTGATGATGTGAGAACCAGTTGTCTTCTGAACAATGCCTTTTTAAACGAATTTAAAGGAGCGTTTTTTTTGTTTGTTCACTATTAATAATTGTGACGACAAACGATCTCTGTGGTGCAGTGAGCGAAGGTTGCGGGTTCAATTCCCGCCACGGGGCAAATGTTTGTATCTGCAAATATTTGTCTCGGGTCTGGATGTTTTCTATGTATAATATGTATGTATTTACAAAAAATATATATATAAGTAGTATATCAGTCATGTAGTTCCCATAATACAAGCTCTGCTTAGTTTGTGGCTAGATGATGCTGTGTGACAATGTCCAGAATTATTTATATATTTATTTAATTACTTTTTTTAATACAACAAATGTGACAAACAAGCATAATACGGCCCACCTGTTGGTAAACGGTTACCGTAACCTATGGACGCTGGCAGCACCAGAGGTATAACCCGCGCATTGCCGACCCTCAGACATAACGGGTGAAAAGTCTCAAGTGCCTGTAATTTCACCGGCAGCCATACTCTTCAAACCGGAATACAATAATGCTCGCATACCTGCACGGTGGTATTACTTCCCGAACGAGATCTTCACAAGGAGCTCTACATACTTCTAAAACTCCATGTTGGTTGGTCCTATTCGAATGTTTTATACTTATACAAAAATTTAAGTATATCTGTAATCTCTTAGTGGTCCTATGCAAATATTGTCACAAGCTAGGGTTCTGGATGAAATCATTAAGTCCAATTATTCACTGTATTAGTAAAATCATACTATAAAAACAATAACATTCCAGAAACTACCACCTTTAATAGCGCGGTTAGTGTCGGATGATACTAGATTTCGATAGAACAAGTAGTGCGTCCATTCAATAAGAGATGGCGCTAGCGTACCGTAGTTAGCTAGCCGCGCTCGTCACAATATGATCTAAATCGTATCTACTCATACTTAGTAGTAGGTATTCGTTTTTGCCCAAAACTTACAACACCAGCACAAAACAGCCTTTTTGTGTTACATACTCCGAAAATATGTAGCTGCAATTCCATAGAAAGTTCTCGGCCACTGATTAAATAATAGTTAGTAAGAAAGAAAATACATTTATTTGACACACAACTTTACAGAAGATACAGGCAGAAGGTACTAATTCCTCTCCGAAACGCGTGGGCCATATAGGTCCTGTCTCAGCATATAATGCAACTCCACATCACGAGGATGTGAAGCTACACTGGTTATCAGACAGAACCTATTACGAGCTGCCGTTTGCAGTTCACTGCCGCCGTCTGCGGAATCGTACTGTTACGAGCGGGATAAAATAATTAAGTCCAATTAAACACCAAAATTAACACTGTATTAATAAATCATTCTATAAAAATGACAACAAAACAAATAGCACAACGAAACTATACAATTAAAACAAAAACACTAAAACACTTGGTACAACACTAGCGCAACTGTCACTTTACTAGTCACCGGGTATCGCTTATTTATCACTTCAAGTAATTCACTTTCCAATCTTGAAAAAAAACTGCCCCTACCGGTCGCTTGCCGCGCTTATATATCTCGTAAGACGTCTCTTCCAGAACATTATCGTAGGGGCGTGGCCCGCATGCCTCGCCCCGTCTCGTAGCGTCTCAAACATTATGGAAACTTCCGTCCTTTTCTAGCGCGGTTAGTGCCAGTCGATACTAGATGGCGGTAACAAGTAATGCGTCCATTTGATAAGAGATGGCGCCAGCGTACCGTAGTTAGCTAGGCCGCGCTCGTCACATTACTACAGTGCTATTACTGTGAACAATTTCCAGCTGAGCAGCATACTGCACGGCATCGGATCCGTGTGGTACGTATCCGGCAGCGTCGACGTCTGCGAACGGCACGCGACCTTCGCGCCCTGCGTGGCCAATCTCCTGAGTATCCTGATACGGGCGTATGTGGCTGCCGCCATCAAGCTGACCTTCGAACCTGACAGAGGTTAGTTTTAAATGACTAAATTTGTTGGATCTTAGTAAGTAGGTTAAGTTTTAATGTCTTTGGGGGGAGAGGGGAAGGCCTTTGGTATGGGACGCCACATGTGTAGATACCCTAGCACCATCTCATCTGTCGGGGACATCAGTTAGAGCAGGTGCAGCGGCTGATTCGGCCGAGGATCTCAAGAGGCGCAAATATAGAAGTCTCGACAGAGCTTTATTTGAGCCTTTTGGGGTTGAAACTCTGGGTCTATCGCGTTTTCAAAATTCTTTCAGGGCGACTGGTCCAAGCGACGCGTGACCAGAGAGCTGGATCTTATCTGGGTCAACGCATTAGCATTGCCAGTCAGCGTGGCAATGCGGCCAGTATCTTGGGAACGCTTCCGTCTGGTAGTGATTTGGATCAGTTGAGCTATCTATAGATCGTTTGCAACGGTCTTAAGATGGCTAGCTGTTTCATCTGTATTTTTGTATATACCTACTTGTGAATAGTTGTATGAATAAATGTATATCCCTTAAAAAAGTTTTAATTAAGAAAATAGGTTACACATATGTTAGGGTCAATGCCATTTTTATTTACTCAAATAAGTATAGACGATAGAGAAAATGCTTTATTGCACAAGATAAAAACAAGTATGTATGCAACTTATTTCTTACTAACATCTATGTAGCTGTTAGGTGTATTTATATAGGTATAGATATGTAAGTATCTTATTTATGTAGTTTATTTTTAACTTCTTTCGGTATCTATAATGTCTCTATAATGTTGGTTGTACGCAGCCGTCCTTGTTTGTTCTTCCAGTTTGTGTCCATCCAAAGGTTGCCTGGAAGAGATCGCTTTCAGCGATAAGGTCGTCCATTCTATCGCTAGGTGTTATTTTAATTACTTTTTCGTGTTTCTTTTGTATTTACTGGTGTGTACAATAAAGATATATCTAACATTTTCTTCCAGCTAACCTTTGTGTAATGAAGAGTGGGGTGGGAATGCGTTTGAAGGAGATGTATAGAGACTGGTTTGCTTGTTCGTACTGGCAGCGAGTCTTGGCCCCTACTATTCGTTGTGCAAGTCAGGTCTACCGAAAAAAAAATGTAGAATCACATATTTTTTTATCACACGTTGTTTCTTGGTCACTCTACGTAAAGGTCAATCATCCAACCGGAGTCTAGACTAAAACCTCACGCTTACTTTTCCTTTCACGCTAACTGCTGTCACGTGACGACCTCTGTGTGTGTGGTGGGCGAAGGCCCGCCTGAAACGCAGAAGGTTGCGGGTTCGAATCCCGCCGCAGGACAAATGTTTGTATGACCTGCATTTATCTTTGTCTCGGGTCTGGGTGTTTTCTTTATAAAATATATATAAATAAATAATGCTGGACATTTTCCACACAGCATCATCTAGCCCCAAACTAAGCATAGCTTGTATTATGGGAACTAAATGACTGATATATTAATTATATACTTTTTTTTGTAAATACATACATAATAATATTATACATAGAAAACACCCAGACCCGAGACAAATATTTGTAGATCATACAAACATTTGTCCCGCGGCGGGAATCGAACCCGCAACATTCTGCGTCTCAAGCGAGCTTTCGTCCACTGCGCCACAGAGGTCGTTATTATATCAACAGCTAAAGTCATTCCCATACAATCCAATCTTTCCGCAGGCGTGGTATCTGTCAGTAAGTTAGCCCTCAGTAGAGCTTAGTGCCTTGTGATGTATTTAATCACCTGTTTAGAACATTCCAGCATGTCGACGTCTTTAATGACAGCCCATCTTAATTGACAGTATATTTTATTTTCTACGTTTTTATATAAGTTTAAGATATTTAGCAAATTGGTGTAAACTGTAAGCTTACTATTTTCTAAAATAACATTTCTTATTCTAACATTGTGCATTTAAATGTTTCGCATGAAAAAAAATGAGATGACTACGAAAGATTAGGTGACACGACGAACAACTAGAAGATATATTAATTTGATTATTTATTTGTTAGCTTCAACTAACACGGCCGAGGGCCAATTATTAAAAATTAAAAACATAATATTGAACAAAGAAAATACATACATAGTTAATATTCTAACAAGTAGGTAGATAATAATATGCAACTACCCTAACGGTTTGAATGTGTCTGGTTCCCAGTGGGCTATTGCACGTGGACCGCGATATGCGGCGCGTGGACGCCGTGGGTGAACCCCAACTCTATCCTACCCCACCCCGCGGTCGCCACGCCCGGCACCGGCGCCAACACATACACCGCTATGCTGAAGAGGTTCACCGCCTGCATACGCCAAGCCATGCGCGACTGCCCCGGTGAGACTTACAGCAACAATACATTGAATATACCTGTGAAATATAGATATACGTTTTATTTTATGGCTAACATTATTATCAGTAACATTTTAGAAGGGATAGCTACGGCACAAGACACCACAAGAGCAAGTTTAATCTTATATATTCGATTATTTCATAAGAACAATGGTAGCAGCGGGGCGATCACATTAACTCATGGCTATCGAGATGGCAATCAATTTTGTCATTTATTCCTTATTTTAATGGCCCATCCATCCAAAAAACGGAACGTCCAATAGGAAACCAATTTTGTTCATTCGCATTGTCCATCTATGGCTCATCCAGCTTACAAATTAGCGTGATACGATTCATTCCATCCGATGATACCAGCCCTGGGAAAGTAGTGTGATCGCCCAGCCGATCCACAAATATGTTCTTGTACTTATGACAGTAGATCAAACCATCAACTAACTTTAATCGTAGATTTACGAAATCCAAAGTTGAAAACTACTATCGATCTTACGACCCTTAGTGTAGGTTCTGCAAGACTCATACAAGCCTAAGATATAATTTAAAAATGTATGATAATAAATTTACTTTGTACCCTATGTATGTGCTTAAAGTTAATAAACCATTCTTTATTGAAACTGTTTAAACGTAAGCAAGTGTACTTTAAGTTCCAAAGGTTTAATTAAATGAGCGCGCTGAAAGCAAGCTTCTACTTTTAGAGAGTAGACTCCAAATTTCTGTAAAAAAAAAACTTTTCATATTTTAAAAACGGAAATTTTCACGTATCGTACTATCGGTGAAGGCACCGACTAAGTTTCGACTCATTCCGAGAGTCTTCATCAGGGTGAGTGATCGCGACGTTCTCCGCGTCGCGTCATGCACTAGTACGGTACGTGAAAATTCCCGTTTACAATATGAATAGTTAAGTTCACGATAGTTGTTAGAATAAAAAAAAAAAAATATGCATTTTTAGATAGTTTTTAAATGAAAAGTTAACAGAAAAAAGTCAATAAAGAAATCTCTTCTTAGAGAAGGAGAAATTAGCTCATTATGCAGCTCAAAATGGATGATTTTTTTTATGGTTGTTACATTCAGGTTCGGAGAACACGATGCTGCACGCGATCTACTTTTGGGTGGTGAAAACGTTCCACGTCGTGGAAACTATGGAGACGTCGCAGAAGCCGCGCGCCAAGCTGTCTGCGTTACTCAAGCAGCTCGCCAAGCTGCCGTGGTGCGACCAGCAGTGGTTCACTTCGCCCTCTGTCATGACCACTTACAATGTAAATAATACAACTGTACACCAATCACCATGAAACTGTAATCTCAGTTGTACTGTAATCTCAGTTGTACTGTAATCTCAGTTGCACTGTAATCTCAGTTATACTGTAATCTCAGTTGTACTGTAATCTCAGTTGTACTGTTATCTCAGTTGTACTGTAATCTCAGTTGTACTGTAATCTCAGTTGTACTGTAATCTCAGTTGTACTGTAATCACAGTTGTACTGAGATTACAGTTTCGCAGAATAAATAAATAATGCTGGACATTTTCACACGGCATCATTTAGTCTCAAAGTAAGTAGAGCCTATGTTATGGGAACTACATTATTGTAAATCCATACATAGAATATATCCAGACCCGAGAATAATATTTGAATATCATATAAATATTTGTTCCACGGCGAGAATTTAAATCACAATCTTCTGCGTCTCAGGCGGGCGGCCCACTGCACCGCAGAGGTCGTCAAGAAGGACATACACATACGCACGCACGCATAAACAGCATGATTACACGTGCGCACTCTTACACACAGACTTTATAGTGGCTTAAAAGATTGGCCCAAGAAACTCCAACACCAGAGTTGGCCACTAACTATATTTTTGAGAAAGCCTTTTTGCAGTACATATAGACATTTTACCTAGATTTTAATTATATTATCGATAATAGTTAACTGTATTCGACATAGCTCAACGAATTAGCAAGCTGAAGTGGCAGTGGGCCGGTCATATCTCGCGAAGAACCGATAACCGCTGGGTGAAACGTGTTCTTGAGTGGAGACCGCGACTCGGCAAACGTAGTGTAGGACGCCCTCCGGCCAGGTGGGATGACGACCTGCGAAACACTGCAGGCAGATGCTGGATGCGGCAAGCTGAAGACAGGGCGCTATGGCGCTCATTAGGGGAGGCCTATGTCCAGCAGTGGACTAATATAGACTGATGATGATGATGATGAACTGTATTTTATTATTGTTTGTTTTATCTGGTGTACTGTATAATTGTTGTATTATTTTATGTGTGTGTCTGAAGTTGTAAATAAAGTCTTTTATCTATGTATCTATGTACGACGACCAACGTGGCGCGGTGGGAAAAGGTCCGCCTGCGACACAGGAGGTTGCGGGTTCGATTCCCGCCCTGGGACAAATGTTTGTACGATCTGCAAATATTTGTTCTGGGTGTTCTGGGTATTTTCTATGTATAATAAAAAATATTTATCTATGTAATGTATTGTATTAAGTATATCAGTCATCTAGTACCCATAACACAAGCTCTGCTTAGCTTGGGGCTAGATGATGCTGTGTGGATTGTCCAGCATTATTTATTATTTATTTATTTATTTATTTATGTATTTGCAGGTCATACAAAGATTTGTCCAGCGGCGGGAATCGAAACCGCCTTCTGCGTCTCTTTTTTCCTTCAACCTTCTGTTGTATTAGCGCATTCAAACAAAAAAAAAACAATCTCTTTAGCTTTATTATCAACATAGATTTATGTGATTCCTGTTTCGCAGCGAATCCAGGATCACTCAGCGATGAATGAAGAGCTGGCGCGATGGTGCTGCGCGCGCTTCCAAGCAACTAAGGCGGAGACGTTATTAGTGAACGTGGACAAGATCGATGTCAGCCTACCGAATATTCTTGCTATTCTACTGCAGCTGTTCGCTGCCAATCTATACATAGATAACCCTGAGGTACGTACACATGTTTACACATTTACATTTGTGTTAGTTTACGTTACCACTTACCAATCCTCACCGGTATGTCTTGAAGTCGGCGACGCGCGAGCGATACCTCCCGGTGTCTAGACAAATTCCACTTTCTGTTGGCGTTAACGCCTGCGGAAAGATTGAATTGTACGGGAATGACATTAGCTGTGGAAATGTCACGTGGCAGCTGCCATGTGTTACCTTGTATCGTTACACCAACCATATTCTTATTTTCACACCCTCTGTATTTTTTATGAATGTATCATGGATCAAACGGACACTGGCAGAATTGTGACAACTAGCCACAGAAGCCATAATTAAGAAGTTGAAGTTACCTTGTCAACTTTGCGTTAGCGTGAAAGGAAAAGTAAGCGTGAGGTATTTGTCTAGACCGCCGTAGATAGGTTACGATAATCAACAGGCGGGCCGTATGCTTGTTCATCATTTTAGTCAAGTCAAAGTCAAAGTCAAAATTCATTTATTCAATAAAATCACAAGGACCACTTTGAAACGTCGGTTTTTATCTAGGTGCCTGTTCCTCCGCGACCAAGCCAGGAAAGAAAGGCAAGAAAACAAGGCTGGTTATTTTTTTTAAAGATCCTTTTACAAAACAATAGATTCGAGTTGGAGCATTTTCAATCCCAAGAGTTTTTGTCATCTAAATAATCAGATATTTTATAGTATGCCTTTTTATAAAGCTTGTGTTTATTTTTTTTAAATTTGTTAATTGATAATTTTTGTATATCTCTTGGGAGTTTGTTATAAAAGCGTACACCGTGCCCTTTAAACGATTTACTAACTTTATCAAGTCTACAAGTGACAACAGCGAGTTTATCTTTATTTCTAGTATTAACATTGTGATTATCGCTTTTTTTCTCAAACAAATTAATATTTTTGTGAACATACATCAGATTTTCATAGATGTATTGACAATGGAAGACGTTGACAGTTGAATGAGAAGTTGATATTTATGAACAATACACAAAAGTTATCTGGAAGTGAATACTTTTTAGCCTATGTACTACTGTTATGTGCAATAAATAATGTTCTATCTATCTATCTAATTAGCAATAGGCAGGTTATTGCTCGCAGATCTGAATGGCGAGTATAAACCAGAGGACGTAGCTTAGAAAGCCCCTTTCCCCCACAGGGATCCAGGTTACCTTGAAAGTTTTTCCTAAAAGGGGAAAATCGTTCCAAGGTCATGGAACTCTGCCGCAGCAGTGGACTTTAACAGGCTATATTACGTTTATGAACAAGGTGTTTTCATAACTAGCTGTGGCACGGCCGCCCTCGGCCACCGCGTGACATCGCCCGTGCTATTACTTCTTTTGCTCGGCTCCTAGCGTGATAGTCTATAACCTTCCTCAAGAATTGGGCTATGGAATGCAATTATTTTTTTTAATCCGATTAGTTCCATATATTATAGCGCGTTCAAACAAAAAATACAAATTATCCAGCTTTATTATATGCTTATATTATGACAACCTCAGTGGCGCAGTGGGCGAAGGTCCGCCTGAGGCGCAGAAGGTTGCGGGTTCGATTCTCGCTGCGGGACAAATGTTTGTCTGATCTGAATTCATTTGTCTTGGTTCTGGGTGTTTTCTGTGTAAAATATGTATGTATTTACAAAAAAAAATTATATCATTAGTATATCAGTTATGTAGTTCCCATAACACAAGCTCTGCTTACTTTGGGGCTAGATGATGCTGTGTGAAAATGTCCCGCCTTATTTATTATTATAGTTTTATACGGGTCTATATCGTGTTCAATTCGTGATCGCTGCTGTTGCAACACAGGCGAAACGTCGCGTCGGGATAATAATAAAAAAGGTAAACTCTATAAAAGACCCGTATAAAACTTATATTTATGTTTACTGATCGCGAAAATTTTCGGTGTATTCATCAAGAAATATATTTTTTGTTCGGTCAAAAGGGTCTCTGTCTCATTAGATGCAACTTCCACTGCGATTTTCAAATCTAGACTACGTAAGTGGCTACATGAAAACACTTTTTACTCGGTAGACGAATTTTATGTGCTACCAATTATATAGGGTACAATTGACGAGCCCCTGTATTGTACGTCCATGGAATGCACAACCATGGAAAGTACACCCTTGGAAAGTACAGCCAGTATTACAAACCATTGGTTTCAAATACTTGGTTTGTAATACTGGGCGTACATTCCTGGGCGTGCATTCCCTACACGTGTTGACCTTGTACGGCCAGTTTTGTACAACCCTGGAATGTACAGCCATGGAATACGAACCAATTTCATGCTCTGTTTTCATGTGCGAGTGCTATCAAGGGGCAAGTGCTGTGTTGCCATAGTATTTTACGCTATTAGTAAATTAATGTAGATGTAGTAAGTAGATTAGTTATTTATGTCGGGTTTTTGCAGATGAACTAACCGGTTGGTTTTATTAATTTGAACCCAAGTTTGTTGGATAAAGTCGGATAGCAATCCTCCTTTTCTGAGTGGTAATAAAAAAAAAACCTAATAACCCTGAGGTACGTACACATGTTTACACATTTACATTTATGTTAGTTTACGTTACCACTTACCAATCCTCACCGGTATGTCTTGAAGTCGGCGACGCGCGAGCGATACCTCCCGGTGTCTAGACAAATTCCACTTTCTGTTGGCGTTAACGCCTGCGGAAAGATTGAAATGTACGGGAATGACATTAGCTGTGGAAATGTCACGTGGCAGCTGCCATGTGTTACCTTGTATCGTTACACCAACCATATTCTGATAAAGTCGGATAGCAATCCTCCTTTTCTGAGTGGTAATAAAAAAAAACCTAATAACCTAACCAATCTAAGATGGATTTGCTTATGAAGGATTTCTCAGGCCAACATTAACTTATTGTTTACATTATTTATCAATGGCAACTCTTAGTTGAACATATTAGAACTTGCTTAGTGCAAACGAGGCTCGTTCTCGTCATGCGACTTATTCGCATCGACCAATGAGAGCTCACGGATATGACGAACTCGCGACCAATGAGCGTCGAGAATATTGGTTTGTAATCCGGGGTGTACATTCCAGGGGTGTGCAATACCGTCATGTGTTTAGTTTGTACGGAGCGTATTGTACGACCATGGAAAGCACACCCAGATAATTAAAACCAAATGGTTTGTAATACTGGCTGTACTTTCCAGGGGTGTGCATTCCATGGTTGTGCTTTGCATGGACGTACAATACGGTCTCCCCAATTGACAGAATTATTTATTTTAATAAAAATGTATCTCCTTCTTTTACAATTTAAATTAGGTTTATTTATTTAAATAAAAATTTAGTTTATTTTTTAAAATAATTTATTTCAAATTTAAATTAGGTTACTATACTTTAGTGTATTGTTATAGCTAAGTACATTGGCCTCGATTCTGTAGTACACTGACAAAACTAAATTTAAACTGTCGCTCTCTTTTACTGATAGTGCAAGCAAGAAAGAGATAGCTACAATTTTAGAGCTGTCCAATTAGTCAGATCTAAGTTTTCCATACAAATTTAGTCGTGATATCAAAACATGCTGACTAAACACGAAGAAAAGCAGCACGTAAACTGATTTGACAGCAGCACACGGCACTAAAATTGTAGCTATCTCTTTCTTGCGTATACTATCATTAAAAGAGAGCGATAGTTCAAATTTAGTTTAGTCAGTGTACTACAGAATCGAGTCCATTATTTGACTTGTAACTTGGTGTTATGCATACATTATCTGTATCTCTATCTTAGTATCTTTATTGCAGTTCCTTAAAGAAGGAGCTAAACTGCCGTGGTGGCATCTCACCGAGCAAGGTCTACTCGACGGACTGATTGATTTCTTCAAGGTGCACTACACCATTGAACAGCCATACCACGAAAAGCCTCAATCTAAGTAAGTCTATAGACTAGTATATACATATCCTATACGTTAATACTTGCTCAGAAGTTTAAAACGTAGCAGAACAATAAAGTGAGGTAACCGGCATACCCTAGAACTGAAACTTCGAAGGCATGTACCATAGAGTTCTTGCAGATTTCGCACTCTTTTTGCCCGCGACGCAAGTGGCTAGCTAGATATTGGCGTAACATCCGTTATTCTTATTTTGATTGCCATATTGTTTTATAACATAACGAGCTTCTGCCCACGGCTTCGCCCGCGTGGTACCCGGATAAAAAGTGGCCTATGTGTTATTCTGATATATAAGCTATATTACTGTAAAGTTTCATCAAAATCCGTTCAGTAGTTTTTGCGTGAAAGAGTAACAAACATCCATCCTCACAAACTTTCACGTTTATAATATTATATTTAGTAGGATAATTATTACCCATTAGGTAAAAATCGACTTTATATAACGGGAAGTTGATATAAAGGTCCAATATAAAATTGTATCCCCCATTTTTTCACACTCAAAGATGTTTTTTTTTTTCATAAAATTTATATGTGACCCATTAAAAATAGAATCATTTAAATCGGTTTACATTTAGCAAAGATGTTGCGTAACATACACACAAAAAATATACAAACGTATTCAGAACTTCCTCCTTTTTTGAAGTCAGTTGAAATGGTCGAAGACGCCGCGCCGCTGACCGCCCAAGTAAAGATGGCGAGACGATCTTTAAGCAATCGATCCACAGTGATCTGATTTTACGTTGGAAAGCGATCTGTGGAAGGAATAGGGGGTTGCTTGAGTTGTCTGAAATAAATCAATGCGAGGCGATAAGACCGCCCGTAAGTTCTGGAGTTTTGTTCAGTCCTATTTACTTGGTGTACAATTTATTTCATTGTACAGTGTAACTTACGGACTAAATTAGTCCAACGCATTACAATGTAGAACTAAGGTAAACAAGTAGAGTGGCGTTGAATTTACCCACCTTATCATGGAAAATATATAGATCTGGGTATTTACATAGCAAGCATATCGCTGAGCAGCGCTTGCGTTCGAGCAGAACGTGTGTTATTCGCTTAGTTGGTATGCAGGCGCGCTGACGCAACAAATAGACGATGCAGGGTCCTCCAGGTCCGACTTACAATAACGACTTACAATAAATATTTGCATTCATTTATCCAAGAAGTCTAGATACAAGGAGATTCCCGTTCACTCTTGCCCTGAATAATGGTCCTACTACTATTATAAACGCGAAAGTTTGTGAGGATGGATGTTTGTTAATCTTTGACGCCGAAACTACTGAACGGATTTTGATGAAACTTTACAGTAATATAGCTTATACATCAGAATAACACATAGGCTATTTATCCGGGTACCGCGCGGACGAAAGCCGTGGGCAGAAGCTAGTTGTTAATAATTGTACAGTGTGATACTGCACGCGGCCGAGCTGTTCCCGCACCAGCAGTACTCGGGCGTGGTGCGTCGCAAGCGGCAGCTCCTCGTGACGGAGTGGACGAAGGCCGCCAGCATCGGACCCCTCAAGCAGCACAGGGCTGCCTTCACGCAGTTCATGATTCAACACATCACGAAGATAGGTACGATGTAAAGTATGGACATAAAAAAAACAGTTTTTTTATGAAGACCTGATTAACCATTCGAGAGGCATCGTCGAACAAACACATAAAGTTGAACCAACTTGTCCAAGTTGACTCGAAATTCTTGAATGTCTTTGAATTCAGTTATCAATTTACAATGTATTCCAAATATTCATTCAAAAGCATTGCTGTCATTTGATGGTTGAACCGTCCACCAGTGTACTAGCTCATACGAAAAAACTATAAAAATAAATGCCATTTTCAGATGCGATCTTGGAAAAGCCGGAAGAGCCAAAGGACCTGCTCTATCGCCTTGTCTACCTGACCCACTGCGAGTCAGAAGACGAGGCCTCGACCGTTGTACCGGTTAGTATATACCTTGTTTACCGTACTTGCTCGGTCGCAAAGAATCTACGTTAACTCATCTAGCTCTCTCCATCATCAATAACTACCACGAGGTTAGGGGTACTGGAACACTGCTGTCATCAACCTTGGGATTGAAAGGCTCCAACTCGATAAAAAAATGTAGGTACCTATTGTTGTAAAAGGATCATTAAATAGAATAACCAGCCTTGCCTTTCTTTCCTGGCTTGGTGGAAGAACAGGCGGTAGATAAAATCGACGTTTCAAAGTGATCCTTATGATTAAACCCAGAAAATTTGGTTTCAAGGCGTTTGGCTTCTTGGGGTCAGAAAAGAAAGGGGAATAATGCACAGTACACCCCAATGCGACACGTCAGTGCAGACCTTAGTTCCCCCAAATGGAATTAGAAGCGCTTCAATGGAAGATGGACTATCACAAACTGGTTTTTTGTAGTTAAGCACACATGAGTAGCGAGTGTAACTAATTACGCTGCCCTCAATACATTAAACATTACACTCGGTTGGCGTAAACTGATTGAAGACTACATATGAAATCCCAAAACAAATATCAAACGTTCGAGGAATATGCGTAAACTAATTGAAGACTACATATGAAATCCCAAAACAATTATCAAACGTTCGAGGAATATGCGTAAACTGATTGAAGACTACATATGAAATCCCAAAACAAATATCAAACGTTCGAGGAATATGCGTAAACTGATTGAAGACTACATATGAAATCCCAAAACAAATATCAAACGTTCGAGGAATATGCGTAAACTGATTGAAGACTACATATGAAATCCCAAAACAAATATCAAACGTTCGAGGAATATGCGTAAACTGATTGAAGACTACATATGAAATCCCAAAACAATTATCAAACGTTCGAGGAATATGCGTAAACTGATTGAAGACTACATATGAAATCCCAAAACAAATATCAAACGTTCGAGGAATATGCGTAAACTGATTGAAGACTACATATGAAATCCCAAAACAATTATCAAACGTTCGAGGAATATGCGTAAACTGATTGAAGACTACATATGAAATCCCAAAACAAATATCAAACGTTCGAGGAATATGCGTAAACTGATTGAAGACTACATATGAAATCCCAAAACAAATATCAAACGTTCGAGGAATATGCGTAAACTGATTGAAGACTACATATGAAATCCCAAAACAAATATCAAACGTTCGAGGAATATGCGTAAACTGATTGAAGACTACATATGAAATCCCAAAACAAATATCAAACGTTCGAGGAATATGCGTAAACTGATTGAAGACTACATATGAAATCCCAAAACAAATATCAAACGTTCGAGGAATATGCGTAAACTGATTGAAGACTACATATGAAATCCCAAAACAAATATCAAACGTTCGAGGAATATGCGTAAACTGATTGAAGACTACATATGAAATCCCAAAACAAATATCAAACGTTCGAGGAATATGCGTAAACTGATTGAAGACTACATATGAAATCCCAAAACAATTATCAAACACTAAACTTGCTGCTGTATTTCTTATGATGGACGTCCTCGTATTTGTACTTCGTACGCAGATCTGTGAGAATGCCAAGTAGTCGGAGGCAAGTTCAATTATTATATTCAGCACATGACCTCGTGAAGAAATATAGTTTTAGAAATCCATTATGAGGTATTTTACTCAACGTGTATGACAAGGAAGGCTCTTGGGTTAAGTTTTACCGTCAAGCGTCGTCAGTAGAATGCATTAAATCCAGTAGCTTTTGTTTTTTGACAACCTCTGTGGCGCAGTGGGCGAAGGTCCGCCTGAGACGCAGAAGATTGCGGGTTCGATTCCCGCTGCGGGACAAATGTTTGTATGATCTGCATTCATTTGTCTCGGGTCTGGGTGTTTTCTATGTATTATATGTATGTATTTACAAAAAAAAGTGTATATAAGTAGTTTAACAGTCATGTAGTTCCAATAACACAAGCTCTGCTTACTTTGGGGCTAGATGATGCTGTGTGAAAAATGTCCAGCATTATTTATTTATTTTTAAAGTAACCTTGTCAATGTGCCACAATGTTTATACTACTAAAGTGACAATAAAGCATACGGCCTATATCTCGGTAAGCGGTTACTGTAACCTTTGGACGCTTGCAACACCAGAGGTATCTCTCGCGTGTTACCAACCCTGAGATATAATGGTTAAAAAGTCTCACGTGTCTGTAATTTCACCGGCAGCCATACCCTTCAAACCGGAACATAACAGCTTGGCGGCAGAAATGGTATGGCGGTTGTGCTTCCCTGGACCTGCTCTTTCTCAAGGAGCTCCACTAATGGTATGGCGGTTGTGCTTCCCTGGACCTGCTCTTTCTCAAGGAGCTCCACTACTTCAGAAACAAAATAATAATAAATTCGTTCATTTAAACGAATGTATTATGGATGGGTGGCTAGTTTCTTCCAAGAGTACATAAATAAGGCTTTGAATGTCTAGGTAACTTTGTACCTACCTAGGTACGAAGTTGAATTTTAGGGCACTAAATCCGAACCGTTCACTGATCAGTGATCACTGATGAACTCAGGTTGGTAGGTAGGTTTTACTCCTAGCACCATGAGCAAACTAACAGAATGCAGGTACCTAGACACACGTAAGGCAGTAGTATAGTGTTGTAAACATTGTCAGGCGTGGCGTCATTGGATCTGCGAGATCGGGCCGGCGCACGTGCTGCCCGCGTGCGTGGACATGGCCGCTCAGATCACGGTCCTGAGGATCGCCGCGCCCATCGCGGACGACGCGATACGCATGCATCTGCACAACTGCGGTCAGTTACACTATCCCACGCGACATCTAGAACATATAGAAGCAGAGAGTCCGGTCAGTCTAATAATCCTTTACATTATACCACGCGATGTGGCGTGGGGTCTTCTTCTTTCTATCCCTATCATCATCATAGGTCTTTTGCAGCTAAAAAATATATAAGCAGAGGGTCCGGTCAGTCTAATCATCCTTGACACTATACCACGCGACGTGGCGTGGTGGAGTCTTTTTCTTTCTATCCCTATCATCACCATAGGCCTTTTGCATCTAGAAAATATATTAGCAGAGAGTCTGGTCAGTCTAGTCATCCTATCATTATTCCACGCGACGTGGCGAGGAGTCTTCTTCTTTCTACTGTCACTGGGTCACTGGGAAGCGGTAACTATGGGAAGTCAATAAGGAGAGAGGTTCTTATGGTACGTGAATTTTATGGGAGTAATCAATGAGAGAAAATTCAATTTTTCAATTCAATTGTGTGTTATTTGTCAGAGGGAGGTTGGGCGGAAATCCGCAAGCTGTGGAGCAAGCCGTTGTTCTTGGCGCGGCATCACGTGGAGGTCGGCGCGTTGCACGCTGCGTACGCGAGCGTGCCGCAGCGCGCGCCGCCCGCCGACACGCTCACACACCTGCAGGCGCTCACACACGACAAATTCAACTTGTGAGTTAACTGAACCTTCATGAACCCACACTGGGATTACCTGAGTATCAGGTACGAGTACCGTGGTACCGGAACACCCAGGCCCGGGACAAATGTCTGCAGAACATGCAAACATTTGTCCCGCAGCGGGAACCGAACCCGCACTTCTTACGTCGCAGTTCCAATTTTTAATAGTCAAAATCATTTTGTCCCTCTCTTTTTTTTGACGGAATAGACGACAGAAATAGTTTTTGTCTTCTCTTTCCTAGACAAAACGTTGTTTTGGGTGCTCATACTAAGCGGGCTGGTTAGCTGTGTAGTTCTTTAATATAACACAAGAGTATAAAGTATTAAAACGCCTTGGCAGCATCGATCGACCGTAGACCGCAAGTAGTCGTAGTAACTGTTAATTAATCCGTGGCTATCTGTGCTTATAAAACTATAGTGGTGTCTTTAACTCTGTTTTATCTTATTCCTGTTACAGTATCAAAAATGATGCGATCGTAGCGGTATGGATATGCTACGCCGCCCGCGTAGCGTGGGAATGTGGTACTATGATCGCTACGGAGACTACGGCCGCTACGAGTGCTACGGAGGCTAAAATCTCTTCAGACGTTACCAGCGTTACGGCTGCTGCGAATGAGGATACGCCAAGTGCGAGTGAGATAGAAGAGTGCAGGCATGCTGCCCTCTCACTTCTGACCGCTTGGGGCCAGCAGCAAAGACGCTCCATACTGAAAGTTGTCACTTTACAAGCTGATATTGAGAGACCCACAGTACGGTAAGTAAATAAGTTTTTGTGCTTTAGTATTCGGGACTGCGAGTTGATCCAAATGAGCCCTAACAGGCCATCTGAACTAAAAACAAAAAATTACACCCAAGTGGGGCTTAACTGAATATAACTAAATGTCGTGTTTCTACCTCCTATACTTTCTTCTTATGTACTATATGGTGTACGCTCATGTAATTTATCTGAAATAATGTCTCCCATGTTTTATTTGAAAGTGGATTATATTTTCATAGCAGCATACTCAAACTAGTCATAAACGATACTAATGTCAACATCCGCTCAATATATCGTATGATTCAAAAACAAATATTATTCTTATAACGAAATTACTTAAAAAAAACTTTAATTCCAGTTTTCGCCCTTAATGGGGATTTTTAAGGGGGAAAAGTGGAATAGTATTTTTCAAATCCAGTTTTCCCCCTTATGGGGGATTATCTGGGGAAATTCTAGACTATTTTTTTTATTCCAGTTTCTCCCCTAAGGGGGATTTTTGGAATAACCCATATTTCTGTTTCAGACACCGTACCCTAGTCCGCCTAGCCGAGTGCATTCTCACTCCGTCCCCCGAGGCGTTGCAGGCGTACGAGAGCATATGCTCTAGTCTGTCAGGCTTCACCGGTGACGTCACCGAGTGGGGCCGCGCGCCCTCGCTGCGGAAGCTAGCGCGGCTCGCCGGCCGGCTCTACCCCGCTGCCTTCGAGAGATACTTCCTGTGGGAGTTGGATCAAGCGCCGGGGGAGTAGTACGGAGTAGAGGTATGATCGACTGTAACCACAGACTGCAAGTACAGGGGCATGCATCAAGTCTTGCAATTGACGATTCTATGACAACGCCATAGCGTCCTCAACCGCTAAGCGGGATTTGACATGTTTGCCGGGATTGAGTCGCAATAATACTTGATGGTTAGACCCCAGTTCGCTCAACGGATCTAGGTAAATGTGGAGTTAGCCATGGAAACGAAAAACACGTCTTTCGCGTAGGCAAACGGCTAATTTCACGTTTCCGTTGACCGAACTGTAGTCCTAGTACTGTTCATACAACAGTCGCTTAGCGACTGCGGTCGCTGCAGTTTGCAGTCTATGGTCGTGATCTGAATCCGTCGAGCAAATAACCCCGAGAGACGATGTTTGTTATTTTGATAGATAACAATTCGGTCAACTGTTCGGTGGACTTGGTCCATGATGGAGGCTGGTTTATTATGTTATGTTATTTTTGTACATGCCGTAAATTTCGTGACAGTTGTATAGATTGTTGCTGTCAAATGCGAATTTTCGTATCGGCAATCGGTGGCCATAGATCTGATTGATATTAATTTGTCGCATGTCGTCATTACTATCTTCCATAGACAATCGATGAACTTAATAGTGTTATCCTCATTGCAAAAACGTACACAAATTATTTCACTGCTAGCGACTGATTGCTTTTCATATTGTTTTTGCAAATTTGATGTGTATAATTGCCAGTTAATTTATATACAAAAAAGAGTTTGTAGATTTAAAAGATGAAGTATTACTGATAATTAATCAGTAATTTAAGTGAGGCTGGACAAGGCATTGGTGAAGTGGAGGACTGTGATTGGCTGTTAAAAGAATATGGCCGGAAAAATATATACTGTGATGGCTAATAATGTAGTTATTGGATGGTTGCTTAAGGGATTGATTCAAGAATCAAGATCGCATAACGATAAGAACAGCAGGGCTACCTTTGACACTTGATTCTAATCGCAATCGAATTTGTGCAATCTGGTACTTTTGAATGTGACGTTGACATTCGAGATTGGAGTAGAGTTTGTAATTGAAATGAAACAGGCTATTTTTTTTTTAAAGAAAGAAGCTGTTTTAGTTTGAGTTGAGATTGCATGAAGTGTCAAGGGCAGCCCTTCAGGTAGTTTTCTAAATGATGTTCTCTCTGTATATTATAATCAAAACCGTAATTAATTATTTTTCAAATAAAAAGTTAAAAGTGCAATACTCAATAAATAGTACAGGGTCCCCTGTCAGAGTTGAGAAAGGAACTGAAGAAGTGATAATATAATCGGATCAAAAGGGTACAATGGTTACGTTAAAAACCGTTAAAATTAAGGCTTCGCCCAAAAAAAAACTGAGACAAATCATGTGCTATATGAGGGCGTTGTCCCCCGTTGGGGCTTAATGGCATTTTACTCTCTTTTCAATAAGGTCGAGCCTAAGATTGTAAAATTCTACATAATATAGAAAGTATTTTTAATCATTTTTCGAACGTCTAAATGTGATATATGTTAGTTTAAGGCAGGTATACTTATATATAGTAGGTATCTTGAACCAAAAAAAAAATGTAACCGTTTATTTGCTGTGATTTTAGTTATAGATTTAAAAATTCTATCAAATATCCTTCTGCTGGTTATTTAATAGGAAAGTTTCGACTTCAGTGATTTCTCAATTTACTAGTCAAGTTCTATACATAATAAGTACCTGAATACTGACTGATTTTATTTTTCTAATTTATCCTTTCGAATTTTTAACAAGGGAACTTTCACGTACCGTACTATTGACAGTTGTAGTTTCAGATAGACTCTCGGAAATAGTCGAAACAAGTCTGTGCCGTCATTCACCGCTAGCACTAGATATTACCATATGCCGTGGTTAGTATGGTACGCGAAAAACCCCTTACGTCGCACAGTGTCTACTTCTCAAAAATTCTTGAGAAAACTTCTCAAATTGTGTGTGTACTTAGGACACAAAATGTTTACAAACTTACTCAAAGTGTATTATTAGTGTGACCAAGATGGAATTTTTTTTGTGAAAAGTTGCTTAAAATATTAAGGAGACACATTGCGAATTATTTTAGTTCCCAACAAAAAAGTAGTCATTCTCCTTTTGAGAAATAGACATTCTGCGAAGTAGCCACGTCAAATTCGTAAGAGAAAGATTTCCTGTGTTACCTAACATAAGTTGTCTCATTCAAATTAGTAAAAGTAAAATTGTGCTTCGACCAACTTTACTGCTGCTAGTTTACACAGTAAAACTTGAAATAGCTTTTCTTTTGCAGATAAATTACGTTGTAGGTAATATGCGTATACACGGGTAAAAAGGATTTCTTTGAATAAGAAAGACTGATTTCTCGTAATATTTGGTTATTACAAAAAAATATTTTCTTAGTTTAATGAAATATCTTTAAAACAAAATTACTGCTTATCTTTTTTGAAGACAATATTTTTCTCAATTTTGTTCTTACTTGAAAAGAAATATGTTTATTTCAAGACTTATTTTATGTCGTATCAAATGAATATCAAATAAATGTCTTAAATATACAATATGTTTTGTTAATATACAATTATTGACTAGCGTCTATAGGGAGAGAAACATTTTCTTGGAGGTAATAAAAATGTCTTAATGGAAAGCAATTTGTCTTTCTATAAGAAATCAGTTTTTACCGTGTATACGGACATGAAACTCATTTCTAGTTATGTTCTAAAATAGTTCATGTAGCTTTGTTTGTATTGAAATAGTAATATATTCACATTCCTATAAGTGTTTTCCGAATTTATATGAAACTTTATTGTACTTCAGCCCGATTGCACCAAACAAGCTAAGTTGGCTAAGTGGATTGGTGCAAACCGGCGTTAATTGTTAGAAAAACCATTTAATCAATGTAGTAGTATATTATTTGTTTTTTCGTTCGCTTGAATAAAACTAAACATCAAATTCAATTCGTATTTTATTTTACACTAAGTATATTTGCAGGGCATTCTCTAGCTTCTAGAAGTAAATAAATCCTACTAAAATTTATAAACGCAAGGTTTAGATGTTTATTGCTAAGGATCTCTAACTTCTGAACCGATTTCAATGAAATTTGAAACGAGTATAGTTCGTTAGCTAGTACCACGTAGTAGTAGGACTACCACACGAGCGAAGCTGTAGGCATAGGCTATAGTCCGCGCGCGAGGGGTAAGAGGGGGGAGCGCGGAATTGACAAGAAGTTCACGAGATATTTAGCTACGAAATATATCTCGAGAATACACAATGGTGTTGTGAGTTCTAGTACAAAAAGTGGGACTAAATTTCAAAAACATTTACCTGTGATAACATAATAAAATAAATATTTAATTATATTTACACTCTTCGGGGTTTTACAATTCAAAATAATAACAGTATATTTTTTATAATCAATACTTTCTTTAACCGCCTTTCGCTTGGGAAAAACCTGTGAAAAAACATTTTAAATTATATTCTTCACCGATAATTTTATCGGCGGACCCATCTTGGGATTGAGATATTTGATAGACCGTCTGCAGCAGAAGACACATGTAGCCGCCGCAACTGTCGACGGCAGACTGGCGGAGCGCGCTGCTTGTCCCGCTCCCCCCTCGTGCCGCTCCCATACCGCAGGAGGTACATGCTTACTTCTAGTCTTAAAGAGTCTTTAGGTAAATATATCTTTATTTCTGTGCATTTCTCTTCTCACCTTCCAGCAATCGTACTTCAAAGATATACTATCTACCATATATCTATCTCGTCTCAAAACTTGCTCCAATATGTAGTTGACATTGCTAGTTTTATCAAATTATATCATTTCCGTGGCAACAACCTCTTCCCATTAAAATGTACGACGAGTCCCATTATTGCTGCTAAAGTAGCGATTCCACTGGCGTGCTGCGTCTTCATCGCGTTGCCCCACAGCCAGCCGCGAGGCAGCCAGCTGATGACGTGGATCACGTCCAGGAGTAGCTTCGTGGTGGTGAGGGTGGCTTGTGTGAACCGGGCTTGTGCGCATTTGGGTCGCTGCGGAGATTTGAGGAGTTGAGCTGTCGCGTGGATAGCGCGGATTGATCTGTCAATGATAGGTTCAAACACATCAATTTCAGGTAAAATAAAGTTTTTATTTTAGGATTGTAGAAATAGGTAGAAATCTCGTAAGTAATAAATAGTTTATGGGATATGCTGCAAATTTAAATAGTATTTTCGTAAATTCATAAATTCTAGTTCATTTTCTGTTTAGCCTCATTGTAACATTCCCATTTCGATACAAGATGCGTAAAATGAAAACAGTGTTATGTCACACTACCCATGCAATATGAAAAAACTATAGTGGTCAACTCTGAACTCTGGGATGGCTTAATTTCCGATAGCCAAGACCGACATCTTAACGTGCCCTCCGGAGCACAGAAGCGGTCAGTTTTCCAGACCTGGCGGAAAGTTGCTTAGCCTAGCTGATCTGTTAACTACTTACGTGTCAAACCATAGTCTTAGACAATGGTGTCTATACTTACCTACCTGTAACTGAATATCGAAAATGCAGAGAGTTCAGAACAACGTACACATGTACCATGATTAACATTATACGCATCTGCCCATCACCAGCAAGCTGACCTTTATAGCCTCGCCAGCAGCGAGTCTTGGGCAAGCTACTTTTACTCACTTGATGAGCCCAACAAAGGCATAAAGCGTCCAGAACAGCTTGTGTAAAGTCTTCACTCTGTACTCAGTCTCCCCCGTGACCTTCAGCAGGCCCGTATCGATGAGCCAGCCGACCTTCTCCGCCTGGAGGTAGGCTAGCGTGAACAGGTTGCCTGCCACGCCAATCGGACCCCAGATTAGCCCGTCCTTAATTAATTAAAGAAAAGTTTATTATTGCATTACTTCAAATATAAAAATGAAACTGCGTTTCGTACACGGTAGCACTTGTAATATATTATATAATACCTATCTAGATTTATAGTTAAACTAGGATGCAAAAAATGCTTAGTCCTAAAGGTGGCTATACAAATACCTCACGCTTAGTTTTCCTTTCACGCTAACGCAAATTTGTCAAGTTAAAACTTCGCAGCAGTCACGTGACTTTTTCACAGCTAATGTCATTTCAGTACAATTTAATCTTTCCGCAGGCGTTAACGCCGACAGAAAGTGGTATTTGTCTAGACACCCAGGTCTACAATTCAGAAGTTACTAACTTTATTATTTGAAATAAGTAAGTACCTATTATTCTAACTTTTGTAAACTTACGCCGTTACTACACTTTAGCCAGTCCGCCAGTCATCACAGCAGTCCGCCAGTCCACTGCAAGACAGTTCTCCCTCCCATAGGGTGGTTATAAAGACTACAAATAGATAGTCGGTAGTTGCAAAAAAGCATGTGAAAAACTCAACACGGACAAAGTCGCGGAGCGTTCCACCACTGGATCATAACCAACACTTCGCCTCGCAAATTATCAAAACATGTCAAATATATTTTTTGGGTATTCTACACTTTTAAGAATAACTACTTAGTTCGTACTTGTTTTCCAAGTCCATAGTTGAGAGCGATCTTAAGCGCGGCTGCGTCATCGAAGAGTCTGAGAGTAGATCGGGCGAGTGCAAGCCGGGTGCTGGCCGTCATCAGCTCCTTGCGCTCGTACGTGGAACCCAGGAACTTCAGAGTGTAGCATGTCAGGTTCGATACCTTGCGGTGAAAAGAAAGAACTGAGCGTTTCCGTGCTTCGGACGTTACCCTGACAGACTCAGCTATGTAGTCGTGTTCGAGCGGCTTGTAAAATCAGGCACCTTTTGGCCATCCTATCCTACTATTATAAATGCGAAAATTTGTGAGGATGGATGTTTGTTACTCTTTCACGAAAAACTACTGAACGGATTTTGATTAAACTTTACAGTAATATAGCTTATACATCAGAATAACACATAGGCTACTTTTTCTCCGGGTACCACGCGGGCGAAGCCGTGGGCAGAAACTAGTAGCTTATAAATACATACAAAACTGGTTAATTTTTGTAGTTGCCCCCTAGTGACTTTTTGCGTTTAAATCAATCTAAGAACCATTCTTAAAGTCAAATTGATTGCAAAAAACGCATTTCAATAGACGTCCTGGATATAAATAGTAACAGACAAACATACATCCTTTTATGGTAAACGCATATACGGGTTCCTTACGTCGTGGGTGAAAATCAAACTAAAACAAATAATTGCTGCTAAGACGTAAGAGGTGCAGGTTCAATTCTCGCAGTGAGTACGTTGAGTGTCAAGTGACGCCTGGTCCACTTTTGATGCTGCTTGGGAATAGAGGTTGAGAATAGATCTGGCTGGTTAACCAGACGAATGGCAACGACGATACGATTATTTATCCTAAGTACCTATATAAATAAAAATCAATTGCATATTGTGTATGAAAGATCAAACACTTGAGAATAGCTCGACCTATTTGTCTGTTTTTTATTGTGTTCGTAATTGTCAAGAAAATTCGGAAATCTGAATGACTAGTGCGTAGTCGCCCCGCCTTCGCTCCTTGTCGCTAGTTTATAATTTTTATTAAATAAATAAATTAATCTTGATTAGGCTTACCTTATCTCTATTCACATGCGACTGCAACAAATCACAGATCTCGTCCACAATATCCATAGTGCACAACGCACCGTCTACCATTCAATTACGTAGTCCCAACTAGGCATCACGTGTACGAAAAGCGAAATATTTTTATCGAGTCTCGATAAGATTATACGCGTTTCTATTGATAAATCTTTGACGCGACTAAAGGATTAGGAATTCGTTATATAATTCTCAAAGAAAATTGGTGGGCTAATAAAAAATCTGTAGTTTTTAAATAATATTATTTCTGATTGCAAAATACTATAATACTTATAAAAAAATCCCTACTTACCTAATTGTACAATATATACATAATAGTTACAATAATTGTATAACAATAATACCTAATTGTGATTCAACATATCTATGGGAACTTATATGTTTACTAGTAACATTTGAGCAATTTTAAAACACAACTGATATAATAAAAAACCTGAAAAATAAAAAATAAATTCCCTGTGGAACTTCGAGTACCATGCACCCAACACCCGGAACAAATAACTGCAGCAGGGCATGCATTTGTCCCGCAGCGGGATCGAGTAGCCGGCTGTTACGCAAGAGGTGTTCTTGCGTAACAGCCGGCTACTCGCCCGCCGTGCTACCGTGGTCGTTGAATAAATAGAACATTTTGAATTCAGTCCCAAATACTACAAAAGCAAGAGAAAACAGAAAAACTAAACTAAATACTCATGGTATGTATATACTATTAGGTAGGTAATAATAATTAAAATTGCGTATTCTGATATAAATTTTCAATTTCAAAACGAGTCAAAGCCTGCATATATGCTTATTGTTTTATCTTACTAGTACGACAATGCCGCATGACAGCCAATTGATCTGACTATGGAATACGAGATACCGGTAACATTTCACTTAGATCCACAACCTTCACTTCGACTCAACAGCCGATTTCTCGCTAAGTACATCTCTATACCACTCTATACGATAATATATTTATATAGAACTATGAAATGCGAGGTATATGCTTGTTTGTAAGGGATCCAGTGCTTCAATATAGTCTAGTGTCGAGCCGGCTTTTGTATGACTTACTAAGGTGGATCAGGCGTCAAATATTTAGTAGTTTATTTGCCTGAAAATAACAGAATTGTAGAACGGCACTCATTTTTTGCATCTTGACACTATCCAAAACATCTTTAACATTATAAAAAAAATGTGAATCTTTAGGTGGATAAGTGTCCCATAAACTATCGTGAACTTGACTATTCATATTGTAAAAACGGGAATTTTCAAGTACTGCACTATCGGTGAAGGCACCGACTAAGTTTCGACTCATTCCGAGAGTCTTCATCAGGGTGAGTGGTTGCGACTTTCTCCTTCCGCGTCGTAGGTAGTGCACGGCGCGACGCGGAAGGAGTGTCCCATAATCAAGTTTAAGAAGGTTCGGATCACACTTCTGAGATCACATAGTCAAGTCTGTCAGAATGAGTTTATAGGTACAATAATTTAGTTTTCCATAGCTACTTTGCTAGAATTTGCTAGAGCCGGTAGAAACACTGGATTCGCGAAACCTAGTCTATAGTCTAGTAAACCCTTCACAGCCTTATTTCAACAGCCGTTTTCTCGCAAAGTACATAGCTATTCCGATAACCGATGACGTGGTAGCGATAGCAGCTACTTTGGTGGAACTTATCCTTTCCCCCCATAACCAGCCTTCTGGTAGACAGCTGACTGCATGTGTTATATCTAGGAGCAGTTTGCCAGCGACTACGGATTGTAAGCCTAGGCGGACATCGATGTTCCTTCGGGCTTCCGCACCGCCATCTTCCGACGAGTTCTGGAGGCAGCCTCGGCTCCAGCACAGCTGTTTGATGGTGCGTGATGTTCTGTGAAGGATATTTTATTACAATGAGGCGTTTTCTTTTTGTCTGCGGCACAGTTTGTCACTAAAAAGTTTGTTATTCAAAAATATATTTAAATTTTTAAACCCGACATGTTTTCAATCATCTATTGTAGCATTCCATAGTGACTTGAGGCAGCCCCAGATCTATATTTTTTTCTTACCGGGGCAGAAACTTGATAGTAGCACAAATATATAATGGCCTTTTTTGTTCTTTCTTATTCTTTATTGTACACACAGATAATACAGACAAAAGACAAAGGCGAGCTTAACCCTAACAAGAGTTTTTTGTGACCGTGAGAATAAGAACCCTTCAGTAAATTTACGTTCATAAATCACCTAATGGAACATTCCCATTCAGCTGCTCGCAGCGCATTTCGGAATGCACCCTTAGCATGTGTTCAGAAACCAACTGGGCATTTTAAAATCAAATGAATAATCGATAGAATGTGCGCTGGATGCTAGGCGCTTTGTGAAACAAGTTTTTTTTATCAAACTGTATTATGGTTTTGGCGCCCCCTGAAACTGCCGCCGGGACAGGGGCCCGGGGTTAGCCCCCCCTAGATCCGGCGCTGACTTGAGGTGATAAAACCTATCTATTGGGAATTTTGGGAGATACCATAATGAACTTACTGCACCAATGATATGGAAAGGCTGGCTGCCCATAGAGCTGTGCTGATGACATCCAAAGTTTCAGCTGTCTTGGGACTCAATTTGAGTATTCCAACATCATGCAGCCAGCAAGCTTTTTCAACTGGCAAGAAGGCTTGGTCTACTGCATTGGCCAGTAAACCAAGAACTGCTGCTATTCTTGAAGACTCCTGAAAAGTTATAAAGATTTATTAGTTCTCTGAACACAAGAAGTATAAAGAATGCATTCATACAGATTTTTCTGGAAATAAGTGTATGGTGTTTAAGGTCTCTCCACTCGTAGGCATTGAAAGTTTTTTACGGAAATCTGCACTGCTATGCCACAGCCACAGCATATCTGGTGGGATTTTCAGAAAAAAATCTTACTGAAATTCCCACCAAGTTATTTTATTATTTTTTATTTAAGCATAAGGAGAGCCAAAGGTATTATTATTATTAAATACTAGCCTCTGCCCATGGCTTTGCCCGCGTGGTACTCGGATATAAAGTAGCCTATGTGTTATTCTGATGTATAAGCTCTATTATTCTCGGCAAACGTAGTGTAGGACGTCCTCCGGCCAGGTGGGATGACGATCTGCGAAAGACTGCAGGCAGATGCTGGATGCGGCAAGCTGAAGACAGGGCGCTATGGCGCTCATTAGGGGAGGCCTATGTCCAGCAGTGGACTAATATAGGCTGATGATGAATAAGCTCTATTACTGTAATGTTTCATCAAAATTCGTTCAGTAGTTTTGCATGAAAGAGTAACAAACATCCATTCTCACAAACTTTCACATTTATAATAATATATAAAAATGATTACATTTTCAGCATTATGACAGAAACAGTAACTAAATAAAGGCCAAGATTTGCAGAGATGAGGCCACTTCGTGTTTGTTATGCCAGTTGCTACTTTAAAATACTTTATTATTTACTTTTTTTATTATCCAATGGTGTCAGTCCGTATCCTACCTACAGCTGTACTAAGGCATCTCTATGGATGTTTGTTTATCTTTCACACAAAAACTACTGAACAGATTTTAATGAAACTTTACAGTAATATAGCTTATACATCAGAATAACACATATGCTATTTAATATCCGGGAAGGTGTGGGCAGAAGCTAGTAAGTAAATAAATACTATATTTGAAAGCAATATCCTACATAGCTTTTACCTATGTATAGAAGTACATATCCACCTCTCCCAAATAGGCCAAATCGTTAACATGGAAAAAACACAAGATCATGACTGTATTTGTCATGTTCAGATCCATACACAACACAGCCATAATCATTATTTTGACTGTTCTAAAACACTTCAATAACTTATATCTTACATGTCTTCCCAAGCCATATTGTAATGTGTGTCTGATCATAGGGATATCATCAAACAATCTCAGCATCATCCGGGCATTGGAGAGACGGGAACCTGCTGCCTGCCAAGACTTGTCTCCATTGAGGCAGCCATGTAACTTAAATGCATAGCAAGCTAGACGGACAACCTGTAAAAAGAATTATTTTGATATTTGTGGAAAAAAGGTATTTGTGGTTTGAGTTCAATGTTTCAGCACTTAGGGTGCAAGATCATTAAGTAGATAATATATAAGTTTGATCTACTGTCATATGAAAACAAATTTGTTGATCAACTAACAATTGATTTTATGAAATAATCATAGACAGACAATTACATTTTTGCTTGTGGCTTAACCAAGGGTTAGGTTATGCTTAAGCACATATTTGGTCAAGACAAGTCTTGTCTTGACCAAATATGTTACATATTTTTTGTCTGAAATACCTGCAGTTCTATGGTTAAACTACTATTGATCTTACAAACCTTAGTGATCAGGCTGTGGTGTGAAGTTCATCCAAACTTTTTAAGAACTTAACAATTTACTTGCCACCTACTGTTGTTATTTTTCAACTAAACTAAGTTTCTGGATGTAAAAAGTTGGGTTAACTGTTGTTAAATAAGGGTAGGTAGGCACTCTGCCTTCAGTTAAAGTTCTATTGCAAGAAAATGTGAAGCAGATAGCCATTGATAGCATACAAAAACAAGAAAACTAGTGGCATTATTGCTTCTGTGAAAGGCCAGTTAAATGTTCTCTCTATCAGGTTATTGACTGGTCAAACCGGTCAAATATCAAGGCTGATTTGTTTTCGTATACTTTCCACATACTTTACCTTGTCTCTCCCATTGTAACTGTCCAGTAATTCACAGATATCATCAGTTATTGATCCCATAATGATGGAACACTGTCACCAATCTTTGTTTCCGATTAATGTAATTTGGTTCATAGATAACTTATCAAATAGTATCCTAGGCTGAGCAGCAACGAAAGAAGCGTGCGATAATGCAAATTTACACGGATGAACTATCACATTTGTCTGAATACGCTTAGATTTCGAAACCTTGAGTCGAGAATTCAAAGGCCAGTCGGGACCAGGCAACCCACAGCTGACTGATCTGACGTTGACGTACGTGTCTGACAATGACAAATATCATATTTGACTGCAAATAACAACACGTTTACAACGTGTGTTTACGAAGATTAACTTGAAATGAAGTATATTTTTGTAATTACTCTCTTTAACACCAGCAATAAATAATTTGTCAGGCATTTCTAAATCTTTATTAAACAATAACCTGAATTGTTTTAGCATCCAAAAATTCTGAAAAATAGTAAACAGGAGCAGCAGATGAAATTTATTTTAGTCAATAGCTTCTTAACTTTTTAAAAGATAAGGTTTCTTTAGTGATCTTGTTCCAAGGACAGACTACTACCTAAAGCATGAATAGCCCTTTTTCATTTGCGTTTTAATATTTCGTTCATATGTGCATCTCACTTGAATGAATGCACTTGATTTGATTGATTTGCTTTGCCCACGAAACAAATCATGTTTTGATTCTGCGATTCTATAAACATCGGCAATTAATTCGATTTTCTCCTTATTTTTTGTTTCTAAGAATGAAATTACGATGACCACCTTCAATATAACAGATATCCCTGAGTTTTCCAAAAAGAACCGTATTGTTGTAGTCGGAATAATTGGGAAATCACCCTACCGATACCCGAACAAGACCACTCCACTTTTGCCAGCAGTTCAAAGTGATGAAGTAAGTTGCTTGTCTTATGGGCATCCTTATAGACAATTATCTCAACCATCACAATCCTGCTCTTAATTCATTTGTTCATCGTGTACTTTAACATCGGTTTTTTCTTGGTAACCTTGCTATATGTAATGACCAGGTAAAGCAGCCCTGAAAGAAGACTAGTAAAATAACCAGTGGGGTGAAAGGTATCAGTGCGCCTCCCAGGGCTTCATATTTATTTTATTACAGGGCTTATATAGGTTTTCTTAAAAATCCATTTTAGAATCTAGGAAACAAATAAGTACCAAAATTTATTGTCCACTTTCAGAATGGAATTGAGTGCCATTGGGACGAGAGGAGGAGCATCCTTTACCTGCATGCAGTTACCTACCTTGACACCAAACGCCTCGCCCACTTGGCTGAAAACCTTGATGAGAACTCCAAGAGCACTAAAAAGGTATTAAAGAAGTGTAAAACACTTGTGATTTAGAGGTTGGGAGAGGGTGCCACCAAGTTTCACTTTAGGGTCACCAAGTTGGATAGACAGATCAAAATTAATATGCAGATGCTTGTCTTATTTCCATCTCTTAATGTGGAGATGGTCAGACAATCTAAGACAAGTCGCTGGCCCACTATGGACAAGGGCCGCATGAGATAGAGAGTAATGGAAAGAACTGGAGGAGGCCTATCTGTCACAAGGACACACTTCGAAAGCAGCAGTAAAGGCTTAGAAATAGGAATAGCTTGTCTTATAAGATGCTTGTCAATTATACAGGGTGTAATAAGACCAATCACCAAGCTACAATATATGCATGCATACTGTTCATCTTAACCAGTAACATTTATGGAAAATAATTGCTGGGAAACAACTTATTTCTAAGCATAAAAGTGTGCAATGTAAAGCTTGCAACCGACTGGCTATGTGTGTGTTGATGGCGTAGTGTCGGCACGGCACCGCACTGGCGGTGGTCTTTGAACTTTAGCATTACAGCTGAAAATTTTGATAATGTTTGTTTGGACCAAAGTTTCATAATAACACATTTCTGTTAAAAACTAGAAAATATATTTTATTTCTTTTTTCTACTGGCATTCAATATCCTGGTGAATTTCCAGGTATAGTCTAGTGGGAAAAAAATAACCCAATGATGGATACAACATGTGGCTTTCGTTATCCAAGACATGTTACACCTGTTATAATAAAAATGAGTCAAATTAAATAGAAAATTCAATAACAGAATTATGTACATAGGTTCTTAAAATCAATGAAATTTAATGACCATAAAAATAACATCTTGCTCATAAAACCTTAAGCAATCACTTAATAATTTCATCCACTTTCAGCATATAAAATGTAATGTGTGTCGATTTGCAAATAAAAGATTATATTAAGTTTAAAAAAAACACACTCAATACTTCCATACCCAGCTAAATCACGTGACATTGGGAGGGAGAACTTAGAGGTTTCACCATAATGTCACTAGGGTAAATGTCACTAGGTAGGTTGTGTCATTTTCTTTAGGATGCCCTCTTATTATAAGTTTGTTCTCTAGTGAATGAGATAAGCCTTGGGGGTGAAAGCAACATTGAATCCAATTACTACCCCAATATGTAGTCTAACACACCTTGTATTAGATGAAATATTAGGGCAGTTAACCAAGCTGGATGATTTCACAAACCATCAGCTAAAATCTATTACTAATTATCCTATTAATTTGATTGTGGAATACAATCTATTCCACAATCTAATCAACATAATATTATATGTAATACAAGCCTATTACATACAGGTGACTCATAACCATATTAGCTTGTAACTGTAGTAATCTTTTTAGGGTTCCATAGTCAAGAAGGCTCTCTTATGTATTTATTCTACCTAGCTACCTAATTAATATTCAAGCAAAATAAATCTCTGATGTTTAAAGGAAGCGGATGCTGGGCATTGGCTGGTGGCATCAGGAGAGCTAGCAATTGACTCCTGCAGGATCATATCACTCCTGTTCCAGCTGTGCCATATTGTGGTACTGTCTTCACCTACTTCCACTTTTGATCTTGGATATCTGCAGCTTTTCAAGGCTATCGATGGTTACAGGTAAGGAACTATCTTGTGGTGTTGCTTGCCTAGTACTTATTTTTTTTCTTCATTTTATTATTATTATTATTTTCTGCTCTCGATGTCCCACTGCTGGGCAAAGGCCTCCCCCCACTCTTTCCATTTGTTCCTTTTTTGTGCCAAAATGGGCCAATCTGCTCGGAACTTATTGAGCTCATCTCTCCATCTCATTTTCGTTCTGCCGCGACGTCTCCGCGCAGTTTCTTCATTTATCAATAAAAAATAAAAATAATAATAAAAAATCTAAACTCGAATTATGATTATTAGGATCATTTTGTTTGTCACAATTTGCTTAATCTATCATTACTTATGTCAATTATGTCAATAAACCTAAAATAAATTATTAATTTATATATATCCGCATTCTAAGCCATGGGCAGAGGCTAGTGTAAAAAAAATATAAAAAAATTTAGTAGGCTAGTGTAAAATAATCGGTGTAGGCTGTTTTGTCATGTGGTTTTCGTTCTGAATGGTAGGTTTCATCGCCTGGTGCGCAAGTTAGGGGTTTTTACACTTTGTATTTCGACTATCTCTCTACTTCCCAGTTCCGCCTGTGATTAGTGTTTAATTCATAAACCCGTGGCGTTTCCATTCAATGTTCCAGAGCAGAACTGGCGCCGCAGATCACAGCGGCTCTAGCCGAAGTCGGAGCCGCAGGGTCCTGGGAGAAGCACGGCCGGAGCTCCTGCCCCCGCCTGCTGTTTCACTTCCGGCGCGCCCCCACGCATCTCAGGAGGAACCTGGCGGCACTCAAGAGATTGGAGCACTCAGTAGAGGACCAGCTCTACTTCATGCTCAGGAAAACTAGGATCATTACTAATGTCTGGTGAGTCGTTTTGCAGGGAGCCGATGTATGTGTTTGGAATGTGGAGGTTGTTCTCAATGTATAATAGGTATGTATTTACAACAAAATAAAAATGGTAAATAAGTAGTATATCAGTCATGTAGTTTCCATAATAAGTTTTTTCTTTTTTTGTCAGTTATCATATTTCTCCTAAACGGCTTAACCAATTGCAATGCGTATTTTTATTCAATACTTTTATCTGGCACTCATTAAAAGGGGGAATACACGTCGGATGTTTTTGTATTTATTTATTATTTATTACAAGCTTCTGCCCACGGCTTTGCCCGTGTGGTACCCGGCTAAAAAGTATCCTATGTGTTATTCTGATGTATTACTGTAAAGTTTCATCGAAATACGTTCAGTAGTTTTTGCGTGAATGAGTAGCAAACATCCATCCTCACAAACTTTCGCGTATATAATATTAGTAGGATTACATATATGTATGTTCGGGTTACTAATGTCGACAAAAGCTTATGATAATACTGTTTTCAGTGCTAAATCTCTCTTCGCCATCCCAAAGAACGAGGAGTTTGTATACATGAGTACGGATACGCACAGCAACGCGCGTGACCTCAGCTCCTTGGTCCGCGGCCTGGTGACGCTGTGTTCCGGCGCGGAGCCCGACCTGCCCACGGACAGGCCTTCGTTCCGGGCCTTCCTGCTGACGCACGTGGAGCGAGCCTTCAGCGAGGGCTTCGACGATAATGTGGGGAAGTTCGCTATGAGCACTTCTTTCTTTGAGGTCAGTTTGATCAAAACAAATCAGGCAATTCAATGCCTCAGGGGCTGGTAAAAGTCACGTGACATTTCCACAGCTAATGTCATTTCCATACAACTCAATCTTTCCGCAGGCGTTAACGTCAACAGAAAGTGGTGTGTCTAAACACTCTGGTAAAGCCTTTTTGCCTCGACGAATGGAAGAACGTGTTATGGTTGTTTGGGAGGAATTATATCAAACTACTACGCCGATTCCCGCGGTTTCATGTCCCTGTAATTTTATACCAATTTTACCACTTATTTTTTTTTAAACTTTCGCGGTCAGATAAAAGGGCTAGATGATGCTGTGTGAAAAATCACTACGCCACTCATTTCGCAGTTGCCGAGTGCGTCGTCGTGGCGGACGGCGGCGCAGGCCCTCGCCCCCGTGTTCTTGGAGGAGAGTCCGAGGTTCGATGAGGGAGAGGACAGCGAGCTCTCCGGAGCCCTGGCGCAAGCCCTCGCCACTGACGTCAGATTCTCAGCTGCTAGGTGTGCTAAGGTAACTGTTACTTGTCGTTCAGTGCACGACGCGACGCGGGGGGAGAACGTCGCGATCAAGACTCTCGGAATTAGTCGAAACTTAGTCGGTGCCTTTACCGATAGTACGGTACGTGAAAATAACCGTATAATTAAATTCACGACTATGAATTCAGGCTTTAATCTCGTTTAGTAATTTTTCGGAAACAACCAGATCCTTTAATTGCAAAGTTAAAATGTTCAGTGTAACGTTGATAGTAGATTTACCGAAAACAAACCGATTATGACGACCTCTGTGGCGCAGTGGGCCTGAGACGCAGAAGGTTGCGGGTTTGATTCCCGCCGCGGGACAAATGTTTGTATGACCTACAAATATTTGTGTCGAGTCTGGGTATTTTCTACGTATAATATGTATGTATTAAAAAAAAGTATTATAAGTAGTTTAACAGTCATTTAGTTCTCATAATACAAGCTCTGCTTAGTTAGGGTCTACATGTTGCTGTGTGAAATATGTCCAGCATTATTTATTTATTTTAGAAGGCTCGCTGCACTAACGTTAAGCAAAGACTTATCTTACCTTTCATAGAAGAATAGTAATAAACACACATAAGTGTTTGCATGAGCTTAGTACAACTTACAAGTAAGTATTTCGTCGTCGCCGTGATCTTCACGTTCTGACATTTCTCTTTAATGTTCTTCACAATCCCCTTTCCCCTTCTTACCTCCGTGAGTGCTTCAACTATCTTGTCCCTCGTGGAAAGCCATGCAGGTCAGTTGAGTCACTTCTTCTCAGGACCCCTTCTCACTCTTCCAGCTGTTATGGTGGTTAAATTATGGAACTCTCTCCCTCATGCAATCCGAGCCAGTCCATCGCTGAACATTTTTAAATCTAAAGTGAAAGAGCATTATTTCTCTCTGTAATATGCTTAGGTTAGGTATTTTATGTATTGTATATGTTATTTGTATTTATGATTCATATATTAATATGATGATATTGTATTTATTTTCGATGTATGTGTATTCATAGGTAGTTCAAGTAGGTATGTACCTCTATAATATGTAGTTTATTAAAATATAGTGGTATTTTAAGTATATTTCCTTTGTACACCTACCAACTTTATCACTTCTCTATCTCTCCTCAAAGGTTTGCTGGAAGAAAACTCTTTTTAGGGTTAAGCTCGCCTTTGTACATGCCTCACCTAATATCTTGTTTACTATTTCTGTTTTATGTCTGTGTACAATAAAGAATTATAAGAAAAAGTATATAATTATTATATCAGTCATGTAGTTCCCATTATACAAGCTCTGCTTAGTTTGGGGCTAGATGATGCTGTGTGGAAAAGGTCCAGCATTAAAAAAATGCTATATTTTTATTTGTATATTTTTCTCTCAATTTCAGGTTCTTCCGATCGCACAAGCATCATATGCTGAGGGCCTACCGTCTCACTACTCGAGTCAACATCACGCACATAAAGTAAGTTTTATATCCCGTCTGGTCTTATAACCAGAGCCCTCTTTGCCGAGGCTGGTAGCCGGCTGCGACGCAAGAGGTGCAGGTTCCTGCACAGGACAAATGTTTGCATGCTCTGTCTATATTTGTTCCGGGTGTTGGGCTACCATGTTGCACGTAGTTCCAGGTAGAAACTTAGGACTAGGTATTCTTTTGTTGGCCTAAGAATTATCGTCACCACTGTCTCTGTTCCACCTAATGATAACCAGACGCACAGCTCGGTACCATCCGTATCTTGTCAGAATACCACCCTTTCGCACTAAACGTTTTTCCACATAACAATAATATGTAATTGATAGTCTTTACTGGACGCGCCACACCATCTTTTTGCACGTCCAGGATGACTGGTAGAGAATGCTTTAGCATTAAGTCCTCCTAGAACTACATTGTTTGTGCGGAAGTAATAATAAATAATCGGCGAAGAAATGGAATAGTGTGTTCCATCATCTGTCTTTCCTGAAAAATACAATCTGGGTCTCTTCAAATAATGAAGATAAGGTATCGTTAGATCTTCATGCTTCATCGTCGGCTATATCATTACATACTAGCTTCTGCTTACGGCTTCGCCCGCGTGGTACCTAGATAAAAAGTAGCCTATGTGTTATTCTGATGTATAAGCTATGTTACTGTAAAGTTTCATTAAAATCCGTTCAGTAGTTTTTGCGTGAAAGAGTAACAAACATCCATCCTCACAAACTTTCACGTTTATAATATTAGTAGGATTTATGGCCAAATTAACGTTCTAATATTGATTTAAAACAAATCTTTTATTTATTCTTTATTGTACACAGAAAATACGGACTAAAAACTTACATATACTTGACGACCTCTGTGGCGCAGTGGACGAAGGCTCGCCTGAGACGCAGAAGGTTGCGGGTTCGATTCCCGCCGCGGGACAAATGTTTGTATCTGCAAATATTTGTTTCGGGTCTGGGTTTTTTCTATGTATAATATGTATGTATTTACAAAAAAATATATATAAGTAGTATATCAGTCATGTAGTTCCCATAATACAAGCTCTGCTTAGTTTGGGGCTAGATGATGCTGTGTGAAAATGTCCTGCATTATTTATTTATATATTTTATTTATATAGGACATGTACAAAGGCGAGCTTAACCCTAATAAGAGTTTTGTTTCAATATGTTTGGTTCAGTGATTGCAATTGGGGTGTCGTGTTTTGAAGGTGGGCGTCGCGCTCGGTGTGCTGGAGACGATGGCCCGCGGGCCGCTGGCGGGCGGCGCGGCGGCTCGGTTGCGCAGCGCCTGCAACAACATCTGGCGCACGAGGACGCTGTGCGAGGCGCTGTCGCTCACTGGATACGGCTGCATACACCCAGACCAGTAACCCACCACATACTATATTATATTTAGGATTTATTTTGTAATTTAGGTATTCAGATTTCTGAATGATAATAGATAAAAATCTTCTATACTTTAATAATAATGTAACAGGTCAAATTCTGTACATTGAAGATATTTTTTTTTGAAGAGCACTCTATAATCGATACTGAAGCCAAAAATGTTTTTTTTTTTCATTTTTGTCTGTCTGTCTGTCAGATTCTGGGCCGCGCATAACGCCGAAATTTCTAAACGAATTCAAATGCAACTTGGCATGATTTGAGTTCATACTATAGGGTAGGACATAGGATACTCTTTATCCCAAAATTCAGCACGATTCCCGTGGGAGAGGGGATCAAATTCAAAATTTGTACTTTTTTGTTATTCATTAACGCGTAGTTCGATTTCATTCATTCTTTTTTGATAGAAAGGAGGTACTTTAAAGATTGATAGCAATCGCGAACGAAGTCGCGTTTACAGCTAGTAATAGATAAAAAATCTTGACACGAGGGCTCAATCTCAATTAAATTCTAGTCAAACAAGTATAGTTTAATTTTATTTATTTTTTTGAATTTCTAGCTTGTGGCCTTTCTATCGCAAACTCGACTCCAATCTCGAATGTCATCGTTAAAATCGCGTCAAAAGTACCTACCAATAAATGGCATAGTCGATTTCGTTTACTGCTATAATATTTCACCAAATACTAATTCCAATCGTGCGCTAGTATTACATTAAAGGGAACCAAATCGCACGAATTCGATCCTAATCCCTAATTGCGATTAGAATCAAGTGTCAAGGGTAGCCCACCTGCTTGTTATTTTGAAGTCGGTTAAAACAGTCATAGATTAAACCTTTTTTTAATAAGTTTGAGTTCTCTTTTGAGCATAATCCCTAAAGTGCGTTAGCCACGTTCACCTACCGACTGCCTGATCCTCAACCTGTGGGTCGATCACGCTAACCCATGGCTATCGAGATGGCAATCAATTTTGACACTTATAGTTCCCCATTTGAATAGCCCATCCATCAATTGCGATTACACTGATTCCCCATCGCTTGATTCCCATACCCAGACTAAACTGAAGGCCATGTTCCGTCCATGAACGAAGGAAACTTGTGATTTTGACAAGTAATCGAATCACATGCCATGGAGATAAGTGTGATCGCTCCGCTGACCTGTCGGTGGTGTTCCAGCGACGGCAGCAAGGAGCACTCGTCGGGCGTGCTGTACGTGTCCGCGTGTAGCTGCGGTCGCACGCGCGCGCAGAGAGAGGATCCCTACACCGTGCGCGCCGCCAACCACACCTTCTACACGTACGCCGGCGACCAGTGCGGGGTCTGCGCCACGCTGCAGCACCACGACTTCCCCGTGTTCGCGCCCTCCACTCCTACCTATCGGTGAGTACGTGTCCGCGTGTAGCTGCGGTCGCACGCGCGCGCAGAGAGAGGATCCCTACACCGTGCGCGCCGCCAACCACACCTTCTACACGTACGCCGGCGACCAGTGCGGGGTCTGCGCCACGCTGCAGCACCACGACTTCCCCGTGTTCGCGCCCTCCACTCCTACCTATCGGTGAGTACGTGTCCGCGTGTAGCTGCGGTCGCACGCGCGCGCAGAGAGAGGATCCCTACACCGTGCGCGCCGCCAACCACACCTTCTACACGTACGCCGGCGACCAGTGCGGGGTCTGCGCCACGCTGCAGCACCACGACTTCCCCGTGTTCGCGCCCTCCACTCCCACCTATCGGTGAGTAAGTGTCCGCGTGTAGCTGCGGTCGCACGCGCGCGCAGAGAGAGGATCCCTACACCGTGCGCGCCGCCAACCACACCTTCTACACGTACGCCGGCGACCAGTGCGGGGTCTGCGCCACGCTGCAGCACCACGACTTCCCCGTGTTCGCGCCCTCCACTCCCACCTATCGGTGAGTACGTGTCCGCGTGTAGCTGCGGTCGCACGCGCGCGCAGAGAGAGGATCCCTACACCGTGCGCGCCGCCAACCACACCTTCTACACGTACGCCGGCGACCAGTGCGGGGTCTGCGCCACGCTGCAGCACCACGACTTCCCCGTGTTCGCGCCCTCCACTCCCACCTATCGGTGAGTACGTGTCCGCGTGTAGCTGCGGTCGCACGCGCGCGCAGAGAGAGGATCCCTACACCGTGCGCGCCGCCAACCACACCTTCTACACGTACGCCGGCGACCAGTGCGGGGTCTGCGCCACGCTGCAGCACCACGACTTCCCCGTGTTCGCGCCCTCCACTCCCACCTATCGGTGAGTACGTGTCCGCGTGTAGCTGCGGTCGCACGCGCGCGCAGAGAGAGGATCCCTACACCGTGCGCGCCGCCAACCACACCTTCTACACGTACGCCGGCGACCAGTGCGGGGTCTGCGCCACGCTGCAGCACCACGACTTCCCCGTGTTCGCGCCCTCCACTCCCACCTATCGGTGAGTACGTGTCCGCGTGTAGCTGCGGTCGCACGCGCGCGCAGAGAGAGGATCCCTACACCGTGCGCGCCGCCAACCACACCTTCTACACGTACGCCGGCGACCAGTGCGGGGTCTGCGCCACGCTGCAGCACCACGACTTCCCCGTGTTCGCGCCCTCCACTCCCACCTATCGGTGAGTACGTGTCCGCGTGTAGCTGCGGTCGCACGCGCGCGCAGAGAGAGGATCCCTACACCGTGCGCGCCGCCAACCACACCTTCTACACGTACGCCGGCGACCAGTGCGGGGTCTGCGCCACGCTGCAGCACCACGACTTCCCCGTGTTCGCGCCCTCCACTCCCACCTATCGGTGAGTACGTGTCCGCGTGTAGCTGCGGTCGCACGCGCGCGCAGAGAGAGGATCCCTACACCGTGCGCGCCGCCAACCACACCTTCTACACGTACGCCGGCGACCAGTGCGGGGTCTGCGCCACGCTGCAGCACCACGACTTCCCCGTGTTCGCGCCCTCCACTCCCACCTATCGGTGAGTACGTGTCCGCGTGTAGCTGCGGTCGCACGCGCGCGCAGAGAGAGGATCCCTACACCGTGCGCGCCGCCAACCACACCTTCTACACGTACGCCGGCGACCAGTGCGGGGTCTGCGCCACGCTGCAGCACCACGACTTCCCCGTGTTCGCGCCCTCCACTCCCACCTATCGGTGAGTACGTGTCCGCGTGTAGCTGCGGTCGCACGCGCGCGCAGAGAGAGGATCCCTACACCGTGCGCGCCGCCAACCACACCTTCTACACGTACGCCGGCGACCAGTGCGGGGTCTGCGCCACGCTGCAGCACCACGACTTCCCCGTGTTCGCGCCCTCCACTCCCACCTATCGGTGAGTACGTGTCCGCGTGTAGCTGCGGTCGCACGCGCGCGCAGAGAGAGGATCCCTACACCGTGCGCGCCGCCAACCACACCTTCTACACGTACGCCGGCGACCAGTGCGGGGTCTGCGCCACGCTGCAGCACCACGACTTCCCCGTGTTCGCGCCCTCCACTCCCACCTATCGGTGAGTACGTGTCCGCGTGTAGCTGCGGTCGCACGCGCGCGCAGAGAGAGGATCCCTACACCGTGCGCGCCGCCAACCACACCTTCTACACGTACGCCGGCGACCAGTGCGGGGTCTGCGCCACGCTGCAGCACCACGACTTCCCCGTGTTCGCGCCCTCCACTCCCACCTATCGGTGAGTACGTGTCCGCGTGTAGCTGCGGTCGCACGCGCGCGCAGAGAGAGGATCCCTACACCGTGCGCGCCGCCAACCACACCTTCTACACGTACGCCGGCGACCAGTGCGGGGTCTGCGCCACGCTGCAGCACCACGACTTCCCCGTGTTCGCGCCCTCCACTCCCACCTATCGGTGAGTACGTGTCCGCGTGTAGCTGCGGTCGCACGCGCGCGCAGAGAGAGGATCCCTACACCGTGCGCGCCGCCAACCACACCTTCTACACGTACGCCGGCGACCAGTGCGGGGTCTGCGCCACGCTGCAGCACCACGACTTCCCCGTGTTCGCGCCCTCCACTCCCACCTATCGGTGAGTACGTGTCCGCGTGTAGCTGCGGTCGCACGCGCGCGCAGAGAGAGGATCCCTACACCGTGCGCGCCGCCAACCACACCTTCTACACGTACGCCGGCGACCAGTGCGGGGTCTGCGCCACGCTGCAGCACCACGACTTCCCCGTGTTCGCGCCCTCCACTCCCACCTATCGGTGAGTACGTGTCCGCGTGTAGCTGCGGTCGCACGCGCGCGCAGAGAGAGGATCCCTACACCGTGCGCGCCGCCAACCACACCTTCTACACGTACGCCGGCGACCAGTGCGGGGTCTGCGCCACGCTGCAGCACCACGACTTCCCCGTGTTCGCGCCCTCCACTCCCACCTATCGGTGAGTACGTGTCCGCGTGTAGCTGCGGTCGCACGCGCGCGCAGAGAGAGGATCCCTACACCGTGCGCGCCGCCAACCACACCTTCTACACGTACGCCGGCGACCAGTGCGGGGTCTGCGCCACGCTGCAGCACCACGACTTCCCCGTGTTCGCGCCCTCCACTCCCACCTATCGGTGAGTACGTGTCCGCGTGTAGCTGCGGTCGCACGCGCGCGCAGAGAGAGGATCCCTACACCGTGCGCGCCGCCAACCACACCTTCTACACGTACGCCGGCGACCAGTGCGGGGTCTGCGCCACGCTGCAGCACCACGACTTCCCCGTGTTCGCGCCCTCCACTCCCACCTATCGGTGAGTACGTGTCCGCGTGTAGCTGCGGTCGCACGCGCGCGCAGAGAGAGGATCCCTACACCGTGCGCGCCGCCAACCACACCTTCTACACGTACGCCGGCGACCAGTGCGGGGTCTGCGCCACGCTGCAGCACCACGACTTCCCCGTGTTCGCGCCCTTCACTCCCACCTATCGGTGAGTACCACCCATCGGCAGGGGATTCAACCTCCCACCTGTCGGTGAGTACCACCCATCGGTAGGGGATTCATCCTCGCACCCTAGATCCTGGGTGGTCGCTTTCAGAGAAACTCCCTCCATAACCTGAGAGGAACATCATACGCTTGCGATAAATATGCTAAGGGAGTACTTCAAATATAAGGGTCATCAGATCCACACACTACGTCGATGACCCAAGACGGACAAGCAAACGCATTTTTTTAAGAAGTTTATCACTAATACGTAACTTAGGAGCTGGCAAAGTTTAGTGCAATATGGTCTCTCTTCAACTAGTTTCTACTTCTCAAGTCTATTCGTTAAATCTTGTCTCCGTTTGACTTCCAGAGCCGCGTCAGTGAAAGGCGCTTCATCCCAGGAGGAGTGTTCGGGTGGGTCGGGAGGCGAGGGGGCCGAGGGGGCGGCGCGGTCGGGGGGCGGAGGCTCGGGCTGGTCCGCGGGGGACGCGCTGTCGCCGGGGCCCGCAGACGAGGAATCCGAGGAGGAGGAGGAGCGGCCGCAGTTCATCGTCCCCGTCAGAGATTGTAGCTCAGGTAATGGAAATCTTACTACTATTATAAACGTGAAAGTTTGTGAGGATGGATGTTTGTTACCCTTTCACGCAAAAACTACTGAATGGATTTTAATGAAACTTTACAGTAATATAGCTTATACATCAGAATAACACGTAGGCTACTTTTTATCTGGGTACCACGCGGGCGAAGCCGTGAGCAGAAGCTAGTAATTCAATAAACGAGACTGAAATGTTCTGTCTGTACAGAGAATCTCGAAAACTGTTTTTTTCTTTTAGATAGTTTTGATACAAGATAGGGCACGATAAAATAATCTTGATGTTAATAAAGTTTTGTCATTGATCGAATTAATACTTTTTAGACTTAACTTAGTTCTTTGAGTGATGCTATTTCTCAATGGATGAGTCGGCTTTGTTCGATCGGCACACTTTACCACACTTTAGTTCAAGGAAGGATAAAAAAAAAACAAGCAGAGTATGTTGCCTGATTCATAATATAGGGCTTGACGTCAAATTTTAGATTCACGTAATTATTGACGTTTCTGTATGATCCTTGTGATTTCAATTGATAAAAACCTATTGATTTTGACAATATATCGTAGTCGACAGGTTATCGACGACGAAATACAAATATATTTCTCTGGGCATGTATTTTAATTTTGCAAAAACAGCAAGCAAAAAAATTTTAACGGTCATCTCTTTTAATGATTGATCCTCTTTTAGTGAGACATAAATAAATTAAATTAATCGACATTTTATTTTATTTTGAGCTACGCAATTTTTTTTCAAAATAACAAGATGTTTCTGTTCTGGGTGCAAAAACAAAAATAACCATACTCCGTCATTAGATTCGATTATTGACTGTGCATTATTGACACGTGTTAATAATGTACGCATTGTACACCCAATTTGTATCTTTAGGGGATCAAATATTATTTTTGAATATCAATAATTAATTTAAAGGTAAATAATACATATCGTTTATTTAAAAAAGTGACCTTTTGAAATAGATCAATTAGATTCTTAAGGATTTAATAATATTGTCCCATTTATTTTCCACTGAATATAAAAACAGCCGATCAGGTACACTGAAAACTGCAGAGCTCATACGAACTCAATTTATTTTTGTTGATATGAATATATTTTCTTCCCTTTTCAGACAAGCTGATGAGCCGTCAGCCGTCGACTACGGAGTACTTACCGGGCATGCTGCATACGGGCAGCCCCCCGGGCCTGCTGCCCGCCTTCCCGAGCTGGAGCCTCGTGTGCCTCGGGGCCTCCTCGCTGTACTCGCACTCCATAGGGCTGCCGGAGCCGCTGCAGCCGGGGTTCCTGCCTCACACCAACTACCTGCTCCCCTGGGACACGGCACTGCGATCTGACTCCAAGTAAACACATTCATTTTACTAAAAGTTTAATTGACATTGCAAGGATCATTAAGTAGTACACTTATGAACTATGTTAGTTTAAAAATTATTTCCAAGTGAATTTACGTCTGATCCTTACGAATTGCGGATTGTCGGATTGAAGTAAATTTTACTTTTTGTATGAGAAATACTCAAACGGAAGAAGTCGCGCGCGTTCCACTAGTAAAAAAATAAACTAACCGCCAAATACTGAAACTCTACTCAAGATTTAGTAGATTAAACTCATGCATATTTGAAAACGAATCTCTAACTGAATCTAGACTAAATTATAGAATTTTTGACTATGGAATCTAAAGTGCCAAGAATCAATACTTGATTCTAAATACAATTTAGAATTGTATAACATGAGCACCAAGATAACCGTTTTGTCTACGAAAAAGAAGACAAAAATTACTTGTTCTATTTACGCCAGACAAATTGAATGATTGAATTATTGAATGATAATACTTTTAAAAAATTACAAAATCTTATTTTTAGTCTTATAGCTTAAATGCGATCTCTTTAAGGCAACCTTTGAACGTCCTTTGGAGGGACACAAATAATTATTGTCTTCTCTACAGTCGACAATATATTTGTCTTTAGTGCTCAAATCAGCATACTGCTGCTAGAACAGAACTGAGCTAATTCAGACATTGTCAGACATTGGACCCTCGAAAACACCTTTTAAATGATAGATAGATAGATAGATAAACTCTTTACTGTGCATAACACCAATTTACAATATAAACACAGAAACATAGTAAAAAGAACAACAAAAAAAGAAATGCATAATGGGCGGTCTTATCGCTGAAATTTAGGTACTTAATGTAATTTTTTTGCATGCTAATTTTATGTCATGTCTGTAATAACCTTTTATTTAATTCCATCTATTCAAAAGCCATGTATCGCAAGATAAAATGAAATTGGAAATTGATCTGCAAAGATGCCACTCATTCCAGGTTGGAGCAAGCTAGTGCGTGGCGCGCGGCTTTGACCGCACAACCGCGCGGGCGCGGGAAGCCACAGCAGCCTCACATGATCAACGTGAAAATCTTCATCGGCTTCGAGTACGAGTGCCCGCGAGGACACAGGTATGCACTACATACATAGTCCTGAGACCCCACATTAGCATTCCCTGTGTCGTGGGTAACCACTACGGGTATCGCGGTATCACAACGCCCAGATCCGGTATAAATATCTGCAGAACATGCAAACATTTGCCCCGCTGCGCTGCGGCAATGGAACCCGCACTTCTTGTGCCTCAGCTGGCTTCTCGGGCACCGCGCCATCGAGGTCGTCGTATGTATTATGCCCATATCTATGATAGTTTCAAAAGTAATCAGGGACCATCAATTTATTACGTCACACGAATTTCATGATTCTTGAGCCTTTGTGAGATGCTTTGCCGTGTGATGCTTTGTGAGATGTGATTTATGGATGGTTTCTAATGTGGTATTGTATGTGTGTTCGTGTGTGTCGCAGGTTCATGATGTCGTCTCCGGAGTGCGTGGTGAGCGGCGGCGGCAGCGCGGGCGCGGGCGCGGGCGGCAAGGCGGCCGCGAGCGACATGCCGCTGTACGCGCCCTGCGTCTGCCTCGGGGGCTCGGCGCTCACCGCGCAACTCACCCGCGTGCACGTCGTCACACCCAAGTCCCCGCTGCACGTCACACTCGACCCCAAGGTAACCACATAACAACATGCATGTACGCGCCCTGCGTCTGCCTCGGGGGCTCGGCGCTCACCGCGCAACTCACCCGCGTGCACGTCGTCACACCCAAGTCCCCGCTGCACGTCACACTCGACCCCAAGGTAACCACATAACAACATGCATGTACGCGCCCTGCGTCTGCCTCGGGGGCTCGGCGCTCACCGCGCAACTCACCCGCGTGCACGTCGTCACACCCAAGTCCCCGCTGCACGTCACACTCGACCCCAAGGTAACCACATAACAACATGCATGTACGCGCCCTGCGTCTGCCTCGGGGGCTCCGCGCTCACCGCGCAACTCACCCGCGTGCACGTCGTCACACCCAAGTCCCCGCTGCACGTCACACTCGACCCCAAGGTAACCACATAACAACATGCATGTACGCGCCCTGCGTCTGCCTCGGGGGCTCCGCGCTCACCGCGCAACTCACCCGCGTGCACGTCGTCACACCCAAGTCCCCGCTGCACGTCACACTCGACCCCAAGGTAACCACATAACAACATGCATGTACGCGCCCTGCGTCTGCCTCGGGGGCTCGGCGCTCACCGCGCAACTCACCCGCGTGCACGTCGTCACACCCAAGTCCCCGCTGCACGTCACACTCGACCCCAAGGTAACCACATAACAACATGCATGTACGCGCCCTGCGTCTGCCTCGGGGGCTCCGCGCTCACCGCGCAACTCACCCGCGTGCACGTCGTCACACCCAAGTCCCCGCTGCACGTCACACTCGACCCCAAGGTAACCACATAACAACATGCATGTACGCGCCCTGCGTCTGCCTCGGGGGCTCCGCGCTCACCGCGCAACTCACCCGCGTGCACGTCGTCACACCCAAGTCCCCGCTGCACGTCACACTCGACCCCAAGGTAACCACATAACAACATGCATGTACGCGCCCTGCGTCTGCCTCGGGGGCTCCGCGCTCACCGCGCAACTCACCCGCGTGCACGTCGTCACACCCAAGTCCCCGCTGCACGTCACACTCGACCCCAAGGTAACCACATAACAACATGCATGTACGCGCCCTGCGTCTGCCTCGGGGGCTCCGCGCTCACCGCGCAACTCACCCGCGTGCACGTCGTCACACCCAAGTCCCCGCTGCACGTCACACTCGACCCCAAGGTAACCACATAACAACATGCATGTACGCGCCCTGCGTCTGCCTCGGGGGCTCCGCGCTCACCGCGCAACTCACCCGCGTGCACGTCGTCACACCCAAGTCCCCGCTGCACGTCACACTCGACCCCAAGGTAACCACATAACAACATCGAAAAAATAGCTTTATTGTCTAATAAATAAAAATAATACAGAATTTTCTAACTATATTTCAGGTTTAACACCACTTTATTGAAGACACAGATAAAAAAAAACATATAGCCATAAATAACATTATACTTATTCCTAAAAAGACGGTCTTATCGCTGACAGCGATCTGTTCTAGAAATAACAAAGATTTTTTCAATATTTCAGGTTCAGCCAGTAGCCGGCGGATCCATATTTGTGCCTCATCCGACCGGATCTGCGCCTGTGAAGCTAACTTCATCAACGTACTGGGTGCTACGTCTGCCGCACGTGTACAGCGACGAACGGGGGACCCTGCCGCGACCCAGGACACCGCCGTCCTATCCCGGCAGAATACTGGCGCCGCTGTTCGGTCTGCAAGAATAAAACACTATACAGGCATGTTCTGAAAACATGAAACTATGCTCCTGGTGATGCAAACGGGCCAAATAACATAACAAATTGTATGTAGGCATGAGGAGCCTTTGCGGCGCACAGACGAAAGATTAAATGCGACGAAAGATTCGTCGCATTGAATCTTTTACAATCGGTCAGAAGACCGTTCCTGTTCTTGCAAACGTCAGATAGACGCCGGCAATCGCTCACCGTTGGGCCAACTAACATAAGAAATGTGATATGGGCATGAGAAGAGCCTTCGTGAGGCGCACTGAACGTGTAACTTATATGTTCGAGTCTTATTTGATCAATTAACGTAACTTTGCAAGGGACACGACAAGTATCTTACTGTTTTATACGGCAGTTGAGCCAAAGATGGCACTGTGGTCAACAATGTTTTGACCACGCTGTCATCATTCAGGATCGCTTGATTCTGGTTACCTAAAGCAGGTTGACCAGTTCACCAGGTGACTAGTGACTAGTGACTGGAAAAAATAAAAAAGCCAAGAAATTCCAAGTCAAAGGTGATATCGAGACACCTTTCTGCGATCGACGCTGCCTTAGACGTGTCTAGAAGATTCCTTTCAACACGCTAAAAGCACGGAACCATACATCTACATACTGATCAATATTCGATACTTTTCGTTCGTGAACTAAATTGAGCGTTGAACCCAAAGCCAACCCCTTAGGGGTCTTCCTATACAGAAATGGATGGAGACATTTTCATACAGTTTTGACTGTATTTGTATGAAAACAGGTTCCACGTGAATTTGTAATCACGAGGATCTTTTAACTATTTGCAAGCTCCCTATGAATATTCCTTTCAAAGTAATGCTGGATATTGCATGAAATGGGCTTCCTTGAATCCGCACACCGCACCGGTTCCTTTCTTGAAAGAAATCAAAGGCTCTATAACCCACACTTTGCTTGAGACAAGTTTACCAAGCTGACACTATAGCGATGATTTTATTTCGGATGTAACGTTTGACCAGAAACAAGGTTTATTTAAGAAAATTTAAACGCTAAACTGCCACAGATTTTTATATTATATCGTGCTACTATGCTTTTCAGACATTAACAGTTGATTGAATGTAATTACATATTCATTGAACAAATAAAAACCCTTTATGTGTAAACGCATTGTTTTATTTGAGTTTAATAAACGAACTTTCCTTATCCTTCTTTCCATAATTTAGGATTAGAAAAAAGTATAAAAAAAGAACTTATTTAACATATTATTTAGTATCAATGTTGATTTAGTTCATACCTACTACGTCATATCCTTACGGGCATTTAACAGAAATATCACGATTCGATTGACTTTAATTTATTTAATTTACAACCTGAAATTATACAAAATAAATTAATTTTATGATAAACACTTTTTTTCATTTTGGCATAGGGATAATAGCTTTGCTAATAAAAAAGAACGTCATATGGTTGGTATTGACAACAACTTTTAATATGGCGGGAACAAAAGTGACAGCTTTTATAAAAATATTTGTACTCCAGAGCGTGATTTTCTAAGCAAAATGTATTCTAAATTAAATTTATGATTTATTGTAATAAGAAACATTTTTTTTTATTTAATTGACAAAAAATACTTCAAAAAGAGGTGTTAGTGGGCGTGGCTTGACTCGCAGCGCTGTGATTGGCGCTTGTCCGGCTGAAGGTGGGGCAAGTATCGGCTTCGTGCTTCGTGGTTTACTTTCTCGTCTTTAGTCGCTTGTAAGCCGCCGACGCGAAAACATCTTAACTGGAAACGCTGGTCGTCAGTCGAGTGAACCAAACTTCGGAACTTTGAAAAACTTTTGCGGCAGCCATGCCGTTACTACAGGTAAGTCCTTTTTTGTCATGGTGAAATTGTAATGTATTTACTGCTTTTCCAGAACGTCTTAAAAGTTTTAAATTAAAATTAATGCCTTTTTTTACCAGGACAATAGCCGCGGGGGCGGCGGCTCTAATGAAAATCGCCGGTCCCTAGCAGAATTCCTGGGATTAGATACGCGCCTCTCTGAACCTCGCGCTACCGCGCCCGCTTCCGTCCGCAGAAATGTGAGTACCTTCATTTTCTATAGTTTCGATGCGGGTAGTTTCGCATTTCTAGATCAGTCGTTAGCTGAACCTCTTTTTTTTGACCAAGGTTAGTTTGTAATTTTTGTCGATTTACGCATTCGTACTTCCGTCTTTTCACTATTTTCAGATTTGTTCTATCTTGTGGGTATTTCACACTTGCCACTTAGCATGCTTTGTTTCAAACGTAAATGTTACGTTTTCGATCCAGATAGTCTTGAAATAGTAGTTAGTGACGAAAACGCTATTTCATAGGTAGGTAGTTGTAATTAAGAGGTTTCCGAATTTCTTGGTTTGCTAATAGGTATCATTTGAATCCAACCGAATTCTGTCCGGCAATGATTTTGAGGGTTGGATTGGGCGCCAAATACTAAAATTTTAGTTTGCTACTGTTTTGAGCCTATTTAATCTTTAGTGCATAAAACCTTGGAAATCTTATAAATTATTCTCATCAAAGACTTACCACGTGGGGTTCAAACTTTATTCTAGTGAGGTCTCGAAATCATAATGCGTAAAACTGCTAACCCCGTGGCTTTTAATCGTCGTCCATCATTTCAAGTACCACGTTGGGCGCCAACAATATTCTAGTGATCTTGTATTTGTATTGCGATTCTGAGCCAACGCTGCACTTAAATCAAATTTCAAGTACAATGCACTAGGTTTTATTGTCCGTTCATAATGTAGCGTACGACATCCGGTTTGATGGCAGTTAATGTTGAGCAAGATGTGCCAAGCGCGGGCCGTGTAATGTCTCGCCCCGTGCCAAGTGAGCGCGGGATGGTCGGCTTACTCCGCTTGCATTAGCTTCTATAGCTGTTGGATTCGGCATCATATTGCTTATGAACATTACTTTCGGAGCCAATTTTGTAGGTATATGTTTGGTGTAGCTTTGAACGTTTTAATTGTTCTAGTTTGGTAGACTTTTTACTGCGTGGACTTCCGTTTTTAAACTGGGTTCTAAGGAATTTCGCTGGTTAACTTAATGAAAAATATCATGTACACTAAAACTCTTCTACATTATTTCTAATTTGCTTCTACTTACGGCAGCCCCACTTCTAGATAAATTTAATCATAATCTGTTCGGCAGTTACGAAGATTCTTAGCATTAAATATCCATCCATACTTTCGAATTTCTATAAGTTAAGAGGTTCAAAATGGACCACAATAGTTTTTACACCTTTAGAGCTTAAAATAGCTACCTAGGCTAAGTTTATACTAAATTTTAAAAACTACGTACCTACATAAACTTTAGCAATATTTTCAACTGCCTTCAAAAGCCCAGACATTGATCAATGTAATCCTAAACTTAATAGCGTAGTTTGGATACATGTATCGGGTGCAGGGATGCAATCGCACACTTGGCAGCGTCTGGGTGTATTGGCATGGCGGCGGGCAATTTAATATTATTTGTGTGAGCAGGCTTACTTTACGAACAGCGTTGACGTTGAGGGTTTTAATTTTAAATGTAGGTAGTTGTTTTTTTTACTAAAGCGACTGATTTTAGTGAGGGCGCGCTGTTTTGGGTGTTCCAATAATATTTAAGAAATTTGTATGGTACGAATTTAATCTATCGCTTGCCGTTCCGAAGCAGCGTGTCCGCTCTCTGGGAGATTCTTATAATCAATTCTTTAGAATAAAAACGTGTGGTGAAAGTATTTTTACGAACCGCAATGAGGGATCTTTTAGTTCAGATCAGAATAGTTTGGTTCTATAAAACTACTGTAGCTTCCTCGACGAAATGAATATTATATATTTTGATGATTTTCGGGAAATCTGATGTCGGAACTTCCATACCATAACCGGAGCATAGGCCGTGCCAAGTCTAACGTGACCCGGATAACTGTCTTGGCATTTTCATGCTTGTTGACTTTTAAGTGACTAACTTTGTTGGATTAGGTCGTTTTGGCAGTTAAAGCGGGAATGTTAAAGCAGGAAATCACTATCTTTCTATCCTTTAGCTATACCATCTGAGCAAGCTTATCATGAACGTAATCTGAAATATTGACACTAATGTCCGTTTAGGCCTGTCGTTGTTTGCGACCCACTGCGTCGTAGAGGCTTGTGATGATGATGGTAGTGATGATGATGAAGTCTAATTCCAGACGTAGGCCTTCCCTAAAGAGTGCCATGCCAATCTGTGGCTACTACTTCCCCTTAGAATTGCCGCAACCTAAAAGTTGATTTTTGTGTATTAAGTAGTTTAAACGTTCAAATCTTCATCATTTGTTTTTGAAAGGATTTCGGCGACGGCGAATGGGCATGGGAGTCTCCAAGCAGCCCTGAAATGGCGCAGACTCCACGAGCGCTCGTACCGCCCGGTTGCTTCCCGCCCAGACATCCCAGAGCCTACGTAAGCTACAGGTAAGAACTTCCTTTATTTTAACCGCCGGTTAAAATAAAGAGAAAAAAAATACTGTTATCGTATTTTGACCGGTCTGTCTAGCAAAAAAATAATTTAAAAAAATATCTTTTACTCTACTGGAGTTGAGATTTGAAGATTTTTGAGATATCCTCGCAATCTACCAAAAAGTTGACCAAAAAGGTTTTGGGTATTTACTTTTGTTTTTGTTTAGTTTGTACTCTCCAGATTACCTCTCTGAACGAAGTTCAAAACTTATTTTCTTCACAAGACCAGACGGGTCTACGTCTGGTCTTGTTAAGAAAATAAGTTTCAAAAACAAATTTTCATGATTCATATTTTTTTTTTGCTAGAGCTCTTGCAAACGATGTAGATAGCTAGGCTGATTTAGATGACTACCAGACGGAAGCGTTCCGAAAATGATGGCCTTGCATTTTTTTTTCACATCGCACCATCTAACCCCAAAATAAGCAGAGCTTTTATTATGGGGACCACATGACTGACATAACTTATTTACTTATTTACGCAGACTTTTAAGAATCCAACCCTATAAGTTAATGTCGTGTCTGCAATATCCTACAATAGTATATCCTAGTTATCAAAGTCTAATGTCCTAATTAGCAGCTAATGTTCCAAATAGTATGCTAAGTGCCAACATTGTTTCAGCGAGAGTGCCCAACCAGGCGGGTGGGACGAATCTGCCAGCGGACAGGGGATTACAGACCTTGTGGCGTCCCTCGTAAGTGCTTTTTTGTTGCCTTCTCTTTAATTCTTCTAGCCTACATCCGAAAATTCTTCTAGTGCATTTTACCTTTTTTGAGAAATTTGTTCTCGTTTTCAAGTAATTCAATTTTTTTACTTTAAAAGGTGCTCTATTCAGTTTTTTGTGTAACTTGTCTTAGTGATGGTTAGTCATCTTACACTAATGATTTGTATGCTGTGAAATGAAAGATTTTCCAAAATAACTAATTAATTTGACTTTGCTCAAGAGTTTGTCTAACAATACTTGTTCGGGGATCGGCGCAATACTCTATCTACAATCCGTTGTTACGAGTTAAAATGTTACAAGAATAATCTCTTTGTTTAAATATTTAATTAAAACAAAGCTCTCGATACTCTCGTAATCTTGTTTATATCAAGATGTAGATTTTAAAGTAAGGTTCTATTCCAGAAGGCGCTAGGAATGCCTGGGCCTGGGCCGGGGCCCATTAGCGGCATTACCTCGCCGCCGCCCGCTATCTCCTATTCCCGCGATGATGGCTCGGTAAGTGATTTAAAAATTTACCATATCTGAAAAACATTTATTTCACAAAAACGCAGGCATGTGCCAAATGTTATGTTTGTTCGTACCTCTGATTACCCCCCTACGTGGTAGGTATTCTCAAAGATCTACGCACAGTATGTAGCTGAGGATGCCCATTTGGGGAATAAGGTTGTGAGCGTATTTAATCAGAGTAAACGGTTTTTAGAATAACTTCAACATCTTGAGACCCTAAGTTCTCGACCCCCTTATGCCCCCTTAGGTAAAGGGGGCATCCATAAATTACGTCACACGTTAAGGGGGTGGGAGGGGGTCAATAAAGTGACTTCATCTTCAACACTAGCGAAGAACTTTAGTGGGGGGGTCACACAGCTGTGACAAGGATGGGGGGAGGGCTTCAAAAATCGTGATATTCTTGTGACGTAATTTATGGATGGGCCCTAAGACCTAAGAAGGTAAGGTAAGAAGGTTCTAAAACCTTGCTTCTCTCAACACTTTGGGTACCAAAATACCTGCACATAGAATATCGCTTATAGTCCTGACCCCTCACTGGGTCCTGTCGTGGGCTATCAGAGTAATCAGGACTTTACCCAGAACTGAACCAAACATTTGCAGCAGAAATCTATCTATACAATTGTCTTTGTTGTGAAACGGTCAAGCTTTTTTTACTCGTAACGTAGGGCATATATTGAATGTGTTTGTGGTAAGAGTTTGTTCGTTTGTTTGTCTGTAACAAATTTTCTCTGAAACTGTACAGATTGTTTCTTTGGAATAGTTTTTATGACTTTGTAGGAGGTTCGTAAATAGGTTTGTCATACGTCTCTAGGGAGTCTATCGCTCTTGGCTATAAGGCCGCCCATTGTATCACGACTTGGTTTGTAAGATCTTAGGTAAACTGTTTTTTAATTCTGTTGTATAAAAAAAATGTGTTATGTTTTTTTGTACAGGGTGACCCCACTTGGATACCAAATCGAATCAATGGCAACGCGCCGCTGTCTCGCGAAGAAACGCGTATGAGTATGCTGTCGCGCCGCTCGTCATTTTGTAAGTAAATATTCCAATTCACTTGGTAAACTGCTTGTGCCTTATGAGTATTTAGTGACAATAAAATCACTTAATTATTTACTGTCCTGCCGCGCCATAGTTTGTCAATGTGATTTCGTAAATGACAAATGTGAGTCTTGTATTGGTCAATTATTTTTCGTTAAAATTACCTCCAAATGTTTATGCTGGACATTTTCACACAGCATCATCTAGCTCTAAAGTAAGCAAGCTTGTGTTATAGGAACTACTTACATGACTGGGTATACTACTTATATACATTTTTTTTTGTAAATACATATATATTATACATAGAAAACACCCAGACCCGAGACAAATATTTGCAGATAAAATGGGCGAAGTTAAGTTAGTCTAGTTAAGTTTAAATCGTATTACCCTGTTTACATACATGTACATTCAGTCACGCCTGTTTCCCGGAGGGGTAGGCAGATACCAAGGATTTCCACTTGCTACGATCCTGGCATACCTCTTTCGCTTCATTCATCCTCATCACATTCTTCATACAGGCTCGGCGGTTTAGTGTACTTCTGACCTGGCCTTTCTCTAAAATGACTCCAATTTGGTCAGAGTACGTTCGCCGAGGCCTTCCTCTACCAACTATCCCATTCACGCTCGCCTTGTATACTTGTTTTCTTAATCTACTTTTGTCCATCCTTTCTATATGCCCAAACCATCTCAACATACCTTTCTCAACTCTCGTTACTACATCTTGATTCACTCCACACTGCTCTCATGTTGGAATGTTTAGCATGCAGAATACTAGAACATTAAAGAACTCTGCTAATAACTTATTGACGTTGGTTAATTTGCGGATTGTACCGAAGCAAAGCACTCTTACGACGTGTAGTTTTTGAAAATGCTTTCCCTCCCCAGGTGGTCCAGGCATGTCGACCCTAGCCCGAGGTCCGGGCAACGGGCGCGCGCTGCACTGGAGCGGGGTGCTGCCGGCGCGCACTGACGACGCCGCAGCAGAGTTCAGCCCCAAGCTGTTCCTCGGAGGCCTTCCCTGGGATATCACTGAGAGCGCTCTTATGCATGCCTTGAGGCACTTCCATCCTATGCGGTAAGTTTACCTACTTTACGTCCTATGTGGCAACACTAATCCTTCCATACTGTAAGTTTACTAGTGTCTCTTCGGTCTTTAATGTGGGGTGCCTCCTTTTGGGGGGCCCACAATGTGGCGATTTGATTGATGTGCTTCCCTGGGTCTATAATGTGGTAATTTTACTGATGAATAAATAAATAAATAATGCTGGATGTTTTCCCACAGCATCATCTAGCCCCAAACTAATCAGAGCTTGTATTATGGGAACTACGACTGATATACAACTTATATATTTTTTTTGTAAATGCGTACATATTCTTTTATGGATCATCAAAAAAAAATAACCAAGCAGAGTTTGTTACCTGATTCTTTTCTGAAAGAACCTGCGTAAATTCACTTTCAAATTTTAAATTCGCTTATTTTTTAGTTGACGTTTCTATATGATCCTTAGTCATTTCAATGAATAAAAACCTATTACTTTTAGGCCAAAAATGTGGTAATTTGACCAATGTGTTTTCTTTAGGGCCTACAATGTGGTATTTTGTCTGGTGTGCCTCCTCTTGGGCATACGATATGGTAATTCGTTGGTGTGTATACTTTTGGGGCTACAATGTGTGAATTATTTCAGAGGCTAGATATTTTAATTGAGGGGGGGTATGTATGGTGTGCCTCCTCTTGGTTATACGATGTAGTATTTGGTTGGTATGCCTCCTTTGCCTACCATGCGTGTGCATTATTTCGAGCATAGATGTGGTAATTATGGGGGGTTTGTATGGTTTGTTCGCAGCGTGGAGTGGCCCGGGCGCGAGAGCGGCAGCGGGTCGTGCGGGTCGCTGTGCCCGCGCGGGTACGCGTACGTGACGCTGGAGGGCGAGCGCCGCGTGCGGGCGCTGCTGGCCGCCTGCCGCCGCGACCACTCCGGCTGGTATTACCGCCTGCACTCGCGCAAATGCAGAACAAAGGAGGTAAACATGCATGCATCGATACATTACCTAAATACACAGACTGGTCTCACACTGAAGAGAAGACTAAAAATTTATTTATAGTCTTACGAAAAAATATTTTTTTCTTTCTGTCCCGTAGTTACGAAGGCGATACAATTATGAATCATTTTTGGTGTAATTAATATTCTGATATGGATCACATGAAAATCCTACTAATATTATAAACGCGAAAGTTTGCGAGGATGGATGTTTGTTACTCTTTCACGCAAAAACTACTGAACGGATTTTGATGAAACTTTACAGTAATATAGCTTATACATCAGAATAACACATAGACTACTTTTTATCCGCGTATAACGCGGGCGAAGCCGTGGGCAGAAGCTAGTATTATCTAAATCTGATAGAAAAAAGTACTTTCGTCAATAAAGTAGGGTACTTTTGTGTAGGGGAGAAAAATAGCTTATGTACCCATTGTTTGTCCGCAGGTGCAAGTGATTCCGTGGGCGGTGACGGATGCGAACTGGGTGTCGTGCGGGTCGGCGCGGCTGGCGGCGGCGCGCACGGTGTTCGTGGGCGCGCTGCACGGGATGCTGTCGGCGCCGGCGCTCGCGCACATCATGAACGAACTGTTCTCGGGCGTCGTGTACGCAGGTAATGCCTGTTGGTAATACCATCTGTTGGTAATACCATCTGTTGGTAATATCATCTGCTGGTAATACCATCTGTTGGTAATACCATCTGTTGGTAATACCGTCTGTTGGTAATACCGTCTGTTGATAATACCGTCTGTTGATAATACCGTCTGTTGGTAATACCATCTGTTGGTAATACCATTTGTTGGTAATACCGTTTGTTGGTAATACCATCTGTTGGTGAGCGGATAACCTATGCTTGCAATTCCAGAGATATTACTCGCGCGTTTCCGACCCTGACATAACGGATGAGAAGTCTCTTGTGTCTGTAATTTCATCTGCATCCATACTCTTCAAACTGCAACACGGGAATTACCTACCAGCAGTGGAATACTGCTTGTAGGTAATTAGGCCTCTATTGAAGTGTCAATGAACTAGCATCCTCTATCCAGAGTTCCGAAACTACTCGTCAAATCTGCTACAGATCTGTATTTCAAATCTTCAAGTCTTAAATAAATGTTTTTTCAGGAATCGACACGGATAAGAACAGATACCCAATTGGTTCCGGACGTGTGACCTTTGACAACGTGCGTTCGTACGTGCGCGCAATCTCAGCCGCATACATAGAGATACATACTGACAAATTCACTAAGAAGGTAAGTCGTTACTGAGCCACATTCTCGACATAAAATATGTATTTTGACGACCTCTGTAGCGCAGTGGGCGAAGGCCTGCCTGCCCGGGACAAATATTTGTGAGATTTGCATATATTTGTCTCTGGTCTGGTGTTTCTATGTATAACATGTATGTATGTACTTCCAAAAAAATAATTATATCAGTCATTTAGTCCCCATAACACAAGCTCTGCTTACTTTGGGACTAGATGAAACTGGGTGAAAATGTCCAGCATTATTTATGAAAATGTATATTTTGACTTCAGTCAATTTGTCATTTTGACCCTGATCACTTAATTCTATTACGTTAAAACTCCCAACGTCCATGTACATAGTCCTAAACAACCCCCCCCCCCCCTCGTTGTGTAAACTACCCTATGCATATAGGATCAGATATAAGTAGTTTAAAACCTGATTTTAGCTATAACACTAGCCTTGAGCATCAAAGCTAAGTGAATTGAATCTCTCTTAACTGCCTCGTAACTGTTTGTAGGTTCAGGTGGACCCATACCTGGAAGACTCTATGTGCTCCGTGTGCAATCTGCAACAGGGGCCATATTTCTGCCGTGAGCCGATGTGCTTTGGGTGAGTGCAATTCAAGACTATTCTTTGAAACATTATTCCGATAGTGTATGTCTGGTAGTGTCGTAAGTTGTTTGTCTGTCTGTCTGACTGTCCGTCCGTTGTTGTTTGTCCGTTACCAATAACATTATTCCTATAAATGTCTGTCTGGTAGTGTCGTAAGTTGTTTATCTCTGTCTGTCTGACTGTCCGTCCGTTGTTGTTGTTTGTACGTTACCAATAACATTATTCCTATAAATGTCTGTCTGGTAGTGTCATAAGTTGTTTATGTCTGTCTGACTGTCCGTCCGTTGTTGTTGTTTGTCCGTTACCAATAACATTATTCCTATAAATGTCTGTCTGGTAGTGTCGTAAGTTGTTTATCTCTGTCTGTCTGACTGTCCGTCCGTTGTTGTTGTTTGTCCATTACCAATAACATTATTCCTATAAATGTCTGTCTGGTAGTGTCATAAGTTGTTTATGTCTGTCTGACTGTCCGTCCGTTGTTGTTTGTCCGTTACCAATAACATTATTCCTATAAATGTCTGTCTGGTAGTGTCGTAAGTTGTTTATCTCTGTCTGTCTGACTGTCCGTCCGTTGTTGTTGTTTGTACGTTACCGTCCGTTGTTGTTGTTTGTACGTTACCAATAACATTATTCCTATAAATGTCTGTCTGGTAGTGTCATAAGTTGTTTATGTCTGTCTGACTGTCCGTCCGTTGTTGTTGTTTGTCCGTTACCAATAACATTATTCCTATAAATGTCTGTCTGGTAGTGTCGTAAGTTGTTTATCTCTGTCTGTCTGACTGTCCGTCCGTTGTTGTTGTTTGTCCATTACCAATAACATTATTCCTATAAATGTCTGTCTGGTAGTGTCGTAAGTTGTTTATCTCTGTCTGTCTGACTGTCCGTCCGTTGTTGTTGTTTGTCCGTTACCAATAACATTATTCCTATAAATGTCTGTCTGGTAGTGTCGTAAGTTGTTTATCTCTGTCTGTCTGACTGTCCGTCCGTTGTTGTTGTTTGTCCGTTACCAATAACATTATTCCTATAAATGTCTGTCTGGTAGTGTCGTAAGTTGTTTATCTCTGTCTGTCTGACTGTCCGTCCGTTGTTGTTGTTTGTCCATTACCAATAACATTATTCCTATAAATGTCTGTCTGGTAGTGTCGTAGGTTGTTTCTCTCTCCGTCTGTGACTGACTGACTGTTTGGTTGATGGTGTTGTTTGTCCGTTACCATTTATTTCCGAACCATTTATTTAGTTGACTGATTAGACGATGAAATATTTTTTGTAAGTCTTATTTCTAAGACATATAAGATGGTTCTTCCTTAGATACGTTTTATCGTCGCAAGTCTAGAGACTATTCTATGGAAATCATTTTTTTTATTTCATTATTTTTAGTAACAAAACTTATAAAACACAAACACACACCGAAAAACAACACGCAGGTGTTTGTTTGCACAAACACCGAAGTCTAAGATTTCTTGTCACGATTTTGTTGTTGTTAGTCATGTCTAGATTTTAACCTATAATCAAATTAGAAAAAATATTTGCTGACCTTAAAAATATAGATACGTGATGTTTTAAATGTTTTCCACTGAAGTCAATTACTAATGACAATTTTCAAACAATGGAAACATCGGTAGCGTGGCCGAGCGGTCTAAGGCGCTGGTTTAAGGCACCAGTCTCTTCGGAGGCGTGGGTTCGAATCCCACCGCTGCCATTAACTTTTTAGTTTTTCGTAATTTTTTACTTCCTTGCAAAAGTTTGATAATCTTATAGTTCTGAAAAACTGACTAAGCTTGAAAATACAGATTCCCGATCACTATCGATCCACGTTACGTTAGCGTTGCGTTTAAAATGTTCACCTTTTCAACTATAGCTAAAATATGTTTGAATCTTTTTCTGTGGCATCGTTGCTCACAAACGGGTAGACCGATTTTTACAGATTTTTTTATTTGAAAGCAGTTTTACTTAGGATTATTCATAATAAGTTCTATCGCTACAAGTATATTCTTTTAAGTCTCTAAAGCCCCCTACAATGGATTTAGACATAAAAAACGATACTATTTTAACACTGTTTTTGTGTACACTGTAGATAAAATTAACAATTCTTGATATTGTTTGCTATGCGTTGGTCCCTTACTCGGCAATATTTAGGATTTTTAAATTGAATAATCTCTTTCCAGATACTTCTGCCGCTCATGTTGGTCGTGGCAGCACTCCAATGAGGAGCACAAGCCTCTGATGCGCAACTCCAAGAGCGCGGGTCACTCGCTGCCCCCAAGCGGCACCGCGCGCCACTTCCCGCCCAGCGAACATAGCAGCTACAACGGCAGCTACCCCGGACCTAATAATGGTAAGCTTTCTGTGCTACCACACTGTAACTTTGAACGTTTTACTTAAATTTATTCAATTATTTTATTTTATTTATTTGAACGAAAATCTTCAATGAGAATTCAGAAAAAATTTGCAAATTTGCACACCTTTGAGGACTGAACGTTACACAATCTCTCTATATTCTAAACTCCGTTGTTTACTAATTGTCTAAGAGTTTTGAATTTCCTACAACCAATGCAAGAGGTCTTTGCTCATTAACGTTTTGTTTTGAAGCGGCTCGCTGCGCTTTCGATACTCTATGATCGAAGGTACTCGCTGGGCTCGTCTGTTTCGTTTAGATAAGCTGTTGTAGCTTTATTAGAAGCTTTTCAATGATTCTTGAAGCCATAAATCAAATAGTATAAATCTAGTCTTTATTGTACACACGAATCAACACTTTCAAAAATCTACTGGCTTGAGTAAAATTATTATTGTACATCTACTTAATCAAATGTGCAAATCAACATTAATTTGTAAAAATCTGCTTCAGTAAAATTGTAACAAATTTTACTTCTCTTGGTCTCCTTTTGGCCGTAAGAGGGTTTCGTCTTTTAAAGGTTATTTGTTCGTTCCAGGCACGCCCTCTCCGTCGACTAGTGCGAGCGGCGCCTCCGGAACCTCCGGGACCTCTGGCACGAGCGACCTGGAGGCCGGCGACGCGGATCACGCCTGGCAGCACTAATGTCCGGCGATGACGCCTGGCAACACTAGTGGCCGGCGACGCGGACGATCGGCAACATTGATGGCCGGCGATGTACGCCTGGCAACACTAGTGGCACGCCAGGCAGCACTAAAAGAGCCGCTATTAAGTTTGGCGCGCCAGCCAGCAAATATGCTTAGTTCTTAACGGTTGATTTTGACCTGATATTTTGATGTGTACAACCTGATTCTGTAAGCTTGTTCTATTTGGAAAGTCTGTTCTGGTCTTCGTTGAATCGCTGTTTCCTTGATCTCTTTCCAAATAGTACATGCATTTAAATTTATCTTACCGATAACAGGCCAGTGATTATTGAATAGTCTTCTAATTTTTAATTGTTTTTTATAGGCTGTTCAAATTTCTGAATCTTAGTTTATTATTTTAATGTACACATTTTAAATATCGGCCTTTATAATTATGTCTGGACGTGGATTGTTTTTTTGAAGATCATTAATTGATTTGTTTTTTTTAGTCTTAAATATTTTTTGTTATTTATGGCAGAAGTTTATTTTTTTATTTATGTAAAATGTGATCATGTATACATTCGTAGTGCTCTTGGAATGTAAGACTTGAGATATTTAGAATCATTCATACGAATAATCCTTACGCCATTTGCGTAGAATGTTCATAGATTTTATAATGTGCCTATTAGATAGTAGATTTTAACATTTTTAATGTTGCCCAGCAAGCCCTATGGCTATGTCATCATTTTAGATATTTTAAAGCTTTTAATACGGTTTTAAAAGTATTTTAAAAGTTTAATCAAAATATGGAATGTTGATTTTATCAAAGCTTGTTATCTGATTATATTTACCTATTCAAATAAATATACAAAACAAAGTGTTTTTTTTATTTCAATACTCTTTAACGTAATAAGGCCATACACATTAATTTGTAAAGTTAATTTTTAGTATTAAAGTCTTATTCTTACTTTTAAATAAACTGAACCCACGACGGGATTCCCCGTAATGGGTGATCGGGAACTAAGAGTCCCCAGGTACAACTCTTTGACCCGGAACATATATCCGGATAACCCGCATCTGTCTATGCGCCCACCGCGCCTCGGATCAATGCTTTTCGCAAGTAATTATAAGTTATACGGATCTTTATCATTAACCTTTTTATTAGAAAACTTACAATTAATTTTACTGATCTGAAAGTCTGAAAATTACTTTCTATAAGGTTTTAACTTTATTTTTAGGTACCTATATAAATAGATATCGGAAGAAAATGTTGATTCAAACTATGGTACCTACCTTGATGAAAGCTATAGCAAGGTATAGCAGCAACCATCTTATGACAAAATAAGAGGTTGTGCATTTTGCACATTAAAAAAATGTTAAGATTCGTTACATTAAGATTTTATTCCAAAAACTATCGTGAACTTGACTACTCATATTGTAAAAACAAACTTAGTCGGTGCCTTCACCGATAGTGCAGTATGTGAAAATTCCTGTTTTCAGGAATTCACGATTTTTTTTACTAGACTACCGGGGGCTTGACAAATACCTCACGCTTACCTGTCCTTTCACGCTAACGCAAATTTGTCAAGGTAAAACTTGGCAGCTGTCACGTGATATTACCACAGCTAATGTAATTTCCATACAAATTAATCTTTCCGCAGGCGTTAACGACAACAAAAGGTGGTATTTGTCTAGCCCTGGGAATCTGGAGATATTGAAAGTCGAAGTTTTTTTGTTGTTTTCGGAATTGAATTCCATGTGTATTCCATATTTCCATGTTTATGTTTGTATCAAACAAACATAAACATTTTCGAATTTTCTTAACAGAATAGGTACGCATTTGAAGTTGCAGAAATGCAAAGAATATCTGCTTGTTAATGAGTCTTCTTTCATCCTGTATATTGATGGAATTATAGAGAACTAGCTGCTCCCCGCGGTTTCACCCGCGTAAGTTTTGATTCCGTGGGATTTTTATTCTCGTGATGGCTTTGAAATTACATGTCCGATTCGAAAGAATTAAAAAGTATTTTCCTGCTACATAAAATACCCTAAATGATAAAACTATTTATTTGAATAAGAATTGTGACTTAACTATGATAGTTAGATATATTCCCTAACGGACTTTTTTGTAGGTAATAATGAGTACTTTAATTATGTAGTACATATTTTTATGTATCATCAATAGTTATATCAGCGCACGCCAAATAATGAATTTTATAAACAAAATCTTGCTACTTTGGGTTACATTATTGCAATTTCCTTAAGGATCTCTAATTTTTTTGAAAATAAATTATAGCCTATGTTATTTCCTGATCTTTCTATTAGTGTAAAAATGGTTAAAATCGGTCCAGTAGTTTCGGAGCCTATTCCGTACAAACAAACAAAAAAATCTTTCCTCTTTATAATATTAGTATAGATTATAGAGATAATTATTTCGAAAATATTACACGACCTGGCACAATCGAATGTAGAGCCTGTGGTAGAGCACAGACAGTAAAGTTTGACGACCCCTGTGGCGCAGTGGGCGAAAGCCCGCCTGAGACGCATGAGGTGGCGGGTTCGATTCCCGCTGCGGGACAAATGTTTGTATGATCTACAAATATTTGTCTCGGGTCTGGGTGTTTTCTATGTATAATATGTATGAATTTACAAAAAAAAGCATATAAGTAGTATATCAGTCATGTAGTTCCCATAATACAAGCTCTGCTTAGTTTAGGGCTAGGTGATGCTGTGTGTAAATGTCCAGCATTATTTATTTATTTTATAACCGCTAAGGTGCTCACACACGTTTGTCAGTTAAGAAGTTTAATCCAACATTATAGAGGTATATACTAGTGTTTTAGTACATTAACAAATAAGACAGATTTAGCAGATTCATTTTTATTCACAAGTCTAATAATAATATTTACATAATGCTTACATAAGGAAGTGCCCATGGCTGAGGAGTGCATAACGGTCTTTTCACGCAATGTGAAAAGGCAACTGACACTGACTAGGCAACATTTGAAGCGCAACATGTAACTCAACATATTGAGCGACGACGTGCAACTTTTATTGAGCAACGTTGCTGGTTGAACGGAGACAGGTTTTGAGTCTCTTCACCGGTACCTATAAGCCCAAACTACCCAGTTATTGGTTTATCTAGGTAGGAGGTAAGGATAGAAGTATTCGAGGTACGTATAAATGCAAACTACGAGGTCGGTCCAGTACGTGCGCATTAATGCGCCAGTTGAAGACTGGTCGCACCCACGAATGAGTTTTAATATTGAGATTTACACTAGTGTTTAATCCACGGTGCGATGTGGGGAACAGGCGCGACATCGGGCAACGTTGCCAAACATGTTTAGCGTCACGTATTGCGCAACAAATATTGCCTAGTGAATATAAAGCTTAAAAGAGCTCATATAAAATGGACCGGTTACACCCCATCCTCAGTAGTGCTCACCAGCCATAGATTAGAGCTAGTCAATAAGTACAGATAAGCTGCAAGAGGCTAGGCGGGATGCAGTCAGTCGAAACTCATGCTCATATCGGAGATGTTGGTGAGGTCTCCGTGCGGCGCGGGCGTGGACGCGGGCGCGGGCGCGGACGCCGGCGCGGGCGTCGCGAGGGTGATGTTCACCGGCGGGAACGGGAACTGAGGGATCTCCTCATCTGAAAGGTTTTAAGTACTATACTAATACGTTGTTAGAGGCAAACAGGCTTACGGCCCACCATCAAGCTATGTATTAAAAATCAAATCCAACGTTTTTCAATACATTTTGGTTTTAGATACTTAAGACTATTTGTTAGTAAATTCTATAAAGATAGGAATAGGTATGTAGATAGACATTCTGCGACGGCAGATGATCACACAATAAGATCATATTGATTTCACTGATCTTCTAAACGCCATTTGTAAAAATGAGAGTATCTTTCGATAAGTTTGCTTCACCGTGATTTGTGGCAAGATGTTATAAATAACTAACCTGTAAGAGCGGCGTCCAATCTATCGACGATAGCGTCCAGCAACCCTAGGGACACGACGTCATCGGGATCCTTCGCGAGCGCTGCGTGCAACGCCGCCGCCGCGTCCGTCTCTCTGCCCATCAGCGCCAGGCAGAGCCCCGCGGCAGACAGCGACGCAGCCCGGGCGGGGCGGAGGGCTAGGGCTTTCTCGTGCCATTGCAGGGCTTCGCGCGCGCTCCGGGCGCCGCCTAGCGCTCGCGTCGCGTGACCGATGCCGTCGAGCGTAGCTGCCCAACATGGACTTAGCTGGAAAAGTTACATTCTCCCGTTAGATCTTCAAGATAAAATGAAGGATAGGGTAAAAAGAAATGTCTTTCAATAGACAAGGCACTTCGAACATCAAACAAAAAGACCAGCAAATCAAGCTTTGACTCCTCACCGGTCGGTTGTCGATGTGCGCGTGTGTGAGTGCGGACAGGAACAGGTCGCGCGCGGCGGCGTGGTGTCCGGCCGCGAAGGCCGCGGCGCCCGCATACAGTGTTGACTCACCGGTCGGTTGTCGATGTGCGCGTGTGTGAGTGCGGACAGGAACAGGTCGCGCGCGGCGGCGTGGTGTCCGGCCGCGAAGGCCGCGGCGCCCGCATACAGTGTTGACTCACCGGTCGGTTGTCGATGTGCGCGTGTGTGAGTGCGGACAGGAACAGGTCGCGCGCGGCGGCGTGGTGTCCGGCCGCGAAGGCCGCGGCGCCCGCATACAGTGTTGACTCACCGGTCGGTTGTCGATGTGCGCGTGTGTGAGTGCGGACAGGAACAGGTCGGGCGCGGCGGCGTGGTGTCCGGCCGCGAAGGCCGCGGCGCCCGCATACAGTGTTGACTCACCGGTCGGTTGTCGATGTGCGCGTGTGTGAGTGCGGACAGGAACAGGTCGGGCGCGGCAGCGTGGTGTCCGGCCGCGAAGGCCGCGGCGCCCGCATACAGTGTTGACTCACCGGTCGGTTGTCGATGTGCGCGTGTGTGAGTGCGGACAGGAACAGGTCGCGCGCGGCGGCGTGGTGTCCGGCCGCGAAGGCCGCGGCGCCCGCATACAGTGTTGACTCACCGGTCGGTTGTCGATGTGCGCGTGTGTGAGTGCGGACAGGAACAGGTCGCGCGCGGCGGCGTGGTGTCCGGCCGCGAAGGCCGCGGCGCCCGCATACAGTGTTGACTCACCGGTCGGTTGTCGATGTGCGCGTGTGTGAGTGCGGACAGGAACAGGTCGCGCGCGGCGGCGTGGTGTCCGGCCGCGAAGGCCGCGGCGCCCGCATACAGTGTTGACTCACCGGTCGGTTGTCGATGTGCGCGTGTGTGAGTGCGGACAGGAATGTGGTATACCTACCTAGCCATTAAGGTACGTAGTTATGTAAGTATTTATCTTGTTCTATAATACTGTGGGTAAACGTGCTAATAAACCAGTTATCTGTCAGTCACCGCGTTGTCACTTACTCCCGTAGTTAATAGCTATACACAGCAATTTGGCGAAGAGGAGGTTCAAAATGGCGGACCAAGCACGTGCAATTGGAAATATAAAAGAGTTTAATTTAAATACAGATACGTAGAAAAGCTACATCAAACGAATACGAGCCTTTTTCTTAGTGAACAACATAAAATCCGAAGTTCAAAACTCCTATTTAATCACACTAGTGGGAAATGAAACGTACGATCTAATGACTGTTTTATGCAGCCCTACAGAACCTGAAAAGAAATCTTTCGACCAACTGGTTGATATAGTGGAAAATCATGTGAACCCGAAAGCGAGTGATATGGCTGAACGCATGAAGTTACGAGCGTGTTTACAAAGTCAAAGCGAAACTGTGAATGAATATTTATTACGTTTGAAAAAGCTGGCGATGACATGTAAATTTAAAGGTCAGGAGTCATTAGAGGAAAATCTAAGGGATCAATTCACTTATGGATTGAAGAGCGAGAAGTACAGACAACGATTGCTGACCGAGCGGGAGCTCAGTTTCACAAAGGCGGTGACATTAGCTACGTCGTTGGAGGCGGCGGAGATTGAAGCTAAGCTTGGAGGCAGTAACAGTATTGCTGTAGAGGCATCTCACGGCGGAGTATTCGCAGTTAGACCCGGCAGCGGCAGCACCGGGGGAGCGCGCAGCGGCCGAGCGGGCGCGCAGCGTGCAGGCGGCGGCAGCGGCAGCGGCAGCGACCGGTGCTATCGGTGCGGATCGCGGCAGCATTCGTCCGATAAGTGCGGTTATAAAAGTGCCACATGTTATAAGTGTGATAGAGTGGGCCACATTAGCCATATGTGTCGTTATAGAAAAGGACAGTCGAGGCTGTTCCAAGTGGACGGAAGTGATTCGGAGGGAGACATCGGTTCTCCCACACTGTATCGGCTAGGTGAAACGGAGGAGTCCGATGGCCCCTGGTATTGTAAGTTAAATGTGGAAGGCGTTATGTTGGATATGCAAGTCGACAGCGGTTCCTCGGTAAGCGCAATTTCTAAAAACACCTATGATAAACTGTATAAAGGCAGACCGTTGATCGAATCTGAAAAAATCTTGACGGTGTACAGCGGCGAGAAAATTAAACCTGTTGGCACGATGCCTGTCAACGTCATCAATAATTATCAACTGTTTACCTCCAAGTTGTACGTAATCGATAACGGTAACTGTCCTCCTATATTAGGTAGGAAATGGATGCGCCAACTACAAATATCTTTGCCTTTCGTAGCACATGTGTCATGCAGTGAGAATGACAAGGTTCTGAATGAAATAATGCAGAAGTATAAAGATGTATTCGAGCCCGGTATAGGAACTTTCAAACGCGGTACCATTAGCTTACAAGTGTGTGAGGGCGCAGTCCCGGTGTGGCGGCGCGCGCGCGTTGTGCCGCACGCGTTGCGGCCTGCCGTCGACGCTGAACTCGACCGGCTGCAAGCCGAGGGCATCATCAGCCCGGTCGAGGAGGTTAGCGGTTGGGGAACGCCTATAGTGCCCGTAAAAAAGCAGTCGGGTAAAATTAGAATCTGTGGCGATTTCAAGGTTACCGTGAACCCGGTGCTAAGCGACGATAAATATCCTCTTCCGCGGATTGAGGATTTGTTTTCTGCCCTGAGAGGGGGACAGACATTTACTAAGATCGATTTAAAAAGCGCTTACCAACAATTTTTGTTAGATGAAGATTCAAAAAAACTATGTACCATCGTTACTCATAAGGGGAACTTTGTCTATAACAGATTACCGTTTGGAATTAAAACAGCTGCGAACAAATTCCAAAGGATCATGGATTCTTTGTTTAAATTGAATCATGTAACTGTGTTTGTAGATGATTTGATAATAACGGGGGAGAATGGGGAAAAGCACATTGAAAACTTAAATAAAGTTTTCAAAATTCTTAATGATTGTGGTCTTAGGATTAGTAGAGAAAAGTGTTGCTTTTTCCAAAAACGAGTGTCGTATTTGGGCCATATTATTGATTCTGAAGGTTTACATACGGAAACAAAAAAAGTAGATGCTGTTCTTGCTGCGGAAAGACCACGCAATATAAGCGAACTGAGAGCGTTTTTGGGTCTTATAAATTATTATGCAAAATTTGTCAATAATTTCAGTACAGTTGTTGCACCTTTGTATTCTTTATTAAAGAAAAACATAACATGGGTATGGTCAGATGAATGTGAAGCAGCATTTTTAAAAATCAAAGAAAGGCTTAAAGTTTCCGATGTACTGGTCCATTTCAACCCCGACCTCCCTTTGGTGTTATCATGCGACGCCTCTCCGCGCGGAGTGGGCGCTTGGCTCGGGCACGAGATGCCGGATGGGCGGGTTCGCGCTGTGGCGCATGCCAGCCGCACGCTATCAGCGGCCGAGCAGAATTATAGTCAAATATGCAGGGAAGGTTTGGCTATCATTTTCGGAGTACAACGTTTTCATGAGTACGTATATGGTAGACATTTCATTTTGGTCAGCGACTGTAAACCTTTATGTTCCATTTTTGGTCCAAAAACAGGTATTCCCTTAATGATGGCCGGCAGATTGCAAAGATGGTCGATTATATTAAGCGAATATAATTATACAATAAAATGCATCAAATCAAAGGATAATTGTGTAGCGGATTGTTTATCCAGAGCAGCCAGAATCGAGCTCGATGAATCGTTAAAAGATGTTAGTAGAAGTAGCAGGGAGAATTTTGAGAATGAACTAATTATAAACTTTATTGACGCACCGAAACCAATTGATTTTAAGGAAATTGCCGAACAAACAAGAAAAGATGTTTACCTTAACAGAATAATCGGTTATGTTCTGCATGGATGGCCCGCATTTAAAGACATGCCTGAGGAATGTAAAGATTTTTACAATAGAAAAGATTACGTTACATCCGAACACGGTTGTTTGTTATTCGGTTATCGGGTAATCATACCTAAAAGCTTGCGCAACTTAATGCTTAACGAACTACATAGTAGTCATTTAGGTATCGTTAAAATGAAGTCTTTGGCACGCACATACATGTATTGGCCAAAAATAGATAAAGATATCGAACAAATGTGCGGGTCATGTGAAGTTTGTGCCAAAGAGAGGGTCAACCCTGTGAGAAATACTTTGGTGCCTTGGCCTTGGCCTACCAAGCCGTGGTACAGGTTACATTTAGACCATTTGGGCCCACTTGCTAATAATTTATATTTGATTGTAATTGATGCGCATTCCAAATGGATGGAGGTTTGTAAAGTAAGTTCAACTAATGCCGAGATAACAATAAGACATTTACGAGACATTTTTGCTAGGTTTGGTTTACCTAATGAAATCGTCACAGACAATGGACCCGCATTCATAAGTGACAAATTTTCGAATTTTATATTAAGAAATGGCATATGCCATCGATTGATTTCACCTAGACATGCTCGAAGCAATGGTGCCGCAGAAAACGCTGTAGGATTAGTAAAGAAATGTTTGAAAAAAGCCGCGCACGAAGGAATCGCCGTCGACGTTGCTTTAAGTAGGTTTTTGTTAAATTATCGTAACTCCGTTCAAAATACTACTCAAAAATCACCCAGTGAAATGTTACTAGGACGTAGACTTAGATCCTGTTTGGATTTGTTGAGACCTTGCACAAAAACCATTGTTGTTGATAATCAGTCGAAGCAAATTAAAACATTCGGAGGTAAACAAAGAAATGTATTAATAGGAGATACAGTTATGTTCAAAAAGTGGCGAAATAATAAGGAAGTTTGGGAGAAGGGTTTAGTATTACAAAAGATTGGAAACGTTATGTATGAAATTAAGCATGATGATGAAAGACACAGGCGTCACATTGATCAAATATTTAAGTGGCCAATATGTGATGTTGACAGGTCACCAAACGAGTATGAACCGGTATTTGATGAATGTGATACTGAGATGTTCGATGCTGAGGGGATGTTGTCGCCGAGGAACCCTCATTTGTATTCACAAAATAACATGAATGAATCTGATCGCACCACATCCACCCCATCATCTACGCCTCGACAGAAGACATCTCCGTCTTCACCAGCATATGAAGAGGCAGAGGAATCCGGCAGTGTGAGCCAGGAGTTGGTTTTTAATCCCTGTGAGCGGAATTTTGAATCCGATTTCGTAAACACACGACCACGCGGAAATAGACAATACACTCCTGATTCAGATTAGTCGACGTTCCTAACTAATTAAGTCGTATTAATAGTGATGCCACATCTATAGTTGAATAGTTATTTTTATTTTTTTTTATTCTTAGTTATTCTTAAAGGAAAGGTATAAATGTGCCTATCTATTCTGAATTAATATGGTTTAAATATATATTTAGTTTTTAACTTACCACTCATCCACTCTATGTAAAGAAAAAAAGGTTGTCTCTTTTATGAGAGGGGGATAATGTGGTATACCTACCTAGCCATTAAGGTACGTAGTTATGTAAGTATTTATCTTGTTCTATAATACTGTGGGTAAACGTGCTAATAAACCAGTTATCTGTCAGTCACCGCGTTGTCACTTACTCCCGTAGTTAATAGCTATACACAGCAAGGAACAGGTCGCGCGCGGCGGCGTGGTGTCCGGCCGCGAAGGCCGCGGCGCCCGCATACAGTGTTGACTCACCGGTCGGTTGTCGATGTGCGCGTGTGTGAGTGCGGACAGGAACAGGTCGCGCGCGGCGGCGTGGTGTCCGGCCGCGAAGGCCGCGGCGCCCGCATACAGTGTTGACTCACCGGTCGGTTGTCGATGTGCGCGTGTGTGAGTGCGGACAGGAACAGGTCGCGCGCGGCGGCGTGGTGTCCGGCCGCGAAGGCCGCGGCGCCCGCATACAGTGTTGACTCACCGGTCGGTTGTCGATGTGCGCGTGTGTGAGTGCGGACAGGAACAGGTCGCGCGCGGCGGCGTGGTGTCCGGCCGCGAAGGCCGCGGCGCCCGCATACAGTGTTGACTCACCGGTCGGTTGTCGATGTGCGCGTGTGTGAGTGCGGACAGGAACAGGTCGCGCGCGGCGGCGTGGTGTCCGGCCGCGAAGGCCGCGGCGCCCGCATACAGTGTTGACTCACCGGTTGGTTGTCGATGTGCGCGTGTGTGAGTGCGGACAGGAACAGGTCGCGCGCGGCGGCGTGGTGTCCGGCCGCGGCGCCCGCATACAGTGTTGACTCACCGGTCGGTTGTCGATGTGCGCGTGTGTGAGTGCGGACAGGAACAGGTCGCGCGCGGCGGCGTGGTGTCCGGCCGCGAAGGCCGCGGCGCCCGCATACAGTGTTGACTCACCGGTCGGTTGTCGATGTGCGCGTGTGTGAGTGCGGACAGGAACAGGTCGCGCGCGGCGGCGTGGTGTCCGGCCGCGAAGGCCGCGGCGCCCGCATACAGTGTTGACTCACCGGTCGGTTGTCGATGTGCGCGTGTGTGAGTGCGGACAGGAACAGGTCGCGCGCGGCGGCGTGGTGTCCGGCCGCGAAGGCCGCGGCGCCCGCATACAGTGTTGACTCACCGGTCGGTTGTCGATGTGCGCGTGTGTGAGTGCGGACAGGAACAGGTCGCGCGCGGCGGCGTGGTGTCCGGCCGCGAAGGCCGCGGCGCCCGCATACAGTGTTGACTCACCGGTCGGTTGTCGATGTGCGCGTGTGTGAGTGCGGACAGGAACAGGTCGCGCGCGGCGGCGTGGTGTCCGGCCGCGAAGGCCGCGGCGCCCGCATACAGTGTTGACTCACCGGTCGGTTGTCGATGTGCGCGTGTGTGAGTGCGGACAGGAACAGGTCGCGCGCGGCGGCGTGGTGTCCGGCCGCGAAGGCCGCGGCGCCCGCATACAGTGTTGACTCACCGGTCGGTTGTCGATGTGCGCGTGTGTGAGTGCGGACAGGAACAGGTCGCGCGCGGCGGCGTGGTGTCCGGCCGCGAAGGCCGCGGCGCCCGCATACAGTGTTGACTCACCGGTCGGTTGTCGATGTGCGCGTGTGTGAGTGCGGACAGGAACAGGTCGCGCGCGGCGGCGTGGTGTCCGGCCGCGAAGGCCGCGGCGCCCGCATACAGTGTTGACTCACCGGTCGGTTGTCGATGTGCGCGTGTGTGAGTGCGGACAGGAACAGGTCGCGCGCGGCGGCGTGGTGTCCGGCCGCGAAGGCCGCGGCGCCCGCATACAGTGTTGACTCACCGGTCGGTTGTCGATGTGCGCGTGTGTGAGTGCGGACAGGAACAGGTCGCGCGCGGCGGCGTGGTGTCCGGCCGCGAAGGCCGCGGCGCCCGCATACAGTGTTGACTCACCGGTCGGTTGTCGATGTGCGCGTGTGTGAGTGCGGACAGGAACAGGTCGCGCGCGGCGGCGTGGTGTCCGGCCGCGAAGGCCGCGGCGCCCGCATACAGTGTTGACTCACCGGTCGGTTGTCGATGTGCGCGTGTGTGAGTGCGGACAGGAACAGGTCGCGCGCGGCGGCGTGGTGTCCGGCCGCGAAGGCCGCGGCGCCCGCATACAGTGTTGACTCACCGGTCGGTTGTCGATGTGCGCGTGTGTGAGTGCGGACAGGAACAGGTCGCGCGCGGCGGCGTGGTGTCCGGCCGCGAAGGCCGCGGCGCCCGCATACAGTGTTGACTCACCGGTCGGTTGTCGATGTGCGCGTGTGTGAGTGCGGACAGGAACAGGTCGCGCGCGGCGGCGTGGTGTCCGGCCGCGAAGGCCGCGGCGCCGGCCTCGTGCGAGACGTGCGCCGACCGACTCGCGGCGAGCACGCGCTGCCATCCGACAGAGTTCTCGCTCTCCTCGTCCACGGCCGGCTCCTCTACAGACTGGAACAAGTGATTGGCTCATTGAATTTTACAGCGAAGTGCTGCGCGCCGATCGCGCGCCGCCTGTTCGCGGCGAACGATCCGCGTTTTGGACAGTCAATGGATATATTTTCTCTTTTTTCTTGATTGTTTTTTGCTGCAAAATCTTGAATAAATAATCTGCAAACCTTGCCATGCTTGTTTTTTTTTTATTACAATCACTTTATTTTCTCCTTCTTTAATGCCAAAGAATGGGACGATTTTGAATTTCAATTATAAATAAATCTATATCCATTGTATCAACATTCAAATCCTTCGACGATGCCACCGACGAACGCGCTGCGAGGACGCAACGTGTTCGCCGCGCGCTCGCTGTGAGCTCGCTCGCAAATCGCACGTGGGATATCACTTTAAAGTCAATATTAGATACGATTGGCAGTGAGGTCATTAAAAAAGTGACTGGGTTAGTATAAGTGACTGGTCGGCTCATTATAAGATGCGGATAAGATCATTATTAGATGCTTGTTGGCTAATTTTGAGATGCATTTGACCGCATTTAACTATTGTTCATTTTATTATCCTTTGTGACGGAGGAGGGCGTTGGTGTCTAAGACACAGTTTTTATACTTCTGCAGACATCATAGTATTTCAATAGTAATCGTATGCAATCGTTTCTGTTCCTCTGTAAATATGTTTTGATATATTTTAGGGGTAGTGCACGGCGCGACGCGGAAGGAGAAAGTCGCGACCACTCACTCTGATGAAGACTCTCGGAATGAGTCGAAACTTAGTCGGTGCCTTCACCGATAGTGCAGTACATGAAAATTCCCGTTTTTACAATATGAATATTTAAATAAATTTTGATTTTAACCCCCGCAGAGGGGTTATAAGCATAACGTGTGTGGATCTGTGTCTGTCTGTGGCATCGTAGCTCCCAAACGGATGAACCAATTTTGAATTATTTTTTTGTTTTGTTTGAAAGGTGACATAAATCAAGAAAATCTGTTCAGCCGTTTGAAGATCATCAGCTTTTTTTAAATTGATAAGGGGATTTAGCAACTCCCACATGTCTAATCTATTCAAAATTTGGTATCCTGTTACTTTAATGATTTCGAAAGATTATGGTAATCTAGACCTGATGCTGAGGCATCACCTGGATCTGCAGAATACCCAACTCCTAACCAACTTACAGCATAGTTGGAATCATTAGAATGTGGGTGCCCAGGGTCTGATGATGGAGCAGGAAAGAGAAATAAGAATAAATTGGTGAGGGATTCTAAGACTATGTAAAACACATTGGGGGTTGAAAAACTTTTTGAAAATTAATCTGCTATGTGAGATGAAGTTGGACACATAATGAATGTAAAAAAAAACATTTTGATAATTATTAGATTCAGGCGCGAACGGAGGGGGTCATTAGGCTAGGTTTACCTGATTGTAATTTTGCACAACATTCCAAAACGAATTCCTCAAGGGATATCTTCGCAAGACTATAAGGGACCATCCATAAATTACGTCACACGTTAAAGGGGAGGGAGGGGGTCGACGAAGTGTGACATTGTGTGACAGGAGGGTGGGAGGGGTCCTAAATTTCGTGACGTCACATTTCCAAATCTACGTGTTAAAACACGATATTTGCACTATTAACGAAATACTCAAAACATTTGCAACGCTATCCGTATAAACATAAGATTCAAATTGTTTTGTCGGCCACTCGCTCTACTACGCGGCACGCACCGACGACCTAGCGCCCTTTGATAAAATGCCGCCAAACACACCGCGCCTGCGCCTAGCGGTGATTTCTTTGTTTCTATTTCATTAGACAATTGACTTTCGCGGATTAAACGACGTAGTTTTTATAGTTCTGGTATTTTATGTTTTTAACTTACGAAACAAATTTAAAATGAGCAAAAAGAGTGATTTAGGTAATCTTTATCGTAAACTATATGAAGCTTACAGTGCAGCCTATGCTGATAAAAAAAAAACAAAATGTACAAGAAGTTAATAACTTATGGAAAACTAATTTCGCAACTGCTGTTTGAAATCAATAATTTCTAAATGTAAAATTGCAAAATATGTGACGTCACACTAGGGAGGGGGGGGAGTCTCACAAATGTGACCAGCTGTGACAAGGACGGGGGAGGTGTCAAAAAATCATGAAATTCGTGTGACGTAATTTATGCATGGCCCCTAAAGGGGTATGTATACCTCACTATCGTTATGCAGTTCATTCCAACATTAATTCCTCAAGGGATATCTTCGCAAGATTATAAAGGAGTATGCATACCTCACTATCGTTATGCAGTTCATTCGAACATTAATTCCTCAAGGGATATCTTCGCAAGATTATAAAGGAGTATGCATACCTCACTATCGTTATGCAGTTCATTCCAACATTAATTCCTCAAGGGATATCTTCGCAAGATTATAAAGGAGTATGCATACCTCACTATCGTTATGCAGTTCATTCCAACATTAATTCCTCAAGGGATATCTTCGCAAGATTATAAAGGAGTATGCATACCTCACTATCGTTATGCAGTTCATTCCAACATTAATTCCTCAAGGGATATCTTCGCAAGATTATAAAGGAGTATGCATACCTCACTATCGTTATGCAGTTCATTCCAACATTAATTCCTCAAGGGATATCTTCGCAAGATTATAAAGGAGTATGCATACCTCACTATCGTTATGCAGTTCATTCCAACATTAATTCCTCAAGGGATATCTTTGCAAGATTATAAAGGAGTATGCATACCTCACTATCGTTATGCAGTTCATTCCAACATTAATTCCTCAAGGGATATCTTCGCAAGATTATAAAGGAGTATGCATACCTCACTATCGTTATGCAGTTCATTCCAACATTAATTCCTCAAGGGATATCTTTGCAAGATTATAAAGGAGTATGCATACCTCACTATCGTTATGCAGTTCATTCGAACATTAATTCCTCAAGGGATATCTTCGCAAGATTATAAAGGAGTATGCATACCTCACTATCGTTATGCAGTTCATTCCAACATTAATTCCTCAAGGGATATCTTCGCAAGATTATAAAGGAGTATGCATACCTCACTATCGTTATGCAGTTCATTCGAACATTAATTCCTCAAGGGATATCTTCGCAAGATTATAAAGGAGTATGCATACCTCACTATCGTTATGCAGTTCATTCCAACATTAATTCCTCAAGGGATATCTTCGCAAGATTATAAAGGAGTATGCATACCTCACTATCGTTATGCAGTTCATTCCAACATTAATTCCTCAAGGGATATCTTCGCATGATTATAAAGGAGTATGCATACCTCACTATCGTTATGCAGTTCATTCGAACATTAATTCCTCAAGGGATATCTTCGCAAGATTATAAAGGAGTATGCATACCTCACTATCGTTATGCAGTTCATTCCAACATTAATTCCTCAAGGGATATCTTCGCAAGATTATAAAGGAGTATGCATACCTCACTATCGTTATGCAGTTGTGCCGCTCTCAGCAGGAATCGCTCGCACATGGCCACGTTGTTCAGAAGCGAACACTCCACAGCGACGTAGAGTGAGGGTAGGTGACAACCAGCCATCAGTTGACTTGCCTGAAAATTATATATAAACTAGCTTCTGCCCACGGCGTCACTCGTGTGGTACCCGGATAAAAAGTAGCCTATGTGTTATTCTGATGTATAAGCTATATTACTGTAAAGTTCATCATCATCAAAATCCGTTCAGTAGTTTTTGCGTGAAAGTGTAACAAACATCCATCTTCACAAACTTTCGCGTTTATAATATTAGTAGAATAAATAAATAAATATGAGTAATATAATATGAGTGGAGACGGCGACTCGGCAAACGTAGTGTAGGACGCCCTCCGGCCAGGTGGGATGACGACCTGCGAAACACTGCAGGCAGATGCTGGATGCGGCAAGCTGAAGACAGGGCGCTATGACGCTCATTAGGGGAGGCCTATGTCCAGCAGTGGACTAATATAGGCTGATGATGATGAAGATGATGAAATAAATAAATACGTCGCGCTGTGCATTACAACGTGGAGGGAGCAAGTCGGTGCCTTCACCGATAGTGCAGTGCGTGAAAATTCCCGTTTTTACAATATGAATAGTCAAGTTCACGATAGTTTTTAGTATCATTATGTTGTAAAAATAAATAAATTAAAAAAGAAATGAATAATGCTGGACAATCCACACAGCATCATCTAGCCCCAAGCTAAGCAGAGCTTGTGTTATGGGTACTAGATGACTGATATACTTAATACAATACATTACATAGATAGATATTTTTTTATTATACATAGAAAATACCCAGAACACCCGGAACAAATATTTGCAGATCGCACAAACATTTGTCCCAGGGCGGGAATCGAACCCGCAACCCCCTGTGTCGCAGGCGGACCTTCGCCCACCGCGCCACATCGGTCGTCAAATAAGTTTCTTATCTTTCTCAATATCATCATCAACCTAAAGAAGTCCATAGCTGAATCACTTGCCTCCACAAAGTGAAATGACGATCGGTTTTCCGTCAACCCTCTTCCCGCAACCTAAGATGATATAAGTTAATCAGGTGGGAGGCCTTCTTACACTGCGTCGTACGATGCGAGAATCTTTAACTAGCCAGCGGTTGTAAATTGTATCTCGAACTTTAATCAGTTAATTATGAATTTTAATTTTGGTCAAACAAAATTTGAACGGGGCAAATTTGATCGATACGACGAACAAGAAAATCACGAATAAGGCGCGTCGCACACTGGTAAGCCGAGGCGAGGTCGCGGCGGCGGACTGGGAAGAGTTGAAGATTCTTGTATGCAGGCCGCTCACAGGATCAAGAGTCGAGGCGCGGCCATCTAGTAAAGTTGTAACCTATTGAGATATCTTTTTGGTTATCAAGAGGTGATACGCCCTAAGCTAGCCGTGGGATGTAGAAAGTGGGCTCAGAAGAGGGCGCCACGAGTTTTGGTTTAGTTGGAGGACTGAAACTCGAAAAGTCCTGTAGCATAAATGAAAAGTGTGTTTATGGTTAACATCAACAATTTATTTAAATTTTATGTTTACATCTAGTTAAAATTACCGAGCAAAATAAATTATATCTGAAGGTGTGAGGTGGTCTTGAAGAGACTTGACAAAATCTTAGTACATTGAAAGCTCAGTAAATGTAGCTTTACTGCTATGTTAGTAAACTAAACTTATCATGCAAACTTAAAACTATATTAGTATTTGTGTGGCGAAGCTAACCCTAGACAATTTATCCACCGAAAAATGAAGTAGCCTTGAAGAACTCTTTTCGGCTTACCGTAAGTTCCAAATTGTACGCCTCAATCGTGACTTAACTTACCAGTGAGCGACGCGCCTAACTATTCAGGTCGTCTCGAGGTAATACGTGATTATAATAATAGATTACAATCAGTCGTTTAATTTCGTACGTGATTTTAAAGGGGGCGTAGCTCAGATGGTAGAGCGCTCGCTTAGCATGCGAGAGGTACCGGGATCGATACCCGGCGCCTCCAAACTTTTTGCATTTTAAAACTAAGCTTTTATTTCTCATGATAAAAACGTGACAGATTTTATTGCAACCTGTACAGATAACTTTAGTCAAAACAAACATTTTTTTTTTTTATTTTAGTTTGCAGAATATCAAACTTGGCTCGCATACCACGGCCTTGATTCGTGCGTATGTGGGAGCGGACGCGCGGTCAGCGTGCATTGCATTACGCGTTAAAAACACCGATGTGGCGCGGTGGGCGAAGGTCCGCCTGCGACACAGGAGGTTGCGGGTTCGATTCCCGCCCTGGGACAAATATTTGTACGATCTGCAAATATTTGTTCCGGGTGTTCTGGGTATTTTCTATGTATAATAAAAAAAATATCTATCTACATATGTAATGTATTGTATTAAGTATATCAGTCATCTAGTACCCATAACACAAGCTCTGCTTAGCTTGGGGCTAGATGATGCTGTGTGGATTGTCCAGCATTATTTATTTATTTATTTAACATCAACTTTTTTTTATGCCTAAAAGAAAAGTCCAGCAATTATTCATTCTCAATGTTACTCGTTAAGATGTACAGAAGGAATTCTAACAGATACTACTTAGCATCTAAATTTTAATTTGTTCCTTTTATTATTATATAATTTTATTAAGTGTTCTTAAATTTTTTAATTTGATCACTAACCCTGATGAAGACTCTCGGAAAGAGTCGAAACTTAGTCGTTTATATGTGAAAATTCCCGTTTTATTATCAAAATTATCAAATTCACGATAGTTCTTGGCACATTATGTTGCTTACAAATTGAAACAGAGTACTACAATTTGCGCAGGTTGAGGTTAGTACCTTGAAATAGGCCGCCATGGCTTGGTCGTGCTCATTGTCGGCCGCGAAACTGTGTCCGTAAGCGAGCCACACGCAGCCCGCGCTCGGCTCCAAGCTCTTCGCTTTGCTGAGGTAGCGACGGGCGAACTCACTTTTACCTGCAAAAGTGTTTTTTTAATACAACTAATGTGGCAAGCATACATCCCCCCGGTTGGTAAGCGGTTACCGTAACCAATGGACGGTTACGGTAACCGCTTGCAACACCAGAGGTTCCTTTAGTAGGCCGCGGGAAGATGCAGTTTGTCAGTAGCGGCACGAGTCCACACATAACCATGGATGGCTTACATCTACAGGTGGTGATATTAACAGCTCTAAAACAGCTTGCTAATGTATTGTGTGTAATTCAATTTAATTTAAATTAATAATTAATTAATTAATTCCTGTATTCAAAACCAATGTCTTGGTGCTCACGCACAAAGAACAATCTCATCTATAACATAGTAATAGCATCCAACCTCGAACCACGACGTCCAGGCATTCGGTTACGCGACAACCAGCGTATGTGCGAAAGTTAAAAAATGGTGTATCTCTTTTGTCTGACAGAAAGGAGAAACGAAGTATTTCTGTATCCAAAATCAATGTCTTGGTGCTCACGCACAAATAACAATCTCACCTATAACATAGTAATAGCATCCAACCGCGAACCACGACGTCCAGGCATTCGGGTACGCGTCAACCAGCGTATGTGCGAAAGTTAAAAAATGATGTATCTCTTTTGTCTGACAGAAAGGAGAAACTAAGTAATTTCTGTATCCAAAATCAATGTCTTGGTGCTCACGCACAAATAACAACCTCACCTATAACATAGTAATAGCATCCAACCGCGAACCACGACGTCCAGGCATTCGGGTACGCGTCAACCAGCGTATGTGCGAAAGTTAAAAAATGATGTATCTCTTTTGTCTGACAGAAAGGAGAAACGAAGTAATTTCTGTATCCAAAATCAATGTCTTGGTGCTCACGCACAAATAACAACCTCACCTATAACATAGTAATAGCATCCAACCGCGAACCACGACGTCCAGGCATTCGGGTATGCGACAACCAGCGTATGTGCGAAAGTTAAAAAATGATGTATCTCTTTTGTCTGACAGAAAGGGAAACGAAGTATTTCTGTATCCAAAGTCAATATCTTGGTGCTCACGCACAAATAACAATCTCACCTATAACATAGTAATAGCATCCAACCGCGAACCACGACGTCCAGGCATTCGGGTATGCGACAACCAGCGTATGTGCGAAAGTTAAAAAATGGTGTATCTCTTTTGTCTGACAGAAAGGGAAACGAAGTATTTCTGTATCCAAAGTCAATGTCTTGGTGCTCACGCACAAATAACAATCTCACCTATAACATAGTAATAGCATCCAACCGCGAACCACGACGTCCAGGCATTCGGGTACGCGTCAACGAGCGTGTGCGCGAACGCGAACAGTTCCGAACTCCGCTTCAGCTCGACCAGACAGGCGGCCCTCACGTCCACGCAGCACCACGGGTCCGCCTCGTCCAGCGCGGACAGCGCCTCCTTCCAGCGGCAGGCGGCGGCGAGGCGACGCCCGCGGGACGCGGCCGCTTCCGCCATCCGGGAACCGATCTGCTCCGCTTCTGCTGATATCTGTGCAAGTTAACTTTATATTAATTACAAAATATTTTTTTTTCAGGAAAAAATAAAGACCGACTTCAAATTGTTTGTACACCCTCTGGTAGAAACTAGCTGGACTAATACGAACACGACAAAAACTTTATAACATAGTTTTCCCAGACATTGGCCTCGATTCTGTAGTACACTGACTAAACTAAATTTAAACTGTCGTTCTCTTTTACTGATAGTGCAAGCAAGAAAGAGATAGCTATAATTTTATTGCTGTCAAGTTAGTCAGATTTAAGTTTTCCATACATATTTAGTCGTGATATCAAAACATGCTGACTATGAACACGAACAAAAGCGGCACGTAAACTGATTTGACAGCAGCACACGACACTAAAATTCTAGCTATCTCTTTCTTGCGTACACTATCAGTAAAAGAGAGCGATAGTTTAAATTTATTTTAGTCAGTGTACTACAGAATCGAGGCCAATATACTATTTACTAAGTAGTTAGCCCCCAGAGCTAGGGCTATTTTCGTGTCCTGATTTCGATCTTTTTCTGTGGAAAACGATTTACATAGAAAATAATGATATGATTTTGTGTAGAGCTGTTGGATTATCTCGGTGAAAAGTTTAAGAGCAATAAGCAGTTATGTACTGTCATAGTTTTTGTAAATAGGTACAAATGATTCAATGTTTTTTTATGCGTAAAACTATTTTACCATAACACCCACACCCGGAACAAATATCTGCAGTACATGAAATTTGCCCCGCAGCCGGAATCGAACCTGCGCCTCTACATGACAATCGGTTATGCTATTTAACATTCCATTATTTCTTATTTCATCTATTATCTTTTATTTACGTTATTATGCCCTTAGTATTTAAATATAAATATTTACTATCTACATGTATTTAAGCATTTATTTATTGCTTTCAAAGTCAAAATTCATTTATTCAATAACCACTTTGAAACGTCGGTTTTTATCTAGTGCCTGTTCCTCCGCGACCAAGCCAGGAAAGAAAGGCAAGAAAACAAGGCTGGTTATTCTTTTTAATGATCCTTTTACAAAACAATAGGTTCGAGTTGGAGCATTTTCAATCCCAAGAGTTTTTATAATCAGATATTTTATAGTATGCCTTTTTATAAAGCTTTTGTTTGATTACGTTTTTAAATTTGTTAATTGACAATATTTGTATATCTCTTGGGAGTTTAATATAATATATAATGCTGGACATTTTCACACAGATCATCTAGCCCCAAAGTAAGCAGAGCTTGTGTTATGGGAACTACATGACTGACATACTACTTATATACATTTTTTTTTGTAAATACATGCATATTATACATAGAAAACACCCAGACCCGAGACAAATATTTGCAGATCATACAAACATTTGTCGCGCGTCGGGAATTGAACCCGCAACCTTCTGCGTCTCAGGCAGGTGTTCGCACACTGCGCCACAAAGGTTGTCAAAGTTTGTTTGTTTCATGCACATAACATAGTTTGTATGGGTCTTAAGTAATAGGTACATTAAATAGGCAGGTAGGTACATGAGCCCTGTAAGTGCGCTGTAAGTGACAACGTGAGTTCGTAAGTTTGCGTCAAGCATTACAGATAGTTGTGATGTCTTGTACTTTGTGTAGGTGGTTAAATAAAGTTCATGAATTCTGGATAACACGTGACCAAGCGACACGTCCGCTCGCCTCAATCGTCGAGTGCGAAATGAGGGAAGCGGGCGGGTCGTCTCGACATGTACATCACAGTAATGTTCTGTGCACTATCAATACTTAATTTTCCCACAAAGCACAAAGGTTATCTGGAAGATAATGCTTCTTAGCATTATGTTCGCCTATGTATTATTATTATTATTTGACCTCTGTGGCGCAGTGGGCGACGGTCCGCCTGAGACGCAGAAGGTTGCGGGTTCAATTCCCGACGCGCGACAAATGTTTGTATGATCTGCAAATATTTGTCTCGGGTCTGGGTGTTTTCTATGTATAATATGCATGTATTTACAAAAAAAATGTATATAAGTAGTATGTCAGTCATGTAGTTCCCATAACACAAGCTCTGCTTACTTTGGGGCTAGATGATCTGTGTGAAAATGTCCAGCATTTTATTAATTATTTATTTTATTATTATGTGCAGTAAAGAATTTTCTATCTATCTATCCATAGTTTGTTGTGGAACTTTGATAAATAGAGGGTATGCTTACAGGGCACTCTATGCTAGGTTGATGCGGCGTGATAGGCGAGTACCGATGCAACCGCTCACTGTACGCGTTTTTTAACAAAGCACCCTCTGCCGAGTTCAGTTGTCCGGTGAAATCCAGAGACTCTATCAACTCACGCTCTGAAATATAAAAATGGTGTTTTGTTGTGAAGGAAATACAAGATGATCTTTCATCTTGTATTTCCTTCAGCGTGGTAAAAATTATCGTGAATGATCACGGAATATAAAATCCTGAAGGTTAAGAAGGGCTGGAAGCCGGATTTGAAATGCATCTTTTGACGCAGATTATAACCATTGTATTCATTGAAAATATGATTTAAATCAGTTTATTCATAAAACGTCAGTGCTGCACTGCGCGAAAAAATATTTCGTAAAAAAATAAAACTATTCGAGTTCTTTTTTTCGAAAATAAAATTATTTCGTAAAAATATTCGAGGTTTTCTTTCGATTTTTCAAATATAATTATGAACATTCAGTTAAATAATAGTTAGCTATTAGTATAGCGATTAGTAGTTATACTTATATTCGTATATATGTTTTATATGATAGTTTATATAAGTACACTATAAAAATATGATGTAGCAGCTTTATTTATTAAGAACAATTATGCTATGTATTCTTCTAAAACCATACACTATCGTGTTGGTTGTTTAATATTTTTTTATTAAGTCACTTTTTTATTAAGCTGATGAAACCTTACTATTTTAGGCCTACCCCACCTTAACACAATAAAAGACCGAATAACAAGTTAGTAACCTTCTCTAGGTGTCAATGCGTGCTGCTCTAATAGTAGATCCAGTGCCTCGTAGCAGGCACAATCAGCCCGAAGCGCTTCAGAAAGCGCTTTGGCCGCTGCCTCGCGACGCTCCAGCGTAGAAAGCGCCCTTGCTTGCCAAACTAGGACGCCGGCCAATGCACGCTGGAATAACGAGAAAGTCTAATGAGATGAATCAGTAGGGCTAAAGTACCCTCTACGACAGAGTTGAGAAATACGACAGAGTTGAGAAATTTACTAACAACAAATACGTCATGTATGGATGGCTCAGTAGATAGGTGCGTGGGACATTCTTACTTGTGTTACATTTGTCTAGTTATATTTTTCCTGTTCTACCCGCGACGTAAGAAGCCCGTAAAATGCGTTTGCCATAAGAGGTTGTTTATGTTTGACGGTATTGTCGTTAAGTTTGCATCAGACTTTAGACACAGAAACTTCAGTGTACTATGTAAATGGCGAGTTGTGAATTCTTACATTATGCGTCTGGTCACCGTTCCTGGGCTCGAAAAGCATGGGATCAGCCTCATCCATGAGTCCAAGGGCTGCGGCTGGTTCCTTAGCCGTGATGAAAGCTCGCATCGCCACTCCCAGGCATAACAGATGTTGTCTTGAATAATAACACAAAGAATAAGTAAAAATGATGAACAAAGCATGTACATTATTAGGAGACCATGTTTGACACAGCTGAAACAGCTTATTCAAACAATTTTTTTTTAAATGGAAACAGACAAACTCTACCCTAAACCCTTGCCAACTCCTCCTAACCAACTCCTGGTGTTGTGAGTAACAATTAGCAATATCACAGTCTCTTGTCTATGGGTAGTATTCCAGCAAACTTGTAGGTATATTTTGTAACCAAATATTTTTAGTTTTGCAATGGAAGAAGAATACTTTATAAGCTATTGATTCCTGTAATAAAACAAACAATGATTTATTTTTCAAACATAAGAGTGTTCAATTCAACAGCCATGTATATTTTAAAAACTTTGAATGCATTTTTTTTTCAAAGTTAGTGAAGTGAGCTTCGTCATTTTCCCATCATGATTTCTTCTTTACCATTTATACAGAAATTTTAATAGAAGTACCATTTAGGATTTCCCTCACTGACCAATCTCAAAGAAATCCCATGCTTTTAGTCCTTTTGCACACACAGCTTAAGATAAAGATAATTAATTTGAATAGTACAAATTCTTTGTAACTTAACTAAGAAAGCAACCACAAAATTACTCCGGTCTAAAAATGGGTTCTTGGTTTTTTATGTGAATTCTACTTGTTTACTTGTGCAGTTGTCGAGAAGTGACAGCATGTGTGGCTCGGTGCAGCTCTCCCCGCGCCAGCATAGCGCTGGCCAGCAGCCAGATGTCATTCCCGTGCGGTGCGTCCCTCCCGATGCTGGCGGCGGCCGCGGCAGCATCGGCCCAGAACAATGCACTTGTCCATTGGCCCTAGAGGACAATAATTTACAAAAATAACCTGGAAAACAAAATTTGATGGAAAGCAGGATGCCATAGAAAATCAAGCCTTGCTTAAGCCACGCTGCAGGTCCCAGAAGCACTAATTTTGAAGAAACTTTGCTTGGGTATTGAAGACACTTTGAGAAACAAAAAAGGATTATTTTAGGTACTCCGTTAGTAAAGGAGTTGCCTCGAGTGCTTTATAGTGAATAATTTAATAAAGAGACCTGACTATTTACCAACTCAGAGTACTGTTTCACCAGCGAACGCATAAAATCGATATTCATGCCACCTTCTATGTTTCTTCCAGGAGTTTCACCTTTAGACATGATTCTCCGTAATTTTATTTCTTTACACACAATTGTTTGTAGAAAACATGTAAACTTCAGATACTTCAGGTCTTCAGTCTGTTGAATATTCACGATTATTCCTGTACAAATTATTTTCTCAAAAATAATGTTTGTTTATGTTTTGACCGCCCGGCACCTACCTAGGTATGACATTTGACTGACAAACTGACAGCACAGCAACAGCTTTTCTTCGAACGCTGCTATTATTTTGTAAAGCATTAAGTTAGGGCTCCGAGGAATTCCCCCTTACCCTGGCGTCAATTCGTAGAGACGAATATCTTTTAGTGAAGTTTTGAGATAGTCTTCTGATTCTTGAGGTTTTCTTCTTTGGTAATTCGGTGGTCAGTTTTGACATCCGTCTGTTCACTTTTGGCCACTTTTCAGTCTAGCTCTAGTACTAAGCGTAGGTTGGTACCTACTACGATATAAGGCGTCAATGTAAGTAAATTAATACAGCAATAGTTAGAAGGGAATTTGACAATGAAAGTATGTTTTTTAATTTAAAGTTGGTCTCTTTATCCACACGCAAAATATGTAAAATACCTACCTAGTAAGGCTAATATTTTTAAAAGTACTTTTTGCTCACATCACTAGCGCAGTGGCTTCTTGGACAACCCGGATGAAATTAAAATACATTGCTACTGAACATTTTCTCCCTTGCCCATGTTTAGCGTTATATGTTTTGTCTTTTTCACCTCGCGTAATTGAATACAATCCCATTGGCCGTTTTAGGTATTTAGTTTGTGTGCATGCTGGCTGTCAATTGACAGATTTGAATTTTGATGACGGAAAGAAAAAGGTTATCTACAGAAAAAGAGGGAATAGGCTGATTCAGAAATAAATTATTCCCTATTTACCAAATATCTTGTAAAATACATAAATTTTAAATAATAAGTATTAGTTCGGTGTGTTTAAAATAACTAACGAAGAGTGAAACCTAAAAGAAGCAACGTGTCGTACCTAGGTTAGGCCGTTGGTGAAACATGCTAGTAAAGTTGAAATACCATGACTGAAAGGAAAATGTGCAAATTTTACAATTTAAACGTGCCTGAGCGACGATCGGGTGAGGCGGGGGCGTTGAATCAGAATCATACAAATGATGAGGAGGAAAGGAATGGTGAGGAGCCTATTCCTCCCGTGGTGCCAACACATGAACATAAGCTTGAATATGACTACTGGATGTGGTTCTCACGGCGGCCGCCCGCCAGAGAGCTATCCACCACCACTACAGGTTACGGACAGGTGTGTGCCCCCATGGTATCCATTTCAAGAATGTAAACAAACAATACCTACCTTGTTTAGAGATCAGGATAATCAGTTTTGAAGAACATACAACTTTTCATTCATGATTTGCTTATCAAACAAGAATGCACAGTTCATGACTGATTGTTGACAGGAAGTTATGAATTGTTATCATACCACCTACGAGCCAATCTAATATTGATCTGTTGCTTCCTGTTATTCATTCAGTAAAATATTGCCAGCCACACTTCATATGTGCAGTAACAATTCTGCAAAAGAAAGTTATGGTCTAGAAGTTAATTTAATACAAACACATTGACAGTCTATGGTAAGACTTGGTTAAAGCTTATTCAGTCTCATGTCAGAAAGTCTGAGTTTAGCAGGGTTTCAAAATTACCCTATTTTAGTAGTGTCTTGCACCTTAAAGACATTTCAATTGTTTTAAAAAAAAAGTCAACTTAGTGGATCATCATTTGTATGATTAATGGAAAATGATTATGGTTAAAATGTTCTAATTATTATTACCATTTTATTTGTATTTTTAGCTTTATTGACCGAAGCAATCCCTCTCCCACTGCTCATATAAAAGTGATATATATTTTCAATTCACTCACCTGAAACTAGCCAAAAACATGAAATAAGACAAACACTGGCTTCTTGGCCATCCTGTAGGTCAGTGCTCTGGCCATGTTGTCAGGTCCTGAAAACAGCTTAGTGACCAATAGTGAAAGAACTAGTGTGGTGAAGGAATTGGGTGCATCTAACACAAGAGATTATTTTTATGCAAAAATAATAAGAATGTGGAACATTTAGAATCAAGATTAAGAATTCTTGGTTCTAAACGCTAACTACCTGTCACCCATCCAAATGGTGACCTGGCGGAAATTTGCCTAATATAGATATAGTAGATTGCTAAGAATAACTAGAAAAGACATGCCATAAGCACTTCAAATATAATGTTGCATCTAATTCTAAGAGAGGGAACCAAAATCTGCAATGATATCAATACACCTTAATCTACATTAAGGTGTATTGTGCATTGTACTCTGACCCTAACATATTATTATAATATCTATACCCTAACTATCCAAATAGTGTCCTTGAAATAGTGGAGAAAGACTGGGTTGATCACAACAGTCTTCCAGTATCCCCTACCCTAAAGATATTGTTGTAGAAGGAGAGCATGATTTGATGAGCTCTTGCAATCCAGTTTTAGACCTGACTTTGTGAAGACCACTGCAACATAGTCCATTGTGTCTGCGGCTCCATCTTCGTGAGTTCAGATTAGTGTTTATTGATGCTGCGCACAATCATCATCTGTAGGTTGTCACCTTTAATTTTTACCTACCAGGAGTCCTTATACCAATGTATAAGGACTCAAGGATTGCCTTGAGAGGTTATTGTTAACTAATTGTCTCAGAAATAGCAGATAATAACAAATACCTCATGCTTTCCATTCACGCTAACACTGTCGCTGAAATTTGACAAGGTAAAAATTGACGGTAGTCACGTGACATTTCCACAGCTAATGTTATTCCCATACAATCCAATTCAATCTTTCCGCAGGCGTTAACGCCAACAGAAAGTGGTAGTAGTATGTTTCAAAAATTAACTTAATATAAATATATACTTAATATACTTAATATATAGTGTTCAACGTAGCTTAGTGTGATTTTATCTGTTTCCAGGCGTTGCGCATGGTGGGCCGCGTCGGCAGCGTGGAGCAGTGGTGGGGGCTGTACACGCACCTGGCGCGGCCCGCAGACCTGCCGCCCCTCTCCGACCTTCATCTCTTCAAGCTCGGCATCAAGCCCATGTGGGAGGACCCCGCCAACGTTCAGGGAGGAAAATGGGTCAGTTTCATTACAAATCGTCTTCGGTGTAGGCGAGTAGCCGACTGATATGCACAAGCTCTGCTTACCCTGGGGCTAGATGATTATGTGTGAATATGTCCAGCATTATTTATTTATTTATCTGGGAGTTGTGTACCATGGTACTCATAGTTCCCGATACTCATGATACATGGAATCCTAGTGTTGGGTCAAGATTAAGATTATTTAAGATGAGCCTGTTGAATGTGTATTGATTTAATCCTTTCCATAGCACATTGTGGGGCCCTCCCACCCGATATACCAATGATTGGTATATCGGGTAGCTTGTAGAACCGAAAATCGCTAGGGAAGAAAGGTTCGTGAATGCGACCACTAACTAGACAATGTAGTGTTTGTAGCTAAGAACCCCACCTGATGGCCCTGTGAATAAAATAAATAACGCTGGACATTTGCACTGCGCCACAGAGGTCGTCCTATGACATCCTGCAGGTTGCAGGAAGTTGGTGGATGGAGGTAGCCCAAGATGGTTCGTCATTTCCCTCTTTAGAGAAGTAAAATTGACCAAAAATTAATAATATTCCTACTTATAACTAGCGCTAGAGTTCTACAACCATTGGGTTAAAAGGTTGGTTTGTTTTGTTCTCAATAAGTGGACAAAATGTATAACAATGAAATCTGACCTAGTTATTTCTGTACTCACTAAAAGTAGAATAGCCATTGTAGTAAGAACTTGAAACATCACATGTCTGAAATAAGATACAAAGCAGATAATATTACAAGGAAACGAGAGTTGAAAACTGACTAAACAAGTCTAGCTACTAATCCAGTTTTTTTTAATAGTAGTAGGCACTTTAAATTCAAAAATCTAAAATGTATAAATTCTGTCTTTGCATGCTGTGCCATAACAGAAACTAAGCAAATAAAAATAATTATAATGATGGATGTTTTGAAATTTGTAATTTCGTAAATGGCTGAACTAGATTTCAGTTTATCTATGATAGGGTTCATCATTATTATCATCAGCCCACATTAGTCCTGGACATAGGGCAATACGCGCCACTGAGTCTGGTGTTCGGCTCTTCTCATCCATTTTCTACTCACCACCGCACCGCCACACTTAGTTTTAAACCACCTTGCCGGAGGGCGCCTCTCCCTACGTTTTTTAAAGACAGACGCGGTCTCCTCTCAAGAACTCTTACCTCAACGGTTGTAAGTTCTTCGGCATATATGACCAACCCACTGCCCCTTCAGCTTGCTAATTCTCTAAGCTATATTACAGACATCCTTATGGATTTTATACATCAGAAAAACTGTGCATATCCTGTTCCTCTGTGTAACCATGAACTGGTGGATTAGCCCTACTATGGACGAGGACCCAAGATTTGGTCTAGTTGGGATCAGGCTAGAAGGAAGATAATACACAGTACACCCCAATGCGGGATGTCAGTGCAGACCTTAGTTCCCCCACTTTGAATTGACGGAATAGACGACAGAATTCGTTTTTGTCTTCTCTTTCTCTGGGTCTCATCAACTGGGGCATTACTGTTTCCAGGTGGTCAGACTACGCAAAACGCAGACGGGTCGCGCGTGGGAAGACCTGTGTATGGCGATGCTCGGAGAACAGTTCATGGTCGGCGCGGAACTGTGCGGCGTGGTGCTGTCTGTGCGGTTCCAGGTGTGTACCTCTGTGGCGCAGTGGGCGGAAGACCGTCTGAGACGCAGGTTGCGGGTTTTATTCCTGCCGCGGGACGAATGTTTGTATGATCTGCAAATATTTGTCACGCGTCTGTTTGATTTCTATGTATTATTATTTATATAATATGTCATGTAGTTTCCATAATACAGTTTAGGGCTATATGATGCTGAGTGAAAAATGTCCAGCAGTGTTTGTTTATGTTTAAAACTTCGGTTAAAAATTTTAAAATCTTTATTTTTTCACTGTACGCTAGAATTATGCATGTGCAGTCATTCAACCATGTCACCATTACTATTGACCATTTATTTATTAATTATACGTTTTCTGGACGATCCGATCGACGTGGTAGTGTCGTGGATGGAGGCGGCCCATCGATTTTTCTACTCCTCGCCACCGCATGTACCAGTAGAATCGATAACAAACCAGGCTGGTCATTCATTTGGTGATTCTTGCTTTCAAAGCTTTTCTGTTTCACAAAAAGAGGCAAATAATTTTAATCTCTACCGTAGACAAAACCATTGCCTTGGGTGGTTATGCTACTGATTGCTCAAATGACATAATCAGGCCGCGGGCTAAGAATGTATTTGTATTGCAGGACGATCACCTAGCGGTGTGGCACCGGACGGCGTCGGACCAGGCGGCGGCGGCGCGGGTCCGGGACGCGCTCCGGCGGATTCTGCAGCTGCCGGCCTCCGTCCCCATCGAGTACAAGGCGCACGGGGACTGCCTGCGCGCCTCCGCACACCCCCCGCCGCCGCCGCGCGCCGACAACGACGCCGAGCCGGAGCCCGAACGCGAGCCCGACCGCTCCTAGCCTCACGCCCCCAGTCTACAACACTACATTACACATCCAGTGTCGTGTCCAGACCTCACTCGATTTGCGTTCTGAAGCTTCTATCTGTAGATGACTGATGGCCTACCAACAGATTTATGGATTATTGAGAAATATGTTCCGATTAGATGAAAATCTCGAAAATCTCTGGCCAAATAAAATATGATGTTATCAAGATACATTAACATCTATGAATTCCGTTGATAACGTGATATTCGTGGCCTTACCTGACAAACAAGGAACTTTTTAATTGCTTCACAAACGCCTATGATTTTGCACAAATTCTGAAAATATATTATAGGATGTATTAAGGTACTCTTAAGAAATCGTTATCAGGAGGATACAGCCCTTCCCAAAGACTGCCATAACAGCAATAAATTAAAAGGATTTATTCTAGAAGTTAGTTGAATGAGCTTTACAAATAAAATGTAAATTCGAGTGAGATAGACAAGACAGCCAGAACCAAAAGCAACCCCGTTCTCACAAGGAGATTATTATGTAGCCGAGTGATGTACATATTATAGTGAAATTCAAAGGAATAGAACGATATTACTAGGTTGACTGTGAGCTACACTGTTCACCTTGTGCAGTGAAAACAACTGGTTCAATAAAACAATCAGAATTTTGATCTGTGATTTTTTTGAAACCTCCTTCCCTATTATTCTAAATACAGTTTGTGATCCAGTTATGGTTTTTTTAAGATTGAGGAACAAAATGGCTTCCAAGTTAAATCCAAGTTTTGGGAAAAAAATGTGCATTCGAGTGAGATAGACAAGACAGCCAGAAACAAAAGCAAGCCGTTCTACAAGCAACAACTACAAAAGATACAAAGTTACTAGTATTTAGTATTATAAATTATGTGCTAGTGTGCCACATTTAGGAAGTTACGTATAGTAACATTTCACATATTTTTGTAACCAAATATTTTTAGGAAAATATGTCTCGTACACTTGTTTTAATGTTTATCTTTTTATGAAAAAGCTCCGACTAGTATCTATTTATAGTTGAAATTAAAACAGAATTTGTCTGGAAAATATAATTTTAATACATCAAATCTTAACAGACATCCACATTGTTAATTGATAAAAATAAATGATAATCATGGCCGTTTAAGACATTCGTAACACGACTACCACAAGACACTTCGCCACGCATTGCCTAACACGGTATTAATCACTACGATATCTAAAAACTTCGACTACCTTCACGTTACACGAAATTACTTAAGAGCTGTGAACACACAGATATACACTACATTCGTTACTGGACTTAGGCCTAGGACTCAGATCCTCGTGTCAATCTCATAATAAGTAATTTTTCTTCCAAAGATAAGCTTTCATTAAATATTCAAGGTTTTAAGATTTCCTGTTTGACATTAAATCTATATTTTCTGTTCACGGATAAAATACAAATATTAATATAGAAAAGGGCACCTCTTGGACGTTTTGAAGCGTTTGAAGGCAATCTTTTTATTATTTTTCGGCTGTATTGCAACAGCCGTGATCACGGCTTGACTGGATTATTCGTTGCCGCAACTACCCTACATTTCAAAAAGTGAAAAGGACTACTACGAGTGACCATGAAGGTCACTGGCAACTGACATCCACTGATTTCCTATTATTTTTTCTCCGTGAACAGAGAATAGTCACGAGAATCGGTACCAACAAAAACAACAAGTGGGCTATAGATCATAATGAAACAGTGCACTATCCGTCCTATGCCCCGATGCCCACAACCGAAACATCTGACATTCAGATAAGAATAGCTTAATCTATCTTACGTTAATTTTATTTACATTTGGCAACTTTACTTAGTCTACGTGTGGTGATATGCACACGGCATAGGTCAATCAACTCAACGATATCCCATTGATAAATTTTATGTTTACGTTCTAAGATCACAATATTTGCAATGATATATTATTTTTCGTGTCAGAATGTGCTGATAAATTTACCATTTGCTTATATAGCTGAAAACGAGACATCTATTTTGTAAAAGAAGTCTCTTTTTCAATGAAGCTATTTTTTTTATCTGGTCTATGGCACTAAACGTACGCCGCTTAAAACTAGTCTCCATTTTTTTCAACTGAAGTGATCTGACTTTCGCTTTGCTTGAAACTTTGTTGTGTTGATTATGTGCAAAAAAACACTCAAATTGATTGCCGTCCCCTTTCTTTATAGATAAAAATAAAAGGGACAGCGATACGAGCTTTGATACTCACTACACCGAATCAACACCTTTTGTAAAAATCTTCTATAAGTCCACTCCAGTTGGACAGAGACCTTAACGTATAAAGAGCGCTAAACAACAACCTAAAACTAGTTTAATTGCTTTAATTTCATCATAATTTAGCGTTTAGTATATTTTTTTTAAAAAAAACATCAAAACTAAGTAAAATATAGCCAATTTCATACAAAAAAAAAACTAGTTAATCCAGTCTTAATATTATTAGGAGTTACGTGTAAAAGGCAAGGTTAATAAAAAAAGTGAGATTTTGTTCGCTAAAAGCATAGTCGTAGAATCGATCACGTTATAAACAATCATACAATTTTCTTTCTCTTTACAACGCGTTATGTAAGCGCTGTTTGAAGATGTAGCAGAAATCGTATTATAATTGCTAATTTAGAAAGTTCGTTCGATTGATTTTGGACGCCCGAATTCTAATATTAATTATTTAACGTATCAACGAGCAATATTAGCTATTTATTTTACGGCAGTGACATGGGAAGCAAAGTTTGGAAAGACAACTTTAGGCACTCTTGGACATGATATCGCGTTCACATGATTGATCATACGAGTATCATTTGTAGGTAGGCGACAGAATTAAACAATGCTAGTGAATGAATAATATTTTCCCCGATACATTAGGTATGCAATTTTTCGCAAGGAAATCTCTAGTTTGGTCATAACGACGTGTTCCGTTACTCCAATCCGTTACTGTTCACAGCGGCAACATTAAATTGCAAGTATTGTTACAAGTATGATAAATTGATCAATGATAAAAACTAGAAAGAAAAAAACAATACTCGTACAGGTTAGACAAAAATATTATGGATGATATTTCGATAGATACAAGAAGACATGATTTATTTATCTTAGTAAAACCTACATATTATATTATAATTATTACTACATAAATCATTCTCTAAATGTTATTTAATAATGTAAGATTCAAAATCATTAGCTGCTTTTAACTTAGCTATAAAAGGCACAAAAATATAATTAACTTACAAATGATGTAAATGGTACATAGTGATGTACAACAAAATATTCGTTAATATACTTACCTACTAAATTTTTTATTGAAGTCTTGTCAAAAAAAAAGTAAGAGAGTGCTATAAAAATAATATTGCAAGCAGCACTGTCAAAATAACTGTCTTATTTTATGGCAACCATTTCGAAATTTCGAGACATGTACAAAGATAATGAGTATTTTTTTAATAGGTATGTTAGCAGAATTTTAATGAAATTTGATGGTTGATCGCGTTCACATACCATGTGTCGTTTAGAATGGTACATGCAAAATTCCCGTTTTAACAAAATGAAAGAAATGGTGTAACTTACAGTATGTTATAGTCAAATTTCGGTTAACTGTATAAAAAATATAGAATAATTGTTAAAATTAAAATAATGATACCTTTTTTACACACTGCAATTCAAAAATTACATAATACATGCTTTAAATTTTGTGAGTGCACAACCAATTCGGATTGTACATTTATTGATAGTGGCTATGAACTTTGTTGATTGACTGCAGTGTACAATATAGAGATTTCGTATCATGTAACAGTGAAGTACACTTAACGGGCATTAGTCTGGCATAGAATCAGGTTAACAAAGCACAAATACTATCATCTCTAGCAATGTAGGTAAAGTACTAGACCAATGGCCGTCAGGTGTAACAATAATTTAATATTCACACTATGTATTTAATATATTGATTATTGCGAAGTATTAAGAATACTATTCACACAGCTATCAGAAACCTGATTTTGTTAAATTATAATCAATTCTATTGTGTTATACGTATTTGTTTATTTATTAGATTATGTGATTCGATTCGGCAAAGAAACTTTTAGTGGACAAAAATTATACGAACATAATTTATTTTTGCCATAAGTTAGTTCCGACATTGGACAACCATTAATCGTAAACACAAGGTCTATTTAGGGGGCACTTTTCTATTCAAACTACCAAATTCAAGTTTAGACATAGACAATAAATTTGTCTAAGAGTGACTAAAAAAAACCAGTGACACGAAAAACTAAGTAATACATCAATTTTACTCCCGTAATAACCAGCATTGGCCACATAACAAGCGACCGACCAACGGCCAACAAAACACCAGGGTCATGTTTCACATTAGATACAAGTTACAAAGAGTGAAACATGAAACAGGCCCCAGATAAACTAAAAGTAAAATTTTACAAAATATAAACGAGTCTCTTCTCCGCCGAACCTATCGCTGTTTGTACGGAACAAGTGCTGCAAAGTCTTGGAACATTCCACATTTGTAGAACTAGGAATTCCACTTCTGTAGAGCTAAAAAATCCACTTGTAGAACTAGAAATTCCACTTGTAGAACTAGACATTCCACTTTTGTAGAAATAAAAAAATCCAATTCTGTAGAACTAGATGTTCCACTTCTATAGAACTTGGAATTCCAATTGTAGAACTAGCTATCCCACTTCTGTTGAGCTAGAACTCGATGAGTGGGAGTTCTACGTTGGTGGTTCGTCAGCACATCTGTTGTTCGGCCAGGTCGTGGATGAGCAGGGGCGTGGTGTCGGGCGTGAGCGGCGCGGCGAGGGGCGTGGTCGCCGGCCGTTGAGCGGCCACGCGCTCCAGCACGCACGACGCGGAGAGACGCGCCTCCGCGTCGTGGTCCCAGCACTCTTCCATCGTATCGCAGAGGACGGCTAGACCCTGTGACAGGAATAAAGTTATATTTTTTGAAATTTTAATTTCCTGGGCATTTTTCCAACGTCTATTGCAGTGTTTAACCACCTTTAAAGTAAAAACGACGCTTACCAATGAAAATTAAATTGATATCCGTCAAAATTTTTCATTCATGCAAGACCATGCACGACGGAGTAACCGTAAACGGAGAAAAAATTCTTAGCCCTAGAATTGAGTTCCCCAATTTTTATTTTACAAAATAATGTAATCTTCATGATGGATTCCATATTACACAAAGGTTAGCTGGAAGAGAATGCTATCTAGCATTAATTAAGCCTTTGTACAGTACTTTTTAGTTGTACAATAAAGATTTTCTATCTATCTTTCTATCTTCAGATTTTTACTCAGTACCTAGATCCACCAAGAACATCCTCAGTACTAGATCTACTAAACAGGGGACGGCCAGAGGCAGAGAGGCACGTTTAAACATTATATGTGGCACATTCTATAGTTTTACATAGTAATCTTACAGTAGTCTGTTAATAATACTTACGGGATGGTTGCGCCACTGGGGCGGGATGTGCGGTCGCATCTTCCGTTGCACAACCGCTTCCTGCATCTCTTCGAGGCTGGGGTGAGATCCAACCTCCTCCTCCAAGGGGAGACGGTACTGGGAGGAGGGCTCTATGCCTGCTTCACTGCATCTGTTCAAGCATGCAAACATTATACCACTATTCAGGTTCAAAAGACCTATTACAGGGAAAGTTTTTATTGTGTGTCCCGCGGATGTACGCGGAGTACTTTAAATATTGAAGTTAGGAAGTTTTATATACTTAATATACTTTCTTTTGTTTTTTAATGCAGGTAAAAAAAAAGCTGGACATTTTCACACAAAATCATCTAGACCCAAAGTAAGCAGAGCTTGTGTTATGGGAACTACATGACTGATATACTCATTATATACATTTTTTTTTGTAAATACTTACTTATTATACATAGAAAACACCCAGACCCGAGACAAATGAATGCAGATCATACAAACATTTGTCCCGCAACGGGAATCGAACCCGCAACCTTCTGCGTCTCAGGCGGACCTTCGCCCACTGCGCCATAGAGGTTGTCAGAGGTTGTTGTGGTCAGAGATTGTAGGTAATACTGCATTAAAAAAATTATAAAGTCTCTTGTCTATTAAATCGCAAGTGTAAATCACAAGTTTCAATCCCTTCTCCATTACATATTAGTATCATAAAGCCAGACAGACAGCTGGTAAGTTGCCGTCACTCGCAACTTGATTTCGGTCAGATCTCTTGTCTACATATCGACTCACATACTTTACTGTCGTCTAGTTTTTAAGAACCTGCTGTGAATAAGTAGGAATAAATCTTTTGCAATTTTTGTTTCAAACTTGTCATGATAAATAAACGATTTTTGATTTGATTTTGATGACGAAATGTAGGCAAAAGAGTTGGACAGCTGATAAGATGCGCGCGCAACTTACCATACTTACTGTCATCGTTAAAATCAGGCATAGAGTATTCATGACATGCAATAACAAAAAAAGCTTTCTTTCTTTGCCCTTGCAAGTAAAATTAGCCACTCCTACTCAAATGCTTTCAAGACAAAATTGTTTTGTTATTTTCGTTTAGCAATTCCAAGTAATTGATACGATAAGGGGGAGCATCTGTTTCTATGAATCACAGTCACGATCATTTGTATAGGGCCCTATGATGACTCACGCCGACTGTAGTACAATAACATCCTGAAAAACATTTCTAACTATGGAACTTGGAACTGCCTATAGTAAAATGCTACCCTAGATAAATATTTAGTTATCTTTGTTTTATGTAAATGTACACAAGCTTCTGCCCACGGCTTCGCCCGCGTGGTACCCGGATATAAATAGTATCTTATATAGGATAGGATGTCCACCCTGAAAGTAAATTCTAAAAACTACTGAACGGATTTTGATGATACTTTACAGTAATATAGCTTATACATCAGAATAACACATAGGCTACTTTTTATCCGGATATCACGCGGACGAAGCCGTGGGCAGAAGCCAGTAGGTTATAATATAATATTAATGATTTAATAATTTGTTTAGATAACTTGATCCCTAATTTATTAGTAAGTTACATAATAGCCTCGATTCTGTAGTACACTAACTAAACTAAATTTAAAGTGTCGCTCTCTTTTACTGATAGTGCAAGCAAGAAAGAGATAGCTACAATTTTAGTGCTGTCAAATTAGTCAGATTTAAGTTTCCCATAGAAGTTTAGTCGTGATTTCAAAACATGCTGACTATACTAAGAAAAACGGTACGTAAACTAATTTGACAGCAGCACACAGCAGTAAAATTCTTGCCATCTCTTTCTTGCGTACACTATCAGTAAAAGAGAGCGACAGTTTAAATTTAGTTTAGTTAGTGTACTACAGAATCAAGGCCAATGTCATAGTGTTAGTACAAATCCTTATTTCAATATGTTAATTATCCCGTTAAAATAAAAGGACGTTTCGTGGAGAACAATTTTGTAACGTAAGTCGACGAAAAACAGTCGAGCGAATGCATTTCTTACGAACGCTGCTTTACATCGGTTACTTTTTATCCGGGTACCACGCGGGTAATAGCTAGACTTTAGCCTGAATTCATAGTCGGGGGTTGAACAGTCTCCCAAAATCCATCGTTCAGCATTCGCCTTATGGCTGGGTGCATAAAGGTTGAATTCGCACTCGAATTATATAATGAAACTTGAATGATAATAATGGAAGTAGATGTTTGTCTTTGCATCCTTTAATTGAGGCCTATGTTGGAATTGGTGCTGCTGATGATAATTCGCACTGGATTCGTGCATGAACAGATTCCAAATCACTACACTACTAATGCTCATCTCAAAAAAAGATTAAGAGATGAATCAATGGGCGCAGCACCTCTTCAATGACTCGAATACGGGATCAATTTACTGCTTCTTGGCAACATATTAAATTAAAACAAAATATAAAAATCTAAATGCTGATCCATATGGGCTCACCTTGAAGATATCTCCCACAGGACCAATGCACAAGCATACATGTCAATTCTCAGAAAGGCATCCTTCGTAAAGTTAATGGCTCCATCCAGAACCTCAGGTGCCATATACCGGCGCGTGCCGACCTGACCGTGGGCGTCGCCGCAGCCCCGGCCACAGACGAATACAAGCGCCAGTCCAAAGTCAGCTATGCAAGCGCTCATATCAGCCTTGAGCAGCACATTCTTGGATTTGAAGTCCCGGTGAGCTACGGCGGGCTTGCCTCCGTCTTCTTCATGGAGGTGCGCTAGGCCGCGGGAAACGCACGCGGCGACGCGCCAGGCCTCCGTCCAGCTCAGGGTGTGGGCCTTAAGGTAGTCGCACAGAGAACCCTGGAAGAGATATAATGTAGGCATGTGTTACATTGTGTGAAATTTAGTGGAGCCAATACAGAAATCAGTCTCTAATTTGCAGGATCTCTAACATTTCCAGACTTTAATAAAGGACTTAATTTTCTGTATTTCATAAGATCAGAAATTAATCCTTTGTCAATACAACTATTGAAAATATGGGCTAAACACAGAGTGATATCAATGTTTGATGACCGCCTGAGACGCAGAAGGTTGCGGGTTCGTATCCCGCCGCGGGACAAATGTTTGTATGATCTACAAATATTTGTCTCGGGTCTCGGTGTTTTCTATGTATAATATGTATGTATTTACAAAATAAATATATATAAGTAGTATATCAGTCATTTTGTTTCCATAACACGAGCTTTGCTTACTTTTGGGCTAGATGATGATGTGTGAAAAATTTCCAGCATTATTATTATTATTGCACCTAGCCTTTTGGCGATATCGCCCATAGATCTCCAGTATTCTTTGTTTTAAGTAACTTAAACGTTTTTTCAATACTATCGGCATTAACGTGTCTAAAACTAAATACGACATTACATATTACATCACTTGATTCTAAAAAGAAGTCACTCACTATATGCAACTAGGGAGTTGATGCTAAATGATCCTATGTTAATCCTATAAATAAAAAATTAGTCAAAAACTTGACTAATTTTTGTTGCACATGTCCTGCAGCAAACACATTGCATTTTTTGACAAAATAGTAAAATGTTAAAACATTGAGACTTTGGTCACAGTACAGTTTATTTATATATGTACAGACTTTAGTTAGTCATCATTGTTAGTAAAAGGATGCATTTAATATGGCATAGCAGTGAAATGAATAAAATAGACTGTCAATTCAAATGGACAAATGTTTGCATGTTCTGCTGACGTTTCTTCCAGTTGCTCGACATTGCTTCCACCCCTGTGTCATGGGTAGAACTACTCATTCTTCCACGCATGACACAGGTTTTTTTTTTATCTATTATAAACTCACCTTCTCATGGTAAGCAGTGACCAGCCAATATTCAGCTTGCAAATTGTCTCCCTTCTTATCAACACCAATGTAATGCAGGATATCGGGATGGTCCATCCTTGAAAGCCGGTATATTTCCTGCTCTGCTACCCATGACTGCTTATCTTGTAACGGAAACACCTTCACAGCCACATCTCGCTGGCCTAGCTTGGCTCGCCATACTGCCCCGAATCTACCTCTAGCTCTAACCTCACAGAGTGTCACTTGTCCCACCAAAACTCCAGATTCATTGTCAATACCAGCACCAGCCGATGGAGGCCTTGATAACGATGCTTCACCATTAGCCAGTTCTGCAAACGAACTGCCCTTACGTTTCCTATACAGCAAGTAACAGCCAACTAGTACAGCAAATAGGAGGAATAAAGGAGTGAGTGTGTAAGCAATCACTGCTTTAGTATCATCTGAATCTGGAATAACTGATGCTGGGATCTTTTCCACTGGTGCATCTGTGGGAACAATGCCAGCTTCTAGGCCTGGGAATGTAGCATTCATGTTACACATATCTCCCTCGCAGCAGCAGTGTAGGAGCGGGAGCTTAGCATTGTGGAGACGGCAACTGGAGTACCTGTCTTTACATGAGACTGTATCAACGAAACATCCCTTTACTTTAGTGTGTGCTGTGTTGGTGATATTGTCATAGTGCCAGATCACAAAGCAGTGGACACTTTTATCAGATTCAACTGGAGGACACTCTTCAGTTTTTACATTGGTAATGCAAGTAGCATTGTTTGGGTCGCAACTTGGTTCAGAGCTGTTGAAGAATTCACACTTGCTTGTGGTGACACCTCCTTCTTTAGGCCGAGGGGGCAGGTTTTCGTCCACATGAGCATAGCCTGCCTGGATACCTAAAATTATGGAAGATAAAACAGTGTTTACTTTGTAATCAATTTTTATCAATAAAATTTTGAATGGACTTGATTCAATTGGGACTTTAATAGAAAAACTTCAGCAAGTTGATTGCTAACAGTTAAGTAAGGAGAACGATCATCTATAAAAGGTTTCTACCTATATTACATGGATATCGACTTACCAATCACAAAGAACGCTAAATAATGAACCTTCGATACCATCGTGATAGCCATTACCGCAGCCGGGCGCTGCCCTCCTTACGCGACGCGTCTACTCAATGTATTTTTATAAGCGGCCCCGACGTATACCGCCTAGTCTATTTACGAAATTCCAACATAGGTACATGACAAACAACGCACATCCGAACACCAATACAACAGAAACCTATGATGGCGAACTGCCTTTGTAAACCCTTTGCTGCCTTTGTATTGTCAGCACTGGTTTCATGGGCATTTATTTATATTAAATTTAGCCCTACCACACAACATTATTGTTCAAGTAAATTTTCTGATAAAATCACCATATCCCAAAGCTTTTCATTTTATTTTCGTACCTCAATCCACAGACTAGTAAGTGATATACACAGACTAGGAGATACTACGTGAGATAAAAACCAAAAAAAAAATTTAATCTGTGGATCCGTCTCAATCTTTCGTTTTTTTTTAAATCAAATAGTGTAGTTCTAGTGTGCTGTGCTGCTTTCTGTATGTACTAAAAGTGAGAAGTGTTAATCGATATAAATGGTGAACATAACAGGTATTAAAATATATCCTAGTATCTTCACGATATCGTTTTATGCCTATTATCAATAACGTGCAAAAACTAAACGTACTACCAAAGATTATAGTAACAGATCATAAACGTAATACATAGGCACCGTTTATTTCCTTTATGGATCTCACAGATTAAAATTATTTTGCTCCTACTAGCCATGTGCGAAATGTGTCAGTGAAAAGAAAAGAATGAAGTACATCTTTTGGCTAAGTGAACTACTTCATTGATTTAGTTCAGTAGTTCATTTACTTCGGGTATACCGTTTAGTTCTTAGAGAATTATGAATGGATGAACGAAATGAAGAAATGAGTTGCTTTCTTAGTGCTATGAACTATGAAATGTTTTTATTTATGTATCTCGATTTTCCTTCATAGGTACTTTACAGGCTTAGGACTGTCAACCAGGGGCAAAAATTTTTACTATAAAATAGGTATATAGGTAGGTAAATGTAATATGTTTTTTTTATAATAATAATAAATACGTATTTAAAAATTGATCTATGTACAATTTACTATTATTAATTAAACTGATTAATATTTCAAAGTTATTAATAAAACGACTTAACTTATTTTTTATTTGCATAATAAAACTGACCCGTAACATGCGCAACACGACACACTAATAATCGCAAATAACTTACTAAATTCAAACAATGCAAAATAGGTACTTTCTTACTCAAACAAAATATTAATAATGAAAAAACCAAACAAACGTAAACAATCTACTTTAGCAAGAACCAAAGAACTTTATCTTAACGATGTAAGAGTTTGTTTTAATTGCAAGTTCTTAGAAAGAGATACCATACTGATATGGATGTAAAGAGTGATAGCTGACTATCACTCATTACTCTCGCTTCTTTTGTTGAAACAATTGTGCAAAATAAAATAGTCTTTCTGTACACGCCATAACACCGTTTTTTCTATCTTTGTCGAGCGTGATGCTAAACGAAGCATTGAAGTAATAAGACACGTGAACTAAATTAACTAGAGACACATTAGAATGAGTAGTGAACTAAATGACAAGACAATCTTACGTATGAAGTACTTCATTTACTTCATTCGTTCGCGAACTACCCATGGCTAGCTACTACATGGATTTGTCTTTCACAACAAAGAAACTTCAAAACTTGTTTTATTTCATAATACACGATTGATCAAATGGTTTTATAACAACTGCGTTGCGTGCGGCTGATGGGTCTCATTGCGTTCGATCGCTTTCCGACGGTAGTGCTCGTGATTCGTGAACTCTCGTAGAAGCCGTGGTTTTGACTGGTTAGTTGGTCTCACGCATTTGGTATTGGTGTCTCCAGTGGTCGTAGCCCCATTAATATTTCTCAGGGTTTTGTGCTTTTTGTTTTTGAATATATTTTTCAGTCATCGGCATAATATACTGCAAATATTGGTTATCTAAAAAGCGATAATGCCTAGCATGAAACCACATGAAAAGTTAGTATATTGTTGAGGTAGCGTGACAAAACAAATTTGCCTACGACAACGTTTACTGTTCTATTTTATATAATTAAAGTAGGTAGGTAGGCACTCATTTCACTTCACTTTGATTATGGCAAGGTAGGTAGGTCTTTGTTGCCCTGTTACCTCGCTGATGTTTGTTATGTGTGACAGTGACAATAACATAACATGGTTAAGCGTTGCCATTTTAGAGTATGGTTGTTCTGTGATGTCAGATGTCAAAGTAAGCTATAGAATAGAAAATGGAAAGACCGTTCATATAAGGCATTTACATATTTTTTTAATAATTCAGATAAATCAAAACAATATAAATACATCTGAATGATACTTGAAATAGAAAACTATTTTAACTGAAGCTGGTATGTCATTCTTCTACTTAACGGCCGTAAAAGGAGACATGCCCATACATTTGCTGGAATTAATAATCATTAAAAGATTAGATTATCTGAAGGATGTTTTAAAAGATAATACTCTCGTTTACAATGAATATATGGTAGAAGGAAGCTTGTATGATAATGTAAGTCATTTCATGCTCTGTCTCATTGCGATTCTGGGAGAAAATACAGAGTTTTCACAATTTTTTTTGAGAGCTGAAGTGGAGTTATTCAAGAAAAGAGTCGCGTCTCTCACAGCTTATGACATCCGAAGCTTCGCCAAGAAGTTGATCAGAAGCATTAGAAAGTATGCTGAAACTCCTTATTTCTTCGACCCATTACTAATTTTGTCCCGCCATCTATTAATAAAGGATTTGGCTCAACATTTGTGTCTAATAACTCACACAGCTAGTTGCGAAGATCATAGCATCAAAATAAATTTCAGACACTGTTTAGAGTTCATAAGGAAAAGAGAAGTTGAACTTAGAAATGGTGTGGCATCTATACCCTGTGGCAAATGGAAGCACTACCTGACAATGCTTTTTAGGAGCAATTTGAGACTGAGAATTCAAAAGACTGACTTAGCTGAGCTTAAATCTGACCCAAGAGTTATGGACTTGCTTGTGAAGGTAAGGAGTAAGTACTTTCCATGCACTGATGATAAATCATTGAACATGTTATTGAGTAGAGAAGTTGACAGCATCTCAAAATGGTTTCCCCCATGCATGCAGAACCTCCATCAGAATTTGAGAACTAAACATAGATTATCTCATACTCAGAGATTCCACTATAGTCTTTTCTTAAAAGACATTGGGCTACCTATTGAAGAAGCCATTAATTTCTGGAGACTTGAATACAGACAGAGCCCCAATGGCAGTCATGCTTGTTGCCACAATTGGGAAAAGGATGGAAAAAAGTATTTGTATGGCATTAGACATATGTATGGATTGGAAGGTTGCAAGAAGAGCTATGCTTCTGTAAGCTGTCAATGCATCCAGTCAACAAGCAATTGCTCAGAAGGTGGGTGTCCATTTAAGTCATTTGATGAGACAAAGATGTTAAAGTTACTGAAACACCCTTCAGAAGTATTACTAGCACAAATAAATGAGCTAAGAAGAAATAATATGTACACCCAGTCTTGTATGTTATACTTGAACAGTTTTAGTGAGTCAATGGATTGTGATAATTTTAGCTTTAACTTTACACCTGTAAAATATTACACTATTGCTTCTAAAAGGGACTCTTCCTAGGAATAACTCAATAGGGGTACCTATTTATTTATTAAAATTTGTGGATAGGGCTGAAATACAATGAATTTTACATTACTTACATTTATACATACTAATATTATAAAGAATGTTTTTTTTTTGTTTGTTTTTTTTTTGTACCGAATAGGCTTCGAAACTACTGCACCGATTTTAACCATTTTTTCACCAATAGAAAGCTAAATTATCAGGAAGTAACATAGGCTAACATTATTTTAAAAAATTTAAGGGATCCTTAAAAAAATTAGCAAAATTTTGTCTATAAAATTCATTAATTGGCGTGCGCTGAGAAAACTATTGATGATACATAAAAATTATGTACTACATGATTCAAGTACTGATTATTACCTACAAAAAAGTCCTGGAGGGAATATATCTAACTATCATAGTTAAGTCGCAATAGCAGCTTTTGTGTTCTAAAATTTAATTAGATCGCCGCGGCGAATCGGCGATCTATTTAAATCAGTAATTAATTAAATACCGGCGCGTCGGTAGAAACAAAAGTTGCTATGAAACTTTATAGGCTAACATAGCTGTTAATTTTTATCCCGATATTCCCACGGAATCGAAACTTACGCGGGTGAAACCGCGGGGCGCAGCTAGTGTTTTATATAAATAAAGTAACTAGTATTTGTTTGAGTGATTATGGAAAAGTACAATAATAGTACTTATGCATGCATATCCACCCATCTACTTATTACACGTTTATACCATATACCCATTTCTGAACACAATAAAAGGAAAAAAAATCTTCTACATAAAATGTTTCTGCTAGTTGTGATTCCATAAAATAATGATGTTGTTTTTTTTTTTAAGTTTTACGTCCAAAATAGCAATTCCTTAGGAATACAACTTTTAAGGGTCCACGTCGGAATCATTCTCTATACAACAACAAAAGAGTCATCAAAATCGGTTAACGGTTGGCGAAGATATCAGGTAACAAACACGTTAAAAAAATCATAAAGTCAAATAAGAAGGTACATTTGGTTGAGAAAAAGGTTCTCAACCACTTCCTTTTTCAGAAGTTGGTTAGTTATAATAAAAATTGAGAACCTCCTTTTTTTGGTATTGCCGCGAAATTTCTAGAATGTTTACTGTAATACATAGTTTATTTTATTTTCTCGCAATCGAAGTGAAAAGTAGAGTGTTTACTGGGAACTAAAGCCATTTCATACTGGATTCTATAGTCTCTAGGCTAAACATCTCATATGGAATGGCTCGTTTTAGTCTCTTGCTGAACAATCTACTATTAAACAGTTTTACACAACTAAAGTGTTTTGTTTTCTTCCGTTGAATTTGAAATGACACTTATGTGTCATTATACACAGTTTTCACAGTTCATAAAAAGGGACAAAACAGTGTATATACATAGTTAATCAACTTGCAGGTACACATGTAATTAGATACTGATAATAAGTATGTGTGAAGACCGCTCCGTCCCGCACCCCGCGTGCAGGGTGGCAGTCAGTAGAGCTTACTTTCGTGCCTATAAAACTCAGTGATTTTATTAATATTACAATTATTTTTGATCAGTATGCACCCATAGGGACTCGGATACTGACATCTGTTTAAAAACTTTTATAAGTAAAGCCATTAAGTGCCCCTTGATGTTAAAAGGTATAATATGATTTAAAAGTTAAATGTCATAAAATCGACTACAAACTCAGGATGACACTTTCCAATGAAAAACAAAAGTATAATCACTTACAAAAAAATATTTCAACTAGTCGTGATTGCATGTTTTTAAGTTTTACGGAAAAATAGTAATCCCTCAGGAATAAAATGGGACCACCTCGGGATCATTCTTTAAACAATAACAAAATAATCATCAAAATCGGTTTATAAACGACTGAGTTCTTAGGTAACAAACATAACAAAACAGAACAACCTAAGTGAGAACCTCCTCCTTTTTCTTGAAGTCGGTTAAAAAGAAGGTAGTCTACCACAGATATTATAATCCTTCCTACTAATATTATAAACGCGAAAGTTTGTGAGGATGGATGTTTGTTACCTACTCTTTCACGCAAAAATTACTGAACGGATGTTGATGAAACTTTACAGAAATATAGCTTAGATACTCGTATACATCAGAATAACACATAGGCTACTTTTTATCCGGGTACCACGCGGGCGAAGCCGGGGGCAAAAGCATAATTGACAGAAGAATAATTGATTTAAATTTCTTGGGATCTTGACCTAAATCAATTGCTATAAACAATAATCCTGATCTAGGAACGAAAAGAACCGGTTAATTATTAGATATTCAAATTCCTTAGAAAAGTGACAAGACTTAAAATTATAGTGGTTTAGTATCATTTTAGAATATTATTACGACTATACCTACCTACCACGTACGTTACTATTCTCCTGCTGACGTTTCGTTGACCGTTTAGAGGTCCACCCTCATGAGCACCGTCCGCGACCACGCTCGACGGTCGTGAGACGGGAACTCAACCGTCTTACGATCGTAGGACTATATTTAGAATAGTAAAGTACGTGGTATAGTCGTAATAATATTCTAAAGTGACAAGACACCCATTTTGGTAGCTCTCAAATTTATATCAATGGCTTCAGTGAAACTTAGAAGACGTCGATGGGGCGCGGCGGGCGAGTAGCAGCGATGTAAGAGGGTGCGATTCTTGCTGCGGGACAAATGTTTGCATCTTCTGCAGATATTTGTTCCGGGTTTGGGTGTTACGGTACCTATCACATTACGAAGTTCCAGATACCCACATCACAGGGATTCCTAGTGTGAGGTTAGAACTATGTAGGTCTCTGTTGGGTGTTTTTTTTATTTACTTTAGGCACCTAACACCTACCATAGGGTAGGAAGTAACCTTACTTCTTACTTAAGTAGGTACCTTCTTAATTTGAAAACTCACAATTTTTTATTTTTTTTCACTTTATTACTTTTTATTTACAACACGTAAAAGGTGTAGATATATGCAATTTGTTATATTACGGGCTGGTGGAACTAACGAGTCCGGAGGTTCAGTAGGTACATCTGCCGCATGCAAGCCTACAGATAAGATAAGGAGAGATTCCTTTTTTTTCAGTGGTTGGAAAATTTAGTTGCCTAGCTTTTACAAAAAAAACATCAACACTAAAGACCGTTTCAAACGGTTACAAACGGTCTTTATACTTATAGCTCAACTGATCCAGATTATCATATCTACCTGCCAGACGGAAGAATAGAAGGGAAGAGTACATAGTACCTACGGTTTATTTTGTAGAGGAAGTATGAGATTCCCTCACAATTCTTGTAACCAAATTTTCAAGTATGATACATCAAATCCTAGATCAAAGTGCCCTTAAAAGAAATAGGTGAGCGACGGCTTCGCATTGAAATTGCTCACTCTGTCGAATGATTTTGCAAACGCCAATCCTCCAATTTAGAAAATTATGTGTGTTGTTATTACCACGTGTGTTCAAAAGTCTTGAGACACAGTAAAACTAAAATATTTTTGGAGCTAAGTTGAGTATTCATTTATTGGATATTAAAATTAAAACTACTGACATCTAGATCTGTATTTAAAAATAAATCATTCAAAATGGCCGCCTTTGCATTCAATGCAGGCCTTCAAACGCGTGCGCCATTCATCTATGGCGGCACGAATCTTTTCAATGGGAATCCGTTTCGATTCTTTAATAGGGGCTCGCTTGAGAGAATCCAGGTTTGGGTGAGACTTTCTGCATGCCCTCAGCTCCAATTCCGTCCATAAAGAATAATCCAAAGGATTCAAGTCAGGGCTTGACGAGGGCCAATCTTCGCTCCGAATGAAGCCTGGCAAATTGGCCTCCAGCCAACGTTGGGTAGTCTTAGCTTTATGGGAGGGAGCAGAGTCCTGTTGGAAAACCCAGTATTTTCCAGCGAATAGCGTATCATTTAATGGTTTAACCACCGCTTCCAATATGTCGGTTTGGTAATTTTGTGCCTTCACCTTGACGCCTTGCTGGCAAAAATGAAGCGAAGTGACCCCCTCGTAGGAAACACCCCACCAAACCATCACACTTGCTGGATGATGAGTGCGCTGGACATTGCGTACAGATGGCTGGACGTCCTTTGAACTTCTGGCGTAAACCTTATTGTTCTGCCGGTTAAACTTTTCTTCCACCGTGAAGATCTTTTCATCGGTAAACAGGATATTTTTTGGATCGTGTCTCTTCAATAGGTTCCGACATCGTTCCAGTCGCAATTTACGAAGACGCTCGTTTAAATAATGCACTTTCCTTCGACTGTAGGCCTTTAGTTTAAAATCATATTTAAGTATCCTGTTCACCGATATTCGCGAAATGTTGGTCTGCAGAGCTAATTTATTTTGAGTCCGGCAAGGGTTGCGACGAATTCGCTCTCTGATTACTTTGATGTTGGCGGGCGTCCTTACAGACCGCGGGCGGCCACATCTTCCACGGTCTTCTAAAGAGCCGGTCTCCTTGTACCTCTTTATGGTATAATACACAAAGTTCCGACTACATCCCAAACTTTGGATTTCACTAAAAACTTGCATTGGTTTTTTTCCTGCTTGAAACAGTGAAATTACAGTCGCACGCAAATCTTTTGTTGGCGCCATTTTCACGGAGAATGAAACAAATATTCAAATGTATATTTTTTCTGATTCAAAACATTCGAAATTTAAAATTTTATAAGTTTAAAAAAGGTTGCATGAATTACTTTCTTTTTAAATTAATTAAATAAGTTCGTCTCAAAACTTATGAACACACGAGGTATTTACAATCTGAAAGATGGAGTTGCGTATTTTCGGCGCCGGCTGACCCTATCCAAACATATTGTGCTCGTAGATTTGATAGTGGTGATAGCCTCGTGGCCGTAGGTAGTAGATAGGTACCGATCACATGGGGTTGCACCGCTGATATCTTTCAGTCGATGCTCGCTCGCCTCACCCGATGGCGGCCGCCACCATGAATCGTGAAATGTTCCCCGTTAAATTCGAAGGCGGTTCTTACGACCTGAAAAGGTTCATGCGCGATCACCCGGGTGGTGTTAACACGTTGAAAGTCTATAAAGGAAAATCTATTAAGAATGCTATGTTGAAATTCGGACACGGTGCCAGTGCTTATCATATGTTGAGCGATCTTAAAGTGGCTGGTGAAGCGAATGACTTTAACTTGACAGGTGAATTCAGTGGTAACGGTAGGATTATTACTAATGACGAAGTTACGCGGGATGTTGAGGAAATCGCCTTTTTGGAAGAGCTAGAGGTATAAACTATTTTTCATTTTTGGCGTTCAGTTAGTAGCAGTAGCAAGTAATTTAAAGTTTTTTACTTATAAAAATCTTAAAATGACTATCTATCTCACTTTTCGCATTAATAATCAAAAAAATGAAGATAAATATCGCAAGAAAACCGGCAAGCCAAAACAAAAAATTTACATATCGGTAAATTTTCTAGTAAGCGGAGACGGGCTTGTTACCTGTCACGTGAAATTTTCAGACTTGCTACTGACAACCCCCTTAATTGGTATCCTCACTAATAGAATACCGCGTAGGCACTGAGTATGGATCTGGGGATATCTATCATAAAATAAATAAATATGTCGATAACTTTGGTTCTCTGACGGATGTATTCGTTACGAATCCTATCCTTCAGAGAGACTCCGAGCATAGCTCTTTCCATAGCTCGCTGAGCGACTTTGAACTGGTGGACCAGCCCTATCGTGAGTGTCCACGTCTGAGCTCCGTAGGCCATGACGGGTAGGACGCACTGATTGAAAAACTACATCTGTACCTACCTAATAAAAACCTACCCAGGTAGAGCGCAGAGCATTCAATTTTATACTCACGTTGGTTGAGGAAAAATTGCTAGTTAGTTACCTTCCTATTAACTATGATGCTCTACTATTATTCTGTGATATATAGCACCATTAGCTTACTATAGACAACTATAGAAACCCAAGAACTGGGTAGTAATTAGGACAATTGACGACTACTTACTTTTAATGTTCCTATCTAATTCACCTATGTACATAGATGTATGTGTATATATATGCACAAATACTTATCGTACCACCTTTATTTCTATGCGTCCTTGAGTCACGAGACAAAATAGATAAAATACTGAAACAGTATCTTATGGGTATCTTCCGACAACAGAAATATTGGTATGGTAAGGTTGGTAAGGTAAGTACCTACTGATTTACCTTCATTAGTTACTTTAAGCTTCTACTTGTCCGGTCATTGCGGTACCGCCCATTACACATAAAGGCAAGTAAGTACCTAGTTTAGATTAAATTATTATATACTAGCCCCACGGCTTCGCCTGCGTAGTACCCGAAAAAGTTCAAAGTAGTTTAAGTAGGAAAAGTAGCCTGTGTTATTTTGATGTATAAGCTATATTACTGTAAAATTTCATCAAAATATGTTCATTAGTTTTTGCGTGAAAGAGTAACAAACATCCATCCTCACAAACTTTTACGTTTATAATAGTAGTAGGATAGGATTAAATATTATAAAAGGGACTAAAGCAGAGAAAAAATATTTTGAAAAAAATAGATAATTATTTTTGAATGCACTAAATCTGTTTAAAAATAAAATAAAGTTCCCAATAAGTTAAACTTCTATATCCTCAATATTTAAAGTACCAAGGTACTTAATAATCGGTTGGTGACATATTCTAGATAAATAGGTAGGTGTAGGTAAGAAGTGGTTAGTTCCAACCTTCCTACCATGAATTTATTAGTAACGAATCTATCGATTTTTCAAGGAAGTTGCATCGCAGTACTTTTGCAGACACTCAGGTTTTACCATAGAATGGATCATTATAAAGACCTACCTACCAGTTTTGTAATTTTCTTTAGTAGTTACCTACCTACTTACTTAATTAGTAAAAGTAACTACTTCATTGATATGTATATACCAGCAAAGCTTAAGCCCCCTTCAAGAATCTTTGGTAGTCGACTAAAATCGAAGGATTTTAGAATTTATTAATAGGTATTTTGACAACCTTTGTGGCTCAGCACAGCAGACGAGCAAGCTTAATGTGTAAGTGAGAGTTCGATTTGTATCGAAGGATAATAAATGTTTGCATTATCCACAAATATATGTTTCTGGTCTGGGGTTGGGTGCTTGTCACACTTGAAGGCTCTTGGGGCCTCGCTACTCTCTGTATAGTGAAGGAATGTGTTGTCTATTTTTTTATTTTTCTCTTAAAAACGGTAAGTTAGGCGTTTAGTTCGTACGCCTAGTCGCTTAGCTTGGCGTCTTTCGAAGGCAAAACGAGTAAACAGGCAGCACATTCGGCCGCATCACAGCCAGAGGAGAACGGGCTCCAAGCGCGCAGTTCAATCTCCCGATTCTCCATTCAGCATCAGCTACCTAGTAGGTATCTGGCTGGTAGCTGTTATTCTTTGTTGGGTTTTAGTAATATTTCTCGTTACTGTCTTTATTATTGTTTTCCATAAATCCAGGTGCGCGTTGATGTCTTTTGTACGGGAAGTAAATCTACATTTTATTCACCTATGTACATTTTATTCTAACATAAAATTATGTCAAGGTAGTGGTCACTTTTTCATGAACGAAAATGTAATATTCATGTTGTTTTCGCCCCGACTCAATATAGAGGTGACGCCTTATTGCTTTCCCCATGGGCTTTCTCACATGATTGATGTATTCCAACAAACCAAACACAATTATCAACCGCAGCTTGGTCAAGGCCAGCCGTGGCGATTTCCTGAACAATCGATATCTGACATTGTATCAATTTTTATCACGCTCAAAATCTCGACTGCTTAATTGTGAGTGATGCTTTTTTATTTCAATGAGTTTCTGTAAAATATGTTTACTTTTAATTGCACACGGGTAAAAAGTAGCTTACGTACCTGCTTGTGTTATTCTAGGTCACAAGATATACCGACACAAGGGTGGTATAAAATGTTCTTACTTAGGCTAACCTTTTAGTTAAATAAATAGAAAAAGAATATATACCCAAATTGATTTGTAACAGCAAACATCTAAACACCCATCCTTACTTTCATATTATAATGTTATCATTAGCAAAGGCAAATCTATGGACGAATAAATCAACCATCTGTACTTTCGCATTATAATGTTATCAAAGACCAAAAACAATTGAATAATAAAACAAAAACGAAATAATCAAATGAGACTCATTCATAGCGGGAATTGACTAATGAATTTCAAAGACCGATTCGTTTTTTCACGGAAAAGTCTCATGGCCATACATTTTTTTCTAACTAGCTTTAGACCATTTTCCACTTTATGAAATACATAGTTACATATCCTGTTACCGGCTAGACAGTCCAAGGCCAGCTGAAGCATAGCCCCGCGTACGTTCAAGCTTACGCACTATCTTATCGTAGTAAATGACGGGACGCCCTGCGATTAAGGAATCGCTTGTATCTCGATATCTATTATGGCTATGTCAAAACTATTAATATGGCGGAAAACTAACTTACCAAGGAATTTTATTATGTAAGACGAACGCTCTGTTAAAATCTTGATCTTTACACTAACTAGTTTTAATCACATCGCACTAAATCAATTTAAATTATAACCTACGACGCGTCGTCGTAGCCCCTTCTAATGACGCCCCGTTGCGACGACGACACTATTAAAAAGGGCTGATTCCCTATAGCTCTACCGTAAAAACTATATACCTGTGATGATGACGATTTATCATGTTAGGTAGGATTGCCAACATTATAAATAAAATAAATAAAAATAAAGCTGAACATTTTCTGCGCACAGAGGTCGTCAGATTATATTCGATTGGGGTGGGTGGACGATAGTGGTATTTCAAACTGAACGCTTCCGTGTTTTGGAGGGCATGTTAAGATATTGGTCCTTCGGTCGGCCAAAACTTTGACACGAGAACGAACTGCAGCTTCCCCTAGCGCAACAATCTTGATAAAAAAAACACGCTCGCTATACTGTTATTCTAGTGATAGACATCTACAAATCCATACTCAGTACGCCGATCTGTGAAGTTACCAGGTAGGGGACAGAGGCACGTCTGAACATTGTATTTAACACATGCCCAGATTCTTGTAAGAATCTATCGCCGCTTCATTGCACTAAGCATGTTATGCGCTTTCGAACTTTCTGATAGATACATAGATAAAATACTTTATTTGAACTTCAGACACACACATACAAAATACAACAATTATACCGTAGTAAAAATAAACAATAATTAAATACAGTTAACTATTTCAATTATATAATTAAAATCTAGGTATAGTGTCTATGTGTGCTGCAGTACGTCAAAAAGGCCTTGGCTCAGCGTGATATTTTGCTTTAGAAGCAAAAACACTGATTTTCAGCCATCACCTATTGAGAGCAAGCAGAATGAGTTAACATTTAAATATAAATAAATAAATAAAATTTTATTTATTTATTTACATTTAAATGTTTCCGTTTTTGTAGTAATAATGATTTCCATATAATGTGGCGTTTCCTACCTCCTACGCGTTTCCAGGGCATGCCGATTCTATTACGATGTTTTCCTTTTGAAAAGAAAAACGATTGTTAAACTATTTTATTCCAAAAACTATAATGAACTTGACTCTCGGAATGAGTCGAAACTTAGTCGGTGCCTTCACCGATAGTGCGGTACGTGAAAATTCCCGTTTTTACAATATGGATTGTTAAACATCTGGGCTCCGATCTACGACCTTCTTGATGACATTGTTCATTCCACCTTGCTTCCAGGGTCGCCTAGATTGGTCGAAACCGATCTTCAGTCAGCTGGACGCCATAGCGCCTCACTACGACAAGTGGGTGAACACAGCGGTTTATAGGAATTGCCGTCTCTTCGCCAGCCCCGTGGTAGAGGCGCTGACCTACACGCCGTGGTACCTGGTGCCTATGTTCTGGATCCCGATTATATCGTATCTTGGGGTGACGCAGTACGCAGAGAATGTTGAATGTGGAGGTAAAATCCTCTTTTTAACAGACTTGAAAAAACAGGGTTCTTTATTCGGGGTCTATGTATTTTTTTGGATTTGTTCAATGATTAGTTACTCTGTGATCTGTCCCGTTACTTGAAGTCGGTAAAAAAAATACTTGTTTAAACTTTACGCACTTACTTACCTACCTAACTATATACTTGCTCCCTCTCAGGATTACGAAGCATCACGATACCCCTAGATAATAAAAACCTTTTAAAAAAATGTGCTACGATCCCTTTAGTTACGCCGTAGCATAGCGGTCATTTCCAGAAAAAAAAACTACCCCTTCATGGCACTGGAGGGTGTTCCAGCAGACATTCCACGAACACACAACTGTTACAAAGTATGTTATATGTCTATGCAATACGTACGGGCACAGTATAGACAAAATATTATTTTGCAACCCTCTCGTAGAGTAGGTGAAATATCATGTTAGGCACGAAAGCGATAAGAATGATGTACTCGTAGGATATCATCATTCCTATCGCTATCGTTTTGATGGGTGACCGATAGTGGTACTAGGCGCGAAAATCGTTACCTGAGGCAGGTTACGTTTTGAGCAAAAACTCTGTATCTCCTTAGAGTCCTGCCGTGAAGCTCCATTATCAAGACTGCAGTTCCTATACCACCTCGTAGCAGGCTCGCTGATCTGGTCAGCTCTGGAGTACTCGCTGCACCGGTGGGTGTTCCACCTCGACCCTGGCTCCTCCTTGACCATGATGAAGGTCCACTTCGTTATACACGGCATGCATCATAAAGTGAGTCCCATTTTTTACTTGCTTGAAATGGAGTACTTAATGTAAAATATTGCAAATTTTAGGGGCCCATCGAAAAGTTTCGACTAAGTTTCGACTTATTCCGAGATCATCGATTCATTCCGATTCGCGTCTCGAATGACACGCGCTCAAAAAACAGCAGCACACAGTGCACGACGCGTCACGGAGGAAGAGCGTCGTCGCGTAGCGATCACTCACCCTGATGAAGATTCTGCGAATGAGTCGAAACTTAGTTGTTGCCTTCACCGATAGAACGGTACGTGAAAATACCCGTTTTACAATGAACAAACGTTAATTTCAATTTATGCGACTGTTGGGTAACGTAAACTGATTTTACAGGTGCCGTTTGACCGCTACCGGCAGGTGTTTCCGCCAATACCTGCGTTTGGTATCACCTGTGTCTTGTACACCTTGATTCGGCCCTTCATATCGTATCCTATGATTAAGTTGGCTGGCGGTGTTGCTGGTATGTTATATAGTTTAAATTTATACAAGCTAGCTACTGTCCCGAGCTTCCGAGCTACTTGCAGAGGACTTATATTTTCGTTAGAGCAATGTTATGCGTGGAGGTATCAAGTTGAAATTAATATCAAATGCGTATGTCTACGGTCCTTTGGAGCTCCAAAATAATCAAGCTTCTAAGTCAATGCAATAATAAAATAATGCCATTTATGCAACATATTTTTATACTGGCAAATAAATCATAACCTATTATAGGGTTGTTCCCGTTGACCTAGAATCATGAAATTTGACAAGAAGCAAGGTATCACAGTATAAGTAAAGGAAAAAGTCCGAAAATAGTAAATTTTTGATATAACTTTGAAACTATCATGGTTTTGAACATAATTTTTACTAAAAACCGGGATATGTCCCATGTTGTATGTACCATGATCACGGGAGGAACTGAGTTGCAGTTCCTCCCGTGATCAGAGCAACTGTGCCGAAATATCGGGAAACATTCAAACTCAAAAATCATGGTAAATATTCCGGTTTTTAGTAAAAATTAAGTTAATTTGTTGTTACAAAAGTATATTTTTGTGATTCCAAACTTACACTTACTAAGGACGACTTATATATTTTCGTTAGAGCAACGTTGAGATTGCAGAACCTGCAGATTCTGCAATGAGGCGAACGAATCGCCCCTTCATCTGTTAGCGAGTTTGGACCATTGATACATAAGCGTAGCCTTCATCTGGGAAATCACATTCTTAGCCCAGATGAACTAAGACTCATCACACCCAAAAATATCCTGCAGTTCCTAACAGCTGCAGGGCTAAGCGGTGAACTTTGAACGCCCCTTGAGAGGAAAAGTAAAGCAAGTGGCGCTCACAATAGGCCAGTCATAGCAAAGCCACAAAAAGCAAAAAAAAAAACCAGAGCAATGTTTGGTGCTTTACAAGCTTATACGCAAGCGATGCGCGAGTCAGACTCTCACTTATTCTACTAAAGTAGCAAATTAACATGTAGCCCACCTGTTGGTAGGCCGCTATCGGAACCTATGGACGCTTACAATACCGGAAATTAAACTCGCGAGTTGCCGACCTCAGACATAACGGGTTAAAAGTCTCATGAGCTTGTAATTTCAGCGGCACCCATACCCTTCAAATTGGAACACAGCAACGCAAACATTAATGTTTGGCGGCAGATATAGTTATGGTAGTTCTTGCCCGGACGAGATCTAAAAAAAATAAAAAAAATATTAGTATATCAGTCATTTAGTTCCAATAACACAAGCTCTGCTTAGTATGGGGCAAGATGATGCTGTGTGAAAAATGTCCAGCATTATTTATTTATTGTTTATTTATTTACTACTTTAAAATGATGATGATGATAACTTATATCTACTTCGGCTCGCTTACACAAGCGAGTCAGCATCGGCCTCGGTAAAAACAATTTATCAGTTATAACTTAATAAACTATTCGACGATAGCATCGATTGTCAGAAAAAGATAATGCTGTGGTATGGATAAACATCGATAGCGCAAACTACATTCCGCTGACTAATAGAGAGATAATAGGTACTTGTCAACATAAGTTTTCCTCATTGGCCTCGATTCTGTAGTACACTGACTAAACTAAATTTAACTATCGCTCTCTTTTACTGATAGTGTGTGCAAGAGAGCTACAATTTTAGTGCTGTGTGCTGCTGTCAAATCAGTTTACATGCCGCTTTTCTTCGTGTTTATAGTCAGCATGTTTTGATATCTCGACTAAATTTGTATGGAAAACTTAAATCTGACTAATTTGACAACACTAAAATTGTAGCTATCTCTTTCTTGCTTGGACTATCAGTAAAAGAGAGCGATAGTTTAAATTTAGTTTAGTTAGTGTACTAAAGAATCGAGCCATTGTCTTATTCACAGTTCAATAACCAATTTAGACGAAGGAATAGTGGAAAGTACCCTACAACAGACCTTTTTCTAAAAAAATCTAAAAAAATAACGCTCAGTCATTTTTCACAAAGCATCATCTAGCTTCAAACTAAGCAGAGCTTGTATTATTGGAACTACATGACTGATATTATACTTTTTTTGTAAAAAAGGTGTTTCAGGTTAAATTACAGGTTAACCTATAGGCAACTTTTAACCTTTTTTATGGCAGGCTGGTGTGTTGGTGGTGTCGATGCCATTTGGTGCGTTTCGTACATAGGTATATGCCTATTTATCTCCTACCTGCCTATTTGTACCTTAAGTACTGCAAAGAGTTCGTTCGCGAAATACTTACAATCTAGCAGAGTCGTCCGGGAACAAACTACTTACCACCAAACCTGTTTCTACCGCCAACCACTCGGATTGCTGTGTTCCGTTTTGGAACACAGCAATCCGAGTCAATCCGAGATTTGTATACGCTAGTTTGGCTCTCCATGGTGGCTCTTCATTTTTTTGACACGATGCGCTTTCACAGGTAGTAAAGCATCTAGGTATGATACATTGAATTTGAAGTGTCTGTTACGATCGGAGCGATACGTTATCGACGACGATATAGCGACTTACCAAACAAATACGTATTTAATTATATCTTCATCGATGGCTATATGACCCTACTGCGTGCTGGTGCAGCCTATAGGTACCATAAAGGTTAACACGCGATACGTGTCTTTCTAACTTTTTACTGTCGGTTTTCCACGGCGCTACTTAGAGTGACAGAAATAGTGACGTAAACTAATCGTCTCACAAAGTCCACTTCTTAAATTAAGCACTCCCCCAGGTTATGTATCAGAAAGACATAGTTACAATAAATTTGCCACAGAATACTGGCTTGTGATGCTCATTTGAGTAGTCAAACTTTTACCACCGAGTGACTTTCAGTAACTACCTAGGTTTAAAGGGCAATTCTAGATTTTGGCCTGTGAAGAAGTTTCTTTCGAGTTGCGACGTGGGCTTTAATTACGTCACTATTTATCATCATATCTGATACTTCAAATCCTACTATCTAACAATAGCCTACAGTGTTTGTGAGTAATGTCGCCGCTTTTAATAATAGGGCAGAAGATATGTAGACATAAATAACGAGAACATTATTTTTTTAAATACTCAATAAAACGTAGGGTTTTACCTTGGATTATATCCACACAAAACAGGTTTTATTTTACGACTGTCTATCAATGTAAATATTGTAAATTTCCAGGGTACCTAACCTATGATATGATACATTACTATGTACATCACGGATCTCCCAAGGATGGTACGTATCTGTACGCGATGAAGAGGTACCATTCCAATCACCACTTCGTGAACCATGACAAAGGTGAGCTATTATCCTATCCTATCCTACTAATACTAAATCGCTCAGCGAGCTATGGAAAGAGCTATGCTCGGAGTCTCTCTGAAGGATAGGATTCGTAACGAATACATCCGTCAGAGAACCAAAGTTATCGACATAGCTCAACGAATTAGCAAGCTGAAGTGGCAGTGGGCCGGTCATATCTCGCGAAGAACCGATAACCGCTGGGGTAAACGTGTTCTTGAGTGGAGACCGCGAATCGGCAAACGTAGTGTAGGACGCCCTCCGGCCAGGTGGGATGACGATCTGCGAAAGACTGAAGGCAGATGCTGGATGCGGCAAACTGAAGACAGGGCGCTATGGCGCTCATTAGGGGAGGCCTATGTCCAGCAGTGGACTAATATAGACTGATGATGATCCTACTAATATTAACGCGAAAGTTTGTGAGAATGGATGTTTAAAGAAAGAAAGAAAGAAAATATTTTTATTTGGCAAAACGGAAAGAAGACATCAACTTTGCACTAAAACAGACACCCAGGTAAAATAAAAAGATAGGTATGTTTGTTACTCTTTCACGCAAAAACTACCGAATAAATGAAACTTTACAGTAATATAGCTTATAGGTACATCAGAATAACAGATAGGCTACTTTTTAAGACTATAGATATTTTAAAAAACAAGTTGAAAGAACACGACTTACTCAATAAAACTCTGCTGGAGGAACAAGAAACAAATGCCAAAGAGTTCGAAACTTTGTGTAAACAAGTCCAACAATTAAAAACAAAAGCATATGAAGCGGAAGAGAAAGGGACTGAGCTTATTAAATTTAATGTACAGCTACTGAATGATAACTCCAAATTAAGGGAGGATAAAGAATTATGGGAGAACCAAGAGTTATGTGTCAAAATTTCGGAGCTAGAAAAAAAACTGGACCAACAATCACAAGAAAACATACAAATACAATGTAGATATAGTGAACTACTGCTACATACCACATCATCGATAAAAAACGGTTATAAATGTAGTAGAAATAAAATTAAGAATGCAAAGAAGCTCAAAACTAAATACAGAAGAATAAATATAAAAATAAAAGAGTTGACCTCATTGAACACACTTATGGAAAAAGAGTTGCAAAATAGAGAGAGTACCATTAGAGCGTTAGAAATTGAAGGCAAAAAAATTATAGACATTATTCTACAATACGAGAAAGATCTGAAAGAGCGTGAAATTACTTATGAAAAAGTTATACTACTTGAAGAAAAGCTATTAAAATTAAAGAATTTTATAGAAAAAGATACTCAAAATATTCACATCTCTAAATCACAAATTTGCGATGAAAATCCGATACAAAAATGTAATAATATGATACTAGACAGAAAAAATAGAGGGACGATTATAATGTTATCTGATAGACACGGAAAGAATATGGCAAAATTAATCAACAACAAGCTTCCATATGAATATACAGTACTAAACTTGTGTAAGCCTCACAGCAATTACTGTAAAATATTGAACGATGGATATTTATACAATCCAGAAGCCAAGGACATAATAATTTTAATAGCCGACTACAATAGCGTAAAAACTAATACATATGGTTATCTAACAAGGATTGATAGCATTGCTAAGTTCTTGAATAATCATAACAAAAAATTGATAGTTTCTACAGTTTTATATGGAGTCAAGAAGGAAGTCAATTACAATATAATGAAACTTAACAGTAAACTATTTACAATTGCTGCTCTAAATGAAAACATGAATGTTTTAGAAGTCAATTCATCTAATTTAGGTAAACTAGCATCGGATTCTATTGCCTCAAACATGGTTGTATCTTACCTGAAAAGGGGAAACTGCAGAAATTTAGTGGCGTTAACAAGAGATGATAACAAAACTAAACAGGATTCTAAGACAAATTTTCCAAACATCGGGACTCCAGATGCTGTGAAATAACCCTGGGTCATCAAAATGTGCGAGGAATCTACAGTAAACAACATATGCTAGGACTATTCTTAATGAATGAGAAGATCGATGTTATGTGCATGACTGAAACTTGGCTAGACAATTATAATATTGATGTGTTTAATATAGAGGGTTACAAGAAAACCTCATCATTTTGTAGAACTGTGCACAACCGTGGTGGGTGTCTTATACTAGTTAGGCAAAACTTAAAATATAAAGTAAGAAATGACATTTCCAAGATGTCTGAAGAACTAGTATTTGAAATAGCTTGTGTAGAACTTAATGATGCGATTATTGCCGTAATTTATAGATCACCTTCAGCTGACTTACATATATACTTGTCAAAATTAGAGCAGTGCCTGGATAAATTGACATCTCATAATAATAAGACTTTGAATGAATGAATGAATGAATGAAAATACTTTATTGTACACCTTAAGATACTAACGAAATAAACAGTAACACATATGATAAAAGTACAATGGGCGGTCTTATCGCTTAAAAGCGATCTCTTCCAGACAACCTTTGGATGGAGAGGATTATATATGATTTTGAAGCGGCCGGGGGTGTACTTTGTGTAAACTACCTTAAATTATATTATTCATAAGACATACTACAGCAGAATATAATAAATAATAACATATATACCAATTACCTAATATATATATATATATATACACATATATATATTTATGTCTATATACATACGAATACAATACTTACCTATAAATATATACTTATACATACGAACAGCAACTCAACAATAACAGGATCATAACGAACTATACCTTCTGGGATTGATAGAAAATTTTAACGCGAGTTTTAAATATGGCTAGAGACGAGGCCTTCCTTACCGATATTGGTAATGCGTTCCAGAGGCGTACTGCTTGAGTCGTGAAAGATTTATCATAGAAGCTGGTGCTATGTGTAGGGGTTTCAAGCAGGAGATTTTCTGATGAACGAAGCACACGGGAGGGATGGGAACTATGGAGAAACTCAAATCGCTCCTTAAGATAGGAAGGAGTCAGGGGATTTTGGAGAATATTGTACAAAAGGGAAAGGATGTGAGTATTCCGGCGAAGACGAATAGGGAGCCAATTGAGTTTGGAGCGAAATTCCGAGATGTGGTCATATTTGCGCAATCCGAATATAAATCGGATGCACACATTTTGAAGACGCTCAAGTTTATTGAGCTGGTCCTCTGTGAGGTCCAGATAGCTGACATCAGCATAGTCAAGGACAGGGAGAAGGAGAGATTGTGCAAGCGCAACTTTAGTGGCAATAGGTAGAAAATTACGTAACCTCCTAAGCGAGGCTGCAGAAGCAAAAAGTTTCCGGCTCACTGCATCCAGCTGTGGGCCCCATGACATACGACTGTCAATAAAAACTTTGATAATCTGTGGTGATTTTAATGTTAACTTTCTAAGTGAAAATAACAAAGATGTGAGTGACGTGAATAATGTTATGAATAGTTTTCTAATGAAGCAGCAAGTAAATGATTACACCAGAGTAACATCTACTACCATGTCATGTTTGGACAATTTTTTTACTGATTCGTGTACTACTAAAAATGTTAGAGTATTGCCTGGTGTTGAATCTGACCACTATGCTCAATCCATTGATGTGACATTGAATTTAGACGCAGTAAAGCCAGATAATGTTAAGTTTAGAAAAATAAGTAATTATAATTTAGGAAAATTAAAAGATAGTTTAAGGCATTCCCTGTCAAATCCATTGCTTTACACTGACTATGATACTTATTTTAATCACTTTTTAGGAAACCTGGATCAATACTTGCCTGTTGTAGAAATGAGTCAATCTTCTTCTACTTATTTTTATAAATGGGCCACGAAAGGAATTCTCATATCTAGAAAAATATTGTTTAATTTGTATGCACTCAGAAACATAAATCAGAACGATATTTTAAATTCATATGTGAGTAAGTATAGTAAAATTTTTAAGAATGTATGTTTAAATGCAAAAAAAATACATATAGCGCACAAGATCGAAAATTCTAGAAATAAAATTAAATGTGTCTGGCAAATAATTAAAGAAGAAACTGGAAAAATGTGTGGTAATAACAGCAATATCTGTAATAAAGTAAGAAATGATGAAAATAGCCGAGAAGTGTACGATAAATTTGACATTTCCAATTGTTTTAATAATTATTTCGTGAATATAGCAAATGACCTGACATGTGATCTAAATTGTTCTATTGATAATTCTTTAAGTTTTCTATCCAAATATATTCCACCCTCTAATAATAATTTTGTATTAAAACCCATAAATATAAGTCAAGTCATAAAAATAATTCGTAACATTAAATCTAAAAAATCTAACGATTTTTGGTATATCTCGCCTTATTTGTTGAAACAGTTGGAATGTGTAATTGCTGTACCACTTATGCGCGTTAAAAATGAATGTATCCAAAAAGGGGTTTTCCCTGACAAAATGAAAATGGCAAAAGTTGTGCCACTTCACAAGAAAGGCAAGACTTCTTTATGTAATAATTATAGACCGGTATCAGTGCTTCCTAGTATAAGTAAAATATTCGAAAAATATGTAGCTGAAGAACTAATAACTTTTATGTTAGATAATGATTTTTTGAATAATAGACAGTTGGGATTTCAGAAGAAAAAATTCACTAGACATGCCATAACAAGACTTATGCAAGATATTCTTCTAGGGCTCGAGATTTCACAGAAAACTTATGGAGTTTTTTGTGATCTCTCAAAAGCCTTCGACTGTGTTTCTCATAAAATATTACTTAGTAAGCTGGAGCACTACGGCGTTCGTAACAAAGAATTGCAAATATTTGAATCATATTTGTATGAAAGAGAACAAGTCACTGAGTTGAACGGAGTAAGATCAAATAAATGTCACATTAAATTAGGCGTTCCACAAGGATCAATATTGGGTCCTCTTTTATTTTTGATTTATGTAAATGATGTTTCTGTAGTTTGTAAGGATATTGACATGGTATTATTTGCTGACGACACTAGTTTAATTATTAAGGACAAAACAAATGATGGTCTTAGTCATAAGTTTAGGAATGTTATGCCCAATATAGAAAAATGGTTTTCTGTTAATAATTTATTGTTGAACATTGATAAAACACATGTAATAGAATTCTGGTTAGGTACTAGCATAACGCCACATACATCGATAAAAAATACACTAATTGATTTGTCTTTGCCTAGTACCGATCGTATAAAGTTTTTAGGAGTCTGGCTAGATTCGAAATTGACATGGGTGGTACATATAGAGGAGTTGACAAAGAAATTGGGATCAGCAACATATGCTATCAAAAAAATTAAGGAACTTGGTGGTGTTAAAGCTGCGAGAGATGTATATTTCGCCTACTTTCATTCCTTAATGACCTATGGTATAATGTTTTGGGGTACAGCCGCTGAGTCAAATAAAATATTTGTACTCCAAAAGCGCTCAATTAGGTACATATTAGGTTTGAAAAGAATGGACTCCTGTAGAGATCGATTTAGAGAGTTGGGTATTATGACCATGACATGTGAATTTATATACCAAAATATAGTATACGTAAGAGAAAACCTAAGCCATATGATATTAAAAGAGGACACTCATAGTTATAACACGAGACGCAAGAAAAACATTGTAGTGCCACGTACTAGACTTGCAAAAACAGGGAAAAGTTTTATTTCTATGTCTATTAAATTGTATAACTTTATTCCTATTGACATAAGAAATAAGAGTGACATTCAATTTTACAAGTATGTAAAAAATAAATTATTATTTAAAGCTATTAAAAATTAAAAAAAAAAATTACGAAGCTTTTGCTGATAAACATTTGTTTTGTGATGTTAACTAATAATCGTATTCATATGATTTGTTACATTTGTTACCTACCTTAAGTACCTACTTTGTAATTTTGTGTTTGACGTTTCTAAGTACATGTAACATGTCAAAAGATAAATAAAAAATTATGATATGATTTATCCGGGTACCACGCGGGCGAAGCCGTAGGCAGAAGCTAGTAATATAATAATACTGTAAATCGATCAAACTATACGTCCAGGCACGATCAGGTGGCCAATATTATATCTAATACACCAATGACTAGCGACTAAATACAATCTAAGAGAAACTCATAAAATATCAATCCATATTATAAATACTCCCCCGAAACTGTGTTGGACAATTCTGATCATAAATTCTTTTTTGACAGATCCATCCTAACAGACAAGACCACATACTACCAGACTAACACTACACATACTAACACTCATTGTCAAAACAAATATTCCGTAACGGTGTCGTAATTTTTGGGTTATTCCCGTTGTCCCCCGATTTTTCGTGGGACGGGGGAAAAATCCTTTCTTTACACATGCTTACGTTATAAAATAAACCTACCTATGTTCCAAATTTCAGCTCTCTAGGCTTGGTAGTTTTGGATGTGCGTTGATATATCAGGCAGTCAGTCAGTAAGGACAATCATTTTATTACTTAGATGCTGCTTATTACCTTTTTTTCTTTGTTTACAGCTTTCGGAATTACCAGCAAGTTGTGGGATTACGTTTTTCGGACATTTGTGAGTGTGAAAAAGTTAAGTTTTAGTTTAAATTGGGACTTTTAGCTTAGTTTTAATATTATAGAGTCCGATATTATTCCAATATTGGAAAAACAGAAATCACTTTGATGTAATCCGTTTGTTTATCCGTCCTCGGTGAAAAAGGGCGGACGAATGTTGATTTTCAGCACACTAATTATTATTTACGTAAGTACATATGTGTTATGTGCACTTGCCTAATTTGTTTATGTTGTGATAATGACCAAATAATGTAGTAGCTAGAACCATTATTAACACATATGTTTTAGCCGCTTCTAAAAGTTGTGCTTACCTATACAGGGTGTCCCGGAATGTGTATATAATGCCGGAACGAGGTCATTGGCACCGTGATGGGGAACATTGTTTGTTCTACGACTTTTTGGATTTCCATGTTTTTAATTCATGAAATGACCATCAAAGTTTCCATACTACCTGATCCCTAGGCACATCCCTAAAATCAACAAAACAGCTGTTTGAGTGTGACGTGACAATGACCTCTTGTGACGGAAAAATGGAAATCCAAAAAGTCGTAGAACAAACAATGTTCCCCACCACGGTGTCAATGACCTCCTTCCGGCATTATATACACATTCCGGGACACCCTGTATAGGTAATTCATAAATATATATTTATGAATGACCTAATATATTTATATATTTAATATATTAATATATTTAAATATATTCATAAATATATATTTAATTACATACCCACTTTAAAATAAGAACACAGAACTGTGATAAATAGACCAAGGTCAATAAAATGTAAAAATTTCGATAAAAATTAAAATATACGTTTTTAAATAAATTTATTGTATTTATTTAGCACAAGTTTGGCTCGATGTGCGACCATCAAATCACGCTAGTTTTTATTTTCTGACATACGATAAATTCTATACATAATTATCACATATTATAGGTATAGGTTTACGCTTAGTGTACTACGTATCACTAATTAAGCAACTGATTAAATCATGTACCTAAACTACCTAATACATAGATTACATTATTTTAATCAGCCGCATTGATCAATTAGGGACCTAAAACATGCTTTATCCTCTCGATCTATACTCGATTGTCATTGCACAGGTTTTGCGTAACAAACGTGACATGATTCGATGTTTTTTTTTATGGTACCAAAACAACTTGATTCAGTTTGCGATGTTAATTATTCCGAAAAGAACCTACGTACGTACACATACATTTTTTAAATAGTTAAGTAATTTAAACGAATACTAATTTCTGGTTAGTTACTACGAAAAAACGAAAACCATTAGATAAATTAAAATGTATTGATTCTTATGAGCAAATGGCAAGGGAGTCGGTTTTCTGTCCGCAATAATGGATATGAAAAAGTTTTTATGTGACTTTATAGGCTTTTTAGGATTATTGCTGACGTGTTTATTGTTGGCTAATGCGAGTGGCTGTTGTTTTACTGGGTGGGACTTTTTAGAAGACATTCTACCTGATTTGTGTCCGCTATTAACTAGCACAAAGTCAGTCGTGAAGGATTTATTAAAAACTCATACCATTGGTAAGTAGGTACCTACCTATATTTTTTGTAAATATAAGTATACATACCAAACCATGAAAGTAATTACTTGACAGTTGCCAAAGTCAAGTACCTACCTAATACATTAGTATTAGTTACTTGAGTTTGGCAACTGCCACTGCATTATTTTAATTGGCGTTGTTTGTGGCCCTCAAAATTGGAAAGTAATAACATTTGACAAAATAATTTACACTTGCTTGACGTTGTCGCCCGCCTATTGTAGGTACTAAATCATAGAGCCTTTGATAGCTGCTCTGTACATAGAGCTAGAATCCTTTTAAATCGACGAAAATACGGTGGAGGTTCTCAAGTCGACCCGTATCTTTTTTATCTATGACCAAGCAAAACTTTTTCAAATCCCAACAGATGAAGAAGGTCCAATAACATACGAACTCGTCACCGAGTGCCTGAAATGCGGCCGTGAACTTTCCCGCGCGAAGAAAAAGCGTGGCAACGAACTCGTCAAGAATGGCATCAGTTTGGAAGCGTCTACGCCAGCCATGCTGCATTTCTTCTCGTCGAACCTACCGGCGGATGTGAGGAAGGCATGTGATATATCACAGGAGATACTGACGTCAACCAAGCTGCTTCAGATGAAGCTGTGTAGCAGGTTTGTAGAAATTTAGTTACTTCCCCGTACGTGTCGTCATTCCACCTTACTGGTCAGTACCTATCGAAGGGTGACCAAGAAATAACCAGTGGTTCGACGAATAAGATAGATAGATAGATAAACTCTTTATTGCACATCAAATAAAAATCACAGTAATCCATAAACACACAAAGTACACTGGGCGATCCTATCGCTCCTAAAAGCGATCTGTTCCAGATAACCTTTGATATATATTTTTTATTAATGATATGAGTTGAAAATTCTTAATCACTAAGCAGGTTTAGTATGAGTACCAAGACAACGTTTGATCCACAGAAGATAATAACAAACATATACATAAAAAATATTAACGGAAGTTATTTTAACTCTCTTTGGTCTGACGAGACCGAAGAGAGTTAAAATAACTTCCGTAAGGTAAGGTAAAATGTTGGTCTTCTCTTACGTCGACAAAACGTAAAACTATTGGATACTCATACTACTGGAACAATACAAGTAGCTATTTACAATGGGTAGACTAGACCTACGAGATAGAAGCCGTAGATTAGATTGATCGTCGCCAGTTAAATGAGAAGACACAAATAGAAATCCTGCAAATGAAGTGCTGGACTAATTTCTGCAATTTCATAGTTATATAACGATTCATCCAATCAACATTTGTATTTGGCCTTGGCCTCTAAAAATCATGTACTTGTCTCGAGGAATCGGCGTCAATTCACTTGTAAAATTACGATTTGAAATGATGTTATTTCAGTGAATAAAAAAGGCTTTTCATTGTACACGTTCACCAAAGTTTGCTAAATAGGGAAAACGCTAAAAAATGCACAAAAATAATGGCGTGCGCAATTTGTCGATCGCAAAGTAACTAAAGGTACCTAGTATCTTACAAAAAAATATCACTTAACAGTCACATACCTACTCGTAAATAGTGATGATACCTGGCTCTACCTCCCCCACAACACCTTTTTATTTATTTATTTCTTTAAGCACACATTACACGTTACAAACATTAAAAAATACAATATCTAGAATACAGTTTTGATCTGGTAAGGAACATAACTTATGTGCGCACACCAAAACAATAAATGAGTAACAATGTTGAGCAGACAAACAACTGTGTAGTATGTTTGAGGACCAGATTCATAAAAAAAATTTTGGTTTTTTTCCTAGTAAGTACCTTACTAAGGTACTTAAGGCAAAAACAGATATAAGAAAACTAGAAACTACAATAACCTATCTACTATCTACCTATTTAATGGACCTTAGGGGTCAAGACGCTACTATGTATGAGCATCAAATCCCGCGTTACAATGGAGGATGTCTTTAAGTGTTTTAATAAATTTACATAATTTAGAGTTAAAAATATCCAATTCCAAATTAGCCTTCGACAACTCACTGTACTGTCGACACATTCTTATTAAAGGATTATGAAAATAAATATTGTCTTTATAAACGAGTAGGGTAAATACATATTTAGAGCATGTAAATATTTGTCCCTCAGCAAAAAATGATCCCTCTAGTGTCTCAGTCGCCTGCTCTCCCACCGTGCCACCGATCGATGTCGTCAGAGCCATACTTTCAGCTTTTACGTTACGCTAGCTTTGCTTGGACACTAATTTATCTAAGTACCTAAGCTGTTCTAGTGTTTTATGGACCGCACCCAACCACACCTTGTTTATTACCCACCCACTGATTCATTATGAAAGCACTTATGTGCCTTCCCTGCTGAGCTTAATCATGCCAAGGCTGTGTAAACGATGCCTATAAATTACAGGGTGCTATAGACTTACCTACCCGCTAATGGAAGCAAGAGGACTTGCGCGTACATACCACATATATTATAATAGATACTAGCTCGTACCTACCTTTGTCTTCACTACTTTATCACATTCACGTCTATAATGAAAACACATATAAAATCCCATTATGGTTCTCTCACTCTAATCTACAATCCAATCCAACGTGGCATATGCCCATGTTTTGCAAGTGCTCAGTTAGCATTCCACTTGACAGGGTGCAAGCCCATCGCCGCATGGGTGTTGGCACATGCCTTCGAATATTCGGTTCTAGGATATACCAGTTTATTCACGATGTTTTCCTTCATTGTTTTAGTACATACCTACGTGTTAATGTGTACATACATTTTTCGGATGTAAAAATCTATTAGGCATATGGACCACCTAAAGCTCATCAGATTGTAAGGTGTTACTGTCGCCTATAAACAACAGTAACATCACGCATTGTTAATGTGTTGCCTGCCTTAAAGACAGGGTTGGACATTTTAGTGCCTTTAATTTCATGATTATTTTTTGCCTTTAATTGATCTTTGCTTTTACCCCTGCAGTTGCAATGTCACCCCTAACACATTTCTGGCATTCCTCGAGCACCAAGTTATCCGTCTCCACGAGCCAGGGTACTGCCAACCTGTGAGCGTTACTTACAAATGCAGCAAGTATCGCACAGCTGACGGCACTAGTAACAACCCGAAACATCCGGAGTGGGGCAGGCGGACCGGCCCTTTTACTAGAATAGCAGCACCACGATATGCAGACGGTACGTTGGACAACTTTGCTTCTGATTTGAATCCAAGACTTGGATTCGGATGTCATCTCCTATGTCCTTTCCGTCATAAATAGAATTTAATCATTCATATCGCAAAACTGAAGAAACCGAAATGAAATTCTCGGAATGAGTCGAAAATTAGTGTGGTAAGGTTCCCATTTTACAATATGAATGATGTATTCATAACTCACGTTAGTTTTTATCAAAACCACTAACAGCTATAATTAGTTGTATATTCATAAAACTTCCGTACTTCCGAATTTTGTACGGAACCATAACCATAAACTCAAATCGCTGACGTCACTCAAAAAGCTACCAGACTGAAGTGGAATTGGGCTGGGTACGTCTGCCGCATGCCCGATGAACTCTGGGCAACCAAATGGGCCCCCAACAATGGAAGGCGGCATCGCGGCAGTCCCAGATGAAGATGGCGGGACGAGATGGGCTCGTTTGAGAAGAATTAGCACTAGACCACGAAGTGGAAGGGGGATAGGGAGGCCTTTGCCCGGCAGTGGGACGACGCAGGCTGATCATAATAATATCACAATTCTTCGTCAAGTTAAATTTGTGACAAAGGGATGTTTGCCAAAGAGAAGTTTGACAAAAGGAATGTTTATTTGTCTCATGAATCCAGCTTCTTATTCTTATCCATTCAAGTTTTGATTAATTCCAAGTTAATCAATGGGAAGATGCGTGACCATAAGTAGCTGCAAGTATGTGTTCACTGCAGATTATTCAGTAGAAGTCCAACCTATCACCTTTTCTCAGGAATCTTCACAATGCCAGTAGCTAAAAGTGGGCGTCCATTGCCGAACGCCCGCGTTCTCTCCACTCGGCTGTTCTACGATCGACCGGTATCGAGTCGCGTGATGACGCACATGAATATGCAGTGGGGCCAGTTCGTCACACACGACATGGTGTTTCAGGTTATGGAAGTTACTGGTAAGATCCCTATTTCAAAGCTGAATTCCCATATTCTACGGAGCATTCGGGCAAAACAGCATTAATATAAATAAATATATATATAATACTGGACATATTTTACACAGCCAGCGTCACCTAGCCCCAAACTAAGCAGAGCTTGTATTATGGAAACTACATGACTAATATACTACTTATATACTATTTTTTTTTGTAAATACAAACATATTATACATAGAAAGCACCCAGACCCGAGACAACTATTTGCAGGTCATACAAACATTGGTCTCGATGCGAGTATCGAAACCGCAACCTTTTGCTTCTCAGGCGGGCCTTCGCCCACTGCGCCAACAGAGGTCGTCTATTAGCGCTAATATGCTAGCCTTACTAGCATATTAACGGAAAGCTACAACGGGATTTGCATAAATTGAATCCACCCGGAGTCAATTTATGCCTACTATATAAAAAGCCTGGAGTGGGCTTTTTATCCGAATCATTCCGGATGTTAACTAAACCAATAGCAGTTGGTGTACACTAAGACCATATGACTTATGTTTCGGTCAATTGTTGGTACGTTTATATTGCTTTTCTACTAGATGAAGGCGGCATCCAATGCTGCATGGGCAACGGCAAAGACGTCCTCCCAACAGAACTCATGAACGATAAGTGTATTCCTATCTGCGTACCTGACGACGACCCGTTTTACCGACCTTATGGTATCAGGTGTTTGAACTTTGTAAGGAGCGTTACTACTCCTAGAGATGATTGCAGTCTGGGGTATGCGGAACAGGTATATATTGTTAAAATATGTAAATAAGTGTTTTTACATTGAAAAGACGTTTAAATTTCTGACCCTGTAGTTAGTCCAGAAAATAACAGGGATACATCTATCCCTGACTTGTAATTAGTATAATTTCAGATGAACACAGTCACAAGTTTTCTTGATGGCTCTCAAATCTACGGATCCGACAAGATATTAGCATCAAAGCTTCGTACCAAAAAGGGTGGTAGATTGCGTCAGGATCCTAAGAAGGGCTGCAATAAAAAGGGCTATCTACCCTCTGTGGATGACAAGTGGGCTGTCTGCGATATGAGAAACTCTTCGGAGCCTTGCTATTTGGCTGGTAAGAGTTAGATTCTTAAATATTATACCTGCTAATTTAACCAGCTAATAAGATGGATATATTTGATAGATATGGGCGAAACTTTAATCAGAAAACTATATTTATGTCTTCTTTTTTATTATGTTGTTGTGTTTGTACTGTAAAATGGTGTTATGTATATTATCTAAAGATTATTGATAAACATTACAAAATTAAAGATGTTTCCCAGGTGATGGCAGAATCAACCAGACCCCAACTCTAGCTCTGATTCACACATTATTATTGAGAGAACACAATCGAATAGCGGACACACTTTGTGCCATGAATCCTCTGTGGAGTGATGAGAAACTCTACCAGGAGGCCAGGAAGATAGTGATAGCAGAGATACAGCACATCACTTACCAGGAGTGGCTGCCGTTGAACTTTGGTATGGAATACAAGTTTTCAGTGAACAAAGTTTGACAAAGGCTGCTTGATCCTGAAGCATACATTATTTCAGAATATTATAGTAGTGTGAAAAAGCAGAACTTTTAAACAAAAGTCAAAGAAATTCTAAAAATAAATATTTTAGAAGCGGTTTATTGTCCACTGGGATTATTTTAACCATAACATTAAATAGTAGTTTATGGTAAGTCAAGCGGATTTTTAATATACTCATAAAACATGTTAACCGAACCACTAAATTAGTGTCATGAGATAGTATCACGACGGAATAGACGTGTGAAGATCTTGATAACGCAGCATGCGGGTAGCCGACTGAACCGCAAGAGGTGTAGGTGCGATTTCCAATGCAAATTCCGAGACGTTTGCATGATCTGATCAGTCCGGATCTGGGTGTGTGCTACCGAATAACTCGTAGTTCCTGACATCCACATCACAGGGGATGCTAGTGTGAGGTCAGGCAGGTATTTATATATCACAAGATTAGAAATAGTAAAATGAAATCAGTGTAAACGCAGTAATTTCTTTGTAAGTTCCTTTGAAGGCACTACCAAAACTTTTTGTGTATGTAATTCTTTGACAAGATCAGACATTTCACCCCCTCTAGGTGAAAACTACCTACGCTACTACCGCATCTCACCCATAAGCCTGTACAGTCGGGATTACAGTGAGGATGTGAACCCAGGAATCATCAACAGCTTCGGAGCCGCTGCCTTCCGCTTCCTCCACTCCATAATACCGGACTACGTTATGAAGCTTCCGGCCCAGTGTCCAGCTGGTTACCAAACGGCTTACTTACACAAGTGAGTTTATATTATTTATAGTGTACGAACTTCGGACTTTGAGAAGGACTGTTTCCGAATGAAACACTTGTAGATTGTATTAATTAGGTGAATAGAAGTGCCCAATAAATTTGGATTCAGCGTCACTCGAGGGCGGGATGGTCAACGCATTGCCACGATATTCTGTCTATTGAATATCGTAGCAAAACGAAGTAACACCACTTTTGCTTCCTCCAGATTAAGTGACCACTACTTCAACCCAAGTCTACTTGAATCTACTCCTGATTCGTTTGACGACATGCTTCGCGGCATCACCACACTGCCGTCTCCCGAGTCAGACCCTCACATGACACGGGAGATAACCAATTTACTCTTCAAGTCTCACAACAAGTGGGGGATGGACCTGATTGCAATGGACATACAGCGAGGCAGGGACCATGGCCTGGCATCTTATAACGATTACAGGTATAATACGTTTCTGGTTATAGCTGGACGACTTCAACCTGGTCAGATCACTGACCTAACAAATAGGCACTTCTTCATTCTCCAAACTTCGTCGTGTCATCTGTTTAAATGCGATCTGTTTAGTTATTTCATACCATGTTGAGGGTTCGCGGGAAGCCAATGGATCGAGGGAGACAAATTAAGATATTCTGTAGGAAAACCCAAATTAAGTAAGGTTTTCATTACACAAAACTTCTTGTATCCAAGTACATCCCTGGATACAAGAAGTTTGTGTAATGAAAACGAAAGCATAACCATTAATTTCCCCTAAAATCAATACTATGTTTGCTATGGGCCCTGGTCCCTGATGGATGTTACGTTAATGATGTATGTTATGTACTGTGTCGCTGTGTACATTGACGGAATTAATGGGGACGGAATTTACGAACAAACAAACTTCATAGCGTTCAAACAACATAATTCATCTACCTAACCTACACACATGAAAACTAGATTTTGTTGTGTCAACATGAAAAAGTTTTTTTATATATTAATGATGACAAAGTAGCTATGTACTATATAATTTAGGTATTTATTTTTGAATACAATTTTTCATAGTTTCATAGTACATGAGCCTAAATAATTATTACCTACATTAATATTAAGTGTTACTTTGTTATGGAGTGGATGACCCTTCATTTCAGGGAAATTTGCGGCTTGACTAAAGCTAGGACGTTCCAGGATTTGGCTGGAGAAATATCTCAAGATGTAAGTACCTATCTATCTCAATACTCACTACCAGAAATATGTTCTTTGCTAAATAGTGCATATGAGCGCCGATACATGTGGTTCTAGCGGGCTGATGGTTACAAATATAATTTCTCTAGAAAATAATGGCTAGTAGTTTTTGACAATGTTGTTTCATTCTAATCAGACACGGTTGTGATGCGTAGTCAATTTCATAAAGGCTTAAATCTGTCTAGAAATAATATTTCTTTATTTTTTACACAGAATACAGACAAAATATATATATATAGGTAGTATATCAGTCATGTAGTTCCCATAATACAAGCTCTGCTTAGTTTGGGGCTATGTGATTTTGTGTGAAAATGTCCAACATTAGTTATTTATATGTACAAAGGCGAACTTGACCCTAACAACTTATTTAGAAATATCATTTCTGTGATCCAACAATATAGGCTCAATAGATAGATACCTAGTAGTGATAGATAGAAATAGATAGGGCGGGGAACAAGCTCATCAATGTACGTGAAATCGCTTTACTGTATTGTAAATTATAACATATACCTACCAAACCTTTATTTAAGACTCAATACAAAATATAATATTTGTTTCAATATTCGATATCGTTTACAAACAAAAACAATGATATCGAGTAACAATGTTTTCTAACTTTTGATTTGTTTTCAGCGTATCATCGCCTTATCTCAACTTTACGAATGCGTGGACGACATTGATCTTTTCGCGGGAGGAGCTATGGAAAAGGACGTGCAAGGTTCGATCCTGGGTCATACCTTCCATTGCATAGTGGCTGAGCAGTTTTACAGGACCAGAGTCGGGGATCGATTTTTCTATGATAACGGAGAGATGCCGCACTCATTTACTCCAGGTAAGAATTTCACCTCCGTTTTAATTAAAATATTTGTTCTTACTCATCTCTTGGATGTCTCTTACACTTTCTTCGTTCTACTCTATACCTTTTCCGTTGCTTCCCCTACAACCTTTAATCTTCCTCCTACATCCCTCATATTTTTCCTTCTCTCTATACTAACAGCTACCTCACACTTACCGTCTCCTATTCTCTTAATTCCGTCAACCTCGTCTCCTTAACCATTTCGTTCACCCCCTACAATCCTTAATCTTCCTCCTACATCCCTCATATTTTTCCTTCTCTCTATACTAACAACTACCTCACACTTACCGTCTCCTATCCTCATAATTCCGTCAACCTTGTCTCACTAACACTTCCGTTCACCCCCTTCAATCCTTAATCTTCCTCCTATATCCTCCATTATCTTCTCTCCATGCTGACAACTGCATCACACTTACTATTTCCTATCACACGTCAACCTCATTCTTAAAGTCTCCACCTCTTCTTTATTCTTATTGCCCTATATCCCCTACCACATTATAGTCTCCATTCTCCACTTCCTTCTAAGACAACGGTTTTATCGGCGGTATATATCAGTTTCTCTTTTGTTTGACGGGGCTAGAGAAGCAGAAATGTCTTCTTCTAGAGAAGCAGAAGCATTTCTGCCGACAAAACCGCTGACTTGTTGGTCATGCTATGGTGCTAAATGTTCATTGATTTTCCAATTTCAGAGCAACTAAAGCAAATAAAGAAAGCTTCCATGGCGCGTCTGATTTGCGATAACTCGGACGTGCAATACGTACAGCGAAAAGCATTCGAGCAGGAATCACAATACAACCCTAAATACCGTTGTGATGACTTCACCAACATTCCGTACGTGGATCTAACCGCTTGGAAGAAACCTGGTCTCGATTTGTTTGACTAACTGTCTGCCATCTATGAAAGTTGTGTGAAAACTCTAGTTGAGATCGATTTGCATGGCCTATAGTTTACTTGTTGTAAATTTGCATCCTCCTAGCAATTTTGAAGCGAGCTTAAACTTTTACATCCATAAAAATGTTTAACCCTCGACGCAATGAGGCTAGTTCCATAATGCCATCTCTACCTACCCTACCAATGGGGATTATGAAACTAATCAAACAAGTTGTGTCATAATCCCCAAAGCGCGATCAACATTATTTGCCTGCCTATAAATAAATAAACGGTAAAGTAGAGGGGACTATGAGCATAATCAAATATTGTTATCTTCATAGTCCCCACCGGCTCTTTCCCACTGGTGGGGATTATGAAACCAACCGTTATAAGTTTGAAGCCTTTATTTGTGTGGATGCGGCATCGTAGCTCTCAAATGGATGAACCGATTTCTAACCAGTTGTTTCTAAAGCTGTTTTAATGGAGATGGTTATAAATAAGTTAAATAAGTTTTATCTCGTTTTAAAAATCAATATGTTGTAAGTTTTTGTTAATTAATAAGAAAATGTTGCCAAAAGTTTTTTTTGTTAAACAGATGTCTAAACAAATTTCAATAGGATAGGATTTAATTTTGGAAGTATGATAACTAGATATTCTTCATCATCATCATCATCATCAGCCTATATTAGTCCACTGCTGAACATAGGCCTCCCCTAATGAGCGCCATAGCGCCCTGTCTTCAGCTTGCCGCATCCAGAATCTGCCTGCAGTGTTTCGCAGATCGTCATCCCACCTGGCCGGAGGGCGTCCTACACTACGTTTGCCGAGTCGCGGTCTCCACTCAAGAACACGTTTACCCCAGCGGTTATCGGTTCTTCGCGAGATATGACCGGCCCACTGCCACTTCAGTTTGCTAATTAGTTGAGCTATATCGATAACTTTGGTTCTCTGACGATAACTAGATATTACAAACCGTTTTTTATATCCTTAGATGTGAGAACGCTATAAGATTTTAGAAGTTGTTAGGAAAGGTATTTTCATGACTGAAACATTAAATGTATTTAAACATAATTTATTCGTAGGTTTTTTTGGGATATTATAAAATGTTGTTCAAAGATACTTATTATTATTAATCCTCACACCAATCACATTTGACTATTATAAATTAAATAAGCATAAACACTTTTGTATACTTAATATACTTTATAAAAAATTTTCTAAATAATATTAATTAAAAAAAATATATGTAAATGGCAGGAAAATCACCCACAACCGTCTTGGCTTTAAAACCTATAGTAATTATAGGTGTAGCCAATCCATTTTTTATATTAATCATTTATTATACATTATTTTCATATTTGTTAGATTAATACATAGTTGCCTCGCTTATTGCCATTATGCCTGGACGCATAATGGACCAACTTAACGAGTCCGAATGCGCAAAACGGAGTCCATCTACATACATAATTGCCTCAAAGAACACAGGTACATTAAAAAGTTATCTATATAAATAAATGCATTACAAAATCACCCCTAAGCAAGCATGCGCGATTCTAAGATAACAGTAACAATCCTATCTAATATTATAAACGCGAAAGTTTGTGAGGATGGATGTTTGTTCCTCTTTCACGCTAAAACTACTGAACGGATTTTGGTGAAACTTTACAGTATAATAGCTTATACATCAGAATAACCCATAGGCTACTTTTTAACCGGGTACCACGCGGGCGAAGCCGTGGGAAAAAGCTAGTACATTTATGTATGTATAACCAGTGTGAACAGTGTAACATACCTCTGCAAAGAGCATTGAACCCTTTCATCACACTGGCTGTTTTTTCAAAATTAGTCACTAGGCCCTTCGCAGGTGTCCCATACACCTGTCCTCTAATTAGACTAGCAAACTGGCTATGGGAATAGCACTCATTTTGAAAGTCTTAGCTATGGCCAAAACTTGAAGAGAATGTTTAGGTCGAGAAGTACCTAACCTTTTTAAAAGTTTTAGAAATAGCTTAGCCTGTTAAAAGGTACCTTTCCCATTGCCATATTAGGCTGCATTTAGTGCTCAACCCACGGTGAGCGCGTATGGTACGCGCTGACCGTACATCCTGATCGTCGGTCGTATGGTTGCATTAAGTGCTCAACCGACGGTAAACTAGTCAGACGTGTACAGTTGCGAAGAAAAAAAAACCCTTTGTAAACTCCATAATATGTGCGTACTATTTACGTAAACGATTTCGATTACGGCAAAAAAGACGAAGACGATATCGTGTGCACCCAATAATTTTAGACCGGCTAATTGAAGGAGAATTTTGGACGATATATTCGACCTCCATATATTATATCTCGGTTATCACAATTCTCACTATCAAATTCAGCGCTCACCGTCGGTCGAGCACTAAATGCAGCCTAAATGCAACCATACGACCGACGATCAGGACGTACGGTCAGCGCGTACCATACGCGCTCATCGTCGGTCGAGCACTAAATGCAGCCTTAGTGTCCTTAGGGGTTGACAAACCTAACGCACCAAAAATAACAGATGACAAGAAACGAAACACCTAATTTCTGTAATAAATCTAAGTTTTGAAATTGAACATAGTATTTGGCTGTAACCATTACACAAATAGTTAATGGTATACATTACATTTGTGTAAATCAACTTAAAATATGCTTATCTTTATATTACATTACTAGTATATTTTAAATGCCTTATTGCGCCAACTAGGGCTAGAGAGATTAGAATAATTATCTCAGAGCTAATTATACTACGAAGTCATTATTTACAGCAACATAGTCAAGGATTGTTTTATATAATTATAATGTATTTTCGTTTTCCGGTATTTATGCTATGGACCCTTTTTTTACGCGTACTTTACTGTTATGTAGGCAATTAAATAATATTTACAAATTATTATAAAACGCTAACCAATTGACGCAATTGGTTCATTCAGCGTGGCAATGCGGCCAGTATTTTGGGAACGCTTCCGTCTGGTAGTGATCTGGATCAGTTGAGCTATCTATAGATCGTTTTCAACGGTCTTTGGATAAATTACAAAAAAATACAGATGAAACAATCTGTATTTTTTGTATATACCTACTTGTAAATAGTTGTATGAATAAATATTGGTTCTTATTGTCATATCGACTTGTTTCAAAAGAAACGAATTGGTACTCATTCTGTATTCTCTTCTGGTTAGTTAATTGCTAGATCTCTCCGTAGGTTTAGGTTATACCTAAAAGGTGTGCCATATTGTCAATTTGTGACAAAAAATATTAAAGTTCCTATTTGATCAATATGCTTATACTAATTGCATTAATTGTTTATGAATACGGATGATCTAGTGATTGGTTGACACAAATAGAATATAGCTGTCTTTTTTAGTAGGTATTGTTTATCGCACATATCAGCCTGGAAGCGGACCGGCACCGTCTCAACTCGATCCGTTCAGTATTTATTGTATGAAAATCCATACTGCAACGCACACTAATCACCAATGTAACGGCATCGCCTCTCGGCACAAGCCAGTGAAGGGCTAGCGGTGAGTGGTCAAATCGCCGTCGCTGTGTTTATTTCTAGCCGTTTTCGCACTTACGCCTATTCGTAGCCGCGCTTACGTCTCGATTTAATTGAATATTATACGAGAGCTACATAATAAATAGCCGTAAACGAGCTGTCCCTCAGGCGAAGCTACTGCAATACCGCGGAGGAGCCGAGCCGTAAACGCTTGTGTACGTCGCATTATCGGCTGGTTGACGGCGATGCCGATACGGTGCCGGGCTGATACATTTTCAGAGTACATTTTTATGTTCTATTTTCATTCATTCATTTATGCACAGTAATGTTGAATGCAGCTTTAGTCGAGACATTGAAAAGTTGTCGAGACATTGGCCTCGATTCTGTAGTACACGAACTAAATTTAAACTGTCGCTCTGATATTGATAGTGTACGCAAGAAAGAGATTTTACTCCTGTCAAATCAGTTTACGTGCCGCTTTTCTTCGTGTTTATAGTCAGCATGTTTTGAAATTACGACTAAATTTCTATGGAAAACTTAAATTAACTAATTTAATAGCACTAAAATTGTAACTATCTCTTTCTTGCTTGCACTATCAGTAAAAGAGAGCCACAGTTTAAATTAAGTTTAGTTAGTGTACTACAAAATCGAGGCCATTGACCAATAACTTGAGTGTATAAAAGGATTTACCGATCGCAAGTTCCATGTGTTTAGTTCGCCTCTTCAAAACTAGATGGCTCTTACCTTAAATGACAAGATTCCTCGTCCCTCTATGGTTCTGGTCTTCCTTCCCCCACAAGTGCGCCAGCTTGCTCTGCAGAGTGCTCCACGTGACGGAGCCGTGTAGTAGCTGCGATAGGCCTCCGCCTCCGGGGCTCAGGAGCCGCTCCACGAGAGGCCGCTTGTACAGCCGCTGCGCTTCCGTCCGCTGGTCCTCTGTCACTCGCCGATCGTCGAGGTGGTTGAGGGACGGGAATTGGGATATCACGAAGAGTCTGGAATGGAAACTTCATTGTTACGTTACCTTTGGTAGAAGACTAAGTTTTGCTCGAGAACAGGAACCTAGTTAGGGCAATTAGCGATAAGACCGCCCATTGTACAGCATTGTCAACATTTGTAGTAATTATCTAAGCAATAAAGTGTTTCCTATCAATCTATCTAGAGCGGCGACCTTCAAATGTTATTTTCGACGCACTGAGCTTTTAGATTACTAGATAGTCGAGTTAAACAGACATAAGAAGAAGACCAAGTTTTTCTCGAGGACAGGAACCTACTGGATATGGTAATTAGCGATAAGACCGCCCATTGTACAGCATTGTCAAAATTTGTGGTAATTATCTAAGCAATAAAGTGTTTCCTATCAATCTATCTAGAGTGGCGACCTTCAAATTATGTTAGGTGTTCTGGGTAGGGCGGCAACCTTCAATTAATTACGATTAGTGTTTGGGCGGCGATCTTCTATCGCCTATTATTATGCTGTCGCTATATTAAGCTAAGTGACTATACGTCTTTACCTGAGATTGAGAGATCTAGCTAGCTAGTTCGTCTTTTCGCTCTCATTCCATGACAGAGGTTTTGGGAATTTCATTAAAACGTTTCAGCCGCTTTCAAGATCTATATCTGTATTAATCACATTCATCATCATCATCCACAGCCCGACTTCACCCACTGCTGGGTATAGGCCTCCCTCAGTTTGTGCCTTCCACCACGATCCTGCACCAGTCTAAACCATCAACGGCCCGCGACATTGACTATGTCGTCTGCCCATCTCGCTGCCATTAATCACATTACATTATTATTACATTATCACATGACTATTTAAAATGGTCGTCGCCGTCTTAAAAGAACCGTAATGTGTACTAATAATAAAGCTGAAGAGTATGTTTTTTTGTTTGAACGCGCTAATCACTGGAACTACCGGTCGGATTTGAAAAGAACGCGCTAATCACTGGAACTACCGGTCGGATTTGAAAAGAACACGCTAATCACTGGAACTACCGGTCGGATTTGAAAAGAACGTCTAATCACTGGAACTACCGGTCGGATTTGAAAAGAACGCGCTAATCACTGGAACTACCGGTCGGATTTGAAAAGAACGCGCTAATCATTGGAACTACCGGTCGGATTTGAAAAGAACGCGCTAATCACTGGAACTACCGGTCGGATTTGAAAAGAACGCGCTAATCACTGGAACTACCGGTCGGATTTGAAAAGAACGCGCTAATCACTGGAACTACTGGTCGGATTTGAAAAGAACGCGCTAATCACTGGAACTACCGCTCGGATTTGAAAATAACTTTTTGCATTTGATAGCTCAATTCATGATGAAGTTTATTGGCTATTTAACATCACGCTATGGCCCTTAGGAGCCGAGCAAAAGAAGTAATAGCTCGGACGGGCGATGTGACTAGCTAGCTAGTCTAACTATAATGAGCAGTGACTTCTGTGATATCATTGACACGAGTTAGTACTATGTTCAAGTTTTACAACCATATTAAGTAGGTACTCGGTTTAACTAACTTTATCCACTAATATTTTAGTGGTTTAAAACAAACATGAAAGAAAGAAACACACTCAAGAATGCATTTCCCATAATGGACATCCGCAGGTACATACTCAGCGCGTAAATCATAAAGGATATCAAGTAGGGGGTAGTCAGAAGCAGGTGGTAGTAAGAACATTATATTTATAAGGGGCTAGTAAGAAAATTATATTTATAAGGGGCTAGTAAGAATTGGCACAAGCCCGCGTTTTGCAAGTAGTAAACTATTCCACGTGACAGGTTACAAGCCGACCGCCGCTTATTGGAACACTAACCGATGGTACATGCCTTCGATTTTTTGTTCTAGGGCATGCCAGGTTCAATGCGTTTCGGAATATCTATCGAAATGTTTTGAACGCACTGAGCTTTTAGATAACTAGATAGTCGAGCTAAACAGACAGACGGACCAAAAATATGTCTACATCTTCATCAACAGCATGTAGAAGTAGCAGTGGGCTAAATGCTATGACCACCAAACTTTGGTGGTCATGGCATCTTTTTGGTGACCAAAGAGTGCTATGACGAAAGACCTTGGGCCACCTCCATCCACAGACTTTCAGCAACCTTTGAGATCAATTTTAAACATAGAATTTTTAAGGTAGTAGGTACATAAATAAATAATAAATAAATAAATAATGCTGGACATATTTCACACAGCATCATTTAGCCCCAAACTAAGCAGAGCTTTTATTATGGGAACTACATGACTGATATACTACTTATATGCATATTTTTTTTGTAAATACATACATATTATACATAGAAAACACCCGAGACCCGAGACAAACATTTGCTAATCATACAAACATTTGTCCCGCAGCGGGAATCGAACCCACAGCCTTCTGCGTCTCAGGCAGGCGTTCGCCCACTTCGCCGCAAAGGTTGTCAAAACATAAATATCATGCAGCAAAAATTTATTTAGTATCCACCAACCTGTATTGCAGGTACTCGTAGAAGGTGCCTCCGTTGAAGTAGCTGGGCGCGGCGGGGTTGCCCATGAGGCAAAGGTACTGCAGACTGGGACATGACTCCTTCAGCTTGCCCACCCACGGGTAGAGAGACGAGATTTTACAATGATTCACCCTGGAACAGACACAATGATATTCATATTGTAAAAACGGGAATTTTCACGTACTGCACTATCGGTGAAGGCACCGACTAAGTTTCGACTCATTCCGAGAGTCTTCATCAGGGTGAGTGGTTGCGACTTTCGCCTTCCGCGCCGCGCCGTACACTAATCGGACTAATAAGACTCTCGGAATGAGTCGAAACTTAGTCGGTGCCTTCACCGATAGTGCAGTACGTGAAAATTCCCGTTTTTACAATATAAACACAATGATGTTTGATAAACTGACCACGGACAAAGCTTGGAAGATAGGTAAAAGCTAGTTACTTATAAACATAGCGCTGATTACTCTTTAATGGTTTTATTTCAAAACGTCGCGATCACTCACCCCGATGAAGACTCTCGGAATGAGTCGAAACTTAGTCGGTGCCTTCACCGATAGTGCGGTACGTGAAAATTCCTGTTTTTACATGATTTTTAAATGGTTGTCTGGAATAAATCGATGTATGCGATAAGACCGCCAATTGTAGGGCAAATGCATTTTTGTAATAGTTCATATAATAAACTTGTTTTAAACGTAGCGTTTCGTTTACAACAAGTTAAATTTAATGAAATTTGTAAACTCCCAGTGTGTATTTCCATCAATGATTGCAGCGCCCCTAGCGACTTGTAGAGATAAAATCTTAGAACTATCTTCGGAGACAGATTTTTATTGCAAAAACCAGCATAATACAATACTAGCCTCTGCCCACGGCTTCGCCCGCGTACCCGATACCCGGATAAAAATTAGCCTATTTTATGTTCTCATGTATAAGCTATATTACTGTAAAGTTTCATTAAAATCCGTTCAGTTGTTTATGCGTGAAAGAGTAACAAACATCAATCCATCCTCACAAACTTTCGCGCAGTAGTCTCATGAAGTCCTCTCCGTCCAAAGGTTGTCTGGAAGAGATCGCTTCTAAGCGATAAGACATCCCATTGTACTTTGAGTTTTGTTTTTTTATAGTTTTGTTATTTTTATTTTCTTATGGTGTACAATAAAGTATTTTCATTCATTTATTCATTATAGGAGTAGGATGATAAGCAGTTTCATGACTATGAATAAAAGAGGCTATCTATTTACCTACCCAAACTTTCGCTTATAGATCAGTAGGATTCTTCTCTTACCACAATAATTCTAGTTTAGGGAGGGGTGGAAGAATGCAATTCTCTGTAATAGGATTGTGATCTGCTATCAGTGAAGTTAGGTGCTTGAAGTATACGAGGGCATCGAGGTTTCTGAAATGAAAGTAGCACATTAAAGGTTAAATATACCTAGGTCCTGGATGCTTAAAATAACCATAATAGATTAAATAATGTAAATAAGGCAGGTTGAATACATAATTATCAAGATTGCAGATTAAACAGATTTGATGCATAAATGAATATATTTTTATTTTCAAACCAAACTAAATATTATGAATATACCTACCTGTTTCTCTATTTTAACGCACACAAAATCAAGACATTTTATGTATTTACGTCTATCTTCACCGACTTGAGTCGAAGGTCATGAGTTAACCCAGTTTTAGACCAGTGGATTTTTCCACCTAAAAATGTATGTGTGCTAAGATGCTCAAAATAAGAAGAAAAAAGAGGAAATAGAAATATAAATTCAAGGTTTGTGCCATTGGTTGGTTGTGGCACACCAACCAATGGCGATGGGCTTGCAACCTACCACATAGAATGCTAACTACTGTCTAAAACTTGGGCATGTGCCTAATTAAATGTTTGGATGTGACTAACCCCTGCTTAGATCTAATCTACTGTTCATAGATCTAATTTAATCTATAGTTCTATAGATCTGAGCATGTTTATGATGGGGATTATAGGCATCAGATTTTTTGTTTTTAAAAGATGTCCCTACCTTTTTGCAATCTAGGCAGGTACTGCACTGAATTTATAGTTAAATAAACTTACGCAATTCATATTGTAAAAACGGGAATTTTCACGTACCGTACTATCGGTGAAGGCACCTATGTTTCGAATTTTTCCGAGAGTCTTCATCAGAACGAGCGACGAGCGGAACCTAATAATGATCATCCCAATGAAGAATCTCGAAATGAGTCGGTAGTACGGTACGTAAAAATTCTCGTATTTACAATATGAATAATTAAATTCACGGTAGGTACCTAGTCTTCTGAATAAAAAAAACTTACGTTATTTTATTATGGCTGATGTCTAAATACTGGATGTGCTCAGAGAACCTCTCCACAATGGTTCTGGGTATCTCGTACAGTCTCTCGTAGGCCAGCGTCAGCCTTGAAGCCTCATCTCCATCAGCATTCAGCTCCGCAGATCTGAATGAAAACTACTTTAGTTAGTATCACAGTTGGCTAAATAGGCCTCATCATACTTGTACTCATTTATTCACCGTAGGAACTTCACAGAACACTTGAATTTGTCAAATTAGTTAGAATAATGCTGTTATTTAAAACCATTAAAACAGACAACATTCTTTTGAAACAAATAAATAAATAAAAATAATAAATAAATAATGCTGGACAATCCACACAGCATCATCTAGCCCCAAGCTAAGCAGAGCTTGTGTTATGGGTACTAGATGACTGATATACTTAATACAATACATTACATAGATAGATATTATTTTATTATACATAGAAAATATCCAGAACACCCGGAACAAATATTTGCAGATCGTACAAATATTTGTCCCAGGGCGGGAATCGAACCCGCAACCTCCTGTGTAGCAGGCGGACCTTCGCCCACCGCGCCACATCGGTCGTCAAATAAAATAAATAATGCATTTCATAAAACACTCCTCTTTGACTCAAGCAAGATCACTAAAAAGCATTTAATTAATAGGGTGTAACAACATATGCAAGAAGACATAATTATTATATGAGCTCCTATTAATTTTATAAAAAACTAGACAAAATCCTAAAATTTTATCCACTAACATCTCATAAGCTTAAACACACAGCAAAAGCCTGACTTGTCGAACATGATTATGCTTCTACTGAAGCAATTCTAACTGCTCTTTCGTAATATAATTAATATTTTCAACTGCATTTATATTTTAGTCTATTTTTAATTTTACTATTTTCCTATTCAAATAATTATTGTACTAACTATTGTCTTTAACAATTATATAAAACATACACACACCATTGTCTGGCGGAGGGCATTAGTACGCCGTACCACAGGGCACCCTAGTTTGGATACTAATGTTGTCCATATAGGATTATACAGTATTTAAATATGATAACTACTTATAAGATTGTACCTACATGTATAATAATGTCTGTTGTATTCAATAAATAATTCCAATGCTGGACATTTTCACACAGCATCATCTAGCTCCAAACCACCCCCAAACTAAGCAGAGCTTGTATTATGGGAACTACATGACAGATATACTACTTAAATTTAATATATGCAGATCAGACCAAGTGGCCGAGTTATACAGTATATACAGTACTGTGGTACAGGTGAGCTCTTGGAAGACTTAAGCTTGACAAGCTAAGTATTTCAACACATAGCTATACTCAATATTAATATAGATAGGCCTACTACAATATAATTTCAATAGCAATCTTTGGGTTACTACACATGTGGCTATTTTTACAGCACCAAGCAACATAATGGCTGTTATATATAATAATATAAATTATGGTATAGCAAGACATGCTGATTAAAAGTCAAATATATATAACAGCATCATATTTGTGGGTAGCTTGCTATAATACATATTATAGCTATGTGTGTGATGGACTTTATGATAAAGGACTTACATGATTAGGTCCGGTGGTATAGGGGTGTGAGACATCTCTGCAAATGTATCCTCTAACACATCTCTGGACAAATCAATGGATATTACACCCTCGTCTGACCCTGCAGAAGTACTTGCATTGCTGTAATTAAAAAGTTTTGACAGTACAAGTAATGATTAGATAGGTAGGTACCTAACTATGTATGTATTTACCAAAAGGTACACCTACCTGCCAACTTAGTAGCTAGACTGCTAGCTAATAACTTGGATTTCTGAACTTCAGAAGTAGATTTATACAAGTATATGTATGTATAGGTAGGTATGTAAGTTTTTGTCTGTATTCTCCAATATATTCTGTGTACAATAAATAATAAAAAACATCTATGAGAAATGCAAACTCTCAAAGCACAGCAAGAATTGGAGTGGGTTCATGCTTTCTCATAGACTTACTTTAAACAGTTGTTTAGTTAAACAGTTTTTTTTTGTTGAATTTACCTTCTCGTAACTGTGCCTACCAGTAATCAGAAAGAGAAAAAGACAAAGCAGTTGGTGATCAACTGTTAAATTTTATTTTTATTTAGGGCTGGACTTTCGAGGTAATTAATAATTATTTACACACTACTTATTAGAAAAATGTAACTAAGGCCATATTCGATTGAAAACAATTACCTATCTAACAATTTACCTAGTTGGATAAATAACACTCTAATTGATTCCCCTCTGAAAAATTTAAATAAACTAAGTAATTAGCACAGATTTTATAAGTAATTTGTAAGTCTAGAGTCCCTGTATTGTACGTCCATGGAATTCACAACCATGGAAAGTACACCCCTGGAAAGTACAGCCAGTATTACAAACCATTGGTTTCAAAAACTTGGTTTGTAATACTGGGCGTACATTCCTGAGCGCGCATTCCTTACACGTGTTGACCATAGACAGTCAGTTTTGTACAACGCTGGTATGCACAGCCATGGAATACGAACCAATTTCATGCTCTGTTTGCATGTGCGAGTGCTATCAAGGGGCAAGTGCTGTGTTGCCATAGGATTTAACGTTATTAGTAAATTAATGTAAGTAGATTCGTTATTTATGTCGTTTTTTGCAGATAAACTAACCGGTTGGTTTTATTTATTTATCAAAGTTATTAATTATTTAAAAAAAAACAAGTTTCTTGGGTAAAGTTCGGATAGCAATCCTCTTTTTCTGAGTGGTAATAAAAAAACCTAATAACCTAACCAATCCAAGAGGGATTTGCCTAGGAAGGATTTTTCAGGCCAACATTAACTTATTGTTTGCATAAATTATCAATGGCAACTCTTGGTTGAACATATTAGAACTTGCTCAGTGCAAACGAGGCTCGCCTTTGTCATGCAACTACTTCGCATCAACCAATGAGAGGTCAAGGATATGACGAACTCTCGACCAATGAGCATCGAGAATATTGGTTCGTAATCCGGGCTGTACATTCCAGGGGTATGCAATACCGTCATGGTGTTTAGTTTGTACGGAGCGTATTGTACGATCATGGAAAGCACACCCAGATAATACAAACCAAATGGTTTGTAATATTGGCTGTACTTTCCAGGTGTGTGCATTCCATGGACGTACAATACGGTCTCCCTAAGCCTACACCAAATTAAGTATTTCCTAGTAGTACAAATACTATGTCTGAGCTAAGCACCTACTACAGAGTAATTTTTTTTATTATTGGAAAGCAACTGCGACCTACCTACTCAAATCTCTGACCGTCCGTCCAAGGAGAACAGATGGGACTAAAAACTTTCCTACATTAAAAAGTACTCTGTGATAAATACTTTTTAAGTTCTGTGAAGAGTGAACTGTTATATGTGAACTTTTAGCGCTGTGCGAGCAAAAACATAGATATACAAATGGTACCAAAAACCCCTACAAAGTACCATAGAAATCTGGCCACTGATGTTTTTTATTTGACTCTATGAAACCGTTTTTTTTTCTTTGTACCCTACAAAGAAAAAAAAACAGTTTCATTCAGTCAAAGAAAAAAATATATGATAAAGTGTGTTTAGTAATTTTATTCAACTTGCCCGGGTTTCTTCTTCGAGAATCTTGTAGGAAGTTTTGAATTTAAATAAAATTATTGACATAAGCGATTCAACTCCAAAAATCTCCAGCATACCTATTCTATGTTCTAGTTTAACGAAATATAGGTACTTACCAATCCTACCAGTAAAACGTAGTCCTACTACTTACATACTACCTACTGGAGGATTACCTATTATAACAACTATTTAGCATACCTTAAAATATACTAGATACCATTGGCTAGAAACGTATTTATATTCCTATCTAATTACCTATTTGTTGACGTACTATTCATTTTAATCGTAAGTAGGTAGGTATCTATAGAATAATCAATGTCCGTCCTCTTCCGAACTTTAAATTGAGTTGGCTCTTATTACATTCACGATATTTTAACACATTCTAACTTATAAATTCACTACGTATGGTATTATTGTTTATTTTATTTAGCTCACTAAACACAAATAATGGAAAGGCCCACGAACAAGCGTGTTATCGACAGGTTTAGGTACCTATCTACTACCGAGCGAGAGATAAGCAATAATTTGCTTATCTATCGCATGAAGATTCTTTGTGAATGTAGGATTGTAGGTACTTACTTATGTATCTTTATTAAGAATGCTTTTGTTGATAGCTATTTATTAAAATTTAAAACGTTGATCTATTTGTCATTAAACTACATAGTCATATACATCATTTGAATCATCAATGAATGTTCTTCAAAAGTAAGAAACATGAAAATTTGAATTACAGCTACTAAGCATATAAATAAAAATTTTGAAATTTTAAGGGGGGTAAAGGGGGATGAAAGTTTGTATTGGAGTATAGTTTTTTTTAAAGATCATTAATCATCATAAATAAATAGTGATGTGTTATGATGATGTTTAGACATGCCTCTGACTAGCCCTACCAGGATCTTGCTTGGTTTCCTCACTGATCTGCGAACTGAGTGTGGATCTGAGGATGGCCATCACGAGGATTACCAGTCACAATAAGTTTTTTTTGTATAATGATAACCTAGCTGAATAAATACTGCTTATGTAAATTAGACTTTACCTACCAAATGGCGGTTCCTACGGTTATGGTAGCTTTTTTATTATTTTGTGGAAACATTCTTCTTTAGCTGTCTTTGTCACGATGTCAAAAACGTTTGTTGACACGTCACAGCTGTCCCTGCGTCAACCAACACAACAAAACAAAGTTCAATTTTCAAATCCAAGTAGTTTATTTTATACTAAAATACCCAATAGATAGAAATAATGGATGTTAGTAAACTTTCTATTAATCCAGTGTGCTGTGAGTAAATACCATTCATTCACAACCTTCCTTTTATCTTTCAGGAGAATAACATCCCCATAGATATAAACATTGGGAAACTTCAAGATTGGCTCGCGAGCCGACGGCATGTGAACAAGGAATGGCAGAAGAGCATCATAGCTGTTAGGGAGAAGATAAATAATGCTATACAGGACATGCCAGCCCACGATGGCATTGCTAGTTTGCTGTCAGGAAGCTATATCAACTACTTCCACTGCTCCAAGATCATAGATATTCTGAAAGAGACTGAAGCTGATACGAAAAATCTGTTTGGCAGGTAATAAGGTGGCTGAACGTGTTTATAACTTAATATGAAAATAGTGCACAAAAAAACATGCTCACAGCTGTTATATGTTGATCCATAAGGTAAAGGCATGCCTCTGGCCATCTAACATACTTGATGTTAGGTAGTCAGAGGCATGCCTTCGATTGTTTGGTTCTAGGTAGGGATTATCATTTTGTAAGGTTTTTTACTTTGGACTTCCTGGGAATTTTTCATATAGTATCTTCTGCTGCCACTGTGTGACAAAGTCGAAAGATCAAAGGAAAAATTGAGGTTACATATAACTTTATTTTAGTATCAAAACTCTTGACTTCTCTATTTTTCTCATGTTCAATTTCCAAGGTATAAGAATTGTTAATTTCTTGGGAATTCCTGGGATTAGAATTCCCGTAATGAACCCTTGAACTAAGGCAATGAAACAATTGTAATCTAATGAGCACCCTGATCCCACTGCTCAACAAAGAATTCTCCTTTCTATCCCTATGTAGGGCTTCTAACAGCCAACTGAGGAGGCGATGTAAGTTAGTGCCTACATCATCTACACCGGGCTAATTTCTTCGCACCATTTAAATCCACTCGGTAGTTAGTTTGCTCACAATTAATGCAGCATTGTACTGAAACATTTCAAAATATGCTCAGGTATGGATCCCAGCGTATGAAAGACTGGCAGGATGTAATGAAGAGTTATGAAAGAGAGAATTTGTACCTGGCGGAGGCAGCTCAGATGCTGGTGAGGAATGTGAGCTATGAAATACCAGGGCTGAAAAAACAGATAGCTAAGGAGGAGCAGTTGCAAGTTGTGAGTATATCGTTTTAACCCTTTGTCTAGCTTGATTTTCAAGCTTTTTATTTTACTAATAGTATGTTGGACTGCTGACAGACTTTTGATCTACTGAATAATTGGTTGTCTGGAGAAACAATTACAAGTTGCGAGTAAATTATTATACTCCTTCTACAATCCATTTGAAATATACATTATTTTCTCTGATATCAGGAATGTGAAAAGAAACAAGCAGATTATCTTAAGAATGAATCGTCAACGAAATCCGAATTCTTGACACAATGCAAGCAGCTCGGCATCCACGGAGACAGGATCAAGAAGGAGCTGGTGGACAGATTGCAGGAACTACCTGAGATGTATGATGAGGTACAATAAAAACCTTTGGAGCAATACTATTCATTCTCATCAACAAATTTATCTTACTTTAATTGTTAAAGAAAAAATGAACGAAAGGAGATTGACGAAACATGTATATAAGGGAAGCTTGAATAGGATAATTGGAAAGGGTAGACCCCGGCGAATGTACTCTGACCAAATTGGAGAAGGCCAGGTCAAGAGTTCCCTATACCGACGAGCAGCAAGAATGTAATGAGAGTGAATGAAGCAAAAGAGCTATATCAGGATAGTAGCAGGTGGAAATCCGTAGTCTCTGCCTACCCCTCCGGGAGACAGGCGTGAGTGAGTGCATGTATATAAGCTAAAGAGAGTACACAGTGACCCTGCTAAACAGGCTTTTCAGACCTAGTGTGGGGTACAATCTCAAACATTAAAGTACAGTGCTTATTTCTAAGTTAAGTAATATTGATACTGACACACCTAAAAAAAATGGTGGTTGTTCTATGGATCTTGAATTAAATGTTCTAAGCATCTTTTACAATAGCATGTTCTCTTGTAATTACAAAAGATGATAATTGTGTTAAAAAAGGCACGGCTACCAAAAAGTCCAAGTCAACGGAAGGTAACGCGATGTCTACAGCACAAGTCTCGCACTTAGTGTAGACATCGCATCCAAGCCTTACAAGTACTGACTTATGTTTTTCGTAAATGCTTGATTTTTGAATAAAATTATTATTATTATCTTAAAAATAACAAACTTTGTAGAGTAAAGATTTCCCAGCATGAGATCCTTCATGTTCATACTATGCTTTCAGATAGGTAAATCCCTGAAGCCCCTACTCCCAGCTATAGAGCTGTATTCTGCATTCTCGCGTTACATCCTCGGCGATCGAGGGTCACAGGTGTTGCCACTCCTGCAGTATGTGGTGGAACATGGCAACACCACTGTCTATGAGTGGAGCTATGGAGAGCCTCCACTGAGCGTCGAGCCGGATCCTATTCACATTGAGCTGGACGACGAGGGTCGAGCAGCTGGAGACCAGGTGTGTATCACTATTTCGACTGCATCAAAACAGGTGAAACAGTGTGTTGAGAAGCTACTCGACACAGTATCCTGAGATCAAATTGCACAGCGATGGCCCATAAAAATCTACAATAAACTCCCAAAACAAATCACAGAATTACAAAAAGATTCGCTTTTCACTAAAATACTAAATCATTCTTAATTGACAAATGCTACTATGACATTAAATATTTTTTAGACTAGAAAGCTAACAAACCTTAAAAATAAATAAAAAGTGACGTAAGTACCTATTTTGCCTATGAAAGTTATAACAAAAAAAAATGACTAAACCTACTTAATTATGTTATTCCAAATACTAGATACCTTGATACTTTGCCTACCTTGACTTTATTTTATTGTACCTACTAGTTTTTTGTTTTTTGCCTACCTATCTATTGCTATATACCCTTAGACAGGGTTCATGTGAGATACCTACCTATAAACACCATCTATGTACCTACCATAGCAATAAATGTATTGAGTATTGAGGTCGAAGGATCGAATCCGCTCCATGAATTGAAAAGTTTTTTATTTATTGCAACATAAAGAATAGCTTAAATACTTGTATCCAAGAATGGTAAATAAAACGCTCCCTGTATTCGTCCGCTTCGAGATTTTACTTATTTGCCAGTAATTGGCAAATTATTGTCCAATAAAGGGAAATAACATACAACATGCAATAAAGGGAAATTTTCCCTTTATTGCATGTAGGATCTATAACTGGTAGTCTCCATTTTTCGACTCGAAAATTTTCTGTTGTCTGATCAAGAGAATAGAAAAGGGACGTCAAGCACCCAAAGAGGTTCTTAGGTGCTTGTCGTCATGCTTTTTTATTAGACTTTTAACTTGCTAGCGTATTTTTTTTCTATTTTTTTTTTCTAATTTAGGTCTACTTGATACCTTAATTTTTTGTGTTATTATTAACAAAACAATTTCAGATCGACTTCGGTGAAAACAATGAAATCGACTTCGGTGCACTGGACGCGCCGGCAGATGGCGCTATCGACTTCGGAGACGGCGACGCGGCTGAAATCGATTGGGGGAACATTGACAGCGCAGGGCCCGAAGATATCGTCAGTTTTACTCCAAATATTATTATTAAACTCCCCCCCACTAACCCACCAGGAATCACTGGTGGGGTAGTGGCTCGTTGAGTTCCAATCCCGTCGCGCACTAACGAATTTCTTCGCTCGAAAAATGTATGCATCCACACGGTTCATGTAATACTATGGAATTCGATTTTCACTTTTGGGGGAACATTGTGGGGAAACTAGCATACACCTACTTGTACCAAAAACCGTCATTTAAAGTGTACATTTGAAGTTTACATTACATAATTATGTAGTATCTGGTAGTAAATCCACGCGCCTTTTTTAAACGTGCTAGTATCTAGTTTAGTTAGTTCACAGGTATTTTTTACCATGAAACTCACACGCAGTTAAATGGGAAAGAGTAGACACGGTGCCTATTCTAAATGATCCATTTGTTTTCAATGCATGAAATTCGTTTGACTTAAGGCCCGGTGAAACTGTCGTCAAAGGGAAAAGATTGTCAAGTAGTTGTTAAAGTTCGAGTCAATGTACTGATTGCTTCCGCCACCGCCGTGACTCGCCGTGACCGCCAGTTTGCACGGGCCCTGATTATATCTGTTTATTTGTTTCAGGATATATCAGCGGACATAGCGACTATTTCGCTGGAAGAATCAGGCATAGTGTTAGAGGAACAGGGGGTGCTTGGAGGTATCGCGAGAGGGAAGGACGCCCTCACACTATTAGACAACCCTAGCACTAGAAATCAGTTCATTGACCAGCTTTTAGAGGTAAGCAGATACCTTACACTCTTACAGGATTTAAGCACCAGAGCCCAAAAGCTAGCCCTATGTACACTGTGTAACAAAAATCCCGTCCGATTCCGATATAATGAAGGCGTATTCCGTATTGCAGGGATTCTTTAATAAGAATCCATTAAAAATATTTCAGGTAAACCCTCAAGCTGATTCTTATATTCTGCGTCACAAAAAGGCATTTCAAGTCTTCACCCGCCCTTAAATAATGAGAGAAAATAGTCGAATTTTTCAAATTGAGATCTTATTAATTTTTTCAAGCAAATTTTGCAAATTCAGTTTGGTTTTGATTAAGTACTTATGTTCTTTGTATTCTGCTCATGTCTTCTGTACTATAATAAGAATGATAATAAATAATGCTGGATATTTTTCACACAACACCATTTAGCCCCAAACTAAGCAGAGCTTATAGGAACTACATGACTGATATACTACTTATATACGTTTTTTTGGTAAATACATACACATTATACATAGACCAGACCCGATACAGATATTTGCAGATCACACAAACATTTGTCCCGCGGGAAACGAACCCTATACCTTGAGCTTTCACCCACTGCGCCAGAGGTCGTCATACCACTATACTATAGTAAATATCTTTTACAGCTGGAATCCTTCCTGAAGATGCGCCTGTACGAGACGAACCTATCGAAGGAGAGCAGTTTCTCCCTCCTCCAGCAGTTGCCTACGGAGAGCGTCAGCTCGCTGGCCGGTATGCTGCACAGCGTACAAACAGCCGCGGCGCGGCTCACCGCTCAACAATACCTACACCTGCATAACGTGAAACACTCACCCAGGTACCTACCTAGCTATCTACCTCCCAAAATTTAAAAAACTGCCGTAATGTATTATAATTGTCAATTGATGCGCCCCCAATAAGTAAATAATGCTGGACATTTTCACACAGCATCATCTAGCCCCAAAGTAAACAGAGCTTGTGTTATGGGAACTACATGACTGATATACTAATTATATACATTTTTTTTGTAAATACATATTATACATAGAAAACACCCAGACCCGAGACAAATGAAAAAAAAACAAAAAAACAAACATATTTTCATACAAACATTTGGGACAAATGTCTTCTGCGTCTCAGGTGGACCTTCGCCCCCAGCGCCACAGAGGTTGTCTAGTTGGTGATAAATTTGTGGGATAAAAGCTAAATGCAAAATTAAATGAAATAATAACTCACGTTACAGGTCACGTTAGTTATAAGTATTACATAATTAATCATTTACACATATTCATTAATCGTTTTTATATAATACTAACTTCTTCCCACGGCTTCGCCCGCGTGGTACCCGGATAGAAAGTAGCTTATGCGTTCTTCTGATGTGCAAGCTATATTACTGTAAAGTTTCATCAAAATTCCGTTCAGTAATTTTCGCGTAAGAGTAACAAACATCCATCCTCACAAACTTTCGCGTTTATAATAGTAGATTAATAATTTTTGCATTCGGATAACAAGTAAAACTCGTTGAGATCTTAAAACACATGTTCTAGTAACCACTTTTTAAATCGTTTAAACGTTCCGGTGGTAGGTGCATCACGGATAGCGGTAGGTACTCCTTTATACAAAACCGAAAACTTTGAAATCATAAAAAAACATTGCATATACTCGTAACCGCATTTCGATCGGATCAGATGTTTTTGATAATTGTTGACATATGCGAAATGCGAGATCCTTTCTTTTCCGATACACTGTACGCTCCCAGTTAGGACCGTACAAGTAGAGTAAGTTGGCGTAAAATGCACGCACGGTTACATCCAAGATAGCTTTTCACATCATTTACCTACTGATGTTAAAGTAAAAAGAAACCAGTTAGTTTCACTAAAAGTTTATGTTTATTCACTAATTATTATTGTATTAGCTACTTTAAGTTAAAACGTAATCGATCACCGCTCACCGCGACTGTCTCGCGTCACCTTAAGTGCACTCTTCGTTCGTTAAGTAATTCTGCTTATTGCGGTAAAACTAATGTACGTCACCGTACACACACTAATACATGAGCTTCCTACCGACGTGTTTCCGCTGAAATACTAAGATCTGCTAAGAAAGAATAAGAATTTTATTTATTTATTTATACGTTGCTTAACAGTCCAGAGAAGATTTCTTCGGGGCAGGCAATGCATCCGCAATACCCTGGTGTTGCAGTCAAAAGACGATGGTAATCGCTTTACATCATGTGGGCGGTATATCTGTTTGCCTCGGTATAACATTCTGTGACCTCTTTCCTCTTTTACGTTATAGATACGTGGACGTCCTCACAGCGCAATTAAAGCAGAGGCTCGACCTCTGCGACAAGCTGTCGCGGCTGGCGAGTCGCGCGGCCGCTCAGCGCTCAGCGGCCTGCGCGCGCGCCGCCGACCTCCGCCCCACCCTGACCAGACTCACTGCTGCGACGCGGGAACTACAGCGCAACGTGAGTATAAACACTAGCTGTGTCTCTGCGACAAGCTGTCGCGGCTGGCGAGTCGCGCGGCCGCTCAGCGCTCAGCGGCCTGCGCGCGCGCCGCCGACCTCCGCCCCACCCTGACCAGACTCACTGCTGCGACGCGGGAACTACAGCGCAACGTGAGTATAAACACTAGCTGTGTCTCTGCGACAAGCTGTCGCGGCTGGCGAGTCGCGCGGCCGCTCAGCGCTCAGCGGCCTGCGCGCCAACATAAAAACAAGCAAGAAACATAAAAACAAACAAATTCTTCAGCTTTCTTATTAGTAGGTATAGATACTAGAGGTTAATGGCACTTGCAGCGCCCTGACAGGGTCCATGAACTTCCCTACAGCTACTCTGTTGTAAGACGTAAGCTGATATACAGTTTAGCATGAATAAATGAAATATGAAAATGTAATATGTATACCTACAAATAAGAAAGTTGAAAAGAAAGTTGAATATTATGTATTATGTTGTCATAATAAGAAATGTCAAATATTAAATAACAAATAGTAAAACAGAATAATTGACGGCTAAATTTAGTAAATTTACTCAGGAACACAACGAGTTAGCACTCGTTAGCGAACCTTCCCCATCCCCATTGTGCCTTGTGATTTGGTCTGTTTGATTTTGTAGGCAACTTGTGCTGTACAATAAAGTTAAGTGTAATCTACCATTCAATCCTAAATGCTTGTTACAGATTGAAAACGATATTTCCAAGAAGTACAAAGGCCGACCTGTGAACATAATTGGAGGTGCCAAGTATCTATAAGCTATGTATGTAAATACTCCAGATATAATATTATTTTTATGATATACTGTAACAGTAAACAGAAGCATAATACAGAATTAAAAGACACGTAAAAAGGCGAGTTCACATTTTTGTATGGTTTTGTATGATTGACTGCTTTGGCGCAATATACGACATCGTTCTTATGTTTATTAGTTTCATTGTTTAGACCACGTGGTCTATACAAATAACTCACGCTTAGTTTTCCTTTCACGTTAGAGCAAATTTGTCAAGGTAAAACTTGACAGCTGTCACGTGACATATATACGACATCCTTCTTATGTTTATTAGTTTCATTGTTTAGACCACGTGGTCTATACAATTACCTCACGCTTAGTTTTCTTTTCACGTTAGAGCAAATTTGACAAGGTAAAACTTGACAGCTGTCACGTGACATTTCCACAGCTAATGTTAACCTTTCCGCAGGCGTTAACGGTAACACAAAGTGATTGGTGTTTATGGAGCCTGTTGCGTATGAATGAATGAATGAAAATTTTATTTGCTATAGTATCAGAGTATCACTGTACTCGACAAAATTTGTCGTGCAAATATTAGGCACCTATTCAGAAAAAAAGATAAGTTTGTAAGCGACATCTCTTGTCACATTATTGAACTACGTTAAATCACAGCAACGAAGAGCAACGAACTGATACGAAGAGCTACCACATACAATACACAGATGGCCATCGAAGTATCTAGATCGCGCAATTAGAGTTATAACGTAACCAGGGTGTCTAGACAAATACCACTTTCTGTTGACGTTAACGCCTGCGGAAAGATTAAATTGTATGGGAATTACATTTCTAAGACAAATGTCTAGACCCCCTGAACATATATAATACCTCCGACAGACGACTGTCGGTCGATCAGATGGATCAGCCCGGTGGAAGTTCTTCCCCTTTGCAAATGGAAGATATACCACCAACTGTGTTTCCATAAGTTTCCAATAGTTAGATATAGGACCTAGCTAGTTTGTTTGATCATTGAAAAGAATCTTATAATGTAAATTTCATCAAAATTGTTATAGCGTTGGTAAGATTGTATGTATGTAAGTAAGTTGCTAGCTAAAATCTAACCGTTCACTGAGAAAGAGTCAAAAATATTGGTGTTGGAACATGGCGCTTTTCTCACGATGTTTTCCTTCACCATTTGAGAGCACGAGCTTAAGGCAATGTAAAACAGAATCTCACAAGGCATTTGTTTGCTCTTCCTTGCTAAACTTGTTTAGTTAAGTAATGTTGAAACGACTTCTGAAGGTGACGGTCTTCAAACACTAGAGTTATTTACCAAGCAATATTTATGCTGGACATACATAGGCATATACTTACCACAAAGTAAATAAACCGAATTACAGGGACCGTGGGAGTACTCCGTGACGGAGGGGGGGGGGGGGGGGGGGGGGAATGTTCGGGATATACGTACGGCGTAAATTGACTTCAAAATGCTTGGGATATACGTACGGTGTAAATTCACTTTTGATTTTTAAATTCAAATAGTTTTTAAGTTGACGTTTTATATTGTGATTTCAATGAATAAAAATCTATTGACTTTGACTTTATTTGATAATCTACTGAAATGCTACTCAAGATGTATAATTGGAACTCATTTTGAGATCCTCAAGTCGTTATTACATAAACTAAGTGTTTGGTATCGGCGGCTAAAGAGCTCACGAGGTATAGTCTATGGTCCCCAGCGGTTGTATTTTAAATATACCAGTCTTCACAGTTAAAAGTTTTTCATGATTTTTAAAGTAGAATACCTATTTATTTATTCCTAAGGTGTCTAAGTTCGAAACTACCACTTAACGCGTAAATTAAACCCCAACCGAACCACTTACTGAAGTTTGTAGGATGCATTAGAATTTATAATTCAATTCACGCGTAAGGTTACTGGTTCAATATTATAGAGCAACTCTGATTAATCTCGAGTTTCGCAGTACTATGTTTAGAACAATCTACGAAAATATAAGTGTAAAAATAATCAGTACATTTGTCAAAATAGACGCAAAAGAATAGACGCAATAATTGTGTTCAACTATCTATAGATAGCTCATCCTATACGAATCTAAAGTAATTTCAAAGCTTACTTATCTACTGTTTTATTCTCATATTCATCGACATATAAGTATTTTGACTGAATAGACTGTCTAATGGTAGGTATTAGAGGTGTGTATCACCAGATTCTCCGGATAATCTTCGGATGGTCTAAATATTCTAAATCAATATTATGGGCGAAAAAAAACACGTTTTTAGAAATAAGAAAAAAACAAAACATACACGCTCACAACTGTATTCCCCGTGATAGAAATCCTCCGATAAATACTCAGCGGGTAGATCTTCGAGTGTAGAGCGGGTAGTCAGAGACACATCCAAACATTATATTTGGCAAATACCCCGATTAGGCTCTGGTACTCGGCCTGAGCGGTGATTATCCGGTATATTGAGAACCGGTGCTCACCACTAGTAGGAATAATGTTCATAGAATGAATAAGGATGAAACACTGAATCTGTCTTTCAAACCTTGCTTTAGTCAATTGGCACCGCAACAAAACTGAATGAATATACTCCTGACGAGGGTGAAGTTTGTTGAATCTAGGTCGATTTGTTGATGCCCTGCATCTTGTACTAAGCAATGGGTCATATGGGATCATCCAAACAGCAAGTGATGGACTATGGTCTGACATACTTAAAGTTCTACTCGCTGTAAAATCGACTCAGATTGAAGAAGCAGTCTCAAGTCTGTTCCCGGTTGAAGTGATCCTCATAAAGTACATTTATATAGGGTTTGAACAGCCTAAAGGATCCAGTGCGCACCTGCTACTCTGGCATGAGAAAGCATACAGCATTGGAGATTACGATATCGATGATCTCGATGATATCGATTCTTTATTCTTTATTGTACACACAGAAAATTCAGTCAAAAAATTTACATATAGGACATGTACAAAGGCGAGCTTAACCCTAATAAGAGTTATCTTCCAGCAAACCTTTGAGGATAGGGACAGCTGAAAAATAATGGTGGGTATGTGTACACAGACGGATAAATTGTAAGAATATAACTATAATCGATGATATCGATGATGATCTTACGATAGTTAAAGTTCTTTCTGATGGAATAAAAGTTAAGTAAGCTTGTTTGAAAACATTATTATTATCATCTAGCAAGCTTCTATATAAAAAAACAAGTCGTTCAACCAAGTGGTTCCCTGATTCTCCTTGGCTTGGGCGCGAGGAATCGAAAAGAAAATTTCTTCCATAAAAAGGAGGAGGAGGATGATGACATCATGGCGTTCCAGTAATGTAGTCTATTGTTTTTCATCATTATTTTTTTGTTGTAAAGTACTATTATTATTACTAGTTTTTATCTCATTTATTATGTTTCTGCTTTTTAAGTATAAAGTTGGTTGTAATCTTGTAGGTTATCTGTTTACTTTGCTTGACACTTTTTATGTATATACACTGAGAAAAAATGCTACTTACAAGACCGAATTTTGTAATGTGTGTGCAATTTGCTACTTACTACGAGAGTAACCTATGTATTCATGGTTCCGCATATCTACTACTTGTGTTTCCTACTGACGTGTTTATAGGAAACACCATTACCCATAATGGTATTGCAGAAATGTACTTATAATGATGTCACATACGTACATAATTAGCTTTCGTGTTTAAAATAAGATAGTTACAGTAGAGTAAGATGAATAGTATACTATTCATCAGATAATACAGAGTTTAGTGTTAAAGTGAAAAGGTTGTTGATGGAAAAATCTTATTATACTCTTGACGAAGCTCTTGCTGATAAATTCCATACACAGTCATATGACGATGTTTGTTACCAAATTACGATATAATTTATGTTTTTAAATTTTTAAGTAGGTACTTACAATTATAAGAATTGTATTATTATTAATGTTATTATTACTATTATTTGTTATTTGTTTTTTGACATTTCCAAGTGTACTATAATGTATCTTTATGGAATAAATTACATTGAATTGAAAAAAAAAACTTACTCGTGAAAACCTTTTAATAGCCTTCCGTATCTATTATCTTTATTTTTAATTTTTTGTATGTGCTGCTGGTTTTCCTTTATGTGGTACATGTGGTAAGTCCAAGGGTAGGTAAATGATTTTAATCATTACTACCAATAGGTATAGTATTATAATATTTGTGAAGCGTTAGTTCCAAAGGGAAATTACAGACTAAACACTATCTATTTATGTATGTCATTGGCTTTGAAAACTCCCTACCGTTGTCAGTCTGAATTTAATTATTAATTTTATACGTATCACGAAAGTTTGAAAAATAGTATTTATAGATAGATAGATAGATAGAAGATAGAAAATACTTTATTGCACACCAAATATTTCAACTTAAAAAAAAAATAGTAAAAACTTTAACATTGTTGTACAATGGGCGGTCTTATCGCTAATTAGCGATTAATATTAAATTACCTATATAATTTATATAGGTAGTTAATGGGTTGTTTTGAAAACACTGCGTTGATTCACCCATAAACATACATAGGGTAGTAGTAATAGGTATACGGGTAGTAATATGGGTAGTAGTAATATGGGTAGTAGTAAGAACCGACGGGTTCAGCTGGCGTCTTAGGTTCAACTTTCAGCGGCTCATCTTTTACTTCCTTGCCCTTTTCGATCGGGTAGGGCCAGTAATACGGCCAGTATAGGACACAGTCAGTCTTTGTCTCATCCGACTTTCTTCTATGGCAACTAGCTGGTACGGCAGCGCATAACGTGCTAGCTACCAGCAGGGTTGAAATTATACGCAACGCTGAAGCCATCTGAAAATACACACAAACTCTAGTAATCTAGTAGTTCACCCTGGACTAAGATCTCGTGATGTGTCGTTTTTACCCGATTAACGAAAGGAAGTTTACGCCTTTAGCAGTCGCATTTCAAACATAAGATAACATTGCCTCGGCGCGATTTGAAAAGGTACATTTCTACTACCTACCGACAGGTTTTTTGTACTAAGTAAAAAAAAATAATGCTTATGAATCTTAAAATTATAATTACTTTAAGCCCATCACCACTTATAAGGAATACACTACCCGATGGCAAACACCTTCAAATACTTGGTTTGAACCAGTACCGATAACAGTAATGGTTTGTAAGGGGAGTTATTGCAGGAATTTCGCTTCCGGTTTTTATTTACCCCTTTATCCCTATTAACTCCATTTTGCGTTATGATGTCCCGTATAGTTAGTCATAATTGAAGAGGCCCCACAGTGTAAAAAAAAGCTCGAATGATGCAAGGATGGAAAGATAATTATGTAAGCTTAGTCTGTGACTTAGTGAAGCGCTCAAATTTCGACCAATTGCTCATAAAAATTTAGGTAATTTATCTAATGCTCCAGTAACATACTTACCTCTTTTGAACGCACACAAAGGAGCACTAAACTTGATCGTTAAAGTGAATGGAGAGATAGAATGATTGAAATGTGAAATCAATTATTCTATCTAAATTTTTCAATTTCCTATTCTATTTTAGCACTTAAAGCAGATTGATTTTATGCTTATCATATACCTAGGTACATTATGACGACCATTGGCGATGACTGCGAAATTCGCCATTCATTATAAATAGGCACCTACCTGAGTAAATATAATCAAAAATATTAAGTGCTATCACTGGTTTTGCAAGCGCCTATTATGAGCAATTTGAAGGCATTGCCATCGGTGGATTTTCCAAGAAGCGGTAATGAGAATGAATGAATGATATGAATGAATTAATGATATTTATTTGCAAGAATATCGGAATGAGATTGCAATCCGACAGACGGAATGCTTACTACTATGCAAAACGTAGGCATGTGCCAAATTTAGTGTTTGTTCTTCTGATAGATCACGTAGATCCGTGAGAATACTTGGTATTCTCACGGATCTACGTGCCCAGTAATAGATTCAAGGTTTTCCATCATTTGGTAAAATAATTATTTACAGTGGTAAAATATTACTCTTTCATCACCAAGCAATTTGTAATGACAGCTTACTTAGCTGACCCAATCGCAAAGAGGTTACTCAAACAGAAGCATCAGTTAGCAAGTTGTTTTAAAATATATAATTAGATGAGTACTTCACATTTACACCGTAATTACTGCAATAGGCCTACAGAGGTCATCGCGTCTCGTGGGACCAAGTGATCAAACAAAGAGACTTGCTGGGTGTTACATGTTATTTATTTCATCATGGGATTATGACTTTTTTACCCGCGGTGCCAGGAGTTTTATGCGTTTGGGGTAAGAGGTTATTTAGAAAGAAGAAAGAAAATATATTTATTTGAATTCAAAAACACAAACAGATGGTTAAATACTAGGTACCGACTTAGCGTATAAAAGAGCTATCTTTCTATAAACGTTTTATTCATCTAGCTCAACCACAAACAAAATTCGTTCCAGCAAAAAACGTTACTGCAGCAAAAACTTAATTACTTGAATAACTCAAAAAAGGCGGAAATTTCGGTCAAGTAAATGGGCTCTAATCCGCTGGATACTCAAAATAGCGAGATTCCATTTATTTTGCAAAGCAGCTGACTGGTAATGGATGATGATAATCCAGGTAGCAGTAATAATGTCGATCATTATAAAGATACTGAGGTTCCTGAAGAAACCACACTGCTGAACGAGCGGCCCTCGTGACAGACACTCTGTCGTCCGTCGTATAATAATATAGATTATTTACAATCAAGCAACAAAACCATGTTACTAGTATTATAATGGCCTCGATTCTGTAGTTCACTGACTAAACTAAATTTAAACTATCGCTCTCGTTTACTGATAGTGCAAGCAAGAAAGAGATAGCTACAATTTTAGTGCTGTCAAATTAGTCAGATTTACGTTTTTCATACAAATTTAGTCGTGATATCAAAACATGCTGACTATAAACACGAAGAAAAGCGGCACGTAAACTGATTTGACAGCAGCACACGGTACTAAAATTGTAGCTATCTCTTTCTTGCTTGCACTATCAGTAAAAGAGAGCGACAGTTTAAATTTAGTTTAGTCAGTGTACTACAGAATCGAGGCCAATATCTGTGACCAAATGTTCCCTGTGTTCCGAAGGTAAATAAATAATATGCCTATGTAAATATTTTGATTCTATTGAGATTAGGCTCCACAAATGCAGAAGTTATTATGACAGTCTCCTAGGCCTGGTGGTCGAATAGCCGACTGATACTTTGAGGGTTCGATTTACACTGCGGAACAAATGTTTCTATAATCTTATAATTCCTTCTGTTTATTTATGTTTTTGCTGCCAAGTGGGATATCTATAAGCCAACAATGCGCAAGCCAAATGCAAAAAACGATGCGCATTTTAAAAAAATAACTACCTCTAAGTAAACCACGTACTTTACTTTTCTCCTGCTGACATTTTGTTGAACGATCTCTAACAATCTCGTAATAATATCCTAAAATGTTACCAAACTACGATCATTTTAATTCTTTAACTCCGAGTAACTTCATCATCCACAGTATGTAGCTGGACATATGCGTCCCCTAAAGAGTTTGATGAGGAATGATCTTGGGCCACCTCCATCCAAAGTGTTCCCGCAACCGGATGGAGGCCTTCTTACATTGCGTCTTCCGTTTCCGTTCTTTCCCAGTGGGTTCATCCGAGTTAGGTACTTATGATGACCTAACATAACCCTGGTAAGCGTTATTGGGCTTGTAAGCAATAATTGCCATTAGGACCTAGTTTAACTAGCAATCTATAGCTTTTTTACTGCCAATTATTTTCTTACATTAATTGGTGCACGACTTATTTTTGTACAACTATTCGACTTCAACGTTTTAGAAAACGAAACATGACGTAGACAATCAATAATGTTTCTTAACATTTTGAAGAACGTTCCTTTATTAATCGTTATTCTGGTGAGTATCATAGTATCATCTATGTTTTCTTCTCCGTATTTTAATGTTCAAAAACATTAAAATACGTCAATCCCAGGACATAAACGTCTTGTTTATAAACGCTGGCACTAATAGTTCTAAGCAGCCGTCATCCACAGTTTTCTTGTGCCTGTCATCAAAAGGTATCTGAGTGCGTGCCCGTTTTAACTCCTACTTTGCGACTTGATTCGTTGTCGCTATTCGAAAGCCTATATTGACTTGGTTGTCGATTCTTAAACTACTTAGGTGCGTTTGTTTCCACTGTTTTTATCAATGTGCTTGAAATCTTTCCAGATTTCAGTTGTAAATTCAGATTACCATCATAGTGATGATGAAGAAACCACAACTGCAGCATTCGATCCGGAAGAGGAGGTAATTCTAATTCTTTAACTTGTAACTGTATCGTCCCACTGTTGGGTAAAGTTCTCCCCCAAATCCCTATCTATCTCGGTCGCTATAGAATTGGTATACTTATTTTATATTGGGTTTAGCTTTATTCCTCCCTTTCTAATATTTGAATAATTTATAAGACATTAAATGTCGAAAAACCTATAGTATCACCTCGAGCTCATTCTCTATACAACAACAAAAGAATGACAAAATCGGTTAAGAGTTGGAGAAGATATCAGGTAACAAACATACATGATTAAATATAATTTAGATTAATCTTTTGAAGTTGGTTGAAAAAAAGAAGATTGACCGATCTTTATTATTATTATTATTAAACTCTTTATTGCACAAAAAAAAGAGTGTATAAAAGGTGGGCTTAATGCTAAAAGCATTTTCTAACTGCCAACCTCACAGGTTTACAAAAAAAGTTGGCGTGCTACCTTAAAAATAACAAAAAGGGGAAAAAAATACGGTACTATACAATATTATACACTTAAAAGAAACAAAAACTGATTAATGTATTACTAATTAAACTTAACTATCTATGTCTATCCATTTCTCATCACACACTCTTTGTCCACACTCACTTTTTCTTCACTGTTTTTCTTTCTGCAACACTGCGATCGTGAGGTCATCCCTCACTTCTTAGGTCCTATCTGAAAATCAGCGCTGCATCGCCTTGGCGGAGCAGCAATAAGCTGAGATAGGACCTTTTCGACTAATACACACCATTGCAGCATAGACTGCCCTCGTTAGCACTGGTTAGCACCCACTTATTGTACCTACTCTTCTGTATTTACTGTGTTCCTTTAATTGTTTGTCTTTCTTTTCATTTGTCTGTGCTGTATTGTATGTGTAGAATAAATAACTATCTATCTATCTATCTAAAAAATAAGATAAAAAGTTAAAGGTAGGTATATAATATTATTATAGTTATATTATATTATAATATTATTTAAAAAACCATAAGACGGTAACAGCAGGTTACACTACAATTTTGCGCGACTCGTGGCTCTATCGTGCTACGACTATTCCTACGAATTATACAAATAGGGATACGAATGCTAAGGGTAGGTTTTCATTCATTTATTTAGAATTGGATACGTATCTACTTTCCTACCAATGCAAAGGTGTTATTTTTAATTTCAGTGGCATATGGACTTTGTACCTGTAAGTATACTTATTTTAAGATAACCTTTTTTGTAGCCGGCTGAGACGCCTAAGATGCGGCTCGATCCACAGTGTCAAACACATTTTTTTTTTGAAATTGCATCTTCTTATTTTTGAATCTCCTGCCTATCAATTATGAATTATGATACACATATTTTAGAATATTGTCTGGATCGAAATTTTGAAATAAATTTATTTTATTTTCGTATTCGATTGTTTTCTGTTTTGTGTGCCATAATCAATAAATTAATAAACTTTTGGGTACCATGGTACTCGTACTCGTGGTTCCCAATACCCTCGACACAGGGAGTCCAAGTGCAGGGTTAGGATTATGTGACTTTTGAGTGAATTTGGTTCTGTTAATGATCTATTATTTACGATCTTTAGACCGGCTACTTGCCAGATAGCGTGTACCGTGAGCTGGCGTGGTACGGAATACTGCAGATCCAGCCGTTGTACCACAGCACCAAGCACAAGGTAGCTGCGCGGTGGGTGTGGCAGAACACACTCGGCCGACCATACGTCATCATGGAGGATAGTCCGCAGGTTAGAGACATAATCCGTACGATCCTCTCTGATCCATCAAAACTCCTATAAACAACATGGGGATCATGATCCCAAATAGAATTGTGCCTGCGTCTGTTACATACAACCTATAATTGTTTTGTCTTCAAAAGAAGAGTTAACAAGCATCTTACGGAAGATTATTTTATTTCTAAAAAGATTTACAAGGTAAATCGCTTACTGAGAAACCAGCATGTTATTACTACCATATGCAAAAGTGTATTTTAAATACAGTCAGTACAAAGGCTAAGTAAGTAGGTATAGGTAACACTACATAAAAAATAATTTATGTTAAAACACAGTAAACACCCAAATTACTGTGGGAAACTTAAACGAACATGTTGTACCTCTATAGGACAGGACATAATCGCATGTTTTATGATTTAAAAACCGAAGCAGAACTTTAATATTCCTGTAAAGCCCAAGTTGAGAACTGGGCGCGTTTAGTTTTTTAGTTCTGCAACAAATAATGCTGGACGTAGATGTACCTAACCCATGTTACTGTACCTACCTTCTAGGTTTGAAAATCACTGTTCGCTATTTAATTGAAAATCTATCTCCTTACGAATTCAAACACATAAGACTTTAACTTAAAGACATAAGACTACATTAAATACTCTGAAACATTCACGAGCTTAATTATAAGTTTACACGGGTTAAGACTAACTTAACGACATAAGACTACATTAAATATTTTGAAATATCCAAGAACTTAATTATAAGTTTTATAATTATAGTTCTTTATCGGGTTCACATTTTTTATTAGTTTCAGAAAGACCCGTATAAACCGTATAATTATGTTGATTGATAGAGAAAAATCTTCTAACATACCAGTTGTACAAAGGGAGAACTGATCTGATAATTTACTACTGAAAATTACTATTCACGACCTTGTTTCAAGAAGGCTACTCGTAACGATTCATCAAATCATAGTTATATTTCCTGTAACCCACAGTCAACTATGTCCGACAAAGTGAGTTATCAAACTCTGGTTGAGGAATCTGCGAAGTGGGTCCGGGAACAGCGGTCAGCTGTCGATGTGCTGATGGAGAACATCAGGACTGGAGGGAACGGGCTTACTGTGAGGACCGTCATCAGCCTAACTAAGAAGACCGTTTATATCATACAAAATGGCAAGTCAATTTTGATGTTTCCTCCATTCTTTTTCGTGTGTCACTTGATGCTTATTGCGCAATGTCTTTGAAGCCTGCCTGAATTAAGGGCCTGGTTTTCGATGGTGAAAGAATTTGTGTGGTAAAAGTGTTCAGGAGAAAAATGCAAATTGTTGCCCTGAAATGCAAATTGTTTTCACTATTCAAATTCTAGATGATTGCTGTCGGCTAGTTGAGATCAATAAAAGTGACTGTCTGAAGACCAAGAAAATCTAGGGACACAAGAGTCTGCCTATCTCTCCCATAGCTTGCTGAAAAGAAAATGGCCAGTTAATTCGGACACAGTGTTGCGTCTCTTGATTCATGGCGGAATTGGTTAACGCATCATTACAGTCGATGGTACGGGTTCGAGTCCCGTTGAATAGGAATTATCCGGACTCAGACTATTAAATTTAAATTTGTCTCGGTCATCATTGGTCAGGCCCTTTTTAGTGCCTCCATAATACCTCAAGGTAATTTACCAATAAGCATCAAGTCACATGAATAGAAAACAGAGAAAAAATTTAAAACAAAAAGCTAGACAAAATCCTACTACTATTATAGAGGTAAACGCGAAAGTTTGTGAGGATGGATGTTTGTTACTCTTTCACACAAAAACGATTAAACGTATTTTGATGAAACTTTACAGTAATATAGCTTATGCATCAGAATAACACATAAAATAAAAATAAATAAATAAAATTTCTTTATTTCAAGTATACAAATAGGTACTCATATGGGAAAAAGAAACAAAAAAATAACCTAAAACTAAAAGCTAATAGGGTTGGTGGAGAGGTGTCGCAGGCAACAATGCCTTTTTTTTTTTTTTTTTTTTTTTTTTTTTTTAAGGGGGGAAATGCCACGCATCTCTCTTCCGCCACGGGGGTGGCGAAAGGGGGTATGTGGGACTCTAACCCACTAAAACCCCCCTGGTTGACGTCGCCCGCCGTAGTGGGGCAAGATGGGGTCGCGTTAGCATTCACCATCTTACCCCGACGGGTGGCCCAGGAACCACCCGGGCCCCGGCCATGTGTGGGGCCGTGCAAGCCGGCGGAGTCCCCCGACTCCGCCAGTGACCCCACACTCGCGCCCTGAAAAGGGCGCCCCCTCCAACTTACGCTGTCCCTCACTCCAAGCCTGCCCGGTATGGGAAACCCTGCCGGTATAGCCTCGAAGATCATTGGGACGCGCAAGCCCTCATCCGCGCCCTGAAAAGGGCGCCCCCTCCAACTTACGCTGTCCCTCACTCCAAGCCTGACCGTATGGGAAGCCCTGCCGGTATAGCCTCGAAGATCATTGGGACGCGCAAGACCTCATCCGCGCCCTGAAAAGGGCGCCCCCTCCAACTTACGCTGTCCCTCACTCCGAGCCTGACCGGTATGGGAAACCCTGCCGGTATAGCCTCGAAGATCATTGGGACGCGCAAGCCCTCATCCGCGCCCTGAGAAGGGCGCCCCCTCCAACTTACGCTGTCCCTCACTCCAAGCCTGACCGGTATGGGAAGCCCTGCCGGTATAGCCTCGAAGATCATTGGAACGCGCAAGCCGACCAGAACAGCAAAAGCCGTCCCGGCCCTCCCACGGTGCGCCCTGAAAAGGGCACACCCACCCCGCAAGACGGGACCACACCGGGCCCCGCCAAGCCCTCGTCCGCGCCCTTAAAAGGGCGCCCCCTCCCACCGGAGCAGCATACACCGCCCCGGCCCTCCCATAGTGCTCCTTCACGAGCCCACCATGCTGCCCCATCCGCTGTGCCCCATGCGGCTCATAGGGACACGCGAAGGGGCCCCCCCGGTCGGTCCATTAGTTGCTCGACAATAAGATCCCACGTATGAGAAGTTATTGTCGAGCTTAAACGAGGCGCACCGTCCCATAGGCTTCTGTTCACCCCGAATCCGTCTGATCCATAAGCGACCAGAGCCCACAGGCACACGAGAAGGTTGACCGACATGGCACCCCAGGCAACAATGCCTCGTATAAGTGCAATCAACCTTAGAAGCAATCATGACGAGGACGGTTTTGGTGCTCCCCCGCAGCCTGCGCATCATGGAGGCGGCGCGCTTGCGCTGAGTGGCATGAAAGCAGTCAATCCGCGCCGCTGCAAACATGCCAGAAGCGCTGCAGTAGCGAGGCAGCCCCAGCGCCGCCCTCAGCGCGTTATTGTACTGGACTTGAATGACACTATACGCTACTTACATAGGCTACTTTTTATCCGGGTACCACGCGGGCGAAGCCGTGGGCAGAGGCTAGTAGATTTAATAAATATTTAAAATATTTAAAAAAAGAGAAAATTTTAAAAAAATAGTTAAGTTTACTATCCCCGTCTCCTGTGAAAAAAACAGAGCTAAGACCAAACAGTAAATATGCCTGTACCGAAAGAATAGACTTTTTGAAAGCATACATAAAGTCTTGCCTGTATAACGGGGGAAGACACTAATGAATACCTATTTTGCTTTAGAAAAATATGATGAGAGTCAATTGCTTTGTTCGTTATAAATGGGTAAAGTTGTATTTCACCTCCAGGAAAGTACTACGAGTGCGAACCGGGCTCAGAGCCAGACTTGGATGCGTTCCGAACGCAAGCCAATATGCATCAGCGGAAATGCACCTCCGACAAAGAACCGTTTTTAGTTCCACTCGATATTTGCATGGACGCTGAGTTTACTCCGATTGAATACTCCTTCAGCGATGGATGGGCATTCTGCATGGGCGATGGCGATAGGGACGCTATTTACTCAGACGATGGAGATCTGGACTGTGGACAGAAACAGAAGGCACGTATAATACTTGAGTTGCATCGGCACCTCCTCTCTCTTTCTTAATGTCACTTCTTATATGGTCATCCTGATTTGGTGCAGTGACCATGAGCATGTTGAAACCCCATTGAAAACATTAAAATTATTTTGATAGATTTAGAAATAACACTTTAGACTTTTTGCGACTTATCTCTCTGCGTTACCCCACGGGCATCTATCGTTTATCAAGGCTTCCAAAAAAACATCAGAAAACTGTTGCTTTCCAATCTAGTGGTGTTCCTCCGCCTAGCATAAAATTAATAAAACTGATTCAGGTGCTGTTTAGTACGTTCCTTGAAGAGTGCACGATAGACAACAATGTGGTGATATCTTTCGATTATTTCGGCGATGAGCCTCGTAAAGATTTGATTCACAACGCCACGTTATGCACTACCTGGGATCCTTGCAAATTCGCCTATCTTTACAGGATTGAGGTAAAAGTTGTTGAAAATATTATTAGTTTTTATGACATTAATGCCCGGAACCGTAAGCTAGCTAGGATACAATAAAAGTTGCTGAATTAATTAGTATCTGTCGGGGAGTTCTCTGACAGATGTGGTTAGTATGTTTCATTGTATTGTTCTTCTGTGACCCAAAACAAGATGGAATCGAAACGTTTGTGCAATGAGTTGTATAGGACGAGATTAGATATTGAGCCATACTTAAGCTTGTCATTTGGTGGAATGACCATAGTAGTTATAGAGGCCTTTAGAAAAAAAAAGAATAATATATGACACACACAATGACACAGAAAGGATAGTTATATGGTATACACAGATTAATTTACTACGGTACTGCCCACTACTACGGACTACAAAGAATGTGGGTAGATAATACAATACTATGTCTATGTTTTCTATGTATGTAGGCATACAATGGCTCTTTCTCGTCAAAGTCGTTTATGACTTTATATCGATGGAGTCAAGGGAACGTTTGTAGCTTTCCAAACTTTTAGGCTCCGGAACCTGTGCCTGAGGTCCCCACAACAAGTCCAGACCCGTGCGATACCACGCTGTGTCCTGAATGCGTGGAGGGATTCTCAGAGGAAACTTACCACATTGAAGACGACAGAGAACTTATAGGACAAACTGATCCGGGTAAGATACTGACTTTGACTTTTAAGCCTAAATGTGGAATATAGCTCAAAATATCTTAAGATATCCCTCCATCAAGCTATTTAAGACTGTACTGTGTGGCGCAACTGTACTATATTAATTACTTATTATTACAAACTAGCTTCTGCGCACGGCTTTGCCCGCGTGGTACCTGTATAAAAAGTAGTCTGTGTGCTATTCTGATGTATAAGCTATATAACTGTAAAGTTTCATCAAAATCCGTTCAGTAGTTTTAGCGTGAAAGAGTAACAAACATCCTCACAAACTTTTAAGTTTATAATATTAGTAGGATAGGACAGGATGGCGTCGACTGTCATCCTGGTATGCGAAGGAAACAAATGTAAAATACACCAAAATTAAACACAGACCGTTTTACTACTCAAAACATACAATAATTTTGTCAATGTTTTAGCGGATTTTTTTAAAATGTTATTTTGAGAAAAACAGGTATACAACCCAACTCATGGAAAGCGGTTTCCGTCGCCTATTGTAATCTGCAACTGGGGAATTGGTGACACGTTGAATGCACTGAAGGCCTCTTTTTACATTTTTTTTAAGCTGGTCATGTTATAGTTTAGCGGAAATACCTCAGAAGGCGCGTATTCCACAGTTTAAATGTACGGAGGAGAAAATATCTCGTAGCGGGTAGTCTACATGCATAGTAGGTCTGTGGTAGAAATAACTTTAGGAAATGTTAGGATCATTACGATGCATGCAACTTTGGGACTCATAGCAGTGTGACTCAACACGTGAAATAACTTTAGGAGATGTTAGGATCATTACAATGCATGCAACTTTGGGACTCATAGCAGCGTGACTCAACACGTGAAATAACTTTAGGAGATGTTAGGATCATTACGATGCATGCAACTTTGGGACTCATAGCAGCGTCACTCAACATGTGAAATAACTTTAGGAGATGTTAGGATCATTACGATGCATGCAACTTTGGGACTCATAGAAGCATGACTCAACACGTGAAATAACTTTAGGAGATGTTAGGATCATTACGATGCATGCAACTTTGGGACTCATAGCAGCGTGACTCAACACGTGAAATAACTTTAGGAGATGTTAGGATCATTACGATGCATGCAACTTTGGGACTCATAGCAGCATGACTCAACACGTGAAATAACTTTAGGAGATGTTAGGATCATTACGATGCATGCAACTTTGGGACTCATAGCAGCGTGACTCAACACGTGAAATAACTTTAAGAGATGTTAGGATCATTACGATGCATGCAACTTTGGGACTCATAGCAGCGTGACTTAACACGTGAAAAGAAATCAGAAATCAGAACACTTTTTTTACTTGTATATAGGTAAGATTATACACGATGTTACAATTTTTATATTATGCCCTGAAAACCTCTGTGGGGCAGTGGGCGTGGGCCCGCATGAGACGCAGAAGGCTGCGGGTTCGATTCCCGTTGCGGGATCAATGTTTGTTATATTCTGCAAATATTTGTCTTGGGTCTGGGTGCTTTTTATGTATAATTTGTGTGAGTGTATTTACAAAAAAAAGTATATTAGTAGTATATCAGTCATGTAGTTCCCATAATACAAGCTCTGCTTAGTTTGGGGCTAGATAATGTTGTGTGGAAAATGTAAAAAAAAAACACCATCCAAATGGTTTATTTATCTTTTTACAGATGTTCTGCAATGGGTGAATATAACGTACAGTGATTTCCCGAAGTACAAGAACAAAGCTCTCCCGTATGTTATGAGAGCTCCATACATGAACATGACCATCCCGGGAAAACTGATTAAAGGAGGCAGAGAGGCTTATATCGCCATCAATGGTACCGAAGTACTAGTGCAGGGATATTTTGAAGTAAGGATTCGATTAACGTTTTACGGATAACTGTGTTTCACACGCCACAGCAACGGCTTTGGCTGTACATCACAGCAACGGCTTTGGCTGTACATCACAGCAACGGCTTTGGCTGTAAACCACAGCAACGGCTTTGGCTGTACATCACAGCAACGGGTTTGGCTGTATTCAGCGAGAGCGCTGATTATATTATATGTTATATCCTAATTTCTATGGTTTATAGATACTGCTCAAGATTAGTCTAGGTATTAAACCCGACTAAAAAGAGGTGTGTTATGTTATATTTATGGCTATAGTGTTTGTGGCCTCGTAGCTCAGGAACAGTCTCTTCAACTTCAATGTATTATTAGTATTTTGCATGAAAGCTGATATTTGTTAGATGACATCGTCTGAAAATACTAATAGTTTAATAGGTTTTTAAATTTTGCAAAATTAACATTATTATTTACCATTACTATACTACCACCCACTATTCATTACACAAATATTAACTGGAATATAATGCAAATTAGCATTAAGTTCGCTTATTTACTTGTTTTATTTTATAGTTTTTGCAAAACCTCGTCCTGCCTACCTATTTGTTGCTATACCCTTAAAAGAGTTCATATGAGGTACATACCTATTAACATCATGTACCGAATATAAATATAAATAAATAAATAATCCTGGACATTTTCACACAGCATCATCTAACCCCAAAGTAAGCAGAGCTTGTGTTAGGGGAACTACATGACTGATATACTACTTAAATACATATTTTTTTGTAAATACGTACATATTATACGTAGAAAACTCTCAGACCCGAGACAAATATCTGCAGATAATACAAACATTTACCCCGCGCGGGAATTGAACCCGTAACCTACTACGTCTCAGACGGGACTTCGCCCACTGCGCCACAGAGGTCGACTATGTGAAAGCAATAAATGTATTGAGTATGTACCTTGTGCAATTAAGTATGTTCTATCTATTTTTCGCAACAGATTCCGATTCCTAAACCAAACAGTAATCTGAAATGGGTACCGGGCGGTTTGGATTTCTACGACAACGCAGTCCCGGCAGGGGTTGGCATGAGAGGATACACTAGTTACTTATGTCGGGCTAAGATCGGACACAATGCGATCCCAGGAAGGGTGAGTTCATTTGTCTCTTGGGTCCATAACCATAGTATCATCATCATATTTTATTGGTAATTTTTTATCTGTATTTAAACCATAGACAACATTTATATTTCAATAAAATCTAGGCACTTAACACAATAAATTAAAATAATATAAAAATATTTTATACTAACTGTACCCGCGACTTCGTTCGCGATTGCCATCCCTGCAGACTAATTAATTAGCATCTGACCTCAGTTTGTCTCATATAAAGCAACGCTGCTGTAGTCTGCGGTGAAGCACTGATATCAAGAAAGGAGCTTTTTACTTTGGATTTGAAAACTGCCCAGCAGATACTGAAAGACAGACAAAAATGAAAAAAAAATACAGTTTTGGCTTCAGTATCGCCAATTGGAGGGAACTCTATATATTATAGTGCCCTCCAAAAAAAAATTTCAAAATATCTTCAATGCTCAGAATTTGACCTGTTAAATTCTTATTATAGTATATTATTGCCAGTTTAAGGCAATCTCCATAAGATCTTTTACCTGCAAGATTACCTACAAGATCTTCTTTCTTTAAAAAATATCATGTGGGTAATATTTGCCTTTAAATCTTAGCAAATATTAAAATATTCCCAATAACGTACCCCGTATTTTAAAACCCCAGGTGTAAATATTCAACAATATTTTTTCGGCTTATGAAATCTTGTGATAGTGCTTAGGAATTGACAAAATGTTTTTCTTTTATTTCAGTATTACAAAGAATTAAAAGTTTGCTACAATACCCACCACGAACAAGTTATATCTAATAATGAGTTCGAAATATTAGTCAATGTTGATACACCGCAATAAAAAGTAAGTTTAAATAAAAGAAATACCAACTGTTCAGATTTTTTTTTCAAGACCTACACATCATTATCTACACTCATATTAATAAGAAGTAAAGTTTATAAGTTTGGATGTAAGAGGTAATATCCACCATCTTATTTTACCAATATTTAGGAAGGACCTTCAGGGTGGACATAGCCTGTATATTCCCGTTTAAATAAAAGGACTTTCGAAAAAATAGCGGAGCGACTGCGTTTCTTGCGAACAAAGGCTTAACGGTTTATTCGTAAATAACTATATTCCTATTGACATAAGAAATAAGAGTGACATTGAATTTTTACAAGTATGTAAAAAATAAATTGTTATTTAAAAGCTATTACAAAATTGACGAAGCTTTTGCTGATCAAAAATTGTTTTGTGATGCTGACTAAATTTTTACTACTTAATTTTTACAATAAGCCGAAGTCATAACTAATAATAGTATTCATATCTGATTTGTTACCTACCTTTAGTACTTTTTAATTTTGGGTTTGACGTTTCTATGTATATGTAAAATGTCAAAAGATTAATAAAAAATATGATTCGTAAATACCTAAACGTTAAGAATAAACGATAGGTAACGCAAAGAATAATGGGTTGAAAATCAGTCGTGCGTCAATTTGTTTTAACGAAAGTACGTTATTAAGCAACTACCTACGTTACTCTTATGTAATTTAAGGAAAGTGTGCTTACTCTTTTGGAAATAATAACTACGATGTCATAATTAATTGGTAATGGGCATTGTGGCATCTTATTTCTAAGAAAATACAGGGTTATTTTTTAAACCACGCTGCCCCAATGTACCTACTTTACCTTTGCATTTCTTATTTTGAATCATCACCAACAGGCTGCAGTAGTCCACCGATGGACAAATGCCTCTTCCAAAGAGGACCGTGACGAACGACCTTGGACTAACGTCATCCACAGACCCACAACATTTATGATGTCTGTGGGTCTATGTGCCTTATACCTAGTGGCGCTGATTCTAGAGGTATAATACACCAACTAAACTTATGTAATGTAACTGTGGCCCTCTTTTACTAACGGTGCACGCAGAAAAGAGGTTGATTGCAAAGACATTTTAAATTAAATAATTTACTGCATAAATTATTTAATAATTAATTCGACTATTCGAATTAATTATAAAATAATAATTAATTAATTAAATAACAATTCGGATTTAATAAGGGTCACTCAACCATTGATGCTGGTATTGAGTTAATACCACATATATTTGAGGCCTGGGAGGAATCTCATGACGCTTTAGGCGTCTTTTGTGATTTGTCCAAGGCATTTGATTGCGTAGACCATGACACATTGATCAGGAAACTACACTAATATGGTATTAGAGGCGTTGCTCTAGATTTTCTCACTTCCTATTTAAGTGATAGAGTACAAAGAGTTGACGTGAATGGAAAGCGTTCTCCGGGGTCTCTGGTTACTATCTGCAGGGATCAATTCTTGGACCATTTTTTGTTCTTAGTATACATTAATGCTCTACCACATCTTGTGAGGGACGATCATGAGGTTGTATTGTTTGCAGATGACACGTCACTTTTATTCAAATTAAAGTGACGACAAACCGATTTTGACGATGTAAACAATGCAATCTCTAAGGTTGTAAAATGGGCCAATGTAAACAATCTTTTACTTAATAAAAAGAAAACAAAGTGTATTAGATTTATACTACCTAATGTTACACAAGTTAAAGCAAATATCAAAATCAAAGATGAACAGTTGGCGCTTGTGGAAACCACCGTATTATTAGGTATCACCCTAGATAATAAGCTTCAATGGGGTCCTCAACATTGATAAATTATTGAAGAGACTTAGTTCTGCGGCATATGCTGTCAAAAAGATCCGTTGTTATACAGACGTAGACACAGCTAGACTAGTTTACTGCAGCTACTTCCACAGCATTATGTCGTATGGTATACTGTTGTGGAGGAGTGCTGCTGATATAAATACCGTTTTTGTGCTGCAGAAGAGGGCTGTTCAAGCATTTTATTATATGGGTCTCAGAGAATCACTTCGCCAAAAGTTTAAACAAATAAATATAATTACATTTCCTTGTCAATACATCTATGAAAATCTGATGTATGTTCACAAAAATATTAATTTGTTTAAGAAAAAAAAGCGATTATCACAATGTTAATATTAGAAATAAAGATAAACTCGCTGTTGCCACTTGTAGACTCCATAAAGTTAGTAAGTCGTTTAAAGGGCACGGTGTACGCTTTTATAACAAACTCCCAAAAGATATACAAAATTATCAATTAACAAATTTAAAAACATAATTAAACAAAAACTTTATAAAAAGGCATACTATAAAATATCTAATTATTTAGATGACAAAAACTCTTGGAATTGAAAATAGTTGACCATTTTCATCCATTTTGATCGAACTCGAACCTATTGTTTTGTTAAATAAAATAAATAAATAAATAATGCTGGACATTTTTCACACAGCACATCTAGCCCCAAACTAAGCAGAGCTTGTATTATGGGAGCTACATGACTGATATACTACTTATATACTTTTTTTGTAAATACATACATATAATACCTACATAGAAAACACCCAGACCCGAGACAAATATTTGCAGATCATACAAAATTTGTCCCGCAGCGGGAATTGAACCCGCAACCTTCTGCGTCTCAGCCGGGCTTTTGCTCACTGCGCCACAGAGGTCGTCATTAAAAAGAATAACCAGCCTTGTTTTCTTGCCTTTCTTTCCTGAACATGAATTTTGACTTTGACTTTGAGTTGGCAAGAATTTTACTCCTGTCAAATTAATTAAGCGTGTCGCTGTTCTTCGTGTTTATAGTCAGCATGTTTTGAAATTACGACTAAACTAGTGGGGAAAACTTAAATCTGACAAATTTGACAGTAGGTACCAAAATTGTCTTCTTTTTCTTTTTCTTTTCTGTCTATCTTTTTCTGTTGTTACTGTTAGTAAATTGTTGGCACTGGCGTCGATTCTCTTGTACACCAACAAAACGCAATTTGTCAAAATATTGTATATCACATGTCCGTCATAGACTAACTTTTGCTACAAATATTTCATATTTCATATTTATTTTATTGCTGTCATGTACACAGTTTAGTATAGGTGTTTAAACAATACATAAGAAAGTAGGTAGGTACATGAACCCCGTTAGGGCGCTGCAACTTTGAGTTCGATTGTGTATGTTAACAAGTAACTGTTTTTTTTTAAAAATCTGTTATTAAGAATGAAATATAATTTAATAGGTTGAAGAAATCATAAAAGTCACTTATAAAAACATAGGCAATCAAATTCAATCACAATCTAGTCAACAATGAAATACATAATTAGCACATAAAATTTCAAATTATCTGTATTGGTTTGGTATTATAAATGAAATTAAATAGAAATGTCAAATCAATCAAAACTAGTTAGGTGAGGCCAAGTCAAATATACTTATACTAAGGTAGATGCATAGGTAGGTCAGTCACATGAAACATCGGAAGGAGAAAAAGTATACAATATGGTAGTTAAAAATATATGGTCATTTGTGTCTACCATCTTGTTTACACAGTTGCACATTAAATATTTTATGATTCTGATTATGGCGAGAGACCATCCAACTCTACGTGGGCCTTTCGAGAACCCCTCTCTTATCAGCGGTTGTAGGGTTTGCAAGCTACGGGGTTGTTTTTAATACAGCTCTTATATATTTAACTAGCTTCTGCCCACGGCTTCGCCCGCGTGGTACCCGGATAAAAAGTAGCCTATGTGTTATTCTGATGTACTCGTATAAACTATATTACTGTAATGTTTCATCAAAATCCGTTCCTATGTGCCTACAAACGCATATTATTTGGAATGTGGGACCATAAACCATAGCTAAGCTTAGAATAAAACGAAAAATAACTTAAGTCAAACTTTTTATTAACACCTTTACTAAATTAAAGTTAGTTGAGTGAGTTGATGGTAAGAAATGTGCAAACTTTGATAGCAAATCATTTTGCTATCTTTCTTTGATACTTAAAGAAATGACACTTTTAGTTGCAGAATGAAAACAAAAAAAAAATATGTTACTTCGAACTGCTGATCCGAACGACCCCTAAAATATTTGATGCACATGATGCGATGAAGTCAAGAAAGTTACTAATAAGGAAAAACAATTATTTTTAATTTAAAAAAAATAATATTTTCAGGATTCATGAAAAAACGCGGGTATGTGCCAAATATGTTGTTTGGACGTGCCTCTGACAATCCCCATTCGGTATCCTTAAAATCTACGCACTGATGAATGAATGAATGAATGATATAATACTTTATTGTACAAGATAACAAGACAAATAAAAACTTAGTATAACTAAAACTTAGTACAATGGGTGGTCTTATCGTTAAAAGTGATCTCTTCCAGACAACCTTGATTATGTATGTGAGGATGCCATCATGGGGAATACAGTCGTGGGCGTGTTTTTTGGGTTAATTCCCGTTGCCCCCGATGGGGCCGAAGGACAACGAGATTAACCCTTTTTTTCGTTCAATGTTGTTTAGGTGGTCGAATCTTTTACATAAACTGTGGTGTGTTGGTATTGTAGTCTGTAGATATGTACCTACTTTTATAAAGAAGTTGGGAGTTGATTAACACTGGGGTTCATAATAATATTTTCTCCAAAGATTAGTCTTATGCGGACTATAAACAAGATTTCTTAAAATGAAAAATTCTGCCGACCCTTTGCCCGTGGAGACCACTTTGTTATCGTGGTATATTTATAGGCAAAATTATCTGGCCTTGTTTAATGCATTTTACTGTTCATTAATATGACTGTAGAAGAATCTTAATTTTTGCACGACAACGAAATTGAATTCGACAACGAATTTTGACATTTGTGTATACTTAGGCACAGATATTAAAATACAAGGCTTAGGTTAGTTAACACATTAATCTTTTAAGAAAAAAAAATGCATTTTTTGTGATATTGAAAACGTATTTGTTAAATGAATTGCCTTGTCTTGTTTAGCAACCAATGTAATAATCTATATCTATACTAATATTATAGCTGAAGAGTTTGTTTCTTTTTTCGTTTTTTGTTTAACTACAGTTGGATTTGAAAAATACTTTTTTTTAATTTGAAAGCCTTATTCTTGTGGAAGGTTATAGGTTATTTAACATCACGCTAGGACCCTAAGGAGACGAGCAAAATAAGTAATAGCACGGGCGGGCGATGCGAATTGATGGGCCTGGGGTCTAGGGCGGCCGTGGGTTACACTCAGCTAGTATGGTAAAAAAACGAATCCTGAAATCGAATACCAAATTTAGGTTCTAGCTAGAGCATGCCGGGTTCCTAACGATGTTTTCCCTCACCACCCGAGACCACATTACGCAAAGTGTAATCGAAAACTCCGGTATTGCCGACTTAGAGCCCGCGCAAACTGGCGCGGTCAGGGCGGCGCGACGGTTGCGGTGGCGCGTATTTTGACAACCACTTTTCCTTTTGACCACTACTGCCACCGCATCAGTTTGATCGGGCCATCGAAGCAGGATTTAATAAGTCATCATCATCAGTTATAATGATTAAGCAGCTGGGCCTGGTCTCAGCAAAGACTGCGAGCCAACTCTGCCCACTATATCTTTATCCCGTAACTTTTACGGTTCAGCAAGTTGTTGGCAAAAATGGTACTCCCATCCTACACTGCAACTTTCGGTTCGTGATCGCCATTCTGCCTGCTACCCAGCGATTATCGGTTCTGCGAGGTCATCAAAATAACCTGCCCAAAATGGCTATGGAGGTATCACTGCATTATGCTATTTCTGGATTATTTGAACATAAGAATGTTCTGCAGCAATCTTACCGGTGACGACCGGCAGAAGGCGCGTCCACGAGGACACGAGTATCGTCTCACGCACATCGCGAATTGTCTGAAATTTACAAACATGCAATCAGTTACAGTAACTATCTACCTATATAGTTTCACGGTACATAGCATCAGCCAATCGCGAAATTAGCGCCAATGTTCACACAGCACAGATTAATAAATGGGGTCAATGCAGTTTTTTGAAGTCAGAATGCACGACACGAATACATTTGACGACCTCTGTGGCGCAGTGGGCGAAGGCCCGCCTGAGACGCAGAAGGTTGCGGGTTCGATTCCCGCTGCGGGACAAATGTTTGTATGATGCTAAGTTTGTCTCGGGTCTGGGTATTTTCTATGTATAATATCTATGTATTTACAAAAAATTAGTATATCAATCATGTAGTTCCCTTAATACAAGCTCTGCTTAGTTTGGGGCTAGATGATGCTGTGTGAAAAATGTACAGAACCCGCACCTCTTGCGTCTCAGCCAGCTACCACTCTAAACTGGTGCTCTACAAATTTTGCCGGCATTTGAAGACATGTGGCAGCTTGGATTATAATTATACTAGCGTCTGAATACGGCTTCGCCCACGTTGTACCCGGATAAAAAGTAGCCTATGTGTTATTCTGATATATAAGCTATATTACTGTAAAGTTTCATCAAAATCCGTTCAGTAGTTTTTGCGTGAAAGAGTAACAAACATCCATCCTCACAAACTTTCACGTTTATAATATTAGTAGGATAAACACTGCTTGCTTGACGACTCCGGTGATGCGGAGACAAGCAGGTTCGATCTCCGCTGCGGGACAAATGTTTGCAAGGTTTGCAGATATTTGTTCCGGCTTTCGGTGTTGTGGTACCACTGGACTAGTAGTGAGTACCCACGACTCAGGGAGTCCTAGTGTGGGGTCAGGACTATGTATGTGTCTGTTAGGTGTTTATCTATACTTCTATACTAATATTATAAGGAGCAAAGATTTTTTGTTTGTTTGTACCGAATAGGCTCCGAAACTACTGAACCGATTTTAACCGTTTTTTCACCAATAGAAAGCTAAATTATCAGGAAGTAACATAGGCTATATTTTATTTTCAACAAAATTAGAGATCCTTAAGAAAATTTTAATAGTGTAACCCAAAATAGCAAAATTTTAACTATAAAATTCTTTATTTGGCGTGCGCTGAGAAAACTATTGATGATACATAAAAATTATGTACTACATGATTGAAATACTCATTATTACCTACAAAAAAGTCCTCGAGGGAACATATCTAACTATCATAGTTAAGAAACAATATCAGCTTTTGTGTTCTAAAATTTAATCTTAGAACACAGAAGCTGCTAATCTAATTTATTAAATTAAAAATTTAATAAATTAGATCGCCGGTAGAAACAAATGTTGGTTACATTCGTATCGTAGTATCAATTCTTATTCAAATAAATAGTTTTATCATCAAGTGTATTTATGTAGCAGTAAAATACTTTACTGTTACTTTTTATCCCGATGTTCCCGAGGAATCGAAACTTCCTAGGCGCAGCTAGTTTATATATAAAGAGGATGTTTGAGGGTGTTTATAACATTTTGGTCTCACCTATCACACTCGCACAGTCTACCCGCGCACCCATTGACCACTTGGTTCTGCGAGTGATAGTTCTCTAGTGCACACAGAGGTTCATTGTGATAGCACTTCCAGTAATACGGCTGGAAGTACACTGTGTAAAACGGACAGTAGATGTTCTCGTAGCATTGGTCATGCATCTTGCAGCATCTGGAAATCGATGGGGAAATCCATATAAAGACCAGGAACATAGATTTGTTTCCTTGAGAATTCCTCTTCGCTTTCGAGCCTCATATTTACCTATATAGTCTTATTTTGGTACTGTATCTGAAAGGGTACCTCACGATTCTAACTATCAGTCTCTTATGTAGTCTATCTAATCATCCACTTCATTACCTTTGGTTTGGTTATTTGGAAGAAAACAAATAACCAAACCAAACTTATAGACTTATAGCCAACCTGATGGTAAGTGGAACACCCACGAGTAATGCTGATATGTTATCTGTCCTGTAGGGCTCTTACAATGTGGCAGTTGAAGTGGCAATGGACATTAGAAAGAAGTCTACTGGATACATGTAGATATATCAAAAGAAGACCACGAAGAATGATACTGAGCTGCCTGTAAGTACACTAACTTCCTCCAACCGTTCCAATGTCTTTGGTCTACAGATGATGGCCCTCTTACAATATTTCATCTCGCTAAACGACATTTAAAATATATATGAATTTATAAATAACCGGGAAACTCGCTGGGTGGAGTCATAAATAAAGCTAGTCTAGCTGAAGATATTGCCACTAACCTGTCAATTCCATCTGTTGGTCGACCTGCGCCAAGGAACCCACAGTAGCAACCATATCCCTTGTACGCCAGTGGCTCGCAGCCAGTTGCACAGAAGATCATGTTGTACAGATGTAGCACACCCCTCTTGCCTCGATCACCTTTATTTGTATAAATTTGAGGGCTGATATTCCTGTGACAGAGAGCAAAATAATGATATTGGTTTAAAATCAGAAGAAAGTTGAGGTTTTGAAAAGAAGAATAAGATGCTATATATATAGATAAGAGACTTCTTCAAACCTTCTTCCTAAGCGAACTAATCCAAGTGCAGGCTTACAAACGTACAATACGTGTACTAAATAAAATCTTGTTCTTCGTGTCACTAGTTTTTGCCTGAAAAGGCCTCATGCAAAAATAAAAAATACTTCGAGACTTGACTTATCTTGCTTGTCTGTCAGAAGATGATAAACAGGTACATATTTACCTGACTCCATTCCGATAGTCTTGTTCAGGGACGCTGTATCTGAAGGGGTCTCTCGCGAATCCAACCAGCAGTTGCCCCTTCCTTTCATCTTCTAGGTAGTCTATTTCATCATCTACTTCATTACCTTTGGTCTCCTTGCTGTTCCTTTAATTTGAATAAAATCTTACAAATTTAGAAACACATTTTACCGTTTTATCTTAACAAGAAGTACGAGGATTAGAAAATGTCAGCTTTATACATTTCACACCGACAGCCGCTGGGGCAAACAAGTTCTTGAGTAGAGATTGCGTCTGGGTGGAGCGATGACTTAAGAAAGGCGGCAAGCAAAATACCGGGCTCAGTGGCTTTTGTTGGGCCTATGTCCAGCAGTGGACTGATGTGGGCTGATGATGATACATTGCACAAAATTCCATCTGTTTTCAACTCTATTTAAATCTTGAGCGTTGTATTCGACCGTAGCTTACCTAAATGTATTTAAATTTTACTTTGTTTAAAGTAACTAATGTGATAAACATTAACATTTCTCAAGTTGACGATTAGAGAAAGTGTATATACCTATGACTATGACTAAATCTATAAGTGCTATGTATGACTGGGGTGTATGGCCGCGGCAGATGCTGAAGTTGGGCGTAACTTGTACTGTTGTAGATCTTATCGTAGGAGAGACGGCTAGGCCAATCTGAAACAACACATACGAGGTTTTAGAATTAAAACAACGGAGTAAGATGGCGTATACAATCAAATAGTGGAGAGGCCACTCTTGAAGTGAGAGAGATTCACACCAAAGCCTGCACTCATCTCCTTGCAAGCGTGACACACGGGTTTTTGTACAAGACTGGTGAATTTGATTTAAATATAAATCATCATAATATGAGACCTTTAAGTGCCTTTAAGTGGCAATAATCTATACTATAATAAGAATTTAACAGGTCAAATTCTGTACATTGAAGATATTTTAAATTTTTTTGGTGGGCACTCTATAATATATAGAGTGCAGAGTGCATAATTCGTCTGCAGGGATGGCAATCGCGAACGAAGTCGCGGGTACAGCTAGTCATAAATATAGGTAAAAATAACAATAGATGTTTCGAATTAATATGAACGAAGCGGCTAGACCTTGAGTCCAGCTGATACAACAAACAATTTACTAGAATCAACAACATAATATCTGCAAAACACCAGATAACATTGTTCTTTCAAATGAGATCGGTCAGCATGTTGCACAATCGTTCTGCATAAAATTAACCTGAAAAACTTTACGCCCTGAATGTTAGTGAACAATAGGTAGGTACCTCTAATTGAGTACAATCAACAATGGAGATAGCATTTGATATTCATAGTAATTAGGTATTATTTATACTGTAACATGCTATGAGTAGGTACAGTCAGCGAAGCAATTTCTTAAATAGCTCTTTTACAATTTCATAGATAATGTTGTACCTAATTATTCATGACCAAGCTAATGTCAAAAATGCATCCAAGTTTCACTTGAAATAATTTAACATCTATTATTTTGTGAAACAAATTATGTACCTGATTGTCCCAAAGTAGGTACATAATTATTCTCTACTAGCCGATGCCCGCGGTTTTACTCGCGTAGGTAAATGATTTTTGATAGATGCATAAAAATACATGTACGTAAGAATAACACTACGATACGAATACAACCAATTTTTTGTTTCTACCGGCGATCTTATTCAATTTTAGAACACAAAAGCTGCTATTTAGATATATTCCCTCGAGAACATTTTGTAGGTAATAATGAGTACTTTAATCATGTAGTACATAATTTTTATGTATCATCAATAGTTTTCTCAGCGCACGAATGAAAATAAATTTTAGCTTATGTTACTTCCTGATAATTTAGGTTTCTATTGGTGAAAAAAATTTTAAAATCGGTCTAGTAGTTTCGGAGCCTATTCGGTACAAAGAAACAAAAAATCAAACAAACAAAAAAATCTTCCTGTTTGTAATATTAGTATAGATGACCATGCCATAGCCTGTAATGATTTGACTGTGTGCAGCCAACCGAGAAAATTGTGGCATCGTGTGTCTAATCTAAGCAATTTATAGGCTTTACAGTCATTCATCAGAATACCTTTAAAATAACGGATTAATAATTGATTTTAAAATGTCTATAGTTTGATTTTAAGAATGTTATTTTTGAATTCTACACTTCACGAGTTAGGTTGATCCGTTCGTTCATATCGTCATATCCGTTTTTTTACCTTCCTATATAACTCCTTCTATAGGCAGTTATAGATGAGCTAAATAATAAAATATCATAAGATGATACAAGTAGTCATTGAAGTATATGCAAAATATTATCATACGAATTCAATAGAGGAGTCATTTAAGTAAAAGTAAAATAATTAATATTATACTAATTCAATATAACAGTTATGTAAATAAACGAAAAACATAACGAATTCAATAGAATAAGTAAAAGGCAAATAAAATTATACAAATTTTAACAGTTATTGAAGGAAAAATAATATCATACGAATTTGATAGAGGCAGTCAATTGAGTAGAAGAAAAATATCATTTGTAGATGAATTTGATAGAAGCAGTTATTGAAGTAGAAGTAAAATAATAGTAGACGAATGCGGTTCAGTTACATTTACCTGTTCCAAATTTCATCCAAATTGGCTGAGCCGTTGCGGAGATTATTGACAAATCCTAAACATCGAAACTTGTGATTGTTACTTACTGAATGCTTTTACTTTGATCTTATTCAGACCAGGGTCTAGACCTCACGCTTACTTTTCCTTTCACGCCAAAGCAAATTTATCAAGGTAAAACTTGGCAGCTGTCACGTGACCTTTTTCGCAGCTAATGTCATTCCCATACAATTCAATCTCTCCGCAGGCGTTAACGTCAACAGAAAGTGGTATTTGTCTAGACCCCTGGTGTTATGTGAGTACTCCCAAAAGAAAAATGTTGCATAATTTCGTTTTGATATTAAATTACCTTTTCGTATATGTAATAATTCTACTAATATTATAAACGCGAAAGTTTGTCAGGATGTATATTTGTGACGCAAAAACTACTGAATAAATGTTGATGAAACTTTACAGTAATATAGCTTCTACATCAAAAAAACATATAGGCTACTTTTTATCCGGGTATCACCCGGGCGAAGCCGTGAGCAGAGGCTAATTACCTATCCGAAAAGATCAGGGAACTGCGAATAAAGCGAATCTAAACTCGCTGTTAACTAAAATCGATGTCAAATCGTTAGATGTATACCTACCTACTATGTAGGTTAATGCCAGGTCTGCAAAAACATATTACCTACTTATTTGCAGAATTGAATAAATTAATTGGTCACGAAACACATTTCAAGCCAGCTCTCCATTGTTTTATTATAGCGCATGTCATTACCGACATCCTTACATAAATCTTTGGATAAATTATTTTATATTTTATAATACTTATAGATCTAAATACTATAGATTCTAGAAGTAGAGGATCATTGCATCAGCGTTTGCGATCACATTATAGCGATAGCGATGGTCTCCACAAAAAGCCTCTTTGATAATATACAGCTTATGTCTACCCATTAAAGTCCATTCTAAATATTGGTGAAAGAATTTGTAAAATCTGATTAGTTTTCGGGAGTTTCGGAGATTACTTTCTACTTCAAAACTTTCAAACGTTACATCTTTATAAATATTAGTGTAGGTAGATATATTGTAACCAAGACAAATGGAAGCCTGTCTACGGCAATGAAATCATCAAAATACATGTATTGTGTACCAATGTGAGACAATTTCAATGCCATCTTACAAAGTTATCAAAACAGCATTCAAACACTATTGGCAATAACTATTAAAATGTTCCGTTATGTACATAGATCATGCCTCCTTAAGGACCGATGAAGTTAGTCGATTGTGCTAGAGTATGACACATTGACGTAATCGCTTCCCTTGGCACCGGCACAGCATCACACTTGCATAGAAACACCAAGTTTCCGCAACTCGATCCATTATGACAACTTGCTGCATGAATGGTCTAGTAGTAATGGGATATGATCGACTAGCCTTAGCCTATGTGTTATTCTGACGTAAAATATATTACTGTAAAGTTTCATCAAAATACGTTCAGTAGTTTTTGCGTAAAAGAGTAACAAACATCCATCCTCACAAACTTTCGCGTTTATAATACTAGCTCTCGACTTCCGGATTAGAAGTCGCAGTATCGCACACTAGACCAACATGTCTGAAACAACTACACATTATTTACTGGCCTTGGCTTTCTTCTCACAAAACTCACCTTCTTACGTGGGTACTAAATGTCAAGGCGATAGGTACAACCTACCTGCCTTTTCCTAATTTATAGTTTTGCAATCGTAAACATACATAAATGATGTTCTTGAACTTTATCAAATTAGAAAATAATATAATTCGAGATGAATAAATCTTTACTGGTTTGAACTTTGAATCCACAAACAAGTATATACTACAATTTTTTCATAAATTATTAGGACGATAAAAGGCTGGAAAATTATTAGTATTCTTAGAATTTATCCGTCTGTGTACACATTATTTTTCAGCTGTCTCTATCGTCAAAGGTTTGCTGGAAGAAAACTCTTGTTAGGGTTAAGCTCGCCTTTGTACATGTCCTATATGTAAGTTTTTGTCTGTATTTTCTGTATGTACAATAAAGAATAAAGACTAAAGGACAATCTGATCTCATTTTAAAACAGTCAAAGACTGTAAATCATTTGGTATAAGATATTTAGATTTCACAACTGGGCTTTGGAAATAGTCTCATCCTTATAAGTTTTTTTTATGGTACCTAAACTATAAACGTTTGGCGTATCGTCATCATTTGTTGTTTATCCTTTTAGCAAAAGCGATTATTTCTGACCAGAAACATCGTCTGCCTACATTCAGCAGTGCTGCGATAGGCTCTATTGCTTATAAATAACTAACTGCATAGTACCTGCCTACCCTTTTGAATAATGCTGTTCAGAGCCTACTATTTGCTCAAATATTGTAGGTAGGTACTTACTCTTTGTAGTTATGTGACTTAAAAAATTCTCTAAATAAATAATTATTAATGTTCTTTATTTTTAAAGAGATATGGGGAGACCTTTGCCCAGCAGTGGGACGACATGAGTTGTTTTTATAATCAGTGTTTTGAATTGACTCCATCCTACTTACGGTTTGCGTGAAAGAGTACCTATGTTTGTATCTCTTTCACGCAAAAAAATCTGAACGTATTTTGATGAAACTTTACAACAACATAAATCAGAATAACACATAGGCTTCTTTTTATCCGAGAACCACGCGGGCGAAGCTGTGGGCAGAGACTAGTAAGAGATTAAAGTATAGTTGACAAAATCAAAGAAAAACGCGTCAGATGGTATGGGCACGTCCAAAGACGCCCGGAAGATCACGTGGTTAAGCTTGCCCTAAACTTGCCAACGACGAAGCGTGGACGCTGAAGACTGCCCTCCACTTTGTTGACGCCGCTCGAAAAAGACCTTCAAGAAGTCGACATCGTAAAAAATCGTGCGCAGTAGAGAAAAAGGACGAAGAAGGCCGACCCCTAAGTGAATGGAATAAAAAGCCGATAGTGCATATATAGTGTTTTGAATTGATAATTGCTTTAGTATCATTCTAGGAATATCCACTTTTGTACCTTTGATTGTTTACTAATGCTTCTGCTGTCGTTCTATTGACAATTTCTACGAGTATATTATTGTTTTTTTTGAAAAACAATAATATACTCGTAGTACTCTCCTTTCAGTGTTGGACTATTTTTTCACAGACAATCAATATACAAATATTAACACCCAATAATCACATACATTCATAGTCCTGACGCCAAACTAGAATTCCCTGTATCGTGGATATCAGGAACTACGAGTTCCATAGTACCACAACACCAGACCTGGAAAATATCTGCAGAACATGCAAATATTTATCCTGCACTGGAAATCGAACCCGCACATCCATGGTGTCTCCACCACACCATCTCAACAATAAATTGATGATGAGTCTGCATCGCTCTTTAGTGTGTTTACAAAGTACTTGTAATTCAAGTTAAGTTTCTAAATGCCCAGTCATCAACACAATTCAGATTACGAAAAGGTTAAATTTCGTAAGCATTCACTTATTTTTTTAACAAAAATAACCTTTTTTAATTATAAAAATATTATCATGAATTAACAACTTTCATGCGTTCTTTGCCTTTTAATTCAAGGTCGGCAAATGCAGTTTGAATGCTGACACAAAAGTTCTGTTATTGCTTTGCTAACCGAAAGTTCGTTGCGAATAGATAATTTGATTTCGATATTTCTCAGGGTTATGAAGGCTTCTCTGATATCATGTGACATAACATTATGTTGTTCATCTGTCTGGGTCAGTGGGCTAAATACTCTAGGTAGTTTACACAAAACTGCACCAATACCACGCAGAAAAAGGCTCTTTACATGTGTCCGCGATATCACAAATAACAAAATAACGATCAGTGAACTACGCTAATTTTTTTTGGGACAGGGAGCCTATCATGAAGTCTTATTGGGTTTGGGTGCCGAGGGCGGCCGTGTCACAGCTTGCACTTATATAATTATAAAATCTGACTTCCTTATAAACGCAAGTTTAATTAAATTTAAAAATACAACGTTCTTGAGGTGTCGCTACATTCATTTTTTTCTGTGATTTCATATGAATTCTCTAGATACATTAAAATTTGGTTTGAAGCGAACGGTACCCTAAAAACGAAATGCTTTAAATCACATTACATCAGCTCAATTAAGACGTTGACGAAGTAAACGAGTGAAAGTAGAAGGTATGAAATAAAATCTGTGCGAAGCCAAAGTTTAAGATCGCTGTGATCTCAATGTTCCAACCGGTTGAACGAAAGTGATGCAGGTTTTTGTGCTGTTGAACTTATTATTACGCGTGTTTAATGGCTAGTTTACACTGGGTACATTTTGATGTAACATGGCCAGGCTATATGTAAGAATTGCAAGTTAAGACACCAGCACAAATGCCCCATTGATGTTCGATTATCGAGAGTTCTAAAATGAATGAGTATAATTTTAAGGAAGGCCAAAAAAAGTGATGTGTGGAAGATGACATGGATAAGTAAAAAGTGAGTGCAGCTAGAGTGGAAGAGAGAAGAGTAGAAGAAAACTTGTTGTGGAAGATAATGATAAAATAGCCACTAACAATAAAAATTCCACACTATTCTGATTTTTTTATAGAATATACTGAGCATTTTAAGAACAGCTGAGCAGTTGTTATAAAATAATCTTTTAAGCGCGACGAACTCGCTAGCGAGCAAGGTTCCACCCAAACTGTTCATCTGAATCTCTCAAGAGAATATACGGCATAAATCATCTGTATTTGTTTTATAACAGGGTTTTATTTAAGTTGCAATTTTTGTATGTAAGTTTGTTTGTTTAGGTCAAATCTTAAAGCTGAATTAGAGCCACTTCCTCTTATCCTATGTTGGTTCAGTTCCGATGACAATACATTTTATCCTGAATCGATATCCAGGATTACCTTCAGATAAAGGAACTCTTCAACGGTCAACAGCACAGACACGATATTTTGTGAACTCATTTAATTTTGATAGCTGGTTTTAAGTCACCATGGCATGGTTGCTGCAGTTAGGGTTAAAAGCTTGTTTTTAAAAATGTTTTTTTTTGTTATTAATTTATTTAAGCATATCTTAGAACTAAGTGTATCTGAGTGCGTAGACCTGAGAAAGTACGATTATAAGTACTGGTAGGAACGCGTAGTCACTATTATAGACGGTAGATGGGAAATAAGACCGGACTACGTAAGTAGCCTTGCCGGGCGTTACTCCTCCGTTTAGAAAAGTTGCTCTTGATGTGTGATCTTTAATGTACCAACTATTTCTAATATCTTGCAGGTTACAATGGGCTAGCCATATAGCAGCAGAACTGAACTCCGCTGTAGAAATAGGTTTTCGATTAATGACCACGAATAGTCCCATGGCTCTCCCGGTGCCCGGTGTCATCGTTTCATGCAATGAGATATCACCTTTGATCGGGGCTAAAATTGGTAATCAATATATACCTAGAGCCTTCGGGTAATTCCGAAATGCTAATTGATGAGTTGAGTGCTTCTCCGTTCAACCCACAATTTTTCTACCCAATATTATTTTTACCTGTTCAACCCAAAACATATGCTCCGTTCTACCCAATCCTAAAATCTAAGCCACAGTGTATTTTAAACAGTACAGACACCGTAATATTTGTAAAAAACCGAACTTGATGAAATTATTACCTAAAGTAACTTAAAATTTTGTACCTACAATATGGAGGTAATAATATTTTATGCTAATGTTTATGCTCTCTTCAAACGAATGCACGTGCTTTTCCTAGAACAATGTAAGTAGGCGGACTTATTGTTTTGTTTTAAATATTTGATCTTGAAAAAAAATATGATTTTGCATGACTGATATTATGTACCTAGATAACTTAGAAATGTTACTTTATATATACCTACCAGACCTGAATCTGAACATTAATGTGCTAATTTTTATAATAATTTTTATTTGATTATGTTTTTTTCTTTAAAGGTTGATTAGTGTTTTTGTTAGACTAGTAGACAAAAAAACTAGTAGACAAATATCTTGGGTCGAACAGAGCAAAATACCTATTGGGTACAAAAATTTTGGGTCGAACGGGGAAGCACTCGATGAGGAGTTTAACTAGATATAGGAAATAACAATAATTTATCAGAATTTATACGTTTCCTGTTAAAAGCTTAAATCATTTCATCTTCTTAAATATATAGCCCTGAACTCTGGTACAATTTTGCATCTGTTTGACATTGCCATTAGTAAATAAATACGTTTTAAACCTCATGATATATTTTTTTGTGCGAATGTAATTTCGAAGTATGTCGGATAATTCTGAAAGAAGTTTGAAAATGCCTTTTATGTGGTTCTGATATAAGATACATATTTCATTTTAGTCCGTATTTACCCCCAGTAAACGATTGGGTGTAAATAATAATTATCGGAATATCCCGATTTTCGGAAATAGCCGAAGGCACCTTAATGGTTTTACCTAACTAAATGACCAAAATAATTTCAACGAAAGTTGATCGAGAGTAAAATATGATGTAACTAGATCCTAAAACTAGTTACATTTGCCCATAACAACATACTTACTCACCTGTTAATAAATGGCTTTGAAACCCATAAAAAAGCTGACCATAATTATTACTTATTGAAAGTGTTGCTTGGTATTTTTAAAACGGTCATATTATTAGCTCACTTGTAACTTATAAACTTGCGAAGAAGCTTGCGGCTTCGCCCACGTGTTACCCGGATAAAAAATACCCTATGTGTTATTCTGATGTTTAAGCGTTTTAATATTAGTAGGATAATCAAATCTTCTACGTCAATTTTAACCTAGCTACTTCTAATTATCGTATTGAAATGAAACTTTGTATGTAGTTCGGGTGACAATACTATAATTTGCAAGAGCAAGTGTTTCTAAAATTATAATTGATTAAGTTTCGTTTTTTTTTCTCCTAATGTTTACTAGTTTTTATTTCCAAATTATTTTAGATAGTAATGTGATCTATGCATAGATATAAGTATATTTAGATAGATAGATAGATAGATAACTCTTTATTGCATACACCAGGATAAAAAACACTTTACATAAGATCTTAAAACTAGGTTGTGGTGATACAATGGGCGGCCTTATCGCTGAGAGCGATCTCTTCCAGGCAACCTTTGGATGGACTTGAATTAAAAGAATGTGAAGAGAGGTGGTGTAACTGCAATAAAAAAATAATAATAATATTTGCAGTAGGTAATAAAATATATATTTAATAAATAATATAATGTGGTATAATGTATACCTATAAATAATTCAGTAATATAATATATAACTACAAATGCAATGACTGGAGCTAAGAAAATGATAATACTTAGTTTACCGAAGCTGCAAAGTACAGTTTAAAGACCTCATTTTTAAAAATAGTAAGCGATTTTGCATGTCTAATGGATACAGGTAAGTCGTTCCATAGTCGGACTGCACGCACAGTGAAAGAGTTACTAAAGAAAGTGGAGTTGTGGAGTGGGGTCTTCAACTGAAGAGAATCTGAGGAGCGCAGGTTGCGAGGATTAGAGAGATATAAGAATTCGAAGAGTTGCTTAAGGTAAGGTGGAGAAGAAGGAATGAATAATATATTGTACAAAAGGGTGAGAATATGAGCATCCCGGCGAAGGCGGATTGGCAACCACTTGAGCTTAACGCGATACTCGGATATATGATCATATTTGCGCAAGCCAAATATGAATCGAATGCAGAAATTTTGAAGCCGCTCAAGCTTATTTAGTTGCTCTTCTGTAAGATCGGGGAAGCTGGCGTCGGCATAGTCTAAGATAGGAAGTAAAAGAGATTGTGCGAGCGTAACTTTAGTGGCAGTTGGAAGAAAGTTGCGTAGTCTCCTCATGGAGGCAGCCGACGCAAACATTTTCCTTCTGATTTCAGCAAGCTGTGGACTCCATGACAGCTCACTATCGATAATGACACCCAGGTTCTTTACGGATTTAGTGAACGGAATAAGTGTGCCGTCAAAATGGACCTGAGGTAAGCAAGCCAAGTCAATCCTGGCGAGCATCCGAGAGCTTCCGATGACTATGACTTGAGTTTTCGCAGGATTGACTCCGAGGCCGTAGGACTTGCTCCACTCCAGAATTTGGTTTAGATCACTATTAATTTTTATAATGGCTTGATGAATGTTATCAGCTGAGGCTTGCGAATAAATTTGAAGGTCATCAGCATACAGGTGGTAGGAAGAAGATATTTTTTTGGAAATAGAGTTAATAAAAATAGCAAAGAGAAGAGGAGATAAAACGCCGCCCTGCGGTACGCCAGCAGTAAGGTTACTCCAAGTTGAATAAGTATCCTCGATACGAACACGCTGCCGGCGCCCATACAGGTAACTGTGAAACCAATCAATTACCGTGGGAGATATGTTAATCGAGCTCAGAATACCTAAGAGAATATCAAAGTTGACATTATTGAAAGCACTGCTAAAATCTAGCAGCGTTAAAACAGTCACTAGACCACTGTCTATGCCCAGCCGGATGTCATCTGTTATCTTCACTAGGGCCGTAGCTGTGCTATGCCCAGAGCGAAAACCAGATTGCATAGGATTCATCAGAATATTTCTATTAAGGAAGATGCTAAGTTGGTGATGTACTAAGCGTTCCAGTACTTTAGATAGGAAAGGAAGAATAGAAATGGGACGATACTCAGAGAAGGAGGAAGGATTGGTTTTTTTAGGCAAAGGAATCACTAGGGCATCTTTCCAGGAGGAGGGGAAGGTGGAGCTAGATATTGAACTATTAAGGAGATGGCTGATGATTGGGGTTATTTCATCCAGTATGGGCATGATCATGTTCCGACTTATACAGTCACTCCCAACTGCGTTGGACGATATGGATCTTATGCTCTTCTTAACATCACAATCGGAGAATTGATAGAAGTTGAAATGAAGAAAGTCAGGGGTTGGAATCAAAGAAAGATGCTTCAAAGTATTAGCTTTGTCAGAATCAGCAAGGTTCGAGTTACAAGTGAAGTGTTTATTTAATAAATCTATGTTAAGATTGTTTGGGATACTAGTTTGACGCGACTTACCAACCCCCAAGGACCTTAGGAATTTCCATACTTTTGATGGATCATCATTTTGTACTGAACTGTGAATATGTCGGCGTTGAGCGTCCCTACACACTCTGTTGCATTTGTTACGACGAATGATAAATTTTTCTTTATTCTCAACGGTGGGTTTACATTTAAATTTATATTTGGCCAATTTTTTTTTGTACAAGATGTTTAATCTTTATGGCACGCACAGGAGCATGTACATCAAATAGATCTGTCAAAGAGCTGTTAAAAAGTTGAACCTTCTCATCGATAGTGGCAGCATTAATGATCCCAGACCAGTCAATGTTTAGAGCATCTTGACGAAGACGCTCCTGATCCATGCCAGCAAAGTTACGCTGCAGAATAATTTGTGGTTTAGCTTTAGGCGGACGGGTTTTATATGATAAGAAGATCAGGTCGTGATAAGAAAACATTAGCGCTGAGCATTGACCATGTTTAGCAACATTATTTGGAGAAGATACAAGCATTAAGTCGAGAAGCGAGTGGGTACAATTAGGAAAATGATGAGTAGCTCCAAGAGGGAGAATAGCCAGATTGCTAGCCTTTGCAAGTGTTTCAAAAGCGTAGGTACGGTGGTCGCGCTTGTGGAGACATGTATTAAAATCACCCATAATAATGGAGTGACTGTATGAAGGAGTTAGGTCTTCGAGAAGTTTCTCAAAGGACGGGAAGAAGTTAATACGAGAAGAATTTATGTAATAGACTCCGAGTAGGACCTTGGTATGAGAAAGGAGAATTTCGACAAAAAGATGTTCGCCCGCATCAGTCGGAGGAGGTTGTGGGGACACGTTAACTATAGAAAATGGAATATGTGCACGAAGATAAATAGCAACACCTCCGCCTCTTCCGTCTGTGCGGTCGTTACGTATGAGTCGAAAACCTGGTAAGGGGTAGGAAACTGATGGAAGACATGGCTTTAGCCAAGACTCGGAGACTAAAACAGCATGGATATTTTTATTATCAAATGACGCCAGCATGTCAGAGAAATGGGCCGGAATGCTCTGTGCGTTTATGTGAATGACATTAAAATTTTTAGTTACATTAGAAAAATGAGTCTCAATTGTCTGTGAAAGACTGGGAATACTACAGTAACTTTCATCACTGCTCGTTTCACCGTCATCGTTAGAAAACGATAAAAAGTGGTCGTTATCACTTCCATCGCTACCAATCACTGACATAGGTAGGTAATACACCTAAATAGGTGTGCTAAATAAATATTAAAATAGAATAAATAAATACAAAAGAAATGAAAAAAATATATATATATAAATATTTATAATAAAAATGTGTGCCTGTCTAATTACAAGTCCACCTGCCAGTTGTGCTATGTTCTGTAGGAGATGGATCCCAAATACTAGTGCACTGAGACTCGTACCAATGTAGCACAGATAACAAAAGTTATATACTAGGATGCACCTAATAAAATAATAAAAAAAAACACTACAGCTTACACAATACTAGAACGCAAGTAAAAATCAGATAAAAAAATAAATAAATAAAAAATAACAATAAAATACATTCATTATCTACATAGGTATACTGCAACACCCATCTTAAGCTGTATTATTGCGAACTGAATTGGAAATATTAAGATATATATTTAATATGTATCTTAATATTTACACTGTCCACACATTGCATGCTGTGTTCACTAGTTATTACTAAGCTATTAATTAGTGTGCCCTGTTATGAATATTATGTGTAAATTTAAAATTGTGAACAAAAAAAAAATGGTATCTTGGAGCTGGTCTAATAATGGAGCCAGGAGGTGGATAGTGAAATTATTTTTTATAATTATTAGTGCGTGATAAAAACGTGTTTTTTAGTTTTTTAAACTACACATTTTATTATTAGCTTGGTAAATTATCTTATATTTAGTCCTATGTAATTTGCAAGCGACGTAAATTCACTTACTTTATAGGTATAAGCTGACGAGTCTCATTGAATAAATTTCCTGTTGACTTTGGCTTTGAAGTTTCTCAGGACTGATAAATTGCAAACCATCTACAGTAGTTCTCATAGGCGAGGCCTAGGCTCAGCAGTGAACGGTTTTCTTTTAAAAAGACATCACTTTTGAGCCTGGGCCTATGAAATCCTCTTAAAATTATGTTTATTACTTAGGATATATATAGGTATAGACCGGGAGTTCGCAGTCTTCAACCTTACCTATCTAGTACTAGGACCGGACGTACATGAGATGAAAAAAGAAAAAAATAATGTAAAAGAAAGCATGTTAAAACACTTTTTTTACTGTATGTAATCTAGCCGGCTGTGCCTGGGCAATCTAATGGAATGTTGCGTTTTCATTGTTCAATTTTTTTACACCTCATACCGACATTTGAAGGCAGAAAAGAAGAGAGTGCCAATTTTCATGTGGTTGAAAGAAGTAATCAAAAATCGTTTTTTATCATTTTTCTACCGAGGATGCCGGCTAGATTAGGTAGTCTTGACTTTACATAATATATGCAGAATGTTTTTGAATACTTTCTCTTGAAAAGTATCTATTCAAAAACATTCTGCCGAGCAGCGCCCTGGCAGCATACGTTCTTTTTACATTATTGTTTGGCCTCTTTCACCCCATGCATGACCGTCCTGGTCCTCGATAGGGGACCAGGTTTAGCGACCGTGAACTCCCGGTCTAGTACAACCTATTTTTTTTTAACTACTTATGGAATGATTTTTATCAAATCTCCGGTCATCGGCTAAAAACGCCCAGGCTTTCCATATCAATGAATATAAGAAGCTTTTACTCTCGCCTCCCTTGTTTTAGCTAAAAATGGCTCAATCTTTTGATTTTTATCAAGGAATCTATTTTATAAAGTGTTATTTTTTCTCGCAGGCGGGTTGGCTCGGGGTATAAAATAATTTACCTAAAAAAACTACTGGGCTTATATTATTGTGTTTTTAGTGTGTTATAAAAAACTATTTTCTATTTACTTTTAAGTTAGTACGCTTACATTTTACAAAAAAGTATTAAGTAGTATATCAGCCATGTTCTTCCCATAATACAAGCTTTGCTTAGTTTGGAGTTAGATGATGCTGTGTGAAAAATGTCGAGCATTATTTATTTATTTATTTTCCAGCATAGGCCCAGACTTTTCCTTTTCCATAGCGCGCCTGCTGTTTCTTTGAAGTCATCTTTGAAGGGTCTTCCTCTTGCCTAATATGATATCCCTAATAGTAATTCCAATAGTAAAGTTATCATCTCTCTGACATAAATACATTAAGACATATATTATCATTATCGACAGCCTGAGAAATTCACTGGACACATAGGATGCTATGACAAATGATCTTAGGCCACCTCCATCCATCGGCTTTTCGCAATCTACGAGATGTTATCGGTCCATCGAGCGTCGCCCGGTTCATGGTCGCCGTTCGAGAACGTTTCTGGCGGTTGTCGGTTCTGCGAACTATAATGGCCTGCCTTTTGCCACTTCAACTTCTTAATTATAAAAGTTGGATCGTTGACTTTAGTTCTTCTACGGATTGTATTGTTTTGGATTTTAACACAGTTTTGACAACATAAAAAAGAGAAAATTTGTTGAGGTTGTTCATGCCCAACAGTTCATAGACGTGCCCTATATCTGGCTTATATATTACTTTGCACGGGTTGTCTTCGCTTTGAAGCTCGTCAAGGGACAAAATGAGTGTCATCGATTTCCATAACATAAGGAATTCTTTAGTTTCCAGGAAAAATCAAGAAGTTTATTTTTGATTTATAACAATAGTATTATAATATCCATGACATAGGTTTCAGTTAAAGGACCTTACTTATAGATATTTTGCAATAACAGTGTTTTGTTTTCTACTGTTTAATTTGAAAGAACGCAATATAGAAAGAGATTTATAAGTATTCATATTGTAAAAACGGGAATTTTCACGTACCGTACTATCGGTGAAGGCACCGACTAAGTTTCGACTCATTCCGAGAGTCTTCATCAGGGTGAGTGTTCGCAGCGTCGCGTCGAGCAGTTCCTTGCTCCTTCATTGTGAGTTCGAATAATAAAAACCGATGGACTTTGTTATTGATCTTTTTTATTGGTATCGTTGTTCCGTGACTTTGACTGACACTCGATGGTATCTACATAACAATCAATTTTATAGGTCTGGCAAGTGCTGGACATATTAGACCAAGTTCATAGTTTATCGATGAAATATCAGGACAGATGGTGAGAAAGAGGACAATAACTTGTAGCTAGGCAGGATTTTTTAAAAACACTTTTTTCTTGATTGTACTTAACCTAGCCGGCTGCGCTTGGGCAATCCTTTGAAATTTTGCGTTTGTATATGACCTCTTATACCTCACGTATATCTAAAGCTGGTATTCAAAGGCATTCGATCGAAGGTAGTGCCAAAGTTAGGTGTAAACACCGGGGGTGTTTAATTCAACTGCTCAGACGAGTAATATTTTTAAATACACAGGTTGAATGAAATTATTAAAGACAGATATATTACTACTATTCGATTTTAAGATTATAGACTACTAGCTTCTGCCCACGGCTTCGCCCAAATTTTACTCGGATAAGAAGTAGCCAAGGTGTTAGCTATATTACTGTAAAGTTTCATCAAAATCCGTTTAGTAGTTTTTGGGTGAAAGAGTAATACACATCCATCCTCACAAACTTTCGCGGTTATAATATTATTAGGATATAGTACGAAGGATTAGATTAAGGACAGTCAAGAATAAAAGTGTTAAAAAAGTCCTGCGAAGCTGCGCCGAGACAGCATACGTTCATGTAAATAAATGTTCTGATTTTGCTTATTTAACTTGATTTTTGTTTTCTTTTACGCCATGTATGATAGTGTCAAGTAGTTCCGTCTGGAATCCGCATGAAAGTACGTACGCACTGTTACTGGAGAAGGTTCAGAAGGCGTTTCTGAGGTCTCAGTACAAGCGAGAATTTGGGTATTACCCATATATGTACCCAACTAGGTTTCTCCAAGGGTGTCTTGGATACAATTCCCTACAGACTAGAAGAGCGTATGATCAGACGGCAACAATGTGCAAGGTGCTCCGTGGTATGATCGACGTCTCTGATCTGCACAACCTTCTGTTTCGGCTCTACCTTCCCAATAATTACCTTCGCAACAGAAGCCACAGACTTTTCTCTGTACCCTCCAGTAGAACCGTCGCTCGTGCTAACTCCCCACTACCTCGCACCCTCGCCGGACTCAACAGACTTCTTGACCAGAACCCAGACTGCGATATCTTCGCAGATGAATGGAAGAGTTTAATGTTGGTATGCCTGAGGTTTTGCGAGCGTGACTAATGAAAGGATGCTTGTTTGTGTTGTTAATATTATTTTAATTTATATTAATCATTTAAATATTATTAAAATCTTTTTATTTATGTATTATTTCAATTAATTTTTAACTATTTAATTTTTAAGGGTATTCTGTCTATTGATTTATTTTAGCAAATGTTTTTCAATCATTTTAATTTATTAGATTTAAAAGATGTTTTTGATTTTATGTAACTAGTGTAATTGGTTTAATCGTGTTAGTTACTTAATAATAAATAAATAAATAATAAATAAATGATGTCGTCCTGGTCCTGGCACTCGATTGATAGGCTTGGTGACTAAGAACTTTACAACTTTACTTTTACTTTGAACTTTACTCTAGAAGACTTGTAGAAGATTTGTGAACCTTGATCGCGAGAAATCGGCTGTATGTACGAACGTATGTATCTTTGTGATTTCAATGAATAAACGGATTGATTGACTTCGATGAACAGGTTACGCAAATCATTAGAACTGGATGGAAACACCCATTCAGACAGCTTCCAGGCACTGCTAAAAGCGGTGCTTTATGACGAATGTAGGGTAATTAATCTGAGTAGGTACCTACATAGTGTTGTACGACTTCGGACGACGAATCGGATGTATTATCGATAACAGGGGTCCTGGTGGACGTATCCAGGCTTATGGATGAAGGAGGGATAATTATTTTGTATAGTTATGTAAATTTTTAGAAGTTGCCCGATATGGCATATGATATGAGGTGCGCTCAAAACGGTGGCTCCGAGGCTGTTTTGTAAGTTATTTTCAAGTTTAAACTTTTTTGGGTGGGAAAGGGACGATGTAATTTTAGGTGTATCTTGTAAGTAAGTTTACTTCTCTAAAGGCAAATGTTTCGGAAACAATGTATCTTAATCTACAAATACCTAAAAGTGATTGATATGGGTCAAGGAGGGCTCTACCACTTTAACAAATCACGAAGGTTCCATTATGTTTGGTGATATGTAATATTTTTGGTGGTACCTAGTAACTCTATTGGAATCACAAAAAAGTCATGGATCATCATCAAAAAGTGTAGACCTAGACTTTTTATTAAAAACGATAGAAATTAGGGCATCTCAGAAGTAACAATGTTATTTTGTATAAATTTAGTATGGAGAAAACTTACATAAAATCTGTGGTGTAATTTTGTGGTAGGTAGTTAGGTATCTAAATGGCATGTAGATTTAGTAGGGGTCATTTTTATTTGGCCTCTTGTTTTCTGTGAGTTTCGGTCGGTAAATTATTAACAATTTCAATAATACTGAACCTTAATTTTATCGAATGGCTAGCTTTGATTGTGTGATTACCCGGACCGTATTATATCCTGATCATGAACTTTATTTACTCTTCATTCCAATCGGTTCATCTGTAGGTACGGCGTGATTGAGTGCCTGAATATTGTTCCTTAAAGGGGGATGGTTTTTGAGCCAGACCCCTTACCCTTGACTCCATCCCTGTCGCGAGATTAGAGCCCACAGTTACGAACAATCATTCGCATCGGAAACGCATTGTGCAATCGAGTTTAATGGAGGGCATCGATTATCGTACTCGGCGTTCCGTTGCGATCTGCGACACTGCCGCGGAAAAGTATCTCGGTAATATGGACCTACCTACATTGTTTATTTATGCAACTGGGTAGCGTAATAAGTGTAATGTTTGGTAAGGCTTATTGGCACAATCGCCATTAAGCTATCCCTACTAGTAGAGATTATGAAAATCTTTAATTTGAATTTGAATAAAATTTGAACATTTGAAAATTTTAGTCCTGGTTGGTTGATTTATAACAATAATTATTTTTATTTCATTTATCGCCTTTTTCAGTTGTTTTGTTTGATATTTTTATATGAACCTTTTCCTTTCCATTTGTCTCGGTATCGTATGACTCTCGTCCATGTTCTACTTGCTATCTGAACTATCTTATCATCTTTTCTCTGAAATAGCCTTCCTTGTTTTCACTGTCATTCTTGATAAATCAAGAGTGGTTTTTATTGTCATGACGTAATTTTCCACACTCAGTGCTATTTAAAATAAAACAAATGAACTTTCATAATTCTCAAATTTTACTAGGTTTTAGAGGGTAGGTCCGCTTTGTAAATATGAATAATACTGGTCTTTTTCACACAGCATCTAGCCCCCAAACTAAGCAGAGCTTGCATTTTGGGAACTACATGACTGATATACTACTTATATACTTTTTTTGTAAATACATACATATTATACATAGAAAACACCCAGACCCGAGACAAATATTTGCAGATCATACAAACATTTGTCCCGCAAGTTTTGTTGGGGTTGTAAGATCAAACTCTAAACTTCTTAACAATTATGCTTTGAAATAATAATTGTCAAGAAGAAAGAATATAGGGTAAGGATTTTGTTTGAAAGTTGCTACTGGGGTGCAGTCTGCATACTTTCTTTTCGGTAGGTAGGATGGGTAGGTAGGTACTACAGTACTAAAATATAAAATAGGTTAAAACTTATCAAGTACTTATGTACTTACCTGTTTCACATGACACAGAAGGCATATACAGCATTAACAAGCCCGCATACACAATCTGCAAACTAGTCAACTTTCGGCACACACAGATAACGAATGATATCGTCCTATTTATTGTGCCATTTTCCAAAAAAAACATTGTTTGATTGCACTCCATCACTATTACATTATTTTTATCACGACCCAACTTGCTCAACCTTCCACTAAAGTTCTGCATGGTGATATCATTTTCTTTGCTTAAAATAAAAATGACATCAAATTAAGATGCTCGAATTTCAAATTCCACTAGAATTGGAGTTCGTTCCAAAATAAGGGAAAATATGAGTCAATTTGAATTTCGCGCCTAAAAAAGCGCGGGAAGGCGAGCGCGGAGCATGCGCGGTTCGCGTAAAATGATACGAGATTTTTTAATGGCAAACCCCCGCTTAAAGCCTCCACGTCAATAATATAATGCATCATCATTCTATGATTGAACCTTATTGCAGGATACATAACTAGGTGTCCTACCACCTATTGTAAAAACGTTGCGTGACCTCCAATTTTTAACACGCTTTTAATTATAGCTTCACTTGTAACTAACTGCCTAAATAGCAAACAAACAATGTAATAAAATCTTGGAAGTCAATGTTAATCCACTTCTAATTGACGTATCGAAATGTTACTTTGTATGTGGCTACTAGTAAACCCCTCGAGTATAGGCTCATATGATTCGAATTGACGAGTCCAATAGAGAATTGACAACCTTTGTGGCGCAGTGGGCGAACGACTGCCTGAGACGCAGAAGGTTGCGGGTTCGATTCCCGCTGCGGGACAAATGTTTGTATGATTAGCAAATGTTTGTCTCGGGTCTGGTTGTTTTCTATGTGTTTAATATGTATAAGTAGTATATCAGTCATGTAGTTCCCATAATACAAGCTCTGCTTAGTTTGGGGCTAAATGATGCTGTGTGAAATATGTCCAGCATTATTTATTTATTATTATAGATTGGGCTTGATAACGAGAGTCTGACGATGGAGGCAGGAGGGGGATAGTTGAAATATTTTTTATAATATTAAGTGCGTGATAAAAGTGTTTTCTAGTTTGTTTTAAACTACACATTTTATTACACTTAATTGTCTACAAAATGTTTGTCACCCAATAGGTAATGCTATTATTTTTTAAAAACACCATTATGGAAAATTATTTTCCGCAGTTTTAATGGAAGGCCACGAAATTCAATTAACTACCACACAAATTAATGTCTTAGGATTTAAGTACTAAGAAAAGTAGGTAAATATCGGTTTTTAATAATGCTTTATTGATTTAAATTCACCATATTTCAATGTTTTAAGTTAAAGTCTAAGGACTATTTTTATTTTAGTAGTAAATTATAAAATAAATCAAGTGAGAGTTGGGATCTTTACCGAACCAATGTAATTTAGAGTTACAGATGATTTAGATGTGTGTGAATGGAGGGGACTCAAGACTGTTCGTCGTAGGAATCTAGGAAGATAACTCTTGGTTGGGACTCTCTATGGATAGATGATAAAATGTATAATATATTTGGATCATCCGAACACAGGTTTTCGTTAGTTTCAGGAAATGTATCAAATAACCGCTCTACTTTTGGCAGCTTTGATTCTTAATCACAATGGCGCTAATGCAAATGAAACAAACAACTCAGGAAATGGGGAAAGCGGTAAAAACAGTCTGCCTAATTCCTGTGGCAAAATTAAATTGGCACCAATGTCACCTCCAGTTTATGCTTATCCTTGGTTCTACCCCGCTTATTATTACCCTTTGGTTCATTATGTTTGGCCATTTTATTTATTTGGCTAACACCAAGATTAAATGTTAATTTAATTTTACGCCAGTGTATTTTTCCCTACTTTTCTGTATTGGCTACGGAACTCACGTCACAAGTAGATAAACTTGTTAAATGAATAACTGAATAAAAAAGTCTTAAAAAGGCATGATCGGATCGTCCATCGACTCTCTATGGCGCAGTGGGCGAAGGCCCGCCTGAGACGCGAAGGTTGTGGGTTCGATTCCCGCTGCGGGACAAATGTTTGTATTGTCTGCAAATATTAGTCTAGGGTCTGGGTGTTTTCTATGAGTATGTGTTATGGTTACTACAAGACTGATATAATACTTATATCCATACTAGCTTCTGCCCACGGCTTTGCCCGGGTGGTACTCGGATAAAAAGTAACCTATGTGATAAGTTATAGTAGATATAGTTTATACATCAGAATAATCTGATGTATAAAATATGTTACTGTAAAGTTTCATCAAAATCCGTTCAGCAGTTTTTGCGTGAAAGAGTAACAAACATCCATCATCACAAACTTTCGCATATTTAATAGTAGGATAGGATTAGATAAGGATTTCCAAGTAGGCTATGTAATAATATCTTATGAAGATTCAATAGATCTGACAGAAAAAAAAGCTTCTTAAAAACAAAAGACTGCTAGTTGAAAACTACATAGACAAAAGCCGTGGATGGAACTCATAGCCCGTAGAGTGGTACCATCAATGGCAGGCAATATCGCATTCTCATCATGATAATGGTTCGTATTATTATAAACAAACAGACCACAACTTAGTTGGAACGGCCTTTTGCCGGCCATAAGTTTTGTAGCCATTCCAGTAATGGAAATCTAGCTCTCTCTAAAAGGTGAATATAAAAACACGCCTTACGCTTTACTTAGCGCAACGACTATGTCTGTAAAATAACGAAAGGTTTTATAGGTAAGTAACAATTTTATAATCTACTAGCTTCGTGTGATTCCCGGGACTAGGTAATGGAGGTTATTTCTACATGTGACCTATAGAGATAGAGAAGAAACAGCCTGAAAATATGTTAGAAGTATGGAGTTAATGTAGATGTAGTAATGAGATTTTGAGATGGTTTGAGCTTAAACGATAGATATAAGCAAAAATACTAACCTAACCAAAAATACCTACTACTAGCAAAAGAGTAGCTTGCTACTTACCTAATAGTATTTTTTATTCTGCTGTGTTAAGTATAATTATGATATGTACGTAGGTACACATGTTTTAGAATATTGTTTGGTATATACGATTTTTTTATTTTTTTTTTATTTTATTGTTTTACTGTGTTCTTTTTTTGAGAATGGGTGTGGAACGAGTAAATGGAAGGGGAAGATCATGGCGTCGTATTCTAGTCAAATTGGAGAGATTTTATAAAAAGGTCAAAACAAGAGTAAGTATCCTAAACCGATAAACATGCATGGAGAATGTAATGAGAGTGAATGCAACAAAAGACATACTTATTTTGTTGCATTCACTCTCGAGGCAGGATGCCAGGATCGAGCGTGGAAATCTGTAGTCTCTGGCTATCGCTCCGAGAAATAGACTTAATGCCTATGTTTACTTATTACCTATGTTTTTCTTAGCAACGATCTACGAGAATAAGTAGGTATACAACATTCAAAACCGTCCGGCCGCCGTTACGAAGGTCGATACCTAAAAACATAATTTTGCCGTAATAGTAGGTAAGTTAGTTTTCTTTGCTTTCGTACTTAGGCACTTATAATACATTTATAGTAATTACTGGTTATCTTTTTATGAGACAAACTATGGTCTAATCGTTGGTATTTTCATCTTAAATCCACTAATTAATTACCTTCATAAAAGTTCATAAAACTAATGTATGGTTTTACGATCTTGCACGGATAACCTGCCAGTTAAAAAAAAACTATTATGAGAAAAATACAGGTACAGTTACAACAGTACCATTATTTTTACTGTATTTTTACAACAGTAAAAATACAGTTTAGTATATTATAGAATATCCCTTTTCTTAGAGATAAAAATAATAATAATACTGGACATTTTCTCACAGCATCCTCTAGCCCCAAAGTAAGCAGAGCTTGTGATAAGGGAACTACATGATAAAATGTAGTTTCTTTACATGATAAAGATGATCATTATCTCAGATGGTGGAGTCAAATAGAGCACTCATGTGTCGTATTAAAATAACTCTTTTGCGATAACCCTATGTGATTTATCGGTACATGTTGGAATCGTCCCCAACTGTTGTCTCTATTTACAATTTTGCGTGTGATCTGCTTTTAGATTATGAAATTTTCAGAAACCGCTGCGTTTTCAGATCGCGATAGATTGGAAAGAGCATAAGTCATAAAAAGCGTACCTACTACGCAAACACTAAGCAGCTCTACCGATGTAACTAGGTCGAAAGTCTCAATTTTTTTTACCACCTTTTCACAGATTTGCATCATCGTCTCATGTTTCACCCTAGCCAGCTGCGTCCGTCCCAGAAGACCGTTACCGAAGCTCCCAGCGAAGCCTTACTTCCCAGTTGATCTCCGAGCCCCCGGCCAGACTCAGCTTCCCAATTTGCAGGTCTAACTTTATCACAGTCCTTCAGGAGTACTTCAGAGTAGGCAACGTATCAGCTATGCCCTAGGTGTCTTAGCATGAGCACCCAAGACAACGTTTTGTCCTCGAAAGGGAAGACAAAAACTATTTCTGTCGCCTATTCTGTCAAACGAAATATCCATTGGTGCAAAACCGGGTTTGAACCCACGACCTCCGTATCGAAACGTCTGCGTGTCCCACGGTTGATAGACAGCACGAATACTTCGTTTCCAAACTTGCAGGTCCCGAATGAAAAGTTCTGTTCAGAAATGCAGCTCCGCCCATCTCAGCACTACATGGTGTTACCGTGGTGGTACAACTACTGTGCCACGCTGTATGAGAAGCAGGAAAAGCTGTCACATAGCAGTGGATACAACTTGGCCTTGTATAGGAACGTGTTGGACAAAGTTCAAGCTTATAAGAGGCAGAAGAGGTACTGAATGAGGTGTAGACTTTTATCCTGTTTAATATAATCAAGCACTCCAAATGTTTTTTATTTAGGTATTATAGGTTACTAGCTTCTGCCCACAGATTCGCCCACGTGGTACCAGGATAAAAAGTAGCCTATGTGTTATTCTGATGTATAAGCTATATTACTGTAAAGTTTCATCAAAATCCGTTCAGTAGTTTTTGCGTGAAAGAGTAACAAACATCCATCCTCACAAACTTTCGCGTTTATAATATTAGTTGGATAGTAGTCCAAAAATAATTAGGAGAACAAAAAGGTTTACTTCGTTACCAAACCAAGACTACCCAACAAAAAAAGTCATGTTATTGTACCTCGTGTGTTCATAAGTCTTGAGACACAGTAAAACTAAAATATTTTTGAAGCTAAGTTGAGTATTCATTTATTGGATATTAAAATTAAAACTACTGACATCTAGATCTGTATTTAAAAATAAATCATTCAAAATGTCCGCCTTTGCATTCAATGCAGGCCTTCAAACGCGTGCGCCATTCATCTATGGCGGCACGAATCTTTTCAATGGGAATCCGTTTCGATTCTTTAATAAGGGCTCGCTTGAGAGAATCCAGGTTTGGGTGAGACTTTCTGCATGCCCTCAGCTCCAATTCCGTCCATCAAGAATAATCCAAAGGATTCAAGTCAGGGCTTGACGAGGGCCAATCTTCGCTCCGAATGAAGCCTGGCAAATTGGCCTCCAGCCAACGTCGGGTAGTCTTAGCTTTATGGGAGGGAGCAGAGTCCTGTTGGAAAACCCAGTATTTTCCAGCGAATAGCGTATCATTTAATGGTTTAACCACCGCTTCCAATATGTCGGTTTGGTAATTTTGTGCCTTCACCTTGACGCCTTGCTGGCAAAAATGAAGCGAAGTGACCCCCTCGTAGGAAACACCCCACCAAACCATCACACTTGCTGGATGATGAGTGCGCTGGACATTGCGTACAGATGGCTGGACGTCCTTTGAACTTCTGGCGTAAACCTTATTGTTCTGCCGGTTAAACTTTTCTTCCACCGTGAAGATCTTTTCATCGGTAAACAGGATATTTTTTGGATCGTGTCTCTTCAATAGGTTCCGACATCGTTCCAGTCGCAATTTACGAAGACGCTCGTTTAAATAATGCACTTTCCTTCGACTGTAGGCCTTTAGTTTAAGATCATATTTAAGTATCCTGTTCACCGATATTCGCGAAATGTTGGTCTGCAGAGCTAATTTCTTTTGAGTCCGGCAAGGGTTGCGACGAATTCGCTCTCTGATTACTTTGATGTTGGCGGGCGTCCTTACAGACCGCGGGCGGCCACATCTTCCACGGTCTTCTAAAGAGCCGGTCTCCTTGTACCTCTTTATGGTATAATACACAAAGTTCCGACTACATCCCAAACTTTGGATTTCACTAAAAACTTGCATTGGTTTTTTTCCTGCTTGAAACAGTGAAATTACAGTCGCACGCAAATCTTTTGTTGGCGCCATTTTCACGGAGAATGAAACAAATATTCAAATGTATATTTTTTCTGATTCAAAACATTCGAAATTTAAAATTTTAAAAGTTTAAAAAAGGTTGCATGAATTACTTTCTTTTTAAATTAATTAAATAAGTTCGTCTCAAAACTTATGAACACACGAGGTATAAAACATAATCTTACTCAGTACCAGTTAGTTTTCCTCACAGCAAACCTTTTTTAGGGGTTTTGTAGAGTGCGGTTAATCAAGAAGTAAGTAGGTGAATGTGAGGCCTTTAGTAAATGGCAGGTCCTGGAAAAATCCCGTGACAAAAAATATCACCCATTTTATTAAAATATCATTGGCGCATTTTGCCACAGAGTATATAGATTGAGATCAAATCAAATTAAATGACTAGAGTACAGTCAACGACAGCGAGGAAATGAAAAATATATAAACCGTTCGTCTTAGGGAGTTGATTTTGGATTAAAAATTCCTTACATGGTACATTACAAAATTATTTTTCTATTTTCTACCCCTACTGGATGGAGCAAAGATTTAAATGTTGTATGGAAAAAACTCGAAGCGAACTAAGCCGTGGAACTTTCCATAGATTTTCTCTATCATGCCTTCCTATCAGGGTCTTGTTTAATCAGCCATGAAGTAGATGAATGAATGCTCTACCGGCATGCTCAGATGACGGAGCCGTCTATCTGACACACTCGAGAACCCTTGTTAGCGAAGATTTGAACACAATAGACATTTCACCCAGGCCTAAAGACAATGACAAGTTGCAGTACAACCGTAGATTCAAAAGTTAGAGGGAGTAAGTAAGATGAGTAATTAACATAAATCACTTATAAAAAATACCATAATATCTAAACTTATAAAATCGTATGTCCTGACTAATTGATTGACTCACTGATCTATCAATGAGCAGCCAAAACCACTAAGTCTTGCAAGCTTAAATTTGGAACATAGGTTTATTTTATATAACGTAAGCATGCGCTAAAGGATTTTTGGAAATTTCTACTTTAAGGGGGAAAATGGGAGTGAAAGTGTTGTATGGGAGTATGGTTTTTTAAACACTAATCCACGCGTTCATAGCCGCTGGCAACAGCTAGTACTTATACTAATATGCAAGTGAAAAATATTTTCCAACCATAAACTCTTTAATAAGTTACGTTATCGACATAGCTCAACGAATTAGCAAGCTGTAGTGGCAGTGGGCCGGTCATATCTCGCGAAGAACCGATAACCGCTGGAGTAAACGTGTTCTTGAGTGGAGACCGCGACTCGGCAAACGTAGTGTAGGACGCCCTCCGGCCAGGTGGGATGACAATCTGCGAAACACTGCAGGCAGATGCTGGATGCGGCAAGCTGAAGACAGGGCGCTATGGCGCTCATTAGGGGAGGCATATGTCCAGCAGTGGACTAATATTGGCTGATGATGATGATGATGATGAAACTCTTTAAGAATAGAATAGAATAGAATAGAATAGAATAGAATATCTTTATTGTCATAGGTGATACATGTAAGAAAGCGTAAAAAATATACCTACTAAATTACGTGAACAGGCCTATGACTCGTCATTTGCCGCTTGTAGCTTGTAATTTTATTGTTAATACTTTAAATAGTGAAAAAAAAAGTTTATGACTGTCATCCACATCATGGACACCCCTAGATCCATATTCAGTACGCAGATCAGTGAGGATACCAAGGAGGAGGTAGGAAGAGACATGTCCAAACTTTATATTTGGCATATGCCCACGTTTTGTATAGAACTAGTGAGTATTCCGCGTGACAGGTTCCAGCCCATTGCCGCATTAATTGTACATTAACTGAATTTGAGCACATACGCATATCTATGCTATAGAAGTTAGACCTTTCCTTTAAAAAAAAAAAAATGCTGGAAATTTTCACACAGCATCATCTAGCCCCAAAGTAAGCAGAGCTTGTGTTATGGGAACTACATGACTGATATACTACTTATATACATTTTTTTTGTAAATACATAAATATTATAGGTACATAGATAACACCCAGATCCCGAGACAAATATTTGCAGACACAAACCTTTGTCCCGCAGTGGGAATCGAACCCGCAACCTTCTGAGTCTCAGGCGGGCCTTCGCCCACTGCGCCACAGAGGTCGTCAAAAATACTTCCTTACTATGTTTTCCTTCATTGCTTTGAGAGCACTCTAATAAAATAGTTACCTAAATAGCTGTTATGTACTTTGTAAAATAATATGTTATTAAAACACCTTCGAGTGGATAATCTCTTTTAATGATGCAGATAAGCCGGATTGACGACTTTTATTAACTGGTATCAGCTCTGTTTTCTATAGCTTGTAATTTTATTGTTATCAATATTATGCATGCACAGGTAACCTATCAAAGTATGCAATGCACAACACCGGTTGAATGAAGTTTATCATTATAATCTAAATAAGTTGCAAAATAACCAGACGGGCGATGATATACTTGCAAGTCTTTCAAACTTATAAGCCATCATTTTCACAGCATTTCAGTTGATATTTTGTTATTGACTAGCGAAGCGATTCGACCCGGCTTTGCAATGCTGTTTTAATCTGTGGGTTAGAATAACGTTTTGTATATCGTTTTTCGGGCAATTAATTTAGAGTTTCATATTACGAACAAGGGTGCTGATACATTTTATATACCTCTATATACCCAAAAATGTTATTTAAGACCGTACTAAATAATCGTTTTTATATGTGTAGATATTATTATTAGTTCACACATTTATTCAGTATCTCAGGCTAAGTATCTGGTCGTTTGAGAGGCATTTGTGTGTGAGGCATTTCGTTTGTCGTTTTGACGACATCTGTGGCGCAGTGGGCGAAGGCCCGCCTGAGACGTAGAAGGTTACGGGTTCAATTCCCGCCACGGGACAAATGTTTGTATCTGCAAATATTTGTCTCAGGTCTGGGTGTTTTTCTATATATATTTTGTAAGTATTTACAAAAAAAATGTACCTATATAAGTTGTATATCAGTCATTTAGTTCTCATAATACAAGCTCTGCTTAGTTTGGGGTTAAATGATGCTGTGTGAAAATGTTCTGCATTAAAATATATATATATATATATATATATATGCCAGGGCCAAAGCCAGCAAGAGGCCATTTGTACAAATAAAATACGTATAAAAAAAGAGCAGTATTGGAAGTGTAGGCGAGACAGATGGAATATTATTTCAGGTATTATTAAGTAACTTAATTTAGTACATTCATTAAAAAAATACACAAAGTATCTAGTGTACTGTTAAACTAAATTCTAATAAAAAAATGGATTTCGAAAGCAATAATGTACGCGATAGTACACAATTCTATGGAATGTGACAGCGTGTCCCCACGCATTTTAATGGATTAGTTATTTGTAGGCTTTTGGTTATTCGATAAATACACGTGTGGGCAATCAAATTAGGGAATTGACTGATTTTAATAGAAAAGCAGCTATTTTGCAATTGTGGTTTGCTTTATTGTTAGGCAGCACTACTTTTTATTTTATTTTGAAATAGCGGTTGACCGCATCATCATCAGATTGGCAGAATATGTTGATGTGGTCGAGGATGAAACACACTTACCTACAACCTTACATCACAAGATAACTATTGACCTTCGACGTGAAGACTCCATCTGTATTTATAGGTGAAAATAGCTGCCGGCAACGAGTTCTATTCCTTTGCTATACTGATGATACAAGTAGATTTAAACAGCATTTCCTGAATGTTTTACTTTACGAATTGTATAGTGGATGCAAGTCCCTTCCGTGGTTAGAGCTGCCTCCAAAAAACAGTAACTTGGGTTTAGTAATCCATATTGAAGTCTATTTTGCTCACTAAAGTTAGAATGTCTTGGCATATTTTCTATCAGTTATTTTTGCTTAGGTATTGATAAGTCTTTCGATACCTTACAATGTCCAGTCATTTTCACCGTCTCTGAGTAGGTATCGACTGTAGGTCGAATTGAAAAACTTTTAATCAGTGTTTAAGAAATGAAAAATGTTTATAAACACGGTTATAATGGGCTTCCTTTAGCCGTTCAGACTTTGATAACGACGGTTCGCTATGAGAAATTACCATGGATTTACTTCAAATTGTGAGTATTTTTTATATATTTTTCCTATACTGATTATTCAACTACCGGTCACAAGGTCCATTTCTGCTTTACTAAAGCAGGGTGACTAAGAGAGAACTAGTTACACAAAGTTGATGATAATAGGTATTATTTGTTCACAAAAATTCACGCCCTGCTACCCAAGAAAAAAACACGGATTCTACTGGCTTCGATTCTGACATATCTCTGGGAATAACTTGCTTTCAAAGGTTACCTGGAAAAAATTGCCTCTAAGCAACAATACCACTCCTTGTACTTGTAACTAGAATAAGGTTTTAAAAGTTTTGTTATTTGTATACAAAAATGTCATTCATTCATTCTCTTATCCTTATCTTTTGCAGGTTATTGTAACCATTCACACTTCAGCCGTACTTTCAAAACATTACGCTTCATCATCAGACGAGAGCATTGAGAATCTGCTGTATTACAGGGACTGTCAGCGAAAAGCTAAGACTACAGAAGCACCGAGGCCTCAGCCAGTCCCTTTGAGAGCTCTAGCCGAGCCTTCTCCAAGACCCTTCGAATGTCCATACCCGAAGATGTGCTGTTCTCTCAGCTGTAACAACGAGTGTGGGAACGGCCCACCATCTATTCTCGGAAGACAAATGAACCAGCCGATGACTCTGAACCAGCCACCGTTCCCACCCAGACAGCCGCAACTTCCCGTACAACCTCCAATAGTCAATAAAGGTCGGAAGAAGAAGGGCAAACCTTCTCCTCTACCTCCCATAGGTAAATAATTCCGAACGTGTTCATTACTCTATACTAACGTAAGCCATAATGTTATATAGTTATGACGAATACCGATGGATCGTCGACGTAATTATCGTAAACGAAACGAGACCGTGCATTTCGTTCATCAACGTCATATGAACGTTTATCTGTCAATATGAACGTTGTGGAATCTCAGTTTAGTCGTCTACGATTTCAACTATGTATTTGAATGAGTGACAGTGAACCGTCGATGCGTTTATTCAACGTGAACAGTTGATTCAACTAGTTCGTTTATTATTCGCTAATGACAAATAGTCATTTACCTAATCTGCTTAAAATAAGTACCGCATGTTTGAAGATGTGGAGTAGTTACCGTCATTGTTTTGACATGTGCAACACCGTTGAACCATCCTTGAATAACAAATTGATACCAAATAACCGCATTTCAATCACAGCAGACGAACATTGTCATACAGTTGTAGCGTCAGTTACTGAACAAATGTCATCTTATCTTATCTATCTTAAGAAGCATTTACAACTGAGCGCTTTCGTGCTTAGGAAGACACACTGTTGATCCCGGTCACAGAGTAATGCGGCCTAGATTTGCACAATTTGCCACTTACTCTTATACGAGCATAAGAATTATTTTCAATTTCTTATAGGTGCTAGGAGAGAATTCGGATTCACAAAAGAAAGAATCAAAAGCCTGATTGCGAAAGATGACGATATAAGGAAGATTCTCAAGGACCTGGTGAGGGTCACGATGCAGAAGGTGGATCTGGTGGAGATGATCAACTCGAGGAGGAACGGGGCTGTGGTTGAGGATAATAAGAAGTCAGAGATTTCAAACGATGATGATTATGATTTGGAATAAAAATATTTTAATAAAGATTTTACAATAATTCGTATGAAACTTGATGACTCCACACCTCTCGCTTTGAACAACTGAATATCTGGCCAGATTATTTTCTGTCAATTTTTTTTGTAAATACAAAAATATTATACCGTCGTCTTTTGATTCAATTTTATCCTGTCCATCCAAAGGTTGTCTGAAAAAGATGTTTATGAATTCCTGTGTTTTGTATTTTGTTTTTTTATCCATAGAAAACTACCAAAAATATTGCCCAATTTGTAAATCTTCGACGTGTTTTCTATTATAGATTGCAGTACACCTTACAGTAAACCTTAAAAAAAACATATTTGAAGACAGTATGTCTGTTTTTTTAAATCAATTCAAATGTATTAAAACAGACAAACAAGCAAACACACCAACATACAAAAAACCTCTTAAGGTAAACGCATTTAGGTTAGGGCGTTACGGCGCTGGCGGAAATAGTACCACATTGTAAAAAGTTTACAAACAAAACAAACATATTATGTGTATATATAGTTTATTAATATAGTGGTATTTTATGTATATTTCCTAACTTTGTACACTTACCAACTTGATCACTGCTCTATCTCTCCTCAAAGGTTTACTTGAAAAAAACTCGTTTTAGGGTTAAGCTCGCCTTTGTACATGCCTCACCTAATATTTTGTTTTATATTTCTGTGTACAATAAAGAATTATAAGAACAATTACGCTTACGACTGTAATCCTCACGATGGAGATCCCCAGATCTATACTCAGTCAGCTGCGGGGCGATCACACAAATTTCCATGGCTATGGAGATGGCGGCATGGTATTAGCCAAAGCCGGTATCATCGGATAGGATGAATCCTATCACGCTAATTTATAGGCTGGATGGACAATGCAAATGAACGAAATTTGTTTACTATTGAGCGTTTTTTGGATGGATGGGCCATTCAAATGAGGAACTTAGTGTCAAAATTGATTGCCATCTCGATAGCCATGTGATTGCCCCGCTGATCTGTGAGGATACCAAGTAGGGGGTGGGCAGATATTACTAAGCGGTCACGTGTCAGGTTGCCCATCGCTGCTTATTGGAACACTAATAGATGTTAGTGCATGCCGGTGTTGTCACGATGTTCTCCTTTACCAAGCACATGATAAGCGCCAATTATTTGAAAAGCTCATTGGTGCATGACCTTGTTCAAACGCACGACCTTTGGATCGGAAGTCGGAGTACATCCCGCTAGGCCAATACAACTATCTATGTGTATCTTAAGAATATCAAAACGCAAATTCAGAATTCCCACGCTGAAAAGTTATAATACAATCACGTGCGCCATATTAGAAGACAAAAATGGTGAGTTGTAGAACTTTTGTTGCTTAACAATTATCATGCATTAGTAGGAATCCTGAATAAAGCTGGACGAATGCAAAGTGGGCGAATAAAAATCTACATAAATTTTGGTCCTCTAGAGATCGCCGGAACACAGTGTACATATTCCGGTTTGAAAGATATGGATGTTGGTGAAATTTAGTAGTGGGTCCTCAGCACGTGTGGCACCACTTTTGTAGCTACACACTTTCTCGAAACGAGGCCTCACTTTTTTCGTTTGGACGAGCTAGCACACCTGCACACCAACACAGTTGCACAATCGTGGTAGGCACGAGGCGCGAGGCGCGAGGCGCGAGCCGAGTCACGAGGAAAGATTGTTTAGGCTCGCACATAGCACTCCACTCCATTACCACACCACACAACACGTACAGTGCACACTGTGTTCCCAAGACTGCCTCACTCAACTACGTTCAGAAACTACCTCGCTGCCGCGCCTCAATTGTGGTACCACAGTGTGCTGGCTCAGTTCTAAAACTGAGTCCCTCGCATGATCCTCGTTTTCAAACAGTGTGCTACTCATGACTAGTGAAATTACAGGTACATGAGACTTTTCATCCGTTATGTCTTAGGGTCAGTAACGCGCGAGTTACCACTGGTGTTGCTAGCGTCCATAGATTACGGTAATCGCGGTGGTACGCAAAACTACGCAGGAATTACTACCATACTAGTACTTAGCTACCTAGTTACCGTTTGTTTGTTCTTGGTTAGATGTGTCAGTATCAGAAGCAAAACCTATATCTACCTGAGTTTAACAGTGATCCGTTAGGATTTATTGCCCTAAAATTCAACTTTGTTCCTACACATTCAAAGCCTTATTTACTCTTGGAAGAGACTAGCCACCCACAACACAGGGCATCCTGGTGACGGGTCTATAAACATAATGAAAAAATTTTTGACTCCTACTAGCCTGCTAAGTATTACTTGTAAGTTGTACTAAGCTCATGCAAACACTTATGTGTGTCTATCACTATACTTAAAGAAAGATAAGTCTTTGCTTAACGTTAGTGCAGCGGGCATTCTAAAATATAAATAAATAATGCTATACATTTTTCACACAGCATCGTGTAGCCCCTAACTAAGCAGAGCTTGTATTATGGGAACTAAATGTCTGTTAAACTACTTGTAATACTTTTTTTTAATACATACATATTATATAGAAAATATCCAGATCCGAGACAAATATTTGCAGATCATACAAACATGTGTCCCGTGGTGGGAATCGAAACCGCAACTTTCTGCGTCTCAGACAGGCCTTCGCCCACAGCGCCACAGAGGTCGTCACGTATTTTAAACACAAACAGACACAAACGTGTTGGCTCTTTTTAATCCAGGTAAGGCCATCGATATATAATACCAATGTGTAAAATTGCATAATTGGAAACACGACACGAAAAGTGCGCTACTGGAAGTCAGTTGTGCAATTCAAGAAATTGGAGAACGCTACTCTCTCAAAGTTTGTCTTTCAGGTTAAACGCGATCCAAGCTTTCTGACAAATCAGCGAATATTTGGACACTAATATTAGTTTTGCAAAGTCTCGCCTTATGTAGGTATGGTAGATATCTAGTTACTTTTCATTATCCCAATATGAAATGTTTTATTAAAACACTAGCTTCTGCTCCCGGCTTAGCCCGCGCGGTACCCGGATAAAAAGTAGCCTATGTGTTATTCTGATGTTTAAGCTATATTACTGTAAAATTTCATTTAAACCCGTTCAGTAGTTTTTGCGTGAAAGAGTAACAAACATCCTCACAAACTTTCACGTTTATAATATTAGTAGGATAGGATAGTAGGCTTAAATATTTTTCAGGCTGATGTATAGTGGTTTTGCGGCACTGTAAAATTACCAATAAAAAGATTGAGTATGCCTGGATGTCGCTTACGTTGCAAAATATAACTTGAACTAGATTTCAATACCTACCTTACCGACAGAGCCGCGGTCGAATTCCGCGGCGCGCGTTGCCTCCGGCTTTCCTGGAGCCGGGGGCAATGCGAAATAGCATTTTCCCATCGAAAAAAAGGTTTCATACCTACCTATGTTAGGCAGGTTGTTTAAAATCCAGTTGCTCAGATTCTTCGGCAGGTTCTAAAATAATCACAAAAGCGTCCTAGGAACCTACAATTCAAAGACATGTGCATGAAAGGAGAGGCGCTCTGAATCCTTTTACCACATTGTATTTCGTTATCAGTTACAAAACCCTATCCAGGGAAACCGTACCTTGACTTAGTCTGACCTTTGGCACCAAGAAAGAACAGGAGCACAGAACAACAATACTCAAGAGAACCGGAGACAAAACCTTTCAGCTGCAAAGTATGTAGACTAAATACGCTCGAAAAAATACGCTGATGTACACAGGCCTTCTCCAAAGAATCTCTTCCTACTCCTCTGTTGACTAGCTGGCTGAGACGAAGAGAACTGACTAAAAGAACGGAACATTCCTGATAATCACAGTGGATCCTAGTGTGTTAATTGATTGCAAAATAATTTGAGATTTTTTATACAATTTCTGAAAATATCCATATTCCAACGTTTATTCCTTAAATGTCAAAAATTCCAAAAAAAAAAAGAAAAAAGATCAAAGAAATTCAGACAAATATCAGGAGGATTCATTCCCTGTACATACCGTAGGCACTTTTCTATGGAATGTCCGCATCGAAAAGAAGCGTTGTTTTGCATACACAATACACAGATATTTACCGCATGCCATGGCTTTCTTAGAGCATCTCGATATGTGAGCAAATATATAAATAAACACCCAACGACACATACATAGTTTCACTGTGTCATGGGCTTCAAGAACTACGAGTACCATCATACCACAACACCCAGATTCGGAATACACAAACATTGTCCCGCCGCGTCATGTAGGTCATCATATAAAAACTGAAAACAGTGCCATTTAATCCATCTTCCACAGCTAACAACCTTTAAAAGGTTTTAAAAAACCTTTTCAAACGATTTCTGCGTCGATCGTCAGTGAATGTACCAGGCGACCACGAAGCAATTATCATTAATTGAGTAGGTATTTGTAGAATGTTTTGTTTTATTCCTGTAAGCTAAATTCCTAGCTAACGTTTATCCAGTGTGGTTTGACCCGTGTATGCATTTGCGAAAGTTAGTGCCGCTTTCATCGCTCTAGCAAATGTTGGCTGAAGAAAACTTAGTTATGCGCAAATCCCTAAGGAAAATACACGCTTGTTACCTTTTAAGTCCAACTAAAGTTTATCCAGTATGATTTATCTTGTACCACGAATCTAAGATGTGCAACGTTTCGCCAGCTCACTATTTATATGGGTATTTTAGAATTGCACGCTTAGTGCTTCGGAGAGGATTGAAACAAAACTGATGTGGCCGACGCCACCATTACGACTACCTACTCAAAATGGTGGAAGTACATACCTTGCTTACGTACAAAAAGAATAACCGCCATATTTAGGACCTCCTCCTTTTATGAAGTCGGTTATTGAGGTTAGAGTCCACCATCCTAGTCCTTGGTAAAGTACGTGGTACACTTACGAGGTTCTGCAGTAGTTTCCACGGCCACCTTGAATCAAACTTTTAGTAATGAAAACAGATGGCACTGCTCTCAGAAGTGGAAAATGAATCCAAAAAATAGCAAGAAATTAAAAAAAACCACTTGGCACAACACAGATAAAAAAATTAAGACCACAGATTTAAGAATCTTTGTTTGACATACTCTTAACGCAATTTGTGGCTTTGACAAGCAATGACCATAAATAAAAACTCCCGTACTTTACGGTACTTACAATGTGCCATCTATCGCCCCAGTTAGAACTATATTTTTTTTATCTTGAACGAAAAGCCCTCATTTTAATGAGCCATAGCGCAGACCGCAGACCACAGACAGCTGCGAAATCAATCGAAAGCTTCACTAAGTTTACATTGTACCTGTCGTTTAGAAATTTTAAACGGATCTTTATCTATTTTATTATTTTTCCGACGTTTCGATTGTGTTGCAACAGCTTATGAACTACGGTTCGCGAAAGTTTCAAAAATATACTGAAGACCGCCGAAAGTTGTACAACTGTTATAATCAGTGGCTGAACGACAGCAGCTTTCAATGAAATTGACAGTTTGTTGCTGCATTTTCGCTAATGTCTGCGGTCGTGTTCAGACAGAACCATATTTTTTTATAAGATATGTCATGATTTTTTTTTCTTGGTTTATTTGGGGTTTACAAAGTAGTACTTCATTACAACTTTTGCAAACTTTGTTTCAAAGTTCCTTTTCTACTTACAAAATGTCTCAGCAAATCTTAAGGGATTATGAATTAATTGAAGAATCTTGCACTTTTTTATTAATATATTTATTCTAGCCTGTGTGACTCTACTGCAGGGCAAAGACCTCCCTCCATTTTTTTCACACTTCTCGATCGTTGGCCACTGCGGGCCAGTCAATCACATGAGAGTCGAGATCATCCCAACATCATCTCCGGGGTCTAGAGCGAGGTCTCATTTGTAGGGGCCAATCGGTAGTAACTTTAGCCCAAAGTTCGTTCGACATGCGTGCCACGTTTCCGGCCTAGTCCCATTTTAATTTAGTTGCTTTGTGGGTGTACTTTGTTTTAGAGCGCGTGTTTCGATACGGTCAGTGAGTCTAACTCGCCCTATTGCTCCAAAGCTTTTTTTTTAAAGACCTAACAGACCACATTTGGATTCCCTGTGTCGTGGGTATTAGAAACTACGAGTACCGTGATACCACACAACACCTAGACCCGGAACAAATATCTGCAGAATATACAATAATTGTTGCACAGCGGAAATCGAACCCGCAACTTGGCAGCCGACTACTCACTCACTGCGCGAACAAGGTCGTCCATAAATATTTTTGTAAAATAAACTAAACTCACGATTTTATGATGTTTTCAAAATACCGATTCAACGAGGCACAATCGAAGTAGTACGCTAGTTTTTTTATGTTATTTTACTGGCTTGTGTCTTTCCACTTACCTACAATACCACTTTCTTGTATTTTGTATAAACATTAAATATGTTTATACAGTTTCGACAGTTGAAGCCAACACGTGTTTTGCGTTATCTCATAGTCCACAAACACGTTAAAATCGTTATTAAAGCCGTTAGAGTGGTTCTATTACAGTGGTAAAAACAATCTACTGATTGCATGTTAATATCTTGACATAGGCAAGCACAAAATAAGTGCGTCAACTTTCAGGTAGAAAGCGACAGAGCTATGCAGGGGTAATGCCGTCGTTGTCGCACTTTATTCAGTTTTGAAATCTGTGTTGCGAGTGGCCGGCAAGCGTTGGGCGGGCGGGCGTAGAGTTAGTGAAATTGTAGAGCCGGCAAAATAAAACATGTTTCATATTACTCATATTGCATTGGTTTTCTTTATATCATGTATTTATTTTTTTTGTACAAATAACAGGTTTGTAAGTAATATTCCAATGACTGTTTCTATTATAATGAAATATAAAATATGTATTGTATTTTTCAAACTTTTTTCGATTGGATAACATAATTATTTGTTTTTAAGTCGAAATATCGGGAAAAAAATAAAAAAGGTAAACGCAATAAAGACCCGTAAAACTTATAAATATATAAAATATTATATTATATTCAGATTATTTATTTGTACACTTATATAATCTCATACTTAAAAAGCTGCTATTTAAATCCCCTTTAATCTACACACGACTTAAATTAAAAGTCAAGTCAATAGGTTTTTATTAATTGAAATTACAAGAAACATATAACATCGTCAGCTCAAAAAATACGTGATTTAAAAATTTAAAGTGAATTAACGCCGATATTTGAGATTATATTTTAACATGTTTTAACATGACTCTTGAGGTTTCAAAGAATTCACAGTATAATGGAAACTTAAAAATCTGTCAGAAGATAAACAATACGTATTGTCATTCTATTGGATAACAAGCAACGCTAGATCATTTTTTTAACAATGTGTTCTTACAAGTCAATGGGTTACCTACACAGAACTTCGAAGTGTTTTTTCATACATAGTGTAAAATTACTTGAAATAAAATGTGTACTAAGCATGTATGTATATAATAATTATGTAACTTATTTATCCATAACAACAAAATATGTACCTGAAGAACAAACTCTTTAAATAGGCACCTTTTAACCAGTTACAAGCAGGCAGGCAATGCTACTTTTTTATGTTTTTTTCATAATTTCTCCCACGAACACTGAAAATTCTATTAAACTTACAAAATTATTTGCTTAACTATTTTACGTCACACCACCCACATGCCACAGAAGAAGTTCACGTGCTGTCTCTATGTTCCTAGGTCTACTATAACGTTTATAAGCCGCCGCTATCGCCGCCCAAGCGCATTCGAACTTCCGAACTCGGAGCCAAAAGCACCCCCTACCTTGCCGTGAATTCAAAAAAAGTTTTAAAGTCTGTGATTCGGATTTTGGACGGTAAGTTTTAGGTCTTAATTTTGTTTTATTTGTTCTAACGGAAACTTAAAAACTTTTCCATGGCATGTATACACACACAAATGTCCATCTAGTGTTCAAAACAAAGGCAGGACGTGTGAGACATAATTATGATTGTTTTACACGTCCTGCCTTTTTGATAAAAAAATTGGGTGCATTTGAGACGAACCGTTACGAAACCCTTTATAAAGTTTTACTTACTTGCTAGGTACTTTTGTTTAGAATAATTTTTGGAATAAACTTTATTAAATAATTATTGATGAACAAAATAACACCTTCTTTCAGTATGTAGAAATAAGCTACTATTTTTGTAAAGAATAATTAATTCTTTTTTAAATGCCTAAATTCGTGAATTTCAGGGCAGTTTTTTAAAGATATTGAATATGTTGTTCTATGTTATCCAAATGACATTCAGATATTTAAATTAGATTAATCCCGATATTGCCGGGTTTCAAGTTTTTACTTTTGTTTCCACGTTATACCAATATTATCAAAAATAACATAAAAAACAACAAACTCATAAACCGCATTGATTAGTCTATTCATTTGCGTTGGAATATTCTATCCCCTATCATTATAAGTGCACATAAAAATAGACACATAATTGAGCTTTGGTGAAACGAGTAGGTAGAAGACAGTCAGTATTTTTAACGAGTTCAAATTGAAATCAAACATTTCATTGTAAAATTATATCAAAAAATATTTTACACTTTCGAGACTTTGCAAAACAAACAGCAAAAAAATAATTTAATAATTTAAGTGTCTATCAAATAAAAAGTCCTAGTTGATTTTTTGTTGAGGTTGACGACCTCTGTGGCACAGTGGGCGAAGGCCCGCCTGAGACGCAGAAGGTTGCGGGTTCGATTCCCGCCGCAGGACAAATGTTTGTATGATCTGAAAATATTTATCTCGGGTCTGGGTGTTTTCTACGTATAATATGTATGTATTTACAAAAAAGTATATAAGTAGTTTATCAGTCATGATCCCATAACACAAGCTCTGCTTACTTTGGGCTTGATGATGCTGTGTGAAAATGTCCAGCAATGTTATTATTATTATTATTTTTGTACGCAATTTTATGTGACAGTTTTATTAAAGTCTCTATTTTATTGTAGGTTTTTTCTACGATACAGTTGGTTAAAATTATCCCAACCCTATTCAGTTTACGCCCGTGGTGTCCCAGGGTATTATCATAATATATTAACTGTTCTGATTCATATGTCATTAGCTCGAATCCAGAATCAATCTGACTCTTTCAATTGGTTCTGAACAACACCACTTAGTTTTGTGTCTGGTCAAAAATGTGACAGGTGCTCGAACCTAGTTTTTTATCTTTGGTTTCATTTCATTTCCCACGATTTATGTTACTCATTGAAAAATAATAAACATTACATTTACCGTACCTCTCCTTATGTTATTTATTTATTTTTGTTCTTTTTTTCAAATCGACCTCTGAAAAATATTTTGAAACAGACATCACGTCATCTACGCGCGACTCTATTGTTTGATTATATCTCCTCTCCGCTCTTAATTGGTGGATACCGGCCTTTAACAATTCCTTAAAACCAACGCGGGAACCAATATGTTGTTTCATAATATTTTTCAGAAAAAGACATCATTGGTTGTTTTGCACATACATTTCTCCATATAGTCGTATGAATAGAAATAGACTCTCATTGGTATCTGTGAAAAATAATTTCGAATTTGTACGTAATCAATTTTATGTAAAAGTTTTGTTACCTTCGTTTAAAATTGTTTTCATAAACTCTAGAGTTGAGTCACACTGTCAAACTTCGTGATAAATTGCCCCGTTTACAGTAGGTAATTCTATTTGCTATCGGATGATAGGCATTACGACAAGTTACTTTCATTTTACACTAATCCCATTTCAATTTTACATAGAATATATATTTATTTCGTAAACAAGGAATGTATATTTGGTCTTGATGGACGAGAAAATGTCTTAAAGAGAACTGAGAGAAATTAAAGTTCCCGTGAATGGCTCGATGGAAAAGTTCTATTTTAATCCAATAAATAATGCAGGACATTTTCAGACATTATCATCTAGCCCAAACTAAGCAGAGCTTGTATTATGGGAACAACATGACTGATATTATACTGCTAATATACGTTTTTTAAATACATACATCCTACTAATATTATAAACGTGAAAGTTTGTGAGGATGTTTGTTCCTCTTTCACGCAAAAACTACAAAACAGATTTTGATAAAACTTTACAGTAATATAGCTTATACATCAGAATAAGACATAGGCTACTTTTTATCCGGGTACCACGCGAGCGAAGCCGTGGCCAGAAGCTAGTATTACATATAAAAAACCCAAACCCGAGACAAATATTTGCAGATACAAAATTTGTTCCGCGGCGGGAATCAAACCCGCAACCTTCTGCATCTCAGGCGAGCCTTCGCCCACTGCGCCACAGAGGTCGTCATTTTCAATTTTTGCTATGTTGCAATAAAAAAAACTCGTGATACCACTAGATACAAATTATCGATTATTATTTCTTTACTTGTTGACATATTATTAACCCTGTAAATTTATTTTTTAAATTGTATGTAATGTGAAATACGATTGATACAAATTATGAATGAAATGAAAACAAACTTAAAAAAATAATTTTACCGACCTAAAAATAAAAACAACTAAAGGCACAACTAAAAGATAAAATAACTAAAATATAGGTAATGCGCTATCTACTCATATGTTTAAAGTCGGTCGGTTAAAATTGAATTGAGAGACTGACTGTCGAATACTGAAACGCACAACTAAACGTTTTAAAACTTTAAGAAAATTAAAGAAATCACGACCTCTGTGGCGCAGTGGTTGCGGATTCGATTCCCACCGCGAGACAAATGTTTGTATGATCTGCAAATATTTATCTGGGGTCCGGGTTTTTTCCATGTATAATATGTATGTATTTACAAAAAATATAGGTAGTATATTAGTCATGTAGTTTCCATAACTTGTGTTATGTTCCCATGACTGTGCTGATGCTTTGTGAAAATGTCCACCATTATTATTATTATCTATGCAGACTGTCAACACTGCCACAGATAAAAAAAAAGTTTTTTCTTTTTATTACTATCAAATACCAAATCATCGCACCTTCATTTCGTTTTCATGCTAAGTAGTAAGTTGTAACAAACTTCTTTCTCATTCCCAACGGAAAAACTAACAGTGTTTAGCAAAGAGAGCCCAACTTTTGATATAACTTAATGACATGTTTCTATCCACGAAGACACACCGTAATTAAATTAAAAAACTTAGATTTCCCACGTGTTTCCCTAATTTATTAAATTCGTAATAAATTAAAGTATAAAATCGTATGCGCTGGCTAAGCCTGGCGATAGATAGCCTGAAGGCTTTTGATACCTATGGCTTGCCTAATGCGAAAGCCTAGTCGGCTTAGCATGCCCAAAAATATAACGAATGAATGAACATACTTAACAAAACTTAAAGTACAAGGTCCGGTCGTATGAATGAATGAATGAATGAATGAAAACACTTTATTGTACACCATAAGAAAATAGATATAACTTAACAAAACTATAAAATAACAAAACTCAAAGTATAATGGGCGGTCTTATTGCTTAAAAGCGATCTCTACCAGATAACCTTTGAAAAAAAAGGAAATGCTTTGTTGTAAATGCTTCTAATCTTAGGACGGAAGATCAGCGCGCTACTTACCTTCACCAGTTCTGCGGCGCTTTATGCTGAGTCCCATCCCAATTTGTAGCTACTTATCTCATCAGCAGTCCAACCATCTTAGTTATATATACTTAATTAATAAGTAGTTGCAAATAAATGATTTATCTATCTATCTATCTAATCGCCATTCATCAAAATCTTAATATTAAAAAAGACTTATTACCGGAGCTACTTAAAAATTACTCTTCTGCTGCATACGAGTAAGGTTACTCCGAAAACTACCATGATGAGAGATTTCGGACTATCCTCATCCATTGACTTCCCGCAACCATTGAGATGTAATCTGTCTATCGACCTTCGTTATACTGCGCTGTCCAGTTTTTGGGCCGCCATTTGAAGACCTTTCTTACCTCGTGTCGGTTCTGGGAGCTATATAGCTTACGCTTCCACTTCAACATACTCATTCTTAGAGCTATCTATGTAGGTGAATTTAGTTCATTTACAGGTTTCTAGTTTCCACTAATACTATAGAGAAGTTAGTAAGTTTCGATGTTGAGGTAATCGTTGAAACAACGCATCCAATTTCAAAAAATATTTCACCAATATTTCAGAATGGACCTTCAAAGTGGACAGAGGCTATTAATCCGTTAAAATAAAAGGGTTTTTCGTAGAAACCAATTTCGCAAAGTTCGAGCGAATTCAACTTCTACTTATTTTCATAACGATTTTTTATCAGGGTACCATGCGGGCGAAGCCGTGGGCTAGCTAGTAATAAATAAAAACAGTAACATGCATAGAACATTTTGGGTCTCAGCCAGCGATGAAATAATACGAATATGTAACAAAGAAGTAAAAGTACGATAATTTTATTAATAGTCCAATCTTTCAAATAAACCGATAGGTACCTACATTAACGCGAACTGTTTGAGGGTGTGCGACTTCTGAGCCGCAGCGGTCGGCACGATTGATGACCGTGCTTCTGCTGTTTCCTGATCTCACGAGCGCTCACCGGCCGCGCTAGTCGAGACATGTCGTTCAGTCGATACCGGCCTCGTTCCATCATCAGAAGACCGAGCTTTACACCTCGTTTCAATGCCCTGAAAGACGGAAAAAATGCCTTAAATGCCATAATTTTCGCATACCGTACTTGGAGTGTTGTTGATGTCCAAGCAAGATTTCGGCTGCAGCGACTGCGTGTGTACTGGCCAGGCATATTTAGCTTTATTATGTGAAATAAGTAACTAATGAGGGCTTCCTTTGATGCGGTCTTAGGTGTCTGATATACTCGATTTCGTTGGAGAACTTACTAGAGCATTTTGGTTTGTCAATACTCCATGGACGTAATTGTAGGTGATGTCCACCGATGGTGTGGCTTTAAATTTATCTCGTTTCTTATCGAGCTCATCACCCCGTGTGGTTTCAAAGGCGTTTACCTGTGTGTACTTGATGTATTCATACGAAATGTTTGACCATTTCGACCAGCAGAATAAACCATATCAGAACAACAAGAAATGGTCAATGTCAAAACCAGGAATAGTCATCGACCAAGTTTAGTCATTAGTACCAAGAAAGAAATCCACCACCTACTACAATTATAAGAAAATTATCTACTAATCACAGTTTTGGAGATAATATTGGTGATTATACAAATTAGCTTTCATAGAGAAAAGTTGTCTCAAGTCGGGACATTCCGTCTCAATCGTCAATCAACCTGTAGTGTTTTTTCCTGGTAAACATGGTCTTCCTCTAAATAATAAATATAATAATGCTCGACTTTTTCACACAGCATCATCTAGCCCAAAAGTAAGCAGAGCTTGTGTAAATACATACATATTATACATAGAAAACACACAGACCTGAGATAAATATTAGCAAATCAGATCATACAAACATTTGTCCCGCGGCGGGGAGACGAACCCGCAACCTTCTGCGTCTCAGGCGGGCCTTCGCCCACTGCGCCTCAGAGGTCATCAAGAGGATTCCTTGTGTTGTGGGTATCAGGAACTACGAGTACCGTGGTGCCACAGCACCTACACCCGAAACAAATGTCCTAGCACAACGCCTGGATTAAAGTTAGGCATTGTTACCTGGAGACTTTTCTGCTTAGCTTGGGGTCACTAAGACCATATTCCATTTTTATGAACTTTATAATGGTGCGTGAAGTCCATCCTGTGTTTTGCATGAGTTTTTTTATCGCCGATAGAACAACCTTTCCGGTGTTCATGATGTCCGACTTGGAGGATCTTGAAGGTTTTGCAGGTGCTCGAGGCATGACCTAAAAACGATGATCATAATGTGAAGGCAAGCACATCATAGCATATACATAAATGCCTTCCTGTATACGTGACACGCACGTCTTTTTCTATTTATGGAAAGAACAGCTTTTTTTTGAACGAGTTTATGCAATCAGAAAAGGCACTCATTTTTATAGAATCTTGATAAATTCAAATGTAGTTCCTTCAGTTCGCTAAAGTACACCGATTTTGGGTACAAGATGCGTAACCATTTATATCTATTTTAGGATATTATTACGTGAACGGTGTTCCCGTCTCACGACCGTGCTCGCGTGGTCGCGAACAATGCTCATGAGGAAGGACCTCTAAACGGTCAACGAATCGTCAGCAGGAGAACAGGAAAGTACGTGGTGTGGTCGTAATAATATTCTTAGATGATACCAAACCACTACTGAATTTGAATGCTATCATTCATATCAATGCTAGCCCCAATACAAATGGTTTAGCTAGGTCACATGGCTGCCGAATTTCGAGATTTATCAAAAATACTTTTATACTACTCACGTTAAGGTTATTTTTTAAAAGTGCCTGGAAAAAAATACAAATGTATTATTTTAAATAATAAAAATAAAACGTTACAACAAAATAAAACCAATGGAAAATTTGTTTTAATTTTGATGTTTTGATTATGTCATTAGAAGTAGGTAAGTTTCTATCGCTTTAAACAATTGGCCTTCTTGGTGAAAACAGTGTTTTGTACCATCGTCATATCAGCCGGAAGAAGCATCCCATGTAACATGCCATGACGAACGGTCTTGCGTCACCCCATCCATCAATTTAAATAAATAAATAATCCTACTTATATTATAAACGCGAAAGTTTGTGAGGATGGATGCTTGTTACTCTTTCACGCAAAAACTACTGAACGGGTTTTGATGAAACTTTACAGTATAGCTTATACATCAGAATAACACATATGCTACTTTTTATCCGGGTACGCGGGCAAAGCCGTGGGCAGAAGCTAGTAAATAAATAATGCTGGACATTTTCACACAACATCATCTAGCTCAGTAAGTAGAGCTTGTGTTATGAGCACTACATGAATGATTATACTACTTATATACTTTTATTTGTAATTACACACGTATAATACATAGAAAACACCCAGACCTGAGTGGCGGGAAGTAAAAAAACAACCACCAGTGTCACAGGCGGGCCTTCGCCCACTGCGCCACAGAGGTCGTCAATTACCTTTGACAGTTACAATATCATGGGCCCATTAAGTCGGCACCTTTATACGTCTTCCGTTTAATGGTAGAAACGTGAGAATTTCAACTGGTTTATTGTTAGATTGTCGGAAACTTTAGTTCATCTACATATAAATATCTTGAAACTAAATATACATTTTTGGTATGGACTTTTTTCTTGTAACAACATAAATACATAAACCTGAGCCTACACTAGGGTTTCCTGTTTCAAAGGTATCAACTACAAGTATTGTTGTACCACAATCCCCAGACCCGGAACAAATACCTGCAGAACATGCAAACATTTGTCCCGATTTATCCGCACCTCTTATGTCGCTAGCTTTTAGCCCGTCGCGCGAGGCTGTCAATCTCCTTTGGTCTGTTTCATTTCAATTGTAATTTCATCTTTTTATATCTTCTATCTCAAATATGTCGAAAGACAATTTGTCTGAGTGCTATTCTAATCGTATACAGTGATGAATATTTTACGATACCATAAAAACAGATTCAACTCCACAACCACATATTAAGATGTTTTTCATTGTGTGGCTGCTATGATATTGTATTTACCCACACGTTTTCCGAAGCAATTTTAAGAAGTAATGGAAAAATTTATTTCATGAAGAGGTTAGTATTTAAAGTGAAGAAGACCTAGCATGGATGTCTAATTTCGTAAGAGGGTCTTACTTATAAATATTTTAAAACAGTTGTAAACAGTTTATCTTTCTACTGTTCAATTTGGAATGACACGTCTTATCAGAAAGAAACAAAACAGTGTTTATTGAATCAGCTATTTAATTTTTATTTAGTAATAAAATTCCCCTGAAATCCTCATTAACCCATTAGCTGTCGCTGTACTCATTTAAGTACAGTTGATTTTTATTTTTTAATGAGGCAGCCATATGTTTGTTCGAATTTGTTTTGTATAATTATAAAATACGGTAATATTCGCCATGTAAAAATAAAAAAAACTGAGGGTAGGCAAAAAAAAATTACTCATTTATCGTCACCAGAAGTTACACTACAGAAGTTGAACAGAGGTGAGTGCATTATGATGTTATTATTTTTTTTTATTTGAAAGTAAATCATATTTTTAGTAATAAAATTTATAAAATACACCTTTATCATGAACTAAAAGTAATAATTTTATATGTTATTAGTTGTATTGCCGAAATATTGCGATATATTTGACACCGTACTCAATCAAGTACAGTGGCCACATAAGTATGCAAAATATTCATTTTTTTCAGATATCTGACAATGAGCGGAAGACAGTTTAGTGTTGCGACAAACTACAAAGGACTTGAAGAAGCTATTGAAGCTGTCCTGCACGATAGTGATGATGAAGTTGAGAATGACTTAGCCATCATACCACCCGATCCGAGGTATTTTGGTCTCCATCCGGCCAAACAATTTATTCGTGGGAAACCAGTACGGTTTGGCTACAAGAACTGGATGGCAGCAAGTTCGTCTGGATATTGCTACACTTTTAATTTTTACAGTGGGAAATCACCTGGCCCGTCTCCTACTGGCCAGGGATGGAGAGTAGTGAAATCATTGCTAATAAACTTGGAACAAACCCAACCATCAGGTGTTCTTTGATAACTTTTTCACCAACTATGACCTTTTGGTGGATCTGCGAAAACTGGGATATCGTGCTACTGGAACAGTAAGGGAAAATATAACGAAAAAAAACCCTTGAAAAGTAAAAAAGAAATGAAGAAAGAAATTCGAGCCGCATTCGACTATGTTTGACAAAAACAACGAAGTTTTGCTTGTCAGGTGGAAAGAATGCAGTGTGTGCACCAAGGCTATAAACTTTGATACCATTGAGCCAATGCGAGTGGTAAACGTTGGTGTCCAATAAAATGAGAAAAAGCCGATGTTGACATTCCACGTCTTTTCCAAACTTATAATAAAAGTATGGGAGGAGTAGATGAGCTAGATCAGTCAATATCGTTGTACAGGATTACGGTTCACGGGAAAAAATGGTGGTGGGTTTTATTTATATATGGTGGACCTGACTATTGCAAATGCTTGGCGTTTGTATGTTGAAGCAGACATGAAAAAATGGACCAATTACTGTTTCGACGTAATATTGCCAGGTTCTATTTACGTCAAGACATCCAGAAGAAGGCAAGAGTGGCATCGTCTTTGGTTCCAGGTTTGTCTCAAGATGGTGCAGGACATTATCCAAGAAAGTTGGAGAAGCAATTGCGATTTGTTTTGTGCCATGCTAGAGTACGCTGGCAGTGTAAAAAATGTATAAAAACACTGTGCATAGAATAACCGTGTTTCGAAAATTTACACCGGTAAGGAGCCATTGTACTCAATTGAGTACACCCTCATCATCCTCTCGATGATGATGATTTATTTTTTTTGCAATCAATAGTGTTTTGTTTAACCTTTTTACAATACATTAATAAAGTATTTGTAATAAAATTATTTTTGGTGTTCATTTGGCCATTAATGGGTTAAGTAAACGCAAAGGAAATGTTTGAGTTTGATTATATCTTTAAATTATTTTTTGTATATAATTTGTAGGTCATTAGTACAATAACGAACCCATTCGAAGACCGAATCTACTGCACTAGATAGAATTGTGAATAGAGCTTCCCTCGATCAGGCCCTGTACAGTAAAGTTCCCAAAATACCGCCGATACCAACAGTCTGTACGATGTACCTGGAAACGGCACGCAGACAATAATTACTGAATAAATAATATTAATCTTAATAGTTTAAAATGATTATTATGATGTTATTTTAATGTGAGTGAGGCCTGTTTAGTAACTTTTTATTGATTTTAAATTAAAAATAAATAAATAATCCTTGATCAATCTTAAAAAGTTTTATATAAATGTAGAAGAAGGCTCTTAAAAACTAGAAATATGTTGCCTACGTGTTACGTTATTTAAATACCGTTAACCTTCCTAATAATTTTAATTTAATTTATTGTATTTGTAACATTTTATGCTTATTGTACATTTAATTTTATTCATTTGCATGACATGTTAAATAATTTTCTTTTTTAGTTGGTAACTCTAAAATTACCTTACGTTTTTTAATTGCAACTCAAAGCAGGATAGGAACCAATTTTCCAAGCAGAATCTCCAAGTTTCAGCTGAAAGCTACTCGTAAGTTAGCTGTAATCCCTAAGCTGAATGACCCTGGGATCAATTAAACAACATCAGATCAGAATCAAGCCGTTCGTAAAAGAGAGATTTCTTTGGTTAGTTCTGGGATTAGAAAGATAGCGGTATGCCTTTTGGTGGAAAAAAGTAAAATAGACAGTCCGAATGCATTTGTTCGGTTACTTGTCACATGGAATGCTACCTAATGCAAAGACATCTGTGCCAAAAGCATATAATGTTTGGGTTGTCTTTGACTACCCCCTTCTTGGTATACTCACAGATCGGCGTACAGAGTATGGATCTGAGAATGTCCATCATGGGGTTACAGTCGTGGGTGTGTTTGTTTTTGGGGCAAAGTCACGATGCAAATTCAAATCGGCGTTAGAGTGCAAAGCCTTCTCGACCAAATCGGAGCGGCGTCGCGGAGTGGAGTGAAAATAAAAAAAAACAGTAACGATACAGATTATAAATAAATACAAAAAATGACAGAAAATACAGATTATATATACCTAGCTGCGCTCTGCTGTTTCACCCGCATAAGTTTCGATTCCGTGGGAATATCGGGTTAAAAAGTAACAGTAAAGTATTTTACTGTTACATAAATACCCTTGATGATAAAACGATTTAGGTATTTGAATACGAATTAATATTACGATACGAATGTAACTAACTTTTGTGTCTACCGGCGGCGATCTAATTAAATTTTAGAACACAAAAGCTGCTATTGTGGCTTAACTATGCTAGATATATTCCCTCGCAGTCTTTTTTGTAGGTAATAATGAGTACATAATTTTTATGTATCATTAATAGTTTTCTCAGCGCACGGCAAATACTGAATTTTATAGGCAAAATTTTGCTACTTTGGGTTACATTATTGAAATTTTCTTAAGGATCTCTAATTTTTTAAAATAAATTATACACTATGTTACTCCCTGATAATTTCGCTTTCTATTGGTGAAAAAACGATTAAAATAGGTCCAGTTGTTTCGGAGCCTATTCGGCACAAAAAACACACACAAACAAAAAATCTTTCTCCTTTATAATAATAAGTATAGATATCACATATCGGTACTAATACGGAGTTCGCCGGCAGACCGCAAAACTTATTGTCACCAATGCGATGGTCTGAACCACTAACCAGTGCATGTAGACCTCCACATCCCGTGAACGACCCTCTTTTATCTCGTCATTGTCGTGGCATATGAGGAGGGGCGGAAGGTCAAAGTGCAGTAGTCATTAACATGACTGGATATACTATCACTTAATCTATGGTGCGGATGTGTTGTGAAGTTGTTTCCTTGTGGAATGTCTGATTACATTTCTAAGTGGAATAATGGCTGCAGTGTAAATGTAGTCTACATTTACACTGCAGGTAACTCAAACTCTCGATTAAAAACTAGATTTTGACGATTTCTAGAGTTCATTAGGATTAACGACTAGGATTCGTGGAAGACTTTGCCCGGGGATGTACCCATTAGGTACCACCGTACCTATTTCTGCCGCCAAGCAAACATTGCTCACATTGCTGTATTCTAGTTTGAAGAATATGAAGAATATGGAAACGAATGACAGGCACATATGACTTTTCAAGTTGTTCACGTAACTCATCGCTTCGGTGAGACTCAAACTGACGACCTCCCGCGTGGTATGTAGAGGCTTTGCTAACAAAGGTGCTAACAATAACAAAGGTAATAACAAGCCTCGCAGAGGCTTTGCTAACAAAGCTACGAGATCGTTGCCAGCCTGGTCGAAATTGTTGGGATGATTCGGCTCGAAGCATCTAGGTAACATTTTAGGATATTATAAAAATCTTGCGATTTCCTTACAATTTAAAAAGCAAATGACCCTACCTTTGGTGTTGTGAATGTCAAGCGACGATAATCGCTTACCACCTCGTGATCCGTGTAAACGTATGCGTCCAAATAATATTAAAAAAACGTGCAGCTCAAAATGATTTATAATAGACAGATTGTAAAATAAATGACAAGTGGTTGCATTTAAGTTCTAATCTCTGCTGTTTGCAACGAAACATTTTATGAAACCGCTTAAAAAAGTTGTTTACGTAAAATCATGATTATTTACTGCTGCGCACGAAGCAAAAATATTAAAGCAATCAAAAGTTGTCCGTGCTTTACCAAGCACCGAGAAACCCATAATTATAATGTTCCAAGCCAACAATACAGCTGTAAGCTTATTCAAGTCAACATACTTACCCTCTGGAGTTTTGGAGTAATTACGGGCGTTAGTTTGTTGTGCCAATAGTCTCTCTGTTGACTTTTTTAACATACATAGTCTTGGGTTGCTAGACAAAAACCTCACGCTTAGTTTTCCTTTCACGCTAACGCAAATTTCTCAAAGAGAAACTTGGCAGTAGTCACGTGTGATTTCCATAGCCAATGTCATTTCCATACAATTCAATCTTTCCGCTAACACCAACAGAAAGTGGTATTTTTCTAGACCCCCTGATCCCACACTAGGTTTTCCTGATCGTGGGTATCGGGAAACTAAAGAGAACCGTGATATGGCAACACTCAGAATAGCATTCTGGTAGATTGGGTGTTTTTCAAAGGCTTTATATTTATAACAAGTGGTGGAATGATTTACAAATACAAATTACTTTTAAATACCTAAATTATAAGTTTGACAATAAGCTCTGCACTTAGGTCCAGTCTGTATCGCCGAAGCCCAGATTAAGTTTGGCAAAAATAGATTAAATCAAAATAAAATAGATTTTATTTTACTTATCCATTTCTTATACTATTTGGGGAAACTTTAAATTTACCTTCTTATCTTATGTAACATCTATAGTTGTGTATTTATCCAAATACTTTTCCTGCAAGCTTGCTGTAAGTTTTCCTAAGATTTCAAAAAATAAAATAAATAATAATTATTGAGATAAAGAAATGTGAGGCCATTTAAAATACTTATAAAAAGACATTATAGGTAACATCGAAAATGTAAGTTTAGCTGGGAAATAGCAATAGACAATTAGGTCTGTGAAGGTGCCCCCTTTAATATGTGTACCCCGTATGTGTGTGCCTTGAAGAGGCTTCATATATTTGTTTGAAGAATAAGAGTACTCTAAACCACCGAGCTTGTATGAAGGATTTGATGAGGATGTATGAAGTGAAAGAGGTATGCCAGGATGCAAGTGGACATCCGTGGTCTCTGCCTACCCTTCCGGGAAATAGGTGTGACTATATGTAGGTATAGGCTTTGGGGAGACCGAACACATGAATCTTTTAGTTAATGATCATGATGATGACAAAGCTACTGACCGCCAACCTGTGTGCCGAAGCCTTAAGCATTTGAAATAAAATTAACACGCAAAATCTGTTTTCGGTTTATTCTTTTATTTCATTCGCTGAAGCCAGTTTGTTCAAAGGTGACATTGAACTGTTTTTTTAGTATAATGATTTAAAAAGGTGACCCCGAATTCTGAAACGCAATTTGGGATTGTTTTGTTCCGAAAGATCTGTCAGAAAGTTGGTGTTTTCTCGTATTTTTTATGCTATGGCGGTGATGGTACACTTGCGGATAAAATGGTTGTTAAAGTTCTCGTTCTCGTTTGGACTCTTACATGCAAATGTTAAAAACACACAAAACGAAGGCCGAATAAAAAAATGTGTCAAAATTATTTAAAATTTAATTTAATTATTTAAAAATGTGTAAGAGACTTTAAAGTCTCTTACACAGGGGCGTTTTACCGGTTGAGATATTATCGCAATGCGTTTTCAGTCTTACTTCTATCGCGTCGTTATTATCGCAGCAGTACGCGTCCCAATAAAAAAGCACTAAAAACAAAAACGTATCGCTATAATATCGACCCTTCCAACGCAGTTATATGGAAGAACCATATAACGCTTAGCTCAGCTTTCTATATTACGACAAAAAAAGATTTAACCTGAAATTATGATCATGTTGTTTCAGAACACATTAAAATGGCACAGACGTTCCTGGCAGTTCTCATCATAGCCGTGCTGGTAATAAGCCACGGCGTCAACGCAAAACGTGAGTAGAATAGACTTTTTCATCATCAGTATATTGCTACGATTTCATGCTTCCCCCACAGTAGACTGCTGGACAAAGGCTGCATGTCATTCTGCTGTTATGAAATTTAAAGAGTACCTAGACGAACGGTTTTGTGCCTTTTCAATCCAGATATCCTGCTATCTTTACGACACCATTCATCTATTGGATGGAGGCCTTCCTATATACTTCACTAGCTTCTATGCGTTAGCTTCTAGCTTCTTCTGCCCACGGCTTCACCCGCATGGTATCCGGATAAAATGTAGCCTATGCGTTATTCTGATGTATAAGCTATATTACTGTAAAGTTTCATCAAAATCCGTTTAGTAGTTTTTGCGTGAAGAATAACAAACATCCATCAAGATAATTTGGCACAAACATACACATGTGGATGCAAAATAAATACTTCATTTTAGCGGAATTGAAACTAAGCCAATAAGTACGGACTGTTTAGTTTGTTATCGTCTCTACTTGTGTAAAACCTTTCATAGAAAGGTTACGCTATCAGTAGTAGGATATCTGCTTACCTCCGTCACATTTGCTTACGAATTACCAATCTCTTTAAAATGTTTTCCTGTAACACCTTTGAATATCGACGCCATGGGTGAAGGCCCGCCTGAGATACAGAAGTTTGCAGGTTTGATTTCCGCCACGAGACAAATGTAAGTATGATCTGCATATTTGTCTCGGGTCTGGGTGTTTTCTATATATTATAATGTATGTATTGTATGTGTATTGCATTTTGTGACAATAAGATTTCACGATCGTCTTGTATTTAAACACCTTTACTGGTCACCACTTCTAGGTATGTACCTAACATAACACTTAGATTTACCGCTTGAAAATTACTTATTCGTAAAGCAGTGATTCTGGAACCTGATTTAAAGCTTGTGATATTAAAATATCGACTGCGTCAAACTGGACAGATTAGGCCTATGGAGGCCCCCACCCAATGGACCGATAACATCGGGGATGCAGGAGGTCCATGGATGGAGGTAGCCAATATCGCTCGTCATGGTGGAGGCCTATGTCCAGCTGTGGACTTCCAAAGGATTTTGATGATAATGATGATGAAAAGGCTTTAATCTACTACTTTTAAAATTCGGCAATGGATGGAGTTCGTTAATTCGAGAAGAATAATACAAAAAATCAACCAAACAACTAAAAATATGTTCAACCATTATGTTTTTCTCACAATAATAACTTGGGTTGATTACACCCTTCCACCTTCTACCCTTCAAATTACTTCTAACCCACGAAAGCTTAAACGTATACAATATCTCTTAAAGGGGTCATCATTCGTAAGAAAATAACAATGAATACATCTTGAAATTGGTTGTTGTAAATTAAAATAATGTATGGAGTGGAGAGGGAAATATGGATATTTTTTTATAATTTATTTCTAACTCATCTTTTTCTCCCTCTAGGGTGGCATGTTAAACCTGCAAACAAACCCTATATAAATTATAAAAATAACTAATATTTTAATGAATGTTCGACAAAAAACAATCTCGTCGTTACATTTCGGTCTTACATTATTTTATATCCTTTAGACTCATGTTGGTAAATTGAGCAAGATACAATAAACAATGCCTATTGGATCATAACCTAGATGTTGACTTACGAACTTCACTACGTAAGCAGAATTTATGACCTCAGGGTAGATCCTGAACAAATGTGAAAACTTTCAAGAAATTTATTTACGCAGGTAGTTTATGTAATTAAATATTACTAGGAATTTATACTAGAGGTTTATTTTATGATTTATTACGTATATTATGATGTGGTATCTATTAAAAAGATTTTCTAAAACTCTTTTAACTAAACCCTGAAAACTATGTAATGTCTCGTTACAATAGCGAGAGAGTGTACAATAGCAAAAATGAGCGAGATCTACATACTTAAAAGGAGATCTCAAACCCATATACGTAGATTAAGTTACATTTGTATTTGAAAAAAAATAGCATGATCAAGTGATCATGCTATTTTTTTTAAAATACAATAATAACAAAAACTAAAATAACTTAATAACAGACATTTGAATAAATTTCATTTTATAGTACAACAATAATTATATTTATTACAACCTTTGCATTTAAACTTTAAATACCAACAGAATTAAGCTAACTTTAGACAACTAACATAATTATGACATAAGATAATGTGGGTAGGTTTATAATACCTTTGATAAAAGTAACACAGAACATGAATGGCCCAGAAAACAGGATAGAAGGAAAAATCAAGATATAAAGGTTGCACCAGAGGCACAGGGGTGATCAAAATTTAAAAATGAAAACATATTGTCTATGCTTAAATGAGGCAAGTTTCTGTTTCACGACCTCTGGGAGGGATCCACAAAACAAATCGATTTAATTTTTATAACAAGTATACTTTGCAAATGTAACTTAAATAAGTGAAATAAATGGCTTACAGAGCGATTTGGGAAACTTAAATCGATGAATAGTGCAAACGTTGTTTGAATGCAACAAAACTCGTGCTGCACGTGAAGTATGGAAAAGTAATGATATAACAAAAAAAGGAAAAGAGTTTTATTTGAGTCATAACTCAAAACATGCCTTTGAGGCATGTTGAGTTATGTTGTTGACACTTTAGTAAAATTCGTTTTGATCACTCTACTAAATTTTAGAACATTTATTTACTTTTAACATTTGACATACACATTTTAGAATTGTAGTATATTATATCAAACGCTCTTTGACGTTGTACTTTTCATTTTATCTTATTTATAATGTCTACGAATAAATTTTATTTGATAAACAATATTGAATATATTCCTAAAACATTGTAAAAAATACGATGATCTTCAGTTAAGTAACAAATAAAGAATAAAGAAATCAAATTTAGGCATTTCCAAATTTATAATGGAATAGATTTGTACATACAAGCCATTGTTTTTTTTTATAACTTAAGTGGCGAACAAGCTAACGCCACCTGTTACCAGCGGTTACCGTATAACCTATGGACGCTTGCAACACAAGAGGTACCATTAGCGCGTTGCCGACCTGAGATATAACGGATGAAAGTCTCTTGTGTCTGTAATTTTACCGGCACCCATAACCTTCAATCCGGAATACAGCAATGCCAGCATTACTGCTTGCAGCACCAGAAACAGGTATAGTGTACTTACGATCCTTCACAAGAAGCTCTACTACTTTCGTTTCTGTTTAATTCGAGTAAACTCTCTTTTTCGAACTTAAAAAAGCTTTTGGATTAAACTGTTTTCCTTCGCAATATCTTTTAAATTATAGAACCACAATACTTTAAAATTCACCAATTGCAAATGACAGTTTTACTGTCAGGTATATTAGAAACCACGAACATTAAGGTGCTCGATGGCGCATAGTACAACCAGCTTCGGGCTTCCACCGGATTAATACTCCAGCTTGACCCAACCGAGTTACAGATAGAGTTTATTTACATAGAAAACTAGCTGCTAGTACCTGCTTTAGCCAGTGCAAGCCCACTCTTCATCCTGGACATACGACCAAAAACAAAGACGTCGGGTCTTTGTTTAAGACAAATCAAATTTCGATCTTCGTCTAAGGTAATACTCGGAACCTGATAAGCAAATGAAGCTCACCCAGACTCCCCAATGCAAGTTGCTGGTATTTTCAGGACCTCATAAAATACTATAAGTATACTGAAGAGAGATTGTGTAGTGTTTGACGCTAAACAAGTTTATTTGCGTAATCAATCGTATCGATGAATGGAATATATTTAGACACACCCTAAATTGTGTGCGAATACGAAAGTTACCGGCTTTCTACGTGACATAGTTATTGATGCCGACTTGCTACGCTTCACGTGGTCTAACAGCCCAAACTGGGCTGATCAGATTAGCCCTAACGAACTGACGTCATTAATCTGCAGATGCAAAACCAGCATATAAACACATGCCAGATATATGGATTTGCGGTTTAACGGTGAACCAACTTCATCTATTTTTGCTCAAACTTTGAGTTTTGGTGTATAAATACATGACAGATGTGGATTTGATGGCAGATTATATAGATTTTTCGTTAAACGGTGAACTGAGTTCAGCAAATTTTGCTCAAACTTTGAGTTTTGGGATATCTCACGGCAATTACATATTATTTTATTAGAAACCTGTATGGTGCAAGCTAGTGCATAATAAATGAATATGATTCATCTTTTGTGGAAAAAATGTCTGTATCGACTTCACTTACATTCCGATAAAAAGCTTGTTTTTGTTTATATAAGTACTGTAATTAGTATCAAAAATTGAAATACATAATTCTATTTGTCTAAAATTGAGTTCCCTTTTAAAGTTTTACAAAAGGCTTGTAAAAGGTCAGAAAGTCAAGTTAAATGCGGATTGCAAAACATTTGTGGTTAATTATTATAATAAAGTTGGAACAAAATGGAAAAGCTTGATTTGGTACAATTTTATATTTTAAAAAGTTTACGAAATCTTTTTTTTGTAGAATTTTTTTTTATAAAACTAATAATCGTAGAGCTTTAAATGCGAGAAAAAGAGAAATAATCACAGTATCTATCTACAGCTCGATACTAAGCCCCACTTTTGTAGAAATAATGCACAATAGTAAACATAACTACAAAAAATAATTAAATACTCATTGTATAATTATTAGTGCATGCTATGATGCTCTATTATTAAGTAAATACTAGGACGTCAACTTTTGGAAAGAAATCTTGTAGATACGATCGACGTTTTGGCTTGTTATAAACTCAGCAAAGACCCTCTGACCGTGGCGTTCGATCAATTTGCACTGAAAATAATAAAAATAACCGTTTTCTTATTTCAATGCGAAATCAGACAATTATTTTTATTATGTTCCATTTTTTTTTGGGTTTATCGGAGGCCAACCTAACCTCCTTCATAAATTTAGCATATCTAAGATCCTGAAGTTTGTTTAATTACTATATTTCGAGAGGCTAAAACAGTCATAGATAAAAAAAACCTTCTTTCTTATCCTTTGAAAAAAAAGCTTTTTTGTCCTATGTTTTAGTTTTAGTAGTGCTTCAAGTTTCAGAGAGTATTCTGACTATCAGTCGACCAAAATGTTTGGTTTATTTAACTCCTTTTTATTTAGGCTTTCTTCAAAGATTTACTTATTCTCGGAGATTCTTATTCTCATTTACCTAATAGTAGAGAAAACACACTTTTCTCTAAGTAAAGATGTATTGTTTATGAGAGAATCACACGCACGTTGATGTAGATAACGCGCGTTCTACAGATGGGCACGAAGCTTCCCCATCCACTCCAAACTTCCGGAGAGGTGAAATTTGTGGTACTGTTCTAGAAGACAAATGGATTGTTCTCGAAAATAACCTCGAAATTATTCTCTTGTTATTTATCAATCTGACAGCTGAGTTGGCAGTCTTAAGTATTGTTCAAAGTCTTTAGTCCCAAATCAATCTTTGCAGACATCTGTGAAAAGGGTCAGTTTTTTTTTTAATCAGTGTATTTTTTCAAAATTTGAAAATCTAAGTCTAGTATTTCCAATTGCAGCACTTGTGACAATAAAACCTATTTAAGAAAAAACTCATATCGAAGATATGAGTTTTAGAAGATATGAAACTCATATCGAAAATATGAGTTTTTTCGATGAAGATCGAAAACATACATATCGATTGTTAAAAAACGCATTACGAATCGTTTTTTTGCAAATGATTTTTATGACTTCAAAAATAGTTCAGCAGCATTAATCAGAGTAAACTACAATCAAACTAAATCAAATTTCGATCTTCCCTAGCCTTCGTCTGAGCTAATACTCGGAACTGGATACGCAAATGAAGCGTATCCAGACTTCCCACTGCATTAAATGTAAAACTGACCCTTGGGAGCAAAAAGGTAGCCTCTGGCTATAACTGTTGAAACGTTATCACAATTCGGTTAGTTGAATGTCTTCGGCGTATTCATTCAATTATCTTATTTCCAGGCAATTGCTATGAAAACATGAAAAAGATTCGGATTTTGTAATAAGTCGGAATCTTATAAACTTGAAAGTTTGTGAGGATGGATGTTTGTTACTCTTTCACGCAAAAACTACTGAACGGATTTAGATGAAACTTTACAGTAATATAGCTTATACATCAGAATGACACATAGGCTACTTTTTACCCGGGTACCATTCGGGCGAAGCCGTGAGCAGAAGCTAGTACAGAAATATAGGAAGATTAAATCCAAAATGGACGCTTTGATTTGCTACGTATGATACGGATTTCGTAGACGTTTGCTACGCCACAGACAAGCAAAGATTTGAATGAAATTGAAATCAATAAACATGCCCACGACTGATCAATGATGCCTCAGATCCATTTTCCGTGGTCTGTAAGAACCCTAAAGATAGCAAGAAAATAATATCCAAGAAGATAGCAGTCTGGCTCATGTCCTGACATTATATTGGTGCTTGCCTGCATTTTGCATAGTTGTTATTATTCCACGTAGCAGGTTGCAAATCAATTGCCGCGTTTTAGGAACTCTGACCGATGGCAAATGCCTTCGATCTTTTGGTTCTAGAGCATAATGTGGAATATTAAACAAGAATAGAAAAATTAGGTTCCATGTTTCTGAAAACGTTGTATTATTCTGGAAAAATATCAAAACGCTGTCAATTGTCCGTGGTCAGGTTGTTCCCGTCATTAAATTGTTTTAAGATTCTTACAGAATGGCTAAATGTGGGCCAAATCAATATTTTTCTATTCAATTCCAAATAAAGCGACAGTGCTTAATATCTCAAAAATGAATGAAAAGCCGTAACGGAATCCAATACGTTGTATCAAACAATTGCTTTGCCTGCAAAATGACATCAATTCGTAGAAATGAAAATTGTGCCATTTGTAGGCAATTGGTTTTATTGAATAGCTGTTGTGAAGTCATGCCTTTATTTCATTCATGATTGCACTCATTTTATAGTTGTATAGTTAAAGATTTTTGTTAGGTTGGATTCTAGGTAGGTATAAATTTAAGCATTAGTTTACTGTTAGAAAAACTCTCGTGCAACAATGATTTCTTACATTTATTTGCGCTTATTACGTGACCAAAACGGTGAAAAAACATTGTGAGACAATCAAAATGCCCTAGAAATAAAAACTGGAAGGCATGTGAACTAATTTTACGTACTTTTAAAGTACGTAAAATTAGTAATTTGTGTACCAATTTGTGTATTTGTGTGTGTAATTTGTAATACCACGTACTTTAAAAGTACGTGGTATAGTCGTAATAATATTGTCAATTTTCTTTCATAATTTATTTTGTATTTCTTTAACTTTGACTTGACTTTGACTTTTGCGATACAGGCTAGACCTAGTGCTGAATCATTGTCAAACTACAAGTTTGACAATGATCTCCTATACACATACTATTTTTGGAAATAAAGTATTTTGTATTTGTTATAATTTATGATACCTTAGATCATTATTATTATTATTAGAGATAATGAATGGATGTAGGTGGCCCAAGATCGGTTGTTATAGCAGTTACGAGTATATCAATCTCATTAAATCCTGTCCATCCAAAGATTGCCTGGAAGAGATCGCTAACTATAAGACTAAACTATAAGACTGCCCATTGTACTTTATTTTTTTTTGAAGTTTTGTTGAGTTGTATATTTTTTTATTATGGTAAAGTATTTCGTTCATTCGTTCGTCCATTCGTCCATTCATTCGTTCATTCGTTCATTCATTCATTCATTCATTCATTCATTCATTCATTTATTCATTCGTTCATTCGTTCGTTCATTCATTCGTTCATTCATTCATCTATCAGTGGGATATCGAGTATGAGTATATCCATCAGTGGACTTCTACACATGCTGTTAGCTGATGACCATCCATTATTGCATCTCTCGCAGTTAAAGTGAGTCACTTACCACTGCTACTTATACCACTGCTCACTAGCAATGATACGTTGTTACGCTCTTAAAGTGCAAGAGCGTTACAATGTACCATTGTAAAAGCCTGAAACTGATAGAGTTTTTAATGTTTTAGGCGGATGTTCAGCATTTGGCCATTCATGCTTCGGCGGTCACGGGAAGAGATCCGGCGATACAGGTGGCATTGATGTAAGTATTTGTATGAATGAATGAATGAATGAAAACTTTATTTGCTTGAATATAGATCCATAGTTTGTTGACCGTGTAACTGGATTTTTTTGATCACTCTCGTAAGGCCAGTAACTAGTTTGAGGTGTGTTGGCCCTAGAAAAAGAGGGTTAACCAAAGTGAATGGCAAAATCAATAGGTATTAAATTCTAAATGATCCTTATGATTTTAATGAATAAATTTTATACATTGAAATGTACGGGTATTTTAGAATTTTTATACACGGTAACTTAGTAAGTGAAGATCGGGGGACAATGGTAATAACCCGATTCCTCGCATCCCTGCCTGGAAGAAACGGGCAACTCAGTTTTTTTTTAATAATCTTTGATCCAATCTTGTGTGGTACCACAGATGAAGTAGTACAGGAAGTTTTCTCGATGATCGATGATTCCTTTACCGTTTCGGAACAAGTAGTTTTGCGTTTTCATAAAATTAATATATATTAATTCTACGCGCGGCGGGCGAGCAATCGACTGAGACGCAAGAGGTGCGGGATCGATTCCCACTGCGGAACAAATGTTTGCATGTTCTGCAAATATTTGTTCCGAGTCTGAGCGTTGAGGTACCACGATACTCATAGTTCATGATACTCACAACACAGGGAATCCTAGTATGGGGCTTGGACTGTAAATGTGTCTGTTGGATGTTTATTTATTTATGATCATTGTCCAGATGTCTAGCCAAGACCTGATAGCCCGACACCAGATCGGTCAGGAGGAGACACCCCCCCACCCAGGGTACCCTCACTACAACGCCCTTCAACCCGGCGACGATATCATACCTATCAGGGATGGCGGTATGGAGACCAATGACCAAGGTATGATATTTATATAATCATTATCAATTGAGTTCTTTGCAAAAGCTTCCCTAACTTAATATGTAATTATGTTTATTTAAGGAATCGTGTTTGTATTCTATTTATTCATTCTAAATAGGTAGGTAAGACCAACGGATTCATCTTTAAAACTTGATTTTACAGACAACATAAACTAGTTACCCATATTTATGTACCTCCAGGTATGTTCTTCGAGTATACCTGGAAGTGATTCAGATCGAATGTTCTTCTATTATTCTGTGTATTCTTGGGGTTTTCCTGCATAATTTTACGCACTACTATTAGGTAAATGGCTGGTCAGTGACCACCATTCTGTGATAGCATTCATGTATTTTCCAATGCCCTTCCAGCCTAGTGTCTTGCACCCAATACTAAAAGGCGCCTATAATCCTACCCTAATGATAATCTTACCCTCTTATTTATAATCACTCACTAACTTTAGCAGCGTGATAAAAGTTGTCTACCTCTATCCTTTCTATATTATCTATTGTAGACACAAATTGTAGACATATAACACTTACAAAAAGGCAGAATTTAATGACATGTAGAGGCGAGCTTAACCTTAAAAAGAGTTGGTCCTTTGTTTAGTGTAAGAAAAGGACAGGGCTAGAGTCAGTTACTGCTAAAGTTAGTGAGGGATTATGAATAAGGGGGTTATTCTATAAACTGTTAACATGATTATAGCACACTAAACTCCTGTGCCTTATACGTAAGACAAATAAGTAAGCATAGAGTACGTTGCAGGTGCGTTCGACCGCGAGGAAGCCCGCCGCGAGGTAATGAAGTTCAAAATCCGCAACATCTTCAAACACTGGGTGAGTATTATTTACTTAGCACAGTGACAAAGGAAATGTATAGAGATGACAAGTTTGATCACACTCAAGTCAAATCAAAACGTATTTATTTTATACTAGCTTACCCACGGCTTGGCCCGCGTGGTACCGGGTTAAAAGTAGCCTATGTGTTATGTATAAGCTATATTACTGTAAAGTTTCATTTAAATCCGTTCAGTAGTTTTTGCGTGAAAGAGTAACAGAGATCCATCCTCACAAACTTTCACGTTTATAATACTAGCTTCTGCCCACGGCTTCGCTCGCGTGGTACCGGGATAAAAAGTAGCCTATGTGTTATTCTGATGTATAAGCTATATTACTGGAAGGTTTGATTAAAATCCGTTCCGTAGTTTTTGCGTGAAAGAGTAACAAACATCCATCCTCACAAAATTTCACGTTTATAATATAAGTAGGATGGATATATAGGTACATACGTTCGTGGGTGATTCTCTACATTCAGCCACTATGGTAGAGTACAAAATGTAGGTACCTACATAAAAACTAGTTTAAATTCATAAGTTCAAGTGATCCTGTACGATTAAGTAAATTTTTCTGAAAATACATACATACATATATTCACGCCTGTTTCCCGGAGGGGTAGGCAGAGACCAAGGATTTCCACTTGCTACGATCCTGGCATACCTCTTTCGCTTCATTCAGCCTCATCACATTCTTCATACAGGCTCGGCGGTTTAGTGTACTTCTGACCTGGCCTTTCTCTAAAATGTCTCCAATTTGGTCAGAGTACGTTCGCCGAGGCCTTCCTCTACCAACTATCCCATTCACTCTCGCCTTGTATACTTGTTTTGTTAATCTACTTTCGTCCATCCTTTCTATATGCCCAAACCATCTCAACATACCTTTCTCAACTCTCGTTACTACATCTTCATTAATTCCACACTGCTCTCTTAGCACGCTGTTCCTCACTCTATCACTCAAAATGATCTCTCTGATGAATGACTTTTCTGAAAATGATCATTGATATTCACAAAAAAACTTTTTTTTAAATACTTACCTATGTCATGAAAAAGTTTTACCTCATATTCTAGTTATTATTCTGGTCCGAAACGGCTCCATAAGTTTCTAAAGCTATGTATTCGATTATCCGATTGTGATAACCAAATATGAAAATATAGACGTCATAAATACAATGCTTTTAGCTACAGAGTTTCAGTATGTAACTTTTGCGAAGTAAATTGTTCAATCAGCTTCATTATTTTTTGATCAGCTTTTCATTCATCTCCGTTATATTAAAGGTGTCACCTCTAGTTCATTTCAACTCCATAGAATAGTACTGAACAGTACTATAATTTAATTATGAATGTCCAGTGTGTTTGTAGAACCGTACAACTAAGCAAGAGCGAAATTTCCTATGACAAGTATTTTTTACTTAAAAGGAAATTTCATCATTGTTAATATTAAGTATCTTTGGAAACTCAATAAAACATTTGTATTGTATTGTATTGTACTGAAGTATTTAACGCAAACTTGTCCGACCGGTGACGTAAACTATGTTTTATTATCTAGGTGTAACGGAGTTGTCCTAGCCTATTAAAAAAGTATTTTTTTAATAACACTAAACCTATTGATATTATTCCTTTTGGTACGCACTGTCCGACTGCTCTCTTTCCACTCGGTCAAATAACAGGGACTATCAAGGGGACAACAGATTCTCGATTGAAGAATACATTTTCGGGAGTTAAGAGTTATAATAATTTATAAGACATTAAATGTCAAAAAAACCGACTTACCCTCAGAATAAAACTTTTAGGGGACCACTTCGGGATGATTTTATATACCTACAACAAAAATGTATAGTCAAATTTCGGTTAACAATTGGCGAAGATTAAATTACAAACATTATATAACTTGTAATATATAATCTGTGCATAAGATAAAAAAGAAACTATTCCTTTTTTTGTAGTCGGTTTAAAAAAGCGAGTCACAACGAGCCGAATATCTTGGGGATATTCAAAGCGAGTCCTTTGAAATGTTTATCATTATTTATATTTCATATATAATACAAAACTCATAAAAAATGTTCTATTCACAGATGGATAACTACAGGCGATCACAACAGAACGACGACGGTTATTATGTAGAGAATATGTAATTTTACCAAAATATTTCTGATAATATCAATATTGTTGCTATATCTACCTACGGTTAATGGGCTCAATTTTGGTGTTAAAAATTGATTATCTTTGTTCAGTGACCCTAATCCGAGGTTTGATTCTTACACAATAAAAATAAGTTGTAGAAACAAACACACGATGATTGAGTTTTCATACTAAAATACGCAATCTTTTTAGGACGGTCACGATATTAATTAATTTAAGTAGGTAATAGTTCTAGTTAATATTTCGGATTATTCCATAAATCCCCTGCGACAATCCCCTTCGGTATTCAAAGGGCCAGCAAAGGGAATTTGTGGACAAGAGTTCCAGAAATCCCCTAATCCATTTATTTACAGTATAATAAAAAAAAACACAAATACAAATACCTAAATAGGTACCTAACTTTTATTCTACAACAATTTTTAAAAATATCTGATCATTTTTTTATCTCAAGTGCCTATGGGCTTTTCTATTATTTTAGTCCTTTCAATTACATTTAAAGGGAAAGGGTTTCATTTAACTTTCGTTTTATGAAAATTGAGCCTATTTACCATTAAGCATCTTTGTTATCTATCAATGTAGGTAAAAATCTTAGAAAAAATATATAAATATTCGTCAATTATAAACTATGTCATTTATAAAAAAATATGTGCTAATTGTTGCTTCGTTTTGAAAAAAATATATTTTGTTAAAAGGCTGGTAATCTATGTGTTATTTTTATTTAAATATTTTTTAAATGTTTTGAAATGTATATCTTTGTTATTGATAAACATAAGTGTAAGTATCTACGTATTCTTACTAAGCATTTCTCAAAAATTGGGGTATCTTCTCTGCTAACCGATGTTTATGAATTGAAACTTTCTGCATTCATTTTGTTGCAACTTTCAACAAGTCGACTTTTTACTGGATTTATATAACAATGCTCGTTATGAAAGTATAAGCATTGTGAAATAAAAAAAATACATAATTTTATTTTAAAATACCTAAAAATTTTTATAAAATTTCCAAAATTATCCTTTTTATCCTATTTCCGTACCTGAAAGTACCTTCCCAAAATATCTATGTATTTAATCATTGCGTAAGTTTACCACCATAATGTATGAGTAAACAAAAAATCTACTCAGTAGAAAATTGACTGTCTCTATACATAAGTGTTTTGTGTAATAAATGGCTAGATCATCAAAATGGATAAAAAAATGTTTTATTTTTAATCTCGTAACACCTCACATAAGCTTTGAAGCAAAATGGTAATAAAAAGGATTGGTAGCACAGGTATTGAGAAAGAAATCCGACTAATGTGTGACTATATAGCCGTGTTGGCCCAGTGTGCGGTACCCCGAATTCCGATCCGAAGGTAGTGTGTTCGAACCTGGTCGTATCGTAGTATTAATTCCTTTTCAAATAAATAGTTTTATCATCAAGGGTATTTATGTAGCAGTAAAGTAATTATTAATTAATTCGAATCGGACATTTAATTTCGAAGTTATCACGAGTATAAAATCTAAACTTACACGGGTGAAACTGCGGGGTGCAGCTAGTTAGGAATACAGTCGTGGGCATGTTTGTTTGTATATTATACTTTCCAACTTCTAAGCTAATTTCTGACTTCTAAGATGCAAGGCAAAAAAATGGAGAGTGTCACAACTTTCGCAACATTGAAGTGTAGGTATTTTCTGGAAATAAATGAAAACACTTTTAATACTGGGTTTATTTCACAGACTTGTTTTCGATTATTTATCCCGATAATTCTTCCTTGAGGGCAATAATGATTGCAGCTCGACAATGGAGTGTGTGAAAGTTGGCATGGGTAAGAAAAGAGTGAGTACTGAGATAATTTTTTTTTAATCTGTGGTGCTGAGATGACGCTTAATAGAGGAGAATGGTATAGTAAAAGTAAGGGCAAAAAAATAATAATCTGTGGAGTACACATGTTGTGCCGACCCCACATTATGTGGGACATGAGCAAGAAGTTGATTGTTTGCGCTTCTTAATTTGAATTTGGCGGCCCTTCGCGTTACTGGAGATGGATCTCCACTGTTGCCAATGAGCGGAATCGGCCAATCACGAGCGCCGGACTGTGACAACAGCGCCACCATCCGCACAAATGGGAACTGTTCGCACGAACTTTTCTTTGAAAAACCGAAAGGCGTCGGCGGTCACCTTGCGTAGCGCAATCTTTGACTTGAGAAATAACCAACATTACTGTGCTGGGTTTGTGATTGTGGTTTCGATACCAGAAGTGTCGGCCGATCAACACGAACTTTCCGTGCGTTCGGAATTGGATCAGCCGCCTGGCCTGATCCAGCAATTCAAAGGCACGTGGAGTGTAATACCATTTCAGTTAAAAGCGCAAACAGACTCCTGGAACATACTTATGCCTGTATGTTCTAAACAATGATATACCATTTCGAATCGGACGGGAATACGTAGATTACAGCGGGTAATTTTCTTTTTGTAGCTGTCTTGCAAAAAGAGAATGCGAAGATAAGTAATTACCCAATGCGGGTAGATAGTAGTTAAGACAAGAGGTTCTTTTTGGTACTTTAAATACATTCTCACGACTGCGATAGGTAAGTGGATGGTAATCAGAGGCAAGTTCAAATATAATGTTGGACAGTTCCCACGTTTTACAATCGTAGTTGAAATGTTACTAATAGGGCATGTACGATGGTACATGCCCTCGATTTTTTTGTTCTTAGGCATGCCGGTCTCTTCATGTTGTTTTTCTTCACCGTTTTAAGCACGAGTTATCGATTTTTAGTTATTGATTTGGGCAATCGATTTTTTGAGTGGCACCCTTGGGTCCCGGTTTTAACTTAAAACCTTCGGATCGTAAGTTAGGATACCGCCCTGTTAGTGAATATGGCTCTTTTGGATAGACCCAACCAGTTCAGAGACCAAAACTAAATGTAGACCTCTACCTTATAAAAGCTGACTATCACAGAATCTACCTACAAACTTTTCATTGTAATAATCTTTGGACATTAGAATGAATTATGGCATAAGTTAAAAGCAAGTAGCAAGGTACTTACTGAAGTATAAATAGTAATGAATCGATTCTCTGTTTTATTTCTCGCGTTAATTAATTTATCGAGAGTTTATTCAATAAATAATTGAGAAAATTTCAAAATTCTGATTTTCGATAATTATTATTAAGAATTTTTGGATAGAAAGCCTATGTGTTATTCTGATGTATAAGCTATATTACTGTAAAGTTTCATCAAAATCCGTTCAGTAGTTTTTGCGTGAAAGAGTAACAAACATCCATCCTCACAAACATTCACGTTTATAATATTAGTAGGATAGGATTAGAGGGATAAGACCTATCCTATCCTACTAATCTCATTAAGTATATTGATTTTGTTTCATGATTTATTATAAATTTTTAGATATCTAATTAGTACTAATGCAAAATTATAGTTTTAATGATATGTGGGTGGTTCGTTCTATTTTTATCATTTTTCAGCTCACAATAGAAAAATCCCCTCATGTTTCTATTACCTTGTAGTTCAAAAGCGTTATGAATTGTTGAGAGCTGCGAATGGACGTGAAGTCCATCATGAGAGTAGGTACATGTGTCCATTGGTACAATAAATAGAATCCAGTGTCTACGTGTCAGAGAAAAATGATGTGATTTAAATCATAAATTGTCTGTAAAGCCCTGTTTAGACCAAACGGCACAGACGGAACTAATTAGCACAAAAAAATCTTCCCCTTTGAGTGTTTATTTTATTTATTTTTGGCCTGTATTTTCTGAGCTTGTTGTGTTCTGTTTCAAACAATAAACAATATTCTATAAATAAGACTAGTTGTACCGAAGCTATGAAGCTATTAATGATCGATTGATGTTACTGTTAAAAATAAAACAATCATAATATTAAAAAGTAAAAAAAAGACTTCTCTACCTGTAGTGACAGATGGAAAACAGAGTTTAACTGTTACTCTTTGCCTAATGGCAAAAGTTTGTGAGGATGGATAGATATTTGTTAATCTTTCACGCAACAACTAGAACGGATTTTTATGAAACTTCACAGTAGTATAGCTTGTACATCAGAATAACACAAAGGCTACTTTTTGTCCGGGTATCACGTGGGCGAAGCCGTGGGCAGAAGCTAGTTAAGTCTGTGGCGCAGTGTGCGAAAGCCCGCCTTTGACGCAGAAGGTTGCGGGTTCGATTCCCGCCGCGGGACAAACGTATGTATGATCTGCGAATATTTGTCTCGGGTCTGGGTGTTTTCTATGTATAATATGTATGTATTTACAAAAAAAAGTATATAAGAAGTATATCAGTCATGTAGTTCCCAAACACAAGTTCTGCTTACTTTGGGGCTAGATGATGCTATGTGAAAACTGTCCAGCATTATTTATTATTATTTATTTAATAAATGTCAGGAAACAATGATAACGTCACGTCACATTTTGAGCCAACAAAAAAATAAATTTTGCTTCTGATCGAAAAAACTACCTCTATAAGGGTGGTTCCCTTATAGTTGATTTAAAGTTATTTACAACTTGATAAGTGTATTGCTGAGAATGATGATTATACAATATCGTGCACAACCCTGGCAATCATTTTATGACCCATGAGCTGTGTACGTAGAGTATGTAATTAATTCACAATGTCCGTCGTGTTACGTGTCCCTTTCGGGCAGATGTGCTATTGTGTAGATTATATTGTGTATTATAACAAGACGGATCGCTGCTTTTGAGATTCTATTAGTAGATCTTTTTAGCCGACTAACAACGGGGTCTATGGCGGGTGAGTTGACGCAATGGTTCGATTCCTGCTGCGGGACAAATGTTTGTATGTCCTGCAGATGTTTATTTCGGCTCTTGATGTGTCTTCGGGTAGTACCACGGTATACGTAGTTCTTGACAAAGAGAATCCTAGAATTGAAATTTGCAAATATTCACTTTTATAATATTACTAGCCTCTGCTCACAGCCCACATTCAGTCCTAATTGAACACAGCGTTAGCGGGTCTAAATCAGGCAAACGCAAACATATAACGAAGCTAAGTACAAACTCATGGTAGAAAAGATTCAGAATAAATTTACTCGCTTTTTGTATCTAAAATAATATGGAGTCTATCCATATTACTCATTGATGTACCCGAGTCTGTTCGTGTTGGGTATGGTAGGGTACTGCAGGCTGTCGGTCCGGAGAGATATGGCACTGAAGTACGTGGTGCGCATGCCCGGAGGTGCTGGCGGAGCTGCGGCCGCGCGCCCCCAATGAATACTTGGGCGCGCGCCGCCGCCCTGCCATGCTAGAGGTGCCCAACTGTAGGGCTAATCTGCTTAAATTTGCCCCCATGTCATTTGCTATCTATCTGCTCAATATCTTGTCTGCGAACAGCGTAGATATTTTTTACGATAAACTGCCGAAACTCCTACAATTAGCACAGGTAGTTTTAGAAACTATAGATTAATCTACAAATCTTATATAATATATTCTATACTATATACTTACATATTTCATCGATTTAGGTTTCAAAAAAAAACCTGTAATGATGTCATAATGTATTCTGAATAAATAATAAATATATATATAAAGCGCCCAGAGTGGTTATATTAGGTAGATTTTGTTGCATTTGAAGCATTTGAAGTTTGATGATCGGTGAGTGAGTTAGTGAGTGACAAAATAAGAAACTTTGACTTGCAATAGCTCTTAAAATACAGGTTCAAGTTCCAACCAAGGGGTCCAACCAAGCACGGTAGACATCCTTTCAATGATCTTAGATAATGGTCTAAAAGCATAGTGAGAAGCACTTCATAAGTCCTCAATAGGTACAACTTTAGATTCGGTTTTTATTCTTCTGGTAGCTTTCTCTCGATTTTATCCAGCCACTGAGCATAGAGTTCTGGAAGCTGCCCTTTTTTAGCTAGTCTGCGTCGCTTGCCAACTTCTTTCTCTCTTGCTTTCTTGTAATTTTTTTGGAAGCATTTTTGTAGTCGGAAACAATCCAAACTGATTTGTTAAGTTTTTTATTTTAGTTATATCTCTACAACTTTAATTTTTGTTAAACTGAGAGAAAGTCGCGTGGATTTTGAAAATGCCTTAATAGTTGTAAATAACTTGACAACACGTAAGATAAGCAGACATCCTCTCAAATCATCAAGATCTTCGATGATGGTCTAAGAGCATAGTCAGAAGCAATACATACGATGGACATCTGCACTTTGTTATATTTTATGACTTTAAGGTATAAAAAATGCTTCCTATTTATCATAAAATGCATTTTTTGATCGATCTGGTCTTTTTGACCAGAGCGATCAATGCCATATCAATAAAAAAAAGTAACTAATTCAATGATTCTGCTGAGATGCAAAACAATAGAAAGCTATAATTTCTATACGATAAATATATCCCTAAAACTGTTCTAATTAAAAGAAAGAAAAAGAGAAAAAAATACCATAGCAATCAAACATTTTCAAATCCAAAGCCAGAGTAATCAACTGTTTACCTCTTTATCTCGGCACCATGGCAAAACAGAATATGCCCGTCCCCCTCGGTAGACAGAGCATAGCTGATGACAGCGCGCACGGTGAAAACTGATTGGTTAAAGCGTTCAGCTAGGAATGTGATCACGGTTTCATGTTGGTCCAGAGCGATCAACAAAAACTCGCGGACACAACTTATTTTTAGAATTGAAGCCAAACTTTTTATTTATTGTTATAATCTAATTTAATTCCATTCAAATAAACCTTTTGTTATGTTATATAAATAAATAAAATGTCGTAAATTTTCAACACTACGAACTGTTTTCTGAATCAAACTGGAGTTGGGACAGCCCAGAGAAATCAAGTTTTCTAGGTTTCCGTTTTTTTTAAATATATTTACAATAAAGTTACATAAATAATTCTGAATGCCCAAGGTAGCTAACAAGCCAAACTATCCGACAAAAAAAACTCCTATTCAAAATTATTACTTTAAGGTAGACTTCTCCACTGAGACACAGAATATTTTTGTTTTGGAGATTGATCCTTTGGCTATATGACTAATTATGTTATGCCCTTTTGGTCTCTGAAATTCCAGGCTTCTAGCTTTATCCACAACGAAGTTACAGGGGTTCGAATGTTCTGAATGGCTCAAGAAAAGGATGGTACGGCTGTGCCTTTTGCTCGACATGGCGGGAGCACTCCCGTGCCCTGAGTTATGATTAAGTTAGATATAAATGTATTTTGTGATCACATTCAAGGCATACAATACAAAGATTAAACCTGGAATCCTGATTCACTGAGATAAGACAATTTCAATATTAATCATGATTTTGCTAAAGACATCCTCGAGCCCTTTGTTTGAAATTATTTTGAGGGAGCGCCTGAGTGTTATTTTATTGAATTGTCTGATCCATTGTGTTTGTTTAGCTTAATGTGTCTGAAGATATAATGTAAGATGAGAAGCCATACTCTGCCTCAGTTTAAGCAAATCGATGGATTTGCTGAAATAAGAGGCCTCTACAGAACTTCACAGAAAATAAAGTGCACACCGGTAGTGGTTGAGGCTGAGATTACATTTTTGTTAATTACACACTCGCAAAGTCAATTGAGTGAACAACGATAGACTGATTTTTAAATGACTTTGCTTGAAATATTTACTATATTCAAAAATATTTTCTCATTGAAAACATTGATGGAAATAATCGTGAGCAAAACCAAAAATTCCATAAACCAAAAGTTTATCGGTTAGTGCTCCAATAAGCAATGATGGGCTTGCGATGGGTGGCTTGGCCACGTGACAAGTATATTGGAAATCGATGATTACCTACTATGGAAAACGCGGTGTCAAATATAATGTTTGGATGTGTCCTGACTACCCTCTAAATACCCTCACAGATCTTCGTATTGAGTATGGATCTGAGGATCTCCATCATAGGGATTACAATTTTGTTTTTATTTTCAATTTTTATTTAAAATCGCCTCGTTGAATGAACTTTAGACATACCTGTCTTGCAGCATCGCAAAGGCGTAAAATCCTTTATCACATTTTAATAAGTCTACAAGCTTTATTTAAGTTTGACAGGAAATCTCACACAAAGTAACCCTTTTAATCGCTATTCCCGCCCGAATATAGACTTTCCATTTTATCGAATTAAAACTCTTCATGTAATTGGTGCTCGTGTAAGGTCCCAAATAAAATTATTATCTCATTAAAAGTTGAAGGTATAATAATAATTGCAGAGGTCGTTAAACAAACTATGGTTTATTAGTAGAATTATGTTGGCGTGAGATAGGATATATTGTCTGTTTTACTTTTGGCGGTAAAAGTTGGAAATTATGCATGTTTAGGGTTTAGAGTTGCGAAGCGGCCAGGGCCCTGCTATTTTCATCTAGCAACCCGTGTAGGCGTGTGTTGAGTGGGGCAGTTGCGTATAACTTACTGATTGTTAATTTTAATTAATCAACTCGCTTTCAGAATATCTTCAACCAGCATGTTTTTAGACGTATAAATTTTTAAGTCAAATTGCTTTGCACATGTAATGTTTTATTTCAGCTAGCTCTAAGAGAAAGGTAATTGACTACCAGTTTGGCGTATGCCTGTCGGCATTAGGGCATGCAATATCGGAAGGTATTCAATTCCGGAACTGAATTTCGATGCTGAGAACCTAGTTTCGGTATTCCGGAACTGGTTCCGAAATTGACAATTTTTTTTTATTTTTCTGTTTTGAGTAAAGGAACGATTAAATAACTTGTGTTATAGTAGTATAAGTATTTTAAGCAATGTAGAATATAAATAAAAAAAAGTACGATATTACACACTTACACACGCACGCTGTAATTATTTTTACAAAAAAAGTTGATGATCAAAATAATGAAAACAACCATATTACTTATTCATTTTATGAATGTGCAAATATTTGTCTCGGGTCTGTTTTTTTCAATGTAGCATTATGTATTTAGAGCAAAAAAATTGTATATACCTAAGTAGTATATCAGTCATGTAGTTCCCATAATACAAGCTTTGCTTAGTTTGGGGCTAGATAATGCTGTGTAAAAAATGTCCAGCATTATTTATACTATTTATTTACTCTCAATACTCTCAAGCAGGACACACAAAATATATTTGTATGCTTCTGTCAGATGCACACGTCGTTGTCCTCCGTTATCATATCGTTTTTTCTACTTTGACAGACCCTGCATTATCAAAATTTATAGATACAGATGGATACTTGCGGATTATCTTGCATTTATCCAGTTCCTTGTCTAGCGATTCGTGTAGAGTTGGTTCTTCGACTGAAACGTCTTCGTCAGAAGACGATGACATGTTCATTTTGGGCTTGGAGGGTACTGCATGTGTAGGATTAGGCTCACTGTGAGTTTTGTACTGGCGTAGTAAATTGACGATAATCTCGTCATTTAGTTTTGGTAAAATATTTTCGTAGGTTTGTGCGAATAAGTCTTCCTAATCATGCAAATAGTGCAGCACTTCTACTAATAATGGTCTTCTTTCTTTTATACGACTTTGGAAAGTAGAGATGTTGCGTTTTGTTGTGCAAAATGCCACTCACTGAGTAAAATTTATTAATATCGGAATACCGATATTAGGCCTCTCGGTTCCGGAATTGAAATATCGGAATTTCGGAATGCATGCCCTAGTCGGCATATTAAAATGAGTTCATGAGCATGGTTAGTATTTTGCATAGACTAATCTTAAATCGGGATCGGCCTGTTACATAAAACATCAATATGAATTTCCCACCTTGTTGAGCATATAATTTTGGCTCCCAACGTTATATGTGCCTTAAGAAATAAATGAGTGCACCACTCATACATACATTAACTCACGCCTGTTTTCCAGAGGGGTAGGCAGAGACTACGTATTTCCACTTGCTACGATCCTAACATACTTCTTTTGCTTCATTCACTCTCATTACATTCTTCATACATGCTCGCCGGTTTTGGGTACTTTGTACCTTTCTCCAGAACGTCTCCAATCTGGTCAGAGTACGGTCGCCGGTCAGAGTACCCTTTCCAATTATCCCATTCACGCTTCCCTTATATACATGTTTCGTCAATCTCCTTTCGTCCATCCTTTCTACATGCCCAAACCACCTTAGCATACCTTTCTCTATTCTTGTCACTACATCTTCTTTTACTCCTCAACGCTCTCTTATCACACTGTTCCTCACCCTATCTCTTAAAGTCAAACCACTCATACTTCTCAAGGCTCTCATTTCAACTGCATTTCTACTTTCGTGTTTCTTCTGCCATACCCAACTTTCACTGCCATACATAAGTGCACCACTCATTTGAAAATAAATTCACAAATATATGAAAATAATATAAATAAATTAATGAGAATAATTAAGGTACAACTGTGTCATAAAAGTCGATATTATTGCTATGTATGTATGTCCTACTACTAATATGTTAAATTTTTAGTAATGACGAAGGTACAGTATAGCCTCTGTGGTGCAGTGGGCGAAGGTCCGCCTGAGACGCAGAAGGTTGCGGGTTCGGTTCCCGCTGCGGGATAAATGTTTGTATGATCTGCATTCATTTGTCTCGGGTCTGGGTATTATCTAATGTCCAGCATTATTTATTTAGTAAAATTATTGTAGTTAACTTTAATACCAACTCTAACTTCGTATGTCTATCTCAAAATCAGGTCTCCAATTTTGTGAACAGAAGTCGCATCGCTGGCGATCGACAGCCTATAACTAGACGATACTTAAATCAGTCACAGACGCCACACAGCACAGGCTCGTAGGTGAACGATACTCGGTTGTCATTTAAATTGCAGAACGCCGGCACTCGTTAAGCCGATTCAGATTTTACACTGATGTAATAGATCGGGAAAGGAAACGCATGGAATTTTGAAAAAATATTATTAAGCTACTTAGTTGTTCTGTGAAAGTGATTTTAGTTTTAAGCAATCATTTCTAGAGTTTTAGGAGTAAAAGCACATCAGATACAAAAGTACATATATAGTCCTGACCCCACACTAGGTTTCCGGTTCGTGGGAATCAGGAACTACGAGTACTTTGGTACCACAACACCCAGGTCCGGATCAAATATCTACGGAACATGCATTTGTTCCGCTGCGGGAATCGAACCCGCACCTTCTGCATTGCAGCCGACTTGCCCGCCACGAACTACTTGCAAATCGCGGGCATACACCAAATGTAATGTTCGGATGTTTCTCTGACTACCCTCTACTTGATATCCTCAAAGATCTACGCCTTGGGTAGATCTTTAGGGGAATCTGAGGATGTCCATCATGTGATATACAGTTGTGAGCATGTTTGTTTTGTTTTGTTTTACGTGTTCTTACTTGCACATACTACGTAGATATATATATAGAAAATACTTTATTGCACGCCAAATAACATATCAGCTTAGCTAAGTACTACAAACTTTGACAATGTTGTACAATGGATGGTCTTACTAAATAGCGATCTCTACCAGACAACCTTTGGATGGAACGGACTGTACGAAAGTTTACAAGGGGTTTCATTGGTGTACTTACCACATACTATGAATATAATATAATATACGCAATATACATATATAATACACAATATACCTACTTAGTTACATACTATACATATCGTAATACCTATATCCTACTTCTTACTTAATCCTACTAATATTATAAACGTGAAAGATTGTGAGGATGTTTGTTCCTCTTTCACGCAAAAAGTACTGAACGGATTTTGATAAAATTTTACAGTAATATAGCTTATACATCAGAATAACACATAGGCTACTTTTTATACGGGTACCACGCGGGTGAAGCCGTGGGCAGAAGCTAGTACCTACTAAAACTATTGTATGATCCAAAATATAGGTAAACTAGAAACAGGCAACAGTAAGCGACTCGAAGACAAGTAGAACTTTACCTGACCAAAAACCCTGACCAAAGATTTAAAAATAGGTAGTGATTTAGCACGTCTGATGGTAACAGGTAACTCATTCCACAAACGGACGGCCTGCTCTGTAAAGCAATTATCGTAGTAGGAGGAAGTGTGTACAGGTGTCAGAAGTTGAAGAGTTTCAGAAAAGTGCAGGGATCAAGCATGGGAGAGATGAATATATTCGAAACGTTCTTTGAGATAGGAAGCGTACCAACACGTAATTCAAAATCGGAATAAGCATGTTGCTACCTGTCTTGTACACTAGGCTAATCTTATCAAGAATTTAGATCTGCTCAAGCCAAAACTGTAACTACGTCTAAACAGCAACAGCGTTCACGTCCCGGAGGTCACCACCGGAAATTTTCCTCATTTACTAAAATGGTATGAACCTGTTTTGGTAATCTTAACGTGCAATAAAGAAATAATAAACTTTTAGGGGAAAAGGTAACCCATAATAAAGGAAAGCCTGAATAAGATTCAGGATTTATAGTAAAGTATGAATGATTTCATTTAAACTAAGTTTATCAACTGTTTTTTTTTGTCGAGGCAACGGCAATATGACTCACCTGATGAATTGCGGTTAACGTAGTCTTTTGACAAATGCAAAACTTGGGACATTTCTAGTGCGTTGCTTTCTCTAAAGGACGTTTTTTTTCTCTAAGGTGCGTTGCTTTTTTAATATTGGCGCCCAACACGTGGCAATTTTGTGTATTGATTTTACTAAAACTGAGTTTATCAACTGTTTTAATGTTATGTCGAGGCAACAACAATACGACACACCTAATAAATGCGGTTAATGTCGTCTTTTGACAAATGCCAAATCTGGGGCATTTCTGGTGCGTTGCTTTCTCTAAAGGACTCTTTTTCTATAATTTTTTTGAAGGAAGTTTTGACCTTTGGCGCCCAATACGTGGCAATTTTGTATATTAAGCTAGTGTGTTTTAAATGCTTTACTGCATAAAATCTCCATAAACATGCTAGTTCCAAATTCTACTACTATTGTAAACGTGAAAGTTTGTGAGGATGGATGTTTGTTACTCTTTCACGCAAAAACTACTGAACGGATTTTGATGAAATAGCTTATAAATCAGAATAGCACATAGACCACTTTTTATCCGGGTACTACGCAGGCGAATCCAAGGACAGAAGCTAGTATTTAAATAAAAAGAAGGTGCTTGTTAGGAAGGATATTGGACATTTTGCATAATAATCAGTTATTATACTTAAATCGTGTTTTTTTAATTATGCACCTTGATCCGTTGGAGACTCTTAACTTAGCTATACTCATATTAAAATATTATGCTTCTAATATTATCTACGCGAATCCCTTCTAGGTTAAAGCTTCCGTGTAGTAGATACTCGAACAAATTGAATTTTTCATTGCATTCCGATTACGCGCAGGTCTAAGCGATTTCATGTGAATTCGTTGAATGAGCACTAATGCTTCTGAGTCGCATTCAAATTAATAGTATTAGGGGTACAAATTAGCAACTATTTATTATTCATTTGTTTCAGAAATAGATATACCATAACACAATAATTAACATCATAAGCACAGAAAATAAAATACAAAATAAATTATAAAAACAAAACTAGAATTAAATTAGATTGAGCCTATCATAACCCGCATCTACCTGTTTTGGATAGGACAGTCTGCTCGCGCAACAATCATCTGTAGGATTGTATATGACGACGCTAGAATCCTACAAATAAAATAAATGCGAAAGTGTGCTAACCTAATTTTCGAAAATCACCCCCTAAAAAGGTTAAATAGGGTGGTAAAGTTTCTATGGAAAATGTATTTTTTTATTATTGGTTCGATTCACACAAAACTCTTATAAACTTTAAAACAAATAATTAATTAGGTTTTTTTATTTTTCACAACTACCCCTATGGTGTGTGATTTTGATGAAACTTTACAGTAATATAGCTTATATATTAGAATAACACAGTCTACAATTTATAATGATGTTGTGTGATTTGGCCACACATCAGCGGATATAATTTTACTGACTTAATTGAAAGTATCAATTAAGTCAGTAAAATTATATCCGCTGAGCTGTTTGTCATGAAATTTGATATGGACATAGTTTGAAGCCTGGAGACGGTCATACGCTACTTTTATCAACATACCACGCGGGCAAAGCCGCGGGCAGAATCTAGTTTACAATAATAAACACAAACTTTAACTTTGAACGGTTTTGAATTATGTGCCGGACTGTATACGTGCAATCTTCCTACTTTCCATTTGCGAGTGTAATATCAGTACCATCTATTCGAAAGTAGACTAATGCAAAAGCTATCAATTCGAGAATCTAAAAGCTGAAAGCTATCATACGCGGAACTCGTTAAAAGGGCTCATTTGCCTCATTGAGTTGTGAAACGATCACGCTGTAAACACCGGAAAATGAAATACTGATGATATACGGCTATCAAGAAGATAAATGAGTACCTACACTTAGATCTACTACTACAAAATATACCAACGGACACCTCGTTCTTTTTTCTCAGTAGATTATTCTCAAGATTTTTATAATATCCCAAAAATATCATATAAATCTTACTCGTAGTTTGTACCCGCGTACCAAGCTGGAGATCGTTAGTTCGAGTCCCGTGGTGGTTGACATTTTGGGATATTATAAAATCTTGCCAAATAGCCATATTTTAGGCTATAAAACTGCTAATAATCCAATACGATAAATTCTATAAACGACACTATGTTGTGCCCCACAATTTTTATACTAATTTTTAGCGCCGGAAGTGGAGGTGAAAGTCTTTTAAGAATTATTTCGCTTACACGAGAAAATTTTTGAAATATGAGTGAATGTAGGTATTTAAATTGAGTAGAAAGTATTTTTGCAACTTGATTAAAACTTTTCACATTTGAAAAGCCACTGCTTCCTCTTTACAACGTTTTGTGCTTTATTCAGGTGCTTTGTTTACTTTATTAAGCTTAATTACAAAACAAATGAGGCGGTTTGAAGCAAAGAGTGAAAGAAACTACAGTTTTAATTATAAAGCGGAATATGTGACTTAAATTTCGTCCGAGAAACGTATTTTCAAGAAATAACGAGCTACTTAATAGAACCTGCAAAACTAGAAACAACTGCATGTTTTAAGATAAAAGAGTAAAGTTTTGAGTTTGTATCAATTTTATTATTATTTTTTACATTACTAAAGAGGAAAACAAACTAACAGCCCATCTTGTGGTAAATGGTTACCGTAGACTATGGACACTTGTAATACCAGAGGTATCACTCACATGTTGCCTTGAGATATCAAGATGAAAGATCTCATGTGCCTGCTATTTCACCGGAAACCATACCCTTCAGAACGGAACACAACAATGTGAACATTACTGCCTGGCGGCTGAAATTCTGCTGTGAAGCTCTTTATTGATAAATACCATTTTTTATCATCCCCTCATAGATAACATAAAGCATAGGGCCTATTAGAGGTTGTTTAAGAATACGACAACGCAAAAATGTGGGAAATTTTTGATAATAATTGTGTATAGATGGACAATACTTTATTGTTATGTTGCTACGTTATTTTTTTTATGTTGAAGTTGGTAAACAACTCAAACATAAAAATAACAAGCAAATTGCGGGAGCACAATGGGCGGTCTTATTGCTAATATCGATAATACCGTCAACCAACAGTGATAAGATAATAGCCATGTAGTTTCCATAATACAAGCTCTGCTTGGTTTGAGGGTGGATGATGCTGTTTAAAAAATGTACAGTATTATTTATTAGTATGTTATTAATATTGTATCACTAATCACTTCGTCTTAAATGCCCTTCTACACCAAGCTTAAGCAAAGACATAGCATACTGCTGGGCATTAGAGCACTAGGAAGAACTTTTTAATTTCATGCCTTAAGTTTGAAACAATAAGAGATAATAGAACAGTAAGTCTCTTCTTTGGAGTGGTTGGCCAACTTGACTCAGAATAGGCCTCGGAGCATTTCGGTGCTTATATCATTTGTGGTCCAATCTTCGGGCGAGTTTCATGAGATTTTGCGATTTTAGTACGGCTGCGATTTTAGTAATTATTGAAAGCATTTTATACTACGAGTACTAAGTCCTGTATAAGTCGTAACTTTTTCTTAAGTGAAGGTAAAAAACCTTCTATGAACTAAAAATTAAAAGCGTATGCAATCAGTAGAGTAACAAAAAATAAGCGGGCTTGATGCTACTATACTAAAAGTAGGCATATATGTCAAGCATGCCGGACTGTCTGGATATTTCTCAGACTACTCTCTACAATCCTCAATGATCTGCGTACAGAGTATAAATCTGAGGAAGTCCATTGGAGTTTTTAGTTTCTTACACTATATTAACATAAATTTTAAATTTTATTATTTAGTGAGATTTACATTCAGCATTCAGGGAGCCAAACAAATGATAGACCGAGTCAACGTACCAACTGCTTTATTGGCGGCTTACCCGCACCACAGATATTATAATACAAGTACCCGCACATAACAATTAAGTAGGACACCACACGTCCCCCCTTTAGAAAAAAAAAATGTTTAGTTAGTAAACAAGTAGGACACCACACTGGTATCTAGTAGGTACATAAAAAAAAACTACTTGCTTATGCTCAAAACATGTACGGAGTAACTCTACTTAATAACTAACTCTATGAACCAAGGTAGTAAATTAGGTATCTTACTTAACTAAACATTTAAGAAACCTATAGAAATTTCTATAGATTTTTCTACATCTAAACAAATCCTAACAATCTGTAAATCAATAACAATCACCACTTGAACGAAATACCTACCTAATCTGTCAAAACAAGATATTATAATAAGTAGGTATACCTATTGGTACCTACTTATGCAAATTGCAGATACCAACTACCAAAAGTGGGAATTACCTACCAAAACATAAACAGGTACCAATTACCACTTACAATCTAAGTAATATTAGTAATATTAGTTTATTGCTTATAATTTTTTTTTGTATTCGTACATGCGCGCTTAGGGCGTTCTTTATGAGCCACCTCTGAACTTTGAACTGGTTTCGGTTCGGTTTCGCTAGAAAAGACCCGATACGCGCTAGAGGTGTCTTCAGGGGACTTCTGAGCAACCGTACCCTCCCCGGATTCCTCCCCGATAGCGTCGTCGAACTCATCATCAGACTTTTCGCGATCAGAATCAACGGGTGCGACAGCGGAGTGCCGTAACGTGGGACGCGATTTCCCAACGGGAAGCAACTGGTCGATGTGCCTTTTCCACTCGTGTCCGTCAGAACAACGCACCCGATACGTGAGCGGAGCGTCCCGCGCGGTGACCACGGCTGGTGCCCACTTCTCGGCGCGCGCACGATAGTCCCTTGCCAGTACTTTATCTTGAGGCTCAGCGCTCCGCTCAGTGCCAGGCGCGGCGCGTGCTGCACGCATTGCCGCCGCCTCGCTGGCACGCTCGGCGCTCGGCCGCAGGACGTCCAACCGGCCGCGCAGCCGCCTGCCGAGCATCGCCTCGGCTGGCGCGACGCCGGTGGTGGCGTGCTCGCAGTTTCGATACTGAAATAAAAATTTGGAGACCGCTACATCAACGTCGACCCCCTCGTGCACAGCTTTCTTCATAGCGCGCTTCACAGACTTGACTGCGTTCTCGGCCGCTCCGTTTCCAGCCGATCTGTAGGGACTGGTAATTGTATGAATGATGAAATTTTTTTTCATAAAATTAGCGAACTCGCTGGAACTGAATGGCGGACCACCGTCGCTGACCACCTGTGATGGGAGACCGAAACGAGCAAATAGCTCCCGAAGCTTGCCTATCGTCGCCGCGGCGTTGGTGCCAGACATTTTCTGCACCTCTATCCATTTACTATGGGCGTCCACAGACACTAAATAGTGTTTACCTTGAAATTCACCGAAATCCACATGGATCCTCTGCCAGGGGCGCGCAGGGAACTCCCAGGGGTGCAGCATGGAACGTGGGGGCACGTCGCGTTGTTGGCGACAAGCACTGCATTCTTTAGCGATAGTCTCGATTTCGGCATCCAAAGTGGGCCAATAAACGTAACTCCGAGCTATATTTTTCATTTTTACCACGCCTAAATGACCTTCGTGCAATTCAGCGAGTACCTGTTTTCTGAGAGCTTCAGGCACAATGACCCGGTGATTATAAAGAATACAACCACGATCTATAGCTAAACTATCTTTCCGATGAAAATAAGGTTTTTCTCGCTCTGACGTTATTTTCGAAGGCCAACCGTTAATAAGATAAGTTTTAACATTATTTAACACTATATCTTTTAGTGTCGACGAAGATACCTCTTTTGCGCTGATTGGAAAAGATTCTTCGACATAATTCACGTAAGATACCGAATCCAGCTCATTATAATTTTTGCGTTTGTGCGGCAATGGCAGTCGCGAGGGCAAGGGCATCGACATTACAGTTATCGTTAGATTTTACAAATTCTATTTCATAATCGTAAGACGCCAACCTAGTGGCGTATCTTTGCAGCCTGCTAGCTGCCGTAATTGGTAACCCAAACTTAGGTCCAAATATAAAAGTTAATGGTTTATGGTCAGTTTTAATGATAAAATGACGGCCGTAGATGTATTGATGGTGTTTGATAACGCCAGCAATAATGGCTAACGCCTCCTTGTCTAACTGACTGTAATTTCTTTCAGCCGCGTTAAGGGTCCGCGACGCGAAACAAATGGGGCGCTCATCGCCGTTCGCGTAACGATGCGATAGCACGCTGCCAATGCCGTATGAACTACTATCAACCGCTAGTACCAAGGGAAGTTCCGGGCAATAATGCACCAATACTTTGCTACTTAAAATAATCGTTTTTATTTTTTTAAAAGCATTTTCACAATCCGCCGTCCAGACCCAATCAGTTTCTTTGCGCAATAAATTGTGAAGCGGATGTAAAATGGTACTCAGTCGTGGAATAAACTTTGAGTAATAATTTATTAGTCCTAGGAACGACCTCAACTGAGTCACATCTTCCGGCGCGGGTGCATCTACAATAGCCTTTATTTTATTTTGGTCTGGGTGCAAACCATGCTTGTCAATTATAAAACCTAGATATGTAATGCTATTTTGCATAAAACTGCATTTCTCTAGTTTTATTCTCAAACCGACCTTACGTAACCGACACAAAACCGCTTTTAAATTAGCAATATGTTCCGACCTAGTTGAACCCGTAACCGCTATGTCATCCAAAAATACGGCAGTGCCCTTTAACCCTCGAAGTGTTTCTTCCATGAACTTTTGAAATTTTTCTGGAATGCATGTTAAACCAAAAGGCGTCCGGTTATACATGTATGTACCTATATGAGTAGTAATGGCACTACACGCCCGCGAGCTTTCGTCCAAAAATAACTGTTGATATGCGTTCGTAAGGTCGATTTTAGAATACTGTTCACCACCACTTAAGGCGGCAAACAACTCCTCGATACGTGGCATGGGGTACGGGTCGCGGATCAACTTTGGATTGATGGTAACTTTGTAATCCCCGCAGATACGAATATCACCAGATTTTTTAATAACTGGTACAATTGGTGTTCCATAATCTGAATAATCTACCTTACGAATGGTACCTTCTGCCTCGAGTCGCTGCAATTCTAATTCGACCGGCTTACGTAAAGCTAAAGGTAACGACCTCGCCTTAATAAAAATAGGAGTTGTATCGTTCAATCTTAAAACTAGTTGCTTAGTGCATGTTCCAAGTCCTGGGGCGAACACGGTGGGGAATTCATTACGCAAACTTTCAACTAAATTTTCATCACATAAGTTCAAAATCATCTCGTTAATTTTGATTTTATCAATATTTAACTGACTCAACCAAGACCTACCCAAAAGAGGCGGTCCCCCATTCTTAATAACAAATAGTTTCAAATTCCTTGCCGTGTGCGTCCCTATCACAACATCGACCATAAAATAACCGGCTACTTCTATTCGAGTTCCATTGTAAGAATGTAAACAAACATCATTAGCGATCAGCGGCATCTGCTTGAAATGTTCATCATAAAAATAAGTATTTATAGCGGATAACTTACTGCCAGTGTCCAGCTCGAACATTATCACCTTACCGTTCACTTTCGCCTGCACGTTATAAGGCCGGTCACTATTATTGCACACATCGAGATTATACAGATCGACCTCCGAATCGCTATCACTATCAATATAGTTTTGTCCCCGTCCCGACGACCGTGCCTGTCCTTGGCGGGGGAAACGCTTGCACATCACTTTTAAATGGCCCTTTTGGCCGCAATCGTCGCAAGAATAATTTTTAAAACGACATCCAGAGGCATGATGCCCCTTTCCACATCGCCAGCAAGACTGCAACTGTGCGCGCCGGGTATCGGCTGCGCCCGCTCCTGCGGCGCTGCCGGTGCTGCCTTGTGGCGCGGTGCGGGCACGTCCCGCCGCCAACTGAAGCACCGGCTCGGGCACGCTGGAGCCCGCTGCTGTCGCTGCGCTGCCCGAACCCGCCGCGCTCGCCTGCGCGTGCCGATCGGCTGCCTCGAGTGCGAAAGCCAGCTCCACCGCCCTCTTGTACGTCAACGTTGGCTCGGCAAAAAGTCGCGATCTCATGTCATCACTCACAAGGCCCGACACGAATTGATCTCTCAAGTTCTCTTCGAGACTGCTCTTGAAACTGCATGTACTCGCTAAATGTTTGAGGACTTGCAAATAATCGCCGAGACTTTCACCGCCATTTTGACGCCTTTGTCTAAAAACGTGCCGCTCGGCAATCTCCGAGCGCTTTGGTTCGAGATGGTCGCCGACTATCTTCACCAACTCCTTGAATGTTTTGGCCTCAGGATTTGTAGGCGCACACAGGTCACACATTAAATCATAAGTAGCTTCACCAACTAACGTCACTAATGTAGCCACTTGTAATTCCAGTTTGATTTCATTGAGCGCCATGAACTGTTCCACGCGTCGTATATAAGCCAACCACTTTTTGCTAGAAATATCGAATTGTTCGATTTTACCGATCGGCATTTTATTGTTACTTGATAATTACACTTTAAACAAGCAATTAATGGCGGTTTCACGCGATTTATCTCGTCGCCAGTGAGATTTACATATAAATTCAGGGAGCCAAACAAATGATAGACCGAGTCAACGTACCGACTGCTTTATTGGCGGCTTACCCGCACCACAGATATTATAATACAAGTACCCGCACATAACAATTAAGTAGGACACCACAATCGTAATTGTACTTTTTGATTAGTACATAATAATACGAATTAGAAATATCTAATTCATTTTCCTTCATTCTTATCAAAAATTATAAGATGGTTTTTTATATCTTGTACCATTTCTCGGTCGCTGCAATTAACGCTACCTTCGGCCGCGGGAGGAATAACGGACCACAATGCTTTTAGTGTACAGTTGCCTTTATATGCTCCAGTTTACATCAAGCTTTATCTTACTCATGTCTTTTAGTATACTTATATTCTTTACTGTATACAAATAAACAACATAAGGCCTAATGGGAGGGCAGTACAATGGTGAGTTTAACCTTAAAAAGAGTTTTCTCCCAGCTAATCTTTACAGTGAGATGTGGTTATAGGTTTCTCCAAAATACCTCAGCAATTAAGGCTTCTCACTTATATTTATTTATGGGTATGACGATATGATATACAGGGTTTTCCAATAAAACATGCAGCAGTCCTTAATAATTTTTATAAATGGCACATTTCAACTTAACACCTATATTCTAAGCTACATTGCCAATTGCAACCCAGCCTTACAATTGACATATTTCTCTATGTAAATACGATTTAACCCAGAGTATTTAATAACATAGAACTTTTAGGTAAAGAAACATTCAAGAAATAAACTATGAAGGTAATAACATCAGTCGATACTATTCTCTTTCTTCACTTTTCTTCGGTTGACTCTTTCTGAAACGGAAAAATAACGCAGCATAAAATTACATGAAGTTGTGAAAGGTTGTGTTAGCATAATGGACGGTACCCTGACTTCCAATTCTATAGTTGTGGGTCTATAGTCAATTCTATAGTCAAACCCAGTGCACCAATGATGTTTTTCACTCGAAAAATGTAAAATGTACTCAAAACGGCGACGAAAACATAACGTTGGAAACTATACAGGTACAGGTTTCAAATGCAAATTTTTGGCATTTGGTTTTAGGCAACTATCATCGATAAGCGACGATCAGTTGCAAAACGTGGGTAAGTGGTAAAAATAATGTTAGCCAGGTACCTCTGTCTACCATCATGGTATTCTTCATCATGGTTACCATCATGGCTTTTCTTGCCTTTATTTCCGGGCTTGGTCGCGGCAGTAGATAAAACCGACGTTTCAAAGTGATCCTTGTGATTTTAATGAAAAAATGAATTTCGACTTTGACTTGTATCTAGGTTCGTGCTGAGTACAGATCTGAGGCTGTCCATCATAGCATTTGTGAGCGTGTTTATTTTTATTGTGCTTGCTACGGTTTCATTAACTGTACAGATAAATGCGAATGAGCAAAGAAACATCAATCCATTCGCATTTATGCGGCTCATTAAGCAAACCCGAAATAACGTATAACTTGAAAATAGTATCGAGACACAATCGATATAGCTACTTTTTTAAGTAGGTTAAATTTTTTCAATAAAATATTTTTCTCTCATTTAAAAATAGTAAAAGAAAAACTGCTTGACAGTTCCGCGCGGCGGGGTGTGCACTTTTCTGGTAAGATTCTCAGAGTTGAATAATTTATTGATAAATCAATGTACCTATCACAATAAAATACAGTTGGGGTGTCTGAGGTTCATCTTATTTCATTAAGACCCTGTATTCCTTACAGGATAGTAAAGATTTTTTGTAGAGTATACCTATTCTTAGATAGACGGCTTGCAACTGTCATTCTTTAACGCCCACTTGCACAGAAGATTACTAAGCTCCAAATACTCGTAAAAGTAATAAAATTTACCAAAATCTGCCACATCTTGATTTGGGATAGCATGTTTTCGTCCAGCATCGGTTTGGCTTCAAGGTTCCGGCTGAATGGAAGCTCTATAGGACCTTCGTTGCCTCTGAAAAGTGAATAGGATTGTTATACCTAGGTAGGTATCTACTTATCTGCCTTGTGACGGACTTATGATGCAATGCATGTAATAGGTAGGTATATCATATTTTATATTAGGAAGAAACGCAAGAATGTTTAATCCTACTGAAAATCATGACTAAATTTAATTTATTTAATGAGAAAAAATAGACGCTAGCTAAACCAGTTTTGAATTTGATGCCTAGCAACGCCATCTATCAAAACTTTTGGGAGTTTACTTACGCGAGCGTTTCGGTAGGGGGTGCGTCGTCTCCTGAAAGCCCCTGAAAGATGGCGCTGAGATCATTCCGCTTGGGTGCTTGGTTTTCATTGTTCTGAAAGTTTCACAGTTAAAATGTAGATGGCTGGCAATGACAAATATTCGGAGTAGGTACTAAGTTAATAGTTCCTTAGGATCATAGAATTGGTAGGTACATAGATAGAATACTACCCAGAACTCTCTTCTCTGGAAGTAGTGCGTAAATTTTTACACTTTAGGGTAAGTTGGGGCCCTAAGGCCGGAACTAATTATCTTGTCAAAAGAAAACTCCAATTAGAGAAAAGGGACTGATTGTTGAAAAAGCAACTGGGGGGAAAAATTTTATGCAGCAGTTGTATAAAAAAATAGTAATAGATAAATAGTATAGAAAAGTTATATTAGTAAACTCCCTATTTGGGTTCTGAATTAGATATCAACGTTACAGTTCCATGGAAATAATGGATTGTCAAACTCACCATTTCAGTGTTGGCTGCCATGCGCCGCAGTAACCTGGTGAGATACCAGTCTGGAGCTGCTCCTGGAGGTTTCCCAGATCGCTTTCCATGAGCTGAAAAACCAAAGATAAACCAATAAGAAAATAGATAATATTTTTTGTGTTTTTTGTATTGACTGCTATAAGTTAAATAGAAAGAAGAAAAGAAAGAAAATGCATTTATTATTCCCCAAACAACACAAAAGTTAAACAAATAGTAATAAACACAAAACAGATACTTAACATATAATAACACAACGAAACGAAAAACAGACAAAGTAGGTACGTCATTTTGTATTGCGTGGGGTCAAATAGGTCCCCGTCTCAGCATTATGCTGCGTCAGAACCTAAGGGTCAGGTGCAGCGCTGGTTTTCAGACGGGGCCTTCATGATGCCACGACGATCGCTGATATCAATACATCTATCTGTATAAATATTTCACTAATATGTAACACCATTTCAAAATTCAAACTATAGCATGTAGTACAGAAGTACTTAGTTGGAATTCATTACGAATGATTCCCAGATAATATGGACGGTCTGATTTATAATACTAAAAGTTTAAGGCTAGTAAAAAAAAGTATTTTCAGAAAAAATACATAAAATCACGACTGTAAACACCGTGATGGATAATTTAACAACCCCAGATCCATACTTAATACGCAAACCCTTGCAGATACCATGTAGAGAGTAGTCAAGGGCAAGTCCAAAGATTATGATTTGACTAAACTATATGAAAAAGTGATGAGTAAATGTTTAAAATTGATTCTGTCAATTTGCTTGGTTTTCTTGAAAGCTATCAATGTTTTCATTCAATGACGATAGAGTCAGTGAAAAGCTTAAATAAGATGACCGATGGTGAAGAACCAGTGTGTTGGTAGGGTCCAGTTCACCCCGTAAAGAAGCTCTTTTCATGCAAATATTTAAAATTGAAATTCGATGTTTAATTCCTTTTAAGTTAGTGAAGGTAGCCATAGAAGTTTACGATACAAACTGGATGGAAATTTGCAATATCCGGATGCGTGTAGTAACTTTACGTCAAGTCAGACAGTAATATTGATAACCAAGTACATAAGACAAAATTTGTATATCTTAATTGGACGTAGCGTTGTTTTCTTGCCTCGTATATTGTGGTAAATACTTAAATCACAAAAAGTGTTATTTTACACGTTTATTTTGATTTGTTGCTATTCCGTGATATTTATCAAAGCATCCATAAATCTTTTAAATGGCACCGAAATCCGAATTTTAATGTATTAGACACCATTTACATTCATCCCCCATACAGGGACGTTTCCAAAACGTGGCATCCTTTCAAATACGAGTAATGGCAAAAAATATCCACTTGCAACCTTTAACGGTATTTGGAAGCTTTTTTGCTTGCAATGCAGATAATTACAATCGGATAATCAAAACGCCGGCAGTTACAGTTACAGGGTTAAATGGCAGGTCGTACTTCGATGTTTTTTGTCATGGTACATGGGGATGATCCTGGTACTCGATAGATTGGGTAAACGACTGCCAACTCCCGGTCTATTAAACCTTCATACAATACACGTCATTTCAAAATTGATGTCATTATCCTCGCTGGTATTACAAATAATTTCCATATGTTATCACGCCATTGTTTTGGGTGTAAAGATTACCCTGTCAACGTGCGTTCAAATGTAATTGGAAGTTAATTGGACAAAGTAATATTCTTAAGTCACTAATGGGTAATGACCTACCAAGGCCTACAAGAAATGACGGGAATTATTTGAGTCTGTGGAATGGCTGTTAACTAAATTAATAGTACCTACTTACTTAAGTACTATTAATTTCCACTTGGAGAAACCAACATTTTGACTAAAATTGGCCAGAAATTGTTGATGATCCCGAAGTTGCATGTTTTATATCACTTGAAACTGTCATTTGACGACCTCTGTGGCGCAGTGGGCGAAGGTCCGTCTGAGACGCAGAAGGTTGCGGGTTCAATCCCCGCCACGGGACAAATGTTTGTATCTGCAAATATTTGTCTCAGGTCTGTGTGTTTTCTATGTATATTATGAATGTATTTACAAAAAAAATGTATATAAGTAGTATATCAGTCATTTAGTTCCCATAATAAAAGCTCTGCTTAGTTTGGGGCTAGATGATGCTGTGTGAAAATGTCCAGCATTATTTATTTTATATGAAATCGTTCGTTTTCATTGAATGCTACTCGATAAATAATGTTCCATCCTTCTATGTTAAAAGTGAGAGGGTCTACAAACGCCTTTTGCTACTTTAAAGTCTTATGTTTCCTGGATAAAGGGTTCTAATTTAAATCAACCATGTTAGCAGATGTCCCTGGGGTGTGGCGAAAAATATATGTTCCCTACTTTACTGAGGGTGTCTGTATGCATCATTTTATCTAGATAGACTGTTAGTTGAGAGACAAATACGAATGTTATACGTTCGAAGAGACAGACAGATGTGACGGAATTATTAGGTTCGTTTTGACGATTTGGCTTTGGTTCCCTTAAAATGAGAGTGCAATCAGATGCATTTTCGACCAAAAGTCAAAAGTAGTGTCCGCAGGGTAGACCCGCCTGAGACGCAGAAGGTTGCGGGTTCAATTCCCGCCACGGGACAAATGTTTGTATCTGTAAATATTTGTCTCGGGTCTAGGTTTTTTCTATGTAAGTATAATATTTATGTATTTACAAAAAAAAAGTAGTATATCAGTCATGTAGTTCCCATAACACAAGCTCTGCTTACTTTGGGGCTAGATGATGTTGTGTGAAAATGTACAGCATTTTTTTTCTGATTGTTGGTTTTTTAAAGAAAACTGCTGTTTTTAGCACGGTTTTATTTAATGGAAATATTATAATTTAGAAAAGTAATGTAAGTACATTACACCATTTACATTGCTGGGTACAAGTAGTTAAATTTCATAGAATGCCACGGCGAATAAACTCCATCTAACTTGTAAATTTTTGTTGGTCACGAAGTGCTTACTACGAAAATGTTTGCTGATCATGCCATCGTTTTCCCATGGCCTTTTCGGGAATCGAATACGTGAACCTTTGATTCCCATTGGACAGTGTATCGCTTCCTCGTAATAATATGGTAAAACAAATGTACGCGTAAACGATATTTTGATTTATGTTTGATCTAGGATTCGGGGTGTGACATACCAGACATACTTACATACGGGTACGTATGAAACGGGTCCCGTTTTCGCGGGCTTTAATGGTAAAGCATTGTCTTCCAGCTAACCTTACTTGTTTAGTGATTGGCGGTTGGCGTGCTACAAATTTCAAAAAATCATGAATACTAATTACTATTCATGATTTTTTGATATTTAAAGAAATAAATATAATGACATTCCCTTGTCAGTACATCTATGGAAATCTGATGATGTTCACAAAAATATTAATTTGTTTAAGAAAAAAAGCGATAATCACAATGTTAATACTAGAAATAAAGAGAAACTCGCTGTTGCGACTTGTAGACTCCATAAAGTAAAGTAAATCGTTTAAAGGGCATGGTGTACGCTTTTATAACAAACTCCCAAGAGATATATAAAAATTATTAATGAACAAATTTAAAAACGTAATTAAACAAAAACTTAATAAAAAGGCATACTATAAAATATCTGATTATTTAGATGACAAAAACTCTTGTGATTGAAAATGCTCCAACTCGAACCTATTGTTTTGTAAAAGGATCATTCAAAAGAATAACCTGCCTGGTTTCCTTGCCTTTCTTTCCTGGCTTGGTCGCGGAGGAACAGGCAGTAGATAAAAACCGACGTTTCAAAGTGATCCTTGTGATTTTATTGAATAAATGAATTTTGACTTTGACTATGAAAATATAATGTTTGGATTTCTCTGCTTAGTAAGGGGCTACAACCATATGTTAGGGGCGGGGGAACTTGATTTTCAACAAAAGTTTATTGGGAAAAATCGATTTAAACTTACTGTTTGACTAACTTTCAATTTGAAGTTTTTGACAAAAGTATCTATATGATGGGTCAATTATAAAACAAACTATTGCTAGATGAACAAAAAAGCAAAAACTGAGCTAATAGCAAAATACTCTTTCTGCTAACGCCGACTTTTATCCGTTGGATTAAAACAAACTGATATTGACGATAATAGCGCCGCTTAAAGAGCAATAATACTAGGTACCTACAGATAGGAGAATTAGGGGAATTTATGACATCCATATGAATGGGATCATCCACTTATGATTTTTCCCACGTGAAAATGACAAAGAAAAAGCCGTGTTGGCGTTTGTAGGCATGTGTCATTGGTTAGTGTTTTAATAAAACGGTGATGGGTTCGCAAACTGTCACGTGGAACGCTTACTACTGTCCAAGGGTGGTCTGTGTCACTATCCAAAAGGTGGTCTGTCGCAAACGCAATCTTTGGTCTTGCCTCTGTCTACCTCCTACTTGGTATTCTCCTGATTATGTGTAGTGAGTATGGATCTAAGGCTGATTATTATGAAGAATATATACATGAACGTGTTTTAGTTTTAAATAATATTAATAAATAACACCCCAACAGGAACAAAACTACATAGTCCTGACCCCACACTATTATATGATACTTGTATACTTGTCTATCCAAAAACCGTTGTACATCTATAGGTAGCTTAACTAATCCAGATTGCACTACCAAACGGAACTGCCCCCAAAATGCTGGCTGCATTCTACTCTGAATGGCAATGTTAATGCGTTGCTTCAACCAAACACCCTAAAAAAATATGAATACTAGAAGGAGCCCGGTGCCTGACTTCATTTAATTGTTTAAGTGTTTGTTTAAATATAATAATGACCTTGGCAGTGCGTCGAGCTAGTAGGGCTAGTGTTGAGACGCAAGAACTTAGCTGAAACTGCGGGAATCGAACACACAACAGGTTCGATTTCCTTTGCGGGACAAATGTTTGCACGAGAAACTCCGACAAAGGCAGAGGGTAGGGTGGAAAGTAGAAAGCTACGCCTTGCGCATTCGTCATTTTCCTACTTTGAAAACACTCTTACCTACTCGTGCACTCGGCACGTCTCAGATTATCAAGGCAATTGTATCTAGTGATAGATTAATAATTATAGATGGAACATGGCTTGTTAAATTTTGCTTAAAATAGCGACCTTTAAAATTGCCTAGTCACAAATTACCATTAGTAGTATAGAGTTTACATTAAGTAGTAGGTACATGAAAAATCAATGCTTACCTCCCCAACATGAGTGTCCGTAGCTGAGACAGGATCCTGGAATATAAACAAACGTAACTATTATTTATTGATACATAAAAATTGAGGGTACACGTCGACAAAGTCAACGGGGATCCTCGAGAGATATGAAGTTTTTGGGGAGGAAAGATTTCAGGAAATACATTTTTGAAACATCCCATCTCAGACAAAGGCAGCATAACTCTGAATTGAATTGATACTGTTTTGTGTAAATACTGTAGACAGGTTGTCTGCACTTGGAGCTGTCAAAGTTATGCATAAGGCCCGTGTCCTGAAATAACTATTTCTTTAATTATTATTATTTCCTTCGAAAAGTAGAATTGCATTAGTTACCTATTGTAGATGCTAAATAATTCTGAACCGCTTGAAAACAGCTCGAAAGATCACTGTAATTATATAAAGCCCGCCCGGTTATCTACTACTGGAAGATTATCAGTTGAGGTCTATATAGGAACCTACTTACTCTGAGTAGATGTAGGATCCATCTCTAGTTGCGTTAGATGCTGGCTCTAATAGAAGCAATAGGACCAAGATCCTATATTTAATATCCAATCATAAGCTCTCGAATGTCATCCTCTGTTAATGACTTCAAATGGTAAAACAGAGTGTGGCTCAGTTAGAAGCTAGAATTGTAATGAAACACACGTTTTTCTCTTTTATATCTCGTTCAATATTAATCAAACTCTACAATCCAATCGGTTGGAGGCATAAATCCGTTGGATGCATAAAGATTTCCCTGCGGAGTGATAATGTGAGGATTCCTTTGACTGAGTGTTATATATATGTTATGTCATGTTAACTAATAGGAACTCTATCTCGATGAACGAGTTCATCTTGTTTTTGCATGGCACTAAAATATCCTAGATATGTTTGCTGGCTTGATCGCGAGGAATTGGCGTAATGTCATCTTAAACTCACTTAATTTGTTAGCCGACGATTTTAATTGATCCTTGTGATTTCAATGAATTATACTGGCCTCGATTCTGTAGTACACTGACTAAACTAAATTTAAACTATTGCTCTCTTTTACTGATAGTGTACGCAAGAAAGAGATAGCTACAATTTTAGTGCTGTGTGCTGCTGTCAAATCAGTTTACGTGCCGCTTTTCTTCGTGTTTATAGTCAACATGTTTTGATATCACGACTAAATTTGTATGGAAATCTTAAATCTGACTAATTTGACAGCACTAAAATTGTAGCTATTTCTCTCTTGCTTGCACTATCAGTAAAAGAGAGCGACAGTTTAAATTTAGTTTAGTCAGTGTACTACAGAATCGAGGCCATTGACTTTGACTCCAAATTATAAAAGTTATGTAAAACTTTTAGTAAGTAAAACTATTTCGTTATAGTTCGATGAAATGATTATGATTGGGAATAATCAGAGAGCAGACTCAAACAGCGTCTCTGAATTTCAGCCCGAGTTGTTCGTTTTACAGCATATATGTAGAACAAGTATGCTATACTGCTAACGGCCTTACGGTATTTTGTAGGTTACAAAGTTTTTTTTAGGTATCACATTCAGTTTTTGTGTCAATTAGATATGTTATCATCATCATCAAAATTCTATTCTCTGATATATACCTCCCCAAAGAGTGCCATGACATTGGTCGTCTCCGTTCGTTAACACGCTTCACTTGCAACTAACTAAATTAATAAAAAACAATGTAATCAAATCTTACAAATAGCCTTAATGATATCATATGCCGGGCATTTACCAGCGTCAACGTTCCAGCTGTTCTCGAACCGTATGGTCTACTACGTGACGATGGTAAGTGGCCTGACGGCATGACCCTTGTCCCCTGGGAGAGGGGAAGGTCTTTGGTATTGGACGCCACATGCGTAGATACCCTAGCACCATCTCATCTGTCGGGGACATCAGTTAGAGCCGGCGCGGCGGCTGATTCGGCCGAGAATCTCAAGAGGCGCAAATATAGAGGTCTCGACAGAGCCTACTTATTTGAGCCTTTTGGGGTTGAGACTCTAGGTCCGTGGGAAACGGGGGCCCTTCGCGTTTTCAAAATTCTTTCAGGGCGACTGGTCGAAGCGACGCGTGGCCAGAGAGCTGGCACTTATCTGGGTCAACGCATTAGCATTGCCATTCTGCGTGGCAATGCGGCCAGTATTTTGGGAACGCTTCCATCTGGTAGTGATCTGGATCAGTTGAGCTATCTATAGATCGTTTGTAACGGTCTTTAGGTGGCTAGCTGTTTCATCTGTATTTTTTGTGTATACCTACTTGAAAATAGTTGTATGAATAAATGTTGTAGCTATTGTCTCTTGATGCCAAACATCATATCTTGGAAGTCAATTATAACCTACTAATTGTCGTATTGAAATGAAACTTTGTATGTATATAGAGTTCGGATGGTGATACTATAATGTGGTATCTTAGAGCTGATCTGATGATGGAGCCAGGAGGTGCATAGTGGAACTCTTCAGTGGCTTCTAGTAAACCCCTCGAGTTTAAACTTTTAAAATTCGTTTTGACAAGTCCAAGAGATTGGGCTTGGGCTTGGTAACGAGGGTCTAATGATGGGGCCAGGAGGTGGATAGTGGATTTCTTTTTAGAAAGGAATATGTTATTTTTTTTAACTGCACATTTTATTAGATCATCTAACCACGCTGGTCTAGTGTTTGAGCATTGTAATTCACACGAATCATTAATTATATCCATGGCGTGACAGTATTGTATTATACGCGTACTAAGAATGCATAAGGTTGTTTTAGCTATAAACCATTATTAACGCTTACTTGCAGTTATCGAATAAATTAATAAGATACTTTTGGTTGATGTGTAATGGATTTTAAAGACACTGAAACAAAGTTGGTTTTGGTAACTTTTATAATGGGCGACCCAAGTTCTAAAGTAATCTTTGACGATACACAATCGTTAAAAGGATTATATCCATGCGTTTAACGTAATGTTAAAGACTTTACTCAACTCCGGCAAACAATTTATTGTTTTTTTTACGTAGCGTATTTTCCCTTTCTAATAAAAAACGCCGCATAACTGACTCCCGCCAACTAATCAAATTCAAAAACATTTCAAATCCTAGTTTCGTCGAAATATTAGCATATAAACTCGGATGCTTTGGAACAACTTTTTGCAACCAATTTCATTATACAATACGTTTTCAAAATTACCCTTGACACAGCACTTCATTAAACCGATTAAACGTTCTCAGTAATAATTGCTAAACTGGTTTCTTTGAAACAGGTATACATAGAAACAACGTCGCATGCTTCTGAAAAAATGGTTTATGCAAACAGTTTTTACCTCTCAGAATTAATGTAGAGTAGAGAAAAACAGAGGCTTATCCAAAAGCTATGATTAGTTATGAACATAGTTTTATTCCGTTTTATAAAAGGCGCTGTTATAAGTGCTTTTCAGCTTGTTACATTGGTACATTGGAATAAAAAAAGGCGAGGGTCCTTTTTAAAGTTTGTTTAAAAGGTCCATTATTTAATGTCAGAAATCTACCAACAAAAATATATTAGATTGGTACCGTTGTTAGCGTTAAACTCGATTTTGTACATTACCTTTATGTTAGTTTTTCGTCTGTGTTCTCTGTTAGTACAATAAAGAATAAGGAATAAAGAAGAGATTTCTGCGGATTTGAGCAAGAATCATTAACTTAGCAAGAATCATTTTTCTGCAAAATCTAAGGAAAATACTTTTGACTACAGTAAGAAGAGCCTACTCGTAAATTCCTTTTACAGATCAACTAAAAGGGATAAAAAATAATCCTCTTTAAGGAACAAAGCAATCATTTGTATGTAGTTATTTTAAAAAAATATTGCACGCATGAAATAATAGAGCCGTGTTGGCTTTGTGAGCGGTAGCAAGTGCCATCAGTATTTTTTTTATTGAAGCGGCGAAGAGCTTGTGACACTTTTGTCACGTGGAATACTAACTACTTGCAAAAACTTAGGCATGTGCCAAATACAATGTTCGACTACCCCCTACTTGGTATCCTCAGAAAATCTCCCCACACTTTGTGGATATCCATTATCAGGAATACAGTTGTGAGCGTGTAATTTTTTCTACAAAATGTGCTGCTATTTGCGGTGCGTTTACTCAATATTTCGACGTATTTCTATTAATTGAAAGCTAACTACAAAATAATATCACTGAAACATCACATCTCTACCACAGAACATTGCCTACTACGCTGCCATCTACTGTGCAAAAAGCGCATGCTTCATACCTCCGCGTTGGCTACGCCATCCGTTGATTCTGTCTACTAGGCTAGAGGGCTTGCCCCTACTGTTAATTCTCTGCTCTGTGGATGAAAGAGGTTTAAGTTTAAGGAGGAGAGGTATAAAAATACTACGAAAGATTTGGTGCAGAGCTTTAGTAATCTACGTTTGCACAGTGGAGATTTTAGGAATCGACCTATACAGTATGTATCCTTATCTCATCCATTAAAGGCATATTTCTGCTACATATAAGGAAATCATGGATTTCCTTATATGTAGAATACATATTTTGCAGAAATCAAAAGTTATTCAATGTACGATTCGGTAGGTGGTTACTGGCACCTACCAAAAGTGGCCTGAATGCCAGTTTACGACTATAAAGAAATGTAGATTAGTGGCACTATGGCTTTTATAACGTACCCTTCACAACTTCCCAAAGTGGAAGAGGGCTAGTGGCACACATATATAATGAAGTTATATTGTATTTGTTTCTGTTACAATTTAAATAATAAATACAGAATGCTTTCTGTTTCTTATGCAAATATGGTCTGAGGACCTTTGGAATATTTTTTAACATATTGGGAATATTTTATTAACTAATAACACTCCACACTGCCTTGTCACATCTTTGACCAACTTGAATACACTCTGAAAAAGGTGACATTATCACACCGGCTATACACTTTTTCACATAACATTTATAGTTGACTTAGAAAAGGACAATAAGTGAGCGCATATCGTTTACCTTATCTTTCAAATACTTATTCGGATTGGACAGGGATTTTGATACATATTGTATAACGTGTTATCGCGAGATCACGACATGTAACATATGACTCTTTTGTTTTAATTAAGGACCTGATCAAACAGATGCGGCAGTAAGGGCGGTGGCGGTGGTGATAAAAGGGAAAATGGTTGTCTATTGGTTGTCAAAGTTTACCGCCACCGCATCAGTTTGATCGAGCCAAAATACATCTCCACACCGGATAGATTCTGGGTCACTATTAGAAAAAGTAGATAGAGTGAAATAGCGTAAGGAAGTCATGGCATGAAGTATCATGCTGTGTATTGAGCGATTTTCTCATTTAGAATCAATAAAAGTATAATGTAATGCGAATTAAATTGTCAAGCACCATTTTATTTGAAGCATTTGATGTAATTTTTAACAAGCATGGCATTTTTTATGTCAGAATACAGCTAGGAATACTAATAATACATGGTTTCTTATAAATCCAATAAATAAGTTGTCGTACAAGATATGTTGGTTGATAACAAATATCTTGTTAATTTACAATCAGACTTAGGAAATGCATGGGTGCCAAACAATAGTTAATTTATTGGTAACAATATAAAATTATTTTCCTGAATCATTTTATTGAAAACTTGACTTTTGTTAAGTAAAACTTTTCATTTTCCACAAACAGATTTTTGGGATAGTTTTAATATTCTGGGACACCCTGTATATGTGAGTATTTAGCTAATTAATCTGTTGCTAGGAAATTAATATATATTAACGACAATAATTATTTACCTACCGACGGTATTAGTTTTTCACCAACTAATTAAAAGCACTAAAAAACTAATTGTAGTGCACGGCGCGACGCGGAAGGAGAAAGTCGCAACCACTCACCCTGATGAAGACTCTCGGAATGAGTCGAAACTTAGTCGGTGCCTTCACCGATAGTGCAGTACGTGAAAATTCCCGTTTTTACAATATGAATAGTCAAGTTCACGATAGTTTTTGGAATAAAAAAAACTAATAAAAAATTTATAACCTTCCTTTTGATTTCACTAACAAACTCATTTTGACAGATCTAATAATATCCAAAACTTCAAAAGTGAAATGTTATGTTATATGGGCTATATTTCAAACGAAACATTTCCATTTTCTAGTTGTAGAAGTTTTGGACATTGGTGTATGTTTTGGAAAATGAGCACTCATTGCCATTTTGCTATTGTTATTAAGGGGCCTGTATACCCATGTCATATTAGCTGCCATTCATAAAACTAATTAAAACAGTTTACTGCGAAGTCAATTACTCTACGATGCCGTGTCAACCTACCTCAACACACGTTACAAAACCATAATTACCACATTGTCGGTAGGGCAAGAGTAACCCCCCATATTCTAAAACATCACCTCGAGATTTACTCGACTCGGCTTCAATTTTGTGTTTTCGTACTTTCGGTCTACAAAATGTCCTCATCTCGAATTCTCCTCAACAGTGTTCCTCGACTGAGTGAAACAATCCAACTGTCATGTCAAATTACCTTGATATAAGTTTTGCAGTTTTGATATAAATTCCCTTGAACAAATGACGTGTGATGACGTAAATACTTCACTCCAAATCATTCGAATCATTTGAGTTTTGTAAGAATCCTCAAAAAGTTCAATTGAAAAAACTAAAAACGAGGAAGTTTCAAGGAAATTTTCAAGACTTTAGGAATAAGGTTGTATCCTTTTCAAAAAAATAGTAAAAAAAACTTTTAACATAGAGAAAATTGTGATCGGTGGTTTTTTTACAAAAATAGACAATAGTTTGGCTCGATCTTTGAACTAACAGAAGTACCTTAACTTAGACGCAACTTGAATTTATGTTAATGTCTTCAATGTTTAGGTAAAGTTGGAACCTGAATTCCAAATCGGTTATTCAGTAGTTGGATAGAATTTCGAACATAAGTTTATTTATCAAATTACGTTATTAAGCGATCGTGGCGCGACGGCGACGGCGACGTGGTGCGTCTAGATATTCACTTAAAATTTTTAAATTCACGTAGTTTTTAAGGTGGCTTTTCTATTATGATCTGTGATTTGAATGAATAAAAACCTGTTGACTTTGACTATGATAATTTCATTAATTTTGAATGATTTTATGCTGCTATCTTTTTTAACTTTAGGTAAACCTTATTTGGCAAATAAACAAACATAAATCTGAAACTGAATATAATTGTACTCCGAAAATAATGACGAGGTGCACGGCTGGACCAAACATTAAACATCTCAGGATATTTATAATATACCAAAAATTCAAACTCAGTGGGTTTTGAATCAGTATACGCGGGGGCTATACCAACTAAGCCACTAGATCGTTGCCAGCCTGGTCAAAATTATTGGTATGTATCGGCTCGAACCGAGGCTTGAAGTACAGGTTACGTGTGGGCTACACTTTAAAAACGTAATAACTACTAAACATGAGGCAGATAAAAAAAAACTGAATCACCCTAAATCAGGAAAATCTCGCAGCGGCTTGACGAAAAAATGACTAAAAGGATGGCACATATCTCAGTCAGAAAAAAAAACAATATTCGACGGGGTATTGACGCCAGCCTTTTGTGTACCCTATCTGCGTTTACTTGAAATTTGTTTTGGGAACTGGGAAAATAAGTCTGTTTTCTACCTGTAGTAATAGGAATACAGGTACAAAACAGACTTGTTTTCCCAGTTTAATATTATGTATTAATATAACTCAATCCGTAAATAATATTTAACCAACGATGATTATTTTACTTATTAGAAAAGCCAATCAAGATTACCTACGCTTAAAGCTCATAACGCATAGCGTCACGACACTAGCAAATATTTGGATGTTTGACTTTTTTATGTGGGCCATTAAAGCGGGCCTTAATATCGTCGATAAACACCCGTTTATGACCCACTCATTGGCGGATAGTGTCATCGAGTGTCAATGGTTGACTATGGCAATATATTATTAACATATCAGTAGTTTTCTCTGTAAAAATGTATTTGCTGCTGATTCGTTGCCTACGTGCAGACGTCATTATAGTATTAACAATGCTAGGTTATTGTGCCTGCGGAGATGAATTGGGTGACCTTAACCACATAATCTTTGCCTGCAAATTGTATGATCATGCCTCTTTATTCCACGATCTTGTTTATTATCATGTTCCTCTGCCTACTGATATTAATATCCTTCTTTCCTGATATATATATTTCCTTAGCTTCTTTCATATGCACTAATAATATTAGCCCGTAATATATTATGTTCATAAACTCCGCTGATCTGTATTCTAATCCTTTTATTATTCGTATCTTGTAATTTTAGAAATATTTTAAATGTTTCCCTATTTTTTATGTACAAAAAAATATATACGCTATTATAAAAAAAACTAAAATGGCAAATGCCGAAAGTGACAATGCCAAGAAGAAGACAGAAAAAATACAATTTTAGTCACGTACTCCGAAATCATTCGATGAAACTCAATAGGTTATTGTGAAAAGTAGGTAAAACAAATCAATGAAAATGATAACTCGAGTCAAACGATGCCTCGTGGATGGATCTATTCTTAGGAAGTCCTTTGTTTAGAATTGAATAATATTTAATTGTGAATCAATACGAAGAGTTGAAGACAAAAGTATGTAGGTAAATTATAACCAGTAAAAGGAAGAAATTATATACATACCTTGAGGATTATATAAGCAGATTCCAATAATGTATTATCCTACGAATATTATAATCGCGAAAGTGTGTGAGGATGTTTGTTACTCTTTCACGCAAAAACTACTAAATGGATTTTGATGAAACTTTACAATAATATAGCTTATACATCAGAATAATACATAGGATACTTTTTATCCGGGTACCACGCGGGCGAAGCCGTAGGCAGAAGTTAGTTATTTATAAATCAGTGGAGTTTCTAAATAAGTACACGTGCTCAAAAACAACACAAAAAACATCGTAAGGAATCGGCATCCTCTAGAACCTAATGTTCGCAGGCATGTAACCACCCTACTTGGTATTTTCACGAATATGCGTACTAAAAAATAAATAATGCTAGACATTTTCACACAGTATCATCTAGCCCCAAACTAAGCAGAACTTGTGTTATGGGAACTACAACATGTAAATATATACACATTATACATAGAAAACATCCAGTATGTATGGAACCAAAGCAAAACTATAAGTATGGATCTGAGGATGTCTGCCATGGAGATTACAGTCGTGAGCGCGTTTGGTTGTTTTTGGTTATAGATTCCATATGTATGTAATCAACTTTGCCAAAAACTCAATAACTTGAATTCCCTGATAGAACATCGACAAGACGTGAACTTTGTGGTAACTTTTTATAATCTGCCGAAACAGTGTCCTATGTGTCAAAGGCTGTAATATTGTTTCAAAACAAGTTTTACTACGTGGTAAGAATGTTTTACTAAACTATTTTTGATCAAAAATCAGTTCAAGTATTGTGATCCGCCTTACGTACCTGTACAGAGTATTTTCCGTACACAGATGGTCCGTTCAATCAAGTTTTAAAACTTACTCCATTTATTGCAGTTATGATCCAAGTAATATCATTATAGAGGTAAAAAAAATTTTTAGATTCAATTCACAGACATGGCAAACGCTCAAAAATTCTTGCTATGATCAAACATCTAGTAAAAACATCTAGGATTTCTAGGATCAAAAAACATCATAGTTAGTTTAGTAAGTAATTTCACAATTTCTCTTCATTCTCATTGAGCCATGTAACGTAGGTACGGGTAAGTATCTAACTTTTGCTAATACTCACATATCTCATTGTGTATTTCTTCATAAGCTATTTTTCTTAGCGTAAAGAGAAAAAAATGGGATTCAGAGTACACTCAGATTTGTTAGGATAAGCCTGTAAACATAACGTACGCCTCTAAGAATCAGAGTATTTTGGTATTCATACTACGACAAAGACAAACGTAGCCTGTGTATTTGATACGAGGAGGTAATGAGTTCAAAAATGCCGTATAAGCTACGATATTTTTGGTATTAAAATTGCTCTTGTTTTTTTCATGGGCAATGCATTTTTCATAATCTGTATCCCCAATACGATGAAAGTCATCAAATTTTTAATCAAACTAATGAATTACTTGTTATCTCTGTCGGTTGAAGGTCGTTGGTCATTACATAGTACATATTATTATCCTCAAGATAGAAGAAGATATATTTATCCTACTATCCTACTACTATTATAAACGTGAAAGTTTGTGAGGATGGATGTTTGTTACTCTTTCACGTAAAAACTACTGATCGGATTTTGATGAAACTTTACAGTAATATAGTTTATACATCAGAATAAAACATAGGCTACTATATATATCCGGATACCACGCGGGCGAAGCTGTGGGCAGAGGCTAGTCCTTTATCTTTTAAGGACCTCAAAAACGTTAACGAAACGTCAGCAGGATAATAGTGAAAGACTTTCACTATTATCCTGCTGACGTGATGTAGTCGTAATATAAGTCGTAAAAAAAATGTATATAAGTAGTATATATATATCAGTCATGTAGTTTCCATAATACAAGCTATGCTTAGTTTGGGGCTAGATGATATTGTGTGAAAAAAAAACCAGTATAATTATGTAAGTTTAATATCCTAAAACATTATATTTTACTTGGAATACAAGGTTATTCCAGGAGGTGAGGTTATTCTCAGTTCAAATTGGATTACTAACAGCAGAAATTTCAGACACGAACACATTTCCATCTTACGTCCCATCTTAGTTACGTCTAAGGGTGACCGACGTTATGCAACTCCACGGAATAATGCAGGTACTTGGTGAAGAATTATGGTTATGAGTTTAGACACTTCCTTAATACGTACTATAATATACAGCGTGGAATAAAAAACTTGTCCGACCTAAAGAGACGCGCGAATTCCTACTTCAAAATGAATGACTAAAATATGAAATAGAAAGTAATTTATTCGCAAGTTTTGTTTCATACTGTATGACAATAGTAGATTGTTCAACAAGAGACTAAAACGAGCAAATTCATGCGAGATGTTTAGGCTCCCGAGCGACAGCGAGAGAGGGAATAGAATCGAGTATGAAATGATTTTAGTCCCGAGTTAAACACTACTTTTCACTTCGATTGCGAGAAAATAAATTAAATAATGTATTGCCGTAAAAATCTAGAGATTTCATAGCAGTATAAACTTTTTTTTAATTCATTCTTTAACGCACTGACGCATATATCCACTGATCACTCATAAACGCTTGTGCAGCAGAGTAGGTCAATTTAAAAAAATATAATTAAATAAAAAAAACTTTAATGGTATATTTTTCTAAAAAAATATTCAAAAATGAAGCATCGAAATGCCGAGTTTTTATAAAGGATCACATTGATTTTGTACCCTGTTGAAAATAACAACTAAAATAAAAATAAAAAGAGTTACTTTAGTCCCTTGAAGTTAAATGATACACTTTAGTCCGCCTACGCTAAGCTAAAATGACACACTTTTAAAGCATGAGAAGTGAAAAATTGGTCAGAGAAGCCAAAAAAAAATTCTGCCTATAAAATCAACAGTCTCATCGTTGTCGCCCATTTATGTATGAGAGCACTTTGAAACAATTAAATTTTCATTGAAACCGGAAATGGCAAAGTTAGTCAATATCAAATCATTCAAACTAACTTTACGCGTTACGCTGACATATTTTAATGACAAACTTCGTTTCTCAGGTAGGTACCATTTGGAATTGGAAGCAAACCCCGGCGTTCCATCAGAGAGAGATAGTCCCCTTGATAATAATACATACTAAGATCTAAACTAAGTCATCACTTATAGCCACTTCCGTCTGGTAGTGATCTGATTAGTTGGGTTATATAGAGATCGTTTGCAAGGATCTTTCGATGCCTCAATTGTTTCATTTGTATATTGTGATGTAAATGTGTTTATTCTAATTCTTAACCTACTAGTATTATAAACGTGCAAGTTTGTGAGGATGTTTGTTACTCTTTCACGCAAAAACTACTGAACGGATTTTGATGAAACTTTACAGTAATATAGCTTAAACATCAGAATAACACATAGGCTACTTTTATCCGGGTACCACGCGGGCGAAACCGTGGGTAGAAGCTAGTTGGTTATGAATAAAATAATGTTTAATGTATTCCATCGGTTTAGTAGTTGATGGATGAAGGTAGCTTACGATTGTTTATCGTGATGAAATCGGCATGCCGAAAATATAAAGGCGTGTCATCAGTTATTGTTCCGCAATAGGCTTGCAACCTGTCACGTGGGTATTATGTCAAATATATTGTTTGAACGTGCCTCCACCTTCTACTCGGCATCCTCGAAAATTTACGCACACGGAGATTTAATCGTGAGCCTGTTCGATCTTATCGTGGAATTTCATAGGCTTATGTCAAGCAATGGATATCTTCAGAATATGATATTTGTTCATTGAAAATTCACATGTTGTCTGTATATTTTAGTCTGTGTTCAAACTTATATTGTCATAATGCAACCCTAGGTTATAGAGGGCGCAACTATCGTTAATTTGTAAATCATTCAGTCATTATTTCATTCCATAGTTCATAAGTTCATTAAATAGTTCATTTTCATTCTCTCTCTCTTACAGATCATGAAGGATGCCGATCAATAAAATGTACTTAAGAAATCAGTAAAAGTGCCAACGGTTGTTTTCATCACTCAAGAATTTACATCATCATCTCAAAATTCATGGCAGGCCACCAGTCAATACCACTCCTGGATCTTCTCTCAAATGAACTAGGAGCCGACAGCTTTCGAACCCACCTGCCGGTGGTAACGACATCAACTTCACCAAATCATTCAACAATATTACCTGAAGCGCATTCGACGAGGCATATGACAATGAGAAGAGCGAACACCCGCGATGCGGTCATGCTGTGGGTGCCTCTGCATTTGCTAATCCTTTCCTTTTCCAACGCCATTTCTATTGCTGTGCGCTGCAACAAAGTACTTATATGTTAAGGACGCTTTACTCGCGCGATACCTATATTGAGGAGGGTACAAGTTAAGTCCAAGTTCAAGAATCATGTAGCTACCATAATCTTCCTAGCCTTCAAAATCGACGAACGTTCATGGATATGGCCTTCCTTCACGGTCTTTGTAATGGATACATAGATTGTCCTGAACTTACTGGTAGAATTTTGGAATTTCGCACGCCCAAGGTTCGCATAAGACATACAAAGTTGTTTGCCATTTCTCATCTACAAACTATGCACAATATTCCATAGTTAATAGGCTACAAAAGATGTATAACAACGAGATATATTTTATAGTAGCAAGGAAAAAAAAGAGATTTTCAAAATGTTGGAGGACCATCATTAATAGTAAATGCACGATAGTACTTTCTTTATAGAGGTATATTCATGTTTATATTCTATAAATTTTTGTATATTTTATATCTGTGTATTATTTATATTTACGTACATTTTATAAGGTAGGAAAGTAAAATTAAGTGTAGGTACTTTTTACACATTGTCAATTTATTTTGTCCATTTGAAAAATTCGACTGCTTGTTATTTTTTTATTTTATAAAATGTAAATCCGTTTTTGGCTGTAAAATATGTTTTGTAAGAATTATTTGTTTTATAATAAGGGCTGTGGATTTTGTTTCATAAATAAAAATAAAAATAAAAAATAAAATAAGTTAGTGAACCTTTGTGATAGATCAATCAAAAAGGAAATCTTATTTTTTGACAACGAAACAGAGATAAGAATGTTTTTGTCAATACGCATTGTTAAATAAAGTATCCGTTACAATAAAGAAATGAAAAAAAAAACGTTAGGCAGGTAACGTTTATTATATCATGTACATTTATAGGTACATATAGTTACAGGAGTAACGGAATCGGACGTTGTAGATAATTTTAAATATTCCGTGTCAATTAATATTGTGCCTACCCTGAGGCACAAATATCATAACGCTATACTAGTCGTACGCGGGGTATAATAATTAAGCTGATTTAAGTCACATCCTATCCTATTACTATTATAAACGAAAGTTTTTGAGGAAGGATGTTTGTTACTCTTTCACGCAAAAACTCCTAAACGGATTTTGATGAAACTTTACAGTAATATAGCTTATACTCGTGCATCAGAATAGCACATAGGCTACTTTTTATCCGGGTACCACACGAGCGAAGCCGTGGACAGAGGATAGTCTGTTATAAAGATATCGGCTTCCAATAAGTGGCGATGGATTCGTTATTGGGTTAAGCGGACCTTTATTGGTCACCCTAAGTAAGGTTAGGTTTGGGCGAGGTTGAGGTATTGTGCCCTGAAAAGAGTCTAGTAACTGATGGTGTAAGGAATCAAGCTACCCTTGCAGAGGCTCCTGCCATACAATTTCTTAATGTATTTTTTTATAAATACGTGTTTCAAACCATAGTTTTCTTTCACCGTTAATGGGTTTGCATCTAGTATTTATGGAATGCTCACTCTTTGGTCAAATTAGTATAATATTTGGATTTGCCATGATTTTCAGACATCCCCTAGTACTCGAAAAGTGTTCCCATGTCTAATAAATTTGGTGAAAAGGTCATCTAAGTAAATAATTCTTATGATAAGGATTTTGATCTCTTTGATATATCAATGACAATGGGCTTAGTTTAAGTCAACGGATTTGTATTGTACATAATAAAGTAACATTATCTTTTTTCTAATAACATTTATGATTATGTACATCAGTTTACTTTTTACTAGACACGCCATACTATCTTTTTGCACGCCGATGATGACTGGTAGAGAATGCTTTAGCATTAAGTTCTCCTAGCACTACATTGTTTGTGCGAAAGTATTATATAAATAAATAAATATGAATGGAGTAATGAGTATTATTTTTAGTTTTTTTTTCTATTGGCATAGGCCACAGACGCTACAGGCTATCTTCCATGCAGTACCTATCTTCAGTCAATATTCAAGTGCTATATGAAAATAGAAAAAGTTTAGCGTAATTAAGTTCCAAGATGCTCAAAACATTAATTATTGTATAAATAAACTTAGTTTTCAGCAGCCCATTCTTAATGAAAACAATAATATTTATGAATCAACAATAATTTCACAAGAAATAGTTTGAGAGTCTGTATTATTTAGGGGTTCGATGGGTAAATAAACAGTTAAAAATAATAAATAATTAACAACAAACCACAATAAAAAAATAAAAAAAATTGCTGTAATTGACTCATTTATAATTTATTAACCTCATTTGTAAACCTTTGTCACTTTTGGTAAAATTGAATAAACTTTTGAATTTCAATTTCAATAATGATTTTTTGATCGATTGTATATTTTTAAAACAATGCAACAAACACACTCATGCCTGTATTTCTCATTATGGACATACTCAAGGCGTAGATCTTTGAGGATACCAAGTAGGAGGCAAATCCAAACATTATATTTGGCACATGTCGCGTTTTGCAAGCATATAGTATTCCACGGAACAGATTGCTAGCCCATCGCCGCTTATTGGAACACTTACTAATATGTTAAGATAATAAATATCAGTGTCCTACTCGTCATATCACTGGTACTTTGTTGGCAACCCTGTGTTAGGTTAGGTAAGTTTGACTGACCAGATTAAGTTCTAGTGGCATTGAAAAAGGCTACTAATGATGAAACCAGTGTGGTAAAAGGATTTTGTGCGTTGCCGCAACGGTCGCAGTACCGTGGTGTGTTATCACCCAGTTGAATTGAAAGCGGCTAAGAATTTCAATAAATTTATATCAGATCTAAGGTGCCTTTTGTGAAAGGGACGCTTCAACTCAATGTACGAATGACTGAATAATTGTAGATCTTACGTAATTAATAATTATTGTGTCCCATGTATGTACTTGATCTAATTTAATTTTAAAATTTGTTTAATTTAGTTTAGCTCAGATCAGACACGACCCAGAAAAAATGTCTGCAGAACCCAAAAAAAATTTATATTTCAAACTAGTTGTTGCACGCGGCTTCGCCTGCGTGTTATGTTAATAAAAGTAGCATATGACCGTCTCCAGGCTTCAAACTACATATGTCCACCAACTTTTGAATGAATCGAACCCAGGATTACAATTTATAGAAAGTTTAGAACTCAATTGCACACCCGCAAAGGGTAGTTTTGAAAAAATAAAAGATACGTGTTTCATTATTTACTTTAAAGTTTATTTGTACAGAGTTTTGAGCGAATCAAACAATTTTTTTTCATAGAAACTTTACCGACGCCCTATTTAACCCCCTTAGGGGTCGATTTTCGAAAATTATTAGCCTATATGTTATTCCAGATCCTAAACTATCTACATTCCAAATTTCATCAAAATCGGTTAAGTAGTTACGAGGATACGTGGTAAGAAACATTCACACACACAGACTTTCGCATTTATTATATTAAGTAGGACTTTCGCGATCAGTAAACATAATTATAAAAATACTTTATTATAATAAAACTTATAACAACACAAACATTTGGAGTAGCAGGACTTTAACTCGCACCTCTTGTGCTCCAAACGGCGCAATGCCTGCCTCGCCTCCGACTTCGTAGATTTTTGATTCTAAGATAAGGCGGTTTCCTCACGATGCCCGTTCTATGTTTTTGTTTATCCAACCAAAGTTTGCAAAAGGGTTATTTTTATCAAAGGGATTTATGTATTTTGAAGAATAGATTAATTAGTCTTTGCTTACTTTTCTGAGGTGAAAACAAAATCTTTTTAGTCAGAGTTGAACTGAGATTGTTATTCATAAATATCTGTCTTCTGATAAGGTTGAGATTAGGATACGAATGAGCCATTTTCTTTATGCTAATTGAGACGGAGTAAAGTAGAGATAGTGCAAAGAGCAAACAAACTTATGCTGTTTGTGGCGACTCTCGCTAATCACTTTAGAAACTAAATACTTAGTTCTGCAATAGATTTTGCAAGAAATGTCTAATCTTCAGTGAGTCCAGATATTACATAAAACTATTTTACTTACTTAGACAAACTTTACGTATGTACCTATAAAAAGATTATTTGTTTTATACGTTTCATAGTCTTGTGCTAATTTATTTTGTGAGACAAAAATTAATACTGTGAATGATCACATATTTTCTAACTATGTTGGACCGATGTTGTCACAAATGTTGATGTAATGTTTTTCCAAACTAAATTTTGTAGAAGTTTTTATATAAAAAAAAAAATTTTGTTATTTTTAGGTACCACAATGTAGAAAATTTTTTTTTCGTCCAATATTTTCCGTTTTAGAGCGAGACACGAACCAGCATCTTCGCCTAAATCGACAATTCATGACCAATTCTGCCATAAATTGATGACGCTGTGTTCTAATCTATTGGACATTTTCTGTTCAGCTAAACGCTGATTTATGCTATCAAAACAGATGTCCAATTTGGAAATATATCAGCTCAAAAAAAATAGTTTAAATTAATTATTTTATTTTATTAAAATTTAATATTATTAAAATGACTGACAGTCCTACATTGGTCGTGTTTCTTATTTTGTATAAAAACCAAGATTCTTTGTTTGAGCTTAACTGGTGTGCTGGTTTGAGGTTCCAATTCATATATCTGTTGTATTTAACTTCCTAACTTTTGTAAAATAAATAAACTTTATTTGTGATATGTACAGAGTTTTGTATTTCATTTCTTATATTATCACTTTTGTTCATGCCATGCTTATTTATGTAAATATAAGGTAATACTTACCCCTATATTACCTGTCTTATATGTGTGTCCAGTAAATAATTATAAGAAGTTATGGCATATTATAAAATGATAAGTCTGACATTTTGATATATAAAGTTATATAAATTATTAGCAACAAATATTTAAATATAAACTTTTGAATGTTCATAAAACTATTTTTACCATAAAACTCAACTTTTTTCTAAGAAGTTCTAGCTATGGTCCTGCAACAAACTTTTTCAAAAACGTCAAATCAATAAGCTCCATTGACTTTTTCTATTCTTTTTTATGCCAAGCTTGATATGTTGCGTTGGTCGTTATCTATCTATTCTTGGAATCAAAAATACATCCGCAAATGAAGGCTTAAAATGTAGATCATTGGGCGATATGACATTCAAATATAAATTAATTAATTTAGGTACATGTTACATTTAATTTGAAACAATGACAGCTGCAAGAGTTATAAAACTATGCCGCCCTTACCAACGCCCACCGTTAAAGCCAATTATAGTTTAAATCGAAGTGAAAGTGCGTACCGTGGGTAGTATTAAAAATCTTTGGGATATTTTAGGCACTAGCACCCAACATTAACCACTAGAATGCATTTGCATGACCCAGGTTGATTGACATGATGGATTGATTAAAAAAAAAAACTTATTAAATAAATAGCCGTGGGCAGAGGAATATACTAGCCTCTGCCCACCGCTTCGCCCGCGTGATACCCAAATAAAAAGTAGCTTATATGTTATTCTGATGCATAAGCTATATTACTGTAAAGTTTAATCAAAATCCATTCAGTAGTTTTTGCGTGAAAGAGTAACAAACATCCATCCTCATAAACTTTGCGTTTATAATAGTAGTAGGATTTAATATCAACCAGATAAACATCTACCATCTAGAATCTAGACAGCATTCAACGGCCATAACTTAGCACTCCTGACAGGAACACAGCTTCCCTTCTCGTAAGAATAAAAGCTTCTACGTAAAAGTACGGTCCATTCATGGCGGGATGATATAATAGTTGTCTCAACAGTTAGAGACATGCTAATGTATTGTTCGGATAAACGCTTTCTATGAGCTTAAGATGGGGACAGAGTGTAAAGGCATTTAATTCATCATTTGTACTAAAACTTTCACACTTAATGAAACTTATACATAAATAAATAAATATACAAATCCAACATACACATACGTAGTCCTGACCCCACACTAGGATTCCCTGTGACGTGGGTATCAGGAACTACGAGGACCGTGGTTCCACAACACCCGGACCAGGAACAAATATCTGCAGACCATGCAAATATTTTTAATAATAATAATAATAATGCTGGACAATCCACACAGCATCATCTAGCCCCAAGCTAAGCAGAGCTTGTGTTATGGGTACTAGATGACTGATATACTTAATACAATACATTACATAGATAGATATTTTTTTTATATTTTTTTTAGAAAATACCCAGAACACCCGGAACAAATATTTACAGATCGTACAAACATTTGTCCCGTAGCGTCCCTGTTCCGTCACAGCCCGCTTCTCGACCGCCACACCATTGAGGTCGTTATGTGATATGTGTCACGTAGTTAAAAGAAGCTACGAGGTACACTGAGTTATTTTATCCTACTGGTTCTTTCATCATCAGTCCCTAAAGCCCTTTTCATGACCTTTATACCACAACCGTCGATCACTAACGCAGGGTGATCAAGAAAGAACGGTGACATGTCAAAGAAGAAAGATTTTTTTTTAATTTTTAATAGAAACTTTTTTATCGCGTCAACCAAAATAAAAAAAATGAGTACCTAGTGTCCGGAACAACCTAGCATACATTTTAAAATACTTACTACTAACTCAGTTTGTTAAATAAATAAATCTTAATCTCAAGGCACAGTTCCCTGCGGATCTTTTAAATATACAGCCAAAGTTTATTTTTTATTTTACGAAATTGAAATATATTGACAGTGAATATAATTATAAAAATAATTATTTACGATAATGGCTGTCATTTGTGGCGTAAAGTACGCCACATTAACAACATTCGTTGTTAATTGATAAGAAATTGATAAAATTTTAAAGAATTTTGCTTATTTATAATAAATTGCAAATAAGGTAACTTTCGTTTTATATAAATTTTTTTTATATAAATACTTGCATAATATACGATTTAATTTTTTTATTTTTTTAATTTATAGCTTTCGTTACATGTTTAGTGAAACTATAACAACATTTCGCGGTACCTTTTTATAAAATGATGCACAGAGTCCTCTGTCTCCTTTCACATAACTCTTCCTCATTGAAAGCAGAGTTACCTCGGACAAGGTTATGTATAATCTCTGTGTAGTAAATTCGTGTTGTACATTAAATTTGTTCTTGTTTTTAATTTTTGTGTACTTTTCTTATACGTATACAGTTTTATCACTTTAGATGTAACGTTTTCTTGTATTTGTATATTATATTTAGTTAAATAAAGAATTTGAATTTAAAGATTTTGACGGAGCTACCAAGATAATAAAGATTGTGATATAAAATAAATAATTTAATAGATGAAATGAAGATTTGTAGAAAAACCTTTTTTTAAGATTAAAAGAGTGTTTATTAACAATTAAATATTATTACTATTTATTTTCTTGTCTCTAGTCTAGTAAGTTTTAAATCAGATTTTATAAATAAACTGTAGGTATCATTTATATACACGAAATAAAGGAATACTCAAAACTTTATTAGAATGTTCTCGTATTTAGTTACTATTGTTTGTTTATTTTAAGTTATTTTTTTGCTTATCCATGTACTTTAACTAGATTGATTATTTTTAACACTTCCTCATTTAATTTTAAATTATGGCTTGATAGTTTAGTAGATAATTTATTCATTGCAAGAGTTTCTTCCTTTAAATTGAGACAAGACACATCGAATAATAAAGGTCAAATTAAAAAAAAAGACTTACAGTGTATGTTCCTCGGCTACCACCAATGACTAGAGCGCACAGGTGTCTGCTTGGCTCCGCGGCCCGCAAGCTTTTATATAGCGGGTCGTAAAATCATCGGAGGGCCCGTTCCAGCTCGGCACATCTAGAACTGAAACTCCCGCACAAGCAGAAACCACAGCTAAAATATTACATACATTCACGCCTGTTTCTCGGAGGAGTAAGCTGAGACAACACATTTTCATTTGCTACGATACTGAAATACTTCGTTTGCTTCATTCACTCTCATCACATTCTTCAGACATGCTCGAATAAAACCCTATAGACTTTGACTCGCTGGTGCTTGTTCGCTCTTAATCTGACCTTTCTCTAGATATAAAATGTATTAATTTTACCACCGTTTTTCCGTCTATTAATTTATGTGAAAAGAGCTTAAAGAGTTTCAAAAATCTTGAAAACATCAGCATGGCAATTAAGCTATCATTGATACTTAGGCAGCTAGTTACCCCCGCGCATATTTATTCCTCTGTGGCGCAGTGAGCAAACGCCTGAAAAGTAGAGGGTTGAGCGTTTATTCCCGCTGCGGGGCAAATGTTTGTATGATAAACAAATATTTATCTCGAGTGTTTTATAAAAAAAAATGAAATAGTGAAAAATAATAATTAATTAGAAATGTAGTAGGTAGGTTCTTATAGCCTCATTTAGAACTTAGCGGATTTTGCAAATAAAGTCAAGTATCAGTCATGTAGTTCTCTGCTTACTTAGGGGCTAGATGATGTTTTGTGAAAATATCCGGCATCATTATATTATTTGTTTTAAATACGAAAAAATAATATCCAATGTGAATTTAAAAACTTGTTGAACTATTAAGTAGACAATTAATAATTCATTCATAAATAATATTTGTTTAATATAAAAACTAAATAATTATAGAGGACTTATCAGCGCAAGTAAAGCTATGAATTTTATTCGTTATACAGTCACAGAGGAGTTTCGTATCTTTACGTTAGTTTTGTTGTTCAAACTGAAGTATCAGCGTGGGAAAGAAAATACTGCTGGATAACTTTGACCCATACGTCATATTTTAAGTCATAAGTCAGGGGTTGAATTGAGAGATAGGTTTTCACCAGGTTTATACCATTTGGGATCATTTTGCTAACATATTTAATTCATATTTCTACGATTTTTACTGTAACAGATCTAGACAGTATGATTATAGAGGTACTATTTCCTTAACCAGATTAGGTTATAACAGATTAGGTCACAAGTATCTAGTACCTAACTGGATGCCTTCTATAAAGTACGATGATCGTTACCTTGTTTTTGTTCTTCGCCTTGCGGTTAATTTCTCACAAACACAGTTTCTGCCCACGGCTTCACTAGCATGGTACCCGAATAAAAAGTAGGCTATGTGTTATTCTGATGTATAGTAAGCTATATTACTGTAAAGTTTCATCGAAATCCGTTCAGTATTTTTTGCGTGAAAGAGGAACAAACATCCATCCTCACAAACTTTCACGTTTATAATAGTAGTAGGATTCGTCAAGTTACACAGAGTATATTTAACACGGAGAAATAGAATAACATCATTGGGATTGCTTTACTTCACTATGAACTTGATACATTCTATAGATGAATTCACTGTGATCGCTTGATTCCCTCCTATTTACCACAATATTCTTAAATCTCGCAATCTCGCTCGTCAATGAATCCTTCTTGTTAGTTGAATGGCGCAGCCGAATCCCATTCGACGTTCAACTACCCACTTTATTTAATTATTTTTAAAACCAATGAGCTTGTATGTCTCTTTCGCAAAGAGATCGCACGTCATTCTGACTACATCAATGCATGGAGATCGTACCTCGTGTGTTCATAAGTCTTGAGACACAGTAAAACTAAAATATTTTTGGAGCTAAGTTGAGTATTCATTTATTGGATATTAAAATTAAAACTACTGACATCTAGATCTGTATTTAAAAATAAATCATTCAAAATGGCCGCCTTTGCATTTAATGCAGGCCTTCAAACGCGTGCGCCATTCATCTATGGCGGCACGAATCTTTTCAATGGGAATCCGTTTCGATTCTTTAATAAGGGCTCGCTTGAGAGAATCCAGGTTTGGGTGAGACTTTCTGCATGCCCTCAGCTCCAATTCCGTCCATAAAGAATAATCCAAAGGATTCAAGTCAGGGCTTGACGAGGGCCAATCTTCGCTCCGAATGAAGCCTGGCAAATTTGTCTCCAGCCAACGTTGGGTAGTCTTAGCTTTATGGGAGGGAGCAGAGTCCTGTTGGAAAACCCAGTATTTTCCAGCGAATAGCGTATCATTTAATGGTTTAACCACCGCTTCCAATATGTCGGTTTGGTAATTTTGTGCCTTCACCTTGACGCCTTGCTGGCAAAAATGAAGCGAAGTGACCCCCTCGTAGGATACACCCCACCAAACCATCACACTTGCTGGATGATGAGTGCGCTGGACATTGCGTACAGATGGCTGGACGTCCTTTGAACTTCTGGCGTAAACCTTATTGTTCTGCCGGTTAAACTTTTCTTCCACCGTGAAGATCTTTTCATCGGTAAACAGGATATTTTTTGGATCGTGTCTCTTCAATAGGTTCCGACATCGTTCCAGTCGCAATTTACGAAGACGCTCGTTTAAATAATGCACTTTCCTTCGACTGCAGGCCTTTAGTTTAAGATCATATTTAAGTATCCTGTTCACCGATATTCGCGAAATGTTGGTCTGCAGAGCTAATTTCTTTTGAGTCCGGCAAGGGTTGCGACGAATTCGCTCTCTGATTACTTTGATGTTGGCGGGCGTCCTTACAGACCGCGGGCGGCCACATCTTCCACGGTCTTCTAAAGAGCCGGTCTCCTTGTACCTCTTTATGGTATAATACACAAAGGTCCGACTACATCCCAAACTTTGGATTTCACTAAAAACTTGCATTGGTTTTTTTCCTGCTTGAAACAGTGAAATTACAGTCGCACGCAAATCTTTTGTTGGCGCCATTTTCACGGAGAATGAAATAAATATTCAAATGTATATTTTTTCTGATTCAAAACATTCGAAATTTAAAATTTTAAAAGTTTAAAAAAGGTTGCATGAATTACTTTCTTTTTAAATTAATTAAATAAGTTCGTCTCAAAACTTATGAACACACGAGGTATAACGTGACCGAGTTCGTTTAGGATTAAGAAGGACTTAGAATTAATAGAAGTGTCTTAGGCATATCTCTTCATCTTCAGATCGTCATCGTTTCTTCAATCACTCCTTACTTAAGGTTCATATATTTTTATAATATGATGAAAATAACAATTAAAACGAAAACAAATCAAGATTAAAAATATATGGAATAGTCTTATCGCTAAAATTAAAAGGTTTTTTTATTGGTTAAAATACTTACAACAATGGCAAAAAAAAAGATTTTGTAAATTGGCAATGAATTTTCTCGTTTTTTTTACCGTGAAATGTAATAATAGCATGGCAAGTTTCATGAGAAACAATGAATTTTTTCGTAAGCTCAACATTAATTTAGCTTAGGGGATGATTGTAGTAATGTTTATTACAATTTTAGTAAGGAAACAATGTGGGATTTGCGTGTTCTTCGCATGTTTTAGGGAATGTGTTCATTTATTGAATTGAATTTATTATGAATATTATCTTAAATATAAACGTCTTGTTACAGATCAAAGGAAAGGATTGTGTGATTTTTTTTATCTTTGAAGGCATCGATAATAATAACATACAAAAATATTTAATGTCTACATTTTAGTAACTAGTCCATACCGCAATGCTTGAAAACGAAAGTTTTCAATCAGTGCGTCCTACCCGTCATGACCTATGGAGCTGAGACGTGGACACTCACGATAGGGCTGGTCCACCAGTTCAAAGTCGCTCAGCGAGCTATGAAAAGAGCTATGCTCGGAGTCTCTCTGAAGGATAAGATTCGTAACGAATACATCCGTCAGTGAACCAAAGTTATCGACATAGCTCAACGAATTAGCAAGCTGAAGTGGCAGTGGGCCGGTCATATCTCGCGAAGAACCGATAACCGCTGGGGTAAACGTATTCTTGAGTGGAGACCGCGACTCGGCAAACGTAGTGTAGGACGCCCTCCGGCCAGGTGGGATGACGATCTGCGAAAGACTGCAGGCAGATGCTGGATGCGGCAAGCTGAAGACAGGGCGCTATGGCGCTCATTAGGGGAGGCCTATGTCCAGCAGTGGACTAATATAGGCTGATGATAATGATGACATTTTAGTAACTATACTATTTACAAGTGACATAATTAAAAAAAAATCTCTTTGAAACAGATGTTCCTCTTACGATCTGTGAATAAAAATACTTTATTGCAACAATAACAATTGATTTGTTATTGTTGCAATAAAGTATTTTTTTTTGTAACTGAGCGCCATTGTATGAGCGCCATTTAATGTAACTAAAATTACAATCGGCGGTTTTATCGCTTAAAAGCTATATCTTCCAGACAAAATTGAAATGGAGAAGAATCTATGTAATTGCAGGTCATACGAGTAGGTCTTCCGACCAAAAAATTGTTTGAATTAAAAACAAAGGGAATTAAGTGTAACAAAGGGGACTATTTAAATGATGGTTGGAAGTTTATGTAAAGGTAACAATAAAACCATCAATACACTTTTTTTGTGTTAAATGTAAGTTGATTGCACAAAAAAAAAAACTCAAATAGAAAACAAACACGTACACGCTTCAATCGCATCGTCGATTTTTGGAGCACAAACCTATGCCTTTAAATTTTTTTTTCTAAAGTATGCCGGTTTCCTAACGATGTTTTCCTGCACCGTTTTGCACACACATAACAATGGATGTTGTGTGTGCAATACGGTCGTGTACCAACGTGTGAATGTGTTCGAACCCATGATCTCCGGATAGGAAGTCGGGGTATCGTCCACTAGGTCAACAGGTTTCTCACTTTCTACTCACTTGTTTCTCACAAAATAAATGTTTGACTGAAAGTGCGCTACATCACACGTAGTTTTACAGGAGGTACATTAAGACGCTAGTTAGGTCACACGCCAGCGATAACAGCGGCTCATCCTCCCTTCAAAGCGGAACGTGAATCAAGAATGACAAACCTTTGAGTGATAATCAGACACTGGATCACAGCTATACATCGGATATGGTGAGTGCTATGCTAGGCCCGAAGTTCCACTACATGGTACGAGTAAAATCCGAAATTAAGAAATCTACAGAGCCAAGAAGAAGAAGCAAAGACACAGACATTACCATGTTCTGTGTTTTGATTGATAAAACTAAATAAACTAGTAAAAGTTGAGTGTAATTTCAACCTTTTACATTTTTATTGGTTTTCTTGATATTTCTATTTGTCTAAATAATGTATCTTTATATTATCTATCATAGCTAGAAATAGCAAGTTACTAGCTCGCTGAACCACATATAAAGAATGTCCACTTCACACTAAATATTATTGTATTATAATATACTAGCTTCTGCCCACGGCTCAGCTCGCGTGGTACCCGGATAAAAAGTAGCCTATGTGTTATTTTGGTGTATAAGCTATATTACTGTAAAGTTTCATCAAAATCCGTTCAGTAGTTTTTGCGTGAAAGAGTAACAAACGTCCATCCTCACAAACTTTCACGTTTATAATAGTAGTAGGATAATATACTAGCTTCTGCCCACAGCTTCGCCCGCGTGGTACCCGGACAAAAAGTAGCCTGTGTGTTATTCTGATGTATAAGCTATATTTACTATACAGTTTCATCAAAATCCGTTCAGTAGTTTTTGCGTGAAAGAGTAACAAACATCCACCCTCACAAACTTTTGTGTTTATAATATTAGTAAGATGTGATAATGGGAATGGTTGCTGGTAAAATTACTGGTACATGAGATCTTTCATTTTGATAATCTCAAAGAGGGAACGCGTGAATGATACCTCTATTAATGCAAGTCTATACAGAATAAAAATTAGTACGCTAAACGTATTCGCTTCCTTATTAACACACTTCTTAAAATTAAGTCATTCTTGCAATTACTTAGATAACAAGAATCCATCCCAACGTTGTCTGGAAGAAATAGATTTTAAACGATACGACCACCCATTGTACTTTTAATTTTATTAAGTTTGTGTTTATTCAATTCTCTTGTGGTTTACAATAAAGTATTTTCACTCATTCAAATCTCAGATCCTTTCAAAGCGAACATGTACTACCTATATGTTGTGGCAGAACCAACCGCTAGAGAGTAAAGGCTCTCGAAGACCACCACAAACCAAACGGCGCCGGAGTAAGAAGGGCCCACAGCCGATGAACTGAGGACGTCTATAAAGACTATACAGCAGCTCTAATGAATTTTATGTTGAGGCAAAATGTGACGAGAACAGTACAGAAATGTACACTAAAATTATGCAATTTGCAAACGTGGGTATTTGTAGCATGAAAAACCTGATAAAATAGTTAATTAAAAAAATCTGAAGACATTAGTTATTCTTAAAATAACGTAGACGTATTGAAAGAACTTACTTTGAAACATGCACGTAGGAAGTATGGGCAAAGCGGACCAATTTGATTATTTTCAAACTGCAACCCCCATCTGTTGCGCATCATGTTGATTAATATATAGAATGTCTCAGAATATTTATAGATACTATCCTAAAATTGTTACCTGTTGTGTACCCCACATAATAGGTAACAAATTTTATTTTAAGACTTTTTCTTATCTTTATCAAATAAATCAGTTGTTTAAGGTACAGCAACCAAGGTCACCAAGTGAAACATCCTCAACAGGATGTACAAGGTAAGACATCTTGTTCTGCTTATATTTTTAATTAATTTATTTTTATTTGGCCCTCCGGCCAACTACAATGTTACTGTACATACTCACCCATGTAACAAGTTATCTGAACACATTGATGAATGCGGCTGTGTAAATTTAGCTAAGGTATCATGTATTAAATATTTAAGTATTTTCATTGATGAAAAACTACAGTGGAATCAGCATATTACCGCCACGGCAAAACGAGTCAGATCTCTAATTTACGTTTTTAAAAATTTGCGTACTGTAGCCAAAGCAAACCTCCTCATTCAAACATATAAAGCACTATGCGAATGTCTTCTAAGGTATTGTATAAGTTCTTGGGGAGGAGCTGCAAAGACTTTTATGATAGAAATAGAGAGAGCCCAAAGAGCGCTCCTCAAAACGATGTTATATCTGCCATTCCGCTTCTCAACAAAGATGCTATATAACCAAGTTAAGTTGTTAAGTGTCCGCAAGTTATATATCCAACAATGCATTCACCGATATCACCGTTTCATAGTCCCAAAACTAGAACTAAATCAAGAAAGAAGAAACCGATACCCTATTCCACATTCTCTTTGTTTAATTGCTCGTAATCACTACACTTACAATGCACCTCGACTATACAAAACAATCGATTCAAAATTGTGCATTAACCAATACAGCAATTATAAATTAAAATCTGTTTTAGTACAATGGTTAGAGTCCTATGACTATTTTGAAACTGAGGCTCTACTTAATTAACAACACACATCTCACTGACTCATACATACACATTATTAGGCAATCACCCACCTCACTCACATACATACATACACGAACTCACAAACACACACACCCACGCACACACACACACACACCCACACACACACACACACACACACACATACACACACACACACACACATACACACACACACACACACACACACACACACACGAATGATTTAAGATTATTTACTGTGTCTAATTTAACTGGGAGAGAACTGTTTTCTAGGCCACAGCTCACGCTTCTCCGGGAGACAGGGACTCAACTATATAGATGTTAAACTACAATTTGGCTAAATAAATCATTATTATTATTATTATTATTATTATTTGCATTTATTTAGGACAACAAACAATTACACGCCTAGATTACGAATAGTAGTCTTAGGGTATGTTTTCAGTCCAAAATATAACTGAATAATGTTTTTTTAAAACTTCAGTAATTTTTTTCGTAAAAAATACCACTTTATTTTTAGATAAACTTGTTTACTTGCATGGGTAGAATCACCTCCTTTCGAGTTAGTATACATGTGCTGAGACTCTCTGTATATGTTACATGTTAATTATACCCTGTGTACTGTATACAAAAATAATTGACTGTAACAAGGTTAAGAATTTTGCAACAAATCAATTGTTTTTTTTTTCAATATAATCTCACTTTTTCTTTTAAGTGGGCCGTTTGTACCGCACTTCCCCTATCTACTGCAGTGGACTGATTAATATCCACGCTTTGAATTCAAACAATTTGTTTGCGTTTTGATAAAAAATACTGTTCGTAGCTTACTAATTACATTTTTACATACATAGAGTTCTTATGATTGTAGAAATGTTGTCCTGAACATGTTGTGTATGGAATGTGTGGGCTGTCAGTATCGTCTGACAGCCCACACATTCACATCTTAACTTTACGTTGAAATGGTTTGGACCTATGGATAGGATGGATGAAAGAAGATTACCTAACAAGTATACAAGGTGAGCGTGAATGAGATAGTTGAAAGAGGAAGGGCTTGGCGAACGTACTCTCACCGAATTGGAGACATTCTAGAGAAAGGCAAGGTTAGAAGTTAGTGCTTTTTGTACATATAAAAGCAGTGGAGTCTTTTTAAAATTATAAATACGGCTACTGTTTTTTACCCGACGTCACGGGTAAAAAACAGTAGCCGTATATACGTTTGATGTAGAAGGTTATTTATTTGTTCGTCTGCCTCTGAAACAGTGTATTTAAGTAAAATGCGGTTTTTGCAATCAATACTTAATATCAGTCATGTAGTTCCCATAATACAAGCTCTGCTTAGTTTGGGGCTAGATGATGCTGTGTGAAAAAAAAATATCCTGCATTATTTATTTATTTATGATACCTTAATATATTGATTACCTGGTGTGGATACTACCACTCTTCCATCATAATGCTGCTTGATAAATGCTACGGTATAGCTCTAGTCTTGCTAACTCCGTAGCAAAGGCTTCCCTTCAGTCACTGTGGCAGTAATACCTCGTTCTGGCGCACAACATAAATTAAACTTGCGCACAAACACGCGTTCCGAACTAGTTTGTCATTTGCATTACTAATTAGCAGAATAGACGTATTGACTTCTAGAAGTCAATAGAAAGCAGAACCTTCATAAGTTCGGTAGTGTAAATTAATTTTACCAATTCCTGGTATTCGTGTTTATTTTACATCGTAAATTACAACTTCTTGTATTTTATGAGGAACAACTCTGTCCACGACTTCGCCTGCGTGGTAACCGGATAAGAAGAAGCCTATGTGTTATTCTGATGTATAAGCTATTTTGTAAAGTTTCATCAAAATACGTTCAGTAGTTTTTGCGTGAAAGAGTAACAAACACCCATCCTCACAAACTTTCGCGTTTATAATAGGAGTAGGATTTATTCCGGTATATATTAACTTCAAATACTGATAATATTGTTTATGCATCTAAGATTTTGATTACTGCTTGTTTGAAAGATTGAACAAAATACTTTGATTTGTACTTATTTCATTATTTTTTAGGGCTACGAAGTAGTAAAGATAGATCAAGAACTGAAAAATGTTTACAGACATTTTATAGTTTTACATAACATTAATCTGTAAGGATATGAAGTATTCTTAAAATGTCTCTACATTTATATGTATGGTATAGGTACTTGGAAAATGATAAGGTGCCGACAGATACGCCGTTTTGACCCGGCTCTATCCGGTCTGGCAATAATATTATGGGAAACGGCGCATTATGAGAAACACATTTTTTTCTAATCTTCCTCTCTTACCAGCGCGTCAAAGCCACATATTGCCTCACTCCGGTAGCATTCTTACCGGAAACGGAACCGTTTTGCGTAATAACGCACGGGTGTGCGTTGCTTTAAATGATGATTGCATGAAATTCTGACCTTTCGTTTTTATTCTCTTCCTACAGAAACGTGTGAAAAGTGCAACCCTTTGACTGGTGAGGCAAGGCATGCAAAGACAAAGGTCTCTGCTTTGCCAGTCTTGGGATTTCTCCCCGTGTATCGCAGCTTACACTTTTTTTTAGGAAAAACACTTTTTACGAGTACCTAATAAAGGGTTACCCAAATGAGCGGACATCACTGCCCAAACAACTTAATAAATAAATTTATTACTCACTTTTTGTCTTTTTTACGATAGGTTTAATGAGATGATAGTAAAACCAAAAAAATAACGCTGGTCATCAACATTTCTTTATGTGTACCTACCTACCGACCTACTGCTCTTAAACCCCATAATAACGCTATGGTAGATGGTGTCATCGCATAATCTTGTCGTTTTGTAACGCTCTATTTGATTTTAACTGGCGTTAAGACTATTCCAATGTGGAACAAGTAAAACTTCCCATTCAAGAAGCAAACGATATTATAAACTAGTGGTACTCCCCGCGACTTTGTCTGCGTTAAAATGTTTTCTATACAATGGTTTTGGCTCTACGAATCTAAAAGAGCGTAGAGCTTAATACTCAATACATTTATTGCTTTAACATGGCAGGTACGTACATATATATAGGTTTTGCGTAAACAAACTAGAAAGTACTATTAAAAAAAGTTAATTAAGGTATTTAACCCGTGAAGTAGTTAATTGTTTATCCATTGGAAGATAGGTGTTGGGTAGTAGATATTAAATGAACTACGAGGTGCAAGTAGCAACTCTTATTTTAATACCATAAAAATAATGTCAGATTATGTATCGTCTATATTGTTTAGTTCTTTGGTCTCCCTGAATGATTGAGCATTAAAAAAAACATTTTTGGTTAGTAATAATATTTTTTTGCTATATTTTAATACCCACATACCTACTTGTTTTTCATCGTCTACTGCAGCTCCCCTCGTGGCAATATCTAAGAACGATCCTTGAAAGATTACAAATTGATTGAATTTCTATCGGATACCTATGCTGTTCAGAAATAAATGGTAGGTAACAGAAATTTTATTTCGCGATCAGTCAACGTATTTTTTTTCTCACGATAAAGACCCGTAAAGAACATAAAATTATGTAAATGGTAACAGACAAACATATAAACAAAACAAGCTCTTCCGGCAAACGCAAAAACGGGCTCCTCATATTTCAAGTTAAAATAATTAGTTATGTAAAAGAATTCAGGGTTTGGCTAGGAAGCTCAAAGTTATGCTTCACATAAAGAAACATGTCCATTGTTTGAATAATTTCCATTTGAAAAAAAAACATTAAATCGATCGCCCATAAACGGTCTGATCAAACACACGTTTTTAATGGTTGAACCAATTTATTTAGCATACACAGGCCATTTACGATAGACAGTCACGTCAACCCGCTAGCGAAAATATATATAAAGGCTACATTTTTTACCCGCGGCACAAGGAATCGGTATATTGCGTTCAGGATTTCTGCAATAGTTTTGCGTGACTTCAAGGAAGGTTCCCTCTTCGGCCTAAAGGCCTCACTAAGGTGAGATGAAGGAAGGCCCGAATTTTAACTTAACCCAAATGTTAACTTTGTAAAAAATAACAAAATATTATCAAAATCAAAATTAACTAACGCGAGAAAACAAATTACTTACCTTTTTACCACTAAGTTCGACAGACTACTTACCTTCTTTAAATTATGTTCCTACAAGTACAGATTGCAATCCATTATGATACTCTCGAGTATATTTATACCAACCTATACATAGGGTACGTATACTACATAGGGTACCTATACTCAGATTGATAGGTAAGGTTCAATCTTTTTCTGTATAGATCCTTTTTTCGTGAACATCGTCTAAGTAATGATAATCGACCCGTTAATTCGAGTCTCATAATTGTTACAAAAATAAAATAAATTATACTACGAATACAAAAGTTTTTTTTAGTTATAACGCCATCTATTTTTTATTGTATAAATTAGATTATAAGCTTGGTGTATTTTAAAATATTTGTGATTTCAGCTTGTAGCTGTCGTAATCTTGTGAGGGCTTTGGCTCCATCTCATAAAACCAGAGGCTTAGTTTTTACAAATTATATTCCATCTTTTGTAGTGCTTTAGTAATTGAAGATGAGTTACTGCAAATGCTGTTACTAGCGCCATCTAGTGTATTATAAACGAAGCAGATTGTAAGCTTGGTTTCTACGGGGCGCTACAGTGTATAGACTTACGTTTTCGCCAGTTTGCTTTGGTTCTGCTGATGTAGAAATGTAGAACCATCATCAAATGTTATTTTACGTTTGGGAAAGTCAGATGTCTCTGCCAAAGATTTTGAACACTGCTAAGGCGGATCCTTCTAAATTAAGCGAAACGTGAAAAGTCAAGGTGAATAGGCATATTAAAATTACAGGAGACAGCTCACTGAATAAAGTATTTTTTATTTTAACCTACTACTTATGTCGAATATAAAAAATATATTTAATTCAGATTATGCTATAAGTAGTTTTGCATCGGGCACAATACAAACGCTGAAGAAACCTCAGTCTAGCTAGTTTTTTTTACAAAATTTAACAACCCCTTGTATTGTGTCAGCTATGGCAGCCCCCTTAGAGGGGTGATAGAACCTTCACTGCACTCATTGATAACAATTGCGAAAAAACACAATTCGGACAGTTAGCAGACAGTTGGAGAGACAGTTCGGAGAACAATAGTTAACACACGAATAAACGAACAACCTCTTACCCCAACCACAATTACTGGCTACTTGCGTCGCGGGCAAAAATATGTCAATGTTTCCAGAGCCAAGTAAATTTTCGTAAATTTTTAAAACGTATCCGACGTGATTTTCATTGTAGATTGTAACGCTCCCTAACGTTTTGTGATAATAAAATCTATCCTTAAAGTCGTACAAATCGATTGAAAAAATGAATCAGCTCGTTCGGAGATACATGTGAACAAACAAAGAAACAATATATTATGGCAAAAGCATATGGGCTCCTTTCGTCGTGGTTAAAAATAATTTCCACATAAAAACCATGATGTTCTAGTATGTCAATGCATCTTTGAAAGAGGTAACGAACGCTAATTTCCGCTCGAAGGTATTCATTCCTCACTATATCGCCTACAACCACGCTTGAAACCTGCCATGCTGTCAGGCCACGGTCAAACTGCAAGCGGCTAACTAAGCGTTTTGCAGCTTCACCTTGAGAAAACAAAAGCATGTAGTATATTGACGGGATCAGCCACACTGCGCGCTTGGAGTCTCACGTGTTCCGAAGCGACCGAACGTTTTGTCAGTTTCGTTTTTCTCTCAAAAGAGGCCTAGCGAGTCGCCTCGCATTTTGCAACTTCAAATTATAAAAAGCTCTCTATATTTAACTTTGGCGAATTATGTTTCGTTATATCGCTAGTATCCTGTGTGATAGGTGCTATTACCTATCACACAGGATACTTGCTATCCTAGTTTAGGCTATTAGTTGTATCGCTTAAACTAGCTACTAAAACTACCTCAAGCCTACTTTTAACAATGTCCTCTAATTGTAAATTGATGTTTTTCTTTAAGGTGAAAATAAAATTATTTAAGGTGCAAATAAAATAGCTTATCTACGACCAACATGTATTGAAATAATAATCTGTAGCTTTATTTCAGACACGAGATGCATTTCGTTACAACATATCAGTATTAAATCATATGGGCACGTTAAATGAAATATAAATAAAAATAACCAATTTCACCCAGCGTCTCTAGATTTCCGTTTGAATCAATCTATCTGCCTGACTTTATATAATAACGTTTTTACACCTGCCAAACCCCGGACATGAATTTTGGAATACAGTTCATCTGAATAGCATTTAAAGAATTAACACACGCCTCCAAGTGTACATATACCAGAGACGCTGAAGTAAAGTTTAGTCCTCAAGATACTATTATTTATAGGCAATTCGAATGCCAACATGCGCTTTTTGCGGATTAGTCCAGAGTTGGACGCTCAAAACATCTTATTAAATAGTATCAGTTTACTTCACGACATGAACAACAAAAACCTTCCTAATAATTATGTTACTGACTACACATAACGCTCTTCGTTATCGCTCGATGTATGAGCACCAAGCTGCCAAACCGCTTGCTGTATATACACGCAAGTCGCCGGCTAGCTTGTCGCCTAACAAGACGCCAGACGCTTGTAGCGCGGTCACATGTATAATAGTAAGCCGCTTAGAAGCCTTGTCGCCTAGCAGCTAAAACGCCTAGTCACTTGCGGTGTGACCGTAACTTAAATGGGGCGTATTTACCACTACTATTCAACATGCTCCTTTCGTTTGTCGGAAAATACGCGCTTGAAGACTGAATATAGTGACCTGAATAACACATGGGCTTCTTTTTACCCTGGTACCACGCCATCGAAGCAGGGTCATAAGCTATAGGATTAATATTAAAATACTAGCAAACGTATTCGAAACGATTCTGAGATTTCGAGATTTCGGTCTGACTAGACCGAAGTATCTTATTGGAAAACAATCATTTTTACATTACGCATTATGTAAATTTAAAAATACGTTTGCACACCAATAAATGAGTCTCTATTCTCTTATATAACGCTGTAATGAAAAAGAGATTGGATAGTGAGCCATATCGAAATGAAATTCTAGTATCTTATCTATTTTAAAACTAATTTAAACAGAATCCGTTTACGATGTAATCTATTCTATATTAGGTACATTATCAGCCGCTAGCATTTTAAGATAAAGATTTGACAAAGTGTTTTTATAGGTACTCTGGTTTGTAATAACAGAAGGTATCTAAACTGAACTTTCATTCAACGAATCTTCTTTCCATATTGTAAAAACGGGATTTTCACGTACTGCACTATCGATGAAAGCACCGACTAAGTTTCGACTCATTCCGAGAGTTTTCATCAGGGTGAGTGGTTGCGACTTCCGCGTCGCGCCGTGTACTACTTCTTTCAAGTAGCAATAAGTTCTTCCTCTTTACCTTATAACAACTCTTGTTAGCACAAACTGAGAAAACTGTTAGGCACAATACTGAGCTAAAGGAAGTGACATCAAGACAGAACCGCTTCGTCCGTTGTGATGTGATTTGGCGCGGAACGCGCTGGCGACCGTCCAGTATTACCGAGGCTTGGCGTTTTGTGCAATTAGCTTCATTTTAATTTGATTTTGATACAAGTATATATCGTGAGGTAACTGCCATGTTCTAATACCTTGGGCCTGTGTAGTGTGGGGTTTGATTATGAGAAGGTTTAGATTAAAATGCTGAAGCAAATATCGTCATGATGATAAAGGATCAATCAAAATCAATCTCAGAAAGACTCGAACCCGAATCTTGTGATTGTTAACACTTTAAGTCCACTGCTGAACATGAGCCAAGGAGTACATTGGCGAAAGGTCTTATGCCACATTCACCCATCCAATGGACCTTTTATCAGACCATGATCAGACCTCTCAAGAAATTAATTGTATTTTGAGTGGTTGTCTTTTTTGCAAGCTTTTGGTAGACCTACAACCATTTTAATTTCCCTGTAACCTTAAGTTCATAGTGGAGTTATCGAGTATCACGGTACTTATGTGAAAAATATGATGAACATCGTAAAAGCATACAGTTTACTGTGAACGGCGTTGAACGCTAAAATACCTCTAGAACTTACTGAAAGAACCTGGCGAATTAGAAAATATATATTTGTATCTAGAAGAAAATTCCATCGGAACATTCTGAATCCTCTGGATATAATTGTTCTGATTTTACAGTGGAATAAGCGCATAGATTATACAATGGAACTTGAAATCTGTATGGTGTAGTTTTGTCTTCACCTTTGTTTGTGTTTATGTTCCACTTTTATTTGTAGGTCATCATCGTACATCACCAGTCTCTAGAAGTCCGTAGCTAGAAAAAGGCTTCCCTTAAAAGGTGCCATGGTGAATGATCTTGGGCTACCTCCATCCACCGACTTCCCACACCATTTAATGTGTCATCGGACCATCTAGCCTTTTTACACTTCGTTGTACAATTCGTTACCATTAGAGAACCATTTGTTTGGATTAGGTTCACTAATACATATGTTTTCTTCATTTTGTTTATGTAATGTTAAGAAAAACCTTGTTCAAAATGATAACCCAACATACTTTCATAAAAATTGCGTCAGCCTATCATCATGTCACCTGACCGTCAGTCACATCCATCACACGCCTAACGGTAACCATTATTTTGTTCTTCATATTTTTTTTTATGCGAGGGTGTATGCATAAGTGACGCTTCACGTCTTTATAAATAGACCAGTATTATTGCATAAACATTGCAAACAAATCCGCCTTTTGATTTTTCTTGAGTAAACTTCGTTGGTAACAGCCAGGCTAACGATATTTATGGGTTAATGGACCCTGTAAAATGCTTTTTAGGTCAGTTGGTGACAAAATTACTAGCCTTTGAAGGGCCGGAGTTTCTTAAGGAAGCGTTTTCCATCAAACGACTTCATGAAAATCTATGGCTAATCGTGAAAAACAAGTTTTTTATATTCAAAATTTATTGGGGATTTTTACCAAACCATACCATCACAGCCTCATTATATGCTAACTAAAAACAAAAATAAACTTAAAAAAATCAAATTAGCTTCAAATAATTGAGCTTATGGATAGAACGTATTAACTTGTAAAAAGTGCTGAGCTGAACCGACTGAAAAAAAGGAGGAGGTTCTCAATTCTTCTGTCAGTTTTTTTGTGTGTATATTTCACGATATCTTCGCCAATTATGAACCAATTTTAATGCTTACTAATTTTGTTGGGTAGAGTATATACTTCAAGGGTGTTTCTATATAAATTGTATAAAAAGTTCCAACTTAAATTAAGGGCGAAAAAATGTTTAATTAAATTTCATATGGATTATTTTTTCCTGAAAAAGATACTGGTTGGTGTCCTTTTTTACCCCATGTACCTATGTCCCCTTTTGATACGCCTTGGGTAAGTGACGATGATCGTCCGGTCTATGTAATATGACGGTCACCGCTTCTTATGAACCCTAGCGTTATTTCTTCCCGGCTAAATTACATGTAAATGTATTCAGTGTGAAAGAGTGCTCAAAGGGAAACTTTATCTGTTTTTTCGTAGAGCTGCTACAGGGTGCTACATATGGAGTCCTTGTATTTTACCTTTTGCCCGAAATCGGCAATATTATTTGGAATCCAAATAATATTTAACAGTATTAGAGCGAGCACGCGGCAAAAATCTATGATTTCGAGTTCACCGTATTATTTATTAAACCCAAACCAACACGCTCACTACTGTAATCTCCATGTTGGAGATTCTCAGATTCATACCAGCAGTTCAGGTTCGTACCTCGACCCTTGGATCGGAAGTCGGGGTACAGCCCACTAGGCCAACACGGCTGTATTTTTTTTCACAAACTCAAAGTAAGTAAGCTTTAACTAAACTACTGACTACCTATTCTATTCTACTAATATTATAAACGCGAAAGTATGTGAGGATGGATGTTTTGTTCCTCTTTCACACAAAAACTACTGAATGGATTTTGATGAAAATTTACAGTAATATAGCTTATACATCAGAATAACACATAGGCTACTTTTTATCCGGGTACCATGCAGGCGAAGCTAGTTCTTAATAAATAAAAATCCAAAAAACACATACCAGACCCCACATTAGGATTCCCTGTATCGTAGGTATCGGGAAGTACGAGTGATTCCACAACACTCAGATCTGGAGTAAAGAAAGAAGAAAGAAAGAAAATGCATTTATTTTTCCCCAAACAACACAAAAGTTAAACAAAAAATAGTAATAGATAAACACAAAACAGATACTTAACATATAATACGAAACGAAAAACAGAGAAAGTAGGTACGTCATTTTGTGTTGCGTGGGGTCAAATAGGTCCCCGTCTCAGCATTATGCTGCGCCAGAACCTAAGGGTCAGGTGCAGCGCTGGTTTTCAGACGGTTTTCAGAGTATGCAAACATTTGTTCCTTATAGCTAGGCTCTTACGTGACTTCACTAGATTAGGTACACTATTATTTACACTACACTTACTCAAAAGGTTTGGTCATTTGAGTCTTCATACTATGTACATTAGATATAGTAAATACCATGTGAAAGAAAGAAAGAAAGAAAACACATTTATTTGTCACACACAATTTTACAGAGGATACAGGCAGAAAGGAACACAAATCTATACATGTGTGTATTTGCGTCACATTTTATATTAACAGTAATCAAACTTATTGTTTAACACAACCAGTTGGAATTAATAATCTAATAAGGCCCTGCTCAGACTAACGCGGTGGTGACACGAACTTTGACAGCCATTTATTTTAATCGCCACGGCCACTGCGTCAGTCTGATCGGGCCCTTATACTTAGGCCTTCCCGCTTTTATACCACGATGAACGGTCCTGCGCCACCTCTTTCCGGCGATCGTTATAATGTCGTATATCCAAACGAAACCCTTTGAATTTTTCCTTCCCCAACTGAAGCTATTTTATTTAAGTGCCACTACACTTAAGTTCCTATAAGCTACCCTCAATACCTTGGGAGGTTTAACCTATGGACGAAAAAGTGCACTTATTATGTTATTTTTCTTGTACAAAAACAAACAAAATAATACAAGTCTCTACGACTTGTATGAAAGTGTCCGCTCAGAAAAATAATTGATCTAAATCTCTACGGGATGGAAGCGAACATCCAGCCGGCTCTTACTTAGGTCAACACATCACCATTGCCATTCAATTGTGGTATGCATCCAGAATTTTGAAGATGATTCCGTCAGGTGGAGTGATCTACAAAAAAAAAATAACCGTAGTCTAGGAATAAAAATGTAATCGCCTTTTCACTAATTTTGATAGGGCTAAGGTCGTAATAATTTATTTTCTGGTTTAGTGTGCTGTAGCGAGGTGGTATTTCAATTCTCGTGGTTTGATTATCCTGTTTAATAAACTTTTATGATAAAACTTGGTAAATTGGGAATTTATGACATCACTCGGGCGACCAATTAACCCGTAAACTATAGTTATGGCGGGACGAGCGTTCTCTTTTGCCATAATACCGTGATTACTGAACTGCAATCTTGAACTTACTAAGTAATAGACGATATACTTATATCATAAGATGAAGTTGAAATTACTTTTGAAACTATCATATTTATGAACATAATTTTCACTAAACACGAAAGATTTACGATTATTTGTTTTGTGAGTTTCGTTGTTTCCTCACAGGAGAAAATAGAATCTTTTCAGGTGGATGTTTTGCAGATGAATCAATCTATTATCTTTTTTACTTCAGTATTAGAAACTACAAGTATCGTGGTAGGTAGAACGACACCTGCAAAAAATATATTCAGAACATGCAAACACTGTCCGCAGTGGGAACCGAACCGGCACCTCTTGTATAGCAGCTCGGACTCGGCTACTCGCCCGCAACGCCTCCGAGGTCATCAATATAGTTGAATAAATACGCTCATCTGAAAATGAAAATGAAATCGTTTATGAACTAATCAATTTGGTGGTCTTCAAAAACAGCTTGCTAGCACGATGCTGTGTCTATAACGCGAAGTTGGGAAAGGAAAAATTCAAAGGGTTTCGTTTAGTTAGAAGACATTGTAACGATCGCCGGAAAGAGGTGGCACAAGACCGTTCATTGTGGCATAAAAGCGGGGAAGTCTAAGTCATATGCGTATTACGGGCATTGGCGCCGCCAGGATTACTTTCAGGGAGGTACATCTGCGTCTACACGTTATACTATTAACTAAGATAAAATATAAAGACTTATACTCGTACATGTATATTATGTAGATAAATGTAATGTCAATGTTATGTGTAATGTAATGAACATAGAGGTACATTTAGCACGTTATGGCGTGTCAAGACAAGGAATCGCTCAAAGATGGGAGACGCGAGGCTAAGCGGCCTGTGCATGATCAGTGTTCACAGGAAGAAGAGTAGAGAAGGATATTGAATTTATTGACAAGGTGATGAACAAATTTGAACAGTAACTTAGTAAAAAAAAATATTTTTATATGTATTTTCTTTCCGTGCACCCTGCTCCCGGCGCCCATGATTACGGGTGTCATATTGCGCTCACTGCGTCTAAGGTAACCGAGGCTGAAGTAGCACAGTGTATCAGGTCCCAGGATTCCCAACACGCCACGAATGAGAGCACGTTAATTGCGGATCCGATGTATTCCCAATTATCATTTGGCAATGTGCCTGCAAGCACTCCCGTCTCTCACGTCAAATTAAAAGGGAAATAAATTAGAATCTCCAGACTTGTTAATGAGCTTTCACAAGTGATAGCAGAACGAAACGAATTAGTTACGCATGTAGGTATTGTATTGGGTTTTTGCACGATACAAGTAAGTTACTAAAGTAAGTAGCTTCGGACCAGACTAATGGACGTTATAGCCGGGCAGGTCGACGTGCCCACCAAAACACGGAAACGCTCGTTGTAAAACTCGAATGTTGCTGAACTTAGTAACTAGCCAAACTAAGGTACAAATGCTTTGATAAACTCCGCACAATGGAAATCTTTTCCAGGAAATCTTAGATCGCAATGCACCGAGAAATTTCAACTTCTATAGTTAAATTTATGAGCCTCTTCTAAAGCAGTTTGAAAGATGACTTCTCGCTCGAGCACTCTCCGATTTGGCAGATATAGCTAGCGGTGAAAAGTTCTTGAAAAATCGCTGATATTTGGATAGCTCTAGGAGAAGTTGGATTGAAACGAGAAATAACTATTTTAAACTTATAAAAAAACTTTTGAGAATATATTCAAATTGGTCTAACTTATCTTGTGGTACTGGTTATTTCGGGGTAAAGAGCAAGTTAGTGAAGAAGACAAAGGTCGCCCAGCGATATACGTCACGGTCGCAAAAGTAAGTTGTAAGTTAGTTATCACAAAAAAATAATAATTAATGTGATAAAATTATAAATAAACGATTTTTGTATTTTTTCCTTAACTTGTGTTGTAAGATCCTTGCTCCTTGCCAAATTTCATGATTCTAAGTTAATGGGAAGTACCTACCCTATAGGTTTTGATTTACTTTGCGGGTGTCCAAATATAAGGCATAAATGGCTGTTTTTATTAATTGCGTGACTTAGAAGTTTGATTTTTTACAGCTCCAAGGGACATATGTATTTGAAATTAATTTCAACTTGATACCTATACGCATACCTGAGAATAAGAGTTTTAAAGAGACAGATAGACGAACAACGAAGTGATTTTATAAAGGTATCTTCTTTCCTTTGAGATACGGAACCGTAAAAAATTAAATCGTTACTTTAAAATATTTGCATGTTCTGCAGATATCTTTTCCATGGCTGCGTGTTGTGATACCACGGACTAATAGTTCCTGATACCCACGATACAGGGAATCCTAGTGGGAAACCATATACATATATGGTTGCCTATTAGCTGTAAGAAAGATTCACTTGCTACAAATCGCTGGCACAATGCTTTCAAAACAACAAAACCTTCACACGTTACAAATGCTTCCTGAATCCACGCAATTTGCTGTGAAAGCCTTCGTTTAATCAAATTCACTCACTCGTACTTGGAGTTATAGCAAGGTACAGTTTGCACCAATCTTAAACGTGTTTGTTGCGTTGCGTTTATGTTTCAAAACATAAAACTTTTTTTAAGTTATGTCGAGGCTTACAGGCTACCTGGAAAGCAGTTATCGTCGCCTTTTGAAAACTACCACACTTGGGGCTGATCTGAAGGACTCTTTAATAGTTGGGAACCTGTTGGTTTTGGTTTGATCCATCTCCTTTTCTTTATAGAATGACAGACAGAAACTAAACAAAAAATGCTAAATCGAAGCTAAGTGATTGGCTAAATGAGCTAAGATATCCTAAAACTACGGTGTTAGCCAATGGAAAAATGCCAAAGTCGATTATTTCTTTTGTGTCGAAATGAAACAATTTAATTTACAATCTCCTTGAACTTATTATGTTAAGTCGGAACAACATGCTTTCTTCCATTCCCCTTAGCCGTTATTCACTCCTTTCCAAACATCACCGTTCTTACAATCCATTCACATTTTATTCGGCCTCATTAATAAGTCGAAAAAAATACATTGTCATTCGCAATTGTTGCGCCATGTTCATTTATTACTCCGCTAGTTCATGGGTGTTATTTACTGAATAGAACTGCAACGTACGGGATCCGCTGTAATTACAAACGTGAGGTAGCAGAAACGTTTTCTTTGATAAATATTAATCAGTTCGTTTAAATCACTTCTGTTCATAACTGTGCTTTTTGTACAGATTTCGAGTTTAAATTCACCTGGCGGAAAATGTATTTTTCTGAAAGTTGAAGGGATTCATAGTGAAATAGGCATGTCGTAGAACCAATAATTTCGATCAATAAGTCATATGACTCGTGTATAAAAAGAGCCTATATGAGATGCAATGAATCTTTTCAGTACACTGTATACGAACTCTTCAGCAAAAGAACATTCCTAAAGATACAAACGTCTACGCTAGTGCTACGGCGTATCACATAATGCTACGCCGCGAACATAATGATGTAGCACGAATCCCAAGTTCTTTGTGGAATTTACTTTCGAAGTGCAAAAGAAAACACATTTTCTCCATTTATTTCAACCCGTTTCTCGTAACAAGATGTACAGTCTGGAGAAAAAGTCGATGAAATATAGCAAAGTATGTACGTGGTCCGTTGAACTGAGGGTCGCTGCTGAGTTTTGCAACACGTTGAAACGGTGACCGTTCTATAATTTTGTGTGGAAATCTTGACGATATAGTCACCGTTTTGACATGTTACGAAAGTCATACACCTTTTTTGTATTTTATACCACCAAGGTGGCAAACTAGCATACGGCTCAACTGTTGGTAAGCGGTTACTACGGTAACCGCTATAGCCTATATGGTATTATAGGTTATGAACTATACAAAAACAAAATAATTACGCTTATGAGATCTGTTAAGATACCGAGTAGGGAGTAGTCAGAGGCACGTCCAAAAATATATTGGGCACATGACTGCGTTTTATGTAGTAGTTAGGCTTCCACGTGACAGATTGCAATCCCGTTGCCGCTACCTATTCTAAACCAGTCACAACTCACAGATTCTAAGCAATCATCTCTATTTTCGCATTAATAATTTTAGTAGAATAGTAGCATACAAGATTTTGGCAAATATCAGCAATAGGTAGGTCAACTTAAAGATACATTAGATATGTTTAGATTAATATTTTAAAGTCACTTTTAATTGTTGTAACTGACTGTACCTATCCTGCACCTTGAAGCGTTTATACAAGCTTCCATTCTGAGACAAACTCTCTCTCTCTGAAAAGATTAATTAAAATGTACCAACGAAAATAGCATTAAATATTTAAATACAGTTCTCAGCTTTATCTGAGGGACTTCTGAATTAATAAATGAAAATATTTTTATAGTAAGACAAAACTACAACAAAAAATAAAAGGACAAAAAGAAGTCGTTAAGATTATATTTAAGTTTTAATCTAGTTAGCATCTTGGTGTCATACTGTACGCTTACTATTTTTTAAAATAAAAAAAACTGTGTCTCGTTCACTTGTCTTTTTTTAGTGACCCTACGTCTGGTGGATAACCTGACTGAGGTGCAGTCATTGCATTTAGCAATAAGCGATTTCGCTAGTATGATAGAAATAAAAATGGGACTGATGGGTGTTTGAGTTTTTCAGGAGAAATGATCACGTTTTGAATCGCTGTGGGCCTAGTCTACAGCCGGACATTGTAACCATCGCCATTTTTAAAACAATAACGTCTTTTGCATGAATATTCATACACCATTAGAATTGTTTTATATTACAGGAAATGGCGTAAAGCTGTTTCGAGAACACGTTTAATTGTCTTTTTTGGAATTCTTTTTTTTGTATTAATTTGTGTCATTGTCATTGTTTACTTCTTTCCTAAAGTTTGTAGCTTTGGAAACAGTATAAATGAAACATCAAAAAAATATCATCCACAATTAAATAATACAATTTACGTAATACTTATCAAAAAAACTAGCTGTTTTCTTAAACAGCTACATTTTAAAAAGGGAGGTCCTTTTTTGGAAAACTGCTTGGTTCAGATGATATTTGACGCTCCTGACTAGTTTTTTCTTTGCAGTGCATGACATCTACGCGAGCTCAAAAAATCTCTGTTTTGCGATCGCACAGAGGCACTGCAAAGAAACTAGTTTTTTCTTACTAGTTTAAAAAAAATAGTTATGAGCATCACGGAGTAATCGGCGTACATACACACAAAAATATATAATATAAAATATAATAAAAAAATATATTATATATAAAATAATAATATAGGTATCAATTTCAATTTTAAATAATATGTAGCTTAAATATTGAGAACTTCCCCCTTTTTTATAAGTCGGTTGAAAAACGGGCATTGCATATGGGAAACATGTTGTACAAAATTTAAATTCATCTCACATTTCCAAACTCACATACAAACCATTTTGAAAAGTTCATAAGCCACCGTTCATTTCCACTCTCAAACAAAGTTGTGATTGGAAACCAATTCGATAGAATAGACAAACGTTGCGGTTCTCATCCGTTTCTATAGATAACTGACCGCTTGATAATGATAAACGAAATAGCTAAGCAAATAACATGCAATTTTTACTACACATGAAACTATCTTGATTTGTGAGTTTCATTGCTTAACGACATAAAAAGACGAACTGGTATATTTGCGGGTGGATGTTATTGGCAAACAAAATAAACTACATTCCTTTTTTTTTCTTTTTAATAATTTATAACATCTCAATGGATGCGGAAAAGCGGAGGCGGCCAAGATCGTACGTTTTGGAGAACAGCCGTTTTGCCCTGTCTTGTAAGAAACGGGCGCATCGTCTCATACATATCGTTTGTTTGTTTCTATTATTTATTTGATCAGAACAAAACGGATATCAGTGATACAATGAGACTTTTTGGTTGAATGTTGACCTTTTATTTACATTCGAAAGCCATGTCTAGGTCCATTTAGTTTATTTTGGTCGGATTGTCACTTGTCTAGAAGGCAGACCATCTGCAAACTGCATTGTCTGTTTGCCGATTGGCAAATCGGACAGTCAATAGATTTAACTCGTTTTCTGTATGCAATGCAGATACTATGTGTTTTATCCAAGCTGTGCTATTGAATCGAGATGAAACTGTTGATAGAAAAATCAAGTCAGAAATATACCAGACTTCATTTTGGTTTACTGACTACTTTTTTTTTATTTGTTCCGGATCTGGGTATTACGATACCAAGGTACTCATAGTCCCTGATACCTAAGACAGAAGGAATAAGTATGTATAATATGTGGTTTATAAAAATATAGTGGTATTTTAAGTATAATTATATTTCGTTTCTTCTTTCCTGTCTTTGTACGCCTACCAACTTTATCACTCCTCTATCTCTCCTCAAAGGTTTGCTGGAAGAAAACTCTTTTTAGGGTTGAGCTCGCCTTGGTACGCTTCACCTAATATTTTGTTTTATATTTCTATGTTATTTCTGTCTACAATAAAGAATTATAAGGAATCCTATTGTGGGGTCAGGACTATGTATATCTGTTTTTTTTCTCATGTTTTTAGAACGGAATTTTATGATGAATTTCTTAGTTTTCTGATATAAAAATGAATCTTAAATGTATGAGACAACACGCAGAGCATAAACTGCTGGTACTAGAAACCTTGAAATATGGTAAGTGTCTTCTTTCTAGTATGTCTCCTAAATACCTTGAGTAATAAGAAAGGAATTTAAAAATTTCTGCGTTACAGGCTTTGTTTCGTTACCAACTTTATTTTAAGCATGAGCTCCTAGTTGACTGAATTTCTATTATTCTCTTTAAATGGGTACACATTACCATAATACATGTGGGTATCTCCGCCAGCAATCTATTTATACATAACCATAACACAGGGATTTGCATGAATATCGATGCATTATGTATTAAACATCATCATAAATTGTTAAGTTATAACGTCGTCATTTGTGATTTTGATTTGCGTGTTGTGTAATATTTTATCGTTGACGACAATGCACTCGTTTAAAAGTCGATTTTCCATAAAAAAAGTGTTGTGTATGTACAGAGAGTATGTAGGCATGTGTGTGTGTGTGTTTTGAAGTATTGTCAATACTAAATATAGGTATTATTTGAATCCCACTATAATTCCCAAATGGTTTATCTATTGGTCAGTACTGTAATTCAATAGAATGTAATTGTTAATTTCTTATAAGTAAGTGAATAATATTAAAGTAAATGCACATTTTTATAATGTCAACAAATTTAAATAAAATATTCTAGCAGCAGTCAAAAACATTATTATAAAACTAAGTTTTGTTGAAGTTTGAACATTACGGCAGTCATTTGACAGTCTCCGCTTCTTCGGAAACCTCACCTAACAGGATCACCTTAGAAAGCGAGCGTTTTATGGAAAAACTCGTAGAGATGTAGGTAACCAATTTCATAGCAAAAATTACAAATTAGCTCAGTCGTATAAATATTTTACTCTCCGAAGCGGTTAAGTAATCATGCTACGGCACTGAGCAAATAGATTTATAAATTGTCCGAGTAAGTTAACCCTTCCGATGTATATTTATTTCTATTACCATTTGGTAAATCATAGAAATATAAAATCTCATGTTTCTATCATAATAAATATTATTTATTTTCAGGAAATAATCGACTTCATATAACGGAAAGTTGATAAAAAGTCCAATATGAAATTTTATATGATTTTTTCACCTTTAGTGGAGTGGAATTTCATAAAATGTATATTGGAAGTATACCTTACACATAAAAATAACATAAAATCGTTTCACAATAATTGGCGAAGATATCGCGTAATATACACACAAGAAAAACATACCGATGAATTGAGAACTTCCTCTTTTTGAAGTCGGTTGAATAAACACGCTCACGGCTGTATTCCTCATGATGGGCATACTTAGATACACACTCAGTGCGAAGGTCTATGGAGATACCAAGTAGGGAATTGTCAAAGGCATGTCCAAACATTTGCAAGTAGGTAGTTAGCATAGAATTAAAATTATCGTGGTTTGGTATCATTTTATAATATTATTACAACTATACCACGTATAATATCACTGCTGACTATCCACGTTAGCTGGATAATAGTAAAGTACGTGGTATCGTCGTAATAATATTCTAGGTAGTTAGCATTCTACAAGACAGGTTGAACCATCGCTTATTGGAACACATGCTTCGAATTTTTTGTTCTATATCACGTATAATATCACTGCTGACTATCCACGTTAGCTGGATAATAGTAAAGTACGTGGTATCGTCGTAATAATATTCTAGGTAGTTAGCATTCTACAAGACAGGTTGAACCATCGCTTATTGGAACACATGCTTCGGATTTTTTGTTCTATATCACGTATAATATCACTGCTGACCATCCACGTTAGCTGGATAATAGTAAAGTACGTGGTATCGTCGTAATAATATTCTAGGTAGTTAGCATTTTACAAGACAGGTTGAACCATCGCTTATTGGAACGCATGCTTCGAATTTTTTGTTCTACCTCTATATCACGTATAATATCACTGCTGACTATCCACGTTAGCTGGATAATAGTAAAGTACGTGGTATAATCGTTATAATATTCTAGGTAGTTAGCATTCCACTTGACAGGTTGAATCGCCACTTATTGGAACACATGCTTCGATTTTTTGGTGTTAGGGCCTGCCGTTTTCCTCACGATATTATTGTTAATGTGCATATACATTTTTGAAGTGAAGAAATCCATTGGTGCACGATAAAGTTTGAGCCCAGAACCTCCGGATCGAAAGTCGGGGGACCGCCAACTAGGCCAACAGTGCACTCTCTATCAAATAAACCGGAGATATGTCTAATGAATCGTCCTTTGAAAAGATAAAGGAAAGTCACGGAAAAACGAGAGATGATAAAAAAAAATTAGTAGTTTCATAAATTTTAAAGTCGAATTTAATTAACTTGTCTGCTGAATTGTCTGAGGTATGTTCAATAAAATCAAATAGAAGGTAGGTAAGCTATTCTTTAGGAAAACTCAATTTCAAGAAAATTCTTCCAGACCTGAGTGATTTCTGTACAATATTTGTATAGGTCAGACATTGTAATAAAAGATCGAAAGGGTTGAATTAATTAAGGGTTGAATTTTAATTTTGGGTTATTTTTCTAATTTTAGCCGTCGCACAATGTATACGTGAGTAGCATAAATGTATGAGATCGCCGTAAGATAATGTGACGTAATATTTTGTCATATTTTGACGTAGTAGACAGTAGAAATAAGTAAATAAATAGTTAAAAAAATCAAAAACAAGCTTTTAACTCTGAGTGAAGCAACCACGCCATGACAAAACTTAAAACCAGCTATCATAATAAAATGCGTTCACAAAAAACTGTGTCTGTGCTGTTGACCGTTGAAGAGTTCCTTTATCTGGAGCTAAGTTCCTTTATCTGGTTCCTTTATCTGAGCGATTCAGATTATGCTTACCATAAAAATGAATTGTCATCGGAACTGAACCAACATGTAACTATTTAACTTCGTAGGATAAGACGAAGTGATTCCAATTCAGCTTGCAAGATTTGACCTAAGCAAACAAACTATCATTCAAACCTTGCAAGTTAAATAAAAAATTGCTTGTAAAAAATACATTTCTGAATTACAATGACAATTTGGGGCTGATGGTAAAACGAGCCAACCCTTGCAACATAAGATAACACGGAAAAGATCATAGAAAACTGTTCTCTACGCAATACTTAAAATGTCAACAGAAAGAAACCAATAAAAAGCCTACAGATGCCCGCTACCATTTGGCCCGATCTCGGACGGTAAATTATAGTAAGTCATATTGAGATACGGGTAATATTGGCGCAACAGAAGCCATTCCGTTGGTAAGGTATAGTATTCACTGTGAAACGTAAAATGATGCAAGTTTTTGAATGCCAATTATTTAAACCATAAATACTTATGCAGCCAAAAAACGTTCTTCATGCATCGCACACTTGGAGAAGGTCTTTGTTTAGCAGTGGACTTATACAGGCTGTGTGGTATACATGCTGAGGCATAGATTTGATCGAGACACAATAGGTTTTCATAAATCTAAATCCCAACAGACATGTGGATACTCTACGAGTGTAGGTATTCTTTTAATAATCGATATAAAGAAATTCTTGTACAATTTGCATTGCTTTAATGACATTCAATTCACTGAATAAAAATCATTTTATCTACCACATTTTTTATATGATATAGATTTGATCGAGACACAATAGGTTTTCATTTATCTAAATCCCAGCAGACATGTAGACACCCTACGAGTGTAGGTATTCTATTAGTAATCGCTATAAAGCAATTCTAGTACAATTTGCATTGCTTTAATGACATTCAATGTACTGAATAAAAATCTTTCAAATTAAACTTAAAATCAATTGCATAAATACCACATTTTTTATATGATATTAGTGATATCGATAGTTTTAAAGGTAATGGCTTAGGTGACTCACAAGATGACAATTTCTTTGACTGCCACAATTTAAGAATGAAATTGATTCGAGAACAATTTACTGACAAAATATATGGAACTTTGGCATGCAAATGTCAAAAATAAAGTAACATCGTATCGGATGGACTGACAATAATACGTTTTTTACACATGGCAAGTCATTATATTCCCCATACTGTGTCGTCCGATTCGTGGTCGCTATTCGAGAACTATTCCTCCCCAGCGACTACCGATTCTTCTGCAAGCTATATGGACTGTCCATTGCCATTTAAACTTGCTTATTCTGAGAGCTATATCGGTGACTGTAGTTCTGATAGAGCTTGCTCGTTTTATAACAAAGTGAAACTCCGAGTATAGCTTGCTGCGCGACCTTGAGCTTATAGATAGCCTGTATACTAACTATGCGAGTAACGATTTGCTAGCTCAATACCCAGCGGGGCGATCACACTAACTCATGGCTATCGAGATGGCAATCAATTTTGACACTAGTTCCTTATTTTAATGGCCCATCCATCCAAAAAACGGAACGTCCAATATGAAACCAATTTTGTTCATTCGCATTGTCCATCTATGGCTCATCGTGCTTCTTACAAATTAGCTTACAAATTAGCGTGATACGATTCATTCCATCCGATGATACCAGCCATGGGAAATTAGTGTGATCGCGTCGTTGATCTAGATATTTTCCATGATAAGGTAGATAAAGTCAAAGCCACTGTAGGTACGCGTTGGACTGTAAGTTACACTATACAATTCATGAAGTAAATAAATAATAAATAGAGGGCATTAGTTAGTGACCAAGTGTCAGTGTCAAATGTCATTACTGGCAACACGCACTGATTATAGACTTACAAGCCATAATCAAGAACTGAAGTGATTGTATACTTTTTTCTTGAGGCTCTACGGTATCTGTGACGAAAAGATATGACGTTTCCAGAACGATCCGAGTAGTTTTTTTTAATCTACTGATAAAACAGGCTCACCTCTTGGTAAGCGGTTAACGCAGCCTATGGAAGCAATACCAGAGACATCCTCCTGAGACATCAAAATGAAAGATCCCATGTGCCTCCGGCAACTCTTCAAATTGGAACACAGCAATGAAAGTATTATTGCTTGGCGGCAGAAAAAGGCATGGTGGTAGCACTTCCCCGGAAGAGCCCTTTCACATATTCTATTATTCCCTATTATTCGTCGGCTGACAAAGATGTCGAAGTTGAACCTAGTTGAATCGTATGACCCAGATAGATATAATGATCTACAGTTTTAATTGTACTGGTACGGGCGCGACATAGGCACACAGCTAGGGAACAGAGTGATACTCAAACTAAGAAAAAGCCTTGGAATAAATAGTACCTACCTATAACAAAATATTCGCAGTAGGTATATCTACAGCCTTAAAAGCTTCAGTGCTACTGACCGCATTCTCGTATTATAAGATACGAGGGTACAGTGTGCAGTAGATTTTTTGTTTGTATGTTAAGGTCTTCATTAAAATTAATTGCATAAAATAAATGAAGAGGGTTGGGACCCTAACATCCGTGTGCTTACACGAAAAGCAAGGTGAAGAAAAACATCGTGAGGAAACCCACATGCCCTAGAACTAAAAATGGAACGGCCTGTTTTTCGTTCCAATAATCGGCGAAACGTTTGGAACCTGTCGCGCATAATGTAACTTCTAAAACTTAGACATGTGCATAATATAATGTTACCTTTGTTTGTTTTTATTTTAGGGTTTTGTAGATAATCTTTTTCCTACTCTGTTCCGCAACCGGCTTATCGCAACCGGCTTATTCTTTCAGTGTTTCATAAAAACAGAGTAAATCATATTCGCAAGGCACTATTTTTAAACGACTTCAAAAAAGGAGTTCAATGTTATTTTTAAAAATAATTTTTTACTTGATATCTTTGCCAATTGTCAACCGATTTTGATGATTATTTCGTTGAAAAAGGTCTCATGAATAAAAGTTTTATTCCTTAGGAATTGCTACTTCTTCCGTAAAATTCAAAAAACATCATCATGTTACGGAATCACGACCAGCCGAAACATTTTGTGTAGGCTATTTTACTTTTGTTTCTTATTCGAAAGAGTGTCATCCCGAGTGAGCAAACTAACGTAAGCACGTGAGGAAGTCGGTTTTTTGACATTTAATCCTACTAATATTATAAATGTGAAAGTTTGTGAGGTTGGAAGGTTGTGACTCTTTCACGCAAAAACTACTGAACGGATTTTAATTAAACTTTACAGTAACATAGCTTATACATCAGAATAACACATTGGCTACTTGATATCCGGGTAACACGCGGGCGAAGCTTTGGGCAGAGGCTAGTATCTTATATTTTTAATAATTATTTCTTAGATGATTGAAACTTGTTATCTAATGGCGGTGCGCTCATGCTCCATGTGCTATAGAGGACTGGTGTAATCCTCTTGACACTCTTCTTAACCAGTCTTAACCAGTCTCTTCTCTTGTTAACCAGTCTTACAGTGCAAATAATTCACTTAGTGCTGAACCCGGCATTCTCTATCCTCTTCCCAACTTACTGTTTAATCAACTCTAAAAAATCTCCAAGACAATAAGACGTCACGTTGCCGACGGTTTTATACATGGCGACTTTTAACAGCGATGCGATTGCGAAGCAGCTTTATAACCATCAAAAAGATAAAAACACCACAAGAACAGTGTATGAACACCATCGAGCAGTTAACTCCGAGAGGCGTCATATTGAACCACACTGTTCTGTCAAAACATCGGTCTTTTAGGACTGATGTTGGCAAACATTGTCATCGTCATTGCGTCATCTTGCTACTGTGCTGTGATTTGTTGAAACTACAGTTTCGACCAATCAGTGCCCAGCAGACATGGCGGGACTTGCACGACAGTAGACAGAATTGTTTTCTAGCAAATTATCAAACATTGCGTCTATTGAGGCTGTCTACTCTATGATGAACACTAACACGAACTTTGTAAGAGCAGCGTGCCGTTCCACACAATGTTAATTGCATGCTATTAGATCTTTAAATTGGGACTCAATATGGCGTGCCTTGACACGTCCAGGGCACTTATATATATATAGTAATAACGCTAAAATGTATAATCTAATAAATAATAAATTGCGTTGTGCAATCGTGTGAAAAGGCTTTACGCAGCCTGCATTTTTATTGCTCTAAGATTATATCTCTTGGTATTCAGGTCTCTGCTATTGAGATCGTTTAGCCTTAATTGAATTTGAACCAGTCGCTTATTTCTTTAAACTCGGAGTTATTCTCAAAATCTCAGTCTCTGCCCGTGGTCTACCTGCATAGTTCACCTGGCTATACCAGGGGTATTTTTTTCTTCCCGTGGCCCACGCCAAAATAACTATGTGTACTCAACTGAGATTTAGTTTAGGTATCTATCACATTTTTTGCAGGTAGCTACATAACAGATGTTTGGATTAGAATAGAACAAAAACATATAAAAAACAAACACGCACACGACTTTATTCCCCATGACGGGCATCCTCAGATCTTCTCAGCGAGTGCGAGTATGTATTAAAGCGCGATAATATATTTTTTAAATTATCATTGGTGTAGGTTTAGATTCGAACTCATGACCTCCGGATCAGGAGTCACGGCACCGCCTTCTAGGCCAACAGCGTACATAGAAGACGTTAGAATAGAACCGCCGTAAATATTATGTAAGTTTATGAATAAAATAATAAAATTGAGAGCTTATCTCTTTGTAATTTTATGCTAAACTGGAGATTTAGATTGTCCTCGTTAGCACTGGTTAGCACCACGTATTGTATTCTACTGTTATTTACTGGTTTTTTTGAATTTTTTTGTTTCTTGTTATTTTCATTTGCCTGTGCTGTATCCATATGTGCTGAATAAAAAAATATCTATCTACACTATCAGTAATTATCAGTAAAAGAGAACGAGTTTAAATTTAGTTTAGTTAGTGTACTCAAACAAAAATCGTAGGCGTATTTTCATTTCAAAATGTTTTGCTACTTATACTCATATTCAATTTATAACATACCGTGAGCTAAAATGCAAGAATCATTCAGACAAGAAAATTACCAATACTTGCTCTGACTCTATTGTCAGCACTTTCAGTAAACTGTAATGGACAGCAGAGTAGATAAAAATCCGTGTCAACACAAATCCTGTTGGAATTGGATTGGCTAGGGGAGCTGACTGTATGGGCGTCCAAGAAACCAAAATAAGATTACCTACCAACTATCCACGCGAATCTTTTGCCTAGGAGCTAGTGATTTAGGTCATTAAAACTCAATGTTCGGTCACGTAAGGTACAATTTTATCATAATGGCCAGTCATATGATGATTTTATTGACTGTTATACATTAGCTTCTACCCACGACTTCATATAAAGAGTAGCCTATGTGTTATTCTGATGTATATGCTATATTACTGTAAAGTTTCATCAAAAATCGTTCAGTAGTTTTTGAAAGAGTAATAAACATAAATCAACATGATAAACATTCTCACATGACGACCTCTGTGGCGCAGTGGGCAAAGGCCCGCCTGAGACGCAGAAGGTTGCGGGTTCAATTCCCGCCACGGGACAAATGTTTGTATCTGCAAATATTTGTCTCAGGTCTGGGTGTTTTCTATGTATATTATTAGTATGTATTTACAAAAAAATAATATTTATGTAGTATATCAGTCATGTAGTTCCCATAATACAAGCTCTGCTTAGTTTGGGGCTAGATGATGCTGTGTGAAAATATCCAGCATTATTTATTATTATTATTATTATTTATTCTTAGGTTTATACTCGGTACACAGATCTCTGAAGATATCAAGTGGAAACCGAATGTTATAATAATTTACAATTATTCTCAACTAGCCTCTGCCCACGGCTTCGCCTGCGTGGTACCCGAATAAAAAATAGCCTATGTGTTATTCTGATGTATATGCTATATTACTGTAAAGTTTTATCGAAATCCATTCAGTAGTTTTTGCGTGAAAGAGTAACAAACATCCATCCTCACAAACTTCGCTTTTATAATAGTAGTAGGAGATTAATACTACTTTTTATCCGGGTACCACGCGGGCCAAGCCGTGGGCAGAAGCTAGTATGGATATATGTTGGAGCTCTTGCATGAAATCATAAGAGATAGTCAGAGAAACGTCTAAACATTTTATATGGCACATGCTTACTTTTTGCAGTAGTTATCATTCCACGTGACCGGACAAGCCCATCGCCGCTGATTGAACCGTACCGAAAATATTTTTTTATTTGCTTTTTTCGTTCAATCTGGAATAAAAGGTTCCGTACCGCGCTTTGGCTGCGGAACCCTAAGAATAGTGGGGTTACGTCGCTAGCTACTCTATTACCATTAGTATGCCGACACCGTCTTGCGCGTGACCAAACTGAGCATGCGCCAATATGTTCACAAATCCTTATTCTTTTTGAAGTCGGCTAAAAGCTCACAATCGCCGCATTTCATACGACTAAGCTTTGATCGTGCCGTCTGTATGATAGGATAGAGATATGCGAAAGTTTCAGATGGCTTAGTTATCTCAAACAGTACTTTCCCAGGCAGTATTGGTGTAATCATCATCATCAACATTTAAAGAGTGCCGTGATGAACGATCTTGGGCTACCTACATCCACCGACCTCCCGCAACCTTTAAGATGTTTTCGGCTGTCATTCGAAGTATTTTTCCTGTCCATTGGCACTTCAATCTGCTTATTTTAAGAACTACATCGATGACTTTTTTTTTACCAACTATAGTAATAAACAATCATGGCCCACCTGTTTGTAAGCGGTTACCGTAACCTATAGATGCTTGTAATACCAGAGGTAGCACTCGTTCTTTGCCTATCCTGAGACATAACGGTTGAAAAGTCTCACAAAATAATTTAGACTTTACTTTGGGAACAATTTCGTTCCGTCCGATCAGTTGAGCTAGCTATCTAAAGACCGTTGAAAATGGTCTATAGATAGCTAGCTGAATATTCTGTATTTTTTGTATATTCATAGGAACTTGTACATAGTTTATATGAATAAATATGACGGAGCAGGAGGCTCCAAGGTGGTTTTTAGGCAAGTGTGACGTCAGCAATGCTGACGCCACTACCATCACCAGCATGCTGGTCACTCATAGTTGACGACGAAAGTAAACTTCCGAAGATGTTCTTCTAATTTATTCTTCGTTGTACAGAGGGTTTCTAAGTCTGTAAGATCCGACGGCTCGAGCGAGAATGAATCGTACAGCAAAGGGGTTTTCTTCTCACACGCCGGCGAAGCCGGTGTGTGGGGGCGCAGTGTCGGGCGTTTGGCCCCTTACTGCGGTGTTCTAACCGCCCCCAGTTTCTACTGGGGGGTCATCGGGTCGGCTCGAGGGAGCCTCACGTATGGTCCTGTGTTCCTCCCTCCTCCTGGTCGCTATCCTCGACCAGTTCTCGAGGGTAGGCCTTGCCACTGGCGGTCCGCTCGTACGTCGGCGCAAGCATTCGCAGATGCGGGTAGCTGGACTCCGACGTCCTGGCGAACATGCTTTTGGCAAGGCGGCCGATGAATTGGTCCAGGGATTCTAGTGTCCAGGGATTCTAGGGATGAATCGTACTCGGTCCGTCGCCCGTATTTATGCAAAAACACAAACTCAAGCAAGCTACTTGTTTGAACAAGTTTAAATTACTTGCAAGCTTTTGAATTTCTACATTTTGCAATCATTTAAGTTTACAAATGGTTTTTGAAGGTAAACATGGTAAAAATATCAAAAATATTTTTACACTATAATTTGACTATCTAAGTGATGATTTGTTAAATAACTCGTGGTTCTGCGCCGATGACTCATTGTAGAAGCATAATAACGCCTTTGCGCCGACAAAAATATTATTAATATTAAAATAGTTATATAAATGTAGTTATAGTTATATTGTTTTTTGCTCATTTTAAAGTGCAAAGTTGTATTATTCTGTATGTAAATAAAAGCCGATTTTAAGATACGAGTATGTTGAAAATACTTGCATTCTCAACATAGCTGAAACACAAAACTGGAAAATACAGTATGTTACACGCAGAACCCGCAGCTTGCTAATTACATTGTCGTTGTATTTGGAAAATCACAGGCAAAAATTGTATTCGGTCACAACCAAACCTATAACCGCAATTACAATAGGTATAAGGTTTCGATAATATTGAAAATACATTAAGATTTAAATGGTTAATAAAATAAAATACTTTGTGGTTCAGAAACTACACTATTCAGATTGTACAAACGGGAATTTTCACTTACTACACTATCGGTGAAGGCACCGACTAAGTTTCGACTCATTCCGAGAGTCTTCATCAGGGTGAGTGATCGCGACTTTCTCCCTCCGGTCGGAGTGAGTCGAAACTTAGTCGGTGCCTTCAACGATAGTGTAGTACGTGAAAATTCCCGTTTTTACAATATGAATAGTCAAGTTCACGATCGTTTTTGGTATAAAATAACACCATTCAGCTTCTTCTCTGAAGTTGAAAACTGGCTGAGTCGTGTTGGCCTAGTGGGCTGTACCTCGACTTCCGACCTGAAGGTTCTGGGTTTGGCCCGGTCGTTATTAATGTTTTTTTTAAATGCAATGTGTTCAAACTAGTAGATAAAACATTGTGAGGAATCCGGCATATCCTAGTATTAAAAAATCGAAGGCATCATCAGTTAGTGTTCCAATTAGCGGCGATGGCCTTCAACCTGTTACTTGGAATGCTTACTTCTATACAAAAACGTGCCAAATATAATGCTTTGACGTGTCTCTGACTAAACACTGATAATCGAGATTTTTTTCACATCTTTTGACTTATTGCGCGTTCTTGGACAAATCGAATTAACAAAAAATTGGTATATAATAATAAAAAGTAACAAGACATGAGGTAATTAACACTAACAGTACCTATAAAACTCAAAAAAACAATATTCATTGATACGTTATCATAAGATATTGGCTCTCCAGCTTTGAAATGCTTTAAATTATTCACAACCCCCTATGTGTATTATATATATTGCAGCACAACCTAGCGATGGGCGGAAATAAACTCAATCTAAAACTTAAAGTCTTATTAAACGATTTCTAAAACCTGCATTATGATGAGTTCGGTCGTTTTGCTGAAAAGGGGGTAACAAATAAAATTAACTAACCACCTACTCGTAAAAAACCATTGAGGTAAGCAATAAACGTTCCTTGCATCTCCGTCGCGGGTAATAAAAACAAACGTGCTAAAACATGAATTTGCTGGTAATAGCTTGCCGGTTCACACCTGCAAGCTATTCAGCTCTCTTGCCACTTCCCGTGCAAATATATTCAAATGCCGCGCCGGCTATGACATGCATGGCGGCATTTTATTTTAATCAGAGACAGTCTACAGGCAGTAGTTTGAGGTAGTGCGTGGCGTGGACATCATCATCACAATAGATTAGAATAGAAAATATAACCATGAAAGCACCAGGTTACATAGTTAAGTAGGTACTTATACATATAAAAAACTAACTATACCTACCTAAGCAATTGTCATGTTTAAATTCTGGCAAAAGGAGCACACTCAGCAAAATGCTGGCAGACTAAGGCGCAGCGCTGATTTTCAGTGTGCCTACATCAGTCCAAAGCTGGATATAGTCAGTCAGTCATCAGTCATCGCTCGTTCTAGCCGGGGGGCGCTCCACACTACGTTTGCCTAGATGCGGTCCCCACTCGTTTACCTCAACGGTTGTCGGTTCTTCGGCATATATGACCAGCCCAGTTATACTTCAGCTTGCTAATCCTCTGAGCTATGTCGATGACTGTCGTTCTCTGTCAGATAATCTCGTTGCAGATTTCGTCCTTCAGAGAAACCCCTAGCATAGCATGTTCCACAGCTCACTGTGCAACCTTGAACTGGTGGATTAGCAAAAAGTGTTACAGCATCGAGCCGTTCCTATGTATTGTGCCAGGTCTAATTTGTAACTAATTTGTGAATTATGCCAACCTTGACAAAAGTAATAGGTATCTTGATCATCATAAACATGTTTTATATGAAAATAGACGTTAAGTTTTTTTACGTTCACAATAAAAAACTAAACCCATTATTTGCAGGTAGTCTAAGAAAAATAGTCAGTTCACGTCCACACCTCGCCCGCTATAAACACAGTTCTCGTAAACTGTTTGTTACTGTTTTATGAGAAAACATCAGCAAAATAATAGTCAGGCAAGACCAAAGTTAGGAACAAAGTTTTGGCAGTTTAGGCAAAGACTACCCAACTAGCAAAATAGTTATAAAATATAACTATAGTTTCATACAACTTTAAATTATTTAAGAGTTTTGTAGTTGGATTTTAGAGACTAGTAAATCACATTATCACTCTCGATAAACACTTACGTAACTATTTTATAAAACCGATATATATTTGTTATATTTATTACATTTATATAACAGAGCACATCCTACTATCCTACTAAAATCCTACTAATATTATAAACTTGAAAGTTTGTGAGGATGGATGTTTGTCACTCTTTCACGCAAAAATTACTGAACGAATTTTGATGAAACTTTACAGTAATATAACCTTTACATCAGAATAACACATAGGCTATTTTTTATTCGGATACCATGCGGGCGAAGCCGTGAGCTGAAGCTAGTGTTGTACAAACGTTTCAGTTGGCTAAAGGTAACTTATAAGACAAACGTGTAAAAATAAAACTTCGTCGTGACTTCTATAAAATTCTAAATCATATAAATATTTCGTCATTTTCGTCAAGGCGTCATTTGATATTATGTCATATAAACTCTCACTAAGACATGCCTAATCATTTGCCTTAGCATAGTGCAGACGAGCAAAAACACAGGCCTTGAAACACAGCAAATAAATAACTCCTTGGCAGATTATGAATGAAAAGTTAAAAAAGTAGACTCTACCTACTGTATGGAACTCTCCTGAATAAATTGAAGTGGCACCTAATCATTAATATTCATAATCTTCCTGTCACTTCTTTTGAAGAATGAACGCTAAACTTTGTTCCCCGGAGCACCCACTTTACATCCCCGATGGTTTCTTTCTATCAAGATGGCGGTTCCAACTACTAAAATGTCTACGAATACAGTAATTGGAAAAGTTTTCTGATAATGAATTACGTGACAGTGTTTGGGAGTAGCTGCCTGTCCTGTGATGCGGGCTGAAGGCTTTTCTTGTGGGACAATAGTTATTTATCGATTGTTTCCAAGGAGAATAAATCATTTGGTCATATAACCATGTACAAGTAAGTACGTATATACAAAAAGTACAATAAAACCGGTGGCTATCTAAAGACCGTTGCAAATTATTTCTAAAATACTCGTATGTTTAATAATTAAACTTTACTAATTAAAAAAAGTAAAACAATTTAAATTAGAAATTCTGCATGTTTCTCTTCGAATATAGGCAGGTGACGACCTCGGTGGTGCAGTGGGTGAATAGCCGGCGGAGACACAAGAGGTGTGGGTTCAAAACCTTCTGCGGGAAAAATGGTTGTATGTTCTACAGATATTTTTTATCTGAATAAAGAACAAGTCTGGGTGTTGTTCATAGTTCATAGTTCATTTATTAAAAACAAATAAGTTACAAGTCAAATAAAAATTATAGTGGTAATGAACATTTAAAAATAAATAAATAACATTATACTTTGAAAGTACACTCTCATAAAAAGTCAAAAATACATCCATTAAAAAATTCAAAAATAATAATAATAGTCATTCCAATGTTATAAAATATTCCAATTCAAAATTACAGAAAAAATTAAGTACATTTTATGGCAAAAAATTCATTGTAGTCATAAATGGACTGTTCAATCAGCCACTTTTTAAGTTTAAACTTAAAGGATTGCGTCGATGTGGTACCGTAGTACTCGCAGTTCCTGATACCTACGATACAGCAGGACTATGTGTAACAGTTGGATGTTTATGTTTATAACATATTTGTTTTAGCATCCATTCTTTCTTTCCTCACCATAAATATTCGCTTCTTTTTTTCATAAAATCGGTTTTCTTGTTTTGACTCATTTCAGTTCATGTAAAATAAGGTACCGGCCAGGTATCAAAAAAATTGTTCTTATTCTGATCTCTTTTGGAATTTTGCATAGTAACGAATTGTCAATTAAATCGCCCAAAGTTAGTAGGGCGGCGCATAGGATAATGAGTTTGAAATTACAAACTGAAGTCTCAGGTAATTGAGTTTTTGCTGGAATAAGTTAGAACGATGATAGCAGAGCTGTGGAAAGATAGACCTTTGACATTATTTATATATCTTGACGACCTCTATGGCACAGTGGGCGAAGGCGTGAGACGCAGAAGATCCCTGCCACGGAACAAATGTTTTTATCAAATATTTGTATCGAGATCTGGGTGTTTTCTATGATGTATGTAAGCAGTTCCTATAACACATGCTCTGCTTACTTTGGGCATTATAATTATTATTTTGAAGCTGAATGAAGGAACATCAAAAATAACTAAGCTATAACAAAAGCCAAGATTACTCTAAATTTCTTGAAGGAAAACTTTAAAGGAAACTAACGTAAAAATCCACATAGAAGCTACCCAAGCCACGGTGACGTCTTACAGAGGTAAGGGGGAAAGAAAAAAGAGAGCAAAAAAAGTTACAGTTTACAAAGAACAGACCACCTATCAGTCATCTAGTACCCATAACACAAGCTCTGCTTAGCTTGGGGCTAGATGATGCTGTGTGGATTGTCCAGCATTATTTATTTATTTATTATTTATTTATTTATTTATAGATATTTATAATAAAACGGTACGGAAAGGGACCTGGAAATTTATAAAAACATATTTCTTTTTAGAATATTATTACGACTATACCACGTACTTTACTATTCTCCTGCTGACGTTTCGTAGACCGTTTAGAAGTCCTTCCTCATGAGCACCGTCCGCTACCACGCTCGACAGTCGTGAGACGGGAACAGTTCCTGTCTAGTACTGAATAGTACGTGGTATAGTCGTAATAATACCCTAAAATGATACCAAACTACAATAATTTTAATTCAATAACATATTTCTTACATTATGTTTCGAAGGAAATTATCTCAACAAACTAAGTTTGTCTGTATTTTACTATATAAATAGCATAGTGCTTAGCCTCTGCGTGCGTAGCTGGAGAAAACATTTTGATACAAAGCAAAGCATAGTACAAGGAGTATACACATGTATACTCCGTGAGTAGCAAGAAACTCACAGCTAGATTGAAATTACTCTGAATACGCTCAGCAAAGGACTAGAGTGGCTCGCAATTTAAAGTTAGCGAAGCCATAGTCGTCTTCTACTCAAGAATTGTAGGGAAGGGATTGCAGATAGACCTTGGCCTTAAGAAATAATATGTTACCTAACCATTTCCATTGTCAGGCATAGCAATGGAGCCAGCATTTTGGGAATGCTTCCGTCTTACCAAACGATCTGAATCATTTGAGCTACAGATTGTTTGTAACGGTCTTTAAATAGCTAGCTGTTTCATCTGTATATTTTATGAACTTGTACATAGTTGTATGAATAAATATATGTATCCTACTAATATTATAAACGTGAAAGTTTGTGAGGATGTTTGTTACTCTTTCACGCTAAAACTACTAAACGGATTTTGATGAAACTTTACAGTTAACTAACTAGTTAACAGAATAACACATAGGCTACTTTTTATCCGAGTACCACGCGGGCGGAGCCGTGGGCAGAAGCTAGTAATTACATATATTTATTCATACAACTATTTAAACCATTTCCTGACAAAAAAAGTTATGCCAATCCATCATCCCGTGCATTTTCGCATTTATTATTTTGTCGATTAATAATATTAGAGCCAAAATTATTGCCGTCGTTGGCTTTTCGTTCTAGAACACAATTTTTTACTCAAATCGCTTTCGTAGTAACTAAATGAAACGCGGGTACCTATTTATTTAGACAGAATTATCATTAATTTCAGTTGATTTCCTGTATCTGCTATGCACGCATATATTTCAAGTTTCACTTATACTAAAAATGTATTTATTTATTTTATTTTAAAAACTTTGGGAAAACTTACATCTAGACAAGATAATAAGAAAAAATATAAAAATACATGCAAAGCACATATTTAAGATGATGGCAAATTACAAGTTTCCACTTATAGGCTTGAAAGTGAGAAAATAAAAAAAACAGTTGTAAAGTAGGAACAGAAGAACATTAAACTAAATATAAATTAAAAATAATTGTTACAGAAGAATTTATCAGTCAGCATGCGTTTTAACTTGTTTTTAGATGTATTTGAGGTCGCCTCGGCTAGACCTCTAGGACGCTCAAAGTTTGGTGGGGTGATCATTTTAGTGTTGTTGCTTGTTGTAGAACGACGGCTCGATAGAAGGCTCGCGAGCCGCAGCCGCAGCCGTCGTTGTATTTAAAACGAGCCACGCGATGGCTCAATAGACGGCTCGCGAGCCGCAGCCGCAGCCGTCGTTGTATTTAAAATGAAGCTGTTGGATTGGGCGTTTACGAGAGCACTAGTCATGGGACCACCAGTAGTAGCTAATAAGATCAGGGGTTCAGCTGCCCAGACAGAGATCTTCAACAAGGCGGTGGCTCCGCTAAAGCCCTTGCTTCTCTCACAGAGGGAGGCAGGGAGGGCATTATCAATCGCCAGCTCGGACTCAGAAAGTGGTCGAAGTCGGAAGCGGTGTGGCTCAGCGCTAGAGGTTTCAGGTCGTCAAAAAATGTCAAAGATAGACTTGTTGGAGCAGAAAATTGGAGGGATGTTTGAAAACCTTTCAAAGAGGATTGAATCTTTAGAGCCAGGAAAGAGATCAGGGGCGAAAGACTGGTCCAGTTATGGAGAGGCATCTTCTGAGTTGGATTCAGAGGGAGAGAGAGAGTACACCCCGTCCAGAGACTCCTCGCCTATTGCAGGACCCTCAACGTCATGGCAGCCGCCGAAATTGGGTTATGATTGGGTAAATCGGCCGGCAGCAGACTCTGCATCGAAATCTTCATGGAAGCCTCCCAAGTTAGTGATGGATTTGGATCTGTCACCCGTGAAGTCTAAATTCGCCGAAGTTGAAGAAAGATTCGAGTTCCGGCCTACAGTAAAAGAGGCAGAACCTTTGGTTCCGGTGCCCGACCCTCAAATTGAAGAAGAAGGGGTAGCTTGCCATCGTTTTGGTAGTCCATCGTGGTATCGGATTAGATACAAAGAGGTAGAGAAGAGCCTGTTGGCTTCTCCCGTCTTCAGTGCTCTAAAAATAAACACGGAACTAGGTTCCTTGGAAGCTCCTTCAATGGAGCGACTCGAAAAACAGGATGGTCTGCTCGGGGCCTTTGTTCATGGATTGCCTAGAGGTCTAGCCTCGGCTAGACCTAAAATAATCGTTTTCTTCCCTTCAGGGTGGAAAACGGTTTGTATTAAATAAGTCTATACCAACATCTGCCCCTGCCAAAGTGTTGAACGATTTGCTTGTTCTATTCATAAAGGCGTTCTACCTGTAGTTAGTCCTTACTAGCGGTGCAAAAAGAGTACTAGGATTACGCATATTGGACGTGTTAGTGCGTAGTCCCAGCAGTTCCAGCAGCTCCGAACAGTCCACCGTGCCATTCGCTATGCTCAATATATAACATAAATCAGAAATATATCTACGAGTTTGAAGAGGAAGAAAGTGAAACTTACGACATCTAGTCAAATAGTCAGGAAGGTAAATTTTAGCATGATACTGTAGATAACGTAAGAATCTCTTTTGAATTTTCTCTAACCGTCACTACTACTATTTTAGAGTACGAAGTTGTCTAGTAAGTAAGTACCGGTTTACTACGGTGTCCAATCATATCTTCAAATCTAGCAACTAATAATAATGATCGAACTTCACTTGGAAGTTAATTTCATCATAATTATATTATCTTCGTAACGGCTAAAACGATTTGGATACAATTTGGAATAGTTATACTTCGTTCATGACGTAAAATAACACTGATACTTTTTATTTGGGCGGTAGAAGCTATGAGCGGAGTTAGGTACCACGCGGGCAAAGTCTTGGGCTGAGGCTCGTGTAGAATAAATAAGTTTAAAGAACTTTATTCTCATACAAACACATGATTCACTTATAATGAGATACATGAGAAACAAATTAATCTGGGTTTTATAATGTTTAAACTAACCTCTGGTAAATATAGTTAGAATTCTTGCACCACCTGACCAAGAGGTGAATTAATCTCTAAGGGTCTCATTACGAAAGGTGGTTTAAATCGGTGGTTTATCTTTTAGACCTTTGATTCCTGATTTTCAAGACAAATTGTTGTGCAAAGGAAACAAGGCTTAAAATTGAATGCTATAGTATAATAGCCGACAGTCTATGTGACATTTCAAAAAGAGGTTTGACTACAAATAACTGCTAAAAGATAAACCAGGCGGTCACCTAGTTTATTTCTATCATAACTCAACCTCTTTTTGAGAACCTACTTTTTTTGGTAGCCAATCAAAATTATGTTTTTCTTTTTTATTTTGGTTTTGAAGTGTTTTTTAAATTAAACGGTTATCCCGCGGTTTTATTTTATTTTTAAATTGTCGACCGTAGTGGCTTTGCAATAATACTTTTTTTTTCGATAAGGTATATTTAAACCATGGTTTAGTGGATCTGACAGAACTTGAGTTCAACACGAGTTTAGACCACGTTTCGTAATGAGACAGCAACTCTCTTGACTCATAAACCTGGTCCCCGTCTTAAAATTTCTAGTACATCACTAATTTATAACTTACAACTAAAACCGCATTTCTCAAACTCAACCCAACTCCACCTCAGTTACAAACCTAATTAATGTTCTCTAACTGAATGGCAATGCAATCATAGCGCTCATCAAAGCAGTTTCACTCGGAAAGGTCGGATTCCGCTGCGATTCCTTTCATAGTATTTATTGACTCCGGTTGCGGTATTGGTTATTGCTACAGAATAAATAAAAGTTCAGATATAGGTACTATTGGTAGTTTCCTTTGAAAGAGACGCTTTCGTTTATTTACACAGAACTGGAATACTGCGGAACGTACGATCAAATTGACATTGCTCTGAAGACTAGATGCAGTATTTCGATTTCGCCTTTGCGTAGTGTATATTGAATTGAACGATTGACTTCACACTGATCGAGTGCCAGTCTTCTGAAATACAGTGTTTTACATCTATCACATAATGTTCAATCCCACGCTCTCGTGGTGTAATGTCGTTCAACAGATATCCAGGAACCATCTGAATAGGTGACTAAAACAAAAACCAAACGCGGCCACGACTGCAATTTCCATGATGGACATTCTCAGATCTGTACTCAGTACGTATTCATGAGGATAACAAATAGGGGGAAGTCACAGGCACGTCCGACGTTGTATTTGGCACATGTCCACATTTTGCATAGAAGTTTGCATTGTGCATGACACCGATGGTACACATCTTCAAATGCTGATTCTAGGATATGCCGGTTTCCTTACGATGTTTTTCATTACCGATTTGAGCACCAAAGATAGGATAGGTAGGGGCATTTAGAATTGTATCCTTGCATGCCTAAGTGTTTTATAATATGCTGTTCTCGGCTAACAATTGGCCAAAGACTCCAGAGCTGGATAGATCAAACGATCCTACTTAGCTTCAACTGACTCGTACAGCAGGTGTGCTATAGTCATACTTGTCTGTACTAAGCATAGACAAGAACTTAAGCATATCTTAGTAAAGGATTTCTGTGCAAAAATGTTTGTAAGACACGCCAGTATTTGCTAGTTTAGTTTAGACGGGCATTAAAGTAGTTTTATTTTCAAGAAAATGGTGGGTAAAGTCTGAATCAAGTCTGTGGTCTAGCTCTATGCTTTTTATAAAAGCACGTTTGAACTCGACTCCACTTTTTTACTTTTTGCTCGCTCGAACAAGCTAACCTACAGTAATAGAATCAATAATTAGGCCTATCGGGAATTGCCGGCTGAAGAAACTGATCAAGCATGCATTAAACCGATTACTGACACGGTTGGCGAGATTTTCAGTGAGGGTAATTAGGTAATTTGAGGGTGAGATGGTTCTAAGAAATAATGTTAAAACTTTTATTTTAACATTATTTCTTACCCCTGTTTTATTCGACAGAAAAGCATAAAACAAACTTGACTGTAATCCTAGGATAGGTGTATTCGTGAGGTTGCCAGGTAGACGGTCAGAGGCACGTACAAACCTTAGATTTGGCACATGCCCTCATTTGTGCGTAATAGCATTCAGTGTGACAGATTCCAAGCTAATCGTCGTTTATTGGAACACAAACCGATTATGAGTATTTTTTCAATCACAAGTTAAATTTTTCAATATTTATATGCTCCCGATGAACGGCAATAAAGCTTCTACTGAAACCTACAAAACTTGCAAAAATGCATTATAATCCGATAATGATAAGGATAAGATAAAACCGGTAACAGACAAACATACAACTTCCGACTCCAAACGCATATCCGGCTCTTTTAGTCGCAGGTAAAATAGCAGTTTCCAATTTGTATACATATAAATTGCCGCTCAGAGAATGTTAGAACTTGTGATCTGCAAAATTAAACACACACAGATAAATAAGACATTTAATGACAAAAAATCGACTCCATCGTACCTACGTTATTTTGCTCACTCGCGATGAGCAAAATAACTTAGGTACTCGAATAAAAATAAACTTTACTCTCTTCTTTAAAACTTTACTCTTTCGAATAAAAAACAAAAGTAAAATAGCCCACAAAAATGTTTCGGCTAGTCGTGATTCCAATAGATGATGATGTTTTTTGAGTTTCACGGGAAATTTAGTAATCCCTCAGGATAAAATGGGACCTCTTCGGGAAATCAAGACACAAACATATAATAAAATATAAAATTTAGTACCTCATCCTTTTTTCCAGTCGGTTAAAAAATAAACTATGTTTTAATCAATTAATCACCGGTTGAATACACGGTCTCTTTGTTCAATTTAAAAACTGCCATCATTCATCCAGCTCATATTAAAGCACAATTTTCCTATACAAATGATATACACCCTTGTCAGACTTCGACGTCTCTTAGAAGTTCTATAGAAGCATAAAGGCATTCCGGAAGGCATTGTACTGAGAGCCTACGGCTGCCATAATTCGAGCTCAGCGTGTTTGAGATTCTATATAATGGTTTTATTAAAAGATGACTATTGAAAGTCAGGACTTTTTTGTCACAGTTCATACAAACTTTATCTTGCAGAGGCAGAAATTCTTTAATTTAATTTCAACCGCACACAGTGTTTAGTTAATGGAGTTTAGTAAAAAAAATAGTCGCACTCAGTGTGACGGTATAGTCAGAGTTTTGAGGATGCTTCCGTCTGTTCGTTTGCAACAGCCTGTAGTCACTGTCAGACCATTGCCTAAGACAATGTTCGGACACCTTAGTGGTTACATGGCTCAACTGTTTCATCTGTAATAATATACTGAAAATAATAACATAGTTTTATTATTCTTTCAGTACTTGTAAATAATTATTAATTGTTGGGGTATTTTCCTTTCGGTAAATAAAGATATATTTTTTGATAAACAAAAAGATTAGGTACTTAATTCATGAACAAATAAGCTTCAGACACAGTTTTGTTATAATACCGCCGTAATTAAAACTTTGATTAAGCCTTACGCACTTTTGACCTATTTATTCACGAAACGTGAAAGTAAGTGATGGGTCAATGGATAATACATGTTTGGTTCGTCTTTTAAATTAATTAGGTTAAAGGTTACCAACATATATACACATGGATGATCGGCCTTCTGAATAGATTTGTTTTCCTTTTTTTTAGAATTTTCGTGGCTGATAATAATGCTAGGTAACTTTTATTATGCTTGCTGATCCTCTAATTTTACCAAACTAGTTTCTGCCCATGGCTTCGCCAGCGTGGTACCCGGATAAAAAGTAGCCTATTTGTTATTCTGATGTATCCTATCCTATCCTACTAATATTATAAACGCGAAAGTTTATGAGGATGGATGTTTGTTACTCTTTCACGCAAAAACTACTTAACGGATTTTGATGAAACTTTACAGTAATATAGCTTATACATCAGAATAACACATAGGCTACTTTTATCCGAGTACCACGCGGATGAAGCCGTGGGCAGAAGCTAGTAAGCTATATTACTATAAAGTTTCATCAAAATCCGTTCAGGAGTTTTTGCGTGAAAGAGTAACAAACATCCATCCTCACAAATATTCGCGTTTATAATAGTAGTAGGATTTTTGAGGTTAACTCTATGCCAGCGATTGGCTGGTTAGCATTCGTAAAAAAAACTGCTGCATGTTCCGCTTGCCTATTACATTTATCTGTATTTTTTTAAAGCTGATAAGTTCTAGACTCTTCCGAAGCTATAATCAAGAAATCTAGTCAATGTGCTTAAACTTTTTTTTGGTTTAGAGCTCTCTACGCTGGCTTTTCTCGAATTATTTTTCTTTTTTCCGATATATTTACCTGTCTTTGGATATTTCAGGAACATGACGGGTTGTTAAATGCATTGCATGTCTACGAACAGTTTCCCTAAGACGTACGAGATGTTTTCCTCAATAACGTAACAAATATAATGCGCCATAAAAACCTACTTGTATCCAAAATTCATTAGAAGTCGGACATATTCGCGGTTTGCGGAAATTCATTTGATGAAACATTCTGTACAAGATCCTCATTACAGTTCCTGCTCTTAACGAGTTGAAGCTATGAAAATTCAGACTTGAAAACACGCCTTTGCATATTCAGTGCTTGGGAATCTACCTGTATTTGAGAACTATTTTGAAACATCTGCTTCAAAAAAAAATGATGGTTGCACAATTAAATTCATTCAACCGTAACCTGCGGTTATAGATTAGTGAGTTTTATTTTATCCATTGATAAAATTATAGGTATAGGAAATAGCCATAAAAAAAGTAAGTAAATAAATGTACTGAAATATTTTTATTTAAGCTTATATAAGTACCTGGTTAATAAACTCTTAGTTTTATATCGAAGCTATCTGCTACTGTATTGGGAGAGGACGGAAGATCAGCACGCTACCTACCTTCACCAGGTCTGCGGCGCGTTATGCTGATCCTATCCCAATTTGTAGGTACTTACCTCATCAGCAGTCCAACCATCTTAGTTATATACTTAATTAATAAGTAGTTACAAATAAATGATTTATCTGTCTATCTATCTATCTAAAATAAAACTGTGACCTAATGAAAAACTACGAGTAGCAAGAAAAAAATATTACTAGGATTTTCCACTCGGATAACTTTACATAATAATCAGCTGTTTCAACTATTCTAATATCGAAAACATTAAAGTTTAATATGGAGTATTGATCAAAGTTCCTGCTACATAAGTTTTCTCCTTTTATACAATCACAAAAGAGTTCGGGACTCTCAATATCACGATAAAGTTTGATACTTCCGATCCCTCAAGGTCTCACAAGCCAAGGTTCCATTCTTCGCGTCCTCTCCGAAGCTTCTCAAAGCGTCCTCGATGTCTCTATGACTGGGTTCCATGGGCAATCGGGAGAACACCACCACATCTCCGTTGTCGCAGTCTCTCATCAGAAGCAGATTTTTGACGATTAGCCATTGGTCCGGGCTTTGCTCCAGAAAAGTCACGGTATCACCTGTAAATGAAAAAATGTTATAAGAAACTTATCCAATAGCCCAATTAAAATGCCAAACCCACACACCCTCAAACAAATTCTCAGGCTTATTATGACTAGTGACAGATGGCTACACACACCTCTATAAGTGGATAAGACATCGTGGTTTTGAGAATAGTATGTCTGATGATGAAGAACAATCATCCTGATACTCTTTTGTGCGAATTTGTTTTGTTAATATAGAATCTTACTTTCTTCTTCTCTCGTCACAATAATGTTTTCTAAAACACCTTTGTCCTTTCTGGTGCCTTGGAGAAAATGTCTTTGCTCAGACCTGCCTGCACTGGAAACAACTTCAAATCGACAATTCTTCCAGTTAATTGTGCTATTGAAATTTCCATACTTTTTGTGTAAAACTTTACGATTCTGAAATTAAAGGAATAAACAGTTAAATGCTTCAGAAAAGTTACTTGGACCACATTTGCATAGTATAAAAGACGATCCAAAGGAAAGATTATAAAGATGGATGGATGGATAGATTGCAAGATATGACATACCGAACAAGCACTTATTGATAAATATTTTACTAAAAAACTATACATACCTCCATCGTTGTTTTTTTAATATGTATTTTAAAACAAGATAGTTTTTCAGAAGCTCTATAAAAAGCTATTTGCCAAACGTCAATCATTTTATCAAAATTGAACATGGGTGCATCTTTGTAAAATGGACACATAGTTTTTAAACCATGTTCTCTTATTGTTTCAGTTGTCAATTCGAACTCAGTTACTGCAATGATTTTAGTAGTTTTAGTTTTGGCAGTAGATGTTTCGGTGGTTTCTGAAAAATCACTATTTTCATCCGAGTCAGACGACTCATCATCTTCTTGTAGTTGCCTTTTTTCCATGGCGGTGCTTAAATTATGTACAATAGTGTCTTTTACCATTTCTTCTAGATTACAATCACAACACTTTGTTACCGTCTTTAAGCAAAGTAAGATACAAATAGAAATCTTTAAGAAATTTAACATTTTGTACACTTCACTTCTCAACCGCTGATAGACGATAGACTTAGTTTGAGTTAGGATCAAATATTTAAAATTGGCTTTGTTATGAGATACTTATTATGCCATTGTTTGAACCATTGTCCATAAAAATAGTAAACACGATTGTACTGTGTGTGCCATTGCTCAATTGATAAATGACCCGCCATTTCTCAATAATTGATGATGATAATTGATTTATGAGGTAGATAACTACCTAGTTTCAAATTATCAGTAGAAGTGCCCATTAGGATTCCTTGTCGGAGGTATCACGAACTACGAGTATCATAACCCACCCCCGGAACAAATAACGGTTGGGATTTACATAGCCGTCGCACGAATTTAGGTAAAAAAAGGATAAGGGATGGAAGGGGTGGACTCCCCTATTCCAATGGTACCACTCCCAAAGATACGAACTGAAAAAAATCCGAGAAATTTCGATTATTATAGTTTAAGTACAGAAAAATTCAAATACGAACAAACTAAGTAAGGCCTACATTCCCAATGTTGGACTAAATTTAAAATTTGAATAGGATCCATTTAAGACTAGTCAAAAGTTGGTCCATTGTAATCATGTATATCATATCGGAACCCACTATAAACTATTGATACCTAACTTGATACCTAGCCAAGGTATGGAAGAGTATGGCCCGAGTATGAAAGACGTCGCAAAATCTTTGGCGTGACGATCTTGATACTTTCGAGACGGAATGGTGAATTGTGGAGAACTTTGTCAAGCAGTAGGCCACGATAGGATATAAAAAAACACAATTGATAAATTTTGTTTTTGTTTTTGTTGTGTTGACGGTGAGAGCTCATGAACATTCTGAATAAATACCTCTAGAAATGATGTTTATACTGTCGGGAGTGGGTATTTATGTTTTAGGTTACAGATTCTAATAACATTAATACCTACGAAAAGGGTAGGTACTGACAGCTGAGCGCTTTCGTGCTTCGGAGAGACAGGTTGTGTGTAATTTCCGAGACCACAGTTGGTCACGAGATCTGAAATCATATTGGTTTGTGATGAAACTGTGATGATGATGGTATCGAAATGTAACCTCTCGTTATGTAGGAAGTCACAAACAAAGTGATTTTCATTCTACAGTTTATTTTGGACTCGGTGCCAGTTTAGTGCTGTGATTTCATCGAATGCAGTTTATTACTGGAATAACACAGTACGAAACACTCGAGGCTCTGTTTGAAACTCATTGATTTTAGTTTTTAGCCGTAGAGGGTACAATTAAGTACCTTTACTTTGTTAAAGTTAGGCGTTGTTTGGTTTATACATGACTAAGTTTTTTGTTACGTGCAGCAGAAATGCTTTATAATGCTAGAACACCTGCGTTTAACGCCATTAATTATGAGCAAACTTAAATAAAAAGAACTGCTATAATAAAAGCACACAAATTAACGATATTAGACGCAAGTATAGCCCTAGATTAAGAACATAGTAGTATACTATTGGTATAACCAGATAAACATTTTATTTCAGCTTAGGTAATTTTTAAGAAAGGAAAAAGTAATGTTAATCTCAAGCTCGACTGCATGATGATCGAAAGTAATGATGATATATTTTTATGATTAAAAATATATATAAACTATCTAGTATAGAAAGGCAGAGGCTATGAAATAATTAAATGGAGCGGCTATAGGCTTACAACAGTAGCAACCTATCACCTGGAATGCTAACCTACTTTCAAAACACGGGCATGTGTTAATTGATTACGCCCCGTCTAGATATCTTCAAAAATCTACGCACTATACACTATGTACTATCTGAGAATTCCATAATGAGGTATACAGTTGTGAGCGTATTTGTTGTTTTTACTAAAACTCTAATAACCTAACTTCATAGACTGCTAGTCACATATTGTCAAACTGTGCGGGATGGAAGCGTTCTCTGGGATACAGTTCTATAACTAGTTCGGGGGACGCACATCCTCACCGCTAAACTTCACTGTGTTGGTGGAAAAGTTAGGCATAGTTTAGGTTTAGTTAGTTCTAGTTTTCTTTTGTTATAGCAAAAATGCATGGTTGTCTGGAAGAAATCGCTGTCAGCGATAAGACCGCCATTTGTAGGACATAGGTACTTACATTGTGTTCCTAAATACAGTAATTTATTCATTCATTCATTCATCCATTCATTCAACAACATAAAACCGTGTACATCATTACATCAAACATCGGTGATTCTAGAAAATAATTATGAGTTGAACTTTGGTAGTGGCAGCACTCAACATTCAGGTAGGCAACAGCTGACGCATTCATAATTATCTCACCGAGTCGACAACAGCGCTGACGGCGAAAAAATAATGAGGACAAATACACGATTTTAAACGTTGCTATAAATGTAAACAGTGGGAGAATCATTTGTCAGCAAAATAATATTTGAGGAAGGGAGTTGCAATTTATTTTGTGTTCGATACATTTGCATAACGACTGCTTGTTTTATTACTTTATTAAAATGGTTTGCGTACTTTGCTTTATGTTATGTAAGTAAGTAGACCAGGTTTCTAGTACAAGGTGAATGCATAATTGATACCTTTTCTTATTGGAAAAATACTTGAAGCATTTTATGGTCACCTATTTTATCATATGAATTAAACTTGGTTGTAGATTACTTATGTGACGCAGCGAGTGAGTAGCTGGCTGAGACGCAAGAGGGTTCGATTCCCGCAGCAGAACAAATGTTTGCGTGTTCTATATATGTTTGTCCTGAATCTGGATATTGTGGGACCATGGTACTTTTAGGTCCTGATACCTACGATACAGGGTATCATAATGTGGAATCAGAACTCCCTATATATGTGACTGTTGGGGATACATTAAAACAGCATAAACTAGTCCTAGACGTGTCCTAAATTTTCTGATTCAAAAAATGAATTTTCTGATTTTAATGAACATGTCGAAAGATGAATAATCAGCAATACGTTGACCAAATTCGCCATATATTACGTATATAATACATTTAAGTTTAATGGTATTCACAAGTGTACTTTACACTTTAAAATCAAAAATTCTTGTAAAGATTTTCCACGGAAGCAGCAACAGCATTCTAAATGTGATTGCAGAAGAATTTGGTTACCCTCTAGTATGGTAACTCATAAGAGGACCAAATCGTTGTTACCTATTAAGTACCTACTAGCCTAGTTTTTAAATTTCCACAAACAAAATGCACTAATTTTTCCGAACAAATTTAATGAAACCATGAAAAGTCAGTGACCAATTGTATACACCAGGGGTCTAGACAAATCCTCACGCTTACTTTTCCTTTCACGCTAACGCTGACAAATTTGCTAACAAATTTGTCAAGGAAATGTTTGGCAGCAGTCATGTGACATTTCCACAGCTAATGCCATTCCCAAACAAAACAATCTTTCCGCAGGCGTTAACGCTTACAGAAAGTGATGTTCGTCTAGAAACTAAGGTAAAGTAAATAGATTAAAGTGTGACTTATATTAACGAAACGCCCCGTGGATCTAATCCGGTCCCATACGGGGAGCCGAGGCATCATCTATCATTTAAATTAGGGTTGCCCCAGTGAAAAGGTGGTATTAATCTTACGGTGTTTTGCAAGGAGCATTTGCATTTCCGTTTTTGTAATATATTAGGGTGATTTGTTTTCTAAAATTATAGCAAAGTGCGTAAATTTCCAACAGGGTTTGTGTTTTTTATACAATTATTAATGTAAGAAATACAGGGTTATTTTCTGGCAGTTGTGAGTATCAACGGAAATAATAAAATATATGCTGCTAATTTACAAAAAATACAGAAACAGCAATATATCTATAGATAGTTTGCAATGGTCAACTAATCTAGATCACACCAGACAGAAAAGTTTCCAAAATTTTGGTTGCATTGCCACGCTGAATGGCAATGCTAATGCGTTGAACCAGATAAGGGCCAGATCTCTTGTCATGCGTCGCTTCGACCAGTCACCCTGAACTAATTTTCACGGTTCCCCACGGACCCAGAGTCTCAACCCCAAAAGGCTCATATAATAAAATAAGCTCTGTAGAGACTTCCGTATTTGCGCCTCTAAAAATGATACAAGCAATAGACTTATGCCCATAGGCAAAGATTTATCCTATTTTATTGACAAATGATCACAGAAATATTTCATATTTCTTTATTTGGAACTAGTTATAACAGAAGCAATAACTACACGGTGCTCAAAACGATGAAGGAAAACATCGTGGGGAAACCGATATGCTCTTGAACCTGAAAATCGAAGGCGATCGCCATTGGTTAGTGTTCCAATAAGCGGCGATGGGCTCACGTGGAATGCTAACTACTTGCGAAACGCGGGTATGTACCAAATGTAATGTTTGGAACTGCCTCTAACTACTACTTGATATCCTCAAATATATTCTCGCTGAGTATGTATCTCTTTTAACCAGCGCTTAAAATACCAGTTTTTTTTATAAAAACACGTTTTGACTGTAAAAACAAGGTTCTACTAGTTACTATCAGAATTATGCAAAGCTTGATTTACATATTCATCCCAATATTACTGGTTAGGTCTATGCAAATACACACTGAACGGTTTTTGTAAATTTTTTGCAAGCCATCTGAATAATTATGATAAAAAAACTAGTGAAACATAAATCACTAAAATAATTGATGAACTGAATCTTTCTTTTTTATATTAATTCTGAAATAACTTGACATTTATTAATTTTTATGCGTATATGCTGATCATGGTTGTACTTTACTTTTGCACAAACACCCAGTTTCGAAAGTAAACAAATTTGAACCTAAATCAGAGTCTGATTGATCAGGAAAAAAGAAACATACTATACCCACTATGAAAAAATGCAAATTTCATTGACACTATTTTCACAGGTATCTTACGATTACCGTTGGTAGGTTGGTTTACGAAGTATATGAAACCAACCAATGCGATGTATTTAGTTTTAATATTGCTTGGCTTGGTTTAATATTGCATATTTGAAGTACCTAAGCACAAATATACCATTTCTCAACAGGGAAACACTGAATACAGAACTATGTGAGTACATTATAGAACGGGTTTGAAGTCTCCCAGTCATTTATATGCTTAGTGCATAAATAAAGATGAACAAACTGGCGAACAAAGCACATTATACATAGGGGCCCACCTCAACCCGCTCCATATAACACCCATTCCGCAAAGTTTTGACGTTACGAGTATTTCCTTGCATCTCTGTAATATTATAAATTACCCTCTTAAAACCTGCACTACCTCGCAAAATTCACAACCCTATTGCAAAGGTGCTAGAACCAAAATTATGTGGCGAGAAACGAATAACGTTAGAGTTTTGATATAACTCGTTTTGTTTCATTTTAACACAAGTTACGCCGTTCTTTATGAGTGTTCTTTGAGAATGTGTTGTAACATAAAAGAGGCATCTGCAAAATCTACACACTTACAGCCTTTGTTGGTATAAGGAGCGCTCGATAAACGGGTGGTAAGATCCTTGTCCTCCAGCTTAGAAGTTTTTGTTGATTAAAAACGTCAAGGTCATCCAAAGGGTCCTCTTAGGTAGAAGCTCCGCCGCTGGCTATTCCTTACAAAATTGTTAATTTATCTAAACAAGTATAAAACAAAACTACAAACAAAATACTAGTATAGGAACATACTTTTTTATAGCAGGCTCTAAAAAAACTAGAAGTAACTATGTGTTAACCAGCAGTATCTATTAGATGCTATTATATCCACACAAATAGGTAGGAAGTCAGCAATCCAGGCCTACTAGATAGTCTGGTATGCTGTCTTCAGCAACTGAGCATAGGGTTACCAACTTTCACAAATAAATAAATGATAAAAGATAGTAGATGTAGAAATTTATAGAAATAAGGGCTGTGTTGCGTTGTATGGTTAGATGTTTTAAAACGAAAATTGTTTCTTAATATTTTTAGCAAATAAAATTAAGTAGTTTCGCCTACTATGTTTGTATCTGCAAATATTTGTCTCGGGTCTGGGTATTTTCTATTTATAATAGGTATGAATTTACAAAAAAAAATGTATATAAGTAGTATATCAGTCATGTAGTTCCCATAATACAAGCTCTGCTTAGTTTGGGGCTAGATGATGCTGTGTGAAAATGTCCAGCATTATTTATTATTTAATTATTATTATTATTATTACTATACTTTTTTTTGAAATTTTTAGTATTTGGGCCCCTATTAAGTTAGGATTTTATATTTTATAGTAAGGTTAGAAACCCTAACCGAACAGGGCTTGTAGCTAGGTAAACCCAAGGCATGTAGGTATTACATTCGGGTACTACGCGTCTATTATAATTATTATAAAATAATCGCTTACGGTCCGCCGCTTAACGGTCACTAACTGTTAAGCGGCGTTCCAGATTTAATCCAAATCAGTTGAACCAAAAAGCAATCTAAGAGTTATCAGAAACAACCATCTAAACATTTACCTTCACATTAATTCAAATTTAAATTTAGAATAACATAGAAAATAGCAGAATAAGTCATTAATAGAATAAATAAATAGAAAGGATAGAATATAATTAGTAGGATATACTCGTGGTTATAGGAAGTAGGATTCAAAAATATGAATGTTTGTTACTGATAAATTTTAGTAACGGCTAAAATTATTTGGATGAAAATTAAAAACTCAAGGGTGAAAAACACACATTCTACTTCATCTAGATATAGTCAGCCACAACAGTAGATTATCAGTTTTGATTATTAGCTCAAAATATCTATGAAACTCGTAAATTTAATCTCAAAATTTTGGGCCATTTTTTTTTAAACCCGAAGAAAAACAATGGGTAATTTACTTTTGTCACTGGCTCGACTCTGTGAACGAAATCGTGGGCAGAAGCTGGTAGTAAAGCCCATTTAGACACAGTTGTAGGTAATGAACCAGCTCTGATGCGACATGTAATTAAATCTAGTCAACTTGAACCCGAGTGTTTTTGGCATTTTGCCTCACGAGCAGCGCTCTACTCTTTTTTTCCCATTTGCTTTTTACATAACTTTTTAAACGGAGCATACATTTTCTTTGTTGTTACTCAGGTTTAATTTACTTATAAAATGAATTTGTTCGTTCGAAAAATGTATGTTGACATTCCCTATAGAAGCCTAGAACCACAAAAATATTTATTTGTTTAAGAAAAAAGGCAATAATCACAAGTTAATACTAGAAATAAAGATAAACTCGCTGTTGCCACTTGTAGACTCCATAAAGATAGTAAATCGTTTAAAGGGCACGGTGTACGCTTTTATAACAAACTCCCAAGAGATATACAAAAATTATCAATGAACAAATTTAAAAACGTAATTAAACAAAAACTTTATAAAAAGGCATAGTATAAAATATCTGATTATTTAGATGACAAAAACTCTTTTGATTGAAAATGCTCCAACTCGAACCAATTGTTTTGTAAAAGGATCATTAAAAAAAAATAACCATCCTTGTTTTCTTGCCTTTTTTTCCTGGCTCGGTCGTGCAGGAACAGGCAGTACATAAAAACCGACGTTTCAAAGAGATCCTTGTGATTTTATTGAATAAATGAATTTTGACTTTGACTTTGACTAATAATTTGAATGCATAATATGCCATCAGTTAGTGTCAACTATAGATTAATGTTCCATAGCAGCGATGGGCTTACAACCTAACTTACAATGCTAATTACTATGTAAAGCATGGACATGTGCAATATGTAATATATAAACTCGCCTTTGGATACCTCTACCTAGAATCCTCTTGCCAATCAATACCTTATTATGGATAATAACCTGAAGATGTCAAGTTATTGTCCATAATAAGGTCCGGTTTCTTTCCTTTAAAACTTATGTCAAGACCATCGTTGCCAATTCCTGGTGACGAAAGGTTACCCTTGTTGCCATTAGGCTCTCAAAAAAACAAAATAAGGTAGGTACTCGTATATCACTAATATGAGATCCCCTTTTACTTGAATTCCGCGAAACTGAAAGAATATAAAAGAATCCACTAGTCAGGAAGAAAAACAAAAGGTCCAATTCAATGCAAATACTTAGATAGATAGATAAACTCTTTATTGTGCATAACACCAATTTACAATATCAACACAGAAACATAGTAAAAAGAAAAAACAAAAAAAAAGAAATGCACAATGGGTGGTCTTATCGCTGAAAGCGATTTCTTCCAGACAACCTTAGGATGGAGAGAACTATTTAAAAGAATGACGGTGCCTGAATAAAAGTGTGAAAAATAAATATAAAAATACAAATTAAACATTATTTTTTATATAATACCTAATACCTATATCTAAATATATATTAATACCCACGTCATAAATATATACATATTACATACACAAACTTAGTTCCCCCTTTTCCCCGAAACAATAACTTGAATTATAAATCATTGAATCCCGAAAAAGAATTTCAATGTTCAGGATCTATGAAGCAATTTCCCCAGTTTACGTTCGTTTCCTCTGCTTGCTGATTGGGCCATCCCGGCCAGGGTTGTTCCTGTCCGACTTTGTGAATGAATGTATGAATAAATGAAGTACCTATTTTATTTAACACAAAAAAGTAGTAAGTAGTAATGAAATAAACAAAAATTTAATATAACTTCGCGTCACACATAAATTAAGGTCGCGCAAGATAAGGTATGGAAAGAGTTGTCGAATTGGAAAAACTGGATGACGTAGTGTAGAAAGGGCCTCCAACCCAATGGTCGGTCCACAGTAAAGATTTCGGAAATAGGTAGATGAAGATGGCCAAAGACCATTCGTCTCACTCTTTAGGAGGCCTTTGCCCAGAAGTGGAATTCTACAGGATAATGATGTAACTTAAATTACAGAATTAAGGAATAATTAGTAGTGCACGGCGCGACGCGGAAGGAGAATGTCGCGACTACTCACCCTGATGAAGACTCTCGGAATGAGTCGAAACTTAGTCGGTGCCTTCACCGATAGTGCAGTAAGTGAAAATTCCCGTTTTTACAATATGAATAGAATTAATGAAATATTAAGTTAATTGTTAATTATTATTCTGTTATTACAGAACGAAACTTAAAGTACAATTTTGTCTTATCTCTTAGAAACGTTATCTTGCAGACAATATGAAAGGAATTTGTCCAGCAATATAACGTTGATCAATAAAACGTTCATCCAAATTTTACGTAGGTACAAAATTTCACACATCAAGTAAAAAGTTAACAGATAGGCTGTGATAGTGAATCCTTCAAATCTTACCAAACACCAGTTTTCAGAAAAAGCTGAAAAAACAACATGGTCATTTTTACATAACGCACGCTAGTGTAGTCTAGAATATATTTTCAATTTACCTGTCTTTAGATAACGTCGCTGGAATCACTCTGAATGAATGCCGGAAGTATTGTTTTTTTTATATTTATGAAACAAAATAATAAATTAGAAAAGGCAATGGAATAACCCGGCTTTTAAAAATATCACCAGCTAGTCTGATCCACTTCCATCCCTGCTCTCGGGTACCGGTCCTGGGTAAAAATGGAACGGAATTTGCCCTCGGGAATTTTTACTGAGATTAGATTTTTACAGTGCCGTTAAAAATAAAATAATGACAGAAAGTTGAGTGTCGTTTAGTTGATGTTTATGTGCCGCTTAAAACTGTTACTTTGTTTTAGTTTTTTTGCGAAAATCCAACATTTTCTACTGAATCCCGTTAAGCTAGTTCAACAACTCAAAATGGAATATCAGCTGTTACTATCAATAATTAATTATAATGAGACTACAGTAACCTGTTTATTATTAAGGACTAAATTAGTTTTTTATTTATTAAGCATTATTTTTTTTTAACGTCAAGATTTTATTTTATGGTGTTAGCCCCGTGTATTTACACCAATCAATGCGTCAATCCCAATCAGGAGAAGTTACAACTTGAGCTATTGTAGAAACACGTAATCTTTGAAAATTATTTGAAACAATTGAAGAAAGGGTATCTTAAATCCTAGGAGTAAAAAGGGATCCTTAAACCAAGGGACAAGATTACACCTTCCCATGAAAGGGGACGGTCTCCTTTGAATCTTGAGAATTAGCTCGTTTATACAAAACAGGCCCATTCGAATTTGTGTCTAAGACCGTAATAAAACCAAATGCGAAGTTCGCTTCAGATTTCGCTATTTGTAAAGAAACTGCTTATAAAACGACCTATCTCAAGATGGCAGATATAAGATATAAGTATCTTAAAATAGCTCGTTTCAAACCAAACACAAACATGGAAGTAAAAAAAATAGTGAATGAATGAATGAAAATACTTTATTGTACATCTTAAACAAAGAACATAATATACAAAGTCTTACAATGGGTGGTCTTATCGCTCAGCGATCTCTTCCAGCCAACCTTTGGATGGAAAGGATAATAAGATACTTTGAGAGTGGTGGGGGTGTACATAAAATAATTTTGTGATTCTAGAAACGGAGCAAATATCATTAAAATCTACCAAATAAATCGCGGGTAGATAACGTGGTATACGGGTAGATGATTGGATAGTTATAATAATGTTGGACATTTTTCACACAGCATCATCTAGCCCCAAACTAAGCAGTGCTTGTGTTATGGGAACTACATGACTGATATACTACTTATATACTTTTTTTATTGTAAACAACTCAATAGATCAATGGTAATTGTATACAACTTTCAACTCCGTGGCAAGACCGTTTTGAATTCGCAACTTTGAGACTACTCTTTAATGCAGAATTTGGCTAACTCCGTAGGTAGATACAATAACCTTACCAAATGAACTTCTGTCCCCCCGTTATTAGCAAGGGGACAGACAGAATGTTTTAAATTTAAAAAAGTTCTGTCTGTCCCTACGTTGCAAAAATGGGTACAGATCGAACTCTTTTTCCCAACTGTCACCCTAGGGGAGCAGGGTAGGTGGGAATAGTTCAAATTTAAGGCCCTACTAAAACTAAATGCGAGTAATAATAATGCGATAGGTCTTGTTTAATAAACTGCAATGAACAATGTGAAATTGTCCTATTTCGGATAGCCACGATACGAGGTCTATTGTTAAATGAAAATCGATGCCTAGAATAGCGACACATGTGGGCAATCCTATTAGATGATACCGCTCCGACAGTGGAAGATAAGGGTAAATGCGCACTGATTGCATTGTCTTAGTTTCGGCTAGTTTCGTGTCTGTAAAGGCTTTGGGAAAATGATTTATTTTAAAACGGGCTCGAACCCTGTTTGAAATACCTTTGTGAAGCAAACAATTATAACGTTTGGGCGTTTTGCAGCAAATTATATTCCAATCAGTTTTTTTATGATGGGAATATAATTAGTAATTGTCAGTTATGAATTGGCTGCGGATGGAAATTTTTCGTATAAGACGGTTTTCTTTCGATTGCTTTACGAAAACGATTTTTGTAAACGAGATGATCTATAAACAATAATAATAATAATGCTGGTTTTTTTTTACACAGCATAATCTAGCCCCAAAGTAGAGCTTGTGTTATGGGAACTACACGACTGATATACTACTTATGTAGTTATATATATATATATTTGTAAAAACATACATATAATACATAGAAAACACCCGACCCTGAGGGAAATATTTGCAAATCATACAAACATTTGTCCTGCGGCGAGAATCGACCACGCAACCTTCTGTGTCTCAACACCAATCAATACTTAAATATTTAAATATAGTAGAAGTATTAACAACACCAATAATAAAATTAAGAAAAAAAAACAAGTTTTATACTGCAATCGCTAGTCTGATAAATAACTTTCAATACCAAAATAAAAATCGTTAACTTTTACGAACCTTTTTACCGAACGTATTTTTTTTTAATCATATAAAAAATAATAAATAATAATATGATTAAAAAAATTAAAACGTAATTAGTGCAAATTAAAACGTAATTAGGTAAAAATACTTGTATCGTCTGATTGTTAAAAAACCCACTGCATATTCATTGAGCTTTCACAAGGGTACAGAGGAGATGAAAAATCTAATTATTTTTGAACTTGAATCGTTTCAATTATTTTCCTAAAGTTTATTCTAAAATGAAAATGTAATATTTATTTACCTTTGGCAAAAACTTGAAGAGCGACGTAACGTTGAGAGTGGAAATTCAAAACAGAAGCAGATTAAAAAAGTTTTTCTACATTTAAGCTACGAATTAGGTACACGTACAGTCCCCAAAGAAGACTGGATTTTCCAGGTTTTAGAGAAAACATAGGGAGATTGTTTCTTTTTATTTTGAGGGTATTAAGATGAGGTTTTCTTTTGGCTTTCAGAATGTAGCTAAATTTTTATGGTTGTTAAAAAATGCGCATCTGTATCTCGTCGTAGATCGTCATTATCAACAATCTGAAGAAGTCCAATGTTGGACATAGGCCTCCCCTACAGCATGAGTGACGAACTTCGGCTACCTGTGTTCACCAACTCCTCGCAACCTTGGAGATGTCATCAGCATCGGGCAGGGAGTTTCCCTACACTATGTGTATATGTTTGAATGGTGATAGTATTTAGAATACTAGTACGATTCAAGAAACTATCTCTTACATTTTATCTTGTTGGTTCTGCAAGTTAAATGACCTGCCCAAATCCTCTTCACCTTGCTTATTCTAAAATGTAGTGAATTTAGTGGACTTTCTCATTTATTATATTATCACGTAAACACAAGATTATTAATCTCCAAAAATATAAAGAAGCATATAAACTTCAAAACAACAACGACGACCTCTGTGGCGCAGGCCCGCCTGAGACGCAGAAGGTTGCGGGTTCAATCCCCGTCTCTGGATAAATGTTTGTATGATCTGCAAATATGTCTCGGATCTTTTCCATGTATAATATGTATGTGTTTACAAAAAAAAAGTAGTATATCAGTCACGTAGTTCCATAACACTTGTGTTATGTTAAGCAGAACTTGCTCTGCTTAGTTTGGGGCTAGATGATGCTGTGTAAAAATTTCCAGCATTATTTATTTTTTATTTACATCGAAATTCAGCCATAGCCAATTCGTAACGCTATTTTGTTGCTGTTCCTTGTGTATAACAAGCCTTAGTTTACGTAGATTCCCAAGATAATTTGGCATAGCTTGGCTGCTATTGTCGAATAGGAATTTCCATTGCAATTGAGTTTGCACTGGTTAATGCAAACATAACAAGGTAATGTTAATCAATGCCTGTGTATACTCAGGGGTGGGCTCAAAGAATCAGTGTAGTGAAAAGATTTCCCAACTAGCGATATCGCCAGAAATCATCGTTAGTGATCATATTTATAATAAATAACACACTATTGTACTTCACAAGATAATAAAATAAACAAAAACTGAATATAACTAACAGTACAATAGGCGGTCTTATCGCTTAATAGCGATATCTTCCAAACAACGTTATTGGTGGTTAACGTCAAGACTCATATAATACTAAACTAAAAACTAAAACTAAGGTTGTCGTAAAAAAAACCTGCCTGTGTGATATTTCGATAGCTTATGTTATTTTACTTCACTGATTTTATTTTAAAGTTTTTATCACGCAAAGACGTTACCTATTTATCAAGTATAGAAAAATTAAAAAGACCTATAATCTTGGACTATATACCTATACTATATATATATATATATACCCAGTGATCAATGGTAAAACAAACCGGTGTGGTGAAAGGATTCAGTGCGCCTTCTTGTAGATGCTACTTTCATGCACATGTCACTATTTTCGAATTATTGGTTCAAGTTTGAAAGATTTGGTTCACTTATATTGAGCATATAAATAGTTTGTATGGATAATCTATTCATGCACAACAGAACACAATTGAGCATTTATATTATATTTTTATGTATCTAAATATGTAGATAGATAGATAGAAAATACTTTATTGTACACCAAATAACATATCAGCTTAGTTAAGTACTATCAACTTTAACAATGTTGTACAATGGGCGGTCTTATCGCTAAATAGCGATCTCTACCAGACAACCTTTAAATATATATTTGGATGTATGTATTATTTTTCATACTTAAATACATAATTTAAGCATGAAAAATAATAATTACTTTAATTAAAAGTAGCTCAGATGATTATAACGCTGCATTTATGGTAGGAAAATATATTTGCTTGTCTTGAAAAAAAAAACAGCCCTACAATAATATTAGAGTCTAGATAACCCTGTCATTCAACACTCAGATCACAACATAAAGGGAAGACATTTGTCTGAGCAAATGTTCTGATTATAAAGATGGATTCTATCTACAGGGTAAGGACATCTATAACTCAGATGAAGAGGCGTGACTAGGATGACTGTCAGAGTTGATGCCCAATAAAATGCTATAAATACGGGAAAAATGGGCTTCTAGATGTTCTTAGGGCAAGTTTACATTAAGTACCGGTATAAGTCATTATAGGTGCTAAGGCAAAATACGGCACGTCAATATGTGGATTAGCTGTAGGTAATCCACATATTGACGTGGTACTTATAAGTTTTGGAGGGCACGTTAACCTGTATTTCCCAATTGAAAATTAAGCCATGTCAGACCTTCGGGCTGTAGTTTTAATGTCAAAGTCAGTCGTTTTCTTTTTATTGAAATCACTGGGATTATTTAGAAATGTCAACGTGGAATAATAATAATAATGCTGGACATTTAAACGCAGCATCATCTAGTCCCAAAGTAAGCAAAGCTTGTGTTATGGGAACTACATGATTGATATACTACTTATATTTTGTAAATACATACCTATTATACATAGAAAACACCCAAACCCGAAACAAATAATTGCAGATCAAACAAAAAAAAATTCCCCCTGCGGCAATCGAACCCGCAACCTTCTGCGTCTCAAGCGGGCCATCGCCCACTGTGCCACAGATGTCGTCACACATATATAAACTAGTGCTTACATGAATTTAAATGTTTAAAGTGAATTTACGGTGATTCTTTGCGCGCGACCAATATCAGAGGAGTTAGAGTACATAACCCGATGTTCAAATCGTGGTTAAGCCCAAAAAGCAGCTGGGTGCAGAGTTTACATAAAAAAAAACTTATTGTGTATTTTTTTGTCATAATTATACAAAAACTCGAAAACTAGTTCATTTTCATGGTCAGAACCACCTACTTTTATTATGTTAATATATCTATATGTTTTGTGACACCCTATAAAACCGTTTTAAACCATTTATAAGTGATAAGTGTGCGAGAGTCGTTGCTGTGGTGTCAGATGACATTAGTAGATGCGGCTCAAAAACAACGTGTCCTCGTCTTTTTGCTTAGGTACCTACTGGCATACCTTCAAATTACAACATCAAAAGTAAACAAATGCCCTTATATTTAAATAACTATTTACTTTATTGAATCATACTAAATTATAAACGCGAAAGTTTGTGAGAATGGATGTTTGTTACTTTTTCACGCAAACTACTAAACAGATTTTGATGAAACTTTACAGTTATATAGCATCAGAATAACACATTGGCTACTTTTTGTCCGGGTACAACGCTGGCGAAGCCATGGTAGGAGATAGTAAAGTCTATATTGATAATTTTACTATCTAACAAGTACCTCTGCTAGTAAAGAAAATTACGAGCACAATAGTTCATACAATGACACGCTAAACGTAACTCGTTTGAGCTCGGAGTTAGAAACGTAATTTCGCGCTGGATGATAAATGGGATCACGCACCAGCTGCGTCACTTCATGCTGTTTATCTTATCCTGTAACGAATATGGAGTTGGACTGTCTGACTTAAGCGGTAAACTTGGAACGAGGATAAGCGCGATGGCGACTAGACTTGGAACGGGGCTACGCGCGATGACGACTAGACTTGGAACAAGGCTACGCGCGATGACGACTAGACTTGGAACGGGGCTACGCGCGATGACGACTAGACTTGAAACGAGGCTACGCGCGATGACGACTAGACTTGGAACGACGCTACGTGCGATGACGACTAAACTTGAAACGAGGCTATGCGCGATGACGACTAGACTTGGAACAAGGCTACGCGCGATGATGACTAGACTTGGAACAACGCTACGCGCGATGCTGACCAGGGCGTCTAGACAAATACCACTTTCTGTTGGCGTTAACGTCTGTGGAAAGATTGAAATATCACGTGACAGCTGCCAAGTTAATACGTGAGGTATTTGAGACAAATACCTCATGCTCAGACGGTCTATGCTGAGTTTATAACAAGTAAAAACGTTGATCGTATCGACATGATTTCCATACAAAAATTAACGAAACAGTTAACGTTTCGACAAGTTTTGTACGTATTTGTAACTCGGCTTGTACGTATTTGTACGTATTTATACGTATTTGAGGGCCTATGCCCTCGAAAACTGAGGGCATAGGCCCTCAGTTTTCCTTTAACGCTAACGTAAATGCGTAAAGGAAAAACATGACCAGCGGCCCCCCTTCCCCCATGCAGAAGCTACGCACGGATACATAATCGATGACAGAAAAAGTTAATACTAAAAGTTAAAAATATCGGACTTCCATAAAAATCACTTTCAATTGAATATAAATTTTAGTCTTCTCTAAACGTAATATGACGTCAACGTGCGTAGTCTCTGCAAGTCTTGTCAGTCAGTTGATTGTTTCAAAAACATCTGTGTTTTTTGTTACTTTCCCCTGGAATTGGTGTGCTTAAAAAGAATAAACGTCTAGTCTCGTCTGAACGAGCCAAGTTTGCGAACTTTTGCAATAAAAATGTTGTTTTGGTGAACTAACTGAAAGCCTGTGAAAGTTGCTTTGATATTAAATATTATGTACCTAACAGATGCTTTTTCATGAGTCGTCAATATTTTATTTGTAATAATAATAATATAAGGGAGATGGTTTCAAAAGGCAATTAAATCGCAAGTTAAAATCTAAGATAGTGTCGTAGTATTAAATTATAATATTATTATTCATAGGTACAATTTTCACAACAACAATTTTATCCAATCTACGAAGCAAAAACATGTTTATGGTGTTATACTACTTTTTGACACTGATAATAGTTGATTAAGCTCGTCTCCACTCCGCTTAGTTGGCAATAATTATACTATGCAAATCTAACGAGTACAATTTTATCGCAGAGGAAGGTCGTGTGGAACATTCTGCCGCTCCAATAAGTGTGTGATATGTCTTTACATTATGTAATTTGTCGCATGCATTTTAAGATTGCATGTAATAAATTGCAGAATGTTAAGATCGCCGATACTCGTCGTTGTTGATTTAAATGCCGACACTACTGTTGATAGCGTTAACTTTTCAAATAAATTTTATTTTAATTGGAGAGCGTACTAAGTAACATAACGCTAGATCTGTAAACTCATGTCCACCTGCACCTGCGGGTGCAGATCTCAGTCTTAGTTACCCGTTGTATGATAGGTCAACATGTAATTAAATAAAAAAAAAAATATTTTTTTCACTATAAAACTAAAGTGTTAGTATTGTACTTATGTAAGTAGGTAGGAAGGAAACATGCGTGCAGGCCAAGTTGTCTTTACGAGACTAATTGACTAGGACACGAATAAATGCCTTCATGACAGACATGTCATATTTATCAGGTTTGACCTGCAGCGGGCTATTGGTGCTACCTCGAAGTCAGATGAGTAATGAGGTAGTTTTTTCACGAATGATGGCTAGAAAACATAAAGCTTCAGTGAAAGTAATGAACATCAAATTTGTTGTACCATTATGGTAAGGAACGAATCCAAAAGAGTCGAGCTACGTGCATTTACGTATTATTTTATCCTAGAGGTGCGGTATGCTTTTCTACTTTTACAATGGATCTGGACACAGTCGAGTGTGTTTTTCTATTTTTACAATCGATCTAGGAACAGTCAATCGAAAACTAGAAAACATACCGCGTTCTTTTGCAGGAGCTCTAAAAATTCATTACTTCGCTTTCAAAAGAATTGTAATGAAAGAAAGCAGAAAACGAAATAAACATATCCTGCACGATCTAAGCTGAGCAGCAGTTTTTCCTCGATTTCCAATTGAAATCCTCATCCAAACGTTTGCGTTTCATTTTCTATCGTACGATCGCGACTACCCATAAGTGCCTGCAAACATTCTGGCTTGTAGCAAAAAACATTGTTCGTAGAATCAAATGAAATAGAAACGATTTAAAGTTACTCTTTCTGATCAAGTTCTATTTATATACAAAGTTTTTATCTGAAAGCTAAATACAAATCGTTTATTTCAAACAGTAATAACAGAATATGGTGCGGCACTGTCTCCTGCGTTAGTTTGACTATGTGGCAAGAAAACAGTTCCTTCCCCAAATGTTCTAGAAATAGTATATGAACTACAGTATATACATATGCAAAAAAATATAAGATATAACCAGAATAAATCTAATAGGTAACATAAACCCATTCTTCTATTAATATGCATTGTACCTATATGATTATGAGTGTGGGTGTGTGTGTGGGTCATGGTGTAGAGAGGGAGTGGAGGGATGTATTTGTGTGTTTATTTGATAGTGTGCAATAATGTAAAGCTCATTTAACAGGTGTTAGCATTATTTCTATACGATCGCAGTTATATTTTCGTAGCCAATCATTCAGGATATTTTTTAGTTTGTGCACTTTTTGCTCTTTTCCTATATTAATCATACGATGTTGTAAAAAGTTTGAGCTAAATAAGATAAGTGTCTGTCAACAATAGCACTGTTCTTTCTTCGTACGGGACAATTTGTGCTCGCTCTAAAAGGAATGTTTTACCAGCTCCTGCCCAGGAGCTTATACAATGTCCTATTATGCACTCTGCTAGAGCCTTATAGGTTTGTAAGAGCGTTTATACTGCAACCTGTCAAAGCGTTTTAAACACGTGTATCAGTTTCCATATATGTTTAGCTACAGTATTTATATGAGGGGTTAGCCTATCGTCGATAACTATACCGAGGTACTTTATAGTATCCACTATCGCTCTCTCTTGATTTCGGTTGCAGAGAAACACGTGTGATTTTATTTGGCGATTTTTTTAAAGCACTTTGTGTCTTATTTGTGTTTAATAATAGAAGATTAGTTACAAGCCCCGCAATAACTTTGGCCAATCTTATTTGGATCAACGCATTAGCATTACCATTCAGAGTTGCAATGCAGCTAGCATTTTGGAGGTACTTCTGGATCAGTTGATCTATATATAGATCGCATTCAACGGTATTCAGATGGATCAACTGTTTGATTGTATAATTTTTTATGTATAACCGTGGTTGTATTATTATATCTGTAAATAAATCTAGGTATTAGTAACGTATATTTAAGTATACTTATAATTAGGTAGAAAACTTACTAAACCAACTTATTAAACCATGTTTGTGTTAAACAATTTTAAGACTATGCTTTCGGAGTTTTATTTTTCCGTGATACAATAACATGTGTTCTAAAAGAACCACCCAATTCATTAGAATTTTAATGATTTTCAGTAAAATAAATGAATCCTCTATTAAAGCTATTGCACATTGTGTTAATATTAGTATAGATAACGTCACCGTGAGTAGCCTCAGCTTGCCCTTTACTTAGATATCCTTCTACATTGAAATATCTCTATGGTCGGTAGAAATGTTTGCGGAGCGCATGGAGGTACGGATACGACTTAAACGTGCGTGATCAGAATGAGCGAACGAGGATTTCTGGAATCCCGATAAGCCCAATATTTCGGGTAGGCAGGTTTTTGGACCTACCTATTATTGGGTGACATGTTTATAATGGTTGGGAATTGGATAATCAATTCGAAAAAATAAATGGCGTTGCTGCATTTGATGTTGTGAAACGCTATCAAATCCTCAACAACTCGAGGTCACTCTATGGAGCATTTTAAGATCCCAGGAAGCTTTTGGGTGGAGTTTGGCTGGCTATACATCTCGACTAGGCTCGAAGAGACTCAAAACATATATACAACGTCTTAATTTCTAAAGGGAATAAATCAATTGTAATTCTAACATGGAAATGAAATAAATTGTAATAAATATTTAAAATTAAGTTTCTATTTCAGAAATTGCTATTTCTTGCCGTAAAATCTAAACTCATCTAGAACTTACACTATATTAAAGTAGTTTATAATGTCTAGCTGGAGAATTTTCTGAGCTGACTCTAATTAAATATAATTAAAGTTTAACTAAAACCAGCTTCTAATGGAACATGTAGCAGCGTCAGCTCGCCACAAAGTTTCCAATACCTTCAGCATCTCAGGTATGCTAGGGCCCTCTTCAAAGAACAATAAGGTGCAATATCAATTGTTAACTACACTTCACATTAAACATACCTAACCTTAGTCTGCAGTTTTAATAAATAAATCTCTTATTGCATGCTCGTAAGCGGTATACATACCGCACACAAAAGGATTATAAAAAAAACAAGCCAACAAAAGTGTTTGTTGACATAGTTTGTTTGTTGACATTCTATTTGAGTAATAGAAGAATATTATTTTATGATTTCAACAAATGAAAACGTACTGACAATAATAATAATAATAATAATAATGCTGATCATTTTTCACACAGCATCATCTAGCCCCAAACTAAGCAGAGCTTGTATTATGAGAACTACATGACTGATATACTACTTATATACTTTTTTGTAAATACATACATATTATACATAGAAAAGACCCAGACCCGAGACAAATATTTGCTAATCATACAAACATTTGTCCCGCAGCGGGAATCGAACCTGCAACCTTCTGCGTCAGAGGACAATGACCCTTTATAGCTATATATTGATACTTAACGGTAAAAAATCAGCCACTGCTAGACGGTATGAGGAAACGTGATCCGACATGGCAATATCAGTTTGGATATAGTATGCCATAAAAAAGCCTTCATGTCACACCCTCACGCTCTAGGTTGGTGAGGTGATTCTTGATTAACCATCGATGACTTGTGTGTGCGTTTTTCTTCGTATGGACCCTACCTAGAAATTCCCAGGTTTTCTCGCAGTTTATTAAATTATCCCAAGGCAATATCTAACAAAGAACCTGCAGTTTTCACTTTAACTTTTTATAATTTAATCGTCTACTAGTTTTTCACTACAAGAGAGTGTTCGTTATTCAAATAATTTTAGCATCAGAATTATGCAGATGTTTCCATTAAAGTGTCGTGTTTGAGAGACGTCGTATTAAATAGGCATCAGCGGCGTTTTCCATCATATTGGCACTTCACTGAGTTTCTACTAAGTTTAACATGAAGCCTTCCGTTTTAATTAATGTAGGTAAAGCATGTGTGGTTAAAATCAATGTTTTAAAAGGGTAAAGTTGTTAAACAATCACAGTTCACGTAGACGTGTGTACACAGAACAAATATACTCCAAAGAAGGTGCCTATTTTCGCTATTGTATTTATCTATTTAAATTAATTGAACAAACTACCCCCGAAATTTTTAGAGTACTTCCCCGGACGTTGACCTTTATTGAATTCATAGAACAGCAATATAAGTCGTCGCATTGACATGTGGCTAAGTCGTATCAGCAAAAAATTATAACAGACAAATGTACGAACACATATACCTACAAATTTCTCGCGTCGCGAGTGCATAACGTCAAGTTAGTAGACGATATATGTCGTCATATACATATGTATATGACATGTATATACAAATAAATAAATAAATAATATCGTCGAAGTATGTTGCGTGATCCGTATTTGTTACAGATGTTCAGATTTCCATTTGTAATGTGTGTTGTATTGTATTGCATGCACTTGCACATTGTTTTAGTGTGTTTACACACACGACGATTTGCTCAGGAGCAAATCGTCTTGATCAGGGCTATAGACAAATACCACTTTCTGTTGGCGTTAACGCCTGTAGAAAAAAATATTTTTATGGAAATGGCATTAGCTGTGGAAATATCACGTGACAGCTGCCAAGTTTTACTTTGACAAATTTGCTTTAGCGTGAAAAGAAATTTGCGTTAGCGTGAGGTATTTGTATAGACCCACACCTATTGGTATAGGACGCGGTTCAAGTCACTAGTGCTTATTGTGTTCACGTTAGTTATTAACAGCATTGCAACTAAACGCAAAGTAAAACGCAAACCACCGCTGAGCGGATTTCGTTAAATTTAACAACTAACAAGGAACAAAATGCGCTGATCTTTTAACCCAACTGAAGGATTCAAAACTTCTGAAAGTTGTTTCGGTGCGAACAGTTAACAGCATTACTGAGGTTTAATTATAGAGGGTTGCCGCATTGACTTGCAAATGCCGAATAGCTAAAGCTGCCCTTTTGGATACCCGGGTACAACCAGACAGGGCCTTTTCACTTACAAAAGCAAAATTTGACGGATTTATAAATTTGGTTTTGTGGTTATGTGGTTTTAAGCTATGCTCGGGGAATACTTCATTTGATAGAAACCTATTGGCTTGCAGTGACTTTTTACTTTCAACGCTAGGGAACGGTAGATATATGTGTGAGTGGCGTGAGAGATTGTTCGTTTGTTGGTTTATGTGTTTGCTTCGTACAATTTTTCTCCGATTATATCTATTAAGGTTGTCAATAGTTTTGTACATTAAGGCAGGGTCTTGGATAGGTTTTATCGCCACAAATCACCAGGATATGCTGTTATACATGGAGGAGGGGGTTTAAAATATTAAAAAATATATATAATACTGGTTTTAAGTGTTATATGAAAACAAACGTCCCTGATATCTGCAACCTATGGGGTATTTCTGATGCGGTGCCTTCCTAACTTTAAATGTCGCGTGTACTTGTAATTTCAGCGGCAATGAGTATTAATGGGTATAGTAAATATAAGTGGGGAAAGTAATTCCCCGGACAAACTCTTCCACAAAAAAAACTCCAGTACGGAACCAGTGTCTTGTTGATTTTAAAAAAAAACCCATTTCACTGTGTGAAACAGTTTTCAAAAGTCTAGTAGGTATATAAATCAGGTGCTGTAGGGAGAAATCACTCAGAAACACAATTATAATAAAAGCCCCTAGGGACGAATAAAATACAGATAGGCTGAAGATTAATTAAGCCGAGCTTCACCGTACTTATAACACAGTACTAATTAATCCCTTGCCATTAATTTACCAATGATTTAAGGCTTTGGCAAACTGCTGCCCTGATTATTGACCTGAACGAAGATGAACTAACCACGAAACGATGAACTAACGGGATATTATGGTAAATAGCATTTACCATAATATCCCATTTTTATTGAAAACTAACGAAGCCGTGGGTTTTGCCCACGGCTTCATACACGTGATATATCAATTCTGATAATCCACTTAATTCTAAGTACTTACTCTAGTCACTTTCTCTCCTTACCCAGAAAGCTGATTTGTCATAGAAGTTACAAGAGAACAGGGGGCTTTATTGAACAGACGTGGTCAAGGCAGAATCGGTCAGACTTATAACTAAGTACTTTTCTCATGGTAACATCCTATTCGCAGAAACTGCAGAGTACCAAAATACCTATCTAGTAAAGTATTCCGGTCGGTGACTTGGACTTGTTTTCTATCTATAGACCTATAAATTCAGGTATAATGTTTAATATTGTGTAGATAGTTAAACTATTTTTTTTCAGTTTTTGATAAAAATTAATAAAAACCTGGATTCTAAAATATCTTTTGGAATACTTATGCTTTGGTTTTAAATTGCGCAGAAACGCTCTTCAAAGCTTGTGAATGATAAAGAAACAGTAGTTTCTTTAACATAATATTCAGTCTAAGCTACTGATATAATGTAGGTATAACTTATTCAACATTTGGATACAATTAATTCCTTAAAAAACTCCACTGCCTTCCCTTTCAATAGCATACTTAGTAGTGTTTAACACAGGCTTGCAAAAACAAAGTAAACCAAAAAAATACTAAAAGCTTTTTTCTACTCAAAGCTGATTTTCTTTCTGCTACTTTTCTTTTATCAATGTAAAGCAGCTATGCACTGTGGATCGATAATTCGACAACAGACGCAAGCGTGAAAAGTTGGATATATATGCTCCAAGTCTAACATTGTTTTAATATTCTGAATTGCCGAAAATTCGCTTAACTATTTGACCTTTTCTAAGAAATACAAAGGTATTGACATTTAAAAAAGTGAATGTTAACTTTTAATTAAAACGTTATCGTTCTATTATTAGTTATAATCCCTGTGCCCTTCCCAGTCTCCGAAATTGGGTTTAAGAGTTCCGTACAATCAGAGACAAAATAACGTAAACTTTTCTAAATTCCTTAACTCCAAAAACCGAATTTAATATATGCCGATCATTAAAGTCAAATCATTAAAATACATCAACTTAATTCCAAACAAAGTAAACACGTCATTTTTTAAGATATTAAATAAATTTGAATAACCTAACAGGAGGTGTCATCTTTCTGAAGTCAGTCAAAAATATTATAGACAATTTCTTTCTCAATTAGCCTAAAGACTAAAATGTTGAAAACTATTTTTGACGCTGACTGTACATACACTAGTATTTATTCCGTGGCTTCATATTGGCCCTTGTTCTTGGAATATAATATCATTTGTTGTTTTCTATGTATTGGGTCTTCTTTGGGACATTGAAAACAGACCGTCGATCTGTCGGTCATTTGTTAGACCTTCGAGACGAATTGGAATATCGACAGAAATATTGAAGTTGTTTGTAGAGGTTGCGCCTTTCAAAATATTTCATTTATTTCCATAAAACTCTTACACGTTCACACGCTAAAGATTTCAATGGAAATAATATCTAGACAAGGCCTAGCATTCCTTAAGAGCCTAGCAAAGTAATTATTTTTCTTTCACTTTGCGTGGATAGACATCACACGCCACGTTTCATGCAAACGGATGTTTGCATGAAACGTGGATGTTTGCGGATGTTTCATGCAAACGGATGTTTGCATGAAACGAATCCACATTTATGTCACAAAGACAAGAATGTGGATTAATTCCTGTCTTCGTGACTGAGATAATTGATGGTCTTGATATTTTTGCAGGTTCCAGATTAAGTAGATATTAACTACATACGAGTATCTATTTGCTAAGAAATGGAGAAATGAAGTCATTTACAAAGATGATTGAGTTTAGTGGGATGCTAGAATACATGGAGACACTGAAATTGCATTAAAAAGATGACAATGGTACTTGGCACGTACATGAAAAAAAAATATAACTAGTTAGGGACACTGCACCACAGCGAACACACAGATATGCTGTGTACACTATACACTTCGATAATAAATTGTAGATAACCTACATAAAACCAGAATAGCATCGGTGTAGCGTAGTCTTGACATAAACTCAGAATAACATTCTCTATCCCTATCTCACATTTGTGAAACTAAAAGTGTAGAGAAATTAAGGGGCTGCACCATGTTTAAGTTAATTGCTATTCTAATTTTGGAATAACAGGAAGCCTGAGTGTCCAAAGTCTATGATCGTGTATTGAGCTTTATCCATTTAAAATGAGCCACACAAACAAAGTTATTATGCTTTATCGTGTCGTGCACTGTGACTCAAATAGAAATCTGCAGAATACAGACTGCGCTAAATGCTTGTTGGACAAGATCTCAGATTACGAGTATTTTCTTGAGAAATTTAGCCACGTGAAGAAGCAGTAGAGTTCATTTGTATCCTACTAACGATTTGCTCCAAGATAGCGTTCGTAGAAAACGTTTTCTAAAGCTAGTCTATGAAAATGTTATCTTAGTTTCTAGGTAAACGTTTTCTCAAAGCTTTAAATTTTCCGTGATCAGCATCTCAAAGAGAAATAAAATCTGCAGTATAATTAGTGAGAAACGAACAAAGACACTGACTCTAATGTAAAAAGACAATTACTAAACTAAATTAATGCTGACGTAAAAAAATATGATCTTGGTTCACAGACCAAAAAAGTTTTACTTCTCTTCATAATAATGCGCACCAATTTTTTTTTTATAAAAGTATGTATAGAATTTTACCTAAAATTCCAAGTCAAGTGCCAATAAATCGGCGATGGGCTTGCAACCTGTCCCGTGGAATGCTAACTACTTGGAAAACGCGGGCATGTGCCATTTGGACGTGACTCTGACAACGTCCACTTGGTAAAAATAGGTACTAACACGATGGCATTGCGGAGTGTTCTCGTAATAAGGCCCTCACTGACCCTTTATTCGATGGTGACTGTCGGTCGCAGAATGTTGGAAATAGAAGTATTCTTTAGTGTAGTTTAAGTCCAGCAGTGGACAGCAGCTAGCAGATAATATTAATATGGAGATAATCTCACGATTATCCAAACAACTATGTACAAGTTACATACATAAACAAAAAATACAGATGAAACAGCTAACTATCGATCGCCAGTCAGTTCGCCAGTGACTGGCTCGATCTAAATCTGCCATTACAAGACGTCTGAAAAGTAAAAAAGTACAAAAACAAAGAAAACAAACATCTCGGGGATAAAAAAGATTTTCTTGTGAGTTTGGGAAGATGTATTGCTTTGAGGTAAATCCTAAGATATGTTAAGCTTGAGAAAGCAACAAATTTTACGAATCAATTTCGAAGGATGACGTATATATAATTTGTGAAAATATTACGTCTTCTTAGTAGCTATATTGTATTTTTTTATAACTGGGTATTTTTTTGTTATTATGCTTACAGCATACATACTACTGCTGAATAATGTCAAATATTAAAAACAACTCTCTAAACCTCGCTAAGTGATTTGAAATAATCGTGGTTTGGTATTTGGTTTAGAATATTATTACCTCTAAACGGCCAACGAAACGTCAGCAGGAGAATAGTAAAGTACATGTAAAGTACGACTATACAGTCGTAATAATATTCTAAAAAGGTTACAAGGCTTTCGTGTCCCTGAAAAATTTGAGTTTGACGTATATTTGTAAACCTATCAAGTATTTAAACACAAGGAAGTGACTACATAGGCAGTGCGCACATGCATTTCCATAATTCTTGCTACGCTGCGTAATCATCGTAAAACATTGAGAAACTAGCATGCATTCAGAATGCACGCACAGCTAAAAGACATGTAAAATAAATTACACGCACATTCTCTCCCTCTCATCTCGTTTTCTCTTTCATATAAATTTGAGGCATTATCGTTTTATTACAAAGCCAACATCTTAATAAGTTTGTATCGTTTCTTTTTTCCGGCTGTTATTTCATCTATATCTTAGAGTTTTACTTGTACCAAAGAATATAATCGTCAAGAAACTATTCTGTTAATTATTATTCTCAGCTCTCTGCGTCTCGCTGCTAGACCAAGTTTATAGATTTTTTTTAATATAATATAATATCAATATTTGCTTGAACTAAGTGCATACCACATATTCCCTTATAATTACTACTAGTACCAATATTCAAAGATTAATAAAAGTTTTCCAACAGGGAATAAAAACGAGCACAAACACTAGTACGAGCATGTAAAAATAACTAAATTTTTACACGATTTGAATCTACCTTTTTGTGTGAGTATTGGTCAAGCCACCATGTTCGTAGCATATACTTTTAAAATGTCTAAATAACGTTTCTATGATTTGGAATATGATTACTTATTTTCATACTAATTTAGGAATATATTTCTTATAGATTTCAATTCTGGGAGTAAATTCGCACACAACACGCTCGCCCTTTCTTATATTACGTAAATACCTCTAGATATAATTATCTAGTCTTCCTTAACAAATGCAAGTGTTGTTTTAACAAAACTTGCAAAAATAAGACACGTTCTTGTTGAATCATCAAACATTGGTTTACAATAATCTAGAGGTCCTATGCTGCAATTTGCGCGTCTATATAATAATTATCTAATTTTCACAAACTAAACCCACTGAACCTTGATAACGATATATATCTGTTTTTTTTTGTTTTTTACTCTTAGCATATTTTACCAAAATAAGACACGAATTCGTATGGAAATGTAGTTGCGCTAATGGAACGCTTTCGTCCTTCTAAACACACTCTAAGACAGCCTTTTCAGACAGTTTATGTCCAATTAAAGGAGCTCTATTCATTTAGTTGGATGTAATCTGCAAACTAGATCCAACAAACAAATACATATGTATTCATTGCTGTCATATATACAGTTTAGTATACGTGTTAAAACAATACATAGGAAGGTAGGAAGGCTTATGAACTTCGTTAGGGCACTGCAACTTTAGATCAGCTCACAGAAAAAATGCACCTTCTATTAATCTTGAAAAGATCAATTTTGATGGTGACGGTCAAGACTAAGGGCCCGATCAAACCTATGTGGTGGCGGTAGTAATAAATACATTCACGCGAATTTTGACAAACACTTTTCAACCATCCATTTCCATTTTTTTGGTTACAGCAGAAAATCAGCGTTAGGTGTAAACTCATCCAATACATGCTGAGCTGAACACCTTTTTGGGACTACATTCAACAGTCTTATTAGACACATGAACCAAAGAACAATAAAATTATATTGTATTTGTTTTTTTTTATCATTGTTTGTGCCAAATAAAGTTATTCTATTCTATTCTATTTCCCATTGATCGTGACCGCGTAACACGTAAGTTTGACCAGGCCATAAGGTTTCTAATCTTCTTTTGTTCAGTATGCCAAAGACCGTGGTCGTTACGATTAAGTACGCCGATAAGACGGAATAAAAGCTGAATTTATGATCCTGGCCGTTTATAGCACAGTACTGGGCGTTAATGATCTACATTCATTTGTCATTTGTCATTGATCGGGTCATTTTGAATATGACCTTTTGTCTTCTTCAAAATGAAACTGATTTATTTACTTCGATGCACTATAATTCTTAGAAGGAGTATCAAATCTAAAATGTGACAGCTACACAAAAGATGGATAGGACAAGGTTTTGCTATCGCTTTTTAGATGTAGGACCCTATTGATAAAATATTTCTAAAAGAAAATTCGTAGTGCGATACGTAAACTCGCACCATTAAAACAAGATAAGGGTCTTCTAAAGTTTTCCCTCACAAGGGTCGCTTCCGAATCAATTGAAACCCCTGTACGCAATATGTAACGGTTTTATCTGCTTTACCTTATGGTTATATTTATCTGACGGCTGTCCCTTTCATCCTTTCCTACTCCTATAGTTTAGAATGGGAAAACATGGTAGAAGTAGTGGAGCTACTTGTAAAAAGCCCTTCCGGGGAAGTACTACTAACTAACATACAAACAAAAATAATGTTTCTGAATAACCTTATCAGAGGGATGATAAAAAAACATATATATTTTGCCAAGCAGTAGTGCTTGCATTTCTGTGATCGGATGCGGTTTGAAGGGTTTCCGGTACATTACAGGCACATCAGACTTTTCACCCGTTTTGTCTCAGGGCAACGCGCGTGAGATACCTCCGTTATTGCAAGTGTCCACAGGTTACAGTAACCTCTTACCAAAAGGAGGCCGTATATTGTTTGCCTCTTAAGTTGTAAAAAAAACATGGACACTGGCATGGCTATTAGTTACCGATAATCATCTTAACGTATGGACTGAACAGATTTGGATGGAATTTCAAATAGATTATTGAACTCGAACATAAAGACTGCATTTATTCCAGATAACACGCAAAGCAGTGGGCAGAAGCTAATAAAAATATATTAAACACCGCGCCAGACATACTTAAATCTTTAGTGGACCCATTATTAATAAAAAAATATGGACATAACATAAGAGTGATTGCGTTTAATACACAATCTTTAAGAGTAAAGAGACTCTCAAAGGCGCCACAGCCTGCTGAGTTATGTTTAACGTGATGAACTATGAAGTAGATTGTGTCTAGTTTTATATTGAATTTTTATTTCGCTATTATAAATAAATACAAAAAGTCCTCTAGGGAATCTAATCTCTATCTAACTATCATAGTTAAGTCACAATAGCAGCTTTTGTGTTCTAAAATTAAATTAGATCGCCGATGTAAACAAAAGTTGGTTATATTCGTATCGTAGTTTTATTCGTACATGTATTTTTCCAAACTACCCCTCAAAGGGACGCGATGGTGTGTTAAGTTTGTATAACAAATGTTTAACGCTTGGTGTGATTTGCTGTAAACTTAGTTTGGATACTTAAAATACAAAAGAACTGAATACGTATAAGGGTATTCAAAAAAATCCCTTAGGGTACAAGGCACGCAAAGATTTTTGATGCAGCTATCAATTACCTACTCTACGCGAGTAAAACCGCGGGTATCGGCTAGTGATAAATTAAGAAGGCCCTCTAAATAAAGTACACAATCTTTAGTAGGTACACCTCATGACACTGAACACGGTTTGGCTGTGGATGGCACACCGAACCGCATGACATCTCTTGTACAACTAAGCCATCTTGGCCATTCAGACCTTCTACTCATTATCAGATATTACCTGGGGCTCGGGTAACCATCTTGAATTGGAAGGATCCCTGTCTAAGATGCCAAAAATGCCTGGCAAATGGTGGCCATCTCATAAACATCCAAATCAGTATTCTGATTAAAAGTATGAATATCCTTCTTAGATAAATGAAGAATGACAACATTAGGATTGATCGAAAGTCGTAAGAGCTAAGTTTTATCGAGACTAATTTAATTAAGCAGGAGCTTAGGCCCGTAAGCTTAGACAAAGATTTAAGCGTGTCTTACAGCCGAATATTAAAACGCTTTTTAACGTGTAAGTACGATCAGACATGACATCATTAAACATTGCATAAAGCCCCTCTCTTTTCCAACTCTACTTCAATCTTAAGTAGCGTTTCAGTATTTTGCATTGAGTAGCATATTTTTATGAAGAAATATCAGTAAGTCTTAATCTTAGCTTAGTGCTGACGGACTTTGGCTTCAAGGAGAAAAACAGCCTGCTTAAACTTTGCCTAACCTTATGGAAACAAGCATGAAATGATTATCATGTTTTACTTCAGTATTTAATCTGTAGTTTTTTCTGTAGTGTTTTTGCCTTTGATATTTTCACAAAGAGTGAAATCCCTCGTTATTTTTATTGTTCTTTATGGTTCTCACCCGTTTTGTTACTGCCTGGAACTACGAATGCAATATTCATAGGAAAACTGTGATGACTTTATGTACCCACACTTTATGCAGTGCATAGTTCCGTTTCGTATTCGTAGTTGTCTGTAAATCTCGTAGCAATTTTGTAGCACGTCGATATTTCGTATGATTTTCCCAGGCTGAGCATTCCAAGGAAAAATCAAAGGTTGAGATGAAATATGTCCTTTGACTCATGAACATTCTATTGAATAAGTAGAATCCAGTTATAAATCTTATAATTCAAAAGAATATAACTGAATAATTTAGTTGACTCAAGCCATCTCTCTGTTAACGTTATTTAGTTATTTATTTATTCGGTTTTTGTTTTTTATTTGGTTTTGCTGTTTAGCTGAATCAACTCATTGGCAGGCGAGCAGGCACAGATATCCTTGTTATATCGCGTTTCAGGCACCTACCGAACATGGTTTACAATATGTTTGTCATAATTATAAGCTTTGCGGGTCTTTATCGCATTTACCCTTTTTTATTATTTTCCGTAAACTTATATTATCTAATCGCGAAAGTATGAAAAATACTAATATGGCTGTCTTCTTGTATCAAAATTATACAGCTAGTTCGATATTACCTGTTGTTCTCGTACGAAACAAATACCTTTGAATTAACAAGAATGATTAGAAATAATTTAGTTAACTGTATTCTTTAGGAACAGCACTGAGAGGCCTCTGCTGGGTTCTATTGTGGCCAAGAGAGGTGTCATCAATGGTTTAGTCAGCTTCGTGGAATGGGAAAGTGCCAAATTGAGCTGAAGTTTGTCTTGAGACAAAGATTTGATGGATTTTAATGCAGGTTGTGCATACCTGAAACAATTAGGCGAACGTTTTATAACAATGAAGTCTTAAATGTGAAAGAAATATCGCTCCGTCGCCGCGTCGATTGGTATGTGTGCGTAGTCCGGCGTACTGTGCTGACGGGACAGAGCGACAAGGGGAGGCGAAGTACATGTTTTCGTGACCACAAATGCCACGCATTATGTCCCAAGTGTGCGAGAAAGATATGTCATAACGAAAGATAAATTGTTTCTTTTATGTGAAATAATTTCTATATTTTGTTTTTTCCGAAAAATCTCTCTTTTAAAGTAGTTCTTATGACCACGCGCATAGCCTTTTTGCTATGCACTATGACAGCTTGTTAGAGTTTTGTTAATTTCATAGATTTAATCACTAGAAGCCATAAACAACTGGTGCTAACATTTCAATTGACGAGTTTTCGTGGCTGAAATAATACTGCACATTAATTTCCCGACGAACGTGCTGGGAATACGTGCCAACTGACTTTAGCTCGGAAATTCGTTCAACACCTACCGTTCACAGTCAGAAAGGCAGACTAGTCATTTAACTTAGTACTCAATTTTATTGAAAACAGAATACTCATCTGAAAGGTTCCAAAGACTTCATTCATTCATAAACTAGTCACTAAAATGTTTACCTTTATAGGTCAATAAAAGGTATTTACAGGTCACACACGTGTGTACAGGTATGTACGTGACACACTGTCACGTACAGTGTGACGACAAAAAACTTACATTTGAAACCAAGCTTATGTCATTTATACGAAAAAAACGTTATGATACATCTGCTTATATTTTAAAACTAATATTAAATTTCTAAAATTTCTAGTACCTATCTAAGATAGCTTAGCTGCATCTACATACAATACAGTTGATATTTACTAAATAGAGAAACTCTAGTACAGTACAGTTGAAAGTTACGTAAGTATTTTCTGAAAGACTTCTTCCTTCCTGCATAAAATTTTAATTTTGTGTAATACATTAAAATAACATTAACGTTTGCCGAATGTCAAAGAGTTTTGTAAACCAAAACATTGTTGATTTTATAAATATTCCGTAGGAAGCGATTGCGTCGTAATGCGAAGGGGAATTTGAATCGTTTTATAAGGTATGAAGGTGCAATAAAAGTTGACAAATGACGTTTCGACAGCACGCACGTCCTTGAAATAGGGATGGTGCCAAAACGTAATTTAAAGTTAGAAAATGTCGATGAATTTTACTTTAATTTGAACGTGTAAAAGCCCCGTTGGCCTAGTGGGCGGTACCCAAACTACCAATCCAAAACTAGTGGATCAGAACCCGGTCGTGCTCTAATGGAATTTTACACTTGATAATACATTTAAGCACTTTAACACGTGCTCCAAACAATGAAAGAATAAAATCGTGAGGTAACCGTTGGCCCTAGAACGACAAAAGTGCGAAGCCTTGTGCTATCGGTTAGTGTTCCAATAAAACGGCGATGCGCTTGTAACCTGGCACGCGGAATGCTAACTAATATGCAAAACGTGGGCAGTTGCCAAATTTAGTATTTGACCGTGCCTTTGACTACCCCCTATTTAAGTAGGTACCTGGATTTTGAGTATGTATCTGAGAATGTCTATCATAGGGAATGCATTTTTCAAACTTTCGCGATTAGATAACATAATTATTATAAGTTTAACGGGTCTTTATCGCGTTTACCTTTTTTATTATTTTCCCGACGTTTCAACTGTATTGCAACAGCCGTGGTCAAAAAAGGTAAACGCGATAAAGACCCGTTAAACTTATAATAATTATAGGGAATGCAGTTGTTAACGTGTTATTTTTTACTATATTTTATCGTATTGAAGTAGCCGAGGTTAATTACAGCTAATAATAAAGAAATAATAAAATCATGGATATAAATCATACATTACAAACTTATTTGTCTAGTCTTTTTCTTTGTGCTAATATCGACAATCGATAGCTGGTCAAGGACATCCCTAGTGTGGCCAGAAAGATAAATCATGTAGTCCACTCGAATTGTACGCTGAATGCTGAATGCAAACGAGTTATGGATTTGAGCAAGGTGAAGACTTTTATTCAGCTTTTGAAATATACAAGAATGGACGTATTCTAGGTAGGCTTTAGCGGTTAAGGTAAAACATTTGTATACTATAGTTTAGTTGTTTAGCACCATTTTTTTATGACGATAATTAAATTGTTTCTTTGTGATCTGTGGGAACAGGCAAGTAAAATTTTATAGTTCCCAAAACATTAAAGAATTTATTGTTTTTTTAAGGATGTTTAAAAAAACACCATACCTACTATACTTGATTCTCATGATGGTCATTTTCAGATCTGTACTCAGTAGGTACGTAGATCCGTGAGGTTACCAAGTTGGGAGTAGTGCACTACGCACATACGTGCATAGTCGTTAGAATTCGGATTGGAAGCCCATCACAGCAGAAGGTTGTTCGGAGGTCTATAAATAAGCTCGCGAGCAATTAAAATGCCTGTTTCGGAAAAAGCCCTTTCAACCCCCTGTCCTTTTGTGAATGGAATGTGAACGGTTAAATCGTAAACGCAGGCATGTTCTAAATGTATTATTTGGACGTGCCTCTAATTACACCCTACTTGGTGTCCTCAGAGATATACGCAGGGATTTTATATCTGAGAATGTCCATAACAGGGAATACAGTCGTGAGCGTGTTTTTTTGCTTTGTATTTTTGTTGCTGTAAACAATCATATGAGACCATAATGCTTTGCACATCCAGCCCAGTCCCTATTATTTACCGATAAACGAGAAATATTTTGCCAATAGGAGATAATAAGGGAAAACAAAGCGCTCTTATATCGCGGTCATAAGCTAGACATGCTTTCGGTATCTGTATTTATGACCAATCAATATCCGACTCGTACCGGATATTACCATCACCGTAAAACCGTAAAAGGTTCGAAGGTAGTATTTACAGAAAGTATAGGCTATACTGATGATGCAGTACCATAATAGCAGCAAGCACGCAAAGCTGGCATAAATGAATTTTGTGAAGCAAGCAACTTGCGAATACTAGGTTTTTTATATATTTGTACTTTTGTAACCGAGACTTCATCACCATTAAATCTATATCTGTTTTTTTACTAGTATAGTAGACTAGCTTCTGCCCAAGGCTTCACCCGCGTGGTACCCAGATATAAAGTAATTGACAAATGCTACTATGACATTAAAGATTATTTAGACTAGAAAGCTAGCAAACGTTAAAAAAAATAAAAAAATAAGTAAGTATTTAAAAATAAATAAAAAGTGACGTACCTATTTTTGACTAATGAAAATTATAACAAAAGAAAAAATAGCTAAACCTATTTACCTAATTGTGTTATTCCAAATGCTTGATACTTTGCCTACCTTGACTTTATTTTATTGTACCTACTAGTTTTTTTTTGTTTACACAAAACTTCGGCCTGCCTACCTATCTATTGCTATACCCTTAGACAGGGTTCATGTGAGATACCTACCTATAAACACCTATAAACACCTATAAGTAGCCTATGTGTTATTTTGATTTATAAGCTATATTACTGTAAAGTTTCATCAAAATCCGTTTAGTCGTTTTTGCGTGAAAGAGTAACAAACATCCACCCTCACAAACTTTTGCGTTTATAATATTAGTAGGATAAAGTATCGTAAATTCGCAATTAGTTTTTTACGATTTTGCCAAAAGATTCTTATCTAAATTAAGGTATTATGTTCACTGAGAAAATAAGCATACACATGCGTGGTTTTTCCGGTCCTGGAATACCTGGTCAACAAATTCGATACGATAGTAGATACGAGAATCAGATATTGAAACTTTTTTGAATAATTTACTGTCTATAATTACGTTAAATCCTCACATCGACAGCTTATTATTTTCGTTATGTTGATTAATTTAGTTGGGAGGTTCTACTGTTGACTAGCAATGTCGATACTATCTGATATTCTTGGGTAGAAATATACAATAAAAAACTTACTTATTTACATACATTTAATTTGCCTATTACATCTATAAAGTATAGCGCTTTACAAGATGAAATCACAAAACAATCTTCACACAATCACACAAGAAGACAATAATGTTCATTAATATTTATTTAAATTATATTTAGAATATAATAACAATATAAAATGACTAGATATAGTAATACTGATTTGTAAAGGCAACTTCAAGCAATAGAGATAAACGTGTATCTTAATTATTAAGATTATGACTTAGTTAAGTAGGAGTAACGATGTAATATAAAGTTATAAACTGAATGCATACATCATAATATCTTATGTGAACATATTGTATAAGCAAGTGATGGAATAACTTATACAACGGAACAAAGATATTACTCTGAAAGTATATCATGTAAATATGAACGTACTTATCGCAAACTACGATCTTCTGTTAACAACAAAAAGTATAATAACAGGATAGCTATTTGGTAAAGTTGTAGCGACGCTTCTTTAATAATTAGATATGACTACAAGATATGCTAATTACGAGAAAAGTAGTGACTATTCGTTGTCGTAAGAACAAGAACTACTTGAAAACTAGTAAAGTTTGAGCCTTATTTAAAAGTGAAACTCCATAAATTTTCTATGAGAGAGATCAAAAACTATTCCTATACTGAACACATACACAAAAAACTTTTGAATTTCGAGTTATTGACACATAAATCGGGGTGTTTGCTTCTTGTAGCTTTTGGACATAGCTTTTTGCTCCCCGAAGAATTTGAAACCTTTTTTAGCCAATCTTTTAGACGTTAAAGTATCAATGGAATGTAGGCGGCTTGGCCTTTATTCACGGAATACGTGATTTTTAAGGTTTTCAGCTCGATTTAGAAGCTGGTCCGGCCAAAGATGAAGTTGCCAGCAGCAGTTGGGTCCTCGGTAGAGAAATACTCCTTCCATAGCTCCTGGAACTCTTCCCAGCCCACGCTGCTCTTACCCTGGTAAAGATATTAAATCTTAGAACAGTAAAATATAACGCGCTTATAAAACTTTATGAATGTCAGTTTTTTTTTAACTGTGGCCTTTATGTCCAACGTAAAATAATTGATGATTAATGCACAGCGGAGGCAAACGGAGTTGAAAAGAAACTTCTGGTAATCCGCTAACGTAACTCATAGATAAGCATATGTACCAAAAAAGTTAAAGATATCTCACGAACACATATTTCAAGATCTAGCTTGTCAATACAAAGATAAATCGCATCTTCGGCATCAGTTCCAAAACATCTCAAAACTATCTGCCAAAGACGTCCACTTTGTACTTAAACTAAGTCGTCTCTTTGTCCCGCTCATGTGTGCGTGACATGTGAGGTTGGCGTGTCACGAAGTTATCTGAGGGGTTTTATCCTCTTAGCGGGGAGGCAAGAAACTTTATAATACCTACCTTGCATTTATAGCAAGGACAATCACGTACAGACGTGTGTAGTCTGCTCTTTGATCGCGAAAAGGTACAGAACTTGAAAAAGCTCTAAGAAAAATGCCTATGAAAATGAACCGTGATTCTTTTTTAAGTACATTGGAAGGTCAAGGTCAAAGTAGACTACTTAAATATTAGTATTAAGCCAATGATATTGTACAGAGGATGCTTCATAATACTTGCCATTTTAAAAGCTGTTGATAACTTAATTCAATTAAATTCAATAATTTTTATTTCAGACATTAATTATTACACGATATCAAAACACAAATTACAGTATAATATTGTCCATAAATATAAAGAAGACTATAAAACAAAATAAAAACTACATAACTTCTAGATAAGAGGTACATGGAGCGACTGGATTTACGAGTGCACAACATGCTCTCTCGTCCAGCGCTCCATGAAGGCACAGTCGGTGTCCAGCCTCCCTGCAATGAGTTGCAGGTGACTGTTGGAACTGCCACGCACCCGGCGCATCAGTGACGCCGATCTTTTGCGCATTATGGCCGCGAACTCATCTACCCGTGTGTCTGCAAACATTCCTGATGCGCTGCAGAAACGTGGCAGACCCATCAGCACCCTGAAGGCATTGTTATACTGGACGCGCAGGGCATTATACGATTTCTGTGTATGACTGATCCATAGACTGCACGTATAAAATGACTGGCAGTATGCTCTAAACAGCGTTGTTAAACTTAAAACTCGCCGCTTGATTTTTAGTACTTACCGTCAGCATTGGCTTCCAGAATACAAAGTGGCAATACTGCTTCTATAACCTAATGGACATACCTTAGCCATCTTAGCAAATGCAACCTTGCACTCCTGCGGGTCGATTCCGTAAGAAGAACAAACTGTGGTGAACTCATCACAGTCGATGGAGCCGTCAGCGCTAGCGTCTTCCAGCTGGAACATGAAGTGGCAGTACTGTTGTTGCCACTTGAGAGCAGCTGATGGGTTGAGGGCGTAATCGTTCCACATTGAATTCCACTCTTCAACTGATACCTGGAGACAGAAGTTCAAGTTAGAAGTTTGAAGACCTGGGCGACAATGTGATTTAAGACCTGACATTAAATAGTAAATTGCAACATGGACATTGGCTAGCATAAAGAAACGAGGTTAAAGATGATAATTAGGTTAAAATTGTATAGCTTCGAAGTTTTTGAAACTAACCTGGATTTACATAAACAAAATCAAAAGGTCTCTTGAACCCTCAAAAAATGGTATTGTGAAGAATAGTAACGAGATGAAAAACTAAAAGGTTTTCTTGTGCTTGTTGTGATAAACATCACCATATAGGTATTAGGTTGGTACCTACTTACGTATTACGTCAAAGACAGCACACATCAATGTTTCGAGGGCCCTAAAACTGATAAACCCTCCCTACCCTACCTTTACCAGATTGCGTAGGTAGCTATGTTTAATTTATACCTATTGCCGTCGCAATTCATGAGGCAACATATACATGTAGGTATGTGGTATTACAAAAGCCCCACATCAAAACGCGAGGCTTATGAAAACCACAGGCTTAATAAAACACGGACGAAAATTAACAATAACTGGATTACACGGCAAAAAAATCTAATAAAGGTTACGATTTATACGAACAATGAGCACGAATAATTAAACCGAGAACGAATACAGTTTATCATTTCTTGCGGTTGATATTAAAACGGCAATGTATTTTCTGCCGTTTTACTGCCATTATTGGCCGGCAGAAGTTCATTTAGGAACTTTTTTTATGTTATTGTTACGAGACAAACAGTCCACCTGATGGAAAGCAGTTACTGTCGCCTATTGTCATCCGCAAAACCTGGAGCATCGCTGATCCGTTGCCTGCTCTGATAAAACTATTACCAGAAGACTACTTCTGGTATTAACCGTCTAAAAATAATACCGCAAGAAACTGTCTTGTATGGGCTCCATTTCCTGATTTCCTAGGCCAATAATGTCAGCAGTTCATCATGTGATGCCGCCCTTTCCCCACAAGATAACATTTTTTCTACCAAGAGATAACTTTTTTCCACCAAGAGGGTTTTTCCACCACTTTTTTCCTAGCATTCTTCTGATTAGTTAGGTAAGAATATTTATCCTACTATCCTACTACTATTATAAACGCGAAAGTTTGTGTGGATGGATGTTTGATACGCTTTCACGCAAAAACTACTGAACATATTTCGATGAAACATTACAATAGCATCAGAATAACACATTTTTTATCTGGGTACCACGCGGGCGAAGCCGTGGGCAGAAGCTCGCAGTTAATTAAAAAAAACAATAAAATACCTATCTATATAAATATAAATGAAATGCTGTTCGTTGGTAAGCGCATCGTTTCAGAACGGACCGATTTGTCTATTTTAGTTTTCAAAAATAGGAATTTGGAAGAGATCTTTTTTAAACGATAAGACCGCCCATTGTACTTTTAATTATATTATTTTTTGTTTATTTTGTTATCTTGTTGGGTACAATAAAGTATTTTCATTCAATCATTTAAATTATTCCGAATTACGGATTTATGGAAAGAAAAGTTGGAAAAATTGCCCGGAATTTGTAAAAAAACGTGTCTTTTTTCTCCCATAAAACTGATTTTGGTTGTCAAACGTATTGGTTACTTCCTCTTTGGTTGTCAGATTGTCGTTTTGTGTCTGTCACATTCAAGGACTGTCAGGTCGGCTAGATGACGAATAAGACTCATTATTACTACATAAGATCGAATGATCCATCTATGTAGACCGTTGTAAACGATCCATACATAGCTCAATTAGTTGAAAACTTTCAGATGAAGATGTCCCCAAAATACTGGCTACACTATCCTGTTAAAAGGCAATGTTAATGCGTCGAAAGATAATGAAATTAACCAACTGTTCACTGTCTGAAAAACAGGAAAATTGTCGTTTATAGCTTCAGTTATATCTCTCTCGGTGATTTACAGTTAACAACCAATAAAGACACCGTAAACACAACACACGAACAGCTAAAGCCGTAATGAATTGGCATTTTTCATGGCAAGCAATTTCCGGGTTATGTTAGATACAAAAATTAATAAAGGATCAAGAGTTCCATTTATCTTTCGTTTTATGTAAGCTGCGTTATTCTCTCGCTATATCTTTTAAGCTTTTTCATATAGTTGGTATAGAGAAAATATATCCTTATTTCGACGATTAAATTCATTAGATTATTCGAACTGATTTTTTTTTATACAACTAAAGTACCAACACACATACGGCCCACCTGTTTGTAAGCGTGCTACGTCTCAAGGTGTGTAAGTAGGTAGGCACTGAGTGAAACAACACCTGAGAGTAACAGCAAATTTATTAAACGGTTCTTCAATACCCCGATCTCTGATTCTACTAGGGCTTTCAACTAGAGTGGTCGTAGCTATGTACTTCCCTCGGATGGTCCAGGTAGTGGAGCCGCGGAGTGCCTTCGCTTGATGCGGTCTTTTTTTGTGTTAAAAAGAATAACGTACCTATCAACGTTACAAGCGGATACCGTAATCTATGCAAGCTTGCAAGACCAGAAATATAACTGTCTACCCTGGGACATAACGGATGTAAAATCTCATATACCTATAATTTTACCGGCACACAACCCTTAAAACCGGAATAAAGCAATGCGAACATTACTGCTTTGTGGCAGAAATAGGTATGGTAGTAGTACTTCCCCGGACGAGCTCCCCACAAAGAGCTCTACTAAAGTCAAAGTCAAAATTCATTTATTCATTAAAATCACAAGGATCACTTTGAAACGTCGGTTTTATGTACTGCCTGTTCCTCCGCGACCAAGCCAGGATAGAAAGGCAAAGTCAAAGTCAAAATTCATTTATTCATTAAAATCACAAGGATCACTTTGAAACGTCGGTTTTATGTACTGCCTGTTCCTCCGCGACCAAGCCAGGATAGAAAGGCAAAGTCAAAGTCAAAATTCATTTATTCATTAAAATCACAAGGATCACTTTGAAACGTCGGTCTTATGTACTGCCTGTTCCTCCGCGTGGAATGGCAAGAAAACAAGGTTGGTTATTCTTTTGAATGATTCTTATACAAAACAATAGGTACCTGCATTTTTTTTATATAGTTGGAGCATTTTCAATCCCAAGCGTGTTTATCATCTAAATAATCAAATATTTTATAGTATGCCGTTTTATAAAGTTTTTATTTAATTACGTTTGACATTTTTTGTATATCTCTTGGGAGTTTGTTATAAAAGCGTACACCCTGCCCTTTAAACGATTTACTAACTTTTTGGAGTCTACAAGTGGCAACAGCGAGTTTATCTGTATTTCTAGTATTAACATTGTGATTATCGCTTTTTTTCTTAAACAAATAAATATGTATGTAAACATATATCAGTTTTTCATAGACGTATTGACAAGGAAATGTCATTATATATATTTCTTTAAACTTTTGGCGAAGTGATTCTCTGGAGCCCATATTATAAATTGCTCGAACAGCCCTCTTCTGCACTACTTCTAACTGTCGTAGGATATTATCCAATTCATACAATATAATGAAGATTTTATTTTACACGTCTCTCGTTTCACCGTAAGAAGGTGTCGCAAAAGAAAATATCGAATAAGTATGTACAGGCACCTTCGTATCTTAAAACAACTGATCCTAAGTAGTGCGCCCTCATAGCCAAGCAATGTACATCGTTATACCGCATCAACATTTATCCACGATTTATAACCAGCAGAAGTCCAACATGATGATCCTGGTGATAAAAATCAAGCACTATCAATATCTACCACTACTACATACAAGGATTTCACTCAGAATCATTCCTGCTCAAGATTTCGACAAACAGTCTTTGAAACTAACTATTTGACACTACGCAGGCAGGTTCGCACAATAAAGTATTACCTGTCCGTGAAGATAATTGTGTCTTCTCTTTGAGATGGAGCTTGGGTCCCGTAAAATAATACTCTGATTAAGTGGCTTCATCTTGATGCCTCCTTTGCATAATTGAAAGCAGGCTTATACATTAAGTATATTTTTGTGTGAAACAAACTAATTTTAATCTTGGGTAGGAAGCCATTTTTTAGTAGCGCCCCTTCTTTGTTTACATAATTTTATTTATCTAGAGGCCCTGCGTAACAACCGATACGGTTTTTTTACGAGGCATTTTCAGTAATTTATTATTTAAGTCTACTTCCGTACTAAATTCATATTACCCGAGTTTTAAAAGACATTGTTTTTGGGGAATGACAGTCACATTTTTTATGACATGTCATAAAAAGGCCGATTTGCCCGGTCCTTCATTGTTTCCTTTACTTTATTACTCCATAATAGCATCATAATAAATTAATCTCCAAAAACCAAGTGAATAAGACAGCTTACCTGTGAACCCTCTAGGTACTTAGTAAATGGACGTGGAATTAGATCTAATCAAATATGATAAAATGTGCAAATAAATTGGATTCTTCATCCACGAGTGGCGTTTAACACGTAATTGATTTTGATTTAGAAGCGTCAAAAAGTTCTAATTTATAAGGAATTTGTAGGTAAAAAATAAAAAATAACAACTTTTTTTACCTACAAATTCCCTTCTAAGCGATAAGACTGCCCGTTGTCCTTTAATAAGAATAAGATTATGTTTATTTTGTTATTTGTTTATGGTGTACAATAAAGTATTTTCATTCATTCGTTCAACTTTGCTAAATTAAAATGTGCGAATCATGGATAGAATGGACGGTAGACTAAATGTTAAAACATGTAGTTGTGGATAAGATAAATACGCTATTAGATTATCGTAATAGCTTTCAAAGAATTAAAAATAGAAACATAGATAAACTCTTTACTATGCACAACACCAATTTACAGTACCAAACACAGAATCATAATAGATGGAAAAAAAAGAAATGCACAATGGGCTGCCTTATCGCTGAAAGCAATTTCTCACGACTTCGCCCGCGTTGTACCCAGATTAAAAGTAGCCTATGTGTTATTAAAAGTAGCCTATGTGTTATGTGTAAATTGGTGGCGCTGCTGTCGCAGAGAGTTGAACAGCTCCGTAAACATTTTGCAAATAAAAATAGATAAATGCATTTTCTAATTGAAATCTAAGTTCCAATCTATAGTTAACTAAGTAAATAATATGTGTGAACGTTATCTCTCCAAACTACGTTAAATAAATGACTAAATTGTGCGATCAAAGTTTTGTGAACGAAGTTTGATTCAAGTAAGAAGTAGAAGTTTATAACAAAGTGCAAAAGTGGATTAAACCGTAAAATGTATGGACTAGGACAATAATTGTGTGGATAAAAAACAATAAATAACAATTTCCAAATGAATAATTAATGTTATAACAAAAGTGCAACTATATTTTAAATGAGGGTGTCGAAATAATTAAACTGATAACAAAATAGGCACCTACTAAATCTACTACGTGATCACTAATTTCACCGTGCTTCTCATCACTTGTCTTGGTCGTGTGGTTAATATCATCGACTGCCAACAACGACGCTCGATTTCGAATCTCACTGAGCGTAAAACTTTTTGCAAAAAATAAACGAAGAGATTGGATGAAAAAATAATAAAAATAAATGGATGAGCTAATGAAAGTCGTTATTGAAATTGGTAAACAAATTAAAGAGACTGAAACTAAACTATCGGCAAAAATAGACTCAATTGATGAAAAATTATGCAACTTTAAGACGCAGTTAGACGAGTTGAAACAAAAAAACGAGAAGCAAGAAGAGCGTTTAGATTATATAGAGAAGGAGATTAGAATCCGCAACCTAGTTTTCTTTGGGATAACAGAACAAGAAAGAGCCTACTTTAAACTCGAAGATACAATTTTTAAAACAATAAATGAAGATTTAAAAGTTGAGTGTCATAAAAGCGAGATACAACAAGTAAGAAGAATCGGAAAGATAAGCGATAAGCCCAGACCTATTAACGTGAGACTTACTACTTATGGTAAAAAGGTGCAGATAATGAAAAATAAATATAAATTATCAGAATCAAATATATACATCAAAGAAGACTTTCCCCCTAAAATTTTGAGAGAAAGAAAGGGTCTACAGGAGCAGCTGAAAACTGAAATTGAAAGGGGAAATAAAGCTTTTATTAAGTACAATAAATTGATAGTAATTCCAGAAACATACAACTCGCCTACTAAAATACTCAGTAATACGAACAATAGGAATAAAAAGCGTGCTTTATCAAACGAATCCAGCCCAAATACCAATATTGAAGAATACTGTAATAGAGCACCAAAGAAAAACAAACATTCAATGAACAACAGAAATATTACCCAATACCTTTCGTATCAAAGTAAGAATCAAATCCAGAAAAACAAGCACGAAAGTTCCAACAATACATAACTGTTGGCGCCACCTCCATAAGAATAATTAATAAAATAAGAAAAAACTAACTGAAAATCGATCTTTCCCAATATGGCTGGTCCCCACGGGAAAGTAGACCGAAACCCTCCAACACAAAATAAATTAAAATGAAGAGAATATTAACAGAATAATATAAGTATTCAACATGAGATGGAGTCTTTATCACAAGACCAATCGAAACAAAAGTAAAATTAAATAGAAGATATAAGGCTGGAGGAGGCCAAATGTCCGTTAATGGACATCCCTAGTTCATAAGTAATTAAAATGAATATTTTAATAATACAGTTATTTAGTAATTATTTTGTACAGCTACCTACATACTTAGGCTTACGTACCTACTAACTAACATAACAAATTTGTATAAAATAAATAAAAAAGGAAGTTAGAAATAAAAATAAATACATATAAACTAAAAATGTGAATCATTATAAGTAGGTAATTCTAAATAAATAAAATGGAAGTAATACGTTTTAACAATATTATAAAGAATTTATATAGGTGAATAGGTACTCATTGAGTTAATAATTTAAACTTAGTTGCTTGAGTGCTTTATAATTAAGTAATCTATGTCATAGATATTGCAATTCTGTTTCAAGGGAAATAAATGGCTTTTATTATTATTATTATTATGTGTTATTCTGATGTATAAGCTATATTACTGTAAAGTTTCATCAAATATGTCCATTCGTTTTTACGTGAAAGAGTAACAAACATCCATACTCACAAACATTCGTGTTTATTCACATATTTAGTTAGAACATATTTTATATCAGCAGATCAAATAAAATATAGTAATAAAAATAAAATAAAACGTAAAACATACCACACAAAAGCATGCCTGATCGACACCGGCATAGAGTTCCACAGTCGTACAGCTAACACGACGAAAGAGAAAATGTAGAAATAACTACTGTGCACAGGAGTCTTTAGAGAAAGAGCTTCTGATGACCGAAGTGAACGAGAATTGAAAAAAAGAAACTCAAAGCCTTGAGATAAGGAGGAGCGGAAGGATTAAACAATATATTATGGAGTAATGAGAGAATATGAGTATCCCGGCGAAGGCGAATGGGAAGCAACGATTAAGTTTTTTATGGTAGGTAGGTAATAGTTATTGTCATTTTTTATTCAAACGTTAGGGCATAAGTTCTGATATTTTATAATTATTCTTGTATAAATTGATTTCCCATCTACCTACTGATATTTGCACACCATTTGGATGGTAGAACATATAAGGGCCTATATACATTTTAATATCATGTATTAGCTGACCTATATTCATGCAAATAAATATTCTGATTTCTGAGAAACGTGGTCATTGTATGCGAAGACCAAAAATGTATCTGATTGAAAATACCACATTTCCAGACAGTATTTTTTATAATGCCCATCGATACTACTTTCATACAATTTCATATATAAACTTATTAGTGACTCACACTGTATAATTTACAAATTTTCAGATATGTTACTTAGACGATATTATGAATATACGGCCCGTATTGGGTTACTTATTTTAAGAGCGTTGAATAATTTAAATTTTTAGTTAAGCTGCGCAGAAATATTTAATGTTCCAATCATTACATTGTGCAGCAAATGGCAGACTAGATAAAAAGCTAGCTTGTGTAGTATGTAGTTGTAGGTGGTTGGTACCTGTCCATCCTTGTTGGAGTCAGCTCTCTTCCGCAGCCCGTCCCAGATCTTGATCATGATCTCGTGGGTCTCAGAGTGCTTGGCATCGCCAGGCTTCCATCCTCGCAGGCTGCAGATTTTCTATGCCAAAACATTTCTCTAAGTCTAAGTTTTTTAAATGTTCATAGCTATAAATAAATAAACAACCAACAGATGCATACATAGTCTTGAGTCTACACTAGGTTTCCATGTCTCGTAGGTATCAAGAACTACAAGTATCGTACCAGATCCAGACCTATGGATCTGGGTGCTGTGGTACAACGTTTGTTCTGACAAATAACTGCATCGGACCAACATCTCTTGCATCATAGCCGGCTACTCGCCCTCTGCACCATTGTGATCCTCATAAACTATGACTCATTTGCCCGTCCAAACATCAGTTGATTGACATTCTCAGATCCATAATCAGTTTGCAAATCTTTGAGGATACCAAGTAGGGAGAAGTCAGAGGCAACATTGTATTTGGAGCATACCTAATACTTGTTTTAATTAGTTATTTAGTGTATATTGAGGCCATTTATACATTTCCCAAAACATCCACTTTTTGATTTTCACTATTATCACATCAGGATTTTTTACATCAGGGCAATACTTTAGTTATTTATTTCGTATCTACCACACCTCATAAGTTAATCCACCCAATAGCTCTAAAACAATTCTAGCACGTAGGCTGGACCCGTCCCCAGCATCCCTTTTGGTCCTTGTTGACCTTGTTAAGTAAAGTACGACCTTTAAATAAAACACTTAAAGCAAATCATCCCGATTCGACTGAGTAAGCAGCAAACAAAGGATATTTATGACAAGCCTAATTTGGCGTTTGAAACAAGTATTCGTTATGAAAACTCCAATTTGAGCTCGAAAAATTTATAAATGAAGATTCACCTCGATAGCCAGCTCAAAGTCTTTCCTCTCAATGGTACCGCTCTGATTGACGTCTGCAACAAAAGGAATAAATTGGAAAAAATATTCGGCCACGCCAAAAAAACCTCATAGAAACATTTCTCACCGAAAAATACGTTGAACACGTAGAGAAGCTTCTTCCGTCTGAATTCGGAAACCGACATTTTTACGTTTCTGTAACAAAGGAACAAAGATAAGGTGTATGATCAACTGAAGCGTGGCGTATTCATTGTTTGTGTAACTAGTCATATGGTCCGCGCGTGTTCTGAAAGGAATGAAAATCACTCTTTTTGAATTGAAAATAATAATCAATTCACTATGACGATATACTCGTAAGCATGATCAAAAAAAAGAATAACCGAAAGAGTATAAATTAAAACCAGGCTAGCAAGTTTAGGGTAGACAAGCATCAGACCAGATGTCGCAGATCTCAGTAAATAGGTGACGATAGCCGCATACCATCTGGTAGGCCGAATACCGAAAGTTTGTGAGGATGGATGTTTGTTACTCTTTCACGCAAAAACTACTGAACGGATTTTGATGAAACTTTACAGATATATAGCTTATACATCAGACAACACACAGGCTACTTTTTATGCGGGTAAAACGCGGGCAAAGCCGTGAAAGCGTAGCAGAAGCTAGTGTAAAATAAATGCGATTTGGTGGAAAGTTGACCTAAGGATTATTTTTTTTTTTTTTTTTTTTTCAAATCAAATCAAATCAAATTCTTTATTTGCAAACATAGGTCACAAAGGTGGAAGAATGGTAAAGGGTAAGCACCGTACATGTTTTGCCTAGATCGAGGGCATGCAAATATACATATCAGTCAGTAGGAAAAACTAGTTACATTACAGATAAAAAAAAAAAGAAGAATATTGGATTACAAAACACATTGAAGACTAAACTGGTTAAATAATAATTAATTAATACATTAATTTCACAGATTCATCAATATTTATATTATTATCTAATAAAAAGTCATTTATATTATAATAGCATTTTGATGTCAGTAGTTTATTTAGTTTATTTTTAAATAATGTTAATGGTAGCAACTTTATGTTTCTGGGCAGTTTATTATAGATTTTCGGTGCCATGCCCCAAAAGCTTTTTTGAAGCAATGCGGTTTTACCGCTATTAAAGCAGAGGCGTTGTTGGTCGCGTCTACTGCGTGTGTTAATTGGTTTTTCAAACATATTATTGTTGCTTTTCACAAAGACAGCCATTTCATATATGTACAGTGCCGGAACTGTTAATATATTTGAAGATAAGAAGTAGGGTCTACAACTATCGGTGGTCTTCAGGCCATACATTGCTCTTATGCATCGCTTTTGCGCCTTAAAGATTGTTTCTCTTTCAGTACAGTTTCCGAAAAACATAATGCCGTAGCGTAATTTAGAAGAAACATAGCTGTGATAAACCGTTTTCAGCGCGTCTAGACCAACTACTTTCCGGAGTTTGTAGAGCATATATGCGAATTTACTAAGCGCCTTACATAGCTCTTCAGCTTGTATGTTCCAGTTTAGTTGTCTGTCAATTACAAGACCCAGAAATTTTGTATTTGTCGTGTTCTCTATTATTTGGTTTTTGTATATCGTTGTTATTTGAGGTATAGGCTTACGTTGAGAGAAATGCATAATTTTTGTCTTATTTAGGTTTACATTTAAATTATTATTGTCAAGCCAGTCTATTATATTATGTAAAGTGTCATTAATTTTTTGTATTTTTTGTATCGTTTCAACTGAATTGACCGAATTAAAATTAATGGCTGTGTATCACTCACAATTGAATAAGGCAAGACCTTCAATAAAAACGTATCATAACCATTTTTGATATTCAAGCAAAATATTTTTATCGAGTACAATGCAAAAAAAGTGTTGTTTCAGCTTTTAACTTAGTTTTAGACGACTTAGTTGGTTAACGGGTATGATCAAATTGCATAGATAGTGTATGACAAAAGTGCCATTAAACATAATTATATTGGTATATTTAAATGCCACGTTTCAAATAGAAAAATAACTGGTTGTAGATACCTATAGAGTCGTATCCCTACCTCGAACGTATGTATTTTGCCAATGACACCAAAATACTAAAACTTATGTTGGAGTATTCAATTGACTGCAAAACCATTATTTCAACCAATTGAGCGGAAACGAAATCTGTGCTTTATTTTAGAAATGCAATTTCATCTTTTGCTGTTTAATAATAAGCCACATTTTTGCCTGGAGCTGCAAATGCATTTAGATTTTTGAAAGACCATTGAGCATATTGCATATTATTCATTCGAAATTGAAGCATGTTAAAAGCCTGGTTGATTGTTATTTTGCACTCTAAACACCTTATTTTACGGCAAAGCCTACATCGTTAAAAACTGAAAGCTTTTTGCGCACATCAAATAATCATAAACCCAACACGTCGAACATTTAAAATACCCCTGCTTACAAAAAACCCTTGGCTAATAGTTACCCAAGCGATTAACCGAAACTAAAAATTACGTACAACTGTATCTAAATTCCTCAGAACGAGACGAAGGACAGTGATTACGCACACCTGCTACTAGAGGGCGCTCATTAACTCAAGGGCTTGCGGATACTCTGGAATTAACTCGGGCATGACAGCTTACCCGGCTCAAGTACTGCCCTGAAATGGTACCGACATGATTGGGTACCTACATACTGCCTCTTAGAAGAAACGAACGATAAAAAGTTATGCGGATACAGATGAAAAAGTTATTACAGTAACATTTCAATTTTTGTTTGTGTGTCAAATTCCTTCGGACGCACGTGTAGAGGTCGGTCTGGTCATTAAGCCATGTCGAAGGCCTTTGTTCAGCCTAAAAAGACCGTCAGCAGAGCTCAAACAAGTGTATGAGTTTAGTACTACATAATTAATTAATCTTTTTCTGTACCTTATTTAGTTTGGCATACATACACAATTACATACATTAAAAAGAATGCGATCATTTTGGAAAGTTAAAATATTTCCTTTTTATTATAATCGCTTTTCGATAGGAGTTTGTTTAAATTCATTTTATACATGATAACAGTATGTATAAATGGTTTGTATTTATCCCAAAAGCTATCGTGAATTTGATTATTCATATTGTAAAAACGGGAAATTTCACGTACCGCACACGTGCACGTGAAAATGTGTTTTACAATATGAATGGTTTTTTTTATCCGAGGTTGTATTTTTAACAAGGAAACTATTCGTTATATAACTTTTAAATAATATTTCATCATTATCAAAAAATACTGTGCTTTTTTGATGTGTATACGTAGGTACATCATAGATTATACCGTCAAATTGAATGTACCGTCAATTGCAGTATTTAGGTCGTAAATTGCTTACTAATTCCAGATAACTCTAGTAAATTGAAAGACATTCCAAATTCACCAATGATGGTTGATGCCAGTTATCAATATTTGCCAGTGTTTTCACATTTCTGTATCAATTTTGAAACGTGTTAGTTTTGTCAGTAAACAAACATATTAGGATCGCTCGGGTCCAATCTATGGAGGGCGTGGGATCTTATGGTTCGAACCGCTTGAGATTTTAGAATAGGTACGTGAGGGAAGATCAGGGAGGGACCCAAGAAAATCTAATTAACTTTGAGGTCGTAGTCAACATTTATGACTATCGAAGTTCAGATAGATATTGATGAGCCCATATAAATAGATGGGACTATGTTATCTGTATACTATCTACCTAATTCAATTTTTTTTCAAGTTCTTGCGCCAAAAAAATATATTTGTTTGTATAAGATGAAAAAAAAACAAATTGGTTTTAATCCAGAAATAGGATTTGAAATACTTAGCCTACTTAAAAGTAGAACTGATCCATCTAGATGGTTCAATGTTACGCAAAAATATATAAAAGCATATTATATTAGCTGTCGTGTCAGCTATTATAGGTATGCTATACTAGGTATATACCTAGTATATAACTACCTAGCATATAACATGAAGATTATTGTTGACAAATTATTTACATACCGAGCATATTTGACCTAAAATAGACATAGGTCTATTCTAGGTTAAATATGCTGCTATCGGTACTTTTCGTATGTAGGTACTCTAGGCTTTCGATTTACACAAAAAGAGCATTCGATCGTCGCCGAGATATTGAATAAGTGTGATATTGAATAATTATATAGTTTTTAAAAAATGGACGAAAAAAATATCAGGTATAGGTAGATCCCTAATGTGAGATCACATTAGGGTAGATCCCTAATGTGAGATCACATTAGGGATCTACCTATGATTTCTAGGTATATCCCTAATATACCTATCTATTTTTCATAGATAGGTATATTAGGGATATACGTATCTATGAAAAAATGTTGATAAAAAAATTGCCTTTTTACATGAGCAGAATGTGGAAAAAGTTTTTTTTTTATTAGACATTAATTTGCCCATAATCTCACCTGATGGTAAGAGAAAATATGACCGACGATGTAGCATAAAGGTCTAGAAGATACGTATTTACTTTTAACTTGAAGAAACCTAGATTGTATTTTTCATGAAAGACAGACAAAGACAGTAGTTAATAAAACCTTTTTCTTTAAAATGCACACACATATTGTCAATAACGACTTCATAGTGCAATTGCTGCAATTATTTTTACTAACATCAACACATTTTTCATACATCTTGCATTTTATTTAACGATTTGAAAATATTTTAATGCAAAATGGCTTTGTAACAAATTCGAGGCAAAAAATGCATTCAAAAGTGTTTCGTTCGAAGTGGCGCACTGGTGTGGCAAGTGGAGCGGAAACACCCAGGCTTTACATAAATTAGCCCACTCATAGCTTCTCGTGTACCTCGTAGGTACGCCCTTAGTATTTAGTAAGACCGTAACATACTATGAGGATTTGCGAGCGGGTTTCAAGCTGGCGGATTTGCGATCCGTAAAGGCCCGGTCAAACAGACGCGGTGGCGATGGCGGTGGCGGTGGCGATAAATACATTCAAAAATCAATGTTTAAACAAGATCTTGACGAGCTAAAATAATTATATTATACACATATAAAAATCTAAACAAAACATTACTTTGTTAGAAATTATTTTTTTTGCCTTTTATAACCTTTCATGGAATATCAAATCTTCTTTGATAAACGAATGAATACTGGCTGTTTTAGTCACCAACCTTTCCCACCTAATATTGTATTATTGTATGAAAAACAAAAAATCTTTCAACCCCATTGATAGGTAATAGGTATCAAAACAAAGGTCTAAATTTCCAATACTTTTAATTTTTTTAAAACAACGCAGTCAAGCTATTTTATTTTTCATATTTATTCATATTCGGTTTAAAGATTCTTTATTTTCTCAAAGAACATAATACATAGTTCACTTAAATAAGAAAACAACAATTTAAGTACTTATAAGTATCTACTTAAAATTATATTTTAGCACGAGTGTGCTTACTTGCTGACATAGTGTACCTACTTAACTATCTACTAAATCAAAAGGAAAAAAAACAGAAAATAAAGGATCATAATCTAAAACAACTTAATTTTTACCTATCCAGAAATTAACCAGCTAGACAAAGTAAAGTACCCTCTCTACCCTCATTTTTACTGACCGGTGGTCGCATGCTCTATTGTTTTTGCCAAGCGTTTTTTGCGCATGTTGACGAGGTGTGCGTAAGTAGTCTAGGAGCAAGGCAGCTTTAATATTATCATTATATTACTTATTTTGATTTATTTTGATTATTAATTTTAATCGTTATCAAAGGTTAAGCATTCCGCTAGTCTTTCTTATGTTATCTACCTACATAATTTAAGGCTGATAAAAGCTGGCTATCTTAGATAACACCATAAACCACACATTACAACCACAGATTATTTTACCAGAGATAAATTTAAATTTCAAACTTATACCTACATTTGAAATACGAATCTGAAGCAAAACCACGAAACATTTGGAAATATATTCAGCACGAAAAGTTAATACGCATTATCTTTCGAGCCACGAATAATTTACAATTGCCGAATCCCCAGACAATGGTGTTATAAAATTTATAACTCTCGTTACGCTCATTCTAAGAGATTTACGAGGATGTTTGTGCGGGATTCTTGAATACCGTTACTTACGTCAAAAATAATACAAACATGAACTTAGTTTAATAAATAATATACTGGACATGTAAAAATTATATAAAATAAATTACTATTTCGTCTTAACTGTTTTTCAGATATAAATTTATATTTTACCTACCCTTAAATTACTAGGCAAACCCTTCGGACAGAAAAGACTCATACATCCAACAGACAATACATAATTCCTACCCCACACTAGGGTTCCCTGTGTCGTGGGTATCAGGAACTCCGAGTACCCGTGGTACCGCAATAACTTGACTCGGAACAGATATCTGCAGATTATGCAAACAAGAAAATGATGTATGTTTTTTAAACACATTTTTTTTCCGTCATCGTCAATTTAAATATTTACTAAAATATATTTAGAAAAAACTCTCTTTCCAGCCGAGATGATTGTGTTCTTAGGATTTATAATTTATAGCGAATAAACACGTTTGCGAATTTCTTGAATAAATTTCACAAAATCCTAAATACATTTTGGGGAATCTTTGAATAAATTTCACAAATTTGAGATTGGTTTAGTAAACCGAACTTTTGTACGCAAGAAAGAAAGGGTATTTTAAAGATAAATCGAGTTTTATCAGGAAACATACATAATATTAGGCTCTTTATTCGTTCTCATAAAAGCGTATATTTTGTGGATTCTCGTTTGAATTATTTATTACACGCGACGCAAGGAGCCAGTGTATGCATTTGGGTTAGTAAAAAGGTTGTTTGTTTGTTTGTCTGCTACCAATTTTCTCGAAAACGACGTGTCTGATTATATTGCGGTGTTGCAATCGATTTGTTCCAAGGACGGTTCCTTGGAAGGTTTTATTGACACAAAGCGATAGATGATAGAATGTAAAACATTGTAACCGATTTGTCATCTCAGTTTTTTGTAATCGTTTTTATATGAATTCAAAAATGCATTCCTACAAAAAATACAGATGAAATAGCCTGCTTGCGGTGGTCATGCCATCAGGCTGCTTAACATCGTCACGTAATAGATCATTTGGTTCGAAAACAGCTGGAACGTTGACGCTGGTAAAAGCCCGGCGTATGATATCGTTAAGGCTCGCGTGGCGAGATATCCTACCGGCGGCTTTGGTATACGATAATCCGTGGTGACCAAGCTGTTCGACCGCCGTATCGCATTGGCACTGATGAGGGGCACAGCACTGCGCACGTAACCGTAGACTTAAAAAATGATACAAAAATTGTCAACCTTCAAGCCTTTAGAAGGCCTCCCCTAATGGAATTATACGTCAGGGTGTTTCCAAATTTTGTAATAAATGTACTGGTTTTTATAAACAGTACTAACTAATATAATAAATCCAGTTAACCTACAGAAGGTAACGTATTTCGAGAATGTGAAGTATTCCAAAGATTTTGTAGAATTCGTTTTCTAAAATTGTGTGCCAATATTATGTACAAAGTACCAAAGTAAATGTCGAATAAAAATTTCTCGAGTTTGATAAATTCGAAGGTCTGCCCACCTCCATAAAGAAGATAAATGGAGTCAAACCCTCGAGAGAAAATGTAGAAAATGCTTGCAAAAGTAACATTTTCCTAAGTCCGCGATCACAAGTAAATTGCAATTTATAATGCTGCCAACTTTGTGAACAGCATTCGTTTCTTTCAATGGATTATAAATTGTTAGTGATTTTCTTACCAACCGATAAATCTATAGAACGAGTTTCGAATTATAACCATTTCTCATACTGTGTGATTTAACACATTTTTGCTTCACTGTAACACGCATTGATCAATACCAGACCAATGTGGGTCAGAAGTCTTTCACATCGATGATGAGATACATAAAATAACGTGATATCTTTAAACATAAAAATTTACATTCATTTGAAAAATGCGTGTATCAGTTCTTTATTATGAGGCATAAACATACGAGTAGGGTGCACTATCAGATCTACATTAACCATAATTCATTCTCGTGACCCAATCTAAGAATCAGAATTACCAAACCCTCACCTACCCGCAGCTCAGAGGTATACCAGTAGGCTCACTTTGTACACTAAGAGAAGATCAAAGGGTAAAGCCCAGTTCCCAGCAAGACTGTGGAGATATAAGCCGAACACTTAATAAAAAAATATTAATAAAAAGTCCTTTCATCATGGGTAAAAAATACAAATTAATATTGAAAATTTTAACTTTCTTTGATTTATTAGAAATATTAATACTCTAAATTATTTTCGAAGTGACTTTTCAAAATGTTGTTTTTTCAAATTTGCAAAATTAACTTGTTTTATTTTTTGTAGTGATCACACTAAGTATTAAACTGTGTTTTTTGCTGTTTAGGCTTTGTTGCGAGAAATCGGCATAGATTCATATTGTTTTTAAGACAACGATTCTAATTATCCAAGAAAACCCCAAGATTAAATCTGTTTTGAAATGAGCAATATATTTTCTACCAGATTCACAAATTGTCTCGTATCCAAAACGCCTGGTCAATATTTATGAATCCACTCACTAAATTAGTGAGCTCACCTACTGTTTTCCGTACTCTGTGACACTCACCTAAAATAAAGGGATGTTTGAAATGTTAATTGGTACCACAGATTATTATCCACGGTAACGGTCCACTTGATATTCAAGGTTCTGTTGATTTATTTAAATAGTTTAATCTTGTGTACAACGAGGGTTTGTTCTAAATTAATTACTTCAGATTTATAGGATAAAAAGCTTTTGAATACAAACAATAGGCTGCTAATTAGGAATAAATAAACATCATTTGTCACAATTATTTTGTTTAGAAACGTTCCTATGCACACAGTTGTCAGTATAGTTTTCTCTGTGATTATGTAATCTAGCCTCGATAACTGGAAAAAAAATATCGAATGCCTTCAAAATGTTTCAAATTTACTAAACAATGTCAATAATAAAAGCATACCAAATGCAAATGTGACCCAAGTAATGCGGTAAATATCTAAATAATATCGGTATATAATATCTTATCTTCGTATTGTTATAATTTGAAGTAAAAGAAAGTAACTTGTACCATACAAGCAACGCCTAACTTACTAACTTTAACGAATCTTTAACAACGGTTACCAAAAAATACTGAACAAAAAGTTTTATTAAAAATTTCCAATGAGTTTCTATATTCGTAAAAGAATACCCTTGTTAATTCAAACAACACAACAAAAGCTTTTACACAATAAGATTTCAATGCCAGATAAAAACACACATATAATTTTACGGCAAAAAAAACTATTGTTTTAAAATTAAATACCATGGAAAACAACGTTAGGGATACGTATATTTTATTTAAAATACGAGTAACACGCAGCGGTCACAATTCACAATGACCCGGGACAAACATCTAACCCTGAAAACATTTTCTTTGTTGTTTTTATTTTCTATCCTTTGTTGATCTTTAACATTATTTTATACCTGCAATTACACGAGGTGAATTGAAATCACGGAGATACTATGTTACTTTTATAACAATTTTCAATTCGGTACGAAATTGCGAAGAGGGATTTAGTATACGCTATCATAAAATCCGAGAGCAATTGAAATTCAGAGAGGTCGCTGCAGTATACTCGTGGGACTATGAACTGCAAATCTGGGCTTAGTCTATTCGGGTGCTATTTAAGCCCCCGTGGCATTGGAGCGGAGTCAAGAACAGAGTGAAACAAAGTAATAAAATGTCTGATAACACCAGTAAAATTGATGACTAGTAACACAGACCAGCAGTACCAGTGTTAGACTTAAAACATAAACTTTTTTTCTGGCCCCGCACTAGAATTTTTTGTGTTGTGGGAACCAGAAACTACGAGGACCGTGGTACCACAATATTCAGGCCCGGAACTTAAACTCGCACCCTTTGCGTCGCAGCCCAGTATATGCTCTGGACGAAATAAGGATATTTCATTATTGGCCCCATAGATTAAGTTAAAACAAAGAGTCTTGCCTTTTGTATAGATAAAATTAATTAATATTTTCAAGCTTCTTTTGCTTGCGAAGTTACAAATTCTTAACGACTTTATATTTCAATAAAAGTTCCAAGTTTTGTTAGAATAAACTTACGAACAAAAAAATTCTTTGTTTTAAATATCTGTGAACCATTTTTATTTTTTACTTCTATTGAATAGTGGGATGCTAGAATTTTCAAGAAAGTTAGAGTTCTTTTAGAAAACTATTGTTGGTGATAGATCCTAAGCATCATCAACTGCCTGTAGAAGTCCGCTGCTGGACATAAGCCTCCCCCAAAGAGTGCTATGACGAATGATCTTGGGCTACCTACAGCCACTAATTGGATGGAAGTGATAAAGCAAAACTACCTTCGAACATGGAAATACCAGTCTTTCAAGCTTTGCAAAGAATAATGAATACAATTACTATAGGGCAAATAGAAAGGACTTGAATAAAATCCCTTGATCATCCATATTTTTATTTTATGTTAGGTAATTCGGTTTCTGGTAAAAAAACATTTCAACGAAAGAGGTCCATGTTAATGTTCAAGCAATCCGATTTATTTTATAGAAGAAATAATGACGACCTAATAAAAAATAAGGTTTCAATAATTTGGCATTTATTTTCGAACAAAACTTATTCACATTTGAACACAGTTTTTCAGATTGAAGCTGTCTCTCACTATAATTTCAATTTCATTTAACAAAATTCGAATGATTATTCAAGTTTTTTTTGAAGACGCGGAATTTTTTGAATTTTTGTCGATTGTATTAAGACAGTTGCTTTTATGAAATCGTTTTCTCTATTTCAACTAATCTATTTTTATTGGTAAGTACTTATTTTACATTATGTTTCTCAATACTCAAAATTTGGCTGAATTATCTTGAATGTTCCTCAAGAATCGTAAAGTAACTCCGAAACCATTTAAGTGCTTTTTTACTGGCGGTTATGTCCCTAAAATTTTCTGTATCGTAAAAATATCTTCCGACGTATAAATAATAAGGGTCTGATTTCAAACTCAACGTTGTTTCAAAAGTTGTTTATCTATAATTTAATACTTCCGCACAAACAATGTAGCGCTAGGAGGACTTAATGCTAAAGCATTCTCTACCAGTCATCCTGGGCGTGCAAAAAGATAATGTGGCGTGTCCAGTTACATATTATTAAGTAGATACTAATGTACATACACTATAATAAATATATTACAGTTATATATATATGAAATATTGAAAAATAAACTTAAACAAACAATATTAATTGTTCATAAATCTTTTTGAAAAAGTATTAACTAAGTACCTATAAACGTAAAAAAAATACGCTCACAACTGTATTCCCCATGATGGACATCCCCAGATACATTCTTAGTACGTAGATAAAGATTTATGAGGATACCAAGTAGGGGTAGCCAGTGAAACGACCAAACAATACATTTGGTACATACCCGCGTATAGTAGTACATTCTGCGTGACAATTTGCAACACATCGCCGCTAAGGCGAAAAAAAGATTTGCATTATCAAGTGCCAACTATGTCACTTTAGATCAGAATTACTTTTATGCAGATTTTTAGCCACATGCGTATTCATATTGTAAAAACGGGAATTTTCACGTGATGCACTATCGGCGAAAGCTAACCGACTAACGTCGCGACGCGGAGGGAGAGCGTCGCGATCACTCACCCTGATGAAGACTCTCGGAATGAGTCGAAACTTAGTCGGCGCCTTCAACGATACTGCGGTACGTGAAAATTCCCGTTTTTACAATATGAATATTCAAATTCACTATAGTTTTTGGATAAAACAAGCGTATTCGTTTAAAGTTCTCACAGAAACAGTTAGATAGATAGAGAGGTGGGAGTGATCAAAAATAGTAGCGCTTTTTAGAAAGAAGAAGAACAGGACTGAATACTTAATGAGGCGGTCTGCCTTGCGGAGACCAATCATTTGCATTTAAGATAAAAGTCTTATTGTGCCAACGATTTTTTTAACAGGGCTGATTTTTCAATGTTAAATTAACATTGCCATTCAGCGTAGCAAAGCAGCCAGCATAGCAGCCAGCATTTTGGGTACGTCTGGTAGTGATCTCGATTAGTTGGCCTATCTATTGATCGTTTGCAACGGTAGCTAGCTAGCTGCTAGGTAAAAAAGCTAGCTGTTTCATCTCTATTTTTTGTATCTACTTGAAAACTTCATTTTTATATTGCTTGCCGTAGTTTATCAAACCCATTTCAATAATAATAGGTAGTCGTTACACAACTAAGTAATATCATTGTTATATATGGAAGTTTTGAAAATAACATTACTTGGGTAATAGTTGGTAATTTCCACGTTCATTTAGTAACTTCCACGGCTTCAAGCCATCAAAATGTAATTATCACGTTTTTACATTGTTAAAGAGAAGGTACTCACTCGTTTAGATCGGGATTCCGAAAGAAATGGCCTGAAAAGAAAAGAACATGTTATTTTTGAGAATTTCCACAAATTATATTCAATTTACTTTAGTTTAAACAACAAGGTGAGCTAGTGAGTGAAAAGACAGGGAGATTTATAAAACGGTTGCTGCTTATTTGCTCTTTTTTTATTTTTCTTCATTTGATTAAATTGTAAATTTCATAAACCAATAAGTTTCATTCTGCAAATAACCCACTACGAAACTAATTAGGTGGAACAAGTTTCAGTATCAACTGTATAACTATATAGTGATAGTTTATGAATATTCAACTGAATTAATACAGAAAATAAATGTGCCATTTTCAAAAATCTCGAATCATTAACATTTCACATACATTTTCTTCTACTACGTAGAACGTATCTTAGTACAGTATTTTTACTTCTCTACTTGGTAGTATGTACACAGAACAACCTTTATACTAGTTTGTTCTGTAGATACTACGAGAACCTAATTTCCGAAACCAAATCTGATTAAGTAAATAGATACCTGAATAACCTTAGTATCAGATCCCGGAAATGACGGATGTGTTAATAGATCTGACCAGCATATATTTGGAAATCTTCTACCATGAACTGAGCTGGTATTTCTAGTATTTGATTTAGACAGCATTTAACATGAGCTTAAGACTTAAGACAATAGTTAGTATTGTAGAGGTATAATGTTGACGATATATTTATGTTAAAAAATTTTAGTCAGACGCACCACCACACAAAATCGGCACAAATTATTTGGTGAATAACAAGATTGTTATAACCAAATCGTTGCTTTTTTACGTTTTTAGTATGGAGGCCCCTCTAAGGTAGTTGTTTTTTTTTATTACACAACATAAAAGAGTTCTGTGATTTTTTTTATTGACTACATAATACGGTAGAAAATGACCCTATTATTATTATATATTTCTTGATGGTTTAACATTGTTTGTCTTATTGTGTAGTTGTATTATTTGTGCATGTAGGTAACATGTAATTATTTGTACAACGTTCCGTAAACAACATTAAATTTTTTAGGTACCCAGATAAAAAGAAGCCTAAATTTTATTCTGATGTATAAGCTATATCACTGTAAAGTTTCATCAAAATCGGGTACCGTTGACAACTGTTTGGGTACGGAACCTAAAAAGAGGCAATAGTAGGTCGGTTTAACTGCCTAACTGACTATGAACAGTAACACAATATTCAATCTACAAAAGTTTCAGTTGAAAGCGCTGGACAACAGCGTAGATTGCTACAAACCCCACATTCTGTATCCAAACTTTCTGACTAACCCAGTAAACGGAAAATAATGGATGGACGCAATATGAAAACCGTTTGTACAAAAAATGTATTCCGTTGATTGTCTTTTTGCCGAATCGCGTGTAGTTTTTGCACGTTCGAGCTCCGATTGAATTAGCGATATGATACACTTTTGATTGCCTTCTTGGAAGTGTAAGTTGTAAGTTCACGGAATAGCTTCCGTAAAGCCTTAATAAATTTTAATTGTGATTTTGCTGTTAGATATAACCTACGAAACAATGAATTCATATTTTTCTTATGAATTATAATGCGATTAAATAGATTTTAATTGATTTTTTTATCCTTACAGAACAGGGAAACAGAGAGAACAGAAAACAGTCAATAATCGAAATGTTGGCCTCAAAAACAACATCCTATTATTTTAATTTAAACAAAATAAAATCAATACTCTTACTTTAAAATCAAATGTCCAGCATTATTTAAATGTGAGTTTTAAACGAAAATAGTGTAGTCCGTTTTCTACTCGCGTTTTGTACCCGCAAGCTAAAAGTAGTAATAATTATTCCATATTTTACCCGCAAAGTTCATGATTCCATTTTCTGCCCGCTTGTAGAATTGTCAAAATTGAGTAGAAGTTACGACAGAAAATAATGATTAAGCTTAAAAACATCAAATTAATGGTTCTTAGTAATGGCATCGAAAAAGTACTTATTGAAATTAATCAAAGCATTTTCACAAATTATATGATTAGTAACCTACAATTCATTATAATTCGCTAGAGAACTGAATTGAGTAAGCCGAGTGCAAATATTGAATCGTGACTGAAATGATAAGTTAATAGAATATTCCAGCGTCGCCAACTCCAAGCAAGAATATCTAATGGCGGCCGCAGAATCGATCGTAAAGATCAAAGAACAAAGGGTTTTAGATTTTTTTAATATTTTTTGAAAAAACATCGTACGAAACAAAATATTAATCATTTTCATAAAGGACTTTTTAATTTATTCTTTCGATTGGTCCTGAAATATATTTGTTCGCAATGTCGCTCTGAAAAGCGTTTCATTGGTGGGTGTGATTAAAATTGTTTGGGTGAAGTATTCGGAGAACAATAGATCTGAGTATGTCCATCTATCATATTAATGTTTTTTTTTAATTCGGAATACACACCGCAGACATATTGTGTACCCTTCACATTGAGTTAGCTGCCTTCAAAGAGTAAATAAGAAACCAAACCTAAAGTCTAATCCGGCCTATTATCATTTCAAGCAATATTATCTAAAGGCAAAAAACCATAGGCTATCCTGCGATGTGTTTTATGAAATGTTTTGGACCTATACAAAAGACCCGCTTACAGTATGTTACTGGAAGCCAACAACAATAGAAATAATCCAAGGATTTTCATTGAATGGACACCAGAATGTAAAATATCGAGCATTTTCTTCGAGGGTTAAGCTGAGCCTCTGAGATTCTATTATAAATGTTCTGTTACCAAGAAACTAGCTATCCGATATTCATGAAAAAGGGTACTATGGCGTTAATATCAAAATATACCGTGATTGGTACGTTTTGGCATAGGAGTATGCGTCAGAGATTAACGTTGTTTGAGATCTGGGAGGATTGGTTAATTTATGACATTTCTGATTAAAACGCAAATCACGGTAACAATAACGGATACAATAACGGCATTTACTTAGCTCACCCCACTGTTCAAATCATTAATTTCAATTATTTTACATGTTAGAAAATACGCTGCGAATCTTCTACGTATATAAGAACAAAAGTACACGGGCAAACTAGCACCAAAATAAAATAACCTTGCATGTTCATAAGGGTGGCGTGGGTCTATATTTTTGTTTGTATACCAACTACCCTTGCATTTGGCTTACGTAATTTATTTACAAGATACTTTGTTACGTAATCGCGGCGATCGTACTTTTGCGTTGTAACGCTTGTTCTTGCGTGTTTCCCCGATATGCAACGATTCTTTCTCATTTTTGTATTCATTAGATATTACAAGTAGACTCAAAATAACGTACTCGGTGTTTGATCAGTAGCCGTTCTGAGAACTAGATTTTCATGCCTTATTGATTATAAGGCAAATATATTTAACTGTTTTTGGCAAAGTGGTATAAATGTTCATGCTACCAATAGCATAAAATTTAAGCATCGAACAAAAGCGTAGCTTCCGAGGTGCGAATGTGGAACACGCTACATAGTATACTATATACTTATCCATGTCAGTTTTTAGACGTTGAATAGAAGCACATTATTAAGATAGTTATAACTTCAACCCGAAACAAACGGAAGTGGATACTGAAACTCGTTCCTTTAGTTAGATGGAAACTTTATGCTAATCGAAAGTTAAGTTTGACTTTTATTACCACGGGTACGAGTTTTGGTGTGAAACAGGACCAAACTTTGGGAATTAGCTAAAATGGATACTAAAGTTCGACTTTATCACCCCTGAACAAGTTTTATGAGTACTGGTTTTCAAAGTTTTTGTCTATCTACGTAACTGAATGAGGTTTTTTCGACTGTTTACTTAAATTAATTGAAATTTATAATTTTTTACAACATAAAGTATTAAAATTCAATAATATTCTTAAATATTAAATCTGTTTTAAACATTGTCTTAATCTGTTTGACGAAAAAAACTCAATATTTTCACAAATATCCGCGCAGAATATTCAACGATACGCCTGGGAATATTCTGTACAAATCTCGCACTGAAAGTTTTTAAGGAGCTTCCGACTCGAAACCGCTCTACTTGCGAACTTTTACTGAACGCTCATAAGACTAACTTGCTTCTTAGCTTTTTGAACAAATGAGTATCTTTTATAGGAAAAATAAACGCTACATAAAATATAACTTTACACATGTAAAAATAAATTAAAGGACACTGGATTACATTAAAATCAATAAAGTACGTAAATTTGCACTGATTCGAATATATTTTTTTATTAAGTAATTGTAGTTGGTCATAAGATAAAATAAAATAAAAATTGCACCCTAATTTATAAATCGAATGCAATTCAAACTTCAAAAACTAAAATAAAATACTAATTCAAAAATAGAGCACTACTCGAAAGAGGTTCGTACCTGGTAACCGGGAGTCGTGGAGCGATGCGCGTCGTCGAATGCCGTGCGGCGCGCCCCGATCCCAGCGAACAAGCTTTATGTACCTACCTTACCCGGAGAGTAAGTAGGTACCCCTGAAATATTGCACTTGCAAAGAGTACTTTTTACCAATTTTAGGAGTACCCCCCTATGCGCATGAAAAATACTACAATACTGTGGTACGAGCAGCAAGTAATAGAAAGGGGCCTTTATTAAACATAACGTATGAAAGATAAATAAAACCGACCTTCTTTTAAAATATACTTTCTGTCATACATACTCGTATTACATATCCAAGGTACGTGCAATACAAACTCACTTTTGTTAACCCAGCATAAAGGGTTATACTTTAGGAGCTCTTTAGACTCATGAAAAAATTTGTTGTGGTAAGTACTCGTAAGTGGAGTTTTAATGAACTGAGATGTAACGTAAAAAGAGCAGGATTTTTTGTTAGGAAATATATATTTCTAACTTATTCCCATGAATAGGTTAGAATATAAGCATAATTTTTATCCTCCACATCCGATATGATGGACAAAAAATATGCTTATATAAGTAAATCACGCTCCTCGACGTTCACTTTGGGTTTTTATAACTCGTTTGTAGAGTTAGGTTCGGTCACTTGCAGTTCCAAAAGGACTACAAATTAAGACATAGATGTTAGTATGAACTACATAATACAGATGTGTCTTTTAGTAATTTTCTTTGGCATTTGAATTTCTTACGAAGAAAATCGTTTCATTAATTTTTTTGTTCTATTGAAGTAATGACCATATTGACCATTCTCATGCACTATACAGAAATAGGTTATTTTTTACGTAATAAGGTTTATCTCTATTGAATAATAAATATTTTAAATTGAATTTAATGTTAATAGCCCTTAAAAAAGACATGCTTTATAAAGCAATTACAAAACAATTAAAAAGTCTAATGCCTCAAATTTCGAGCTTATACACAAATTTTATGTTTCCTAGAGTCTGAGTTAAATTTTTGTAAACCATTAACCGAAAATAATTAAGAATGAGCGTATCTTGAAATAATTTTTCAAGATACGCTCATTCAAACGACCTTTATTGCCGAACGCTACTCAACGTTTAATTACGAATTAAGGACTAAGCATTATTAACAGTTTTTTATATCTCTTTCCAACTCTTCAGCGTTTCAGTATTTGGCCATTAGTGAAATACATCCTGACTTCATGTACAGTTACAAACAGATAATAATATGAACAGTCATATTATCAAACGAAAAGCTAAGACAATAAACTCACTAAAATTGTGCATGTAAAATAAAATTAGGAAAGGCAGGAGAAAAATTAAATAGCACTATCTGTTTTATTCCAAAAACTATCGTGAACTTGACTATTCATATTGTAAAAACGGGAATTTTCACGTACTGCACTATCGGTGAAGGCACCGACTAAGTTTCGACTCATTCCGAGAGTCTTCATCAGGGTGAGTGGTTGCGACTTTCTCCTTCCGCGTCGCGCCGTGCACTACGTGCACGGCGCGTACGTGAAAATTCCCGTTTTTACAATATGAATAGCACTATCTGTCTCTAAATTATGTACGGTATATGTTTTATAGTATCTATATATTTTAATATAGTACATCGTATTTTATGTATATAAACATATACATATTATAGCAAATATGTATATATTTACTATAGTATGTATATATATATACTTTATTTCCAAAAATAGTGTGTGCCTAAGTTAAAAGTTAACAATGATCTCCGCACTAGGTCTAGCCTGTATCGCGGAGGCCCAGATAGCGTTTGACAAGGAAAAAATCCTACTTAATAATATTATAAACGCGAAAGTTTGTAAGGATGGATGTTTGTTACTCTTTCACGCGAAAACTACTGAACGGATTTTGATGAAACTTTACAGTAATGTAGATTATACATATACATTACACATATAATTATACATTAGAATAACACATATGCTACTTTTTATCCGGGTACCACGCGGGCGAAGCCGAGGGCAGAAGCTAGTATATATATAAAAAGAGATAATCAAGTGCAAGGCAAACATTTAAATTACTTCTTGTAAATACAAAGTATCTTAAGTAACATCGAAAAATAATAAAAAGAAAATTAAGTAACCCAGAATTAGGTTTAATGGGTCAGTGAAGGTGAGGGGGAGTGTATGTGTGTTTGCTTGGAGGGGGTGGGTGTGTGTGTGTCTAGAGTGAGTTTGTGAGTTGTGTTGATTAAAATATTGTTATGAGATGGTAACCAGTATTTACTCTGTTTCATCGTAGTCGAGCGTGATCAGCCATTTTCTGATCTTTAGCACAATATAACGAGCACGTTTTAAGATCGCACTTAATTAATGCATGTTTATAAATAAAAGGAAAGACAAAATACCTCAAACGCTTATGAAACTGGATTTTATTTTGGGACTGAGATTTTTTGTCGGTGTGTGTTTAGAGGACTGGTCAATGATGCAAATGACTTATGGTACCATATCTTCATCTTATGGTACCATCTTCTAAACATAAAGTTGACAAACTGTTAGTGTTTCAGTTTCTAGGTGGAGGGATTTAGTAGGGTATCGGAAAGGTCTCTTAAACATAACCTTCAAGACGGACCTTTGCGCTCTCTCCAGTCTTATTAATGAGGTTTTAGCTGCTCCGCCCCAGACCGTTAAACAATAACAAATAACAGATTGGCAGAGAGCCGTGCATACCAACATACCAAGAGCCTCCTTGTCAGCCCAGTCACGAAGCAGCTTCATAATATGAATTAGTTTTCGGACGCAACCCGAGAGAGCATTTATGTGTTTCCTAAAATTCAGGTTTTCATCAAGTACGACTCCTAGATATTTTAAAAATATATGTATAGTTTTTTTGTGGTTTTAAGTACCTAAAGTATTGTTCTTTTTCGTTATTTTCTTCTGTACACAATCCTACGTCTATAATTACCACTCTCTCTAGGTTTGTTGGAAGAAAACTCTTTTTAGGGCTAAGCTCGCCCTAGTACATATTATTTAATTCTGCCTTTTATAAGTGTTTATTTGTGTGTACAATAAAGACTCTAAGAAAACTTTTAAAAATATTAAAAAAAAAAGGTTGGTTACTTATTATTGTGACTGTACGAGTACGGTGCCTGGTTAATTTTGATGAATCCCTTAAGCTTGTGGTTTTCTTTGAAAGTTGTTTAATTGCGACGTTCGTAGTGGTTTCCGGTTCGCAACCCTCGTTACGGAGGTTCTATTGAACTTATATCTTCCAATTATAATTTGATTAATATAAACATTTTCAGTTGAAATTGGAACTGGTGGATTAAACACGTAATTTCAATCAATTCATACTCGAATTTGATTTCATAAGAACTTTATGAATTTAAATTAAATACGAGCATGTTAGTTAGATAAATTTGCATTCAGAATGGTTTCACATTGCTATATATTGTATAATGTGGTAGGATTTAACGAGTTCAATAAATATGATAGTTATATTCATACCTACTAGCTTCTGCCCACGGCTTCGCCGGTGTGGTACTCGGATTAAAAGTAGCCTATGTGTTATTTTGATGTATTAGCTATATTACTGTAAAGTTTCATCAAAATCCGTTAATCCGTTCAGTAGTTTTCGCGTGAAAGAGTAACAAACATCCATTCTCACAAACTTTCGCGTTTATAATATTAATAGGATAAATAACACAGCTACATACATAGTCCTGACCCTAAACTAGGTTTCTCTGTGTCGTGGTTATCAGGAACTATGAGTACCGTAGTACCATAACACCCAGAGTTTGAAGAAATATCTGCAGAACATGCAAACATTTGTCTCGCAGCGGGTATCAACCCCGCACCTCTTACGTCGCCACCGGCCACCCGCCCGCCGCGCCACAGAACACATATTTGACGACCGATGTGGCGCGGTGGGCGAAGGTCCACCTGCTACACAGGAGGTTGCGGGTTCGATTCCCGCCCTGGGACAAATATTTGTACGATCTGCAAATATTTGTTCCGGGTGTTCTGGGTATTTTCTATGTATAATAAAAAAAACTATCCATGTAATGTATTGTATTAAGTATATCAGTCATCTAGTACCCATAACACAAGCTCTGCTTAGCTTGGGGCTAGATGATGCTGTGTGGATTGTCCAGCATTATTTAAAAAAAAAAAAATAGGGCATTTAATGGTTTATCGTATTTTTAATTCCAATCCTTATGTAATTTGCGCACGTAAAGACAATGAGCGAATACGTTTTCTGTAATTGGTCATTACGTAGGTACTTTTACACCTTCGCTCCGGGGCGTTATTATTTAGCTAAGAATGTGCTGCAACTTACATCGACTATCGATATTTTACATCGACTATCGATATTTTACGCTCGTGCTCTAGAATGAATTTCTCGCTTTCCAGACTCTTATCTAGATCCAGTTTGAGATTTGCTTTGGAATACAGACTTTTGATGATAATGTGAAAATCTGAAAAGGTTTTTTTTACCTAAGTCATATATTGATGTAGTAAAATTTCATAGTTCCTCTTAGTTCCTGATATAGTGGGTACTATACAGGGAATCCTAGTATAGGGGTATGTATATTTATTTGTTTATATAATTCTGTCTTTTTCTAAAAAGCATTTGTTCATCAATTCTTTGGTGATCCATCTAGCTGAAATACGTGAAGTTTGTGTCCAATACAACGAAAGTTGCAATAATTAAAATGATACTAAATCATTACGATCACAAACTCGCGTTTCAAAGATAACAAAAACACGTCTGACCTAAAAATAATTGGAAACAATGCTGAGTAAGCATTGGGTCACGATCAATCACATGATGATTTTCAATAAAATTTGACCTTAATTACAGTTTCAAACATCGTGCATCGTAAGGAACGTATCAACACGTCCGCAACACGCCTAATGTGAACAATGACTTGTCATACTCGTAACAATGATTGCCTAGGGCTACCACATGAAAATATTTTCTTGTGGTAGCAGCTTGTGGTAGAAAATCTGAGTTATATCGATAATTCAGTAAATATCTAGTAGTAACGTCGGGCTTACCAATTGATCTTCTTGGTATTAATAGATAATCACACTAAAATTAACAGAGCCAAAGATATTTAATAAAAATTACGGTCCTGTTGGCCGTACAATTCTGTACAAGACAGTTGTGTCTTGTACAGAATTGTACAAATAAAGTACAAAATCTTTGAATGTCCAATGTCAGCCTAACAGTTATATAGAAAGGTTGGTAGATGAAATCTTCGTCGTCCAACACATTTACTATCAAGCTTTAACTTACTAAAGCTAAGGAAGCAAGACGCCTTTCATCCCTATTTGTACCTTTTACATAATGCGGTACCGTGCGAACTCGAACATAAGGCGTATCGATTCTGAAATTATGTACTGAATCTAATTGCTATTTAATTACAAGGTTTAGTCGATATTCTAGTTTTGCAGGTGCTGTTTAATACGCAAAATGCGAAGTTGCAAAATGTGGCATTTTGCTACTTCATTTCATCATCATCAACAGCCTGTAGAAGTCTCCAGCTGGACATAGGCTTCCCCTAAAAAGTGACATAACGAACGCTCTTACGCCATCTAAAGCTGCTTTCGATTTTCATTAGTATGAGTTATAACGTACGTAAATATCAAAATAGCTAAAATGATGTATACAAATTGACTTTAACAAGTGCACTGTATGTGTTGATTATCTCAACTAGTGCTGCTTTCGGTTGCATAGATCACAGTAATACCAACATAAAAAAATGAGCGGGTCTTTATAAAACTGTAATGAGAAATGGGCTTGGCAGTGCAGTTTTTATACTTTATCGATATCTGCGAATGGTACCTATATAACAGGCCTATTGTAATAGCATTCCAGAGAGAATTTTATGTGATGTGTAGAAATCTCAAGGCGCAAAGCTCTAAGCGGCGATAAAAGAGGTTATAATTTTACCCTTACGGAAAATGTTTTGGGTGATTTATTTAAAAGACATTGTTATTGGACGCTTTGATAGAACTATGAGCAAAAATCAATTGATAATAAGAACATATTAAATTATTATATTATTCTTAGTGGTAAATCAATATATTTGTACAAGTATTTTGTAAGTTTATTCAAAAATGATAGATAGATTATCTATCTAACCTGTGTTGTGGGTAGTTAGAAGTCCTCTTTCTTGTTGTATCCACATGTATACGTGATATATATGATATAAATGATAATCAATTCAAAAGAATGAACTTTAATTACCACGATAATGCTGTGGCGGCCGGTTTCTGAACGAAACTTTCGCCTACACCCAGCGACCAATGAGAGATTCGGGAGATTTGACATGGCGCGCGAGTGGATGAAAAAAGAAGATATTTATGGAGATTTTAGACTGATATATTTCTCACTCCTCCAGACTCGGTTTCGACCACGATAATTAATTTATCTTAGTGAATCCGACCAACAACGTGAGTTTGTGATCGATGACAATCGGAGGCACATTTCTTTGTAATAGGAATCTGTTCTTATAGTGTTCTGAGTGTAGTGAATAAAAGTTGATGGACAGAACTGTGTGTTTACTAGTAATGATGAACCTGCCACAAGTTCTCCAAAATGCCATTTTGGGTCATAAATAAAATGAATCGATAAAACTCATTCCCTTCACTAATACTACTACACTATACTTCAAGTGTAAGAGAGTTTAGAAACTCAGTTTGCTGATAAAGTGGCAATTAGTGGCGAACTCAGCTTGTGCTCGGCGTCGATGTAAATCTTCAGACCAACTGCGCTTTAGTACAATCTTAGATAAATCAATAATTCAAGCTGTCAAACGACAGAAGCAAACGCAAAGTCTACGCACGTCGTGCACACTATGTATCAAAATGTAGGGGGATATCATACCGCATTTATAACGGAAGTACAGTGTAAAACATGGCGTCACTGTGCGTAGCCTTTCGTAAACCGCAGTTGGTTCCGGCCTTAACCACAACCAGGAATTTGCTTATTTGTGTGCCCAAAAGCCTAATCAAGGTAATAATTTATTTTTATGTAACTTACTACCAATTTTAAATATAGTGACGAGCTCTGTGGCGCAGTGGGCGGAAGCCCGCCTGAGACGCAGAAGGTTGCGGGTTCGTTTCCCGCCGCGGGACAAATGTTTGTATCTGCAAAAATTTGTCTCAGGTCTGGGTGTTTTCTATGTATATTATGTATGTATTTACAAAAAAAATGTATATAAGTAGTATATCAGTCATGTACTTCCCAAAATACAAGCTCTGCTTAGTTTAGGGCTAGATGATGCTGTGTGAAAAAAAACTGTAAAATTCCTTGCTTGTAAATAAAGATTTATTAAATCTACACTTATGTAATTATAAAGAAGTAAAGTAGGTAATCATCGAAACTACTGATCCGATTTCAAAAAATATTTAACCAATATTTAGAATGGACCTTAAAAGGTAAAAAGTATTTTATTTGAAGAACGGCGAATACGTTTCTTACGAACGCTGCCTAAATGGTAGGCCGTTACTTTTTATCTGGGTACCACGCGGGCAAACCGTGGGCAGAAAATTGTCATCTGATAAAATATTTAATAGCTATATTCATAACTCAGAAAACTACAAACTTTCTCACTCAGAAATTAATCTAGATTCCTCGTAGCGCCTTGTTGATCCAAGATTTCAATAACATTGCCCTCTTTTTAGAATATAATTACGACTATACCACGTACTTTACCACGTCAGCAGGAGAATAGTAAAACACGTGTTTTCACGTGTTACTTTTTATCTGGGTACCACGCGGGCAAACCGTGGGCAGAAAGTTGTCATCTGATAAAATATTTAATAGCTATATTCATAACTCAGAAAACTACAAACTTTCTCAGTCAGGAATAAATCTAGATTCCTCGTAGCGCCTTGTTGATCCAAGATTTCAATAACATTGCCCTTAACATTGCTCTTTTTAGAATATAATTACGACTATACCACGTACTTTACCATGTCAGCAGGAGAATAGTAAAGTACGTGGTATAGTCGTAATTATATTCTAAAATGATACCAAACCACGATAATTTTAATTCTAACATTGCCCTCATTTAGTATTAAGGCATAATTTTCATGTGGGTATCTTACAAAAGTATTGTTAGTTTTCAGTTTGAGTTCTAATTAATTTCACTGGCTCAGGCTCAACCACTTCAATCTGTGGCTAAATTACCTTATTAACAGCGACTGGTTGTGACGTAGGGCCGTGAAGATATGAAGTATATCTACATCATATACTCACGGACCTGCGTACTGAGTATGGATGTTTATCCATCGTAAGCGTATTTATTTTTTTGCTACAGTTGGTGTGCCGAAACCTACTAATATTATAAACACGAAAGTTGGTGAGGATGGATGTTTGTTACACTTTCACGCAAAAACTACACAACGGATTTTAATAAAACTTTACAGTAATATAGCTTATACATCAGAATAACACATAAGCTACTTTTAATCCGGGTACGACGCGGGCGAAGCCGTGAGCAGAAGCTAGTAATATTATAAACGCGAAAGTTTGTGAGGGTAGATGCTTGTTACTTTTTCACGCAAAAACTACAGAATGGATATAAATGAAACTTTACAGTAATATAACTTATTCATCAGAAGAACACATAGGCTACTTATTATTCGGGTACCACGCGGGCGAAGCCCTCTGAGAAGATCTCTGAGAAGATGAAGCTAAAAGCACATATATGTGGACGTGGCCTTAGATAGTAACATCTCTTCGTAATTTGCGTAACGTGATACGAACATGTCGATAAGCGCGTTACGGTTTGTCACAGGTGATTTACATAAATTGTTTTTCATATGACCCAAAATGTATGCACGTATAAGTTTAGAAGGCTATTTGCGCAGAAAAAGCTTACAGATAGTAAATATTTGTTTTAATCATGTAAGCTACAACGATAAATTAAAACAATTTAATCGTATTTTTAAAGAGAAAGAGCCGTTTTATTCCAAAAACTATCGTGAACTTGACTATTCATATTGTAAAAACGGGAATTTTCACGTACTGCACTATCGGTAGTGCACGGCGCGACGCGGAAGGAGAAAGTCGCAACCACTCACCCTGATGAAGACTCTCGGAATGAGTCGAAACTTAGTCGGTGCCTTCACCGATAGTGCAGTACGTGAAAATTCCCGTTTTTACAATATGAATAGAAAGAGCCGTGTTGGCTCTCTAGAGTGGTTCGTAGGTTCAAACTCGGTGTGCACCAAATATTTTTTCAATCGCACTAATAGCACGTGGAATGTTACCTACTCGCAAAACGCGGATATGTGCCAAATGCAATTTTTCGTCGACCTCTGTCTACCCCCTATATGATATACTCAAAGATCTACTTCAACTGTGTATGTATCTGAGAATGTACATTATTTGAAAAGAAGTCATGAGAGTGTTTGTTTGTTTTGTTTTAGTAGAGAAGTATAATACTTTAGGCGACCCGTTTTAGTTCATTTTTGTGTTCTCTTTCATTTTTATTATGTATATACCTATGTGTTATGCGTAAACCTAATGTAAGCCTACCAGTGTCCATCTAAGCCATATAGCAACCTGTCTACAACCCGCTACGATCGGCGTAGCGGTTAGCGCTACGGTCGGCGTAGCGGTAAGCGCTACGGCTATCGATTATTCGAGAGACCTGGAAAATATACATGATAGATAGATAGATAGATAAACTCTTTATTGTGCGTAACACCAATTTACAGTGTAAACACAGAAACATAGTAAAAAGAACAACAACAAAAAAGAAATGCACAATGGGCGGTCTTATCGCTGAAAGCAATTTCATCCAGACAACCTTAGGATGGAGATAACTATTTAAAAGAATGACGGTGCTATTACTAAAAATACAAATTAAACATTATTTTGATATAATACTTAATACCTATATCTAAATATATATTTATACCTACGTCATATATTACACACATAAACTCACATATTTGACCTTTATATAAGATCAAATTGAATACATGGTGCGTTATTAAAAGTGAAAGAGTATACAAAAGTAAAAAAATAAATTTCTAACCACGCGAAAATATTACATCACGAAAAAACACCATTTTCGAGACCTTTTCCCAAGTAAATCTATAAAATATAAGTATAGTATAGGAAGTATAGGAGTGGAATTCACTTCCTGCGTCTGTACTTCCTACAAACTATAACTTTGGTATCTGAACTCTTCAGAAACATCTACTGAGTGAGCGTTAGCATATGTTACATCTGCATTACCAGTTTGCCATCAGACGATATGTAAAAAAAATACTATATTAATAATAATAAATAAATGATGGACATTTTTCACACAGCATCATCTAGCCCCAAACTAAGCAGAACTTGTATTATGGGAACTACATGACTGATATACTACTTAAATATTTTTGTAAATACATACATATTATACATAGGAAAACACCCAGACCCGAGACAAATATTTGCAGATCTTACAAACATTTGTCCCGTGACAGGAATCGAACCCGCAACCTTCTGCGTCTCAGGCGGACCTTCGCCCACTGCGCCGCAGAGGTCGTCAAATTAATATTAGAGGTTAATAACAAAACAATATACTAAATTAACTAGAATAACGAGTACATGACTGAGCTCGAGCATGTACTCGTTATTATAGTGTAATGACTGTGATCGCAGTTGACATAGCTACATATATACCAAGTTCTCAAAACATACTCAAAGTCAAAGTCAAAGTCAAAGTCAAAATACATTTATTCAATAAAATCACAAGGACCACTTTGAAACGTCGGTTTTTATCTAGGTGCCTGTTCCTCCGCGACCAAGCCAGGAAAGAAAGGCAATGACTGATAATGTGGTTACTTAGTATCTACCTACTTAGCATGTAATACATGGATTATTACTTTGAGCAACTTATAGTCAAAATAAATTATATATATATAAAAAAATCCTACTACTATTATAAACGTGAAAGTTTATGAGGTTGGATGTTCGTTACTCTTTCACGCAAAAACTATTGAACGTATTTTGATGAAATATTACAGTAATATAGCTTACACATCAGAATATCACATAGGCCACTTTTTACTACGTAAACTACTTTTTACTGTTCCGGGTACTACGCGGGCGAAGCCGTGGGCAGAAACTAGTATATATATAAAGATGTTTGCAACTGCTCCAGATAATCAACTGATTATCTGGAGCATTTGCATAGATCGTTTCCAACGCTCGTTAGATAGCTACTACTAAACTAGCTGTTTCATCTTTTATTTTTGTTTATACCTTTTATTATATAGTTGTTGATAAGCTTAACTCCTTTGTTAATGTTTTGACAAAAATCGGTTAAACCAAAAATATTTATTGGATTTGGCCCCTATACCGCTCTGGTGGTGTTGGCAAATGTCTGGCGCACATCCAAAGCCGCGAACACTGTGTAGTGTCCAGTTAACTAACTGCCAAATTCGACGGTATATTCTGTTAATTCATTTGAACCGCTAACTTTTGTGAATGAGTTCGGAGACAGAAGTTTGCGGGACTTATTTGTAACATTTGCCGCAAAATGTTACAAATAAGTCCCAAACATTTTGCGAATAGTACCTGCTCGTAGTTATTTTGGAATATATAAATTCATCCTCAAAGTCAAAGTCGAAATTCATTTATTCATTTACAAGGATCACTTTGAATCGTCGATTTTATCTACTGCCTGTTTTGCGACTAAGCCAGGAAAGAAAGGCAAGAAAGTTTTCGTATGCTGTAAATTTGATTATTGTTCATTATTCAAAAAGATTTGTTGTAACCCTATCACTGTGAAAGATGGAGCAACATTCTTGGCACGAAGCAGATTTTTTAATGAGAATTAATAAATAATGTCTGTTTAGACTCTATAGTCACGTTTCATGCGGTAGAGTTTCTTGAATAGACGTGACGAGATTAAACTTGAAATCAGAGCTAAGTATTTACATTTCTATTTTGATTTTCAGCTAACGCAGGTGTATATTCTTTGGAATCTAAATAATAGCTGATTTTCCAAGAAAAAAATATCCGCAAGCTACACTGAATCCTTTCACCACACTGTTTTTGATTAAAATAATGGCAAAAATAATTTAGATTAACATTTTAATGACAGTGTAGAAGCGTAGTTTTCGCTAAGAGAAAACAAAAATCATTGTGTGATTGAGGCAGAGTGAATCCAAAACTACGAAGCTTTAATAATCATTCTTTGAAAATGTCTTACATTCTTAGCTTTGCATCACTATAAAATCATAACCAACTATTAAATTAAAAACCTGTTTTTTCTCGGTTGTTAAAATCGAATTCTTACTACCCCACCAGGTACAGTCCGTTTCATCAAAAGTTTGTCTGGTAGAGATCGGTATTAAGCGATAAGACCACTCATTGTACAACATTGTCAAAGATTGTTGATATTATTATGTACTTTGATATACAGTAAAGTATTTTCTTTATATCTGCCTAGGTCAGTTAGCTCTGATTATCCTTTTAAACGGGCCTTGGGAGGGCCGTACATGTGCCGTTAGCACCGCGAGGGTGCTAGGAGCTGCTTCCAGATGCTCCCGGGACGTACAAGGACGTCATGCGAGAGAAGCATCGTTGCGTTCCTTTGGAATTCCCAGAACCGAGGCCGGCCATCGGGGGGGGCTTAGTGAGTCCGCGAGTTCATAAAATTTACATTGCCACACCCTTAATGTTATATCTAACTAGGTACCTAAATACTTGGTCATTATGAGAATATTCCTCGCTTTAGGGAAAGAAGGCCTAATCCCACTTAATCTGTTACCATTACGGCTGAGTCTGGCAACGGATTAATTCGTAATCGACATTGTTACAGCTAAGTTTGTTTTCTTATCAGGCTCACAAATTCAGGCGACATTTTGAAATAAGTACAAGATACTTTTCTTAGAATTAAATAACTTATCAAACGTTATCATTCAGAGGTGTTCGAGTGGCATGTATTATCAATTTTGTGTAAGCGTGATGGGTGCGGGTATGTCGTGAGGAGGGAAAAATGTCATATAACGAGAAGAGTGTTAAATATTAATATGTGAATATATGAGTAAGGATAGGCCAAAAAAAAGATGAATGGATTGCGTGAAGGATGACGTGGGTAAGAAAGGAGTGAGTATTATAATGACGGCTGGCAAAGGAGATTGGAAGAAAACGTGTTGTAGGATAAGGGCTGGTAGATGTTGATAGCGTTGTTAATAAAACGAGAGGATAAACATTTCTTAAGCACGACATAAAAAAACAATCAAATTATAACCACAATGGTGGCGCGGAAGGATTTGAATGCGGAAAAGGGAGTCCACTCACATAATTACATACACTAGCTGCCCACGGCTTCGTCCGCGTGGTACGCGAATAAAAAATAGCCTGTGTTATTCTGATGTATAAACAATATTACTGAAAAGTTTCATTAAAATCCGTTCAGTAGTATTTGCGTGAAAGAGCACCTAACGTCCATCCTCACAAACTTTCGCGTTTATAATGTTATATATATATATAGTAGGATAGGATTATGGTGGCGTGGCGGGTGAGTAGCTAGCTGCGACGCTAAAGGTGCGGGTTTGAATCTTTGTAACTAATGCAAGCACTTGTTGCGGGTCTGGGTGTGACCGACACTAGGATTTCATGACACAGGGAATCTTATTAAGGGTCAAGACTGTATATATGTGTCTGTTGAATGTTTTTTTTTAATATGATGGTGGGATAGTTAAGAAACAAAAACATCAAATATTAATTGGATAACATACTTATAAGTAAGAGTCTAAACAGAAACGTCTCACTCGCCTGACGACCTCTGTGCCGCAGTGGGCGAAGGTCCGCCTGAGACGCAGAAGGTTGCGGGTTCGATTCCTGTCACGATATAAAAAAAATGTTTGTAAGATCTGCAAATATTTGTCTCAGGTCTGGGTGTTTTTCTATGTATAATATGTATGTATTTACAAAAAAAAGTATATAAGTAGTAAATATCAGTCATGTAGTTCCCATAATACAAGCTCTGCTTAGTTTGGGGCTAGATGATGCTGTGTGAAAAATGACCAGCATTATTTATTTATTTACCTTGCATCTACCTAGACAGTTCAATATCGCACCAAAAAGGTGTCAGTTCAGCATAATGCTAGGTAGGTAGGCTTAGCGCTGGTATTCTGCTAACCTGAATACTCCATACATTTATTGCTTACTTTATGCAGAGACGTCAATACATTTATTGATGACCTTACGCAGTGACGTCACAGACGCCAAAAGCGATTCGATTCGATTGCGCGATTTCGAGAAATTAAAGGCTCGGTCAAACTAACGCGGTGGCGTACATTTACGTGAAGTTTGACTAACACTTAATAACCACCGCCACCGCTACCGCCACCTCGTTAGTTTGAAAGGGCCCTTTAGTGTGTTAGTATACGATACTTGTTTTTTTTACCTTATTTATATTGCAGGATTATTAGAGCTCGTTTGATAGCTAACCGGCCGAATCGAGAAGGAAAAGTTTAACTGGTTTATTTTTTTATAAGGCTAGCATTTTATTGAGGCGCTTTTTTTTCAAAGAAGCTCTACTACGACTTGTTGCCCTTTAGATTTTAGATGATCTAACCTTTTCTGAGAAAATGAGAAATATCAAGATGATGCTGTATTTTTGAGCTATATAATCGTATGGATTAAGATTAAAAAGAGACAATACTAGAGCATTTTACTCGCTGCGCTACAGTCAAGTTTGTCCAAATTTATATCGTATTATCATATAAATTTGCTTTGCAGTCCAGTTATATTAACTCAGTCAACTTAATTTAAGTCACGTGACGACGTGCCGGGCATTGTCGTTTCATTTTCAGTATAAATATTTCCGTATATATATTTCAGCTTTTGTGTTCATTTTAACGCTCAGCTGTCGTTGATAAATGGGTCTGTGCAGGTAACAGTTCATATATACGTTCAGTTTTCGTTGATAAACGGGACTGTGAAGGGTTTTTATCAAATTTGCTTTTAGGCTTGTTTGTATGTTAAATCTCAATATATTTTACGGGTACCGGACAGTCGAAGTCGTGAGAAGTAGTCACGACTTCGACTGTCCGGTACCCGAATAAAAAGTAGCCGAAAAAAGTAGCGTTTGTAAAAAAAGCATTCGCTCGATCGTTTTTTCGTCGACTTAAGTTGCAAAATTGGTATTGATATACCCTTTTATTTTAACGGAATAATATATAGCCTATGTCCACCCTGGAAATCCATTGTAAATATTGGTGAAATATATTTCAGTTCGTAGAGCTAAAATATTATGTGATGTCAGATTTTATAAGACATCTGAAAGCCTCCAACATTTCCTAAACTAGACTTGAGCTGGGAGCTGGATGTCGTATGTGCCTACATGAAGAACGTGCCCTCCGAAACAAATAAACTCTGTTGTAAATGCCACTTGGCACGTAGGTATATACTCATTATTGCACCAGAGAAAACACAAAGGAATTTAATAATTTATGACATAAAAATCCGTCTAACTCACGTGCTTACGTTATTTTGCTCGCTCGGGATGACACTTTACAAAAGTTATTTTTTATTCGAGAGAGACCACAAAAAAAGTTTCGGCTAGTCGTGATTTCATAAGATGATGTGTTTTGAGTTTTACGGGAAATTAGCAATCTCAGGAATAAAACTTTTATGGGCCTTCTTCGGGATCATTCTCTTTACAACAACAAAATAATTATCGAATTCGAAATCAGATTCAGATATATTATCTGTACAGAACACAAGTAAAATTACAGATAAAATTTATAGATTAGTAAACGTATCACCATATTCTACTAAGTTGTAAGTATACATAAGTATACATTTATTCATAAGATAAATTAACAATAAAACCAAAATTACAAGGCAATAAATAAACATCTAAACATGTCAACAAAGGGATAACTATTCATTTCATATGTCAAGATATTCATTTATAGAGTAGTAAGCTTTAATAATCAACATTTTATTTAATTTATTTTTATACGTATTATAATTTTCAATACTTTTCAGTGTCACCGGGAGTTTATTAAAAATACGAGGCGCCATACAAAAAATACTTTTGTCATAAAAAGTACCTAGTCCTACGAGATGGCATACGTATTTTATTAGCACGTCTATCTTGCAGCATTCGCAAGATAGACGGTGAACACACAAATAAAAAAACCAGATGGAGAACCTCCTTTTTTGAAGTCGATTAAAAATAGACAGCCAACAGGCACATACATAGTTCTAGCCCCACTTTAGGATTCCCTATATCGTGGGTATCAGAAACTACCAGTACCATTTTACCACAATACTCAGATCCGGAACAAACCTGCAGAACATGCAAACATTTGTCCCGCAGCGGGAATCGAACCTACACTTCTTGCGTCTGCTAAGACGTTACTTCTTGCGTCTGCTAAGACGTTACTTTTCGGCGACGCAGCTAAGACGTTACTTCCAAGCACAACCCACTATCGCCCAATCTTTATTACACAAAGGTAAGCTGGTAGAAAATGGTAATTAGTATTAAGTTCGCCTATAGCTTTGTTTTATCTTGTACAATAAAACATTTTCTATCCATCTATTTAACCCAAAATTGTAATTCGATCGCACCGACGTGAAACTCGAAATATTTAAAGTACACAGACCAAACTTTCTCAAATAGCGACCCATCAGCCGGGCGAACCTCTAAAACTAGAATGAGGACATAAATTCACTGACGTCGTTATACGAGGGCGCACAAACGGCAAAAGTGGATTAACGTTATGGAAACTTCGCAACTACAGATAGTAGGTATCAAAATAGTTTGAGAACTGTCGGTTTGGTAATAATATGTTATCTTATCAGTGTGTTAATATGTTTGGAACGTACGTAAAGTTTTTGCTGAGTATAGTTAGCGCGGAAATTAAACTGCTTTAGTGTTTTAAAAAGTTTGCTTATTTTAAACTAGAGAACTTCTTTTTTCTTTTGCCCGTTACGTGCTCTTAACAAAACAATTTATAACATCCCAAAATTAAATACCGGTAGGACTGGACCAGCAATGCGTGTTTCTTGGTGACAGAAATAGCTGGGGTGGTATAGTACTTCCCTAATGAGCTCTTTCACAAGTAGCTATACAACTTCAATCTATCCTAATCCTACTAATATTATAAACGCGAAAGTTTGTGTTTGTTCCTCTTTCAGACAAAAACTACTGAACAGATTTTGATGAAACTGTACAATAATACAGCTTAAACATCAGAATAACACATAGGCTACTTTTTATCCGGGTACCATGCGGGCGAAGCCGTGGGCAGAAGCTAGTACTATTATAAACGCGAAAGTTTGTGAGGATGGATGTTTGTTACTCTTTCACGCAAAAACTACTGAATGAATTTTGATGAAAATTTACAGTAATATAGCTTATATATTAGAATAACACATAGGCTACTTTTTATCCGGGTATCACGCAGGCGAAGCTAGTAAATCATACATTTCTAGAGGTTTTTACTTATTTTATACTCGAGTAGGTAATAACGCTTCTGTAATTGTTTATTGTGTACAACAAATTTTGCCAGCGCATGTCCCGCTATTCCCAAGTCGACCTAACCGCATTCCAATACGGTAACTTCATTTCTCCGTTCAGAGGCTACCGAGAGTCTGGAAGCAAGTTAAAACAAGTTAGCTGTTGCTAGAGATGGCAGTGCTGTTTACGACTATATAAGTTGCTGTGCAGCACAAGAAGTTTATATTGTATCTACATATAGGTAGTTTGTTAGAGTTCCACGAACAAATCCTTAACAAGGATAGAGATCCTTGTTAAGGATTTTGTTCGTCCCAGAGGGGACACTTTAAAGACCCAGATGTCACAAATGTTGGTAATTCTATGATGATGCCTGAGAAACGGGCCTTCGCCCACTGCGCCACAGAGATCGTCAATCATTTATTATTTACAATAAATAATTTATATGCTACTATACTATTATAAACGCGAGAGTTTGTGAGGATGGATGTTTGTTACTCTTTCACGCAAAAACTACTGAACGGATTTTGATGAGACTTTACAGTAATATAGTTTATACATCAGAATAACACATAGGCTACTTTTTATATAGGTACTACGCGGGCGAAGCCGTGGGCAGAAGCTAGTAGACATTTAGTATCATTTTAGGAAATAATTACGTCTATACCACGTACTTTATTATTCTCCTGCTGAATATAGTAAAGTACCTACGCGGGTAGAGTAGTAATAATGTCGTAATATTATAGTTTAATTTGTCTATTTCTAGAAGAAGTTATAAAATTATTCCGCTTTATTGCTTCTAGAGTAAGTAATAATAGCAAACGGATTCGAATCTTCTTTACAATGTCGTCTCTATCGGAGGGCCTCGCGATTTCCATGCTCTCTATTTTCTCTGTAGTCCTTTCTAAATGTAAAGTACCTGTTATAAGTAGTACATCTTTATTAACTTAGTCGAAATACGCTTCGTTCCTTCTCAGATAAACATGATGCGCTGAAATTTCGTAAATTTACTTAGCGAGCGTATTTGCGATGCAGCTTGCAGACTGAGAAACTAAATTATCTGTTTCGTCCTGGATATAAAGCCATCTGCTTGTTCCGTCACTGTCTCAAAAAGGTATAACTCTTAGCTGAAGATGGAAAGCAGAGTTCGTGAGTATTCGGCTCTTTAAGGCTAATTTGTATGTACTTATATAATAACTTACAGAGGTAAAGGTGGCTAGCGTTCTAGATTGTCAATCCTACTAATATTATAAACGCTAAAGTTTGTGAGGATGCATGCTCGTTACTCTTTCACGCAAAAACTACTGAACGGATTGTGATGAAACTTTACAATAATATAGCTTATACATCAGAATAACACATAGGCTACTTTATCACGCGGGTGAAGCCGTGGGTAGAAACTAGTTATATCTACTAACCTCCAAACAAATGCTACTGCCATATCTGATCGCCACCGCCACCGTCACCGCCACTGCCACTGCCACTGCCACCACCACAATTTGACCGTACCCATTGTCACAGGTTAAAAAATTCATGTACGATTGTTCAAGTTAGGGCTCGGTCAAACTGACACGGAAGCGAACCATAAGCGTATTTTTTTTTAAATATAGTACCAATTTAATTTATTGTCAGGTTTATTTAAAACAACTTCAGTACAACAAAATCTATACAGCCAAATCATTAATGCAGAACAAAATATACAGATCGGACATTTCGAAATCGAACTGTTTGCAGTTTAAATTCGAACTCCGGAAATGAATCGGTTCATATAAAATTGTTCGCTTTGTTTGTTCCAATATTTATTTGAAATTGGTTGTTTCGCCTTGCATTAATAAATTGTGGAAAAGTTTATAAGAGGAAATGCTTTCCGGTTTTGTTCATAAAATATTTAAAAAAAAAATAGAAAAGTTACATCTTTCTTTTTTCCTTGTCCTTGGCCCAAATTACGTGGAAAACTACATGTTTATTTCGTTGAAATTCAAACCAAAATTATATAAAACGAAAAAGTAAAATTCAAACTAAAATTATTTAAAACCAAAAAGTAGATTGCATCGGCCGGGAATCGAACCCGGGCCGCCCGCGTGGCAGGCGAGCATTCTACCACTGAACCACCGATGCTTGTGAAGAAGCGTTACATTTTACTGTCTAATCAAGTTAACCTTTAACAATTGTTCACAACGGTCTTTTAGTTATATCACAGATATTATGTTATATCATAGTTTGCCTAAAATACCAATAATGCAGTAAATCGTAGAAGAAATCAGTTAATGGTTGGGGAAATGTTCTTTTTTAACAAATTTCGTATAGCATCGGTGGTTCAGTGGTAAACCACCGATGCTATACGAAATGACGGTGTATTCATTTACAATACATCATTCATTTACAATACATCCGTCTGTAAATGAATGATGAATGATCCATCAGTATTGAATAATATATCAACAAAAACTTAATGTGTAGGTTCCATTCATTTTTTTTTAATTTTGTATCTTTTTACGATTGGCAAACAATCAGCGTTATCGATTATAATAATAGATTGTTCAATAAGGGACTAAAACGAGCCACATCATAGTCGTTTATTGAATCGAGCATACATGGGTTTTAATCCCGATTTCACTTCATTTGCGAAAAAATAAAATAACTTGGTACAAAATTTAAGGAAACTTAAATTATTTCTTCGCCTTTCTGCTCCATTTCCATATTAGGAATGTAATATCTTCATTTCAACTTCATGTCATTCTCAAATAAATAGTCATGTCACCTCAATTTGTATTACGGTAGGATCTAGGGATTTCGCGGCAAAACTAACTTTTTTTAGTTTCCACTTTTTGATAAACGCTCTTAGACATGACTCTACAATGGATTAAGGGACTTAGTGAATCACTTGGCAATGACGCTGCAGGTGAATTGGCCAGAAGAGGATCAGGAACACGACACCGCACTATAAACCAACACAATGAACGCTGGGGATAGGCCACGGACTGCAGACAGTCAAGAGCAACCCTACCCGCCAACTCACCATGACTGACACGTCGCATACGAAGTCTTAAAAGACCTGGGCCTCTACTCCGTAAAACGATATCGACATTATCGTTACGATACGACAGTGCTCCGAATTATTCGACCGTACCCTACTCTCAAAAATGTTCGCAATCTTTGTCGTCTGTCGAAAGCATAGACAATATGTATCGAATCTTCGGAATGAATGATAGGAAAATCTAAAGGCTTGGATAATAGACATTTAGCCTAAATCCTTTTGCTTGACTGTTTATGTCACTTTTTTAGGCAAAATGACAACAATTATCTATGAAAGTAAAAGAAGTGATAACGTCAAACGTCAAATCAACAAACCCGCCTGTTATTTGAAAACTTTACAAGCAAAATTCTTGTGACAACTTCGTCGGGGTGAATATTCAAATTCGTTTATTAAAAAGATATTAGTACACACAGCATTAAAGTTTAAAGCACTATTTTAAAAACAATTTTATTTTTTATTTTTAATAAAAAACATGAAGTTAAAAAAAAATACAAGATTACCTTCAAACAAACTTTTAATATGTTTATAATTCCCGATGAAATTATAGTCGGGAATTTGGTTCAAATCCAACTGGTCCCTCGTCACTTTAAAATGTCGTTTTTGTAAAGCCTTTTCCTCGCGGATGGCTTCCATGGCAAGCACAAATCTAGCCATTATTCCAAAACAAGAGGTAAATCAAGAGTCCGTAGTGCAGCAGGCCGAGGTCGAATGAAAAGAATGCAGAGAGTCCAGTAGGCAGCAGGGCTCGAAGGTATAAAAGATTCGGGAGTCCGGTAAACGAAATGGAGATGATTTTATCAGAAAACACAACAATATAACCCGAAACGATAACGCGCACGATAGCATCAAGGGCATCGTTGATAAGTTCGTCGCTTGACATTTGTTTCGTTGTCAAATTCAAATTATCGTATCGTTTTTAGTGATGCCGGAGTAGGGTTACGACATCGATTGTCAAAAGTAATGTCGGTCGTTTCTTCGTTCAAATGATAGTCGAAACGATGTAACGTAGAGAAGGTTTAGCACGATAATTGAAGCGATATATCGTTTATCGGTCTGTAGAGTAGACCCCCTGATCTCCGGATCATCGTGGGGACCCTAACTGGTCACTGCCCCTTGAACAAACACTTCTACAACATCGGAGCAACAGACAGCCCACTGTGCAGAGGATGTCTAACCGAAGAGGAATCAGCTGCCCATGTAATCCTGGAATGCGTGGGCGTAACTTACCGCGAAAAAATCCTTGGCAACCCAAGGTCACTCCGCAAAGCCTGCGAAGACCCCAGGAAACTTGAAAACTGTGTTTCTGGGTGGAGTTGGGCTGGCTAACTCACTTGCCAGAAACTCCCACACACAATGAACCAATTAAGAGTTTTAAAGCGAAAAAGGGAGTCCGCAAACATACACATACATACATACAAACGCTCTGACGCATACATCCAACGATCGCCAAGAAACGCTAGTGCAGCAGTGTAGGTCGCTTTCAGTTCCATTCTCAAAAAAATAATGAAAAAAACACAGATAAGGTTCTTTCTTCATATTTTAGTCATTAAAATTTCCATTCAAAAATAAATATTCAAAAAATTTATTACTAAAATTTATTTTAGTAAAAAAAAAACATAATGTAATTTCTTTATATTTTTGTCTAAGAAATTATTTCAAATATGGAACATCGTAAAGCAGAGTATTTAAAAAGAATAACATTGAATAATTTTATAGGCTGTTGATAATAACGACAAAAAAATACTATAGTAGACTATAGTTTTTTTTAGTCTAGAGAGACTAGAGGCTAACTATTAGTTAGCCTCTAGTCTCTCTAGACACTTTAGTCTGTCTACGCGTAGCTAAGATGATACACTTTAAGAGCATGAGAAGTGGACAAAATAATTGTTGTCATTTGAAATAATAATACCTACTGATATAAGATGTTATTGATTTAAGATGGCCTGAGGTACAGGAGAAATCGGCGCATGTCTCTCAAGACAATGATCGTGGCATTGTTTGAATGTTTGAATGGAATGAATTTGACATTCATGACTACGATTTTGTTACTAGTATTATCTCATCCTATTCTACTATCCTACTAATATTATAAACGTGAAAGTTTGTGAGGATGTTTGTTACTCTTTCACGCAAAAACTACTGATTTTGATGAAACTTTACAATAATATAGCTTATACATCAGAATAACACTCTACTTTTTATCCGGGTACCACGCAGGCGAAGCCGTGGGCAGAAGCTAGTAATATTATAAACGCGAAAGTTTGCGACGATGGATGTTTGTTACTTTTTCACGCAAAAACTACTGAACGGATTTTGATGAAACTTTACAGTAATATAGCTTATACATCAGAATAACAAATAGGCTACTTTTAATCCGGGTACCACGCGGGCGAAACCGTGAGCAGAAGCTAGTAATATTATAAACGCGAAAGTTTGTGACGATGGATGTTTGTTACTTTTTCACGCAAAAACTACTGAACGGATTTTGATGAAACTTTACAGTTATATAGCTTATATATCAGAATAACACTCTACTTTTTATCCGGGTACCACGCGGGCGAAGCCGTGGGCAGAAGTTAGTAATATTATAAACGCGAAAGTTTGTGACGATGGATGTTTGTTACTTTTTCACGCAAAAACTACTGAACAGATTTGGATGAAACTTTACAGTAATATAGCTTATACATCATAATAACACATAGGCTACTTTTATCCGGGTACCACGCAGGCGAAGCCGTGGGCAGAAGCTAGTAATATTATAAACGCGAAAGTTTGTGACGATTGATGTTTGTTACTTTTTCACGCAAAAACTACTGAACGGATTTTGATGAAACTTTACAGTAATATAGCTTATACATCAGAATAACACATAGGCTACTTTTAATCCGGGTACCACGCGGGCGAAGCCATGAGCAGAAGCTAGTAATATTATAAACGCGAAAGTTTGTGACGATGGATGTTTGTTACTTTTTCACGCAAAAACTACTGAACGGATTTTGATGAAACTTTATAGTAATATAGCTTATACATCAGAATAACACATAGGCTACTTTACCTTACAAGGTCCATGTACTTCCCTACAGCTACTTTGATGTAAGAACTAAGCTGATGTACATTTGAGCATAAATAAATGAATATGAATATGAGTCATATGTCCCGCAGAGGACTTTCTTGGGTCATGAAGTCCATTAATCATGAACCTTCAAGTTAATATTTTTTATTATTTGATCTGTTAAAGTAATTATTTCTAGATCCAACACCGAAACGTTTTTACCGCTGCAATTTTTTTCATATTCATTTGTCGTGCCAATGGTCATCAATTACCAGGGATTGTCCCTCAATCAGCCCTAATAGTATTCAATTCAATTCAATTCAATTCAATTCAATTCAATTCAATTCAATTCAATTCAATTCAATTCAATTCAATTCAATTCAATTCAATTCAATTCAATTCAATTCAATTCAATTCAATTCAATTCAATTCAATTCAATTCAATTCAATTCAATTCAATTCAATTCAATTCAATTCAATTCAATTTATTTATTTGCGAAACATGGGTACAAGCAGTAGATAATACAGTTAAAGTAAGTCCAACCATGATCTGCTTTACAGCATGCAAAATTTAATATAAGAATAAGAAAGTATAAGCCTTAGTCTAAAAAGTCATACATTTGATAATATGTATGTACTAAGTAAGTCATAGTATGTACTACTGTTTCAATAAAACTCTGTTTAAAATTCCGGCTCTGGAATAAACTACCATTTGAAATTAAAAAGGAAGACTCTAAAGAATGCTTCAAAAGATTAACCCGCAAACACTTCCTAGATGAGTTGTGTATACATCGTTTATTTACCCTACCTTCAAACTATTATTTTTATTTAAAAGTGCCTATAAATATATAATTATAAATATTAAGTAAGTATATTATGTAATTAGATATAAGTATAATATAATATTGTAGTTAAAATTTTGTAAAATTTTGTAGCACACTTACCGCCAATCACTACAAATTGGGTTGGCTGGTAGAAAATGCTTAAGCATTAAGTCTGCCTATTGTTCATTTTTTTAAAATGTGCAATAAAGTGTTAATAAAGAAATAAATAAACTGACAGTAATCGTCTTCACTTTAGACAGTAAATACTCTCTTCTTCCGATGATAATACAACCAGTGTGTTAAAAGGATTTAATTCGCCTCGCATTTTGGTTTCATGCAAAAGACTCATTTCATGCAAAATACTTCAGTTGAACGTGTAAATAAAGAAACCGATCTATTTATATACTTTATTCTAAGAAATGGAGAGTCGCGTGCAGATTTAGGTGTTTCTAGAACACTGAAATTGCATTGTTTAGCAAAGCGAGTTATTGTATATCGAAACAGACGAAATGAGAATGAATTTTTTGTATCTATGCAAAGCAATTTCAGAATTGGATGCAACGGCTATTTTTTTTTCGAATGACTTTTATTTTCTTTGCATTAGAACGGCCATTTGAATGTTCAACATTATCTTGTAGCAATAAGGTAATTTTGACTAAGCTTCTTACCCAATTTATTATTCTCCGTGTTGCTAGTTAGATTCAAAATTGTAGAAAGTATATCAAGCATCGGTGGTTCAGTGGTAGAATGCTCGCCTGCCACGCGGGCGGCCCGGGTTCGATTCCCGGCCGATGCATAATACTTTTTGTTTTTACATTTTAAAGTTTTTAGTTAATTTTATTTACCACATCAAAATAAATACTTTTTATCAATAGGAATAATTTTAGTTAACCCCAAAAAAATGTTCAGGGAAATATTACCGAAGAAGTAAATGAGTACGTGACTTTTAGACATCTCGTAATTTATGATATGCTCTTGCAAGCATCGGTGGTTCAGTGGTAGAATGCTCGCCTGCCACGCGGGCGGCCCGGGTTCGATTCCCGGCCGATGCAATCTTTTGCTTTACATGTGACCACACGTTTTTTTTCTAAATTGCTGTGTAATTATGTCACCGACACAGCTCCTGGAGTTAGCAAGTTGAAGTGGCAATGGGCAGTCCATATAACTCGCAGAACCGACATATGCTAGTGGTTGTCGGTTCTGACGGAAGGTTCAAGAAAGAAAGCTTCTCGAATGGACGCCATGAACATATGCAGGAAGGTTCCCACCCATTTGACCGACGACATCTTACAGGCTGTGGGAAGTCGGGAGAAGATAGTCCAAGATTGTTCATCAAGTATCTATTGTTTTTTCAAAGGATCAATAAAAAGAATAATCAGCCTTGTTTTCTTCCCTTTCTTTCCTGACTTGGTCGCGGAGGAACAAGATATAGATAAAACGGACGTTTCAAAGTGATCCTTGTGAGTTTAATGAATCATTGAATTTTGACTTTGACTTTGACTTTGGCTTTGGCTTTGGCTTTGGCTTTGGCTTTGGCTTTGGCTTTGGCTTTGGCTTTGGCTTTGGCTTTGGCTTTGGCTTTGGCTTTGGCTTTGGCTTTGGCTTTGGCTTTGGCTTTGGCTTTGGCTTTGGCTTTGGCTTTGGCTTTGGCTTTGGCTTTGGCTTTGGCTTTGGCTTTGGCTTTGGCTTTGGCTTTGGCTTTGGCTTTGGCTTTGGCTTTGGCTTTGGCTTTGGCTTTGGCTTTGGCTTTGGCTTTGGCTTTGGCTTTGGCTTTGGCTTTGGCTTTGGCTTTGGCTTTGGCTTTGGCTTTGGCTTTGGCTTTGGCTTTGGCTTTGGCTTTGGCTTTGGCTTTGGCTTTGGCTTTGGCTTTGGCTTTGGCTTTGGCTTTGGCTTTGGCTTTGGCTTTGGCTTTGGCTTTGGCTTTGGCTTTGGCTTTGGCTTTGGCTTTGGCTTTGGCTTTGGCTTTGGCTTTGGCTTTGGCTTTGGCTTTGGCTTTGGCTTTGGCTTTGGCTTTGGCTTTGGCTTTGGCTTTGGCTTTGGCTTTGGCTTTGGCTTTGGCTTTGGCTTTGGCTTTGGCTTTGGCTTTGGCTTTGGCTTTGGCTTTGGCTTTGGCTTTGGCTTTGGCTTTGGCTTTGGCTTTGGCTTTGGCTTTGGCTTTGGCTTTGGCTTTGGCTTTGGCTTTGGCTTTGGCTTTGGCTTTGGCTTTGGCTTTGGCTTTGGCTTTGGCTTTGGCTTTGGCTTTGGCTTTGGCTTTGGCTTTGGCTTTGGCTTTGGCTTTGGCTTTGGCTTTGGCTTTGGCTTTGGCTTTGGCTTTGGCTTTGGCTTTGGCTTTGGCTTTGGCTTTGGCTTTGGCTTTGGCTTTGGCTTTGGCTTTGGCTTTGGCTTTGGCTTTGGCTTTGGCTTTGGCTTTGGCTTTGGCTTTGGCTTTGGCTTTGGCTTTGGCTTTGGCTTTGACTTTGACTTTGACTTTGACTTTGACTTTGACTTTGACTTTGACTTTGACTTTGACTTTGACTTTGACTTTGACTTTGCCTTTGACTTTGACTTTGACTTTGACTTTGACTTTGACTTTGGCTTTGGCTTTGGCTTTGGCTTTGGCTTTGGCTTTGGCTTTGGCTTTGCCTTTGGCTTTGCCTTTGGCTTTGCCTTTGCCTTTGCTTTGACTTTGACTTTGACTTTGACTTTGACTTTGACTTTGACTTTGACTTTGACTTTGACTTTGACTTTGACTTTGACTTTGACTTTGACTTTGTCTTTGTCTTTGACTTTGACTTTGACTTTGACTTTGACTTTGACTTTGACTTTGACTTTGACTTTGACTTTGACTTTGACTTTGACTTTGACTTTGACTTTGACTTTGACTTTGACTTTGACTTTGACTTTGACTTTGACTTTGACTTCTCAAAGTAGGCGATAACGCCCCCTTGTGGGCGCTGGAAGCCTTCAGAGGGCGGTAGAAGGCTCTAGATTATATTGGGGGCGCTAAGGCGGTCTAGAGGGGAAAGCATAGGTTGTAATATTCAAAAACTTTGAGCTGTACTACGTTTTTTTTATTCTCAAAGTAAGCGGTGGAATAATAAGTTTGAGAACCTGTGGTTTAGAGATAGACCGTTGATAATAAAATACGTGGTATAGTCGTAACAATATTCTAAAATGATAATGATGATATCAGTCAAATGACGATATAAAATCCTATCCGTTGTATAGAGCCACGTATTCATATATTTGAATGTAAATTCGCGCAGGTGCCTGCGGGGCGGAAAGGTTAAATGAAATCTCTTTCGTAAGAAATGTACTGGATTTGTTCAGAAACGAGGCAATAGGATAGAAGTCGATATAAGTCGTAGGAAGAGGAAAATTTAAAATGCAAAACACAGGATGTTATAGAATATGTATTGGAAAGTTATCATTCTGCATCCTATTACTATTATAAACGCGAAAGTTTGTGAGGATGTTTGTTACTCTTTCACGCAAAACTGGATTTTGATGAAACTTTACAGTAATATAGCTTATACATCAGAATAACACTTAGGCTACTGTTTATTCGTGTACCACGCGGACGAGGCCGTGGGCAAAAGCAAGTATTTACATAAGCTTATATACTAGATTATGAACTACGGAACTACATGTATTCATCACAATAAGGAATCTCTAGAATCTATATTGAGATGAAAGTACACATTCCTCACGTTTACATTATGTAACTGTTTCCACACGTCCCAATTAGGTGCATACTTCCTTATTGCATTACTATATGCACTGATATTATAATACAAGCTATATATATCCGTAACCGCTAAATAAATTAACATATATTACCTGGTTTATCCGGGTACCGAGCGAGTGAAGCCGTGGACAAAGTCTAGTATAATATAAGTACTTACGTATTTGGTAAGTACAAGTAGGTTCGTACGTGACTTTTGAGATTTGATTATTATACGCAAGTATGGATAGTCTTTATAATTTCCTAATGCAAACATAATCACTTTATTTTAACGAAATATAACATAACCATCGATGGTTCAGTGGTAGAATGCTCGCCTGCCACGCGGGCGGCCCGGGTTAGATTCCCGGCCGATGCAATTTTTTTGTATAACATCCTCAAATGCTCTAGTATGTTATATCTTCGTTTAATTAAAGTAAGCTATAGGCACAGATTAAATTATAATATAATGTTGTTCAAATCTCGCGTGACAATTTTAAACTAAAAGTTTTGTTGAAAAACTTTTAGCTTTGTTTTTTTTTTACGTAATTAAAGTCCTGACTCCACTCTAGAATTCCCTGTATCGTGGTTATTAGGAACTATGAGTACCGAAGTACCACAACACCCAGACCCGAGACAAATATTTACAGGTCTTACAAACATTTATCCTGTGACAGTAATCGAACCCGCAACCTTCTGCGTCTCAGGCGGAACTTCGCCCACTGCGCCACAGAGGTCGTCATGAGTATGAGTATACCAAGTTTTCTATGTATTTACAAAAAAAAGTATATAAGAAGTATATCAGTCATATAGTTCCCATAATAAAAGCTCTGCTTAGTTTGGAGCTAGATGATGCTGTGTGAAAAATGTGAAAAAAAACATTCTCATACCTACTCATTTATTTTTAACCATGGGAACCTATAGTAAGTTCCCATGGTTAAAAATAAATGAGGACTTGGAAGGGTGCTAGAAACAGCCAAGTATTTTACTTGAATATCTATGAATGTTTACATAATTAGATTAGTACATTTATTCATACAACTATATACAAAAAATACAGATGAAACAGCTAGCTATCTAAAGACCGTTGCAAACTGTAGGATTACTTTAATAAAAAGTAGGTTTTTGGTAATGCAATCACTTGTTTTATTGAGACAAACCATGAACTAGAACGGAAACGGAGAGAGATGACAGAATGACATTTCGTTTGACATCTAACCTATCATTACATTATTTTGCTAGCCTATGGCTTGGAAGGCGCCAAAATTCAAATAATACAACACAAACGTTCTATAGATAGCTCAACTGAGATTACTATCATATACCTCTAGATCATAACCAGTCTAAACCCCAAAAGGCTCAAATAAGTAAGCTCTGTCGACACTTTTATATTTGCCCTCTTGAGACCCTCGGCCGAATCAGCCGCTGCGCCGGCTCTAACTGATGTCCCCGACAGATGAGATGGTGCTAGGGTATCACGCGTGTGGCGTCCCATACCAAAGGCATCTTCTCTCCCAAGGGACAAGGGTCATGCCGTCAGGCCGATTACCATCGTCACGTAGCAGACCAATCGGTTCGAGAACAGCTGGAACGTTGACGCTGGTAAAAGCCCGGCGTATGATATTAACTATTAGGTTACTTAAGAATAGATTAAATTGCTGTATTTAAAGATAAAAGCATTGCGTATGTTTCTGAAGATGTCCATCACGCGGAATACACTTGTTTTTTTTAAATAATTCGTCAAGTTTGTCCGGATTTCTACACCGAACATTCCTACTGATTATTACAAAAGGTAACTACTAACTAAAACTAAAAAAAAACTTTTTTAAAAACGCAGTGACCTTAAACAAAAAAAATGCTGAAAAAAAAAAAATGAAATAATGAAATAAAAAAAAAAATGCTCGCCTGCCACGCCGCCCGCGTGGCAGGCGAGCATTCTACCACTGAACCACCGATGCTTGTGTGGAATCGTTTTAATTAACAAAACGCAAAACTAGATGCATGTGGTTTTTTACTGAAAGTCACGTAGGTCGTAAGCGGTTAAAATCTATGGCAGAGTCACAAAGAGCAAATTTTAAACCTTTCAGTTTTAAACTTAACTAAATCCCCCCTATGTATTTTGTTGCGTCTGGGCAAACGTAGTTTGGGGCGCCCCCGGTTAGATTTATATCCTAAACGGTTAAAATCTGTGGCAGAGTCACAAAGAGCAAATTTTAAACCTTTCAGTTTTAAACTTAACTAAATCCCCCCTATGTGTTTTGTTGCGTCTGGGCAAACGTAGTGTGGAGCGCCCCCGGTTAGGTGGAGCAATGACTTAAGAAAGGCGGCGGGCAGAAAGTGGATGATAAGAGCCGAACACCAGCCTCTGTGACGCGTACTGGGAGAGGCCTTTGTCCAGCAGTGGACTAATGATGATGAAACCTCCCTTATCTAACTAAGCTAATATAAAGACTTAGATGTATCTTACCGACATTTCATTTTATGGCGACCTCTGCAGCGCAGTGGGTGAAAGCCCACCTGCGACGCAGAAGGTTACGAGTTCGATTCCCGCCGCACAAATGTTTGCATGATCTGCAAATATTTGTCTCAGGTCTGGGTGTTTTTCTATGCATAATATGTACGAATTTACAAAAAAAAGTATACATAAAAGTAGAATATCAGTCATGTAATTCCCATATTAGTCTCTGCTTAGTTTGGGGCTAGATTATGCTGTGTGAAAAATGTCCAGCATTATTATTATTATTATTATTTCATAGAAATCGTCACTACGAGCCTTCAAGCAGAATTTGTTTATGTTACTGCCAAAGCTTAGTGCAAACGGGTAAAAAGTATTTATTTTTTCATACATCGTAAATTTACAGTTGGAAATTAATTCAGCTTTTTTCGAATGCATAAAAACGATGATTGATGTGTTTATATTAATTATTCGAGTATATGGAAAAAATAAATAAAAATATAAGATAAAAATAAAATTGCATCGGCCGGGAATCGAACCCGGGCCGCCCGCGTGGCAGGCGAGCATTCTACCACTGAACCACCGATGCTTACTACGTTTTATTACAATTTAGAATCTAATTAAATTGATTCTATGATATATTGATCAGTGTGGAGTGAATGAAGATGTAGTAACGAGAGTTGAAAAAGGTATGTTGAAATGGTTTGGGCATATAGAAAGGATGGACGAAAGTAGATTAATAAAACAAGTATACAAGGCGAGCGTGAATAGGATAATTGGGAGATGCAGGCCTCGGCGAACGTACTCTGACCAAATTGGAGACATTTTAGAAAAAGGCCAGGTCAGAAGTACACTAAACCGCCGAGCCTGTATGAAGAATGTGATGAGGATGAATGGAGCGAAAAAGGTATGCCATGATCTTAGCAAGTGGAAATCCTTGGTCTCTGCTTACCCCTCCGGGAAAAAGGCGTGAATATATGTATGTATGTAAAATCTAATTATAACTGAGTATGATAGAGCTATACTATAACCTTACCCTGTCTTTAACCCAAGGTAAAGATATCAATTGAACAAAATTACACTCGTTGCATACAGTTCTGAAAATGCTATACCTACATAAGTAATTAGGTAGATAGTAAAATATTATTTGTCATTTTAAACAAATTTTTTTATTAAGATTGGTTTAGTTTGTGGCAGTAGGAATAAGAGTCTCAATGTTTACAAAACACAATTCTGCAATATTATCTTTATTACCAAATCTCCTATATTTACCAACGGATATAAATAAAATTTAGAAGTCATTCTCATAATTCTTCAATAAAGAAGCCCGTTGTTTTACATTTTCGAAACGTAATCGTTTGAGAGAGAAAAAGGTAATTTTGTCAGCGCAGTGTCGTAAACGCCATAGTTTTGCGTACTTGTAGGCATAATTTATTAAAAAATCTCTGATATTAACCAACAGATATAAATAAAATTTAGAAGTCATTCTCATAATTCTTCAATAAAGAAGCCCGTTGTTTTACATTTTCGAAACGTAATCGTTTGAGAGAGAAAAAGGTAATTTTGTCCGCGCAGTGTCGTAAACGCCATGGTTTTACGACCTTTTATGGCATATTTTATAAGGAATGTGTGTTCGAAACTTGTATGACTATAATATAATATAAAAACTTGTAAGTTTTATACGGGTCTTTATCTCGTTTAACATACCATATTTTTCTTTTTTACCGGTATCCATGGCTACCCTGACATCTCTAACCTAAATGACCGCACACTGAACACTGTACACTACAATAGCACCTACGTAATTACTTACTTTCTTCTATTATTTTTCTTTCTATTTTCTCGATGAATTTTGCACTTATCGGCGTTGGTGAAGTCACCCGCACCGGCTTTGTCTGAAAATCAGCGCTGCTTTACACCCAAACGGTGTGAAGTAGCAACATGCTGAGACAAAGCCTTCTTGGCATGCGGTGCTCGGGAGACTCACTTGGCACAACAGTACCTACCTGTGAGGAAACTTAACTACCTACCGAAGACTTATAGATACCTTACATACCTACATGATGTTTTAGTAGGTACCTATCTTTTCATTATATCCTTTTTATTTTACCTGGGTGTCTGTTTTAGTGCAAAGTTGATGTCTTCATTCCGTTTTGCCAAATAAATATATTTTCTTTTTTCATATGCCCACGGCTTCGCCCGCGTAGTATCGGAATAAAAAGTAGCCTATATGTTATTCTGATGCTATATTACTCTAAAGTTTCATCAAAATCCCTTCAGTAGTTTTTGCTTGAAAGAGTAACAAACATCCATCCTCACAAACTTTCGCGTTTATAGTAGGATTAGGATTAGGTAAGTAGGATTTTCCCGACGTTGCAAAAGTCGTAGTCACTTTTTGAGTGGCTATTTTTGATATGAAAGTGTTAACTAGAGAGGTATTTAATATGCTTTTGTACGATTAAATTCGCTGTCACGGCTTTTATAGCATGATTTAACCTGTAGCTAAACACAGGATTTCAAAGTTGACAGGTGAAAATCCCCTATTATTCACTCTAATACCCGCCTAAAATCGTGTAATTTTTAAGCGTGGCTGTGAAATTAATCTTTGTTGCCCGTTTGATCCTTTGGAGATTTTATTTTGTAAAAAAACTCTTACGCAATAATATTATGGATAAAATAATAATGAGATTTAGTCAAAATTTACATTAATTTTGTATTAATGCGCACAGATCAATTTGAACAAGTTATTTTTGAAAAAATAATAATAATAATGGTTTTATGCCATCGCGTTGCTCATTGCATTGACTTGTGGCAATAAAACATTTCTAAGAACCATTCTTTATTCTAGAAAAATCTACTGCAAAAGATCGCATTCAAATCGGATAAGCCGCTTCAGAAATCTATGAATGTTAACAGACAAACAAAATCGGTAAAAATTGTAAAAAGGCTATATTAAAAAAATTTAATGCATCGGCCGGGAATCGAACCCGGGCCGCCCGCGTGGCAGGCGAGCATTCTACCACTGAACCACCGATGCTGATACAATTTGGTCTTATTCTAAGATTGGAAATGTGAAGTATAAAAGGCTTTGTTCGAAATGTCACGTACTTACATACGAAGGTAAACATTACTTCTATTATTATACTATCTGTGATATTACTTACTAGCTGCTTACCAGCCACGACCGCTATCGGCCCCCGACCGACCGTGCTATTACTTCTTTTGCACGGCTCCTAAGGGTCGTAGCGTGATGTTAAATAGCCTATAACTTTCCTCATTAATTGGGCTACCAAATGCAAAAAAAAATCCGTCAGGTATTTCAAACAAAAATAACTAAACAAATACTACTTTATGTTGGCGTTAACGCCTGCGGAAAGATTTGATTTATCTAATTACATTAGCTGTGCAAATGTCACGTGACTGCTGTGTTTAGTAGTTTTTCCGTGAAAGAGGAACAAACATCCATCCTCACAAACTTTTGCATTTATAATAGTAGTAGAATAGGATTGCATTCAACATAGAAATAATTTTTCACACAACCAATGTTCACAGTCGATCGACGAAGCGAGGTCTCGATTGAATTCTTGGTTATGAATCAAGAATCTATATTGAACATCCAGTCTAATAAATCGTGAATTTCTACTGCAGTACCAAGGATAGAAAATTCTTGTTTGTGGAGGAATATATGACTTATGTTGGGACATCTTTGAACACTTAGTTTCATCAAGTTTTACAAAGTAGATCATTAATTACCTCACAATAAAAATAATAACATAAAGACTATAGAGTAACCACAACCGATAAATAAAAAATCACAAACTAACTTATCCAATTAAAACGTGAGATTCCGTACAAAAAACTAAACAAGTGTCTATTTTGATGAAAAGTGACGAAGTTTCCTCGACAATTTCATTAACAAGCAGAATTTTTTACCTGATTTTTCTGGGCTCGATCGCGTGCGAGGAATCACCGTAAATTCCCTTTAAAATTTTAAATCCACTTAGTTCTTCCATCCCAAGCGTATTTAGGGGGAGTCCGGGAGAGACTTGGATCACGTTAAAAACGTACCCGCACAACGTGTAGGGATTTTACTTTATTATCTGTGACTTCTGTAAATAGAAGTCCTAAAAAAACACTTTCACGCCTGTAATTTAGATATATACCCAGTGAATAGACCTTTCAAAATAGCAAGTAGTCAAAGGCACATCCAACATTACATTTACAGTCCTAAATGATGGTCGTAGGTAATGTAGGTAGCAACCATTGAAATCTGACTGAAAATTATCCTCTTGTATAATAATTAAGGATTTTATTACGTTATACCACGTACTTTATCATTCCCGCCTAACTAACGTTTAAATTCCAGTTTCTATTAAATTCAGAATTTAATTTTTCAATTAAATTCTTACAGTAGTTTTTATGTGAAAGAGTAACAAAAATCTATCCTCACAAACTTTCGCGTTTATAATATTAGTATGATAAGTAGGATACGTACTTTTATTCGTCAACTGACGTTTTGTTGACAGTTTAGAGATCCTTCCTCATGACCACCGTCCGCGATGCTCGACGGTCGTAAGACGGGCACTTAAACGTTAGTTAGACGGGAATGATAAAGTACGTGGTATAACGTAATAAAATCCTTAATTATTGTACAAGAGGATAATTTTCAGTCAGATTTCAATGGTTGCTACCTACAGTAATATAGTCTGTACGTCAGAATAACATATAGGCTACTTTTATTCGGGTACCACGCGGCCGATATATGTATAGATTCAAGTTCCTTCCTACCTATATCTTCTTTGTAAAATTTGTGTGTCAAATTTTAAAATATATTTATTTTCTTCTTTCTTTATTTCCTGTAAAATGATGATTCGTTCACTAACTCTTCGGTAATCTCAAGTTATAATCTTCAGACTACTTTTTTAATGGAACTAGGCACTGCAACTCGTGAACTCACCAGCTAAATTGGAATGTCCATTCAGCGTACAATCGGGCCACTACTAAGGGTACTCGAACTCAATTGCTAGCCGGAGACCGGACCTGCCTTAGCAACATCTAGTGTAGGTATATACAAAATTATACGCCTAAAACATCTAGCTATCTTAAGACCGTTGCAAACGATCTAGACCTTAGACATTATAAGTAAATGTATTGTAAGGGTCCTGTCACACTGTCTTAGTGGATGGCGATGGCGTTCAAAGAAACAGTTGTCATGTCAAGCAGTTGTCAAAATTCGCGTGAATGTACTGATTTTCACTTGATGTACTAACGATATTATATTAAACTAGCTTTTACCCACGGCTTTGCCCGCGTGGTACCCGGATAAAAAGTAGCTTATTTGTTATTCTGATGTATAAGCTATATTACTGTAAAGTTTCATCAAAATCCGTTCAGTAGTTTTTGCGTGAAAGAGTAACAAACAACCATCCTCACAAACTTTCGCGTTTATAACATTAAGTAGGATAATATTAAACTAGCTTCTGCCCACGGCTTCGCCCGCGTGGTACCCGTATAAAAAGTAGCCAATGTGTTATTCTCATGTATAAGCTAAATTACTGTAAAGTTTCATCAAAATCCGTCCAGTAGTTTTTGCGTGAAGGTTAACAAACATCGATTCTCACAAACTTTCACGTTTATAATAGTAGTAGGATGAACGACCAGGTCACCCTGAAAAGAGCTTAGCTAAGAGCCATTTGTGAACGAACCAGTAACTGGAAAAACACTAGTTTATTTATCTAATCAACCGTCAAATTCGTGGTAAAGGAGGATAAGTCGTCGCACACGAAATAGACTGCTTGAATAATGGATGCGGTCCGTGGTCTCTGTATCTCGTTATCTGGCTCCAGAAATAACATGTCAAATTGTTGCTCGCATTCGTGATACGTTGGTTTTTTGTGAAATGAATGAAATGAAATGAAATAAACAGGCAACAGACATACATAGTCCTGACCCCACACTATAATAAAGTCAAAGTGAAAGTCAAAATTCATTTATTCAATAAAATCACAAGGACCACTTTGAAACGTCGGTTTTTATCTAGGTGCCTGTTCCTCCGCGACCAAGCCAGGAAAGAAAGGCAAGAAAACAAGGCTGGTTATTCTTTTTAATGATCCTTTTACAAAACAATAGGTTGGAGCATTTTCAATCCCAAGAGTTTTTGTCATCTAAATAATCAGATATTTTATAGTATGCCATTTTATAAAGCTTTTGTTTAATTACGTTTTTAAATTTGTTAATTGATAATTTTTGTATATCTCTTGGGAGTTTGTTATAAAAGCGTACACCGTGCCCTTTAAACGATTTACTAACTTTATGGAGTCTACAAGTGGCAACAGCGAGTTTATCTTTATTTCTAGTATTAACATTGTGATTATCGCTTTTTTTCTTAAACAAATTAATATTTTTGTGAACATACATCAGATTTTCATAAATGTATTGACAAGGGAATGTCATTATATTTATTTCTATAAACTTTTCGCGAAGTGATTCTCTGGGGCCCATATTATAAATTGCTCGAACAGCCCTCTTCTGCAGCACAAAAACGGTATTGATATCAGCAGCACTCCCCCACAGCAGTATACCGTACGACATAATGCTGTGGAAGTAGCTGAAGTAAACTAGTCTAGCTGTGTCAACGTCTGTATAAAGACGGATCTTTTTGACTGCATATGCCGCAGAACTAAGTCTCTTCGATAACCCATCAATATGAGGAGCCCATTGAAGATTATTATCTAGGGTGATACCTAAGAATACGGTAGTGTCCACAAGAGCCAACTGTTCATCTTTGATTTTGATATTTGCTTTAACTTGTGAAATATTGGGTAGTATAAATCTAATACACTTTGTTTTCTTTTCATTAAGTAAAAGTTAAATGTTAACAATCTCCGTTAACATTTTACAACCTTAGAGATTGCATTGTTTACATTGTCAAAATCGGTTTGTCGTCGCTTTCGAAATAGAACTCCATGTCTTGGGTTTCAGGAAATACGAGTACCTTGGTACTACTATACCCAGACCCGGATCAAATATCTGCAGAACGTGCAAAAATTTGCCACAGAAGTCGTCATGAAAAACAATGAATAATATTTATTTAGCACAGCATAAAAAACAACAAATGAATTATGCAAGTATATTGTCCTGGGACAGTTAAGAAACAAAAATAACGAATATATATATATTAGAACTAGCTTCTGCCCACGGCTTGGCTCGCGTGATACTCGGATAATAAGTTTCCTAATATATATATTATTCTGATGTATAAGCTATATTACTGTAAAGTTTCATCCTAGTAGTTTTTGCGTGAAAGAGAAACAAACATCCATCCTCACAAACTTTCGCGTTTATAGGATAGCTTTAAATAGCTTTATCAATATACAAACTTTCGTAGTAGGATAGCCTTTTTTAAAATAATAATAAATAAATAATGATGGACATTTTTCACACAGCATCATCTAGCCCCAAAGTAAGCAGAGCTTGTGTTATGGGATCCAGATCCCAGACGAATATTTGCAGATGATACAAACATTTATCCCGCGGCGGGAATTGAACCCGCAACCTTCTGCATCTCAGGCGGACCTTCGCCCACTGCGCCACAGAAGTCGTCTAAATAAAATTGATATACACTATTCTCGAGAAACTCAGTGTTTTGGTATATGAGAAATGTATAGTTACTTATTTTACATAACAACTGTTTACAGTAATTAAATAACTAAATTATTTACTACTTTTCTATCTAATATAAATTAAATTATGTGAAAAATCAAATACATTACGCGCCTTCTTAGGTGATATTTCGAGCATAGAGTGTGTTCCTGTAGACAAAGGCCATCCTTTCCACCTTACTCCGCTTAATTTCAATTAGTTTTGAGTTCGTTGCTGTATTGTAAATATTTGTATTCCAAGCAACGATGCATCTTGTTTCTCGCTAAAGTTGCAGAGCTTTGGAAGACGCAACGTGGCAGTGGTAATAAATTGTTAAGTGACACGCACTGTAAATAAGCACGCAAGGATATTAAAAAATCTGTTACCTAGCGTTACAAGTGTTTACGCTCAGTGCGGGTAACAAATAAACACAGGGTATTTTTGTGCACTGTACTAAAATCTGCCAAATATCATAAACTAAATTCGCGGGCCCACAGAGGGTCTTTTCATGCACTGTACTGAAAGATGCCAAATATCATAAACTAAATTCGCAACAGGGGTTGTTTTCTCTCAGTACGATCCGCTAAGGATAAGAATGGACACTGAAGGTCAGAATTCAACGCAGACGACATCTAACGGCTTCTTTCGTATAATGTATTTTGTATTGTACACTACGACGCGACGCGGAAGGAGAAAGTCGCAACCACACACCTTGATGAAGACTCTCGGAATGAGTCGAAACTTAGTCGGTGCCTTCACCGATAGTGCAGTACGTGAAAATTCCCGTTTGTACAATATGAATAGTCAAGTTCACGATAGTTTTTGGAATAAAAATGTATTTTGCCATATTTAAATTTAGCATAAATTGGTATATTTTCGTTTCGCATACTTAATATTATGCTTATTTGCCCTTACATTCCTTTCACGGTTTGTTCCAGGTCTGTATAAAATATGCCTTTCAGCTATAAAAACAATAAAATAGCATATGCGACCCAATATAGATTCATCCATTCCGTTCCTGTCCGATCCGTTCAGGGGTGCTAGACAAATATCACTTTCTGTTGACGTTAATGCCTGCGGAAAGATAAAATTGTATGGAAATGTCACGTGACATTTCCGCAGCTAATGTCATTTCCATACAATTGTATCTTTCCGCAGGCGTTAACGTCAACAGAAAGTGGTATTTGTCTAGCCCCCCAGGGCCGGTACGAAAGCTATTGGTGTTAGTCGCCCAGTCTCGTTATGTCGTCCCTTTGAGCTAATAAGAAATTAAAAATAGAAACAGACTTCTAGACTACTAAAAAACATGCTCAAAGCTTTTTTGTCACCATATTCTTACCGGAATCTAGTAAAGTATTATAATAACCTCGATTCTGTAGTACACTAACTAAACTAAATTTAAACTATCGCTTTCTTTTACTGATAGTGTACGCAAGAAAGAGATGGCAAGAATTTTACTGCTGTGTGCTGCTGTAAAATTAGTTTACGTGCCGCTTTTCTTCGTGTTTATAGTCAGCATGTTTTGAAATCACGACTAAATTTGTATGGAAAACTTAAATCTGACTAATTTGTCAGCACTAAAATTGTAGCTATCTCTTTCTTGCTTGCACTATCAGTAAAAGAGAGCGACAGTTTAAATTTAGTTTAGTCAGTGAACTACAGAATCGAGGCCAATATCTGTGCTGGAACGGAGCGGACCGGCTGACTGCGGAAAAATCGTTTTCGCAGTGCAGTCATTCCCACATTTCTCCTTAAAAATACATTTTGAGAACGAGCTCGCTTCGCTTCTACCTATCGTAATGTGGCATCTACATTCGCGCGAACTTGGCTAATTCAGATTTAAAGCTAGTTTGCACACAATTCTAGAAGCCAAGATCTCTGCTTATGGTTTTTCACATATTCTACCTACTTAGAATCTATATAAAGTATCTATATCTATATAAAGTAAAAATATAATCCTCTTTAATTATAAAGAGGAAAGTTGTTTTTGTTTGTTTGTATCGAATAGGCTCCGAAACTACTGGACCGATTTTAACATTTTTTTCACTAAAAGAAAGCTAAATTATCTGGAAGTAACATAGGCAATAATTTATTTAAAAAAATAGAGGTCCTTAAGGAAATTGCAATAACCCAAAGTAGCAAAATTTTGCCTATAAAATTATTATTTGGCGAGAACTATTATATATTTAAAACTATTGATAATACCTAAAAATGATGTACTACATGATTAAATTACTCATTATTAACTACAAAAAAGTACTCAAGGGAATATATCTAACTATCATAGTTAAGTCACAATAGCAGCTTTTTTGTTTTTTGTTACATTCGTATCGTAGTATTAATTTTGATTCAAATAAATGGTTTTATCATCAAGGGTATTTATGTAGCAGTTAAAAACTTTTTAATTCATTCGAATCGGACATTTAATTTCGATGTTATCACAAGTTATGTTATCAATCGAAACTTGGGTGAAACTGCGTGACGCAGCGAATATTATATAATAGAATAGAATAAACGTTTATATGACACGTAGGCAGACAGCTAAGAGTAGAGGTAGGTAAATCTAAAACAAAATCAAAAAAATTGGTTTGGCTCATATGTCTGAAAAGAAAGAAAGAATAACATTTATCTAGCATGACATAAAAAAACAACAAATATTGGGACAAAGTTAGGATGGTGGGATAAGTTATGAAAAATATATAGGTACCTATATATAAGTTAGAATAGCCTACTTATAAGTATAACTGAAACAGAAATGCCTACGCAACTCACTAATCAATCCACCGAGAGAGGTCAATGTCGTACCAAAAAGGTATCAGCTCAGCATAATGGTAGGTAGGTGGCTACCTACTTAGTGCTAGTATTCTGCTGACCCTGCGCAGTGACGTCACAGACGTCAGAAGCAAACACTACTCTCAAGAAATTAAGTGTTAAAAGATATTGCTGTATCAAAATGGTGCTCTGCTCAACATGTTTTGGATGTGTTACCATTACAAAACGCTGAGCTGTTTCCAAAGAGTGGAGAAGGTCTCAGCGACTGTGAGAATTGAACATGTTAGTAGATACATATACATAAACATTATAAGATAAACAACTTTTTATCCGGTGGTAGCCTGTGTTATTCTGTTGTATAAGCTATATAACTGTAAAGTGTCATCTAAATCCGTTCAGTAGTTTTTGCGTAAGAGTAACAAACATCCATTCTTACAAACTTTCACGTTTATAATAGTATTAGCTTCTGCCCACGGCTTCGCCCGCATGGTACCCGGATAAAAAGTAGCCTATGTGTTATTCTGATGTATAAGCTATATTACTGTAAAGTTTCATTATAATCCGTGAAGTAGTTTTTACGTAAGAGTAACAAACATCTACATATCCTCGACGAACACCTTGGCCTTGTTATTTAGGGACCCGAGATGAAATTAAAATTAGTATTAGCTTATAAATTTTGATAAATTACAATAGTGTAGGTAGGTACTCGTAGTATGTTGTAAAGCAAAATTAAATTAAATTCCATCAACAATAAATTTATTTTAATTTGATAACATGAAACCAAATATAAATTGATGAAACGGACGAATCAAGTACAAAATATAATTGACTAAAAATACTTAGAAACAATCTAAATATTATGTTTCAATTTCAATTCAGTTTTTGTAGTACCGCCAAGGTTGGTATTTTTGCGATATTATGAAAATAAATAGAAAGAAAGAAAGAAGAAAAGTAAGAAAATATATTTATTTGTTCCCTTGAACAACAACAAAAGTTAAACACAAAATAATAAACACACATAACAGATACTTAACATAAAACAAAGCGAAACGAGACGAACATACAAACTAAGTACCTAATTTTAATACGATAAAGTCTATAACGAACGGAAAGATGCAATCTCCACCCGATCCATGAATCGATCACAAGTAGTCAGTGGATAAATAGAGGCAGCCCAATGCCGTTTGCTGTGGCATTCATCGGTGGACGTGTACCTACCTACACATCGGTCGTTTTCTACCAATGAGCAATCCTCATTTGCACTCATTTAATTTCGACAGTTAAAAGCTACAAAGAGCTAAATTAAAACTGTTCTTGGGCATAAATTCAATAAGCTTGATTTTTTACGAACATTACTCAAACGCAAAGTAATGTGAAAAGATACTCATGACGACCTCTGTGTTGCAGTTGGCGAAATCCCGCCGCGGGACAAATGTTTGTATGATCTGCAAATATTTGTCTCGGGTCTGGGTGTTTTCTATGTAAAATATGTATGTATTTACAAAAAAATTAGTATATTAGTAGTATATCAGCCATGTAGTTCCCATAATACACGCTCTGCTTAGTTTGGGGCTATCTAGATCATCAATTCACATCTAATGAGTCATCTAAAGACCGTTACTGGCGATCTGTAGATCGTTTATTTTACCTGAAGACTCGCCTTCCTTTGATGTCCCTGTGGTTAGAAGGTACTGAGTATTTTTATCCATTCAAGGAGAAAGAGCAGTCAGACAAAGCATGTCGATGGACACTTGTATTTTTAGTTAGTAGTCCTTATGCAGCGACCTTAACGCGTACAAAACAAACCAAGTACTCACCTAAGTAGTTAACTCAACTACCAGTAAGAACTTCTTAATGCGAAAACTCAGAAAAAGCAGTATATAGTTAAAAACTCGGACCGGAAAAGTCCTTAGCGCTCGCACGCTCTAGAAACAAAGAGGTTGAAAATATTACGAGCTACCCCTAGAGTAGCCCTGGCCATATCATACCACTATAAGTTACTATAATTTAGTACTATAATTACTATACTGGTAGTTTTGCGGCCACATCCTCAGGTCAGTATACCAAAACATACCTACTGGCATTTATTTTATGTACCTATTAATTACAAATTACAATTAGGTATTTAGTTAAAATTTTACTTGGTGTGTTATGAACAGTGATCGGAGTAGGTAGAGCTATTTTATGTACTTGCCATATGATAGAATAATATGGATATGCCCCGAATCCCGAACTTTCGGTAAACAATTGAATTCCAGTGGTGCAGAAAGAGACAAAAACAGGTGCGTCACTCTAGCCACACCCGTTACACTCCCTGCACGTGTGAGCGAGAGCGCATAATGCAGCGATATCACGACGAACCGGTTTTTGTCGTTGCCGCTTTGTTGACAAGGCGGCAACATCAAAAACCGGTTTGACAAAAACTTTGGCAACGTGTTGCTGATGTAAAATTTACAACGTCGCTTGTGCGCCTATGGGCTTACTTATACCATTTTTTATACTTATTGATAAAAAGAATTATAATAATCGAATCCCGGAGTATTAGTCGGAATCCCGTGGCATATCCATATTAACATCAATGTTTGCGGTCAATGAACCTAAATAGCTCTACCTACTCCGATCAGTGGTTATGAAGAATATCCTATCTATAGATACTAACCTCTGCTTTTGGTTTCAGTTTAGCATTTCATTCAAATCAGTTTAGCCAACATCTAACCATTTCGAAAATATTCAACAACAATCATCCCAAAATTCCAAACTTTCACATTTATAATTAGTAGGATGGCAGTAATTAAGGCCGCCAACTGTCCATTCTATGTGCCTTGTTGCATTAGTTCTACCTATCAGTCTGTCTGATTTAGGTGGCGCAAAAAATGTCGTGACAAAGCACCAGAGATAATATCGCCCGAGGACTCAATCGTCAGTCACTCTTTCTTACAGGGTCCTCGGGGTCTACATAGGATGGGGTAAATGGAAGCTCTGCCTGTCTACCCCAACGTTACATGCCACCTCTAAGTACTTGTACTCTTAGAAATTTGTTCTATAGATCTAGTATGCAACTGATTGGTGTTATTTTATAATAATAATTTAACTGCTCATTTTCACAAGCATCATCTAGCCGCAAACTAAGCAGAGCTTGTATTATGGGAACTACAAGATTGATATACGACTTATATATTTTTTTGCAAATATATACATATTATACATAGAAAAAACCCAGACCTGAGACAAATATTTGCAAATACTAACATTTTTCCCGCGGCGGGAATCTAACCCGCAATCTTCTGCGTCTCAGGCGGGCCTTCGCCCACTGCGCCAAAGAGGTCGTCAAGGTACTCGTTGTCGAGGTCGTGAGGTATTTATTTATTTACTTTATGGACGTCAATTTCTTCTCTACAAGAACATTTTTTGTCAAATTTTCTGTGCTTTGTGACTCGAAACCTTTGAAACTTCACAATGAGTATTTTATATTGTTAAACAAATTTTCCGGTTCACATCTTCGCTCTGTTGAAATATCTTAGCTATTATGTTTCTGAGGAAAAAAATACTGTAGGCGATGATATTATTACGCTGGTTTAAAATTACTCCTTTTGTACCTTTCAGTAGCGCCAGATATTCGTAGAAAAAAAAAAGCAAAATATTTTATGCTGCGGCCGGGAATCGAACCTAGGTCGCCGCGTGGCAGGCGAACATTCTACCACTGAACCACCAATGGTGCTAATAATGTAGCATCACAAATTAGAATAAAAAAAATCGAAAGTGAATGTTGAGATGTTACATAAAATCACGTTTTATGATGATTAGAAATGATAGATACATCACATACCTACCAAACTGCTCAAATCATTATTATTTTCCACTAGCCTCTGCCCACGGCTTTGCTCGTGTGGTAGGCATCCGGATAAAAAGTAACCTATTTGTTATTCTAGGTCAGGATCTATACCTGTTCCAAATTTTATCTAAATTAATCCAGCTGTTACGGAGATTATTAGGTAGCAACAAACGTCCAAAGGTTATCTGGAAGAAATCGCTTTTAAGCTATAAGACCTTTAATTTTGATGTTTTATTGTTCATTCACTAGCTTCTATAAGCCCACGACTTCGCCCGTGTGTTTTTGCGTGAAAGAGTAACAAAGATCCATCCTCACAAACTTTCGGGTTTATAATAGTACTAGCTTCTGCCCACGGCATCACCTGCGTGGTATCCGGATAAAAAGTAGCCTATGTGTTATTCTGACGTATAAGCTATATTACTTTAGAATATTAGTAGGATTCAAACATCTATAGATAGATATATCTAGACTTTGATATTTACAATATTGCAACAAGTTTATTTATTCCCATGCAAATGATGAACGCTAATTTTATAATTTCATTCAAGTAGCTGTTTTAGTTCTGATTGTTTAATCGATTCGCTCTTATACCTCCTTAAGTGGGCATTAAGTGCTATAGAACGATATAACGTTTTCAGCAAATCAAGGGCCCATCAAAGTTATTATAATATATTTATGGCATCTTGTGGCTCAAGGGGAAAATAGGTACAAAGTTCTCGAAACGACTGTAATATAGGTACTTATTTAGAGAAAAGGATACCGAGTTTTTTGCGTGACTCTTCTGTTATTTAAGGTTATGAACCGCTCGTGGGTATGAATAAAGAGTGTCCATTGAAGTGCTTATTACGTTCACTTTTACTTTTACAATGGAAATTGAAAGGAAAATAATGTAAAGTTCGTGACTACTCAAACGGGTACTTAGCAAGCAGACAAAGCCGTGGGTACAGGCTAGTGGAGAGTGATTATGATTTTCATCAGTTCAGTAGATGCGACGTGTGATGAATTCGTCACAAAACGTGTATTTATTTATAAATCTCCACATTCACTTTCTATCGATATTTTTCTAATTCTAATTTATAATGCTGCATTGCAAGCATCGGTGGTTCAGTGGTAGAATGCTCGCCTGCCACGCGGGCGGCCCGGGTTCGATTCCCGGCCGATGCATAATATATTTTGCATTTCTTCTACTAATAGCTGACGCTACTGAATGTGGTTCCGCCTCAATGGACCGAACCTTTTTTTAAAGTCACAAGCGGTACGTAAATAAAAAAGTGATCACTTTCACGAACTTGTGTTTTTGATAGGATCAAGAAGTAATGTGCGTTGAAATGTCACACATGAGAACACTGATTTTAGAGGTAATTTGACAATCGCCCGTGGCCCTGGTTGTTTTTTTTTATTTTAAAACGTTATATTTGAAGAACCTGATACTGCAATCAATTGGGGAAACTTCAGCAGGGAGAGGCCTCAGGGGCATGTAACGGAAGGTCACCAACACGGTCGGTTGTACGTGAAAAGAGGCCACTCAAAACATCAAATTTTCTGGAACTTGCTTCAGTCGTCATCTGTTTCGCTCGATCTCGAGTGCCGGCACATATAATTATTAGTCATATACCGCGTGCGTTATTTCATAACAGCATTTTGCTTTTTTCTGGATGTTTCTAACTAGACTAAGCTTACTTTAGTGAATATAAGAAATCTTTATTTGAGCATTTAATATTGTTTTAAATGCTCAAATAAAGATTTCTTTATTTATTTCTTTCTTTCTTTCTTTCTGGTGACCAGCTTGAGTAATAAGTGGCACAGAATAGTCTTGTAAATGTGGTGAAAGTATTCGCTTCGAAAGGAGGCTTTTATGTGATGACTAGTCGTATAGGTAATCGCTGTTGTCAATAACACAAACATATGCTATGATGGTTTCACGACGGAGGTGAACTAAATGCCTATATGTTGCTTACACAATAGTTAAGCGGTTACCAGTCGCATATGACATTTTCAACGGGCATTACTGGTGCTAATCGAATACTTTATCAGATGTTCTGAGGAGGTTCTCAGAACATCTGAAGCCTTCTCGATTACCTTCGTGTTTCAAATTCGTCTTTCGTGTGGCAGATGAGCTCATTCAATAGGCTTCTAGTATAACGTTAAGGACGACATAAGGGCTGAGAAAATAAGGGCTTAAGTTACGTAACACTGCCGTAGTCCCAGAATAAATAACAGTATTAGTATACGAAACCTGCTATCCATCTGGTACGTGCCCCAGAGCGGTCGCATTTATTTAGGGATCAATAACCGGCTATATTTGACGGCGGCGCGCGATCGTCGTTGCCCGTATTTTGCCCGTTATCACTGAAATAAGCTAGTTCAGCGGTGGCAACGGCCTTTGCATTGAATTTGACAAGTTAACTGGTTTGATTCTCGTAACGACAGGTTTCCGTAAAGAGACAGAAACAGAAGGATATCTAGAAAACGTTTTGTTGAGCTTCTGTATTGAGGTGCACTCATGGTGCACCTTACAGCTGACTGATTATTTTTTGATGATTTTTCTCTCTGTAGAGTCAATATCATACTATACTAACATAATATTAGAGTTTAAATATATACGGTCAAATAAGACTAGCCTTAAACTTAATCTATCCATTCGATCCACAAACGATGCTAAAAACATCAAACATAAAAAAAAACATTTAAAAAAAATATTTTAGGTCGCTTTTTTCGTGTTTTGTACCTACGTACATAGGTATTACGATAAGATGTCAATCAGCATAATCTGTAAAAGTGTTATAGCCGTTTTATTTAAAACTTCGTACCTGCTATTTTGTGCGTTCGACCATAAACTGCCTGTTGTTCGTTTGTATCCGAACAAAACCTCAACAAAACCTGGTTGTTTTATGATCGGCCCTCGTATTTATTGCGCTAGAAATTAGACAGACCGCGAAACGAAATGGGTCGGTTTCGGAGGAAAGAAGAGGAAAATATTCATTGATCATAAAACAACTAATAAGATAGAGGTAGGTAGGCACATGCTTTACACATCCTATGTGGGTAAGATATTAAAAAAACACTTTTCTGTCAAGTGTATAACCAGGTAAGTATAACTAAAAAGGAAGAACCTACGTAACATCACCGTGCCGTGTTGCAATAGGAGATAATGCGTGGTTTTAACCTGTAATAACTAGTGTCATTTTATAGTTCATCAATATAAAGCATTTTTCAGTACAACATACAACCATAAAATTAGCATATGAACAAAAAACAAAAAAAATACACAATGGGCGTTGTATCGATGCATGTGATTTCTTTAATCAAAGCTTTCTTGAAAACTGTAGCATCAGTCAGCTATCTTTTAGATTGACAGAAATGTGATTTGGCTGTCAAAAGTTGGGGATGGCGGCCTGAGCATCTTCTATCTACTGCTCTCAGCCAAACTGTTAAGTTCCTGTTGGTGAACTGTAGATAATTGATGCGAAAAAGACGCGTTGAAAATTATTCCTCTGAGGCCAGCTGTAGCCAACTATGAAAGCAATGATTTATTTTATCGTCCAGGCACGTTCTCTCTCGTAAATTTAGTTTTGTTTTGTGATAAGTACCTACATATAGGTGCCTACCTAGTTAGATTAGGTTAGCCTACCGAGGTCAATCGGTTTGTGGTACAAATGCTGACAAGTCAGCTAAAAAATAAAACAGATGTAAGTAGGTAGTAACCTATGTGGGTGCTTTTACCTATCAAACAAATGTAAAAAAAGTAAAGTAAAATCCCCTAGCTTCGCGTTTTTTCGTCATCTTCATCCGTCTTTAAGCGATAAGACCATCCATTGTACTCCCACGATTAACTAGTAATTTGCTCTATTTGAAATTGTAAGCAACATATTAGGTAGGTACCTACCTACCTAGGTATGTGGTGTACAATAAAGAGGTACCTATCTACCTATCAATCTATATATCGTAGTTATCATGTAGGCCTATCCCCTATCTAGGTAGGTAGGTATCTCCCCATTCTTCCTAAACAATTTTCGTTTGCGTCAAGCAAGATCGTTTTGTTCCATAAACGTCAGAGACCCCCTATTATTACCCCTCTACCTAGGTAGGTAGATATTATGGTTGTAGATTAAAATGACACTTCCACGGTGTCTTGTGTTCAATTTCCCCAGGGTTTGGTGACAGACTATCGACTGCAGACAGCTCGATAAGAGAGGACGATCTCCTGAGGCTCCTGAGTACCTATAAAATAATACGGACGATAAAACAAAAATGTTACCTACCCATTTTTTTTCTTGTCAGCGGTTTAAAATACAAAATACCTAGATAGACGACCTCTGTGGCGCAGTGGGCGAAGGTCCGCCTGGGACGCAGAAGGTTGCGGGTTCAATTCCCGCCACGGGACAAATGTTTGTATCTGCAAATATTTGTCTCAGGTCTGGGTGTTTCCTATGTATATTATGTATGAATTTACAAAAAAAATGTATATAAGTAATATATCAGTCATGTAGTTCCCATAATACACGCTCTGCTTAGTTTGGGGCTAGATAATGCTGTGTGAAAATGTCCAGCATTATTTATTTATTTATAGGTTACTTAGGTACCTAGTAGGTACCTACCTATTTGGGAGGTAGTGGGAGGTTAAGCTGTGTACTACCTACCTAGGTATATAACTTATTTTTAACACCCATCCCAACAGACACATTACATAGTCCTGACCCCACACTAGGATACCCTGTGTCGAGGGTAGGTACCTACCTATGTTCTGCAGATATTTTGTACAGGTCTGATGTTGTAGTACCTACCTACCATAGTACTTGTCCCGGAATCCAACTCGCACCTCTTGCGTCTCAGCCGGCTACTCGCTACATACCTATGGGTTGCTATAGGTATGTAAATAGATAGGTACCTACGTCAATCCTATTCAGAGTGCCATGAAATGTATTCAGTGTTTCGAAGATGCGTACCTACGTCGAAATTATTTTTTATTATTTATTTTAAATCTTATATAAAGAACAATCTAATAAAGAAGGCGTATTACACCATAAATGCTTATATTGAGGATAAAACTGCATGGCCCGATGTCGTCGCTCCGCTCCCTCGTTAGCTTAATTGTCAAATTGCGTATCTGTAGTCACATATTTTTTATAAATAGGTTAAGCATCTTTGGTCGCGCGCGAGGAATCGGCATAACTATTTCGAATGAAACTCGATAATTCGATACCTATGTCACAGAGTCTATGTAAAGCTAGATTAGCTAAACGATTTCAAAAAAAGTCAGGCGCCATCTAGGGAAATGTTATTGCATGTCTGTGAATGTCTTGAAAACAAACGAAGTGTGTGGGCCAATAGTTTTCCGTTAATAATGGCGGGTATACTCGAGTTTTATTACAATGCCATCTAGTGGTTTGATTTGTAATACTAAAGTTTACAGATTTTTGAACTAGATAGCAACAGCATCCAGCTACTTCAAATTTAGTATCAATGCCAAATCATAGATGGCTCTGTTAACAAATATATTGCAAAGCTATAATATTACCAATGCGGTACCATAAAATTAAATAATGCGAGTAGCATCCGGTTCGCATAAATATTTTTTTTATTCTGTGGTAGTGAGTGTGATCTATTTGATCTTCGTCATGTAAAACGTCCATGCCTGTCACAAACTATTATTCTGGGCACATACACCCGCAGGTCTAATTTGGATCAAGGCTTCAATGAAACCTAAATCATAGAATAAATAATAGTACTAGGTAACTAAAAGTGTCATAGGTAGATAATAGGCCACTATTTTCCATAAAACATCCAAATTAATTATGTAAGCAGGCACTTTGAAAGAGTACCCAGGTTGTAAATACTTTAATTACCTAAAACAAACGAAATTTGCCAAAAAAACATTTTATAGATATGTAACTTCGAGAATACTTGAACTTGAACTTCCAAATATCGTATAGCTTAGCAATTACTAAAAAAGTCAATTTGTTTACAAAATAGGAGCTAACGATTATTATTATTTTTGCTTAAAGAAATACGTGTCGGCTTTCTGGCTTCGTCATCGTTGTACACACGACAAATAAACGTACAATTTATTTTGTTCTATGGTCACAATCTACAATCGAAAACAACCACAATTCATTTAAATCGGTTAAGCCTTTCCGAAGATTTATAACAACAAGCGTTGTTACATTTAGAACGTGGCGAAAATATTCAAATCCAAGCCAAACTAATAAAAAAAGAATGGCATCCGCTCCGACTGTCACTGTCAAAGTTGTATTGGTTTGGTTGTCAAAATAGAATAAATAACTCTCTCGATGCCAAAATAATTTAGGGATTTGTTTTGTTTTACTATTTGTAAAAATATTAATTCCCTTTACCGTCGAGATTGAGCTAGTCGCGTTCGTTTCTTATTAATTTCCATAGTAGATTGGATGGAATACGCGAGTGCTGTGTGAATTTTTCGTCAAAATTTTGCGTCACAAAAAATGGCACTAAGTTTTGAGGTGTTTTACTTGGTAATTTTTCGCATATAAGTTATAACGTTTAACCATTTTGTGGAGTAATTTTGTTAATAAGTTTGTGTTAGTGTTGCTTAATAAAAAAATCCCGGTTTTCTGTGTCAAATGTTTGTTGTGTTGTGGTGTTGTGAGGTTAGTTTTGGTTCCCGCTATTTTGAGGCTCCTGGCTTTGCATATCCATAGCGCTAGCCCCCTATTCCTGTCTGCGGTTCGGTGAGTAATAGCGAGTAAGTTTTCTATCCAAGGATTCCCAAATTTACCCAGCTTACCCACAAAATGATGAAGTTATTTACCATTAATTTTACAAACTTTGTAATGTTTTGATTATTATGAAGGCAAATGTTATGTTTTGAAATGTTCTGTAATATGTGAAAAGGTTAAATAACAATACTTTAGGTCAAGTTGGAATACTAAGCTGTAGTTTTCGCTTTGGTCGTTTGGCAGTGTTCAGTGAAGTATTTTCTCAGTTTTCTGTTGTGCTATAGCCCAATATAAATTAAGTAGCAACTAAATTGAAGGTAAGATAATCAAATGACAGTTTGGCATGAGCAAAAAAGGTGTGTTTACATACATATAGTATGTAAATGATATCTCCATTTTTTTATAAACAAGTAAAATCTTTGCCCGCACAGGGACTCCTGAAGCCCTTCAAGTGGGTCCAACAATTTTGATGAAATTATGACTCACAGCAAACACAGAAAACTGTATGTTTGATTCCTATTCCAAATGAAATTAAAGTTGCTGTGCTTTCAACTGATTGTATAAACAAAAAGCATTGTGTATTACATTTCAAAGACTGCAGGTTCAATTCCTGTACAAATGAGATCAAAGCTGGTGGTTTTAAAGAATATCAGTCATATAAATAGTCCTGATCCCAACTCTGTAAGTATCAGTTAAGTCCTACAAGATCCATATTAACACATAATTTTGGATATTACACAGTGACGATTTAAAAAGATACAACTGGATCTACAAAGTGTACCTTAAAAAGCTACACATTTGGCTCCTGTGTAATGGATATCTTATATGGTGTTTTTAATTGCTACAGGTTCAATTCCTGTACAAATCTTCAAGAGTTTGAATGCTGAAAAGGGAGTCCAGACACATAATGTTTTTAAAAGCTACAGGTTCAATTCCTGTGCGAAATTTACTTCAAATGGTGTTTTTAGTTGCTGCAGGTTCAATTCCTGTGCAAAACTTACTTCAAATGGTGTTTTTAGTTGCTGCAGGGTCATTTCCTGTACAAAGTTCTGATTAGGAGCTACAGGTTTGATTTCTGTATAAAGAATATTTCAGCTTATAGTTATAATTGCTACATGTTCAATTCCTGCACAAAAGATCATTTAAATGGAAGTTATAATTGCTACAGGTTCAATTCCTGTGCAAAACTTACTTCAAATGGTGTTTTCAATTGTTACAATTTCGATTCTTGTACAAAAGATAATCAATTGGAGGTTTTGATTACTACAGATTCAATTCCTGTCCAAAAAATACTTTGAATGGTGTTTTTAATTGCTACAGGTTCGATTCCTGTTAATTTACCTCTAATGGTGTTTCTAAGTGCTACAAGTACAATACCTGTACAAAAAATATTTCAAATAGTGGTTTTTATTGCTATAGGTTCAATTCCTGTGCAAAACTTACTTCAAATGAAGGTGTTTATTGCTACAGGTTCAATTCCTGTACAAAAGGATCTACAAAATGTAGTTCAAAAAGCTACAGGTTTGACTCCTGTGTAATGGATATTTTACATGGTGTTTTATTTGCTACAGGTTTCCTGTATAAAAGATATTTCAAACTGAGGTTTTCATTGCTACAGGTTCGATTCCTGTTAAAAAAACATACTTCAAATGGTATTTTTAATTGTTACAGGTTCGATTCCTATACAAAGAATATTTAATTTTCAATATTTGGTTTTAACTTCTACAGGTTCGATTCCTGTACTATTTCATATGGTGGTTTTGATTGCTACAGGTTCGATTCCTGTACAAACAATATTTAATTTTCAATATTTGGTTTTTGACTTCTACAGGTTCAATTCCTGTACAAAGAATATTGTAAGTTTTGGTTTTATTGGTTTTAATTGCTGCAGGTTCGATTCCTGGTCAAAGGATATTTAAATATAATTTAATTTTACTAAGTAGGTTCAGGACTATTTAATGGAATCACAATAGCATGCTCATTTTTGTTGGCCTTTATCATAATAATAATTTTATTGGAATAGTTCCTATTTTTGTTTCGATTCAAACGCAAAATAAGTAAAACATTCAATTAAGGTTTTTAAAAAAAAAAACTCTTCACATATTGTGGTACTTTTAAGCAAAACGCAATATTTGCCTTCAAAAATTTTGGAGTCCTTATTCTTTGTTATTTTGTTAGGTAGGTCAATATTATTTTTATTTTATTCTTATGGTGCCATTACATAAAATTTGATAGGATTTTTGTACATGTTTTCATTTAATTTTATTTGTAACAGGAACTGTAATTATTGTTGATATAAATAAATAAAGAACCACGAAAAAGAAGAAAATGAAATAAACTATGCGGGATTGTACTGTCTAATTATTTACCTACCTATCCCTTATCCTGCCCCAAATTATTTTATTAATTTAAAAATGTAGGGCTGCCTTCTGAATAAATCATAAAAAATATAGATTTTAAGATGGCATGCCCTACTACATGAATCAGCACATTTAGACACTGCAAAATAAAATAGGCCTTCCTGCTAGATGACTTCTAATCAGTCATGATTGCTAGGGTGGCCTATCACTTAATTAAATAATATCACACTTACTGTAGTTTTATTTCCCTGCTCCCACAAAAAGGTAACTAAATTCGGGTTTTTCCTCACAGTACCTGCTCAGTTTATTCCTGGACGTACGGGCGCTGGTCTGCTAATACTCAACGGATTCACATTCTACATGAAAAATCACCAGGCTCATGGAAAAAAGCAGTGGTACTGCTCCTCAAGAGACGTCCACGGATGCCGTGCTGATGTCATCACGTACAAAGGAGCAGACGGGAGAGATTACATCTCTATATTCAGGGGGAGACACATACACTCTCCTCCTCGTTTGAGACAGTGTCATGATGGTAGATTTATAAGGGAAAAAGACAGTAGACAATCACTATTGTGAGTTTTGTTTTAAAGTTCATAATAAGGGCCTGCATTGGCTATTTACAAATTTTATTTAATTTAAAAGAATCATGTACTTGTTGAAGGTTTTCCTTCCACGTTTGCTAGGGACCTGCTAGATTTTTAGAACATTCGTAATTTTTGTGAAGTTTTAGGAATACAGTATTCTTGTAAATAATAAGTTTATTTTTTTGACATGATTCGGATCTTTTTATTTCCCTTTCTTAGTTTCTCGTAAACCGAGAATGTATTGCCTAATGTTCAAAAATGTTAGCCGGTGCACTCTCGTTTTTTATCAGAAAAAGTTTATCCAACGGAAGAAGTCGAAAACGACCGATTGCACTTTCGTATTTCGTCTACTATTTTATTTTCAGGTTATTTTTTTATAACTTACATAAGTAACTTCATATTAAATCAATGTTTAAGTATTTAAACTTAAGGCCGTGACAGACTGCGCACACGCGCACCGAAGTGTCACTGATTCGGAAGTAGAACCTAATAAAATAGTTTACCGCCTCCAAACTTTGTCATTGCCCGTTATCTTGTAACTCATTAAAATAACAGGCACCAACTGCCACAATTGGTGGAGGTAAAGTTTAAGGCGTGGAATAAGGTTTGAGGAATGTTCGGTGTCTGTCCCTGCCCTAAAACCGTGTTTTTTTGCTATAAGTAACTGCAATTTGCCTGGCGAAACTGAAAGTCAAGAACCCTGTAGTTTATGCTAATTTGTTTTTAATTTCAGGCATCTATTACCTACCCTCACACCGGACTGGTAGCATGGTGATGATATTCCAAGACAATAAGTTCTGGATCAACAATCGGTACCAGAACACAATCAATTGGACTTGTCGGGACCGCAAGAGGCTGGGATGCAGCTGCTGCGTCCAAACAACGTCTGAGGGGCGGTACCTCAAGCACAAAGGTTATCATAATCACGACGATAACTATACTAAAGACAATTTCAATGATTGCTGAGAGTTTTTGATCAATTTTACGAAACGCCTACGCTCCTGGCAAAGGCAATTAAAGGTCTTCTGTTTAATCTATGGCAAGCCGGCCCTGTAGCTTAGTAGATGGTAACACTTGTCAGAGAACAAAAATAAATCCTGATACGCACAAGTAAAATTAGGCCTATACTTATTCACCAACAAATCTCATACTGAATCAACATAGATTTGTAAAAAAAAAATCGATGCTTAAGCCTATAGCTAGTAATTTAAGTAACAAAACGCCGGCCTGTCTGCTCAAAGCCTATAGACTGAGGCGTGTCTTAGTGATAGATTTCTATGAATTCATGTCAGTAAAACACGCCTTAAGGCGCGGACAGGTGCCGAATTAGCATATTAAAAAGGCAGGAGAAATATGTATGATGCTAGTACTTGCCGGACGAGCTCTACTATAGATAAAATGATTGATATACGATTTGTACCTAGACCGTGTAGATAGTGATTTGTAGCATACGCTAGACCGTGGCGCTTACGACGACACCACCTCGCTAAACATTCAACAAAATTCATTATAAATTATACATATTTTTGTAATCTTCTTTTTCAAACGATTTTTTACCAAAAGCTAACGGGCTTTCTCTTCTTTACTTATACTTTGTGCTTTTATAAGTGTCCATCTGCCACCAGCGCAAGCGTTTTAAGACACAGTCTATTTATTATGTGGTGCATTACGAAAGTATAGTAACAAAATTACTAGTATGTGTTTGAAAGTATGACTGATTTGAAGGTCTGGATTAATCAGATTGTCTTTTCGCGGCCTTTTTGTAGCATTTTTTTTTATTTTGTACTTTCGTATTTAATTAATTGACTAAGTACGGTTCAAAAATCATTCCCACTGTTAAATTATTTATTATTTGGTTGAATCATTTTTTATTGTATCAAGAATGTGCCAAAATAGCCAACATTTTAAGTAGCAAACCTGTGTAGGGACCTACAAAGGACCCAAATTAAAAAAAATAGGATAAAAATGATGAATAAGCTTAATTTTTTTTTAATTGTATGCCTTATTTTGGACTGAAATTTATTAGCTGGGTTTCTGAGCGAAATCCTTTCTTGCCATAATTAACTTCGAGTAGCCCTCTTATTACATTAGAAAAATGGCTATAGAAACGAGGCAATGGCACTCATTTTCCAAGCTTAGCGATGCCCAAAACCCATAATGGTCGTGAAGTGTCTCCTTTACACATTTAAAAGTTCAAGACATTGCTAAGCCTATTAAAATTATTTGTTGTTTCCATTTTGTTAATCTAATTAGGGGTTTATTTCGTAAGTAGGTTGTTTTTATAAAACAAACAAATATGATCAGTAAAATGTATAAAATAACCATATTCTAAACAAAAATATGGTTAAACTTTATGTATTAAGTATTTATGTAAAAATGCTTATGACCTTGATATCTACCTAATAATAATAGCCGACTGCCTTGTGCCAAAGGAACTCATTGTATTAATTATTGTATTTTAATTATATACTGGCTTATTAAATGAATTAACCTACATAAAAAAGTCAAAAAATAACTATGTGGGTTCAGGGCAGTAATATGACTTTTTATTCCAAAAACTATCGTGAACTTGACTATTCATATTGTAAAAATGGGAATTTTCACGTTCTACGCGTCCCGTAGTCACGCGACGCGTGCCTTCACCGATAGTGAAGTACGTGAAAATTCCCGTTTTTACAATATGAATAGTAATGTGACTGTTGGTCGGGTGTTCATTTTTTTATTTTAATATTACCCGTGCATTAAAAGAGCCTTAAAAGGCGCACTGAAAACTTTCACCACAATTGTTCTTACACCATCGTTCACCGTACATCAACCTGGTACCACCACCAGCTGGGTGGCTAAAACACCAGTGAAACGAGGAACGCACAAACCGCCCTACCAAAACTTTTGCAATCATTTTGTCATTCTCTAAAGGTCAGCGCAAGCTGATCGCGTACGCAACTGCCACCGCGTTAGTCTGACCTTTCATTGGTAATCCTTATGCATTTCCCTAATCAAGGTTAAGAGATGCTGCAAGCATCGCTTTTGATGGTTATTGAAGTTTTAATAAGAAATTATTTGGTGTGCAATAAGCTATTTTCTATCTATCTATTTATGACAATCAAAATAATAATTGCCATATCCGTGGTAGGGCGCCGCGCCGTCCTTGTGTAATGCAAGAACCTATAATCTTGTAATAAATGCTATTTAAATGACAGGATTATTTAAATTTATTCCCGTGACTACGGCCTTGTGCAACTTCTTAGTGCCAAAAAGAGACTGGAACATTTTAATTGTATGTACATAATGTTAAAGGTAACTTCAGATCTTTATAATCCACATTTTCTGTATAAAAAATAAAAAAAAAGCGCCACCTAGTGACACGTTGGTAGTTTGTAAACTATTTTTGTATATATCATAGACAATTTAGAATAGACGTTTTGTACTTAATGTTACTTAGCTATAATAACAAGAAAATAATCAGGTATTTATTAGAGTTTGTACTTGGACTCGATAATTCGATCACATGTATAAGCATGTATACCTAACCTAAGAGTGTAGGTACCTAGGTATTATTTTTTTCCTTTTAATGCTGTGATTTTTTGGTTAATATACCTAGTCAATTTTTACTTTGACATTTTTTTTGTTACAACAATATTGTGCCAAAAAAATGTTTAAATTGTTGTGTGAGTCGTACTCAATGCAAAAAAAAAATTAATGACACTCAATTTAATTGTACTAAATATACACTGTGAAATAATGTTAAGTGTTTGATTTAGGAAGGTAGAATTTGACACAACTTTGACTTAAGCCCTGTATGAGATAGTCCTTAAGAACTGACTTATAGAAGGAAGAAGGTCAAATTTAATGTATAGACGAACCTCTTACTACCCTCTTCTTGGTATCCTTAAAGATCTACGAAATAAGTACATATCAAAGGATGTGAATCATATTTGTTTCGTTTAGATTACCAGTCTCTGATTAGCCACCTCTAGTTGGTAAACTTCAATATTGTCTCTTTTTCAAGACAATATTGAAGTTTACCAACTTGGTGAGACATAACGAAATTCGAGCTGAAAGGTGCTCATTGCGATGAACCTCATTGTGAGGTTCGACAGGGAGCGTCGTTTTCGACGCTCCCTGTCGATTTCTTTTTCAAGAGAATATTGAAGTTTACCAACTTGGTGAGACATAACGAAATTCGAGCTGAAAGGTGCTCGTTGCGATGAACCTCATTGTGAGATTCGACAGGGAGCGTCGATTTCGACTTATTAGATTTACGATGAGCTTTTTAAAAATACTTTTATTCTATTTCAGATTTTTTTTATTGTATCCAGAGACAACCGCGATACAGACTACCCGATGAAAATGATGAAGGTAAAATGCCTCGGTTATTTATTGAAATCAAACTCCAAATATAAGATTTACATAAGCATATTTTGATTAAAACATATATTTTTTCTCTCAGGTGAAATGATAACAGTAGACGACGGCAGAAAGGTATTTATACTAAATGATTACACGTACTGCAAAAGAGAGAACCTCAGGAATGGTGGAGAAAGGTGGCAATGCGCTAGAAGAGTCTCCCAAAGGTGCTTCGCCAACGTGGTGCTGGGAAAGAACAGAGAGATCTTCAAAATATTCGGAGAACATACGCACAGCCCCCCCGAGATATTGAAGAGTGACGATGGAAAGTTTAAAATTATATATTTACTGGGCTCTAAATGTAAATAGTAAAATTACAAATGAAGTTACATCTATATGACGATATCCTAGGGGTTGCTCCATTCTTTATAATATTTATTCTACATGTTTTGCCGATACACTGTTATTGGGCCAATCGTTAACTCTCTACGATCGCATAGTCAGAATACGCATTTTTATCCGATTGCGTTGTACGAGATATTTTAATGAAGATTTCATGATAATACTGCATTGTTGTTTAATTGATTAGTAAACATATATGTTTGTGTAACAATAACAATTCTATGTACTATGTTAAACTTATTGTGTGCCATCCAGTAGCTCTATGTTCTTTCGCCGGACGCATTTGAATGTAACACAGTGTTAAACGTATATTTATTAATTTAAGACACATGAATTGTCGCCGAGACGTTATGGTGCTAGAAGAGAACAGGGAATTCTTAAAAATATTTGAAGAACACACACTACGCCCGCGAGGTATTAAATAATAAGGCCGCTTGTACACGCTAAGAAAAATTACCAGGCCTAGGCAAGAATCCGTGTCGTTTCTACACACGAACTGTGTACACTCACACTGTCTCGGCTTTGAACAAGATAAAAATCTTGACACGATGCGCTTTTTTTGCTTCGTAGTTAACATGATTATTTTTTTCCCAAACAACCGTATATAAACGATGTATAGACTCGACCAGACAAATGCTCACAACCTAAGCACGTCTGTCCAAAAACAATCTTATCGTGTTTGTACATGTTCATATTTGTCTTGTCAACAGCAGACAAGTTTTTTGCCTCGATCCGACAATAATTGTGTCGTGTACATGCTCACATTGACCTAGTCTGCAACAGACTTCTAAGAGGATTTTCTTAGCGTGTACAAGTGGCCTTATTATGGGACCTAGAAGAATATTTACAAAGTTTACATTACCAATCATTTATAGACTTACGTGGCAGTTTTCAACTCATAAAAAGACTAGAATGTTTTGGGGCGAGCAGAACAAAACATAAAGTATCACCTTAGTATAAAGTATGTATTATAAGTATCGCAAACATATAAGTTTTCATTTTTTTGTATATTACTCTTCTTATCTAGTTCAGATAATATTTTCATGGGACCACTTTTGGATCATCTCCTACAAACTAAAAAAAGTGTCAATCATCGCGCAACTATGTAAATTCATAAAAAAATACAGAGCCATTGAGAACTTTTGTAAGTCGGCTCAGACTGAAACTTCTTTGAAATACTTTCAGATGTTAAATATATTCACACCAAGCACTTTGAGTTACTGATGTTAAACAAATACACCTACGGAAGACACTACGAACTAAAAGATGCAACACGATGGCGATGTTCGAAGTCAACATTACGCAAATGCACGGCTCACTTAGTCGTCAACAAAGAAGGATGCATCATCAAAATACAGGGCGAGCACTCTCATGAGCCGGTCGAATATCAAGTAGGGGTAGATGGCCTGTATTATGCTTTAAAGAAACTGTAAAAATGAATTCTATTAATGAAAATTACATTGAAAACGTGCTTAGATCATCCGTTCTTATTTCAGGATTATATGAAATACCCACGTATTTTTCTCTTACTATTCTCCTGTTGACGTTTCGTTGAGCATTCATGAGTAACTCAGCTTCCATTTCAATGTTCGTGAAACGTCCGAAACATAATAGTGTGTGGTATAGTCGCCTAATATGATGTTAGGATGTTCTAACCATTTTGTTTTACTAATCCAATCATACCAAGCCACGATAATTTCCATTCTTACATCAGCTAAATAGCTAGCTGATGTAAGAATGGAAATTATCGTGGCTTCATCCTTTCTCATTTCAGGATTATATGAAGTACCCATGTATTGTTCTACCTAATATTCTCCTGTTGACGTTTCGTTGGGCATTCAAAGGTCTTTCATGAGTAACTCAACTACCATCTCGATGGTCGTGAGACGTCAGCAAGAGAATAGTGTGTGGTATAGTCGCCTGATATGATGTTAGGGTGTTCTAATCATTTTATTTTGCTAATCCAATCATACCAAGCCACGATAATTTCCATTCTTACAACAGCTAGCTATTTCTTGGGTTTTTGAAAATATAAATGGGAAGAAACGTTACAAATAAGGGCATATATATATTTATACATATACGTCGGCTCACTTGTCTAAATTGAATACCATTACTTTATAAGAACGTTAGCAGTTGCTAAGTTATTGGCCTGTAAACAACGGCTCTAGGTCATACAAGTAATTTGTAGTACAATATGTGATAAACCATATTTTTCAGTACTCATGGTGAAGGGTAGACACGGCAAAGACTTGCTAATGCTGAACGGCTACACCTACTATCAGCACAAGCTGCTGAGAGATGGTTTCCGTTGGAGCTGCACCCAGATGGGATCCAGGTCTTGCAGGGGATTCCTGCACGTGACCAGTGAAATGCTAGTCATCAGAGCGCAGACGGAGCACACACATCCACCTTCGACTTACTGCCTGGAGAAGTTCCAATCACGAGTGAAGAGTGTAAGTTCTTTAAATGTATACACAATTTGTCATAGATTCGAAGACTGTCTTAATCGGACACACACTATGGATGACCGGGTCGACTAGCGATCAAATCGACAATTCAGAACTTGAGAAACATCTGAATTCTTATGGAAACTTAGCACGCGTAAACCGATACGTCATTTCCTTCCCCTGATAATTATCAACACAATATTTGCCGCAAACAACAAAAGTGGTGTCTGTGGCAAATTAAATCTTTTATAATTTCTTAAGATTACATTTAGTTAAATGTATATGTAATGTGAATACATGTAACAATCTTTTGTTCTAGGATAAAAAATACCCAGATGGTAACGTGAGCAGGAAAAACCCCGACAGCAGGCAGGGAATTAACCCTTTGGCACTTAAAATAGCCAATGTTCAGGGACGTGTTGGCTTTTAAACTGTATTTTTCTATGGAGCCAGATATTTTTGTATAGTGTCTTTTTTATTAATCGTTTATCTCCGTTTGCATAAAGTTGTAATTCGCAATGATATTTATTCATCTGATTCGAGTCTAAAAAAATTTTAGGTTTGTCAAAAGTTTGTTTTGAAAATTGATTTATTTTAGAAGAATAAAGTTTAAATTGTATTTATTAATATTGATGTATGTGTTAGTCTTATAATGACAATTGTACATTAAATAAACGTATTAAAGTAGAGAAAATCTATTGCAACTAATAATAGAAGTTACATTGACTTGTACTTAAATTGTGGTAAGCTTACCACAAATTATACTAGATTTTTTAAGATACTCATTTTTAGTTAAATCATTTTAAATAATGTTAATTTGCTTTATTAAACACTGCTTGGAGTGATTAAACCCAAAATTTAGTTTTATTTCATCTAACTGGGTTATTATAGTGTGGGGACAGGACATTGTGTAAATGTGTCTGTTCGGCGTGTATTTATTTATCGAGGGGTCTAGGCAAATACCTCACGCTTACTTTTCCTTTCACGCTAATGCAATTTGTCAAGGTAAAACTTGGCAGCTGTCACTTGTCATTTTCACAGCTAATGTCATTTCCATACAATTCAATCTTTCCGCAGGCGTTAACGCCAACAGATAGTGGTATTTGTCCTAGACCCCCTTTTATATTCTTGTTTTTTTGTTTGTTTCTGGTTTTATTTGTAGTTTTTGGTAGTCAAATGTAATCACATTTGACTGCTAAAAACCGAAAACTCCACCAAGCCACTCTTATTTTTGGTGTCATTAAGTTCGGCGGCCTCCTATCTGTATGATAAACTTATTTGGTTCAAGAATGAAGGAACGAGGAGAAACTGTTGTCCTATCAGCCTTAATTTTAATAAATAAAACTTGATTTTAGATTCACTTATTCCTGTGCTTAATTTAATATTGTTAAACTTACACAGATAGGAAAAGTATGTTTATGGTTTAAGTTGTAATTTTTTTTTATTTTTGTATTTATTTTGTTTTTTCGTTATAAATGTACCACCCTAGGCGGTCGTCGCGTTGACTTGCCATTGGACTCCACTGAAAATCAGCGCTGGGTAGACACACCAGTGTTTATCCAGCACAACGCTGAGTGGAGGGCATATTTACCTCAGACTCTGCTGCGCACACAATAAAGAAAATGTATACAGTAATATTTAGTAGATACCATAAGTTTTGTGTAGTAGTTTTAAGATAAATAAAAATATTTTCTATTTTATTCTATTCTACATTCCAAATCAGTCAGTCAACATCATTCCAAATAATGTTTTGTTTCATTATTCAAGCACGACATTTGCCAGGGAATCGTTCCCCTGCATCATCCATAAAATTAAATACTTGTTTTTTATACTGATTTATTTCTTGATAAACTACTTTTCATTCGAATATCACGTCAAAGCCAGGACCCGGTGACATAAAATTAAAAATGTATTTGATTCAGATTTTGATAAAGCGAGAAGAGTTACTAAAAAACCAAGATACCAAGGAAGAGCTAAGACAGATATGCCATCTATGCACACACGACTGCTGGGAGCAAAGCATATGCCTTTATTCGAAGCACACCAAGCTAGATGCCGGTGTTGCCACCGCAACAAATCTCGAACGAAATGCAGCACCTGCCATATTTTTTTATACTTTAAAAGGAACAGGAATTGCTTCAAAGAATTTCATACACCAATTGATTCTAATATCCAGAGCTAAGTGGTAAATTGGGCACCACCATTTGATGACCCTTGAAAGGCTGTCGCTGATGCTATTACACAACTCGCAAGGCCTTTTCAAGTCCACCATACCTCCTATCAACCTTATCACAGCCCTAAAACAAGAGCTAGGGTCCGTCCACGGCAAAAAAACGAATGAACACAATCAGTATATGTAAAATCGTTGCGAGACACACTCACTGACTGACAATCAACGCACAGCCTAAACCGTAAATCCTAGAGACCTAGAATTTGGAGGGTACGTTCTTTTTGTTGTGTAAGTGTGCATAAAAATGGATTCTCCGAAATTCCACCTTTTGAACATCATGAAATTATGAAATAAGACAGATACTAAGTAAAAACTATTTTTACTACCTACCTATTTGATTTTACATTTTACCTATATAGGTAGGTATTATCAAAGATTCTGTACAACGTTGTAGAAGGTATTACCTAACATACCCTAGTCCTTTCTGTGTAACTCTGTTTTGTGTAAAAATAAATAAATTTTCTTTAAAAGAAAACAATAACTATACAGAGTTTCATTAAGTAATAATTTAACAATACAGCCAAGTAACAGTGCACTTGAGGCCGTCACGAAACTACGTTAGATCTGATCTGCCACACTGTTGTACTCTTGTATACAATTATGCTCGAAGTATAAAAAACATTTATTTTTAACCAACTTTTAGTGTCTGGTAAAGTTACAGAGAATTAAATTACCATTTGAATTTGAAAATAAGTCCTCTTTATTTAAAATTTTCTACTTTCTGTGTATATCAAGCAAACTATAAAGCTATTTTGAAACTTCACAGTGGAATTCTTCATGAATCCTATGGGTAGAGTGAACATTCGCTTGAACGACTTCATATTCTACAAACACTACAAACTTCGGCACAACGTCCACCGCTGGAGCTGCACTTCTTATGCAGCCAAGTCCAGATGCCGTGCCTTCCTCGTCATCACCGACCAGCTGGAGGTCGTAAAAGCTGATATCAACCACAGCCACACCGCTAAACCAAAGAAGGGTAACCAGGACAAAAATAAGACTGTTGTTACTAAACCCAGATTTCTGCGAGATATGTGGGTCTCTGAAATGCCGAATGACAGCTCGATCCCCTAGCTGAGATATCTTAAGCGAAAAGTAAGATAACACGTCTCTCCAGTCTCCACTAAAAAAACTGAGATTCATGTTACGTAGAAATTGTGAAAACTAAGGTAACGCGCCTCTTCACTCCTGTATATGAATATCAATATTTTGATCCATCCATGATCCAATATTCACGGCAATGTTGTTCAAATTACGTTTCTGACTAATCTCAAAGTGATCTTTGTGATTACAACGAACAATCTTTTTGACTTAAACTGGCTTGCCAAATAGCTGTAGAGCGTAAATGTGCGTGATTTTATGTAAAACGATATTAAGTTAAGATATTCGCGACTTCAGAACAATGGTTTGTTTCGGAAACAACTCAGTCTTCCATTCAAACCCTAGTTTTGTTACCAATTGTTTTATTTTGTGTATAATACCCACGTGCACTGCAGAATTGAATCTCGAATTAGTCAAATAACAATGCCTAATCGTATAACACAATAAATGACTAATTGGAAATTTGAAAATTTGCCGCAAGAGGGTTTTTTTAGTTTTATATGATTCTGCTATTTACTTGTAGTTATTAATAATTTTATAGCTCGTGATTGTTATTTGAAGTCATCGACCATAAATAACTTGAGTTCGTTCTTCGTGCCATCGGTTCTTTCTTTGTCACCCAGCGTTAAGCCTGACCTGGGCGGCTAGATAAATACCTCACACTGAGTTTTCTTGTAACGCTAACGCAAATTCGTCAAGGATCAACTTGGCAGCAGTCACGTGACATCTCAATAACTAATGTAATTCCCATACAATGCAATCTTTACGCAGGCATTAATGACAATATAATGGTGGCCCTGAAAGGACCGATTGAAAAAAAAACAATACGTTGGAAGGATTTAGTGCGCCTCACAGAGGCTTCTTTCATGCACGTAACTTGCAAATTGTTACCTATTTTATATAAAACATAATCTGATGTGATTTGATTTTTGAATGGGCACACTAAGCATCACAAAGCTAATACTTACCGCTTTCATGTCTACGTTCGCTACATTGGATTTTGTGTGAGGACCCACAAAACCATATAATCAGGAAGGTATCGTTTATTTTTTCTAAATCAATAAAACAGATAAATAATAATATTTTTCTAGTCTAGATTAAATTGAATTAACTGCGATTTTAGGCGAAGTATCGTTTTTTTATGCAGCAAATTGCTGGCGGAAATGTTGGTTCCACTGTGTTCATTTTACTATTTTACTCTCTTTTTTAAACAATAAAATACTTATAAAAACCTACTTGTTTTTTTTAAATGGCCATTAGTAGTGACTTAAAAATGTGAATTTGACCATTGAACAGTTTATAATTTTCTTCCTTTGACCAATATGTTTAGTAGTCAGACCATGATACTTGGTAGTCTCGTATAGTCAAAAAAGTACAAAGAACTGAAACACATGATTAACATAATTTCAGGATTCGACACGAAGCTGTTACTACGACGCATCTTTCGGAAAACCATACTGTGCTGGCTCGCAATGAGTGCGATCTACTGTATTGGAATTCATCATAATCTATGGTCGTTTGTTTATGTTTATCTCTTTCTGGGCGGTTTTTATAAATTATGTGCATTCTATTTTGGTTTCGACAATGACTAGAAAATTTGCATAGAGTTCTTCGAACATGATTTGTTTTCTACATTCAAAAAGCTTTTGTAGGTTTGTCATAAGCGTATACAATTATCTTCAGATAGATATATCTTACTTAGATTAACTTACTTCTTAAAACTTTAACTTTCTTTAAGTATAATATAGTCTTACAACGTACTTCGTGAGAAAAAAAGCAAAATCTGAAAATGGTCTGATCAGAATCGAGTGTAGAATCGATGTACATAGTTTCTTATTTGGTAAGTTTTTCAAAGACGATATTTCTTCAATGTTTTTTTTAAATAGCTGATATTGTAATATTATAGCATAGAAAACATATCCTAATGGGCAAGCCAAGTGAGTAAATAAAATAAATAAATAATGCTGGATATTTTGAGCTTGTGTTATGGGAACTACATGACTGTCTGATACATACTACTTATATAATTACCTCGACCTCTGTGGCGCAGTGGGCGAAGGTCCGCCTGGGACGCAGAAGGTTGCGGGTTCAATTCCCGCCACGGGACAAATGTTTGTATCTGCAAATATTTGTCTCAGGTCTGGGTGTTTTCTATGTATATTATGTATGTATTTACAACAAAAAAATGTATATAAGTAGTATATCAGTCATGTAGTTCCCATAATACAAGCTCTGCTTAGTTTGGGGCTAGATGATGCTGTGTGAAAATGTCCAGCATTTTTTTTTTTTTTTTTTGTAAATATGTACAATACTATTAAACATATAATAAGATTATTGGATAAGTGTACCTAACTACTTTCGTGATATGATAGGTCATCAGACTACAACTTAGGTAAGTTTAAGTTCTAATTAAGATATCTACATAGGTTATGTACTAAAATGGTCTGCAAACTTTTTTGAATATCAGATGTTTTGTATTATAATTTAAGAATTTGTATATAGGACTTAAAATCAACTAAAGTTTTTGTATGTTGCATTCATATAATGATCTCATCAATTCACTTCGTAATTTTTTACTTATTTTATTATAAAAAAAGGCATTGTGTTTTTTAATTGAAATCTCAAGAATCATTTTGAATCGTTGTTTTACAATAGCCAACATTTTTGTTTTTGTATTTTTTTTATAATAATAAGTTAAAATCCACTGTTCGCAATTTGTTTGAGATATTATAATATCGTTTATTTTACTATGTCACTGCGGCGGCATACGTGTTGATGTTGTTCCAGCCCCAAAGTAAGCGGAGCTTGTGCTATGGGAACTACATGACTGATATACTAATTGCAGTCATATTTTTTTTTATTATTTATAATCGAACCCTTTCCCTTCTGCGCCTCAGGTGGGCCTTCGCCCCTGCACCACAGTGATCATCTAATGTACTCTTCAAGTTAACTTTTAAAACAAAGTTCATTCCTTTATTTTATAATATCAACATAGTCCTGTCTGTGACTTTGATCCCTTACTTGTATTTACACGCACAAACCAGTAATCATAAAAACAGTTTTTTTTTTAAGTTATGAGTATTTCTTTGTGTCTACGATGTCTGAAATTAGGCGACTTATTGTTATTATTATTCCTCTTTATTTATTTAAAACCTCAGACTTATGCCTGGAGCCGAAGCTAAAACTAAGAGGCATTTTTGTACAATACAATATATAAAAAACGTTATTTTGTGGATGGCGACTGATGGAACTATTGGAAAGATTGGGTGATAAACTGGGCTATTTTAGGAGTATATGCTTAAGGAATGGTTGCTGGGCTATGTAGGATGAAACGGCACCTGCCAATTCTGACTCAAATTCAAATCAAATCATAGGCCGGTGATGACTTGCCGCCCACTAAACGGGGCCCATAAGTGCCGCCAACAATAGGCAGCGTAGGGGAAACGTTGGTGCGAACGGCTAAAGGGTGTCGAGAAGTGTGCTGCAGTTTCACTAAGAGCTACTCCCGGCTTTATGCCTTTTAACATTTCCACCCTTGGAGCATAGGTTCCGCTCTCGCGCCTCCACCTCCAACCGGCCGGCTAAGGCAAGCCGAGGGACAGAGGTCTCTGTCAACCCCAGGGACATGGTTGTACTTTGATCGAAAACATGTTTAATTCCACATGAAGTTAAATGCATACTATTATTATTATTATTATACCATATAAAACTCTATTTATATTTCAGAAGTGGATATGAAACTCATCGAGTTAATAGATGGAAAACACATCTTACTGCTGAACGGATTCTCATTTTACAAGAAATGTACAACCACAAAAGGTGTGCGGTGGAATTGCAATAAAAGTTATTGCAAGGCTTTCGTGCAAGTTTCGCCCGACTTTAGCCGTATAATACGAGGTCACTGTGAACACGACCATCGTCCGACAAAATACGCCCATGCGGCTTCGAGCGGGAAATATATTAGATTGTAATGAGATTGATTTTTATTCTTAGAATGTCCGACCAATTTTCAGTCTACGACACATTCCCTCGTATAAAACACTAGCTTCTGCCCACGGCTTCGCCCGCGTGGTACTCGGATAAAAAGTAGTCTATGTCTTATTCTGATGTATAAGCTATATTACTATAAAGTTTCATCAAAATCCATTCAGTAGTTTTTTCATGAAAGAGTAACAAACATCCATCCTCACTAACTTTCACGTTTATAGTAGTAGGATGACACCTAAAATTATACCTTTTACCAAAAATGAGTATTAATACGTTGCCGTTAGCATCGCTAACTGCAAATCAAATTCACATTCCAGAGGTCGATATGAGACTCATCGAGCTAATAGATGGAAAACACACCTTGCTACTGAACGGATTCCCATTTTACAAGAAAATCACAACCTCCAAAGGGGTGCGATGGGATTGCACCAAAAAATACTGCAAGGCTTTCGTGCAAGTTTCGCCCGACTTTACCCGTATAATACGAGGCCATTGTGAACACGAACATCTCCCTACGAGATTTATCATGTGTGCTTCCAGCGGGAAATATATTAGAGTATGAAATTTATTTTTGTTTTAAGAATGACAAGAATGCGATTTGTAATCATAGGCCGTTCAACATTTGCACTTGGCGGTTAGCTATAAATAGCGACAAATTTCCAAAACATGTAACACCTAGGAACATTTATGAGTTAACACTTTCCGAAGTCGACATAAGACTTCTCGGCCTTATAGATGGAAAACTGACCATGCTGCTCAACGGATAACCATTTCACAAAAAAAAATAACAAACAAAAGGCGTGCGGTTCCACCAAAAATTACCCCAGCGCTCCTGTATAGACCTCGTTCGATTTTCCATGTATAATCTGAGGTCAATGTGGACACGAATATACCCCTACGGAATATATCAAGTCTGCTTCCAGCGAGAAATTATATTAGACGTAATGAGATTGGTTATTGTCCTCAGAATGCTAGGAGTTGTTAGGCTGTACGAAAACGTGCATGCGTTCAAAATTCATCCTGATAAAACAGAAATATTTACGAAAACTATGTACCTAGCGGCAATTATCACTGCAATCAAATTCACTTTAAGAAGTTGACATGAAACTCATCGATCTAATTTTAAGATTCACCGCGTAATGGATATTCATTTTTCAAAAAAAAACATAAATACAAAAGGCGGTGCAAAAAAAAACACGAACATCCTATTACGTAATAAGTCTGCTTCCTGCCGAAAATATATGAGAATGTAATGTGATTTGTTTTTGTCCTCAAAATACCCAGAATGCTAGGAGTTGTTAGGTTATACAACATCGTGCCTACATACACTTACGCTACTTATAAAAAAAACGATGTAACTAAAGGCAATTATCACTGGAAATCAAATTCGCTTTCAGAAGTTGACATGAGACTCATCGATCTAGTAGATGGAAAGCAGACCTTGCTGCTCAACGGATACCCATTTTACAAGAAAAATACGAACACAAAAGGTGTGCGGTGGAATTGCACCAAAAATTACTGTAACGCTTTTGTACAGACCTCGTTCGATCTTACGCATATAATCCGAAGTCATTGTGGACACGAACATCCTCCTACGAAATATGTCCAATTTGCTTCTAGCGGTAAATATATGAGAGTATTATGAGAGTGAGAATGTAAAGAAGTTTGTTCATGTTTTCTTGCTATAAGATTGTTTCTGTTTTGTAAAAGCATTTACTGCAGATTTCGAGTTTTTAAACAGCAAAAGATTAGGAATCACTTGCTTCATATTAAATTTAAATTCCAGCAGTCGAAATGAAACTTATACTAGTAGGTGGAAAGGAGGTATTGCTCGTCAACGGGTACCCTCATTACAGGAGAGATGCAAGCAATAAAGGCGTTCGATGGTGTTGCCACAGAAGATGTTGTAACGCTTATGTAAGGATCACAACAGACTTCGCAACTATTTTACGGGGCCGGTACAATCACACCCATACTCCGACGAAATACATAAAATCTAACAATGGTAATTTTTCAAAACGTTGACTACATGGTCAAGGTTTAACTTAACGATAACTTAAATCTAACTATTTATAACATCACTTTATTTATTACTATTATATAAATCGTATTTTTTGTGATAAATAACGTAGCTAAGAACCGCCATATTCTATTTCCGACAAACCTGTAAAAAAATGTGTAGTCTAAACGATTCGATGGATTTTGATAAATGAGTGTCATTGGAATTGTCTTGATCATGCGAGTGACATAGAATGCACAAAATGGTAAAAAAGTAATACGGCGGCTATATGCCACCATACACAAATTGATTTACAATTGAGTGACATAAAATTTAAAAATATAAAATATCATTTATTATTATATTTTATAAAGGAATATTAAGATTATAGAACCACGCTTAAGATACGCTTAACCGAAGTCGGGTTTCATTGTTTGTCAACAGATTATTTGTTAAATGATCTTCGTGTAGTTGGTTTTCTTTATAAAAATATCAAATTTAAAGCACCTTTTATTTCAAAAGCGAAGCATAGCGTTCGGCCTTTTCGATACGTGTTCGGTCTTTTGGCGATATTGGCAGCTATAAATTGTGCTTTCCTCTCTTTCTAATACGAAAAATTAGAACGCGAGCAAACCTAAAACAAGCGAGTTTTGCGAATGGAACTTGAAGTTCATGCCTCTAACAGCTTTATGTTTCAGTGAATATATTTATGACCGCGAGAGGCAAAGAAAGGTTGATATACCACAACTTCACCTACTACAAGCAGAGCAGGTCCCGCCACGGCTTCCGTTGGGGCTGCACCAAGAACAGATGGCACAAGTGCAAGGCGTATCTGCACTTGGCTGACGATATGACCATCGTGAGGAGTAATATGGAGCATACGCATAGCCCGTTTGGCACGCCTGTAAAGAAACGAGTTTAATTTAGGTAGTTGATTTAATTCTCTCTGTCTAACTAAATAGTCGACTAACAAAAAATATGCTGAATTGCTTGGTTCATTTCCTTCATAATCATAAAATAAAATACTGCAGTATAATGAATCAGTATGTAGATGTTCGAATAACATCATTATGATGTGCAAAGACCGGTTTACTTTGGAACGCAAATTTGTGGGAGAACTATATTATAGTCAAATGGTGCTGGCTTAATAATAACTTAGCAAATTAAACTTTTGTAAGTTGGGTATACTTAAGTAGTTAAAAAACTGCAATAGATTTGTGAGATTTATTTAAATATTAATATAATAATTATTATAATTTGCTGATCAAACGAGCTTACTATATGAAGTTCGATCACAATAGCGTGATGTCTGTTTAATTTAGCGATTCGCATCAATGATCTAGTTTTGTGCTAGTGTTCAATGAAACTTATTATCTAGTCAGTTAATTTTAAGATATCCTTAACTAAGAAAAATGCCTTTATTTCTACATTCATTTTTATTATCATTGTCAATGAGTATGTAGGACTTATGTATATGATTTTGACATTATCTGAAACTTGTTTCCTAGTCACTTAATTTTAGGATATTTCATGCTAAGAAAAATGAACTTATTTCATTTTAACCGTTACTAATATAGGTTATTTTTAATTTAAAACGAATTTTATTAATCGGTTTCTCAGCTTATCCTACTTATATTATAAATGCGAAAGTTTGGACGTTTGTTGCCTTATATCTCCGTAACACTGAAGCAATTTATATGAAATTTGAAACAGGTATAGTTCGTGACCTAGAATAACACGGGTTATATTTTATCCTGGTACCAGGCGGTCGAAGCTGTGGGCAGATGCTAGTAATACAAATAAATATAAATAAGCATATACTACATAATACCAATTGCAATAAATGTTTTGACATAATTTTATTTGTAATATGATCTCATTTTTTTTAATTAGTGTCATAGGTAGTTTATAACCTATCTAATAGGTAGCATGACAATGGCAAGCAGTTTCATAATTTTACTGTTTCCTGTTGTCAGGAAAAAACTAAAGCGAGGATTTTTTAGGACACAAAGTTACTTGAAAAAGAAAATAGTTTTTTCTGAAAACTTTTGTAACTATTCAAATATATAATTAATATTGTGAAAATATCTTGTAAAAACATGAATTTTCACCTTCCGCACCGGCTTAGTTTCTACTCAGTCTGAGAGCCTAAAAGTGATTTCAATGATAAAATATCAGTTAGAGAGAGTTTAACAACAGTAAGAGTATGAGCTGAATTGGTGAAGCGTAGGAAACAACTTTATACATGCACATTGGATTCAAACCATCGGCGACAATTTAAACTTTTTTTTTTTTTTTTTTAATTGTGAACTACTAGAAAACCTATATTTTTTTAAGAAAATCCACTTGATAAGCCACCGGTAATTTGGATGAAACGTGCGAAGCCGGGGCAGATCGCTAGTACTATGTATAGAGGTAATAAACCCACAACAAACACATACATAGTCCTTATCCTACACTAAGCTACTCTTGCCCCAGTCTCATGCTATTTCCTGTATTACATTTAAATTTCATTCAGAGGCTCAATGCAATTTTTATTGTTGAATACAAATCAAAATGTCATGGATCCTACTCAATTGGTCTATACCAAAATATAAGCGGACAACATTTGTATAAAATTGTTTCTTTGAAATTCATTGTTAAAGCTTCCCTTCAATCATATAGTCTACGTTTCGTTATTTTTTATAGATATAAAATTTTATTCCAAAAACTATCGTGAACTAAACTATTCATATTGTAAAAAAGGGAATTTTCACGTACTGCACTATCGGTGAAGGCACCGACTAAGTTTCGACTCATTCCGAGAGTCTTAATCAGGGTGAGTGGTCGCGACTTTCTCCTTCCGCGACGACTCTCGGAATGAGTTGAAACTTTTTCGGTGCCTTCACCGATAGTGCAGTACGTGAAAATTCCCGTTTTTACAATATGATATAAAATTTATTAAGTTTTCTCTCAAGTTTATCCTTTAGTTGTAATAAATTGTCTCTGAGTGAAATGTTGGTCATGAAAATTGGCTAATTGCGTTGATTGTATTCAAGGGCTTAGTGGGCGCTCTACCCCGACTTCCGATCCGAAAGTCCTTGTTACGAATCCGGTCGTATACCAATAGATTTTCTATTTGTATAATTTACGTGCGCTTTTATATGTTGTAAATTATTACCTACATTCTCACTACTATAACGCATACATTTTTGTTCTAGCATTTAAAGTAATCTTGTGTTTGGAATTGAATACAATGAATCTTATATACGCAATTAATTGTTATTATTTAATCTTCCTTTTTATATATTAAAACTGAGTTCAAAGAGTCATCGTAATAACATCGAGTGTGTGAGAACAGAGAAGGAAGTTGTTACAAACGTACCGACCTTTTTGGCATGTTAGCTGTATGAATGAGTTGCCAACTCTGCACCGTGGTGTCATGTTGGAGCATAGGTTAGGTATTAGGCAACTGCTGCTCCACAGCGCCTGCCCCGCAAGGAGCGCAGCGGCATCCCGTACCGAACAGGGGACCTTTCAGGCCCGTGGGTGGTCGGAGTGAAGGCTCTGACTTTCCTCAAGCGGGCCTCGGGAGGGTGGCGGTACATCGCGGCACATGCCGCCGTTAGGACCGCGAGGGTGCTGGGGCTGCTTTTTCAACTGTTACTGGGACGTGCGAAGGGCGTTATGCGAGAAGGGCACCGGTGCGTTCCTTTGGAGATCCCGGAGCCCCTTGACATGCATCGAGGCTGACAACCGGGGGTTTTAGTGAGTGCACGAGTCCGTGTACCTCACATAACCCTATCACACCCTCAATGCGGTAGGGTATCTGGTAGCAGATTTCCCCCTCGTCACATTAAAAAGGGTATTATTCGAAACATGGCTGCAAACCGCAGACGGCAGCGACATTGCACCTTAAACTGTCGATTCCATAGAAAGTTTCTGTCGCTTAGTCACCGATTTTTTAACTGTCTGCTATTTGCTGTTGCAGTCGACATACGTAGTCTTACATTTAGATCCCAACGTATGTTACATTGCAGCAATGTGTACGGCCTATGCATTGCATGTTACACTGCAACAGTCTGTACTCGGCATTGCAAGAGAATTTGCAGAAGTGCTACGCTAGATGAGTATACTATAGTTCGCAAAACCGACAACCGCCTGAAAAAAAAGGCTCTCGAATAGCGGCCATGAAGACGTACGTAGTGTTGGAAGGTTCCTCACCCGATGGTATCATAAAGGTAACGGGAAGTGGCTAAAGATAAATAAATAAATAATGCTGGACATTTTTAACACAACATCTAGCCCCAAAGTAAGCAGAGCTTGTGTTATGGGAACTACATGACTGATATGCTACTTATATACTTTTTTTTTGTAAATACGTACATATTATACATAGAAAACACCCAGATATGAGATATGTGCAGATTATACAAACATTTTTACCGCGGTGGGAATCGAAGAATTATGAAACAATATTTCAAATGCAATTCGTCATAACACTTTTTGAGATATTATGAATAATAATAATAGGCTATGTGGTTTTGAAAGTTTTTACCCACACTTAAGAAAAATTCCAAAAATACGTTTATAATAATTATTTAGTGTTAACAAAATATCCATAGTTAGGTAAACACAAAAAAGATAAAACAAAAATACTTTAATTTATTTCCAGCAGTGGACTTCTGCAGGCTGTTAATGATGATAAACACTTTTTTGTAACCAGGCAACACCACCATTCATTAGCGTTGATACACCTACGTACAGCTATCTAAGATAGTGAAAGCAAATCCGTTGTATTCAACGAGGTTCGATGCTTTTTGTGGAAGGTCCAAGACAGTTATTTTGAAATATGGTTTCTTTACTCTCTTATTTGTTTTTCAGCTCAATATATCCAGTTATTAAGAGGTGCTAGACTTCTTGTATTAGACGGGCACACGTTTAGCGCGCATAAGCGGAACAAAAATGGCTGTTTTCGGTATAAGTGCTCCTACAACAGAAAAGGATGTAAAGCGTTTGCGCATGTCTCAGCTAACGACACCATAGTGAAATGTAATATTGAGCATAAGCATGAACCATTTAAGTACATGCGGACTCCGAATGGACTTTATATTAAACTTTAACCAGCAATTAAAAAAAAAAAAACTCCTTTAGTCATTATATTCATTGACGAGACATTTGAATGAATGAATTAATAAATGAATGAAATTACTTTATTGTACACCTTAAGATACAATCAAAATAAACAGTAACACATTATGATAAAGGTATAATGGGTGGTCTTGTCGCTAAAAAGCGATCTCTTCCAGACACAGGCTTTTATTTTAGTATAAATTACTACTCACAATCAATCAGTGCTTATAATTTGAGTCGGGCATAAAATTGAAAGTCGTACTGACCAAGTGGAACTAACTGGTATGTTCACAATTTAGTTCACGAGGAAACTTTACTAATGGCATATCGATCTTCGATACAATTGACCATAAACTGGACTTGTTTTTTTTATACTACTAAAGAGGTAAACAAGCATACGGCCTACCTGTTGATAAGCCGTCAATATGGGAGTATTGTGTCGTCCGGGTCTAGGAAAGCCTCCACGCGGTGGACCGGTGACGTCATCATAAAGGACGCAGATGGAGGTGGCGCAGGATCGTCCGTCATGGCACTCTCAGCAGACTTTTCTGGTTGTTGATGATGATGTTCAATCAATAAAGTGACCAAACATGCAGTCCGGAGGTCGTGAGTTCGAACGCGGTCGAGCACTAATGGATTTTTCAACTTGAGAATTAATATACGCATTAACAGGTGCTCAAAAAGAAAATAATCGAATGGAAGCCATGCCCTAGATTTAAAAATAAGAAGGCATGCGCCATCGCTAAGTGCTCCATTAAGCGGCGGGGATGGGCTAGACTACAAGCATGTAAAATGCTAACTTGCAAAATGAGGGCATGGGCCAAATATAGAAAGAAATAAAAAAAAGAAAACACATTTATTTCCCCCCACAGACGTAAAATACACTTACAACGAGCACATAACAAATTATACAAAGAAAGCTGAAAGTAGGCAATAACTAATTAATAATTAATGCGGCTTGTTGTATGTCAAATGATTCCCAATCTCAGCAAACGCTGGTTTTCAGATGGGAAAATAATGTGTAGACGTACCCCTACTAAGTATCCTCAAAAAATCTATGCACTGAGTATACAGTATCTGAGGATGTCTATTATGGAGATTTTTTTATTTTATGACGAGGCAACCAGGCATACGGCCTACCTGATGAAAAGCGACTAGCTATTGACATTTATAATCTGGTTTACCACCTTACCCCTTTATTCATAATCACTCCATGATTATGAATAAAGGGGTAAGGTCACCATTCTCGGCTCGATAAAAGCTGTCCGCCTCTATCCTTTATTTAGTGTAAAAAAGACGTATAGGTAATCTAAGCTATTTCAATGCATAATTATGATTCTGTCATTTGCTTTTAGGATATGCTCATAACCTTCTTACCATGTCACAAAAGACAGCAAGAAAAATCATCGCTGCTGCTCTGCCTAAAAAAGGTACCAAAAAAATGGGTGGAAACGTTAAATTGAGATATTCCAAGGAACAATTAGTGAATGCATGTAACGCAGTGAAGGGAGGAATGGGCCTGAGGCAGGCATCGAGAACGTTTAAGATCCCTAAAACGACACTTCGATCAAAAATAGACAACCCTGAGATTCGTCGTAATGGTCCGAGCCCAGTTCTAACACCGGAAGAAGAAACAGATTTAGTCAACTGGATAAAAGTAAATTCTAAAAAAGGTTGCGTTAATAAAATGGAGTTAAGAATAAGAGTTGCAAAACATTTGAGAGATGTCAATCGACCTAATATGTTTAGGAATGGTATACCAGGAGCAACCTGGTACAAACTATTTCAAGCCCGACATCCTGAGATATTTGCAGAAAGTAATACAATTTAGTTCCAGTTTTTATTTAATAAAAGAGACATCTGCGTAGTGAACACGATGTGTTGCCGTCACGTCATTGAAAAATTCAAAGATGCTAAGAAGTTAATTCAAGATAACGATAAATAAAAAATCCCTATCCTTTCAGGAATCCTGTTAATTTTGCCATGTTAGCTTTAATTTTGTCTTCACTATTTAAAATTTTTGAACTCAAATAATTCGCTTTAAATTATATGCGTATGTTTTTACTTTTTTAAACTTCATAAACACTACATATATAGTTTTTCTCTATAAAGTTTTTAAATCGATCCACAGTCAGTGCAAAAGTTAATTTTCGTTTTACATCTAGTAGGGTTTCAAATAAATTAAGATGGTCGAATGATATATTGCTATTTTCTTATTTAATATGCTAATATTGGTATTGACAATGAATCTACTAGAGTAACTGCTACTTGTATTCTAGTAGGCTCCATAAATACAGGTTTTAAGTCAAATGATTCAAACAGGCTAGTTATTTTAGTACTTAAAGAGTAAACTACCGGTAGATTTACAGTAGAATATACATTTTTTTTCATAGATTTAGATCATTTAAATTTCTTCCATAACTTTATCGAAAATGTCATATGAAGCAGGTTGAGGATGAGGTTATACAACATAGACCCTTTTTTTTTTTTTTTTTTTGCGATGGGAAAATGCGCTTATGCATGTCCTCCGACCCGAGGAGAGCCGGAGGGGTCTGTCGGACTCACCAACTAATCCACTAACAGGGAGCTAGTGGATAGTGGCATACCGACTAAAAACCCATCGATTTTCCGACACTCACCTTAGTGCTAGTGCGTCGTCAAACCACTCGTCGTCAGACGATTCGTTTGGCGGCGCATCAGCACTTGACAGGGTTACGGGTTCCCGGTCGGATTCGACCGCGACCCTGTCGGTGATTGTCCGCTTTACGCGAACCCTACGGTCTCCCCTTTGGGGGGGAGGGAGATTCCCCGGAATATTTAATATATTCCCCAGCACTGGAGGCCCGTGCAATGCAGGGCTGGGGCTCCTCGCACCCATACCCTGCTGGCCTCCATCAAGCGGTAAAAGACGGTGTAATTGCCGCCGCCTTCTTCCAGCCCTTCTCCTCCGTTGGAGGGGAGCAAGAGGGTCTTGCTCCCGTATACGCTCCGCGGTCTCCTTCTTTAACATGACGTCTTCGCAGAAGCAGACCACGGCCTGCCAGGCTCTGTCACTATCAAGCATGGCTTTGACCACGCTCGGTAGCGAGAGGTCCTGGCCCACGTTTGCTTCAAGTACCTGGCGCTGAGATATCCAGGCACTACACTCTTGCAGCGTATGCTGCGCCGTGTCCTCGGCCGCACCGCAGTGCTGGCATACTGGACTCGGTTCTCTCCTGGCTATGTGATGCAGGTACCGTCCGAAACATCCATGTCCCGACAGCACCTGCACCAGTCTAAAAGTGAGGGCACCATGCTCTCTTTCTGTCCATTCTATTAGGCGAGGCCCTATGGCGTCTAAGGTCCACCGACCATATGTGGCGGACACCATATCCTCAGACCACTGCTGAAGAGCGACTCTACGAGCCTGCTCTCTAGCGTGGCCAACCTCCAGAGGAGCCAAGCTGTTTCCTTGCGCACGTCTTTCTACCTTATCGTGGTAGGCCTGGGAAAGCACTGTGGCTTCTCTGTCCCATGGCAGGGATCCCGCGATGGCGCAAGCAGCGCCGTGCGATACGCCAACACAACATAGAGCCATAATGTTTTTTCATTCAGCAAGTTTCGTTCAAAACATTTCAAACTACATTACATTACATACGTTGATTTTCTCCAGGGAACACCGCCAGACGCAAAACTAGTCGTCCGGTCCTTATTATTATGTTTGAAGTTAAAACAATTTCAAACATAATAATAAGGACCGGACGATTAATAAAATATAATAAATATTGTGTTTATATATTTTTATTCCAAAAACTATCGTGAATTTGACTATTTATATTGTAAAAACGGGAATTTTCACGTATCGAGTGGTCGCGACCACTCACCCTGATGAAGACTCTCGGAATGAGTCGAAACTTAGTCGGTGCCTTCACCGATAGTGCAGTATGTAAATAATTTATTGGTTAGTACTAGATAGATTGGTCAAATAAAATGGCGTCTTAAATGCCTGCTGCTCTGCTCTTATTTTCGTAAACTATATGGTATTTCTTTGAATTTGTAAGCAACATATGTGGTGTACAATAAAGTGTTATTTATCTTTTGTATATATTTTTGGTTTATAGTTAAGGCGCATAGTAGAGTATATATAAATTTTCGATGAATGTCGAGGGTTCGCACCCGAGCAAGCTGTAATAGATTTCTTTCGAATAAATTATGTATTTGCAAAAAGTGTCTATATGTAATACGTATTCAAAACGGTGAAGGAACATATTGTCAGGAAACCGGATAATCTGAGGATGTTGTAACGGTGTAGAAATTCTAGTTCAACACCATCACACCTAGCGCCATCTGTCGTCACCAAAGTGGGGCAGGGGATAGTTCCTATGAATCCTCATGGTCGATTTGCATCTACAGCTTTGGTCGTTTAGTTCCGCCAAATTTGGTTAGATGGCGTTCACGTCGGTGCGTCTATTTTTTTTTTGTTTTTGTCAATTCATGCTATTTAATCTTGTTAAAAGAAAATCATTATTGTAATTGTCTTATATTCAGGAACATTTTTTTAAACAAACAAAAACATTTTTCTTTATTTTTTGAAATAAAGCATTTTCCTGCTTCAATTTATGTGTGAAACGAAACGAAAGTGATTAGGCATGGGATAAGGGTTTGTGGAAAGTTTTGACAAGATCTCTTGGGAAGACTCTTTGGGAGGTTCTTGAGTCTTGTTTTAATAACCAGATTGCATTCAAATTTTTAATATAGATAGTTTCGGTCATCCAGGATATTGTGGTTTTTGCTTTCAGTGTTAGAAAAACAGTTTTGCTTATGAACAGTTTGGTGTGACTGTAAATAGGTTCATGAAATAGCAGGACTCGAGACTTCGTTGGTTTTGCAAGACTAAGGCACATCCTTATAGGTGAGAAGAAAAATGGATAACCACACTTGGAAACTGGCAATGAAGTGATTCGGTCAGATTGTTTTTTTTGAAAGAGTTCTAGTGTGATCTCTTGAAAAAAGATCACACATCTTGCTGTGGTGTTTGCAGTTAAGTGCATGGAGTGACAATAAGTAACAAATTGGATTAGTTCACATAGGAAGCTGTGGAATTTGTTTATTTCTGGAGCAGATTCATTTAAAATATAGTAGACGCCGAGTAAGTTGATTTTGCAAATCGGTATTTATCAGGGAGTAGTTCAAACATCTCTAGACCATCCCTAGGCCATTCAAACTAGGTCAATGCACTGTTTGGAAACATTTATTTATTTCTTTGGTAACTTTCAGGTTAAACTTGGTCGTTCAGCAGGGACATCATTTGGTGCCACATCACACAAAGTGCTGTTTGGATGAATTTCAGTCACAGGTGATCCATGGCAGTTGAAACTCCTGTGGTGATTTATGAGCAGTTTAGACAAAGACTAAAATCTCAGGTGAATTCTTTCCTAATTATTTGATACAGCTTCATGGACAAGCATCGGACGTCCCCACATCAATTCATGGTTAAATATATGGGTGTATAGGTATATAGGTTCAATATTGTGAGCTATTAGTAGAATTTTGGAGAGAGAATAGTTCAGAGGCAAGGTTTATTCTTTATTTGATTTAGTAGGTTTTCACAGGTACCCAACGTACATAATAAGCATATAATATTAGTTAAAAAGGTATTAATTGTAGATGGAACTCTGTTGTTAGTGTGTGTTCTGTATAATCTATCTGAATCACTTCAAACGGTGTAAGATAAAAGTTGCATTGTGGTCACCGAGCTTCACTCAGTCAGACTAGCACCATTTAAGTTAGGGCAACTCTCTTTTTGAGCAGAATTTATTGGGGTGACTAATTACTAAGCATTTTTGTTAAGTCTCTTCAAGGCTACTTCATTTTTCGGTGGATAAATTGTCTAGGGTTAGCTCCGCCACACAAATACTAATATAGTTTTAAGTTTGCATGATAAGTTTAGTTTACTAACATAGCAGTTAAGTTAGGGCAAATTCTTTTTGTGAGCTACATTTACTGAGCTTTCCATTTACTAAGATTTTGTCAAGTCTCTTCAAGACCACCTCACACCTTCAGATATAATTTATTTTCCTCGGTAATTTTAACTAGATGTAAACATAAAATTTAAATAAATTGTTGATGTTAACCATAAACACACTTTTCATTTGTGCTACAGGACTTTTCGAGTTTCAGTCCTCCAACTAAACCAAAACTCGTGGCGCCCTCTTCTGAGCCCACTTTCTACATCCCACGGCTAGCTTAGGGCATATCACCTCTTGATAACCAAAAAGATATCTCAATAGGTTACAATGTCATTCAGATGAATGACAGTCGTAAACGTGTTTGTTTGTTCTTGTTTGTGGGATTATATTTAGCCCATTATATGTATTGCCCATTATTATTTAGAGGAGGATGCCCGGGATATTTATCCCGGCTTATTAAGAAATTTAGAAAAAAAACTGATATTTTACGAATTTATTGCTAACTTTCTTACATAGTATTAACATTTTAGGACAGTACGTTACGCTACAAAGCGGCGCCACGTTGCTGATAGTTGATGGCTATACCTTCAGTAAGTCTGGTACGATTCGTAATGGAGGTTCCCGGTATTCCTGCTCAAGCAAAAAGCGCTGTAAATCGCACGCACATGTCTCGATCGACAACGTCGTGTGCAAGCGCCCAGATGTACACAACCACCCGCCACCCAACATGCATAAAACGTCAAAGGGGAAATATATTTTATTATAAAGAATCACCATATTATTTTACTGTGGATTGCCCGTAGTATGTATCTCGTCATAATCTAGCCATTTTGTATGACGTCATATCTCGCAATTTGCAAGCCATAAAATCTTTTTATAGTATGTTGTACATGTTCTTACTTGCTTATAACATTTTAGGACAATACATTGAACTATCGAATGGTACCACGTTGCTGATAGTTGACGGGTATACCTTCAGTAAGTCGGGTGCGATCCGTAATGGAGGCGCCAGGTATTCTTGCTCGAGCAAAAAGACTCGTTGCAAATCGCACGCACATGTATCGTCCAACAACGTCGTGTGCAAGCTTCCAGATGTACACAACCACCTGCCACCCAATATGATTAAAACGTCAGGAGGGAAATATATATTATTATAAAGAACCATAAACCAATCTGAAGCGTCACATAGCACGAACAGCAAACTTCTCAATTCGATGGCTTACACGATTCCTCATATTGGCACAGGGGTGTAAGTCGACGTCGCCTACTTTGATTTAAAAAAGTATTCAACTTAGTCGATAGCGATATTTCGCTGGAAAAGTTGGCGAAGGTTAGCTGCACAACCACACTACTTCAGTTTTTCGTGAACTATATGAGGGCAATATATGAGTTCGCGTAGTGCAAATCTCAGCCCTATTTCACTATTTTACCATCACGATAAATGATTTGCCAGAAGTGGACAAGGAAGCTTAATGCATGCTGTACGCAGAAGACCTCAAGTTGCTTCTACCTGTACAAGACAACAAGATAGACAGTGGTTGAGTGGAGTCAGCGAAATAAATTTAAGTTTAATGTCGACATATGCCTAGATATTTACGACCAGTAGAGCCTAAGCGCCTTTCACTACAACTACGAAGTCGATGGGTCGCGGCTAAAGCGCGTGGATGCAGTGAAGAATCTAGTATTTATGGACACTGAACTGAGATTCCGAGTCCATGCTGTTAGTGTTTGCAAAAAACTTTCACTACAACTACGAAGTCGATGGGTCGCGGCTAAAGCGCGTGGATGCAGTGAAGAATCTAGTATTTATGGACACTGAACTGAGATTCCGAGTCCATGCTGTTAGTGTTTGCAAAAATCTTTCACTACAACTACGAAGTCGATGGGTCGCGGCTAAAGTGCGTGGATGCAGTGAAGAATCTAGTATTTATGGACACTGAACTGAGATTCCGAGTCCATGCTGTTAGTGTTTGCAAAAATCTTTCACTACAACTACGAAGTCGATGGGTCGCGGCTAAAGCGCGTGGATGCAGTGAAGAATCTAGTATTTATGGACACTGAACTGAGATTCCGAGTCCATGCTGTTAGTGTTTGCAAAAAACTTTCACTACAACTACGAAGTCGATGGATTGCGGCTAAAGCGCGTGGATGCAGTGAAGAATCTAGTATTTATGGACACTGAACTGAGATTCCGAGTCCATGCTGTTAGTGTTTGCAAAAAACTTTCACTACAACTACGAAGTCGATGGGTCGCGGCTAAAGCGCATGGATGCAGTGAATAATCTAGTATTTATGGACACTGAACTGAGATTCCGAGTCCATGCTGTTAGTGTTTGCAAAAAAGCATTTAAGTGTCTGGGGCATCAACAGTAAGCCGAGCACATGCGTTTACAAACCTAAAGCTCTAACAGCTGTAGACAATGCTCTAGTCAGAAGCCATTTATAGAGGTAGTGCAATGTTGTGTGAGCTCCACATGAGATTAAATACAGTCTCATGATAGAGCGCATTCACAACAAATTGACAAGGTACCTGAGAGTCTATGCTGAGTTTATAACATGTCAAAACGTTGAACGTATCGACAAGATTTCCATACAAAAATTGACGGAACGGTTATCGTTTCGACAAGTTTTTAACGTATTTGTAACTCAGCATAGGCCCTCTGTACTAGAAACGGTACGGGCAGCTTCTACCCGTTCTACCCATTGATGTGTTCAACCTTGTCCATTCGTTTTGGCCATGGTTGGATACAACATGTCTTCAGTTAGAACTGTTTTTTGGGTTGCGGACTTGTAATTTAAGGTAGAAATATAACAAATTAAAAACCAAATCTATTTAACTGAAAGCTCAAACAATAAAACGACAGCTTAAAACGACAAACATCAACTAAATAAATGATACCTACATTTAATAACATAAAAAATATAAATAAAATACGTTCATGAGATACACTAAATAATTATATTAAAAAACTAGCTACACTGTTTTGGTTCATAGAGCCGTCGGTAACACGACCAGCTCATCCACTGAAAATGCGTCTAAGCAACTTGTTGAATTATATAGCACTTGTATCATGTAAAAGACTTACCTGCGACTTCTGCCAATCAAGTCAGTAATTTTTTAGTTTAGTTCTAAAGCTATGAACATTGTAATAACGGTGGAATATTATACTTGACTATTTATAGTAATATTTATATTGCATTAAGATTAACCTGTTAAAATTGTTGTAAGTTGAAGTAAATATATATTTACATATATTATATTTTACTGTGGATTTCCTGTAGTCTGCAACCTCGTCATAATCTAGCCATTTTGTATGACGTCATATCTCGAAATTAGCCATAAAACACTTGTTTTATATGATGAACTTGTTCTAACTTGGTTAAAACATTTTAGGTCAATACATTGAACTATCGAACGGCACCACGTTGCTGATAGTTGACGGATATACCTTCAGTAAGTCTGGTGCGATCCGTAATGGAGGCGCCCGATATTCCTGCTCAAGTAGGCATACAACCCGCTGCAAATCTCATGCACATGTATCGGCGTACAACGTTCTGTGGAAACGCCCAGATGTACACAACCATCCACCGCCCAAATTGCATAAAACATCAACAGGAAAATATATTTTTATATGAAACATTACTACTTAGACGATGACGCAACGAGCAAATGCTCGCGACCGCTACAAAGCTCACAGGTGACTCCTATTCTGTTCTTCCGAAATTGAGATCTCCAAAATCGAGCCCGTTGATGCTCAAACCATATTTACCGAACCGTAGTTTAAAAATTACCACTTGCATTTTTTTTTACGGCATCCATAATAATTATATTTTAACAGAGTTATCGTCAGCCACTATGAATAAATACATTAAGTTTCGATTCGTCACACTTGACAGAGATCTCTCTTCGCTCGCTCGATTATTATGTTCTCATGGACATCTTAAAATTACTGAGTATAATTTAATAAGAAATAGTCTTGTTTTATTTTATTATATTAATAATAAAACAAGTCACTTACGTGTGAGTAAGGTATTTTTTTTTAATACTTATTGTTTGCGTTAATAGGTATATTTATTTGACTGACGTGTAAATTGTATTTTACACGTCAGTCAATACCCAAATATCACCAATAAATTGATTATTCGGATGTCGATTGTTTTTGATTGGCAAATACACTTTAGTAAAAACAACAGCTCTCTCAAAGATGGTGCTTCCAGATAATTATAACTGCTCCCTATCCCTGCGCCATAAATGTAAGGCATTTTTTCACGTCTCTGATTTAAAAGAGATCTACGGATCACACCAAACCTCCTAGCAAATGGTTTAAGACAGAAAATGGACGTTATGTTTGTTTATAAATGATTTTAATCGTGAAAAACTGAAAACCTAGACTTAAAACGGGGTAGAAGCCGGATTTTAAATAACGCTGACATTATTGTATGTAACACTTGTATCACACAGCAAATAATATTCAAATCAAATGAGGAGTGGGTATCATGAAAGAACTTTGAAAATTCTCTATTTTTGTAATGTATATACTTCAGCATTTAAGGTTTTTTAAAACCTATTTTAGGTCTCAGTCTCTCACAAAACAGGTTTTTAATAGTTTTCACCTCAAAAATTTTAAGTACTCATACGCTGAAAACTTTGTGAGAGAAAATAAGTGTATTATTATTATACCTTTTATATTTGTAAATATAATAGCTTAATTGAAAAAACTTGGAATAACATAATAGTTTGATTTCATACATATCACAAAACACAGCATTTTCCCTCAATTTATAGTAAGAACTGCGTAGGTGTAGAATTTTCTTCCTGCGTCTATGTTTCCAACTTATAATTTGGCCATCTTCAAAAAAGAGTTCACAAAGGTGTGCGTTCATAGTCAAGGCTACAGCTGGTGGTTTACAATAAAATTTACAGAAGACCATGTTCTTTTTGTATTTTATAAAATGTGTTATTTTTATTTATAGCCCAATATATCACTCTTGTGAATGGATGCCGCTTGCTTACGATTGACGGATACACTTTCAGCAAACATAGCTGTATACTTAAAAACGGAGGAGTCAGATACATCTGCTCAAGATATTTACGCCAGAAATGCAAAGCTTACGTCCACGTTTCCGCACAGGACATAATATTAAAATGTTTTGCGGAACATAACCATTCACCTTCGAAATTGCATATGACAAAGTCTGGAAAATATGTATTAGTGAAGTAGGTGGTATTTACGTCACGCACGACATTCACAACACAAACCGGTCAGTCTCGATAAACAGTAATAAGTAGTAATCACTACATGTATAGATTTAGTTAGATTTGTTTTTGGTGGACCTCACGTTCACCTTTTGGAGTCTAGTCGTCTCGGTTGGTGACGCGGCCGGGCTACCTTTGACGTCCGTGTACATTTTCACAAAGATTGGCGCAGCACATAATTACGTATATTGAAATCCGAGAGGGGTGAGGTAAGTCCAATCGGCGGGAGGGGGTGAGTGTCCATTCTGTATGTAGTACTATTTATTATACAGGGTATTTCTTTCAAATGGGTCAATGAGGGGAAATCCTAAAGAGTAAAAAAAAACAGGAAAAAATTAAAATAGTTACTTTTTTTTTATAAGTATAGGATTTTTTATTATCAGCATCAGTGCTGAATAATCGTATATCCTAGTGTTCTCTTTATAACAGGCCATCATAATACTTTTAATTATGTTATGTAAATTGATTATGTAAATTAAATAAATAATGTTTGTTTATAATAATCACAAAATGTATTGCATAATTATTTTTACTAAAACATATACCTACATATTCCTTTGGTATAATCTACTTCTACCTTTTTTTACTACTCAAGTGTTAAACAAGAATACAAATAAGTTATAAGAATAAGTTGGTAAGCGGTCAACGGCGGCGTAAGCTAATCCTTGCAACACCAGGAGGGCTAGACAAATACCAATTTCTTTGGACGTTAACGCCTGCGGAAAGATAAAATTGTATGGAAATGACATTTGCTGCGGAAATGTCACGTGACATGTCTAGACCCCCTGATGTATCAGAGGGTCGCGCGTTACCGACCCTGAGGTAACAGGTGAAACGTCTCATGTACCTGTAATTACACTACGGAACACGGCAATGCGAGCTTTACTGCAGGGAGCGGCTGAAATAGGTATGGTGGTAGTACTTACTTGGACGAGCGATTTCACAAGGAGCTCTAATACTTTTAGAAATAGTTATTTATATTACGGCTTGGCTAATTGATGGAGCTCGCTTCACTTGCCATTTACTTTACAGAGATTGGCACGCCCTTTGTTTACTGCATTTCGAGTTAAAGCTGGCTTCGTATTATGTTAAAGCATCGCTGACCCAGTAGAGATTGTTCAATAATCATAGTCATGATTGACTTTTCCACTATCCACCACCTGTGAACCCAGGTGCTAGTTTTCTGCTCAGCCTCAACCTTTGTGGCAATAAAAAAACCTTAGTGTTATAAACTTTTAAACATAGAAGAAGATAAAAATTATCGTCGATTGGTATCATTTTAGAATATCATTAAGACTATACCACGTACTTTACTATTCTCCTGCGGACGTTTCCTTGACCGTTTAGAGGTCCTTCCTCATGAGTACCGTCCGCGACCAGCAGGAGAATAGTAAAGTACGTGGTATAGTCGTAATAATATTCTAAAATAGAAGAATATAGCCTACAATAAGATAACCTTTAGTAATTGTGTATGATAACTTTTAGAGTCAAATAGACATAATCCTGGCAACTCAGTCAGACAACGCTATGAAGATTCTACTTCCGAAAACACTGAAGATGATAGTGACACTGACAGGCCGGAGATTCAAAAAGCAACAAAAATTAAAGCATCTAAATGGCACACGAAAGCAATATACAGAAATAAACAAAAACTATTTCGATCGCAGTGCTTACCATACAGAAACTACAAAAAACAGTTACTACCACCCAAAGCTCCTAAACCAGGAAACTGTGAATGCAGACTAAACTGCTCGCAGAGTTTCACGGAAGAAAACCGTATCCAAATTTGCAAATATTACTGGGGCTTAGCTGATTACAGTCTTCAGAAGAATTTTATACTAGCGAATGTATCAGTAAATACGCCTCAGACAGTTTTGACTAGTGCTGCCAAGAATAGAACTGTAGTTCGAAAGTATTTTTTTAAGAAAGATGAACGAAAGATCAGGGTTTGCGGGAAATTCTTTAAGGATACTCTTTGTATATCTAATGGCCCTATTGGTAACGCATTTAAAAAAGTTGGAAGTTCAGGTAGATTTGAAGGGGAAGATAGACGCGGTAAGCATGGGGCAAACAATAAATCATACGACGTTAACATGAGAAACTAAAAAATATTAATCAAATGCAAAAGTATCTGCACTCCACCACTCCGCGCGGTCAGGCTTATATATGCCCTTATGCATATTATAATAAAAAATACTTGGAACTATGACTGAGTTTTATATACTATGTTGAGTTTTGTAAACTCTGCTAAGTCAAACTTGTTACAAAGAGAACAGGGGCCTCACCATGAAGTCTTAAAGCGATTAAGTTCAGGCACTTGATGGTTAGGCTCCTGTACCTTAGCTGTGAAACGCAGTTAAGTATATTAGGTATATGTTTTTATGTATAATTTTAGTTATATATACATATTATATATTTAAAATAATACTAGGTATGTTATTATTAGTATTGTCATTAGAATTTATCTATTTGAGTATTTTTTTGTTGATATCCTTTGTACACGTATCTACCACGATTTATCAGCTTTACCTATCCTGAAAGAATTGTTGGAGGAAAACTCTTGTTAGAGTTCAGCTCGCCTTTGTAAATCTACACTCAGTAATATTCCAAGGTAAAGTTTGTATGTTTGGGTGTAGGTGGTAATCTTCGAAACTACTATAACCTCAGTGGCGCGACAGGCGAGCCAGCTGCAACAAATATTTTCATGTTCTGTAGATATTCGTTTCGGGTCTAAATGTTGTGTTACCACGCTACTCGTAGATACAGGGAATCCTAATATGGGATCAGGACCACGTAAGTGACTGGTGGTTGTAAAAAAGGAGTAGGGGTAGGTGTAGTATTTATTAAGCTGAAATATTTGGTGTGCAATAAAGTATTTTTTATCTTCTATCTATCTATTTATAAAAATATTTCACCAATATTTGGAATGGACCATCAGGGTGGACCTAGGCTGTATATTATCCTGTTAAAATAAAAAGGTTTCTCGTGGAGACAAAATTGCATGTAAGTCGAAGAAAAAACGGTCGAGCGAATGCGTTACTTACGAGCGCTTCTTTAACAATCAGAGCTACTTTTCATCAGCCACTTTTTATGCGGGTTGGTACCACGAGGGCGAAGCTTGTGTCCTATTAATGTTTGTTTATGTCTGTATTATCTGTGTGTACAATAAAGAATAAAGTGTGTATATTTCATTTAGTTACAGGCAGCCTGCTGAAAGAACTTCAAGTAATTAATATTTCGGGGGTTAATATCGAATTTGAAGACAATGCTGTACCATTTGAGTTTGATAGTGAGCAGCCAATAATCGTCACTTCAAAAAAAAAATCCACGAACTGCGGTGAAACGTATTGTTCAAGGAATGTTGTAACCCAAGGAAGTGTACGTAAAAATAGATACCGTAAAGACGCACCGTTAAAAAAAATTAACGAAGCAAAGTTACTAAGAAATCGTGGCCTTGCCTATACCTCACAAGTCAAATCAAAAAGACAGATTCCATGTCGGCGCATAAGAAATGCTTGCCAAAATTGTAGAATTAAATGCTCCGAACAGTTAACCGAAGAACAGCGAATAGATCTTTTCAATAATTACTGGAAATTTGGTGACATAGACCTGCAACGTGCTTATATCAGATCATGTATGACAGAAATTAAGCCTAAATATCGGTATGTGTATGGTTCTAAACCCAGAAAACCAAACCAAGCGTTTCACTTTACTGTTAATGATCGGAAGTACCGTGTTTGTAAAACTTTCTTTCTCAACACGTTGGACATATCCTGCAGAACTGTACGCTCCGTTTTAAAAAAAACTGACAGCACAGGTGCTGTAGAAAAAGATCTAAGAGGAAAATGTAGAAGGAGTAGAAAATTTAAGCAAGAGTCGGACGATTAATGTTGATTTAAGGAAGGTCGCATTGATTTATTAATTAGAGTACTACCCTTTTAAAGATATGAGTCTAAAGCCTGCACTAAACATTGACAGCTCCTAAGTTTAAGTCTAGTGATAGGTATCTGCAGAAAAACTGGACCAAAGACTAAGTGCTTGCTTTAAAAGCTTTTTTAAGTTTTATGTCTTTTATTTAATGTAGTTACATTAAATAAAAGACATAAAAATTATGTCTTTCTGATCGTTGCTCACATCACTTGCAGCTTACAATTAGTATTGTTTGGTACTTTCTCGCAATAAAACTAGATGTAATCACATCCATGAACCGGACGACGCGTCGTAGGAAGGCTCAGCACCCGATAGACCGATAACATCGTAAGGTTTCGTATCGTAACTCCGAGTTAATGATGATGTGCTTACTTTCAGATATAATAGTGTTATTGTTATTGAAATAAATGATATAAAATAACTTTTCACCAGTGGATGTATTATTCCAGCTCAATATATAACGTTAACCATGCTATGTTACTTATGATCGGCAAAAACACCTCTATGTACATCTACATAGAGGATACATTCTCTAAATAATAAATTGTACAGGTATCTTAGGGAGATACCTATACAATTTATTATTTTTTTGTTCTAATAGAACCTAGACCTATACCTAAATTCTCACACAGTTCTTAATGATTGTAAATTTACTTTCTTTGTTTCGTGAATAAGTTTGATAAGACCATCATTTGAGATGCATAATGACATATTGATGACATGGAAAAAAACTTAACTTCTCTTGTATTTGTTGTTGTTTGTGTTTTGCTGCTGTTTTCGTATATTTACAAATGGATCCGGCGCTTTAATTAATTGTCTATTTCTTTTTCACTTTAATTAATTGTCTGTTTCTTTTCATCCTTCCTACTAATATTATAAACGTGAAAGTGTGTGAGGATGTTTGTTACTCTTCCACGCAAAACTACTGAACGGATTTTGATGAAACTTTACAGTAATATAGCTTATACATCAGAATAATACATAAGCTACTTTTTATCCGGGTACCACGCGTGCGAAGCCGTGGGCAAGCTTGTAATATTATAAACGTGAAAGTTTGTGAGGATGGATGTTGGTTACTCTTTCACGCAAAAACTACAGAATAGATTTTGATGAAACTTTACAGTAATATAGCTTATACATCAGAATAACAAATAAGCTACTTTTTATCCGGGTACCACGCGGGCGAAGCCGTGGACAGAAGCTATTAATTTTACTTGTAGTAATAAAACACAAAAATAATTGAATGTAACATTAATTTATTTGATAACTATCATATTTTTTTTCTTATTTTGTAATGCTCCGCTCCTTGTAACATAAAACTTGGTGTTATATATGTGCTCAATATATAATTTTATGCAGCGGAGGCGGATTCTGGTAAATGCAAAATAACAAATAGAAATTAAATTTGATGTCATATTTCAGCTCAGTATATCAAACTTTCGAGCGGAGCAAAGTTGCTTATAATTGGTGAATACACATACAAAAAAGAGAATGTGATCAAAAAGTATGGTTGTACTGGTCACCGCTACAAATGTTCGCGTTCGAGCAGCACGAAATGCAAGGCGTATGCACATGTTTCAGATCACGGTTTGATTTTAAAAACTGTAAATGAACACAATCACCTTCCATCGAAGTATTTACAGACCGCAAGTGGACTCTATATTAAAGTTTAACTTTCTTACTTTGTTTTAATAAAACACTAGTGCCGAGGTTTTCAACCAGACCAATTAATTATTTGTACATTTTTGTGAAAATACCCATCTTTTATAATTCATAATTTAATCTATTATAATTCATAGAAAACTAGACTAGACTTTTTAGGGCTCGCGCAACTGTCCTTCTCTTGTAATTGCTAAATAAATTAAAAATCCTTAACCTACCTAAAACCTGCTATTTAATGTTTAGTTTACATAAACCTACTAATTTAACTATATGCGGAAGTTTACCTATTTTACTAGCTAATTCCATTTTGGCCTGCATCGTTGTGTAAAATATCCCTCCATCTCATTTTTGGTCTTCCTTGTTTCCATCTAGTTTTGTCTATCTAGCGTTTTCTAATATACAGATATGTCCTGCCCACTTCCTATTTAGTTGTCTTATTTGTTTCTTCATGAGTTGAAATGTAATTTATTGCATAAATTGTGGTACATATTACAGATATCAGTAGTTCACATTGGTCCAGCATATTTTCCTTAAATACTAACATGCAATATTTATAATATTGGTCAAATACAGGTGCATTTGAATACGAATATAATTTAATAAAAAAATATTAGAATCAATACTAGGGTGTTTCTCTGTAAACTGGGTAACTCATTGTCTCAAGCGAATATTATATAAAAATGTATAGATTATTATATATTTCGTGTGGAAAAACGTTTGTATGATCTGCAAATATTTGTCTCGGGCCTAGGTATTTTCGATGTACCTCTATAATATGTACGTATTTACAAATAAAAAGTATATAAGTAATTTATCAGTCATGCAGTTCCCATAATACAAGTTCTGCTAGTTTGGGGGCTAGATGATTCTGCGTGAAAAATGTCCAGCATTATTTATTTCTTACCTAATCTAGCTCTGCTCAGCGTACAATATCCATTAAAATTAACTTTATTATATCAAAAACGTTTTTATAGTGCTCAAAAAACAGTCCCCTAGCGTGTCGCCAAAGTCTCCACGAAATACGAAGTTACAAAAAATGGCAGATACTCCAAAGTCTAGTAAAGATCTAGTAAAAAAGGCGGTTGTTGGTTAAGTATTAAAAGATTACAAGATTATTTTGAAGAGATGAAAACGGTAAGAGAAGTTTTTGTTACTTTATTCATTTGTTCGCTAATATATCGTAATATTAAACCAAAGTAAAATAATATATCAGCTCAATATATTGCCTTAACCAGCGGAACCAAATTGTTGATGATTGGAGAATAGACGTATAGAAACAACAAGCGGAAAAAGAGCGGTGTCGGTCACCGCTACAGATGTTCGCGTCTCAGCAGCACTAAAGGCAAAGCACTTGCCTATGTTTCGGATAATAGCTTGATACTAAAATCAGTAAATGAACACTGCCACCCTCCAACTAAATATAATGAGAACTTCAAATGGGCTCTTTGTTAAAATTTAACATGTTTTAAATGCCAATTCTAGTTTTATTGTGAAAAATAAATACTAAATCAATTAGAAATCAAAAGAACGATTTAAATTGAACGATTTATAAAACTGTAGGTTTCATTTAATTTTGTAAAGTGGCTCTTATACCAAATTATACTAAACTAGCCTTTTTCAACTGGCTCTCTATGCACGTACGTATATTGTGCATCTGCGTTAAACATAGATATTTTAAACATATTTTGTTTTCCTTGCTTAACTTTTTAAGCAATTATTTCCTTGGGTAATATGTATTATTTTGCAATGTAAAATAATACATATTACCCAAGGGTATAGATATCTCACTAAGATTGTCATATTTCAGCTCAATATATCACATTATTCAGCGGAGCGACGTTGCTGATGATTGGTGAATACACGTTTAAAAAAGACTATATAATCAATAAGTATGGTTGTACTGGTCACCGGTACAGATGTTCACGTTATTGCACCACGAAATGCAAGGCATTTGCACATGTTTCAGATCACGGCTTTATTTTAAAAACCGTCAACGAACACAATCACTCTCCAATTAAATATGTACAAAACAAAAGTGGTTACTATATTAAAGTTTGATCATCTTAGTTTAATCGATTTATTGAAAAATAGTCAAAGTCGTCAAAGTAAATAGATAGTCAAAGTCAATAGGTTTTTATTTATTAAAATCACAAGGACCATATAGAAACGTGAACTTAAAAACTACGTGAATTTAAAATTTGAATGTGAATTTACGCCGGTTCCTCGCGCGCGACCAAGCATCAGAAACCAGGCAACAAAGAATCAGGCAACAAACTCTGCTTGGTAATTTTTTTGATGATCCTTCATTCGCTTTAGTGTGGTGTCAATCGAACGAGGTGAATTCATTTATAGAAAAAGAGTGCTACTCAAAGAATTAAATAAAGTCTAAAAAGTATCAACCAAAGTTCTTTTATAATATAATGCTTAGCCTATTCTTAAAAAAATATGTGACTACAGATACGCAATTTGGCAATTAAGCTAACGAGGGAGCGGAGCGACGACATCGGGCCATGCAGTTTTATCCTCAATATAGGCATTTATAGTGTAATACGCCTTCTTTATTAGATTGTTCTTTATATAAGATTTAAATCTTCGAATGGGCAGCTTGGCTACATTTACCGGAAGCTTATTATAGCGTACAGAGTTTCCCATAAAAAAACCCATTTGACTTTTCTAATCTAAATTTCGGAATGAGTAATTTATTTTTGTTTCTAGTATTAATATTATGCACCTCACTTTTTTAATAAAACTAGCGCTATTTTTATGCGTTTACATTAAGTTTTCATAAATATACTGTGAAATTACTGTCATAATGTTTATTTCTTTGAATCGTTCTCTCAAAGAGTCACGAGGCTTCATATTATAAATGGCACATATTGCCCTTTTTTGTAAAAAGAAAATTGTTTGGATATCTGCTTCCCCCACAGTAAGATACCATATGACATGATAAACATGAAACTTGCCAGTTACCGATAAACTACCCTCTCCGAGCTAAAATGATCGCTTTAGCTCAAGAGCTTCTAATAGATATCCGTTTTTTTTACTAAAAACAGGATATTTACCATGATTTGTGTTCCTCCCGTGATCATGGTACATGCAACTGTGCCGAAATATCGGGAAACATACAAACTTACCAATCATGGTAAATATTCCGTATGATATAGTATAGTAAAATAAAATATTTTTTGTACAAAATATGTTAAAACACGTAAAAGTTTCAAAAGAGTTTTGTTTCTCTTAAACGTTTACTTGGAATATTTAAGTTTCAGGTGAATTTATCAAGCTGGTAAGTGGCGCCACGTTGCTTAGAATCGGTGAATTCACGTACAAAAAACGAGCAGCACTCAGAAGGAATGGTTTAAAAGGTAACCGCTATGGATGCTCGCGTTATGATGCAAGTAAATGCAAGGCGTATGCACACGTTTCCGATAACGGTTTCATTTTAAAATCTGTAAATAAACACAATCACCCACCACTTACATATTTAAAAAACTCAGATGGACTCTATTTTAGATTCCATAAAAATTAAGGCTCTAGAGTTATTTTGATTTTGGTAACTTACTCGTAGATGGTAACATTTTAATTAATGTCTTACTGCCGCACCTTGAGTTTTTATTTAGAGTTAAGAGTGTTTATGTCACTGTCATCCACTCCGTTCAAAATATGCACAGCGTGAAATACTAATTCAAAAGCGATAAACCAAGTACATACCTCTAAGAGCCTTATAAAGATTTTTTATAACTGTTTAAATATCTGTATAAGTAAGAACTTAAAAGTTAAACTATGTGATATGTATAAAACTACTCCTGAAAACTAGAGGATTTTATAAAACCCGAAATTTAATCATTGTTTTATTAAGTATGTTACCTATGAGTACATTGGTGTATGAGTAAAAAACAGCTTAAAGTACCGTGCAAGACAAGGTGTTTGACTTTCGATTATTGCAAAAATGTAAGAAAACATCGAGCATGGAACGTCAGTAATTTGAATAAAACACAAGATTAAAATTTTCTGAGAGCTTGACCGCCAAACACTAAAACGTTGGGTACTCAATGTGGACAATTAGATTTAAAACATTATTACATAGCAACATCTATAGCCAACTCTTCTTATCTTGAGTAGCATTTCAACATTTGGCCAATTTATGAGGACGGTTATAGGCTATTTTTATCGTCACGCTACGACCCTAGGAGCCGAGCAAAAGAAGTAATAACGCGGGTGGGTGAAGCGACGCGGTAGATTAAGAGGCCGAGGGCGGCCGTGGCACAGTTAGTCTTTTATTCTCGAAGGTGCGAGCACACATTTTAACACGTTCCAAGATTACCCGAGATTTTGGGCAAGTGGATCAGTTCAAGGGAAGCTCTTCCTTTGTAAAGAAAGACATTTCCAACCGTGCTGTCCCATAGCTATAAATTGGTACCTACCAATATTACCTACCTACTACTAAAAAGACATTGGATTTAGATGATTGGAATTTTGTAGTTAATAATAATCTTTGTAACAGATTTGGACGAAATTTGTCTCAGGTACAGTTTGTGACCTAGATTGACACGGACTTTTTACGTACGGTACCTACTATTAGTGAATGCACTTATTGTTTGCACGTACTTGTTTCGACTCATTACGACTCATCGGATGTCTTCACCGATAGCACCGATTATGGTCCTTTTTTGTAAATACTAAATAAATATGTAATTAACTTTGATACGTAAAAACAACTGTTTTTACTGTAGGAACTAACTAATTCATTATAGTTTTCACTCTAGTTTACAATATGAATGATATAATTCTAATGAATTCGTAACAATTCATATTGCGTAATCTAATTATTGTAAAAGAAACTGCGTATTTAGTAGGTTTACTAATATAATATCAACATTATTTTACTTTTATTAAATCAATCACAGACTAGGTAGCAATAACAAAATGCGCTTACAATTTATATACTTGCCAAACTGCATGTAATAAAGTTATTACGACGATTTTCCAATAACCAAAGAGAGCCTTTTTACAGCCCGGAGCTGGTCAGCAAAATGGCGGCCGCAAGCCAGGTTTTGTCGTCACGTCACCACTTTAGCAAACCAGCTGTTGTAATCCTACACAAAATAGTTTATAAATAAACTACCGAAATATATTGCTTATTTATTAATCGCTAACATTATATAGAACAGTCTTAGGAACAAACTATTATATAGCTATTTCAAACTTGTTTCAGCTCAATTCGAGTATATCACCCTAACTAGCGGTGCAAGATTGCTACTGATAAACAATTACACGTATTTCAAGCATTCAGCACTCACCTCGTATATGGGGGGTTATCGGTACAACTGTTCCTGTACTAAGCGATCGAAGTGTAAAGCGTATGTACATGTAACAGGCATGAATGCTATTGTCAAAGGCACGCACACACATCCGCCGACTCGATATTTGTTGACGACGAATGGTTATACGAAAGTTTGAAGGGTTTTATAAAGTTTCATAAAATGTAGCCGCTGCGCCATATATTTTGTTTCGATGAAGACAGATTCGTTCGATTAGATTGGGAATTGGATTTATTGGGTACTAGCTCGGTATGGTATTAATATAAAAATTCCGAAAGCGGCGGCATAGACTGACTGCAACTAAAAAACCGAAAGTTGTACGGAAGGGTAAGGATTCCGAGGTAGCAGATTCGGGTAATTCCCACCACATCCAAAAAATATTCCCACTCACATCCACGAAATATTTTTTTACTGTCCACATAAGCAAAGCTTCTGGGTTATATTTATTTGTATCATGACGATGATGTTCAATCTTTGAGTTGCGAGTCTAAAAATAATGCTTGGCTCTACCATGCTCTTGAATGTCAGTATAAGTAAGTACATTTAAATTTGAATCATACCTTCTCTAAAGATTTAATTATCTTTTATGATTAGCTACCTTAATAGAAAAATAGCAAGAAATTCAACGCAAATAAATAAAAAAGCCGCTAGTCGCTAAGTAGTTACTATTCATAGTTTACTAGTCAAGCTATATATTATCAGAAGATTCTCGTGCTGACTCAACCTCAACTTATGCATGGATGTGAGTGGAAACTAACGTATGAACGTAAATATTTTTAAAAATTATTATTAAAAATACTAATGTATGAAAGTTTTCTTTTCCGAGAAAAATGGGCTTGGATGTGGTGGGAAGTAGCCGCAGATTCCAGTAGCAGCGACCGACTGCAACCGCAGACTGCAGTTAATGTTAATAATTCAATAGCTAAGCGACAGCAACTTTCTATGGAATTTACAGTTCCATTCTCCCAAGTTATGCGTTCATGTTCCCAAGCATATCCAGTCAATGATAAACGAACTTATAAATAAATTAAAATAATAACAACTATCAATAATTGCTTTATTTATATTTTTCGCTTTTTTACTACAGCATTTGCATTATGTCTTATTATATAGGAGACCGTAAATGCTTAACATAAAACAGAAGGCAAAATTATTCGTCTAGTCAAAGACGAGCTTACTAATGGGAAGGTCGTGAATCCGTGGATTTTTTTACAATAAAATTATAAATGTGAATTTATGTTTGGATGTTTGTTACTATAATCTTCGTTATGGCTGAAGCAAATTGCATTGAAGTAGGGATAGTTTTTGACCTAGAATAAAATAGGGTACTTTTACATCTGAGTAAAAATTTTGCAAATCTGTGGGCATAAGTTAGTAAGGAATAAGAGTAGCTTACGTCAAACGTCACGTCACGGAGGTCTTGGGCTAAAATTGTTGGGCTTATAGTTTAAAAAAACTGTTCGAGTCTCCCTCTATTTAGACCGGTCAAATTTCTGTAAACTCCTCTCCATCGCCTTATTTTTTTAAATCTTGTCGGCAAAATTGTGGCAACCACAGAAGCCATAAATAAAAGTTGAAGTTGTAACTGATTCTTTTTTTTCAGCTAAATTTATAATGCTAGCGACTGGTACAAGGCTGCTTATGCTAAACGGATATACCTTTAGTAGAAACAGTCGCATACGCAAAGGTGGATCCCGCTTCATGTGCTCCAACGCATTCAGCCGCCACTGCCCTGCGTTCGCGCACGTCAACGCGCAGGGCGTCATCATCCGTGCCTCAGTAGAACATACTCACGCGCCGACCCAGTACTTCAAGTCTGAAAGCGGGATTTATCTCAAAGTTTAAGGGCGCCTAGTATAGCATCTAGACATTTCTCCTTGGTTACTTGCTACTTCGTGGTGGCCGCATTGCGGGCTTAGATCCTGATTCACGGCTCAAATCCTAATGTGGAGTCAGGAGACGAAACCATTTTTGTGATGTGCATATGATTTATTATTAATGATAATGCTTTTAATTTTGTTACTTTCAACAAATTATTCTTATGTGATTTGTGACTGATTTCTATGTTTCTGTATAATAAATTCCATTAAAAATTAATAGCGTAACTAATTTCAATTACTGATCTCTTGAACTTCACAAACAGTTGTATACGGAAATAATTATTTAAATACGTTGTCTTTTCAGAAGTGATGCACCAATGCAGTTTCATAAGGAGTGATAAGGTCTTAGTTGAGGATCAAGAGGGTAAGCTGTTAGAGGCTGGATTTATGTACCGGTGCTCCAAAGCAGAATGCAAAGCGTATCTTCAAGTTAATATAGATAGTGACGTCGTATCTACCAATGTCGACTCAAGATCAATGCTCAAGATCAATGAAGAAAGACAACCTAGAAGGTATGCACAGTTCTTACAAATGATGATCCAATGAAGGAAAGAGCTCGCTCCTGAATAAACGACTTGGTTATGATTTGGATCTAAGGGGCGGAGGTTGAAGTCATGGATTATTCCGATGATGGACATCCTCAGATCTATTAGCCTTGAGGTTAGCAATAAGGGGTAGAGTCACATTGTTCAAACATTATATTTGGCATTATGTCCAAGTTTTTAGTTTAGCGGAGTTATCATTCCGCGTGACTCGTTGCAATTTTATTCCAACTGTAGATGTATTAGTTCTTTACCAAGGAAACTACCTGGCCACTTTGAACTGAAATATCTGCGGTTTAACTTTGAATTCTACATTCTTTTCTTGGTTTCTTCTAGTTTTGTTTTTAAGGCAGGCAAGTTTCTCAAAATTCAAAAAACCGCTGATTTAGGGTATTCCAAAAAAAGTCATATAATTTTCCAAAAAAAAGCAAATGTCTAAGTTTGAATTATGCGTGTTGTTTAACTGTTGACTTTTCAAGATTATTAACGTCTGCCCCCACTAACGTTCCCGTGCGGTAGCAGACTAACACTGTATATCTGCCCCACATTTACCTAAATTACAATCTTATTATTACAGCGACAAAATGCGATACACAAAGCCACAGATCCAATTCTTGATTGATTATATGATGCAAAACAAGGACTTGGCGGTAGGCCTGGAACACGAAAGCTCGCCGACTCCCGAAGAGCTCAACAAGAAGTGGGAAACACTAGCCTCCGCGCTTGGCGAGATTGGCCAATGGAAGCCGGTGGATCATTTAAAGACGGTAAGTTCATGTTTGGTAGCTCGTTCCACTACCCTTTAGAGCACAGAAGTTACAAGTGACTCAACTGGAGCCATAGATTTCAGTTTTTTTTTAAACGGTAAAGGCTTGTCTTAGAGACAAGAACATATCGGATTTAACACCTACGGAACAGCGAATTCAACGAAAAGAATGGCGTGAACGATCTAGAAAAAGTAGACTGAAAAAACAAAATTCACAGTTTTATTAAACTTAATATGTTTAATTTTACAAACACACTTTATTTAGTATTTTTCAAACATTGGCGATCAGTAATCATCATTATAAATTTTATACGGATTTCCCCTCGCCTTTGTTGAATTGGCAAAAATTGGCATGGTGGCAGCACTTCCTCGGACTAGCCCTTTCATAGAAGCTCTACTACTCTTAGTTATTGTTATATTTACAGTAATAAAAAGCGTACGCAGCGCTGTACAAAGCCGCAAATGAATTATTTGATCGAGTACATGGAGAGGAACCCTGACGTAGCGTTGGAGAAAAACAAGCTAGTTCATAATAAGAAGTGGGAGGAACTAGCCTCCAAGTTGGCAAAGATTGGCCCAAGGAAATCAGTGTCCCATTTACAGGCTGTAAGTACAATTGAATAAATAAAAAAAAACACCTAAAAGACACATACATAGCCCTGACTCCTTAGAATTTCCTGTGTCGTGGGTATTAGGAAAGTACGAGTACCGTTGAACTGCAACACCCAACAACAAATATCTGCAGAATATGCGAATATTGGCCCGCAGCAGGAATCGAACATGCGCCTCTTCTATTAAGTGTTTGGATACGTATGCAGCTACAGACTGCTCCTGCCCAACTCCACTTCGTCTGTGTGTTGCTGGAAAAATTCAGCTGCCTTCATTCCAATCGGTGGTTGCGAAAATGGAACTTCAGACAGCTGCGGCGAGACCATTCACACAACCCCGCTGCCTGGCATCCTGGTATCCAACGCGCCCTGTGTTCTTATCAGACTGGCTGATCACCAGCGGCAGCGTGCACGCCACTGAGTCGCAGATTGAACGCATCAGTTTGAGCGCACCTTAATCATCCGCCAATAATGTTTTCAGTCATGGAAGGAGCTTAAAAAAGATGCCCTTTTCGCCAGCAGAACATTCGATGCGCGTAAACGACCTTTAGAAAAAACATTTAAAGTAATGAGTATTCTGGGGATTTCCTGGAATACTGAACGAGCAGTGGCAAGTTCGGTAGAACCACTGACCATGTAAGTTACAAATGTTGGAAATCTTAAAAAAAACTGTCTTGTATTTTCAATATTAGTGTGGTTTATTATGACCTTGACTTTCTATATGAAGGTCCTTAATTCCTGAATTCAAATCACGTCGTGAAGGTTTTCCATTAGAAATATATATGCGCAATATTAATCCTACTCACCATGAGAGTGCAAAGCTTCCTTCGTCCAGAAGGAAAATATCGTGAGGCAATCGTCATGTTATTGAATCAAAAACTCGAAAACGCATAAATTCTACCGTTTCATGATGGTCCCTGGCTTGATAGCAAAATTGATATATTGGTGTACAATGCAGGTATATTTATTATAAAAACAACGTATGTATCATTTTCAGGCAAATGCTGAACGAACCGATGACACGACAAATGATGTTCGAGATGCGCAGATAACTTCACCGTCCCGTGCGCATGTCGGTCTCGACTCTTCTGAATTTAACGAAGCATTTTTGAATTCGATTCATACTCTTAATTGCTTAATCTGATTTCCTGATTCGTTTATTTCGTATTAAAATATATTTTCACTTTCAAGGATAATAAGATTATGTTTTCATGTGTCGAAATACCGAGACCAAATCAGAATAAAGGCGTCTTTTACGACGATGTATTGTTTAAAACTCGTAAAGAAAATGCACATTTTAGATACCTTTTTATGGGAACTAGATTTGAGCTGTTCGGTCATACTTGGAGGAATTCAACTCGCTGTAGAGCTAATATTATATTAATATAATAGTTCATATATAAGTTTATTTTATTTTAAATCATTCTACCTTTGAAATTTCTGCGTAAAACTCATAGTAGTGACGTACGTTTTAAAACATTCAACAGGATTCAACTCCTGGATAACAGTCTGGTATTTTTTAGAACTAACATTCTAAAAGTATAATTATTATAAGTTTAACGGGCCTTTATCGCGTTTACCTTTTTTATTATTTTCCCGACTTTTCAACTGTATTGCAACAGCCGTAGTCACTAGTCACGGGATGACTGGAGTATACGGAGCGAGAAATAAAGGCAGTAGCCGCAACTACCCTCATTTCATCTTCGGAATCAGAAAAGTCCATGTTCACATTACGGCACACTACACTAACCGTATCACCGCACTGCACATTTATTTCTCGACGGTAGCTCCGTCTACTCCAGTCATCCAGTGACCACGGCTGTTGCAATACAGTTGAAACGTCGCGAAAATAATAAAAAAGGTAAACGCGATAAAGACCCGTTAAACTTATAATAATTATGTTATCTAATCGCGAAACTTTTAAAAATACTATTCCAAAAGTAGTTTTCGCGAGAGTAAACGCTAAAGCGTCTGATGTGCTAATCTGACCTTGGATTAACTAGGCCAGCCTAAGATCGTACAAAAAGCCCTATAGATACTAACCAATGTGAAGAATGGATGATGATCGACGCATAGCGTTGATTGTTACAATCAATAACAATCCATAAATTTCAGTTCACTATATCACTCTGGAGCGCGGCATGAAACTTCTCTTGTACCAAGGTCATGGTTTCGGAAAGCTGAGCACAGGTCGCGATGGTGGGGGCCGGTATGCATGTTCCAATATGCTGAATAAGGGATGCAAAGCTATTGTGCACGTAGATAAGCATGACGCTATTGTGTATTCTGCTGCTCACCACAACCATGCGCCCGATATGTACGTACGAGCTAGTGATGGGACATATGTCAAGGTTTACCTGTAAAAGGGTTAGTTTTTCTAATGATTACTTACGTAACATGATTGTTTTTTCATGATATTTAAAATAAAATAATTATATTTATAAATAATGGCATTATTTTACGCTCCTAAAGTGAAATCTCTAGTTTGGCCCGTACGTGATAGATAAACGGGTGTTATCTATCACGGCTATCTATCCACGTGGTGCCCGGATAAAAAGTAGCCTATGTGTTATTCTGATGTATAAGCTATGTTACTGTAAAGTTTCATCAAAAACCATTTTTGCGTGAAAGAGTAACAAACAACCATCCGCACAAACTTTTGCATTTATAATAGTAGTAGGATGTTGCGGTTTGAAGAGTATTGGTGGTGAAAATACAGGCACATTATATATTTAAACCTGTTATTAGGGCCGGCAACACGCGATTATTGTGCGCGATATTAGGGGTCTCGAAAAATACCTCACGCTTAGTTTTCCTTTTACGCTAACGCAAATTTGTTAAGAAAAAACTTGACAGTAATCACATGACATTTCCACAGCTAATGACATTTTAATACAATTCAATCTTTCCGCAGGCGTTAGCGCCAACAGAAAGTGGTATTTGTCTTGTCACCCTGGTGTCGCAAGCGTCTTTAAGTTACGGTAACCGCTTGCCAAAAGGTGGACCGTAAGCTTGTTTGCCAAATTAGTTGTAAAAAAAAACGCGTTACAAAAGTATAAGACAGATTTTCTGGACAAAGTTCAGCCCCTTTTGCCTAGCGAAACAGCTATGGGAAACAGTCCAAAAATTCCAAAACTTGAAAAAGGGTCACATTTTCATTTTCAAGTTTAGATAGTGTTTCGTCTGAATTATTTTACATAGCGATTTTGTTAGGGTAGTAAAGGGGCTGATTATTAATACATATCTTAAAGTTATGATGGTTTTAAGGGCTTAATCGTCGAGAAAATAAATGTTATTTTTGCTGTAGATTGTAAATCAATTTTAAGTAAAGCAAAAAAGCTATGTGCTAGCAAGTGTTTTTTTTTTAGAATTTGCTATTAAAAACCAACAGTGAAATTCCTCCGATAACTCCCCCTAAAAACCATATATACTTAACCACTATAATACACAATGTGCTGATTTTGGTAGTGCTACAGTACAATATATGTTTATAGTTATGGGTGCTTTTGTAGAGGGAATCATTGTAAGAATTCCATATTCTGTTTTGCGTAATTATTAACGTATGCTTACCATCTATAAAAAACATTTTTCAGCACATTACATCACAGTGGAGCGCGGAGCCAAACTCCTCATGTACCAAGGCCACACTTTTGCTAAGAATGGCAGCGCTCGCAACAGGGATCGGTATACCTGTTCCAGCAGGCTTAGTAGGAAGTGTAAGGCAACTGTGTTCGTGACAAACCATGGCACTATAGTGTACGATACAGCCCCCTATCACAACCATGAGCCCGCAAAGTATATACCATTCACTGACGGAAGATATATCAAGGCCTGAAAGACAGAACGGAGTCGATTGTATCGCCCATATCTATAGCGATAAACTTAAACTGATTGGTTTAAGACGGGCTGGAAGCCGCACGTAAAAAGATTTTTTTGACACAGATAGCTATGACTTAGGGATTTATATGAGTAGGGAAGCATACAGACTGCAGACGACGTAAAGTATTTTAAGTTATGGTTAGGTTTCATTTTTAATCTGTGCTAGTCAGGCTTGACAGCCCTCAAGAGCTATTTATATCAGCGGCTTCTGCCTATTATGGGTCATCTATACAGCTATACAGTCGCATTGTATCGATTCAACATTGGTACTGCATCGATGCAAACGCGCGTCTGCATGTAATAATGTCTCCGACGAGCTTAACTGCCACAAATCAAAGAAAAACCTTCTTAATTTAAATCTTGTTAAGCTGGCTAAGGAAACTTAATTGATCGCTTCATGTTTGTTATTCCCAAAAAAAAACATTTTTAATATAATAATGGTATTTTATAATGCAGTTAAGTTCACTGACACTGAATAAACTTTTAACCTAAGGTCAATTAAAAAAGTCGTTTGAATCAATTCATTTGCTTTTTTTTTGGCGCCAGCATGTGTTGTGTTGCCATACTTGCAATGCAATTCTACTATTTCAAATGATATTTATAGGTTATGATTTTGGATTTTCAGCTCAATATATAACGTTGGATCGTGGAATCACACTCCTATTTTACAACGGCCACACATTCGGAAAGCATGGTAGACCGAACCGCGAAGGAATATGTAGGTATAGGTGCTCCAGTGCACAATCCAAGGGTTGCAAAGCGCATGTACGTGTTTTTGGACAGAACGTCATGCCAATATTTGTTCAACACAACCACGAGTCAATAAAGTATGCGCGAATTCTTAATGGGAAATACATCAAAGTTTGAATCATATGTGGATTTCAGTTAATCTTAAAATTTCTGCCAAAGTGTTATTGTCGAAAATGCATGCAGTCTTTTATTTGCGGTCCCTAGGTTAGAGTCGAGCGCCTGGGTGACTTGCTGCGATACATGTTGGCTTCACTGAAGGTGCCTAGCTTAGTGACTAGAGTCTATCTCCTTCGCTCTTGTGGCTTGCTACGATACATATATTGTGGCTTGCTAGCGCATAGGTGTCTGTAGATAGGCAAGTCGCTAGAGACAATAGCCTACACACTTGACATCTGTCGAGAGAAAAAAAAGAAAACAGACAACACATGCGGTCGCTTCACTTCACGATAGGCGACTCGAGAGTGCGGTTCCGTATGTGTTTGTTTCTTCTGGGCGTCTCGCAAACTAATCAAAGTATCCTCTAGTGTGGCTGCGGCGTTATCGTTCTGATTATTATTATGAATACCTATTTTCATATAAATGGTGTTGAGATTTACCAACTTGATTATTCAATTCATTTTTTTGACACAAAAATATAAGTTTTCACCTGTCACGCGAAATACTAACTACTTGCAAAAACGCGACATGTGCCATATTTAATGTTTGGACTTGGCTCTGACTACATCCTAATTGCTACGCTCGAAGATCTACACACTAAGTATGGATCTGAGCATGTCCATCATGGGAAATACAGTCGTAAGCGTGTTTGTTTTTGTTTTGTAATTAAGTTTTTATTTCTATCTTTATTATTGTATTATTGTACCAACGCGATTTAGTTGTATGATTTTATGCTAAGTGATTCTTGATCTGGTGTTGCAATAAACAATTATAATAAAGTATTTGCATAAAAAAGGTTTTACAAGGTTTGAAATATCTAAGCTAAGATAACTAAAAAGTAAACTTAGTCTTATAAGTAATCGTGTAGGATACCTAGGTATGAACATACCTAGCCAGAAAAAAAAACAGTGTAATAAAGAGTTGTATTTCTTTTCTGTGAGTTTTCGTTACAACATCCCGTTATGGACTCGTCTCGTAATATGATCTATCTGCCCGATCCACTACCAAATCCAATGTTGGGCGGCGTCTGTCTTATCACTCCTGACTTCTTCCTGGTTCAATCATAACATTATTATTCCGACGACCTCTGTGACACAGCGGGCGAAGGCCCGCCTGGGAAGCAGAAGGTTGCGGTTTCGATTCTCGCCGCGGGACAAATTGTGTACTCTCTGCAAATATTAGTCCTGGTGTTTCTACGTATAGAATATGGCAAATAGAAGGTTCTTAATTCGTCGTAAAGTTTTTTTGTGTGTATTTTGTACGCGACATCTTCGCCAATTGTAAACCGATTTTAATATTATAAACTAATTTAATATTATATTATAAATATGCGTATATTAGCTTCATTTATAATTAAATAATAAATCCTCCAGTAGAAACTGGAATTGTGCTTAGAGTATTTCTCATCATATGAGTGGACAGCGATAGCAATTTTTTTTTTTCAGAAACTAAAAAAATATTTACACTGAAAAGAATACACAGTATAGAATATGGCAAGGAGAAGGTTCTCATTCTCCTAAAGTTTTTTTTGCTGCTTTGTGATGAAATGTCCAGCTTTATTTATATATTGTTCTGGTATTGTTTCAGCTCGTTACATTACGCTGGACAGAGGCACTATTCTGCTCTTATTCGAAGGCCACACCTTTGGCAAGAACGGTAAAATCCGTGAGGGAGGATTCCGTTACAGATGCTCCAACACTTTAAGCAAAGGCTGCAAAGCGCATGTCCACGTGAACAAGGATGACATGATCGTATCTGCATTCGGAAAGCATAATCACGAGCCTAATACGTATATGCCTATTGGTGATGGGAGATACGTCAAAGTTTGAACTGAAATTTTCAGTGTAAATATTTATTTAGTTTCTGAAAACTTTTTAAAAATGTTTTCGCTGTCCACTCATATGATGAGAAATACTCTAAGCACGATACCAGTTTCTACTGGAGGATTTATTATTTAATTATAAGTGAAGCTTATATACGCATGTTTATAATATAAGCATGTTTAAAAAGAATAATTGAAATCGGTTTACAAGACGAAGATATCGCGTAAAAAATACATATTCCTTAATTTTTCTTTGTCATATTCTTTTTTTTTTTTTTTCTTTGTCTTTTATATGTTTTTTTGTGTTTTAAATAAACCGTATTCTATTCCATTCTATTCTTGGTCTTCCATTCTATTTCAATGATCGGCAATCTTGACAATCCTGGTTTAATGTATTAACTATAGAGGATTTGTTTGATAGCATAAATTCATTTGAACAAGAGATGGACATTGATATTAGTTTCTCCTTCCTTTGAGGTAAATTTACTCCTTGTCATATTCTTTTTTTTTCTCTGTCTTTTATATGCTGTTTTGTGTGTTAAATAAACCGTATTCTATTCTATTATATTCTTAGTTTTGTCTCACATTACGTGGAGTCGACGCAACATGTTTTCTTCATGCACTCTTCATCTATCAGTCGACATCTCAGTACTTACTTCAAACTTATGTAGGATTAGGACTAGGTCAGGACTATGTGTTTTATTTTATTTTTATTAATTATTAAGACAATGATAGTTTTTAGGAAAATCTAAATATATTATGTATCGTGAGCCTGCCGAAATCAACAAATAATAAACCAAACAGCACAGTGAAATTGATGTAGACACGGATTAGTTGCAGTTCGTGTGTCGTCATTTTGGAGTAAACAACAAGTAAGTTGCAGTACGTGCGTTCTGCAAGGTAGCAAAATACCTAAACCTTTTGTTGAAATTCAACGTTGAGTAAATTTATAATTATGTACAACTCAGTTTTGCCATAGAGCAGCAAAACTTTTAGATGTCTCATTATAATTATTAGAGGTATCTATTAAAACGTACATGACTTACTTTTTATAAAGGATTGAAAGGCCTTACTTACAAAGGATTTTTAACATTTCATTATCAATCTTTATGATATGTTATTTCGAATGCAACAGTAGAAAAAACACTGTTTAATTAAACAATCGGCTTAAAATATTTATAAGTAAGGCTAATTAAGTATGTTAAGTTATGAACTAGTGCATGGCCACTTCTGACATGGGGTCGGGTAAAAAAACTTATAAGCATTTTTTTTCTCGACATAAGAATGCTGTTGGTTGTTCTGAGGTTTAAAGACCTCATGTTCTAAGAAGAGCGCTGTGATACATGATGCAATACATGTTGTTTATAAAAAAAATATGTTTAGTATGCCGAGGCAAACAGACATAACCCACCTTATGGAAAACGGTTAATTTATTTGTTCCATTTCACAAAACTTGTAAACATAACAGGCAATATAAAAGGAAACAAAAACGAAAGACAAAAAATTCCACCTCTATTTTTTATTTTGCGTGGGGCCAAATATGTCCCCATTTCAGCATTTTATGCTGCATCAAAACCATTGCTGATACGTTGCCTACTCTTAAGGAATCTTTAAATATTTTTTGAAGTGGGTCTTTTATCGTTAAATGCACTTGTTTGTATATATACTTTAGCTACATTCATTTTTAGGAGAAAAGGTCAAATTTATAACTTTGGGATCGCGAGGCAACAAACTGGTAATGACCAATGGTTTCACTTTCTACACGCACAGTGCTCTGCGACATGGGATCACCAAGTACAGGTGTTCAGGCTACTCCAAAAAGTGCAAAGCCTCAATCAACGTGGACTCACAGGACTTCGTAGTGAAAACGTTAGGAGAACATAACCACAGACCTTCTAAATTTGTACAATCTCCTTCTGGAGAGTATGTTAAGATATAGACACACTTTTTTTGTATCTTGATTAAAATAATGTAAAAAGATAGCCTAATATAAGAAGCCTAATATATTGGTAGTCTTTACTGGAGACACCACACTATCTTTTTGCATGTCCAGGATGACTGGTAGAGAATTCGTTAGCATTAAGTCCTCACTACATTGTTTATGCGGAAAAATATAAAATATCTACATAGATAGCCTTAAAAATTAATCGAATTGTAAAATTGGTTGTCGCAAACTGCACCTCAGGCGGCCTGGGTCGCCTGTGGTGCTGCTATTACTCTTTCCTTTTGTATCTTCGACAAACATTCACCCAAGTTCACCCCAAGCGCAGCTAAAGCTTGGTTACGCGCCTCTCAAGAAAGAAATACTTAAAGTTCCTCTAAGTCGGTTGCCACCGCCCCGTCTTCAAAATCATGCCTAGGTAGGGTCGTGAACAAATCCGTCAATTATTTGGTACAGAGGCAGCCAGCTGAACGCATACAGATCGCCATCGGGAAAATTAAACATTATTTGTATGGTATCCTTATTGGTCCTTCTAGTATCTGTCTACCCAAAGGCAAGAGATCGCTTTTAGCGAAAAGACTTATTGAACTTGTAATTCATTGGTTTGAAATTGTAATTTCTCGTCTTGCGTGTCTTGTATATAGTAAAATATATATTTTTAAACTGATTTACTTTACTCATTACCCTAGATGCGGAGGGAGTTCGTCACTTTTATGAGGACTCGTTTGAGTAAATACTGGTGATGCTTAACCGACGTGTATTCCCATTCGTCCCACCGGGCCTTGCCCCACCGGTGAGATATAGAAAATTCCCTATTGAACAATCAGTATTTTTATTGTTAATTTAGCCAACAGAAATAAACCACTGATATTAAATAGTAAACCAAAATAATATATAAAAAATTTAAGTACGTTTGATCGTATGAATACGTTTGGTAAAAAAATATACTGTTTTTCGTAGAAACGTTGTTGTAATTGGTAAACCACCTTTTGTAATAAGACCGTAAATGTGTCGTTTTGTTTAATTCTTCATCTGTATTTTGTAGGACAGAAAGTCTCTTACATCACCCTAGCATCGCGAGGCAACAGGCTAGCCATGTACAGAGGATATAGTTTCTTCAAAAATGGCCATCAGCAACATGGTATCATCAACTATAGGTGTTCAAACTACGCGGGACATAAGTGCAAAGCTTATATCAATGTGGATTCCCAAGACATTATAGTGAAAGCAGTTGGCGAACATTACCACGAACCAATTAACTATATTAAAGTGGCTTCTGGTCAGTATGTAAGACTGTGAAGGTTTTTTTTTTAAAACCAAACTGTCACATACGTAGTCTGGATCCCACCGGGATTCCCTGTGTCGTGGGTATCAGGAACTACGAGTACTATAGAACAACAACCCAGACCCGGTAGAAATATACGCGGAACTTGCAAATATTTGTCTCGTAACGAACACCACTTACCGCGCCACTGTCGTCAATCTTACTTAAATAATTGCCTCGATTTTGTAGTACACTAAACTTAATTTAAACTGCCGCTCTCTTTTACTGATAGTGCAAGCAAGAAAGAGATACAATTTTAGTGCTGTCAAAATAGTCAGATTTAAGTTTTCCATACAAAATTAGTCGTAATTTCTAAACATGCTGACTAAAAATACAAAGAAAAGCGGCACGTTAACTGATTTGACAGGAGTAAAATTCTTGCCATCTATTTCTTGCGTACATTATCAGTAAAAGAGAGCGACAGTTTAAATTTAGTTTAGTTAGTGTACTACAGAATCGATGCAATTATGTCGTAGTGAAGTAAATTCTATGTGATACATATAATGATGTATTATATTAAAACATCTTGTCTTCAGTTCGCGACAAGCACCGTCCAATTGTTTACATTTAGTGTCTACACATATCCGACTAAAATATATTATCGAACTTAAAACATCATTTTGGAATGAAAAAGAAAATTAATAAAACTGTATTTTTTTAAATAAACGAATAAATAAAATTAATAAACAACCAACAGTCTCCTACATAATCCTCCCTGTGTCGTGTGTATCAGGTACTTTAAATTCCGTGGTAGCATAAACCCAGACTCGGGGCAAATACATAGATACCCAACAGACACATACATTTTGAAATATGAATATGCTAAAGTCATAACGTATGCTACGGTCAGTGTGTGTGCAGTAAATATCAATAACTATCGGGAAGTAACTAAGTATTAATATAATTTAATACATTAAATGATCAACGTCATGAATACAGGGAGTTTAACCAGTTAATTCGTTAACGGTCTAGGTTAAAGTAATAAAACAGATGATTTGTTTAACTCTTTTTGTTTGAATAAATTTTAAGGTATATTTTTGTAATAAATGCTAGCGCTCGTCTCCTTTTCCAATAGCATGTTGTGTCCAATATGCAATAGCATTCGCAAGAATGCTCACCGTGCGCTGACCACGCTTTGAGATGCTATCGCTCAAAGTAAAGTAAAAGTTTATTTAGACCAAAACTATACAAAGCTACAGATAAAGTGATCAATATATATCAGTTGCGTGGCTCTAGATAAACATATACTGAGGCAGCGCGGTACTCGGTTTGCGCAGCCTGAAATGTGCCGCTCACTTTGAGCAAACACAGGCATTCGAGCTGAGCGGCTCAAAGCACGCAGATTTATAAAGATCTTTATATTAATTAAAATATATTTTTTAATTGATCTTGCTTGTAAGTACCATTCTCAAGATGAACATTACAAGCAAACGTTCTAAGATTTAAAATGTTTGGTTTTCTAGAAAATAAGGTTCAGTACATAACTCTGGCAAATCGGAGGGGCCAGTTGGCCTTGTATAAAGGCTTCAGTTTCTGCAGACACAACATTTCGAAACGAAGCGTCAGCTACAGATGTTCGAGCTTCTTTAGCAAAAAGTGCATCGCCTCCATCTTTGTAAACTCTGAAAACTCGGTTATCAAGTCGGTTGGTGAACATAACCATAAGCCTAACCAATACATGCATATGAATTCTGGAGTGTATGTTAAAGTGTGAGAATATTATTACTGGTTATAAATAAATGATTCTACTGTTACAATGGTGTTAGTTAGCCCTGAAAGAAGCGAGAAACGTAACAAAGACGTAGCGCGGATATTATGTCTCCTCCGTGAGCTTTGTCCACATAATAAGAGCTTCACTTTCAAATTGCCTTTTTTCTTATTGCATGCCTTCATCATTATTTGCATCATTTCAGCCTGGAATCACGCACTGCTGGGTATAGACCTCATTTCGCTTTCGCTACTATGCTGAGTACTTGCTATTTAGCCAGCTCAAAATGCTTGTTTTCAATTTTGTGATGAGTAGTTTTACGCTGTGTAAAAATGCCCCCGCGCATTTTGGGATGCTAATAGATCCAACTTAAGAACGTCTCAGTGAGTTAGGCATCCAATATGGTTTGGGGCCTCAAGTGTCAAGCTATTGCATTCGCTTTCGCTAATGTAATGATTAATTGCATCTCATACATATAACCGATAGGTTATTATTGCAATAGCAAATTATATCTTTTTTGTGAATTTTAATATGCATCGTGAAGGTGGAGATGACTTTGTTATTTGGGGGAACTTTGACAGATAGGTAAAGAAAAATATAGCAGAACAAAAAAAAAAAGATTTCGAAGTGATCCGAAACGCTGAAAAGAATTGAAAGCTAAACAGAGACTGCGCTACCATAAAAGAAAAGCTGTAAAGAAGATTTTTCAGTTCTTGAAATGACATCAAAAAAGCAAAAAGCTATTCGAAAACGCAATTGAGATAACTTAAAAGCCTACTACAGAAAAAAAACAGCGAAATTATGATTATCGAACTGCTTTTGGTAAAAACTTAGTAACGCTCCGCCACAGATTAGATAATAGTCACTTTTTCATTATCTCCTAAAATATGCGACCAAATATGCTCTAAAAGGCAAATTTTATCTCTTTGTAATATCCCATTTTTTTAAGATATATATTTATACCTACCTAGCTTAAATATTTGCGCTTAAATTCATTTTCGAGTCTAGTTGTTGCGGTACCACCGGTACTCGAACTTCCTGGTACCCACGACACAGGAAATCCTAGTGTGGGATCAGGAAATGTGAATTTTGGCTGTTTATATTTTTTTATTTATACATATACGTGGGATCAGGATTATTATGTGACTTTTGGCTGTTTATATTTTTTTATTTATACATTATAATTTTCAATTTATTTGTAACTTAAAAAATGTTATAATGTTTTAGGTTTTCACTATTTTTATACTCTTACATACATAAACGCGTTGTTTTATTTATATTGTTATTCCTGACGTTTCGAAGGCTTTGCAGTTTCCGTGGTCGCAAGAAGACTAAGGCCCGAATTCATATTCAAATAGGGGCTCCCCTTGGGAACTGTTCAGGCGCTAAGTAAAAATTCAAGTGCGAATTTAACCTTTATGCACCCATAAAGCAAATCCTGAATGATGGATTTTGGGGGATTATTCAAACCCCGACTATGAATTCAGGCTTAAATGACACCTGCCTCATATTGTAAAACAGGAATTTTCAAGTACTGCACTACTGCACGTAGTGCACGGCACGACGCGGAAGGAGAAAGTCGCAACCACTCACCCTGATGAAGACTCTCGGAATGAGTCGAAACTTAGTCAGTGCCTTCACCGATAGTGCAGTACGTGAAATATCCCGTTTTTACAATATGAATAGTCAAGTTCACGATAGTTTTTGGAATAAAAAAAAAAAGACACTTGCCTCAACAGACCTTGAACTTAATTGTTTGAGTACCTAGAATCTTTGCGAATACTCTGATGCTGACATCAACAATCTCCTAATTGTATATTTCAGAACATAAAGTTGAGTATATAACTCTGAAAAATCGGGGAAAGACCAAGCTAGCCGTATATAACGGGTATAGCTACTGCAGGCATCATACAACGAAACTAGGAGTCACCAGCTACAGATGCTCAAGCATGGTGAGCAGAAGGTGCAAAGCCTGCATCTACGTTAACTCTAAAGGCTCGTTCGTGAAGTCGGTTGAGGTGCATAATCACAGCGCTCCTCAATGGCGTATGGCTTCTGGAGAGTTTATGAAGGTGAAGTCACCTCACGCGAGAGACTTTGTTTAACAAGATTTAGTTAACCAGTTCCGATCGCATGGAATTGGAGTGAATGATTCTAGATATCCTTCTGAATTAATGCAGTATAAGAATTTTATTGGTCATAAACTTATGTATGTTTGAGGGGGGTCGCTTTAGTCGTACGATCTGTTGTCCGATCAAAATAAAATAACAGTCGGACAACTCGCACCAAAGATAAAGATACCTTTGTTTTTTATTTATTTTTTGTAAATTTTAATCGGTTCATATAACTAATCGAATAGAAAAAATGTGTAACCTACTACATAAGTAGATAATCATGTCACAAATTAAATCGCAAATTGGTGTCTAATTAATATGAATAAAAAAATAAATAAATGTATAACATATTCTGGAATATAATCGTGTTATTTTACGCATTATTGCACTTGTTTTATTTCTTAACATCTAGACAAAGCCTGGAACTTTTGCATTAGCAAAATAGCATATTATAAGGTGGATTAATATAGATAAATGGGTGCTGCTTCTGCCAATTCTGACCTATATTCAGATTAGATCATGATATTTAAGTAGGTTACTTTAAAAGTTATTCACTTAACAGGGGGGTCAAGACAAATACCACTTTCTGGCCTACCTATAATAGACAAGTGCTGCTATCGAAAGGCGGCGGAAGTGGTAACGTTAATGATCTAAGGTGTGCTACGGAGCCACCTACCCCCAAACTGTTATTCACCGTTGCCGAATCAGCTTCTCTTTCGATATTTTCCAGATTTCAAGGTTCAGTACATAACTCTGACAAATAAAAAGACCAAGTTGGCTATATACAAGGGTTATAGTTTCTCCAAAAATAATATGCTTAAACGCAGCATTATTAACTACAAGTGCACCCACTACTCGAGTATCAAGTGCCAAGCTTACATCAACGTGGACGACCAGGATTATGTGATAAAAGAAGTTGGGGAACATCATCACGAACCTTTTGTATACTTTGAAGTAGCCCCCGGAGAGTACCTCAAGCAGAGAGAGAAGATTCATCTATAACGCACACAAACTTCCTCACTCACTATTTGAAATTGACTATTTGAATTCAACCATTTTTCATATTGTAAAACGGGTTTTTTTACGTACCGTACTATCACTGAAAGCACGGATTAAGTTTCGACTCATTCCGAGAGTCTATCAGGATGAGTGATCTCGCTCTCCGTCCGCGTCGCGTCGTGCAACCGTTATGGGACGGTACGTGAAAGTTACGGTGTGTAATGAACGATCAAATTCAACTATTTTTGTACTTTTTTAAGGATTTACTTACCACCCGGTGGTGTACCAAGCCGGGCGTGAAAACATTTAGAATGAGCTCGTTACGTTTGGCCCGGCGTGAATTCGTACTTTAGAATTCTAAAATTCTAAAGTACGATACAATGGCACAGCCCTTGATACTAGTATACTTATTAAGTTTTTTTGTATCGAGCCAATAAATGTCGTATTTTTTAAACTACTTATGAATATATTTTAATAAAAAGAGGTATTGTCAGACTGACGCAGTAATTTTCAATGTGTGGTAGCGCATAAATGCTATCAGACAATGATTGTTATCATCAGAAACCAAAAGGAACTACGTTTTTAAGCGTTTTGATTTGTCAGATAATAAATCAATAAATAAATAATGCTGGATATTTTTCACACAGCCATCATCTAGCCCCAAACTAAGCAGAGCTTATATTATGGGAACTATATGACTGATAAACTACTTATATACATTTTTTGTTTGTAAATACATACATATTATACATAGAAAATACCCAGACCTGAGACAAATATTTGCAGATACAAACATTTCTCCCGTGTCGGGAATTGAACCCGCAACCTTCTACGTCTCAGGCAGACCTTCGCCCATTGCGCCACAGAGGTCGTCAGATTTGTCAGATAGGCAGTGTTCTTTTATTATTTCTAGAAGGAATGTGCACATTAAGGTTTTAAGTTGGTTTATAAAAGAAACAGCATGGCAACACAATACTCACAAAATGGATTCGTCGAATAAGTTACACAAGAATACAAGGATTCGTTTTTAAGAATAGTAGAGCTTCTGTGAAAGGGCTTATTCGTGGATGTGCTACCGCCATGCATATTTCAGCCACCAAGCAGTTATGCTCTTAGTGTTCCGGTTTGAAGGGTATAGTTGCCGGTGAAATTACAGGTACATGAGATCTTTCATCAGGGAGGCAACGCGTGAGTGATACATCTGGTATTGCAAGCGTCCATGGGCTACGGTAATCGCTTACCAACCTGTGGGCCTTAGGATTGTGTTTGCCTGTTTGTATAAAAAAACAGATGTTTGCACTTTAAAAGCATAAAGTGCTAGTTTTTATCGCCTTGTTTCATTTGTAGGCAGTCGAAAAACATAAGACTCCTCGCACAAATACATCGCGGCATTTAGGGAGTATTTTCGACTCTGATGCCCGTCCGTAGAAACCATCCTTGAAAACATACGAATTAATTGCGTTTCGGGGACAAATGGTAACAGACAAACACACAAACAACCTATTATGGCAAACGCATACATATGGACTCCTTAGTCGCGGGTAAAAAACTAATTAATTTTCAAGTTTTTTTTTCATCTTTCCGTTAGACTGTTTGATATAATCGTCTCAGCGGCTCTTATTGCTCTTGTAACGCGCGTACTGCTTAAAACCTAGGCCTACCAGAGGTAGGCGGATGGTAGCCTAAGATCTCTGGTACCAATCGCCCTACTTGGAGTTTGACAGAATGAATCGGCATGTGGTGAACATACTCACGAGGATATCTGGTGATATATTATCTATGGAAAATAACCATGGCGCAAAAGGAGGATTAATAACAAAGAAGTAACAATAGTATAGAAAATTTATTTACAATCTGAATTCTACAAAGCGTATTTCTTATTATTGTCATTATATTCTAGACAAAAAAGTCCAGTTCATAACTCTGGCAACGCGAGGGACCAGGTTGGCGCTGTACAAAGGATTCAGCTTCTGCAAGCACAGTGTTCTGAAAGATGGCGTTATTAAATACAGGTGTTCGAGCTTCGTCAGCAAACGGTGCAACGCTTCTATCAATGTGAGCTCTCGGGACGTGGTATTGAAGGCCTTTGGGAAACATTATCACGACAATCATCAATACGTGGAACTGGCTTCTGGTGACTACATAAGATTGTAAGTATAAGTAAAACAAATCACAGAATTACAAAAAGATTCGTTGTTCACTAAAAGACTAAAATCATTCTTAATTGACAAATGCTACTATGACATTAAAAATTATTTAGACTAGAAAGCTAGCAAACCTTAAAAATAAATAAAAAGTGACGTACCTATTTTTGACTAATGAAAATTATAACAAAAGAAAAAATGACTAAACCTACTTACCTAATTGTGTTATTCCAAATGCTTGATACTTTGCCTACCTTGACTTTATTTTATTGTACCTACTAGTTTTTTTTTTGTTTACACAAAACTTCGGCCTGCCTACCTATCTGTTGCTATACCCTTATGGTTCATGTGAGATACCATGCAGGTATCTTATGCAGGGTTCATGTGAGATACCTACCTATAAACACCATCTATGTACCTACCATGTGAAAGCAATAAATGTATTGAGTATTGAGTATTGCTAACAGGTGTCACATATGAATAATAAATAAATATATAATAAATATTGTTGGATATTTTTCACACAGCATCATCTAGCCCCAAACTAAGCAGAGCTTGTATTATAGGAACTAAATGACTGTTAAACTACTTATATACTTTTTAAACACATACATATTATTTAAAGAAAACAATATAATGTGCTGGCATGCTCCACCAGAGGGTAATGAGGAATGGTCTTAAGCCACCTTCATCCTCAATCATAAAAATGTCATCGGGTACGCTGCCGCGACATTTTTCCAGTGCTACGTTTGTGGTCATTTATAGATGGATAGAAAATACTTTATTGCACACCAAATATTTCAGCTTAAATCAATACTACAAACTTTGACAATGTTGTACGTACACTATATAGAACATTAAATTTAAATGTGTCCTATAAATTTCGAATCAACGGAACTTGAACCATCATCTTAAGTCTAGCGGAATCAGAATTTTTGTGACACATATAAATTTAATATATATGTATCCGCCGTCAACGCAATATTCGCTAGGACCAGTAAGTCAAATCATGCCATATAATTTAATTTATGGGTGTAACTTTTCACGTAGGATTTCATTAAGTAAGTAAGTAGTATTAAGTAAGCTTTTTCCATAGCTCTTTCCATAAAGAGCTATGCTCGGAGTCTCTCTGAAGGATAAGATTCGTAACGAATACATCCGTCAGAGAACCAAAGTTATCGATATAGCTCAACGAATTAGCAAGCTGAAGTGGCAGTGGGCCGGTCATATCTCGCGAAGAACCGATAACCGCTGGGGAAAACGTGTTCTTGAGTGGAGACCGCGACTCGGCAAACGTAGTGTAGGACGCCCTCCGGTCAGGTGGGATGACGATCTGCGAAAGACTGCAGGCAGATGCTGGATGCGGCAAGCTGAAGACAGGGCGCTATGGCGCTCATTAGGGGAGGCCTATGTCCAGCAGTGGACTAATATAGGCTGATGATGATGATGATGAAGTAAGTAGTTGTGTAACGACGGATTAAAATATTTTAGGTGTAAGTGATTTTAGTAAACACGTTTTATTCATGTCGTTTTGATGAACATGTGCATATTACAAATAAACCCATGTTCATCAATTTATGGCGTTTTCAAACATGTGATGATATCAGAAAAGTGTTCTAACTTCTCGGGAAAAGGTTGCAAAACCTCAATAGCCTCAATAAATGTGAGTTCTGTGGACTATGTAGTGAAATAAATAGAAGAACACAACCACGAACCGAATAAATACATCGAAGTGTCACCTGGAGAGTATATCAAACTGAGGACAACTTTAAGACATAACTTTCAATAAACCGGCCAAATATAATATACCTAATACGTTACAAAAATATGGTGAAGCGTGTAAATAGCCTAGTAACATTGAAACCTGTGTACATTTTATGAAGAAATTATACAATGTGATTAATTATTATGATGCTCGTACAAACTGACATTGTGCGGTAAACAAATCCGGTTAGTTGTTACCAGTTCGAATATAGCTTCTTTAGTGTTCAAAATGTAACCAGCGCGTATTACAGAAAATTACTGTTTTCTCAAATTTTTTTATTGAATCTCCGACATTGTTTTTTTTATTTAAATAGGTTTGGGCTCGTCTATACCTAGTCTGATGGTAAGCACACCATCTATTCAACACGTTCATCCTATAGATGCTTGTTAACACTTCATATGAAGATACCTAGGTTATTATTTTTTGGAAATACTGTTTGGAAATGGTGTGCCACTCCTTAGCTTATGATAAAAAAAGGATAAATTGTGTTCATTATTCCAATCATTTGAAAAGTTGTTATTTTGATATTATTTTCTTATTTATTTTCCAGCAAAATTAGCTGAATTAATCCCCATTTTGGATCAGTGTACATCCTCAACTCGTAGATCCGTAACAATGACGATCTAGCTAAGGGATCATCTGAGGCACGTTTAAACACTACATTTGGTACAACACATGTAGTTTTTTGTCTGATAAACACGGTCTGAAGGCCTTTACGCACCAATCGAACCCACGTTCCCACCGCCTTTACAATATAATCCTACTGCCCCGTGACGTGTGTCCAATAATTTGCATTATTTTAAACCTTAAAAGTATTTTTTCAGTCTTGTATTACTTCAAATCAATTAATACACTAGATGGCTTTCGAAAGTAACTTTCTTTGGTTTTCAGCCCATTTCATCACTTTAAAGCGTGGCGCGGTTCTGCTCATGTACAACGGCTATAGTTTTTGTAAGCACGCTGAAAACCGGGAGGGTGTGTTACGTTATCGGTGCTCAGCTGTGCTCAGAAACTCTTGCCAAGCGCACGTCTACGTACGCGATGGGGTGGTAGTGCGTTCTGCATTTCAACACAACCACAGCCCTATCACATACAAACAAATATCATGTGGACGGTACATTAAAGTATCACAATTATGACCGACTGTCTGTCGATATATGTACACAAAATCATGAGTAATACTAAATTATCTTTAAATGTTTTAGTTCTTAGACTCTTAAGATAGTGTTCTAGTCATCCAACACAGCTGAAACACCCCGGGAAAATAATAATAAGGTATGCCTACGCGATGAAGACCCGTATAAAAACTTATGATTACTGAGAATAAAGATTTTATGACATGAAAAATTAGCTTCAATAATAAACCGGCCAAATGCGAGTCGGACTTGCGACCTAAGGGTTCCATATTACTACACATCTCACATCAATTGCCTATTGTTAAAGATTTTGTTTTTTATGGTATTTGTAATATAAATAAATAATTATTATTTATTATTAATAATTAATAATTATTAATTATTTATTTATTCAGCCGCATGACAGACAGTGTACTTCATAATATGGTCTTTTGGCAGCCTTTACCCAAAAAAATAATGTAAATTACCTAAAATGAACAACGACCGATGTTTCGATGTCTGAATTATAGATTTTATATATTGCAATTACTTAATAATTCCGTACTGCGCTCAACATTGTAAATTAACGAACTAACCAATATTACAGGCCAAGTTTAATAAAAGCTTCTGAAATAGTATTTTACATCCTAAAAATTCTTATATATTATTATTAACTTCTAGATTTAAAACGTTGTTGTGCGAAGTAGGTTTTCTATGAATTACTTTTGTAAAGACTGGATAACCGTTTCTTTGGTGAACTCCAATTTGATGTTCGAGATGACTTATAATTCTTGACTGAATTATAGATTTTATGTGGATATGTTGTCTTTGCAGATATTGAAGAAACAAACTGGCCAGACTCCGAAGAAATACGTTTTGTAACTCGTAACGGAGGCCTGGTACTTTTGAAAGCAGGTCACCAGTACACTGCCAAAAGGAAATCTAAAAACGCAACGTACATGCGATGTGTTAAATATAGAAACCAAAAATGTTGCGGAGCACTTACCATCACGCCCGATTATAAAAAAGTTTTGAAGAAAAGAAGACACATTTGCATTCCAGATTACGCCGCCAATGAAGTCGCGGTCAAGATAGATACTTGTAAAAAACAAGTAGCTTCAACATCTACTTCTGTGCCAGTCATTTATAAGAACACTTTAGCAGAAATTAAAGCCAGTGGGCTAAATTTGGTATCAGACGTGCCATCACTCAAAAGTATAAAAACTTCTCTGTACCGAGCCAGAAAAATTGAGAAAAATAAACAGCAACAACATAAATAGATTGTCTAAAACTAAATTATTTTTAAGTTTATTTTACACACTTTTTCCCTACTTAAATTTACACATTATTGCAAAATGGCAGAATCTAAGTGCACTGTTTATTTATAAATATTGAATTTTTTGCAAGTTAAGAAAGTGTAATTTATTCAATGAGTTTGTAATAAAATTTCTGCCCATATTTGTGTTTTATTAGCTTTATAAAATAACCCCTTCTCCATTAATAGTCAAAACGGCAACCTTTCTCTCACTATTAAATTAATATCACAAAACAACGATACTAAGTCAGAAATATTTTTTTATTAATGTCAAATGTTACGGGAATGTAATTTTTTGACAAAAAAACTTAAAACCCTATTTGCACCTCTGTTTAGGCGTTTCATTGAAAACAATACTGAAATCCGTATTTCATTATTTTTATGTAAAAATAATTATACCCACTTTCAAAACTCATGGACCTAGATTTTTCAAACAGATGTTGATACCTTTCTAACCTCCTTAGTTTTGGAGTGAATTTTGAGAAATCCTTTTAGGGTTCCGGAGTCAACAAGGAACCCATGTTATAATTTCGCCATGTCCGTCCGCCTGTCTGTCTGTCTGCGGTTTAGCTCAGAGACTCTTAGTACTAAAATAAAAATACCATAGTGTGGGAGAGTCGTTGGATACGTCGTTCAAAAATATTGCGATTTTATGAAATCTGTTTTTCGATTCAGGGATTCGTTTGCGAAATATTTTTCTTTAAAATTGATTTTTTTGTTAGAGCCAAACTGGTGTCCGTCCGTCCCTGCCAGCTAAACGTTTTATTTTTGGATATGTGAAAAAAACACGGTAGTAGTATATATAAAGAAGTTCAAAGATAAACTATCACAGCTAAGAAGACTTTACAAGTTACGTACTTGTTAACTTGTAAACTACTAAGTCGTTAATAACGAGTAATAGTTGACTAACTTTTTAATGTACTTGAAGAAGTTAAAAATTTAAATTCGTACAAATTTAATTAAAAATTACTTAGATGAAGTTGTTAGTTTTGTAAAACCAGTAGTAAATATAAGTTTGTGGGCAACTAAGGAACCCTACACTGCGCATAGCCCGACATTTGGTCGGTTTTTTAGTACAACCCTGCATAAGAATGTCTGAATTATAGATATTATATTTTGCAATTATTTTGTAGATTTTATTGTACTTTGTAGATATTACATTGCAGATACTGAAGAAAAAAGCTGGTCAGACTCTGAAGATATACGTTTCGTAACTCGTAAAGGAGGCTTGGTACTTTTAAAAGCAGGTCACCAGTACACTGTCAAAAAGAAATCAAAAAACACAACGTACATGCGATGTGTTAAATATAGAACCGAAAAATGTTGCGGAGCACTTACCACTACGCCTGACTATAAAAAAGTTTTGAAGAAAAGAAGACATACTTGCATTGCAGATTACGCCGCCAATGAAGTCGCGGTCAAGATAGAGACTTGTAAAAAACAAGTAGCTTCAACATCTACTTCTGTGCCAGTCATTTATAAGAACACTTTAGCAGAAATTAAAGCCAGTGGGCTGAATTTGGTATCAGACGTGCCATCACTCAAAAGTATAAAAACTTCTCTGTACCGAGTCAGAAAAATTGAGAAAAATAAACAGCAACAACATAAATAGATTGTCTAAAACTAAATTATTTTTAAGTTTATTTTACACACTTTTTCCCTACTTCAATTTACACATTATTGCAAAATGGCAGAATCACAGTGCACTGTTTATTTATAAATATTGAATTTTTTGCAAGTTAAGAAAGTGTAATTTATTGAATGTGTTTGTAATAAAATTGCTGCCCATATTTGTGTTTTATTAGCTTTATAAAATAACCCCTTGTCCATTAATAGTTAACACGGCATCCTTTCTCTCACTATTCAGGCTATTCAATGAATATCACAAAGCAACAATACTAAGTCAGGAATATATTTTTTTTGATGTCAAATGTTACGGAAATGTAATTTTTTGTCTAAAAAACTTAAAATCCTAACTCTGTTAAGGCGTTTCATTGAAAACAATACTGAAATCCGTATATCATTATTTTTATGTAAAAATAATTATACCCACTTTCAAAACTCATGGACCTAGATTTTTCAATCAGACCTTTCTAACCTCCTTAGTTTGGGAGTGAATCTCGAAAAATCCGTCCGTCCGTCTGTCTGTCTGTCTGTCTGTCTGTCTGTCTGTCTGTCTGTCCGTGGCTTAGCTCAGAGACTCTTAGTACTAAAAAAAATGTCATGGTGTGGAGAGTCGTTGGACACGTCGTTCAAAAATATTGCGATTTTATGAAATCTATTTTTCGATTCTGGGATCAGTTTGTGAAGTATTTTGCTTTAAAATGCAATTTTTTGTTAGAGCCAAACTCTAGGGTCCGTCCATCCCTGCCGGCTAAACGGGTTTATTTTGGATATGTGAAAAAAATCACGGTAGTAGTATATATAAAGAAGTTCAAAGGAAAACTATCACAGCTAAGTAGACTTTACTAGTTACGTACTTGTTAACTTGTAAACTACTAAGTCGTTAATAACGAGTAATAGTTGACTAACTTTTTAATGTACTTGAAGAAGTTAAAAATTTAAATTCGTACAAATTTAATTAAAAATTACTTAGATGAAGTTGTTAGTTTTGTAAAACCAGTAGTAAATATAAGTTTGTGGGCAACTAAGGAACCCTACACTGCGCATAGCCCGACATTTTGGTCGGTTTTTTAGTACAACCCTGCATAAGAATGTCTGAATTATAGATATTATATTTTGCAATTATTTTGTAGATTTTATTGTACTTTGTAGATATTACATTGCAGATACTGAAGAAAAAAGCTGGTCAGACTCTGAAGACATACGTTTCGTAACCCGCAAAGGAGGCTTGGTACTTTTAAAAGCAGGTCACCAGTACACTGTCAAAAAGAAATCAAAAAACACAACGTACATGCGATGTGTTAAATATAGAAATGAAAAATGTTGTGGAACGCTTACTATCACGCCTGATTATAAAAAAGTTTTAAAGAAAAAAAATCATACTTGCATCCCAGATTACGTCGCCAATGAAGTCGCGATCAAGCTAGAGATGTGTAAAAAACAAGAAGCTTCAACATCTGCGTGTGTGCCAGTCATTTATAAGAACACTTTAGCAAAAATTAATGCCAGTGAATTTGGCATTAGATATGCCAACATTTAAAAGTATCAAAACTTCCCTTTACCGAGCTAGAGAAGTTGAGATACACATACAGAAATAAAATAGTTTGATCTGTTTAAAACTAAATAGGTTATAGAATAAATGAATTAAAGTATTGTTATTTTAACATCTTATTGCAACATGGTAGAATCACTGTGCACCGTTTATTTACCAAAGCTTAGTTGTAAAACGTAAATAAATGAGTTAGTAATGAGAGTTTGGAATTAAAAAAACTAACTTTTATGTATTTGCTCATAAGTATTTTTGTTATTGCAGTTTTATTGAGTAAAGCTTTTTCTATTTTAATTTTTCGAGTAGCATGGCAACTCTTACTGTACTGGTTGAGTCATTTTTAGAGTGTCTGCGAGAAAGTTAATGAATTTCATGGACTCCTATAACTTTCGTATAACACATTTGGTAGAACGGCATGTGCTTATAATATATTTTAAACTAGTGGAATGCCCACATCTTAAGTAGCAGATTAAGACACGATGCTAACTACTTGCAAAACGCGGGCATATACCAAATGTTATGTTTTATGCCTCTGACTACCCCCTACTTGGTATCTTCAAAGATCTACGCGCTAAGTATATATCTGAGGATGTCATTATGGGGAATGTATGTAGGTATATATGTTTGTATGTATGTCTATCATGGGGAATACAGTCGAAAGCGTGTTTGTTTCTCTTGAATACCACGCAGGCACAGCATGATGTTACACAGCCGTCTCAGCATTTCAGCTCATTCTCAACAGGTAGTCCCAGATATCCACGACACAGATATCCAGATATCCTTGTGTGATCAAGAACGGTATTATATGGTACTAGGGTGTGCTGTTAAAAAATATATCGATTGTCAAAATCTACGAGCTTAGTACGGAGGAGTTCATAATTTTTATAACCAGCAGAATAATGAGAAACCGTTAGTTGCAGCTCAAATGGTCCTCATGGCGAGTGGTAGGACCCACCTTCTCTACCAAGGATATACGTTTTTTTACCGCTACCACACGAAACTGGGCAACAAGTGGGTCTGCACCAACTTCCCACGCTGCAAATCTTGGATGTACGTAGATGAATGCAATATGATCACGAAGGTGGAAACCAAACATAACCATGAAATGAGACAGCTCTATCTTCGGGCTGATGGACGATATTGTCGATAGAATATGCATTTGCACATATATACTCAAAGGTATGTCCACAGATTTACTAGATGGTTCATTATTATTTGTTAATACAGGTAGCTTGCGTGTATATCTTGTTATCTGTCATAGTACTTCAAATGATTGTCCAGTCTGTCTTTAAGAAAGTTCAATATTCAGCACTTATCTTTCGTCTCTGGAAGCAGGTCCCCAGACGGCTTAGATTGGATTATATAAGATAAGATAATTGACTTTGCGATTGCGATACTGATTGACTTTTGGTAGACCTAGATTAATATAATAGTGTAAATGTTAAACAGTTACTTACTTTAAAAAAAATGTTTTTAGAGTTGGGCAAGGCGTTAACCAAAGCGGAGCGGATCTAAAAGATCGATCTTTGGAAAAAAGCAGCTTGAAAAACTTCATAAATACGAAAAGAAAATAACAGAACTTACTGAAGAGAAAAAAAAAATACTAGTAAAAAGACGATGAAAATAGAGAAAAAGAAGTTAAAATCAACAAAAAACACAGCAGTTAAACAAGTTCGAGTCAAGTTTCTACTTTGCCAAGCAAAACAGAAGTAGGTATATACCTTATCCGTGTGTTTGAGTTTATATTTGCATGTATTATTTTATCTCATTGTCTTATAGACCACTGTTGTTGAGATTTTCTATCAATTTCTGTTATCACTAATTATTAAAATTGGTTTTTAATTCTCTGCTCTTTTATTTCATGTCCATGGAGGCTTACGTTCTCTTATTATTTTATTTATCATAAATTTTCTACTGTTTCAAATGGTCCAGATTTATCATCATCAACGGTCTGTAGGAGTCTGAAAATTTTATTTTATTTTATTTTATTTTCAAAATTTTGGGAAAACTTACAGCTAGGTACAACAAGAACAGATATAAGTATTTAATATGACTGGATAGACCAGTGCATATTTGCTGAATTGCCATGGCAAACGATATTAGACTTCCTTCCAACTTCCCGTAACCTTTATGATGTCATCGGTCTATCGGCCTATCCACACTGCATCTTCCTGTTCGTGGTCACCCTTCGAGAACTTTCTTCTTCAGCGAGTATCGGTTATGCAAGCTGTAGCCTACCTATATTGTTAAAGCAAGTTTATATCGATTGAGAACCTAGTTTCGATTATACTGCTTTTTCTGTATTTGTAATGTGCTCCTTTATTCCTAAAACTGATCAGCACGGATTCGAGCACTGATCGGCTCCGATCTAGTGCCGTGTTTGCATGCATTAAATTCTAATACAGTGGATTGATGGACCCGTAAATATCAGTCTTGAAAACCTACCAATACGCATTACTCGGAAGGAAAACTTTATGTTGTTTTGCATAAAATAAATGCTTAATTGAAAATGCGAGTTAATCAATATCGTCTTTGCTTTCTCTCTTTGCAGGCAATGAAGCAACAAGTGCAGAGATTGAAGAAATGCGTTTCATAACCCGTAATGGAGGTATTATACTCCTAAAAGCAGGCTTTCAATACCACGTCCGTAGAAAAACAAAAAATGGAACTCTCATTCGATGTCCAAAGTATAAATCTGAAAAATGCTTGGGGACTCTAACAACCACACATGACTATAAGAAAGTTTTGAAGGAACAAAGACATACTTGCATCCGAGATTTTGCCGCTAATGAACTCGCAATAAAGATAGAAAATTTTAGCAACGCTTTGTTAGAAATTTAGCCATTGGGCTAAATTTGATCTTGTACGTGCCATCACTCAAAAGTACTTAAACGCGCAAGAATAATTAACATAATTAAAACAAATTTCTTAAACGAGAAACACAGACATTTTAATTTGTATGCAAAGCAAATTTTGACTGAGCCGTATTGACCATCACAACTGTTTTTCATTGAAACCTTGTAAACAAAGTTGTTTTTTGCATTGAACGCAAAGGCTTCCTGCATCCTAGCTATTATGAGTTCTTCTTAATTTTCTTATCACCTCTCTGAAAGATATGCGTGACTTTCTTTACAAGCTCATCTGAAATTGAGAATAGCTGACCTGAAAATCATCTGCTTTTAAAAGCAAAATTAATGTCTAAACTAGCAGCTATGAGGCCTTTTATTGATCACTTCTGATCGGTAAACGCAGAATCGTATTTAATTAATCATTCATACCTTTCTCAGCCCGGAAACTAATAACTCATAACAATCGGGTAATACTCCAACACCAAGGTTACTGGTACACAGCTGGTAGTAAATACGACACAAGTCGTTATTGGAGATGCGTCCTTACCAGCAGATGCTTTGTCAGAATCACTGTCGACGACGATCTTAACGTGACGTCCCAAACCAGAGAACACAACCATACGAAGCCCAAAGAAAAACTTTTTAGAGATTATTGTCATAATGAAAATATCAGGAAAGATCCCTTTGTTATTACACAACTTTGATACTTGTATAAATTCGCAGATTTATACGTAGATCCGTGAGGATAGGTTGGTCGTACGCAGGTAAGGTAGGTCTTAGACAGAGACAAGTCCAAACATTTGGCACAATGGCCTCGATTCTGTAGTACATTAACTAAACTAAATTTAAACTATCGCTCTCTTTTACTGATAGTGCAAGCAAGAAAGTGATAGCTACAATTTTAGTGCTGTCAAATTAGTCATATTTAAGTTTTCCATACAAATTTAGTCGTGATTTCAAAACATGCTGACTATAAACGAAGAAAAGCGGCACGTAAACTGATATGACAGCAGCACACAGCAGTAAAATTCTGGCCATCTCTTTCTTGCGTACACTATCAGTAAAAGAGAGCGACAGTTTAAATTTCGTTTAGTTAATGTACTACAGAATCGAGGCCAATGCCTACTTTTGCAGAGTAGTTTGTATTTTACACAGACAGATTGTATGCAACGCATCGCTGCTTATTGGAACACTGACCGATGACACGTGGCTGCGAATTTTTGTTTCCACTTCTTCGTTGTTGTAGTAAGGGATACTGATATCCTCACGATTATTTTTTTCACCATTGTACGTTTTATGTTTTGGCTTTTATTTTTAATATCAGCTTTAGTAATTTATTCTAACGTGTGTCAATGATGTTTTTGCATGTCTTCATCTATAAAAGGGTCTTATTGAAATAAGCTGATCTTACAATAAGGTTCTTGGTTTAGTTAATTATTGCTCATTTTGCATTTATGTTTATAACTCCACGGATCTTTATCAGTGACGCGATTTCATGAGGTCTATGAAGAGGTCATTAGTTTCACTTTATTTGTGTCTCAAATTGAGAGTTTTTGTTTTAATTTTATTAGTGTTCATATTAATAAATAAGATGAAATCGTTTCAATTATTATACGCCAACATGTCCATTTCCTACATAAATATGCGTTAGGTGCGGGTTCGATTCCCGCTGCGCCACAAATGTTTGCATGTTCTGCAGATCTTTGTTCTGGGTCTGTGAGTTGTGGTACCACGGTACTCGTAGTTCCTGATATCCACGACACATTGAATCCTAGTGTGTGGTCAGGACTACCTATGTATATGTCTGTTGGGCGTTTATTTATTTATTTATCTATGTCAAGTGTCGTTTTATGGTTTTTCAAAGTCACAAAGACGGTGTCGTACCTGAAATGGTAGTCAACAATTTGGTATGTCATTACTTTTAGTAGGAATGACAGTAAGACATTAAATACTTATATAGAGTTAATCTTAGGAGAGGTTACATATACAAATAACGTATCGTTTCTCTGTGGAAAACTGTATTTTTTTCAATGAAAAACTAGGAAGCGTTATATGATGACTGTTATTGGAAACCGAAATAAATAAGATTTATTACCTACCTACAAAGGACTGTATAAGCTTAAGAGGAGTTTTTCTCAGTTTCCCACAAGGAGTTTTTTAAGTGTATTAAACTATTCAAACAAACTCAACTAAAGTTACTAGAAGTAGTAGAGCTCCTTGTGAAAAAGCTCGTCCGGGGAAGTACTACCTAGTCATGGGTAGCACACTGTTTGAAAACGAGGATCGTGCGAGGGGCTCAGTTTTACAACTGAGCCAGCACACTGGTACCACAATTGAGGCGAGGCAGCTAAGCAGTTCCTGAACGTAGTTAAGTGCACTGTGCGTGTGGTGTGGTGTGCAAGGCGCATTGTGCGAGCCAACACGATCTTTCCTCGCGGCTCAGCTCGCGCCTTGCGCCTAGCAACTGTGTTGGTGTGCAGGTGTGCTAGCTCGTCCAAACGAAAAGAGTGAGGCCTCGTTTCGAGAAAGTATGTAGCTACAAAAGTGGTGCCACATGTGCTGAGGACCCACCACTAGTACTACCACCATACATATTTCTGCTGCCATTGCTGTGTTTCGGTTTGAAGGGTATGTTTGCCGGTGTAATTACAGGCACATGGGACTTTTCATCCGTTATGTCTCAGGGTCGGCAACGCGCGGTAACCGCTCACCAACAGGTGGACCATATACTTGTTATAAAACTCTAATAATATTTATACTGATCTTTCATGCAGTGCAAATTATAACGACGGTGAACCACAAAATGCTGTTGAAATACAAAGGACACTATTACTCCAAGGCTCCGTACACCAAGAAGAAATGGCGATGCATCAACACAAACACCTGCTTTTCCCATATCTGCGTCAACGATGACTACTCAATAATAAGGGAACCGAAGGAACATTCTCACGAGCCGAAATTACTCGTCGAAACTGAAAATGGGAGATACAAAAGCGTGAAACCGTCGGCCAACGTAACCTCGGACTACATACTGTTTGAGATAGTTCAGGAGGCGCCAGATATTTAGAATTGTATAATACCCGCGAAACAGCCCTCTAATAACACCAGCAAAATGGTTATGGGAACGTAGCCATAGCGCTCATTTTGTCAGGTTAAGCAATGTCATTAAATCTTGGAAATGAGAGAGTTCAGATTTGTTAAGAGAAAGAGAAGAGAAGTTCGGACATAACTAAGCCTTTAAAAAAGAATCGTTCCCCATCGTCATTTTGTTTATGTAATTAGGGAGCAGGTCACCGACTAAGTTCTCAGATCCATGATATCAAAGTGGTAATTGATAGGTCGCATACGTAGCGTAGAGCCGACAGCCGCTGGAAAATAAATGTTCTCGAATGGTGACCATTCATTACCATCTATGGTTTATTTTTATATTAGTAATAAAACAAATTAAATATGATTCATGCTTTGCTTTGTATTACATTCCTAAATTTGACATAAATGATAAATGAAATTTTTCTCGAATGGTGACCATTCATTACCATCTATGGTTTATTTTTATATTAGTAATAAAACAAATTAAATATGATTCATGCTTTGCTTTGTATTACATTCCTAAATTTGACATAAAATAATCAGAATTAGAATTAGCAAGTTGAAATGACAATGGGCAGGCCATAAACGCGCGTTAAAATGTTTCAAATGGCGATCACGAACCAGACAACGCAGCGAGGACCTCCACCCGATGTCCGACGAGGCTCATCTCAAAGGCTGCGGGAATTTGGATGAAGGTGGCCCAAGATTGTTCGTCACAGCACTCTTTGGTGAAAACATATGTCTAGCAGTGATACAGTTAAAATAAATAAATAATGCTGTACATTTTTCACACAGCATCATCTAGCCCCAAAGTAAGCAGAGCTTGTGTTATGGGAACTACATGACTTATATATTATTTATATACATTTTTTTGTGAATACATACATATTATACATAGAAAACACCCAGACCCGAGACAAATATAAAAGAAAACATTTCGTTAACCGCACAACCCTGTCAAAACGATTACGCGATGTAGTGCGCTACGTTTATCAGGCTTCGTAACCACCTGAGTATGAAAATAAAAATCTGCTTTAGAAACCTGTCCCCTAATAACACTAGCAAAATGGCAACGGGATCGCAACAATGGCAATCACTTTTGACAGATTTAACAATGTTCGAAACTTCTAAAACTCCGAAAGGGGATACATTTGACCCTAGATATTCCTATTTTTATACTTTTAAAAGTTTTAGACATTTCTAAGAATGACAAAGTGATTGCCATAGTCGCGATTCCATTGCCATTTTGCTAGTGTAATTAGGGGGCGGGTCACAGAAAAAAACAGCTCCATTGGACTGGTTGAACAGAAAATCGACTTGTCTTTCTTAGGGGCAGGCACCGACATGCCGTTTTGCCTCGGTCCAGCGAAAATAACAAGGAAAAACGGGCACGAAGAGACGAAACGGCGATGCACTCTGGTAACTTTCAGAAAGGAACGAGTGTGTGTGAGGCGATAGACTTTTATCCTGGATCCTGACCTAACATTCCCATTATTTTCTTACTGCACCGAAGCAAAACGACATGTCTGTGCGCGGCCTGGGATCGTGATAATTATTAACCGATTCATTTCGGATGGCACGACAGGCGTGTCATAATTTTTTTTAACTTATGACACTAGAGGCGTGTCATTTTTAAATCGATTGTGACTCCCTCAAATTAAGTTAGAAGGCAGACCCTTCTAGAACAAAACTATCATGATTTTCCACGTAGATCAAGCCTGTTGTGTTAGTTTCTGGATATTGTGTGAATTCAAAAATTGCAGGGGTTGACAACCTTTATTACATTTAATTGTTTTTTAATGTATGACATATAGGCGTGTCATTTTTGAATCGATTGTAACATCCTCAAATAAAGTTTTAAAGGGTCTAGCTAAAACAAAACTATCATGATATAAAACGTATTTTTTTCGATTTTTAGATCCGATTCCTGATACCGAGCTTGCTCGCTCACTATCAGAAGAAAAAATTCATCTTCCGGCGAACTTGCCGAAAAAAGAAGGCAAAACAATGAGGAAAAGGTGTCGATTTTGTTACAATAAAACCAAAAAAAGAGTTGCCGTATTATTTGGATGCCCCGATTGTCCAGGATTCCCAGGACTGTGTCTCAAATGTTTTAGGGAATTTCACAAATATTAAAATTATATATTGTTGTTTATTTATAAATAATTATATTATTAATTACTATTTCCCAGTTGATCATTCCCAGTTGAGTGAAAACGATTTTTGAAAATAAAAGAGTAAAAAAAATATCATTATTTAATCATTTGCTCATTAGAAATTATAAAAATTACTTTAAAAAGTTCACTAAACTATTCCTAATAGTCTTACATAGACCTAAGAAAGTCTGTCTTAATTATAATAGTTGTTTATGTTAAACTTAGTTTCATTTATTAATCTTATCCAACTTAATATATATTATGTATGTGTACACTAACAACAAAAAATTTTAAATTATTCTTTGACTAGTCAGTCTTTATAAAAATGTTTTTTTTATGTTAAACTTAGTTTTATTTATAATTTGAACTTTTTATCACCGTTTTTCCGCACCTCGAGAATTTTTTTGCATTACTATATATCTTTGATAAGCAACAAATCTTAACAGTTCTAAATACAAACTGGCCGAAATGTTTGCACCCATGCAAATCTATTATGGAGGGTTCTGGATCATTTTTTTTGTCGATAATTTCTGTGCACTGTCCTTTAATTTATTTTGAGCATTGAAAGTTCCGTCATCTGAGTACGATTGTGAATATTTTTCGTCTTTACATTAAGTTTCAACGTCATAGATTTATGTTTCAAGAATGTACTTGCGTTTTCGATTTAATTAAAAAAAAATTGTGGGTCAATTTTAAGTTTTTGGGATTTGTTTCTCAAGTCGCGCCGGTCATAGGTGACCAAATCGACTTAACGATTTTTTATCATTGATTTGGCTAAGCCACATCATGATGTGGCCAATCGACAGTGAAACATTTCATGAAATGCGACCATTTCATGAAGTTTTCAATTATACGACATATACATTATAAGAAAAAAAACATTGGAAACATTTTGTTATTATTCAATCAGAAATTAGTCTGATACAAAAAATCTATTGTCCATCCATTGTACTTATTTAGATATTAATCAACCCCCCCTAAGCAAAATACTCACCATGTGAATTCCCACCCCGCAAATTTTCTTTCCTAATAAATGAATAGCCCCCAAGTCGAATAAAATGTTTCTATACCTATTCCTTGAATACAAAAAAAATAAAATAAACAACATCATATAATCACGCATCATGTAGTGCACGGCGCGACGCGGAAGGAGAAAGTCGCAACCACTCACCCTGATGAAGACTCTCGGAATGAGTCGAAACTTAGTCGGTGCCTTCACCGATAGTGCAGTACGTGAAAATTCCCGTTTTTACAATATGAATAGTCAAGTTCACGATAGTTTTTGGAATAAAACATCATATAAGGTTTGAAACATCTGAAAATGTAAAGTCACTTACCATTTCAGGGAAAACACGTAGTTAATCTCTTAAAAACCAATTAAAATAACGTATCGTGCCGTACACTAGGTACCGTAGTTTGATGTCAACTAAATTTGAATCAAGCTTGCTTGATCACTGGTCTAAACTAGTGAAAAAGCAAAAAAAAGCATGTGTTTTTATATACATGGCTGATGGCACAATAGGCGTGCATCAACTTCTATGGCGCTTGACACGCCAGTCGTGTTATAGATAATTTGTTCATAGCCATGGCGAAAAGTTTTCGAAAATGGGCGCCGCAATGAATCGGTTAACTGCTTTCCATCCACAGAAATACAACAAATAACTCTAAAGAACGGCACCCAATTCAACGTGTATAATGGTTACACATACAGCTTTTGGTACAATAGCAAGAAAGCAATGAGGTGGCGTTGTTCCATGCACAGTAAGTGTAAGGCGTCGTTGCTGGTGAAGGAAGGTCAGCTGCTCAATGTCTATGGCGAGCATACCCACGCGCCGCCGCGCTATATGCAGACAAGTGCGGGGTTCTATGTTAGAATTGGTTAAGAGCGAATAATAACGTGCACTTGTCCAACATGGAGTGAAATAAGTAACAAAAAAAGACAGAAAAACCTATGCTGATACACTGCTTGGCAAGAAAGCAAGCGTAAATGATCAATACCTCATAGTACAGATACTGTCAAGAGAAAGAGGTGTTTAAAAAATATGTATCCTCATAGTACAGCTGATAATGTCAAGAGAAAGGGGTGTTTTAAAAAATCTGCCTTTCGTTTCATGTATCATTCTGTGTCCTGTTTTACTCATGCTTGTACTAGATGGGAAGACGACTGTCCGACTGTAAAGATCAGTTATAGACAACCCGGTCTATAACTAGTGCTCCAGTACCTACCGTTAAAAATGTGGTTTACCTGAGGTAAGGTAAATAATCTTTTTTTAGTAATAACATGGTATTGTAGTTTTTTATCTGAATGTTTAAACAATAAAGTATGGATTGGGGCCGGTATACAGGCACCGAGTAATAAGACATTTTTTTTTTTTTAAGTATTATTCCATCTCTATGTTATTATAAAAGTTTTTACCACAACAAACAGTACATATACATGGTTTTAAAGTTTGTTTTAAAGAAAACTAAACCTTTAAAATCTGTTGAAGCTATTTTTATTTAAAAAAAAAGATAGAATAACCTGCTCTTTTCAGTAATAATTCAAAAAATCTGCGGTATCAATAGGTTGGCTTGCAACCTGTCACGTGAAATGCTTACTACTTGCAAAACGCGGGCATGTGGTCAAATATCCTACTAATATTATAAACGTGAAAGTTTGTGAGGATGGATGTTTGTTACTCTTTCACGCAAAAAATACTGAACCGGTTTTGATGAAACTTTACAGTAATATAGCTTATACCTCAGAATAACACATAGGCTACTTTTTATCCGGGTACCACGAGGGCGAAGCCCTGTCAGGGTTTTATCAAATTATTTTCACAATTTTTTGTATCTATATTCTAGGATGTATGTTGTTGATGTTTGACACGAATATGCTTCGAGTAATTCATCTTTTACTTTTAGATTCTAATCCACATCATCCATTAGCGCGAGTTGGAACGAACAGAGTTGCTAGGTGCACGTTTTGCGGCAGAACCCTTAACAGGAGCACCAGAGACGTCTGTAATCTATGTTACAAATTAGGGTTGATGAGGATTTCGTTTCCTCTTCCTGTTATTGCGGAAATTTCTCATATCACCGAGCATCCTCTTCCTGTTGTTCATAATCATACCACAACGTAATCGGCTCCATTACACTAGCCCTATCCACTTCTAACATAAAAGAAAATAGAGGCAATTAAACTAAAAGAGACAATTTACTATCCAACCCTCTTATTCATAATCACTCCATAACTTAATCGGCTCGATTACTTGTAGCCCTGTCCACTTCTAACATTAAACGGCATTATGTAGATGCGGTTATATTTTTTTAGAACGGATAAATTTATGGAGATCATAAATAAGAGGGTGCAGTAATATAGAATTGCGTTGAGTGGCTCACTGACTTAAGTGAATCAACGTACCGCCTAAAAATACTAGTCATGAGTGTAGTCATTCCGTTTTAGAATGTAAGGGTAGACTAAAAAAAGGATTTTCCGAAATTCCAGCACTAGAGGGTCCAGCGGGAAGACGTATAGAAATCACCCAGACCCGAAACAAATATCTGCAGATATAAACATTTGTATAGAAATCACCCGAGACAAATATACAAACATTTGTCCCGCGGCGGGGCTACGTTAATTTTAAAAGAACGTAGTTTTTAAGATGAAGTTCATAATGATCGTTGCGATATCAATGTATAAAAAGGTATTGAGTTAGAGTTAAGTTTGTGTGTAAACTCAGGTATAATAACTTGTCTTCTAAGGAGTATATATTTAAATCACCTAATTAATCAATAAAATTATGTACTTATAAAGTTTCTTTGTACAATAACTTTTTGATTTCCATAAGAAGTTGTAGTTACGATTGTCTGCTACCATTTATCAGCGATTGAAAAGTGTTTTTTGCAATCGATTTGTATAAGTTCAAGGATGATTCTTTGATAGGTTTTATCGCTACAAACTGCAATAATCGATGGAAAATACGTTATGGGTTCTTCATTTAACTTGTTTATAATTAAAACTATTCCTTCATTTTCCTCCTGTAATAACCACTTCTGTAGAAAACCGTGGTTTCAGAAAACCTTTACACCGGGCAAGATCGCGTAAGTTCCATAGTACGTTAAGCCGAAAGTCTAGTAGATTATTTAGTCTATCTTATTTTTACTTCAGCAGCTGAATTCATAGAAACATCCAACGGAAAAACATACTGTATGTACCAACGCTATACTTATACCTTGCGATCTCAGAACACAGGGAGTGGCTGCTCGAAGTGGAGATGTACCAACACCCGATTATGCAGTGCTGCCGTCACCTTGTCAGCTCAAAACAGCGTGGTCAAACAATCAAGCCAACATAGACACGAACCGCCCTCATATGTTAAGACAAGTGAGGGTAAATATGTAAGATTGTAAAACTAAACAGTAATAATAATAGTAAATGATTTTTATTTCTGTAAAAAAATTTTTTACAATTTTCATTAGGGCTTTACCTTCATTTAAGGATCCGGCGTACAGCGCTCATAGCTTAAATTCGAAGCGCGTCGAAAAATATAGCTATCTCTTTTTGACTGATGCAGGCCCGCCCGTGCTTGCGCGATAGCAATATTAGCCTTTCAGATTTGGTGGTGTTCCGTAATACCAAAAAAGATGAATGAAAACTTGTTGTATTTTTCACATTATGTTGTTATTCTGTAACACGACAATATAATCTATGTACCTAACCAAACGATACGTAAGGTATTACTGTTTTTAATACGAAACAAATAAGAAGAAAACATGTCATGTATGACGTAAAAATATCCAAAATGCGATTCGTTTATTCATTTTAGTATTTCAATTTCGTGATTAAATTTTAGGTAAGTATTTTGAAAAAATATATAGCAAGGTACGTACATAAACACTATTCGAATGCAAATAATAACATAATATGGTGGAAATAAGCACTAATTACAAATGACTATGGTAGTACGTTTGTATGGGCAGTTCATCTAACGCAGGCCTCTTAAGTTGAAAATACTTGTGTTAGAAGGCCCGCTCTTCTAATAACTAAGAGTATAGTTACAGTTAATATGTTAGTACTTCTTTATGCTATTTAGAAAGATTAAATAGGTGTGTGCGCAAAACATTATTTGTTTGTGAAAAAATAGATGTCATAAAAATTTTGGTGTGTGTGTGTGTGTGTATGGGGGGGGGGGGGGGGGGGGTTCATATGTAGATGGTAGGGTGTTCGTTTGTGCGTGGAGTATGTGGGGGTGTGTGTGAAAGAGTGTGCCAGTAGGTTCTCTTGACTGCCAGTGACCATCCTTATTTAACTGTATGTCGTATGAAATAAAATCAAAGTACTAAACATATTATTGCTGTTACTGATATTTTAGTTGTTAGTGTTAATTGACTTTCTATTAAGGTTATAAAATTTTTGAGACGATAGTTGTCAACATATATAATAACGTAACGGAGTGTAACGCAATATAAGAATTACGCGCGTGAAGACTAGTTCCGCTAAAGTAGCGTGCAACTGTGTCGTAATATCTAGAAACAATAGACCTAACAAGTCATGTCATCAATTATGAATATCCCGTTTTTGAAAATTTTACTTGAACTAGCTACTGCCCACGGCTTCGCGTGGTACCCGGATAAAAAGTAGCCGTTGAAAAGTAGCTCTTACAGTTACAAAGTTCGTAAGAATAAAAACAAGACCGTTTTTTCTTCGATTTACGTTGCATAATTGGTCTCCACTAAAAGCCCTTTATTTTAACAGTACAGCCTATATCCCCCTAAAGGTCCATTCCAAATATATGGAATCGGATGAGTAATTTCCTTGATTATCTCCTAATTACAAACTAACAAACTTTACCTCTTTTTAATATTAGTGTAGATATACTAATCTAACGTTAGTAATGCTTTGCAGAAGACTTGAAATCAATCACCCTTGTCAACGGGAGAAAATTCTATATGTACAGGAAGTACACCTACGGTTTATGGTTCAGCACGACCAAAATCACAAAGTGGAGGTGTTCTCACGGATCGGGTTGCAAGGCAACAATCAGTGTGGACTTGGCAGGGAACTTGGTGTCTGCCAACAGCGATCATAACCATCCACCGAAGAAGTATATGCAAACACAGAGTGGTAGATATATAAAAATTTAGGTCCAGCCTAAATGGCCTGCGGGGTGATCACGGTAATTTACCATGGCTGGGATCATCGGATGGGATGAATCGTATCGCGCTAATTTGTAAGCGGGATGAGCCATAGATGGACAATACGAATGAACAAAATTGGTTTCATATTAGACGTTCCGTTTTTTGAATGGATGGGCCATTAAAATAAGGAACTAGTGTCAAAATTTATTGCCATCTCGATAGCCATGAGTTAGTGTGATCGCCCCGCAGGTCGTAAAAATACGTTAATTAAATTAACGTGCATCTGGATAGATAACATTATAAGGTTATTATGACGTACTTTGAAAAAATTTTCAAATTAATAAACTAACGTTTTATTATTGTAAGAAAAAATAATTAAAATTTAGTATTATTACGTTCATAAAGTTGCAAATAAAATTAAAGGTAAATAATATTGATTAAGACAAATTTTATACGATTGCTGATATAACATAAGTTCTGTTTTTTGCTTATTGCAAAAAATAATAAATATTTTATTTTTAATATTCTTGTTGTTACTTAAGACGAGGTCGAACCCGGATTTGAAATGCATTTTGTGACATGGACATGTAGATTCAAATCAGCTTTTTCATAAAATGACAGTAACGTCTTCCCTGCGCGTTAAAAAATCTCGATTGTTTTATTTCGATTTCTTCAAATAAAAAAACTGAACGATTAATACTTCAATATGTAGTATTGAAGTAGAATATATAACTTGTACTTTAAAAAATGTGCTGTTTCTTAGCGATATTTTTTTGAAGATACCAAGATAGTGTATGTTGGTTTAAAAATATGCTTTGTATTCTACTCTATCATTTTGGTTGTTAAATACTGTTTTTAATACGTCACACAAAGTGAAGAAAGATCACACTTTTCAGCCCACCACGCCTTATACGTACGTGTTTTTATAAGCCAAACATTTTTTATTTTAATGTGATTCCTATTCAACACTTAGCCAAAAACGCCTGTTTCTACTTTCCGAATCCATGTTAATCAAATTCGCCATTCGCCAGTATAATTGCTATACACGCACATGATTCGATTAAACTTTGACGTTTTTTGAAGGAACGAGACGTTCTCTGGTTACGCCTGTAATTGGAACCCTTACGCCGGGTGCCTAAACGGATGACATGTCGTTTTCTTTGTAAAAGGTAAGGCGGTGTTGTGTGCCACCATCACATTGAATCTTGCCTTCATTACCTATGAACATCAATTTCTTGATCGACATTATCATAAATTCGCTTTTCAGTATTCTTTGCAAAGTCGCAACGAGGCTCGCGCCTCCTCGTGTTCCGCGGTTACTCGTACAGCTTCCAGAAGTGCAAGGATGGAGTGGTACAGTGGAAGTGCACCATGAAACAGGCGGGAACATCCAGGAGGTGCATTGCTAAAGTATACACTGACGTACGGTACACAGTCATGAAGCAATGTGGAGACCATAATCACGGACAGCCGAAGTTTTTTAGGAAGGATAATGTGCTTATTAGAGCTTATTAGAAAAATACACGCAGGTCCGTGAGGATACCAAGCAGGGGTAGTCAGGCATGTTGGCATATGCCCACGTCTTGCATAGCAGTTAGCATGCCACGTGGCACGTTGCAAGCAGGCAGGTATGACAAATATAATGTTTGGACATGCCTCGCTACTTAGTAGCTTCACGGATCTGAGTGTGTGTTTATTTGATTTGTTTTGTTTTGTCTAATCAGAAAATAATGTTTAAACAATGTTAGTAAAAGTCCAAGCGTAAAGTTTTTCTATTGATATAGGTATTTATCTTGAAATTTATTTATTTTAAATTTTAGATATTCACATTGTTGAAAATCGTTAATCATTGCCTACTAAGATTATACGGCATTTAGAACTGGGCAATTCCGTGTATCGCAGGACACGTTAAACTGACGATCCCCGGCATAATAGTTGCTAAGCAAATGCTTTTGGGTGGCTTATGAACTCATTGGGGTTGGCCTCTAGATTATACGAACTTAGGTACCTACCTACTTAAGACTACACGATGTGTATGAAATTATCTAGCTTCTTTGACTGACATATGAAATTTCAGGAACTTTTCTCTGGACAAACCGCGGCGGTAAGCATCCACTTCTACTCCTAAACGGCTACTCCTACAGCTACCAGAAACAGAACGCTGATGGAAGGATATCCTGGTACTGCTCCCGAAGGCTGAAGGGCTGCAGGGCTTCGGCCATCAGCTTCGGGACCAGAGCCATATCCTTGAAACCCCACGATCATGCCCCGCCGAAGATACCCAGCGGTTACACTGACACGAAACCACAAATGAATAAGGCGAATCTTGAACCATACTATGAGAGAGTTGAGTAGGATGTGAGTCGTTCTGAGGAATATATTCCCAGTAGTTACTTTTGACAGTTCCTTCAAAGGAACTACTGTAATTATTTTTCCTCCAGTAGATCCTTTTTCATTTTCCGAAGGAACAACTGGAACCTAACTGTAACGTCAACTCGTTAACTTTAAACATCTAAAATTAAAACAATTGTTTATTTTATTACATACATATTATAGTATACATGTACATTCACGGGTGTTTACCGGGGGTATACAATACAGAGACCACGGCTCTCGATTAGCTGTGACCAGGTATACGGGATGATTCAGGCACCATGGTCCGAAAGGAGTGACGATGGTTTATTGAGCAAGGCCTTTTTTGGGTCCTGATTTTGATCATTCCTTATGGAAAATGTTTTTTTATAGAATTTTAATTTTGTGATGTATTATTTGAAATAACTTTATGAAAATTCCTAAAGCAGTTATGAAGTTTTTAATAATAGAACAAAATAAATTATACTATGATTTTTTAAACCATGCTATTATGTATTTGTCAATTATAGTAAAGATAAAATAATTTGCCACTAAACCAAAGAGAAGAATAAATAAACGAACATGATACTATTACTTTTTAAAAGGATTTAAGGGACAAATCAAGTAACAGTTGTTTTTTCACTGAAACTGTCAAAAGAAACTATTAAGACTAGATAAACTAAGGAAGTACCTCTCAACGACAACCAGTCATTATATGATATTTAACTAATTGTATCCATGTCAACTTGTATTAGAAGTTTATAGGATTCCTTGTGTAGTGCCAATTACTGACAATGTACGAAAACTTATAACATTTTTTGAGTATGAAAGTTCGGGTCTTGCCTCATAATAATTGTAAGCTCAATCGTTATATAAGAAACATCACAAGTAAACTAGTATATAGATAAATAGTAACATAGTAACTAGCCATATTCCTTACCATGTTTGTGTAACTATGTACACCGTGTAATGTAAGTAGGTATAATGAACGTAGTATTAAAAAAATAGGTAATTCAGCATAATGTAACTGTTTATTGATAACTCTACAATACGTATTATAAGTATTGATGTTGGTAATCAGCTAGGTGTAGGACAATAAAGTAGTTCACATGTCAGCTCGTGTACTCATAGAATAGATTATGTTAAAACCTTTAATTTAAGCATAATACTCATCTATAGGTAGACCAATTAACTCAGGGGAATACAGGGGTGCGAGCGGGATGGTTTGGTTAAGTTTCAGTTTGCTTACCGCGTGGTTCCTGCATCAGGGCCCGTGCCCCTGTAAATGCCCCTGGAATGGTCTGAGTGGTTTATGTATGCATAATTGCAATAATTTAGGTGTAATCCTTTGTTATTACCCTTCACATAGTTGCTAAATAGAATTTTCAGTAATTATTTTCATTATCTCTTTCGTTTACAATTACGTGACGATTTGTTTTTTAATGATCTTTCAATTACTTGTTCTTTAGAGCTACAGCATACTCGTGCGTGATTTTGAATATTTTGTGTTAAATGAATTTTGGCATTTACTTGATAAATCTGTTCCTATTATATTATTTATTATTTACGAAACTGTATTCAGTCAAAACTAATAGGTACCTATTGCATTTAAATAATTTATTTAAATAACTAGACTTAATAAAAATTTAGTTATAAATACTTTTTTTTTGTTTGTTTCATACTAATTAATTCATTAATTTCTTTTAATGACATGTGATGTAGAGTCGCATACAATAATATGTATTCATCTTTTTTTTAAATGATGTTAAATTTTTAAAATTTCATATTTCATACATATCTTATGTATAGTGGTTTTGGCACAATTTGGCACTTAATTTTTTAATTTTCGCTGTCTTATCATTATGTTTAATACTGGAACATAGTTTTGAAAAAAATAGATGTATACATATTATCGCTTGCGGCTTGTTGAGTGTACCTGTGTTTATGAACAACTATACAAAGTAATCGAATACATACATACATAAAGTCACGCCTGTTTCACGGAGGGATAGGCAGGGACAATGGATTTCCACTTGCTACGATTCTGGCATACCTCTTTCGCTTCTTTCATCCCATTCTTCAATAAGAATTGAAAAGTAAATTCATAAATTCACGACTTTTTTTAATTATTTTCATTTTAGCTACCCTCATACCATCTGGAAAAGGCAAGCACCCGCTCCTCATGTACAAAAACTTCACGTTCAACTTTAAAGTACTTTCAAGCAGTGCAGTCCTCTGGCACTGTTCTAGACGAACCAGTACTGGATGCAAGGCATTTGTAAAAACTCTGCCAGGAATGATGGATAGTATACTGGCAGCGTACGATCAGCATTGCCACTCTCCCAGGCTTACGTACAGTCTATGAAGCTATGCGCCCTCACAGGAAACATACTATTGAGCAATATATCCCTCCATATATTTTGTTATTTTGATAAAATTAAAAAGCATCGACAAAAATTTGTTAGTACAAAAATAAATTTACAAATTGGGCTACTTAAACAATAAATTAAGTACCTATAAAGAGATCGATCTGTAATAGAGAACTATGATAGACCTTATTAGTGATAAGACAAAAAAAATAACAACTCAGTCTCAAAAAGACCGAGATAAAGGATTTAGGCTAATGACCACTGACCGAAAGAAGCATTATGACAGATTATTAGACGTTGTCAATTTTATTTATAACTGGATATTTACAATGATTTGTGGAGATTGAATGTTTCCCGACATTTCGGCGCAGTTGCATGTACCATTATCACGGGAGAAACTGAAATCTTTGCGGGTGGATGTTAACATATTGTGATAGCTATGATAGTACAAACGTTATATCGTCAGAGACATGAATTCTCATATTTAGAGGGATGAATTCTCGATCATCCCTCTAGATATGTCCAAACGTGTATTTCGTTTTACTCCTATACCGAATTAGTTTTCCGTCTTCAATTATCTTGTAATTTGGAGTGGGATGGTTATATGTTAAGAGTTTATCATGACGAACCGTCCGCTTTCGCACCTCCTCAGCCTTGTTTTACACTTATTGTGCGTTGAAAAAGTAAATGTACGGTTTTTTCCATAAGTGTATCTGTTTACCAGTAAAAGTTCGTGACCGCGCCGGGACATCACAATTCGATATGATATGCCTAAAACACGAATATAATCGAAATGGTATATAATAGAACTTGACGAAGTAAGCCTTTTCTACCATGAATTGACATTATAAATTTTATACTTTTTTGATCCCATGATAAAAATCTAAAGAAAGTTAAATTATATAACTCAAAAAGTTAATATAAAACTTCAAAAGTTGAGTTCCTTCGAGCCGGATTTGAACCAGCGACCTATGGATCACCGCTTTATTTACACAACTACAGTCCACCGCTCTACCAACTGAGCTATCGAAGGTACACGTGATTAAGCAAAATAACACACTGGTACTTTCACCTTGACGAATAATAATCTATATGTTGTGCAATAATAATCTGCATTTATGACGTAAGAAAGAGATCGTAGCGTGGCTCACTAACTGAATCAGTGACTGTCAATCAACGCATAGCCCGAACCGTAAGTTAGCTACCTAAAATTTAAGGAGCGTCCTTAAAGGAAGTAAAGTAGCATAAAAAAAGGATTATTTTTTGAAGAACTTTTTGTAATAATAACAATAAAACATTATTTTCTCTCACGAAGGAAAATATTTTAGGGATTTTCTCAATCCTTAAAATATTTGAGGTGAAAACTATTTAAAACTGTAATTTACAGAAAACAGAAAAAACCTATAATTAATGTATGGAAAAAACACGAAGCGGACAAAGCTTTTTGTAAAATGCAAAAAACTTACTGACACCGTTACTTACAATAAAACCGTTTCAATTCTTACAAAAGTTGAAATAAAATTATGGTACCAGAAAATTATGTATTTTGTTTTAATCCAGAGCGTCTTCACACGGATGTTCGGCAATGCCGCAGTGTTGCTGCGTTTAATAGACAAACGCCAGCGTTGAGTTACCTTTAAATCCATATTACGTAGAAATATTTAGTTTTCAAGATGCTATTTTACTGTGCTTGATAGCACATTGAGCTGTGATTGTAAAGCGTTTGTACAAATATCAGATATCTAATCTCTGTGGTTTCTCTCACCACAGAATCACAGGGCGGTAAAAAAGTGTGTTCAGAATCACAAGAGACCGCGGCTGCCTTGGGTTTCGTGATAACCGACATCACATCACAGATTCAGGATGACAACTCAGACGATGATGTAATCGAAGTGGTTCGAGAGGAGACTCCTATCCAAATAATTTCTGACGACGAAGAAGAGGCATATGTGCCTCAAAATTCGACCGTGATACAAAACTATCATTTCATGCCTCCACCCGAAATTGAACAGAAAGGTCCTTCAGAAACTCAAGTGACAAAAGATCCTCTCGATAACCTTTCTCAGAGTACTGATTCCGAAAATATGGAACCCTCACCAAATGCAGAAAAACTATTGGTCTCTGAACCTCCGCCGCCGGGAACGGAGGACTCCAATGATACTGCTCCAAAAACACAAAGTATTGAAGTTAATGGCACCGATGGCAATGACTCATTACCAACAAAACTGCCAATCCTACTGCCAGGTTTAGCCACCGATCTTAAGGATCTCAATTAAAATGACAAAGAGGACCATGCTCATGCCCCGTCAACAACTGACTGCAACATTGACGCAAAAGTTTAATTTATTGTAGCATTTTCTATTGATCTTAGTTTAAGAAGAAACCAACGTATCTTCGTAATTAATCGGAAGCTGTGTGTTGTAGGTATAGTTTGTTAAGGTTCGCTCAAATCGCGGCGTTCAATCAATCAGCGTCCGCGATGACGATCAGTTAGATCAGAACGCAGGACGCGATGATATGAACACGTCCTTACAATACAAAATTAAACACAACTGCAATAACTGACTGCCACCAATTTGAGCGGACCTTCAATGATATATTCAATTTATGTTTTTTATGTTACGAACGATATCTTTTATATTTAGCTAACGACGAATTAATAAAGACATTGGATTATCACAATGTGAAACACAATTCTGCAGTTTTTTTTTGGTACATAGTTACCAATTAAGTGACACAGTCTTAGTGATAATTATTCTCATACCATTAATATAAAAGATATTTTTCTGTTACTTACACATCATATGTTTTAGCGTTTAAGGCGGCCTTCAGTGAAGTGAACGGGCGTCCAGTCCTCATGGTTAACAAGCATCGTTTCATGCGACATTACACCAGCCGCCGCGGTCACACCCGTTGGCGGTGCTGCAAGGCCTTTAACAAGTGCCTCGCGATCGTCATTACCACTGGTAACCACATCATCAAGATAAAGAATATCCACAACCACGAGCCTGGCACTACTCCTCCTCGAGCTGCCCCGGATCCGGAAGTCCCGATCAGAACCGTGTCGTCCTGCTCTAGTCCTAATGGTCTCCAGCCCGTACCTATACTCGAGCTGTTTCCTATTTCTAGCTCATTGAATTTCGGGTTAGGGGACGTAGACTAATCTTGTAGGTTTGTGAATCGTGTATCTTAATCTGCCAATCCAGTGAGCTATTTTGATCCGCTATCCGATGCCTGTTTCAGAAATACAGCCCAAAGACGGATCTTCTTAATATTGCTATGACGAACGATCTTGGGCCATCTCTATCCACTGACTTCTTCCGTCAATTCTTTGTTTTTTTTTCTAAAATTGGCATCGGCTCAGATCACTTCGTAATTTTGGATTAACATAGCTTATTTAATAGCTAATTAATGGTGACTGGCTCACACAATACGTAATTCTAACTTAATGCTCCTTAATGCCAATAATGTTTTCTTAAGGTACGTATAATGTCATCAAAGATCCTGTTGCGAACAATAGAAATAATACGTTCGCAATATGTCTTTTAAGTACCTATATAGCATAAATTCATAGTTGCTGTAAGTATGTTATTAAGTATGTGATTCTATTAAATATAAAATAGTGAACAGATGAACTGGCAACTATCGATTTATTTTAAATTATTATTATTTGTACATATGTGCTTTTACCTACCGCAGTCTTATATTTTAAATATTTTAACATGCATTTATGTTTTAAGTTCTTGTTGTTGTAAATAAAAATATGAATAGTCAAGAGCACAAACAGGCTCAAGAGCATACTTAAAATATTGTGAACTTTGCGTTATTTACCCTACCCTATCTACTGTTCCGTTCACTTATTTTTATAGATATTTTATTATTAGTTGTAATATGAAAGCTCTGCATATTGCATTGTTTAAATATAGTCATTATATAATTATTAACTTAATTAGTTTAAAAACCTACTTTATAGTGTATTGTTATCGCTAGTGATTAATTTTAATTAGATCATTGTTAATAATAATACTGAATGCGATCTGTTAAAGCACAAAATAACTATTATTTATTTATATACAGAATAATTTAACTGTTTTTTTAGAAATCAATTATATTATTTTATAAATGTGTGATATCAAAGTGTCATTTTATACATGAGGAAATAAAATAGGATTCATGTTACTACCATCAATATAATCATCAAGCCTTTTCAATTTACCATGGATCATTTCTTCCTTCTTAAAAAAGATATTAAAAATGTTCAAATAATTTATTTTAGATACTTACTTACCAACTGAAAGTAACTCCCGTCTTCTTTTAACATCCAACAGTCACATAGTCCTTACCCCACACTAAGATTATCTGTGTCGTGGGTATCAGGAACTACGAGTATCATGATACCACAACACCCAGATATCGGTTCAAATATCTGCAGTAGACGCAAACATTTGCCTCACAACGGAATCGAATCTCTTACGTCTCAGTCGGCTATTCGCCCACCGCTCCACTGAACTTGTCTTAGTCGACGACTTCAGCCTGTCTAGAAGACAAGTGTATTTTTTATAAGTTTTACGGCTTTTTATTGCGTTTACATTTTTTTATTATTTCCCGACGTTTCGACTGCATTGCAACAGCCGTGATGACACACGAAAAAGACCCGTAAAACGTATAATTATGTTATCTAATCGCGAAAGTTTTGTAAAATACGAATGTAATTTCCATTTCCGATTTCAGAATATGTTGTCATAAAAGGAGACGGCTATCCGAAAATTCAATACAACGGTTACTTGTACCGGCCTCACAACGCGTACAGGAAAGGAACGTACCAACTGTGGTACTGTGTGTCCAGGAAAAGAAGTGAGTGCAAGGCGCTGTTGAGGACCTGCGGCAGTCAAATTGTGGGCCAGGAGAATGTACACAAATGCCCGGCTTCTTATTATGGCTTACAAGGCAGTCCAGCATGTTTCGTGCCATTTTGAAGAGTTGAAAATTAAAAAGATAGTTCTACACTGTGGTGTCGTTACGGACAAGTTATTAATCGCTGATTAAGATTTAAGTAGGGTCAGAGGTAACGCATATAGTTAGGAAAAACCGCATCGAGGTATTCCCCCCTATTGTTATGTTAGATTTTTCCGAACTCCCCACTGCTATGCTACCATGCATGTTGATGTTTTTCGAAAACAAAAACTGTAATTTTATAACCGTTCATAAGTTGCGATTATACGTTTCAGTATTAAGCGGAAAGTCACATTAATTAGAAAGTTTAAGTACCTACCTAATAATGTTAAAGAAAAATAAACAAACTCAGTTTGAATTATAAAATACAATGTTTAATTGCAAAATTGTTTGGAGCATTGTCAAAAATATATTAGTAAGAATACATGTAAGGCACTTTTAAGGCTAACTTATAATTTAACATTACACAACGTATATCTATTTATTCTGCATTTTATGCAAAAATCTGTTAAAAAAGAAGGCACAAACATTACAAAAACAATACTCATATCACTGAAGAAATGAGAAAGAAGTCAACTAGATATGTTTGAGGAATGATTAAAAATACTTTAAATATGTCACTTGTTTCTAAAAAAACAGAAATTATGATAGAATATTTGAAAAAAGTATAAAGCAGTTACTCATATGTTTTTGTACATAAAGAAAGTAGAAATTATTTACAATGCTGCAGTATTTAATAAAAACATGAACACTATTAAAAAGTATTCTTATTAACTTAAAAAATATCTCAAATAAATCCAAAGCAAGAAATCAACAGTCGGTGAAACTGAAAAGTGCTAATTAAATTAATTGGTATGAAACTATACAAATAAGTACGTATCCTGGCTTTTATAGCTGGAGAGAGTATCCATACCCTAATAAGCGCACAGGGGCGCTCAGTTTTAAATGCCTCATTATCGTAGACATAGGGTGGTCAAGCATTTTTCATATTGCATTAAATTCTGACTTCGTCGTTCAATGTCACATACATTGACCGACGCAGTCAGAATGCCTGCGAACGCCGAACGTTTGAACGCTTTACAGCCTCCTGTCTGCGCAAACCCATACGAAAATCTGTAAAGTCTAGGAAAACTATTCATGATTATGGTTCAAACTCGACCTTACCACCATACCGTTCTCCGTGGTAATATTAGCTTTACACCCGAAGCGGAGACGTTGACTGCAGGTCCACCTCACCTTCTTGCTGTAACATTCATGCTTAATGAACCTGTGCTTTCCGATATGAATCACCGGGTGTCCACGGTTCGAGAGGCCGAAGCGCACTGAAAGATACGGGAATTGGTTAGATGGAGATAAATACAAAACCTTTTTAATAGCCCAACATTCAGGAATGAATTTCAAACCGAATCTTAAGACTGATCCATGCAGATTGCATTAAGTAAAGATGCACAGTGCATACTAATTGGAGCGGCAGAATGCTCCCCTCCGCCCGCCTTTAAGCTAAAATGCATTATGTAAAGAGGCTTTTGAGTACAAATTTTTAGACACAATTCAGTTCAAAACTTTACCGAGATGAGCCTCGGTGAGACGGTCATCGCGTTCCTGTGTCACAAGCGGCTCGGCTTGTGGGGAGGGGACCCAGAGTCTTCATCGACGAGTCACTATTAGGTCAGCTCTAGGGATTAGTGTGGTGACCATTTGAAGAACACAGTGTAGTGAATGGATTCAGTGATTTGCCGCCCTGAAGTAAGCCGATAGGGTGCGTGTGTAAAAATGTCGTTACGACGTAGAAAGTTGAAAAAATTACCACCATATAAAGAAGTAGGTACCACTTTTCTCCCTCCTTACTATGATCCTAACTTCGGTCAAGATCTTGGATAAAACTATCTTCAGAAACCAAGTCTGCAAAAAGGTATATTCCGGCCTCCCATGATACCCTGTAGCGACCAGAATGTCAAAAGTGTAACCTACCCTTAGTGGTGAATAAATATATTTTGTATTTGTACCGTTGATATTGATTTGCTGAATTGGCGAAGCTACGGACAGAGTTTGTAGTACGTAGTTTGTGTGGAAACTAGCATTCATCTTTTTTAACGCACACTCTTCTTTCAGTCGGCCTGATCGGTGGCATCGATTCCTTCGCCTCCTACTGTCTCAGCAAGCAAGGCAAAATGGGTATCAACGTCGGTGGATACCGGTTCAGATTCAACGGATGCGCACGTAACGGGAAGATCAGGTGGCGGTGTTCACGAGGGCCCTGGTGCAAGGCAGCGCTACATACGTATAGAGGGAGGGTGGTTTATATACAGAGCCAGCACAACTGTGGGCCTAAACCTCCTGTAACTGCCTCAGATGGCAACATATCAAGCTTTCAGTAAAAAAATCGATAGGTTTGGGACATATATTATACTAAATATATTGCTTGTCTTGTCTCAAGAGATATCCTCATGGATCAGCTTAGGTACGACATATATTAGTGGGATGAAAGTGAGTTTTAACGAATACTTAATCGTTTCTCTAAGCCCTGAAACGACACAACCGTAAGTAAGCTTATTTTGTTAGCATGGAATATACGAGTAAGTTTAATGAAGCCCAGTAAGTATTCTTACCAATTGTACCTTTTATAAGCCATGACAAAAAAAAAAATAAGGTATCGTTCTTCGTGTTACCGGCAATTCCTTTAGGTCTTTGATCAGGTGGAAAGGTACCTCCGTTATTTGTATCTTGTGTGAATTGGTTTTTTGACCAATATTAATAATAGGCAGTACAAAATGTATCGTAAGTAGTTGTGTAAATAAAGTTAAGGGAAAGTTATAAATTATTAATCGAATAAAATCGTATTTTGTATGTAAATGTTAAAAAAAAATATTTAAGTACTTGTTAGCAGGTGATTATGACGATGATTGCACACAAGATCAAATTCGTCTCGTATTTACCTAGTGTGCAATCTACTTTAATGAATAGTTTACTAGTAAGGAATGTTTATAAACAATAGTTTTAAGTTAGGTAATGTATATTGTGTAAACATTATGGTATTTAAGTGGTGTGTATTTATTAATGTGCAATACCTCATAATCATTTATGTGATAAACAAAATACCTACCTATTTTACGGATAAGATTTACTAAACACAAGTTGGCACATGTAATGGTAGGCACCAAGTCTACATCTTCTAAACATTATCCTCAAAATAAAATATTTATAATCCTGAGCGTAAGAACAAGCTTTATAGGATCAGACACAGGGTAAACAAAAGTAATTTTTGGATTTCTCTAAAACTTAGTTTTAGTAATAACTATTTTTAGCTAGGTTTATAAATTTTAAATTTTCGTGAACTTGACTATTCATATTGTACAAACGGGAATTTTCACGTACTGCACTATCGGTGAAGGCACCGACTAAGTTTCGACTCATTCCGAGAGTCTTCATCAGGGTGTGTGGTTGCGGCTTTCTCTTTCCGCGTCGCGCCGTGCACTATTCTGTGTGTTTTATTGTGTGGGAAAATTCCCGTTTGTACAATATGAATAGGTTTATAAATGTTGCCAAAGTTTCGAGATGTGTCCTTTAACCTTTTAATATCAGCGCCATTTCAAAACAGCTGTGAAATAAATACAAAAACCAATAAAATAAACAATTAAATTTAAAAAAGCCTACCTCGGAGAAAAGCCGGTATAAATAATATTTAAAATCGGTGGTTGTGTATTGACGTAATAATTTGTATATGGTGTAACTTGCCAAAATTATTTGTAGCGATGTATATTTTTATGTGTATTTTAATCGGTATGGAATAAACTAGTCATCTAATAGTTGATGCGAGTTTTATTTATACACTAAATTATTTAGGCCGCGGCTGCACTGCAGTCTAGCTACGCATCTCAGTGTAGCGCAGCAGATTATAAAATGATTCAGCTATGTAAAGGTAACAATGTTGTGTTGCGTAACTAAAAATATCACTATTTCTTTCATTTCCCTCTATATTATAAGACTTGCAACATTGTTTTTGAGTTGGCAACTCTCTTACGAACTTTTATAGATATAAAAAATCATTACTATATCATCTTAAAATAAAATATAATATTGTTTGTTTTCTTTTATTAGTCTAAACTAAAATATATACATCTACATATTAAAGAGATAAATCAAACTATGTACCTAAATCCATTCCCTAAAGTTACAGCTAATAATAAAAAATACATATTAACATTATTAATTATTAATCAAACTCGTCGTAATTCGAAAGTTGAAAAACTAAACAAAGTATACAATAATGTGTTTATAATATGCATATGCATATAATAACCATAACCTAAAAATACTTAAAAATATTTTTTCTCGCTTATTTAATGATAAGATACATAGTGTACATTTCTTTCCCAAACATATTCTGATATCTCTATACAAAATTGCAATAAGTATTTACTCAAGCGTAAAATTGCACTTGAGTAAATTTATTTTAAATCGATTTTGATTTTATATTGAGAAATATCATTACTAACTTTAGTAATCAGCCAATGATCAAAATTTCCTATTCCAATGACACCATCATATTAAAGTTATTATTTTCTGTTCTATAATATGTGAATATTTTATTTTAGTACACTCGCAAACCTAGTACAAAGAAAATGTATCAGCAATGAATGTTACAACTAACATCCAAGCATGTAATTTGAGTTACGGAGTAATTTTACGACTGCCAGACTGATTAATATTTTAAACTACTAACATATTATTATTATTAATACATATTATTTCCCCATGAATAACATTTGTCAGGATTAAGAGAGTTCTTGATTAATTTATTCTGTTTCTCTTTTAGTAAAAGAGACCTATTTTTGCCTTCTCTTTCGTCAACAAAACTTTTGTATTCAGACTGCTTTTATTACTGGTGTGACATTCTAATGGCGCAGTAATTTTACATGAATTATTTTAAAATTAAAATAACATGATTTATTGCAATTTTTAGAATGTTATATGACAAACTGCTAGAAATCACTTGTAAAGCAAGCAAAATAATAATGTTATCTTTAGTATAGTATACACACGTAAATTTCGTACATTTCTAAATATGCTAATTCCAATCCAGACCGCCGCCGCTGCCTACCCTAATCATTGTCTACCCTAATTTAAGAAAACATTAAAAACCTCACCTAAAAAATAACGATTAAAACTAAAAGCAAAATAGACATAAGTCAACATTGGTCTGTTTTGATGTTACCTCAGCGTAAGTATTTTCATACATTTACGTTCATAATTGAGAACTACTTAAACGATGCGAATTTAGATCGTTTCAACGTCTCACTATTCGGGCATACTTGGATCAAAAGTCTGGTCAGAGGCCCAGAGCGAATCTCACACGAATCTAGAGATTTTTTGACACATTATCGTGTCAATTTGTGACTCGCTTGGTACACGTCTTATGGCAAAGCACTAACGCTTCTCTAGAGTAGAGTTGAAAAGAGATGACACTATACAATTTATAAAGCTGTCGTCTTCTGATCTATTGTTGAGTAGCGTTTCAGTGATCAGCAATCAGAAGGCTTTCTTAAACCAGAGTTCGGTTTTCAGGCTTGGCATGAATCAAAGACAACCATTTTGAAGGACAGACAAAAAATACTTCTGGGGCCTACCATGAAGTCTTAAAGCAATTTAATTCAGGCAAAGATGTCACTTCCCGCTTTGCGATTGAGGACGCTATGGCGTTTGACATTTTTGCCTGAATTGAATCGTAATAACACTTGATGGTTAGCCCTCTGGTCCTCTTTCCGTCAGACAAGACAGAAATCACTTTTGTGTTCTTTTCTACAGACAGAACCATTGCCTTTGCCCGCTGAGTTAACTGCATTTGAGGTTCGTACTATTGTCTGTTACAAAAACCAAGTTTAGTAGCTGTAGTTTGTTAGTTTGCTATGGCGTTTGATATTTTTGTCTGAATTGAATCGTAATAACATTTGATGGTTAGGCCTCTGGTCCTCTTTCCGTCAGACAAGACAGAAATCACTTTTGTCTTCTTTTCTACAGACAGAACCATTGCCTTTGCCCGCTGGGTTACCTGCATTTGAGGTTCGTACTATTTTCTGTTACAAAAACCAAGTTTAGTAGCTGTAGTGATGTTTGTTAAACCTTAGTTGTCGTCAAGGCACTCTGAACCGGTTATGATCTGGTCTCCAGACACCACACCATGCTCCTGCTTGAGATGATGCAAGATGGACACCATGTCCACCTCGGAGTTGTTCTTAGTGAGTTGCTGCTGACATATCTTGCATGTGTAACATGTCTCATCTTTCTCAAACACTTTCCACACCCAGCTATTGTCGCCTGGAACGAGAGAATGGATTTTGTTCTTTTGCTCACACACTTTACTCAGGATATGAAAGGAGTCTGGGATTATTAACACAGTTCATTCTTTATGGCCCTGAAGCTGGAGAACCAGTGAACAGTAAATAGATTAATAAACACACTAAAACAAATTGTCCAGTTACTGCATCAAATTCGGTCAGGTGCAAAGCTTGTGAGAAAGATCCGAGAGAAGAGTTGGCGAGAAAAGCGAGCTCCTTATTGTTCAACAAGCGAAAGACTGCCGCGTAAACGCAGGTGAGCGAAGCGGTTTATTAGAATGTTCTATTCTTAATATAGCATTTAATGGAGGAATTGACTGAAAGAGATGCGAGCCTATCCTTTTCAAATTACGTAAACAGACATGCTTACCTATGTTTTTTTTTTCTTTAGTTGAATTTGAAATTACACATATCAGAAAGAGACAAAGTATTGTTTAGTATTGTAACTGTTTTATATTAAACAGCCCATCATTAGGTACCTAGCTGCCAACGCTTCACTCGCTCTATTTCGTTAGCCACTTTTGAAGGCAAATCAAGTATTTATGATTGACTAACTTTTTCCCACGGCTTCACCGCGTGATACCCGGTTAAAAAGTAGCCTATGGGTTATTCTGATGTATAAGCTATATTAAAGTTTCATCAAAATCCGTTCAGTAGTTTTTGCGTGAAAGAGTAACAAACATCCATCCTCACAAACTTTCACATTTATAATATTAGTAGGATTGACATAGACGCTATTGTTATAAGGTAAGGTAAAGTAAATATTAAATAAATAAATAACCACCTAACAGACACATACAGAGTGACTCAACACTTATTCCCTATGTTGTGGGTATCACAAACTACGAGTACCGTGGTAACAACATCCAGGCCCGGAACAAATATCTGCAGGGCATACAAGCATTTGTCCCGTAGTGGGAATTGAACTCGCACCTGTTGCGTCGCAGCCGGCAACTCGGCCATCGCGCCATCGAGGTGGTCAAGGTCGTTGTTTTGTCAGAGATCAATAAATAAATAAATAATGTTGGACATATTCACACAGCATGGACATATTACCCCAAAGTAAGCAGAGCTTGTGTTATGGGAACTACATGATTGATATACTACTTATATACATACTTTGTAAATACATACATATTATACATAGAAAACACCCAGACCCGAGACAAATATTTGCTGATACAAACATTTGTCCCGGCGCGGGATCGAACCCGCAACCTTCTGCGTCTCAGGCGGGCCTTCGCCCACTGCGCCACAGAGGTTGTCTAACAGAGGTAATATAGTACTAACTGGATGTCTTGTGGTGTATCATCTTGAGATGTCGGTTCATGTTGCCGGTCGCGTTCCCGCCATGGTTGATCTGCCGATGACACAGCTTGCACTGAGCCTAAATCACAGATACAATCATTGATTATAATATAGTTTTTTTTTAAACTTCAAACTTGCTATTTTCTATCCCCTACGACTTATAAAGCTTAACCAACACGAAATATTTTCGTCACCCGCGCCTTCTCGTACAAGTAACAAAATTAAAACCCAACTACTAATCATATCCATCCAAATCCTATTATTCAGTCCGTTCCATCCTTAGAAAGAAAGAAAGAAAATATTTATTTAACACGACATAAAAAAAAAATATATATATACAACAAATTTTGGAAATTAGGATGGTGGGATAATTTGTGGGAATACATAATAATAATAATTTATGTCGCACCAAAAAGGTATCAGCTCAGCATAATGCTAGGTAGGTGGCTACCTACTTAGCGCTGGTATTCTGCTGACCCTGCGCAGTGACGTCACAGACACCAGAAGCAAACACTACGTTCAAGAGATTATTATTATTAGGTTGTCTGGTAGAGATCGCTATTAAGCGATAAGACTGTCCATTGTACGACATTGTCAAAGTTTGTAGTACTTAACTAAGCTGATGTGTTATTTGGTGTGCAATGTATTTTCTATCCATCTATCTAACTTATATTATACATACTAAAGTTAGGATGTTTATATATTGTTTAAACCGATTTAGATGAAATTGAACATAATACATAGTTCGTGACCTAGAATTAACACATAAGCTACTTTATATCCAGGTACCAAGCAGATACCTGAATACCTGATATAAAGTTCCCAAAGCCATGGGAAAAACTAGCGTCATAAACAGTGGAAAGGCCAACAAGCCAACAAGCCCATAGGCTTGGTAAATAGCTGAACTGATTTAAATAAAATAAAAATTTAAGTGAAACCGGTCTAGAATAACAACATACAATAACTTTTATACCTGGATAAAAAGTTTGGGCAATCAGTATCGGACCAGATTGAGCTTGTGGATAGAAGTTAGAATAGAATAGAATAGAATATATCTTTATTGTACACCAGTAAATACAGAAGAAACACGAAAAAGAAATTATAATTATATCTAGTGATACAATGGGCGACCTTATCGCTGAAAGCGATCTCTTCCAGGCAACCTTTGGATGGACAGAAACTGTAAGAACAAATAAGGACGGCGGCGTACAACCAACATTATAGAGAACGATAGAAGTTAAAAATAAAAACAATAAAAAAATAAATACTAAATAAATTACATACATATATAAATACACCTAACAGCTACATAGATATATAAATATATATATATATATATATATATATATAATATATTATATTAAGACGACGTAGAGAGCGATGAAAGATAATATTTCTTTATCAAGCTTTTGAAAATAGGAAGTTAGTTATACGAGACCACCTTCTAAGGAAGTTTACGAAAACCAACGCATGTAAATGCATTTTAATTTGTTCTCTATTCCATGACGACCTCTGTGGCGTATTGGACGAAGGCCCGACTAAAACGTAGAAGGTTGCGTATTCAATTCCCGCTGCGGGACAGATGTTTGTACATGCAAACATTTCTCGGGTCTGCATGTTTTCTATGTATAATAAGTATATAAGTAGTATATAATTAGTTCCCATAGCACCAAGCTCAAACCCCAAACTAAGCAAGTTTGGGGCTAGATAGATGATGCTGTGTGAAAAATTACCAGTATTATTTATTTACTATCTTCTGCCCACGGCTTCGCCCGCGTGGTACCCGAATAAAAAGTAGCCTATGTGTAATTCTGATGTATAAGTCATATTACTGTAAAGTTTCATCAAAATCCGTTCTAATCCGTAAATAGTTTTTGCGTGTAAGATTTGTTACATCCATCCTCGCAAACTTTCGCGTTTATAATATTAGTAGGATTTATTCTCACGCTTTTGCCCATGCCGCCAGTACATATCGCAGTAAGCCACATGTTTACCTAATACTAGATTCATTTTCTCCCATGACGCTGTGACATTTGAGAAATAGGCGTTACCTGAGTGTCAGAAACGTGCTCAAAATAAGACCAGATCCAGCTACGTCGCATCTTCTGGCTAGGACTGTCTGGAAGTAGAGAAATCAGAAGTCAGAATACATTTTTATAGCCACAGTTACCACAAGATTTAAAGAAGGATCACTGCAGATCGATTGTTTGAGGCCATACACATTAGAATATACATGATTATGGTCTCGATTCTGTAGTACACTGACTAAACTAAATTTAAACTGTCGCTCTCTTTTACTGATAGTGCAAGCAAGAAAGAGATAGCTACAATTTTAGTGTTGTCAAATTAGTCAGATTTAAGTTTTCCATACAAATTTAGTCGTAATTTCAAAACATGCTGACTTTAAACACATCAACAGGCTAGAAGTCCACTGCTGGGCATGAGCCTTCCCTTAGGAGTGTCATGACGAACGATCTTGGTCTACTTCCACGGAGACCCGCAATCTTTGAAGATATCATAAGTGTATCGATCCTTTTTGACGACCTCTGTGGTGCAGTGGGCGAAGGCCCGCCTAAGACGAAGGTTTCGGGTTCGATTCCCGCTGCAGGACAAATGTTTGTACGATTAGCTAATGTTTGTCTCGGGTCTTGTTGTTTTCTATGTATAATATGTATGTATTTACAAAAAAACGTATATAAGTCATGTAGTTCCCATAATACAAGCTCTGCTTGGTTTAGGGCTAGATGATGCTGTGTGAAAAAATGTCCAGCAATATTTATTTATTTAATTGAACCATGTATTTCAGTTCATGATCGCCATTCGACCATCCATCCCCAGCGGTGGTTGGGTAAAATATACTTACCAAAGTTCAGACTGGCGTCCCTGTTGCTAGCGTATATCTCTTCAGTGATGATAGCGTGGGGCGCCTCTGAATCTGGTGTGATCAGATCCACCGCAATTTCCTTAAAATCAAACAAAAGTATTGTTTCAAGGGTTGTTTTTACATTTTTAGAGATCTGTTATTGTACTAATAGCGGGGACGGGCGGTAACATCCGATCCGATGGCCATGCAGTACTCGAAAAGAGAATATGCGCTTGCTCAAAACGGAATATCGTGAAATTAGCAGACTCTTTTTCAGGGGGTTTTGAACGTATCAGAACACCAGCGCTAAGTAGATAGCCACCTACCTAGCATTAAACTCATACTCATTTATTTTTAACCATGAGAACTTATAGTACACTTGGTTACGTAGAAAACTTACATTGTAGGACTTGGAAGGGTGCTAGAAACAGACAAGTATTTTACTTATATAAATATAAATGTTTACATAATAAGGGTTACTTAAGAATAGATAAAATTGCTGCTGGGCATTGACCTTTTTGCGACATTTAACTGTATAAGTAGATGGATTAGTAAGATGCGGGGAGCATTTCTATTTCAGTTATACTTTTAAGTAGGCTATTCTCGCTTTTATATTTTTCATAACTTATCCTACCTTTTTAACGTTATTGCAAAACTAGCTTCTGCCCACGGCTTCGCCCGCGTAATACCCGGATAAAAAGTAGCCTATGTGTTATTCTGATGTATAAGCTATATTACTGTTAAGTTTCATCGAAATCCGTTTAGTAGTTTTTGCGTGAAAAAGTAACAAACTTTCGCGTTTATTAGGATTTTTTGATTTTTTATGTTGTGTTAAATAAATGTTGTTCTTTCTAAATTTACATGCAGCATGCCCGTTTCTTATCGTTGCTTTCACGGTTTTGAGCTTATGTAAAGCTTCCTGTCCTAGAACCAAAAAATCTAAGGCATAATCAGGTAGTGTTCCAATATGCATCGGCGGAGACGGCGCGGCGTTTATCCAGGATTAATCTATACTAATATATAAAGCTGAAGAGTTTCTTTTATTGAACGCACTAATCTACAAAAAAAAAAGAGAATCTACTTATTCTTCCCCAAACAACACAAAAATAAACAAAATAATAAACACAAAACAGATGCCTACTAAAGCCTGAATTCATAGTCGGGGGTCGAACAGTCCCCCAAAATTCATCATTTAGCATTTGCCTTATGGCTGGGTGCATAAAGATTAAATTCGCACTTTAATTTTTACTGAGCGCCTGAACAGTCCCCTAGGGGAGCCCCTATTTGACTATGAATTCGGGCCTTAGAATATAACAAATCGAAACGAAAAACAGACAAACTAAGTACGTCATTTTATGTGTGGGGTCAAATAGGTCCCCGTCTCAGTATTATACTGCGCCAGAACTAGACATAGGCGTTTTCGTTTTTTACCGCAAACGGTTATGTAACCGATATACAGCATATCGATATAGAAAACGGTTTTCAGATATTGATATCAGTCGCAGGGGTTTTTAGATAGGCAAACTAACAACGAAACGACAAACGCAAACTTGTTCAGTTATTTATCAGTTTAGCAACTTGTAACTACGCCGATTTCTCTTCATGCTTTGCGTGAAAACATGGATCAAAAAGAGTTACAATAAAAAGTAAACTATATTGCCAGCTATCTATAATTTATTTTTACGCACGCCATTATCATGCAATCATGGCTAATGTTACGTCATATTCGCTCCCAAACGAAACGACATACGTTTCGTTTGGTTTTTGTTTTGTGAAGTTTTCGTTTTGTTCGTGTCTGTAACAGTTGAGGTTTTGATAAGTTTTCATGATATCGGTTAAGTGGATTTAAATATCGATATGGTATCGATATCTAACCCATATCCGATATCAGTTACGTTTCAATATATCGAACTCATGTCTAGCCAGAACCTAGTGGTGCCTTTGATAGCCCAATTGTTTAGGAAGGATATAGACTATTTAACATCACCCTTAGGAACCAAGCAAAATAAGTAATAGCGCGGATGGGAGATGCGACGCGGTGGTTCGGGGGCCGTGGCACAGCTAGTTAAATTATATAAGAATTCGGTGGCGCGGCATGCCAGTAGCCAGAAGGAAACATTTAGGTAAAAGTACTACGTACTCTACGTAGTAGACTACGCTAGCAGATTAAACTAAGTAAAACTATTTTATCTGCTGAACATGCAAACGTTTGTCCTGCAGCAGGAATCGAACCCGCACCTGCTTGCTGTGCCAGAGAAGTCGTCAAATGTTCATCATCATCAACAACAGCCTGTAGACGTCCACCTGTACACAGGCCTCGTGAACGTTAGATGACCCGTGATGGTGAAAATTTTAGTAATCTATTTATAAGTTTTTATCGCATTTTCTTTTTTATTTGACATTTCAACTATGCTGCAACAACCATTTTGACGACCTCTATGGCACGGTGGGCGGAAGCCCGCGAAAGACGCAGAAGGTTGCGGGTTCGATTCGCGCCACGGGACAAATGTTTCTATGATCTACGAATATTTGTCTCTGGTATGGGTGTTTTTTATGTATACTATGTATGTATTTCCAAAAATATATATAATTAATATATCAGTCACGTAGTTCCCATAATACAAGCTCTGCTTAGTTTGGGGCTAAATAATGCTGGACATTTTCACACAGCATCATCTAGCCCCAAAGTAAGCAGAGCTTGTGTTATGATATACTACTTATATACATTTTTTTTGTAAAAACATACATAATATACATAGAAAACACCCAGACTCGAGACAAATGTAATAAGATCATACAAACATTTGTTCCGCAGCGAGAATCGAACTCGCAACCTTCTGCGTCTCAGGCGGATGATGCTGTGTGTAAAAGAACCAGTCAAAAAGAACCATAGTCGTGACAATAGTTAAAAATTACTATGGTTGGTTGGTATGGATGGTATGACAATGGTTCCAGTCATCCAGTGGGACAACTGGAGTATATAGAAATAACTTCAAGAAATAAAAGCAGCCGCAACTACTGCGCCTACTGCTTTTATTTCTACTACCCTTCAATAAAAATAGCAAGAGCATACCTGTTTCGCTGCCATCTCCACGAATTTCTCGTTCTTATAGCTCTCGGGGTGTCTGGAGCGCATGTGCCGGTTCAGATTGTTGGTGTTGCAGCCCTTGATGGACAGCACCACGTTGCAGATGTTGCAGCGGTAGATTATGTTGCTGAGCTTGTCGAAATACTTCCAAATCCAACTCCTCTTGCGTTGCTCTAGAAACAAAATGCAATAAGCAAATAAATGACGACCGATGTGGCGCGGTGGGCGAAGGTCCGTCTGCGACACAGGAGGTTGCGGGTTCGATTCCCGCCCTGGGACAAATGTTTGTACGATCTGCAAATATTTGTTCCGGGTGTTCTGGGTATTTTCTATGTATAATAAAAAAATATCTATCTATGTAATGTATTGTATTAAGTATATCAGTCATCTAGTACCCATAACACAAGCTCTGCTTAGCTTGGGGCTAGATGATGCTGTGTGGATTGTCCAGCATTATTTATTTATTTATTTATTTATATTTAAATAAATAATGCTGGACATTTTTCACACAGCATCATCTAGTCCCAAATAAAAGTCATTTAGTTCCCATTATACAAGCTCTGCTTAGTTTGGGGCTGGATGATGCTGTGTGAAAAATGTCCAGTATTATTATCATTATATTTATAAAATCAATAGTTCGATTTTCATGCGTGCCCTAATATATCGCGCTCCAGATTGCTAAATATCACCAAATCAATTGTACCCTGCTCTCTGATCTGATCTGCAGATTTGGTCGAGATGTATTAGATTTTCTATTGTTTCTGGTATTCGAGCAGTCATACAGTTGAGGTTATGAGAGGTTGATGGAATCGTACCCGCAACCTTCTGCGTCTCAGGCGGGTCTTCCTCAACGTCACAGAGATCCTCAAAAATAAAGTGCCTCACCACCAGCGATGCCCCCGCCAGATTTCCGGACGTACTTCCGCTTAGTGCTGGAATCCATCATCACATACTGCATGTTGATAATATCCTCAGTCTGCTCTTGAGGTATCTCTTCTTGAACCTGTCACAATATACAAATACAAATACTTACAAATACTTTATTTTACAAAAATAGTGTGTGCCTAGGTTACAAGTTTAACAATGAGCTCCGCACTAGGTCTAGCCTGTATCGCGGAAGCTCAGATAGCGTTTGACAAAGAAATATATGTAATAAGAGATAAACAAGTGCAAGACAAACATAGAAATATATTGCATAGAATCGAAATTATTTCTTCTTCTTCAGAAGTACACTAAACCGCCGAGCTTGTATGAATTTGATGAGAATGAATGAAGCGAAAGAGGTATGCCAGGATCGTAGCAAGTGGTAATCCTTGGTCTCTGCCTACCCCTCCGGGAAACAGTGACTATATGTATTATTATATTATTAACATACTTTACTATTCTCCTGCAAAACTTTTGTTGTAGTTTTACATTTTGTTTAATTTTAGAGTTGTGTAATAGATTACATGAACAAGGTAGTTAATTTTAATAAAATGGTAATGGGTTTGCAACCTCTCACATAGAATGCAAACTGCAAAACCGTGAGCCTGTGCCAATTAGACTGCTTAGACTTGCCTTGACTACCCCTACTTGTAATTCTGATGAATCTAGGAGAATAGAGATCTGAGAAAGTCCATCATGACCCATGATGCACATCCTCAGATTTAAGCCGTAATGCTTGCATTGCAGTTTCAGTTAGAAAGGTATGGGTGAAATTATTGGTACATGAGACTTTTCACCTATTATATCTTAGGGTCGACTTTTGCTGTTGCAAGTGTCCATAGGTTACAGTAACCGATGACAACAGGTGGGCTTTAAGCATGTAAAAGTTTTTAAGTTTCATCAAAATCCGTTCAGTAGTTTTTGCATGAAAGAGTAACAAATATCCATCCTCACTAACTTTCGCGTTTACAATATTAGTAGGATAGGATTAGTATGATTTCCGTACCTCTGTCTCCACAACGGATTCACCCACTTTGCCCATGTAAATGGGCTGCACTTTACTTTCACCATCCTTAAGCACATTTATATTGAGGAACTCCACACGAAACCCCACCGTTGCTTCTGGATTGTCCTGGAATTAGAAAAAAAAAACAAATTCATACACTTAAATATAAATCAGAAAAATTCTGAAAAATGTCAAGATTACCCTGAACTAACGGATATAGGCATATAGGAAGAGTGAAATAAGCAAGATATATATCAGGTAATCAATGGGCCCCGCCTTCCCCTCAAAGAGTAATAAGATAGATAGATAAACTCTTTATTTTGCATATCACCATATAAGTCTCATAAGAGTAGAGTTAATTTATTAAAAAATCTGATCACAGTTTTTAAAGCCTGAGACGCAGAAGGTTGCGGGTTCGATTCCCGCCAGTCACAAATTTTGTATGATTTGCAAATATTTGTCTCAGGTCTCGGTGTTTTCTATGCATAATAATGTATGTATTTACAAAAAAAAGTATATCAGTCATGTAGTTTCCATAATACAAGATCTGTTTTAGTTTCAGGCTAGATGATGCGGTGTGAAAAATGTAAATTATAATTATAAAGGTAGGTATATGTTGTCTCTAAATAGATTATTAGGTCCCCGACCAGTCGACCACACACAGCAAAATAAAGTTAAATACCTTGTGAAGATCATAGATGTCTTTGTGATTCTCCTTTATGTGTTCAAAGAATATTGGTGATTTTCCATTTCCGGCAATTTCCAATTCGCAGAGATTGCATTTCATAACATTCTTTTCTGGGATAGCCACAAAGTATATTGACACCCATTCTGGAATCTCCTCTCCTGAACAAATTAGATCATAATTAGTAAGTTTGTTCAATTGTTACTATTGAACATTATCTATAGACTGCCCATTTGTACAAACAAACAAACACTTTGTTCATTAGAAATCTTATGCAACTGCCTCACAAAGACAAGGATGAATGCATAAAATGGATGAATTCAACCTTCATAAGTGGGTTTGTGGAAACCAGCATTACTTGCAGATAGAATAGAAAGGAAATAAAAGACTGTAACTTAGTTTTAAAAATTTATTTAACTGATTATGTTGAAGATTGGGAAATTAAAACACAATGTGTTGGTAAACATTTTATTTAGTATTAAACTGTTTTCATAATTATATTGCTTGATCGAAGTTAATCAATTTTTATTTATTCAAATCACATGGATCATAATAGAGACTAACATCAAAGTAAGATGAAGTAGTAAGTTGTGTCACAAGGGATGAAAGTAGTATATTTTAGCAAGGATTATCCCTTAATAGAATTAATGTATTAAGGGATTCAAGGTAACCCGAGATCGAAATAGCTTTGGTCCAGAGTGACACATTCTACATATCACTTCAATACAAGAATGCTTCAATATATCCTAAGCCATGGCTGTTACTTAGGAAAACACATTTTGTTTCCTCTTTCCTGACCACAAAATATTATTTTCAGAGTAGGGTTTTTTCATAGCATTGGTTCAACTAATTTATGTGGAACTAGGATGCCTATCAACTGTTGTATAATAAGCCAGTGAATAACTTTTATACAATAGACAATCCAATATTATCAGAATTTTAGTTGTTTCAGTACTCCAATGCCTATGTACTTACCGACTTCCAATACCAGAGCATTCAGTCATTGAACATGGGTTTCTTATGGTTGTGGAAGTCCCTCACCACCTCGACACCGAATGTTTGCATATTTATCACGGATATACAACCTGTTTTCTGCCGGAACGAGCAAATCCACTGTTCGGCTCCACACTGCAACTTACTTTTGAAGACGTACGTATAACCTTTGTACAGAATTTGATGACCTTTTCTCGTAGGCACGCATTGTACAACGTCGAACCCTGCAAGATTATCGCAGTTCATAACTTTGCTAACTATCGCAGAGTAGCCCGACTGCAAATTACGAAGGGAAAAGGCATACGAAGCGTATAAAAATAGCTTTTACCGCAACCTGTAATTTAACTCATCCGGCAGTACATGCAAATAATGTTTAGACCAAAAATGCTTTTATTATGTATCGTAAATATGTTACTTGAAAGTTAAATTGCAGCGGGGTTAGATTGAAAACAAATAAACGTGGGAAAATACCAAAAATATACACAGATCGAGAACGAAACGAACAAAATGAATGACGCACGCAAAAAAATGTCAGACGATGACGTTTACGTCACGTGATCGGATCGAGCGTCTTTCGTTTACGAAGCTTGCTATTAAAATTTTGAAAATAATCTTCCAAAAGAATTCATAATCGCCAGTTACGTTTATTGGAACCTTAACATAATTATGAAAGTTATGATGTTTGTTCCTAATAATCTTCGTAACGGCTGAACTGTTTTAGTTTGTGACTTCGAATAACACAGGCTTGCTTAGAGGCCAATTTTAATCCGGGTACCACACTGCTAGTCATAATAATAACAGCAAACCATAAATTCAATGTAATTTCACTGTCAAATGATCGCAAATATTTGCCAAATTCTATTCTTGGTCGCCGACTATCTTCGTAAAGTTATATCACATGTTCGGATACACACAATGCAATGCAAACTATCCCACGCTAAAGTTCTGAAGTACCTTCAACAGATGGCGTTAGTAGTATCGTAAACTTCGAAGTCATAACTTGGGTCTTTTCTTTCTTTGGTAGGTAGGTATGCTGGGAGACCGTATTGTACGTCCATGCAAAGCACAACCATGGAATGCACACCCCTGGAAAGTACAGCCAGTATTACAAACCATTTGGTTTGAATTATCTGGGTGTGCTTTCCATGGTCGTACAATACGCTCCGTACAAACTAAACACATGACGGTATTGCACACCCCTGGAATGTACACCCCGGATTACAAACCAATATTCTCGACGCTCATTGGTCGAGAGTTCGTCATATCCGTGAGCTCTCATTGGTCGAATCGAATAAGTCGCATGACGAGAACGAGCCTCGTTTGCACTGAGCAAGTTCTAATATGTTCAACCAAGAATTGCCATTGATAAATAATGTAAACAATAAGTTAATGTTGGCCTGAGAAATCCTTCCTAAGCAAATCCGTCTTGGATTGGTTAGGTTATTAGGTTTTTTTTAATTACCACTCAAAAAAGATGGATTGCTATCCGAACTTAATCCAACAAACTTGGGTTCAAATAAATAAAACCAACCGGTTAGTTCATCTGCAAAAAAACGACATAAATAACTAATCTACTTACTACATCTACATTAATTTACTAATAGCGTAAATTACTATGGCAACACAGCACTTGCCCCTTGATAGCACTCGCACATGAAAACAGAGCCTGAAATTGGTTCGTATGACGAGAACCAATGTACATAGCTGTACATTCCAGGGTTGTACAAAACTGGCCGTACAAGGTCAACACGTGTAGGGAATGCACGCCCAGGAATGTACGCCCAGTATTACAAACCAAGTATTTGAAACCAATGGTTTGTAATACTGGCTGTACTTTCCAGGGGTGTACTTTCCATGGTTGTGCATTCCATGGACGTACAATACAGGGACTCGGTATGCTTTGTTAGTTTGTTGCTACACGCACCGGTCGGTGTGGCATGAAATCCTACTACTACATATTATAAACGCGAAAGCTTGTGAGGATGGATGTTTGTTACTCTTTAAAATTACTAAACAGATTTTGATGAAACTTTACAGATATATAGCTTATCCATCAGAATAACACATAGGCTACTTTTTATCCGGGTACCAAGCGAACGAAGCCGTGGCTAGTTATGACATAAATAAAAAAAAATTGTAGTAGATTACCTACACCAATATGAATTTTATTTTATAGTAGGTACCGTACATATTATAACGTCGTCGGTATTCGGTACCGTAGGTATCTTAGCTAAGTACGTAGGTTCTAGCTTGACTTACCTAGTAAACCATTCGGAATTTTTAAAGTAATATCGCAAAAATATCAACCTCAGCGAACCTACCAACCTACCGTCGCGGACTCGCGGGTTTAAAGATATAAAAATCTTGATGTTTCTCAAATGTGTGCGTTGACAAACACTATTAACCTAATTAATATTCGTGAGTACATAGGTAGGTACCTACCTAACTTATAGGTTTGGCATTATGTCTACTACCTACTCATCCCAACAACCTCTGTGGCGCAGTGGGCGAACGCCTGCCTGAGACGCAGAAGGTTGCGGGTTCGATTCCCGCTGCGGGACTAATGTTTGTATGATTAGCAAATGTTTGTCTCGGGTCTGGGTGTTTTCTATGTATAATAAGTATGTATTTACAAAAAAAAAGTATATAAGTAGTATATCAGTCATGTAGTTCCCATAACACAAGCTCTGCTTACTTTGGGGCTAAATGATGCTGTGTGAAATATGTCCAGCATTTTTTTTTTTTTTTTTTTTTTTATCTAGATTTTTACTAAGATCAATTTTGTAAATAAGGTCATCTACTTGAGCAAAAAAATAACGTTTCAATGTTAGCTTAAAAGTCCCTATTTATTTTTTAATAATAAATAGGGATTTTACATAATTTGTTTATTTGTCAAAGTTATGTAGATATGTTTGTAGTATTTTTATCTACTTACCTTAACTATTCATGTGAAGGCAAAAGACGTAGCAACTCTTCGGTAGCTAAGTTACGCGCGCATACCTACTTAGTTGCTGTCTGTCTGTCTGCCTGGCAGCGTCTAAACCAGCCAGGATAAATAAATTAAAAAATAAACACATAACGCAACTTAAAGCCTACAAAAAAATTCGGACACAATATCTTCGGACACTTTGTCCGAACTGACACTTTTAATTTTAATATTTTCTTCACAGATGTTTCGGACGCTGTTTTGTACAGTCAGAAAATAAACTTCCCGTTTTTACAATATGAATAGTCAAGTTCACGATAGTTTTTGGAATACAATTATTTTTAGTATTTTCTGTATTTTTGCCCTTATCTATTGATTAGTAATAATAGAGTTTTTTTTTATTATATTACCTATGCTTTTAGGCTAGGTAATATTCTAAATAGTACATCTGGTTTTATGAGACTTATATCTCTTTCATAATGGTGGTCATTTTTTCCAAACAACTATTCAATTTTTCGTCAGAGATTGTTACTAGTTCTACTTTTTAGTCTTTATGCACTAACCAGAAATATTTACATCTTATTATTTTTCAGGAGATGGGGAACCAGCATGTTCATCTAATCCAAACCAAATTGACTTTGAAATAATAACCTCAATGCGCGGAAAACCGGTACTTCTACGTGCAGGCTACAGATACAATAAAAGACGAACAAACAAAGATAATGAAACCAAATGGCTTTGCACGCAAAGAAATACATGCAAAGCAGTACTAGTGACTGCAAGCAACAACTCTATCGTGAAAGAAGATATGCACAACTGCGAGCCTGATTTTGTATCCAATCAATTACAAATGGAATTAGACAAATGCGCCCTAAAAGTGACAAATGTCTGTACCGTCCCTATTCCTAGTGTAGTCCGAGAAGCTGTGGCTGAAATAAAAGGACTGGATCCAATTTGATATAATCAAATGCATGACTCTTTAGACTTAGACTTAAATTTATTCTTATATTAAATTTTGCATACTGTAAAGCAGATCATGGTTGGACTTACTATAACTGTATTATCTACTGATTGTACCCGTGTTTCGCAAATAAATAAATTGAAATTGAAATCTCGTTCAAAAATTACCAAATAAAAAAAAGTGTTGAGAGAAAAACGTATCGAAAAAGAAATCATTCCTTGGGTGTGAAAAAGAATGCCTTATTTTATAAGAGAACCATAAAATATATGAACCAAAAATCCTCATGGTTTTTAGAATTCTTCAGATTATTAATTGTTGATAAAAAAAATGTTATACAAATTTCTTTTTTTTTTTAAATTGTTTGATTCGATAGGTTTATTAGTAGAATATCGGCCCCAATTCGGTGGGTTTAAATTAGAACTGACTAACTATATTCATCCTAAAATGGCGTAAAATTGAATTTAGTCAACTTTAGTATTCAGAAGCGTCACAAGTTTATCCTAAATCTAAAGTGACAGCTCTTAAATCTGGTTAGTTACTCAACTTAGTAAAAAGCATTTAAAACTGCCATTTTGCTATTCAGTTGTATAACATTTAAGGTGATTTATTTGTATATTTAGAAAGGTCAAGCTGAATTTAATCAACACGTAAATAGGTGTTGACTAAGGTTAGAGAGTATTTGAGTGTTCTGTGATAAAGTTATCGTGAAAAGCTGAAACTATGAGCCTATAGTTGCTGGCCTTGTAGATTCATCAGGTAACCAAAAAAACGGCTTACTTAGTTAGACAGGAGTTTTTACAAGATCACTTTTATTTTCAGGCAAAAACAAAACAAATACCTACGCTCACGAACGTATTTCTCATGATCGACGTCCTCGGAGACATACTCAGAAAGTAAATATTTGAGAATAACAAGGGGGTAGAGGGTAGTCAGAGGCACGTCCAAACATTACATTTGACTCATGTCTGCGTTTTTGCAAGTAGTTAGCATTCCACGTGACAGGTTGCAAGCCCATCACCGCTCATTGGAGCAATAACTTATGGCACATACCTTTGAATATTTGGTTTATGCCCGTTTCCTTAAGGTGTTTTCCTTCACCATTTTTGGCACGTGTTAGTAAGCACATAAATCATTCATCTGAAAAATCCTTTGGTGTACGAAGTTGGGGTACCTACTAGGCCAACATGCGAAATGAACTACGCTTTTAGTTCTAGTATATATATATATATATATACAGTGGTGGTCATATAATTAGAAACACTTAGTCACTTGGTAGTCTTTTAATGTAACCAACATTATTAATTCAATTAATTGGAGGTAATAGTTTAATTTACGAAATCACAATGTAAATTTATATCTCTGGGATAATAATAAGCAATAACATTCAGACAACCAATACAATAATTATATTGGTTGTCTGAATGTTGAAAAAATGGGTAAAAACAAGAGCTGTGATGCAGCAACAAGAAAAATTATAGTAAACTTTCATTTTAAACGAAAATGGTCTTACAGAAAGATCGCCGATCATTAAGAGTGTTCCGTAAAGATGGTATTTAACGCCATTGCACATCACAAAAAACATGGAACATCCGATAAGGTGCCTAGAAAAGTTCGGCCAAGGAAGACCACCGTTCAAGAAGACAGGCTTATGATTCGTTTGGCTAAGACAGATCCCTTTAAAGGTTCTAATGTTATACGAAAAGAAGTATTTTCACAAGACGACCCTCGAAACGTGTCCGCAAGACTAGTCCGTAGGCGGTTGGTTGAAGGAAATTTGTATGGAAGACTTGCTAGGAAAGTGCCACTTCTCACCAGGCAACACAGAGAAAATCGTCTAGCCTTCGCTAGAAAATATGCCAGTTGGACTGTTCATCAATGGAGAAAAGTTTTGTTTTCAGATGAAACTAAAGTAAATTTGGTAAATTCCGACGGAAAACGATACATACGGCGACCAATCAACGAGGCTTTGAATAACAAGTACACTATAAAAACAGTTAAGCACGGCGGTGGAAATGTTAAAGTATGGGGATGCTTTTTCGGATACGGAGTTGGTCCCGTGAGAAAGATTGAAGGGCTGATGGATCAGTTTCAATACAAAAAAATCTTAGAGGAGACAATAATCCCATATTCAGATGATTTGCCAGTGAATTGGATTTTTCAGCACGATAATGATCCAAAGCATACAGCAAACAGCGTTAAAGCGTTTCTCAGACAACAATTGGTGACAGTGTTAGAGTGGCCTGCTAATAGTCCGGATTTAAATCCGATAGAGAATTTGTGGCACACTGTGAAGAAAACATTGTCGGATGAGCATATCACCAATATCAACCAACTTTACGACGCATTTGTAGAAGCTTGGAGATGTATTCCTTTGGAAACGTGTGAAAAACTGATAGAATCAATGCCACGTCGTTGTAAAGCTGTAATCGACAACAGAGGGTACCCTACCAAGTACTAACAGTACTAATCGGTTTTGGATGTAGTATTCATAGTATTATTCAAATTAAATGTGGTTTTGTTCACTTAGTTAATGTTTATATTGTTGTTTTTTTTGTTTCTAATTAGTTGTCCACTTTAGTCCATGTATTTTAATAGACTTTTTATTAAAATGTTATATTTTTATATCAAAATTGTTGTTTGTTATTACTAAACTCGTATAGTAATACTTTAAAAGAACCGATACATCCATATAAATACGTAGGAGCCCTCTATGGCACGTTAAAAATTAGTTATGATGTTAATTTGTAATGAAAATAGAAGACAGGGTTGGTGTTTCTAATTATATGACCACCACTGTATATATATATGTATGCACAGCTTGGAGGAATTACCGGCATCAACCACTACGTTACCGCCCACCCATTCCTACTGGGGATGCTAATGCATCAGAAAAATAAAAAACATTTTATTTTTGAGTCTATTTTATTCTTGTTTGATCCAATTATTCACTGAATGCTTCCTAAAAACGCAAACGACTTGTTTTTTATTTCCTTCCAGATTTCATGATGGGGAGATTTTTCTGTCACACATGTAGTTTCCCATTTGAAGACTCGGTGTAGTTGCTTGCACCGTTCACCGTAATCATAAAATCCATTTCCAGTTTGAAACAATTATGTGAGCACTGTAATGCCTGTTAGTAACTTCCCGGGGTAAAAAGTAACAAAACCTTAATTGAAGTCATACAACACCATTGTAAGTAACCACATAACCATGGTTAAGCCATTTTGTAGAAATAGTGATAGAGACAAACACACAAATAAACAAGCTCTTACCCCAAACGCACACACCAGCTTCTTGCGTTGCAGGTAAAAACTAATTGGAATTATTTGATGGGCATAGGCATTTAATGCACCTGTCAAACTTACCAGCATCAGTTTGGGTGTTTCTCCATGAGTTCTGTTTTATAGTAGCAGTGATCTTGATGTAGACGGTCATGTACAAGGTTAATTCTGTAAAAAATATATAATTAAGTACCGTTTTAATAGTAGTAGAACTTCTGTGAAAGGGCTTATCTGGGGAAGTGCTACCACCATGCTTATCTCTGCCACCAAGCAGCTCTCATTGCTGTGTTCCGGTTTGACGGGTATGGTTGCCACTGAATTTCAAGCACATGAGATCTTTCATATTGATATATCAGGAAGGCAACATGTGAGCGATAACTTTGGTGTCGCAAGTATCCATAAACTACGGTAACTGTTTACCAATAGGTGGGTCGTATTAAAATTTGCCTTTTTAGTAGTATAAATAGTAGACGGGTCAATGATGACGATTTATATAAGTAGGTAACTTATATAAATCGTCATCATTGACCCGTCTGTCTACAGCCACTGTTGGGTACAAGCCATAGCTTCTGTATACTTACTGGTTTTTTGCAACGATTTGAGGAGTACCGCTAGTGATCTCACTAGAAGTAAATAACGAAGGATAGGATAAGCAAAACGCCGACAAGAAGAAGAGTCTTCCTACGATTTGATTTCACAAAATAGTTTCGACGAACTGCGTGCAGAGCTCTTGGAAGCTCAAGCAGTTCAGTCTTTCTTTCACCGTTTGAAGCACTGAAGACACATAGTCCTAACTTTTTTGGAAACGAGCAAAAGAAAAATTTTACGCGATAAAATAAAATGACAAAGAAACCATCACAGACTACATATAAATACTACAAAAACCCATCAAACAACACGCACCAGACAAAAAAAACTTAATAAAAGAGTGGTTAGCGCCATCTAGCGTCGAGTAGTGCCAAAATAAGTGAAGTAAATGAACGATTTTTACTAAAAAACGGGATATTAACCATGACTTGTGAGTTTTAATGTTTCCCGATATTTAGTAAAAATTATGTTCAAAACCATGATAGTTTCAAAAGTTAAATGAACGGTTGTATGTTATCTGTTAATTCAATTTAGTCATGTAAGAAGAGCTGTCATTTGAATGTTTTAATTTAGTCATATGTATTAGCTGAATACGGTTTGAAGATTCACTAACTTAATTAAGACATTTTTAACTAGTTAGTTTGTAAATAGCAGAAATGACAGCAATGTGCCAAATGCTGTGAAACTACTGTAATTGTTGTAGATTTTTTTGTTATAGATTTTTATTGCTTGCTTAGTAAATTTAATTAAATATGTATGTATGTAGTTATTATATAGTACTTAGTCCGTGTTAGAACTGATTATAAACTGTGATTTTATTGTACCTACATTCTAAGAGAATAAACGAAAATGTTTTCTTTTTTAAATCGATCATGGTAAATCAATCAATTTGATTGATGTCAAGTTATTATTTTACTATAGTATAATATATGATTATAGTAGATTTAAAAGCAATATTTATAAGATGTTGATTTTTATAAAAAATAAAAATAGTGTTCTGTGGATGTGGATTACAGTGATACACGTCCACAGAACAGTTATGATGCCGAAAAATAGCGCTATGATTTATCCTAAAATAAATATCCTAAATCTTTTCTTAGTATGTAATATAATATATTTTAAAACTTTTTTAACTGATTGTACAAAACAGCTTCAATATTTTGATGGTGTCCGAAACGTCAGTAAATAATTAGTTAAATTAAAAGTGTTAGTTCGGAGAAAGTGTCCGAAGATATTGTTTCCGAAACGTCATCAAGCCTTGGTTATTTATATTTCTTTTTTGCAACTGTCTAGGTATTGTTTTTAAAGTGTCAATTCAACATCAAATGATACCACACTATACGTATACATAATACTAAAGTAACGTTACAAAGTCAAGAACAGAGATCATGTTGCGAGATAAGCACATGTCGCGCATGAGTTGTTAGTTCGGAGAAAGTGTCCGAAGATATTGTTTCCGAAACGTCATCAAGCCTTGGTTATTTATATTTTTTTTTGCAACTGTCTAGGTATTGTTTTTAAAGTGTCAATTCGACATCAAATGATACCACACTATACGTATACATAATACTTAAGTAACGTTACAAAGTCAAGAACAGAGATCATATTGCGAGATAAGCACATGTCGCGCATGAGTAGGTAACTGAAACATCTTTTGATCCTAAGGTCGTGGGATCGAAAATGGGCGTGCACAGAATGGATTTTCCACCTATACCTAAAGGTGCGTATTTTTTGCGCTCACGTAACCAACAGAAGGATATCGCAGGTATCATTTATCTCAGTGATAGCAGACTTTGTACCTACTTACCAACTATCGATCAAAATATTTGTCTCGTGCACCTAATCAATTTGAACCTTGGACCTTCAGCCAAAGTCGATGCACTTTCAATTAAGTAGGTAGGTGCTACTCATTATTACAATACGAGTTACTTGCTGGTGTTTTGAACACCGCAAAGAGCCGGTTATAAGGTAAAAATAATATTTTGTGGTAAAAGAGTTTTTTGTTCGTTTGTCAGTGACAACTTTTACGATTGTTCAACTGATTGAAATTGAAATGCGGTTTTGATAGATTTTATCGCCACAATATGTCTCTAACAGAGGCACTGAAGATGATAGAATATTATACATATTATACGAGTCAGGTTTCTTTTTTGTAGCAGTCTACTTGTCTAGGGACTTTACAACTGCCATGTGACTATTGACGATCTCAATGGCGCGCCAGACGAAAGAGGTGCTGGTTCTTTTCTTTTTTATACAACTTAATTAGCAATCAAGCATACGGCACACCCGTGGAAAAGCCGTTACAGTAACCTATGGACGCTAGCAACACCTGAGGTATCACTCGCGCGTTGCCATGACATGGCGGGTGAAAAGTCTCATGTGTCTGTAACTTCACCGGCACCAATACCCTTCAATCTGGAACACAGCAATGCGAGTATTACTGCTTGAAGGCAGAAATAAGTATAGTGGTAGTTGGTAGTATTCCCGGACAAGCCCTTCACAAGGAGCTCTACTTCTCGCTGCGGGACAAATATTTGCATGTTTGTTCAGATATTTGTTTCCGGTCTTGATGTTATGGTACAGTCAGATACAAAATTGGTTATGGATTTGAGTTTTGAGATGCTGTTTTTCTTCGAAAGGAAATCGTTTTCTTTAGCCAAAGCGGATTGGTACCTAGCCCAATATTTTGAACTAGGTTCCAGAAAAAAAATGAATTATAAAAATGAAAACTGTGTATCTACCATGTTACTTGCAGTTTTTTATACACACGACACTGGGAATCCTAGTGTGGAGTATGGACTACGTATGTGACTGTTAGATATTTATATCCACACGTACTGGTGGTGCCTAGAACGGGACGTGGGAAGCCCAATTTCATGATTCACGGCTCATCCAGGAGACACGAAACTAGTCCCGATTAATCCCATGGTATAGGAAGAAACCACCAGTGGCCGGCGATTTTTATAAGCATTTTCCTCAAACCACCATCAAACAAAATAGAAGACAAGCATGTGAACGACCGCCATTTTCCTCTAGATAAGAGGAAATTGATTCTCTAGATAAAAAAGTCTTCGGTTATTCAAAAGTGAATCACCTAAGAAGGTAATGTATGCCGGCACGCTCGTAGATACATTACCCCACTCAGGCACTTATAAAATAATAGATATGCCGATCGGCTGCCATTGTAAAGCACGACGACAGAATTCTTAGGGAAGTACCTACCACTAAAAAACATCCCAAACTAACTACTGCCCACGACTTCACCCGCGTGATACCCGGATAAAAAGTACTTACGTTGCAAAATTGGTCTCCACGAAAAGCTATTTTGTTTTAACGGGATAATTACAGCCTATGCCCATCCTAAACTCCTGAACGGTCCACGGACCCGTGGTAAATAACGAAGTTGATTTTTTTTAAATCGGATGAGTAGTTTTGGAGATTACCTTCTACATCCAAACATACAAACTTTACCTTTTTATAATACTATTAGTGTAGGTATATTATTTTCTACGATATTTTTTATCCGAAACCAGCTGGACTTTATCTACGCTTTGCTGTGATTGTCTATGACGCAGTCAACGTAATCGCAAGACCATAGAGTATATCATAATAGTGATACGCCTGGAAAGTCATGTAAATAATAAAATAAAAGTAAAAATCTTTTCAAAAACAAGCTTTTAACCCTGAGTGCAGCAACCATGTTATGGTAAAACTTAATACCAGCTATCATAATAAAATGCGTACACTAATGTTGTGTCTTTGCTGTTGACCGTTGAAGAGTTTCTTTTTCTGGAGATAATCCTAGATATCGATTCAGGTCATCCTTACCATATAAATACATTGTCATCGGAACTGAACCAACATGTACAAATTCAACTCCGTAAGATAAGAGGAACCAAATGGTTCTAATTCAGCTTGCAAGATTTGACCTAAACAAACAAACTAACATACATACATTGCAAGTTAAATAAAAGCTTGTAATTACGTGCGATTGTAACATAAGGTATGCCTGTATTGCCCGCGACTTTCGTTCTACTACCGGCAGTTACCCCCGCCTTTCGTCCTACTACCGGCAGTTACCCCCAACTCTCGTCAGGTAGGTACCTACAGGGTCTGTATGAAATATCGAATGCTTTGTGCTTGTGACCTGTCACGTGGAATACTAACTACTAGGCAATACGTAAGCAAGTGCCAAATACAATGCTTGGACATGCCTCTGCCTAAGCAACTACTTTTTATCCTCACGGATACCTATGTGTACTGAGTACGGATTACAGTCGTGAGCGTGTTAGTTTTTTAAAGTCCTTATATGTTCTAGTCCAAGCATAATGGACCAACCTAGAGTCCGAATGCGGTAAAGGAAGTCCACCTACATAAAATGTTCTAGTCCGGAGTTCGAACACTCGAAAAACATTAACGGGACCTTCCTTACTGTAATTTAATTCTAATCGACGCGGCGGCCGCGTCCACATTTTTGAACATTCTGAGTGGGTTTTATTTGTTTGTTGCATCATTGTTTCTTGACCCCCTTGCGCTAGTTCATCGGTCAGTGACTGTTGGCCATGAAAAGAGTTGACTCTTCATGGCGAACAGTGTTTGAATCACTCCGCTTATTTCTTATACTGTTCTTTACATCGTAGGATTTGAACAGGATCTTCTCAGGACGTGCCTACGTTGTTTTTAACCAGCAAAAAGGAGGGTTTCAATTGTATTTTTTAATATTACACAAGCATCGATTACCTACTGCGTGATGCTTGGTCCTACTTGAAATGTAGAGTTCTAAAACTTAATGACAAGAACATGGGTTTAGGTAGCCGACCTAAATAAAAACAGTTTTACGCATGCCCAGTGAGCAAAAACTGCGATGTTTTTTTCTTAATCTGACGTCGGTTGACTTGATGAAAAATTATATTAAAATTATCTTATAATTAATCAGTCAAAGTCCACTTTTTTAACATGGTATGAAGTTCAATGTTAAATCCGGCCGACAATTAAATAAATAAAATAAATAATGCTGGATATTTTCACACAGAATCATCTAGCCCTTAAACAGAGCTTGTTTTGTATGGGAACTACATGACTGATTTACTACTTACGTAAACTGATTTGACAGGAGTAAAATTCACTACTGCACTATCAGTAAAAGAGAGAGACAGTTGTCGATTCTGACTAAAATTAAGTTTAGTCAGAATCGACAGAATCGGCGCCATTGTCTCGTTTCCATTGCCATTTTATAATAGCAAGAGTGCCTACCTATCGCTGGGTGAAGCAAGCGTATTGCCGTTTGAAACAGTAGGACCTTAAGTACCTAACCAATGTCCTACACAGATCCTAGTTTTTTAGTTAGTTTTTTCAGATTGAATTAATACTGTTTTAATTTGATGGAACTTCTCATTATTACCAAGGGCCGCTGGCAATTTGCCAACAATCGGTCCCCTAGATAATTATTACATACTTAGGATGTATTATAAGTCATATGTACCTAGCATGGGGTCATTCCCACTCAATGTAAATAATTTTCCCTCTCAATCCCACGAAATAGTTTAATAATAATTTAGGTACTTATTTTGTTCCCACTCAATCCCACGCCACAGAATACAATATCAGTACTACCAGACTAGGCCAAGCAAAAGAACAGCCAATAACAACATCGTAGTAAAGATCGGCAAGATGTTTTTGTTGCAAGTTGCAATGTTAGCAAGAAAGACTATCGTTTAAACATCACAAAGACGAAATCCGTCTTATCAGTTAACCTTGGTCCCTTATGCAATGTGCGGTACGCTAAAACATGTCTGTCGGAGTGTTGTGAGTGAGGCTGTGCAAAATGAGTGAGAACGTAGAAAGCGGAGATAAGGCCCGCCGTTCCTACGTTCAGTTTTATTGATTGTCCGAGTAAGTATCTACCTATTAAAGTACTCAAGTACCTACTTCCTGCATTTTGTTTGATAGTTTTTATTTATTTTTTTGTTATAAAGTATCTTCAACTTATTTGGGTGTACTGTAGTCTAAAATATCATTCATTTAATAATCATAATTCCCTTACTATCCCACAACATGACCCTATCATTTGAAGTAGGTAGGTACCTACAATGGTAGGAAAACAAAAAATATAGTCTTAAGCTTTTTTTGGTAACTGTACCTAGCACCTACCTAAAACTCCTGGCATTGGCTGGGAAAGAAAAATACTTTATTATTATAATAAAAATGGCATGGGCTTGCGTGGGAACCAATATATAGAATTTTTAATTTGGAGAACAATAAATTTGGCATTGGTGGGAATGATCCCTAGCATGCACGGCCTACTACATCGCTCGTGACGTCATCCATCGCTGGTTCTTTACAAATACGACCGGAATTTGGTTACGTCGCATGACATTTTCAGTGACAATAAATCTTGCAATGCAGCTATTTATACAGGCACTGCAGGTAAGGCATCATATCACACCCTTACACTCGTTATGAGATTCGGCCACTTGAAAACGAAGTCCTATTGCCTACCGTTCAGTTCAATTGGCTCCTACATCTACATTATATGTACGTACCTATAAATTATTGGTAGATACTTAGCTTAGGAATGCTATACATAGATATTGTATGTAGGTTTAGACTTTATCCTCCGTATATCATAATAACTTCGATTTGAACTTTGAACAGTCAAGGTTAATCTACTTACCTAACATCCTCATAACAATGTTATTGTTTTGCTTACATTATGAGGAAAACTAAGTAGGAACATAACATTATCTAAATTCTTATAGGGTTATCGTAGCTATAACTTTTTACCTATGGCTTTTCCAGAATGGTTTTACGACGAATATTATATTATGTTAGACAAAAATCGCTGAACCATAAGTAGGTACTAAGGAAATTATTACGTATACATTCATTCGAGGCGCATTTTAGCTTTGACTATTTAAAACATATTAGCCTCGATTCTTTAGTACACTGACTAAACTAAATTTAAACTATCGCTCTCTTTTACTGATAGTGTATGCAAGAAAGAGATAGCTACAATTTTAGTGCCGTGTGCTGATGTCAAATCAGTTTACGTGCCGCTTTTCTTCGTGTTTATAGTCAGCATGTTTTGATATCACGACTAAATTTGTATGGAAAACTTAAATCTGACTAATTTGACAGCACTAAAATTGTAGCTATCTCTTTCTTGCTTGCATTATCAGTAAAAGAGAGCGACAGTTTAAATTTAGTTAAGTCAGTGTACTACAGAATCGAGGCCATTATGTCACTACAGTAGGTCACATTTGACATTTAATAATTACAAAATAAATTTGTTACGGCGCCGCGCCGACGGCCACACAATATTATTTATTTTCTCAAATTAAAACGGCACAATTGTCCACTTTTTTCAGCTACTAAATATAAGTATATTTATTTTAATAACGAAAAATAAGTTGTTTTCACGATTTACTTTAACTAATAAACCTTTCTAAACATAATAAAAATATATTCTAAATAAACTGAACGTTTATACCCGTTTTACTAAGGATGTTATCCAAAAAATCTAACGACTTCATTTGATTTTGGTTCCGAGTCGACAAGTTGAATATAATGACAATCGTGTGCCGTTATTAAAACCACTTAACATGATGCGAAGGTAGGTACATAACCTACCCAACTTTAAATGTTAGTAAGCACTTAACTAGATATGTGTAGGTGGTATCTTATCTATGTACTTACCTATAACTTGTTTAAAAAATATCCACGTCCCATTTTGTTATGACGTTGAACGTCGCGAACGGAAAAACCATATAGACTACAATTTCAACCTTTCTCATAAAAATTTAAAAGTTGTTTGGCTAAACGGAATTTTGTTTTCGACTGTTTAATTTGAAATGACACACCAGTAAAGAACAAGCAGTCAAAAGTTGCCCGACTTTTACTTTTCCTTTGGTAAAGTTGGTTGGTATGTTTATAATACCAGTTTATATATATGTTGATTGATGATTTTCTATGAGAAAATATAATTTTGCTCATGACTAATCGTTCACTTTGACCGCATTGCATTTTTTTATGCGTCCATTCTTACCATATTTACAAGGTACCTAATGCATCTATGATATCATTGTATTTTACAAGATAACAAGACCTAATGTAAGTACCTAGGTACGAGTACTTAGGATAATAATTAAAAAAAAAAAATTTTTTTTTTTAAATTTTTGAATTAAAAAAATAAAACTTCGTAGCGCACTGACCGAGCGCTTTGGCTTTTTTCTGTGATCGTGCCGCACTCGCATACCTCACGTAAACTAATTGCGTACCTATGTGTGCGTGTATTTTACATTTATTTAGATTTATTTATGGTCAACCTAACCTGCTTCATAGCTTCCAGCATTTCCAGAACTTAGATTTTGGCAACATCGTTCGAAATAAAGCAATTTAGTTTTCACCTACGCAGGGGTAATCAGATACAGTTGTTGCCCTCAGTTTTCGAGAGTCTTATTATACTAAATAGTACTTTGCTACGGAGATCAGCTTATACGAACTCCTGAGGTAAAAGGTAGGTAGGTCTTCCTAGTTTGGACAGGTATTTGTCGTCCTTTTTAGTATAGTCCTTTAATATGGAACACATGAGGCTTTACTAGCTGCGTAAACCGTTTTACTTTGCTACAGAGATCCAAATCGTCAAACACACCAATTCAGCGTTTACGAATTCTTGAGATAAAAGGTCTTCCTAGTTTGGCCAGGTATTTGTCGTCCTTTTTAGTATGGTCCTTTAATATGGAACACATGTGGCTTTACTAGCTGCGTACACTGATTTACGTTCGTTTTCCAATAGACTAAAGGCGTGCCTAAGGTCCTGGGCGAAGTAGTTCCGCTTGTAATACTACTCCCTGGTTATTCCATCTCCAATTTGGCCAGAGTACGAGCACGTTCGCCTAGGTTTTCCCCTTCCGATTGCTTGCTACTTGTTAGATAATGATAAAGAAATAAATTATCAATAAATCATTTTTATCATACGTTTTTAGGAATGTTAGGAACGTTATCGCGAATACCTACGAAAAATAAATCTGTTATAAAGATTAAGGAAATCCACATTATCAGAAGATGGGCCGTGCACAAAAGAAACTCGTGTGTCATTTCGGTAACTATTAAAGTACCAATTACTTCATCATCATCATAATCAAGCCCGTATGGACCCACTCTTGAGTATACTCTAGGCCGAATCTTTTTTCGTCATTCTCTCCGGTCCCTTGACCATCTACCAATTCTCGGCTACGCGAAACGGCTGCCTACTGGTTGTTCAGCCCGAACATCTTATGGCCGTCGTCCATCGTCCTATAGGTACAAGTGTCCTGCCCCCCCCCCCCCCTCTTCAACCTTGCTATGCAAACACTAACTAATATTTATCAAAATGATTGCCATAGTTGGTGGTAGGGCGCGTCTTCGTGGAATGCACGAACTATAAAATACTCTGAGTGCTCAAATCACCAGTAGGACTGCCTTGCTTGCTTTGCTGTATCTTTCTGTCAACAGAAAGTGGTATTTGTCTAGACCCTGGGGCCAAACCATCAAGCCTTATTGCGATTCAATTTAGGCAACGATGTCAAATCCCGCTTCGCGCAAACCGGAAAGTGACATCTTTGCCTAAACTGACTGCTATAAGACTTCATTGTTAGGCCCAGGAGTCGTTATTTTTGAGTGCTTTTCATAAAGTACCTACAGTAATTAAAATGCTAATTTCAATGCAAATATTTGTCTTGGTCTTCTCTATGTATAAAATGTATGTATTTACAAAAAAAAATGTTTATAGGTAGTATATCATTTATGTAGTTCCCATAATACAAGCTCTGCTTAGTATGGGGCTAGATGATGTTGTGTGAAAATGTCCAGCGTTATTATTATTATTAAAAGTTAAGTTCCGAGAAGGGCGCGCTCCATTGCACTGCCCTATGCACTTACTTCTTTGTAAAAGGCCGTATCTAACAAAGAATGAGCAGGACACATTGGTTGAACACCTTTGTTATCAGACCAGTTTCAATTTCAGGACGTCCTCCAGCTTGCTTAAGGTGATCCATCCTAGTTGAGTTTGTTTCGAAAGCTTTTTAAACTGAGAGGCAGTAGGTAGGTATGTAAGGTTACATTCTGCTTCTACGGTAATTGTAAAGTTCGTTCAAGCATGTCAGTGCCGCGGCGGTTGTGAATAATTTCATGAAATCTACCTACTTCTTATTATTTGTAAAACGGCCTTTACAAATAATAAGAAGTAGGTAATGTTAATCCGAAGCCACTTTCGGCTTCGGAAGTTTAAAAATAATGTTGATCCGAAGCCACTTTCGGCTCCGCCTGCTACAGTTCGCAGCGATTTCCCATCAACTGATGCGTTCCTTCGCATCAACTTCGGATTTCAAATCGGCTTCCCCGTGACTCCAGCTTTAAAAACACTATCTAGGTACAAGTATAGCAGGTATTATGATATCTGAGACGTATATACCTAGGTCACAACTACAGGTTACATGATCGACACGTGTCGAACTGTCGATAAAGATCAATCAAGAAAAATAGAATGTAGGTATGAATAAGATTCAATTCTATTATTAGAAAAGGTAGGTTACCCAGGGAACTCAGGGAATAAATAATAAAGCAAAAATAGTAGTTCGGTATTTTTATAATGTAAAATGTTATATTTCATTTTTGTTTTTATCATCCTATTCGAATATAATTAGCTTTCAGCTATAAACATTGTTTTTTTTTTTCAATTTCAAGGCAAGGCATCACATTCGACACAAAAGTAGGTACCTATATAGACAGAGGTTTTAGACAATGCTTATAAAGATAAATTTATCTCGAATTTATAATTTTCTTCGGAATGATTATCTTTCTAGGTTTAATACTCAACATATTTTTATGTAGTAGAATACCTACCTACATAAATATGTGCATTAGGCACAAAAAATATTTCCATTTATAATTTTCTAAATATTTAAATAACTATAACTTCTCAACGTTAAATCACGAAACGATTAGAAAATGGCACCTATATAGGTGCATTGCATATAGCGCCTTCCCTTACAACACTACTCAAATCTTGAGTACCGTTTGACCGTTTCAGTATTTAGCCATTAAGATGATATATATAAAATGCTGATAATTAATGTTTGACACAAAACAGCATATTTCAACAATAATAAAATTTACCAGGACAAAAAAGAACTGTGTCATAGACAGTAATTGTAACTATAAAATCAAACGGCCAAACCCAAAGTTCCCAATTACCTCTTTAACAGTTCATTAAATTGGTCCAAAGTAGATAGATACCTGAATACCCTATAAAAAATGGGAGGAACTATTTAATGACAATTTGATATAGGTAAGTCACATTTTTGATGAATTTTCTAAAAATATTTTTTCTTGATACACATACTTATTACTTATTGCCTTATTACATAAGGAAATTTTAATTGTTATTGACCAAATCAATATACCTAGGTACATTAATGTGTGGTAAGTGTTACAAAATTACTATCCTTCTCATATAAAATTCAATATTAAACGCCAGAAGGGTAACCAGGTGGTTACCCTTCTGGCGTTTAGGTTTAGGTTCTGGTAGGTTTAGTCAGTGTCACCAGCTGGTGACACTGACTAAACCTACCTACCTACACAATAAAATAAGAAATGCACAATGTCAACTAAATGCTATCATTTAAGTTACTAACATTTTAGTAGGTTTATTATTGTAATACATTAAATTATTTTAATATTAATTATTTTATAATCTTTGTACAAAATATATTTAAACTACTTTTAACATTTAGGTAGTATTTAAACTATTCATAAACTACATTCACATAACATAACATTAGAAAAACAATAAAATCTCATTTGAAAATTTTAGAGGCAGTTTGGTTGACAACGAAGCAGGACTGAAACCCTATTATGGACCTTCAATGACTCGCCCTTTATCTTTGATAGGGAAAAAGTTATGATTATATAAACAGTAAAATCACCATATGGCTAATTTTTATTTTTCTAACAAAATATCCCATCCAAATATTGAATAGTTAAATACCTATATGAACAATAATTCACAAGGGAACTGTCCATACTCACTAAAATGAATATCAGATTGCATGTTCAGGATCATGAGCAGTATACACAACAAAAACACCCGTATAATTACAATAATAATAATAAGCTGGACATTTTTCACACAGCATTATCTAGCCCCAAACTAAAAAGAGCTTCTCATACAAAAAATTGACCCGCGGCGGGAATCAAACCCGCAACCTTCTGAGTCATGCGCGAGTGTTCGCCCACAGCGCCACAGAGGTCCACACAATAAACTCAAATTACTTATCATCATCAACAACCTGTAGAAGGCCATTGTTGGACACAACCTTCCCCAAAATAGTGCTATGATAAACAACCTCCATCCATACAAAATGAGTACTTAATGTTTTATATTACAAGTGGTGGAAAGAAGGAGATATCTCAATAACATTTACTGTGATATTTTTTTGAATACACATAATATGTATAGCTGATAAATTCTAGCAGGCAGACTTCTTCCAGATAGATAGTTACCAAGATCCATAACAGCGGGCAACAACAAAATGTTTTAGAATACTTATATAAACTTTATGAAGAGCTAGTATTTGGTGGTAATGGGGGTAGGTTATAAGACTTTCCATCCGGAGTCATCCAACATGTTGGTGGATCATGGTTGTGTCTTCCGATGCTCTCCGTCACCCTTCCGTTATTGTTGATACGAAGTTTGGCTGGACAGCAACGACTGAAGAAATACCAACAGTACCACAGCTGGCTTCCATATGCTTTCTTGTACATGAATCTGAATGTGTGATTTTGGTATATAAATAGCTTCGAATTTCCTCTGGTGTTTATGAATATACCTGAAATTACAATATGTTTAATAATTTAGCAACAAAAACTGTGACCTTAGCAAAGCTTATTAGAAAAAGGAAAGTAAATAAAACAATTTTTAAGTAGATACTGGATTTTTTAATAAAAGGGCAAACACAATATGTTTAATCAATTGTTGATATTTTTACATTTCCAACATCTTATGATTTTATAATCACCTACCTATTTATTCAAAACTTTGGCTGTTTTTAATATTAAAGTTCTTTTTTGTGATCTAGGTAAGGTAGTTAGGGTACCTCTACCTTACCTACCTACTGGACCATAGCATTTAAAAGTTTTGCCAAGTGACTACATAAGTTCTTTATTTGTTCTAACAAATTAATTATGTAAAATTATGTTATGATTAATGTTTTTTTAATACTCTTTCTGTCTAATTTCAAAAGGTGGTCTAAACTTGAATTTAACTCTAGTTCAGTCAGGGCTACTAAAACAAGGTTTTTACACATTATCTAAATTGTCACTGTAAAGCAACTAATATAATATTTAAGTAAAAATAAATTGCGGAAGGATGTGATTGATTAAAATACATGTAATACTACAAAAAAATACACATAATTTACTATAATGAACTAATTTGGCTACCACATGAAATCAAAATGAGATCGAGTTATTATAATAGAAATAAATTAGGTGGCTGCCTTGTTTATCTTAACAATTATTTATCATAAAACTCTTTTTGAAACGGAAAATAAACTGTCGGCTATTTTATTTTACAATATTTTTTTTACAATTTGTCTTGAAAATCTGGATTCCAAAGTGAGATCTATCAAGGAAAAATAAACCAACTTTCGTAATGAGACGCTTATCCAGTTTCAGATGGCTTATTTATGCACTCAGTGAGTTTACATTATAGCTTCACTTAAACTTTTTTAAATCACTATACACTCCACTGATTGTTCTAAAGACATCCACAAATGCCATGCTTGGTTACACAAAGTTCTTTATTCACAATATACACGTTAGAGGAATAAAACTTTTGTCTATCACAAATCTCGAGCAGTTTTAATATCACATTGTTTTAGTTGTCATGCTCACTGACAGACGGACGGAATGAAGTGAGAAATACAATGAAATGTTTTTTTTTTACGCTGTTGCTTCTCAGCCGTTCGGATACATACTGAGCATTTATTCAGCGAATTCGGTTTAGATTGACATTTTAGTTAAATGGACTTTGAAACTGTTAGTGGTAGGTATTTATACAACTTGTTGATCTTGATCGTTATCTTTTGTATTTAACTAGAATTAAAACTGAGTATTTGTGATATAGAATAAAACTCGAGTATGGTAACGCGAAAATAGCAGCGCCAGCGCGGCTGTTTTCGGAAACATGGGCCCGAGTAAAGCTAGGAATGTATACGTAAATGTATACGAGGAATTAAGTACCTAGGTCAGCGTTGGTAGAAGGTAACTTTTGTAAGCTTTAAGGTGATTTTTAACTTCGTCGGGTTACTTTTAGGTTATACAACTCAAAAAGTTATTTTAGGTGTTTTTTGGAATTTTTAGATTTAATCTATTATTTACTTGAATACAACCTAAAACGGAATGAAGGTTTCTTTTAACACTAAAAGATTACTAAAGTTTAGAAGCTACTGAAATATAATGATGGGATTTAGAAAGCCGTCGCACGAATTTCGATAAAAAAGGCACAGGGGTGGAAGGAGTGGATTCCCCCATTCCAACGGTACCACTCTCAAAGTTAGGAATTGAAAAGTTTGTGAGAAAATTAAATTTTAAACATTTTTAGGTTGAGTATTGAAAAATAAAATTTAATGTACTGGAGTTGGAGGCTTGTTTTGTAATGCACATGCTTGGAAATCATAAAAAGATGGATTAACAACTGTGTTTTTTTTTACTTTTTTGATTTGCGAATTTGTTTTCTGGATTCCGATATGATATACATGATTACAATGGACCAACCTTTGAATGTAGTAGTGGGGCCTCAGCACGTATGGCACCACTTTTGTAGCTACACACTTTCTCGAAACGAGGCCTCACTCTTTTCGTTTGACACACCTGCACACCAACACAGTTGGACAATCGCGCTAGGCGCGAGGCGCGAGCCGAGCCGCGAGGAAAGATCGTGTTGGCTCGCACAAGCGCCTCGCTCCATTACCACACCACACAACACGCAGTGCACACTGTTCCCAAGACTACCTTACTCAACTACGTTCAGAAACTGCCTTGCCTCAATTGTGGTACCACAGTGTGCTGGCTCAGTTGTAAAACTGAACCCCTCGCACGATCCTCATTTTCAAACAGTGTGCTACCCATGACTATTTGAATGGTCCGAAAAACATTATATTCCGACACTGTTCAGTCCAATAAGTAACATAAAAACACTTAGCTTCACCGTTTCTAAGAAAACTATAGTTATTTTTGTGTTTAGATTTTTTGTATTGAAAATTCTATTTGTGCACGACGGGATTTAAACAAATAATCTTCGGATTGAAAGTCGAGGACACAAGCCAGCCTCTGCTCTCTTCGGGAGAAAGATCAAAGAACGCTTTCAGAGTCTTGTTTTGGTTTTGTCTTTGTTTTTGCAGTCTCCAAATTTGGCGCTTTTTGGCTTTCTCTTTCTCCGTCATATCAGATATTTTCTTTTGGGTTTTTTTAATTCTTTCAAAGTTTTTTTTTTCGATATTCTTCCTTTTTTTCGAGATTATTGTTTAATCTCTCCCTGAAACGCCGCTGTTTAATCCTTAATATTATTCTACGTCACCAAAGTTCACCTCCAAGTCATGGGGCAAGTCAAACCAACTGGGACCTGTTTGTATGAAGAAATAAAAATTGAGAACTTGTTGCCGAGCCGCGACTACGTTGTTGACTACCAAAATTACTTATTGGAAAATCCTGACAAGAAGCCTGATTTCTATAGCAATGTCCTGACGTTGTAGCAGCAAGCGCACGCGATGTAATTTATACTACTCATATATTATATACTTCTTACCTATATGTATAATATAGTTGAAGAGTTTGTTTGTTTTATATTACCTTCATTAGTCCAATGAAATCAAATCTGGGATGTAAATTTTAACCTACTTCTAATTGTCGCATCGAAATGAAACTTTGTATCATATGATAAGTAGTTCGGATGACGATACTATAATTTGGTATCTGAGCTGATCTGATGATAGAACCAGGAGGTGGATAGTGGATTTTTTTTTAAAATTTTAAAGTGCGTGATGTTTTTAGCGAGTATTTTCGTTCCAGTTACACTTACACAATGGCAATGGGGAACGATCATGACGGGCTTATCAATGTCAATGACATATACAACTTGTAAAGGTCTTCTTAACCTAAACATTCCCGTCCAGTAATTGAGTACCATTGTCTCGTACAATGATTTAGTATCTTTGTTTCACGATGAAAGAACTTACTTGACAATAAATAACTGGCAACAACCTCATAGTCTTGCCGGATTCCACACTAAGATGCCTTGCGTCATTGGTATCAGGAACTACGAGTACCTAAGTGGTACTTAGGTACATAGGTGCTAGGTACCTAATAAAACCCGCCCACAAATTACACTAACAAAATGGGAACGAGACAATGGTACTCATCATCCAGAAATCGGTAATAGTATAAAGTGTTTTTTTAAATTATTTTATACATGTGCAAATCGATATGATGCACTTGTCTATAGAACGATTTTTTTGTATAGTTTTATTTCACATATGACTGCTGTACTCATAAGTGAAATAAAATTATACAAAAACTGTATGTAACTGAACTAACAGCATCTACGCACTGAAATCAAAATCGCCAACGTAGGTGAGAAAGCTGCCAAGCTGAAGTGGGACTGGGCTGGTCACGTTTCGGCTGACAGAGTAAGGCGGCGGCGTCGCTGAACCAGAAGAAGGTGGCGGGACGAACTGGTCTATGAGAGGAACTGGCCCACGATGGCCTACGATGGAAGTGACTATCGTATCGGGATAGCATGGGCTGATAGTAAAAGTAACTAAGTAACTTAATACGAAATACTTCGATTCTTGGTTATTCATATTTAATCATAATAAAGTAACTTCACTACATTCCCTACAATGTATTTTCACCAAATTAGATTGAGAATACGTTGAACCTTGGTTATTCCTATTTTAACAAAATATTTCGTTTTCAGTTGCGAATTTCGTACCAACAGCAAAAGGAAGTATGTTGCTGGTGCATGAAGGCTACGCTTTCCGCCTGAAGAACAAATTAGCGTATGGCAAGAAGCAATGGTACTGCATGGGACGTCCAAAGCTAGGGTGCACTGTTGACGTGACGACAGAAGTCCACAGGCAAGGTAGCGTGATTAAGCGAGTACGCAGCAGGCATAACCATCCGCAACCTGGGTTTCATCAGCGAAAGGACGGATCGTTCAAAATCTTTTCATAATTAAGACAAAACGCGCCTGCAACTTTATTTTTAGTTTTAACTTGTCAAACGGTTCAGACAAGGGTTTTTTTAATATTGGACGAAACGTGCTCCTGATACTTTGCTTGATGATGAAATTCATTATGGTCAGTATTACATGTACCTACTTACTTATTTTAAGATTTTCCAATACCAGAACGCAAATAAAAAGGTTCTTGGTTATTCCTGTTAATGGTATCTACCTACCTAAAACTACACAATACACTAGGCTGTATTATGTGGCCCAAGTTCATTTTAACATTTACCTAAGACTTTGCCTCATTTTTATACTTATTTATACCATGCATTTTTATTTTTAGCTTTGAATGCTCAACGTAATTATTTTACGTGCGCTATTTATTATACATACATTTTTTTTGTTAATAAAGTATTTACCTGCAATGCAATGCGATGTATGCAAAAATAAATCTCATGCTATTTTGTTTTGTGAACTAGTCAACCCCAGATTGTGTGAGACGGGTATTTTAACTTCACATCTCTAAAAACTGACAAGATTTACGTTAGGAATAACAATTTATTACTTATTTGTAAAATCACAATCTATTATTTCGTCTTAGCGTATACCTTTAGTTTTATTTCGATTAAAACAATGACTGATGTTAAACATAAAGACTTCTTGCCACATTTATCGAATAGAGTAACTAAATATATTATGTACGTACTGATGAGTTTTGTAGAACTAACCAGGTGTTCCTCACGGACCAATCTACCTTTAGTTTTATTTCGATTAAAACAATGACTGATGTTAAAAATAAAGACTTCTTGCCACATTTATCGAATAGAGTAACTAAATATATGTACGTACTGATGAGTTTTGTAGAACTAACCAGGTGTTCCTCACGGACCAATCAGTAATGTACAACTAGTTATGCCATCCCAAATATTAGTTCCGTAAGACACAACTTGGCAGAACTTGTTTTGCTATAAAATTCCTCACATAGAAATGTTCCATAGAATGAAATAATATGACATCACCCTTTCTGGGTCATAAAAAAAACCTAACCTATCCGAGTCGGATCTGTCCAGGAAGGATTTTTCAGTTGTGCCAAGTTGTGTCTAACGGAACGAATAGGGCAGGTGTTTTAATGACACAACTAGTTGTGTATTGTGTATGTACAACTAGAGATTGGTCCGTGAGGAATTCGCTCAACTAACGTTTCAGAAGACAAAACGGTGGCTCCGTTTTTGAGAAAATTCGAGTTGAATCGCAACAAACTTTCTAGAATTTATGTGTTTGAAAAGAAAGGGACGAGTGAATTCTTGGCTTGATGAAGCGGTCGGTCTGTGTATATTTCTCTAAGTAGGTTCGAGTAGATTCAAATATTTGTCATTTAAGGTTTTATGTAGGTACAGTAAAGTTTATTTGTTTTTTTTTTTGGAAGGATGGCCAGCTCTTTTTGTATGCTTGCCGTGTAACTTGTTAAGGAGAGTCCTCCTTGGTATCCCAAAAATCAATTCCGCTTTTCTCGAAGACATTTCTTTCATTCTCATATTATCAAGAGCTAGTTCTAACAATAACGGATTATGGTTCATATTGTAAGACCTCTTCGATCGTTTTATCAATACTTTTGAACATGAGATTTGGGCGCCATCAACTAAAATAAAAATATATCTATCATGAACACAAAATCCTATTCATTAATATTATAAATTCAAAAGTCATAGATGTTTGTTGCTAATTTTCTTCTTTGATGAAATTTAGGAATATGCTAGTTACTACTTTTTATGCGGGTAACATGAAAGCGAAACCGTGAGCTTATGAACTTCAAATTGCAGAATTGAAACTATGTAATGGGGTTGAAAATCATTTTAATATGAAAAAAATACCAAAACGGTGGTACATGACATATAATTTGCAACTGCAAAGGTCATGCCTGATCTTCTCATTAGCCACCTGGTCGCAGAATGGTGTATGAGGTGATCGGGAAAATTTTAAAACGTAGTTTCACTGTTGTCACTGCCAATTTCGAACTCTCCGTTCGAATCATAGTGACGGAGACAATACATTACCAATAAAATCATATCATAAAAGTATGGTCAGTGCGGCCCTTGTGGTAGATATTTGTTGATTAATAATTAACAAAAAGGGGATAGGGAGGTGGAAGGGGGATAAGGGGAGACCTTTGCCCTGCAGTGAGATGACGCAGGCTGATAATAATAATAAGATGAACAAAATTGACCTATATAACGAAAAATGAACAATTTTAGGGCATGTGAATTCTTCCTAATTAATGCCGATTTTTTTCCTTCTCGATTTTGTGACTTTTGGATCGAACTCTGTACAGACTATCTTTAATTTTTTTGAAGTCAGGGATGTTGATATCGCTACCATTACTATTTAATTTATCAATGGTTTGCTTATATACAGCTGCAACTGACATGGAAGTGTTTTTTGCAATTTGTTCGCATATAATATCACGGACTTTTTTTTCTTCAGACCATTTAACGTCAGGTGGATGGTTATGATTCGAAGAACGTTTAATTTTAGTTTTGCTCGCATCCGAGGTAAGCGATGCCCTACAAGTTTTAATTGCACAAGACCAAAATATTGAACCATTTTTATAGGTTCTATTGAGATGGTAGCGATAGCCTTCTTTAACAAGCATTGGCCTACCTCTGTGGCTTAATTCAAATGATAAATCTGATGATTTATTAGGATTATTGGCCGCTGATGGGGAAAAAGGAATATCTATATCGAGGCTTTGCTGCTCGATGAATTGTTTGTAATCCCTGCCTTTCGTTTTCTTCGATTTGCTGAATTCCGTTTTTACCACCTTTACTTCAATTGGTTCTCCAAAGATTGGAACTTCATTTAAGACTTCAAAGTAAACTGGAACATAAATTCAACAACAATATTAAGGAAGAAGTATTTAGCTTGGTAGATTCTCGTCAGGGACTCTTTTTGCAAAGCATTACGGATCATTCGTACTACGAATTATGGTAGATAACTAACTACAAAGCATTACTAAGCAATTCAGTAGAAATTTTCAAAAAGGAGAGTCGGTAGCTTGTAACCTTGAAGAGTTACACTGAGTTTTATCTCTTTCGACCAAATCAGTAACTTCTACGCCAAGTTTTTTACATTCGTAAAAACGAATGTAAATAATTTAAACAAAATATGTAGATTCTAGATTATAATACTTTTATTCTAGAGAAGTGACTGACAAAGCAGTAAATTATCGTCTCATAAAACCTATTTGATATATTCCGAATTACGATAAAATTTTACCATTACAATCAACGTTCGATCATATAGGTACATTGAATTGTGTGAAAATGTAATACAAATGTTTAGTAAATTGTAAATAAATTTAGAAATACAATGATTGCTTATTATTTATAACGAATTGATTTAACTATGTATTAATGCCGCAAAAAATAAACGTAACATTATTATTATCATTTAGTCACTATAATGAGTTACTTTATCATCAGAAGCCTTTATTAAGTTCGATCATATAGGTATAGGTGCAACGTTCGATCATATAGGTACATTGAATTGTGTGAAAATGTAATACAAATGTTTAGTAAATTGTAAATAAATTTAGAAATACAATGATTGCTTATTATTTATAACGAATTGATTTAACTATGTATTAATGCCGCAAAAAATAAACGTAACATTATTATTATCATTTAGTCACTATAATGAGTTACTTTATCATTAGAAGCCTTTATTAAGTGTAATTAATTCTATAATACTTCATTTAAGCCTAGGAACTTATAACGTAAGCCTAGACTCTTATATTTATCAAGAAATCACATGACAACGTTTATTTCATTCTAAATGTACTTCGTATGTATAGTAAAGTTAAATTTTCAAAATTTCCTACTTCCCATTTCATCCAGTAATATAATGGGTTTGAAGAAGTTCGAGCATTTTTATTTATCTAAACCTTAAATTCTATTACCTTTTTTTAAGGTATGATACGAGGCAGAGATTTAAACTGCATACCAGTTCGTAGATAACGTGTCGCCTGCTAACAAAAGTACAAAGAGAATTGCTGGGGCGTTGCCTGTCGTAAAATCAATGTTGAAAGTCTCACATGCCTGTAATTTCACCGGCACTCAAACCCTTCATACTAAAAAAGACTACTACTACTTATTATAATTATACTTCGGTGGCGCATGACAGTGTTCCTGATATGCCTTTAAGACCAGCAATTCCTCATTGGTGTGAAGGCAGGCACGACAGTACTTCATGGTGGCACAGACCCATCTGATCTTGTCACCTCTGGTGTACTTTTTGCGGTAAGCAAACCGACGGTACATAAGATTTTGGTTGCCGTTTCGGGAAGTCACTAGTTCTCCTTTCGCTGAAAAGAAAAAATACTTCTGGAACACACATTTTAGGAAATTTCTATGGCCTAGTCTTTGAACGACTTAAAACATCATCAGCTTGGAGAATTTTGGAGAATCTTTATGATGTCATCGGGGCATTGGGTGGAGGGCCTTCCTACCTCGTCCGAATCGTGCACTCCATACAGAATGGTATAATAAACTCACATTTATCACTAATGGTGATCATCTTCCACTTCTTCTTAGCCGCATGGCTGTGAAGCTCCTTAGCGGATATGATCTCGTCATCATCGTTCATGATGAGGAAAGCATGACATTTCTCCACCCCACAGATCCAACGGGTTCCAACGTCTGTGTACTCATCAGTCTTTTTGTAGACATAACCGTTCAGCTCTAGTATTGTTCCAAGGTTTGAGATAACTGCGACGTCTACTTTGGGATCTAAAAAATAATGTTTAGTTGTTAGAGAATGTACAAAACTGTCTTGTAGTTCGAAGTAAAATTCAGAACCCTTGGTAATCCTTTAATCTTGTCGAATTTGAAAGTTAAAAATAAGTCCCATGCAGTGTGCCACATTCTAACCTTTATTCAACGTTAGTAGGTTCATGTAATGACACGGTAAATTCTAGTAAATCATCTAAGATTGATTACTATATTTTTATTGTATAAGCGACGCGTGCGCTTGTCGCTTGTGGCCGACCGGTGCCGGCACAGCGTATGCAAGAGCTAGTACGGGAGCTCAGGAACCAGTTCATGTTTCCATTAGACTAGATACGGGCGAACGGGCGCATCATCATCAGTAAGAATGTATGTGAATTCTTTTATACGATAAATAGATAGCCTACCTATCCATTGCTATACCCTTAGACAGGGTTCATGTGACATACCTACCTATAAACACTATCTATGTACCTACAGTACATAGATAGTAAAAGTTAACCACGCAAGTTTTATTTTGTACACATATGAAAGCAATAAATGTATTGAGTATTGATAGATAACATGTTTACTATTTTTTCTTATATAAATGTAGTTTATTTATGATGATATATAAATAATGAAAGTACTTATGTGTATGAGTATTTATCTGAATATATATTTGTGTATTATATAAAAATACATAAATATTTTAAAATAGTAGGTATAGGTAGTAGGTTCACCACACGCATATTTGGACGATTTTGAAAACCCATTCCCTCTAGGTGACATTCTTTCCTCCCTTTCACCCCATTGTCACGTGGCTATTATCATGACAAATTCAAAAGTAAATAAACAAATAAAGCTTAATTCAAAATTCAACAAATAATTTATTTTTATTACAGAGATAAAGCTTCGTTCATAAATAATAGGGATATTTTTTATGTTAAGTTTACAATATCGATGGTCCACCGACCTCGTATGACCATGCGTTAGGATCTAGTTTTTGATTGTTTTGCTAAATTCAAATTTAGATTATTTACTTTTTAAGATACACAAGTACATATAAAATATAGAGTGATAATTAAATAGTGTTATGAGATCGTAAACAGGTACATTTATTAAATTTTTCTAAGTATTTTACATAGTTACAATTTATATCCCATTCGATACTAAATTACGTAAACTAAAAATGACTGCCTTCTTATAACTGGAATTCAAATAATTTATTTTTGTTAAGATACATAGTCTGTTTTACGTCACTGTCACTCCATGATAAAAACCAGACGAGAGTGAATAATTAAATGAATTGGTCTTAAGAGTAACTAAGTACCATACAGATAAAAAAAACTCGAAAACTTTAAGTAACTAATTAGAGTAAAAATCATATATAATGCCGTAGAGTTATGGACATCTATGTGTCCCAGTGTCTGAATATACATCAGCTGCGTGATTCGAATATATCTGATGCTGATGATCACCTAGAACCTAACCTTCAAACGAGAGGTTCTCCTGACGGATACTCCGTCAAATAGATATCGTATGATCTACATGGATCGAGTTTTATACGATATCCCGGCTGAAGTGTACTATAAAAGGTACACTTCAGCCGGTATAACTAGGTCACTCAGTAGTTAGCCTGAATGCGCAATAAACAGCTTACTTCCTAAAAACCATCAATCATCTTTTAAACCGTCGTCCTCGTCAAAGCTATCCTTAATCCTTCTATAATATCTAGGCGGTTCATGGCAGTGTTCCGGGTAGGCTGAGACCACGCGAAGATGATTATCGGAGAAGACGCAAGCCCTGCAGTACTTGCTGGTTGAGCAAACCCATCGGATCTTCCCGCCTCTGTCGTACTGCTTTCGGTACGCGAATTGACGGAAGAGGAGATTCTCATTGCCATTTCTTGAGCGCACCATGACCCCTTGTGCTGTGGGTGAGGACAGAAAATATAGATAGTCGTTCTGCTGGAGTGTTTCGGGTTTGCTTAACGGTCTAGCTGCTGCCTGAAGTTGCGTTATTGCGACCGCCAATTGGGATGTAGTTGCGTTATTCCAGCGACAGACCGCTAAACCGAGAGGGGAGATGAGTGCGCGCGCTTCGTTGTGGCTACGTTATGGTCTGTTCTGTCTACACGTTGGGTTCATCGACTGTCGCTTGAAACAACCGCATATCTGAGCCTCTATGATGAGTTACTAATACGTTAACAACTTATCGATGAAAATTTTGTATGGAAATCTTGTCGATACGGTCACCATTTTGGCATGTTATAAACTCAGCATAGAGTCTCAGTTTCGTGTGAATGGAACTACGCGTTTTCATGCAGCTTCGTTCTCGACCACTTTTATATCTCTGTCGTATTATTGTGGTGGCTATTATGCTCCACACACATATCGCACCGCATAGCATTATCACCGGCAAATACTCACAATTATCATCAATCGGTGTCGTCTTGATATAAGAGCGGATAATCCTTCTCGGAGGATGGGCATGCTCCTCATTCGTTACCACAATCTCATCCCTCTCAGTCAGTTTCAGGAACCCAGGACATTTATCACTTCTGCAGTTCCACTTATACCCCACACTGCATTTCTTGGACTTTCCATACGTGTAGCCGTTCAGTTTTAAAACCATCCCGTGCTTGGTTTGGACCATTACAGCAATGTTGTAGTTTTCTGGAATAAAAATGTATTAAAAGACTACCTTCAATATACATATATTTTTGAGCCAATGTTTTTTTCTATAAATCACATAGCTGGTTATATATATGTATGAGTCTTTTCTTTTGGGTATCTATTTCTATTTTTTTGGGTCTAGGATTTATTAAATCGATTTGCATGACTTCAAGGATGGTTCTTAAATAGCTTTTAATGCCACAAGACACTAGGTGCTCTGCAATAGACTATGTAAAATACGACGGGAATTCTCAAGGGTTCGGTTGCTTTCTTAACTGAACATGGACATTGTTTTCTCTACTTTTACTGATATAACCACAATCATACTCATATAAATATGTGTTTATTTACAGATCTCTGAGATATTAATTTGATAATACCAAACTATCGACTCAACAAAAAGTCTTTGAGAGTCTTTGAGATTTAAAGCTCGTAATTTTGCCTTACACTAATAAATAAATAAAATCCGATTTTAGTAAATTTGCAACTTTATTTAAATCCATACGAGTAACATTGTAGGTAATACATATATTTCCAATATAATTATAATAGTACGAGTAAAATAAACCCAATAATTTTATTTTAATAAGTTAAAGTTAAATTTCAGATTTGGTATGAAGAATTGATCATAAACCGGGGCGTGACGTATTTTTTCAACGATTTTTCCAAATAAGATAATAGATTTTTTATTCTTATTCTCAAAATCAAAACTGCTCCTTCTAAAAGATTCATTAAATTATGCACAACTTGTGTCTACCATCATAAGTGGCCAATATATAATTAAGAAGAGAACAGACATAATATACCACAGGTAGGTGTCACACATAAGTTCTGTCGCATAAACACATCTATATAAATATTATGCTAATCAGATTAACATAGGGTCCCAAACGGCTTCAGTCAACCGAACTCGGACAGCCGAAATGCCTTTCTGAATCCAGATATGACTTACACTGACGTGACACGAATAGTCCTTCAAATAGGCATGTCGGTTATTTTGTGGCTGACTGAATAGTTATTCACCTCGTGGTATGGGGTAACCCTCTTCAATCAATTCAGCAAGTTTCAATCAGTTTCAAAGATAAGCGGCTGCGCCAACGCCCCCAGCACATGATCTGGCTTCAAGTAATATCTAGGGGGATCATGAGAGTGATCCTCACAAGAAGAGATGATAAAGTTGTCAGTGTTAGTGGACACGTAGGCCTTGCAGCTTTTCTCCGTGGAGCAGACCCAGCGGACGCGGTTAGTACCCATATACTGCTTACGGTAGGTGTACTGACGGTAAAGCAACATTTCCTTGCCTTTGCGGGATGTGATCACAACCGCTGCCGTTCCATCTGTTCATAAAAAAGTAAGTTTAAAGTGTTTCCCCTCCATCTGTGCTCCAAAATCGGACGACGCAGGCCCTTCACCCAAAGGACAAGAAAGTCAGTGGACGGTGGCTAATTACCTATAATCATGGACTTTTTGCGGTTGATCTATGTCTAGCAGTGGACTTCTGAAGCCTTTTGAACAAGATGATGAAATATATATGAAATTCATTCCACACATTTATCAACGGGTGGAGGACCTTCCTACAATGTCTTCCGATTTATGATCGCTTTTTGAGAACCTTACCTTCAGCATCTTCAGTAACTTCAATCTTCTCGTCCTTCGGATGGTCGTGAACCTCATGACATTTCGTGATCTCATCGTTATTACTCAGATACAAAAACGCCAGGCAATTCTTATTCTTAGAGCAGTTCCAACGGGTGCCATACTTAGATTTATACGTTTTTCTGTACTTGTAACCATTTAGCAGCAAGCAAGGTTTGCCTTTCGTGGATTCGATGTACAGAGCAACGTTCTCATCGGAGACTTCGTTGTCGATGCTTTTGTCGTCTCCTAATATTTCCGAGGTGTCGTCGTAAATGCCTTCCAGGTTCGCTTCGAGGAAATCTACTTCGCTTGGAGCGAAGTCATCGGTTCTGTCTGTCTTGATGCTTTTTATGTCAAAGTCTGAAAAAAAAATGCAATCAGTTGACATATTATAATAAAACAAACAACACCTTACTCCAATCTTCTGAAATAAGTCGTATTCATCTTTAACATTCTGGAAATTAGTCTTACGAAATTTAGAATTTTAATTTGTAGGTTAATAGTGTCGAAGTTTGTAGATAATGTACTAGGATCTTGAAAAAAATGTAATGTTAAAAAGTATGCAAAAACAAAGACAGAATAAAGTTTAATAAATTTATTCAAAAAATACAACAGATGCCTTTGCACTAAATCACTAAGTTATTTTAGTACACAACCAAATTAGATTAAAATGAATTACGTATTAGGTACGTATACATAAAGGCGTTAAAAACTTTATTAATTAAGAAACAACAAATGCAACGTTAAGCTTCATCATTTTATATAAAAAAATATATAACTTCTAACGATTCTCTAAGGAGCAATTATAATTTTTACCTAATACCAAATAGTCATGTGCTATGAACCTTACTACAGTGGGTAGGTAAATAGTACTCAAATTTATTCAATTACTTATTTTCAGAGAAATTTTATGAGAATATAACAAAAAATAAAATTGTTATTACTTTATGGTAGGTAATTTTCTTTTAAGCTCAAAGTTTCCCTACCAACACCAAAGTTAATGTTGTCAAGATCTTGAACAAGTTTAATTTACTAAATTTTATTTACAGACTAGCTGTACCACGGACACCCTCGGCTCCCAAACCACCGCGTCGCATCGACCGTTCGCGCTACTTATTTAGCTCAGTTCCTAAGAGTCGTAGCGTTACAAGAATTGGACTATAAAATACAAAAATACTTTTTTGACTGGTAGTTCCAGAGATTAGCGCGTTCAATCAAAAAAACGAACACTTTTCAGCTTTATAATGTTCAATGACGAAACCTTATAATTCAGTATAGATAATGTTAAATTAACATTCACACCATGATCTGTAATGAAGTTGATGAGAAATAATCATCAGTCATCAGTCTAAGAACTCTATAAAAAGCTTCACCAGTCAATTTACTTGCGATAATTCTGGGTATTAACTTTGAGTAACATTGGTCTGGTAAGACAGTAAGGTGAACCTCTAAGTACCTAATGTTCTTAATCTTAATAAAAGTTTATTGAAAAATATTTTTTTAAAATTGTATTTATAAGCTCTACAAGATCCTGTCTTGGAACATACTACAAAGTATAGGGTCGTGTGTGTGCGTATTCGCCATGTAAACAACTTCGAACTTTTCGTTCACATATAGATACACATCGCATTTCTTCCTTGACAGCTCGTTACATCCCCATCTTGTGTTCTTTCCATCTGTCACACAAACCTCCCTCTTAAAGGTGAATCCGTTGACTATAAGCAAAGTATGTCCGTTGGAGAGAGTGACTACGGCAACTGAAAACAGGTGAAAGGTAAGTGAAAGTGGGAATGATGCTCCCACTTAAGGGTATGGAAGTCCAGGAACATTATAAGTAAAAAACATGGTCTAAAATTTGCAAAGTTAAATGCTTTTTTACGACAGTTAATGTTATTTAATGTCATTGTTTCGGTCAATACATGTCTGTGAAAGATACAGAAATAGCAAAAATAAATTCTAACAAAATTAGTCTTAAATGTTTAACGGGCAAACATTAAATCCCTATTACATTCAGAATTTTATACAACCACATCCCGCGTAATGATAATCCTACATTCTTCAATCTGTGAAAGAAGTTAAAATTTTTAACAGACAGAACAAGTTACAGACATAATCGTGATGATAATGGAACAATATACCCTTAAATATCTTTAGCATATTACGTAAGGATGGTTACACACACAAACATCCCCCCACACACACACATGTTCAGTAATTATAAAATATCGAATATTACTCCACAATCTCCACAAGTCTACATTAATTATATTTTTGGCATGTTTGAACAACTACCTCTAGATAGATAACTTCAAGGGTATAAAAGGCTCAATTGACCCAGGAATACTCAATGTTTTAAAATAGCTTATTAGCTGCTCTGCTCCTAGTTTTCTACGACATAAGGAATCGCTTGAGATAGTTATTCATTAAATTTAATTTTCAATAGCCTTCGTTTAATTCAAGCGAAGGCCTGCCTAATGTTTTGCAGGCATAGATTCCATCTTGTGAAGAAGACCAAAATATTCAGTCTTTTATGACGTACACGACGAACTCGCACTGTGTCCACGTATTACGTACGGCCCGGTGCGAGAATTGGCCTGAGACCCATCCGCGGTAAGATTTAGGGCTGACGATACAGAAGTATAAATAGAAGATTGCGGCTCGTTCACTTTTACCAACCGAGCGTTAGTGCAGCCCTCAGCAGCGGGAGATGATAGATAATCAGGAGACTGTGGCTCATTCAATCTAGCAAACCGAGAGAAGGCCTGAGTTATAGCAGCGGATACATTATAAGCTGGTAGTACTGCTGCTGATGGAGGAGATGGTGATGTGATAGGATAATGATTATGGTGGCCATCGTAGAATGTCATATTGAGATGACTGTCGAAATGAACCCTCGCTCTACATTTGCTAGACATTCTTTTCGAGCAGTTCCAGTATCTACCATTGCTGGTCGTCTGATTGAACTTACTGCCTTCAACCAAGAGGACATAGTGTTTGCCTTGGATCGATGGAATGAACCTATATCTCGGTAAAGGATATCCTGGAAGTAAAATATATTTTTTAAACCTTATTTATCAAATTATTAGCTTTCTATAGTAAGTATGGCAAAGCATGCATGACAGTGTTCAGTTCATGCATCAATCAATATGAGCCAAGTACCCCATTGGTAACTGGCAAGGTAAATTAACCCAACCATCACCTCCTTTTAATCAGACCTTCTTGATGATAAAATCACAATGTATTAGTACCAAGTGGGTGATGAAACGGGATGAAAAAGCAGGAAAAATATTAAATATTAGTGATAAGAATAATGTATTTAAACCAGTTACGACAATGCAAGGTTTAAATAATGTTATAGAATAATTAATATTATGGCATACTAAGCAAATGTTACATTATTCTTTCGTTGTATTTTTTGCCATTTAATCTTAATTATCATTTTAAACATAGGGCGCCACTCAATAAAGGTCTCACGGATGGAAGATGGTATAGGCTTGCTAGTGAGTTCATTTAAGACTTACTTCCCCCGAACCAGAGTATTCCACACCATGATTCTTACAAAAGCAAGGGACACACATATAGGGGGAGCCTGGACATTGGACGCAGTATGTGCAAATCTTTTTAGTCATGTTTGTAGCTTTTACACTGCCGTAATGAGAAACGTGATCCCTGTAGCAAGGAAGGCAACGTCGCCTCGTCTTTTTCAGAGCTCCTGGCTTTTTCGTCCACGCTAAGCTATGGTTCATAATGTTTGTATCTGTGGAGAATTGTGATCATATAATTTTGTTATCAAAAGCAATACTGGACGATTCACAGCTTGTGAATCGTTGCTGTCATCGCTGTGAATTTAAATTTATAGTTCTATCATACGCTATATGGTATTTGGTTCACAAAAAAACAATTGATTTGGTTGCACATTGTATTTGTGTGTTACCCCCGCTATAATGCGTTGGTTATGTGTAATTGTGAAAAACACGTATTATTATAGCAGCTTTTCCACTCAAATTTACTTAGGTACTTATATAAATCAATTACCTGATTCTCCACTTAACAAATGGAATAAGTTCTCAATGTATATTTGTAGGTTAATTAACTACATTATAAACAGTTTATACAAATATATATATGTAAATAAATGTCTTAATATGTCATCAAAAAATTAATTCCATAAAGGTAGGAAAGTAGATACACATACATACACTTAAATAAACTTACCAAATATCACTAACACCAAAATTATATTATTGGAAAACGACAATATTTGAGCAAATTATTTACAATACAAATTCAATTGTTTAGGCATGTAGAAATGATATTTTACTCATAGTAAAATTAAATTTCGTTATACTTGAGAATAATAGAGAACATTTGTACACTTTGCATAACGCTAAGAATATAAAAACATACATTTTCTGATATACTTCATTACATAACAATTTTATTGTAACACTTAAATGTATCTAAGAGAGGCCCATACGTATAAAATTCAAATTATTTACACAATATCTTAATTCATTAGTCTAGTAAAATAGGGCTTTTTTCTATCACCAGGGGTTCCGCCAATCCTCTAGGAACTTCCACATAAAGGCCACCAGCCGTCTTCTCGTAAATCGGTGGACTATGTGTATGTTCGTTCGATATGCAAACCAGCTCGTAATCATCATTCACGTGGAGACAGACGCTGCAGTTCCACCTTCCTCTGCCTGAGCAGTACCAGCGCTCTCCGTTAGGCATGGGTGAAGGGTCTATGAAAGCGTAACCATTCAGCATGAGGAGGGTGGCTCCGTCGATGGCTGTCACTACCGTTACTGTTGACAGAGGCATGGATGACGTTTATTTTAATGAAGATATGTATATACTTATTGTCGTCACAGCTTTACTACAAAGAGAAGTAAAAAAAAAAAAAACAAATGTTTATTTTTATTACTGGCGTACACTTGGCTCCGGAATACTATTATAGCCAATGAGTGTGATATTGATACTCAAAATGTGCAAATTGAGAAAATTATATTTAAAGTAAAGTAAATTTATCACCATTTCGTATAAATTTTGTTTTCAAAGCAAAAGGCACACAGGGGTGCTTTTTGAATTTGCATCAAATACACGTTTCTTCTCTTTTTATGTTGCTACGGTGGCAATACTTGAGCTATTTCTTCTTTTTGGTTTTAGGATGTATATGTAAAAGTTATAGCAGGTAATTCATATTATGTGCCCTACATATTTTAAAATTATACCTGATATCATTAGACTTGCTATTGTGTTTTATCTCATAATTCTACTTAGGTAGGATAAACAAAACATCAAAATCACACAGTTAAATATTTATGAAAGTAAAATAATTACTAACTCAAACGTCAAAGTTAAAAATAAAAAAATACTACTAAATTATTAAATGCTCAGCTATTCACTACTTACTACATTAATAAACTATTTATTAAAAAAATATTACTTTGATGAATATAACTTAAAAAGTATATAATTTATAATAATGCGTGTGCAGTACATACTTTATTTATTTATAGTTTTTATTGTTTATATTCCAAAAGGTTCTTTCTTATAACTTATTAGATGTACTTACTTATAATATTTATTATTTTATAGTTTAAGCTTTACTATATTTATATTTAATATATTTTGTTACAGTTATGAGGTAGGTTTGATCCCTACGTAATTACTATGTCAAATCTAAAATATTAAGTACTTACATTAATCTTTTGATCACACAAATCATGAAACTAAAATTATTATATACTTATTATAGTATAACTAAGCACTGATTGCTGCACCTTAAGTGCTGTATTTCTATCGGTCGTAGGTATTGTATTTAGCAGTGTTTTCTATTCTAAGAAGCTATTCGATGAATATAATCTTCATATCCCCCTTTTTGTTTCACTCCATAACTTCATCGCTCCGATAAATGTATGGCTGCCTCCTATCCTTTCTTTAATGTTAAAAGGGCAGGACCAGAGTTATCGAGCCGATAAAGTCGTAGAGTGGTTTTTATAATATCCCAAAACAGCGGAAAACTCTGGGGCGGCAGAGTGGGTTAACTAAAACTTTAAAAAAAAACTACATTAATCAGCTGAAAAATAAACATGCTTAGGCTTGCCACCGACAGCATTTCTGCCGTGCGTGTGCGTTTTTTTCATCGAAATAACATTTAAACTTTCATCTGTCACCACCATCGCTTCGCAATTGTCCGTTTTGCTGCTGGTACATTTCCAACTAGAACCCTTCTTGGACTTGGCGCATTTCCGGTAAGTGTAGCTTTGGTAAAGTAGCAAGTACTTTCCTTTTGAGCCTTTTTTATCGGGCTTCAGCAAGACTGGGCCTGGAATTCGAGAACAAAAGGCGATGAACACGTTGCAGAGCAACGATAGGTATTTAAAAAAATCAAAGAGTAAAATAAGTTTCAGACCCTGTGTATTCGCTTATTCCCCTAGTAGTTGTGTTGTTGAAGTGTATATAGATAAGTGGACAGATAGAAGGAAACATGTTGGCCAATTGAATAAGGTAAAAAATAAAACACAATAACTAGATTACGAGATGCTTATTACTTATCTTCATGTCCTGTGTATTTGCTTATTCCCTAGTGGTTGTGTTGTTGAGTCTATATCGATAAGTGGACAGATAGAAGGAAAAATGTTGGCCAATTGAATAAGGTAAAAAATAAAACACGATAACTAGATTACGAGATGCTTAAATGCCTATTTTATTATTTACATAAAAATCAAGAATATTCCGTTCTCTCGACACCGTTTTTATAATATGAAATTAAGTTAAAAATACATTATTTTGAACGCAGGTTTGGTAGATATAGAGATAGAAAATGCTTTACTAGACAAAATAATAGTAAAATCGTTTTTAATTTGCTCTGTTTGAATTTGTAAAGAACATAATTATGTGGTACAATGAATTTTTTTATCTATCTACCTAGACTATAATAAGAATGTAACAGGTCAAATTCTGTACATTAAAGATATTTTGAAAATTTTTTGGAGTCTCTATAATCGATACTGAAGCCAAAAGTGTAATTTTTTTCTTTCTGTCAGAATCTGGGCCGCGAATAACGCCGAATCTACTGAATGAATTCAAATGAAACTTAGCATGATTTGAGATAATACTACGGGTTCCTAACCCGTAGTATTATCTCAAATCATGCTAGGATACTTTTTATCCCGAAATTCAACACGGTTCCCTTGGGAGAGGGGATTAAATTAGTCTGCAGGGAACGTAATTAGTCGCAGTAAATCGCGAACGAAGTCGCGGGTACAGCTAGTCTATAATAAAATAACTTAATAACAGTTATCATTTTCTTTTCTTCCAGCTAACCTTTGTGTAAAATAGTGGGGAGATATGGGTGCATTAAATAACCATATTAAATTTAATACATGGGTGTATAAAAAGATAAATTTAATATGGTTAACTAAAGTTTTGAATATGTACCTAACAATATAATATATTGTTAACGTAGTAATAATAGTTATGATTGAAATTATTGGTGGAAATATTCAAAACAAGGAGCAACACACAAATGAACTAGACAAACACTGCAGTAATATTTAGAGCGTTTGTTGTTTTTTGCAGTGCTGCAGTAGCGACATCTTACGTATTTATTGTTCGGTTCTAGTCTCAGGTGATGGTTCCCTCTTGAGAGGCGAATCTCTTTTGGGATTCCGCCATATCTACCTCCTTTCTTCAATCCGTATCTCTCTGCAAGTAGAGATATTTTAGTGAATGCAAACATAAATATACATACGGAAGACCTCAGATAGACAAGTAGTTGTCAGTAGTAGAGCTCTATGTGAAGAGTTCGTCTGTGGAAGTACTACCATCATATGTATATCTGCCGCTATTGATCAGTAATGATCTGAGATAGGAATAGGAAGTGCAATTTAGGGTTGATGACCTCAAACATTATAAATAGTATGGATACGCCCCCGGGATTAGCAATAAATATAATACTTAATGCGGTAACTACCATTTTCAATAACTTAAATGCATTTTATAAGCTGACTTTTACCTTAATATTACTATAAAAAAAATATGACGGAACAAATTCCAGATAAAAAAAACATTATTTTCATTATACTTTTAATTTTATTATACTTTCCGTAACAGCTAATCAGATATACGTAGTATTAAACTATAATTTTTCATTCAATTCCCGGGACTTGTAAGGCATGTACACATTATGATATCCTCATGAAGTCCCGTTAAATTGCACTACCTATTCCTATCACTGGTGATGATCGTATAGTTAGCAGTGAGTGAATGTGGACTAAAAAGAATTCAATTCAAATCATTATACATCTAAGGTAACACTATACATATACATACCCTACAATGGGATAGAAGACCATGGAAGCTGCAGCGTTTATTTAAAAAATATAATAACATTATGTACACCACTTTATATTGCTGGTTTTTGTGACTAGATTTTATTACAAAAAAGATCATAAGGTAAATATGATGTATACAGATAAATAAATACTTAGTTATTTACAATAATTGGCAAATATATCAGCGTTTGTGTGTTCTCGAAGGCAATGTAACGAAAAAGCTCACAGAGTTTCTAAGTCGCTGTATGCAATCATCAAGCTTCAACACCACCATACCACAATCAACATTAATATGATAGCCAAGAAAAAGCCCGATCTAGTTACATTTGTGAATATACTTGTACTAAATAGAATCATCAGCTGGAAAAGAGCATTATTTTCAGCTGATTAGGTATCATATAGAGACAGGGCAAATTCATTATTCGCACCAGAGTTTAATAATGCTTTTTCCTTTTAAATCCCGCTGGTGTCTCGTCAAACCTTGTATCATGAGTGTGATCGCCGACCAACACAAGTGGAGATCCATCTGGTTTGGTCACCAGCCTCACCTTGCACTTCCTAGAGTTCCTTGAAGAACAATACCAGTTTAACGTGCCCCCTCTTTTTCCGATATAGCCAAAATTGTATGCGAATTTGTTTAGTACCAGCATGTTTTCACCGCGCGATGACTTTATGACTCCTAGAAAATGGCATTAAATAATTAAACCTACTCCCAATTTTGACGGCATGGCTTCAATCTTAAAAGTAGTATTTAGGTACACATGGCGGTAGATTCCAATTATACCTTTAAGATAATCCTTGAAATACGTTTGTAAATTTTATTCAATATTATTAGGGATATATATTATATAAAGTCATATTATAATGTAACCGACAATTACAGTAGGTAGTAGGTAAACCAATGTCGATGAATGGGATGCATTATACATATATGTTGTAATACCTTAAAAAAAGCCTCACAGAAGTAGGAAATACGAAAAGACTAAGAAGTACTTCTAAGACGGGCTTCCAAAAACTTGGTTTCGTAATTTTATAAAAATATGTATTCTTTTTCATCTGTGGCAAGCGAGTTAGTTCCCTGAAGCTAACTAGATGGCACTTGCTGTCCGCTTGCATTCTTCCATGGGTAACGTTCACTACAACACCATCATCACCATCAACTTTGAACAACAAAAAAATTAGATTTCGCAAAAAAAAAAAACTTTTAATGGTTTAAGGTTAGACTATTGTGACCGCTCGCGCCGCCTTATTGATGACCCTGCAAGTGCTTACTTCATTTATCTCATCTTCAGAAGACTCGACTGGTAAGTTATTTATCCTTTCTTACACCCGGACATACTCTCCCTTCTCGTTCACGTAGAACACCGGCGGCGGGTGAGTGTGCTTGCCTTCGACTACAGAGAATTCTCCTAGGTTGGACAGGATAACCTGGGCACAACATTTCTTAGAGCATCGAGATGAACAGGTCCAGGAAACCCGGTACTTGCTCTGGCTGTTTTTCGCGAAGGTGTACCTTTCATAAACAAGCAGTTTGTATCCTTTCTTCGAAATGATGAAGTGGATTTCTAGGAACAAGAAATTTATTTTACATTCTCGAGGTCGTATAAACTTGTCTTTAGCCAGCAATCGTATAGGACCGTTTCAAAAGTAAGCAGTTATCTCCTCACTATCAGTCTACGTACATGGCACTGGGTATAAAAACACGTAAACACGTGAGGTAAAAGGGAAGAGCTAAACGTATCGTCGTCCTCTCCACAAGCAGTCTGTGTGTCTGCGTGTATGGCAGTGGCGACAATGGTATGTACCTACAATACACGTTTTTGGAGAGGAAAACAAAATCTCAGCATGTCCTCAATAGCGCTTATCACTCAGAAAAATAGTCTCGCCATACAAAATGGTATCTACTACGTTAAGTAAAACCTTAAAAAATAAGTAAGGTTAGGTAAGGTGTAGGTCCATTAGTGCAAACTACGTACCTAGAGGTGATGAATGGTTTTTTTTTCTTTGACAGTTAGGTTTGGTTAACACTTGTACTAAACTTAATGCAGGTGCTAAACAAACCTACCTAACCAGGAAGGTAACGGCTTATTTGAGTATCTGGTTGGTATTTATATCTGATAAAGTACCATATTACAAACGATTTAATAAAATATATTGCAATATAAACACATTTCAGTCGTATTATACGACTAAGGTACCTAGGGACTTACACTACTTAGTAGTATAATAGTTTCTAGTAATTGTACATAATATATCTATATAACAGCTTGACCGCTTCACGGTTCCACCTACAGCTTTATCCATTTAGAAACTACTTAATAGGATTTTATAAATACAATTATGTCACGGTTGTCGTAGAAGTTGACAACTAAGTCTAATCAAGTTTTACTTTAAAAACCTTCGGCTCGTTGAGTCTAACGTCTATGGTAGCCACACCGTTTTTCTTCTGTGGTAGCCTAGTCACGAGTGGCAATAAAACGTATCTCAGAACCATATTTTCACTCATACAAATTCTGAGAAAAATGAATGGATTACATGGAAACAAAACGACTTATTTTTCAGCTTATACATAGAACGGCCTGGAGAAACTTTGTGGCTGCCCTTTGCCTTTATAATATTATTCATATTCCACATCAGATGGGACTTTAATCTTTCTAGGGGGATGATTATGCTTATCAGAGTACCTCGTCACCTCAAATGGCTCGACGTTTTCCTTCGTCACCACATGGGCTTTGCACCCTTTTTTCTGATGACTGGAGCATGTCCAGTAATTCCCGTGCTTAACATGGTTCCGCCAGGAGTACGTGTACTTATGGAAGAACAACATTCCAGAACCTCGTTTGTGCGTGGATGGTATGATGTAGGCAACTGCAAGGAATACATATTATACAGTTGCAGTGGACGGTGGTGGTTTAATGACGTTCGTTGTGGCATTCTATGGTATGTGACTGTGTCTAGTAGTGGACCTCTGATGACGATGATACAAACCCCCGGCCGAGTGCTGTTTAACCTAGAAAATTAAATTGATAACACACACACACTTACCCTAAGGTATTTTAAAATATTATGACGATACAAATCGGCGTAAAATAGCAATAAATCTATACTAATATAATAAAACTGAGGAGTTTGTTTGTTTGAACGCGCTAATCTCGGGAACTACCATCACGCTACAATTCATAAGAGCAGAGCAAAACGAAAAAAAAGACAGAAAAAACGCAAAGCGAAAACGAAGTAATAGCACGGAGGGCACGGCGATGCGAAGCAGTGAGCCACAGCTAATAATAAAATAATCTTAAAGTCCCCATTACATATTCTTAGAAGCTGACAAAGTTTTGTCAGAGGGTCACTAGAGAACTCATTAAAGCCGGGGGTAAAATATGTTTAAACAGAAATAAACAAAGACAAGTTAATCATTAAATGTTTATTCAAAAAATTAAAACATCATTGTTCTCCGAGGGCCCGGTCAAACTGACGCGGATGCGCACAACCCATTCACGCGAACTTTGACATCCACTTGCCCTTTGATCGCCACCGCCACTGCCACCGCCAGCGAAAGCTCCACCGCGTCATTTTGACCGGGCCCTAACTCAAAAACTTTACCAACATTATCTTCTGTGAGGCTTGGTTACATTTAACATACTAAAACATTTTATAAATAAATGAAATTCAGTTAGAATAAGTAGGTAATCTACTCAACCTGGACTAGAAAAAAGTAACAGGTACTTACTTATCGACTACCACAACTACTATATAACAATCATTTCAATAAAACATCAAGGCAGATAATAATTTCGTATGGAAGGATCTCATGTATCATGTACCATGATGAGAAATGGTGATGTGAATGTAACAAAAGAAACAGAACAGAATAAGAGTTTTTTTTTTTCAAAATTTTGATCTAGGCTTTGTAATTAAATAAATAAAAGTTTGGTTTAATCAATTTATAAAATCGGACGACCTAGTTGATGCGGCGGGAGGGCGAGCCGGCTGCGACAGAAGTGGTGCGGGTTCGATTCCAGCTGCGGGACAAATGTTTGCATGTTCTGCAGACATTTGTTCCGGGTCTGGGTGTTGAGGTACCACGGTACTCTTACCCATGCCACAGAGATATGTAGTGTGAGGTCAGTAATCATTAAAAAAATTATATGTTTTTATTTATTAAAATAGGCCAAAATCCGAGAATTATTAAAAGTTTAACTATACTAAACGTTTGTGAATATCTTATTACTATTAGTTTGAGTGTCACTTGAATGAATACTCTATAAACACATGTACATATAACAATTAGACTTAAGTCATAGTCACCAGCACATAAAAATGGTATCACACACATAATTTATACTGACAGGAGTCTAAAATAATTTAAAGGGTTACTTAATGGTTGCCAAAAGGCCTTTTAATATAAATAGATATTAGTGAACTTAATGCTAAACCATGAATTTGTTAATTTAAAACATCAATAATCAAAAAAATTATAGCAATTTCCTACTTAAAATTTATCAGGCTCTATTATCTATAGAACCTTTTTTACCTCTTTAAAAAACTAGCTTCTACCCACTGCTGCACTTGCATGATGATAATTTAATTTAAAATCACCTATGTTATTTCTGGTCGAGATCTATATATATCTTTGTCTTATAATGTATAAGTTTCAATTCTTTTCATGGTAACTTATTTCGATTTATCTTAGCACAGGGTGTGTTACTTTTTAACTTAATGTTTCCTATTTTATTTCTAGACCTTTAAAATGAAAAAATAATAAATGCCCATCTGGACAAAGATTGAGGCATGTTTTAGAAAAAATTTCTATAATACTCAGATATTAGATAGAATTCTGTATTGAGTGGGTATCTGTACAATTGACTTAAGAGGTGATGGTCTCACTAAGCAAATGTTGGGTTGATGCGAAAGGTAACTACATAATCAAAAAGATATTAAATAATGATCTAGATTAACTATCAATTAAAGGGTGTTTTTGGCTAGTTCATTAGGCCCATGCATATTTAACAAAAATCACAGTTCTAGGCCAGAAAACTAAGCAAATCTTAATGTATCCAATATAAAGGCTTTAATACATGGGTTAAGTCAAATTAAGATAAGATTTCAACATCATCATCATTACGAGGAGGCGCTTTCACATCACTGATAGTGGGATTTTTTTTCTTTCTGCCTCTCTTGTTATTATGAGTGTGCATAACCCCATCAGGTGTGGTAGAGATTTCAGGAGCGATGTGGTTATGTGAACCTCTTATCGTCACAATATGTTCCTCTCTGTCTGTTGTCAGGACAGAAAAGCACTGAGTTCGAGTATAACTATTACAGTACCAGGTCTTGAAGCCTTCGCGTGTTGGCTTGGAATGCTGACGGTATACGAAATTACTGAATAATAGAAGCTGGGCACCTCGTTGGGACTTCACATATCTAGCTGTAAACGAAGACTAATATTAGGTTTTGTTATCCGATTACCAACTACAATCTAGTAAGCAAACTACAGTAACACAGTATAACTTTATTAGATGAGAATGAAGGTGACACAAATGAAAAATGAATTGTGTGAATGCTTTTTATTTTTTAAGTGAATGAGGAATAATAAAACACAGTAAGTGTTAAATATTTTTGTTATTTTATTTTTCAACTTATTCTCATTACTTACTCTCATTTATCTCACAACTTGCAGCTTTGGTAACCTTGTAGTTGCAAATAAGTCTTCACAGATTTTTGGCCCTATCAAGGGTAAACGGGAAGTTATTTTCTCATAGTCCCTCATTTTGTAATTAAGTACCTATCTATATTCTTGAAACACAAACAGGTAGTAAGTAGACAGAAAATGGATTTTATATGGCTAAAAATTTTTAAACTATAGAAATTATTTACTATTTTTCTAGAACTTACCCATGGGTTTCGAAGCAGAAAAAAAACAGCACTTACCTGGAAATAAAAAACTACTGTTAGTGTCTAACTTCACAACTATTAGTACCTACACCAACCCTACAGAACCAATATTACAATCATCATCATCTTCTTGTCCTTATCCCACATTATGTACCAATATTACAATATCTAGGTTTTATTAAGATTTAATTAATGTAGTTAAAAGATGTCACATTTTTTTTGTTTTATTAATTCATAGATAACTTTTATATATCCTTACTACTTCTCTTAATCATACAAACCAAAGGAACCTATGAACAGATGGAAATCCGAAGGATGTTTGAATGTTTGATATGCTTAGGAAGCTGTACAAACTTGGAAGAAATTTGGAATAGATGGGTACATTATAAATCCCGGCCTACCGTAACCATGTCCACATGGGCTACTTTTTATTCTGGTTGGTACAAAACGAGCGTAACTGTAGGCAGCAGACTATTACCTGGAGACTGCACAGAAGACTCAGAACCGAAGAATACTAACACAACACAATATTGGCGCCATTAACACAACACTTTAAACCCACTACAAGGAACTCACGGAACAACACTGATGTCGTTAAATAAATCGTATTATTCATTTTTGTAGCAAACAAATGTATAAATCAAAGATCTGAAAATTTTGAAACGACTCTCCAAAAAAATATTGGAACACCACACACAAATTTTATCGCGCTATGGCCATCAACATCTAGTAATCGGAAAATTATTCTTAATAATCTAGTCAGAAATCTTATTGTACGGAAATAATACTCTTAAAAACTATAAATAAACAATATATTTTTAGGTTAGATACTTCGCGTCCAGTAAATGTCAAACAAATTAAAAAAAAACTAGATGAGATGATGCTGTCCTTCTCACACGCAGACAGTAAGTTGTCAAATTCACTCGAAATTCAATTGAATCTACATAGAATAGCGGGATTCTAGTGTAACTTTCCATTTCATCTTAACTTTTAAGTTCATATATTGTGGATCCGTTTCTTTTATTATGAATAATTATATGTAGGTATAGATATCCAGTAAAGCGTAGATTACAATAAAAATATTACTATAGGTACTGTATGTAAATCACAGACTAGATAAGGATGTCGCAATAAGACTGGATCTCGATTAGAATAATAGCATATTATTACAGAGTCCGCGAAATAGGCAATTTCAGGTCGAATATCAGTTTGAAGGCCGAGTCGTAGGCGAATTCAATGTGACAATAGGCGGACTTTGCTAAAGCATTTTCTACCAGCCAACCCGTGAATATAGTGCTTGCTCAAAAAAATGCAAGGAAGTAAATAAGGTTTCATAATAAAAAAAACTATTTTTTTAATTTTACTAAACCTACACACATCAACAATAACACTTCTACACCGATTATTCATACTTAAAATTAGGATGTCAAAGTCTCGCTGGGGTATGCAGTCCAATGTTCTTTTTAGGTGACAAAAAAGTTTGTATTCTGTGGCCTCCTCCTCAGCCCAAACAAACTCCTCAGCTTTATTATTAGTATAGATATACATTGTTATTGGAGGTATTATAGTTATAATTTATTGAGGTTTTATAGGCTCTTACCAATTATGCTCTGTTATACGGCAATGGAATACCAATTATGTACGGAATTTGGGAATTTAAATTCCAAAAATAAATACCCAACATGAATTTAGAATAACATAAATTTTTGAATATGTATAATGTATTGACTAGGCTTTTCAGTACGCAAAAATAACTTTTATGGAAAATACGGTAATATTAGTAAAATCTTGGAATAATACGGGAACTTTATGTTCTAGATTCGGCGACTCATAATTATTAGAATAACATCACTGTTCGAGATGCTCCTGCGTTTACACATGTGACACAAGTGGCTAGGCGAATGACGAATGTTGACTGACTACTTAGGTCTCGAACGACGGATTTGTGAACGGTACCACCACGGTACGTTCTCGCTCGCCTAGTCATTCGCCTCCAAACTCGCGCGCTCGCGTCTCGTCGGTTTTACGGACTTGAGTCAAAACACTCGAGCGATGCCACGGACTTGATGTTCACACATTCGAAATTGTATCCCCTGAAAGAGCTATTTTTATTTTGTTAATACTTATATAATTAAACAAATTATGTAAGTAAATACTATAAAATTAAAAAATAAAACCTACTAAAAATTTTAAAATTTAAATACGCAAAATAATTCATGAATCTGTGTTATGAACATTTTTCCTAGATTGTGTACCTCACGTCGGCATTCGTACACGACCTTTCCTCGAGCTTTTCAACGAATGCCTGAGGCGAACTCGAACGAGCTTCACACTCACGGATTACAGCTCGAGCACAAGTCGCACGGGAAGTTGGAATGTATGTGGAGCATTAGAGAATTCTAAACGCTCATAGCGGTTCTCGCCGAACGAACGACTCAAATAGCGTGCTGTGATTTTTTTATAGCATAACATAAAATAGGCACGTGACTTAGATCCAATGACTCTTTTGTTGTTCTCTGCCCAAAGAGCTTGAATTGGTTGTGACGTATTGAGCTGTGTCGCCTGAAGAGTCACTCTCTCTATACATGTGAGGTGAACCGTCAACATGACATAACTCTGACTCGAGTTACCCATCGCTAGTAGTTGTAAACACGGGTTGCTGGTCAACATAATAATAATATCTTGTCAAAGCTAATTATTTGCGATTTCATTGCAATTCTCGCGTTTTACTGCAAAGTTCAGACTCGAATGTGCCATGTGGTCCGTGTATAAGTGCGTGTCAAAGTGGTGATTGATGGTAAATGGTGAAATTGCGCTTTTCACAACAAAAGCATAACCTCCAAATGTGTTCCATAATTTTCTGTTTTCAGTGTTTATTTATGTGAATAAAGTGGATACTAGTGTTTAAATAGTGATGTTTCTGTGTATGTTCTTGCTGATGGCGGTACGAGAAATCGGTAAGTGCTAGCAAGTAAGGAATAGAGAACAAGACGCAAACATGTAACAAATAAGATTTTTGTATGTTTTTATCATTTGTGAGTTATGAAATGTTGCTTTTACATCTTTATAGCTCTTTTTAGCCTTTTATTTTGTGTATTTTTATTATAGGTAGAAAAAGTAGGTACCAAAATTCTCCAAGTAGGAAACTATGTTATAAAATTTTCCAGCACATCTAGTTCCCCGCCACATTCGGACTGCAAGGCATCCATTACAGGTTTTACAGGTATATTGCAAAGACTTCAATTAATTGAATGAACATTTTATTGCTGTTATTTGCTGTATACAACTGTTCTGCTGCAACTGGTTATGAATTTTTATGCTTCATTTTTCAGAGTAGAAAACTATTTTACAGTGTTATCATGATTATCATCAAAATTATGGAGTAAATAATGTTTTATAAAGAAATTTCTTTCATTTCATTACTTGAAACCTGCATACCCAAATCCATTAAAAGTTTTCTATGCCACTTTTTGTTTCCTTTAAACTTTTAATAATCATTAAACTTCTGATATTTTTCCAACAATAAATTATTTATTTGTTATCAATAAGTAATAAAGCCATGTTTCCTTCCACAGGGCAATAAAATGTTAGTCTCAAAAATGGTTTTTTTATTTTCCAGAATTGCCATGAGCTGTTAAGATAAAGCTGTCAACAAAAGAATAAGAACTACTAGATAAAACATTTAAAGAATGTAAAGAGGAACATGTTAACACTACAAAGAAAATCCCAGATTGTAGAAAAGTTATATTAGTTGTAAATATTAAATAAAATTATTTCCAAAAAAATTGTTTTTTTATTTATTTGTGGGTTAGATTGTTTTTTTTTCCTTCTGATAGGGAAAATTATGTACATAAAAATGTGAGTAAATAATTTACTAAACTAATCTCATTACATGTCAACCTTGGTGGTGTGGTGTGTAGCTGGCTGTGATGCAAAGGGGCGGGTTTGATTCCTGCTGTGGTAATCAAATGTTTTAAAAAACAGATCATGCAACAACAAATGTTCTGCAGATATTTATGATATTTGTTGAATCCTAGTTGTAGGAGTGTGTAAGTATGTAATCTTTTGTATTTTGTTTTTTTTTTTCAGATTGTATTAAATTATTTTTATCAAAAATGCACGGAAATATTGTGATTACTTTCGAAAAAGAATAAGCAAAGTATCATGTTTACATTTCCAGCTATAGTTTTCAATTTGGAACAAAAAACATGCTGGCAATGTATGAAAATCCATTCCGAAATTATTGGCCTTGGTTGGAAGGCAAATTAGCGATGGAAAACCTGCATTCAGCAAGAAAAATACGTAAAATTTTCTTTGAGAAACCTTTTTTATTTCCTTATATTTTTTTGAGAAAAGCATTGTATATTCTTCTATAATAACCATAAGCAATGCAATTGGTGTACCTACACCATTAGTCTTAACATGGTGTTATTTTATTAGTTGAATTTCATAACTTTTCTAATATACTATCTAAACTATAATATAGGTACCTACTATTTTTGGACAAAAAAAAAGATGCCTGAAAATTTTAAACTTCATGATAGTTTCATTTATTTTCTCCATGAATATTTCCTATATTTCAGCATTTATTTTACCAAGACGTCCATTGTTACATACGTATGTAAAATTACTGTGAAAAATGCTAAGGGAATTATCAAGCGTAAAAGATGTCGGATGTGCTCAAAATTACAAAAATGCAGAACTACCAGTTTTCACTGTGAAATGTGCAGTCACAAACCGGGTCTGTGCATTCGATGTTTTGATTTATACCATTCTTCAATAATCAATCATCAATAGGTTGATTTTACTTACTTTATAGGTAATAAAGTAAGTAAAATCTACCTATTATTACACCCACACATACTATGTAAGCCATGTAAAAGCACCATAGTGTGAAAGTAACCCAGGGGAAGTGTTGCTGTGGACCATTATGTTGCTAGTAGGTTTTATTGTTAGGTGATGATTTTTCTTTTCATTGATATTTCTAAGATTGATATTATCTTTGTAAAATTGTCGCATATGTTGTAATTTGTAATAAAAAATAATTTACTGTTAAAAACTATGGTATAATTGTGCAAGATTGGTATTAGGGTATAAAGTTTCATCTCTGTCAAAGTCATGCTATGAGCTGTAGAGAGAGCTATGCTCAGATTTCTAATGAAGAAAAGATCTGGCTTCCCTTCCTGCTGTGTTAAATACGTTGTTGTAAAGCAGGACCATAGACTTATTATATTAACTTTACAAGAGACAAAGCGGGTTTACAAAGCAAGTTTTATGGTCTTCAAATTGTTGATGGACCCAACGCAAACTCAACTCTATAAACTCAGGGCGTCAGAACGATTATTTGACAGTTCATAAGTTCATTTCAGTAAGCATGTCAGTCTGCAATTCTGATTGCACAAAAAATAAACAATTTTTTTTTGGATTAATTTTATTATTTCATATAATGAAACAAAAATTGTATAGTATTAATTTGGTCTGAAATATGTTCACCATTCAACTGCTTTAAAAAATAATTGTATTTTTTATATAATTATATTAAATAATGATTTTTACCTTGTCCTCCAATTTTAGAAAAAAAATTCTCACATTTATACTAAGCCCACCATGATTATATTTGTATGTTACTTATTAATATATTAATGTTTTTAGATATTTACAATTTGTTCTATACAATAAATTACAGCATTTGGAAACCTAAAGTGTCTTATTATGTCCTCATTTAATGTCGTGACTTTAACATTGCAGCCATTGCTGATAGGTAGGTCATTCGAAAATCTATTTCATGTAATTTTTACGCAACCACATTATTTATACTATTATAATAATAATAATAATACAATTTATTTATTCAGATAAATAAGTCCATTTTGTTTGTTAAAACTTCAATCTTGGGATTTCCTGTGATCACCTCTTATCACCCCCACTTGGAATTAGTAGTCTTGTAAGGGTATCAAAAGAGTATTTCGTAAAGTATTTATTTAAAACTACAACTGAAAAAAACAAACTTCAATCTATGCTTTAATATATGGCTTTGTAAAAGATTTACTCGGATTTTCGGGGTTTCAGAAGTATTTATTTAAAACTACAACCATAAAGAACAAACTTCAATATAATATACTTAATCCTTTGAGTGGTACAATTTTTGAAGATAAACTAGCTACACTGTTTACGATAAATTTGTTTACGAAACTGCGTGTTATGGGTAGCGAGAATTTACGGGAGGGATCCGTAAATTATCTTTATCTTTATCTTTTACCTTGCTAGAAAAATAGATAACTTAAATATGTGAGTAAATTACTGATTGATGACGTCTTAACTTTTAAGGTTAGGTATGTCTCAAGTCCGACTATGGGGTGACCCCCATGGTGAGCATTATAGCATACCATAATGACCCCCGGTATAATGCCCCTAAAAAGCTCAAACAAAAAAAAAACAGTTGAAACCAATAAAACAGAGTTTGGTTTAAGGGTTACAAAAACGAAAATCAGAAAATAAAATATATAAGTATGGGTACTCATGCACTAGGGCATGTTGGAGATGAAATTTATTTTTCATAGAATCCTCCATGTAGGGTATAATTGAATAGGTCTCTAAAAATATATTAACGTTTACACAACCAATTTTGATTTTAAGACCTCGTCCAGGATACAGCTTCAAAGTAGCCAAATTTGTGTGCCCCCTCTAACCATTTACCTTGAGTTCTAGAAGTATTAAACAAAGTTTAGCGAAAAGCATTCGAGAGGAACTACCAAAAATTTGTTAATAAATTTGCAAGGAGTTATGAGTTATGAGGCAAATGCGGGGTGGAACCTAATTAAGCATGTCTCGTCTCCGGAAGCTAAAATGTGTAATTTTTCACTAGAAAATCAATCTAAGTAGGTACTCATCAAAACATAAAAAGGTTACCTTTTTCTAAAATTCTTATTGCTTTTTTCCATATTAATAAAAAAAGTAAAAATTGGTGAATATTATGTAAGGTGAACTTAACCCTAAAACGAAGTTTTAAACTTAGTTTAAATCTAATTAACTTAGAATTTTTGAAACAATAGAAACGTGCGGAAGAAGAGTCGGTACTACGTCAGAGGAAGATATGAAAGAAGCTATCAAAGAAATCAAAACAGGAAAATCAATTCGGACTGTTGCAAAGATGAAGAAAATAGCGATTTCAACTCTTCGACGTTATTATTGGAAAACGAAGGGTGGCACTGATATGAATGTACGACTTACGCCAAATTACGCGATTAATAAAATTTTCTCAGCTGAGCTGGAAGCAGATTTAAAAGAGCATTTTAAAAGTAGCGCGGTTACGGTTGGTGGCTTAACCGGAAGGGATTTCCGGAAATTCGCATACGAAATTGCCGTTAAAAATGACTTGAAAATCCCACCAACATGGTCTGTTACAGAATTGGCTGGAAAAGATTGGCTTAAGGCTTTCAGAAAACGACACCCAGAATTAAAAACTCATCTGCTTAGACCACAAGCAGCTAACAAAAGCGATCCGAATCCAAACCCAAGTCATTTATTATAGGTTGTGTAATATTTAGTAAGGTATTTCTAATTTAAGAGAATTTTGTTTAATATAAAAGTAATACAGTATCGTGATCTTATTTCGGCACTTAACTCTACAGTGGGGTTTATTGAAACCCCCCCCGGTACTACGCCAAACAATCTCAAATAACTCTAAATCAATTCCAGGTTTGACATGATTTACTGTGTAGTACATAGATTTAGAAAAAAAAAGAACATATGTAATTGACGGACGTCGGTCTTTCCTGGACCAAAACATATTAGCATTTAGATCTACTTAACCAAATATGTTATATAATATAATAAGTGCCTTGCCATGGTATGTATGACGTGGAATGTGCCAAAACAACATTCGGACTTTCCTATGACTCCTCCTACTTTGTATTCTCCCGGATCTGCGGGTATGATGCGGTCTAGCATGATTATTATCCAAACTATACCTAGCTGTTTTCTTAGTTTCAGATGCGCCGTATCGGTTTATTCCAACTAAAAGGGGTGGAAAATTGTTAATGATGGACGATTACACATATTCGAGAAATCACAACAAATCGAATACTTACTACTGTTCCAAAAGGTTTAGAGAGAAATGCAAGGCAACGGTGAAGCTCTCCCATGATGGGACTGTTGTGGGAGGCAACACGGTGCATTTCCATGAACCGCCACGTTACGTTTTTCATCGAGGAAGTTACTTTCAAATCAATTGCCACTATTCTAAGGACGTCGCCTAAAAATCACGCGTCCGAGAGTCTATTAAATGCCAATGGATTACTGGTAAGTAATCCGATAGAGCGAGTTCCTCACGGACCAATCAGTCTAGTTATATCATCGGAACACCTCCTCAAATATTAGTTCCGTTAGACAAAACTTGGTACAACTGATAAATTCTTCCTGGGCAGATCCGACTCGGATAGGTTAGGTTGTTAGGTTGTTTTTTTATAACCACACTCACAAAGGGTGATGCCATATAGAACATTTCTATGTAAGTAACACTTACAACAAAACTAGTTCTGCCAAGTTGTGTCTAACGGAACCGTAAAGAACACTTGTCCGATAGGTATATCGGAAGGATGCGGACGGCCTGTAAGTGATTTGCTTCGCGTCTCGCGGTAAAGACCTTGGAAAAAAACGTATGTAATTTGATGGATGGGGCCAAAACATGCGCTTGGAGCCTCGTCACTCGCCGCACAGCACATTTGGTTGCTTTGCTACACTCGTCAGTGTAGCGAAGCAACCAAATGTGCTGTCTCGTTTTTCTAGGCACCTAGACTACAGTGCGGCCACCAGTATCATAGAGCAAGTAAATTTTATAACAATTACTATTTATAAGTACTAAGTAAATACTCAAATACGCACAGCCGTTGACGGGCAGGGTCAGATGTGTGTAACGAGTTCATGAATCCAAAATCTATACCAACCGATATTATTTGCGGGCCGTCATGTCCTCGGCACGAATGGATATGGATATAGTCCTTGAATTTCGACCAGATATGTAGTACTAGTCACCTCCTCATAACTTTATTATATAGAAAACTCTAGAACCCTTTAATTTGCTTAGCCGTTTTATAGACTGCAATAGGTTTGAAATTTGCTTATTCAATTCCTACTAACTATGGGCGTGGTCAGGTATAACGCTATATTAGCGCATCATTCGGGTAACAGCCAGTTTTTTTTCTATAAAGCTTATGATCCTTTCAGATATAAAGATGATACCAACAGAGAAGGGTGGCTACCTGCTTATGGTGAACAACTACACATTCTCTAGGAACCATCAGGGAACCAACATGTTTTATTGTTCGAAACGTCTGTCCAGTAAATGTAAGGCTAGGGTTCAACTGAGGTCTGGGAGCGTGGTTAGTTCTTATTTGTATCATAATCATGTGCCGCCAAACTACATTTGTATTGAGAATAAATATTATAAAGTTGGTGAATAGGTACGCCGTACAAGTCTAAAAGATTACTTAAATGAGTAGGAATATTGTGAGCCAAACAAGCCACTAAAATAATTTAAATATCATCTACAAGTTCGAATATTTTTATTTACTGATTGTTGTGTTCATTTTGCTTTTATAGTTGCTAAATACTCGTAGTCAGATAGGTATGTACAAAATTAGAAAATTATTATTTACCCGCCTACGTAAATAAAGGTTATTTAAGATAGCTAGTCATTTATTATGATACAGGGAATTCTAATGTGGGTTCTGGAATGTGTGTGTCACAGTATTTTATGCATTGAAATCACAAGTTAACTTCTTTGGCGTGCAATAAAGAGTTTATAAAATTATCTTGTATTTGAGGGTTTTTTTTCAATTTATTTAAATATAACTCAATTTAAGAAACTATGAGCAGTAGATAATACACTATTTGTGTTAATATATATTGTCGATTAGGACGCGCTATCTAGTTGGTAAGATCTTGTTTTTTATCGAGCCTTCGATTTAACCATCGAGCTAGACTACGAATCTTGGTTTGAGTTACAATGCGGATACGGTAGACTATACCTCCGGACCAGCCACACCTCTCCTACCATCCTGTGAGTGATTAGCAGATCTGAGGGCCTATGCTGAGTTACAAATACGTTCAAAACTTGTCGAAACGATGACCGTTTCGACATTTTTTTTATGGAAATCTTGTCAATATGGTCACCGTTTTAGCAGAGACCCTCTGAATCCTCTGGACTGACCTTCACGACGGACTTATGTACTTGACGTACAAATAAATATGTCGCCGTGTGTTATCCCCGTTGACCCCTGAAGACTATTTGTATACGAATCCACCAAATAATCAGTTCATAATCAGCTTCCTATCCTCAGAGATTTGCTGGAAGAAAGCTAATTCTTAGGGTGAAGCTCGCCTTTGATATGTCATTAATGTAAGTGTTTGTCTGATATTCTCTGTGTGTACAATAACGGCTGCATTATAACGGTCGTTAGTAACGCAATGCGTTTTCGCCATACCTGTTTCATGTACATTTTGTATTAAGACGCATGTGTTCTTATACCCTGCTGCGATATAAACGACGCGATAAAAGTAGGCAGTAGGTCGCAAACAAGCATTGTAATAAAATCGAATTAAAGTTTGTAAAAATATATGCGGTCGTAATATATTGTAATTTCCAGATTACCAATTCATCGAGACGCGAAGAGGCGCCTACCTTATAATGTACAAAGGATTCACGTACTCGCAAAACTCAAAAACTGAGAACAACTTCTATTGCACGAAACGGAGACTTGGGAAGTGCAAGGCGAAAGTCAAAGTCACCGCAGATGGGGCGCTTGCATCAATAAATCAGTTGCATAACCATGACCCGCCTGAATATGTGGGGATTGGTGGGAAGCTGGTTAAAGTCAGCAGTCAAACTAAGTCTTTGGTCAATCCGCTGTTGATTGGTAAGCGGAGGTTTTGAACTCATCAAAATTACGTTTCTAGTTGTGGCACGGCCGCCCTCAGCCCCCTAACCCACCGCGACGCATCGCCCGTCCGCGCTATTACTTCTTTTGCTCGGCTTGTAAGGGTCGTAGCGTGAAGTAAAATAACTTATAACCTTTGTCATGAATTGAGCTATCAAATGCATTTTTTTAAAATCCTATTGGTAGTTTCTGACAACTAAAAAACAAACAAACTCTTCAGTTTTATTATTAGTATAGATTACAGGGCGCCCCACGCTTGTGTCGTATAGTAAGGTACTTTAGATATTGAAGGAAGTTTTACTTAATGGAGACTTTTTTTTGTTTAAGTTAGAAGCTGTGTTATTGGACTTCCGATCCAAAGGTCGTGGGTTCGAATCCGGTCTTGCACCCGGTAGTCCACTTTTTCTATTCCTGTCGCCAAGCAGTAAGCAGCATTGGTGTTTTCCGGTTTAAGGAAGGTGTCATTATAGGTGTTGCAAATGTCAATAGACAACGTAATAGATAGCCTGCAACATATATCGGCTACGCAAGTTGCAGTCACTTTATTGCAGAGTTCTTCTGTCCGTCGAAAAGGCCGTATTATGTCCGATGGAACAGTCTTAGGACTGGGATGTTCACCAGCTTTATACAAATTTTCTTAAGAAGCAAAAAAATACTTGACCGTGGATAGTAAATTCGATAGATACTATATCGATAGATACATTGTTATCGTTATAGCCATGTAATATGGCTGCCGTAGCGCCATTTTAATACGCTGGCGTAGCAGTCGTGCTACGAAGGCGTAGCAACGTAGAGGCGGCATGTTATATTAAATCTGTAGGCGAGACTTCATCAACATAATAACGGGTGGTTAGTTATTCCTAATTAAAGCTTTTTTACACATGTTTTCATAGAATCTGTCATCTTAATTCATGGACGACCGTTTATTTGTTGGTGAACTCAAGGATAAGTTATGAAAACCACACGTCATATTTAGAGAGTCACTGGTTAGAGACATCAAAAACGGCAATAATTTATTAAACATGTGTAAAAAAATTGCTTTTCAAAGGAGTGCATAGAATTGTTTAATTTTGATTTGTTGATACAAGCCTAAATTGGCTCCATAAAAATTTACTTCCACTTGTGAAGTAAAATTATTGTCGAACCCTTATTTAAGTCTCAAAGAAACTATTCATCAAAAAGTGCTCAAACGCCGAGCGAATGTAGCTGTCAACCATGGTTTTCTTATACAGGGTTTGGTAATTTCGTTTTGACTTTTTTTATGAAATCATGTACCCACTTAATATTTTATTGTAGATACGCTATTTCTTCTTCTTATTTAACACAAATTAGAGCTCAGTTATGTAAAGTGTTAGAAAAAGTCGTTTATTAAGCTTTACGACGACCTGTAATGTTAGAGGTTCATAAATTATTGAAATGATTGTGAAAAAATTTAGTGGTTTGTTATGAATATACTGTGTAATAATATACATGAATAAGATTTGTTTAACAAGTAGGACGTTCATAATAATACTGATGCGTCCACGAACACGGACCCAAAAAATTTAAGGAAAATTTTATTTTATGATTAAATTTTTTCAAATAGCACTGGCCAGAATCTAGTTCCGAAAACGTGTAACAACGACTAGTGTGTTCTCAAGGAGTCGTATGTACAGAAGAAATTAAATAATGATATACTCGTTACATGTGTAGTGGGTGCCCAGGGAGTACACCTTTATGCCCGGGTTGCTTTAAATCATTTATTTAATTGAAGTTTCGAGATGCAAAGATTTTTGGAGAAATGACAATGTATCTGTCCTCTTAAGTTGAAACAGAATATGATTTATTTTTAGCGTTGTTGAAAATGTTTAATAAATTGTATGGCAATCGTTTTCATTAGGTATAGTTTAGTCTTAAAAATACAATAAGCGTGATTTGCTTTGGACCAACGTACTTCAGCAAGCTGATTCAGCAACTATGCCGAACCGAAGTTAAAACTAAAAACTGTGCCTCCCGGTCCTTCTATGTCTTAAACTCTAGCTTCTGTGCACGACTTCGTTTGCGTGATCCAAATCGGTTCTGCATAGTTTCTGACAATGCCCTACTTTGTCCACGAGTATTGACGTATATATTATAAAAGAGCTCAGAGTTAAAGATATCCATCATGGGAAATGTATCCATAGTTTCGTATTTATAATATTAGTAGGTTACCGATTTAACAACAATTTTATTGAGCCTTTTGGTTGTTTGAGTATATTCTAAATATAATAGTATAGAAATAGAGAACCAGTAGAGTTAGCCGTTTATAAGTCAGCATTTTGAACATCTTTTCATATTCTCAGATGCCGAAAGAGAATCAAGGAGCCACTGGCCTGAACCAATTCCTATTTCAATGCCATTAAGTTGCCGCCATTGCTTCAGAAATAAATTAAGAAAAGTCACAAGATACCGGTGCAACGATTGTGTGGATGGGCCACCCTTGTGCCCGGAATGCTTTAAATTTTGGCATGGTGCGTATTTTTACAAATAGGTCATACAGAAAACCTTGTTAAAAAGTATCTTCTTCTATACTGTATAAGAATCTCTCTGGTCTTTCGTTTTCAAGAACCGAGAATTTAAGGCTTTTTTTTCTTAAGATTTATCACTTGTTGATAAGTTTGATATCGATAATAACCGCTCTGGTCTTTCGTTTTCAAGAACCAAGCTTTCTAGGCGGGTTTAGTAGTTCGGCGACTTTCGACTTATTTTTACTCGCGACGCAAGGACTTCGTTTAGGGTAAAGCGGTCGTTTGAAGAGGTTGAGAGGAGGGTTTGTTTGTTTTTGCATAGTTTTGTATGAACAAGGGTTCATAGCAAAGTTTCAACGCCTCAAGTTCAAGGGGCGCTGGAATGTGAAACGGTATAATGGGTTGTCATCCAGTTGTAAACGTTTTGTATACTGCAAGAAAATATCTTAGATACATTTTAGCTCCATACGTCGCCAGAAAGCGTTGCAATCCGTGATGCATCGAGGTTTTATTTTAAACTGACTTATACACAATTTCTCTATGATTTTAGATGCTAGAAAGTTCAAGTTAAGAAACAATTATCACTGGCCAGAACCTGTTACGATTCCTCTCAATTGCCGCCAGTGCTACAAGAATAAATTAAGACATGAAAGCAGCTACCGGTGCAGCGGCTGCCCAGGTGGGCCACCATTGTGCCCAGAGTGCTTCAAATCTTGGCATGACTTGGATTCCATTTTGGAATGATTGGTCTTGTAATAAATTCAAGTCAGTTTAATTTTCTTATTCGTCGTGTCAACACTTCCTTGGTAAGGAGGTATGGTAAATTGGTGGAAGTTTTAGTTCCTGGTCCTAGTGACGAAATAATCAATGTGGTGAAAGGATTCAGTGCGCCTCCTTTTCTGCACGTTTCTTCGAATTGTTTGTAGGACATGCCGGTTTCCTCGTGATGTTATCAGTTTATTCAAACTAACTTGAATTTATTACGAAGCGCTTAAATTAACTTCTCGATCTTGGTGTGGTGAGGACTTGTTCGTGTTGTGTTATTTATTCAACTTTACTATTATTTAACATTTTACAATAGATACGCTAAGTAAAAATAAACTTATTGCCGCGGCCACACTGCAGGTGGCTTGTCAGCTATATATGTATGTACTAGGCGTCTTTTGCAGCGCATTGGCGCTTATTGCACACGTCTAGATTTACTTTTTACATTGTGGTGGTATAGACTATAGAGGTTAGTCGCTGGGCGCTTAGGTTGAGGGGAAAGCGTGAAAATATACAGGAAATTTGATCACTTCGCTACACTTCGAGTTGAAGCTCCAAGTGTGCAAAATTGTCGGTTCATTTATATTATTTTTATTTTTTCAAAGCGAAGCCGCGAGACGCGAACCTAGGCGCAGTCTGGCCGCGGCAAGTCTTTCAGTTCAATGTAATTAATAAGTCATAATTATCACTTATTTCCGAATCGGGATAAGATTATAGATATTAAGAAAAATAAAAGGTTTTTTACATTGCTTCTTATCCTTTTGGCTTTTCACACTGGTTCAGCGTCGGCTGGTGGCGTTTGTCCAGAATAGGCGGCCAAAACTACGCCATAGCATCGTGTAATGCTGGCCCAACGTGTACTAGGCACCTCCAATTTTTAAGTTCCTATTTTAAGGAGATATTTGTCAAAGCGACGTGAATGTGTTCGTTTGAGACGCGAGAAGAATGGGTTCGATACCGAAATGTGTGCGTTATTTGCGATCGATTGAACTTATACCCATGTCACGTCACAGGTAATCATAGTACTCGTACTCGTTCTCGAGGTTGCAATTTACATCTTGATCTCTGTATAGATATGACACTAATTAAATGTTATCTATTAAAACTACTAATTGTATAAATATTACAATAAACAACTTCTCACAATATGTTACATACCCACTTGTTTACAAAATTTAATTAGTAAAAAGTTAATACACACACACACACACCATCTATGTATAATATGTATGTATTTACAAAAAAAAATGTATATAAGTAGTATATCAGTCATGTAGTTCCCGTAACACAAGCTTTGCTTACTTTGGGGCTAGATGATGCTGTGTAAAAATGTTCAGCATTATTTATTTCTTTATTTATCAACAACTACTCTTTCATGTCAAAGCTCAAACGAAGAAACCTATTATTAGCCTTACGTTATATTGTTTTATATTTACTTATTATGTACAATTACGCTTTGTATCGCCGTCTCTAATAAACAAATAAAAACTTTTTTACAGAATATCAGCTGATACCGACTGGTAAAGGCAAGGACCTTGTTATGTGGAGAGGATATACCTACTCATACACGACAGGGACGTTCTATTGTTCGTCAAAACGGAAATATTCCTGTTCCGCGCGTATTAAACTTACTAAAAATGGGATCGTACCACTCGAGGAAAAACATTCCCACAAACCACCAAATTATCTTATAACATCTGAGGGGAAATACATTAAATTATGATTTTACAGTCGAATTGATGGTGGTTTGATATAATTTTAGGATATTATTACGATCAAAGTACGTACTCTCCTGCGGTGGTGTATTAAACTTTAGAGGTCCTTTCTCATGAGCAATAATAAAGAGGTAGCAGGATTATACGTAATAGTAAAGTACGTGGTAAAGTCGTTTTAATATCTTAAAATTATGATTTATTTTTAAATGATAGGCTTAGAAATTAGAAATATCCCAAACATCTTTTATCCATACACGTAGAGGTATAGTAGATCCCTGGTATTATAATACCTACTTTATCCTTTTTGATAATTGTTCAACCATTAGGTACTGAAGTAGCACAGACCATTACATAGTAATCAATGTGGATACAATTAACATTATATATAGACCTCTTATTGAGAAACTAATTCTATTTTTAAAATATGTTGTTAATGGGAATTTTCATAATTTCATGTACGTAAAGCTTCAACTAATGGTTACAAGACTGGGGTTTAAAAATTGAGTGAGTAGGATTTTTATTTTAAGGTGTTTTTCAACATAAGTTGTGTACCTAGTCTTAGTCTGCATTTTTGCTTCAGAACAATACCTAAATATACCTCTGTGAGTTAATAATACAATCTTTAAACCCTAGAGGACTAAGTTGGCGGCGTTGGCTACTACACCTTTGCCGTAGTGAATACGTGAACACAAGCACTGAACTTAATTCGACATCCACGAAAACCACGGATTTTAAATCTTCTTACTCTCAGAATGAATCGAAACATGCATTGACCAACAGGTTCCTACGAAACGTGAAAATTCCAGTTCCTCATAAATTAACTTAGATCATATTTTAAATTATCTCATTAAACCTTTTAAACTTTAAAGGATATCAACTTATACCTACGAAAAAGGGCAAACATCTTGTTCTGTGGCGTGGATATACATATTCAAAAACAAAAGACATGTATTACTGTTCAAAACGGACGCATAACGTTAAGTGTTCTTCACGTATCAAGATAAAAGCGGATGGCGGAATCGTACCAATATACGAGAAACATTCACATGAACCGCCGAGCTATGTTCTGACAACAAAAGGTAATTATGTTAAGGTGAATGATTGAGCTGGTCCAAGTTAGATATTTTTAAGTATATGGTATCTAATGGGATGGATGTGAGTTGATTAGATAGATAGCTATCTAATCAGTCCACATTCACCCATTGTGCGGTAAAGGCGTAGGCCTATAAGAACAGGATGAATGGCATGCTAGAGAGGAGTCTCTAGCACGCTGTTCTTCCCGTTTTGCGCCAATCGAATCCAGTGTTTTCCTATCGCCTTCACAATATCATCCGACCACCATGAGACTCAGAAGCTGGACAAATGTCTGTATGTGCTGTTTTTGGCTGTCTGCACTAAATTTAAAAATGTTTTAATGATCGTTTTCCCAAGGCAACTTGACATTAAGAGCTGTCAAAGTTAATTGAAGCGGATTTTTATTGTTTTACAGATTTTTTTACATGTTTACACACTTTAAACATGTCACATTTTTTTGTTTTACTCACACAATTCAACATTTCAATATTTTAGGTATCCTTTCTGTGTAAATGTTTGCATCAAATAAATTTATTTTCTGTCTTTCAATTTATTTAAAGTTTATTTAAATTGTGGTTGTGATAAGAATTTAATTAAATTTTGATTTGTTGTGTGTCGTATTAATGACTGAATGTGGTGCGACTGACTTGAACTAATCTACCACTAAGGAACTTTGTATTTTCTGACAACCTACAGTGTTTAGAACAAAATAAAATATATTTATACTATTCTTTAACCCACATATTCTTAAGAATAACTTTAGTAGCTCGATAACTCTTGTTCTGTCCTTTTCTAAAACTAAACAAAAGAGGCGTATATACTGTTATCGAACAGATAAAGATATGGAGTGATTGTGAATACGTATTTATACATTCACTAATAGTTAGTTAATAGTATAGCTTATTTTACAACTAACAACTGTATGGGGACTATGGTTACCTGTTGGGTGTATTATTTATTATTATTTTAAGATTTAGAAAGGGTTTCAATACCGGCTAAAGGCGATATAAGATGATTAAACGAGTAAATCAGCACCCATGCTGAAATTGAAATTTGAATGAGTGGAATATCCTAAGAGTTAGAAAAGCGTTAGAGGCAGCCAATATACCTTCTATATGTTTAATAGAACACTCATTTTAACCCCTAAAAACATTCCTTCACATTTCACCCCACACAAGACAATAAACAGCGTTATTTGTAATCTCATTCATACCTACTTTCCGGTCCTTTGTATAAATTGTTCTGTGATTGTTTTTTCTTGACTTCCTTTCCTGGCTTGGTCGCGGTGAAACAGGCAGTTATAAAATCGACGTTTCAAAGTAATCCTTGTGATTTTAATGAATAAATTAATGTTGACTGACTTTGTATTTTTGTTGTGTTGTGTATATGGGGGCGAAAAATGTGTTTTTATCCCATCTATTCGAAAAAGCGCCGCAAAAATTTTTCCTCGAACGACGCACTTTGAGTCGTTACACTCAGGATTCAAAATAGCGCCCTCGCCCTAAAAATATTATTTTGCTCCTTTGTTGTACAATCTACTATTTATTTCTTTCTTTCTTTTACATAGATAGATTCTTTTACATGGTCGGTAGATGAAGGTGGCTCAAGATTGTTCGCCATGGCACTTTTTGGGGGCAACGTCCAGCAGTGGACTTCTACAGACTGTTGTTGGTGAAGACACAAATCATGTTTGTTTCCGGAGGAATAGACTGAGATCACGGATTTCCACATACTACAATTCTGCTATACTATTTTTACTTAATTTACTAATATCCGACCTCCAGAGAAGTACTATCACTGTCTCACAGCCGTCGATTCGAGGTACTCTTGGTCAGGCATACTCCAGAGCGTTTCCATTTTGAACACATAAAAAGCAAGTTAAATGGAAGTTAAGATAAAGTTCTGGTAAGTGTTAATTTGCACAAATATGCATAAGATTTTATAAATCACAAAAAAAAACAATCTTGGCGAGACTCGATCACGCGATCTCCCGCTTGCTATGCAGGGGCTATACCAACTAAGCCACAATCGTAACACTAAAGTATGGGTTAAAATATTAAAAATCAAAAAAGTTATGAATATGATTACTATGCTTTAACTTTCTAGGGAGAAGGATAAGAAAATCTAAGAAATATTCTCGTGTTTGGCAGTTCTTCAATGAAGAAAAGTACCAGCCCACAAAGGCTAGATGCAATCAGTGTAATCTCTTGGTTTCACGCGGCGGCGTCGGAAAAACTGCAAACACAACCAACATGCTGAATCATATAAAGTTTAAACACGCGGACCTGTTGTCCCTTCTTTCACAAGACCAAAAAATAGCTATTGGAGAAGTATTTGCAAGGCGCACTGAAATCTTTTAACCAATGTCATTGATATATATTATACTAAAGTTGCAGCAAACATACGGTCCAATTGTTGGTAAGCGGTTACCGTAATCTATGCAACACCAGAGGTAACACACGCGCGTTGCCAACCCTGAGACATACCTAATGTGTGAAAAGTCTCATGTGTCTGTAATTTCACCAGCACCCATCCTATTAATACTTATGAATTATCGTTAAGTGAAGAAACGGAATACATTGAAGCAGTATAACTGTAAAACGTGTTTTTTTAAATAACGCAAAACTTCACTCCGACTGTCATGAACATTTATTGTGAATTATTGAAAGGTATTATAAAGATAGCGTTTCATCAACTTAAAAACACTAATAATAAAGCTGAAGAGTTTTTTTTTTGTTTGAACGCGCTAATTTCTAGAACTACCGGTTAGATTTGAAAAAAAAAGACGGACGGTAAGTAAAAGCTCGGGCGGGCGATGCACAACTAATCAGATATAAACAACTAGTTGTGTCACGGCCGCCTTCGATCTCCTAAGTGTCGTATCATGATGTTATGCCCTCCTCAAGAATTGGGCTATCAAATGCAAAAATATTTTTCCAAATCCGACTGGTAGTTCCAGAGATAAGCGCGTTCAAACAAAAACAAAAAAACAAACAAATTCTTTAGTTTTTTTTTATTATCAGTATAAATAAAAAATCCTTCCATCACATTGTTTTTGTAGGCATAAGGCCCTCCATTCTCTTCTCTCCGCACTCTTCACTCCGCTTTACTGGATAACTAAAAAGTTATAATGTTTCTAGAAATTCAGTTCATTCCAAGTGGAAGAGGCAAACACTTAATTATGTGGAAAGGATATACTTACTCGAAAATTAATAGCGCGTATTACCTACTGTTCTTCTAAGATGTCTCATAAATGCACTGCGCGTATTAAAATCTTGAAAAACGGAGAATTCATGCCAATATCAGATCAACATGCACACGAACCGCCAAGCTACCATCGGACATCAGACGGCAAATTTGTCAAAATTCAAACTCAGGCAAATGTGTTAAGATTTCTGAAAAAATATGTAGGTAGGTAAAAAATAAGTAGGAAAAAACTTGGAAAAAGTGATTAATCTGTATGTTTATCAATTCGGATGTACAGCGTTCGGGAAACTTCGCCATATCTTTTCGTGACCTTATACCGCACAGCCTCAAAACTAAAGTCTACAATCAGCGCCTGTTACCAATAATGACGTAATGGCACTGTGACATGGTACTTGGTTGAGCGGGTCGATGAAGTTAAGATTTGAAAGTAAGTGGACTGTATCTTTAGGGGTAGGCAGGCTGATACGTATGTACTAATATTTCACCAATCGCAGTAGAAAGGGGTATTCAAGGATATGAAAGGAAACTGCACTCACCTTGCTGTCCTTTAACACTGCAATCCTTCATATTGTAAAAACGGGAATTTTCACGTACTGCACTATCGTGTGTAGTGCACGGCGGTATGGTGTATGGTATTCTCTATGCCAATGTCAAATTTTAAAACGCGGTGAGGTGCGTTACGTGCGTGTTTTGAACTGTCAAAATAACGTGTGTCGAGCTAGCGCGTTACAAGCGCGTTTCCAGTTTCGTTCATAGTTTTGTTGTGGTAATTGATAGAGGTTGGTTCTACAAGAAGTCAACGAGTGACACGATTTTTTAAATACACGATAAAAATATACATATTATATCTGTTTTCATTCAATAAATAGGTACTAGGTTGTGGTAAAATTTTATTGTTGTATAGTTTGGAATTGCAGAACCCCATTTTTGCGTTGTTGGCGCCTAAGTCTTTCAAAGCGTCTTTTTAAAATATTTTTAGTAAAAATTGTTCAGTAGTAATTTGCGATTGCGAGGTTATCAATTTTTTTCAAACTGTGTTTAGTATGTGGACAGAGCAACACAATTTTAATCTGTGATGTGGACAGTCAACGCAAGGGTACATTTCGTTCAAAAACCAAAGTATCCGTATCTTTAATAAATATTAAAAAATAATAAAATTCATTTGAGGTTAATTTCTTATAAAATTAAACGAAAGTATTATTATAAAAGATTAGGCAGTCCTTCATTGCAGATAAATCATTTTGAGATGAAGATACGAAACAATTATTGAAATCTAAATAAACCGCTAAATTTCCGATAGGAACGCATGTAAAATATAGGAACGAATCGCGTGAAATCGAAAACTAGAATATACTGGCCATAGACAATCTATCGTGCGGCATACAGAATACAATTTTTGAATTCCTTGTCGTGGCGCGTTTATGAAACACGTTTGAGTTATGAGCACGTTACGATTACGCGCGTTATTGGTAAGGAATCTCATGTGGCATAGCGAATAAGGCCCCAGTACGTGAAAATTCCCGTTTTTACAATATGAATAGTCAAGTTCACGATAGGTTTTGGAATAAAACTGCAATCCTTAGTAGTAGGTAGGTATCACACACGAATTGTTTCAGCACACATTAAACAGCTTATTAACGTGATTGTCCAGGTAAATTAGATATTACCAATTAGCGGAGAAAGTACAATACAGCTTGTACCGTCGAGAGTAGCGGTCACGGTCGCGGTAGCGGTTAGCGATTAGCGGGTTAAATCCATGAAGTGAGTTTTGCGCTTATCCGTTCCCAGTGAAGTTAGGATTAGGTTTGGGGAAGTTAGGTATATTATCTGCGATTGGCTACTAATATTGGTAGGTATGTAAACAGTGGCGTAACCAGTACTATTGTACACTTTGTGATAAGATACGAAATAAGAAAATCCGTGAAACTAAATTCACCGGTCCTGCTCTAAGAATAAGAGAATTAAAGCTTTTTTATACTACTAAAAAGGCAAACAACATTACGGCCCACCTGTTGGTAAACGATTACCGTAACCTATGGACGCTTGCAATACCAGATATAGCACTCACCCGTTGCCTCCCTGAGATATCGAGATGAATGTGCCTGTAATGTCTCCTGCCCCCTTCAAACCGGAACTCAGCCATTACTGCTTGGCGGCAGAAATAGGCATGGTAGTAGCACTTCCCCGGAAGAGCCCTTTCACAGAAGCTCGTGAAGTGACAATAGGCAGGCCATAAAGCTCACAGAACCGACAACCGTGGCCGTGGCCGGCAACCGACGAAAATCCCCCACTGAATGTTGTGGGAAGCCGGTGGATGGAGATATCCTTAGATCGCTTGTCATGGCACTCTTTGGAGGAGACCCATGTCTAGCGGTAGACTTCTCAAGCTGTTGAGACTAGTAGTAAATGAACACCGCGTATTATATATTTAAGATGTCTTATAAATGCACTGCACGTATAAAAATCCGAAAAAGTGAGAATTCATTCTAATAGCAGATCATGCACACGATCTCCCAAGCTACCGGCTTGACTTCTCAAGCTGTTGCGAATAGTGATGAACTTATTCATGACCTCCCCGGATTTCTTGCAGCATTAATCCAGAATAACCTAGTTTAAATGTTATAATATGCCATTTTTATCATGGCCCAATGCGAGCAAAAAAGCTAGTCAGGTAATCAATAATATTATATTGATTTATTAAATTGCAAAATGTTTTTTCTTTTGTATAATATGAATTAGTACCGACAAAGAAGGGCAAATATCTTATTATGTATAAAGGTTATACATATTCAGAAGCTCATGGCATGTACTATTGTTATTCTAAGAGAGCGAATGGTCGTACAGCACGTTTAAAACTGACGGGATATACTCTTCATATGATTTCTGAGGAACATTTGCATCGCCCGCCTATCTGAAGACATCTGGTGGGAAATATAAGGACACTCATCTCCAAGCCTTTTCACATCGTGATTTTGTTTGTGTAATTAGACGGTAGGCCAGGTCACTGATATAAAGATCAGGACGAAAGATAGTAAATAGGTTATTTTCAGAATACGCATACCACACGGAGCCGTACGTTACAGTTTGATTTTGTGTGTTTATTAATTTTTGTCCGACTTCAAAAAAGGAGGCTTTGTTGTGCTTGGCACCAACTTTAAACAGATCAGTAGTGCATATAATGATCTGAAACTTAATTATTTTTCTCTTTTTAGTGACGGTTCCTAAGCTTTTTTGCTGTATTTTTGAAGTGAGTTTAGTTATTTTTTACTCCACTGCCCAAAAGGAGGGTTATGTTTTTCGGGTGTATATAATTATTTAAGTATGTTCCTTTGGCCCTCGCTGTAGTCTCAACGGCCTGATGGATTTTGATAAATGAGGTGTCATTAGATTCGCCTTGATCAAGTGATTAACATAGGATAGGTATGGAAAGTGTCAAGAAATCGCCCGCGTGGTACCTGGATATAAAGTAGCCTATGTGTTATTCTGATGTATAAGCTATATTACTGTAAAGTTTCATCAAAATCCGTTCAGTAGTCTTTGAGTGAAAGAGTAACAAACATCCATCCTTACAAACTTTAACGTTAATAATAGTAGTAGGATACTAAGCCGCCATATTTAATTTCCGAGGAACCAAAAATCCTTTAGCTTTTGCAGGTCGATAACTCTAGTCATCATTTTTTAACACTGAACAAAGGACAGAGGCGGACAAATTATAGAGTGTAGGGAGTACGCCCGCACTAGTTTAAGGTTTTGTATATATATTATCTGTGACCGGAAAAGGAACCACATTAGAATGACTCCGGTCCTCGTGCTAGCTCCTTTTTCGACCGGCAGTTGATTTCTGTACACGATGGTGTCGGTTGAATAAACGTACTTTTTATACATTCTACACTGGCGCCCAACGTGGGGCCCGAACCCACGACCATCGAATGTAAAACCAGCTGGCCTTTTACAGACGCCTGTTCCAGCGCAGCGTTTCGAGGTACTCGCCGTGGATCTCTTCGGACCACTGCCGCGCGGTGAACTGGGTGAGCGATGGATCCTGGTGGCGGAGGACCCCGCCAGCAAATGGGTGGAGCTGTTCGCGCTGGTGGATGCCACGGCCGAGGCGTGCGCGTGCGCGCTCATCGACGAGGTGTTCCTGCGCTACGGCGTGCCGCGCCGGCTCGTCTCCGACAACGGGGTGCAGTTCGTCGCCGACGTCATGAAGCACGCTTGCGCTGCGCTCGGCGTCACGCAGAATCTGATCCCGCTCTACCACCCAGAGGCGAACCCGGTCGAGAGGAAGAACCGCGACATTAAGACCCAACTCGCCATTCTGGTTGAGGGGCATCATAAGGAGTGGCCAGAAGCATTGCCCGCTATCCGTTTTGCCATGAATACGGCGGTCTGCAAGTCGACTGAGAGGACGCCGGCCTACCTCACGTTCGCACGCGAGCTCCGATCCCCGCTGGACGCTCAAGCTGATATTCGGGAGGTGGTAAGCGCCGTCAACTACGTGCCACAGATCACGCCGTACTTACTCAAACTTGCGGACTCTATTGCAGAAAGCAAAGAGACCATGGAGCGGCAACAGGATCTTAGAAAGACAGTCAAAGATGACATGCGCCAAGAAGGAGAAACCTTTGTTGTGGGCGACTTGGTACTCCTACGAACGCACGCGTTGAGCAATGCCAGCAAGGGACTGAGCGCGAAGCTGATGCCCAAGCAAGACGGGCCCTACGTGATCGTCAATAGAGTGAGCCCTACAACTTACATCTTGGCTCATCACCGAAAACAGGACGACATAGTCGGGAAATACCATGTCTCTCAGCTTAAGCGGTATCATGCTAGGGATGATGAACAATCTGAGGTGTGTCAGCCAGTAGCCCCAAAACGTAAACGTGGGCGACCTCGTAAGAATTTTTAGTCTACCTTAGTTTGTATGTAACCAAGTACTGAGTAGTTTGATCTAACGTGGGGTCCACCAGTAGATCAAAAGGGGGAGTATGTAGGGAGTACGCCCGCACTAGTTTAAGGTTTTGTATATATATTATCTGTGACCGGAAAAGGAACCACATTAGAATGACTCCGGTCCTCGTGCTAGCTCCTTTTTCGGCCGGCAGTTGATTTCTGTACACGATGGTGTCGGTTGAATAAACGTACTTTTTATACATTCTACAAGAGTAATTATTAAATAATTCAGGACATTTACACACATTATCATCTAGCCCTAAACTAAGCAGAGCTTGTATTATAGGCACTACTTGACTGATAAACTACTTATATAATTATATATTGATAAGGATGTTAATCTAAAACGATGTGTAGGTCTATATAGGTAGACAATAGTTGCAAAAATAGGTCCAACTAAAAATGTTTAATTGTAACACAAAATAAAGTTTAAAAAAAAATTGAAACTGCTATTTTTAAGGCTATGAACTGATACCGACGAAAAAGGGCAGACATCTGGTTATGTGGAAGGGATATACGTACTCACAATGCCGTGGTGTGTACAGATGCTCTTCCTTGACGCTGAAGGGATGTGCTGCACGCTTAAAGTTGACAAGTAACGGAGTTGAAGTTATAAATGGGGAACATTTCCACGACCCGCCAAAGTATATGAAGACATCTGATGGGCAATACTTTAAAGTTTGAATGTGATTTAGATGTGGTAGCCAAAACGTATAATGCGTTCTTTTATATAACGGCTAGCCGCTTTACAAAACAGTGCTGTTTTCTAATATGGCGTATTGACGTTCAGCGATCAGCACGGCTAAACTAACGCCAGATTGTTAGAGCGTTTTGCGTTCTCCAATGCTACTCAAATATGTAGCCGTTTTACCGTTGCACCGTTTTGTAATTTTGAAAAAGAATCAAACATCTCTATCTTTAGTCTTATCGTGAGTGAATAACATTGCTTTAGATCTAAAAAATATATAAAATGGATCATTTTAATTATATTTTTTATTTTAATACAGTAAAACTGATTAGCGCTATAAAAGCTTAGTTCGTTTTTGTTTAAAATGTCTTAGTTTTTCGTAGACACATGATATTATACCTGTGTTACTTCATTTTTGCATAACGAAAAACTGGGTAGTTTATTTCAGCTTCAGCGAGTGGGTTCCTACGTGATTAATAAGGTTTTTAGAGATACCATAATGCTAGGAAAATCGTACGTTAAGCAGGTTTTTATGATATGTAGACTTCATTTTAGGTGCGTGGTTAAAGTGGATTGTAATCTTCCTACCAAAGGTAGATCTAGATTAAATAAATAAATAATGCTGGACATTTTCAGTGTCATCTAGTTCCAAAGTAAGCAGAGTTTGTGTTATGGGAACTAAATGACTGATATACTACTTATATATTTTTTTTAGTAAATACATGTTATACATAGAAAACACCTAGACTAGAGGACACCTAGTCAAACTAGATCTACCTGTAATCCGTATTTTTAATTTTAAAATAAATCCATAGTGCTCGTAAGTCCGTATAAGATATGTGTAGTAAAATAACGTGATCAGTAGTAAATGCCACTATCGGTTACCCATTCAAACGTTGCCAAGTATAGTTGTTGGTGGCGTCTTTGATAAATTGGTAGATAAGTTTATTGAAAACATTATAGTTAAAAAAAACTTACATAGGATCTTTGAAGCTAGGTTGTGGTGATAAAATAGGCGGCATTATCGCTAAGAGCGATCAATTCGAGGCAATCTTATATGGACTTGATTTAAAAGAATGTGAAGAGTTGTTGTGTATAACTGTAATAAAAAAAAATTACAAATATAATAAAAATACATCCTACTAATATAATAAATGCGAAAGTCTGTGTGTATGAATGTTTGTTACCACGTATCTCCGTAACTACTAAACGGGTTTTGATGAAAAATATTATTTTGTTCGATTCGCTCAAAACTCTGTATAAATAACTTTAAAGTAAATAATGAAACACGTATTTTTTATTTTTTCATAACTAACCTTTCGGGGTGTGCAATTGAGTTCTAAACTTTGGTTTGATTCATTCAAAAGTTAGTGGACATAGTTTGAAGCCTGGAGACGGTCATACAATACTTTTATCAACATACCACGCGGGCGGAGCCGCGGGCAGAAACTAGTACTTAATAATAATATACAATGTTGTATAATATTATAAGCCATACAGTAAAACGCCTTTGTGCTCGTTATTATAAAAAAAATCTACGTTTTTAGAATACCACCTCATACCGACAAACAAAGGCAAGAATCTCGTTATGTGGAGAGGATACACATACTCAGAAAACAGTGGTATGTACTATTGCTCGTCTAAAAAAACATCAGGATGTACCGCACGCATTAAACTGACTGAAAACGAAGGAGTGAAAATCATAGCTAAGGAACATTCACACAGCCCGCCGAGGTACTTGAAGACTTCTGACGGTCATTATATAAAAGTTTAGATTTGATTCTGTGCAGATAAATCTATACTTATAAAATCGTTTGTGCTGACTGACTGACTATCAATCTATCAATGCACAGACAACACTACTAAGTCTAGAAAGCTGAAGTTTGGAACATATGTTCATTTTAAAACGTAAGCATCTGCTAAGAAAGGATTTTTGGAAATTACAACTGTTAGGGGGGAATGGGATCTTTGTATGAAAGACTTTGTTCTTTGAAGTAAGAAACATGAATTACAGCTACTGAGTATAAATAAATAATGCTATTTTAGGGTTTTTAGATTTTGTTATTTTAGGGGGTGGGGGGGATGGGTAGTGAAAGTTTGTATGTGAGTATCGGTTATTTAAAAAACACGCCTCTACGCGTGCAAAGCCGCTAGCAAAAGCTAGAGTATACAGGTTGTCCCGGAATGTGTATACCTTATAAAGTTGACTTTTGAGTGTGACGTGACAATGACCTCAAATACCAACTAAACAGCTGTTTAGTTGATTTTAGGGATGTGCTAAGAGCAGGTTGTATGGAAACTTTGATGGTCATTTCATGAATGAATAACATGGAAATCATGGATGTGCTAAGAGCAGGTTGTATGGAAACTTTGATGGTCATTTCATGAATGAATAACATGGAAATCCAAAAAGTAGTAGAACAAACAATGTCCCCCACCACGGTGTCAATGACCTCTTACCGGCATTATATACACATTCCGGGATACCCTGTAGAATATAATAAAACTTTATTGTTTCACTGTATACAAAGATGTTATGATAATATGTAATTTAGCAGTTAGCTTTTTTCAAATATGCCTACTGTAAGGTCAACACATCCTAGGTTGAAGATGGGTTTTACATTAAAACTCAGAGATACATTTTTAACTGACTTCAAAAAAGGAGGAGGTTTCCTTCATTTTTTGTGTGTTACGCGATATCTTCGCTAATTGTGAACCTATTTTAATGATTCAAGGGTGGTCCCATTAAATTTTATGTATCAGTCATATTCTAAACCAATTTATGAAGTTTTATAATTTAAATGTTATTTATTATTTAACATTTATAATCGGAAATTTTGTGATTATCAAATGTATATTTCCCTTTTTAAACATTGACTAAAACTTGCAGCGCCCTGACAGTGTCCATGTATTTCCCTACAGCTACTTCAATGTAAGACCTAAGCTGATATACATTTAAGCATGAATATATGAATTTGAACTATTGGATGCTTTAAGACTATTATTATTGGATTGAAGTTTTTCGTTGATTAATTCCGGTGTATGTTAATAACCTTATTTGTTTTTTTGTAACTACCATTCCTTAATTTTAATACAGTTTTTTTCTAAGTAAGTCCCATTACTTAGAAAAAACTGTATTAAAATAAACTCTTGCTTTAGAAAATGTAACTCATAATTTCTGACATTGTATTTTGAAAGTGCTCGTAAGTTTGGATGAGAGTAAGCTTGTTTTAAAAAAGTATGTAAGTGTCTTAGTTCTAGTTAAAGGCCGGTCACACATCCAAGTTTTTGTCTTCATGAACGTTGATTCGCTATAAGCTTTTCTTAGGTCAGTATTGAAGAAAACTTGTTTTTTTTAGAATACGATCTCATACCGACAAGGAGGGGTAAAAATCTTGTAATGTACAGAGGGTATACGTATTCAGAAACTCATGGCACTTATTATTGTTCCTCTAAGTCGCTGATTGGATGTACCGCACGCATAAAGCTGACGAAGAATGGGACACTCATAGCAGTATCAGTCGAACATGCGCACGCCCCGCCTAATTATGTGCAGACATTAGATGGGAAATTTATCAAAGTTTGATATTATGGAATAAATAAACAATTTAACATTGATTGTTTTTACTCGTTTTTCGTTACCTTTAATTCTCGGTTAAATAATCAATAAAATGTATCTCTTATGACTGGCAACCCTGAACTGTCTGGATTGCTCCCCATCCATACACTTCCCGAAACCTTAACGATCATATCAAATCTTGCAACCAGCTTAACCGTCTGCATAACATAGACGGGGACATTTCACGGGTCTCAACCACTTATCCGACTACGCTGAAAATGTCATTCGACCATCATGTTCAACATGTCGGGCCTTCGCTCACTGCGCCACCTCTGTGGCGCAGTGAGCGAAGGCCCGCCTGAGACGCAGAAGGTTGCGAGTTGACACAAATGTTCGTGTCTACAAATATTTGTCTCAGGATCTGGGTGTTTTCTATGTATAATATGAAAGTATAATATGTATAATTTACAAAAAGAAAACTATACAAGTAGTATTTTAGTCATGTAGTTCCCATAACACAAGTTCTGCTTAGTTTGGGGCTAGATGATGCTGTGTGAAAATGCCCAGCTTTATTTTATTTATTTATTTTATCAGGCGGGTGGTTATGGTGGTCTGGCGAATACGATTCATTTGTTAAATATTTATGTCAGTGGGACTTTTGTTAACGTTTATAACGGTAAATTCTTTTTCAGAATATTACCTCATACCGACTGGAAAAGGAGGAAACATTGTAATGTGGAGGGGATACACTTACTCCGAAGCTTATGGAACGTTACACTACTGTTCCTCTAAGAAAACCACTTTGTGCACCGCGCGCATAAAGTTGACAGAAAAGGGCATAAAACCGATTGAAATCAAGCATTGCCACGGCCCGCCAATTTACCGTTTAAGAGCCGACGGGTCTTTTGTGAAAAGTAGATAAATTGTGTCGAAAATATTTACTCGACTATAAATATACAGAACATAAACCATGCTATGAGCTACATCGCTGGTGGTTTTTAACGCGATCTGTGGAAAAAAGGGGTGACTTTGGAGTAGGAATAAAATAAAAAGATTGCAAAAATTATATACTATAGTTACATTAGGTACAGTAAAAACAAGTGTAATAAAACTCAATTACAAATAGACCGTAAAGCATTTAATTATACCTAAGGTTAATTTATTGAGTGTGCAAAAGGTTATTGTATGTTATTACCTAGGGCATCGGCTCTAGGAGTAGCTGTACCTGTGCCTTCAGTTTTCGGGAGTAGGTAGTCTACTATACACCAATTGTACAATACGGAATACCCGTAAAATTTTCAGAATTATAATGTAAAATTATTTAAACACGTAACGCACATGCCTTCTTATTTTAGATTGTAGACCATTCCAGGTTCCTCGCGTTGTTATTTTTCACCGGTTTGAGCACGACATTTTTAACACTCAATAGTTACATACTTTGGCCTGACCCCACACTTGGATTCTCTGTCGTGAGTATCAGAAACTACGAGTATCGCGGTAATACAACAGCCATACTCAGAACGAATATCTGCAGAACATGCAAACATTTGTCTCGAATGGGAATTGAACCCGAAATGCGTCCAAAATGGCTGCTTGCCCGCCCGCCCACGTTCGACCATCGAGAGCTCCGCGTTAGGGAAGTGGTGGCATCTCCTTCCAATGACAGATTCAGCCGTCCTAAATGACCCACTCTTTCCATTCATCCCTCTCCTGTTCCAAATGGTCCAATCGTTATCTAAGCGGTCGCGTAGGATAAATCGCGTCGCCTGCATCGCCCATTTGCTGCGTCCGCGCGCCTACATACCAAGTATGTGGATAACGCACCAACTGTTCGAGCATTAACGCTGCTTAACGATATTCTAGCTCAATACCCAGATCTAAATATTTTCCATGATAAGGTAGGTGTAAACAACACCACTGTATCTACTTGTCCACCTTAGTTCTACATTCTGTAACGCGTTGGACTAAGTTAGTCTGTAAGTTAGACGCTACAATGAAATAAATAAATCCGTTCGGAACTTTGTGAGCCCTCCATCGCTTCACAACTTCAAATTATTTCCAGATTATGTACTCATACCGACATCGAGAGGTGGGAATCTTTTGATGTGGAATGGTTACACGTACTCTGAAATGACCGGGAAGTACGTCTGCTCGGCCTACAAGAGTCGTGGGTGCAAGGCTCGGCTGAAACTGAACAAAGATGGGCACATCGTGCTAGTGCAAGGCGAACATTACCACGAACGACCGAATTATTACAAAACTCAGGCTGGGAATTATGTAAAAGTTAATAAATAGCATGTTTAGTAAGTTCTCGGGAAAAAGTTTTTAAAAACGATAATCTTGTGGTTTATTCATTATTAGGGCTCAGTTAACAAAATTACAAGCCCAAGGCCTGGTTAGACTTTCGCGGTGGCGGTGGCGTTCAATACATTGTAAACAGTTCTTAAGAATGGCACGAAATAAGAAGAATACTTATATATCCAGCGTGTATTTTATGTTCAATGCTAATAATCTCACATTTCTGTTATATTTTCAATTTCTAACCACCATCCTTTTTTTCTAGACGTTCCGAAACGTCAACAATAAACTATAAAAATATGAATCTAACATTTGAATTAATTACAAAGATTGATTATTGAACATTGACAAAAGGTAATCATTAAATCTGTGGCTAATTTATATTCATCTAAATGAAGAGGCATAGTTTCCAATAATCCAATAACTATGGTGTGTTGGTGTATGGCATGGTGGTTGTGGCGCTTGATAACATTCGGCCGTCCTGAGTCTGCGGCCGCGTCCCGCGCCGCTCGTCATTCTTCTCGCTGCTGTTCCAGTTCTGGAAAAGATGAAAAAAAATACGCAGCAGTATGATGTCTTGCAGCATGAATACATAAGTCTAGAAATATCATTACGAAACTTTGAATGCAAACAATGTTATTTCTGACTCTTATACTTGATTCTATTCATTTACATAAATTTCATTTCATCAACCTTTTTGGTCATCCAGATCACACAGCATTTATTTATAGCCATATACCTATATGTTTATTATTAATATTTTTTTCATCATAATTATCTTAGTAGATATAGATCACACAGTAACCAAGCTATTTTGTTTGTAAATACCAAAACGGTCCCATAAAATTTAAAAGTGTCACTAAGTAAATAAGAGCTACATACTAAATATCACTCAGGTTAATCGTATCACACAGGTAAATAGTGTCACACAGGCAATAAGATCACACAGAACATTAGTTTCACACAGATGAACAGTGTCACACAGTTAACAGCATCACACAGGTTAACATTGATATTAATACAGGTACAATGACAGGTTAACATCATATTCTGATATTAATTATTTATGTTAGGAAAAGCACACAGACCAATTCTTTATTGTTATTTTTCTTTAAATTTTGTTTGAAAGTAGGTAAATTATTTTTTTTTTGTTATTTAGCCTGTTTTATTCATTTATTCTATTATATCAGCAACTATTTACATACTCATTTATTATATTAAATGATTTACAGTAAGTTGTCTTAATTATTATTGACATAATTGACTTTTATAAACCTTTACATAATACGTGTTACTTGATGCTTAGATCTGGTTTATTTTTAAAATTATTATGATACCTACTACACTCTATGTATTGTTGTTATTTAGTACCTACTCAACATTTATTTTTATCTAGCTCTACAAAAGATCAATCAGGTCATCTCTGTCTACTTCGTGGTGCTACCTGAGCTATCATTATCAGACATAGTTGCTTTGTATGGTCTAAGGCTTTCCCCTGGCACTACCGCGTTAAATTTTTTTTACCCTTTCATACCCTTAATACTTGCAATAGTGTAACGATCAAGGGAGTGATCAGCTGTACATACTTTATACGGACCGGTATAAAGGCCAGTTAATTTTCTAGTCACCTTGGCTGTACTATCTCTAGTAATTCCACCTTTCCACAAAACAAGTTGTCCTAAAGCATACTTCGTACATTTTTTATGCTTTCAGTCAAATCTATCCTTCATTAATGTCATAATCCTATCAATACGCAATTTTGCAGATGCTCTACGTATTTCCAATTCACTCTGTTGTGAGTCAGCATTTTCTGCTTCTTGTACCGGATAAGCGGGTAAACGAGAATTACTATGGACGAACATGAGTTTAAAAGGTGGAAAACCAGTGGTGGCATTGACCGTGTTGTTTATTCCCCACACCACATCTGATAACTTCTGGTCTCAAAGACGTTCACTCTCGCACATAGTGTAAAGATTGTTCAACAAAGTTCGGTTAACGCGTTCAACCTGTCCGTTTGAACGAGGGCTTGCTATTGCATTCAGTACATGTTTAAATTGCGCCTCGTCAGCATATTGCTTAAAATAACGACTTGTAAATGCTTTTCCCCTGTCAGTAATAATTCTTTTGGGAGTCCCAAATTGGTTTATGATTTCTTTTAGCAGTTTAATTGTTTCAACAGAACTGCAACTCTTGGCTGATCTAGCGAATAAAAATATAGTAAACGAGTCGATGACTACCAAAACATAAGCGTTACCCGATCGCGTTTTGACAAATGGACCCAAGTGATCAGCATGAAGTGTATGCATAGGAAAGGGCTCTTTACTGATCGGATGCAGTTCGCTCTTCGTTTTGCCATGGTTGCCTTTTGCAAAAGCACATTGTAAGCACGATTTAATATATTTCCGGATAAAACGGGTCATTCCAGAGAACCAAAACTGTTCCTTTATAGCTTTTTCGCAACGTTCAAATCCTGGGTGCCCTACTTGGTCATGATATTTTTGTAATAAACCATATTTACCTAATTTTGGGATAACGAATCGCTCTCCAGCCATAATTTTTCTATAGAGTACTTTGTCCTTGATACAGTAATTAGACGTAATATCACTGTTCGTGGTACCTTCTTGTAGCTGAGTAAGTATATTTTGAATACCAAGGTCTTGTAATTGCAGCCTAATCAACCAATCGGAATCATCTATCATCAATACGTTGCAAGTCACTGGGTTTCTACTTAAAGCATCAACGTGTTTCATTTTCTCCTCTGGTCTATATTCTATTTGTATGTCAAAGTCCTGAATCATCAGCCACCAACGGGCAATACGAGGAATCAAGTCTTTTTTGGTGAGAGTTGTTCGTAACGCCGCGCAATCAGTAATTACTCTGATAGGAATTCCCGTTAAATATATACGGAATCGTTTTAAGGATTCTACAACAGCCAGAGTCTCCAGCTCATAGCTTTGATAAAAGCCTTCTTCTTTACTAGTTGCCTACTAAAGTATGCGATTGGTTTTAAACTGCCATCTTCTTGATACTGCATTAAGATTCCTCCTATCCCTAATCGGCTGGCATCAGTGTGGAGTTCAGTAACAGCATCTTTGTTGTAGATACCCAAAACTGGTCTTTCGGTCAATCTTAGTTTTAAAACTTAGAACGCCTTTTCCTGTACTGTACTTTATTATTGACAATTTCGGTTTCTTTGTGAGACAGTCTGTAGGGTTTGAAATATACTGGTTGATCAGCAGTAGTACGAATATGCATTTCGATCAAATCAGTACATCCCAAATCCCTAGTACTTCTGGCAAAATAATAAGTGTACCTATTTAATATCTCAATTAGGCGCACTTTATCTGCTCTATTCAATTCTCCAACATCTAAGTCTGATATACCTATGGCAACTGATTCACGAGGGATCGCAGCTGTATAGTTCACGTTGAACATTTTATGATCACTATGCTCAATCAATTCTGCTCTGGTCATTAACTTGTTAACTGACCACTGAATGTCATCGTCTCCAACGTTGAAGACTTTTAAATAGCTATTTTGGACATTGATAACTGTTTGTGGTATGAAATACGCTGTACAGCCTAACTCATAGTAAACTTCGCCGCTTAGAAGTGTGCATTTTCTATCACATGGAATGTAATCTACGAAAACCTTAACGTAAGCATCACTTTGTCGCGGTATATTTACATTTTGTTTCAGGTAGACTGGAAATTTGTCGATACAATCAATATTTCTCAATTTAATATCACTAAGCTTTGTGTAGGAACAAAGGTCACAAAGTTTGATGTTGTAATCAAACTAATGTTGTTTTGATTAATCATAGGTTGTCCAACAACTAAATCAACCTCTGATAAGTTGCAGTCCGTAACTTCCACGTCACCGCTTAAGGTTAGATCATCGATATCAACATTGATGTTAGCTTTACCCAAAGAACGGTCACAAGAACCTCCAAACCCCCTCATAGTAGCTTCAGAAGGCTCCAGCTTAAGTTGTAATTTATCGGCTTGTACGCAGTCAATTTGCACCCATTTACCATGACTGACTTTTTGTACAGGTCTTGAAATACATTATAAGTGATATGTAAGATTCCGCTAACCTTATGTGTCTTTTGTTGTGTGGAGGTCGATCCGAACCAGCAGCTGACCGTTGTGTGTCCTGAACGTTGACAGTTCTCGCATCGTAGCTGGGATCTGCAGTCTCGTGCCTCGTGACCTGGCCGACGGCATGCGTAGCAGATCTTAGGTAACAACGGTGGCCGTATCGTGGTTAAAGCTGTGCCGACTATAGCAGTGTTTCCACTACTGCCACGTCTCCAGGTTAAATTTTTGACTGCAATTGCTGCCTCGCCGCTTTTGTAGGTTTCTAACGACGATAAATATCCAAAATACAGCTGTTCAGGCGTTTCACAATTGAATGCCTTAGCGTTGGCTCTTATTTCTTGAGGTAAACCTCTAATTATGCATGAAATTGCATCTTCTCCTTCTATCTTGCATTTTTTGAGAAGCGACATCTTTGTATGGAAGTATTTCGTCATAGTTTCAGAGTTCGTTTTTGTTTTACGTAACATTTCTTCCAAGCGATCAACAAAATCGGTAGATCGGGGAAATGCAGTTTGTAGTGCATGTTTCCAATCATTCCAAGTCAGGTTGTAATCTTCCAAATCATCATACCATTCTCTAGCTGAACCTCTTAGACGTAGTTGCATAATGAATTGGCGATCCTTACTGTTCCAGCCATAGACGTCTCCAAGCTGGTCAATCTTGTGTAACCAATTTATAACATTACTGGTTTTTTCATCCGGACGAAACTTTGGTATCACCTCTGCATCCATTTGTGTTATATGCCGTCGCTTATTTGCAGATTCTGGATTACTTGCTTGATCAAGGAAAAAATTCGCCGTTTTCGTCACCTGTGGAGTTTGTAGAAGAATCGCTCGATCTCCGCTTTTTTTTCCAAGACCTTTGATATACGGGCCGGACATTTTTGGTATCCCACTTCTGAGATGTAAACAGTTCTTAAGAATGGCACGAAATAAGAAGAATACTTATATATCCAGCGTGTATTTTATGTTCAATGCTAATAATCTCACATTTCTGTTATATTTTCAATTTCTAACCACCATCCTTTTTTTCTAGACGTTCCGAAACGTCAACAATAAACTATAAAAATATGAATCTAACATTTGAATTAATTACAAAGATTGATTATTGAACATTGACAAAAGGTAATCATTCATAAATCTGTGGCTAATTTATATTCATCTAAATGAAGAGGCATAGTTTCCAATAATCCAATAACTATGGTGTGTTGGTGTATGGCATGGTGGTTGTGGCGCTTGATAACAACATACACGCGAACTGACAACCATTTCCCTTTGATCGCCGCGTCAGTTAGACCAGACTTTTAGGTATAATAGCGACCGCTCAAAAATATTGCCTTGACAACTCTAAACGAGATAAATGGTTCTTTATCGATATTAAAGACACAAATCCCGTTCATCCCATCGTTCATCCGTTCTAGACGGATTACAATTTTTACTAAAAAACGGTATATTTACCATGATTTGTTTTTTAGAGGTATCAGGTTTGTTGGTATTAGACAAGTTATCAAACGATCTAACGAAGGGAGCTATGAATATAATAGTTATCTTTATAATACCTCAAAAATATCAACCTCGGTGGAAATCTAATCCGCGAACTCTCACTTACAACACAGCCACGAAGTTGGTCCCAGCTTGAAGCGCCGTAGCCCATCGACGTGGGTTAATACTTAAAACCCAAATAATATATCTGTATTCAAGAATCAAACTAAGTTGTTTGACATAATACAACTACTTACAGGGACTGGTTATGCGCTCATAGCGACGACAAAAGGCGGTCATATTGTGATGCACCAAAGATATACGTACTCACAAATCAATATGGGAAAGTACTGTTGCTCATCTCTGAGAAGAAAACGGTGTAAAGCTCATCTGAAAATTGACAAACAAGGGAACATATTGTCTGTAGAAGGCGAGCATACACATGAACCACCAAACTATGTATTACTTAATGGGGAATATGTAAAAGTGTAGCAAGAACCTCATTGTTCACCGTACACCTAAAAGCAACTATTTGTACTTCTGCAAGCGGCATGACCCCAAGACTATGGTTTTGTCTCCATAAGAGAAAACAAATGAATATTATATCTCTCTTGTCTGCCGGAAAGCGAAACAGCACTTTTTTCTAGGGAAAGCTGGTTCTATAAAAAGTGACTCCGATAGGTTTAATTGACTTTTATTTTAACTTTAACCCAATACGAGAATGGTTTGCATAAAAAAAAACAACAGAATATTTTCAAAAAATACATAAAATAGTTCCTTATTATTATTCATATCAACAGTATTATTGAACTAAATAGGTAGCGGTAGTCAGAGCAAATCCAACATTCAATGGTTTTAAAGAACTTTTTTATTCTATTATTATTAATTCTATTATTAATTTTATTAATTTTTCTATTATTATTTATTTATTTATTATATAAAATATAATAAATAAATAAATAATCCTGGACATATCCCCGTTTAGTGAAACATCCATGTTAGTTTCATAAGTTCAGAGTTTTGTTTGGTTGTTATAGATGATGTTAAAGTTGAAGAAATTGTGGTGAAACAAAAGCTTATTGAAATCAGCGACGAAAGCGGCGACGAATTAAACGAAGATGACTACAAACAGTCAATTTCCATTATCATGTCGCAAGCTAAAGAACAGTTCGACGATGGTCAACTGGATGAAGCTCAGTACAACGCGCTTTTGTATCAAGTCGTTAAATTGTATAACAAGACGAAAAAACAGAAACCAGCGGAATCGTCTGAATTTGAACTATGAAAAAATTATGTAAGCAATAACATGTGCACGAAACTGTGAAAATATTGTGAGGTAACCGGAATGCCCTAGAAACAAATATTTGTAAAGATATAAAGATTAACTAACTACATTGAAGCTATTCCACGTCGTAGTCAAATAAGGCAAAATTAAATTAAAAATATTCAGATTATGAGCGTGTATAATTTTTAATTGCCTTACTCATCGTATTAATGCTACCTAGGCTCACATTGGCCAGTCGAAGTATAAGGAGTGAAGTTTTTTAAGTCGGTGTTTTCATGCAAAATTATCAGTTCTTTGTATTTTGGATTGCTCTGGCTAAAGCTAATGTATGTTATTGGACTGATAATAATAAGTTTATCGATATTCCAGATTTCATGGGACTATTCGCAGCTATGTCAGATAAGCAGAGAATTAAAGAAATGAAACTAGCAAGGAGAAGACAAAAGGAAAAAGTTCGATACCAACTTATCAAAAATGACCCTGTAAAGTTTGCTGAGTGGCAAAATAAAGAAAGACTTAAGTACTTGAGGAGGAAAGCGCAGGGTAGAGTGAAATCTACTACACGCATGTCTGAAGATGAATTAAATCTAGCTAGACAAAGGTCGAGAAAAAATGTCGCTGCCTATAGAGACAGACAACGGAGATTAAAGAGTGTCATTGATAGTTTTGTGAAAGAAAATTATTTGGTTGATATTAAAGAAGAAGATTGATCCTTGGCAAGACTGAGACGAATTAAATATTAAGGGTGTTTCGTAAGACAATAAGCTCTATAAAGTGTTTCATATACTTATTCAGGACGTAGAGATAGAAAGTTTCTCAATTTTTTTTTCCAATAGTAGAGTGTGTTTCTCAATTTATCGTATCATTTTCTGCTAATGTAGGACACGTATACTTACACTGTAAACTCACATTTATAATATTAATTATAATTATAAAAGTTTGGATGTTTATATGTTTGTTGCAAATAATCTTCGCAACGGCTGGCCCAATTTAGAGGAAATTTGAAACAGCTAATAGTTCGTGATCTAGAATAAAACGTATGCTACTTTTATCCGGGTACCACGAAGCTGTGAGCAGTCTTATAAATGACTAGACTAGATGTTTGATTTCCATTCAGATAGCGATTAGAAATATTATTAGATGCTATTAGATAGGTTTATTCCAATAACGACATAGTCACTTACGATACAGAAACAATAAATAATAATAAACACGAGCTTCTAGCATTCGGCTTCGCTCGCTTGGTATCCGGATAAAAAACGTATGTTCTATTCCATGCCATGAACTAGATACTCTTGTATGTAATTTCAAAATGCATTCAAATCTGTTCAATCGTTACGGAAATTATTGTTACCTAGTAGACATCCAAATATAAATACTTTCGCATTTAACATAATCTAAATAGGAAGGAGGATAATAGGATAAGTATGAATATTTTATGGTATAAAATAAAGGACGCTGTGTAAAAGAGTCCAGTATTATTTTTATTATTAAAACTTAGTTGATTTTTAGAATAAAAATAATTACTTCATTATTTTTACTAACTCTTACTCTTTTACTCTCTTGTTATTTTTTTTATCGTTAGAATAAGATTTTGTTTATTTTGTTACCTTGTTTATGGTGTACAATAAAGTATTTTCATTCATTCAACTATTTACTGATATGTTTTTTTCAAGGATTCAATAACACTGCGATTACAAATATATTTATCAATGAGTTTATCTATTTTGTTATCTTACTTTCCAGAGTATCAACTCATACCAACCAATAAGGGTAAGCATCTATTGATGTGGAAGCAATATACTTATTCTCAGGTCCATTACACAAAAAGGTACTACTGTTCAAAGCAATTGTCTGGGTGTAAAGCTCGACTGAAACTGGGAGTCGATATGCGAATCGAATCGTCCGAAGGGGATCATACTCATCCACCACCTGTGTACGTAAAAACTCCTAGCGGAGTGTTGATTAAGATATAATGTTAATTTGTGTTCAACAAAATAAAGGAATTGAAATAACATGTCCTCTGTTTCAATAGATACATTAGTCTTAATCACCCAACTCAAATCACCCTACGTCGTGGGTATCAGGGAGTCTAGACTAATACCGCACGCTTAGTTTTCCTTTCAAGCAGAAGTCACGTGACATTTTCACAGCTAATACCATTTATATACTAGCTTCTGCCCACGGCTTCGCCCTTGTGGTATCCAGATAAAAAGTAGCCTATGTGTTATTCTGATGTATAAGCTATATTACTGTAGAGTTTCATCAAAATCCTTTAAGTAATCCTTTAAGTTTTTGCGTGAAAGAGTAACAAACATCACAAACTTTCACGTTTATAATATTAGTAGGATTCAATCTTTCCGCAGGTGTTAACGCCAACGAAAAGTGGTATTTGTCTAGACATCCTAGAACTACGATTAACGCAACACTCAGAACTGGTACAAATGTTTGCAGTTCATGTAATCATTTGCCCACAGCGGGATAGTCTCAGCTGGCGCGTCGTCGTAATAATGTGTAAGGATTTGTTATTTGGATGATAAATACATGGAATAATTACATATGAGTATTCATTTTGCAGAATATCACCTCATTCCAACTAGGAAGGGTAAGCATCTTTTGATGTGGAGGAAATATACATATGCTCAAGATCACAACGGTAGGAGATACTACTGCTCGAAGTACATGTCGGGATGCAAGGCTGGCTTAAAACTAGGGGTCGATGGGAACATCGAATCGACTAAAGGTGAACATAAACATCCGCCACCGTTGTACACGATGAGTTCTACAGGAGAGTACATTAAAATATCTTGAATTTGATTCTGCGGGTCACGACAGGGTAATTTTATTGGTGTTGGATAAATCAAATGAAAAGCGTTGCAGTCGCGCAAGCATCATTGGATCTGTCAATAAAATAAAATACAAAATAGAAACGATATGTTACAGTGCTAATCGTACAAAGATGTATATAACTGCATAGTAAGTGATAGTGTGCTTAAATAGCGACAGCGGAAAATACAATATTAGTCCAATGAACTTCGTTAACAGTGAGTGAAGTGAAAACAATAACGCCGCAAATAAAACGCCACTTTATTGAACAATATGAACCGTTAAACCCAAAATGTTGTTAGAAAATGTAAAGTGAAATTGTTTTAAAGTTGATTGTAAAATAAACCTTAAAATTATTTAAGGTTTGTATTAAAAAAATATATAATTTTTCCCCGAAGATCCTAGAAATAAGGAAAACCCTTCACGAAATGGCCAGAATAGAAAAAGAAAACAGAAATAGAGTAATCATCAAGTATGATAACTAGTTCTACAGCTTCCCGACTTCCTGTTAACCTTAACGAGGAAGGCAAAAATAGGGCAAGAAACACCACAAATGACTACAACACATTAGTCTCGCGGCGGGAATCGAATCCGCAACCTTCTGCGTCTCAAGTGGGCTTGCGCCCATTGTGCCACAGAGGTTGTCAATTTCATTATGGCGAGCAGAAAAGAAGGGGAAAATTTGCTTAAGCGAGCTGAAACAGAATGTAATAGCTCTTTGACATTAAATAAAAATAATGTACTCAGGTATGAACAATAGAAAATAAAAATTTATTTATTAAAAACTTAAGTTATTAAATTAACATTAATTAAAAAACGTTTACTAAAAATATCAAAAAGGAAAGTCATAAGTAAATAATAAGTACTGTAAAAAATACTTATATCTTAAACGATAATGATGTATTTCAATAAATTGTTTTTTTTTCTTAGATTAAGGAAATCCTTTGTCTGATACCTACTTACACCTGTAAACGGATTTTTATTAAACCTTTATTTCCCATAAAGGCTATTTTACTTTATTATTTAAGTAAAAATAGCTTTTACGGGTGGAATCTGGTGTGGAAAATAAATAAATATACTGGGTGTAAAAAGTCTATTTCCGAAAACTATCCCCCTACAAAAAGCCAGGTAAATAACAAAATTGATTTATGACTAATAGAAGGACGATCAATCTCGAACTGTTTTTGTACGGGGTGGTTACTTACGAGTTTTAGGTTACTTAGGTCTCAAATCAATCTAAACACAACCGAAATATCTTTTTTTTTTTTTTTCATCAATCGGGAGTTTTCGAAAATGTCTTATTACACCCTGTATTTCTATTAAACGTCTGGCAGTGGCATTTCATATATGTCATACTGTCTGTCGATAATGTATTTGCTTTAAAGATTGTCAATAGTAAAAAAAAACTATTTTCATTTTTGGTTCATTTTGAGATGAAAAAATGGCGACTCCCCTTATTGATAAAACAAATAATCCTGATGCTGTGGCGTCACGGACTTACATTTGCTGAGTGGCAACATTTTTTTACCTGTCAATAATATTATTTTATAATTAAACTAAGCTTTATTATAAAATAAGTTAATTCTTTACTAGTTTTCTTTTGTGAAACAAAATATTTTTTATAGGTACCACGCATTTAGCTCGACCTTGATGGCGATGCGGGCAGGTGGGTGGCTGAGTCGAGGGACGCGAGTTCAATTCCCATAGAGGAACAAATTTGCTAATTTATCTATTTATTTTATAGTTGTCTTAATGTTCCCCAGGATCAGCATCAGTAAATTATAATCGCGCTGATTTTTCTCAACATTATTTGATAAAATTACCGAAGATGCCTGGAAAACGATGTCAAAGGAAAAGATGCACAGGTTGCTATCAAAGGATGATAGAAGAAGGCAAACCTGTGTTTGTTGCTCGCAGCAAAGCCATGAAGGTGTCTCAACAATGCAAATCATGTAAAAAAGGGTTTTGTTATAATTGTTTTCAAAGTTACCATAAAATTTAAACAAATTTATAGTTTTTTTGGGTACAAGTAATGCAGTTTTATTTGAATAATATTCAAACTAGGGGAACGCTCGCGACGTCGTTCGTGTAGAGTTTTCCACACAAAGCCCTTCGTGCACCCGTCAGAGGGTGAACAGAACCTTAGGTGTTGACAAACAGCAAAAAAAGCCCAAAAGCGACTATTTTTCATACATCAAATTTAGAGTTTTAGTGTTTGGACCCTTTTTTAGTATAATACCTGCCCCTACATAAAAAAAGAAAATTTCAAGTTTTTAGGACCTCTCGGTTAAGGCTCTGCGTTATCGGTCTCTAAGTCACCACCTAATTTTATAATATGTACGAGAACTTAGGTAATGGCTGGTTTGGGGCATGACTAACCTTATCACGTCCAGTAGTGGGTACCGTTTTGGAGTAGCCCCCCAGATGCCTCTTGAGATTCCACGCACTTCCATAGGCTGAGGATGCTGGCTTCGCAGAGGTGTCGTCTTCATCAAGAGAAGAACACAACGAGCAGTCTCGAGGAGAGATGACGCGGCCGGCTGGCGCGGAAAGAAAAACATTTCGGGGGCGCGCGGGTGTGTGTGTTTTACTTGGCGAACGAACGATCAATGCCGGTCTCCATAATCTTCGTGAAAGTACGCCTCAAACCGCGAAAGTAGCGATACCACCATGGCCAATAAGAAACGAGTAAAATTTTTTTTTTGTATTACCCTCTACATTGTGTCTATAAAGCAGACACAATTTAGAGGGTAAATCATTCAATAGAAGGCTTAGGTAGCCTTAGCAAGAAAATAAAAATAAAATGAAATTCGATCGAGATAGTTAGGCACCTACTTCCGTCCGTCCGTTTTATTTTTTCAATGCATATATTAATGCATGCATTGAAAAAATAAAACATGTACTGTATTCCCTTTCAAAAGTATTTACTGAAACATTTAGAAATGTATAAACTTTCCAGCGTATGACCTCATAGAAACTCGAAGAGGAAGACACCTTTTGATGTGGAGGGCGCATACTTACTCGCAAAATCATAACAGTCGGACATACTACTGCTCCAAGCGGCTGTCGGGGTGTAGGTGTAAGGCTCGTCTAAAGCTGGGGCCTGATGGGACCATTGAGTCTGCTGACGGTGATCACTTTCATGCTCCACCTGTTTATACAAAGACTGCTAGCGGAACGTGGTTCAAAGTTTGTTAAACATAAAAAACAATTCCTACTTCGATAGTTTATTAGAACGATTTGTAATAGGCGTTTTAGAAAAAGTCAGTATTGCATCTCTACACGAATTAAAGTTTTAAAAATTATCGTGGGTCTGTCCTCACTGTTTCATTCAATGTCCGACTTATTGGGCAGCATTATTAGTCTAATTTTGTGGCGCAGGTAGAAGGATTAGAATTATATTTTTTATTTTTCAGGGTACCACTTCATTCCAACTGGTAATACGGGCAAGTTTCTGCTGGTAATGAACAAATACACGTATTGGCAAGGAAGCTCTATGAATTACTATTGTTCTCAGCAAAAAAAAGGATGCAAAGGCAGAGTGAAATTGGATGTTTATGGTTATGTCAAAAAAGCATTTTTGATTCATAACCATGAACCTCCAAACAACCTGAAAATTGAAAAATTGGGAAAATCGTTTTATGTTCATAGGCAGTAAACTAGCGTAAAGTTAATTTATCTGAGATGTTGCTAAGTATTGTTAACTGCCTCACTCCGAGCACAATTATTTAGTTGAGTTGGTTTGTGTATTAGTTACACAAAATTGCTGATGGAAGAAACCTCAAATTAAATTTTTTTAGTAATCGAAGTTAAAAGGTTTACTAAGGGATCCCCGACTGAGCACGGCTCTCCTCCCCTCTTCTGATCGTTTCCGGTCTTGGGCTCCTCTCAGTAAGTGCGAAATGTCGGTTTGGGCCGACCATTTTTATTTACACCCACAATTCATCCTGCATTTAGCACACTGGTCTGTCCCAGGCTCATTTTAACTTGGCAACTTTTAAGGTAGCATCGATGATAATGATGCAATCTGTAAGTCGAACCTTTAAATATTCCCAATTGCTCTTTATTAATTTACATGCTTATAAAGATTTTAAACAGTGTCATGTTTTCTTTTGATGAAAACGATACATATCAGAGAGATATTGCAATGTTTAGTTAACCAACTGTTTAATAATGATGATAAGTAAGACCCTTAATTTTTATTTATTAAATGTTCAAAAATATTATTAGGGGATAGGGTACTGTTAAAATAAAACAATTCAATAATATTTTTGATCGTGTTTTTTATAATCTTCATGAAATGGTAAGTAGGCAAGACTATATTATAGATTTTAAATTGGCGCAGCCACATGAATATCTTCATTTATTTCAGATTATGAGTTTATTCCAACTGGCAAGGGCAAGTATCTGCTGATGATAAACAAGTATACGTATTGCCAAATGAACAAAACTAACAACTATTATTGTTCAAGTTATTGGTCAGTTGGGTGCAAAGCAAGAGTAAAACTTGATTCGAATAAAGTAGTTATGAAAGCAGATTTCTTACATAACCATGAACCACCGCGATTCTATAAAACTTCTGATGGAAAGTATGTAAGAGTTTAAAAAATCCTATCCTCTATTCTATTAAGTAAAGATTATAAAGACATCTGTGTCGCAGAGGGCGAAGGCCCGCCTGAGTTGCAGAAGGTTGCGGGTTTGATTCCCGTCTCGGGAAAAATGTTTGTATGATCTGCAAATATTTGTCTGGGCTCTGGGTGTTTTCTATGTATGCATTTACAAAAACAAAGTATTTATGTAGTATATAGTACCTAGTCATGTATTTCCCATAATACAAGCTCTGCTTAGTTTGAGGCTGGATGATGCTGTGTGTAAATATCCAGCGTTATTTATTTTTTATTTAAATATGTTAGTAATTTTAGAAAGCAATAGAATTAGTGTTTCTTATTACCTTCCATGTTTTTTTTGATTAGTTGGAAATTAAGCAATAAAATTAATTTGAACAAATAAACCGGGCTAAATAGCTCTCGTTTTGAAATACAACCTTCAACTTAGCCAGATATCGTTGGTAGTGGCGCATGTCAATATTTTGATTTTCACTTATTTCAGTTTATGAGTTAATTCCAACGGGCAAGGGCAAGCATCTACTGATGTTGAACAAATACACGTATTATCAACAGAACAAAAGTAGTAACTTTTATTGTTCAAAAAACGCTTCAGGCTGCAAAGCGAAAGTTAAACTGGATGCGTACGGTGTTGTCGTGAAAACGGACCAGTCTCATAACCATGAGCCACCACAATACGTTAAAACTCCTGAAGGAAAGTATATTAGGATATAATATAAGAATGAAACTTTTTATTATATCAATGTTTGATTTTTTAACATTACAAAAATTCCTACATCTGAAAAGTGCGTAACCGGAGCTGGATTTTTTCCTGTCATATTCATTAGTATTTTCAAATCTCCTAAGTCCTATTAGTAGAGCTCCTTTTGAAGGCCTCGCCCGGGGAAATACTACCACCGTATCTATTTCTGGTGCCAAGCAGTAATGCTTGCATTGCTGTGATCCGGATTGAAAGGTATGGGTGCCTGTGAAGTTACAGGGTAAGGGTAAGCTTTGCTGATGATGAATAGCCCCGGATCTACGATTTTTTCGAACGGGGGCAGAAACTTCATAGTGACGCTCCCTCTATCCAGCGTTTGGCATAAATAAAAAAAAAACTCAAATATATAATGGGTGGCATTTTTTGTGACCGGGAGAATAAGAACCCTTTAATAAATAACCTTCATAAATCACCTTAGGGTGCATTCCCATTCAGCTGCTCAAAGCGCATTTCGGAATGTACTAATCGTACATTCCGAAATGCGCTTTGAGCAGCTGCCCAGTTGTTTCTAAACGCATTATGTGTTTAGAAACAACTGGGCATTTTAAAATCAAATTAATAATATAAAGAACGTGCGCTGGATGCTAGGCGCTTTTAAAAACAATTTTTCAAACATATTGTATTATGGTTTTGGCGCCCCCTGAAACTGCCCCCCCCCCCCCCCCCTAGATCCGGGGCTGATGAAGAATAAGTACACGTACTGGCAGGTGGCGCATATGGGAAACTATTATTATTCTAAATATTGTTCTGGGTGACACAATAATCATGATCCACCGAACTACATTAAAACTTCTGCTGGGACATATATACGATTTTAAAAATCGAACTAACTACTAAGAATTTGAAATTCAAATTAAATTAGTCTTGGACATTGTTAGGCTCTACCGAAATAACGGTTTTCAAATACTGAGTCAAAAAAAGATTGTAAACTTTGTGTATAACATATAACATATTGCCAAAAATGATATAGAAATACCGCAATAAAAATACAAAGATTTTTATTTTACATTTTATACGAAACGAGGAAGTTAGTATTATAAAAAAACTTCCCAAGTTGTGTTAGGGCATATCCACGGCAGCTCAGGGTCGCGTCGTGCAGTTTCACGGTGCGGTTAAAATTGAAGGCGAGGTTTTACTTTGTTTCATCTACGGATTTCCAAATTCCATATTTTTTAAGTACTTTTACTCTACATTTACTATTATGTTATCGTCAAGCACAAGTATTTCTTTGCATTTTACCCAAACATACTTGTCATCCTCCATAACGTAAAAATTACAAATTCCTCATATTAAAAAAAATGTAAATAGAGGCTCGCTTAGAGGGCCCAGGCGGTAAAAACTTAATATAATAAGTTGTATGTTGCTGATAATAAGACAACTTCATTTTCTCAGACATTGTTATTAAATTTGAGCAACCAAGTGAACTTGATAGACGATGCAGAAGAATTTGGGTGAAAGAATACGCAACGAGACTGAATGATAACCATCATCAATGTAATTTGTGTAAAATCACCATGAAAACGCCAAAAGGAAAAATCACTAATATGAAAAGGCATTTCCTAAGAAAGCATAAAGATGTATATGACAAGGAAGCAGGAGTGCATTCTACTGATGATGAGGTAGATAATACCAGATACTCTTATCTAAAACATATTTTTTTTACTGCATACAGAACCATATCAGTGTATCAGGATCCGTATTCTCGGACCTGTACCTCTTTGAAGGCTTACGTCACATTTCGTCTGATTTTCTAAGAAGAAATAATAATAAATAATGCTTTATATTTTCACACAGCATCATCTAGCCCCAAAGTAAGCAGAACTTGTGATATGCGCACTACATGACTGATAAACTACTTAATATATTTTTCTTTGTAAATACATACATATTATACATAGAAAACACCCAGAACTGAGACAAATATTTGCAGACCATAAATAAAAAAGTTTTGATTTTGTATGTAAAAATTTGCTTGTTTCTTATATTCGTTTAATACCGAAAAATATAGCGTCATTTTTCTAAAGACTACCTGGGCAGCTGGCTGCTGACCTGTCCAACATATTCGTGCCTGTGGTCCGGACACGGCACGCTGAATGTAGGTTGTGCCATAGACCTGCCATTGATCGTGTGAATAATTACCCCGTCTTATTTTATACCACAATACAGGGAGGCAGCACAGAAGTCAACCGATTTTGGGTGAAAAAATACATGTCAAAAGTTGGTGGTAATAGTTTTGAATGTGATATATGCAAAGCGGTGTTACAAATGCCTATTGGAAAATACGATAATATGAAACGACACTTACAAAGGAAGCATCGAACTGTGTACGATATAGAAACACGGAGCGAACATTTTAAAGATGAAGTTCATACATAGGAGTAAAGTGAAGATCCAGATGTAACCAGATCAAAAAACAAATTCTGATAAAAAAGTTGCTAAAACTAAATTCGACGATTTAAAATATAACATTAGTTAAGATTTAATTAAAAAAAAAACGATTCGATAAGTTAAACAATAAAAAAAACAAGGCATTTTCCTAAAATTACTCATTGACACTACCGGAGATACCGCTACGTAGAATTTGGAACGCACTCATTCTAAAGAAGACTCGGGGCGTGTACCCGTTTAAAAACACCGATTTAGGTTATGATGATACTAGTATCTGATACCTACTGAAGAAGGCCCTCCCTTATCATATTAAGAAACTAACCAGGGGACTGGTTAGACGTTGAGATACGAATTACCAGGGGTCTGGTAATTCGTATCTCAACGAATTACTAAGATACGAATTACCAGGGGTCTGGTAATTCGTATTGGTTAACGTATATGGTTTTTGTTTTTATGAATAAAACAATATTAAAAACATCATTTTATTTCATCCTTTACAAAATGTTGTAATAAATCATTGTTAATTGTAGTAAGTAAAAAGTTGGAATTTATTATTGTTTCATTGGAGCTAAATCGTTAAATCCTACCAGTAACTACAGTACAAGTACGTAATTGTAATAAGAGGGCTAGAATTAACGAATGTTGCTCTTTTCAGCAACAAGAAAATATAGTCCACTTTGGAACTATTTCAAAGATTTGGGAAATCCCCTGGTGCGTTGCAAGTTATGTGGAAGCTCGCTAAGTGGCAATAAATCAAGACATCTTAAGTTTAAACATCGTGAAGCGTACAAGGAGATAATGCGGCAGCAAAAGTCATTTGGTGGGTAAATTTATTCCTAACATTTATTTCAAAAAAATGCTTTCTATAATGAATTAAACACTTTCTAAACATGCGGACTGGTTTCTAAGAAATCTGCAAAACATCAACAATAACAATAAAATAAAACTTGATTAATCAGTTTAAAGTGTTTAATTGATTATATGCCTAACAATCGCGAAACCTAAAACAATATAATACTTACTTTTATGCTATAAATGCTTTTAGGTTAAGTCACGGGTAGGTCACCGAGCTGCCGTGGTCTAATAAGTGATACCTCGTCTGCTGATATAGCTCGTGGGTTAGAACGCCGATCATGAATCAATTTTCAATTCGCAAACTACCACATAATTATTTAACCTGTATTGTAAACTTTATACGTTCCCGTGCCATGTAATGTATCGAGTATGAGGTGTATATTTATTGTTTTAGCTTCTGCTGAATTAACATTTGTGGATAGTTGTCAATCAACCTTGCCTAAACATCCCAGTTGGTACAGAAAATTTATGACGAAAATTGATACAAGCGTTAATCGGTGTAACTTGTGTCACACATTAATAAAATACAATAACATGAAACGTCACTTGCAAATCAAGCATTCATATATATTCGAACAAGAAACTTCAGCTAATAACATTGAAGAAGAAAATAAGTAAGTATAAATAAATATATGGCTGCGACCTATTGCTTAAACTGAAGGACATCTGAATTACATCATGTCCTCTGCATATCATCATGTTTGTTATGATGACATACAAGGATATGTAATGTGTTGATTATGTATCAGAAACGATATAGCTGAATACATAATCTTGGTTATATTCGTTACTGCGTCTCGTACCGAGTGTGATGTCGCGGGTTTGATAATAATTATTGAGGTATAATAAAGAATAATCTTTTGTAGCAGGATACAGTAAAATATACCTTTGAATCGGATATTGAAGAGACTTGCACAACCATACAATATAATTTTTTGAAGATACAACAATCTTGACTTATTTATTTGATATAATTAGACATCTTAAAGAAATTAAAGTACGACAGGATGATTTGCCTGAATGAGACAAATTTCTTGTATTTTCAGTATCATGGTCTGACTGAATGCACTATTTCAGTTTACAAAAACTTTATAATAAACCGTAATAAGTTTATAAACGGTATAAGCTGACAAAAACAAAAGAGGTTCGAAAAAAAAATCATTATCGGACTAGACTATCTTTCACAAGGAGACCGTGAATGTGTTACTAAATTTTTAAACGATAACGTATTAATGTAAAATTGTGCAGTGGGTGATTTTGAGATAGTAATAATAATTAATAGAATCTAGCGAAATCAAGTTAATAATATGTTTTCCTTCTCTAAGGGTGAGAAATAGCCGCGTGTGGATGTATTTCAAGGATGCGGGAAACTCTTATCTGCAATGCAAGTTATGTAAAATCGAAGTCAGAGGAAATATGGAAATCCATTTGAAACAACAGCATCCAGCGGAATATTTACGTCTGCAGCGTCGCCGTGCAATCGAAAAACGTGCAGGTATTCAAATAAAGTTTATGATTGCCCGTTTTTACAGTCAAATCAATGTATCATATATATTTTTTTTATTTTATTAAAGCATGTTTTAATGTATTTAATATAATTTCAGGTAAAATGTTATCAGCTTCCGGTAGAAATTCTTACAACCAAGGATGGGTTAGAAAATATGTCAATAAACTTATTGATAGAAAGTATGAATGTGACGTTTGTAAACAAGTGTTGACCTTATCACCTGGATTTTTCGGTAACATGAGACGACATTTCAAAGCAAAGCATCCATTCATTTTCGCGAAAGAAACAAATCAGTCTTTAGATTCAGATGGTGAAGATAAAACACAGGAAAATGAAGATGACAAAGAAATTGAAAATGAAATGGACGATAAAGAAGAAAACACACATGAAGAAGGTAACAAACAAGTTAAATAGTGACTGTTAAGAATAGAAGAAAAAAAGTCTGCTGAACGTTTATTAAAAAATTTCACCATAACACTTAGACCCAAATATCTGCAGAATATGCAAACTTTTGTCCTGCTGCGGGAATCGAACCAGCATCTTTTGCTTTGCACTCGCCCGCCTCGCCACCAAGGTCGTACAATATAGACATTACCGAAAACAATGTTATGGCAAAGTGAGGTCTAAAATTAAATCTTAAAACAGCTGACAACCTATTTGACGTTTCAAAAAATGCTTGATGAAAAACAACCGTTTTACTAGTAACCAGACAGCCACCTAGTTTATTCAATCATATCGTAACTCACTACTTGCGTGTAGTCAATAGTATAAATTACGTCTCTATCATTTTGTTTATTTTTACGTTTCGTCAAATAGATTGTCAGCTATTTTATTTTTACATTCACTTTTAGACCTTCGCTTTGCCATTATGTCCAGTCATCTTAGTAAGTTCACTTCGGAATTTGAGATACCCAGCTGAATATTTGTATAAACTTGTCTTTTGGCATTCTAAAAGTTGTCTTAAAACTTACATATGGTAGGGTGTACGCGCGCTCTCCGCCCTCTATCTCGAAAACTATTCAACGTATAAAAAAAATTTTGAAACAAAAGTTGTAGGGAATGTAATTCTCTACAATATTGATAATAAATACAAATAGCGAAAATGAGATATTTGCAAAAAAACGATTTTTGTGACCTTTGAACCCAAATTTTAATAGACGCGTACACCCTACCATATGTAGGTTTTGGAGGTGTACCAAATACAAGTTTATACAAATATTTAGCTGGGTATCTCAAATTCCGCAATTCTTACCTAATTTTGACTAAGATGACTGGACTATAGCCGAGCTCGAGTTAAATTCGTTTTCAGACTAAATATCTCATTATTTACAGTCACTTCTTTTCTTTCGTAATGAGACCGTGAACGTGTTACTAAACTTTTAAACCTTAACAATAACGTATAAATGTAAAATTGTGATTTCAGATAAAACATTAATAGCTTCCGGTACAAATTATATTGGTAACCGAGGATGGATAAAAAAATTTTGCAAACAAATTGGTGTTAAGGAGCATGAATGCAAGTTATGTAAGCAAGTTTTAAGCTTGCCACCTGGAAAGACCGCTAATATGATACGACATTTTAAATCTAGGCATCCATACGTCTACGCGAAGGAAACAAATATTACCTTAGTTTCTAATTTTGATGACCAAGAAGAAAAAATAGAAGAACAAGGTAACAAATAAGTAGAGGAAAAGATTGTTACTAAATATTTTGCAAATATAATAATAATAATAATAACGCTGGACATTTTGCACACAGCATCATCTAGCCCCAAACTAAGCAGAGCTTGTATTATGGGAACTACATGACTGATCTACTACTTATATATTTTTTTTAAATACATACATACTATACATAGAAAGCACCCAGACCCGAGACAAACATTTGATAATCATACAAACATTTGTCCCGCAGCGGGAATCGAACCCGCAACCTTCTGTGTCTCAGGCAGGCCTTCGCCCACTGCGCCACAGAGGTTGTCGTAAATATGCTTGCTTGTAGTGCTTCTAATTGCTTTTTTATAGCTTAAACATTAAACTATAAAGTTGACGATAATTATCAAATTCACGTTTTCCATTTTTGTTTCGCTTCGGCACCTGTCTGCTTGTCTGTCTGTCCCCACTTCCAAGCACAAACGCAAGAAAGTTGCCTATTTAATAGTTCATACTTCTATGCTTGAATAATGCCTGGATTAATTTAAATGAATCAATGATTTAAGATTGTCTGGTTAAGCCATTCATTGTACCACCATGCCGTGGATTAGTTCTTGCGATACTATGTAGTAGTTCTTTCCTTAGCTTTGAACTAAGATATCGCCATGTTCTGTTTCTGAGTATTAGATCTCAGATTCATACAGATCTATGAAGATAACAAGTAGGGGCATTTAGCACATGTAGTTGGGCTTGCTGGTCACGATATTTTCATTATGTTAAGCGCACATCTAATGAAAAATTAATTGATGCACACACAACACTTCACTTAAATTTTCATCAAAAACGTTATTAGATCAATGAAAAAATGCATGCGAGTTTGACTTTGAGTCAACATTTTGTGTGATAATTTCAATAAGCTTTTTTTTCAAATATTTCTTTTTTCTACACACTTTGCTCAGTTAATATTTTATTTTGCAGAAACAACAAAAAAATACAGACGAGGTTGGGTGAAAAAGTATTCCAAAAAAATTAATGCTAGGGAGCACCAATGTAATGTGTGTAAAAAAGTTTTAAGAGTATTTGGACTTTATAATAATAATAACATGATACGACATTTCAAATTTAAGCATCCTTTCATCCATGCTAAAGAAACTAATCAATATTTAGATTCAGATGACGAAAATGAAACTGATAAAATAGATGCTGACGATAAAGAAGAAATACGTGAAGGAGGTAGAAATGAGGAGGAGTATATAATTGAATATTTAGTTGAAAACACACCAGCAGAAAACTCTTCAAATACGATTGAAGAACAAACAGATACAGATTAAAAAAACAGGTTCGATCGACATTCGACAGCAAAGTCATTTATGATGAAACTTTGCAGTGATTCATTCGAGCATTGGAGATAACAAGATCTATATAATGCAATAAGTTCTAATAAAACAAGGCAGACATCGTTACGATGTGTCGAGTGATTCAAGCAAAATGGTTCAAAGGGATCATGATAAGGGATAGAGCGATACGTACCCAAAAGTAGCTCCAACTCCTGAACTATACAAAATCGTAGAACATACATGGGTGTAATTCGGGTCCGCCACGGGGCGGCCCTGCTTCTTTTGGACCATGGTGCTTGAATCAGTGCGAAGGCATGGTGTATATTATTGATAAGGCAATCCTGGAAAACCAAGTAAAATTGAACGTAATGAATTATTTGAAATAATAAAAAAACAGGGTGGTTGGGTTAGACATGGAATCGGTTCAAAGAAACTTTATTCCCATTTCATTTTAATTCAAGACATAGTGTCACATAAAAACGAAAAGTTTATAACTTGACTAGTTGTGCCACGGCCGCTCTCGGGCCCCGACCAACCGCGTCGCATCGCTCGCCGGCGCTATTACTTCTTTGGCTCGGCTCCTAAAGGTCTTAGCCAATAACCTTTCTCAAGAATTGGGCTATATAAAAATATTTTTTCAAATCCGATTGGTAGTTTCAGTGATTAGCGCGTTCAAACAAAAACAACTCTTCAGATTTATTATTAGTATAGATTAATACAGATATAGATAAGAAATAGACTTTGGTATTAAACATAAAAAATAAATACATATAAAATTTAGTTTACAATGTAAATATTAGGAATATAAAAAAAGCTCGCAACTTGAAATCCTGTGCATATATATATTTTTTAACATTGCTTATTTAAGTTAAGTTTTATTTTATCCTTTTTCAAAATATCATTAAATATATTCTGAATTGAATGTAGTTTTATTCATATTAATGAAGGCTTTTGTATAAGGTCTAGAATTATTTTTGTAGTTATTAGGTACTCTTACAAGTAGGTAGTACTTGTATAATATCGCTGCAGGGAATGTAGGCCCCTGCTGGTCTTCTGTCGCGGCCTACTTCCTACTACGAGCGGTTAGGCTAGATTGTTTTGTTTAGTTGTCTAAGTCATACCTATCATAGATTTTTTTAGTTGTACATCAGTAGGCGAGGCTGAAAAACATCGTGGCTGACACCTCGCCCTTTTTACTTAAATACCTTCTTATTTTACTAATTTAACTACTATTATGATGATGTCATAAAATATTATTGTACTTAGATTAGGTATATTTTTTAAGTGTAAGTAAATAAATGCCCTTTGATTTTTTTTTGTTACTGATAGACTACAAAGCTTGAACGTTTCAAACAAGTACCTCATGGAAAGATAAAGTATGACTGTGAAAACATTTTGTTAAACAAACGAATAAATACTTATCACAGTAAATTATTCTCTTTTCAGGAAGAAAGAATCGAAGCCCGCTTTGCAAGTATTTCAAGGAGTTGGGAAATCGCCTGGTGCGCTGTAAGCTATGCAAGAGGACGCTTAGCGGGAATAAGACGAGACATTTGAAGTTCAAACACCCTGTGGAGTATAAGGAGGTGAAGTGGGCACAAACTACTTATGGTAGGTGGCCTAAAGATTCATGTAAAACATATTTCCTGACATCATCACCAGTCCTTGATAAATATGTGTTGAGCATAAGTTCGTGGCTATGGAAAAAATGGTCCATTGATGAGCATCCAAAAAATTTATGAACTACTCGAAAACTTGCACTTAATTGATTCAGCACACTAGTTTTCCATTTAACCATTCTGTTTAGCCTTGTGTTATCAGACGCATATCCGAGAAGACTTAAACACTTCTTCCTACTACTTCTATTAACATTACAAATGCATGTTCGGTGCCAATAGTCTTCGTTATGGCTAAACTAATTTGTGGGTCTAGTATAGTTCGTAATTTAGAATAACACATGAGCTACCATATTTATCCGCTTACCACATCGTTATTTTATTTTTCAGCTACTAAGGGCGCACTTGTAAACAAGTTCAGGAAACGTAATAAAAATCCAAGGAAAAGTAATGTGCGTGGAAAAATCTTAGGGCACAAAAACATGATACGTGACTTAAAAATGAGACAATCATCTATATCGGAACAAGAAATTTCGGCTAATATTTGTGTTGATGAAGAGAAAAAGCTAGAACAAGAAAAATCGGCTAATCGTGTTAGCGAGGAGAATGAGTACAGGTTAGTACCTGATAACCTATTACTAAATATTTCGTTATAAGCACTTTCTGCACTACAGCACAATATATCTCTACAATGTACAATTCACTCGCGATTGCTCCAAAACCATATATACCAGGTGATCAAAGTTAAAGTTTATGAATTTACAAAAGGCAAACCCTTACTTTGTTCATAATAACATTATAAATAATTAATTGGAAAGTGGCAGCAGATAGAGGAGACTGGCAAAAACAAAAATGGTTCAAGCTGAGATGACGCATCTGAAAAAACTTCTTTAGAAATGTGTGTTTTTCTTCAAGGTTGAGAAGAAGCCGTTTGTGGGTACATTTTAAGGACTTGGGAAACTCCTGTTTGTTTTGCAAACTATGTAAAAGGGATATCGAAGGAAGTATGGAAAGTCATTTGAAGCAAAATCATCAAGAAGAATATGCCCGTCTGCTGCAACATGAAAAACATAAAGGTATCGTCCCCTACTTAGATTAATGAATACGGTCAAAAATGTATGATGCTTGAATAAATTTCTAAGTGGCACAAGTGTCCAATATTGATGAAATGGAAAACTTCTGTATGGATGAGAAGAGATATGTATGTGACTGTTAAATGATTATTTATCTTTTTTTTAAATGTAATCAGTCCTGTTTTCATCTGCCCGTCTGTCTATGACATTTTTATATCATTATGACGTTGATACAATAATTATGAATTTAATTTCAGCACTAACATTTACAGCCAGCATTGGTAATGTGTATAATAAAGGATGGGTTTGGAAATACACCAATAAACTTTTTGATCGCATGCATGAATGTGATGTGTGCAAAAAAGTTTTACGTTTTCGACCTGGATCTTTCTTTAACATGAAGCGACATTTTAAAACTCAACATCCATTCATCTACGAAAAAGAATCAAATCTGCCCTCAGATTCAAGTGATGAAAAAGAAAGTGATAGCGAAGACGAAGGAGATAATCAAGATGTAACTAAGGGAACAGAAGGTAACGATACAGAAAATTATTTAAAAGATAAAATAAAATAAAAATAGGGCAAGATGAAATAGAAATAAACAGACAAGGTAATAAAAAAATAATTTAATATAAAATAAGTATTAAGGTGAATACTTGAGCTGATAAGCACACCAACAAATAACCATAAACATTTCTATTTCGTATTGCCTATGTAACCGAGGAGAGGCCCACGGCGCTTGCGAAAAAAGTAAAAGTGAGATGAAAAGCACGTTTTTCACATTCACTCTCTTAAACTAGATAACCATGTAATCAGTTTATTTGTAATATTTTTTCCTACATTTTAATACCAAAAACATTCCGATTTGTTTAAGTTTTTTATAAATTTTTTCGTCAAAATTATTTTTAACTATTTTTTAGGTCGTTTTACATAAAACTACTAAATAGATATGATGTTTTAAAATGTGCTGTACTAAATATAACCAGTCGGCCCAAACCTGCAGCCTTATCAGTATTTCCTCAAAATAAATGAAATCATATGCAAATGATTTAACAAAATATATACTAAAAAAATATTTTTGATTACAGTTAATAGAATCTCAGCTTCCGATTCAATAAAAAACCAAGGATGGGTGAGAAAATATTCCAAACAAATTGGTTATAGGGAGTACCAATGTGGTGTGTGTAATAAAATTTTAAGATTACCGCCTGGATTATTTGGAAATATGAGACGACATTTTAAATCTCGGCATGCAGCCATTTACTCTAGAGAAACAAATAAGCTCATGTATAAAAGAGTTAAACATGATACAAAAAACATAGAAACACATCAAGAAAATATAGAGACGGAGGAAGGATATATTATTGAATATTTAGTTGAAGATATGCCTGCAGAAAACTCCATCAATACAATTGAAGGAGTAACGGTTATAGATACGATAAATCCACAGAGAAATGAAGGAGTTAAGGAAGCTGACAAAGTTTCAGAGTATGGTGGCGAGTGTGTTATTGAACAGAGTAATCTAGAAATCGAATCGAATACAATAGAATCCGAGGAAGATGACTAAGGGGGTATTCTATCAATCTACTCTTATTCGTAGAATAAAATCACACAATTGTCTGAAAGAGATCGCTTTAAAGCCATAGTTATGTTACGTGTTTTTTTATTTTGTTATCTTGTGGTGTACAATAAAGTTTTTTCATTAATTAATTCAATAATTTATTAAGAGTAATCTTTGCGTCTTCAAGAATATACTAATTAGCGCATTTCAAGTACTTATATGGTTTCGAATAATGAATTAGTTAAATAAAAATAAAATGTTTACGACGTTCGGATAACAAACAATTAATTAAGTAATTTTATATATGCGTAGGTTGTCTTTAGAAGTACATAGTCGTGATTTTTCATTATATCATAGAAATAAATAAAATCATGTATATATTAGTATTATAATATGCCCTCGTCTAAACTAAACTCAAGCATAGATTTATAGTCCAGTAAATCAGGGTCTACTTGTATGTACTACTAGTTGGATTAAATGCACTTTTGGTGATGGATCTAGAAAGATGAAGTAGATAAATATCTTAAAAACATAAATTATCCCCAGCTCTGAATGAATGACTATTAAGTTTTAAGCTACAGAAGCATAATATACATTTTATTCAATTGTAATCAAAATATCATCTATTAATGACTTGTTTCATAATGGTGGTTTTTCAAATGTGGGAAATAATTTTCTTATGTTGATTGTTTGCAATCCTTAACTATTGTGATACTGGACTATTAGGCATGTCTTAGTGGCTATGATAGATTTCTATAAAAAAACTACGGTAAAATACGTATAAGTGTTGGCCTTACCTTAGTGCAGACGGACATAGGTCATGGTAAAATTAAATAAGAATAAAGGTTTTTTTTTTAAATTGAAAACACTGTTTTTGTTAACATGTACATATCTGTCCATGTGTTCCCATTGCTGGTCAAAGGTCTCCCCCAAATCCTTTCAAACCGTGCTTAAAGTCAAAGTCCAAATTCATTTATTCATTAAAATCACAAGGACCACTTTGAAACGTTGGTTTTATCTACTGCCTGTTCCTCCGCGACCTAGCCAGGAGAGAAAGGCAAGAAAACAAAGCTGGTTATTATTTTTAATGATCCTTTTACAAAACAATAGGTACCTACATTTTTATCGCGTTGGAGCATTTTCAATCTTAAGAGTTTATATCATCTAAATAATCAGATATTTTATAGTATGCCCTTTTAAAAAGTTTTTGTTTAATTGCGTTTTATAAATTTGTTAATTGTTAATTTTAGTACATCTCTTGGGAGTTTGTTATGCATACACCCTGTCCTTTAAACGATTTACTAATTTTATGTGTCTACAAATGGTAACAGCCACTTTATCTTTATTTCTAGTATTAACATTGTGATTATCGCTATTTTTCTCAAACAAATTAATATTTTTGTAAACATACATCAGATTTATGTATTAACAAGGGAATGTCATTATATTTAATTCTTTAATCTTTTGGCGAAGTGATTCTCTGGGGGCCATATTATAAATTGTTCTAACAGTCCTCTCCTGCAGCACAAAAGCACTTTTCTACCAGCCCCTCTAAGCATTAAGGTCGTCACGCCAACGCTTTCTAGGCCAGCCCCGTCAATGACGCCATCTGCAGGCACCCAATTTGTTATGTCCTTTGCCCATCTGCCCTCTTTCATTCGGCTGACGTGGCCCGCCCAGGCCACCCAGTTCCATTTCAGCCCGGCAGTATTATATCCGACGTCTACCGGTTCGTAAATAGGTACTGCGGATTCGGTCTGTCCTCTTTTATATTATATTATTGGGTAAAATATGTGTCCGTAACGCATAGAATGGCTTTTCAGTTTTTTTTTATTGATGTTGATGTTGAATTCCTTAGTCATGTTTGTTGTTGCAGAGAGCTTTAACTATCACTTCATAGATTCCGGCCGGAGCCGACCTCTTCTCATGTTCCAAGGGTATACCTACTCTAGGCAGAGTACTTACGTGTACTACTGTTCGAAGAAGGAAACGGGATGCAAGATTCGGGTTCGGTTGGACAAGAATGGCAGGATCATAAACGCCCACGAATGTGTTCATGCCCACCCTCCGCCGATGTATGTTAAGACGGATTCTGGGCCTTATGTCAAGATTTCATCTTAAATATAGACAACATACAGGGCTTGGTACACTGAATCTAATAGGAATCCTGAAAGGGAAAACTCTTTCATCTCTCAGGTGGTTTCTATTGATGTGAATATGTTGTGTGCTGTATATGTGTAAATCTTTTTAATCAATAAATATTATTTTATTAAGTTTTTTACATAGGTATGAAGTTGAAGTTGAAGTGAAGTTTCTATTCATGCCGAGAGTCTTCATCAGGGTAAGTGATCGATACGGTCTCCCTCCGCGTCGACGTCTAGCACGTCTTATTATTTTGGTGTCATTAAATTCAGAGGTGTGATGACCTAGTGGGCGGTACCCCTCCGGTTCGAACTCGGTCGTGCACCAATGGATTTTTACACTCGAAAAATGTATGTGATGGAAAACATCGTGAGGAAACTGGCATACCCAAGAACCAAAATTCGAAGGCATTTGCTATCAGTTAGCGTTCCAATAAGCGGCTATGGGCTTGCAATTTGTCATGTGAAATGCTAACAACTTGCAAAACGCCGGCATGTACCACATGTTTGAACGTGCCTCTGATTACCCTACTTGGAATCCTCAAACATCTACGCACTGAGTATGTTTCTGAGGATGTCCATTATGGAAAAAACAGCCGTGAGCGTTTTGTGTTCATTTTCAAAATATTATGAGACATATTTTTTTGCATTTTTACGAGTATGCATTAACATAATAAAATTAATATAATAATAAAGACAATAAATGGAAATGCCAGATAAGCAAAATGTATGGAGTTCATGGCGCAGTAAATGAATTAACATCTAGAAAATATGAAAGGTAGAAAATACTACAAAGGTTTTGCAATATAACATTTTTATAAGATAAATTTCATAAATTTATCATATAAAAATTACCTAAGTACCCTATAATTGTAATATTGTCAGAAATATATAGTTGAACGATTATTGAGCTTTTATTGCGCCTCAGTACAATATGTCAGTATTTTATAATATCTCATAAATTAAAACTTCACAGGATTTGAACCCGTGACCTCCGGTTTGGTGTGCGGGGGCTATACCATCTAAGCCACCATCTACCATCACCATCTACCATCTAGGTCGAAATTCTGGCGATGTTTCACTTGAGTGAACAACACACTTTAAAAACGAAATATATCGGTATTTGCAAAAATAAACGAATTCCTACATGATCCACTACAAGCTTCTCTTAGCGAATCCTCTTTCTACCATGTTAATGAATACATAGGTACTGGATAAAATTTAGAGTAAGAATGTATGGACACTTTGACATGCCAATGCTATGAAATGGTTAAATAAATCGAAGTCAAAAATGTCAAAGCTGCAAAAGTGTCTTTCCTGCAGGATGAAATGGCCACAATCATTTCCAGAACTTTTCCAAGAGCGTTCTACAATGCCGTACAAAATGATACCGACCAGAAATGGTCGATTTCTGCTAATGCTTGACGGGTTCACCTTTTCAAGACAGAGCAACTCCAACAACTACTACTCTGCTCGAAGAAGGACGCTGGCTGCAAAGTTAAGGTCAGATTAAGCCCAGATGGAGAGATACTAGTGTGTCCGAAACCAGAAGAGCATACACATCTAAGACCTCTGTACCTGGTGAAAAAGGATGGTTCTCTCAAGAAGGTCCATAATAGTGTCTCAGAACAAGTATACTGTCCTAAAAGAGTGTTACTGCCGATAAAAATAAAAAAGTTCTCCTAAAAACTAATTTCAATTTTTTTTTTCATGAAAGTAAATAGTTTTAATTTGTTTGAATTATTTACCATTTATTAAGCTGTTTTTTGGAGTGTGTGTGAACCCTTAGTGTACTTTTAAACGGATAAAATGTTTGACATCGGAAATCATAACTAAAATAGCAGATTTATTAGTTTTTTAGCGAATACAGCAGATGGTTACTGCTATTTGTCCTCGATAAAAATAGCCGAATTCACCAAAGAAATTTTAGCCACGTGTCCAGTTTTATTAAAAAGAGAAGCACTTACTTATTTATTATAACCTACTTATTTTTTGCTGATCACGTTGCTCCCCGGTGCTCATGACATCACGATGGCTCTGTCCGAAAATCAGCGCTGCACCGTTCCTAGGTTTGATGCAGCTTAAAGCAGCTGAAAGCCCTTGACCCCACACAACACTTAGACTTATCTGTGCTTGTGTTTATTTGGTTTGTATTTTGCCATAAGTATGTTATATTGTGTTGTGATACTTTTGGGGGCTAGACAAATACCTCACGCTTACCTTTCCTTTCACGCTAATGCAAATTTGTCAAGGTAAAACTTGGCAGCTGTCACGTGACATTTCCACAGCTAATGTCATTTCCACATATATTAATCTTTCCGCAGGCGTTAACGACAGCAGAAAGTGGTATTTGTCTAGACCCCTAGGTCCTTGTACCACGCACTTGTTAGGTCAACGTACGCTCGCACTGCGGGACGTCCTGGAAGGCTACCGTTGACACTCTATACAATCTCAATTATTATAATACTAATCCAATCCAGTTTAGTTTTTTTGAATTTTCTAGCTCTTGCCATTTCTATCGCAAACTCTACTTCAATCTCGAATGGCAACGTCAATCGCGTCAAGAGTACCTACGAATAAAGAGCATAGTCGATTTCATTTAGTTCCATAATATTCCACAAAATACTTAATCCAATCGTGCACTAATATTGCATTGAAGAGTACCAAATTGCACGAATTGCGATTAGAATCGAGTGTCAAGGGTTTCCCCCCGATGTTTGTTCGTTTCGCAACAAACACGTTGTAGTCGATCTATGAACTCTCTTTTTAAAAATCAAGAATGTACCTTTATCTGGCCATAATCACACCTGATGGTAATAATTATTTGGCCGATGATGGAGATGTAAGGTCTAGAAGATACCTATTCACTCTTACCTTAAAAAGACCTCGTAGACCTAGAGGTTTGTTCATACTAGCAACATTTCTGCTACTCCGACCGAATAAATGAATAAATAAACAATCAAATGTTACAAACATAGTCCTGAGCCCACTACATGTCGTGAGCCCACTACGGTGTTTTAGTAGTTTTTGATTTGAGGTATCAAAAACGACTACAACACCTGAATCCAAATACCTTTCTGCCACACATGCAACAGCTTGTCTCGTAGTGGGAATCAAACTCCTCTTGCGCCCTAGCTAGTTACTCGTCCGCAGCGCCACCAAGGTCGTCACCGTACTAGATGCCGGTTTGAAAAGGTGTGCATTGTTGAAAGGCGATGAACTAACTGCTATTAGTAGCCGACATAAACCAAGCTGTTTCCAATTCATAAGATTTTGGACAGCCATACCATCCTCTTAACAATAAGTAGTATTTTAAAGTGAAAACGGCACTTATGTATCACAGTGTGAGGTTCTTCAAAAAAGGGTTCAATGTTTAAGGGATCGGCAAAGCAAGTTTATACCTCTGGTATTGCAAGAGTCCATAGGCTACGGTAATTTACCAACTGGAAGGCTGTATGCTTTTTTTAACGTTGGTGGTATAAAAAAATACATTAAATTTAAATGTTACTTGAACCCGTCTTTTCGCCTCCAATCGTCAGTGCGTTGGCTAATTACTCCATGAATCGAGTAACGCTGAGTCCGAATTTATTGGCCAAATTTAAATTTAATAAGACAGTGTGTTGTATGGTTATGGGTTTTTAGTTCAGATTTTTCTTATATTCATTTCATAATCTTTCTTATTTGAAAAAAAGTAGGTACTCCTTTGTTTTTATCAATCGAGTTAAAGTTATTCTTTGATAAATTATGAGTAAATTTGTCTTCTTTTTTTAGGTATGTCGTAATCAAATTTTAATCTAATACAGAATGATAACTATTGTTAAGAAGCAAAGAAAATTGTATCAAGGCATGGATCTGTAAAAAACGGTCAACTTGTAGTCAAATAAATAAGAACTAAACAATAAGAGATAAAGAGTGAAGGACTAATAAAATATAGGTCAATAAGAAATTAGGTACTATAAATTACTAGCTGGTTTTGTGAAGTCAAACAAAGCTCGATGATCAATGTTTCAGAAGCCGTGCCATATGAAGTTGTAAAATCGCAGAAAGGTTGCGACGGCCTTCTGGTCGAAGGACACATGTTCACCACTTCTGGCAATAACAAGGGCCATAACAAAGGGCGTTACTGGGTATGCTCCAGAAGATATAAAGGGCAACATTGTAAAGCTAGATTCGTGCTGCATAATGGACTGATAGAGAAATATAATGGGGAGCATATTTACCACCCTCCTAGGGCAGCTCGTGTCAAAAACGATCCGTGAATTTGTTCCTATGGATATAATATTTTGTGATTCATCCCTCAAAGTCAAAGTCAAAATTCATTTATTCATTAAAATCACAAGGATAACTTTCAAACATCGGTTTTTATCTACTGCCTGTTCTTCCGCGACCAAGGCAGGAAAGAAAGGCAAGAAAACAAGGCTGGTTATTCTATTTAATTATCCTTTTACAAAACAGGGTCGAGTTGGAGCATTTTCAATTCCAAGAGTTTTTGTCATCTAATTAATCAGATACTTTTTATGTTTAAGTTTATGTTTAATTACGTTTTTAAATTTGTTAATTGATATTTTTTGTATATCTCTTGGGAGTTTGTTATAAAAGCATACACCTTGTCCTGTAAACGATTAACTTACTTTATGGAGTCTACAAGTGGCAACTGCGATCTTTATTTCTAGTATTAACATTGTGATTATCGCTTTTTTTCTTAAACAAATTAATATTTTCGTGACTTCTAACCTAACTAGCCTTCCCTAATTAGTATAGACCTATTATGTGATTCTGGACTGATAATTTATAACTAGTCTTAATAAGTGCTATCCGCAATAAACGTCTTAAAATAAAACTAATTAAGGTGGTTGTTTAATCAGTAGGCAAGTAAAGCCATACCCGAAGTCTACGTAGCTACTCGTAGTAGTACATAAGTGTGGCAAGAATTAAGTTTGTTGAAGGATTTAACTTGTGTGTTTGTTGTGTTATCGGTTTATTTCTGGTCAACCTACGTTGGGTCAGTCTGACTAGGTTGGGGAAATTTGGCTCTGGAAATATCCTAGTGTCGATGGTGTAATGATTTAGAGTATGTGCCTCCTGTTTGTTTGTCGTGCCATGACCCTGAAACAAGGTTTTCTTTTCACCTTGTTTCAGGGTCAGCAATGCTTTTTTATTACAAGCTAGTAACTGCTTACCAACAGTGGACATAATTTTTCCAGTTTCGGGAGTAGTGTTATTACAACCTGTACATTGCTAACATGTACAAGTATGTAATAAAACCCCTGTCCGATCATGAACATACATCAACTTTAGAACCTCCTTTTTCAGCCGTAAATGCAGCATACACTTAACCAGTTTCACTTTACAGGTTATGAATACAAAGTGATAAAGTCTCAAATGGGGAAGGATCTGATTGTGATAGACGGTTACACCTTCGCCCAAATGTCTCGATACACCTGGCCGTGCTCCACGAGGAATCCTCGCTGCAAAGCAAAACTGAGGCTTAACGCATACAACAATATAGTCAGTTTATGCAACGAGCATTGTCACGCCAGAACTACTTTGTACTTACCCGCATCCGATACTTATGTTCGCGTTTAATGAATCGCCATCAACAGTCTGTCATCTGGTGATAACATCTTGAATAAATAATAAACACCCCAACAGTCACATTCATCAGTCACGACCCCACACTAGGATGTCCTGTATTTTGTGTATCAGAAACTACAAGTTGTGGCTCACAACACCTAGACCAGAAACAAATATTTTCAGAAAATGCAAATATTTGCAGAAAATGCAAACATTTGTTCCGCGGTAATCCCTCGGAACGCCTTTGCGTCTCAGCCGGCTACCCACCCGCTCCGTGCCGATTCCTCGCGACCAAGCCTAGAAGAATCAGTCATCAAACTCTGCTTGGTTTTTCTATGATCCTTCATTTAGCTTAATTCGTGTGCTGCCAATCGAACAAGGTGAACTGATTCATTCATTCACAATGGAGTTTTTATTTCTGTTTTAGGTTACAAAAGGATGAAGTCGCAAATGGGGAAGGATCTCATTGTCATAGATGGGTACACTTTCGCTCAAGTGTCTCGTTTTACCTGGGGTTGCTCTACGAGGAAACCTCAATGCAAGGCGAAGTTGAAGTTAGACGATAACCATAGGGTTGTTAGTTTGTACAACGAGCACTCTCATCCCAGAAGGACTATTAAATACTTACCCGCGTGCGATACTTATATTCGTATTTAATCAATTATTAAAATTCTAATATTAATTAGTATTCTTGTTAATAATCATCGTAACAATAGATACCAGTAACTATAAACGAGTGGCAACTGTTCCAACGACTGTTTCGTGATATGATATGAGAGTTCTAAAGAATATCCAGTCAGTCTTGGCCAAGCGCTCGGGGCAAGTGGTCGTGTTCATTGTATTGGTAACGTTAGCGAAACAGTTAAATTATGGCTACGTTGGGAAATATAACAAGTCGGATGCCAGTTTGCCATAAAACATAGGTAGGTACTAGAGAAACTAGTTGGACATTTTAGATTTGTTTCCTCAACGCTATAAAAACAAGAGACTAAACTAGATTAACGCCTATCCCTTCGGGAAACAGGCGTGACTATATGTATGTATGTATTTTTTAAGCTTCAAAAATCTTATTTAGGCAACCGATACATCTTTAAAAACAGCACCATTAGTAGTAGTACTGGCATAACTGGTTCAAGCAATAATAAATTTGCCCTTTGTCATTATTGTACCTTCTAAGGCTAAAACAAATAGATTTACCAGTTTTATAATTTCAGCTCAAAGAAATACGTTCAAAAGGGTGAAGTCCCAAAAGGGGAAGGATTTAATAGTGATAGATGGATACACTTTTGCTCAAAAATCTCCTTATACATGGACCTGCTCCACTAGAAACCCTGGTTGTAAGGCGAAGTTGAAGCTTAAGCAAAACAAGGTGATCAGTATTTGCAACGCTCATTGTCATCCGAAAAGGACTTCATTTATTTCGGCAACAGGAGAGTTTATTCGTTTATAAAGCATGATGTTAAGCGAAAATAATTTGGATCTATTACATTATTTGTATTGGATCCCAGAACATGTATTCTTTTCCGAAAGGAATAACGGGTTATATACATTAAATTTACTAAGTTTCCCTAAAATAATATCGAATTTCCAACCGTCTGTTTACATATAACATTACTGATAATGTATAAAAGAAAAATAAACTATTCTTGTTTAGAATAAAGGCGTCTTGTTAAACTACCGCATAAACACGAGCTCTGAGTCGGGAGTTTTATTACGGATGGAGTTCTAAGGGATCTTTCTTCGGGTAGTAAATTTATCCCGGAAATCCTGAAACCTCCAGATCAAGAACATTCCAGTTCGAATTTCGATCTCGACCAATGCTTTCTAGTGATCAACCTATAAATAATAGATTTTGATCAGAATATTTGTCTCGGGGTCGGGGTGTTTTCACGTATAATAAATATGTATTTACAAAAAAAAAGTAGTATAACAGTCATGCAGTTAACACAAGCTCTTTTTGGGGCTAGATGATGCTGTGTGAAAATGTCCAGCATTATTTATTTTATTTTGATGTTATATTTTTGCAGAACTGTCGTCTAGAAAGTGTAATAAGTTTCTTCCCAAAGACAGCACATCAAAGAAACAGCCAATAAATCTTGGAACTTGGACTAATCCGTCAAGAACTATATCGCGTGAAATAAGAGAAAAATATACATCGTACAAAGATACTATCGTACCCGGAAAAAGTGTTTTTGAGGAAATATTATGTCGAGAAAAATGCAGACTCGGCTGCTCTGAAAAATTTAGTATGGAAGACCGACTATGTATTCTAAAAAGATTTAATTCACTTGATGTGAACGGCAAAAATGCATTGATTTTAAAGAGCATACATAGTAAACCAGTGAAAAGGCAACGTAAAGATGCAATGAAACATAGGTCGGCAAGTTACAAGTATTATGTCACTAATAAGGGTCTAACCACTGAGGTTTGTAAATTGGGTCTATGCGGGTTGTATAGAATTGGGAGACAAAAGCTTGACCTTATGATACTCCGAATCAAGAAGGGTGTTTCTGTAGGCTTACGAGTAGCATGAGCGGCAAATCCAAGATGTTTATTTACATAAATAAGTGTACAATTTGGTCATATTACGGATTTGAGCATTTTATGAATTATTCACCCGGAAAGATAACATTTGCAGGTATAGCGAATGTTCTACAAAAAGAAGAGACCGATATATTTTTTGTCCTCTTTACCGTCGACAAAACCATTATCTGAGGTGCTCATGCTACTGGTACAGATCCAGTAATCAATCTCAGAGGCAAACACGGAAACAGACCTCATAAAATATCCCATTATGTGTTTAATACATAAGATGTTTTTAGAAAGTACTAGCTGTGCCCCGCGGTTTCATCCGCGTAAGTTTCGATTCCGTGGGAATATTGGAATAAAAAGATTCAGTAAAGTATTTTACTGCTACATATATACCCTTGATGGTAAAACTATTTATTTGAGAATTATATAAGAATTAATACTACGATACGAATGAAACCAACTTTTTTTTGTTTCACAGTTTTTTGTTCAACAGTTTCTACTGGCGATCTAATTAAATTTTAGAACACAAAAGCTGCTATTGTGACTTAACTACGATAGTTAAATATATTCCCTTGAGGACTTTTTGTAGGTAATAATGATAACTTTAATCATGTAGTACATAATTTTTATGTATCATCAATAGTTTTCTTAGCGCACGCCAAATAATGAATTTTATTAAACACCAAATAATGAAAACTCTAATATTTTTGAAAATAAATTATAGCCTATGTTACTTCCTGATAATTTAGCTTTCTATTGGTGAAAATGGTTAAAATCGGTCCAGTAGTTTCGGAGCCTATTCGGTACAAACAAACAAAAATAATATCTCTTTATAATATTAGTATTGATAACTATGCACGTTATCCTACTTTTATTTTAGTCTTTAGATTACCTTTTGTTTGTATCTGAGATTACTTTATGTTTTGAATACAAAGGATGCTAAACGCATCCTTTGTATTCAACGTATAAAGTATAACTATTCACCTTAGCCTATTTTATTTTTGTCTTTAGATTCTAGATGTTTTACCCGCACAGTTAAGAAGCGAATATTGTTCAAAATCGTCCCACTAACTGTTCACGGACCTAAAGGTCACGTTAAAACCTTCGCAATGCTAGACGACGGCGCTGAATTCAGCCTGATCACGCCTGACATCGCCGAGCAAGTGGGCCTGGAAGGTCAGAAGCAACAAATTAATGCGAAAAGTGCGTGGACAGCCAGCGCATCGAAATGCTCAGTGGAGAACGTTAAATGTGATATATCGAACACAAACGGTGATCGTTTCACCCTCCGAGCGAAAGTCATGGAAGGCTTTAACCTATCACGGCAGACGTTGTCCAAGACTGATGTCGAGCGATACCCCCATTTGCGTAACCTCAGCGTTCTCTTTTATAATACTAAGGCGAAGGTCTTGATCGGACATGACCACTACCATTTAATGGTGACGAAGAAATTTATAAGCGGTGGGAAGTATAAGCCATTTGCTACGTTGACGCCTATGGGTTGGTGTGTGCATGGCATGTTTGCTGCTAGAAAGAGGACCAAATAGTTGACTTTGTTTGGGAGCTGATCATATATGAACCTGTAAACTCCTCCAGAATTGTGGGTGCGGTACCAACTGGTGACGACAGAGATTGACTGAGGTATCAATGATGACGACGTTCTTTGTAGATAAACACACTCGATTTTTGGATATTTTGTTTATAAAGTTAGGTAGTTTCGGTAGGTATTTATTTTATAGCTGATAGAAGTATATTCAAAATTTATTTGTAGTGTGAAATAAATAGCACCTAACAGTGTGTTTAAACTGAGACCTTGCAGAAAGTAACACTCAATTAGCTCTTGCACAACATAACTGGTAGTATTCGTACAGTATTTTGCAAATTTTTTGCCATCAATAAATAAAGTGTTTTTGTATCGCGTTTACATTTAACAAAGCCAAAACTTTAGAAAATAATAAAAAATCATGATAAAAAGTAGATGACACACTGACTGACCAACAATGTAGAGACTGCTAGTCCTAGAAAATAGAAAACAGAAGGGGGTGTGTAGGGTAAGGGCGTATTAAGAATTGAATTTGAAAATAACAAAAAGCTCAACCTAAAACTAACCACCAGACACTTGAAAATTTGCATGTACAAACAATGACAATACAAACAATTTAAATAACAATACATTTTAATATCTATAATTAATTTATTTTTTCATATATCTTGATCCATATTTTTAGTGATGTACTTATTGTCATAGTGTTGTGAGTACAATTCCTCATTAAAGATACATTTGAACAACAATCAATAAATTTATTTATTATTGTCATTTTTGTTCCAAAAATTATCGTGAACTTGACTATTCATATTGTAAAAACGGGAATTTTCACGTACCGCACTATCGGTGAAGGCAAAGTTTCGACTCATTCCGAGAGTCTTCATCAGGGTGAGTGTTCGCAACGTTCTCCCTCCGCGTCGCGTCGAGTACTACTATTATTGTCATCTTCATTCTTCCATGTCCCGATTCTTTCTGCAAGACTATTAAATCAGGAAGTGAATAAAAGGTTCCATGAATTGGAACTTCACTTCTTTATATTTATTTTTAATTTAGCGATATTTTAGGGCAGTTAGTTGCATGATCATTTCAACGCCAACATCGCATAATAATACGTCGATATGTTACTAACAGAATGCCTACAAATCTCTTACAGACATTGAATACCACATCATAAAGTCGGCAAGGCGGGGTAAAGACGTCATAGTGATTGGCGGGTATCGCTATTTCCAAAGAGGTCGCTACACTTGGTGGTGCCCGCAGTTTAGGCAACTCAACTGCAAAGCGAAGCTGAAATTCGACAAAGAAGGCAGACTTGTCTGTTTGGATAACGGCCATTGTCATCCGAAAAAGAAGATGGTATTTCAGGAACCAACTGGCAAAATGCGTGCTAAACCAGCTATTTTGACGTCATCTGGAATATTCCATCGTGTACCACCGTCTATTGTGAACGCGCCATGGTCCAACGCACAGCCCCGAGGCAAAAAAGTTGTCTAAAACATTTTGTTATGTTATTGTAGGGAGCATACCAAAGAAGCGTATAGTTATAAGATGAACCTACGAGTAGTGTAACTATATGTAGCAGGTTTTATTTAGACCATTTCGAGGTCGCTGTCTAACTAGTCAATACGGGCTTTCCCTCGGGGCAGTGGTCCTTATATAATTTGGACTATGACCCCGTACCCAAGACCCGTGGTCCATCAACAATGTACGTGGTACATTGAGACAAGTTAGAGCTATATTAACGATCTAGAATTTAATTGTAAGCAAAAGGCATCTTCATAATGTATTCACCACTTAGAATTATGATAAGCAAAGGAATCTTTATAATGTATTTATCACTTAGAATTATGATAAACAAAGGTATCTTCATAATGTATTTACCACTTAAAATTATGATAAGCAAAGGCATCTTCATAATGTAAATACATTATGAACCGCTTAGATGATTGACAAAATTCATCTCATTTTACCGGGTAGAATTGTGATCAGCAAAGGCTTCAGCAAGTTTTGATTAGCAAATGTCACTTGATAATGTATTTGTAATTTTCAAATACATTATCTTTTGTAATTAGCAGACTTCCTTACAATGTATTTACCACTTAGCAGAACACTATCATAATGTATTTACAATTTAAAATGTTGTTTAGAAAGGCTTCCTCATAATGTATTCAAAATATTATGATTAGGAACTAAAGATCTCTTACTAATATATTTACCCATTATAATTATGACGAGTAAAGTCCTGCTTATTGTGTGCTTTTAGAATAAGCATAATATTTTATTTATTTTTACCCCTTTTTATGGTCAGCTTGGATCTCAATTATAAGATATAATAAGTGTTTTTTTACATTATGTCCACAATGAAGACTGTTTTATTTTTTTTGGCACTAGATGTAAAATATAAATACGAATGATAAACGCCAAAGATAACTGTATGCTATAGAAATTAGTTAAGTACTTAAAACTAATTTTGATTGTAATGCACGTAAGTATACTTTATTCAAATCAATAATTAGGATTAGAATATTACTTCAATGTAATTACATAGATCTACGTACCTAACAAATATACCTATTATAACTGTGAAAAAAAAAATAATTCACATGAAAAGAATAGAGTAACCAGAATAATTTATTCAAGTCCGCTAGGGACTTGAAAATTTCTCAAAAACCAGTAGTTCAACATAATATAAGATTTCAATATATTTAACTTTCATGAGTTAAAAAATATATATATATTTCTGGTCATTTTTCACACAGCATCATCTAGCCCCAAACAAAGCAGAACTTGTATTATGGGAACTACATGACTGATATACTAACTACTTTTTTATTTTATAAATACATTCATATCATACATAGAAAACACCCAGACCTGAGACAAATATTTGTACATCTTACAAACGTTTCTCGAACCCGCAACCATCTGCGTCTCAGTCGGGCCTTCGCCCACTGCGCTACAGAGGTCGACATGTTAAAGTCAATAACATGTAGAACCTTCAGGGTAAGTATTCATAACCTGTACTATGCATGTACCGCACCCACCAAACTCAAACTAGATAAGCGTAGACTTTTAAAGGAATCATTAAAAAAAAACTATGGTTTTGATGCTCTGTTTCGACTCAGATTGAGGTTTGTTCTGAAATATGAGCCCTAAAGCCTGTAAGTATTTGAGCCGTTGGACGTGTGAATAAATGTTTCCTTGGTAATAAACGGGAATTGTTTTTCACTTATTTAAAAAAAAGTACTGTAAAAAAGACTGTACACCTGAGATATAACTTATTTTAAATCCAATTTGAAAATCGTCACGGTTTTGCATATGGAGTAAGGCTCTGAGGATGACCATCATGTGGAATAAAGTTGAGAGCATATTTTTTCTACTTGCGACGTCCTGACCCGACACTAAGATTCCCTGTGTCATGTGTATCAGGAACTACGAGTACAATGGTATCTCAACACCCAGAACCTGCGAACATTTGTCCCGCAGCGGGAATCGAAACCGCAGCTCTGCGCCTCAGCCGGCTCCTTGTCGGCCGGGCCACTGAGGTATTTTGTCCGTTACCCCTTATTTCTAAAACAGCGTAATCAATTATTATGCCGTATTTTAGGAGTAATAAATAAGTAAATAATGCTGGTCATTTTTTTTCACAACGTTAAACTAAGCAGAGTTTGTGTTATGAGAACTACATGACTGATATACTACTTATATACATATTTTTTTGTGAGTACGTACATATCAATATATATATAACGAATCAACGCACTGCCTAAACCATAAGTCCTAGAAACGTGAAACTTGGAGGGTATATTCCTCTTATAGTGTAGGGGTGCACTAAGAAAGGTATTTGGAAAATTCTACCGCTAATGGGGTGAAAAGGGCTGAAAACATTATTATGAATAAATGGTATTACTTGAACTTACAATCTTGAAACTTTACATTAATATTTTTCGATCCCAATGGTAATTAATAATTATCTATAATTATCTTCCCAAACTTCCCCTCTAAGGGGTTGTAGAGGGTGTTCAAGTTTGTATCGGAACTTTTAACGAGTGTTCCAATTTGCTTGAAACTCTGCATAAATTTTATTTAGTACAAATGATAAAAGATAAATACATTTTTTTTCTCAACTACCCCTCAAAGGGGGTAGGATGGTGAGTTAAGATTGTTTAAGAAATGTTTAACGCATGGTGCGTTAAACATTTCATGCATAAACTTAGTTTGAATACTTAAAATACAAAATAACTAAATACGTATCAGGGTATTGAAAAAAGCCCTTAAGGGTGCAAGGCATGCAATTATTCTTGATGCGCCTATCAATTCTACCCTACGCGAGTAAAACCGCAATCATCAGCTAGTTATACATAGAAAACACCCAGATCCCGAGACAAATATTTGCAGATGCAAACATTTGTCCCGCGGCGGGAATCGAAACCGCAATCTTCTGCGGCTCAGGCGGACCTTCGCCCATTGCGCCACAGAGAGAGGTATTTTGTCTATTACCCCCTTATTTCTAAAACAGCGTAACCGATTATTATGCCGTAATTACCTACTTTAACAATGGTTTTAAGGCTTTACCGATACAAGCCACTAGAGCGCTATAAGTGAAAGACAAGGCTTCGTGATTTAAAATTTTGTAACTTGTACTCTGTAGCAAAGATTAAAGTCACTTGAGGATAACAACTTGCATGTTTCAGAAATTAAATACAGCGTTATCAAGTCAAAACGAGGGAAAGATCTTATATTAATCGACGGGTACACCTTCTGTCAAAATGGAGTTTACTCATGGTGTTGCTCCACCAGGAACCCCAAGTGTAAAGCGAAACTCAAGTTTGACAAAAACAACCGGATAATCAGCTTGTGCAATGAACACTGTTACCACAGCAAGATGATTTTGACTGAGAACGGTGCATATGTTCGCGTGTGAAGAATTCGCCGATGAGTGATCGCCACACTCAATCATGTAACGTATTGCCATGTGCCTCTGAAATGTGTTTTTGAGGTGTCAGTACGGCGCACGGCGCGACGCGGAAGGAGAAAGTCGCAACCACTCACCCTGATGAAGACTCTCGGAATGAGTCGAAACTTAGTCGGTGCCTTCACCGATAGTGCAGTACGTGAAAATTCCCGTTTTTACAATATGAATAGTCAAGTTCACGATAGTTTTTGGAATAAAAGTGTCAGTACGGTTTTAGGATACTAGCTTCTGCCCACGGCTTCGTGGTACCCGGATAAAAAGTATCCTATGTGTTATTCTGATGTAAAAGGTATATTATTGTAAAGTTTCATCAAAATCCGTTCAGTAGTTTTTGCGTGAAAGAGTAACAAACATCCATCCTCAAAAACTTTCGCGTTTAAAATAGTAGTAGGATTATTACGACTATATCATGAACGTTCCCGTCTCACGAACGTTGAGCGTGGTCGCGGACGGTGCTCATGGGGAAGGAACTCTACACGGTCAACAAAACGTCAGCAGGAGAATAGTAAAGTATGTGGTATAGTCGTAAGAGCATGGTAAAACTAGCTGGTAACCCCGACCGACCCATCGTCCGGCGGCCCGTCGCGTCCAGTCTCATCGCCCGTCCGTGCTGTTACTGCTTTTGCTGGGCTCCTAAGGGTCATAGTGTGATGTTAAATAGCCTATAGCCTTCCTCATGAATTAGGTTATTAGATGCAAAAAGAATTGTTCAATTTCGACTAATAGTTTCAGAGGTTAGCGCGGTCAAACAAAGAAACTCTTCGTACTATATTTAGAGAACAGCCTAAATCACTATAACTTCAATGATATGGTTAATACGGTTTTTAGTTAAGCACTCTTGTAAAAAAGATCTTGTAGATTCACTGTTTCTCAATGTGGGCGATAACGCCCCCTTGTGGGCGCTGGAGGCCTTCAGGGGGCGGTAGAAAACTAGAAGATATTGGGGGCGCTAAGGCTGTCTAGAGGGGAAAGCATAGGTTATGTTTAAAAACTTTGGGAGGCGCTAGGATTTTTTTATTCTCAAAGTTGGTGGTGGGGAAAATAAGTTTGAGAACCTGTGTAGTAGATGAATATGGCTGATTGAGATCCGACGAATGTTTTTTTCAACACCCAAAAGAGACAAAGTTCTGGCCTCACACTAGGATTCCCTGTGTCGTGGGTGTGAGGAACTACGAGTACAATGGTACAACACCCAGAGCCAAAGCAATTATCTACAGAACATGCAAACAATTGTCCCACAGCGGAAATCGAAACCGCAAATCTTGCATCGTAGCGGGTTACCGCGCCACTTAAATAAGCAACTGTAAGCAGTTTTCATGTAAATTCTGTTGATGTTCCGAATGAAATAAATAAATAGATTTTTTTAAATTTTACTTTGAAAAACCCTATTTATTTAATCCTATTTAAAATCTATATTTATAGATAAACTCTTATTGCACACCAAAGAAAATTACAAAAACAGGAATTCATTAACATACAAGGTACAATGAACGATTTTATCGCCGAAGCGAAGGCGACCTCTGTGGTGCAGTGGGCGAAGGCCCGCCTGAGACGCAGAAGGTTGCGGGTTCGATTCCTGCTGCGGGACAAATGTTTGCATGATCTGCGAATATTTTTCCCGGGTCTGGATGTTTTCTATACATAATATGTATGTATTTACAAAAAAAGTATATAAGTAGTATATAAGTCATGTAGTTCCCATAGTACAAGGAATGTTTAGTTTGGGGCTAGATTACGTTGTGTGAAAAAATGCCCAGCATTATTTATTTATATTTATTTATTTAGTTATCTCTTCCAGACAAACTTCGGATGTACAGGATAAATTGTAATAAAAATAATGGAATATTTAAGTAAGCATGTAAATCTTTCAGATCTACAATACAATATTATGAGATCTAAATTTGGCAAAGATCTTTTAGAAATTGATGGTTATACATTTTGCCACAAAAAAACCAATACATGGATCTGCTCTAATAAGAATCAGAAAAATAAATGTAGGGCGAAGCTGAAACTTGAAAACTACAAGATTGTCCGCTTGTTCAATGAACATAACCATCCGAGAAGGAATATGATCGTGACTGCATCAGGCGAACGCATCTTTGTATGAATCATCATAATAATAATAAGAGTTGGTAAGTTTGGCCCGTTTAGTGGACGGCAAATCATCACCTGCCTATGATTTGATTTGAATTTGAGTCAGAATTGGCAGGTGCCGTTTCATCCTACATAGCCCAGCAACTGCATTTACTCCTGCAATAGTCCAGATTATCACCCAATATATCCAATAGTTTCATCATTCACCATCCACGAAAAACCGTCTTTTATATATTGTATTGTACAAAAAGGCCTCTTAGTGTTAGTTTCGGCCCCACTAATGCCTATAAAGGCTCCAGGTATAAGCCTGAGATTAAAAATAAATAAAGAGTTGGTAATATAAAAAAGTATAAAAAGGTTTATTGTATTTTTTTTATACTTATACAACTAAAGCGGCAAACAGTAACCGCTTACCAACACCAGAGGTATCACTCGCGTGTTACCAACCCTGAGACATAGACATAACCCTGAGAATAATATCTAGTAGGTACACTTTAACAGAATCCCCCGCCCACCCCCTAACTAAACTCGCTTACTAACGTTCACTCAATCTCGGGCGCGGTCTCCCTATCTCATCAGACTCACATACACACACCCCCTAATTACACACACACACACACACACACACACACACACACACACACACACACACACACACACACACACACACACTCACACCCGCCCCCACACAAACTCTCATTCCACACACACACACACACACCCACACACAAACACACACATACACAAACTTAAATACTAAACACGCATTTTACTACATTCATTAATACCACTCTAGGGTACTTTAAATCCTATTGTAATTTTCCATTATGTACCTGTTTAAGTAGATAGTTAAAATATGTTATGTCTGGCTCTTTTCTTTTCGGAGGAGGGCGCTAATATTCGCGACACAGTTATCAAACTTCTGCGGATATTACCGTTCTTTCAAGTTTTTGTTTGACTCAAATAATATATTTTGATTTGATTTGATAACGGGTGAAAAGTCTTATGTTCATGTAATTTCACCGGCACTCATATCCTTCAAACTGAAACACAGCAATGCGAAAATTACTTCTTAGCGGTACTTCCCCGGACAAGCTCTTTCACAAAGGTCTACTTCTGATTATATGATTTTTATAATTCCTTTGTTTTGTGTTATCTTAGTTGTTCAAAAAAGAGTATATACTATCTATCTATGTCAACTTTTCCCGTATCAGAAAAATATGCAAAGTTTTATTTTAATACTATCTTAATATTTAATCAGTTTCGTTATTTTTTTGTTATCAGGACCATTTTGCCAAACATAATTAGGACCAATATTATCCAAGTTATTTCTTTTTCTTCTTATTTATATACGACAATATGGACGTTTGAATGTTTTAACGTCTGAAGTTCTCAATTTGGGATATTTATAGTTAAATCTAGAATAAATCGTAGGCCACTTTTTATACGCTGAAAAACCTGATCAGAAATAAATGAAAAATATTTCAGGTGTCCACTTCACCATTATGAAATCGATCAGAGGTAAAGACCTTATAGAGCTCGGTGGTTATACCTTTTCTCAGGACAAAGGACTGAACGTATGGCGGTGCTCCACCAGAAACCCTAAATGTAAAGCAAAGCTGAAATTCGACAAATTCAACCGGATCATCAGTTTGTGCAATGACCATTGCCACCCGAAACGGAAAATGGTCATGACCGCTTCCGGTCAATATATCCGTGTATGAAATAATTGTCATTACATTTACTGTATCTATGGCAGTGTGATTGGGGTCTTCTATATATTGGTAACGCTACATCCTATCCTACTAATATTATAAACGTGAAAGTTTGTGAGGATGGATGTTTGTTACTCTTTCACGCAAAAACTACTGAACAGATTTTGTTGAAACTTTACAGTAATATAGCTTATACATCAGAATAATACATAGGCTACTTTTTATCCGGGTACCACGCGGGTAGAAGCTAGTATCCTTTAAAGCGTTTTAACATGCGACGTGAGTGGCGAGGCGAATGTTGAACGTTGACTATATACGAGCAGTAACTAATCTGTATGAACATCACACTTGTAACTGCCGTCTTCATTCGCCTCGCGACTCGCGAGACTCGATACTTCGCGATTGTGCGAACGGTATTCGCGTCAGCAACAGTACACGAACGTTTTGACTTAAGCAGAGACGAATGAGACGAATGTGTTAATGTGGCATTTTAGTGCTAATTTTGTAAAAGTGTTTATCTATGCGATCTAATTGACTTGCACTTTTGATTCAGAACAACCAAAACACGGTTACCTACCAAGAGATCTGTGAGGTAAACGTTATATCCTAATTCGCAGAAGCGGGCCGAAGTGCGCCATAGCCAGGTCCAACTTTAAAAAGTTTGAACAAATAAAACATACCTTTTAATACAATCAAGAACACTGTCATCCTCTCAGATGAATCTGTCCACGTAGTTGCCGTAATTATATGGAAATAAACGATTTTCATTTCATTTTCAAACCAGACTCTAATATGTATGGACAGAAAGTATTAAAAAGTAGAATCATCATTATTTTCAACAGCCTGTAGAAGTCCACCGGACGTAGGACTCTCCCAAAAAGTTCCATGACGATCGATCTCGGGCCAATGACTTCCCGAAACCTTTAATATATCATTGTTCCATCGGGCCCTTCCTTTCTGGTCCACCTGTTGGTAAGCGGTTACCGTAACCTATGGACACTTGCAACACACTAGAGGCAAAGATATTATAATACCCAGAGATATTACTCATCAGGTAGAGTTAGCGAACAAGGATCATTCCCATATTATTATGGTATAATAATAATAATTACAATTATTATTAAAGAGTATTGTAATATTATGTAATTATTATGTAAACTATATTATTATGTACAGCTCCGCTCATCTGTAAGTACTGTTATGTTAATTTTATTTTAGTATACATTTGTGCTTGATGTTATTAAGTAGGTAGTATATTAAATAATATATGACAATATGAATTATAGCAATAAAATAACTATTGTTTTATATTTCACATTATGTAGTTAGGAAGACTGGACTAGTTTGGATCGAACAGGGTACCCCATAAAACCTCAAGAAATTGACGAAATCAGGACACAAAAATAATCCTAGATCCTTAAGTGTAAAATATTGAAGAACATACATGGGGGTGATACGGATTAGCCACGAGGTTCCCTATTGCCCTATTTCTTTTGGATCATGGTACCTAAATCCACCTGTATAAGAGTACCTTCAGAAAATAGTGGCTAAGGGGTAAAGGTTGCGGGTTCGATTCCCGCCGCGAGACAAATGTTTGTATCATCTGCCAACATTTGTCGGGTCTGGGTGTTTTCTATATATAATATGTATGTATTTAAAAACTGTATATAAGTAGTATATCAGTCTTGTAGTTCTCATAATACAAGTTCTGCTTAGTTTGGGGCTAGATGATGTTGAATGAAAATGTCCAGCATTATTTATTATTAAAAGACCAACGCTTTTCCTACTTCTGTTAATGTTCTTAATTAATATGAAGGGGGGTGCTCAAATATGTTTGTTTTTTAATAAAAAGATGACTGGTTTATTTGTTCCGGGTCTGAATGTTGTGGTACCACGGTACTCGTAGTTTCAGATACCCACGACACAGTGTGAATACTAGTAGGAAACCCGATAGTCAAGCGAAAGCCAAATTTGCCAAAAAAAAAATTGACAATTTGAGCAAAAATATTGCTACCCGGAAATAAAGCGATAAGTTCGTGTATAAAATACTATAATCTCTTTATTATCAGGTTCTATGTACAAAATTGATACAATGACATGTTTTATGAAAAATAATAAAAAATAAAAAAAGACGATCAAATCATCATTAAAATGTTTTCACTGTTTGTGCATTTCATCTTTCATTGGTTAAATAAATGGAGTTTTAATTTGATTTCAGGCTATCAAATAATCAAATCTCGAAAAGGGAAATCGCTTATACTCATGAACGGATTCACCTACTGCCAATATTCTGGATACGGCTTGTGGAGGTGTTCAACTAGGCAAAGTCAATGCAAGGCCAAACTGAAATTGGACAAAAATAACCGAGTCGTCTGTTTGTACAATGAGCACTGCCACCCAAAAAGACAGATGTTTCTGTCTGCTTCTGGCGAATATCATTTTATTTAATAAATATTTTATCCAATACTTTTATAAATAAATGGTTTGCGTTTAGCTACACTTCACGTAACGGTCAGTTGTAACCTATGTTAAAAACGCAACGAATGAGCTAGGTTGACAGGTTCCAGGCAGATTAGACTTTAAACGCATAGTTAAAACAGGTTATATCCACTCTGACACTGACAGAATATATTGAGTTTACAGAAGAACTATTTCTGCAACAGTTTCAGGGTTTTTGATATTTAAAGTGGGTAAAGAGAGGTAAGGGGGGGGGGGGGGATAATAATTTTATAAATTTATCTCTAGTCTTAAGAAACCTATGTGAGAGAAATAAATGATTTTATTATTATTATTATTAAATAGAGGTAAAGGGTGGGGGGGATAAAAATAGGGGTGAAAGTTTTTTTTGTATTTTATTTATTTTCAAATGAAAAGTACATTACATTATAAAGTTTCTGCCAAACTGTACAACAGTTTGTCGGCAGTAGCTCTCGTGGACACAACATACTTAAATTGTATATGTAACTTATATACATACGTAACAAATACATAATAGTATTTAAAAATTATAAATTATTAGTTTAATAATTGTAAATTATTAGTTTTAATGCAAAATAAAACTAATAATTTACAATTCATCTCCGTAACGAACAGTTACCATTTAACGCCTAGACTGCTGAACGGAATTGTATGAAATTTTGACAGTAGGTACTTTATATCATTGTTTGTATGAGAGTATCGGTGAAATGAAGTAGGAAGTCTCTGATATGAATTTTGTGTAAGGGTGTAGCAACATAGCGACAGACTGAGGTTTTATTTTTATACGTAGGTCTATGTAGGTAATTTAGGAGATAGGTCTACGTAGTTTTTGTTCCCCTTTGAGCACCACGTTAAAATATTCTTTGGTGCTCAAATAGGAATACCTTTGGTGCTCAATGCATAGGTGCTCAAACGGAAATACTTCGTTATTTTCGGCTGGGAAGATGTAGAGTTTGTATGAGAGTATTTCCCTGCATAAAAAAACTCTGTTTGCCTCGGCGGAAATGGCTATTACCTATTTAACACAGCCTCTGCAATAATGCACTATTCATTGTGTATCTACATACTCATGTGCTTAAACTAGTACCTCAATTTTCTGATGAGCTGTAACCATGTCATAAATTAAAATACACATAGGTACTGTGGTATTGTGTTTTAATTCAAAATGTTGAACTTTTCTTTTTAAGTATCATCGTCCCTATGGGTGTATACTTATCAAAATTAGTTGTAATGTTAATAAAAACACTGAGTTTTATAGGCACAAAAGTTCTTGCATTTATTTTAACTTTAACTAGACAAAGCTCTGGACACACCTGTCTGCACACGGGGCGGGACGGGGCTGTCACATTCTTACCAGTATCTAATATCATGTGTATCTACAACTTCATCAACTATTAACTGCATTTTATAAAGGATTAATATTAAATTACAGAATTGGGTTACACGTTAATGAGATCGCAAAGAGGAAAAGACCTTATAGTAATCGATGGGTTTACCTTCAGTCAATGGTACGACTGCAAATGGAGGTGTTCTTTGGCTTCTCCTAAAATAAAGTGCAAAGCGAAATTGACATTGGATAAACATAACCAGATTGTCAGTTTACACAATGAGCACTGCCACCCGAAAAAAAAGATGTTTTTGACTGCATGGGGTGAATTGATCCGTGCATGATAAACTAAAAAACCTAATATTAGGTATTTTTATATAATAACATTCTATTCTTTATTTCAGACTACTTTGAAATTCCATTTCTAGTCCGTACCGTTCATTCTAACATGTATATTGTACATATTTATGTTAAGTGTTTGCATATTAACTGCATCCTGGTTTTGTCGATATAAAAGCTGGCCAAAATAAAAGACAAATTCCTTGTTTATGGTATCTTATTTATTTTAGTAGCCATCTCGTCTGATGTATTGCAATCACTCTATAAATGGAACACATACTGGTATGTTCAAACTGAAAGTATTGAATTATACTTGATTACTATTTACTGCATTGATTAATTGCAGGAATAGAGTACACGTTGATGAAATCGCAAAGAGGAAAAGACCTAATAGTAATCGACGGTTTTACCTACTGTCAATGGTACGACAGCACATGGAGGTGCTCGGTGGGTAGAGACTTCAAGTGTAAAGCAAAGCTGACATTGGACAAATATAACAGAATTGTCAATTTGTGCGATAAGCATTGTCATCCGAAAAAATCATTTTTTATGTCTGCATCGGGTAAACTTATCCGTGTATAAGCTAAAAATAATATTTGTTTTGTTTAAAACATAGTACCAGCTTAAAAATTACGTGTCGTGTTCCTCTATTAGATAAAAATTTCCCTCATGGTTTCCAACATAATTTTTCCATCCTACAGTCTATCGTTGGTAAAACTTACTGTTATCGTCAGTCTATCGTTATCGTTCTAAGGTACTTCAGTAGTAAATTTTCTTCTGTTGTTATTAAGTTTACCTGAAAGTGCATTGTTAAACTTTATGTTTAAACTTTGCTGTAGTTAACTGAATAAACGAAATAAACTACTTTTTTGTGATCCTATAATACAAACAATATATTACCAAATCAAATCATTTATTTGCAAGAATACATATTTTATAATTAAGGTCTTAAATAATATTATGATTGCAAATGTACTCAGCCTGCATGCAGGCGTGCAAATATTAAAAATGTCATGCTAATTTATTTATATTATTATAAGCAACATATTCATCTAGGCTATAAAAACAATTACACATTAACCATTTACTTAAATTTCTCTTAAATATAATTCCATCTAATGCTTTAAGTTCTTCAGGTAATTTATTATAAATTGTTAGACACATATTATAAACATTTTTTTTATAGATATCTTTAGAGCAAAGAGGTTGATACATTAGGTTAATAAACCTGGACCGTTTTTGTCGAGTTATCACTTCGCTGCGTTTTTTTAAATAATTTGAGTGAGTTTTTAGAAACACACATAATTCTCTAATATACATACATGGTAGAGGCAAAATATTGCATTTCATAAAAAGGGGTTTGCAACTATCAAGGAACCAAGCCTTATTAATTACTCGGATGCATCTCTTCTGCATCTTAAAAACTTTCTCTACATCTACCGAATTACCCCATAGCAAGAGACCATAGTTCAGCACTGAGGATACGTGTCCGTGGTAGGCAGCCACGGCTGCTTGAAACGATATGGTCTGACGTATTCTTTTGAGAGCAAAGACAAATCGGCTTAGCCTTTGACATACATCATTAACATGATCTTTCCAATTGATGTGAGTGTCCAAAGTAATCCCCAGAAATTTATAAGACGTAACCTCACCTACTTTTTCATTTTTATAGCTAATGTCAAGAGAAAGGGGTATAGTGTTATATGAATTAAATTCCATGATTTTAGTCTTATTAATATTAATACAAAGATTGTTGTTGTTTGTCCAGTTAACTATGTCCAAAAGCGCACTTTGCAAAGTTTGTTGATCCAATACATAGTACCAATTATGTATTGGATTTTTTTAAGACAGAGATTCCGTTACTCTCAAACTGTAGTGCAAACAGCACTAACTTTACTATCATTTTCAAATACTGGTAGTATTTGAAACAGTAAAGTTACAATTTTAAGTAGGCACTTCTGTCAATAGTGCTGGTTTCACAGAAAATTTATGGCAAAATTGACATTGGGAAAATATAATCGAAATGTCAGAGTGTGCAATTAGTACTGCGAAACAAAAAAAAAACAGTTTTGCATCGGGTAAACTTATTCGTGTAGATAAAATTAGAAAAATATATTTATTTAATTTGAGAAACACAGTACCTACTTAAAAATAACTGCCAACATATTCTAAAAATACAAATTTTGACCTTGATGAAATTATGAATATAATGTTCGTTACCATTTATAATAATGTATGGGAAAATGTGGGCCCGTCATGGAATGGGAAAACAGAAAAGTAAACACAAGCATTCTGTATGCGCTGAATGAGCTATTTTGAACAAGCTACCAGATGTTCAATTATTTTATCAGTCTGTTACACTTTGTGCACAAAGGCGAAATATAAGTCTCTTTTACACCTCGATTAAATAACTAGATATGTTTGTACCTGTTATCAGTACAAAAAGTCGAAATAATTTGTGTGTTAGTTCACCTGTACTGGTGTAATAATTAATATTTATTGCATTCAATTAAATTGCAGGAGTGGGGTACACGGTGATGAAGTCGCAAAGAGGAAGATACCTCATAGTAATCGACGGGTTTACCTTCTGTCAAATAAGTCGGTCTTACTCGTGGAGATGCTCTTCATATGCTGCCAAAACCAAATGTAAAGCGAAACTGACATTGGACAAATATAATCGGATTGCCAGTTTGTGCAATGAGCACTGCCATCCGAAAAAGAAGCTGTATAAGACTGCAGCGGGTGAATTTGTCCGTATATGAAATTTGTTGAAACATTTGTTTTACATTAATGAATCACAACTTTAACTAGTTAATACGGCATCCGAAAATTTACATTTTATGATTGCATCAAGGTGAATTGATTCGTGTTTTGTCAAATAATAATATGTTATTTTTATACATTTTTAATTGAAAATACGGCTAATCACAACTGAGTTAACGCTCAAGCCTAGTTGGGGAGGTGTTTAATAAGTTTTTATAACGAGCAGGAAAATACAATTCTCATATAAGAATAACTTTATTTGATAACAAAAACTGTATGTTTTAGGTATACATTTATAGGTGCTAATTTACTGTAGGCACAAATAAAAATATATGACGGTAGGAATACAGTTTAAGAACCCTTAGCTTTTGTACTACTTGAAAACTGTTTTACGGCAAGCCAATGATTATAGTCCCATATAAATTCGGCTCATATTTGAGTGCATTCTGTCAGGCTGAATATAACTGAGAGTCGATACTGAAATACAAATATTCCTAATATTGTAATAAATATAATTTCAGGCTTTTATTACACAATGATGAAGTCGCGAAGAGGAAAAGATCTAATAGTAGTCGACGGGTTTGCTTTCCGTCAATCAAATCAGTTCATATGGAGATGCTCTAGTGGTACCAAGATCAAGTGTAAGGCAAAACTGACATTGGACAAATATAACCGCATTGTCAGTTTGTGTAACGAGCACTGTCATCCTAAATTTAAACTAGTGAAAACATCTTCTGGCAAATTAATCCGTATATAATGTGTACCTGTCGTCTTGATGACAAAAAGATTTATGAAGCAGAGACACAATGCAAATGTAGACTTGAAATTATCGTCGTTTGCTTCAGTTTAGGATATTATTACGACTATACTATTCTTACTTACTTACTATACCTATTCTCCTAGTAGGAGGAAGGACCTCTAATACGGTCGACGAAACGTCAGCTATAGAGGAGTAAAATACGTAGTTTAGTCGTATAATACATTGTCATAATAATACATATATTACATTACAAACAGGGTTATAACCAGCAGTGATATAGCTGAAAAAATTGCAATGGAGACTTGTTTGACAGTGTTTATCAATCTATCCTTCTATCTGATCAACCGGTGACACCCACTGCTAGAATTCACTGCTAACCAGCTTCACAATGTCATTTGCAGTTCTACGAACCTACCATTTATAAATTTAAACTGATATTTTGATAGAAACTTATGATACTGATGAACTGATAATGAGACGCGTGGTTTGATTGATTACCGAACGCGAAAAATTAAAAAAATATACAGCGCTACTGAAAAGTAAAAAGAAGTTTTATAGTAAAATTAATTTCCTGATTTGAAAGTTTATTTTCCAAATCGTCTACAAGTAAAACTGCCTAAAGCATGTTGCAAGCAGCATTTTGATAGTAAGAAACCTGAACAGAAAAGTTACTAAAATTTCATAGAGCCTAAAATATGAAATGACATGGCTGTGAAAAACCAACCCTTTTTTGCATACATAACTTTTACTCAAAATAAAATATGACATGTTTGAAATTACGGGAAATAACAGCTATGTCTATTAAATAAACATGAAAACACAATGTACATTTCATTAAATCATCTTAGTTTCATAAAGTGAGCGGTATGTTTACTTTAATATCCTAAAATAAAAGAAAAATAATCTACATTTATATAAATTACAGGTTTACCTTATCGAGTAACGAAGTCTATTAAAGGAAAAGATCTTATAGTAATCGGCGGTTATACTTTCCGTCAAACGAATGCCGCTCGACAAACGACGCATCAGATATGGAGGTGTTCAACTGGTAGCAAGTTTAAATGTAAGGCGAGAGTTACTTTGGACCAATCTAACAGAGTTGTGAGTTGTTACAATGAGCACTGTCACCCCAGTAGGAGATTTGCATGGCCCTGACTTCTTCAATAAGAAAACTCGTGTACGACAGAGTTACAAGTTAACATGTTAATTAACTGTAAAAATCGAATTGAATAAAAAAAATAAGTCTCGACACACATGAACGAACGATATTTAAATTTGAAAGCAATATTTGCCTGCAATATTTTCCTGTTATAAATAAATAAATAAAAACAATCTAACTAACAAATTAAATTGTAAAGGAGATTAATTTCAAGTAATATTTAAGTTATATTATTTCCATAATATAATTTAAGTTAGAAGATGAGGTAAGAATCATGAAGCATTTTCTATCGTCTATGAATCCTGGTTTTAATTAAGGCGAAAATTAATATAATTTTCGCCTTAATTAGGGCTTCGGTAGTGCAACTTATTTAGTTTCACGATTCTCCGTTTATGCCCTTGTTATTTGTATGTTATGTTAACTTAAAAACGTTTATAGCATAAAACAAAAAGTTTGTTTGCAAATAATATTCTTTATCAAATATAGATTTTAGGGTTAAAGATATCTCGTATAATGCAAAATTACATTTTTTAAACTACGATCGAAATTCACGTGACCTTAAGCGAAATAGTTTATTTAGTTCGATTTATTTATTATTTTATTAATGTTTGTATGCTTTTAAATAAATCTAATGATACTCATGAAAAACTCTTACCTATATTTTATGAACAAATTGAAAGTGTAACAAAATGAAGACATTTCTATGTATAATATGTATGTATTTACAAAAAAAAAGTATCTAAGTAGTATATCAATCATGTAGTTCCCATAATACAAACTCTGCTTAGTTTGGGACTACATGATGCTGTGTGAAAAATGACCAGCATTATTTATTTATTTAAAAGACCGCCTTGGCATATATTTTTTTATTTATTTATTTTAGGAAAACCATCGGCACTTATAAACAAAATTAATGAGTTAAACAACCAGGTATGAGGAATTATTTAGGCAGCATTTAGAGTTTTTTCTTCCAATAATTGGAGGGAATTGTATCAGTTGCACCAACAACAGCATTGCTCTTGAATCGAATTATGATGTTAATCCCATTTCTTTATTATCTACAGCGACATTATTTCTATGGGTGTTTTAGTCTATTAATTTATATCCATGTTGTTTTTTTTGTTTGTCATGTGTCTTTAAATGTGCATTGGAGTTCGTAGTGTTTTGATTTGGAAATAAAACCATTTAATGAAATTGCAGATTTTGGTTACACAGTAATGAAGTCACAAAAAGGGAGAGATCTCGTAGTAGTCGACGGTTTTACGTTCCGTAGAAAAAGCCAGTTCCATTGGAGGTGCTCCACGAGTGATAAATGTAAGGCAAAGCTGACTTTGAATGAAAATGAAAGAATTGTCAGTTTGTACAATGAGCACTGCCATCTGAAAAGGCAGATGATACTCACGTCTTCAGGCGAATATGTACGTGTTTGATTTAAGTCCAAAATATAAATGAAGAAAATAAAAATCTTACCCCAGTTTTAAACTAGGTTTAGATTTGTCGACTCATGAACAATATTTTGTTTTACTAGTTTACTAATGGAATCTTGGGTACTTAAATAAATTGTACTAGAATAATCTAGTTGACGATATTTTTAGAGTAAAAATTACTATAGAGGTATAATCTATGGTCTTACTTTGGAGGCCACGTTAAGCTATCAGCCCCGCCTCTTACAGTCCTAGCACTACACTAATTGTAGGGTAGTATATTTTCGTGTGTTGCGATAGATTTGCCAACCTCAACGAATGGATTCGTTTAAACCGCATTTCATTTAACCTAAAATTTTAACACTCCTATGTACACTCCAATATTAGAAGTTATGTTGTTTGTGAGAAAAAACTTGAATAAATTTGACATGCTGCGAGGCAGACGTGCCAATGAAATGTTTGCTTTTTATGACAAGAGTATTTTTGTATGGCGTCTTGTATTTATAAGAAACTCCCAGTGGGTATGTTGCAGTTCGTGCGTCGTTATTTTGGAGTAAACAACAAGTAAGTTGCAGTACGTGCGTTCTGCTAAGGGGCGAAAAAAATACCTAAACCTTTCGTTGAATTTCGTGCGTCGAGTATTTATGAATAGCTTGAACAATTAATACCATAGATATATATAAACAAAACAGAATTGGCAAAGGCTTAGCTATGAACTTATTCTTAGCCAATATTTTTACAGGTGTTTGTTGTATTAGTATTACCTACTGCGTTATTGTTGATTATTTATAATTAGGTTATTTTAGAGTTAAAATATTAATCAAAACTAACATACTGAAACTCTCATATTTTTTTTGTCAAAATCTGATTTTAGAAAGTATTGATAGCTTAATATATTTAAAAATAAATTGAATCAAATGTTGAATATTAAAGCTTACTAATTAATAAATGAATACCTAGGTGATGATGACATAAATCGAATAGTTGACATGTTTTTAAATAAAAAAATCCTTGCAATTTATTTGATTTTATTGTTAATTAATGTGATGAATATTTGTATACTTAGTAGAATATGGTGATACATTTACTAACCCATAAGTTTTAACTTTAATTTACCTGTGTTCTGTGCTAATGAATTATCTGAAGCTGAATCTGAATTTGAATCCAGCGAATGCCTTGGGGCGACACAGACATAGTTTACAAGAACCTGCTTACTCTTATATTTATCGTATTTTCAATAAAATTCCAGACTTCAGTTACACAGTGATGAGGTCGCAAAAAGGGAAAGCTCTCATTGTAGTCGACGGGTTTACATTCAGTAAACACAGTAATCGCATTTGGCGCTGTTCTATTACAAAAGAATGCAAAGCGAGGCTGTCTTTGGACAAAAATAACCAGATCATAAAATTGTGCAATGACCACAGCCACCCGAAGAGGAAAATGATTGTCACTTCTTCGGGCGAATATATACGAGTGTGATACCCCTCCGAATACATAATCAAATTGTTATATAAAGATATATTTTTACCGTACACAAATTGCCGATGTAGCGACGAAAGCCGCCAAGCTCAAATGGGACTGGGATGATCATGTCTGCCGCATGTCGGGCGACCAGTGGGCCAAGCTTACCACCGAGTGGTGCCCTGACACTGCGCGGAGACGTCGCGGCAGACCGAAAATGAGATTGGCCCATTTTGGCACAGGAAAGGAACGAATGGAAGGAGTGGGGGGAGGCCTTCGCCCAGCAGTGAGACATTGAGGGCTGAAAATATTAATAAATAATATTTTTTCCAACTGTTATGACCAACTGTACTCTAAGTTCCTATAGCTTCAATAACAAATCGTCTTTACCAATTTTTAAACAAAACTATCTCGAAAGAAAAGTTGTGCAGCGATTGTGTAGCCACTCGACGTGACGAGAACTCGGTTAACCATTTATACGAAAAAAAGAAAGAAATAAAGTTAAGAAACCAATTTATATCGTCAAACTATGCAAAGCATGAATAACCATTGAGGTTCCACTGCCTTATTGACAATTGCCCGTTGTTTTAGACAAAGCTCGGACAGGATACTTTAGTAAATACAAACAAATGGTACTTAGTAGCGTTCTACTTTACACAGAAATTTTAGATTTACTTTCTGAGATGGTCATTGAAATGAGTCCTCTAGTGGAATAAAGATATAATTCATTAGAAATAGTAAGGTTTCTGCTTAATACGATATAAGCATTATCAAAACCACGGGGAAAGGTCATTTTATCTTACCTACAAACTTTTAATATTTTTTTAAGTCTAAACTTAAGTTGTACCTAAGTTGTAATTATGTAGTGCTACTTTCTGATTTGTAATCTGGTTATTATAGGTAATGAAGTGTATATTTTAGGTACCAACTTTTTATCAAAATACCTACTTTATCTTGGCTTGTTTTATATAAATAATAATGCTGGACATTTTTCACACAGCATCATTTAGCTCCAAACTGAGTTTTATATACATAGAAAGCACCCAGAGATAAACATTTGCAGATCATACAATCTTTTGTCCCGCGGTGGAAATCGAACCCCCAACCTTCTGCGTTACAGGTGAGCTTTCGCCCTCTGCGCTGCAAAGATCGTCATATGTTGATATCTATGAACATATGACGATCAAGATAAGATTATCTTGATCATCTTTTATAACAATAATAGCTTTTACTAGTTGTCCATTACAGTTACTGGGATGCCATTACAGAAATGAAGAAACGCATATATATATTATTTTATCATTCTATTCTATTCGTTTCTTAAAATTAATTTCGTAAAAAAGTGTTGTGCGTGATCGCTAGCCTACCATTAAAACTTATCAGCTTTCTAGCCACCATGGGATGCCATTACAGAAATGAAGAAACGCATATATATATTATTTTATCATTCTATTCTATTCGTTTCTTAAAATTAATTTCGTAAAAAAGTGTTGTGCGTGATCGCTAGCCTACCATTAAAACTTATCAGCTTTCTAGCCACCATGGGATGCCATTACAGAAATGAATAAACGCATATATATATTATTTTATCATTCTATTCTATTCGTTTCTTAAAATTAATTTCGTAAAAAAGTGTTGTGCGTGATCGCTAGCCTACCATTAAAACTTATCAGCTTTCTAGCCACCATCAATGCTAACAACATACATCGTTGTGATACTTCAATTAAATTTATCGCTATTCATATTCAATTATTTTCCAAACAACAAAGTAATATTAAAAACGGTAATCATAACATTTTCATTAGAACATAACCCTCCGTAGTTGTGTGATACATGAACTTAGCCGTATCAATGTATTTTGTGTCAAAAATGTTGCTCGAAAAAAAGAAGATTACTCCGAAAAATCTTGGAAAAACAGATGTTCTTCCAGATAATATAGTAACCAAGGATGTGAAAAAAATAATTCTCCCTCTCAAAATGCTACAAAGTATTTTTTTCAGTACCACATACAAAGTTAGCGATAATTTAATTTTCCCTAATGATTTAAAAGCCAAAATGATTTCACTGATCAGCGTGTGTTTTATAGTAATATTGCATGTAATACGTATAACTCAAGGAAGTACCAGCAGATCGTCAAAGTCGTACGAGCATCAGGGCTACAAATTAATTTTTCCAATTTTTAAATTTCTGAATTTTTGCCTTTGTATTTTAGGGCACATTCAAGTTTTTATGGCTAACATTAGAAATAGCTATAACAGTGTTCGGCTCATTCTTACCATCCAAAAAATTATCGGATCTCTCGATTTCAGTAAGAAGTTTATTAGACGGTTGATCATGTTCAATAAGTTTTATTGTATTTTGAATTTGATTCAGTTTTTGATGTTCCGTTTTGCAGTATTAATTTTTTCTGGTATATTTCATATTTTAGATCTGTTATGTGGCCTTAGTACGATTGTATTTGATGGAAATATAGTTGAAGTTATTCGTTTCACTGTTCTTATAAAGAGTTGTTTCTGGCAATGGCTTAAATGTATCAAAAACTATAAGACTTTGAATGTAAAATATAATGATATGTACTTTAGAGATATGTTTGCTACGTACGTTAATATATTCGAATCTTATAAAATGTATGTCAAAGTCTTTCAAGATTGGGTAAGCGATACAAAAGTTTTTTGTTTGGAAATTTACACGTTTATTTACATATTTAAGCCCAATTTTGTACCTGTATTTCAGTTGATAAATGACACTACAGATACTTTTCTACATTCATTGATATACATTGAGATATTAATAGCAATTAAAAAGACAGGAGATGAGCACCAACAAGTAGGTACATATGATACGTAAAGGTATTTTACTGTTTTATCAAAAACTACCTAGAATTTGATCATTTTTATTTTAGGATAACCTATTTTATTTTTAGCACGGCACGTCAAAATTATCGTTTTATAATAAAATGATAATTATTGTTTCAAAAGGTTTCAGTTAACTTTTTATTGGACATTCTCTACTGATTACCTAAGTAGTATTTACAATTTGATAGTGCGTTTATTTTTCAGGCAGTTTTCAACAGTCTAACGTTATGTATTACTGTTTGGATACTGAAGCACATTATTGTGATCACCATTCTAGTTGTGGAGATAGAGAAGATTCACATATCCATGGAACAAGTCCAGGCATTTATTGTAGAAGTTATTGAAACTACGGATTGCTCAGGTAAGCTAAAAAACAAACAAAATAATACACAATCACAACTATATTCCCCATGATTTACATCTTCAGATATATAATCAGTGCGTAGATATTTATATATGGAGGTAGGAACGTTTAAAATGGTATCTTCTTCTTTATCAACAGCCTGTAGAAGTTCATTGCTAGACAAAGGCCTTCTCTTAAGAGTGTTTTGACGAATCATAGTCAATCTTCTTCCACCAACATCGCGCATCCTTTAAGATGCCACATGTCACACAAAACAAATTAGAATTAGAGAATTAGATCTATCTAGAAAATATTGAAAAAGAGATTTAAACAATTTGATAAAGATAAAAAAATGTGTCATCCATGTACTCAAAAGGAGTACATGGATAAGTAATTAAACGGTCGTCTTTTGGTTCATGGTCGCCGTTCGTTAATCTTTCCCCCTGAACAAGCTAGACAGTTTCTACAGCTACACGAATCTGGGTTCATTTAATACATCCCCCGCCCGCATAGTCATGCTCGTGTTTTTGCTTTCAGAGTCTGAGAGAAGAATGTACAAGAATATTCTGCGTCTCCATAAGCACTCGTTCATCAAGGCTAACGCTCGAGGTCTATTTGATCTCGATATTTCACTACCGCTGATTATGGTCACCCAAATTTCCACTTATACCATTGTACTGCTGCAGTTCGCATTGCTGTAAATATTACATTAATCTTTTTTGAGACCTTAATCTTAAGAGGAAATTCGGCCAGCATTTTTCTATACAATCTTATTTCACGTTCACGCTGTAAAACTGTGGAATGCTCTTCCCCACTCTGTCCGCGCCAGTCCATCGCTAAGCACGTTCAAGCTTATATTAAAAGAGTACTACATTTCCTTGTGAATATTTAATATGCATATATTGTATGTATGTATAGTTTGAGTTATATATATCTATATATATGTATGTGTATATACTTATTCTCTGTACCTAATTATGTATTATATTATATTAAAATTTGTGCTAATATTCTATTTTTTCTCCGTTTGTGTACACGTACCCGCTATTTATCAGCTGTCCCTGTCCCGCTATCATCGAAAGGTTTTCTGGAAGAAAACTTTTTTTAAGGTTAAGCTCGCCTTTGTACATGTCCTATGTGTAAGTTTTTTGTCTGTTTTATCTGTGTGTACAATAAAGAATACAATCTTATTTCCTCATCCAAAATCTAGTATCATACATACTGGATTATGGATGATACTAGATTCTTTGTACATGGTATTTATAGCAGCAACTGACATATTAAGATCTACTTGGATGGGTTGTGTGTGTTACGGCGTTTCCATACGCGCTATTAGCGTACTAATGTTGACTACTTATGTATTTGTATTCTACCACAGATTAGTGGTCAACATTCTTACACGAATGACGCATATGTAAACGCGGTATGTGATTTCAAGAATAAGTTACATTGATATAGTGTTTCTTGTTATATACTTTTATTGAATTTGAATGTTATTTATTGTTATTGAGTACTTACCTATAATTTATTTATTGAATATTGTAATACCAATAATACATAATTACTCATAGAAACTTCTGTTTTACTCAACCTTTGGTTTGGTATGCTTGAGTACAGATCTTGTGTCGAGGAATCCTAGCATCCTAAGAACGAAGTGCTATGCCATAATAGTAATTTACAAATTAGCTGTTATAATATAACATAAAGATAAAAGATAAAGATTAAGATAATTTATTTGCGTAAACATGTGTAAATATTATGATATTACAGTGAGTTGGACACAACATGCTTTACCGATTTCGGTGTGCAAACTGACAGACTGACATGCATGGCGTAAACATTTAAAATCTTACTATAAATTACAAAACTATCACAGGCAAAGCTAAATAATGACAAACACAATAAAATTAAATACTAAATTATAGTCAAACAATAAAATTATGTTATGAAGTTAGGTTATCTTAGGTCGTAGGTTAAAATTAAGAATTCGTCAATATTGTAGTAGCATTTCTCTATTAGTATTTTTTTTAATTTACTTTTAAATTCATTCGAGTTAAGTTTCATGTAGCTCTTTGGTATTTTATTATAAATAATAGGTTCCATGCAAACAATACTTTTTCGCAACAATGCTTGTTTTGAATGGAAATAAACAAAGTCTATCTTCACGTCTGTTTCGTGCTACAAATTCTGACTTGAGTGGAAACAAGTGGAGATTATTTCTAACAAATAATGCTACCTCGATTATGTATAAGGACGGAAGTGTAAGAATTTTGTGCTTTACAAATGAAGGTATGTATCACTATCATCATCATAACCAACAGCGATTGTACGGACGGACAATCTTGGGCCACACAGACATTTACATTCATACTGCCCTACCTCTGCCTGTTTGTCACAACAGTACAAAGTATACCTGTTCCAAATTTCATCCGATTCAGTTCAATAGTTGCGGAGATTATTAAACCGAACTTGTAAACATCGAAATATCTTAACATATTTTTTTTTAATAGGAATATACACCGTGTAATATAACTGATATCCAAAAACACTAAATGTGTCTGTCCATTACATCCTACTACCATTATAAACGTGAAAGTTTGTGAGGATGGATGTTTGTTACTCTTTCACGCAAAAACTACTGAATGGGTTTTGATGAAACTTTACAGTAATATAGCTTATACATCAGAATAAAACATATGCCACTTTTTATCCGGGTACCATGCGGGCGAAGCCGTGGGCAGAAGCTAGTAGTTAAGTATATCAAGGTCAAAGTCAAAATTAATTTATTCATTAATATCACAAGAATCACTTTGAATCTTTTTATAAAATAGTAAAACTAAACATCGAGTAAATCTTAGTCCTTGATATTCGACTTTATTTTCTAGGTCTCATAACTAGGCAGTACGAAGTAATGTTATCTCAGAGAGGAAGAAAACTTATAATGTACAATGGCTACACATACGCGCGTCTGAGCGGAATGAAATGGCGCTGCTCTACAAACTACCCCTTCTGTAAAGTCTACATCGTTCTCCGTAACGAGCGGATACTATGCCAGTCGGGCTTACATTCTCATCCGCCGAGGTCGTTCAGTCAGCGACAAAAATAGATTATCAATTAGATTTTAAGATTTGATTTGATTAGAATTAGTTTTTTTTATACTATCTACTAAAGAGGCAAACAAAATTACGGCCCATCTGGTGGTATATATAAGCGTTACCGTGGCCTATGGACACTTGCAATACTAGAGGTATCACACACGCGTTTGCCTCCCTGAGATATCAAGATGAAAGATCTCATGTATCTGTAAATTCACCGGCAACCATACACTTCAAACCGGAACACAGCAATGAGAACATTACTTCTTAGTGGCAGAAATAGAAACCTAAAAATATGATAAACTTAAGAAACCATTGACACTTGATTTTCATTCCCGCCAATTAAAATGCGCGCGGCCTTTGTTCTTTTAAGGGTTCCGTACCTCAAAAGGAAAAACGGAACCCTTATTGGAACATTTCGTCATCCCTTCGTTCGTCCGTCTGTCTGTCTGTCTGTCTGTCAAGACCCTTTTACTACGTTTGGCTACGTTCCATTGGAGCTCTTAAAAAACAAGCTTCTAAGTCAACGCAATAAAAATACGGCCATTTATGCAACATATTTTGATACTCGCAAATAAATTAAAACCTATAGTGTACTTTGGTTTTGATTTAAATTTGGCAAGAAGCAAGGTCTCTGCACAAGTAGAGGAGAAGTCAGAATATCGTTAATCTGCAGTTTTATCACATTTTTTTGCGAATCCAAACTTACATTTGCGGTTGGAGAATTGATCATGACATACATATATGGCATGGGAGAACATTTTATCAACTGCAAGGTTAAGTTTGTTTTTCAATCCGACTTATCTTTTCGTTAGAGCCATGTTTGGAGCTCTCATATTTAATGAACTTTAGTAATGTTAATTATTTTGGTGGACATACAAGCTTGTACGGAAACCTCGATGCGTGAATCCGACTCGGTCTCGTCCGGTTTTTTTAAATTTAAACGGTTCATCATTTAAAATAAAAAATATCGTGTACACCTGTAATGTACAAAACCCAGTTAGAAACAGTTAATTTTCATAATTTGTTTCGTAGGCATGGAAAGGAAATGTACAATTAAATTTAGAAATCGCAAGCTGCATCAACGAAATTCCTTGTGACGTAACGTGACGATGATAGGGTAGGGTAGGGACTAAGGAGAAAGAAATGCTCTAAAAGAATTTATTTTTTGGATTTATTCGAATTATTGCAATGTGATCTTCAAGTGAATATAGGCAATTCGAATCGTGTTTATGAAAAAAAGTATAAATAAATAAATAATGCTGGATATTTTCACACAGCATCATCTAGTCCCAAACTAAGCTTGTAACTGAGCTTGTATTATGGGAACTACATGACTGATATACTACTTATATACATATTTTTTTTTGTAAATACATACATAATATACATAGAAAACACCCAGACCTGAGACAAATATTTGCAGATACAAACATTTGTCCCGTGGCGGGAATTGAACCCGCAACCTTCTGCGTCTCAGGCGGACCTTCGCCCACTGCGCCACAGAGGTTGTCAATATGCTAGTTTTTTATGGAAATCGGCTTGCTAAGTACCTATTATAAAAAAAGGGGTAGGGCAAAAACGGTACCACCTGTTGGTTAGCGGTTACCAAAACCTATGGACGCTTGCGTTTTTTCTGTGGTTTTGGTGTTTGTTAGCTTGATATTTCTATTAAAAACTAAGAGTAACACATTCCTGGGTGTTGTGATACCAATGGGGTTACGATGGACATCCACACATCGCTTATCAGTAGATATGCAGATCCCTCAGGATAATAAGTAGTACCCCTACTTGTTATCCTCAGTCAGTGGCAAAATCAAGTATTATTTATATACAAGCCCACTTTTTGCATAGAAGCATTCCATTGCTGCTGGTTAATAGAAAACTAAGCTAGCACATGCCTTCGAATTTTTAGTTAGTATGGCATGCCGCATATTATTATTATTTATTTATAGACGTCCACCTTTAATATAAACAACGAAAAAAGCGCGGTTTTCTTGACTAAATATTTCTAAATGTTTTATATACGCTACTTCGTCCGTCACAACTTTCACTAAAGTATTGAACCCTTGTTTGTGGTTAGGTGCACTCTTTGTTTGCATGATAAATATCACTATAAGTTGAACTCTTTTCCAAGGAATCACATTGTATTTATCACTTCCAGGACTAAATTTTAAACTGGTGAAGTCTCAAAGGGGTAAGAACATGTTATTGGTCGATGACTTCACTTACTCAGAGAAGAGGCCCAACTATTGGCAGTGTTCTATAGCACCACAGCACAAATGTCAGGCCAGACTGCATTTGAATGAGAATGGAGAAATCAACATGATAGAACAGAAGCATACTCACCCAAAACTCAAGTATTATGTTAGTGATAAGGGGGATTTTGTACGATTCACAGAAAGAAAAAATAAGAAAAAGGAAAAGTATTTTGACAATACCGCTGTATTGAGTTTTATGTAAAGTTTCCGTCGTAAAGGTCATCGAACAACGTCACAACTTCACAATAGTACTTGTGAAGTTGTGACGTTGTGACGTTGTTCGACGATCTCTGTAGCACAGTGGACGAAGGCCCGCCTGAGACGCTGAAGGTTGCGGGTTCGATTCCCGCCGCGGGACAAATGTTTGTATGATCTGCAAATATTTGTCTCGTGTCTGGGTATTTTCTATGTATGCATGTATATATATGAATTTACAAAATATATATATATAAGTAGCAACGCAGTCATGTAGTTCCCATAACACAAGCTCTGCTTACTTTGGGGCCAGATGTTGAGGTGTGAAAATGTCCAGCATTATTATTAATTTATTATATGACTCAACTGGGGATTAAAGGAAAATGTGTATTAAATTACATGTGGGTGTCATTTGAAATAACATCATCTCGAGCAAGACATGTACCGGAATATACCTAATACTATAGATTATAAAATATCCAGCCATCTTTCCGTTTCGGGTTCCAGTTGGAAGTATTAAAAATTATCCTATCTTGAATAACTTTTCATTTGTTTTGCAATCGGACTGGACCATTAAATTACACCATTAAAGTGACATTTAATTTTTAAGATGAAATATCAAGTTAATTTCGCTATTGTATTTAAGTATAAATAAAATGTAAATAACCTGTTGTTTTGTTATTTATGTACTTTTTACTTATTCAATTATAAATGACTAAAAACCGCCGGTAATGATAAGCGCCGATGCATCGCCAATTCTTCCTGTGCTGGTTAGAAAATCTGCGTTTTGTTTTTTGCAAGAGTTGCGGGTTTGATTCCCGATTCTATGTTGTGGTACCACAGTACTCGTAGTTCCTGATACCCACGTCATAGGGAATCCTATGTATGTGTCTGGTTTTTATTTATTTATATGTGTAGGTACTGGGCCATGAATTTAATAAACCAGTGCAAATGTCTTTACATAATACATACGTACAATCGAACCCGTACCTCTTGTTGTACCTCTTGTCTCGCAGCTGGCTATTCGTTTGCCGCGCCACCGAGGTCGTCATAATTGTAATTGTTTTAAGTGTAGGTACACATCCATTTTCAATGATTGTTTGATTTTAGATTTAAACTACGAAATCATCAAATCACGGAGAGGTGCTGATCTTATACTATACCAGAACTTCACATATAATCGATGTAGTGCTTATACTTGGCGGTGCTCCACACACTTTCCGAAGTGCAGGGTTACCATCAGCACATCATCGCTGTCTGGTAGAATACAAATGGTACATGGAATACACATTCATCAGCCCAAAAAAATGGTCAGGACAAGGAATGGGCAATTCTTACGTCTTTAGCGTTTAGCGGGTCTCCGGAGTAAGCTGTCTTGGCTTCTCAGCGTATAATAGTTAGGAGAAACAAAACGGTTGAGGTGATTTAAAAGCTGATACAAATTGCGATTATTGAAAGCGAAATAAATTCATAACAAATAAGGTGAAATAACGTGCGCTTCATGCGCTTAATGCGGTCAATGGAGGGACGGGAGTATATAATACTAGCTTTTGCCCACGGCTTCGCCCGCGTGGTACCCGGATAAAAAGCCTATGTGCTATTCTGATGTATAAGCTATATTACTGTAAAGTTTCATCAAGATCTGTTCATTAGTTTTTGTGTGAAAGAGTAACAAACATCTATCCTCACAAATTTTCGCGTTATTAGTAGGATGTTACTCCTCCACAAGCCTAACGACGTCTGCGCCTTCAAAATTATGCTCATACCTGACATATCTAATTAGAGCATCCTGAGTTGGTCGTACTGCTGCACATTAGACAAATAAAAAAAAACTCGCTCTCGTCTGTATAACGTGATGGAAATCCTCAGATCTGTTCTCAGAAACCGGTATGCCCTAGAACCAAAAAGTTGAAGATGTGTCACGATAAGCGTTTATGGTTTTGCATTCTCTAACCGTTCGCGTGGACATGTGCCAAATAAAAATATTGGACGTGCCTCTAATTATCCCTAGACAAAATAGTTTCTAAAAATCTCTTGCGCAAGCAAAGTGCTTACTTCATGGTTGCTTAATAAATGCCACACTAATATACCTCTACAATTATTTTTTTTACTTCTCATGCTCTAAAAGTGTTTCATTTTAACTAAGTGTAGGCGGACTAGAGTGTAAGTTAGCCTCTAGAAACTAAAGAATTTACTTTGTTAATTTTAGTCGTACCTATATCAACAGCCTATAAAAATAATGGGATTCTTTATAAAGACTCGGCTTTTCGATGTTTTTGAAATAATTTCTTGGAAAAAATTCAATAAAGACAGAAAAATATTTGTTAATTTGAATTTATTTTGAAAATGGAACTGAAAACTACCTACACTGGTGCAGTAACGTTTCTTGGAGATCATTGGATGTATGCGTAAGTGCGTTGACAACAACAAAAAATGGTATTGCCGCAAAATCTTACTGTAATACAAATTGAGGTGAAGGTGAAAGTGACTATTTATTTGAGAATTTCATGAAGTGAAAATGAAGATTATACTCCTAATAAAGAAATGAGCAGAAAGGCAAAGAAATTATCCAAGTTTGTTTGAATTTTGTAGGTACCTAGTTATTTTAATTTCTGGCTATCGAAGTGAAAATTAGTGTTTATTTGGGACTAAAATCCATTCATACTAGAGTCGCTTGGAAGGCTAAACATCTCATATGAAATGGATCGTTTTATTCACTTGTTTTTCAATCTACTATTGGAATTTTGGCGCGTGATATCAGGTTTATTTTGTAATTTCCTATGGATAAAAGATAGCCTTCGTGTATTGGTGACGGTGATAATCTATTTAAAATTCCCTCCAAGTAGTTCAGCAAAATCATCTATACTTTCCACAACATGGTCAATTCAATTCAATGGTTAGTTCAATGGCCGGTTGAGGCCTGAAAAGGAAAGGAATGATAAAAGAAGTAGAAAAGAAGAAGTAGTAGTAAGAGTGGTGAAAGAAATTAATTAAATTTATTTTGACCCAAATGAACACAATAAATACGTAGGTAAAAAGTTACATCTAACACAATAGGTAACCTTACCATACATAAAACTTTCAAGAAAGGTCCGTGCTCAGCATAATTATATTTACAGTAAACTGCAGAAAACTGTGGCGGATAACTGTATGACAACTGTACCCCTCGCAGAGGCTCAATTAACGTAATATTATATAAGGGTGAAAAACAAGAACTAAACTTGAAATAAAACATTTTTTTTCCAGTTCAATTCGTGTCTTCACGACGAGGCAGGCGTCTGATTTACTTGAACGGATATACATACAGTTTTCGGCAGCACAACTCCTGGGTTTGTTCTATCAAGCGAGCTAAATGTAAGGCCAAGCTGTGGTTGAACAGCAATCTTAACATCGTGGAAATAAATGCGATACACAATCATCCGCCAAAATGTTGGCCGAAACCGCCCAAGCGCAAAAGGGCCTCGTATCAATGAGCTCCGATTACCTGTAATTTTGTGATGATGATTTATTCGGCCTACAGGGTGTCCCGAAATATTGTATTTTATCCCAAATGATTCTGATCCAAAATCAAAACATTTAATCAGCTATTTTTTTTTAATTTGTGCATGCTGTTAAATAGGTTTGATTAGATGAATTATTAGATTTATAACGCTGATTTTTAACGTGTTTTTTATCATGATTGTCTTCAGTAAAAGTAGCCGAATTTCGAAAAGATGTTTCTTATTATGTGTAGAATGATTCGATTCAGAATAGTATAAAATATGCATTGGGACACCCTGTATTAACGCAGTATTTTCTTTTATCACTTGTCGAATAGCGACCTTGCAGGTTTTACGTCATTTTGTACAACGCAAAGACTCCGCACGATGTACCCCAACGCCGATATACTCACAAAACCCATTCATGCATTTACTCAATTCATGGTTAATCAAGTAGGAGTTAAATATTAGTTAATGTTCTAATTAGATGGGCTTGTAACCTATAAATTGGCATGATAACTACTATGTAAAACGCGGACATGTGCCAAATATAATGTTTGTACATGCTTCTGACTACCTACTTGATAACCTCACGGATCTACGTACTGTGTTAAGGATGCGCGTCCATCATGGGGAGTTGGGCGCGTGTTTTTTTTATAAGCTAAATATTTTTTTACTCAATTCATCAATTTTCTAAGCTATGTATTTATTTAGGTGACTAAAGTCCGCCTGCATTCAAGTTAAAAAGCTTAAGCAAAGACTAATGCATGTCTTATAGCTAGTTTACATGAGCTTCGTACTTGTCATTATTTCTAAGCGCTTAGTTAGCGAAAAGTGAGAAGTAACCGTTTACACGTTAATATTAGCTATAGATATAAGTAACACGACATTCAAACGAAATGGAACACCTAAACACTTGTCGTGCCTGTTCACACGACACAACAGGCAACAGGTTGTGGTGGGATTATTTACTTGTCGTTTGCGCTTGCCGGTTTCACTAATACTAAGCACTTAATTCTTGTCTGAGCTGTATGTTTACACGACATTCAAACGAAATGGAACACCTAAACACTTGTCGTGCCTGTTCACACGACACAACAGGCAACAGGTTGTGGTGGGATTAGTTACTTGTCGTTTGCGCTTGCCGGTTTCACTAATACTAAGCACTTAATTCTTGTCTGAGCTGTATGTTTACACGCAAGATGTTAGTCTAAGTGACACGTACTAAGCATTAGCTATGAATGTCGTGACTAGCAAGCAATGATAGATTTCTAGGAAAATATGTCCGCAAGACACACGCCTAAGTCTTTGCTTAAAATTTGTGCGGACGAGCTTTTAACTGTTTTTAGCTTTTACAACGCTTCAGCCTATGCTATAAGTTTTGTTTACAACATAGGTCGAAACCTTTTTTTTAAATTATATATTAGAATAAATTATATTTTTCAACAAAATCTCTGGATTACCTAGTATTATAATAATTAAGGATTATGTTAAACTTTTTTTTAATTCATTTTTTTAAATTAAATATTGTTCTAATGAGCTGAAATATATTATTTTCATATCGTAGTTGCACACCCCAAGTATCAAATTTGATAGGTACCTATGTTAACGCGTTTAGCTTCAAATACGGGTATAATTACGGGCATGATGTGGTTAGCGGCGAGGCCATTTCTGGAGGCCAATTAGGCCTCCTGAAGTGACATAGTAGCACCAAAGAGCTTAGTTGAAGTGTTGAACGTCGCTGAACTGGTAACTCTTGTATTTTTACTGTGACATGGAAATAAGACAATCATTATGAAATCGTCATTTCATATTTTTTTTTATAATAAATAGGATGGTGAGAGATATGTTTGGAAGGTTTCAACCTTCAAAATTGAAGAATATGAACGTAATTAGTTAATAAAAGAACGTTTTTTCTAGAAAAGTTTATTTTTCATAAGGTAAGTAACATAAGGTATTTGTATTTGAAAACATAAGCTTATCAAAATCAGTTCAAATTTGTCCTCATTTCTTTCCATCATCAGATCAGCTCGCATTTTCATAAAAACCTGACAGGCATCTATATATATAATTATCGTCTAAATTAAACTAATGTAAAGCTTTCAAAAACACATAGGTACTAAAATATGTGTCATTCTCCAGGCTTAGATTACAAAATAGTGGAATCACAGCGAGGGAAGCAGCTTATCCTCATCGGGGGGTACACATTCTCTAAGAATACAAAGTCTATTTGGCTCTGCACCTCGAGATCCCGGCGCTGCAAAGCTAGGCTGACTCTGACATCAGACGGTCAGATTGTCAGCATCACGAACGAACATAATCATCCTCCACGGAATCAGTTTCCGTACTATCTGGAAGGGTTTGGGAAATCGGGAATTATGAAAAAATGTTACTAGACCTACTTTAAAACGATTTTAACACTATTATGATGATAATGTGTGACTCGCTTTTGTTTTGTAGTTTTAGCAAAGATAATATATATTAATTTTACTCAGATTCTAAAATCTACGCACTATGTGTACGATAACGATATGCCATTTAGAAAATACAATTGTTAAGTAAGAAGTCGTAAAATCTTATTTTTGACAAAGTACGGCAGTCTCTCAATGGCGTCGATTCTCTTATAACACTAACTTAACTTAATTTAAACTAGTTTTTTTTTACTGATAGTGCACGCAAGAAAGAGATGGCACGAATTTTACACCTGTCAAATTAATTTACGTGTCACTCTTCTTCATGTTTATGGTCATCATGTTTTGAAATCACGACTAAACTTGTTCAACTTTTATCTGAATTATATGACAGTACAAAAACGGTTGCTATCTCTTTATTTTGCTATTGTTAGTAAAATAGAACGATAACATTGAGTTTAGTTGGTGTACAAGAGAATGGCCTGGATCCTACTGACTAGATTCCAGTGTAGACGACATGATAGCTCGGTCTTAATGGATGCTGGAAGCCGTTGGATGGAGGTGGCTCAAGATACGTTACTTATTTCATTTGGAGGAGGCCAATTTCCAGCAGTAGACTTACATACTACCAACCAATTGCCAATTTACAGGGTAGATTATAAATATCACGACTTGTGCCCATCCATCTGGCTTTCACTAGACTCTTTGCTGACAAACTTGCGACCTAGTCTGACGCACAACATATTCAAAACATTCATACTTACAGATGACATAAAATTCATCAAGCTATCCGCCACCAAGAGGCTGCTTATGGTGAACAAATATACATTTGCTCAAAGAAACCAGAAAAGAAACTTCTACTGTTCGCAAATCAGTAAAGGCTGCAAGGCCAAGATCTTCTTGACTAAAGACGAGACTGAAGTGACGCTTGCTGACAATAATCACAACCATGAACCGCCTAATTACATGCTGACGAGTTCAGGCTTCTATATTAAACTATAAGTTAATTCCACTATGTAAAATACAATTCTTTAACGAGCAATGAATACATATTTGTTTCTTTGAATGTCTGTGCTAGATACTTTTTTGCGAGGGATCCTATAGGATTGTATGTAAGGTTACGGGAAGGTGGATGGAGTTAGCTCAAGATCGTTCGTAATGGCAATCTTTGGGAAGGCCTATTTCCAGCAGTGGACTTCTACGGGTCTACTATTTGTTGATGATAGTGATGATGATGGGGGTTTTATTCATCCCTTTTCGAATAAAACGCGAATCTTGTACTTGTATAAAATTAAGGACATAAAAATATTGCTTTATTAAAATTTTGGGTAGATTTGCAACTTGTATGGATAAAAAAACATCGTGGAATAAAACAAGCTAGTTTTTCAACAGGTTAAAATTAATATACGTTATAGTATTATAGTAATATGTGGGTTTTATTATACTAAGTTATTTTAAATTAATCCTCAGCAGTCTTAGCCCATGAGCATCCGACTATAGAGTTACTCAGCATTCTCAGTAGGAACAAAGCTTCTTTGTGAAAGATTTGGTTCGGAAAAGTACTACCACAGTATTTTTGCCACCAAGCAGTAACGCTCGCATTGCTATGTTCCAGTTTGAAGGGTATGGGTGCTGGCGAAATTACAGGCTCATGACACTTTTCACTTGTCTCAGGGTCGGCAACACGCGAGTGCTACCTCTGGTATTCCATCGCTTACGGTACCTACGCTTGTATGCCAATAAAGTAGTATAAAAAAATTTTCGTGTTCAGCTTTATAGGTATGTTTTACTGGTACTGGTAGCGTATCAGGGATGTCTCTTGTGTACCACATGTGTATAGGTGAGGGTAACTGTAACTGCTTACAATCTGGGGAGCCATTATGATAAAGTTACTATAAGTTGTCTTACCGCTTAGAAGCGAACTCTTCCAGAAAACCTTTGGGTGGAGAGGATTATATATGATTTTGAAGTTGAACGATTCTAAGAAAGAATACATTGTTAACGGAAACCTTTGTACATAATTTCCGTAGCTTGGGACAAATATTGACTGTAAAGTCCGGACGAGGTAGGTACAGGAGAGTTTCGGTCATTCACACATTTTTCTATCTTGATCTCTCGTGTACAATGGTAAGCAACACAGAAAAAAGAGCAAAAAAAAAAGGAAGAAATGAAACAAAAAAAAAGAAGGCGAAATTATCATAAACAGACATAAACAATGATGTCATTGACCGAAATTCTTTCTGTTCCGCGTCCGGAATTTAGTAACTTTATCAACAGCGAGTCCAAAATACGTTATATAAATAAAACGTTTATTTTGAGAAATATTTATAAATTTTCAGATCATTTTACGTGTTTTTTCAGTAACCGTCGCAAAGTTCAGTCGGATCGACGACCACCTGAGACAACGGATTGTTGCAATGCACAAGAACAATAAACCCATTACAGAAATTGCAGACGAGTTAGGAGTTTCTGTAAGTGGTTTCTTAATTAAATAGCCCTTTATAGGAGGTTTATTCTGCCCACGGTTCTGTCCACACGGTATCTGAATACATATCTTTTTTTCTCGTGGTTCTGAAAAAATATTTAACAGACCCAAAAGTCAAAAAAGCGGCCTGTATTTTTTTAATTAGTTTTTTCTAGCTATGAATTTGGAACTAAAAACGTACCATCGTAAAGGTGTAGCTGTGCATGCCTGAAAAGCGTATTAACGTACATAATTCGCAATCTGTTCTTCTAAGGTAGGTAATGTGGATAAAACTTTTTCTACTTTGCAGAGAAATACAGTTTATCTGTGGATCCGTCGCTGGAAAGAAGAGGGTAGCCTCAGTAGCCGCAAGGCGGGCGGCCGGCCACGCAAGACGACTGCTTTTGAAGACCAACAAATACTTCAAGCCTACTGCCAGAACCTAAAAGTCACAGACGTCGCAAAAGCCAGTAAAATATCAACCGCTAGTCTACGTCGTAGGCTAAGAGAGGCTGGATTAATATCGCATAAAATCCCTCGCAAAAAAGTCCGCGCTAGAGCTTGTACGGCAGAAGTTTTACCAGCTTTTGAAGACCACCAGAGGCCAGATACCCTGTGTCAATTGTCTGATATCAGAATACAATCTGAAATACGCCCACAATCTGATATTGTACGACAATCTGATTTCGGACGACAATCACAATCCGATATGGTACTACAATCTGAAATCGGAAGACAGTCTGATATCAGACCATTGGCCCCTGATATCCGACCTATATCCGATATGGGACGATGAGTTTAGCAGTAGACTATCGGACGCTTGAGGTACCATGATCTGTATCCCATATTTATATTGATAAATGTAAATTATTATTTAATACTTTTAACATTGTACATTAGAATAAATATAAAGAAATGAACTTATTCTATTAAAAGGTTTGTTTTTAGAGAGATAATCCACTCTTCTGAGAAATAACAAACCTTTATAAGATTCTATAAATTCTATCCAGGCTGGAATCGATCCCGCGTCCTCTTTTGGAATGGGCACTTACTACCGCATACCATACTTTTATAACGCAAATATTTCTAGAATCCGTGGAATTTAGTTCAAAACATTGGGCTGCAGATCCGCCATGGCCCTTAACTATTGCCAAACCAAGGTTACACTTTCTTTGTTTAAACCAAAAAAAGGGCATCAGAAAACTAAAATTGTTTATCTCCTTTTGTCGCTAACTGTACAGTTCAAAAACTGAGTGTGTTTAGTAGGAACGAAAATAAAGTATATCGAAATAAATGGATATCTGATCTTTAAGACAGAAACATCTAAGCCGTTTATTTATAGCCTTCCCTAAAGAGCCTGCCATGACGAACGGTCTTGGGCCATCTCCGTTCACTGACTTCGTACAATCTTAACGAATGTTATTAAAAATGCATCAAAATAAAACAAAAATGTTTAGCTAAACAACTGCTTACAAATTTTATCAGTCAGGGGGTAAACAAGTAGTTTAAGATGCAAATATTTGTATTCGTTATTTTTACAGCAAGAGGCGAAATCGACATGAAGTTTATTCAATTACTCAACAAGAAACGCCTGCTTATGGTCAACAGATACACCTTTTCACCAACTTATCCTGGAAATTACTACTGCTCTAAGAAATTAAAGGGCTGCAAAGCGAAGATCTTTCTGAAAAGCGATGACACTACCGTGAAGTTAGCTGATCTTGAGCATAATCACGTGCCCCCTGTGTATACGGTGACGTCACATGGATGTTACATAAAATTAAGTTAGATCTTGGTTTGGAGCCGTAGGTGGTACTCCGACTTCCGATCCGAATGTCGTGGGATCGAACCCCGTCGAGACAGCTTTTTTATTCCAAAAACTATCGTGATTTTGATTAGGCAGACTGCTGCCGAATTAGCACATCAAAAGTAGCTGCACAAATTTAGAATGAAAGATCATTAAAATAAAGCAACGCAAGACCGTGTCGCTTAAGGCGATTAACCAAAAAATTGCGAAAATTATGGTTTTGTCATTTTCTGTCTTAATATCGAAATTTAAAATTTGCCCCCAATTTACACTGTGTCGGCGCAGGGATAACTATAACTTACAGTATCTGCAGACAAACGACACCACGACCACACCACTGCCACTCGATAGCGACAAAAAAGTGGTCGGGCACGAATTCTTCAGTCGGTTCAGCTGTTTGTTGCTGAAAAAACGCAACTATATCTCAATGTGTGGTCGCAATTACGCAAGTTCGGCGGCTGTAGCAGGACCATTCAAACACAAACACTACCGGGTATCATTTGTGAAGCTGTGGTGTGGTTGTAGTATGGCCCGTCTGAAGACACCCTTAGATCTATTCAATCAAGGGCAGCCAATTAGTCAACGATATTTTGATAGAGAGATTACTAAAGCATTGTAGCAACGTTTTTGCTTGAATAAATTTCAAGGGTTTTATGATTTAATAAGTATTTTATTCAAGGTCAAAATCTAGGTCAAAGTTCATTTATTCATTAAAATCACAAGGATCGCTTTGGAACGTCATTTCACCTACTGCCTGTTCCTCCGCGACCAAGCCAGGAACGAAAGGCAAGAAAAAAGGCTGATTATTCTTCTTTTTAATGATCCTTTTACAAAACAATAGGTACATTTGTCATCGAGTTGAGCAACTTCAATCCCAAGATTTTTTATAGATTAGTAATAAATGAATTTTATGATACATTTAAGTTTAGTCACTGATAGTCACAGAGAGTTTTGATTCTTATTTCAGCATCCGACGATATTGATATTAAATTCATTCAACTGTCTGACAAGAAACGCCTTCTTATGGTCAACAAATACACCTTTTCGCCCATTAACCCAGGCCGCTATTACTGCTCTAAGAAAGCGAAGGACTGCAAGGCAAAAATCTTCCTGAGTCGTGATGAGAGCACCGTCATACTAGCTGACAATGATCACAACCACGAACCCCCATTATATACTGTGTCCTCCCAGGGGTACTATGTCAAAATAGGTTAAATTTCCATCGAAGGCGGTTGAAGATCTAATTTTTAGTAGATCAGATTGGTATTTGAAGCTAGTATTGTTCGAGTGGCAAAATTGGTTGGAATTTAGAAAGCTGTCGCGCGAATTTAGATAAAAAATTATATATAATTGCTCGGAAACATTTTAATTCCTAGCTTTGGGAGTGGTATCATTAGAATAGGGAAGTCGACCCCTTTAAACTACTTTCCTTTTTTTATCTTAATTCGTGCGGCGGTGGCGATCTATACATTCACGTGAACTTTGACAACCACTCGGCAACCATTTCCCTTTGTTCGCCACCGCCACCTTAGTGTTCTAAATCCGTGAAGAAGCGCATCCTCATGATCAACAGATGCACCTTTTTTAGTTCTTTAGTTAGTTAGCATAACTGAATGACAACTTATACATTGTATATAGCGCCATCTCTTCCAAATCTACTTAATACTTAACTTTCCAAACTCAAACTTGATAGCATAGCTGCAAGTAGAATAAGATATGTATATCAAATTGGTAATAGTATAATATTTTCGTTCAAATAAATATAATACGGATTAATGTCTGGTTATTTTAATATCTCTTTGGATTTAGTAGAGTTGAAACTACCCCTGAAGACCATAGCGAACAGATACACGCTGCTGCCATGGAAGTGCCTTGTGCAGAAGACGATCAAATAAGAAACTGTTCCTATGTATTTCTTTAATTGATTATTCTTGGCACGGAAACTTGCGCCACCTCTCACCCAAAAACCATTTTGTTTGTTTACTAACATGGTACCTACTTAATATTTTTATGTACTACTAACAAATATAGATATTTGTAAATATGTCCAAAATATGTCCCAGAATCCGAATTGTATTCCTAAAAAACTTTTTGTAGGTTAGGAAAACGTGTTCTCTTATGAACAAAATTCCCGTTTGGGATAGTATTCTTGTTTTGGGTCATTCTCTGAGAAAGTATCAGTAAATGGTGCGATTCAATTATTTGACCCTATCAGGAAGCTATTACTGCTCGAAGAATTCGAAGGGCTGCAGCTATGATCAGTATGAAAAATGATATGGCAGTTGTCAAGTCTAATTATACTGACCACAATCACGTGCGAGTTTACACAGGGAATTTATATAACACTAGTCTCACGTCTTCGCCTGCGTGGTACCCGGATAAAAAGTAGCCGTTGTCGAACGGTAAGAAGCTCTTACCGTTCGACAACGTTCTTAAGAAATGCATTCGCTCGACCGTTCTTTCGTCGACTTACGTTGCAAAATTGGTCTCTACGAAAAGCCCGTTTCTTTTAACGGGATAATATATAGCCTATGTCCACCTTGAAAGTCCATTCTAAATATGAGTAAAATAATGTTTGAAATCGGATGAGTAGTTTCGGAGATATGCTCTTACATCCAAACTTACAAACTTTCTAGAACGCAAAAGGCGTTTCATTCACACGAAGTGCGGTCGCACAACTTCACATACGACCATTGCTTGGCGTCATTTTTGCAGCTGTAATGCTCCGTACATTTGAGAAGATTGCATGTTTTTGTTCAAATAAATTATGTTTTTCATAACCTGTTATTTTTATCTATTGATTTTAAATAATGTTTATATTATTTGGTATGATAGCCACAAATAGTTTTATTTGGTGGGTGTTTTTGCAGAATCCGACGAAATTGATATAAAATTCATTCAACTATCCGATACGAAGCGCATTCTTATGGTCAACAAATACACGTTTTCGCCGACGAACCCAGGGCGCTACTACTGTTCTAAGAAATCGAAGGGCTGCAAAGCTAGGGTATTCCTGAATCGCGATGACACTACCGTTACGTTTGCTGATAATAATCACAATCACGAGCCCCCAGTGTATACTGTGTCCTCGAAAGGTTTTTATATCAAAATAAGTTAATTATAATCATCATCTAGACCTTCTGCACCCACTGTTGGGTATAGGCCTCCTATTGGGTATAGGGCCGCCATCCTCAACGATTAGATTAAAAATTAATTGTATTCAGTCGAATTGTTCTGTCTGGTGTGTTAGAATATATCTTAATAAATAATAAAAATATAAACTGGGTGTTTATATTTTTATTATTTATTAAGAACACACAAGCATTTATTCCGCAGCGAGAATTGAACGCTCACCGCTCGCCGCGCCACTGAGGTCGAGGTCTTTATCAGATATATAGGTAGAAAATTATTTATTGCAGAAAATAGTAGTACATAGGCGAACTTAATGCTAAAAAGCATTCTCTTCCAGATAACCTTTGTGTATTGCGGAAAAAGATGTGTTGGTAGTGCATAGAATGGTAAAAAAACAATAATATGTAGTGATTATGTAACGCAAATGTTTAAATACACCTAGATAATTGATAGTAATATTTAAATACTAACGACATAATACATAAGTAAAATAAAATATAATTTAAAATAAACTAATAAATAGTAAATACATGCACATATAAATTGCTCAAATCATAAAGGTACAAAGGCAAATTGCTCAATCTTGGTCTTCACCGAGGAATTGATTGTAGACTCTAGCCCTGAACACTTCAACTGAAGAAGCTTCACGGAATTAAAGGATTTGACATTTTTAACAGCCTTTTATTGGTTAAATAAATAATACCTTTTTTTTATTGGGATTATTGCGAGTGGACTAAAACTACTAAAAACCTCTTTGTATATACAACCACCAAATAAAAAAAGCATCAGCGAATTGTCACAATCTTGTATTTTTACGGTGATTATTATTACAGAAACTGATGAAATAAAGTTCATTCAACTATCCCACAAAAGACGCCTTCTCATGGTGAATAAGTACACATTTTCTCCGATGCATCCAGGCCGCTTTTACTGCTCAAAGAAAGCAAAGGGCTGCAAAGCAAGAATCTTCCTGAATCACGATGAATCTACCGTTACGTTAGCTGACAATGATCACAACCACGAGCCACCGGTGTATACTGTGTCATCCCAGGGCTTTTACATTAAAATAAGTTAGATCTTTCCAGGAAGCGCGATCCTCTTTAGCCTAAAAACCTGTAATTGCATCTCAATTTTGTTTGAATAAATATGTAAATATTTGCGGACAAAAATGTGCTCTAGTAGTTTCTGTACCGAACGCAGAACGAAACTACAGATATTACAGTAGGGGGAGGAATTGGAGAGGAAGATCTTGGTACTTATTTGTACCGCGAGTAGACGGAAGTGGGGCTTCGTCAACCCCGCCGGTAGGGTCAATGTATCTGTGAAGTGTTTTCTCTATATAGTGGAGAGTGGAAGAAGAAAACATGTTGTGCCGACCCCACGTAATGTGGGATAAGGACAAGAAGAAGAAGAAATATGTCAAATTAGTTTTTAACTATCTCTTTAGTTTAATTTAACCTATTTGCAAGCGAGCAGAATATTTGCGGACAAAAAGTGCTCTAGCAGTTTCTGTACCGAACGCCGAGCGAAAATACTACAGATATTACAGAAGGGGGAGGAGTTGGAGAGAAAGATTTTGGTACTTATTTGTACCGCGAATATACGGAAGTGGGGCTTCGTCGACCCCGCCGGCAGGGTCAATTTATCTGTGAAGTGTTTTCTCTGTCGGGACTTAATGACGTTACCACCGCGCTAGCGGTGCTGATGGGGTAGTCTGGGTAATCAAGACCATTCTTGATAAAATGTCTTGGTTTTATGGAAGTTTTGGTACTAAACTGGTACTAACTAAGTGGAGCGGCGGGCAATATGACTTCGACGAGTGCCGGCGACGCACGAGCGATCCTAAATGATGGACGAACGTTGGGCGCGCGTATATCGAAATAGTGATGCTACATAGGTCAATATTCACTAAACAAACGAGGCAGCTGCTAGACGCAAACAATTATTGTGACTGACTAGTTTGAAGTATTGTGATATGTTATACTTATTTCAGTAACGGCCGGTCTAAAATTCATCAACCTGTCCGCCAAGACACGCCTCCTAATGTTCAATGAGTATACCTTCTCACCGACTAAACCAGGACACTACTACTGCTCGAGAAAAAGCAAGGGCTGCAAGGCGAAGATCAGTTTGAACCGTGATAAAACCGCAGTGAAATTTGCAGTTCTTGATCATGATCATAGACCTCCTGTTTTTACTATGTCGTCTGAGGGTTACTATATCAAAATACGTTGATATGGTGAATTGTCTTTACCCCGATTTGCATTTAAGAAAGTAGCTCTACAAAGCTACGTCATTGAATCAAATATTAGATCAGCACACGCAATAACATCCGCGCTGACATAAGAGTGGGAAAAACTTATCTCAAAAATGATAACTTTTTTAATTTGAGCGTCATTGGTTTTCTTTCTCGACTTTTTAGTGCTACTACTTATTGGAATATATTTTACTAGCTTTTGCCCATGGCTTCGTCCGCGTGGTACCCGGATAAAATGTGGCCTATGATTCTGATGTAAAAGCTATATTACTGTAAAGTTTCATCAAAATCATTTCAGTAGTTTTTGCGTGAAAGAGTAACAAACATCCATCCTCACAAACTTTCGCGTTTAATAGAAAGTAGGATAGGATTGTCGAACTTATTTTCTGTCAAATAAGCCTTTGTTTTAAATATATTTTTTTATCTTGAAAATAAGTCGGTATTTTTAAAATGATAAACTTATACTAATATACTTCAATGAATAACATATAGTTTTTTTCTCACTTTTGTATTGGTGAACCTATACAGAATGTCTCAGAATGTGTATACTACACTATGAAATGGAGTGATTTTGCCTATAAAAGTAAACAAGATTTCCTGAATTAAAAAAAGTTAAATAAAAAAAATGTACTAGAATAACAGAAAATTGTAACACTCTTTAATCTGCAGATTTTTGGACTCTATCTGCCTCTAATCTTGTTATGAGCAAGTTGTTTAACATCTGCTTACTTACCCTAAGCACCCGTATTCTAGAATAATTAACTTATTTACAGATAAAGTAGACATAAAATTCATCACAACCTCTAACAAGAGAAAACTTCTCATGGTGAACAAGTTCACCTTTGCACCGGTGGGACAGAAGCACTTCTACTGCTCGAAGAAAGGAAAGGGCTGCAAAGCGAGGATATACCTGAACGAAGATCGCAGTCAAGTCACGTACGCTGACAATGAGCATAACCACGAGCCTCCGTCTTACGCTGTCACCACCACTGGAGTTTATATTAAACTTTAGACTACTCTAAATCGTCTTTGAGATGACGTTTAGTGTAAAAAAAGTTTAACACGCGTGAATAAATAGTTACAGAACACTTGAAAATGCAAATGTGAAATGCCCTGCGACTTAACTTAATTTAAACATAAAAATAAAATATTCTTATGTATTCATTAAAGCATAAAAGCTCGATATATCATGTCGTTTACTTTTTTTACATCTTCTGATTACTAATATTTCTGTAGTACATTATTTTCACGTATATCCAACCATTTGGCCAGCGCACGCGATAAAACAGCCAAGAAGCGTTTTTTCTTCCAACTTAATTTACAAATAATTATTGAGATTACAAACTGAAAACTTTTTTATCAAATTCAAATAGCTTATTTTATCTGAGCGAAAGATTTTTTAGAATCGGTTAAATAGTTACAGAGATTAACTGCTACAAACAAACTGACAAACAAAATTTACATATAACAAATTTTTCAATAATTAAAATATACCATCTTATAGATCCTCTATCGAAAAGGTTGTCTGGAAGAAATAGCTTCTAAGCGTTTAGACCGCCCATTGTACTTTTAGTTATAAAGTAGGTATTTTAATCCATTCATTCAAATATAATAAGTAAGCGTAGAAGAGATGTTAATTATTTGAGATCAATCTAGAGGTATTTAATCAATCGATTAAATTAAAGCGAATGGAAAGTGTACTAAAATTTTATCATATGTCATCGGGAATATAATGTAGGTCTTTAGAGTATAATTTATTTTGTTCTGTGAAGTAGATGGACGAAGTAGACAAATAAATAATTACTAACTTTTGATTTCCTATAAAATTAATCTTCTTTTCCTATAGTTTTAAACACCACTTTGTTCTTACCTAATCTAACTTTGGCGCTGATAAAAGATTTCGATTTAAGATTTCGTCAAAGTCTTAAAAAATTGGGTATAATAAAAATTATATTATTTCTTTATTCTTTATTATATTCACACAAATTAGTACTTACAAAACGCAGAATGATATGACATGCACAAATGCGAGCACCGTAAAAAGAGTATTCTTCCAGCATACTCTATGTGAACTATGTTGCAGTATCTTTTAACCATCTCCACCGTTCCAGATTACTCTTTCATCCCAGGACCTCAGAAGAACAGGCTCCTCCTATATGGAGGTTACACCTTCGCTCGCCAGCATTCCGACCGGCACTGGTATTGCTCGAAGAAAAAGACTGGCTGCAAAGCCAGGATCCGTATGGTAGAGGGCACTATAATACTCGCTGTAACAGACCATACCCATACACCTCCGCATACCAATTATAAAACGACCCGTATTCCGGTTCTCGAGGCACAGCCGGGCCAAAATACAGTTGGGCACAGTGCTTATCCGTTGTTTAGTGGAGAACAATAGTAGCTGGTATCTTTACCATAACTATCGACCTCTAGACCTTCAGAAATGAATGTAACCTTTACCAGTCCATCATGATGGTCTTTTTTTCGGAAAGGGAATTCATTTACGAATATATTCGGTCCCGGGAGACCTGATTTATGTGGCACTCGCTGCCCTGATAAGGGCGGAATACCCACTAAATCCCCTCCGGTGTTCTTCTCGGCATTGTAGCCGAGCCACGGGAACAATATTCCTTCCGCGACTCAAATGGCGGCCCCAATCCTCCTCTCTCTTGGGCGGCAGCGCCTCCTACTATCACGATCGCCCGCCAGACCAGTTGACCAGAGCCCAGATACGTTGAACCTTGAACTACCATCAGTCATACCTTCAAGATGGCATTGGTCTTTTCTACAATCCGTCGTCCTGTTCGTGATTGCCATTCGAGAACCCTTAAGGCATATATCTATACTGTATACATTACTCTACATCGCGTACCAAAGCTAGGGTGGACGCCAAGTATTGCCTTGCTGTTTTATTTCTTTATATTTTTAAAGATTAACAACCTATGCTTTTCCACTGCTGGACAGGGTAGGTTATTACGCAATTTTATGCTAAGTATTCTCAATTAAGTAATAAAAATGTATTATGCCTAAATTAATGTTTTTAATTGATTTCAGTTGTATGAACATATTATAATTTTTTCATCCAAAAACAGCTGATAGTATGTTCATACCTGCGAAACTCGTGCATTTAACAGTTTAAAATCGTTATAAATATGATAATGGTACTGACTTCCGTCCATAGCTTCGCGTCAGCGGTAGCCGGATAAGAAGAAATCAATGTGCTATTCTAGATCACAAACTATCCAATTCCGAATTTCATATTCGGTTCAGCTGTTACAAAGCTTTTTGCAACAAACTTTGTCACATACTCTTGGTATCATTTTTGAATAAACTTTGAATCTTAGAACAAACATTAAAACATTAACCTATACTTTCATATTTATAAATAAGTATTTATTTATTATTTATTTACTCAAACAATGTAGAGCTTGAAGGACTTAATGCTAAAGCATTCTCTACCAGCATCCTGAGCGTGCAAAAAGATGGTGTGGCGTGTCCAGTAAAGACTTTCAATTCAATTACATATAGAGGTAATATAGTCCTCCTCATCGATTTCGATGACGGCGACCCTACTAAATTCCACTAAACTTAACTTACTTCCTATCGTGAGCCCTGATATGGCTCGCTAGACCAAACTTACTTTTAACCCGATCACACGTATGGCAATAGAGTTGGCCTCTAGAATTGTAAGTGTATGTATAGGAGGGCATAGGTCGTTCCTTGCGTAAAAGGCGTTTCTCGTCAAGTGTTTTGAGACGGCTTTCTTCGAACTTTTTAACCTTATTGTAGATGGTAGAGCGCCAAGATGACCTTTTTGAAGCGAGCTCCTCCCACCATGTAGAGTCAATCTTACAGGCTTTCAAATTCCTTTTAAAAACATCCTTGTAGCGTAGATGCTGACCACCATGCTTTCGCTTACCTTCCGCCATCTCTGAGTAAAAAAAACAGCTTTGGGTAAACGGTTCTCATCCATTGTAGGGTAGGTTACATTTATTGAGACTAGACTTGTTCTCGTATTGATTTGTTTGCAATTTACTAGGTATTTAAGTAGGTATGGTATATAGCGTATGCTTGTTTCAGCTGTAATCATAACATTTTTTAATAAAACATTAATGCAGCATAAATATTTAAATAAACTGAAAACTAAAACTGTATGAACACAAAACAATTTCAGACTACACCTTCGTGAACAGCGGCTTTAAGAATAAGCTTCTTCTGTACAAAGGGTATACCTTCGCTCGAATGAATTCTGACCGACTGTATTACTGTTCTAAGAAGAAGACAGGCTGCAAAGCCAAGGTCAGGATGGAAAATGGATGGATAATATACGCTAATGTTACTCATACGCATGAACCGCCCCAGTATACGATCACGAGCAGTGGAGAATACGTGCGTATATAAGGTAAACCAAGCAGAGTTTGATGCCTGATTATTCTAGACTTTGACACGCAAAAGGAATCGGTGTAAATTCTATACCTAGATAACAATAAATATAAAATAAATTGAATGTGTCGATTATTTGTAATTATAAGTTTAACGGGTCTTTATCGCGTTTACCTTTTTTATCCCTATATATTCATCATCATCAGCCTCTATTAGTCCACTGCTGGACATAGGCCTCCTCTAATGAGCGCCATAGCGCCCTGTCTTCAGCTTGCCGCATCTAGCATCTGCCTGCAGTCTTTCGCAGATCGTCATCCCACCTGGCCGGAGGGCGTCCTACACTACGTTTTCCGAGTCGCGGATTCCACTCAAGAACACGTTTACCCCAGCGGTTATCGGTTCTTCGCGAGATACGAGTATGACCGGCCCACTGCCACTTCAGCTTGCTAATTTGTTGAGCTATGCCGATAACTTTGGTTCTCTGACCAACTACCAACTCTGACCCGTATATTATTAAATACATATTTTAGCTCCGTATACTCCAGTCATCCCGTGACCACGGCTGTTGCAATACAGTCGAAACGTCGGGAAAATAATAAAAAAGGTAAACGCGATAAAGACCCTTTAAACTTATGATTATGTTATCTAATCGCGAAAGTTTGATTATTTATGTCTCATTAATATTTTGGCCCTGAAATTAAGTATTATACATTCATTGCGGCATCAGATAAGACGCATAAGAAAACTAGTCAGGTATAGTGCTCTTCGGCCTTTGGTGGCATACAATGACAGTTTTCTAAATTTATTCTCGCAGTGAGCGTGTTAAAATGTATGTATGTATGGGTTCCGATGAAAATACTAGTATGAGACTATTCGATTCGCTGCGGGACAAATGTTCACATGTTTTGCAGATATTTGTTCCGGTTCTGGGTGTTTTGGTAACACGGTACTCGTAGTTTTTGATACCTCAGACACAGGAAATCCTAGTGTGGGGTCAGAACTCAGAACTACGTATGTGTCTGTTGTGTGTTTTATTATTTATTAAGTATTTTCTTTTCAGAAGTTACTATACAAAATATCCATTTAGTCGGTGGAAAATCTCTAGTGCTGTTCAATGGATTCACCTTCTCATTTAGCGATGCTAGAAAGAGGTACTTACGGTGTTCCAGTAGAATCAAAAGGGGTTGTCAAGCTCGGCTAAGGGTGCTTGCTGGAGAGGTGGAAATCGTCAGTGTCAGTCACAATCACGCCCCACCAAGGCTGGTCAAGACGAGCGAGGGGTATGTAAAGTACCCGGAACCTAAATTTCTTCACCTATAGAACATAGGATAGTGAATAATTTCTCTTGCATCCAAGGATTTCTAGTTATCACATCATAATGATTTTCAGGAAAAAATAAACTGACTGAAGTTGTTTGTCCACCATATTTTTACTCTTAAGAATAAAAATATGGTTATTCTAAAATATGGTGGTCTTATAAAATTTATATGGGACCATCCTACCCATTAAAAAACAGAATTATTAAAATCGGTTCACAATTGGCAAACATATCGCTAACATACTCACACAAAAAAAATCGAGCCATCCGGCGCGGCGATCACTTCAGACAGATTACGCGCGGGCGTCTCAGTAAAAGTTTTACTGATCGAGTTCTTATGCCTTATCATAAGTTTTATACTGGTCTTTATCGCTTACCTTTTTATTATTTTTCCGACCTCATATTCTTTAGTCAACCAGTGACTACGGCCGTTGCAATATAGTCGAAACGTCGGTAAAATAATAAAAAAGCTAAACACGATAAAGACCCGTATAAAACTTATGTTAATGGACCGCAAAAGTTTGAAAAAAAAACGAAATATTATACTATTTTTATTTGCTTGTAAATATGAGAATGAAATGGCAGAAAATCTTCTAATAAGTGTTAAAACAGCATATTAGTATCATTATGGATCAAGCCAGAGTAACAAGTTTATTTTAAGTAGATGTTGGTAAATAAGTGTATCTAGCAAATCTTAATAAAATAATTGTTTTTAAGATATCCGCTTTTCTTTAAGAAACGTTTCGGCTATTACTGATATTTGTTAACTCTGAATACCAGGGTAGCCTACTAACTCATTCAAAATAAGGTAGGTATACCAAAAGTTATATTTGTTGTCAAAATACTCGTATTCTTTGACGTAGCTTAAAAATAGTGATATATAAAAAATCTAAGAAAAGTTTTGAAATAAAATCGAATTTGCCTACAAAATAAAGCAATGGTATTTATCTGATCCATACCCTATTTTCCAATAGCACATTTCCATTTTAATACAATTTTACTTGAAGTTTACTTAAATTTTTTGTTGTTAGATATTTTAAAATAAATAAGTTTTCTCTGATTACACAAAGGTTAGCTAGAAGGAAATGTTAATTATCATTAATTTCGCCTATATAATTGTGTTATCTTGTGCCATAAAGCATCTTCTATCTATTTATCTATCAAATGTATCCTTGCTAAATAATTTGTTTTCTATTCAGCCAACTCAAGGTCACGGCCACTGACCAATGCTGAAAAGCAAAAACGTTACAGGGAGCGTTTGAAACAAAATCCTGAAAGACTGAAGCACCATAAGATCAAACATCGACAAAGGTCCAGGGAATTATATTACAAAAAAATTAAGATAGAGGGACGAATATGTATGCGCGAAAAATGGAGAAAGGCTAAAAGAGCTTCAAGGTGTAAAAAATAATTACAAATAAAATATATTTGAATAGATTAAAACATACAAAATTACTTGACCAAAGTACCTGAGGAAGCTCTTTCTCCCACACTATGTCTCTGACGAGCCTGTGTTGTGTGGTTACAGATAGGCTAGCAATAAAACTTTTTTATTTTTTATCGGGTTGAAAAGTAGTAAGAATTTAGGTACTGTACTGTTATTCTGTAAGAAAAAAGTATTAGTATTAGCAACATACAAAATTTCCTGAGAGCAGGGCTGGCTGGCGTAACGTCGATACTTAGGGTCAGCAGAACTAGCGCTGAGTAGGAAACCTTAAATAGGTTTCCTACTCAGCGCTAGTTCTGCTGACTGCTCTAGCATTACAAAACATTGCCTAGGTTGATGTATGAGAAAGGTGCGTGGGGCATTTATGCTTCAATTTTACTTATAAGTAGACTTTTCAAATTACCATAATTGTTGTTTTTCGCTATTAACTGTCCCATCATCATACATTAACAAATCCAAGTATAGAGTAACATTGTAACAGAATTAACATCTATACCCTAATCTTGGACTTATATTCTTTTCAGAGCCATACTACATCCCCTCCGGCTTCAAGAACAAGCTTTTGGTACTAAACGGGTACACATTTTCCCAGAACCGTCAGAAGTATAAGCGACTATGGTACTGTTCACAGAGGAAAACAGGATGCAAAGCTAAGGTCATCATGGATAATAAGGGGGAGTTTATACTGGCGGTGGAGGGTAAACACCATCATAGAATGCCTGTGAAGAAAAATCTACCTACTTGACCCTGTCCTCACCACTCAGATGATTTGTCTGACTTGGTCGAGAGGACTGCTTAAATTCACCTTGTTTTTAAGACGACCTGTATCAAAATGATATGTGATTTAATTGAACGAAATAATTGCCCTTTAAACAATTGTAGGCTGCTTACGATTATTATCATAGAAATAACAGGGTTTTAGCTATTGAAGTGATGAATTTAAACGTATTTTTGTAAGATGAATAAATCATGTTGTTATAAGACTGTATATTTTTTATTTATCAAAACTAAGAACGGACTTATTTCCAACGGACTTCAAAAAAGGAGGAGATTGTCTTTTCGTCTGTAATTTTTTTTGTGTGTATGTTACGCGATATCTTGGCCAATTGTGAACCGATTCTAATGATTATTAAATGGGGTACCCATTTAATAATCATTAAGGGTCCCTTATACATTTTATGAAAATATTCCACTTTCTTCCAAATATTCTTTATTTAGTGAAAAAATGGGGGATGTAATTACATATTGGACTTTTTATCAACTTCCGGGTATTTGAAAACGGTTTTTATTTTTTCCTGAAAAAAAAACTTGTGAAAGAACCGCTCTGGTGAATGCAGTTGCTACCTTTCAAGCACATATCTCGTCTTAGAATTATGTTTTCCTTCACTTCAATAGAGCACGCTGTATTGCGCCCATGCATTATAGAATGGATCCGAACCTTAGGATCGTAGGCCACCAGTGCTCTATATTTTCTGGTAAAAATAACATACCTTCAATTCTCAGGTGAACTCGAATTTGTACCTACGAAACGTGGCAAGCACCTGCTTTTCTATAAAGGAAATACATTCACGTTGATGCATGGGAATACGAGATGGTACTGTTCCAAAAGGGCATTCTACAGGTGTGAAGCAAGGGTCGTCACTACTAAGGATAGAATGTTTATTGAAGAAATTGGCTGTCATAATCACCCGCCGCCTAATTTTATTAGGACTGCGAACGGAAGTTTAGTTAAAATTTAGAAGTGGGAAGTGGTTAGAATTTATATACCTACCTTAATAATTGTTTTCTGGATGTTTAAGAGTTGTTGATGTAATCGGATGCCTAGTAAAATTCTAGATATACCGAGATTTCTTTTTTATTTTTGGAACATATTTGAAGCGTTATCTAAAGTAAGTCGTAGTATTAGACGACTAAGCTTTAATTAGGGTTGGGTTAAGCTAGATTTATGAACATGAATTCTAAAATTAAAGAAATTAAAGTAAATATCTAATTTTAGTAAAAATTTATGAAAATTATAACATGTAGCCAGAAACTTATCTGAAGAAACAGACGACCACTGTGGCGCAGTGGGCGAAGGCCCGCCTGAAACGCCTTCTGCGTTTCAGTAGTGGGTTAAATTCCCGCCACGGGACAAATGTTTGTATGATCTACAAATATTTGTCTCGGGTCTGGGTGATTTCTATATTTTATAATATGTATGTATTTACAAAAAAAAAGTATATAAGTTTTATATCAGTCATGTAGTTCCCATCATACAAGCTCTTACTTTGGGGTTAGATGATGCTGTGTGAAAATGTCCAGCAATAAATAATTATTATTATTCTCATTCTTTGAAACTTTAAGTTACACTAAAGCATGGTTGGCTGGGATTAAGGATTTATAACCAGTTTCTTATTCCGATCAATCTCAATGGGATAGTTAACATCAAGCTGCTACTCGTGGACTCATTACGTTAGAAACGGAATCAAAAGAACAACAGATGATCTCTTTTTATATACTTGTTCTATTATACAAACATGCTCATTAGTAAGCGGAAAGAGCTAAATGATTTAAGGTTCGACGAGGTACCTTCACAGCTTAGGATCATCATTTTTCGCGTCTTAACAATCTGGACTGAATTGAAACGTGTTTTGTTGGCGTTCGAGACCGATCCACGTTGTCTTTTACAAGTACAGGATACATTTCGCAGCCGTGCGATCCAATCAACGGATAATTAAAAATCTGCCTTTTCTTTAGTTTTACTACGATGCATGTTCAGCTTCTTTAAATCGTGTAATCATTAAACTTTCTTCAATGTGGTGGACTGTGTTATAGGAATAGCAGACTACAGAAAATTAATTCTAAGCCAATACCACATCGAAGAGAAAAAAGCGAAAACGCCGAGAAAAACACCAAGAAAATTTTTGGAAAAGCGCAACATAGAAGAGGATAAACACGAATTAGAGATAAGGGAAGGACCAGCGAAGTTTAAGTATTGTAGTCGATGCTTTAAACAAAATTTGAAGAAGAATGGACTTGACTTTGCTCAAGAAAATACTGAGCAGATAAATACTTTTTGTAGTGTTTGCCCCTGCCAACCATATTTGTGTTTGAAATGTTTTGATAAACTGCACAGCCCTGATACAATTGTCATTAATTAATATATACCCCGTTTATAAACGTGGTCAGTGGTTGAACCATGGTGTAATTTAGCATTTTTTTGTCTAACCGAATATACGCGTAGTATTTCTTCGTGTAAAGAAAGAAAGATAACGCTTGATTGTCGTGCGATACTTTTGAGAAGACTTTTTTGAATGAAGGGAAAATAAGGCATACTATTTTTGTGAAAGAAAATATTTTTACCCGGTTGCTTTATCGTGGAATTGTTTAAATAATTAGGTACTTTTTTACCTAATTTACGAGAATGAACATCATGCAAAATGCTTAAAATATTTTTGTAAAACTTATTTTTTTTTTAAATCTAATTTTCAATATGTTATAAATTCCATATAACGCACATGGAGTTGCAAAAGTTTTTGTTCTTTAGACATGAACATGTCCGTTTATTATAAACCGAAATATTCTTGTGTAAAAACCCTTATCGAAATACTTCTTTAGATAGAGCGTGCGTAAATTATTACGTGATTTATTATTGAGTGTGCGTAATTAAATTTTGAATTCGTGGCATTAATACCACGAAATGGATTTATAAAATAAGTAATAAAATGACAATTTAAGTAATGTTTGACAATGGTATTAATGGTGGATGATAAAATATCTGAACCAGGGTATCTGTGTTTCATTTTTAAAGTTCTATACTCAGAAGCTGGACGGATAGGTTAATAGTTAGTCTGTACTGATTTATCTCGTTTCGTTCGTTGAAATAACTAAACCCGCTAAGTATTCCGACGTTGTAGTATTTTATTAACATTCACGATCAGTGCACTACTGATGTTTCATGTGGTTATATTTTATACGTCCCGTTGTTATTCTGAGTTACATGCCTTTGAACACACAAAAGCGCTACTACTCTATTCTGATTTGTTTTGAATGATGATTGGTGTTTACAGATAATGTTCCTGAATTTCTACGCTACTACAGACAATATAGAAAGGAGAACCCTGAAAGGTTTATGGTCAGTCCTCCTCCAGAACACGAGAGAGAGGTTGACGTCAATCCCGCTGTGCGGGTCAGTGACATTTTGAACAGTATTCTCAAAGGAAAGAACAAATAATAATAATAATATAAAATACATCTGTAAACTGTGTGTCTTGGTGTATCGAATGTAATGTTGTAGAAAAATAAACTCTATTCCATTTTACTGTATGACGGGGATATTAACTTATTTTAGAATAATCTACGAAAGTCAACTATCATTATAGTTGGCGTTAGTCATTAAAATGGCGTTAGTTTAAAAAAAAATGTACTTACTTATAATTTTTGCTACCGCCGCCCCTGCATATAAACAAAACATCTTCTTACTAATATCCTACTAATATTATAAACGGGAAAGTTTGTGAGGATGGATGTTTGTTACTCTTTCACGCAAAAAATACTAATCCGATTTTGATGAAACTTTACAGTAATATAGCTTTTACATCAGAATAACATGTAGGCTACTTTTTACCCGGGTATCACGCGGGTGAAGCCGCGGGCAGAGGCTAGTATTATTATAAACGCGAAAGTTTGTGAGGATGGATGTTTGTTATTCTTTCACGCAAAAACTACAGAACGGATTTTCATGAAACTTTACAGTAATATAGCTTATACATCAGAATAACAAATAGGCTACTTTTTATCCGAGTACCACGCGGGCAAAGCCGTGGGCGGAAGCTACTACTTTATATACGTAAAATAAAGGTGATATTCTTTCTTATTTAAAGTAAGGTGTCGTACAAATAACTTGTCTACTACGACGAAGTATTCGTGCATGAATCCATAGTGAGAGTCAGAGTCCGGTAGATCAAGGTCTGCTGAACATCCAATGGATGGTTAGTGATGTGATTGGTTCGAAAGCGTGGTCTGTCCGTTTCCGGATCATCTCCCATCCCTGGGCTAGTTGTCTATCCTGATACATAGCAAAGAAGTTACTGACCAAATAAGCGCGGGCTATCACTTTCTCAATCATCTAGTAGCGACATTTAGTTCCGACTTCGTCAAACTAGTAGTTCAAACTAAACTTATTAGTTTGTATGCAGTTATGGTTTCCTATAAATAATTTTTCCTTTCCAGATTTTCGATATTGGGCCCCAACATCAGCAGGACGATCGCTGAAGTATAAAGAGAAGTTAAAAAGAGATCAGCCTGGAAGGTATTTTGCACCGGGAAGAAATCGGCCGCTTACATCCGCAGAACGATCGCGCAGGTATAGAGAGAAGTTAAAGAGAGAACAGCCCGATAAGTATTATGCGCAGCAGCTGAGATATTTAAAAAATATGCAAGCTAAACTTAGAAAGAATCGAGACAAAAGTCTTGCTTTAAAACCAGTTTCTCGCAACCAAGACTAAATGAATCAGACATCAAACATGGTTTGGCTTTGCTGTTATTCTTGTGTATCAAGGATGCTCTCTTTTCTCACATGGTCGGCCTTCCTAAAGTTTTTCTCCATTACACTCTATCCTGGTAGAGTCAAAGTTTATAGTACTTATTAAGTTTAAATATTATTTGGTATGCAATAAATTATATTCTATATTCTCGTATTTATCTTCAACATCTTCCTCGGAACACCATCTCTGCCTTTTATGATACTTTTCTGTCAAGAATGCATAAACATATTGCAATCGGAAGTTTCGTGTATGTTTATATAATCTATTAAATAAAAGGCAAATATTACTTACTCACAGACTCATCATAATATCTTAAGAACTTGCTTTACAAATACAAATTTGAAATTTTGCAAAATACTTCTTTTGAGTAGACGGTGCACTAATGATTTTTGAAATTTCACTCTTAAGAGGGTAAGATGGTGTTTGGAAGTTTGTATGAAAATCTTGTTTTTGAAGTTACAGTCATCAAAATCGGTATTCAGGTTACTAACAATCTCTTATGACGCATATACCGGCTCCTTGCGTCGCTGGTAAAAACTCGCACAAGACTCTTTTAACATAATTTTGCTTAAAAAAATCTGTTTAAACCGAATCCACGGGGTTAGAATCGGTATTACCTTTGGAGTGTATTTATAAGTGAAATATGTAACTAATGAGTCTAAAATACCAATAAATGTGCTTACCTAGTTTTCCATATTTATGTAGGTGAACGTACATATGTAAGCACCGATGTAAACTCACAAATAGCATCATTTCTACAAACTTGCTTTTTGTGTGCTAGTTAACATGTATTTTTTTTATATTTATTTAACAGATTAAACTTGTCGGAAGTTTAATCTGTTAAATAAATATAAAAAAAATCTTCGACTTAAGTGGTTCGATGAACCGACAACCGCGAAGGCAAAGATGTCTTCAATTTGTGCCCAGGAACTAGATGACGCAGTGTAGGAAGGAAGCCTCCACCATTCGATGGATAGTGGCATCTTAAAGTCAAAAGTCGGTGGATAGAGGTAACCCATGATCAATCGTCTTGTCTCTTTTTGGGGACAAGCTTTGTCCAGCTATGAACTTCTACATGCTATTAATCTAATTCTAGTAAATAGATTTGAGAGTACCTCTACATATATAATATTCCGAAATAATGGAAAGGACAATGTAATGTAATATTGGTAACAGTTTAGAATTACTAGAGCTATGAAAATTCACTGCAAGAGAATAGCAGAAAAGGTATAGAGACAAATTGAAAAGGGAAAAACCTGAAGAGGTTAAGGAATTCAAAAAGAATGAGAATCAAACACATCTTCGACAAATTAGTCAAAATCGTAGATAATGCAAATCTCTGCGTCAGTGAAAAAGGCATAAATAGTGTAACGAATTCGATCGGTCCTATGTTTCCATATGCATTCTAAAAATAAATTGATATAAAAAATAAACAATAGCATGTGACTTCGATCTGGGACGTGGGGCAATCCTGAAGCAACAATAAAATAATACTTCAAATTTGGTACCCTATGATTATGATGATATTCATAATGTCGCGTAGGGTAAAACCTGTAGAAGGTTCGTATGCGATATATATCAAAATTTACTAAGGATTCTCAGTGCTCACAGAAGCGCTAAATGTGTGTGCGATATCAGTGTTAAACCAAGTCGACATGAGTATTTTTAATATTCCAGATCTAGACTATGTGACGACGTCAAGAAAAAGAAAGATGTTATTGAGAATGGGCCACAGATATACGGCAAAAAGAATGAACTTTGATGGAAGTGTTTTGTGGACGTGTGTATCAAGAAATTATTGTAATGCTACTATAACGATTATGGATGGAACCGTCACCAGAGAAAGACCACACGTTTGTGAGCCAAACTTTGAAAGAAATGATATTCTCAAAAAAATGGAGCCGTATAAAAGCAAGCGCAAATCTCTTAAATATTAGAACTTCGAAAGACGTAGGACTGGACTTCGTGGTAAGCTTCCCTGCAATGGTGCTCGCACAAGTTTGTGCATGTGCTGTATAACGCCTTAATTTTCCATGATAGACTTATCTGCCGTGTTCTTTTTGAACATTATTTACTTAAGGCCCGGTCAAACAGCGGCGGTAGTCTGAGGCCTAACCATCAAGTCATTGCGATTCAAGTCAGGATGTCGAATCCCGCTTTGCGATTGAATATTATGTGACAACGCTATAGCGTACTCAACTGTTAAGCAGGATTTGACATCTTTGCCTGAATTAAATCGCAAAAAAAAAACTTAACAGTTAAAGTTTGTGTGAATGAACTGGTCATTAACTTTGACAACCATTTCACGCGTTAGACGCGCCTTTATAGTTTGTTCACACAATTTATACTTTACTTTTTACTTCACTTAGACATACCTTAGTTTTTAAAAACTAAGTGCAGACGGGCGTTAGATGCATAAAACAGACTACAATATTGGATTATGATTACCTATTTTGCTGATACCTTTGTAATAAAAACCTAATAATCCTTTCATGAGATTTTCTACTTCGACTGTCCAGGTAGATATTATACGGAAATAAACACGCACCGCTATTTTATGCCATTGGTTGATTCCGTATACTTTTAAATAAACTCAACATGAGTGAGTGTTATTTATATTCTGGATATCGACTATGTGATATAGGAAAAAGTTTTTGTCCACTAAGGTGGCAAACAAGCATACGGACCACTTTTGGCAAATGGTTACTGTAGTCTATGGACGTTTGCAACATCAGAGGTATCACACTAATAGCTGAATGAAGAATCGTCAAAATCAAGTAGAGTTTGATGCCTGATTCTTCTAGACTTGGTCGCGGACGAGGATTCGGCGTAAATTCACTTTAAAATTTCTTTCAGAACATCTTGAACATTTTGCAATCATAAATGTCCCAAAAAGACCGCTCTCGTCAAAGGAAAAGATGCGAAGGTATAGAGAAAGATTGAAAAGAGAGCGTCCTGAAGAGTACCACGCACAGAGATTGAGAAGTTTAGTGAGAACTAGAATACGTAATGCTAAAAAGAAGAATTCGATGAAGGATTTGACACCCAAACAAAAAAAAACAGAGGATAAAAAGAGAACCCGACGCTGACTAAAAAAACCAAGAAGCACAAAGAGGATTCTCTTTGTGCTTCTCTCTGTACAGCTAGCATGTCAGAATAATAAATTTATTGGTAAATACAATTACAAGTCAGTCAAATAACAATATTAATAATATTAAAGTAAACAATAAGTATTAAAATAAAATAAAAAACAAACATTAAATTTTGCAAAATGATTGAAATAGTATTTTTTTTAATAGTCAGGCATTCGTAGGTAGGTCAGATTCAATTTATAATTTAAATACCTAAACACTCATCGGATTTTGTTTACAAAATCCTCCACGTTATAGAATGCCCTCTCGACAATCCATGTACAATCGAGGAAACACCAGGGAGATAGAAGATTGAGTTATTTATGGCGATTGTTTTATGAATGCCTAAGCAACTGTTATTTTGTATAGACATCTATCCCTAAGGCACTAAGTATTTGCCTGAGCAAGTGCAGAGACAATAGAGTTTAACTGAATGACCCATCATGTTTCGAATTTCCGAAAAACTTTATTTCTAAAGTCAAATTATTTGTTTGCATTAAGTATAGTAGAAATATATACAGAGGAAGTGTCAATGGGCAGGCCATATAGCTTGCAGAACCGATAACCGCTGGGGAAGAAAGGTTCTCGAACGTCGACCACGAACCGGACGGTGCTATGTAGGAAGGCCCCACCCCATAACATGGTTGCGGGATGACGGTGGATAGGGTTCGATTAAGATCTTTCGTCATGATACTCTCAAGCGGTCTATCCAGCAGTAGACTTTAACAATCTGTTGGTGATAAATACATTTCAATATCAATAAAACTGATTTCTAATTGCACAGCGTTTAGATTAGTTAGCACGATTAGACGATAACAAAATAAAATAAATAATGCTGGACATATTCACACAGCATCATCTAGCCCCAAACTAAGCAGTGCCTTGTGTTTCTGTATACTGTTATACTACTTTTTTTTTGTTAAAACTTACATATTATACGAGTACATAGAAAAACACCCAGAGCCGACACTAATATTTGCAGATCATACAAACATTCGTTCCGCGGCAGGAATCATAACTGCAACTTTCTGCGTCTCAGGGGAGACTTCGCCCACTGCGCCACAGAGGTCGTCAATATTAAGTAAACATGGTAACAAAGGCCCCGTATAAACTAATAATTATGTTTACTTATCGCGAAAGTTATAAAAAATAAGGTTCTGCATTGAAAGTAAAGTCGTGGGCTATTTTGTTTGTTTACTTGAATATACTTCTATGTGGTAATGGGCTTGCAATCCGTCACGTGGATAACTACTTGCAAAACGCGGGCATATGCCAAATTAATTCACATTTGAACGTGCCTCTAACTACCCCATACTTGGTATTCTCTAAGATCTACTCACTGAGTATGAATATGACTGAGTATGTGGGGGATGCAGTCGTGTGCGTGTTTGTTTTGTATGTTTCTTATAGGTAGTTAAGTACTTTGCTCTTTATTTAACTTCTACCTTCATCATCATCATTTTATCCTGGAATCAACCATTGCTGGGTATTGCCTCCTTTGCCAGCCTCCTCTGTCCTTTGCGTCTCGCATCTGGGTATGTCCTGCAATGCCATCGATCCATCGCGCTGTCGGCGATGCGGACCTCTCGGCCTGTCCTCATCCAACATCACATCTACCTACATACCATATGAATTAAAATCACACGTCTATTCTGTTGCAGAGCTTAGTAACTATTTAACAATGTTAAATTTCCGAAAGGGCCCGCTCTCATCGAAGGAAAGGACGCGAAGGTATAGAGAAAGATTGAAAAGAGAGCGCCCTGAAGAGTATCACGCACAGAGAATGCGGAGTTTGATGAAAATGAGAATAGTTAATGCTAATAAAAGGAATTCGATCAAAGATTTGACACCCGCTGAGGCGGAAGCAAAGAGGAACTATTGGAAAGAGAATAAAAAGAAAAGTCGTCGCCGACTGAAAGAGCAAGATGCACAAAAACAATAATATCTAACCTCGAAAACGGAAAAAAATAAAGAAAAGTATAAAGGGGGTTATCACGTTTTTATGACTGGTATAGGAGTTCAACTGGGGCTTATAAAAAAAATATATGGTAAGGTTATTATTGTTAAAGTGGAACGAAGACAGTTCAATACTAATGAGTAAATTACTAATTTCTCAGTGTTTTAATTCAGCACGTTGTTCAATCCGTTGTTGCCCACGACACAGGTAACCCTGAATGTAGGTTCAGGATATATATATACCTATCTGTTGTTACATAATTTAAAAATTACCTATGCCTAAAAATATATTATTTATATTTCGAATATTTATTTGCTTCTTTATGTAAGTAAAGGGATCCGTAAAAAAATGTCCGCATCCTATTAACATCAAACAACAGTTTTTACAAATCTGACAAATGTTTTTTGTAATTTTAAGCGGCTACCTTTGACAATTGCTATTAAGATTTATATACACTTATGTTCTACATAATAACGCAAACACGCTTATGACTTATCCCTATGATTTACATCCTACAAATGTCCAGCATTATTTATTTATATCTACACACTGGTATGACACTCAGCGCTTAGATCGTAGAAAGTAGTTGGTAGTCAGAGGCCATAATTGCTATTGTATTACAAACTTGTAAATAACGTTTCGTAGTTTAGCTCTGCGCCCTCTTTTACGACAAAAATATATATCCAACTCTTGAGTGTTTTAGCATTAGTTTTTTGTCTTGGGAAAGCATTACTGAACATTTTCCTATACAATGATTTGTGTCCTTTTTTACAGAAACTTACATCGAGTTCTTACAAACATCTCCTACAACATCATTAATAGTGTATAAAGACTATTCGTTTTCATTTTTGGATAAGACTAAGAAATATCTCAGATGCTCAAGAAGGCTGCGAGGCAAGTGTCAAGCTAAGCTACGGATTGAGCCTGTGACGGGAAGAGTGATCTCTGCAAATTTGAATCATAATCATCCACCGCCGGAGTATCTACAAGAAGTTAAGCAATACTTTCATCGGCAATGTAACACTCAGCGACCACGCGTAAGCTTTGATACTGGGGTTCATCGCACCAAATAGTCATACATTACTGGATGTATATGCAAGAAATTACGCAATACTTTCATCGGGAATGTAACTTGCAACAAGCACGCATATCAAGGTTTCATACTCAGGTGCATCGCATCAAATAATCATACATTGCCGGCGTATATGCAAGAAATTACGCAATACTTTCATCGGGAATGTTACTTGCAACAAGCATGCATATCAAGTTTTGATACTCAGGTGCATTGCAATAAATAATTAAACAACAGCGGCGTATATGCAAGAAATTAAACAATACTTTCATCAGGAATGTAACTCCTGTTACTTACGAGTAAGTGTATATCATCCAGTAAACATAAATTACCGGCGTATATGCAAAAAAATAAGCAATTTTTTCAACGGAAATGGGCCTAGCAAATGAAATTTTGATTATCTACTTATTAATGGTGTATCAACAAGAAGTTGATAAACAGTGATTTAACTCTCAAAGAGCATGCCACAGTACAGTTTCGATATTGGGGTGCAACTCATCCCTAAACAGTCCAAGGCCTGCGTGACATCTTTCTAATATAAATACATATCTACATTTTGAAGGTAAAACAAAGACGTAGAAAACATAACTTATTCGATGCTAGTCTAGTTGTTATTTGTTTGTGGAATTTCCTTTGAAATTATATCTGTTATACACATAGTGTTAAACATATTTTTTTCTTAAAACGGGATTGTTCTTAACGGGGGACCATGATTTGTGAATTTGAATGTTACCCGATATTTCTGCACAGTTGCATGTACTATGATCACGAAAGGAATTGGTCTTTGCGGGTCGATAGTACTGCCATGCGAATCTACCCGCTTTCTCTTATTTTTATCGTGAAGATACCACTAACCACCATTCTTAATCATTCAAACTCACAAATCACGATAAATATCCCGTTTTTAGTAACAATGTAGATTTAGATTTAAACTTTCGCATTTACTATGCCGCATTTAATAAGCTAAGTCAATGAAAATATGTTAATTAGTTATTTTAATACTTAATTAAAACTATAATAATGGTGTGCATACTGAGGTTACTTGACCATTTGGTCATATTTAAGTGTGAATCTACCTATTGGGCATTATCATCATAATTAACAGCCTGTGTAAGTCCACTTCTGGGCGAAGGCCTCCCCCAATGAGTGCCATGACGAATGATCTTGTGCCACCTTCATCCTGGGAAGATAATGAAGGGGTATCTGTACCTGTGCTCTCAGTTTCGGGAGTAGTCTTGTCACCACTAGTATATATTAAGAAAACGTGTTTAAAAACTAGATCTCAATGTCATATAAGAAACTATGTAGATATGTTCCACTTATAATAAATTATAATATAATTCATCAGTTTAATTACGTTTCCCTGATTCTCGTTTCAGTACAAATTATGTGCAAATATTTGTTCTGGGCCTGTGTTTTATGGTGGGTAGTTCCTGCAAACTGCGACACAGGCGTATCAATGCAGTTTTAGTATGAGATCAGGACTATGTATTTGTATACATAGTCCTGATCTTATACTCCCAACGTTTGTACGTTCGGGGAAATAAACCATGGTGAAGGTTCAGGCTATTTGATGTATATCTCCTTTTATTCTTAAAGATCTCACGCAATTGGTCGATGCTGTGTTCGCCTATAATTGGCCCAGGTTATCAAAACGAATCCCTATCATTAAGATAATGCGTAGACCTAAGCTGTTGGCGTCCCTTTAAATAGATATACATATATTTATGTCACTTTTTAATTACAGGCTTGAACAAAGGCGATGATTTCAAAGTTATAAATATAACTGGCAACCGTAAAATCCTTATGTACAAAAACTACACATATTCCTATCTCGGCACAACCCAGCGGTACCTGGTCTGTTCCCAGAAAAAAAGCGCAAACTGCAAAGCCAGCATTCGATTCAATAAATACGGAGTAATGACTTTTAGTGATACGCTGCATACGCATGCACCTCCTAATTACGTGTTAACCCCTTCTGGAGAGCATATTAGGATCTTGTGAGTGTAATTCCTGATGGTCCGATGAAACTGTCCGATTGTAACGGTCACGGGAAGTCGGTGGCTCGTGGTGTCTTGATCAACCTTTATCGTGGTCTGTGTCCGGCTTCGTTTCCGGCTGATAATAGAGGGAAAATCACGTATCGTATACGTAATACGTAAAGGATTTGATGCATCAGTTATTTCCGTGTATTTCTTTAAACGATATGTTAAAATTCAGGGAATTAGAACAAAATTTCTCAGTAGATATTATAAAAAAAACCTGAGGTAAATTAAACGAATTTAAGACAGAAAAACGATCACTTAATCATTTCTCAAAGCGGTACTAAGATTAAAAACACGGTACTTAGAATAATGGGAAAGGGTTTTTTGCACAAATGTCCTAGTTATCCTTTTAGACCATTTAATTTGTATTTTTGTCTCTTTTGTCAGAATTCGTCCCCCTCCCACTATGCGTATTTTCGCATGGAGTGAGAGTGACATATTTTCAATAATAATATCACGCTGATATTATTTGGAGGCAACCACGCAAACGGTAAGAGAGTTATCGTTGCCTGACATTAACAACACCAAAGGTATTGCCTGATGCGCTGCCTACCAAAGACAAGTTGAAAAGTTGAATGTGCCTGTAACTTCACCTTAACGTTCCCACACCCTTCGAGCCGAAACACAACAATGCTTGTATTACTGCTTGACAGCAGCAATATACTGTGCAAATACTTCCGCTAACGAACTCTTTCACAAAGAAGCTCTGCTACTCTATATATTAGTTTAATCATCTTTATTCAATAGCAACGTGTAAGCCATTTCACAAAAATATACTAGGTACCTACTCAACTCTGTTTTATTAGTCCGTTTGAAATACATCTTCCCCACAAAGGGAGTCTAGGTAGGGCGACCTCGGTGACGCGGCAGCCAGTTAGCCAGCTATGACTCAAGAGGTGTGGGTTTGATTCCCAACATTGCGGGACAATGTTTGCATGTGCTGCAGATTTGTTCCGGGTTTGGGTATTGTGATACCATGGTTCCTGATACCCTCAATACAGGGAATCCTAGTGTGAGGTCAGGACTATGTATGTGTCTGTTGGGTGTTTATTTATTAATTATTTTTTATTTAGGTACCGTTCAATATCATACATTTACTCATAGTAAATATGGATATAGTCCCGTATTCCAGAACAAATCTTATCAAAAAATGTAAACCTATTTGAATACAGATAGATTCAGTATCTATACTCAAATATGTATAAATATTTTGTTTTTAATGAAAATGTGTCAAAAGATTCTAAATTCAGTTTGAGTTCTGGCATACGGGCTTTAGACCAGAACTAAACTCAAAATACATAAAACCTGTCTATATGAAATAGATATAAACTAAAGAAAAACTAAATAAAGTTTTGAATGTGCACAACTTTTTCAGAGTACTACGAAATGATTACTCTCAACGGTCACAGACTGGCATTATACAAGAACCATACTTTTTCTTTCGTGGGGCGAAAGAATGTGAAGCGATACCTCAATTGCTCCAGGAAGATTTCCTCCAAGTGTCCAGCGAAGCTGAAGCTGAATGATGCAGGGCATATAGTCGAAGTGGTGACTGGCCATACACATTTGCCGATGAGAATGCATAAGACTTCAGATGGAAATTATATCAAAATGTGACGGCTATAAAATTGTATTAATCTCATTTTACGTCCATCTGTCTAATCTAGAATATATGATCAAGTATTTTTATGTAATTCAGTAGGTAATCAATCACGGTACTTAGATTAGTATTGGTATCGTTGCCTGTTCTAAACTTTGTATAAATTGTAATCCTTGGTTCGATTCATTCAAAAGTTGGTGGACATAGTTTGAAGCCTGGAGACGGTCATATGCTACTTATATTAACATACAACGCAGGTGATGCCGCGGGCAACAACTAGTGTTTTTGTTGTTCTTTTTGAAGTCGGTTTTTATTTTGTTTTTCTTAGTTTGTTTATTATTCCAGTTTTAGTGTAAATATACGTTCGTAGTGAGTATGGTATTAGGAAACTACTATTTTAATATAATCAAAGTTCCGTATAGTTAGTAAAACTTTAAGAAACTTTCCTAAAGGTCATGTGTATGTTGTTTTAAGTCAAGTGAAGACAATAGACGGTATTGCACTTTGTAATTGAAAACCAAGTAAATTACTTACCCGATCACCTGATAAAAAGGCATTACGAGAAATGGAAAGAAAAAATATATGATTGGCCAGGTCAACGACTTTTCGTTTATATTTTCTTCGGTAGTTTTGGTATATTTTTGTCGTTACTATGTAACGGAAAGAACTAATCGCGTAACATAGGGTAAGCGCCACGGCCGCCCTAGACAGTACTTAGCAGTTACTGTCGACAAATCGCAGTTTTATCCCCTAACTCCTAATCGTAAGGAGTGCTGTGGCTTAAATCATCAACTCAGCTGCATGAGATGATTGCTCCCAGACGCAAACTCCTGAATAAGTTATGAAAAATAACAAACATTATAACGTCCCTATATTTTTTGAGGATTTCCCTGAGATTCCATCATCAGATGATTTGGTAAAAATGAGACCACCTTAGGAGTACAACCTTACATTTTTTTTAATTGTTCCATAATTTAAAAAGAAAAAACTAAATAATGTTTAGTTAGTTGAAACACACACATCTTTCAGAGTACGAAATGATTACGCTCAACGGACATCGATTGGCATTATACAAGAACCACACGTTTTCTTTCATGGGGCCGAAGAATTTGAAGCGATATCTCTATTGCTCCAAGAAGGTTTCCTTCAAGTGTCCAGCGAGGCTGAAGCTGAATGATGCAGGGCAAATAGTCGATGTGGTGACTGGACATACACATTTGCCGATGAGAATCCATAAGACTTCAGATGGAAATTATGTTAAAGTGTAATTGTGTATGGCTATAAAATTGTAGCACCCCACGTGAAGGTCGGAAATCACAGATTATTGCAAAGAAGGCCCTAAGGTATTTAAGTATTCATCGTTTCGATTTGTATGTACTAGGCTGGCCTTGTACATAAAAGGAAGAAATAAATAAAAAGTGAATTTTGAATAAAATTAGTTAAATAAGGTAAAGTTAAATCAAATTATACTATTTTAGTGTGTACAAGAAAAAAATGCTTATTTATTTTCGACTCCAATTAAGGTGTCGCTGAAAATTAAATAAGAAAAGATATTGTTTTTATTTTTCTTCGAATCAGGGTATGTAGGCCGATTATAAAGGCGGGTTTCGCTACCAATTAATATGACATCAAAGAAAGCTTATAGATATATTTTATTAGCAATTAAAATAGGAGGCGATGTAAATGCAATGAGTTTGATATTTAACTTATAAAAAAAAACTTTTATCTGATTTGGGAACCTAAATAATGTTTAATTGAGCTAATAATAAATTGTTTTCCCACGACCTAGACATTATATCAGTAGGACATTATTTAGAGAAAACATTAGATTGGTATTGTACGCACCTACGTGTGTAAAATTCACACCTAACATTAATATCGCATTAAATGACGATCCTCTTCTAGGTACCTACCGTACTAAAATAATATTTATCGGAAAACAAGCGTGAATTTAGTGTTTCTAATTCCAGAGACAGTATATATAGCAAAAGTAAACGGAAAAATATTGGGCATATACCGAAATCACACGTTCTCGTTTGTCGGCCCCAAGAATTGTCGACGGTACCTCAGCTGCTCAAGAAGAAACTCTTCGAAATGTCCGGCCAAGCTCAAACTCGATGATGCAGGGAATTTGGTAGAGGCGTTCGCTGAGCACAATCATGGTCCAGTACATATGATGCAGACGGCTGATGGAAATTATATTAGAATATGATGTTGCATGACTCGTGACCAGCGAGCTGGCTCATATCTGGGTCAATGCCATTCAGCGTGGCAATTCAGCCAGCATTTTGAGAACACTTCTGTCTGATTATCTGCTATCTAATGATCGTTTGCAACGGTCATTAGATAGCTACCTGTTACATCTATATTTTTTATCTGTATTTAAGTATTTACAAGTGCATTATAACTATGATGTTGGTTAATACATTAATACCGAGGCAAAAAATAAAATGTTATTGACCATGTTACACATTTTCCAAAAAACCTTGGTACATGTGCTTTTTACCCATCACGCAAGTAGGTTTATTTGTACGAGTAAATGTGTTTGTCTCTTACCATTTCTCTCCAAAACGGCTTGCAAGACTTGTAAGAATTTGTAAGACTTCAAGAAAAGTTTCAAGACGTTATATTGCCAAAATACACAATTATTGCTTATTTTATTGTATGTCAATAGATATCCTTCACTCGACTGGAAAATGATGCATCATATCAGATTTGTAGTAATTTTAACTCCATTTGAAAAATATTCCATTTTTTGATTGTTTTAAAAGACTCCGAGAACACAACAATTCGAGTATTGCCTACCATCATAGAGTTATTAAGAAAATGCATAGCCATCGAATTAACATTTCCTTCTATTTTGATGTCGGTAATAGCTTTTTTGTAATTTGTTTCAGTTCTTTCTATTTTTAAACGTCTACTCATGTCGCTAGCTACGTCTACCGAATCACAGCCTCCAATAGAGTTCTTAGATCTTGGATCCGTGAAGCAAGCCCTCTATAGCATACCTACTCAGAATGCAAACCAGGATGCTGTGGACACCCTGTATGCTGACATACATAAGTTGAATTTGAATGAACGATCAGCGGATATCAATCTCCCTCGGGTCCACCAAGAGACCTTGACGAATAAAGTAAAAGAACACTTCCCGACATTGTATAAGACGGTTCTTGAGAATAAAATTAAGGAGCTAAAACGGAAGACTCTGAACAGTTCGGAACTGATGAAAGTGACGTACGAAACGATTATTTTAGTTATAATGTCGTTAAGACCCAATGAACCTTCGACGACAAATGTATGAAAGGAATGAATCATTCGTCATGGGATGTAAATTGTTGATGATAATGATGAACCGTGCTACGGAACATGAGTTGGAACGCACTTGAAGTGTTGATTGAATTCAACAATAAATGAAAATAAGATCTAAAACGCTAATAAAATTTCATATGTCTCTATTGATTTAATTTAAATACTTATAGTATTAATTTAATTATCTACTTTTGTGATTATGCTGAAAAAATACCAATTTAATATTTACTAGAAACTTGTTATTGATAATAATTATTAAATCTGTAATATAAAAAGTGATTTAATTTCTCTTTAGGAAAATTCTTGTTGCTTTGAACAAGAAGGTAGGTATAATAGATAAAAAATATATTATAATTATTCGGCCAAATTGGAGACGTTCTAGAGAAAAGCCAAGTAAAGGGTAGACACTTAAGCCGATAAGCTTGTATGAAGAAAGTGATGAGGATGAATGAAGCAAAAAAGGTATGCCAGGATTATAGCTAGTGGAAATCCGTGATCTCTGCCTACCCCTCTGGGAAGCCGGCGTGACTTTATGCATAAAAATAAAATAAAAATCGTACGATATAATAATATTTGTTTTAATATGTGTAGTATGATAAAAACATTGTTTTTAAACATTCGTTTTATTTGGATTGTAAGTTTCATACGGGTTTTTATCGCATGTACTTACCTTTTATATTATTTTCCCAACGTTTCGTGTGTGTTGCAACATTCGCGGTCACGGATTACAAACGGTGAACGCGGTAAAGACCCGTATAAAACTTTTAATTATATTAACTGATCGCTTAAGTTTGAAAATTATTTGGATTGTTGACTGTTCTTAAATTAATATAATTTATTCGGGTTATATACCTTGGCCTGCAATAGACAAGTTATTAACCAAAATCAAAGAAAACTATGATTTTGTATGTTTTCATTAAGTCAAGTATGGTAAATGTTTATTCAAAAAAAAATATGTTGACAAACTTACAATCTATCATCATATTTATTAGAATAATATGCCGCCTTTCGTTCGTCATCTAGGAAATAATACAAGGTCTGCGAAAGCTTTCACTAGATGGCGTTACTAGTCTTCGCGAAGCCTTTAGTTTCCGACAACAGGGTTACCTTATTAACTGGTATAAATTTACTCCGTAAGTAACCTTTTTATTCTTATTTTCAGGTGAAGATGAAACTTTCAAAATGATTGAAATGAACGGACGTAAAATAGTTCTGTTCAAAAATCACACGTTCTCCAAATCGGGTCCTCCGCAAATGAACTATTACTTTTGTTCGAAAAGATCGAAGCTGAATTGCAAAGCCAGGATAAACTTTGACAGGAATTGGTACATGAAACTTGTTATTGAGGATCATAATCACCCGCCACCTCAACTGTTTAAGACAGCTGATGGAAAATATTTTGTTAACAGATAGATATGTAAGCTAGATACAACCAAAAAGATATATCGTGAAAGTACAAAATGCTATGGTATTTAATTGTTAAGAATCAGAATGCAACAATCTAAAACGAACGAACTATCCTCAAAAAACACAATAGAGCTAAGCAACTACTTAAGGAATTATCCAATAAGTAAACGTAAAAAATTAAGTTAATGACACGATTTACTTTAGAATCTATACTAAAGTAAGTACTAAATAATATATACTAAAGTATACTTAATATTATAGACGAAACAGTGGACCAGTGTAGTATTAGAATTAGTTAGATGAAATAAATATTTTCATAACGTGATTGTTTAATTTATACAAACCAAACTAGGTACGTTTTAAAAACAGTAAAATTAATAGTAAACTAAGAATCTGCTAAAATATTACACCAACCAAAAATTAAGGAAGTCTGTTATTCTGAATTATGACTACAGTTAGAAAAAAAGTGACTGAGAACAGGCCCAAAAGGCAAGCTTCGTAACCTCGTTAAATAGCAATGTCAATCTTCAGACAAGCAGGATTCGTCAGTTGTCAATTGATTCGTAGATTAATAATATGAGTGCCTTTCGCCGCTCGCCCCCTTGCTCCCCGCCCTACCTCATCCACGCACTCGCACTGCCATGTCATCTATAGCGTCGCAATACCTGCTGGTCTTCATTTCAGATTATCTCTTAAACTATTCCATCAAATGACATGATGTAAAAGGCAAACTTTATTTACATTAAATTTTCATAATGACTAAATTATTAGATTTTATAAGAATTCATAGAGAATACTTGAAAACCATCCAAACTTCACTTTATATTTATTTATTTTACTTTGTAATATTTATTTTACTTTTAACCTAAAAACCGTTACTGTGTCTGATATATTATATTATATTTTTGTAAAACTATTAACGGACAATATTTTCGCAAAACATTTCATTCACTTATGTCTAACCGTTTATATACAGCACGTTGAGAATGCAAGTAGATTGCCTGCTTTTTCAGACTTGAATTACAGATATTGTGATTTCCCCAACATGTATCGTTATTGGAATAAAATATATCTCTGGTATAATGTAGTTTTCTTTTAGTGAAATATGTTTTGAAATTGGATGATAAGTTTCTGATATTACCCCTTACATACAAACTTACAAACTGTACATCTTTATAATATTAGTATAGATTAGTAAAGATAACGATATCTCCGAGTAGTCTGAGGTACATAAATAATATGATGCATGCTTTCTCTCTGGCAAAATCTGTCAGCGGTTAGTACCTACCTATAGATAGGCTATAGATACGTAGATACTTATACAAAGGTTGGTAAGTACTTTAAAATACATGTTACATATCACAATTTAAAATACACATTATCATCTAGCCCTAAACTAAGCAGAACTTGTATTATTGGAACTACATGACTGATATACCACTTATATACCGTATTTTTAGTATCATCAGTCATCACCATCACCATCAGTCATCATTTTTTATCAAAAGATTATGATATATTTTATATCCCTAACTTGAGAAATGATTGGTTCCCCATACAAACTTTCACCCCTTTCGAGTTTTATTTTCGCGACAAAAAGTAGCCTTTGTCCTTCTCCAAGGTTCTATTTATATCTATACCAAAATTCAACAAAATTGGTTTAGCGATTTAGGCGTGAAAACGTAACAGACAGACAGAGTTACTTTCGCATTTATAATATTTCTGTAATTCTAAAATATGTAATTTTATTTAATCTGCAGATGAGTTCAAATTCATCAATTTGAATGGGAAAACTGTTATTTTATACAAGCTGCACACATTTTCAAAGTCTGGTCATAAAAACACGAATTATTACTGTTGCTCCAAGAAATCAGCACTAACGTGTAAAGCCAGAGTCAACTTCGACAAGGATTGGAAAGTTAAACAAGTTTGCAATGAACACAATCATCCCCCGCCCAGTTTTTTTAGGACAAAGGACGGAAAATATTTATCTTAAAAATGGAGAAATTACACCAGTAACAACCATGAGACCTAACATTTCAACAGTTATGTCTCAGGGTCGGCAACGTGCAAGTGATACTTCTGACAACCGTCCATAGATTACGGTAACCGATTATCAACAGGTGGGCTACCTCTAACAAGCGTCCATAGATTACGGTAACCGGTTATCAACAGGTGGGCTACCTCTAACAAGCGTCCATAGATTACGGTAACCGGTTATCAACAGGTGGGCTACCTCTAACAAGCGTCCATAGATTACGGTATCCGGCTGTCAACAGGTGGGCTACCTCTAACAAGCTTCCATAGATTACAGTATCCGGTTATCAACAGATGGGCTACCTCTAACAAGCGTCCATAGATTACGGTAACCGGTTATCAACAGATGGGCTACCTCTAACAAGCGTCCATAGATTACGGTAACCGGTTATCAACAGGTGGGCTACCTCTAACAAGCGTCCATAGATTACGGTAACCGGCTGTCAACAGGTGGGCTACCTCTAACAAGCTTCCATAGATTACAGTATCCGGTTATCAACAGATGGGCTACCTCTAACAAGCGTCCATAGATTACGGTAACCGGTTATCAACAGATGGTCTACCTCTAACGAGCGTCCATAGATTACGGTAACCGGTTATCAACAGGTGGGCTATCTCTAACAAGCGTCCATGGATTACGGTAACCGGTTATCAACAGGTGGGCTACCTTTAACAAGCGTCCATGGATTACGGTAACCGGCTATCAACAGGTGGGCTACCTCTAACAAGCATCTATAGATTACGGTAACCGATTATCATCAACAGGTGGGCTGTATTGTTTGCCACGTTAGTTATGAAAAATATCTTGAAATTACTATAGGTGACAGTTATATATTAATACGAGTATCATCATTCGATGACTTCAGTGGCGTGGCGGGCGAGTAGCCATTTACGCAAGACGCGCGGGTTCGATTCCCACTACGGCACATATGTTTGCAAATGTTTGTTCCGGGTCTAGGTGTTGTGGTACCACGGTACTCGTAATTCCTGGTACCGGGACACTATGGGTCAGGACTATGTATTTGATTTTTGAGTGTTTATATATAAAAAATAATGTGTTAAATTTATACATAATGAATAATGTAATAATGTTCTCTATTAAATATACATTCATAACTATGGTTATATTGGTGTTTTTAATGAGTTGATAAATAACCAGGGTTATTCAATGATGCTTGTAGGTATTGTGATTAAAGTTTCCTTTCAAAATCTGTTTTTTTTAATATATTTTATATAAAATGTAAAGTAAAATATTCACAAAAATATAATTGCTTGCAAGTTGCATTGCATATAGATCCTTTTTTTTCGATGGGAAAAATGCCTTTACGCATGTCTTCCGGCCAAAGTTGGGAGAGCCGGAGGGGTCTGTCGGACTCGACGCTGACAAAAGCCAACATAATACCGACTAAACAACTCATCGATGTTCCTCCCTTTACCGCAGTGCCAATGCATCATCAAACCATTCATAGTTCGATGCTGCATCGGAACTTGACAGAGACACGGGATCTCGATTGAATTCAACCGTGACTCTGTCGGTAACTATCCGCACTTGGCGAACCCGTCGTCCTCCTCCAATGAGGGAAGAAGAATGTCCCGTAACATTCAGGACATCCCTAGGCGTCGAAAACCTATGCAATGCAGGAACGGGTCTCCCTGCAACCGAGTCCTGCTGGTTTCCGTCGAGTGGGAGAAGGCGGTGGAAATTTCGCCGCCTCCTTCCTGCTCTACGCCTACGGCACTGGTCACGAGAGGGTTTTCCTCTCTGACTCGTTCTGCGGCCCCCTTCTGAGGGATAACCTCCTCACAGAAGGAGACCATTGCCTCCAAGGAGCTTTCACTGTCAAGCAGAGAAGTGGTCACGCTCGACAGTGAAAGATTCTGCCCAACAGCTTCTACCAGTAACCGCCGCTGCGACGCCCATGCGCTGCACACCTCAAGTGTGTGTTGCGCCGTATCTTCGGGTTCGTCGCAGTGTTGACAGGCTGGAGTCACCTCCCTCCTAGCGACCTTGTGCAGATACCGCCCAAAGCATCCGTGCCCGGACAGTACCTGCACGAGTCTATAAGTGAGGACGCCGTGCTTTCGGTGCACCCACTCATCCAGCACCGGAAGTAGGGCGTCTATTGTCCACCGGCCATACCGAGAGGACTCTAGCTCTTCAGCCCAAGCCCGTAGGGCGGACTCATATGCTTCCACTTGGATATGGCGCACCTCTAGTGGTTCCAGGAGATCTCCTTGCGCTCGCCACTCATACCTATGCTGGTACATTTCTGCCAAGACTTTAGCCTAAAGAGGCTAAAGTCTTCCACAGGGCGGACCCCGCAACCGCACACGCAGCCCCGTACGACACCGTGCGGTATCCCCGTATAGCTCTGACTGCCATGATCCTCTGCAGCCTTCGCAAGAGTACTTTATTTTTAGCAGTCAGAGCGTCGGCCCATACTGGTGACCCGTATAGTGCCATGGATCTTATATTGCATATAGATCCTATCCTGAGTCACTGCAACTTGTCATTCTTATATTTTTTGAAATAAATGATTCAATTTCAGATGGAACGTATCAATTTATTGAACTTAACGGGAAAAAAGTTATATTGTACAAAAAATACACCTTTTCCAAAAAAGGACAGGCGTCTCGCAATTATTATTTTTGTTCGAAGAAGTCTAGTATTTCTTGTATGGCCAAGATGACTTTCGACACGGATATGAACTTGACGTCCATAGTCGAAGAACACAACCACACGCCACCGACTTTATATATCACAAGCGATGGAAAATATATTAAATTAAAATGAGTATGTTATAATATTTTATACATTTTAACGTATTTGTGTTTTATAAAATAATTTTTATAACCTTTGATACTATCTTGGTTATGAACATATTTTTACTCGTATTTGTTCCTCCTGTGATCATGGTGTATGGTAATTGTGCCGAAATAAACACTCACAAATCGTGGAAAATAACTATTTGTTTTTTTTAACATAGGTACCTAAATGGTAAGTTTTATATATTTTTTACTTTATTTCTTTCGTAAATTTAAAATAATCATTTAATGGTTAACGTGGTCTGAGCATATACAATTATATAGGCTCGATAAATTATTCACTCACTCCACAAATAGAACAACATGAATTGGCGATAGGTATTTCAGTACGGGCCAAACTAATGTTTTTGCCCTACTAACACTGATGGTTGTACATGGCCACCTTCTCGAAATTGTTTCCGAATATACTTACCTTGGGCAGATTCTGCAGTTGGGTAAAAACAATTTCGAGAAGGAGTCCAAGAGGAGGATCCAGCTAGGCTGGGCAGCGTTTGGAAAACTACGTGGAGTCTTCGCGTCATCCATACCGCAATGCTTGAAAACGGAAGTTTTCAATCAGTGCGTCCGACCCGTCATGACCTACGGAGCTGAGACGCGAATGCTCGGAGTCTCTCTGAAGGATAAGATTCGTAACGAATACATCCGTCAGAGAACCAAAGTTATCGACATAGCTCAACAAATTAGCAAAGTGACAGTGGGCCGGTCATATCTCACGAAGAACCGATAACCGCTGGGGTAAACGTGTTCTTGAGTGGAGACCGCAACTCGGCAAACGTAGTGTAGGACGCCCTCCGGCCAGGTGGGATGACGATCTGCGAAAGACTGCAGGCAGATGCTGGATGCAGCAAGCTGAAGACAGAGCGCTATGGCGCTCATTAGGGGAGGCCTGTATCCAGCAGTGGACTAATATAGGCTGATGATGATGATGAACACTGATGAGGATAATGGCGCAAAGAAGTGTAATAAAATAAATAAACATCCAATAGTAGCATGCATATAGTCATGATGCACATTAGGATTTCCTGTTTCGTGAGTATCAGAAACTACGGGTACCAGGGTACCACAACATACAGCAAGTAATATCTGCAGAAAATGCAAGCATTTATACCGCCGCAGAAATCTAAAATGCACCTCTTTTAAAAATGGCTTTTTATTCTTGCCGGCTACTCGACCGCCGCGCCACTGAGGTCGTCTATTTTTTAACATAGCAATATGTTTACATTTAATTAATTAGCCAAATTGTTTAATGTTTGCAGATGTAAAACTCAAAATGATTGAAATGAACGGGCGGGCTGCTATTCTGCATAAAAACTATATATTTACTAAATCCGGGCCCCCGGGTCGCAACTATTTCTGGTGTTCTAAGAAAACGGGTCTGAAATGTAAGGCCAGAATTAAATTCGACCAACACATGAAATTAACTCAACTGTTCGACGAGCACGCACATCCTCCTCAGAGACTATTTTTGATAGCTGGTGGAAAATATGTTAAAGGCTAAGTATGATGCAAAATTCTTTTATGTCCTAGTTTTCCATTTGAAACTTGATCCCTTCCCTTTAAGCACTCCTGCTAGTGTGGTGAAAAAAAAACCGAATTGCTGCAGTTGACAGCCGAAACGATGAATGAGTAAAAAGGTAAACGCGATAAGGACCCGTATTAAACTTATAATAATGTTTACTTACTAGTTCACTCCTGCTAGCGTGGTGAAAAAAAACCGAATTGCTGCAGTTTACAGCCGAAACGATGAATTAGTAAAAAAGTAAACGCGATAAGGACCCGTATTTAACTTATAATAATGTTTACTTACTAGTTCACTCCTGATAGCGAGGTGAAAAAAAATCCGAATTGCTGCAGTTGACAGCCGAAACGATGAATTAGTAAAAAGGTAAACACGATAAGGACCCGTATTAAACTTTTAATTATGTTTTCTTACTCATTAACTCCTGCCAGCGCAGTAAAAAAAAATCTGCTTTTGACAGCCGAAACGTCAAATTAGTAAAAAGGTTAACGCGATAAAGACCCGTATTAAACTTATAATTATGTTTACTTACTAGTTCTTAATTTAATTTTTACTATAATATAAACACTAGTTATAAAAAAACACCCAACAGACACATACATAGTCCTGACCCCACACTAGGATTTCCTGTGATGTGAAAATAATATAATTAAATATTATTTAATAATTGCATAAAAAAACAAGAACCGCACAGGACAGCGGCGGCGGAATGAAATGAAAATAATAACAATAATGTGGTACGAATATTATTTTACAGATAGTAAAAGTGTTATTGAATAAAAACACGTGTCTTTAATAAGTGCGTCTTTTGATAAAAAAAAAATATTACAAAATTAAAGATGGCATCGAAAATTTGTCTTGTTTGCTTTAAAAATAATAAAGTTTTTACGTGTCTTACAGTTGTTATAAAAGAGAAAAACGCAAACCACACTCTTATAACAAATCACAGTTGATAGAAGCTCTTTCAAATATGTCAGAAGGCATGAGTATTTATAAAGCATCAATAAAATTCAATCTATTAAATTCTCGTAAGGTCTACCGGAACGGGTACACTTAAACGGGTACGCCATGCCTACACTTAAACTTGAGGAGGAAACTCGAATCGTTGAACGGCTACGCAAACTTGGGATTCCCTTTTTAGAAGAACCAGCAGAAAATAGAAGTGGTAAAGAAAGTTACAGATCACCCTAACCCTTTAAAAATAGAATGCCTGGGAAAACATGGTTTCAAAATTTCTTAAAACGACATCCAATTGTACTAAAACAAATACCACAAGTAGCAAAAACAACACGGAATTATTGAAAGGCGTGATTTGTCTTGACTGTGGTGTAATTTGTCTTGAAAATTGTATTATTTTTTAGTGTTAAAAAAGGAGTGGTTATTTTCATACAATATACCCATTATCCGTAACACCATATTGCGCTCCAAAACTCAAATTTTGGAGCGCTCAAATTTTGAATTTCACTTCATTCTGACACTCAGAAAGGTGTCAGACTGAAGTGGAATTGGGCTGGGCACGTCTGCCGCATACCCGATGAACTCTGGGCAAAAATTACAACCAAATGGGCCCCCAACAATGGAAGACGGCATTGCGGCAGACCCAGATTAATATGGCGGGACGAACTGGACTCGTTTGAGAAGGATTGGTCCTTATTAGCACTAGACCGCGAAATGTGGAACGGGGATAGGGAGGCCTTTGCCCTGCAGTGGGACGACGCTGATAATAATAATAATAATAATACCCATTATACATCTATCTACGAGAAAGTTCAAGTTAGTTGGCATATTCATTTAGGTAAACTTTGTCGTCATGTGATACGATAAAATAATATTAGAAAATAGCATGAGTAACTTCAAATGTTATCTTTCAGTACTGTTGGTCGTTGATACGGTACTGTTGGTTGTTGGGTTAGTTATTTTGTCTTGTACCAACAATATTGAAATAATAATAAATACATATAACAACTTGCAGATGAGAGCTTCAGAAAGATTGAGCTGAACGGGAGAAATGTGATTTTGTATAAAAATCATACGTTTTCAAAGATCGGATCACCGAACTTTAATTATTACGGCTGCTCCAAGAAAACCATGCTAATGTGTAAAGCTAGAATTAGCTTTGACAAGTATTGGAGAATAAAACAGGTGAACGACGACCATAACCATCCACCTCCCAGCTTATTTGCTACTCCCTCTGGACAGTACTATGTAGTAAGATAGCTCACATTTCACTTATTATCTTTAGTAACTATAGCAATACCAGCAAAAGTGGAATGCATGAAAATAAAATATTACTTAAATCAACACACAGTCCTTAATCACGGAAATCGTAATCAAACATTTGCCTAACTGCAAATCGTTTCCAGCACCAATTCAACAACCTTCCTACTCAGTCTAATCGACAACTGCCTCAATCGCGTGGAAAAAAATACGTGATCTTTATCTCTTTGAAATTAGTGATTTTCTTTGTTGTAGTTTGTGGAAGTGTTTCTATAACGTGTGTACCTACTGAATAAGGTTTTGAAGTTATCTTTATATATCTGAAAGTTATCGATCATACCATAAACACTGCTGTGGTGCAGTGGGCGAAGGTCCGCTTGAGATGCAGAAGGTTGCGGGTTCGATTCCCGCTGCGGGACAAATGTTTGTATCTGCAAATATTTGTCTCGGGTCTGGGTTTATGCTTATTCATAGTATGTATGTACATATTAAAAAAAAACATGTATTTAAGTAGTATATCCCCATAATACAAGCTCTGCTTAGTTTGGGGCTAGATGATAATGTGTGAAAATATCCTGCATTATTAAACTCCTGCCTTTTTACAGGCCTCCGGTCACTCTCTTCTCTGTTTGACTTAATTAAATATGATAATATTTAATACTGTTTTTATTAAATAAATATAAAAATAGATAATTAATCCAAATAAGAAAATACAATCGTTTTTCATTTGAATACTTTCATTTATAATATTGTTCGTACGGGTTGTGCATATTTTTTTTTCAAATTCAAGTTTAAATAACGTCTGATCTTAGTGATCAAGAAAGAACCAATAACGATATAAATATATCTGAAATCTTTATTTTTCAGGTACATGCAAAATGATTCAGGTTGGTGGAAAGAAACTGGTGCTATATAAAAATTACACGTACTCAAAGGTTGGTGCGCCACATCAGAAGCTATACTACTGCTCGAAGAAAAACTCAATGTCATGCAAGAGCCAGATTAGTTTTGACAATGACTGGAACATAAAAAAATGTGTCGATGCACATACACATCCTCCCCCGACTTTATATCTTACCGGTAACGGAGACTATGTCAGGATAAATTCTTGTAACCGTACATTAAAGACCAAATTCACGTAGAACTCTAGTTCCCCTCTCATTTCACTCGAAACCAGCACGTTTCGAGTGAAATGAGTAATGCGCCAAGCTGAAATGGGAGTAGACGAGCCACGTTATCTGCATGGAACCCGAAAAGTGGGTGCAGGAACAGGAAAATACATGATGAATACCTAACAACGGATTGAATACGTCGTGGCCGACCGTGGAAATGCTGGAGCAATGACCTAAACTCAGTCAATAGGGGGATGGGTAGAGTTGGTGGAATATGAGTGGAGGAGAGTACGGGATCTTTGTACACTGTGGGGACAAAGTATCACAAAAAGCACTTAGGAAAGCATAATGCTATCACCAACGCACATGTATCTCGGTGTCGTTATTTTTGTGTACGGTCACTTCATATTAATTATGTACCTCCAGTAAAGTTTATGATGTTAGTTTCAATGCCTACCTACTTATTACTCATTTTTTTGTTGTAAACTATTGTTTCAAATACAGTAACATCTCGGGAACCTAGTGTCTAAACAAACTTAACATAGGTTTAAAGATACTACTAACCAACTATTGTACCTACTTAATTTGTTAAATAAATAAATCTGAGGCTTGGTGCGATCGAAAACGTAGTTTGTGAATGATATAATTATGATACTTTTTTATGAAATTTGCGTTTTATCAAAATAGTTTTAACACCCATCCGCTAAACTATAAAAAACTCGACGATGTAGGTGTCAATTTCTTCAGCGAAAAACTTTCGCTTGTTATGTAATTTAACTTTTTTTGTAACAACATTACACATCTTTTGTTTGGAACACATCTTTTTTGCCCAACATCGACTTGTTATTTCGATTGTTTCAGATAACTCATACAAAATGATTGAATTAAATGGGCGTAACATAATCTTGTACAAAAATTACACGTTTTCCAAAAGAGGGACTGCAATGTCTAACTATTACTACTGCTCCAAGAAACTAAAATTGTCTTGTCCAGCTAATATTCATTTTGACAAAAATATGAAAATAAAAAAGGTGGTTAGCATGCATAACCACTCACCGCCCAAATTATGTGTTACATCTTCTGGGAATTACGTGAGAATCGACTAGCTTTGTTCGTGAAAAAAAAAAAAATTTTTTACTATCAAAAACTTGGTTCAGTCTTTACAATCAAAAAATGTTTAGTATACCCAAGCAAACATCCTTATGTCCCACCTAATGAAAAGCAGTTACGGATGCCTATTGACAACTGCAAGGGGCATTTCTTATGCGTTGCCTGTTCTGCAGGACTGTTTTAGATTTGAAGGATTGTGTTGTAGTTGAGCGGAGATACCTCAGAAGGAACCTCTTTCTACAGTTTACATTTCCGGGCCAGAAAGGATCTCGTAAAGCGATCCTTAAGAGAGATCCACGTGTCAATGTGCGGATGAGCCGTGTCTCGGAGTGCGATGGTAGTAGAACTGGGTGTCTAGACAAATACCTCACGCTTTCTTTTCCTTTCACGCTAGCGCAAATTTGTCAAGATAAAACTTGGCAGCAGTCACGTGACATTTCCGCAGCTAATGCCATCCCCATACAATTTAATCTTTCCGCAGGCATTAACGTGAACAGAAAGTGGTATTTGTCTAGACCCTGTAGTTCATAGTCGTCATATCAATCTAGTACCAGATGATCTAGTCAAATACCTCACGCTTAGTTTTCCTTTCACGCTAACGTAAATTTGTCAACTAAGAACAAGTAGTCACGTGACATTTCCACAGCTAATGTCATTTCCATAAAATTCGATCTTTCGCAGGCAGTGGTATTTGTTTATACACCCTGGATGGGTCATCCAAGGGATGAAAAAGGATAAAAAATAACGTTTGCTACCAGGGCATAGTTTGGCAGGAAATTATTAACACTTTTGATTGTATCTAATCTAGCAGGCTGTGCTTAGGTATGCAGGAAAGATGTTTTCACTATTCTTTACGACTTCTTTCGGTTGAAAGAAGTCGTATTAATGAGAACAAGGGTTAGTATGTATGTTTCAACCTTGTACTCATTAAGATGGGGTAGTTCTGTGTAGTCGGATCAGGAGCAAATTGCGTTATCTTCCTTTATTCTGATGAACTCGAAACGAAAAGTAGTGTTTTATTTATATTCATCACTTTTCGTTTTTATTCGTATTTTTTAATTTGACCTATAATTATTATTATCAATAAATAACTATTCTGACTAGTATAACTATTATCATCATTAACAGTCTCTCAGCAAGTCCATTGCTGGACGTAGGCCTCCCTCAATGAGTGCCATGACGAACGATTCCAGGAATCCACCTCATTCACTTCCCACTACCCTTAAAATGTTATCTCATTATTTATATTATTAGGTATAAACTATAATTCTGATTTAGTTCTATCTGATGGATCTAAAAAATAAATACCTTTGATTGTACCTATCATTATACTGGTTTTGAGGAGTATATATTTTTTTCATGGTTTTCTATAAATAGGAACTTAAATTATAATGCTTGTACAGATCTAGATACTCGTTCTGTAAGAACTATAGTTACACACGATAAAATTATGTAACGACATTTTACTAATACATTCTGCATTTGTAGGTTATCCATACGTCATGATTGACATCAATGGACGAAAAGTGGTTTTGTACCAAAATTATACGTTTTCCAAGAAAGGATCTGCGAATAACTACTATTGCTCTAAGAAGCAAGTGACATCATGTACAGCCAAGCTCAACTTTGACAAGGAAATGATTCTGAGGCAGGTGGTGAACGAGCATAACCATCCACCTCCAAAATTATACCAAACACCATCCGGTAAATTCATAAAAGTGAATTAACTTAGTAAAGTTTCAACAAAACATATTATGAAATTATCGTGGTTTGGTATGTTTAATGTTTATCAATTAGTATGTAAGTGGTAGTCGTAATAATATAATAAAATAAAATAAATAATTAAGAGTATGTTATTTGGTTTACTTTTGTTACATTAAACTATTTCAATCAGGCAATAAAATGTCATGTTAACCACTCGCTCACAAAATTGTTGCAAGCTCATTGAAAAATAAACTTTAGTTAAATAATTAAGCAGGAACTTCGTTATATTTTATTTTATAAAAAATAATTAAGTAGGTAGTAATATAAGTTTCATGTTTTTTTCTGAAAAACTCTACTTTAATGATGTCTTTAAATAGTTTTTCCTGAAATTGAGATAGTTTTCATTTTTCTTAAGTATTACATCTACTACTTGTGGCTACATTAAAAGTTTCGAAACAAAATGTTTAAGGAAGAAACATTTCACTGTCATCAATTAATGACAGTGAAATGTTTGATGACACTTTTAGGTTATATTTTTCTTAAAAATGTATTTCATTATTCATTAGTTTTAGTCGAAGAGTGTAATATATTGTAATTAACACTCATATTTCGTTTTTCTTAAATCCTTTTTCTTACAATATTAGCGTGTGTTAAGTATGTATGACATAACACACCGACCCATAGATTGAAACATAAATGTATATATTCATTGACAATTTCACAAAAAAAATAATACATATTCAAATAAACTATCTTGTTTCATCTGCTGTTGTTTAGAAAACATAAACATTAAACTAAAAAGTTTCAGATGACACATACAAAATCATTAATTTAAATGGGCGTAACACACTTTTATACAAAAATTATACGTTTTGCAAACGCGGCTCTGCGGCGACAAGCCATTATTATTGCTCAAAAAAATCGTCATGTAAAGCTCAGATACATTTTAACAAGGATGGGAAGCTGAAGAAAATTGACAACGAACATAATCATCCTCCCGCTAGAGTTGTACCGAATACGTTTTGGACGATATTATAAAGTAAAATTGTATTGGTAAACATATTTTCCAAAGTTTTCTCATGAACTTATGTACATTATCGAGTCGATAAATAAGTAATTTGTATAAGTTGTGTGATTTGTGTTCGTAGGTGCAGCTACAAAATGAAATGCATTTTTACAATAATATGAATTTTTGAATTTTAGTACGTGGCTTTATTAACTTTTTATTTATGCCCTCTGGAAAGGAGTTAGGGACATATGTTATTACTTAAACGAGTAAAATTCGAATGCCAAAAACGCGAATTAATTTGCCAAATACGTAAATCATCCTACGATTATTATAAACGCGAAAGTTTGTGATGATGGATGTTTGTTACTCTTTCACGCAAACACTACTGAACGGATTTTGATGAAACTTTACAGTAATATAGTTTATACATCAGAATAACACATAGGCTACTTTTTATCCGGGTAACACGCGGGCGAAGCCGTGGGCAGAGGCTAGTATTTTATAAAGTGCCTACCTACCATGATTACATAACAAGTAACAAACACACACAGACGAATTGACAATCTCCTCTGTTTTTTTAAACGGTTTAAGATTACTTGTTAATATTTTCTAGATTCCAAGAATAGATGTAAAAGGGCTGATTAAAAAAAACTATAGAGAAAAGTTGCACCAGACGTGTTTTTTAGATAACATCTAAAGTTGTAATCACTGCATAAATATTATGTTTTTAACATTAGCCGTAATACGCTAAAAAAACTTTCGTCATGTCAGAGGCTCTTTCCTGGTCACCTTACATGGTGGTTTTACAGGGTAAAATGATTCCGTGCGTCTTCGAGACTCATGTATGCATATGTCACATGATTGGTTATCTATCTTCTAAGGTTTTGATTTTGAAGATGCCGTTTTCTTCGCGATATTTCTCTTCACCGTGGGAGAGCATTAGTGTTTGAACCTCAATTTTCTCAATAATTACTTAATTAGAATATAGATGTCGCTACTGGTATGTAATAATGGTTCTTCTGATGTCGCACTTCTTCTACACTTGCAAGTAGGTACCTACCTTAACTACTTGTTTCAATAAGATGATGAAAGGTGTACTTAATTTTTAATTTTAATTTTTAAGAAAAGTTTTAATGTGTCATGTTTTTCTCCAATAAGTTCTTAATGAATTTTGTTGTAGGTAAAGTGTATAAAAAAACACTGTACCTAATACCCATGTCGGAAATCTAGGATCTCAACGCAGATCCTTGAGGATATGTACCGATTAGGAGGCAGTCAGAGGCATTATATTTGACACATGCTCATGTATTATACAGAAGTTAGTATTCTATCTCACGGAGCTCAAATGTAATTAGCTCAGTTAAAACAACAACGTACGTTTCCTTTATTCCAGATTTTACAGTATCCAATTCTTATAAAGGAAAACCAGTTATTACATTAAATAATGAGCGATTTATCCTACAAGGTGCCAGTACAAACAGGTTTTACTGTTCGAGAAAGAGATATGGGTGCAAAGCAAGACTTTTCTATGACGGATGCGATATTCAGATGCTGGTGGATGAGCATCGGCATTAATTCTGATCATATCTTTAGTATCAATATTTTTACAATATGTCTCAATGACTTCAAGGATGGTCACATATTAATTTCAAAAATACCATCCTTAAGTGGAAAATTCGGGGAGGAAATTTCATATTGGACATTTTATCAACTTCGTGTCACAAATACAGGTTGACACCTGTCTATTTGAAAAAAAACACAGATATTAATTTTAATATTAAATAAATACGAGTGATCCTAGTTTTCATTTTTAGTTTCACTGCCTAGTTCCTTGTAGCTAAATTAAATTTTACGAAGATAACACCATAACGGTTGCTACACTTTTAGGACCAGTTATTAATTTTGGAACATTTTCAGATATCAGCTACGTGTACCACTTCATAGATTCCCGCCGCGGTCGTGAACTCATTTTCCAAGACCACTCATACATTAGATTTGGCACGTCCAACATCTTCAACTGTTCCAGTAAAAAATCTAAACAATGCAACGCCCAAGTCATGCTAGATGTTAACAAAGTACTAATTATATCTACAAATCATAACCATCTTCCGCCATTTTTAGTGCGCGATAAAAATGGAACCTTAGTATACAGTTACATGTTGAGAGCGAGGCCGAAGAACAGAAAAAAAATAAAGCCTTTAGGACCGTTGGCAAGCCACAATGAAGTTAATTCTCTCGTGGCTAGTATATTGCATAGCGCCAAAGAAATGGAAAACAGAGCTGAGTATGCAGCAAATAATGCTAACATACCACCAGAGATTGAAACTAGAGATTCTGTGTTAAACGATGTAACGCCAGAAAACAATGAGAACAGTAGTGAAGCTACAGAAAATATTAACGTTACAATAGAGACTGAAATCAGGGCCTCTGTATCATACGAAGAAACATCAGAAAAAAATGAAACGAGCTCTTTAAAAATAAATAACGAAACGTCATACAAAAATGAATCTGGCTCATCTATGTCCAAAAACATGAAAAAAATGGCGCCAGTGTCTTCACTAATGAGCCCTGGTAAAAACCATATAGCACGCCGTGAAGTTGACAGTGTGCAGCTAACGCAGGAGTTTTTAGTGCCTCCTGAGGGTAACAGCATGCCGATTATAAAACAAAAAAAAGGCTTGGTCACAAACCAAATGTATATTGTGCTGCCGAATAGTGAAGCAAGCATGGTATCACATAACCGGATGATAATATCACCTCAGCAAAATAAGGGCGGTTTACTGAATAAAAACAAGATTTTAGTATCTCCAGTCAGTACTGAGACTAGCCCTATAGTGACCAGTAATTTTCAATCAATGCAACCGAAAAAGAATGATACTGTCGCTGTGCCAAGTGCCATAGTATCTAATAAAGTAGACGGTAACAAAGTTGTCAATAATAAAATGTTTTTAGTACTGCATAGTAATAACGCCGTTTCAGCTCAGTCAAAGAAGAATGAAACTGGAGCTTTAGTACAGAGTACCAATGAGAATGTGACGCCAAAGAATGAGATAGCCGCAAATAAAATGTTCATATTAGTACACAACATAAATGAGAACGACTCTAACGCGCACTCACAGTCAAACATCATTCAGCCCAAAAAAGTTGAATTGAAAACCTCTATCCCTATATCAAGTATCAAGAATATAATATTGTCAAAAAAATCCGATACTAATCGTCTTATAATGAACGAGATCACGTTGTCAAATATAGCTGAAAGTCGCAATGTTGAGACTAGCAAGATCCAACCAATTGCGCTAGGGAAAAACGAAACGATGGCCTCTGTAACGAGTATCATAAATGTCCAACCTACGGTGTTCGAAACTGGTTGTGCTGTGACAAGGCCAGTACACTCACCATCAAAATTTGAAACTTTGGATGTCGTATCTAGCAGCATGCAACCAATAGTTCCAAGAAAAACTGAAACTGTCAGTGTTATATCTAATAAGGTACAGCGAACGGGCAGTACTGCTAGATCTAGCAAAACGATTCCTACAGGGCCACAAAAAACGGAAAATGACATTAGTGTGTCTAGTCAGATAGATCTATTTCAGACAAAGAAAATAGAAACCGTAACGATAGCACCAAATATAATCGACAGTACTGAATCTAGCAAGACGATTTTATTTCCAAAGAAAATTGACATAGATAGTGCTGAGTCCAGCAAGATGCAGCTAGTAGCGGCAATGGAAACTGAATCTGACGGTGTTGGATCTAACAAGATGCAATCAATAAAGCCACAAAAAACTGTATCCTCTGTGGCGAGTGACATAGATATGTCACTTAATGAAATCAATACTGACTGGATTATACCCAAAAATAAGCAAACAGTACAGACAAAGAAAATTAAAAGTCACGTTACGTCAACTAAAGATACAAAACAGCCAATGGCCCATGAAACTGGGTTTAAGTGTATGGCTAGAGTACCAATTACAGTGTCAATGATACCGCTGCCAAGAGATAATGATTTAGTGTATGATACAAATACCAAGCCAACAGCATCGACAGCAAATGAAACAGTTTCTGTTATAGAAGGAGTACCCCCTTGGGTGATGATAGAAAGACTGAAAGATAAGGCTGGCCCTTCTATGTATGGTGTACCACCGAAGAAAAGACATTACCAGCCCTAAAATAAGTTAAAATTTTAATTAATTGCCATTTTTTAATCAGTATAACTATATATTTTCTGCATAAGGATATATATTTTTTGTATTATTGAACATTTGGTAAAGGGTAAAGAAAAGTAGAGTTTAAAAATAACACTTGCATGTATGCAACTCATAATAAATTACAAAAAACACTTTAATTTCATGGATTTCAAGTTTATGTACCTTCAAGTTTATGTTTATGTATTTCAAGTTGACGTAGCGTTAACATTTTTGTTTTATTGGATTTAATCTATCTATATAGATGGTTTGTGTATTATGTAGAATTTTGTGATATTATTATGCAATTTGAAAATATTGTAGCTTTTGAAATTGTACATATATTTTTATACTAAAATATTATTAAAAATAACACTATCATCTCAATATTGTCTAGTAATTAATTAGTATTTATACATTTTATCAAACAGTGTATTGTATCAAGAGGTAGTTTAAGATTTACAAGTATTTGTCATCAATTTTAAATCTCGTATGTTAACCAACTCTAGTCATAAAGATTCGTATGAAAATAACTTTATTATTATTTATAGTCAATACCGCCTATTTGAAATAAAGATCGTAGAACTCCATTTTTGTCATTTTCTTTACTTTGGTTAAATTTCAGTAATGGCCTGATTTCTTGGGAAAGAGCTCCTTTTGCACGTCTTTATAGTTTACACTTAAACTGGGCTCGCTGTTCTCGCCAGTTTATATTTCCGAACGCTACATTTATATTATATATCCATATTGCTAATTTATAATAGTTGGGAATTTGAGGAGTTTGCTTCGATCTTTCAATGCTTTTCAATCAAAGGGGATCGTTTCCTTGTTGTACTTATTTGCTACCTGTGCGGATGCATAAAAAATCTAAATATTTATTTTTCTAGGATAAAACCATAAAATGTTTTAAAATTTTTTAGGCACTTGTTAGCCTTTAACAAGAAAGTGCCTAATAAATATAATCTGATGAATGCCATCTACCTGCATCAAAACGAAACCTGTACGAACCTTCGTTAGAATAAATGATAATAGATGGCACAGTTAGTAGACATTACTTTATGAGACGAAGGTAGGGACGAGTCCACTATTCTTACTGGATCGAAATTGGGAAACATTTTTGGTGAAGAAAATCCCTTATGATTTTCTTCTTCTAATAATGTATAATAATTGTGATGAATTGATGATACAGCAGGTACACGGTAGGTATTACAAAAGGTAATGGAAGTATTTAGTTGGAGTGATTGAAAAAAAATATTTGAATGAAAATAATAACATTAGTTTCCTATTACAAAACTGGCTCTAAGGAAGAGATGAAGATTTATGTTAAATATTTTTTACCTTACATCGTTCTTAACAAAATTCCGTTACGACTTTTTCAAGAGTGACCTATCGATTTATAGGTACTCTTAAAAAAAATGCTCATTCCAGTAGTTTTTTGAGCTTAACCCACCATGGATAATAGAAGCCTAATATTACAGCTCGTATCATCTCTGACTCTGGTTTTTTTTTTTTTTTAACTTGACTTGCGTGTAAAGGAACGTAAAACTTGATGATTTGACATTGACGTGGTGAATGTCAACTTCAAACAAAATTGATTGACGTCGCTGTCATATCATCACAAATGAATGACAGCTGACTTTGCGATGCGATTACCAAAACAAACTAAATAAATCTAATGTGAAAAATACAAGTTTTTGAACTTGGTTAAGCTCTACTCTGGGTTATTTTATTCATAATGTTTAATGATAGCTTTAGTTTTAGAAAAAAACATGTGTCTTTGTGAATCGGGTAAAAACATAACCTATGAAGTGTTTACAAACTTTTAGAAAGTGTTACTTTCTAAACACATTCATGAATTTTGCTAGTTATATAAGTGTAGTAATGTTATTTGTTTAACTGAGGATCACAGGAGGCTTAATCGGTAAGTTTGTAGCTAGTTCATGGTCAGCTGGGCAATTTCTGAATGTAAACAGTACCTAAAATTCAGAAGTGTTCACTAGCCAATTGAAGACCACAGCTGGACATAAGCCTCCTCATAACTATTAGTGTTCAGCTGTGATTACCCACTGACTTTTTGTTACTAAAATACAATTTGTTTATTCAGAGGCAATTCAGAGGTCATTCAAAGATATAGAAATGTTTACTCTGTGCGCGGTTCGGATATCCATATGATACTGGTGAGATCCAAATAAGCACAAGGGAACTTTGATCAAAACATCCTGTAGTGCTAAGTCTAGAATTAGAACCTAGAAATAAAAGGCTTAAATTATTATAGAGAGTATAATTTTCAGTAATGCAACTTTGAACCCTAAAGCAACAAATGAATTAGTATTATTCTAATATTGGCTGTGTGAATTATCATTATGTGACTGTTTAAATTTTCAGTTCTGTATTATATGTTTACCTATAAATTATTTACAGGTTACAAATGGCTAGATGAAAAAATTGTAGCGCCCATGAAGAATGATTTCAACAACAAACTAACCACACTCATTAAGCGAAAAAAAAACAATGGCATTAATCTTATGAATAAGGAAAGGTATCTAAATTTAATTCAAGAGCTTAAAGAAATAAAATTAAAACCACACAAAAGTTTAAATGATTACAAAATGTTAGCCAATTATGACATTATAGAGGTCCGCGGTATAGAACGACTGATACAAGCCAAAAATGCAAATAACCATCATATCAAATTCTATTTGCATACAAATGAGTTGTTCGGTGTCATACACACAATGCATTTGTTGTATGACCATGCAAGCAAAGAAAAATTAGATTTTGAAATAAGTAGTAAATACTGTAACGTGTCTAAAGAAGTTATTAGAATTTATATGACTTGCTGTAAAATTTGCAAGGACAGACTGACCAGTTGATACCCATCAACCAATGTTACTGGTAGGCTAAAGGGCATAACCCACCCGGTGGTAAGCAGTTATCATCACCTATTGATATATCTGCAACACTACAGGGACTGCTGAAGCATTGCCTGCTATACAGTTGAAAAGTTTCATATGCCTGTAATTTTACCCACACCTTACCAAACTGGATCACAGTGATGTAAGCATTACTGCTTGTTGGCAGAAATAGATAATTATGGTGTTAGTACTTCCCCCAACAAACTTTTTGACAAAGAACACAACTTAACAACTTATGAAGCCTGCATTGGTTGAATTGCCCATACAAACATAATAGAGCCATAGTCATTTATAATTAGAGCTTATTTCCACCATATTATGTTATTATTTGCATTCGAATAGTATTTATCTACATACCTTGCTATATATTTTTCAAAATACTTATCTAAAATGAAATATAAACGAATCGCATTTTGGATATTTTTACGTCATACATAACATGTGTTCTTTTTATTTGTTTCGTATTAAAAACAACAATACCTTACGTATCGTTTGGTTAGGTACATAGATTATATTGTCTAGTTACAGAATAACAACACAATGTGAAAAATACAACAATTTTTCATTCTTCTTTTTTGGTATTACGGAACACCACCAAATTAATAACAAATTCTGAATGGCTAATATTGCTATCGCGCAAGCGCGGGCGGGCCTACATCAGTCAAAAAGAGATTGCTATATTTTTGGACGCGCGTCGATTTTAAGTTATGAGCGCTGTACGCCGGATCCTTAAACTACAAAAGTAGAAACCAAAATAATAATTCCGTAGATGTTTATACATTGAAAATTAGAATAATAATTGGTGTATTTACTTTTAAAATAATTTTATTGGTTATCTAAGTAACCAAGTTAGATAAGTATTTTGACCACATTTTTTTATCATAGGACTAGTTTCTGCCCTTGGCTTCTCCCGCATAGTATGTGGGTGAAGACCCGCCTGATATGCAGAAGGTTGCGGGTTCGATTCCCGCTGTGGGACAAATGTTTGTATGATTTGCAAATATTTGTCTCGGGTTTGAGTGTTTTATATGTATAATGTGTTTACAAAAAAAAATGTATGTAAGCAGTATTAAGTAGTATGATTCATGCAAAAATATTTGCAAAATTTCATGTAAAAATATTTTGATATTGTTGTACAAGTAAGGAATTGTAAAAAATAGGAATTATTCTTAATTACAAAATAATAATGTAAAATTTATTTATTTTTTTGATTAATTAATTAATCGTTTTTAAATGCATCTGACCAATGTTTAAAAATTGCATGCTAGTCTTTAAGCGAAATGTGCTGAACCAATTTTTCAACTGACATCTGTAATTTGTTCCACATTTTATGCAATAAACTTCATTTCATTTCATTTACAAATAATGAATTTTGGATGAATAAATGAATAAAGATTTTATGAAAGATTCTTCTATAGTACGAGGAACAAGTTGCTGATTACGAAGGCCTTGATATTAGCATCAACTTATGTAGGCTCCGAACCAGCTGAAACGGTGAATAGGTACGACAGGAAACAAAAGAAACAAATTACCATAGTCCAAAAATAGTCAAAGATATAACGCCCACATGGGAGGAGTTGACCTCTTGGATAGTTTTTTGGGAAGGTATAGAATCCGAATCAAAAGTCGCAAGTGGTATATTCGATTATTTTATCACATGGCAGTGGCATATGGCAGTGATCAATTCTTGGGTACTGTATAAAAAAAAATACTTAAGGAGATTACAGATCTGAACTTGCAGAGACGTTATGCTCCTAACGATGCGAATAAAAGAGGAAGACCTTCAAGCAATAATATAGAAAGGGAGATCGAAGCTAAAAAACACCGAGGTCCCGCTAAACCTGTCCCGCCAAAAGAAATCCGGACTGATGGTATAGGCCATGATGACAAAAGGTGCAGCACTAAAAATAGATGTAAACTTCCAGGTTGCATAGGATTTTCTCGGACTGAGTGCATCAAATGCAAGGTTGCTTTGTGTCATAACTAAAATAGGAATTGCTTTGCTCAATTTCATTCATAAATAATAACTATACTAAAGAATAAAAATATAATATGACTATTTGTTTTATTTAAACTTTCGTCTACAGTAATTTTAGCAATAAACGCATATTGTTGCCAAAAGTCTACATACTTTCTCTTTTTCAATATATATATTCTTTATTATTACCTAGATTTTTTTATTATTTTTTACGTTTTCTATGACAAAATTCCTATAATATACGATTTTTTTAATTCAAAACAAAGAAATCATGCATTTTAGGGTTAAAGTTAAGAGAGCGTAATATTTATCCAAATGAAAAAAATATAAGTAACACAGAATGATTAAACCTACACTAAAGTTATAAAAACTTAATCAAAGACTTAGTCATGTCTTAGTAACAGTTTTTCTACGGAAACTTGATTAGGCATCAACTTAGGAGCTGTACCATAAACGGGTCTCGGTATGTCAATATTAAGTTGGCATTCAGTGCGATTGTAAGTAGGTAGATGCCTAAAAACTTGGATTTCTAAATTGATAGGTAAGTACATAAGACAATGCTGAGAGATGAGCGACTATTTAAATCAAACAGTGGTAACTATAACGGACGAAAATCTCGTGCACCATATTAATTCAATGTACATCATATCCAGAATGTTTAATGAGCATTAGATTAGATGTGACGTCAATACGTGAACGAGATTTAAGGCCGTCGCACACGACTCAAACGCCAACTTGACCCAAAAGAAAACATTGAAATCAGGTTTATATTGTGTCCCGACGTTTGCGTCATTTTGTGTGGGTCACGTGGACCAAACGTCGTAAACTGCCTTTACTTAAAGAACCTGTAAATTACACGATAAAACATTTTGCGACACGTGTGCAACCCGTGGTCCACGCGTCGGAAACTACTTTCAGAAGATTTAAAATGTCCTGTATACTGTATACATATTACGATGTAAAGCTCAGATTTCAATTGTTTACTCGAGTCGAGTTGGCGTTGAGTCGATATAATGTGCGACGCCCATTATTTGAAAACACGCCGCCGAGGTTAACTTGTCTTGTAATCATGATTCTTACCTTTCAGTAAAGTTCATGACGTCCCGAGGTGGTGACCGCTTGATCAAGCTCGGTGACTTCACCTTCACACGGTCTGGATACAGTAGAGATATCTGCTACTGGACCTGTTATACACACAGTAACCAGGGTTGTCCGGCTAAAGCTTACACAGAGTTGAACAAACTGGTGTACGCGAAAAATGTGCATAATCATCCGCCAACTGAGTTTTTTGTTTAGAGGCTTTTCGGCATTTTAATTTGTCGATAGCATTATTGCATAATATGATTTTATAGCAGATAACTACTTAAACATGATAATATTTTATGAAGTTCATATTCTCTGAAGAACTGGCCCCTTAGCAGGTCTGTTTATTCAGGTATAGTTTTTTGTATACGAATAGTTACCATAAAATGTCTTGCATTTACTTAAGTAATAAAAATGTCTAAGAAAATTAAAAAACTTGCCATCAACTAGTTAGAAAAAGATAATGTAGCTACGAGAACTGACTGGTTCTTTAAATAAAAGAATAAAGACGTATTCGTGAATCGTTAAGCCAATCTGAATAATTAACCAACTTTATAGACATTTAATAAAATATACACATACAAAAAAGTTTGCAATCAGTTTGAAAACTTAACATATTTTTTGGTTTGTTGAAATATTACTAAAAATTATGTAACGAATTGTTCCCATGTTAAAATATACCAATTAGAATAAAATAAACTATTGATTTCTATTGTTATGGAAAAGCGATTGAAGGAAAAAGGTAAATATTTCAACTTTTTAAAATGATCGCAATTTTTTTTTTGATGTGTGTATCTGTCAAGTTATAGACAGGTGCTAATATTGTGATAATAATTACATTGTGATCTCTACTCGTGTATTCTTGCCAACTTAATTAGTTTTATTATAAGTACAAACAGTGGCATATTTTACAGTATTATGCACATGTGTTCCAATGCTCTCTATTTTTTTAATAAAATATATTGAATTTACATTCAGTTCTGTAGTTTTTATCTTACTTAGTATTAGTAGTTTATTTTGCTTACCGGCACAAATTTGCCACATTATATTTAAATGTAGCCTAAATTTATTTCTTTGAGTACCTAGCTATCGACCAAAAGCATCCATTAGATATCAACCGATTTATCATTCTTCACTATCAACCCTAGGGATTAAGAATGTTTCATAAAATCGTACTTAAAGCCTTGACAAGATAATTTTGATTGTAGATTTAGGAAAGATCAATCTTTTACCTAAAAGTTTAATTGAAACTTTAATCGTACTATAATTCTACTACATATAAAATATAATAATAATATTATAAACGTGAAAGTTTGTGAGGATGTTTGTTCCTCTTTCACGCAAAAACTACTGAACGGATTTTGATGAAACATTACAGTAATATAACTTATACATCAGAATAAAACATAGGCTATTTTTTATCCGGGTTCCACGCGGGCGAAGTAAGTAGTTGTAATAAAGAGTTTTTGGTAGTTAGTACGTAGTAGGTATGTAAGTTGGGTATTTGCAGTTGTTGATATCCACGATACAGGGAATCCTAGTATAGGGTCAGGACAATGTATAAAATGGCAGATTTTCTTATTCATTTGTTGTTTCACTACACAGTTCTTCAACGTCACGTAGATGGACCAGCATCGAAAGGTTAGATCTAGACTGTAGAATCGTATTGTGCCCCAGACTAACACGTGATGTATTATGCCATCTAGAAAGCTTCAAGGAACTAGACTGGAGATCTGCCAGATATAAAAGAAAGAGGTTTTCTTTTATATTTAGCGTTTTAATTATTCTGATCCAATCTGACACAACATTTGGTTACAGGAACAGCGAGAAAGGAAAGTATGAAGCGAGTCATAGGCCTTGATGGAGCATTCTTCACGCAGTCTCTCAGAGGGAAACCTCTGATAGTGTACAACCACTATTCTTACTGCAAGCATTCAATCAGAAACGGTATCTCGAGGTGGACTTGTTCCACCCATTCCTACAAATGCTGCAAAGCTGTTGTTAAAACCAAAGGATCTCATATCATCGAAGTAAAGGGTCACCACAACCATGATGCGTCGGATCTGCTCATCAATAGAGGGAAACCAATGTACTACAGTTCTTTGTCGGAAATTATTTTGGATAAGACCTGTGATGGTATAATGCCTTTTTAGTTGTTTTACGAGCTGCTTTTTCTATTATCAGCTAGAAAACGTTACTTAAGTAGGTTAATAAACAAGGTAGGTGCGTTGGTGGCATTTACAATGGAACGCTTCCGTGCTTTGAAGGGTCCGGCGGCCTGATTATGTAATCATAGCTGTGGTTGCTGATAGCAATCAGTCGCAAATTCCGCATCTATTGAGCAATTGTTGCGCTACTTTCGTATTACGAATCGTGGCTTGAGATTTGACCGGGAGCAATCGATGAGCAAAAAAAATAGAATACCATCGTCGTTGCGATAAGTTGTAGCCACACAAGCTGGCAACAGGCATCCGATGTGATATCGGTTGCTAATAATTGCTACTGACAATTGTTCTGAAAATTTTACGTGTATAATGTTACGTAATAAGGCCGCCGGTTATAACTGTCGTGGAAGAAAGCGTCTCAAATTGCCGTCTCATATTTAACCTGGCAATAGCTTCCTTAGTATTTATCTAGTCAAAAGAGAGAACTGTGTCAATCTCTGTATTATCTAGTACTAACGATTACGACAGAAAACTCTGTTTATTTTATTAAGACTGTTTATCATATCATTTTAATGGCCATAGAGCTAGAGTTATCGTGGTTTGCTAGTTATGCTATCTGTCATTTTAAACGACTTCGAAACGTCAGCAAATGTAATATTATAGTAGGGAACCTACGTAGTGAGTCGTTTACATTCCTAACGTTTTAAATTTTTTCTAGTATTTTTATATCAACAACTATTATTACAGGCTTAACCTAATGCGTTGCCATCTTGAATTAGAAAAAATAATTTATTTAATTAATTTATGCTGCACTTATAGAGTGAATTCACGTCGTTTCTTCGCGTTTATCAAGCCTCGAAGAATCGGACAACAAACTCCAATTGTTTTGGTTTAAACATAGAGACAGAATTACTTTTTTATTTCTTCAGCCACCACAAACGTTGTCTTGGTTTTCAATACTGCTAGTGCGAGTCAACAGTCAGACAATTTTATTCTATCACTTAAGTAACTTCATACAGACTTCAGAAAACGGCTGTAAAACAGTTAACAATGGTTTCCAAATTCTAACTTAGCAAATAAGAAAGTTTACACGATGATTTATTTTAGGCCGTATTGGCCTGTACCTAATTCAACAAATATTTTTAATTTGTTTTTAGTAGCATATTTTACCTATAATTATTGTCGCCATTGTGTCTAGTCTCAATTTATTATGTAGTAGGGTTATTTTTGTACGCAGTCATATTTATTAAGTAATACATAAGAAATTTTAAGAAATTAAACTATGCTTGGATATATTAATTTTCGACATACACTGTTTTTTTCGTTATGCTGACGTTTTGAGGGACGTGATATTAAGCTTCTAAAACAGCCAAACATCAGCAAATTGACGAAAAAAACCAGTGCATAATTAACCGTAATATTCACCTTAAAATTATTATATTATATTCATCGAAGTATTCACTTGTCTATAGAGCCGGGAATACACATGCATTTAGCTTGGAGATAACAGCTACTGGAGCATGTATGCATTGATGGAAAAGGCATGAATTTAATAGGCATGCCAGTGGAACGCTAACGGTTTGATAGTTTGACCATAAAACTGGCTTATTATGCTATGTTTTGGCATACAAGCTACTTTATCAATTTTATAGGCATGTGTATTGCCGCCTTAATATGCTTTAGATCTCGTATTTGAGTAGATTGTGTAGTGTTGTTGTGATGCTGTGAATTAGTTGCATTTAATAAGTTTAATAAGCATTTAGTAAATAGGTTGTAAAAAATAATGTCTCAATAAAAATCTTGTAGAGTTTTTTTTAGCCTATTATTCATACAACGACTTAACTTAAACAATATTTAAATTAATATAATAAGATTTACAATTTTCATTATTCTAAAGATACAAAATACAAATGAAACAGTTGAAATTTTTAAAATGGCAGTTGCAATCGATAGCTTATCTGCTCCTTGTTTTATTTAATTCGTTCCTTTGTATCTATTAATATTCAGTTATTATCGTTCTACGTAGTTCTAGAATGTTAATAACTGAATATCTGTATCTGTAGAGATATAACAGTAGCCTTTATGGACAGTGCAAAACATTTGGGGAATTACGAACATCGTCCATTTTGTTCCCTAGATCCAATGTTTAAATCATAAGTTTCACCATATTCATTGCTGGACATAGTGTATCAAGTCATGACGAACGATCTTGACCCAAAACTATCCACCGAATTCCCACAAGATAAAATTGTATGCAAATGACATTTGCTGCGGAAATGTCACGTGACATTTCCATACAATTTTATCTTTCCGCAGGCGTTAACGTCAACAGAAAGTAGTATTTGTCTAGCCTCCCTGTATGTATTATTAATATTGTTATTATGAATCGTTAATTTATAAACAAAAAATATCTTGTTTTTAGGATTAGGTAAAATATCAGTATTTTATTCAGTGCCCCGCTGCCCTGTGTGTGGTGACGTATCAAGTGGCTTACACTACGGAATACACACGTGCGAGTCCTGTAAATCCTTCTTCAAGAGATCCATCGTGATGAAGAAATCTCAAGACTACCAATGCGTTAAATCCGACGTCGGTACCTGCGTCGTCAATGTAAAGAGGCGAACAATTTGTAGATACTGCAGATATTTAAAATGCTTGGAGGCAGGTATGCAGGCAAACAAAGTGCAAACAAAGTAATAACTTAAATTTTGCATTATATTATAAGTTATATACTTAAATCAAGTTCTCCTTTAAGGCGCTTTTGTTGAGGGCTTAAATTGGCCAATGGATTAAACAAATACGTCGATCCCATCATACAGGCCTGTATAAACTATGTTAAGTGTAAAATTTCTAACTATATGGGTAATATATAAATTGGTTATATTTTTTATTTAAATCTTGAGTGGAAACTTTCGGACTGAATGTTATACTTAATAAAGTTTTTTACAACAAACTTAGTATATTTTTTTCTCCTCGTGTCGTAGGTATTCCGGCTGATACGGGTATAGTTTATCATGGACAATCGTGCGCCATCGAGATCTGTTGCCGCCCCACTGCATGGCGTCACGAATCCATTTAAGTCGAGGATGGTGCAGATTTCTTCTCAAATAGTATTTTATTGTTTAATCTCAAAATACATTGACATGAGTTTCTGTGTTGTAGCAAGTAGTATGAGCGAGAACCCAAGATAACAGTTTTGTCGACGGAAGAGAAACATCCTTCCTACTTAATAATATAAACGCGAAAGTTAGTGAGGATGGATGTTTTTTACTCTTTCACACAAAAACTACTGAACAGATTTTAATGAAATTATACTGTAATATAGCTTATACATCAGAATAACACATAGGCTACTTTTTATCCGGGTGCCACGGGGGCGAAGCCGTGGGCAGAAACTAGTAATTGTCGTCTTCTCTCCGCTAGATCAATCGGCTGACTTAGTGCTCATGCTTCAACATTTATTGTGAAGTCTTTGTCGGTCTGTCAGTTGCATCGTAGCTCCCAGAATAGATTGTTCAATTTCAAGCCGTTTTTATAATTTAAAGCTTTCAAATAAAAAAAAATCTGGTCGGAAGGAACATGCTCGAAAAGAAGAGATACCTATCAAAATGTAGGTGTAGAGAGAGTTTTGACTTCATTTGGAAGAGGAGAGAGGAAACCGTCATGGTAAGCTTGCAAATTCTTTGCGACATGTAACAATATACTTAGGAACGGATTTTAATGAAAACAGTGATATAGCTTAGGTATACATCAGAATAACACATAGACTTATTTTTAACCTGGTATCACGCGGGCAAAGCCGTGGGCAGAAGCTAGTTATAAATAAACCAGCAACAGACACATACTTGTTCTGACCCCACACTGGGATTCCCTGTGTTGTGGTTATCAAGATCTATGAGTATCTTGGTACCACAATACCCAAACCTGTAACAATTATCTACAGAACATGCAAACATGCCCCACAGCAGGAATCGAATCCGCATCTCAACTGGCTACTCAAGGTCAAATGACCAAAAACCAGGCGAAAGACTGGTTGTTTTATTTTAAAAACTAGTGAATTAGGTAAATCATATTTTAAGGATCTTCGTAAAGGCTGTACAGATTTGGACTTTGGAATGGGATCGTGACCTAGACATAGATTATTACATACATATAGATTATTTTGAACCGAGGCACGAGGGTGAAGCCGTGGGCACAGGCAAGTATGTAATACGTAGTTGCCTCATATTTGCACGACAAATTTAGTCGAGTACAGTGATACCCAATAATGTAGCATAAGAACCAATGTACCTACCTGTATTCAAGCAAATAAAGTTTTCATTTCATATCGTATAATTTCTGGTAGGAAGTACAAATATTGATTTTTTCTATTTGAGTTAAATGTTGTGGTATATTTGCCAAAATACAAATAAATAGTAATAATAATACTGGACACACCATCATCATCACCATCTGGCCCCAAACTAACCAGACCTAGTATTATGGGAACTACATGACTATTATTGTTTTTGTAAATACAAATATATTATACATAAAAAACACCCAGACACGAATATTTGCAGATCTTACAAAAATATGTCCCGCGGCTGGAATCGAACCTGCAAACTTCTGCGTCTCAGGCGGGTTTTCGCCCACTATGCGACAGGGGTCGTCAAATAATGTGTTTAAGATACTTAAATCAAGTTGTCCGTTTATACATTGACAACGGCATAAAATGGCCAATGGATTTAACAAATACGAATTGAGTCCATCATAAAAGTCTGCAAATAATTTAAAAGGAATTTAGTTTTAGGAACATTTAGTGACGGTGACTTACTAAATGAGACAAGGAATTGCGTTAATAAGATTTTGAGTGGAAACGTTAATTCAGTCCATGAATTAATTGAATTGATTTATTCATATAATGTTATAATAAAAACTAAGTAGACTTTAAACATTTACTGTAAGCTAATTTAATTTATTTTTAAGCGAATTTGTAAGTTGTTATCATAGAGTGTGTTTTTTTTTAAATAAAGCAATTAAATAACACCTTACTGTGACATAATTACTCCTGGCCATACTAGGATTCCCTGTGTTGCAAGTATCCCACGCGTTAATCTACGGGGCGTGTTGAACAAAAGGACATCCTAATTTTGTGTTTCGTCTACCCAGTCCACAAGAAATGTATTCAGTTCGTCCGCGCTCTTGGCAGAAGTGGCAACTAACCAAACTCACTTTAGCTTAACAACTAAATGTACATATAAAACTCATCAAAGCCTGGTAGAAGGTCTTCTGCTGGACATAGGCCTTTCTCAGTGCCATGACGAACGGTCTTAAGGTCCTAAAGTTCTAACCTACGATAGAGACGTTTGATGACACGTCGAAAACAGCATTGACGAAACGGGAAGAGGGTGCTCTCACCTTTTTAACCGACTTTAAAAAAAGGAGGTGGTTCTCAATTCCGTTGTATTTTTTTATTGAATGTTTGTTACCTCAGAACTCAGACATTTAAAAAAAAAAAATATTTGAAAGGTTATACTTTTAGATTGATCCCATTTTTATCAAAATCCAGTTCTATTAGAATCCATGAGGAATTGAGGGAACTCTTAAAATTTCGGTGAAAAATGGGTGACGAAATTTCATAATGGTTTTTTCCCGTTATTTGAAGTTCGTTTTTTGACATTTAATGTCTTATAATTATAAACAAATGTACTTAGTAATAAAATTATAGTTCGGCAAAATCATAGTTCCCTTAATAATATTTACAAGATACTTTATTATACAGGTGTAACAGGTGGACTCATACCACAGTACAGTTGGTCTCGCCTTGGCAACGCTATCATCATACTAGGAGAGCATAGATTCAAGAAGCGGTCGAATCGTCTTAATCAGAAGCAAGAGGTGCACTGGGTGTGCAACAAAACTGACAAAGGATGCAAAGCTAAACTGACAACCTTGAATGATGCTATAGTCAAAATGTATAACGTGCATGACCATGACAGTTACTCAAGAAAGCTTAAAGGTTAAAGATTGATCTTACCAGCAATTATATTTAATTAATAATATTACCTACTGTAAAAGGTTTATAACTTCGATCTTACTGTTGAATATTGAAACGCTACTCAAGTTTGAATCACGTCTAAAATACGTAGAAAATGGCAGCTTTTTTTTGCTTAAAGCGTCATCCCTTCCTAACTCCACTTAAGAACTTAATGCCGAATCAGCACATCAAAACTGCCATACAAGTTTGGAACGCAAAAACATTGAATTAAAGCCTGTATCAGCATACGCAAAACCGTGGCGCCTACGGTTTTTTTAGATTTAAAGAGTTTAGGTTTCTCTCAAACGATTTCTTTGAAAAATACAAAACAACAAGGTTATTTGTTAAAGTATAAAGTGTACCTAAGTCTTCTAAATTTTATAATAAATAATAATAATAAATAATGCTGGACACTTTTCACAGAGTATCATCTAGCCCCAAACTAAGCAGTGCTTGTATTATGGGAACTACATGACTGATATACTATTTATATATATATTTTTTGTAAATACATACATATTATACATAGAAAAACACCCAGACCTGAGACAAATATTTGCAGATCTTACAAACATTTGTCTCGTGACAGGAATCGAACCCGCAACCTTCTACGTCTCAGGCGGACCTTTGCCCACTGCGCCACAGAGGTCGTCAAATTTATTGTCTGTTATCATCGAAATCGCGGTGGTATTTTAGAGATGCAAAGTTAAAAATAATGTAAGTTAAGAAAGTTGTGAAGAATCATGTTTTGGATTGGTAATATTATTATGATGAAGAAAATCATGTTATGATTAAAAAATCATAACATGATGAAAAGAAAATCATGTGATGATTTTCCTACAAACCAAACCGATTTTTGCTAAGCATATTTTCAGCCCCTTAAATCTTCAGTAGCGTTTCAGTATTTAGCCGTTCAGACTGTTCTTCTTCAAAACGTTGCGTTTTATTTAATTATGGCTATATACGAATTGCATTAATTTAGAAATGATGTCCATATTTTAATGATATTTTATAAATAAAATTGATTAATATTTTTTGTTCATAACGTAACTTCTACCTACTAATACGCAAATGTTTTATTTTCGATGCATATTGTTGTTATTGTCCTGAATTTTATTGTATAAATACCCAACTTCTGAATTATTAACTTCAAAAATAATTAAATATTTTATTGATTTGATATATGTACGTACTACATACTACATAAAAATCCGTATCTATAACTAGGTTATATAGTTAAGTTTAAAGATACTTTTTCTATTTATCTAGCTAGATTATTTGGAATAAATGCCGAGTATTAATTATTTATAAAAATATGTTACCTAACAATTTTTTTTTTAATTCATTATGCTACTGTGTTTACCAACTTTATGTAAATAAGCGATAATTCGAAGTAGGTCAGTTACAATCCCTAAATGTTTTTTCAATATCATTTTATTGTCATTATTGCCTCATAACAGTTATGTCTGGATAATATGCCACCAAAACTCAATATATATCGAAAGGTGGTTTAAAACCGCCTACTAAGTCAAGGTTTTGTCAAAAAACAATGTTATTATTTGGTCTTAAAGATGATAATATAAAATTAATCTGCGGAATGTGCGAAATTGATAAAAAAAAATTGAAACCTTCGATTCGTTTTCTGATATATATCGCAACGCCTCCTAGAAACATATTGTTTTGCCCATTTAACATTCCACGTTTTAATTTATAGAAAGCTCTCTAGCTTTTTTAAACTTAGATTTCTAGAATTTAGGCCACTTAATTATTAACTTAACTAAAAAAAACATGTTAAGAACATAAAGTGTTAAACTTTACATGCACCAAGGATAGTTTTTATGAATGAAAATATTTATTTACCAATAAAATTATGTAGAAATTAGCGATAACTTAGTAAAATATTTATCTTTCATTATAATAATTTTTAACTACATCGTTACAAACGTATGGTATACATGATGATTCAAGCCAGGTGGTAAAGAAGCTACAGAGGGTAGAATTCATGGCCTAGCCGAATCACTCCATATTATATGTCTTACAATTTTGGATAGTTTCGAGCAATTAACTCAAATTAAACCTCTTAACCCCATAGAACTTACAATGGTTAATTCAAAATAGGTCTACGCCTCTGCTCTGCCTTTTGGATTACGTTGCTTGAATTACCTTGTCGTTTATGTATTTAAAATATATAAAGAATTCAATATTTAAGATAATTGTTAAATTTACCTTTTATTTAGTATACTTTTCATATACTTACCTACAGTTGCTATTGTTAGGATTTTTAAATAAACGTTAAAATCTTTACATATTTGGATTTATTCAAGGTATCTTTGGTAGTTAATTAAAACGCTTTTTAATTATAATTGCTCTCAATTTGCCATAGTCTGTTGATGAAATATGGTGGCCTAAGAGTATTTCATAAAAATAGTAAGAAGATACACATAAATATTACCTATTCAGATCCACTTGCGAATGATTTTGGCTCATATGAAAATATATCAACCAAATTAACCAAGCCATATATTTCTACCAAAAAACGTAACCCAAACACACTTAGATATAAACAAAGCATACGGAATGCCTTAAGGTCAAGCGGAAAAGAGTACGTTACACAATCAGTTGTTTCAACAATATCTGACTTTGAAGACACACTACGCGAGGTGGGAGTTTTTGAGCAAGTGTGTTAAACGAATACCTAAAAAAAGATGTTACGTGAACAAAAAAACAGTGTACGTAAATTCACATTATTGTACAACTTATTCAAAGGTGAACAACAGTATGCAAGCAATTTTTTTTGTGTACTTTGTACTCAAAAATCTTCAAAAAATGCCTATAAATCCATTGAAAAGTTGACGCCAGAAGGATTTTTTGCACGAGACGGAAGGGGTCGAAAACATAAAAAAATTAATGCTATCGAAAACTATACCACTGTTTTGGCTCTGTCTGATATGTTGATTAATCAACTGTTTAATAATCTAAATGAGTAAGCCCATTTTAGTTTGGTAACTATAATTTTGGTTGATTAATATTGTTTTATTACTTTGAGGAACACAATGTCCTACAAATGGCGGTATAATCGCTGATTGCGATCTCTTCCAGACAGCCGTGCATTACTGCTACCAAAACTAAATCTAACTAAACCTTAACTACCTCTATACCTAACTTTTCCACCCACACAGCGAAGTTAAGCAGTGTGGATATTTACCGTCCCCAGAATTAGTTATAGAACTGTATCTCAGATACAAGTGTTAATTACTAATGAAAGATCAATTTTTTCGGCCCACCTCGCCATAAGTAGATTTTAAAGATCACAAATATCTGATAATATCTATAATAGCAACCTTTGTTTGTTTCTTTGTTTGACTATCTGGCTGTTCTCGGCTCTATTCGGTAAGATTACACAACATCATCATCATGTTTAAGAGATATGCCCTTGTCGGTGCCAATGAAGATTACACATCCTTATATATATTGTCTTCTTTGAATGATTTAATGGTTTGCATGATTGAGCATAAGACCTATTTTCAATCGTGGAAATCGATGGATGGATGTGTAAAGCATTCTTACAAAATAGCATTGCCAGAACCCTTACGCTCACGTTTTTATTTAGGTAGGTACCTACAGTTGATAGATGAGCGGTAATTACTTTTCTAGAAATAAAACAAATAATATTTATCGATGCAGTTTATCTTAATACACATGTTTGATAAGTTACCATTGAGAATAGAGGCATGCGAAGTTAATAATTGTGATTTCAATTACCTATCACTATCTATTTATACTACTTATATTATAAATGCAAAAGTTTAGTACTTTGTTGATAATAACGGCTCAGTACCTAACTCCCAATAACGGGTTAACTTGGATACTAATAAGAAATGGCTCATTGGCACACATCGCATACCTACTAGAAATTTACAGGAATTTAGAGTATTTTACTAAAAAGTGACTAATTGTGAAAATTCACATCCCAAGAGATCAAATAATGTATTTGAAGGAATTACTCAGTAAAAAAGTTTGGTATGAGCTACTGGCCAACTCCGGTGTTGGTTTTTAGGATGCCTAATGACTTCGATATTCAGATGGAAAATCATCGCTTAAATTAATGTTGTCAAAAAAGAAAACTTATTTTTTATAAACATTATTCATGAAGAAGTTTTACTATGAAAATTGCGAATAATTCTTATCGAACGGCACGTTTTCGTTTTAGCACGGTCGAACAAACCTTATTTTGCCCTTATTCTAATACGGTTTAATTATTTTAACAAATTTAGATTTTGTAATATAATTAAAATTAAGTATGTATTGACTCTTCTTGCAGGTGGTTCTGATGGACCTGAGTAAAGTTTCCATATCATCTGCAATCAATGCAGCGATACTCTTTTATTCGATGGGTATAAGTATTATAAAGACCAAACAGACCAAAGTTCAGAGGTTTGGTGCTGTGAGAAAAAGGCAACTCTTAAGTGTCCTGGTTTCGTGACTTTAAACAAGAACCAAATAAAAATTAAAGAAAATGGCCACGCAGAATCGTGTGCTCCGGATTTTGATGGAAACAATGTAGCACTGGTAATAGAGAAAATAAAACAAGAAGTGTGTGCGAAGAAACAAATACCTGTTTACAAAATATATGAAAAAGAAATTGAAGAAATGAAGAACATAGGCAATAATATATATCAAAAAGTCCCAAAATTCAGTAAAATGAGGAACATATTGTATGAATGCAGAAAAAAATCTTTGAACAACTCCAACCAGAGTGATTTGATGATTATAGAATCAAAATAGATTTAGAAGATTTAGGGTTAGTCCAACATGAGAACCACTACTTTGCGTATGCGCGTTCTAGCGAGAAATAGGTAACACTATTCATATTGTAAAAACGTGAATTTTCACGTACTGCACTATCGGTGAAGGCACCGACTAAGTTTCGACTCATCCCGTCTTCATCGGGGTGACACTATATTAAGAACTAGCGAATCGGACATGCCTAATCCATTACTTAAATTCAGGAAACATTTGAAAGAAATCATTACTTGATTCTAATAAATCACCACTATAATAAACCTTTTATGAATTGTTTTAATTTACTCTGCAACATTTTATTATTCTTGAGCTACTTAATGACACACATAAGATAGTACATGATATGATGTCCTGTAATTGCGTAAACACTAAGAAAAAATACTGTTTCGTTTGTGTGTTAGTTGATGGTTGTGTTGAGTGGTTGAGTGTGCTAATATAATAAATAAGGTGCGCGGTTTTTCTTTAATAATATGTTGCCTCGTACGCAAACGCGCAACTCAATTAAATACTAGGTACTTCAATGCAAAGGTAACCACAGAACCTATCTGCGAAAGTATGCGAATTTTATCAGCTCATCGCATACCTAATTGGAACGTGGACGTTGTGGTACGGTCGGTCAACTTTATTTTGTCCTTATTCTAAGCTTAGACTCTAATTATAAGAGGGGGAACTAAGGTCTGCACTGACGTCCCGCATTGGGGTGTATTGTGCATTGAGCCCAACTCCTTGAAACAGTAGAGAACTCTGGGTTGCTAAGATCTTATTTTTTTTAAATTTGTATCTGGTAAATAAACATATCTTATCCTGCATTGATGTTGTAATAATAAATATAATATTCGCTCTTGTTGCAGATGGGTTAAGTGAGCCAGTGCAAAGTTTCCGTATCATCTCCAATAAACGCGGTGAAACTCTTTTGTTTGATGGACATAAGTATCACAGGCATCGCAAAAACAAATATTCAGAGGTTTGGTGTTGTGTGAATAAAACTACGAAGACCAAGTGTCCTGGTTCAGTGACTTTTAAAGAAAACCAAATAAAAATTAAAGAAAATTGCCACACAGAATCGTGTACTCCGGATTTTGATGGAAACGATGTTGCACTGATAATAGAAAAAATAAAAAAAGAAGTGTATGCGAAAACTCAAATACCTGTTTATAAAGTATATGAAAACAAAATTGAAGAAATGAAGAACAAAGATTATCGTATTTATCGAAAAGTCCCAAAATTCAGTACAATGAGAAACATGCTGTACCGGTGCAGAAAAAAATCCTTGAAAAACTTAGAAAACCAGTGTGATTTAATAGAAATTAAAAAAGAGTAATGGATTTAGGTCGAGTCCCTGTATTGTACGTCCATGGAATGCACAACCATGGAAAGTACACCCCTGGAAAGTACAGCCAGTATTACAAACCATTGGTTTCAAATACTTGGTTTGTAATACTGGGCGTACATTCCTGGTGCACGCCCAGGAATGTACGCCCTACACGTGTTGACCTTTTACGGCCAGTTTTGTACAACCCTGGAATGTACAGCCATGGAATACGAACCAATTTCATGCTCTGTTTTCATGTGCGAGTGCTATCAAGGGGCAAGTGCTGTGTTGCCATAGTATTTTACGCTATTAGTAAATTTATGTAGATGTAGTAAGTAGATTAGTTATTTATGTCGGTTTTTTGCAGATGAACTAACCGGTTGGTTTTATTTATTTGAACCCAAGTTTGTTGGATAAAGTTCGGATAGCAATCCTTCTTTTCTGAGTGGTAATAAAAAAACCTAATAACCTAACCAATCCAAGACGGATTTGCTTAGGAAGGATTTCTCAGGCCAACATTAACTTATTGTTTAAATTATTTATCAATGGCAACTCTTGGTTGAACATATTATAACTTGCTCAGTGCAAACGAGGCTCGTTCTCGTCATGCGACTTATACGCATCGACCAATGAGAGCTCACGGATATGACGAACTCTCGACCAATGAGCGTCGAGAAAATTGGTTTATAATCCGGGGTGTACATTCCAGGGGTGAGCAATATCGTCATGTGTTTAGTTTGTACGGAGCGTATTGTACGACCATGGAAAGCACACCTAGATAATTCAAACCAAATGGTTTGTAATACTGGCTGTACTTTCCATGGTTGTGCTTTGCATGGACGTACAATACGGTCTCCCGAACGGAGCCAGAAAAATTAGAAGGTCAAAGATCATTGCGTATGTGAGTCTACTGTAGGTAAGCGAATGTTCTGTAAGTCTTAATTCTCAGCCTAAGTTTGAGATAAAGTTGAATGAAATTATGTCATTTCTAGCTTCTGCCGTCGGCAGATCCCCGCCCGCGTGGTACCCGGATATAAAGTAGCCATGTGTTATTCTGATGTCTAAGCTATATATCTGTAAAGTTTCATCAAAATCCGTTCAGTAGTTTTTGCGTGAAAGAATAACAAACATCCATCCCCACAAACTATCGCGTTTATAATAGTAGTATGATTTCTATGTTTTGTTAGACGACCTCGTTGGCTCAGCGGGCAAATAGCCGGCTGAGACGCTAGAGGTTCGGGTTTGATCCCGCTGCGGGATAAATGTATGCATGTTCTGCAGATATGTGTTACGAGTCTGGGTGTTGTGGTACCACGGTACTCGTAGTTCCTTTTACCCACGATACAGGGAATAATTATTATAAGTTTAACGGGTCTTTATCGCGTTTACCGTTAAACTTATAATAATTATGTTATCTAATCGCGAAAGTTTGAAAAATACTACAGGGATACAGGGAATATTAGTGTAGGTTCAGGACTATGTATGTGACTGTTGGGCATACACCTTTTAATAAATAACTCTTTATTGCATACACCAGGATTAAAAAATACTTTACAAAGGATCTTAAGACTTGGTTGTGGTGATACAATTGGCGGCCTTATCGCCAAGAGCGATCTGTTTCAGGCCTTTTCTAAAGAAGTTTTGAATTATCTTTAGTTGGGATTTAGAAAGCCATCGCACGAATTTAGGTAAAAAAAGGATAGGGAGTGGAAGGGGTGGACTCCCCTATTCCAACAGTACCACTCTCAAAGTTAGGAATTGAATAATTTCCGAGAAATGACGTTTTAAAATGACGAATTTTGTAGGTTTAGTACTGAAAAATCAAAAGCGATCAAACTTTGTGTGAGGCCTATACCCCTGATTTCCACAAATAACTAGAAGTAGCGTTAAATTAGGTTCTGTGACTCACCAACAAGTCTATCAATACGCTGCGTTCGTATTCCTTAGTGGACTGAAATGTGTCGGACTAAAATTAAGATTTGAATAGGGTCCCATTCGGTTCTGGCACTCGCCGGCCGCTGCCGCGGCACGCTGCGCTCGGCTCGTGCTTGTGTTTTTATGTTCCCTACTGTAGTGTAGTGGACTGAACCACTGTTCGGACTAAATTCAAAATTTGAATAGAATCCTTTTCGGACCATTCAAAGGTTGGTCCATTGTAATCATGTATATCATATCGGAATCCAGAAAACAAATTCATAAATCAAAAAGTTAAAAAAAAGATTTAAAACACACACAGTATTCCCGCGCTTAATTAATGACCATTTTTTTATGATTTCCAAGCATGTGCGATACAAAACAAGCCTCCAACTCCAGTACATTAAATATATTTTTTCAATACTTAACCTAAAAATGTTTAAAATATTAATTTCTCGCAAACTATGCATTTCTTAACTTTGGGAGTGGTAAAGTTGGAATGGGGGGGTCCACCCCTTCCACCTCCTGTGCCTTTTTTATCGAAATTCGTGCGACGGCTTTCTAAATCCCACCCTTGTCTTTTGTACCATAAAGGTACAAAATTATAAAAAAAATAATTAAATAGATTATCATAGGCATCTCGATATATTTTTATGCAATTGCGGAAACACTAAACTGAGTAATTAACACTTGTATATTTTTTTTGTACGTATTATATGTTAGGTGCCCTATTAATAAATAAAAACTGTACACGTTTTTCTTACGAACATAATGCCTCTTTCTCATGCACAAAATATAGCGCCCATAGATAAATAATGCTGGACATTTTTCACACAGCATCCATCTAGTCCCAAACTTAGCAGAGCTTGTATTATGGGAACTACATGACTGATATACTACTAACAAACTTTTTTGTAATAATACATATTAATCATAGGAAACACTCAGACCCGCGACAAATATTTGCAGATCATACAAACATAATGTCCCGCGAACCCGCAACCTTCTGCGTCTCAGGCGGGCCCACTGCGCCACAGAGGTCGTCAAAGACTTATTTAATTTAATAGTTGACTACTTTGACTGAGAGTCGAGTCTTTGACTAAGATTGACACGTATCTCTAATCAAAGTCTATGAAACGTTACCAAAACAAGATCAACTATCGTTTTTGCTCACAAAAACGACGTCTCGACACTCTGCTCACAGAGTGTCTATGCTTAGTTAAAAAACATGTCGATACGAAGACAAATTTCGTACAAAATTATTGAAAAGATCACCATTTCGACATGTTGCAAAACTGAGCATGAACTCTTTGATCTGCTGAGTAAAGAAACAAGACGAAATATATCAATAATAAAAAGAATTCAAAGATATGTAGCAGGCTCTGTTTTAATTCAAGTTTGTTATGCAAAACGTGGGCATGTGCCAAATACAATTTTTGACTTGCCTCTAACTACCCCCTACATGGTATCCTCACGATGGAGGATGTCCATCACAGTAATCCCCATTACAGTAGTGAGCGTGTTTTTTTATACCATTAAAATCTAGAACTGGCTTTCCTATTACCTTACCTTTATCTTTTAATTTACCTTTTTTACGATTAGCTAATAAACTTTACTTATTACTTTCTAAGAATAAAACAAAACATTTGTATAATAAATTTATTAATAACATTAAATAATCACAGGTTTCTGGTTGAGTTTGTTCTTATAAGAATTGTCTTTTAATTTACCTAAGTGATAAGTGATAACTTATCTAACTTTACTATTTAATCTATTGATAGCAAATCTGTGTGACAAAAAAACTAGCCTAATTTTGTTGTAACTTGTGGATATTTGATTGAATTAATGTGTCTATATTGGTCTCGGCAAGTTCAAGTTTTTTGGGGTTGTAAACTATAACAAGCGTTTGGAATATAGAATATTGAAAAATATATATTTGACTATGTGTATTTATGGATACATTGATATTTTTTTCATATGCGTTGTTTTAATATTAGTAGGTTTCTATAGTTAAGATTACATTTATTTAGATATACTAAACAGCCAGTTACAAAGTGCCTAATACATAGGTATAATCAAATATCATTTTATATATTAGATCGGGAGTTCGCAATCGTCCTCGTAATATGGACTAATGGGGTGAATAAAAACATAAAAAGAATGTATGGTGCAGTGGCGATGCTTCGCAGGTTTTTTTTTCTTGACGGTGTCTTGCCTTTTATAAATTTTGTTTACGTCGAAACATACACGATGTTTAACTTGCAGGTAATCATTAAACTGAAGTAGTTCTGAGTAGTTGGATTGGAATAAAATTGGCAATCTTCTGATCGAATGCCTTCAAATGCATTATTAGGTACGTAAGGTAAAAGAGAACACCAACAAAGTTTTGTACAGTCAAAAAGTGTTAAAAATGTTCTCTAGCAGCATACGAATATGTTCTTTTACGTTATTGTTCTGTGCTATTTCACTCATATATCATCCTGGTACTTGATAGATATGCTTAACGACTTTGAACTCCCGGTTTAACTAATCGGCCCGTGTTCACTTCGGCACGGTCAGCCTTATTCTTAGCCTTTCATCTTAGTCATTTTCCCTTATTCTTAACTATCTTTTTATCTAAGTATTTAGCAATACTTATGTAAACATTATTTGCTGGTAAATGAAAGTATTTTATTTTGCAGGTGGATATGTGCAAAGTTTTCAAATCGTCTCGAATAAACGCGGTGAAACTCTTTTGCTCGGTGGACATAAATATCATAGACAGCGAACGAACAAAGGTTCAGTAGTTTGGTGCTGTGTGAATAGAAAAACAAAGAATGCTAAATGTCCCGGTACAGTGACTTTTAACGAGAACCAAAGTATAATAAAAGAGCATTGCCACAGAGAATCGTGTATGCCGGATTTTGAAGGAAATTATGTAGCTTTGGCAATAGAAAATATTAAAAGAGAAGTGTGTACGAATAAACATATTCCTATTACTAAAATTTATGAAAAACACATCGAAGAACTGAAGAACAAAGGCTACCAACACATACTTGGTAAAGTCCCGGAGTTCAGTACGGTGAAAGATACGTTGTACAGATGCAGGAATAGATCTTTGAAATGCCAGAAAACCACTTTAAACAAGTCTAGTGATGTGGTAGTTCCAGTAGAATTTAAAGAATAGTGGGAACAACAGTAGGTATGAAATAATAGATATGAGAAATAATTATATTCATGCTCATTTATTCATTGCATATATACATGAATGGTTAGGTTTGATCTTAAATTAGCTTGTAAGTAGGTATATGTATCCTGTCAGGGCCTTGCAATCGAGCTCAAGGCTCATGATATTTTTAACAGTCAAGTGTTTTCAAATCAATGTCTTAGTTTATTGTTACGAGCGAATAAATAGTGCAATTATCAGAGATTGATCTAAACCAAAAACGATAATTAATAATTGTAATATATAATAAAAAATCTAATATAATAAAAGCCAATGCAAATCGTATTAGAATTGTATTAATAAATGGTACAAGTAGGTGATTCGGACATCTCTAAATCGATGTGTCATAAACGAAATAATGTAGTGGAGGAAATATAGTTGGGCTAAACAGCTTCCCGTGGTTAAACATTAGTTGTATATTATTTTATTAAAAACAAAGTAAAATTTAAATAAATAATACCCAATAGATACATACAATGTCCTGACCCCACACTAGGAATACCTGTGTCGTGGGTATCAGCAATTACCTACCATATTAGTAAGACTAAAATATTTATTATACTAGACATTTTTCACACAGCATCATTTAGCCCCAAACTAAGCAGAGCTTGTATTATGTATGGAACTACATGACTAATATACTCCTTATTTACATACATATAATACACAGAAAAGATCCAGACCCGAGATAAATATCTGTAGAACATACAAAAATTTGTCCCGCAGCGGAAATCGAACCAATTTCATCGAGGCCTACAAATTCAGCACAATTTTAGATATACAGTCAGTTTCTTTTGTTTCAGTTAATAAATATATTTTCCGAAGACACCGTGTGCAGTTGAAGAAAACCAAAATACAATCTTCTATTTCCCTATGAATGTGATAGTGATTCTGAAGTATGAAAATGTTTAAAATAAACAATTCAAAAATTAAAAGTTCGTACCGACATTTTTGTTGTTTTATCTGATTAGAACCTTCACGCCGTAAGGTGGGCTTAGACCAAACGAAGATAGCTAGAGCTGGAACAAAGGCGTTCTTTCTTAATCTTTTAAAGTTTCTTATTTCATTCGTTTAATAATTAATGCTTTTTGTTTACACAACGAGAATTAATACAGTGATATAAGCATTAGCTCGTTTCGTCTGAACCCACCTTTATATTAAAGTATGTCTTATGACAAATACGCTTTTCACCACAGAACTACTCGATGAATTCTCTTTATCCAGTCCCATACATGAGCACATCATTTTACAAAGATGCTCAGCCAAATGAAAAGTTGCTTGTGCCTTTGGATTGGCGTATTAAACATTTAATTTTGCATACATGACTAGGGCCGCCTTGAGGCTGATAGTAACAATATGCTATGTGTTTTCAGCTGTGATAATTAATGTTATATGAAAGAGTAAAGTATTTTGTTTTTTGTCTGTACTTCCAATATCCTTTATACCGAATTTACACATTACGCCTCAAAAACTAGCTGAGAACACGTAGCATTGTTAGCACAAAAAGTTTTAGGGTTCGTCTATCCCAGCCCCTTATTACTTTAGCAAAATGGCTATAGGAAATGAAACCATTTTGTTAGGCTAGCAATGATTACAAATTCAGAAACATGAAAATCGGCAAGATAAGTTCAAGAATGTTGAATTTCTATGGTGCCAGCCACTATGTATTTCTATGATGGGGCTGGTTCCCGATCAACACAGTCTTCTAGTTTTCTATAAGTTCGACGGGTGGCTATGCCGATTCTGCTGATGCACGACGGTGCGTCCTATGGTGACAACGATGGCGTGGCAGTCCATAACGCGGCTGTCAGCGCAGAGCCACTTGACCTTGGACGCGCAGACGGAGTGCCGAGTGTACCAGTATCCCTTCAGCTTCATTACCCTGGCTCCGATCTTGGATGTGAGGAAAATAGGCCGATCTGTGGAAGAAAAACACTATCAAAGGTTGCAAACCTTTGGGAGCGTCCGTACATTACATGGCGCCAAATAACAGCTATTCCGTTTTGCACACCTGGGTGCATATCCAGGAGTTTCACCGTCCAGCCAATTTCACCCAGGGGTGCAATGAAATTGGGACCCGTCCCATCAATAAGGTATGATTCCGAAAGCATATCATTAAGGTATTAACTAAGTATTTATCAAAGATTAAGCGAAAGCAACTTTCTATGAAGTTGACAGTTTTAAACTGAATTGTCTCTGCAGTCTGCGGTCTGTGGTCGTTTTCCGAATCATACCTTTATGCTTTAGGGTTACGCAGAGAGGGAGAGAGGGGTCTGACCAAATGTTACGTGACATTTTCTTGAACGGATGTATGTCCCCAAAATTTCCGAACGTGGATATGGTACGTGGATTACCTACTTCAATAGCAGTTTATGATCAGGGGATTTTCTCAGCAGTGTGGATCAATCAAAATTTTACAAAAATGCGAGAACATTTAGCTTTGGCAAATTGAAAAGTTAATTGGCTTTATATTCTCTTTAAAAAAGTCACGTGACATTAGGTGTGTGTGTGTCCTAGTGTGGGCAGAGGGGTCAAATATTAGGACCTCCTTTGACTAATCCGGCGAGGAGGTGGTAAAAAAGACACCTTTTGTATAGTTAGGTATTTATCACATCAACATTTATCGAGACTACTTGCTGTAGTACATTGGTACAATGTTCTAGACAAATCTAGGTACTTATGACATCCTACGCATATGTACACAAATAAATATTATTAATACTGGTAGTACTAATATTAGTACTATCAGTATTAATATTTATTCTATGGTACTACGTACAGAAGAATCACTCCCTTAGAAAACGCATAAATACCTGCTGAAATATATCTAAAACCTTTTATTTGTATCGTACGCGCATTGCAGAATCGCGATATTTTAATATTGGTTATATTTTAGTCGAACGGTTCAGTTTACTGAACCGTTCGGCTCAATGATGTCACCCGACTCGCGCACCAAAACTACCAGGTTTGGCTCGTCTCGATTACAAGCGAGCTGACCACATTTGCATTTGCCGCCAAGTAGGAGGCAGGTAGGTATACGGCTCGAGTTATGTATTATTAGAACTAGAAAAAATCTTAAGTAACTTTCAGTTTCCCTTGGTAGCGAAAACAATGATGAATCTAGAGAGTTGTTTTATTGGTATTGAAGTACCAACCCATATGCGATACCTACAATGTAGATTGTTGTTTTTTTAATATACGGACTACGCGCGTCACGTGATCACGTGAAGTCACGGCGAGAAGCGAGTGCGTGCGTGGCACTCACTGGTTTGGGAGCCGCCGGCAGTGTTCAAGCAAACGATATCTTGCGATGTATGGCGTAAGGAAAATCTGGCATCATTTTCATACACCTGGGCCTCTGACAGAAGGTTCCTTTGAAGATTCTCCACTGAATACTCTGATTTTCTTACGTGATTGGCTCGGCAATAGCAGCTTTATACCTGATAAAAAACGTATATTAGGATATTTTCTTTATTCAATGCTCTTATAATGAGAATTATGTAGATCGGCACAAGAAAATAATTAAATAGAATTGTGAAAAGTGGCACTTCCCCAAGGTTCACCCACCTACACAGCTGTTCGATGGGTTCACTACATTCAGTCATAGTATAGATACCTGTTACGGCAAATCATATATAATTTAGTACTAAGTAATCATGGTACGTTCACATTTATCTGGGTAGAGTTGATACATTCCAAAGTTACATAAAAATATATGTGACTTTGTAATCAGATAATATTGCAGATGACTGTTCCCAGCGGTTTTGTATGGCTAACTTAAATCTCAATTTCAGATAAGCGTGTACAGAAAGTCACTCATGTTCTTCTGAGAGGTGCTAAGAGAAGAACATGTACCGGCTGTTACATAAAATTAAGAAGAACGCTTAGTAGCAAAGAGGCTGATAGAAAGGTTAAAAAAATTAAAACGCATTGCGTTCAATGCAAAAAACAAATTTGTATACAATGTTTCGATGAAAATCATATATAACGCCAACTGTGAGATAAACACCAACTGTGTAAGATATTATATCTATTGTTTTCCAACGCATTCATATCTCGAGTTAAGATAGGCATGAGGTTATTTTAACCTTATCACCAAAAACATATAACCACACATTTCGACGATACAGTAAGCGTCTTCTTAAGTTCCTTCTACATCAAGAAATTGTCTGTATCCATGCTCAAAATCCGGCAGTACCACAACGCAAAGACCTGAAAATGAAATCACACTTCAGTAAATTATGTTTTAATCTGGGTCTAAATTATTATGCAGTTGTTTCAATTAATTCACACTTGAATTGAAATTATCGTGGTTTCTTATCTTTTTAGAATATTATTACGATTATACCACGTACTTTGCTATTTGTTGACCGTTCACCGTTTGAGAGGTCCTTCCTCATGAACACCGTCCGCGACCACGCTCGACGGTCGTGAGAGGGGTACTGAAACGTCAGCAGGAGAATAGTAAAGTACGTGGTTTAGTCGTAATAATATTCTAAAATTCACACGGAAAAACGATAAGGGTGGAATAGGAGGGTCTCACTAGTTCATAAGTAAACTACAGGGAACGTTTATGTACGCAGTTGTATATAGTATACACATTGGCGTCACAGAAAACCAGTGTTATAGTGGCTGTGCTGAGTAGCATGGCGACCTTTTTTTGTTGTCAAATTTTAACTCTTATTTTATATTGTTTTAAGTGTTAACTTTCTTTTTGTGACACATAATAAACGTACTTTATCTTTATCTCAGTAAGAAGTTTCTATTATTTCTAGTAATTAAACGACGAAGCAAGTGTGTATGGCTAGGGAGTAGATGATTTTAGGTACATTATATTTGGCGCATACCAACGTTTCCTAAAGCAGTAAGCAATACGCGTGACAGGCAAGTCCATCTCTGCTTAGTGGAACACTAATAGAACGCTTACTTTTGTGCTTTGGATAAATGTATATGTAAATTAACCTATTTTACAGATAACGATTTCATAACCAGTGCCACCAAATAATAATCCACTTATAATAAAAATAAAATATTGCTGGGCATTTTTCACACTTATAGCTTTTGTTTTCTATGCAAAAAAAAATAAGAATTAGTAATTTGCTATACCTAGGTAATTAAAATTTTTAAATATCTGGAAACTTCATAACATATTATTTTAGAATTAAATTATTTTCTTTTAATTAGATTATTGCGATGTAACTTTTTATCGATTCGTGCATACATTTGTCCTTCTTAAACTTAATTTTTGTGTTGCACCAGATTTTTTTCTCATCTCGCATATCCAATAGTATCTGTCATTATAAAAATTGTCCTTCTCGTAAAATTGTCAAACCCAGGTGGTATAAAATTAATTGATATTTAATTTTATACCACCTTTTTGTGATTCAAATACTCCATAATATTTTTATCTTGGACGGTACTGCAAGTCACGAGTTTCTGAAAGTTAAATAAATTGACGAGCAAAGGTTACACCTATGTTTACCCACCTGTAGCTATGAGAAGAAAAAGGATGTGACAAAGATTTTATTATTATTAGCAAGACTCATTGACTAACTCCCAATTACACAAACGAAACTCTCGCTGCGTCTGTCTGTCTGTTCCTCAGGAGGCTTCCCACGGTTTTCCACGATCAGTGAATTCACGAATCACAGCCAGCCAGCCTCGCACCGTACCGGGCTCCCAGAGTTCGTAACTTTACCGATATTCCAAGCTTTAATTTAGTAATTCCTGAATGCCAAGTGTAAAATATCGTATCGCTGCATTAGATGCGTGTGCGTGAACACGGACGTAATACGTAAAATCACAGACCGGTGGGCACCCACCTAGAAGATAACAATAAAATACAAATAATTCATTAATATTTTTAATACTTACGTCGAAATATTAGGTATCATTTTACACATACACTTATATTTTAATATTATGATAATAAAAAAAAACATTCACGCCATACGAACATATTCCAGTAGAGTACTTATTCTTTATTGTACACATAAAATACAGACAAAAAACTTACATATAGGACATGTACAAAGCCGAGCTTAACCCTAACAAGAGTTTTCTTCCAGCAAAGTTAATTACTTTTTTAGGGTTCTGTAGTCAACAAGAAACCCTTATAGTTTCGGCATATCCATCCGTCTGTTAGTCTGTCAAGAGACTGTAAATTGCGCGTGGCCTGACACGCACTTGGCCGGGTCTTTTTATACTTACATAATATAACTAAACAAAAGTTTTAAGAATTATTAAGAATAAGAAGAATGAAAGTTTAAATCTAAAAATTTTGTAGATACCATACAATGTCAGTTTAAGCTGTGCATTGCAAAATAATGTTGTCTTAAATCTTAATTTATATCCAATTTATATAATCTACCACTCAGCAGAATATTATAATTATATAATTAATACTTAAAAATTAATGCGACGATGGACTTTGCAACCTGTCACATGAAATGCTTACAACTAAGAAAAACGTGGGCATGTGCCAAATATAATGTTCGGACATGCCTCAGACCAATCCCAACTTTGTAACCTCACGGATCTACATACTGATTATAGATCTTTAAAAGCCGTGAGCGTGTTTTTTTTGTTTTTATTAATTTTCACTTTTTGTTCTACATTATCTTAACATACGCCTTAATTAAATATGTGTTTGGGTTATATTTAGTTTCCTTCAGGCAACACACCACCACTTTTTTTGAACCATCCCACCCTTAAGCTCTGCAGTCGCTTCCTAAGACGCGTTTCTATATCTTCGTTTACATAAATGCCATTCTTATTGTATTCCTTTAGTATATTTTGCAATGCTTCATTTACAGGGACTCCAATAGAACTAACTTGTCTAGCGTATTTGTCGAAAATTATATTTTTTTCATTCTCCATGTAGTTGGGTTCGCATACATGGAGTTTTAATATTTTGACGATTATGTTGTTATTTGTAAACATAGAGCCGGGGCAAAACATTTTGTTGACACAACGCCAGAGTTGGTTTGATTTGATTATCTTCTGTTTATTATATCGGTATCCGTTATGTAGCGCCGACTCTCCGCCTCTTTTACTTCTTACGATAGTAACTTCGTCTCCTACGTTTGGAAAAAACCCTGCAAGTATAAGACTCTGATTACGAAAGCATGTAAACGACAAGATAGAAAAGAATAGAATATTGATTGATTTTCTCTACGAAATAGGTTGAGTACATAACTATGCACATTATAATTATACGATAAGATTATTATTATATTCACAACTCAGGCCGGAGCTAATGCAAAAAGGTCTTTTTAAAACAGCGTTTTATGAACACTATAGTAAGGTGAATGGAGATAAACGGCACAAATATTGGGCTATTCCGGGACTAATTGTTAGTAAATGATACTACATTATTATAGGTATGATTTATTCATTAATTATCTTAGGATCATTCTAGATCATCCTAACATCAGCCCTGTATACTAAAATCAAGGAATTATAAAAAAACTTAAAATGTATGGAAGTACCTACCTAACATGCGCCATTATGTACGGTAAGCGTCATAATGATATCATAAAACACTTCTTAAATAAAAATACAATGGTAAACAATTGATTTTTATCAAAATATCATCTCACAAAAATGTTAATTGAAAATTCTGCGATATAATAATTATAATGCCTTAAAGAAGAGTGCGCAATATTTATTTTTTATATGAAGATTATGGTTTTCCTTCTTCTTTTACTAGACAGGGAGAACTTTACTTTTATGAGACGTAGTAAGATTGAGGAAAGTCTTAATATTATTTATATTGAGGCCTAATATGCGACTGATATTTAAGCTTTTCGTTTTTTGAGAATTCTGGTTCACAAGTATGTGTATTGCACTCTTTGATAATTGTATCGTCTCTGATGAATATTGTGGCGTAATAAAACCTAGCTCGATGACTGCAGGGCCACGGAAAAGTTCCTTGGTTTTTGACTTATTTGTTCAAAACATCGACAAACGTTTTAAAGCGCGGATTAATTTTCCCGTTTTATTCTTACAATTGTTATTTTATCACCATCGTCTTCGTTTTCTAAAGCGTGTAAGTGTGCGACTGTGAATACAATTTAAGAAATCATTATTATTTTATTTAACTGGTTTTGTTTTGTATCGAACCGAGGAGATACGAAAATTTACAAAATAAGTAATTTTTGTATGGTGGACGAATACATATGCCGTTATTTTTGCCGTTATATGCGTTTGTTATGACAAACGAAAAAACAGGCTCCAATGGGAGGCTGTTTTTTCATCTGTTCTCATTTATCTCTGAAACGGCTTATCGAAATGTAATGCGGTTTTTTGGAATCGATTTATATAACTCCAAGGATAGTTCTTAGTTTTTTTTTCGTCACAATTCACCATAGGACACTGCAATAGATGATGAAAAACGCGTCGGTGGTTTTAAAATTTTACAAAAATTGATCGCTTTAAGACGATCGACGATTTTTAATTCATTTGAAATTGATAGCAAAATTTCAAATGAATTAAAAAAATATATCTTACTATCTAAATAGCTTGTTAATCATACAATGTCAGGTTATACTGCGCATTGAAATATACTGTTTTACTTCTATTTCATAACGAATTTGAATAATCTACCACTGAGTTAAATATTATAATTTATATTATTAATACCTAACAATTAATGCGACGGTGGACTTACAAGCTGTCACGTGGAATTCTAACTACTATCCATAACTTGGGCACGTGCTAAATATAATGTTCGGGTGTGCCTCTGACAAACCTCGACTTGGTAATCGTCATGGATCTTCGTACTGAGTATAAATCTGTGGTTATCCATCGTGGGTATTAAAGCCGTAAGCGTATATTTTTTGTTTTGTTTTTATTAACTTAATTTTTTCAATATTGGTGCTACGTTATCTTCTACTGCGTCTTAATTAAATATTTGTTTGAGTTATATTTAGTTTCCACCAGGCAACACACCACCACTTTTTTTGAACCATCCCACCCTTAAGCTCTGCAGTCGCTTCCTAAGACGCGTTTCTATATCTTCGTTTACATAAATGCCATTCTTATTGTATTCCTTTAGTATATTTTGCAATGCTTCATTTACAGGTACTCCAATAGAACTAACTTGTCTAGCGTATTTGTCGAAAATTATATTTTTTTCATTCTCCATGTAGTTGGGTTCGCATACATGGAGTTTTAATATTTTGACGATTATGTTGTTATTTGTAAACATAGAGCCGGGGCAAAACATTTTGTTGACACAACGCCAGAGTTGGTTTGATTTGATTATCTTCTGTTTATTATATCGGTATCCGTTGTGTAGCGCCGACTCTCCGCCTCTTTTACTTCTTACGATAGTAACTTCGTCTCCCACATTTGGAAAAAATCCTGGAACCATAAGACTCTGGTTACTTAAAACAGCATTTTATAAAATACTATCGTCAGATAGACGGCGACGGTATATAATAATATATAATGGATGGAATATTAGGCTGTACCGGCATTAAATAAGTAAATGATAATAAATAATTATTATTGTTTGTATCATTTATTCATCAATCTTCATAGGATCGTTCTAGATAAGCATAACACCAGCCTGTATATTAAAATCAAGGTATTATAAAAAACTTCAACTTTTATTAAGTACCTACGTAAGCGTCATCCTCCGGGGTTGTTATGAATCATATCACAAAACGCTTCTTAAACGTGCAAATCCCAAAATGCATACTTTACAAAGTTATCAAGGGTACAGAGGGTAGCAAAAATATAAAGTACGAGTATTTAAAAATCATCAAGCATGTTTTATGCTTATCCAAGAAATATTAAATATGACTGCGAAACTCAGCGTTGAGCCTGTACAACCAAGATGTTGCAACATTCTCCCGTGGAATACCATTCTGTGTACAATGATCCATTTTTCTTATACTAAGATTTTGATCAAGATTTGATTTGATGTGGATGCTAACAACGTTATCTAGAGCGTCCTGTATTATTTTTCGATGAAAAGGTTTTTCTTTTTCTTGACGAGTTATTTTTAAAGCATTTTCAGTGATAACTGACGTTACAGCAAGAGCTTACTGCTTATGTTGATCGTTTCTCCATTAACTGAGAATGTATATATTTTTGTGCACGATCTCTGTCTTTGATGTTTCCGTGTCGCTACAGGAACTTCAAATACTTTTGATGCAATATACTGTCTCTTGAAACTGTCATATCTTTACTGTATATCATATCTTTATATCTGTTATATGCATTGAATATGGCCAATCTTGAGTTTTCGTCAATTTTATCCGAGTACTTGAGCCTACAATTACTGCAATTTTCCCCCATTTTCTTTGCGATAACTTTTAATTTCTTGAGCTTGTATAGCTTTCAATTTTTTTTGAATTTTTTGACACTGGAATCAAAGACCATTTATCATGAGTGTTATCCAAGCTTCCACGCTCAGCATAACGTGTGGCGTCGGAGTCCCCGTCGTTTCTAGACCAACTAGCTAGGCCGAAAGTATTGATAATTTTTAATTTTCCTTGAAAATAAATAGACATGATTTACAAATACAAAAACATTTATTTCAGATCAGTTCATATAGCTATAAGTATGATGAAGCTCTGTCTGTCTGTTTTAATAAAAAAAAACGTGTAACAGACGTGCCTTTCCCATAATCAACCTCATAATATTGTATATAGTATTACCTAGATAAAGTAGTTTAGGAACTAAAAAAAAAAAAAATTCATATATTTTTGTATGTATTTATGTATGTTTGCTTAAAATATTTTAAAATATTTTATGAAAACATACATATTCATACATATAGTCACGCATGTTTCTTGTAGGGTAGGGTAGGGAGATATCACGGATTTCCACTTGCTACGATCCTGGCATACCACTTTCGCTTCATTCATCCTCATAAAGTTCTCCATACAAGTTTGGCGGGTTAGTGTACTTCTGACCTGGCCTTTCTCTAGAATATCTCCAATTATGTTTGTAAGCAAATATACCGTAGAGAATAAACGAGCAATTTTCCTTATGCGCTAAGCGCCTTCAATTATCTGATCAAAACGACTGTCTCGAGTACAATAAACATATTGCTAAATTTATTTTGTATTATTATTTATACGTATTTCCAATTTTACTTCGTTATTTCATTTCAACACACTAATAGTGCCAAAAATTAGACACTGGTAAATTCTACGTCTACATTATGTTAAAAAACGTAAACTACTTCGACTTAAACATTACTTGTATTACTTGGCTTTGCCAATACCACTAGGGCGATGGTATTGACTTTCAATTACGACTAATAAACAGAAGTCAAAAATATTTGTCCTATTTATTTATTTATTACTATTTATACGTATTTCTAATTATTTTACTTCGTTATTTCACTTCAACACATTAAAAGTGTCAAAAATGAGACACTGGTGAATTCTACGTCTGCATTATGTTAAAAAACGTAAACTACAAGATTTACAATAAAGTTACTATATTATTATTCAATTTTGACATGTAGGTTCGGTAAGACAACCGAATCGATAGATCTCGAATCGGGCAGAGACCTTTTTCTAGCTTTATCTATTAATTTCCACACATGCCGATACGTCGGTTTTTCCAATCCAACTTTCTCATATTCTTTGGTAATTTCTTTTAATATCGTCTTAATCGACACCATATTTGGGCCGATCTTGGTCATCCACTTGTAGTCTAATATTTTCCTTTTATTTGCCAAAAAGTCTCGTTGGCATAGGTGTACTTTTCTTCTTATGACTTTATCGCCTTTTGTGACCATAGTTCCGTTGCAACGTGGTTCTTTTTTTCGTGCTGAGCACTGCCAAGTTGTGGCTTCGTTGTTAGAGCGTTTCTTATGATACTGGTATCCATCGTGTAATGCGATATAGTTCCCAAGCGCTGACTTTACGAATGTGACCCTCTTAGTGATGTCCGCATTAACTGGAAAAATAAATTGTGAATTATACAAACATAATAAATAATAATTATCAGTAGAGATTGAAACGGCAATCGTCTATTTTCTATTTTTACATCGTTCCTAGAGTTTAAAGGTACAAGCGGTATAACAGATATATAACTAGATAGATACACAAGATAAAACAAGTCGGTACATGGGCGAACTTTATGCTAGCCATCTTTTTATTCAAGATATACTATTATATAAATGATATAATTTACATATACAGTTTAAAGCGTAAGAGCGGGTACAGTAAATTTCAGTTTAGGATTTGGTGGACCACTTGGGAGTTTGTATTATATCCTAACTAAATATTAATGTCTACTAGTGTAAAACAGAAATTGTATCTGTTTGATACATTTGTTTTGGTTTTATAGGAATAGCCAATATGAAACAAGGGGTAGACAAATACCTCACGCTATGTTTTCCATTCACGCTAACGCAAATTCGTCAAAACAAACATGGCAGTTGTCACGTGACATCTTAACAGTTAATGTAATTCTATACAATTCAATCTTTCCGCAGGCGTTAACGCCGATAGAGAGTGGTATTTGTCCAGACGGACCAGCAAAAAAACGTATCATCATCAGTTTGTAAAAGTCCACTGCTGGGTGGATAGGTAAAGAAGTTATCTACCAACTTCCAAGATGGTAATGAGACCATCAAATGGCAGGTGTTTATACACACTACGCCATCCTTAAAAAAAAAACAATACAATCATTCATAACGTAAACCAAGAATTTTCACATACCGTACTATCGGTGAAAGCACATGTGTGGGAGGTGGGAGTGTGGGAGGTGGGAGGCTGAGTGTGGGAGGGAGACGCGACAGGAAGAGGTGGGATAGCATCGCGATCACTCATCCTGATGAAGACTCTTGGAATGAGTCGAAACTTAGTCTGTTGCTTTCACCGATATCACGGTATGTAAACGTGAACAATAGCATTTGGCTTTAACCTGTTTGTGCCATAATCCGGCAGGCGATTAGCCAGCTTTTTTTTCGATACCTGCTGCGGGAGAAAGAATGGCGTGTTCTGCAGATATTGTACGGGATCTGGGTATTATGGTACCACAGTACTGAAACTCACGACTTAGGGAATCCTAGTCTAAACCTTTGATGGCCCGCGACGTCGTCGATGTCATCTGCCTATCTCGCTGCCGGACATAATAATAGAGTACTCATCAATGATTATGCTGATAGCTGTACTTAACGACTTCATTACCGAATGCCAGGATGAATGCTCTGCAGCCTACGTAGTAATGTGCGCAACGCCATCTTACTTTATCCTGACTGGTATAGTGCTTAGTGAATCTCTCTCCTTTATACATCAATGCCTGGGCTCCGCGGGTCGTAGTACAAAATCTGAGTCCTTAAAAAGCAAGGATGTGGTCATTCGAACGTCAAAATAAATGTCAAAAGTTTTGTTTTTTGTAACTCAAATATTTCTGGAACCCGTAGACTTTTGTTTAAAATATTGGGAGATCAATAATCTGAGTATCGTGATATGCTCCAGAGGTTACCTTATTACCAGATACGTATCGTTAAAAACTTCTATTAATACAGTCTAATAATAACAATTAGGTAATCATCTGATAATAATCCATAATCCGATAATAATCTGAGATATCAATTAAATGAGATAAATAATAATAATAAATTACATAAGTAGGTATTTCGCTTAAGTACATTACATTAAAATACTGCCTTTTTTTGCCAAACTAAGTTTGTAAAAACTTGGCAATTAGTGCCCTTTCTATGTTTTATTATTGTACAGTTCAATAATTATTAATTTCAATATTATTAAAACATGCTGTTGAAAATTAAATACTTTTGAATTGAAAATCAATAAATTGATCTTGCAGTTAATTAATATGCAATCAGTAATAATAAAATAAAATCACCTAATCAACAAAATGTAATGTATATAAAGAAGTACCTGCTCAAATGTAAATAAAACTAGAAGCCTATTTTAATCTCTATACCTATGTCTGTTCTTTTCACATGATGTTCGAAAATCATCGAAAGAAACGAAAAAGTCTTCTTATTAATTAAATTAAATTCATTTATTAATTGAGACAATGCAGGTCCATTTGTGTAAGTATGACTTAACTATGTTAGTGTAACTATGCTATAGATAATTAGATAAGTACATGCAAATAATCAGGCCGTTTTCTATTCATGCACGAATGGCATGAACACCATAGAATCGAGTTAGAATCAAGGTGGACCCATCAGCATCATAAAAAATGCTTTATTTTATTGGACGCGTAGCATTCTTCTTTATTAATGATGCTATAGAAATCTATTCATACATACATTATTAAAATATCATCATCCTGGGAAGCACTGCGACAAACATAAAAGGATAAGGATTATACAATTATAAGGATTTTCATCGAATAATTACAAATAATCTACTTTCGCGCTTTAGGGTACTTATGCATGTTTTACACGAATCAGCTCTAGATGAGCACGCTGACATCCAACTAGTTTTGAGGCATGCGTTATGCTTGCAATAGTAAAGATACTAGTTAGTAAGTAGTAGTAGGTATGTACTTCTCCAGAAAAACTTCTCACTAATTTTCAGAGCGTGGTGGCGGATGCAAATGCATGTTCGTAAATTTAACAATCCCTCCATTGTAGGTTGTTACAGTCGTTTTGCAGCGGCCGCCATTGTATGCTTTATGGGTACAATGCCAGTGCTTCTTTAATCCACTATTTTGCCTGGACTGCAACGCGAATCTGTACCTATCCAAGACCAAAATTGGCTTCCCTCGTCTTGATGTGGTGAATTCTGGAACTGTGAAACACGTTTGTTAAAAAAAATGGCTAGACAGCGTAGACAGACTCCTCACTTAAAAATCGCAGCCGAAAAAAGTTAGCTCATATGTGCTAGAGGCCAACTCTGTCGAAGGTCACATGGACTTTATAACTGGGTAATTTTTACGCATCTCGACGCAAGCCACTACCGGCCAATGTCAAAATGCCATCGTGCGAGCACTTTTACATTAAAAGCAGGAAAACGGCCCCTAAATGATGGTTAAAAGCAGTTACCATCGCCTATTGACAGCTATAACACCAAAAGAGGATGCATTCTCTGCGACAAAGATAAGTTGAAAAGTGTCATATGACTGTCATTTCACCAGCACCCATACCCTAAAATCGGGAAACGGCAATACGTGCATTGGTAGAAATATACACGATCGCCGTTGGCGTTGCGTGGGGTTCAAATACACCCCTTAATCTTTATATTAAGTCTCTAAAATGACGAGTTTTGGTTAGGGCAAAATGAAGAAGACCATAACGTATTATATTTCTGCTCGTCACCGTTCTGTTGGCGCTCCCTAAACAATGAAATGATAAGTATATGACGGAGATATCATAAGATAAACCCAACTCATGTAGACATCTCAAACTCAAAACATATAACACATTCTTACCTTATAACTACTAAACCATTATACACAGCACGCACGCACACACCATTCCTAACAAAACTAAAAGCTAGACAATGTTTAAATGCTAACGTTAAATTCAAAATCAAAGTCAAAATTCATTTATTCATTAAAATCACAAGGATCACTTTGAAACGTCGGTTTTATCAACGCCTAAATATATTTTAAATCGAATAAATAAAAATTGGGTCAATAACAACAGCTGTTAATCATAGGGTTGCCACAAGAAAAAAAAAAATAAATCCGCGTAGTGGGGCCCTGTTCACCTGTAATACAGTTTTTCCAAACACATCTCAAGCACCAGTCTCTCGCTAAATAGGTGAAGTGAACATGGAAAGACTTAGATATGCATCATGTACGCGCCACGTCTTCGTCATGCCTTTTCGCCACTCACTATGCACATTTCAGTATATGCGTGTACAGATCTTTTACTACTTTGGTCACTAGATAGAAGATAAATCATGTCCGCGCCACACATCTTTGTCACCTTCTGCCACTCACCTTCGGTAATTCTACATTCCACCTTTGTAGAATTACCGCTGGTTTAGACGCGTATACAGATCTTTTATTGTTTTATTTACGCTGCCGAGTGGCAGAAGATAACCTTGGCTATATTCAAGATGGCCTAGAATTTCTTCCTTTTCAATGTCAATAAATACTTCAACTTACAAGCAGGTACATTTTTGATTATGAATAACAGAAAATATTATCGCTACGTAACGATATCTACCAGAATGTATATACATAGAAGAGAAAGTAAAGATATTAGATATAGCAGATACGAGATAAGTAAAGAAGATTAGATTTGATCGCACTCCTGTCCCGAATCTGTTCTTTGACTGCTTGTATTTTGGAGAGGCATTGACTTTAGAACGTGACTCCAACGAGGTATCGGTGGTGGATGAGCATGCTGGTTGCTAACTTTCAGGATCATATCGTTGCAGGTCACGACGGCTGCTTTGCAATGGCGGCCCTTTCTCTTGTGAGTACATATCCACCATACTTTTGTTTCGTAATTTCTTACGGTCGAAGTCGAAACGGAATATCTATAATCCGAAAGAATCAGGACTCTGTTTCCTTGCGCTGACTGTGTGAACTCTGCAACTGAAATATCGCGGTTTTATTAAGGGACTAATAACTAATGAAAGCCGATACGAGGGTATCCGGAGAACCAGAGTCCTCAGCATGTTTGCAAAATAAGTCCAAGAAGCAATATCGAATGAGCACAAAACAATATAATGGACAAGGTGACAGTTTTCAACTCCTTAATGCTATAAATAGGTACCGGTTTACTTAATTTACTCTACTATTAATAACATAGTAAAAAATGGTTATTATTTAAGTATGTAACTTGTATCAAATTGGTGATTAGGTAACGTTAAGTAAAGTAATTACAACATTATTACATCAGTGATGAGGCAATTTTGTTTGACTAATTGAACTCTATGGGAAAAACGACATATTTAATTTACGTAAAGCTTAGTAAATTAAATATGTCGTTATCGTACTGCAGTTACTTGAAATAGCACACTGTCTACTTTTCTGGGTATCACGCGAGCCAAGCCGATGTGTAATAATATTGGTATAAAATTACTAATAGTACCTAAGTATTTAAAGCATTTAAATTCTTCGGCGGTGGTGGTGTTTGATCGTGTTGGTTTTTAGTTTTAACCATGACTGTCGTCATACGTAACAACAGTTCAGCTATTGCCAGACCTCTTATGTGTACGCGTTTAATAATTCTTAGCGCCTCTTCATTTAGCCATCGTAAATATATAATTCGCTATATTGTTATTCCTTGGCATGACATGACCAAAGATAGTATAGATATTAGAATTCTATATAGAAGAAAAAAAATGGCATGGCATATTCTAGAAGGTAAAGATATATATTTCAGAATGTAATATAAAAACATTTTACTGCGAGCTAAAGTTGGTGATCTATTGGCGAGCCAGCAACGGGTCTAATCAACCGTACCATAAAGCGAACGCCCTTGCTTTCCGCTTTTAGTGAACTTTGTTAAGACAAAACAAGTATTCCAAAAACTATCGTGAACTTGACTATTCATATTGTAAAAACGGGAATTTTCACGTACTGCACTATCGGTGAAGGCACCGACTAAGTTTCGACTCATTCCGAGAGTCTTCATCAGGGTGAGTGGTTGCGACTTTCTCCTTCCGCGTCGCGCCGTGCAAACACAACGCCCGTGCAAGGCACGGATGAAAACAAGTATTGTTTTCATTCAAGTGTTGGTGCGTGTTTCGCGTCTACTATCGACTATTCGAGTATTTTATGCCGCAGTCCTATAAGTATGTACACAAGCCCAGCAAGCCTATCCATTGGTCCGTCGTTCCTTCGATGTTTTAGGTGATGCACCTAACTGGTACGCTGACGTGGCGACAGTATAGCTCGCCAATAGATCATTCACTTAGAACGGCGGGAAACTAGGAACTCGACTAACTAATATTCTTTGTATTTGGCAAAATGCTGTCAGGCCGTATCATTTTGTCCGAATGCGTGCCTAGTTAACACTAGGTACATACTCTTAGATAAGTAGGTAGGTATTTCTGTATCGTAAAATAAAGTTAATATCAAGAGTGAAGTTGGATTTAATAAGCTTACCTAGGTATTTAAAATAACAATGATAACTTTTAATATGTCTTAACTCTAAGGGTTCACTTCTTGCAAAGTGTTTTTTATGAATACCTAATTTCATATTTCCTAGTTTCCCTTTATAGCGACATTATGTCGTGAATAACAAAAATAAAATTAACTAGATAAATTAACAATATACGCTCTACGCTCTTGTATGTCTTCAAAGATGTATATATTCTAAGTATAATTATATCCTCCAGCTTCAACACAAATCTTTTAATATTAAAATCTTAGAAAATATTTTTTATCTTTTTTAAAATGGCTGTATAGGTAATAAGATTAGTAAGATTAAAAGTTGTAATTTTATCATTTTTTTCATATAAATGCGAACAATGCTATATAACTACTTATTTTTAGATCAGCAAATAAGATAGGGTTTAAACCCCAAACGTAGTTTCGTTTAAAGCTATTTTTTACTTATAAAACTCGATTAAACTATAGATACACAATTTCCATTAACAGGTTTGCGGTCACTAGCTTGATTAAGATTGTTAATATTAGTAACATATGTAGAACATCAAATTTATGTATTCCAAAAATTTTGATTCAGCGTGAAATTTCATTCCAAAAATTCAATCGGCAATGCGTTTGCCAATATATTACGCCATAAATCGAGTGACACTGAGTCAGAATTTCGATTTTACATTTTAAAAACTCGTTTGAATTTGAAATAAAATACTACGAATAAAGATTATTGCGTAGGGTTCTCTACCTCATCCAGTTAGATTAGTAAATATCATTTTTAGAACGCGAAACTATTATTGAAAATATTTGTACGGACGAGTTAGGGAACATGTAGCGTTTTGTAAAGATTACTAATTGATAAGGAAAACGCTAGTCAATTGGCAACGCATTGCCGCAACGTCACGATTACTAACCTTGATTATGGCTTTCGGAATGAGTTGAAGCTAATTTAAAACGACCACATTTTCCACACTGAGGCTGCGTGTGTTCTATAGTCGCTCTTATGATCTCGTTATTTTGCGTCCACACGATCGACCGTTTGCCGCTTTTGTAAATACATGCCCAACGTATAGCCCCGGTTCTGCTTATCCTGTGCTTTACGAACTTGTGCTTCGAAATAATCGTGATCGAATTCCCGCGGAACGTAGTTCTGTATTCTGGAACTAAAAATATATTATTTTAGTACTAAAACGCTTGCAGAGTCAGACACTATTAACATCTAATAATTTCGGCCGAATGTTTGGAAATGGACATGAGGTAAATACCACAACGTATTTGCAGACCACATCGAAGCAGACCTAGAATCGATAGTGCTAAGAGATAGTGGCTAACGTCCGTGCGAAGACATCGCACGGACGTTAGCCAAGCTAGGTGCAAGCAGTGTAGTCACCACATATACTGTATTAATGCTACCTAGCTCAGGAGTCTGCCTGCAGGGCAGTGCATTCGTATCCTTAAGAATGTCGGGGTCGCTTCACTATTTTCAAACACGTATTGTCTAATCATTCATGACGTCATATTCAACCCTCCATTAGTACTTATTTAAGCTGATGAATTATCTGGTGTGCAATAAAGTATTTTCTCTCTGTCTATATATCTTTTCACCAACCTATTTATTTCAGATTATACATTACACTACTTACATTACTGATGTTAAGTATCTTTGATGTCAAAAAAGATTCAATAAGGACAAGAGACGCATTCAGAGGATTTTATTTATCAGCTTACAGTAAGATTAAAAAATACTAGACTATACTCGCTTTTGAATATATACCATAGTTCCTGTCTCATGACCGCAGTGTGTTTGCGGACGGTACTCATGAGAAAGGACCTTCAGCAGGAAAATAGTAAAGTGAGCATGTGGTATAGTCGAAATTATTAAAGGATTCTTGATATTATAAGACGACCTCTGTGGCGCAGTAGGCGAAGGCCTGCCTGAGACGCAGAAGGTTGCGGGTTCGATTCCCGCCACGGGACAAATGTCTGTATGATTTGCAAATATTAGTCTCGGGTCTGGGTGTTTTTCTATGTTTAATATGTATGTATTTTATAAAAAAGGAAATAAGTAGTTTAACAGTCATTTAGTTCCCATAATACAAGCTCTGCTTAGTTTGGGGCTAGATGATGCTGTGTGAAAAATGTCGAGCATTATTTATTTATTTATTTCAATTACTAATGTTCCTTTACTTACTACATTTTAATTTAGTTAATAATTTGGAACTAATTAAATATTAAATTGCTAACTAAATATTAAAGTGGGTGAAGTCGGGCTGTGGATGATGATGATGAACTAAATATTAAGTAACTTAGTAATAAAATTTGGAACTTTAATACAAATTTTATATTTTCTCTTCAACAATCTCTACTTTAAAATGGTGGATGTGTATGTTCAAAATAGCCTTTGATATTTTTTCTATTGTAAGTCCAAATTGCTGGTTTGCAACTCTTTCTGCTTTGAGAGGTGCAAACCCAACGCTCTCTCACTTCATCTTTGCATATTGTGTATCTTGTGTATTTATATTAAAAAAAAAACATTATTGTTTTTAAGCGTCTTGATGAGTAAAACTCAGGAACTAAAAAATACAAGTTATGGTGGTTATCCATTAGCGAGCCAAATTGGGGACTAGGTATCGATATGAGATCATAAATATTTGTTTCCATGGAATTTAAATAATCGAGAATAAAATCTACCGAGCATGGTGTATCATGCTCTGTCACTTTAACTGTCACTTTTGTCAAAGTAATGCCAAAGCGGCGTGGAGTGTTGTTGATTAACAAATTGGTATTTCATTTAGAAATGTATTTTATTTATGATTCCTAAAATTAAAAATGATACTACTTTCAACTACATTGAATACTTATTAATTTCAATTTCTTTAGGAATTCTTATTGAAGTATTATTTAGTGGATCAAACATTTATTTTTACCATACCATTACTATTTTGTTACTGTACCTAAATGTATGTCGCAGCCAACTATCTTAATTAGACTTTTAGTTCATAGTCTAGCATTTTACTAAACGGCGCTGTTCTCCTCTCGGCCTAGATGATATTCAGCCATTCAAATAAAAAAAAACTTAACAACCTAATCTACTCAATGTCATCGATTAAAAAAACTCATCCATCCACATAACAATCTAGTCAATGTCATCTGTTTACAATATGGCTAAAGATTGGCAGCCATCGCAATGACATTCCGGCAGGACGTCAATACATCGCATAGTCAAAAGCTAGGCTGTTAACTGAAAGGCTAATCAAGGCTTACAAAAATGTATATATATAACAAAAAATTTGTAGGGCACAAGATATTTTATTGATAATTGCTTCGTGTTCTACCACTTAGCGGTGGATGCGTGTGTTCAACGTAAGCTTTGATTATTTCCTCGTCGTTCGTCCAAATGGACGCTTTACATCGTCTACTCCATTGGGAGGTGCAAACCCAGCGTTGTTTTCCACCTTTATTGCCAGTTCTGAAGTTAGTGTATCTATACTTCGACAGGATCATTATTTGATTTCCACGTTTCGTAGTGCAGAATTCTGGAACTAAACAAATCCAATATTCAGAGACGTATTTTTTATACAAAGCGGTTATAGAAGAACTATGTTTGATCAAACATTTTCATAATTTAGAATAAAATAAAATCATTTTCTGAAAACAAGGGCGCAGGACAAAACAATGCTTGTATAAAACTGAACATAGTTAATGTGATGGTACATATTTAACAATAAAATTAAATCATAATAATATAATTTAATCGTCACATGCCTAGCTTAGAAACACCAAAGTACATATGTACATAATCAAAGTTAGTCGAATACATGAATATTCAATCCTAATAATCCTAGCCTATCGCATCCTATCCTACTAATATTATAAACGTGAAAGTTTGTGATGTTTGTTTTCTTTCACGCAAAAACTTCTGAACGGGTTTTGATGAGACTTTACAGTAATATAGCTTATACATCAGAATAACACGTAGGCTACTTTTTATCCGGGTACCACGCGGGCGAAGCCGAGGGCAGAAGCTAGTTATTTATAATTTCATGATAAGAATGAATAAATGGAATAACGTTATCGTACACCTTATGAAATAAACAATAACATATTAAAATTTTATGTATGATAGTCAGTCTTATCGCTTAAAAGCGACTTCTTCCAGACAACCTTGGGATGGAGAACATTCTATGTGATTGTCTAAACAAATATAACTTTCTGTTGGCGGTAACGCCTTCGGAAAGATTGTATGGAAATGACATTAGCTGTGGGAATGTCACGTGACAGCTGCCAAGTTTTGAAAGGAGAAATAAGCTATATTTGTCTAGACCCCAGGGGTGTAATTTTATAATTCGTGATTTTTTGAAGATTATGTTCGTCTACCAATTTGATTTTGAAGATTTTGTTCGTCTACCAATTTCATTTTGAAGATTATGTTCGTCTACCAATTTGGGGAGGATGTGCATGATCAGTGCACGCTTTGATAATTCTTTTATTTAACGTCCAGATAGTTGCTTTGCATCGCTTGCTGCATTGAGAAGTACAGATCCAACGCTGCTTTATTCCACTGACGCTGGTACCGCTGTTTGAGTATCTGTACTTTGACAGGATCATTATTTGACTGCCGCGTTTTGTAGTGTAGAATTCTGGAACTAACGAAATCGATGTTATAATATTTTTTAATTACCATTTATTTTTATTTCTTTTTTTTTAATCCATCCATCACGTATACATTGTCCTGACCTCACGCTAGAATTCTCTGTGTCGTAGGTGTCAGGAACTATGAGTACAGTGGTACAACAATACTCACTCGATTTGTGAGTGCGTTTTTGGTAAAAAAAATGTTCATACATGATAGTTTCAAAAGTGATACATGTTACAATATTCAGAGGCTTGTCGTGTTAAGTACGTATAAATGTTGAATTTTTTTAAGTGCAAACTGAACATTTGTATACCAATTAAAATAATAATTATATTCAGGGCTGTAGAAAACGTTATCATGACATAATGTTTACTATAAACGGAATATTTCCATGATTTGCGAATTATATTTCCTGATATTTCAGCACAGTTGCATGTACATCACGGGAGTATCTGGAGTCTTAGCGGGTAGGTTTTAGTGGCAGACGAACAGATCTAATCTCTTTCTTACTTTTTTATTGCGAATAATACCACTACCACCACTACCACCGGTTTCACTGTCATATTTTGAAAACATCTCACAGACAATAGCGTTATATCCACTATCGTTATTTCAATAGAGAGAAGAACTCATGCATGTTGCAAACTCACAAATCAAATCGTTTTTATTTTGTTTTTATTTTAATCATCTTGCCCCAAAGAAAGACTTTTGACTAAACAATAGCTTGTGTTATGGGAACTACATGGGGACTAAATACATACTTTTTTGTAAATACATAGAAAACACCGCGAGACAAACATTTGCAGATCACACAAACATTTGTTCCGTGGCGGAAATCGAACCTGCAAAGGATGCAGCTCAGGCGTGCCTTCGCCCAATGCGCTACAGAGGATGTCGTAACCATATAAAATAACATACATAAAATCATCCTGTTTTTTGGTAAAAAAAAATTATATGTTCAAATATATTTCATGCACTCTTAAATTGAGGTGGATGCGTATGTTCAATATTCGCTTTGATAATTTCTTCATTGTACGTCCAGATAGCCGCTTTGCATCGCTTGCTGCATTGAGAGGTACAAGCCCAACGCTGTTTTAGCCCTGTATTGCCAGTTCTGGAGTTAGTATATCTATACTTCGATAGGATCATTATTCGATGTCCGCGTTTCGAAGTGCAAAACTCTGGAACTAACAAAATCTATGTTATAATATTCAGAAGTGACTCATCGCGCCCCTTGAGACCGCGGTTTACAAAACGATTAAATTCAGAAATACATTATATGTTTTTGTTGAGTATCCCACTGAATTTCGACAGTTCGTTATTTCAACACGTCGCTAACTTCGAAAAAACATAGTTCGACAAGTCATTGTTTCGACTGAACATACTTCGACAACACACACCTTCAAAAGACCACTACTTCGCACAGACCCTACTGCGACATGCACTTGTTCGGCAGATCATTATTTCGATAGAAACAAAAAAAAACCTAATAACCTAACCTACATGATATTTACTTCGCTCGTCGCCGCCGCTCGACACCGCCGACTGATCATGTCATGTCGAAGGTATGTTTCTGTCGAAATAATGATCTGCCGAACAAGTGCATGTCGCAGTAGGGTCTGTGGAAGTAGTGGTCTTTCGAAGGTGTGTGTTGTCGAAGTATGTTATTTCGAACTTAGCGATATGTCGAAATAACGAACTGTCGAAATTCAGTGTGCCACTGGTTTTTTTACCTGCAACGTAAGGAGCCCGTGTATCGGGTAAGTATTTTTTCTTTGTATGTTTATTTTTTCTATACAAAGAGCTATTCTGGGAAAGGTATGTTTTCATGATTTTGTAAAGTAGTACTTATCTGTAGATCATGGTCTGAACACGTAGGTGTCGGCTTTAAAAGACCATTTATTTTTCAAAAACAAACGTTTATAAAATGTACCATTAGTTAGTGAGTTAGTATTTATTCAGGACGGGATTTTGATAAGAATATAGTTTTTTTTAATTCGTACGCTGCTTGAACAAACTATACGCAAATGCAGTGTGACACGGCAGGCTGTGAAAATAAACGTGAGCGGACATTTTCAGTTCATGATAAACTTCGTATTACGCTCTTCTACCACTTTGCTGTAGATGTGTATGTTGAAGTTCCGCTTTGATAATCACTTCGTTGTGCGTCCATAGTGCCGCTTTACATCGAATTCCGTTCTTCTTCCACTTTGCGGTAGATGTGTATGATGAAGTTCCGCTTTTATTATCACTTTGTCGTGCGTCCATAGTGCCGCTTTACATCGCATTACGTTCTTCTACCACTTTGCGGTAGATGTGTAAGTTGAAGTTCCGCTTTGATAATCACTTCGTTGTGCGTCCACAGTGCCGCTTTACATCGCATTACGTTCTTCTACCACTTTGTGGTTGATGTGTATGTTGAAGTTCCGCTTTGATAATCACATCGTTGTGCGTCCATAGTGCCGCTTTACATCGCTTGCTCCTTTGAGAAGTACAAATCCAACGCTGTATTGCACCATTGCATGTTTTTGAGTTTGTATATCTATACTTCGACAGGACCATTATTTGACTTCCGCGTTTCGTCGTGTATAATTCTGGAACTAATGAAATCCATGTCACAATAATTTAAATTAATCTAATGAGCCTGTCTGATCCCACTGCAACTCAACAAGTGGAAAAGAGAAGAGAGGCCTCTTCTCTTTTCCACTCTTCGCGATCTTGTGAATCCGCTGGTAGGTGAACAGGATACCGAAATGTTCGTCACGTCACCTTCGCCTGGGCCGATCCCGTGAACGCGTTACACCTTGTGGGACCCATTTAGTGGCTTTTTTAACCCACAGTTCGGCATACGGAACACAAGAAAGACATATATTCTTAGTAGGTATTTCATTTAAAAGTGAATAGTGTAGTATATAAAAAACTACGTAGAGAGTGTAAGGTGTATAAAGGGAATATATTATACACTTATAATAAAGCTGAAGAGTTTGTTTGTTTTTTATCTGCACGCGCTAATCTCTGGAACATCTAGTATATTATAATGTTAGTGTAGTGAGTAGGTAAGTAAAGGACTTATTAAAAAGGCGAATGAATAAAAATACTTTATTGTAATACTATATGGAATACATAATAACTTGCTAAAATGTAAGGTACCTCTACAATACTGGTGTTTACTTCCTAATTGATGAATTAATAAAAGAGTGCTTCCTACTTACTTACTTACGTACTGCTAGTACATAGGTACGAAAAGGAATTAGATGCTTCTAGTTCAAAAAGTACCTAAGTAAGGTATAGATTTTATATACAAGATATCTGAAATTTGAAGAACATGTTATTTTTGGTCTCTACTAAGTATTTTTCGAAATTCCACACCTAGAGGGAGCAGCGAGAAGATGAAGTTAGTATAAAAAAACCGGACAAGTGGGAGTCGGATTCGCCCACCGAGGGTTCCGTACAAATTTGTAGGTACATATTATAAATAGTTCAGGTATGGAGTTCGCAGTTTTTTCCGAGCTTTTCCCGTAATTCAGTTTCCAAAACCACGAGCAATTACAAATGTATAGTTTTCAGATTTTTCCCCTGTACCTGTACTATGCCTAGGCGAATGCGCCTAGTTTAACATATTCAGATAATTTTCATGATAGCTTTGTGTTCTCCCAGTTTGAGGCAGATGCGTATGAACAACGTTCGCTTTGATAATATCTTTATTGTAAGTCCAGATAGCTGCTTTGCAATCCTTACTCCTTTCAGATGTGCAAACCCAACGCTGCTTTTCAGATCTTTTATTGACATTCCTGAAGTTAGTGTATCTGTACTTAGACAGGATCATTATTTCATTTCCGCGTTTCGTGGTGCAGAATTCTGGAACTTAATAGATATATTATTACAGTAGCTAATTAATTATATAAATTTCAGTCCATTTGGTACCAAGTGTACCTGTCTCGATAAAGTAGGCCCAGACTCAAGCCGTATTCAAAACTAGTGTGAAACTCTTTTATCTGACATATTATTATTATTTTATTTACACCCCCACCACTCTCACAATCTCTTATTATCCTCTCCATCCAACGGTTGTCTGGAAGCGATAAGACGCCCGATTGTACCTTCTTAAGAATTAGATTTTGTTTAAGATGTAACATTAAAGTATTTGCATTCATTCATTTACTAATACCCTCACATAAACTGCGCACTGTCAAAAAGTTTGAGAATGTGTATCATGGGAGTTCCTACAGATGTAAGCATGATTAGTTTATGTTTTAAATTAAATTATTATCAATTATTTACAAAAAGAGTGATACAGCTACCAAAATATAGGCACAACATCAACGGATCTAAAGACAGTTGCAAACGATTTATAGATAACTGATAACTATAAGATGAAGGCGTCTTCAAAATGCTGGGAAGCATCTAATAGTTTAGGATATTATTAAGACGTACTTAACCGTTTTCCTGCTGACGTTTCGTATTTAATAATATCTTGAAATGATACCAAACATCGGTCATTTCATTTATCGAAATTACCGAATTTGCAAAAAGTTTTTTGACTTTTTTAACTTTTGATTAACAACAACGGTTGTTAATCAAAAGTTGTAAACATGTATTACTTTTACAGGACCCCTTTTCCAGATTACATACATATTCTGGGACACCTTGTAACAGCAGTAGCAGGCTTAAAATTTGGGCATCACATTTGGGCATTATCTAGTTTATGTAATTTAAGTAAAAAAAAACATCCCACGATAGACATTCTCAAATTTAAACTCAGTACGTAGAGCCTAGTAGAGGGTAGTCAGAGGCACATCCAAACATTATTTGGCACATGCCTAAATTTTGCATAGCTTATTTTACAAATTGGATTTAAAAAGTCTTTATTAAAATGGGAATGAATAAATGAATGAAACTACATTAGTCCATAAATAAATAAAACTTAACAAAACTACAAAAGTCAAAGTACAATGGGCGGTCTTATCGCTTAGATGCGATAAAGTTGGAAGACTTTGGATCAATGACGTCTCAAAGAGAATTTGGTGGATGGAGGTGGATCAAGATCGTTCGTCATGGCACCTAAAGCCTGCTTGCATTAGACTTTTAGATGATATTGATGATGATGATGAAGTTGGAAATAATCCTAACGTACTGTCATTAATAAATACGAAATTAAAATAATTTAAAGTTTATTTGCCAAAAACAATAGGCACCGGTTCTCTATTAAACCAACCAACTTAATTTAAACTATAGCTCTCTCTTTCTGATAGTGCACGCAAGAAAGAGATAACAAGAATTTTACTCCTGTCAAATTAGTTTACGTGTCGCTCTTCTTCGTATTTATAAGCAATTTTGATAGCAATTTTGAAATTTCGACTCAATATGCATGGAGAACTTAGAACTGACTAAATCAACTGCACTAAAATTTTTGCTAAACAATTACGTGTGGTTTACACGAGCATTAGCACCGAAGTCAACGATTTGGGTGGCTGAATTGAAAACAAGAATTATTTCTGGAGTGTCTAATTGAATTACGTGCTATAATAAAATATTAGATCAAAATGATCTGTCGGCGGCGTCGAGCGGCGGCGACGAGCGAAGTAAATATCATGTAGGTTAGGTTTTTAGTTTTTTTTGTTTCTGTCGTAATAATTATCTGCCGTACAAGCGCATGTCGCAGTAGAGGCTGTCAAAGTAGTGGTCTTTCGAAGGTGTGTGTGGTCGAAATATGTTATTTCGAATCAATGGCTTGTCGAACTATGTTTTAACGAAGTTAGCGACGTGTCGAAATAACGAACTGTCGAAATTCAGTGGGCCACTGTTATTTCTGTCCCTCTCATTTGTTTGACGGAAAGAGAAACATAAATATTTGTTGTGTTCTCTTCCGTTGACGAAACGGTCTTAAGATTTTGTGTTCCCATCTCCTTATGGAGGAAGATGTGAATGGTCCTTATGCACTTCTACAATCACATTGTTCAAAGTATAAACTATAGCTTTGCATTTCTTCCCGCCTTGAGAGGTACAAACCCAACGCTCTTTACTACCATCATTATGTGCATACTGCTGTGTGAATCTGTAATTTGACAAAATCATCATTGGTTTTCCTCGTTTTGTCAGGCAGAACTCTGGGACTTCCTCTTTTTCATCGTATACTTCTGTTTTCATCGCTTCAATTGTGTTTGCAACAGGCTCTAGCAGATAGCTGTTCGTTATTTTTTCCCCATTATTTTCTTTCTCCTTCTCTTCGTTCTTCTTTCTTTCATTCTCTTTCCTTTTGTTCTGCTTCTTTTTATCGTCCTTCTTTTCTTTCTTCTTCTTTTCAATCTCTGTTTCATTTTCCTTCCATTCCTTCTGTGTTTTTGTCTTCTTTCTTGTTATAGGTCCTTTTTCGGTTACTCGACCGAAGTTATGGCTTTTACTAGAGCCGATTGAGACTGTCGGCGAAAGAACTAATGATAGGAAAGTATTCGTTTTACCACGCAAGTTGTAGTTGTTGTTAATGGTTCTTGATAAGTTGGACCGTGCTTTTTTTTTAAATGCTTCATTATTGGAGGTCGTTTTTACGATGATAGGCATTTGTAGAGTTGGGTTGAACTCTGAAACGAAAAAAAATATCAAATTCAGGGAACGATAAAATTATTCTTGTTTTTCATACAAACTTACTTCAATTCTAGTAGTGCACGTTTTTATCGTAGTTTAAGATTGAACACGTAATAAAAGTTTCCTAAAAAACAACTTAACGTGCTCCTAAAATAAAACTGATTGAATACTTACCAAACTAAAAACATTTGCGCTACCAAAGCCTATATTTTTGGAGACCTTGACCCTATAACAAGTTAAATTTTAAAGCTACATCAAAACTAGCATCCTCCTTTAAGTTCCTGCTCGAAGAACGCTTGTCTAATCATCCTTTTACTATATATATCGGAAATACAACTAGCTATATCTTCGATAATTTCAAAAAGTATCTGCCTTCTGAGGTGTTTCCGCTGAATCATAACATGACCCCGCTTCAATAAATATGTAAAAAGAGTCCTTCAGAGAGAACACATCGGCAATGCCAATAGGTAATGGCAACCGCTTTCCATCAGGTTTAACTGTTTGCTTCGATATAACATAAAAAAAAACTATATTTCAATTATACTTCGTGCTTTGTCTCTCGAGATTATACGAAAGTAACCTGTAAAAGAAATTGTTATATATAATGATAATACACAATGCCTATGTGACACCACTCATATACTCATCTCTTTGTACAAAGCACTCATGATAGAGCTTCACAATTATTAATTTTGTCTTATTGGTTCCCCGACATTATACTAGCTACTGCCCATGACTCCGCGCACTTGGAAACCGGTTTATACGTAGTCTATGTGAAATTTCACATAGACTACTTATAATCCCGTTAATAGCCTGAACGGTTACGGTTTATCAATGAAAGTCTAATCTGAGGGTAGTAGAGTTCTGTGTAAGGGCTCGTCCGAGGAAGTGCTACCACCATGCCTATTTCTGCCGCCAAGCAGTAATGTTCTCATTGCTGTCTTCCGGTTTGAAGAGCCCGTGATATTAGAGGTACATGAGATCTTTCATCGAGATATCTCATGGAGGTAACGCGTGAATGATATCTCTGGTATCACTTTGCAAGCGTCCACAGTTTGATTGCCTTTTTAGTAGTATAAGTAAATAATTGCAATAGATTCTCGTAAAACATTCTCCATCAACTTATTAGGTAAGCACTTAAATACCATAAGATTCAATTATTTTACAAATTTAGGTAAACCTACATAAAATCACAGGAAATAAATTATTGAAAAACATAAAAAATCATGATAAAAGCTTTATGCTACCCTGACCCTGTCATTGTTAAAAAGAGGTTATTACTCCCCACCTTCAATGGACATGCAATTCTATCAAAATTTTATTTGAGGTTTCAGTCTCCAGACCGAGGTGGACCGTGGAATTAGGTTCACAAACACAATAACGGCTAGTTATGTTTTCATAGGAATCTGTTATCATAATAAATTATTAGACTTGACCGTCTGTTTATTTGTTGTTGAACTCAAGCCTTAGAACTTTAGAAAACTAACTTGAAATACAGAGACAGCCGTATCCCCGTCGCCTGGGTATACAAATGTTTCTATATTCAAGGTTATTTAGCTAAATATTTTAGGCGGAAAAAAAATTGCCGCTTAGATTTTTTCTGTTTTGTCGGCCACTCAATTATTTTCCCCTGTATAAATAGCAAGAGGTATTGGATAAAACTTTTCGCTGCTGTGCGGCGGAGGGTGTGAGTGAAGAGTGTTCCCTTTGATGATCCTCCTATCACAAGTCCACACAAATGCCTTACACCGCTTACTGACTCGAGAGGAGCAGCGCCATCTAGTATTCGCTCCACAAACCCCTGAGCCCCTCATGTTGTATCTGTAGTTTGCTAGTATTAAAAGCGGCATCCCTTTTTGCGACACGGTGAAATCTGGAACTGCAATGTAATAGTTTTAGTATTCTAGTAAAATTTTAAGCTGAAAGTTCTATATGTAATAAGAATAGAATATAATATCTTTATTGTCATAGGTGAAACATGTAAGAAAGCGTAAAAAATATACCTACTAAATTGACTCGTCAAATGCGTACACGATTCGGCCTCTCATAGTTTGTGTTATGTTCTCTTTTCTATAGATCAGTTATCAGGGTTTTCGCAGACAGAGCATCGTCGTCCAATGTATGTGACAAAAACGCATAACGCGGAACAGACATCTTAAAGTGATCTCTGAAGCACGGAAGCTCTCAGTTTTAAAGCACCGGTCACTATCCAGTTGGTGACTTGAATGCTGCTTATCTATCCTAGCTGATTTGTTATCAACTAGGCAAGCTACGACAAGAGCGGTTTCTATTCCTCTTTAGGTGGCTTTGAAAAATACTTACCTACTAAGTAAGAGGTCACTGATTCAAGTTTCGTCAAGGTTAATACTGATATAATATACCCAAAGGGGTATATTATAAAAATACTATTTACGCTGGTAAATAGCTGTTACCAGCGGCTTTACATGCGTGGAGTCATGTTTAAAAAAACATGCTCCTATATACACTTTCACCCCCATGTCCCTCCCTTAAATATAATGACATTCCCTTGTCAATATATTTATGAAAATCTGATGTATGTTCACAAAAATATTAATTTGTTTAAGAAAAAAAGCGATAATCACAATGTTAATACTAGAAATAAAGATAAACTCGCTGTTGCCACTTGTAGACTCCATAAAGTAAATCGTTTAAAGGGCATGGTGTACGCTTTTATAACAAACTCCCAAGAGCTATACAAAAATTATCAATTAACAAATTTAAAAACGTAATTAAACAAAAGCTTTATAAAAAGGCATACTATAAAATATCTGATTATTTAGATGACAAAAACTCTTGGGATTGAAAATGCTCCAACTCGAAAACTCTATTGTTTTGTAAAAGGATCATTAAAAAGAATAACCAGCCTTGTTTTCTTGCCTGGCTTGGTCGCGGAGGAACAGGCACCTAGATAAAAACCGACGTTTCAAAGTGGTCCTTGTGATTTTATTGAATAAATGAATTTTGACTTTGACTTTGACTTTAAAATGTAAAAATCCAAAAACCACACATCATTATTTATACAGAATGAGTAGCTACAATTCCAATTTTAAAAATCCTATCTTTAAAAAAATCGATACAAAATGTCAATTCCCATTTCCCCCTGTTAAAGTAGAAATCACCAAAAAATATTTTCTAGCACGTTATAATATAAACGTAAGTATGTTCCAAATTTCAGTTTTCTAGACTTAGTAGTTTTGACTGCGCGTTGATAGATCAGTCAGTTAGTCAGTCAGATTGAGATTTCCATTTCAAAAGAAACACACAGAGTGAAACATTTTCAAAACAAAATAACTAGATAGCATTTATTTAATTGCAATAAAAAAAATTAAAACCTTAAATTACATTTTATTCATAAATAGTATTATGATCGATCAGTTAGTACTGAGATCAGATACTGGGATTAGTTATTGCTGGTTTACACTAATATAAGCAACTGGTAAGTTATCTTTCGATATCAACTTGGTTTTATTCATCATTTTAACAGTTAAGTATGCATCGTAATGTTGGCAAGTAGACCTCTTCAGGTCTTAAAAGACGGTCGTCACAGCTAGACAGCTGATATGTTGCGCGCGCGACTTACCAGCAGCCTAACTATGAGAACAGTTTCGTCTACAGAAGAGAAGACAAAAATGTCTTCTATTGTACCATCCCGTTAGACAAAAGAGAGGGACAAATATAGTATGTGCCTTGTCTTCCATCGACAAAACCGCTGACCTGCTTGGCATGCAACTAGTCCGTCGCATGCTAAGCTGTCTATCTGTCTATCTCCGAAATATTCGAGTGGAATATTTCGGAGGTGGATGATTGTGTACATAATTTGTTTTTACTATAATATTTTGACAAGTCAGTATGTATGCCTTGCAATGTTTCCTGCTCTGAGCCGAACAGACCCAGCGTTTTCTTACACCATCTCTAAACCTATGGTTTAAAGAGAATCTGTAGTTTAAATGCATCAAGATTGGACGTCCACGCACCGAATTGACGAATATTGGAACTGGAATAAAAATAGAGTAGGTATAAACCGTCTGCTTTCGAAGCTGATTGCATTGATTGACTGATTTAAATGTATAAAGCTGTGTAGATTAATTGCTGTGTGTGCGCTTATCGGATAAATATTTTTCTCATCAACGCAAAATCTTTCACCGTTATTAAAGGAGTTGGACCGGTTGTGATCAGGTTATGTAACCCTTCTATTAGAACATAATGCGAGACGTCAGTGCAGATCTTGTTTCCCCCTCTTGGAATAAATTGACAATTAGACCTTCTTTCGGAATAACATAGGTAGGTATCCAAGACGATCCGTATTTTTAAAAATGTTAGATATTAAACATAACCTTGATGAAACTTATAGGATAGCTAAAATACCTAAATGGAGAAAAAAATCGTTCAAGAGTGGTATAAGAACGCTGTTTTAAGGGTGTGGCTATCGCAGTTCCCGAAAAAAGCTCGATCTTTTGCCATTAACCAATTAACAAAACAATTGAATTTTATTGTCTTTCATTCCAAACAACTTTTTTACGTAGCTGCAATAGCCATACCCACAGGGGGCACCGTGTGGTTTACCTAAAAAGGTAGTTCATAACAACGTAATAAAGAAATAGCTTTCGTGTAAAAATATTAGAAATATATTATAACGGCTTCAGTATAAAGTTTACCTCAGAATCAGAAAGTCAGGCGACCGAACCGACAACCGCTCGGGAAATGGTCAAAAAGTAACTATCATAAAAATGAAAAATAAATCCTTTGATATTGCTTTCACCTATAAAAAGAAGTTTTTTTTTTACAGCTACAGTAGCAAACAAGCATACAGCCAACCCTTAATACTTACTCAGACTTAGAATTTTGTTGTTTTTACATTTTCGAAAAGGAATCGTTTAAGAGAGAAAATTAAAAACATCACCCGCATCAATAAAATAAAAAGAGTACCTCAGAGCAGACAAGGAATCAGCAAGGCCCCAAGTGTTGCTAATGTCAATAAGACACAGTAAACTCTTTTGCCTTAGGTAGTATGCATGTTAGTATCGTCTTTAAAAAAATCTGTATTTTTTTGCCATGCTGTCATGCGCTTTAAATCAATGACCATGCATTCGAAATTTATGCGAATTCGGCACTTGTCAGCCCCTTAAGGGGAAACTCCTTAATTATATACAGGCGCATGGGTATGATGGGAGCTGCTCTTAACGACTACCATATCGTACGTAATTACGTACGCTTTACACCGCCTGCTGTGGTGGCAGGTGCAAACCCATCGGATCCGATCCCTCCTCTCACTCTGCTTCGAAAACCTGTGTTTCATGAATACCAGCATAGGTTTGCCATGCTTCGACTTGACATATTCGAACATGGAAGCCTTTTCGTAAGAATTGTTTTTTTTCTACACATGACGTTAGTTCTGGCGACGCATTCGCCCGTATTTTATCCGGAATGTGTTATTCTAGATCACGGATATTTACTTCACATTTTATCTTAATCAGCTCAGTTGGTACTAAGATTAAAGCGACAAGTAATTTTTTCTCGATACAAAAATAAAAAACGTAACAAGTAAATTTGCACTGGTGGTTTGCTAAAAATAATTATTGTTATACAGGCTATTGTTAGACTTATACAGGCTGATGTTGGTAAGTGCGTTACAGAACACCTAATTAAAAAATAAAAACTCAACGTGTGCAGATCTTGCTATTCAGTGTAATTTAATAAAAAATATATATGATTTCAATATTCCATCACCCAACGATCAATAAATATTTTTTCTTAAAATTAAACCCTTAGTAACCATGTAATACGGCTGTCATTGTTCAGAGGAAAATTCACAAATTAACCATAAATAAAATAAAAAAAGGTGCTTGGTATCCACCAAAGCGGAGAAGTGGCAATTAACCATCGTTAGTTAACATACATTTATACGCTTTAGTGGATAATTACAAGTTCTTTGTGTTCTTCTAGTACGATTATCACGACGAAATAGCGTGCCACGGACGCCTTGGCATCTAATCCCTTGGACGCTAATCTGCTAGTGAAAGGTGCAAGCAGCGCACAGCCCCGGATCATATTTGCACAAGCAACTCTGTTTGCGATTTTGTACATTTGTTATGTTCTTTTAGTACGAATATCACGACAAAATGGCGTGCCACAGAAGCCTTTGCGTTTATATCCCTTGGACGCTAATCTGCTAGTGAAATGTGCAAGCAGCACACAGCCTCGGATCATATTTGCACAAGCAACTCTGTTTGTGATTGTGTACATCCGTTATGTTCTTCTAGTACGAATATCACGACGAAATTCCATGCCACATAAGCTTTTGCGTCTATACCCTTTGGACGCTAATCTGCTAGTGAAAGGTGCAAGCAGCACACAGCCCCGGATCATATTTGCACAAGCAACTCTGTTTGTGATTGTGTACATTCGTGTACTTTATCACATTCCCGTCCACTGTAAAAACCGCTGCACTGCAGTCTTGGCTTCGCTGCGATGTGCAAGCCCACCTTAAATTAATTAATTTATTTATTTTTAGGAAAACCAACAGCACATATAACAGAAAAGCAAAATAATATAACACAGAAGGCCAATAAAAGGTTTTCACGCGTAGATATAGGGTAAAGATACATAGAGTGTGAGCTGGACAGGAAACAATACAACAGTTCAAAGAGCTATCAAAAAAGCATAATGATCTGGATCTCTTCTGATCCAGTGTCGAAACCGTGGGGCGGCGGCTAAGCGGAGATTTCTTTTCTGCGTAGCGAAATTGAGGTTTAATCGTAAATTCATATTTCTTTTTGCTCTCATTTTTTTTGTTTGTATATCTATTATTAATAAATAGTAGATATAGAAACAATTTTAACTGGTTAACTGCTCTTTGAACTGGTTACCAACTCGACAGATAAATATATTATCTATAGTTATAGTCTATCTATAGTTGCTTCCTACTACAGGAATACTTATAAAAGGGTTAAATCTCAGTCGTTTTAGGGGAGCGTTAAGACTAATTCTACCAAGAAAGTCAGAAATTCAAATAAGAAAATATAAACCAATGTATGTATAGTTAAAATAATAGTGGGATATGGTACCTTGTTTTTAGACCACAGATCCTGTGTCGTGAATACTTGTACCCCGCTATAACCATTAGTGGTTTTCCGGCGGGCGAAGTAATGTACCCTGAAACTGAAAGAGACATCATGATTTTCTAGGCAAGCGTATTTCATTCGCACTGATATTTTCATCTGGTGAGAAGGCGGTCACAGGACTATTTTGCCTCACACGTCCCACCTTTGTTTAGAACAACAGATGGATATTCGAGTAGATAATAAAAAAAACATAATCTCTACTGTACCCCACGGGGGTGAAGTATTATTGCCTTTTCTTTCATCTACGTAGTCATTCAATTTATGGTACTCGAATTATCCTTCACACAATAAAATGCATCGCTAAATAGCACATCACTAATATATCATGTTTGGAACGTGTCTCTGGAATACCTATTGTATGATATCCTCACAGATCTGCGCACTGAGTCATCTGAGCATCTGAGGATTTACATCATGGTGATTATAGACTTGTCCATAATTCGTCAAAGAAAGAAAGAAATAAATAAATAATGCTGGACATTTTCACACAGCATCATCTAGCCCCAACCTAAGCAAAGTTTGTATTATGGGAACTACATGACTGATATACTACTAATATACTTTTTTTTGTAAACACATACATAGTATACATAGAAACCCCCCCAGACCCGAGACAGATATTAGCCGATACAAACATTTGTCCCGCGGCGGGAATCGAACCTGCAACCTTCTGCGTCTCGGGCGGACCTTCGCCCACGGCGCTACAGAAGTCGTCAGAGAGAAAATTGTGGTAATGCAGCAGTTTTCGGTAAAAATCTAACAAATCCGTTGTTTTAACAAAACAGCAAACATAACATCAAACATCTTGTTCGTTGGTAGTCTTAGAGTTGGCACATAGTCCATGTACCTTATATGGCGTGCCTGAACACGTCTTGGACACCTTATTTTGATTGTACCTAATCAAACAGGCTGTGCCTAAAATGCCCATTGAAAGCTGTCGAAAAATCTATGCTTGAATCTACATAGATTTAATTATAAATAAATACATTCTTACACGGAAGGAGATATAGTGAGAAAGTTCATGAAGAAGATATATTGCGGACATGTAAGTAAAATTCTTATATGAATGGGTTAATTAGGTAACTTTTTCAAACTGGTGTGTTAAAGTATCACTCAATTCTTTATTGGATAAGTCGTTCTTATAGGTACAAGATTTAAAAAACATAATAACACATAATTAAAATATACTTAAATTTTGTTTATATACTTTAATATTAAGAATAATCGCCTGTCTCTTTCGTTCGATTACTTAAAAATCATTTTGAGGTTTTCTTAACGATTTTTGATTTGAAGCCCTCACTAAGAAAATATAGATTTCAAAGAAGGTAGCTAACGCGATAAATACGCGTGATGATTAAATCATTAAAGTTTTAAAAAACGTTCATCTATAAAATACGAGTATGTTAGTTTGGAAGCATTGCTCTGTCAGCCTTGACAACCAACTTTGGTTTATAATTTTATACCTATGAGATATAATTTTGCGGGTGGGTATGGTTGTCCGCAACCACTACTAAGCGACCTTCGATTGTGATGATATATGCTTTACAGCGTTTCCTTGATTTGTTGGAGCAAGCCCATCGGGTCTTCTTCCCCGATTGTCTTTCATGCGCATACTTGTAGTTTGAAACGACGAGCATCCGGTTGCCGTATTTCGAATGTATATATTTAAAACCTGAAAACATTATTCCTGTATATTATGCCGCATTTAACTTGCGTTCGCATTCGTCTCGACACTCGTCAAAACGTTCGTGTATAAGTGCCGACGCCAACTAACGTTCACGGTTGCGAAGTTTTAGGTCCGTCTCGCGAGTCGCGAGGCGAATGACGATCGTGCCGTTCACACATACGTCTTTCGAATAAATATCTGCAGAATATGCAAACGTTTTTCCATCAGTTTTTTTCTAGTTCGGTAGTTTTTTTATAACAAAAACAACTTTTTATGTAGAGTAAAAAATATTTACATTTACTTACTACTTATATTGACTTAAATACAAATGGAGCAGTGGATCATTACTAGATCATCCATAGCTAGCTCAACTGATACTAGTCTACACAAGTCTGATACAAACTAGGTCCTATCTAAAAATCTGCGCTGTTTCGCCTCGGCGGAGCAGCAATAAGCTGGGATAAGACCTTTTCGACTCATATATATATAGGACCTACCACTGCAGCATAGACTGCCCTCGTTAGCACTGGTTAGCACCCACGTATTACCCGTATTTTCTACTGTGTTTTTTTAAATTGTTTGTCTTTCTTTTCATTTGTACCTACTTGTCTGTGCTGTATCGTATGTGTCGAATAAAAAACGATCTATCTATCTTTTTATCTATCTAAGTCACGAGTAAAGATAGGTACTATATCTCAAAAAATATCCGACATTTTAGTCCAAGTATACATTCAAACATTATGTTTAGCACTACCTAATTTTGTACGTTGTTACGTGCAAGCCTATCGCCGCTTTTATTGGAACACTAACAACTGATGGCACTATTTATCAGCTCGCCCTATCCTCAAATTTTTTCTGGAAGAAAACTTTTGTTAAGATTAAGCTTGTGTATGCACATATCCTTTATATACGGTGACCTAACGATGTCTTTCCTCGTGCCAAGATTTGCGTGTTATTATGAATAAACTTATTACTTAGGTTTTTCATTGGGGCTATAAGAAGGTGAGTGTGTGTGGCTCCCCACAAATTTTATAACGTGATCTTCAAACATGATTATGTGTGCTTTACAGCGTCTGCTTGTCTTCAAAGAGCACACCCAGAGAGATTTTGAGACACTACTATGTCTTATGTCTTTCGTATATTTGTTGTTTGAAGCCACCAGCATCCTATTCCCTTTTATTGAAGTGATGTACTCGCAATGCATATCTAGAAATGTAAAAAATATCATATTGTAGGTATATGCCAAAAGTACAGATAGCTATCTAGAGACCGTAGCAAACGATTATCTAAAACAGCTGATTAATTCAATTTTTATCGAAAACTGTTGAATTTACCACCATTTTCTTCAATAAAAATATTCCAATTTCAAGAACCTCTTTTCGGCATTATACATATACATATTCTGGAAAACCTTTTATATTGACTTATAGAAAAGCATAAAGTGAGCATTTTGTAATAATTTTTATTTGATAAATCCTATTCTTCTTGACTTTAAACAATATTTGTTTTTTACAGCTATAGAACTTATAAAAAGCATTTTATTGTAATTTTTATTTGAAAAATCCTATTCTTCTTGATTTAAAACCATATTCGTTTTTTACAACTATTTACAATATCCTATAAAGAATATTTAACTTCAATATTTTATATATATTTTTTAAATATGAATTATCTTACCTACTCATAAAGATTTTTAAACAGTTGATTAACTTAATACTGCTTCGTCTCTTTACTATGTATGTGTCATTTTAAATAAAAAAAAACGTAGTTAAAATAAACAGATTCACAGCATTCTCCATGATGGACATCCTCAGATGATACCAAGTAGGGGGTAGTCAGAGGGACATTTACAAATAGTAATTCCTAGTGATAGGTTGCAAACCCATCGCTGCATGTTGAAACACTAACCGATGGCGAATGAAATTTTGGTTCAATGGCATGTCAGTTTTCGCACGATGATTTACGAACTCATTTTAGGCTTAAGCTCGCCTTTGTACATGCCTCACCTAATATTTTGTTTTATATTTTTGTTTTATTTCTGTGTACAATAAAGAATTACAAGATGATTTCCTTCACCGTTTTCAACAAGTGTAAGCTTGAGCTATACCTTTATATTTTATCTTTATGTGTCCAAAACGGTGAAGGAATCATCGTGCGAAAACTGGCATATCCTAGAAACTGCTACAACTGATTGAATATCTTTATAAAAGCGTGATTATTCTACGTGAAAAATGGTAAATGGTTGTGTGCAACTCGATTGAAGACTATATTATCGTTGACGGTCGCAACATAACCTTTACATTTTTTGCTCTTCTTCAAAGAGCAGTTCCAGAGAATCCTGTCACCAATTTGGCTATGTTTCGCATACTTATAATTTGACACTATCAACATTTTGTTCCCGTGGGTCGAGATGACGTATCTTGCACCTAAATGACACAACAACTTAGTTAAAACACCTTAAATTTTATAAATTACTCTATTAAGGCTTTTTTGAGACGACCTTAGTGGCGCGGCGGGCTACTATCCAGCTACGATGCGAGAGCGGTTCAAGTTGCGGGTTCAATAACACCTACATAAGCATTTGTTTAAACTTTTTTTTGACTTTAGTGTTGACGGGAATGAGTACTTCATTAATAAAAAAACACTACTCAGGTATAACAACTTAGGTACATACATTAGTTAATTTTAATAATAGTAATAATCAAATAGTCAAACAAACTTTCTTGTTTATTGCAGAATTTTAATTCAAGACATTTCCTATCTTCAAGCTATGTACATAATTTGGAATTTAACTATTGTATGTATTTAAGCCTGTATAAAAGATAGAACAACTCTTTATTGTAAAGAATACCTTGAAAAGGTAGGTATTCATCTTAAAATATATATATATACAACACACCATAAACGAACCATAAATCAACAAAGACTTCGTTATCTTAATCTAAAAATAAGTATATAACATGAATAAAAATAACAACAACTATTACCTATATCGGCGTTCTTTTAAATGTTTACAATGCAAAACTATAGCAAATTACAGCAGATACCGTGCCTGATCACAGGACCAACGCACACCTCGGCCATTCTCGATCAAATATATGAAACAAACGCGACGTAATATCACCACATGCATAAATTTTGTAGAAATGCTTAGGTCGGCACCATTTAATTCAATTTGTAAACAATATTTTCGTAAATTTTATTACTCATCACGTATGAAATTATGCCCCTGCGCTTATAGCAAAATAAATAACTATTGAAAACCGGACAGATAAATTGGATCAGCAGGAGAATGATCATAAGTGATCATTCTGGACGCAGTAATATTATGTAGGTATTATGCAGTAATTTTTCACCCTGCCACTTCTGTGGAAAATTCTTCAAATTTGAAAAAATTGACAAACTAACGCAAGCACGCAAACAAACGGCAGAAGAATAAAGAGAATTCAAAAAGACCTCTAAAACATTGGTGGATGTGTGTGTAAGTGATGGTTAGTTTTGACAATGACATCGTCAACAGTCATGACAGAGGCTTTACATCGGTACTTTTGCCTTACAGAGCAATACCAACGAACTTTGTTACCGGTTTGACTATCTCTAGTATACTTGTGATTTGATAATACCAACATTTTGTTTCCGTAGCTCGACAAAACATATCTTACTCCTAAAAAAAAAATAAAAAAATATAAAGTGTAACCTGCGTGCTGGCAGACTAACTACTATTATTAGTACAATAGTACAACCACTTTTTACACCCAGTTTTTGAAAAGTTGATCAGCGCAATAATTAGTTAATCAATAGTCTAATCTCATAACAAGTCATGTGATCGGTTTTGTAACGCCAACCAATCACGACACGAAATTCGACAGCATGCTCCGAAACCGGCCTAAAGAAAAAAGATCAAAGAATGTACACCTTTTATTTTCTTTATAAATAAATCTGTAGTAGTATATTATTATATAGAACTTGACATAGTTTTCGGTTCCATTAATAAACTGCAGCATTCACTTAGGAACACAAAGTAGCTTGGAGTGATAGTGACGATTAATGTAGGTAGAGTATCTTGTCCATACTTTAATTACTGTATTTTTCATACACAGTGTATCTCGAAACAACATCTACACATATAAAAAGCATGCTCCATACAAATAGGCTTTTTACAGGCCTTACAACGGTTCTTAGTCTTTCGATCTTTCGACCTTGTGCAGTCTCCACACCTGATTTGTCTACCAGACTTCTTAGTAACAGTCGATTCTTCTAAGTCTTGAGAGGTTTTTCTACTTCCTCTCTGTGTATGGAATGGTATGTGATACAATTCCTTTTTGCGACGTTTCGGGCCAACATAAGCCATCCCTAAATATAAAAAAAATGGTTCAGGATCAAGTTATTTAGTCACAAATAAAAACACTAGAATAATAATAGGTAAGGGTTGTTGGAACTTATTATCGTCTTGCAAAACCAAAGAACAATTCATGATTAAATTCGAAGATGCAATATGTAGGCAAGCACATCCAGAGAAATATTAATTACTGTAATTTGCTACTAATAAATATTTTGTTCATGACCACTTTTTTGTCGCAAATTCTAATGTGCCTGTTATTTCACCGGCAGTCAAACTGGAACACAGTAATCTGCTATCTGCGATGTAAGCAGTAATCTGCTATCTGCGATGTAAGCAGTAATCTGCTTGCATAGAATAGACAGCCTCAAGAGACGCAATGTTTGATAATTTGTTAGGAAACAATTCTGTCAACTGTCGTGCGAGTCCCGCCACGCCTGTTGTGCTCTAATTGGCGAAACTGTAGTTTTAACCAATTAGAGCACAGCAGGCAACATGACGCAATGACAATGACAATGTCTGCGTTTGCCAACATCAGTCCTAAAAGACTGATGTGTTGACAGAACAGTGTGGTTCAATATGACGCCTCTCGGGGTTAACTGCTCGATGTCTGCTTGCCAGCAGAAATACCTCTTAGTGCTTAGTCCTCCGCGGTCCTAACGCGGTCGCGGTGAATGATTATGCTCAAAATGCGACTCAATAAGCACGCCGTTTGACGTGTACACACTAGCTTTGCATTTCTGTTTCCGACCCCTTAAGATACAATCCCAGCGCGTCTTCTGCCCAAACACTCGTGGCTTTGTATACCTATAGTTAGATGCCACAAGGATTGGATGACCCTTTTTATGATTGATGTATATCGGACCTGAAAAGAATGCGGCATAAGTTCGGAGGGGTATCAAAAGGTTATTTTCTGGTCACTGAAAGAGCAAACGCACAAAACTCTCATTTTAAATACCCAGAGTCGTGTATAACAAAGATAAGCCAACAAACAATGTAAAAATGAATGGATATGGACAACAATTACAGGATGGATAGGGTAATAATAATATGGCAACAGCGAGATATATTTTTTACATCACCAAGGTGGCAAATAAGCATCCAGCCTTCCTGTTAGTAAGCGGATACCGTAGCCTTATGGACTCTTCCAACACCAGAGCAATCAAACGGCGTTATTTGAAGGTAGATAGAAGGCAAGGATAGAAGGCTTAGATGCACAACACATACTGTTCATGAGGATAACAATAATGATGAATACAATGTGAGCAGAGATTATTGATTTTAATTTCATAAAAGCTGATATCTTTACGTTGGAATATTTGCATTAGCTTTACCTGCAAGGTAACTCGCCTTAATATCATTTTCAGTTGACATGGAAGTTTATTATTGCGAGTGAACCCGTCAAAAAGTAGTATATACACTAAACTAGAACTACAAAAATCGGCACACAAAACATTTTTGTTTTTACCGGTTCAATACTTCTTGACAAAGGTTAATTATAGGTAAAGCAACATACTTTTTATTAAGTTTGCTTTGTAAAAATGTAAAGATATTGTAGATGATAGTAGCTATCTAACAGCGACATTTATAAATTTAATTACATAGAAAGCTCGATATCTCTACATTGTTTGATTAAATCAAAGATTATCCAAGATTTTATCCCACAAACTATCGTGAACTTGACTATTCATATTGTAAAAACGGGAATTTTTACGTACTACACTATCGGTGAAAGCACCGACTAAGTTTCGACTCATTCCGAGAGTCTTCATCAGGATGAGTGAACGCGACTTGTTCCCTCCGCGTCGCGCCGTAAACTCTTAGTCGGTGCCTTCACCGATAGTGCAGTACGTGAAAATTCCCATTTTTACCATATGAATTATCCAAGATTTTACATAAAAACGTTGAGGGTTCAGACAAATACTACTTTCTGATGACGTTAACGCCTGCGGAAAAATTGAATTGTATGGAAATTACATAAGCTGTGGAAAAGACACTCGACTACTGCCAAGTGTACGCTCCACGATAAATTTGCGTTAGCATGAGGTATTTGTCGAGACCCCTGATATGTTAGTTTAAATTTACGACAATCCAAATAAATCTACTACTAATGTTTAAAATGTATAATCATGTATGTTTAAAGCTACTGCAATATCTCATTGATTTACTTAACAGTAAACACTAGGTATAAAACCACTACTTATAGGTAAGTATGTATAAAATATAGATACAAAAAACAGTCTTGAGCAAATTAAAGATCGTTGCAAACGATCTATAGATTAGCTTAACTGATCCAGATCGCTACACGACGGAAGCATCCCCAAAATGAATTATAAAAATATTTTTTTTTATTCTTTTTGAAGTATCACATTTCAAATTAAAATTACTTAAGCAATTCCTAAAATTATAAGGAACAATCAATTATTTGTAGACATTAAGATTCATCATTTTAAAAGCATTATCGCAAAAATTTAAGATCATGACTAGATACGACATAAATGTTAAAAAATAACAATTTCACAGCAATATTATAGTTGGATTTACTAATGTCTAACTTGAGATCAAATTATAAAAATAATCACATTGGTTTTAGAGTAAACCGTGTAAAAATAAATGAATAATTTATTTGACATAGTATTTAATTAAAAATCTAATATTATCAAGGAATGTTTCCATAATTTAACATTCATTGTTAATTTACAATCAAGGTATACAAGGGTGGGTACCTATGTATTTTATGTTTTTCATGTTTGTATAATTTAAAATACAGTCCCTTATTATTATTAAAATTTAAAAAATTGAGCCGTCGACAAATATTGTCATGACACGTCTTAAAATACTGAATTATATATTTAAAATACTGAATATATTGATATATAATACTGAGTATACAAAAACTACAATCTCTCTTTATAGTAAAAATATAAACTATAAATTTGGTCTCCATGCGCCAACCAACGTCATAGCACATACGAAATAACGTTGTTATTAAAATTGACAATCCTTGGATATAATTGACCGAAATAGACTCTCTTATGAGATTATATGGACTAGACTATAAGTATTTTTTTGACAAGTACTAAACATACCTGTCTTTTTTAAACATTAAAATTAAATTTTAATATTACTATTTTTTGAATAAAAATATAGCTTTGTAAACATTTACTGAAAAATATAGTCGTAAATGCTACAAACTTTACACGGCATTATGTTGACTAGATAATAGAATTATAATTATAAATATAACTATCACTCCGACTAGAAGCGTCATGTGATAGTAAAATATAAAAATATTCGTAAGCGATTATCGTAGAACTATACTTTAGTTAGTTACATTGAGATTCATCATCATTACATTCTAAAATGTGAGTTTACATTTTTACTTCAAATCGTTTTCACGGTAAAAGAAATATGACGGCTTTTGCTCTTGCGTAACTGCCGTTTCCGTTGTTTCAGATTCCGCCAGCTCTTCATGTGAGAGCGTGCTCATATCAGCTAAAGGTGTCAGAGACCGCAGCTGAGGAATTTGTTGGTTATTGTTCTCTGGTCTTGTATGGTGAGGAATGCTTTGAAGAATAGGCGGCAAGTCGGTATACACCACTTCTGTACTATGAGGTGTACCAAGAAAAGACTGTGGTGGCACGTCATTCTCCATACCATGAGATAGCTCAAAAACATTGGCGTCTAATTGAGTGGGTGTACGCTGGAGGCCGTCCTCACCTAACCTTCCATACCGAGTTATTTCGCTTAAATTGTCTGTATCGAATTCAACACCAGTTGGCAAATAGGCTGTAGTAGGACTCAGCTCAACTGGCGTAAAATTACTATCCGGTTGGTCAGCAATGCTTATCAAATTAAATTGAGTTCGCGGTTGGTAAACTTTAAACGCTGATGAATGTCCTGGTTTTGTCAAATTCAATGGATTATGAATTGCGGCGGAATAAGATCGGGGGAATACTGATTGTGAAGAATTCTCTGAACATTGTGTTCGGTTCGTGGAATCATATTGAGCACGAGGTTGGTAAATTGTAAAAGGCCGTGGAGTTCCTTGGCGGTCGCTGTTCAATAAATCGAATCGAGAAAATAAGCTGATAGGAACTGGTGATGTATACAGAGGGTTTGTTACGTTATTCAAATCAGTTGTCTTGAATTGATCATCATTTTCTTGTCTGTATTTTTTTTTCATTTCAAGTGGATTACGGGGCTGGTGATCACTCTTCACCGGAGGCTGAGCTGGAATAGCTGGACTATGTGATTGGCGATAATTATCTACTGGTGGCTGTGGTGGACTTTCTAATGGAGTAACAGGCAAATATGATCGGTAGTTTACTTCTTCAGCTGAACTACTCAACGGGTATGGATAGTCTGCTCTTTGTGGTGATGGAGTTAATTGGTATTGGTAGTTTATTGGTGGAATCATATCAACATGATACGATTCATGATCCATTTCCAATTGAGTCTGTGCTTGTTTTTCTGATCGGTACACTAATTGCGATTGGTCATTCTCTAATGGTGGTTTTAGATATGCAGTATCTGCTCGGTAAGGTCGGTAGTTCATCATTTCTTCTTCTGGTTGTGATAGATTAGCAAGTGGTACATATATCATACCCGATTGTAATTGCGATTGATCGTTCTCTAGTGGTGGTTGTAGATATGCAATATCTGGTCGGTAAGGTCGGTAGTTTATCATTTCTAATTCTGGTTGTGATAAATCAGCAAGTGGTACATATATCATATCCGATTGTAATTTCGATTGGTCATTCTCTACTGGTGGTTGTAGATATGCAGTATCTGGTCGGTAAGATCGGTAGTTCATCATTTTTATTTCTGGCTGTGATAGATCAGCAAGTGGTACATGTATCATATCCGATTGTAATTGCGATTGGTCATTCTCTACTGGTGGTTGTAGATATGCAGTATCTGGTCGGTAAGGCCGGTAGTTCATAATTTCTACTTCTGGTTGTGATAGATCAGCAAGTGGTTCATATGTCATATCTGATTCTAAACATGAGTGTGGGTGCTCTGATATAGAATGTGCAACTGGCCGGTATAAAATGTTCTTTGTAATTGAATCACATTCAATAGGATCTTTGTGTGTTATCTCAACTACTTGATTTGGTTGAGTCATTTGATTTTCTGAATATTGTGATTGTAAATCAGTCATTTGTTTACTTGTTAAGTCCTCTGGGGTGGGCTGGTGGTTTTGGTTGACTAGTTTTGTATCTAGCTTGTTCAAGTTATCTATTATTGAATGTACATCTAGGATCGGAAGATGACAATTAGATATCGGCTGGTACATACCTACGTGTTGTTGAGATTCTAGCGGGATATTTTTGGATTCTACTGGATCATGCTTCTTGTCTTTTTTCGCGATTGTATTAGTATCTTGTCTGTTGTTGTTTCGTTTAACAACTGGTTTAAGTGATTGGTGAACTCCTTCCACTTCTGTGTACGATGCAAATTTCTTCTGCGGATGCCTTCCCTTCTTTCGTTTTACTTTAGGTTGAAAGTTTTTACACGGATCCGGCGGGTGGTTGTGTGAGAAATTTTCAGAAAAAATGGTATCAGTTTGTGCTGCAGTGAATACTTTTGCGCTACACCCGTGCTTAGTGCAAATCCAGGTGCTTTTATATTTAGTGGTAGTTTTCCTCAAGTATTTGTAATCGCGAAGCACCAGTATACGGGTTCCGTACGCCGATTGGATAAAAACAGCTTTCGCAGGAGCTGAAAGAAAAATCCTGTTAGTAATCATTTATTCATCTTTTGACAAATAACATGTTCTTAGGTAAGTTATTTCGACAAAAGTCATTGATAACATATATTATCAATCATTATTATGTCAAAGAGTTACCTAAAACTAAAGTCAACTATAAAGAATATGATTTGCAACAACAAAACAAATTATTCTACAATTAGTTTTGTTATGAACTTAAATAACAACACCACCTCTTTAAGGTATGCTAATTATAAAATCGAACGGAAATGAGGTTCACTCTGAACGCATGTGCACTGCGTCTCGAACCAAATCCAAGAAAACAACCAAGGATGGAATGTTCTTAATCAGTTATCAGCAAACAGAGCTCGGACTTAGTGCACAATAACTCATATAAATAGTATTTGCGACTGCTACGGAATATGTTGTAATTTTGGCGTTAGTACCAACTTTAACCACAACTTCAACAAATATCAAGCATGCATAATAAGATAATACGATGTTATCGTGGTATTTTTTATTAGTTAAAATTACAGACGTATGTTATTGTTTAAAGAAAAGAAAATTATAAACAAATTTTTAATCTTAACAATTTTTATGCTCGTACATTATGTTTGTGTGTGATAGCTAACGGTTACTTTCCTTTGTTAATAAAAAGTAGCTTATCCGTTACTGTCTTAGCGACAAACCACCATACTTTGATATTTATAATATTAGTAGGATTTACTTACATAACTATATGTACTGTCTGAGGACACAGATCGTGACTAGACTATTATTTAACTTGACTTTAGCAAAACTTGAGTTATCTCAAACCTTTTCCAACGTTTCAAACCTTTCGTACATCATCCCTGTGATTTTGAAGAACTATAGGTCTTGTCGATCTAAGAAATATATAGAATTGCGGGTCTACCATCAAAAAGGAATATAGCTATTCATCATACTATGTGGTGGTAGATGCGAGTGCTGGATATAACTGTTCATAACCTGTAGGGGTGGATGCGAATGCACATTAAAATATTTCACCACGACATCCTCAAGAGTGGCAATTCTCGCCCTGCATCCTTTTTGCCGATGTGATGCGCAGAACCAAAATGTTTTTTCTCCTCTAATAAACTGAATGCTGTATCTGTACCCATTTATTGACAGAATTCTTCCACCTTTTTGGGATCGACTGAAGACAGGAAATTCTGAAAAATATATTACAGTATGGGTAAAAGTAGCCATGAAAGGTTATATAAGTATAGCTTTAAACAATATGTAATATCTGCAGGTGTCTTATTGGGAAACATTTCCAAAAATTCATTCATAACTCATGTATATTTACCTACCTATAAAACAAGATCTAAATAGAAAGTAAGTTATATATTCACACATTTTTTTGAGTACTTAAAATATTAATTACTTAACTAATGGTTTCCTATTTTGCTTTTGTCATACTAACTAATATTACTTTTCTACTTTTATACTTTGTCCGTGAGTCAATCGAGGTCCGTCCTAAAAATCAGCGCTGCAGTTCACTGCAACAATTCGCTGAACACGCGCCATTTTTGACGGTACTATACCTACATATTAAATTATAACATAATTATATATGTATAATATGATCAATTTTTTTTTCTATTCTATTTTATTAATAAAAATCTAGTTAGTCTATAAAAGGCATATTATTCCCATTTCAATAAGAATTCCTTAAAAACATTAAAGACATCGAAATTTATGTATGTAAAAAAGTTAGGAACTGTTTCAGCTAGGACTTAGTCAGCCAGCCCCTAGCTTGGTCAAAAACATAAAGTAGCTACCTATTGCTAGCGTGAGATGTTTTTGTATGATCATTGTAATTTGACTTTGATTTTTAGGAGTGCTTTGTTCATTCCATTTCGAATAAAGCTCGGTCAACTAGTTACATTATAGATACTAATTTTATGTTTATCCTAAAGGGGTGGATGCGAATGCTGGTTTTTAAGTTGCACAATGGTATCTTCGACGGTGTAAAGGCAAGCCTTGCAACCTTTTTTTTGATGCGTTGCACAAAACCACCGCGTTTTAAAGTGATTTTGAAGATGGACACTATATTTGTATCCAGCGAGTATCATGATCCGGCCACCTTTCTTTGACAAACTGAAGACAGGTAAATCTGAAAAAAAAACAAGTGTAAATAATGAATTTAAATCTGTCATTGGGTGCTACAAAAATATCAAGAATTTCATTTAAACTCTGCAAAAAAATCTGACAGGCAACGGGACTTAACAATTATAGTCGACACAAAACAGGGATATTGTTTCCGATACTGTTTCAGGAAAGATATTGGACAGGACTAATTGATATTGTTTCAGGAGTTTTTAGGTATCGGTATCTCAGCAAAACTGCATGCTCTTTAACTAGATTGAAACTAAAATAATTAGAAAACAAGATCTCACAAATCAAGAGACTAGCCACCCAGAACACCTTGTGTGGGCTAGGAAACCTAACTTGTTTGCCGGTTGGGTAATGAAAGCTGTATCTACTAACATAGGCACTACCTACATTTAATGTTGTATTGAGTTGTTTTCGTAACTTAGTTGGTAAATAAGCACCTGTGTAATAGTATTTTAGATCAAATAATACAAATTTAATTAATTTATTAAATTTTTAGTAAAATTTGTGTTAAGAAAAATTCCGATCTTCCAAATATAACAAACTTATACTGAGTTCGTGTTAGATGCAATCTCTAACACTTTCGGGGCTGCGATAAAACAGTTTTTAGTCTGTGGTAGAGTCCACTCATTAATACATATATTAACATTTTCGGCACATAGAATGTAGCTTTTAGCTGCGCGGTACCCGAATAAAGAGTGCACTTATATTATTAATAGAACACCCCGTGACTTTGTCTGTGTTGATTTTTCTCTCCTTATCATCATCCGCTGCTCACAAATCTTTTCCTACATTATGTGATCACTGAATTATTTGAACCACATTTCAGTTTATCTCAAACATAATTCTCGAAATTAACGGAAAGAACTTCGAATAGTAATTCTTAAATTTTTATTTTCAAATGCTTAGAACATAATACAAGCTGGCCAATTAAAGTCGTCAATAGGTTTGAGAAACAATTTAATTTCTAATTATTAGGACTTTAGAACTACTTACTCATATAATGCAATGCAATCATATCCAATCTCAGTGAGGATTGAGATCACTGAGAATATGAGAATAATAGTGTCAAGTAGTTCCAACACGATATTATTAAAAGATAATTCTTGATTCTAATTCTAGACTCATACACATATTCAAATGTCAGTTGCATCAAAGTGGGTGCGCGTTATCCGATCGTTATTTCCCCTTAATCAGACAGCAGAGAATGACGAGTCTCTGTTGCTCTAACACAGCAACAATGGAGTCTGTTATAAATGTTATGAAATTTTTATCAAATATTTTTTGTTAAAAGACAATTTATTGAATAAAAATTAATAATAAAATTATAATTAAATTCTGAATAAGACAAATCGAGTCGAACAACACCGACTAAGTTTCGGCTTATTCCGAGAGCCTTCATCATATCTCCGCGTCGCGTCTTGCGTTCCGTGCACTTCACTGCTGCTTCCGTCATATGTTACTCATAGAGGAGCCACAGGCCCCACTTACTATGGCAATATCAGAATCGACTCTCCCGCTGTTATGTTTGTGTTCCTTTTTTATTTTTTTATATAACAGTTAAAACGTATTAGATAATCTAGATAATTACCGTAAAAACAGTTTAAAAAAGTATACATTTATAATACGTAGAAAACACTTAATTTCTTGAGAGTAGTGTTTGCTTCTGGTGTCTGTGACGTCACTGCGCAGTAGCAGAATACCAGCGCTAAATAGGTAGCCACCTACCTACCATTATGCTGAGCTGATACCTTTTTGGTGCGACATTGAACTGTCTAGGTGGATGGATAAGTGAGGTGCGTGGGGCATTTACTATTTCTATTTTAGTTATATTTATGAGTAGGCTATTCTAACTTATTTAGATATAACTTTTTTCATAACTTATCCCACCACCTTAACTTACAAAGTTTATGTTTTATATGTAGTGCTAAATAAATGTTTTTCTTTCTTTCTTTCTTCTCTGTATTTTCTAGCTAGACATGGCTTAGCCGGTGCATTTACCAATAGTACGGAAAAAATCCCGTTTTACTATATAAATGATCAAATTGACGATAGTTTATGGAATCAATAGATTATACTGCAAAAAAATCATCCATCTGAATGACCGAAATGTCCACATGCATTATAGTTTATCGTGCGGCATGTTACTCGTAACTACTCGGATGAACAATTAATGTTGAGGCGGTATTGCAATTTCTACAGTTTTTATACAACTTTTTTTTCGGCTAGAATATAACGCGTTCTTTATGCTAGCAAAGCTTGGTATGGACGTAGCTTCAATGCCTTGGTTTTTTAATAAACTAGTGATTCGTTTGTGCAATTGTGGAATCGGCACGCCAGTCCGCTCAGCAGCTTCTCTCATTTTTTTCACAGCTTTGTCTATTTCATTTTTTGCGTAGTCCGCTTTACAGGAGTGGTGAACAGATTTCAATATAATTCGATTATCCTAAAAGAAAAATACAAAATGTAAAAAATTACAGTGTGAACGCAGTCAGTTATCCTAAAGAGCTAAATATCTGATAGGAACCTCGAGGGTGATGGATCCACGGCATTTTTCTTTCCTCGTACGGCTGCAGTACCATATCGTGTTTCCATTTTTGTAACTCTTTTTTATGTGGTATTGCCGTCCATCATGCAGCAAAACTTTGCCGCCTTTTCTTTTAATGAACACGATTTCTATAAAATAAACAATAATACTGTTTAGAAGAGGCAGTATTATAAAAAAAAATACATACGAAAATTAGTAAAAAGTAAATAAACAACGAAAGAAATATAGTAAAGTTTTAAGGACTAGGAAGATGATGGTTTTACAATTTGACCACAACCGACTTATTCAATAGCACAATAATACAAAATTTGTTAGTTTTTATATAGCTTGCGCAGTAGTATGACTACGAGGCTAAGTGATCCTTTGTGAAACAGGTTTGTAAAATTATCTTAATGACGTACATAGATACTAATTAAAACGCAAAAATAAAAGGCATTGATAGTATTGGTTTAATTTCTTATTAGTAGGGACCTAATCGTACTACTAAACAATGAAATAACACGTCTTACGATACCCTATTTATGAGTGAATACTAGCCTCTACGATTTCACCCGCGTGGTTTCCGCATAAAAAGTAGCCTATGTGTAATTTATATATATAAGCTATGAGTATATTACTGTAAACTTTCATCATAATCCGTTCAGTAAGTTTTGTGCGAAAGAGTAACACACATACATCCATCCTCACAAACTTTAGTCTTGAGAATAGGATAATAAGTAAGTAGGACAATAGAATAGTATCACTTATGACGTAAGGGAAAATGTGATGGTCAATTCTGCTTAAGACCAAGTTCGAAAGCGCGTGCTATCGATTAGTGTTCCAATAAAAAGCGATGAACCTGCAAGATATCACGTAGAATGCTAAACACTATGCAAATGTGCCTAATATAATGTTTGGACATGCATCTAATCACCTAATAAGTATCCTCGCAGATCTGCGTAGCAAGACCGAAGATGTCTATAATGGAAATCCAAATCGTAATCGTTTTTTTTAATTGTAACTATCGTGGTTTGGTTTCATTTCAAATCTCAGCAGGAGAAGAGTTAAGTAGGTACGTGGTATAGTCGTAATATTAAAAATTATGGCATGAGATTAAAAAATCCAAAAAACTGTAACTGTTTACAATTTTCTTTTATATCTAAGATACATTATACTTGTGTTAGAAGGTTGTACTTGTGTTACTTGTGGTTACAGGTTATACGGATCAAAACTAAACTTGTGTTTAGTTTTGAGATTGCGAGCAGGTAATTTTACATACTACTATATACGATTAGGTATATATAAAAATACAAATGAAATAGCAGCTATCTAAAGACCGTTGCAAACAATATATAAATATTATTACTATCAATTAACGATCTAACAAACATGATTAGAATTTAAATCGATTGTTTTCCATCTTAAAAAAATGCCTTGATTACTTGCCTTATCACATTTTCTTAACACAATATCACCATAAGCAGCATATTATTTATTTTATGGCTTTAGGTTGAATCTACAAACATCCGGTAACACTGAGTAAATACCTCTTCTATATTTTCGGTTTTGTGCCAGCCGTATCAATGAGCAATGGCTCATTGATTTCAATGACGGCAACCCTAACTAAACCTAAAATCTACTAAACTTAAGTTATTTCTTATCGTGACCACTGACTGATATGGCTCGCTCGACCAAACTAACTTTTAAAAACCCGATCACACGTATGGCAATAGATTTAAAAGCCCTCACAATATCATCTGATCAGCGGGCAGGTGGTTGAATACTTAATATAAATTATTCGTTATGTGGGGGTATTAGAATTTCCAATGTTTTTGGTTTTCCAGTTTTTCTTCTACTGGAATATAACGCAGACTTTACGTTCGCCAGGCCCGGTATGAAAGCAGCTTCAATGCCTTGGTTCTTCAAGAAACTAGTGACTCGTTTGTGCAATTGCGCGATAGGCACGTCTGTAAGTAGAGCATCTTCTCTCATTTGATTCATGGCTTTATCAATTTTATTTTTAGCGTAGTCGGCTCTACAAGTATGTTGGACAGATTTCGATACAATTCGGCGGTCCTAAAATAAATAAATGTGAAGCAACCATCAAGCTTCGTTATCAAAAAATACAGTGCAATCATTTAGAAATAAGAGATACAAGTATTTTATACGAACTTCGAGGGTGATGGATCCACGACATTTTTCTTTTCTCAATAGACTGCAGTTCCATATCGTGTTTCCATTTTTGTAACTTCGGTTTATGTAGTATTGACGCCCGTCGTGCAGCAAAACTCTGCCACCTTTTCGTTCAATAAACACTATTTCTGTAAAAAAAAACGATAAAATTGTTATAAGAATTTATAATATCCTAGTTCGACCTCGGTGGGACTCGAACTCGACCTCCTTAGTTGGTGACCCCTTAGTACACCAACTAAGCCACGAAATCGTTACCATTCTTGTCAAAATCCTTGGGAAGTTTCGGCACGAAACGCCGAGGCTTCACTGTCTTTCTTCCTTTCAATCAAATAACCATTGAATATTTTTTTATTCTATACAGACAGGATGTGCATAACAAAGCCACAAAATACAATCAGAGAAAATCAAATACAATCAAAATACAATACTCTGTAGTTTTATAAATTTGTATTTATTTTTCTTATAGTGTACAATAAAGTATTTTTATTCATTCGTTTATTTAATTATTTAAAGTTTCATCCTCGTCTCTCATCTCATCTTCTGAGAGACGTGGATCACGTGGAACACAATATCACCATAAGCGGCATATTACGTTGACTTATGTGTGCGGTAGGTTGAATAATTGAATAAATTATTCGTTTTGTGGAGGTGTAAGAACTTCTATTGGATTGGAACCCGTTTTTTTTCTACTGGAATATAACGCAGATTTTACGCTCGCTAGGCCCGGTATGAAAGCAGCTTCAATGCCTTGGTTCTTCAAGAAACTGGTGACTCGTTTGTGCAATTGCTTGATAGGCACGTCTGTATGCTTAGCGTCGTCTCTCATTTGTTTCATGGCTTTATCAATTTCATTTTTAGTGTAGTCTGCTCTACAGGAATGTTGAACAGATCTCGATACAAATCGGTTGCCCTAAAATTAATAAATTAAGTGAGATGTAAACAGATGCCTTATTGTCAAATTACAGCGGAATCGTTCAAAAAACTAAGACATGCAAGTATTTTTTACGAACTTCGAGGGTGATGGATCCACGGCATTTTTCTTTTCTCAATAGACTGCAGTTCCAAATCGTGTTTCCATTTTTGTAACTGCGTTTAATGTGGTATTGTCGCCCGTCGTGCAGCAAAACTCGGCCGCCTTTTCGTTCAATGAACTCTATTTCTATAACATAAACAAAAACGCTACTATGGAGATGCTAAAAATGGGAAATGGAAAATTGACAAATTTTCCTGCAGTTTCATAGGGGGCCATCATGGAAACCCTTTCCGGTCACTGCCCCTTTAACTGACATCTCTTTCTTCTTCAGTTGTCTTACTGAAGAAGAAACAGCTGCCCACGTAATCCTGGAAAGAGCGGGCGTAGGAACTCAACGCGAACAAATCCTCAACAACCCGAGGTCACTCCGCGAAGCCTGCGAAAATCCCAAAAAGCTTCTGTGCTTCTGGGCGAAGTTAGGCTGGCTAGTCATCAGCCAGGCTTCCACGCATAATGGAACAACTTTGAGTATGAATTCGGAAAAGGGAGGACTTTCTTTTCCGCATTCAGTCTCTCATATATGCATTCACACTACTTACATATATACATAAATAGGGGACCATAAAAAAGGATTATTATGCAGTTTGAATATAACACTGTAGATACCTATTTTTGAACTCGCGTTGGATCAAAACTAGATTTTTCTATAATTTGCGCAGTAATACGACTACGAGGGAATGCGATCACTAGTGAAATTAGTTTGTCAATTAAACTCGATGACGTAGTTATAGGTTCTACCTTAGTTTTAAAATTAAAGACAATGGTAGATAAGATTATTTTTATAAGGGAATATGAGGCTACCACTATAATACAACGTTACCTTACGAATCTAAAGATACCTCATTCTAAGTAAAATTAGTAAAATGAGGTGAGTAAAATATAATTTAAAACTAATCATGAGACTACTAGCTTAACTACTTTGTAACCACGCAATTAATGTACTGCATGAGTTTTAAGAACTAAATATTTGGACATGCATCTGACTACCCCATACTTGGTAACCTCGCGGTTATACGTACTACAATCTTATGATAGATAGGTATCTAAACTCTTTATTATACACCAATGAAAAACACAGAAATTCTTAAGCATACAAGGTGTGTCGCAGAACGACATAGATCTTTTAGTTTAAGTCACATCTCTATAGGCAAAGGTGCCTCCTTACCCCATCTCTATTTTTTTACTTTTCAACTCAACATGGCCGCGAGTGTATGTTCCGTGAAATAAATTGTCTCATGTACCTTTGAAGAATTGAAAATAAACATTGATAAAGTCATTTGTCGTCGTTATTGAAGAAAGCAAAACACCACCAAGCCTTAACAAGGTACAATGCTAAACTATTTGTTGTTTTGAATAAGTTTTTTTCTACTGTAATATAGCGCAGACTTTACGTTCATCAAGCCCGGTATGGAAGTAGCTTCGATGCCTTGGTTTTTCAAGGAATCTGTGACTCGTTTGTGTAGTTGAGCAATCGGCACGTCTGTGTGCTCAGCTTCGTTTCTCATTTGTTTCATGGCTTTCTCAATTTCATTTTTTACGTAGTCGGCTTTACAGGAATGTGGAATAGATTTCAATACAATGCGGTTGTCCTAAAATAGATAAATCAAGTATGTAGTAACCATTCAAGCATCGTAGTCAAAAATGACAGCGGAATCATTTAAAAATAAGAAATGCAAGTATTTCATACGAACTTCGAGGGTGAGGGATCCACGGCATTTTTCTTTCTTCAATCGACTGCAGTTCCATATCGTGTTTCCATTTTTGTATTTTCGTCTTAGATGGTATTTTCGCCCATTATGCAGTACAACCCTGCCACCATTACGTTCAATGAACTCTATATCTATAAAAAAAATGTTTATTAGAAAATACGGAAAGTGAAATGTAAGAAACAATACAATTTAAAAAAAAATAACACGACATTTTTGATAACAAAAGTAATCCTCATAAAGCTTACAATGTTTACAAGGATTACAATGTTTATTATATAAAAGCAGTGATAATAATAAGGCGTGCTAGTGATACACAGGAATTTATAATAATACAAGGTATGATGCTTAATTATTTGTATTTCTGAGTTTGGCAAAATGATCCCAATTGAGGAAGGATTGAGGAAATTTCTCACAAATGAATGCTCTTGGCGTAATTCATAACAGTTTATTTTTTTATTAGAAATTATGACCTTAGCTACCAATATGTTACTACTCATTGACACTATTATAGCAATATAACATGACAAATTTAACGTTTTAACGATATGTAACCTAATTAAAGAAATAATCAGTGAACGCAATCAGTAATGCAACTAAAGATGGCTTCCCACGTGTTCCAGCGGAATGCATATAGTGCCCGTAAAGCAGTCTAAGTATGTGTCAAAATTTACGTTATCTTATCTCAACTATGTAATATAATATGTATGTATTTAAAAAAAAATGTATATAAGTAGTATATCAGTCATGTAGTTCCCATAATACAAGCTCTGCTTAGTTTGGGGCTAGATGATGCTGTGTGAAAATGTCCAGCATTATTTATTTATTTATTAACTGCATTACTCGCGCTGCGCATTATAAAATAGGAAAGCATGAACAGGAAGCTGTTTTGATACTGAAAGGAAATTGGAACCAGATCATATGGGAAATGGTCCCCGTCAGGAACTTAGTTTTTCCAGAATGCCACGTGAAAGAGAACGTACCCCTGCAGCGGATCCGACGTACCGCGACGACACGACGGTGCGGGCTCGTATGCGTAATCCGTAAAATTGCAGTGAAGCCACCTTTAGACTAGCTATCAGATCGGAATCAGATACTAATATCTGATACGTGCTTTAAAGGAATGAACCCATGAATAGAATCAAATAGAAAATATTTATTCCAAACAACAAACTATACACACATCTTATTATATAGTTATGGTTATGTTACAATTTAATGTGTACCGTCAAAATGGGTCCGTGCTCAGCACTGATTTTCAGCACGGACTCACGATTGACTCACGGACAAAGTTCAATAAAAGCACAAAAAGCGAGATTAGGTAGTATAACAAAAGCGAAATGGGAAGGTATAAAAGCCTATATAAGTTGCTTAAAAGGTAATTATTTTTATTAGTAAAAATATTTGCAAGTAGATAACTTAAAACTTCGATCAAGCTATGTAGGTAGGTACATATATAGCTAGTCATGTATTACATAATAATTTACTATGGGCAATAATGTTTCAGAAAGAGACCCTTGCATATAGCTTCCATCAGCGCTATAAGCTGAGTTGTAAGTACCTAATAAATTTGGACTAAGTGTCACTCGGCTTATGGCGTAATTGGCCAACGCATTGCGGTTAGAGGCAAAGATAGTATGCCAACGAAGAGTTGTAAACTCTTATATTATATTATATTCCAAGTGGCTTATCCAGTTTGCAAAAATGATCCCAATGATGAAATTTTCGTTCTTTGTTCAAATAAAAGGCAATAACAGTTTATAATACATTTATTTCTTATTAGGGAGAAAGAGGTTAGGTAGCCTATAAAGAGAAAGAGGTTAGGTAGCTCACGCGGTACCTACATAAAAGGCAGCCTATATTATATTCTACGTTACAAACTCCATTTCAAGTTTCATCCAAATCCATGCCTGTTGTCTGGATATAAAATAGCCTATGAGTTATTCTACGAAATTTACCAAATTTCATTCCGATCGGTTCAGCCATTACAGATATTATTTAGCAACAAATATGCTAACATCCATACTTTCCCATTTGTAATATTATTAGGATTATACAAACTTACCTAAGATACCTCATTCGCAATTGCAATTACAATAAAAATAATAAAAGTGTCAAGTAGTATAACCACGCGGAATCTTAATCTTAAATTCTAATTCTAGATCTTCGTGCTTTAGTGCACGTTGTCTGATCGTTCTTTTCCATTGCTCGGTCTATAGAGACTGACAGTTCACTGTTTCCAGTTACGAAAAAGAACAGCCTTATAATAAAAAAAGCAACTGTTTAAAAATCTATCTGCCTTAATCACGAGTCATATTCCTTCTTCTCAGCATACGATCAAAATGCATGTAAAATTATTCATTCTGCGGCGGTACAGTAGTCACTTCTATAATTTTGCATCCACTTTTTCTTCTGCTTGTATACAACGCATTTTTCACGCTCGTTAAGCCCGGAATGGCAGAAGCCTCAAAGCCTTGGCTTATCAACAGATTTGTAACGCGTTTGTGCAATTCTGGGATTGGCAAATTTGTACGCTCTGCGATTCCTCTCATTTGCGTCACAGCTAAGTCTATTTCATTTTTTGCGTAGTCCGCCTTACAGATATGCTGAGTACATTTCGATACGACCTGGTTGTCCTAAAATAAATAAAAGTGTCCAGTCAAGCGTTATTGTATACTAGTATTATAATCGCGAAAGTTTGTGAGGATGGATGTTTGTTACTCTTTCACGCAAAAACTACTGAACAGATTTTGATGAAACTACAGTAATATAGCTTATACATCAGAATAACCCAAAGGCTACTTTTTATCCGGGTACCACGCGGGCGAAGCCAGAAGAAGCTAGTTTTTACATAATATACCTACATCTTTAAAACTACAGTAACTCTGAGCGCAATAAATAGTATTAGCCAGATTTATAAATTTCTATTGTTTTATACAATTTAGGTGGCAAACAAGCATATGACCCACCTGTTAGTATGCAATTACCTTAACATATGGACGACGGCAACACCAGATGTAAATCTCACGCGTTGCCGATCCTAAGACATAGCGGGAGAAGTCTATGTCTTAGGATCGTGTGAGAAGTCTCATTTGCCTGTAATTTCACGGGCGTACAAACCCTTCAATCGGGAACACAGTAATCTGATATCCCAAAAACTATCGTGAATTTGATCATTTACATTGTAAAAAGGTTATTGATGATTCCCGCTACGGGACATTTGTTTGCATATTCTGCAGATATTCGTTCCGGAACTGGGTGTTATGGTACATTGGTACTCATAGTTCCAGATACCTACGGTACAGAGAACCCTAGCGTAGGGTCTGTAAAATATAAAGACCCAACAGTGTAAGTGATTGTTGGGTGCTTATATTTAATTATTTTTTAGCACAAGGCCATATCCGCGTAGTACCCGTAAAAAAAGTAGCCTTTGTGTTATTCTGATATTTAAGTTATATTATTGTAAAGTTTATTTAAAATCTGTTCCGTAGTATTTGCGTGAAATAGTAACAAACATACATCCATCCTCACAAACTTTCGCGTTTATAATAGTCGTGGGATTTTCACGATACTCACGTCAATGGTAATGGATCCGCGGCATTTTTCTTTTTTCAAACGACTGCAGTTCCATATTGTGTTTCCATTTTTGTAATTCCATTTGAAATAGTATTGACGCCCTTCGTGCAGTAAAACTCTGCCGTTTTTTCGTTCAATGAACACTATTTCTGTGAAAAAAAAACGACAACATTATTTAGATGATACGGTAAGTTAAAAAAACTAATATATCATGCTTAATGGTTATTTCGTATGTAAATAATTGTTACCATCAATGAGAATAGTTGATTGAGCAATTTGACCTCATCAATTCACTTTAAACAATTTTTTTTAATTTTACGCAGCAATAGAAAAATATATTATATGTGGTATAACTAGTTCGCCAAACTGTTCTCAATACGGTATATAAAAAAACACTTTATAAATTAGTAAGAAATACACAATTATTTTTTTTTATTTAAATATTTTTTTAAGGAATCCACACCCTACAATCTCATAATGGTAGTGTTACCTTTATATTTATATTTATTTTTGTATTCTATGCTGTACAAATTGTTTTTATTGACAATAAACCTTTTTATTTTTTAATTAAAAGCACAATTTACTTTTGTTATAGTTCAGTCCCCCAAAATATGTTTACATGGATTGGCATGGAAACTATAATTTGTTAATTACTTAAAACCTAGTTATTATGTACTATTTAAAAAAACCTTATTAAACAAGAACTTAATGACACTATTCTTAAGAAAATCTTATTTCCTTTAATAGTTCCTATCTTTATTGCGAACACAATGTGAAACAACCTCATGATGTAGGTAGTCTTAGATAGCAATACAATCGGCGCTCGTATCGCTAACAGCAATCTCTTCCAGACATTATTACTAAACCATATCTAATCTTAGGCTACGGGTGAGTTACTATTCCACCGGCAGCGAAGTTAAGCGGTGTGGATATTCACGATCCTCTAAAAGTAGAATATCCTGTTTAGTTAACAGACCCTACTAAATAAGATCAAAACGCTCATGTGGAAATTACACTGCTTTAATTTTCAAAATTAATAAACTATACAAACATTATTAATCAACACTAATTAACACAAAAAATTACTTTAGTCTAAATTAACCAAAAATGGAATTACCTATGTAGGTATCTACCTACATAGGTAATTCCTTCCTGAGAAGGGATCTCCCTTCTTCTGTCAAATTAAAACAGTTTAGATGATTAAAATATTGTAAACAAGTTGATAACCATAAAATAGTGATTAAGAGTGATTAGTGATTATATAAATGTCCAGCATTATTTATTTTACTATACGTGGGATGAGCCCAAAAAGTTTCCTTCTTTCCCTATCCGCTATCAGAGATCATACCATCTTACCCATACAATCTTTCACACAATTATGATCTATTTTTTGGCTTGCCTCTGCTATTATTTCCATCCAAATTCATATTCAACACTTTTCTCGTATTGTGACATTCTTCCCTCCTCATGCCCATACCACTCTAACGTGTACGTCCTCAATTTTTCCGTTACTGCCGCTACTTTCAGACTTCCACTGATAATGATATTCGTTCACTATATCCTTATCTTGTATCACATCCATCTCAACATTCGCATCTCAGTCGTGTGCATTATTTCATCCATCTTTCTGGTTGATCAATCCCAACACTCAGCTGCATACAATATGGCTGGTCATAAGATCCTTTCGTAAATTTTCCCTACGAGCCTAAGAGGAATTCGTGGATTACACGCAGTTCCTGTAACCTGTCGCCATTTCATCCATCCCACGTTTATTTGGTTCCTCACGTCCCAGTCTATCTCGCCATCGTTCTGGATTATGATACGGGATACCAAAAGCCAGAGAGAACTGGCAGGGATAGACTATCTAAGGCAATAGAAGTAAAACTGGAGGGACCTCCAAATTCGCAGAACAGATGCATAGTTTTCGGACTGTTTTCCATGATATTAATAACATCAGTAAATTCACGCGAATTTGGCAACCATTTCTCTTTGATGGCCACCGCGTCACTTTGACAGGGCGTCGGATACTTAATGATAATGTTCATTGTTACATTTAATAATAGTGTTGTCCAGTAAAGTGTGGCGGTGGGTGAGCGATCAAAGGGAAATGGTTGTTAAGTGGTTGTCAAATTTCGCGTGAATGTACTGATCGTCACCGCCACCGCGCCAGTTTGACCGGACCCAAAAGTGTCGAATACTTAATAATTATGTACATTGTGACATTTAATAATAGTGTCGTCAAATTTCGCGTGAATGTACTGATCGTCACCGCCACCGTGCCAGTTTGACTCTGGTCTCTGGTACTTTTGGATCTGCCCAAAAGTATCGAATACTTAATGATTATGCACATTGTGACATTTAATAATAGTGTTGTCAAATAATGTATGCAGTTTTGCGCGACAACCTCTGTGTGCTGAACACTGCCAGTACACTTTAGATGCTGTGGAAATGTGTTTGCAGAATGCATATCCCCCTATTATTATACGGGGCTGGTTTCTGGTCGTATACGTAAATATAACATCTGAAATTAAGAAAAATAATGAAACCTAAATGTTTTCACTCGTTTTTTATAATATTCTAAAAATGGCGATTGTCTTGCAACCTGTCAAATGTAATGTTTGGGCATGCCTCTGACTATCATCTACTTAGTACTCGTATCTTCGAAGATCTGCTCACTTTATATGTATCTTAGGATGTACATGGGGCATACAGCCAGCGTATTTGTTTTGTTTTTAATAATTATTATAACATACACACACAAACTTTTATTCCAGTGATACCATACAACTTGACACCCTTAAGTTTAATGATTGTGTACATTGTGACATTTTATAATTGTGTTATCATGCAAAGTGTGTATCTTCGCTTTGCAGTCACGGCGCTTAGTGCATTGCCAAAATATTTTATTCCTTTTTACTGACAGTCTGCAAAAAGCATATCCTGATAAAATTATGCGTGGCTGATTTCGCGACGAATATGTGAATACAGCTCCTGTAACAAAGATATTTTTTAAGAGCGTTACACCAAGGCGATACTTGACCCGAAAGCTGGCTTTATTGTGGTCAACGAATTAGAATTGTCTTTCGGCGTGGCAATGCAACCAGAATTTCAGAGACGCTTCCGTCTGGTTAGTGTTCTGGATCAGTGCAGCTGCAACGGTCTTTTGATGGCTCAACAGTTTCATCTCCATTATGTGGTATATTAAGTAAATACTCATTTTGTTCTTTCTGTAAATAAAGTAGATAATATTATGGCTAAAAGAAGAAAGTCAAGAATAAAAAACTACGAGTACTACAACACCCAGATGCGGAACAAATACGTTCGGAACCTACGAACATTTGCCCCGCAGTGGGAATCGAGCGTCTCAGTCGGCTACTCATCCACTGAGTAGCCGACTGAGACGCTCCATAGAGGTCAGCGAGGTCAAGTTGAACTTATTAATGGGATTACATTAAATACATACTCACAAAAAACATCCTCCGATCAAGCCAATCCACTATAGAACTTTTAATGCTTTATTAGACCACATTTTTTTATATACCAAATAATAAAACAATATGGTATGATCCATCTTTAACTTGAAAAAAATATGTACAAAGTCCGGCCTCCTTTCGCTACCAACGAGCTGAATGATTGGATTCAGCTCGTTGTTAGCGATGGAGATCCATATATCGTCAGTATAGATAAATAAATATAAATAATAAATAATGCTGGACATTTTCACACAGCATCATCTAGCCCCAAACTAAGCAGAGCTTGTATTATGGGAACTACATGACTGATATACTACCTACATATATACATTTTTTTTAAATACATACATAATATACATAGAAAACACCCAGACCTGAGACAAATATTTGCAGATACAAACATTTGTCCCGTGGCGGGAATTGAACCCGCAACCTTCTGCGTCACGGGCGGACCTTCGCCCACTGCGCGAATCTATAAATAGATAAGTCTAGATAATTCTTCAAAAAGTACGTAACCATTAGTTTTTATGAAACTAGAATTATTATAATGGTTACCTGCAATAACTTTGTGTATCTTAAATCAAAATCTTAACTAAGATTTAAACTTTTAAATTTATATAACTAATCATTCAATCAACTTATTTCTCCCTTTTCGAAGAAGCAGTTATATCTGTATTGGATGGAACAAATAAATTAACCTAAGCACGATAATAAGACTCTATATGGTATAAGTAAGGTGTCATTCTTTACATTTTGTATTTTGCGCAAACAACTGTCTTCATAACAATAAGATTTAAAATCAGACTAAAAGTAAAATATCAATAAAAGTTACGATATTTTACTTTTAAATATCATTTTCTTTGCTATCATACTCTTCTGGGCGTTCCCTTTTGAACCTTTTACGGTATGTTTTCATATTTTCTTTGGTCTTTGGTTTGAGCAGGTCCTGTCGCAGCTTTGTACTGCTCCGCACAGTACTGAGAAGCAGCGCTGATTTTCAGGCAGAGCTTAGGAAGGATGACTTCACAAACGCGGAAAACTCCTGGGTTACTATCAATAAAATTGAGATTAACCAATTAAGAAAAAAGTAAACACAATGCATAGGTAGTAACATTAAATATAAAAAGGCAAGTAAAATATTACGATGGTCATACGGTCGATGGTCATTCCGAACGTTTCCGGAGACTTGTGAATGTCTCTAGAGTAAGGGCTCACAGTACGCCTATGGTACACGCATCGGGCGGACGGATCGCATTAAACGGCACCGGCAGCAGCAGTGCAGCGCAGTTTAGTAGGTACGATGCATACGTGCAGGACAGTAGATGCACGTATATCAAAATCCATTTAATCCACCGCCTATGGCTACCATTAGAGATATACCCAATTACATAATAAAACTGTTATTGTTATAAAATTAAGCTCCATGTATATCATCACGTATTACAGCGTCCCAACAATTACAAAAAATGGCCATTTTAGAAAAAATGGTAGCATACAGCCAAAGATGTACACGAACAAATAACCTTTTACCCCAAACCGATACTAGGTAGGTACCGGCACCTTGCGTTGCAGATAAAAATAAGGGATAAGAGGAGGCAGCTGCAGTAGAGGTCTCCTAGCTGATAATGATGATGAAATAAAAAAGATTGTAGACCCAGCTTTATGCAGTCGGTTTTATAATTTTCGAAATCAATCTATATTATGTATAGATAATATAGGTACGGTAGTAATGTTGTGCTCCGTTCACGGATAACAAATGTTTTAATTGCGTTTCTGTATTTTGGAAAGTTAATACTGTTATAAGTCACTCAACAATGAAAACAAAAGTAAATATTATTTAATTTTAGTAACTCACCTGACCATTATTTTCTCACAGCCAACCTAGTCTCTTATTTCCACTCGACACCAAAACATCTGAATGTTATCAAACTGTCAGTTCAATTCAAAACGCGCCGTTTTGAATTGAACTGACAGTTTGATCAGTTTGATTAACTAGTCTGGGTTGCCATATAAAACCAAAAATGTTCCGACATAGAATTATTTAAGAGGGAGTGAAACGAGTGCCCGACGAGTATGTGTGCAGTAGCAGGCAGCTGCGCCTATTCGCTACAATGCACGCAAGGAACAAGTTGTTGGACAAAGCGCTTTTGAACTCGCACTATATACACAATGAATCTGGTTGCAGCGAATATCTATTCATATATTCAGTTTGCTAATTATACCTCTATATCCACTGTTCGCTGAGTGAATTAAAAGTTACACTTTATGTTTTATGTAAGTATAAGAATTCAGTTATTAATTTAATTTTGCATGACTTGTGGACTGCACTATTGTATGAGGGATACCCTGAATTTATTTTAGTTGTAATTAGTTTTTTTTAATATTTAGCTGTGAAAGTGCGGTAACAAATTCGAAATATCCGAAAATAACAAATATCGAGGACAATCATTAATTTGACATGAAAACGTAAATCAAATGTGTCTGTTATAAAAAAAATGTATCAAAAGGCTATTCATGAGAAATTCAGCAAAATATTCGAACACCACATAACACTGGTGACAGTGCAAAATGGGATTAATAAAAACTTCCTATAAAATTACATTTACTTTTTGCAACATAATATTACGAGTAAACTTATGTTTACTTTTTTCATTCAAGGCTTTGCCGAATGATAACAAAAATAAATAAGTTGGGGTACTTATTTTGTTGCAGGAATCAGGGTTGTGAAAATGCTCATTAATGATTTTTTTTTATATCATACTGTAAAATATTTTGTTAATGATTATGTATATTATAACATTTTATTATAGAATTATCTTCCAGTGTATGTAATTTCGCTTTGCAACCTCGATTCTTATGAGTTGAACATCTCCAATGAGTTTTGATACCAGTTACTTGATGCTTGCAAAATCTGTAGCCTGAGAGAAAGATCATGGGTTGTCTTTTTGCTGAATGCATGAAAAACGCTTCTGAAATAAAAAAAAACTGGTTTCATATTCAGGAGTAAGTTTTATTATGGTAGAAACCAAAAATTCCATTATACTAATTCGAGTGAAATAAATGATCGTTAAAATCTAACATTGTGAATGGAATGAAATACATTTATTGTACACTAATACAGATCGGAGCCCCTTGGTAGCGAGTAAGATTCATAGTACGGTGCCCCATACTGATGTTGGTGTTGGTAGAATAGGGCGCGAGATTCATTTTCGACTACGAAGGACCGAAATGTACACAAATACAGATACATCCAAGTAAGACTTCACAATTCCTGCTACAGCATTCGTATATCGTTCGCGGCCGTGCGTTTTCGTCAAGCACATTATAGGATACCTTTTTACTAACGCCATCTAGTTATATTTGGCTACACTACAATTGTATATTCAGGTTATACAATTGTATATTCAAGTTCCTCAGGTTTAATAAGAGAGATTTATAACAATACGTTTATTTGTTCAAATATTACTTTGTGAAATAAAATACCTTTATAATAAAAAACAGGCTAAAACTCCTAGCGCAAAACCTGGCAGTAAGAGACACGGGAAAAGATACCACAATCTTAAAAACTGAATATATTTTTAATTTTAAGAGCTGTCTTTCAAGACTGTTTAATTATCTGTTACATATAACGTATCATATTATACGGTCAGGTAAAAACGGTGTAGGCACATTGTGACATTTAATGGTTGTGTACATTGTGACATTTTGTTATATGTGTCGTAGAGTTTTCTTCGTAAGTATGTATAATAGCGCGACAACCTCGTCGTTTATGAGTAGAACAGTGCCAGTGTATCTTATGGCCCTGAATCTGATGTTTGCAGAATCTGTACCCTGACAGAAGGATTATAGGTTGACCTCGCAGTGACATCGTAAATACAGCATCTGGAAATAGTTCATTAATTCTGCAAATATGGGAATTTAACGTTCTCTACCATCGGTGGAGGCACCGACGTGCAATACGCAATGCGGTTCGAAAACGTCGCGATCACTCACTATTCCTACAGTCTTCATCGAAACGAAACTAAATTAGTGCCTTCACCGATTATTATAGGTACGTGAAAATTTCCGTGTTCTATTATATCAAAAGCATCTGTAATGCTTTTGATATAATACAACATTGTTTACCTACAATATTTTTTTGAGAACTTCTATGTTCTCCAAAACGAATACTTAGGTATACAATAATGTGTAGGTACGTAAAATATTTGTTGGTATGTACATTTTTAATGATCTCGTTTACAGTTTATAATGAAAATTGTCAAAATTTAATACAACAATGTGCTGAAATAATACAAAACAAGCAGAAAAAGTGTTTTGATATGTGACTTATTTTTTGCAATATTCAAGTACACATATCTGACCTTGATTTATCAGCCGTGGATGTGTGTGACACAATTAACATGTATTTTAAAGAATATAATCAAAATAGTAAAACTGGGAAGAAAAAGGCATAAAGAACAGCATGTGGCCTAAGAATGAACATATCCAAGACCAAGGTGACAAATATATGTCAATATAATAATAATATAGCACGCATATCCAACGACGATATAAATAACCACAGAATAGAGTTAGTAGTTGGACATTGTTTATTTTTAGTTGATCTTACAAATAAAGAAAATAATAATAATTATTGCAATTTCGTACCTTTAAGAAATGGTTGGGTTAATGTGTTGACGACCTCTGTAGCGCAGTGTGCGAAGTCCCAAAAAGACGCAAAGGTTGCGGGTTTGACTCCCGCCGCGAAACAAATGTTTGTATGATCTGCAAATATTCGACACCAGTCTGGGTGTTTTCTATGTATAATATGCAAATATTAAAAAAAAATTATATAAGTAGTATATCACTCATGTAGTTTCCATAATACAAGCTCTGCTTAGTTTGAGGCTAGATGATGCTGTGTGAAAATAGACTAGCAATTTTTTTTTATTATAATAATAATAATACCAATTTCGTACATTAAAGAAACGGGTAAGTTACTGGTAGGTACATTGTTTTTTAATGGTTGTGTACATTGTGACATTTAGTTATAAACGTAGTAGAGTTCTCCTCATAAGTATGTAAAATAGCGCGGCAGCCACGGTGTTTGTGAGTGGAACAGTGCCAATGTGTTTTACGGCATAACAAGTTTGATGTTTGTTGATGTTTGCTGAACCTGTACCCTGACATGAGGATAATAGGTTGGCCTCTGTGTGAAATTACCATTTTGAAACCGGCATCTGAAATCAATAATCTATCAACGAACTTACATGAATAAATAAATAAACGCCCAATAGACACATAAATAGTCACACATAGGATTCCCTGTGTCGTTGGTATCAGGAATTTCGAGCACCGTGGTACTACAACACCCGAACCCGGAACAAATATCTGCAGAACATGCAAACATTTGTCCCGCAGCGGGAATCGACCTCGCACCTCATGCGCAGCCGGCTATTCGCTCGTCACACCATCAAGCTGGTCATTCAGATCAGATCAGATTTTTACTGATAAGTATCTAATATCAAAATTCAATTATTCATATTATAAAAACAGGAATCGCCGCGGAGGGAGAGCGTCGCGATCACTCACCCTGATGAAGACTCTCGGAATGAGTCGAAACTTAGTCGGTGCCTTCACCGATAGTATACGGTAAGTACGTAAAAATTGGATTTTTACAATATGAATAATCAATTCTGATTATTACTGATATGGAGAATTAAATGTTCATGTTCTCCATATGTGTAGTTTCATTTTAAAACTAACAAACTTTGTGATCTACTTACGTATTTTAAATGCATTTTTGACGCAGATAGTTATAACTCTTGTGATTTTGCAAATACGATTCAAATCAGCTTATTCATAAAATGACAATCAAGTCAGGGTAGCGCGTAAAAATAACTCGTTTAAGGGTTTTCTTTCGATATAATAAAATATTAAAATCGATTTTTAAAAAAACTGAAGATCTACTTCAATATGATGGTATAGCTAACTAATAGTTGAAAAAGTTATGTTGTAGCTTAAATTATTGATAACGCAATATTTTTTTAATTTTTATTTTTAGTAACAATTTAATTAAAATAATTGCAATTTTATAATAATAATAATAAATAAAAAAAAATCAAAGACTACCTCTATACTAAAAAAAAACGAATCATTATCAATACCAAAACTGGTTACTTTACAAATGTTAAGACAATTACTGAGATAATTTGTAATTGATAGATCTTAACTGTAGAAACAAAAATAAAGAAAACACACTCACAACTGTATTCTTCATGGTGAACATCCATGTTGATAGGCAGAGGCATGTCCAAAGATAATATTTGGCACATACCCGCGTTTTGCAAGAAGTAAGTAATCCACGTGACAGCCTACAAACTTGGGTTTACAACTGGTTGTAGAAACAGATCAAAAATAAACTAAAACACTTACTTAGTGTTATTTGTTTACATTTACAATGGCAGGCGGCCTAATCATCTGAATTTAACTTAAGAACAAATATTTTTTTTTTTTATTTAACGTGGCTGACAAGGATACGGCTCACGTGGTGGTAAAAAGTTACCGTAACCTTTGAACGCTTGCCACCAGAGGTACCTCTCACGTTGCCGACCCTAAGACATAACGCGTGAAAAATCTCATGCATCCGTAATTCACCAGCATCCATACCAAGTTCTAAGACATAACTGGTGAAGTCTCCTGTAATTTCACCAGCACCCATACCAAGTTCACTGGTTTTTTGTATACCCACGCGCGGGAGTAGCATGATTATGTATGTTGTGAAAATATGTTATAGTATTGTCGCTCAATGTATGCATTTTTGCAAAACAACGTCTCTTCGTGCAACGCCAATACGTTTTGTCTAAACTTCTCCCTAATCTGTAGAATTTATTTTCTGCCACACGGATCATCGGAAAGCCTCTTCCACTTGTTATAAATATTGCTCCTTAAATTACAAAAAAAAACATTAACACCAAGAGTGCGTAACACAAACTGTGCGTAACTGCATATTATTTAAATAAGAACATTTTAAACGAGCTGTGGATAGCTCAATATAAGCGTCCCACAACACTGGCTGCCTTGCTCCGCTGAATGGCAATGCTTTGATCTAAGTAAGAGCCAGGTATTTATTACGAGTAAACACCTAATAACTTACATGACACTGAAAGAGCACCAAAGTATATCTAACTATACTTGCGAGGGTTTGGCTTAAAGTCACATAAAAACGATCCAAAATGAAAGGGTTAATTTTCAATTGATTTGAATGAATTAAAAATATGTTATCAAGGCCCCAAGGCCCTGAAAAATAATAGTTGACGTGGAGTTTCCACATGATTTTATTTCGATTTAGCTTTCATCCTCTCTATTCTTTCTCAAATGATGAGCAGGGAGAAGAAATACAAAGTCGTGGCTAACCACGTATGTAAATACTCGTAATAAAGAAATAGAACAAAACTAACTCACAAGTCATAAAAACACATATCCCGTTTTTAGTGACAATTTAGTTGGATCATGGATAATCCTTCAAGCCATGGCTTGAAGTGTATTATATTGCAAAAAAACCTTTTTTGTAGCTTGCACCGAGGACATCTGAGTGGTTACAGGCGTCAATTCTCTTGTACACCAACTAAACCTTATTTTATTTAAGACTCTCTTTTACATTAACAAAAAAAAGAGATAAGTCAAATTAGTCAGATTTAAGTTTTCCATACAAATTTAGATGTGATTTCAAAACATACTGACTATAAACACGAAGAAGAGCGACACGTAAACTGAATTGACAGGAGTAAAATCCTTGTCATCTCTTTCTTGCGCGTACTATTAGTAAAAGAGCGCGATAGTTTAAATTAAGTATAGTTTGTATACTAGAGAATCGAAGCCAATGTCATCAAAATCAATGGTTGTGCACATTGTGGCATTTGACAATTATTCCATCATCCACAGTGTGTATTATTGCACGGCAGCGATATTTCTGTTTATGAATGCAATGAAAGTAAGTCTTCGCTCCCACGACCAAATTTCTAGCGAACTTGTGGCCCGCGTATATTATCATTGGCCTTCCGCGTGCTGTGGTGACATGTTGTACTATTTCTGAAATAAATCAGAATCAGAATATAACACTACTAGCTTCTGCACACGGCTTCGCCCGCGTGGTACCCGTAAAAAAATTAGCCTATATGTTATTCTGATAAGCTATATTATTGTAAAGTTTCATTAATATCCGTTCAGTAGTTTTTGCGTGAAAGAGTAACAAATATCCTCACAAACTTTCACATTTATAATATTAGTAGGATAGGATATATTAGTAGGAAGGATTACGACCATGCAACGTACTTTACTATTCTCTTGATGACGTTCTCGATACCAAACCATCATAATTTCAATGCCATTATCACCATAAAATAACAACAACAAAAAACACACTCACTACTGTATTTCCCATGATGGACATCCTCAGATACATACTCATCAACTAACTGGCATCTGCATTGGTTAGTGTTCTTATAAACAGCGATGGACTTGCAACCTCATTTCATTTCATTTCATTTCATTTATTTAACCATATTATAATATTGGTTGTTTTACAAGGCAAGTCAGTTCTGTTTACATATTTAGATAAAATAATACACATAAATTACAAAATTACGCTATTAATTAAAATAATGCTGTAATGCTGGACATTTTTAACACAGTATCATCTAGTCCCAAACTAAGCAGAGCTTGTATTATGGGAACTAAATGACTGATATATTACTTATATACTTTTTTTGTAAATATATACATATTATACATAGAAAACACACTTGATTAATATAGGTATTTTATAAAAATAAGTTTATAAAATACCTATATTAATCAAGTTTTGTCAAGAGCTCATTACTCAACCTCATTTTCATGCAAGAATGAAAATTCTGCTATATAAAAATAAAACTCGTTCAGACAGTAAAATGCATTGGATTCAAAAATAAATGATTTTTTGTTTGATATCTGATAAGTACTTCAAAGTTATATTTTAATTGGCAATAAATAAATAAATAAATAATGCTGGACATTTTCACACAGCATCATCTAGCCCCAAACTAAGCAGAGCTTGTATTATGGGAACTTCATGACTGATATACTACATATATAATTTTTTTTAAATACATACATAATATACATAGAAAACACCCAGACCTGAGACAAATATTTGCAGATACAAACATTTGTCCCGTGACGGGAATTGAACCCGCAACCTTCTGCGTCACGGGCGGACCTTCGCCCACTGCGCCTCAGAGGTCGTCAATTATTAGATATCACTTTCTTAATATAATCTCCTTGTTTTTGAACTTTGGTAAGCCTAGTTTTTAGTTTATATAGCTTTTCTTTTCACACCTTTCATGTGGAATACTAACTTTTATACAAAACGTGAACATGTGCCAAATATTATATTTGACGTAGTTACCTCTTTGCCCTGGGAACCTCACGGAACTGCGTAATGAATAGAGTTCTGAGAATGTCCATCATTGGAACATTCGTGGGCGTGTTTATTTTTAGTTTTGTACACAAACATATCTAAGGTTTTTTTATAATATACTCTTAAAGTATATAAATAAAAAAACTAGTTACATAAAACATTACAATATAATTTGATGCAGATTCATTTTCGAAATGTAACATTCATCATTGTCTAGAGTATTAAATTTCAACAGAATTACTTCAATTTATTCACTTGACCTAAAATAGTTTTTTACGCTTAATATCATTAATGGTTATGTGTCATGTGCGTTTTAATAACTTCACCATTTACCGAGTGTAATATTGCCCGACAACCACTTTTCTTTTTGAAAGAGCAATGCCAGTGAATCTTCTCGTTTGTCATTCGATGTCTATAAAACCTGTATCCCGCATGTAACATGACAGGCTGACCGCGTGTTGACTCCATGAAAACGGTTACTGAAAAGAAAGTACTCTATAACATAAAAATGGCCAAACCGTGTATGACCTCGCACAGTGAAGGTTTCAGAAGTGAAGCTTTGCTTCATAAAATACAAAGATATATTTTTTTACAATTTATTTATAGATTTGTGTATCGAAAAAACTACAAATGAAACTTAGTTAATTAATGTATCTTGTGCCAAGCTTGAGTTACCGAGAAAATAAAGTTTTTGAGGGATTATGAACAATAAATTGCCATTATACATTTTTATTTAATCATTGCACGACTAGGAAGTTTTGTTTTAATCTCAAATGTATCATTTTTTAAGCAATGATGTAGGTAGAGTCTGTACATACCAGGCCACTCAGAAAGTTTTGCAAAAAAAGTTTTTATGTATATGGCTCTGGCCACTTGTAATTATTTTAAAAATTTGGTTATTTAAAAGTAAAAATACCATTGTTTGAATTTCGAATTTCCCTCCATATTTTTTCGAGAGTCATATTAAATTATCGTGTGTCATTTAAAAATAGATCTGCATCGAGAGCATTTTCGTGCGATGATTTTCTACGATTTTAAATGTGGCCTAAAACCTGATGAGTCATGAGTCAGATCGACTTCAAATGGCTTTTATAGATGAATGACCTTCAAAAGCAACCATCTACCGTTGACATAGCGAGTTCAAGCGCGGTCGCCTTACTTTGGGGGATAAACAAAGGAGTGGTCGTCCTATGACGGCTGTCACGGAAGAAAGTGTGCTGGCAGTAAAAAAAAAAATTCAAGAAGAAAAGGTTCAAGCACCTTCTCGTGAGGAGGATAGTTTCGCGCTGGGTGCCGCACAACCTCACCGAAACTCAGAAGCAGGCCCGTGTGGAGTGGTGCCGTGATATGATTCAAAAATTTGAAGCAGGCTCGTCTCGGCGTGTTTACGACATTGTGTCAGGTGACGAATCCTGGATTTATCAATACGATCCAGAAACAAAGCGTCAGTCGACAGTTTGGCTGTTTCAAAACGAACCAACGCCTACGAAAGTGAAGCGATCGAGAAGCGCAGGGAAAATTTTGATCGCTAGTTTCTTCACTTTCACGGGATATCTGGTTTCAATTCCATTACGAGACCAAAGCAGCATCAACGCCGAATGATATACCACAAATTGCCTGCCAGAAGTTTTGTCTGCAATGAGTAACAAGCGACCAAACACCGGGCTCCGCGGGGTACTGCTTCACCATGACAACGCGCCCGCGCGCACTCATCGCTCAAAACGAAGGACTTCCTGGACACCACACCGGTCAGAGTCTTGGATCACCCTCCTTACAGTCCTGATCTGGCACTGTGTGACTTCTTTTATTCCCTAAAATAAAAAAAAACAGCTGAAAGGGATACAGTTTTCATCGCCGGAAGACGCGCTAGAAGAGTTCGAGAAGACCGTGGAAGAGGTGTCTGCGGCGAACTGGAAAAAATGTTTCGAAAATTGGTTCAGACGCATGAAACTTTGTGTAGAGGCTGGTGAAGAGTTCTTTGAAAAGATTTTATTAAAATATTTTATCCATAGAAGTTAGTTTTTTAGTTTCTCAAAACTTTCTGGGTATCCCACGTATGTTGTTAGAATATTGATACAGCCTATCACATTGACGTTCTGACGTCGCAAAATAAATTAGTATAAAACATGCAGGGCAAGATAGTCTATAAATAACAGATTAATTGCAGAGTTTGGCACAACTCTATCAATGTTTTACGATAAATTATACTAGGTACCTAATTCTTTGAAATGTTTATTATTTTGGTAAATACATTCTGGTTCCTCAGAGGTTCATTCACGTCAGTCACGTGATTAGCGCAATGAATTGACATAGATAATTCTTAGCCAACACGTTTTTTAAGTTATAAATATGAGTAGTATTTTTCGTAAAAAACACTCATAGAAATACTTAATTAATCTTCAGTATCTATATTTAGATACCAAGAGATCTTCTTAACAATTTTTCAACCATCTTTACAATCTGAAAACTAAAGTAGTAGTGACTGGTTGATTTTTTCTTCGATTTATGGGTTACTTTTAAATTAATTTTAATTTAATAATTTATAATCAATTATTTTGCTAAATATTGTTTAATCACTCATGAAACTACTTTAATTTTATGTGCGTAGTCTACCGCGTCTAAAGTAGAAATGGAAGACTCTTTTTTTCTTCTTGTCAGCCTCACCGGACTATCGGCGTGCGCAGAAGGCGCTAAAACTATAAAAGTTAGGTTGAGGCAACTAGAACAGGGAAGCACTTAGGTACAGACCTCGGCTTGGGCCGTTGCCAGGGAGAGGACCTGGAAGAGCAACACCCTGGTACACATCTAGAAGCCATTTACGTGAGTACGACTTATAAATGGCGTTCTTCATTAGTTTTAAGCCGTTTGTGGCTACGTGCAATTCTCTGGACCATATCTTATTTCAATGGTTATGTACATTATAACATTTGATAATGGTATCATCATCTATAGTATGTAGTTTTGCTCGGCAACCTCTGTGCTTATGTGTGGAACATTGCCAATAAATCTTTTGCCCTATAACTTTGTTTTTGCAAAACCGGTATCCAGACAGAAAAATAACGCGTTGTCCTCGAGACGACTTCTTGAATATTGCCTCTGAAATATAAAAATATTTAGTGTGAACTTTATTTCAGTACCTTCATGCCCATGACATGATTTACCTATGATCACAACAGACTTTAGTAGGTGTTTGTTAAAAATAAATACATATTTTTAAGAATAAAAAAGATTAAACAACTTTCAGTTGATTTTATTAGAAAGAGTAATTGATTGAGCGAGCGAAGATCTCCGGATCGAGTTGGTAAAATCGGCATTTTATGCATGTTCATACATACGTATGTCTGTCTGACAAACAGTCGAATAATCTTATCTTCATAAAATGTAATAAGTGTATAGTGAACACAAACATTATTCATAACGCAAACAATACAAAATATAATTCAATTGTAAATAATAAATAATGCTGGACATTTTTCACACAGCATCATCTAGCCCCAATCTAGGCAGAGCTTGTATTATGGGAACTACATGACTGATATACTACTTATATACTTTTTTTTTGCAAATACATACATATCATACATAGAAAAACACCCAGACCCGAGATAAATATTTGCAGATCTTACAAACATTTGTCCCGTGACAGGAATCGAACCCGCAACCTTCTGCGTCTCAGGCGGACCTTATCCCACTGCACCACAGAGGTTGTCAATTGTAGCGGAAGTTTTTGAGTAACTGAGATGATTTTTGAGATAGAGTGGGAGCAAAGACGGTGAAATAAAATATCAGGTCATGATGAATGTCATATCAAAGAAATTTCAAAAATAAGTAATTTTAAATTATAGCCTATTTGCTTAGTGAGTTATGAGCGTATAAGTAAAAAAATATCCGACGATTTTCTGACATGGCCTGCGTCAGCAAGAAATGTGAACATTAAACTGTTCACTTGTTTCACTCATACCTTATATTGGGGCCTACGGGGGCTTTTCTTCCTCTTGAGAAACTTGAGGGACCGACGAGCTCCATAAAAAAACATAAGTTTTCCATTTTCTCACATATTCGCTTTGAAGATCGTGTTTATCATTCGAATATTGCGAGGTCTTAGTACCTAATAATTACACATACATTTTTTTATAGGTACCTACTTACAACTTAAATATCTAATAAATGTATTTATTATTATTATTAACTACTTAGGTGAGTAGGTAGTACACAAAATGTACATTTCAAACAGTTGAACCATTCAATGACCGTTGCAAACGATATTGAAATAGCTCAACTGATCCAGAACATTAGCAGACGGAATCGTCCCCGTAATATTAGCTGCATTGGCCAAGTTGAACAGCATTGCTAATGCGTTGACCTATATAAGTAACCTATCTGGTTACGTGATGTCTAAATTATTTTTTGGTAGCCTCTAACCACCGCTTCGCCTGCGTGTTACCCGGATAATCGTATCCTATGTATTATTAGCAAAAACTTTCACATTTCAGATATTAGTGGGATAAATTCTAATCCTAATGATTGTGTGTATTGTAAATCTTTAATACAGTATTATCTTCCAGCGTATGTATTTTAGCACGACACCCTTTAGCTTTATGTGTTGCACAATGCCAATGGATCTTAAGGCCTTTGACTTGATTCACGCTAAATTTGTATCCGGATAGTAAAATAATTGGCTTATTTCTAGCTGATATTGTGAATATTAGTCCTGAAACAAAGTATCGCAGATGTAATGTCAAATATTTAAAGTTTTGTTGATAAACGAACACCATAGAGGAGCTGAGCCTTAGGCAACTTCAAGTTTCTGTTGGCATTAACAACTGCGGAAAGAAGTTACCAGTTTACCAGTTTTAGTAAATCCTTTTTCTTCTATGTAGCCAAGTCCTGCATTATGAATGAATAATGAATTTATGTTATTTTCAAGAAATTGTACATAATTACTACGTATACTTTTTAGGTATGTAATTTATGTAGTCTACTATTTTATTTTTAACTGGTTACTGGTATTACTTGTGAACAATAATATGATAGAAACGATGGTGGCCATTATAATAAAACAAGCAATATTGTAGTAAATTTTTGCTAGAGTTCATATTGTAAAAACGGGAATTTTCACGTACTGCACTATCGGTGAAGGCACCGACTAAGTTTCGACTCATTTCGAGAGTCTTCATCAGGGTGAGTGATCGCGACTTTCTCCCTCCGTGTCGCGTCGTGCACTACCTACCTCTATACTGTCGTATACGTGAAAATTCCCGTTCGTACAATATGAATAGTCAAGTTCACGATAGTTTTTGGAATAAAATTTGCCAGAGTTCTCGTTTACAGAGCTAGATCCTAAATTGAGTATGAATTTTGAAACAATTATAAAACTAAAACTGCACCACTTCTTTATTCTAGAAAAACTCTTCTACATGTGTTTTGATCTCTTGTACAAGCCTTGTTTGCTTTTTTGTGCATTAAATGGCTTCGAAAGTGCTCTTAAAACTCTGCTATCATTTGTCGGCACAAAACCCAAAGTTGTTAGGAAAAAACTTTTACACACTTCTTTTTTTATGTCATCAAAACCTTTCAAACAATATTTGAAAGTTACTTTTCTTTTATAATCTTCAGCTGATGTTGTTCTTTGGTTGATTGGTTTTTCATCGATTAAGCTTTTGATAAATTTTCCTTGTGATTCATAGTCAAGTTTGTTATAGTTTACATTGATTTCTTGTCGTTCTTGAGCAGTGAATTTAGTTTGACATTTCCTTTTACATTTATCGGTGCAGGGATCTTTCAATTTACGTTTCTCTAATTTTTGTAACTTTTTCTTCATCTCCCTCTCTTTAGGTGTTTCATTAAACTTTCTTCTTTTACGTGGTTTACCTGTTTTGGTAAATCCTTTTCCTTCTTCTGTAAAGACAATCCCTGCAAAAAACATATTTTAATTATAAAGATGTTGTGGTTATTCTGTGAGGAAATTGTGCATCTATAACTTAATAATTTTAAAATGAAAATATAATAAGCAGATACACATTTATTTTACCTATACATCTGACGTAAAAATAACAATTGTTTGTTGAACAGTAATTATTTTAATGCGTTCTACCCTACCAATCACTACCTATTTAATAAAAAAAACCAGTACGACATTAGTACCGAACTATTTTTACACAATAAATAAACTAAGCTAATTGAATAAAAAACAGGTAGGTGAATAAAGTTGTTATATTTTAATTAAATACCAAGATACTTAAAACCATTTAAAAATAAAATATTAGTGTATAACAAAAAAACAAACACGCTGTCGACTGTATTTCCCACGATAACAGACATAGTCAGTGCATAGATTTTTGAAGATACGAAGTACGGAGTAGTCAGAAGCAAGCCTAAACATTACTTTTATATGCCAAATGCCCGTTTATTTATGTGCCCACGTTTTGCAAGTAGTTAGCATTCGACGTGACAGTCTTCAAACCCATCGTCGCTTGGGAAACAAACCGATCGCACATGCCTTCGATTTTTTGGTTCTAGGGCATGCCTTTTTTCCTTACAATGTGTCCGCTCACCGTTTTAAGCACGTTTAGCACGTGCTTAAAACGGTGAGCGGACACAAGTTATACGCACATAACTTTTCTAGTGGAAAAATCCATCAGAGCGAAACTCGGGTTACCGCCCACCAGGCCAACACGCCTCATTATATATAACTTAAGCACTTTGTAAAACTATTGTTAAATAATAAAATTACAATTAAAAGTATGAGTAACAATTTTTTTGTATTTTTTTATTTAATTAGTATAATATTTTATGTAAAACAATATTTGTTAGTAGTGATATTATCTCTAGGCATATAAACAATATATTATTCGTGATTATGAACATTGTAACATTTAGTTATAGTATTATCTACAGTATGCAATAACGCACGGCAAGCAGTTTTCTTATGCTTAGAGCAGCGCCAGTAAGTTTTTATACCTTTCATTCCTTTTATGCAGAACTTGTGTCCACCTACTAGAATATTGGGCTTGCCCAATTGTGACATCTTGAACATAGCACCTGAAAACAATAGATATTCGTATTTTATAGTTTATTTATTCATAACAGATAATTGTTACGCATCAAAACATTAAGTACTTAAGTAATCTATAAGGTTCGGAATATTCGAGAATGAATTAGTGATTATTTTAAAATAATTAAAAAAATAAACTTATAAGATATTTTTTTGTGTTATACAACATACATATCACACCATTATATCATGCAATGTCTATTTTTTATAACAGAAAGTCAGTAGGAAAAGATTTGAACAAAAATTAATTAAAAGTAGATAGGTAGGTACCGAGGTATTACTGATTTAAGAATTTATTTTCATAAGAAATTATAATTCACTTAAGAGAACTTATGACTAACATGTAGTATTTCAAAATATACTTGGAAGATTATCTTCCAATTATTTTTCTATTAATAATAAAGTGTTGTGTTTTGGCGACAATTAAGATTTAATCGTTTCCATCATACTCTAAGCAAACTGTGAACAGGTGTTTTATGTTGTGTCAAGGCAAATTAGCATATGGCTTGATGGAGAGCAATTGCTCTTGGGCCATTGCTGAAATATATTTATGATATGTTTTTAGGGTTTGCGTTAGGTTTTTTCATTTGCAAGTTTACACGTTGTAGATAAACAAATAAAAAGGTACTAAACGGTTACAGCACAGTGTTTCTTGTATACATCATCATCATCATCATCATCATCAGCCTATATTAGTCCACTGCTGGACATAGGCCTCCCCTAATGAGCGCCATAGCGCCCTGTCTTCAGCTTGCCGCATCCAGCATCTGCCTGCAGTCTTTCGCAGATCGTCATCCCACCTGGCCGGAGGGCGTCCTACACTACGTTTGCCGAGTCGCCGTCTCCACTCAAGAACACGTTTACCCCAGCGGTTATCGGTTCTTCGCGAGATATGACCGGCCCACTGCCACTTCAGCTTGCTAATTCGTTGAGCTATTTCGATAACTTTGGTTCTCTGACGGATGTATTCGTTACATATCTTATCCTTCAGAGAGACTCCATAGGACAATTAGTTGTGTACATAATTAGTTTTAAACTTATATTAACTTAGTTTTTTTTTAGTGAACCTTTAATATTATTTGTATTATAATAAACCATATTCATATTGCACAAATATTTTTTTTATATTAATCATGCTAAGATTTTAAAATTTCATATTGTAAAAACGGGAATTTTCACGTACCGTACTATCGGTGAAGGCACCGACTAAGTACTCGTAGTGCACGACGCGACGCGGAGGAAGAACGTCGCGATCACTCACACTGATGAAGACTTTCGGAATGAGTCGAAACTTAGTCGGTGCCTTCACCGATAGTACGGTACGTGAAAATTCCCGTTTTTACAATATGAATAGCCAAGTTCACAATAGTTTTCGGTATAAAATATTAAAATTTATTATTATGAAAAAAAAATACATTATGTTGATCCATCATTTTAAACATTAACATAAGAGCCTGCCTATTGCCACATCATCGGCTAGTACAACCTTGCGTCGGTGATCAGTTATATTTCTTCATACTTAGTAATTTCGGATGATTATGTACATTGTTATACTTTGACGTGGTCATGTCATTAAATGTATGTATTACTGCGCGGCAGCCTTTACTTTGAAAGGAGCAATACCAGTGTGTCTTAATCCCGTTTGTGTATCTTTTGCAGAATTTGTACCCTGACGCTAATATAACGGGTTTGCCATGAATGGACCATGAAGGTATAATTTCTGAAAAAAAAAAAGTTGAAATATATTAATACATCATCATCTCGCCGTTGTTTACAACAAAACATTTTGAGTGGATATAAAATTGTAAATAAGTTAGTTTACAGAGTTTGTTTTTTCGAACACCTCTGAGGCTAGGTATTCCAATAATATTGGTTCCATAGTTATTTTATATTTTTTGTTTGTTACGAGATAACTAGACCAAAAATACAAAAATATGGTATTCCAAAAACCTTTTTAATATTTTCTGCCCATCATATCAAAATCAAGCTCAATGTTTCTAAGATCATCTTTCCATAACTATAATAATTAAGATTTTAGCCACAGAGGCCCGTGGAAAAAAATCGCCCAGTATATATAAATGATGACAAATGTTAGCTTAGTATTCATTATTATTTCATTATTAACGAAAGTTGAGAAAGGTATGTTGAGATGGTTTGGGCATATAGAAAGGATGGACGAAGTAGATTAACAAAACAAATATACAAGGCGAGCGTGAATGGGATAGTTGGTAGAAGAAGGGCTCGGCGAACGTACTCTGACCAAATTGGAGACATTTTAGAAAAAGGCCAGGTCAGAAGTACAATAAACCACCGAGCCTGTATGAAGAATGTGATGAGGATGAATGAAGCGAAAGAGGTATGCCAGGATCGTAGCAAGTGGAAATCCTTGGTCTCTGCCTACCCCTCCGGGAAACAGGCGTGACTATATGTATGTATGTATGTATCTATAACATCCTTTTATGTTCAATTTAGGTATACAGAAGAATATAAATAAAAACTTGTATACTTAATTAAATTAACATATTATATTGAGCTATTAGGTGCATTCAACAAGTTTCGTTGAGATACAAGGATCATAGGAACTCATATGGAAGTGGCCTAGCGCTTAAACTTCCGTGGGCATTATTCTTTCAAATCACACAACTGACCATAAAAATTATAATGACGGTGACAGTGGTTGTTAGCACTGTTTTTTGTCATGAAATTACGTTGAATTTTATGGTTGTCGTAACTGATTTAAAGTCAGCGTCACTTACTGGTTACCCCTCTGGAATCAAAAGATTGCATTTTTGTATAACTTTTCTGAAGCAACATTTTTTGTATAATTTGTTAACTTTTCTGAAGTAAAAATAACGAATAATGCACAATATAAAACAAAACATCAAGCAGTAATGTTCGCATCGCTAGTATTCCGGATTGAAGCGTATGTATGAGGGTGCCGGTGAAATAAAGCAAATGATACTTTTCATCCGTTAGTTTCAGGGTCGTCAACGAGGTACTGATACCTCTGGTGTCGCAAGCGTCCATAGGTTACGGTAACCGCTTACCAACAGGTTGGACGTATGCTTGCTTGCTGTAGTTACTATAATTGTGTTATAAAAGTCTAAACCATCCTAATGATTTAAAGTTAAGGATCCGGCGTACAGCGCTCATAACTTAAATTCAAAGCGCGTCCAAAAATATAGCTATCTCTTTTTGACTGGTGCTTGCGCGATAGCAATATTAGCCATTCAGAATTTGTTATTAATTTGGCGGTGTTCCGTAATACCAAAAAAGATGAATGAAAACTTGTTGTATTTTTCACATTGTGTTGTTATTCTGTAACTAGATAATAACTAGATAATCTATGTAACTAACCAAACGATACGAGGGGTATTGTTGTTTTTAATACGAAAGAAATAAGAAGAAAACATGTCATGTATGACGTAAAAATATCCAAAATACGATTCGTTTACATTTCATTTTAGGTAAGTATTTTGAAAAAATATATAGTAAGGTACGTAGATAAATACTATTCGAATGCAAATAATAACATAATATGGTGGAAATAAGCTCTAATTACAAATGACTATGGTATTACGTTTGTATGGGCAATTCATCCAACGCAGGCCTCTTAATTCTTTAAACTAGTTCTAACCTATTGTGTTGTACTGTTGGGCAAAGGTCTCCTCCAATTCCTTCCATCTGCTTCTATCCTTGACGGTCTCCAACCATTCCGTCCCAAATGCATCTAGTCGTCTTCCATCCTCAGACACCCAAGGTGTAACTGCATTTACAGTTGGTGACGCTTATCTACCGCACATCAAATACTCATGTACGTCATGTACCTTCCTGTAGTTACATAACTTTAATACGCTACAACGCTTCCTGGAATTCAGTTCGAATTAAAAAAAACACCAATTTTACATAATTTTCTATTGTAGTTCTCGCATGTACAATCTTGATTAGATTCCCGCCATGCGTGGCTATTTCATAGATGAAATATTACCACAGATCTTCCGAGCATATCCATTCATGCCATTCTGTCAAACTATAAGTTTGACAGTTGACCAGTAGGTATGGAATGCAGGGTACTTGACGAGGCGAGAGGGTCACAGATGGACCAAATCAAAAGAAATAAGGCGGCTTTGAGGCAGACTGGTCTGACCCGATGGTCAGACGACATTACGAAGGCAGTATATAGGTGACCAGTTAATCCGGCTGGCACAAGGCACAAGAGGCGTAATAGAGATTAAATAGATGGAATAATATGTGCATTTCGTTTTGGCTTTAAACCACTTAAAAGGCAAAGGAAAAAGCTCCTGCTTTTACTGACTGAATATATAATTAAGCGAGAGAGGATCGCAAGAATATACTATTTAGGTACTCGTTTTCAATGAAGTAATGGAAGAATGCTATATTATTAAAATTAAAATTATGTACCTATTATTACCTATAAGTGTTTTTTATTTGTGTATTTAATAACAGTTTCACCTTCATTTATAGTTAATATCTATGCAATATTGTGTAAAAGGTGAACTTTAAAACATAATATTCTAAAGTTTTTCCACAGCTTGTCAAAGGTCTCTCTTTCACATTCATTCTTTCTTATTATTTGATACCACAGTACAAAGGCGTACTATCGTCAATAAGCATTAATCTTATCTCTCCATCTTGTTTTAGGTCTGCCTCTTCTTCTTTAAATGACTATTGGTCACCACGAATCGCTATGCCACTACATTTTTCATTGCTGGCTCTTGCTTTGTGACCTGCCCCTATTTCACTTTCCTGTTTTTGCTACTGATGTCATATCAAAACAGACATTGTGGAATCCCTGGGTTTTACTGACTGGCACATACATATTTAAAAAATATAACGTACTGCTAAAATAGTTTTTCACTACATTATGTTTAATTTAAATCCTTTGTATGTATACTTTTGCTAACAAGTCTTAATGAAGATGATCATCCAAATTGCTGGATCGATTTCGTAAGTTTACAATTATTACAAGTGCTCTGAAAAATAAAATGTATACAAAACATACAATATAAAACAAATAAGCCACCAGAACTCCGTTCGAAGGATCTATAGATAATTCAACTGACGAACTGCTTGCTGCATTTCCAAGCTAAATGGCAATGCTAATGCGAGGAATCAGAAAAGAGCCAGCTCTCTAGACACGCTTCGCTTCGACCTGAACAATTATGAATACGCGAAGGATCCCGGTTTCCTGCTAACCCAGAGTTTCAACCCCAAAAGGCTCGTATAAGCTCAAATAAGCTCTGTTTTGACTGCCATATATGCGCCTATTGAGGCGCTCCTCAGCCAGCTCAGCTGCTGCATCGCTGCTAGTTTGGTATATCAGTCACTGAAGCTGTACATGCCTTACAATTTAATGGGTATGTGCATTGTTATACTTTATAATATTGCCTTCAACAGTATGTATCACTGCAGTGCAGCCTTGGCTCTGCTTAGAGCACCACCAGTAAGTTTTCAAGCCATATACTCTTTTTTTGTTAAATCTGTATCCCGACACTAACATAACAGGCTTTCCATATCTTGATGACGCTAAAACAATTTCTGAAATAAAAAAAATAGTTTTACAGTATGACGAATAGTTACATAGTTTTAGTACTACAACATATTAATGATACCAAATCAAAACTGAACCAATCGCGAAAATGACCAAACGCAAATTATCCCCCTATTTCTGAAGGATAGTTTGCGTTTAGTCCAATACTTCTATCCTTAGTTACGTCATTGTTCGCTCTGGTTGGTAGGGCTGGTTAGTAGATCCACTCTTGGTCTGATCCTTCAAATGATTCTACAGTTTCCTTAGCCAGATTAGGTTATATTAGGTTATAGAGTCAGAGGTATTTCGTACCTTGGAACTTAGAATGATGATCTTATTAACTTTTTCAAGTTTTTTGCCTTACGAGTGATTCTCATATGATATACCATGGGAAGGATCTAATGCCGGTATGCTAAGGCACTGTGAGAATAGTGATGCATGAATGGTATTTAAATTTAAGTTCAATCTAATTTTAATTAAATTATTGTGTATTGCAGTTTTATAAGTAATTACTAATAATTAATTCACAATATAAGGAATTGAAAACCAACTTGTATAAATTATTATTTGGTTTTAAGAGTGTTAACCCGCAACCTCGGAAACATCCCAAAATTTCGAACTTGGATAAACTTGGGTAAACGGATGAATCTATAGGGAGCATTCAATTCTTTTGCTAATATAATAAATGATAAAGTTTGGATGTTTGTTGTTAACAATCTCCGTAATGGCTGGACCGATGTGGATGACATTTGGAACAGGTATAGTTCCTAGAATAACACATAAGCTACTTCTCATCCGAGAACCACGCGGGCGAAGCCTTGGGCATAGGCTAGTAACAAAGATCAAAGAGACATAGCCATGTTCAGTTCATCAACTGTTTAAAAATCTTAATAAGTAAGTATAAATCCATCATGAAGAAAATAGTCGCAGTCATATTTTTTGTTAAACTTGTGACGATTCGATCGTTCATAATATCATCACTAGCTTGCGCAAAGCCCCCATCTCTAATAATAACATAACCTATGTATTAGAATTATGCTATTTATTACATACCTACGTAGCAATAAGAAAATATGTACCTAAGATATCTGTTTGAGATAATAATAATAATGCTGGAAATTTTCACACAGCATCATCTAGCCCCAAAAACATAAAAGTAAATTTCAATAAACGCACATAATATCATATTCAATTTTTAAAAAAAGTTTGTTCTAAATCTATAATTATGATATTATGAAGTATTGTTATAAAAAAATAGCCTTGTACTTTAGTACCCGACTTATAACTTGGTGTTATCAATAAATTTATTGTATTGTATTGTATTTCATGAACGAGAGAGTAGCCATGTTGATTTACCTCTCTTTTCTGACAAAGCGTGCGGTACGGTGTGAAAGAATAATTATTGCGGCCTGTCTTGAACCGTATTGGATACTTGATCTGTGATTGATAAACTCTTGTACGTTTTGGAAGAACGTTTTATTTGCTCAACGTAGGGGAAAAAATTTCCTCAAACTCTGTAATTACGCTGAACTGAATGGTTGTGTACATTGAAACACTTAATGATAGACATGTCATTGAGGGTGTGCATTACTGCGCGGCAACCGCGATTTTGTCTGGAACAGCACCAGTGAATCTTCACGCCACTAACTTGTTTCTTGCAGAATCTGTATCCCGACACAAAGAGGATAGGCTTGCCTTTATCTGATATCCTAAAGACTATCTCTGAAAAATAAGAACTATCAATCAATATATAAAAAACTGTTCCGTTACTTACTGGCGGATCCGTTGATCCGCCAGTTGATTCTAGGACTTATGCTTTAGATTTTATGGCGTTCCATAAAGTCCAAACCATAAGTCCTAGAAACATGAAACTTGGAGGGTATATTCCTCTTATGGTGTAGGTGTGCACTAAGAAAGGAATTTGGAAAATTCTACCCCTAAGGGGGTGAAAAGGGCTGAAAACCTTTGGGTGAAAAATCGTATTCCTTGAACTTACATACCACATACATATTCTTCAATCCAAATGATAAAATATTAATATACCTAATTATTTCCCCAAACTAAGGGGGTGTAGAGGGTGTCCAAGTTTGTATGGGAACTTTTAACGAGTGGTCTAATTTGTTTGAAACTCGGCATAAATATTATTTACTACAAATGATAAAAGACAAATACATTTTTTTTCTAAACTACTTATCAAAGGGCGTAGGATGGTGTGTTAAGTTTGTTTAAGAAATGTTTAACACTTGGTGCAATTTGCTGTGAGCTTATTTTGGATACTTAAAATACAAAAGAACTGAATACGTATCAGGGTATTCAAAAAAGCCCTTATGGGTGCAATTGCATGCAATTATTTTTGATGCACCTATCAATTACCTATCCTACGCGAGTAAAACCACGGGCATCGGCTAGTACTACATATTTAAAGTAAGTATGAAAAGCAGAGCACTTGATGAGGCGGGAGGATCACAGATGGACCAAATCACTGTGCCTCGAGGCATGCCTGCCCTCACAACTGTGAGGGCAATAGATGAGCAGTTGATCAGGCTAGCACAAGACCGCCATGAGTGGCGTAACAGAGAAGTGGCCTTTACTCAGCGATAGGTGTTACCGGCTGATAAGATGGTGAGAGATAAATGGAATAACATGAGCTTTTAGTTTAGGCTTTGACTTCAAGAGCAAAAGAAAAAGCTCCTGTTTTTAATAACTGAATATATCTTAAAGGTGATCGCTTGGGTGCAAAGGAATATGACAATTAGGTAATGGTTTTGTCTGAAGTAATAGAATAAGGGACAATGACGCTGTATTCCGAAACAAAAAGACTGAAGTAGGTCAAATGAGTAAGTAGGTTTAGTGAGGTCGGATGGACTTTTTCTGACAAATAGTCCACCATAAATTACTTTATATTTATTTATTTCAGACTTTAACAACAGTTTCACATTTATAATTATAATTTACACAATATTATGTTCTGAAGTTCATCCCACTGCTGAGCATGTTAATTTATTGCTCAGCAGTGGGATGAACTTTAACTTTAACTTTAATTCATCATCATCGGTCTTTTACACTTAAATCAGTTCGGGAAGATTTGGTAAGAGTAAGCTTGCGCACTTTCTTCTGGCTTCAAAACCGGGTGTTTTCAATCCGATTTAAGGTTAGCCTTTCAGCGGCTTTACGTTCACCTTCACAGCTTTGGGAGTTTTCTTTGTGATTTGTGGTACCTAGTCGGCAATCCATATTGCCTTACGGAGAGTCAGGTGAGCCCAGGAGCTCACGGGGTGCAAACAAACTTTAATTGTTCGTATATTGTATGTATTGAAACATTTTGAAAGAGCCTTAAGAGAAAAGACTTCAATTGTTAAAATGATTGTGTACATTTAAACATTTTGTTACAGTTCCGTCATCTAAAGTGTGTATGACTGCGCGACAGCCACGATAACTCATTGGGCAACACCAGTGGATCTTTTTGCCGAATACCTGTTTTTTACAGAATCTATTTCCAGATACGACAATGACAGGCTTCCCGAATTTCGAAAATGCTTGTACGAAGTCTGAAAATTAATTTTACTGTTATAATTGAAACATATTGATTAAAAATAAACATTATGACGATGAACAATGAGTTAAACTGTAAGTACCTACATTGTTAAATAATCTGTATTTACATAATTAATTTAATTTTTATTTATTGATAACAGGTACATATAAATTTAGTTAAATAGTATGACTACACAAAGTATATCATTTAAAATTGTTAATTATAATTCAAAAAAAATTTCAACCCATGCAGGAATCAAACTCACGACCTATATGTGGGTGATCAGAGCGCACCTGCCAAATAGCATCCAAGGAAGAGTTATTCAGTTTTGATTACTATTCTAGGTATGCGTTTATCTAGTGGTTATGTATATTGTAACATTTTACAATGGTCATGTCATGCAACGTATGCAGCAGCGCACGACAGCTACGGCTAGATTGCGTGCACCTCCAGTGGATTTTTCGGCCCCTCACTTGATTTTTGATGAATTTGTAACCCGAACAAATAATAATAGGGTTGCCAGTTCTTGAGTAAGTTATTTCTGGAAATAAAATGTATTTATTGTTTTTTGTTAGTAATTTTAAGAAGCAAATGAAATAGAAATCTTTTATTATTTGATGAAATCTTGTTTACTTTTATCGATAAATTAATAATTAATAATAATTATATCTGGTTTATACTAAATCTGTTTTCTAGATAGATAAGTAAAATATAATAGAAGTAGATTTGGACGCGCAAGCGTGGTGTCTTCGGTGTCAGAAAATCGCAACAATCTTAATTAATTTTTGACTTTAAATATAGGTACTTACGTGCCTTTCTTTGAAAATGAACTAAATTTAATGAATAGGTAAGTTTAATATACAACGGCTCCTCCGTTGTATAACGTGTTAGTTTAACGTTCCTTAACTAGGAACGTGTTTTATATTTCTAAACTTCAAGACTTCTTTAAAAAAAAAAAATTTGCTACGCAGATCACGCTCATGTGTTACATATTATAAAAAAATATCTAGTTGAAATTGAAATTAACTGTTTTTAAAGTTTGTAGTTAAAATTGTATTATTGTAATAAATATTGTTTCTGTTTAGGCAATTGGCTTTAATTTAGATCAATGATTATGTATATTGTGACATTTTATCAAAGAATTATCATCTAAAGTATGAAGTAAAGCCCGACATCCTTGACTCCGATGCGTGCACTGCCAATGTGTTTTTCGACCGTAGACCTTTTTTGTGCCAAATCTGTATCCCGAAAGATAAATAACTGGTTTTCCTTTTGTTGAAGTTGTATAGATGACTGAAAAAAACATGTAAGGCCACAAATTAGTTAAACTGACCACCTGAACTTAGTAACTTAGGTATGGGTAAGTTACTTATGGGTAAGTTACTAACGCAAAAACTACTGATAAAACTTTATTTTGATGAAACTTTACAGTAATATAAGTTTATACATCAGAATAACACATAGGGTACTTTTTATCCAGGTACCACGCGGGCGAAGCCGTGTGCAGAAGCTAGTATTATATAATATCCTAAAAAATATTATTATTTATATAACTTTATGGTACTTTTAATCCTAATGATACTAGGATTAAAAGTAACTTAAAATGGTATTCAACGCTTCCTAGGCCTGCCCGGTCGACGTCGTTCATCTGTAGGCACCCATAATGTTACGTCTGACTGACGTGGGCCGCCCAGTTCCACACCCAACACTACGTTGAAAGACGGAATTGCAAACGTCGGAGATACCACTGCCACTGAAATGGCATGGCGGCAGTCCAATTTTGGTACTACAGATTTTTTTTTATGGATGTAAAGTGGAACAGCAATATTCAGTGAAATAATGTTAGTCATAATAATAACACTGACCTTTATTTTTTATAATAATATGTAATAAATGTTAAAAAATATATTTTATCTATTATCTAACTGGTAACCTTAGTTGTAGACATGATTGATGTTGTATACGTAGTTGCAGAAAAAAACAATTTTGTTACTCTTTGGTAACCCATTATTTCACTTTGGTGAACGAATAACTAGCTTAGTTTGACGCTAGATGATGCGGAGTGTAAAATGTCCGGTTTTATTTATTTATTTATTGAACATGATAATTGATTACAAAATGATATTGAAAAAAAAAATGCACATACCAATAGAAACTACGGGCTCAAAGAGCCTAGTTAGATAAACTGATTTTTATGGAATATATTCCAGCGTTCGTTTTAGGCTTAGAGTTCACCAACACAATAACGGGTGGTTAGATTTTAGCTTTGAATAGTCAAAGCTTTTTGATACTTGTTCACATCTGTCATCATAATCAATGGTTAGACTTGATCGTCCGTTTATTTTGTTGGTGAACTCAAGATAGTATTCATAACTATCTAATGGTTATGAATATTCCGAATTTTTATCATAGTCATGTCTTCTAAAGTATGAAGGAGTGCGGTGCAGCCTCCACGGGTACATTGCCAGTGTGTCTTCGAGCCTAGAGTTTGTTTCTTGCAGAACTTGTATCCAGACAAAACTATGTTAGGCTTGCCGTTTCTTGAAATTGTGTACATAACTTCTGGAAAAAATAAAATATATTAACGTAAATTTGCAGTCCAGAAGTATATGGTTATCGGTTACGTCACGTTTCATATTGTTAGTCAAGGGAAATAGATTTTCTGTCAGTTTTACTTTGAAATCGTATGTATTGTTTTTTTTTTGTAAAAATAAAACGCCAAATCTTATGTAAGTAAGTATTAAGTAATTAAAATTTATTATATTTTTTGAGAAAGCCGGTTTTAGAAAGTCAGTTTACGAGTAGAATGAAAATCCAATAGACACATATCAAGTTAATTAGTAAAAAAAACTAAGATCCCCTGTGTCGTGGGAATCAAGAACTACGAGTATCATCGTACCACAACATCCAGACCCGAAACAAATAACTGCATACCATGCAAATATTTGTCCTGCAGCGGGAATCGAATTCGCTCCTCCGGCGTCTCAGCTACTCGTCCGTCGCTTCAGCGAGGTCTTAAGTATTTGTATTTTGTCTAAATATTTATGAATGTTATAATATCTACGAAAATTGTAACATTCGTCAGATTTTCATGTTCTAAAATGTTGTCTAATGTTTATGAATATTGTAGCATTTTGTCATAGTCATGTCTTCTAAAGTATGAAGGACCGCGCGACAGCCTCGGTTCGAGTATGTACAGCGCCAATGAGTTTTAGGACCCATCACTTGTTTCTTGCAAAATCGATATCCAGACAAAACGATGTTGGGCTTGCCTTGTTTCGAAATCGTATAAAATGCTTCTGAAAGAATGTAAAAGAATGTTATTTTCTGTAAAAATACTAGATAAACACATTAACATTAACAAGCAAAAACTCATTGAAGACAAGTTTAAAGAAGCATTACATTTCGCTGTGTCCATAATAACTAATAACAATGTTATAATCTAGAGGTAGGTACCGCCTTGCAAAATTTCATAAAAACCGTTCAGCCGTGTAGACGTGAAAGGGTAACTGTGTTACAGAGATGTATTGTAAATGAATACACCGTCATTTAGCATTCGTAATAATATTATGTATCTATTATGTACGTATAGGGGAGCTAATCTGGCTATATTATATTATATTATGTGATAAGTAATTAGTTTAAGTAGTTAGGTACCTTTACAATTAAGTACAATATGTCCACGAGAGCTACTGCCGACAAACTGTTGTACAGTTTGGCAGAAACTTTATAATGTAAAAGTACTTTAATTTGAAAAAAAAAAAAACATTTTTCAACAAAGATACAATGGTAAGAGGATTTATGTGTATGAAAATGTGCTGAAAACGTTGAAGGTAAAATATCGTGAGGAAGCTGACATGGCTTAGAACAAAAAGATCGAAGGCAAGTGCCATTGCTTAGTGTTCTTATAACCAGAGATGGGCTTGCAACCTTTCATGTGAAATTCCAACTCTTGCAAAAACGCAGGCACGTGCCAAATATGTTTTGAAGTGCCTCTGACTATCCCCTTGGAAACTTCCAAAGATATACGCACTGAGTACGTATCTGAGGATGTTTCTAGGATTACGTGCAAGTCCTTATAAGTAAACACCTGCACAAAAAAGCTAGGAAAGAGCCGTGCACGAGCCGAAGCGCAAAATGTCTGTAATTTCACAAAGTTAGTGTTTCTCACAAACAGGAATCCGTGCTCCTATTCATAAAAACGGTTTAATAAAAAAAAAGTAGGTAATGTCATATTTTTATAACAACATACACAATATATTATAGTTTAATATTCAAAACTGTTGTGTAACATTATGTCGAATATAATTTCAACAATTTAATTGTGAAAAAGTCACCATGCTTGTGTTATATTATATCATCATCTTTCTAATAAATTAGGAACAATATAAAAACAAAAAATTATTCTTATAAATTAATAGAATGTTTTCAAATTATAATGAATATTGATTATACAAACACAAACTTACTGACAATAAAATGTATATTGGTGTGTGTCTGTAGCAACGAATAAATGTTTTATCTATCTATCTATCTATTATTTTTAATTTATTGAAATTGAAATTTATAAATATTCTGCGTAGATTTTTTTTACGGTCACCTGGTTTTTTCAAATTGTTTTGATTAATATATTAATATTTGTACATACCGCATCTTGGATTCATAGGATTACCTGAAACAAAAAGTTGAATGAAGTTATTCAATTCTTCCAAAAAATATAATTAATTAGTTTAGTTGATTAAAATAAAGTAATTTTATTTTTATAGACATTTTTCTATTTGATCAATTGAAAAAAACCTATTACTGAACTGGTGCATTACATTTACAATAACCGAAAAACGGATTTTAATCATTTCTATTCTTACTCTTAGATTACGATACATTTCTTGCATTTGTATTCAGATTAGGAAATTATTACAACAATAGAACTAGCGTATTCCTCGTTAGAAAGTAAGGATACGTCCCCAATGTTTCTCATTACAAAGATTTCAACGTAACTTATGAAATCGCACATGCTCGTTTTCAAATACTATCTTCAAAACAGATTGAGGATTGTTGCACACGTTCGATTCTGCTGTTCGTATTGTATTAATGTACAATACGAACAGGAATACGAATGGAAAAATACGAAGATTAGCAAGACATGTTTCATTCAGGCGCTTCAATTCGATAAACGAATTAGGTTTATCGAATTGTTCATGTACATTTTCGGAAATAGAATGCCAAATAGGTCGTAATGAAGAAATTAATTAAAATTATGTAGGTAGACATTTTTTATGCTTTTTTAGTGATTGTGATCATTTGTAATTTTAACTATTGTCATGTTTCTGAGGGTGTGAATAAAAGCGCGGCAACCGATGAAATCATGAGTGGAGCAGGTCCAGTAGATATTCACATCGATGGACGCTTTTTTGTGGAATTTATAACCGCCCGCCAAGATGATGGGGCATCCCCGCTTCGAACTTGTGAGTATTATTTCTGAAACATGAAATATAAACATGGAATGTTATATCACAGGGTTATCAACGAAAATTGCAGAAACGAGCCTTTTTATAGTTACAGAATGGATTGAAATTAAAATATTAAACAACAAAGTAAACAAACGACAAAAAATATTTGAATTTTTATCTTTCTATGCCTAAATCAAAATGTTAAAATTTATCTATTGTTAAACAGAAGATTAGTTTTTTATGGGTATTTATCACGTTTCCGAACGAATAAAGACCCATTTCAAAAATATAAAAAAAAATATGGTAATCAACGAACACAAAACTGGCTTACGATAAAATACAAACTAAAAATAAAATCAAGAAGTGGTAGGTTAGCGTTTCGTCTAAATTTGCGTTGTCACTTTTTCTAGAGCATGAAACTGTTTTTAGGCGAAATGCTTACCTACCCCTCTTTTGCGATTTGTCTCTTGTGAATTTCTGTGTCATCAAAACATTTTCAAGTATCTTCAATTGTTAACTATGCATATTTGAAATTAGTAGATTCATTTACGAGTGCGGGTAAAGGTCATACAGTGATCAATAATAAAAATGGTAAACGTGGTAAAAACTCGTAAAAAACTTATAATTATGTAACCGATCGCGAAAATTTGAAAAAACTAGAATTAATAAATGATATCTTAAAAGTGACGGGAAGGATGGAAATGGTTCAAGATCTTTTGTAGTCGCAGTCTTTGGGGAGGCCTAATTAACCTATAGCAGTGGATTTCTACAGGCTCAAAGTATACTAGGTAATCATAGAATTGAAATTATCGTGGTTTGGTATCATTTTATACTAGGTACATGATTCAAACACGTATTTCATTATTCTAACTATGTACCTACTATTCAAAACGTGGGCGTGTGTCAAATATAATGTTTGGACGTGCCTTTGACTACCTCCTATTTGGTATACTCATATACGTGCTAAGTATCTAAAGATGATCATCATGAAGAATATGTGATATCAACTCCAATATTTATTTTAAAAAGACTATACCTATTTTCTATACATAAACATTTGGATAGGCCTTAAAACTATAATAAATTAACACCCAACAGTCACATACACAGTCCTGAATCTACATTAGTATTCCCTGTGTCGTGGGTATCAGGAACTACGAGTATCGTGGCACCGCAACACTCAGAAACGTATACCTACGGAAACATTTGCCTCGCAGCGGGAATCGAAACAGCACCTCTTGCATCACAACCGGCTATTTGTCGTCATAATTGATTGGCATGTGATTATGATCATTCAATAATTTGACAACTGTCAAATCTTTTAAAGTATGTATGACAGCACGGCAGCCCTTAAATCTATGGCTAGCGCAATTCCAGTATATCTTTAGTCTATTAGATTTGTTTTTGCAGAACCTATACCCAGCCGCCACAAGGATAGGGTAACCTCGCTGTGAAGTCGTGATGGATATTCCTAAAATTAAGGAGTAAAACATTAAACATTGCATTTTTTTAACATATATTTTAAATTATGTCTAGCGCAATTCCAGTATATCTCAGGTCCATTAAATTTGTTTTTTCAGAATTTAACCCAGCCGCCACAAGGATATAGGCTCGTGTGAACATTATACTAATGTGGGATTAAAAATAATACCAATGAGTAAAATATATTTTAAAAATATATATATTTTATTTTCTGCTAATTTACACCAAAACTAAAGTAAAAAGTTTTTGACATTAGTCATCTAGTGTTGCCACACGGAGAAATAAAAGTTTATTACAACAATCTCAAGTACATTTTTACAAAAAAGTATCGTTGGCCAGTTTTTTACATTAAAACCGGCAAAAGGACCAAAAAAAAGACTGATAAGTGCAAAAAGTTAACGCGCGCGCATTGAATTCTTCCAACGCGATGTTTTTTTTTAACATCAGGCACTAGGCCCATTTGAGCCATTTGGGCTATCATACGTCAGCCTGCCTCTTGAGATACAATAATAAAATCTATACGGTGACGACTCGTTTTGACAGTGTCATCCCCCTACTTATTCAAAGAAGAAATCGATAAATGGAATTGAACTTTTCCATTTTAAGTGGTGGGAGATTTGGAAATCGCTAAAGTCAAAAAAAACGGAGTAGTGAGTGCCATGGATAACCAAAGCACTCATTTATTTTGTTTTGAATAAACCAATAAATTATTGTTACAAACAAATTATTGATTTGAATATACCAATAAACAGCAACTCTATTGCCAAGAAATGGACATCCTTAGATCTCCAGGGTATCCCAGAATATGTGTATAAAACCGAATAGTCATCCACACCGAGGAACAATGTTCGATGACTTTTCAGAAATCGATGTTTTTAATCCATATGAAATAACTATCAAAACTTCGTTCACGCGTTCAAAAACGCGCTTGGCGTACCTATATCCCTAAAAACGCCCGTATTCTAAGTGTTATTAAACTTTGAGTTGACCTCATGATTAAGATATATAGATAGATAAATAGATAGATAAACTGTTTATTGTGCATAACACCAATTTACAGTATAAGCACAGAAATATAATAAAAGAACAACAAAAGTCTTATCGCTGAAAGTATGTTTGGTTTTTTAAATTTTAAATCGACTCTTAACTTCTTGCAATCTTAAATTACCATCTACCCGAATAAAAAGTCAAATTATTGATATACTTTACTCGCCAAATATTTTACAAAATAGTATAAGACAATATTGGTGATTGCTGCGAGACAATTGTTTGCATGATCTGTATATATTTTTTCCGGGTCTGGTGTGGTGGTACCACGATACTCGCAGTTATTGAACGACACAGGGAACCCTAGTGTGGGGTCAGAACTATGTATGCGTTTGTTGGGTATTTATTTATTTATTTATTTATTAATATAATAATGTTATTGCTAGGGATAATGCTAGATCAAAAACTGTCATGGAAACCACAAATAAAAAAAATAGAAAAAAGAACGAACATGTTTATGCACTCCGTGAACTTAGACGTATAGGAGGAACAAAAATGTATCTGAGTGCTTATCATGGGTATGTTGCCTCTGCGCTACGATATGGTATTGTACCTACTATGGGATAACTCAATAGACGTAATAATCCTGTTTATGCTACAAAAAAAAATGTATTAGAGCTCTTTGTGGGCCCTCTAGAATCATGCAGACCACTATTTATAAAACTTAATCTACTTACCCTGACTAGCATGTATATCTATGAAATGTGTAAATTTGTAAAACACCATATTATAAATCTTTTTACAAAAAAAAGTGATCAAGATCGCAGGTTTGCATCAAGATTTCCAAATCGCTTGGTACAACCGGCGGCAAAAACTGCTCTTAGAACAAGAAACTGTTATCATATGGCAAAAAATATATATAACTGACGATTTAAAGGAACTCTCAGAGTGAAAATTACAAAATAAACTATATAGTTGGCTAGTTAAAGGTTGTTTTTATAGTAGTTGAAATGAGAGCTTTGAGAAGTATGAGTGGTTTGACTTTGAGAGATAGGGTGACGAACAGTGTAATAAGAGAGCGTTGTGGAGTGAAAGAAGATGTAGTGACAAGAATAGAGAACGGTATGCTAAGGTGGTTTGGGCATGTAAAAAGGATGAACGAAAGGAGATTGACGAAACTTGTATATAAGGCAAGCGTGAATGGGATAATTGGAAAAGGTAGACCCCGGCGAACGTTCTCTGACCAGATAGGAGACGTTGAAGAAAGGTCAGGTCAAGAGTACCCAAAACCGGCGAGCATGTATGAAGAATGTAATGAGAGTGAATGAAGCAAAAGAGGTATGTCAGGATCGTAGCAAGTGGAAATCCGTAGTCTCTGCCTACCCCTCCGGGAAACAGGCGTGAGTTTATGTATGTATGTATGTATGTTTTTATAGTTTAAATGGGTTTTTAGGACAAACAACATAATATTATTACTTATAGTTTCTAATAGTTTATGACATTAAATATTTTTTTTATGTTAATTAATTGTATTCGTTTTTAAATGCATCTGACCTATGTTTAAAAATTGCATGCTAGTCTTTAGGCGAAATGTTTCTGAACCAATTTTCAACTAACATCTGTAATTTGTACCACATTTTATGCGATAAACTTCATTTCATTTCATTTCTAGTGATTATGAACATTATAACATTTAGTAATGGTCATATCTTCCAGGGTGTGTAAAACAGCGCGACAGCCCATGTGCTGATTTGTTGCACATTTCCAATAGGTTTTACAGCCACCGTACCCTTTCTTACAGAATCTATACCCAGACACTACAATGATGGGACTGCCATGCTGAGATGTTGTGATTGTGATTTCTGTAAAAAAACATTTTATACTTATTAAACATTATTATTATTAATTATATATAACTTATTTATATTCAGGTAACATGATTCATTATTTTGTTAGTAAGTTACGTAATGTCATAGTGTTTGTATATGATTACACAGTAATTAAAATTTACAAACAATTTGATAATCTTACCATCATACATACATGTCCCGATTTAATAAGTTCTCTATGATACTATTAAATCAGGATCTGAAAGAAAGATTACAATAGGGGAGAGTCATAATTATCTAGTTTGACATGCAGGATACGGAATGGAGAACGGTTTATAAAGAATTTTATTGAAAAGAAGGGGAAATCGATAATCATTTATTTATAATCTAGTTAGAGCGTTCTTCTTTCAAATAAAACAAAAATACAGCGTAGTCATAAAATCAGATTTAATTTCCTATTGTACAATTTAATTGAGTAAATAGGTAAATCATGGTTTCCGGAGATATTCAGGTTTTTTTTAGATGCTCCGGAATTTTTCTCTCGAGTGTAGTATAGCCTTGTTAGTAGATAAACAACACTCCACACCACATTGCTCCGAGGTGGAAAGATTTAGTGTCTCAAAGAGGCTCTTTTCATGCACTCCATGCGCCTCCATCCACATCTTAGGGACTTGCTAATGTCGATGAACATCATGTTGTTAGTATCCCTGTTTAATGTAAAATAAGTCGGAAGCCGATACGCTAGGTGCTATAAGTTTGTGTAGATTGAACTAGATGGCGCTGTTTATACTAGCCTATTTCTGGATAGTGCTATGCGTTTTGTTGATGCATGGGCTCAGTGCTATTGAAATAAAGAACGATTGCTTCTACCGATTTGGTTTTCTGATACAAAAACTTCCTCACCTATTTGATTTGGATTTGTACAATCCCACATTACGTATGTAGGGTCGGCACAAAACGTCGTTTTATTTTCCCCGCCGCCCGTCTAATGTATGGTTATGAACATTATAGCATTTTACAACCGTCAAGTCTTCCAGTGTATGTATTTTAGCTTGGCACCCTTTATCTCCGTTTGTTGAGCACTTCCAATATGTCTTTAGGCCGTGAACATAGCTTTTTCGGAATCTGTGCCCTGCTATTTGAATTATAGGATTACCTTGAAGCGAAGTCAATATCTTCACATCTGAAATAACGAAAACAAATAAAATTTCCGTCTATGGATATTTACTCACATTTAAAGAGAAATCATAAGTTACTACTTACATTTACATTACACATTAAGCAAAATAAGAAACTCAAAAATACTATTTGTATGTAATAAGAAGAGTATTTGCAAATTTTCTTATAATGTACAGTAACATATTTTCATTATTATTATTTTTTTGATCGTCTTTTTGCTTAATTATCAGGCCCAAGTAGGACGCCTCGCGTCTTCACCCGCGGTGAGATTTTACAAACTTACCTTGTTTATTTGGTTTTTAAAGACGGTAACCCATGCTTAAGGGCAATCATAAGATTTTATAATATCCCAAAAACTATAAAATCTTGTCATCCACGGCGGGATAGAATCCGCGACCTCCTACGACCTGGGGCCTAACCATCAAGTCTTATTGCGATTCAATTCAGCCAATGATGTTAAATCCCGCTTTGCGAATGACAAAGCTTTAGCTACGCCATAGCATCCTCAATCACAAAGCGGAAAGTGACATGTTTGCCTGAACTGAATCGCTATAAGACTTCATGGTTGGGCCCTTGCTACCTACGCGAGGGTTATACCAATACGAAGCCACGAGATTGTTACCAGCCTGGTCAAAATTCTTATAATAAATCTAACTACCTCCCCGCTGCACCCTTTAGGAGAGGGATTTGTAAAATCCTAAGCACATCCTTACACACCTTCTATATGTGCTTCAGGATTCACGGTTTCGGCTGTGAGAGCGAGTCAAGCAATTTTATACTTATAAATAAATTGGTCGATGAGATGTGTAGTTTAGTATCAAAATAAAACATACAGGAAATCATATTTAATAACGAATACATTTAATGAGTATGAACATTGTAACATTTGATGATAGTCATATCTTTTAATGTATGCACGACAGCGCGACAACCTTTGTCTTGTGAAGAACATCTCCAATGAATTTTGGATCCGCGGATCTGATTTTTATTGAATCTGTATCCAGATGCAACAATCATAGGATAGCCTCGCTGTGATGTTGTAAAATATATATCTGAAAGAATTCATGAAGCATTTTACATTCCTGCAAACCTATGATCATGATTATTATCTTCATAAATTGCGTTTTATTTAAGTTATTTGTTTAGTAAATTATTTAATTTAATAGGTTCAAGAAAGACGTACAGTTTGCTTACTTTTATTTTCGATGAAGTGAAAACACGCAAAAACTGCGAGACTAAATAAATGTAATAACTTTTGTGGTTAGTTTTTTTTTTTATAAATATGTTTCTCAATCATGCCGTTTCTAAAAAATATTAGCCTCTATGGACATCGCCACATAATTTGCTTGCATGGCTCTACTCAAATAATACTCACATAAGATAAAGTTCAGTAGATTTTTATAAAAAAAGTTGTGACACGACAATCAGAATTCATATCTTTTAAAAAGCGATCAATCATTTCATACATTTTAAAATTATAAAATCTAGAATAATAACAATATTCTTGTTTATGAAATGTCTTTTCGGTGCACTTTTTACCTGCAGTAATGGTTCGAAATATTGCCGTACAACGTTTTTGGAAAGAGTTTTTTTCTCTTTCTTAGGAAAGAGTGCGGGAATGCAGTGTCATACCATACAACCTGCTTGCATTACTGAAAGATGACTAAGAAAACAATAGCTCTGTGTTCCGCAAGAGGGCACACGCTTCGATAGCCGTATTAAAACTAACTACTAAATTAAAGTCTATTGTATGAAATAAAAGATTAGTGTCTGGGTGTTTTCTATGTATAATACGTATGTATTTACAAAATATATATATTTAAGTAGTATATCAGTCATGTAGTTCCCATACGCCTGGCTCGACTATCTAGCACAAAAGCGGGTTACACGTCACCAACGCGCCGCAAACCCTGTAACATCCCCGGGGTCTTAATTATTTGTGATAAATGTGGCCGCGGCTGCCACTCCCATATAGGTCTCATTAGTCACGAACGAAAGTGTTCAACTCTTTCTAGTTATAGTTTAACCTGACTGACGCCACCTAAATCATCTGTAATAGATGTCAAAGGCCAATGATGAGTTCCCATAATACAAGCTCTGCTTAGTCTGGGGCTAGATTATGCTGTGTGCAAAATGTCCAGCATTATTATTATTATTATAAATATTTCCTATAAGCACTTCTATAGCATACGTTTATTATTTATAAACAAAATGAATACTCAACTCACAAAATTTTATATGTGATTATGAACATTGTGGCATTTGACGATAGTCATATTATTATCTTCCACAGTGTGTATGACAGCTTTACATCCCAGTAAATTTGTCATACATCTCCAATATGTTTTCTTTCCTGCTACCTGTTTTTTATTAAATCTAAATCCACCCATAACAAGAATAGGATAACCTTTCGCTGAAGTTGAAATCGTGAACTCTGAAAGATAAGTAAATGATTAGATGCAATGACTCAGGACACAAACATTTTTTATGTACCTATTTGTTTCTCAAAAACTATCTCAACCAGCTCATATTTTACCACATACCTGCATTACATTACTATTATTAAATAAAACGCTGACGGTAGTACGTATGTGCAATCATATCCTATCCTTCCTACTAATATTATAAACATGAAAGTTTGTGAGGATGGATGTTTGTTACTCTTTCACGCAAAAACTACTGAACGGATTTTAATGAAACTTTACAGTAATATAGCTTATACAACAGAATAACACATAGGTTACTTTTTATCCGGGTACCACGCGGGCGAAGCCGTGGGCACAAGCTAGTGACATATAATTACTACTATCAGCGTTTTATTCCAAAAACTACCGTGAATTTGACTATTCATATTGTAAAAACGGGAATTTTCACGTACCGCACTATCGGTGAAGGCACCGACTAAGTTTCGACTCATTCCAAGAGTCTTCATCAGGGTGAGTGATCGCGACTTTCTCCCGCCGCGTCGCGTCGTGCACCCTTAGTCGGTGCCTTCACCGATAGTGCGGTACGTGAAAATTCCCGTTTTTACAATACGAACTATCAGAGTTTTTATTTTTAAATCTATTACAAAGCAAAATAACTAGTAGTTCGCCACGATCTGAGATCTTTGTTTTACTAAAGCGGCAAACAAACTTAAGACCTAACTGTTGGTAAGCGGTTACCTTATCCTATGGACGCTTGCAATACCAGTGGTATCACTCACGCATTGTCTCCCTGAGATATCAAAATGGAAAATCTATGTGCGTGTAATATCACCGGCAACCATACCCTTCAAACCGGAACACTTTACTGCTTGGCGGCAAAAATAGGCATGGTGGTAGCACTCCCCCAGACGAGCCCTTCCACAGAAGCTCTACTACTCTTACCTAGATCTTTCTTTCAGATCTTGCGAAGTACTGTTTTTACCCGACTAACGAAACCTATAGATTATACCATACCCATACCGATTAAGCTCATATTGGAACTGCCTACCAAGTGTCACCAAGATTAAATAAACAGTTCGTCAGTTATTGTCCGATAAACAAACTGATGTGTATGATTGTACCTATGTAGATACCTACCTACACACCTGTCATCGGGCAGTAATTTACATCTTACAGTGATTTTACATCTTCAAAAGAAATAGGTAAACTAGCCTCATCTAAAAAATTTAAGTAGGTAGCGCTTTCATCGATGTCTAGTTCTGTATGACTATCACATAGCGGGGCCCGCGAAAAATAATCTGCTATAGCATTATTTTCGCTCGTAATATACTGTATTTCATAGTTATATGCTGACAAGTAAATAGCATAGCGCTGTAGTCTCGAAGCTGCCATTACTGAAACGCCGTTCTTTTTACCAAAAATTGCGATAAGAGGTTTATGATCCGTTTTTAGTATAAACGGTTCTTCCCTGCCGTACAGATATTGATGGAAATGCTTAACACCAAACACAATTGCTGCTGCCTCCTTATGGATTTGGCTGTAATTTCGTTCAGCCGTTGTGAGTGATCTTGAAGCAAAGGCTAGCGGACGTTCAAGGCCATTCTCATTCTGGTGCAATACGGCGCCGAGACCGGTCGGACTCGCGTCCACGCACAGCACGAGTTTCGCGGCAGGATCAAAATGAGCCAGCACGCGCATAGACGATAACTCGTTTTTAATTGTGTCCACTGCGGCTTCTTGACACTTACCCCAAAACCAGACCGCGTCTTTGCGGAGCAATTCATTTAGAGGGGCTACAACCGTAGACGCCTGAGGAATAAAATTCCTATAGTAATTTATCGCGCCTAAAAATCTTTTAACGTCCAACACATTTTTGGGACGGGGTGCCTCTTTAATAGCTCGTACCTTATCAGGACAAGACCTAAGACCACTTTTATCAATAACAAAACCGAGGTATGTAACACTCTTTTTGAAAAATTCGCATTTTTCACGTTGTAATTTCAAACCAGCGTCCTTCAACCTATCTAACACATCGCATAATCTGGCTAAATCTAGCTCTTTCGTAGGGGCCGTTATACATACATCATCGAGCCAGCAACTCACTCCTTCTATGCCTGATAACAGAGTTTCCATTGTTCTTTGGAAAATAGCGGGCGCATTGGCCAAGCCATAGACCAAACGTGAATATTTAAGAAGGCCTCTGTGTGTGCTTATCGTTGTGAGTAGTTGTGACTGGTCATCAAGTTCGAACTGATTATAAGCGTTACTTAAATCGATTTTAGAATATCTTTCGCCACCCCCCAGTCTAGCAAATACCTCCTCGATGCGAGGCATGGGATATTTTTCGACACATAAATCTTTATTTAGCGTTATTGAGTAATCACCTGCAATCTTTACCTTGCCATTATCCTTTAATACGGGTACAATAGGAGTAGCGTAATCAGAATACTTGACTGGCACTAAAATGCCTAAAGTTGTTAAACGATCTATTTCCGCATCGACTTTGCTTTTCAAAGCAAACGGCACTGATCGAGGCTTAAAAAATTTGGGTTTCGCGCCTTCTTTTAATGATAATTTTATTTTAAACTTATTAAACCTCCCTAAGTCATCAGTCCATAGATCTGCGTAATTCTTGACTAACATTTCTACATCATTTTTATAAACACTCTCATCCAAACGTATACTTTTTATTTCGGCGGAAGTTAAACTTAGTTTAAATTTGTACATAAAATCACGCCCTAGAAGGGGAACTCCGCCGTTTTTAATAACAAAAAATTTTATCTTTTCCGATATACCTTTGTAAACGACATCTGCAATAAAATATCCGACAGGCATGATTTTGTGTCCATCATAGAAACACATTCTCAATGTACAGCTGGTTAATGTGTAGTTGGCAAAATTATGTCTATAAAAACTTTCTGAGATAGCGGAGACTCCAGCTCCTGAATCTAATTCCATCGCAATAAACTTTTTATCTATAGCTATATTCACAGTAATAGGTTTATAATTATCGTACCTGATATTGTACAGGCTACACTCCTGGCAGTCATCGCAGTCCTCGACACTCGAATCTTCGTCTACGTTAATATTATTCACACGCGTCTTACACATTTTTTTTAAATGGCCCTTTACACCACATATCTGGCACTTATAACTTTTATAGCGGCACTTTTCAGCGTTATGATTTTTTAAACCGCACACTGGACATCTAAGAACAGCTGAAGTGTTTTCCTCACGCCCGGTGGGCTGGCGCCAATTAGCGCCCGCGTTGCCGGCGCCGCGCTCCGCCGCAGCTGCTCCACTGCGCCCGGAGCGACCGACGCTGGCGGAGCCCGCGTTGGCGTCATTTCGCTCTCTTCCATTGCTGGTCCACATACGAAAAATAGGTTCCTCTTTCACGTCACTAGCTGTCAGTACCGCTACGGACTCCTTTCCTGCACGGGCGCTCGCAGCTTGCTCCGCGACCTCCAGCGCCCGCGTCAAAGTCAAGTTCGCTGCATCTTTCTCGAATAACTTATCGCGCTCTGGCCCAGACGCCAGACCGAGGACGAAACGATCTCGAAGAACCGTATCCAGGGCTGTACCGAAGTCGCAGTGGATAGCTAGACCTCTTAGTCGTGCCGCCCACTCCCCCAAAGTCTCGTCTGATGTCTTCGTGGCGCTGTAAAACTTTGCCCGATCGGCAAAAGAACATCGCTTCGGCTTAAAATGCGCATTTAGACTCTTCACTAAGTCACTGTACGGTAATGTTTCCAAATCCTTAGGAAACACAAGATTCCGTAAAAGGCGGTAGGATTCGTCAGTTAGATGGGTAATTAGAATCGCACTTTTCTTTTCTTCGTCCACCGCGTTCACTTTAAAAAACTGATTTAGTCGTCCGAGATAAATTATCCAGTCTCCAGTTTTATGATCGAAATCCGAAATACTTCCTAAATACGTCGTCATTTTCGACATCACAAACTTCACGCGCGGGTACTTAAAAAAAACTCCTCGTCGTCAAATGGTGTGTATGTAGGTAAGATAGGCTGCAAGTGAAACGACCTTTCAAGTTCAAGCTCCGTTTATTACTGCCCGATGACAGGTGTGTAGGTAGGTATCTACATAGGTACAATCATACACATCACAAACAAACATACAAACATTCATTCAAACGCCGGATTGACCGAGTAGATTTAAGTTCTCTTCGCTCACTCGATCGGCAAGAAATCAGAACAAAAAAGTGCCATCACACGTATTGGCAACTGACTAGGGTCGGGACCGCTCACTAGAGTTGGGACCGCTGAATCACAATTTAGATAATTTTGACACTGCAGGCTTTTAGACCGGTCATGTCTTTTAAGGTGTGTATGATGGCGCGGCAACCTTTTTTTTGTCGTGAACATTTCCAATAAATTTTAGCTCATATTGTAAAAACGGGAATTTTTACGTACCGCACTATCGGTGAAGACACCGACGGCACGAGGCGACGCGGAGGGAGAGCGTCGCGATCACTCACCCTGATGAAGACTCTCGGAATGAGTCGAAACTTAGTCGGTGCCTTCACCGATAGTGCGGTACGTAAAAATTCCCGTTTTTACAATATAAATAATCAAATTAACGATAGTTTTTGGAATCCAATTTTAGCTCCACTGGCCTGATGTTTGTGGTATTTGTACTGGGATACCATAATCATAGGACGTCCTTTGCTTGATTTTGTAAATGTTATATCTGTAATTGATTATTCGTTAAAAATAAATTAAATTTAAACAAAACAATTTTAGGAAAAATACGAAACGTTTATTGAACTGCGCTCTTTTTATTATTGATATCTAACACAGGAAATACATTTTTTGTAAGCCTTTTGTAAGATTTTTTATTTTTATTACTTTAATTTATTACTTTTTATTTATTTAACATACAAATTAGTTAATGATTATGTTCATTGAGAAATTTGGTAACGGTCATATCTTCTAAAGTGTGTATAACGGCGTGACAGCCTTGTCTCTTTCTTGAGCACTTCCAATGGATTTTAGCGCCACTGTCCTGATGTTTGTAGAATTTGTATTCAGATACGATAAGCATAGGATGTCCTTTGCTTGACTTTGTACACATTATTTCTGTAATGTATACAAAAATAATTTAAACTAAAAAAAAAACTTTATACCTTACATCGCAATAGGACAATTTGTGCTTTGAGTCTGGGTGTTTTTAATGTATAATACGTGTATGTATTTACAAAAAAGTATATAAGTATTATATCAGTCATGTAGTTCCCATAATACAAGCTCTGCTTAGTTTGAGGCTAGATGATGCTGTGTGAAAAGTGTCCAGCATTATTATTATTATTATTAATACTTTTACGGAAAAGAAGAAACTGTGCAAATTACGAGCAACTTTTCTTTTTAATTTGCCTCTGTAAACAAATTTGTAAATCTGTATAAAGTTGATTTTCAAAGTATTTCGTTGATATCATACTGTGACGAGATGCTTAGACTAGCAAATTGTAATTTCCTCCAACTAGCTCACGCCGCAGACCCCGGCCACACCAGTTATTCCTAATCTCCGCACGCGATACATGCTTCAGGCTTTTACGTGAAACAATCTGTTAAGTTCAGAATATACTTTCTTCAAAACCCTTAATTGATGACTCCTACTCATTCCCTAGATAATGCCTACCATTTTCATTTGTAAAACATTTATAAAACTAAACAAAGTTGTTTATATATAGATAGCCATGTTTTTTTAAGTACTTTAATGTTAATTAAATCTTAATATTAGTAATGTGTATCATCTTTGCCAATAAATAATTCTAATTCTTTTTTTCTTATTGAAGAATTTAAGAACGGTCATGAAATCTAAAGTGCGTTATATGCTGATGATCTATAAGTAGATCAATCCTTGAGATCTATTCTCTATTTGATCCTTTCTGGTTTTGTCAACAAACATCAACTTATGTGCTCGATGTCTATAAATGATGAAATCCATACAGTCGAACACTTCTAATAGATTTTAGTTCCCATAATTTAATGTTTATGATACCTGTACCCAGATATGACAATTCCACGATCACTGATGCTTCCAACCCTAGCAGAAACACTGGGGATCAACATAAAGACACTAGACAGATACCGATTTCTAAAGCGGTAATGGCAATATTATTGAAAAAGCTGGCAAGCGGAATACGTTACGAAACTCCTAGAATGAACAAAATGGGAAACGCGTCTCAGAGATCTAGAGCCAAATAGCCTCGAGGTAGCCTAGAGGTACCTCGTCGTTGTCAAAGAAGACAACTTACCGCCGATTTTATTCCAAAAACTATCGTGAACTTGACTATTCATTTTGTAAAAACGGGAATTTTCACGTACTGCACTATCGGTGAAGGCACCGACTAAGTTTCGACTCATTCCGAGACTCTCACCCTGATGAAGACCATCAGGGTGAGTGCTTGCGACTTTCTCCTTCCGCGTCGCGCCGTGCACTACGCGCTGCCGCTGTGTATCTGTTGTGGAGATTGGGCAGGATACACCAATTATTGTACTTCGGTTCAGAAGACAAGGTGGCAAGAGTGTTAGATATCCTCACATCAAAGGACATCATCACACGAGGCCTTAATCGTATCTGTCTACTAATGGAATTTTGAAAGCTGGCTTTCAACTGCCTGAAGTATGTTCACGTCTACATTTACGCACACTATTACGAGCTACCTAACCGCTACGGTACCACTCCTCGGCATTTCTACCGCGCGGCTGTAAATGCACATGCACAATCGGTACCAATACTATCACGGTCCCTACTTGTACCTATACTTAATAGATTTATACTAATTAAAGTCTGGTATCATACTAATTAAAGTCTCGTGTCATTTCTTATCTTATGTCCACATGAACTTTGCTTGATTTCGTAAATATCGTTCTTGAAATGAATACAAAAGTTTTGAAACAATATTTTTATAGGATTATCAAAACACTTTCTGGGCAAATAATATACGGATAAGCGCACTTGGCCGGTTTTTTGAAGTCGGTTGAAAAAATGACTATCTATTGAGGTCGCTCGAGATCGAACTAGATCCGCGCCCATAGCGAAGAATGATCAGCGCACGAAACTATATAACTTTGTGTCCTAACGGATACAGCGCCCTTCTTCATTCTTGAAAATAACCACAGGAATAACATTTGGTACTTTAGTGATTATGTTCATTGCAGATTTTGATGATAGTCATGTCATGCAAAGTGTGTATGACAGCGCGGCATCCAAGCTTATGGTGTGTCGAACACTTCCAATAGCTTTTTTCTCCTTGGGATTGGTTCATATAAAATCTATATCCTGATACAGCAATCATAGGTTTTCCTCTGCAAGATGTTGTAAAGGTGATTTCTGAAAAAAATATATAAACTAAACATTTGTTAACACATCAATGTGAAAATAATTGGAAATATTTACATTGAGTGGGAATGGGAATATGAAAAAAATTGTTAAGAAATGTAACCAATTATCATAATTTTAGAATATTACTAGCTTCTGCCCACGGCTTATATATACATAATTAATAATTAGTTTAAGCGGCTATTTGACTCACTAAATTGCGTTATAGAATAAAAAATACTTATATATAAAGGGCCTTAGGCTACTGACCTGGTAACGAAGAGTCTCATACGAAGCTGGGGTATGAATGAGACGAAACGTCAACAGGAAAATAGGAATGTGGTATTTTATTCCAAAAACTATCGTGAACTTGACTATTCATATTGTAAAAACGGGAATGTTCACGTACTGCACTATCGCTATGTCGCATCGTATTGCACGACGCGACACGAAGGGAGCAAGTCGCGATCACTCAACCTGATGAAGACTCTCGGAATGAGTCGAAACTTAGTCGGTGCCTTCACCGATAGTGCAGTACGTGAAAATTCCCGTTTTTACAATATGGAATGTGGTATCGTCGTAAAAATTATCCAAAAATTCGTAAATTCAGTTTAAATTACTAGAAAAAACAACTTTATAATCACGAAAACCAGTTAGTTTATTTAGTATATTAGTAATGGATTATTTGTTTACAATAAACAACTTGCTATTTATGGTACCCCAACGATACATGACTGCCTTGATATGTCTTCTAGTGAGTACAAACCTACGCAGAATACGTACCTATTAGACATAATTAATATGTATTAATAACGTCTATCTATTTTATTCCAAAAACCATCGTGAACTTGACTATTCATATTGTGAAACTTAGTCGGTGCCTTCACCGATAGTGCAGTACGTGAAAATTCCCGTTTGTACAATATGGAAACGTCTATCTATATTAAAGACTTCATAATCATGTGAATGTCGAGACAATCCAGCTCTTCGACAACACGGATATAGTGAAAAGATCCTATAGTACCAAACCTTTTGAGTAAGTGTAGTGTGAATAATAATGTAATGTAGTGCAAGTCGTATAAGTGTTACCTATAAAGAACATACGAACAAAGTGTATTCCCCTTAAATAGTGAAAGTGAGATACGTGATAATGGACATATTCATAGACATACTTTATTTTACAAAACTAGGTCAATGATTAATTACTTTTAAGCCTCGTACAGGCTAGATTATAATATTACTAGAATACACTTATTTATCTTTTTAAGTATAATAATGTAGTATAAATAAAGTGGACAAACTCAATACATCATTTAAGAATGACTTTTCTATAAACTGATACCTATTATGCCGGTTTTTGCCTAGTTCACTATCAGTATCGACCACTTGCACGAAAGCAGTAAGAATTTTCCTATATTTTTCTTCTAACTACCTACCTACTTACAGATTAGTAAACAATAATATTAATAAGACTAAGTCCAAGTATCTATCTAATATAATTTAGTCTGAAAGCTCGGTCAAACTAACGCGGTGGGTTGGCAATTAGTGGCGGTGCATTGACGAAAACTTTGACAATCACTTGATAACCTTTCTCCTCTAATCGCCACTGCCACTGTTAACGCTACGTCAGTCTAACCGGGCCATAAGTTTTGTGTTAACCAACATAGTCGATCAAAAGTAGGTACTGGCCTCCCGCGATACAGGCTCAGCCTAGTGCGGGGACCAACAGCAACTATAATTTATACTGATAGTAGTATAAATTACAATAGTGTTATTTGAATATTTTTGGTAAACACCTAAATGTATTTGTATTTAGGTACTTTAATGATTATGTTCGTTCAGGCATTTAGTAACAGTCATGTCTTTTAAAGTATGTATGACGGCGCGACATCCATAATTTCCCTTTCTTGAACACTTCCAATGGATTTTAGCTCCTCTGATCTGATGTTTATGGAATCTGTATCCAGACAAGAGAATGATAGGATGACCAAGTTTCGAAGTTGTCATTGTCATTTCTGAAATATATAGAATTTTGTTAACAATACACAAAACATTTTTTTTAAGGGTTTGTATTGCGCTAAGAAAACAAAAATATTTAGCTTAGATATATAGATATTCTGAGGAACAGAGATAGTTGGAGTGATTTGAGGAGACACAGCAGTGGGAAAATAAAAATACCTAAGAGGTTTCTAGATGAACCCAACTATTATTATATTAATAGAATTATTATTATATTATTAGCCTTTATTAAGCTGTAGGAAGTCCTTTAATATGCATTACATTCAAATGTAGTTTATTTTTTATCTTATTTCTTTAAATATCTTCTCTATTGAAGAATCAGTGTCCTTTTGATGGTCTCTTGCACGAATTCTTCCATGTTTCTAATCTAAATGTATATTTTATGATCGTTTTCCTTTCAGGTGTATTTAATTCTCAAAGTATTTCAAAAATTTCTTCCCTTTAATGTTGCGTACTCTTCGACAGCATTCTTTGATAGCAAATTTAACACAACGCAACGCGTTAAGTTAATTCTGTTCTTCTTCTTTCTGATTCTTTGTTTATCCTTTTAGATTTTGCTATATTATTTTTGTTGAGTTCTTGTATTCTCATATTTTTTGCAATATTTAATATCTTCGCTAATTTGTTTTAAATAGTTTTGTTCTATCTTGACGTACCTTTTTATCTGATCTGTGCGAGTAAGGGATGGTCAATCGGTTCATGAAGCAGTATGGACGGTGAACATGGAATTAAGTTCTGTATTACTTTTTACGCTTTCTTTGGTCTTGCTTTTTCAATTTCCAAATTGCCCTGATATTCATTTTTTCATGTGGCTTCAAATCTGTTATCAGTCTTTTAGTTTTATGGTAACTCTCCCGTTTTTTTCTTTTATGCTCAGCATATTTTTCAGAATTTTTTCTTAGCCGTTCTCTATAACGTTTTGATTTTTCTTTTGATGTCATTCCCATTTTCTCGTAGGGCCCTAAAAAATATTTTTGACGAATTTCAATATTTAGATTTATGTTTATTTATAACGTTTATTATATGTATATGTAGGAATAAGGAGCGGTTGAAGAAGGGACGTAATTCATGATCTGGTACAAAAATATCTGGTACAGGAGGTAAAAAATAAAAAAAACATAATTTAATAGAAAAAATCTGTTGATTGTAGAAAAAACAAAATTATGTTTAGCAAGATATACTTTAATGTTTTCAAAATCTATCACAGAATGCTGGAAAAGGTTAACTTTTGTAAATTTATAACCACCGACGTGTTTTCTGTCTCTTGTAACTTGTGGCAATAAAACCTATTTAAGAACCATCCTTGAAGTCATAAAAAACGATTCCATAAAAAAGCATTTTGTATACGCCGTTTCGGATATAAATGGTAACAAACAAACATACAAATAAACACACAAACTCTCAAAGTTTAATGTACCTTACTGTACTGTAAATTATATCACCACTATAATCGACCAGACCATCGTTTAAGACTTTATTGAGTCTTAAACGATGGTTTGATTTATCTATATTATGGCAAGCGCATATACGGGCTCCTTTTATTTTAATGATGATGTTAATTGTTGCATTTAATAATCGTCATAATTATCATCTAAAGTGTGCAAGATGGCGCAGCATAGGTATGTGTTTTCGTTGAACACTTCAACGGATTTAAGTCCTCCTCTGACCTGATGTTTGTAGGATCTATTTAAGCATATACGGCAATGATCGGGCGGCCTTGACTTGACGTTTTGTTAAAATTATTGCCGAATTATTTATTGTTACAAATTTAATGCCAAATTAAGTACATGTTAATTAAAACTTACAAATAGGTGAGGCAGTTAAAAAAGTAAGGAAATGCGTGTGTGCTCGGTAAATCGAACGAGCTCTCGGGATGAGCAATTTGAATTGGCTTTGGAAATGAAAGGAAACCCATCTACTAAAACTAAGTGTTGATCAGGTCAAGCAAACAGAATCGACCACCGCTGGAAGATCCTATATCTTCCAGCGGTGGTCAATTCACGAAATTTAAAGCGCTTTTGTTCACATATACCATATTGTTGTAAACAGTATCTATGACTTTTGTCAGCCTGGCTTCTAGTTTCAAAACAACCTCGCGAGATTTGACATCAAACTTTAGAATCGATTTACCTATTAGGAGTTGTAGTTACAGGTTTCTTTTTTGCGTAAAAAACTACAAAGCAATGCAGTTCTTTCTCAGTAAGACTCAATTTTCGTTTAATTTGAACTATAATTTCCTTCTTTTTTATTGTTCGGTTTGTTCGGTCTCATCATCTGATTGTGGCCTTGTATTTCTTGTTTTATTTGTTAAGAACTGTTTTTATTTATATTTATTGTTTCGATGCTTTTTTCCAATATTTTCTCTGCTTTTGCTTCTCTCGCTCGGTCATCAATGTTGATCACTTTCTTTTCGGCTTTATTCTTTTTATAATATTCCCTGTCCTTAGTCCTTTTAATTTATCTCTGTTTGTCGGTTATCTTATCTAAAAACCTTCTTTTTCTAGCATTAGCCTTTTATCGTTGGCGGAAATAAATCGCAATATCCTTTTTAAATTTTAATTTATTCTCTTTTAACATTTTTCTGCATATTGCTATGAAAAAAATCATCATATATTAATTTACTTGATGTTTTTAATTGATGTTATTATTTTTTGTTTAAATGCTCAAATAAAGATTTCTTTCTTTCTTTCTAATTTATTGGAAATTATATACAAATAACATACAAAGTAAAGTTCTGAAAAATTGCAAGAGAATCCATTTGGAAAACATAATCATCATTTCGGGAACGTTTTCGTCATTTCGAGAAGCATATTGTATGTAGTGCAGTTAAAATAAAATAAATTTTGTATTTTTATCATGTTCATTTACTCAGAAGCAAATTTTCCACCTTGGTGATTTTGAGTCATAAGCACTCTAATGAATTTTCTTAATAAAACTTGATGATCTTTTAAAGCATAATATATAAGGTATGATCGGCATGGCGCTCATTAGGGCAGGCATATATCCAGCAATGCACTTCTACAGAATGTTGATAGTGAGGAAGATGATGAGTCCTTTAATTATATGTTCATTATAGCATTTGATTATGGTCACATTATCTTTTAATGTGTGTATCACAGCGCGGCATCCTCTTCCTTTAGTTGAACACTTCCAATGAATTTTAGGGCCCTGCGTCTGATGTTTGTAAAATCTGTACCCAGATATGACAATAATGGGGCGGCCTCGTTTCGACTGTGTTAATATAATGCCTGTAATATAAATGTACATACATTGAAAGAAAGAAAATACATTTATTTAACACACACAATACAGAGAGGATACAGGCAGAAGGTACATAGAAAGTAGGTTATTCCTCTCCGCTACGCGTGGGCCAAATAGGTCCTGTCTGAGCATATTATGCAACTCCACATCACAAGAATGTGAAGCTACTGAAAAGTTGGCCTCCAATTTATAGTTATATTCTAAGTTAAGGCAAAAAGCCTGTAAAATATAAACTCTGCATTGAATTCGTCTTTTAAAAGTAAGATATAGGCCTGCAAAGACTGAAATACTCTAACTACACGGCAAAAACAATATTTTTTTTAATAGCAATCCTTCAGTAATAAAACTTTCATGGTATCACCTCGGGATCATTCTTTAAACAACAAAAAATAATAGATAGATAGATAGAAAATGCTTTATTGCATAAGATAGAACAAGTATATAGGTGAATTTATGTTAATTAGCATTTTTTCCGGCTGATCTTTGTGTAATGAAGAGTGGAGCGGTAGTGCGTTTGAAGAATTACCAAAATAAGAGAACATTTCATTAAATTAAATAACTAGCTACTTAAAATAGAAGTTAACTACATACATAAATAAAAATAATTCAAACATCCAAATATATACATACATATAAATTATAAATTCTCAATTTTGTTGACTATTTTGTAGAGACATAATATGTTTGTAAAGTTTGGATTTGAAGACTCCAATGGAAGCAGCATTGCGGATTTCTGCTAGAATAGAGTTCCACAAGCGGATCGCAGTAACAGTAAGGGTCCGTATAGAACGAGGTAGAATGCTCAGGGGTCAGGAGTCGAAGATGTTGAGAGGAACGAGGACGGTTTTGAAGGAAGAGTGGAGAAAAACGTATAATCATCCAAAACAGCCGAAAAAATATAGCCGATTTGAGAACCTCCTCCTTTTTTTGAGGTCGGGAGTTGATTAAGATTTTTAACAATTTTAGTTTCAGGTGGGGCAAAAGTTAAGTGTGGAAGCTCTTTAAATATTTTTATAACTTGGCCGTTCACTGTTTGGCAAAGCCTTGACATTTATTGAAATGAAGTGGATGGACGTCGATGAGTATGTAGGTTAAGACATTTGATAATGGTCATATCCTTTAAAGTGTGGATAACGGCGCGGCAGCCTTGCGTATGATGTGTTGAGCAATACCAATAGATCTTAGCTCCATGAGACTGCCGCTTACAGAATCTGTACCCTGACGCGAGAATAAGGGGATGACCCGTGATTGATGTCGTGAATGATATTTCTGAAACGAAAACGTTAATTTGATGGTTTAATGCTATAGGTAGGACTATAGCGTATACATAATGATTATTTTACTTGGTTCTCGTCTCACAACCGTCAAACGTGGTTCAGAACGGTGCTCATGAGAATGAACCAGGGCACGGTCAAAAATTCAGCAGGAGAATAATAAAGCAACTGCTGCATTGTCTAGTCGTAAAAAATCCTTAAATTCGTAAATTCTGTTAAACTCTTAGACTAAATAATAACCTGATCGTCATTTTAATTTTGTTAATTTATTCTAAAAATTAAGAGTAAATAACATTTGTTTCATAATTACTTTGCCACAACGATAAGTTCCTACTCAGAGCTTTCACGAAGTATTTCAAAAGTAGGTAGGTACTCTAATGATTATGTTCGTTGTGACATTTAGTGACCGTCATGTCTTTATAAGTGTGTATGAGGGCGCGGCATCCTAAAGTTCCCTTTCTTGAACACTTCCAATGGATTTTATCTCCTCTGACCTGATGTTTGTAGAATATATGTCCAGATAAGACAATGACAGAGCGACCTTGATTTGATGTTGTTAAAGTTATTGCTGAAATTGATAGTTTAAAAGTAAAGTAAGTGCATGTGATTTCACGGGCATGGTGGTACCGTTTCCCCGGACGAGCCTTGTGCCTTAAGTGCCTTAAGTGTAGTCAAGAAAAAAATCTGCCAAACTGCGCCCTGGCAATACTACTATTAGCATTATTTTATATCCTCTTTCATTCCATTTATCTTTTGTCCTGATTTTCGATTGTGGCCATCTGGTTTACAAGTGTCAGTGATTTTTTTGTTCCAGGTCATGAAGCAAGAAATGATAGGAAGAATAAACTAGTATTTACCTATTTCTACTACTACTATCTGCCCATGTTGTCACATTGTTTGCCCAACTGAGAAAGACTGAGGTCTTGAAGTGAGCCAGTGTGGGCCAGTTCCTCTCATAGGCAGCCAGTTCACCCCGCCATTGTTGTGGTCGGCCGCGACACTGCCTTACCGTGTCTATGCTCCATTTGGTGAAGATTTTGACTCACAGCTGGTCAGGCATGCGGCAGACGTGACCGGCCTACTACTTACCTTGTTATATTTTTTTTGTTGAACTAGAGGAGAGTTATTGCTATTACTCTATGTGAACGACTTTGAAATCAATGTATATGCAGACCTTATAGGCAAAAAATAGTTGAGAGTTGAGTACGTCTTGTAGGCCCAGCTGTTCTTGCAAGTTTTTCATTTGCGACTTGGAACTATGTATGTAACTGCATACATTGACCGAACCAGCAAAATAAAGAATACACAAGCCTGTAAAAAATATTTTATTTGATCTTATTTAAATAGAATAAGATATTTGACCTTAAAACAATAAAGATACTACATCATTTTTTCATCATTTTATTTTAAACTCTAATATATTGGCTTCTTGAAATGTATACCTCAATCCACACCCTTCCTTCAGGAAGCATACACACGCATTTATATACATTTTGTATAAATGTGTTCCTGTTTCCTCACCTACCTTAAGCTACAAAACAGAGAAGTATTTAAACAAATATCAAATTTTAAGAAAATCTATCTATCATTAACCTGTGTTTAGCATACGTTTAACAAATTATGCGTATCTGCACTATACTCAGGCAAAAACTGAGGTGTGTCTTAGAGACAGATTTGATATAAAAAGATGTCACTAAGATACTTAAGTTTGGCCTAAATTTAATGCAGTCGGGCATTCATAGTTTTTCACTGTTTATCTTATGTCTGATCTAATAAATAAGCATTCAATTCATGCATCATCCGAAATGAATAGAGTAAATGAGTAGCTCGTAGTTCCTAATACCCACGACACAGAAAGTCCTATGGATTCAGTCATGCGGCTGTTGGGTGTTTATATTATTATTGAATTAATGATTATGAACATTGTAACATTTGACTATCCTCATATCATTCAACGTGTGTATGACAGCGCGGCATCCCTTAAAGTGTGTTGAACATTTCCAATAGATTTTGACGCCTTGAGTCCGAAACTTATAAAATCTGTATCCAGCTACTTTTAGAATAGCACTCCCTTTGTACGATGTTGTAAAAATTACTTCTGAAAACAAAAAATATTTTTAATATTCATATTGTAAAAACGGGAATTTTCACGTACTGCACTATCGGTGAAGGCACCGACTAAGTTTCGACTCATTCCGAGAGTCTTCATCAGGGTGAGTGGTTGCGACTTTCTCCTTCCGCGTCGCGCCGTGCACTACAGGCAACCACTCACCCTGATGAAGACTCTCGGAATGAGTCGAAACTTAGTCGGTGCCTTCACCGATAGTGCAGTACGTGAAAATTCCCGTTTTTACAATATGAATAGTCAAGTTCACGATAGTTTTTGGAATATTTTTAATATTTCATAATGTTCATTAAATCATACTTTCTTAATTAACTTTGTATATTTAATGTTAAATAATTATAATTATTTTTGTATGATATTAGTTAGCCTATTTTATTAAGTTTTATATATTTGCATGCTGTTTTCACCTATTATTTAAATAGCCTTCGGTTTTTGTATTTGTAACGTTACTCAAATGTTAATGTTATTATGTTGGTGATAAATAAAATAAATAAATAAACATAGGTCTTACTATTTTCTTAAAAAAAATGATGGTGCAACATTTTCGTAGGACATGTGCTGAACAATTCCAGTTAAACTTTAGCTCTCAGGAAAAGCGTAATTTTGATGATATATCTCCCTGGCAACGGCCCAAGCCGTGGTCCGTACCTAAGTGGTGCCCCTGTGCTAGTTGCCCCATCCTAACTTTTTACAGACTGAGCGACTGAGCGCTCGCTGATAGTCCGGTGACGCTGACCAAGGCATCTGCGGCCAGGCAACATTAAAGTCCATTCAGAAAAAAAAAGAAAAATAATTGCACTGTTTTTTAGCAAATGTAATGACACTGCTTAGACCACACTTAGCACCTTTTGATATTAGTGCCAACAGTCGAGGTCAGTCAAGAAATTATTACACCGCCAATTTAATACCTACGTTTTCCAATAAATTTAACTCGCTGAAAAAAAACCACGAACTTTGATCGATATAAAGAATAGGTATATTCTGTTGCCTAGTAAAATTTCAACATTTCTATATGAAGACACACAAAACGAAAGTATAAATAAAAAGTTAATATTTATTTAATTCGATTTTATCATTATAATATACTCGTAGACATCGGCCTCATTTACACTAATCAAACGGCAATGAGGAACATCTCAATTTGAGAGACTTAGCAAGATTTTAAATATCTAAAACTTGCAATGAGATCACTTTTTGATCTAGAGGTCAATTTCATTTACATATTCATCATCTTTTAGAAGTTTAGGGCATCGCCATGCCGGTGAAATAATTGCTTTGTCTCGTTCCCATAACCATTTTGTGAGTGACAATAAATGGCTGATCTTGATTTCGTAAATATTTAAATAAACTCTTTATTGCACACCAAACAAAAATACATAACACAGGAATTCATAAACAAAGTACAATGTGTCTTAATGCTAAAAGTGATATATTCTAGACTTTTTTCTGATTTACTATACTAATAAATGTGGTGGAGCCAAATGATTATGAACATTGTGACATTTGAGAATGGTCATATCTTCCTTAGTGTGTATGACAGCGCGACATCCATACTTATGGTGTGTAGAACATTTCCAATACATTTTTGCGTTACCGATCCGATCTGATCCAGTTCTATACTTATAAAATTTGAACCCAGCTATAATAATCATGACACCCCCTCTTTGTGATGTTGTAAATTTTATTTCTGAAACAAAAAACAGTTTTATTGAAACGCTCTACAAATCATACAGAAAAGCTACGAATGAAATTTATATCAATACGTAATAAAATGCGTTTGTATAACATAGAATCAAACATTTTAGTTCCCGTCCTAAAATCAACTCGCGGTATCGCGGAACTCACAAAGGCAAATGTGACAAATAAAATAACTTTATTTTTAGAAAAAATTTATTTTATTCGTAAAATATTACTTCTGTTCATTACTAAGTTAACCTTTGTAACAAAGTAAGCACATTTTTTTTCTCATAATAACCTAAAGAGTATAAGCATTATTACTGCTAAATTTTTAAAACATTTTAGGAATTTCTTTTTGTGAAAGCAATGGCCTCGATTCTGTAGTACACTAACTAAACTAAATTTAAACTGTCGCTCTCTTTTACTGATAGTGTACGCAAGAAAGAGATGGCAAGAATTTTGCTGCTGTGTGCTGCTGTCAAATTAGTTTACGAGCCGCTTTTCTTCGTGTTTTTAGTCAGCATGTTTTGAAATCACGACTAAATTTGTATGGAAAACTTAAATCTGACTAATTTGACAGCACTTGAATTGTAGCTATCTCTTTCTTGCTTGCACTATCAGTAAAAGAGAGCGAGGGAGAGAGAGAGTTTACAGTTTAAATTTAGTTTAATTAGTGTACTACAGAATCGAGGCCAATATCTGCTAAAATTTTAGAACATTTTTCTTCTTGTGAAAGCAATATAAGCTTTTTACATTTTTATTTTGTTTTATTGATCATCAAATCTCGTGATTATGAATATTGTGGCATCTGATAATGGTCATATCTACAGTATGCAAGATTGCTCGACAACCTTTGTAAAAACGCAAGCATTTCCAATGAGTTTTCACGCCAATAGTTCGATTTTTACAGAATTTGAACCCCGATACAAGAAGAATGGGTCCCCCTTGTCGTGATGTGGTAAATGTAGCTGAAAAAAAAATTTGAAACATATAAACGTTATGCCTTAATATAACTTGACCTCGGTGGCGTAGCTGGCAATTAGCCGGCTGAGACGAAAGAGGCGCGGACGCGTTTCCCGCTGTGGGTTTGCTGCAAATGTTTTCATGCTCTGCAGATATTTGTTCCATGTTTGTTTGTTTGTTTGTATGAATGCTGCGGCACCATGGTACTTGTAATTCTGGATACCAACGATCCAGGGAATCGGGTCCTAGGTTCATAACTATTTTGACTGTTGGTTGTTATCATAATGTCATCCTATTACTATTATTAACGTGAAAATTGTGAGGACGGATATTTGTTACTCTTTCACGCAAAAAACTACTAAACGGAATTTGATGAAACTTCTCATATTGTAATAACGGGAATTTTCACGTATTGCACTATCGGTGAAGGCACCGACTAAGTTTCGACTCATTCCGAGAGTCTTCATCAGGGTGAGTGGTTGCGACTTTCTCCTTCCGCGTCACGCCGTGAAGACTCTCGGAATGAGTCGAAACTTAGTCGGTGCCTTCACCGATAGTGCAGTACGTGAAAATTTCCGTTTTTACAATATGAATAGTCAAGTTCACGATAGTTTTTGGAATAAAATTGATGAAACTTTACAGTAATATAGCTTATACATCAGAATAACAGAGTATACTTTTTATCCGGGTACCACGCGGGCGAAGCCGTGGGCAGAAGCTAGTAAATAAATAATGTATGATGCCATTTTGGAAACAGATACATTTTTATGTTATGTGTAGTTCATGACAAAAAGCCTATGGAAGTTTGGAACCGATAATTTTCGTAAAATACATACACACAAAACATTAACTATATATAATATCATAATGAGGTAATTGTATGTAAGTTTGGATGTAATATTTAGAATGGACCTCAAGGTTAAAATAAAAGAGCTTTCATGGAAACCAATTTTTCTTTATTCTTTATTGTACACACAGATAATACAGACAAAAAACTTACATATAGGACATATACAAAATTATTATAAGTTTAACGGGTCTTTATCGCGTTTACCTTTTTTATTATTTTCCCGACGTTTCAACGGTATTGCAACAGCCGTGGTCACGGGATGACTGGAGTATACGGAGCTACCGTCGAGAAATAAAGGCAGTAGCCGCAACTACCCTCATTTCATCTTCAGAATCAGAAAAGTCCATGTTCACATTACGGCACACTACACTAACCGTATCACCGCACTGCACAATTGGATCGCGACGCGAACACCTGTTTATCACGGGATTCCAGGACGCAGAGAGTCTATAGCCGTCTTCACGATTAAAATTTGGGTACTTCTTTATTTCAATCGCTTCACGAACCATTCTCTTACATTTATTTTATTTATTTGTATTTTGGCACAAACAGTCACATAGAAATATACATTGCTTTTTAACTAATGGTAACATTTACAAAAGACAAGGAGTGCCCAAAAGGAATAATTCAATATTGTAGGTACAATTTGAGCGTTAGCTAGGACTTACAGTGAACATATTATGTAAGTAGGTAAGGTATTAAGGTGACCTACCTGATGGGATTTCATTAATAACAATATTGTGACCTTGATCTTTGTGAGCTAAACATACCTGTCTATAAAAATTAGTGTTACATGGCGTAAAGTAAAAACAGGACTAGTCTTACTAACAATGGAATAAGTTAGCTTATCTTCTAAACTAATTAGTAATCATCCGAAGATAACATAACAAAAAAAATAAAAAAAAGAGGTGCAATGCGCACTTTAATTATGCACCTATCTATCCGCGGAATATTATAAATGTATAAATGTATATACAAGGTGGAAAGCAAATAGGTAGGTACAAACATTAATCTATTATTATATAATGCTATAGGTACTAGACAGTAATAAAACTTTCAATCTGATGTATGTATGTGTATATCAGATTATTCCATCATAGCAGATACCTACTTAATTACCTACATCTTTTGTACATACTTTGATTATTTCTCTTTTAATACTATTCAATGAATTATGAAACAGATCGAGGTCATGAAATTCTTTGTTATAGGTATCGATACAGCGATAAAAAAAGTTATTACAAGTATATTTTTTGTTCAATCTTGGTGGTACAAATATATTTAATTTACGTGAGGCACGAAGTGGAAGGCGAGCTTTTGAAATAAAATTGAGTTTGGATAAAAGTGTAGAAGAGTCTATTTGATTATTGATAATTTTATAAAGGGTGACTATATCAAATTGTTTACGACGATTTTCAAGTGATAGTAGATTGTAATGAGATAAAGAATCTGCATAAGATTTATGAGAAAGATGGGAGCGATAATTTAAAATTTTGATGAATTTGGTTTGAACTTTTTCTATTCGGTTAATATGGATTTTGAAATGGGGACTCCACACAGAACATGCAAAATCTAAGATAGAGCGTACATAGCTAAAATATAATATTTATAGTGTTATAACCTGCTTAAAAGGTTGAGTTATTCTATTAATAAAGCCTAAATTTCTGAACGCCCTTTTAATGATACTATCTATGTGCGCATTGAAGGTGACTTGGTCATCCATGATGATACCTAAGTCACGAATATTCTTGGCTCGTTTAAGATCATTACCGTCAATGTTATAGTTATATAATATTGGAGAAGTTTTGCGAGTGTATGTCATCAAATAGCACTTGTCTGCATTAAGAAAAAGCTGATTGTTTCCACAATACCCCAACAATGATTCCAAATCCAGTTGTAGTTTATTACAGTCTTCTGTACAATTTATTACTTTAAATATTTTTGTGTCGTCAGCGTATAGTAAGTAATTAGAATCTTTAATGGAGTCTCCAACATCATTAACGTAAATTGAAAAAAGAGCTGGACTGAGATGGGAACCTTGTGGGACACCAGAGGGAATAGGTAGATAGCTGGAACAATAACCCTTCAAACAAACTGCTTGACTGCGGTTTCGTATATAGGACTCAATCCATCGAAGCAAATTTCCGTGAATACCGATCTTTTCAAGCTTATTTAGGAGTAGATCGTGATTTATTTTGTCAAATGCTTTGGAAAAATCGGTATACAGAACATCCACTTGATATCCCGAGTTCATTGAGTGGAGCAGGAAGTCTGTAAATGTCAACATATTTGATTCGACGCTTCTATTTTGTATAAAACCGTGTTGTTTGTCTGAGATGTGATTACGAACGGTGAAAGATAACTGAGACGTTACAATTTTTTCTAAGAGTTTACCGAATATACATAGTTTAGAAATAGGCCTATATTGCGTTATTTGATCTATTTTGTTATTCTTTGGTATGGGTGTTATAAGTGCCATTTTCAATGTTTGAATATATGCGAAATTGGCTTTAGCAACTCTTGGGCACATTTAGATATAAGAATGGGATGGACCCCATCTGGGCCAGCCCCTTTGTGAGTATTAACATGTTTTAATTCTTTAAGAACAACTTCATCATTTATATTTATGGAGTTTAGATCGATTGTAGAAAAGAAATGACCGGAGTTCGAATTAGCAGTGTTATGTGAGTCATTGTTTTGTTGGTCTTTGGGAGAAACAAAAACGGACTGAAAATACTGGTTGAATTTTTCACAAATTATTTCACCATCAGACAACGTCTCACCATTAAAAGACATTATATGAGGTATTTGAATTGTTTTTTTTTTGATTTTACATAAGACCAGAAAAAATTTGGGTGTTCTTTAATTTTTTCTTCTGAAAAAGTTAAATACCTATTATAACATTCACTTTCCATCTTACGCCCTTTTCTTTATTCTTTATTGTACACACAGACAATACAGACAAAAAACTTACATATAGGACATATACAAAATTATTATAAGTTTAACGGGTCTTTATCGCGTTTACCTTTTTTATTATTTTCCCGACGTTTCAACTGTATTGCAACAGCCGTGGTCACGGGATGACTGGAGTATACGGAGCTACCGTCGAGAAATAAAGGCAGTAGCCGCAACTACCCTCATTTCATCTTCAGAATCAGAAAAGTCCATGTTCACACACTACACTAACCGTATCACCGCACTGCACAATTGGATCGCGACGCGAACACCTGTTTATCACGGGATTCCAGGACGCAGAGAGTCTATAGCCGTCTTCACGATTAAAATTTGGGTACTTCTTTATTTCAATCGCTTCACGAACCATTCTCTTACAATATTGGCGTTCACTGGATAGCACCTTAGGGTCATGAAGCTCGATCCAATGGTTTGGTCCTGAGTCCACAAGGTGCTCCGCTATGGCCGACTTGTTTATCTGGCGATTTTTGACAGCTGCAATATGCTCTTTGACCCTTTCAGCAATTGTCCGCTTCGTTTGCCCGATGTAAGCACGGCCACAGCTACAGTCTATTTTATAAACACCTGGCATTTGCAGAGGTACCACGTCCTTTGGTGTTCGAAGCTGCTTAGCCACTTTTGAGTGCGGAATGAAAACTGACTTGATTGAAAACCTCTTCAAGATGTTACCAATCTTATCCGTCACCCCCTTCAAATAAGGCAGGAACGTGAACTGTCTACTAACATCAGGTTGTATTCCTCTGCACGTGCGTTTCGACTGCTGATGTTTACCTACATATCCGTTCGCTTTCAGAACCTCCTGAACATGTACTAATTCACTCTCGAGATGTTCAGGGTCACACAGATCGTAAGCTCTGTTCGTCAATGAGGCAACAACAGATTGTAAATGACGAGGATGGTGGTGTGAGGCGGCGTTCAAATACCTGTCAGTGTGTGTTGGTTTTCTATAAACTGAGTGCGCTAAATACCCATCTGTTTTCACCATCACCTTGACATCGAGAAAAGCTAATGTCCTGTTACCCTCCATTTCATAAGTGAACCGGATCTTTGGGTGAATGGAGTTTAAAATCAATGTAAATTGTTCCACTTCCCTACCCTTCATTATGCAGAAAACATCATCTACGTATCGTTTCCACAACTTTATACCGCTAGCTGATAAATCCAAAAGTCCTTCGAAATGTTCCATCCAGATGTTAGCCAACACCGGAGCCACCGGGCTACCCATGGCCACACCATCAATCTGGAGGTAATGTTGCCCGCGGTATAAGAAGAAGTTTCCATCTAAACAGTGTTCAAGCAGAACAATATACTGATCAGGTAGTTCGTTATCTTTTAGCTTTTCTTTTATCACCTCAAGGCAGTCTTTTAATGGAACGTTGGTAAAAAGTGACTCCACGTCAAAACTCACCATAATATCATCTGGTTCCATTTTTAAACTCCTGATGATGTCCACAAAATGGCGAGAATCCTTCACAAAAGATGACGTCTTCCCCACCAGCGGCTGCAAGACCGAAGATACATGTTTTGCCAAGTTGTAAGTAGGTGAGTTGATCTGACTCACAATTGGGCGCAATGGCACATTATTTTTATGTACCTTTGGTAAACCATATAATTTCGGCGACTGCACAATTGTAGGCTTATAAAGACGGTCAAACACATCTTCCGCAAAAAGTTCCTTAAGGTCTAAAATAAGTGCTCTTATACGTCTTGTCACCCTAGCAGTTGGGTTGTACGAGACTGGCTTGTACACCTTATTATCACACAGTAAACTCCGTAATTTATCATCGTAGTCGGTGGAATTGATCACTACCGTGGCATTTCCTTTATCGGCCTTTAGCACTAAAATATCATCATTCGCCCTTAAGTCCTTCAGAGCTCGACGTTCTTCCTCAATGATGTTTGACCTAGGTAGTCTAGACTTACGTAAAATTATCGCAACATCTTGTCTCAGCGTTTCAGCGTCATTAGTTGGTATTTTGTTGCGAATAATTGTCTCCTCTACACTACTGATAATGTCTTCGTACGGTATTCGTTTAGGTGTTGGCGCAAAGTTTAACCCTTTTTCCAGTACGTTTTGCGTAGGTTCATTCAAAACAGTATTCGATAGATTTATGACGGTCTCTTTTACATTTTTTACTGACTGTACTTGTTGTTGAGAAACTCCGCATCTGGCAAGCAATTTTTGAAACTTTTTGTTGTGCTTATCTGTACACAAATCAAAAGTACGTTGTGCTTGATAGTATGTTACCCGGTCACATAAATCGAAATCACTGATAGATAACACGCCACCGCAAAAAATAATAAAAAAGGTAAACGCGATAAAGACCCGATAAACTTATAATACCTCTAATTATGTTATCTAATCGCGAAAGTTTGAAAAATACTATGACATATACAAAGGCAAGCTTAACCCTAACAAGAGTCGAGGATACAAACAGCAATATAAGTCGAGGAATAAACTGTCGAACGAATGCGTTTCTTACGAACTGTTACGAAAACTATCGTGAACTTGACTATTCATATTGTAAAAACGGGAATTTACACGTACTGCATTATCGGTGAAGGCACCGACTAAGTTTCGACTTAGTCGGTGTCTTCGTCGCCTTCGTGAGAGTCTTCATCAGGGTGAGTGAACGCGACTTGCTCCCTCAGCGTCGTCCGTGTAGTGCACGGCGCGATCGTCGAAACTTAGTCGGTGCCTTCACCGATAATGCAGTACGTGAAAATTCCCGTTTTTACAATATGGACTGTTACGATCCCACGATGACAGCCTTTTTGCTGATCCATTTAGCTTCGTGTCTTTTCTCATAATGCAATATGGCAATTTTAGATTCCTATGGGAACGTGCCACCTGCAAGTCAGTTCAGCTCCGATCATTTACCGCGACACTCGCTTATACCGAATTTCCGTAGAAAAATCATAGTTTTCTATGTTTAGTTAAAGTTTTATTCTATTTGGTGAAAATATAATTTCACTTTTATTTTCGGCTTTTTTTATACCCGAAATCCAATAAGTAGCGTAAACGCTGCCTTAACGGTGGGAGCTACTTTTCATCGGCTACTTTTACGCGGGCGAATCCGTGTGCAGTAGCTAGTATATATTAATATTTTTAACATTATTTCATTATCATCAGCCTGTAGGAGTATACTATAGTACATAAATAAGTCTCCCGTAAAGAGTGCCATGATAAACGGTCTTGCGCCACTTCCTTCCATCGACTGCTTGTAATCTGTAGGATATCATCCATCCATCAAATATGCCTTCCTAGTCTTCCTACACTATTTCGGCCCGTTAGTGATCTTTATTGTTTACTTTAATTTAATTATTATAATTATAATTGCCATTTTTATTTGATATTTATAGTATTTTTCAAACATTCGCGATCATCCTACTATCCTATCCTTCCTACTAATATTATAAACGTGAAAGTTTGTGAGGATATTTGTTCCACTTTCACGCAAAAACTACTGAACGGATTTTGATGAAACTTTACGGTAATATAGCTTATACATCAGAATAACACATAGGCTACTTTTTATCCGAGAACCACGCGGGCGAAGCCGTGGGCAGAAGTTAGTTTACCATAATTATAAGGTTTTTACGGATCTTTATTGCGTTGAGCTTTAATTTTCCCGACGTTTCGACTGTATTGTTGCAATAAAGATCCGTAAAAAAGTTACGATTTAATAACCATTTAATGATCATGTATACTATGAATTTTAATAACGGTCATGTCTGCCAAAGTATGTATGACGGCCCGACATCCTCGTTTAGAACACCTCCAATGAATTTTAAGTCCCACAGTTCGCTTTTTATAAAACCTATGACCCGATACCACAATTGAGGGTCGACCATTTGCTGTAGTAGTGATTATAACATCTGAAAAATTAAATCCAGATTAGATAGATAGAAAATACTTTATAACAAACAACAATATACAGGATATCCGAGTGCGGAGTGAGGGTCTTTAGACAAATACCACTTTCTGTTGGCATTAAAGCCTGCGGAAAGATTGAATTGTATGGAAATGAAATTAATTGTGGAAATCTCACGTGACTGCTGCGAAGTTTTACCTTTACAAATTTACGTTAGCGTGAATGGAAGACTAAGCGTGAGGTATTTGTCTAGTACCCTAGACCATGCATGCGAAAGTGTTTATATACATTAATATTTATTTATTTCTAGTAAACGATGTTCTTATGAATAAGGAGATAATGAGGGAATAAGGTCGTTTAATGAAAGACTGTTAAGTATGCATGATGGTACACGTAAAGGAGTAAAGGATTTTTTTTTATTCCTGGGCGCAACAAACAATAATACCTTGGTAAGTAATAAATAGCTGTTACATAATTAAGCAAAATTAAAATATTACCAATAGTGTTGGTAATATTTTAATTTTGTTGGTAATATTTTAATATCCACAGTTTCAGTAATAGTTATAAATAGAGAGATCTTGCTACGTATAGGAACTAACGTTCATTAAAATAGTAAATGTTGCAAACATTTATGTAAAAATAATTTATTTATTTATTTATATTCGGAAAACCAACACATATAACACAATGTCCTGAACAATACTTAAATAGATACAGGTAGCCAATAATAGGTCTTCACTGATAGCACCAGCCTAGGATCTAAGAAAAAGAAGATTATAGAGGGTATGTAAGAAACCTGCCCTCTGACTTCTGACTCCATATCAACCCGAAGCACCCGCTATCCCTAGCGGCAGGCAAAGAATGATAAACAATTATAATCTTCTATCTGATGTGAAGATTGTTTATTAGTTGATGAAGCTGTTCTCCGATGTTCGTGTAATCAGGATAGATGCCCCCAAAACCAACGCTACATCGCTCCTAGATTTGGTGCAGGTTATGCTGAGATAGGAAACATTTTGACCCCAGACAAGACAGCAAACAGCATTATGTTATTAATTCCTATCTTCTTTCCACTCTATTTACATAATTTGTTTTGGGCTAGTAATCAATTTATTATTGTTGTGACAATAAATGTTTTGTTACTATGTAGGTTTCTTTCATTTAAGTTAGTAGCCAACTCTGATAAAAAAAGATAATTCCTAATGAAAAAAACATTAAAAACTTTCTAATTTATTATAATATCAGCCGGATCGATGTGCGCTAGACATACATGTTGGACAGCAGCTTACAAGCTGCTGTCCAACTAGTTTTAAGGCATGCCGTATGGCATGCATTATGCGTCAGAAAGAAGACCGCTCACTGTACATTTTTTTGTTTTGTTTTGTATTCTGTACTTCAACTAGTGTTATGCACATTAAAGAGTTTATCTACCTATCTACATATTTCCATATGGTACACGCGGCCTCACAGGAAGATGCAAGTCTTTCTGCGCCTAGGTATGACGGACTCAGCTAGTGATTATGTACATTGTGGTATTTGATTATAGTATTATCTTCCAAAGTGTGTATGACAGCGCGGCATCCTTTATTTTCATTCGTCGAACATTTCCAATGTATTTTAGGTCTCATGAACTTGGTTCTGCGAAATCTATAACCCGATGCAATAATCATTGCGTGACCTCTTCGAGACGTAGTGAAAGAAATTCCTGAAAGGAAAGTTTATAAAAAAATCTATTATTATTTGTGTCAAGAAATATGAAAAATTAGTGTACTCATTTTTGTAATAGTCCACTGTAAACCACTACCGGCTAAACCGTTATTTGGAATAACACCAATTTACAAAAACACAGCCAAGAATGCACTACTTACTAGTTTACGAGTAGTAGTCGTGATTGTCATTGGTGGTGATTAAAGTACTCATTATTACCTAAAAAAAAGTCAGCGAGGGCATATACATAACTATTATAGTTAAGTCAGAATAGCAGCTTTTATGTTCTAAAATTTAAATAGATCACCCTCCCGTAGAAATAAAAGTTGGTTTCATTCGTATCGTAGTACTTATTAATTCTTATTCAAATATATAGTTTCGGAATCGAAACTCATGCGGGTGAAAACGCGGGGCGCAGCTAGTATGGTAATAAAATAATTATCTGCTGAAGCGCACTGAACACTATGCGATTTATCGTTTATAATGGAGATACATAATGCTATCCTTCACTCGTCAATAAGGTAAATTGTATGCAGTAGTCATAATGCAAAAAAGCTTGGTATGGAGATATATACAATTTGGTTTAATTATACAAAAAGCATCTATTATTAATAAAGCAGAGCCAATCTTTTTTTTTTGTAGAAAGAAATCAATCAACATGAGTATATGATTTAAAAACATACTTTGTAAAAGCACCTACGTGCTTGCGTGTAACCTACTCTTATGAAAGTACTTTTCCATTTAAAAGGAAAAAACCAGATTGAAAATTTACAACATCACACATGGAATTTGTGGGGTGAGGAATATGTACGTGTCTTTTTAAAAAGAGAAAGAAATTTATAAGAACTACAAACATATTGTTTACTTATTAAAGTCTATCTAGTTTTGATTTCGATACACATCAAAAAGTTATCAACACAGTAATATTTAATCAAAATCCTTCTAAAATACTTCGTTGCCATATTAGGACCAGTAGCTACTTAAGAAATCTGTTAAGAAAATCTATCTATTTGAAATCCTATCAGGGTAGTGTTTGAACTACCCTAATAGGGGTTTATCTATCTCTAAAACAAATAGGTATTTTTAAAGGTTTTCCTAAGTAAAAATGTATTTTTAAATATTATTATTCTTATAATTATTTATTGTACATACGTAAATACAGTATAAAAATATCCTGAGACACCACGCACAATTTTTTTTCCTAGGCTTTTCTCCATCTAATCTTTGAATAGAGAAAAGTGATGAAACTGTTAGTACATTTTAAAATTAGGTTTGTGATTATGAATATTTATACATTTTATGACCGTCATATCCAGGAGAGTGTGTATGACCGCGCGGCATCCTCGATGTAAATGTGTAGAACATTTCCAGTATATTTTTACGCCTTTGCTCTGGTTCTTGTTAAATCTGTATCCTGCTATAGCAATGATGGGAAACCCACGCGATGACGTCGTTAATGTCAAACCTGAAAGATATATTTAAGAGTGATTTTCAACAGCGAACATTATAATAATAAAAAAAAAATCTGTAACAACTTACAATTTGTCTTTTTTTGATAGTTTGTGCACTCTACGTAGACGCGCCACACCGTACCGTGTTTACCATTGTTTCATAAAAGCCCATAAAAAAAAAATATTTTGTTCTTGCTAAGTCTGTTTTATTAGATATTAATTCAATCATGCTAAAAATCGAAAAAAAAATATTTTTTTTGGTATTTTAATAATTGTCGCCATTTTCAACAAAAAAACACGTACTTCAATAAAAATAAAATATGTATCAGCTAAAATGACTAAAATGATGTTTTAAGGAATTAACACTTTCTTCTATAGATCGATCTCGACCTCCCGGAGATTAAGCTATCGCTGCAGTGTGGGCCGAGAATTATCTTGCATTAAACGAAAACCATCTCTGATATATGGGGGAAAAGCATCACAATAGGTTCTAAAATGTCCGTATTGTTTACGATACGTAGCTCTGGGGCCTCACAATGAGGTCTTATAGCGATTCAGTTCAGGTAAAGACGTTTTTTTCCGCTTTGCGATCGAAGTCGCTATGGTGTTGTTAAAGCTTTGTCATTTACAAGAGAGATTTGACATCTTTGCCTGCATTGAATCGCAATAAGACTTGATGGTTAGGCCCCTGTACGCGTCTCTGTGCAAATACCACCTCATACTGACCCTCCACCATGGTGGCCCTCTTCCGACAGTGTTGCACTAAACGTATCTTTCTCCGAGTCGTCTCTAAACTTTAACCATTCTATCATCTGGCTTAAACCAAAACCGGGACCTGTCAGTGAACAGTACTTTTCCCAAAGCATCATCATCCCAGTTAGTCCGAACTACTCGATGACCTGTGGTAACTAAGGGGCCTCTGGCTGGCAAGAACGCCCCTATTCCAGACTCTGAGTATTTTTCTTACGCTTTTACTGCCAATTATCACTTGCCGAGCTTCCTAGAGCGTATTTCTGGCCTCAGAAGAAGTCAAAGTGCGATTTATTAGAACACTGCTCACCAAAATCGATCGTCTCTTGCTGATGTAACTCTCTTACGACCTTGCTCTGCACGTCTCGTGTATTTTCCAGTCTACCGGTATCATGCAACATTGCAATAGATGACTTGGAAACTTGCAATATTTGAGCCACTTCTTTATAACTTTTACTATTTTCTATAAAGTCCTGAAACTTTGATTGAAGCTGACTTTAGAGACCTGAACTACGCTGAGATCCAGCATTATCTCTTTAGTCGCTTATCCCTTTAGTCCCTTTATCGCAAAACGACCACTATACATTATTGTAAAAGGAATATGATAAAATTAATGTACACGCCAGCATTAATTATAATAACATTTTATAATACTTCAACAAAAATTACGAAAAAAAAAAAATTTTACTCTGAAACAAAAGATGACTGAAGTAATTCTATAGTGAAGTAATTAAACTGCCCATTGTACCTTGCATATTTATAAATTCCTGTATTTTGTAATTATTTTGATGTGCTATAAAGAGTTTATATATATCTATGTATATTTTTTCAAATCAAACATTTAAGTATATGTGGCCAGTGTATAATAAGATTTTTTATACATATTTCAACAATAATGTATGCTTTAAGGCATACATTATTGCATATGTTATGGAGCTCCAGGCTGGCCTCACAGGAAGGTGCAAGTCGAAGATGAAAGCGCTTAGGCATGGGCAGATGGGAGACATATTCGTACTATTGATTGTGTTCATTGTGGTTTTTGATTATGGTTTTGTTTTCCAACGTGTGTATGACAGCGCGGCATCCCTTATTTTCATGTGTCGAACACTTCCAATAGATTTTAGGTCCTACCGATTTGGTTTTGCGAAATCTATAGCCTGATACGAGTATCATTGCTTGACCTTTTTGAGACGTAGTGAACGAAATTCCTAAAAAATGTTTGTATTTGTAATAAATTATTATTTATAGTGATAAAAGATTTCTCTGCTCAAGCGCACTTACACTTACACTTACACACACTTATAATCTGCGTTTGCAGATTATACACTTTATCGTATATAATCTGCAAACGCAATATGTAAAGACACATCACTAATAGAGAAACATAATTCTCCGCTACAGCCGTCAATGTGGTAAATTGCATGCGATAGATAACATAATGTAAAGTGGCTTGAAGTGTTTATGTAGATATATACAATTGGATTAAAATATATAAAACTCTCACAACAATTGTCACTATGACATAAATTAAAACAAATAATTATTTTTAATGCAGAGCCAATCATTTTATATAATTATAGTTCTTTTATAACTTTAATTATATAATAATGATAAAACAAAAATCACTACAATGAAATAATAAAAAAATAATTTATAAAGTTTTCTTTGATAAATAAACTATATTGTTATTAAGGACTCAAAAACGTAATTTGAAGAAGAAAGCTAAGAAAATAAGCTAGTGTGTGATAAACTGAAGGCGTTATGAAGAGAAGGTGTTATCCATGTAAAAAGAAAAAAATACAGATTAAATATTTACAACTCACACACAGAGAATCCTAGTATAGGGCCAGGACTATGTGTACGTCTGGTAAAACAAGCAAAAAAAGAAAGAAAATAAAGAAGCCCATATTTAAAGGTTTTCTAAACGTAAAAAAATAACTTTTAGGTATGACTCTTAATGAACCAAAATATATTTTAAGAATTATCTATTATTCTTATAATTATTCACTGTACATACATAAATACAGAATAAAATATCCTGGTAGACCACGTACAAAGAGGTATTTCCAGGCTTTTCTTTATACAAACTTTGGATAGAGAAATTATTTATTCTTTATTGTACACACAGAAAATTAAAGACAACACACTTACATATAGGACATGAACAAAGCTTAACCCTAACAAGAGTTTTCTTCCAGCAAACCTTTGAGAAATGTAATGAAGTAGTTAGTTTACTTTACATAAGTTCACATTTTGTTTCAATTGTTTAAATTCTAGTGATTATGAATATTGATGCATTTTATGACCGTCATATCCTGAAGAGTGTGTATGACAGCGCGGCATCCTCGCTGTAAATGTGTAGAGCATTTCCAGTATATTTTTATTCCTCTGCTGCGATGTTTGTTAAATCTGTATCCTGCCAAAGCTATTATGGGAAATCCACGTAATGACGTCGTTAATGTCATTGCTGAAAGATACATCAAAGTTGTAGAGCGATTTACAACAATAAACATGATAATAATCACTAAGTGTTTTCGCTAATGTTAAGGAGTCATTGCATATTGGTGACAGATTTGCCTTTTGAGATTACATTTTAGCTTGGAACGTTTTTGTGTATGAAAATATAAATAGCCACGGCTAATGACGGCCATTTTTATTATTATCCAGAAAACAAATGAGAAACGAAAACCGCGGCATTTTAAATCATCTTAAAGTAGAACCACATTTCTATATACAGCACCAGAGTGCTGGGAATTTAACACTAACTGAATTGCTATTTAACGTTCAAAGGAGTTGTTCTAAGATAGGAATATAATGAATTGGTTGTAGATAGGAACTACGATTATAGTTTGTTCATTCCACAAAGACACACCCCACCATAAATGGCAATCAATTTCAGTCGTAGCTATAGCTTTTAACTTCTCGACCTATATATAGGTATATTCCTCTTAGACATAACTACGACTGTCAAAATGATTGCCATAAAAGCGTTAAGGAGCGCGAATACATGGAATGCACGAACTTTACCCACGTGGAGATCTTCCAGTCTTAAATTGCGCGCGATAAATTATCCGCTTATTTTTTTTGTTTAATCGATGCATGCACTTATGTATCCCTAATTCCCGACATCAACTGAGTCAAATGAATAACCAATAAGAACGAAATATTTGTGTATATTGTAAATATGTTAATGATTGACAAGCATGCGTAAATAAGTGGACTGTGTTGTTCTAGACGAGAAGATCATTATCACAACACCTAGAAACAAATACCTGGCTCTCAGCCGTTATATTTTGTCTACTCGCCTGTCGAGTCACGGGTTTCTGTCCAGAAATGTTAACACTAAAATGTTATTGAAACAGATTTTACAATCTCAGTCTAATCTTTTGTAATTATAAACATTTTTGCATTTGATGACGGTCATATCTTCAAGGGTGTGTATGTAGGCGCGGCATCCGCGGTGCAAATGTTAACATTTCGAGTATGTTTTTGGTCCTTCGCAGTTATTCTTGTTAAATCTATACCAGTTAAAATAATAATGGGACGACCGCGCTGTGAGACTGTTAGTGTTATATCTGCAGTATCAGACCATAGTTTTTTTTTTCAATAAAGCAACGGCAATGGATGAACAAAAAAATAGAAAAAAAAATAAAAATTGAGGCTCAGAAAAGAATGTTTCTAGGTATATTTTGTTCCAGTCGATTAACATATAAAAAGTTCACACATCGAAACATCCGCGTTTATAATATGTATATGATAAATCTGTTTTTTATGTATTTTAACGTGATCTTTAGTGATTATGAACATTATTGCATTTGATGACGGTCATATCTTCGAGAGTGTGTATGACGGCGCGGCATCCACGGTGCAAATGTGTTGAACACTTCCAGTAGGTTTTTGCTCCTCTGCTTTTGTGCTTATTCAGTCTATACCCTGACATTAGTATTATAGGATGACCCCGTTGTGATTTTGAAAGTATAATGTCTGAAATAAAAAAATCTAAGTTCTAAACTTACGACAAAATATAATAGAAAAAAGAATACATTAAATAAATAAAACTAGAATACAGTAGCAGATGGAGTGGTTATTTTCGAATCATACTGACTTAGGGTAACCAAGAAAGAAACAATGAATGAACTAAAAAATATCGGAGGAATCAAAAAGTTGAAACTTTGAAAACTTTAAATTTAATGTCTTTATTCGCTATTTTCTTAAAATCTTAACGTGATCAATGATTATGGGAATTATTACATTTAATTATTGTCATATCTTCGAGTGTATGTATTACTGCGCGGCACCCTTTGTTTAAAAATTGTGACGAACACTTCCAATAGGTTTTAGGTCCGCAAGTCTTTTCTCTTCGAAATCGGTACCCACTCATAAGAATGATCGGATGACCGCGTCTTGACGTCGAGAAGGTTATATCTGAAATAATAGTTGAACTCACTGGTTTTTTTAACTGAAATGAAATATATTTTATTGTCTGTGAAAACTAGGTTACAAAGATGTTGCCATGTTAATATGAGTCCAGGTAGTTTCTATCAGAGGGTGTACAAAAATTTTAAAATCTAAAATCTATAGAAAAAAGAACTTAAAAAGACATTGTGACTTATAAATTAAAATTACAAAAGATAAAGAATAAACAATGTCAAAAGAGAATAATAAAATAATATGACCAAATTACGTGCATTAAGAAATTAAAATAATAAACATGAATATCATTCAAGAATTCGTCAATGGAATAGTATGCCTTTTCAATGAGCATGTTATCATCAAGGGCATATTTAAACTCAATGAGTCTTCGTTTACTGAATGCACATAATAAGGTCTGAATAAAACAAGGCTTAGATAGGTCACATGATTTATCAAAATGTAAAACATTTAGTTATTTTACGTTCCTTTATAAATAATTAAAGACATTTTAAAAATATTTGGCACAAAATCTGTAAAAAAAAAATCCTACGATATATGATCGTTACCAAATTAACGTAGAACAATATTTTTTTTCGACCGTCGATCTTTTTTTATAACGCTTAGAATAGTGATCTCATAGTCCTGGATCTCAGTGAAGCACTCCGAACTCTGATTTTATTAAATGGCTCTTAATATAATATCTAGTGATTATGAACATTGTAACATTTAATGATGGTCATATCTTCGAGAGTGTGTATGACGGCGCGGCATCCGCGAGGCCTAAGAGAACACTTCCAATATATTTTTGATCCACTGCCTCCTTGCTTGTTAAATCTATGCCCTGACACGAGAATAATGGGATTACCGCATCTTGATGTCGTTAAGTTAATATCTGAAAAGGAATATATTTGTCATCATATTTTGCTTTACAAATTGGCGCGGTTAACAAAACAAACATGCTCACAATTTTAATACCTCAGATCTATACTCAGTACGCAGATCTACTCGTACGGATATTCACGAGGATCTACGCTTCATCAGGTATGAATGATACTTTAGAGGTTCTATCCCAGTTTCCGAGCAAAGCTTGGCCATCTTCAAGTGATACTAAACATCAGGTAGGTATCTACATTAATAGATAGTATTTTATTTTTCAATAATTTATTATACATGTCGTTTTGTATACTTAAGTACATTATCTAAACTATGGGCGATTATAAAATTATTAAAAGATTAATGATTATGAGTATTATTACATTTGATGACGGTCATATCTTCGAGAGTGTGTATGACGGCGCGGCATCCGCGTTGCAAGTGTGTGGAACATTTCCAATATATTTTTGCACCACAAACCATGTGCCTTGAAAATCTGTATCCTGATAGTAATAGTAAGGGGTGGCCTTTCTGCGATGTTGCAACAGTTATTTCTGTAATATTGAATTATAATAATTTAGGAGTTATGATAGTCGCAATAATAAGAAACGTTCTAAATTTTTGTTGATCCACATTACAAAATGGAAAAGCATTTACTGATAAGATTAAGGAATTCACGTTTACATTGAATTTAATATATTTATAATTTAATATGTATGAGTATATTTTACTGCAAATCTGGCCTTAGCTATTGCATTTCTATAATCTCAATTTGTATTATTTCAGGTATTACTTTTACTACATTATCATCAACAGCCTGTAGAAATAATTCGCTGGACGTAAGCCTTTGTAATGCAGTGCATTTGAAAGCGATCCGCGAAAACTTCATTGGGACTGTTATTAATTTTCCGGTTGAATATTATTTATTTATTTATTTATAAAACAGAAAGACATCATAATATAACACAGAAGGTCAATAAAAGGTTTTCATGCATTATCACTCGAGACATCCGACAACTTTTTAGTAAGCCAATACCTAACCTAATAAGTAATTATCATCTTCATTGTTACCTTTATCTCCTAAGCTGAAGAAAAATTAATGGTTATTATGTAACTGTGGGTAGTGATATTTTGTTGCAATATTTTGGTTAAGTATCTTAACAAATAATTTCAATACGTATATATTAACTAAAATTTGGTATTTTAAATCAATTTTATTTATATTTAAACCAAACTTACAAAATATACTGATTATTAACGTCAAAAACATACTGCGGGTAATGAAATAATATATGTACCAAAGTACGTGAATACAATTTATGGCTTCAAAAATATTTTCAGAAAAATCGGCAAACGCCCCCTTCCCCCACACTTTTACTTTTAACTGGTCGACGAGGTGAGCGATACTCGTGTAAGGAGGGGGGAGCTATTATTCCGTTGATGTGTCTAGATGATGATTTTGATATTTCATGTTGAGCTGAAGGTAGTCAATGTTTTTTTTATAACCCTATTTCACCATGGTGAACGTTAACAACAATCGTATTCTACTTTTTATGCACGCAGCTTTATCCCTTAATATACCCTAAGAATCACCAACACACAGGATTGTTATGAAACATTTTCATGTATCTTAATTTTTATTATTTTTCCATAAATCGTTTAAAGCACGCTGCAGGCAAAGATAGTTGGACACATTTTTTACGTATCAAATGAAAATACGAGTTTAAATATAAATAAGTGTGATTCATATCGACTCAAACGTCCGTGCGCTAAAGCCACGGAGGGAAGTAACTGCTCCTGTTACCAAAAACAAAAGTAGGGTATACTGCGTACGCGACCGTATGAATGAATATATATCAATAACTTCCAAAGTTACAGTAAAAAAAAATCTTTTAGAAAATAGAAATGTCTCAAGATCTGTAAGTTCATGCACAAATACTAGCGGAAAAAATCTTAAATATTTTTCATAAATTAAAATTTCATCTTTATTATTCAAATTAAGTTAATAAATTATGTCTAAAAATAAACTCGAGTTTTTCATATTTCCAGTGATACGAGTACAATCATACGCGTATATATAAAAAACAGTTTGTAATTCATAATAATAATAATAAGTAGGTACTTAGAATATAATAATAATAATATTATTTTCTGAAAGCTTATTAATTCAATAATATTTTTGTGACACATAATTGAACGGCAGAATGAATTATATTTAATAAATTATAAGACATAAACCCACCAAAAATAACAGAAAAATGATAAAAAGTCCAATATTAAATTCTGTTCCACATTTCTGGGGTTACTTCATAAAATTTATATGGGACTCTTGAATTATAGCCTACCCATTAAAAAAGAATCATTAAATCGGTTCACATTTGGCGAAGTTATCGCGTAACATACACACAAATTGAGAACCTCCTCCTTTTTTAAAGTCGTTTGATAATAATTAAATCACGATATTCGCGATACGTTTGTAACTGTCAAGCCTGTCGCTTGTGGTAAGCCCTAAAGCAAATTTCAACGCAAAGATTCACTTCGCATTGAAGACATTTCCAGATTGTTCTACTGCCGACTTTTCTTCGCGCGCACATCCAGCATCGGCTGTTCTTTTTCCCTGATCTTACTGGGAAATGGTCGTGTTCTACATAACTTGATTGTAGTGTTCCGGTCTGTTTCGGTCGCAACAACAATTGTTTATCAAATCCATACCCTGGCACGAAAACAATGGGATAACCGCATCTTGATGCCGTTAAGTTAATATCTGTAAAGGAATATTTGTCATGATATTTTGTTTACAAACTGGTGTGGTTCAGTAAGACAACACGCTAACGATTTTGACCTGCTTATTCCCTAAGGGGACCAAAATAGTCTTCTAATAGGCGCCAGCCGTGGACTCGCTATCTATACCTAAGAATTAGTCCCAGACCTATCCTCGTCTACGTTAAAAAAAGCAAACGCACTATTTCGTCCCCTTAGGGAATAAGCAGGTTAATATCTTAGATCTATACTCAGTATGCAGACATACTCGTATATAGATTCAGGAGGATCTACGCTTCATCATCAAAGCTTCGTCACCTTCAAGTGATACTAAACATCAGGACATCTTCTATCTAGTAGTATTTTATTTATCTTTTTTTCAATAATTTATTATACATGTCATTCTGTATACCTAAGTACTGTATCCAAATTACGTGTCATTATAAAATTATATGATTCCATCAAACAAAAATCGTATTTATGACTAGTGATTATGAATTAAAATTACATTTTACAATGGTCTATATCTTCGATAGTGTGTATGACGGCGCGGCATTCTCCATACAAGTGTGTGGAAAACTTCCAATGGGTTTTCACTCCTTTTGCCTACTAAATGTGTATCCCTAAAGCAGGACTATAAGATGACTTTTCAGCGAAGTCGTCATAGATATTTATGTTATAATTCACAACTTAGGTGACTACAAGTTACGGTTTTGTGAACACCCATTAATCAGTATTGGGTGCATACTCTGAACTAAATGTATTATTAGATAACTAGCTGTTTAATTTGTATTTTTTGTATATAATTTTTTGTACATAGTAATAAAAACAAAACAAAAACAAACACGCTGACGACTATATTCCCCATGATGCATTCAGATACATTCACAGTGAGTAGATCTTTGAGGATACCAGATAGGAGGTGGTCAGAGGCACGCCCAAGCATTACATTTGCCCATGGCTTCGCCCGCGTGGTACCCAGATAAACAGTAGCTTATGTCTTATTCTGATGTATAAGCTATATTAGTGTAAAGTTTCATCTAAATCCGTTCAGTAGTTTTTACGTGAAGAATAACAAACATCTAGCCATCCTCACAAACTATCGCGTTTATAATAGTAGTAGGATATTACTGTTAAGTTTCATCAAAATCCGTTCAGTAGTTTTTGCGTGAAGGAGTAACAAACATCTATCCATCCTCTCAAACTTTCGCGTTTATTATAGTAGTAAGATTACATAGTTATATGAACATTATTCTATTGATTATGACTGATGATTATGAATGTTTATGCATTTCACAACGGTCATATCATCCAGAGTGTGTATGACGGCGCGGCATCCTCGTTGCATGTGTGTAGAGCATCTCCAATAGCATTTACCAGCTCTGCCACCTTGCTTGTTGAATCGGTATCCTGATACATGAAGCAACTGTCGACCTTTCTGCGATGTTGTCAAGGTTATTCCTATAATAAACAATTTATTAAGGGTACCGTCGTACAACCCGAAATTCTCAATTTCAAGCCTTTAGCATAATAGACGACTTCTGTGGCACAGTGGAAAGCCCGCCTGAGACGCATAAGGTTGCGGGTTCAATTCCTGATGAGAAATGTTTGTAAATACAAATATTCGTCTCGGGTCTAGGTGTTTTCCATGTATATATGTACAAAAAAAGAATATAAGTAGATAGTATATCAGTCATGTAGTTTCCATAACACAAGAACTGCTTAGTTTGGGGCTAGATGATGATGTGTGAAAATTTCCAGCATTATAATTATTTTTATTAAAATACATCATAATTTATGAGGTTGATTTTTTATTCAAACTCAAATATTTAAGAACATAATAATGATGTTTAATTATGTTCTATAATAATAAGGCATGCCAATGTTCACAAGTTCATTCTAAAGTATCACAAAAGTATTAAAAAATATTTTTTATTTACATATTTATAAACTTTATTCGTTAAAAGATAGTAAAAAAACTTTGAATATTTATTTATTAACAACGGTTGGATTCGAATCCATCTTTTGTGAAGCTAATTCCTTCTTGGTCTACTGCGGCGAAGTCCTCTGTTATTTTGACATCAACTGAGTTATAATAAGTTTGCCAAATATCGATTTGAGTCACAAGGACTGCGTAATCCATTAAAAAAAATGCTGATATTATATTTTGTCAAAAGTCATTGGACAAGTATCATGTAAAATCAGGCATTCGTTTTTCCATACTATTTTTTTTTGTGCAATTGCAAATGTATTTTTTCGCAATTTTCTTTTGATTATATAACAACTGACTCTTAAACAATCACAGGCGCGTGGTTATGAACATTATTACATTTAATTAAAGTCATATCTCTCAATGTATGAATAAGGGCGCGGCAGCCCGCTTTCTCATGTGTAGAGCATTTCCAATAGAGTTTCTTAGCGCTTCTGCGATTTAATCTACGAAATCTGTACTCTGACATTATAAGTATTGGATAGCCTCTTACTGATGTTGTCCATGTTAAAGTTTCTAAAATATAAGACAAAGTTTATTATAATACTAGGATCCATACAACACGACAGCTTCTATAATCCTTTTATAAATCTTTTCTAATTAGGTATTTTTTTCAATAATCACAGGCGCGTGGTTATGTACATTATTACATTTGACTAGAGTCATATCTGGCAAGGTAGGAATAAGGGCGCGGCAGCCCGCTTTCTCATGTGTAGAGCATTTCCAATAGAGTTTTTAGGGATTTTGCGATATATTTTACGAAATCTGTACTCTGACATAATAAATATAGGATGGCCCCTTACTAATGTTGTCCGTGTCAGTTTCTAAAATATAAAAAAAAAACAGAAAAAAATAATCAAACAAAGTATTTAATAATAACACCCAACAGTCACATACATAGTGGAGTCCAGCCCCACACTAGGATCCCTTGTATCGTGGGTATCAGAAATTACGATTCCACAACACCCAGGACTGGTAAATAAATAATAATAAAATAATTAACCCACATTTGACAGCCTTTTTCCTTCCACGTTTCGGCACATCACCATTCATTGTTAACTAAAAATTGTTGCTAAATATATACGTAACGGCTGAACCTATTAAGATAACATTTTTAGTTTGTAACCAAGAGTATCACATGGACAGACTAGATTTTATCCTGCTACCACTCTAGCAAAGCCAGTAGTATGGCTATTAGCCGTAATATATCCTACAAAGGTATTTCAGGTCATGATTATTAAGAAATGAGGACAAAATAATTCAACGATTTATTGATTGTTTACGATTAGTGGTTATGAATATTTTTAACTTTAATTATAGTGACCATATCGTCCAGTGTGTGAATGACGGCGCGGCAACCTTGGCTCCTACAGAGCCAACGGACTCTGCGTCCAACCGCTTGGCGCTTGTTGAATTTGTAACCTGACATTATAATCATAGGATTACCTCGTTTCGATCTTGCCATTATCACACCTGAAAATAGATATTGTTATGAGATAGCCAATCTGTGTCATAGTTTACTTCTAGAACACCTACATAGAGCCATATTTTTTTGTGGCAGTTCATAACTATAAGTATTATATGGCTCTTTATCGAGTTAATATTTTAATTACTTAAATTTAAAATTTATCTTTTATCTTGAAAGCCCGTGTCGCGACACATTTTGTAGTGCGGTGATATGGTTAGTGTAGTATGTCGTAATGTGAACCCTTTTCAGAATCTGAATATAAAATGAAGATGATTGCGGCTACTGCTTTTGGCTCCATATACTCCAGTCAATCTGTGACCACGGGAGTTGTAACACCTCCGAAACATCGGGAAAATAATATAAGTATAAACGCAATAAAGACCTGTATAAAACTTATAATAATAAACATTAATATCAATAAACTTTGATCGCGAAAGTTACTGTTAAAAATACAGTAGCGATACACCTGTAAAAAAGCAGTCGGGAATGGGGATGCAGTCTCTAGCCGTTTATCTGCGTCCGCACCAATATACCTCTATATTGATACTACGAGTATATACGCAATACAACACGCTTCAGGTCGCGTCTTATCTGCCTGTGCACATGCAACTACGGCCAGTCTCCACCCAATGTCGCCCGATACAATATCGCAACGATGCAGTAGCGAATACAGAATTACATGTTTGTTTATTTGGAATTAGAAGTCTTTCTAAGTACCTTTTGAAGTTTCAGAATTTTTTTTACATGATAATTTTTGTGAATTTTAAAATGGACTACACATACATGGAAACTAGCAGTTTCGGCTCCGCGTAGTAGCGAGTCACGAATAATGTATTAATCAACAATCGTCATTTTTTCATATTTTTTTAAAGTACGTGGGATACTCAGAATGTTTTGAAAAACTAAAAAACGAACTTCTATAGATAAAATATTTTAATTAAATCTTTTCAAAGAACTCTCCACCAGCCTCTATACAAAGTTTCATGCGTCTAAACCAATTTTCGAAACATTTTTTCTAGTCCGCCGCAGACACCTCTTCCACGGTCTTCTCGAACGCTGCTAGCGCGTCTTCCGGCGATGAAAACTGTATCCCTTTCAGCAGATTTTTTATTTTAGAGAATAAAAAGAAGTAACACGGTGCCAGATCAGGACTGTAAGGAGGGTGACCCAAGACTGACCGTTGTGGTGTCCAGGAAGTCCCTCGTTTTGAGCGCTGAGTGCGCGGGCGCGTTGTCATGGTGAAGCAGTACCTCGCGGAGTCTGGTGTTCGGTCGCTTGTTGCTCATTGCAGACAAAACTTCTGGCAGGTATTTTGTGGTATACAATTCGGCGTTGATGCTGCTTTGGTCTCGTAATGGAATTGAAACCAGATACCCCGTCAAAGTGAAGAAACTAGCGATCTAAATTTTCCCCGCGCTTCTCGATCGCTTCACTTTCGTAGGCGTTGGTTCGTTTTGAAACAGCCAAACTTTCGACTGACGCTTTGTTTCTGGATCGTATTGATAAATCCAGGATTCGTCACCTGTCATAATGTCGTAAACGCGCGGAGACGAGCCTGCTTCAAATATTTGAATGATATCACGGCACCACTCCACACGGGCCTGCTTCTGAGCTTCGGTGAGGTTGTGCGGCACCCAGCGCGAAACTATCCTCCTCACGAGAAGGTGCTCGTGAAGAATCTTGTGAACGCTTCCCGAACCAATCTGCAGTGTATGTTTAATCTCTTCGTATGTAATTCGCCTATTTTCTTGAATGATTTTTTTTACTGCCAGCACAGTTTCTTCCGTGACAGCCGTCGTAGGACGACCACTCCTTTGTTCCCAAAGTAAGGCGACCGCGCTTGATTTCGCTATACCAACGGTAGATGGTTGCTTTTGAAGGTCCTTCATCCATAAAAGCCATTTGAAGTCGATCAAATGACTCATCAGGTTTTAGGCCACATTTAAAAACGTAGAAAATCATCGCACGAAAATCCTCTCGATGCAGATCAATTTTTAAATGAGACACGATAATTTAATTTGACATCATCAGCCTGTAGATTCGCGAATGGGCTTATTTCTTCCCCAGCGGAATTAGTGGTTGTGAACATTATAACATTTGAGTATCGTCAAGTCTTCCAAAGTGTGTATGATAGCACGACAGCCTCGCAAAGAATGCGTTGAACAAAACCAATGGGTCTTAAGACAGGTAACCCTTTTCTTACAAAATTTATATCCTGACATATTTAACAGGGTACTACCTATTCTGGATGTCGTGAGAGTTATATCTGAAAAAAGGAAATCAATAAAAATATTTTTTATTTATTGAAATCACAAGGATTATGAGAGATACGTCATTTTAAAAACTACGTTGAGTTTAAAATGAAAATGTGTCCTGGCCTTTTAAGCGTGTTTTACTAAAAATTTTTCATATAAATCTGATATCAAGATATACCTGTCTTTGCTTAAGCTTAGCACAGACGACTGTCAGAGTATCGGGACTGGCAAACAAGCAGACGGACAAAATACTTTAATAATACCATTAAAAGAGGCGATATTTATAATTATGGGCCTGTCACCGTTTTTCAGGCATTTGAAATATTACCACAAATAAGTTTATGTTTAAAATAGTCCGTCGGTACAATGCTTGTATTGTTATTCCGTTAACTATTTATTTTCTTAATGACAGATCGGTTTATTTATTTTATACCACCGATTGTTAATACAGTTCTTGTATAATTTTCATTACTTTTTAGATTAGATGTAGGTACTAAATAAATAAATGATATCTTAAATATAAGAATAAACATATAAAACCTGTTAAATAATATTCAATATCAAAACTATATTTCGATTTGACACACGTTTTATCTATTGTTTTTTTATAGTCTGTGGTCTTAGATGGTTCTTAAGAACGTCAAATTTCGTTCGTCAAAGTCGTATTTCTTCGCCAGCAATATTAATGAATTGGTTCGAGTACATTGCCCGTCAAGAAATACGGAACTCGATAGGCGTGCATATGTCTTATAGAAAATAACATAATGAACTGACTATATTACTGAACACATAGGAATGTTCACAATTTAAGCCTCTTATTCATAATCACTCACTAACTTTAGCAGCGTGATAAAAGTTGTCTGCATCTATCCTATGTTTAGAGTTTAAAAAGGACAGGGTCAGAGTTATTGACCTGCTAAAGTTAGTGAATCGTTATCGTCGAATTATGAAAGAGAGGGTTAGTGATTATGAATATTATAAAATTTTATGATTCTCATGTCTTCCAATGTGTGTATGATTGCGCGACAGCCCTGATATGCATTATGGCAATACCAATAGGTTTTAGGACTTCTAACTCTATGTATTCCGAATCTGTACCCCGATACTAGCATCATGGGACGTCCTTTTGATGAAGTAGTCAATTCAAAATCTGAAATTAAACATGAATTCTAAGGTTTTCAAACGATCTTTATGATTTCAATGACGTATAATGTAGTGAATAGGGTGACCAAGTATAAAGTGAAATTTCCTCTCCTGAACCATCAATAACTTTATGTCCTATTACTAATACAAGCATAATTTTATGCTTCTAGGTGTTTTCTATGTATTAAATGTAAGTATTTACAAAAAAAAAACATATAAGTAGTATATCAGCCATAATACAAGCTCTGTTTAGTTTGGGGCTAGATGATAATATGTGAAAATGTCTAGCATAATTATTATTATTCCTCTTTATTTATTTAAAATCTCAGGCTTATGCCTGGACTCTTTACAGGCATTAGTGGAGCCGAAGCTAACACTAAGAGGCCTTTTTGTACAATGTAATATATATTATTATTGTTATTATATTTATTGTTTATATTCGATTTATAAGATGAATTGGTTATTAGATGAATTTCATACCTATTTACAAAAAGTAAAAAAAAACGAAACACGCCATCCTCAGGTTACCTAGTGCGTAAATATTTGAGAATATCAATGATAATTAATTAAGAGGTTTCAACTGAATATTTTGCTAGAATTGTTCCAATGATGAATAAAACCAAATTATAGATAAAAAATATATTTGAATTTCCTACTTATCGTTACATGTGAGAATCATAAAAACATTTAAGGCACATAGGTTTCTTGCAGTCAACGCAGAATGACACTATCTTCTTCATTTTCTTATCTGCTTCACGGTTGGATAATGTAGTTGGTAGCTTTTGGTAACAGCCAACACATTTCCTTCTTTTGTCTCTTTTTTTCATATAAATGGTTTTTTGTCAGCTTCAAGACACTTAGATTTCCTGAAACAATTAATTGTAATATATATCAGAATTCAATACTCTATACCTAAAATGCCTTTGAATGTTATAATATATATGATGTAGTGTAATGTAATAAATAACTAAAACTAGGTTCTAATACAATAGTATAACAATATATAGTTTATATATTGTACTATTACAACCTATGTAATTATAGTCTTCTATACTAATAATAAAGCTGAAGAGTTTGTGTTTTTGTTTGACCAATCTCTGGAACTACCAGTAGGATTTGAAAAAATATTTTTGAATATTCCAATTCATGAGGAAGTTTAAAGACTATTTAAAAACACGCCCTTAGGAATCGAAAGATAGAAGGCTAGATAAAAAATAACAGACGTTAGGTCCGCGTTAAAAGAACAAAACACAAACGTAATCACCTGTATTGGAGGCTTTCAATGATGTAGTGATTCCTTCAGTACAGATTAAAAATAATATTTCTTTGATATTTTCTTCTGCCTGGCCAAATAATAAACCATATTGTTTGCAAAAGCAGTTCACATTAGGAGTATCGGAAACATTTTATTCCTCTGTTTAGTACGAAGACATCTGATCACTGTAGTATATTCCTTTTTTATTATCAGTATAATATTATATAAAAAATTATATTATATTATATAATATAATATATAAAATTATATTATACTCAGGCTGTCGTGAAACACAATCAGGCTTTTTTATGTCTTTCCAGTAGCTTTTGCTGTAGTATTGTGATTCCAGCAGGTTGAGATCATGTGAAACTGGTCTTTTATCCAACCATTTTATTATTCTTACACCCTTTCTATTTAATTTTTCCAATTACTTCCTCTTTTTGAAGAATATAGCTCTTCTAGAAGGCCTTTTATATTTGGCCTTGTATAAAAAACCAAAGAAACAAAAACCGGACAAGTGCGAGTCTGAAATCGCATCGAGGCGTACAAGCTTGTATGTTTACCAAAATAATTACCATTACTCAAGTTCATAAACTACATATGAAATCACCAAATATTGTGCTAATGAAAAGATTTCTAAAAGACCGTAGACCTATGTATTTGTTCATTTCAATTTGGTACCTCTTGACAGATTGACATACAAACAGAAAGACAACGAAGTGATCCTATATAAAGGTTCCGTTTTTTTTCCTTTTGAGGTTTGGAACCCTAAAAATAACTACAACTACTACTAGGTATAATAGCGATCTGAAGTTATATATAATTGACTTTAGAAATTAAATAAAAAATATCTTATTCTAATTCTTATTTAAGACATGATTCCAAAGATGGCGGCAGAGATCGACTGGAAATGCAAGACCGCAAGTAGTCGTCGTAACTGATAATTAATCGACAGTTCGTAGCTGCATAGTCGCTGCCGTCTAAAGTCATTTCCGAATCATAGATTCACCTTTATAGATTCTATAGAGTTGAAAAAAGTCTTACAAGTCTGTCAAGTCTTTATCGCCTTTACCTTTTTTATTATTTTAACGTTTCAAACAAGAGCAATCAGGGCTCTTATGCAAGTATATGCACCATTTTAGTGGTTGTGAACATTATTACATTTTAAGATTGTGTTATCTCCTGTCGTATGTATGACAGCCGTGCATCCTCGATTCCCATGTGTAGAGCAGTACCATCGTGTTTTCTGTCCACAGCTACGTTTCGACGAGAATTTGTACCCAGCAGCGGCTAACATAGGACGACCTCGCTGCGAGGTCATAAATATAATACCTGTAAATTAAAGGAGAACTGTAAATGTGGTACCTGTATCGGAGCCAAATAATCCGTCGTCCCACCACCGCAACTCGAAGAACAGCGGGGAGAGGGGTCGAGAGGGACGAGGTCAGCAGCCGGCTACAATCGGCGCGGACAGACACTTCACCACGATCACGAGACCAATAGGCGCGCGTTCTTTATGTCAATATATATCAGAATACAGTCCACTACTCTTTTTTCATTTATCTACGAGCTGAGAAACCCCAACACCTGAAATTGTGAATACGGCTAGTTACCACTGTTTTTTTTGTTTCGTAGCCTATTTAGTAGCTTTTCTAAATATAAGTCCTACTTAATATTATAAACACGAAAGTTTGTGAGGATGGGTGTTTGTTACTCTTTCACGCAAAAACAATTGAACGGACTTTGATGAAACTTTACAGTAATATAGCTTACTAGCTTCTGCCCATGGCTTCGCCTGCGTAGTACCCGAATAAAAAGTAGCCTTTGTGTTATTCTAATGTATAAGCTATATTACTGTAAAGTTTCATGAAAATCCGTTCTGAAATTTTTACGTGAAAGAGTAACAAACATTCATCCTCACAAACTTTCGCGTTTATAATATTAGTAGAATACATCAGAATAACACATAGGCTACTTTTTATCCGGGTTCCACGCGGGCAAAGCCGTGGGCAGAAGCTAGTACATAAATAAACAGCCAACAGACACACATAGTTCTGACCCCACACTAAAATCCCCTGTGTCTTGAGTATCAGGAACTACGAGTACCGTGGTGCCACAGCAGCCAGACCTGGAATAAATATCTGCAGAACGAACATGCAAACATATTGCATCACAGCTGGCCACTCGCCCACCGGGCCACCGAGGTCGTCATTCATATAATCTGCTACTGATGCTGGGGGCCAGACAAATACCTCACGCTTACTTTTCCTTTCACGCTCACGCAAATTTGTCAAGGTAAAACTTGGCAGCTGTCACGTGACATTTTGACAGCTAATGTCATTTCCATACAAATTAATCTTTCCGCAGGCGTTAACGAGAACAGAAAGTGGTATTTGTATAGACACCCTGGTTGAAGAATTAAGGTCACCGAACCACTATAGTTCATAGAACCGATCACCGCTGAGGAAGAGAGGATCTCGAATGACGACGAACCGGACGACGCTGTGTAGGCATGCTCCCCACCTGATGAACTGATGAAGTCTCAAAGGTTGTGGGATGATGATAGATTTGACTCAAGACTGACCGAATGATTATGGGGCGCCCCATCTCTTTCAGGCAATCCTATCCTGCAAAAACATTGTATTTAGTAAGTATATTGAAAATAGATTCTCTGGTTATTCGTATGTGTCAGAATAAAAAAACGAATTGTTTTAAAACAAACGTTTATTAATAAGAAAAAAAAACAAACACGACTCTAATCCCCATGATAGTATTAAATTGTTACTCTTTTCATAGATCCGTAAGGTTACCAGGTGGGGTAATGAGAGGCATGTGCCTCTGATGTGCCCACGTTATAATTATAATAAATGAAATATTAAATAATTGAATATTATGTACCAAGTTGTTTTACATTTTTAAATCTCAACTGAATTTGACAGGTTTGACAGGTTTTGGGTGGAAAATATAGCCGTACATTTTATTTCAATCTATTCGTAATAGAATAAGACCGCAACAATTTCAGCGAAAATGCAACACAGATTGCTACCAATATAATATCTTCAATTCATGTCTGTGGATTATAATGTTGATAAATTAAAAAAATATTATTATTCCTAGTTTATTAATTTTAAGGTAAAAACAACGAATAATCATGAACATTACATGTGTCCCAAAAAATCAAATTCAGCGGGTGTCTAAACCGCATCGTCTTATTTTTTTTAATTTTAATGAAATTATTATTAAATTTTAATTTAATTTCAATATTATTAGTAATTTAACAATATTTATATCAACGCATTTGCCAATTGGCTGTTTATTTTTATTTATTTTGCCTAAGGCGGTCTAGCTCTCTTTTTTAAATGGGAGAAAAAAACCATGCCTTTAATCCTCATGCGTTATATACATTCTCAAATCTACATACGCAGATCAGAGCAGATACGAAACATCAACACATTATATTTATACATAATATAACTTTAAACAACTAAGCTGAAAACTTGCAAACATACCAAATCTTCGAAGGGTTAGCTGTGATGAGGAAGAGGTGTAGAATGCTCTTCCTCATCACAGCTAACCTTCAAGTTTTTGTTCATATCTCGAGAAATTGTCTGGAAAGCATCTGGCGTAACCGCCAACGTCGCAGTGCGTCCAATAAGAAAGAAAATGAAATAGATTTTAAAAACTACACAAATTATTTGGACAGATTTTTCTGTATTCATTAAGTAAGCATTTAACGTGACAGGTTTTAAGCCTCTTAATAAGAGGCGATAAGTTTAAAACCTGTCACATCACAAACAAACAAAAAACTTAAAAAAAAAACTAAATTATCACTAATGATTATGAATGTTATTACATTTGACGACGGTCATATCTGCCATTGTATGAACGGTTGCGCGACAACCTTTATTCATATGCGTGGAGCAATACCAATGAGCCTTAGCACCCTGAACTCGATGTTTGTAGAATCTGTACCCTGCTATCACTATCCGAGGACGACCACGTCCAGATTCAGTTAATATCACCTCGTCTGAAACAATAAAGTGTGTTATTGTGACCGTAATGATACATTTTAGGATATTATTACGACGACTGTATTTATTTTCTCCTGCTGACGTTTCCGTCTCACGATCGTCGAGCGTTATCGCGGACGGTGCTCATGAGGAAGGAGCTCTGAACGGTCAACGAAACGTCAGCAGGAGAAACGTAGTAAAGTACGTGGTATAGAAATGATATCAAACCACGATAATTTAAATGGTTATTGGTTAACTTCTATAATTAATTACCAGGCAGCTTTACAATATTTTTAAGCCGGTACCCAAATCCCATTCTTAAGCAAATTTTGATAATAAGAATTAAAAGATCATTAAATTATTATATTTTTTTAATAGAAAAATTATAACATTTACTTAGGTAAGTATATTAGTACAAAATATACAGATGAAAAAAAATGAGCCATTTGAGACCATTTCTTGCAAGTAGTGTAATTCGTGTTTGATCCTATAAATCTATACTTAAACTCGCTCGACAGAGTCATCTAATATATTTGTCTAGTAACATTTGTGGTTGTGAACATTATGACATTTTAGAATTGTCATATCTTCTAACGTGTGAAGAACAGCGCGACATCCTTTATTTTTATGCGTGGAACAATGCCAGTGCGTTTTATGACCTTTGACTCTACTTTTGTAGAATTTGTAACCTGATACCAGCATCATAAGTCGTCCTCGTTGTGATTGAACAAATGAAAAATCTGAAATATTTTAATATAGTTATTGTATTTTTTTTTTTGACTAGCAATGTATTGATAGAATTGGGTGTATGTACACCTATGATAAAAAAAAATAACTGTTGCATTTAATACAGAACAATTTGTTGCTAGCTTGACATTTTTTAATTTTTTAAAGTACATTACTTGCCCTCTCATTAATAATTACTCGCTAACTCTAACCCTGTCATTTTCTAACACTAAACAAAGGATAGAGGCAGGCAACTTTTAGAACGCTGCCAGAGTTAGTTAGTGATTATGAACAAGAGGGTTTGTGTTAATATGGTAACACTTCAGTGATTATGAATATTATAAAATTTGACGATTGTCATGTCCGCTAAAGTGTGAAGGATAGCGCGACAGCTTTTAGTCTTATGCGCATTACAATACCAATAGGTTTTAAGTCCTCTTACACGACTTTTGTAGAACTTATACCCAGATACCACAATCAATGGACAGCCTCGTTTAGATTTTGTAAATGAAATACCTGTAATAAAAATAGTTTTTACAGTAAATTTACGCTGATTCATAGCGCGCGCCAAGTCTAGAAGAATCAGGCGACTAACTCCGCTTGGTTTTTTTTTATGATCCGTCATTCAGCTTTTATGATCCGATCAGGCAAAGTGAACTCTTCACTGAGAAAAGTCAAGGGATTAATTATTTTCATACCAACGTATTTTTTTGAGACGAAGTACAATCATAGACAATAAATAAATTGTTAAAATTTCAAAAAAGTTTTAATTCGATAACCTGTGGTAGGTAATCATTTTGCTCGGATTTCATTTATTAAAATATATAAATAATTCTGCTGTATATCTATCGATCTTAGTCAATAAATCATACAACACCTTAAAAAGAATAACAAAAATTAATAGCAAGTAATGCTACCTTATAAATTAAACAATAATGAAGTTACTCATTAATCTAATACCTAATGCGAAATAAAATGTTATCTATGCAACCTTAGGTTGGAGAGGAATTACTAAGACTTAGATGGACGGTAATCAGTTAATTCAAAAAAAATAGTTGCGTGGATGACAAACTGACAAAAAACACCAAGTGTTCCATATTGTACGTTCAAATTCAAATGTAATGATAGCACAAAACAGTTTAATTTCATAAGCTGATTTTGTCATCCAACTTGAAAATTAGTTATGCGACAATAACCGAACGTTCTGCGAGCCAATTTCCAATATGACATTAGCTAGCTGTTCGTCACACTGATATGACACGTTTCACTGAAAATCACGAAACACGGTACTAGACACCTCGGCACTTTTACAGCATTAGATTAGCATCAGATGGCTGAGGGGCGACTCTAAAGCCTAGAGGTGCTTACAAACGCGGGAGAACCAACTTGCGTTTCATAAACTATCGTGAACTTAACTATTCATATTGTAAAAACGAGAATTTTCACGTACTGCACTATCGTTGAAGGCACCGACTAAGTTTCGAATTATTCCGAGTCGCACGACGCGACGCGGAGGGAGCAAGTCACGATCACTTACCCCGATAAAGACTCTCGGATGAAAATTCTCGGATGAAATCTCATTTCATATTGTAAAAACGGGTTTTACAATATGAAAAGAGTACATACCATTTACAAACTCTACTCCTAGATGCAACGAGCTTCTACGAAAAAAGCACGGATGTTGTGGAGTTTTCTTAATATAATGATAGTAGAAGTGGGACTAATAAGATGTTTCCTAGGTGTTCATAATCATTAATTAGTATTTTTACCGATTAGTGATTATGAACATTATGACTTTTGATAATGGTCTTATCGTCCAATGTGTGTAAGATAGCCCGGCATCCAAGAGCCTTATGCGTACAATACCAATGTGTCTTCTGACCAAAAACTCGGAATTTGTAGAATTTGTGCCCCGATACCATTATCCTGGGTTGTCCTCGAACTGACTTCGTTAGAACAAAATCTGAAAAGTTAATATGGTGTTAGTTTATGGTTTTTACATCAATAATGAATATCTTTATTGCTGTATTGAGCGTCACTGAATTTTAGTAAAAAAACACTGAATAAGAGTTAAGAAATAACCAAAGATTATTACGGTAGTAAAAAATATTACATTGAGAATTTCGTGTCTAGACAAACCTAACATAAGTTCTAAGATACTAACTGTTGGACTCAAACTGTTGGACTTGTGTACAAACCTTATTAGAATCTATCAGGTAAATAGTTGCAAACACAAGAAGTAGTAGAGCTACTTGTGAAATAGCTCGCCTGGGGACTACCAACATACCTATTACTACTGCCAAGCAGTAATGCTCGCATTGCTGTGTTTCTGTTTGAAGAGTATGGCTGCCGGTAAAATTACAGACTTTTCGCATTATTATTGAGGGCCGGCAACGCGCAAGTGATTTTATTTTCTGGTTTTTATTTAATATTTTTGTTTGGCAACTATTCCTGACGGGAACTGGAGTCACCTCATCCAGCTGATCTCAGTTAGGTACATATTTAACCATCGGAAATCATAGTCACTTGATGTTTCATGATTTAAAAATGCACCTGTGGAAGATATAATGCATACCATCACTGAATTACCTACGATCTATATCGAGAAGACTCGCGCAAACTGGTGGCGGTGGCGGTGGCGATGGAAATAAGAGCAGAGACAGGCCAAACAAAAAGATGGATTGATAGTGTGAAGGATAGAATGTTTAAGAAAGGAATGAGTACCGAGATGACGGCAGATAGATGGGAGTGGAAGAAGAAAATATGCTAGAACAAGGGCAAGAAGATGATGACAGGGGGAAAAAAACTAATAGATCATGAGCCGACATGGTATCGAAGGCGCGCTTTATAAAAAAGTCACTTTGTTTTTATGATACTATTACTTCATGCAAAAATATTCGCAGTGCAAGAAAGATTGATCCCCGAATCACTCTTTCACGAGGGCGAAATACCAATTAAGTAAATGTTTTTTTGTGCAACTTACCTATTAGTGATTATGAACATTGTGATATTTTAAAATGCTCATATCTTCCAGTGTGTGTAAAATAGCGCGGCATCCCTGGGCTTTATGTGTACAGTACCAGTGGGTTTTTAAACCAAAAACTCGATATTTGTAGAATTTGTATCCCAATATCATTATCCTGGGAAGACCACGCTCTGATGTCGTTAAAACAATACCTGAAACAGTTTTGAGTTGAATATACATTTTAATGATAATGAATGTAAACTGAATATAAAGACCGTTCCACGACCCTCATAGCAAAACAAAATACAATCAATATAAAAATCTGAAATATTAATAACTATAGATGTAGCAGTAAAGTTTTTTTTTATTATTTTGGTTATTTTAGCACCATTTCTTAAAATGGTGAAAATATTTTGTATGAATTATGTCGTTAAAACAATACCTGAAGCAGTTTAGAGTTGAATATACATTTTTATTATAATGAATGTAAACTGAATATAAAGACCGTTCAATGACCCTCATAGCAAGATAATATATAATCAATATAATAATCAGTTAAAGCTATAATTATTTAAAAAAATATATAGCTGTAACTATAGACGTAAAGTTTTTTTTATGATTATGATAGCTATTTTAGCACCATTTCTTAAAATAGCGAAATAATAACCGACGTTTCAAAGTGGTCCTTGTGATTTTATTGAATAAATGAATTTTGACTTTCACTTTGACTTTGAATATTTATTCATTCAAGCATAATGGGAAACACATCACCCGCAGGCAAAATAATTGTTGCAGATAAAAACACTTTATTTGTCAACATTTTACAGTGATATGTTTTAGGACAAAAAAACACAGCTCTTAGCACTGACAACTTCATGATTGTGCACATTGTGACATTTGATGACCGTCATATCTTGTAATGTGTGCAGAACAGCGCGGCATCCTTGAGCATTATGTGTTGAACAATTCCAGTATGTTTTAAGACCTCTAACTCTATATTTGTAAAATTTGTATCCTGATACCACGATCAATGGACGGCCTCGTTGAGATTTCGTTAAAATGAAATCTAAAAAAAAAAAAAAAACGAATAGTATTGTTAAAAAAATGATTTTATCATTTGTAGGAATAGTATGGGGTACACAAACCTAGTCAAATATTCAAGTCCCAGTGAATCGAAAACTAAATAATCGTAACATTTAAAATGATAGCCGGTTATAATGCTTTTCGCAGTCTTTTTATAGAAATAATTTTATATTCCATTTATATTTTATTTACAAAAGAATGTTAAATTTTTATAACTTATGATTATGAACATTATGACATTTGATGATGGTCATATCGTCCAATGTGTGTAGAATTGCACGACAACCACGAGTCTTATATGTCGAACAATACCAGTGTATTTTAGAACCTTGAACTCGGTGTTTAAAGAATTTGTACCCTGATATCACAATCATGGGACCACCTCGATTTGATCTCGTTAGTACAATGTCTGGAACAATAAATGAAAAAGGTATAAATTTAATTACGAGTATATAGTTACAATTGCTTTATTTTTTTTTGTGTACCTAAGCATTTCAGAAGCAGTGTTTACAAAATGATAAAAACCTCTAACGTGTATTCCATCACGATTCGCAGCGACATCTAGTTACCACCGCTAAGTTTGGCGTTAAAACCTACAAAACTATTGTCACCTACCTTTTTTTTCAACATCCCATAAATTTTATGTAAAAAACTATCGTGAATTTGATCGCGACGCTCTCCATCCGCGTCGCGTCGTGCACTGACGAAGACTCACCCTGATGAAGACTCTCAGAATCAGAGGAAACTTAGTCGGTGCCTTCACCGATAGTGTGGTAAACGTGAAAATTTCCGTTTTTACAATACGAATCCCATAAATTATGCTTATTTTGTTAACATATTCTCAATAAGCGTTTGGGCCACATTTTCTGCCGGTGAATGTATCTCAGAACTTTTACTGATGTCATACAAGACGATAAAAATACATCATAATCGGTAACGCTATTTTTCATCGCTTAATTTATTGCAAGAACCTATCTAAAAACTACCTTTACGGTCACGTAAAACTACTAAAATCGGTTGAAAGGTGTTGGAGAAAACGGTAACAAACACACAAACTAACAAGCAACCCTTCACCCCAATTACATAGCCTTACGGCAGCCTACGTCGCTGGTAAAGTAAGACAAAAATAGTGTAAACAGAACATTCCATACATACTTTATTGTTGCAAATAAAATGCTAGGTACATGCAATTTAAACAAGATTATAGTTTTGTCGTGTGAATTAAGACAGCTTAGTTTTTGGAAATTGATGTTATTATGAATATTGTGCCATTTGAGGCTAGAATATTAATAAATAAATAATAATGCTGGATATAACATAAATAAATAAAATAAATATAATGTTGGACATTTTCACACAGCATCATCTAGCCTCAAACGAAGCAGAACTTGTATTATGGGAACTACATGACTGATATACTACTTATATTTATTTTTAGTGGTTATGATAATTATGACATTTGACGACTGTCATGTCTTGCAAAGTGTGGATAACAGCATGGCATCCTCGTTTATGATGAGAGGAACAGCACCAGTGGATCTTAGGACCTATGGTTTGCCGCTTGCTGAAGTTATACCCTGCAATGAAAATCCTGGGATAACCTCGACTTGATAACCCGAAAACCATTTCTGAAATAAATAATACTAGTAAAGTATTGTTTATCCTACTGATATAATAAATGCGAAAGTCTGTGTGTGTGTGTGTGAATGTTTGTTACCACGTATCTCCGTAACTAGGATCTGGAATAACAAATAGGCTAATTTAATTTTCGAAAGTCAACCCCTAACGGGGTTAAACAGGGTGGTAAAGTTTCTATGAAAAAAAATGTTTGATTCGCTCAAAACTATGTACAAATAAACTTTAAAGTAAATAATGAAACATCTATTTTTTATTTTTTCAAAACTACTCTTTGGGGGTGTGCAATTGAGTTCTAAACTTTGTATATATTGTAATCCTTGGTTCGATTCATTCAAAAGTTGGTGGACATAGTTTGAAGCCTGGAGACGGTCTTATGCTACTTTTATTAACATACCACGTGGGCGAAGCCGCGGGCAACAACTAGTTTTTATTAAGCGACTGTCAATTCCAAGTCTGCGGTTAAGTAAGAAAACATTTTCTCCGCTTTGGCATTACCTGAATTAACACTATAAGCCTCGCAAAACAAAATCGATACCCAAATCCCAAGAATATAATTTTCACTAAAAATGAAATATTTATCACGGATTATTGCGCATGCAACAGTACCGAAATTAGTATCAGGAAACAATCAAGATCGCAAAACCAAGTAAATAATCCGCTTTCCATAATAGTTTCATAAGTTATAAGAATATGATCGACAAGGTCCTCCTGTTTGGTATTCAGTTATAAAAAATATTAAATCCCAATTTAAGCGCACTTAAACTACTAAAATAACATTATACTTGAAGATACTATTTTTTTTTTCAGTAGAGACCCGAGACACTTTTCATCTAGTCTATCTGCGACCACGACTAAATAAAACTACGCAATGAATCCTTTAAAAAGTTTACTTTACATACGGTCATGTCACTTAATGTACCTATCTACTATAACAAGTCAATTTCGGCCACCCGCACTCATAAAAGGTGAGTAGAGTTGAAAATAAATTGTTCTTATAAGGAATCTTCTCAAAATATACCTATTCATGATGTAACGTTGAACAGCGTTTCAGTTTTCGGCGGATTTACTGCAAATCGTACCGAGGTTCTCATAGTTTCTGATACCATACGGGGAATCCTAGTGATGGGTCAAGACGTGACTGTTGGTTGTTTACTTATAAAAAAAAGAACATATTCCTAGTTCATGTCACAATTGAATCTTTTTTGCAGTTTGTAACATCCTTATTTAGTGATGATGAACATTATTATTTTTGATGATTATCTTGTCTCCTAATGTGTGGAGACTTGCACGACAGCCTCGGTTCATGTGCGTTGAACAAACCCAAGTTGTCTTTACGCCTCTTACTCGATGTTTGCAGAAACTGAAGCCCGACTTCACAAGCAAAGTACGGCCGCGTTTTGATCTCATGAATGTTAAACCTGAAGCAGTAAATGTGTTGCGTAAAAACTGGAGTCAATAAGTCACATAAATTAGTTGAAGTACCAAACTGTCAAAACATCCGATATGTAGCTTGCACACCGAATAATTCTGAACTAAACAGAAGTGACTATAGTGGCTTGGAATCCTCAAACAAATATCGAAAAGTACCTTTAAAAACATCGGCGATACACAGTTTTAAAATATTAAAGCAAACACAACATATTTTTTAAAATATGTATTATACTTAATAATAGATACTAAAACTAAACTCAGTTTTTAAAAATAATTTTATATTTTAAAAAATCTAAAGGAACCCAAATACGAGATCATTTACGCGCAGAGTGTTACTGACATTTTATGAACAAGCTGATCTAAATAATTTCCAAGTGAATCTTTCACAAGTGTTGTGACTAGTTGCGTCACACAAGTCATTTCACAAATTTTAGTTTTACACCACTGTTTTAAGAAAACAGTAATAAACTAATCAATATTAGCAGTTGAAGAAACAATGTCATAAAGTATGGAAGATAGATAAGATAAAGCCAGTTCGCAAATCTGCAATCGCACTGTGATTACACCGATGCGATCGTCGCCGCCAGTTTGCACGGTCCTTCAATGATTATGAATATTATGACATTTGATCACGGTCATGTCTTCCAAAGTGTGTATAAGAGCATGGCAGCCTTGATTGTGATGTGTCGAACAAAACCAATGAGTTTTAGCACCGTGAGTTCGTAGTCTACAGAATCTGTAACCTGACATGATGATAATGGGTCGGCCTCGCTGTGACCTAACAACCGTCATAATATCTGAAACAAATATTACATTGACGTTTGAAGAGTAGGTTTTGATTTCCCACACATAACTAAGGGCTCGGTCAAACTGACGCGGTGAAGGTGGCTGTAGTTATCAACGGAAAACGGAAGTCAGTAGGTTGTCAAAAATCGCGTGAGTTTGACTGGGCCCTAAGAAAAAAATCGGAAATCAGGATAGTGAAGATTGTTCTTCACTGTCTACCTATTCTTTTCTATATAACATATGTATCAAATAACTTATTATCTTCCGTTCTACCTTTATGAATTTGTGTGATCAATTATTTATGCCTTTTTCTTTTGACGGAAAGAGAAACAAGCAATTGACGTCTTCTCTTCCGTAAAAAAACGATGGTCTTGGTGCTTAATTGCTTATTCTTAGCCTGGTGTGGTTTAAACCTTGGTGGTGTTTGTGTGCTATTTATTCATCATAATAATTTTTAACAAGTTTTCATTTGTTAAATAAATGAAAAAAAGAGAAACTTCATATAAATATTATATAAAAAAAATTATGAAATACGGGTCAGAGCAAAACAATCCCTATGAAAGTGTGCAAGGTGGTTTCAGAAGATTGACTGACAATCAACGCACAGCCTCATCTGGACCGAAATTGGGAACGCGTTTTTTTACCATGTAGGGGTGCACTGAATAAGATTTTACCGGAATTCCACCGCTAAAGCAGCGTGAAGATGAAATTTGTATGAATAACAAACTCAGACGTTCTGCAAAAACTCTTTCCAATCCGGAAAAATGCGGGGGGTAAGGCTACATTTCTAGCTTGCAATGATTATGAATATTATGAGATTTGACCAAGGTCATGTCTTCCAAAGTGTGTAAACTAGCACGACAGCCCTTATGCTTGTGAGTAGAACATATCCAATGGGTCTTCAGACAGTAAGTTCGCTTTTTACAAAATCTGTACCCTGACATAATGATGATTGGTCGCCCGCGCTTTGACGTAGTAACTGATATATCTGAAACAATTTTGAACGGTAAAATGCATGTCTGTTATAAGATAAACAACGTAAAGACTGAAATTATACCCACAGGTTGACCTAGAATGCCTGTTTCGAAGAGGTTTTTTATACAACTAAATCGGCAAACAAGCATACCCATCTGTTGGTAAGCGGTTACCGTAACCTAAGAACGACTGCAACACCAGAGGTATCACTCACGCGTTGCCGACCTTTTAACAAAGAACAAAGAACAAAGAGCTTTTAGGATGATTCTATATGTATTACTAGTTGTTTCCCGCGGCTTCGCCCGCGTGGTATGTTAATAAAAGTAGCATATGACCGTCTCCAGGCTTCAAACTATATTCACCAACTTTTGAATGAATCAAACCAAGGGTTACAATTTATACAAAGTTTAGAACTCAATTGCACACCCCCAAAGGGTAGTTTTGAAAAAAATAAAAAATACGTGTTTCATTATTTACTTTAAAGTTTATTTGTACAGAGTTTTAAGCGAATCAAAAATTTTTTTTTTTCATAGAAAATTTACCGTCCTATTTAACCCCCTTAGGGGTCGATTTTCGAAAATAAGATTAGCCTATGTGTTATTCCAGATCCTAAACTATCTACATTCTAAATTTCATCAAAATCGGTTTAGTAGTTACGGAGATACGTGGTAACAAACATTCACACACACAGACTTTCGCATTTATTAGTAGGATAGGATACTAAAAACAAAATTCTTATTCTCTTAAAAGTTTTTTCATGAAATAATTTGAATATATATTACAAGCAGGGACGGGCAAACGTCCCTGCTTCTAATTTGAACAGCTGATTAGTTGGATTATTCCCGAAGACCGGGCGGACGTAAACGATCATTTTCTTTTATTTTGTAAAGTAACATAACAAACCTGTATTCCAATATTGTGTAAAATTACCGCCCTAGCTTTCGTGATTGTAAAATTATTCTAGAAAACTTATTTTTCTCAGTAACCTCACAAGCAAAGCCACTTAACCTTTCACAAAGCATAATATGTATATGTTTTTATTTATTATATGCTGCTGTAGTATGTTTTATGCATGATATTATTTAAGGTAGTTTACACAAATTATAAAGTACACCCCCGGCCACTTCAAAATCATATATAATCCTCTCCATCCAAAGTTTGTATGGAAGAGATTGCTTTTAAGCGATAACGCCGCCCATTATACCTTTATCATATTGAGTTACTGTTTATTTTGTTTATTTCTTAAGGTGTATAATAAAGTATTTTCATTCATTCATTCAATAATAACACTGATAGATTCAAAAGCTATATTGAGGTAAGTATCGTTAATGATTATGAATATTATGAGACTTTATCACGGTCATGTCTTTCAAGGTATGAATGATAGCGCGACAGCCTTTATGCTGATGTGTAGAACAAAACCAATGTACCTTAGTACTGAAAACTCGATGTTTACAGAATCTATAACCTGACATAATGATGATGGGTCGCCCGCGCTGTGACGTAGTCATCAACACATCTGATTCTGAAACAATTTTTACGGTAAAATGGATGTTTGTTAGTTAATTACGTTTGTTTGTTAGTTCGACACAGAAAGGACTAGGTATTCCACGCAGTACCTACTACAACTACCCTGTCACGAGGGCATCTTATCTTATCTTACTTATATTATAAACGTGAAAGTTTGTGAGGATGGATGTTTGTTACTCTTTCACGCAAAAACTACTGAACGGATTTTGATGAAACTTTACAATAATATAGCATATACATCAGAATAGCACAAAGGCTACTTTTTATCCGGGTACCACGCGGGCGAAGCCGTGGGCAGAAGATACGATTCTCTTCTGTTATTGTGCGTGTTGAAAAAAGGTATTTTCTTTCTATTTTATGAGGTAGGTAAACGTCGTAAAAGAATTACATTGTAACTTGGAATAGCACACAGAGTTTCCGGTCAAAGTTTATAGGTTGTTTATTTAATTAAATTAACCAGATACCAATTCTAAATTAAGTATCTGGTAGATAGGTACTAAATTTAGAATTGGTTACCATACTAGCAAAGTAATCTCTTTTTCATAATTAACATAACTTTACACAATAATAAGTCTTAATTCTAAAATAAGCAAGTAAGCTTTGTGCTTGAAATAAACTGATGTTCATTTCTTTATAATACCTATACTACAATGAACTTTACAAATATAAAAAAATAATTATAAAAATAATAAAAGATACCCAAAAGGCTGGCGACATTACCTCGTTGAATAGCAATGCAAATTTTCTGACAGACGTAATCGCCTAAATACCTTAACTTGGTACCAATAAAATGAAATACAATCTCCATGGCAAATTCCTACTTGTATTTAAAAATGGAACTGGCTATAGACCGGTTGTGAAAAAACTAAAACGTGGCGGGAAACCGGGACAGCAAATTTATTTTTAGCAACAAACTGATATGAAAATTAAGTTTTTTTAAAGAACTTTCTAATTTCACCACATTGGTGATGAAAAGTTATGTTTTTTTTTCGGGTGTAAGAGCTCAATTACACCCTCGAACTCTTTAGCGTCCTCGTAAGTCAAAATATCTCGGGTGTAATCGATCGTTTACAGCCCTTATATAACAATATACTCTTACACAGTTGTGATACCTTTAATGATTATGCATATTAGAATATTTTAGAACGGTCATATCTTCTAAAGTGTGTATCATAGCGTGACAGCCTTGATTGTGATGCGTAGAACAGATCCAATAAGTCTTAGGTCCTATCGTTCGTTTTCTATAAAATCTGTACCCTGACAGAACGATAATAGGTCGACCTCGATGTGACCTAGTAACCGACATCTTAATATCTGAAGCAAATAATAAATAAAAGTTATAACAATAATAATGCAGTGAGATGAGGAAAATATACTAAGTGCTGGCATGAAGAAAGCCTGCTGAGCACGAGAAGTGCAGTTTTGATTCCCACTGCAGCACAAATATTGCACGAACTGCAAATATTTGTTTAATCGGATCTAGGTGTTGTTAGGCCATGGTACATGGTTAGTTCCTGATGCCACCACACAGAGAATTCTACAATGGTGTCAGATTTGTTAATTACAGATTGTTATTTATTATTAAATAAGATAAGATAAGCTGAAGTTTATTGTTCCATGAATGTGTTTCGGTACAAACATAACTTAATAATTGCCTTTAATGTTTGATATTGTATCTAGATTAATCTTTGTTTTACACCAAATTGGTTAATTTACATTCCAACATTGTTTTTTCTAATAATAAACACATTTACAGGTGCAAAATATATTGAGACAGGACTAAGGTGATCTGCACACTACCTCCAACAGCTACTCTGTCACGGTAGACGCAATATGTACCTGAATTCTTTTTTGTGTCATTATATGTGTAAAATAAATGTATTTTTTTTATTTCTTTTTTATTAACAGAAGATGATAATACCTAATAGAGTAATACAACAAATAAGGTTAAATATAGTAAGTAGATAGAGTAGTTTAGCCATCTTAAGATCGTTGCAAACAATGTAGAGGTATGATATAGCTCAACTGATCTAAATCACTGGAATTCGATACGGATCGCCTCCAAAATCCTGGCATAGCAACGCTGAATGACGTAAACCCAGACTATAATTATTTGTGACTTCGAATCTTTAGTGATTATGAACATTATGACATTTGATGATGGTATTATCCTCCAAAGTATGTATGACAGCTCGACATCGTTTACTTAAACCGGTAGCACAAAACCAATAGGTTTTAACTCCGTAGGTTCGTACTTTAAAGAATCTATATCCTGAAATTATTATGAGGGGACGGCCTCGATTAGACGTGGTGAACACTATATCTGAAAAATAAGGACACATATTATTTACTTTGTAAATAGATAGATCACTCACAAGACCTAAACTAAGTCATATCAGTTGTGTGTCAGGATACTGTTAGTGTTGTGTGTCGGAACCGAGATGTACGCGAATGTGATAATCGAACCGGTGGTAGTGGTATTTTTCGCAATAAAAGATTGAGAAAGAGGGTAGATCGATTTGTCTGCCTCTAACATTCAAAACCCGCAAAGGTTTCAGTTCCTCCCGTGATCATGGTACATGCAACTGTGCCGAAATATCGGGAAACATTCAAACTCACAAATCATGCTAAACATCCCGTTTTTTAGTAAAAATTACTAAACTAAGTCGTCGTGATATTATTGGCGAACATATCCCTAAAAGCGATCTCTTTCAGGCAACCTTTGATTGACTAAAATATAAAAACCAATCAAGGGTTGCCTAATATTATAGATATAGTTGATTAAAATAATGTGAAGAGCAGTGGGTGTAACCGTCGTGAAAATAATTCATCCTAGTGTAATGGTCAGGATTATGTGTTTGGCTGTTGGGTTTTTATTTATCACTAGTTGTTGCCCGCGGCTTCGCCCGCGTGGTATGTTAATAAAAGTAGCATATGACCGTTTCCAGGCTTCAAACTATGCCCACCAACTGTTGAATGAATCGAACCAAGTATTACAATTTGTACAAAGTTTAGAATTCAATTGCAAACCCCCAAAGGGTAGTTTTGAAAAAATAAAAAATACGTGTTTCATTATTTACTTTAAAGTTTATTAGTACAGAGTTTTGAGCGAATTAAACATTTAATTTCATAGAAACTTTACCGCCCTTTTTAAACCCCATAGGGATCAATTTTCGAAATTTAGAATTTAGCCTATGTAAAATGTATGCCTATGTATGCCTTTATCAAAATCGGTTTAGTAATTACGGAGATACGTGGTAACAAACATGGTAACAAACATAAGGTAACACACACACACAGACTTTCGCATTTATTATGTTAATAGGACTTCAATGAAATTTATTTTGATACAATGTTTAATGATTATGAACATTGTGACATTTGACAATAGTCAGGTCTATCAAAGTGTGTACCATAGCACGACAACCTGTGGAGCGACTATTCGTGGAGCACACCCAATGAATCTTTGTTGTATTAGTTCGAAGTTGACTGAATCTGTAACCTGAGATGATGAGGATCGGGCGACCTCTTATGGATGTAGTTACAATCGCTTCTGAAACAAAAGTTAAGTACAGTAGAGCTGATAGCTGCTTATAGAAGGTAAAAAACGAACGAACAACAAGTGAATTTTTACAGAATTTGAAAATGCCTGTATCACGTATTATTTTAAAGTACATATGACAATGTGAAGGATAATTTTTGTGTGCTATGAATAATTTAAAAATTTAAGTATTTAAAAAAATCACAAACAGAACTAACTAAGTTTCTAACCGACAGTTCTTATAAAATTCTACCCTGACGCTAGAATTCCTCCTTTGTAAAAAAGCACCATTTCTGATAACATAAACACGAGTTTTAAGCAATGTTATTAAAGTAATAATTAGGTTCTAGCGTTGAAATATGAAAACGAAAACATGAAAAAATCAAACGTAGGTATTTTAGAAGCATGACAAAGTCAGTAGGTTTATATTACAAGCTTATATTAGCTTCACTTGTAACTAATTAACAAAGTAATCAAATCATTAAATTTTAACCTACTTCTAATTACATACATACATACATATATTCACGCCTGTTTCCCGGAGGGGTAGGCAGAGACCAAGGATTTCCACTTGCTACGATCCTGGCATACCTCTTTCGCTTCATTCATCCTCATCATATTATTCATACAGGCTCGGCGGTTTAGTGTACTTCTGACCTGGCCTTTCTCTAAAATGTCTCCAATTTGGTCCTAGTACGTTCGCCGAGGCCTTCCTCTACTAACTATACTTCTAATTGTCGTATCGAAATGAAACTTTGTTTATATAATTTGTAGTTCGGATGAAAATACTGTATCTAATTTGGTATCTTGGAGCTGATTTGATGATGGAGCCAGGAGGTGGTTAGTGGAACTCTTGTGGCTACTAGTAAACCTTTCGAGTTTGGGCTCATATGATTCGTGTTGAAAAGTGTTTTAGTTTTTTTAAACTATATATTTTATTATTAATTGAAATAACAAGGATCATTTTGAACAGTTGGAGAACTCTAAGTGAATTTAAGCCGAAAACTAGCGATCAATTATTTTTCGTACTACTTATTGATTAAATGCGTTACAAAATTCCAGAAAACACGTTTTTAAAAATAAATTTAAACAATTTTTTTTGTCCTTTTCCACTTCGACACAAGTTCAGTGACAATAATTGCCGACTATTTTACTACCAGGCATTTTTTTAAAATTAAATTCACTGGGAAGAAAATATTTATTTCAAATTTTCTCATAGTAAATACAAATTGGAGAGGACTTAGTAAGGTATTCTGCGCAGTACCTACAATAGCTTCCCTATCGTGATAGGGAAGTAATATGCAATCCTTTTTGTGTCATTATGTGTGTAAAATAAATGTATTTTACAGTAACTAAGGTTCAAAATTAAAAATACAGATAGAGTAGTCTAGCCATTTTAAAACCGTTGCAAACGATCTTTAATCTAGCTCAACTAATCCAAATCACTATGACTAGACGTAAGCTTCTCCAAATTGCTGACTACACTACCACGCTGACTGGCAATGCTAATACGTTAACCCAAACTATAACTATTTGTAGCATCGAATCTTTAGTGATTATGAACATTATGATATTTGATGATGGTCTTATCCTCCAAAGTATAAATGATGGCGCGACAGCGTTTACTTAAATGGTTAGCACAAAACCAATAGGTTTTAACTCCATAGGTTCTAACTTTAAAGAATCTATATCCTGAAATGATTATGAGGGCACGGCCTCGCTTTGACACGGTGAACACTATACCTGTAAAATAAAGACACATTATATATCCTTTGTTTGATAGATAGATAACCCTTTATTGCATACACCAGAACTAAAAAAATCTTTACATAAACTCTTACAAACCAACCCTCTTATTCATAATCATTCAATCGCTTTATATAATACTTAAGGTAATACATCAATGACAACTAAACATCTTGAAATATCACTGTGCATTAAAATCACACGTAAAGTGCTGCTAAAAAGATAGCTATCAAATGTAATGAATAATATTTTTGGTCTGTTTCTGCTCAGAAGCGTCTCAGATGCCAAAATCAGCTAAACGCACAATTAAGGGTGTGGTGAACTGAAAGTCTTGAAGTTAGAAACATGAAAATTTGTCTCGGGTCTAGGTGTTGTCTATGAATAATGTCTATGCTTTTAAAAATAAAGTATATAAGTACGAGTAGTATATCAGTCATGTAGTTCCCATAACACAAGCTCTGCTTCATTTGGGGCTAGATGATGTTGTGTGAAAAAGATTTTCATGCATTGCTGTGTTCCCATTTTAAGGTATGGTTACCGGTAAAATTACAGGAACAGGAGACCAGTCACGTTATTTCCCATAGTCGGTAACGCGCGATATCTCTGGTGTAGCAAGCGTCAATAGCGTGTAGCACGCATAGACTGCGGTCTATGCGTCGCCGCACAAAATGAGCGCAAGTTTCAAGCAATGGTTTAAAACTAGTAATAAGATTCTAGTGTTGAATATGAAAACGAATACATGAAAAAATTAAAACTTATATTTGAAGCATGACTGAGACAAGAGGTTTATATTAAATGAAATTAAAAAGAAAATTAAAGCCGATTCCTAGCTATAAACTCTTTTTCGAAACATTATTAATACTGTGCTTTAAACAGTTTCTGAGGGACCCAATAAATACGTTATTAAAATTAAATTTAAATAATCTTTAATGAATTTACAACACTTTGATAACAGTTCCCACTTTGACACAATGCTATTTTTTAAAATTAAATTAACGGGGAAGAATATATTTATTTCGAATTTACGAAAACCGTAATAGTCAATCGATACCTAATAAATACTCTATGGGTCAGACAGGTTCTTTGTTACACACTATATAGTGTGGCCTGATAAGTCTAGACGTTCGATGCTGTATTACTTACTACTTTGACCCCCAGCAACACAGCGTTTTTTATAGGCCTAGTTTCTGTCTTCTTTCTTCGTCTTCTTTTCTAGGCATAGTTACATTGTTCCTGAACGAAAAGGGCGTGTGTGTCTTGACATATGACTCTTGAATTGAACTCTGACCTTCAGTTTCCGTTTAAATGTGTTTATTCCGGAGCAGACCAAGCAGACGGCTTTGTCGACGCTCTAAAGCTTCACTGTGTTGGCATGTGATTATGATCGTTATGGTATTTAATGATAGTTTTATCATCATCAGTTGTGTGTATGACAGCACGACAGCCTCGATTCCCATGAGTGGAACAGTACCAGAGACATTTCAGTCCTTGCACCTTGTGTTTATAAAATCTGAACCCAGACACAATAATAACCGTCCGACCTTTTCTGGATGATGAGAATATTATTTCTGTAATGTTTATCAATGTTAGTAACACGCCGTTCAAATATCTTGTGCCCTAGATGTCTCCATACGCGTAATGGGTCCCGAAGTTGCCTTATAACTCCTAAAATTATAATTAAAAATCAGTTAAAATAATTTTCGTTTGAAGTTCTTATCAAGTGCTACTTGCTTTACATTGTTTTATACTTCTGATACTCAAGGTTATGAAGTTACAGGGGGAAAGTACAGACGAGAGCTTAAAATCAATAATTGTTCAAGAAACCTCAGATTGATATTTAAAGACTTATTCAATAAAACACCACACAGGGGTGTTCAGTGAAAATCAAATAATTCCCCACTTGGGTGCGCGAAATATTTACTCTTATATTTTATTTTTTTGCGATTTTGGCTCAGGGTGCTTTCCTGAGCCAAAATCCCATTAGGTCTTCGAACCTAATTTTATTTCGATACGCTTTAAACTAAGCAACTAATCGGGTGTGACATACGAACAGGCAGGCAGACAGAGAAACAGACACAAGGACATCGCTTTTAAGCGATAAGACCGCCCATTGTACCTTAATCTTAATATGTTATCGTCTATATCATAAGGTTTACAATAATGTATTTTCATTTATGCTCACAGACGCTATTTGGCTTCGGAACCCACAATAAACAAAATTCCGTCCTTCTAACTATACTTCCCACTCTCGTACGCAGATCCGTGGGAAAAAAAAAATCAAATTCATACATTCATTCGTGCGACATTTTTTTTGTCGTTTTTTAATGTCCAGGTGAAAATCTTATTGACCTTTAAGTAGAATGCACCATGCAAAAATAATATTCAATTTAACTCAATAAATGTATTATATATAAAAAATAACTTGATTTCTAGAAGCATTAACTACATCACCACATAGGTAAGTTATGGTACACATAGAGTGAAGATGCACATTTAACGTGATAATTCAGCGGTAGGGCTGTGGCAAGTATAAATCAAATATTATTGTAGGTAAGCTTCTGCGCTTTTTAGCTCGCGTGACAGACATTCATACTATTTATATCATGGACAGAAAGAATGAAAAAAGGAAAGGAGGAGATTGATTAAGTAGGAAATTCAGAAAGTAGGAACTATGATTATAGGTTATTAGTTGGATATATTTTTAGTGATTATGTACATTTAGACATTTGAGAATGGTCATATCATCTAAAGTGTGTATGACAGCGCGGCAGCCTTTTCTCTGGTGTGTTGAGCAGAGCCATCGGTTCTTAAGGCCAAAAGTTGACTGCTTGTAAAACCTGTACCCTGACATTACGATCATGCGACGTCCCTGCCGAGATAAAATTACTGAAACAAAAGGTCAAAGGGTTAACTAAAAAAACTTGTAAGGCCCGGTCAAACTGACACTGAACTGAAGGCGGTAGCGGGGGGCGATTAATACATTCACATGAATACCACAAATATTATATACACTCAAAAAAAAAACAGTCGTTCAAGGTGCTAAATTCCTTTGTCGATTTTTTTTTGTGCTTCTGACACAGCTTTTAAGCCGTGCGTTTAGGTAAACTTTTACTCAGCAACAAAGCTTTTTTTGTCGAACGTCATTTTGTAACTTCGTTAATGTTCCTTTGCACGTAACGTCAAGTTTTCTTCTTTTTTTTTCACTACGGCATAGGAGGTATACCATCCGTTTAAGCGAAATTGTATGTTTCGACGCAGGCACGTAGCCAAACTAACGAAGAAACAGAAGATATTTAACTTTGTTACTTCGTTAACTTGCCATTGTACCTACGGCAAAACACTATGGAAAAAAAAGTTGTTCAACTGACAAAATTCCTTTGTCGAATTTTATTTTGAGCTTTTGACGTAGTTTTTAAGCCGTGCGTTTTGGTAGACATAGACTCCGCAACAGAGTATTTATAATGAAAAGTGTTTTTTTTATTGCAACTACTTTCCTGTGTACGTAGTGTCTAGTTCTATTTTGTTTTAGTCACTACGACTTAGGAAGTTTTACAATACGTTAATGCGAATGTGTGTTTAGACTAAACGAACGGTTTAAACAGAAGCACATAATATTTCGACAAACGAATTTAGCAACTTGAACGACCTTTTCTTTATTGTTTCGACGCAGGTACAATGGTAAATTAACGAAGTAGCTCATGACATTTATCATACTAAATAATTCTGTTACTTCATTAATTTGGTAAGTGCCTGCGTATAAACAATTTAGTAAGGATATAAAAGATTTGTAATTTCTGAAATTCCTTTGTCCAAATTATTTTATGCTTAGTCAAAGGTAATGTAGGCACCTATCATAAGATCATCATGTATAAATAATCGACATGATTATATAGATATAAACGTCTATAAGTAGGTAAGTAGGTACCTACCTACTTACCTACTTATTTCATACTGAGGATATTTACCTACCTATAACTTCCCAAATAAAAAAAACTTTCACTATACCTAAGGCTGATTTACCTGACGTACCAACAACAACAACAACTGCCTAGATATTACCTAACGTCTCGCTGTTGGGCAGAGGCCTCCAGCTTTGGATACCTACTTTAGTGCTCTGCTGCTCCAGTGCGGATTGGTGAAACTTAACGACACCACACTACCAACTTGACAATAACCAGGACGTCTTAATAAGCTCTTCGAGGCAGAGTCAGTGATAAATATGTACCTACGTACCTACCTACCTAAATGTATGTAGGTATCGATGTTATTTCAAATGAAGTTTTATTTGAAAGATTTGAAACAACGATCTTATCGCTAATTATTTGTAGGGAGGTAGGTCGAGTACATACATACGTATGCACTATTCTAATATGTCCAATGAAATAAGGTTCAAAATAACAGCCAAAAAAAAGAAACAGCGTCGCTTGCGACCTTTTGACAATCTTATGTTGAACCTTATTTCTTTAGACTTACCTACCTACCTATTTGAATATACGGTGACCGATACACGGTGTCATGCTCACCAAGAACTCAGACTAAGGCCTCAGGCCGGCATAGGTCCTGGACAGACAACGGCGGTGCGTGAACCCGAAATGTCCGTTCAATGTACCTAGTTCACACACCACACTAACTGTATCTACGATATGACGTAATGAGATGATGAACCGCAACGCGATCACCTACTAACGATGGTATCCCATGCCGAAGAAAGTCTAAAACCATCCTCACGATTGAAGTTAAAGCACTGCGATCTCAAATTATTCTGTGAATAATTATCTTGTAGAAATGGTGTTAATTGGATAGAACTTTGGGATAGTCAAGTTCAATTCAATTATTAATCTACTAGGTATTTGGTCCGCTATCGCTAATTTGTTAAACCTGGTGATTTTTCACTGCAGCAATCTGTTCTTTGACACGTTCAGCTAATGTCCGATTAGTTTGCCCGATATAGGAATGGCCACAACTGCAGTCCATTATATACCTACTCACCAGGTAGGTATGACATGCTTTAGCGTTCGCAGCTGCTTTGCCAATCTACTTAATTAACAACTATTTAACCATATTGCATTACCCGAATTGTGTCCATTACCCCCTTACATAAGGTAGGAATGCAGGCTGTCTACTTACCTCGTTTGCCCATCTTCTGCTCACACCACTATAATAATATAAAACGATAATTACCTACCTATGGTGTTCTAATCGCGAAAGTATACTTAAGTGATGAATAACTGGGTTAGGTATATGTATAGGTAGGTACCTCCGCCAATAACCTACCTCTACCTACTTCAAAACCTACCTACCTGTATCTTCCTACTTAGCATAGCAAGATACCTAGGTAAAGTTAGATACTTAGGTACCTACCTAGGTACATATAGATACTATCTTCAAATTGAAATTAATAACAACCTAAATAAGGTTTGATTCCTATATCATAAAAGTAGGTAAGTAGGTACTTGAGAAGGAAAAAAAATTTAATATTAATTTAAGTTCGATAACCTGGGGACTTCATTTTTAAATTTTTTTTAGCTGTTTCTGCGATACTTTCTTATTTCATAAAATAATTTTATGCGTTTTCGTGCACTGCAGTTTATTTTAATCGTCTTTGCGAGGAATGGAGGAAATGAACATAAAATGTAGGCTTTCGTTATTATATTCTGCCATTTTTAAGATTATTGCTGAGGTATGCGCACTTTACGAAGTCACATCGTGTGACGATCTTTATAATTCGTGTACCTAGGTTGTTTGGAATGTTACATGTTTGATTGTTGTCAAAAACAAGAGGTAGGGTAGCTCTGAGAAGAACAGTTTTAGATGTGTTTATGATACATTCAGTAGTGCAGGTAAAAATATGTTTGTAGGTAGCTAAGGGATTAGTGGTAAAGGGATAAGTTTTAAGTCTGTTGTTATTATTTTCAAGAGTCTAATACCCAAACCTAGTAGATAGGTATTCTTATATCTGTGCCCAAACACATTCAGTACAAATACACTAACTTTGCTAAGGGACTAGTCATAAGAAAGAGATTACAACAAATTATTCATTCAGGTACCTAATAGGCTGTGATTGTTCATTAAAAGTCATGAAAGAACGGACTACAGCAGACAACAGACTTCCAAATCTTACGTGTACCTAGTGGAGAGATATCCTATAAAATAAATCACAACGAAATAACGATTTCCGACCCTATTTTTGAAATGGAACCACTGTACGCCAGTGTTTAGCTTTACCTATCACCCTCAATTACCTAAACAATATTTCACAAAGGCCTTTGTCTTATTTTTATAATACAACGCAGCGTTATAATATGCATTTTGTGACTGAGTTCAAGTCGGCTGGCAACATTGAGCACATGACAAAGTTTCTTTGTCGTATTGTTCAAAGACTACAGAGTATTCGTATTATTTCGTCGCCTGCGCCGGCCGGTGATACGTAGTTTCCCTAACTAGTCTGTGGACCGCTGCGCAATCCACTTCAAATCGGAACGGACACGCGAGCGCTGCATCCGCAATTCCGCATGTTTTCGAAAAAATCATCAAATCAACAGTGAAACGAAGCAACCGTGTCGCTATGCCGAACCAGGACCTACAATTATTTTTGAAAAAAGCCGGTTTGGAACACCTTTACCAACATTTCACTGGTAAGTACCATAGCTATCCCTTACAGGATTTAAACTTTGTAACGATAATTTTATTTTACTTGGTTGACCTAATTATTACCTATTCACATAAGCTTGGTTTCCATTTATTACTTGTTTTCGGTTGTGGGTGTTTGATTATGGTTGACACACGGGAGCGGCAGCTGCACTTGCCGCGCTGCACGTGCAGCTCGAGCTTTCAAAGCATGCCTTAGTTGAAGAGTTAGCTTCACTGACTACCTATTAGGATGCTGTTAGTTTCATATTTGTTTGTGGTCAGCTGCCGTGCAGAGGGAAGACGATACTACGTCTTCTGCCAATCAGACAGGATCATTCCTTACCGCGCGTCGCGTAATTAGTTCGATCAATTGTCGCTTGGCAGTTTCAGCTGCCGCTGCCGCGTGCCGCATGGATTCAAAGTCAACCTTTATGTAAAACGTGTACCTAGTACATAGTAGGTATGTATTTACTTTGTGATTTTTGGCCAAGTGAAGCGAGGTCTCAGTGTCTACTTGTACAAACCGGCGTTTACTTGTATGTAGGTATATGTGTTTGTTCAACGATAACTGCCGAACTGTTGATCCAATCTTGATGAAACTCGAATGGTAGGTAGGTTATGTTACATAATAGAATTTTTAAGTTGAAACATGAGCTTGATCGGTAAAGGGGTTTTCGACCTATGGAGCCCCAAATGCGAGGTCTACGTTCGGGGCCAACTACTAGTTATTTTAGCCCCGATACAAAAGAGGGGAGTGTCCTAAGTTTGAAGCCTTTTTGTGTCTATGTTTCTGTGTATGTTTGTGGCTTCATAAGTAGTTTTAAAACTGGTGGTGGACTGATCTGTATGTGTTTTTTTTAATCGATAGCTAGTTTAATATTTGATGAAAATCTGCTTGTGAGGAGCCTGCTTATTCGGTAATTAAACACAAGCCCATTTAATAATAATAAAAAACTTTGTTATACCTGTTAACAATAAACTTTTTTACTAATTCGCAGATGAGGGGATGGAACTAAAATATTTACTAATTGCAAATGAAGATGAACTCAAGTGTCTTGCAACCCGCTTGATAGACAGAATTAAACTTAGAAGCGCTATAGAATCACAAAAGGTTTGTTGCTTCTGCCTTGCTTAAATTGATTTACCTATGCAACATCAGTCTGAAATGAAGCAACTCTGGGGGGGGGGTTCTGTGTCCCGGTACCACTTCCCCCCAGAGGTGCTTAGTTTTTGGGATATTCTAAAAAAAGCCATTTTTAGGTCGCTCCTAATCTATATTATGTACTTAAGGCGCATCCTCGTGCTTTCTAGCGGCCCCATCCGACATAATTTTTGTTTTTTCGTGTTTAAAGGCAAATTTTTAATACAAATGACCACTATTGGCAAACGTTTGGCAGTTACTGTAAAAAAAACATTGACGATTATGAAGGTGTTTACTGAGGTTGATTGGATTTTTTTTACAATTTGCCTTTCAACCAAATAAATTTTTATTTGGGGGCGCTGGGTAGCACGAGGAATCGCCTTCAAATAAATTAATCAGATATTAATAAATAAAATGAATTCTTAAAAAAATATTGTCTATCAGGATGGATGCTTCGGTCGATCAGGGTCCACCACTCCTCCGCCTTTACCTGATCTGAACGTAGGAAGCCTGAGCTCCAATCAATTGGCTGAACTGCAAAGCGTAAAGCGTTACTCGTGGGAGTACACCATTAATGATCGTAGGTGGCGGCGTACAGAACTCGCTGATGGTAAGCAAAATTATTTTAGGTGGGTTCATAGAGAGTTGTATGGGCCTAAAAGTATTTATTGATAGATGAGGCTCGTGTTCCCCGGCGCCCCACAGGGGGAGTGGAATACCTCAAAACCTATAGGGGTACCCTAAAGGTTTGAGTTCTTGCTGGAAAGCCTCAGCAAGGTCTCACAGCAAAAGTACAGAAAAAATGCGACAATCGTAAATTTGCAGTTATATCACATAAAACTTATTTTTTACGGTGACTGTTGACACCGTGACGTATATCGATATAAATAATTATGAGACGTATCTCTTCGAGGTCTTGTTTTGTTTTTTTTGGTGTCCAAATCCTTGTACGGAACTCGGTGTGCGAGTCAGATAGCACTTGTCCGGTTTTTTATCTTTGCTTATATCTGATCCATGTTTCAACTGTAATTATTTTTCAGGATTGGGTACAAGAAGAGTGGCAGTTTGTTCAAGAAATTGGCTCTCTGGAAGACAAGAAACCGCTTAAACACCTTCTAGAGTACATGACTTTTGGAAAAGCGTTGTTGCAAAAACAGGGTCGTCCTCTCTTTCCCAGAGAGCGAAAAACTAGTGCAGTTAATATTTTCTACGACTTTTTAAAACTTAGAAGCTTTAGATTCAGCGCGAGCTTGGCCGCTCGACGCGTGACGACACCTTGCAATCTTTGCTCTTGAGATGACAATTTGTAATTAAGGAGATATACTCCTGACTATCACAGATCCACAAGACTTATCGATCTATCTAATTCAGTTTTTGAGCTATCGCAAAAAATCTTTCACTAATATTATTTAGATTTTAAGTTTGATTTTTCTAGATCGTAAAATAATAATACTCACTTTCCTATTTACGGATTGTCGACCTTCACGACGGACTCCATAAGGTCTTGTCATCACATTTTTTACGAACTGATAATGTTTTGTACTATTTAAATTAAATAACTTTATTGTAATATTTTTTTTATAGTATGAATCACAATGTGTTTAGTGTGTTTTTTTGATATATTACATTTAAAATGTTGTTAAAATTACTCATTCTATAACGATCTTTATTTTGCGTTATGTACGATCACATATTTTTTAATATTAATATTATGATGACCATATTTTATAATTATTTGTATGATAATATATATCTGGGTACGGCCAAGTGCGCGTTTAGGTACCTCTAAAAACCAATAACGATATTTCTTTAATACAATTTTATTTAAATAGTCTCTGTGGTTTTTATTTATTTTGCAGGTCTGCGATCTCTGAACTATAGTGGCGATGGCGATACAATGTCAATACGATCTCCTGGAGTGCGCACGCAGGTTTTGCAGGTGCTAAGAGCCATACTCCTCTTAAAAGTTCTTTGCTAAGTTGCATATTGTGTGTTTAACCAGTAGCAGCTTCAAAGTGGAGTTTGGCGTATTTACACCTGCGTACTCCAAGGGTCTCATTAACGCTGTCGTCACGGCAAAGTTTGGGGAAACGCAGTAACAAGGAACCTTTGTGGTAGGGACATAATACCTAAGACGTAGGAACAAAGGTATAACTGCACCAAACGTAGGGACCGAGGAACATTGTCGAAGTGACAATACACCTTAAACATGGGGACAGTGTACCTTTGTGGTAGGGACATAACACCTTAGACGTAGGAACAAAGGTATAACTGCACCAAACGTAGGGACCGAGGAACATTGTCGAAGTGACAATACACCTTAAACATGGGGACAGTGTACCTTTGTGGTAGGGACATAACACCTTAGACGTAGGAACAAAGGTATAACTGCACCAAACGTAGGGACCGAGGAACATTGTCGAAGTGACAATACACCTTAAACATGGGGACAGTGTACCTTTGTGGTAGGGACATAACACCTTAGACGTAGGAACAAAGGTATAACTGCACCAAACGTAGGGACCGAGGAACATTGGCGAAGTGGCAATACACCTTAAACATGGGGACAGTGTACCTTTGTCATAGGGGCATATCACCTTAGACGTAGGGACAAAGGCACAACTGCACCAAACAAAGGGGCAGAGGTACATTGTCGAACTGATAATACACCTTTAACGTGAGGTCAGTAATCCTTTGTAATAGGGGCATATCACCTTAGATGTAGGGACAAAGGCACAACTGCACCAAACGAAGGGGCAGAGGTACATTGTCGAAGTGATAATACACCTTAAACCTGGGGACAGTATACCTTTGTGATAGGGAAATATCACCTTATACGTAGGGAATCACCAAAACGTATATTGCCTATCTTATTACATTGTCATGTCAACAATTTTTGCGATAAGACAAAGTCAGAAGCGCTAATACGGGGCGACAATATATAGTGTCTATATTCCCTTGTCGGTGAGTTTTGCAAGCGTTTAAATTTGCTCTGTCACGGTGTTCAAGTCCTTTAGACGGCTCCCATCTGTTAAGGGTTTTTTGTCGCCCCGTTTAGAAATTTCTTTGAGTGTACTAGCCATAAATAGTACTTTCAAAAAAAAACCACTGAGTGGGTACCACAGGGTTTAATTACGCGGCCACATGCTCGGACCAGGCGGAGCTGGCGTGACGAACTCTACACAGTTTTGCTATCTTGGCCAGTGGATTAAGAAGATCGCAAAGAGCGGAAAAAGGAAAGACTCGCCTTTGCCCCGCAGTGGGATCAGACATGCTTATTAGATTATATTAGATAAATTTAAAATTAAATTTTCATTCATTTATTGAATATTGTGACACTTGACGATAGTCATATCTTCGAGCGTGTGCACCACAGCGTGACAACCTCGTCCCATATGCGTGGAACATTTCCAGTGAGTTTTAAGTCCACGAACTTGGTTCTTGGCGAATCTGTATCCTGAGACGAGGATAATGGGTCGACCTTGTAGCGAGGTTGTTATTGTTATTTCTGCAATGGAATAGTAAGTACTTGATAGTCGGAAATGGCGGGTCCAAGCACAATAGAACAGCTCCTTGTCTTCACAAGGGGTAAGTACTACCACCATACCTATTTCTGTCGCCAAGCAGTAATGCTCGCATTGTTTTGAAGAGTATGGGTGGCGTCGAGTTTTTTTTAAATAATAATCATCTAGCTTCAAATTAAGCAGAGCTTGTGTTATGGGAACTACATGACTTATATACTTCTTACAAAAAAAGCGTGGACGAAACTGATGCTATAAACAAACGACATTATGAATATACCTGGGCTCGGACGAAATAGGCGGTGTACTTACTCTAGTGTAACCAAACTAATATTTGATACCACTAGGAGTACGAAAAAAAAATATTGGGCATTACTTTTTCTAATTTCATAAAATTTATTTCAGTACGATCTACATACACATTCATTACTTCATCATTTCATTACGAAAAAATGAAATAATACAAAAATCAACATTATTTACACATGTATGCACATGTGCATATCAGTTTTATCAAGCCTTTATAAAAACTCCAAAAATATCAACCCCGGCGAGAATCAAAGCCGCGACTTCCCTAGCTAAGCAAAACTTTGGTACGCTTATTTTAAATCTTAAGATTGTCCATATAAGTGGGTTGATATGCTATTGCCTGTTCAAATTCGTTTGTAATGGGAAGATACTGTGAGCATACTCATAACTGGCTTCTACCCTTAGATTCTTCATTGTGGCACCTGGGCAAAAAGTAGCCAGAAATCAGATTCAGACATTAGTAAAAAAAAACATTCAAAACATAATTATACCGACCTAATAAAATTGGTAGTGAATAATACTCAATGAGTATCACAGTAACTTCACATTGTATTCTTTTCACTATAATACTAGTAAGTAGATGTTGCCTGGCCGGCGGTCGGAGCGTAACTAACTGTCCCCTCTGTTTTTATTCTGAATGGATGCTGCAGGACCGCAGATAGTCTTGGTCAGCCATCGGACTTATGGCGAGCGCAGAAGGCACAGAGTTCCTTTCATTGTCTCTGTTTGAACTGTATTGAATTGTTATTTGCTGTACATAATGCTTATAAAAAATATATTATAATTTTGTGTGGATATAATTTTTCACCAATTCAATACACTACAAGTTTTATGGAGTAGACGTTAACACTTCGAAGTCATACATGGTTATTTGGTTTTTAAAATGTTAACCTGCACTTAATCACATAGATAATTATGATATCCCAAAAATTCAACTTCGCCGAGTCGCCGAGGGCCGAGATTGCATTTTTGGGATAAAAATCTTATCTAAACATGATTATGTATATTATACAATTTTACAATACGATTTTCTATAGTATGTATAATAGCACGGCAGCCTTGACTGTGAGTGGAGCAGCGCCATCGAATCTTTCCAGCACTCTTCTGATTTTGTCGGAATCTATACCCAGATGCAATGATTATGGGATGTCCTTGCCTTGATGTATCGAACACAACATCTTCTGATGAAAAATACTCTACGTTAATGATATACAAGGTATAATTGTGACGGGATATATCCTAAAAAATCTCTTTAACAAAGATACAGAAAATGATCAAAGGAATCATTATGAAATTATGAATAATAGAAAACTCTTTTTAGGGTTAAGCTCGCCTTTGTACATGCCTCACCTAATATCTTGTTTAATATTTCTGTTTTATTTCTGTGTACAATAAAGAATTATAAGAATTATAAGAAATATAGAAAAACTGCTTCCAAAGATTTTAAAAACACCTCAAACCAAAAGTCATAAAACGGTGAGCTTTTTACCCACGATGACAGGAGCTTGTAGGTATATGTATGTATTTGCCATAAGTAGTTAGTTTTTTTTCTGGGACCACTATCTCCGAAACGGCTGAATGGCTTGTTATGTGGTTTGCAATAGATTTATATGTCTCTGTATATATGGGTATAAATAAAACACAATTCAGAGTTTGACGATACCTTTATCGAATGAATCAGATTTTTTTTTTGATTTTAAGTGCAAAAGATCTGTTCGTTTTGGAATGATTATGAACATTATATATACGAACAACAACATTATTAATAGTTTTCACAGTGGCATGGCACCCAAGATTGCGTGTAAAACAGTACCAATACGTTATTGCACCTCTCGTGCGATTTTTGGTGAATCTATACCCAGATGCTTCTATAATCGGATAACCTCGTACAGATTTCTTGAAAACAATGTCTGGAAAAATATAAATAGAAAATGTTTGACATTAAACGAGTGAGAGTGATATTATTTATGCAAAAACGATGTAAAACATAATACAATGATCTATGATTATTATTAATAAGTTTTTATTGTACCACACGGACAAAGCCGCGGGGTACCCTGCTAGAAGCCAGGCTATTTCAGGGTCATAAACAATATTAATTAAAATTTTCATCCAAATCAGTTAAGCTGTTACCGAAAGACACGGTATAAAGATTTAGCAAAGAAACATGCATCATTTCGTATTATGTAAGTAGAACGCCATTCTCCTGTGGTCACTCTGGTTGTCCCTGGAAGATGCCATGGGTAGTTTTATTACCTAATCGGTCCCTCTTATAGATTTAACTCAACCAAAACAAAAATTAATCCCCGAAGGCTCGTCCACAGACAAGGAAAAAAAACACAGAACCAAAATAATCATTCGCCAATTCCGAATTGTCTGCTAAAATCATGTAATTAGATTAGTCAGTATGACTGCTCCGTGGTCCCTTGTGACTTTAAAAATTACTAAAAGATATAATTAAAACAAAAAAGTTTCCTAAGAAACTGAATACTAAAATATTCAGCAAATTTGGGCCCCTTAGATTTTTAAAAGAGACTTATATTGATTGAATCTTAATTAAGATACGAGTATCTTAATAGTTTTATTTAGAACATGACTTAATGCATTTCACAAGCACCGAACAGCTAGCTTATTTACATTTATTGCAAAAAGCATAGAATCCTCGAATACTATAGATACCTACTAACAGACACAATATAGAAACTATAGTCTCGTGAAATGAATACATTTTCAAGTATACATTCAGGTAGATATAAGTTTTCCACGGGTCTTTATCGCATTTACCTTTTTTTATTATTTTTCCCGATGTTTTCACTGTATTGCAACAGCCGTCATCACGGTAAACACAATAAAGACCCGTATGTTTACTGATCGCGAAAGTTTGAAAAATACATTTTCAGGTGGATTTGTTCAAGTTAAGAACAAAAGGTCTGTTTGTTTTGGGGTGGTTATGAACGTTATTTATATGAACAACGGTATTATTAACGGTTTTTACGGTCGCGCGGCAACCACGTTTGCGCGTAAAACAGTACCAATGTGTTTTTTCCCCTCGCGTGCAATTTTTCGTGAACCTATAACCAGATACTTCGATTGTCGGATGTCCTTGCAATGATTTCTTGAACACTACCTCTGCAAAAAGTTTTGATGTTAGATAAATAATAAAAAACAAACACGCTCACAACTGTATTCCTCATGATGGGTATCCTCAAATACCCAGTGCGTAAATCTTTAAGAATACCTACCAAGTAGGGAATCGTCAGAGGCACGTTCAAACATTATTTGGCACATGCCCACGTTTATACATTAAACTAATAAGCATGAAGTCGAATAAAAAATATTCTTTAGTTTCTTGGAGCAAAAGGATCATTTGAAAAGGCTTGCTGGAACTTTTAAGGTATCTTTGGAAAACATATTTTACATTGTGCTTGTTATCTCTAGGGTACAAGATTTATTTTATGACCACAGACATCTGTGGTCATAAAATAAATCTTGTTATTTAAGTAAGAATCATTTCGATTCTATCATTTGTTACTGCAAATATATACTCAGAATATGACAACCTACTATGTTTTACACAAACCGTAACCAACAACCGGTCTATTGGCCTGCCACCGGCCACGTTTTTTCAAAGATTACAGTGGTATTTGTTAAATATAAAAACATATTGTTTTTTTTTGGCATATCAGTGAATAATTAGTTTCTTACAAACTTATAAAAAGTTCATTTAATTATTTTTTATACCACGTACTTTATTATTTCTAGATATATATCCATCTGCATAAATTCTCAACTTTACATGCATCAATTTCTGGAAAACATCGCCTGTAAAAATATCTTAATAATTTATAGGAGAGCAAAAATTCAAAGCAATCCTAAAAGTATATCATGAAATGAAATAACTTTAATGAAGAATAAAATATAATTACATACATATTTTATTCTTCATTAAACGGACATATACGAGTAGCGTTGTTTTGAGTAACGTTTCGATACTTCGAGTCAGGCGGTGTACCCGTTACTCGGTAACGAATACATACGGTTGGCTGCAGCTCTAGATTTAAATTTTATTTTCACGTCCATGACTAGAACCGACAACCATTGGGGTAAACGAGTTCTTAAGTGGAGACTGCGTCTCAGCAAACGTAGTGTGGGGCGCCCCACGGCTAGGTAGAGCGATTACTTAAGAAAGGCGGCGAGCAGAAAGCGGATGAGAAGTGCCGAACACCAGGCTCAGTGGCGATTATTAGGAGAGGCCTATACCCAGCAGTGGACTAATGTGGACTGATGATGAAGTCCATGCCTGACGTCCCTTTTTAGCATATTGGGCTATAAAACGACTACTTACTCACTAGCTTCTGCCCACGGCTTCGCCCGCGTGGTATCCGGATAAAAAGTAGCCTATGTGTTATTCTGATGTATAAGCTATATTACTGTAAAGTTTCATCAAAATCCATTCAGTAGTTTTTGCGTGAAAGAGGAACAAACATCCATCCTCACAAACTTTCGCGTTTATAATATTAGTACTATAGTAGGATTACTTTTAAATGAAACTTCGCTATTTGTAAGGCAACATTTTTAGTGATTTAGGTGAACATTGATAGGTTTTATTACGGTAGATTGATATGGTTTCTTCGACATGGGATGGTTGTGTACATTGTACATTTTTACAATAACATTATTCACGGTATGTATTATTGCTCGGCAGCCGTGGTTGCGCGTGGAACAGCGCCAGTGTACTTTACCAGCTACTGTCTGGTTTCTACCAAATCTATATCCTTTAGCTACTATTATCGGGTGACCTTGAACTGTTTCAGCAAGCACGATATCTGAAAATAGATAAAGCATAATTATACATTAATAAATAAATAATGCTGGAAAAATAAAATGGAAATAAACTTCCCGTTGCCCGATGGGGCCGAAGACCGAGGGACAATGGGAATAACCCACATTTTCGCACAGCATTATCTAACCCCAAAGTAACCAGAGCTTGTGTTATGGGAACTACATGACTGATATACTACATAGATACATTTTTTGTAGTTTTATACGTATTATACATAGAAAACACCCAGACCGGAGACAAATATTGTAAAGGGAAGAGCAACCCTACTTCTGGTAATACCTCTCACTAGCCTCAAAGGTTTGAGGCTAGTGAGAGGTAGTAGTATAGGCCTGGAAGAAAACTCTTTTTAGAGTTAAGCTCGCCTTTACACATGTCCTCTTATTATGTGAAAGTGTTTATTTGTGCACAATAAAGAATGCATGAGAACGTTGCCCTGCAATGGAACACAACAGGCTCAGAATAAAAATATTTAAATTCTACCAAAGTTTATTCTTAATAGGATGATTATGAATATTAATGTTTTTAATAACAACATTATCTCTAGTATGTATTATTGCTCGGCAGCCTTTCCCACGTGTGCAGCAGCGCCAACAAACTTTTCCACTTTTCGTACTGTTTATGCAGAACCGATATCCAGAGGCTATGATAATCGGATGGCCTTTTGCTGATGTAGAAAACACGATATCTGACGGAAACGGAAATACATTTTGTTTATGGAACTCAGGAAGCGGCGGACTAACAAGTCAAAATCAAAAGTATTTATTTGGAACATAAGAACTAATGACCACAATAAGTCTAAGCGTATGCGGAGATACAGGCCCTGAATCAAGCTGAAACGGGCACGGTTTTGAGCCACCTCTATTTTTACTATAATAGCTATAGCAAACATATACTATATATATATATAGTATGCATCCATTAATGGGGTGGGGGGGGCCTTCCTACATTTGTTTTTTTTTTCAGTTTGTGGTCACTATTCGTGAACCCTTCTTCCCCAGCAGTAGCAGTAGCTTCCCCAGCTTTTACGAACACCTATTGGTTGATTTCACCCTTCCGCATTAGAGGGATGATGGTACTTACTGGCAGAGCTATCAAAGTTTAGTCAAATTTAAATACTTAAGTAACTTCATTCCATTTATTTTTAACAAAAAAATAACAATATGATTTATTTGGTCCTTCCAAGTGAGGAGTTTATAAAAAAAAATATAGGTGTTGGTGTGATTATTACTGGAAATAATTCCAGTAATAATTACAAAAACACCAGTTCAGGAGTTTTAGACAAATACCTCACGCTTACTTTTCCTTTGATGCTAACGCAAATTTATTAAGGTACTCGTAAAGTTGACAGCTGTCACATGACATTTCAACAGCTAATGTCATTCCCATACAATTCAATTTTTCCGCAGACGTTAACGCCAACAAAACTGATATTTGTCTAGACCCCTGGGCCTTTGACCTACAATGGTTTTAATCACAATCTATCGAGATTTACACGTCCTGGGATGATTATGAACATTATTTTTTTTGATAATAAAATTATCTACAGTATGTATTATTGCTCGACAACTCCTCCCACGCGTGGCGCAGCGCCAACGTATTTTTCCACTTTTTGCGCCGTTTATGCAGAATCGATATCCAGAGGCTATGATTATTAGATGACCTTTAGCTGATTTCGAAAACACGATATCTGATGGCAACGAAAATACATTATGAAATCATTTTGGTTATGGAACATTGCTAACTACCATTACCTACCTAGAACAACATAAAAAAAAAAACGATCTAACACCCGCCAACAGTTTTACAAGAACGTTGCCAAAATGCATTGAAGTTGCTTCGGTATGTTTTACATTCTATTTGCTGCGTAGTTTGGTCTGTGACAGATCAGTATGATAGTGCAGAAAGCCAATTATGAGAAAATTTTGTAGTAAAGTTATTTGTGAAAGAGATTTTAGTTATTTTTGCCGCTATATAGGTTAACTTACTGGATGAACTATTAAAGTTTCAAGTCAGAACTACGTATTTTCGTTTATTTATAAAGCATTTATTTGTTATCTCAGTAATATAACAACATGATTTATTTGGTTTTTCCTCATGAGGATTTCAACCTAACCTAAGGAATAACAACATGATTTATTTGGTCTTTCCACATGCTGATTTCGTCTTAAATGTATCCTGTCTTTGGATTTGAGACGGTCAGTCAGTAATCAGAATAATTAATTAGGAGTAAGAAGAATTCGGTTCTTAATACATCTGTCTATCGAATAATCTTACCTTATCTATACTTAACGTCAAAGACTTCCTAATTTATGTCCAAGGCCCTAGAGTGCCCCGAGCTAGACGATCACACAGAGTAAAATTGTAAGCCAAGTTTATTTAACTTATGAATTTACAAGTTTTTACCTGAATAAAGTTAAGAACTTGAATACAAAAAAAGAATTTCTAAGATTATGTTACTTAATTTTGAATTATCACTTTAGGTACTTACAGTACCTAAAGTGATAATTCTTGATCTACCTACACAACGTAGAGATTAAAATTTAGCTAGAGGTATTCAGAATTTTAGAAATGTTTTGCAGTTACTTGTTTATGTTTCAATTCGGGAATAAATGAATTTAAGAATTTCATCCAGATTTTGTTTTCATTGGTTCGTGGTTTCTCTGTATCTTTTCCTTAGACTTTGATCGTTTCGGATGCACCTTAGTGAGCTCATTTACCGTCTTTATCAGGGCTTTTCTTCCGTTTCTTCTATAGGGTGAGTATGAACATTTGAAATTTTCAAAATACGAGTATCATCATCTCTTGTTTGTATCTTAGCTGAGCAGCCTTTTGTAAAGCAGACCCAGTTAACTTTCCCGCGACGAGTACAATTCTTGTAAAATCTGTATCCTGATGCAAGAAGCATTGGATACCCTCGAGTTGAGGTTAACACGAAGTTCGGAGGGTCAGCTGCACCTTGGAAGATGAACAAATACATTTCAGAAATTATTAAAGAAACCGAGGTTTTCATTATTATCTGTAGATGACAGAAATCTTACTAAATAGCACTGGATATCATATGTAAGTATTTTTAATAATAGTACCTGGCGATGTGTCAAACCTTCGTAGATCAGTCCATTTACAAAACAATAATAATATAAGTTAGACCCTCTTGAAGTTTATTTAGGCTTGTCGCAAGTTTTGTTGGATTTTAAAAACTCTAAGGGTCTCATTACGAAAGGTGGTTTAAATCGGTGGTTTATCTTTTAGACCTTTGATTCCTGATTTTCAAGACAAATTGTTGTGCAAAGGAAACAAGGCTTAAAATTGAATGCTATAGTATAATAGCCGGCATTTCAAAAAGAGGTTTGACTACAAATAACTGCTAAAAGATAAACCAGGCGGTCACCTAGTTTATTTCTATCATAACTCAACCTCTTTTTGAGGACCTACTTTTTTTGGTAGCCAATCAAAATTATGTTTTTCTTTTTTATTTTGGTTTAGAAGTGTTTTTTTAAATTAAACGGTCATCCCGCGGTTTAATTTTATTTTTAAATTGTCGACCGTAGTGGCTTTGCAATAATACTTTTTTTTCGATAAGGTATATTTAAACCATGGTTTAGTGGATCTGACAGAACTTGAGTTCAACTCGAGTTTAGACCACGTTTCGTAATGAGACCGTAAAACGATAAACCTTTTAAAAAAAAAGATAAATTTACTTTAACTTTTTTGTAAGTTAAACCTATTCCCGACATTTTAATATGAATATTATATTACATATAAAAATCGATTGGGTTTTGGAGTTGAAACAAAGTTATACATAAGATCTTAGTGAAGTCAAGGTTTTCGTATATGACTACGCCTATTTGTCTTTCTAATCAGCTCACATTCACCCACTGCTGATTGTCGCGTACTGTAAACTGCCAGCGAGTCCTGTCGCTTACTGTTAACACAACCTCTGCTGTGAATTGCATCGGCCTTGTCGAGTCACGCCGAAGATCGGTGGATTCCACGTGGTACTAGAATAACAATCAATTAAAGTACACAAGTGTTTTGATTATTTTTTTATTGATTTTATTTTAACTTCCAAACATACCTACGCCACGATAGCGGGTCAAAATAAAACAAAAGGTTCTTAATTTTTACCTGACACATTATCTTTTGAGATGTTACGTGACTGCTGAAATGTTTTTCCCTTGACAAATTGGCGTTAGCGTGAAAAGAAAACTAAGCGTGAGGTAAGAAAGAGTATTATCAATCTATCTATCTATCGAAACACCTAGATAGATTGATAATAAAATACTCTTTATTGCAAAACAAAGAAAAGTACAGAACAAGAGTACATTGGGTAAATGTAAAAAAAGTACATTGGGTGGTCTTAGCGCTAAAAGTGATTTCTGCTAGATAATCTTTGAGTGGTGTTATGTTGTGTTATAACAACTAAAATCATCAAATTTGGAAAATAAACAATGAACAAACTCGCATGACTGTGATTCCCATGAAAAATATCCTCTTATCCATACCCAATACGCAGATCTGTGAGAATATTAAGTAGGGGTGGTCAGAGATACGTCTGAAAATTATATTTGGCACATGTACGAGTTTCGCACAGTAGTTAGCATTCCACGTGACAGGTTGCAAGCCCATCGCCGCTTATTGGAACACTAACTGATGGCACATGACTTCGAATTTTTAGTTCTTGGCATGTCGGTTTGACATGCTAAAACTCGATGTTTTGTGTCCTTTTCCCATTTTGAGCCCATAAATTGGATCCAATGAGCCTAAATCGGCTGGCCACGAGTGCGCATAAATTGGTGCCAGACCGGTTTCAAACGCACGACCATCGGATCAGAAGGCACACGCGTTGGCGTGTTGGCCTAGTCAGTACACCCCACTAGGCTAACACGCTGTTAATGACACTCTTAATTTTTTTACTTAAGTATCCATTGCTAGTATAAATGTATATATGTGCATAACCATGATGCTTCAAAAGTTACTACACGCTCCAATACCTCAATGATTATGATTAAAATTATATTTGATTATAGTACTTTCATCTGAGGTGTATATAAACGCGCTGCAAGCATTACTTGTGTGCTTCATACATCGCCAGCGACTTCTTGTTTTCTCCGCTCCGCATTTCCTTTGAAAACTAAACTTGTATCCTCCTATAGAGATCATTGGTGTACCTCGAACGGTTAAGCCGAAAACTGCCACTGAAAGATTATAGTTGCTTTATTAAGGAAATTAAACATACGTCACACAAATAACAGAGAATAGAGGCTGCGGGATAAATCCTACTACTATTAGAAACGCGAAAGTTTGTGAGGATGGATGTTTGTTACAGATTTTTTATGAAACTGAACTGATGTATAATATAGCTTATACATCAGAATAACACATAGGCTACTTTTTATCCGAAAAGCCATGAGCAGAAGCTAGTCTATAGTAATATTATAAAGAGGAAAGATTTTTTGTTTGTTTGTAATGAATAGGCTCCGAAACTACTGGACCGATTTTAACCATTTTTTCACCAATAGAAAGCTAAATTATCAGGAAGTAACATAGGCTATAGTTTATTTTGAAAAAAAATAAAGATCTGTAAGAAAATTGCAGTAATGTAACCCAAAGTAGCAAAATTTTGCCTATACAATTCATTATTTGGCGTGCGCTGAGAAAACTATTAAAGTACTCATTATTACCTACAAAAAAATCCTGGAGGGAGTATATCTAACTATCATAGTTAAGTCACAATAAAAGCTTTTGTGTTCTAAAATTTAATTAGTTGGTTGCATTTGTATCGTTCAAATAAATAGTTTTATCATCAAGGGTATTTATGTAGCAGTAAAATATTTTTTAATTCATACGAATCGGACATTTAATTTCGGAGTTATCATGAGTGTAAAATCGAAACTTACGCGGGTGAAACCGCGGGGTGCAACTAGTAATTGTATATTCTGATAGACAAATATTAATCCGATATTTATTCCGGGTCTGGGTGTTGTACCACGGTTCTCGTACTTTCTGATATCCACGGCATAAGGGAACCTTGTGTGGGGTCAGGATCATGTGTGTGTCTGTTGGGTATTTATTATAATTATATCAATCTATGCAAAAGAGATAATAAGAAACAGAAGCAAAAGAAGTAATAGCATGGTCGGGCGATGCGACGAGGTGGGTTAGGGGGCCGATGCCCCAATTTGTGACATAAAATATAAATTCAGAAGGATGTGAAAAGTGTGGAAGTGTGGTACTACTCACAGATGTTCATTTCATACCTAATGTTTTATCTATATTATAATAATACCATAATCATAATTATAATGTACATATGTATAGAGCAGATAATCTCTGAAAACACTAATCCAATTTAAGAAAATCACTCATATTTAAAATGGGCTTTCAGGATGGGCATAGGCTATATATTTATCACATTTAATAAAAGGACTTTTCGTGGAGACCAATTTTGCAACGAAAATCGACTAAGAAACGGTCGAGCGAATACGGTTCTTACGAACGTTACTTTTTATCGGCTGCTTCTCCCGTTTGAGCACCTATGCATTGAGCACCAAAGGTATTCCCATTCGAGCACCAATCAATATTTTATCGTGGTGCTCAAATGGGAACAAAAAATAAAATTTGATTTTATTCCCCATTGAGCACCTACGGTGCGGCAGCTTCTACCTCTAGTGATGGGGTTTATAATAATTATAATAAATCATATCGATAAAGAACTGCAGTTTTATTGCATTATATTCTTTCGTGTACCACGCGGGCGAAGCTGTGGGCAGTAGCTAGTTGAATTATAAAGACATTACATATCAGTGCGGATACGTACCATATTGGACCAGCTGACTATCGAATCTACTACGTTAGCACCTCTGACCAACGGCGCATTCATACCTACTCCAACGTCGATGTAACTATATCGCATCGTCCCCTGTGTGTAATAAAAGTTACTAATCATACACACGAGCCTTTTATTAACGCCAGACACTACCCGCCTGTAATTTTTTTCATACAACTAACGTGCCAAACAAGTATACGGCCCGCCCGTTGATAAGCGGTTACGATAACCTATAGATACTTGCAACACCAGAGGTATCACTCGCATGTTGCCGACCCTGAGACATAACAGGTGAAAAGTCCCATGGGCCTGTAACTTCACCAGCACCCATACCCTTCAAACCGGAACACAGGAATGCCAGCATAATTGCTTGGTTCCAGAAATAAATACGGTGGTAGAACTTCCCCAGGCGAGCTCTTTCACAAAGAACTCTCTTCTACTAACTTTATGTTCTTTTAACGAATTGGGTGGTGTCATACGAGTATATCTTTGAAATGCAATGAAATGGTTTATTTCCGAGAACGGCTACTTAATGAGAGAACAATTAAAATTTGCTATTACTATAAAATCTAATGTATCAATGGTTATGGACATTGTTATGTTTCACTATAATGATCTCGTTTTTATCATCTAGAGTGTGAAGAACAGCGCGGCACCCGCTGGGAGCGGCGGAGCATCTCCAACGGATTTTGAGTCCATACTTTTCCTGTCTCATGTATCTATATCCAGATATGAATATGACTTTTCCGCCCCGACGTGAGCTGATGTATCGTGGCCCTGCGAAATGAAACGAAGCATTGTATGAAACACCTTTACAGAGAATATGTTAAGACTTGAACTTAGTAAAATACAAACGCGATCACGACTTTCAAACTGATGTTGGACATCATCAGAGATCCATATTCAGTACGCAGATCCGTGAGGTTAGCAATTAGTCGCCACATAATTTGGCACATGTCTGCGTTACATACCACGTGACAGGCTGAAAGCCCGAACGCTTATTGGAACACTAACCGATATGCCTTCGAACATTATTGTTTTAGACTTTTAGAGCATGTTGCTTTCCACACGATGCTTTCGTCCACCGTTCTAAGCATGCAAAACACTATGTTGATACAAATGGTTTTATTATTTTTCAAACAAGATAAAATACGGAACTATTTAAATAATGATTATTACTAAAACCGGATTATTAACATTTCGCGAGTTCGCAATAAAATAGGTATAAAGAGGAAAGATGAGAGAAAGTGGATAGATCGATTTATCTGCCACTTATGGTACATGCAACTGTGCCGAAATAACGGGAAACAATCAAACTCACGAATCATGATAAACATCCCGTTTTTAGTAAAAATCTTAAAGTAATCTAATGATTATGAATATTTTTATGACTGATTATCGTTATTTTGCTATCATCGCCATTATTGTAAGTGTGAAGTACGGCGCGGCAGCCATTATGAGTCTCAGCGCATTTCCAACGAATCTTACATCCTGACCTTACATGTCTCATGTACCGGTAGCCAGATATGAAAATAACTTTCTCGCCTCGACGAGAACGGATATATCTTGGTTCTGAAAAATACAATACAGTTTATTATGAGCTACTTCCAATTTATTTTTTACTAGCTGTGCCACGGCCGATCTCGGTCCCCCAACCCACCGCGTCGCATTGCCCGCCCGCGCTATTACTTATTTTGCGGCTTCTAAGGGTCGTAGAATAATATTAAATAGCCTTTAGTATTTCTCAAGAATTCAACTATCAAATACAAAAAGACTTCCGGTCAGATTTTTTCAAATCTGACCGGAAGTTTGACTAGAAGTTGAAGTTTTAAGTTTTAGAGATTAGCACATTCAAGCAAAAAAACAATATCTTCAGCTTATCATTACTATAGTATAGATATAGATAGATAGATATATGTTATTTAACCCTTAATTTTAACTGAACTTAGAATGCCACTTAATAACGTATACTTCATCAAATAAGTAAGCTTGTTACGTCAACTCGGATACAGTTGAATCAATTTTACGCAAAACGGGTTTAATTAAACCTATCTACTCATTCATTCATGTCGTGTCAATGACTCATTTTTTAAATTTGTTTTGACCAATGTGTGGCCACTCATCGGTTGCCTCTATGAGATGTTCCCAGGTGCAGGTGATGGGAAACAGAAGGCAGGAGAGCAAGTGCTCCATATTATGGGTTCCTCGCACTCACACTGAACGTGGGTTGGGTGCATGGAAAAGCCTCCTCGCGACGCACCTTGTTAACAGCTAGGACATGGTAGAGCAGTGTCCTAGGCTGGCTAATTCTTTCACCACAATGGCTCATCTTAACAACCTATCTTTTATGGACTATTTAAAATTACTATTACTGTTTAGACGTTACTTATACCCACGACACAGGGAATAAGCAGACACATCATAGTCCTGCACCCACTAGTGTGGGTGCAGGACTATGATGTGTCTGCTTATTTATTTTGTAAAGTTAATGCAACATCACGGTAAATATCGAGTAACTATGAAACTGACAGATACTCGTATCTATATAGTTTTAAGTGAAAACCTTGCAAACGAGGACTAAACACCGAAGTTAAACCTATGTTTCTCCATTCTGAATTGTTTAAAATGAGCAAAAACATAGAGAAGGTGATTTGTAATGTTTTTTTAAAATATATATTTATTTTAAATCAACGTACAAATCTATAGCGACAAATGTTTTTTAAAACTATACTTCTAGTATTATAAATGCGGTATAGCTTGGACCAATATTGGTTTGTTACCATCAAACTTTGTAGCAGCTGAACCATAATAGATTGATGGAGTGTACTAAGTACTACTTTTTAGACACTTTTATCCCTCGCAAGTGAAGCTAGTTACTATATAAATAGGAAAATAAAAAACAATTAGCCATTTTTATTTCAAATCTTTGTATTTAATAAGTATTATCAATCTAAGAAAAGAAATATGCCCAGGACTTTAGTATTCCTCACGATGAATATCCTTAAATCCACCGATACAGTGATCCAAGATACCAAGTAGAGGGTAGCCAGAGGCAGTTCAAAACATTACATTTGGGACCTGCCCACACTTTTAAGTAATTGGTATTCCACGGGATGCGTGGCCATCTCTCGTATCGGAGTTTTAGGGCACCCCAAGGCATTATAGAATCTAGAATGTTTAAGAACGAATTATGCGTGCAGTCTATTAATCCCATGTGCCTGTAGGTTATATGCAATGTGTATATACAATACATATTTTCGTTGTCAGCTAAAATGTTAAAAAGACAGGTGTCCCTCACTTAATCAGTTAGTTGAACAGCTAATTAAATACGTATTTATATTTATTTGTTAATAACTTAGTGAAAGAAGTACCGTCTTGTTTCAAAACTATTTATCCTACAAACGCATTATCTTCATCACACAAAGGTTAGGTAGTTGAAAAAAATGCTAGTTAGCATTAAATTCGTCTACGTACTTGTTTTATCTTGTGCAATAAAGCATTTTCTATCTATCTATTAATTTTGTGTTACTATTAGGGGCAGCTTAATTGGTTTTTTTTTTTTAGTTTTTGACATTTATCTTGACATTGTAAGCCGTTTGTGCCTTAATAAAAATTATTAAATTAAATAAACTGAGATAGCCGATACGTTAACATTCCCTCTAAATCACGGAAGCGTTCAGTACCAAAGATATAAAAGGTCACAAGATCTCACGGTGATACGATACGTAATCTATAACTTTTAATCACAACTATGCGAATGTGGAGTGAATTATCAAATTGAGTGCATGAAGTTGGTATAACAAACAACTAGTCTAAATTCAAAACAATATCGGCAAAACATGCAATCATTTGTTCAGCAGCAATCAAACATGCAATCATTTGTAGTCGTAAAATCTAATTCCATTTTAGTTTATTTATTCACAACTAGCTTCTTACCACGGCTTCGCCCGCGTGGTACCCCGATAAAAAGTAGCCTATGTATTATTCTGATGTATAAGCTATATTAATGTAAAGTTTCATAAAAATCCGTTCAGTAGTTTTTGCGTGAAAGAGGAACAAACATCCTCACAAACTTTCACGTTTATAATATTAGTAGGATACTATCATTCGTTCTTAGTAAAATAATCAATGGTTGTGATTATTGTTATGAGTGATAACCGTTATAGTGTTATAATCGTCTAAAGTGTATATAGAAGCGCGGCAGCCCCTTGGCTGGTTGATGCATTTCCAACGGAGTTGCAGTCCATTCCTTTGGTGTTTTATATATTTATAACCATTCAAGACGATCAGGCGTTGCCGTCGTTCAAATTCAAATCGTGGCTCTGAAAAAAAAACAAGACTGATTTATTAACTGTAAATACGAAAAGCGTTGTAGAACTATATGATTATTTTTGTTTCCTTATATAAAACCCGTTTTCTGAATGAATAATCTACTAATTATATAATATTTTTTTTAGTAATTTTTTTGAATAACCTATTATTAAAAGTTAGTTAACATGAGATTTGACAACATGCTTTTCAGCTTTTCAGAATCCGGCCGTAAAATTCATATAAAATTATAATTATTACAGAAGCTCAATTAAAAAATAGGGTGATTTCCTAGATCTAGATTAGCATTTCAGAAAGTATCAATACAAATTTCAGGACAATAGCGCATACAACTTCCGCTCTGACAAAAAAGTTAGAAAAATTCAATTTTTTTTGAGAGATAGTTATTAGTGTCGGACTGCTAAAGTATGGAATAACACAAAAAAAAACAAATGACTATTGAATAAAATTATAGTTTCAAGTGTAAAATTTTATGTATGTTCAGTCTATATGGTATTTATAACAAAAAAATTGGCCTTTTTTATCAATATTTTGTATCAGTACATGGCGTTTAAAATAAATAAATAATGCTGGACTATTTTTTTGTATTATTTTTCTTTGGTTGTGGAATTTTGGTATCTGTGAAAGAAAGCCTACAAGAAGTTTATAATATTAGCTATACAATGTTAGTAGGAAATAAGGAATCTAAGTGAATGTTTATCATACAAATGATACACAGGAAAGTGATAATTTTGAGATTTTTAATTAATAACATAAAAACGCTGTATTTGAATGCAAAAGTTAATGATTTATATTTACACTAGATATATTAATCAAAACAATCAAAAATCTTTAAGAAACCCAAATATTATTTACGTAACATACATACCACACATGTGAGACTGACTCGTCTGCGGTCTACGAGACCTTCGACGACTACAACACGACTACGACTGTCTAAATGGCTGATAGGCGGCAGTTCAAACGGCAGTGAGTTCATTCCTTTACGTTCTTTGTATTGAAAATGTGTCAACAGTCCTCATTATTAATTAATATTGTTGGTGTTCTTAACATGTTTTAGTTGACATGAAATTCGTGTCGCCTCTATTCTATTATGTAAATTCGAAATAAAATAGGGAGTGACGTAAATTCTTTTAAGGGTTTTAGCAAAATTGTATTGATTGTTACTGTGATTAATTAGATACAATATCTTTAATTTATGTACTTACTTTATGTATCATTGGGGTAAAAAGCTTCCGTTTTGTAAACCTACCAATAGATAAATCAGAAATATTTAAAAAAGTATAAGGAGCTATGAGTTGAGCGCACCAGAATTCCTTCACTGTAAGAATTAGCCATAAATAAGAATATTATCTGAAAACGATTCTTATCATTTTTAATATTTACTTTGATCAATGGTTGTGGGTATTGCTATATTTGGTTATAGTTAACGTATTGTTTAACGTATGTATGTAGGCATTACAACCACGAGACGTTTTTTTCGCACATTGCCAACGAATTTTCGGTCCCATATTCAACTGCTTCACATATCTATATCCGGAAATGCTGATTGCTATTTTACCTTGCTGCGTACGCACAAAATGCGGACCTGAAAAGAGAAACTTCGTTGCTTAGGAACGATTCTCCATCTTTCAAACTTTCGCGATTAGATAACATAATTATAAGTCAGGAAAATAATAAAAAAGGTAAACGCGATAAAGACCCTTTAAACTTTTTTTTCTATCTAATTTTCAATTAAATAAATAAATCAAAACACATGCATAGTGCCACGGTATAAGGCCTCCCGCCTTATACTTTGAGTGTCTTCCAGTCAACCTTTGAGTGGATAATCTATCCACTGACATGCAAGGACGGGGGCTTATATAAAAAATAACAAATATAAAACTACTAGCTACTGCCTACGGCTTCGCTCGCGTGGTACCCGGGTAAAAAGTAGTGTGTTATTCTGATATTTAAGCTATATAGACCGGTAAAAATGAGGGTAGGCCTGTGTGTAACATAATTTTACTTAGTAGTATTACTTTACTTTATCTAGCTAGTTAATTTCTCGATAGGTAAAAATTGAGTAGTTATAGATTAATTTCCTTGATTTACTGTTTTTTTTCCTTTTGATTTAGTAGATAGGTAAGTAGGTACACTATGTTAGCAAGTAAGCACACTCGTGCTAAAATATAATTTTAAGTAGATACTTATAAGTACTTAATTTTTTGTTTTCTTATTTAAGTGAACTATGTATTATGTTCTTTGAGAAAAATAAAGAATCTTTAAACCGATATAACTTTAAAGTTTCATTAAAATCCGTTCTGTAGTTTTTGCGTGAAAGAGTAACAAACATCCTCACAAACTTTCACCTTTATAATATTAGTAGGATAGGATTAGTGTTAGTTGACCACAAAAGGGTGCGGTTTAGTGAGTCGGATTAATTTACTCGTATTAAGGGTATTCTAGAGCCTGGAGATAAAAACAACGATAGAAAAAGGGTGAGAAGTCAGCATTTTTGCATAGGTACAAACCTATTCCTCTGTTTTCCCTAAGTAATATATATTTTACCTGCGACGCAAACGCTTGCGTTAGACGTAAGAGGTGATTCAATTGTGCCTCTGTTACCTTATGGATAAAACTTTAGTACGAGTAATTTTAAGCATTGTTGGTTAGATAAGGTTTGTATCAAATACTGCAAAATAAAATCACATTATTATGAATAATTACAAGTATTTTTGTTTTCAGGCATTTATTTTACTGCCCGTTCTTTAAGTATTATTTAACTCGTTCCTCATTAGGTTCCAAAATTTTTAAACAATGCTAGTTATGAAAATAAACAAAAACATTCATATCCTGATATTCTACTTCCTGTCATAGCTTAATTCCTCCTATAATATAATTTATTAAAAAGTAAGTAGTGAAAACACCGTATGAACTGAAATTATATTACGTGATTTTTGTCCCCAGTTAATTTGATTAATTAGGAAAAAAATAGTGGCACCGAGTGTTAGCATTGTGAAATTTGCCTATATTGGAGCAGACAGGATTTTTAATACTTACTGTGCGATTAATGCTAAAAATATTAATAGTATGGTTATTTAGATATCTTTTACCGATAATTTCGTAACGGCTAAGCTAATTCAGTTTAAATTTGAATAGAGTTACGCTCTATTAGGGTTGCGCCCGCAATTGTTATATCATAATTATAATTCTGTTAATTATGTAGGTAAGTGTGGTTTTGATGCACAATAAAGAAAAGCCTATGTGTTATTATAAATCACGAACAACGAAAGCCAAAACCAAGAGAGCAGCCTATGTGTTATTCTAGGTCACGAACCACGAAACCCAAAACCAAGAGAGTGGTCTATGTGTTATTATAGATCACGAACCACGAAACCCAAAACCAAGAAAGTAACCTTTGTGTTATTCTAGGTCACGAACCACGAAACCAAAAACCAAGAAAGTCTATGTGTTATTCAAGGTCACGAACCAGCCTATAGTTATTATAGGTCATGAATCTACGAGTAGGTCCTTTTATTCAAAATTCAGCCGTTAAGAGGATTCTTCTTCTATCTATAGTTTCGCATTTATATTTACGATTATTATTCTATAAGGATTATAGATGGTTATGATTATTATTATGCTTGGTTATAGTTATCATATTAATATCGTCTAACGTGTGCAAGCAGGCATTACATCCACGGGACGTTTTTTTTGCGCATTGCCATCGAATTTTCGGTCCAGATTTTCTGTGTTTAACGAACCTGTGTCCAGAAATAATGATTGAAATTGTTCCTTTTTGAGAACGTATAAAACGTGGTTCTGAAAAAAAGCATCACAATTAATTACGGCACTGAGAATTAATCGAAAAATAGCTTATTACATCGGCTTCGCCCACGTGGTATCTGTTTAAAAATTTGGTAACGTTATTCTTCGCCATGAAATCATCTAAACGTACATCCAAATAGCCATACTCTCGTATTTATAATACCTATATAAGTAAATATCTGTTATATTTTTTTTATAAAGTGAATTATTTAGCATCACAAAAAAGAATATTTAGAAAGAATATTAAGAGATTAATGCATACGCTAGGTTTTAATATTATGGTTTAACCCTTATAAAATTTGATTGTTATTGAAAGTGATTTTTGTAAGTATAATTTACGCAACCTAATGACAAATAATTTCAATTAAATTATATTTCAAGCTTAACCATAACCTAGAAAACTTGAACTCAAAGCTGCAGCGTTGTAAATTTTGGTCCTATTGATAAAAAATTATTGATCAAAATATATATTTTTTCCTATTGATCTATGGATTTAATGTTTTGCATTTATATCCAAAAACGCTGATGCCTGATTGTGCTAATAAGTAATATTTTTTTTAACACATCATAAGAATTTGTATCTCACTGTCTCTAATTTGATTCATATGTGAACACAAACTTTGTTTAAGGGTCAAAAAATAGAAGAACGTTCGTTTGTTTCTGTATATTTTTCTATATCAACGGTCAGTGGTTATGGTTATTCTTGTGTTTGATTATAGTGATCGTGCTTTCATCGTTCAAGGTATGTAAGCAAGCGCTACACCGGCGGGTCACTTGCATTGAACAACGCCATCTAGTTTTTGATCCCATCTTCATGTGCTTCACGTATTTGTATCCAGAAATTATGATAGCTGATGCCCCATTTTGAGTACTGACAAACTGTGGCTCTGAAACGAATAATAACTATCAGAATTTTTAGAAGTGGCAGAGCTCCTTGTGAAAGAGCTCGTTTGAGGAAGTACTACCATCATACCTATTTCGTATAGAAGGTTTAAGTGCCGGTGAATTTATAGGCACATGAGACTTTTCTCCGGTGAAATCTCAAGGTCGGCATACCGCGAGTGATAACTCTGTTGTTGTAGTCGTTCTTAGATACGGTAACCGCTTATCAACAGGTAATCCCGTTTGCTTATTTGTCGATTTAATTGTATTTAAAATCTCTTCGAAACAGGGATTCTTGTTAGTAGATAGCATTTCTAAATATTTTCAGCCTTTACGTTTTTTTATTCCAAAAACTATCGTAAACTTGACTATTCATATTGTAAAACCGGGAACGGCGCGTCGCACAGTGCACTACCACGCGGAAGGAGAAAGTCGCGACCACTCACCCTGATGAAGAATGAGTCGGAATGAGTCGAAACTTAGTCGGTGCCTTCACCGATAGTGCAGTACGTGAAAATTATCGTTTTTACAATATGAAAAGCCTTTACGTTATTTATATATGTATATGAGTCCCAAATAGACGACCGATGTGGCGCGGTGGGCGAAGGTCCGCCTGCGACACAAGAGGTTGCGGGTTCGATTCCCGCCCTGGGACAAATGTTTGTACGATCTGCAAATATTTGTTCCGGGTGTTCTGGGTATTTTCTATGTATAATAAAAAAATATCTATCTATGTAATGTATTGTATTAAGTATATCAGTCATTTAGTACCCATAACACAAGCTCTGCTTAGCTTGGGGCTAGATGATGCTGTGTGGATTGTCCAGCATTATTTATTTATTTATTTTAAATATGTCTCGCAATAACGCCTGTAATCGGCAATGCTTAGACCAATTACGCCATGGATCGAGTGACGCCGAGCAAATTTATTTGGCACTTGCAATTCAACTAAGGGCTGATGGGTGCCATCTACAAGTGTTTTAAGTTTATTCGGAAACCTTCCTGCTCCATTAGCATATATAATTAATATTAATTAATACAAAAAATAATGACATTTCAAATAATAGATACTTTGTTTAAGGATGACCATTTTTATTCAGGAAACTGTAAGACATTGTTTATGTTGTATCAATTTTTTTTATACAGTATCTAAAATTTCCTACAAGTTTCCTACAAAGATAGGTAAGTATATATACATAAGTTAAGCTTTATATAGAATTACATGATTGACCTAAGAACTAAATTAAAAGTAACATGGAAATCGGAGAATTACAAGAGCTAAGTTTGCATTGGCCTTCAGCTCTCTATAATGCTACTAAATGTTACACGGCTGCAGCGCTGGATGACTAGACAAATACCTCACGCTTAGTTTTCCTTCCACGCTATTGTAAATTTGTCAAGGAACAACTTGGCAGCAGTCACGTGACATCTTAAAAGCTAATGTCATTCCCATAGAATTCAACCTTTACGCGGTGTTAACGCCAAGAAAGTAGTAGTTATCTATGGGGCCAGGCCAAAGCTAAGCGTGAGGTATCTATTCTTCTAGACACCCAGTTTTATGCTATTGTTTTATTGCAACGCATATTTGTTGTAAACAATACGCTCAATGGTTATGTTTATTACTATGTTTGATAATGCTAATTGGACCATCATCGTCCAATGTGTGCAGAAAGGCAGAACACACACCGCGCGCTGTTTTTTTTGCGCATCGCCACCGTATTTTCGGTCCCATTTTCATGTGCATTAAATATTTGTGTCCAGAAACGATGATGGCTGAAGTACCTATTTTCGTGAGTATAATATGTGGCTCTGAAATCATTCATAAATTATAGTAGCAAATGCACTTTTAAAATGATTTTCCGAGTACTTTTATTGGTATGCATTTTTATAAGGAAAAATGTGAGGCAACAAAGCTTAGATACCCCTTGATAGAAAATGTATATTGCCAAAGGTAAAATATATAGGTACATAGACGAATTAAATTGTACAAAAATGATTTCTTTTTAATCTAAAGTTATTTTTTTTTTTAACTTGATATACTGTTTTTATCAATCACCGTCACCGTCTGCTCCTGTCGCCAACAAAACGTCAGATGTTGAAGTGATTATTCTGCTGTATGAGAATAAAAAAAATTACCTAGAATACCTTGCTTACAATACATGATTATGTTCATTTTTATGCTTTATTACAATAATTGTATTTTCCTCGTTAAGAGTGTATAGAAAGGCACGACAACGAAGAGATGGTGCTTTTGCGCATTGCCAACGAATTTTAGGTCCATTTTCTGAATGCTTCACATATCTTTGTCCACAAAAACTGATAGCTGTTGTCCCTTGTCGAGTTCGTATGAGTTGTGGCTCTGAAAACAGTAACCTTCTTTATTTTTCTTAATAAACTCTGGCTAATGCTTAGTTTACACAAAGTCAGATGTAAAGACAGTCAGCAGATGAGTTCAGCGCGCAACTACAGTTGTCTGGCTGTTTTCAGATTTACTTGCCTACTTACTTCTTTATTCTTTATTCTTTATTGTACACACAGATAATACAAACAAAAGACTTACATATAGGACATGTACAAAGGCGAGCTTAACCCTAACAAGAGTTTTCTTCCAGCAAACCTTTGAGGATAGGGACAGCTGATAAATAGAAAATAGACTGACGGTCATGTATAACCATTGATTAAGATGACAAATTCTATGAAAATATGTGTCAAGAAGCTTTGATTAGATCCAAACCAATCGTTATTGTGTTGGCGAACTTAACATTAACAACTTAACAATCAAGTTGTGACAGACAGTTCATAAGTTCGGCGAGCTCTGTAGCGCAGTGAGCGGAAGCCCGTCTGAGACGCAGAAGGTTGCGGATTCTATTTCCGCCGCGGGACAAATGTCCATATGATCTGCAAATATTTGTCTCGGGTCTGGGTATTTTCTATGTATAATATGTATGTATTTACAAAAAAGTATATAAGTAGTATAAAAGTCATTTAGTTCCCATAATATAACTTCTGCTTAGTTTGGAGCTAACTGATGCTGTGTGAAAAATGACCAGAATTATTTATTTATAAATTTATGTATGTATGTATAAGTTGCGCGTGCAACTTAGCTGTCTGGCTTTTTTCGATCCTTGTGTAAACCAATCATAAATGAAAAACATTTATTTGGCATGACATGTGTTTTCTTAATTTAATAATAATCCATGAAAAATATTAAATAACATAAGTACAACACACAGTATGTTGTTAAATTAAACCAAACAATGTAACCAAACACTACTATCTAAAATCGCCAAATTTAATTACTGCACCAGCTGAAAGGGAAGTTCAACCCGATTCTATAAATTCACTTTAAAAAAATATTTAATGATCATTAAAGGTACATTGTGAATAAGACACATTTTAATGAATTCAAGATCAGAGACACCTCTCACTAGTCTACCTGCAATACCAAAAGCTGTAAAGCCTTCGAAACATCAGGAATGTCAATAAAATAAAACAACGAAATAAATCACTATAAAAATGTTTATATTCCATTCTGTAAAATGTAAATACTCTTATTCTACTCATTAGGATCTGACGGAGTTTTTGCTTTTGCAAACTGTTTCTACAAAAACTGAAAATATTGTGGACTCAATGAGTATGCTTGTTGAGACATTTTATAATATTAATTTTGGTATCTTTATCGAATGTATGCAATGAGGCGAGACAACCCTGTGAAGCATGACACGAGCATTTCCAACGAATTCGTCCCCCTGACAGAATTTTATGTTTATAAAATTTGTAGTTACCCACCCTGATCGTTAGGTTACCTTGAGTCGAATATACGTATCGCGGCTCTGAAAGAAAAAAACTAATGTTAATCCTACTAATATAATAAATGCGAAAGTCTGTGTGTGTGTGTGAATATTTGTTACCACGTATCTCCGTAACTAATAAACCGATTTTGATGAAATTTGGAATGTAGATAGTTTAGGATCTGGAATAACACATAGGCTTTTTTGAAAATCGATCCCTAAGGGGGTTAACTGGGGTGGTAAAGATTCTATGAAAAAAAAATTTTTGATTCGCTCAAAACTCTGTACAAATAAACTTTAATGAAACACGTATTTTTTTTATTTTTTTAAAACTACCCTTTGGGGGTGTGCAATTGAGTTCTAAACTTTGTATAAATTGTAATCCTATTCAAAAGTTCGTGGACATAGTTTGAAGCCTGGAGACGGTTATATGCTACTTTTATTAACATAACACGCGGGCGAAGCCGCGGGCAACAACTAGTTACAGATATAATTATAGCATAATTACTGATTTAATCTGATCATATTGAAATGTATCCTGTGTCCTCCATTGCAATAGGATGTGTACGAGATCGTAGGTATGCGCGGCTTAGTGTGGTGGAGCTGATTGAATTTTTTTATATAGATATGTAAGATAAACTTTATTGAGCTAGTAAGCATAAAGTATTTCGCTTATTGTTAATGCTATTCGATGATTATTGAATGCTGGGGTCATTAATTTAGGGACTGTGAAGAAAAAGAACTGCTATAGATACTTAAAATGTTCACGCTGATGTGGCTCGACTGCTAGCCGAATACCTATGCAATTGGTAAACCACGCGATGCCTCGTGGAAGTCTCACGCTACCTACTAAGGCTTGAATTCACCAACAAAATCGTACGCTCACTTATACCGAATTTCCCTAGAAATACCATAATTTTCTTTTGTTTACCTAAGTCTTGTTCTATTTGGTGAAAATATAATTTCATTTTTAATTTCGGCTTTTTTTAAAACCCGATAATAAACAAGTGACATAACAGTGCGCAACTTTGTGTTGTATGAAAAGAATAATTGGTTTATCCTCAATGATTATGGTTAAAGCCATCTTTAATGATAGTTATAGAGGTAGTATCATTATCGTCAAGCGTGTGAAGAACAGCTCGACAGCCCACAGCGTAGTTTCTACATTGCCAATGTATTTTCATCCCGGATTTTCTGTGCTTGTAGTATTTGTAACCGTGGTAGCATAAAACACGACGTCCTCTTTTCGAGCATATGTATTTAGGTCCTGCAAACATATTGATGTCATATCACCGGTTCTTTTTTGGTTCATACATTTAGCCGTTATTTGACGGTGAGGTAAAATACATATAATTAAATGTTTACAAATTTGTTTTATCCTATCCTATTGATGTTATAAACGTGAAAGTTTGTGAGGATAGATGTTTGTTACTCTTTCACGCAAAAACTACTGAACGGATTTTGATGAAACTTAACAGTTATATATCAAAATAACACATAGGGTACCTTTATCAGGGAACCACGCGGGCGAAGCCGTGGGCAGAAGCTAGTTATAATGGAATAATTGTTAGTTTTCGTATAATCACAGTAAATATTACTTTACCATCAAATGTCTGTAAATGTTCAGTGTTAAACATAGATCTTAACAAAGAATGTCATGAAAAACAGTCTTGAACCACCTCTATACGCCAAATAAAATCTCATCGCTATACGTAAAATTCTTAGTTAATTTAATTTAAAATACCTATCCAACTGCATAGTGCAACCTACCCTTGAATAATGCTCTTCAGGACCTACTCTACCTAAGATATTGTATGTACATATTTACATATTTACTCTTTTTGTGTGCAGCATAGACTTATAGACTAGAAGATATTATAGAAATACAAAATTCTAATTCTAATTAAAACGGGACGAAAAGTTCAGATCCATTATCTTCTATGGTTAATAGGCATCACGTCATATAGGTAGATAATATAATAGGTACTAAAACACGGTACAGCTGGTTATATTTTATTCATACTTTATTACATTTTTGTTTTACAATATTATATGGGTAGATGTACATATATTTATGATTCGAAATTATCGTGATTTGGAATCATTTTAGGTTATATAACGACTCTACCATGTACTTTTACTATTCTCTAAACTGTTAAGAGGTCGTTTCTCATGGGCGAGCAAAGTAATCATTGAGTTCTCGTCTCACGAGCGTCGAGCGTGGTTGCAGACGGTGCTCATGAGGAAATACCTCGAAACGGTGAACCCAATATAATTATCCTAAAACGTATTAAATGCTTTTTATCAAGCTGCTAACCAACATCAGTATAAGTCTGAGGATCCGCATTTTAACTAAAATCTTTCTTCAGTACATGGTTGTGGTCATGTTTATGATTTTATTATCTTATATGTTCAGCATGCTGGAGGACATTTCAAAATCATCCACTATGCCACAATGTTTAAGACCCGCCTCTACAACCAATGTGTCCTGTTTTATGCTGTCAATAATTATAAGTTTAACGGATCTTTATCGCGTTTACCTTTTTATTATGTTCCCGAAGTTTCAACTGTATTGCAACAGCAAAGACCCGTTAAACTTATAATTATGTTATCTAATCGCGAAAGTTTGAAAAATACTTATGCTGCCAAGACATGGACGCTCACAAAGGAGACTATACAAAATATAAAGCCACACAGAGAGCCCTGGAGCGCGCCATACTCAGCATTATGCTGCTAGAACAAGTCCTCAATATCGAAATTCGAAAGCAGACAAAAGTATAAGACGCTAGCAAGCGAATATTGGGGCTCAAATGGAGTTAGGCAGGTCATGTGGCTAGGCGCGGTGATGACAGGTGAAGCAGGGTGCTTACTCAGTGGTGGCCCCGAGACGGTAAAACGAGTGCTGGTCATCCGCCGGCAAGATGGGTCGACGACACAGAAAAAGCCGCAGATCGTACATGGGTCCGATTGGCACAAAATCGAGGCGGATGGCACAAACAAAAAGGGTCCTATGTCAAGAAATGGGATAAGACAGGCATGACGATGATGATAATGAGTGTTTATGAAAGGTATAAGCCCGTTTCGTTTCGTTGACCATTTCGAGGTTCTTCCAGTTTCACAATCATAGGACGGTGTCCACAACAAAGGGTCATAATTGAATCATATTTTTTTTTCTCAAGTACGTGGTTATGAATATAATTATATTTAGTAACAGTGTTATCTATAGAGTAGATGTAAGCTTTGCAACCCGAGCGAGAACACTGCCATCGTGTTCTAAGTCCTTGTTTTCTATGCTTGGAGAATTTATAGCCTGAAACGTAGATGTTGAATATGCCTCCTTTAGATAGAACTAATACTGGACCTACAAAAGAAAAACTATATTTTTACTGGATACCTATTTACTTTTATAATAATGACTAAATAAAACAAATATATAAAATGCATATCGATACATAATTTTTTTTTAGATCGCAATGAATTTTTTACATACTAAATACATTATGCCGGATGGTTTGTCATTTACTTCAATGGCATCTTAAAGTAATGAATTGTATGAATATTTGTTTAATGTCTTTTGTAGTGATGTAGTGACCTCATTGAAAATAAGAAATTGTAATCCGACATTGCTATTTAGTTTTACAAAATCCCAATGATAAATTTAATTTGGCATGAGAATTTGAATGATTTTTCAGAGTGCTTAGCCATGTCAAAATTGTTATTTTGCCTGTAAAAGTATGTAAAAGTTCATTCATGTCAAAGTTCACGGCAATATTGTCATGAAAACCAGTATCGAACTATCGCCATCCACAAACAAAGTACTAAATATAAGTTTAACGGGTCTTTATCGCGTTTACCTTTTTTATTATTGTCCCGACGTTTCAACGGTATTGCAACAGCCGTGGTCACGGGATGACTGAAGTATACGGAGCTATCGTCGAGAAATAAAGGCAGTAGTAGTACAGTTGAAACGTCGGAAAAATAATAAAAAAGGTAAACGCGATAAAGACCCGTTAAACTTATAATAATTATGTTATCTAATCGCGAAAGTTTGAAAAATACCAAAGTACTAATGAAAGTTATACTGGATTAAACGGGACGGAATAGTTACAATGCGTTTTCTAGTATGATAAGGCACGACACGTAGGAAGATATGTTTGGCACTAAAACACTATATTTTATAAATTTTTCGATATATTTTATTCAATCTGTATGATATCTGAATAAATATTTATTTACATAACGTTGTGTTTACATAAACAAACAAATATCTGCAGCGCATTCAAACACTTATCTCGCAGCTATAATTCGTAGTAAGTAATATAACTAGTCTATATTGGTAGTATGAATCGTAGATTCAAATTCTCGATATCATTACCCACGACGTAAGGAGCCCGTATATGCGTTGCTCTATATCTTGTATAGGTATACATTATTGAAGCTAGCAGCGAACATGTGAGTGAGGTACCTGCGGTTTTTGCGTGTGATTGTCGAGCGGCGGCCGGCCGGCCCTAAGAGGTTATTTATTTGTATGACTCTTTCTAACCCATCTCAATGTATTATACATTATTGAAGCCAGCAGCGAACATGTGAATGATGTCCTGCGGTTTTTGCGTGTGAGTGTCGGGCGGCGGCCGGCCGGAGATCGTACCTACTGCGGACGCGTCCGCAGGTCTGCAGTTTACATTCTATGGTTCATGGTTATGGTCATTACTACACTTTATAATAGTATTGTCTTCTATAGTGTAAATGAAAGCTTTACAGCCTCTGTTAGAGCGCGTACAGTTCCATCGAGTTTTGAGTCCTTGCATTCTTTGCTTGCAGAATTTGAAGCCTGAAACAATGATGTTGAATCTGCCTCCTTTAGAAGGTACGAAAATTGGACCTGAAAAGGAAACGCTTTCATAAAATAATGCAAAACCAGAAAACAGATTGGTCAGAAACGAGACCTAAATCGATGTATACAATATCCAAGAAAAAATATTTAATAGCCACATAATTTGCTTGCACGGCTCACTTCAAATAACAGGCAAACTTTACTAAAGAGTATCAACTCTTTAGTAGGTAAGGTTTTGGAATAAGCTATCAACCATACATATCTAAAATCATTAAATTATAAAATCTGGAATGAATACAATATTTTATTCCAAAAACTATCGTGAACTTGACTATTCATATTGTAGAACGGGAACAGAGTGCACGGCGCGACGCGGAAGGAGAAAGTCGCAACCACTCACCCTGATGAAGACTCTCGGAATGAGTCGAAACTTAGTCGGTGCCTTCACCGATAGTGCAGTACGTGAAAATTCCCGTTTTTACAATATGAATACAATATTATTTTAATTTAATATTCTCTTTTGCCAAACATCTTTTAAAGCTATCATTCATTCAGCTTGAAAGTTTGGCAAACCGCATAAAGTTTTTTTAAGGAAAATTAAACATGCGGACTTACCTCTATAAATTATATAATAGTAATTTTCAAACTTCTGCGATCAATAAGCATAATTTTTATACATCATGCACAGGTTTTCGCGTCACAATTCAATCTTGCATTTAGTGTAGTGTGTCGCAATGTGTACATAGACTTTTCTAAATCTGAAGATTAAATGAGAGTAATCGCGGCTAGCAACGGTAATCAAAGTGTAAGGATTAACATGCACTCAGAAACAGAATCTAACAAAGTAAATTTGACAAAACGTACACCTAAAATTAATTAAAGCAAACTCCCCCTCAAGATAAAACTAATAGACAGTAATAAGAGTTTCTTTGATCATGTTGTCTCTGCTATTGCATAAAACCCTGTACAGTGTCAAGGAGTTTTTAGAGAATGATTATAGTCACTACGAAAGTAATATTCGAAGCTGAATCATTTGTTTTCCTATTTTGTACCAATTTAGTTTTTGTTTCTATGAAAGTTGTACAACTACACTTTTATATTTTATTAATTGTCTTAATTTATCAATTATACAAATGACGATGCCCCTATACCGAGTGTGTAGATTTTTTTTTCGTTTATATGTAAGATTTGGGTATTTTGTTTATTTTTTAATTTAACAAACTTAAATGATTTTAATATTATTGGAATAATATTAAAAATGATAATTATAATTCATGTATTATCAAATTGACGAAGTGTAGTATGTAGAACTTGACTAAGTAACTACTTATAATATTTTGTTAGAAACCCATATAAAACTTATAAATTTATCGGTCTGGGTCTCGGGTCTGGGTGTTTTTCTATGTATAATATGTATGTATTTACAAAAAAAGTATATAAGTAGTATATCAGTCATGTAGTTCCCATAATACAAGTTTGTAGTTTATAGTTTGAGGCTAGATGAAGCCGTGTGAAAAATGTCCAGCATTATTTATTAATTAATTTATTTATAATTAAATTATTTTATCACTACGCTAAGTATAACGCGGGTCGTGGTTGTGTTGTAAGTTATGCTTCAGTATCCGTATGTGTTTATCGTCCTCTGAAGTGTAGACGTACGCGATACAGCCCTTACATGTATGAGTGGAGCATTGCCAGCGTGTGTGAGTACCTCTGCTCCTCTGCCTGCTGAATGCAAATCCTGCTATACATATGTTAAGGTTGCCTCGTTTGGAACGTACAAAAATGAAATCTGAAATTGCATTAAACATTTAGAATGCTCCTACCAACACAAAACATTAAATAAAACACCAAGACATCATCAGAATCATCTTCTTTTTAGTTTTTTTCTTTGACTGAAATTTTAGCCGTCTATAGCTATAATATTAGGGGTGGGATATAAAAAGCCAGGTGGTGCGCGAAATTCGTACGAAGAACTAACAACTTTTATTTTTGTAAACAAAAACTATTCTTCTATCATGTTTCATTAAACTAACAAACGCGTATTCACGCGTTATCCTCCCTTATCTTCTTACCGGCCTAATGCAACACAAGGACTTCTGTAGTCAGTCCAAGAAATGTGGGTCTTGGCCGGAATCGAAAATAAATTAAATATTGGCCTACACCGAGACAGAGAAGTGTCAGGATATGAAAAAAGTCTGAAAAGTACACAAACGTGCATCTATTCCAAAAAAACTACTTGGCTGATTTAATAGTCTCACAGAAAGCATACGGAATCGGCCATGGATGAATGATGATAATTATTATTGAATTATTTGTTATTTTAATTAATAATAAGACACTATGGCATAATGAAACATACAAACACATAATGGATAAAGCTATCTGAATAAATAAATACATTATTATTATTATTATTTACCCCTACTCGGTGATTATAAGATCGGAAACTGTTTGGTCGAGATACAACATGTATAAGCGAAAATGCAAGAAACTTTGTCAGCTTTTTAGATAAAATTAAAGTGACAATCAAGCATATAGCCCTGTTGATAACCGTTATTATTGGTGGTTTGGTAAATGGAATTATTGGAGGATATTCACTCTCCGTATCGTCTCTACTCACCCTTACATCTCTATTTACCCCATTTTAGGGTATGGGTGCCGGACTTTCTTGACGTAAGTGCAGATGGGCATTTTAGATATGTGCGAGTATAATTAACTTAAGCTAAGCCATTTAAGACTTCGTTGTCGCCACATGGTTGTGGTTAGATGTATATTTTATGATACCGATCATGCCACCATCGTTGAGCGTGTGCACGGTGGCGTAACAACCTCGACTGGTGTGTGTTGCGCACTGCCAACGAGTTTTTAAGCCCTTTGTGCTTTGCTTGCTGTATGTGTAGCCAGCCATATATATATTAAGGTTTCCACATCTCGAGCGTACAAATTTGAAACCTGAAAATAATAAATAAAAGCTTTTCAAAAATAATAAAAAAACGTGCATGGTTAGAATTTTCGAACTTCGCACCCATGTTGTCAGAAATTGTATACCGGATATTATTGTTAAAATTATAGTTTTGTATATATATATTATCTCAGCAGTAGTTTGCCTGTGGGATAGTAATATTTTTTAGTAAATATACAATAAACGTGAAGAAAAAAAAACCTATGTATGAAATTTTATTCTAGATATCATTGTTAAAATTATAATATACATGTATTGTTTAATCAAAGCAATGGTTTGTCACGAAGTAACTTATAATATTTCATTATTATTAAACGAAAAGATTACAAATAATCGTTATGTAGGTAATATTCGAATTAGTTTAGACAATCATAGGTGTTACGTTTGTTTTATTTTCATAGATATCTGTCACGGCTGTTTTCTATGTCAGTGAATTCATGTGAATGCGTTGCGAAGCGAACGTAAAGCGATTCAACGCGGAGGGATGCGTGTTTTTTCTGTGTCTAATTTTTTACCGAGAGACAGGGCCTCAACTATATTTTGTGAAACATAACAATTTGGTTAATTAAATAATTTAATTATGATTTATATTATTCTTTATGCGACGCGACTACGCTGCCTACGTGCCCGGAGCCTCCGTCTTTACAATATCAAATGTTCAAAAATTACAAACTGATCACGTTCGCTTCACGTCGCGCCGCATTCGCGTGAATTCGCTCACATAGGATAATTCAAGCGGCTGTGACCGCACGCGCTGGACGCGGTATTACATTATACATCGCCGCACCGTATTCGTGTTTACTCACGTAAGAAAAAACATGAATAAGTATTCGCTTGATTTTAGTGCAGTCAAACATATGAAGCTTCTAATTGTTTGTTGCCTTCTCGTGGTTATGGTAAAATCTATGTTTTGTAATTCTGATCAGACCACCATCTCTGAGCGTGTGAACGCTTGCGTAACAGCCACGACTGGTGTGTGTCGCGCACTGCCAACGGGTTTTGAAACCCTTTGTGATGTGCTTGCTGTATGTATAACCGGCAATATATATGTTCAGGTTTCCACGTCTTGAGCGGACAAGTTTTACATCTGAAAATAAATTATAAACTTGTATAGATGTGGTATATAAAATAGATATACAGCTATTTACCACAATAGGACAAAATACTTTATTTTGAATGGAATCCTGAATTATTTCATATATGTTTAATTTTTATTATTAATCAATGCAATTAAACATTAATGTCAACCTCTGTGGTGCAGTGGGCGGAGGCTCGCCTGAGATGCAGTAGGTTGCGGGTTCGATTCCCGCTGCGAGACAAATCAGTCATGTAGTTCCCATAATACAAGCTCTGCTTAGTTTGGGGCTAGATGAAGCTGTGTGAGACTGTCCAGCATAAAAAAAAGTCGTTATGATCTGAAAAAGTTATTATTTATTACTTATTTATTAACAATGAACGGAACTATTATTTAGGGGGAGGTCGCAGTCGTTAACTCTTCCTATGACGTACCAGAACAAGTCAAAGTAAAAAAACGTATGTTGCCTGGGTACAGTTTGGCAGATTATTTTAATACACTCTTTTTCTTGACTTATAGGTAATCTAGCATGCGGGATTAAGAAATAAAAACTAGAATAACGTCTAAAAGTATTTAAAAATACGGCTAATCTGCAGCCAGTGCACCCATTGTTCTCTTTCACCTCAAGTATCACCTGTCTCTGCTCTATTGGTTGACGATTGCGGCTACTCTCGCTATTATGATCAGCACTTAAGCTAAATGAGTTTATGCTACGACATCAATACTTTTTACTATATTTTTTTTACTGCAGCCTGTCCTACGTGCGCGGAGACACCGCCCGTACATTATGAACTCCACAGGATAATTCAAGCGATTGCAACGGCTTCATAATATGCACGATTGTGATTGCGCAATGAATTCTTTCTTTGTTGTCTTCTCATGGTTGTGATTAGATTTATGTCTTATAATACTGATCGTGCCACCATCATCTACCGTGTAAACGCTAGCGTAGCAGCCACGGCCCGTGTGTGTCGCACATTGCCAGCGGGATTTGGAACCAGTCGTGCTTTGCTTGCTGTATGTGTAACCGGCAATATAAATGTTGAGGTTTCCACGTTTAGAGCGAACGAAACGGAGCTCTGAAAAAAAATGGCAATCAAAATGTTGTTTGTTCGTAAACAGTGTTCCACTAGGCGGGCGATAGGCTTGCATCCTGTTGTATAGAGTGCAAAATACTAGCTATAATTTTTAGCCGTTTTTCTGATTAGTATTTGGATACTACTTGGATCTGAGAATCTCCCTAATCCGAGGATGTTTATTTATTTATTTAATGCTACATAAACAATGTACTTAACTACAGGTAGGACTTAATATACAGGGCTATACAGCATTTTCTACTAATCGTTCATTGGGATAAAAATCAAGAGCATAATTGTTTTAAAATTGTAAACAACTTCGTATTAAAAACAAGTATTTATACATTGTCATCGGTTTATCGAAACTTGTACCGCAGCCAAAAGTTGCGTTCAGTTCTTAATAATTAAATGTTCTGGTAAAAATATGCCCAAACACTGGAAGTTTAAATTACCCATGGAAGAGTCCCATTGTTGTTGACCTTCCATCTACATAATACCTATTTCAATATACCTAATCAACTGACTTTTTAAAGGAGCTTCTTAATTGTTGTGTATTTTTTTGTGTGTTTATTACGCAATATCTTCGACAATTTTTATTGCATCCAACGTACTTAGAGGCAAATGCGGTGTCTTCGTGCGATGAGATCAAGAAGGTTATGTAAATCTAATATAAGAATAGTTACAATCATTTCGATTGTGATTCGTCAAATATCCCTGAAATCATGTATAAAAAAATACATGATTTCTGGGAATGTATCAATCATGCATAGAATAACTTAAAAATGATTACTAAAATCCTACTAAGCTGCTCCCTCTTTTTTATATCTTTTTTTTTTATATTTTTTATAATTTTGTGTTGTCTTATAATCACTTCGCTCGAACTCGAGGGTTGACGACTTTCCCCACTCTATGCTCGTGAATGAAGAGACTTTGTCAGGCACTATAATAAAAATAAATACAAATTACAAAACTTGAGCTCGCTCACTTATTAAAACACGTAGGACATACATATTGCGTACCATAAGAAAAATAAACAAATTAACAAAACTTGACTTCGGTCACTTAGTAAAACACATAGGACATGGATAACTATTTACTGGACATAGCCTCCTTACTCACAAAAATAAAGACCGGTACGAGAGCATTTTACATTTTGATTGCCCTCTCATGGTTGTGGTTAGATTTATGTCTTATAACACTGATCGTGCCTCCATCATCTAACGTGTAAATATCAGCGTAGCAGCCACGGCCCGAGTGTGTCGCGCATTGCCAGCGGGATTTGAAACCAACCGTACTTTTCTTGCTATACGTGTAACCGGCAATATAAATGTTGGGGTTACCACGTCTAGAACGTACGAAACGGAACTCTGAAAAGAAATGGTAATAATAACTTTGTAGTTGCGAAATCGTTGTTCTATTAAACGGCGATACGCTCGCGATCTGTTGCTTCTGCTAGATATGTTTGGCCGTATTTTTGACTACTCTTATTTATTTTTATTGGTTTGTCGTCGAGACTTGACAGGTAGGCGACAGGCTTTTCGTCAAGTTTTGGTAAGATTGTAACACTACCACACAAGGCACACATACAAGGAAAGTCTAAATTACACAAATCTTTCAACTATTCAAAAACAACGCAGCCATTTATTTCAAAAAAGGTATACAAAAAAATGTATCCCGAAAATTTCGAAACATAAATCCGCTTTTTTGCGTCTAATCGGCAATGAGATTTTTGCTATGAATCGAGTGATGCTGAGGCCGAATTTATAGGACACTTTCGATTCATTCTGAAACAATTCTGTTTGATGGCCGAAATTATTCAACCAATGACAAGAGATGGCACCACTAGTCAACAAACTATGGTATCAATAATTATGATCATGAACATTATTAACTTGAATTATAAAGTTTTCGTGGCGTATCGTGTGAATGCTAGCACGGCATCCACGGTTCGCATGCGTTGCACATCTCCATATAATTTTAGTTTTCGAAGTTCGGCTTTTGCAGAATCTGTACCCTGCTACAGTGATGATAGGGTTACCTCGCACTGAATAACTGAACATTGCCCCTGAAAAAGTTTGTAATCTATACTAATAATAAAACGGAAGAGTATTTTTTTAAATTAAACGCTCTAATCTCTGGCACTACTAGTAGGATACTTTTTGCATTTGATAACCCAATTCATGAGGAAGGTTATAAGGCAATAACATCACGCTACGATCCTTAGGAGCCGAGCAAAAGAAGAAGAAGCAAAAGAAGAAGAAGAATAGCGCGAGGGGGCGATACGATGCGGTAGGTCGGGGACTGAGGGGGCCGTGGCACAGTTTGTTTTACTATACAAGGTGTAAACACTGGGGAGGAAAGGTTATCGAATGGCGACCAGGAACTTAAGGCTTAGTGTGAGTTTTTGTTACAAGTGATCGCGTGAACGCGTATTTTGTATAAAAGAAGAAGTGTACAGTTCATAAACTACCCGCTATATAGGAGCTCTTAGCAGTTACTGAGCTTCTTATGAAAGAGCTCAATCCGGGAAAGTACTGCCCCCATACCTATTCTGCCACCAAGCAGTAATACTCGCAATGCTGTGGTTTGGAGGATATAGGTCCCGTTGAAATTATAGACACATAAAAATTTTCACTCCTTAGACTATGGTAAACACTTACCAATAGGTATTTTGTTATGTATAAGGTTGTTTTGCGTAAAAAAAACTATTCGTATCATACAGCTTAAGATCGCACATTGGGCTATAAAATAATAATAATGCTGGAAATTTTCACACAACATAATCTAGCCCCAAACTAAGCAAAGTTTGTATTATGGGAACTACATGACTGATATACTACTTATATATATTTTTTTGTAAATACATGATATACATAGAACACCCAGACCCGAAACAAATATTTGCATATACAAAAATTTGTCCCGTGGCGGGAACTGAACCCGCAACCTTCTGCGTCTCAGGCGCTGGACCACAGAGGTCGTCAAAAAAGAGCTGTGCTCCGAGTCTCACTACGCTATTCAATCGGAAACAAAATCTTTAGGATAACGAAAGCCATGAGAATTGGTTGGTAGGCATATGGATTAGTTGCAGTTCGTACGTCGTCATTATGGAGTAAACAAGCAAGTAAGTTGCAGTACGTGCGACAGGCGAAAAAATACCTAAACCTTTTGTCGCATTTCGTGCCACGAGTAAATTTATAATTATGAACAACTAAGTTTTAACCATAGAGCAAAACATTTAGAAGTCTAGCTTTTTAAAAAAAAACCGGTAATCGATGGGGATTAAAGGTTCCATCCAAGGGGCTATAGCACCAGACATAGGAAGGATATAAGAAATACATTGATTTTATCAATTAAAATTGTTCTGTTTCTCAGTGATTATGAATATTATTACATTTGATTATAACATTTTCATCTGTCAATGTGTATAATGCCGCTCGACAGCCACGGCTAAGGTGTGTAGCGCACTGCCATCTTACTTTTGAACCTCGAGTCCTGTTTCTACTGAATCTGAATCCTGCTAAAGTGATGATAGGGTTACCTCGCGCTGATAAACTGACTATTGGCTCTGAAAAATATAAAATCACATCGTGATAAATGTTTCTGTCTTAGTTAAATTACTAAGTCTGTATTCATTTAATCGAACACAATAATTTACAAAATTAATGTTCATATTGTAAAAACGGGAATTTTCACGTACCGCTCTATCGATGAGGGCACCCACTAAGTTTCGACACATTCCGAGTGTCTTCATCAGGGTGAGTGATCGCGACGCAAAGGGAACACTCGGAATGAGTTGAAACTTAGTCGGTGCCTCCACCGATAGTGCGGTACGTGAAAATTCACGTTTTTACAATATGAATAGTCAAGTTCACGATAGTTTTTGGAATAAAACAATTGATGTCTTCATATATTTCTCATCTACTTACTCAAGATTATGAATATTTTTTACACTTCATTTTAACGTTTTCATCTGTTAATGTGCAAAGGGCGAATAACAACTGCGGTTATATTTTGCGCATTACCATCTTACTTTTAATCCTCTCATCCTGTTTCTACTGAATCTGAATTTTGATATTGTTTCTCATCATTGAGTATAATCAGAAATTATATCTTTAACTTTAAAGTATGAATTAATGATAATAAATTATTTTGCTTATAATTTATTTAATGTTTAAATAATTCAATTGTAAACTCACACGAATAACTTCCGGTAAAGTCATTGTTAGTTCCGGCAAAGGCGTGATGGCAAGAAGTTCGTAAACTGAGTCTGAACTGAGTTGAGAAGTTAACAAGTGGTCAAAGTATTCATGTTCAAATGTATTGATGTGGAATAAATTAAATGCAAAAACGTGCAAGACTATTTTATTCTGCCATTCTGTAATCAAAATAGTGATGATAAGGGTCGCTGAATAACTGAATATTCAGTCGGTAAAAATAGAAGATTAAAAAAAACACCACAAATAATATAAATATAACCAAAACAAATATGCTCACGACTGTAATCCCCATAATGGAAATCCTCAGATCTATACTCAGTACCTACATCAGCGAAAATACCAAGGGGTAGTCATAGCTACGTTTACATATTACGATTCACATATGGCCATAATTTAGTTCCCGTTATGACAGGTTGTAAGCCCGTCGCCGCTAATTGGAACACCGAGATGGCACATGCCTTCGAATTTTTGGTTCTAAGTCTAGAGTGGCAAAATCCATTGCTGGTAACCGGGTTAAAACCAATGACCTTCGCATTTGAAGACGGTTTAGTCTTGCAGTAGTCCAACACGCAAATCCACGGCCACGGGATTTGCAAGAGATCAGTAGAAATAAAACAAGTTTAATAAAAATAAAATAAAATAAAAACATTTTAATTTTTTAATTTTTTACACAGCATCTACTAGCCCCAAACTAAGCAGAGCTTGTATTATGGGAATTAAATGACTGATATACTACTTATATAAATAATTAATGATTATGAATATTTCTACATTTAGTTATTACATTGTCTTGTATAGTCATATGTATGGATGCACGACAGCCTTGATTTGCATTTACGCATTTCCATCTGATTTTTGATGCAGATAATTTATCTCTACAGAATCTGTGTGCTGCTAAGGTTATAATAGGGTTGCCTCGTGCAGATAAACTATACTTCACCTCTGAAAAATAAAAACAAAACCATAAAATTTGAGCGTTTTTTTGATTTTGACCGACCGACCATTTACGTAAAAAAGTGGTTTATCTTTTTTATTTAATATTAATATACAAAAATATGTGATTTATAGCTTTTGAGTTCAGATATTTAATTGTCCGTGACATATGTAGTTAAATGACATGGGTATGCCATGTCATTTAACTATGTCAGGAAATCTCTAAAGTCTAAAGCTATAAATCATATATTTATGTGTGTTAATATAAAATAAAATAAATAACGAATGTCCTAACCCCACACTAGGATTCCCTGTGTCGTGGGTACCAGGAACTTCGAGTACCGTTGTACCGCAAAACCCAGACCTAAAACAAATATCTGCAGAACATGCAACATTAGTCAAAAGTAAAATTTAATTTATTCATTAAAATCACAAGGATTACCTTGAAATTTCAACCTTCCTGTTCCTCCGCAACTAAGTCAGGAAAGAAAAAAAACCAAGACTGGTTATTCTTTTTTTTATGAACCTTTTACAAAACAATAATAAACAAAATAAGTTACATTTATATTGTAACATTTTTAATGGGTTTGAGAAACTTCAATCCCATTATTTTTAATCTAAATAACCCAATAGTAAGTCTTTTTATAAAGTTTTTGTCAATTGTCCCGCATCGGGAATCTTACCCGCTATCGTATATTATTTTATTATGTATATATTCATTCGGATTTAAAAAAAAAAATTGTTAGGCTGGGCAGCGTTCAACCTTTGATAACTTACGGTGCCGAGATGTGGGCACTCAATGGTGTTAGTCCACAAGCTCAAGGTTGCACAGCGAGCTATGCAACGGGCTATGCTCGGGTTTTCGCTGAAGGATAAATTTGTAACAAGGATAATTATTCAACAAAAACGAAAGTTATGTTCATAAGATTAGCAAGCCAATATGCCGAAGAATCGAAAACTGTTGGGGTAGACAAGTTCTGTCAAAAAAAAACCAGTTCAATTCTTTTAGTAAAATTAATGGTTATGAATATTGTTACATTTAAGAATAATGTTATCTATTCCATCTATAATTGTGGTTACAGCTGCGCGACAGCCCTTGTGGGAATTTCTGCATTTCCATCGTGTTCTGAGTCCTCTGCACCAATCTACGAAGAGTCTATAACCTCCTATATTAAGGATGCGTTTTCCTCGAGTTGAAAAGCTGAATGATGGTCCTGAAAAAGTACCCTATTTTTGTCAAAAACAATAACCAAACACGCTCACTACTGTATTCTCCATGATGGAAATCCTCTGATACATACTCAGATTGTACCTATATCTTTGGGGATACCAAGATGGGGTGGTCAGAGGCACGCCCAGACATTATAAATAATATGAGCTTGATTGTGGTTGTCTGTAACACAGTTTTTTTACCTAAAACAGACGGACAGAGCTTCATAATAATTATACCTAATAATTGTTTATACTAATTTTCGCAATAAATGATTATATATTTTTTTGTTTTATATTTGGCTCATGCTCGCGATTTCAAGGGACAGTTTGCAAGCCTATCGCTGCTCATTGGAACACTTACTGATAGTACATGCCTTCGAATATTTATCATTTAATATCAATTAATTTATATATTAAACTTCTCTGCACTAGCTTTCTGAAATTCTGACCATACTAATGCCTGGTTTACACGAAGCCAGAGGGACAGCTAGTAAGTTGCGAGTCTGCTCTTCAGACCCACTTGCCTACATAACGACTTATGGCAAAGAAAAGTAGAAAATTTGTAAGTTAAGTAGACTTGACTGAAATCAAGTTGAGTGTCAAATATACATAAATATAGATAGATAAAAATATATGATTAAAAAACACCATTTAAGATTTAACCTTATTTCAAACAAACAGTATTTGAAGTTAATGGTTATGTACATTATAACATTTGGTTATCAGTTGTTCCTCTTTCAGTGTATGTATGATAGCGCGACATCCACGGGTTTTGTGCGTTCCACACTGCCATCTTATTTTAGAATCCGAAATTGCGTTGATAGCGAACCGATATCTTCCAACACTTAAGATAGGATTACCTCTAGCAGAAGAAGTAAATGTTGCTTCTGAAAACAAGTCATTTTTTATTCTTTAAAACATTACATAGCCATAGTCACTCACGATCAACTTAAAAATTCCTCAAATTTTACAATACAAACGTGTAAATATAATATTACTAGCCTCTGTCCACGGCTTCGCCCGCGTTTTACCCGGATAGCCTATGTGTTATTCTGATGTTTACATCTTACATCAGCTTATAAGCTGTATTATTGTAAAGTTTCGTCAAAATCCATTCATTTGTATTTGCGTGAAAGAGTAACAAACATCCATCCTCACAAACTTTCGTGTTTATAATAGTACTAGCTTCTGCCCACGGCTTCGCCCGCGTGGTACCCGGATAAAAAATAGCCTATGTGTTATTCTGATGTATAAGCTATATAACTGTAAAGTTTCATCAAAATCCGTTCGGTAGTTTTTGTGTGAAAGAGTAACAAACATCCATCCTCATAAACTTTCACGTTTATTATATTAGTAGGATTAGTAGGATAGGAAAGGATTTTTCCAATGACAAAATACACGGTTTATTAAGAAAAACTATTTTTTTTCAAATTGCGTGAAAGTGAGTTTTATTGGATATTTAAATTAATAGCTAACCTTAGTAAGTTACCTATGTACAAAATATGAAACAGGTGAGCCATCTTAAGACCATTGAAAACGGCACTAAGGTATCTACACACTACGGGGTATCCAACTTCAATCATCTACACTCTCCTGCAGCCTGTGGTAAGCGGCCTGATGGTATGACTCTATTGTCCCTTAATAACAAGAGTCATACCAGCAGGTCGCTTACTATAGTCACGTGCTCGTAACAGACCATTCCGTTAAAGTACAGCTGGAAAATTGACGCGGGTAAAAGCGAGATCATACCGGCGGCCATATTAATGATTATGTATATTATTACGTTTTATTATAGTTTTTATATCTGTCAATGTGTGTAGAAATGCACGACAATCACGGGTTTTAGCGCATTGCCACTTAATTTTTAGTTTTGATTTTGAATACGTTCTCTTGCAGAATCTGTATCCACCAATTATAATGATAGGATTACCTCTCAATGAACTTGTAAAAATTGGATCTGAAACATGAAATTTTTATAGGTTGGTAAATAGTTTTAGATGAAGTGTGGCGTATGGTACGTATTGAAACAATTGCACAAAGAGAGCATTCGTTTATAGCCATCGTTTAGCTTTCCTTACAGTAAGTTAATTTAATTGAACGACGTGGGAAGGCCCTCTGAAAGATGGACCGATGACTTTTCTGGCCTTTTCTGAATATGAAATGAGGGAATTGCAGCAACGTCATCGATACCAGCCTGGTCGAAATTCTTAAGATGTTTCAGCTCGAAGCGCCGAGGCTTCACCTATAGGAGAAACTTTGCAGTAATCCAAGCCTGTTCAGTAACTAAAGTTACATTAGTACAATTGACGACAGGTCTCGCTTTGCTTATAGAATATCTCAAAGGTTAAATATTTGGGATATTAGAAAATCTTGTGATTTTCCTTACGTGTGATATTCCTAAATAAACATGCTTTACAGAATCAATAATTCAATGATTGTGGATATTTTTACTCTTAAGAATGATATTATCATTTAACACTGTATGTATGACCGCACGGCAACCCTTGTTTACATGCGTACCACATTGCCATATCGTTTTCGACTTTGTATCAGTCTTCCTACAAAACCTGAATCCTTCTATCGTAAGAATAGGCTTATTCCGAGCAGAAAAACTTAGTATTGCATCTGAAAATTAAGAAAAGATGGCTCTTATTTTTCATGTTTAATACAATCATAATAAGATCGAATTTCAATCTACAGTCTTTTAGCTAAAACTTCGTTTTTTTTTACTATCTAGCTTTATCGGCTTGATAACTTTAGTCTGGTCCATATCTGATACTCAACAAGGAGGCAGACTGAAGTTACTTTTCTTTGAACCCATGAAGTTGTTGTTATAAATCTTATTCATAACGCGATTACTTATAAAGATTTTAAACAGTTTTTTTTAACGAAACAATGTTTTGTTTTCTACTGTTTAAATTGAAATTATACATATCAGAAAGAGACAAAGCAGTGTTTAGTTAACTGTTTATTCATCTTTAGGTACAAGTAAGGTCCTTATCACACTGACGCGGTGGAAGTGGCAATCAAAGAGTTGTCTAAGGCCCAAATTCATTAGGTGAATTTAACCTTTATGCACCCAGACATAAGGCAAATGCTGAACGATGGATTTTGGGGGACTGTTCAACCCCCGACTATGAATTCAGGCTCAAGTTCGCGTGAATTCGCGTCACTTTATTGAGTCAGTTTGAACGGGCTCTAAAGCCTTACAACTCTATGTAAGCAATTTAATATTGTCTCAGAAAATTTACATTCAATGATTATGGATATTGTGAAATTTCGTGATTTGGTTTTGATATATTAACGTATGAATAATCGCACGGCAGCCATGGTTCACGTGTGCGCATCGCCATACATTTTTAGATGCTGTAGGACGGCCTCTACAGAACCTGTATCCAGCTATACACAGGATAGGATTGCCTCTACGAGAATAACTGATCATTGGACCTGAAAAGTTTGAATATGTTATGTGTTAGGTAAATTGTCTTCAATTGTTTTCCTCTTCAATCAACAAAACATTTGATTAGTAAACCTTTTTTTTAGCCAACAGACACATGCACAGTTCTGACCTCAAACTAAGATTTCCTGTGTCGTATCAGAAACTATGAGGTTACCACCCAAGCCACACAAGCGTTTCCTATTCAGCTTAGCGACATAAGCTAACTTTATGTTCACTATGAAATTAATGGAATGAAAAAATTGTGTTTGTTTCATATTCAATGATTATGGATATTGTTACATTTGATTATGATATTTTCATTGATCAATGTGTATATGACCGCCCGGCAGCTGCGTGAGCCACAACGCCATCTAGTTTTAGATCCTACACTCAGGTGTTTATTGAACTTATATCCCGACATAGTTATAGTAGGATATCCTCGAGATGAACAACTGAAGATTGCACCTGAAAAAGTAAGATTAATTCCATAAACAAAACTTAAGTACCCACTCGTACTATTTATTCAAATAACATTGTATTTAAATTACAGAATTGAAACCGGCCCTAAATACAAAATTAAATTAAAACAAAATTACCAACACCGTGTATCCGAAAATGTGTCCATTTAATTTGATAAGTATTTCTTGAATTATTCTAAATGAGCAAATGGTAACCAACATATAGGCATTTTACATATAAATAATATGTTAGATAACATACATATTTTTTTCAACGATCATTTTTTGGATAAGATCAATTATTCATTCTCTTGCATTGACTTACCTTGCAGAATTTAAAATAAATAAATATTTTTTATGGGTAAAATCAAGCTCAATACAAAACAATGATGTCATCCACTATCTATTAATTAAAATAGTTAGAAGGCTTTGGATAATATAGATTGTCCAAACTTTCGCGATCAGTTAACATAATTTTTACGGGTATTTAACTCGTTTACCTTTTTTATTCACTGGATGATTGACTCGGTCATCCCGTGACCAGGTGTGCTAAACAAATACCTCACGCTTACTTTTCCTTTCATGCTAACGCAATTTGTTTGGCAGCTGTCACGTGACATTTCCGTCCCAATGTCATTCCCATACAATTTAATATTTCCGCAGGCGTTAACGTAAACAGAAAGTGGTATTTGTCTAGACCCTGGGCTGTTTTAACACAGTCGAAACATCGGGAAAATAATAAAAAATGTAAACGTGATAAAGACCCGTAAAAAACTTATAATAATATAGATTGGTTTGCAATGTCTTAACTTGTGCTGTAGACATCGCGTATTAACTTCCATTAAAGATAATTTAATAGCCGTGCCTATTGATTTTGGAATCATTTTATATAATTAATTAATGAAACAAACAAACAACAGAGACATACTTGGCCCTGACCCCACACTAGAGTACTCTGTTTATCAGGAACTACGAGTATCGTGGGGCCATAACACCCAGATCCAGAACAAATATCTGTAGAATATGCGTCTCAGGTGGGGCTTTGCCCACTGCGCCACAGAAGTCGTCAAAAATTGTTTTGTGTGATGCAAATTTCTTTTTGCGAGCTATAATTGCCTTATTTTTAAAGGTGATTAGTAAATGGCTTGGCTAAGGAAGGATTTTGGGTGCAGACATTAGCAAGTAGGCGCCACTGTTGTCTTTTTATTCGGTGTATGATAATGTGTATTATTACATTTCGTTATTGTGTCATCACCGATCAATGTATACACGACTGCCGGACATTTTCGGTCCAAGGAACACCGCCAGCGTATTTGGGTTTTCGATGTCCGGTGTTTGCTAAAGCTGTGGCCCGATACTAGTAAAGATTTATGTCCCTTCTGGCTTGTAATGTATGTGAGCTCTAAAACATTTTGTAAAACAAAAAACAACATTTCGTAAAAAAGTTCTACGAATATCGGAAATTTTGCTATGTTATCTATGTTGATGATGAAATCAAAATCGAAAAATGATAGCAACAAACTGCTCTATATTTATCCTATCTTTGAACTAATTGCACATAAAGTTATTAATATTATAAATATTTATAATATATAACTTGTAGCGGTTTTTTTTAATACAAAAATGTTCCTCCTATTGTCGCTTTGAAAATCTACATCATAATAATTATACAATACGTTGGGGTATGTGACGGCAAAACGTTATTGAGTTACTTTGTTACTCAAATTTACAATCCAAACAAATTAGTTTACTGTGTTCTCCACAAATGGGCACATTGCACTTCACACAAAAATGTTTAGTTTTTCTGTCCTTTTTCCAATTACACAGACCGCAACGCACTTTTTTTCCACTCATAGGCATACTTGAAGCAGGAGGCGACTGGATTTGCCATCTTTTACGGGCTGTGGAATATTTGGAATCAGAGCTCTTTTTGCGGTGATTAAAATAGCACTATTTTGAAATATTTTCTTCTTGCAAAGTAGGAGGACAATAAATATTAAGATAGATAGATATTTTTTTATTGTGCATTTAACCATTTTACAGTACAAAACACAGAAACTAATAAAATAACAAAAAAAAATGCACAATGGGCAGTCTTATCGCTGAAAGCGATTTCTTCTAGAAAACCTTAGGATGGATGATTTAGTTACTTACTATTAAAGTTTTACTCCTACTGGTATTATAGATGTATGTCTGGTGTTGCTAGCTTCCATAGGTTAAGGCACTGTTTCTCAAAGTGGGCGATAACACCCCCTTGTGGGCGCTGGAGGCCTTCAGGGGGCGGTAGAAGGCTCTATAAGATATTGGGGGCGCTAAGGCGGTCTAGAGGGGAAAGCATAGGTTGTTATGTTTAAAAACTTTGGGGGGAGCTAGGATTTTTTTTATTCACAAAGTGGACGGCTAGAAAAATAAGTTTGAGAACCTGTGGGTTAAGGTAATCGCTTATCCACAGGTAGGCCGCCATATGCTTGTTTGCCACTTAAATTGTATTAAAATAAAACCGTCTGGGTTCCAACTACAGAAGCAATATGATAATGCCTCGATTTTTTCTAAAATTATGTTAAGACAGACCGTTTATCACAGAGAAACGAAACGTCAACCGTATTCGGCTGTAATTTGAAACGACCCTAAACGAAGAACAAGTTACCTACACGGTGTATTTGAATATGTTTCTTGAATTATTATTTTTGGAAACAACGAAAAATTCGTTCTCTTGCATCATTATCTTGCAGAATTTAAAATTAATTTATGAATTGTATTCGAAAACATCAAGCATATAACAAAAAATATATATATTAATTTTAAATTGTTTTGGCTTGGGCTCACTCAAGTAGATTGGTTAGCGATGTCTAGACTTGTTTTGTAGTCATCGCAGAACTTTCCATTAAAGATAACTATAGCTTAAGTGGTAAGTTTCTTGCCTTTCTTTCCTGGCTTGGTCGCGGAGGAACAGGCACTAGATAAAAACCGACGTTTCAAAGTGGTCCTTGTGATTTTATTGAATAAATGAATTTTGACTTTGACTTTGAGTACATGTTTGATGTTTGGTACCAAAAGATTGTAGTTTACCGATTTGATATAATATTTCAACAACTTGTTTTGTGTGTTGCAAATTTCTGTTGCTATAATTGCCTTATTTTTAAAGGATAATCGGTAAATGGTTTGGCTAGGGTAGGACTTTCGTTGCAGGTATTAGCAAGTAAGCTCCAATGTGGCCGTCTTCTTTTCGATGTATGATAATGTGTATTATTACATTTAGTTATTGTGTCTTCACCGATCAATGTATACACGACTGCCGGACATTTTGGGTCCAAGGAACACCGCCAGCGTATTTGGGTTTTCGATGACCGGTGTTTGCTAAAGCTATGGCCCGATACTAGTAAAGATTGATGTCCTTTTTGGCTTGTTATGTATGTGAGTTCTAAAACATTTTGTAAAACAAAAACAATATTAAGTAAAAAAGTTCTAGGAATATTGGATATTTTTCTATCTATTTTATATTCACATAGTTTATCAGATGACTACAAAATCGATAAAAAATGAGTATCGGTGAAGCATCGCACTGGTAGGATGTGAACTTTTCCATGTTTGACGGATCCAGAATGAGTCAGGCGTGACTTTGCGAAAATAACATTCAAAGACAATTATTGAACATTAAAATATTTCGATTATTAGTAACTAATTGCGCCTAATCTTGACTGTTAAAACGAACACAATGCAGAAAGCATGCTAAACGTTTTCGTCTGTTAAATATCTTAGATCAAGATAGATTTCTAGCAATTTGTATCAATGCAATAAAAACAAGCAGGAACTTTTTTGTTAATTTTTTTTTAATTAACAGAGCACAAACCACTCAGGTATTGCTGTGAACAATTAAAACACAAACAGAATCAATTCCTACTTTGTCTGAGTAACTCTGAGTCTGAGTACTGGTATTCGGTAAATGAGAAAAAACGATCACAAGAAACCGCATTATCTTTATCCCATATTTACCATAACGTGAAGATACATTTTATTATCAAACAACTTTTAGCCAAATTACGTAGGTACTAACTTATTTAAAAAAAAAAAGATGGTGTCATATATACCACGTATAACATTACATTATACGAGCCAATATTAACAACATTTGAAACCCCTGACGTTGTGATAAAAACCTATCTAAGAACCAACGTGGTTGAATGTACTATAGACGCAGGTTTAGCCCCAGTGCATCTAAGTATTTCAATCACGTTCATGTATGAGTCAGATGTCTTTTGTATGCCATAATTTTGTACCAGGATTTCTCAGGCCATTAACTTATACGAAATTGCCAACCAGTTCCTTCAGGAGGATGGTTATGAGATCCTTTGGTTGCAATTACTTTATTAGCTACAGTGTAAACCACAGCAGTACAGCTGGAACCTACATGAGTATAGCAACTCCACCTTACTCTGCCTTTGTAGTTTGAAGCTATGGAGTAATAAGTAAACCCATTCACTTGAAGAAGGCGCTCGTTGTTCTTTGATAAAATTATTTTCGCTGAAAATACGATTCAATTTAAGGTTATATTAATAATTATTGCGTTCATTATCGATTTATTCAAATGCTAAGCTTACTATTCTCATGTTAAAGCCAATATGTTACTTCTACATGGTTGGAGGAGCGAGGTCTTAAGATTGAGACATATTTACCTTCAACCTTGTAAAAGCAATTTTACACCCTACAAAAATAATTCACTTACTATTAAAAAAAAACATCACATAAAACTAAATAAATCTGTAAGTGTGTTTGAAAAAAAAATGTTTAGGTAGGGTCGGAAATAAAACTATTAGTTCGATCATCTAACATATAATTTTAAGGATAATTTTAGTCACGCATATTGACATTTCAAATAGTTGATAGATCAACTAATTGAATATCAACTATTTGAAATTAAATCAAGTAAATTAAAGTAAATTAGTATGTTCTAAACAAATCTGCAAATAGCTCTAGATTAGACACCAATACAACTTTATAAGACTACCCCCGAAAATTGAAGGTACAAAACCCAATCCGTTATTGAAAACTAAATCACTTTTTTCTTTTTGATGTTTTATTGGTCGAACATCACCGATCACCACGAGTTCTGTTTAGTTTTCGGGAGTAATCTTATTACATCAAATCTTGGATCAAGAATGGATTTTATAACAAATGACAGCAAAATATAACTTAACCGTACCTCTGAAAACAAGACTACTAGGTACCAACTCTTTTTGTCCACAAAACCTTTCTACTTAATCTTGGTTTCCTCATTCTACTCATTATCATCAAAAGCCTGTAGAAATCCCCTGCTGGAAATAGGTCTCCTCCAAAGAGTGTCATGACGAAAGAGCTTAGGCCACCTCTATTCACCAACTTTCCACCACCTTTGAGATGTCATTGGTTAATCGCGTGAGAGGCCTTCATACGATTCCGTCTTAACCTACCATAAAAATATTGATAAGTTTCCATAACAACGGGGTTTGTTGCCAAACATTGTTGGAACAACAACAGCCATGAATAAACAAGAATCAACAGTATGTTTGCGGGTTATCCCAGTGTTTCACAGAGTTTGAATACTAATAGAAATAAAAATAAAATTATGAATATAATAATGATTTCAATTCATCTTTATCAGTCAGCTATGTATTTACTAAATGAGACCCCACTCTAGGGGTAGACTAATTATCAGCATTTTTGTTAAATTTTTTAAATAATTTAACGGACACCACCGAAATATAAATAACTACGCCAATATTGGGTCCCATTATTCTGATAGTACATAATGGAATAAAAATGGTTGTGACATACAGACAGACTGATGGATATGAGAAAATTATAATGCTTGCATATGCAACTCTATAAACTAGTTTTAAAAACAAAACTAAACATTGTACTACAAGCCTACTCGTTGTTTACTGCAGATGGGGGATAGATACCATCACTGAAGGCCCCTACTCCATTTTAATAATAAAGCTTTCACCAGCATGGTCCAAATGTAACACTTCATAAATTTCAGTTTCTCCACTTTCAAAGTTGTCATTATCAACGGTCTCCAAGATTAGTTTCTCTTCGGTCTCGTACAGGTCCTTCTCTCCAACCTCTACTGCAATTTCGTAGGGTTTCCCCTTTCTCTCTTTGCTGACATTTTTACTAACTCTGGCTAGTTCACGTTTAGAATCTTCGTTTCCCTTCCCCATGTGCATGTGGTTTTGGTTCACTGACGTGATGAGGTCGTCCACTGTGAGGATAGCTGCCCGGCATCCGTAGCGATGGTGGGTGGAGCATGCCCACCTGGCCTTATTCCTGGATCTGCGTGCCAAGTAGAACTTGTATCCGTTCAACTGTATCATGCGTTTCCCACGGCGAGAAGTCACGAATCTCGCTGAAAGTTCTTCATATTTTATTAATATGGAAGTGAAAACCGCGACTACACAAAAACAAAACAAAAAAAAACAGAGTTTAAAAAAGACACGAGCATCAGTTGGAAGCTTTGTAGAAGAACCTTCTTAAAACATAGCGGATGTAAGATTGCACAATTATAGAGCTGGTGCCACTGCGGAGCAAAAGCTTGCATGATCTGCAAACATTTGGAATATAGTGTGGGTTCAGGGAATACTTTGTAAGTGACTATTGGGTTTTATTTATCATAAATTTTATTATATTTTACGTAACCTAGTTCGTCACACTACAAGTATTTGTTTACTTACTTAAATCAACATAAATCACAAGCTAATGGACGAATCATTTGATCAATAAACCACTAATAATACTCAAGTAAATATAACCATGTATATGGTCTTGTCAACTAATAGGTATACATACATAAAATAGTGCGATCATTTTGAACGTAGACTACGTGATGCCATAGGTTGATTTAAAACAAATAGTCAATTTTTACACTTAGCTAGGATGGTCGATGGGTGATAGACTGCAATATATAAGCTGTTGTCACAAAATGGTAATCAAGAAATGCTTGGCGACAGAGAGGCAGACTCACCCATGATGAAAACCGTCCATATCAGTGAAAATAGAAAGGGACCGGAAAAAATAGCGTATAATCTTCTTTATCTTCTAAATAATAATCTTCTTTACTAAAGAGGTCAATACCCAACGGTGCAGATTTTTTTTTTAATACATAATTGAAGCGTCTCTTCCTATTGTCAAGATGTCTGAGTACGATGAGTGGGAACATTTTGGACTGACTTGCAGTATGTTCTACTGTTACAAACATATTAGCACGTATATATTGATGGTGGATGATTATGAACAAGATGTATCTTAATGATTTCATCTTTGATAGTAAAGATATGGGCTCTGCAGCCTTTCCTGCTACCCGTTGAGCAGAACCACCTTGTTTTAAAACCTTTCGTGTATTGCTTGCAGAAATTGTAGCGACCGCATTTCATCATTGTTGTACCACGGTGCGACGTATAAAATGAGATATCTGTAAAATAAGAAAATCCTTAGCTACATAACACAAACACCCAACAAACACATAAATAGTCCTGACCCCACACTTGGATCCATTGTGTCATAAATGACGATCATGGTACCACACCAGACCCGAAACAAATATCTGCAGAACATTTGTCCCGCAGTGTAATGATCAACCGACCGTAATATGACTAGATCTAGCAGGAGATAATTTATTCCTAACTAGTGGAATACCCGCAAGCGACACAATGTTTAGTTATTTCCATACAAACTTCTTCTTCGCAAAGTACCCTCTAGGATTGAATTTCCGAAATAGTTTTAGCGGTTCCCTAAACACGAAGAGCAACATACCATGAAAAACGACTTGACAAAGTCTTGGTCAACGGCTCCTGTTAGGTTAATTTATTATCTGTCAATATGTCAGTCACGCAAGGATCTCATCTATTGACTTAGGTGATAGATAAAGCGTGAAAATAATTAGACGAAAACTCACACTTCTTCATCCCATAACTAATTCAATTTTAATTTGTAACTTTAGTTAGTTATTAATATACTACACCTAGACATAGTATAATTCTTGACACCACCAGAAATCATCGTTTTCGTAGACAAGGCGGTCACACGTTTAAGCGTTTCTCGTTTAATGTGACGCGGTATAAAGATAAAAGTCGGACCTATCGCTTTAAACGCGTCTGTTGTCTGTGTCAGTGACAACCAAGACAGTCCACAAAAAACCACCAAAAAAAACGCAAACCACTACAACCTCACGGCAAAATCAAATATTCTTCGCCATCACTGCTGTCACTTTTCTGATCATCAGAGTCAAAAACTTGCATCTGCATTAGGCGTTTCATTTTAGAAGGGCGATGGTTGTGCGTATCATTATATCTAATGATAGTTTCTCCCCGTGTGCAAACGCTTGCGCGGCATCCCTTGCAATGGTGCGTCGAGCAGATCCATCTGGATTGAGAGTTTGTCGTGTTCTTTTTAAAGTAAGTATACTTGCCTATTTTTAGCAATACTGTACCACGCATTGACTTGCAATATGTAACGACTGAAAGTTTAATATTCAAATATAAAGTTGAAATATCAAATATCGTGGTACTTTAACTGTAAGTAGTTATTTTTTACCAGAGTACGTTTATTTAAAAACATATAATCAAATATTCGTTGTAAATAGTAAAGCAATTATAATATTTTTTATTTATAGTAAGTACATTTTTTCCGCCAAACACATAATCTTTAACCATCATAATCGAAACCAGTTTTATTGAATGCAACATCTCTTGTGGTCGATTTGCAAGCGAAAAAGACCATAACTTTCCAATTTTATCTGTCCTGTATCCGTCTTTCTGTCCAAGTATTTCCACTACAACATCCACTCATTGTTTGTATAGATACTTCTTCTCTCCATTTCTCTTCTCCTTCCTAGGGTATCATGAAGTGGCTGTTTTGCTCCATTTGTTACTCTCTCCACTTAATTGACTCTTTCAAAGATCTGTCTATCTCTTATGAGCAAGTTTCCGATTCTATCACTTCTCTGTTCTCAACAACTCTATTCACGGAGTGCAGCTTCAACTGAAATACAGAGTACAGACACTGTGTTTCAGTTGAAGCTTTGTTATTGCCCTAATACTTAACGGACTAGTGTCAATAACCATAATCTTTATTTGATGCCAGATGATTATGACTCAGATTTTGTTTAATGATTGCGTCATCATAGGTGTATATATAAGCACGACAACCCTTGGCGTGATGCGTTGAACAGACCCATCTTGCTTTCAGATCTTTACTGAAGGACTTCTTATAGAATGTATAAAGGCCACATTTCAACAGTTTTGTACCTCGCTTCGATCTACAAAATGATGGAGCTGTAAAAAAATATATATAATTTAGGTGTTAAGAAGTGCGAACCAAGCAAATGTGAATAACCAACACAAACCCCTACTGAGGGGTTACCACTGGGTAACGAGTATAAATTCACTAAAACGGGATATTTAAGTACAATGTTTGTTTATTGGTAATCCAGAGTTAACATTTTAATCGGGCAAACATGTTGACATAAGATAAGAAAACAAAAGGAAGAAACTAATCTACTTATACATTTCTAAAAAAAACCTCTCCTGGCTCAAACTATGAACAAAATTTATGTAAAAGCACACAACTGTTATCCCTACGATATATATCCTCAGATCTATACTCAGTACGTAGGTATATATACAATAGATACTAATAACAACTACTGTACAGTTTAATATAGTAGTTTGGTTTTAAATATAACTCTTTTTAGAGATGTTATTTCTCAAGCAATCTTTTATTTCAGGGTGTCTGTCCAGGAAGTGTTTGACCCAGTCACAGCCCGGCATGTTGTTTTTAAATATAGGGACAATTTTTTCTTAATCATCTAAATAATTTTTGACCATAGTCCGTATACCTGATATTGTAACGGTTATACCAAGATCAACTAATCTATTTATGTCGTTAACAATGATAGCCTCTTCAAGTGATGTCAAAGCAAGTGGTTTTCCTACACGGTTTGAAAATCTTCCTTTCAGTTTGTTTGATAGCGTACTTTGAGGTATATTATAGGTAGCAGCAGCAGATCTTAGTGACATTTTTTTATTTCTAAGGTTTTCCAAGGCTTCCACCAAGGTATTTTCTGTGTACCTAGTTTTCATACCATATTTACGTCTGAAAACTGTTTTTTCTCCATCCCATTCACATTTCATTTCTGTGACAAAAATAATCTTTTATCAGTAAATGACTTTATTACTTATGTATTTTTTATTTCCTTCTGTTTCAATAATTGTCGAATAATAGTCGTAATAATGATTAATAATTAACTATTAGCTCAAGAAATAAGCGATTACGGCTATTATTTTTATTTGTATATTGATTATGTTTTATTGAATACAGAATACTATATATTATAATTGAACATTGATGAACAATAATATTCAATAGATTAACATGATTGAAAAGAATACATTGAATATTACTATTATTTTATAAACCCGTCACAAAATGTGACTAGAATTTGTATTAGTTAGTGCGTTCGAACTGTTGGTTCATGAACAGGTGACATTTTTTTTACATTTATAAAATTTAATAACGATTATATATACTCAATCGCAGAGCATGTATATTCTACGTTATGAAATGAAGTTAATGAATATTAACATCGTTAAGAAGTTAAAATATAGTCAAAATAGTTGTATAAATTTTGTCTTTACTCATAATTATCTCAGAGATAACTTAAAAAATACTCAGAAAAATACAATAAAATGTCTTTGGGAAACTAGAATGCTATGAGATTATATTATAATTAACTAAATTAATTCACAGTTAAAAAAAATATTTAAGGCATTTTTTTTAGTTTACACAATTGTGCTATTCATGTGACTCATTTTTAATAATCTTGAATATAACATAATGAAAATAAATATTCATAGAAAAGTAGACTAGAATCAATAATAACTTATAAATCAGCCAAATAATAAAGATCAAAAATGACTAGAAAAAACGTCAATATTTTAAAAACCATTAAATACCTCGTGTGTTCATAAGTCTTGAGACACAGTAAAACTAAAATATTTTTGGAGCTAAGTTGAGTATTCATTTATTGGATATTAAAATTAAAACTACTGACATCTAGATCTGTATTTAAAAATAAATCATTCAAAATGGCCGCCTTTGCATTCAATGCAGGCCTTCAAACGCGTGCGCCATTCATCTATGGCGGCACGAATCTTTTCAATGGGAATCCGTTTCGATTCTTTAATAAGGGCTCGCTTGAGAGAATCCAGGTTTGGGTGAGACTTTCTGCATGCCCTCAGCTCCAATTCCGTCCATAAAGAATAATCCAAAGGATTCAAGTCAGGGCTTGACGAGGGCCAATCTTCGCTCCGAATGAAGCCTGGCAAATTGGCCTCCAGCCAACGTTGGGTAGTCTTAGCTTTATGGGAGGGAGCAGAGTCCTGTTGGAAAACCCAGTATTTTCCAGCGAATAGCGTATCATTTAATGGTTTAACCACCGCTTCCAATATGTCGGTTTGGTAATTTTGTGCCTTCACCTTGACGCCTTGCTGGCAAAAATGAAGCGAAGTGACCCCCTCGTAGGAAACACCCCACCAAACCATCACACTTGCTGGATGATGAGTGCGCTGGACATTGCGTACAGATGGCTGGACGTCCTTTGAACTTCTGGCGTAAACCTTATTGTTCTGCCGGTTAAACTTTTCTTCCACCGTGAAGATCTTTTCATCGGTAAACAGGATATTTTTTGGATCGTGTCTCTTCAATAGGTTCCGACATCGTTCCAGCCGCAATTTACGAAGACGCTCGTTTAAATAATGCACTTTCCTTCGACTGTAGGCCTTTAGTTTAAGATCATATTTAAGTATCCTGTTCACCGATATTCGCGAAATGTTGGTCTGCAGAGCTAATTTCTTTTGAGTCCGGCAAGGGTTGCGACGAATTCGCTCTCTGATTACTTTGATGTTGGCGGGCGTCCTTACAGACCGCGGGCGGCCACATCTTCCACGGTCTTCTAAAGAGCCGGTCTCCTTGTACCTCTTTATGGTATAATACACAAAGTTCCGACTACATCCCAAACTTTGGATTTCACTAAAAACTTGCATTGGTTTTTTTCCTGCTTGAAACAGTGAAATTACAGTCGCACGCAAATCTTTTGTTGGCGCCATTTTCACGGAGAATGAAACAAATATTCAAATGTATATTTTTTCTGATTCAAAACATTCGAAATTTAAAATTTTAAAAGTTTAAAAAAGGTTGCATGAATTATTTTCTTTTTAAATTAATTAAATAAGTTCGTCTCAAAACTTATGAACACACGAGGTAGCTGCTTCATGATTGACATAAAAATCTTTATGCTAATTGTCTTTTATATACTGTTTAAATAACTTCAAAAAGTCATAAACGTGGACATCATAATTATTAATCCTTATTTTTTAAATCATAATAGTTACTTAATGATGTCGTCCAGACTGATTTTGTCTATCAACTTTAAAAATACTATTTTTAGGAGTGTTTGTGCTCTAATATGACTTACATATCCTATCTTGTTTTTTGAAGTGCGCTTACAAAGATTGCAAGTGAGTGTTGTTTTCAGTATGGTAAATTATATTTGAAGGTCAAATATAAGGACCATATTCAGTAAATAATTAAGTGCAGTAATACCTGCAGTAGTTCCGAACTAGATGAGTAAACCTATAAGTTAAGAATGCGCAAGTCACTTAAATTTAAAGTAACTTTGATTATATAGGTATTTAAGACAGATGACTCATATAACATAATAATAAAAAAATATAAAGAACTAAGTACATTTAGAAAAAAATATATAAAAAATCGATCAGATCGAAATAGTTATCACAAAATTATGAGATCAAAAAGTTTCTCTATACAATTTATAATTTAGAAATAAATGCTCTTAAGCAAGATCACATCAATTTTCTTAGATTCGAAATATTATATTATTCAATATAAAAAAGACTCAAAATCTTTTTAAATATCACTTTTGAGTATGCACAAAAAACACATAAAGCATATTCTACTACAATCTACTTGTAAAAGGTGAACTTCCATATCCATGGCGTATACATGTGAAAATCACGTAACTCTCAAACCTTTGAAAAGAATTCACGTTGGCCCTTATCATAAAAGCTCATGATGTTTCTACAGGTATTCGCCTTATTAAAATTAATTTCACCATCGATCGTGTGAAATATTTTACGATTTCATTTCCTTTTATTGAGAGCTCAAATTGATTTTAGATATTACGTAAATATTTTACGCAATTGTATAATGTATATATAACTATTTTTATAATAGAGATCGGTTATATACAAGATAAATATACATTAAATCTAATAATATGCATCAGTGCCGAAAATAGGCGAAGATGTGGATTCATTTCCTTTAAATCGAATTTTTTGGGACATATTTAAATTGTATAATGATATGCATTATACTCGTACATGTGACAGCTTAAAAAAAGGAAACATAGAAACACATTGAAGTCAGTTATTTTTGTATATCACTGTATGATGACTCCTTTCTACAGCCTACTTACAAAAAACACTCATTGGTTTTGTTGTCTAGACTGTATGATACGAGCTCTAGTGGTAGCTCTAGTGGTTCTTCTATTGGAAAAGTCCACTTGTTCATCTGCTAGAATCGAAATTCTGCTAGAAGCTCTTTGAACGATGTGAGGATAATTAGAACTTCTCGATGTTCCATAGATCAATGTGTTCTGTGCACTTTGCATAGACATAGAGGAGTTAGGAGAATTATGAATGAAGCTTCTGAAGGTGCTTGGTGTTTGTGTTGAAATACTTGGTACTGTAGAGTTACCCTGGATTACATTTGTAGCCCCTCTGAAGCGTATTTGTGGATAAGGTGCTAATGTTTGAGCTCGGGGAGTCAAAGCGTTGAACAGGTGACTATAATGAGGATCCGAGCCAGATACTATCTGAGAACGCAAAATGTTTATGTTCGGTTTACCGCAATCCCTTTTTGGTGTAGTTGGATCAGAAGCAGCATAATATGTTAGAGTTGAAGCATCTGCTGCAGTTGTGTAATAAGAAGTTGTTGGAGTACTTACTGAAACTTCAGTTGAAGCGATTGTAGCTTTGGGTATCTTCAGAGTCATTTCTCTATTAGAAGTCGTTGGGTCATTAGGTAAAACTAGACCACGCGCCATTTCACGTTTTGCAGAAGTATGAATATTCCGCTTTACAGATGATTGAGCCAGTTTGCCATCATAATAAACTTGAGGTTCACAATTTTTTGGAACTGATGTGAGTGTTACTTTTACACTAACGTCTTTGGGAACAGACATATAATTAAAATTTGGGTTGAAAATAGTGTCGGCATTGGCGGCATAATCATTTGGTGAATTTGGGGTGTAACTTGCGACACAAAGAGCCATGGGATTTGGTAGACTAGTTATAGTAGTTAAAGGACTAATTACTAAGTCATCGTTTGTCGTTTCTTCCGACGTAGATTTTACCGTTATTTCTAGACTGGGGTCATGAGGAATAAAAGTGTTTGCCACAGCTAACACAACATGAGGGTCTTGAGGAATAAAAGTGTTTGCCGCAGCTAGCACATCATGACCTACACTTGATTCGAAATTACTTGAAGTATTTACTACTGATGACGTGGTTTGCTTAGTGATATCTATCGAAGTGGATTCATGATTGTATGACAAAGTCATCATGTCAGTATCAGCTGCCCTCAAAGTGTTTGGATCAGTGCCTTGATTAAAAGAAGATATAGGATCAGTCATAGCACTGATAGCTTCTTCCAACGAGTAAACTGCATAGGGTTCAGTAGCAGAATTTGGAACATATGAGTTTTGACCAATGACTGTCAAGTGGTTATGAATGGGATGAGTTACTGTAATTTTATTTGCGATTGAGTATAGGTACGCATCGCACCTTTGGTTAACGCACCGCCATCTGATCTTCAAGCCTTGACAGTAATATCGGCTAAAGTGGTAGCCTTTATAAATCAGTATCAGTCTTTTATCACGCAGTGTAACCAATGTCCTGCCATCTGTAAGTCGAAAAACATTAAGTCATACTTTTTACTTCAAAGGCATGTTATTTTAAATAATAATAATATGTTTAGCTACGAACCTATGCTTCGACCGCCTGAAGTAGAATAAGATCCACTAGTTATTAGCTGCTCCTGTTCTACCATGTTCTCACCAACTTGTGGAAGTGCCTGACTTCCGTCCACATCGAGCGTATTTGCATTGAGATTACTCTCAGTCCACTGCTCCTGATTGATCGAGTTAGGAACGGGCTCAGTCATCAGCTGGACTTGAGAAATTGGTACACGAAAGATTGACATATTTGGCTGGACCATAACCGGCACTGGCGGTTCATAGTCATCTGTTGTAGCCGTGATACGTAAATTAGAGTATACAGGCGGAATCGCATCTCCTACGTATACCCCCGAGCGGAATGTCACCAGTTCAGGAGATATATTTGAATTGGTTATGAGTGGCACCTCAATGGTTGGGTATTCTTGTTGATGTTGAACGTCTCCGCCTATGGTTAATGTTTCAGGACCAGTATTTGTGTTATTTTCTTGTAGCTGGGGTACCGCGATGGTTGGGTATTCTTGGTCATACTGGATTTGGATTTCTTCGTCTATGATTAATTTTCCAGGACTGGCAGTTGACCTTTCGGTTGGGAGCTGGGATACTGCGATTGATGAATATGCTGGTTCATACTTAAGTTGGATTTCTTCACCTGTGGTAATTGGTCCAGAACTGATAGTTGTTTTTTCAGCTGGGGGCTGGGGTACCGCGATGGTAGAGTATTCTTGTTGTTCATACTCGACCTGGACTTCTTCGCCTATAGTTAATACACCAGGTCTGGCGAAGGACTCTTGATACGGTGGCTGTGTCCGGCCTGTTCATGAAAAAAAGCACGTTGGAGTACGTAGAATTATAACAATTAGGAGAAGAGAAATAGTGGAAATCATGAGTCTTGGTAGCGAGTCATACTCATAGTCCAAAAATCATCGTGATCAAACTGATGGTACACCTTTATAACTAAAACATAGCTTACACACTCAAAGCTGAAGACTTAAGGGGCAATTAAGGAAGCTAAATATGATGATAAACGTACCTGAAGCTCGAGGTTCATCACTGTGCAAGCTATGCTGTGAACCATCAATGTACTGGTGAGTTCTCCAGGCTTCCTCGGACCGAACCACCAATGATTTGGATGAAGATGGCACGGTGTCATCTTTTTTCTCTGATTGGCGTGGTAGAACGCTGTATATCGATGTAATTACCCCCAAAGGCACTTCGGTGACTGATGTGGTAGAGTTTGTTTGTTCTATCAGGTTGGAAGAGCTTAAGTTGGTGCGCTCCAATGAGTGAACTCCCCAAGGTACCTCAGTTATTATTGGGTTAATTTCTTCTGGTTTAAATGAAGCTTGGTTTATGTTCATCGATGATTCTGAAAATATATTAATCAGATCATTACTGGTCATTATTCGGTTTAGCATTAAAAGCCACAAACTACAAATTAATATATATATATATATGCTAACAACTTAAGAGCTACGTACTTGGGTAACTAAATATTTTTTTAGGTTTCTACTGGGACTGCTTTCAATAAAATACACTATATACACACAGTTATACACAGTTGTATTTTTATTTACGAAATAACGAAGGCACATCTTTTGCATACAACAAACACACAACTACATAAAACAAACAACAAAATAACAAATTTGTAAACTTTATTACTATATTGTATTTAATAAGAGATACACAGTTATATTTTTATTTACGAAATAACGAAGGCACATCTTTTGCATACAACAAACACACAACTACATAAATCAAACAGCAAAATAGCAAATTTGTAGACCTTATTACTATATTGTATTTAATAAGAGATAAGTTAAGTGTTTGTTGGTTAACACAGTTCTCTTGCCTACCAGACATCTTACTTACATCTAAAAAACAGTGTTTGTAATACAAGTACTACATCCGAATGTATTTCTGCCACCAAGTAATACTCGCATTGCTGTGCACTGGTTTGGAGGGTATGGCTGCGGTTATATCTTTATCACACGCAGCGTGTAATTTAATGTATAGTTTTCCTTCATTTAACGTCTAGCAAATACGTAATTATCAGCCACAGCTATTAAATAATGAAAAAAAAATTTATTGTCGTATCATTCGATCGGTATCTTAAGATGAAAGATGTACAAATTTACATTATGTGTGAACTCGTCGGATATAACAATACATTACTCCTATCGGCCTTGAGCTTTAAACATTACACACCTACTGAAATCTAGAGTTGTGTTTCAGTATTTGACCGCTGGACCTTAACAGACTTCAACAATGTGTCATAAAAATTAAATTTCAAAAGGTTCGTGGTTGTGGCCTTTATTGATCGAGATAATTTTTTTGTTCAGTGTAAAAACAGTGGCTGTACAGGGAATGGGATTAGAATTGGAAACGGCATGTTTAAGACAGTACCACTTAAATTTAACGATATTATCGTTAATTGGACTTTCGGTGTGTACAGTATAATAGTGTCCGTCAAGCTTCATCAATGGAGTACCTCTCTTTTGATATCTTTCGTGAGTTATAAACTCTGGTTCACCTGCAAAATTAAATATTCCAGTTTAGAGGGTACTAATGTTACTGACTACGGCCAAGCAAAAAAATGTTATAAGCAGACTATGATAGCGTGTGGTACAATTCACTAAGTACAAAATTAAGAAAAGCGAGCTGTTTATTCGACATGTCTAACGTCTATTCATAGTTTGATATGCGACATCAAACTATTTTTCCTGTTTGGCCGCGCCCGCGCACCTCTCTCATATCTGAATTAACCATAGATATTCAATATACTAAACCGCGTAATGTCAGCTTTCCGCCCGCGACTTCATCCGCGCTGACGTAAATAAATATATGAGTGCCTTACGCCCCTCGCCCCCCGCTTCCCGCCCTACCTCATCCACTTACTCGCATAACACTGTCCGTGTTATATAAAGCGCCCCGATACCTATGATATGATCAATAAGTCTTCATTACGTTTCAACTACAATGTTAAGTTTGTTTTCAGTATAAATAGTTATATATAAACATGGTGTATATATCCATCGTACGGAACCCTCTCCATGCGAGTTTAACTTGTCCGTTTTTACTTTAGTGCCTGATATGATAAATCAATCGTTAACATGTTGTATTTAAAGAATTCAAATCAAGTTTCAAGCAAATCACATCACGCGTTAAAAAAATCGCATACAAACTTTACCAACCCACGCACCCCTTTTCAGGGTTAGTTTTGAAAATATATTATGATAAACTTTTTAGAAATGTATTGAAAACAAGAATGCTGGACATTCCTAAAATTCTTTCTTAGAGTATGCACCCTCCAAATTTGCAAATCTCTAGGACCAGCGGTTTAGGCTCTGCGTTTTCTGTCAATAGGTCAGTCATTCAACCACGATAAACTCCTTTAAATAGTACAATCTTGGCAGATATCTATATTTTTAAACGCGTTAAAATAACGATTCGGAAGAGCCCATACACGACCACTTTACTACTGCAAGTTGAGGAGTTCCGTCGACCTTCATTGACGTCATCATCAGCTCCTGGTCATGACGATTCAAAAAATATCTAAAAAGACAATACTTCAAAATCCATAAACAATATTTCTGTTCTTAACTTCTGGAAAATCAGTAGTTAAGAAGGCAGTAAGTAGCTATGAAGGCCCTGAGGCATCTCCCTACTCCATCATCAAATTATGATTCTTGAACCGCCTCGTTAAAATATTATTAAACGCCCAAAACCTACGATTTTACTGCAATTATCTAAAGAATATCGATAATTTAACTGTAAGATGGAAAACGTCCATCAGTTTTAAATTTATCAAAAAAATCCCAAAACATGTCATTATATCCAAGAACATGCCAACATTAAAATGCCTAACATGCACCGTTTCGGAGAAACTTAATACTTATTCAATAAACTTTGAACTCAATTATTTTAGTATAATAGTAATATAATTTAAATATTTCTATACCAATGTCTGATAATAAAAGGAGCTGGCTCTAAATTGACCAAATAAAACCCGCGTACAGGCTAACAATAAAAAAACCTACCAAACACTTTTGTCCCTTCGTTTTCTTCATCATATTGACTCTGTTTGAAGCTTTTTGTTATTGGCGCTATCGCAGATCCAGGTCCATACTCTGGCTCGTGATTATGTACCTCCTTCAATGTAACTATCTTATCGTTGACAGTAAATACAACAGCTTTGCAGCGCGTTTTTTTCCATCTTTTACAGTACCATCTAGTTCTTATAGTATTATTTAAGGTTGTGTACTGGATGTGAAAGTGGTAGTGGTATCCGTTTAACATCAACATTCGATTACCATGGATTGTGGTGCTAAACACTGGGTCCTTGGCACCTGAAATAAAAAAACTTGTTAAAGAAAACCATTCTTACAATTGCATACATTCCACTCCATCCCAAGGTTGTCTGAAAGAGATAAGCTTTTAAGACCGCCCATTTAATTTTAGTTATATAACTTTTTTATTTATTTTGTTATCTTGTGGTGTACAGTTAAGTATTTTCATTCATTCATTCAAATCTTCAATCGTTTATTTTCGTTTAAAATGCTATGTCCAATAGTCAAAAATAGATAGATAACTCTTTATTGTACACCACATAATATATTGTCATTTTCACTGATTGTAAATTTCTTTTATTAAATTGAATCAATTATTTTGCTGAAATATAGACTGAGTAGCTAGTATATCGAAGGAGAGCTGGGAAGAATCACAATTAGAAAATAATTAACGTTTTTCATATTTTGTTTATTTCAAAGTCTTAAAATTATTTTTCTAACTTTGGTAAACCATAATAAGACGCAAAAAATGTAACTCTGTCTGAGTTAAATTTTTTGCGTAACTCAGACAGCCATTGAACGTACCGTAAAGTAAAACACAGATTCAGAGTATCTGTGCTAATATTAAGCTAATATTTTTGCAATCCGTAAACCGTGTGATATTATTCTCATGATATTTATATTCCTATTATACATACTAGTCTTAAACTTAATAATTGTTTCTGGTTAGTTGACATCAATGCATCAAAGCTAATGCTAGTCCGAGCGAGTCAGTAACCCCTCTAATAGACTCTTTGCCATTCAGTTTTTTTTTTCAGAGAGGATTATGGTTTTTGAAATCCTAGGCGTTATAGACTAAGCGGTGATGAGACTGGTGGGGATATGATGGGAATATTCAGCTTTCGTGATCAGGGCATTATTAGTTCTTCATTCTACTCAAATTTCAATGTGATTCCGGTTTTATCATGATAAAATTTGCTTTTGAAGTATACGTAATTTTCTTTATCGCTTATAAATTTTGGTGGATGGGAGTGAGATTTCCTGACAATTACAACGGTATCTTCAATGATAAATAAAACAGATCTGAATCCTTTTCTGTGGGTGCAGCATCTCCAGAACCACTTTGCGCCATTCAAACGTTAATTTCGTATTGTATACCGGTATCCTTGCATATATAAATCTGTCTAGTGCCCTTTTTTGACACGATGAAGTGATACGGCGGTAAGAGCTACGTACTTGGGTAACTAAATGATTTTTTAGGTTTCTACTAGGACTGCTTCCAATAAAATGCACTATTATACACAGTTGTATTTTAATTTCCGAAATAACGAAGGTACATCTTTTGCTTACAACAAACACACAACTACATAAAACAAACAGCAAAGTAACAAATTTGTAGACTTTATTACAACATTGTATTTAATAAGAGATAAGTTAAGTATTTGTTGGTTACCACAGTTCTCTTGCCTGCCAGACATCTTACTTACATCTAAAAAACAGTATTTGTATTAAAAGTACTACATCCGCATGTATTTCTGCCACCAAGTAATACTCGCATTGCTGTGCACTGGTTTGGTATGGCTACGGTTATATCTTTATCACATGCAGCGTGTAATTTAATGTATAGTTTTCCTTCATTTAACATCTACCACGTACGTAATATTATTTAATTACCAGCTACAGCTATTAAAAAACGTAAAAAAAATATATTGCCGTATCATTTGATCGGTATCTTAAGATAAAAGATGTACAAATTTACATTATGTGTGAACTCGTCGGATCAATATTTTACTCCTGTCGGACCTTGAGCTTTAAACATTACACACCTACTGAAATCTAGAGATGTGTTTCAGTTTTTGACCGCTGGACCTTAACAGACTTCAATAATGTGTCTTAAAAATTAAATTTCAAAAGGTTCGTGGTTGTGGCCTTTATTGATCGAGATAATTTTTTTGTTCAGTGTAAAAACAGTGGCTGTACAGGGAATGGGATTAGAATTGGAAACGGCATGTTTAAGACAGTACCACTTAAATTTAACGATATTATCGTTAATTGGACTTTCGGTGTGTACAGTATAATAGTGTCCGTCGAGCTTCATCAATGGAGTACCTCTCTTTTGATATCTTTCGTGAGTTATAAACTCTGGTTCACCTGCAAAATTAAATATTCCAGTTTAGAGGGTACTAATGTTACTGACTTCGGCCAAGCAAAAAAATGTCATGATGCTATAAGCAGACTATGATAGCGTGTGGTACATTCACTAAGTACAAAATTAAGAAAATCGAGCTGTTTATTCGACATGTCTAACGTCTATTCATAGTTTGATATGCAACATCAAACTATTTTTCATGTTTGGCCGCGCCCGCGCACCTCTCTTGTATCTGAATTAACCATAGATGTTCAATATACAACACCGCGTAATGTCAGCTTTCCATCCGCGTCTTCGTTCGCGCTGACGTAAATAAATATATGAGTGCCTTACGCCCCTCGCCCCCCGCTTCCTGCCCTACCTCATCCACTTACTCGCATAACACTGTCCGTGTTATATAAAGCGCCCCGATACCTATGATATGATCAATAAGTCTTCATTACGTTTAAACTACAATATTAAGTTTGTTTTCGGTATAAATAGTTATATATAAACATGGTGTATATATCCATCGTACGAAACCCTCTCCACGCGAGTTTAATTTGTCCGTTTTTCTTTTAGTGCCTGATATGATAAATAAATCGTTATCATGTTGTATTTAAAGAATTCAAATCAAGTTAAAGCAAATCGGATCACGCGTTAAAAAAACGCATACAAAGTTTAACAACCCACGCACCCTTTTTCAGAGTTCGTTTTGAAAATATTTTATGATAAACGTTTTAGAAATGTATTGAAAACAAAAATGCTGGACGTTTCTAAAATTCTTTCTTAGAGTATGCACCCTCCAAATTTCTAAATCTCTAAGACCAGCAGTTTAGGCTCTGCGTTGTCTGTCAATAGGTCAGTCATTCAACCACGACAAACTCCTTTAAATAGTACTATCTTGGCAGATATCTATATTTTTAAACGCGTTAAAATTAAATATTTAATATTTCTGTTCTTAACTTCTGGAAAATCAGTATCAAGCAGTATCAGTATCAGCTATGAAGGCCCTGAGGCATCTCCCTACTCCATCATCAAGTTATGGTTGTTGAACTGCCTCGTTAAAATATTATTAAACGCCCAAAAACTACCATTTTACTGCAATTATCTAAAGAATATCGATAATTTAACTGTAAGATGGAAAACGCCCCGTCCCCCGTCCCCCGTCCCCCTCGTCCGTCCATCAGTTTTAAATATATCGAAAAATTCCAGAAAAAATATGTCATTATATCCAAGAACATGCCAACATTCAAATGTCTAACATGCACCGTTTGAAGAAACTTAATACTTATTCAATAAACTTTGAACTCAATTATTTTAGGATAATAGTAATATAATTTAAATATTTCTATACCAATGTCTGATAATAAAAGGAGCTGGCTCTAAATTAACCAAATAAAACCCGCGTACAGGCTAACAATAAAAAAAAACCTACCAAACACTTTTGTCCCTTTGTTTTCTTCATCATATTCACACTGTTTGAAGCTTTTTGTTTTTGGCGCTATCGCAGATCCAGGCGCACACTCTGGCTCGTGATTATGTATCTCCTTCAATGTAACAATCTTATCGTTGACAGTAAATAAAACAGCTTTGCAGCGCGTTTTTTTCCATCTTTTACAGTACCATCTAGTTCTTATAGTATTATTTAAGGTTGTATACTGGATGTGAAAGTGGTAGTGGTATCCGTTTAACATCAACATTCGATTGCCATGGATTGTGGAGCTAAACTTTGGCTCTTTGGCACCTGAAACAAAAAAACTTGTTAAAGAAAACCATTCTTACAATTGCATACATTCCACTCCATCTCAAGGTTATCTGGAAGAGATCGCTTTTAAGCGATAAGACCGCGCTTTTAATTTTAGTTGTATAACTTTTTTATTTATTTTATTATCTTGTGGTTTACAATAATTTTCATTCATTCATTCAAATCTTCAATCGTTTATGTTCGTATAAAATGCTATGTCCAATAGTCATAAAAAGATAGAAAACTCTGTATTGTACACCACATAATATATTGTCATTTTCACTGATTCTGAATTTCTTTTATTAATTTGAATATAGACCGAGTAGCTATATCGAAGGAGAGCTGGGAAGAATCACAACAAGAAAATAATTCACGTTTTTCCTATTTTGTTTATTTCAAAGTCTTGAAATTATTTTTCTAATTCTGGTAAAACATAATAAGACGCAAAAAATGTGATTAAGACAGCCATTGAACGTACCGTAAAGTAAAACACAGATTCAAAGTATCTGTGCTAATATTAAGCTAATATTTTTGCAATCCGTAAACCGTGTGATATTATCCTCATGATATTTATATTCCTATTATACATACTAGTCTTAAGCTTCATAATTGTTTCTTGTTAGTTGACATCAATGCATCAAATCTAATGCTAGTCCGAGCGAGTAAATAACCCCTCTACTAGACTCTTCGCCGTTCATTGAAGCGGTGATGAGACTGGTGGGAATATGATGGGAATATTCAGCTTTCTTGATCAGGGCATTATTAGTTCTTCATTTCAATGTGATTCAAATTTCAATGTGATTCCGGTTTTATCTTGATAAAATTTGCTTTTAAAGTATACGTAATTTTCTTTATCGCTTATAAATTTTGGTGGATGGAAGTGTGATTTCCTGACAATTACAACGGTATCTTCAATGATAAATAAAACAGATCTGAATCCTTTTCTGTGGGTGCAGCATCTCCAGAGCCGCTTTGCGCCATTTAAACGTTAATTTCGTATTGTATACCTGTATCCTTGCATATCTGTCTAGTGCCCTTTTTGACACGATGAAGTGATACGGCGGCAAGAGCTACGTACTTGGGTAACTAAATGTTTTTTTAGATTTCTACTAGGACTGATTCCAATAAAATGCACTATTATACGCAGTTATATTTTAAGTTACAAAATAATGAAGGCACATCTTTTGCATACAACAAATACACAACTACATAAAACAAACTGCAAAATAACAAATTTGTAGACTTTATTACAACATTGTATTTAATAAAAGATTAGTTAAGTATTTGTTGGTTACCACAGTTATCTTGCCTGCCAGACATCTTACTTACATCTAAAAAACAGTATTTGTACTAAAAGTACTACATCCGAATGTATTTCTGCCACCAAGTAATACTCGCATTGCTGTGCACTGGTTTGGTATGGCTACGGTTATATCTTTATCACACACAGCTTGTAATTTAATGTATAGTTTTCCTTCATTTTACATCTACCACGTACGTTATATTATTTAATTACCAGCTACAGCTATTAAATAACGTAAAAAAATGTATTGTCGTATCATTCGATCGGTATCTTAAGCTGAAAGATGTACAAATTTACATTATGTGTGAACTCGTCGGCTATTACAATACATAACTCTTGTCGGACCTTGAGCTTTAAACATTACACACCTACTTAAATCTAGAGTTGTGTTTCAGTATTTGATTGCTGGACCTTAACAGACTTCAATAATGTGTCTTAAAAATTAAATTTCAAAAGGTTCGTGGTTGTGGCCTTTATTGATCGAGATAATTTTTTTGTTCAGTGTATAAACAACGGCTTTACAGGGAATGGGATGAGACTTGGAAACGGAATGTTTAAGACAGTACCACCTAAACTTAACGATATCATCGTTAATTGGACTTTCGGTGTGTACAGTATAATAGTGTCCGTCAAGCTTCATCAATGGAGTACCTCTCTTCTGATATCTTTCGTGAGTTATAAACTCTGGTTCACCTGCAAAATTAAATATTCTAGTTTAGAGGGTGTACTAATGTTACTGACTACGGCCAAGCAAAAAAATGTTATGATGCTATAAGCAGACCATGATAGCGTGTGATACGATTCAAATCTACATGCCAACTTTCAAATGCCGTGCACCGTTTCGAAGAAACTTAATACTTATTCAATAAACTTTGAACTCAATTATTTTAAGGATAATAGTAATATAATTTAAATATTTCTATACCGATATCTGATAACAAAAGGAGCTGGCTCTAAATTGTTCAAATAAAACCCGCGTACAGGCTAACAATAAAAAAAAACCTACCAAACACTTTTGTCCCTTCGTTTTCTTCATCATATTTACACTGTTTGAAGCTTTTTGTGTTTGGCGCTAGCGCAGATCCAGGTCCATACTCTGGTTCGTGATTATGTATCTCCTTCAGTGTAACAATCATATCGTTGACAGTAAATACAACAGCTTTGCAGCACGTTTTTTTCCATCTTTTACAGTACCATCTAGTTCTTGAAGTATTATTGAAGGTTGGATACTGGATGTGAAAGTGATAGTGATACCCGTTTAACATCAACATTCGATTACCGTGGATTGTGGTGCTAAACTTTGGCTCTCTGGCACCTGAAACAAAAAACTTATTAAAGTCAAAGAAAACTTCAATCGTTTCTTTTTCGTTTAAAATGCTATGTCCAATAGTCATAAATAGATCGATAACTCTTTTTATTCCAAAAACTATCGTGAACTTGACTATTCATATTGTAAAAACGGGAATTTTCGCGTGCACGGCGCGACGCGGAAGGAGAAAGTCGCAACCACTCACCCTGATGAAGACTCTCGGAATGAGTCGAAACTTAGTCGGTGCCTTCACCGATAGTGCAGTACGTGAAAATTCCCGTTTTTACAATATGAATAGATAACTCTTTATTGTACACCACATTATATATTGTCATTTCCACTGATTGTGAATTTATTTTATTAAATTGAATCAATTATTTTGTTAAAATATAGACTGAGTAGATATATCGAAAGAGAGCTTGAAAGAATCACAATAAAAAAATAATTCACGTTCTTCATATTTTGTTATTTCAAAGTCATGAAATTATATTTCGAATTCTGGTAAAACATAATTGGACGCAAAAAATGTGACTCAGACAGCCATTGAACGTAACGTAAAGTAAAACACAGATTCAGAGTATCTGTGCTAATATTAAGCTTATATTTTTGCAATTCGTGTGTGATTATTCTCATGATATTTTATATTTCTATTATTATTATTTTCTATCTATAGTATGTATGTATTTTCAAATAATATATATTAAGTAGTATATCAGTAATTTAGTTCACATAATACAGGCTCTGCTAAGTTTGGGGCTAGATGATGTTGTGTGAAAATGTCCTGCATTATTAATTATTTTTTTATATATGATGCATACTAGTCTTAAACTTAATAATTGTTTCTTGTTAATGCATCAAAGCTAATGCTAGTCCGAGCGAGTCCTTAACCCTCTACTAGACTCTTCGCCGTTCAGTTTTTTTTCAGAGAGGATTTAGATTTTGAAATCCTAGGCGTTATAGTCTAAGCGGTGATGAGACTGGTGGGGATATGAAGGTAATATTCAGCTTTCGTGATCAGGACATTATTAGTTCTTCATTCTACTCAAATTTTAATGTGATTCCGGTTTTATCTTGGTATAATTTGCTTTTGAAGTATACGTAATTTTCTTCATCACTTATAAATTTTGGTGGATGTGAGTGAGATTTCCTGACAATAACAACGGTATCTTCAATGGTATATAAAACAGATCTGCATCCTTTGCTGTGAGTGCAGCATCTCCAGAGCCGCTTTACGCCATTCAGACGTTTATTTCGTGTTGTATACCGGTATCCTTGCATATAAATCTGTCGGGTGCCCTTTTTCGACACGATGAAGTGATACGGCGGTACTGAAAAAAAACATAGAACATTGCCATGGTGAATGTCATAAAAACTAGAGATATAAGACTTCAGTGGCGCGGTGGAGTAGCCGGCCAAGACACAAAAGTATAGGGTCGATTGCTGCAGCAGAACAAAATGTTGGCATGGTTATCAGATATTTGCCTAACTATGTCGGTAATGCTCCCTGCGCCGGCTAAAGGAGAAGCAAACCAATTCGTAGGTCATTCTGACAAGGAGTAAGGTAACATGAAGAGCTAATATTCCCTAATAAAGGCGGTGTCGCAGCGATCGGACAGAGTTTTATGCTGCGTCCGGCGATTCCCGTGACTCCGATCTACGTGTTTTGCGTGAATAACGATCAAGTTAACAGTTTGCACTCAGAAAATTGAGGATATTGAGGATACCAAGTAGGGTAGATAGAGGCACGTCCAAACATTATAATAATAATAACGCTGGACATATTTCACACAGCATCATCTAGCCCCAAACTAAGCAGAGCTTGTATTATGGGAACTACATGACTGATATACTACTTATATAATTTTTTTTGGAAATACATACATACAGAAAACACCCAGACCCGACACAAGCATTTGCTAATCATGCAATACTCAATACTCAATACATTTATTGCTTTCACATGACATATATGCTTTTACATAGATGGTGTTTAAAGGTATATAAACCCTGTCTAAGGGTATAGCAACATATAGGTAGGCAGGCTGAGGTTTTGCGTAAACAAACTAGTTATTAATATCTACAGTAAATAAAGTTAAGTCTCTCAAATGAATTTTGTATTAGGGTACAAACATTTGTCTCGCAGCGGGAATCGAACCCGCAACCTTTTCGGGCAGGCCTTCGCCCACTGCGCCACAGAGGTTATCATTATGTAATTATTATCTTTGGCACATGTCTGTGTTTTTATATTAGATTGCTTTCCACGTGGCAGAGCCCACCACCGCTATCCGCTATCATGTGCGTTCTCCTTTTTGTTTCTTGGGCGTTCCAGTTTCCTCACGCGCACTGCTTTAGTTTCGAGCAAGACTTAATGTGCACTTACAATTGTTCAAATTGGAAAATTAATTGATGCACTACCGGATTCAAACTAACGATCTTTGGATAGTAAGTAGGGCACAGCCCACTAGGCAAAAACGGCTCATAACACCAAATAAATAGTATTTTTTATTGACGATCACAGATACAGATACAGATAATTTATTGGTAAACGATCATTTTACACGTCAAAATAATTTTACACGTATAAACCTACCTACTAATATTATAAACGTGAAAGTTTGTGAGAACGTTTGTTCCTCCTTCACGCAAAAACTACTGAACGGATTTTGATGAAACTTTACAGTAATATAGGTTATACATCAGAATAACACATAGGCTACTTTTTATTCGGGTACCATACGGGCGAAGCCGTGGGCAGAAGCTAGTCATCTATAAAGTCACTGACTGAATAGTAGGCTTTTTTGCGTAGGGCATTTTTTAGTTTGTTCCTAAATATAACGTCGGATGTTGCACTTATTATCTCATCTGGCGAATTATTAAATATTCGGACTCCTATAATATAAGCAGATTTCTCGAACTTGGTCCTATGGCCACAGTTATTCTAATGGCTATGTTTATTATTCGAAAAAACGACCTGATCATTGACAGTAGTGAGTTTAGCTTTACAACCACTGTTGTGGTGTGTTGAGCATCGCCAATGCTTTTTAATCTGTTCGGTTGTTCCGCTCCTTAAGCAAAATGTATAATGTCCGATGGAAATCATGCGGTTTCTTCGTCTTGATAAGATGAATTCGTACTGAAGACAATCTGAAAAAGTGAGTAAATTTTTTGTAAACAAATTATAGCTCTATAATCTGTGTTTCTTCAAGGTGAGTAAATAGGTATTTTCTATACCTTCATGCTCCATCGTCGGCCAAATCATCATTTACAATGAGGTGAGATTATGGTTTAATGAAAGTCTATCATTTTATTATCGCCGATACTTTACGTTACGATACGTTTTTAAATCGACTGGTTTTTAGTTTGCTTCTTTTTGTAAATTTTGAAATCGCATTCGATATTTTATTTAGCATTATTGAATGCTCTGCCATTAAAATTATACCTCATAAAATGTTTTAGTATATCTCGAACTCTGTGGCGTAGTGAGCAAAGGCTCGCCTGAGACGCAGAAAGTTGTAGGTTCGATTTCCGCCGCGTGACAAATGTTTGTACGATCTGGAAATATTTTCTCGGGTCTGGGTGTTTTCTATGTAAAATATATATGTACCTTTATAATTAACAAAAAAATATAAGAAGTATATCATTCACATAGTTCCCAAAACACAAGCCCTCCTTGAGGCTAGGCTAGACTTTGGGGCTAGATGATGCTGTGTTAAAAATGTTCAGCATTATTTATTTATTATACCTCCCAGAGTCAAATCACAGATTATAAAAAAAAATCATGGATAGACGATTTTATCTTAACTATGCGCTAAGGGCAACAACTATAAAAAAAATATTTTAAGTACCTTTAGGCTATTTTAAAACGCACAGTACGTTCCACTAACTTTATATACCTATATATTTATAGGCTTCAACATAATCATTCAATTTCATAAAATTATTTTATTGTAATAAGACTATTACAATAAAATTTTCATTATTTTCTAAAAGGAACTACTAGTCATAAAGGATATACTAAACACGTCTGGGGTCGTTTATTAAAACGTTCTAATTATATTTGTAAAATCATATAGAATAGCTCGTTTATAAATAGCGAGGAATTAGCGAGATCATGATTTTGCTCAATGATTATGTTCATTTCTGATGGCAACAATTTTATCATCTACCGTCCTTAATGTTGCTCTACAGCCATAGTTGCAATGTGTTGAGCATCTCCAAGTCTTTACAATTTTTGGTCCATTTTGTCTACAAGAGAATGTGTGATCTCCAATAGCTATTAGTGGTCTATTTTTCTTAGATAGTACAAAATCATATTCCGGGTATTCTGTAAAAAACAAAATAAATTATGTAGTAACTATAGAAAAATCATTTTTCAATAAATATTCTTCCCTTTCCCTATAATATCACTAGCTTACAATTCATATATCAACGAGTACCAACCATCAAACCGCCCCAACAGCCGGGGCGGTTTGATGGTTGATGGAACCTAGATGGTTCGCATTTTACTCTATTAAAAAATTCACCTTACAAACATTAGTCGGCGTTTATTAACTACCAATTTAATTTATAAATACTTACAAATCTTTGTTTAGTTAGGGTATAACAGTTTAACCAATAGCGTCAGTAGATCATAATTAAAGAGTAAAACTATCGTTTCACCTGCCAATAACTTCCTAGGATCATGGTGCATACGACTGCGCCGAAATGTAGGAAAACAATCAAACTCACAAATCATGGTAAACATCACGTTTTACTGAAACGCCGAGGGTGGTGCGGATCTGGTTGGAGTAATATAGCGGGCGTCGGCCTCGTGGCCCCTTCCCCTCAATCTTACCAGTAATGACGAGTTTGACGATGATGATTAATTCAGAATTTTTCATAGTTCCTATGAATATGTTGGCCCTTTTTATGTATTACTCGATCTTCAACTGTAAACACCACAGCTTTGCATCCAAGGTTGTGTCTAGTACAGCGCCATCTAGACTTATTGTTGGAACTTTTGAGATGTAAAGAAAATCGATGTCTGTCGACTATTAGTAATCGAGTGCCTCGAGCCGTCCAAATGTATTCCTCTGAAATATAAAAGACAAAATCGAGTTACGCTGTTATACACAAGAACAACCGTATTATAAAATAAATATAACTTGAAACTTCTAAATCACATCACCCCACTATTATTTCATCGAGCAACATGTACATTTTGTTTGTGTGTAAAGAAAAAATCAAGTACTGCGCGAACGATTTATATGAAAATCAAAAGATAGGGTATTTAGGTAAAGAAAACGGTCATGCTAAACCTAGGAAGTCCGAGTAGCTAAAGAAAAACCCACAGCCAGGAAAAAACCCACAACGAGGAAAATATTGACCGGTTTCATGTATACGACGTTTAGTCGACCACCCGCCAGCTTGGCCGGGATCACAGCATAGAAGTTATAGAAGTAGATAGGAGAGCTCCTTGTGAAGGTGGAGGGAAGTAATACCTCCATTTGATTTCTGCCGGAGAGCAGTAATTCCCGCATTGCTTTGTTCCGGTTTGAAGGGTATGGTTGCCGGTGAAATGCACATGAGACTTTTACCTGTTAATATTATAACCCAAGGTCGGCACAGCGCGTGTGATACATCTGATGTTGCAAGCGAATGGTTATGGTAACTGTTTATCAACAGATGGGCCGTATGCTTGCTTGCTACTTCACTCGTATAAAAAATGATAACGCGAGATGCTCCACTTCCAAAGGACTTCTTCTAGCTACCTTAGATATAAGAGATGAGTAATGTTTACTAGGTGAAACATATATAATATTTTTTAATAATTTATTAAGGTACTTCTTAGCTTTAGTACTATTTATGATTTTATATCTATTTTCTTGTAATATTATCAATTCATTAATATTATTTTATTTTATACAGAATTACCACCATTAGAAAAAAATGGCGAGATATAACACTAAATCGTGATAACCACAACCGTTCTGTCAAGAGCGTCGACTGAGAAGAAGAAGAAGAGAATTCAGAATTATACCTAGATCTAGCTAAAACTATTAGTTTTTTTTCATCTGACTTTATTTTGGGAACTTCTTAACATAGAAACCCAATGAATCAATTTCAATTAGACTACCTATTCTAAATTACTATACAATAAATTACAATGATTCGTCCAAAAGTCACAGTGAAACGTAAAACGGTAAGGGTTTTTTTTTAATGTAAATAAAATTAATTAGTAAATAAGTAATAAAATAATACCGGGCCTAATATCACTTTGTACATTAGTAAGTTGCAGCGCCCTAACGGGGTTCATGTACCTACCTACTTTCTTATGTATTGTTTAAACACCTATACTAAACTGTGTACATGACAGCAATAAAATATGAATATGAATATGAATATTGTACCCATTCGTTCGCCGTATCACCAATTATTTGATGACCCAGATGGCGCGGCGGCGGTCGAATAGCCGGTTGGGACGCAAGAGGGGGTTGCGAGTTATATTCCCCCTGCGAGACAAATGTTGGCATGTTCTGTACCTCGGTATTGTGATACCACGGTACTCACTGTTCCTGTTACTCACGGCACAGGGAATCTAAGCTGATCTAAGGGCTGATCTAAGTGTTGGGTGTTTATTTATTTGTTTCTTGGTCACACTGTGTTAATTCAGTTAACAAACAAAACTCCTGGAATGTTTTTCTGATTTTGCACTTTTCAGGCATTTGACAAACAAATGTACAAAAAACCTTTGCATTCACGAAACCTTCCGCAAAACATTCTAAAACAGCTCAGTGAATATGCGTATTATTCATTTTAATAACCACTTTATTAACGGTGATTACGGAGGCATTGCACCCTCGAAAGCAGTGCGATGAACAAACCCATCTTATCTTCCGTCCGGTGATATGCTTCTGGGTATAAGAGTAGTTTCCTAATCGGATCATCATCTTGCCAGACCGTCGAGACGTCATAAATTCGCACGTCACTGAAAATTTAATGAAATTATTGCTTGTAAGTCCTATGTCCTTTTATTTAAAGAGCCACAGCCATACTGCCGGAGTCTACGAGGTTCGGTAATACATAAAACATGTTAAACTATTTAATTCCAGTTAGTTTTTGCTGTAACAAAACTACGTATTATTTGTTTCGCGATAAAAGTTAAAACCACAGCGAAAAAGGGACACTATGCCTTCTAACTGCAAAACCTTGGCAATTGTGGTCGACTTCCATTTTTTATGAGTATGTACCTATATGAGTTAAGCACGTATTTACGAGTGCTTCAGTTTTGTAGGTAGGGGCGCGGACTCCATCTTTTTATCCTCGATCGTGAATTAAACGAATAAGCTAATAAATATACATCTATCTTTATAATTATACTCGTATACAAATAAATGTTCCTTAGCTTGTACCATAAGCGTTCCTATACCATTCATTGCGATGAAACTTTGGCCGCGAAGGTTTCCAACTAAAACCAAACTCTTTCTTTGAGTGATATTGCAACACATACCGGGTACTCACTACTAAAAGATAGAACACAATACACTATTTAAAACCAGTAAACGACACAGATAGAAATATAGATAGAAAATGATTTATTGCACAAGATAAAACAAGTACATTGGCAAACTTAATGCTAATTAGCATTTTTGACATGGGGCTGATGTTGCTATAAATCTGCAAACTGCGTTTTTTACCCTTAGACAGCTATCTGTATGGTCCCGACAACTTGTCATCTTATGCTTTGTACAGATAAACAAACAACCATAGTTATTTTGAGGGAAGTGGTATGAGATAGGGTAGTCAATGGTTGTGAACTTCATTGGCTTTGATAATCATACCGTCATACGTGAAGACCGTGGCCCGACAGCCTCGATTGTGATGCGAAGAACAACACCATCTGATTTTCTGGGTTTTCTTCGACTTCGAAGCATGCTTGTTGCCTTTCATGAAGTATTTGTATCCTCCCATGTGTAATCCAAGATAACCTCTTTGGGTTGTGAACCATGTGATATCTGTGTTTTACAAATAATAAAATAAAAATTAACAGACGGCATCAAACGACTTACGACACACTTAGTTTAACGCGCTAATTAAGTTTTAGTTAAAACTATAATTATAACCAAAAGTAAAACATCACTATATTACAAAAATAAATACTATTTTATAATATCGCAAAAATAAAAATGTCAGTGTGGCATATAATTATTAAGCTCTGCATGGCGGTGATATTTTTCGAATATTATAAAATCTTGTGATTTACATTAACACTCTAAAAATCTAAATAACTCAAAATAAAAATCATCATAATTGATTTATTGAAATACTAATAAATTACAAATTAAACTTTTCATATCAGAAGAAATCCTGCGTTTCCAAAACAGCTTCAATTATGGTTGGTAATTAATAGCTTGATGAGTTTTTGGTGAGCAACACATGTCATATAAAAATACTTCAACATACATCTTAAAAAATACTGGTATCTTCTATCTTACTAAAAAATGATATATGTTACCAATAAACTTCGCAACAGCTTATGAATACGGCCCTCGCACTCGAGTTCTCAAGCGTCAATTTGAAGGTTTTTGCTCAACTACGTAGCACTAGTGTTGGGTATTAATTCCGCACTATCTCATGTTATATTTTTGTCATGCCTCAAAATAATGTCACAATTATGTGGTGGGACAAAAAGTTCTAACACGTCATTATTTGAATACCATAATAATTAAGATTAGCTATGGTTGTGTGATCGTTACTGGTATTGTATTCAATGCTTTTCTCACTATCTCATAATTTTAAAGTACCTTGCCTGATTCTTCATAGGCTTGGATGCGCATGAAGAATCAACGTAAATTCACTAGAAAATATGAAATGCACGTAGTTTCTATGTTGTCGTTTCTATGTGATTCTTGTGATTTTAATTAATAAACTATTGAGTCTTTAATAAAGGGTCTACCTGCCAAAGGTACTATGATTTGACACTTCAAAAGTGTACCATTAATTTTTCGAAGCATGACTTTGTCCCACCTCGATTGAAGCATGGCATTGTCTAAAAATTAGACATTTATTCAAATTTGTTTTGAAATCGTGCCCTACTCAACACTATGTACCACTATTAGTCCGTTTGATGATTATGTACAAGGCACATGTAGTTAACCTCATTACAAAAAGTTCGCACATGCGCTTTGCATCCTTTCTTATGATGGGTGGAACACACCCAACGCCTTCTTTCGCCATTTTCCTTTTTCTTGTAAAACCTATGACCTCCAGCACAGAGGAGGGGCTTGCCTTTTCTTGACCAGATAAAAGAAACTGAAAAATAAATTGTGTAAATAAAATGTTATTGCAAATATATACCTCTATACAGTGTGTTATTGCAAATATATACCTCTATACTACCTCTGTGGCGCAGTGGGCGAAAGCCAGCCTGAGACGCAGAAAGTTGCGGGTTCGTTTCCCGCAGCGGGACAAATATTTTTCTTGGGTCTGGGTGTTTTCTATGATAATTATGTATAAAAGTATGTATTATGTTTGTATTTACAAAAGAATATGTATCGATGTAGTATATCAGTCATGTAGTTCCCATAACACAAGCTCTGCTGAGTTTGGGGCTAGATGATGCTGTGTGAAAAAATGACCAGCATTATTATTATTAATAATTCCCATCTTCGTTGTATATTACAAAGGCCACGATCGAACTGCAGGTAAATGCTAGACGCGTACCTAATTTTTCGATGCAAACACTAGAAAGAAGGCAAAAAAGAACAAGAACAAAAAGATTCCATGGTGGTGCGATGGTAAACAGACACAGAACTAATTAATAGTAAATTTATTAACAAGCTAGAAAAACATTTATTAATATTATATTCCTTTAGCCTCATTTCTACATCACTTTATGAGTATTTTGTGACTGAATATCTATTTTTCATATTATCAGGCCTGCCACAAGGGTCTCACTAGGCCCTCTCCAGTTTCTCAACTGTTCAAACTTCCAAAAGTCGGAGTTTTCTCCACTTCCCAATTCAAATTGGGATCCCGCAATTGGAAATTAAATCTCGAGATTTTTCCAGCTCAACCCATTATCTCACTGATTGAAGCCGATGCCTTCCTAGTGATTGTGCACATTAGACATTTTAGTGATCTCGTTGCAATGTGTAAGCACTCGGGCCTTGCAACCCTTGCTGCGATGGCTGGAGCAGGTCCACCTGATGCGGTCTGTTGAGACGGTCTTTTTATAAAAGTTGTATCCGCCGACACACAGGAGGGTTTTGCCCTTTTTTGACGCGATAAATGACACTAGAACGAAAATTGAAATATTACTTGAAATGAATGAATGAATGAAAATAAATTATTTGTACCAACACCATAAGAGATATTAACAAAAATACATAAACTTGACTTAACATAAACTAAAATAATTAAAGTATAATGAGTGGTTTGGTCGCTTACAAGATATTTCTTTCAGACAACATATGTATAGAGATGGTATTAAGAGATTGTAAGAATATGGCTATACTAATAATTCGTTAGTTTAGAAGTAAATAAATTAACAGCCATTAGACACATACTCGTATAAGGCTATTTTAATAAATTAATTAACCCTGAGCCCACCCTAGTATTATATTTTATTTTTTTAGTATTCCCTGTGTTATGGGTATCAGAAACTAGGAAGTAGACTCGTGGTAGTAAATAAAAAGTTATTAACAATTAGTAAAACCGTTATTGTTATATTGTTAATAACTTTTTATTTACTACCACGAGTCTACTTCGAGTTTCGGAAGTACGATATTATTTATTAAAGAATATAAATAAATTAAATAAATAAAAGGCATCAGTTTTAAGAAAAGGTGCTCAAAATAGCTTTAAATCCTTTATTATTTTACATTTATTTAAACAGAGACTAGGCATATATACATATTATTACACAATATATTGACCATCTTAGTATGAGTGGCCTCCAAATATATTAATATACTCGTACCTAGTAATATTATTAATGCGAAAGTATGTATATTTTTGTTGGGTGTTGTTAATATTTGTAACCGCTGAACCGATATGAATGAAATTCGGAAAAGTTACTTTCTACCCGAGTACAACGCGTACAAATCTATATACAGAAGCTAGTATATTTTGTATGAAGATTTTTTTTAACAGCATGCATGTTATATATTATTAGATCTACATGTCCACCGTACATCCCTTTTCTACAAGATGCGTTGACATAAACTTAGATACCTAGTTACAAACCTCGAAGATAAATAAATAAAGTAAAAGACACATATGTACATAGTGCTGACCTAACACTAGGATTCCCTGTGTCGAGGTTATCAGGAACTACGAGTACCGATGTACAACACCAGCCGGAAAAAAACTCTGCAGAATATGCAAACATTTGTCAACTCACCGCGCCGCCGAAGTCGAGGGAAATAATATAAAAATTAATATATTTTTTGTTTAAACCTCAATGAGTATGATTATTTCTCATGTTAACTATCATATTATCAAGGGTTATCATAGAAGCATTACACTTCTTTGAATTGTGAAACGAGCAGCACCACCGTGTCTTCAGCCCATTGACTCTTTGAGAGTAGAAGGTATAAGACCCGAGACATAGCAGGGTCTTTCCTCTTCGGGACTTTTTAAAAAAAGGTACTGAAAAATAAATACAATTAGCGACACTTTATATAAAATAAAATACAATTTTATAAATTTCGTAGGTATGTGCCATCATAAGCGTTGATGGACTTGCAATCTGTCACTACTTGCAAAAAAATATGGGCTTGCCTCTGACTACACCCTAATCAGTATCCTCAAAGATCTATGCACTGATTAAACAGTGTTAAAGATATCCATCATAGGAAATACAATCGTAAGCGTGTTTTTTTATATTTTTAAACCAATTCTGATATTTTTAGTGGACTATTAAAATAAAACATTTTTTCTTCCACCTAATTATGATTATTATTTGATCATACATGATTTGATATATACATAACTTTTATTTAAAGTTTTAATAAATTGACTAAGCATTTGATTAAATAAGTATTACCTAAACTAATTGTCAATGCTTAAAATGTATATCATAATTTATTCGATTAAAATTATCATGGTTTGGTATCATTTTAGTATATTAATTTGACTATACCACGTACTTTACTATTCTCCTGCTGACGTTTCGTTGACCGTTTAGAGGACAGGTTCTCAAACATATTTTGCCCTCCGCCCACTCTGAGAATAAAAATCCTAGAGCGCCCCCCAAAGTTTTAAACATAACAACTATGCTTTCCCCTCTAGACCGTCTCAGCGTTCCCAATATCTTCTAGAGACTTTTACCGCCCCCCTGAAAGCCTCCAGCACCCACAAGGGGGCGCTATCGCCTACTTTGAGAAACAGTGGTTTAGAGGTCCTTCCTCATGACCATCCGCGATCACGCGAGCTCGCAAGTCAGACAGGAACGATTTGAACAATCCACGAAGCAGAAGAATAAATAGAATAAATGTATGTGGTATAGTCATAATAATATTCCAAAATAATTTAATCGCACGTAGCCATTCAAACAACTAAGCACACAAGATAGTAATATAGTTTTTATCGTCTATGACATCTACTACAACAAAGGCATTGCCTAGATTGCCATAGAGACAAATTGTAAAAGTCGTCATGTACCTATAATTTTATCCTTAATCCTTAATTTTATTTTTTCCTCTTAATCACACTCATATACGAGTACTGCCCCGGACTAGCTCTTTCACAATAGACCTAAGTACTACTACTAAAATATTCTTATACTATGTATATTTTTCTTTTAATAAATATATTTCAATAAATTACTGACTAGCATTACAAGACGACTATTAAAACTTTATTTACATGCTCCACTCTACATCATAAATAAGTATGTTTAAAGCTCAGAAAATAAATTTGTATGCTTAAATATAATGAGATCATAAGTAAAATTTAACCTTAGAATATAATATCTAGAAGCCGCGTCCTACAAATAGTTCGAGGTGAAGTGAAGCTAAAAAACATCGCAACACCATACTTCGACCTCGCAAAATTTTAAACATTTGGTGCCAACCTGTCAACTTTTAAACAATGGTTTCAAAATTGGCAGGTGCTGAATAGTACACATACATCGTAGGTACTGCTCTCTTCATTAAACAGTTTTACAAAATATATATTAAAGCGCTTTACACAAGACGTTTTTACGCAACAAAGTTTGGATTATTCTTTAAGCTACCGTAAGCACATTCATGTTCGCGCTCAATATTCATCAATTTCATTCGGCTGTGTTGTGGTGACTTGTACAAATAAAACCTAACCAACTGCCTTCCGTTGGCTTTCAATTTGTTTGTTCTTCAATGATCAAGACCTTTGCCGAAAGCTTGATATAATTGGGTAATACAGGAATTTATTCACAACAGATTCCGATATACAAACAATTACTATATTTTAAGTGGTAACGCAATATGTTGGGCCAACACTGATTTTTATAGGCCAGCGCGCTGGGAGCTGAAAATGGAGTCACCCCATGCGTTTGCTCTTTATGAGCTCATTTAGTGGTTATGATTATCGCTCATTCTCAACAGCTTATCACTGTCAGTCCAAGCGAATCCTGGGCACCTACGCCTCCTGTGTAACATGCAGCGCCAGCGCACCTTTGTACCAATCGTCGAGTGTACACAAAATGTGTACATGTTGATACATAACATCTTCTTGCCTCGCAGCGTTTTTCCGTAGTGACAGACGAACTCTGAAATAAAAGCCTGCTTTTATTCTGCTCAAATGAAAGAATGAACACTACTGTACATCGGGATTATCTTACACAAATAAAATATGGCCCTATGATGCAAATAAATAGTACGTTTAACTTTTCAGAGCAAGGAAGCTGGACACTTTATGTACGCAATAAGTCAGTAGAAGACGCAAAGTGATATGTCTATTAAATAAAAAAAAACAGTATAGTATTACCGGGTTTATTATTTCTTTATTTCCGGGTCATTTTAATTTTAGACCAAAATAGGTAATTTGTCATGTTAAAACTATAGAACCCTAGGTCTAATGGTTATGCTCATTATTAACCCTCACAATATGATCATTGATTGTAACTATGGACGCCTTACATTTTCTGTTGTTGTGGGTGGAACATGACCACCTAATTTTATGATTCGACTTTGAATGAACGCAGTAGGTGTAGCTACCTATTTGTAGTAAGGTTTTACCACGTTTAGATTTTATGAAAGTACCTGAAACAAAGCACAAATTACTATGGTCGATGTATATTTTTTAAATATTAGTTGGAACCAAATACTTCTTATCAGCTAAAATACTCGTAGATATATATCTGTTATGTATGTATCGCAAATACCTATTAACATATTATTGTTGTCTGTAAACACAGTTTTTTAACTTAAACAGACTGACAGAGCTTCATCATAATTATAGTACATGTACATGTCTGAAATATATTAATTTGTATTTTTGTAGTCACAAAAATTGGGTCGACATTTGCGTCTCAAATCAAATTACAAATGATAAAATGAAGTTAGTTTAATATGGTATCTAAAAGTTACACTTCAACTAACCTTTAAATCATAGGGAGAATCATATTTACAAACACTTAATACTAAAAACAATTAATTACAATACATTGGTAATTTTATATCTTTTTAATTTTATATTTTAGATCGAAAAGGCGACTCAGCAGCCCCGCATAGAGAAGTGCCTCTGTTGGACCGATGACATCTTAAGAGAAAGCCTATACCCCGTCTACAGTTGTTGATGATGATTTGTATTACATCATCTTTATCCATTGCTCAAAGTTTTGGGCTTATGCTTCCATTTATTTCTATGCAAAGTAGAAATCGTCCACTCATCATGCTCATTCCACACAATAAAAAATTTTCAAGAAAAATATTTCGTTGGATAATGTGTATGGTTGTTTTTTATTGTGACAATTTGATTATCCACCACCAGTGCCATTGCGCGGCAGCCCTTGTAGTTGTGAGAGGAACAAACCCAGTTGGTCTTGGGTCCAATCTTCCTCTTAACGCAAAACGTGTACCCATCAATACAAAGCTGAACGTTGCCTTGGCGGGATGTTCTAAAACTTACTAAAAATAACACAACAATATTTAGTAACAAAAAATGCTGCATTTTTTTTAGTTATGCTCGACTGTATAACATTTTCATAGCCAAACTCGGACACAGATCAGTCAGATTTATTTACCATCCCTTACTTGGTAGAAAAGTTAATGATAATGAGCACATGCTCACATTTTGCATTGTTGTTACCATTTACTTATAATAACTTTTTCGTAAATTACGCATACAGGATAAGGACAAGAAGTTAATGATGTCGTTAGATAGTTTTTATTAGCACAATTATTATTAAAAAAACTTTTACAGACTTAACACTTCAGAAAGTTTTATGATAAGGAACCGAACGGGGCCACTGGATGGAATGACATCTTGAGAATTGCTGGAAGTCGGTGAATTTTAGTGGCTGAAGACTATTATTTTCTCTTTGGGTGTGATGACAACAGTTTTTACTATTAAACGTCATTGATTGTAGTTCGTCTAATTTACAAAGATTTTTTTTACATAATTACCTAAATGCTATTTTATGACTTCACTTTATATAGTACTAGCCTCTGCCCACGGTTTCACCCACGCGGTATCGGTTAAAAAGTAGCCTATGTGTAATGAACTATACAGCTGTTACATCCAAAATTTCGCATTTATGATTTAACTTGATGAAGACGAACTTGATTTAAAAATTGCTTTTAGCGATGGTAGACTGGCTGTGATTATGGTCATTATTTATTTTGACTATCTGATTGTCAACAGTTTGGGCTACCGCCCGGCAGCCTCTGGTATTGTGGGTCGAACACACCCACCGTGTCTTCGGTCCTACAGCCTTCTTAAAGCAAAACGTGAACCCTTCAACACAAAGCAGGGTCTTGCCACGACGGGACAGTATGTAATTTGCTAGAAAACACAAGGAATTTAATAGTAACATCATCTAGCTCTTCTTCCCAAACCTGTACCATCCTGATTTAAGACTTCTGAATAAAAGCAATAAACAAAATATGAAATAATCAGTGCCAACGCTCGGCATTCTTTATGGTTGTGGGTCGAACAAAACTATTACCCATCTAGTCTTACCAATAGAATTTTAAAGCAGAAGGTATATCCGTTGGCAATGAACAGGTTCTTTCCAAAAAAAAAATGTTTTTATATTTCCTCAAACACAAAAGCTATAAAAAATATAATAAACCGAACCCAAGAATATACTGAGTACCTACTAATCTTATGACAAGTTGACAACCCTGCGTCTTCGTCCACGCTGAGTTTTTCATACAAACATCATCGTCCCGTTGCATCACCTCTAGGGGTGGAATTTCAGGAAATCCTTTCCTGAACGCACCCCTGCACACCCTAGGACCCTCCCAAAGGAACTCTAGGAGTTACGGTGTAAACTTTGCGTTGATTGTCAGTCAGTAGTCAGTCAAGCAGTGTGTCACGCAAAGGTTTTATATACCTCTATATTTAAAACCATTATTACAAACATTACTTTATTGTGTAAAATCTTACATATGCAGATTAATGTCATCGGTGCCGTGTTAATGCCATCATTAACACTAACTTAATTTAGTTAATAAATGTCTCACATTATTGAAAGAGCTTATTTCATGATTATGATCATTATTAAGTTTCGTAATGACGTCTCCATCCGTGTGAACTTTTGCTTTACACTTCCTGTGATTGTGGGTAGAACACACCCATCTTCTTTTATTCCCCGATGCTGATTGGACGCAAAACGTGTAGCCTTGGACGCTTAGCAGGGTCTTTCCACGTTTTGAGGTTACGTATTGAACTAAAAATAATAATAATATCAATTTCTCTGAATTCAGGCGCTATCGAGGATGTTTACACTGATTGTCTTAGTTTATGCGAAAGGCAAAACTGGCTTTTATAATCTTTAAGTTTCGCTTCTATAATCACAAAAAAATCATTACTGTAACCAAGACACCGATTAAATACACAATTCATTGAGCATGTAAATCTTAAAAAAAAACGCTATTTTTACCGTCAAAAATTATCAAAAATGAATTTTATTGCAGCCCTGCAAATACGTAAATTTCAGTGTACACTAAAAACTCTTGCTAGACCAGTATTAGTTTTTTGTAGTTGCCCATGCATCGATTTTTATTTTTGTTCACAGCAAAATAAAAATATGGATGGGAACAGGTGAAATAATGTATCTTTCGAGAAGTAATGAGAAAACAGTGATTTTATCTTTAACTAACTTAACTTATCTAAAAAATGTCTCACATTATTGAAAGAGCTTATTACATGATTATGATCATTATTCAGTCTCGTTACGACGTCTCCATCCGTGTGAACTTTTGCTTTGCACTTCCTGTGGTTGTGGGTAGAACACACCCATCTTCTTTTATTCCCTGATACTGATTGGACGCAAAATGTGTAGCCTTGGATGCTTAGCAGGGTCTTTCCACGCTGCGAGGTCAAATACTTAACTGAAAGAGAAAAAAATCCTAGTGGTGTAGCGCCAGGTTACAATTTTCTGTGTTTCGGAGGCCACATTTAAATGCCCCAGCTAATAGCTGGTTGGGCAGATCAGAGACCTTGGTCTAAAAATTGGCTCAAAGTTGGCTCATACGAACTCGTACGTTACTATTGCTGATTCTATGAAAGGTGAAATAAGTAAGCGGGTCCCTGCTTTTGTTAGAAATGTTAACATTGTTTGCGTCTATGATACACATACATGTAGATAAAATCTTTGCATTGGTATGTAAGAATATTTAATTTCATTTTTTCATTTAATTTATTCACATCCTATGACACATTGCGCATTCTTAGACAAGTCAAATTTACAAAACATTAAAAAAAACACTAAGTACATCATCTGCAATAGCATCGTCAAAATTGTATAAAATAAAATTAATAATAAAATAAATTCAGAAATTATAACATAATTAACACAAACGTACATATTCATTTTTTTCTATAGAAATAAATGAAACAAAACCACTACTTTTACGTCAGATATAATAAAACGAATAAAAGATAAATATTACAGCCTTCTTTGCCGTGTGTAACCAATATATAAACAGACACATATAATATTTTTTCAAACTTTCACCATCAGTTAACATAATTATTACAAGTTTTATGCGGGTGTTTCGGTCGGTTATACGGTGTAGAATGCCGTAATATGAATCTGGACTTTTCTGAATCTGAAGATAAAATGAGGGTCCGGCTACTGCCATTATTTCTCAACGATACCACCATATATCAGTCTACAGTCCACCCGTGACTACGGCGGTTGCAACACAGCAAAAACGTCTAAATTATAAAAAAGGTTTATGCGACAAAGACCCGTATAAAACATATAATTCTAGACAGATAAAGTCTGTACTAAGTTTATAAATATACATTTATGAAATAAAACACAACTTTTACCGTTAGAATATTAATAATATTAATAAAAACTTTTATTCATAAACCATACAAAGGGGTGAATTTAACAATAATTGCCAACTACACAATAGTTTACCGGTATGAAGATTGATTTTTTTTTCAATTCGTTTTCACACCTTCTTGCTAAGTAAATATTGGCGTCGATTTTCTTGTACACCAACTAAACCTAATCTTATCTATCGCTCTGTTTTAGAAACAGTAACAAAAGATAGAGATAGCAACGATTTTAGTGCTGTCAAATTAGTCAGATTTAATTTTTCTGTACAAGTAACGTCGGGATTTTAAAACATGCTGACTATAAACACAAAGAAGAGCGTTACATAAACTAATTTGACAGCAGTAAAATTCTTGCCATCCCTTTCTAACGTGCACTATCAGTAAAAGAGAGTGATAGTTTAAATTAAGTATAGTTGGTGTACTAGAGAATCGGCGCCTCTGACTGCGGATTAAATATGTATTTTATTAAAGCACTGTAAGCACATAAATTTATTGCACTGAATACAGAAAGTAAGAACTCTCTTGGTTTTTGCCCTTGCTTGAGTACAGGTAAGTCTCATCTGCCTCAGTTCTTTGTAGCAGCCCACGCAACGATTCCTTTTTTCACTTTCCTGAAGGACATGATCGGCCCTACTGCCGCCAGGTGATACTGAAATATATATAAATAAACAAAACACCCAACAGAAACAGACGCATACAATGACCCCCCCACACATTCTCAATTGCAGAGCATTCAAATATTTGTTCCGCGGCAGGAATCGGATCACTTGCGGCACAGCCATAGAAGTCGTCAATATTAAATAGCTTAGCTCCTGCCTGTGGTATCGCTCGCGTGATAAAAACTTGTTCACTTATGGTAGATTGAGGCACATCTATTCAAAAATTTCATCCAATGCTGTTATGCAGATTATGACTAACAAATATGCAAACACCTTTACTTTCGTGTTAATAATAAAGTGGGCTCCCCGAAAGACATTTATTTCAAAGTCGACACGTCTGTTTGGTTCAGAAAGTAATAATTAGATATGAGCTTCACGAACATAATTCACTATACAATCATAATCTTCCTGCCAAATGTTTTTCCTCTCTTTATTAGCCGTTATCTCAGTACTTATTCTGAGGTGAAATTTCATTTATATTATATATACTTACGTGGACTTCTGACGTGGTTATGATGATTATCGAGCTCGATGATTTGATTGTCGAATGTATGCACCAGCGCCCGACACCGCCTGTGGTTATGTGTAGAGCATACCCATCTGGTCTTCTGTCCTGAGGTTGCCTGGGCGCAAAATGTATAACCTTGGACGCTTAGCAGGGTCTTACCACGTCGTGATACCGTGAATTGCACTGGAAAAAACGAGGTTGGTATTAGTTATTATTTTGCAGAAATACTAACAAAAAGTAAGAAAAACATGCAGAGAGTCTATTTCAGACTTATAATTCCCTCTATTACGACATTTAATCTATCAAAGTCCACTTTTTAAATTCTGCTTTCTTTAGTCTCCAGAACAAAAGAAAAACAAAATATTTTATTTAAAAAAAACAAAAGCCGACAATTGTTTTTAACTTTAATTTATTTCAGTAAAAACTAAACAATAAACGGTTTTTATAGTTTTAACACTCATCACTTATAACCTTAGATAATCTAACCAGATGAAAATAAAACTCGCGACCTCTCTCATACTAAAAATGCGCATCGCCCTATACGACACTGGGTCTGGCGCCAGATGAAAATAACATTACTCCTTAACTTCATAATTAACCTAAAATAAAAGTCGAAGTAATATTCTCCATCCTTCGACCTGACTTCACATACCCAATCGTGGGGGAGGCCCAAGCCAAACATTATTTGAGTCCTTTATCAACTCGACCCTAAAAATAATTTGTATCGATAGCCGGCTGAAGATACCATTTTTTGTTCTTTAATACAAAATTGATGAGGAGTTCGGCTCAAACCCTGTAAATTTGTAATTATAACGAAACAGACACATTTCAAAACTTATAATTTACATATCACATGTACAATGGTGCGAATAAAATATGCGATCGAAATCAATTTATTACTATTAAGTTTTTACATTGTGTCTCAATGAATTAAAGCTATTTTTAAGTTACTTGCATCCCAAGTAAATTCTGGTACACAAACATGGGGAGACATTTTAACGATATAATTATCTTCCGCGATAATAATCTTGCCATAGCACTTCTTTCGCCAATTCCTGCACCGCCAATGCTTGTTGCCTAATTTACACTTCAGTTTCATGGTGTATTGGTACCCAGCATGCAGTAGTATTTTCGCTCCTCTTTGATGTTTGAAAGCGAATTCAACGGGCCCGCTGTCGTGATCTCCTCACCGGAAAGTAATTTATCTTAGCTATAGCACCCTGCTTGCACCCTGCCTGCATGACGACCCATGACGGTTTTGTCAACCCACGAGAAGACAAAACGTATTTTTGCCCCTCTCTTTTGTTTCACGGAATAGACGACGAAAGAGAAGGCAATTGTTTTTGCCTTCTTTTTCGTAGACAAAACGTTGTCTTGGACGCTCATGCTAAGAGGGCTGGGGGGGAAAGGTTCGAATGGACAGACCTTTCACCCGATCCAGTGATGACATCATAAAGGTCGGAAGTAGATGGATAGAAGTGACCTAAGGACGTCCATCATGACACTCTTTAGAGGAGGCCTAAGTCCAGCAATGGACCTCTTTAGGCTATTGATGATGATTATAGCAAAGATGATATTGTTAATAATTTAAAGTTGTAGTCCTTGTAAGAATATTAATGTGTATAATATCTATTATAATAGATTGTTGATTAATTACATCAAGTATTTGTATTTCTCCACTCTTTTGATATATTCGTTCATACTTTCATACGAAACGGTGTGTTCATCTACGTAGTGAACTATACTTCCATCTACTGTATGAACTAGCGCCCTGCAATGGTATTTCGCGTGTGTGGTGCACCGCCATCTCATCTTATTCCCTCCGTTACCGTTCTTTCTGTATTTGTGACCTCGCCAGTCAAGGACATTGGTTCCCTTTTCCGTTGTATATATTTTTGGTATCATGTCTGTAAATTCATATTTTGTATAAAATCTAAGGATATATACTATTACTTTTTTCGTATACTTTTTATTGATACAAACAAAAGTTTACTGCGTAAATTTGTTTACGTTCAGTTACCGTACAATACTTATAAAAAAACATTTTAAATTATGATTTCAAGATTTTAATATCCTAAAAATATCACCCTCGGCATGACTCAAGCCCACGATCTTCTGTTCGATACGCGGGATGAGCCATGAGATCCCTTAAGATATTGAGAGAATTTCCCTTAAAAAAAATTATTAATTAATCTAAAGAAAGTTTTAAAACCGAATGTTTTAAACTATTTTATCTTATCTAAAAACACCTCAGATTGACCCTATAAACGACATTAAAAAAACAATATGAAAATATCCTACAACTATAATAAACGCGAAAGTTTGTGAGGATGGATGTTAGTTACTCTTTCACGCAATAAATACTGAACGGATTCTGATGAAACTTTACAGTAATATAGCTTATACGTCAGAATAACACAGGCTACTTTTTATGCGGGTACCACGCGAGCGAAGCCGTGGGCAGAAGCTAGTATGTTAATAAAAAACAAAAATCCAACAATGTCTCTGCATACAAGACTTTAAAAATGAACTGGGTTAACGTTGTTGGCATCATCGGTAAAATGCTCATCAACCATGTACACTATTTCGTGGCCGACAGTGTGCACTTTCGCTCGGCAACCGAATCTTTCGTGGGTAGAACAGCGCCACCTAACTTTACCTTCTACAACACTCTTATGTGAGTAAGATTTGTTCACCCTGTACTTTATCCCGTTTATAATCAAGATATTCTTCCCTTTCTTGTTTGTATGAAAATATGGTGACTCAAACACCCCTGAAAACCACGGTAAAATACATTATTATTTTGTTCAAACACATGTTTTTTCTTGACTGAAAATAATTGGGTTAAATTATTTTTTGGATTTATTGATACGATGTAAATAACTAAAATAATACTTTTTATGCCACGATTTTTATAAAAACAAAATTTACAATTCATACACATTTTCAAAATTATGCTGGTTTTAATTAATGGTAAAATTACCTATGACTCAACGTGCTTTGGTGCTTTATAAATGTATTTATTTATTTTAGGTAGGTAAAAAGCTGTTTCAGTGGCCCAGATAAATAAATTAATTGTTTGCATATTTGTCTTTCCCCACCTCATATTTTTAAAACTGTTTTTCTCTATGGAAACATAACCAAACTTCAAATTGTCTATGCAAATAACAAGCACCTGTTTGCTACTTTAGGTGTATAAAAAAACTATGAAAAATTAACTATATCGATTGAAAAAAATATCTATTGAGATTCACAATTAGATTTAATGATTTAAAAAAACTAATAATATGTGCATGGGACCATACCGGGACCTTGCATAACAAAAATAATCAATTCAAGTAACACAAGACATACTGAAGGTATTTTTATGTTACGATGAAATAAATAAAGCTCGGTTTACATCGTTTTATACGTGGTCATGATTGTCGAAAGCATGAGTTATTAAATTATCTAGTGTGTGTATAAATGCTTTGCATTTTCGTTTTGTACAGCGCCATCTCCCATTACTTCTTTTGCCATCTCTAGTATATTCCTTGTAAAACTTAAATCCCTTGTAGTATATCTGGTCGTACCCTCTCGAGGAAGTGAGGAATATTGCTGCAATCAAGATAAATAAATTTAGCTAGGCAATGTTTTTTTTATACATAGGAGAATGATTGGTGAGGGAAAACATCGTGAAGAAACCGACATGCCCTAGAACCTAAAATTCAAAGGCATGTGTCATCGGTTAGTGTTACAATAAACGGCAATCTGTTTGTAACCTGTCACGCGGAATACAAATTACTATGCAGAACGCGGACCGGACATGTGCCAAATATAATGTTTGGATGTGTCAGATAAGCGAACTGAGTATATATTTGAGGATCTCTATCATGGGGATTACAGACTTAAACTTGTTTTTTTTTGTTTTGCGCACAGCTTGAGAGTTCAATGGAACTGCGGGTAGACTAGCAGCAGTTCAAGATCTCTGATATAAACTTGGAATTCGACATATTGACATTGTCATGTGATATTATTCTCGGGAGGGAATCGTATATATGGTTATGAGTTGAAAAATCACATAACGGAAAATAATGTACGAAGAGCCTTACTTTACATTCTACATTTAGGAACGTATTTCAGAACGAAAGCTAAGCGCGAAACAAAACCAACTTTGGATAATAAGCATTTCAAGGACTGCTCAATGCCAATACCTCATACTTTTTGCAATCAACATTGCAATCACAAGATTCCTTCATTGTTTATTGTACACACAATACACTTACATAATAAGACATGCACAAAGAGATCAACTTAAGAACTAAGTCAATTTAAGGTTCTTGATGAATTTACGCGGATTCGGATTTTTTATCTAACGTTCATTTACATAGCTTAATCTATAGCTATAGCTGACACTCGGAATCAAGGATTCCACGATACCCGCAAAAGTGAAGCCTCGATGCTGAACCATGTCAATGGCAGCACCAACTGGATCATGCAGAGCATATCCGCTATGATCATGAAGAGCATAGCAGAGCCGATTTTCCCTTTATGTATGTGGTAGCTGCTGCAGCAGCACATCCAATAAATTAAGATTCCGTAGATAAGTTACAAACCTATTTTATTGTGAAACTTCTATTAAACTGTGTGGATTCTTGATTTCAATTAAATGCTTTGAATTTAGCCAATCGAACAAGATGAATTCACTCATCGAGAAATAGTATTTTATACTACACTAGCCTCTGCCACGACTTCACCCGCGTAGTAACCGTATAGCCTACGTATTAATTGAGGCCACGGACTTTACCTGTTCCAGTTTTTATTCAAATTGGTTCAACAAAAATTTTAACTCTAAAACACTGTCATTTACAATATTAGAAAGATTCCCTTCTTGGTGAACCAATACCTGTGACAACAGTGTCTTATACTATGAATGATCATGATATTCCTGCATAAACTGCACCGCATTATTAACAACGTATAAAAACGCTCGACAACCGCGTTTTGTACAACGCCATCTAGTTTTATAGACGCCGCTTGCGAAAGAAGTCCGCTGTTTGTAAAACTTGTAGCTTTTGTGGACCAGAACAGATTTACCATTGCTACGGTCAAAAATAGAAAATTCTGAAAGAAAGAATGTCCATAAATATATATGAAAACTTAAATCGTAGTAAAAGTTAGGTTTTTTAAGAGATAGAGTTAATAGGGTTTGGGCATGTCGAAAGTATGGATTAACAAAACAAGTAAACAAAAGTCAAGTGTTTTATTTTGAATATAAGAACAAAAGAGATCACCAAAAACGAGTGTGAAAAGAACAGTGAGAACGGGAAGATCTAGGCGAATTTACTCCGACCGACGTTCATAAGTGAGTGAGAAAATGTCAAAATAAAAATCCGTCGTAACTTTATGTCTGTTGTGGATAACCCTAAAAGTATTATTACAGATAGCATTATCGATATAAAAAAAGATACAGTATAAGTTTAGGAATATAAGTTTTGCAAAAATATGTAAATATTTGTGACATAAATCAGAGCCAATGTAAAATACAAAAAAATTAAAAAAAAAATGGAATGTACGATACATCATAATATTTTCCAATGGTCCGACCATAAGGCAGATACAGAGAGACCCAGTCTATATATTCTATCCCGAAAGGGGTTCATTCTGCCCGTCAAAGTAAAAAAGTTTTCCCGAAGAAAAGTAGAATTTTCAAATCCCATTCGGGACACAATACATAATTTTGGGACACTATTGCCAGTGGCACCCTACGCATCCGCGCGTAGCCTCTGCATATCTCCTTATTTTTTTAATCAAAAGCGTGTCTACTTCTTGCACAGCTTTTGCAAGCGAAGCAGTTGGATAATAGCTTTATTGCTAGTACAATATACTCCTCAGTGTATTATACCCATGCTCCAATGGTACATCTAGTGCGTAGTTAACCATTGTAACACCTTCAGATTTTCCCATAACATCATTTACAGTATAATAAGGGTTATGATTATGTATGGACTGCAACTTGATCATATCATAGCCGATCGTGTAAAGATACGCATTGCATTTTCTCTTCGTGCAACACCAACGTATTTTAGCGTTTATTATGGAGCGCTTGTAGAATTTGAAGCCTCTACAGAACATGTGTGCTCGTCCGTTTGCATCCGTTGTTATAAAAGCTAAAAAAACACGCAGCAGTTAATTAGCAGTTAATTGTGGTCAAACCTCTTTTTGAAATATCAATTAGACTGTTGGCTATTTTATTTTAACATTTGCATAATGTTTATGGCGGAAAAACCGAAATAAAAATAGAATAATGAAACCTTTTACTGTTGACTCTCTCTCTTATCGCCTCCAAAGGTCCAGGCCTAGGCTTGCATTATTCAATTAATGAGCAGGATAAAAAAATCTAGCATCTAATCATTTAATTTCATTAAATAATATAAAAGGGTCTCTTAATGTTGTTCAGGGTCCCCGTAACGCGCCAGAAGGTCCATACTTTGCCTATATTATAAAATAATAAAGATTAATAAATAATAAAGACAATCCTTTAAAGCACGGAAACTTTAGGTACAAGATTTCGTGAAAAATACACAGTACATTTTTATTTATTTATAGTAGATACCCGTGGTAGAAAATTCAAAGTGATCCTTGTGATTGAATAAATGAATTTTAGAACATATAAACGAATCTTGAACGTTTTATAAAAATTTATTAAATTCCCATCCAAAAAATATATATAAACTACATAAACTCAAAATTATATTATTAATTTAAGTGACAAAAAGAGCACACTTATTTAATGATCGTTTCAATTCCCTGCACCAGTTTTAAGATAAGATTCCAATTAGGAACAACTATACTTTAAAATGTCACGACTAAGTGGTGACACTTATTTGTGGACACGAAAATTTACTAAATGTGGACTTACTTGAACTAAGAGTACTCTCTTAGTCCTTGTCATTCAATAACGCACCTAAAATAATCTAAAAAAAAACGGATATATAAAATTTACTAGAATGTTAAAATTCTTACAAAAGTCACATTACGGTTAAGTTCAGTATTATATACTAAATATATCTCATATATAAATTAACGATCACACTTCTTAACAACATTCTTAAAACATTTTAACAAAATATTTAAAACATTACTCAGTCGCTGGATCAAAATTTTTCAAATTTGCACGTTTCCTACAGTTATACAAAGCATTCTTTATCCTATTAAATTTCGGCACTGCCTTTTCTATTTCTGCTCCTAGGTACTTAATCTCCGAAACAGTGTCCCTGTAAATCTTGGTCACTGGCGTCAACGTGTCCAACGCCACTCTAGATTTACACTTATGAATACATCGCACAACTTCGTTCTTGATGTAATCTGGTGCACAATTGTGTATATCTTCCTTTAAAATTGCATTGCTTGAGTCAAGGACGACTAGAGCTTTACAAATCCTTCTATTTACACATCTCCACGTGACTGTACCCTGTACCTTGGCTTTTCGTTTAATGTCGTACCTGTACCCACCGCGTAGAAGTAACGTTCCTCCTTTTTTGGAAGTTGCAAATTCTAGATCACTATCTTCGATAAGTGATGTCAGCGGTGTCAGAAGTCCTTCAAAAAGCTCTGAAAAAGTTTAACACAGTCAATATTTCGAACCTATTAAGAGTTTTTGATCGGTTTACCTGTATCATAATTATGTTCATTTTATGACGCTAAAGATAACTTTTTATAATTAACTAGCATCTACCCACGGCTTCGCCCGCGTGGTACCCGGTTAAAAGTAGCCTGTGTGTTATTTAGTCACGAAATATGCCTGTTTCAAATATCATCTGTATTAGTTCAGCCGTTACGGAGATAATATTAGTAAGATAGCGGTTTTAATTCGACTTTTTCAAGATTAAAAATATATTTGGAGCTTAAACAGATATGAATTTTAAAATGAACAGGTATTGAAGACTTTAATTTTTTCTATAATATTTATTTAATATCCACAGAATAACAAACAAGATAAAATACAATGTTATTTATTAAATCATTATTATACTACATAAAGCCTTTTAATATAAACTTTGATAAAATACAAACAAACGCGTTTAATCCTAAAGCAGGCTTCTATGTTGTTAAACAAAAGCAATAGAACTGAATTATTTCTGGTATTGAGATAACATTGAACCGAGTCATATTTTAAATTATGCTTTTATAGAATTACTTTTCTTCTCACCAGTCACATAGTTAACATTGAGTAATCTGTTTCTGGTCTCCGCAAGCATGGGTATGCCATAATGCATGCCTTCAAACTATGTTTGCATGCATGCAAACTAAACGCATGTTCAGATTTGCTTCTAAACTAAGAAACAAATCTGAACATGCTTTTACTTGCCTCTTACTACTCCCTTCTTAGGGAGGAATAACCTCATGAATCTGCGTTACTAAGGATCGGAATTTGATCGTACTCATGTTTGCTTTTCTTTAAAATATGATTGTGGTGATTGTTTACCAGAAGTAGCTGGTTCTCCTCCGTGATAGCGTAAGCTGCACAGCCTTTGGGTCTTCCGGTGGAACAATACCACCTTTTTCTTCTAGAGTAACGATAGTGAGTTGGTACATAGAACTTGAACCCACTATAGTATAGCAGCGTCTGGCCTTTTTGTGATTGTATGAATCGGCAATCTGTAAGAAAAATCTGTTGTAATTGTTTAAACAGAGGCGGTTGAGGATATTTAAGGATGACTTTTGCCCAGCACTGGGTGGATAAAAGTGAATAATATAAGACATTAAATGTAAAAAAATCGACTACATGACGTGCTCGAAAAATAAACAAAAGTAAAATAATCCACAAAAAATTTTACGGCATGTCGTGATTCCATAACATGATGATTTTTTTTTTAGTTTTATGGGAAAAGTAGCAATCGCTCAGGAATAAAACCTTCATGAAACCTCTTCATTCTCTAAACAACAACAAAATAATCATCAAAATTAACAAATTGGCTAAGATATCAAGGCATAAACATATAAAAAACACGAACCTCATCCTTTTTTCGAAGTCTGTTAAAAATATATAGACTCGTAGGTATTTAAATCAAATTTATAAAATTACACTGTACACATACATATTGTGTGTTGTGATCATTTGTATAGGAGATTGCACTGAAAAATGTGTGTATTTCTCGTAATTATCATCTCGTTTATGGAATATTATGTGTAGCTATGTTTTTTTCATATTTTAAAAATACTTACGAAAACAATTTAAAAAAAACTTTATTGTAATTTGATAGTGTGTTCAAAAAGTTTTTATAAAGTAAACCGTTATTTGTCAATATGATGCTACACATTCTGGCAGTATAGATTTAATTTGTGGTATACATTAATTTAATTTAAACTGGCTCTTTTACTTTGTTTGACTGGTCAGTTTTAACGACGACGATGGGAGAGAAAATCCCATCATACCCTTCAAACCGGAACAAAGCAATGCTCGCATTACTGCTTGGCGGCAGGAATAGAATAATAAAACAAACTAACAAACCCTCATTTTCACTTCCATCAAAACTTTTATTGATAAAAACTATTTGTTGCAACATAAAGCTCTGTCAAGTATTGCAGATTGTCAAAAAGTAACTGTATTAAATTATCGTCATATAATATTCTTGACTAGTGGAACGCCCGCGAATTCCATACAAACCGCGGTGAGTTTTTCCATACAAACTTCAACTTTAGTGTACCCCTACACGTTAGTAGGAACCCACTCTCCGAATTTCAGGCCTCAGGGACTTACGTTGATAGTCATTTCATAGACTTATTATATTTATACATAAATAATTTAGATAAGCTATGTACAGTGTAAACATATTATACAATCAGTAACTTTCTGACAATTGGCAATACGTCTTATTTAAAACAATACAAACTTTTTCTACAGCTAAATTCATTTGTGTGTATTTTTCTCATTCAGTTAACTTATACCATGTTTTGATGGTAAGACATGCCAGTTTCCAAACGATATTTTCTTGCGATTATGAGAAAAACATAAAATGGAAAAATCCTTTGGATTTGAACGACCTTCGGATAATTAACATCAACAATAAATTAATAATGTAAAATAGTATGATAGCTTCTAAAACACGGAGTACACAGAAATACATTACACTCCGAGCACATATATTTAGTCAATTTTTTTATCTTCCGCTGGCGAGAAGTTGTCGCACAAACGTGGCATCGATGGTACTGCTTCTCACGACCCTTATGCGGTATGAGACTAGGGAAATGTCTCCCGATCAGACGAGAGGGGTAGTCCGTATCGATACAGGTGTCTGTTCCAATATGACGTGTGGCCACTTCATCGGGCTCTATAGGGTATTGTTCTGGGACTATATGACGTGTGCTCACTTCGGGTTGGCTAACGGGGAATCGGTCCGGCTCTGTCAAATATAAAAAACATGATGTACGGAAATCCAGTGAAACACATAATAAGTATTCCAAAACATCACAGAACTAAACTTATTTAAAAAGAGAGGTGAGCAATAATTATAACTTTTTGCATACAATCGTTTCTATTTGCAAAGCGGGTAATCTCGTCAATTTTACAAACAAATAACACCAGCCACCAATAGTCTAAGAACACTAAGAACTACGAAAATAGCCAGAAACGGAACAAATATTTGCAGACCATGCAAACAATTGTCTCGCAGCAGGAATCGAACACGAATTTCATCCACAGAATTCATCATTAATAATTTCCTTAACAAATGAAAATAAATAAATAATGCTGGACATTTAATACATCATCTAGCCCCAAAGTAAGCAGAGCTTGTGTTATGGGCACTACATGACTGATATAATACATATTATATACTTTTTTTTTGTAAATACATATATATTATACATAGAAAACACCCAGACCTAAGACAAATGTTTGTATGCAAACATTTTGTCTCGTGGCGGGAATCGAACCTGCAACCTCCAGTGTCTTAGGCGGGCCTTCGCCCACTACACCACAGAGGTCGTCAAACAGGTTTGTATTAGCATTAGTCACTAGCTCAACCTGGTGCTAACCACGCAAGAACAAAGAACGAACGGAAGATAATGTCTTGTAAATCAATGACTATGTTCATTTTTGATACACTGGATCAGTCCTCCATAGGTTCTAGCGCTGACCGTGCACTTTTTGCTTTTACTCTTAGAGCAGTACCATCGGCAGATCCTGCTAGGATTATATTTCCCGTTGCCGCACCAAAACGTATTGTCTCCGATACGAAGTTTGTAGTTCCCGTTGGTTGAGTATTCAAATGAGCAGCCTGAAAGAAGTAAGATACAAAATTAATCGAATACAGATTGAAAAGCAGTAACACAAAATTACTAAGTATAATTACATATTAACCCTCTGTTTCATAATCACTCGCTAACACTAGCAGCGTGCTATTTGTTGTCTGCCTCAATCCTTTCTTTAATGTTAGAAAGGAACAGGGATGGTGTTAGCAATTGCTAAGTCAGCAAGTGATTATGGAACAGAGGGTTATTGTTTGGGCTTCGTTCACTAATAAATGTTTTTAACGACACTTACTGATTCAATTTGATCTCCAACTGGATTTATGTGCGTTTAAGAGCTGGAGTCCACTATCTATTTGTAGATAAAATACCACTAATCACAAAAGCAATTTAAAAAGTTACAAGAGATAACAATACCTTAATAAATATATAGAAGGCGTAACATGTTGTTTGTTTTTGCCTGTTACCATTTACCTCCAAAACGGATTATTCGATTTATATGCTTTTTTTGCAATCGATTTGTAGGACTTCAAGGATGGTACTTAGATAGATTTTCTTGGCACAAGCACAATGGAAAGCACTTCAAAATTTTGTTAAAATTTTGTAAAAGTTATGAATGGATTGTTGTCATATAACAATTTATTCATGAACATATTTTTATAATCGTAATAATCGGTAACTATTGGTATGATTGAACCCTAGCATAACAAATTACATTAGAAGTAATACATGTAAAAACTTCAATATTTATTTATTTAGAACATAGTTATAATGTAGAAACCGGTGGCAGCTACTCTTCAGACGATGGAAATTGTCTAACGAGGTATACAGTTCACTCAACGGATCTAGACAAACGTGGAGTTAACTGTGGGAACTGTGATGTATACGTATTAAATAATTATTGTGTGAGACGACCCGCCCACTTCCCTCAATTCGCACTCGACGATTGAGGCGAGCGGTCGTGTCGCTTGGTCACTGTGTTATCTAGAATTCATGAATTTTATTTAACCACGACTACTAGCATCACAGGAACTAAAAATAGGTTTGTGTTTTTGTATAAGGTCATCATCGAATCGGCTAACTTCACGTATTCTTAGATCGATCGAACAGTACTATACGAGCAAAACAAAGACTCAGTATACTATACGTGAAACAATTTCGTCATTTGCCTACAAAGGCTTAGTAATTAAGTGTACTATATGTGAAGCAATTTCGTGAGTTGCCTACACAGGCTCATGACTGTGTTCATCCAAGAAAGTTTGTACGATTTGATCGTATGTCCTCACTCGAGCTTTACATTTCCTTGAGACTCGTTTCGAACAGTACCACGTGCAAAGACGACCCAAGTGGTTGGCGTTGTAAGTGTGACTCCCAATTCTTAGCAAGTGTTTTCCTGACGGCAAATCTATGAATTCTGCATCTAAAAATGTAATAATTACCTACACAAATGTAATTCATTGAACTTAAATAAAAGTTTGCATGTCGTAAAGTTTGCATGCCATTGAAATTTTAAAAACTACTTTTCATGTCATTATAATTATATTATCATTATCCAACCATCTCCTTTTCACTTAAGGACAAGCAGACATACAGTTTAGTACCTAACATACGTATCTTGTCAATATACCACTCATTAGTTTTGGTTCCACCTTTTTAATGAGAACGGCGAAGGAATGCAAAACACTACCATCGTCTCTTTCCTGCAAAATACAATCTGGGTCTCTTCAAGTTAAGAGTGAAAGGTACATTCATGCTCCATCGTAGGTCATAACATCAGTTACCGTCTGGTGATATTATTGTCAAATGAAGGTCTATGGAAAATCATACAAAAAATACAATAAATACAATGTTTTGCGGTCCGTATGTATTTTTATAAAACATAACCATTAGTTAAGTACAATAACTATGTTCATATTCATATTTATTTACAAGGAATACTTAAAGCCTTATAAACGTTTTTAAACAGTTGATTAAATAAACACTGTCCTTGTCTTTTACTGGCCAATCTCTTTTAAAATTCAACAGAACGTTAAATACATTTAACTATACACGAGTAGCTAGATACAAAAAATACAGATGAAACAACTAGCTATCTAAAGACCGTTGCAAACGATCTATAGATAGCTCAACTGATCCAGATCACTACCAGACGGAAGTTTTAAACAGAATGTTTAAAAAAACTTTATAAGTAAGACTCTAAGTCAATGAGATTTTACAGAATAAAAATTAAAATGATTTTTGTTACACCATTTAAAAAATGACACACTACATTAACTTTTCCTTTTTTTTTTTTTAGGTTTTTTTTGAGTTTTCTAAAACAAAACGCTTATTTAAAACTGATAATCTCTGCTTACAATATTATTATATTTTCATACACACGCATTCTCTTATGGATCTCTTTAAACGTGTTTAGCATTTAAATCGGATCTAAACAATCTCGCGTTCCTAGACTTGAAAAACTTTTGTATTAAACGAGCGTCGTAGAGCTTTGAAGGTCGGAGATACTCTTTATTATTACAATAAATACTGTCTTGAAATGGAAAGACTTATCTTCTTTTACGTATTAACATTTATAGAATTCACTGCTTATAAGGTATGTAGTGCAGATCGCGAGTACAAAATGCGCATGCGTTCGCCGCTACGTAGCTTGGGGGAAAAATGGCCGCTATGCGCGGGCGCAGAGGGCAGAGGTCATTGGTCACGAGATACCGGGGCGTGAACAAATCTATACTAAAAAAAACTGAAGAGTTTGACCGGATTTGAAAAATCCTTTTTTGTATTTGATAGCCCAATTCTTCGTAGCGTAGCGTGAAAAACATCACGCTACGCTACGAAGAAGTAACAACGGGGACGTGCGATGCGACGCGATGGGTCAAGGGCCAAGGGCGGTCGTGGCACAGCTAGTCCTAATATACTCTTCACTATACAATAGCATTTTTTCATCAATGATTATGCACCGCATTGATTTTTAGAATATATTTACAGTTCTCGTCCATAGTGATGCGCGCTCGGCAGTTCTTGAACTTGGAGCATCGCCAATGACTATTCGGTTGCGACAGAGTCTGCCGACTGAAAGTGTGGTCGTCATAAACCAATTGCAGGTTGCCTCTTCGTGATTTTATGAAGATTAGCTCTGCCAGGAATAACAAATTGTTAGCTATATTTAATAACATCATAACACCCAATTTTAGTGGATCAAAGCACCCTAGAAACTTATGTGTTATAGGTATCAGGAACTACGAGTACCATGGTACTACAAGAATCAGACCCGAGACAAGTATTTACAAGCTACTCGCCTGTAACTCATAGAGGTATCTACAAGTACATATTACCAGATATTAAACTTATTTACATAAAATCACCCCTTTTCGGCTACTATATTGAGGGGCACTCTATATTGTAAAAAGTAAAATTGTTCTTGATGATCCTGATGATCCTACGAGTCCCTACTTCAGCAACAGTCTAAGCCGAACTTACTTGTGCAAGTAGCCCAAACATTTGATTTTATAGACTAAGCGCCTTCTGTGATCACTGATAGCCCGGTAACGCTGATCAAAACTATCAACATAAAAAAATCCTTAAGAAGAAAAAAGTAAAACTGATAGGCTTGTAATAATAATTAAACTTAATGGATAAAAAAAACTATTAATCATATTATTACAGGTATTTTATTATTTTGCTTACGCAGGTTTCAAATGGAAGAAGACTTAATAATAAATAAAACAATACAAACTTTCCTGATATAAAAAAAATAAACGCGATAAAGGCCCGTATAAAACTTATAATTAGGAATTAATGGGTCGTGTATTCAGGAACTATGATAAACAACTTGGATCAAATGTAAGCAGATGTGCAAATGTATTTTTTTTGTTCTGTAGTGGGATCGAACCCGTAGTTATTGCGTCTCAACTGAACCAAGCTAGAAGTGTTTTAAGTAGACGCATATCTTTATTTCTCGTAAGTACGTCTAGCAAATTTTGCTAACAATTCGCAAGTTACAAAGTGTACTTTTACTAAATTTTTCTTGTTTTCGATCAGAACTCAGGCGTCTAACACTTCCTTATAAAACTCAAGCTTCTTCGGTTCATGAAGATGATTAAAATTCCCTTTCACGACGCCCATCGATTCATGAAAAGTCATTCTCGCCTTGCATTTCTTATGAGTGGAGCACCTCCAAAATGACAATGCGTAGTTTGTTTTTGACTTTTTAGCCATGTAGTATGTGTAGCAATCACGCATGATCAAGGTCTTGCTTGACTTGGATTTTACATACTTGAAGTCTGTTGAAAAGTTATATTAAAAATTTAAAAATATCAATGTAATACATGTAAAACTACAATAGGCAACTGATGCAGAGAAAATTATCAATGAAACTAGAGATTTTATTTATTTGTACATTAAAATCTCACGGTAAAAAATCTATTTTACTGAACGTCTCTTATTCGCTGATATAATTATCAAACGCTTAAAGCATGTTAGTCAGATTCATGCCATGCATTTGCATTTGGAATGCAAAATATCACAACAACAACATGAAAAACACTATGTCGAGTCAAATATATTTTTTAATGCTTTGTCATTTCATTCGTCAAAAGCTAATTGTGATTAACGCATGTTTTGACAACCACTGATTCGTCAAATTAGCTTTTAGTATGGCAACCTCTAACCGAACCAGTAGTACAAACAGACCACTAGTCAAGTTCCTTCTGCTGGTTTTTTATAATCTCTTTTTATAGTACATGCAGTCTTCAAACAACATGAGTTTTTTTATCGAAGCGTGAATTTCGTATCTAAAATAAATATTTCATATTAGCAGCTTGCAAAGTACAAATAAAATGAGAAATATCAAGAAAGAGTTAACAGAAATCGGTAATCTATAAAAAAACTTACCAAGTAGATCTTATCTGCAGAGTTTTTTTCTACCAGTACCTAGTTAATAATTTCTTTACAATGATAAGGTGTTCTTTAGAATTAAAATCAAACAGTGATGTCACTGAATAAAATAAACATATAATTCAAATAAATCTACCCAACTTAGTAAAAGTTAATGAATGACACATTGAAACATCTAAGGGCCTTACTGATAAAGATTATTAAACAGTTAATTAACTAAACACTGCTTGTCTCTTTCTTATATTTGTCATTTCAAATCAAACAGAAGAATACAAAACAGACACTGTTTGGCTAAACAACTGTTTAAAGTCTTTATAAGTAAGGGTCTAAATTGTTTAGTAAATAATTAAAAACGAAACGTTGCTAGTAACAGTAACTACTGAACATAAAATTTTACCGTGCCCAACTAAGGCTACTGTATATAAATATCTAAAAAAAAAAACTCCTTTCCTCAACTACATATTTCCAAAAACCTATCCACAGACAGAAACTCTAGCAGACCCAGGTATCTGTGGTTACAATACAAAGTCGATATCGATATTGGTGATGGTTAATGATAGCGCCTTTCTGACGCCAATTTCGATCAAAACTGAGTGCAACAGACATAATCGCTTGTGATATTGTGATGTATTGGTATGATCATATCTGTTTTCTTTGGGCTACCGGCCTTAACAATGAAATAATATTAGTAAAAAGTGCGTTACGAATCACTCAGCTTTACATATTGCCCCTCATAGATACAGTACTTTGCCGGTGGATGGGTGTGCATATTCTCCAGCCCAATTATTCCAAATTTCTCGTCCAATTTCAGCTTGGCATTGCAGCCCCTACAGTTGTGGGTGGAACAGTACCAATGGAAGAACTTAGTTTTCTTGCATTGCTTCTTGCAGTAGTACGTATAGTCATTGTACATAACAAGATGCTTGCCTGAGTATCGGGATTTGGCTAGCAGTATCACTGAAATGTAACGAAACCTTTTGTTAAACCAGCTCTTGTAATTGATTCAAAATCATTGCACTGAGACGTGAGACGGCCAATCATTCTATTGCCTTTTGAATTAAAACGAGTGGTCATAAAAATATAAACTGTACTGTGTAAAACATTGTATTCTAATATCTTCCTAAGCTCAAAGTTTGATGTAATACCCATCCTTGATGGTATAAGTGGGCCGCTGATGGCAGTGGTCCGTTCTAGCGTGTATAATAACTCTGTCTTCCAGGTTCTCGGCCTTTTTTAGCTTCAGTCTCGCTTTGCAGGAGCAGGCTCCGGTGCACGACCAGATAACAGACTTCAAAGCTTTCTTGTGAGCGTAGAAGGTGTATCCATCAAGCATAGCAACGTCTTTCCCGTTTCGTTTTTTGTACCACTTCACTGAAAGCGATGTTATTTTTTTACTTAGCCAACTGAAAATGCAATGTATCTGCACACACACTCTCTCGCGCAAAATATGCTGAGATCTTCTTAAAAATTTAGCAGACAGATAATATTATATTTGTCAACGAATTATTTGACATACAAAGTAGAACTATTAAGACCGCAGATGTTTTATTTCTTTACAGATAGAACAATTCAAGTACATCAAGACAAAAGCACTCAAAACCTGTAGAATACTCCATTTCTTACAACGGAATTGTAACAATCGGAACGGGTGGATCATGAACATGGGCCAATCCACCGAATTCCGTTGTAAGAAATGGATTCTTACAACGGAATTCGGTGGATCATGAACATGGACCAAGCGAGAATTTATCAGCTCATTAGTGTCATTTATAGTAAACCTGCTCTTGCACGTGGCTCCTCTTGTGCACCGCCAATTAGTAGATGTTTTTTTTTCTTCTCGAGGTAAAACGTGTGTCTTTCTACCAGAGCTAGTGTTTTCCCTTGTCGATTGCGTACGAACTTTACTAAAATTTAAACATCGTATATCAACTTATCGACAAATCAATTATGTGCATTATTAATTTGTCCACTTTATTCTGGCCGTCATATACGAAGGCAACAACTCAGAAAACCTAGGGTTCACTTCATCAGCTGGATCATTTGTTCTAGATGTTCGAATTTTTATTCGACACAATTCAATTCGAAAAACTATCGTGAACTTGACTATTCATATTGTAAAAACGGGAATTTTCACGTACTGCACTATCGATGAAGGCACCGATTAAGTTTCGACTCATTCCGAGAGTCTTCATCAGGGTGAGTGACCGCGACTTTCTCCCTCCGCGTAGTGCATGACGCGACGCGTAGTGCAGTACGTGAAAATTCCCGTTTTTACAATATGGATACAAAAACTATATCTAATAATAACGCGAATCTCAAGAGTAGTAAAACACAGGATAAACTCAATACAGTTAGGTACTGAGGTTCAGTTTAAATCTTAAAAATAACTCCATCGTGTATCATGAATCTAGGTGGTTCATGGCAGTGTACCAAATTCGACTTAGTTATATCAAGTGACCCGATAAGCTTGACGAAACGTGCATTGCACAAAGATCCCATCGTGCACCGGTAGTATTCAGTGCTGCGCTTCCCACCGTCCTGTGTGAATGTGAACCCATTTATTATGGCTACCGGTTTGCCGTTAAACTTCATTGCCCATGTTACTAAAACAAAAAAGTGATTGTTAATTTTGAAATTAAAACATTTTTAATGAAGAACGTCAACGGAATGAATACAGGAATGTTGCCGACACCTGCATCAGCATGATCATTGAGTATTCAATTATAACGGTTTTTTCTTTAGAAGGGAAGACAAATAGTATAATATGTCTGTCACTTCAGTTTGACGGAAAGAGTATTAGAAGTAATTATTTCGTAGATGAAACGGTTATCTTCTGGTGCTCATGCAAGTCTGTTACAGATAGCATCCATCAGTGCTTATGGATGCTATCTGCAACAATCGGGCATAGACCAAAGTGCCCGATAAATTCGGAAATAAATAGGATGTTGTACTTGACTTGACAAACCAATATTATTGGCATCGAGTTAAACAACATGAATATACAGACAGACAGAGTTTGCTTCATTAATTCATTGTTACCAGATTGTTAGACCAGAGACTACGGATTTTATCTAGCTTCAATTCTGACTACAGGAAATATCCTACAATACACCTCTAATACTCGTATCTTGATAGATTAAAAAAAGTATATTTAAAATTAATAAATGCCATAGCTGTCTTAAGCCATCTCCATCTACTGACTTCTTGCAATTTTTAGGATGTCATCCACCCATCGGATGGAGGGCCTTCCTGCACTGCGTCATCCTGTTCGTGAAAATTTATCCCCCAGCAGTTGTTAGTTCACAATTTGAAATACACACCGTTCCGAATTCGATATTTATTAGGAGCATGGTCGTGATCCCGAATGATTTTAATGACTCTTCGACTTTTCTTGTTGACCATAAGTCCGGCTCCGTAGTTTTGTTACATCGCCAGTACTCATTGAATTTGTGACTTCTATTCTTGTTGTAGGGATAGCCATCCAAGAACAAAACATCCCTATCGCTATTATTCTTAAACTAGATTACTGTAAATTGTTTAAAAATAAAAAATAAACCTTTTAACATCTATGCCCCTACGAAGTATGTAAACAAACTGCAACCGCTTAGGGTGCAGTCAGACATGCCGTTTGTTCCGTAATAAATAATAAAATGTGTAGTTTAAAAAAAACTGAAGAACACACTTTTATCACGCAATTAAAATTATAAAAAAGAATTCCTCCTGGCTCCATCATCAGTCCCTCTCTACCAAGCCCAATCTTATGGAGTCGTTAAAACTAATCATATGAGCCCAAAATCGAGGTGTTGACAATAAATATATACTGAAGATTTCCATTTATCTATCTCCTGGCTCCATCATCAGATCAGATACCAAATTGTCATTCGAACTACATAAACACACAAAGTTTCGCTACAATACGACAATAAGAACTGGTTTAAAATTGACTTCCAAGATTTGATTACATTGTTTGTTAGTAAGTTAGTTAACTAAATTCAGTTCTATTGACTCTTTCTTAGCAGCTTAAATGGGCGCGAGAAGGGGTAATGCACCCCGGTAGCTTTCTTACCGGTAGCCTTCTCAACGGATCGGACCGAAATGGATGTGCGTGTCGCGATATATGACGTTTACCGGCCGGTCTATCGGCGCCCTAAAAATGTATACCTACTCCATCCACTTCCCCATTTTTACACAATCATTTAAGGACATACACTTCAAACGTGATCTGTCTTTGAAGAGGCTGTAATGTTAAAGATGGAGCCGTTTATAACCAACTTGTCGTCATCTGGAAACGCTAGTGACTTGTGGCAATAATAAAACCTATCTAAGAACCATCCTTGAAGACATATAAATCGATTGCAAAAAACTACATTACAATCCGATAAGCCAGTTTGGAGATAAACGATAACAGACAAAAAAACAAGCATTCTTTTATAGCAAATGCATATACGGGCGCCTGTCGTAACAAGTAAAAACTTTTTCAGTTTCTGAGAAGCTAGAGCTCATATGCATGAAAAATAGATGTCTACTTAACTATGAGGATTACAAACAAAACAAATAATACGGCCAAATTAATTATTTACTACCGTAAACATACAAATTGGTAATCTATACACTACCATATAATATACAGTGTACGGTAGGTAGTTAAAATATGTATATTAAAATGGTAGGTACTAAACGCAGTAAGATGCATAAAAAGTTATTTTTATATAATTTTATGAAACACAATCAAAAGTAAATAATCTTAATATTTTTTTAATAAACTGTATTTAAATAAAATCGAATATAAATGGAGTGATTCAACCCATACAATAACAACGTTTACTGAAATAAAGTTCAGTTTTACCAACACCCAGACCCAGTACAAAAATGTATACAGATCTAGGCCCGAATTCATAGTCAAATAGGAGCACCCCTAGGGGACTATTCAGGCGACTAAACAATTCAACTGCGAATTAAACCTTTATGCACCCATAAGGCGAATACTGAATGATGGATTTTGGGGGACTATTCAACCCCCGGCTATGAATTCAGGCTCTAGTTTCCCGCCGCCGCGGCGCGCCATAGCGGCTGTCATTATGTATTGGTTATATGTAGAAACACGAATGCATTTTTAAAGGGATATACATGTGTAATGCGATTATTTTATGATTTTGAAGTAAACACCATTATGTGTAGTATGACCGTTCGGCTTGTGGTCATGTGTACCAGCCAGACGGACCACCTGTCGACTCGGCTTATCCACGATAGCGTGGGCCCCGCACCGTCGGTCACATCGCCAATTCTCCGTGCTCATTATTTCTAAATGCTTGCTGTATGGATATCCATCTATGAGCAATCGGCCCCTCTTGCCCCGTGAATTCTTCAACCACAGTACTGGACAAAAATAATAACAAAATTTTTTAATATTCCCAAATAAATAAATAAATAAATAAATAATGCTGGACATTTTCACACAGCATCATCTAGTCCCAAACTAAGCAGAGCTTGTATTATGGGAACTACATGATTGATATACTACTTATATACATTTTTTTTGTAAATACATACATAATATACATAGAAAACACCCAGACCTAAATAAATATATGAAAAAGACAAATGTCCGAAATTTGTTTTATTTTATCGGAAAACCAAATATGCATTCGATAATGAAACGAACTCTGTGGTCAATATATTAAAAATAAGTTTAGTCATTAAAAAGTCTTGTGTAACTACAACAGATCCCTGATGGTAGAGCTTCAACATCCTAGAAGAATTTCGACTAGGCTGTGACCTCGTGACTAACTAGATACAGCACCCGCGTGCAAGTGGGAGGGGGTTTCCCTATAACATTTTTAATATTAAAATGTAAAAAATTAGAATTTATAATCTAATGCACAACCGCCAGATTTTACATATAATATGCGTTAAATACACCCAACCATAATGTATCCTAGTCGCAACATTATCTATCAGTAACACTTAAATTCGCTAATGGAAAACGGTTTTGTTTTAAATATCAAGAATATATCTTCATTCAGCCATAATCTCACCTGATTGTAAGTGATGATATAACCGACGATGGAGCAAGAAGGCCTAGAAGATACCTATTAACTCTTACCTTGAAAAACACCAGATTGTTATTATGAACTTATAATTATGTATATACTGATAACAAAAGATTAAAAAATATTAAAATAAAATTCATACAAAAATATGCCATTTTTTAATAATTATATTGTAGATTTTTTCATGTTTTGTATGTACAAAATAATTAAAAACTCAACCTCCTCTTTTTAAGTATTGTACTAGAAATACAAGAAGTTAAGAGATTTATATATAAATAATAACGAATCGAAACTCAAGAATGCAAGAATCGATAATCAAGCCTTTATTTACGCTAAGAACGTTACAATCAGAATTAAAATTTTATTACATGATTTTATTTAATTTTACTTTTTCCCCAATATTTTGACGACAGCAGTGTCGCAGTAGGCGAAGACCCGCCTGAGACGCAGATGGTTGCGGTTTCGATTCGCCGAAACCGCTGCGGGACAAATGTTTGTATAATCTGCAAATATTTGTCTCGGGTCTGGGTATTTTCTGTTTATATTTACAAAAAAGTAAATAAGTATACATATATCATTAATGTAGTTGCCATAACACAAGCTCTGCTTACTTTAGGGCTAGATGATGCTGTGTGAAAATGTCCAGCATTATTATAAAGGATTTTTCCTAATTCAATCCCTTGAAGGTGACGCGGGAAGATAAACTTGAACTTGAAACTTCAAGGCGGACAAGGTCGCAAGATTTATACTGGTAATTGATAAAATAATCTTCACATAATATGTCATACGTATATGTTATAATGTGTACCTAATAAAGTATTTTGTTTATTATCAGATATTATTAGAAAACACCAAATAGTCACTTACGTACATAAATAGTCCTGATCGCACAATAGGATTACCTTTATCGTAAGTATCAGAACACGCAAACATTTGTCAAGCAACGGAAGTCGAACCTGCACCCCTTGTGTCTCTGCCGGCTACTCGCCCGCCGCGCAGCAGTGGTCTTAACTTTAGTCTAGTCTATTATATTATTAACTTATATTATTAGCTGACTAGTGATATAAATTTACGAATATACATGAACCACTAATGTGGGCTGATGACGATAATGATACATAATAATAATAATAATAGATATGAAAGACCGCGGCTGCCCGCCATTCAATCAAAAGTACTGGTTTACACAGGCTATCGAACACGGCGACACTCCGCGGTCAGTTTAGTCTGCTCCACGCGCTTCCTACTGAAGGATGTCGATGTTTTATTTGCCGAAGCGCAAAGTAAACTGTCAGTAAACGAGATCGACAGTTTAAATTAAGTTTAGTTTGTATACAAGGGAGTCAACGCCATTAGCGAGCAACAACGGGCAGAAACCGACATTTTTGTCCGGGTGACAAAGAGCGTCTGCGCAGCGCCCGTAAATCGGGATCCAAAGATATCATCGCTTGAGAACCCACAACTAACCAAGTTTAAAGTAATCGCCATTCTGTATGGTATATTGATCCGGCTCGTGGTTATGAGCACCAGTCAGACGTATCACAAGTCGACTGATCTTATCGACACAAGCGTAGGCTCCACATCGTTTACCACAGCGCCAGTTTTCTGTAGTCATCGTGCTTAAATTCTTGAAAAAGGGATAACTGTTTATGAGTAACACGCCTTTGTTGTTACGTACATTCTTCAACCATTGTACTGGAAATAAAATAATGGATTACTTTAACCTATTAAATCTACATACATGATACCAGGAATGTACAAGTTTAAAGTAATAAAACTGGTCGAGAAATTAGTAGGTAGTTATTTTTCTTAACTTTCTTACCAATGCATGATGATTTTCAGGGGATCATTCCCTGCACGGAAACAAAAAAATCATTGAAACAAAACGAAGTATTAAAGGTAATGCCGATACTTCTTGTAGCCTGCGATTACAAGAAGTAACATGCAAAAATATACAAAGCCTGCAAATTGAGAATCTTCTTTTTTGAACTCGGTTAAAGAGTTAAAGGTTAACCTTGTTAATGCTAAAATTAATAAAAAGAAAAAGAAGGCTGCTGGAAAAATAAGGTTTTTGGCAGTGAGTGACACATAAAAGAATGGTTAAAGTAAAATAAAGTATTTTTTATAGAATGCTTTATTTTAGCATTGATTGGACGCCGCCCAGTGACAGCTATCCAATGATCATCGACAAATTTAATACTTTTCTCAAATACTCAAAGGCGCCCAAGATCTAGAGATTATAATATACAAAGCTTAATAATATGTTCAGTATATACCTAAAAAAATTGTTTAAAAAATTAAGACTTGTAAAAACATATATTGAGAAGTAGAAAGGCAATAAGTAGTAATAAATGTATAAAAATATTAGTAAAAACCTAGAACATTTTAAAAAAAACATATTCACAGAATAGGTAGGTACACTAAATGTATTGAGTATTTACCCAACCTACAGAAAAAAACAATATTTACCTTAGTTTTGTAAAAGTGAATCAGTTTAATGAAAGTTACACCCACACAATACTAGGCTACCAGTTGTAATAAACCACAATATGGAATGCCGTGTTGTGTCATAAAATTTTAAAATAAGCCAAAAAAAATCAGCATACCGCGTGAATTCAGAAATTATACCGGTAATCAGTTTAGTTTAATATGAGTAGTTACCATCTTGTGGCCCCTAACGTTTGCGTCAAACATCTGTTGTTACCTGTGAATAGGTAAAAAAATGCAAAGGGGTGCCAAACAATAATACCCCAAGGACACCACAGCGAGTATCAAAAATGTACCGTTACAAATACAACTGAATAAAACTAAGAAATAAATAAAATTGACTCACAGCCGACGTCTTCATACTATTTGATAAACTCGATCGACAGAAGACAATCACTAACACGAAATAATTATTCACAATATACTTGATATTTCGTACAGCTACCTTCACTTTTTCACACACAAATAAAAGACACATTATGGATTAAAGACTTTATTCTAGCTTTTTTTAAATAAGCATACGGCCCACCTGTTGGTAAGCCGTTACCGTAACCTATGGACGCTTGCAACGCCAGAGGTATCACTCGCGCTTTGCCGACCCTGAGGAGGCATATGTCTCATGTGCTTGTAACATCACCGGCACCCATACCCTTCAAACCGGAACACAACTATGCATCATATTATAATAACGTTCTTTGGCAAGAAAATACTCTACACTCAACATTATTTTGATTTTACAGATCAATAGTGATAACTGAAATATTCTATTCAATAAAATAGATACGGAGTAACCGATCATACGACCAGTCCGCGTGAGATCTGCAATACTACTGACTTTTCGACCCTATTCCAGCCATGAACACTTTAAAACGGGTAGTTTGAAAATATTGCCTGTGTTACTATTTTATTCCAAAAACTATCGTGAACTTGACTATTCATATTGTAAAAACGGGAATTTTCACGTACTGCACTATCGGTGAAGGCACCGACTAAGTTTCGACTCATTCCGAGAGTCTTCATCAGGGTGAGTGGTTGCGACTTTCTCCTTCCGCGTCGCGCCGTGCACTGTGTTACTATTGAATAAACTTCTGTGAAAATGAACCACTTTTGATGACAAATTTTATAGGATCATTTTGTATTTTGAATTTGATAAGATATGATTTATTTTTGTGAATTAATTAGTTTCCTTCGAGATTGAGGAAAAACGTATACTTACATATTAATTTATCGATTTATAGCATACTGTAGCGGTTTATGGGTAAGTGTGAGTATGTAAAGCCCGCTTTAGATAGATAGATAGATAACTCTCTACTGTACACCACATAATATGTTGCTTACAAATTCAAACAGAGCAAATTACAAGCTAATCGCGGGAGTACAATGGGCGGTCTTATCGCTTATAGCGATCTGTTCGAGGCAACCTTTGGATGGACAGGAATTTACGTGAACGATACAGGACGGTGGTGTATACATAGTGACGAATAATTAGATAAAACACATATACTTATACATACATGAATACATATGCCTACATAAATAATCTATAAGATAGCAACTCATCAGCTTTGAGATAAGTACAAATAGTGACTGTGCAATAGCTTTTTGAAGATAGGAACAGGCTTTATACAGTTATAAAGTGGGATTTAAATATTCCTATGCTAGTACACACCCATCTAAGTGTATTGTTTGAGGTCCTATGAATGTAAAAAGTATAACCGTTAAGTATTGCCAAGTTCTTCCCCGTTTTATAACGCACAAACGTTACTGCAAATAAGAAAAAATACTTTAGTGCCTATTGACTTCTTGAAGACATCCTCAAGAGAGCGAGATTGCTATCTGGCATAATCAGCATCATCTCAAGCCGAAATCCCCAATTGATAGACTTTTATCGACGATCTCAATATTGCGAAATCGGTCGCTGAAAGTATGTTACGGATGTTGCCGGTCCATAACATACTTTTAGACTTTATTTAATTCATAATACACTTTCTCAGTGAATCTGTTCACCTTGTTCGAGCGGCGCCATACTATAGCTGAATGAAGGATCATCAAAAAATAAACAAGCAAAGTTTGTAGCCTGATTCTTCTGGGCTTGGTTGCATGCGAGGAATCGGCGTAAATTCACTTCGTTTTTTTCTATATGATTCTTGCTATTTCAATGCATAAAAACCTATTGACTTTGACATACCAGTAAATGATAATTATTGATTACAGACCAATCTTATAACAGGAACATATGCGCCAAAATATGTTGTCATTATGTTATATTTTCACATAAACTCCTTTTATAATTTTATATTTCGGTGGCAAATGTGGATGTTCTATCCTAGCTGTTTTGATGATCCCATCAAGGGACGTAGTGAATTTTGCCTTGCATTTACCCCACATCGTGCACTGCCAATGTTGAGTGACTTTAGTCTTACGATGACAATAGAATGTGTAACCATGGCAAATTGCTAGTGTCTTTCCACATCCCTTTGACACAAATGAGACTGTAAAAAATAAGAATAATTTTGTGAATACTATACACATAAATAAATATTACTGTTTGGCATCACACTTAAAAAGCGATTAATATCTACTCTATCACACAAGTATACATTTTTACATTACAATAATCATTTATTTTATTGAAAGCTGATATGAGTAACATTAGAAATAAATACGCGAAAACAACATAGATATACTTACTTCGTAGGTTTACAATGAGCGTTGTTATTGTCTAAGAAAACGAAAAAAAAATGTGTTTTTAGTACCCGTTTATCTAGTTATTTTCAATATATTTTTAATTTAAGTTGTCTTCCTTCACCATTAGCCTAAGATAAATAAATATATTTATGCACAACACAGAAGTATTTTTTTATAAGGAATATAAGTATTTTCTTTAAGGTATATTCAGAATCGCAGATCCGTATTATACCTAGAAGGGATTAATCTAAGTTCTAACCACCAAATACTGAAATTTAACGTTTATACATTGCATATAGTGCCATCTCTTTCCAACACTACTCAATTCTTGAGTACGTTAATCAGTATTGGGCTGTAAGCCTTATTTTGTTTTAGTTTTTGCATATGAATTGACCGTAGTTTAACAGAAAGAGACCAACGTGAAAATCAGGTTTTGAAATACAAGCGTTTAAAGGTTTTTTTTTTAATTTGTACAATATACCTTTAAATTAAAACTAAGTAAACAAAATTGGGTAGTTCAGCTGCTTTTGCAATTTGAAACACGAAAAATGTTAGTGGTCGTTTGTGTCAAAATTAAATAACTCAATTGCCATGCCTTGAAATAGTCATTTTCAGTAGAATGTAGAGCAAAAATGTTGTGCACTAAAGCATTTCATACTTCTATAATTTTAGCAAAATTTGCCTCTGGTCACTTTCTGTGTAAATACGGCCAAACTGGAATTCTCAAATATTCTAAGTAGTTCAATATTTTACATACATTCCATTGCGTAGCGTAAATTGCGGTGGCTCGTGCGAATGCTCAAATCTGGCAGTCTTCATGAGTCCATTGGACATCACTATGAATCTTGATCTGCAGCTGCCCCAAGAGGTACATAGCCACGTGTAAGTGGTCTTGGACTGACGGTAGCAGTAGAATGTATAGCCGTGGCAGATAGCAAGTTGTTTACCATCAGACTCTTTTGTCACAAACGTAACTGTAAAAAGAAATGTTATTTCTGTATTTTGCACAGAGGAGTAAAAGTTGGTGTTTATTTCTCCTTAAAGCTATTCCACCCCATTACTGGACGTAGCCCAAATAAAAAACCCAATCAAATAGGACATTGAGACTTCGCCGTTCTTCGCCGTGTTCTACCGCTCGTTTGATGGGTTATTATTTCTGAGGAATTGTTTGATATGATGACATCAACCTTTAATCACCGCACCGCTCGCCATCGTCAGAGGATTTATCCTCAAACCCAGAGCCTGGGCGGTCCCGCACCGTGCGGTTTCAGAGAAACTTACTCCTGCGCACACTCACCACCCAAATGACTAAACAATCAGGTTATGAAATGATCTTCCTGCTGAGGTTTACCCAAGTAATAGCAAGTAAGTAATGTTTTCTTTTATAAAGAATTGAAACAATTTTTCAGCTAAAAGCATATATTGGTTTCTTTTGTTGTATTTGAAATGATACATCAAAGATACATCGAGAGACAAAGCAGTGTTAAGTTTATCAACGGGTTCATAATCTTTTTAAGTAATCCCCAGCGTGATAGCAACTACCCAACTTGCTATTCCCAATCTACCCGGTTTTGTCTGTTATCATTGATACTCCATAATTTGGACTTTAGGTGACTTTAGACCAAATTGGGTTTGATCGGCATTTAACGATAATCATTTGAAGTATATTCGAGTATTTAAAAACTTGATCTGTGACGTCTACTCTTATCAAATAAATGACTATTGACTATTCAATCTCAAGCTGTGCCAGATATAATATTTGGATATGTCTCTTCCCCCTTCTTGGTATCCTTACAGTAGGTACTGCGTAATTAATAAATGAATTAAAATACTTTATTGTACACCATAATAAATACAAATTAAAATAAATAAATAAATACAAATTAACAGTACTACAATACTTAACGTACAAAATGTGGTCTTATCGCTTAGAAGCGATCTCTTCCAGGCAACCTCTGTCTTTCCGACTGAGTGTGGATCTGAGAATCTCCATCATGGGGATTACAGTCGTGGTTGTTTCTTTAAGCTGTGAAATTTGGTCGCCTATGATAATGTCTTAATTTTGGTACTTTTGTTATTGCATCGTCGAAAGACGTTTTGAATTTTGCCTTGCAACTGCCCCCCGTGCAACGCCACGTATAGACGGACCCAGTTTTACGACCACAGTAGAATGTGTAGCCGTCATATATTGCAAGTGGCTTCCCAGACGTCCTTTTAGTAAATATAACTGAAAAAATGGCAATTTTCATATATACATAAAAAACATAAATAATAATAATATTTGTAGGCGCAAAGGCGTTATTATGCTTCTACAATGAGTAATCGGCGCAGAACCACAAGTTATTTAACAAATCATCACTTAGATAGTCAAATTATAGTGTAAAAAGTTGTTATTTTTTACCATGTTTACCTTCAAAAACCATTTGTAAACTTAAATGATTGTATAATGTAGAAATTCAAAAGCTTGCAAGTAATTTAAACTTGTTCGAACAAGTAGCTTGCTTGAGTTTGTGTTTTTGCATAAATACGGGCGACGGACCGAGTACGATTCATTCTCGCTCGAGCCGTCGTCGGACCGTACATCCCTAGAAACCCTCTGTACAACGAAGAATAAATTAGAAGAACATCTCCTGGAGTTTACTTTCGTCGTCAACTATGAGTGACCAGCATGCTGGCGATGGTAGTGGCGTCAGCATTGCTGACGTCACAATTTAAAAAACCACCTTGGAGCCCCTGCTCCGTCATATTTTTTATTCCCGTTTTTACAATAGGAATAACGATAATATCTTTTTTTTTTACAGAAAAGTTTAATAAAGCATTATAAAGTACGCTTAAAATTATTAATGTATTCTGAGATATTTCATAGCAAAATTTATTTAACTTGATAATAGTAGTAAGGAATAAATTACTTTGCAAGCAAACCTTTATATAGTCAATTCATTGACTCCTCGCTCTAAGTAAAATATACTCGTAAGTAGACGCGAGTATGCACATTGTCGCCAACCAAACGATGTTTTCTATATTACATACGACATAAGTAATATTAAAAACCCTACAACGCATTCAAACGGACCGACCGAAAGTGTCGACCATTTTTTCGTCGTTCCGAAACACTACCCGTCAGTCATCTTTCATACAGAAAATATATTTTGATCTCATCATATACAGCCTGTCTCATCCCATTGCTGGGAATAGGTGCCATTCGCCTTGCACTAATCTGACCCATGTACGACTAACAGTTTTAACTATGTCGTCAACTCATCTTGCCGGCGAACGACCTGCGCTTATTTATACCACGTACTTTATTCTCCTGCTGACGTTTTGTTGACCGTTTAGAGGTCCTTCTCCTTCAGCCTGTCTTACCAGTTTTCGTTTCTTTTTCTTAAATCGTGACGTTTTTATCGATGACAATGGAAGAGAATATAATAGTTTATTGCTCAAATATATAGGTACAATATATTAAATGTTGCTGAATTGTTTCTAATCACCTTAAAAATAATATTTAAATTGAAATCGGTGTGAGAATTTTTATCACAGCAAAAATACGGAAATAATGAAATCGGTGACTACAGGCAATTTGCTGATGATATTCAAAAAGGGATAACCCATATCGCTTTCATTTGTCATCTCTTCTATTTGTTTGGTATTTTCTAAAAATGCCTCTAACGACTTTGAAGTTCGGTGGGGAATGATTATGATCCAGGACCGCCAGCTTCATTTCCTTATTCTTATGGTACAATACGAATCTGGCTCGACATCTGCTCCACGATGTGCAGTGCCATCTATCGGTCGATTGAGTTCGCCCGTCGAGGTAGAATGTGTAGCCCTTCCAAACTGCCACCTGCTTGCCAAACTCATTTTGTACAAAGGAAACTGTAAGAAATAATAATGTTAATTGTTAGTTAAACACTTGCTTTAATTGAATGAACACACTGCTTCATAATTGATAATGAATCCTCGATCCACACGCGTGATTAGACCACATCGGTGGCGCTGCCGCCACCCCGACAATTTTTTTTCCAAACGTGCTGAGCTGAATCCAACTTTCTGTCTGAAACAAGTTTTCCTTGAGATCTTTTCTTCAGTTAAATTAATGTATTGTGTTATTAAATTAGGAACTCATAAATAAAATTATACATAAGAAAAAATAAAATATATACAGAGAAAAGAATTCAAGCCGTAATAAATTTGCTTGCTTGTTTGGCGCTGACTCAAAATTATTTAGATACATTAGTGTAGGAGTCTAGTTATGCAAAAAGATTGTTTTTTTTTATTTTTCGCTCATCAGTTTTATTCTTTCTTTATTCCTATATCTCTGTTTCTGTACTTTGCTTTCTGCTCGAAATTTCGCATGACGCAATGGGTCGTTTTTAATTTTCCATTTCCTCCGTCGCTCAGCTAATCTTTTCTTCAATAATCTTTCCTCTCTGGTTTGCATCCGTTTAGCCTTTTGTTTAACTACAATACAAAATTATAAAATTATCTACTAATTATACTCAATTGCCATTGCGGTTAACAACATAGTCTAAATTATTGATTAAGCGAGCGAAACGCGCGAAAATCTCCGAGTCTATTATGTCATTCTTGTACTTGGTCTGCATGGCTTTTGTATATTTATTTCTATGATTTTTTGTGAGCCCGAGATCTGTAAGTTTATTACAGTATTAATGAATATTTATCAGATATATTTTAATGACATTATGATTTAGAAAAAAATTGTATGTTATTTATGCCTGCTTACAAAGGTAGTCCACCTTAAGTTCATGTCAAAGTTCACAATAATACACATGACAATTTGTGAAGTTTTGTTAAGTAGTAAGACGAGCGGGGATTTTTTCAAACTTCAGAGGTTTACTTCACTATTTGTACTGTATTTTTGCAAGTTAACCAACTCCATAGTTGGTTACAAATATATACAAAAACTTTTCTTTCTAACATTACCATGCATTGTCATGGTGTGTCTCAATAACTCGTGTCGAACCAGTATTTATTAGTAGGTAATTTTATTTATAATTTATTACAGGATGGTAAATCGGTCATGTGTTTAATCGGACCACGGCCGTAAACATTGTTTAAAAGAAAATAAATTCACGTTATAAATATAAGTCTAAGAATCACTTTTCCATCTTTCAGCATTTATAAGAATGAAGCAAGGCTTCCTAAAAAATGAAGTTTTTGTACAAAATCCAAAAATAGTCTAAAATTTCAATGTTACATTTACTCATATTGTTGATTTTATCAATCTCTCTTTTACATAACTATTCCCCGAATCGAATCCCCCTGAATCGGAATTTACGGGGCACATTTAAATTTAATGAATTTAGTAATTACTTATTTTTTTATATTTTCATGTAAAATCCATTTATAATTTTGAATTTCGGAGGCAAGTGCGTGTGCTCCGTGATTGCTCTCCGCAACGTGCCGTCGGCAGACATGATGAATCTCGCCTTACATTTCGTGTTACCGAGGGTGCACTGCCACGTCACTGTACCTTTAGTTTGACACTGACGGTAATACGTGTAGCCATTGACAATAGCCAATCGCTTACCGTCCGAGTGTTTCTTGACATAGTTTACTGAAATAAAAAAACATTAAAATGCTAATGAGACTTGCAAATAATAAACAATTGTAATGTTACTTTGTCTGCGTCAGTGCTCTCATGAAACACAAAGTAGACGTGACTTGTTTATTTTAATAGCTTATCGTTTAGTTAGGTTTAAACCATATTTTGTATTGCGAAACGAGAGTACAGTACGTGAACCGTCAAAGAGTACGGTTCACGTACCGTACTATCGGTAAATAACACATAGGCAAATTTTTATCCGGGTACCACGCGGGCGAAGCTAGTACAACATGAATGGACTAATTCACGACATTCTTTGGAATCACATGATTTAAGCCTTGCCTGTACTACAAATCACTCGATGAGTAAAAGTATTTATTTCATATTCATTTATTCATCTAATCGGCACTAAAATTTAACTCACATTAACATATTGAAAGATAATCTTAGCAATATACATAATAGTAATAATGCATTTTGTTTATATTTTAAAAGTAATTATTGAGTGTTTAATCTAATGTGCTCACATATTTCTAAATATTTATCATATTTGTAGAACAATACTACAACTACTTAACTTACCTACGTATCTATATTATAAGTACCTACTAATCAAACTTTTTATTTTTAACATCATATTACTACTAATTCAATCATATCAAGACATTTCCATAATACCCAACATCTTTTCATGCCAGTTAACTTGTTTCTTTTTTTCTTTGTACTTCTGTTTTTGTACTTTGCTCCCTGCTCTTAGTTCCGCGTGACGCAATGGGTCGTTTTTTATTCTCCATTTCCTCTGTCGTTCAGCTAGTCTTTTCTTCAGTAATCTTTCCTCTCTGGTTTGCATCCGTTTAGCCCCTCGTTTAACTAAAATGCAGAATATGCAGTTGTAGTTAAGCTAATCTTTTTAATCGTATGCCTTATTTAAGTTTTATCTACCTATACAAATCGTTTAACGATATAATATTTCAATTATTATGACATGTTTTATTGCATACTTTATTTTTTTTATTGAAAATAATATCGTACCTAACACACCAGTTTATACCGTTGTTATTGTTTACACTACACAATTATTAACAAAGAGCATTTTTAAAATGAAAATCTTGATAAACTTGGGTAAATGGATAAATTTATTGCGAGCGTTCAATTCTCCTGCGTTTTTTTTCAATATTTCAATAAAATACAATACGGACGATGTTTTGGACAAAGAAGCTGCAAAGGCATTTGAATCTAGAACAATCGTTCTTCATTCGTTCTTTTTCAACCGTTCCATTTTTGAACTAAAGAGTATAGATTCCAAAGTACGCAAACAGTAATAAAACCTGACTACATGAGTGAAAAAAAAATAATTTTATTAACCGAATTTATTTAGGATAGATTTATAACTAAGAAGTAGGTTATTGGTGATTTTCACCATCAGATATCTTCTAATCACAAAATTTCGCTGCTGACGTCAATTCAGACACTGTGACATATAAAATATCATTTATTTTTCCTATAACCCTCCACTTTATAAGCCATCCTTTCCAGACTGTTTTGAACACTATCTATTTATTGTAAAATATATATATAGTGGGTATATCTTTAATATTTACAGTTGTTTAAAAAAAGGTTTTGTTTTCTTCTGTCTAATGAAATGGCACATATCAGTAAAAGAAAAAACAGTGTTAAGTTATTCAACTGTATTAAACAGTTGAACCTTAATGAGTAAGGTCCTTAATTTTTTAAAGTTATATTTTTATAAAATAACCATTAATAATTTTGAAGTTAGGTGGTGAGTGGGTGTGTTCCATAGTGGCCGATTTCAACTCACCGTCAGTAGTCATAACCAACCTTGCCTTGCATTTAGCATTGCCCATTGTGCACTGCCAATAAAAGTTGTTTTTATATCTTTTATGAAAGCCAAACGTAAAGCCGTTGAGCATGGCCAGTTGGTTTCCATTGGATTTTGTCACATAGCTTACTGAAAATTAAATAATAACAATAAACATCATTTGGCTCCTCCAAGCCCAGCGGTGGGACGACAAAAGTTAAATAAAAAAAAACAGTTACATCAGTTACATGTGTCGTGGGTATCAGGAACTATGAGTACCGTGGATGATACCACAACACCTAGATAAATAACTTAACTAAAAAGGTAGATACGAGATAAATATATTCAGAACATGCAAACATTTGTCCCACTGCAGGAATTGAGCTCGCTCCTCTTGCGTCTCGGCCGGCTAGTTTCTGGCCGTGCCACCAAGTTCATAAATTAAACTTTTTGCAAAAAAGGCTAGCGTTTGTATAAATTCCAGTAATTATACATACTATTAAGTGCACGGCAGTCCCCTATTGTTATAAACGGCCTGTAATATGAGTGAATAAAGGGTAGTCAACATTTTAGAATACCAATAAATTAGCAAGCAGAAAATGGCGAAATCTCAGTTCAGGACAAACAACTAGTTTCATAAGTTCCATCCACGATTCTATCTGAAATAATAAATTCAGCTACTTTTATCTAGAGAGCAGAGTGCCATTAGGTAAAGTTATTGATATTTCTTTACTGAGTGAACATTTATAATAGATCGAGAGAGCGAAGCGAAGTAACATCTCTGAGTCTAATTGGGCAATCTGACGTTTGTACGTCTGTATTTGTACTTGTCCGACGATAACTGCAGAACCGTTAAAACTTGGCAGGAAGGTAGGTAATATCGATAGAATTTTTAAATTTGAATATGAGCTTAATCGGTATTAGAATTTTTCAACTATGGGATAAAAACGGTACATCGTAAAATCTCAGTTCGTTAAATTTCAAATGGCACATATCAGAAAGAGACAAAGTAGTGTTGAGATATTCAACTGTTTCATAATCTTAATATTTTTTTTCTTTTATAAAATAACCATTGATAATTTAAAAGTCAGGTGGTGAGTGGGAGGGGTGTTCCATGTTGGCCGATTTCAGCTCGCCGCCAGTGTCATAACCAACATTACCTTACATTTAGTATTACTCATTGTGCACTGCCAATGCAAAGTGTTTTTTTTTTCTGAAAGCCATACGTATAGCCGTTGAGTATGGCCAGTTAGTTTTCATTGGGTTTTTTCACATAGCTTACTGAAAATTAGATAATAATCAGCTAAATATATAGTCATGACCCCGCACTTGGATTCATTGTGTCGTGGGTATCAGGAACTACGAGAACCGTGGACGATACCACAATACTTAGACAAACGAATTAAATAAAAGACCTTCAATATTCCTATTACCTTTATTCTCATTAATTACAATAAATTGTTCTTATACAGAAAATGCAAATATTTGTTTCGCAGCGGAAATCGAACCCCTCTTGTGTCTCAACCGGCTAATTCTTCGCCGTGCCACCGAGGTCGTGAGCGAAGCGAACTTACATCTCTGAGTCTACTTGGGCAATCTGGCGTTTATATGTACTCGTATGTACGTATATATTTATTGAACCGTTTTTCTTGATAAACAGCTGTGCCAGTGAACAAAATAGTGTCAGCCCGTTTAGCTCTGCAATCGAACTTCACATCGATTGCGTTCCGCGTTTCACAATATAAACGACCGCGCCAACGCATAGTGTGATTTCAGCGCAATTTTCAATTTGTAACAGGGGACTGCTCAAAAACTTTGAGGACATTTTATAACCGGATTTTTATTATATTTTTATTATAAAAATATGTAGCAATATTCTAGTAATATTTATATTTATTTTACTCAGGCAATAATGAGATTGAAAATTAATATTTGTTGTAAGACTTTCCTAACAGTCATGTAGTTTCCATAATACAAGCTCTGCTTAGTTTGGGGCTAGATGATTATGTGTGAAAAATGTATAGCATTATTATAATGACCTTACAAGGATTCCACAACTTATTCAATCAAAATAAGTATTCTTAGGATGAGTGTGGTTTAAACTCAAATTTGTTATGTCTCCTCTCAAGGTTTGAATAAATCTGGCCTGGCACTTAGAAGAGTTAGTGCACCTCCAGCGAACGGTTTCTTTGGAATGCCCAACGATGTAAAAGGTATATCCGAAAAGGATTGCTAATTTCTTCCCGCGACGGTTGCGTATGATTTTCACTGAAAAAAAAACCACATTTTTAACTCTGTACCCGTATTATCTTGTGATAAAGATGACACCATAAATTAATTGACGTTTATCGTACAAAATGTAATTTAACGTTAATCGATAACTGCCCCCCAGTATTTTATTCGCTTATAGCTCAATTAAAGCACAAGTGAAAACACAATTTAAGAAAATTTAAAATATTTTTTTAAGCTTACATTAAAAACGTGCAACTACTTTAATATTAAAAGTGTGTAGGTTCAAGTTAATTGGATAATATATGTTCACTCGTAGATCATTCAATTAACGCATCAAATATTGTGGGTTTTCAACAGGGGCACAAAAGTTCAACTAAAATTTAGCCAGTTGCTGAAAGAAATTCAATTACGTTATGGAGGAACTAAAATAAATAAAAAATGCTGCATTTGCGGTTATGACGTATTTAATTGTATAAACGACCTTATGCATTTCTTATAATTAAATTTACGATTATTGCTTTATTTTAATGACAAGGCATGGCATCTATTTATATTTCTTAAACATATCACTGTCAATCCTATAGAAATACGATCACACAATATGATATAATACACCGTTATCAATAACATACCTGGCTGCTTCGTGATTGTGTTCAGCCACTCTTTCAACAATTTCATTTCTAGTGATATGCAAACTGGCCTTGCACTTTATTGTACTTCGCTTGACACAGTACCACATTTGGGAGGTTTTATTACTATTGTGGCAGTAGAAGACGCATTTTCTGAAGATGAGCATCTTGGAGCCCGTTTTCTTGGAGGTCACCCATTGTGCTAGAAAATATAGGAAATTCTTAAATATAAAAAGTAAAAGTGTGTATTTAATTTAAATGTGCTCCAAAAAATCTCTTTCGGTGAGACTTTGACTCGCGTCTTTTCCCCTTATCGGCAATGCGTTGGACAATTACGCCATGAATCGAACGATGCTGAGTCCGAATTATTGGCTACTTTTTATTCAGCTAAGCTAAAAGTAGATTATGCAGAAAATTAAGTAGATGCTGTCTCCTGACATTCCTGCTCAAGTGCGAAATTCGGTCGAAATAATATTATTAAACATTTAAACATGTCCAACATTGTCAAAACATTTTGAAATACCTAAATGTAGTTTTCATTTTAAAATTAACAAACTTTAGGGGTATATAATAATAATAATTCTATACATAGAATAGTTATAATCGAGTTGAATTTCTTTAGTAGGTATTTTTTCATGGAATGGATCCGTACTTTAGAATAATCATATCAATATACATTTTAGAAATCGTCTCTAAATCATTTTTGTTCTGCTTCCATGGTTATGGGACCCAATTACTTTGACAATAGTATCTTCAATGGTCGTGATACTGGCTTTGCATTTTTCATTCTTCTTAATGCACCGCCATCTTGTTTTGACACCTATTTGCTGGTCCAGCATGAATAAATAGTTGTTGACTAAGAGGGTTTTGTTTCCACGTGAATTGATTACGTATCTTGGCCCTGAAACAATACGTGGAACGAAAATTGCAGCTTCAATATGTGTTGAGGGTTTGGCCATCAATAAAACAAAGTTTTGGCAAGTTTTGCCTTTGATATAAGTCCTTGCACCATGTCTTATTTTCACATAATACTTGTGGAAGGTTGACAGTGTCGCTGGTTGCTGTTTCATTTCGAAGAATATCATCCTTTGTCTTCCAAAATATTACTCGAGGCAACATGGTTTTATTATTAACCATGACAAATCTTAAAACTGAAATGTATTTCAACATATTTACTTCATCATGCAAAGCAACGCCAACTTCAGTTATCAAACAGGTACTATAATATTATTATGTTATTTTAATAAAATCTTTCGGAACCCAAATCATACCAATACTTTGTTAAGCACGCTACGTAATATGTAGTTTGTTACGTAACGTGCCTAGTCATTTTAAAGTTATGAAAAACCACTGCTGTACATATGCCTCCCCTAAAGTGTGCTATGACGAATGGTCTTGAGCCACCTTCATAGAGCGCCTTTCCGCAATCTTTAATACGAGTATGTCATCCAACTACTGGGTGGGAGGTCTTCCTACGGCTTGAGGCTTCGATAGCCTGTAATCTCTCTGTCACTTGTCAACTTGATAATTCCGAGAGCTATATTGAATTTCACTTGGTTGATTCCTTCTTTCACTAGATGATTTTATTTTAATAACTTTTATTGCTGAAATAATCAGGCATAAATATTAATAATAACTGTATTTCAAAGTTAATAAATAGTCCATAAATGTTCAGGTAAAGGTGAATACTTCAAAAGTTTCGACATCTTTAAAATCCATCACAATTTTTTCTCAAATATTAAATTATTTTTATATAATTGCCAACATGATTTAATAACTATATATTTGTTAATTAATACATAATGGTTAATAAAATCTATCACAAACGTTAAACACTTTCGACAGTCAATCCTATAAGAATGTTAAACTTTTCCTTTGGTTAAAAATAAGTTTACTTACATACTATTAAGGCCTGACCAAACACAGCTTGACAAGCGCGCGGTAATAACACGCTGCGTTCAGACGACACAATTTCTGCCACTTTTGTTCCGTCGCGTCGCTCGATCGGTCGGTCGGTAGAAGATATCAACGAACTAGATTAGTTCGATAGTCGGACCCGATATCTGCTACCTTTTGCGCCCGACAATAGCAGTTCAATAATAATGTGGGTGCGAATTTTCGCGCTATGTTTGGTCACTCCTAAATAATTCATAACTATGCAATAAATTAAAAAAATACAAGAACATTATAATTATTTAACAATAGTCATAATTCGTTATCTTGTAATAAACGGAATGTTAAAATTTTGTTCATAATTTTTCATTATGGTAATTAATCCATAATGAACAATAGAAACACGATAAAACAAAATATCTAATAAATTTCTTAAAATCTAATTCATATTCAAAATTACTGCAACAAAGTATTTATTTTGCAAATTCTATTTGACTTACTACTTTAGTATTATACGAGATTAGTAGGTAAACGTGATCAAGCCAACTTATAAAATAGAATAATGCCTACCTAAATTGTCCTTCGTTATGAAAAATTTATAAAAATATATAACTCGATATATTTACTTTAAAAGCTTCTTTACAAATACAATATTTTAACTTTTTAATAAAAAATCACTAACAACTATTGCTTGTTAAAATGTTAATTTGTGTAGTGATTTAACTTGCTCTCCCATCGGGTGAAGCTCTCACTACAAATTTCTAAAGTATTAAGCTCGTCTATTGATCAGATTAGGTTTGCTAGTGGCTGAGTAAGCACTTAAGCTCAATGGTCATACCACCAGTTCGAGGTGACGATACAGATTCGAGTCCCATCATGTTATACCGCAGTTTTAACTCTTCAACTTCTTATAGGCGTGCTCTTGCCCACCACGCCTTGCCCCAGGAGTACCCGGAACTAATTTCATACAAATCAGTACAAAATCGGTACCCTTATTAATAGCTACAAACATACAAAAAACTGTCTATACTTTCGTATTTATAATGTCAGTAGGATTTATACGTGACAATGGAGTCCCGAAGTGGAGACGACCACACCATCAATGGTTACCGCGGATACCTTGCACTTCAGCTTGTGTTTCTTGGAGCAAGTCCATCTGATCCTGTTCCCTACCAGGGATCGAGAGTGCCTAAAGAACTTGAACCCTCCAATGAAGATGCTAGTTGTTTGCCGTTCCCGGAGGAACCGCGCTTGGAGAAGAGAGGCCATGAAAGCTGCAGCTAAAAATTAAATAGAATAGAACTGCTAAAGGTATGAAAAACGAGGAACACTTCATTAAATATCCTTATTTTCTACAGCTAGGCGCATCGTAAGGCATAGAAACAAGATGTTTTAAATAAAAAAATAACAAAAATAATAATTTATAATGTTTTTTTTATTTACATATAAATTCATACCTCAATAATCAAGAAACAAAAAAATAAAGTTAAATGATTAGAATGTTATAAAATGAACAGTTTATATTTTCGACAATTTATATTGAGAAAACTTAAAAAAATTACCACATCAATCATTCTAATGAAACCAATCCAAAGATGACCAATCAGCCCTACTATGCACCTTGAATGAAACCAAAACACAGGAATTTCAATCGAATGATACTGAGTTCAATTTAACAATTAGTAAACAGGCACTATCGCTGCAAGACAAGACAATATCCAGCAAGTTTAGCAGGAACACTAAGACAAAGGTTTCGTCAACAAAAGAGAAGATAATAATTACCTACTTCCTTCCGGCAGATAAAAGAGATAAATATTATCGTTTTCTCTTCCGTCAATAGAACCGATGTCTAAGTGCTGAATTGTCATGGTCAAAATTTAATCCAATTTAATAAAATCGCCCTTTGGAGAGATCCTAAATGCAGGCGGGTCATGGCTGTGGTATTTGTTGATCGATTCTATATTGCCATCTGAATAAGTCTTAGCTTTTGCTTTGCATCCAATCCGTTTTTTGGTACAATACCAGAAGTTGGGACTGTATTCAGAGAACGTATAACCGTAAGCGATCAGCATATTCTTTTTACCGTATCGGCTTTTAACGTACATGACATCGCAGTTTTTGTAACCTGAAACAAATATTTTTCTAAATGTTTGAAAATTAAACCAAAGCCAAAATTATGAATATTTTATTTAGATTAGGGCTCGCTTTCCAAAACATAGCCCATGGGCCTTATTGTAGTCATGAAAGTTTATTTAAGTGGCGTCATTTTAGAATTGCTACCAACTTTAATTTATCTGAGGGAATATTATATTTTATATCACTGAACACCATTATTTACGTTTTATATGTACTGGTACAAAATTAAAAAAAACGACTAAGATGTAAAAAAAAACGTATGGTAACAAAAGCTTTATATTGATTAAAAAATAATCTAATATAAATTCATAATTCATTCCATATAAAACAAACTTGGAAATTTAAAAGTCAATGAAATAAAATTTTACGTTCATTGTTCTATTGTGATGCAAGATAATTACTATTTACAAATAAGTCTATTTATTTTAGAAATAGTTTTATATTATCGAACCTATAATCTTTCACTAGGTTCTCAAGCAAAGGCAATTATTACGTTTGTGTTTGATATGGCAATACGAACAGAAAAGTCCCGATTTTTTCGTTAGCACCGTTAGTCCTCTCGCGCGTCGATATCTATCCATTACGTCAGTCAATAAGAGTATTCTGTTTAAACTATACAATTTACAACTAACTACCATATACTAGACAAAAAACCGTAACAGTAATTTAAAAGATTTTTGAACACAGTCCTTACGTCTTATTTATATTCACTAGTAGGCGACATAGCTTTGATCCAAAATTGGGTTAGATGGACATCCCCTCTAACCCCATCAACCTCTATAATTATACCTGCTCTTGTCTAGCTGGCGGTGACAACAAAAGAAACTGGCGACTAAACTTCTTAATACCTGAAACCGTGCAATATTTTTCTAGTTATAAGGTTTTTACCAGCTTTAACACCAAGCTAGATCAATAGTATTAAAACTTTTGATCGATAGATCTCCAGAAATTTGGTGCAACAAATATACGTTGCTCGTTTATAGGTATAATTCGAAACACGACCGCAGACAAATCGCAGCAACAAAACAGCTCTCAACTGTCAATTCCTTTCAAGTTTTCTGTCGCTTTGCCATTGAAAGAATAACAGTTCCTCCAACTACTTGCGATGTGCAGTTGCAGTCGGTCGCTGCCGCCGCCGAATATCGAGGTGGGATAAATTATCAATGATTATGCTCGTAGTTGAAACAAATGAGTTCATTATCCAGGGTCACGATATTGGCTTTGCATTTAAGAGATTTCCTTTTGCTACACCGCCATATCATCTTCTGTGTGTGTTTCTGCTGCTCCTTATCTTTGTGGAACTTGTGGTTGTTCATGACTAGGATCTTTTGTCCGCGGCAGGAGTATTCAAAATGCGCACCTAAAAATAACCGACAACTTTAATCAAACGAATGTTAGATGCGAAATCACGTTAGAAAAAGCATTCTTGACTCTTGTCATTAGCAAGCTTGGGATTTAATTTTGCTGTTGGATAACTAGCCAGAAGTTTATCTGTTATCTGGCTAGAAAAAGAGGAGTAGAAACAAAATATAAGATTATTATTCTTGGTTTAAACATCCTTTATAAAGACGGGCAGAATACACCATGACGATAAGTTTGTGCTCAAGTTATAAAGGAAAGTTTTCTATAATAAGCATCTTTAGATAGTAAATTCTTTATTGCACATAAAAGTAGCATATAGGCGAACTTAATGCTAAAAATCATTCTCCTTCCGATAACCTTTATGTATTATGGTAAAAGATGTGTCAGTAATTCACAAAATGGATACCTACAAACGTTTATTTACTTATAGCATCTTCATACTCGTAACATCTTCATTATTTACCAATAATAAAATATTGATTTACTAAACTTGATTACTTAGCACATTTATGTCAAGTCTAAAAACGTTTATACTGACTGATTCACCATCTGTATCGGATCTATTTACAGTGAACAGTTCATGGCTGTTCACATGGCACACCTTGGGAAAGAGAAATGTTGAGCTTCAGTATTGTCGCACTTTCTAAAGTTCTCTGAAAGACCCAAGACTACAAACTAATTTAGTTTAGTTAATTTGTAAACAAAATTTAGTTTTGTTTTCTTCGCTTTCTAAATTAACTTCAAAAACAATTATGCTCTGATTTGATGACATTTGGCGATCTGAGTCTGTAGGAGCTAAGCTATTTTGGACTAAATTTTCCAAACCTCACACAAACCTATACCTACAAGCTAGAAGAAAGTTTCCGAGGGATTACTTGCGGCTGGATTTCTTCCAGCTGTAATGATAGTAATGAGATTAAAGACAGGGATCAGTATTTTCTAATTTCCAAATGATCTCAAGCACTATTTCAAGTATGATTATGGTCATGCCGATGTCTGATGATAATGTTATTAATAGTGGTGACGAATGCAGGACATCCTGTGGTCTTCTTGACACACCGCCACCTAGTCTTCAGACCCTCGTGCTGGTGGATCGTGAATCGGCAAGAGCCGATCTCCAGGCATCGCTTGCCGTACGCTGTCATACCGAAAAATGCTGTAAAGTGCAGTGATGTTAGAAACTGAACAACGTGTACATTTATTTGTTTGTATGAAAATCTTTAAGATTAGTAAAAAATCGGTTTAAAAAAAATATTTTACTAAATTAATTATTATACACAAGATCTTTTAGTGAATTTAAGATACAGAATGTGATAAGTGCGAAATGAATGTAGTGAAGAGAATTGAGAATATCTCATACATACTTAAAAATTATTGAATAATAGAAGTTGATCAGACAAGCGTAAACAGCTGAAATGTGTAGACGGTTGTATTCTAAACAAATTGGAGACGTACTGGTAGCTGGTAAAAGTTAAACGAAATCGCCGAGCATGTACGAAGAATGTGATGAGATTGAAAATGAGATATCAAGGTAAGAATCTAGTGCACATAGATTGTGGTCTGTGGTCTGTACCTACCCCTTTGAGATAAGGCGTATCTTTATACATTATACAATTTAAGGAATGTAAGTAAGCATAACTAATACCTACACACGGTAGTGTACCTTGCCTGGAGAGACAAGGTTTCATTAAATAAGTCCATGTCTTTAGCCCATACAAAAACGTAATATTGATCTAGAACGCACTTATATAATGTAACGTTTTATTGTAAGTTCACGAATGATTAAATATTTTACCACTGTTATTGTTATTTTTCTACTTTACCGGGGGAGGGCGTTGGCAAGCCATAACTAGGGAATCCTAGTTTGGATACCAATTTTATTCATCAAAGAATGTAATGTATTAGGATCTTAATGATAATAAAATTAATTATTAATATACCTAACTGTTATGTTTGTGATCCACTGTAAATTTCATTTCATTTCATAATGTCAGGTAGTCCAATCAACGAACTATTTTATCTCCTTGGTCAATTAAACTTTGTAGAAAAAATATGCTACTAAAATCCAGTGTAGAATTATTTCCCGCTTTTTGCACAACACCTAAAAGTTATGCATTCTCGAACGGTATTAGTGACATGAAATGATTTTTTCTCATTCTGTTTTATCATCAAGCGTGGTCACGGCCGCTCATGTCAACCTCTGAATGGTCAACAAAACTTCAGCAAAATATAAGTTAAGTACGTGATACAATCAAAATATATCATATAAAGTGATTATTTCTTCTTGATTTCTTTGTTTTTCTTCGATTTCGCCAATCTAGCCGGATGATAGTGTTTTCCATTGATTTTCAGCACGTCTTCATTATGAGTCAGTACAGTCACCTTGCAGCCCTCTTTCCTTTTCATATTGCAGACCCAGTGGACGTGACGACCGTCTCCCCAGATCTTATTCCTGATGAACCTATGCCCGTCGATGATCAGCTGTGAGGCGCCACGTTTTGTCTCTACCATTACTGCGTCTAAAATAGCACACAATTCCACATAAATATTTTTGTCACCTTCAATAAAAACTATAATCCTAATGGTAGCAGAATGTCTGTAGATAGAAGTAGCTCCAGATTATTCCTCATATCCCTCTTTAGGAGAGGCTTATGTTGATGATAATTTGATAAATAAAAGATTATGCTTTTGTCTAAAAGTAAAACACTCCCTAACTAACTAACCCGTCATCTGACCGGTTACATCCGTTTTAGATTTAGGATTTTTTATTAAAAACTACCTGCACGTAAGGCGAAATTACCTTTATTACAATATCTTATGTAAAATACACACACACAGAGACAGAAAACTTTCAACCGCCTCAATAGCTAAAAAGCTTGAGCATAAAAATTAAGATTAGGTTTCAAGTAAAATGATAAATAGATGAATTTATGACATATGCTTAAGTTAGGAATTTAAAGCCTTAGCTTATTAATTTATTTTACCATGATGACCCATAAACTTTTTTAAGCTTTTTTGTCCTACAACCCGAGATTAGTTACCATAATTTTTAAACTACAAATATTCTTGTGTCAATTAATCTCAATGATGATGGCGAACACAGACTTGAAGTAATTAATAAAATAAAATTAGTTTTAATACTAATCCTACTAACATTATCAAATTATAAATTTTGAAACTTTGATGTATGTTGCTAATAATCTCCGTAACGGCTGGACCGATTTTGATGAAATTTGAAACAAGTATCGTGGCCAAGAATAACACAAAGGCTACGTTATATCTCGGTAAGACACGGGGAAGCCGTGGGCAGAGGCTAGATAGGAATAATTTTAATTAAGTAATATTTACTAAAATATAGATTAACTAGAAATACAGCTAACTTGATTTAGGTTAAGTTTAACCCTATACCACGCTTATCCTACTAATAATAAAATTTTGAAATACGGTGACCTAGAATAACATATAGGCTACGTTTAGTAAGCAAAACTGGGATTAGAAGCAAGTTCATTACATTTTAATTTCAATAACTGTTATTCCAAAGTAAAACCATCTATCGTCTGACACTCATTTACAATAACTTCATAACGGGCACAAAGGAGAGGCTCCTTACGGCGCATTAAATCTTTTTACCGCACTCATTATTTCACCTTCGGTCACTTTTCAGGGCCACCATACCTCAACCTACCTATAATAACACTAGCAAATGACAATCGGAACGAGAGAATGGCAATAATTTTGCCAAGCTTCGACTAAAACCTCTAAAATATGCAATATGGCAATGCTTAGATCGAAAAGTGTTCTCTTTTCCAGTTTAAGAAGTTTTGAACATTACTAAGACTGGCAAATCGTAGGGTGAATAAGAAAGAACCGGCGTCACGACGAAGAAAAATAACACTTTATAAATGTAGCGTCCCCATAAAAATATAACATTTGTTTAATGTTAGAAAAGGGCAGTGCTCATGTTATCGATCGGATAAAGTTATGGAGAGATGGATGATTGCGTGTCTAACAAATCAACGTACATCCGAAGACGTAGGTCTCAGACACAAAGAGTTAAGACTCAGACACCTGAAAGTCAAATGTTATGTTCTGTTTGATGTGTAGGGGCCATTAGGAAAGGAATTTTAGAAATAGAACCCCAAGAAGAAAAAAAACTGCCTTATGCGGATGATGCGTTCCTGTAATTACTTTTATAATTTGTCATTTGAGTTGTTTTTTTTTTTAATTAATTTTGCTGTTATCAGCAACACTGCTGATAAGAGTTTGAAGTATTTAAATCTGATAGAAGCTACGTATTTCACATTTTACATTACCTCTAGATTATAAAATATTTAGCAGGTAGGCACCTAACGCGTAACGTATTTTGAACTTGACCTAACTTTAAATTACACTAATACTTGGCGTGTAAAATTCATGATCAATCAAAATAAGTCCTTATCTAAAAATTATCCTTTAGATTTATTGTTAAAAATTCCTAAACGTATAGCTATTCTTAAATGTTTGGCATTCGGATTGGTAAAATACATTAACCGCAACCAAATATTAACAAATTGTAAAAATGTATACCGAATGTCAAGGCTTTAATCAAAATGTATTCGTACCTACGTTAATTCTTACTAAGACGTTATTGTTAATGATTATGACAGCGCTTTATTTCGAGCACTTCGTCGCCAAGAGTGACTATCTGTGCGTTGCATCGCTTAGCGCGCCTTTGAGAACATCTCCAGAACTCCTTCGGGCCGGGTCGCTCCACCCTCTTGTTGTATTTGTACCCACCCAGTTCGACTGCCGGAAAACCTCGAAGGGAATTAATAAACTTTGGCTTGAGCTCCAATTGGACTGAAAAGTGTCGTATGATTAGAATCACGTCGAAAAATCCTTAGATTAATTTTGAACACACAAAGCCTATAAACGAAAAGTATTAAATAACTAAAATTATAGAAAATTGAATATTTTTTAATGTACGAAATAAATGTTAGAAGTGTTTCAGATACTGGTATCAGGATAAAACATGATAAATATTTTTTAGTCCATTATCTCGTCCTAAGACTTTTTGGTTTAGTAAACAACGTGAGTCAACATGAGTTCAATGAAAATAATGTATATTGTAAAATAAATACACAAAAATTGTGTGCTTTAAAAAATATATGTAAAAAACCTTAAATGCCAAAGATACCCTTAATGTTTGCCATAGATTGAATAACGTAAACATTTAAAAAATATCAAATAGTTACGTAAAAACACAACTAACAACTTGAGTGTGTTGTTATTCATGTGGTCGAATGCCAATGTACACTGAATGTCGAGGATGTAACCAGAATATATCTAGGTAAGTTTTAAGGTAAGAATGAATATGAACACCGAATGCTAAGGATGTAACTAGAGTATACCTAGGTAAGTTTTAAAGTAAGTGCGAATGTGATCAATGATTATGACATCGCTTTATGTCGACCACCTCGGCATCGAGTGTTACTATCTGCGCATTGCATCTCTTCGAGCGTCTTTGGGAACATCTCCAGTACTCCTTAGGACCAGGTCGATCCAATTTATTGTTATATCTGTACCCTCCCAACTCGACCGCTGGGAAACCTCGCAGTGTATTGATGAACTTCGGCTTGAGCTCCGACATAACTGAAAGGTGTTTTAGAATGAATAAAAAGCACTCATAATCTTCAAAAATATATGTTCAGGTATCCTAAAAAGAAGATTAAATGCAGTGTGAGGACGAAAACTCAACGAATGTTAATTTATTATTCAATTATCTCGTCTTGATTACAGTTTTTGTCGATATTTTTTTTGGTTTGATGGTAGTGTTATATCATGAATCTTATTTCATTTTCGACGTGAATACACTTTCTCATCGCGTACTACATAATATCTTCATTATTGGCATAGACGCTTTTCATGCAAGATTTTTCAATTAAAACCCATCATGATTGTGACGATTCTTGATCGTAACGACTTTGTCAGAAACAGTGATGACTTGAGCGTTGCACCTCTGAATCCTTCGCCTGGAACATCTCCATATGCTTCTGTGACCACACCGTTCAATCCTTTCATTATACCGGTAACCTCCAAATACCATAATAGGATAGCCCCGGGCTGATTTTAGGTAAGTGGGTTTCAATTCTAATGAAGCTAGATCTGGAATTTAATAACCAAGATTTTATGTTATTATATGTTATAAACCTAAAATTCCGTATTGTTAATGAGGTCCTTAAAGGGGAAATATGAAAGTACCTTGATTTATGAACTCGCACAACTTTATTGCCCTGATTCTTAAAAATATCTATCGTCTAGTCTAGATCTAGAAAATATCACATAGTAAAACAATATATCCTAAAATGACTAGTAAGGTTTAAAAGATAGCTTCATTAAAACCACTTGCGCTGATGCATACTTCTAAATTATATCAGAAAATTAATCCTTTATATCTTTTAAGAATACTCTACTAAATATTTATCAGCCTACTTTGTATCAAAAACTTTGTATCTGTTCCTGCGGCCTCATCAAAACAATTAACATTGATTAATACCCCAGAATCCAATTACAATCTTAGCAAGATTACGACTCGTTTTTTTTATTTCATAGTTTTACCATTTTCCGTAGAACCACGAGACATCGTCAATTTACGTATCTGATTGGAAAATGGGGTAAGGTTTAAGAAATTAATTGTACCCTATGGTTCCTAGATAAACTACACTTCTTTTTTTTTCTTACACTTTCTTTTTTTAGTATCCAAAATATGTCTTATTACTTGGCATGCTTTACCTAGGTATTATCAACTGAAGAAGTACACTGCTGGGCATAATGTATATTCTACAGGTATATAGTTCTATAACAAACAGTCTTGAAACACCGCATCTGCCTAATATATCTACAAATGTAGAATCTTAACGATTCTGCTACATATGAGTATGGGTATTTTTCACTTTGATGAGTTTATTGTGTAAGGTGACCACAGTGGCGCGGCAGAAGGCTTTCTTCACACATACCCAGCTGACGAAAGGATATCTGCTGTCACTCCTCCTGTTGTATCGGTATTCCCCGAGAACCATGCAGGGGTTCCCGAATCGAGTTTTAATAAAGATCGGATGGAGCGCTGGAACATATTGGTGATATTAAAACCAATCAAGATTTTATGAATTATGTAAGGACAGTCACTGAGTACTACATTATCTAAACGTGTTTCGGAGACATATCTCAAAACTAGAAAAATATTCATAGTTCCAGCATAATTTGTCGATTGGTCTAAAATTTATTTTTCATTAAATCTATCGTAAGACAATAACATGAAATAAGTGCCTTTTGGGATTAAGACTCTGGGTCTGGGTTCAGCGTGGCAATGTTTGGGAACTCTACCATATGGTAGTGATCTGGATCAGTTAAATTATTTACAGATAGCTTGCAACGGTCTTTAGATAATTTACTGTTTCATCTGTATTTTTTTGTATAGAGCAACTTGTATATAGTTGTATAAATAAATATAATCATTATTTAGAGATAATCAACTTTAGGGTAATCTCTTAAACGTTAAATCAGATGAGCCCTTAAATTTATTTGATACGTAGGAAGATTTTTTATAAAAGACCCCTTAACAGCGACAAACAGATGCTTCAACGTCATAAATATTTTATTAACCAACTTAATAAGCTAGATAAAATTCATAAGATCAATTAAAATACTTACTAGACTATGACTAGAACCTTCTAGTTCAAAATATATTTAGTTATCAAGGCTCATAAAAATTATCACAAATATGAGATTCACAAAAAGCTTGGCACTACTCAATGTCCTAACTACATAGTAGACAACACATTCTTAAGTCCAAGAGTCCTATTCATTTAAAACGGAACCTACTTTGGTAGTTATTCTCAAAAAGCTCACAAGACGATTGATCTGAGTGAATCTTCTCACTCATTTGAGAAATATTACAATGGGTCCAACATCTGCTTTTGTAAATATGATAATTTTCCTGGTTTGACCACCTTGGAAAGATATACCGTATGGTCAAAAAACTTACAAAAACAATTAAAATGAGCATGAATTAATACGACTGTATTCGTTTTATTTGTCAAAAAAGTAGCATTATTCCTTCAATTCTGAATATGTCATGAAATTCTGGGTTTTGGAGGTTATATGCCGATTTTCATATGTATAGTGTAAATAATTTTGGAGTTATAGAGATTTTTTGTTAATCCTTCAACCCCCTTTTAGGAACCCTTAGGATTAGAATTTTCATAATATCTTTCTTAGTACAACCCTACACATTAAATACGATGTACATATTTAAGCTAACGCAGCGATTCCCAAAACGCTCGCAACTTGCATGTGTTTGTATTTATCATTTTATTTGGCAACAATATATCAGTTCACGTTCATCTACGGATTCGGTTGGTTCCGTCCTTACTTATCATAGGCACAGATATTATAATACTATACTCTTATCATCAAAGCTTTACCTTACAGCACAGAGCCTAACTCTGTGTTGTCGGTGACTATGTCACCACATTTTTAAAATATATATCACCACCTCTTTTATAATATGATAGGATTAATAATATCTAAAAACCCACACATTGAACACTTCAAAGCAGATAAATAAAACTAAATATTCCCTTAATACCTAACTACGTTTTCAAGTGAAGAATCTTTGTTTGATATTCAACTTTTGTTCTACCAGTTTTAAAAATGCGGCTATTTTGATTCGATTAAAAGGTGGTATAAGTCAGCTGCTTTAGCTAAAACATTCTGTTCGTTTAAGACAGAAATAACTGTTTGAATTTATTTTCCTGAAAAACTGAATTTTGAAATAATATACTGAATATTATTTTTTACGAAAACGTGTTCTTTGTTATTACCTCCTTTCGGGATACCAAACTTGTTCTGGGGCACTTGGATACCAAACTTGTTCTAACAAGAGATGTCACAGCGATTTTTAGAATCTTGCTTTTCTGGACACAAAGCTCACAAAGCGAGACGAATCTAGTAAATTAATAGTTCTTATGGTTATGCTTCGCGCTCAGTTTGATAACTTCTTTTTCGAAAGTCACCATTGACGCTGGACACCTCAGAGCCTGACTGCGGCTGCACAGCCACCAGACCTTGCCTCCGGAGCGCTGATTCCTCGCGTATCTGTACCCGCGATGCCATGTGAACATGGGACTTTCTATAACTGAAGTGCCAGCTGGAATAACAATAAACTAGTTGTAAACATTCTTACGATTATGATTCGAAGTAATAATAATAAATAATGCTGGATATTTTCACACAGCACCATCTAGCCCCAAAGTAAGCAGAGCTTTTGTAATTGGACCTATATGACTGATATACTACTTGTGTAATTTTTTTGTAAATACTTATATATATGTATATCATACATAGAAAACACCCAGACCCGAGACAAATATTTTCAGATCATACAAACATTTGTCAAATTGAACCCGCAACCTTCGCCCACTGTGTCCATCGTCTCAGCATTCGCCCACTGCGCCACAAAGGTCATCAAGTCACAAGAGATCTGATTAAAAAAACATAATCATTCCCAGATGCTCCTATAGATCTATAGATCCGTGAGGATTCTTGGTCTCTTGGTATAGAAGAGACAAGTATATTTAAATAATTTACTAGGCTTCCCCACGCATGTGTATGTTCTACGTGAGATAACCTTTTTTAGTTTTCATTCTCAAATTAATATTATAACCCAGTATGAAAAAAACTGAATTTGTCTTAAAACTTGTTTTCGAAGAGCAACATTTAAAAAACTACAGCGACAAAAATACATTAACAGTTTTGATTTTCACAACCCAAATGTTTCTAGATTTCTAGAACTCATAGACTGAAGGTACCTGGTTCCCATACTCATTTTTGCTAGTGTAATTAGGGGACAGTTGCTTAAATAAAAATAATAGAAAGTTTTTGTATCTTTATCAACTTATTTACAATTGACTATCGAGAAATCATTGACACATTATACTATACACACAAGAACTGCACCGCCCTGCAAGGATGTAAAACCGCTATCCGCTGTGGAGTAAACATAGTGGTGTCCCTCCTTTGCCTAGGACAATCTCGGGCACATGAGTGGATAATTGGAAGACGCAGTTTAGTCAGCGCTAACAGACCATCATTGTTACGGTTGCCAGATGAATAGAGCCGTCACAGTTTGGTCTAGCTTTGTAGACCAGCAAGATAAACATCCGCGTGGTCCTACTGAGTTTTAGAACTTTTCCGTTTGGATTATAGTGTGTAGGTGCAGTTAAATAAACTGTACAACATTTGTATACGGCTTGTATTGAGGCAATTATTGTGGAGTAATGTATCTTGGTGATTAATCGTGGTTATGCGCTCTCATCTTTACGATTCTGTTATTAATAGTTGTCAGTGACGCCTTGCAGTTGAGACCGTGTCGGTTGCTGCAAACCCACCAGGCTTTATCTCGTTTAGTGAGGTTTCTTGTGAATTTGAATCCATCGTAAAATAAGTGGAATGTGCCCTTTCCGCTTTGATGCACTGTGACTGAAATATAAATGTCATATCAGTCCCAGAATAGGTGGCGCGATGACTTTAAAAAATCGTCTAGGCTGCAAGGTGACTTTGGTACACACAGTTTGGGATACAGTAGAGGAGGTCGTTTTGAGAATAACTAAAAAGCATACAGCACGTTCGTTCGCTTTGTTTCACGCATGTCAAATTGTGATGCTCAAGGCTTCACCTTGCGAATTCGCGATGCGAAGCAGCTCGGAGTCTGGTAATGATCTGAGCAATCACATTAACGTTTCTTGTTGTATTTTTTATATATTGCGTCACACATATAAGCTTGCTTTTAGCGCAGACGCACCTAACATGTGTGGTAACAAATTGATACATACTTTGCAAGCTTTTTACGTACATACTTAGTAGTAAAACTGACTTTTCAACAGAAACACTTTTATGATAACCATTATAAAAACTCATTTAATTTACTGCCAAATACAGTATTTGTTCACGCCTTTGACTGTCCTTTTCTTGATAACATCACGGTTTTACGTACTGGGATATCTATCGTGGGGATTACAGATGAGCGTGTTTTTTTTATTAATTAAGTACCTTCATAACATAGAAAAAGACGAACATATAAATTAACGAAATTTCAAGTTATAAGAAGTACGAAGTTACAGATGGAGAGCAATAGCAGAAGATAATGGCTAAGGTGCATGATTATGTTCCCACTTCACCTTTGTGACTCGGCCACAAACGGTCACCAGTGAGGCTTTGCAGGAGTAACTGTACCTCTTGCAGCAAACCCACCACCATTTCTCGCCACTCTTGTTATTCCTGATGAACTTGTACTCTTGGTACCAGAGGCGATAGCCACCCTTAGAGTCTTGATACACTGAAATATAATAAATAAAATTGACACACTACAGTCACATCCTGTATGAATGCTTAACATGCACGATTGGAACATGCACGAAATGTTTGCATGCTCTGTTGATATTAGTCCCAAATCTTAGTATGGGGTCAGGACTATGTATCTCACTATGTTGTGAAAAAAGGCCAAATTCATATTAGCAGATACAAGAATGGTCAAACTTTACTGAATTTCCCGATTCTTCATTTTGTGTAGTTATTTCTTGGTCTCCTTGAGATGAACTATTGTGCGCTTCTTGTCATTTATGCTCTAGAATAAATATACAAAATGTCTCCGAAATATGGTTCTTCTACAGATTTCTTAAATAGCCTAAAATTGACGAGCAGTTATAATTCAATTTTAAAATTTTACCCAAGAACTAATTTTTCAAAAAAAGACAAGAGTGAATATTATTCCCTCTTTGACCTTCATGGTAAATTGTCAGCCGCAAAAGGTGAAATCGTCACAATATTTTAAATTAAGTACGATGAGTTCGTAATTTATTCAAAATATTGCAACGATGTTATTGAAACTCGCGTTGTAATTTAAACGGAGGAATTCTAATGAACTAATGAACGTAAGGAAATAATGAACAAGAATTTTGAATGAAGCCTAAAGTGAAGTTTATTTGCATTTTCCCATAACCATTAAGTCTATTTTAGAACTAGAATGCCATAAATACAAATACTTAGTAGGTACTAATACTTCATACTAATAATTATCGAATGATTTCAAATATTGACATGTGCCAAATATAATATTTGGTCGTACCTATTTCTGACTATCCCCTACTCTTTATACCCTTTTACCCTTACAGATCTGCTTAACGATGGATCTGAGAATGTCCATTATAGGTATCACAGTCGTGTATGTTTTTGTTTTTGTATCTAATTATTTCGTGAAATATTGTATTCCGTTGTATTTTCCTATCTCCGTCGTTTTTTTAAATTTCAAACAGGTTAGGATGAAGCTTTCAGTAAATTAAATTACTTTTCAATAAAAAACTAACCTATAGGTACCTATATTATAAATTTTTTTTAAAACCAATAAACATTGCATTTTACTATTAAATTATAGGCTTCAGGGGTAGCTCGCTCTTGTTATGATTATGCTCAGACCTCATCTTCAGGACAGTGTTACCGAGGGTCACCAAGGAAGCCTTGCAGTTAAACGCGAAGCGATTGCAACAGATCCACCAAGATTTGTCATTCCGTGTTCTATTTCGGGTATATTTGTATCCGCTGAACCAAATATGATAAGTACCTTTTGAATCTCGGAACGCTGGAACAAATGATAAAAAACATTATTATTATTTTAAAACGGGCGATCTGTGTGCACTTGACCATTTTTTTCAGTTCGCATACTTTCCCATTTCTACTAAGTTTTGAACTATGTAGTTTTGTATTTTTTCATACCAGTAGTTCTATAACGACAACTTTTTCAGTTGACGTAACGTAGACTAAAATGACAGAGTAGGCGGGCATCAAATGGGATTTTCCTTTTTCTATGAAATCATTTAGATCAAGTTTAAGACCATTTTATTTCATTAACACGCACTCTCATTTTTTATTTGACAAAAGTATAACACTTATAGCAGAACATTTACGCACTGAATATGTCCATCATGGCGAATACAGTCGTGAGTGTGTTTGTTTGTAATATAGTAGTTCCATCAAAACCCAACTCTGATCTCCCAGCTTACCATTTCCAATCCCAGACTGTATAAAACTTAATAAAAACAGTTGAGAGACCTAAAGCCGCTTTTTGATACAGAAAACAGAGACTACAGACTACAACGTTCTTTGATTTCCTCAATTTAAATGAACATTATAAGATCGAAAACAACCTTTCACACGTTACACGTTTGTACTAATCCTTGACAGCTCCAAAGTTGATACCTAATGGCAAGATTCCATAGAAAAACTGTCACTGAAACATTAGTCTTTGCTTGAGCTTTTTTTACGGCCATACTGTTGGTACCTGTACTTGACTACACTATTGTTCTCTCTGGTTTTACATAATTGCATGGTACTTCCGTTCATGGTTATGGCCAGTTCTGATCTTGATCACCCGGTCAAATTGAGTGACTAGCGATGCCTTACATTTGAACGCGTTACGGCTTGTGCATATCCACCATGACTTATCAGTCTCTTTTCTGGTTCTGTTCCGAGTATACTTGTAACCATTGAACCAAACGTGTCCCGTGTTATCTTTGAATTGTATTTCAAATCCTGAAACATACATTAAATAACAACGTGTGTGTTATACGTTAAATGAAGGAACCAGGAAGGAAGGAAGGATTGGTTAGCGCAGAGTTCAAATCTCAGAATAAAGCCATACAATTTGCATTAAACTGTGATCAGGAGGAAATTCTTATTACTGTAGGGGATAACCAACTGATACAGCCTAGAGTATATTAGGTACATTATCTTGCTAGAGAGAAAGCAAAAAAAAAAAGCGGTTACAGTATAATATATATAGGGTATGTCAATCCCATACATTTTAAGTTAGATTTTAGTATTCTGCGACTTCAATGATATTAAAATAACATGGGAACCTTGGCTTAGTGCTCAATCATTTGGAATCAGCAGGATACCCAGCTTACCGCGGAGATATAGTGTTTGGGCTCATTGGCATTGTCTCAATAAATAGGTTATAGATATATTAGTAGTCGGGGTCTGATGATGGAGCAGGAAAGATAATTATGAATTGAGAAAAAATTTCTTGTCAAATAAAATAGTTTACCTGAATATTTCATTTAATTTCTTTATGTTATCATAATTAAGCAACAAGGTTCACGCCATCAGTTTCCAAATTTGTTTTTTTTTATACAAATATAGTGAGAAACAATCGTACGGCCCATCTGTTTGAAACTTGTGGATATCGCTTGCAATACCAGAGGTATACCTCGCGCGTTGCCCACCCTATGACAACAGTTGAAAAGTCTCATGTGCCTCTATGCCACAGGCGCCTGTGCCATTCAAATCGGAACACAACAATTTATGCTTGGCGGCAGAAATAGGTATTATACCATATAACAGTGACACCATTTCATTCACCAAAGTGACTGGTGTAAAGATGGAAATGGCCCTTTTTTACAGTGATCTAATCTGAGCGCTAATTCATTGGCAAAAAAGTTAGGATCACAACCATAACTGTGGGCTTTTTCTTGAGATATCTGCTCTTCTATTATATGAAGATTGCCCGAGCACTTTCGTACATGGCACCGCCATACAACAGATCCGTTTCTATTTCTTCTTTTTACAACGTATTTATGCCCAGCATAAAGCAGTACGGTACCACCGTTTTTACTTATGTAATTCAATGACGAAGATGATAGACAATCTGCTGATATGCCTACAGAAAAAAGGATATAACACTTTTATTTTAACAGTTGTTTCACAACTCAATTAATAGGAACATTATTAAATTGTATTAATAACATATCAAAACAAAAAAATCACCTTATGGCGGTGATTTAATAAGTAGCAAGGGTGGTGAGTAAATAAAATGCAGTAATTGATTTCTTATGTTATAACTATGCATAATGTGCTTATTAGAAACTTAACAGAACAAATATGCCCACGGCTGAATACCATGTGATAGAAATTCTCAGATGAGTAGATCTTTGAGGAAGTAAGGGGTAGTCAGAGGCACGTTACAATTGAGACATGCTAGCGTTTTGCAAGGAGTTAGCTTTCCACGGGACTCGTTACAAGCCCATCGCCGCTTATTGGGACATTAACTGACCTTCGAAAATGCCTTCGAATTTCTGGATCTAGGCCATGTCGATTTTCTCACGATGTTTTCCTTCAACGAAGGCTGTATGTTAGATGTGTTTTAAAGTGCCTTTTAAGACTATACTTTTGTTAAATCTCACAGCACTTTTCTCATTGACTTTACATATTTTGCAAATGAATTAGTTGATTCAAACCCCGTTTAGGTTATACCCCGTAGCTGGGGAGCGTACTCTTTAGCTACGCCAAAGTCAATATTTATTATTTTTAAAACTAGTATAAACAACATACGTATTTACAAGATGTACAGTCGCTAGCGATAAAAACTACACTTCCATATTTTCAAAATAATGTCACTGTATTAAATTGTATGTACATCTTGCACACGCCAGAACCTCTAATATTAAGTATGCCAACTTTTGCCAAATCTTCACGTTTCAGGAAAATAATGTAAACAAACTATACTTTTACAGAAAAAGGTTTTGCTTACACTATTTTACTCTACTATTTTGCTTTTAGTTATATTAAGTTTTTCTATATTTTGTTATCTTGTGGTGTACAATAAAGTATTAACATTAATTATTTTCATTCATACTGAAATGTGAAGATTTGTGGTAGTACACTACTCTCGAAACGCTATGCTATATTAATATAGGCCTATTCTTTAATTTAACAGTATTTTTATAAATATCGCCTAACAACTATCGTTTCATTAGCATATAACGGTGCTCATGAAACGATGTAAAACAGATGATAAAATAGTAAGTGATCTTTCACTGTAAATCTTTACCTACATCAGTCCAGTCTTAATTTAGCTAAGTCATAATTTGAGAAGGAGATAAATATGGAGATTTTAACACTCAACTGAATAAAAAATCTTTGAGCATACCAAAATTCGAATATACTCGTATTCCACATAGGGGTACATCAGTTTTGAAAATGATTATGAGGCCCCTTTGCTTTGATGACGACGTCATCGTGCGTGCTGACGGATGCTTTGCATCCCTTCCTGGCCTGGTTGCAGAACCAGTAGCCCCTTTGATTCCACATGCGGATGCAGTTGTACTTGTACCCGTCTATGGATAGAGTGCGTTTTCCGGACCTCGTATTCGAAAATACTATTGCGTGTTCAAAAAAAAAAAATAAAAAATAGAGGAATTGGAAACTCACAAAAATTACGAAAGCGTGATTTTTTATCCGCGATAAGAATGTCCATTGTGGATCGTTGATTTTTATTTATATTAACTGAAAAAATATTACATCAATAATATTTTAATAAACTTAAATAACTCAATAAATGTTTGATTTAAATAAATAAACAACCAACAGTCACATACTTAGTCATGGACCTACACTAGGATTCCCTGTATCGTGGGTATACGAATCTACAAGAATCATGGTACCGCAATAAAAATAAATATCTATATAAATATAAATCAAATATACCCGGAACAAATATCTGCAGAACATGCAAATATTTGTCCCGAAACACAATAAGTATATACAAAATATACAGATGAAATAGTCTAGCCATCTAAATACCGTTGTTTTTCGTTTACTGAATGGTTTTAGTTTGTATTTTTAGGTGCACTTTTTTTTAGTTAGTTTAAATGTACCAATGGAATAAATTGATGTAATGTTTATAACATAATCAGTAGATTTAAATATGGGTAAAAACGCAGTATCAGACTGTCCCACTCGATGACATTCGCAGTAGAATTGATGAAAATACTTTATTGTATACCACAAAATAATTAAAAACTGAATATAGTTAATTAAAATTACTATGGGCGGTCTTACCGCTTAAAAACGACAGAGAGAGTTATCTTCCTGAGTTCGTTTTGAGTTAGCCTCATTTTCACAAAATAATTAATTGGTAAAGACATAAAAGTCTAAATTAAAAAACCATCATAAATCAAAATTTTACTTTTTAATGAGTATCCTCGTTTGATATTCCATAGACTATTTTACTTACTAGATAATTATTTTTTAATGAACTCGTTCGCAATTTTAATGATTTAAACATGATTATGCAAACCCTTGACTTTGATGATCTGATCATCAAAAGTGATGACGGCTGCCTTGCAGCCCTTCGGAGCCTGATTACAGGTCCAGTACCCTTTGGATTCATTCGCGTGCTTTACGTTGTATTTGAAGTTGTTGATGTGAAGTAGGCGTTTCCCACGTGTGGTGTACGAGAACTGGATTTCGGGTTCTAAAACAGACCACTCTTTATTTAGTCGAGATTTTTATTCACTTGATTTTCCGTTCTCCGGTACCATCTACGATAAGCTGATACCAGACAAGAGTGCATTAAAAAACAAACATTAGACAGCCAATCACGGCGTCATAAGATAATCTCTTTTGATCGCCTAAACTTTGACTCGTGGTTTGAAGTGCGGGTACAAATCTAACTTAAGGTTCTTATTTTTTGCCTCAATTTGGGAGTAGCTGCTCCCGATTCTTTGGGTGGTGCCACTTCGGGTGCCATCTAGGCTTGCAGGGTCTATCAGCAGTGGCTATACCTTGGCCGATTACTACCACAAGACGCGAACCAATCTGACAGATGCGCCTATCAGGCGGCTTTTTTGACATATTTGACGTTTAATGGAGTTTTGTGAAGTGAAACATGACCATTTGATTATGGGAGATATACTAACACGAGATACTTAACATTTTATAAAAGTATAACAAAAATACAACTTACTCGGACAACATTTAATTCTGATTAAAATTGATAAAACCTTATTACTATATTGTACTGAGAATGATGATCATGGAATAAATACTGATAATAAATATGAAATGCTTAAAATTCTTACCACACTTACGCCATTTCTGATAAATTGACGACTTATATACTAAAAACTTTTATGCACTTTCGAAGGTGGAAATAAATGAATCCCTTAGTAACAAATAAACTCTCTAGCCAAAGCTGTTAGTTTCGTTATTAAAGGAGTAAAAATACTGCTCTAGCTTTGATGGCAGCTTTGAATTCTAAATTGAAAGATAATAAGCTACACGTGTAAGCTAGAAAGATAAATTATTTTTAATTTATATTATTTTTCAATTATATCTAACGACTAAACGTCTATTGATAGTAAGGGGCGAGCATCAGTAGCAAGATCATCTAAGACGACATTAATATAGACGGTAATATCGACGAGAATGCAATAAACATATTTAATCTTCTATAAAACAGTTTATTGCTCTCTCGTTATTGTGTCTGACAGAAGAAATATAAGTGATTTTATATTTAGATTATTATCTCCTCTTCCGCAGACAAAAAAGCCGTATTGATGCTCTTGCTAAACTTGCTATACATAAATTATTATTATTATTTTCTTATAACTTACCTTACTGAGATCATAATTCAATTATTTATCACACAAAAACTAGATTTGATACACATTGGATATACGTTACAAGCAACTATCTATACTTTACGGTGTTGATGCCTTACTCTTTAAATACTTATGGGGGTATTTAACACACACAGTTTTGTCTAACGGATTTTAAAAATTTACCTTCTACTACAAGTACATTTACATAACACGATGTTGATGGTTTTTTTAAATAATACTTGCAGGCAATACGATCTACCGGAAGGTAAGTGGTTATTGTAGAATATAGACATCTGCAACAAAAGTGGTATAGACATCTGCATTGCCTGCCTAAAGACAATGTTGAAACGTGCATCGGAAAACGGCAGGAACGGTTGGCGGCAGGAAGAAATACAGTGAGAGTACTTCCTGGATACTCTTCCAAAAGCTCTTCTCGTCCTATTGCTCTACCTACTAACTAAAATACAGCTTATATCTAATGGTAACACTATAAAATCACTTATCGCCTCATAAATTATAAATATTCTTAACACTCTACAACGCTTTATTTGTACCAGGTGCTGTCACACAATGATGGAAATGATTTTGGTCCATTCAGGTAAAAAGTTTATGTTTCAGATGTTGATAATTTGGGCCAAGACGGCGATAAGTACTAAAGTTATATATACATACGTCACATATAGTCCTAACTATACACTAGGTTTTCCTGTGTCGTGGGTATCAGGAACTACGAGTACCGTGGTACCAAAACACCCAAATCTGGAACAAATATCAGCAGAATATGCAAACTTTTGTTCCGCTGCGGGAATCGAACCCGCACTTCTCGCATGCCAGCTTACTTATAATAAAAAAAAACAGTTACATACAGACATATTGCTCTAAATTTCAAGCTCTAAATTTTGCGAAGTATCTTAAATAGCTAAATAAATAGAATGAATAGTATAATTAATCCTAAGCACAAATCGCTAATACGAACATATTATTTTTAATTATATTATTACAACTATACCAGGTAATAATTTACTATTGTGAATAATATGGGAAATACCATCTTCATTGAGACCACTACTAAATAAATAAATAAATAATGCTGGACATTTTTCACACAGCCATTATAGCTAAGCAGAATAGTGTTCAGGCCGGTCCGGAGAGCGACAAGAGGTCTAGACAAATACCATTTTCTGTTGGCGTTAAAGCCTGCGGAGAGATGGAATTGTCACGCGACAGCTGCCAAGTTTTACCTTGACAAATTTGCATTAGCGTGAAAGGAAAAGTAAGGTATTTGTCTGGACCCCAAGGCCAGCACGGTGTGTACGCAGTCTTACATCGCCGACGCAAGCGACGAAGAGCGGGTAGCTGCTTCCCCGCCACCGCCTGCGCCACTACCACTATCCAGAGCGCGCAAAGGGCACAGTGACGGGGCCAAGTCAGTTCCCGTCTAACACTTCGAGCCTAGTCGCGGATTGTGTTCATGAGGAAGGACCTCTCAACGAAACGTCAGCAGGAGAATAATTACGTGGTATAGTCGTAATAATATCCTAAAATGTTACCAAACCACAATAACTATATTCTAATTTATATTCTATAATAATTTTTGGTCACTTACACAGCCTAAAGAAAGACTCAGGTACCTTTTCTATGCAGTCGACAGAGCTGCTTTGACTGGGAAAGCGTAGAGGGGAAAAGTACCGATCTGCATAAACTCACTCAATACTTTTTTAGCTTTTTTACCAGATTCCAAACTGTATGTAAGCAAGAATTTCTAGGTATTTCATTTTTGTGATAGCAGCTTAAATTTTTCCAAGATAGTGTAAAACATTTTTTGGCAAATGATGTATGTATAAAAACGAAGCTAACAAACTGGGAATAGTTACTCTGTGTTTTGACTGTTTCATTGACAGGCAGTTTTAAATTCGATGGAAAGAGACAAAACACAGTGTAAATATTCAAAAAATACCGTTCTTTCAGTTATAGTTTTCATAAAGTTGACTAACTACTTTTTTTGTGACTTGGTGTTATGATATGTGTTACTCGTAGTTCCTGATACTCATGACATAGGTATACAAGATTATGCACATGTCTTTAGGCTGTTTTTTATAGCTACAACTCTTTTATCATCATCTGGGTATGATGGAAGCGGCCATATTAATGATTTACTAAAATATTTGAGGCAACATCAACTTATTCAAAATTTCAGGTATTTCAGACTTCCGGTTTAGGCTGTGTGTTGATTGGCAGTAAGTCAGTCAGTAAAGCAACGACTTTATAAATTTTTAAAACATGTTTATGTTGAGATATAATTCGCTAAATTAGTTTTGATCGTGGTCCTTGCATCAGCTAGGTGTGATTATGCTCTCCGTTCTGCTTCACTACTGTATTATCCCAAGTGGTGACCCCCATGTTGCAGCCGATGTCATATTTGCTGCAGGTCCAGTACCTCCGAGAACCTCTATCATTCTTCAGGAAGAAGTTATGTCCATCCAAGGTTAGCAGGGGTTTCACAAATTTACTCGAAGAACCTGGAAAAACCTTCAGCTGTAGTCTTTTCAATGATTGTACTTGACCTCTTTATCTTTATTTTTTATGATTATGAAAAAGTTATACGGAACTTAAATTATTATAAGTGCCTACAAACAAGCTTATTGACAGATTTGTCTAAGGATGTGGAAAAAATAATGTATACATTTAACAAACGTTTATTACTAAAAGTTATATATTACTACAACTAAACAACGTAATGTTTTTATTAATTGTATATGACCATATACAATTAATATAAACAATAACGACCTCTGTGGCACAGTGTACGAAGGCCCGCCTAGGACGCAGAAGGTTGCGGGTTCGATTCCCGCGCAGGACAAATGTTTGTATATGCAAATATTTGTCTCGGGTTTAGGTGTTTTTGTATATATAATATGTATGTATTTATAAAAAAAAAATATAAGTAGTATATCAGTTAGGAAGTTCACATGTTCATAACACAAGCTCTGCTTAGTTTGGGGCTAGACGATGCAAATGTCCAGCATTATTTATTATAATTTAAAGAAAAAACGAAGCTGACCACTATACCCCATCATTGCCATAAGCAGATATATCGACCCAGCATTTTTTAAATGTGTACAAACACAAAAATTATACTCAAACCAAATTAATTTTGTTAGAAAAATAAAAAAGTACGAAAGTACTTTTAAGAAATACTATTAAGAAATACATCATAGAAACAAATCAATTCACTAACATTTTAGTTTTCGTTTAACAGACGCAAGCAATATATCATATCTGCCTAACAGCAGTTTAGTAGTGTCAGCAAGTCTTCACAAACTTGAGATTAAGACATGGATGTATTCCGTGTTTCAATTGTAAGACTATAATTATTGTGAATGGTTAATATGCCACCCCTTAATTCTTTTAATGCGGTTGCTCTCAGTTATAATTTTCATTTTGCAACCCTTTTTGATGCAAGTCCAGTAGACCGTGTGGCGACCGCTATGCTGATGGAAGAATCGAAAGCCGTTGTGGAGTAACATAGGCTTGCCTTTCCGACTTGAATTTACAAACAACAACTCGTCTGTGGAACAAACTTTTAAAATAAACGAATATTATTTTAAACACAATTTAATATTGAGTTAAAAACAAATTTGACCCTATAATTGATGGATCATAATTCATTCAACGAAATGTATAAACGAATATTGGTCTAGTAACTACAGGATCAATTGTAGAGTCAAATAATCAAACTTAACTGATACACTGCCATGCTCTTAAATCACTTTAGAGCATATAAAACATCTTAAATGTAAGGAAAAAAAACAAACATTACTATGAAATGAACTTTAAATATACTAACTTTTTGAAACCCTCATATAGATAATGGAGACTTAATGCTATTAGGGTCCTTGTGATTAAAGGAACAGCAAACATGCCTGATACTACGTTATGTTTAGTGTGCAAAACAAAATGGTTTCTCTAAACTAAACGTCTAATATACCAAAAAAACGAATAAATGCCCTTTGGCACTAAGCTCGAGCAAATTGTACGAAAAAAAATATGAAAGATTTGTATGGAACTATGCAAGTAAAAGACACCCAAATCTTTGCTTAAGCTAATGCTAACAGACATACTCGTACGTCTACGAGTCTACTACGGCTGTGCTACGCCCCGCCGTAGATAAAGCGTAGCGCGGTTACGGAATTAATGATCCTTTGTGATCGGTGAAGATAGTGTCTAGCAAAGCATTGAAATAATAAAAAATAAGATTCTCAGTGCCCATCTCACAACCGTCGAGCGTGGTCGTGGACGGTGATTACGAGGTAGGACCTCTAAACTGTCAACGAAATATTAGCAGGAGAATAGTAAATACGTAATAGCACGTTGTATAGTCTTAATAATATCCTAAAATACCTAGCAGTTTGTGTCTAGGCAGCACAAATGTTTTTAACCATATTTTATAACTTCTTTCAACTTGTGTATGTTCAGGCTTTTACTAATTAAGATGGAGTAGTTCGGAGTAGTCCAATATGGAGGAAATAACTTCGATAAACTGCCTACAAATACTAGCATAAGATAGATATACGGTGAAAGAGGATACAGACAAATGCATTTTTTTTTGACGAATGCAAACCCAGGAGCAGCCGGCTAGATTAGGCACAGTTAAGGACAAAAAGTGTTTAAACATTCTGCAAAACTGCACTCTGGCAGCATACGTTCTCTTTAAGTCCTTTTCTGTCCTCTTTCACCCTATGTGGTAGTCGATTGATAGGGATAGGGTTGACGATCATGAATGCCTGGTCCTCAACCCGGTCCCGGTCCCGGATTTCATGCATATGAATGTGCACCACACATATGCACATTTAGCCCGCATTCATCACCACCCAGGTCACGTCCTCAGATTCATATAATTCAATGACCTCCGTGACTCTTACAGATTAGTGATTGTGCTCAGTTTTCTCCTTTATAATGATGTCGTTCAGGGTCGTCATGGAGGCTCTGCAGCCGGTGCTGATGCGACAACAGGTCCAAAGGCTCTTCGGCCCATTCGACCGGTTGTTTTTGTTGAACCGATATATTCCTTTTTGAATTGCTGGCTTCCCGTACCGAGTGATCGTGAATGTTGGCGCTAGAAAGATGGAATATATTAATATTGTAAAGTAAACATGTTGAGCCTGTCAGTTATTGTCATCCGTCTTTATTCCATGGTGGTTTCTATATGAAATCTACAACACTATCCAGGCATCGCTTGCCAGAGAAATAACGTTGGAAAGGCTAAGGCAACTCGGAAACGAAGAATCCTTTCTGAGTTTAATAATTCGGATATTCAACTTTTTTTGGTTGGCTTTACTCAGCCGGTCCTTAAAAAAGTAATGGCCAGATTTTATGAATGTAGAAATATCGGTTTCACTGTGATGTTTTCCATCACAATGAATTGGCATCTGAATAAACAACGCAACGCAACATAATTTAACAAAACACTTCAAACGAATCCATGATTTATTATTATTAGGTAGCTACATTGATACGGCATCCCTCCTCAATCAACCAATAGAGATAAAATCAATAACTATGCCTGATTCAGCCTAAAAATAGATTTACTGGATAGGTCTTTGTTACAACGGTAAGCGCGAAATCTACGACATGTATTTTTAGTCTGTGGACACCAAGAAAACACAGAACACTTTATGCATTGAGTTTAAATCTCGAGACACGTTAAATCGGAAATTCCTTACAAAATCACACACCAACGCGCGTAAACATTCCAAGGAGCTACACCAGTCAAGTACGAGTTACGCAAACCGAACACAGACCTGTTGCCTGATGCAAGAACTCCACCCGGATACCCGGAGCTGCGCCCGGGTACGGACACGACCGGCTCAGCCAGCCCCCCGAGCCGCTCTACCCGGTTCATCGATTACTTTGCATTTCCCGGAATTACACGATGCAAATAGTCTGTACCCAAACCTGGGTAACGAAAGGTAACGTATATTAAATACTTTAATATATGTTTCATCTGTGATTCATAAATGAATAAGTTACAAAATAAAAAACAACACGCATACGACTGTGATCCTCATGATGGACATTCTTAAATACATACTCAGTGCGTAGATGTTTGAGAATATCAAATAGAGGATAGTCGGAGGCACGTCCAAACATTATATTTGGCACATGCCCAAATAGTTATTACCTATTCCTCGTGACAGGTTGCAAGCCCATGGCCACTTATTAAAACACTAACCAATGTCACATGCCTTATTTTTTTTTATTCTAAAGCATGCCCGTTTCCTCACGATGTTTTCCTTCACCGTTTTGAGCATGACCTAATATGCAAGTAACATTTTCGAGTAGAAAAATCAATTGGTGCACTGCACGAATCAATTCGTGCTCACAACCTCCATATCAGAAATCGGAGTACCACCCAGTACACGGCCTCAAGTCTATTAAAAAGTATAGTGAATAAAGCGCGACAAAGCAGGTTTTATTAGAAATATAAATGATTGTGTTGCTATACCAATCACTAATAGGTACTCTCTCGACCACGGTGAAAGTTTATAACATCACTATGAGAATGACAATTGTTATGCTTCACGATATGATTGTCTATGGTTGTGACGGCAGCCTTGCAATTCGATGTTAATCGCTTGTAGCATGTCCACAGAGCCTTGGGACCATGGCTCCTATTGTTCTTGGTGTATCGGTGACCACCCAGCAACATTATCGGGTTCCCACGCTTTGTGCTTGTAAAAAGTGGCTGATATAACCGATCTGAAAATACAAATAGTATTATTTCATTCCAAAAACTATCGTGAACTTGACTATTCATATTGTAAAAACGGGAATTTTCACTTACTACACTATCGGTGAAAGCACTATTATTTAAATTGCTGAGTCTTTAAATGTGAATTTATGAATGAGGATAGGAAGAGTTGGTCACTGTAGCTCATACGTTCGTAACGAAAGACCTTGTTCGTTTCATTATGAAATATCGTTAAATGATCATGAAAAATTAAATAAATTAATTGTCAGTTTTTTTTTAATAATACATTATTTACAGAAATAATACTTAGGTAGATGTACAAATGATACATATTTTGTAATTGCACTTTTGTATATTATCAGATCCTTTATAATTATATCAAATCCGTGTAAGCCCTTTTTTATATATATTGGACTTTTAACAGCACACAAACGTCGAAACCATTTCTACACTTCCGAAATTCTTGTCAATGGTTATGAAAGTTATTGAATTTTACTATTTGACTTTCAAAAGTACTCACAGATGCTTTGCACCTTGTAACAAGACGACTTGAACACGTCCAGTACCCCCGGGGGAAGACACCTCTATTATTTTTGTTGAACCTATATCCATTCACGATTAGCACTGGTTTCAAAAACGCGACACATCGAATTGAAGATCTGAGATTCCTGAAAAATAATGTTCACCGTTTAATTAATAAAGCTTGTTAGTCATATAAAGTTATAAAATAACATTTTTGCATGCAATCTGCTCTAGATAAAAGTACATATACCTGTTCTTTGAAAAGACTAGCTCATTTATTTAATTATTGACTACTATCTAATTTATACTAATAATAAAGCTGAAGAGTTAGTTTTTCTTTTTTTGTTAATGGCGCTAAACGCTGCAACTACCGGTCGGGTTTGAAAAATTTAACATCAGCTACGATCCTTAGGAGCCGAGCTAAAGAAGAAGCACGAGCGAACGATGCGATGGGCTAGAGGGCGATGGGTCGGTTGGGGGCTGCGGGCGGCCATAGCACAGCTAGTATAATTTATAATCATCTGTTGAATCTGGTCAGTGGTGATGCACTTCATTAAGTTTAACGATCTGGTTGTTGAAAGTGGTAACGGTAGCTTTACACAGGCACCTGGCCCGAGCCCTAGTACAAGTCCACAAGGCTCTAGGACCAGTGCTTTTGTTGTTCAAATTGAACCTGTAGCCGCCGTAAAGTAAAGCTGGCTTCCCGAACCGCGTCAATGTGAACGTTGGCTCTGAAAGTAACAGAGTATTGTTGCATCTTTTAGGGTTTCTTTGAGACGGATCACCAACACGGCTGCCAAACTGACGCTCGGCGGTGGTCATGTGTGAATGTATGACTGCAGCTGGCATTTTATGTAACTTGCATTTTAGAGTTTTAAGATTACCTATCTACATATTACACGCTCTCCAAGGGATTAGTGTTATTGGACACGATTGTTCGAAAGAGGCTAGATACCAGCAACACCGATTATCCTATGATAACATCATATATAAAAGTGATCTAAAATAGTGTAGTTAAAAATTTATTAGAATATGTTTGTATGTTTTATACTTACGAGGTATAAGCACTATTAGCCTGAAGTTGCGTTGTCGCGAACACCGATGTAGTTGCGTTTTTCTAGCGACAGACAGCTGAACCAACACATAAGCTCAAGTCGCAGCGAGATATGGAAAGAATTATGCGCTGAGTTTCAATACGCGATAAAGGCCGAAACGAGGAAATCCATGGCAGAACTGAACATACGAAGTGAATGGTGACCACGAACCAGACGAAGCAGCGTAACAAGGCCCCACACCCAATGGACCAATGACATTGTAAACGTTGCGGGAATTCAGTGGCTCAAGATCGTTCATAATGACACTCTTCGGGAGAGGCCATGTCCAGCGGTAGACAGACCGTTGGTGATAAGTGGGGATCAATATAAATGTAAAAAAACCCGAGCTAAGTGGAAACAAATGTTGCTGAATGCAAAATAAATTTTATTAAGGCTAGTAAATGGCCACAAAACTAGCCCATTTACTAGTCTTTAAAAGATAAACCATTTATATTTGTGTTTGGATCAAAAGTTGTATTATAATTAAAATAGCTATTGTACTATATACAGTGTACACTCAAAATAAATATACAAAAAAACGGTATAATTGGTTATTTAGTTAAGAAATCAACATACTTATTTCCACCACATGCTGACTATGAATAATTGCTATTCAAGCTGTAAAACTCGATCCGGTTTCGATCTTGCAAGTTATTTTCATCATATATTGCACAAATTGTGGCTCGTTTCTCTTAAAACTTAAATAACCATTTTACACAAAAACAAAAGATGAAAAAATATAAAAACAATAATAATCATATTAATATTTCAGCTATACATAGAGTCTGAAATACAAGTAACGTCATGCTTAAAACAACAAGGCTGAAATTGGAGAGTAATAAAATATTATTAGAGAAAAGCTTTCATAAATTAATGACTAGAAGGCTACATTTATAATGACTACACGTTAATCGATTTTATCTGCATATTTAGAGAACTGGTAACGTAAAAAACATTTTTATGTACGTTCCTATGGATATTGTGAATGAGTAAGAGCAAGATCTCTTGCAGATAGGTACTTTCATGAAGTGTAAAAGACGTATCAATATTTTTTTTTTATTTCCGATTATATCTAAGCGCGAAATGAATTGGCGTGTGAGCGTGGAGGTACAACAACAGAACGTGCAATAGGCTGAGTAGATAGATATATAGACTGGGCTGCGAATAAACTAGCATAGGGCACAGGAGGTCGATACCCAAGAGAGGATGCTGGCGACTGATTGTATAGACAAATAGATTGGGCGCGTAGTAAATCTGCGTGTGAGGGAGAAGTCAAATTACTAGGCTCCGCAGGTTTATTAGATAAATAGATAGAGTTGGAGCGCGCATGTGCATGCGTGTGCACATTATTGACCATGACGATTTTACTGTTGACCGTGGTGACGTAGGCTTTGCACACTCTCGCACCGTTACGTGAACACGTCCACCGTCTCTTTGGACCAGTTGTTTTATTGTTCAAGTTGAATCTATAGCCACCGAGCAACATAACCGGTTTCCCGAACTTCGTCAGCGTGAACTTCGGTTCTGAAAATAGAGCTACGTTAATCATTTTCTTCAAGCGATACAATTAAAATCATTGTATTTAAGACTATTAGGTACCTATGAAGCACAGGAAATTTAAAATATGAAAACTTATTCGAGAAACTAGATTTTTATGTCAATAATAAAAAAATCTACAAGCACCATATTTTACTAATTCCAAGGAAATTGCCAAGACTGCATAATCGCGGAGTCTTCAGTCATTTTCGCGAGTCGAGAGACTAGCGTGCCGTCGAGACGAATGCGGTATACATGTGTAAACTCGGTAACATACACGTAATTGACTGACGAAAAACTTAAAATAAAATGAAAATAAAGTTTGACTTTTAAAGATTGTTTAAAGTTCAAATAAAACACTCAAAATATCAACACATTTCAATATGTCCTGAACACATACGAAGACATTTCAGACTTTCTAAATAAAACACTTGCAGAAGGCATTTTTGATACTATGAATGTAAATGCTTTATAACTAGGACCCAGCGTGAGCGAGATCCATTGTGAAAGTGGTCAACACATTGTCGATTAGCGGCAAAGGTGTAGTTTCAAGAGCGTGAAGATCGCAATCTCTGGGACACATTTATCTGTAGAATAACCTAGAACACACGCTCACGAATGTAATCCCCATAATCGCGGAAGACAGCCGCTAGCAGCGACGTTCCCTTCCTTTGTTTTACTGATGATGAGGGTAGACTTAAACCCCTTTATAGGGGAGCTTCTACCATTCAAAGGTGATACTTTGCCGAGCACCTGGTACTAAATCTTCAGTAGCGTTTCAGAATTTGGCCATATAATCATTAATGCCATAACTTTATCGGCTCGATAAACGTATGTCCGCCTCTGAGGGTGAATGGTTATGTACATTATTCAGTCTGATAATTTGGTGGTCGAAAGTTGTAACAGAAGCTTTGCACGTTCTTGAGACGGTTCGCGAGCACATCCACCATCGCCTAGGACCATTGCTTTTGTTGTTCAAATTGAATCTGTAACCACCTAGCAGCATAACCGGCTTTCCGAACCGCGTTAAGGTGTATGTTGGTTCTGAAAAAAAAACATATTGATAATTTATAACACTTCAACGCTTATTAGAATTCAGATCGAATAAAACTCCTATTTTACATAATATGCCATTGTAATAAACCTTCGTATCCTCTTGAAAAGATTCCCGCTCTATCAGGCTATTTCACTGATGATATATCACCAAAGATCCTGCGAACATTATCACCACATATCGATGTCACTCTGTCAAACTCCAAGTAGGTTAGATACCTAATATAGATGTTCTCCAAAGAGGTTTCAAGCTGTAAGCTGTAAGAGTTGTCTGAGCCAGAGAAGATCTCTGCTTCTACTTGGGCAATCTGGCGTTTTTATGTACGTATCTATGTATGGATGTTTGTACGACGATAACTGCCAAACCATGTATTCAATCTTAATGAAACTTGCTAGGTTACGCTAATAGAAGTTTTAATTTCGAATATGAGCTTAATCGGTAGGCGGTTTTTGAATTTTTGGTTTTCGCTTATTTTACCGACATTTGTACATCAGTAAGTACATCGCGATATCTTAGTTCGTGGCAAGTACTAGGTAACTACTTCCGTAACAAACTTGTTTCATCAACATTCTAAAGTAGTCCACTGGACATAAACCGCTATATAAACCAATAGTAGGTTCCTACCTCTATATTAACGCAAGACAAGCGGCGCAAGCAACCTGTGGAATTACTAGATAATTGTAAAATGTGGGCATGGAGCAAATACATATAAGATTTAGACGTGCTTCTGACTACTACCTATTTTTGTTCATTTAGTGGCTATGATTAAGTTTCGATTGGATTATCTCATGGTTCACCGTAATGGTAGAAGCCCGGCAGTTGTTTTTCCTCCATTTGATGCACCGCCATTTCGCTTTCGACGTCTTAGCCGCAAAGTTGTGTTTGTTGAAACGCTCCCCACACAATAATATAATTTGGTTCCCGAATTTCGAGACAACATACTGGAACGGCCTTTCTGGAACAAGTTTCTTAGCCTCACGTCAACCATAAAAATAGTTTTAGTAATCTGCAAACCATTGAAACCAGCGACGGATATCAGAAACATTTACTTATTCATTAATTATTACGACCTCTGTGGCGCCTGAGACCCGGAAGGTTGCGGGTTCGATTCCCACCTGTCTGGTCTATCTGTCGGGTCTGGATGTTTTCTATGTATGATGTGTATGTATTGTTAATATGTTAATATTTTATTATTATTATTAATATGTTTATGACATTATTCCTTATTAAATAGATAGTTACTAGCATCTGACCTAGTAAAAAGGTATACAACAGGTAGGTAGGTACATATGTAATTACAATATACTTAGGTACTTATTAGCATAAAATTAATAGTTAGAAAACTGTGAATCCATATTAAATGAAATAAATAACAAACACTTCTTTAAAATGATACAGCCATGTGACAAACAGACGTACCGACAGACGGCGCAAGGGTCCTGTGACAAGCAGACGTACCCACAGACGGCGCAAGGGTTCTAATGGTACCCTTTGGTTACGGATCTCTAAAAAACGATTCTTACAATTACCTTCAACTACAATTAATTTATTGCCTTTAACGTACGAGTAAGTTTTCTCTATGTAGGTAAGTAAACAATTATTAACGTTCACAATTTATATCTTAAAATCGATTTCGCAGTGCGGCGATACGGTTAGTGTAGTGTAAAGTAATGTAAACATGGACTTTTCTGAATCCATGAAGACGAAATAGGTAGTTGTGTTTATTTTTTGACATTAGCTCCATATACTCTAGTCAATTGTCACTACGGCTGTTGCAACACAGTCAACACAGGAAAATAATAGAAAAATGAAGACACGATGAAGACCCGTATAAAACTTATAAATAATTAGGAAACATAACCATTATAATTAATTTAATTATAATGGTTATGTTTGTTATTATAATTAATTTATATTCTCCTGCTGCTGGTGCATTTCACGAAGACGCTATGGCAATTATTTTGACAGTAATAGACTTGTACTGTCCCACAGCTATTAAAACTTTAAAAGAGTTAACTTCTCGTCCTATTCATTTATATCTTCAAGTTTTAGAAGCTATGGACGTCGCTACGGATGTCAAATTGATTGCCATAGCTGTTGGCGAGGCGCGTCTTCAAGGAATGCGCGAACTATACCCCATTTGAAGCATAATTAATAATTAAATTTGACTTTAAGATGCTCCTCATCAATGGTTATGTTTATTTCTAGTATGGACGATCTCGGAATCGATTGTGATAAGCGACGCTCTACAACTACAGGACCATCGACAGCACAACCACTGAGCCCTTCTTTTCTTGGCGTGGTTGCTCCGACGGTAAAACCGATAATTCCCTATTTGAATCAGGGGGTTCCCCGCGTAAGATGTAATGAATTTTGGTTCTGAAAATGGACACATTTAATAATTTTATTGCAATAGTAACCCTTGAAACACCCCATCTTATATATCGGTACGTGCCACTGACGTAGGTACGCGAAAGTCATCTTTAGTTGTCATGAGAAAAACAGTGGGATAATTTTAAACGTTTTATTCTATGATATATATATCACCGTAAAATTGTAAATACCATTAGATTACAATCTATCTCGCGAGATTGTATACGGTCAAAAGATTGTGAACCGTAACATACTGCTTACAATTTAACGCATTAGTTTTCCGTAGATTATAAACTATCGAAGTGAAACTGTTAAATCACAATGCGTTAAATTGTCAACTGTTCAAAGCCTGTCCCTGATTGGTTAGTCTTACAGTAGATCGTTCTGTATCCATAGAGTTAGGAATCAAATACAGGTGTCAGTCAAATAAAATAAATGCACTTCAAGAATTGTAACATCAAGTATGTATTTATTATTTAGTAGGTAATCAATAATTCTGACATATGGTAAGAAAAAATTGTAACAAAATCAGAAACGTAACAATATTAAAATTGACAAACACAAATTAAAATTGAAAATATTAACGTTTTCTATCCAAAACAAATTGAAGACAAACTAAAATAATAAAAAAACGAAAACTTATCAAAATTGTCTATTAGAAAAAAATAACAAAAAAAAATCTTGAGTTATTGTAAGAGTAATAAAATAAAATATATGAAAGGAAAATGCACCAATAAAAATGTTCACTTATTGTTAGACGTCAACGAGCTGTGGCACCTGGAGTTACAAAAAGCATTGGCTGTCTACAAGATCCATTTGTCTCCTATTGAAGTCGTCAGAAATCAACGGTTTTACGACAATTCCTTTTTTTGGAAAGCTTTTCTTTGATAGACATGTTTTACACAAATTTAGGAATATTGAAACCGCAAATATTGGCACCACATATTTATCTTTCAAGGCGTGAACAATTTTGTCTCGACGTCCATGTCTAGTGGCAATATGTGCGTCGAGTATCTTTTGATAATACTCTTCCGTTGGAATTATTTGTACTACAGGATCTGAGATATCCTTTCTTTTCATTAATAAAACTTTCTGTTTACCAATATTCATTACATCGTATTTTCTTGCATGATGGTAATGCTTGTTTGTTGGTCGCCTACCTTGAGATTTAATTGTGTTATACTCGTCTAACAATTTTATTACATTCTGTATTCTTTGATTTGTCCATTCTAATTTTTTACTATTTTTATTATGCCCACTGTAATAGTTTTGTAACTCTATGGTAAATTCATCCGGATCAACAGTAACTGGTATTTCTGAGTTTTGTTGATGGACATGCTCAATATCCGACACTGTAAATATTATCAAATAAGATCACATAGGTTCACACGCATAAAAAATATTAAAACACGGAAAATGCATGTAACTTAGGCTACGTTCGGTGACTAACACTAACTTATTTATCATCAAAACTGCACTCCTTTGATTCAGATTCATTTTACTTCCACAACAATTTCATATACCTAACTAATTTTAAAGCTTTGAGTTATTTTCAACACGAAATCAATTTACAATCACCAAAACACTGTTTGTTTACATTCGACAACAAACGAATTAACAAACAAATATGGCGGCTCGGGGCACATGACGTTCAACCAATCAGCGCTAGAGGTGCGTTCCGTCGCATGCCATTTCACAATTTGACGTTTTCACTTCGATAGATTATAATCTACCGAAAAATAATGCGTTAAATTGTAAGCAGTATGTTACTGTTCACAATCTTTCGTCAGTTTACAATCTCACGAGAAAGATTGTAATCTAACGGTATTTACAATTTCACGGTGACATTTACACTAAACATGGCTTTCAAGATTGTGTTCATATAAATTAGAAAAAATCCGACTAAAACTAAAATAATTACAATATACTACTTCATCTAGCTAAATAACCAAGTAAGTATCAGGGTGATATCTATATATAATATGTACTAGCTTCTGCCCACGGCTTCGCCCGCATGGTACCCGGATAAAAGTATGTGTTATTCTGATGTATAAGCTATATAACTGTAAAATTTCACCAAAATCCGTTCAGTAGTTTTGCGTGAAAGAGTAACAAACATCCGTCCTCACAAATTTTCGCATTTATAAAATAAGTAGGATGTATTTACAAAAAATAAATATAAGTAGTATATAAGTCATACTTTGGGGCTAGATAATGCTGTGTGAAAATAGCCAGCACTATTATTAGTATTAAAAAAAACATCGCTAGAAAGAAGTGTGTGATAGGATTAAGCATGCGTCTCACGGAGTGTCCTATTCTGCAATGTTTATATCGTTTCACTTCTTATACAATCTACACGTCGTTCACGCCTCGTTCACGTCGCTATAAAGCCCAGTAGTAGTATGATTAAGAGTGCCCCTCGCAGATAAGCTTATTGCGCTGAGGACCGCGATTCTCTGCTGGGTGGTTATGTCGGTTCACTACCTTCACAATCTGCGTGCCGATAGTAATTATGGTAGCTCTGCAGTGGAAAGCGGACCACTTACAGCATCGCCATCTCATTTTCTTCTGTTTCTCGTTCTTTGGGTTCTGCATGTTGTGTCTGTACCCGCCGAAGATCATCACCGGCTTCCCGAATTTCGATAAGGTGAAGTATGCATTTTCTGTGGATTAAGGCTTCGATTATAATCTGAGAGGTTAGCCAAAGTAACATTGTATTTAGCGAAGAGCGATGTCGCTTCTAGAAAAATCAAAAATGCATGGGAACGACTTAGGTTATCCAAATATCACGTAGTATCACTTTTTTTTATTTGCTTTATACAGGTTATCCAAAAATATTCTACAAAATTTTGGAAATTCGGCTGTTTTCATTGAACAAATTGGTCGTAGTATTCCGCAATATATTTGACAGCTGTACAGAAAATTATTAGATTCATCTAATAATTTGACAGTTGTACAGCAAATTATTAGATTCATCTAATAATTTGACAGCTGTACAGCAAATTATTAGATGCAGCATCTAATAATTTGAATATATTTTTATATTTAAATATGAATATATTTTTCATCGATTATGGGTGACACAAAATCCAAATAATAAATAAATAAAGGAAAACCATTTTTTTTTTCGAAAAAAGTAATGAAAATTCAACTGTTTTTCGCAAAAACATTCTACTTTTGTAGAAAGTCGGCTTAGCCACAGGTCCTGATAGCTCCTAATCTTAATCATTGAATAATTTAAACGTAATATGACGTTTAGTAATTTAACATGTTCAGATAAGATAAAAATAAACAAGCGCAACAGTCCTTTATGTAACATAGTGTGGTCAGGACTATGTTACATAAAGGACTGTTGCGCTTAATTTACGCGCTGCAGTTTGTTTACATCGTCACCATAATAATATTACTTTCAATGGTTATGCACCTCGTTTACTTTAAATAACTTATTTTCAAATGTGTAGATAGATGCTCGACATCCTTGGCTCCACTTCACGCAGACCCAACGACATTTTGGATTCCCCTCTTTGTAATTACTGTGCCGACTGTACCGGTATTTCCCGCACTGGATGATAGTATGACCTTTTTGGGACACTGTAAATGAAAACTCTGAAAAAGTTGTACATGTATTGTGGGAGAATAATAAGGGCTGATAAATAGTTAAAAGTAGTTTTCGTACGAGTAAATAGGTACCTACCTAATAGATATTTTTAAAATAATATCTTTGCTCACATACACAAGGTAGATAAATCAATCCATTTACAACACGTGCATTTCTACAAGTGGACTGGCTCAGGGTACTGGTGTCTTTATGAAGACTTCTAAAGTGTCTTTTAAGAGTCCCAAAGTCCCATCTAATTTAGCACGACACTAGGCGAGAACATCTCACAAACACATGCAATACACGGCAGAGTCAAAATAAGGTGCACGGGATATTATCTCAAAGTAACGAGAAGGCGACCTTTTTTTAGTGTAGGCGCATAAGAGAATGTATTCCGCGTAGTGCGGAGGCGATGTTTCAAAGCGACGGTAGGTCGTAAAAAAATGAATGGCAAACAAAATCCATCTCTATAATGAGCAAAAACCGAGAATATATTTTAATTTTGACAAGTGACAAATCAGTTTAAAGAATTTATTTCTCAAAAGAACACAGTTCACTTAAATGAGAATGTATATACATTATTCTTAAGCTTAATATATTAACTAATTAATATGCAGGTAATAGTATAATTGTAATACATAGGTAGTTAGCTAGTAAGTTAAGTTTTAGTTTAATAATTTTTAGAGTGACATTTGGTACCGTTTGTTTAACAGATTTCGTCATAAATATGTTGTTTTAATCTTTTCCTAAATATGTGCATTGATAAACAATTTTAAAACCAAATTGTGTGACAAATACAATTTGGTTTTAAAATTGTATTGTTTTTTTTTAATTTTATGACAATTTAAAATTTAAATTTTAACCACGAAATTGTCAAACAAACATACGGCCCTCCTGTTGAAAAGCGGTTATCGATCTCTGACAAAATTTTATTTTATGTAATATCTGGGGAAAGAGGCATACGGCCCAACTGATGTAGAGCGGTTACTGTCGCCAAATGACACCTGCAACATCTCTGCAAAGATATGGAATGGCGCTAGTTTTCTGATGCAACCCTTCAACGAAAGCAACAATTAAATAAGTGAACGGGTGATCAAGTTTGTATGAAAAGAAATACACTATGTAGGCGCATCCACAGATGTATTATGGTATATATTAGTATCCGCTAGTATTGAGGCTGGTATATTTAAGTTTTGTTCATACTCATTTACTTTAATGACCTCGATGGCGCGTCGGACGAGTAGCCAGCTGCGACACAAGAATTGCGGGTTCCATGCCCGCTGGGGACAAACGTTTGCAGATATTTGTTCCTATCTGGGTCTATCTATCTATCTATCTGGTTGTGAAACCACGGTATTCGTAGTTCCTGATACCCAAGACACAGGGAAGTTTAGCGTGCGGTCAGGACTATGTATGTTTCTATTGGGTGGTATGTAGTGTCAGAAGACGTCTTATCAGTCTTACTGGCTAGAGATAGCCCACGATCTTTCGTCATGACACTAATTATGGGAGGCCTATGTCCAGCAGTGAACTTCTACACTTCTACTTGATGATGATGACTAAAACATTTGTATACTTTTATATTTATTTATTTTAAAGAACACATGCGTTTTTTTTAATAATTTTTTGCAATACTGTAAAACACTTGTTTTAAAAACCCTAAAAACCGTGCATTTTTAACGGAAAAACCAGTACGGAGATAATATTGAAACAGATAAACAAACAAACAACCTATTACGTTAAACGCATTTATGGACTCCTTACGTCACGTGTAAAAACTATCGTACCTTAAAACCTGTGAAGGTTTGTCGTGACTTACTCCCATTCCTCATGGTAAGTAGTTGGTTTACTAATATAAACAAACTCTTTGGTGCATGCTGTCCAACTATTATTTTCTCTTAATCGGATAGCAGAGGCTGGGAAGTCTCTGTTGTCTGATCCGTTTGTTGGACTAGCATGTTTTTTAGGTTCTTGCTGTTCGATTACAGGGAGAGATATCTTCCATCCAACAGCAGATTAAACAGATTAAACACTTTTTTTGACTGTATCGTACACAGCACGCAACTATTATTCTTTTCCTCTTTTCATCTTTAGTACTACATTGTACCTAATTATGTATGGTTTTGCTCAAAATAAACTTTTACTTTACTTCACTTTACTGCATTGGAAATGAACACTTAGGTCCGTATTTAATGGATCCATCTTTTAATAAAAAAATGGATCATCTACGTTTTATTACATAAGAAGACTAGTATACCACGAAGGTCCTTTTATCTTTAATTCGATTTGACGTTAACGTCTCACGACGTATGAGCGCTGTCGCAGACGGTACTCAGGCCTTCCTAAAGGTAATCAATACGTCAGTATGTGGATAAAAGTCCCTCCTAAAATTAAGAGTGTACCAAACCACGATAATTTCTAGAATTGATTTCTAGTATTTTTGTGTTGCTGTCTCAGATACGTTATCCTTGCATCGGCATATCGGTATTACAAATCTCCGAGTACATAGTTGGAGCGATAGGTACGGTCCGATCATGATTGTGAGTTCCGTTCATGCGTATTATCACATTTTTCAAAGTGTTGAGCGAGGCCCTGCAACCCTGTCCCCATTTCACGCACACCCAACGACACGAGGGCCTTCCTGTTTTGTATTGATGGCGATTGTACCGGTAATTCCCACATTGTATTATAGGATGACCTCTTTTGGAAACTGTAAATATATATTCTGAAAATGTATATTCCTAGTTAATATATAAAAGCCGTATGAAAAAAGTGGAAAGTAAGGTTTTGCGAAAATAAATACCACATCACCTGAGTTTACAAACAAAAATTAAAGTTCCCTCAATTTTATATACAAATGAAATATTTGAACTATCCCAAAATGTTGGCTCAATTATTAATATTTTCTTATAGCACATATTCTGCCCACGGCTTCACTCACTCGTGTGACGCCCGGATAAAAAGTAGCCTATGTGTTATTCTAGTTCATGAACAATATTGATTTAAAGTTTCGTCCAAATCGGTTCAGCAGATATTTAGCAACTAACATCCAAACTTTCGTAATTATAAACTTTCTTTATTCCTATGAATTAGGTATTAAAATTATGAGTTCTTTAAAATCGAATTGATTTAATTTGCATTTTGAATAGTTCAAATCTAAACTAGAAAGTACATACATGAGTTGCTTAATATTATTAACAAATATTTTGTATTTGAACTAACTAAGGTATTTAAGTGTATAAAACAGATATAAAATTAAAAAATGAATCTAAAACCCCCAGGTCCCCATCGAGACAGTTGAAGCAAATAACTATGAATTACCCTGTGTCCTTAGTATATAAATATATACTTCTCCCACATGTAAGATTAATCTCGAACCTTTCATCGAGCCGGTGAGCCATTGGAAAGACAGCGGCCAAAAGGTAAGCTCGCTCGTACGCTCAAGCTCAAGTAGTTGATACACTAGCGAAACAAACAGTCTACATACGATGGGCAACGCAAAAAAGGGTGTTCCCAGAGGCTGTGAGGCAGCCTTGCGAGCCCATCCTTCGGCTTGTCAGTCTGTACGATTTTTTTTGGTAATACATCGGTGCAATAAATCTTTCGCTCGCCAGCGTTGACGAACCAGCGCGCCGGTTTAGCTCGCCAACAGATCATTTTTTTCAGACTTCAGACATCTTAGTGACATTTAATGGTTATGTGTTCCATTGACACGTACAATTTCATTTTCGATTGTGTTAATTGACGCTCGACAGCCTCGGCTCCATTTCACGCAGACCCAACGACACTTCGGGTTTCCACTTTTGTGTTCGTGTCGACCATACCGATATGCACCATACTGAATAACCGTGCGTCCTTTCCTCGATGTCGTAAATGTATATTCTGGAAGGGTATCAATGTATCTTAATTTTAATTTATTCCGAACCAACATAACTACTTTTCCGCAGTAAACTTTCTGAGATTGTATATTTTACTAGCACCCGGTTACTCGGTATTACCCGTTTTGGGCCTATGCATGTGTATTGATCCCAGTTTAGGATGTGAATTGACAAAATTACTAAGTACAACCCAATAGAACACACCCAGCTAATTTCAAGTTGTAGGGCCAGACGTTTAGATTTTGCCTATCCATTTTTGACCGACTAAAACGTAACACTGTCTGACAAAATAAATGATTTTAATAACATTGGTTTAAATAGCTGAATGCTGTCAAGTTGGGCCTGCTAAACACAACTATATAAATTAATTTCTTGTAACACGTACCATTTAAAAGTTATGATACATTTTAGTTCCATAAATGAATAAAGACAGTTTCAAAAATTCCATTTAAATATAATACAAGTAGCTTCATTAATACACTAATATTATTGCAGAAGCAAAGTGACTCAGTGTTTGTCAAAAAGTTTTATAAGTATCTGTCTCTTTTCCTTGGCACACATACTTTCGTGTTGGGAGGTAACAAGTGCCGTTCTTTCAATAAAGATCCCAATATCTCAGCTTTTCTATCTAATCCAAAACCCGAATCAAAAAGTTCAAGTCGCTGTTGAACTGTTCAGTTAAATGTGGTCCCTGCGGGGTGCTATTGGTAGGTATATACTACGATTTTTGCCTATTTAGCTTAAAATTTAATATTTGCAGATCATACCAATATTTGGTCTGCAAATATTCTCGGGTCTGGGTGTTTTCTATGTAATATGTATGTATTTACAAAGAATAAATAAGTAATTTCCCATAACACAAGCTCTTTTTACTTTGGGGCTAGATGATTCTGTGTGAAAGTTTCCAGCATTATTTATTTTTATTTTTCTTTACCTTTGCCCAGCAATAAGACATTTTAACCTTATAATGAAAAAAAAACTAATGACTGTGATTCCCGGTGACTCGTATTATTAAATTTTCGAAAGTGTTAACAGAAGCACGACACCCCTGACTCCACTTCACGCAGACCCAGCGACATTTCGGGTTTTCCTCTTTGTAATGACTGTGTCGACCATACCGATATTCTCCTTGCTGTATCAGAGTTTGACCTCTTTGGGATACCGTGAACGTGAATCCTGAAAAGAAAAGTTTTTTGCAACAGCCGTAATCAGCGCTAACGTATGCGTAGGATACTTAATTTATGCACGGTTATTGTTCTGATCGCAAAGGTTTGAAAAACTATAATATAGGTAACTTTTTGGATTGTTTGTGCATCGGCTTTACGCTAGTCCGTTAGGAGAGTAAAAATACGACAGTTAAATTTCATAAAATATTCTATATAATACGATATATAGACTGGGTCATATTTGTCTTACAGGAGTTTAACTTTACTCTCTAACTATAGAGTCGAAAACTTTTTATTCCAAAAACTATCGTGAACTTGACTATTCATATTGTAAAAACGGGAATTTTCACGTACTGCACTATCGGTGAAGGCACCGACTAAGTTTCTCCTTCCACGTCGTGCACGTTGCGTAGTTAGTGCACGGCGCGACGCGGAAGGAGAAAGTCGCAACCACTCACCCTGATGAAGACTCTAGGAATGAGTCGAAACTTAGTCGGTGCCTTCACCGATAGTCCAGCACGTGAAAATACCCGTTTTTACAATATGAAGAGTCGAAAACGTCTATTTCAAACATAATTAAAAGTGAAATCTAATGGTTGTGAGTGCCATTGACACTTATTACTTCATTTTCGAAAGTGATTATATGAGCCCGACAACCTATGCTAGTTTTCACACAAACCCAACGACATTTTGGCTTTCCATCTCTGTACGCGCTGTGTCGAATGTACCGGTAACTGCCACACTGAAGCTGAGTGTGACCTTGTCGAGATAGTGTGAAAATATACTCTGAAAATAATGCAGGTGCTATAAAGTAATTAGAGGCTGAAGAACAAGCTTAAGACAGAACCTGAGAAAGTTCCTCGACAACTGTAACGCCTTAGATGATAATTAAGTGCAACAGCCTATTATAATTCGATAACGTTTTCCACGATATTAATCGATTTCTGCTCCTTGGAAATAAATTAATATCCGATTTCATACATACTACTTGATTTATATAAAACCAACCAGTTGATTTAAAAAAATTGATCTTGTCGTCGTAAAGGTTTTTCAAATTAACGTAATTGTAAACATATCTCACAACTTCAAATTAAGACATGCACACTCTTATCGTGAATTAGAGTGCTAAAACTTAGGTACAGCTACTAGATAAATAAGAACAAGGAAAATTATGGGTTTTTTATTACGTATGAACTATACTACATATTTACTCGACGCTGATGAAAACTGCAAAAGTTTTATAAAATTTAAGGATGACTTCAGACGAAAACACAACGACATCACAGGCATATCACAGCGACAAAAAGTTATCGCTACCGAAATTCTATGAACACGCGTGGTTAACACATTGAGAAAATATCACCAATGTGTGGACAAAACCGACAACTGCAGCCAACTTCGCTTATTCGTCAGTCAGTTAAGCCGTCTGGCGCTAAAAAACGCAATAAATCCTAATTTGTAATTTTAAACTTTAACGATCAGTCATTGATCTAATAATTGGTTACAACAGTAAATATATTTAAAAAAAATTACGAGTTTTTTTTATCGAATTTTTCATTACTTTACATTATTTTAAAAATAAGAGAAAAAGTAAACGCGATAAATACCCATATTAAATGTATAACAACGAAATTTTGGCAGCTGCAACGAGACAGATAAACGACCACAGTCCAGCGTCTTTTTTCCTGTTACAATGTCCGTCTGAAGACACTCAGAGAAGTAGGATAACGTCAGTGAGTGTGTGTTCCGTTGACGAGGATTATTTCATTTTCATATGTAACGACAAAGGCTCGACAACCAGTCTTCCCATGTCTGTATGCGATGTGCCTAAAATACCATAATGTAAACATGAATTCTGTAAAAGTAAAACTTAAAATTATATATTCATAGCATAGACTTATGATATCTTTGACGAGATTTACATAATGTTGGGTATATTATATTGAATTTTATACATCACATATTCCATCTTTGTTTAGAATGGACATTTGAGAGGCTTCTAAATTAAGACAAAGCCTCTATGCACTTAAATGCATTAAGGTTAGTTCCAGCCTTGTTTTCTTGCCTTTCTTTCCTGGCTTGGTCGCGGAGGAACAGGCAGTAGATAAAAACCGACGTTTCAAAGTGATCCTTGTGATTTTATGGAATACATGAATTTTGACTTTGACTTTGACTTTGACTTTGACTTTGACTTTGACTTTGACTTTGACTTTGACTTTGACTTTGACTTTGACGTTGACTTTGACTTTGACTTTGACTTTGACTTTGACTTTGACTTTGACCTTGACTTTGACCATGACTTTGACTTTGACTTTGACTTTGACTTTGACTTTGACTTTGACTTTGACTTTGACTTTGACTTTGACTTTGACTTTGACTTTGACTTTGACTTTGACTTTGACTTTGACTTTGACTTTGACTTTGACTTTGACTTTGACTTTGACTTTGACTTTGACTTTGACTTTGACTTTGACTTTGACTTTGACTTTGACTTTGACTTTGACTTTGACTTTGACTTAATGACTTTAGAATGCCGGGAAGAGAGCGTAATGATTTTAAACTTAAGACTGGTAGGTATTTATTTCATTACTCAGAGTATTTCAATGGCTGTGAGTTCCATTGACGATGATAATTTCATTTTCATAAGTGATGATCGAAGCCCCGCATTGTTTCACGCAGATCCAACGGCACTTCGGCTGGCTGATTTTGTAACTGCTGTGCCGGTAATACCGGTATGTACCATACTGCAGAAGAGTGTAACCCCTTTGGGATACTGTAAACGTAAATTCTGAAAAGACAATATGAATAAATGAACGGAATTATAAGTTTAACGGGTCTTTTTCGCGTTTACGCCGTCCTTACATCGGGCAAACGAAGCAGACAATTTCTGAAAGGGTCAAAGAGCATATTGCAGCTGTCAAAAATCACCAGATCAACAAGTCGGCCATAGCGGAGCACCTTGTGGATTCAGGACCAAATTACTGGATTTGTAAATACATACATATTATACATAGAAAAACACCCAGACCCGGAACAAATATTTGCAGATCTTACAAACATTCGTCCCGTGACAGGAATCGAACCCGCAACCTTCTGCGTCTCAGGCGGACCTTCGCCCACTGCGCCACAGAGGTCGTCACACCAAGCACATCTTTTTTTTACTCGTGTTTTGCAAAATAAGGTGTGAACGGATCTTTCAAATAATTTGTATAATATTTGAGAACTTTATTTATTGAATTAAGTATTAGGAATCTACCAAAATACTTGAATTAAAGCTATATTTATTTGTAGGTCATTTTGCGGTACCAATGATTCTTGCAGAGGATCATTTCACAAACGAATGAAACAATAAAAAGTGAAAATTATTCTTATTTTGTTTAACTTATTTATATACATATAGGCAACTATATTTTAAAATTGTATTGCGCAGGCAAAGTAACTAGTGATTGTTACGAGGAATCATAAAAAATCCAGTAACATTTTCGCTTACCTAAATGCATTTATTTACATTCAAGTAGAACATAAGAATTCAAGTCTAACGTATACACATTATAACTATAAAGGGGCATCCCTCTATATATAATTATAATGTAAATCGTTATAATGTGTTCCGTGTTCTAGATATGGTTTGTAGAAGTATTTCTACAAACCGTTCTATATAAACCGTATTCTACCTCTATACTAATATAAAACTGAAGAGTTTGTTTGTTTTTTGCTTGAACGAGAACATAGGAATTCAAGCCTAACGTGTATATACTTGTATAATGACTATTGAGGGTTACTTCTACAAACCTTAATCTAGACCACTGTTTCTCAAAGTAGGCGATAACGCCCCCTTGTGGCGGCTGGAGGCCTTCAGGGGGTGGTAGAAGGCTCTAGAAGATATTGGGGGTGCTAAGGCGGTCGAGAGGGGAAAGCTTAGGTTGTTATGTTTTGAAAACTATGAAGGACGCTAGGATTTTGTTGGGGTATTAGAGGGCGGTGGGAAAACTAAGTTTGCGAACCTGTGATCTAGACTAATATAAAACTGAAGAGTTTGTTTTTTTTTCTTGAACGCGCTCTGTAACATCCAGTCGGTTTTGATTCTTTTGCATTTGATAGCCCAATCCTTGAAGAAGTTTATAGGCTATTTCACATCACGCTACAAATCTTAGGAGTCGAGCTAAAATAAAAAAATGACAGAAAGAACGCTAAGTGAAAACGAAGTAGAGCGCGGGCGGTACATTCTTGTATTGATGATTACATGTATTAATGATTGTGACTTTCCTTCACTCTAATCACTTCATTTTGGAAAGTGTACACAGACGCACGACATCCTCGACACCACCTGACGCAGATCCAACGACATTTGGGGTCCCCTTCTTTGTGTCTGTGCCTTGAATAACGATAAATCCCAAACTGAAGAACTGTGCGACCTCTTCGAGACTCTACAAATGAAAATTCTGGAAAATAATCAAAATATATAAAACTGTTCCGTTACTTATTGATGGATCAGCCTAAACCATAAGTCCTAAAAGCATGAAACTTGGAGGGTATATTCTTTTTATGGTGTAGGGGTGCATTTGGATTTTTATGGTGAATTTGGAAAATTCTATCCCTAAGGGGGTGAAAAGGTCTGAAAACCTTTGTATGAAAAAATGGTACTCCTTGAACTTACAAACCACATAAATATTCTTTAATCCAAATTATAATATATTCCTATCCTACGCGAGTAAAACCGCGGGCATCGGCTAGTAATTCATATAAATAATAACTTGGAAAGAAATAAATTTGTTTGATTTAACATACATTTTAAAAGAAACCACCTGTGCAATAAATAGGTACTTAAGCATAATAAAACTAATGCTAGAAAGAAAAGCATTACCTACCTAATTGTTTTTGCTCATGGTACTTACTTCCTTCCTGCTCCGACAAGGCATTATATACCTAATGCCTTCTTCGTTCATTCGTTCGTTCGAACCACCGTTCGTAAGCAGTTCTCAATACTAAATATCAGTATCAGTCGTATATATAACCTGAGGAAAAGTTGCTTATTTTGGCTTATCTGTTAGGAACAACTTTGCATCGCCACGAGCGCTTCATACCTTCATGTTTACACAACAAATATACTTTTTCGGTTAAGTAGTAGGTTTTAGTCCAACAAAACAGTTCTAGAAATACAATTAAGTATTTTATTCATAGTCTTAAATTAAACTATTTTTTTATACAATGTTGAACTTCCTAAATAAATCAATCAAACATGATTACGACTCCATTCTCCATAATATACATCCTCAAATCCATACTCAACAAGATGATTCTTGAGGATACTACGTAGGTCGTAGCCAGAAGCAAGTTTGAACATTAAATTGAAACGTGCCACGGTCTGGTATGAAAAAAAAAACTGCCAGATCCTGCCAGGGTTTTTTTAATAGCGTTCGACCACTATCTCACCTTATTCTTTTAGTATTTTTGCGATATTATAAAATTTTGCGTCTTCCCAAAAACCAAACCTTTTTTTAGCGGTTTGGTTCAGCGAGTATATCCGGCTCGGTATTTGTCTTAAAAATGATTATGATTATCATTTGTTCTAATTATTTCGTTGTTATAAGTGTGGATCGACGCTCTGCAACCGTTGGGCGTTTTTACGCAGACCCACCGACATTTAGGATTGCCGCTGGAGTAGCTGCTGTGCCGGTGATACCGGTTCCTCATATACACAAGGATTGGACGACCCTTTTGAGAAACACTGAAGTGTATTTTGTATTCTGAAAATTTTCATGATATCAACTTGTATAATAATACAGGTACTGTTAATTCAACACTTGCATACGGCCTTACTAAGTTTTAAATAAAGGCATTGTACCTCCTTCCAACTATGGCAGATGTTGAAGGATAAAAAAAATATGCTGGCGTTAATCATAGAGGAACTTACCTCAATATTTATTTATATATTAACATGATAGACATTCATATTGTAAAAACGGGAATTTTCATGTACTGCACTATCGGTGAAGGCACCGACTAAGTTTCGACTCATTCCGAGAGTCTTCATCAGGGTGAGTGGTTGCGACTTTCTCCTTCCGCGTCGCGCCGTGCAGTAGTGCACGGCGCCGATAGTGCAGTACGTGAAAATTCCCGTTTTTACAATATGAATAGTCAAGTTCATGATAGACATCTTCACATATAACGCAGATCCGTAAGAATACCAAACAGAGAGTAGTCAGAAGCAAGTTCCAATATGAGATATATTGCAATATAAGTTCCAATATAAGTCCCCGCGTGGTGCAAGTCCATCGCATACAAAATATCAGCAAGATATTTTTAGTAATGGAGTACCTACTCCTTTACTTAAAATATCTTAATGTATACCTATACATCTTTATTAAAATCGGTAATAAAAATAAAATAAACTGTATATTTTTTATTTCGAATTACTAATTCCAGTAAGAAACAAAATAAATAGGTACTATGTTAGTAGACAAAAAAAAACCATCAAAAAGAATGAAAATTGTGCTGGGTATGACTTGGCTGTTCCTATATAATATCTTGAATTTAGAAGAAAGAAGAATTTAGTGTGTTTTTAAAACAAACTTCATTTTTAAACTAGCGATGGTATTTTGGAAAGAAAATTGGACGACATCCCCGGAATATGTAAAAAAACGTTGTTCATTTCTCCCGTACAAACTGATCTTGACGTTTCGTATCTGCCACATTCAAGGACAAGGTTTGTCGGGTCAGCTAGTGATAAATAAAATTCGAATATCACTAGTGATTATGAATATCGTTTATTTTTATCAGTGCATTTTCAAGGGTGAATAGAAAAAACGTCCATTTCCCCCGTACAAACTGATCTTGACGTTTCGTATCTGCCACATTTAAGGACAAGGTTTGTCGGGTGAGCTAGTGATAAATAAAATTCGAATATCACTAGTGGTTATGAATATCGTTTATTTTTATCAGTGCATTTTCAAGGGTGAATAGAAAAAACGTTGTCCATTTCCCCCGTACAAACTGGTCTTGACGTTTCGTATCTGCCACATTTAAGGACAAGGTTTGTCGGGTGAGCTAGTGATAAATAAAATTCGAATATCACTAGTGGTTATGAATATCGTTTATTTTTATCAGTGCATTTTCAAGGGTGAATAGAAAAAACGTTGTCCATTTCCCCCGTACAAACTGATCTTGACGTTTCGTATCTGCCACATTTAAGGACAAGGTTTGTCGGGTCAGCTAGTGATAAATAAAATTCGAATATCACTAGTGGTTATGAATATCATTTATTTTTATCAATGCATTTTCAAGGGTGAATAGAAATGCTCGGCATCCTTTAGCTCTCTTCACACAGCCCCAACGACATTTGGCTCTAGGCACTCTGTTGCTCATGGATCGTGAAAATCTGTTATCACCGTACTGGATAATATCATGACCGTAAGATGATACGTAGAATGTTATGCCTAAAAAAAACAATGATTAGGTATTCGCTTACCCTGGTTTCTAATTACAATCCCGAAATAACAAAGCTTCGTATTTAGTTTGGGGCAAGATTATGTTGTGTAAAAATGACCAGCATTATTTATAATTTATTTAAACACATGTAAATTAGTAGTCATGAAAATTTAAAAGTAAGGAACCAATAAGATTAGGTGTAGTTTATCTTTATTATGAGGATAAAAAAATTACAACACAGTATTAATGATTATGAACGTTATTTATTTTAATCAGTTCTTCTTCAAACGTGTATATAGAAGCTTTACATCCGTAAGTCCACGTGTTAACGCACACCCAACGACATTTCGATTTTCCCTTTCTGTAGTCACTGTGACGTGAAAAACGGTAATTTCCATACTGGATCATGGGATAACCTTTTTTAGACTGTATGAAGTGTAGCTCTGAAAAGGAAACAAATAGTTATAAACAGAAAATGCGTCCGGCATTTAGCGTACAAACTAAATTTTTTATATTTTCTGTCCGGATTACGACACTAAAGCGATTCATTTTCCTTCAACATACCTCTATAGCTCTGACCAGAATTGACTCCACAACCTCAAAGTCAAAGTCAAAGTCAAAGTCAAAGTCAAAGTCAAAGTCAAAGTCAAAGTCAAAGTCAAAGTCAAAGTCAAAGTCAAAGTCAAAGTCAAAGTCAAAGTCAAAGTCAAAGTCAAAGTCAAAGTCAAAGTCAAAGTCAAAGTCAAAGTCAAAGTCAAAGTCAAAGTCAAAGTCAAAGCCAAAGTCAAAGTCAAAGTCAAAGACAAAGTCAAAGTCAAAGTCAAAGTCAAAGTCAAAGTCAACGTCAAAATTAATTTATTCAATAAAATCACAAGGACCACTTTGAAACGTCGGTTTTTATCTAGGTGCCTGTTCCTCCGCGACCAAGCCAGGAAAGAAAGGCAAGAAAACAAGGCTGGTTATTCTTTTTAATGATCCTTTTACAAAACAATAGGTTCGAGTTGGAGCATTTTCAATCCCAAGAGTTTTTGTCATCTAAATAATCAGATATTTTATAGTATACCTTTTTATAAAGCTTTTGAAAAATTACGTTTTTAAATTTGTTAATTGATAATGTTTGTATATCTCTTGGGAGTTTGTTATAAAAGCGTACACCGTGCCCTTTAAACGATTTACTAACTATATAGAATCTAGAAGTGGCAACAGCGAGTTTATCTTTATTTCTAGTATAAACATTGTGATTATCGCTTTTTTTCTTAAACAAATTAATATTTTTGGAACATACATCAGATTTTCATAGATGTATTGACAAGGGAATGTCATTATATTTATTTCTTTAAACTTTCCTCAGGCTTGATACGAGGGTCGACCACATTATTTTGGTATTTTTGGGATATTATAAAGCCTAGTGTCTTCCCAAAAGTGTGGGTAAACACTTTGAAAATCATATACCCATTAATGGTTACGAACATCATTTATTTTTATTATTTCATTTTCAAAAGTGATGAGAGTTGCTCGGCGTCCGTATTTCGCCCGACAGATCCATCGACACTTCGGACTACCCGTTTTATAGTCGCTTGTCCGACTATAGCGATTATTATTTTAGTATTTTTGGGATATTATAAAATCTAACGTCTTCCCAAGAGTGTGGGTAAATACTTTGAAAAACAAATACCCATTATTCCAAAAACTATCTTGAACTTGACTATTCATATTGTAAAAACGGGAATTTTCACGTACTGCACTATCGGTGAAGGCACCGACTAGTGCTTAGGTTAGTACACGACGCGACGCGGAGGGAGAAAGTCGCAATCACTCACCCTGATGAAGACTCTCGGAATGAGTCGAAACTTAGTCGGTGCCTTCACCGATAGTGCAGTACGTGAAAATTCCCGTTTTTACAATATAAATACCCATTAATGGTTATGTACATTATTAATTTTTACTATTTCATTTTCAAAAGTGAGAAGAGTTGCTCGGCATCCGTATTTCGCCCGACAGATCCATCGACACTTCGGACTACCCGTTTTATAGTCGCTTGTCCGACTATAGCGATAACTCCCATACTGGATCAAAGGATTTCCTCTTTGGGAAACTATGAATTTGATTTCTGAAAAGATTTTTAATAGATATATCTCTGATAAAAAACACTAAGTTAAGAAAGAAAGTGAGGCGGCGGGCAGAAAGTGGATGAGAAAAACCGAACACCGGGCTCAGTGGCGCGTATTGGAAGAGGTCTATGTCCAGCAGTGGACTAATGTGGGCTGATGATGAAACAAAATAAATAATTTTACATGAATATCACTATAATTTTCACCGCACTAATAGGTATTGGTCGTATGCAACGCGGCGGTAGACTATCGCAATGAACACACTCTGGTCAAGACCTTCGGAATGAGTCAAATCAATGTCGGTTCTTCACTCATACATTGGTACGTTAATGAAAATCCCTGTGTTTGCAATATGAACCAACTATTTATTAATCTTTATTTGCTCTCTTTAAGAACTAACCATCCTGAAAATGTATTTACGCTGATCCAACGGTTTCACCACAATGCTGAGTAGTCGGGCATAATTTGCAAACAAAATTTAACAATATGCAACTATATTGTTACAAAGAATAATGCCTACGAAACGAAAACTTTTGATGAAGAAAGGTTCTCCATAAACCGGACGACGACGCAGTGTAGGGAAGCCCTACCTGATGATGAACCAAGGAATTCGGTGGATGGAAGTGGGTCAGGAGCGTTCGGCACTCTAAGGAAGGCATAATATCCAGCCATGAAGGTCTACCGACTGATGCGACATATCAATTTTTGAGAGTTTTATTGACTCTGAGCACTGGGTTATTTAAGGTGCAAACCGAGGCTCACCGACAGCCGGCGTATGCCTGGACGCAGATCCACAAGCACTTCGGATTGTCTTTTCTAATAATAGAGTCAGTGTGGCAAAAGTATCGGAATTTCCCGCACTGAAGCATCTTAATTCCTCTTTGTGACTTCGTATATATAAACCTTGGAATATAAAGTTTTTGTTCAGGTTGGCCCAGTGGCATTTGATCAGGAATCGTCCTTAATTGAGAAAAGGCAAGGAAACAATTGCAGCTACGGCGATGTATTAGTACCAGGACATTTAATTAAAATTGTATATTATAAGTAAAATAATAAATAAACAAAGATCAAATTTTATTGGATGCATGACCAAAATCATCATTAGTAGTCCGCAGAAATCCATAGCTAAATTTAGGCTTCCCAAAAACAATAGTATGACAGAAGGTCTTGGCTTACCTCCATCAACCCTCTTCGTCCATCCTAGAAGATACCATTATTTTTATTTCATGTAAAAAACTGTTTTTCATCGTAATTTTTCAACAGATGCAAAATCTTTTGAGCTTAAATAAAAAAAAAGATTTTAGTGGTTGTGACTTGCAGTTACTTTATGGACTTGATTTTCGAAAGTCATGACCGACGCTCGGCATCCTTTGTTTGCACGTATGCAGACCCAACGACATTTAGGATTATCTTCTTTGTAGAAACTGTGTCTAGCATACCGGTATTTGCCAAACTGCATAATAGGCTTGCCTCTTTGTGACACAGTCAACATAAACGCTGAAAAATAAATTATTTTTAATATGCACTGGAACTTTTTTATCATGCAAACGTAATTCAGATCTAGCAGTGCGCTGCTTTAAAATCGAACTTACATTAGTCTGAGCTCTCTAATTTATTTATTTTGCTTTGGTAGCAAAACATTTTTTTTTAATTTTTGTTTATCGTTTATAATCTTTCATTTTTTTATGTAAACGTCAAATGGCATTAAGAGCAACATTCATTTGAAAAAAACAAACACTATCAAAGCACAGATTTTGGAGAGTTATATCTACCAATCAAAAGTTAAATCTTAACACTTCAAATCAATCAAAACTCGCACTGCAAGACAAGTTGCAAGCTACTTTTGTATGAAAGGAGAGCTTAAGTAAGCCGTCTTTAGAATATTATTGAATCTATTCAGACCTTAAAAGCTTGGTTTTTGTGTTAAAAACATTGGAAAAGTGGCTTTATTCAATGCGTACAGTTTTTACAAAATTTACTTTAGGAATTGTAAATAACTCATTTCGATTAATAAAGTAGGTAAGTACTTGATTTATTTATTGCGACATACATTTCAAAAATTAGACATAAAAATATTTTTATCTAAGTGTAAAATTAATACAATAATATTACAGTTCGTTGTCAGACACATTTTTTTTCAACCTATTTACTAAAATAATACTATTATATTTTGAAACCGACTTAATAATAATAATAAATAAACAGCCAACAGATACATATACATAGTCCTGACCCCACACACCCGTGGGGTCAGAATCCCCTAGGATCTCCTGTATGTACCACCAAGATTGTCCGAGTTAAGTAAGAGAAAATACGTTAGGCTCCAAGTTTACAGCGCGGCCAGTCTCATCCATTAGCATGTTGTATTTTTAAATCCGCGAACATTGAGATTTTTCTTCCACTTGCAGTCCAACCACGGCCACTCTACATTATAGAGTCAACGATGTTGCTCGAATGGTTGTGTGGCTTATTGGTGTAGACCACTTGGTCGCTGATCGTGGTGACAGAGGTACGACACCGTCCCCATCGCCAGTTGGAGCACCGCCAGTGAGTCTTCAAGCCAACTTGTTTGGCTTTGTTGAATCTATTCCCATTATACACTAACGCGGGTCTACCGGTCTTCGTAAGGCTGTAGTGTGCTGCTGAAACAATTTTAGATTAATCTATGTGGGAACAACAAAACCAGTTAAAAATAGTTTCGAATGAATAATTATCAATCTTAAACACGTATCATTGAAACACATTTGTAGTTTATTAAAAGTGAACCAAACTTATTTATTGATTTCGTAAATTAACATACATTATTTTTTCTTTATTATACAAATAAATTAGAATAATATGACATAAGTACAAAGCAAACTTGTCTGTAAAAATATTTTTATTCTAGCAAAAGTTTTTTTATTACCTATCTCGTACATTTATAGATTAAAATCTAAATTGTGACTAGCTAGTAAGAGATCAAAAGTAAAATGCTGTATATAAGCTAAAAAGTTTGACATCATAATACTATTTTTTTCCATTTCATCGCTTAAATCAGAATCTCCTAAAACTAATATTTGCGAAAGTCCAAAAATAAAAAAAACAGCTTGTTGTATCATGCCATGAAAACAAACACAACGCTGTGATTTTAGAATGATTTTGAGTAAATTAAATTAATAGCAATTAAACCTTTTACAATATTCGTAACACAATTCAATAAGAAATAATGTCAAATATATACTGAAAAGAGGTTTTGTCAAAAATCATAACACAAAAAAATGTTTACGTGTATTTTTTTTAAGCGCATTGTATAGTTATATCAGAGGAAACTGCTGTAAAGGGGCATTGTTAGAATTAAAAATGAAGTTTGTACGTTAAATTATTAAACAGTGGAATTGAGGTTTAAAAGAAGGCGCAAAACAACTTAATCAATGGCAAAGATACCTCATCAAATGCCACTTGAACACAAAACATTGGCCGCGGCCGCGGTCGAGCTGTAGGCAGCTAGCTGCAAGGCTTCCCCTAGGAAAAAAACAACGTATATGTAACAAATGACTGCGCGATTCGAGACCTCGTTAAAAGCATGACGTGTAGCAAAGTGAAATGTAATGCCTGATCATAGGTTTTACGTTGTCACGCATTTCGTTTATTGCTTACTCGAACGTAAGATTTTTTGAATCTTTGATGAAAAAAATAAGCCAATCTATATGTTGTTTTCTCTAGAAGGTGAGGGACGCATAACTGCCGCCTGCAGACCAACCGCGGCGTAGGTTTTTCTATAATAATTAATGATTATGCTCTCGGATTCCTATCTTCACGATAATATCATTAAAGGTGGTGATAGTAGACCTACAATTACCATCTCTCCACCGCCAACACCTCCAGGTGCGTTTCGGTCCCATGCAAGAGTGTAGGTGGTACCTGTAGTTTAAATAAACGATCACTGGCCTGCCTAATCGAGATGTTGTGAACATAGCCTCTGAAAAATGTAATTCTCTTATAATTAATTCTGTAGCCAACAGTGGTACTGGCGTTTATGCCGGCCAGCTAAGACACCAATAAAATATAGCATTGACTTTCCAAAAGTTAACTTTTACTGAGAATGTAAGATTCTCGGCTACACAGTAAAATCAATACATATTATTCTAAAAAAAGATACATATTGTTTGTTATAGTCGAGAAAGAAGATGGTTTTCATAAATGTTTTAGGCCAATTGCGCTAGTTAAAATGTCCTTAATTTTAACCAGGATTACGATCAAACTCGTCGATTAAGGTCGTTACGGTTTTGTAAGGTCGTCGACCTTATAAAATGGCCTGCAGAGTAAATTAACCCAGAGTTTATTCGACAACTCTGGTTCACGCAAGTGGCACTCAATTAAAATATATGATATAATTAGAATATCATATCTAAAACTTTTAGGTAAAGTATATCTAGAATTACACACCAACAAGAACGATTAATTACAATAATGTATATACTTACTATTATAATGAATAAGTAGAGTATATATTACAACAAGTTTAATAATGAACGGGCTAATGAAATGTATGAACAAGAATTATTTAAATTCTACTTTTAGGTAAAATACTGATACCTAAAAGAACCGACAACAAGATTTAATTATCATTACATAAATAATCATACTCAATATTAATATACAAGGAATTTATATATATTATGTCCACAGCTATAATAATGGGTAGGTATATATTAAATATCCAGGGATACAATTTTAATCAGAGTTACTTTTCGTTAGTGTCCTCACAAAAAGTGTCTTTCACCAAGTGGGTCCAGGGTAGAATACCGACTTCCGAAACAGGAATGGCTTGAGAAGGACTATCTTTGGATGGTAAAGAGCGATCGGAGGATTGATTAGAGGGAACGGTTTGAGAAGAGGTGTCAATGCCAAGAAGAGACAAAGACCGAATAGATGAGATCTGAATATTGGGAACCATTGCTTGAGAAGTGAGCTCGGAGGGTTTAGAAATGGTTGGCAAAAAATGTTTATATTGTTTGAATGGCCGAGTAGTCGTGCGAGTTTGAGAAAATGATTTTATATCTGAATCTGTATTGCAAATGTAGTCTGGCAAACTGGTCGGAATAGCAGGAAAGGGGATAGCAAATGTTTTGGGATAAAGTTTGATGACTTGAGACGATGAGATAGTTTGAGATAAAGGGTCCTGACGAAAATTAGCTTGGAAAGGGTTGATAGATAGATGGGAAGGTTTGTCAAGAAACCTGTGCTTGCTGGCCAGAAGAGACGGGTGGTTATGGGTCTTTCCCACTTTAATGATGATGTTTTGGAAGGTCAGGATAGACGCTCGGCAGGGTCCGTCTCTCCATCGCCAACAGCGCCAAGTCCTGTTTTCTCCTGTTCGACCGGTAACCCTGTGTAGGTTAAATCTGTAGTTGTCATATTCCATAACTGGCTTGCCGTTGCGTGACGTTTTGAAAACAACAGCTGGAAAATAACAATTGTGAAATATTTACGTTACATCAATGAGCCTACTTGTTGTGTATAGGCCTAGTGAAATGTATGTGTGTTTGGGGACATACAGCCATAAGAGTTGCCACCGCAGCGGGTATATTCGTTAGGACAGACGGTAATCATTCGGAAAATAAGTCTATAGTTATCTGTATGATAGGTTGAATGATCTATAATGTATAACTGACAAGTTCGAAACAAGTTTTAAATAGTCTATTTCATCTTTAAATCTTTTTATTTCAGCTTAACTAAGACGATAGTATTTTTATTTTGTGGAAGGCCATTTAGATAAAGTAGCTTCACATATTAATCTGATGTACATTTCCAGTATGCTATAATTTAATTTCTTCAGTTGTCTTTTTATTTATGTTGTTAATGCGCGAGCTAAGGGGCGGAAGCTAGTCAGTATTTAAAAGTACTTAAAATAGTCAGCATTTAAAAAAGAATCAGTATTCGTACTCTACATATTCCTTTATTAATGGCACATACTGAAACATAAACAATTTTTAAATTATTATAATCATAATATCGGAACCAAACAACGAACGCTAAGAAAGCAACTCCTAATGGACCGATGATTATAATATATTATATTAATATTAATGCAGGACATTTTCCACACAGCATCATCTAGCCCAAGTCTAGCCAAATCTAGCCAAGTAAGCAAAGCTTGTGTTATGGGAACTACATGACTGATATACTACTTATATACATGTTTTTTTTTGTAAATACATACATAGTATGCATAGAAAACACCCAGACCAGAAACAAATACATCTTGCTTTCAATTGATTTTCTCCTGAACTCTGATTTTTTGTCTCTTTTCTTGCAAAAATATAACCTTGTTTTATAGAAGGCTCATTCATTAATTGTGGTTATGTTCTAGCTTCATGTCGTAAATCTCTTTGAATATAGTGCGTATGACGGCCCTGCACCCACTAGCCACTTTGGTACACATGAAATACCCTTTCGGTCCTTGACTTTTACTGTGTTGGTTGAATCGATTTCCGCCGTAAATTATGACTGTATTTCCATTTTTGGTTGTGGAGAAAACCGGTTCTGAAAAAATAAAAAAATATAGTTAATTTATTGTTTTAACTTCATCCATAATCATGTTTTTGTACAGACATAGACTAAATCAACATTGTTTTGCAGTATTTCAGCCTTTTAAGCATTTCACGCAATCCTGTAAAATCTCTGTTATACATTGTCTGTCACGTGGTATTCGAAGCAGTTTCTTCGCAAAACATTAAGTCCTAGAGTATCACTATTATGGACTTAGAACTAATTCCCTGGGCGCAACTTGATGTAATTTATAGCTTATAATTTTATAAGCGCGCCCAAACAAAGCGCACACTACGCGCGCGCTTGTTACTCGTATATTATTATTTTTTCAATAATTCACCGGCTTTTCGTTCGTCACGCAACGAGAAAGCATCACACTAACAATGCGCTGATTTACAGATTGGTTCAGGCAATTTAATAGTCCATGGTCAATAATGCTTACTTGTAGGTATGTGTCAGTAAGTAGGTATTACGTTATTTACTTGTTGTAGTTTTACAATGTGTACCTGTTTTCTTAGGAGAATATTTATTTTCGTTTTGTATAACTGTGTTACCTTATGGGTCTGACATAAACCATGTTTATAAGTCCTTAAATAAATGAAAAAAAAACAATGCGCCTACTCAACAGGAACTCATACTTTTACATGTTTTTTGCAAGAGTTACAACATATAGATATTTGTAACGATAGTCTAAAATGCATAAATGAGTATTTGAGAGCGCACTTAAGTTTTTGCAATGGTAATCTTACTCTCAATTAATTAAGTTTGCGTTTTGGTGTTAACTGTCAAGCAACGTCTAAAGAAATAAATGAATTGTACTTCATATTCTAATATGAAGTACAATTCATACAAGGCCTGACGGCCATCGCCCACGGCGACTTTTTGCGACTTTTCGGTACAATAATTCGTTTAGTCGCGACATGTGGTAGCTGTACACAACAAAAGCGATACAGTAGCTATACAGTTGTATCGATTCAGCATCGCTGCTGCATCGATGCAACACTGTTTTATGCGACTGAAGCGTGCAAATTATTTTTAAGCTACTTCTGCATGATGACTGTAAAGATGCTGCATCGCGAGTGCTTTTTATGAATAACCATCAAATTTTACTAGTTTTGGTGTACCCATTTCATGACCTGTAACATTATTATTAATAAATACTATGACTATATCGACGCTATATTGTGTCTTTATCGCTATAATAGTTTTACAAAATCGCAACTATAAACTATATTGCGCCCTTCTAGCAGTCCATAACGCCGCAAAAAGGTGCCGTATTCGATGTTTCTAAGTTTTCCTAAGCTACTAAGCTAACTTATTTAATGGTAATTATTTATAAATTAAATTCATTGTACAAAACCAAGAATTTAATAATATAATTTCTGAACCGCGGTTAGTGGTTATGATTTAACTTCATATCATATATCTCATTGTCAATAGTTCGTATCGCAGCCCTGCATCCACTGCTTTTCTTGTTGCACATGTAAAGCCCCTTTGGTCCTCGACTGGTGCTATGTTCGTTAAATCGGTTGCCACCGTAAATTATTACTGTTTTTCCGTTCTTTGTTGTAGAGATTATCGGACCTAAAAATACAGCCTACTAATATAATAAATGCGAAAGTCTGTGTGTGTGTCAATGTTTGTTACCGCGTATCTCCGTAACCACTAAACCGGTTTTGATGAAATTTGGAATGTAGATAGTTTAGGTTCTGGAATAACACATAGGTTAATCTAATTTTCGAAAATCAACCCCTAAGGGGGTTTAACAGGGTGGTAAAGTTTCTATGGAAAATCATATTCCTTGGTTTTATTCACTCAAAAGTCGGTACACATAAACTTACACATAAAAATAAATAATGAAACACGTATTTTTTATTTTTTCAAAATTACCCTTTGGGGTTGTGCTATTGAGTTCTAAACTTTGTATAAATTGTAATCCTTGGTTCGATGTGGACATAGTCTGAAGACGGACATATGCTACTTTTATTAACATACCACGCGGGCGAAGCCGCGGACAACAACTAGTGTTATAATATTTAAATGCCCAACTGACACATACGTAGCCCTCACCTCATAATAGGATTACCTGTATCGTTCGTATCAGAAACTACAAGTACCATGGTATCACGAAACTCAGACCCAGAAACATTGTTAGCTACATTTGCCCCACAGCAGTATTCGAACCCGCACTTTTATTGCCTCAACCATTTACTTGCCCGCCTCGCCAACAAGACGTTTTTCGTCGTTCTAAAACAAGGGCCTAGGACAAGAAACTACTTTAGTTTATGTAAATTAATGAATATTACCATTCATGTAAAATTTTATTTCATGTAAAATAAGGGATTTATTTTTTCTCGGTAACATTCCGCTATATATTTTGGTGAGTCAGGAGGTTTAAAGAACTATTTGTATCACTTAATGTCGCCCTTAGGCTTACAAACATTGGGTTTAAATAAGACAGTGAACAAAAAAAAAGGTTAATTTTTTATATTAATAAATGAGAAAAGATAAGTCGGAATTGTAAATTAATTAAATTAAACAATAATATTAAAAATAGATGACCTCGGTGGCTCAGTGAGCAAAGACCCGCCTGAGACGCAGTAGGTTGCGAGTTCTATTCCAGCCGCGGGACAAATGTTTGTATGACCTGTAAATATTTGTCTCGGGTCTGGGTGTTTCTATGTAATATGTATGTATAAACAAAAAATATATATATAAGAAGTATATCATTTGTGTAGTTCCCATAATGCAAGCTCTGCTTAGTTTAGGGCTAGATGATGCAGTCTGAAAAATGTCCGCACGCACCACAAACCTGAAAAATCAATGATTTTACGTGCTCTGACCAGATTGGAGACGTTCTGAAGAAAGCTCAGGGCAAGAGTAGACTGTGTGTGTGTGTGTGTGTGTGTGTGAGTGAGAGTGTTGTGTGTGTGTGAGAGTGTGTTGTGTGTGTGTGATTGTGTGTGGATGTGTGTGGGGTTGTGTGGGTGTGTGTGTGGGTGTGTATGTGGGTGTGGGTTTGTGGGTGTGTAATAATCAGGGAAAGTGGTTATGTATTAAATTGATTTCATATATATTCGTGTGCATAGTCCGTATGGAGGCCCTGCACCCTTTGCTTATCTTGTTACACATAAACAACTCTTTCGGTCCTTTACTACTGCTATGTCGGGTGAATCTGTTGCCTCTGTAGATAATCACGGGTTTACCGAACTTCGTTATCGAAAATATCGGAACTGAAAAACAAAAATAATATGAATATAGCAGAATTAGAACTGGTTGAAAATATTTGAGCAAATCTACAGATAACAGTTATGCGTAGTTTCCTTTTCAAAATAACATTATTCAAATTAAAGGTTGTACTACTGTTATTTGCAAAAAAATAATTATCTATTTATGTCGGTAGCAGTTTGTCATGGAACTCTTTGGAGGATGCCCGTGCCCAGCTGTAGACCAGCTTGTATCTGATGACGTAAGAAATTCAGTATCGAAATAACAAATTCGTATGCGAACTAAAGTTCAGGACGGCAAGCTAATATAGGAGCTATGAGTTGAGCAGGACACTTGGCCATACTTAGTGATGACAGGTGGACTAAAGCGCTGACCGAATGGAAGTCTAAAACTAGGAAGAGAATTAGGAGGCATCAACCGGCTAGATAGGTCGGCGACATTGATAATAAACAAAGGGTTATGCCCAGCAGTGGGTTGACACGGGCTGACAATGATGATGATAAAGGTAGATTCTTCTTTTCAAGAGTCCGGTATTTCGAATGGAAGCAGACTATCCATCATCAAGGGGTAATTAATGCTTATTTGGTTGTTTACTGCTATTCGTGTAGACAACGTAAGTAACTCTAAATAAACACTACTTTGACCAGATGTTCAGGAATGTTCAAGTCTGAGGTGTTGTATCGAAGATCTTTCAAAAACGTTAAAATGCGCCGAGTATTAAAAAAACTCTTCATTCAATTGTTGTTATGTTGTCATAGTATAACTTTTTATCAATAGTTCTTGAGAAAACTGTGCTTATGAACCTCATCAAAGTACTTTAAAAAAAAAGTACTCTGATACCGGGATGAATGGAAGAATTTGTGGAAGACCTTTGCTCAACAGTGGAACGATACAGATTACTTACCAAATTTGATAAAAATAAAAGGGCATTTACTCGTATTTACTTACAAATAAATATACCTAGCCTAAGTATGATTACAATATTTTGAATGGCATTCAAGTTAGGTGCAATAAAAAGCTTATGCGGTTATGATTTATATATCATGTCATATTATGTGCATTTTATAGTTTGTATACACCTATTATAATCTCTGAGCAATTAACAAAATTAATTATCTTCATTCAATTATATGTACGTTGTAACTTCATTTCATATAACGTGTTATCAATACTTTATATGAGGCTTAGCATTTTTTTTTATCTTTATTTAACCCTCTTTAGGGTTTAATCAAAACTGATTATGTCACCCTCGAAATGGCGCTTACAATACAAATTAATCTTACTATCTACGTTTAGATTAATTTGTATTGTAAACGCCATTTCTTTATCACAATGGCTTTGCATTTATCGGTACTCGGCGCATTGTGCCGAGTACTTTTTTTTAATAATGATCTTCATCCAATTACGGTTCTATTGTAATTTATCATACAACGTGCGATCAATCGTTCGTAAGACTCTGCATTTTTTAAATCTCCCTTTACGTGTAAGAGTGCTTTTTTTATAAATTCAATTATGGTTATGTTCTAACTTCATCTCATATACCGTGCTATCAACAGTTCCTATCGAGGCTCTACATTTATATACCCACTTGGCGCACACAAAGTAGCCTCTTGGTCCCTTACTGCTACCATGTTGGTTGAATCGGAAGCCACCGCATATTATCACTGGCTTACGTTTTGTTTTTGAGAAAATCAAACCTGTAAAAATTCAGTTATACATAATACACACAGCTCTAAAAACGTTGAAAATATACGTTAAATTTACCAACGCTTTACTATTTATTACCTATTTTTGCCGCCTTACTTTTTTTATCCGCTCAGCTGAATTGGTGTACCGTTATGTTTAACGGTTTACTTAACTTTGTTAAAGAAAAACGTTTTAGTTGACACATGTATAATTTATAAAAATCACTTTCTTCTATAGTTCGTTAATATATTTTTTAAGAACACTAACAACAGTTAAACAGAACAGGAAAACTATGGAATTAATAAAAATAAACATACAACAGTATTGTTCTCGTAAATATTGCATTAAGAGAACTCATTTCAACATAGCTGATATATGGGCTAAGATTACCTGATTGGAAAAAATCATTGAATCTTTTACAAACTATTCTATTAAATCTACAAAATTCCGAATTCTACACCAGTTAGGTAGTGTTATTTGTGGTCGCATGTCTAATTGTACATGCGATCACAATTATATACAATCAATTATTAAATGGTCATACAGTAACAACCAATATTTTATGTAGGTTGTTGCCTCAAGGGTGTACATTATCTTTATCTTTTATACTAAAAACTAAAACGACACTAGACGGAGTTCAGTGAAATCCCAAGGCATTTGGGTCGTTCGCTTAATGATGATATGTCTGGCCATATTTTGTTGGCAAAGGCATTGATAATCTGTCAAATATCTGACCAAAAACTAATTTCACTCTGCGTGCCCTTGTACTCTTTGTGTGTGTGTTCATTCTTTATATCAATAATTTCATTATCATGAGTTCTAATAACGGCCCTACATCCGGAAGACCATTTGTTGCACACATACCGCGCGGTAGGCCCTTTGCAGACGACGTATTTATTGAAGCGATATCCTCCATATATAATCACAGGTTTCCCAAACTTCGTCACTGAAAACACAGGTTTTGGCATCGAACCTAGAAAGAAATCAGTTTTGGATGTATTTTTTGTAGAACATTTATTTTATTCTGAAGCTTTCAAAATACCTACGCAATTAATAAATAAATAATAACGCTGGATAGTTACAATAGCAATATTTCTCGACTCTAGGATCCATTTAGTAATGGATCCTCGAGTCGAAAAATATTGCAATAATACAGCAACAGGAAATTTAACTTTTTGGTTTTTTGTTTATCACTAGCTGTTATCATGCCCTAGACGTGAGCTATATATCAAAATAATTAATAATAATAAATAAATACCTAACAATCACATATAGTACTGACCCCAAATTCGGGTTCCCTCTGTCATGGCTATCCAGCCCCTCGAATTTTTGTCGTATTCAATGTTTAAGAATAAAAGTAATACACGATAGCAATGATTTAATTCGATAACCCTAAGCCAAAAGCTTAGGTATTCCTTCATAAATACACTGAAAATATAATATTATAATCCCAAAATTATGGCTGTATCTTAAAAATCAATAAACTTTAAGTAATACTTGTCAAGGAAACCGACATGCCCAAGAAAAAAATATCAAAATTTGAGTTCAAGTATTTAATACTTGAGCATAGACCCTCTCTGAAGCGCACTAACCAATATACTTCATAACCAATTGTAATTAAATATGAAAAAAAGATAACAATAATAAAAATATTGGTCATTTTTCCCCCAGCATCGCTTAGCTCCAAACTAAGCAGAACTTGTATTATGGGAACTATATTATGACTGATATAAATCTTATTTAATTACATTTTTTTTAAAGCATGTTTTAGTTAATAATGACTGTGTGTATTTTTGATGAAAATTATTTCATTGTTGTGTGTTTTGATGGTGGCACGACAATGTGCCGAAGACCATTTACTGCACACAAAGAGTGCCATAGGGCCTTTTTTGTAGTAGGAGTGCTTTGAATACCGGTGTCCTTGGTATATTATCAACGGCTTCCCGAATTTCGATACAGAAAATATTGGCCCTGGATAAAAAGTATGAAATAAATAAAACAGTCAAAGACAGAAAAATAATTCATTTTTTTTTAACTTTCGTGATCTATTAACATAATTATAAGTTTTTATGAGTAAATAATAAAAAGGTAAACGCGATAAATACCCGTAAAAACTTATAATTATATTATTCATTAAGTTAAAAAATCAACACTTAGTCCATTCAGTCCATTTCTAGTACTAGTATTTCATGATAATGTGTAGAGGTATAGGCATATTAATATATTCATATTAAATCTCTAACCTACAAGCAATCCACGTAAAGATTGTTTTAGTATAGATACGCCGCATCGTACAATTGTTTAGACCAATCTCTAGGTAGATCCTAATTCTTAATCCAAGTTGGGCGTCTGACATCCCACATCGGGTTGCAATGTGCATTATCCCACTTGCTACCTGACGTTTCATTTCAAATTCGTTTTTTTTTTTGCTGGTAGCTAAGTTTTTGTATACAGTTTTATCTACATTCCCAAATTTTCTGCTGCTCTGTTTCAGAGTTCAGTTTCAGCCTAGATAGATTTGAAGTAACTGCATCTTCGAAAAAGAAACGCGAAAAAGGTGCGTTTTTCTAACTATTCTGCTAGCGCCATCACATATGCGTATGCTGATATAAACTTTATTTCAATGACGTTGCTTACGAAATTTGTATTGCCATGGATGTGCTAATCTGAGTCTTGTAATTGGGAAATAATTGATAACAAGACGATAGGAAGCCTACGGCTTTGCATGCAAATGCTCAACATTCATATGTATAATCTCGTCGTCATGAGTCTTGATGCTGGCTCGACATCCTAAAGGCCACTTATTGCAAACGTAGAACCCCCTGGACCCTTTGCTGGAACTGTGCTGGTTAAAACGATACCCGTTGTAAAGTATAAGAGGCTTTCCGAATCTGCTGGTTGAGAACGTTGGCCCTGAAAAGTGTTTAGTTATTAAATATATCAATATCAGCTTATAGAAGTTCATTGCAGTATAAATTGCCATGACGCGTTCGTCATGCTCAAGCCCGTTGTCTTTTGCGCCCTAAATCGTTACTAGCATCTTATCCATCCATCGGGTGGTGAGCCTTCTTATAACTGCGTAGTTTGTGGTTCTGTTCGTGACGCCATTTGCGAAGCTTTTTTCCTAGCGGTTGTAGGTTCTACGTGCTATTTGGCCTGCCCCTTGTCACTTCAGCTTGCTAATTCTGAGATACTCGTATATTTCAATAACTATAGCTAGAAAGCTAACATTAGTGTTTCTAGTTTAGAATTTTCGTACCCAATTCAAGTGTTTTTTTCTGCGTGTCGCTTCGTAACGTATCGAAAATAGAAATTCTACTAAACCATATTTGGATCTTACAGTAGCTTTATTAACATACAAACATCCAAAAGACAATACGATGCACACAACTTTTTAAAGAGCAAGTTTTTAATACCATATTGCATTAGAACTCATCCTATGACCAAGACTTTTATCCAGCTAATATTTTATACATTACATACATGGAGCCACGCCTTCTTTCCGAACTCAAAGACTACGAAAATTCATAGAGAATTCCCACTTTTGATAAATGCACAAAGTGGGTGCAATGTCTATTCGACTAACCCTGGAACGGACAACGTTCCGTTTTTCTTTTATAAAAATGACCTAAGTTTTGGCTTTTTATAGAGAAACGAAAAGTAATGGGAACCCAGGCTAAATGATCAATCTCTTTGAAGGCGAGTATCTAAATCAGCCGACTTTAATATTTCGTTATATTTATAACTTACATATATCGCTCAGGTTACAGTTACAAACACATTCAGAGTCCACAGAGGGAATCCTAGTTCCCTGTTCTGGGTTTCAGAAACAAAGAGTACCATCGTATCCAACACCTCTTGCGTCTCATCGTGGTAAGTTTATCTGACATTTTCCTTTATCAATAAGATGATGATGATGTTTATGCACATCTTTTATTTTCAGAACTTGGTACTCATGAGTTTTGATGTAGGCAGTGCACCCAAAAGCTGCCTTCTTGGTGCACACAAATCTCCACATACTGGGACCACTGGAGCTATGTTGGTTGTAACGGTTGCCCCTGTATATGATCACGGGTTTTCCACTATATGTTTTGTCGAACACAACGCCTGAAAATGTAACACCATTAAATAACTGTACTATAGTTATATTATTATTATGACACTATTTATTATATAATCTCGAAAATTCATATTGTAAAAACAAGAATTTTCACGTACCGCGCTATCGGTGAAGGCACCGACTAAGTTTCGTGACTTAGTCCGACATGACCGCGTCGTGCACTACACGATGCGGAGGGAAAAAGTCGTGATCACTCACCCTGATGAAGACTCTCGGAATGAGTCGAAATTAGTTGGTGCCTTCACCGATAGTGCGGTACGTGAAAATTCCGGTTCTACTTGAAGAACAGTCAACAATATGAATAGTCAAGTTCACGATAGTTTTTGGAATAAAATCTCGAAAATGGCGAGCATTATTTATTTATAACTAGCCTGTGCCCACGGCTTCGCCCGCGTGTAACCCAGATATAAAGTAGCCTATGTGTTATTCTGATATATAAGCTATATTACTGGAAAGTTCCATCAAAATCCGTTCAGTAGTTTTTACGTGAAAGAGTAACAAACATCCATCCTCACAAACTTTCGCGTTTATAATATTATGTAGGATAGGATATCCATTACATCAAAACATAAAAAACTTAAAAACGGAGAACCATAAACCGCGGGGCAGAGCCCGAGCGGTCGGTGGCTAGGGCTGCAGAGAGGAACCTGTTGTCGATTATTATTATTATAAGAGATGACTCTGACTGATCTGAGGCGGATGTAATGCACAGCTACTCGTAGAACTAATAAGAAGTTATCTAACGAAGATAGATAGATAGTTTTTTTATTCGACACATACAATACAGCACAGACAAGTACAAATGAAAAGAAAGACAAACAATTAAAGAAACACAGTAAATACAGAAGAGTAGGTACAATAAGTGGGTGCTAACCAGCGCTAACGAGGGCAGTCTATGCTGCAATGGTGTGTATTAGTCGAAAAGGTCCTATCTCAGCTTACTGCTGCTCCGCCAAGGCGAAGCAGCGCTGATTTTCAGATAGATAAGTAAGTACTACTTATACATGTTTTCACGGATTCGGTTCGAACTAAGGGCATAAAAGGCCTCTTCGTGTTTTATTTGTCATCATCTTTATAAGTAGCTGGGTTCAAACTGGTTTTGAAACTATACATTTATATTTACTCACGTCTTACGACTGAAATCTTTATTCAGTTTTTATAAGATAGATTTTATAAAATATCCTACTAGGCAAATGTCGACTGCATTTCACGAATTATACAAAACTTCTTTGAGATCAAGATATGTATTTTATTAATTTGTACGAAAAACTCTGATTTTATTTTAATAAACAGATAAAAGGGGTTAGCAATGCGTCGTTATTGCAATGGAAAACAACAAACACGATCACTACTGTATTCCCTGATAGACATCTTCAGATTCATAACCAAAGTGAAGATCTTTGAGGATACCAAGTAGTAGGTAGTCGCAGGCACGTCCAATCATTATATTTGGCACATGCCCGCGGTTTTGCAAGTAGTTAGCATTCCACGTGACAAGTTGCAATCTTCGCGGCATATTGGAACACTAAGCTACGGCACATTGATAAGAACTTGAAAAAAACAGCAACGTAAATGTAATGAAGAGAAGATCAACTGCATTGACTTGCTTAAAACGATTAACCATGATTTGTGAGTTTTGATGTTTCCCGATATTTCGGCACAGTTGCATGTACAATTGACAAATCACGATAAATATCCCGTTTCTAGTTAAAATCATGTACATAACCATGACAGTTTCAAAAGATAGATACAGTAAAATATACTCGTCGTCAATTTACGCAAGATCAAAATTTGACCGAGCCATCATACACTATTCCTTAAGCAGCGCTTGAACCTATAATAAATAACTCAGATCGCATCGGGTACAGATGAGCCTAGAGTTCTGAAGCCGGGCTGATGATGCGTATGCACGTTCTTAGAACTGATAACTGTGTCTTCGACAATGGTGACTAGCGCACGGCAGCCCCTGTCCCAGTGATTGCAGCGAAAAGTCTTCTTGAACGTGTTCCTGTTCTTCAAGCAGAACCGGTAGCCTTGGTAGAGTAGCATCTGGTTGCCAAAACGCGATTCTACGTAATACATCTCTGTAAAACATTTAAAATTATAACTCCACTAACTAACTAACGAGTAATTCAAGACTGTATTTTTTACTAAAAAACGGGAGGAACTGAGTTCCTCCCGTTTTTTATCATTGATCATGATATATGTAACTGTGTCGAAATATCGGGAAACATTCAAACTCACAAATCACGATAAATATCCCGTTTTTTAGTAAAAATTATGTTCAAAACCATGATAGTTTCAAAAGTTAATTCAAGACTGCTTTACAATAAAATTTTGAGTTTTTTTTTATAATGACAAAACCTAAACTATAATCTAGTAGGATTACATTGTAATTAACGATGTCAATAGTGAGTCGAAAATAAATAGACAGAATTTACATTTAAACTAAAGAAATTTCACATGATCATATTTCGATTGCTTAGTCCCATAAATTTTCAAAATTACAGATTTTGCAAATAATTATTTTATGACTGTACCAATCTAGCAGTCCGAAAGGTGAATATAGCGACAAAAGTGGAACCTGTGTTGTATGAAAGATACACAGTTGATGAATAAACATGAATTCAAGTTAATTTTTTACTAAAGTAAAAAAAAACTAAAAACTACGTATGTTTAATTATTCTTACAAAGATTTACACTTAGTTTAGCTTATATTAATAACGAAAACAGCAATGAGTACCTAGTAACTACTTTGTACATTCGGCCTTATGTGTATTCCGTCTACTTTTGCATCGCCCCCTAATAACGATTGGGTTGCGATAAACCCTATATACAACCGCCTCGTAATACAAAACTATTGCACGATCGCATTAAAATTGACTAAGCCGTTTCAAACCCACTTAAGGCCCGAACAAACTGACGCGTTGGTGAATATACTAATCGTCACCACCATCGCTATAAAAGTAAAGTATACATTACATTAATACATTAAAGTAAAGAAAGGAACAACCTCTCACCCCAAACACATATAATACTGGCTCCTTGGATCACATTGCGGGAAAAATATGGATATTTTCAAATCTACCACTTTTGTTTTGGTAAATGGGCGTGTTCATTGCAGATCTTTACAATTTGATTGCTGACTGTGATCACAGTAGCTTTGCAGCCGTCACCTACCCTCGTGCACACCCATCTTCCCTTATCTCCTTTGCCGTGTGGTCGCTTATTGAACCTGTACTCCCCAAGTGTCATGACAGGATTCCCAAAGCGTGATGTAGTGAAAATCGGCTTGTCTAAAAAATATAATAGTAATTCAAAAAGCGATTTTGATTCACGAAGCTTGATTTTTACGCGCTCACTAAATACCCCATGATGAACAAGGTATCCCTTACTCTGTATCCTCACATTCAACTCATCAGAGGCAAATCCAAATATTATAATTGCCACCAATCCACTCTTACTAGAACTTGAGTTAGGCCTTAACTTAAATCATACTATAAGAAATCTTACTTAATGCTCAAACTTTATTAAAAACGTTATGCTTAGGTCATACAATTTTTAAGATTGTATTTTTTTTTAGATTTCATTCATGATATGACTATGCCTAGAATTTTATGGAATTAAGATTGTCTCTCGTTTTACTTTTGTTGTATTGTATTGTTTATTTATTTTTCTTATAATTTACGATATAGTATTTTCATTCAATCAAATATAGTGAGGATTTATTCCACGCTCTTCATTTTTTTCAGAGGTAATAGATTGACTGCATAATCAGGCTCGCATTGATGTCTTGTCTCCCTCAAAAATTCGTTATCCAGAAAAAATAGAGTAAGTAAATTGCATTTTCTTCATAAAAAGTCGCAGACAATTACAGCATTTCCATACATTTAATACATTTTTTAGTTCCGTATCCCTTATTTTTATTTATTTTAATCATGAACCACAAAGTCAATAGGCTTTATTCATTGAAATCACAAGGATCATATGGATACGTCAACGTATAAACTACGTGAATTAAAACACGCTTATAATGTCTAATAAAATAAAACTATTCGCAGAATGTATATAACATTTATCATCTGTCTTTCCCAGTGAAATCAGAAAACCACTCGTAAAACTATGAAATCTGTCTAATAAAACTTTTCTCTCCCTCTCCTTAAAACTATTTCTTATCAGGATGACGAAATTATAAAGGATCTTTTTCCAACGAATTATTACAAATCTAGGGACTATTATACCTTTTACCACTTTTTAGACGTTTGCAGCATTTTCATATACCTCTATGTACTTGATCCATTTTTATAGTTATTTTTCTTGTGGTACTGATTTACGTTTTAATAGAATTATACCGTCATTTCTTTTTATTAAAATCAGTGCTGATCGCGGTCGGTAGACCTTGAAGATATTTCTTTAAAATGACGAAATAATAATGTAGATTTTTTTTATATTTCAGGTACATTTATTTAAGTCGACATTTCAAATCATGGATTACATCTCAAAAGTTGAAGGAAGTCGGTGGATGGAGGTGGCCCAAGATCCATCGTCATGGCACTCTTTACGTCCAACAGGGGACTTCTACAGGCTTATGATGATGAATAAATATATACTTATTTATCTGTTGATAAATTTTGAGCCAGCGTAGCTCAAAACCGACCAAAAAATTTTGTTAAGTTAAAGTAACGCCTGTCTGCACAACAGTTAAAAATAAGTTTAGACTAAGACTCGAGTCATACTTTTTTATAGAAAACTCTCACAAACTGGTTTAACATTTAATATGACATTAACACCACACTTAAAAATTGAATAAAATTTCTGATTTAAAACCATAAGACGACTTCTAAATAATCATTTACACCAAAAATGTTGAACATCCTCAGTATGCAGATCCTTAAGGATCCCAAGAAGAGATACGACCCTCTACTACAGAGGCACGTCCAAATCTTATATTTGGCATACCTACGCCCCCACATAGAAGTTGGCATTCCACGTCATAGATTCCAAACCCATCGCTGTTTTATTAAAATACTAACCGATGCACATGCTTTTAAATTTTTGGCTCTGGTACATGCCGGTTTTTTCGCAATGTTTTCCTTTGCACATCCGGGTACGAAATCACGATCTTCGAATCGGAATTCAGGGGTACAACCCTCTAGGCCAATACGGTTCATTCATAGGGTATGAAACACACCGATATCAATATATCAATAAAATGCCATGGTAGTAATAATTATAATGGATGTAATCCAGGGGGTTTTGATAAAAACTTTATTTCAATAAATAAATAATGCTGGACATTTTTCACACAGCAGCCCCAAAGTAAGCAAAGCTTGTGTACTGGGAAGTAGATGACTGATATATTACTTTTATATATTTTTTGTAAATACATACATATTATACATAGAAAACATCCAGACCCAAGACAAATATTTGCCAATCGTACAAACATTTGTCCCGTGGCGGGAATCGAACCCGCAACCTTCTGCATCTCAGGCGGGCCTTCGCGCTACAGAGGTGGTAGAGATTATTTATATCTGTTGTTGTGTTTTAATTCTCGCTCGTGGTATTTTTTCTGTGTTAATAGATTTGCCGCATAGTCAGGCACACATTGATGTCCAATCTCCTTTAAAATTTCGTTATCCTAAAAAAAGTTTGGTACAAATAAGTTTTTTTATTAATCAAAAAGTAATCTTATTATTGAACACTGCACCTTTTTAGTCACACTTCCGTTGCACTTGTAACGCTTACGATTAAAGCACACCCATAGACTCGATCCATTTTTATAAACTTTATTCTTGTAATACTGATGACCGGCTCTTAATAAAACCGTGCCTCCCTTTCTTTTTATTAATATAAGCGCTGCCCGCGATTTACATGGTAGACCAAAGATTGAAGATATATCTGTAAAATAACACGGATAAGTTAAGAAAATTATAAATTCTCAAATTACATATAATAGTTTTGATAGTTTAGTGTTGGTAATTTATGTATTGCAGTTTGCTCTAAACCGACTAAAAATAACGTGTTTGATTTACTTTTCGTAATACCAAATAGCTATTTTATTTAGCACCGTTCTAGCCCAGATAAATATACAATAACCCACTCAGAACATAAACAGTAGTCTCACCTTCTAAACTAACATAGATCATATATACATAAATCTAAATAACCGACCACACTGAATAAAGACATTGATGTCTTTACTTAAGATTACTTTTCCGAAACTCGACACAAAAAAAAACATTTTTAGGCTTCCACAATTTTCTTTTAATCGCTATAAAAGAGTTTTTCGAAAATTACCTGACAAATGTTACTCAATGAGCGTGATTATTATTGAGCTTCACAACTTTTCTGCAGTATGTGCTCACAGTCGCCCGACATCCGAGTGAAATCTTTGAGCAGACCCATCTCGCCCTGTCTCCTTTACAATAAGTGTTCATGTTGTACCGGTATCCCCCGAGCTGCAGCACTGGCTTGCCATAACGCGAATTCGTGAACACTGGAGTATCTGAAGCAATCAAATTGGTTTTTTCAAGACCGATACAGAGCCAAAAAAAAGCTAGTCTCTTACTTAAGCATGTCTAAGAAAAACCAGTGATGCGAAGAGAAAAGAGATTGAAGTTTCTATGGTTTTTGTTGTTGACCTGCGGTAGCTCAGTTTCACAATCTGAGAAGCCAATTTGCATGTGAAAATCTAACTAGTCTATAAAACAATAGTTAATACGATTATGTTTTTAGGTTGTTTCTTAGTTAGTCATTTCGTTCAGCACGCCTTAATTAATAAGTAGTTGTAAATAAATTATTTATCTATCTATCTATCAACAAGGATCTAAAACTGGCTGTCTCAGAGAGATCCGGTAAACAAATCGAAATTTAGTTTATACCCATTTGTTCTGGTGTTTCGGTCAAGAAGAACTGGTGTAATTATGACGTGTCTAATTAATGCCTATCTGCACTTAATTTAAGCAAAGACTCAGACATATCTCAGCGTGACAGATTGGTATGAAAACTTACACACCTAAGTCTTTGCTTAAGCTCAATGCTGCATATATAAGAGAAATTTGCAAGCCAATAGTGATAAAAACAATTTGAACATTTTTATTCCAAAAACTATGACTATTCAAATTATAAAAACGGGAATTTTCACGTACTGCACTATCGGTGAAGGCCGCGTCGCGCTGTGCACGGCGGGAGCAAGTCGCGTTCACTCACCCTGATGAAGACTCTCGTAATGAGTCGAAACTTAGTCGGTGCCTTCACCGATAGTGCAGTACGTGAAAATTCCCGTTTAAACAATATGAATTTGAACATTGTTCTGTAATTTCACTGTGCCTAAATAAAAGTTTCATCATCCATTTTTGTTTTTTTTTATTTAATATAAATAAATAATAACCCAACAACAAATATATAGTCCTACCCCCACACTAGGATCCTCAGAGTCGTGGGTATCAGAAACTACGAGTACCGAACACTTAGATCCGGAACAAATATCTGCGAAACATACATTTATCCCGCAGGAATCAAACCAGCACCACTTGCGTCGCAGCTTGCTACTCGCCCGCTGCGCCACAGTTTTTTTGATACTTTTTGAGCTGCATGCCTTCCTTTTTTTTAAAGTTCGATATTAAAAATAATGCCAATGTGTTTTTAATTCTGACTTTAAATCAACCAAATCAATGGCTGTGCTCGTTTCTTACGACAATAATTTCATTGTTTAGAGTGACAATATATGCTTTACATTGCTGATTTTTTTTAGTGCAGACCCAGCGGACCTTAGGTCCGATGGTGTAGTTACTGTGGCGGTTGTATCTGTAGGGTCCAAGTAACAATACAGGTATACCTTTTCGGGTATGGCCGAATGTGGGAATATATTCTGAAACAATATAAATAAGTAGTTTTTGTATGAGCTTAGAAACGCAGTGCAATGCCATTTCACTGTTTCAAACGTAGTAAACGGAGACCCATTCCACGATGTTTTTTTAGAAAATCTAGTTGACACAGTATTGACCATTACGTTGCTTCTTATTTCTCATACTATACACGTATAACTTACACACATATACACCAGACCTATAACTCATACACAATGCAATGCCAATTCATTGTTTAAAACGACTTGTTGACTAGTTTAGATGCTGTGTAATGCCATGCCGCTGTTTGAAAAGGCTAGAAGACGCAGTGTCCTGTTTTTACCGTCATTGTCCTAACAAAATATTGGTAGATATGTTGACGGGGTCAAAGAAGTGGCGGTAGATTTGCAACAAGGTAACAAAGCTCCCTGTTAAAGAGGTCTTGAGCTAGCGACTGTTTATTTCATCACTATGTTTCAGATTAGAATACATTCTTTAGACTCACCTCTCGCAATACCCAAGCAAGATTTCTTCACAGATCCAAGTGAGAACTGCTGCCCGTCATAAATCAAACAACATAAGCTATGGGACACTATGGATCATAGAAACAGGTTATATGTCATTGTAATAAGATTGAAAGTACTTGAAACAACAGTAGTCAACATTCTTGCTATCACCACTACGCTCAACGATCGGTGCTACGGCGTAGGCCGTAGATAGTTTAGTCTTCACTGTAGCTAGTATCGTAATATCTGTGATCATAAGCACAACGACCGTTCCTTCATTCGCATTACCTAGTAATTAAAACATTTAAGTAGGCCACCGTCCAATAGCAGGTTTGTGATTATGGCAACGGCTTATTACAGCGAACATAGTAAAGAATCAACATATTTGACACCACGTATCGTCAGTAAAATATACAAAGGTTACATTAGAATAATAAAACAAAATACAGCCTTATATATGTAATGAATACCATTTAATGTTCAAAATAAAAGGTAAAAAATTACATCTATCTTACCGCATTGTTTCTATCATGGTCATAGAAAGACCAGTGACTTGGCGCATCAGAAGATTAACACTAGCCATGTATAGTGATGGTTATACAAGTGATTCAAGCAAGATGTTCTGAACGGCACAGTTATACCGAACTGTAAGACATTACTTTATCAAGGCCTTTGAATCCTGAAAATGTATTGCGTCTGTTCGAACGTTTCATCATAAAAAATATACAAATCCAAAATCGGACTATTTCTTAGAAATATAGATAGAAAATGCTTAATTACACAAGATAAAACAATTACATAGGTGATCTTAATGCTAATTAGCATTTTCTTCCAGCTAACCTTAGAAATGGGTCGTCGTTATGGTCTAATTTTGCGAACGAAATAAAAAGGACTCAAACTATCCAAAATCGTAGTTTGGGGGTGATTCAGATGAGCCAAGTAGTATTCTATCACTCTGCTTGTTTCAGATCGTTTTGCTTGAATCACCCACTATTGCATGGTAATAAAACAAATATGTTACTAAGTTTGGTAAAATTTAGAGTATATTACAATAATACCACGTATGTTATCACTATTCTCCTACTGATGTTTTGTTGATCATTTAGACCTTTAAACGATCAACAACAACGGTGCTGAAGAAGAAAGTTTTTTCTGTTACGACCATCGAGAATGTTCGCTATCTATTCATAAACGTAAAAAAACTACCCCAAAAAACTGAAGGCACGGGTTACTCCTACATAAGTCCTAAGCGAAAACCAGACTTGAATTTTAGTGGTTATGAAAGCCATTGACTGCGATGAGCTCATTCATGACTGTCACAGCTATAGCTTTGCAACCAGAAGACTGCCTGGAGCATATCCAGCGTACTTTGGGTCCAGTGCAGCGGATGTACTTGTTATACCGGTATCCTTCCATCTCGAGCACTGGCTTGCCGAATCGAGACACCGAGAATCGCAGCCCTATGGAAATGTTAAATCAGGAAAATTGTACGAGTAAGTTCCTAACTTATAGGAAGATAAACAATATCGGACAAATAAAAAAAAACTTTTAGCTCCTCTTTGTACATGATCCTCATTCTGTCTCATGTGAATGTGTTTATTTGTTCGAATACAAAAATAATAAAATGCAAATAATTGACATAGATAGATTTTTATATATATACGAATCTCCGCCCACGGCTTTACCTGCGTGGTACAATCTAGGTCACAAACTATACCTGTTTCAAATTTCACTCAAATCGGTCCAGCCGTTACGGAGATTATATGATGAATGTCCAGCATTATATATATATATTATTTATTTTATTATGCTTACAACCAATAAAACTAAAATTGTAAAATTGGAATTGTTTATTAAACATAATGCAACTAAGATTTTTCTCTTCAACTTTTACAACTTAAAAACAAAAGTGAAAGTTTACCTTGAACCTAAGTTTGGTTATAAATATCATCAGAATTTAAAACAGGATAATAGATATCATTTATTTATTACGACAACAATTTGCCAGAGCACAACAAAACTTAAAGTTATTAAACAGGTATTTTAGTCGAGCGCAAAGAAAGGCACATGGGGCTAACTATGGGTCAAATTTAATAGGTTCTTTAAAATTAAATGTACACCAGCTGTTTATGAGAGTGAGTATTATTGAGCGTTACAACTTTGTTTTTAAGCGTTACGACTGAAGCCTTGCAACCCTTGGATTGCATAGTGCAGTACCACCGTGCTTTGGGTCCGATGCACCTGTAGTATTTGTTGAACCGATATCCTCCCAGCAGGATTACAGGTCGCCCTTTCCGGGAAACTGTAAATTCAGGTCCTGCGAACAAGTTTCTTAGCTCTAGAGGAACTTATAAGTACCTACACGATGATTCAAGCAAGATAATCTGAAAGAAACAAAGTTATAAAGGACCTCACGGTCCATTTTAGTAATCAATTTGCTTAAATCACCTATGAGTGTACCAAAAGAACTACGAATACGACTTAACGTGAACTTGAGTAAATTGTATCTTTGACCGTCTATAATTTTTCACTTCAACGAGATACTTACCACGATTGTTTTCTATCATAAATTATTTATGTGACATCACAGTTTTAAAATAGGAGAACTAAATCATTATTCAAAAAAATCCAAACTAAAAAATAAAATGAACGTATCTTTATTATTTTGTCATATAAAGACTGAGGTTAATTGCATTCCTATACAATACAAAATTTGCAATGTTTAATGGTTATGACAATCTTTAATCCAGATTATTTCGTTGTCCAATGTTACAACAGATGCTTTGCACCTGATGGATTGCATGGTGCAGTACCACCTTGCCCTGGGTCCGCTGCACCTGTGGTATTTATTATACCGATATCCTCCCAGCAGGATTACAGGTCTTCCTTTCCGGGAAACTGTAAATTCTGCATCTGAAAACAAACCAATGATTGCTTTCACTAAAAACAGGTCGCACCAAAAAGGTCAGCATTATGCTGACCTTTTTGGTGCGACATTGAATTGTCTAGGTAGATGGATTAGTAAGGTGCGTAGGACATTTCTGTTTCAATTGACTTTTAAGTAGGCTATTCTTACTCATATATTATTATTTTTCATAACTTATCCCACCATCCTAACTTTGTAACAAAAGTTAATGATTTTTTATGTCGTGCTAAATAAATGTTTCTCTTTCTTTCTTTTTTTTCCACCAAAAAATATTTCACTTTAAATAAGCACTACAAACTTGGACAATGTTGTACAATGTACGGTCTTATTGCTAATTAAAGATATCTACCATTTACCGAGTAAGCTAATTGTTTTTCGATATTTTGAGGCACAGTTGCATGCACCATGATCACGGAAGGAACCGAAGTCATTGCGAGATGTTTGGGATATTATGGCAGACGAATTGATGTTTTCTTGCTCACTATTTTATTGCGAATAATACTAATACAGTTTTATTGTCAGATAATTTTTCCACGAACCCCGCACGAAACGATTTGCTTTCGATCTAAAGTCCGTTCTGTTTTCCAAGAGTGTCAATCTCAATAGAGATACAGCAGCTTTCACCGATCCAGGTTGTGTTGTATTTTCCTGGTGTGACATCAGCACGCTTATATAGTAACACTACGATACAGGCTCATCAGAGCTCCGTCAGGATCTTTCATTAAATAAAAACAGAAAGAATTCAAAGATATCAAAACCTAAAATTTAACTATTAATTAATTTATTCATTTTTTTTCTTATGCTGTCACTGCATCATGTACCAAACTAAAGAACTATTTTTTTTTTCGTGTCTAATGATTATGACCATTCTTATAAACGACGACTGCGTTATTAACTGTAATGATTGACGCCTTGCAGTTGTTGGAGATCTTAGTGCAGTACCAACGCACTTTGGGTCCAGTGCATTTGTAGTACTTGTTGAACCTGTACCCTCCCATTAAGAGCACGGGCTTCCCGAACCGAGACTTCGTCAATTTAAGTCCTGAGAACAATTCCAAAAGTTAAAGTTAATAGTCGTACAGAAAAACTGCTTGATCTTCAGATCAGAATGGGCAGTCTTACACACAAATTATATGGGTATTAATGGTTATCCAAATAAACAAAGATAAAAGAAAATATTTATATAAAATGCCTACAACAATATTTCTTGAATGTCTCACTACTTTTACCACTTGCTTTATCAATATTTTTTCTGAGAAACATGTAGTTTTTGACATGAAAAATTATGTAACTTATACCCGAACATTGAACAACTAATAAATCGGTGTTACCCACGATGGAAAGGGTAACAAAAGAAGGCGCACTGAAAAGAGTGAACGAAAAAGAAAACTATTAAATAAAGAGGACAGAGGATTATGCGATACGACAGTTTCATAAAACACATAATCGAAGAAAAATACAAGGAAATCAAGGAAAAGCTAGACTGCGAATAAGTTACATGAGCCAGATAAAGTAGAAAGTTGTCACGTCGTATAAGAAATTATATTTTCAAAAACACACATAAAACATCGAAGAAAAATATAAGGAAAACGAGGGAGAGAAAAACTACGAATAAGCTACATAAGGACGTAAAAGAGTCCATCTTGGATATAAATAAATGGAGGTAAGAATATTTTTTTTAACATTATAATTTTTGTTGTTTATATTTTTAGATCATACAAACATTTTCCCTTGACGGGAATCGAACCCGCAACCTTCTGCGTCTTAGGCGGGCCTTCACCCACAGCGCCACAGAGATCATCAATAACAATAACTATATATTTTAATGAGAATGGGTATTTTTAATAAATAAAATGTCTTCTTTAAATGTGACGACAGACGCCTTGCATCCTCTCGAGAGCATGGTGCAGTTCCACCGCACCCTGGGCCCTTTGCACCTGATGTACTTGTTGTACCGGTATCCGCCAAGCACGAGGACCGGCTTTCCGTAGCGCGAGACTGCAAACTGCATTGACCCTACGAACATTTATTGAAATAAGTGCCTAGGTGGAACCGGCAAACGAGAACCTATATTGCCCACGATTTACAAATTATACTCAATAGCATCTCAAATGAGTCTGAATGAGGTGCCTGATGGTTCTTAAATGGCGACCACGAACTGGACAATCTAGCACTCGATGGACCAATAACATTTTAAACAGGGGACTTACCTTCGACGTCGTGGTTTATGCCCATGAGAAGACATCTACTAGCTGATGATCGAAACAAAAAAAAGCAAATAATAATGCCACGATTGAATTTTCGATAATGAAGATCCTCAGATCCACACTCAGTATCTGCGTGAGGATACAAAATAGGGCATAGTCAAGTGGCACGTCCAAAAATTACACATATTTAGCAAAACACGCGTTTTGCAAGTAGTTAGCACGGACATGTGCCAAATATAATGTTTGGGCGTCTCTGACTACCCCCTACTAGGTATCACAGATCTGCGTACTGAGTCTGGATCTGAGAATCTCCATAATGAGGATTACAGTGGTGAGCGTGTTAGGTTGCAAGCCCATCGCCGCTTGTTGGCACACTAACCGATGTTTTCCTTCCCGTTTTGAGGACGTATTAACCGTACATAAATAAAATTGGTGAACTACCGGATTCGAACTAATGACCTTCGAATCAAAAATCAGGGTCCAGCTAACTAGGCCAATACGGCTACTTCCTGGTATCGTCAAAGTCAAAGTCAAAGTCAAAATTCATTTATTCAATAAAATCACAAGGACCACTTTGAAACGTCGGTTTTTATCTAGGTGCCTGTTCCTCCGCGACCAAGCCAGGAAAGAAAGGCAAGAAAACAAGGCTGGTTATTCTTTTTAATGATCCTTTTACAAAACAATAGGTTCGAGTTGGAGCATTTTCAATCCCAAGAGTTTTTGTCATCTAAATAATCAGATATTTTATAGTATGCCTTTTTATAAAGCTTTTGTTAAATACGTTTTTAAATTTGTTAATTGATAATTTTTGTATATCTCTTGGGAGTTTGTTATAAAAGCGTACACCGTGCCCTTTAAACGATTTACTAACTTTATGGAGTCTACAAGTGGCAACAGCGAGTTTATCTTTATTTCTAGTATTAACATTGTGATTATCGCTTTTTTTCTTAAACAAATTAATATTTTTGTGAACATACATCAGATTTTCATAAATGTATTGACAAGGGAATGTCATTATATTTATTTCTTTAAACTTTTCGCGAAGTGATTCTCTGGGGCCCATATTATAAATTGCTCGAACAGCCCTCTTCTGCAGCACAAAAATGGTATTGATATCAGCAGCACTCCCCCACAGCAGTATACCGTACGACATAATGCTGTGGAAGTAGCTGAAGTAAACTAGTCTAGCTGTGTCAACGTCTGTATAAAGACGGATCTTTTTGACTGCATATGCCGCAGAACTAAGTCTCTTCGATAACCCATCAATATGAGGACCCCATTGAAGCTTATTATCTAGGGTGATACCTAAGAATACGGTGGTGTCCACAAGAGCCAACTGTTCATCTTTGATTTTGATATTTGCTTTAACTTGTGTAACATTGGGTAGTATAAATCTAATACACTTTGTTTTATTTTCATTAAGTAGGAGATTGTTAACGTTGAACCATTTTACAACATTAGAGATTGCATTGTTTACATTGTCAAAATTGGTTTGTCGTCGCTTTAATTTAAATAAAATCGGAGTTCAGAAAACTACAAGCGATGTGCTAAAACTGTCTATTAACTACCTTTGTAGTACAATACATATTTTAATAATAAAATATGACTAAAAGCTTGGGGCGAAACTTGCTCAAACTCATTTACAAAAAAATAATAGTCAATATGAATTTTGTTAATTTGAATCACCAAAAGATTAACCATGCCCAAGTTATTGCCGATTCTTCTACTAAACTATGGAGCTTTATGTTATTCATGTTTTCATTAAAAGTATTTATCTTGAATAAGTATATCTCTAGACTAAACGATAAAAGGCAGCAGTTTCTTTCAAAACGTATTATTATACCTAACAACACCTATCTAGTGCGTCTCCACACTCGTGTTTGGGTGTTAGCAGACATTATTAATCGCTTACGGCAAGGGGACATGGGAATTTAAATTCAGTACATTTTTTGACTATTTTTATTTGTGAAATTCATGACCTCCTATTGTTAGTTTCATGGTTATGACAATCATTGACCTTGTAAACCTGATCCTGAAATGTGAAGACGAGTGCCTTACAGTTAGGATATTTGCTGCATGTCCATCTGACTCGGGGTCCGCGGCATTGAATGTTCTTGTTATAACGGTAACCTCCCAGCAGAAGCACGGGCTTTCCGAATCGAGATATCGTGAATTCCGGTCCTTGAATGGAAAAATATTATTTGTCACTGGGTTCTGTTCAAATACAGATGTCTATGTGTCGATTAAGTTTCGGTCGACCCATAGCCACGTCACATCCATCTGCCTGTGAAGGGCACGTGTGTATTTTTTAAATACCTTTTATTCCACTGGGAGTGTCACGTGATACGTATGAAAGTATAGCCTCTTCACCGCCCAAGGTATGAGTTCCTCAGATATGAAAAATAAGGACGCAAAAACTTTTATTTAATTATTTAACCAGTTTTTTTTATGGCATTGTACCTACACATTAAATAAAATTGTTACCTATAACTAGCTGTAGTAATAAAACTAGATTTATGTTACACAGGTCGTAGTAAGATGATGGCGTCGATTCTTTTGCACACCAACTAAACTTAATTTAAACTGTCACTCTATTTTGCTTATAGTGCACGCAAGAAGAATTTTACTCATGTCAAATTAGTTTACGTATCGCTCTTCTTTGTGTTTATAATCAGCATGTTTTGAAAACACGACTATAGAAAACTTAAATCTGAATAATTTGACAGCACTAAAATAGTTGCTATCGCTTTCTTTTGTTACAGTTATTAAAAAAGAGCGACAGTAAAAATCAAGTTTAGCTGGTGTACAAGAGAATCGACTCCACTGGGTGATACCCTTAAGGTATGTATCCTTTCAAAAGAAAAATATGCAAAACGTTAATATTGTTTATTTTATCTGAACTGGCATCACGAAAGACAAGTGTTATCGAGGAAACATGAGTTACCATAGTATAATGCTCAGGGGCGACTATTTTTTCTCTAATATAAAATTTGACTCAACCTTGTTTATTTTCTATTTGTGACACAAATCAAACGATTTCTTTTTGTAATATTTCCCAAAAACAAACAAATATTCGACTATATATCTACAAAAAAAAATCCTGTAGGCTGTAGAGGATGGAACTTACTTAGAGCGTACGCATGGAAAAATAAGATAAGTGATGGAGAGTTTGGAATTGGTTCACGTAAAAGTTATAATTTTATCGGCCTAGCTTTTTGTTTCTCATAGGCACAGCTTGCGTGGCTTACATTTCCTTTCGAGTCACCTGAATAGCTTTCCGCATCCTGCATATTGTATTATTTTTATACTATGTCATTTGAAACTTGAAGATTCGTGATTATGACAACCGTTGACCAAGCAGACTTGATTCTGATAAGTGATGATGGAGGCCTTGCAGCTCGGTGATTTACTACAAGTCCATCTGACTTTGGGTCCATTACATTTGATATATTTGTTGTACCGGTATCCTTCTAGCAATAAAACGGGTTTCCCACGTCGAGATAATGTAAACGATGGTCCTTGAACAGACAAAATATATATTTACCAAAACAATGTACACCCAGCATTAACAGCAATAGAACGAGCTAACGTCTATGATGTGAGAAATCTTAAAATGTATTATAGAAAAACCGTTGAACTCATTTTCTTAAGCAATTCCTACCGAATGCTACATGTTAAACTTTGTTTCATACTTCTAGAACCAAAAAAGGGATTTTGAGCATAACTTTTAATGTCTTTCTTTTATATCCTGGATGGCGGCTTTAAAGCCAAAATTTGAAAATCATGTTTTATTTTGTCACTTTTGTTGTTGGGTAAAGAAAATATGCCCAAATATATACACTTTAAAATGAGGGAAAAATCAGGGTGTGGCACACGAATGGACGGACAGACAGACAGGCTGTAAGAGCGTCTTTTTCACTCCAAATTAGCAAGTGAACCCTTAATGTCATATTTTATTCGAATGATTGTGACTATCATCAATTCTTATTATTTCATTAAGAAATGTGTAAACACAAGCCTTGCAGCCCAAAGACTTTCTGCAACAGACCCATCTTTCTTTTCGGCTGGTAAGCTGATTATTCCGATGTTCAGTCCTTTGTTGGACCCTGTTGTACCGGTAACCCCGTAGACTTAGTACGGGATTACCGAATCGAGAGACCGTGAAGAATGGTTCTGTAACAGGTAACATTAATTTAAAAATGTATAGTTTAAGTAATTTTCAGCTTAAGACCAAAACAGGACCTAGATTAGCACCTCAGATAGAAGCATGTTGTGAACTGTCAAAGGTTGTCTGCCTAACATCCTTCCGTTCCTAGCGTTCAACTTTTTTTAGATTTTTACAGAATTCAAAATAAGTCAAATATCACATGGGCATTTATAAAAAAAAAATACCGTTATACCAGTTGTTTATTTTTCTTATCCTTTATGAACCTATTGCTTCTTCGTTTTTCTTTTCTCCATTTCTCCCGTTGTTTTTCGGCTTCCTGTGGCGTCATTTCAGATATTTTCTTTTTTGTTATTTTCATTCGCTGTAAATTTCTTTTACATTGAGCTCTATACACTTCTGGACGATTTTTTTTTAATCTTTCCCTATATCGCTTTGATTTTTCGGCACCCGTAAGAGGGTTCTTTTTTCTACCTAAAACAAGATAGGGTTCACAATAAACCTGACGGGGCGTTATGTTTTTGATAAAATTCCTGATAAAACTTTAGCTGAATACTTTATGTCTTAATTACTATAAAAAATATTTTTTTAAATCAACGATTCGCCATTGTCCCGTATAATATGAGGAATGCAAGTTGACCGCTAGCCTGAGACCACGTGACTATATAGAAGTATTTTTTGTACTTAAAATCGCTTCCACGCAATCACGTGATCTCAAGCTTAGAGCGTAACATCCGTGCTACACTATACCTAGTCAAAAAAAGCGCCATGTAAACTTTATGTTGTCTGGCATGTTGTGACTTTCCGTTCTCCTTGTATGTAACCGCTCAAATAGTCATACATCAGAAGTTACATGTAAACCGATGACACTATTAAGGTTACGGGATGTTGGTGAATCTGATGGGCTAGGATCGTTCATCATTGCACTCTTTGATGGAGGCTTAAGTAGAGTTGTGGAATTCTATTGCTATTGATGATTTAATTTTGTAAAGTCGTTTATAATCGTAAACGAAGGAACGGACCTCTCTCCCAATGTCTTTTTCCAAATATTACTTGTCCTTGGGTATCTTCAAAAGAAGGGCTAGCAAGCATTTACTGGGTACGAGCGTTAGCCTAACACAAAACTATTTCTGATTAAAGCTCTAAGAACAATCTATAGGACATTTAAATGATTTGTTAGATCAAAGTAAAACCATCAACAAAATTGATACAATTTATTAATATTAGATAATTTTGCTGGATCACAATTTCCAAAAATCTTTTTGACTCAAAACGCCCACTTCAGTACCAGTTCCAGCAACCATCAAGTTTTTTTCATTAAAATTTTAGTGATTATGTTCATGATTCACTTGTATAACTTGATCATCAAGGGTGATGACAACACACTTGCATCTTTGTTTAATCCTCGAACAAGGCCATCGAGCTTTAGGTCCCTTACTGCCAATCCACTTATTGAACCTGTACTTTCCGATCATGATGACCGGGTTGCCGAAACGGGACTGTGTATACATGATCTCCTTACCTAAAAACAAAATAGCTTCCTTAATAGTTCCTTCAGAAATAGAGCACTCATGTCGGAACTATTGCCATACAAACTTAGTTCAAGTCCAATTCTAGTTGGACATAGATTTTAGGGAGATCAATCTGCTACATGATTAAGGTAACATTATACGGTTTACGCTTTTGGCTTTCTATAAATCTAAAATTTACTAAAAATGAAGTAGATCATCATCATCACAGCTCAGATAAACCACTTTATCTTCACAACAAGCTTTATCTTCTACCAGCTTCCTTTGTCCTTCAGAGCAGGCATAATATAATGATAAAAATATAAAACTCCAGTCATCATCAAACTCATATCACCAGTGATTGTATCATAAAAAGAGTCCCTCTCGATTAACCGTGTATTAGCGCCCTTTAGTTGTCTTTCAGGCTACGATAAAAACTCGCGATCTTGTAGGTACTTGAATTACGAACTTATTAAAACAGCTCCGTTAGCAGAGTCAATTAACGTTTTTGCAGTAAGTACCTTTTATTATCTGGACCCAGCAGCAAACGTTTATTCTTGTTTTGGTTACAAACTACAGTTACAAACTCATACTAAACACATACTTATAGATATTAGTGCATTATTGAATCTCATGTCCTAGCATTGTCTTACTCAATGACTGTTCGGACTCCGTTAAGAGGCTTTACTGTCAACTATTAAAAAAATAAAATCTCTGACAGCACACTAGCCAAAATTTCTGCAGACGTCTACTCCAACCGTCTTAAGGGCATTGTTTCATAGAAATCTATTACGACATACGCTTTAGATTAGTGCAGGTAGGTAGGTATTAGTGATTATGTTCCTTGTTGAACTTAATTATAACGTTTTCAAAAGTAGTGATAGCCGCGCGGCACCCTTTAGCAATCTTGATGCAGGCCCATCGGGCTCGACGTCCATTGCAGAAGCTCTGTTTATTGTACCGGTAGCCTCCGTACTCTATAACTGGCTTGCCGAAACGTGAAGTCGTGAATTTCATCTCTGGAAATGTATTGTTCGATCAAAAGATGGAAATATTAACTTCCACTGCAAAATTAAATTAAAAAACGGTAAGAAAACACATTTTTGCCGGACGCTACGCCATAGAGAAGAGAGAGACGTCATTGTATAGACAAGTGACTGGAGTATTTTGGATATTTGAATTGGATATTTTGTCCATTTATGAGTGTCCTTTTACGTATATTTCCTTCATGAGATTTTTTATCAGTGACAGTGTCATTGTTTCACACATATTTCTTATGTTGAGACCAATTGAAGTTCACCTTTTCGTGAAGCCTTTTTGTTTAATAGTATGATCATGACATGAGTAACCTCTAAGTCAATATTTCGTTCCGCCCTGGTATCCTTATTTAGAAATTCAGTAGATTCATAAAAGCCATTGGGGGGTTTAGCTGAAACATCCGATTCATCAACCTGAAGGCAAGTCTTCGAATTAATAATGCCTCTTTTTCATATTTTTATTTTGCATCTACAAACAGATGCAAAATTACAAATTCGGGCGTTGGAGTTTACAAGCACTTGAAATACATTTTAAATCGTCGTTTATAAGGGTTTTCCAAAAACGATGGGTTCAAAAACTCATCTAATGTAAATGAATAAACAAAAGAATTAGAAAATCTTTTTAATTTCTTTATTAGATTATCATCACAGCCTTCTGTAGTGCTAGACATTGGAGGCCTCTGTCCAGCAGTGGACTGAAAAAGTCATGACGGTCGATCTTTGGCTACCCACCCACTGACTTGCCGCTACCTTACCAACGTCATCGGTCTATGTGGGGTCTTTTTAGATGGATAGATACTTTTTGTAATAGTTACGGCAAAAAGTTCAACGGACACGTTTAGTGATTGTGTTCCATGTTGATCTTTAGGATGACGTTTTCAAAGGTGATAATAGATGCACGGCACCCGTTGCCGATTCTAACGCAGACCCACCTAGCGCGGGGGTGCTTGGGCGCTCTTTCACCGGCTTTTTTGTTGTATCGATAGCCCCCCAGAAGGAGTACCGGCTTGCCGTACCGAGACTTGGTGAATTCTGGCACTGAAAACCAAAGCAAATCAGAAATTATCTTATCACTGTCCAAATCTGTAGCCGACGCTGATTTTTATTAATCTTACCTAATATCTGCTCATACTCATACCCGTCTACTCTAAGCTTAGGTAACGGGCATTACGGGCATTTTGTCATAGAAATATGTCATTAAGGCATTCCTAAAGCCTCTGCCTAGTGCAGACGGACTTTATTACCTACTCTTTAATTGAAAGCTCACAGACTTTACAGAAACGTATCTATAGCATTTATTAACACATCTCTGACAAAAATAATACTGATGAAATCAATTGAAATATCATTATTTAACTTAAAGCATTCAGGTTACATAAAACAAAAGCAAATCCTACCAAAAGAATCATGCCCGTCTACACTAAGTTTAGAAAAAGACATTTACAAAAAAATAGTAAAATACGCCAAGAAAAAATAAGTACAAACATAGAATCAAGCTCTATGCAGGCGGGAATCAAGCTCTATATCATACATTATGAATCTAAATGCAAAATACTAAAGTAATTAATATCAGCTAAACGCTGAGTTAGACGCTGTCTGACTAGACTTTAAATCAAACAATATACATTTCATTAAATAAATTAAAGCTAAACCTAAACTATTGCCCGATCGCTAAAAAAATAGACTAACCCAACAAATGTTTCATCTGCAGTTGCAAAATATATATAAATAAGGTTAGAAATCTCTTAAATATCTTTTTATCTATTTAGTTCAGCATCACAAAGTGCTTTGTAGATAAATAATTGGCCTTTAAAAGTAGGTTACTATTATAACTTTGAAGTCGGTGGATGGATGTTATAACCAAGATCGTTCGTCATGGCACACTGCGGGACGGCACTCTATGTCCAGCTGTGGACTTCTACAGACATAAGAAACAAGCCATAATGAAAACGTTTTTATTGAGAGTTGTTCCACTTCGCCAACTTTGTAATAAAGTTCTACTATTCAAAATAGAACAAGAAAATCATTGGTCATCTTACGATATGACAGCTTTATAAAGACCATAATCGTAGGAAAAATCCTACTTCGTACTACTATTTTATAATAGTCATATAATAGTAGTCAAACATCCATCCTCACTAACTTTCGCGTTTATACGCGAAAGTTAGTGAGGATGGATGTTTGTTACTCTTTCACGTAAAAACTACTGAACGGATTTTGATGAAACTTTAGAGAAATATAGCTTATACATCAGAATAACACATAGGCTACTTTATATTCGGGTACCACGCGGGCGAAGCCGTGGACAGAAGCTAGTCTAATATAAAGTTCTACTATTCAAAATAGAACGAGAACAGAAACCGAACAGAAGCTAGTATAAGAAAACAGAGGAAAAAGCCCACAAATAGACTACATGAGCCTATTTGCTGATGATAAAGGAGACCCATGGAGGCCATGTCATGTCGTATAAGAAGGTAAAGGAGACCATAAATGGAAAGAGTTGCATCAGTTGTATCGACAAGAGCATACTCTTTAATCGAATGACGACGATTTAAAGTGACTGAAAGAGATCAATGATTATGTTCATTCTTAGTTTTGAGCACGATGTTGTGATAAGTGACGATGGTCGCGCGACATCCCTGCTGGTTCTTCACGCATGTCCAGCGAGTCTGCGGACCCCTACTGCCGCTCCACTTGTTGAAGCGGTATCGTCCCACCACGATCACGGGGTTGCCGAACCGAGTCATCTCAAACCGTAAATAGTTCGTAGCTGCAACAAACACTTCATGAATTTTGTACAAAAAACGTTCATAGACTGGAAGACGTCAAAATCGTTCAATACTCAACCGCAAGCAATCTTTAGATGCTTTTATCCGTCTTCGTGACCACTGTAGGCGTTCTATGCCTGGTCATAATAACACGATAATTAAAAAAACAGACCTATTAATATTTAATTATATTTAAGTTTTAAATTAAGATAGTTAGCATTTTGGTTTAAACTGTTAGCAATAGTAAGCTTAATTGCATGTTGATGCGTTTTCCGATTTCATGCGATAACTTACACAATACAAAATGCAGTAGGTTCTGATGAAGCAATGTAGAAAAAGTATGTGTTATTAAAATTATTTATAAATGATTATGATTATTTAACACTTTGGTTACTTTCCCGGAGATGGTTATAACAGTGGAGCGACAACTGAAGTTCTTCCTAACACACAACCATCGCAATTTGGGCTCGCGAGATGAAGAGTGCATGTTGTATCTGTAGCCCTCGTAATAAAGAAACTTACTACCATTTCGCGAATTGAATATTTGGGCATCTGAAAATATAAATAAAATAGATAAATACCCAATATACACATACATAGTCTCGACCCTAAACTAGAATTCTCTGTGTCGTCTCCTGTGGAGCTACGAGTACCGTGGTACCACAATACTCAGAACCTGGATAAATATCTGCAGGACATACAAACATTTGTCTCACAGTGGGAATCGAAACCACACCTCTTGCGTCGCAGCCAACTACACGCCTGCCGGGCCATCGAAGTCGTCAACCTCACCAAAGGCCTACTTTCCTTCCACTCCTTGCAAGTACTAAGTAGATTATGTATATGGATAGAAAATACTTTATTGAACCAAATAATATTTCAGCTTAGTATCTACCAGATGAATAAAACAAAAGAAAAATGTTTTTCTGTGAACTAACAAGAACATTGTCCAATTAGAAACATATTCATAGAGCTAAAACATCTTCAGACGATAATGATGAATGCCAAATAGGTAATTCAATTAACCCAGGTAATTTTAAAAAATATAGAAAAATATAAATGCTAGTTTCTACAAAAGTGCAACTGCGCCGAAATATCTGGAATCAGCAATCACACTTTATTTAAGAGACGCCATCGTCCTACTAATTTGAATAAATAAAAGTAAATTCCAAGTAGGAGGTAGTCAGAGACACATTCAAACATTATAATTATTTGGCACATGTCTGCACTTACTGACGCATTGATCTTAGTATGTCCATTATGGAGAATAAAGTCGTGAGAGTGTTTTTTGTTCGTATTTCAATATACCTCTAATATCTATTTAATTTCCCTTGATTATTTATTAATTCACTTGTGATTATGATTATTGAGCACCTTAAATATTTTCCCGGAAATAGTAACGATTGTGGAGCGGCAGGCAGTATTCTTCCGCGTGCAAATCCATCGCAGTTTCGGGTCGCGGGAAGAAGAATGCAAATTGTGCCTATACCCATTAAAATAAAGACACTTCGAACCATTTGGCAATCGAAATATTTCGGCATCTGAAAATAATTATTGTCAGCGCACTACGAAAAAAGAAAAAAAAGAAAATGCATTTATTATTCCTCAAACAACACAAAAGTTAAACAAAAATAGTAATAAACACAAAACAGATACTTAACATATAATAACACAACGAAACGAAAAACAGACAAAGTAGGTACGTCATTTTGTGTTGCGTGGGGTCAAATAGGTCCCCGTCTCAGCATTATGCTGCGCCAGAACCTAAGGGTCAGGTGCAGCGCTGGTTTTCATACGATATCCATTCCTTCATTCAGTACAGTTCCAGTCATATAAACGTTCCGAGCACGGTAAGTATAGAGGGTATTTCTTTGAGATGAGTCAGCGTGGGATAATCCCAAACGATATTTTCAAAATCGCATTTATAGATTTAGAAAAGTTTGTTTTTTTATTGAATTCGATGACGACAAGAGTCCTTTTGGATTTTTTTATAACTTCTACCATTTAAGATTCCTCTCATTGACTCATCTCAAAGAAATTTTGAATATTCATATTGTAAAAACGGGAATTTTGACGTACCGTACTATCCGTGCCGACTAAATCGAAACCGTGCACTACGCGACGTGGAGGGAGAACGTTCTACGAACGAAAATTGTTGGTGCCCTCACCGATAGTACGTCAAAATTCCCGTTTTTACAATATGTATAGTCAAGTTCACGATAGTTTTAGGAATGAAATTTTGAATGATAATAAAATGCTTGTTTTATTCTTGGAAAATATAATGATTGTGGTGAGCTAAGGAAATACGAGAAATCGTTTAAGAATCATAATAAATTCATAAATTACAGTGTTTTTATTTGCCTAATTTAGATTTGTTCCGTTTTCTGTACAGTCTGCTCTTGATGTTATTGAAATCTGGTATTTTGTTTGATGTAGCCAAGCTCGATTCTTGCAGCTTGCTTACTGTGTCACGGTAAATACTTGCAACAGAAGTTTTATCATCTGCTACGACTCTCCTCTGGCACTTATCTAATTCTTTGAGGAATTCGTTTCTGGCAGTATCCGGACAGCAGATATGGTTGTCTTCTCTGTTTATTACATATGTATTAGTCAGGGCTAAGATAGCTTGGCAGATGTTTCTCTTAGTACAGCGCCAAGCAGTTGTTCCGTCCTTGTTCTTTCTCTTCAGACTGTATTTATACCCTGCTCGCAGGAGAAGAAGTTTTCCTTTTGCAGATGATACAAAATCAAATCCCACTGGTTCGAATGACGGTTTAATTTGATCTGAAACTAAAATAAAAATTAACATTTAAATACTGAAGCAAACTGACGATATAACACTTATTTACGGTTAAGTACCTGGTATAATGGGAATATATCCTAAAATATAAAACTACGATAATTTCAATGAGGTAATATAATATTATTGCTAAAAATTATACCTTAAGTGTTTTTTTTAATAAAATACTATTACACAGGTGCTTAATTGCCAACAAATATAGAACAAATTATTATAGGTACCTCTTATAATTATAATGAGACTTCTAAAAGTTTTTCTGCTCTATGGTAAAACTTAGTTGTACATAATTACAAATTACCCGACGCACGAAATGCAACTAAAGGTTTAGGTATTTTTTTCGCCGCGTAGCAGAACGCACGTACTGCAACTTACTTGTTTTTTACTCAAAAATGACGACGCACGAACTGCAACATAGCCACTAAGTTACGAAAACAACTCAATACATCATTAAATGTAGGTAGTGCCAATGTTAGTAGGTACAAAACAGCTTTCGTTACTCAACCGGCAAACAAGTAAAGTTTACTAGCCCGCACACTAGGATTCTTTAAATATACGAGTATAGTTTTCAAATCGAAGTTGACTATCGAACAGGATTCCCAAATTTCTAACCTCGCTCACACATTTAATGGATTGCCGTAAAATATCAACATAAGGTATTGTATGGCTAAATATTTCGACTGCTTATATATAATTGATAAATCATTTTATTAATTTAATTATTTTTTAATTAACAAATAAAACAAGAGTATTAATTGTGGAAGCTGTAAACATTTCTTTAAACTTATGCAATAATATTAACCTATAAAACATTACGAATGATAAAAATATTACTTCAGCTTCTAGCTATAAAGGCGAGTTTTTATATATTCATGTGTTTTAGTCAAACGTAACAACGACACAAATAATTATGGATACGTTCAAACACCACACAATTTACATGTATCTTTGTATCCATTGTTGTTTATACTTGTTATATAATTCATCCGGGAAAGTACTAGTACGTATTTCTGCCGCCAAGCTATGTAATGCTCGCACTGCTATTTTCCGGTTTGCCGGTGACGCACTAGTAACACCTGGTGTTGCAGGCGTCCATAAGTTACGGTAACCGCATATTGTTTAGCAGTCTTCATATTAGTTACTTTTATCCGATTTGTTTTGAAATGTTTTTTTTTTATTCTTGCAACCGTTCTGTTTCGTTTCTGGTTTAGCTTCTCTCGAACTTTTTTGAACTCAGGTATTTTGTCTGTTATATCCAACCCTGATTCTTGCAGCTTGCTAACAAAGTCGCAGTATATATTTACCACAGGCGTAGCGACATCTGAGACGATTCGCTTCTCGCATTTTTCAAATTCTTTCAGAATTTCGTTTCTGGCAGTGTCGGGACGACAGCTATGCTTATCATCTCTGCTTATTTCATTAGCGACATTAAGGCGTAACATCGCTTTGCAACAAGATGATTTAGAACAGCTCCATACGGTGGTGCCGTCCACATTTTTTCTCTTCAAGTTGTATTTATATCCAGCGCGTAATAGCAGAGGTCGTCCCCGCGTCGTTGTCACAAACTCGAATCTATATTGGCCGGATCTCGATGGTTGTGGATCTGAAATTGAAGCCCTTGTTTTAATTCTTCTACATATAGTCGGAGAATACCTACAGGGTAGGCATACAGCAGATGTGGAGGAGGATTTCGGCAAAAGTGGAAGGATTACAAAAAATATACTTTGGTAAACACGAGTATAAACAAAATATATAAATAAAACAGTTAAGCCATCTAAACGCTAATTGAGATAGCTGCCAGACGGAATCATCCCCAAAATGCTGGCAATGATGACATACATTGATTTCGATGATTGTCATTTTAGAACATTCAAAATAGTTTTTATGGAGTCGAGACAGGCTACAATATTTACTAGATCTGATATCTGATACTACGAAAGTGGCTATTAAAGCTCTCAGACTATTCATGTTATTATTATATGCCATCGATTGCAACACGTCACGTGGAAAGCTAATTACTATGCAAAACGTGTGCATGTGCACCACACTATACCTAAATATATATATATATATAACAAAAATATAAAAATATTACCCAAAAAGGGTAATATTTTTTGGGAGGATTTTAGTGCAAAACAAAACGATCAAAAATAAGTTTTTTTTATTATTCAATTCCACTAAAACTATAATCTAATGATGAACATTATCATAAACAACAAACGAAAACTAAAGTATCTTTTAAATAAAATTAGTTACTTCTAAATGGCAAGCATCACAAAACTTAACAAAAAATAACGGTTTTAGAACTTATATTCTTAAATAACTATGCATAATAACAAAACTTACTTGATTCAATTAACAAAACCATGTGTTTACAGAAAACAGAACCATTAGAAAAACAGAAGATTATATTTTTCATATGAAGTCACAAATATAAAACAGGATCAGTTAATTCTGTACTGTCGCCCAATGTTATACGTACCTACGTTGAAGAATTGACTGTGACGTATATCGATGTATGGGAGAACATTTTTTTAACTTCAACGTTAAGTTTGTCTTTCAATCCGACTATATTAACGTTAGAGCAATGTTTGGTGCTCTTATAGTTTATGAACTCGAGTAATGTTAACATACAAGCTTATACGGAAGCCTCGGTGCGCGAGTCAGCTCGCTCTTGTCCGGTTTTTTTTTGTACTTTTTGTTTTTTTTGGTTATTTTTGTCTGAATCTGTTTATGTTCACCCTCATTATATCCTATAACCGCAACTATATTTGATTATCATCTTATGATAGCATGATAACTATACTCTGTATAGTCACAAAACAAGTGAGACTTAAGCTAAGTTTAATTTGTACGATCACCGAACGGTTTACGTTCCTACCATTTATCCTATCTTTAAAAAACAAACTTAAAACTACTATTTTTGAATAGCATCGATAGCATATCTTTAGAAAACTCACTTTTAATAGCATTAAGTGTTTTTTTTCTTCTTGGTTGTAATTCTGGTTCGTATTTTCTGTTTTGATTTTTTTTTTTTTATTGTTTTTGGCTCACAATTTGTATGGGAGTGTTCGCCATGGGTTCTTGTTATAACATCGTGCTCTGTGTAAAGCGTGGCATTGCAAGTTTTAATGCTACAAACCCAGCGGCGGCGTAAGTTACTGCGCATGATACAAGCAAGATAGAACTTAGAGCCTCCTACAAGTATAGTCGGCCTGCCTCTACCAGTGCTCCCGAATACCGGGTCTGAAAGAGAAAAGCAACCAAAACCATGCAGTGGAGCCAAACTAAAACAACATATTTAAAGAGAGAAATAACTAATGACTCTTTTAACCGCAGCCAGTCGGCAAGTCAAACCAATCAAGTTCAAAAAACTATCGTGAACTTGACTATTCATATTGTAAAAACGGGAATTTTCACGTACTGCGTACGTGCACGGCGCGACGCGGAAGGAGAAAGTCGCAACCACTCACCCTGATGAAGACTCTCGGAATGAGTCGAAACTTAGTCGATGCCTTCACCAATAGTGCAGTACGTGAAAATTCCCGTTTTTACAATATGAACAATCAAGTTCAATTGAATGGTGACTGTCATACTGCCAGATTGGCTGCAGTGTCTCAGAAGCATAGACGTCGTAATGTTTGCATCGTAAAGCTTTAGAGGGACCAGAGTTAATGTAGGTGATGTCTCAGTTTCATGCAAGATTAAATCGAATTAGAACGAATTAATTTCAGACGCAAAATAATTGGGAACTGGTCTTACACAATTTATTAATGCAATTAATGTGTTATTTAAAAAGTATGAAAAACATAGAATATAAATTATCGTGGTTTGGTATTATTTTAGAATATTATTTCGACTATACCACGTACTTTACTATTCTCCTGCTGACGTTTCGTTGACCGTTTAATAAAGGTCATTGCTCAAGGAACCGTCCGTGACCACGCTCGACGGTTGTGAGACGGGAATTTATAGTCGTAATAATACCCTAAAAGGTATGAAAAAGCTTGGGCTTTGTCATTTTATTTTCTGAAGCATTTTAAGCTGTAGCTAAGCTGACGTGCTTAGCGACTACGGCTCGTGCTCTTTGATTCTTTCAAATGTAACTTTTGAAAAGATCATGCCTCACCATAATACGCAAACGTTAATTATCTATAGATAGACCTATTACTTAAAATTTACCAGTTTCTTTATAAAGTAATAGGTAGTGTAAGTATATGCACAACTTTTAGTCAGGCACAAACCTTAGCTAACTATTTGGGCCGATTGAAAATAATGCAAATAAACGTACCTTAAGCTTTTCTAAATAAATATTTACATGCAAAACTTAAAAATATTGAATCCGGAAAATAAAACGAATTAATTAAAATAACATCATCAACAAATTTGGAAGATCCGTGACACGCACCGAACCTTTTCACTCCAGGTTCTTACAATATCAACCCCTAGTTCCTTTTCAGCGGCACCATACCACAACCTGCCACCTAATTATACTAACACAATGGCAATGAGGATAATTGTAACAAGCTTAGCAATGACTAAAAATGTTATAACTTAAAAATAGAAAATCGAACACTATTCAACCAGAATGCTCCCATATTCGAATTTAGATCTTTTAAACATAACCAATTAGCACTGGCCAATAGAATGCCATTTTTTTCCATCGCAATTTTGCTAGTGTAATCTGGAAGCTGGACAGATCGCTGATACAACGCTTGATTTAGTAAGAACAGTTGACAAAACAAAAGAACAAACATTAATATGTCTGAGGTCAGTGTTGATGTTCATTGGAAGTCTTCACTATGACATCGTCAAGAGTGATGATGGCGGCTCGACAGCCAGCATTGACCTTACTGCAAGACCAGCGCCTGCGTCGCCCGTCCCCGGATGATTTACACCGGTTGAACCGGTATTCACCCAGCTTGATAACCGGGTTCCCGAACCGGGTCTCGGTGAACACCGGTACTGCAGGGTTGGCATCTGAAAGAAAGGTTGAATGAGTACATAAATATAAGAAATAAAATATGCTCTTTCCCCATGATAGACATCTTCATATCCATACTCAGTGCGTAGATCTGTGAGGTACCAATATATTTATATAATACCAAGGTTTATTGGTAGGTATATGGTGATAGGTACCAAGTTCTTGGTAAGAGACAAGTGCAACTGTTATAATATCACGTTACAAACACGACTTGTTTCGATGTTTTTTATTGATAATTCTTCATTAATAATCCATACAAAGTACTGTAATATCTATTCACCACTGTTAACACGTCATTTTGCCTTTTGTTTGGAATGAAAAGAGTGGTTTAAATTATAAGGTCACTATAGATAAAGCGCTAACATTATCGAGCTATGCTAGCTATTTTAATTGGAGATATATTATGCCATGGCTGGGATCCAACGTGGTTATGCTCATCGAGGAGGGTGAGGACTTCCTGGCCTAGTGTGAAGACCCTGGCCTTGCAGCCCATGGGTCTTTTGATACAAAGCCAGCGTACTTTGGGCGCCTTGCTGTGGAGATTGGCTCGGTTGAACCGGTGCCCGCCGTATATCAGAACAGGAGTACCTAATTTCGTTTGGCTGAAAACTGGCCCTAAAAGATACACATTCCGTTAATTTTCTAGGTATGAACAGTGTTATTATTTTATCAATTTACGGGTAGTTACCACTTTTTACGTCATCTTGCTTTTTTATAATGAATGTAATGAATTACTATTATTATTCTTCTAATCAGTTGTATTATTGCATTACATAAAATCTCAAAGTTACAAACTTTGTTTTTTAAGGTTACTTAAGAACTATTACTTAATAGATTTACGTACCAGATCCAACAAACTCTGAATCAAAACGCGATCCTAATTTGCATCTTACAAAAATTCGGTTTAATATAAACTTGATAAGAAATGTACATAAGTAATCCTAACATGCTAACGACTGTAGCCCCCATCATTGTAACCCTAGATCTGTACTCAGTACAAAAATCCATGAGGTTCAAACATTCGGCACATATCTAGAGGTACATTTTGCATTGCCAAATTAAGTGACTGGTTGCAAACCCACAGCATTTTAGAAACACTCAACGACGGCACATACCTTCGAATTGAAATAAAATATATACATTAGCACTTATCGTTTACTGCTCCTAATTCTATGGTTAGTATGAAGGTTGAAGTAAGAGATGATCCTGTCTTCACAGGTAACGACTTTGCCTGGACATCCTTGAGCCCTGCTTGAGCAAGTCCAACGAATCGCGCCATTCTTAGCGCCTAACCGTGCCCGATTGAAACGATACCCGCCAAGTATAAGCAGCGGGTTGCCAGCTCTTGTCGTGGTAAACATAGCTCCTGAGCCTGCAAGTGGATAAGTATAAACTGCTATAGAGTAAGCACATACGAGAGTCCCCAACATTGGTATCAGAGTCAAAACTTTTTAGACCACCTAAATGCCTCTGGCAAGGCATAGCGATTGCTATACTCTGTACCAAAATCTTAACGTGACCTTAATCACGGATCCGCTTAATTCTCAACGTCACTACCGATCTTCTATTCTAAAGGTGACCTGGAAAAATGCTTAACTTAGCTGACTTGTAAGAAAGAATATGCTACGCCATGGCTCATCATAATAAAATATCCAATGGTTAGGTAAATATGACTCCCTCCCACAAACAAGCAGGTTATGGAATGATCTTCCTGCTGAGGTTTTGCCTGAAGTGACTACACTCTAAAGGGCGTTTTGATTTTTATTTAGTGTCGGCAACGCGCGTGTTGCAAATGTTCATAGGTTTCGGTAACCGCTAACCAACAGGTGGGCCGTATGTTTGTTTGCCACCTTGGTAGTAGACATCAATTAGATTAGAAATGTTCGAAACAAAGTTACCAAAGACTTGAATGAAATTATAATGCGCTACGAAGTTACAAATATGAAATACATACAATCATTATTTATCCCGTGCAGTAATAACGTTTTTTTTCTAATGCCACATTGGCCACTATGCTGATTGTGTAAGGTGATTATCTGACCGTCTCGAGTAGCGACCTTTGCTGGACAGCCATTGGACCTGCTGGTGCATCTCCAACGAACAACGCCATTTTTGGTAAACACATTTGATTGGTTGAACCGATATCCGCCAAGCATAAGCAGGGGGTTGCCACTTTTGGTTGTAGTGATAACCGCTAAAAATAAATGAGACAGCTAAAATCAGGTATCTACTTTATTCAACGCTCTAAACAGACTTGATTATCTAGAGAAGATAAAGTACTCATGGTGCATTTAACTTTAGCCTTCAGACGAATTGACGTGACACAGCTATATTAAAATACTAGCCTCTGCCCACAGCTTCGCCCGCGTATTACCCGGATAAAAAATAGCCTATGTGTTATTCTGATGTATAAGCTATATTACTGTAAATTTTCATCAAAATGCGTTCACTAGTTTTTGGGTGAAAGAGTAACAAACATCCATCCTGACAAACTTTCGCATTTATAATATTAGTAGGATATTTAACGGTAACTTTCCGTCAGAAAGGCCACATGCTTATTTGCACCCAAATACCTAGCTCAAAAATAAGAGAAAAAAAAAATAAGTTACGTTAAAAGAAAACTATCTTTCTTACTTATACGTTATACTATCATTCCTGATGCTTACCACAAATACCTATGTCACATATGAGGTAAGGTGTGTGTATACCAAATGTTACCCAGGATAACTTTCAATTCGGATGGGAGCCGTTTCAAACGCCGCGCCGGCAAGCTGATATGGGACCACAAACTAAATATCAATCAAATGAAATTATCGGGGTTTGGTATGATTAAGCAGGTCAGCAGAAGAACAGTAGGTACGTGGTATAGTCGTAATAATATCCTAAAATAATTATAAATTATTTATATTGTTTTATAATTTTATGACAATGCTGATTATTGTAAGTTAATATTTGTTCTTCCTGAGTGATAACTATAGATGAACAACCGGAAGTCCTACTAGTGCACCTCCAACGAACTTTACCACATTTCGTTGGTTTCACCCAAGCCCGGTTGAAACGGTATCCATCTACTACAAGAATATCTTTGCCAGCTTTCGACGTAGTAAAAAACGCTTTTACAATACCTGTAATTGATAAAAAGTTCATTAAAACAAGTCTTTTTCATCTCCGTACACACAAATGATGCTTATATTCCTTAAAACAAAAAAATGATAATAATGCTGGTCATTTTTTTTACACAGCATCATTTAGTCCCAAATAAGGCAGAACTTGTATTATGGGAACTACATGACTGATATACTACTTATATACTTTTTTGTAAATACACACATATTATACATAGAAAACACTAAGACCCGAGAAAAATATTTGCAGATCATACAAACATCTGTCCCGAGGCGGGAATTGACCACGCAACCTTCTATGTCTCAGACGGGCCTTCGCCCACTGCGCTACAGACGTCGAATAATAAACTTATTGACATAAAACAAATGTATTACTTTATTTTAAGGAAGATTAATTTTCAACAAAATTTGCAACCCCTAACTTTTATTCCATGATGGCACCACTATATATTTGTAGCATAAATCCTATCTAAAAAGAAGCCGAACAAAAAAATCCCAAATCATCGCATAAAACCGGATAAGCAATTTAACCAAAAAATGCTAAGAGACAAACAAACTCACAAAAAACCTTACCCCAAACACACCTGAGCTCATTGCGTCAAGGGTAAAAAAAAAGATAAAACTGTTCAGTGTATTTATTCGTATACAATTATAGTGAATATACATATAAAAAGCCGCCAATCATCTTTTTGTTTATGACATTTATGTCATAATGTCACGTACATTATGACCGGATGTCATAAATAAAGGTTGCGTACCTACTGTATACCGTGATAACTTATCACGATACGTAATTAGTCTATGTTCAGGTATCGCGATCAGCCTGAATTAACTCCTTCTCCTCCGATTTCAAGCACAGAAGAGCACATCAAGCACATAGCTCATCCAGAGTGTTCTATTTTTTTTTTCAAACTTTTGAGCTTAGATAACATACTTATAAGTTTTACGGGTCTTTATCGCGTTTACCTTTTAACGCGATAAAGACCATATTATTTTTTCGACGTTTCGGTAAACGGTTAACGCGATAAAGATCCGTCAAACTTATAATTTAGCGTTCTATTCGTTTAAAAACACCAAAACATAATGTTAAACATAATGTGGAAACACAAAGAATGGACCTACTCCGTTTACGAGAACACTGATCAAGCAAAATATAATTACATATGACTGTCAATCAACGCACAGCCTCATCAGTAAGTTTTAAAGACTTGAAATTCGGAGGGTTTCTCGAAACTCAACCCCCAACAGGAAGATGAAGTTTGTATGCAATAACCCCGTGAATAAGATCTCAAGCGTTACGAGTAGTTTTTTCAGGAAACAATCGACTTCAATTATCCGAAAGTTGATAGATAGAAAGCCCAATATGAAATAGCATAACCCATTTTTCTACATTTAGAGGTGGGATTTTTCCATAAAATTTAAACCACCCTTAAAAACCCTACCCATTAATAGATATTTTAGCATATTAAAATCAGTTCACAATTGACGAAGACATCGCGTAACATACAGATACAAAAAAAAATACAGAAGATCTTCTACTTTTTTGAAGTCGTTTGAAAAGTGACGAGTTAACTTGCAACTTAGAAGAAGAAAGAAAGAAAGAAAATACATTTATTAACCTCAAACACAACACAACAGGTGACAAAATACAAAACAAATAAATACAAACACAGAAAGATTAGATTAAAATACTACAAAAAATAAAATAAAAAAGTATATATGTGTTGTGTGGGGTCAAAAGGTCCCTATCTCAGCATTTTGCTGCACCAAACCTAAGAAAGATGTAGCGCTGATTTTCAGACAGGGCCATCGATCGCGATGTCACGAACAACGGGGAGCAAACGTAAACAGGAAAGAATAAGTATATATAATAGATAATTAAGTATTATGTACAATACATAAATATATTATTAATGTAATATTAGAAAAATAAATAAGTGGGAAGTGGGGACTTACTGCAGTACAGATATAGCAGAGATACCCCGACTGAGTTTGATTAGTGGTTATGCGAGTTAGTCTGACTGATGATAACCCCTTCGACTGTGATGACTGACGCGCGACAGCCGGACGGATTCTTGTTGCAAGTCCACCTTGTTTTTGCTCCCTTGTCTTTTAAACGACGGTTATACCGGTACCCGTGCCACACTAATACTGGATTTCCAGACCTTGTTGTATCAAAATATGGTTCTATAATAAAAAAAAGCAGATGTAAATTAAACTTAATCACATGGAATTTGAATTTGAAATTTAACGAACGATCTTGATTCGAACCCACACACGCCCTAGATCAGCGCGTTGTCACTTTCGCTATAGTTTATATATTCGTTCAGACAAACAAAGTCAGTGGAACGAACGGGAAGTCAAACTGAGCCATTCCCACTCGCCCCATGCGTGGGTGGTTTTTTTAATATAATTTGGAGGCAAACAGGGCGCCAGCATACGACCCATCAGGTGTCTAGTCAGTCAAATATACTACTAGCAGAGCCATTGCGATACTCTCTCGCACAAAATATGCTAGTTCATAGGTTCGGCTGAAAATCAAAAAGCCTAAGAATCTTAAACAATTATAATACAAAGATATGAACAATGCTTGTAAAGAGAGCAAACAGAAATTGTAAACAAAATAGTTTTAAGTGGATAGGTCTAGTTGTGGCACGAAATTCAAATAATTTAAGATCATTACGATTTTTTAACATTCTATGCGTTAATAATAACCAACTATAATGAACTATGGATAGTTCATTCGAATAAACTTCGTTAAAATCAATATATACTCGTATTACCGGAATCCGTGGGATGGTTACCGTTATCAAACAACTAGTTGTGCCACGGCCACACTCGGGCCCCGTGACCCACCGGATCGCATCGCGGGTGGGCGATGCGATTCGGTGGGTCACGCTATTACTTCTTTTGCACGGCTCCTAAGGGTCGTAGCGTGATGTTAAATAGCCTATAACCGTCCTGAAGAGTTGGGCTATCAAATGCAAAAGGATTATGGTTCCTGAGATTAGCGCGTTCAAACAAAATTGGCGATTTGGTTCTCTTTGTAATTAACAGAATTTCGCGCCACCGTTGTTCAGTTATATTTTTTACTATTTAATATTACAATTACTTAATATGTTTTTACTTTTTACTGTCACCTCAGTCCGATCACACGCAAAGTGTGGCGTGGATATTAAACTACGAGTACCATTGGATACCAAACATTAGAACATCGTGAATTGAGTTCCCTTTGTTAATCTTATCTTCCAATTCTCAATGATTATGACGAGTGGCTTTGATGATTTCACCATAATGCGTACAGATGGTTGCCAGACATTGATGGCGGCGTTTGGTGCAAGTCCAGCGGATCTTAGGTCCCTTATAGGTCAGGTCACAGTTGAATCGGTATCCTTGGTATATGAGAACGGGATTGCCGGCTTTCGTCTTTTCGTACATCAGACCTAAAATCAGAAAGAAAATCATACTTGCTTCGCATTTTAACAACGCTTACGGGTTCCAATCACAGCAGTTTACAAGTAACGTTTCGTAAAACTGACAAAACTTTGTTTTTTTTTCCTAAGTCGTCATGCGGTTGGAACCCAGGGTAAAAAAATATACTCGTACTATTCCATTGCAACTAGTAAAACAATCACATGTTCAATTGATTGCGTAACTCAGTTGTCATCGCGGCAAAAGGGATTGTAGATAGATAAGTTATAAGATATGCAGCTATTTCCGATTTTAAAAAAATAGTTTAATTCAATAACAGGAAGAAACATAAACGATACACGATAAATCATTTTAAAACAAACTATATTTCATTAAATATACATATTTCATGCAGTTCGGACCCCAAGTAACAGAAAAATTAAATTGAATGAATTTTAATGTATGTACATTTTACATGTGTACATTTTCTTTCACATTAATAAGTTAATGTTTTTTCAACCACTACAATATCGTATACTTACAATAGGGACAAATCAACCAAAAAAAATCCAAATTATTAATTGGCAGCATCGAGCCCATGCTCTTTTTATACTACAGAATAATACAATTACTTTAAAAAAGAAGAAAACCTTTCTACATAATATTAAACTAGGATAAGAAGTCTGTTTTTTACCTGTTATAAAACGAGGTGACTGTATATACCTACTTGTAAATAGTTGTATGAATAAATGTATACATTTACTAAATAAGTTGTTTTATTTAAGATTTTTTTAAGAACTAGATACTTACCCAAATTTGATATTTCAAAGTTGTTTAGACTTAACAGTAGCATATTAATTGATCAACTTCACTCAATTTACGAGTACCTTAATTAACTTGCGTGTTGTTTCGTAGATCAATGTAAATGACCATTTAGGAGCTTGATGATTTTGTTTTCGAGGGTGATGATGGAGGCGCGGCAGCCCCCGCAATACTTGACACACGTCCACCTGACCCGTGGCCCTCGGCACTTATTCACGCGGTGGTACCGGTACTGACCGATCACCATCACAGGGTTGCCAGCTTTTGTTATTTCGAAGTGCACATCTGAAATATCTTTTAGTAGATTTAGGTCGTTATATACGGCAGTTATCATTTATATAACATCCTGAGATGTATATAATTAAATTATCCTAGGGTATATCAAATATATTTTCTTCATGGAATTATTTTTACATTATACTTGTACAGCAACAGCAGTTATTATCAACCGACTTAATTTTTAAGTGGAAGTTGATAATAAGTCTAATATGAAATTTCATCCCCCATTTTAACACTTCTAGGAGGGATTTTTTCATAAAATTTATATGGAACCACCCTTGAAGTTACTCTACCTATAAGAAAAAATCATTCAAATCCTCTCACAATTGGCGAAGAAATAGACGTATTAAGAACCTCCTTCTTTTTTGAAGTCATTTGAAGGGTCATTATAGATTCAAAGTCAAATTCAATAGGTTTTTATTCATTGAAATCACAAGAATCGTATAGAAACATCAACTTATTAAGTTGAGTTAAAATTTTAAAGTTCATTTACGTCGATTAGATAACATAATTATAAGTTTAACGGGTCTTTATCGCGTTTACTTTTTTTATAACTTTCCCGACGTTTCGACTGTATTGCAACAGCGTCACGGGATGACAGGAGTATACGGAGCTACCGTCGAGAAATAAAGCAGTAGCCGCAACTACCCTCATTTCATCTTCGGAAACAGAAAAGTCCATGTTCACGTTACGGCACACTACACTAACTACGGAAAAATTAAAAAAAAAGGTAAACGCGATAAAGATCAGTTAAACTTATAATTATGTTATTTGTTTATGTTATTATGTTCGTCGATTCCCCACGCTAGACTTATCGGGGATGCTCTCCTTGATTTGACTTGATAGTCACTGTGATTATGGTTCACGTTCGATCGGATCACGAAGTCTTCCACAGTGGTGATAAAGGCTTTGCACTTTGTGCGATTCTTTGTGGTGCACTGCCATCTGATCCGGTCTTTGAGCCCCACTGGCCCCGATTTCGAGAACCTAAAGCCGTTTACAATCAACATTTCAGAGCCTCTGCAGGTTACAATTTTTCGAACTGAAACCAAAATTAGTCTTTTAAAACTGTGCGAACCCGAATATTTTGAAAATCGCATGTTGTTACTAGTTGAACGCCCGTGACTTTGTCCGTGTTGTTTTTTCAATACAAAATTTCATCTTTCCGATGCGCGCTAGAATTGAAATTTAAATCCGTTCGTCAGTCAGTCACACTACAATATTCAGGGTTCCACATTCAAAGAGAAAAAACGAAAACCATATAAAATCACTCTTGCGTCCGTCTAGTACATACGTTTTTCTCGAAAACTATAAGATTTGATGGTGCAAAGTATATATATATTACAAATTGCAAAGCCTTTATCACCACCGTGGAAGACTTCGTGATCCGATCGAAAGTGAACCACAATTTAACGGTCAATGATTTCGAAATTATGTTTTGTTCAAAATATAGGTTCAAGACTATAAAGACCCGGTACAACTAACACAGTAGCGGTGGTGATCAATATGCAAACTTTGACAACCGCACCACAACCGCGTCAGTTCAACCGGGCCTTAAGTCGAGTAAAACAAAGTTCCATAAAACATAGATTTAATTAATAAATTATACCTTAAAAACAAGTAAATGAATAAATATAATTATATCCAGATCATATATTAATAAGTACATACATACCTACTGGTATGGAAATAAGTCTTACATAATTAGGAAAATAACTTAACTTTTAACCATTTCTATAAAATAGGAAGATCAGACCTACTCAGACCTACAGACTACCACTCAGAAATGGATACCTACGATAGAAGCATTATTGATGTAATGCTCATATTGATGTGTTGCGATTTGCCAGTGCAATTGACGGCACATGAGACTTTACAACATTCCTTTAGGGCAGACAATGCATCAATTCCCTAGGGTGCACAGATGTTTTTTTTTTATACATACCACCAAGGTAGCAAACTAACATACGGCCCACATGTAGCTAAAGAGGCATCACCAGCGTGTGGCCGATTCTTTAACATTTTTCAAAACGCTTTTTTTAGAAGATCCTCGCAGTAGTCACTTGGTAATACCTCAGCAGGGAGATCATTTCATAACCTGAGTGTTCGTGTGAGGAAGTTCCTCTGAAAGCGAGGACGCGACTCAGGTGTTAGGGCGTGAGGATGAGTCCCCTCCGATGGCGAGCGGTGCGGTGATAAAAAGTAACTATCAAACAATTCCTCAGAACAAAACCCATTATACAAGCGGTAGGACATGCATAGAGGCAAATTCTCTCCACAGACTTAAGGGCTCAATACCAATCGAGAACTTGAGATAGTTAACAATTCTCAATGCACGTCTTTGAACCGAGTCAAAAAATCCAAGCTGGTATCCAAGTGTTCCTGCACAGAGTTGACAGCAGTACTCCATGAAAATTGTAGAGAAGCAGTCTTTTCGCCTTGTGAAGTACTGCTTCGCTCTATTAAGCATACCGAGCTTTGTCAATAGCTTACCGTAATCGCTTACCATGTGATGGGCCTCCAACACATAAAAATTATGCAGTAAGTCAGTGATTATGAGCCAGATTGGCCTTCATAATGACTTCATGTAGGGTGACCATGGAGGCGCGACACTTGGTCCGCGTCTTGACGGAGCACTGCCATCGTATCCGGCCCTTGTTGTTGGGTATGCTGCACTGCGAGAACCGATGCCCTTTCACCACCAGCATGTACGTGCCTCGTTCTGTCTTTATCCTGGTCACTGTAAACACGGCACGCTTGTCAATCGACACGTTTATAAACTGGTAGAGCGTTCACGACTTGGTTCGCGTTAAGTTTTTTCTATACAAACCTTAGCTTCCTGCTGCAAGAATTCTTAGTTCAAAATTAACATTAAAATTTTCGGTTTTCTTAGACTTAGATTGTTGCCATTTGGAGACTCCATAAAGTTAGGATCGTTTAAAGGGCAAGGTGTACTTTTATAACAAACTCCTAAGAGATATACAAAAATTAACAATAAACAAATTTAAAAACGTAATTAAACAAAAACTTTATAAAAAGGCATACTATAAAATATCTGATTATTTAGATGATAAAAACTCTTGGGATTGAAAATGCTATTGTTTTGTAAAAGGATAATTAAAAAGAATAACCAGCCTTATTTTCTTGCCTTTCTTTCCTGGCTTGGTCGCAGAGGAACAGGCAATAGATAAAACCGATGTTTCAGAGTGATCCTTGTATTTTAATTAATAAATGAATGTTGACTATTAGGTATACCAAGTAGAAAGTGTTTAAAGACACGTCCAAACATTTATTGTAGAGCGTGCAATTCTCACATCGTGTTTTGGAAATGTACGAATTATTTGCGACTTGTGGGAGGACGACACAGTTCTGAGGTTTGTAAATTCAAAACACGGAGTTAATTCATGGTATTATTTATCAAACAAAATAACATGTTAACAACATGCTAAATTTAATAAAAAAAACTTAATAATCTAACGTTTATTTTATAACGTGCTAAGAAAGGATTTTTGTAAATTTCCACGTTAAGGGTGAGAAACGGGAAAGTTGATGATGAAGTCATGCAACGAGAGAGTAGTCGGCTGCGACGCAAGAGGTACTATTGCAGATATTAGTTCCGGGTCTGGATCATCTCTTTTCAAATGAAATTAACAAATTATAATAAATAAATAAACACCCAACAGACACATACATAGTTCTGACCCAACACTAGGATCCCCTGTGTCGTGGGCATCAGTAACTACGAGTTCCATGGTACCACAACACCCAGACCCGGAACAAATAACTGCAGAACATGCATCTATTTGTCCTGCAGCGGGAATCGAGCCCGCACCTCTGCATCATAATCATCATTAGTCCACATCAGTCCACATAAGTCTCTCCTAATACGCACCACTGAGCCCGGCGTTCGGCTTATCTACTTTTTGCCTTTCTAGCCGTACCTCGTGCGTCGCAGTTATGCTGGTCATTTTTCACACAGCATCATTTAGCCCCAAGCAGAGCTTGTATTATTATGGGAACTACATAACTGATATACTACTTACATACTTTTTTTTGTAAATTCATTCATATTATACATAGATATAGATTATAAGGTACATAGTTAATGTTTATATTTTCATTATTTCCAAATAGTAATGCTCGCATTGTTGTGTTTCGATTTGAAGGGTAAAATTACACGGGCGGGTCAAATTATAAGAAACTCTTCACCCGTTATGTCTCAGAGTCGACAACTCAACAGGTGGAGGCCGTATGCTCGTTTCCAACTTTATTTGTAAAAAGGCCTCTTAATGATTATGAATGAGATTAGATTTGACGATGGTCCGGTGCTCGGTGATGATGGATGCGGAGCATTTAGTGCGGGAGCGCGTAGTGCACTGCCAGCGCGTCTTGTCTCCCGTCACGTAGGCCTTCCCGAAGCGGTACTCTGGTGTTGCAAGCGTCCGTAAATTACAGTTACCGCTTACCAACAGGTGGAGGCCGTATGCTCGTTTCCAACTTTATTTGTAAAAAAAGCCTCTTAATGATTATGAATGAGGTTACATTTGATGATGGTCCGGTGCTCGGTGATGATGGACGCGGAGCATTTGGTGCGGGAGCGCGTAGTGCACTGCCAGCGCGTCTTGTGTCCCATCACGTATGCCTTCCCAAAGCGGTACTCGCCAGCCATCAGCATTTCAGTACCACGACTTGATGTTATCGTCATCACTACAAAAACATGTTTAATTAACACAAGTTAATTTTAACAATGTGGAGAAACGAGATAGATGCTTACGAAGGCGTACTGTAGTCTCAAACAGCAAATAATAAGAATTTTAGGAGGGGGACGACTTTGCGCAGCAGTTGGATGAAATTTAAAATATCTTTTATTTATTAATTAAGGTAAAAATATAACTAAAGGCTAAAAATATTTTTCTATAAATATTTTTTTGCAGGGTTTTAAAACGCCGGGTTGTTTTACAGCGTCTACGGACTTGGCGATATAACTTATTCATAAACTTCCATCCTTGAATGCATACAAACCGATTGCAAAGAACCGAGCCGTTTCGGAGATAAATTGTTACTTACATACAAACAAATAACCTCTTTCGTCAAACGCATATACAAGCTACTTGTGTCGCAGGTAAAACAATTTTGACAATTAAAGCTACATTAGTGGTCCCCACACTGACTGAGGACTGCAGCGCGCGAGGCCGGCTTAAAAGTAATACTAGTTTAGACGCAAGAAAACATCATCAATATCAACAGCCTGTAGAAGTCCACTGCTGGAAATAGTCCGCCCCGAAAGAGAGCCATGACGAACGATCTTTGGTCATCTCCACCCACAGACCGCAACCTTTAATATGTCCTCGGTCTATTAGGTAGGGGGCCTTCGAACACCGCGTCGTCGTCCAAGAAAACATAGTATTTATTATATAAATAAATAATATAATATAAATAATGCTGGACATTTTTCACGCAGCATCATCTAGCCCCAATTAGTTTGGGGAACCTGTATTATAGGAACTACATGACTGATATACTACTTACATATATATTTTTGTAAATACATACATATTATACATGGAAAACTCAGACATGGGACAAATATTTGTAGATCTTACAAACGTTTCTCCCGCGGCGGGAATCGAACCCGCAACCTTCTGCGTCTCAGGCAGGCCTTCGCCCACTGCGCCACAGAGGTCGTCATAGGTCAGAGGATTTTATTATAAAACATAAAATCATTACAAAAACTCATGTTTACTGAAACGACTGCGTACAAGCATAAAATTTATTTTGACAAACCCAATTTGATAAAAAAAAACATTTATTAATAAAAATAATTCAAAACTAAGTTAGTGGAAGCTTTTCTAAAATAAAATTACTAGTATAACATAATCTTGCATTTTAGTATTTACAACCTAATAAAATTATGTAATGATTTATATATAGCTCTCAAACTTTTATTACGTCTGCACTGCACATAGCTTAGACAGAGACTTAGGCGTATCTTAATCTTACTGACTACCTAACATGATTTAATGGAAATCAGTCACTAAGAAATGCTTAAATCTTTGCCTAAGTCTTATTTTTACAATTGCATGACCTATCACTTGCTGATAAAGCAATCAATTTCTTAGTAATACATATATAATATTGGTCCCATTTTTCTATTTAAGAGCAGTATTTATTATACAAAATAGAAAGAAAGAAAAGAAAGAAAGAGTATTTTTATTTGAGCCCAAAAACACAAACATGGTAAAAAACTGGAAAAGAATTAGCTTATAGAAAATGTGTTGCTTGGGGTCAAAATAGGGTTAAATAGTAAAATATACGTTAAACCAAATAACAAACTTACACACCATGCTACAAGAACTTGGAAAAATCTTGCTACAAAAGTGCTACGAAGCAAGATTTCATACAAAAGAGTTCAACGCGCTACTTCAAAACTACCTTCTTGTAAATAGTTAATTACAAAAGTATAAAATTCCACCTACAATTTTCGAACCAGCGCGACTCGATCTCTTTTTATCTTTTCCTGATCCAGTTTGAAGTTTTACGATATTATTAAGTGCTACGTAATATGTTCCCGTACCACAACCGTCCGAGTGTGGTCGCGAAACGTCAACAGGAGATTAGTAAAGAACATGTTATATTCGTAATAATATCCTCAAATGATACCAAACCACGGTCATTTCAATTTTATGTTTTGAGTGGCTGGCTTAAACAAATATATCGTTAAAATAAATAAACCATGTGTCCGCGCTTATCTAATGTACTTATTTGTTTCTTTTTTTCCCCCGACTCCTTTACGCAGTAGGATAATAACAATAAGAATGTTTATTTGTTTCATAAACATCGTTAAAATAAATAAACCATGTGTCCACGCTTATCTAATGTACTTATTTGTTTCTTTTTCCCCCCGACTCCTTTACGCAGTAGAATAATAACGATAATAATAACGATAAGAAAGTTTATTTGTTTCATAAACATTGGTACAAAAGATGATTTTGATTGAAGTTTAAAGTTGTTGAGCATCCCATACTTATAGTAAAACTAGCTTCTGCCTACGGCTTCGCCCGCGTGGTAGCCGGATAAAAAGTAGCCTATAAGTTATTCTGATGTTATAAGCTATATTTCTGTAAAGTTTCATCAAAATCCGTTCAGTAGCTTTTGCGTGAAAAAGTAACAAACATCCATCCTCACAAACTTTCGCGTTTATAATATTAGTAGGATTATAGTAAGATAGGATAGTAGAATTCTAGATGCTACACCAGGCTATGATTATGTTCAAAGCTATGTCGTACAACCTCTCCGTCGACCGTGGTGATGTATGCCCTGCACCTAGTTCTTGATTTCAGGGTGCACTGCCACCTCGTCTTTGGACCCCTGGCGTTTTCCCTGGAGAAACGATACCCGTTGGCCAACAACATCACTGTACCGCGGCATGTCTTGTATTGCTCGACTAATACACCTGGAAAAGCATATTTATATGTATTGTTTTACTGAATTTATTAAAATAAATATTCGTTGATAAACACATAACTTGAGAATGGCCGGACCGATTTAACTATTTTTTCAAAATGTAATAGTCCATATTAGGTTTTTATAGAAAGAAAAAATGCCCGGAATATGTAAAAAAACCGTTGTTTCTTTCCCCCATACAGACTGATCTTGGTTGTCGAACGTAGTGGAATTGACATTTCGTCTGTCATATTCAAGGACAGAACAGCGTCTTTCGGGTCAGCTAGTACTTACAAATAAAAAAAGAAATTTTCATTCAAATAAATATAATCAATCGCAATTAATCATCGTTTTTTGTTGGCGTTTTATAAAACTGTAAATTATACAAGTTTTTTTTTTTTTTTCTGTCCCGTTTTTCTTAAATTCTAATGATTATGCGCACATTTGCCTTTGATGATGAAATCATCGATGGCTATTAGTCTAGCTTTGCATTTTGTTGATGTTTTTTTATTACACCGCCATTTTTTCTTTAACCCCCTCGCGTATTCCAAATAATATTTGTATCCGTCAACGAGCAGCAAATCAGTGCCTCTCTTTGACTTCACAACTGCAACGTAAAAATACCATATTTATACTTTTTAACCGATTTTAATATACAAAGGAGGTCCTCGATTCGGGGCTTATCTTAATCGAATAAGTCGCTTTTCTGACAATTTTTATTAAATCATAGTTGATTGACCCCAAATTGAGAATGTCCTCCTATTTATGAAATCTTCTAAAATGGTTTACTACTTTTCCGCTAGTCTTTCTTATTCATAGAAAACATAATAGAAAACTTTAAAAGTAGAAAACTTTACAAAGATGACTCTTGACTTCGTTGGGGTCTGAAAGGCACCACTTTTAGTGCTCGTACTGTTTCACTTGTTTTACTCTATGAAGGATGAATTTAGCAAACAATGATGACAATTTGCTTGGTACAAAACTAACTATATACTTAGGTAAAATTAGGTTTAGAGCTGTCAAAATTATGTTAAATATTCTGTTGGCGTTGAGGCACATCTAAACGTTATATTTGGCACATGCTCACATTTTACATTGTAAGTATTGTTGCGTGCAGGTAAATGCGTTTTTTTAGGTAATATTTATTTAGTGAGTTTACAAGCGAATCGGCACCTATTTTAATTTGTAGATCTTGCTTGGCAATAAAAATAACACAGATTTTTTTGTTATTTTACAAAAAAAAAACGAAAATTTACCCCACAAACATTGAATCGAATGAATTGAACATGATTCGAGTTACTTACAACCAAATTGTATTATAAAAAACAAACTGTAAATAAAACACGACCAAAATCATAAATAGTTATGCTAATTTATTAATAATTGTAAAAAGTAAAATATTTAAGATAAAATACTATTCATGATTATGAAATTAATTGAATAAAAGCTAATGTCATCCACCACCAAATCTTAAGTAGTTTACGTGTTAGGTGCACGTTAGCCATAATGTTACAATAATGATAATGATAAAAGATCATTACTTCATTCTACAAATATTTTAACATACTGCGCTATGTAACACTTATCAGCTAACCCACCCTTGATAAAAATACTGCTTAAAACTAGGTAAATAATGTCTGATATTATTTCATCGCCGAAATGTTATCGAGGCTCAAATCAAACTCTTGCAACTAGGAATATCAAAAGGGAAAGCACCGTTTTGTCATGATTTTGGGAGATTCCGAAGAAGAATTGCTTTTACACGACTGCGCAAGATGGCGTATTATGGTATTTAGAGTGTTACTACGTAATTCCAGAAATTTGAATTTCATTTCTCCCTAACGCCGTCATGTGTTATAGTACTTGTGCTAAACATTAAATACTTGTCATTCTTGATCTATCTAAATCTGAACTAAGTTTATGATACTGAGTGAAAGTTGTAGCACGTGAACGTGCTAGGGAAGATAGCGGTTTGCACTTGTGTGGGCTTGGGGATCGTGAAACCCCCACACTCTTACAATAGCATTGTCCATGGTGTGAAGAGATGCTCTGCACCCTGCTTTCGCTTTGACACACACCCATCTAGTCCTACTGCCGTATTTATTTACACGGTTAAACCGGTACTGCCCAATCATTATAACAGGGTTCCCGCGTTGTGACTGAGCGAATACTGGGTTCAAATCTGAAATGGTGCACCACAGTTAGTAACTTCTCAGTGTAGTGATATATGAATGTATTTATTTACAAATATATATATAAATAGTATATCCGTCGTGTAGTTTCCATAACACAAGCTGTACTTACTTTGGGGCTTGATGATGCTGTGTTAAAATGTCCAGCATTATTATTATTAATATTATTACTTACTTGTACTAAGAAACGAAGGTGTTTAAACGTGTTATTATTCTCACCCCTTTATCTGCAGCTTTTCAACATGAGCACTTCTTAACATTAAAAAAGCTATGCAAACCGATTTTAATAATAATATAAAAAACTAACTAAACTTAATAATTATTTCCTCACAAAGAAGTTTCGAAGGTGCAATATAAATTAAAACACTGAATTCATAATTTATCGAATACTTTTAAGTCTAGCATAAAGAACGAACGGTCTCAAATAGCGTATTAAAATATTATAAATTGATAACTAAACGTTACTTCGAACTATGAAGTAACTAACTAAAAACTACCTTAAACATATTTTGACAACATTTTTATTGCTTCTTAAGGGGCACTTCAGTTCCAGTAACAAATTGTACCTTTTGTTAGTAATATAAAAATGACACAATCCAACCCAACGTTGAAAAACTTAAATTATATAGTAAAAGTATAGAAATAAACCACAAATAGCAAAGTCACAAATAAAGTTAACAACATTAACAATGTTTAGAAAATTTTAAAGCACTTGTTGATGACATTAATACTTCATTAGAACTTACAAAATTGATACATGATTTAAAAATACACTAATAGCAAAATACTAGCCACGCTACCTACTCAACTTTCAAAATTTCTAAGCTAATCGTCTGTATAGATTAAAAATAACCAGCTGCCAGGAATCTATTCAAGTAATTAAAGTCTACAAAAGTTTATTAAATATCGATACCAAGCGATAACCACTAATGTAGCCGCTATTGGCTAAAAAAACCGCGTGTTATTTTAGATCGGGAACTATACCTATTCAAAATGTCATCTGGGTTCAGCTGTTATGAAGATTATCGGATTTATCGGCTTCTCCCGCATCAATGCCCGGGTAAAAAGTGGCATGTGTTAAGTCTAGGCCACGAACTACACTAATTTATAATTTTCTTTCAAATCCATCTTGCCGTTGTGAAAGTTATCAGCAACCATTATCCAAGCATCCATACTTTCGCATTTATCGTATATAAGACGGATAGCAGGACAGGATTATATACTAGGATTAGTAGGACTAGGATATTAGTGGGATAGAATAGGATTTACAACCTCGCATACAACTTCTCTCTCACTTAAAAATCTCAATGGTTATGTTTACCCAACGTCTTAACAATGACGTCATTGACCGTGGTGATGGCCGCGTTGCAGCCACTCTTTTTCTTAATACAGGTCCAGCGAACCTTAGACCCCCAGCAGGCGTGTTTGTTGAAACGCCACTCGCCTATCTGGATGACCAGGTTCCCGCGCTGGGAGAGGTCGAACTTGGGCTCTGGAAGGGAGGAAGTTTGTGAGTCATGTACCTAAGAAATAGGAGGTTACAAACCTACTTATTATTTAAAGTTACATTAGTTTTTTTATACAACTAAAGTGTCAAACAAGCATACGGCCCACCTGTTGGTAAGTGATTACCGTAACCTTGCAATAGGACGCTTGCAATAGGTCAACTCTGCGATATAACAGGTGAAAAGTCTCATGTGCCTCTAATTTCACCGGCGCCCACACCCTTTTCACCGGAACACAGCAAAGCAGTAATGCTCGTAATTAGCCAAGCAATTACTGCTTGGCGGAAGAAATAGGTATGGTGGTAGTACTTCCGGGACGAGCTCTTCACAAGGAGCTTCTATAACTTCTTAAAAAAACAAAAAAGTCTAACCAAACGTTCTAGTGAAGTCAAACTGACGTAGACTACATCAGCTTTTTCCATTTAAGTGCAATCGATAATAGTTGAAATATAAAATGGATGGTGCTTTTGGCGTTAATTTTGCTGGGAGTGAGATTCAACACGTTATTAAAAGAAACAGAGTATTATTATAACGAAACAAGCGATTCGACAACTACTGACGATTTTATTTTCATAAACATTTAAACAAGATGATTTGTATCATCTTATTACTCCTAAGATATTTCCACTATAAACTATTTACATAAAATCCTTCTACATGGAGTTCAATTTCATAAACTATCTCAAATACTATATATTTAACACGTACAATACATAAATTACAATAACTATGTCTAAATGCTCTAAAATTGATTTAAATATTATCGAACTCACCATAAAACAAACAAACAGACAAAGTCCTGATCCCACACTAGGATTTCCTGTATCGTGGGTATCAGGAACTACAAGTATCATGGTACCACAAAACCTAGACCTGGAACAAATAACAGCAGAACATGCAAACATATGTTCCGCAATCGAACTCGCCCACCGCGCCACCGAATTCGTCTATATTAAAGAAAAAACTTTTAAATTTATATAGGGCCATCCAATTTATATTTGGCCTTACTCAACAAAGCTGTTTAAATCTTACTAATATCATAAAAGTGAAAGTTTTTTAGGATGGATGTTTATTACTCTTTCACGCAAAAACTACTGAACGGATTTTGATGAAATTTTACAGTAATATGGCTATTACATCAGAATAACACAAAGGCTAATTTTTATCCGGGTACCACGCGGGCGTGGCCGTGGAAGGAAGCTAGTATTTCAATATGATTGAAAGCTAGCCTTTTCACTGTTTGACAGTATCCAGTGTTAAAGTATAGCAACACTTTAGGCATTGTTTATCTTTCGGAATCTTATGACTCTCTTCTACCTCTAATTGTGTTAAAATTATTAGGCATTACGTTTTAACAGAGCTAGACGAAGAGAGTTTTATAAATATGACTTTATGCTGGATCATAGAGTCACATGACTTATCTGAACAAATCTACACACTTTTTAAAATGATTGAAACATCAAAACTTCCTATTTTGGAATGTTATCCATCTAATCACAAAGTAACCAACGCTTATAAAATAAGTGATGTACATAAAGAGACATATAATTATATGAATTATTTCAATTTAAAAGATCAAAATTGGCTTTCAAAAGACTTCATTCAGTTTTACCTAAGCTTAAGGAAGAAGTTTATTATATAATGCTTTTACTAAGACATTTGAATAGCTCAAAAACAATTGTGTGCTATTTTATCTTTCAGAAAAATAACTAAAAGTGCAACTTAGCAGCATAAGCTTGTGTTTTTAGAGTAATTATGCATTAATAACAGCTCTCATAATTAAAAGTGATGTGCTAATGACGATTTCAAAACATTGAAATTGGTTAAAGAAAGTGTTTCGGTCGTGCGAGCACTTTCTGTCGTGCGGTCATGGGGAATTTGGGATATTTTTTTTTGGTGTAATTTCCCAAAATTGCACCCATTGCCGTACTTCGTGAAGGACATTTTGGAAACATCGCACTTAATGATCCGAATGACGGCTAGCCTCAAAGTTTAATAAAAAAAATCACATCTCTAGCAGTAAGATATAATTTTGCCCAGACTTTATGTATGGTTATGCCATCCGTTTAGCTTCATGAGTCTGTCGTCGACCGTCACCGCCACGCAGCGGCAGTCATGTGACTTCCTGGCACAGCACTCCCACCAGGTTTTGGTCTTCCGCGTCAGCTTCTTGATGAACCGGTAATTACCCCAGGAGATCGTTGGATTACCGAATTTCGTCATCTCAAACTTTATGGGGTCAAATCGTTTGGTACCTGCAGCTGCTGGAACTGTTGCTGTAAGATTAAAGCGATTAGTACTTTTTTAATATTTTTTTATCAACTACGAGTAAGTGCCTTTTGAATCAGGGGTCAAGTCACAATTAGGTTTTCATTAGAAGCAAAAAAGAACCATGTAAGGAGTCGGAAATGCCTGTTCAAAAACACGTTTAAAAATAATTGTAATCGCTGGAAACTTACAAAATAATACTAATACGATATTGCTAAGCTTCCAGAAGATCGCATTTTTTGCTTAGTTAGTTTAAGGAAGGAATCACATGTTATCCCATTTCTAAATCTATAAGATTAAAATTAATTGGTTACACAAAAAAAATATCTTATCTCGCTATGGTGCAAGACAAGATTTTATGCTTATAGATGATCCTTTATTTTCCTCATCAGCTTATCCTTCAATGGTGGGTTCTCGTTTTCAGAGTGATTTCCATCTTTAATTTTTACCGGGCTGAAAGTATTACCACATTATGTATGAGTTACCAAACTGTCTACCAATGCAACTTGTCGCAGACTCGTCAATTTGTCAATTTACCTTTTTATAATAAGTATTTACCATTACCGATAACTTTTAATATAAACAGTACATTTTACCATAACAACCTACAAACCCTTCCCATTTCGGGAGATATTTGAATACTTACTAACCGACATCTTTTCCTGTTTTTCCTAACTCTTTTTAATATTCATCTGAAACAAATACAAAGTTCACTGTTATCAAATGTTTTACATGAAAAAAATCATTCCAGTAAGATTCTCTGTCGATTCTATCGAGATTCTATTGCGAATTATCTGATTTTTGTAAAAAAATATTATGGCTAGCGAGCATCACGAATGATATTATTGCTTCATTTGTGACATTTCGGTTGAGTAATTTTGATTAAAACCAAAAATTATCACAATTTTTTATGCATTTTCATTTGAATGTTACTTTTGAAAGTTTAGAAGAGATAGTAATTGAATTTATAGAATCTCACTGCAATGATTTAGACCTATTACGTCGTAAAGGTTAGAATCAACTTATCGACAAAAGAACAAAATCAGAAATGGTGCTACTACATGTACAATCAATGGTTATAGACATAATGACATATAGAATTGTACGCATGATGGTGACGATTGGTGCGGCACTTGCGAGGCGCGACGGCGTATCTTGACCTGATTTCCAAGCTCTGAACCTGGCTAATGGCCTTGTATCAGGAACGCCTCACGGAAACCACAGGCATCGCTGGACCTAAAATACATAATGCTGTCAATACCGACGACGGTAATGTAGAAAAGCCTGCTAATGATACTATACCTCTACTACTAGAGATCCGCAATTCTTAAGTCATCAAAGCCGTGTTGAATATATCGGACTATTTATGATGGTAACTTTTAGTAACAAACAACGAAATTGTATACCTACATAATAATGACTAGAAAACTTAAAAAATATTGATTCTCAAAAATGTCTTAAGCTTATTATCGGTTTTCATCAATCTAGTTCCATAATAAATGCCAAGTTTTACGCAATTTTCCCTTAGACTTAACACTACTAGCCGAAGAGTTCTATGTCAATATTATACTGAAAATGGTAGATTTTCAAACAAGCAAGGTACTTTTCACACAAATGTGGCAGGTGCTACTTGTTTTCTAATAGCGAGTTTTCTAAACATCACATAAAAACTACATGAACATCACATACAAAATATCTAGTTATGTCAATATTCACGAAAACGCACACGATGGAACCACACTTTCACGACAGTACCAATTCTGATAATTTATCGAGCACCTCGAGCTATAATCGTCAGAAACCGTCTAATACTGAAGTTGGTTTTGATTCCATCGATTATTACTTCCTTTGACATGATTGTGCGAGTTCCGGATGGCTATAATCTGATTTCCTACGGAACTAACGCGGGCATTGCAACCAGCTTTGTTGCACTTCCACGAAATACGCACACCTTTCTGGTAGTTCCGCGAGTACTTATATCCACCGTACAATAACATGACACCGCCTTTAGGCGTCGGTACGTATGTCGCTCCTGAAAATAAGCAAAGACTTGGTTCACACAAATCTGAAGCTACGTTACGGAGACTATTTTAAATAAAAAGAGTAGGTAGACGCTGAAATAAAACAAACTACACGGAAATATTTCTTTTTTATCAAGGAGACAAGTAAACAAGTGATGGCCACACGCAGAGGACACGCGAGTTGGGGGAAAATCAATGGATGCGATACGCTTGGCATGAAACCAGCCTTGAAAAGGCCTCCTGAGTAGGCAATTGCCTAGTAATGGGATGTGTGCTGAAGAGATACATAGATATCTCCATATAATTTGCTTTTTCTCCTAGCAAAGGGCGCGTACTTTTTTGTCATAATCCTCTCACTTAACGTTCCATTTATTTCCACGTGAATACGAATACCATTATGGCGCTAACGCCATAATATTGGGTATGTCGTGATAAACAAATAGATATGTAGATATTTTTCTATGTAACAAACTCCAGGTTGTTACAACAAATACGTTTCATAACAGAACAAGACAGTTATGTTGATCATGCTTTTCGAACCATACCATTTTTCTATGCCTAGTCTTGAGGCGTGCCTGGCATTGTCGGTTCTGACACCTCCAAGTCGCCAGACCAGTCGTACCTTCGTAACACTTTGTGAACTTGATTCCCTGGTACGCAATCGCTTCCGCACCTCTTGCCGTTTTTATAAACATCGCACCTGTAATTTTATATTCTTGTAATACGAATGCTTAGTTTGAATGATATAAAACTACTGCAGAGTATGCAGTACAATGAATATTTTTAGATTCAATTTAGTAAATGAATTTTACTATGACACCGTTACGAACAGTCACAAAAAGGCATTTTGTTTGTGTTATATCTATTACATTATCGTGATCGAAAAAAACGTGGATGTATGAACGATGATTATGTATAAGATAGGAGTACTGAAGACTAAAAGGAAAATGGAAGAAACTTTTTGTAACTACCCCATTTGTGGGCGAAGGTCGAGGATATATGTTAGATCTCTATAACATTGAATACCCGTTTTAATATTCCTATTTTTTATTTAAATACTAAAATGCCCTAACACAGACGTCTAAAACATTTATTACGTGGCATTGGAAGTATAAACATATTAATACTGATAATTAGATCAATTTAAATAGTTTCTTTGTTGACTAGCCCCAAATTTGATTGCCATGGTTAAGTAACGTAATAGTTAGAACTAGGGACACACTTCTCAGTATGGTGGTTCAGGTATGAAAGTATCCGGTTGCCGTTGGTACGAATCCTCATTTTACAGTACGGTGAGCGACAGCAGACCCACGACACGATGCCTCCATTTGCATAGTTCTTGTAAAACCGGTAGTGGTTGAATTCTAACAAAGTTCCTCCTCTTGCTGTTTCTATGAATCTACCAATGGCTGTAAATAAACATCATACGGAAGTTAGAACAAATAAGCTTATACTTGGAAATGTGTAAAATTATCTAAATTTTGCAGCTATCTATTTATCTATACGTAACTAAAATCTATTTGAATGGAACAAACACATTTTTCTACACATAAAACACAATGTAATATATTATTCACATGATGCTATTTTCTCTACAATACCTTGACGCTGAGCGTCAGGTATGCAAGACCAATCCTAGACCGTACAACAATAGCAGACAACATATGGACAGCTGTTTAGATATGATCTGTATATCTGTGAGATAGAATATTCAAAACTTAATTTGGAATCACCGATGCTCGCATCTTAGAAAATAAAAAATCGGGTCGTCGACAGTTTTGTCACATCGACATAATTATTCCCAGCTTTTCTATTCTCCATTGACTACTAGGTATTATTTAATTGTAATTTACTAGAAACTGCCAAGCTCTTCTTCATCCAGAAACCTCGACTGTTGTGCTTTTTGCCAGTGAGACAACTTGTACAACAAGGTTTTTTTAACATTTTCGAACAGTGGCATTTTTATAGCGGGATCAAAACCCATGCTGTTAAACTCATCCACCACTTCCGCGTAGATAGAAGGAAGAGGGGTTGATTCGGCCAATGCTCTTAATAAGCACTCGTTTAACTTTATCTTAACCTCATTATCAGCTTCGTTTGGCTCACATATATGCAACTCTTCTTTGATAACTACTTCATCTTTGCTTACTAATGTAGCTTTACAAAAATTCTTCTTAGCACAGCCCCACACTGTTGTTCCATTTATATTTGTGCGTCGTTTAGTGTATCGGTAGCCTTTTAGTAGAAGAAGATCTTTTCCTCTTTGCGAAGTGATTATTGTAAACATGTTATCCTTATTTGCCAAAGTTCGATTTCTTTTATTTAACATATCTAGAAAAAAAAACGTTAGTTGAAAGGTAATTAAAGTTCAAGCTGTATTCCACCCCCTCCCCTGCCCCCTGCAGTCATATTCCGTGTATATTTATTAATCTCAAATCGCGTTGCGATATTCAGTTTAGATTTTTTCTATAGCTTAAAATTAAAGGGAAAGCAGTTTCAAGTATGCCACCATCAAATATTTGATAGATTTTAATGTTTAGACCAAACAATCAGTAACCTGATTTTGTTTTGTGTTTCAGTCAGCCGATACAAACTGTTAGAAACTGCTAGGCATTTCTTCGTTATCCAGAAATATGTCTTTTTTTCTTTTCATCTTTGCTTGTATAAAGTTTTTTTTTTATATTTTCGTACAATGGCATTTTCATATCTAACCCGATGCTGTTAAATTCGTCCACCGCTGTCGCGTAGATTGAAGGAATGGGAGTTGTTTCTGTTATTGCTCTTCTTATACACTAGTTTAGCTTAATTTTAACCTCATTTTCAGCTTCGTTTGGCTCACATTAATGCAATTCTTGGTTGGTAACCACTTTATCTTTACTCATTAAGGTAGCTTTACAAGAGTACTGTTATTCCATTTATATTTGTACGTCGTTTAGTGTATTGATAGCCTTTTAGCAGAAGTAGATATTTTCTTCTCTGCGAGGTGATTATTGTGTATAATTGATATTTTTGGTACTTTTGTCTGGAAATAATTAGGAAAGTACATTTTATTGAATTCATTCGCGTGCATTGTAGGTTTTTTTTAACAAAAAGCGAGTAATGGGTGAGTGTAACACACACCTGTCTTGTTTCTCTAGTGGTTTCTTTATAACTATTTAGTATCATTATTAGCTCTTATAGACAAATTACATTTAAATAAAAAATATATTTTTCAAGCATAATATAATTATGAGCGTTCTATAATAAAAATATGATTTTATGTACAAACTAAATATTCATATAATAACATCTCATATAGAACATTACGAGTCAATTATTTATAAGACTTATAAAATTATTGCCTATCTAAAATATCACCGAATTACGTATAGCGTTGAGATATCACCGAAAGCGAAGCTTACTAAATACAATTTAGAGATCGATCAACAAATTCAAGAATCAACATTACTAAACTTATGACATAATTATTGCTCATTGCGATATAACTTTAAGTTTTATTCATACCAAACATTATGGACGCTCGGTAAAGTTCTAACCTTCTTAATAGTAATCAAGATTAATTACCTTGTGAAATGTTATAACGATAACTCAGAAACTCAATGCGTACCAAACTTATCCGACTCTGATTTAGAAGGCCGCTTGTAAGTATCTAAACGACAAATCAAATGTGTCTTGTGTTACAAATGCACGGTATGAATGTGACTATGACATTGATTTCATCAACGAGATTCAGTCATGGAGGCTTCACCCTCATGTCATGCAACAGAAAACTAAAGAGAAGGAAAAAAAGTCGGACATACGAACCAAAGCTTACTTTCGCATTTATAATATCATAATTAGGATAGGATATCTAATCTTTTCTCGATTCCGGTTTGGGCAGCCCAGACCATAGATCCGTCTTAGGCAGTATTCTCGGGAAGTTGAAGGCGTGTAAGGCAAGTGCGGCGGCAGCGGCAGTGGGGGAGGGGAGCAGGTTGCGCGGGCGGAGTTGCACAAAGGCGCCGTTGCCGCAGCGCGCGTGCGACGGCGGCGCGTGGTTGTGCGCATCGCCCGACGGCACTAGCTTGCCGGCCAGCAAACGCACACGCGCGCGACACCCCATGTGCTTCGAGGAACAGTAAAAGAACCGCCCGCCCACCTGAGAGTAAGTGAAGCCGCGCATCACCAATATATATTTCCCCTTCTCCGTTGGTATGAATTGCACATCTGTAAAATAAACCAAGTTCAGCCTATCCTTTTTTATAAATGGATATTAATATAACTTCGCTGATCACTGACTTCCGTTTTTACCGATTTATCTCACATTTTGTCTAGCTACACGAACTTGAGAAATAATGGTATAGATAACGTAATTTCTAAACTATTTTTTTATTATTTAATAGAAACTAAAAGGGCACAATGAGATAGCTGATCAGTTAAAAAGCCACACATAAAAAAAAATCAAGAGACACAAGTAACCGATATGATATTTTGGTACAATTTTTTTTGTATAAGAAAGCATGACCCGAGACCTCGCTCTTATCTGGGTCAACGCATTAGCCATTCAGCGTGGCAATGCAGCCAGCATTATGGGGACCCTTCCGTCAGGTAGTGATCTGGATCAGTTGAGCTATCAATACGACGCACTTCATTCGATCTTGTACATTTACCTTCGAGCCGAAACCGTTACCGAAATATACTAGTAGGTACCTACATAATATTACCTACTTAGATAAATAATGTGATCATATTTTTATGTAAACTCCATTCCTACATAAGTACCGAGGTGGTTCGTGATTGTGCTCGACGTAAATTCGTTCAATTTCGCCATTTTGAAATCGCTTGATTCTGGCTTGACAAGACTTCCCTTTAGAAGAACAGTACCAATTTAAGCTATAGCCTTGTTGATAATATGTATAGCCATTTAACATGAGGATATTTTTTTTACGGGTTGGTATAAGTGTTCCGTTGTCTGTAACAAAACATTGAATGTGTCATAAATTCTATTCGTATTATTTTTCAGGTGAGTTTGAGTCGACGTCTGCATATCTTTAATAGGTAGGGTCCGACGTAATAAATAAATAAATAAATAATGCATGTAATTTTCACACAGGATCATCTAGCCCCAAACGAAGCAGGGCTTGTATTATGGGAATTACATGACTGATATACCACTAATATATTTTTTTTGTAACTACATACACATTATACATAGAGAAACCCCAGACCCGAGACAAAAATTTGCATGGCGGGAATCGAACCCGCAACTTTCTCTTAGGCGGGCCTTCACCCAAGCGCTACAGAGGTCGTCAAGTTGAGGTGGAGTAAGGCCCTGACTGAGTGGTGGCCATTAAGATACACTAAAGGCCTTGGTAGAAAACAGCGAGGTGGATGCCGTGAAGGGCCAGATCTGGATGCAATAGGCCCGAACTGGCTAGTGGCGCTCGAGGGAGGAACGTATGTCCAGTAGTGGATTATTACGAGCTTCCAATGATGATGATAACTTTTTCAATAAAAGTTAATTAATAACAATTTAAAGAACCATTTCACTTTGATATTTACTATCCGACATTGATACTCCATCCTTATGAATAAAACGCGCTATTTTCAAAACATCTCACTTTCTTTTTAGAATATTATTTCACTATACCATGTACTTTTTCGTTGACCGTTTAGAGGTCCTTTTTCTCACTCGTCTCACTTTCGCCGGGCACTTTTATCTTTTGATGGGCAGTACCAACTATTAGAATTATTTAACAGGAGAATTTGTTTCTTTCCCCTACTCTCATTATTGTTCTGATTTGGCAATCTTCTTCAAACGCACTACCGCTACTCAGGAGAGAAAGGTTTACTTCCAGATATGGAAGAAAATGCTTAAGTAGATACTTCAGCATTTTCTTCCATATCTGGATAACATTCAGTTCGCCTATGTACTTATTTTATCTTGTGTAATAGATAAAGCAGTTTCCATCTATCTATTGCATTATTTATATAATTGCGGTCTTAACTTAACCTATATAATATCTAATATGTAAAGTACACTTATGGAGAGCATTCATGTAGTTTCTACAATACAAGCTCTGTTTAGTTTGGAGCTAGATGATTCTGTGTGCAAAAATGTATATTATTATTATTATCATCATTATCATTATTATCATTCAATTCAAATGTATCCCAAAAAGAGTACCGCAGTATCGAAATTTTCGGGACTCATTTGAATATACATATATCATTTATACTCAAGCACTTAAGAAAATGGTAATGTTTGTTTGGTGATCTGGATCTCGGTATGTCGATGGGGAGATTCCAGCAAAATGGTCCAAAAGAATCATGATAATGAGAAAACATAGCCGATCCAAATCACCCCTATGATTAGATCAATCTAAAATTTGTGCGAGAGGACTTATATTTTGATCTATTGCAGGTGTCGTTTAATAGTTCTTTAAACTTACACAAATGGTGCAGTACCTAAAGGTTAGATCTAGACTGTCGAGACTAGCGTTTATGGGCTTGCAACCTGTCACGTGGAATACTGCAAAATGAAGGCCAAAATATAGTGCTTGGCATACCTCTAACCACCCCTCACTTGGTCTCCTCAAATATATATGTACCGAGTATGTCCATCATGGGAAATACAGTCGTGGCCGTATTTTTTTTTTTTAATTTAGTTTAACTGTCAAAAATTTGGGTACATTATTTTTTCTTAAGTACAAAGAACGAATAAACAGGGATCTTAAGTAAAACTATAATCATATTATATTCTAATATAAGCTCCATTTTTTAGCAAAAAACGCGGAGGTTCATGATTGTGATCGACATTGAGTCTCAGGACTTCGCCATTATTTAATCTTTTGATTCTGGCACAGCAATGCTTTCTTCTAGATGAGCAATACCAGTTTGTGCTATAATGTTGTTGAAAATACGTAAAGCCTCCCAGAAGTAAAACTTGTTTTTTCCCCATACGCGATGGGATTAAAATTCCGTAATCTGAAACAAAGTAATAACCCCGTATTTAGAATGATTATTTACCCCGATAATAGGACTGAAAACTAATAAGAGAACGACAAAGATACATTCTGGATGTAATGTTCTGTCCTGCTTGAAAGTAAATAGGTGTCTAAATTATAAAATTACCGTTTTAGATATAATGATTGAGGAACTCGCGTTCAGGATTGTAGGTGGCATTGAATACAATAAGAAACGTTTCATGTCATTTAATATTAAAGCACTGACTGCCACACCTACTCTCTATGAAATAAATAAAAATATAACAATTTTACGCTCCCTTTACTTAAATTTAGTCTAATCTAAATTGTAATACGAAGGCAGATGTTCCGATATTAAAAATGCTTGATTTAGCGTTTTATTTGGAGGTCTGAGTTTATATTCAAAAACAATTTACCCATGAAGAACTTTCCTGTCGCGTTCTCTTGTTGAAATTTGTTGGAATATTTAATTCCTGGCCAAAGGCAAATGCCTCAAGTCGGATCATTTTAGGAGTGAGAGCTTTAATTGCTAATTCGGAACATCTTTTTTTTTATCTATCTTTTTATTTGGAGGTCTGGGTTTCTCTTCAAAAATAATTTTAGCCATGAAGAACTTGCCTGTCGCGTTCTCTTATTGAAATTTGTGGGAATATTTAATTCCTGGCCGAAGGCAAATGCCTCAAGTCGAATCATTTTAGGAGTGAGAGGTTTTATTGCTAATTCGGAACATCTTTTTAAACGCATTACAAGATCTTTCTCTTGATCTCTGGTGAATGTGGCGTGCCTTCCCATCTTTTTGTAGGTTTTCCCACTTTTTATATGATTGGAAATAGTAGTTTTAGGGATGCTATATCGAATGGCTGCTTTACCTATTGTGGTTCGTCCGCTTTTTATAGCTCTTAATGCTGCTTTCAAGCTATGCTCCGACCATGTCGCACGCTTTTTGATTTTCGGTGCCAATAATGATGTATCTGTAATTGTTTAAACGAGGGAAACGAGTAAGATCTACGAGTCAACTTGAAAGAATTGGCACGTTATTTAGGTCAGTATTTGAATGTATCCGACAATAATTTGCAAATGTATAAGCCGATCTTCATAAAATTTAAAAATAACACCAATAAATTTATATCATCACGGGGTAAAATAATTATTAAAATCATACACCATCTTTTTGCACGCCTAGGATGACTGTTAGAGAATGCTTTAGCAGTAAGTCTTAGCAGTGCATTGTTTATGCGCAAGTATTAAATAAAAAATACACTAAATGCACTACACTAAAAGCCTTGGTAGATGAATGACATCTTTGTCATAAATGGAAAGACCTGGATGCAAAAGGCCCGGAACTGACCAGTCTCGAGGAAGGAGGCGTTTGTCCAGCAGTACATTAATACAAGCTGCCAATCCAACTAATATAATAAATGCGCAAGTCTGTGTGTTTGTGTGTGAATGTTTGTTACCACGTATCTCCGTAACTACTAAACCGGTTTTGATGAAATTTGGGAATGTACATAGTTTAGGTTCTGGAATAATACATAGAAAATATGAAACACGTTTTTTTTTTTTTTTCAAAATACCCTTTGGGGGTGTGCAATTGAGTTCTAAACTTTGTATATATTGTAATCCTTGGTTCGATTCATTCAAAAGTTGGTGGACTTAGTTTGAAGCCTGGAGTCGGTCATATGCTACTTTTGTTAACATACCACGCGGGCGAAGCCGCGGGCAACAACTAGTTATGATTATATAAGCCGCTGGCAACAGCTAGTGATGACTACCTGTTGCCAGATCTATGAGATCTACGAGTCAACTTGAACGAATTGGCACTTGATGTATGTAGGTGTTTAAGTGTATCCGACGATAGTTTTCAAATGTATGATCGTTCATCATGTCGCTCTTCGGAGTGACTCTTTCTATTACTACTTTATTTAGGTAAAACCTCGGCCTGTCTATCTATGACTAGTGATGACTAGCTGTTGCCAGCGGCTTTGCATGCGTGGATTCGTGTTTTATTATTTATGCTCAGTAGTTGTAATTCAAATTTTCATGTTTCTAACATTAAAGAATAAAGACTTTCATATAATGTGAGGAACATTTCCCCTCGCTTAAAGAGGAACTTTCCAAAAATGTGCCAAGAAAGTTCTTAGTCACATGCTTACGTTGTAAAATAAACTATTGTTCCACATTTCAGCTTTATATATTGAGTATTTTTGGCTATTCGTTGAAAAATCAGTCAGTCAGGACAAAAATTTTTATAAGTATAGATTGTTAGTAACTATGTCAATATAAGTTAAGTAATAATAATTTAAAAAAAACCGCATTTTTGCTTTTATTTGGTAATCTTCTTCAAACACAGTACCGTCCCCACTCTTCTGTCAACTGCCACTTTTAAATGATACTTAAGTACATGGGTCGAGAATCCTTACCTTGCTGTATGAAACACAGTTTGAAACTAGCACAGGAGGTAAAGTTTTTCTAACCGTATACTTACTTACCTACCGTCATTTTTTTTCTCTTGTAATATATTGTTGCAACTCATCATTTATTTTTACCTACCTAAATAAGAAATTAATGCTAATTCTATAAGTTATTGGTATCTGTTTCATTATGCTTATTAGCATAAAGATCACCTATGTACATATATTTCATTTTGTGCAATAGAGCATTTTCTATCTACATTTTAGGAATAGAGCCTAGATGATTGGGGACCTCGCGTTCAGGATTGAAGGTACTGAATATAATAAAAAAAGTTTCAGGACATTAATCATTAAAACACTGACTGCCACATCTAGTCTCTATTAAATGCATAAAAAAATACAATTTAACGTTCCCTTTACTTTAATTGAGGACTCAAAGTGAAGCTATCTCTAAACTAAATTGATACGAAGACAGATGGTTCATGGCCGATAATAAGAAACGTTTTATTTATCGCTTTATTTGGAGGTCTGGGTTTCTCTTCAAAAACATTTTCAGCCATGAAGAACCTGCCTCTCGTGTTCTCTTGTTGAAATTCGTGAGGATATGTAGTTCCTGGCCAAAGGCAAATGCCTCAAGTCGAATCATTTTAGGAGTGAGAGGTTTATTTACTAACTCGGAACATCTTTTTAGGCGCATTACAAAATCTCTTTCTTGATCTCGGGTGAATGTGGCGTGCCTTCCCATCTTTTTAAAAGTTTTCCCACTTTTTATATGATTGCGAAGAGTAGTTCTAGGAATGCCATACCGAATAGCTGCTTTACATGTTGAAATTCGTCCGCTTTGTACAGCTCTCAATGCTGATTCCAAGCTATGCTCCGACCATGTCGCACGCTTTTTGATTCTCGGTGCTATTAATGATGTATCTGTAATTGGTTAAACGAGCGAAGCGAGTAAGATCTACGAGTCAACTTGAACGAATTGGCACTTGATGTATGTAGGTGTTTAAGTGTATCCGACAATAGTTTTCAAATGTATGATCATCATCATGTCGCTCTTCGGGATGACTCTTTCTATTACTACTTTATTTAGGTAAAACCTCGGCCTGTCTATCTATTTCATACCCTTCAGGGTTCATACCTACCCACAAACACCACTACGACTACGTTCGATAATTTTCCTTCGAGCCGAATCATAAACTCGTAGGTACTAAATAATAAATAAAAAATGATTCTGGCTTCAAAAAAAAATCCTTTTAGAAGAACAGTACCAATTTAAGCTGTGGCAAAAAAAAAATTGCTGGACATTTTTCACACAGCATTATCTAGCCCCAAACTAAGCAGAACTTGTATTATGGGAACTACATGACTGATATACTACTTGTATACTTTTTTTTGTAAATACACACATATTATACATAGAAAACACCCAGACCCGAGACAAATATTTGTAGATCTTACAACCATCTCTCCCGTGACGGGAATCGAAACCGCAAACATCTGCGTCTCAGTCGGGCCTTCGCCCACTGCGCCACAGGGATCATCAAACTTTGAATGTGTCTTATTCTATTCGTATTATTTTCCAGGTGAATATGAGATGGGGATATACAAAAGGCCTTGGTAGGCAACAGCTAGGTAGATGAATGACATCTTTGCGGTAAAGGGAAAGAACTGGATACAAAAGGCCAGAAACGGATATGTTGCAGTTCGTGCGTCGTCATTTTTGAGTAAACAACAAGTAAGTTGCCGTACGTGGGTTCTACTACGCGGCGAAAAAAATACCTACAGCTTTAGTTGCATTTCATGCGTCGAGTAAATTTATCGGCACTCGAAGGAGGAGGCGTATATCTAGCAAAACTCTATACATTTTAATAAAACGCGGCGATGCGTGATTCTGAGTCACATTAACTAATATCACATCGCCTTTTAAAAAACGTCTCATTTTGCAATAAAATGCTCCAAAAGAATCATGATCAATAATTTTGTGAGCTAATGAGAGGATTTCTTTTTGATCTGTTGCATGTTTATTTTAAGTTATTTAAAGTTACACAAGTGGTGCAGTACCTAAAGGTTAGATGTCACTGTCGACTGTCGAGACAAGCGGCGATGAGTTTGCAACCTGTAACGTGGAATGCTAACTTATTGCATATGAAGGCATGTGCCAAAATGTAGTGCTTGGACGTGCCTCTGACTACCCCTTCCTTGGTCTGTTCAAAGGTCTACTTACTAAGCATATTCATCATGGGAAATATAGTCGCAGCCATGTTTGTTTTTTTTTTCAAAAATGTAAGTTACATTATCCTACTAATCTAATCTAATTTTCGAAAATCTAGCCCTTAAATAGGGCGGCAAAGTTTCTATGACAAAAAAAATATGTTTGATTCGCTCAAAACTCTGCACAAATAAACTTTAAAGTATATAATGAAACACGTATTTTTTTATTTTTCAAACTACACTTTGGGGTGTGCAATTGAGTTCTAAACTTTGTATAAATTGTAATCCTTGGTTCGATTCGATTCAAAAGTTGGTGGATATAGTTTGAAGCCTGGAGACGATCATATGCTACTTTTATTAACATACCACGCGGGAGAAGCCGCGGGCAAGAACTAGTTGTTTATAAGACTTTATTACATTGCAAGTAACCCGGCATGACATGGATAAAAAGGAAATTCCTGAGGGAAAGGGCACAAAGAACACAAAGAACGAATGAGCAGGGCTCTTAAATAAAACTATAATCATATTATATTCTAATATAAGCTCCATTTTTTTGCAAAAAACGTGGAGGTTCATGATTGTGTTCGACATTGAGTCTCAGGACTTCACCATTGTTTAATCTTTTGATTCTGGCACAGCAATGCTTTCTTTTAGAGGAGCAATACCAGTTGGTGCTATAATTTTGTTGAAAATACGTAAAGCCTCCCAGAAGTAAAACTTGTTTCTTCCCCATACGCGATGGGATTAAAATTCCGTAATCTGAAACAACGTAAATGTCACGTATCATTATATTTACACAAATAATTGGACTGTAGACTAATAAGAACGACAAACATAAAATTCATGTTATATTTTGTCCTGCTTGAAAGTAAACAGGTGTCTAAATGATAAAATTACCATTTTATGTATAAAAATTTAGAACTTCGCGTTCAGGATCGTAGGTGGTAATGAATATAATAAAAAACGTTTCATTTCAATTATTATTAAAGCACTGACTGCCACACCTAGCCTCTATTAAATGAATAAATAGCTACCAAGGAAGACACTACGCCTTCTGGGAAGACGACATAAAAAGGACAACTGGCCCGCACTGGCATTAAACAGTTCAAGATCGAGACAAATGGCTATATTTGGAGTAGGCCTTCTTTATCTGTGAAGGGGTTCTTGTAGAATAAGAAAAAAAGTTTATAAATATGAATTAATTACCTTAATCAATACCTTTTAACAACATACTCGTACCTAACTATTAAATTTAAATGTTAAAGACAATTAAAAAAACTGTAATTGTAAGTATCTAAGGATTTTATTTTCTGCAAGATATAAAAGGCTTTTTATTTTATTATTATTAAATGAATAAAATATAACAATTTAACACTCCCTTTACTTTAATTCAGTACTCAAAGTGAAGCAGTCCTTAAACTAAATTGTAATACGAAGACAGGTGGTTCATAACCGATATTTAAAAACGTTTTATTTATCGCTTTATTTGGAGGTCTGGGTTTCTCTTCAAAAACATTTTCAGCCATGAGGAACCTGCCTGTCGTGTTCTCTTGTTGAAATTCGTGGGGATATTTAATTCTTGGCCAAAGGCAAATGCCTCAAGTCGAATTATTTTAGGAGTGAGAGGTTTAATTGCCAACTCGGAACATCTTTTTAGGCGCATTACAAAATCTCTCTCCTGATCTCTGTTGAATATTGGTTGCCTTCCCGTCGTTTTGTCGGCTTTCCCACTTTTTAAATGATTGCGAAGAGTAGTTTTAGGGATGTCATACCGAATAGCTGCTTTACATATTGAAATTCGTCCGCTTTGTACAGCTCTCAATGCTGCTTCCAAGCTATGCTCCGACCATGTCGCACGCTTTTTGATTCTAGGTGCCAATGATGATGTATCTGTAATTGATCAAACGAACGAAGCGAGTAAGATTTACAAGTCAACTTGAACGAATTGATACTTTATGTAGGTATAAAGGTACGTGCATCCGACGATAATTTTGAAATGTATAATCCAATCTTCATAAAATTTAAAAGATAACACAATGAAATTTATATTATAGCGGGGGTTTTTGATTGAGGTGTTTTGTTTTTTGACATAATGTGGGTAAACGGGGGGAAGAAAATACTGCTGCTTTATTGTGACATTGACAGTTCATTGTCTTATATTTTGATACAACTGACTTGGAATTTGAAAGTTGCTATCTAATTCCACCAACAAAAAGACTTTACGATCACTCATTTCCGTTTTTAAGATCCTTCGGTGATCGCTTTGTAAAAACAAGATCGCAGGTCTAGTCGTATGCCGCCCGATAAAACAACTACATACAGGCGATTTCCTTTTTACTCCTTACGGTTAGGTACATAGTTCTGACCCCAAATTAGGAGTCCCTGTGTCGTGGGTACCAAGAACTACTAGTACCATGGTATCACAACACCCAGACCGGAAACAAATATCTGCGAAATATGCAAACATTTGTCCCGCAGCGGGGATCGAACCATCACCTCTTGCGTCTCAGCGCACTCGTCCGCCGTGCGACAGAGGTCGTCGTTAAACGAAAAGGGTAATTTTTGTACTATTGTCAGATACAAAAACAACTTCTTATTATTATTTATGAAAGAAAGAAAGACAACATTTATTTAGCACGACAATATATATATATATATACATATATACAACAAATTTTTGAAGTTAGGATGGTGGGATAATTTATGAGAATAATAATAATAATTTATAAGTTAGAACAGCCTACTAATAAGTACAACTGAAACAGAAATGATTAAAATAGATTGGTAAATAGTTTGAAGGTGCGTGGGGACGCACCTTACTGCTTAATCTATCTATCTATCTATCTATATTATAAATATAATAATCATGTATATTGCATGTGTGTGTCTGTAGTAACAAATATTTTTTTTATCTATCTATCTTACTTCAAATCTTAGTTCGGGGCGAACTTATCATCACTTTTATTTTCCTTAGGGGTGACATTTTTTCATAAAATGTATATGGGACCACCGTTGTTGCAGTATACTCTCATACCCATTAGAATGAATAATTTAAATCAGTCCACAATTAGCGAAGATATCATGTAACAAACACATACTCTCCTTTTCTAAAGTCGGTGAACATAGGTTTGAAACAAAAATAATATAAAACATGTAGAGAATAACATAGTGGACGGAGTAAAACATCAATTGAGCAGAACTTGCAGATAATTCTGAATCGATACAGTCAGTAAATTAGGCAATGGCAGGCTATGTAGCTCGCAGAACCTGTGAAGAAAGGTTCACATACCATGTGAAAGCAATACATAAATGTAGTGAGTACAATTGTCCAGCACTGAACTTCTATATGCTGTTGATGATGATAAATAAAATAAATAAATAAATAATGCAGGACATTTTTCATACAGCATCATCTCGGCCCAAAATAAGCATAGCTTGTATTAGTATTTCAGTCATGTAGTCCCAACATGACTGAAATACTAATTATATACTTTTTTTGGTAAATACATTATACATAGAAAACACCCAGACCCAAGACAAATATTTGTAGATACAAACATTTGTCCCGCAACGGGAATCGAACTCGCAACCTCACAACCTTCTGCGTCTCAGGCGGGCTTTCGCCCACTGCGCCACAGAGGTCACCAAAAAACCGATGATGTTTCTTTTCTCTCAAATTTATTTACAACTCTTTCATTTACTATTCATGTTATTTACATATGATTTTTTAAACACCCTACAGTCACAAACATAGTCTTGACCCCACACTAAGGTTTCCCTGTGTCGTGGGTATCAGAAACCTCGGGTCCCATGGTACCACAACACCCAAACCCTAATCAAAGATTTTCAGATCATGCAAACATTTGTCCCGCAGCATTTCTTGCGTCTCAAATTTCAGATAAATCAAATCAAGTGGTGCCAACCTTGAACATTTCTAAGCCACTCACACATACAACGGCATTGATCACGTGCACAAACATTGCATGTGTTGATTACGAAGCGATTGTTTCATTTTATCGAGAGTGGCGGGGGTGTACCCCAAATAATCTGCAGTATCCTTCAGGCGTTACTTAAACTCTAATGAAAAGTCCATCTTTTTGGTAGTACTGCGGTGGTTCATGATTATGTTCGACAGTGATCCGTATAACTTCCCCGCTTTGCAGCCGCTTCAACCTAGCCGGGCACATCTTGCTGCGCTTCGAGCCGCAGTACCAATTACTGCTGGAGTTGTTCTGGTAATATGTGAAACCGTCTAGCAAAAGAATAAACTTCTTACCACTTTTAGACGGGATAAGGATGCCATTGTCTGCAAAACAACGAAATAACAACTGAAAATAAAAAAATACAAAACCTATGGAAGAATAAAAAGGTAAAAAAAATACTTTAAGCTAAACTAACTATGCGTCATCGATTAATTTAGAAACTTTCAATAATACAGATTGCAATTTCTTCTCAAGAAATAACTTTATTATCTTGTTTCCTAATAGGTACTATGATAATATTTATAGTATCGTGACACATGGGCGCCGCCAGGATTACTTTCAGGGAGGTGTATCTGCATCTACACATTATAGGTACTATAAACTAAAATAAAACATAGACTTTGTATATTATGTAATGTCAATGTGTAATGTAATGAACGTAGGTAGATTTAGCACGTTACGACGTGTCAACACGTGGAATCTCTCAACGATGGGAGACGCGAGGCTAAGCGGCCTGTGCATGCTTGGTATTCACATAAAAATAGTAAAGGATACAGAATTTATTTACAAGGTGATTAACAAATTTGGACTTAATATAAAAAGTAACTTAATAAAAAAAACTATGTATTTTCTTTCCTGACAGGGGGGTGCAAGTGCACCCTGCTGCCGGCGCCCATGTCATGACATGATAGCTTCTGCAACTTGATGTAATTTGTCTACCGGGACCTTCCGGTTCGTGGTCTTAATTAAGAGGTTATAGGTGAAGTTGTATTCCCCCCTCTCCCCGTACAGAAATTAAACATTATATAATAACCAGGTTCAATTGGTAAGCAAGATAGTTAGGGCATACAATTAAAGTATACTTATAACAGGACATAACCAGCTAACTATGGTGTCGAAGTAACATGCGTTGCGATAGAAAAATACTTTCTATCGTAAGGTGTAATACTTTCGAACTAACGTCCATCGTATTCATCATTTTATCGATATAATTAGGACACTATTTCAATGAAATATTCTAAATATATTTATTGCACAACCTTTATTATAAAATAATTACTATAGGAACACATTTATCTTTGTAATTTATGAGTAAACTAAAAACTTAAACTGCATGATTTAAATGCTGATTCATAATATAATGTCACACCTCATCTATCAAATAAATAAGTACTAAGTAGTGGTAATAAGTACATTAAAGCACAATTACAAAAAAATGCCAATATGCAAAATGTACATCGATCAACAAAACACAGGATATCTATTTTTTGTTCTTGTGTAAGTATTAAATCGATACTTTTATGAATGATTATATAGTTACTAAAGGCCCACGCAAATAAGCGCGGTGGCAGAGGCGATAAAGGTTGTCCAAGTAAAACTCTTCATACAACTGCTACTGATCATCATCACCAAACCACGCCAATTTGCGCGCGCCTCATTGGGAAACTACAAAAAGCTCATTGATTAAGTTATCTATTAATATTTAACAGACGTATTAAAAAGAGGACGTGATCCCAGGTAGGTCTAAAATATGTTAAAAAACTAACGACAAGCTAATTTGTCGACGCTTTATGTAAAATTGGGTGGTATATTTTTCTAATGACAATAATTTCAATAGAGACCGAATATGTAGGCCTAGTAATTGATTTACCATTATTTCAAAAATACCTCTCTAATTTACACTAATGGAAGCACAAGCTTAATAAATTAATAAATAAGTAGGTATTACATACCTATTTAACATAGCTAAGTACGAAACTGTGAGTGGATATTCTTAATTTATACTAAAATAGACTACAACACTCGGCATTTTAAACTAATATTTTTTTAGTCATTGTATAATTGGTAAATAATTACTGTATAACTTCTTTACAAAAACTATACGTACAAACTGGCAGACTAGAATATGTAACGGACTTCTTTGGCTGTATCTTACTGATATATAAGTGACTATAGTAGGACCAAAGATTCGCTGCTGATGCGGCCCTGAAACTCGGTTCACTAGTGATGGGCAAGCGCTGCCCCAACAACCTAAATTATCGATAATTTAGGTTGTTGGGATGAAGGTCAAATATGTTCAACGCGCTAGATGTGCCCCCGTTTTTGATCGTACAGAAAATAAAGACAGTTCGTTCATTACTCTCTGGCAGCGAGTCTTGTGCCTTATGTATCGGCAATATTCTAAAATAACATTATTATGAACTATATTTATAAATATGTTTATTTTACCTACATAAACATTACAACTATGTTAATGTATAGTGTTAAGGTTTTATTTTTATTTTATTTGTGGTTTTTTTGACAACCTCTGTAGCGCAGTGGGCGAAGGCTTGAGACGCAGAAAGTTGTGGGTTCGATTCCCGCCGCGGGACAAATGTTTGTATCTGCAAATACTTGTCTCGGGGTCTGGGTGTTTTCTATGTATAATATGTATGTATTTAAAAAAATATATAAGTAGTATATCAGTCATGTAGTTCCCATAACACAAGCTCTGCTTAGTTTGGGGCTAGATGATGGTGTGTGAAAATGTCCAGCATTATTTTATTTATTTATTTATCAAATACCCATACCCAACAATTAAAAATGTATTTAAAATGCGACCCAAATTTTTTAAACCTGCGGGATTCTATGCTCCATTTTAGCATTAGATCGGCGACGCATTGCCACTTTCTTTGGCTTTACTTCGTATAACGCTGCCGCGCTGGTGACGAAAATCTTGGGCACTATACATACATATAGTCACGCCTGTTTCCCGGAGGAGGCAGAGACAAAGAATTTCCACTTGTTACGATCCTGACATACCTCTTTCGCTTCATTCATCCTCATTAAATTCTTCATACAAGCTCGGCGGTTTAGTGTACTTCTGACCTGGCCTTGTTCTAGAATGTCTCCAATTTGGTCAGAGTACGTTCGCCGAGGTTTTCCTCTTCCAACTATTCCATTCACGCTCGTCTTATATACTTGTTTTGTTAATCTTCTTTCATCAATCCTTTCTATATGCCCAAACCATCTCAACATACCTTTCTCAACTGTCGTGATACATACCTTTCGAGTGATAGAGTGAGGAACAGCGTGTTAAGAGAGCAGTATGGAGTGAATGAAGATGTAGTAGGTAACGAGAGTTGAGAAAGGTATAGGCACTATACCTCCACCTTATAAGGCTTTACAAGCTCAGATACCATGTGCAGGTAACAGAGCTCCTTAAGGTACAGTCTATCAACAACGAGTTGTATAACTCATTAGATAAGTACATAACTAATCAATAACCAAGCCATCTTTTATACAATGTTGTTACAAAAGCCATAATCAAGAAGTGAAGTGACCAATGTTATATGAAACTAATAAACTTTACTTTGCCTACCTACTTTCATTTCAAATAAGTACCAAATGTTCAATATTTAGTCAGAAATTCTGACTAAATATTAAATTCTTATAAATTCTTATAAATATAAATTCTTCTATACAGGTTGAATATATCAACCTGCATAGAAGAATTTATAAAGCTATCGTAAAACATGGTTAGTATATATTAACCCGAACCCCGGGGGGTTAGTCTATTCTGCTTAGTCTAATTTTCGATTGTATCGATGCAGTGTAGATGATATCGGGCGATCAGTCTAATCGTTAGAATAGTAGTGCAGAGCCAACTCCAGGTCGTAGAATGAAAACTTTCTATCTCGATACTTTATTGTCTCTGTAAAAAAATCGCCGGTTTTCTAACATGTCCTGAATTATATAAAAAAATCGTAATAAATGTATCCTATTAATATTATAAATGCGAAACTTTGGATGTTTGTTGCTTATAAACTCCGTAACGGCTGAATCGATTTGGATTAAATGTGGAATAAATATAGTTCGTTACCTAGACTAACATTGGCTAATTTATATCCGGGTACTACGAGGGCAGAGCCGTAGGCTAAAGCTGGTGTACAATTAAAGGATATGTCATCTTTAAGGATATGTTACGTTAATTATTATTTTTTAAATAGTATAGTTTAACATTTTTAAAGCCAACCTACATTGTTCTACAGTTGAGCAAAGATCTCTCCTTACTGTCTTTATTTGACAACCTAAGTGGCGCGGCGAGCAAGTAGCCAGCTGCGACGCAAGAGGTGCCGGTTCGATTTCCGCTGCTGGACAAATGGTTGCATGCCCAGCAGATATTTTTTTCCGAGTTGGGTGTTGTGGTACCACGGTACTCGCAGTTCCAGATTCCCACGACACAGGGAATCCTAAGGTGGGGTCAGGACTATATATTTGTCTGTTGGGTGTTTATTAATTATTTACTAGCTTCTGTCCACGGCTTCGCCCGCGTGGTCCCGGATAAAAAGCAGTCTATGTGTTATTCTAATGTATAAGCTATATTACTGTCAAGTTTCATTAAAATCCGTTCAGTAGTTTTTGCGTGAAAGAGTAACAGACATCCATCCTCATAAACTTTTGCGTTTATAATATTAGTAGGATAGTCAACTGCCGTCGCTGGTCTATCGGATTCTATTACATGGAATATTGATATTTTGATAGATTCCAAAAAAGCAGCTAAATGTTTTATCAGGTAATTAAACAGGCTGAGTAGAGGAAATCAAGATGTTAGATAATGGATGATAGTATGATAAAATTATGTTAAAATCCGTGTGTGCATTCTAATAATAAATAAAACAAACAATGTGATAGTAAGTTTTTTACTTATTTTAGTTTCAAGCATCAAATTAAATCTAGGCCGTACTCAAACGGTTTTATAATTAAACAATGTTTAAACCCAAGTAACGGTGTGTAATTATCCGGTGTAACGACGAAAAATTTTTAAGCATTCTTTTTTTTTTAAGATTTTTATGAGTAAGCACACAATACTTAAGTTTTGTTTAATATTTATCCTGATGACATGATATCTGGCTACATAGTACGGTTATAAAGATATAAGACAGATGGACAAGCATACAAACGGACGGGGTACGGGTATATAGCCGTAAATAGTAACCCTTATTCATAATCACTCCATAACTTTAGCAGATGTATTAAAGTTTTCGGTCTCTATGCTTTATTTAGATTTATAAAAGAACAGAGTTCAAGTTATAGACCTGATAAAGTTAGTGAGTAATTATGACTAAGAGGATAACTGTTTAAGCGCAGCTCGAGTACTGGCAATAGAACTCAATCGCGCAACGTCTCGCCAAGAAAAACTAAAAGCGGGTGGGCGAAGGCCCGCCTGATACGCAGAAGGTTGCAGAATCGATTCCGATCGGGAATGTTCCAAATGTTCCAAATGTTTGTATGATCTGCAATTATTTATCCTCGGGTTTTTTCTATGTATAATATGTATTATTTACAAAGTATATTAGTCATGTAGTTCCCATAAAACATACTTTAGGAAAAAAATCCAGCATTATTATTATTATTATAATCTAAGTCCTCGATAAAGTAATTTTAAGATTTATTTATAAAACGCGCGTCAGCGACCTCGTTAAGGCAACACTCGGTATTCATAACTATTTTAGTGGTCCTCTTCAACGGTGGTAGTCCGTCTGCCCGTTGGTGACGCTGGCGGTTTGCTGATACAGTTCATAGAGGTGTTTTACAACGTTTCACAGACGGCCCAGCTTTCTGCCGACGGAACCCCCATGCTTGAATAATTTGGAAGCCCCTCATAGACTCCGCTTTGTCCACATGCCGGCGAGTTTTCGGCGCTGTTAAGTAAAGTGATTGGTTTAGAAAGTCCTGAGACGTTTGTGTACAGATAATTTTGTGTCTGTGCCGTGGATGGGCGCTCATCCTTCGCCCGTCGGTCACAACACGAAAAAGCGTGGATATTCCTACAAAGATAAGAATTGAAGCAATAAATGTACGGCTTCCAGTAAACCGCACTAGGTCGTTGTGCCGGAATCTGACCAATTCACTTCATTTTTCCGCTCTTATCGAGAAGTACAAAGCAGGTAAGTAGCAGACCCGAATCCCAGTAGAGCACACGATCAGTTCTAACATAAATTGTTGTAATAGTACCCAGTACTAATGTGAAATTCATGAAACACTAGTTAGCAAATGGCAGAACAAAACGTACTGTAATTTAGTACCACTGATGCCATCTCTTGGCACGATAGTGAAAAAGGCTTAAACTCTTTTTTGTAAGATGTTTAATTCAAGACCAACTGCGTCCCACAATGCCAAAGATAAACTATAAAGTATAAAACTCCGATAATACTTTATCATTAAAACTGTTCCTAATGATAGGACTTTAGCGGTTCACATTAATTTCATCTCTTTTAATACCCCTTACGCCATCTATTGACAGTTCTAGAGAACGTATCACTGAGTTGGGTTCTCATTTCAGTCTTACGAATTCAGTAATGCCGTGCCTGGTGTTGCCAAAACAAGTCAAATGAGGGCGCTGAGAGTCTTGAATCTGTTTCATTTGCTCAAGGTACTTATTAGTGTTGGTAGATAACGAATAAATCTTATTTTTAACTCCATCGTTCTCTTATTCAAGATGTTTGATTTATTGCTTCATTAATTGTGTTATTTATTCGATTTACGGATAATTATACATAAAAGGGAGATATACCGAATTATTCCCTAATTATTATTTTATAGAATTGAAATTATCGTGGTTTACTATTCTCCTGCTGACGTTTTGTTGACCGTTTAGAGGTCCTTCCTCATGAGCACCGTCCGCGACCACGCTCGAAAATCGTCTGGCTGTGGGCATAGGCTAGTACTTTATAAACGAAAGCTAAAATTAGATCAGTAAGGCTGCAATTTGTTACCAGCCTATTAAAGGCTGAAGCATCGCTTCGGCTAATCGGTTGCACATAAATACTTACCAATCCAATCCCTTTAATTTCGAATGATAGTAGGTACTGTATTGCTTTGTTTCCAATATGAGATACACACATACATCGACTTAGATGTATGTATGTATCTCATGACGTAACGCCGCCGCATTCAGCCCGATGGAGAACGCTGTAACAGCAGGCAGTCCAAAACTTGTAGGATCTCTAATAAAATTGAACAAAAAACGAACCGTATTAAGGTTTTTTTTACTACTAAAGAGATAAACAAACTTACGGCCCACCTGTTGGTATGCGTTACCGTAACCTATGGACGCTTGCAGTACCAGAGGTATCATTTACGCGTTGCCTTTATGATATATCACGATGAAAGATCTCAGGTGCGTGTAATTTCACCGGCACAGCGATAAGAACATTACTGCTTGGCGGCAGGAATAGGCACCACCAGGTAGCACTTCCCCGGATGAGCTCTTCCACTAAAGCTCTACTACTCTTAAAATAAAATTATGAAAGTTTCTACCTGAAACCTGAAAAATGAAACGTCTGAGTATGTATTTTTCGTCAATTAATTCTGTAGACCTGAAAAAGAGTATTTTCTTTCAATTCATCGGCTTTGTTAAAAAAATATAAGTAACATTCAAAACGGTGAAAAAAAACATCGTGTGGCAAGCGGCATGCCCTAGAATCTAAAATTCAAAGGCGTGTGTCAAGTGGAATACTAAATAACTCTGCAAAACGTGGGTTTGTACCAAATATAATGTTTGGATATGACTACCCCCTAGCTGGTAACCTCGCGGTTCTACGTACTGAGTAATATATCTGAGTAATGTTAGCAGTTGGGTAAAAAGCTTCTATGAAAAGAAAATGTATAGGTACTTACCAAACTATCTGTACAGGGTTGCCCAGAATATATATTCTATCGCGACAGAGGGTCAACATCATCATCAACAACAGCCAGTATAATTGTACTGCTGGAGTGTTCCACTATAGAGTCCCATGACGAACAATCTTGGCCACCGAGTTCCCGCAGCCTTTGAGATGGCATCGGTTCATTAAGTGGAAATGGGGTCATGAAACTACCACATAAAGTAATGACTCTTACTCTAGGATTTTTAGATTTCCTACATTTTTCATTAAAGAAAATGGTGGTAAAAACCTTTTGGTGAAAATCGAACAAATCATCATTTTGAGGTACTTAACCCGAAGCCAAACATCTTTTTATTTGGAAATACGACTTTGACTTTTTAGGAAAACTAGACCACTTCAATAAGCAGAATTATCCGTTTTCGTTATAAAATACATATTCAGGGACAACCTGTAGTATGACCTACTACTAATGAATAGTTTAATATGAAAAGTAGCACACTAAAATGTAGGAATAAACTTTGACAAGTTGTCGTACTTTGCACGGCAACTACTTGTGATCTGACCTGTTTTCCTGTGATCATATTTATTTGAGGGATACTTAGGAACCCTCAACAACACTACCTAGCTCTAATGATTATCCAGCTTGGAGAAACATTGAAAATTAATTATCTTGAACTGATTCGCAAACAGAATTGCTCTTTTCCGTAACATAGGGCCGCCAATTATTTTTCCTTTGTATTCCATTATTTTATAGCATTATCACAAAGCTTGATCACTATCATCCTGCATTGGCTTTAAAAGCTTACGCATTGAAAGTCCTTTAATAGTTAAATAATAGTTAATAATGTTTCTGTTTTCAATCGACGGTTTTGGTTAATTCGTTTTTTCTATTAGGATATTATTACGGCTATTCGACGTACTGTACTAATCCCGTCTCACAATCGTCGAATGTAGTTGCGGACCGTGCTTATGAGCAAAGGACCTCTAAACGGCCAACGAAACGTCAGTAGGAGTCTATTAAAGTACGTTGTATAGTTAACCTTAAAATGATACCAAACCACGATAATTTCAATGCTATAGTATTTTGTAGTCTACTTCCTATTGCGTCTTTTTCTTTCAATTTACACAAGCGTATCAATAAAATCATTATAATATTTTCAGTTCTGCAGAACAATTTAATATTTTCAAGTTGTTTTCGATAGTTGCTACTATTAACTCATACTTTGAAGCTCGCACGAGAAAACAGATATTTAAATGTTTATTTTTTCCTTGCGTGAACGTGATGATGGCGTATGAAGCTGAAGAGGTATGGTATGCCAGGATCGTAGCAAGTGGAAATCCTCAGTCTCTGTCTGTCGGGAAACAGACGTGACTTTATGTATGTTTTCTCATTCGTGCTTTAAAGGAAAAAAAAATTATGTATAAAAATAATGCTTGTCTGCATTTAGCATAGTCAAAGACTGACGTGTTTTACTGCCAGTTTTTCATAAAATTCTGTCACTAATACCTGTCTGCTTTAAGCTGAGGCAAGGACTTAGACATGTCTTATCGTAATGTTTCTATGAAAAATGACCATAAACCACGCAAAGTTTTAGTACAGTCGCGCATAAGACATGTCTGTATGTCTAGACTTAGTGAGTACAAGCATAACCCTGTTAAAATATTTCAATAAAATATATTTTCTTCTACACACAATGTTCATTCATCAATACTTTTTTTGCAAAACATGGCTTGCAGACTTTCTTCGCGCATCCCAAGCATATGGGTACGGCGCAGGAAGAGCAGAGGTACGCCGTTTTCTTTTTTTTCTGACGACAATCACGATTAAAACATGTTTTTCGTCTGTTGTTATCTAGTTTGTCTTCTTGAGCTAATTTATGTTTTATTTCAGCAGCTATATCTTCGCTCAGAACTGCAGATAGAATATCTTCATCTTCATTCCAAGAATAAATCTTGCGCCTGCTCCGAGTGTGCTTTCGTCGCGACTTCTCTGCTACATACCGAGAGAAAAGTTAGCGATGATATTCAAAAGAGGAAACGTGCCGACCATCATATTGAAAAATTGGGATTTCAAAAAGGGACCTTGGACCCTTAATACTTACAATAGAAATATACATTAAAAAAGCCGGAGATTCGTATTCCTTGTTTCCTTCTCCTCAACTTGACCAAACATAACATTGAAGTTTTCCGTGTATGTTTGTTTTTTTTATTTTTACCAGATTTTTCACTGGATTTATTTTAGTGCGGTTTAAATAGGCAATTTTATTTATTTTGAAGGATCCTAGTTCGTTTATGATAATTATGTCTAATAATAAAATCTCCAAATGTATATGTCAGTTTCCGTGTCTATAACTGAGTTGTTAATGTAAAAAATATAATTGCTGTAATGCCATAAACCAGAGAGGAATTAGGGGAATACATGTGTATGGAAACTCTTCCATACAAACCACTTTTCCTCTTAAGTTGTATTTAATATATTTATGTCGAGTCCATCTAAAAGTATTTTTTTATTCCAAAAACTATCGTGAACTTGACTATTCATATTGTAAAAACGGGAATTTCCACGAACTGCACTATCAACACTATATACAATATGAAAAGTAATTTTGTTACAGGACGCAGTACCGACTTAATAGGTACAGGTCCAAAAAAGGGGAAGGCCTCAAGTTCGCATACGAACTTTTCAACAATTCATACATCAATAAAATACACGCCTTTTTCCCTGAGGAGTAGGCAGAGAGTATGAGTTTGTACTTGCTAGGATCCTGGCATACTCTTTTGCTTTATCTAGTGAACTTAATTGCATAAATGCGCAATTTAGGCTGAGAGATGTTCTGAACTGCTCCTACTACTTAACCTACATAGTTATGTATGTATGTATATGTATGTATGTTATGAGTACTAACTAATAACATACATACATATACATAACCCACACTAAACCAATGTCAAAACGAATCGATTCAACGGACTTTTAGCGCAGTTAGAATATTCTAAAATGCATTTACCTTTTTCTTAACTATGCCGATGTATTAGTTTGTAATTTCACCTTTTAAAATACGCATAACCCTATAAGGTGGATATGACGAAGAAACAATATCTTTTAATTCTTTAGGTTCCATACCCGAGGAGCCCAACGATCAATATAATATGATATCACTAAAGATATTTCATGACTATATTTAAATGGAGATGCGAATTTCTGGCGACGAAAGGGATGTCTCAGCGGGAGAAATGTTTGCTTGGTACATACCTTCATTGGTTTTGCAAAATTTAATATTTTTTCCGGGTTTGGTCGCTATGAAAACTATTTTTATGTCACTAATAATCACTACGTATCAGGGCTATTTTGATTCTCATCTACGGAGTGTCTCAAAATAAGTAAACTGAAATAAAAAAAACTGTTCTGTAACTGTTTCAAGTTGAAATCATATAAATAAATAAATAAACACCAAGCAGTATACAGCCACCTACATAATCCTGACCCCAAATAAAAATTCCCTGAGAAGCTTGTAAATTTCTCCGGATTCGCTGCGGAACAAATGTTTGCATGTTCTGTAAATATTTGTTCAGGATCTGGGTGTTGTGGTACCATGGTACTCGTAGTTCCTGATACCCACGACAAAGGGAACCCCAGTATTGGGTCAGGACATATGAACAATCTGTTGAGTGTTTATTTATTTATTACTAGCATCTGCCCACTGTTTCGCCCGCGTGGTACCCGGATAAAAAGTAGCCTATGTGTTATTCTGATGTATACGCTATATTACTTTAAAGTTTCATCAAAATCGGTTCAGTAGTTTTTGCGAGAAAGAGTAACAAACATCCATCCTCACAAACTTTCGCGTTTATAATAGTAGTAAGATTAATTAATTAATAGTAGGATTTTATTGAGTGCCAAAATTGGAATGTTGAATGAAATAATGTTCATGCTCGCAATAAATACGAAATGAAATATGAACACGATACTGCTTCCAAATCCACCTAAAAAAATGCATTTTACGTTATTTGCATGTTGTCTTATGTTAATTTTCGGGGTGCAAGACTGCTCTTAAGCTTTCAACTTTTTAAGCTCTAATAGGTACTTATTTTTTCACAAAATATACATATATCCAGTTCTAGCTTCTCCGTAATTTCCTCGAACCAAATATTCGAAGATATATGACAGGTGCATAAAAAGCCTCTACAAGGCGCACTGAATCTCTCTCCATACTAGTTCTTTCACCACTAGACTTTTTCGTCATCATACCTCAACCTGGCCTCTAAGACAACAACCCTTTTCTGTGAGATAACTCTCACAGAAAGAGGAGTCACGCCTGCGAAAATATTAAATTGTATCGAAATGACAAGAGCTTTTGAAATGTCACGTGACTGCTGCCCAATTTTTCATTGACGAATTTGCGTTAGCGTGGAGCTGTAAACTATTAGTCGCTGGTTTAGTAATTAAGAACCACAATCAATTTACTGTGCATTATAAAAAAAAGATTCTTAAGGTGCTATGAACAATCTATATGAAATTTTACCAATTTCTTGTTTAGGTGGTGGCGAAGAAAAGAATACCGAAATGAAAATAAGGGTTTTCTTGTTGTGATAATGTGTTCGTCTTGTAAAACCTTATATCACTATAAATAAATTATGCTCGTAATTTTTCACACAGCATCATCTAGCACTGAAGTAAGCAGAGCTTATGTTATGGGAACTGCATGACTGATATTCTGGGTACTTAAATATAAATATTTTTTGTAAATACATACATATTACACATAGAAAACACCCAGACCCGAGACAAATATTTGTAGACCATACACACATTTATCTAAGTCCAGGTTTTTATTAGAAACAAGTACATTCTAGAAATAAAACAGTTTTATTGCACAACAAAGATTTAATATATATTAGGTAATATTAAAAAAAATACAAGCAATATTTAAAATCAGCAAGAATATGTTTAAAAATCAGTTCAACATTAAATATTTAACATTTTAATTCTAAATACATTAAATAATCTTAATTGCGTAAACGAATCGGATAAATGAATCTGCTTAAAAATTGTGAAAAACAACTCAGTACTAAAAATAGGTAAATTGTAGGTATCAGTTTAAATAAATTAATATGAGTTTCTAAGACTCAATGATTATCTTTTTGCTTGTATAAGTGAGCACCCATCTCAACATATTTATGCATTGTGCGTTACCAACAATTGCAATACTGTTATTTTCAAATAACAACTATATCTTCTGTTTTTGTTATCTTTTCATTTGCATTCAAATGTAATTTAAATGTTTTTTTTAATAAATTCTATATTTCCATTAAGTAAGGCTTTTCTCATCGAGCTGTTTATGCTTGTTTCTCGCGCTGTAAGTTGCGTCAAGTAACACGTTGGTTGGTTAATGTTTATTTCGTGTATGCACAAGTTTTCAAGGCATTGCCTCACCATATTATAGGATATGCTTAGTTGCCAGATTTATAACCGCCTTTTCAAAATCCTTAGTCAGCTGATGGTACTCATCGAGGAAATTTAGTCTTAATATGACTAAAGGCCCGGTCAAACTGATCAGTACATTCACGCGTACTTTGACAACCATTTTCCATTGGTCGCCACTGCAATCGCACCACCACAGCCATGGACTGTGTATAGCTATTTAATTGAGGGTGAGCAAATGCAGAACGTTCCAAAGCCAAAGTATTAATTTATAGTTACACTAATATAGTATGTTATCCAGCAGTGTTTATCCAGCACAACCCTGAGTGGAGGCCATATTTACCTCAGACTCTGCTGCGCACACAATAAAGAAAATGTATATAGTAATATTTAGTAGGTACCTTATGTTTTGTGTAGTAGTTTTTAAGGTAAATAAAAAAAACAATTCTATTCTATTCTATGTTCCTAAGCATCGCCAATCGCCTTGTAATAGCAAGTGAAAAATTAATTAATTGTGCATACTAACTTAGTTTTTCATTTACTGCCATTATTGATTATTTTATGTGCCTCTGTACCTACTTTTATTTTTTTGAACAATTAATTACTTAAACATTCGTAACATTAATAGTGAAAATAAAATAAGTTCATAGATAAGTGTAAAAACTTCAAACTGTACTAAAGTAGTTTCTAATGAACAAAACGTTTATTGGATTTTTAACATTGCACGAGCTGTGTATCGTGGGTAGTTCGCGACTACTATTCCATACCATGTTTATTTTATTTATAAGCTATTTATTTTATAAATAAATAAAAAGCCAACTAACCCCACACTAGGATTCCCTGTATTGTGGGGTGGGTATCAAGAACTACGAATACCATCGTACCACAACACAAAATATCTCCCGTAGTAGGAATCAAACCCCCAACTCGTCTGCTGAAGTAACCGAGTGTAATTCCATAGACCAATCAAGGTGTCTAGATAAATACCACTTTCTGTTGGCGTTAACGTTTGCAGAAAGATTGAATTGTATGGGAATGACATTAGCTGTGGAAATGTCACATGACAGCTGCCAAGTTTTACCTTACGTTAGCGTGAAGGGAAAAGTAAGCGGGAGGTATTTGTCTAGCAACCTTAACGAGAAACTTTTTTAATATAAACCCTTTAGTTCAATGACTACTCAGGAAGCTCTATTGTTTTATTACACCGGTAGCTATCACATCTCACCTATGTTTATAGTACAACCAGCTTTTACCCACGGCTTCGCCCGCGTGGTACCCGGATAATAATAATAATAATAATAAATAATGCTGGACATTTTTCACACAGCATCATCTAGCCCCAAACTAAGCAGAACTTGTATTATGGGAACTAAATGAATGATATACTACTTATATACTTTTTTTTTGTAAATACATACATACATGTAAAACACCCAGACCCGAGACAAATATTTGTAGATCTTACAAACATTTCTCCCGCGGCGGGAATCGAACCCGCAACCTTCTGCGTCTCAGGCAGGCCTTCGCCCACTGCGCCACAGAGGTCGTCCAAAAAGTAGTCGTAAAAAGTAGTCTATGTGTTATTCTGATGTAAAAGCTATATTACTGTAAATTTTCATCAAAATCCGTTCAGTAGTTTTTGCGTGAAAGAGTAACGAACAAACTTTCGCATTTATAATATTGGTAGGATTAAAACAAATGTTTTGTTAATATAATAATATCAATGCAATTATTTACCACTCACTGTAAAAATATTTCATTAAAATAAGCCAGCCAGATTAGAATCAAATTTATCTTTGTTTAAATACTATAAAATATGGCCGGACTATTACGACCACAATATAAACGAAACATAATGCGATTGCAGCCAAATTGTATTTGGGCCAAGTTTTTCCGGCCACATTGTATGGAAGATACAACCAAAAATTAAGATTCGTTTAAGATTTTTCTAGTGAGTATTTTAAAGGGAGGTGTTTATTCATTTTCCAACCAACTTTTTGAAGACAGGCTACTACAGGCGATATCGTTCCCCAAGCCCTACCGACCAAAAAAGGGACCCAAATATAAATAAAAAATATTTAAAAGAAAAGCAAAACTTTATTTGTAATCATAATTATAACTAAATACCTTATCACTATAATTTCATAATTACTTGACAGACTACGTCATGTAATTTCTTCGAAAAAATACCCATACCCCATACCAAGTAAATATAAAAAAAGTATTTAAGATCACCATTTTTTTTGCAAACAATGAAAGGCCCACCTGATGATAAATGATTACTGTAATGAACGCATGCAATTAATGCAATAAACAGAGGTGAAGTTTCATGTGCATGTAATTTCACCGGCACCCATACCCTTCAAACCGGAACACAGCAAATCGAGCATTACTACTCGGCGGCAGCAATAGATATGGTGGTAGTAATTCCCCGTCTTTAGTAGATTGGACTAGGTTATGTCCTAAATGTATACCTAAATGATCCTATATCTTATTAATAACAATTAAAAACATCTCAATGGCGCCTATTTTCTACACACCAACAAAACTTAATATAAACGGTCGCTCTCTTTTACTGGTAGTGCACGTAAAAAAGAGATGGCAAGAAGTTTACTCCTGTCAAATTAGTTTAATCTTCTTCGTGTTTATAGTCGGCATGTTTTGAAATTGACTAATTTTACATTTTTAATTTTAATTGACTAATTTTTTTTTTTTTTAATTGACTAAGATATATCTTTCTTTTGTTACTGTTAGTAAAATATTGCGATAATTAAAATTAAGTTTAGTTCATGTACAAGAGAATCGACGCCAATATCCAACAAAACATCTGCATTAATTAATTAAAAGTTAGTTAGAATAGTAAGAAAGTAGGATAGGGATAACAATTATTTAATAAGGATTATTGATATAATGAAGACAAGAACGTTAATTACAATAAAAATAAAATTGTTATGACTAACCGTTTCTTAACAAATTTTGATAAAATACTTAATTTTAATTATTTATATCGCGTCTCATCTAGCCTTCACTTAGTCGATAATCTAAAATCTTAGTAAATAAACAAACACGTGGCACATACACATAATACCCACAATTCGATTAATTACTTGAGTTACCGCAAAAAAAAGAAAAACGGTTAAACATTTATTTTGCGGTAATCGAACTCGCATCGTGGCAGTCTACCTGCCATCGATGCCATTAGTTCTCACTACGTAGTAAAGTGCTTGGTAAGGCGCTCGGTGGCGGGAAAATACACTTTTGATTTCAACCTCTCCAAGTATGTCTTGCACTTGACCAATTTACTACTAAAAACGAAAAACAATAAACTCGAAACGATTATTTGAAGGTTTTTTCATCCTTTTGATGGTGTGATGATATTTGCTTCCTCGGATTTCACTTTTAAAACAATTCATATATTACCTCTAGAAGAACTAATTTTTATGTACTCTGAATGGTAGACATTTTGTTTCTTGGACGATTTGTAACGATTTGTAGACTGCTGAAGCTCATCAAAACGCTTTTTGATCAGCTTGCTGTTCTAATGAGAGGTTAACTTTTTAATCTTAGGCAGGCCAGGCTAGTCCGATTGCTTTAAACATGTCTGGGAAACTATGCGAAGCTGAATTTTGGCTTCATAAACGTCAAACGTCACATTTTGACATTCTCGATCTAACCGTCCGGTACTGAGCATTAACCTTCTGTTTCATAATCACTCGCTAACTTAGCAAGTCGTTAACTCTAACCCTGTCCTTTTCTAACTCTAAACTAAGGATATAGGCTGGCAACTTTTAGCACGCTGCTAAAGTTAGCGAGTGATTATGAAAGAGAGGGTAAGGCTCTTGTAAAATGACACTTAAGATAGTCATGAAACATGATACGTTATCGACAGTCTAGTCTAGATGAGTAACTGTTCATACTAATATAGTTCTCATACTAATGAGAACTATAGAATTACTTGCCACAGACCAAAAAGAAAAGCTCTTATTACGAATTTCTGAAGCTTTAAAACTAAAATAGTTTAAAAAATAAACTTATCTTCTATTACTCATGTTAATTTCGTCGTGATCATGATCGCTATCAGCACGATACAAAAACACTGCCCCCGTTTCATCCTCAAAGACCATAAGTAATTTTGCGGCACATTGTCTTCCCCTTGCTCTAACTTTATTGCAGCGGTATACGCGCTTCTTACCCACACTCGTCTTATTTGTGTTATGTATGGACCACGACTTTTCAGCCCAGACAGCTTCCTCAGCGGCAGAAACACTCATGAATTTTTCCTCAAATAACCATTCCTTAGATCTTCCGCGCGGCATTCTCGTCGATTCCACCTCCATCTCGATAATAGTTTCATATTCTTCTTCTGGAACTGTAAACAAATCACTAGGTTAGGAAATCATTCGCTTACCTGTAACGGCTTCACTCCGGAAGTAGGTACAACGTAATTAGTGAAAATTATATAGAGTGGGTAGTTGTTGGTTGTTTGGTAAGAAGGGAACAGTTTGGCAAAAGGATAAGATTATGCATCATAGAAAAGCACACATTCTTCGTTAGAAAGACGTAGCTATGTAAGCTAAGTAAAGTTAGTTTAACTAGCAGTGTAGCTTGCGAGTAACGACGAGCACGTAATAATGCTAATTAAAAATCCAGTGGAAAAATATTTGTGCACTAACGATACCCAGAAACGATCCCTCGACCTTAGGATCAGAAGTTGCGGGGATTTTGATTTTATCCCGTCTATAAGCATATTTTTATTATATAGATAGGTTTATAAATTGACTCCCAATCTTTTTAAAAGTTTAATGAAAGCATTAAAATAAAAATTACCACTCCTCCGGTATGATAAATGCGAAAATCGCCCAGACTTCTTTTATTTCTAAAAAGTTGACGAAAGTTTCCTGGAAATAAAATCACAAAACATAAAAAAAAACCCTTATAATTTTTTACATTTAAATTGTTTTTAAAACTCGGGAGAGTTGGCTTTTGTCAGCATACTCGTGGCTTCTTTTGCTTTAACTTAATTAATATACATAAAATCGTTTTTTGGTTAGAAGCTTCTACACTAACATAACAAAGAGGTAAAAATTGTTTGTCTGTCTCTTGACCTTTAAAACTACGGAACCGAATCTAAAAAATATTTTATGAATAGCTACGCATTGATTAATCTATTTTATTTAATCCACATGCGCTGACTAAATAATTGGATAGACGTGAAAAGAATATACTACAAACTTTTAAACCGTTTTTTATGTTAAAAATAACTTAACGCGGAAAAAGTCGCGTAGCATTTTACTATTTTCCAATAAAACATAAAACTGTTGGTACCTACCTACTTACTATACCTGCCTACTGTCATAAAGTTAGCTAAATTTTATCCTTAATGGAACCGATAAGTATCTAAGTATACGCCATTTAGCGAAGAAACGGAGACCGAAAGTACTATGGTCCTCTCTCACTAACTTAGCCCCCCTATTTACTACCTCATACTAACTATCTTCTGCCCACAGGTTCCCCCGCGTGGCACGTACCTGGGTAAAAAAGTAGCCTATGTGTTATTCTAGGTCTTAAACTATTTCCAAATTTCATCCAAATCGATTTAGCAGTTACGGGGATTATTAGCGACAAACATCCAACTTTCGCATTTATAATATTAGAAGGATAGGCACACTTTTTGTTTTCGTCCTGTAGTACACTATGCCATTTATAATGTGCCCTGTACATGTACAGTACCGGCATAACGCCCATCACTTACCTAAGGCAAAAAAAGACTACATTTGCTGATTTCTTTATTTATCTATTATAATGAAACTCCCTGAAACAATTTCTTTTGGTAGTTAGGCACAACACAATCTTGCACGAAAGACACCGTATAGTGCTTTTCATGGAGCAGCCTGATTTGCGACATCGATTGGATCTTCCAGTCATTTCGGGGAAATGATCACCTTGCGTGCGTTGCATGTCCGATGGTTGTGGTACTATGACCGGCCGGCCACGCTTTTTTTTCTCTTTCAGAATATCAAGAAAATCAACGCTCGCAACAAATTCATGCAAGGCTGTAATGTGATAAAATATCTTTGAATGTCATGATGCTAGTTGAAATCAACAAACACAGTTTTTAACAGCGACTGATAGAGCGTATATGTATTTGCCATAAGAGGTTGTTTGTTTGTTTGTGAAATGGTGGCACACAAACATACTAACAATGATAATCTGTCACCATTTATCTCCGAAACGGCTTATCCGATTGAAACACAAAAAACCGTTGCAATCTATTTGACTTTAAGGATGGTTCTTATAGCCACAATTCACTAGAGGGCGCTGCAATAGACGGTGGAAAACGGTGGTTTTAAAATGAGAGTAAGCCGTGTCTAAAATTTCATTATATACCTATTAAGTACGCATACGGTGGGAACAGTAAAATTAGGGTGGTTTTAAACAAACTGACTTTGTAACACTGCGTCATAATCAGCTTTCGATTGTTTCTCGTACCACTTATTCTTTTTGGATAAAACGGTGTTAGGTCAGTGTACGGTGTAGCTCTTTATGACCTATGCAGACTAAAATTATCACAGCTTTCAATTTGTAAGAAGGTGTCTAAGCATTATATGCGAGATAATGAAAATTGAAGACGTATGACAAAGTGACAGATAAAACTCGAATTTAAACAGTCTAGATGAGCGTATATACGCCGGAGAAAGATTTACGAAACGAACAGTAGTTTGAAATATAAGAAACAAGGAACGGCCTATTAAATGGAGAAATGGTGTAATTGGTAAGATCATCGCTATACCGACTAATTTAGGATTGCTCACGTTATTTTATTATACTTCTATATTCCTTACGATGTTTTCCTTCGCTATTTTTAGCAAGTGGTGAATACCTACTTAGAAATGTACGAGTTGTCAATTCGTCTTATTTTAATCTATATCATCCATACAAAGTAACTAGGTACTACCCATTCGCCATAAACATTGAGCCTTCAAAAAGCAGATAGAGATCGGCTGCTTCATTAGGTACTTACCAACAGGCTAGATTGTGGTCAAACGAAGGTCTACTGATGCTGTAATGAATTAATTGCATCCGTTTCCTTCCAGAATCTTTGTAGCGCTATGGATGAATGCCGGAGGGAAGGGAGGTTCCAATCATTCTTGCTGTCTCCGCATTTGCTGATTAACGTCTGCTCCTTGTAATTATTGTTTCAGTTTTGTTGCACGCTTTTTTAACAATGTGAGATCTTATAATTCCATTGTGGCCCAAATTTTTCATTTACCTATAGTTAGGAATGATTAGGTTATATGAAAGTATTAAAAGTTCTCGATTCTCGACCACGAATCGGAAAACACGAAAGAACCACCCGATGGACCGATGATATTTCAATGGTTGCAGGAAGTCGGTGGATGGAGGTCATGGAGATGCCTCAGGACGTACGTTGTGGTACTTTTTTGAATATGTTTTAACAGCGGACGGGCAGTTTATGGCGATGACGCTTATATAAGAAGCGTCAGTGCTCCTTTCGTAGGAAAATGCAGTCTTTTGTTACTTGTAAATTCAGTAATAGAAAAAATTAAAAACGTTGCGTAATGGAGACTGCAGGGTTGTTGAGGTTTTCTATGAAGAGGGCCCAAATCTTTATCTCAAATACCCCCGACCAGTATATCTCATAAACTCACCAGAAAACTGAGTATTAACCTAGAAATTTTACTCCCAAATTTAAGGGCCTACTGTAGACTAGGCAAAGTTCAATTTATTCAATATAATTATTTGTACCTAACTAGTAATGAATTACCCTCATGATGATGAGAGTAACGAATAACAAAAATACCACAGAGATACGAACAAAATGAAATCATTTGTACGTTGATCTTTTTTTTTGTAGCTCAGAGAGCAACGTCTCTCTACTATAACTTTATGGAAAGTAGTTATTAGATCCAGTTGTTGTAACGGTACGGGAATGCCTGACTGAACACAAGGTTTTTACTACTCAGTTACGCGACCATAGTATAATTATTTAACTTAGTACATTATTTAAAGGTAAGCTTTTTTTTAACTGATTTGACACTACTCTAAATAGAACGATTCTCAAATATGTATATAAATTTACTAAACATTGAAGTCAATCTTGTTTTTATCATCCATGATTAACAGCATCACGGATGAAAAAAACAAGATTGATTCCAATGGACTCCTCAAAAGTGAAGCACTTAAAATATGCCTGGTTGTAAATCCGTATCTAAGTAACGCTTATAGTAGGATGTTGATCGGCCAGTATTGTAAGGTATGAAAGCCAATCTCACAGAGCCCGGTATAGGCGTCTGTTTACAATTTAGGCAGAGTTCTTTTTTTTTCTCGACCGTAGCTGTTATATTCATACCACCTAGGACGCTACCCGTAGCGTCCCCGAACAAATGAACTTCATCAAATAATAAAGTTTAGTTCAACATATTCAAAAAGGGATTATAGCCCCATTTCAAAAACAAAGTCTATAGAAAGTTGAAAAGACTCAAATAATCATCCCAAATTAAAAGTGAGCACCGTGAGTTTCCTATGCGTGAGTAGGTAATTCAAATTCAAATAAAACTAAATCCAGCGCAAAAACTCGTTTTGTGAATAGAATGTACTTAGTTTTAGAGCCCTATCTACAGTTAGTAACAGCATACCCCGCTTCGAACACAAAGCTTCAAAATAATAAGCCAGGGGTAACTTTCCAAAAAAAGTAACAGTAGGCTATAAGTTAAAAGGTATCTTGATGCCCTATACATAAAGTAGTATTTGAATGCGCAGCTGGATGCCTACCTGCACCTGGCGCTAGCATTGAAAGCAATCAAAGTATTCCATAAAAACGCTTTTAAATAGAAAAAGCATCAAAGGGCAGGACGTCTAGACATTCTTCTTTTTTTACTTCTAAGAATGAGCAGGTAGAAATCTGTAGCATCGTGACGGACGGCTAATGCCAGATGATATTGACTAGAAAAACTTCTCCAGGGTTCATGCACATTTGATTTTATTATTCGGTAACATTTTGGCACGTATACAGTACACATATATCGGTAACAACTGGGTTGCATTTTCTAATTGTGACGTCACTTTACATTTATGGCAGCTTTTACGTTTTTATTGATATTTCTTGCATTCTTATTAATACTATTATATTTTGAGTGCCATCAAAATTTGTTTAGCTTTAGAAAATGCCAAAGAATGTTATCTACACTTAACAAATTTGACACCATAAAATTGTACTCTTTTTATATCTTATATCAATAAAATTTTGACTAGAACTAGAACTTTTGGCTACCATACCGTCAACCAATCGATTCACAGACAAATGGCAGTATTCGATGGCAGACTCTATAATCTAAAACAACTTAGTTCTAATATCAACTACAATTATAATATCTAAATTATAATTAAACTATATCGTTTTCATTGAATAAAATCATCATTTAAAAATATAACATGTGTATAAGTAAGTACATTTTGTATGATTCTGCTGCATTAAGTCTAGTATCCCTTTGGAAATATCGGGATAGTATAACATAAAAATTAAATAATTAATGCATTCGTCCTCTCATTTTTTCCAACATTTGAGTGAATAAACGTAAAAATAGTTACAGATTTGGCACTTTGAAATATTTAGGTACAAAAGCTTGGCTTTTAAATAAAGCGCAAAATACAATATAAATAAGTCTATATTTTTCCATTATTTCGTATTGTTCACTTCAAATAAAATAATAGTAGTTTTTTAATTTGCAGTGAAAAATGCAAATCAAGCACAACTATAGAAATACAAATCTATATTTCTACATTTGCGACAAGCAATGGATCCGCCAGTTTTAAAGGTATATCCAGGTAAGATCCAGCGCCGAATGTCATCCCGCATTGTTGAGCGAGACAGATTTTACTCTACAATGGTTTGCTCTAGGAAGGTTTCAATACCTAAGAAGGTGTCGTCGGAGTACTCATGGCAGTAAGTGAGAGAGAGCTTGGGTGGGTGCGTGTGGGCGGGCGGCTGGCCCAGCACGCGGTCATTCAGCGTGAGGATCGAAGCCGGGCACGCACGCGACTTGCGCGAAGAACAGTACCATAGCAGACGTGACTTGTGCTGTTTCTTCCTAGAGTTGATGAAGAACGTGTTCCCCTGGTAGTACAAGAGTCTCGACCCGCGTGACGTCGCCAAATAACGCGCCACACCTTACAACAAAACATTGTCAATTCAAATACTGTACAAAATATACTTATCGATTTGAAAAAAAAACATCATTCCTGAATAAAGTCGCATGAACTAAGCATTTCGTGCAAAACTGCAATAAAGCCATTCCAAAATAATACTTACACAACTTTACGACGCAGCTCAATCCTAGATTTACTCAAATACAATTTTACCGCAAAAACGTATAACTTGTGTTCCCAAAATAATTTCTTTGATACAAACACATGCGCAGAAGGATACCTCTAGATATGGGTAGGTGTACATACAGGCTAAAAATAGCGAGACCTCCAGGCCTTTTAAAAACATGTATTTTTCTTGGAATATTTGACATCAAACAAACTTCATACTCTGTGGGTTTATTATATTTTAAGCTATAAACATAAATAATTATCACATTGTGTAACGTAAATGCACTGTCAAGGTAGAAAGTCTAGGACCTTCAAAAATCTCATCACAAAATATCACAATGCAGACTTCTTAGATATTAGTGATTTACTATAATATGCCTATGTGTCTTCTATGGTGCATAATTATGTCATTATAGAAATGCTTTGAGCTAATAATACTACCTAAAGCTAGCATACGTGAAATATGAAAGAAGATGTAGAACCTCCTTTCACTATTTGGGGATTTTGTCAGAAACTTCAATGTAGCAGAGGCAAGAGGAACACTTGAATTCTGGACTGTCAAAGTTTAGTGCGCCGTAATTGACAACTGCATCGGCGCCTGGACAGGGCCGTTACGCAGCAGGAGGGTGCGTGGTGCACTGACAGCGTTTGATCCTGCCAAACCATCAGCCGTACGCGCAGACTCCACGAGCTTGACTTCCAGCAGGCACCTTCAAACCACCCAGTTCATCATCAGTTGTGGTGATAAATGGACGATTAGATTAATGATACGTGATCAAGATATGTAGATATCAAATCTATGCCAATATCAGTAAACGAAAACAAAACGTAAAAATATTCCATAAAGTCGCCGACATAAAAGAGCCACAAAGAAACGAATGTTTGAATCAAAAAAGTTTCTTTATAGCCGCTATTAGGCATGAAGGATGCAACATTAGCGGAAGCGGAGATGTAAAAACAACCTTATTACTACAATGGGATGTTATAATTTGACAGGCATGGGGCAGAGGAGAGAGGGGAGCTGGATTCTGGTGTATTATCGATTGGTACCATCAGCAGCCAACGTGGGGCGAAGTGCGCGAGGCATGCGCGCGGCGTGCTAGCCTGCCTGCGAGCCGCGCGCTAGGCCCAGCCACAGAATACCTAACACACACAAACATCACCCCACTCGTTGCTATAGGTACCTTATTTCAGCCGCGCCGCTCGGCTAAATGCCATGACAACTTACCGATGTAAACGTGATTAACGCTCCGAAACCAGTTATATCAATTAAGAATTCTGGTCAGAATTTCAACAAATGAGTTTACACCTCCAGGTTCTATCGGCCAACGGAAATGGAAAACTTGAAGTTAATTGGGAAACAATAAAATTTAACGTAATCAACCTGTACCTACAGGTACAATAGGTTTAGAATAATCTGATTATTCTTTTTTTGGTACCTATTGCTGCAATTAGGTGTTTTGAGCGAGTAGATGTTTCGATTAAACTGAGTCGTTGGCATACAATTAAACATCGAATTATTATGCTCGAATCAACCAAAAGAGCCAATTTTGGTTTCATTATCATAATACTCGCTTCATTAGTTTATTCCATCTCATTTCGTCTAACTTGATAACAATGAAGCAAAGCTTAACATAATGAACGCAGCTCATTCGATAAACAAAACAATATCGCGCCATATCTAGACACGAAACTGTTTAATGTATTTATAACTGAATAGGTACAAGTACAACAACCCGCGTAGAACGTAAACACGAAAACGAGGATCCGTAGATTGCGTAGTACTACGCAGTTCACGCACACAGGCTCAAGGAACGGGGACTGCGTGGAACGGAACGTGGTACGAGCAGGCGAAATTAGGGCATTCAGGGCGTAACTAGGCTATAGTGCGGGATGGAAGGGAACGCCCATACGATCCCCGTGCCTTGCCGAAGTTTCTTCTTTCATAACTTTGTAGCTGGTATTGATCCATCACAACTGCGCAATTCATGACCTCTCTGAGATACGTCGGATGTTACGGCGCTCGACTATTGATAACGGTGTTTGTCTGCCTACTGTTACAATACTACCGAATTTTATCTATTTGTGGAAACTTCCTCGATATTTTTGCTTGATTTAAGATTGAGTTCATCATTTCAAGTTAAACTTATGACATTGAAAAAGTTTTGAGTTTAGGAGAGTCTAGAAAATTGCTTTTTTCTTGAAATGTATTTTAAATATAAATTATTAATAAAAAAACATGTTTCCATAGGTTTTGCTGTACCTAATTTGTTGGTTGAATGTTGGTAAAAAATAATAGGTTAATGAAGTATTAGGCAATTTTTTTTTGATGAACTAAGTAGGTAAATAACAGTCGCGGTTTATCTGCATAGTTAAAATCAGGGTACAATTTCTAGGATCGGCAGAGTAAAAGCATTTAAGTCGAAAACGTAAACTTAACAGACACGTAAAAAACTTTTTAATTATATTTTTTTACTGAAAACAGTACTTTATATTTAGCATGATCTGGGAGTTTGAAAACTCGTACCAGTTTGATACAATTACAATTTATACATTTCTTGTAAAGTTAAGTGTGATGGTAAATCTTTTTTTGATGTGCTCTTTTTCGTTTAGTGTCTTGTAGGATGGAAATGATAAAATGTGGTTCTTAGTTTCTTCACATTTTTTTTGAACCACAAAATTCCTGGTGCGTTTTGTGACAGCTGTCATGTATTCTTTAACCCCACTATTAATAAGAAGTTGTCACTTTTATCTCAAACTTTCAATAATCATCCTCGATAAACAAACTCACGATTACCATGAATCATAATAAAATACGAGAAAGTTTTAAATAAACTGTACTTAACATTGCGTCTTGAATTTCCATTAATGAAGCCACGTAAGCAGCTCTCTTGGAATGTGACCCCATTTTTTCAATAAAATGGTTTACATTGTAGACTTGAATATAAACTTTTGCAAGGCTATATGGATGCTAGTACTATCTAGATGCTAGATCTAACTAGATGCTGAGTACTATCGCTGCCAAAAAAAATGATTACAGGGTTTGTGAAAGGCAGTGTGCATAAACAACCTAACATTTAAAAACACTTAAATAAAGCACTCTAAGCAATAAATCAACTAACCAAGTAGCAAGTTTGCTCTCTGCTTTCATCTGCTTTGATCATTTAATTACGTCTGTCGGACTTATGTTCAGTAACGAAAGGGTTCAATCAAATTGAGAAATCAACATTTTATTCACATTTTAAAAAAAAAATACATCCAAGAGCAAAAAAACTTTATATTTACAAACATTGTTCCGGCCACGTGTATTTACGGAAGTAGCCTACGTCAGAGATTTCGACGAGCACGTGACGTAGATACTTAGCCTTATGTAACGCACCCTTCTCCCTCCTGACGGGGGGTGACACGCACCCCCTTCTCCCTAAGCATCCCCCACCCAGGCCACAGATAGCAAACCAGTCACTTCGCCCACGCCACGTGCCGGCCGGTTAACATGCTTCATGCTTCCCATAGATAAACAGCCAAATAAGGAATTCAGTCATCTCTTTTATTTCCTTAATTCCCTAGCAATACAGAGTATTTTCGTCATACAAATTAAGATAGTTTTTCCATAAACGAATCAACAATACCAAAATCAAATGCATTTCTCCTAGTTAACGTCTTATTTAATTGACTTTATCACAATTAAACTACTAAATTCAACATTGCACTGGCGATACAATTGGAAGGCCTGTATTCCAAAAATAAACTTAGTGTAAGTAGATCGAGACTCAAGTAGATCTTCTTACAAATTCGATCAAAAATTGTAAAAAGATCATTCTTCAGATTTTGTTTTTGGAATACATAACAACACAAAACAAATATTTCAAACCTTCGTTTAACTACCTTCAGATAGGAACTTTCGGACGTAAGATTCGGTATCCACCTAACTAAACACTACAATATAAAGTTAACACAATAAAAAAAAAACGAAACACGTTTTTGTAAAAAAAAATCTGTAAAATATGATTAGTTTTTGTAAAAAAATATGTAATTATCATGTACTAAACAACAAAAGGTTTCTTTTTAAAATAATTTTATGGTTTTTATCAAATACAATTCAATAGATAAAAAATCTAAAAAAAACATGATAAAAGAAAAAAGCTGTTTAAAAAAAGGATAAAAAAAACACTTAATAATTGGCTGTTCCTTATAACAATCCCAAACAAAATAGCCCTAAAAATACAGAGAACAAAAAACGTATAAGTTCGCTATCTGTACCTATGATAAACATCTTTCTTTCTGACGTATTTACCATCTGGCGTGAAGTAGTAGCTAGGCGGAGCGTGTATATGCCTTCCCCTCACTAGAAACAGGACGTCTCCTGATCCGGAGCGGGCCGGGGCCGTGATGACGTCCGCCCGACAGCCGGCCATGTCACGTGACGAGCAGTACCACTGTTTCCTCCCATGTGCTTGCAGATTCTTCAGATAGTAAGTGTAGTTGTCTTGTACCAACAGCGACTTGCCTGTCCGCGACGGCACGTAAGTAGCCGGCACTGCGTCAAAATCCATCAAATATCCATCAACAGCTACACATGACAAAGATATATCCTACTCTACCAGATCACAGATCATACATGGTTACCAGCAAAGTACTACATACTTACATTTTTCTTTAACAAAGATAATATTGCTAATGAGGTATGTGCGTTTACTGAAGTAATCGTTTGTGACTAAACAGTTCTAAGTTAGACAAAATACTTACCCAGATTTAAATCGGATTTTCTACGGACATTAGTAGGAAGAAATGTTTGTAACTAAAATTAAGCGCATCTCTATCGCTATAATGAAGTAATTAGGAATGAGACGAACTTTTTTTAGATATGACCAGATTCAAAGGAATTTAAATAAAATAGGATTTTGGTAGCGCGACCGGTTCAATTAAAAAGAAAATAATATGTAGGTATAGAGAAATTTATTTTAATAACAAGGATGATTTTCTCATGTAATAAATACGTTTGTAAAAATTCGACCACAAAACAATTTGTTTTGATGCCCTCGCAAGTGACAGGTAGAACAACTTTGATTAGGAACCCCAAGGTTGAGGTTATGAACGGGACATGGCAGTCAAGGTTACTCCTCTGATTTAAATCGTGTCAGTCGGTCCCTTTCCTGTGACCAGGCTCATGGTTATGACTCCCCCAAGAACCGATCACTTCCTGGTTATACGTACGCAACTTCGCGTTACATTTGTACACATACCGCCTAGCACAGTACCATAGGATTTTCGATGAGTTCCGGTACACATTGTGTGGCCGATACATGTACCCGTTCGCGACCAACTTCGGGTAGCCGTTAAGCGAGTATATCACATTAACTGGAATTTCAATGGCGTTATTCTAAATATAGACACAAATTCTATGGGGTAATAAAAAACGTATTTCTTTTAAAAATTCTAATAAAGAACAAACTTAATAAAAAATAAAGAGTTAAATGTATGAGGTAGAGAGATATGCAACTAACGGTGGGCATAAACTTAACAAATACCATGATGAAGACGGCTCGGCTGCACTGCAAGCGGCTATAGCCAAAAACAAACGGGTTTTTTAGTTTTTTTCTCGAAAACCGCCAAACGTGTCATCTATACGGCCATCTTGTATAAAAGCAAGCCACCTAGCTGCCAAGACGCCTGCAGTGCCATGGCCTATATACTTTTTGGGAAACGGAAGAGATCGTCCTGCAATTCCACTGCATTCAAGTTAAAAAAACAGAGCACTATCAGACAGTATGATTTACGGTCTTGCATCGATGCCTCAGTTCTGAGAAGACCAACTTCTTGCCATCAGTGTGTATCCTGGCAGCACAGCCCCTGGCGCACGTCCAGCGTCTCTTCCGCTGGTAGCAATCGTCCAGCTGGTACCAATGTGCTCCGATCTTCAGCAGTTGCTCCCCGCTTTCAAGACACGCCTCGCTCTGTATAAATACTGCCCAGGAATTTTATTCACAATAATTTTTCATTCAGTGATAACATTACATACAAAAGAGTTTAGTTATGGAGCTCAAGGCAAGTTAAGAGCCGATAAAATGAACAGGATTCGAAGGAATAAGTTAGTTCACCCCCTAACTATCTACTCCAGACTTATGACTAAGCAACTTACCCTCCAGGTTTGTGGGGGCAAAGGAAGGCAATTTTAAATAAGATAATGAGTAATAAAACGCATTATTTGACATACTATTCAGTTCAAAGCAACCGCTTTGTTTCGACGAACCACTTTTACTACCTTAGCGTATAACGGAATCAGGAATTTCAGTAATTACAAACGATTCATTCGTATACGTTTATGGATTCAGCAATAAATAAAATACTATTACATTTACTGTGTGATTAAAGTAAAAATACGCACCTAAAATATTTCTAAAAGTAGAATAGTATAAAACAATTATACATTTCGGCACAAGATTACGGCTGAAGATCAGACATAAGTACTCATTCGAAGACATTATTTCAGGCAATCCTGTTACTTAGATTGTTCCAGAAGGAAGATGAATTATTAGTGAAAAATGGATATGGATAAAGATTATAGTCTTAACTTCCTGATTTACATTGCTGTTTTCTTTGGCAGTTTTTTAAACCAATGCTGAGATCAGCAAACAGACTCTGAATAAATTATTTGGCCTTATCTACTCAATATTCATAACTATTCCAGATAAATTCTACACAAAACCGGGCTATGCGTTGCTACATCCGCTTTACTCTAATCGACAGATATATTGACTCTACATAAATATCTTCTACATGGTCATATATTGTATAACTTCTATTAGAAAACTATCGCTCGTATATTTTTCATAAGCTGGTATATTGTACTTCTACTCATAATACTACGTCTACTGTTAAATACAATTCATAGGTACTATTGGAGTATTCATTATATTCATCTATCAGTCATTCCGCTCGCTATAAGGCGGTCAATAAATAGAATCTTATAAAAAAGCATCAACAAGACTGCTACACTATAGTTAAAGCTATACAGTTTGTATACATAATTTCTAAACATTTGGTAAGAGAATATTGCACATTCACGTTTACAATCATCGTATTTTTTTGTAATTTTCTTAAAACTAATATAAATACTTCTATTCAAGGCGACTTAATGCATCTGTCTAGAGCCTCCTTCGCTATCCGTTACTTACCTGCCTAACAATAAATAATAAGATTTAATATCTAAATTGACGTTATAGCATGATTAAATCAAAACAACAGCTTCCTAAGCTGTAAGCACTAACATAAACAAACTTAGAATAAAACAATTTTGATATCGTATCACAAATATGTAAACATCCTAACTTAATAAATGGAAGAATATTGAAAGCCACCTTGGTTACGATCAACCTATAAGCTATAGGCAAAGGAACTACATATTATATACAACATATAATCTAATATAAGTGCTATAAGTAAACAGCAAGGCTGATAAAGCAACAAAGGAGACTATGATTGGTCCTCTTAAGGCGTCACATCATGACGCTAGTTTCATAGAAAAATTCTTCAATTTTAGCAGTATATATTCCAATTTGTATCGTTGCTTTGAACCAGAATTGATATCGAGTTCGTTTTATAGCTACTATAAACGCTCGTTTTGAGGCATGAAGTACGTTTGTATGAAACAAGTCATAATGAACAACCTTGAATGTTACCATCCTACATCGAAGAATATCTAATATTACTTTTTCATCAAGTCGGTACCGATAAATAAATATAAGAGGTAAAAATCATGCCTTTCCTTTTCTTACTTTACACATGATGTTTACGTGAGATTATTTGGTGAAAAGCCCTAATTAAATTAACGCAAAAAATCTAGAGACCATCGATTAAATACATAATAAGGCCTTAATTTTTTTTTGGTCTATGGAGAGACAAGTTCTTTAAATAATCTTATCGCTTCATGGCCTCTTGAGTTTGACAACTTAAAGCACATTCACTCAGAAAGCAGGTTGCCGCCGGCACGAAGCCGTATCTGCGTTCTATGTGAATGTGTCTGTAGATCGTAATGTCGGGCGCGACGCTCCGGGTGCGCGGTCAATGCCTTGCGTCGAGCAAGCCGCGGACCAGGAGGTCGCGCCAGGCCTACATGATGAGAGCCGCGTGCGGCGCCGGCGGCACTAGGGGCATGGCTGGGATAGCGCTCATCCTCCGCGCCGCGAACCCCGGCACAATCTTATACTTGCCCATAGGGTCTACCTCGAACTTCCTGGATTCATGCTTCGCGGCGTTGTACGTCGTAGGATGATTGTGCGAACCTCTAAAGTACACCAGCCGTCCGTCGCGAAGACATAGAGCCACTTGACACCGCTCGGCTTTCTGATAGGACCTGGCACATCTCCAGGTCACACGTCGAGGATGCGAACCGCCGTCCTCGTAGAATATGTGCCCGTCAGCCACTAAGTGCAGTCCGCCGCGTGCGGAACGTATGTAGAACCATCCTGAAATAACCGAATAGTTAGACACATTATTTATTACATGACCTACGGCTAAGGCACACTTTTCTTTATAAATAACAGCAGATATAAAGGATATTTTTACTTCTAGCTGATACTATTCTTTTGTTTGAAAACGAGATGGCTGTATCGCGTTTCTAGATGGCTACGATTTTAAAGATTTCTAATACAAAAACTAGAATCTGCAAAATAGAGGTTGCTCGTAATTATGCCGGGCTGTTGAGCAAACAGAACTCTATTGCTATTAATCAAGTTTTTTTCTTAATTCATCCCAAAACTACTTATGAAACGACAGAGCCTTATCAAATTGACCATTCGACGTAGTATGCTTAAAGAGGGTTCAGGAAATGAAAAGTCTTGAATGGCCTCAGCGCAATATAATCGTTTCTTTGTACCTATACACATCTCCGTCTACTCGTAGTTCTACTCAGCGTTACACTCCTTACCGACGACTGCTGCTTATAGCTACCTTTATTTGCATAATACTTTCAGGACTAAACATAATAGTAATAAACATATCTTATCACATTACAATAAAATAATACTTTAAAAATAATACTTCGAAGGTTAACACAGGAATCATATACATTCGAACGGAAAACATACCACTGGTGTAATATGAACGAGATAACATAAACTATGGTAAACATTCAAATCGGTAAACATAAAATAGGTATTATATGGTAAATTCCGTAGTAAAATATAAATGGACAAACATTTCTTTATATTCTCCATAAAAATATGATTAAGTAAGTACCGTCAACAGCAGCAAAATATTAAAATTATATAAAACAGTTAAAGTAAAAATAAACAACTAAATCTCACTAAACAAAAATATATCTTAAAGCTAACGTATACAATGAGTATTAATATGAGTAAATTGTAATAAATGCAAATATCTACTTTAACAAGTCGTTATATCTAATCGTATACATGAGTTGACTTTGTTCGTAACAATTCTTGTAAAGCGTTCTACAGACCGTTGTTAACATAACGTGCGTCCGCACCGCGCGCAACCGAATCCAATCTCACTCTGCCTCTACTCTACACTCCTTTCCAACAACCGCCCAGTAATACACAATCTCACGATTTAAATCGTTAAAAAATAATGTAAAAACAATGTATAAAAATACTTAGGGTATCATAAGAGAACTATCACTTTGTACAGTCGCTACAACTACAGACCGGCGGGCGACCGGAACAACTCTACCGATACTTACCTACCTACCTACATCTGTTCAGTTCTTCAATACTTAATTTTGATTTATTAATCTTCAAGTCAATGTATAGGTAAACAAAAATAAATGCAATTTTGGTTAAGTACCTACCCACTGTATGAAATTGGCTCTAATCGTAATGTCGCGCCGACACGGCCCTACCTAGACTTAATAATAATCGTATACTCGTACACAGCGCAAAAATATCTACCATTCATGAGTGGTTATCTACTATCCATAACATAGATCATATCATAATAATCTCTTTGGAGAAACATTACAATACAAGAGAATGTGCGAACTATAGTTCGCAAGTGTTCGTATACTCTTACATGTAATCGGTAAATGCGTGTACACGTTTTCAGCTCAGCGTCGTAGACCAACACCGGCAAGAAGGCACAAAAGCATAATTTGACAAACCATCCGAAGGATTCGAATCCATCTTGAGTAACATTCGTATCTATCGTAGAGATTCCAACTGAGATCAAAATCCGTGCCGAACACCAACAACGTTTCGTGAGCCGATGATAAAGTCCGAGCGACGCTGAACTTCAAAAATTGACTTAATCAGACAAACCTCTTTATCTAAATCAGGGCTGTACAATAAGTGTTTGTGCTTCATTTTGGTAGAAAGAAGGGTTAAAACATAGGTCGGATGGGAGTGGCACGCACGCCGCACGTGTGCGCGCTGTTCATCTGCACGACGCGAAGGCCGAAAGTGTGCACGGCGGCGCGACAGCGTGGGTTTCGGCTGCAGCGCCACCAGACTTTACCGCTGGCCGCGCGCCCGTTGAAGCAAAACCGGTGCGCGCCCACTTCGATGGCCGGCTTGCCGCGCTTGCTCAGGCAGTAGCGAAACTGGCCCGGAAAGCAGGGGAACGGGAACGGAAGACCCAGCGTCAACGGCGCTTCGGGCGCGCTCACCGACTCCACACGAGCGGCGACTGAAACTAAAAACAGCCCGTTAATCACCCAGTTCACGGAGCGAATACATGGTCTACCGTACAAATTCTACTGCCTTTCAAATTAACACGAGGAACGATCAGATAGTACATGTCTGGTGAAACTGAGTTAGGATATTGATCATTGAGCACAAAAACCAATCTTACAGAACATACCATTTTATTTTTTATAATTATGATTCCATATTCTTTTTAGGCCAATTGGTAAACTTGGTCGGCGTGACTCAGCTTAGCCAAGACCTTAGCTATGGACCTGGCAACAACACTAAAACCCTTATAAAGATTTAAACAGTTGTTTAACTAAACAGTGTTTTGTTTTCTGTTGAATTTTAAATGACACATCAGAAAGGGATAATCCTCTATATGTAAGGCCGTGTCTTTAGCATTCTAATTGTTCGCCGCTGATCATGTGTGGCGAGGCAAACACCTGATCGCTATTCGAATGAAACGAACTCATTAAAAAATACTCTATATTTTGTGTCTTATTCTTAAAGGAACGCAAGCAACAACTTATTTATTCTTTAAAGAAGTTGTTGCTTGTATACGGACGATGTCTTCATGATTTGAAATATGCACAAGCTATACCATTAATTTAACTGTGACACAACAGTGCAAGAATAAAAATAATGGCTCTGTGTTACTTATTGTACAACTCACGTTGATTTTTCGCAGCAATGAGACCATTAATCGTTTTTCTGGTCCCAAAAACTCCCAGAAACGTAATGCAAATAGTTTGCGACAATTTCAACGTCTCAAACGACAGACTTACAGAAAAACATGCTCAAATATACGTTTCTAGTTTCATCAATATGAAAAGGGGAAATTCAGCTAACTGATTTCAGGAATGCATAAAAAATACTTAGGGAAACCGCAGGTTTAGAAAAACTATTACCAATAGTAGCCCTACAAATCTTCTGATGACCAAATAGTTACCTACATTTCAATACACTATTAATCTTGTCAGTCTTACATTAATTTGTCTTTTTGTTTTAGAATACACCTTTTTAAATATTTACTAAATATCATGATAATCATCAGATCGTTAATGTAAAGCTGTCTTCTAATGTTCAAATAAATGCAACGTAAAGAAACATCTCACACGTGCTCAATTACGGAGAAGCAAAAATCTACTGGTCCTGGAATGCAATGTTCCCTTAAAAGCTTATAACACAAACCAATAGACGCTAGTCCTTATCTCACAGCCTGAGCCGCCTGTGCAATAAATGGCTTCAATCTTCTTTAGCTCCCCATTTTCCAGCCTTCACTACACAAGACTGCTGCGTGCCAATCTTCTTTCTTAATTTCAATGTTTTCTGTCTTGATTTTCCTGATCCGATCCTCTCTGGATCGGATTGACCTCCTCTCTGGTAATGGATTGGTAAAGTTATCGGGAGTGAAGTTCGGTTGATGACTGTGGTCTCCCTTCACCTTGATGAAGCGACCGTCTAAAGTAGTCTGCACCCGGCATAGACATCCTCTCGTATCCTTGTCCCGGCAGGCCCAATTCAGTTTGCTTCGATACTGGTTGTTCACCCAGAACTTATTGCTTTTGAATATAAGAACAGATTTTCCGGCACGCGATGGCAAAAAGAAAGCCTCTGAAATATAAACTGAAGCATTACTATCACTTTTCTAAAGTATCAGCCATAAGCAGACGGTTTCAAGTTCAATTTTAATCGATACCTTATTTAACACATTAAGGATCAAGATACAAAAATAGGAATAACATTTTTTTAGAAGAATAAAAAAAAAAAATATTTTTATTTAAAAAAATCAAGACAGGACCACGGAACCACTATTCTTGGTCCCGTGTTAACTATTAAATCTTAAATTTAACGCATGTCCCTTTACATTGAGTTTTATAAACATCTAGTAGGAATGCTGTTATTGGCCAATTTTTTCCAAAAGAATCATGAACAGTTATTACAAAATAATCATCTTTTTAGTAGTTTTCTGATAAAACTTGGGTTTCTCGTGGTTGTGTTCGCCCTTGATGGATATTACTTCGCCTCGCTTGTTGGTCTTAGCCGTGGCCTTGCAGCCGGCGCTCTTGCGACGTGAACACGCCCAGTACGTTGGTGGGCACTCAATATATGAATAACCATTGAGCACAAGACACTTTTTACCTCTCCCCGTTGGTATGTATGCAGCCGTTATCGTACCTATAAAATGGCAGGTTAAAACTTACAACAACTTGAAGGCAGACTCAAATCTAATGTAGATATACCTGCTTAACAGCTTCTACTGTTTCATTTTTAGATTTTGTTATTATTGTGATGCCTAAATAGAATAGGTGGATAGAATGTATAACACAAAATAAAGCAACAAGGTCAGTAACAATAAAATATACAGAAGACATCGTAAATGTATTATATCTAGGACACAATAAACAGTATTGTGAATCCTTCTAGGATTAAACGCAGATATCATTGATTAAGTATGTATAGATAGATATATTAAGAGTAAAAATTCCTCTACAGAGGACTAAATTTAGATAAAAATATAAATAGTTGCTAAAACGATGGTGTTCTAAGAACACCATGTTACACGATATTTAATACTCGAATATTCACATGTAAAGCTTTGGTTTAGTGTTTATAAATGCATACATAAATACTTATCAACTTTTACAACAAATAATTTAACATTAATAGTATAGTACCTAATTAAATATTATGTAATTTCACTACATGCTTTCACACTCTTATTAATAAACGTGATCTTAATAATTGATATCTCAGATTGAGAATTTAGTACTTACTTCATGTGTTTATCGTATCGTGTTTTTAAATCGCGTTTATAAATAAGAGGGATCAAGTTTTAATACCTATCCCTGTTATAATCAAAATTTTATGAATTGATATTTTTGATATATTTATTTAGTTTTGTATCGTGTGATTGTTTGAAATTTATTGACATTCAATTTATTTCAATCATCTAAAAACATCAATGTCAATCTAGTATTGGCTCACTCATTACCTGACTACTAAACTGATAGCAAGATCGCAAGGGGTTCTAAAACACAGATAATTATATATTAATAAAATTTCTCATCCCAGATAGTTGCTACAGCATACCTCATCATACTAGTTGTTAATTTAATTCCCTGCCCATTCACATCAGATCTTTACAAAAATATATTTTCTTTCCGTCGTTACCTCAGTCTTCTGACGCTTTTCGTAAATATTGACGCTTTTCGTAAGCACCGCACACGACAAAGGAAACTCCAGATCAAGAAATCCCCCGACTATTTGATCACCCATTTCATTTCAAAACTGACAACGTTTCGCTGTCCAATTAATTTAAAGCTTAGTTTATAAACCAGTTCCTGTGAACTGATGCTGGTGGTTTCTTGAACTGCGTCGTCGTGCACGGCATGGCTAAACCGTTAAATTTACTTCCTCTTCTTCTTAGCAGTCTTATGAATGTGTTTATCATAGACGAGCACCACATTCCCATTGACGGTGTGAATGTTGGCGGGGCACTTGCCCGAACGGTAGTCGCACTTCCACTTAGTCCTTCCCTCGCCCATGTCGGCATCTTGTACGAAGTTGAACTTGCCCGTGCAAATCATAGGCCCCTTGTTTCGTGACACATCCCGGAAAGTAAACTCCATCCTCGAAGGCGGCTTGCGACCACCTTTCGACCAAAAGACAGACATGTTTACCAACTGTACAACTATCATCTCTTACCGTTTTAGTACAGAGCATTAAAGTGCTAAAACGATGCTTAACATCGAAACTTACAGTTAATCATGCCCATGCATCCATGGTAAATTAAACACAAGTTCAACGTAATAAGAATTTAATTAAACCTTAAGTAATACTCTTTATTAACGTAACTGTCTTTTTTATCTTACTCAATACTAAGTAAAAATATCAAAAAGGTATAAAGCCCAAATATATTTTTAGAAGGAATGTTCAGTACATCAATTATTATAATAATTGACAAAATGGTCCCATTGTTTAACAGAAGGCACTTTAAAATTTGTAAAATATACAAGCTTCACATTTAATCAATATGTATAAATTGTTTTAGTTAATATCATATAAGTACATAGTTAAAACAAATTTTAAAAATATGAGAAATATCTGAACTTTTAAGTTTAGTCTTATCACAAATTTATGCTCTTTTCAGCTTGTCGCCTAACGTTACCAATAATAGTAAGCCAAACCTACATAGTTTAGTATATAAACTGAGATAATAAAAAAAAACGTGAATTTACTGTCTTTTTTGTGTATCATGTATCATGATTTATACCTATTATTAATACCATCTTAAAAAGCACCATAACTCGATTAAAGTTATTATGGAAGGTAAAAATGTACGTCTGTATTTCATGTAACAAATGAAATGGAATGACCAAATAAGAACAAACTGTTCGTGGAATAAATTCCACTGTAGAAAAATAATAATTCTGCGGTAATCCAATTTTTTTTTGTCTTTTGTTTTACTTAAATCATAATACATATATGTTCCGTATAGCAATAACCTAATGCTCAAGACAACCTAATCATTTCTTATGTGCTTAAAATGTTAACAACTAACTAAATAATATCTTCATAAGTCAGTATTGCTAGCATTATCTGTGTTTGCAGTCTGATGTTCAGTACTTTGATGCGAATGATAAAAAGTTATCAAGGCTTGCACATCATTTTCAATCAACGTCGATCGGTCGACGAGATAAATTGTATCGTCGATGGATCGACGGCAGCTTACAGTGCCCTAAGTCATGGGAACTCTAGGGTAGCGGAGAGCGCTTCGAGCTTGTTTGTGGGTGGTACGGGTGGGTGTGGTAGGGACGCAGTGTCGTTCTGTTTGCGCGTGCCCTGCTTGCGCGCCGGCAGGCACAGCGCGCGCGGTGGGTGGTTATGCATGCCCTTGACAGCCACAACACTCTGGCCCAGCATGTGAATCCGCGCCTTGCAGTTGGTCTTCTTCGAAGTGCACCGCCATATCACCTTGTCCCTCAGCTTAGACTCCTCACAGAAAGGGAACGTGTTCACCATCATTATCACCTTCCCGCGGCGTGACTTTAGAAACGTTATACCTGAAGGACAAGCGCACGTCAGACAACAGAATACCGAACACTAAAGATACCATCACCGACCCGAAACCAAAATTGTATGGGAATTAAAACTAGCGGTTGTTTATAAGTACAATTTAATTTGATTCACAAACGTACCCCGAACGAACATGAACTCAAAACTTACGATATTATATTGAATAGATAAGTAGGTATAAAATTACGCTATTAATGATTAATATTTTGAAAGACTCGTATCAATGTGAGAAGATAAATGTAAATGAGGAATATAAAATAGATTAGGTTTAAAAAGTGGCGTATACGTGTGTGCAACCGTGGTGATAGGGCTCTGCACGGTTGTGCGTTACTAGAGATTCGACATTACTAACTAACACCTAGAGAGTACAGTTATACCATCGATATATTCACGTTAATAACGATTATAACATAATTGATGATTTTAAAATAGTCACTACAAACAAATATTCAAAATTCAGACAAAAAAAAACAATATTTACACAAAAAAAACCATGTAAATTCCCTATCAAATCACTTAATTTCAAATAAATATTAAAATCGTTTTTTATTATAATTGACGCATATTGTCATCGCTCTAAATTATTAAATACACAAATAGCCTTACAAATTACGTAAGCATATTATTATTCATTCATATTATTATGCAATTCAGTTACCAATCTATCGCCACGGTTCCACTTTGATTCATATAGCCCATGTTATTTGGCTTGGAAATTTATCAGGTACAATAGAACATGTCAAATTGTTTTAAATGCGATTAAATTACTTTATGGTCAAGTGCGATAAATGTTTGTTCATAAGTAGTTTCAGATGAAGCTGTTTTAGGACCTTTGGAAACCTTAAGTACATAAAAACAGCACACCAAAAACAAACTTCATCTGAAATTTTCGAATGTAGTGTCAAAATCGAGATGTACCGATCCGCGTTGTCCACGATCAACATTTGACACAATCTACAATCACGCCTAATTAAAAAATATTATATACGCAAACACACACACACGAAGAACGTAAATCTAAATAACAATTATAATTAAGTAATAAGATAAAATTTGTACTTAAATCAGAATAGGTAGTACATACAAAATCTGTTCCTCGATCCGTAGGCAATCGTTAGTCGAGCAACTTAGGACTTAGTAGCCAAAAAAACAATTTCATAAAATTCATTTAGCCAAAACAGTCTCAAACAGAGCATATTCGTATGAATTACAAGTCGCCAACATCAACATCGAACGATTATGTTTGTTTACAAGTACATAAAGTAGCCTAAGTAAAGAGGTAGTTGAGGTTGGAACTAACTAGGTAGCGAGTGCACACGCCGGACCCTGCGCGGACAGCCCGCCCCGGCGCGTCGCGTTCTATTCTAGTCTTAACTTAACTTAGCCTATGCTTAACCTAAAACACCTTACTCGAGTAAAGCTTCTGAGTATTTTTTTATGTGTATAATTTTTGTATAATTTAAACTAATATGTAAACCCGTATAAAAGTGAAGAGGTAGTTGATTGAGCTTTAAGTACTTCGAAATGTATCGCAAAGAGCGCGGTGCCGATCGTAGCCTCCGCCTTCGGATTTGCATTAATTTCAAAGACACCTCTCGAACCCCGCGAACTTTGGTCAATTTCAATAACTACTGGTATAATTCTTAAAGATAAAGAGGCGGACGTCTAAATGTCTTAGTCGCAAAAAGTATCCGAAAATTGTAAAGTTAAATTCTCAAAATAAATTAAGTAATTCTAAGTACAGTCCAGGGGACATCGTATTGCTTAGTTTCGAACGAGTTCACTTCAATCAGTCACCGACGCGTCGTCGACGGCTCGACTCAGGCCGCCCGCCGACCATCCTTAGCCCACGAGTCGACAGCTGACTAGCTCGCACTCCGTTCGACCTCCGATCCAGCCTGACGTACTTACCTGCATTCTATATTCCTGCCTGCTTGCCTGTCTTCTTTTCCGGATGATACCTACAGCACGGGTCCATTAACCAAACGCTAAAAGCGGCCCTAATCAAGATAACCACCAACTGCCTAAAGCCCGACATCGATACGAGCTCACACCCTTATACATTCAGAAGTTCTTACGCAATAAACATTCTTACTAAACCTATTCGATTCGATTAATATCCCACACCAATATGGATATCCCACACGTGTATGTTACGAGAATCTCGACGAAACGCGACGCCTCCTCACGTCCATAACTGGTCGCCGAACATTCCACCGAAACCTACGGTCGCCTTTTCATACATTAACCATATCAATTAACCAACAATAGCCGTCGCCGAAACCTAATTTAACGACAACCTATCCCCTCCTAACCTACACTTAATAATAGAACTCACTTAAATTATTCTATAATTTCGCACGCCAATAGGCTTTCAGATAATTCGAAGACTCGAACGGTCAGCGTTAATATAGAGTCGTTTTAGCCAGATAGCCTAGTCCTCCTCTTTGCAGGGCGTGTCGACGAGCAAAGGCTTGGCGGAGTTCGTGTGCTGGGCGGGGAGCGCGCCGGGCGAGGTCTGGGAGCCGACGCCGGGTGCGGCGGGCGCGCCCACGCCGGCAGACGCGTTTGCGGAGGCGGTGGCGTGCGCGGTGGCAGCGTACAGCGCGAGCGCGTGCTGGAGTTGCAGCAGCTGGTGGTGCGGGTCGAGGGGCGCGGGAGCGCGGTGCCCGCTCTGGTGCGGCGTGCGAACCACGTAGCGCCCGTCGGCGAATCGACGCACGTTGGGCGGCGCGTGGTTGTGTGAGTAGCGCGAGCGCACGATGCGCTCGTGCCCCTCCGGACCCTCCGTGTTCACGTCGGCGAGACAGCGCGAGGTGAGCCGCGATGAGCAGTACCACTGCTTGCGCCCATGCGCCAGATTATTCTTCAGCCGGAACGTGTAGCCGCGGTGCAACAGCAGCCGCCCCTTGCCAGCTCGGATGAAACGCGCTAAAAGTGAAATTCCTTGTCAGTTTTGAATCGAGTGTAACATCTTATGATATACCTCATCTAAATCGACTGATACTTTCCAATTTCACAGTATCGGCGATGGTTAGATGAAATGTCTCGTAAAACACACATATACATGCAATAGTTTCTAACTTTTTATGTTAAGGATTGTGGATTTTTGTAAATAAAAATAGGTACAAATAACATTGAAGAGTTTTTATTTTCGCTATGTTTATGGTTCCAATGAAAGACAGCTACGAAATATTATATTTTTAATTATCGCTTTGACACCATTCATTTATTTTACTTCGAAATTTCGATTCTTGTTACCACGCTGATGATTTAATTACAAGAAGATAATGTTGACAAGACTGTAAACAGCACAGTCAATTTAAGATGTTTCTCTAAGAGAGAATGATTAGGGCTCTAGCCTGAGCAAAATACTTGGCACATACATAATTTAATCAAATACACGTACACGTTACTTGGCTACACTTACAACTATGTACCTAATAGTAATGAGCAAATATAAAAAACCCTTTAAAACACGTTTGGCTATAAAATAACATTCATAAAACATTAGACAAATAAATTTTTTCGGTAAACAAGTACTATTTGCGTCCTAGAAAAAATGGCACACATTGTATCTCGTAAACCGAAAGACCATAAACAATACACGAGTACATAATACTACTTACTAAATACACCAAGAAAGAAGAGAATTCAACACCTGCCTAAGCACGACATCCACGGTGCGATTATGGTTATATTATGAAAGAACTGAAAGATCCAAGAAAACAATCGATTATCTATCACCTTGGATGTTTTTCGCAATAATAAAGGTCAGGTGATGCGCTAATATTGGCTATTACTTATATCTATTGAGATCTTTTATACAAAATATATCACAATTTCAAAAAACGCGTGATACCTAATTGTAATTTGATATTTGCGTTTGTGACTAGATCAGAAATTATAAAAACATTTGGCACGCAATAGTCGCTACATTCACATAGCAAATGATGACTGAATTACATTACTGAACAAATATAAAGAGAGGTAATTTTTCCAATGGCCTACCTACAGGATGTAGCATATTCCACTAACAATTCATATCAAGGCCTACTGATGATTATGATGTTGACCAAACGGCGTTTAATCTGATTTCTGCTTTAGATGGAAGAGGTTCGCTAGTTTTTTCTGTGTACTATTTTAGCTTTGAATGTTCGTTTAGAGATTGCACGCAAAGGTATTGTTTGCATAACATCATATTCAGTAGGGTAAAGGTACGACCCAAGCGTTCGGGTCAAAGTTATGGAAATCTATGGTCGTCAACCTCGGAACCAATAGCGGAGTGGGCGGGGAGGGGCAAGGGGGATTAGCGGATGCTTTGGCGGCTCGGCGGCCACAACGGCCCACATGGTTGTGCTCTCCGACGAGCTTGTGGAGGGTGCCTTTCTGCGTGTAGGCCTTGCATCCGCAGCCGCCCATGGTGCAGCGCCAGCGAACTATACCAGAGCGCATAGTGTGCGCCGCGTAGAAACTGCGCCCGCGCACCCATAGTCGGGGTCGCCCGCCCGGGCCCACCGACAAACGGACTAAATTATTCTCTAAAATACACAAAACCATGAACAACTTCAACAAAATGCTAAATTGACAAAAACAGAGAATGCATGCAACAGCGTGTTACATATTACCATATAGAAATAGTGTAGGCCACACACGCTACGAAAAGAGTTTGAGGTTGCAAGTTAAATAAATCGATAAATCTTAAAAGGGATCTATACAAAACTAAAACCGATTCACCATACACGCGTTACGAATAGGTCACGTAATGATTTTTCGTAGCGTGTGGCTCCCATAATGCATGCGGTTAATGTGTAGAAACGGTTTGAAGGATACCTGTGATTCGTTAGGAAAGGTGCTAATGCTAATCCATACTATAATAAAATCAACACACCTTCAGTATAATAACATTTTGATTAATAAATCATTTTCCAAGTTTTACTATTACGGTTTAAATATTAACTACATAAGGTAAATAAAACATTTACAATTTTACTTTATAAATCACATTGATACATTCTATTTATATTGAATAAATAAATTATTATTGTTATTATTTTTTAATGACTAAACTATCTGAAGAAATGCTTAACTTCATGGAAATACAAAATACAGGTAGATTAATTAATATTTTCTGACAAGATCACTGTAAAATGACTAGCATTTATGAACGAGATTGTAATTTTTTTCACAACTCAGGGTTTCAGCAGGCTTCTGTTCGCAGACAGAAGCCGTTTGACGCGTTCAAACGTTTCGTGTTATTTGTGGATTGAATTGAATTGAGTCACATACATGGTAAAATGCCTGTGTTAAGGAAGCTTCCCACGTTCCGTAATTTTACGGATGGTACCACGCACAGCCGAAGTGCTCGTACAGCCACGTTGAGGCTTGGGTCCAGAGAATTCAAACTTTTTATTTAGTCATTCCAGAATGCCAAGTGAAAGAGAACGCATCGCTGAAGCAAATACGGTGCACCACAACGGACGCGTCAGCGTTACCACGATGAGCCTCTTTCCATAGTGCGGTGGGTTCCAGTACGAGCTTGTGCGATGCGTAAAATTACGGACCTTGGGAAGCCACCATCAGACGCAATGAACAGAGGACACGGTACACTTGAATGCGCCTTTTATCTAAGGGAGCACTTACTCAGGCAGTCTGACCGCGTCTGACAATGTATGTGACGCAATTCAAAACAAAAACGTTTAAATAAGTAGACCTGAGAGACTGTGACAATAAGGGCTCGTCTCCACGAGGCACTTATGCTACGCGCGTAAGGCTCGTTACGCAGCGAAAACTCTTGCGATGGCCTAATTGAGCTAACCTACCTTAATTAATTAATTTATCATAAATTAACTCATCATTTAAACTCCGCATAACTTATTTTGTGCACAATTTACAAAGATCGCCGTCTGTATTGACCCTTATTATGCCTATTGCTTACATTTATTGAAAACAAATTAATAACTATTATTTTGGGCTTCAAAAAAGGTAAGTGTACAATAAAAATGTATTATTGCAGACATTAAGGCCGTCGTAAACTGTTACCAATAACCACTTTAAAAAAATAGTCTATTGTAAATAAAAATACACATATGTTTCTAAATAATGATGGAGAGACCTTTCAACAGATAAATAAACCGTGTACGTACACAGTATCCGCGACTAGAATAGCACCTTTCCAATATTGATATCAAAGTTGATCGATTACTTACCAAACTCTAGAGATAGAGGTTGGCGTGATGTTCTTTCTAACCCACGACCTCCAAGCAGTTAGTTCGCAAAGCTAACGATTCCAGGGTTAGCGCGTGTGTTATGCTCAGGCAGGTTATAGTTACCTAACTCAGTAACAACGTAGTCAATTATTTTGGAAAATCTTAAGAACTAAATGGGGTCGTTTTGATAATAGGTATTTTTGATTTGAGGACCTTATGAATGGGGGATTTTTGGGGATATCTTGAAAACAAAGTGTTTTAATTAAATTAAAGCTTATCCCATTTCTGCTCGATCACAATGGTTCCCGCCATGTGGCGGGTGGTATGGCGGTGAGAGAGATTAATTACTCGTCGAGTATTGCTTGCACTGACTGAGCCGCAAAGGCTGCCTGGTAGAAGGCGCGATGCGCGTACGCAGGAGGCTCATGTGAGTGTACGTTGCTGAGCGCGAATATGCGGTCGTGCAACGTGTGCGCGAAGGCGCGACATGTCCGTCTAGTACAGCGCCATCGCACCTTATTCTTTTCAGGGAATACCTTTTCCATATAAAACGAGAAGCCGCCCAGACGCATGTGCCTCCGCCCGCGGTTAGATATCACGAATTCCACTGAAAAGAAAGCCCCGTCACTATATGCAACTCGCACACCGCCCCCGGAACATGCACACACATTTTAGTCGCAAGAGCAATGGTTAGTTTTTTAAAAGGCACAAAATAACGAAAAGCTCCCAAGTCGAAGAACATTGAACGTGTCGCAAAAAATTTGCTTCTAATCGGGAACGCGTTGACTTTAGAAGACACAAGTCCTAGTCCCTATGGAACGGAATTGTTGTGACTATTCAAAAATGTTCTTCGCTGTTTAAAATAACAACATTTAGTTAAGTATCATCATAATATAATGCCCATGATTATTATGCAAGCTGAAATGAAACTACTGAATCAAATTAAATAACATTTTAATTGTAAATCAGAATTAGATCTCAATCCTAATTCCCGTGTTTAAAAAAAAACAGTCAATGTACACTATATCTCATGATATGATCACTATATGTCAAAATCGGTATTCTAGGGCTTGTGTTCCCTGCGTTGTAGCAATTGATTCTGGTGCTACATCAAAATCAAAGAGCGGCATCATAATCATCAGGGAATAAAATCTACTTTAAACGTAAGAAAATTAAAGGGTATCAAAAGTAGACTGACACCATACTTATTAAGTCGAGACTTGGTCGTGACATATTACAAGAAATGGGTCTCTTTTATGTGTTCGTTGGTGGAATGGTCTCGATGAGGCTTTCGATGCGCGCGTGGTCGTCGCGGGCGGGGGAGAGCGCGTGCGCGGCGTGGTTGTGATGCGCGTGGTGCTGCAGCAGCGCGCCGTGCGCGGTGAGAGCGCGCGCGCGGCAGCCGTGGCGACGCGCGCGGCATGTCCAGTAGACGCGCGCGCCGCGCCGCGTGCGCGCCACGAACCCGAACCCGCCCACGATCAGCGCCGGCGCGCCGCGCCGCGTCACCGTGTACCGCACCACAGCATCCGATTCTACGTACACAACCCAGAGGACGTTTCATAGCTTTCACTTAACAACAAATAGTGTCACCGAAATACGAGCGTTTTAAATTTTGTATGAAAATCCGATGAGCGCCCATAGTGGAAACTCAGATTTCCATACAAACATGTTTGTCGTTTTCCGTTCGGACCAAGTAAAACCTCTGATACGCCCTCTGAACCAGTTTTGTCTTAGAAGAGAAAGAAAAAAATGTATCTGTTTTATGCAAAGGAAAGAAGAAACAGAAGTGTTTTTTGTCTTTTCTGCTGTCGACAAAACTTTTCTTCTTGACTTAGATCATACTACTGATGATGGTACAAAAAGAAAACACAACTAATCTAAATTAACACAGAATCGTAATAGGTGGTTCTCTGATTTAAGACAAATGCAACGAAATTGAGTTTATTTTTTTAAATACAAAAAAAAATGTAAATTATGTTATATTGAATTTAATTCTGGTTATGGTAATTTCTGGTAAGAACTGATAATGTTCTCAGCTACGTGTTTTTATGTACACAATTATTTTTCCTTTTTAAAGTATCGTTTGCTTTTTTACTTTAATTTTTTCCTTTGAAGCCTCTTTTCCCTTGAATTCATATGAATTACATTAAGAGTGAATTACACCTTAATTTTTTTTTGTTCATTTCGTTTTAAGTATCTTATTCTCAATTTTTCTTTTTATATCGCATATTTCTCAGGATCTTTTTTAATTTCTTCATATTCCTTTTACTTATGCAACCTTGCTTGAGCTAGTTTTTCTAGACGAGTTGTTTTAGTTTTTATATTAGGCATGTTTGCACCTGAAAATTAAGAAGCCAATTATATTCACCCTTGAACGACTTCTGTGGTGCATTGGGTGAAGGTCCGCCGAGACGCAGAAGGTTGCGGATTCGATTCCCGCCGCGTGACTAATGTTTTTATGATCTTCAAATATTTGTTTTGCAAAAGCGATCGAAAACAATTTTATTAGCGAAGAAAAACAGAGAGAAAACAGGCGACGGAAAACAGAGTGATACTTTGAATTATTTTTTAGATAGTGAACACCCCAAATGAATTTAATTACCATCTCTTTATTCCCATTACCATTATCTTAGAAGCTGAAATGGATGTAACTTTATGACACTATAAATCATAATATTATAAAATAACATCACCTAATGATATTTTTTTACTTTCTTAGATTTACTCCTTGAATAATTTTGCATTCCAAAGCCATACAAAAAAAGTTCAGCATTCGAACTCTGTTATCCTAGTACTTTATAAACGTGAAAGTTTGTGAGGATGGATGTTTGTTACTCTTTCACGCAAAAACTACTGACAGGATTTAATGAACCTTTACAGTAATATATATAGCTTTATACATCAGAATAACACATAGGCTACTTTTTATTCCGGTACCACGCGGGCGAAGGCGTGGGCAGAAGCTAGTCAGTCATAATTAGATTTAGGTGACAGATATACCTATGGAACACTAGCACTTGTAATATAAAAAATATTTGATTCTTTAGGAGTCCGAAGCTCCGTTTATTTTTTGACGGACACATGATGTTTTGCACCAAATCAGAGAACAACCAAAATAAGCCTGTCCATCAAAAAGGAGATGGGAATCGCTAGTAGAAATGTGGATTTCAGTAATTTAACCCACCTTCGTAATAAGTCAGAATGTGAAAGATTATGTATAGAGATTATTGAGACACAAGTTACAATCGTAAAAAAAACGGGTTATTTAATTGAAACCTTAAACTCTACACTGTATTCTAATCATGTATCTACACATTATTCTTAAATACTATTTCATCACAATTATATAAAACTAGGCAATTTATTTTATGACACGGGTGATTTATTCATTCAGTTATTTTGGCATTTCACATTTACAAGATAGCAAACATAGGAACGCTAAAATATGATTTGTAAATCAACATCAGACCACCACATCTTAATACTTAATTCGCTGAAAAATTTCGATACAAAAACATCGAGGCTAGCAACAAGCTCTACTATCTCGATTGGACTTTGTGATAGCTTTGTTTTTAGAATGACTAAAAAAATTAATGCTTTGATATATGTATAGCGGACTTCGAACTAAAATTTTATTTCAAAAGAACCGAAAAAAAAAGTTTAGTACTCATTTGAAGATCCCTTAAAAAATAGCAAATTTTACGAAATTCAGCACTAGAGAATTTGTAAAACTTTATTCGATTTGGGTTCTTATACCCAAATCGAATAATTTTTTTTTTTTATGGAGTAAATATTTTGTTATGTTTCTCAATTTTCAACACGTAAATAGGTATACAGCAATATCTATGCTCTTTTTATTTTATGTGTACTTCGTCCACTTTTAATTGAAGTTGTGTAGCATTTATAATTTTAAATGTGTTCCAATTCCGATTCAGCGAGACTCCACCACATATTCGCCTTAAATCGGAAACCTCTAATTGATAATTTTATTTTAAAAAAGTAGTAAAACTTATTGCTAGCTCTACTTTTTTGGTATAAAAGAATAAATAAAAGAATATCATGAAACAATAAATGCCTTAACCAATGCAGACCTTGAAAGATCTCCGATTCACTTCACCGGAATAAATATAAGAGTTGCTCACGAAATTGCGAACAAATCTCGATCATCTTACGTTTTAAACCTTAAAGGTCATTAAATTAAATCGAAGGACAGGTAACTACTTCCCCCAGTTCATATTTTCGTGTAATTTTTTGTAAATGATTTTCTACATGGTTATGTACAGCGTTGGTTACTTTTAAGACATTGTTTTTAGATGTTATTCTAGCGCGACACCGTTTGGCATAATCCATGCACCTCCAGAAAGTCCGGCCACTACGCACACTGTCCGTCACAAATATGTATGGTTCATGGATCAACTGAAGATGACCACTTTTGGTCTGAATAAAATGCAGGTCACCTTTCCCGGTCGACGCTGACAAGGCCCCTAGAACTAAATGAAAACATGATGGATTAGTGTAGTAAAAAATACCACCATTTTTACGACAAAACTCTTTCTATTTTAACAGTTACAGGAATATAAAACAATACCGTTTTTTTATGAGGAATGAACTAGTAGGTAGGTACAACAGGTTAAACAAAACAAGGAAAAATATGCATAACTTTTATTTTGTGTAAAATTTCAGTTGCGGTTCAGGCATCCGTATCTTTTAAACACTTTTGAGTTTAGTCGTTAGGCGTGGCAAGAGACGTTTAGCACCATAAAATAAAGCGATGCCTAGCGATTGCTATCCTGCCTACGATAAAACAGCATGAATTAGTGTGTTATTTGATATTAATAAGTTTTATTTTATATTATTAGTGTAAGTTCCAGTACATATTCATCAGGTTCAGGAAAAATATAGTTCAGGAAAATTCTAAAGAATTCAATCAATTAAGAATTACCCGTAATAATAGCCTGGGTGAGACACCGCGCTTCTACCCATTTGTACTTCATTATTATTATAAGCCTGATATTTCATACTGCACGGAAAAATACTCCCTTCCCTCCTCTCACTGACCTCTACCTGGAGATATTCGAAGGCCAATCCTTAATGTAAGAGTCTAGCGTTTGTACTAAATAATAATAATTAATTGGACTAAGCTTATGGTACGTCTCAGTGACAGATTTATATGAAAAAAAACACCTATGAATCGAAAGAAACTTCGCGGTGTAGATCTGATGGGGGCCTATTCACGCCAAAACGTGTCGCGGACGGGCCGGCGTCGGAGGAGTTCATAACAAAGGACAACCCATTCTACATTTACATCCCATGCATGGCACGGTGGTGTATGAATAGCCCTCATACTGGTGAAGGCTCAGAAAAGAAGACGGTGTAAGCACTTACAACGAAAGTACCGAAATAAACTTACTACAGCAAAGTAGAGACACTGTAGCTTGCATGGCGGGTACTGGCCACTAACAGGAAGCGCGGGTTCGATTCGTGCTGCGGGACCGATTCCCAATAACAGGTAGGTATTAAAGATGTACGTTCTCCAACTAAATTAGGTAAATCACCGACCAAAGGCAAAATATTAAAGTTTATTTATTAGAGTTAAATAAGCCTGTAAAGCCTTAGGCTTACAGCTTAGCCTGTCATCATCATCAAATGCGAAAGTATGGATGGATGTCTGTAACTTACCAATAAATTACATACCGTAGGTTCTTGGCGGCTTAACAAATTTTGGTGAGATTTTAAGTAGATAAGTTTTATTTATCCACCACGCGAGCAAATACGGTTGAAGAAGTGAGTTCATCTACCAACTTCTACTCATGTCTTCGCTTGCGCGGTACCCAGATAAAAAATGACATTATCCAGCTTAACGACAATGTGCTCGTTTTCCAAACTTTTGGTTATGTGCATATGTCTGATGGATCGTCAATTCTCTAAATGTTTTGGCAGGTCATTTACTCGTAGCTAGTACAACCAACAACTGCTGGGTTCAATAGTTCTCAAATGGTGACCGCGACGACGCAGTGTAGGAATGTCTCCCACCTGATGGAAGGATCACATCTGCCATGTCAAGAAATCTGGGCCGTTTTTTTACATAAACAACCATACGACCCACCTGTTGGTGAGCGGTTACCGTAGGCTATGACGCTTGCAATACCAGAGTTATCACTCACGCGTACCCTCCCTGAGGTATCAAGATGAAAGATCTCATGCTCCTGTAATTTCATCAGCAACCATACCCTTCAAACCAGAACACAGCAATGAGAGCATTAATACTACTATTCAACATGGCACATTTTAGGGGAAGGCCTGTGACCAGCAGTAAACTTCTAGAGGCTGTTGTTGATGATGATGAAATGGATTGAACACCACACCTAGTCTGAGCCACACTGGATTATGGTCATGGTTATTCATTTTATTACCTAACTGCTCAAGATGGGTTAAGGCAGGAAAAGTTTTTGTGTTGAATTTTTCCTGCAGTGGAAATTGACCCCACACATCTTTTGTACCATCAAGCTCACTCTCCTAGCTAAGGTTATGTTATCCTCCACACTAGGATCCCCTGTATCGTGGGTATCAGGTATGATGAGTACAGTGTACCACAACACCCCGGCCAAGAAGAACATTTGTCACTCTGCAGGAATTGAACCCGCACCTCTTGTGTCGAAGCCGGCGTCTCGCCTACCGCGCCAAAGAGAAAAAAAAATAGGCTGGACATTTTCACACAGCATCATCTAGCCCCAAACCAAGCAGATCTTGTATTATGGAAACTACATGACTGATATTATATACTTATTATTTTTTGGAAATACATACTTATTATACATAGAAAACACCTAGACCAGAGACCCGCGGCGGGAATCGAACCCGCAACTTTCTGCATCTCAGGCAGGTCTTTGTCACTGTGCCACAGAGGTCATTACCAATGGATTTTTCGTGTAGAAAAATTTCTGTGTGTAAACACATGCTTAAAATGGTGAAGGAAAACATGAGCCATCAAGTAGTGTTCCAATGAATGAGGCATGTGCAATATTATGTTTAGCTGTGCCTCTGACTATTCCCGAGATATTGCTTGCTTGTGAATGGTTTCCAAATTTATCTTGTAATTTGTAACAGTTAATATTGTAGATGGTTAAGATTCATACAGAAACTTGAACCAACCTTTTGGTGACATGTGCAACTCCCTTTCTAGTTTACTATATTTGTAGCCTTAAAGTGTTTATAATCACAAACCCTTACTGCAAATAGTACAGTAAGATTAAGGTTTTTGTCTGTAGTTTGTTGTGTCATTGGTTCTTGGTTCTACAATAAGTTTACAACAGAAAACAGTGACTGTGTTGACAAGATTCTCCTATTTTAACATATTTGTAAACCAGAATAGAGATTCGGACCAGATCAAGGTATAGTAGCTTGACCGAATCTCTGACGCAGAGAGGCTGTTTTTGTGATGGTTGTGTTTCTAGCCAATATTACCCCTTAAATATCAAGTTATTAACTCTCGATCCATGGAGTAACAGGGCCCTTCACACAATAAAATTATTTCAGGGCGACTGGTCAAAGCGATGTGTGACCAGAAAGTTAGCTTATATCTGGTTTAACACATTACCATTGCCATTCAGCTTGGCAATGCAGTCAGCAGTTTGTGAATACTTCCATCTGGTAGTGATCTGGATCAGTTGAACTATCTATTGATCTAGCTGTTTCGTCTGTATCTTTTATATACACCTACTCGTACACAGTTGTATGAATAAATGTACAACGGTTATAAAATATTATGATTGTTGATATTTTTTATTTATGAAATATGATACTTTATAACAAGCTCTTCTTTTATTCACAGAACGAGTCTTTAATTAAATGTTAAGAGTTTTGTTATGACCAAAAACAAGTAATAATGTAGAAGTATAAGAAAATATCAATTGTTACATGTATCTTGGACATTACTACAAGTTCTTACTATGAAATAATCCCTAACTGTTCTCTGAATTCTGATAAGCTGAAAATAAATACCACTTTTTGATCATAATGAAGCAGAATGGCCTGTCTGATGCCAAACATTTTTAGGTTATGTTTACTAGCAGTAATCGAACACACGAAAACTTTGGCTTTAACTGAACCTAACGTACGTTCTCTACGTTGTTCAGTGTTTGTGAATGCAGACAGTTTACAGTTGCATTGAATGAGCTCGCTCTGAGAAAGAAGAAAGTAGGTAGGTACCTGGAGCATTGCTGTCAAACTGCAATCTTTCCGTCGTCGCCGTGCTACTTTCCCCGATGCACTGAGCTGCTATCCAGGAAATTATACGAACCACACAATTATTCAGCAAATTAACACTTTTTATTCAACATTCACAAGCCAATAACAAACCACATACACTGAACTTCACGTAAACACATTCAAATGTGAGACTAACGAATTTCACATTATTTATTCACATTCCTTGAATATCAAGTCCACGTAAAATAGCGCATTTATGCAATTGTAATAGTTAGAAGTAGAATTATTAGAACTCAATCCAAAAATAGTAAACAATCTCCGAATTGACACAAATGCAGGGAACCATAGATTTCACGGCGTAACAAGCAAGCAAGACGGATGAGGATAACCACAGATAACGGAATTACGTTCCGTTCTACGCAGAAATATAGTGAAAATGATTGTTTGCTTCGGGTGCGAATTTAATAAAAAAATAAATTTTTTGGCTTTGAAAACTATGAAATTATTTCAATGTTACAAAAACAATGCTGTTTATCACGCGGCGCAGAAAAATATGAAACTATGTTTCTAGGTGTACCTACCTAACCTAGGTGTAGCTACCAGTAACTAGTAATATCGATTTGAGGTAATTTCCATTTAAAAAATAATAATAAAATGAAAATGATACCTACTACTTTTTACATACATACATATTAAACATATAAAACACCCAGACCAGAGACTTATATTTGCAGATTATACAAACATTTGTCCCGCAGAGAGAATCGAACCCGCAACCATCTGCGTCTCATACGGGCGTTCGCCCACTGCGCCACGGAGGTCAACATACTCTAATGCTTTTATTTAAACTATTTCAGTTATTTATAATCCGTCCTTCTATGTATTTAAACTTCAGTCTGGCTATTTTAAGCCCAAACTAAAGTGAATAGTGAGATATCGGACTTCACTTAGGTAGGCTATAATATAGTCATTGAGGTAAGTGGTAGGTACTTACCAGAAATATCTAGACTTTCAAAATATTGAAGCCAGATCTGCTTGGTGGAAATTGGTGCATACGTTCACAGGATCATCAGGAGCTTCATGCGAAAAAGCCGAATTGAAATCGGATGACACCAGTTTCAGAGATTTCAGACAGACAAACTCGCAGGCAACACACTAGTAGGTATGCGTTCAAAAGTAAACTTTTGGCAGGATAGATGTTTATCTAAACTGTTAAAGTATTCTTTGGAAAAACAAACAAACATTCCATAAACATACGCCGATTCGTCCAAATTAGTTGACAGCACTGTCTGATCTGAGAACCATGTTCTCACTTCATCAGGCATACACCGCCATCTATTGGCAGTGATCGCAGTAACTTATAGCTTTCTACGAAAACTCTTAATAGCCAAGAATTGTGATAAAGGCCTTACTAGCGATTTTCAACCAATTAATTATTATTAGACACTGCTTTGTCTCTTTCGTCATTTCAAATTAAACAGTAGGAAACAAAATACTGTTAACTGATCAAAAATATGCGTATAATATGCGTTTTCCATAAAAGTTGTGTTTGTCTGCTACTATTTAGCTCTGAAACGGCTTATGCGATTGAAATGCTGTTTTTTGAAATTGAATTGTATGACTGCAAGGGTGATTCTTTAATAGTATTTATTTGATCTTATTCATTTGTTTAAGAATAATGATTTATTTTTAGTTGTTGTGGGGTTCCAAGCGCTAAAGCAAAATACTTACTTTACATCCACATAAATGTAGCTCACCTATGAATTGGCAAGCGGTTTTTAGTTTTTTTTTTTAAGATGTCTGAGATTATCTCCAAATTAGTAGGTAATCAAAGAAAAAACATACAAATACAATTTCTTTATTCAGATAAATAACAAACAAACAATCTATTATAGCAAACGTATTTGACGCCGTTGTAGCGCAATGGACGAAGGCTGGGCTGAGACGCAGAAGGTTGGGGGTTCGATTCCCACTGCGGGACAAATGTTTGTATGATCTGCAAATATAAGTCTCTGGTCTGGGTGTTTTATATGTATAATATTATGTATGTATTTACAAGAAATCATGTGTATACTACTTAGTATATCAGTCATGTTGTTCCCATAACACAAGCTTGCTTACTTTGGGGCTAGATGAAGCTGTGTAAAAATGTCCAGCACTATTTTTTTTTTGTTTTTTTTTTAGCAACTATACCTATAATTGGGAACTTGGCAAGACGGGAGAATCACAGATGGAGAGTCACAGAGCAGTCACGGAATGTTGGCCAAGAAATGTGCGGCCGCCTCGAGGCAGACCACCTGCCCGATGGTCAGACGACATTGTGAGGGTACTGCCCTCACAATGCCGAGATGTGGATCCGGCTGGACCGAAGAAAAAATGAAAAATTAGAAAAAATGCTTTCACTCAGCAGTGGGTGTTACCGGTTGATTAGATAGATAGCCCCTACAATTACCCGCGATCGAAGCCCATATACGGCGTATAAGCGATTGCCATAGAGATTATTTTGTTTATTTCCCTGTTACCTATTTTATCACCAAAACACGTTCATTACTGCAGCAAAAAAGTTGAATCTCGCTAGGTACTATTTTGATCGTTTTCGCGTAAATGTGTCGCGAAATTTTCAAATTTGTGCCCCGTTTGTGTTATTAATCATGAAATTTAGTTTTTGCTGCGGTAACGTTTTAAGCTGGAACTAATCTCGTTTGTGGTTGAGCTAGACGAATAAAAAGTATTTACCTATGTAGAAAGATAGGTCTTAATTTGTGGAAATTGTGCCCTATATCCTGAATTTGCGAGCCCTTGGACTACGAAGTTATTTGAGTTTCGAGTCGTGAGCGCACTGGTATGTGGTTTACGAGTTGTGACGACTTCAACATTATCGAGCGCTGACATTATTTTGACCTCATAATACTCCAGTTTCCAAACGACTAAGACCACAAATTTGTGATTTCGGGCATTTCACACGGCGTTATAAATCTCTGCATGCATATTCAAAATAACGCTGTAATATACGTCTCCGAGATGGCCTCCCAAACGGATTGTAATGCTATATTTGCAAGCGAATTTTATCGCCAGTCACTAGGGGCCGCTGCAAATGTTGTACTAGATGATATCATTCAGTATTGCACTTTAAGGTACCTACCTAGATACTCGATTTGTATACCACCAAGGTGGCAACTGTACGGCCCACCCACCTGTTGGTAAGCTACTTACGGCTCCGTATCCTTACGGACGCTTAGAGGCATCATACAAGCATTCGTAAAAAAAAACAAAATGCCCTTTTTTAAGAACTATTAATAATAATTTATTTATTTGACCATAACTTGCTTAAAGTAATATTCCATGTACTACATACTAAGTAGTTAGATGCCTACTAGGTATTAACTTAGGTATGTCTTGATAACTTAGCTCATACAGATGGTACCTAGGTAGATATGTTAACTGCGATCACAGTCATGACGCTATAATAACGAGAACATGGCCGAGCTCTAACTCCTAACTAGGTTTCCCTGTGTTTAGGACGGAGAGCTGACGACCATAACGGCCAGGTAAGTTTATCATCGATAAAACTCAGGATTCAACTTACTCGAGGGAAAACCGTCGATCTGGCAGGCCGCACCTGTTAGATTCAGGTGTTATGAGAAAAAAGTTAAAATTATCATCATTCGTTTCTGGTGCAAAACTCCCTGCTGAGGATTCACTCGGGGAATCCTCAGCATGGAGATCATTCCATAACCTCAGTGTTCGCGAAAGGAAGTTGCTCTAAAACCCCATTGTTTGAGTTATTCAGTCTTTACAACGTTCATCGCGACACACAGCGCCATCTATTGGCTGCGAGTGTATCCAAAAGATGGCGATGTGGCTGTCTAGTTAGTTAAAATGAAATTTTCTTTGTTGGAAAACGCTGAATTTATGTAAACCAAAATAAAACACTCGTACATCCACCTATTCACCATTCACCTTTCCCGCTGGTCCTACTTTATAACCCGCGCAAAACGGAGCCCGTAAATGCATTTAGGGGGTTGTCTGTATGACTGTTACGCCATATACGGTTTTCGCCACGGAGCATCACAGCGTCGTTTGTTTTTCTGTCGAACCATTACGTCAATAGTACCACGGCAAGTACTGTGTTTTGTATCCGTGAAAATCAAAATATATTAGGTATATTCATATCACATCAAGTGGTGATTTTGGAAAAGTAGTAAGATTTTCATACAAAAATTGTCGAAACGGTTTAAGGATTTTTACCATTCACAAGTTTTTAACGTCAAATACGTTACAGCGGGACAAATGTTATTTTCTGGGTATTTTCTATGTATAATATGTATGTATTTACAAAAAAAAATATCAAAATAATAATAATGCAGGACATTTTCACACAGCATCATCTAGCCCCAAACTAAGCAAGCTTATATTATGGGAACTACATGACTGATATACTAATTATATAATTATGTTTTTTAAATACATACATATTATTATACATAGAAAAAACCCAGAGAAGTGACAAATATTTGCAGATACTAACATTTGTCCCGCGGCGGGAATCGAACCCAACCTTTTGCATCTCAGGCGAGCCTTCGCCCACTGTGCCACAGAGTCGTCAAGGAATAAAGTTAATAATTTGTACCTCTAAATCCATAATACAGGTGTACCACGGGAAGAAAAAATTGCCCCTGGTACAGCCAGGTGAACTATGTAGGGCAGAACTATGTAACCACGGGCAGAGACTGAAAAAACCTAATAACCTAACCTATCAAAGACGGATTTGCCTAGGAAGGATTTTTCAAGCCAACATTAACTTAATTTTTGGAACAAATAAATATTTTATCATGCTTTGATATACTTAGTATTAGTAGTGCCATTGGTAATGAGGTAATCCACGGAAGATTTTATAATATGCGTTTAATCAGCCAATAAGAACAGTAGTAGCACGGGAAAGTAAAATTTCCCATCAATCTACTAGTAGTGCCAAGCGGTAGTGCCTAAGAAAGTGATCGATGTATAATAGGTAATACCTTCAGTAGGACTCTCCAGTAACCTACAGAGGACGTGTCGCTAGTAGCTATCCGTCATCGATCGATGAGGAATCGACAAAAACCGAGCAATCGAATCGAAGCAGATCAATGTGTTGCAGCACCGTAGCAGGCTCAACAGTTTGCTATGCTGTTTGTGCTGTCTGACATCTATCGACGGTTGATATCGTTATTTTTTTTCGATGTTAAATTAAGAAAAAGCAGTTACTCACGGACCAACGGGTATGCACAACTAGTTGTGCCATTGTAACATCTGCCCAAATAATAGTTCCGTTATACAACATGGCAGCATAACTGAAAAATCCAACCTGGGCAGATCACTCATTTTTACGATTACCCAAAAACGGTGATGTCATCTGGATAATTTCTATGTAAAAACAATTTAGCAAATTTGTCTAACGGAACTAATGTTTAGTATCGGCACTAGTTGTGCATACCAGTTGATCCGTGAGGAACACCTATGAAAGTACATCGATCGAGTATGATTTTCAATAGGTAGGTTACAAAACAGAGTGTTCCTCACGAACCAATCAGTACGGACAACATCTAGCAGTCTCATTGCAACACCTCAAATATTAGTAGTGTATTACCCCAAAACGTCATAACGAAGGAACAACGAAAGTTGTGAATAACCGAACAAATATTTGAGATGACAAAACCAGTAGAGCATACCTACCGATAGGTCAGAGGAACGCCGCCTCGGCGGTTATGCATACAGATGATGCTCCAACTAGACAAAGTATTACTCACCCTCGAGCTAGCAACATACTTCAGCTTCGCTCGGTAAAAGTTACCGGTACCATATCTACCAATTTGCTGGCAATAACCGTACCAACATTACCATACCTTTTTTACCTTAACCCTTTATACCTGGTCATACCGCATTACCGTAATACCTGGCCATAACTTATTACCATAAATTACCTTGCCTTACCTTATTACCGTAAAATACCTTACCACATTACCTTAATTTTACCACCTTTGATTGCATACCTTATTACCGTAAAATACCTGGCCATAACTTATTACCATAAAATACCTTGCATACCTTATTACCGTAAAATACCTTACCACATTACCTTGCTTAGTTTTACCACCTTTGAACTTACCCGAATCTCTAACTACATCTACTTATGGCTAACTTACAAATTTCATGAACTAACTAAAACTTTCATGGTGACCAACGCAAAGCCAGACCATGAAAGTTAGGAACCAGTTCGTAATTGCTTACGAAAAGGTTCATCAACGAAGATTTGCAAACCTACCTTGTGCGTCGCCTACTGCTCCACCTTCGCCTCCAGTCAAGTTACCGTCGCCAGTCGTTGATCCATCAAAGCCTGTAACGAACGAATTATTAGAAAATGGAAATATACGCACATTCAGGCAAAGTTAGGACAGAATTAAAGCCTTCGCTTACCAGTCATTTCCATGTTAGAATCATCCTCGCCAAAATTTGTTTCATCATTATTAGTGCCATCTTCGTCATCATCCCACATACTTTCGTTTACAAATTCAGGTTCCATTTTCGGTGCCACAGCGTTGTTTTCGTCTTCATCAGGAATAGTAACAAATTCTTCTTTAGCAGAGCCAGATGGTCCAGCTTCCAGTGGATCAACACATTTTCTTTTCGCGGGTCCACTTTGTGAAGATGACGAATTGTTAGATGCTATTGATGGCCTATTTGGTCGTTTAACTGCTACTGGAGTTGAGGAGGGCTTACTATCTAAATCAGTCTCTAGCTTAGTCATAATGGATTGCCTTTGTTGTGACGACCTCGGGCCTGGCCTTGAAGTCGGCTTTGGTTTGGATGGCGTGGAACTTTCTTCATTTTGATTTCCGGTTAAACCTTTCACTTGAAGTTGTTCCGCGGTACTTATAAACGATGCTAACTCTTCCTGCTTAACATTAACTTCGCCCTGGTACATAAACTGTAATAAGTCTCTTAACGCAGAATGACTAACGTCTTTTAAAAATACTGAAACAAAAAAGTAAGGTTAGGAATGAGAACGAAGCAGGCATTTCATTCAACGACACTTCAAAGATAGGATACATACCTATAGGATGTTGAGTTGGGTTCACTTTGAACATTTCTTGGAAATACGGGGAGCACACAGACAAAACCAGTTTGTGGGCTTGCAATAGCCTGCCTTCAGCAGCTAAAGTTACGTCTACTAAATCTCCACGCGACAGCAGGCCGTGGAAGCCTGCTGACATGTTCGCGTGGAAATTGTTCCAACATAATGAAAATTGTTCGTCCGACGCCATGATGGCGGCGTGGATTATTGGAAACCTGAAAAGGAAATACTCGTTAACATCGACATTCCCAGATGATGAAAACAGGAAAGTAACCAAACAATATACACAAACAATCACCCACCTATCCTAAACGTTTGTACTTAGAAATTCCAATGTGTGAAACATTTGAAATAAAAATGATCTTTTCTTTCACTCCACCGCACAAATGTTCATCACACGTCCTCCCCGTTTGAGAGCTGTTTACGGAATGATGACGCAAAGTGTCGAATGTTGTGTCGTCACAAGGACGCAACGTTCGAAATAAACTGCACGAAATCGGTTTTAATGAATTTTCTTCAAGGTTTATTTAAATATCATAATTTATTTATATAATTTTTATTTAAAATAATATTGCACACTGTTATAAGTACTTTTTTTTTTACAGAATTATATTTTTTTTATGTTCTTTATTTATTTGGAAGTAACGAGACAACGCTATATTGGAATCAATCGAAATTTGGGTTACCTATGAACGAACGGCCGTCACAGACAGCGAATTTATTCGTGGGAGGGATGATGATGACGATTATAGCACCACTGAAGGATTTTCGTACCTGCCTATGTACCTACTGAGACTGATGGTGTTTTATAATCCTAGAACCTCATGTAGGGTTCGAAAGTGGTTTGTTTTGCAATTATTCTGTTTGTGTTAATATAATAGACCTAATGGGTAGGTACCTATTTGGTTTAAACCATCATCAGTAGGTAGGTAGGTTTCAAGTTTTTCTATGAAACCTATATAGGTTGGTATCATAAAAAAACTTTTAATGGTGCTAAAATCGTCGTCATCATCCCTCGCACGAATAATTTCGCTCTCTGTGGCGGACTTTCGTTCCTGCAGCCATTTTCCACCATCACAATAATAGGGGAGAAGGAAGCTCCTTTAAACAGGGACACCTTAGAACAAACTAGTTTAAGTTGTAGGTAGTAAGTAAGTTTGATGCAAAAGTACTATTTACAACACGATATCACATACCTGTCATTAATAGCGTCTGTGTATGAGCGCAAAAAACTTAGTGAGGCCATGTAACTTTTCAGTGTCGCAAAGCCAACATTATTTAGGTAAGTACAACTATAAAAAAGTTGTGAGGTTAATGTTGGAAGAAATATTGGAAAGTGAAACTTTGCTTAAGTAGGTACCGTTCAATGTTTGTATGGATTTTTTTATTCTGGTTCGATTCACTCAAAACTCGGTAGGTACAGGTACTTAAATAAACTTTACAACGTATTTAATTTTACAAAACTACACATAGGGGGTATGCATTTTTTTTTAATTTGTATGGAATAAAATATTCCTTTATTCGATATACTCAAAAGTTGTTGAAAATAAACTTTAACATAAATAATGATACACATATATATATTTTTTAATTTGCCTTTAGGGCGTGTGCAATATTCCAAAGTCGTAAAGTTAGAATTGTTTTTTTTTATTCCCTGGTTTTATTCACTCACAAAATGATAAAAATAAACCACAATATAACTTTAACTTTCAATGAGGTCAAAAAATATATCGGAAATATCTATACCTACCTATATGTTTCACGGCTAAACCGCTGATACGTTTGTGACGAAATTTGATATAGACATATTTTGAAGCCTGGAGGTCATACGCTACCTTTATCAACATACCACGCGGGCGAAGCCGCGGGCAGAAGCTAGTTATTAAAATATTAAAACAAAAGCTTGATACCATTGAGTGTATACGTATACCTACCTAGGTACCTACCGTCGATTGGAGTGACTTTTAAACTATTGGGTGAATTTGATGATTAAACGAATTCTTTGCACACCTGTTTATGTATAGGTATTTACTTTGGTACCTATAATAAAAAAATAAAAATAAATAAATAATGCTGGACATATTCACACAGCATCATCTAGCCCCAAAGTAAGCAGAGCTTGTGTTATGGGAACTACATGATTGATATACTACGTATATACATTTTTTTTTGTAAATACATACATATTATACATATAAAACCTATAACTTTCGGAAAATTAAACACAGATATAATTTTGTTTTTCGTGTGGCAACATCTTGTGATTCAGTGTCAGTGGACAGTTCGAAAAATAAATAATTTTCAAGGTCATTTGGAAATAAGGCAAGAAATTTACATAATAGGTACTTACTTATTTTTGTTTTTTCAATTAGTCGACCATGCTTGTTTACATATAGGGTTTATCACGTGGCGTTACTTTGATGGGAGGCTAGGGGCTAGATTGATAGTTACCGTAATGGTTTTAAAATTATCAATGCCGTGACACATATCCACATAGGTAAGTAAAATAATTGATCAAAAACATGCAGCTAATGGATAAAGAACATCTAGTAGCTGAAGACACATTAACGATAATGTTTGTAATAAGTGCATTTATTGTAGTTGACGTTGGCAAGCGTATTTATTTGAGAATATTTAGACCAGTGTTTTTTTGATATTACAAAACCGATGTGATCATACAAATCACACTTTTACTGAAGATGTTATTTCTGTGGGTACCTAGATAGTTTTTACCACGCACGATTTTCCAAAAACTTCTTTTTACAATTCCCCTTAAAAAACAACAACCCCTAGTTGTGTCCAACATGGCTGTCCCAGACTTCCATTCCGTCGTATGCGCCGACAGCCTCAGTGCTGCCAGCACATAATAAGTATTTATTTTTAATTATACTTCAAAGTTTTTAACAAAAAAAATAAGTAGGTTTAGTACTCTCTCACACGCCTTATGCACAAGGTAGACAGTTTACACCTACACCTAGGTTTAGTGGCCACAGGCTCGACAACAGGCGGTAGGACGAGCGAAACGTGTACTCCCCACGGCTCTCGTACCACTGGCGTGCCGCCCTCACTCCCCGCGTGCCCGAGACTGTGGTTGTATTAGTTCCATCTAACACAAACACTACAGTTGGTAAAAACAAATTTGTAGTAGGTACCTACCTACCTAATTAGAAATTGAGGCCAATTTCTAGCTTTTTAACGTATTTGTAACTCAACACACTTGCTCAGTAGGTACAAGACTCGCTTTGACAGACGATTATCTGTTAGTGTTAACTAGATGGGTTCACTCGTCAAACCTTAAGTGAAACCGCTGGCAACGCTTAGTTATCGACAAAACATAAGAAATAATCACTTCTGTTTAGCGAAACAGAGAAGAGCAATTTGAATAGAGAATCCTCTCTGCGCTCAGTTCAGAACTTTGCCAGAGAAATATTCACTCTATTGTCAGTACAAAAGGTATAAAATTCATACATTTAAACTGCACGGGTGTTGCCTGCACTGAAAGACTGCACATCTTTTGTGCAGTTAAGAGAGTCAGGTGGGCCATCCATTTGTTTGTTTGCAGACCATGCGCAAATCATAAATCAATTCATGACTCGAGTGGATTGAATATGGAACGGTTATTCTATAGGAATTACCTGCCTTTGTCAGCAAAACATGTACGTGGAACTATCTTATCTACATTTCGTTGACGCGGGCATTTCGCCGGAAATGCTCGCCAGGAAAAACGGAGCTCGTTTTCGTCCCTAGTGGACGCCGAGGCTGCCTGACTGTTGCGCGATATGTGGAAGATATTCTCCTGGATCATGTCTTGCCTTATGAAGGCTTCATTTTAATGCATGACAATGCCCGGTGTCATACAGCAGAAAGAAAGAAAGAAAGAAAGAAAGAAAGAAAATACATTTATTTTTCCCCAAACAACACAAAAGAAACAACAAATAGTAACAGATAGACACAAAACAGGTACTTAACATATAATACGAAACGAAAAACAGAGAAAGTAGGTACGTCATTTTGTGTTGCGTGGGGTCAAATAGGTCCCCGTCTCAGCATTATGCTGCGCCAGAACCTAAGGGTCAGGTGCAGCGCTGGTTTTCAGACGGGGCCTTCATGATGCCACGAAGATCGCTGGACAACTGGGTACATATATAATTATGATAATAATAATAACCTATTTGTAATACATACATATATACACATGATATATTCATACTCAAAACAAACATAATTTTCCCATTTGTTGCAAATATAATTTAGCGCGCTGTACACTGGTGGCAGATACAGTCTGTGGTCAGTTTTTTGACATTTGACAAGTTTCTATGAAACAGAAGCACGCACGAATCACTCGTCAGTTCATGGATGATGTTGGCATTCGGACCATGGACTGGCTAGCAATAAGTCCTAAGCTCAATCCTATTGAGCATCTATGGGACCAGCTTGAGCTGGTCCCATAGATGCTCAATAGGTACCCTTCGATTGATCGAAGGGTACGAGCCAGAAATCCGGCGCCTACAAGCATCGCAGAGCTAAAGATAGCGCTGGAGGAGGAGTGGGAAAGGCTTCCTCAAGAATTGGCTAAAAAACTTATCAGGTCGATGAGAAACCGCCTTCAAGCTGTAATGAAACCTAGCGGAGGTAGGGTTACCATAGCTCAGGATTTTTAGGCTCTTCTCAGGATTGCGGCCGGATTTTGGAAATCTCAGGATTTTTGTAGACTAGATTTTTCAGATCTTTTTATTAGGTACAAAAACAAATACTTAATAATCTTCTTTATATAAAGGCTAATTTAAAAATCAACTTTGGTCATGTGAATTGTAATGGAACAAACCAAACTGACTGACAAAGCGCCACGCAGCGCAGGCGCGCGCGGGAGTAGTGCGTAGGAGCGGTGGTAGGGGTGGACGGTATCTGCACGCACTTCCCACGCGTTGTGGCGCGGGTTATAAAGCTGTAAATTACGTTTTCGCAAGAACTCGAAAAAATCCAGTAAATTTCAGGATTTTTCAATGGAAATCATGCTTTATCTGGTAACCCTAAGCGGAGGTAACACCAAATATTGAGTCAATAAATTTTGAGTATTAGACACAAATTTTCAGTTTTATTTTAATTTAGATCAGCCCTATGCTTATTTTAATTAACTTCACTTTTGTCACGTTTCCATTAAAACCTGATTAATTAAAAAAGTACTGGGTAGATTTTCATTATAAATTATACAAAAAAATTATATACATTACCTACTCAAGTCATTTTCGAAAAAAAAATACACTTTGTAAATTTTATAAGGGTGAGTCCATTCAGCTGCACGCAAGTGTAGTTTCGCTAGTTCATATGACTGTGTACATTACATACATAGGTTCCCTTTGGAAATACCTTTGGAATGGTTATGGTTTATGTTCATACTATTAGAACAAGCATACCTATCTACTTACAATAAAATTACAGTGCCTAACAGCATAAACAAGTTAATACAGTCAGGTTCTAGGTAGGTACTCGGTTCGGTTCGATTGGACAGCGCAGCGAGGCAGTTTTAATTTACGTTTCATACTAAGTTCATTATTAATGCCAGCCAGTTCATTAATAATGAACTGAATTAATAATATATTTTATTCATATTTTACATTACATTAAATTAATAACACTACACTACATTACTTCACATTACATTCTACCATTTCTTAGATCAAAAGGAAGATAACTATGTCTTGCAAACACAGGGAATCCTACCGCGAGAGTTAGAGAAACCAAAATTAAATACAATGATACCTACGTAAATTCCAACGAGATTTAAATTAAAAATAAATTCGCAGCAAAATACACATACATAAATTTTTCAAGTTCAAGTTCTTCTTCAGGCAGTTCCCAAGAATCAGATAAGAGTAAGTGAATCCCCAGATTCAGAGGGTCTAAGCTGAGTTTAAAACATGTCAAAACGTTGAACGTATTGACAAGATTTCCATACAAAAGTTGACGAAACGGTTATTGTTTCGACAAGTTTTGAACGTATTTGTAACGCAGCCCTCAGAGTCTTCAGATTAAGGACATTCTGACTTCTAATATTAGCTTCTAATATTAAACCTGATAAATTTCGTACCGAAAATGTCAAACAATAATCCAAAGACTTTAAACCTGCAGGCTGCAGCTCTTCTGATTATGATAACCGACCTAAAAAAATCGAACCTTTGTCGTAAAGTGAATCCCTCAGAAAATCTTGGTAGGCGCTGATCTGGCATTAATTTCATAGTCTCTGAATCAGAAAATGAAAATGAAAGTACTGAATCTTCATCAATTTTGTCAAATGGACTCGGCTTAGCACCTAATGGATCTACTAACAAACAGAATATTCCAGAAATTAGATAATTTATTCCTCATCCAGTGTCACGTAATCGTTTGCCTTCCATCGAATCAAAAGAAAACAATCAAACACAGGATTATTTAAAAGAGAATGATTACAGGATCGAATGAGAGAAAATATACCTATCAGGTGGTGGTGTTGTTGAAAGTTCGGCATCTGTACAAGAAGTGGAACCAGTAGGTAGATGTGAACAAAACTAATTGATCCGTCTCCTTTCTTTTTTAAAATGTATTACAAACTAGTTGTTGCCCGCGGCTTCGCTCGCGTGGTAAAAGTAGCATATGACCAGGCTTTAAACTAAGTCCACCAACTTTTGAATTAATCGAAGCAAGGATTACAATTTATACAAAGTTTTGAACTCAATTGCACACCCCCAAAGGGTAGTTTTAAAAATAAAAAAATACCTATTTCATTATTTATTTTAAAGTTTATTTGTACAGAGTTTTGGGCGAATCAAACAATTTTTTTTAATATAAATTTTACCGCCCTATTTAACCCCCTTAGGGGTCGATTTTCGAAAATTTAGCCTATGTGTTATTCCAGATCCTAAATATCTACATTCCAAATTTCATCAAAATCGGTTTAGTAGTTACGGAGATATGTGGTAACAAACATTCACACACACACAGACTTTCGCATTTATTATATTAGTAGGATATATAGTTTTGACGCATAATTATATATTATTTTGAATGCTAATAATTAGTTTGGTCTGCACATTAACTACAAACATTGAACAGATACCAATCTCAGGTGTTTAAATACTTTAGAGCAAGATTATAAATTTCCAAAACTTTTTTTATATTATTTTTATTTTATTTATTTAACAAATCACACAGCTCTCAAGAAATGATAACTATAACCGATAAAAAACTTTTCTTACAGCCAATTAAGGATTACTTAACCAATAAATCGACGACAGTCACTAAACTAGAAGATATAGGTTTAAGATTATTAATCTATCGCAGACTTTGCTTCAAGGGACAACAATAATGAGTTGATACAACCTTAGTGTGTGTGTGTGTGTGTTGTTGTTTTTAAAGTAGTTTAAATTTTTCTTTATGTCCCTCGTTTTTCTTAATCAACAGCTGCTAATGCGATGTCTGTCGATGACATCGCGGAATGAAATGAAATGAAAATCGCTACGATAAGTACAATTTATCGTAGCGTGAGTTGGAAATGTATGGAGCGTACGATTAGGGCATGCAATATCGGAAGGTATTCAATTCCGGAACTGAATTTCGATGCTGGGGACCTAGTTTCGTGATTACGGAACTGGTTCCGGAATTGTCATTTTTTTCTGTTTTGAGGAAAGGAACGATCAAATTACTTGTGTTATAGTATCAGTATTTTAATCAACATTAAGTAATATAGAATATAAATAAAAAAGTACGATATACACACTTACACACGCACGCAGCAATTATTTTCACATAAAAAGTTAAATGAACAAATTAATTAAAACAACAATATTACTCATTCATTTTATGAATCTGCAAATATTTGTCTCGGGTCTGTTTTTTTCAATGTAGCATTATCTATTTATAAAATATATATATATATATATATATATATACCTAGGTATTATATGAGTCATGTAGTTCCCATAATACAAGCTCTGCTTAGTTTGGGGCTAGATGATGCTGTGTGAAAAATGTCCAGCATTATTTATACTATTTATTTACTCTCAATACTCTCAGACAGGACACACAAAATCATTATATTGCATTTATCTAGTTCCTTTCTAGCGGTTTTTGTAGAGTTTGTTCTTCGACTGAAACGTTTTCGTCAGAAGACGATGACATGTTCATTTTGGGCTTGGAGGGTACTGCATGTGTAGGATTAGGCTCACTGTGAGTTTTGTACTGGCGTAGTAAATTGACGAAATCTCAGAAATTTTCTCGTTATTTGGTTTAGGGAAAATATTGTCGTCGGTTTGTGCGAATAAGTCTTCCCAATCGTGCAAATAGTGCATTTCATTTCATTTCATTTATTCATATCCTTTGACACATTGCGCATTCTTGGACAAGTCAAATTTACAAAAAATAGGTTTATATAATAATACAATTTAAGAACAGGTAATTTCCAAAAACAAGTAAGCAGCACTAATAATGGTCTTCTTTCTTCTATACGACTTCGGAAAGTAGAAATTATGCGAAAATATAATTATTTTTACGCTACAATTAACATTAACTAAGCAGAGCATGTATTATAGGGACTACATGATTAATATATACTACTTAGATACTTTTTTGTAAATACATACATATTATACCTACATAGAAAACACCTAGACCGAGACAAATATTATACTAATATTTATAAATATCAAAGATTAGATTTTTGGTGGATGTTTATTGCTGATAATCTCCGTAACCACCAGCTTGACCGATTTGGATGAAATTTAAAACAGACATACCTAGTTCGTGACCTAGAATAACTATACAACAAGCTACTTTTTATCCGGGTATCATGCGGGCGAAGCCGGGCAGAGGTAAAATAAAAATAAAAAATAAAAATAAGAAGGATTGGCAAACGTAGATTAACCATTATCAAAGGATGTGGATCCCGGTTGCGCGCGTTTTACAGACTTTTAATGATAGTGATGGATTGTCTCTGGCTGTGGTGTGTCCTATGCGTGGTTCCTGCTGCCCGCGCGGTGGTGGGCGGCGCGCCAGCATCGCCACCGGAGCCCGACTCGGCCGTGGTGTTCGTACAGAGGCACGGCCACAGCGCTCGGCTCGAGGGGGTCAAGAACGACCAGCTGGGGTACTACAGCTTCTACGGCATCCGGTAAGCCTGTCTAATGCCCATCTGCACTAAGCTTAGTTAAAAACGAATGCTTCTGAACTAACCTGAGTCATAGATTAAAATGCATCTCTACACCAAGCTTAGTCATTATAATACAATAAAATTAAATATTTATTGCTATCTCGAAAAGATATGGTAGGTACATATTTTGTTATCCCTACGTAGGTAAGTAATAAATAGCATAATTCTAATAAAACAGTACCATAGGTTATGCTCTGTTCCCCACACTAGGACTATACAAAGACTCTCTGAACTAAGCTTAACCAAACATTTGTAGCAAGGGTAAGTACTCAGGTACCTATGTCACCTACTTAGGTAGGCTTGTTTGCACAAAATTTTGTCTGTTACCGGTTGATGCGTAATGGCAAATTTCTTTAGAAAAACTGTAACGAAGATGTGCATCAGCTTTTTTTTACTCTAGTGCAGACAAGTGCAAAAAAACTATTTGCAATTAAAAAAATAAAATGTAGTTACAAAATTTAGGTACGAGTACCTACCTACCTACGTACCATTTAAACAGCGGTCAGCAAACGGATGCATGCTCTGATAAAAAAAGCCGCCGATTCAATGCTAAATTTCGAATACTTATCTACCTAATATCTACCTATCTCTCAAAAATCTATACTTATTTATAATAAAACTGTAACCGGTCCAATTCTGTACATTGGGCATGTCAAGATGGAACAAGCAATTATTATTATTAGAGCAATTTCCTAGCTTCCTCCCCTGCTAAGCGCCTCGCTAAAGGGTTGGTTTGTCGCAAAGGGTGCTGCCCAATCTAAACTGTTGTTGACGCCAGTGTACATACCTTACTTGTTAATAAATTTTCGATAGTTATGTACTTACATGATTCTCTAAAATCCTATTAACTGATAGGTATATCAAAATGTAAACTGTATTTACAGTAAATACAGTTTAAAAAATATATATTTACATAATACACATAATAATCTCTTGAGCGTAGTGTTTGCTTCTGGCGTCTGTGACGTCACTGCGCAGGGTCAGCTGAATACCAGCGCTAAGTAGGTATCCACCTACCTAGCATTATGCTGAGCTGATACCTTTTTGGTGCGACATAAATTATTATTATTATGCATTCCCACAAATTATCCTAACTTCCAAAATTTGTTGTATATATATATATTATGTCGTGCTAAATAAATATTTTCTATCTTTCTTTATTTCTTTCAAATGTGTATCTATACAGATATGCAGAGCCTCCATTGGGAATTCGCCGATTCCAGCGGCCTGTGCGGAAGATGCTGGCTGGCGAGATGGCAGCCAACAAGCAGTGTCTTCCGTGTCCACAGCCCGACCCCAACTCGCCCAGGGGCATGATAGGTCATGAAGACTGTCTGTGTCTAAATGTGTTCTCTCCTAAGATGCCTGGAGACGAGAAAGGTTCGAAGTTCAAACATCACCCAGTAACCAACCACCCAACTCTTGCTTTGTTAGTTAGTTTATGCTTGATATAACATGCATGCCATCTCCGAGTCCCGTCGCAATCGAAATCTTAAGTAAGGGACTCAACGATCAGGTATTTTAGAAAATGGCCGTTTAACCCATCGTCGGTCGGAGTGGAGTAACTTACTAGGACCAGTCTGAGAAAATAAATATGTAAAAATAATACGATTGCAAATATTTGAATCTTATTTTTTCCCCACAGGATGTCCAGTGGTCTTCTTTATCCATGGTGGTAACTATCGTAGCGGTTCAACGGCTGCTTATGGAGTAAGTAAAATCGATTAAGGATCCGTTTATCAAGATAACTACTGTAGTTGCGTCTAGCCTACAGGTTCTTAATAAATCAGCTAGGTTAAGTAACTTTTACTAAGTCATCATTTAGATTGGTAGTGGCATTGAGAGCCGAGTGTTTTCGTGCTTCTATGTGCACGTTTACATTTCAGTCCTGGCTATCGAAGCCTTTGCTGACACCAAAGTTGGCCACCAGTTCATACAAACGAACGAATTATAATGAATAAGATTGCTTTTGCAGGGTCAACATTTTGCTCAAAAAGACACCATTATAGTGACTGCACAGTACCGGCTCGGTTCCTTGGGGTACCTCAGTACTGGGCACAGGGATGTGAACGGAAACCTTGGCCTCTTCGATTTACATTCAGCAATGGTTTGGGTACGTATAATAATTACCTGAAACTATAAAATGGCATACATTGTATAACTAACTATCTATCTATCTATCTATACGATAATAAAACTGTAACAGGTCCGATTCTGTACATTTAAGATATTTAGTGGGCACTCTACTACTATGAAACAGGCAACGTTAACAGTTAAGGAGTTATCACAGTAGGACAAGGTGTGTAAAAGCTCGAGAATTTCAGAAGAGCGCAGGATCGAGCATAGAAGAGATAAATATATTCGAAACCTTCTTTGAGATAGGAAGGTGTGGAGGAATTGAAAATAATGTTATATAACAGATTTAAGATATGAGTATTCCGGCGAAGGCGTATGGACAACTTGAGCTTACTGCGTAACTCAGAAACGTATTTATTTATTTATTTATTTAATACTTTCGCACAAACAATGTAGTGCTAGATAAAGATAAAGATAAAGATGATTTATTGCGTGAAATACATGTAGGTACATAGGTGTTTAAGGTATAAATGTGGTTCAATGTATTTCTACCGGTAAGCATGCAATTTCTATTGACACAATGATTGATTACAATTAAAGGCAAATAGATAGATAGATAAATTCTTTATTGCACACCAAAGCAAAATACAAAAAGACAATTATATAAGGTACAATGGGCGGTCTTATCGCTAAAAGCTATTAATTAAATTAAAAAATAAGAAATAAAATTATAAAATTAAATTAAAAAAAAAGATTAAATCATGCAAGCAATAAATTAAATTTAGAATACGTTGAATTAAGGTAGGTACTATTGAAAGATTATACATATTATGGAATGAGATTAAATTAAATTGATAATGATTATTGATATTGAAAATTAAAGCATGTCATTAAGTAATATTTTTTTTGTCAGTTTGACGTTAATGTCAGTTTTATAAGTTTCAATATTCCTACAAGTTATAGTTAGTGTGCTATCGTCTGCAAATAGGGACATTGTCTGGGTAGTGGCTTTCGGTAAATCGTTTATATATAATATAAATAAGAGAGGGCCTAAGACACTTCCTTGGGGGACGCCATATTTCATTATACGTTCTCCTAAAAGATAACTTTCTTCAACTTTGGTTTTATTTTTATTAATTTTAGTTATTTTTGTGAACTGTTTTCTATTATCTAAATACGATTTGATCAGCTCCAGAGTGTTTCCTCTTACACTGTAAACGTCAAGTATTTTCAATAAGATGTCATGTTTAACATAGTCAAAAGCTTGTGTCATGTCGCAAAAGATAGAGCAAACAGGGGTTATATTATCGACATTTCTAGTGACAAGTTGTAGGAAGTCGTAAATAGCCATGTTAATAGTTTTCTTTTCCCTGAATCCTTTTTGTTCCCTGCATAAAATTTGATTGCATTCTAAGTAGTTGTACAACAATCTGTAATATATTTTTCAAATATCTTAGAAATTACTGGTATAAGGGATATAGGTCTATAATTCTCCATGCATTCTTTGTTTTGCTTTTTATGCACAGGTTTTATAATCGATATTTTTATTGAGTCTGGGAATATCCCTGAGCTTATGCTTAAATTAATTATATGGCTTATAGGCGTACATATACTTTGAGCTATTGACTTTAAAGTCTTCGTGGAAATATCATCATAACCAACACTATTTGTGTTGTTGTATAAAATATTGAAAATAAACTTAAACAAATAAAACACTTAAATATTAATTGGTAGTGGCATCAGAGAGGGGGGAAGTTGAAGAGAAAAAGTAATTAATTGTTCATCTTCCGTGCTCCTGAAAGTGCTCCCGTAAAGGAATAGTTTTTAAATTATTCCTTTGAGTCGATATGCTTGATTTTTAGCGGCAAAGCGAACTGCAACGACCGAAAACGAATTAGTCCGAACGTATAATCGATACTGAAGCCAAAACTGTTTTTTTTTTTTTTTATCTTCACGGCAAAACTATTGACTGTTACTGAATTCAAATGAAACTTGGCATGATTTGAGTTCATACTACAAGGTAGGAAATTGGAAACTTTTTATCCCAAAATTCAGCACAGTTGTCTTGGGAGAGGGGATAAAATCAAAATGTGTACTTAGTTGTAATTCATTAACGCGTAGTCCGATTTCATTCATAATTTTTTAGTTAGAAAGGAGGTACTTTAAAGATTGTCCCGTAATATGATTATTCCGGCTTGTACCTACTACATCCGGAATAGATATGTATAATAGTGCTGTTTATTTTTCGTGATGATACTTTTTACTGATTAAAAGCGGCGATTTATGAACAAGTAGCATAGCTCATCCATAATCTTAGAATTTCCGTGCAATAATAATAACTGTGTTAAAGATCAACGACTACATAGAATTCTTCGGTGGAGACCGCAGTCGCGTGGTGCTGATGGGGCAGGGCTCCGGCGGCAGTGCGGCCTCACTCCTGGCCCTGTCTCCTGAAGGCCGTAGTGCTACAGGAGTGGCGGCGCTGTCTGGCACTCCTCTCTCACCAGGCGCCGTGCGATCAGACCCTGCAGCACACGCGAGTGCTTTAGCCAACCATACAGGCTGCCCCACGAAACCACCCGAAAGATTAGTCTTATGCCTCCGACAGATGCCGGTCGAAAAGGTTGTTATGGTAAGAGGCATAATTTAATTATCTAGCCATTATCTTTAGACATATCTACCCAAGTGCCCAGTGTCCATTGAACATAATATTTCTTCTATCACAGGCCGATGAGGACATTAAAATGGATGGATTGGACACCATGGTATTTTTAGATGAAATTTCTGGGCGTTCAGGTAAAGATGAACACAACAATTTCATTAAACGATTTTGCTGAGTTTATTAGGCCTTAGCATTCATAAGACGACGTTATTATTGTAAAGGTGCTGGTGCGAGGGTCGAAGGTGCAGACGACCTTCGAGGACTTCCTCCGATAGTGGTGGAGAAGCCAGCTGAATCACTCAACAAGAATGAGAAGCGGTGTGCGATGCTCACTGGAGTTACTTCAGCTGAAACTTCGAAAGCTGTTTTCGGTAAAATTAACAATATAAAAAAAAATATTTTTCATGAATTTCATATGGAGCATCTATGTCTCAGCCCCATGATGGACATGGGACCTGAGTGAGTCATTTTACCAACAGGGAAATACAATAAGTTCCTGTCAAGTCAGTTGGAGAGCGTAAATGACTTTATAAAGAAAGACCTGCTCGGTGGGCTGCAGTCAGTGGTGAAGCAGGTGGAGGGTCTGATCCCGCTGACGGATGCTGTGAACCAGGTGCTGCCACTCAGCAACTATTACCAGGCGCTGTTCGAGGCATCGGCCAGCGCGGTGGATGGCCTGTCCGAAATCGTCGAGGCTACAGGTCAGTTTTGCTATTGAGAGTACTTTTAAGAGTAACAAACATCCATCCTCACAAACTTTCGCGTTTATAATAGTAGTAGGATAGGATGTACGAAAAAGCCTGTCTAGTTGAAAATCCAACTAGGTAGGTACGTAAATACTATACAAATACAACAACGTACAAATAGCTTCTTTAGAAAATAAAATGAAAGTACTAAAACTGGTCATATCACTTACAGTGATCTTTTCCATTTACGACCTCTGTGGCGCAGTGGGTGAAGGCCCGTCTGAGATGCAGAAGGTTGCGGGTTCGATTTCCGACGCGGGACAAAGGTTTGTTTGATCTGAATGCTAGATGATGCTTTGTGAAAAATGCCCAGTATTATTTATTTAAGTAGTATTTATTGGTATTTATTTATATTTCATTTAAAACGGTACCCGGATAAAAAGTCACCTCTTACTGTGTTATTCTAGGTACAATAAATTCCATCCATATCGGTCCAGCCGTGACAGAGATTATTAGCAATAAAAACTTTGACATTAATTACAATGTTAGAAGAATAATTCTTGTTAAAAAAAACGAGCTATGTAGCACAGTTACAGCTGCACGTACGATGGTACGTGCAGCTGTAGACTTTTCTTATAACCATCACACGGTCCCCCATTCAATGTATCACAATTGAGGCGAGGCAGTTTCTGAACTTAGTTGAGTAAGGCAGTCTTGGTAGCACAGTGTGCACTGTGCGTGTTGTGTGGTGTGGAAATGGAGTGAAGTACTATGTGCGAGGCGCGTGCCGCACGCAGCGTCGGATCTACGATTTTTTCGAACGGGGGCAGAAACTTGATAGTGGCGCCCCCTCTCACCAGAGCTTGGAATATTTTTTTTAAACTCACAAAAATAATAATAGTTGCATTTCTTGTAACCGGCAGGATAAGAATTAAATAAATTACTAATAAATGAATAATTTAATAAAAAACGCTCATAAATTCATTTTTCCTGGTCGCAGCGCATTTTGGAATGCACCCTTAGAATGAGTTCAGAAACCAAATGGGCGTTTTAAAGTCAAATAAATAATCGATAGAACGTGCGCTGGATGCTAGGCGCTTTGTGAAACAAGTTTTTTTTTTCATTGTATTATGGTTTTGGCGCTCTCTGTAACTGCCGCCCGGGGCAAGTGCCCCGGTTTGCCCCCCCCCCCCCCACACCACACAATACGCACTGTGCACACTGCTCTCAAGACTACCACTCAACTACGTTCAGAAACTGCCTCGCCTCAATTGTTGTGTGCCACAGTGTGCTGGCTCAGTTTTAAAACGAGGCCCTCGCATAATCCTCGTTTTCAAACAGTGTGCTATCATGACTATGCGCAGGGGAATTCCGTATCGGTGATGAGTTGACAGGATAGTATGCTGCATATTTCTAAAGTGCGAGTGGGATAGAGAGTTTAAACATTATTGGATGCGTTCTTAAAAAATACAAAGAAGAAAATTAAGGTTCGTTCAAGTCTGTTGGTTCTTATTGTTTTTTTATATCGACAAAATCAACTTATTGATACCTATATATGACGGAGCAGGTGGCTCCTAGGTGGTTTTAAGAAAGTGTGTCGTCAGCAATGCTGACGTAACTACCACCGCCAGCATGCTGGTCACTCATAGTTGACGACGAAAGTAAACTCCAGGAGATGTTCTTCTAATTTATTCTTCGTTGTACAGAGGGTTTCTAGGTCTGTACGGTCCGCAATGGTCAGGAGGCCTATACCCAGCAGTGAGTGAAGTCGGGCTGTGGATGATGATGATGATGATAGGTATAAGTAGTAGGTATATAATTCATGTAGTTCCCATAACACAAGCTCTGCTGATTTTGGGGCTAGATGATGCCGTGTGAAAATGTCATCTCAAATCATTATTAATTTATTTATTATTTTTACAGGAGATGCCCTTTTCAACTTCCCAGCATTCGCGACCGTGAAGTCATGGAGTAGCGGCGGAGAAGCATTCCTCTATAGCTTTGAGCATGTCGGCAACCTGACCAAGGGATCTTTCTTCCTGCCGGGATTGGCGCTAGCTGGTAACCAACAACATACATTCATGTTAACTTAACAGATAGGGTGATAGACAACAGAACTGACAAGACCACTTACAATAATAATGACCGAACTAGAATAAGAATTCATCAATTTATTCAACTAGGGGTCATGGTATATTCTAGAACTATTTTCGGTCCAGGAATAAACCGTACAATCACTCACAGCCGCCTGACAAGACTGAACGGCGACGTCTGTCGGCATCATTCCCTCACGACGAAATAGCAGTAACAGCTTGAATTATTTTACAGAAGATAGCGAAGTCCCTCAAAACACGAAGGTGAAGGGACCAGCCCACGGAGATGAGTTGGCCTATCTCTTCGAGCCGTTGAACTCCAATGGGCAGTCTGTGGCAGGAGACATGTCTAGCACAGACGCCCGCGTGCGTGATAACTTCGTCGGCCTCATAGCAAAGTTCGCTCACGGAACTAGTCAGTCAGAGGAGAGGAAGAAAGGAGGCAAGGGGTTATTTGACCTGCCGCTGTCACCGTTCTCAAAGACCAACGAGCATGATCAGTTTCTGAAGATAACTGATACAATTTCAGTGGAAAAGGATTTTAGGTAGGTAACATACTGAATCAAGGTTAAACTATAGACAAACAGGTTAATTTCAGAAGCAGAGGAGACTGCAAAATTGTAATCATGAATAACACTCAATTTTAGTGATATAGTAGGTGCTTAGTAGGACACGGATAAATAGCTTGACTTTTTCTCTATGACAAAATGAGACAACGGAAACACGTATGTTCCTACTTGAGATTAGTTGAGATGACTTTTACGACAAAGTTCTTTATTTTAAAACGTCACCAACTGAAAAGCTCGGAAAAGAAATAATCTGAACGATGACTTCCTTCTTTCAGATTTTGCCAAATGGGAATTTGGGGGAATATGGCTGACAGACTGACCGGGGCTCTCTGCAAGAACCTCATAACAGATTTGCTGACGAATGTCGGCATTCCTCTAGACAAAATCTCAGGCCAGGAAGTGGTTGGCGGGTTATTGGCACATGGACAGATGGGAACGAATGCTCAGGGCGTTCCGCTGGTTGGCGGGTTGTTGGGACAGAACCAGGGGCAGAGAAATACCCAGGCGCCTCAGAAGATGGAGGTGCCGCTAGTTGGAGGCTTGTTTGGAGGCGGAGGACAGAGAAGGAACACCATGCCTCCTCGACAGCAACCCCCTAGAATGACCACTAAGAGTAGATTTCCCTTCGATTTTTAAGCATATAAATAAACATCTGTACCTACCTGTTAAGACTCAATAAATAAGTATTTGAAAATAATAAACTTTACATTTCAAAGTCTCAGCGCTCTATACACAGGCAGGAAAGCCATTATGGTAACAAATTATAATACCTACCTATATACGTTGCGCAGGGTTGCTTAACCAATAGGAGATAAGCAGACGCTACCATAGTTACCGAAAATTCCTGCACAGAATTTGATAATTAGCTTCGCTTAGAATTTGGACCACATTTCTACAGGCTGATACTTTCTGGTTAGAGATAAACTGTTATGAATAAAAACGTACTTGTCATTATCTATCATATCTACGGTGCTTGCGCCTTGGCTCAAATATTCTTTATTATCACTAGTTTCAAAATGTTCAACTATGTAAATATGTAGGAAAACAAAGCGCTTTCTTCAGATTGCAGTTTCATCAAATTGTCACGATATCATTGAATTATTTTAAGTTTATCGTTTACCTACTAATATTTAATTTCGTTATTTTAATAATATTTAGCAATCATATTAACATCTTCTGACAAACTTTGTCCGGTGGAGGGCAAGCCATACCACAAGTCACCACTGAGTACTAATTAGGTACTAATTAGGTACTAATGTGGTCCTTAATAAGAACGGATTATACCGTGTTTAACATAATATAACTATGTACCTATAAGTTTGTACTTAATGTATATTTATGTTTGTTGTATTTTTAATAAATAATTTAGTTTCATAATTTAATTTCAATAATCTACATTGTATTGACTATATCCGTACCTACTCTATCCCGTTGATCTCGGGCGGCGCGCCGTATAGGTTTGTATAAAATTGCAGTTTTTTTGTTTTCACCCTTTAGATAGGCCTTTCATTGTTGTAATATCTACGATCAATTTTTTGGCACAATGCGGGCGGATTCTAAACGCTGTGGTTTGCATATAAATATGAACGATCGATGGCAATTTTCATCAACCCTTCGAAGTCCCCCTTGAAGAGAAGAACAACTATAGCTTTCAAGATGACTCGTGCCGTTTTGTTTCTCTCTTTTGTGCTATTAGCGAGTTATGCTACAGGAAATGTTATCAAGGAAAATGGTGACGTTCAAATCATGGATGAAGAGGGGCCGATCCATTTCGATGAAGTACAGAATAACAATTTGGAAACTCCTGCAATTCCTTCAATAGTTACATTACAAGGGGTTAACCCTACAAGGCAGTGTGCTGGTGTTGGACAAGCAGTGAGTACCAAACCAATTAACATAATAATATCAAAGAGGTTGCAAGGAAAAAAACAAACATTTTGTTTGGGTAACTTTGTGTCCCGATATGCACTAATGGACTTTTCTAATCTGTGCAATACTATTTAGTTCTATAATTTAAAAAAAACCGTGACTCGTGAGGATAGCGACATATCCGGTGAAATTGCAGGCATATGATAGACACTTTTCACACATCAGGGTGTTGCAAACGTCCATAGGTTACGATAACCGCTTACCAACAGGTGGGCCGTATGCTTGTTTGCCACTTTAGTTGTTTAAAAAAATATCCTAAATTCAAAGACCCTCGTTAAATTCTTTATCAGGTCACACCCCTCAACACTAACTTTACACAGTGTGACCAAGGAAGAACCTATGTCATAACGAACGAGCGAACAAACTGTTTATTGCTACCTAAATTGGTTACGAAAATATCCCAAAATAAAATTATAAGTAATGATATTTTCAGTGCTCATCCCACGGCGATTGCTGCACCAATTCGTGCTTCGGACTGCTGAGGTCATGTGTTCCAAATCTGGGATTCTCTTTGAACCTTCAGATCGGTTCTCCGACGGGGTCATAGAATCGTCAAAGATGGAGTCATTGCTGAATCTCCTTCGCTTCTCTCGATGTCTGCCCTGCCCTGGATAACAATTTCTGAAGATACCTATTAAATGTTTGCCTTTAACAAATTGCAATTTTATTCGCCGTTCCACAGAATAAGGTGGATAAAAGGATTACTTATAATATTTGTACACCCCCCTTACCTATAGTATTCCCAGTTCCGTGTGTTTATCTTTATCCACAAAATATTTCAACTCTATGAAATTTTGCATGCGGGCGGATTCTATTCTGCAATGAATTCTGATGTAAAATAGGTTTACGTTTATAAGTGAGCCATAGTTGAACGATTGTCATCCACGCTTTAGAGTCCTGAAGAGTCAAGTTTATTTACTGCCTGTCTATACCAGTATCATCATCATCATTATGTTTCGCGCTTTTGTTTTGTTTATCTCCTTTGTTCTACTCGCGGGGTACGGAGCAGGAAATACGATCAGAGAGAATGTCGATGACGTCGCAGCTGCTGAACCGATCTCTCTAGAAACTCTCGATGAAGTGCAGAATAACAATTTGCAAACTGCTTCCATAATCGCGTTACAAGCTACAGGCGCTAACCCTCCCAGACAATGCGCTGGTATTGGACAAGCTGTGAGTTGAACTTCTATTTATTTCGCTTAAAGACAAGCAAGGTTGTTAACTTGTAAAGTCTACTTAGCTGTCATAGCTGTCATGGTGCAAAATTGCACCTTAAAGCTTAATATTTTGCAACCGGATCCCTAAATCGAAAAACCCACTTTAATGTAGGGTCGTACTCTAAAAAAAATGTTTTACAAGATTTATTAACCACTTGTTCGCCGTGATTAATATGTACCTACTTATAGCATGCCAAATTATCTTTTCTATACCTATGATCGATGTGATTTCATTGAATAAAAACCTTGTTTACTTTGAGTTGACTTTGACTTCAGCTCAACGTGGCGCAAATATCGCTTAATAGGAAGTTAAGAAAATAGCATAATATTAACTATGTTGGCTATGAATAGTTAGACACACAGATAAATTTCTATCAGCCTAAAAGGGTGCCGCCTTTTAGGCTGATATAAATTTATCTGTTATTTCCCATGACGAAAACATGATCTCCCATGTCACGGTCGTACGAGAGGTCTTTTGATATTAATAGATATTTCCGTTCCCAGTGCGCATCCCACGGCGATTGCTGCACCAGCTCATGCTTTGGAGTCCTGCGGACCTGCATCCCCAACTTGGGGATAGCTTTGAACATTCAGATCGGCCGTGCTGACAAGGAGGTGTAGACTGTTCTACACTTGTGCCGTGCCTGTGTAACAATATCGGAAAGCAATTGGATCCACGAATAAAAGTTCATTTACATATACTAATCTTATATTTTTAGGATTCCGTAGATATATAGATATTTGGAACTCTTTACACTCATTATAATTTAACTAAATCATCATCATCATCAACAACCCTGTAAAAGTCCATTGCTGGACAGGCCTCCCCTATACAGTGCAATAGCGAACGATCTAGCCACCTCCATCGACCGACTTCCCGCAACCTTGAAAATGTCAACAGTCCATCGAACGCAAGGCTTTTGCTTTTCTGTCTACACTGCGCCGTCCGCACTGAATCTATCTATGTATTTACCAATGAGTTGTGATAGCAAACCACCACATTATATGCATTGCAATCCAAAGAGTCTATGTAAGTACTGTACTTAACTGGTTGTGACTACATGTTTGCATAATAAATGTACCTTACTACCGCTGTCAATGAGGGTTGAGAGACCTGTTAGCTGTAAACAGTGATAAGATGCTCTCAATGTTATCATTACTCACGCTGAGCAATACCTACCAGGTTAATCGATTACTATTAAGTTCACGTTGTGCTATAGGCTGATGCTTTTGCTTACAGGTGAAGAGAACGTTTTCATGATAATAATCATATCAAAGTAAATATACTTATGATTGCTGGATAGACAGCCTCAGGTATCCATATAGTTTTAGCTAAATCCAAAGTGTCTTACTTATGGTAAAAAACATGAGTACAACGAGAGAGTGTACTCGTCGTACATCGTTTTATTTAATCCCCACTCTTCAACCTGTAACTTTGAATAAGTATTTAAAGTTAGTGTGTGTTGGTTTTCCCCATGAGGAAAATAAAGCAAGAGCCCCCCGTATATGAAGTTTACCTAGTCCACGGCAGGCGTTATCTCTTATTGAGCCGTTTTCTCTAGTTATGCGGGTACCTAAAATGTTGGTACACATAGCAGAAATGATCGTAAACGACCATATATCAGACTCGCTATAGACGCTACAATCATTACTGCTTGCCACAATGTCTCGAACTGTCGTTTTGTTCTGCTTTATTTTGCTCGCGGGATACGTGACCGGGAATCTGATCAGGAACGATGACGTCGCTACAAAAGATGTGAAATTACCGCTTGATGACGTGATACCCGTGAAAGAAGATCCGATTGAACCTGCTAACGTAGAGAAGAACAATGTCGAGACACCTGCTGAAGTTTATGGATCAAAACCACCTAAGAAGTGTGCCGAGATTGGACAGTTTGTAAGTAGATTTAATCATTTATAGACCATTGGAGAGTTATTCAGTTCTTTATTTTTAAAAGTGGGCTAGTTTTAGCTGTTGATAAGGTCAAGTTACAAATCAATGCTATGACAGATATAGGAATGCCATTATGAGGCATGACTGTGGGTGATCTGATTAATAGTCTTTGTTCCTTTGTTCCCAGTGTACTTCCCACAGTGAATGCTGCACCAACGCATGCCTAGGATACATGAAGAGATGTGTCTCCGGTTCCGGGTGGTAACAAGGTGGTCAATGTCTATTTATTAAGTTTACGAATTGGATGAATAGGATGGTCCATGTGGGTTAAATCTGGTGGATTTGCCGCAAAGTGCTGAACCTCCTTCATCGCCCCTTCTGATATCTTCCACAAATCAGGATAATTCTTCTTGAAATCTTCGTACCATTTATGAATCTGAAATAAATTATTAATTTCGGAACCATCACTTTCTTAATCCATTCCCGATTTCCAATTCCTTTACACTTCAGAAGGCTTACTTGTTAAAATATTCGCTAGACTAGACATTCTAAGCATCGTCGCACCTAAATAATATATGCGAACCGGCCGCGTCTACCCCTATGTAGTTACGGAACCGCGCACTATGTACTAGGAAGAAAGCGTTCGTTCGTACCGATAAGCGTCAGATGCCGTCAACCTGCGTTCTTTGAGGATGCTACCCTTTCTTACGCTTATTTCTTTTGAGCATTATCTGCATCAACATCACCATGGACATCCATGACGACAGTTTTGTCTACGGAAATAAAGGAAAACATTATTTCTATCCATCTGAATGAGAAGAAGTCTTCTTCTTTTCCGTAAACGAAACCGTTCTCATGGTGTACATGCTGAGCCTGTTGGTAGATGTAGTAGACATCTACAGGAATCTCTCATAGAATACCATGGCTAACTTGACTTGGCCCGCTTCAATCCAATGACTTTCTATTACTAAGGCGGTTACGATATCATTGATCCATCGGGTGGGGAGGTGACAGCGTTTTCCAGTTTCGTGGGTACAATTTGATTACCTTGGCATATTTAGAAAAGTCGAAGTCAATCGCCTCCAGCGTCAAAGTGGAGTTGATAAGCGGGAAGTCAGCGATGGTGAGGTGGTCCGCTGCAGCATGACTAGTCCCCAATCGAGTTAGATACGTGTTGAATACTTCCAGAGCCATATGAACTTTCTTTAGACCAAGAGGTGTTCGTTTGTAGTCGAAGAAAATTGGGGCCATCTGAAAATTGTGTAACTTATGTGTGAATTGCAAACTAAAATGCAAATCGTGGGCATGTGCCGAATATAACGTTTGAACTATCCCTGATTGGTATCATCACGGATATATGTACAATACGTAGCTACGTGAAGGTACTTACTTATGTTTTTTTTTGCGATTCAGCAATAAGGAAAACCACTTAAATGTAGGTACTAAATCAATCCTACAAATATTATAAATGCGAAAGTTTAGTTGTTTGCATGTTTGTTTATGATAATATTTGTAACGGCGGAACCGATTTGGATGAAGTTTAGAGCAGTATAGTTCGTGACTAAGAATAAAACATAGGCTGAGATAACACATACCACGCAGGTGAAGCTTCGCCTGCTAGAGGCTGTTTTTTTAATTAAGTGTATACCTTCATTTGTCCATAATCTGACATAAGCATGAAGGTCTAGAAGATACCTATTCACTATTACCTTGTAGAGAGAGAGACCCAGATTGTTTCAGGAAAAACAGGCGATAGTAGGGTCACCCCCACACATTGTGGGGGTGAGCGTGTGTTACACACACACCGGGGTATGTAATTAAACATAAAATTGCTAGGCCAATACGGGTAGGTAACCTTGTTGGGTATCCAATAAAATAAAATAAAACCTTTCTGAGGTTTTATTTTATTCAATTAGAGCAGACACATTTTTGGCTTCAGATTTTAATTAGATTTTCTTACTGTATATGCTGAAATGTTGGCGTAGTAGGTGGACAAGTTGAAGCATAGGCGATGGTTGACGATTGCCCTGAAATTTAAGATAAGGAGTTAAGAAGCTAATTTTGAGGATTTGCCTGCATCTCTCTGTAATTTGCCGTCAGTAAAGAGGGATTGTTGAATGGACTAATGACATCTCAAAGGTTGCGGGAAGTCGATGGATGGAGGTGGTTTAAGCCCGGTTGTACAGGCTGTTGATGATGACACAATCTATGTAGAGATAATTTTATTCAAACTGTTAAGACGTAAACAAGTTCCTAAGGTTTAAATAAATTAGTAGGAAGATGATTAATAATCACCTGTGGATGTACAATAATTAGTAATTGTGACATTTTTTTCCATGGAACAACTAGGACTCTGGCACAGATAGGTATTATAATACTATACACTCTGGGAACGATCTGCTCTTTCGGCTTACCTGGCTTTAGGGTCCTGAGGGTATAACGGGTTTCTAGGTGCATACTTATCACAGACGTATTGCAAAATTGCGTTGCTCTCGCTCAGAAAAAAGCCATCGTCATCTAGAACAGGAATCTCTTTTTGTGGGTTCATCTGGAAAAAATAAGTCTTATTAGGTTTTGAAGGTGGATATTCGGTGTAACGTTACTGAATTGTGTAAAAAACGGTATCAATGCTGGCCCTTAACTGATAGCAAATATGATATCTTCCTTCACTTCCAATTGTCCTATAATAATGTTTGTAACATTGAAAAAAAAGTGACAACATAGTCACTCGGGTTGGGCTTTTATTAGACTGATTGAGACCTAAAGGTTGTCCTAAGAGAGTAGCAAGTGGAAACTTAATAATGGTTCCTTTACAATATGCAGCCTATCAGTGTAACAACGAAATAGTTACCCCGAATCACTACAGCTACATCTATTAATAATTAAACTAGGTATCAAGTACCTACATATTTATTTTATTTGTTAATGCCATGTACCTGTGCATACGCCTCAGTCATATGGTCCCCCGCCCCGAAATCCACGTCAACCAGCTCGAAAGGCACCTCAAGCCGCGTCAGGGTTTGTCTAACCGAAATCGATGGTGGTCCATCCGACACTCCGTATAACTTCAGCACCATCTTAGTTTATTCTGAAAATATTTAGTAAGTACAAACTAATGGTGAATGGAGTAGACTTTACCTGCATCAATACAATCAAAATAAGAATTCAGTAACTACATAGTACGTCTACCTACCTCTCGCTTGAAACTGTGTCGCTGTCTGCTAAGCACGAATTAGAAACTGGTAGTGCTTGTGCATAGAATACGTAATAGTGCTTCAGTTGAAGGCTTCGGCAGCCTACAGGCAGGCCTCCTTTCACTTGCAAAAGTAATTCTCATGTATATCTACCAGTAGGAACTTATAGGTAAGCTACTTGTATCATAACAGACATGTGCAATACAAAAAGTCATTCTCATTTATAGTGGAATGGAATTGGAAGGTGGTTAGTATCTTGAGTAGGTAGATAAACGCAGGAGATCCCTACATAGTTCTATAAATAAATGTTTTATCTTATACTACGGATACGATCACCTGACGGAAAGTTTCTTATATTATCCCACAGCTGGACAAATGTCTCTTCATACTTTTTCTCGAAAAGATAAAAACAAAGAAATCACGACTAAACCTGAAAGACACAGTCTTAAGGGTGCTTTAGTTATGTAAGCTTTTAAATTAAAGCTTTGGTAGGTATTATAGAAATAGGTAGAGTAACTCGATCGGGAGGTTAGACATCAGAATATTTGCTAAGAAGCAGCCTTGACATAACCACAAATATTATAAGACTAGTACATAACTTTATGACTGTTATTTGCTGAGCTAGGTTCTTATTGTAATGATTTAACTAAAACCGCATAAAAGCATTTCGCTATGATGAAAGTCTAAATAACCCTGCGAATGGCAGTGCGTATTTGAAAGGGTATGTTGGCTCTTACTATGGAACCGAACCGAAGCACGCCCGGCGCTTAGCGGTAACTATCTATGTAGGTAAGTACGAACATCATAAATCTTAAACCGCGCGGGTTTATGATTTGTCAAGTACCTACTTAATGCAGAGAAAGGAAATAAATAACCACAGTTGGTAAGAATTTTTGGCCTGACATAAAAAAGATTTTAAAACAGTGTTTTACCTAAACATTGTTTTGTTTTGTACTGTGGAATTTGAAATCACACATCAGAAAAAGACAAAGCAGAATTCGTTAATCAACTGTTTTAAATCTTTAAGTCGGTCGGTGGTATATAAGAAAGGCCCTTAGAAGGTGCCTACCTATCTACTTCCTAGCACCTAGGTACTCAAGTAGTGATGCTAATAAAAGCTAGGTAGGTAGGTAGGTATCAGATTTTCTTTTATTTTGTCTTGGTTGATTTAGGGTTAGGAGTGGAAGTACTAAATAGTTTCATAATATCCGCGGTGTAGTTATGCTTCCTCAAATTCTTCCAAGTTATTATAAATACTGGCAGACGAAGCAAAGCACGACTTTTACCGCGCTTTTCATTGCAATGAAAATGAATACTATCATACGATATAGCGTTCTGTTGTTTATGAACCTGCTCAGAGTGGAGATGGTTCCTTTGCGTGAAGCAGAGTTCTACGTGACGGAGGAGGTACGCGTGAAGCGACAAGCAGGGTACGTGTACAACCGGCCAAGCGTGTCTTTTGATCTGCCTTCCCGGGCTGTGGAGGTTCCGACTGTGTCTCAAGCACCTACTGTTGACAGGACACAGGCGCAAATGATGTATTATGCTTACCCCGCGCCGCGGCCGATGATCAACAGCGGTGGGGCGGGCCAGAGTTCGTCGTCAGATGGATACAACTACGGGCAGCCACGCAGCGCTCCTGCCCAGACTGCGACTGTCACGGGATCCTCTCAAGCGAGCGCAGCGCGCCAGCTTGGTGGCATGAGACCAACCGGCTCATCTAGCGGTTCTGCAGTTTCAACAATAACCAATACAGGATCATCTCAAGCGAATTCAGGTGCTGGTTACGATTATGGGGCTCCGGCCCCAGTTCCAGACCGCCCTAAGGTAGATGTATCCACGAACGCACCCCAGTACTTACCACCTACTAGTGGCGACATGGGTAATGGAAACCTTCCGGTTACCTTAGGAGGGACTGGAGGCTATTCTGAAAGTTCTTCCGGTGAGTCCGGAGGGGGCTATTTCAGTGGTTCTGCAGGAGGATCTGGAGAAGGCTATTCTAGTGGTCCTGCGGGAGCATCTAGAGGAGGCTATACCAGTAGTTCTTCAACTGGGTCTGGAGGGGGCTATTCCAGTGGTCCTACGGGAGCATCTAGAGGAGGCTATTCTAGTGGTAATTCGGGGAGATCTAAAGGGGGCTATTCCAGTGGTGCCCCAGGTGGATCTGGAGGCGGATATTCCAGTGGTACCCCAGGTGGATCCGGAGGGGGCTATTCTAGTGGTCCTACGGGAGCATCTGAAAGAGGCTATTCTAGTGGTAATTCGGGGGGATCTAAAGGACCCTATTCCAGTGGTGCCCCAGGATCTGGAGAGGGCTATTCTAGTGGCCCTGCAGGAGGAACTAGTGGGGGCTATTCCAGTGGGTCCTCAGGTGGATCTGGACGGGGCTATTCTAGTGGTCCTGCGGGAGCATCTAGAGGAGGCTATACTAGTAGTTCTTCAACTGGGTCTGGAGGGGGCTATTCCAGTGGTCCTACGGGAGCGTCTGGAGGAGGCTATTCTAGTGGTAATTCGAGGGGATCTAAAGGGGGCTATTCAAGTGGGTCAACCTCAGAAGGATCTGGAGGGGGCTTCTCCGATGGTTCAACAGGGGGCAATTCCGGTGGTGCTTCAGGAGGATTGGGAAAGGGCTATTCTAGTCCCGGTGGTTCTGCGTCAACAACTCCACTATTAGACGAATACTTACCACCATTGAGTCAACCTGATACTCTATCGCAACCAGCGCCCGTACCTTCTATGAGTATAGGTCAACAAACTGAAAGTGATCCTAGCTCTACCGTTCCAAACTCTGCTTACATACCACCTAATCGTTCACCACCACTTACACCAGCCTCCGTACCCTCAGTAAGCGTAAGACAACCAACCGGTAATGGCCCGACCTTGTCGGCTCCAAACATTGGTTATTTACCACCCACTCAATCAAATCCAGCCTCTGCACCTTCATTAAGCGTAAATCAACCAACTGGTAGTGGTCCTACTTCCTCCGTTCCCAACTCTGCTTACATACCACCCAATCGTTCACCACCACTCACACCAGGCTCCGCACCCTCAGTAAGCGTAAATCAGCCAATTGGTAGTGGTCCAACTCCCTCCGTTCCCAACTCTGCTTACATACCACCCAATCTTTCACCAACTTCATCAACTCCAACCTCCGCTGTACCCTCAGTAAGCGTAGGTCAACAAACCGGAAGCGGCCCTATCTCTTCAGTTTCAAGCTCTGCTTACATTCCACCCAGACGTTCTCCATCGCTTCCCGATCCTACTCCTCGTCCATTTGCTCCTTCACAACCATCATCTAATTATCTTCCGTCAAATATGAATAGTGGACTCACACAGGGTTCAGTGTCAACTCCAGCTTCTATGTACTTACCGCCAGTGTATTAAATGTTTTTTTTTCTTATGCCGTGAAACGGAGCGTCATACTTTGTTTCCTTATTTCATTTGTCACTGTAAAGTGTCAAACAATCTTAACTTCAAAAATTAAAAATAAAACGTCAGAATTTACAAAATTAGATCAAGATGAAAGTTATTTTTGTAATTCTAAAATTATTATTTTGATGTTTTTGTTCTACCTAGAATGAAATTAAAATAATCCCGATGAAAAATGCTACTTTTTGATGTATTTTACATAGAGTGTATATTGTGAATTTATACAAAACTTGTTTTCTAAACTATGATTGTATTACAGAAAATAATACGAATTTCTCTAATAAGAACGAAGGTAATTTTAAGGTAAATAAATGTACGCTCTACTTCAAACAACTAGCTAGAATTGTGGTGCTTTAATTGGGTTCTCTATCACTTATTACCGTTGTTCAAGGTTCATGACCTTACTGGGTTAAATTAATATTCTGTCATTTATCTACTCTTTCAATTATTCAATTCGTAATGTGTGTGCCACTCAAATATATTGTAAATCACGCCAGATTCTCGCGTCGCCGTCGGTAACAAGGTGCTGCTGATTATATCATTGTGTTCAGTAAAATATCCCATGTTTACAGAAGAGGCAAACAGAATCCAGCTGTAGTGGAGGATGGTTCACCTCGAGATGACCGAAGCCCAACTATGCATACACACGCTAACAATAAATGATCTGCCAAATGAGATACTCATTTACATATTTTCTATGATTGATTTTGAGTCTCTTCTGGCTGTTGCTAAAGTTTGTATGAGATGGCAGCAACTGTGCTTGACACCTTGCGTCTGGGACAACACCCGCCTGATAGTGTGCATGAAGAACTATGTGAGAATCAGTGAAAATATTGTTCCCTTTGTGTCTAAATATCTGAAGAATGTAAAACTACAGTATTTCAAATTGTATTCTCAGGTGAGGTCTTCCCTGACTAGTTATTGCCCAAACCTTACTCATTTAGAAATAAGCATATCTCAGGTGGACAGTTGTATTTTTGATGATCTACATTATTGGCCAAACTTAAAATTTTTAAGTTTCCGTAACTCTCTCATTGTTCACAGTTTAGAGAATGCTAATGGGAACTCTATGTACCATTTGCCGTTTGAGAAACTGAAGTATTTGGAGACTCTCATCCTTTCCAACTTTGCGTTGACACATGAGAGCCTTTACAGCATGTTGCAATGCACTAGCCTGGTTAGTTTAAATATGGAAAAGATGAAAAACATCCCTGCTGACTTCCTGGAATCTCTCCTGCGTACAAAGCAGTCCTCTCTGCGAGCACTACACATTTATGGGGACACATTGAATGATGATATCATTCGCTTTATATCCAGTTGTAAAGTATTACAAGTCCTTCACATAATGACATGCAAAACTTTATTTGATTCAAGTTTATTGCACTTGTACCGATTAAAGAATCTTCATTCTCTGAAACTGCGCCATGGATATTTCTCAACAACTGCATTGCTTGCATATTTTTCAAATAATATGTTTCACAAACTCACCTATCTCAGTCTGTCGAGGTGTCTTCATGTCACTATGCAAGTAGCCAAAGCTATTAAAACTAGTGCACCCAATTTGAATGAATTATCATTTTATCTCTGCCCATTCATCATAGCCCGGGATTTCCAAAGGACTGAGTTAGAAAGAATGTTCAAAATACAATTACTGCTGGATTAAACAATTTTTGGTTGTAAATTTTTGGTAGCAACTTAGTTATCCGTCCACATAACTAGTTTAACACATACTTAGTCAATCCAGACAAATACTATTTATATACAACAGATTTTTTAAGTAAATTCATGAATGTTTGAACCAATAAATGTAATTAAATAGTTGTGTTGAAGTATGTGCTTGAACAACTGAATTATTCTATGAGGAGTTATATTGTATCAGTATTTAAATTTTGATAAGTATTATTTGTAAAATCTACATAGTAGAGCATTTTGAATGATGTCAAAATATAAAGTGCCTTACTGAATTCTGTGAATATACAAGAAGTAATCATAAATTAATATTAAATAGTATTAAAAGCTGGGTCAGGAGTATGTAGTGTGTGAAGTACCATAGTTTAGTATTTTAGATAAAATAATTGAATGCACTAATTACTTACAGTAAAACCTTTAATATATTGGCTTTCAGCTTGCTGGTAATATGTTTATAAATAGATGTGAATTATTGCAATATAAATTTATATAATGTTTTCATAAAATTCTATTCAAATTACAGGAATCCAGGAATTCCTGGTTTCTAAAGGTACTAAAGGTACCGAATTTGTTATTTTTACTTCTGTAATTCTGTTTTGTACATTTGAAGCTTTAAATTTGTTGTGGTGTTATATTTATGATCATAAACATAATTAAATGTATTATCAGACATTTTATTTAATTACTTTTAACCAATGCAACTTTACAGGTTATAGGTATTTATTTTGGAGATACGACCTAGACAAAATTAAATGTATCAATATGTTGAAAGTCACATACCACTTTACATTTAGGTAACAACGGGTCACACTGTGACTCTGATCTGGTGTGACGCGGTTGGGAACCCATCCATTTAGGTGACATAGATGCGTTCATATAGGTAATTCAAAATCTACCATTAGTCAGATATTGTTATATTAAACTGATTAAATGCATCTGATTTGATAGTAAACTCATAGCGAGCTAAAATGGCGTGATTTATAGATAAGGTGGACAAAGCCTCGTATTCATCGGGTTAAAGACGGTGCAGAAGTTGCTTTTCAGAAAGGCGCTTGACGGTTAGTTTATTGCCTCAATGCTGTTGCCTAGCTATTAATTTTAACAGTATTCATACTTTTAATTTTATTATGTTCCGTAATTTTATTCTATGCACGTAATTTTTTTTTAGTGAATAAATGTGTGGAATACCAAAAATGTATGCATGGACTCAAAATACTAGATCCCGTAAAACGTAGGCGACATGATCGCGAAGCTTGTCTCTTTCATGGAAATGCGACTTAAAGCGGACCTGATGGTGCTGAGCTGCAGGCGAAAAGTTACAGTAGGTAACTGTGATACAGAACATCCGATTAAAAAAAAACAAAAAGACCCTCTGATCTATATGCCCAGTGTGCAGCGGGGCGATCACACTAATTTCCCATGGCTGGTATCATCGGATGGGATGAATCGTATCACGCTAATTTGTAAGCTGGATGAGCCATAGATGAACAATGCAAATAAAAAAAATTGGTTTCATATTGGACGTTCCGTTTTTTGAATGGATGGGCCATTAAAATAAGGAACTAGTATCAAAATTGATTGCCATCTCGATAGCCATGAGTTACTGTGATCGCCCCGCTGACCTGGGATGGTACGCCTTAAAATGGTGTTTACCATGTCTATGTTTAGCTTAATAGTCGGCTTCCATGTGATAGCTTTTATATAATTTTCAATGGAAATGACCACTTCTATAATTACGTCCATGGTGTAGATACCTAGATAGAAAATTGCACATAAAGGTAGTACATAGGCAAACTTAATGCTAAGGATTATTTTCAAGATAACCTCTGTATTGTGGAAAAATATGTGTTGGTTGTGCACAGAATGGGTACCTACTAATGTTTATTTTACTGGTTCCTGATAATATGCCCAAAATGAGCTTGTACGTTCTCCAACAAAATTGGGTCATCAAATACCTCATTAGTTATCTTCTAATTTTAATACAGTTAAATCTAGATTAACGAGTGCTTCTTTTATGAACAACAAACTTTGGGTAACAAAATATTTAATCTTCAAATAAATAAGTTCGTCTATACAAACGGTTCGATAGTGATTTCGACGGCCGCGCACGGGTTGCTGAGTTCGAAGGCGGCCAGCACGGTCGGGTGGACGACGCCGATCTTGCCGATGCACGCGCCTCGCAGCAGCACCTCCGCGCAGCGCCCTGGGAAGTATGCCGGGTCTGAAAACAAATGCTTTTTTATTACACTCAACAGTTACATTACATTACATACCTAACCCCACACTCGCACCACCTGCAGAACATGTAAATACAAAAATATACAAAATACTTTATTTCAAAAAATAGTATATGCCTAAATGTAATAGTATTTATGAAAGAAGAGTGCACACCGCTGAGATGCGAATGTTGAGATGGATGTGTGGAGTTACTAGAATGGACAAAATAAGGAATGAGTATATCAGGGGAAGTTTAAAAGTAGCACCCGTGACGGAAAAGTTGAGGTGTAATAGGTTAGCATGGTATGGGCATGTCATGAGGAGTGAAGAATGTCATATTACGAAAATAATGTTAAATATGAATGTGGATGGAAATAAAAGCAGAGGTAGGCCAAAGAAAAGATGGATGGATTATGTGAAGAATATCATGGTTAAGAAAGGAGTGAGTACTGAGATGACATCTGATAGAGAACAGTGGAAGAAGAAAACATGTTGTGCCGACCCCACGTAATGTGGGATAAAGACAAGAAGATGACGATGAGTATATGCCTAAATTACAAGTTTGACACTGAGCTCTGCACTAAGTCTAGAAAATATTTGTTCCGGTTCAATTTTTCGAAGCTGAAATCGAACGCTCTTGTGTACTCAAAAATATCAACCTCGGTGGGACTCAAACACGCAAGCTATATCAACTAACAAAAGAGATCGTTACTAGTCCAAAAAATGCGTATTTAGTGTCAAGTGGACAGTGGGCCTTGTAACATTTAGGTACTTACATAATGAATGCGTGGCAAGGTCGGGTCGCTAACAAAAGTAATTTATGTCACACAAATAGATTAAGTATGCAAACTGTAACACATTGAATTTTAACATCCGTATTCCAGTGTACTTGATGTTTGGTCTCTTTCTTTACATAAGCAAGAAGTAAATAAATAATATCTGCTCAACACCCCCTAATAAGTATCTGAAAGTCACTTGATGATGAATTGACCAGTCAAATGATCATGAAAAGCACGTATTCTGTGGATATATTGATACTATTTGCTATTTGCAAGTGATAATAATTTGGTTTATTTATCACCGAGTAACTTTCAGATAGTAGGGGTGCACTAATAAGGGTATTCTTAAACTGCACCCCTAGAGTGTACAGAGGGCAGATGAATTTTGTATCAATAAAAACTAAATGAGGACGAGGTCGCGGGGCGTTCCACTAGCCAATACAAAGGTCTTATTTTATTTATCATGTAATCAGCTAAAGCTTCCAAACAAAACAAGCTATAATTTATATGCAATATAACACCCGTTTTATCCTAAAAGGATTCTTATTTAACGTCTAGTTGGATCAGGGTATGTGGGGCATTTCTGTTCAGCTCTACTCATAAGTAGGCTATTCTAATTAACCATATTGTTATTTTTTGTTTCTTAATCGTCATTGTTTTTTTTTATGTCGTGCTGAATACAGCACATAAAAAAAAAACAATGACGGGTCATTTATTCAGCACGACAATGCTGGTCGAGTATGTGGTGATGGTGTGGCGGGCGAGTAGCCAGTAGCGACGCAAGACGTGTGGTCTCGACTCCCGGTACGGCACAAATGTTTGCATGTTCTGCGGATATTTGTACCAGGCCAGGGTGTTGGTTATGGTACCACGGTACTCTAGTTCCTTATACCCATGAATACAATACTGGGAATCCAGTGTGGGGTGAGGTAACTATGTATATTTTAAATGTTATAGTTCGAGAGTGATACTCGCACTTGTCCCGTATAAAGAGTACCTTCGCACTGCCGCAGCGAGTAGCCGTCGTGCTGGCTCCATCGCTCGCCGAGCAGCGCCAGCACGCGGTCCAGCAGACCGTGCACCCACTGGAAGCCGGCCGAGCGGCCGCAGTGCACCGCGCAGAGACGCCTCTCGTTCCGCGCGCCCGTCTCTTAAGTAACACATTACTTTATTAAACTATGATGACCTTTAAGGCTTGAGTAAAGGATCAGCGTCAGGCGAGAGCGACAAGCGAAACCACTGGTTCCTATACATTTTATATGTATAGGAACCAGTATCTTCATACAAACTCATAGAAAATGTATAGGAACAGGTAGTGTCACTTAGGTAGTGAATTTATATTATCTTCGTACATATATAAAAAACGCCTGTCGCTGCTGCTTGTCGCCGGTGACGGATTCAAGCTTTTAAATCACAGGTTCTCAAACTTATTTTTCACACCACCCACTTTGAGAAAAAAAAAATCCTAGCGCCCCCAAAGTTTTTAAACATAACCTATGCTTACCCCTCTAGTTCGCCTTAGCGCCCCCAATATCTTCTAGCGCCTTCTACCGCCCCCCTGAAGGCCTTCAGAGCCCACAAGGGGGCGTTATCACCCACTTTGAGAAACAGTGTTTTAAATCATCGGATCAGAAAATAGCTATCCGAATTTCAAACGCAAACAAGATTGAACTAAAGGTACAGCGTAGACGCAAGACCTCGCTTACGACATCAGCGCTGACAAAAACCGTTAAATACGCACTTTTTTCGCATTTACCATCTCAAAACCTACGTCGTCAAGCGCGTAAGACAAGTGCATTTCTTACGTGAACCCTTTATTAGGACACAAGCCAAGTGCCAGTTGCACTTGGCCGACTTTCTCTTTATACTTTTCTCTTAAATCTAATGCCATCGGGAATTATGTTTACCTGACGACTTGTCTTGCAAAACGACGTCACTAATCTCAAACAGTTTTAAAGGTAGGGGCATCTTCTTATTGGCGGCTAAAGTCTTCAGCAGACCGGGCAGGAGCAGCGTGCGAACGACTTGGAACTCTAACGTCTTCGGGTTAGAGATATGAACTGCGGGCACATCTTCTATCTTCACGCCCAGTTTCGTGGCTACATCTTCGCGGGAACACTGAAAAATACAGACGGACATATGACGACGGCTACTCTTATCACCCAGTCATGAATATCTCTGCTAGGTAGGTAACAAAGACAGAATGTCAAATATCTGCATATCTGCAGATATTTGTTACAGGTCTGGTTGTTAGTTATGGTACCACGGTACTCTATAGTTCCTGATACCACAAATACGATACAGGGAATCCTAGTGTGGGCTCAAGTCTTGTTGTTTACTCACGAGTGTGAAGGTGAGAGTCTCTGTGTAGCCAGCGTGCGCGCAGCTCTGCCTGAGCTGCTACGTCAGCTTGTTGTTTACTCACGAGTGTGAAGGTGAGAGTCTCTATGTAGCCAGCGTGCGCGCAGCTCTGCCTGAGCTGCTACGTCAGCTTGTTGTTTACTCACGAGTGTGAAGGTGAGAGTCTCTATGTAGCCAGCGTGCGCGCAGCTCTGCCTGAGCTGCTACGTCAGCTTGTTGTTTACTCACGAGTGTGAAGGTGAGAGTCTCTATGTAGCCAGCGTGCGCGCAGCTCTGCCTGAGCTGCTACGTCAGCTTGTTGTTTACTCACGAGTGTGAAGGTGAGAGTCTCAATGTAGCCAGCGTGCGCGCAGCTCTGCCTGAGCTGCTACGTCAGCTTGTTGTTTACTCACGAGTGTGAAGGTGAGAGTCTCTATGTAGCCAGCGTGCGCGCAGCTCTGCCTGAGCTGCTACGTCAGCTTGTTGTTTACTCACGAGTGTGAAGGTGAGTCTCTATGTAGCCAGCGTGCGCGCAGCTCTGCCTGAGCTGCTACGTCAGCTTGTTGTTTACTCACGAGTGTGAAGGTGAGAGTCTCTATGTAGCCTGTGTGCGCGCAGCTCCGCCTGAGCTGCTACGTCAGCTTGTTGTTTACTCACGAGTGTGAAGGTGAGTCTCTATGTAGCCAGCGTGCGCGCAGCTCTGCCTGAGCTGCTACGTCAGCTTGTTGTTAACTCACGAGTGTGAAGGTGAGAGTCTCTATGTAGCCAGCGTGCGCGCAGCTCTGCCTGAGCTGCTACGTCAGCTTGTTGTTTACTCACGAGTGTGAAGGTGAGAGTCTCTATGTAGCCTGTGTGCGCGCAGCTCCGCCTGAGCTGCTACGTCAGCTTGTTGTTTACTCACGAGTGTGAAGGTGAGTCTCTATGTAGCCAGCGTGCGCGCAGCTCTGCCTGAGCTGCTACGTCAGCTTGTTGTTAACTCACGAGTGTGAAGGTGAGAGTCTCTATGTAGCCAGCGTGCGCGCAGCTCTGCCTGAGCTGCTACGTCAGCTTGTTGTTTACTCACGAGTGTGAAGGTGAGAGTTTCTGTGTAGCCAGCGTGCGCGCAACTCTGCCTGAGCTGCTCCGTCAGCTTGTTGCGTGGCTCCTGACTGCCCGCAGTCGCAATCGGCAACGACCGCTTCTCGATGCGATTGTACCTGATCATTAATCAGATAAGGACAAAATTCTTTTAATTTTGAGGTTTCTAATAACACTTTTTAGCCTAGTGAGCGGTACCCCGACTGCAAAATTATAAATTTTGACGATAAGCTGTTGATGATGATGAATCAACAGCCACTTCTTACCCGTAAGCGATAGCGATGTCTTCGTACGCGTCACACGCGTGGATGACGTCATGCCTCGTAGGAGGTATCCTCACCCTGAGTGAAGTGTCCTCTAAAGTTGCGGAGAGACACATTCGGGAAAGTAGCGCTGCTAGTTTTTCGCCGCTTTCGCTGGAAACGTAAACGAGTTGTATAACCTTAATACGATCTTAGATAACAAGCAGATATGCGCTGCGGTAATCTTTGTCTAACTTCGGAAATGGGAAACTTTATAACATTATGCACTTCCAAATTGTACTTGAACCGCACCTATGGTGATAGCACAGGCAGTTTTAACACAATTTATAAAAAAAAAAATTAAAAACACCCAACATTTAAAGTCCTTTAAAAATTTATAATGAATTAGTAATTTTAAAATGCATAGTTTTAAACGCCTACGCTCAGTTTCCCATTTCCGAAGATAGAGGAAGAACTAAACGCATAACTTTTAGCGTAGTACTTCGTTTAAACGTAACGTTTTTATCAATTGAATTGTGCCAGTCTAAAAATATGAAGGTGGCAATGTCATTATTTGTCCTATCCTACTACTATTATAAACGCGAAAGTTTGTGAGGGCGGATGTTTGTTACTCTTTCACGCAAAAACTACTGAACGGATTTTGATGAAACTTTATAGTAATATAGCTTATACATCAGAATAACACATAGGCTACTTTTTATCCGGATACCACCCGGGCGAAGTCGTGGGCAGAAGCTAGTATGATATAAAAAGATAAAATTGATAGTCAGAACAGTGTTATACCTGATGCCAATGTAGCTGTTTGCTTTGTTGACGCTGATGAGTTCCTCGCGACAGCTGAGCTGAGGGTATAGCTGGTAGGTGCCGTCGGGCGAGTACACCTTGCATTGTTCCACCGAGTATGGCTCCGAACAGTATTTGGAGAACATCGTGACCATTGTATCTAGAACCACTTTTGCCTGAGAAGTTACATCAGAATAGTCAGGCCGGACGCACTATATGTTTGTACTCAATATTTAAAAAACATGAATTTTTGTAGCGATTTTTACATTAATTTAGATTATTATTATATAGAAACAAATTACCGTTTATGTTTATAAAAAAAATACAAAACCAATGACCAAAGGGACTATTATATGGACTTCCATTACACGCGTGGAAAGGCTAGAATTGAATATCAACTATGTTTCTTAGATATGTTTAATTACGATAAGCCAATACGGGGCTCTGTAATAGACAATGAAATAAATATCAAGGGTATTAAAAGCAAGAGTTGAGAAAGAGTGGGTGTTTTCAAAGTATAGTATTTACAAAAAAAAAAGTATATAAGTCATCTAGTTCCCATAATACAAGCTCTGCTTAGTTTGGGGCTAGATGATGCTGTGTGAAAAATGACCAGCATTATATGAAATATTTTTTCGTTATATGTAGGTATGCATTAATAAATTAATTTCCGAAATACCCCTAGACTATGGACGCAGCTACTAAATTATGTTTGTATAGAAACGTCACCTGAAAGAATTCGTCAGCATTTACTATTGTAATTGTACCATACCTTAGTAAGGTCAGTAGCCGTGCACTCAATGAAGACATTCTTCGTGTCTAGTGTTATCTTGGAGTGGTCTCCGTTGATGATGGGCGGCATCGACAGCACAACGCCATTCTTATCCTTGATGACGGGGTACACAGGACTGTCCTTTATAATGCCCAAGTACTGCTTAAGTTGAGCGTGGGTCTGGAACATATAACAAATAGAATTTCATAACAGTAGATTCACGTTATATGGTATTGTTTTTTTTTTGTAACTCAATAAAACGGCGCTGCAAATAGGCTCCTTGCGGTTTTGTTTTTCACAGAATCATCTAGCCCCAAAGTAAACAGAGCGTCTTATGAGAACTACATGACTAATATATTTATTTATAATATATTAGTCATGTAGTTCTCATTATAGACATACCTACATATTATACATGAAAAACACATAGACCCGAGACAAATATTTGCAGATCATACCCGACCGACTGTGTCTCAGGCGGGCCTTCCCACTGCGCTCTGTGGGAAGGCCTGCCTGAGTTATTAATAGCGCTTTCTGTCTATGTTTTTAAATTTGAATGATATAAAAGTGGCTTCCCACGGTCCGCGATTTAACGGAACTCGTATAACCACGAGGCTCTTACTGCAGTGCGTGCCCGACGCACCGGACAAGCTTCTTTCCACCCCCATGTTTCAAAAACCCCCCTACTGATTAAGCTCTTATTTAAAATGATATTAGTATAACCTACCTACCTACCAAGCTTCATCAAGATTCTATAGATGGTTCAGTAGTTATTGTTGGACAAACAAATGCCGGAAAGTCTGGTAGACGCAGAGATTTCACTCGCTTCACTTGCTCGATCAATGAACAATGTCCACACATTGCATGCTGTGTTAACTTCTATTATTTTGATGATCACTGTGGTACAGTGGGCGAAGGCCCGCCTCAGACACAGAAGGCTGCGGTTCGATTCCCGCTGCGGGGCAAATGTTTGTATGATCTGCAAATATTTGTCTCAGGTGAGCTCTGTGGCGCTGCGGGAAGGCTTTCTGTCTGTGTTTTTAAATGAGAGAGAGAACTAAACGTGGCTTCCTAAGGTCTGTGATTTAACAGAACTCGTATAACCACGCACCGCACCGAAGATCTTTCTACAGTGCGTGTCCGACTTCTTTCCACGGTGCGCCGGGTGCGAGATTATCCGTACAATTACGGAAGCCACCTTTAAACAGAATCGGAGGGTATCCAACTGACCGCATTGACGTAGACATGAGCGTTTTCGTTTTTTACCGCAAACGGTTATATAACTGATATACAGTTTGCATCTCGATATAGAAAACGGTTTTCAGATATCGAAAACCGTTTTCATACCCGACCGACTGTGTCTCAGGCGGGCCTTCCCACTGCGCTCTGTGGGAAGGCCTGCCTGAGTTATTAATAGCGCTTTCTGTCTATGTTTTTAAATTTGAATGATATAAAAGTGGCTTCCCACGGTCCGCGATTTAACGGAACTCGTATAACCACGAGGCTCTTACTGCAGTGCGTGCCCGACGCACCGGACAAGCTTCTTTCCACCCCCATGTTTCAAAAACCCCCCTACTGATTAAGCTCATATTTAAAATGATATTAGTATAACCTACCTACCTACCAAGCTTCATCAAGATTCTATAGATGGTTCAGTAGTTATTGTTGGACAAACAAATGCCGGAAAGTCTGGTAGACGCAGAGATTTCACTCGCTTCACTTGCTCGATCAATGAACAATGTCCACACATTGCATGCTGTGTTAACTTCTATTATTTTGATGATCACTGTGGTACAGTGGGCGAAGGCCCGCCTCAGACACAGAAGGCTGCGGTTCGATTCCCGCTGCGGGGCAAATGTTTGTATGATCTGCAAATATTTGTCTCAGGTGAGCTCTGTGGCGCTGCGGGAAGGCTTTCTGTCTGTGTTTTTAAATGAGAGAGAGAACTAAACGTGGCTTCCTAAGGTCTGTGATTTAACAGAACTCGTATAACCACGCACCGCACCGAAGATCTTTCTACAGTGCGTGTCCGACTTCTTTCCACGGTGCGCCGGGTGCGAGATTATCCGTACAATTACGGAAGCCACCTTTAAACAGAATCGGAGGGTATCCAACTGACCGCATTGACGTAGACATGAGCGTTTTCGTTTTTTACCGCAAACGGTTATATAACTGATATACAGTTTGCATCTCGATATAGAAAACGGTTTTCAGATATCGAAAACCGTTTTCATACCCGACCGACTGTGTCTCAGGCGGGCCTTCCCACTGCGCTCTGTGGGAAGGCCTGCCTGAGTTATTAATAGCGCTTTCTGTCTATGTTTTTAAATTTGAATGATATAAAAGTGGCTTCCCACGGTCCGCGATTTAACGGAACTCGTATAACCACGAGGCTCTTACTGCAGTGCGTGCCCGACGCACCGGACAAGCTTCTTTCCACCCCCATGTTTCAAAAACCCCCCTACTGATTAAGCTCATATTTAAAATGATATTAGTATAACCTACCTACCTACCAAGCTTCATCAAGATTCTATAGATGGTTCAGTAGTTATTGTTGGACAAACAAATGCCGGAAAGTCTGGTAGACGCAGAGATTTCACTCGCTTCACTTGCTCGATCAATGAACAATGTCCACACATTGCATGCTGTGTTAACTTCTATTATTTTGATGATCACTGTGGTACAGTGGGCGAAGGCCCGCCTCAGACACAGAAGGCTGCGGTTCGATTCCCGCTGCGGGGCAAATGTTTGTATGATCTGCAAATATTTGTCTCAGGTGAGCTCTGTGGCGCTGCGGGAAGGCTTTCTGTCTGTGTTTTTAAATGAGAGAGAGAACTAAACGTGGCTTCCTAAGGTCTGTGATTTAACAGAACTCGTATAACCACGCACCGCACCGAAGATCTTTCTACAGTGCGTGTCCGACTTCTTTCCACGGTGCGCCGGGTGCGAGATTATCCGTACAATTACGGAAGCCACCTTTAAACAGAATCGGAGGGTATCCAACTGACCGCATTGACGTAGACATGAGCGTTTTCGTTTTTTACCGCAAACGGTTATATAACTGATATACAGTTTGCATCTCGATATAGAAAACGGTTTTCAGATATCGATATCAGTCGCAGGGGTTTTTAGATAGGCAAACTAACAACGAAACGACAGACGCAAACTTGTTTAGTTATTTATCAGTTTAGTAACTATGCCGATTTCTCTTCATGCTTTGCGTGAAAACATGTACCAAAAAGAGTTACAATAGAAAGTAAACCATATTGCCAGCTATCTATAATATATTTTAACGCACGCCATTAACATGCAATCATGGCTAATATTACGTCATATTCGCTCCATATGTCGGTTTCGTTTGGTTTTTCGTTTGTGAAGTTTTCGTTTTGTTCGTGTCTGTAACAGTTGAGGTTTTATAAGTTTTCATGATATCGGTTATGTGGATTTAAATATCGATATGGTATCGATATCTAACCCATATCCGATATCAGTTACGTTTCGATATTTCGAACTCATGCCTACATTGACGTTAAGATGCGCTGCTTTGTATTAATATTTTGTTCGCTTCGTCATTGGGACATTGCGCATATACATTTTTCGACCTAAAAAACCTACTGGTGCACAGATCGAAAGTCGGAATACAGGCCATAGAATTTCTTTGAAGCTGATTAATTTGCACTTTTATTGTATCAGCTTAAGAATTTACGTAAAGAGTAATGAACTTACAGAATACAGCTCCATAAGTTCTGTGGCCGTTGTTTCATTCTGCTGGTTGAGCGCCTTGAATTTGATCTGGTCCGGTGGCAAAGCATCGTAGACGAAAGGTCCCTGAATCGTGTCTAGGTCGTGTGTGCCAATAGCCACTAGCGTCCTTTTACGGCAGATGTTCTGATGAAGCTTGTCCTGAAAGAAATAAAAAGAAATCCCTTTTTACCCACTAAGTCTTTTATAATGTTCAATTACTAATTAGCCTAACTTAGGCTAGATTGTAATATTACTGAGATACATTAATTTATATTAAGTATAATAAAGTAATCTGGACAATGAAAAAAAAACCACCATGTTAGAGAGGAATGTATGCGCGGTTGCTTGTTGGTCTATTACCGTTTATCTGCGAAACGGCTTATCGGATTTTAATGTGGTTTTTCGAAATCGTTTTTTATGATTCTGAGGATAGAATATGACTTTAAGGATTCTTCTTAGATAGTTTTTATCGCCACTACGGGGCGCTGCAAAAGACGATCGAAACCAGGTAGGTTTTAAAATTTTACAAAATTTACTTTCCATTTACTAGCGTGCATGCTCCGACTCTTATGTCACTGTCACTGCCAAAATACCCGCGGATGCAAGGACGGACCCGCAGCTAGAAAGGGGGGGAAAAACAAGAAGCTGCTGATGACCCGATGATTTGAAAGGCGGATTCGGAGTTTGGGCATGACAGAGTAAATCCAAATAAGGGCCCTTGTTGGTAGTTTTTGTTTATTTTTTTGACATTCATACCTGTTACTCTCAGTCTATACTCTAACCCTTTCTTTAAAAAAGTGTAAGTTTCTATAAGCAAATTCAAATCTATTCATTTCATACATATTTTATTAATTTCAAGATCACATGGTCTTAATTATTTTCAATATTGGAATACTGCTTAACTGAGCTAATTGGTACCTGTAGGTCAATGAAACTGTCATAGGACTCTTTCGTGAAGGTGACTCCTCTGAGCACTGCAGCAACGGCATATGGTCTGATCTGAGCTGTCTCCGAGGTCAAATGGAGAGAGTGACCATCCACATACTTAGACAGCTTGTATTCTGGAGGTACCTTTCTGAAGACAAGTTTTTTAAAATATAGTTTTCAACTGCATGTATTAACATTTGTAAGGAGTAGACAGGAGATAGTGTAATGTAGAAACATTCTCGATGTCACCATTAATAAATAAAATAAAGCCAGACTTTTTCACACAGCGACATCTAGGCCCAAAATAAGCAGAGCTTGTATTATACTTAAGTAGTGATATTATTATAATAATTATGTATGTTTGGTCTCTAAGGTATTTATGTTATGGACCTATTGTCATTATTTTAAATGTTGTTCATGTTGTTGCCTGAAATAAAATTATTATTATGGGAACTACATGACTGATAATACTACTCATGTAATTTTTTTTTGTAAATACATACATATTATACGTAGAAAACTTTCTGTGTCTCAGGCAGGCCTTTGCCCACTGCACCACAGATATTGTCAAAATAATAGAAGTTAACACAGCATGCAATGTGTGGACATTGTTCATTGATTTAGCAAGTGAAGTGAGTGAAGTCTCCGAGTCTACCAAGACTTTATGGAATTTGTTTGTATGTTTGCTTGTCCAACTATAACTACTGAACCATTTATACAATCTTAGTGTAACTTGGTAGGAAGTAGGTTATACTAATAGAATTGTAAATATGAGCTTAACATACATATATTTATATATATAAACTTCATCTTTTAAATGCTTTAAAAAACATAAATAAATGCTCTAGACACTTTTCACACAGCATCATTTAGACCCAAAGTAAGCAAGCTTGTATTATGGGAACTACATGACTGATATACTACTTATATACATTTTTTTTTGTAAATACTTGCATACTATACATAGAAAACACCCAGACCCAAGACAAATATTCACAGTTACAAACATTTGTCCCACAGCAGGAATCAAAATGAATCGGCGGGTGGTGATAAATAAAGAAACAAATGCCCAATTGTGGGTATCAGGAACTACGAGTACCTTGGTACCACAAAACCCAGACACGGAACAAATATCTGCAGAATGGATCCTGCAGCAGGAACATAGTGCCACTGACTATTTTTTTACGTACATGTACTAATCATACAACAAGAGCTTTTTCTACCAACTTGATTTACAAATATGGAGATAAAAAAAATGGAATATAACTTATAGTCAGGGCTGATGTAGTTTTTTACAAGTGAAATATTTTTTAGCATCTGTTCTGTAGTTCCAGAGATTACACCCTTACAAACAAAAAAAATTTACTGCACAAAATATTGGTGTAGATAGATATAGACTAGTGACATAAAATTACATAATACAAACTTACTTTCCTAGGAAAACTAGCAAGCCGTCAACCAAGCCTTCTAAACATAGCAGATCATATCTGTTGGCAGGGATGTCTATCCGGTAAAGGATCTCCTCGGATACTCCAGCACCTGCTTGGTCCCCTTGCTCCTTCATCAACATCTGTTTCTCTGTTGTCTGGAAATCAAACCATAAATCAGTCTTTATTATCATGATTTTGGAACCTTCACTACCAGAGAGAGCTTGTGCCAAATATTATGATTGGATTTGCCGCCGACTATACCCAACTTGGTATCCTCAAGGATATGAGAGCTTAGTGATATTTATCGCGAATAATTTTGGGGTTATTGACTAAAAATACATTGAAAACTTACGACTTCATCTAATTCCAGCCCAAATTCAAAGCATAAATCCTGGAACTCGTCATCAGCTGAAAAGATTTAAACTGATATTACAAGAGAGGAGAAAGTAAGTTTCTGGATTAGTCGGTAGTATAACACATACTATATGTTTTTCCAAGAGCTTTGAAGAGAGCATCACGTTTTACTGATACTGTGGGCATTGTCTTATGAATAATCCAATCAAGTGAAAAACACACGTTTTAAAATAGGTGCTCCGGCGAAAATGCAAAATAGTTAATATCTGCTGATAAAACTGACATTGATAAACAATGCACGAAGACAAGACAGTCACAGACAGTGGCAGTCAGTGTTGCCTACCCTATCCCAGAGAGAAGCTGCAGACAAATATTAGGTAATAAAATAAGCTAGCCAAGTGCGTATCAGCCACGTGATGTGTAGGGTTCCGTAGTTGCCCATAAACTTATATCTACTACTTGTTTTATACAACTAACAACTTCATCTAAGTAATAATTTTCAATGGAATTTGTACGAAATTATACCTTTTACTACTCCAAGTACATTTTCTAAGTTGGTCGACTATTACTCTTTAAATTGTAAAGCCTACTTAGCTGTGATAGTTTCCCTTTTAACTTCGTTACATATACTAACGCCATAATTTTTTTCACATTCAAAAACAACCACTTGGGGACTCTTGACTCTAACACTTTAAAGCTTATACTTTCGTAAATGGGCCCCATAATCGAAAATTGGTTTTCACACACCCTCAATATTTTTAAAAGACCTATCCAATGATATCCCACAATATGGGATAGACTAGAGAAAATAACATTTATCGTGTAGGGGAAGTAAACTAAAAAAATATTAATTTATAAAGTTTTTTTCTGTCGGCGTGATTAATATGTTTATCCATGCAAAATTACTTACAGCTTTATAGTACTAAAAGTCTCTGAGTCTCTGAGCTAAGCGACAGACAAACACACGGATGGACATGGTGAAACTATGAGGGTTCCTTGTTGACTACGGAACCCTGAGAACGTAAAATCTACGATTTTGCTTATTTTGTATTTCTTAATAGTAATAATAAAAGAACATAAGAAGAAATAATAATGATAATCAAACTTTTAATCAGATAAGGTAGGTAACAAAATTAACTTTAAAATAAATGCATGTACATACCAATATCACAAATCAAAGAATGTTCTCAATCTATTTTTTATAGCATTTTTGGTCAATCTTATTTATTTATTTTAATCAGGAACGCCAGCTGTTTATGTATCTACATATTGTTTGTCTTAACGATAGGGATAAGTTCTGATAAACTAGGCTAATAATTATGCCCTTTTCAGAGCGCGGGTGTGGGGTCACTGGCGGAGTCGGAAGACTCTGCCGGCTTGCACGGCCCCACACATGGCCGGGGCCTGGGTGGTTCCTGGGCCACCCGTCGGGGTAAGATTTTGAATGCTAACGCACTCCATCTTGCCCCACTAGGGCGGGGGACTGTTAACCGGGGGGTTTTAGTGGGTTAGAGTCCCACATGCCCCCTTTCGCCACCCCCGTGGCCAAAGACATATGGGGGAAAAAATATCTTAACAAAAAATGTCGTCTCCTGATGCCGATAAACAACAATCGCTCTACCATAGGTACACGTTATGCACGGTAGAGTCCATCTACGGTTTTTCCAAACAAACACCGTTTTAGCTTCTCCTTGGTGTAAGTCACAGACTAGTTAGAGTGTATAGTAGATTAGAAACTAGTTAGAGTATTATAGTAGAATGTGGCTGCTATCACTCGCTGTCAGCCAGAAAAACGTAAGATGTCATTCTAGGACAACGTAAAAAAATTGGACACGTTTAAAATTAGAACTAGCTACTATTAGTAGAAAAAGAAGCCCTAATTTATTCGAGAAAGGTTCCATGAAAAAAAATCATGGGGTTTCTTTTAAGATTTGCGGTAGCCTAGTTTGCCTAGCGCAGCGAAGTTCAAGAACTTTTATATTGCCAGACTGGCTGCTGTGTGAAATCATCATACCATATCTAGCGAAATTCTTTCAAAGATGAATCAAAATTTCAGCGTTGAAAACAGATGGGATGCTTGGAGCTGAACATTTAAAATGAAAACGAAAATGTTAGTGTTGATATATGTTATTATTTTCTTTTAACATATTTGTTTTCATTTTTTATACACATATTTTGGTCGTGTCGTGGAACTTTTAGGTTCATAAGTTTGTAGCATGATAATTTAATGATTAGAGAGCATAAGCACAAATCGCTTGAATGTGTGGCTATCAAAGAATATCTTTTGACATAACAATGCTGGAAATATAATGAGTAACGAGTTTAATAATTTTACATTTATTAATGGCATTTTTTGTTTTTGTCATTGTCGTCAACCTGGATTAAAATTGTTTAAACCTAATTCACAATTTTGTGAATACATATTTTTATGTGAATTTTAAACCTTTTTGATTGTCCGAAGTGAAAAACGCACCCGCTCCGCTCGGATTATAAATTCTACCAAAAAACTTTTTATTTATTTAGTGTGGCAGCATTTTTGGTCACGTGATTTCTTTCAGTCTGTTTTTTTGCAAACGGTGAGTGGAGTGCCTTGTCATCAGACTCTTGAGTTTTTGGATGATTTTCTTTGGAATTTTTAATCAAAGTGAGTAAGTACTTATACGGGCAGTGGGTAAATTATCCATGTTTTAATTTCGATGTGGTGCTTTTCGTGATTATGAAACGCGTGTATGCATGACGAAATTGTACCTTGTTCCGTGACTAGTGATATGACGCCATTTTCTTCGTGAACGCCAATTACTAAATTCATCGTTATTTCTTTGTGTCTGTTCGATTTTGGAACATTGTCTGCAAAATCAGATCGTTAAAGATTGCTTTAGCAAGTTTTCTAATTGAGTGTCCTGTCATTGTGTTGGATTTCATGCACGAGCTATTATAGTTTGGCCAAATGGTAGGTATTAAAAGTAGGTACGCATTTTTTTGTATGACACCACCTTGGGAGGCGTTTTCTAGTAGCCTCGTTAGGTATTTATTTTGCGTTTCGAATAATGTATTGTTGTTATTTATTTTCTTTGGAGTAAGCACCTGCATCAATCCCTACAGCATATTGATAAATTAGGCAGTAGACACTCCTTCCTGTAAATAATTATGTAGCGTGGTTCTTAATTGCAGCAGTTTGTTTTGCTCTATGCTCGAAACTAACAAAGTAATTCATACTTTATTCATACAAAACTCTTGATATGGACAATGTCAGAACTGTCTCCCTGTCTATCAGAAGGATTCAATATCAAAATTTCACTTAAATACCATCAAGAAATATGTCTATTGAGTTCTGTCCAGTTTGGTAGTTGAATCCATTTGAAAGACCGGACAAGCTATATGTATAATAATAGTTATCAATTCTACCTAAACTATTTCAAAACCAACCATTTATTTTAAACCAACAGGTGGACATCCATTTATATGTCAAGAAGTAGAATTTGGAAGTAAATAAGACAAAGTACTGATGGAACGAAGTTATAGACATTGTGGGTATGAACAATATTTTTACTGACCATTTATTTCTAGTAAGGTTAGCAGTTCTATGATCCCATGTGGTGTAGTAAAACTCATGGGAACCATCTGCAAGTTGTATTTGTTGTTTATTTTAGTTTAGTTGGTGGATTGTTAGGTACCTACTTATTTTAAGTACATGTGTTCCCGTCTGGGGGTTCTTTAAGCATGGTAGAAAATTTTATTAACTCTATTCTTCTTAAATCAAATCACTTGTCTTGTTTTTTCTTGGTCATCCTGAATTTATTTACCAGATTGAGTTATGGTGGCACTTAACAGGTCTTTGTGACTGCTAATGAAGTAAGCTGTGTGGAAAATAGATCAATTGTGCTCATAGGGGCTCTTTCATGCATCTATGAAAAACCATGTTCCCCAAATAATTCTGTTTGTTAATAATAAACAGAATTATTAAGCATCTGTGCACCCACATGTTGGTCCAACCATAGCCAATATCCGCAAACACAAACATGTGGAGAGTGCGTTTGCATTGGTTGACAAAGGCTTGTGTTGGTTTGTTATGGATCTGGACAAGTGTTGGTTTTTTCTTCACACATTTGAAGTAGTTAGTGTATTGCAAGCAGCCACTGGACAGAGACATTGGTGAAATAAAAGAATGCATATGCCTGGTCCAAAGAGGATACTTTATTGTCAAATGGATTTTTTCGTCTACCCTCTTTCTATTTCCATTTTTTTTTTAAATAAATTATGTCAATAGATTGTTATAGCTGCCACAAGTTAGATGTCAGCCATGTTTGGCTCTTCAGAACACACAAGCTCTCATCCACGTGTGGATAGCTACAGTTTGTGTATTGTCTGTCTCTTTCTATGTTTGTAGAGGTTTGGGATTTTCCAGTGTTGGCTATGGTTGGGTTAACATGTGGATGCATTACATGTACTTTTATCGAACTAACCCTAGTTATATTTTGTCTGATTTTGATTGATTTTTGTTGTAATGTGTTATAGATAGTTTTTTTAATTTATCCCTGCACAAACTTTGTAACAGGGTAATTTTGAAAAAGATCATAGTATTATAGAGAACTTTTTTGCTATGTTCCTTTACAATTATCTATCCCATGTGAGTAAAACCGCGGGCATTGGCTAGTAGAAACATAGATAGGTTAGGTACATTTAGATAAATTTACTGATAACTCTGACTTCTTATCACCCTGTGGCTGTTAATGGCAAGATAAATAATGGAAAGCAGATAGTGGTATTGTAATAAAACAAATTGCCAGTTTACTTTTTTTTAAATGTTAACAGCCATATTGTGATCTTTAGTTTGATGAAAAAGCATTGAACATATGCTTGCTATATTTGTATTTGAAAATAACTGTTATCCAACTTTTATTGTAATAAAAACCCACTTGCAATGACTTATGTGTCACATTCAATCTGAAGTTAATATTATTAAATATTGATTAATATTTTGTTACTATTTCTATCAAAACTCAAAAATCTATGCTTGTCTAGATTCAGTTTGAGGTTTGTTCAAATTAGGGGTCTATCTTTCTTATTCTGTGGTCCTGTATCCTGTCTCTGTGTTATACAGACTCTGTATTACAGAGTAGGATTTCTCTGACACTCACAGAAGTTGTTTATCTGAGATAGCAGCAACAAACATTCCAATTCTTATTATTAAAGCCCTAGATAACCAGTCAGCTATTGGCTATACTACCAGTTACAATGACAGATAATGTATGAAATCATTCTTATTAGCTTGTCTTGCATTGTTCTGACCCAACACATATGGGATAACTCATAACTTGAGATTTAGATACAGTTTGGGATTCCTTGCCCTACTGGGGTGTATTGAATGCTTCAGAACAGAACAGTACATTCGCTCAGGTGACAACCAAACAATATTAAGGCATTGATTGCTCCCCTGCTGCGCAAAGGTTAGCACCTCCTAACTTTGTTCAGAATAACTTTGAATATTAGTGTTTTCTGTGTCCCACAGCTCATTTGCACCTTATTTAGTATAAGTTCTAGTCCATCTGCCATTGCATGGAATGGCCTTATAGTTGTAGAATATTTCTAAATGCTTGTAATTAAAAATGAGGATGCATTCTACAGGTGGCGTAACCGTTCATTGTGATGCCGGTGGATGCTTACCTGAACCGCACAGACGTGGAGTCGCCTGCTTGTGAACTGAAGGGCCTACGCACTTGGAAAGACATTTGTTTGGTACGAAATTCCTTATTTCAACATCAGGTATGTACGCTTTTGCTTCCAAGTTTTCATAATAATTATGGGATTGCTCTGAATACAATGCATGTTGAATAACCACAGACCCAAGTCACTTTTTTTATTAAATGCCTAAGAAGACCTTAGTTCAAATTGTGCCTTAAATTAATCAGTACCTACCTAATGTTTGCTTTTACAAATATTTTAATCATTGCTTTATGAGAAAATCTTATCTGTTACTCATAATATTTAGGACAATTAAGAGTCTCTCATAAAGAAATACCAATTTATGCTGAAAACATGCAATGCAATGGGAGACATGGATTGTGTAATGGTGTGAGTGCCTGCTCATGTCAATTATAAACCATTAACCATGATATGGCATGGCACTGGTAACGAGATTTGCATCTCTAGAGCAAAAAAAAACTTTAAAAGTGCATGTTAGTCCCAAATACATACTTTGATATTTACGACAAAGTAGTACTCAATAGATTTTTATTAATTGAAAATCTCTTTGATTTTTTTTACTTTGTGGAAATATTTTTTACAAGGATTTTTTTGAACCCAGTCGTCTTGTAAAGTATGTTTATGTACCCCGATTCCTAGCGACAGCACCATTATCAGTCTCTTAAAGAATGCCTTGCCGCCCCGCTGCCAGTTTGACACAAGTGAAATACTCATGTCAAACTGGCGCGGCTATGTTTAACTAGAGTTTGCTCATATCTGATTAAAAATACCACGTTCTTATGCAATGTTTCCTTTGTGTCCAAACAATAGTGAAAATAACACTATTATACAATAAACAACATCGTAAGAATTTATATTCCCGATTCGCAAAACACGTTCACATTTGGGACTTGCAGCTACATTGCATGCCAAATAAATTGGTGTTTGCTAGTAAGGGCCACGTGACGATATTTGCTAGTATTCTGTGGCAATATTAAAATTTGTCTTTTCTGCACTATTATTTGTTCTGTGGCGATACTGCGCCTGCGACGATGCGCACTGACAAGGTGATTACTCCTTCCACGTGCTCGTAATGTCGACTTTAAGTGAACTTGTTTGAGTTCTTTCTCTGCACTTTGTCCCTTTGTTTTAACGTCAACTTTGTTAATTGTAACAATGAGCGTGAAATTAGTCACGCACGTCTCTTGATTGGCGATGAAAATAAATGAATGTAGTTTTGGCTTAGGATTATTGCCTTCTGTCATGCACAGGTCCATTATCCATACTAAGTTTTATAATAAATCTTCACCGGAATAAGTAAAGAAAACTAAATTAAAAATTTTTGGTTGTACTAAAAAATATTTATTTATATCAACGAAAATTTCCATGAATAAACACACTGGGTTCATCATTAACTATTCTATTAATTAAATTGATTATGAAACTCGTTTAAAAGAGGGAGAGTATGAATGAATGGATGGTGCTTCGATAACGTAAAATTGGTGAATCTGTCGGGCGCGGGCGTTGTGTTGTGTGCGCTCGTGACGGAGGTCAGCGCCCTGGCCCAGGACTAATTCGGGGGAGATCGTCGACTTGCGCCGGGCTTTGTCTGCGGACTGCCTGCCTCGGCCTCTGCACCTTGCGAGGCGAAGCGACGCGGCGCGACGCACTTCTCGCGTGGCTTTGTTTATAGTCCCGCCATTCTCGAAACATTTTCTACATTATCATAAAACTTGACAATGACGACGTGAAATTTTGCAGAACTGCGCACTTTGTATAATATGTTCACGGTAAACAAATCAAACACAAACAAACAAATTAACATCTTTGTAAATCGCTTGTTTTCGTGGGTTTTGGTTTAGATACTTATGTTTCGATGACCTGCTTCATCCGTAATGGTAATGACTATTTGGGAAATCACTGTTTAAACAATTCATTTGTAAATAATACTACTTATTTTCAATACATAACAGATAATATGATGTAGTAAGTAACATCCGATCTCGTAGTTGCCCAACCTACACCTGGGATTATGAGGGTTGATGCCCCTCGACATTCAAATATTGATCTTCATTGGTGTTTTTACTTTGGTCTCAGGGTGCGTTGCACTTTTGATTTCGTTAAACATCTGACTGAAAATCATTTCCATTCCATTTTCAACTCAACACTTATCAACACTCAACACTACAAAATACAAGCCAACATTATTTGTTTACACAAGAACAAGGAAAGGTCTGATAATTATATCCCTTGTCTGTGATTGTTTAAATTTGAAATCTGACCGAACTTTCGATAGGAACCATTTATACCTACTTCATGGGGTCAGGAAACAATTTCGAACCATACCTACGGGGGTGCTAATCTTGTCGTCGATTTTCACAAACTGTAGCATGCTCTATCTCTATATTTGAGCCTAGTGTGTCATAGCTATTAGGTACTAAATGCATAATTTATAAAATGTTAATTCTATGATTTGTTTTGTGATCCTACTACTATTGTAAACGCGAAAGTTTGTGAGGATGGATGTTTTTTACACCTTCACGCAAAATCTATTGAACGGATTTTGATAAAACTTTACAGTAATATAGCTTATACATCAGAATAACACATAGGCCACTTTTTATTTTCTATTTTCTAAAATTATTGTGTTCTTATGTAAGTGAGACTATGTCCTGAATGGGAATAAAGTTTCTTTGAACTGATGAAGGCATTTTTTTCTGACAATAAATTTTTACTAATTATACGTGCAACGAGTAGGTATCTAATGAAGTCGTATGATGAAATGGTATGCATTCTTTCGACAACATCATTATATCATGCCTAATTGTTTAAAATTGCTGCATTCGCTTTGAAGAAAATGACGAGTCATAATTTAATTCCACAATATGATGAATCATTCCATCAGCTTTCGTAAAGTTCTCCGGCGCATGAGTCATTATAAATAAGCTGAAAAGTGGCCCTAGTTTTGTGAAATTCAGGTCTCTGCGCCATGATCTCTTCAGCCATGTTTATTAGAAGATCACGTACCTACTAGCGCTGGCTGTGAGCAGTGATAAGTGGTATGCGTTGAGATGTGTGATGTGGAGGTGGCCGGCCTCACATGTGTTTTATCAGTTAGCCGTCGCGTCGAGCAGTGGCTTGTTTGTGTTGGTGAGTGAGTGCGTGCGCGTGTGGTGATCCGAGCGGTATGACGCGAATAGTTGCAGGCGACCGCGGCCGACCGCTCACTGCTACTCGCTCAGTTCTCAGCTCGCTGAGCGCGTCGGAGCTCGTATCGTCGAGGCCAACACGTTCGCTACGTGATACAATTCATACAATACGATTTTCATCACAAGGAATGTCTAATAGCCTTTATCTGCTCGGATAATAGTGTGATTTAGTGCCAGTGTTAAATTATACATGATCGAAAGTGTATGTGAATAGTTAACGTGACTTTGAAACGCTTTGGAGCGTGATTTGTACGTGGCCATGGGCTCATGTTCCCACTCGAAGGTAATGTCGTTAAGTGCGTCTTGAGATATACCCGAGAGAAGTCAGTGTGGCAGGTAGTCTTGGCGAGACTCGAGGCTGTTTGAAGGCCGCCGCTCTGACCTTGGTGCCAGAAGGTTAATGTCCTCTCTTGTTTAGAACCATCCAATTCGTATCATCCACTTTGGTGAGGATAACTGTAGTGGATTCACAAGAACGTATAGGCTATGTGGATTTTTACCGTGAATTATGGACTCTGGTGATTATTACATTTTGTCCGCTCCTAAATAAGGACAATCATAATTAATTGAATTCGATAAAAAATGCTGCATTATCTATGATGTCCTCTTTGTGAGCCAACAACAAAGTTTACGTAGGTATTCTTGTATTCATTGTATCTATGATGTGCGCAATTTCTGACTAAATCATACGCAGGCATTTGAATAGCTTATCGAGCAATTGCCATTACTACTTAGCATAACAATTCTTGTAGTTCTGACTTGTGTTATTTTGCTTTGCTCGTATCGTAGCTTTTTTTCTTCACTTCTTACCTCACGTCATATTTTGAGTTGTTTAGATAAGGAAAATCAACATTCTCTTAATGATAAGTTATTTCTTAGGTAGGTATACCTTCAGGAAATAGTAGGGTTACCAAGCTTTGTGGCTTGTTTGCTTTCTTTACGGTTGGTTTTTATATCTCAGTTCGAGGTATTTTATTTTGTTTTGTGCTCTGTAAGGTATTCATAGTAGTTGTGAACTCGCTGGGATACTGATAAAATCATTTTGAAAATTAGGTAGCTTTTTGCACAATCTTCAATGGTACCGGCGCGCAGTTTGTAGACGAGCATTGTGTTATTTCAAACAATAAGTGAGCACGTCCATTGTACCCGAGAGCTGGGCGCGAACGAGACAGATATAAGTGTCTACTGTTCAATAGGCGCGCGAGGCGAGGATATGAGAGCCGAGCACCTTGTTCACAGTGTCACACAGCACAGCTGCTCTGCGTGTGCGCAATCAGCTGACGATGCGTTCGGCGGCCATCTTGCTGTGCGTGTTTCGATTGTCGCCCTCGCCGCGTCATTTTGTACTGGGTGACGCGATTTCTTCCTTCAAAATTCTAATGTCATTGTCCGACTCACTCTGACGAGTCGATTGGGTCGCTAGCAGACTTCTCGTCATAAGGAGTAACTTAACGTCCGATGCCAGCTTCCTGTATGCGAAACCATGCGGAAGGTTAAACCAGAAGACCCTGGCTAGTCTATTTTTGGTATGTGACGTTTCCGCTAACAACGCACGCACTTGTTGCTTGTATGTGGATGTTTGTTATTTTATTGCCATTCTTTATTTTTTAAATAAATTAACGCTGGGAAAAACAGCTGACCTCGATGTGGCGTCGTTTTCGTCGTGAATCTTGTTTCCGCGCCGTTCGTTCTTTGTGTTGAGGATTAGATACCGGTCTGCCTTGGAATTCATATTTGATAACAAAGTAAACGATTTTTTTTAAATTAATTCTTTCTTTGAAATGCAGCAATTTTCAAGGAATAAAAGTTACTATGATACGTGAAAATTCCAGTTTTTTATACAATAATGATATTTTAAACGATTTGTAAACAATTTTGGAATTATTTTAAGTGTTTCTTACGAAGTTATTATTCATCTTATCGTGAAGGGCTTGAGTGGATACGTAGATTCTACCAAATATCTTTTTTGAGGGTAAAACTTCGCTAGTGATTTTACCCATGCAGGTCCGTAAGCATAATTTGTTATTCATTCAAATTGTCCCAAATTTTGGTCTTATTATTAGAAACGAACTCCTGTTTAAAGTTCTGCGTCTGTTTTTTTTGGAGAACTTTTCTCAGCAGTGCACGATTTTCGTCTCGTACCGTTACAGTTACCGTTGATCGGGTGGTCAGACCTGTATTTTATTTCAAGTAGGCATAAATCGAGCAGTACGTCTCAGTATTTTCACGGCTCGATTTCTTTTTAGGATTGGTTCGAACGAAAAGTATTTCAGGGAATCTTGCAATCACTGTACAACGGCTTGTTCAGTGATGAATTGATAAATAACGCCAGGTTATTTTGTACATATTCTAAGGATTTGTAGACAAAGCAGACTGCATACAACAAGATAACAGGGTTGATTAGATGATGTCTGGAAACGTCCATTACATTATTTTTAGTGGTCGACAATGAAATAGAAAGTTTCATAATAGATATATTATTCTTTGTTGCCTTCCCCAAAGAACAAAACGTTTAGAAATAAGTACAAATATCGTACCAAAACTTCACGTTCGTAGTCCGATCTAGATAACCTTTGTATGCCGATCCGATAATGTGACGCGATTAAGTTTATCAGTACCTACTCTAGTACCTATTCAAAGTTTCGTTTGTAGATTAGAAATAAAATGTGGCATGTGTGTGATGCAGGCAGGTCGCGCTCGAATTGCGTAGCGAGCGAGCACTCGGCAAGTGGGTCAGCGGGGCAAAGCGCGCCCGCCCGCGCCGACACCGCCGCCCGACCGCCTTGACGTCGCGACGCGAATCATACACATACCCCTCCCTGTTCAAACAAACAACACACATTCTCTCAGTCGCCACTGCTTTATCACCAAATTTATCTGTTTCGCCGAGTGTGAATGTTAACCCTAATCTTTTTATCGAATTTGCAGTCTCAATTGCCATTCAATTACATCTAACATTTCTTTACCTCAGACTTAATGGACTGGATAATTTTCCAGTTTGATTTATGTTTGCGAGCTGTTACCTTTTCATTGATTGATTATTAGAATCGTTTAATACGAATATTAAACTTTAATTTGGCAACGCAGGCCGAGCCATTATCGTAACGCTATATTTGAACATCAAGTTTCCGACTGGTTGAATAGGCTGATAGTCGCCTTGGCACACTTGTTTGGTATCAATTTTACTCAAATATATTTACGCTTTGTAAAGAGCCTTGTGATTAGCACTTCTAAGCAGTTGTGTATGTTCCATGTCCATGTAGCGCTGTCGTAGTCATCCCGATTTCAAACAACGTGTGCATCCAATGAAAGTTTCTAAGGTCGTTTGAAATGCACGTTGATTTTATAAAAATAGTAATCTCGTACAGCATGAATCATTTGGTATTAGGTTAGGTACTATAGGGAAAATTTACTTAAATATAACACCAACAGTTAAAATAACAGGAGACTCATAGTGAGTCCTACTAATATTATAAACGTAAAAGTTTGTGAGGATGAATGTTTGTTACTCTTTCACGCAAAAACTACTGAACGGATTTTGATTAAACTTTACAGTAATATAGCTTATACATCAGAATAACACATAGGCTACTTTTTATCCGGGTTCCACGCGGGCGAAGCCGTGGGCAGAAGCCAGTAATAAATAAATAACTAATAAGATTGTCGTCAAGCGAGCGAGCAGCCAAACACGTCAAAATTAGTCATAAAGAGGCTCTACAGTCATTGCACAACAATAAAAAGCTCTTTCTAAGAATACTTTCTAAAAAATATGTTTATCGCAGATAGAATAAGGCTTAAAAAATTGACTTACTGACTGCAACTTAATAACTCATTAAACTTCAAGGCGACCTACAAAATGCACAGCACTGGCGATAATATGCATAATACACCTAAAAATGTTAATCCTGCATCGCGCTTACGAAATGTTCTGGTATTGTGACGTAAACATTAACACTATGTTGTTGACTTCCAGATCCAATAATTTTAGTGAGGATTACTTTTTAGGATATTATTACGACTATAATCACGTGCTCCTATTTTACTATTCCCCTGTGTCCGTCAAACGTGGTCGCTAGACATGAGTTCGATATATCGAAACGTAATTTATATCGGATATGGGTTAAATATCATACCATATCGATATTAAAATCCACATAACCGATATCATGAAAACTAATCAAAACCTCAACTGTTATTAAAGACACGAACAAAACGAAAACTTCACAAACCAAACGAGCTTATATATATGGAGCGAATATGACGTAGGTAACATTAGCCATAATTGCACATCGATGTACTAAATAACTGTATAAGTTTGCGTTTGTCGTTTCGTTGTCGTTGTTCGTTGTTTTTACGTTAACATGTAAAAATCATGTTAACGTTTGAAACCCCTACGACTGATGTCAATATCTGAAAACCGTTTTCTATATCTATATGCAAACTGTATATCGGTTACATAAACGTTTTCGGGAAAAAAAACGAAAACGCCCATGTCTTGTGGTCGCGGACGATGCTCATAAGGAAAGACTAACTAACGTCAACGTCTCTAACGTCAGCAGGATAATAGTAACGTACGTGGTATAGTGGTGATAAAGAAAATAATGAAAATTACCAAACCACGATAATTTCAATTCTATGAGGTTTACATTGTTAATTGAAATGAGAGTTGAGATGTTCTTATTTGCAAAAGTAATATTAATCGTTACATTGCAAATTATACTGTTCATTTATCATGTCTCCATGAACGCCAACGCTTCTCATTAAACCACCCAGAAATATGGCTCATAACGTCAAATAAATTGTTACTTAAGGTCCAGCATTGATGTACTTGAGTGCATATAACTAAGCTTCTATGTGCGCCATATGTATCGTTTGTACAGCGAGGAGAGTGCGCGGGCGCATTGGATCGCTTGCACCCCCTGCGTGTGCGCCGGTCGATGACTCCCCAACTGAGACCAGTGCTAGCTAACGACTCAATTCTACTCACCATTTCATTGGAGTACTTTAGCGACTGATCATTGTTGCACTTAGATTTCATATTGAATGACTTTAAAGGGCTAGGTTATTATGAATCTTCACGGGCAATAACCCGTGTCCATTTACGAGGAAGTTATTATCTAAAGTGCTCTCATGTAAGCAACCTTTTCGGGCTTTGTGCCGTCACCATCTGGCTCGATCGTGACGTCAGGTTCGGTCTTTCAAGACTTATCAGGTCCAAGACGGTATAAGGTAAATAATGCGTAGGCTGGGGCTATACTGGATATTAAGATTAAATATTATTTAAAGAGTTAAGACGCGGTTAGCACTTGTTACGTTATTTTTGCATTATCTCTGTCAAAGCATTCTGATAGTGTGCAATAAAATCTGCACATTTGTAGCATGGGCACCGAATACAACGGTTTTGGCGGTTAAAGTGAAGACAAAAATATTTCAGTTTCTCTCTTTTGTATGACGGAAAGTAGAAACAGGAGTCATTTTGTCTTCTCTTCCGTAGACAAAACTTTATCTTAGTGCTCATGTTAAGCCTGATTTAACTGCAGAACTGCTTATTGTGTAGTTTAATAAAAAATACTAAGCAAGAGAACTAGTGATTTCGCGAAAGAAAAGTTTCGTAACTCTGTTACCTATTTTGTAATTTTGTGGTGGGAGCGACCTTGGTGCGGGGCGCGGGTGCTTGCTTAGTTTCGCGGGCGCGTTCCACTTTAGCATTAGCTCTCTCTTGTTACGCAAACCTGTCGTTATGCATATTATGTTCTGCTTCCAGTCTACAAAATCATATTCGACGCCTAATATCACTTTCTAGTGAAATAATCGCGTTCCACGCACATATGAGCACGACAGCAGGCAGTGGTGCCGAGACGATACATTATCGCTTTCAAAATGTTGTTTGTACAATAATTAAACGGTTATTGTTTGCCGTTGCATTGTTACGTGCGAGATACAGAGCTGGGGAAGCACTAACCAAGACCCGTTGTAATAATTTTCTCAACAACAGTATTTACGATCTCACACACTAATGAGGCAGTTGGGATAGTTAATATTTTTATCAACGCTACTTTGTAAGGGCCAACGAATGAATTATTATTATTTAAATTTAAAAGTGTTATCCTTGTGCATGCATCCCACGTTTTAAGTATACATTCATGGTGACGTTTGGTGTAAAAATGCCTTAGTACCATAGGGTGGTCGCATAGTAGATGTAGTAGCTTTAACTGTTGGTACGTAATGTGGTGAAAAAGTGGTTGGCACCTAAAAACCAGTTTAGAAGTGTGTTTGAAAATTTAATTTGTTTGTTTCAGGGCCCGCCACGATCCTGACATCGAAGAAACAGCTAGCTTTTTGGCAAGGAAGCCACTTACCGCGGACACAAGCCAGAGAGATAAATCACGTCTAAATTGAAACGTTACAAGTGCACCGCGTCGCTAGCCGTAGTGGAACACTGTGTTACGAAAACAAGTGCAATATACTGTCAGTGCAATCGTACTCTAGTGTAAACCATAGTGATAGACTTGTTGTTATTGTGTTGAAGTGAACTATCGACTTGAACAATGGAGCGCGAATCGAATCCGATGGAAGCTCTGTGTCGCTCGGGCTGCGGGTTCTACGGCAACCCCTCCACAGATGGACTCTGCTCAGTTTGTTTTAAGGTATACTTCATTCATTGGTTAACATAGCTCACTAATTTACGTCACCCAGGGCAAAAATTGTAGTAATATCCCGTTTCTGTGAAAAATAATATATGCTGGTCACGGCTTCGCCCGTGTGGCATCCGGATAAAAAATAGACAATGTTATTCTAGGTCATGCACGAACTTTAGCTACCTTACCTATTCCAAATTGCATCGCCGTCGCGGTTCAAGAAACATCCAAACATCCATCCATACTTTCGCGAAATATAATATTAGTCTCTGCTCACGGCTTCGCCCGCGTGGTACCCGGATAAAAAGTAGACTATGTGTTAATCTGATGTATAAGCAATATTACTGTAAAGTTTCATCAAAATCCGTTCTGTAGTTTTTGCGTGAAAGAGTAACAAACATCCATCCTCACAAACTTTCGCGTTTATATACGTAAATCCTATCCTAGTTGCAAAAATACAATTATCTGGTTCTAACTTAGATATCTTCACCTGGTAACTTCTAGATAATCAGTGTATACAGACAAGGCTCCGTTGTAATATTTGAGTACAATCTGTAGTGTTACAAACATTATTCTATGTTACAATGGGAGTAAGTGCGGCTTTGAGGCTGTTTTGTAGGATGATCGATCACCGACCTCTAGCTTGGGTGACATTGCAGAGCGCTCGGTGAGTCACTGTCTCCAGGTGCGCTTGTTTGATCTATAACGTCTCAAACACGTCGCATAGGATACGTGTTACTTTTCCTATCATTTGTGTTTTTATTCGGGGACGAACACATCCGGTTCTCGATCTCAAACTATTGCGTAGTTGTTGTGCCACCACACGACTCTAAATGAATAGGCTTTTAAAACATTGCGCATTTGTATGCTGTGAATACCCACACAGCGGAATCGCTAGCGGCTCGGACAAGTGTCATTAATTCAAGACCATATCAAGCTGGCATTAGGAGAGGCAAACTATGTCTGATAGACATCTCACTCACACATTATACAGTTCTGCCTCGAGCTCAACCCGCGTTCTTGACTTCCTAAGTGGTTCCTCTTTGTTTTAAGTTTTTGCCTGATTTCGTTTAATGTTGAGAGACCTTGTCGGTTTTACAAAGTGTAGTGTGGCTGTGGTGACTTAATTGTGAGCGACTCTACACATAAGTTGAAGCCTGATTGTTTTGAAAATAAGGAGCACTCTTGCATGAAGACGCCCCGTGACTTAGTGCGAGTTTTTTAAACATTTAAACTTATCTTCACGATGCACCTCTCAGTCAATCATCCAGTCAGAACTTATTAATTTTAATACCCATTCCAAATTTCATCATAATCGGATCAGCCGTTACGAGAAACATTAGAGAGAAATAAGATCCACTTTAGTAAGAGCAAATTCTTGAGCTACATAGTTGCTGAAGTGGCGTCAGAGCGTTTGTCATCGTCAGCTTATTTGAACTGAGTGAGTACAAAAACGCTGTCTGTGACGACACGTTGAAATGTCAGGGGCAAAAGTAGCTCAGCCTCCGTCATTAAAATATTCTCGTAAAAATCCAACAATTTTCCGTTACATTTATGTTTTAATTTAATTTAATTTTCCTTGTTTCATATCCGTTTACTACGTAAAATTATATCGTAACTCTAACTTGAACTATATAACATACTGTGTTATTATCCTTGTCGTTTCTTTTAATTTATTATGATGCATAGTGCAGCAGACGGTCAGAACCACCATTAAACAACATATTTCCCTGTTATGGACTATCACGACATAATAAATCGCTTTTGTTGTAACTAGTAAGTAGGTTCCTACTAATATTATACTATTCATATTGTAAAAACGGGAATTTTCACGTACTGCACTATCGGTGAGGGAACCGACTAAGTTTCGACTCATTCCGAGAGTCTTCATCAGGGTGAGTGGTTGTGACTTTCTCCTTCCGCGTCGTGCCGTGCACGGCGCGTATACGATAGTGGAGTACGTGGAAATTCCCATTTTTACAATATGAATAGTCAAGTTCACGATAGTTTTTGGAATAAAATATTATATTACCTAAAATTTTCAAAGCTTGGTTGTTTCTCTAATAATCTCCGTAATGGCTGGACTGATTTGGATGGAATTTGGAAGTAGGATTAAGTATAATAGTTGGTGATCTAGAATAACACACTCCTTTTTTATCCGGGTACCACATGGGCGAAGCCGTGGGCAGAAGCTAGTGAAGAATAAATCATCTCATTTGAAACTTTGTTATCTATTTGCTTCTGAGAATTCTAGTTTCGATATTGCTTCATCATTTTATTGATAGAGTGGACGATAATCTCTTAGTCTACTTGGACAATCCGGCTTTTGTGTGTATGTAGGTTATGTTTGTTTGTCCAACAATAAGTGCTGAACAGTTAATCTTGATGAAACTTGTTAGATTACACTACTTAATACAAGTAAATCTCAAAAAACTGAGATTTCGCTATGTCTAGTGTCGCAAGTTCTTTCAAAACTTATTCTTGCCTCAGAACAGGTAACTTACCTACCTACCGAAATCTATTTTTTTTTTGTATTTTTTTTCTTATTATTTGAAAACAATATTTAGACAAAAAACCAATTGCGTCGCATTGTACATATTATTTCCTTTCAATTGGATAATCCACATGTACAGATAATCTCACTTTTTCTATCTTTATTATTTCTTTAAACCAAATTGTTCAAAACCCCCGCTACCGATCTATTAGTATAACCTACTTAACTTTAACGAAGTTTCATCAAGTTTTAATAAACAGTTCGCTAGTTACCACCGGACAAATAAACATAAATACAAACGCCGGATTATTCATTCCAAAAACGGGAAATTTCACGTACCGCACTATCGGTGAAGGCACCGACTAAGTTTCTACTCATTCCGAGAGTCTTCATCAGGGTGAGTGATCGCGACGTTCTCCCTCCGCGTCGTGTCGTGCACTGCGTCTTTTTTGGAATAAAATTGTCCAACTCGACGCGGAGTTTAAGTTTGAATATGATCTTAATCGGTACGGGGATTTTTTAACTCAGGAGCCCGATATCTCAATCCATGGCGAACTACTAGTAGTAAAGTTTTTACAGCGCTGATGATGATTGATATCATATTTAATTTGAACCTTTTAAACATTGCTAGGCAGTTGTGAAGGTTGGTCAGGTCGCATTCAGTTAAGTGGTATAGAAATTATGATGAATGGAAGTAGAAAAGGTAAACCATGACGAATGACGTCATTAGGTATTACGTAAAATCAAGCTACATATGAATAAACATTGTTCTCAATATATGTTGCTAATCGCTACCTAAATTACCTCACCTACGCTATATAACTTCAAGTAGTATCCTCTGTGAGGTTTTAATGAGATTAGATTAGAATGAAATTAGTTCAGACATTATTGGAACTTCCATTTTGCGTTCATTATTAAACTAACTAGACTAGATTTATTCTAGCATGTAGAGCTTAGTACTTTAGTGCAGTAGTTTTTATTAACGTTTTCATATCCAATTTATCCAAACGGCACGCTATTTTGTGATTTCATGCCGTTTGCAACCGGGATGGGGAAAATTATACTGTATATTGTATTTATAATTTGACCGTGGGGAAAATTTTACTACATCTTGCATATAAAATTTGACCGGCCACAATGATAAAAAACTGACGTCATCGTTTCAGTATATTTTATCACTGTCACATGGCAAATTTTCCCAACATCGACGCAATGCTACGCTTAAATGTAAACTTTCTCTACTGTAATTATACGAAGCCATACTTTTAGTTCGGGCTATAATTTTAGCAGCTTATGTTGGCAGAGTATGGATGAGCCTTTATGTACGTAATAGCCTTGGCTAGTCAAGATTATACATAATCTTTGGTTGTAATGGTCTGTTAACGTACATTTTTTGCCAATATTAAAACCTAAATGTATCCTAATATTGTGTATATGTCACGTTTCCACGAGCAACCTCTACTGCATCCAAATACCACTGCCTGGCCATCATCATCTTCTTGACCTTGTTACAAGTCCCATGTTACATGTGGTCCATTATTCCTCTTATATCAGCCGTCATTCCAGTATCCACTTCTCTCTTATTAATGTCATCCTTCACTCACACAATCCATCTATCGTTTCTGTCATATTTTTCTTTGGCCTACCTCTACGTATCCATTCCACATTCATATAAATTAAACTCTTCTCGGAATGAGTTTCTGCCCTTCTCATGAGATAAACATACCACGCGCTAACCGATTACTCCTAAACTTTTCCGTCCCCTGATTGATATAATTACTCAATTCTTACCTTGCCCATTGTTGTATGTATCTTCACATATCGATTTCAACATTTGTATCCCAGCCGCCTACACTTCTTGCATCATTTTTTTGGTTTCCCAACACTCGACATTTCCTATGATCGTTTACCGCTGTCTGGTAGGACGGGAAATAAAGTTGAATGCCACGGAAAGAGTCTACGTGCGAGACGCACAGCATTGGTTCTTTCATCATTGAACCTTTCATGGCCACAATATCACAAAAAGGACCACCAAGAAAGAATTGGTGACTCAAAAAGTGAACACCATATTATGTATGAATATTCATGACAGATTAATAAGTACCACAGTGTAGTTATTATACAGCAGTTTGACGCCTTGTTAACTGCGGAAAAGTCGACATCTGTCGCTTGAGGAAAAAAAAGTTTGGTGTACTTTAAGTAAAAAAAAGGAATAATACCACGTTGATGTGTGTATTAGATCTCGGTACAATTAACCTCCGCTACCGCGGTCTCTTCTTTATCTTTATTTAGCTCTGTCGACTGACTGTAATAACCACCAACGCAAAAAGAGGGGTGTTATAAGTTTACAAGATATTGTTTGTATATTCCAGGAGGCACTAAAGAAGAAGCAGCAACCGCCCACGACGACGCCTTCGCCGGTGTCAGCGCCTTTTGTACCGGCCGCGCCGTCCGTACCCTTCGTTCCTCAAGCGCCCGCCGCCGCGACGCCGCTCGCCGCCGCCGCGCCCACCGTTCCCAGCCTACCCGCCAGTCCGCAGGCGCATTCAGACGTGAGGCCGCATTTCTCTTATTTAACTTTACGACTGATCTGTGCTAAAGCAGACTTGAGTTAAGGGACCCGAGACATAAACATTCAATTAATTTAAATTTTTACGCGATTGAAACACTAATTCATCATTTAAAAAGCCATAAAAAAAGGTATTCTCTTTTATAAGTGGCAGGCTGTGCTAGTTGGAAGCATACTGTTAAAATGTAATGTGCAATTGACGCGCTCAGAATTGATGGCTTTGATGGCGAATGGTAATGGTTATATCGGACACGCTAGCAAATTAAAATGTGTGATGCCTAAAAATACTACTTTCTTCATCATCATCATCATCAGCCTATATTAGTCCACTGCTGGACATAGGCCTCCCCTAATGAGCGCCATAGCGCCCTGTCTTCAGCTTGCCGCATCCAGCATCTGCCTGCAGTCTTTCGCAGATCGTCATCCCACTTGGCCGGAGGGCGTCCTACACTACGTTTGCCGAGTCGCGGTCTCCACTCAAGAACACGTTTACCCCAGCGGTTATCGGTTCTTCGCGAGATATGACCAGCCCACTGCCACTTCAGCTTGCTAATTCGTTGAGCTATATCGATAATTTTGGTTCTCTGACGGATGTATTCGTTACGAATCTTATCCTTCAGAGAGACTCCGAGCATAGTTCGCTGAGCGACTTTGAACTGGTGGACCAGCCCTATCGTGAGTGTCCACGTCTCAGCTCCGTAGGTCATGACGGGTAGAACGCACTGATTGAAAACTTTCAAGCATTGCGGTATGGATGACGAGAAGATTCCACGTAGTTTTCCAAACGCTGCCCAGCCTAGCTGGAGCCTCCTCTTGGCCTCCTCCTCGAAATTGTTTTTACCCAACTGCAGAATCTGCCCAAGTATATTCGGAAACAATTTCGAGAAGCTGGCCATGTACAACCACCGGTCTTGGAACAATGTGGCCATTGATCATGACTTTGGTTTTATCCAAATTCATGCCAAGACCGATACATCGGGAGGCTGAAGCTAGGTCGTTCAGCATCCGGTTCAGCTCCTCTAGCGACTCCGCCATTAAGACTATGTCATCAGCGAATCGTAGGTGTGAGATGTAATCGCCGTTTATGTTAATGCCCCTACCTTTCCAGTCCAGCATCTTAAACATATCTTCCAACGCGCTCGTGAACAGTTTCGGGGATATGACATCCCCCTGTCTCACTCCTCTGCGCAATTGAATGGGTTTAGACTGCTGGCCCTGTACTTGGACACTCATAGTGGCGGCCTCGTAGAGACATCTCAGCACCTCGATATAACGATAGTCTACTTGGCATCGCTGTAAGGATTCCAGAACAGCCCAGGTTTCGACGGAGTCAAAGGCCTTCTCATAGTCCACAAAGGCCAGACGCAGGGGCTGATTATACTCTTCGGACTTCTGTATAATCTGCCTCACTGTGTGAATGTGGTCTATGGTGCCATATCCTCCGCGGAACCCAGCCTGTTCCGGTGGCTGGAACTCGTTGAGTCTTCTGGCGAGACGATTTGTGACCACTCGTGAGAACAGCTTATAGACGTGGCTCAGGAATGAGATGGGTCTATAGTTTTTAAGGAGGGTTTTATCTCACTTCTTAAAAAAGAGCACCACCAAACTCCCGCTCCACGCCTTTGGAGTTCTCCCACTGTGAAGGACGGTGTTAAAAAGGTTTTGTAGCTCCTGTATAACAGGGGCTCCTCCTGCTTTCAAAAGCTCTGATGTAATTCCGTCCTCACCGGGGGCTTTTCCATTTTTAAGCTGCCTCAGAGATAACACAATCTCATCTTGACTGATGTCTGGCAGTTCGTCGGTATAGTGGCGCGTCAGGGTGGCTCTGGAATCGTGGTCGTCTCGTTGGGAACGAGGGGCATGTGCAGAGTATAAACGGCCATAGAAATCCTCTATCTCAGCGGATATCTCCGGCTTCGACAATACGGTCCTTCCGTCGTGCGTTTTAAGCTTCGTCAGGTGGCTCCTGCCAAGCTGCTGAGTGAATACTTTGGACCCTCGGTTTCGCTCTATCACCTCTTCAATGAGGCGTGTGTTGGAGCTCCGAAGGTCGCGCCGTACCATCTTCGCAATTTGCTTGTTCAGGTCTGATCTCTCTGACGAAGTCGCTTGGGTGGTTTCCCGTCTTTTAGTCATCAGCCCGAGAGTCCCATCCGAGAGTTTGGACTTCTTGCCAGTACGCTGCTTTTGACAGAACTTGATGCCCTCGTCCTTTAACGTTTCGACCAGATTGTGTAGGGTCTCGTCAGCGTCCTCAGTGGGTTCCAAGGCAAAAGCTGCTGGAACTTCTCAGTGCCCGCCATGATTTGGATTGGATTAGGTCGGAGCGTGGACTTCATCAGACCATACTTCATACAGTTCCTTCATACAGTGGTACAATCAGGCATATGTATGAACAACGTCAATCGAAGCATCAATTCAATCACGTAAACGTTGAAATTCGAAATTGATAATCTCGGGGATGTTTGTGAAAATGTGGAATTATGAGTAGAGCGAATCAGCAAGGGATTCTAATAGAATCATCAGCGTAACTGGGGCGTATTATTCGTCTCAGGCGGAAACCTTGATCCAAAGTAACACACGGCTTTTCACTAGCGAAAAGTAAAATGCTTAAACATTTCTAAAGTAGTGTACTGGTGTAGTAACCAAAACTACTACGTAGGGGAGTTCGAGAATTTTCGCAAAAATCTAGCTCGCGAGATTGTGGGCTTTGGTTACCAGCAGGTCTGATAATTTTGCTCGTAAATAACTTTATTTTCCAAGTACTTACTTGGAAAATCTATTTGCTTTATCGCGAATGAAGGTCAAGAAATAGACTCGATCCAATTGACAACCCACTGTTCACACCGCCCGTTGTGACTGCGTACTGTATGGTTGCGTCGTTTGGTCACCCGAATTTGATAATCAGCTTAAGAAAAGCGATTGGCCGATGGTGAAAGAGGCCGTAAAGTGAATAGTTTCAGTGCGCTGTACAGACGTTTTTTATCAATATCATTTAATATCAAATTGTAAAAACTGGCGCTGTCTGCATCGTTTGTGTTTATGTTACGGCAGTGTGCTACAAACATGTGGCATTATAACAAGAATGCTTTTAACCGTATGATTTATATATTTGTCTTCGACAAAGACATCAGCTAAAGAATTCAACTCGGATGCTGCCCGTTCAGGAAACTCCGTCATGTCTTCTCGTCAAAAAATCTTATAAATTAACATCTACAATCAGTACGTCTTACCAGAGATGGCATAATGACACTGAGACTTGATGTTCGCTATCTCTTGACCTTATACATAAGCTCAAGGTTGTGCTGCGGGCTACGAAAAGAGCTATTCTCGGAGTTTCAGTTACGTGATAAAATCAGAAACGAGGAAATGCGTAGAAGAACTAGTTACCGACATAGAAGTTGAAGTGGTATAACTCGCAGAAAAGACAACGAACTGGACAAGTGTAGGAACGCTACCTACCCAATGGGCCGATGTCATCTTAAAGGTTGCGGGAGTTCGGTGGATGGAGGGATCGTCCATCATGACACTCTTAGGTGTAGGCTTATGTCCAGCTGTGGGCTTCCTCTTGCTGTTGATAATAATGATGATTATTTTGAAATTATGTAGGTATGACTATCAGGTCTCGCACAGACCTGATAGTCTACTTCAATGAAGTATTTTAAATGTTTGTTTCTCAATTGTTTATATCTCTGCTCTTTTTTTATTTCTTTTTTTTTCCATACTCAATCTGAGTTTCTGCGATTCAGTCCAGACCTAGCGCGGAGCTCAAACTTCTAAATATGGTACTATTTTTGCAAATAAAGTATTTGTATTGTGAGTTGTTTCAGTTTTATCATACATCGGTAAATTTAACAAAATTCCAATTTAATATCTTTATTAGTAAAATTATTAAAAAAAAAAAAACAAATCATACAAGGCAAGCACTTCCCATTTTGCCTTTTTGTGGTTTTCGTAGCTCAGTAAATAAGTACCTACTGTACCATCGTGCCGTGAATCAAGGTACAGCTGTAAATAAAACCTGTTCATTTCTTTTTTAACATTGAAATAAAATTAAAGACTAGTATTTATACATATACATTTTGTATGATATAAGATAAAATACTCAAATGCACGGGCAATAATAGTCTGTTTTAATAGTTATGTCGTGTTTCAAGAGGTAATTACTTGGTTATTTATTTTAATAATCATGGAAAAACAAAATTGAATATTGGTCGATTAGGTAGTAGAAACAAAAAATGAACTCTTCTGCTAATTTCGGTGGATTAATGCCAGTTCTGGTTCTTTAACTCTCGCTCTCCATAGACTGATTGGACAACTACTCTCCCGTTACTTATAAAAGTGAATTTTTACAGTTAAATTTTTCAAGCTCTACTAATATGTTTGCGTTGTTATTTGGATTTGATGTTAGCTGATTTTTATAAGAGGTCAAATTGCACGACAGATGACATTAGGCTAAACGAAAATTTCTAAACTTTGTTCCTCTGATTTTTCAATGGTGGCGTGTGATATTCTGGAACTTGTCATTACTCGTCACAGGTAAGAGGTAATTCCTGAATGAGGGGTTTTCATGACTCAGAGGAGTGCAATAACCAATGTCAAGTCGTAATTACAGCACTACGATTTAAATTAGTGATACTATCGCCCAATAGTGATATATATCTAGAGCTGTACCATGTATATTTTTTTATAATTTTATCGTAATATTATTATAATAGTTCGGAAAATAAAATAAGTGTTTCAAATTGTTTAAAAGTTCAGTTATTTAATGACACCAAAAAAAAATGTAAAAAAAGTTAATTATTACCTAATAGTCAGTTTCTGTTCTGTTTCAGTTATACATACTTTTAAGTAGGCTATTCTAATTTATATATGTAGGGGGTGTAATATCACTGCAAGCTGACTTAAAAAATGGGATGACAAAATAGAAAAAACATGTTCTGCTATGAAATGTGACAACTGGGGGTGTTAACAGCTCTTTATACTTCCAAATACTGGAACCGCATGTTTTACAGCATCTGAAGCTCGTTGGTTACTGACGAGCCGTCACAAGCCGCGCGACGACCGGACATTGGTTGAATAATCGTTCTAATTCGAAAACACGAAAGTTGTCCAAGCATCTAATTAAAATCGTATTACTGTAACGTCATATTTATGATGTGAATTTGACAAGCAAGCACCAAAAACGGTTACCCTAAAAAAGGTTACCTTCTTTAATGCACTCTGCAAGTCAGTGCCATCTATAGAGCCATATGGATATTTTTTAAATCATAAATGAAAAACCTTCATTATGTTTAATGTACCACATACTGATATGTATTTGATTTTACAACTTTACTTTGATTTTAAGAGAAGCTGTTTCGTTCCTAATTAGTTCGTGTGTTGATTATGAGGACCTATAATAACATAATATAAATATGTTTTATGGACCCATGCGAATCTAGGAAGCGCCCTGCATAAAATAACGCCCTTTGAGTCCAAACCGCCACAATGAGTTCCTATAAAAAAACATAACCAACCTTTCTCATTATGACAGCGAACTGCCCTTTTCGAAATATGAATATTGTTGTCAGACCGACATTTTGCACTGCACGTATTGAGCAATATTTTAGAATTATTTTGTTACCTTGTATTTTTTCAAAACAATATTTTATAAATCTTGTTTGTTACTGAATTTTAAAATGTAATAAGTTTTTTTTTTTATTTAACTGAAGACCCCGAGTCATTGACTGGCGATGAGGGGCACCTTTACATAGCAACTGGTAAAGTGTTTACAATTTAATATTTCCCCAGCTACGAAGTGTCTTTTATAAAAACTTGCATTATCATTCTAATACAAAGACTTCATAAACGTATCCCACAATAAAAGTTTTAACACAATTTTCATTCCAGTCAAAATGTCCAATCAGCAAATAATACCCAAAAAATACACATAATGGAAAATGACCCTAATAATAATAAGAAAGAGTCAAAGGGGAAGAGGATATTCAAGAAAGCACTCCGTCGCAACAGCAAGTCCAGCAGTAGCGGACAAAACTCTGAGCAAGGAGTGGGAGTATCACGTTCCAAGAGCGCCGAAAACAAAAATCTATCCATCGAAATAAACGACGGCACCCCGCTGCCGAAACCAGATGGAGCCAAAAAGAAGGGCGATCCAGCCAGTGTGCCCAAAACGGAAGGCAGGCTGAGCATCATCCAAGACACATCAATTGATGCCGCCAAAGGAAAGAAAAATGTGGAAATACACGAAAGTCACAACAAAATGATCGAAGAAACGCTCGCCATTTCTGAAGGAAACGCTAAAACAAACAACGTGGCGCTGCCCGTTATAAAGGAACAGCGTCTTTCCATTCAGGACGGGGCCAGGAAGAACCTTAAGCGGGTTCGTTGTTAAAACTATGGTTCACTCGGTATTTACGTGCAAATGAGTGGAAGCGGTCCTATTTCAAAGAGTTCCTATTATTATGAAAGGGCAGTCGGCTGTCGGAAATTTCCCTATTTTAATTATTTATTCCCACACATCCTATGTCCAAGACTTCGCCCGGTTAAGTACTACCCCGTTTGTATTTCTGTCGCTAAGCAGAAATAGATAATGATTGGTTTTTTATAGTTTTTAAAAATGTAGTTGGTTGTTTTCAGAAGTTAGAAGAGGAAAGCGGGGCGGGCACAAGCGGCGCCAGCGCCGGTACCTCTGACAACGACGCGGACGACAAGGACCCCAGCAAGGACAAGAAGAAAAAGAACAGGTGTGCTGTTTGCCGCAAGAAGGTTGGACTCACAGGTAATAACAACCCCTTATTAATATTGCAAAACGGGATTTTTCATGTACCGTACTATCATTGGTGTAGGCATCGATTAAGTTTTGACACATTTCGAGAGTCTTCATCAGGGCCAGTGATTGCGACGCTCTTCTTGAGTGTCCTGACAAAAGACTGAGCTGACTTCAAAAGATTGTTATCGAAAAAAATCCTTACTTCCTGTGAGTGTATATTGCAGGATTGTATTATAATAATAAATAAATAATGCAGGATATTTTTACATAGCATCATCTAGCCCCAAACTAGCAGAGTTTGTATTATGGGAACTACATGACTGATATAGTACTTACATTTTGTTTTGTAAATACATACATATTATACATAGAAAAACCCAGACCCGAGACTTGCAGATACAAACATTTGTCCCGCGGCGAGAATCGAATCCGCAACCTTCTGTGTCTTTGCCCACTGCGCCACAGAGGTCGATAATGCTTAGCTAATAACTGAAAATTAGTTATGCAAGTACGACAATGGAAAGCAATAAACAACTGAATGCTGGAATACATAAATTCATAAGACACATCATGCATGACATATCACTTTTGCTTCATTCAATCGCATCGCATTTTCGATACACACTCGTCGGCTTAGAGTCGGCTCTGCCCCCAATTACACTAAACAAAATGGCAATGGCAACACCCCATTTTGACGGGCTTCGCAATATCTCAACTTCTAATACTTTGTGTCCCCTGCATTTCTTGACCGAACTTGGAAAATTGGAATCATTTGCCAATTTTATTTATTTATTGAGGAAATTATGTTTGTGCATTCACAGACATTCAGTAAAATGTCGCCATGCCACATAAGTATTGTAATTGCTGTTGTCGTACATTGTGGGTAATTTAAAGTGACGCAGTTATTTTTTTACCAAATAAAATTGGCTTGTATACATACTAAACTTATAGTACGATACTTGCCGTACTGAGCCCGTATTGATTTCTCCATAGAAAAGTGACACGATCACCAACCCTCAGGGTTTTCAGACAGGAAATACCGGGTTCTGCGTATTGCATTGCATCCTATTGACCAATATGATAAGAATGCCTGTGTTGTAGCAAGATCGTTCTCTATTAAGAGAGAGAGTTATAACGGAGGGTTAGTTATATCGGTGTGTGTTGTGGTTGGTTGCAGGGTTCGAATGTCGGTGCGGCGGGCTGTTCTGCGCGGTGCACCGGTACAGCGACAAGCACGAGTGCTCGTTCGACTACAGGGAGCTGGGCGCGCAGGAGATCCGACGCAACAACCCCGTCGTCGTCAGCCAGAAGATACACAAGATATGAGCCCGCCGCTCCGCCCGGACCCGCGCCCGACGACGCGCCCGACAACGCGCGCCCGACTTCTTTCTAATCAATAAATGTCTCGATCGAGTTTGTGTCTCTTATTTCAGATTTATGTATAGTTGACTAGCGCGTCGCGACGCAAACTCTTCCAGACCAAACGTCCGCCGACGATTCGTCTTCGACGTTAGAAATTCGAAACGCAGACTCGATCCATTATGTTTAGATTTTAATTGTGGCGAAGTTTTAATTTTAAATTTATACATTGTAGATACGTTCTTTTCGGGTAGGATTCGGGATTATTTTCGATGGCGATAAGTAGAGTTTGAAATAATGTCCATTCACCTCCATTGTAAATATTAGATGTAATTAATTATAGAGACAAATCCTATATATTGTAAAAAAATAAAACTCCAAAAAAAGCTACATTGTTATGGTTCCACCCGAGGATATATTGCGCTTATCGTTAACGAAATAACAATCGTCAGCTGAAGCTCAACGAGCGGGGCGAGCGAGCCCCCGCGGCGCTGCGGCGGTCTGCTTGCGGGCTGACCGACTGCGGCTTGGCGAGGCGCACGCACGCACACAGGAATGACAAGTGTCTACAAATTATTAATATTGTCATTTGGTTTGGGAAGTGTCGCTTTTTTTTCGTCTAACACTCTGCGTATGTGACATAGTGTATAGCGAGATTGTGGTGTGTGTATCGGCGTAAGGCGAGCGCGCGGGGTGAGTCAGCAGACCTCCCCGCTCCGCTCTTTGTGTGAAAAATTTAAAAGTAAGCATATAGATAGTTATATTAAGTAGTCGACACTTTATATTATTACACATTATATAAGTAGGAAAGAATTATTTAGCTTTTTTTTTCTTTTAATCACATTATTATTCAAAATTGTAAGTTGTATTATTATGTAACTTGTTCATTTTAGTGGTGAAGTTGACGCAATGATATCCATGTATCGCTTCGATCGTTGTCCACAGTAGAGTAATTCATTGGACTCAATTATTAAATGACTTTTGTTGTATATTTTGTTAGGTCATTGATTAATTTTGGTCGTTTTGCTTAACATAATCGTATGAAAATGTTAATGAATGATTTTCTTCTTGCTGTTTTAATTTAGTTATCTTCTATTAAAGTCATTAAATTTTCAGGAACATACATCTTGTTTTATTAAGATCTAAGCAGTCGCTGGGAGAGTAAAACACTTATTAAATTTATTTCGAAAAATTTACTGAAGCACCTAAGGATTACATTTTGTGTACGTAACAATATTTTGCTAATCAATTTCACAACCAGGTATATTTATTGCTACAAAACAAAAAAGTGTAATGTTAAATAATTTGCGTAGAATTGACTAGTAATGGTAGCATTCGAGAGAGACGTTTTTGACTAAAATATCGAAGAAATTATATCTAAACTTAATTAACTTCATGGCCAATATCGCTGTTTAGTCCCGTATTGCTTCTCATTCCACTCCTTATTTGACTGAGAACGTAATTGGATATAGATGCTTTCTTTCAGTTCTAATTTATCTTAGACACTGAAGTGTCCGCGCTGAAGCATCGTTCGCATGAGCTTTCAATGTTTTAACGCGCGTTATTTTTACCGTTTTTAATAGACCTTATCGGTCTCATTACAGAACGTGGTTTAATTCAAGTTTAAGAAAAAACTCTGGTTTAGACTCTGGTTTTAGAAAATTGATATTACGAAACGAGGTTTAAGCCAAAAACCGTGCTCTATCTGTGGTTTATAATTAAACCAGCCAGACCCTTAGTTTATCTCTGGTTTTAGCTAAATCTGTCATGTCTTCTTACAGTTTTGAATGTAATTGCTTGTGCACCTTCGATAATTCGTACTTATCTGATATTATTTTGTGTTTCCTAAACGACTAAGCTTGAAAATAGACTTGAATTTGATTGACAATATGGATTTTGATTGTTGCGATTTTGAAGAAGGACATTTTAGCGCCTTAGTCGCTTACGTTTAGTTTCAAGTAAATAATCGTAACCGGAAACTTCTTAGAAAAAAATATTTTATTTTCAGAGGTCATTACTGTTTATATTATTAATAAGCTGACTGGGTATCGAGGCAAATAAATAATCATATGTTTTATAATTGCACCTTTTTTTAAAATCGTGACGTAAATAATAAAGCAAAACATTTTATTCGAGATTCTTAAAGGAATGAACGTTATCGATGTTTGGAGCATGCAAAGTCCAAGATCATTGACTGTTGTCAATGAATGATTGAATGATACACGTAAACCCGAGTTTTAGTTGGGTTTAGTTAGACCTCGGAAAAATCTGCTTTCGTAATAAAACTAAGTCTAAACCAAAGGTCTATATTTAGGCCTGGACTAGTAGTCCTGGCTTAAACTCGAGTTTAGACGGCCTTTCACTTATGAGTTCTCCTTTGTTTGCACTCGGGCCCTTTTTTAAGCCGGGGTTTTATTGGTTCCCCCGATTTTAAATTCTGAGCGAAAAGCGCCCATATTCAACATAAGGAAACATGTACCTTCCGTTAATTTTCGGAAGATGCTTATTTTAAAGCACTAGAAATACTTCTACCGCTATTTACGCTATGCTTAGGTATATAAACTCCCGAATGCGAATGATGTCTAAGACAATACTGGGACATTTGAATGGTTGAAGGTTGTTAATTTTGGAATTAAATTAAACTTTTGTGACTTGTCGTATCCAGTCGCGCGCAGCGGAGACCCTGGAGAAGACTACGAGTGCGCCGTTCCGGCACTCGTGGGCGTCGTTCTCGACCCAGGAGGCGATGCCCACTAGGCGCCCATTGCTGTCTACTAAACCACTGCCGCTGTCTCCCTGCAAGAAACGATGTTATAACTCGCATACAACTATTTTAACAAACAACTAGATTGAAAATTGTTGTTTACTCGTACACTGCCTAATGAGTAATTGATTCCATTCTGTTATGCCCATCATATCATAGGTTGTCGGGAAGAGATTGCTTCTAATAAGACCGCCAATTGAATGTTTATGAATTTCTGTTTTGGAATTTTGCTTTGGTGTAAAAAAAAGAGTTTAAATATATCTATTTATGAAACATACATTGCATGCGGAGTCGTATCGGGGCGGGCGTCCTTTGGTGCAGACCATGTCTTCCTTATTGTACTGCTCCAGGGTAGAGGAGCAAGTTGCGTCTGCCTGAATGGCCAAATCCATGCCATGCATATCGCTGCGCATGGTGCCCTGTACAATAATCATGTTATGAACCGACGACTTAACGGTTCTCAATCACATTAGAGTACAAAATCACATTAATCACAAGGAGTCGAGGAGGTATGAGCGATGCCCTAGGTCTTGACTGGCTTGCCTATAACTACACTTATTGTTTTTAACCAAAGCTAACATAACATGCAGCAGACACATATACAGGATTAATATATATTGATGATTCAAACACCCAAGGTTCAAAAGAAGCAAAGCAATGGGGATGCTGAGGCTGCACGAGTCACCCTCATGTATGTTTTACGATTTTTTATGGTACTTCTTACTGACACTTTTTTATTTTACTACGAGCTGGGGCTGTTTTTATATTCTTATTTCGACAATATCAATGAATAATATTCAATTGAAATGTCATTAAAATTTTTCATTCAAAAAACTGTCGTGTGTACGAGTATTATAAATTATAAGTGTCAAACGCAAGATCTTAAGTAGAATCTTAAGTATTGTGGTTTTTTTATCGAAGGGTTTCCAGTAGGGCACCAGCATCAGTAGCAGTAATGTTGATGCATGGGAAGATTAATTATTTCTGTCTCTCTTTCTCTTGTCTGACGAAAAGGAGAAACAGCAGGCTTAGCATGAGTACTGAGACAATAGTTTTGTATAAAGAAGAGAAGCGGTTGTCTTTGTGTTCATGCTCGGCCTGATACTAAATCATGGCTTTGTTAATACGAACCCCGTGGTGGTCTGTGCCGTATCCAGCGTATCCGACTTCGAGCCCGATTGGTAGGCTGGGCTGGTCGTCCAGGGTGGCAGCCTTCATGGTTTTTCCGTCCAGAGGAAGCGGTTCGCTCAGTTCGGCCAATAGGAAGTCCCAACGAGCTGCCACCTGAAATTAAAATATGAAGTTAAGTATTTATGTGCGTATTTATTCTGGCATATGACCTACCGTGAAAAGCGGTTACCGTCACCTATTGATATCTGTGACACCAATTGTTGGCACCAGGTAAGATGAAGTCTCATGTTCCTGGAAAAGTAAATATCTACATTCCCGTTGTCTCAGTTGTCGAATGATAAGGGCACATCAAGGATAAGCCGTAATTTCAACGGCCGTCATCCCTTCAGACTAACTAAAATTCGAGTAGGTATTTCTAACTTGGCGGTAGAATTTATTTTGTTATATCTAATTTCAGTTTCAATAAGCTTTTAGGTAACCTGTTTGATGTCGAATTCATCAGCGTTCAGCCAATAGGGTCCCACGGAGAAGAGCGGATGGATGACAAGGCGCTTCACGCGACGGGAGACCCCGCTATCGTCATCAGTGTTGTTAGTGCCGGCGACCACGTGTCGACCGCCAGAGAACAGAGTGCTGGGAACAAATCAATTTGAGTAAGTGCAACGAGCCATCTACCACTAACTAAAATACCTCGCAACAGGACTTTTTAGCGAGCGAATATGGTGCTCAACTGAAGTTGGACAGGACGTATGGTAAGGTGGGGTGGGGTATAGGTACTAGAGCGAAATAATTTATGGAACTTAGTATAAGTAGGTAAAGACATACCTACACTCCGGAACTCGGGAAATATAAACGTACGGCTACCTACCGAACAACGCCTTGATTCTGTAATTCACTAACTAAACTAAATTTAAACTGTTGCTCTCTTTACTGATAGTGCCAGCAAAATTGTAGCTATCTCAGAAAGAGATAGCTACAATTTTAGTGCTGTCAAATTAGTCAGATTTAAGTTTTCCATACAAATTTAGTCGTAATTTCAAAACATGCTGACTATAAACACAAAGAAAAGCGGCACGTAAACTGATTTGACAGCACTAAAATTGTAGCTATCTCTTTCTTGCCTGCACTATCAGTAAAAGAGAGCTACAGTTTAAATTTAGTTTAGTTAGTGAACTACTGAATCGAGGCCGTCCCAATAACAATAGAGAATTGACCTGTAAAATAAAATTTAAAATATCTGTTACGAAATCAAAAAATATACCAGTTCATGATCTCATACAGATCATACGCGGGTTCTATACAAGTAACTGGGTATAGGTACCTACGTCTTATTACACTGATAGTTACGATTGATGCTTGATTGGTTTTCTATTGCTGCAAAGAAAACTAGATTTGGCCGGAAGCACATTCAATTTGGCAATTGTGTGAATTTGTGTGTGGCCCATAGTTACGAGTATGAATTGTACGGTACGTAGGTTGATTTATTATAAACTAAAGGTCAACGTAGACTCGGTGATGTGTTTTCCACCATACCTTTATGGCTACCTCCAAAAACTAGTAGGGCTGCCGGCGGGAGGTAGCTCGTCTTGGAGTGTTGCGGTCACATGATGGTAACGTAACCTACTAATATATCTAAATACAATTTTTATATTTTTGTAAATATATTAATATAAACAGCCAACAGTAACATACTGAAAAAACTGAGAAAATCATCAAAAATATGAGTCTTCATCAGGGTGAGTCGAAACTTAGTCGGTGCCGTCACCGATAGTGCAGTACGTGAAAATTCCCGTTTTTACAATATGAATAGTCAAGTTCACGATAGTTTCTGGAGTAAGATAATTCTTGTATTTATGTATGTAAAACATAGTATGACCGGGAATTTTGATAATCCGGTGTTTTAATTGAATAATTTAGCGTAAACATAATGTCATGTGTGTTAAAATACCAGGAAAACCCAGATTTCATGTTATTGGTACCTATGCATTGACGCATTTAGGTTGGTAGGTATATTCTATATAACTATATATAGCTTTTAAGGTTGATGTTGATTTAAATACTTAGTACCTTGGTAGTACCAAGGTACTAATTATTCATCAGTTTCGTATTTCGCCCATCCAATTTCATAAGGTGTACCAAGTTGGTACACCTGACGATGTTGAGCACAGAACAGTCGTAGGTATACCTACGTAGGCAAGTACCTAAAACTACTGTTCTTTGGCCCTTGAAGATGAGTGTGTATTTTCTCAAGTATGTAGGTAGGTAGATTGATGTAAATTAGCAGAAGTTATTTTTCTGTTTTGTAGTCTGTGTTCAGTTAAATGAGTGTTTTTTCCTTAAGAATTAAGCAAGCTGCTATTGGTTCGTGATAATGTCGAATCAAAATAATAATATTAAGTAGGTAGATAGATAAGGTATCCACAAACAAAGGTTATCCTTTGTATTTACCTAACAACATACCTACCTACAAAGTTTTTATAAAAATGTGAAATCACAATGATCATTATATAAAAGCATCAACTTAAAAACGGTACGTAAACCCTTACCCCTGGAGACGGTCTTATGCTACTTTTGGTATTAACATACCACGCGGGCGAAGCCGCGGGCAACAACTAGTAATTAATAAAGTAAAATAGTATCAACCTAATTGATGAACGATACGCTTTATGATAACGGTTTTATTATACCTACATTCTGCTAAAAACTATATTACTACAGAATCTAGAGATATGCAATTTCACCAGTAAGCTATCGATGGAGCGACGACATCAGGCCATACAGTTTTTTCGTCAATATAGGCATTTAAGGTGTGATACGCCTTCTTTATTAGATTACTAGCTCCTGCCCACGGCTTCGCCCGCGTGTAACTCGGATAAAAAGTAGCCTATGCTTTATTCTGATGTATAAGCTATATTACTGTAAAGTTTCATCAAAATCCGTTCAGTAGTTGTTGCGTGAAAGAGGAACAAACATCCATCCTCACAAACTTTCGCGTTTATAATATTAGTAGAATTTTTAAACATCGCATAATACTATCGACCCGATGACTTCATCGGGTCGATAGTAATACACTTGATAGTGGAACACTTGTTCCATTAAGGTTAAAGTGTGACAAAAGCTGAGAAATAATATGTTTTTCAAAGATTTTACTTAGCGCGGGCAATACAGACATCGGTCTATAATTCATTTCATATATTACTAGACTTGAACCATGAAATTAATTTACTGTATTTCATAAGATCGGGAAATAGGCCTTCCTCAGGAAATAGCTTGTATGAAGAATTCCTCATCGAATTAATGAAGCAAAATAAATATGACAGGATCGTAGCAAGTGAAATTCCTTGGCCTCGACAGACCGGTAAATTAATTCTTGGAGCTCATTTACTAAATTAAAAGTAAATTAGGCACTGTGACTGTAATGATCTGAACTTAAACGTTTATTTACTGATTTACTAATATTACTGCAATAAATATTACCTATACTTACAGATTGCGGAAGTCAGCGCCATCCTTGTAGGTTCATCAAAGAGATGTTTTAGATTAAAACATTTAAATAAAATTATTAGCCGTCAGATAAGGAATTAACTGAAATATCTATATTAAAATCGCCGAAAATTATCAACATTTTATGAAAAGCATTTTTTTTAGCAGTATTCCATAGTGGATTCGTATAAAGCTTTATTAGCATCGGGGGGACGGTAAACTCACACAACGTTATGCCGCTCCAGTTCAACACACGAAAGCTCAATAGTCTTCTCAATAGTGAGATTTGCGATATCTTTACGTTCCTTGTATTTTAAAATATTTTTTACAATATTTAAAGATCCACCATATATGGCGTTCTTACGTTCGTAGGAACTTACAATATAAACATTCTGGTAATAAGGGAGTAATTCAAATTATAATATCCAGTGTTCAGTAACACACATAATGTTTAAGTACATTAAAATGATAATATCTACATTAAAATGATTTAAAAATAATTTTATTTCTAAGAATTTCTGGGTAGGCTTTGTATATTTTGGCGAACAATAGGTATGTAGTGTGCCTGGCTGTATATTAACTAGGTAGGTACCTAGTACACAATACTGTAGGTACCTAGTACACAGTACACCTACACAATATTGTTTTGTCCAATTCTTATGCAATTAAAAATTCCCGAAGTTCATAGGTTAGAAGGGGTTTCATTCGTCCGGGTTTCCCCGTATTTGTCCTAGTTTAGAGGAGCGTCCGGGCGGGGTTACATTTGTAGTCCGTGTCCGTGTCCGCTAAGTAGCCTAAGACACGGGCTACAAATGAAACCCAAACACACAACAACACAGTAGTGTGTTATAGGCTATCTACCAAAAATGTGCGGCCGAATATATTTTTTATTTTACTGAGTAACTTTAAAAAACTGTTGATTATGTCAAATCCGGGTTTTCACACTTTTTATCTGTCCTGGTTGGCAGATTTTAGAGATGGAAACCCTAAATATAGATAAGTATACTTAGATTAATTTTCGCATAGATAGAGATTTCGGGAATTATTTTTCGTAGGATGAACTTGAATAGGTATGACGAATAAGTACCTATATTTTCCTGTGGCCACAATAAATGTGTAAAAATATCGGAAAACAAAAATCACAAACGTTTTTACTGAAAATTATACTTATTAAATGAGTTTGTGGATTATGCTTACCAGTGTCCAGCAGTCAGGATCCATTTGGAGCTGATGATGGTTCCTCCGCAGGTGCCTCCGAAAAGAACAGCATGAGGGTATTGCTCGTTCACTGGTTTATTTAACAGTACGCCAGCGGGGAAAACCGCAGCTTCAGTGCTGGCTACATCAACGACGGCGACATTCTTACCGGCTACATCAGCTGCGATCAACAAAAAGTTACCAATGAGTATTAGTAGGTATACTACGAATTTACGCCATTGCATATCGTTTAAAAAACCTGTTTGTCCTTGTACTTTTTCGTCTTTTTTATCCTCAAGAAACTAGATCTGTGAAACAGAAATAATCCAATAGTTTTGGATTTACCCGCCTAGAAAATATAAAAAAGTTACTAAAATGGCGATAAGCGGGACATTTGGCTAGACCCTGGGGACCGTAGCGTTCAGACTGAGAAACCTACTAGCTAACGCAACGCTAGCTAAATATTTATCCACAGGGGTAATTAAACGAAATACCCTTCGGTGATGAATGTGTTGATAGATCTGAGTACCTATATGATCGACTCGTGTAGGTAATGCTCATAGGTTGCAACTGGTGGCACGTTCGTGTCTTGTATGAATAATAGCTTTAGCCAATTGACCATGCATTTATCGATGACGTCTGGTCGCGTAAACAATAGGTAGGTATTAGAAATAATCAGCTAAATGACACGCCAATTAAAATTGAATTAGTTCAACAGATGGAAACCTTGCTTCGAGTAAAAACTCGGGTCATTTTCACTGTGATTACTACCTGTTACTGGTTGTGCGCTGTAATTACGCATAACTGTAGGGGGTAGGTTACTTATTGATAAGGCTTTGGTAACAAATCGCCTGCTGTTGGATTATTCAAGCCTTATTGATGGGCAACGCTATGCCATGATTAAGCATTACTTATTAAGGAGTTGTTTTATTGCGATACTCGCTAACGTTAGACCAATTTTGTCAGAATGTCTATTTGCAAAACGTGGGAATGTGCCAAGTATAATGTTTGGAAGTGCTTTTGATTAGATCAAGATCTACGAATTGAGTGTGTGTCTGAATCTGAGGATGTCTTATCATGGGTGTCATGGGGAATACAGTCGTGAAACTTTTTCTTACAAAAGATATCAACGCGCGCTTCGTAGCACTTCGTAGAACTAAACATTAATAGTAATAACTTTTAAAATTTGTTATTTAAAAGATTTTATTTCGTTCGTGAAACTATTAAGTTTGACCTACTATTTAGATTGTTATTTGCTCAAGCAAGTACTCTGGTTGTAAGTACGCTGATAACGATAACGTGTCAAGAGCGGAGCGGGGTTAAGGAGATATCTAACATGGAAAATGTATCTATATCGTAACTTAAGTAGTAACTTAAAAAAAAAAAAAAAAAAAATGGAGTCATTGTTTGCAATTTACTTGCTCAAATGTATGTAGATGAAATTTAGGTAATGAAGATCGATGTTTGATGATGTGTCAAAATTACGCTCAAAAGAACTTTTTCTTGAATGAATATATAAAAAGTAGTGCTTAAAAATTAACTGTGCAGGAGACATCAACAGACAGAATAAATTATAAACTGGAGAAATGTTTATTAGCTGGTCTGTCTAAACAAATAGTCACAATCACAACAAAAACACCATAAGTATAATCCAACTCCAAACCTGTCAATAACTTACAATCTTTTGAATTTATTGCCACAAAAAGTTGAAACAATAAACTTGTCAACAAATAGTTGTGAAACAAAAACATTGTAATATTTGAATAAACGAACCTTTTAAATATCGGTGCTTGTTCATTCTTATATAGGGACAATTGTAATCTATTTTTTTTAATCAGGATATTTATCTTGTTTTTATCATTATTAAACGATTATCTGCCGAATGTGAGAGTTAGAAAATACTTATCTACGTTTACGAAAAAATATGTACATTATTGTGAATCAGCTACGAGTAGGTATCCATGTAAATACAATTGACCTATATTATGTTTTTTTAGTAATAATAATAATAATAATAAGCGCACAACAGTCACATCAATAGTCCTTACCCTACATTAGGACTCCCTGTATCGTTTATGAATTTAAGACTCACAGCCTTTGTCAGCCACGACGATGTCATTTGCACCGGGGCGCGCGTGCGCAGTCACACAGAGCGCCAGCAGAACAGAGAACCTTCCAATAGAACGCATCGCGGCGACTTTCTGTTGAGATTGCCCGACCAGGCTTATATCATCACTACTTATTATTACTACGCTATGACGCTACAAGGAAACAAACTACTAACCGATAAACTTAACCCTTATCATATAACTTGACAAAGAGCACACAGTGTTATGTGTCTGTGGAATTTCTGTGGATCATTTTTTGGGGATCAGACGAGCTCGTTGGGCGGCCGCTGTGGGACAAATGTTTGCATATTTTACAGATAATTCGTTCTCGGTCCTGTAATCCACAACACAGAGAATCCTAGTGTTGGGTCAAGAAGATGTATGTTTGTTAGATGTTTGTTTTTTAAATATTTTTATGACATCGAGGCATGTATCTATTTGAACAAACTGCCTGGGCCAGGCGCTCTGGCTATACGTCGTGGGTTTGTTGTGTTCAGGCTAAAGTTTGGCCCATTTATAACTATCAAACTATAATGGTTTTGAACATATAATTTTTAATTGATTAGATCACCATGGTCCAAAAGGAGCAGGGCGATGGGAGACCCCGTGACCAACATGAATGAACCCCATGTATGTTCTACGGTATTGTATAAAGTTCAGGAACTAGTGCAATTTTTTGACGAAAAAGTTTTACGTAGTTGTGGTAAATCCGTTGGAATAATTTGATAAAAATTTCATATTAGGCAGTTGTTGAACTATCAAAGAATTATGGTGGAAAAAACCCTATGGTTTAAATCACCTGTACAGGTATGTACCATGATTGTTCCTCCCATGGTACATATATATCGCGAAATGAACAAGTGGAAAATAAGTTTTATGTTTGTTTAAACGGTCTTTATTGATCATAATTAAAATACAATCCTTCCTACTGTTTACTTTTCAAAGGTAATTTGAATTCTTGTTAACCGAAGAATCCAATTTTCAAAAATTCTTTGTTAACATTTGAACTCTGAAATTCCGAAGTCTCTTTACCCTACACTATACGTTCTTAACGATAAAATAGAAGAAATGCCATACCAAAGAAAAATTTAACCATAATTTGTGGTATTTAAATTCCATTAAGCTAGTTATTTTTAGTTTGTTTGTTATAAGTTCAGCATTGGACGATGAAGTCAATCAAGATGCGGGCTGCTTCTTGCGTCAATTGTCTCCATTCCTCGAATAGTTTATTGAGGTTGTATCTGAAACATAAAATACATATCCGAGGTCATATAGCAATATTTTCTACCGAGTCAGTCTCACGAGGATCTTTCAAAAACGTTAAAAATACTCATTATAGATTTTAGTTCATCGTTAAACGTACTACTGAAGATAAATTTATTGTTTATATATTTGATAAGTGTTATTTGAGTATATGTACCTGTATACGGTAATATATTGAAGAGTACTCTTCCGACTATGACGAGTCTGACGAACTCGGTGGCGCGGCCAGCGAGTAGCCAGCTACGTCGCAACAGGTGCGGGTTCGGGTAGTATGCAAACATACTAACCGAAGTACATATGTTCGGTTAAAAGTAGTTTTTAAGTTGACGTTTCTATATGATCCTTGTGATTTCAATGAATAAAAACCTATTGACTTGGCTTTGTACCTATATGTCTGTTGGCTATTTATTTATTTATTATTTTAATTTTGTTTTTCTCGAATAGTTCTGTTTTCCCTCGGATTTCACTGTAAGTTTGTTTTATCTCTATCTTAGGGCCGTAAGTCCATGGTAGTTTAGACATTGGATTTCGTAAATCTACGATTAAAGTTAATCCATGGTTTGATCTACTATCATATAAGAACACACTTGTGGATCCACTACCATTGAATTTATGAAAAATAATCGAAGATAGAAGATTAATCTTGCTCTTTTGGTGTAAACCACTATTGATCTTATGGCCCTTAAACTGTGTAATGGTTTGTTAAAACTTTCAGTCTATTTTTAACCGCGACGTAGGTAAGATGCCCGTATATTTATGCGCTTGCCATAAGAGGTTGTTTGTTTGTCTGTTACCATTTATCGCCGAAACTTGTAATGCGATTTAAAATGGGTTGTATGCGGTTTTATACGTGCAGTCTATGGATCGGTCATACGCAGAAATCGTATAATGCCCTGCGCGTCCAGTATAACAATGCCTTCAGGGTGCTGATGGGGCTGCCAAGTTTCTGCATTGCGTCAGGAATGTTTGCGGACGCACGGATAGATGGGAGTTCGCAGCGATAATACGCAAAAGATCGGCGTCTTTGATGAGCCAGGTGCGTGGCATTTCCAACAGCTACCTGCAACTCATTGCAGGAAGGCAAGACACCTACTGTGCCTTCATGGAGTGCTGGACGAAAGAGCATGTTGTAAATACGAGCACTCGTAAATCCAGTGGTTCTATGTACCTCCTACCTAGAAGGAATGTAGTTTTTAGTTCATGTTAGGAATGTAGTTTTTAGGTCATGTTATGACAATGGCCTCGATTATGTAGTACACTAACTAAACTAATTTAAACTGCCGCTCTCTTTTATTGATAGTGCAAGCAAGAAAGTGATAGCTACAATTTTAGTGCTGTCAAATTAGTCAGCTTTAAGTTTTCCATACAAATTTAGTCGTCATTTCAAAACATGCTGACTATAAACACGAAGAAAAGCGGCACGTAAACTGATTTGACAGGAGTAAAATTCTTGCCATCTATTTCTTGCATACACTATCAGTAAAAGCGAGCGACAGTTTAAATTAAGTTTAGTTAGTGTACTACAGAATCAGCGCCAATATTATACTTTTATTTGCGTTTTAATATCGTGTAATAATAATGTATGAAATTAAAATTATTGCATTGAATTTGAAATTGATTTGTATGTCTTCAAAGATCATTAGATAGGTTTTCGTCACAAGTCACTAGAGGGGCTCTGTAATCGATGAAGGATGAAGAAAAACACGTTGGGGGTTTTCGTATTGTGTAAAAATTAACTTGTGCATACGTTATTTACCTGTACATGTAGCTTAGCAAAAAAAATGTTTGTAAGTTTTCATGGTAACAGCTGTTAGTAGACCGATTAAATATATATTTTTTTTACAAGGGACTTGTAAAAAAATTGCTTAAATTCTAAACAAGCTTTAATTTTAGGATATAATTAAGATTAAACTAGGTAACAACTAAAATGCATTGCATTGCTATTAAGACGCTAGCTTCGTACCCATTCATATCCCTCAATTTATTGCCTGATTTGCCGTTGAACAATTTTAACAAGTCAAGTCTTACCTATATCAAATTTAAAAAAAAAACACATTTTTATGAAATAAAACAAACATGGGATTGAAATAAATTTTATTGAATCTCTTCAAGGTCTACAGTTTGGAAAGTTTATCAACTAATTTGTTTACCTTTCTCAATAAAGTGCAAATTATGGGAATTACTGGACTTATTTTTGTTTAAACTTTGTTGTAATTGTAAATTTATCTACAAAACTATGAATGATAGATCCTCGACGTGAGTATGAATAAATTGAAGTTGAATTTTTTATTTGTCTTTTGGTGTACGTGGCACAATATCACTCAAAGCTTCCCATTCGGCATCATGAGCGACGCCGGCCGAGATGTTCTGAGTGAATGTCATCCAACAACATATTTTTTTTAGGATGGTACCTATTATCTTACCTTACTTATCTACCATATTATCAATAGTGTCCATACAATAAGTTAGTCACAACAAAATTAAGTTCAGGTAGATTTAGCTTAAATTATTTTATTAACAAATTATTCACTAAATTATTTTTTTTAGGTAAATTTGCTTTTACGTTTATTAAACGTAATTTAGTTTGATATTTTTCGGCACTATTAGAAGCTAGCTTGACTAGATTACAGTGTTACGAGTACCTATGTACGTGTGAAGGTAAATAACACTAAAATTATATTTTTCTCTTCAACAACCTAATTCAATTTCTAAGATAAAGATATTAAACAATTTTTAAATTTACATAAATCTGAAGATAAAATATTATGACCATATCTATTTATATAGGTAAATGGTAGCCGAAAAATAAAATTATTTGCAATTGTAAATAGGTAGCGTGTAACTAAGATTAATGTTATATTCCAAAAATATAAGTAAAATATGTAAACAGCTAAATTAAAAATAGCGTTATTCGTTTTGTAACTGTAAATAAGTACGCAAGTGGTCCGTAACGGAGTCTTCCGTCACCACGGCTGACAGTATAAAAACCTCATCAAGTACACTTGGTTTCATCTATAATACTACATCGTTTCATTATCTAATATTGTATTAATTCACAGAATTTTGACAAAAGTAGATTTTAAAGCCATCGAGACGATGCGATAAAAACGTTCATTATACTTTAACGTAGTATCTGATAGTACATTCAACTGATAGGTAGTGAGAGTACTTTTGTCAAACTTCACAATAGTTATCTAATTATTGCTTGTAAACCTCTTTATCTACGCGATCTAATGTACGTCTAGGTCTAGCTTATTTTATCGAAATGACTAGCAGAGTTCAACTAACGTTAGACGAATTTCAAAGTACTGATTGAAGGTTTAGTCCTCATAAAGGCTAGGCAGGGTAGGAAGCAGAGAAGCAGACAACATCGAGAATATAAAAATATACCACCGATTGGTCGTAGGAAGGACATAGTAAATACAAACGGATAAGGACCGAATCGAAATATATTTTAAGCTAGGATATTTTTGTTATCTTAAAAAGGCTTTTCAGTATGTACCTACTATAAGTGTGCTTTATACAATGTAAATGCATTGAGATCTCAACATTATACTCAACAAATAAATATTATATTAGGTCTAATACCTAAGACTACTCTCGAAAACTAAAGGGCACTAGGCTCTAGATGAAAACAAAATCAGTTTATTTCGTAGGATGTTCAATCTAGGACTCTTTTGTAAAAATTCGCTTCTCGAAATTACGTATTAGCTAAGCACAAAATTTGCTACTAGGAGTTATAGAGGAGGATACATTGATCTCAAATATATGCAATTGAATAAAAAGCAGGATTAAAAAAAAGTTTGTTAATGTAGTGCAACTTAATCGACAATCACTATTTGAAAATTACATTCTGAATATTTGTAATATATATTCTATTACAAATAATGAATCGGATCGGAATAAAGATCCCCTTATCCCTTCCGTAGACTGCAGCTACGAGATTATTTTATAAACTGTAGAAAGGCTCTCAACTAAAATTGGAGTAATTCTGCACGCCCAGTTCTGAATATCTGCGTATACGCTAAATTTTAGTTGATAACACCTCCACATCATTCACGCGTTCTTGTTGCGGGCGTTAGTATAGCGTTAACGGGTAAATCGCAGTACTATATTGATCCGAGAATAATTTCTATAGAAAATAGAGAAACTAGCTCGAGACGGGAAGGAGTGTGAACGCGGCTCAACAAGAACTAACTACTAAAAGAGGGAAGATGAGTAACCCCATCCCACCAGCAGTTGGAATGTTTTCAAACATTTTAAAAAAAAATTACATTAAAAAAGCACTATTTTTTGTCTTAGCCTAAGATTGCTCTGTAAACTTTAGTAATTGGGTCGTTATCATAAGATATTCTATATTTTATCTTATCGTAACATTAAAGAAATCTTTACAATACAAGCCTACTAAGATAACAAAATAAGGATTGTTCTCATTAATGGCTTTTCTAATTTTCATAATTTATCCCACTAACTATTAATTAACGAAGTTCTCATATAACTTGGTCTAACGAGCGATTGGAGAATATCTAACGATAAAATTAAATTATAATTGTTATTGAAGCGACGAAATCTATCAACTATTATAAGTATTATAGTCCGTAGGCCGTGATATTGTCGAATAACATCTCATTTATTTGAATTTGACCAAAAGCTGAGAGATTTTTGCATAAAATACGTTATTTATTAACGTATATTCGAAAAAAATAACCGTTTCTGACCCCCTTTTATAATTCCCCGATAAAATGCTTATGCATTTTATGACTGGAGATGTTTCTACATTAATTTAAATTTAATTTAAGGTACCTGAGCAGTTGAGTGAGAATTAACTTCAACATATTGAAGTTAGTTATCACACAAGGGAGTAGGCGGATAAAAATAAAATGATTTCAGGACTTAAAATTAAATTGCAAGTTAGTTTACTTTTCTATAACCTCAGGGAACCTAGCTTTAATTTCAACTACTTAAGTAGGTACAATTGATTTAACAATAGCTTTGGCATAAGTATCGCGTATTTAGCGAGTTAGGATATGTTATCCATACGTGTCTCGAACGCATAAAGTGCAAAAGGTAGAAATTAGAAATCTATATCACATACTTAAATGTAATACTCATTGACGGAAGCCACTGTCCACACAAGGCTAACTCGCATAGAGTTTTAGCATGACTTCTAGGTATTTACCATACCAGACATGTGTAGAAATCATCACAGAAACAACACTGTTACACCCAATAAAAGAGATCAATGCCCGCCTGCACTAAGCTTAAGCAAAGACTTAAGTGTCTATTTGTTTTTTTATAGGTAAAGCTGTCACTAAGACGTACCTATGCCCAGGCCTAAGCTCCACGGGCTTAGGTATGTCATAGTCTTCACACGTAGAAATTACTTTCTAGGGCCTCGGCCGTACTCCAGCCCGTGGAGGCGGGCATAAGTATTCCAATGAATTAAAAGACCGTCCATGCTAGCAAACTATATGTCCAAGGTAATTACTTGTAGCCAACCCTTATGTTCTATGTTGATGCCCTACTAGATACCGTGCCTTGTGTAGGCACATCTAAAATTTCAGCTATTTTCATTGTTTGCCCGTCGAGTGCCCTAACCGGGTCGCGTAACATGCTATCTATTTGGAGCACTACAGCTGAAGTGCTATTTCCTGATTAATCATTATTCCCTTTAGCATATTTTGAAGAAAGACTCTATTGTAAATCGCGGTTGTTTCACCGACGTTTATTTTCTTTTGGATATACAGTTATATGACCGCCAACTCAAATGCGCATCTTTGTGCAGTGGGCCAAAAATCTCGACTTTCACGTTTTATTATTTCCACCCGAACGGTTTTAACAACGGAAATAGCTTGTCTAGTGAACCATAGTAGCATATTGTGCAGAGCGAGATACAAGTAGAGTGTAGCGAAGTTAGGGTGACGTCATAGCTGGGGTGCGTAGCAATCCACGTGAGACATCCACGCTAGGTCCAACGTTGTCACCTGTAATGAGAATATACGTCATGAGTGAGGCTATTTTCGTAGCTTCATGGACAAGGTATTTTAGAATGTCTCTATTTGAGTTGAATGAAGGTCCGATTGGGCGTCGCTAGCGCGCGACAGTTAAAGAGGGGTGTCCATGTTATTGCCTAGAGTTAATTATAAGATATCAATAAAACTTCATGTGAATACTAGACTTAGATTGTAGATTTCATTTGTTTCACATTATAAATACCATAAGCTTGGTTGTTATACAAGGGAAGTCAATTCCGTTAACAAATTTAGTTTCCATACCACATAAATTACAAAATTACGCTATCCGTATATAATTACGTTCCGTGGTGCAAGAAAGCATGTGCAGACCTTTACCTCCCTTCAGGTACTAGGTAGTATTATAGTATGTACTTCAGGTAAGTACGCCCAGTAGATATAGAGTCATCTAATACCTAATATTGGATTATATTTTCAATCTAAGTGTGAAGGGTATTTTCTATATACTCCGTGATACAAAACTTGTTATCATCTTGGTCACTTCAGTGACTCAACCTGTTGGACTCCTCTGACACTTTTTAAAGAGTAATGAGGATAACCCGCCCAAAATATACCTTACCATTGACACGAGTGTATTGAAAATTATAAATTTCCACGTGGGCAGAAGCTAGTGTTATATAATAATACTTGTAGAAAGTTCTTGAAAACAGATTTGTTACCTGTTATTTCACGTTCCCTCAACGACCAAACACAGACCTAATTGGCCAAGAAAGAGCCAGTGATACAAGGAACTGGAACTGACCTGATGCATGGAGTAGACGGCCAGCACAACGAGGACATGCATGATGTTGTGAGAATTGAGGCAGCGGTCCACCGTACCCGGGAACCACTTCTCCGGGATGTGCATCGCTCCTATCACCCCTCCGCCCAGGGAAACCGCATCCTGGAAACACAAGAAGTGTAGAATTTATATTATCGTCATTTGGTATAATTTTAGGAGCAGGAGAATAGTAATGTTTAGTCGCTATATGCTTAAACAAATAGTGTGCTTTTCAGCTTAGCTTCGGCTTTGCTGACTTTTTATATATAACATTTTCATAATTACCAACAGCAACATACTTAGTCCACTACTGGACACTACTGGACATAGGCCTCTTTCAAACACACTAACAAACGAAATTAAGCAGGTAACAATATTTATATGAGGGATCCGATTCCGTTTCGATTTAGGGATCCGTTTGCGAAATATTATCTCCTGCCTGCTAAACGGTTATTTTTGGATATTATGTAAAAAAATCACAGCAGTAGTACCTATATATAATGAAGTTAAAAGGAAAACTATCACAGCTAAGTAGGCTATACAAGTTAACGATTAATAGTCGTTCAACTCATAAAATGTGCTTGGAAAAGTAAAAGTATAATTTCGTACAGATTCCATTGAAAATTGCTTAGATGAAGTTGTTAGTTGTGCAAAACAGGTAGTAAATATAAGTTCATGGCAACTACGGAACCCTACACTACGCGTGACCCGACACGCACTTGACCGTTTTTTTCATTAATAAGGAAGATGTCGCTTCTTTGTAATACCTACTGAATTAATGTAGTTCTTAGAAGTATGAGTGAAACAAACAATGCTTCGTTATTGACCTGAAATTCCCTGACGTAATGAAAGCAATGAAGCTAACCAACATTTTATCAAAATACTAGCAACTTATTTATCCACATGCATATTCCTCTAATTGTAATGTACCTACCTACATATTTGGTTCGAATACAAATATTTTTTTTTCCAAAAAACACCCGACATTTATCCCATTACGTATTCCAGCGTACCCTAATGACGAATTGAATCCTATTTTTAGAATTGAATCCTTAACATTTTTTGAAGTCATACAAAACTATATACAAAAAACTGGATAAGAATAAAATTGGCTACGCTGTTAGGAATTTAAAACGGCGTAACCAATCTATTGCAACGTCTATTGCAGAGCCATATTGGATGCGCACATCCAATATGGCTGTGCGCATCCAATATGGAAGCCGTACTTTATGAACTTATTTATGCTAAATACTCTAGCTTATAACAAATCCACTTATAATTGATGCTGGTATTGAGTTAATATCGCACATATTTGATGCCTGGGAGGAATCTCATGACGCTTTAGGCGTTTTTTGTGATTTGTCAAAGGCATTTGATTGCGTAGACCATGACACATTGATCAGGAAACTACACCATTATGGTATTAGGGGCGTTGCTCTAGACTTTCTCACTTCCTATTTAAGTGACAGAGTACAAAGAGTTGACGTGAATGGAAAACGGTCTCCGGGGTCTCTGGTTACTATCGGTGTACCGCAGGGATCAATTCTTGGTCCATTTTTGTTCTTAGTATACATTAATGATCTACCCCACCTTGTAAGGGACGATCATGAGGTTGTATTGTTTGCAGATGACACGTCACTTATATTTAAATTAAAGCGACGACAAACCAATTTTGACAATGTAAACAATGCAATCTCTAAGGTTGTAAAATGGTTCAACGTTAACAATCTCCTACTTAATGAAAATAAAACAAAGTGTATCAGATTTATACTACCCAATGTTACACAAGTTAAAGCAAATATCAAAATCAAAGATGAACAGTTGGCTCTTGTGGACACCACCGTATTCTTAGGTATTACCCTAGATAATAAGCTTCAATGGGGTCCTCATATTGATGGGTTATCGAAGAGACTTAGTTCTGCGGCATATGCAGTCAAAAAGATCCGTCTTTATACAGACGTTGACACAGCTAGACTAGTTTACTTCAGCTACTTCCACAGCATTATGTCGTACGGTATACTGCTGTGGGGGAGTGCTGCTGATATCAATACCATTTTTGTGCTGCAGAAGAGGGCTGTTCGAGCAATTTATAATATGGGCCCCAGAGAATCACTTCGCGAAAAGAATAAAGAAATAAATATAATGACATTCCCTTGTCAATATATTTATGAAAATCTGATGTATGTTCACAAAAATATTAATTTGTTTAAGAAAAAAAGCGATAATCACAATGTTAATACTAGAAATAAAGATAAACTCGCTGTTGCCACTTGTAGACTCCATAAAGTTGGTAAATCGTTTAAAGGGCACGGTGTACGCTTTTATAACAAACTCCCAAGAGATATACAAAAATTATCAATTAACAAATTTAAAAACGTAATTAAACAAAAGCTTTATAAAAAGGCATACTATAAAATATCTGATTATTTAGATGACAAAAACTCTTGGGATTGAAAATGCTCGAACTCGAACCTATTGTTTTGTAAAAGGATCATTAAAAAGAATAACCAGGCTTGTTTTCTTGCCTTTCTTTCCTGGCTTGGTCGCGGAGTAACAGGCACCTAGATAAAAACCGACGTTTCAAAGTGGTCCTTGTGATTTTATTGAATAAATGAATTTTGACTTTGACTTTGACTTTGAATACTACTGGCTGCATGTAATTGCACAACTTAAGAAAGAAAGAAAGAAAATACATTTATTTGACACACACAATACAGAGAGGATACAGGCAGAAGGTACAAAGAAAGAAAGCAGGTTATTCCTCTCCGCTACGCGTGGGCCAAATAGGTCCTGTCTCCACATCACCAGGATGTCAAGCTACGCTGGTTTTCAGACAGAACCTATTGGTGAGTGATCCCACGACTGACAGCGCAGGCGCACAATAAAAATACAATTACAAATAATAAAACAGAACAGAGAACAACCACACAGTACAAAGATAAAAAAAAAAGAAAATAAGTATAATATAGAAGTTTGTTACAGTAGGTAGACATACAATAGGCAGGAAATCTATGTGCTAAGAATTACACAGATGCACATAACTTACGAAGTCTGCACCCAAGAGCAAAGATGCTAAGTAAGACAGATTTTCTGTGCGAATTTTTATCAATTAAAAAATGCATTTCATCTATTGAACATGGATGAACGTAAAATTCTGTAGACACATAACAACTAATTAATTCTATACCACAGTGTAATCGTGATATATTTCAAGCTTAAATTTAATGTTCCGAGCACTAAGGTAAAATATCCTCATCCATATAAAAACATCTGCTTTGCAATTAATGTTTTTAGATTGTGGGTTTTTCAACATATCTACCTATCTGATGCCTCGTCAGCAGAAGAGTAGTAAAGTACGTGGTATAGTCATAATAATATCGTAAAATGGTACCAAAATACAATTAATTCAATGCTATATATGATGGCTCTTATATATTCACAAAATTACTAATTATTTTCAAAAGACCACACCATCGGAATCATCCTATGAATAACAAAGAAAATATTAAAATAGGACTACACAGTGCGAAGTAAACGTACAAAGAGTTTTATAGAAAAAAAACTACATAGCCCCCGTATTAAAAACCTTCTTCTTTTTCGAAGTCACTAAAACACAAAATATCGATTGGCGGCAAAGGGTCAACACAAGGGCTCCCCAGACAAGTCGAGTTTCGAGTGATTATCCCGCCCCCGGTTGTTCCCGGCAGGAGGGAACCCCATCCATTTATTATTCCTGCATTAATAAAACCAGAAGACGTAATTGAAAATATTAGGTGAATTTGATGCGTGTTATTTTTGAAAATACCTTTTGGTTTCTCTCTAAACGATGTAGAAAGACTCTTTCTGTAGAGTAACTTACGGTATATTTGTGCCCGCCTCTAGTCTGATGGTTCAATTAATGGAACAATTTTTAATGATTTTTACCACTGTTTTTTTATATTTTATTCAATGAAAAAAGGCCGATTTCAAAAAGTCGTAGAACAAAGTTGTCTCTTTATTGTGTAGAATTACCCCCCTTTCATATATAGGCACATTTTCTGGGGAGCCCAGCCTGAAGAATATCGTAGACATTTTTACTCCTATGCGTTACGTTTGGTCGTCGTAGCTACGAACTAAGGTTTCACGAGCAGAAAATCTGTTGCGTGACTATTGCCTCGGATTATGGCGTAGGCTTGTAACACCCGCCTCCAAGGAGCGACGCGCGTTCGTTACAAAGTTGGCTTCGAGCCAATTCGAACTTACTTCCATTGTGTTGAAAGGGACTTTAGAATTCGTTTCTCATGTACGGCTTCTATTGGACCTTGATACGCTTTAGGTTTACCCAGCTATTGTTTTGATATTTAATTTAAACTTTTATGTTCAAACTGAATCAAACTCAAACTGAATATAGAATCTTGCTTACGAGTACATAATATTCTCGTGCTGAGTGTATTGATAAATATGTCAATTTTCACATGACTACTGTGCCTGTAAACGATCCCAAAATTGTACGTGATGTGTAGGCAGACCTACCGACATTCGCAATCGATCCTTTTCAGACGAGAATCCTATTTATACCAACCTTTAGATAGAGACAGCTCAATTACCTGCTTACTTTATTCACGACAGGAGGATTTAGAAGAATTACCTACTTATCCTAAAGATAAGATCTCAAAAAGAAAGGAGCTTACAAATAATTTTAGTTGAAAGTTGTAAGTCACGTCCATCCACATTTTTTATCAAGAAACTTTATGTTATTAATCACTCAGTAGTCTGTAGCATGATTAAATAGGCGTTTTGCTTTTTGTTATAACTTTGTTCAATCATGGTTTAGACAAAGTACTTATTGATGAAGTAATATTGATGAGTCAACGTAGGGCATTGTCTGATAAAACAAAGAGTTTTCTTCCTTAAGTTTTGCAAGCACGTTGTCCGATGTTCTATGTTCATTTGCAATGATTTTTATGACTTTTAAACATTCTTTGTATAATGAAGCTCTTTATCTTGTCTAGAAGCTTATTAACTTCGCTTATATTATGTGTTATTAAACATATAAGTATCTATTTTTTTACATTTAGCTATACAAAGTACATTTAAACACAATGTAACACATTAAATTAATTACACATTTAAGTACAATTCTTGACGATCTTTGTGCGGCGCAGTGGGAGAAGGTCTGAGATGCAGAATTGCAGAAAGGTTTGATTCCCGCTGCGGGACAAATGTTTGTACGCTTTGAAAATATTTGTCTCGGGTCTGGGTGTTTCGATGCATAATATATATATATAGAGGTATATATATGCTCTGTGAAAATGTCCAGCATTATTTATTTAATTATCTGGTTGGTATACGTACCGTACCTCACGTTTACAACATTTTAGTTTTTAGTATTATCTACACCCATGTGTTACTTTCCTATAGAATAGATCTAGCTATTAGCTTGTTATTCTACGGCAAAATTGATGTTTTCAGCCATCATAACGGTTTGATAGATTGTGCGATAAATAAAATATGGACCGCGCGAGCGAAACACGATACTACGGTTAATTGTACATTCGAATGATTGTTTCTGTCCACGACTTTACTTGTTTTTGACGATATTGACTTTATAAATTGAAATATGAGTCAAATGTTGACATCAAAGTTGAAACTAACATAGTTACGTAATCAAGTTAGCCACAATCCGCTTGCAACCTCTCTGGACAAGCGTAAATCCATCTATAGGTATATCTTCATACTTAGCTAATGAAGTTCGTAAATGAGAAGAGCTAATGAGCCCCACATGCGTGCCTCACTGCAAGGCTTCGTATCAGCCTGGCAAATGTCCAGATACCCGATATTTATTATCCACTAGCTACTAAGTACTATAATATTGAACAAATGCGATAGAAAATTGCAGCAAGATTAAATCTTCAGTTTGAAATTGGATTACGTAAAGCATATTTTGGCAGGAAGCTTTATAGAGGACCTAGATTTGAGATAGGTTCCGCAGCCAAATGGTCGGAACCTGTAATGTTGAAAATCTTTGCGCTAAAACACTTGCGTAAGTATAACGGGTTAATTTGAGGTAAAATGAAAATGGTAATGCTACGGATTTTAAGAGCACAAAGCGTAAAATAGTCTTTAACGCCATAAAAACAATCTTGTGTAGGTAACCTATGTTACAAACCGGTATTATACCAGCTTGCTTAGGTAGTTTTATGGCGGTAGCGATGTAAACATTTTAAAACTTTTTTTTTGTCAGCGGTTGCAGCGCCTTCTATTTATTTATGGCAATAGGACCTATTTAAGAACCAACATTGATGACATCGATTGCGAAAAAAAAAACGCATACAATTCGATAAGGCGTTTCGGAAATAAATGGTAACAGACAAACACACAAACCTCTTATAGCAAACGTATATACGGGCTCCTGATATCGCGGGTTATAAATCTCTGTGAATTAAACAAAATATATCACCATACCATCCAACCATCAAGAAAAAACCCAAGCATCGATTCCATATTCATGAACATTATGTTCGCACCTACACCGAATTATTTCATGATGTTCACTTGAGTGAACATCATAAAATAATTCGATGTTCACATGATGTTCACTTGACCTGGGTCCACAAAATGGAATTAAAAGTCTATTTTGATTTTGCTCCCATTGAATGGAATATACACCTATAATCGCTATTACCCAGACGCTTCGACCACAGCCGTGACACAGTGTACGGAGCTTGTATTTGAAAGGAGTTAACGGGTTGCTGATCCTTTGGTTCCTTTCCTTACCCTCGGAAACAGGACCTATTGCTGTAGTGTTGTTTTTTAGTGATACCAACCTGCAGGAAGACATGAAGGATAGCTTGTGGATCCCCGCCACCGTACCGCACCGCTCGCGCGTACGCCAGCAGCAACCGCATGCAGAATGGAGCTGCGAAGCACAGCCGTCGCTCCCACGGAGACCACGCTCGCATAGCCTGAGGGAATACGAGCAGCCTTCATGAATAACTTGACAACAATCGTTGACAGCAACGGTTGCAAGCGAAGTGGCAATGACTGTGCTGGCAATAGATGCGCCGTTCGTGTATTACAGCTCTAAATCGAGTAGCATCACGTTACAAAAACTGCCGTCGAAAATCGGTTCGACGATGAAAACTTCATGAGATACAACTTCGGGGATCATATAGCGCGTCTTGTCTTGATCACTTTTTCTTTTAATTGAATTCTACAATAATTTTATGGTGTTGTGCGTTGCAATTAACTTTTTTGTGTTTGAATAAAAAATCTACAAAACACCTAATAACCCAATTTTATAAGTAGTTGAATGCTGGTAGGTATTAGATGTCACAAATCCTGGGAATGCCGTAAAGTTTTGGCATGTATGTACCTAGTGTAAATATTAAATCAGACATGAAAAAACATATTGTTGTACTACATAATTATGTTATCGTAAATAACATTTGTATACGTATTTCACCAGTTTCGAATCCTTTTTCCACACTGGTTCTTTTATCATTTGTCACGTGACCCTTTTAAGGGCTTTCAACTTAAGTCAGTGATCTGACCAGGTTGTGGTTTGCCAGGATCACCACAAAAGAACCCGTGATACGACGAAAAAAAAGAGATTAGTGTTTCGCCTGTTTCAAAAACTACTGTGTTGTGTTATGTGTTTAGAGTTTACTTACCTTATAAAGGCCAAGTAGACTGCCAAGGCAGTAAACTGCTAAGGCTCCGTAGCGGAGCAGGGCGGGCGCGCAGAACACTGTCGCAGTTACCATTGGGATGGCTCCTGGAATCAACACATCATCAGTAGGTATGCATAGGTATATTTTCCAAGACTGGGCCCAGTAATTTCCACCAAGATACCAAGGTCCCGATACCGAAGTCTCAGTACTATTTATCAGCTGCCCCTATTAACAAAGGTTTGCTGGAAGAAAACTCTTGTTAGGGTTAAGCTCGCCTTTGTTTATATCTTATATAAGTTTTTTGTGTGTATTGTCTGTATGTACAAAAAATAATAAAAAATAAAGAAAGTCCAGCAATAAACTGTAAATTAAACTGCAATGGGTTGATGATTATAATTTAAACGAATGTTTCAGAGACTACCCAGGAATGACAAGAATATTTTCGAAGTGCAAATAAGCCTAGTTGGCATCATACCACATGATGAGACGTAAAAATCTTGGCTTTTCTTTTGCAGCTGGAAAGTTTTGTATTGAACAGATTTGTTGAATTTTCTCGGAATCTTACGATCTGATTGGATGGGTTACCTACTTTGGGCAAAATTCCGGGTATGAAATAGAGTCAATTGAACGCCGTTATTTTCAGCCTATGAAATCCATTTTAGAGAAATGTATTTCATAAATAGTTAATCTATGAAAAGTTTTTTCAAATTCAAAAATGCTTTTTCTTTCATCAACATTGAGTTTTCTGAGAACAAAACTTTTCAATCTCAAAAATAAAGAGCAATTTGTTTGAGAGTCTTGTTATCTTGCCACACCTGTATAACGAAACAATTATTTTAGCCCATGAAAACATAATAAAAAAAAAGATAATAGTAAAATTTATTAATCATCGATCGCAGTCGCAGGTTTTTAAGTCAACCTAGTTATCCTGTCGTGATTACCTCGTGACATTTTAAACGACTTCAAAAAAGAAGAGGTTCTCAATTCAGCTGTATTTTTTTATCATAGTGTATGTTTGTCTGACAAGTACGTTAGCGGCTTATTACGCCTATGTGTACTCTCATCTTCCACGAAGCATAGAACTATGTGGGAATAGTGTATACGTGCAAGACCTGTTTATTTTACAAAAGAAATGTGTACGTATTATAAAAAACAACAACATATATTTGACGTTACCGTCAATTTACATTCTAGAAATATGTAAATTTGACAGAAAATATCCCAATTTGTAGACGAAAAAAAACACTCCTATGGGTGAAAAAATGGGTCTTTTTACTTTTTATCAATTTCCCGTGATACCGACTTTTCTGATTATTTCATTAAACAGTAAAATTAAATGCTTGATAAAATTTATGTTCACTTGAGCGAAAGAAAAAGCTCAGTGTCAAATCGCGACACAATAAAAAGTATACTTTAAACTTTGTCCATGTTTCATGTTTTAATTTCCACAGACCCTTGGCGACTTGGCTAACTCCATTTGTGAGAATGTTGCAGTGTTGTCCAATGTTTGAGTCATTAAGCTACGAGTACATTACTCAGCCAATACCAATACGACCGTAACTTTCTCATGATTAATACGATTTTAACGACTGGCCTTTCCCTCGATACACAGAAACATTTTTCAAGTAAATCACTTAGTACTAGAGAGGTCAAGTTGAAAAAGTAGTTTAAATCTGATTTCGAACACTAAAAGGCACAATTTATGAGCTCTCTCTACCACGGAGGCACTTTGATAAAAATCAAAAAGAAAATATGAGCAAATCGCAAAGAATACCATTCGTCGAAATACTTTAAACATTTTTAGTACAACGATAAATAAAATAAAAAATGTATTGGTAACTACAATGAAAAAAAAAAAATTAAAAACATTTATTAGGCACAACATGTATTGTACTACACTTATTCACCGGTCCTCTTGTTACTGGAGTGTCATGTCGTATTGAGACAGGCTGTTCGCTCACTAGGCCGTTAAAATTACAGGAATGAACCCAGAGAAAGCTTTTGACAAACTAATAACCGGGTCCGATGACTTTTGTAATTTACGTAGCAAGCGCAAATATAATATAAAACCAAAAATAATCTGTATTAAAAACACTGTAGTATGTAGTGTGTCTATCTGGTTTGTGGCCTAAAGCGGATTTAGTTTCTACGTTATAAAATATTCAGCAGTTCGCTACTCCTATTCCAATAGATTTTCTTTCTACGTTATAAAATATTCAGCTTATCGGCTTATCAAGAACTTTTTTTTATACTTATTTCAGTGAGAAAGGAAGATTGTTTTTAAAATTTGGCGGACCTACGTTGGAGTGGGAAAACGAAATAAAATTTATTCCTTTGCATCAAATCGAATAAGGGTAGAGACGCGTGACTATGATGAATGTACATTTTCAATTGAAATGGCTTTCAGTTATTTCAAGACGTCCCGCAGGCATCGTCCATCACACAGAAGACACATCTTGGACATCTCTGCATTTAATTTTCATTGCTATTCTTCACGTTAGGTACAGATAGTTTTGGCTACCTATCTAAAAAATGGTTTGCTATTTACGAAACCAATGTGTATTTGAACTATATAATATTCAACTCATGTCGATTTACCTATCATACTACTTACAAATAGGTACCTAACTAACGAAAGCTAAGAGAAAGACAGAGCAATAAGCGTATTGAGAGTAGGCATTGGGTCTGTGGAAGTATGTTAGGCTTACATCATGTTAGTTATTTGTGTATCGCTAATATTATCCCGAATCCACATTACACATTTCCGCAGCAACAATACCCTCTGTTCATAATAATAAGAATAACTTCCCACACGCCCACAGTGTAGCTTTTACCCTGTTAGTTACGGCTAACATGGCTGTAGTCTAGGTTAATCTAAACCGGGCCGTTACTGCTACTCGTGTAGTTGTTGAACGAGGCAACACTAATGGGAATTATCGTGAGGCTAAACAAGTCAGACGCACGACCAATAGAAAAACGGCTTGGAATTTAACATGCTTACAGCATTTAAATTCTAGTGGTTTGCTATTATTTTAGGATATCATTACGACTATACCAAGTATTTTACTATTCTCCTGCTGGCGTTTCGTTGACCGTTTAGAGGTCCTTTATAATAGTAGTAGGATAATCTCGGTAACGGGACGAAATTTGGAATCAACAATATTCATGACCACATAAGCACTACCTTCTATTATGGATCCACGTGGCGAAGCCATTTGTCTAAGCTAGTATTTAATAAGTTGAAAGAGCTGTATCTTAATAGTAATTTCCACCCTGAAAATTTACCGTAGGAAGATAGCAAAATCTCGAAAATAGCTTGGAACCTTTTCAGTAGCTATAACTTCGTTGTAGGTCGGCCTATCACGAATGTGTTCTATTTTAATGATGCCGTTTCTTTTTATGTGAGTGTGAGGGAGAATTGTTGTAATTGATTGAAGCAAACAAAAACTCATTAGTTGTCCTCATTTATTATAACTGGTTTTGTTTGGAAGCGGAATACCAAACAAATAGAAACTAGGTGTAAAAAAGGGCTTTTCCAAATAAGAAAATATTGTAAAAACTTAACCGGATAATACTGATGAAGAGCTTCTAAACGTCAGCTTTTAAGCTACGAAACGTCAGCAAATTGTCAAAAATCAGTGGTAATTAAAGATAATCAAAAAAAAAAATATCCATTCATTTTAAAATAATCTCTAACCACTTTAGTTTTAACTAGCTGTTGCGGATTTGCACGCATGGATTTGTGTTTAAAAAAAACCATACTTCACACATGTTCACCCCATCAAATACAACACAACAGCCTTTAAAGACATCATGATTTTTTTTTAAAACCGATACTCCTATACAAACCTTCACCCCCCATTTTCAAAGTGTTACCTAAGTTCTTAGGCATCGGAACTCTGAAAGTTTTAGCAGAAATAACTTGTGCTGGATTGTTATTTTACCTGAAACGAAGTCTGACTTCCGTCAATACGGAATACATATAACATGATGAATCAGTTCATTCCGCCGACTCACAGCTAATCTAATACACTGGCTGACCTTTGACGTCATCACTTTAAGCTCTGCAGTTACCGCGCCCAGTCGTCGAACAATAATGACAGCTTGAATGGTTCACGCAGCAATATTTAACCACAGCACTCTTTGATTGAAGGATAGCCTTGAACATGCCTCGTACGCCTTTCCGAAGAAAGGTAGCAAGAAATTGGGGCAACCCAGTAGGTTTTAATGCCGCACGAATGACGAACGAGTAGTCAGCGGAACGGTTTCATTTCTTTACGTATGCATTTTGGGATTTTCGACAACACAGAGCAGACTTTGTATTCTGTAAATGTTCTGTAAAGTTGTAAACTCGCATTAAAAGTTAAAAGGTTCACTAAAGTTGAGCAGCCCGTTTACAGATATAAAAAGATGGAGCTTTTGAGTAAAGTGGTCGAAGAAGAAGTAATCTTAGAAGCTTCAAGAGCCCTTGACAAATCTGAAGATCTCTTAACCGGGCGTCTCTCGGCACTCTACTCGTGATTTCCACCTAATCCCGCAGCTATTAAGACCTTAGAATACTGATTGGCTTTTTTAATTGCCATATTTTTCATCGAAAGACTATAATATCCAGTAAGGCTTTCAATTATTATAACGATACTTTGACGATGGTTGAGTTAAGATTGACGATAACTTAATTGCTTTCTATTTTTATTTACATCTATAACTAATTTTATGATATTAAACTTTTATAATTGAAAGGGGAATTCAATAAATTTTAATTATCTATGTAAAGGATAAAGGCTAAAAGCGATGCCAAAAAATCTTTACTTGATAAGTGCATATTTGTATTCTTTTGAAGCGAATGGCACTTACTTGCCACAAAGGGTTGAACTAATTGTTATTTATTCCTTGACTTGGCAGTCGGGCTGGATTGAACCGAACCAGAGGCATAAAGAACCACAAATACTTAATCTAGTTTACTGTGCGCGATGTAATTCAGTTACAAGCATGACCTTAAAACTTACGGTTATCATAACGTGGTGCTCGTAAAATAATGATGGGTACAGGCCCAGGCGCACGATAACACCCGCCCTGCGTAGCCGCCCGCCCTATGTGTGAATCTCCTAAAAGATACAGCTAAGTTTCGCTTCTGAACCTTTGCAGAACTTAGTTATTTCAGTTTTTTTTAACAGTAGTGATATGCATTTTTGACGCCCGATTGTAAAAAGTTGAACAAATCGGCTCGGGTTGTAATGAGCTTGTAGCTTTTGCCTGGGCATATTTATTTTATTTTAGATTTTTAGGTACAAGGAGTGATTACTTATACATATATACATGCATTATTACATGTATGCTTCAGGCCAATTAATTGTTTCCACAGATATATTTACAGACAGGTAAGAACACTAGACAATAGACAAAGTTTTTTGTGATTTTACATAATTACCAATTTAAAAATAAAAAACTTAATATTTACGCACTGCTGAGATTTAAATGGAATCTAAATCTAAAAAGAACTTTGCACTGAACCTACTTGTCGAGGTGTTAAATAAATCAACACCTACGAGTTGAACGAGGCACATTATAAGGTCATCTTAATGAAACTGTGTTAGGCCGCAGCCCGATTTACTCAAAGAGCTCCGGACAGTCCATTGTGCCATTCGCAATGTCCAGGAGATCCCAAATCGGAACTGATTTCAAATCCAGTGTTTGTCATTTTGAAAGTGGTTTAAACGACATAGTTTGCCGATAGGTTTTATTGCCGTGTGGCAATAAAACCTCACTAAGGGCGCTGCAATTTTTATTTTGTCAATACTTATTGCACAATTTTTTAGATAGTGTCAATCACAGTTTAAATTTTTTTAGACGGAGTAATTATGTCGGTTTTAATGTATTACGTGTCACTAATAATACATTACTACACTATTTAGTTAATATTTTTTTTTACTTAGGAGTGGAGTGCAATAGATGTAGAAATTACAAGAGTTGGGGGTTTTTGGTAGAAATATATTGTGGATTATACCTACTAAAAACGGAAATGTCCACGTTAGCTTCGTGTACAAAGTTGTAGATAGATTTTCCTGCACTTGGCTCGTGCGGGACTCGAGAGGAAGCTGCCTCTATCGAGCGGGACCCCGAGCCAAGTAGGCCATCGGAAAATTATTGTTTATTCACGGTGTTCAGGGCATTGTATAGACTACTTTATTGAGAATTACACAAAACACAAACTCAGAAAAATGTACTAAAAAAATATATTTTCTTGGCAATTTACCTACTTCTGTATATTTTTATATAGAAACTAGCTTCTGCCCACGGCTTCCCCCGCGTGGTACTCGGATAAAAAGTAGCCTTTGTGTTATTCTGATATATAAGCTATATTACTGTAAAGTTTCATCAAATTCCGTTCAGTAGTTTTTGTGTAAAAGAGTAACAAACATCCAACCTCACAAACTTTCGCAATTAGTAGGATAAAACAGTTGAGCCCTAAAGGCAAATGATCTAAATATACATAAACAAATCTGAAAATAAATAAGTAAATCTATAAATTTCGCTGCATTGTCACGCTGAAAAGCTTGACAATGCAGCCAACATATTTATTAGACAATATTTTTTCAAATATTTTATTAGGAGTCGTCATAAAACTTTAATATTTATGTCAAACAAACTTTTTTTATGCAGCTCCTCATCGCAAGGATTTGTTCGTTGACAGAAAAGGTTTCCAGTACATAATCTCATTAAATTTTCTGTTTGCGGTGAAAGTGTGAGTTTTTCCGACACAGTATTTTCATCTTGAATTAAATCCTATAATCCCTGCTGGTCTTAACCACTCCACGAACTTCATTTTAGCCACAAGCACATCCTTTGGCTTATTCCCAGAGGTCCACGACTCCATTGTTTTAAAAAAAATGGTTTATACTTTGATTCCCAATGGGTCCACGACATTTTAAAATAAATAATATTTCCTTTCTCAACGGGTCCATAGAATTGTTTAGTACAGTTAGCAATAAAGGCTTCGATAAGATAAAACAAATATGTGTTTCTTGCACCGCAAGTTTAAGTGTGTTTAGGTACACTTCCACATTTGCTTCCCATCTTTCGAGCTGTGATGAAGAAAATGGTATCGATTGCCTCTCTTAGTACTTACTTGTTTGTTATCTGAAAGATTTTTTTTAGTTAATATTGAAGATATTTTTTTAGATTCAACATTAAAAACGACGCGTTTTTGAGGAAAAAAAATACACTAGAATCGTTACATAATATACAATATATGTGATTATTCCAGGGGTTTCTTTGCATAATGACATTATAAAAATGTGTTGAATAAGTCATAATTTTACAACCCACTAAATATGTTATAATTTAAGGCGATCAAAATTTGACCGCTTATCGACTGAGCGGATTATATATTGACATTTTTTAATATATTGATATTTGTCCCCCGGAATTAAAGTTGTAGATTAAGTTCGTATACAAATGCCCATTGGTCCCCCGGAAAGGAAATATCTAAATTAGTATAATAAATGGGAAATATAAAGGATTTTGCTACCTGAAATATTTGAATGGGCACAAGGTGCGAAATTCCGTGAGTTTCAACCTAGTTAAAATAAAACGTACTTGGACCGTCTATGAAAATGAACTCTGTGGTCACGCTAGGCCCAGCGCAAGCGCCATCTTGATTTTCACTCATATTTTGTAGGCAATTACTTGTGTCATTGTCTACAAAATATGAGTGCTAAATAAGTGTTTTTACACTTCACTTTAAACTGGTCAACTGATAAGAAATAATATCTCTTCCGCATCCCTGCATGCTGTATATCTCGCTCAAACCTGTAGTCTATTTCGCTCTAAAGTCAAAAGTCAAAGTCAATAGGTTTTTATTCATTGAAATCACAAGGATCATATAGAAACGTCAACTTAAAACATGAACACTCAGTAACTAATGAATAATAACATGAAGACTCAGTAACTAATGAATAATAGTATTGTTTTTACTGACTGTCTAATGTATAGTTAGATCTCATGGACCCCTTGGGAAATAAAGAACAATAGAATAATGGACCTCTGGGAATAAGCCCATCCTTTGTATTATCTCTCTCCTTGCCTACCTTAGGTACCATCAGGGGCTTAGGTCAAAGTGGCTGTAGATAATTACGAAAAATATCAAATAGCTCATCATTAATTTAAATAAACCAACTTACGCAGTGTTTCCAATAAATGTACGAGTTAAAAAAGCTTGTCGAATGGAATGGCCAAGGGCTCATGAATAGCATCAAAGCGTTTAATTAGAGGCGGAACTCGCTCTGAAAGTGAAGTGCCGTCGGCGGTGCACTCCCGACTCTGCTTAATAGGGTGACCCAGTTGTGGAGGCAAGGGTGCCACTGACATTCCATGCGTTGCGCCTTGCCACCACGCGCCGCGCCACGCCGGGCGGGACAGCGAGGCGTCTTTTTCGCCCGGGCCGTCCACTATGTTATTTATATTTTAAAGTTGCACGATCCAGTTCCTTATTTTTGAAATTTAAGTGTACTCGTTTTAATGCCATTATTTATTGTCATGGGCGAAGAAGTTTCCTGATTCTCATACTACTTCTACATTTCAGGTTATAAACCAAAGACTATAAAAACTAACGATACTACGTTAATCAATTCGGAATTAGTTTAATATTTCTAAATATAAATAGTAATAGTTATTCTAAACAGTAAGACGATCATCTTCGTCTGAATCTAATATTTGAATGAATACTACATAATAAAATGAATCTATTATGGCAAATGCAAATTGTACTAGAATTATATCTATCAATTTGGACTTCACTAAAACGATCTGCTATAGAAAAATAATAACGTGGACGGAGTTTAGCTAGGGCTGCCAATATTTTGAATACCTATGACTGAGGGTAGGACACCTTTTCACTGTGAATGATCGAAACCGGCCAGCGGTGAGTCATTACATTAGTAAACGGGTGGGTTGTGGATTATTGGGGAAATTCCCTTTCATCCTTCCGCTTGAGTTGCAAAGTGTGTACGATTAGGATGATATATCGCTTGCGTGAAACGAAGGAAAGTACTTTTTGGGTACTCTCCGGCTACTGTGATGATCGATTACGACACTTGTCCTGTTTTACATGTGCTTCAGATTTGGTAACGGCAATGCTGTTTAGTGCGTAGTGTGCAAATTAAGCTGCGAGTCCATTGCGGCACATAGCGAAGACTTCATACGCACTACGTTAAATATTATGTAAATAATGACAGAACTATTAACAAAAAATCCGTTTTACAAAAAAAAACATGAACTCTCACCCTTATTATAAGTATACTAGCTTCTGCCTATGGTTTCGCTCTCGTGGTACCCGGTTAAAAAGCAAACGGAGATTATTAGCGCACTACGCACTACGTATATGTGAGTAATAACATAACTTTTAACAAAAAATCCTTTTGCCGTAATAAAAAAAAACCATGGACTCTCACCCTTATTATAAGTATACTAGCTTCTGCCTACGGTTCCGCTCTCGTGGTACCCGGTTAAAAAGCAAACGGAGATTATTAGCAAGAAAACATCCAAACATCGAAACTTTCGCATTTATAATATTATTTTGATAGGATATTAAATAAGAAAAGTAAGAGTGTGTGATTTCCCAGTCACACGTCCTTTCCGGCGAAACCTTAATTTGGCATTATTACTATGTTTGGGAAATAAAATTTAATAAAACTAAATCCTGATTTTCGCAGAGGTAAAACATTGTTTCCGAATCGATTGTTAATGTTTAGTAAATGAAAAAAATCTCTTTATTCTTTATTGTACACACAAATAAACAATTACAAAAAGGCAGAATTAAATTACATGTACAAAGTACAAAATCTCATGTACAAAATCTCCTTCAGTATTTACGGTTAATATGACGACAAACTTATTCTTGGAACTGGAGTCGAAATATTTGGTTGTCTGGAAGAAATCGCTTTTAATAAGACTGCCTGTTATCCATCTCTTTTGTTTTTTGTTTTTTTATTTTACAATTTCATTAGTGTTATGCACAATAAAGAGTTTATAACTACGTTTATCTAATGTCAATAGGGGTTTATAGGTCACTTTAGTTGTATAATTTTTTTCATACAATAAAGTGGCAAACAAGCTTACGGCCCACATGTTGGTAAGCGGTTACCGTAACATACTGTTTAGCGGCAGAAATATATATGGTGGTAGTACTTCCCCTGACGAGCCCTTCACAAGGAGCTCTAATACCACTAATACTACTATTAATAGGATTAAGTATCTAGGTATACTTGTATTTATACTGCACAAACTAATGGTTGCGCAGTAGATATTCTTATTTCAAAGTTAAAACCAAAGTCAGTTCAGATTTAATAAACAAATAATTTCTTCATAAATGAGTAAGGGAAATTCCAAATAACCCTGGAGAAAACAGACGAAGCTCAATAGATAACAGACTTAAATGTTACCTTCAAAGATAGGTAATACTATATAATTATGTCGATTGCTGGAATTACATGCCCGAGCGGGCTCGTTAGTTAGAATTATAAACTATTCATGGAAATCACAAGTTGTCGACCGTCTCGTGACAATTGAATACACATTAGCTTTCCCCAGGCATTTTACTTGTTGCTATTTCAAACTTTAATTTATTTACATGGTTTTCCGGTCGACCCATTCACAATTTGCGATATTTTTTAATTACTAATTACTTTCTTCTGCCCACGGCTTCGTCCACGTGGTACCCGGATAAAAAGTAGCCTATGTTATTCTGATATATCCTACTAATATTATAAATGTGAAAGTTTGTGAGGATGGATGTTTGTTACTCTTTCACGCAAAAACTACTGAACCGATTTTGTTGAAACTTAACAGTAATATAGCTTATACATCAGAATAACACATAGACTACTTTTTATCCGGTCCACGCGGGCGAATCCGTGGGCAGAAGCTAGTAAGCTAAGAGTAACAAACATCCATCCTCACAAACTTACGCGTTTTTGATAGTAGTAGGATGATCTCGATAGAGACTTCGTAGAGATATCCTCCGATCTCAAACGTAAATCCGATGGGATGGGGTGTACTTGATTCCGTCAATAGGATTCATAGGATTGCAAATACTGGAACGGATTTGGGGTATACCTATTCCGGCCAATTACGAGTTGGATTCGTTTACTGTTCCTATGTACTGCCATACAATAAAACATGAATTGTATGGGGATTTGACTTGTTGGACTTTTTACAAATTTTGCCATAAAAACGCATTTTGTTATAACTTCAACTTGATATACTTAGTCTTACTTACTTGATATGCGGTTATAAAACAACTTTGTGACCGACAAACCGTCGACAATAGTCGACCTCTGTGGCGCAGTGGGCGAAGGCCCGCTTGAGACGAAGAAGGTTGCGGGTTCGAATCCCACCGTGGGACAAATTTTTGTATGATCTGCAATATTTGTCTTGGGTATGGGTGTTTTCTATGTATAATATGTATGTATTTACAAAAAAACAAAGTAGGTATATAAATAGTATATCAGTCATGTAGTTCCCATAACACAAGCTCTGCTAACTTTGGGGCTAGATAATGCTGTGTGAAAATAAAGAGACGTACCACGTTAGCTTAGTAATAGAGGTCCTGTTTATATTTCTCTTCCAAATACTACTCTGACTGTAGGCTGTTTTATTTTATAGGATTATATATTTTACAGTATTCACGCAGTGACCATGACACTGCACTTGTCGTGACCTCGCTGTTACCTAACAGCTGCAGTACTAGCTATTCTGTAACTGCAGGTAGCAACCTAGCATATAACTATTATATCCTCTGTGGCCTGGCCGCGATCGCGGGTCTAGACTTCAGATAACAATAGACATAGGTCAAGCTGGCTTTCAGTTCATATATGTTTATAAAGTTTAGATCAGCCGAAAGCCAAGCTAAATTATTATTAGGTTATGGAAATAATAATAAATAAATAATGTTTGACATTTTTCACAGAGCATCATGTAGCCTCAAACTAAGCAGAGCTTGTATTAAGGGAGTTACATGATTGATATGCTAGGTACTTTTATACTTTTTTGTAAATATGTACATACATATTATTCATAGAAAACACCCAGACGCGAGACAATTATTTGCAGATTATACCTACAAACATTTGTCCCGTGGCTCAGGCGGGACGCAGGAAGCGTTCCCAAAATGCTGGCTGCATCGCCCGCTGGATAGCAATTCTTATATTTTCTTAAGTTGCTTCGGACCCGATGGGCCGATGGCAGAATAAAGGTTATGGGAAGTTGGTGGTTAGAGGTGGCTCAAAATGTTAATCGTAAACATAATTAAATTGGTTTCGGAGGTGTCCTTTGTCCATTGACCTAGTGACTGATGGTGATTTTACTGGCCGGCTGAGACGCGGGTTCGATTCCCTCTGCGGGACAAATGTGTGCATGTTCTGCAGATATTAAATTGTTCCGACACAGGGTGTGTGTGTCAGTAGTATGTTTGTGAATGTGTTTACTTATTTAGGTAAACAAATATACTAATATAAATAGTATATCAGTCATATAGTTCAAATACTTTGGAGCTAGATGGTGTTTTGTGAAAATGTCCAGCATTATACGAAGACTATACTATAAAGATTTTTTATATGTTTGATATTATTATATGGCTTAAATGTTTTAATACCAAATTAGATAAACTGTCGATACCGACAGTTTATCTAATTGAGTAACTCTAACTCAATAGAGTCAATCTGATGTCACAGGCAGCGGTGCATTACGGTGTGACTGCCTCCCTACGGCACGCAGGCTACGGCCCACATGGGGCGATGCTCGTTTTATTGGCCCGTCACATTGACGTTTCGATATCGAGTGACAATATACTCTGCTAGCACAAGCTTGATCAAATTGCGCTTTTCGCCAGCAATACAAAAAAATTCCAGGGTCCTTTATACCTCTAATGTCCGTCTACACTGAGCTTAGGAAAAGTCTTAAGTGAAATATTTATTTGATAAATTTACAGTAAGATACTACTGGAGTTTTTATTTATAATTGTTTTGTAGCCTAAAAAGTGAAGAAGCTATTTCTTCACTATACTATACAAATAAATTCTTAAGTTATTTCTCATTTCTTTGCTACCATATCAACTCAGCTGAGGCCAGCGGAGGATCACGGAGGATGATTTGTCTATATAAACGTAATACCAAAATCATTTGTAATTAGGGCTTATTTCTACCATATTATGCTATTATTTGTATTCGAATAGTATGCCAAATGTTTCGTGCCGCAGTCTACCCCAAAGTCAAAATCAATAGGTTTTTATCCATTGAAATCACAAGGATCATATAGAAACGTCAACTTAAAAACTACGTGAATTGAAAATTTGAAAGGGAATTTACGCCGATTCTTGGTACCTATACTCAAAGATCTGAGCCAGATACAGTCGTGAGCGTTTTTGTATGAGAACCGGGTTTAATTGAATATATATATTTTCTTAATGAATACTTTATTTCTGATAGCCCATTGATTTCTGCACTGCAAAAAGACACACTTTTTTATTTTTCCCTGCCATAGAGGCATTTAGTGGCGCGGCCGCGCGGTGGTTGAGCTGATTACGCCGCGTTGCACGCCCGCATTATTTGCTATTTAATTAATGTTCGATATTTCCGCACAGTTTGCCGTCATGACATTCGATTTAAATTTAAAATGCGATTACGAAGTAGGTAACAAATGGGAAATAAATAATCCGACGAAGACGGTTTTTGCCGAGTATTAATAATGACGAACATTGTGTGCATCAGGAATCAGTCAATCAGTATCGTGGTACTTAAAGTTTAGGAAACTGTTAAGCCTATTTTAACAGGTTTTTTTATTTCATTTATATGAATGGCCATAAGTTTTCTATTGTCATTATGGATGGGCTAGAACAAATATTTATTAGTACCTTATCATAATTTGTCCTGTCATGACATGATAAATCGTCAATCGAGGTGTGACAAAATGCAGCCACACCAGACCCGCACTTTGCCCGTCTCTGCTTTTGGTGTGGCTATAGTTTCAAAAGCTAGAACATAGCGAGACCAAATTCACTAAGCACCTTTGCAATATATGTATATATTATTTAATGTAATATTATTAGCATCGGCCTTTTTTCTATTTGTGTACATCATTTAATTATAAATACGAGTACGACAGATGTAACAACAAAAAATAAATGTATGTAAGTAGTATATTAGCCATGTAGTTCCTATAATACTTACTTTGCTTACTTTGGTATCTACATAGTTGATGCTGTGTGAAAATTACCAGCATTTATTTAAACATTATAAAAAAAAATATCTAGAAACTTGTTAGCTATATCGAAATCCACTGAATACCATAAAAACAAGGTTACTTACAGAAAATAAATAGCAAATAGACAAACAACATTTTCAAATAATCCGACCGATCATGGTTTTCCATGAAGCAATTGAAAAAACAACTCGCACTAGCATTCAAGCCACGAACTATGCCAATAAAATTTCCGTAACCAGAAAAAATACTGCTAAAAATAAAAGCTGGAGCTTGAGACCAATATTCATTTTTGAGAGGTGTTTTTGTAACGTACGAGTACATGAAAAATAACTCTCGCTCATTTTTGTATTCAAAATGTCTAAATGGAATTCTCCGTGAGTTGATGTAAGTATAATCGTGTTAGTCGGTCGGCAGCCGCGTCAGGGTCCCTCGGGCAGGACGAGACGGGACAGGATGGCTACAGAGTCGGAGTGTATAAGGCAGGGCCAGACGTGACCTACCAACCAGACTCATCTTTTAAAACCATCAAGGTGGCGATTGACCGAGAATTTTATCATAACGTAACCATTAACGAGATTGATACCTACGTTACAGCATTTGCATTTTTTACTTTATATTTGACACTAGCCTCTGCCCACGGCTTCGTCCGCGTGGTACCCGGCTAAAAAATAGCCTATGCGTTACAAGCTATATTACTGTAAAGTTTCTTCAAAATCCGTTTAGTAGTTTTTGCTTGAAAGAATAACAAACATCCATCATCACAAACTTTCGCATTTATAATAGTAGTAGGATTCGCGACGAGCTTGATACGTTACAGCATTTGCATTTTTTATTTTATATTTGACATTTACTCGCTTTACTGACTATACGAATACTCGCATCGTAACGTATTACGTAACGATGAAATGCTCGGGTCAGTCGCCATCTTTAGGCTAACAGTAAAAAAGAGGCACTAAATAGGTCTTAATAAATAAGAAACCATCGTGATGCCTACTAGATAAGTAAGTACCAAATTAAGTTATAGTAAGTATTATTAATTGTATATTTAAAATAAATTTTGCTCTCAAGCATTCCCGTTTCCTAACGAAAGGTTATTCTTATTACGAGCTGTCTTATTTATACTTCAGTCTACAGTTATACTGAGATATTGTTCGGAGAACTCTTGAAGTACATAGGTACATAATTATATACCTCTAGATTAAGGTACTATTAGAAACCTCGAACAAATGTTATCTAAGAACTTTAGGAGAGTGTACTTAGCGATACAAAACAAAATTCCTTGTATTTAGAAAATGAATCTCACCATCACGGCTTCAGCATTTTTGATCTTGGTGGAATGGTTATCTAGCATCTTCCACGCAATGTCTGTGTATTTGAGTATGTATGTATCAATGTAATGTAATCAGTATGTAAAGTGAAAACGAAACGTTTGTATATGAACAACAAAAATTTACTTAACTTTCATAATTTAAATCGTATTTAAATTGCTGATTTTGATTTTTGACATTGAAAATGTGAAGGTAAAACGAACAAAACCTACGTACCGAATAGCCAAATAGGTACCAACTACCAAGTGGCACCGAGACCAATTGTGAAAAACTCATTATGTGTAAAGAAAACTTTTTGACTTCGTTCTACATCTAGTACACATTGTATCACTTTTTAATTTGCGTACCCTCGGGAGCGGTAGATATACCTATTAGCTACATCTTCTTTTAATGTTCTAGCACAGTTGTTTATCTGCCTGAATATCAGCACCTTCTAGCGCTCAAGATAAACGCCCATTTTTTCTCTAAAAGCGTAAATATTATCGTTCGTAAACCGTTTTTGTTTGTTATGGAACAAAGTTTAGCGAACTGCCAGCGAAATTTATTTCACAAATTTCCAAAGATCAAGAGGCATGCATCATTGGTCGTTCAATTTAGGGTCCAGTCAAACTGGCACAATGGCGGTGGATGGCGATAGCGATCAATACAGTAGTACTACAATTTAAATTAGATGTTTCGGCAAAGTTCGTGTTTCTGAATTAGTACGATTATGCAACCAATGTCCGGCCGTCCCGCGGCTTGTGACGGCGTGTCTCATCACATCAGTCACCAGCAAGATTCAAAGGCACGTGCGGTTTCAGTATTTGAAAGTAAACAGAGTATTTTTTTAACAGAGCTGTTAACACCACCATGTCTCATTTCATAGCAATACTTATTTTGTTGGATTTTGTCATCCCGTTTTTCTAAGTCAATTTGTTGTGATTAATTAAGTTACGATGACTATTAGGTACTTTTTTTATATATTTTGGTATTTGGTGTCATTAAATAACTGAACTTTTAAATAATTTGAAATTATTTTATTTTATTTTCGGAACTATTGTAACAATTTCATGATAACACAAAATGTAAACATAATTGTTGTAACAACTCTAGATAAATATCACTACTTAGCGTTTGTATTTCCAATTATACACGAAATTTGCCGAAGCATCTAATTTTAATCGTACTGTACATCCACGCGAATTTTGACAAGCACTTGACAACCATTTTCCTTCGATCGACACCGCCATCCACCGCGTCAGTTTGACCGAGTCCTTATTAATATTTTATGAATGATTGTAGCTTATTGTGTAGCTTATTGTTTATTCTGGGAGGGTTTGCGATATTTGTCAAAGGATATTTCCAATTCAATGCGATTTTATAACGCGCCGATTTATGAATTCTGGCGCATCCTCACATACGTCTTTCATTACCTATATAAACTCTTTATTTAGTGTTTTATGTATCATAAAATTATGACACAGTATGTAAAATAACTATATCCGATTCAATAAAGGCATGAAAACTTCAATAAGATTTTTTAGTGAATCTAGATTGGTAATAATGAAATCGTGAGTTTATTAGGGGTTAAATTATTGGAAAAATGCATATAAATGCAAAGGTAATTGTCATTATTAATAAATAGTCCATGCATTACACAAATTATCAAATAGAATCTTGCACATCCAAAAATTGTCTGGAAGAGATCGCATTTAAGCGATAAGACCGCCCAGTGTAAATGAACGATTAATATGTTATTGTTTATTTGGTTCATCTCATAAGGTGTACGATAAAGTAATTTTATTCATTCATTCATCCATTTTCACCATTGATGTAGTAACTGAATAAGTTAGATGTTAAACTTAGTTTTGAGTTTCATAGATTTTTTTTTCGACAGAATAAAAGTAAACTACTTACATTATTACCACACCGACATCAACTGGAGACTTGCTTTTTCCATAACATGCTAGTACTGACCTATGCTCTGGCTGACCCATATCCCCAGCATATCGAGCTGCAGCAGGCGATGGTACAATGCCTCTCCGCGTGTATGGTTCATGAACAGATGGTATAGGAAGGAGCCGCACCACGGCGCCATAGCTCCCAGCAGGTGGCACAGTGAGAGGAACCACGGCCAGCCAGCACCCCACGGCAGCAACCCTGGCAGTACCAGCATCATGTATACTAGTGATACCCCTGAAACAATAGAATAAAAGTTAGCCATATTAACAACAAAACAACTTAAATATCAACGCTATACTCAACAACGCCCAACGCAACGATCAACGCTACGTTTAACGCTAGCTCAAGGCTTAGGCTATTCACATGAACGTTTGACGAGTGCCGACACCACCACATGACAAAAAAGTAGTCGGGCATGGATTCGTATGAAAATGCATAGTTCCATTCACACGAACCACACGTGCAGTCGCTACTAACATCTGTCACCAGCGTAGCGTGTCTATTAAACCAAATCAAAACACGGCGCGACCACATCGCAGCTAGTGACTTACTTCAGAATCAGCGATCATTGAAGTCGCTGGAAAAACGTCGTGCCAACGCGAACTTGAGGCAGCTGCAGCGACACTATTTACATGGACGTCTGCCAAGTGCTTCTTTGCAGGTGCGCTGTGGTAACACTCACGTCACGGACGTGAGTGAATAGGCTCTAAGCGTACGCTAAACTCTGTAGCTCGTTACGCTCATCCCTATACTCAACTCTACGTTCAACGCTACGCTTGACACTACGCTCAACGCAACGCTAAGCGCTACGCTCAATGCTACACAGCTCTCTACGACTTTTATTTTATCTGCATAGAGTAATACAACAATTTCAAAAACATAAAAAAAACGATTAATCTTTTTACATAATATTAAACTAGGAAAAGAAGTATGTTTTTTGTAGTAATAGGACTACAGGCCTCTTTCCATCATCACAACGTTCACGACAACATTCGGCTATAGAGTTCAAACATTCTTATTAAAGATAGAAGTTCTCTTACATTATATTTATATACCTATAGGTTCCCTCACAGAAACAACTCTCGAATTTCCAGAAATAATTCGTCCTCTAAAACTAGGGCTTCGGCGCCGTGATTACGGATCCGTTGGATTCAGCTACCTACTTTTGTATAAAACTAGTCTTTATCCCCGGCTTCGCCCGTGTTATACCCAGATAAGCAGAATCCTATTTGTTTTTCTAGGTCACAAGCTATTCCAGATCAAAACTTAATCCATCATTATGGAGACATTTATCCTGTCGCTGGGTTGACAAATCATCACCCTAAAAATGCTCAAAGTTTAATAAACGAAAAGAAAAACGTTGACGAGAAGTTAGAAAAGTAACAAATTATTGTAATAGGTACAATTGCTTAGCAAATACACCTTATCGATCCATAGTGAGACAACAGCCCTGACAGTGCATCATTATGTTACAAACGGTGGTAAGCTAGAAGTCATCAATTTATACTAGAGCACCTTTAATAGTATAGATTTGCAACGGGTCGGTATAACGGTGAAATACACGTCTATAGACAGGTGTATCACACGGTATAGTTGTTCGATTTCTAACATCATCATCATCTAACGACCTCTGTGGCGCAGTGGGCGAAGGCCCGTCTGAGACGCAGAAGGTTGCGGGTTCAATTCCCGCCACGGGACAAATGTTTGTATCTGCAAATATTTGTCTCGGGTCTGGGTGTTTTCTATGTATAATATGTATGTATTTACAAAAAAAAATGTATATATGTAGTATATCAATCAAGTAGTTCCCATAATACAAGCTCTGCTTAGTTTGGGGCTGGATGATGCTGTGTGAAAATGTCTAGAACTATTTATTATTATCTAAGGCGCTACAGCCGCGGGTGGGCCTTGGTCTGGTCCAGTAAATTCTTCAGCTGGGTCTGTCTTGGGCTTTTTCTATCCAGCCTTCAACTCCAATTAATTTCATGTCCCGCTCTACACCGCCTATCTACTCGTATCTGAGTTTGAGCCTGCCACGGAGTCTCTGGCCATCGGGTTTGCCTCTCAGAAGACGATACGGTGCTCTAGCGTCCTCCATCCGTTCTACGTGGCCAGGCCATCGGAGACGACCAACTATAACGAACTTTCCAACATCTGGTTCTTGGAACATGTTGCAAAGTTCGTACTTGTATCTGATCCTCCAGACTTCACCATCTAATACGGCACCGAAAATACGCCTCAATATTTTTCTTTCAAACACGAGCAAGCTGTGTTCGTCTTTTTAGCTGAATACCCAGCATTCAGAGCCGTATGTTAAGTTCGATTTCTAATAGTTATTTAAAATGTCAGAACATCCGATAATTCGCAATAGTTCCAATGATCTATTGTACCGACAAGCAGTAATGCTTGCATTGCTGTGTTCCGGTTTGAAGGGTGCCTGTGAAATTATAGGCTTATCATCCGTTATGTCTCATGGTCGGCAACGCGCTAGTGATACCTCTGGTATTGCAAGCGACCATAGGTTACGGTAACCGCTCACTAACAGGTCAGCCGTGTGCTTGTTTGACACTTTACTTGTATAAAAAATGAACAGTTTAAATTTTTATTTCAGTAGTTCCAGTTTTACAGCTGTTGGTTACAGCACTACATTGGTTGCTTAGTTTAAATTGTACACACGGTTCAGTCGAGACTGGAATATGAAGCATCTCGCTGTTCGAGTTAAGTAATGCTAAAAGCTTTGAGAGGATTTTCCGCTATTTCCTTGTCTTTTCCAACCTAGACTTAGATTGCATAATTTTATGGCTGTTTCGTGACTGGGGAACTAGACTGCTCTACATTTATGAACATGGCAAAATCTGGCAGGGCACGATTTGGATCTGAAAATAAATATATTATGATCGTCTGAATAGTTAATAGAATTTTATCACCATCAACAGAATTTGTTAAAGAATGTGTTTTCTGTGTACATAAGCAGGGCATAATGTAGTGCAGTCTATATCTATACACAGCCAAAACTAAACAAATACTGATCTACATAAATGCAACTACAGTAAATATTAACATATCCTCGTCGGAGAACTCCTTTTTAATTCATAGCCGGGGAAACTTTGCAAACCAAATGTTTGAAAACCATATAAACTCTACAAAGCCTCTAGGCATTACGTAGTTAATAGGAATCCCTTTATTCATAATGCAACGCAACACAGTGAAATAGGTAACAATCTCACCTGATGGAAAGTTATGTGTCGATTTTTATACCTGAAGGCTGTATGAAGTACTTCACAGAAAATGCAATAAATGGTGGCTACCAGACGTCATAGTGTACAGCTAGCGCAATGCCTACGACCAAAATTTTGCCGATCAATGGTTGATGGTCATCGATTGTCATTGATGATTTTTCCAGATATTTGGAAAGACCGAAGAGGTTGCGCATAAGCCAAGCTGCTGAAATATGGATGAGCCTTTTGGTGCTGACCTATAGGGTAGGCTGTTTTAAAGTGCTCTGAATTATTGACTGTATAAATATCTGCAGTCTATTAGTTGCGAATCCATAGCGTCGCGGTGATTGCGCCAAGCGAAACAAAATGATTTTACTCTAATACGTGTAGTTTTGTTTCAGTTTTGACCATTGTGTTCGAGAATAAGTTGGAATCAGTGAACGCTAGAATTACTTTTAATTATGTACCTACATGATATACCCGTAGTATGGGCTGATACAACTTCTTGACCGACGATGCCGATAAATAAATACATAATTAGTATGTAAAGACAAAATGCCGCGTAAAGTCCATCGTTTGGAAGAAATCACTCAACGCTAAGGCCGCCAACTGTAAGTTTATTTATCAATCTAGTTATCTATGCTTGGTTAAAATACTACAACAGTCCGTCTGCCTGTTTGTTTGTATGCGCTCGGGTATTTTTATACTGAGAGAGGCAGAGGTGTCTAAAAATGCTTTTGATTATAACTTGATTATAATCAGTGTGGTGAGAGTGAATTTTGTAGGAAAGCTTTTCTATAGTTAAAGACCTGTTAGAAAAGAAAGAAAGAAAGAAAATACATTTATTTGACACCCAAAATTTTACAGAGGATACAGCGAAAAGGTACTAATTCCTCTCTGCAACGCGTGGGCTTGTCTGAAATAGGTCCTGTCTTAGCATATTATGCAACTCCACATCACCAGGATTTGAAGCTACGCTGATTTTCAGACAGACAGTTGCCCTCTTGTATTGTGAATCTTCACTTCAAAACAGCATTGAGTAATCATAAATATAGCAATATTATCGTGTCACTGACAACTTCATAATCGCCTACGCTTTCCCACTGCAGTGTTAGTTTTGAGAAAAAAAACCAGGTGAGAAGTGTTTTGTGACTCTGTAGGATTATGTCGAGGTTTGGTTTGTAGTAAAATAAGTAAAACGACCAAGTGCGTGTCGGACCACGCGCAGTGTAGGGTTCCGTAGTTGCCCATGAACTTATATTTACTACCTGTTATACACAACTAACAACTACATCTAAGTAATTTTCAATGGAATTTGTACGTATTTTTCTTTTTTCTTCTCCACGTACAATTTTTTTTTTTTCGTAATTTTAGGAAAACTTACAGCTAGGTATTAAATATAGTTATTAACATATTACATGCCGGTATATACCAGAGCATGTGTGCTGAGGGCCAATTATAAAGTTTCCGCAGATATGTACTTAATTAGAATAACAGATGACACACAGAGAAAGTAGACGACTTGAAAAAGAATAAAAGAAATACAAACAAATACACAAAATAAAGCAAAATTACATGCAAAGTTATTTTTAAAAGTTATTTTTAAAAGAATTCTTTGCTAAGCAAGCATTTAAGGTTACTTGTAGATGTGTTAAATAAATCAACATCAATGTTTTTGTTGACCAATGAGTTGAACGATTTGCTAGCTCGTATTAAGAATGCGTTTTGTCTATAATTAGTTTTTACCGTAGGTACGTAAAGTATACTCGGTTTTCTCAATGCAGCAGTATTTGTACGTAACCCTAATTGCTCAAGCAGCTCAAGACAATCTACGTTACCATTGCAGATGTTTATGAGGTATGTTAGGTCAGCAACCTGCCTGCGATTAGAGAGTGGAAGGAAATGGAACTTGCGGCACCTTGTATAGTAATCAGGTAAATATATCTTAGCTCAGTATTGTAGGTATCGCAAAAATCTTTTTTGTATTGATTCGAGACGCGATGAATAAATCGCGTAGCTCGGGTTCCACACCTGCGATGCGTACTCGAGGTGACTACGTACGTAAGCGCAATACAACATTTTAAATTTTATTTTATAAGTTGGTAACTATTACTCGTTAACTTGTAAAGGTTAGTTAGCTTAGTAGTTTTCCTTTTAACTTCGTTATATACACTACTCCCGTGACTTTTTTTACATATCTAAAAACAACCGTTTAGCTGGCAGGGGGGGACACTTGATTCTAAAAAAATTGAAGCTTATTATTTCGCAAACTGATCCCTTAATTGAAAATTGGTTTTCACACACCCTTCATATTTTTGAACGACCTGTCCAACGACACTCCACACAATAGACAAAAAAAACATCCCACTTTACATGTACAGGAGGTACCCTAAAAAAAAATTACCACTTTGTCGGCGTAATTAATATATAGGTACCTGTGTCAAATTACAGCTTTCTATTACTAAGAGTATAGAGGTAGAAAACTGTAATTGGCGAAACTATAAGGTTTCCTTGTTGACTAAAAAACCCTAAAAATGGGTACCTAGGTACTTACTTAACTTACCTAAGTATTTCACATGTGAAATATGTGAGAGTTTAGTATCACATTTGACTGGCCACGTAGAAGTCGGCACACTTGTTGAAGAATTTGAACAACATTGATTACCAAGAACTTTAAAAAAGCTTTAAGCAGAACTTTTAATAGGTGCTTACCTAGCTCGGCTGCGATGGGCTAAGGCTTGTTATTGATAGAAAGTGAATGCAACTTCATAGCATTCCAAACTTTTCCATATTCATAGTCTGGCTTAGTTGAGGTCTTCAATTTATATTGTTAACTTTGTGTATTGCAAGATAACCTTGTTAGTGTGAATTGGGGTTCAAACATGAGAGTTTGTACGTACCTAATTAAATAAAGTTGTTCCATATTTAGCCTAGAACCACGTCTCTTTACAGAGTGTCATATCACCATAGATTAGATAAGACAAGAAACGAGTACGCATTTTAAAAATACTGCTAAACAGCGCTGAAGCAGCATTTCCATATTATTTTTACGTTATCTTGTGTCCTCTTTCATCACATGTATAACTCGTTCAGGTACTCGATAGGGAAGATTGACGACTGTAATCACCCGGTCTATACTTATCTGTATAATAACCTGTCAAATTTTCTGACACGTACCTACCTAACCAACCTTCAAAAGGAGGTGGCTTCTGAAATTACTAGCTTCTGCCCAAGGCTTCAACTGCGTGGTACCCTATGTGTTATTCTGATGTATAAGCTATATTACTATAAAGTTTCATCAAAATTTATTCAGTAGTTTTTGCGTGAAAGAGTAAAAAACATCCATTCTCACAAACATTCACGTTTACAATAGTATTAGGATGAAAGAAAATGAACTATGAAAGGTTTGTCTGACTTTAAAATATGGTTTATATTTTCTAGAAGATTATATTCAGGTTCTTTACTAAATTATATACAACTAGCTTCTACCCACGGCTTCGACCGCTTGGTACCCGGATAAAAAGTAGCCTATGTGTTATTCTGATGTATAAGCTATATTACTGTAAAGTTTCATCAAAATCCGTTCAGTAGTTTTTGCGTGAAAGAGTAACAAACATCCTCACAAACTTTCACGTTTATAATATTAGTTGGACTGATCTTTACCAACACCCGGAATAACTTCTGAGTCTCAACAGGTTCAAGCTAAATAGGTTTGTAATAAACTGGGAATTATTAATGCAGTCTTTATTATGCAAGCAGAGAAAAGCTTCTATTTGTCAAACCTTACCTACTGGATTATGCACGTCGACAAGGTAAAAAAGTGTGCTTAGGCTTATCTTTACTACACAATTAGGTATACAGGAAATCCTAGTGTAGAATCAGACTATGTATGTAACTGATGCTTGTTTATTTATTTTATTAAGGTTCTACAAAAAAAGTAAGACTCGCCTAAGTCTTTGTAAGCTTAGTTAGTGTAGACGAGCATAGTAGCAAGTTTTCGGAAGGGATGAATTTAATTGATCTCCTTTCCTTAAACTTGTTTATTAAGCTTTGTTAATCTCGTAGCAAGCTGCTGACCTGTTTAACTTAAGAGGCCTGCGTTGGATGAATTGCCCATACAAACGTAATACCATAGTCATTTGTAATTAAAGCTTACTTCCACCATAATATGTTATTATTTGCGTTGGAATAGTATTTAGCTACATACCTTGCTATATATTTTTTCAAAATACTTACTTAAAATGAAATGTAAACTAATCGCATTTTGGATATCTTTACGTGATACATGACATGTTTTCTTCGTATTAAAAACAACAATACCTTACGTATCGTTTGGATAGGTACATAGATTATATTGTCTAGTTACAGAATAACAACACAATGTGGAAAATACAACAGTTTTCATTTATCTTTTTTGGTATTACGGAACGCCACCAAATTTATAACAAATTCTGAACGGCTAATATTGCTATCGCGCAAGCACGGGCGGGATTGCATCAGTCAAAAAGAGATAGCTATATTTTTGGACGCACTTCGAATTTAAGTTATGAGCGCTGTACGCCGGATCCTTAAGTACCCGGTATACCTCTATCTATACTTTGACATGAAAATTTAAGGAAAACGTTTTAGAAGGGATAAAAGCTAGAAGATCACAATAAGTTAGTATGGAAGACTGAAATAATATATTCGATGTACCTAACACCGTCATTCCTTTAAATAGTTCTCTCCATCCTAAGGTAGTCTGGAAGAAATCGATTTCAGCAATAAGACCGCCAATTATGTTTTTTTAGATTTATATTATTTTTTAAGTTTCTGTGTTTTGTACTGATAAAAGTGTTATGCACAATTAAGATTTTATCTATCTATTTAACTACATTCTTGTTAACCGATTTCCGGGATTTTTAAAGACAATACGATTAAAGATGACTGATTTACGTTACTAACTAGGTACTTGCAAAAACGCGGGTATGTGCCGAATATAATGTTTGGACTGGCCTCTGACCACCTACTTGGTATTCTCAAAAACCTACGCTCTAAGTATATATCTGAGGATGTCCATCATATGAAAAACAGTCGAGAGCGTGTTTTTTTTATAAAGACGATACTACAATCCTTTTAGTGTGTTTGTATGTATGGGCCCAAATGATGTTTTAGAAGTTATCATATTTCAAGCAAAACCGTAATTATAAACCAAATTGATGCAATGATATTTATTTTGTTCTTCCTGCAGAAATATTCAGTTTCCCTGAATTTGGAAAACCGAAGAGATTGCAACAACTTTATAGTGGATTGGACTTTACAAAAGGCTTATATCTTTGTTAAAAAAGTAGGTGAAAGTTGTAAATAGGTATGCAGCCTTAACCTAAAAAACATTTGGCACGGTTCCAAGCCATCTTCTTCTTAATATGTATCTATACGAAAAGGATATGTAATGACTTTTTTACTTATGTAAAGGTTATCTGTAAGAGGAGCCTTTTGTATCTATGCATGTTTATTCCTTTGTACTTTTCTTTGGTGTGGGATAAAGAGCAAAGTGATCTATCTATCGATCTATGTGTATGTACTCCAGAAATCTTAAATGGCGGGCTTACAAAAACGCTCATACAAAAAATTTGTTTGTTACTATTTATCTCAAAATGTATTCAGTAGTAGTTTTTGCGTGAAAGAGTTACAAACATCCATCCTCACGAACTTTCGCGTTTATAATAGTAGTAGGATTAAAAACGTGAAATGTTCTGAGCTTGTAGGGGCAAGTGAATACGCGTAAGCGTCGAATATCGATAGGTTTAAGTAACCTAATATTTTAATCATTTTAAGTAGGTACTTACGGTAAATGTGCTTAACGGAAACCAAAGATACTAATCTAGTACGCCTAAATAAGTATCTTAAGAAATTGTAGGTAATACGAATGGCTCCTACAATAAAAGTGATTAAAGTGCTTCTTACGAGAACAGTGCTCAGGTACATTGTTATAGATATAGACTGCCACTGTGTTACCTATAGTGTTTTCAAAAGGAAGCTAATAGGTAGATAATAAATGTGGGGCACTGCTGGTATTATAAGAATTTGTCGTATTACAGAAATCCGCAGAAAAGCTCTTGCTACGAGATTAGTAGCGGGTGCTACGGCGCTCTATGCGTGAAGCATAGAGTAAACTAGGCCGTTACACATGGCAGCTATATATGTATCTCGAGATGTACTTTTTCAGGAAATGTAAGATATAAATAATATTTGCTTTTTTGACCGTTGCATCTTGTGATGAAATCACTGGATAGTTCATCCAGTGATTTCATCACAGCCTTTATCATAACTTAAAATAGAACGATGTGGATTGTATCTATAAGGTATATATAATATAAAAAATACTTTAACGCTGCCATGTGTAAAACCGGTCTTTTAGAGTCTTACGCCACGATGTATTGAAATATATCATACTATAGGATTGTTATGAGCATGCTTATTTAAAAATGTATATGTCATAGGTAGTTTGTTACTGTTACCATGTGTGAGTATATTAATCGTCTCGTTGTGGAAGTAGAAGAGGCTGGCCACGCATCCGGCCCAGCTCTGCAGCGGCCGGTAGCCGGTGAGCACGTAGGGATTGAACTGTAGATGCTGCGGCATATCGCGCCAGTGCAGGAGCGCCACGCCGAGCTCGGCCTTCCCATCCTTCTCACCCGAAGCCTCGACAACGCGCGCCTCCCGCGCGCTATCACCGATCTCCAGAGACTTTTTTCTCTTCTTCGGCCCACCGTTCACTTCCTGAATCGACATGTCAAACATTTGCGTGCACGTTTCTTCGTCTCTCATCATAGCGCGCTAGCGGTGCATCGGTTGAATACGGGAGGCTGCGACGCGGGCATTACCAACGCGTTTCGCGTCTGCATGGCGTGGGATTATCGCGGGAGGGTACCGTTCATTGTGTTAGTGGCTTTACGAGATGTGGGTTTTGTGTCAGGGTTTTCGGCGAACGCGAGGCTGTAGGCGCGCGCGGAGTGGACGCGATGCCGCTGGCTGGGCGGGCCGCGGAACGCGCGACTGTCCCGGCGCGGACGGCGCGGCCTGCGCCCTGCACTCGCCCCCTCCCCCCGCACATTTGCGCACTGCGCAAACCCGATCAGCTGATTCCCGCCAGAAGGTCGGTCGACACCATGCTTTCCCTCGGCTCTTGTTTGATGACTATGACACCAACCGAACGGAAGAGTTAGGACGTTGCGAAGATTTAGTTTGTGATTGTCGTCACCACTTACCATACTGCAACGGTTAAGTAGGTACCGAATATCTACCACAGAAGTATTTTCATTTTCGACCTCTACCTCGTAATAATCTATCTATATCGTTTAGTATTAGGTATGTACCAATAATCTTCGTAACGGCTGAACCGCTTTGGATGAAATTTGAAACGGGTTATACCTACCGTGTTATACCTAGAATAGCACAGGCACAGTTTAAGTCGCCGGTACCTAAATTGCTACCTACCTACGTACCGAACTAAACAAATCAATTATTTTATAACTATTATCTCGCTACTTATTTTGGCGTGTTTCATTCGGTAAGTAGCAAATTGTGTTTGTATCCACACGCTACAGGCTACAGTACAGGCGAGTTACAGTAGTATGTATCAAGTACTAGGCAAGTACCTACTAGTGATGCGACGAAACGAATACAGAGATCACTATTTGACAAATTAGAATAGGGTAGGACCAGATAAAAAATATATATTTATAATCGTGAAAATAAGTATTTATTTTGTGGTAGTAATTAAAGTTGACTACTGCTTAGTATAGTAACTAGTAAATCATGAATAGTAACTAGCTTGCTTAGCGACTAGCGGTTTTTTTATTTGTTTTCGTCGAATTTTATAATATCCGTGCTAATGGTAGGTAAGATAACCACAACATTTTTTTTTTTTTCGGGGACAATCCATATAATATATATATATATTTTTTTTGAGAATAGTAGGTTCAATATTTCCTTTTTCAACTTATTTCACCAAGCCCTGTCAAAGTGGAGTAGCCTATATTATAGTCTCCTATAAATCGTTTGCGTACGCACACCGTGTAACAAAAGTTGTACATACTAACACCAATGCACTAGATATTAAGCTTCTACTCAAATCATTACACATGCTTGGTTGTTGTATTACTATTACATATTCCGTAACGGTGTTGTTATTTTTGTGCGCGGTCGCTTCATCATAATTATGTACTTAGGTATAGTTTAACATGCCTATCTATGTACCTACTTATTAGGTACTCATGTTTTTGTTTTTGTTTCGGGTACAATAACACTTTGAGAACCTAGTATCTAGACAATCCTAACATAGGTTTTAAGATTACTACTAAGTTAACTTACTATTGTACTTAGGTACCTACTCAAATATGAACCACGCAGCCACGCTCCGAAGATTTAAAAACAAAATATGTGAATGCGTTTAGTTTCATTTTTTCTTACAAAATTTGATAATCGCCGAATACAAATAATTCGTATTAGTCGCATTACTAGCATCGTTGAAATCAAATTCTGGCTGTAGGGTGCCGTGATTACAAAACCATGGAAAACACAACCATGGAATTAGTGTATATTTTGGTCGCAAATTCCAAGATTGTGTTTTCCATGGTTGTGCTTTCCAGGCCGTACAAAATACACCCAGGGCCGTACACCCAGGGAAAACACAACCATGGAAAAGGCTGCCAAACGACTTCCAATTCCCAGGACGACCTGAGAATTGGAAGTCGTTTGGTTTGGTTTGGAAAACACGAGTTTTCCTTGGTTGTGTTTTCCATGGTTCGACATTCCTGACACGTGTTGGGAATGTACAAACCTGTAAAACACAACCATGGAATTTGAAGCCCAATGACGTCGTAGCCTATGCTTCTTTTACGCTCGCTCCCAATATTCTCGACACTCATTGGTCGAGAGTTCGTCATATCGTTGAGCTCTCATTGGTCGATGCAAAGTAGTCACATGAGGAGGACGAGCCTCGTTTGCACTGAGCAAGTTCTAATATGTTCAACAAAGAGTTGCCATTGATAAGTAATGCAAACTATAAGTTAATATTGGCCTGAAAAATCGTTCCTAGGCAAATCCGTCTTGGATAGGTTAGGTTATTAGGTTTTTTTTATTACCACTTAGAAAAAGAGGAATCAAAAATGTGTGAAAAATGTCGAGCATTATTTATTTACTAGTTGTTGCCCGCGGCTTCGCCCGCGTGGTATGTTAATAAAAGTAGCATATGACCGTCTCCAGGCTTCAAACTATGTCCACCAACTTTTGAATGAATCGAACCAAGGATTACAATTTATACAAAGTTTAGAACTCAATTGCACACCCCCAAAGGGTAATTTTGAAAAAAACGAAAAATACGTGTTTCATTATTTATTTTATAGTTAATTTGTACAGAGTTTTGAGCGAATCAAACAATTTTTTTTCATAGAAACTACCACCCCCTATTTAACCCCCTTAGGGGTAGATTTTCGAAAATTAGATTAGGTATTCCAGATCCTAAACTACCTACATTCCAAATTTCATCAAAATCGGTTTAGTAGTTACGGAGAAACGTGGTAACAAACATTCACACACACACACAGACTTTCGCATTTATTATATTAGTAGGATTTATTTAAAACAAATCAACGTTTGTGGCTAGTGTGTTTCTGGATTTAATGATTTCATCTATAACCTGTGGTACTCGTTTTTAAAAACGGGATAGTACGATTTATAATCTGTAATTGTATCTAAACGAAGCATGGGCTTTCAGGCAATCACAGCAATGGTCACAAAATCCCGGGTTGTTTAGTCCATGGCTGTACATTTCCGACATGTGTCACAAATGACTGGTAGCGCTTTCCCGACACGTGCTGGAAATGTCCAACCATGGAAAACATGGCCAGGAATTTGCAACCAAAATGGTCGCAAATTCATGGCTGCGCTTTCCTGGCTGTGCATTCCTGGCTGCGCTTTCCATGGTTGTGCTTTCCACAATGTACAGAACTTGATTTCAACGTGTAAACAGTCAGCTTAATAAGTAGGATGTCTGTTGTGTGCCGCTGCGTGTAAACGACTTAAAGTTTTTTTTTCTAAATAGTTAATTTGTCATCTTTGTCTTTGTCCAAAGATTTTGAACGACGCTGTAGTAGTCCTACCAGCTTGGGGGTTTTCATGTACCTATTAAATTTTATGTTTTTGAGGGTTTGGGTTTTTGAATAATACTTGGTAATTGGAAGAAAGCATATTTAATCAATCGTTGCCAATCTAACTCACCCACATAAATATTCTGAACGCATTGTATTATCTACAATCAAGTACCGTATCCAAAGGCCAGATGGCGCTAGGAGTAGTTCCTGTTTTTGAGTGACTTTTAATTTAATTTGTATTTTGATGGTTTTAATTTCATCTTTTCTGGTATTACTTATTATTGTTAAAGTTTTTATATATTTTAGATGGATATTTGACAAAGTTTAAACTGATAATAAGTTTAAGAAAGAGAAACTTGCTGCCAGTTTACGCCGCCATCGCTGTCGATTGTTCTGCGTTGTACCACCGAAACCGACCAACCAACCAAAACTTCTATCTGGGATTTCGGATCGATGTTTGGGCCTTTATTGAGAAACAGCTATACTCAGATTTCTGCATCGCGTACTTGGAACTATTTGTCTAATTTCACACAGTTAATTTGGTGTAAACTGAAATATCTACGTGAATTGAGGGTAAGTTTTAGACTATTTTGACTTTCGCATCATAGGGCTCCAATAAAGTCGTAGTGAAACCAACATGGCGTCAGCGTTAATAATGTAAATAAATTGTGACATTAGCATAGCCACATGAACGTGAGATTGATTTTATGTTGGTAGAAATAGTACAAAGCATCAATGAAGTACATTATTCAACTTTTTTGTCCCAGAGTCGATTATGTAGAGGTTGCTGACAGAAAAATAATGTATCAAGAAGCAGTTTTATTAGATTTTGTTATTTTGTTTTGTCCTACCTAACCTGTAGTTTAGATGCACATCTAGCTAGATAGCCTTCTAAGGTTGGGCATGTGAGATAGATAACCTATCTATCTACTACCTCTTAAGCCCACGAAATTGCCTTTGACATAGCAGTAGGTACTTACCTAAAACCATAAGATACCACCACCTATCTCAGTTCATCACCTTACCAGATACCATCTAAATCAATTTACAACCAGAGTGATAGCCACATCATTAGGTTTAAGTACAAGTGAAGCAAGCTATAGGTGTTGGATAGATACTACATCATATCAGGCAAATACTTTGTAGGTACTGTTAATTCTGTACTATAAATAAGCAAGTAATTATTCTGCTTATTTATCAAATGATTCCTGGATTCCATGTAAATTTTCTGGTTTAAAAGATAAAACCAATTATGTTGCCTTGAAAAGCTGCCATGTGACATTGGTTGGTGTCCAGGAATTTGATCTATTTTTAATTTTTTTGCATGTTCACTCAAGTATAGTTTGTGCATTCCACAAAGACACACCTCACTACAACTATGATAATCATTAGACAGTCATAGTAATGTCTAAAAGACCTAAAACTTTTAAAGGTTTCCACTATCCTCTTATTAGCTAAGTACTCATTGCCCTTTTTATTAATTTTTTAAGTTAGATTAGCATGTGGAATAGATTGCCATGGTTGTGGTGAAGCCCTGCCTTTGTGGAATGCATGACCTGTATCAACTGTGTCTATCTTCAACATGGTTCATCAGCACTTGCATTGTGAGCATGAGTTGATCAGTAATGCAAGAATTATGTTTCAAGCCTATGCAGCAGGCACCAACTGGATTGGATGATATTAGTAAATTTCAGTGCAAGTTTCAGATTCATATAGGAAGTAAAATTAAATCACCACTGTAATAGACATACCAATGGCCAAAATAAAGGTCTAAAAACTTTATTATTTTCAGCTTTAACTGGATTCGAGTTTTGGTTTAATTTTATTCTGGTAAGTGGAAGTACCTTCCTATGAAAAGTACTTTCCTTTTAATAAATTGGCTGCCAAAATAACACATTTAACCATTTAATCATATTGCCAGTAGTGCATTCACTGCATGATGTTAATTTGTTTCATTTTACTTGCCTGTTCGCTGCCTGTATAAATCACATTCATATTATAAGGAAACTGTTTTCATTAAATGTATTTTACATGGACTAAATGATTATTTCATTGGAATCATAATGTTTTCTTCTATGTCCATTTTATTTTGACTTACAAATGTAACAACAGTTCATATGAAAACTTCTTAACATTTTAAACTATTTAGGTAATTAATTTGAATGATATATTCCTACAGAATGGCAGGCATCATGATCCAAAAGGGGCAGAGTGATGAGAGACCCTGTAGCTGACCTGAATCACCCCAATGTATGCTCTATGACATTTTATAGTTCAAGGACAAGGGATATTTTTGTCTCAATTTCAAACATTTCCTCAGGAAAAAGATTAATTTAGTGGTGAAGCTGTTGGAATAACTTGATGAATATGTCAGAGAAGTTCTTGTTCGAAAAATGACATTGAGGTTTTTAATTATATGATGTGACATAATTGGAAAAATCACATCGATTTTTTTTATTAGTTTTTCAGCTATAGCATCCAGTTAGCGGGATTGGCGAATATTTAAAAACTGCTTATTGTAAAATTATCATGAAGTTCATCACAAAATTTATTAATATTAGTTATTCTGCATAAACCTTTTCCCTTGGGAAATTGTCAAAAGTAGGATGCAAAAATAGCCCTAGCACCAGAACTATAAGAATCATAGTATATAATATATGGGGGTGATTTGAGTTGGCCATGGGATCCCCGTTGCTATATTCCTTTTGGGCCATGGTGCCTGAATCATACACAGTAAAATCATAGTTATTTTTATCAGTTGTTACTCTGAAAATACTTGGCATCACCAATAATAATACAAAATTTAAATATTTCTGTTTATTAACTCAGTTGCTAATCGTATAATTGATTAGGAACTGCAACATTTGGCTTTCAAAGCATACAGTAAATGCCATGCTTATGGTACACCACTGCTGTCCCTTGCCTGCAAAACAGAACTGTTACTATTTTTGGCTTCTGGTCTTCCACTTACTCCACACAAGCAGAAGCAGTCCTTAAAATAACAGGCTGCTTCAGCACCAATTTATTGACAGAACTCAGCATCACGGGGCCTAAAAAACGAACATTCTGCTTTTGGTACAAATTTGAACTTTCCTTATGAGAGTTATAAGCTGTATGTTCTGTTTCCAGATGCCGCGCACGCGCAGGAAGCACTACGCGTCTCATTCGCGGTCACGCTCGCGTTCGTACGACGCCAAACGACGTCGCCTTGATGACGGCTCTGCAGAGGGCACTTACAGGAAACGCAGCCGCTCCAGGGACAATAACAGGTGAGACCGACTTGTTCACTGTGAAGAAAATCAGGACATCAAATTTCATCAAAAAATAAGTATTTTTGGCATGCTTGCTTTGCCCGCTCCTCATGCTGCTGTATGTACAGTCACAGATCAATCGTAACCACCGTCTGGGCGAAGTTAGTTTGTCTTTCAGCACTAGCAGCATGAGTGAGATCGCAATACAAAAGTTTTATCAACAGAAGAGACAGTAAAAAAAATAAAAGATCCCCCTTTGGTCAAACGAAAAGAGAAACAATCTATTTTTGCTAGGCCTGCAGGTCAATGAGCTTAGACCAAAGTGACTTTGAAAAAACTGGCGTGGTCATGACGACAGTAGTAATCAGTAAATTCCTCGGCGATGCTTCGAGCCGATACATCCCAAGAATTCCCAAGAAGTCAAATCACAATGTCCCAAGAAGGACATTGTGATTAAAATATTGACATGCATGGTAGGAATAAGTAGGTAGATAGGTTAGTTTAAATCAATTTATAAAGTAAGATGATTATTATTATTATTATTATTTTTAATTTATTTTTTATGTATTATTTGACATTCATAATTACGATTTTGCTATTAGTATTATCTCATTTTAAATAAATATTGACTGATCTTGCAGCGCCCTTAAAGGGGCCATGCACTCCCCTACAGCTACTTTGATGTAACACCTAAGCTGATGTACATTTGAGCATGAATAAATGAATATGAATATGAATTTCGACTAGGCTGGTAAAGTTTTTGTGTCTTAGTTGGGTATAGCCCCAGCATACTCGCTGGTTAGAGTCCCGCCGAGGTTGAATTTTGGGGATATTATAATAGAGACAGAAAAAAACTTATATATTTATGTTTGCTGCACATCTCTGGTACATTCCAGTGTGTCACAATTATTTCTTGGGCATGCAACATGCTCATTGTTCAGTGACTAAGAATTATGTCCTCTTTTCAAGTTAGGAAGTTTTGCTAAGACTTTCAGAATGTGTGTCGTATCCTTGTGTTTTGGAACTTGTATAAAAGCTATCTAAGAACCATCCTTGATGAATTGATGGCGGAAAACCGCATTGAAATCGCACAAAAATTTTCTTGGATAAATGGTAACTTGGCAATCTTAACCTTCGGCTTGCTTCGGGTCTGTCAAACCCAAAACCCCCAGGCAGAATAGGTAACTGTTGTATTTTGGTCATATTTAAATGATGGGCATAACCCACTCCAATGTAGCTGGCCATTGTAAACTGTTGACCCCTTCCACCTTCTATTGCAGTCAAAAGCGCACTCGCGGTAGAAAGCCGTGCGTATATTTAGTGGGCATCACAATCCCACCTCTATACTCGATGAGATCTCTTGCAAGAAATTCCTTTTCAAAATTATGACCAGAGTTGAATTTAAAAATTAAGTTAAAAAAAACCGGCAGGAAACAGCAAGGAAAACGGCATATTCTAAAAACGAGAATATAAATTCAACACTCATTCACACACCATGCATTATTAAGTTTCAAATGTGTTTAATGGTATAAATATTTTTTATTCAGCTTTTACAGCTTCAAACAGTGTACCAGCTTAAATCGTCTTATTTTACGTAATTAAGCACTGCTAATTATGACTAGGCGCTATGCCCGTTGTTGCTAACACTCGGCAGTCAATGATATCGTCAGCCTCATAAATGAGCCTGTAAGTAAGTAATCGAAATACAACAATTTTACGTTAATAAAACGTAAAAAAGTAAATTAAATTAGTTTGCCCAGCTGTGTCGGATCGGCCGTAATCACTATGCAAGAGACATCCTATACAGCGCCATCCGACGGTGTTTTTGGTAAACACTGCGGAAGCGATATCTTGAGTCAGAGAACAACGCAGCACTCAGCAAGGTTCTCGATAAAGTTTTATTAAATGTAGTTATTGCGTTAAACGTTAGATGTCGCTGTCATGCATGGGTACTTTCGAATTTTAAATATTTCATTATCACGTACAATAAAATGCATACCTACCCATCAGCAATTCAAGTTGCATTATGCAAAAATAGTTAATAATTTAACTTATAGTTAAGTTAAACTAAATTTGTGAATTTCATCATTCGATTTAAAAAGCACATTCCTCTTAGGCACATTTGTGCGCCGAGTTACGTATCCCCATTATTTGAAGAGATTAGATGTTATAGAGAAAATAACGGTGTTTGAAACTGCAGGTTACGGAACGGTACCCGCTGCTTAGGTCTCTACACTGGGCACTAGTTGACTACTCGTTTTCCTAAGCTTTATGATGATGTTGAATAATAAAACTTGAACTTGAAAAAATGCATAGGATAGGATAAATTTAGACATTTCAGTCTGTACAATAACTTCATGAATAATAATGGCTATATAAAGTAAGTGATTTCAGAATCCCTAAAAATAATGACCCGATGTTGGACTTTTTCAGCTTGTCAAGATATGACAATCAATTATCTGTATGATTAAGTAGGTGGTTCTTGTACAAATCGGTAATCCAAACTGCGAACTGGCGTTTAAGCTGTCACACACGTCTGATTAAAATGTCGGCCTTCGACGTGTATCACTTCGTGGGAGCGCTTTTGACTTTTTTTTGCGAAGCCGACATTGACATTGGTTCTCATAATGGTTATTGTTTTACTCTAATAACCAAGTTTTACTTTTTGAGCTCACTTTTGCCTAGCTTAAAATATCCGTTTTTATTTCTTTGTATGTAAATAACCAGATATTTTTCAAAACAATTGAGGTGGGTTCGATGGAATGTCTCTCGAGTCAGAGTGATGTATAGGTCACTCACGTCACCACACGTAGGCAGGTATCATAAAGAGTGGTCATCGCATGAAAAGCACAAATCGTTGGGTATTACTGTTGCTGTCAGCATACGCTGGAATCCTGTCTGTGTTGCATTCTTTGACGGCCTATGCCATCTTTTTCATCTGAACACCAGTTTTTTCTCTATTCACTGTCCATTTTAATGACAGCTTTGCAGTCTTGTATTGTAGGTGATGGTATCTTATTTGGGTCTTGAATAAAACATCAGTGAAAATGGTAGGTTTTCGTATCTCGTACGCATTATATTTTTCCTTATTCTTTATTCCCACTGGTCACAAGTTTCTTTACTTTGGGAATTTTAATTTATCTTATTATCATTTTCCCAAAATACAGGTTGAAACTTGCAACATTTTCTAAAATAAATGAGCTTTGTAAAGCATTGGTTACTGGTTACGTATCTACATAGCATGCTAGCATGCCTGGCTGGCGGCTGCATGACTACATTATACCAAAGGGCCATGAACTCGGTCCCTGTTTATGCTTCAGAAAGCTCAAAAGCATTTATTTATGATGCAATTATTTCGATACTATACTAAAAGCTATAAATTCATACCTTTGAGAAAGAGACAGTAATTACTGTGCCATAAAATTATAACATTTTGTGAAATAATAATTGTCTAATTGAAGCCTGACTCAATTTCCGATATGATTCATGTAGCAGAAACAAGATTATTTGCTTGAAAGTTCATTGATACAAAAAAAAACCCGAGCAATACCAAGCTGTTCTCGCACAATCTGAGCTCCATACTTTAACCCAATTAATTATTTTGATATTATTATAAAATTTTCTGAGTTAACTGTAAAAATAATATTTTATTGTTGTATGGTGCTTTTACACAAGCATGCAGTTCCCTGAATTCGTATAATTACTACACTGAAAATATTAATAATTTTAACTATAGAAACCTAGAGGAATGTCATAACCACAATATGATACCAAATTTAAAAATACCTACGTAGTTTTCGTGAAAAAAGTGTACAGACCGGGCGCACGGGGACAGGGGAGTTCAAGTCATGAGGGTTCTTTGTTCCGATAAGGAATCCTGCAAATGTATCAACCTTAAAGTCCTCACTTTTTCTCAGACATAACTTTAAATAAAAACTTAAAAATTTCGATGAAAACCATAATTATAGGCAAAACACCGCCAGTTCCCGTGCTCGGAACGGATTGTAGCGTTGAATGTACAGGTGTAGAATACCGTGACTAAAGTTACGTTATCAATTGCACAAAAAGTTCAGACTTGCTCTGGGTGAGTGCTTATTTAATTGCAGACTCGTTGTTACTTTGAGGACATTAGCACCGCTATTTAAATAATTATTATAGCAAAGAAATTCCAAAATAAATTGCCAAAACACTATTAAATGAAAAGCTATGGTGCTGTTTGCGTTGATTAGCTATAATCAATAGCTTTTTTTTTTCTTGCTCGCCATTATGCCTGTGTAAACGTGCCAATGTTTTCATATCTTTGGCTTTCGCAACTTTTGTATGCCAAGGACCTCTGAAAGGTCGTTTACTAAAACGGTAATCTTTATTTTATCTGCGAACGAGCATTACGTGATTTCGGTTTTTGCAAAACTGACAGCATCTTCATAAATTTCATTTATTATGCGTACTTGCAACGGACGCTTTCTTGCACATAGTGTAAACAAAGCAAACCTCGTTTTAAAAGTAGAAACAGTAGAGCAGTTGCCAAATGAGGAAGTGGTTAAGCAGCATTGTTATTTGGTGAAAACAGAAAAGTGCAACATCTGAAACCGCAATACTGATTGCGTAGCAATTGCCGCAAGACTTTGTGTCTCTTGTATTATTCAGATGACAAGACAAATGGTGTATCGACGTAGCAGGGGCGATGCGCGGGGTGGTGGGGGCGCGAGGCGTTGTTCTTGACACAGTAAAACTAGAAGTGCAGTAGGTAGGTGCAGCTGCGCCCACGCCCGAGCTTTTTGCAAACTGATAATGCGGCTTCGGCTAATAACTCAGCGGTGCCGTTATGCTGATTTCAGATACACGAGAAAATGATTAGCTTTTGGTACTGGTTAAGAAAACTAATCTGCACTAAAGTCAAAAAGCTTAAGCAAAGACTTGATAAGCCTCAATGACAGCTTTCACTGTCCTCTCAAGTAGATACGTGTATCAACTTGAGAGCAATCGAATTTCAGTGCAAACGGTCCTAAAACTAACAAGTAGCTCGCCCGAACTGAGATTACGTGACGTTTGTCTGCGTAGTTTTTTTTACCAAAATCTAGGCTATATCCAGCTCGATGGTTCTGTGCGCATTGTATTTTGTACGAACGTTTAAGCTTATCGAAGATGCGTTTAATGTTTACCGGCGACATATATTGTGCGTTTGGCGTTAGAAATGGTTTGTCTTGTTACCATTAATTTTTGAAATGACTTATACGATTGAAATGCGTTGTTTTTGCAATAGTTTGGTACGATTTCAAGGGTGGTTCTTAAGTAGGTTTTATCACCAGAATTTACTAAGGGGCTCTGCAATAAAGGATAGAATGTGGGTCTGTGTAATAGATTGTCACGCCGTTCTTTGTAATCCTATGTTTTGTAGCTTTCTAGAACCTTTGTTCTTAGGCAGATTTTAATACGTACGATACGTACCTATAAAAATAGGTGTGATGAAAAAAAAGCCGGGAGACAGTCATTTTTTTTAAATTAAATTTTAGCATTCAAATCTATCGGTCCTATGGAATCTGTAAACACTTACGGAATCGATTAATACCAAAAAAATATTAATTAAAACTTTTTTTCTCATGTGGCTCCTCATTTTTGTCTATTGCCACGACAAATTCGGTGGCATGGCGGGCGAGAAGAGTTCGATTCCCGCAGCGGGACTAATTTTTGTTCTTCAGAAATTGGTTCCTGATCGGGGTTTTGTATTTGTATTTATTTATTTACTTTAATTATTACGGTATTGCACACCAATAACATTAATTAAAAATATTAAAACTAATAATATACTTAAGTCTAAATAATTGTGGTACCACGGTACTCGTAGTGCCCGGTATCCATGATACAGGGAATATGTGTCCTAGTGTGGGGTCAGAAATATATCTGTTGCATTTAAAAAAAAACAGTATCTTAAAAATTCAAAAACTAGAGTTGAAATTTAACAAGAATTGTCAAGAATGTTCAGATATCAACGGTGCAAATCTGACTATTCTTGCCAAGCCAGCAATGCAACGTGAAATAAGATTGCACATTATGCGCGTTAATTAATATTTTTAACTTTCGAGCTGCATTCGAAGTAAAGAAAGTTATAATCGCCTGTGAGAAGTCTGTCTAGATGAAAGCGTCTTGTGAGATTTAATAAACACATTCATTGGTCCTGGATTTTTTTTGCATATTTCCGCTAAATACTACGATGAGTACGCGCTACGGCTTCACCCGCGTAGTACACGGATAAAAAGTAATCTTTATGTACGAACTATCACTGATCCAATCTTCATTCAAATTTGATCTGCCGTTCGGAGATCCTAAGCAACAAACATCCAAACTTTCGCATTTAAGATCGCTATGAGCTTTACCTTATGACGTTTTATCAAAATCCGACAATTGAATTCTATTTGTGTAATCTACACAGTTTTCATGACGATCGTATTAACCATTTGAAAGTTTTCGTCGGAAATAAATACATACATACATCAAGTGCTGATTTTAACATCTTGACTCTCACTCGCTTCGCTCGTTTTGTTAAACGAACAAGTAAGTAACCATTTGAAAGTTTTCGTCGGAAATAAATACATACATACATCAAGTGCTGATTTTTTCATCTTGACTATCACTCGCTTCGCTCATTTTATTAAGCGAATAAGTAAGTCAAACAAGGCTGTACATTTTCTACTTTCTCCATAACCGCTAAATATTTGCCGTGTAATATTTGTTGTGAACTGGAATAATATTTTGATATCCTAGATATCAAAATATTATTAAGTAATTTACTTGATTCATCTCAAAGAATAACGCAAGATTTATCTTTTATCATCATCAACAGCTTATAGAAGTCCACTGCTGGACATAGACCTCCCATAAAGAGTGCCATGACAAACGATCTTAGGCCACCACCATCTACCGACTTCATGTTAGGGGTCCATCGGGGCCTATTCCGCTACGTTGTTCGGAACCTTTCTTGCCCAGCGGTTGTCGGCTTTGCCAGCGAAATTGCCTGCCCATTGCCACTTCAACTTTACTTTACTAGGTAGGTACTTATTGGTCTGCGTTGTTTGATCACGGCCAAGAAAGCTTTCCATGTCTCGAGGCGGAACGCATCCAGCGCCGCGTCCCGCCACCTCAGGGCCGGCTTTGATTGGGATTTATGACAATGCAGTGTACATGTGTACATTGTATTGTACCAATTGTCTTCTTGTTGCACATTCGATAACTTGCGCCTTTATCTACTTCCTGACACGATTTTATTTACGATCTTATGATTTATCCGCATACAACATTGTAAACACAAAATACTAATGATCATCCTTTATGAATCCTCGTTGGCAAAAAATACACTCGATATGAACTGAGCCTGACGCACGACTACCTAATTTTGGCTGAGGACAAGGTTGAGGATCATTTAAAGAAAACATTTCCTCGTTTAAGTGTTAGTTCAGCTAGTATCGTCATCAGTTTCCGAAGCCAAATGGAGAAAACGTATATCGACTATAAGTATAACGGTTCGTTATACTTATAGTATCATCATGTGTGTCTTTCTGCCCGTCTTCTGTTAATTACTCCCTCAGTCTAATAAACCGTATCATAATCCTTTATAAAAAATACACATTTCAAGTCTATTTTCTAGAGGATTTCCCCCGTCGCGTCGTCGTCGTGTATTTCGCAATCGCGTTATATTTACGACTGGATATTCAATCCTATGCATTATGCTGTTTAGCTTCATTTTAGGCTCGCCAAACCAAATTACATAATATCAGACGCGGTCTCGTTAAGGTTAAACGAATCGAATAATAAACGGCCAGTGGGGCAAGCAAATAGATAACTATCATGAAATGGTCGGGTACATTCAATTGGTTTATGTAAATTCAAGACATATCTAGTACATATAGCAGAGGCAACGTTACGCTCGGAATTAGGTCTTGTAAGCTGAATTTTAAATCCGATTGTCATTGTATGCTTTGCGAGTATTACGTGGAACCGGCACTTGTGACGGAATCAACCACCGTTTGGTGAGAGTTGGGCGGTTTATCACACTACTAAAATGTATTTAGCATTGAATGCGCAAAATTATGCTACGCTACATAGTTTTCTAATATTAGACTTTTAATTCGGTGCCAAAACATGTCGTCGATTGACCGTTCAATCTAGTTTTCGGTCTGCGTCGTTTATTGGCAACATCTTTCGATCGATACAACAACAACAACATACCAAAAGATCAAAAGAATTTAAAATATATTTTGGATGATGGGATCAAAGTCAATTTAAAAATGATTTGGTCAAACATTTCTTTAAATGTATGTAACTTTAGATGAGCCCTACTTGGCTCTATTTGGTCTAATTAAAATACTTATAGGGAAGTATTGTAAAAATACACCAATTTATGTTGTGACTAACAGTAAACACATTGTTTAAAGTTCCAATTCGTTCTAAAATAATCACTAAAAATGGTCATTGTGGCGAACGACGCTTTCCAAGACAGTCCTCTTTCAACCCATAAACATTCCGGGTTCGATTCCGATTCCATACTCCCTTCCGGTAGATGGAAAACACACTAGCCTTACAATTTATCACTGGGGGTAAAATGTAAATGTTGCAAACTGCAGTAAGCACAGTAAATTATGGTATGACACCCGTCGATCGTCATAGATGGCCAATGTACGAAACAATGGCGCCATTGTCACTTCCTCGGAATCAGTTGCGATTTATCAAACAATCGATTTGGAGAAAATCGCTCTGACTTCATTATTTCTCTGCTTGGTGGCATCCGACCAAATGTTTATTTCTTTGACGTAACATGCAATGAAAGAAGAAAACATCCAACTACACGTCGCGGCGCATAAACGTGTTGGCTTAGCCGTTACATGATCAGATTAACATAAATCGTAAAGCTTTTTTTGTCACACACAAGCACAAGCAGAAAGTTACGTCGGTAAAAACTGACGCGATGTGGTTGTAAATTGCAATATTAGAGTTCGCTAGGAAAGTAGTGTTACATAAACAGTTTGTAGAAGCAATGGCGACGCCAGCACTGGCGGACAAGACAGCGTCCGCGCAATCGGCATTAAAGTTGAAGCTCTATTGCACATAAAGCCCCCGTGCAACATCTAGTTTAACGGGTATTGCATGAAATGCAGAAATACACGACACGGCATCTGATCAGGGCTGGTTATGGAGGAAGCCGTTAGTCGCTTTAAGGTGCGGACAGGAGCGCGGACCAGCCGGGATCGATTAGCGAACCGGTCCCTGGTGCGTTGACTCCCGAGGGCCATGCCAGGAGTTTGCTGACTCGAAAGGTGCACTTTTTTGCTCGACGCGACGCTCCCCACCACTCCCCGTGCACTCTCAAGTCTCTTTTCGGCATTTCCTGTCATTTTTCCGATTGAGGAAATGTCAAGGCAGTAATCAAAAAGCCTAAAAAAATTGAGTCACAAATCACATTATGGTAGTGGCGTCGTACTGCCTGTCGGAGTTGCTAATTAAAGAAATTACAGGGCGCTCGGTAAAGCTTTAGGGTGAATAATACTGTTACCTCATTCGTGTTTTTCCGGTTATTTTGAACCTCGCTACAATAAATTAACCTTGTCAAAGGTATAGTTTAAATGTCACATTCATACATAGTTTAAAATCTGGGTCAGAAATGTTGTTCTCTAAGAACAGTTTTTCGAAAGCAAAAATATAATATCTCCGTTTGCAGGACTTTAAATAACCGAGATACCACGAAATCTATTTGTTTTACAGTTAAAATTACGTTTCTAACAATGGATGAGCTGAAATATTTAACCTGCTTATAATGAAAGTTCTCATCGTTATAGTGAACCTGGCATAACTCACCCATGTTACTCTAGGATACACGGAACGTCTAGTTTCACCTGCGACGGATGACAGGGTCTGTCGGTATCTCGGCATTTAATTGCTGATGTCCGTTATTGTGTAATTACCGACAGGTGTTCCTATTCCTGCATCACGTCCGTCGGTCATGCACTATACTATGTAGTTACTCCATAAGCCTAGTTCTATTTAACTTTTTTTTCATATAAAAGACTTAAACGCGCTCGGCCCTTGATATGCTTGTTTTTACAAATTGAAGCAAGTCAATCGATATTACAGTTTTCTGTTTCACTATTCATACTTATTTATGAAACTTGTAGTAGGATCACATATTAGTAGTCCCTTTTTATCGTGAACCACCGAAAAAATATTAGATCGCGTGTCGTCTGTTTTATTTCTTTGTTAGAATCGTTCCTAAATTCGTTATTTTATGAGTCCCTTACGTATTAATAAAGCATGGATGTTATTATGAGAAGGAAAACAGGACGTAATTAAGTTGGCATGCCCGTAACGTAACTAATTCTTGATGGTAATGATGATTTACGTTAGGAAGTGTAAACGAGGAGCAGTATTGATAAGAAGTGATAAAAAGGTCTAGAGTCGTACTGCTTGAAGGGCCGATGTCGGTCTGTGGTACGGGACGTGCGGGGGACGTGCACGGACGACGAACCCGCGTGGGTCGGGGGTCAGCGGCGCGACATGCGTTCATTAGCGCATCCGTGCGCCTGCGCACTAACATTGTATGCACTCCAGCTTCAACTTTCATTCGTCTGCATCCTTCGGACATTTTTTTCTTTCGATGAAAATACAATAGAATTCTAAATATTTCTCTGGTTGGTTGCAAACGGCTCCTCCATTTGCAACCAACAAGAAAAATATTATGCCAATCTTATCAGTATGTTTTGGTTCTACTACTAGAGACTTGAAGATCATTTATTGTTATGCGTACGAACATGAATAGCTGTAAAACATAGTTCATTATGCACGAGGAATCGGTGTAAAGTCACTTATATATTATGTATTTTATGCTTCTATAATTTGTTCACATGTAACGCGTCGATAAACCAGTTCGTATGCAATTAATATGCCCAGGGTTAATGCAAGTTTCTTTTGGGGCTTGTATTTTAGAGAAGTAATTATTGAAATTTTAACTCTTTCCAAGTCTAATCCGTTGACCTCAGAGACAACATGGCAATGAAAGTGTTCCAATTAATTGTCACGTTTTGTTGTGAGATAAACGAAGACCGGTTATCATTAATCTAATTCGTGTTGCTAGACGTATGCAATGAATTAGTATGAGTCAATCGAGAAAGTAAACCAGTAAGCATTGTTCCGAGTGGATGCGCGTTGTACCCAGTGCGTGGGCGCAGGCAGCGGCGCGAATTAAAGCAGCTCTCTATTCATTACTCATCGTTATTGCTATCGCCATTTTTGGGAGACGAAAGCGAGTGTAGGCTCATAACGTACCTAACAACCAGCTTCGTGTTATTATTATATTTCAAAGGGGGCTATTTTTATGTATTCCCGTTCATGGTCACTATTCACCACGCACGAATGCTTCTCGATCGATTCACGCTGGGTGAGCGCTCAAATAAGCGCTCACCCAGCGTGCTTACGGTCACTTCGTTGGTTATCATTAGTACAAACCGTTTAAACTGCAGCTGAAAATAAACGTCACTAATAAAGAATAAAAAGTATAATAGAGTGATTGTTCTCCGTGGAACGTGTAGACTCGGGTAGAAAGTACTGGCAACGCGTGCAAGAACGACAATTAAAAGCGTATTGTTCTATCTCCGTTTTAGCGATATATTTCACTTAAAATAACTGCCTGTGTAAAGATTGGCTACTGTAAAGTTAGCGTGATTGATTCGAATCACGCCGTCTTGTCTAATCTACTTTGATCCGATTAGCTACTTTTTACTTGCAACGTAAAGGACCCCGTATTTACATTTGCCATAAGAGGTTGTTTGTTTGTTAACATTTATCTTCCAAACGACTTTTCGAATTGTGTAATGCGGGTTTTTTGCAATCGATTTGTATGTCTTCAATTATGGTTCTTAAATAGGTTTTATCGCCACAAGTCACTAGGGGATGCTGCATTAAACGATGAAAAACACGTTAGGAGTTTTTTTCCATAATCAACCAATCGTCGACTTATCCTAGCTAGAATCTTGTCTCTGAAGTAACGTACGGTGACCAAGACAAGACCTAACTAACCAGTGACAAAAAGATTTCAAAATAAAGCAAACGACAACCCACGATAATGACGACTGCATAATTAACATAATCATGTCTGTTATATTCATTAATTATCCGTTCCGTGCGAAACTTTCAAATCTGTTAACCACCACACAAATATGTTTTAAACACTCAATATTTCGTAAATTGGACATCATTACATAATTGCTATTGGATTACTTACATAATCTAACAGGAACTATAAATTTAGTAAATAGGTATAGTCTGAGTAGTGAGAAAAATATTTTTTTATTAGTAATCGACTTTGTCGAAGAGAGACTGAATTTTTTTTTTATTGTGTGTTATAACTGTCGTAGACAAATAATCATAACATAAAATAAATCAAAAACATATTTTTAGACCAGCGGCTTCAGATGTGTTGCTTACAGGTTTTCTCATTAATAATATACTACTAAAATGGTAATCTCAATAAAAATATGAGAATGTTAAAGCTTTGATTGTACAAATAATTACGTTTTAAGTAGATATCCAAAACAGCCTTTCTCTTTTGAAATTATAAACCGTGACATCTTTTTAACTTTCACTATTAGTAAGTCAATCAAATTGTGAAATACAATTCATAAATTAGCTGATATTCATTATCTACATTCAGAGTAAATGTAGGCGTTTCGAGGAACCTCTCATTTCGAAAAACTTTTTATCAAACCAGTATTGTGGGTTCGGGACCAGCCCGCGGCCCGCAGATGGATGGTAGGAGTGGTAGTGAAAGCTATTTGATATGAACCTGTATATTTGGTTGTTTATTAAAAACATTTGTTAATTAACACTCTTATTTCACAGAATCATATTAATCCGACTTATAAACTTTATGACGTAACAAAAAATAAAATAAAAGGAAGAAATGTAAAGATAAAATCTAACAATTATTTACATAAGCGGTAATCGCTTTCAGCGATAAGGTCGCCCATTGTATCACTAGATATAATTATAATTTCTTTTTCGTGTTTCTTCTGTATTTACTGGTGTACAATAAAGATATATTCTATTCTATTCTAATTAAATGGACGCACGCAACGGATTGGTGATAAACGTATCAAAATATATATTATGTGGTACCAAAAGGCTTTATTGTCATCCTATTCTTTTTATAGTACGAGTATGAGTGCAAGCGAAATGTGTACCAAATACACCTACGGGAGAGTAGGGAGTCGAAGAAAGTGAACTAATTTTTATTTTCTAAAAAATAGGTTGTCACCTACCTACCTACAAATTAATAATAGAACAAAATAATCCTTATTTTTTACCCTCGATTCAAAAAGATTGTTTTAACTGTGTGTCTGTCTGTAGCATCGTAGCTCCCAAACGGATTAACCGAATTTGATTTAGTTGTTTTGTTTGATATGTTTGGAGCAGGAAAGAGAAATAAGAATAAATTGGTGAGGGATTCTAAAACTACGTTAAACACGTCGGTTATTTTAAAATTTTGCGAAAATTTACTTGTAAATTTTTCTTCTTTGGTCTGTCGGTATTATATTTGAAAAAAAACCGTAACTACTAATAAAGGTTGAACACCTCTGGTAGTCCATGTATAAACTTAATCCGTTACATATCTCACCTCATGAAACTTGTAGATGCCTAGAGATAAGTAATGTTGTATTGTTTTGTAGTAACGCGTGGGTCAAGTCTACTCATTGTTGTTTTGTAGGTCGCTCATCAATTCACATTATGTAGCTAATTAGACAATTTATTGCTTCGTTTTAAACAACCGAATCCGTCGCGAAACCATAGAAAGTTGTATATATGTGTGTTCGGCACACATGTTTATCCATACAATGGAGACAAAAACACAACTGCAAAGAGTTCACACGACTTGCTTTAATAAATTGTTATATGAAAAGATGTGGGGAAATGGATCAAGTGTGGACCTAGACCGACTACAGTTAGCTTTGGATCTGTCTGGGCTGACTCATCCACGTCGAATGATCACGTTAACCCAAATTGTCAAGAACTTATTGTCTTCAATTGCTTTATTAATTTAACTCGATTGAAATGTATTTATTGTGGTCGGGTGAAAGCGCAAAAGGAGTTAAACCATTGCGGTAGATTAAATGATGTATTAACTCTAACGAGACGTAGTTGCTGGCCATTTAAAATTGGTTTTGCAGTAATCGAGGGGCAAATCTTAATACACTTTAAGAATAACTCTTTGTTCGTCAGGCCTGTTGAGCTGCGTGTTTGTGAGCAGCATTGACATTGACCATCGTACGCGGTCATAAGTGGCGTGCGTTATTTACCTCCCACCCAGAAGGCAATAAATAAGTATTAATAACAAAAAAGTTATACCACGACAACGCGGAAACAACTGCAGATAATAAAACCCGTCCTTCATACTGATCTGAAATTTTATTTATTGAATCTCTCTAGTTTTCATATATGATTCAGCTTTTATGAAAATAATTAATTGCGTATTTAGCTTCTTTGTAACTAATAAATATGCTCGTTTGCAACTCACACGAAACTTTATTGGTAAATGATTCCCACCGCACACATTACACAGACCAAGTTATGCTAAGTCAGCTCGCTAAATAAAGACTAGTCGTGAAGGCACGTTGTTGATTATGTAAATGGAATCGTTTATTCCCTTTTTTGTGTGAAATAAAATACGAAATGTACGAACATAGGGCTGTCTATGCACTCATCGCAATGTTTACTCAGGGCAGGCGAGTCCATCAGGTGCAGGTCACGATTACGGAAATGGTGGAGCACGTACGGACGAATTGAATCATTTTTGCAAAGAACCAAGGAACTGATAATGCTTACGCGCGAATGCTTATTAAAATGAGAGATAAGATTCCTCACTTAACGAGAACGAGTATAATGACAGGAGACCTTGTTAAATATCGATATTGGCAATACTAAAGGGAAGACAAGTAGGTAAACAAGGTTTCCGTTAAAGGATCGGCAATGCATCGGTCGCCCACGTATTGTTCGATATTGATGAAGGCGTCTCACACTAAAACACTGCAAATTATCTTTTGGTTTACCAAAATCATACGCGTTCACTCACGGAAGTATTCAACTGTCTGCCAATCGGTTATAAATCGATTTACTTTTTTGTAGTTTTTATAAATCATAAAGGCATCTTGTGAGATCTCTCAAAATTTTAATTATGCATGAAGAACATCATTCTATGGAACCCTGTTGGAGGTTTTAAAATTACTTTTATCGTAATCCTATGAACAAAACCATAGCTCTGTGCACTCTCTAAACTCATTCCATACTACATTTCCTGTCTCATGGTATGTTACTCGTTAATATTTACGAGTATATTATGTTTATTAGATGGAACCGTGGGCGAGCATAGCTCACGAAACTTACAAAAGCTCGTTTACGCAATCTCCTCTGTCTCCATCAGATCACTTTTGTTTTCAATCTTCTACTCAGATCGGGCTTTGCTGTGCAGTGGCCCACTCTCGACGACCTTCATTATTATCCACCAACGCTTGCTGTGTGACGATACGATTTCCCATTGTTTATGTGACGATACGATTTCCCTTTTATCAAAATAAATATTATCGTATTTTAATAAGCGAAAGTTCCTCAGGTGCCACTTTTAAGATTTATTACTTCTGCTTAAACTAGTAAAGTGACGTGTCGGAAATTGTCAATGGCTTATTGCTATATAACCTTCTTCTTGACAAAATTATCACGTGAGCTTCCGTGTTGCTTGTGCGAAGTATATTTTTAGGGTTCCATTTTCGTAAAGTAAATACAAGATCATCTTTGAAATCTTGAATGGTTTGTTTGCTAGGTTCTTAATCATATTTATTTATTAGAGATATTTTTACAAGCCTTTTGAGCATGCGGAAAATGCATTCGAGTTCTACGTAAAAGTTATAGTGTACGGCACCCTACGATTGGTGATTGTCTTTTGGTCGGCAATTTTTCCACTGAGTCACCAAGTTCAAGCTATACTGAGTTTATTAAAATGTATTAATTAATTCCGACTTAAATGTTCTACTTCATAAATGTTCCTACATGGCTATCTTGTACACACCATTAATGGTTATTGTGTTGGTACATTTAAAATATCCTTATTTATATATTAAAAAATAAGTATAAAAAAATACTTGTGCAAGTTCATTTCACCATAATTTCCCCTGATCGATAACTAAATTTCGCCACCCACTATCTGTTTTTCATTGTAATACAATCGTCATCTCCTTTCTAACCATGCACAACATAAGTGTGACGGCGACCTCGATCGAATACAAATTATGGGAACAAGTAATTTCTTGTATGAAGGATGGCGAGTGCTGGTAATGCGACTGGCGACGACACCTACACGCCTCTTCAGAGAATCCAACTGTGCGCGGTGTAAGATCACTTTCTGATCCAATTACAGCCTCGCAGTGGAATATTGCGGGCTCGTGACCACATTTTATTGAACTTATCCATAACTTGAACTGGAAATTACGTCCAAAGATCCAACTTAAACCGTTGTGACTGCGAACGGATGTAAATGTGAAATTTGGAGAACATAAAATTTGTCATCAAACTATGGACTTCCTAAACCAAAACATTCTTTGAATTCTATAAAATAACCTTTATTTTTCTAATTATTTGATAACAATTAAGATTCGTGCCAATGTTATTGTTTATTCGCTATCAACCAATAATAATTTACATCTAGCTTTTATGTGTTCGATATTATTAATAAATAAATAAACACCCAACAGTCACATGCATAGTCCTGGCTAGGATTCCCTGTTACATGGGTATCGGGACTACGAGTACTGTAATACCACAATACCCAGACCCTCTGCAGAATATGCTAACATTTGACTCGCAGCGGGCTTACATATTATTATTGAACTTAGCTTGCGGACTACTTATAATGTCCTCTGTTTATGGAAACCTTTTTACTGTCTGTTCGGGATGTAAGGCTTAACCAGAAACGTGAGTCACAAACAGAGTACAGGATCTTTGTTGCGCTTCCGAGAAGCTTAACGGGCGAGTCTTTGTGGGAAAGGTATTTTTTATGCAGGGCGACGGACTGATTTCCTCTGTCTCGCTTACCCGACTGTACAAAGGTAAACTAACAGCTCAAGACGTGTCGGTAGAGCCATGTCTATGTGAGGATTCCGAAGTTTAGTTAAGGGTATTGTTACTGATTCGAAGCCACGCATTAAGGGTTACGTTTCGCCGACTTGATAAAAAAAAGGGTCCTAGTGACCCTTTGGAACCCTATAGATTACAAAAACGTTTCATTTGTCTCATCCTAATTCAATTTCAAAAGCCTTCTGATGATTCCTTATGATGACGAATCAGTAATGATCAGCGATATAGGTAAATGAACTCGACCATTTGACCGATACTGGCCTCGATGATTAATGAGGTCCGTTACTTTTGACTCAGTTATATTGCGTTATTTTTTGAAACACCACGAACGATGTACATCACCCGTCTCTTGCTAAGTACAGTAATTACTGAGAAACGAGTCATCTGGCACATTAGAAACCTACATTTCAAATCGCGGATAAGTTAATTGATGCCAAACATGTTGCTATCCTATTTAGTATGGTTCGGTGTGATCAAAAGAAATTATTGAAAGCAAAAAAAAATGTTTTCTCACTAACATGAGCTCTATTAAGCATTGATGAAGAATCTCAGGGCTCCAGGAAGTCTATTTATGGTTGGTATTTTGATAGATCATGTTGAACTCACGCCTGCCAGATCAGGTTTCCGTGAGAGTACCATTTACGGTATCGGATTAATTTGCCATGGTCAGCGTTGGTAGGAATAGAACTGGTCTAAATTGTATGTACAGTCGAGTTCACTAATATTATAGCCATACTGACATTCAAATACATGTTAAGTTATATAATAACTAGCTTTTGCCCACGGTTTGGCCCGCGTAGTACCCGGATAAAAAGTTGCCTGTGTTATTCTGATGTTTTATTACTGTAAGCCAAATTACTCACAATTTCGAATTAGAATTTGGCTTATGAGTTTCGCCTCCATATGAAGTTTTTTTTTTGTAAAATTTAACAACTACTACGTTAGAGTACCTAGAACTACTGATCATTACCTCCCGGACACTGCATTGAAAATCACAAACAAAGAGTTTCGTGGTACGGGGGAAGTAATGACGGTCGACCGATTTTTCTTTCGTTAGAGTCTAGCTAGGCGGCCTAGTCACGGGGCATTTGGGTCATTGGACCTCGCCGTTCGTCGGTTTCTTGGTACCATGCTATGCTACCTCCGCTTTGCCATTATTTTTTGCCATCATTACGCACTGCCAATTTTTAGTACGACATAGTCGCCTACTTTACTGACACCATAGATAAAACCTACCGACTTGTTTGACATGTTTTGGTTACAACGCTTTACTTACATCGACGAAGACTAGCTTTACTGCCCGCGGCTTCTTTACCGTAACAACCGAATAAAGTAGCCTATGTGTTACTCGAGGTTACTATTATATTCCAAATTTTAATCAAATTGACCCAGCCGTTACCAAGATTATTGGTAACAAACATCCATACTTTTATAATAAAACGCTGACAAATTAGGTTCAAGGATAAACAATCGACTTGTAGGAGGTAAGTAATGAAACCTAACGGTTGTTTAGGAAGTTGCCTTTCTTTATTAAAGGTGATTCTGGCATCATGTTCGCGACAAGGAGTTATGCGGTTGTGAATGTTCTCCGTCTGCGATATTAATGTTTGTAGGCCAAGCAAACGAGAGCTTAAAACCCTAATGGGAGAAAAATCATACAAGTGTAATTGTTGGCAGTGACCCACATCCCACCCCAGCTTTAGACCGTATTTTTTCACACATAAATAAATACCTAATCAGGCATATACCTAATGAGTATGACTGTAATGTTTATGAATAAGTATAAAAAAGAATACAATGTCAGTGAAAAAATAATATTAACACGTTGAAAGATTGAGACTCGTGATAAAGTTCTTGGACACAATAATACGAATTGGCCTATCATTTATACAATGTCCCGAAAGAGGATTCTGCCTTCCTGAAAAAAACTATATAGATAGGTTTGTAATTTTATAAATCAATAAAATACTCTGCAATTATTTGCATTTATCATCTGTGCCTCCATCAAATCAATCAAATGTTTAATGAACAAGATGTTTGATATTGCATTCTGTACCTTAAAGATTAAAGTGCATATTCTGAGACATCCTTTGTATAATAATGAATACTAGATTTTTAAAATTTCGTTACGACTTAATTGTACGATATGCCTTATTACGTATTTTTTACGAACAGAATGAGATGTGTCTATTAAATCAAATATGAAATGTCATGTTATACACAAATATTTCTATGCTGTTCCATAGATTTCTGCTCTGATTGGCAATAAAGATCCTTGCTTGTTAGGTACACAATGCATATGAAATGCCAGCATTGGTATTGGGTAGGTTTCGATTGTGAATATTTTTGTACTGTCAGTGGCCCAGATGCATACATTATAATGTTCAGTTAATGCAGCGTTGTTTCGACACTGCCGACCTCAGTTAGCTTGATGTGTACATGAATTCTGTTCATTAACTTTTATAATATACTTTTTGGCCAAGGTTCATTATCGTTGTATTAATCAATTGTATTTCTGTTTCAGGTAAATATGAACTAAACTTGATTCAACAAAACGTTAAGGTGAGGTTCTTTTGCTTAATTAAGTGATACGTACGTACCTATTAAAGAAATAATTGATGTTATGTTGGCTGATCACTTGCCTCGATTGAAGAGAAAACGGTCATTTGATAATAAACCTATAATAAAATAAATTTTCAAATGATTATACATTTTAATATCACCCAGAGTTCAGGTATATAACAACATTGTAAAGTTCAGATATATTTAAAATGGCTGAGGTTCATATTATGTTTATAAGGGTAATTTTAGTATCTGTGGTTTCGTATTATCCACTATAAATTATTTTTAGCTCAGTTTGTGCAGTAAGTAATTCCCTGTCTGTTATCCGCCTGTTTATATTCCCTCTTTTACCTGCTCCCTAAGTAAGCCCATCGACTGGATTTATTGAACTAACTTCGTATTTTCGGAACATAGTTTCGGCTCTGGCTGACTAACCTAGTTGAACGTCTCTGACCTAGAAAGCATTACCTAGAACTTACCAAGAAACCGCTTCAGGTATGAAACAATGTCGTGCCTTGTCGAGCCAAGAACAAAAGCAAACAGCAGATGAGATTGCGATAGACATACCAATGGACCGACACTGGAAACTTCAATGAATATTGAACTTACGCTAAGATGTAGTCTAGTTTTGAACGACGAGATAATAGTATAAAGAAGTTTTGGACTAAGTTAAAGCGGCATATAAAGCTTAAAAGCATCGCTTCATAAATACATAATTACAGCCTAATGTACTAACGCTGTAATGATGCATATGCTAGAATGCAAGGAAAGGAGACCAACGCCGTTATTACAAAATTCCATAGTGAAGAACTAGTCGCAATCTAAACATCTGTTGAAAATGACTTATAAACTAGTTAAAGTATTGCACTGAGTCGGATGCAGACGGCGGCACTCGAACCCGTAGCTCGCGAGCTTGCTTGTGTATCGGCATTGTGGCAGTGAAGGTCAGTGCTCCTGCGTTTCAACCCGTAGTGCTCTCGCGTTAGAGTCATAAGTGGTGGACGATGCCGGTAGACCGCAGGAGAGAGGCGCGGTGGCGGTGGGGTCCTCGCGCGCGGCCCCGCAACGCTTCCCTTCAGTTTAGTCGCAGCGGTGCACGCACACCGCACGCAGTTCTCGCGCGCGCTTCGAGAAGGTATGCACGGAGCCGTGCCAACGACATCGACGGCACACGCACTCGTTTCCGGTGGTTACTCTCCTTCCAGCGATCGAACACTCCGATCACTTGTCCCGCATGAATATGTTATGACATCTCGCGGTTGCTTTATGCTCATATTATCCTGTGCAATATGATCACTCCGTGACTTGTAACCACCGCAAACGTTCATAGCGAGAGTCGGTCTTATGTTTCGTTAAGTGATTTCTAGAAAGTTTGAAGTGTTTTATAAATATGTATTGGAAAATGTGTTGAGCTAAACATGCAGTTATTTGTTAAAATAAATTTCCTTCCGTGTTTACACAACATCAAAATAGTAACCCAGTTTAATACATTTGCAAATATAACATGTGATAAGTTGCATTATATCATACGGTTTAGAATCATAATCAACTCACAAATCATTTATTATTTACCTTTGTTCAACAAGTTACTGACGCAAAACAATTATTATTTTACAAACAGTCAGTTGCATTACATTTTTATAATCAGTGATGAATTCCAAATAGACGAAAGCCCCTTCAGTGAAAGTTGTAAAATTAAAATTACGTAATAATAACTTTGCATTATGTTTATGTCGCATGTTGGTGCAACTGATACGGGATACACCAAAGGCTAAAATCGGGGCTGGCCATATGGCATCGCCTCAAGCCATATTAGGGACCAAGGCGACACTTGTTGCACTTATACGGCAAAACTGCTCTACAAAATAAACTAACGCACAAGTGATGCTTTATCACTATGTCCTAGTTTACTAGATTCATTTAGCACAGTCTGTCATGTCTATGCTATGACGAACGCAACGCACTGGTTATTGTGGAACATTTGTCGTGATCGGTGGCATAATCGGTGCACATGAGATAAGGTAGGGCTGCTCGCGCTCGGCTTGTATGCGCATTATGCAAGTTGCTGAGTAGAGACAACGGCGTCGCATGGCGAGCAGGGCGGTTCGTTGACCAGTGCGTTGTCCCGTCGTTCGCGCTGCCGCCCACCGCGAAGGTCGCAGCCCACACTCACGTCTTTACTTTAATTCTACTTAATTTTACAATTTTATAACACATTCATCTATTGAAAAATGACTGTGCGTTTAGTTCCATACGTAAGTTATTTTAATAATTTCAGGTTGAGTCGATATGTGTTCAGTGTACTTAGTGCTAAAATTAAAATAACAGTGAAAGAAGTTATAAGTTACTGCAAGGAAATTTTGATCTCAAAATGGTGACTTCGAGAATACCGGCTTATTCTTTGAGTTCGGAGTTCAACAGGGAGTTCAGAAGTTTCCGAATAACGCGGGCTACGCCGCGATCGACTCTATATGCCCCCGCTATTGTGCCTATACACGAGTACCCGAGGGTGAGCGTACACGAGCGGCGGGAAGCTCTGAAGGCGGCTCTCGCCAAGGCATGGTCTTCAAAAAGCAACGATAAAAAGAAGCACGATACTTGGACTGTTCCTAGTGAACAGAGCAGAGCCGGCATCATGACCGCAGATTTCAACGGGAAACCGCCGAGAAAGAACGGCGATGTATCACGTGTTGCTCTGGCTAAACACGAATTCGAAAGTAAGGATGCAGAACGGTTAGAGGCTATTGATCATAGAACTGACAGCGGTCAGCCTGCCAGTCTCGGCTACAGTCGTGTGAACGACAACGGCATAGATATACAAGAAACTCTCAAAAAAGGCTGTGATAAAGGTTTACATACTAAAGATTTAGGGTATAGCGACTATCTTAGCAATGTTCCTAAATGTAAAACTAGTTTCGAAAGCAATTTTCTCAAACAGAACCACGAGGAACGGTATATCAGCAAACGAAATGGGTATGACATCTCAACTAAACGAGTCGAAAGAGACATAAATCTTAACAACGTCGAATATAGCAGCCTGAATGGCGACACTTATGATTCTTTGAAGTATTCGCGAACAGCGAACGGAACAGAATTGGTGCAATATAAAAATTACAGTAAATCAGAAACCGTTAAAAGCAAATTGCTCAGCACAGATAGCCCGAAAAGCGTGACGTCTTGCAACGGCGAGAAACTAAACGGATACAATGGCTCGGAGCTGCGCGCTAAGGAGCAGCATCGCCCCTTGACTAGTGGGCCCAAGGCAGTCGTAGAGCAGAGGCTCGCGGAGAGACTTGAAGTAAAGGTAGCTGAGCTGCCTGCCCTTTATCGTGGGGTTGACTCTTGGACGCCTAAATCTGCCGCTTTTCAGAAGAACATGCGGGACCACGAATGGAGCGTATCGTATGTACCCACATGACATGACAAAAATCATGTTTCCCTACTAACAATCTTTTCCCTTCCACTATTTTACACATCGATCTCCCTGAATTCAATGTGTGCGTTAGAGTTGCTGCTTTATATTATTCATCTTGTCATATTTTTATAGCTCATTATACGGTTACGTAAAATATATCAATTTCCATTAGACGAAAACGTTCAATTATATAATGGGTGGTTAGCTATATTTAGTCAAAATAAGATACGTTCGTTGTGTACAGACTATGGAACCTTAAAAACTACTCTATTAAAGTTAAACGCATTTGATAGTTGAGTAACTAGAAACTTTCAAAGTTATATCAAACTAGCTGCACCCCGCGGTTTCACCCGCGTAATTTTCGATACCGTGGGAATATCGGGATAAAAAGTATCTAAAGCTACTTTTTATCCTTTGTATCCTGTCGAAGCCGTGGGCAGAAGCTAGTAATTTAATATATATCTAAAGCAGCTATGTACCTATCAAGTTTCATCGCAACTTTTGTTTCTATCGGCGAACTAATTAAATTTTAGAACACAAAAGCTGCTATTGTGACTTAACTATGATAGTTAGATAAATTCCCTCGAGGCTTTTTTTGGAAGTAATAATGAGTTCTTTAATCATCTTTGAGTTACGTTATTGGAATTTTTAATTAGTTTGTTACATTTGTATCGTAGTATTAATTCTTATTCAAATAAATAGTTTTATCATCAAGAGTATTTAGTAAAATACTTTACTGTTACTTTTTATCCCGATATTCTCACGGAATCGAAACTTACGCGGGTGAAACCGCGGGGCGCAGCTAGTGTAATATAATTTTAATTGAATAAATGGTCTGGAGTATAATTAGATACTATTTGAAGTGGTACACAATTTGCTGTACCATAAATCGTTAGTGCACAGAAAAAACAACATCCGCATCAATCAACATTATAAAATAACTAAAATACAAATAACTCATTGCAGTGAAACTGTGCATTTAGTTCAATTTATTCCAATTCTTAAAATAGCTCCAGCTATTTAGACAAAACATGTGCGCTCTTGAAGACTCGCATCTCTCAAGGAAGCGGGTTCGAGTCTCGCCGCGGACAAATGTTTGTATGATCTGCAAATATTTGTCTCGGGGTCTGGGTGCTTTCTATGTTTAATATGTATTTATAAAAAAAGTATATATTTAGTATATCACATGAGTATTCCCATAATACAAGCTCTGCTTAGTTTGGGGCTAGATAATGCTGTGTGAAAAATGTCCAGATTTTTTTTTTAACATCTGTTTACGATTTAAATCTTCGGTTTTTATTTCTGTAACAGGTTTTTAAATTTTTATTAGGGTTGGGACCATCATTTAAGTATAAAATACTTGTGTTAGAAGGACCTGCACTTCTAATATCTAAGAGTATAGTATCAGATATTATGTTGGTACTTGAAAGATTTAAATAGGTGTGTGCGAAAAAAGTTATTTGTTTGTGATTTCGATTCAATATTTAATTATTTATCATGTACATTGAGGTAGTAACTTCGATAACCCTGGCTGGTTGTGCAAAACCATTTCACAACTACCATGACTCACCTCTGCTGTACTCCGTCCTGCTAAGCTCCGAGTTGCTTAATGTCTTCGCTCATTATCGCTTTTTCACTTAAGTAATAGATTTGAAAAACGTTATGTACCTTGAAAACGTCCTTCTATATTTTTTCGTTTTAATAGATTTTGATGGTTCGTTAAAATACCTCGAGTTTCATGGTTCAGTAAGTAGATTCCACTTGATAAGCATCTAACCACAGTGTACATCGAGTGTATGCGATACTGTGGTCTGTATTTTGGTTTTGGCTGTGTTGGGTGTTTTGTGATATAACAATTGTAAATAAACATACATGACCTGGCAGTTAAATATTTAACAAGTAATTAGTTTAAAAACAAAGGAACCCGACTGCAGTGTCATAAGCGTGGTTCTATAAACTTAATATTCCTGTAAAAAAATTGATAACTAATTACACTTCGTATTATTATTCGATTCGATTCCGCCGCGGGACAATTTTTTTTATGATCTGCAAGTATTTGTCTCGGGTCTGGGTGTTTTCTATGTAGAATATGTAAATATTTTCATATAAAAATTGATATAAGTAGTATATCAGTCATGTAGTTCTCAAAATACAAGATTTGTTTAGTTTGGGACTAGATGATGCTGTGTGAAAATGCCCCACATTATTTATTTATTATGTACTCTGTGTCACTCTCTCGGCAAAGAAAAATCCAATGACACCGCATTTATACTTTATCCAACAGGTTTTAATTGTTTTTTTTTAATCCGAAATCTTTTAAGGCGGCTTATAGCCGCCGTATTAAATTACTAGCTTCTGCCCACGGCTTCGACAGGATACAAAGGATAAAAAGTAGCTTATGTGTTATTTTGATCCTATATTACTGTAAAGTTTCATCGAAATCCGATCAGTAGGTTTTGCGTAAAAGATTAACAAACATCCATCTTCACAAACTTTAGCGTTTATAGTAGTAGTAGGATTGACACTTTGTGCATTCTATGTCACTCGTGATCAAGTCGATTCCAATGATACCTCATGTATCAAAATCCATCAAGCCTAGCCTACAGCTAGAGCCAAAGGAACAGACATACATACATACGCCCGTAAAACATTACCCTCCTTTTGGGCAGTCGGGTAAAAACAGGAATCGAGCTCTTTGTTAGCGGTGCTTAAAATAATACCTGTGCTCAGAGCTACTTTACTCAACATTAAATTAGGATCTAGATATTTGTGGGCGCCTGGCTCAACCAGAGCTCAAGATTCGTCTCGATAATGTTTAAGTGAATGTTTCAAGGTCCTGTCTCGATTTGATACGCTTGAAAATAATTTGTCAACTTGGTAGGCGTTTGTCATGACGTAATGAGAATTGGCTTAGTTTCATTGTTTATGTTAATATAGGATTTCAAAAATGGATCAATTTTATAGGACCAAGTGTGGTGTCTGGTGTTGAGATCTGAAACAGGAGCGAATGTGTATGGTCGTGACATCGAGAAAAACCTAAATCCTATTAATATTATAATTTCAAAGTTTGGGTGTTTGTTGCCAATAATCTCCATAATGGCTGGACTGATTTTTATAAAAAATAACACGCCCTTGTGGGCGTGTTATTTTTTATAAATAACACGCCCACAAGGTTTCTTCTACTGTTTACTGTTTACTTTCTATAGGTTTCTTCTACTGTTTACTTGTAAGGGCATAATATGTCCACGAGAGCTACTGTCGACTGGTCTACAGTTTGGCAGAAACTTTAAAATGATATGTACTTTTAGTTTGAAAATAAATAAAATGCAAAAATACAGTGCTGGTCACGTCGGTCGTCGTTGCTTATCTTAATAAGCGTTACGACAACTAAAATATTACTCGCAAATTACATCTATATTCGCTTTTACCGTCAACCAACTTGTGTAGCCGTAATCAAAGAGTTCTGGATTGGACCGGTTTTTTTTAATGAAAGATTAAGACGAATTTGCATAGTTTTATAAAATTTTTGGTAATTCATGCTTTTGATCACTAAAGCATGAAATACCAAAAATCTAATAAAACTATACATTACAACATACACATACATTTTAGTAACTCCTCTTTGAAATTAGTTTGTTTGCATATTATATATATGTACTTCTATATTTCTAGTTGGTACGTTATTATAACACTTGGACGATTATGTCGATGTCGTTGGTCGTCGAAAGTGAATTTTCCGGTGTTTGTTATTCGCGACATCAACGTGTGACGTGCGTTGCTTTGTTAAATCGTATATTGTATTTGTGGTGATACAACTATCGAGTAGATGCTTTAAATAATACTGACACACGTTGTGTAATTGAAATACATTTACTAAGCAGGATCAAACATCTTTTATTGTTGAGCTGCGTACGACATCAGTTTTAAAATGGGGATATTTGCTAACAGTCAAATATTTATGAATAATGAGTATAATGAGTGTCGTCTGCTTAGTATAACGACCTGTAAATAAAATATGTATGTGTAATAATAATAACTTACTACTCTTCACCTACTTTCTCCCTGAATCGACACTATCATTGCGCATAAAGGACCTAGACTGCTGGCGGTCATTGAATCAATAAGAAATTATAAACATAATAGTTGGCATGGCCAAGTTTTAAGCAACGAATTGCATCGCTGAATAAAAAATGATCTTGACACTTATTCGCTATTTGACGTCGTTTTTGACATAGTTCAATTTATATATAAACAAAATGCATAGGTTTATTTATACGGTACTCGTATATTCCACCGAACAACCTTATGCTCAAGTTCAACCTGTTCGTCTGCTGCTGCCGCTAAACAATGTGACATTAAGCTCGACATAGATCACCAACGCCTGCGCAGCTCGCTTAAGGAATTGTCTGGCTTGTTAGGGTGTGTTAAACATGAAGCTAGACTTTTTAGTATAAAACATGTTCATTTCTGGTGGATTGTCTTTATCTGTATCTAATTGACATAATAGTCAATAATTGTGAATAAGAGAGAGAGTCTAGGATGATTTTTCTAATAATCTCGAGTAAACCAAATTACTTTGCGTGTTCCTGCAAAAAAAGTAAACTAAATTAGTTTATAGCAAAATCCTTGATTTTAAGTTTTGTCGGTCGTTCGTTTTAGTGACCAACTCTGGTGTCGGAGTTTTTAGACCGCTCAAATGCCCCTGAGCGACATGGCTTCGCGACCAAAATATCCGGAATCGACATCCTAACTTGCCCACTTAAGCACAAAGGTGCTCTGATCAAAATGGTAACCTAATGGAAAGATGCTTAACTTTTCTGATTCGTTAGGCGAACTACGCGACGAGCGCTTCTTTTTGTTTGCTCCATTTAATTAGTTATCTTGCAATAAGTAGTGCAATGGAGGTTAATTCAATATTTGTGATAGATTGTACCTACTTTGAAATCAGTTCCAATTTCTCTAGGTCTGTATTTAGTTTTTGCGTATTATGCGTATGCTTTGATATTATAACACTAACATATAAGTATACACTGACTAACCAAGACTGCTGACTAAACCAATTACCTGCAGAAAGCCTTATTGCATTAGTGTACCGCGTTCTTTTCTTTGCATTATTTATTTAGTGCAAGTTTATGTATACCGACACTAGTAGTAACATTCCACTTGTTTTTTGGTGAACGCTGTGATGTCAGAAAAAATAATTAGTCCAACAAATTTTGATTTTAGCCTTACAAGGCCACAATATCTGCGAGTTTCTTGGTGGGTTTAATTAACAATTAATGATTTATTTGGGTCAAGTTTGATAAAAAAAATCTTGTATTGGGGATACGAGAACGAAAAAGTTTACATTTCAATATTTTCTATATTATTGTCCTTAACACCTTAAACTTATAAGTTCGTCATCTCTTTTGATTTTTCAATTACCTGAAGTTCTAAGACCTACCCGAAGATTTACGTGTATCAACACGTAAATTACAATCATGTTAACTTTCCCATATCGTCCAACATCTAGGCAAATTATTTTGCTGCGAATGGCGCGGAGGTTCCGATTGTTAGATTGTGATGATGGTTGTTTTGAAACGACCATTTGATTGTTATGCCGTTTTACTTCACTAAGTATCTCGTGCACAAGCGGCGTGAATCGAAGCTGTCAGTGCGTCCGCGACCGCAGCTCGTGCCGGGTCCTCGCCAAGTGAACCGTTTGTGACATAACCCGCCACATCTTCCGCCTTCTTATTGCCGAAAATATATTTTCATCTCTAGTTTTATCTTAATCTCCTAGATTGAAACAACGATTTTCTGGCTAGTTGGTTAATGAATAGTTTGTTGTATGTAACCTTGGTTTAGACACAATTCAGTTTTTTAGTAACAATAGAGTGATGTATATGTAGGTATTATTTAAAATAAGGTATTCAAGACCGATTTCGGTATTCAGGTACAATTGATACCATCTAAGAACTGTGCCGGCATAGATCGCTGTATAATCATAGATACGGGACAATGGAGCTGGAGCGCCGTACGGGCGGTACTCGGCATATGCTGTTTGCCGTCGTCAGACCATCTTTTACAACTCGTAGACCCTCATTACGGCCATGAACGCTCGCCAAAGTTAGTAAATCTATTAAACGAAACCTAGCGCACACCTGAACCTCACCTAAACGTTTATTTTACGTAAGTCACAGTTTTCCTTAATCACTAACCCTACAGCCTATCGATGAATGATTTCACAGCTCGGAGCACTCGTGGAGACGCAGAAATGAACGCTCCAAACGGTCACACCACCGGCGTTCGCCTACGTCGCATAGGCGGAGGAGGCACCATCGCGACGACTCTTCACTCCGCTCCCCAGAGCAGGTCAGTATTCTGTTCCATACTAGTAACTTTCAGATGATGAATGATTGATGTGAAATTTATCCAACGCTCGCCTCAAAAAGTGTTCACCCGAAAACCTGTCGGCTTCTATCTCATTTATATGTCCTCGGGTAGGTACTTGTCGAAAGCATAGTGCGGAACCAGAATAAAGCATAAACGTCAGCGTGCCTGTTTGGAATAACATGCGGGACGGGTTTGGCTTGCTACTGCGCGTGCGCGTGCGCCATCGCCCGTGAAGATGTGCGCGAGAGACGACGACCTCCTCGCGCTTGCGCCCGTGCTATTTGTGTTCGCCTTCGTCACTCTGTACTGCTTCAGTCAGTCGCAAAGCTCAGCCGGCCGCCTGGCGCGTCTCTGTCGCACCGAGAATCGAGTCCGCCACGTCGGGCTGCGGCCGGCCACCGCCTGAGCCATGGCCGCACAACCGCCGCGTATACCGCCTAACAACTTGCTTTTCTGTGGACCCCCTTCCTCGTTGCCTCACGTAGTGCTGCTACCCAGTGATGCCCCTGACGTTAGCTCCTTCTACCCACCATCTGAAACTTTTGCTCAAACAAATGATGAGGTTGCTTTACACGAAATAAACAACGTGGGCGTACCAACCTATGGTGGAATATTTGATGGTCAAGTTGAGAATAACGTGCTCGAAATAGATAAATCGGGATATGGCTTGCCACCGGAAAACTATTTACGAAGGACGCATAGTTTTGATATATCCGATATTTATACTACTCATCTTGATAGTAAATCTGACTCATGTGCGTTGCGGCATCGAAGATCTGAACCGGACCTATCAAAATATGGACTATTTGTTGACACAGAAGTTACTGTAGATTGTGCTCCTCTAGAACAGCCTCAAATTGTGCTTAACAACCCCTTTTATGATGGTTCTTACGCATTGGACACGACACAATTAAATCAAGCTATGGTAATGCTACCTGAAAACTATCTAGCTTTTGAAGATGCATTTGTCCCTAGCTGGAATTACAAACCAGACTATGTAGACGGAGACTTTAATGCGGGATTGTATTACGACGGGTTACCTTTAATTCCTTCAAATGATCCATGGTCAGCTTATGGTAATGATAATGTAGGATTTCAATATTACCCTCCACAATATGAAGCACCCATAGGAGACCAAGACGGCGTACATTACATGCCCTTGACAGATTTGGATTATGCCATACCAACGTATATGAGCTTACCTGTTGTTGAAGAAGCAAGAATAGAAAACACTGAGGCACTTAATCTATTTCAAAATACGTTTGTAACAAATGTTGGCAATAATGCTCAATGTAGTGATAACGCGTTGCATTTTGAACCACAACCAAAAGCCGAATTACCAGTTGTTTTAGAAAACAATGCAATGATCGATGACGATAAGGCTAGTGCAGTAGAATCTGCTACCAATAAAGAAGCCTCTGTACAGTCCGAAGAATCCGTTAATGCTGATATTTCAAATGATGTAACATCCAGTTTGGCATTCGTTCCCAGCAGTAAAAGTTCACAGATGCCTGAAGGTGGCGATGATACCAACGATGACACATCCCCATGTTCTACTGATTATCATGAAGCTTCGGCACTCGATTTAGTACAAAGTCTTGACGAGCTTTCTTGCTCTGACAGCACGGACTTTTCACAGAGTAGAGATGAAATTTCACCAATACCTGCTGATTTGTCTAAGACTCAGATAGAAATGGTTAGCGAAGTTATAAGTGAAAATAAGATGAATGCCGAAATAGAAGCTAAAGGTGTGACTTTAAAATCTTCATCTCATCTACCTCTGAGTGAACTGCCTTCCATTCCAATACCTGAGTGCTTACCGTCAGTGTTAACTCAAGTAGAACATGCAACAAACAACCAATTTAAGCAAGTGGTGAACAACAAGGAGATTCTAAAAACAAGTACTCGAGAGAATGCTGATTTGCAGATCGATGTCTCAAAATTACTCGAACACACTTCTGATTCGTGTGTCAAAAAGGATGCTGTTTCAATTAAGACACCTCAAAACGTACCGGTTCCACCAGCAGTGCCTCCTTCCTGGCTGAAATCTAAACAATCTACTAATGGAAAACCATTACAGCCGCCGAAAATATTTGTACAGAGTGTCGATAGTTTACATACTGAACCAGTAGAATCAGGCAAGAGTATATTGGCCGCTCCACAAGCACCACCTATAGAAAATCAACAAGCTCCTTTTGAACCTCAGCCGTCTTGTTCTTTTGCGCCAGCTGAACTGCCTGTGCAAGCAGCCCAGTTGAAACCGGAGAAACAATCGAAAGAAGTAGAGGTCAGCCCATAGATTTTTTATTAATTTCAAAATTACCCGTTCAAAGTTGAATGGGTTCCTATCATGCTGTTACAAGTAATGCGCAAACGCTGCCAGCGCGTCGCTATTGAGAGCAATGCGCATCTATTTTAGCATTTTATTATTAGGTCAAGGATTGTATTTATTCATCCTTGGTATTAAGAATTTCTGATTTTAAATTTGGAAAACTAATGCTATATACTATCGATACTTAATTATTGACATCGTATTGGTTTGGTCTGGTTGAAAATATGTATTCCTATACAACGTGTGTGTCTATGAAACTGGCACTATTAGAAAGGCTAAAATCTAATAAAATCTTAAAGATTGTCTAAAAGATGTTTCGCTTGTTTTTGCAAGATGTGCTGATTCTTAAAGATTCAGTTGGCGAATAAAGTGGCTCATTTTGCACGTATAACCATGTATATTGACCCTCAAATGAATACATTATTTATCTGTACCATCCATTTATAGCATGGAATAGGCGTTTAACGGCTTTGATTGTAGACGAAAATAGAAAAGCAGCTGGCGTAAAACTTCTAATGGCAAATACTAGATGGCGCCACATGCTATAATTTCAGCCTTTCCAACCGTAACGACGCATGTGCACGGAAATAGTATCGCTATGATCACCTTCACCTAGGAGAAACCAAACATGCCTGGCCTCTTATCTATATTAATATTATGACGAGGAAAGATTTTTTGTTTGTTTGTTTGTACCGAATAGGCTCCGAAACTACTGGACCGATTTTAACCATTTTTTCACCAATAGAAAGCTAATTTATCAGGAAGGCTATTTTACATAGGCTATAACTTATTTCCAAAAAAAATAAGATCCTTAAGAAAATTGCAATAATGTAACACAAAGTAGCAAAATTTTGGCTATAAAATTCATTATTTGGCGTGCGCTGAGAAAACTATTGATGATACATAAAAATTATGTACTACATGATTAAAGTATGCATTATTACCTACAAAAAAGTCTTCGTGGGAATATATATATCATAGTTAAGTCATAATAGCAGATTTTGTGTTCTAAAATTTAATAAGATCGCCGGTAGAAACAAAAGTTGGTTATAGTATTCATTCTTATTCAAATAAATATTTTTATCATCAAGGATATTTATGTTAAAGTTAAAATACTTATTAATTCATTCGAATCGGACATTTAATTTCGAAGTTATCACGAGTGTTCACGAGAAACTTACGCGGGTGAAACCCCGGGGCGCAGCTAGTCAAAAACAAAGTCACCATTAAAATCATAATAATTCCGTTAAATTGAAATAGTATGCTGGTATTGCTTACTCGAGAGTAATCACGAAGCGTACGTACGCCTCAATTGTTGTTGTGAAACTAAATCTATTAATTTAAAAACTTGTTGGAACCGGCTTGTATCAGATGCTATCATCTTTGTTCTTTGTAGAATCTCATGATTCATGAAATAAGAATTCTCAGCTCTAAAAATTATAACAAGATAAAAAAAATATATACAGACTACGATTAAAAAACAAAGTACATACCTGCGTAGTGCACATCTCATTTGATATTTTGTTCTGTTCTAATGTTTACGTACGTCAACCCTCTATCATTCTTCCTATAAGTCGTAGGTCAAGTTTGCAGTTTAGAAAAGCATGTTATCGTGTTACTTTAGTATGGCCCTGTGGTGTGTGGCGTGCTCGACGAGCGAGGCGGTCAGGCAGGCTGATATGGTCTGATAAATGTGGTGGGCCTGTTGTCTTGCCCACCTATCTATTTGGTAATGCCCAGTTCCTTCCGGACGACCTTGTGGATTGCCGATATTGCTCTTGTTGCCTTATGAGCTCCGCACTTTCATGCATACACATCAGTGTACGTACATACCAGTCTCTGTGCAGCGAACGACTTGGCGCGAGCAGATAGGTATCATTCGCATTATCTTAACTTTTTATATTGCTGATAATTTTATTGAAACACAGCTAATATTTTTAAGTTTCGAACATTGTACTGGCTAAAAAGGGTGATAGTCCGATAAGAACTTTATTTACTAACGAATGATTATTTAACTTAAATTATTCCGAGAAAATTAATCCATGAAATCTTCTCCAGTGAATGGACGTTGTGCGTGGATCCGTGACATGTCGTCAGTTGGACGCGGATATATCCTGTTTGAACTGAAAGCACGGTTACAATTGTTTGTCCCATTGGCCATCGTTAATTAATGCCTTTGTCGAAACTCGAACATCTTTTTAGTTTTGCCTCCGACTCGGATCGTTGCGGTTATTGACGTGTTCTGTTGTTATTGTTTCAATAAAAATTGTATGCATTCTTTCATACGGTCGTGCAATATTAACATTAATTGGTATAGTTAGAATTCAGTGTTTTGTCGTTTTGTGATCATTTTACATTTGGCGCTACTTATGCGGCGGTATCGCTCGTCACAGTTGTGTAACAACCGACCGTGAGTTCGCCCGCCCCTAACGTGAAACGGGTGTTTACAGATATACTGCCTATATGCATATTTGTGGGTGCATAGTGCTATTGCAAAAAAGTAATGTCAGTAGTAGCTGTGAAGCATGATCGCGCGCGGTTACCTCTCAGGCTCACCTCCTTTTACGAGCTTTACAAGAGGTTTCTCAAGGATCACGGTTGCAAGTGGCACGATGTTTCGAAACTACTGGCCGTAGTAGCCGAAATACTGTTTGATGTGGACGGCGCTTGTAGTCGACTGGTTGGAAAGGTCAGTTTAAGTGCCTCAATTAAAACTTTTTACGTCAAGTTTCTGGTTTTCATACGTAAACCTCTGTATGTTATTATGATGCATGCGTCATGGAGCTTAAAGCTTTAAGAATTCAAATCTTGAGATGTGTCGTGAGCATAGCCAGCACCATCTATCTATGTAAACAACAAAATGAAAGCTTTCCACGTTGCTTGTCCTGAGATCTCGTGTGATTCAGTAGATGCTACTACTTATTATTATTAAAATAAACTGGAAAGGCACAAAGCATAACGAGGGTTTTTACCTGTACCCATTATTCTAGTGCCTCGGTCCCTTCCCTTCGAATAACAGCTGTTCGATCAACAGTCCCCTTTCAACCTTTCGGTCTAAAACAACTGCAAATGTTAGTGAATAGTTCTCGTACGGCTGTAGTGAAGTTTAAGTGCAATTTCACAATAATTAGTGCTGATGAATTTTTATCATCAGTGTTTCTTATTACCTTTAAAACTGTCAACATCATGAAAACGTACAACTTTTTGAGAGCCATCCAAAAATTTGTTGACTTCAACTATCCTTCAATACCAGATGATTTTTTCATCTCCGGGGTATGTAGTAGTATATATTATGATTTTAATAATCATTCAATAATTTTTCATGATATTTAGTGATGTTTGTAAACGAGGAAAATATGTTCTTATAATTATTATGTTGTTACCGCTTTTAACTCGTGTTAAACATACCCAGGGATATTTTATTACGACATTAAAAAATATTTAAAAGTATAAAAAAAATATGTTGCAGGTACCATTTTGCCAATCTAGTTTTGGTGAACTTTATTCCGATTGTTCATATTAAACTCGATTATGACTCCTAAGTACAACAGTGCGTTCACAGATAAATGAAGAAGCTACCTTTTTGATTATTTTAATATTGTTAGTCTTTGGACAAATTTTGATGCTGCATGCTATCGAATCCACTATCCACTGACATCACTAACCACAAACAATCAGCAAATCTTTATCTCGTATGATGTCGATGTAGTTCCGCTTAACGTGGATTACCTACTCGTATATCTACACTTCACCTCGTATAATCATGCTTTGTATTTCGATAAACGGCTTTTGAGTGCCGCGAGCTCCATCAGCGACCGAATGCGATCCGGCTTAAGTACCTAGTCGAAACTCACACTCGAAATTTAACCAATTATTACAATTTACATACAATACAATGTAGCACATTATTAAGTTTTGAACATAGTCTCAATATTCCAAAAAACTAAAATAGCGCAATAAGTTTTTTTGCACTTCTTTACGATTAAGAAAAAGTATTTCTGTCATCCTTCGGTTTAGTAGACTTAATCAAGGTCACCATAAGGAATGAATTCAGTCAGAGTTATGCAATATTCCAGCCACTCGCTAAAAAATTCACTATGTAAATGAGAATAAAACGACCACTTAAAACAATTTTGACGATGTGATGCTTGTAGGTATCCAAGCAGTGAAGTAACAGCTATTTGTTTTGCATGGCATGTAAATAAAAATATAACAATGAATATCATGACACCCCATTTTTAAATTTCACAAACCACACGAAACGTGTGGACGCTAAAATAAAACTTACAACATTTTATATAAGCGAGATAGCGTACTGAATGTTTTAACATAGTTTTGTGGTCTTGATAAGCTGTCTGGGACAGGGTACAGCACGTATAGAAATCGTGCCTGATATGATTTATTACTATATCTCCTGAAGCATGCGGTAGCGATCTGACTCCGAACGCTTCCACAGCCCCACACTCTTCAAAGATTATGCACGGGCAGCGGCGCGGTGCAATCTTCAGATGATAATGTTATCAGTCAACTGACGAGTAAATCGGTGCTGACCAGTGAAAACGATGTATATTTGCGATCGTTATCTTACGTGTTGGCCGCGTGCGCTAGCAGCGAATACCTCCCGTGGCATCGTCGGTATTGTTGAGAGCTCGCTCACGCTCCACTGACCTAATTGTCTGCCTCTTATTGACAGAACTGTCTTGGCTATACCTCGCCGTTCAAAGAAAGTCGGTGATAATAATTAAGCAAAACAGCATTATCAAACTTGAGGATTCAGCCATGTCTTCACGCTTGTTTTCTTCTTCTGTCCTGTTTTAGGGCCTTATGCCCATGTTTTCGCGTCTTTATGAAGAAATTGTCATCTTGATAAAAAAAAGCGAAGACGTAGGTAATGATGTGTAATGTGAAGAAATGTATTCGCGACGGGCACCTCGGGAGTGCGCGGGAGGGCGCTCCCACGGGTTGCCGATATTTTTAGTCCGCGACCATTACTTGGCACCGACGGCCGCACTCGGCTGCGCTAGTGATCTTTCTGAAATTCGTTCGCTTTTAGGTACGCTCTCAATCTGATAGCCTCAGTCTTATGTCCGGTAACACCGCGTAAACCTGTGGAAAATAGCTAACATGTTTTGGTTACCAGTGTCGAAAGTGAAGTTATAATGTTTATGAAATATGTGATCCCTCCGGGGTGATGAAAGTCGTTGTAAATACTTACACAAATCTATAATAAAACATAACATAATGGCTAGTGTTAGTGCGACCGGTAATGGGACGACGAGCCCACGGCGTCAACGATACAACCGCTCATCGACCACTAGTGTAACGCAACTGTTGTCTGATGGATATTCCAGCTTCATTAATCGCCTAACGAGACGTGGGCCCTCGGAAAAATCCGAAACCGGGGCTGACACCAAATTATCCGCAGCGCGATCACGGTTTGACGACAAATTTCTGACAAATAATAATTCTGTTTTGTCGAATGTGCGACGTTACGAAAATAATGGACATATCTCGCCTTACACATCCCTTTCGTCGAGTGTGACTGTACCGGGCGTAGGAAGGAAGTTGAACGAAGATCGCACGTTTTCTTACCTGGGTACACCTAAATCCCGTATCACGACACCACCTTTACATTCTGCTGCCAGCCTTAGCGCTTTGGGACGCAGTGATTCATTTCGTCGAGCACACATGAAAGACAATAAATCATCACCGTTCACTAAACGATATCCTTTGAAAGAAGCCAATAATAACATCGAAAACACAATTTTCTTAGGCAGTACTCGTAGTCGTCTCGAAGATAAATATTCTTCTGTATTAGACAGAATAGCAGTACAAAAAAAAGAAAGGGCTAGAAAAGATAAAGAAGATCGTGATAAAACCCTGGAACCGGAACCGCCGATGCCGAGGGGATTGATGAGGAGCTTCACCACAGCTGTTTTTGGTGAAAACTCTTTCAAAAACAATAGTTCCAGGGAGAAAACGCGAGACAAGACTCCTTTCAGAAATACATCTGATCGAAGACTATCCAATAAGCATAAAGATGAACATAAAAATGGTTTCGATGTAACTTTACGTGATCGGACGTTTTATGGTAAAGACAGAGACAGCATCTATAAAAGACACCAACGTAGATCTTTAAGAGCTGAAAAGAGTCAAAATAACGATCACAAAAGTGGAAAGTTTTATTTGCGTCCAATAGATATCAGCATACTAAGCACCCGCGATCTCATATCGCCACCTCTTGGACATAAAGACCTCAAATCAACAAAAACTCCTGCGTCATCCCCAGCGCGGGATATTGGCAAGCAAAAACAAATTTATTTCCCTTCGAGCGACGAAGACGACGACGATAAAACTCCAGTAGGTGATAGAATCGTCAGCGAGCGGGAGGCCAAGCGAAAGGAGATACAGGGCTTGATAATGAAATACGCTCATCTAGACGAAGCTTACGGTCGGATCGGTGACAAGGATGTTATAAAGGATGCGGCGAACGAAACGAGGTTGACCTCGAGGGCGGAGCCCTTAACCGTGGGGGACGTGGTGGCACTGCCGCCTGAGCTGCGCAGTCGCACCCGGCCACAGCGGCCGCGCCATCTCACTCGGCGTGCGGCTACGCCGCCTGTAAGCACACGCAACCATCGCTAACCATCCGCCTGAGCCTGCGCCTGCGCCTCTGTGTGCCGCTAACAAACACCCGGTCCGTGATTTTCAGTATAAACAAATCTAATTAATTCGAGTAACGAACCAGTTATCGAACTACAATAAAATTTTAAAAATACTTTTGTGATAATTTATCATCATCATTAGGAGTTTGTATTACCCCACTTCTAGGCATAATCCTCCACCCTCAAACGCCATTCTAGTATGTTATGGGCCTTTTGCATCAAGATAATCTGACCATGTACGGAAACTAATATCATCTATCTACCTAGCTTTAGGTCTACGTACTAAGGCCTCTAGACTATACCCTTGGCCACCACTTTGTCAACACAGTTACAAAGTGAAAATATCAAACATCTTTGGATTTACTTAATGTGTTTTTGTACAGGTAACATTCTCACACGATTAGACTAAGAAATAGCAAATATTATATTTCAATAGCTGTTGCTATGATGGATTGTGAACACAACACTTTTTCCATTAGGCATGCAATTTTCATTTTTACATCGATGTGGGTAGGAAACTTTTGCAGATTTTATGTTAGCTGAGGGTAGACTTTTCATAAAATTACTCGGTGATCTGTCACTAACAGCTACGCTAACAGTGTTTAATGTTTGAACCAATTAATAAACTATGATAGTGCATGTGTTGGATTACTTCGTTCGTATTTTGAACTCTAGAATGTCTCTATTTTGTGTAAAAATATTTTCCCATTCAAAAAATAAACGCAGTTCTAAAAGTTCAATCTCTGGCAGTGTTAGTATGTGATTTTTATAATTTGATAGTGTTAAAGGGAGATTCGGGTGGACACTTATCCTAAAGTATGTACGAAAGGCTGTGCGTGTATGTTTCGTTTGAGTGATAGTGTGCGTCGGATCCAATCCCGGAAATCCCGTCCCGATCCCGGTCCCGCGGCGGCGGGCGGTCGGGTGGCTGAGCTCGGTCGCTCGTACGCCGCTTCCGCAGCGCCCACCCGTCTGCCCTCTAACAGCATGTACGACACACCATACCAATTGTCGCTTGTCTGACGGGCAACCGTTCCATTGTCTGATTGTTGGGTACAACACTACTCGGGTCTTGGCGGTCTCGTGGCGCGCTCTCCGTGGCTTGTGGCGTGGTGCGTGCTGTGCGTCCTCGGTGCGGTGCGGATGCGGGCTCGTCGCGTGCTGCTGCGGACCTGTCCCCGGCGCGACGCCTGCCCCTGCCCTTGCGGACTCCCTCACGGACACGGACGCGGCGCCTGCAGAGCTCCCGGGCACGCTCCTCTGTCAAGGATGACAAGGACGGACACCTGTTCTACTGGCCCGGATATGTCATGGGAGCGAGATGTTCGTGTCCACAACATAACTATGCAAACAATATTACACATGTACACACATTCACACAAACACGCAACATAAGTACACACTACACCATGCTCAATACATACATTAACATTCACATAAATTTGTAAACGTCACTGAAACGTTTACATCTGACATGATACAGAAGCTCCTAAAGAATTTTATTGCTGTCAAACAACCATGCCCTTTGCAGTTCAGTGACTCGTCCTATGAAGAATTTAAACTTTTGATTTTGAATTTTATTTTCAATGTTATAATGAACAATGAAATGCTCGTTAAATGCCACATTAAACATTCCCTATATTCATGTTGGAACGACATCTTATCATTGGTCAACAATAAACAAGAATATTATGCTGAGCTCTTTTTGTCGTGAATTTTCAATATTCATTGTGCTCAATTAATTGAGCTCGCATTTAATGAAAAGCCAATGCCAAATTCCATCATGACTTAGTTCTGTATAACAAATGAGTAATTTACCTCGGTTTTATTTCAGACAAAATCATCGACACGCTCGGTGAGGGCACCTTCGGCAAAGTGGTCGAGGTGAAGGACTTAGAAATGTAAGTATTGCTGCATACTATCTTCTTTAACCAACTTCTGAACTTGATTCACTCGTTGTAGAATACAGGCCTAGATCTCTTTCCAGGCAGTAGCCTGGACCGCCTAGTACGCTGTACCGTAGTAACGGTACCTAAACATGGCCAATTCACGGATCTTAACGTAAGGTGACCAAGAAAGAGCCAGTGACGAACCAATTAATCTTGTTTAACGTATCACCCAGTAGCTATTTAATGTAGGAGGTATGTAGCGATAATTATCTGAGTTTGACATGGCATGACACCCTGCCGTGCTGACCACAAATCTACTGGTCACAAATGAAAGCTGTATATTTCAACCCAGGTTATTCCAACCATGTTTGTTGTGAAATGTTTGATTATTTGAAAAGAGATAAGTTTTTATTTAGAATTATGAGTTTATATTAGTAAGGTGATGCCGCACACATGCGTGCCGGCAACGAATCATGACACACGTTGTTTGGCAGTGTGCGCCTTACGTCAATTTATTCACCTCTATTTTAATTTGTTTATGGAATACGTAGTGCCAGCGAATTCCACTGTCTAGGCACGTCTAGGTCTCCGTTCGATTCTAAAACGATCTATTTTCCGGTTCCAGGGAGCACAGGATGGCTCTGAAGATTATCAAAAACGTCGAGAAGTACAGAGAGGCTGCAAAACTCGAGATTAATGTATTAGAAAAGTTGGCTGAGATTGACCCCGACTGTAAAAAGTGAGTAGTTTGTTTATTATTTAGCTGTATCGTAAGAGGCGGGGTGGCTGCGTGGCATCATTGTTGATAATGGAGGCTGGCTCGGTATGACGGCGAATGTAACAATATTCGACCTTGCACGTTTATATGCGACGATACGGCTCCTTGCTGGCTCGCGGCCAACGAAGAACCCTATGTCAACTCCCAAACTAAATTACCGTCTGCCGCTCGATTCTGCACATACATTTATGTGATACCCTTGATTTTGAAATTTATACTCGATAACTATTTTAATAAACTTTTTTTTCATTTCAGTTTATGTGTTAAGATGTTAGACTGGTTCGAATACCACGGGCACATGTGCATCGCGTTTGAAATGCTCGGCCAGAGCGTATTCGACTTCCTGGTGAGTAACCTTTATTGGCAAGTTCATTCATTGTCTGATTCAAATTTAGACCCCCAGATTAAACTGCATTCCAATAGGATGAATCTTTTGATTAGATAGTAAGCTAACAATATTTAAAAAAGCTGATAAAGTAGCTAGGCTAGCTTCTATGGACTATCACTGCGCTCTCGCTAGGGTTCCCTGTATCGTGAGTATCGGGAACTACGTATACCATTCTGCCAGATTATGCAAGCATTTGTCCCTTGGCAGGAATCGAACACGCATCTCTTGCGTCTCAGTCTACAGACTCAACCAAATTTTAGAACTGAGCGCCACCTTGTTTCGGAAGGCACGATAAGAGGTCTGTCTCGGCTACAACAACCGGGCGGCCTAAATTCTCTACCAAAGTTGGCTGTGCTAACTTACTTGAAAAAAAACTGACTATTTTCAGTGCAGGGGGCTAGACAAATACCTCGCGCTTACTTTTCCTTTCACGCTAACGCAAATTTGTCAAAGTAAAACTTGGCAGCTGTCACGTGACATTTCCACAGCTAATGTCATTTCCACAAAAAATAATATTTCCACAGGTGTTAACGACAACAGAAAGTGGTATTTGTCTAGTGATTTGTTAAGATTGGAATGAACTTGCTGTAAACATGTAAAATGCGTGAAATTTCCATTCCTTCATATCCGCGCCAATGTGGATTGAAGCTTAGAACCAACATCACCATCAGCCTGTAGAAGTCAACTGCCTTTTACATAGACTTCCCCTAAGAAGTGCCATGTCGAATGATCTTGGTCTACCTTCAACCATCATCCGCCGACTTCCCGCCTTATAGATAAACATTTCAATTTACAGAAAGACAACAACTACCAGCCGTACCCGCTGGAGCAAGTGCGGCACATCGCCTACCAGCTCATATACAGCGTGTTGTTCTTGCACGACAACAAGCTCACGCACACTGATCTCAAGCCGGAGAACATCCTATTCGTGGACAGCGACTACGAAACCTGCTCCGTCTATACTCCCTCTAAGAAGGTATCTACCCCTGTACGTAGTTCAATCTATATAATCAGCTCACATTCACACACATGTAGGCACTCTTCCTTTCCGGTTCTCTTGTCTTTTCTTTTTTTCTTTCTCTCTTTTATGTGCCGCCTTCATAATATCATCCGCCTGTCTGGCTGATATATAGTTCATGTATGTTAAACTATTTAGTGTTTGTTGACTTTATGGCCACCTCCGCTCTGCCGGTGTTACGGTTAGAGGTTAGTTGCGCCTTCTCTCAGCTGGCTTAGCACGAGCACCTAGACAACCGTTCTGTCTACGGAAGAGGAGACAAAGATTACATCTGCTTCTCTTTCCGTCAGAAAACAAAAGAGAGAGACAGATGTATGTTTTGTCTTCTATTCCGAAGAAAAAAACGTTGTCTTGCGTGCGCATGCTTCTAGTGCTGGAAGCTATACACGTGGCTGCACTGGAGGTAGGCAATTCTCTAAATATTCTTTGTACATGCTGGGTTATTTGTAAAGCAAAAGCTCTCGAACCATAATTCATTCCATCAAAGGCAATAAATTTCTAAAAATAGGTTATTCTAACATAAGTTTTTGTGCTTGATGGTAGGAAACTAGGGTCCGTTTTGCTTTACAAATAACCCTGTATAAAGTTCAATAAAGATTTTTTATTTAATTTTTGGCAAGTGTAATTTTATAGTAAAAAAAAAAAATGGACACTTTTCACACAACATCATCTAGCCCTAAAGTAAGCAGAGCTTGTGTTATGGGAACTACATGACTGATAACTAATTAAATACTTTTTTTTAATACATACATATTATACATAGAAAACACCCAGACCCGAGACAAATATATGTAGATCATTAAAACATTTGTCTCGCAGCAAGAATCGAACCCGCAACCTTCTGCGTCTCTTCGCCTACTGCGCCACATAGGTCGTCTTTCTTAGTTTTTCAAAATCACACAGTATAGAACTAAAAAGTAAGATCTAGACTGGTAAAGATGTGAATTCCCTATTGTTTTCGATACATACATGTGACATATAGTGCCATCTAGTAAGTTTAAGGGGAACTAGCCTGGCCTGCCACTGTTAAAACAAAAAGAAGAGTGTTAAGAGATTTGAAGCTTGTTCGTGTAAATACTAGCTTCTGCCCACGGCTTCGCCCACGTAGTACCCGAAAAAAAGTAGCCTATGTGTTATTCTGATGTATAAGCTATATTACTGTAAAGATTCATCAATATATGTTCAGTAGTTTTTGTGTGAAAGAGTAACAAACATCCATCCTCACAAACTTTCGCGTTTAGTAGGTCGATTATATCCTCAATCCGTCTACACATAGTAAAGGCTAGACGCTATAAGGCGAGGCGATGCGATGCGGGGTGGAATACCGACGTGCGAAAATAAAGCCTAAAAGGCATCAGCCCAACAGCAAACTTTCGTTTTATTATAAAAACAATGATAATGTAAATTGACAAGTTAACAGATACATTCAATTTGCTAATTTAAAAATTTTATTTAGTAATTACCTTCTGTGCGCAGCATAGGTCATTGATCTAATTTGTCGACTACTCCTAAATATAGCACTAGCCATTCTAATATAAGAGGAAAACATACAACAACATTTCTACTCAAAAGTTGTTTGACCGACCTGTATGTATACATAATATTTTAAAGAGGCAAACACTATACTTATCACTAATTGGTGAGCTGTCACCGTCGCCTATTGGTGTCTGCAACACAGGGTCATTGCTAATCAGTGGCACCAAATACCCTTTAAACCGAAAATTACACCTATTTTACCTAGACGAATTCTTTCACATGGAATATGGTTAAAAAAACTGGCAATACCTGTGCTATTTCTGGCTTTTGTAAGGAGTACGATTGATGATATGGAATGATGGATAGAGGAACGATTTGCGTACTTGATTGTAATGGCTAGCTTCAGTCGTCGGCTTCGCTCGCATGGCACCTAGATGATAAGTTTATTCTACGCGTACAGTTAAGCCTACGTGTTATTCGAAAGGTCAGGTCGAAATCTATCAATTCCTTTAATCTAAATAGGTCCGTTACGAGAAAACCGAAAATAAAAACATCAATTTCGTATTTGTAAAATTAGTAGGAAGAAAGTAGGAGATCAGGATTGTGATTGACGCTTTAGCGTTGATTTATTAACGTAATTTTCTTCAAACTACACTGCCATATTATGCTCTCTGAGGAAAGTAGCTTTTACGGACATCTTTCTATACCCGTTGCCTGATAGAAAGTCGTTCTTGCTTCTTAAGGTCATTATGATTGATGTGTTTAACATAACCACTCGTTGCAGAAAAACTTGTCATGCGCTAGCGTAATGGACGTAGCACATTTTCTATCAACTCTTCAATCAAATTAAGTAAAATCATGCTCTAGGATAAACGCACTTAGGGCAGCATCTGGTAACAGGTTCATGACTTTAACTCCCATAGTGGATATTAGATTTGTACTTAGACATAAGATTCGTGAGGAGTGATAAGGTAGGAGGTAGTCCAAAACAAGTCCAAACATTATTATTTGGGCCGTGCCCACTTTTTGTGAAGTAATTAGATAGAAGATACTTAATATTGCACAACAAATAATATTTCAGCTAAGTACTACAAACTTTGACAATGTTGTACAATGGGCGGTCTTATCGCTAATAAGTGATTCCTACTAGAGGACGACCTTTGGATGGAAGGGACTGTACGAAATATTACAAGAAAAAACAAAATAAATAAATTTAAGTAATAATATTATCGAGCCCGTGACATGATGGCCTTGCAGCCCATCGCCGCCAAGCTTTCGAGTTTTCAATCCTAGGCTTCATCGCGTTGTTTTCTTTTACCAATTCAATATTTATTCCTGAAAAGATACGTCTAAAAGACGCGGATATCTACAGTTCATAATGTTGCATAGAAAACTGTAATATACTTACAGTTTTCGACAGACTCCTCATTTTGCACTATTAACTCATTGTGTATTATTTCCAGGCGCATGACTTACTTCGCGTGAAGCGCACGGATGTCAGACTCATCGACTTCGGGAGCGCGACGTTTGACCACGAGCACCACAGCACAATCGTATCCACGAGGCATTACAGAGCGCCAGAAGTCATATTAGGTGAGCATCTTCTAATTATATAAAATCTTTAATAAGTGACTCACTGACACAGTGACTGACAGACTGACAAACAACGCACAACCTGAACCGTTAGTCCTAAAAACCAGAGGCCTAATTCGATTGTCTTATTGCGATGCAATTCAGACAAAGATGTAAAATCCCGCTTTGTGATTGAGGACGCTGTGATAACGCTATCGCCATAAACAACGCTGATTCTAAGATTTGTTTCTTTTGGTGTCCAATGGTGCACTAAGAAAGTTTAAGCCGAAATTGCACCCTAGATAGAGAGGGAAGATGAAAATATGTTTGAAGACAATTTGACACGGTTCTAGTCGCGGGTCGTTCGTTCGTTTTTTTATTTAAATTTTTGTTGTACAATTGACAAGAGCAATAGTAAAATCGTTATTCTGCGTAAATAACGAGTTACTACAAAAAATAATTAGGTACATCTTTTTTATATTAAAAACAATAAAACTAAACAATAGTACAAGTTATTACATACAATGCAACCTACATTCGAATAAATTATCATAGTAAACACTATGATATTCATGACCCATAATCGTGACCTGTTGACGCCTTCCTGTTGATAAGCTATTCTGTAGTCGTTTATCGTACTATAGAATAGCTAGACATCTATATGTTTCTGTATGTATTTTTTTAGATACATGGAAAATCTATAAAGTAATATTATTTTCAACTATGAATATGGCTAGACAAGACTACAGTACTAAAATATGGCATAGGTAAAACCTACATCTTATAAACTTTACATACATACTATAAATAATAAGTTTTATAACTCGCATTACGTAAATAGCTTGTCATGTTAAATTTCTTCCAAGATGTAAACACATTTTATGTTACTGTTACGAGACATGTTAGAATACTTAATGGGACTGTGACGCAATTGAAAGGTTAGGTTAAATGTCTTGAGATCATTATCACACACCGTTATGAGGCGAATGGTCTAAACTTCCCCTGTCATAACAGTAAGTTGCTGTGAAAGTGTAATTTAAGAGTATTATCTAAAGTTATCATTCCATGAAATTAAATTTGAAGGTAATGCAAACACATCAACCTAAACTTTGTTGACTGTGGATGTTTTAGTACAAATTTTTAGTTTAACATACTATTATTTTTTTCTGAAAGCAAAGTAACGTATTGGCAGACGGCCTAATCTATTTAGGAAAACCGCATAATTTTTATTTGCTTTAAATAACATACTTCAATGAAAATTGTGATAGAGAATCTTTGCTTACATAAGAAAAGGCATCCAAGATTCAGACTGAAAAGTTAAACCATTTTTTTCTTTGGTGTTTATAAAAGGCGTGACCACTAAGGCTCATAACAGTTCATAACCCTGTATTGTGTGTTGCAGAGTTGGGTTGGGCGCAGCCATGCGACGTGTGGTCGATCGGGTGCATTATGTTCGAGCTGTATCTCGGCATCACGCTGTTCCAGACGCACGATAACCGCGAGCACCTCGCCATGATGGAGAGAATACTCGGACCCATACCCTACAGGTACCACCACCTCATAGTGTTAACCCTCGAATATATCTTCAGTTTTAACGATAATCACGCAAAGAAAACGATACATTTTTGTATTCTCTTATCTCTCTCTTATGTAGACAAAATAGTTAAATAGTTGTCTTGGTGCTCCTTATCATGCTAAGCCGGCAGGGCGGCCTGGTTATCTGCGGTTCCGTAGCAACCTACACATAAATAAATAATAAATAAATAAATACGTGATATCTATTACTCAAAAAGAAAAAAAAAACGTATGTATAATAAATTTATTTGTGTATCAGTAAAATCGAAGCACCTTTTAAAGAAATAAGAGGTACAATGGCTTTTATTTCACATAACATATATTCTATTTCAGAATGGCACGTAAAACACGAACAAAATATTTCTACCACGGCAAATTAGACTGGGACGAAAAATCGTCAGCTGGGAGATATGTCAGAGAAAACTGCAAACCACTATTGGTGAGTACTTTTTGTTATATTGTGTACTACATCTGCAACACCAGAATACCACCTAAGTATCCATATACTTTAAGCTGAACACAGCAATTTGAGCAAATGTCCGTCAACCACCTAAGCGAAGCGGAGAGTTGTGTAAAATCATCCATTAAGATCGTTAACTAATGCGTCAGGTCTTCTACGCGCGATTCTATTGAGTGATTTTACGCACGCTACGGTACGCTTGGCAGTAGAAGTAGATACCGTGCTAGTACTTCCCCGGACGTACCCCTTTCTCATAGAGCTATTGCTAAAGATGTTATAGTATCCCAAAAATATCAACCTCGGCGGGGACAGAACCCTTACCTGCTGCATTACTCGCTGCTAATTAACCCTTACGTACTGTACAACTCGGCCACGGGGTCAGGTCGCAGCTTGCTTGAAATTCTTCTGGCTCTTGCTGATGCTGACTTATTTTTACAGAGGTACCTGCAAAGCAATAGCGAGGAGGCGCGGCAGTTGTTCGACCTGATCGGGCGCATGCTGGACTACGAGCCCTCACAGCGCATCACGCTGCGGGACGCACTCAAACATCCCTTCTTCAACAAGCTGCCGCCGCACCAGAGGCTAGGTCAGTACCAGAAGTATGTAGACATTACCCATCTACATACTTCTACTATACCCAAGGCTAGCCTTTTACTTATAATTGTTGACTAGAAACGTGTAATTCGAGCAAAACTGCATACCCAATCAATCATCCCGTACAAATAAGAAGTTAAATTGCCATAAACAGAAACCTACTAACATGTCGGTACGTTCATTTATATATGTGAATTCAAGACGTCTTTTTGATATTTTCAAGTGTGAAAAACAATTTATCATAAAATACAAATCATACCGACCTGTCAGTTACTTGTGAAGCTACACACGCATTATTTGTGTGCCGCGGTTCCGATCACACAGAAAGTGTCCACCCACCTACATTTTCATATAAAGCGTAGCTAAATACACGTGTGTTAGTACTTGTGCGCTGCAATGGGCTGGCGGGTCAGAAATCTGTATCAGATATACATTTTTTTTAATGTATTTCTGACCCTAAGAAACTTTCTGTTTACTCTTATTTATATAAAAACTTTAATAAACATGCATAATTCCGATATGAGCTCAAGTTTTAGTCAACTTAAATCTAGCTTAATGGTATTCACCTTAAACACTATCTCGACTCGACCACCAGTATAATATGAGTGCAATCTTCAACAAAACAAAAACCACAGTCTTGCTCTAAAAAGTCTAAAAAGTGAAGTACTTAGTGTCAAACACGCTTTGTTTCCACCATTTTAAATTAGCACCGTGTACAAATATGTAATTTTCGTATATTAACGTGTACATGAATGACATGCAGTCTTTTGTTATAGGACACCAGTTTACAAGGCCAGCATACTTTAGGTCAGGCCTATTATATTGTTGACGCTTTTTGGGCTTTATTTATTTTCTTTCGTATATAGCCAAACACTGTCTGAGACATGGTGCTGAAAAGTTTTATGTTTATATTGTGCCGTTCTTTTTATTGGCTTCCGAATTGTTGCGTTTGAAAACTTTGGTTTTTTTCTTGGTTCATTTTATTTTATATTGTATTGATCATGTCAATCGAAAGAGGGGTTTTTAAACTTATTTCGTGGTCGTCTGTTTTTATTAACCTTCTAGAGATTTCGCTTTTATACCTAATTCAATACGTACCTAGATTTTTCTTATAATCCTAGTAATTACTTTTATTTGCTTTTATTTATGTTTATAAAACGATTTTCAATCAAAGATTTTCAACTCGACTCATAAATAAATAATAAATAATCAACTTGTTTTACAATTGAAGATAAATAGCGTTCTATATTTTGACCAAATTACCTACAATTGACCAAAAGGGTTTCCTGTAGCTATGAACAAAAAAAAATAAGCAGTGAGCTCTCTTTAATCCGTGGCTCGAATAGTTTTCTAGCTCTTCAAAGTCAAACGAGGAGAAACCGAGAATTTAACGGAAAACTGAAAAGATAACTTTCAAAAATGTAGCTTCTACATTTCGTATTCCTTACAAACAGGTCTATCTGCTTCAGAAAATTGACTAATCTCCTATGGTAGTTATACAAACATATCGATGTGAAAATCTTTAATCGCCCAGTTGTTTAATAATGTTATTGTATATTTAATAAAGTGAACAATAAACAATTTTTCATTCATCCACTTATTACTTTCTGTAGGTAACCGCAAATCTAGATTCGCATGTAGCAGAAAGCATATGAATAAATGACGTGTGTTTTCAGGCAATGACAGGCGATGCAACGGTGAGAGTTCGGGATCGCGCGAGCGCTCGCACTCGCTGAGCAGGTGAACGCGCGGCTCTCGGCCGGGACTCGAGCGCGGCGGGGGCCGTCCCCGCCACCCGTCACACGGCGCGCCGTGACTGTGACGTTGTACAGTTAGTATAATGAACGTGATAAGTGATAATTATTGTCGAACACTGTAATCTAGGTAATATTTTGTTGTGAATCGGTACTTCTCAATTTGTATTTATAGAGTAATTATTTTAAAATAAAGACTGTCAGTCTACTGATTGTTTTCACTTTTGTATTTGACTTGATTTACCCTTAGATTATAACGATCAAATATTGAAACGTCACTAAAGATTTAAGTAGAGTAGGAAAGAGATGGCGCTATATAATTATTATGTATGAAGCTGTTATTTTCTAACCGTCCATAGGGCGTGATTAAACGTTGAATAGCGTTTCAGTATTCGGCTGTAAGACATCAACATTCATTTTAAAGTTTAAAGTTAGAAAGAGATTGTGCTATGCTATAAACAATGCCTAAATCTGTCGTCTGATCGTTCTTAAGTCGTGATTAAACGTTGGCGGTTAAATCCTCTCTGTTTAACTAAAAGTCGAAACAAAAATGCTTAGAAAACGTATGAGGATGACAATGGAAATAACCCGTAGGTGTACTTCCTTCTCTTAACTTAGTTCTCGTAAGTTAGACTTCTAAAATCTAAATTCAGCTCAGCATGTGTTGAATGTGTTTCTATGGTAAGTCATGCCAAAAATGATACCACTATACCTCAACCATTCAACACAAGGAGCCAAATAGGGACCATAAATATATAAAATACTTTAAAATGTGAATTTAAGAATGAAATTAATCAGATGTATTTCGAATTAATTGAAATACATGCGTATAATTTCCTTCTTAATGTTTTTTTTAATTATCCATAATTCGAGCGGTACACTGGAAAGGCGGTTCGGTTTAACTCTTAACACCCTCCGCCTTTAAACAATAGCCCCGCTAGCCGAATAATGTGAAAAAGTGTTTTTCCGGCGTAATAGGAAAAAAGTTACATTGAAAATGCTATCCTTTCATCCTCCTAGCGATGGGGCCCCCTGGATAGAAGCACACGCACGATTACGTGGTCACCGCGCGTGGTTCCAACTGTATAGTAAAAAGCGGAGTGGGGGGTAGTTCGCTTTTGTATCTATGAACGCAAGTACGAGGAAAAATATAAAAATTTTACACGGACCAATCACGCGTCGTACCCCGAGCCCCGCTTAACCTTGGACACCTATAAATCAACTTCTGCGCACTGTTATTTCATGCTCACTACTCGTGATGGCAACAATACCATGTTATTCTTTCTGATAAGACAAATAAGCTCATTTGGGTTTACTGGGAATCAATCTTCGTGGCGTGAGTTCAAATAAATAGTAACAGGAATAATAAATAGGAATCAATTTATTACAACATTCATATCAATAAATACAGCATACATGTTATGTAAGTAGTTTACATAACTTATGCCAAAATTTTAAGAAGCTATACTAATGAAAATTATCTTATAAATACGTAATGGAAATGAATAATTTGAGATTTTAAGTAACTAGGTACCACATATATAGCAAAAGTGTTGGAATGATGATTAAATAAATAATAAACTCATACAGAATCGAATCTGGCAAGACAGTAAATGCTTGTCAGTTATAAATGACTCTTCTCCATAGCCGTTATATAATTATCACAATAATGCAATCCTCAGCATTACAAAGCAAGCTCAAATACATAATTAAATGAATCATACCCTTAAAACGCCGTTCTGTAAAGAAATTGCTTTGTGTTAAAAAACCGGTAGGTACTAGCCAATGTTTGTAGTTTTATATAACATTGAACTCAGATCTTTATAATCAAAAACTTTGGTTTATTTCAATATCAAACCTTTGTAAATGGATCATGTCATATATCGACAATGAAGCTCAACCAAATTAATGATAACTTTCAGTAAAACGGAAATAATGTTAAATCCCGTTTTAAGTGCAAATTATGTTCGTGCCATAGTTTCAATAATATTAGATACTTATCGGTTTATGTTTGAAACAATTTGTATCCAAATAGGTTAAAATACAAAATGGTATGAGCGATTGTGTTGCATTTTTTTAACGAGCTTTTTCCTCGAAGACCGAAAAGCATATTAGTCGACTTGATATAATTCGCACGCTTGTACACCGCGGCGCAAGTATTAAACAATGTAACACAAAATCGCTACCAATCACAGTACAAATTTTATAGCGATAAGGCCCGAGTTCACCAACACAATAACGAATCTAAACAAAGCTTTAAGACAATGTGTTCATTGGAATTTGTCATTATAAACAATGGTTATTTGTTCCGTTTATTATGTTGGTGAACTTAAGTCCAAAAGTAAAACGTATCAAATCGCCTGGATCACAGTTGTTAGATCATGTCGACGCGCTGGTCCTGTGCCGGCCACGAGTACACGGGCGGAACCGCAGCGCTGTAGTTCACGTCGTACATTTGCGCGCGGATGAACTTCTCGGTGTCTTTGGGTTGCGGTTGCACTGACGCTTTGCCTGCAAAAACAAGTCCCATACAGGCTAGGAATCGATTCTTAAAACAACATAGCACTATGTTGTTTTAAGAATCAGAGACTACGTCATGTAAACTAGCTTGACCAGAGTGTTGATCATGGGTTTTACAACGCTACCTTGCCTTTCGCTTGACGCCTCAAACAGGTAACGGCCCTACTTTTTTGGATGGAAATCATGGTTAGGTTAGTCAGTTTATCAGTTTTCCTTCCATACGAGAAATTCAAGCTTTTCGTCTTGTATGTTCAAACGGCAACATTTCACACGCTCTCTTCGATATACGCAAGATTCCATGCCCGCCGTGATAAGACTAGCATTACCGTCACTGCCTATAGAGTCATTTACGAAATTGCTTACTTATCTTACTACCGTTTAGTAGTCAGTTGGTACCAGTGATTTACGGCATGCCGTAAATCACTGGTGTGATAACGCCAAATGTCATAGGAGCGGTATCAATTACTGGTACTGCGACAATTTATGGGTAAACAATGAAGTCAATGGATCGATAACATTGTAAAGGTCACGGGAGTATGGATATAGGTGGTTCAAGTCTTAGGTATCCTTACCCTACCGCTCATATAACAATGATGATATGTACTCAATACAGGAGTAAAATATTTTGGCAAACTCTGTTATGCAAGATTAGTGTTGTCACGTTGGCATGCTGGACGCGATAAATGCATATTTTTAGAGTGTTCATAAACGTGGCAACAGTCGTTGGCACAGTGTAATTTCATTATTCGGACGGTAGGCAAGTATGTACGTACTTTACAGTGACTAAACAAGTAGGTTTATGCCATTCCTAGCTGGCAAGAGCAGCAGACTTCGTATTTGACGACGAAAAAGAGGCAAGTTATATCTTTCTCTGCCTGTATTCTTACGTCAAACAAGAAACAAAAAAATAAAAATACATATCTTCCGTAGGTAGTGAGAAGTCTTTGGTTTCTATGAGAAAGATAGAAAATACTTTATCTCGCACTAAATAACATTTTAGCTTGGATATGCACTACAAACTTTGACAATGTTATACAATGGGCGGTCTTATCGATTAGCGATCTTTACTAGCCTACTGAGAAATAACGGTTACCCGTCAAAGTTTTTCCCGTGCTCAACGTTGCTGTACTTCTGTGTACGAGCACGCAAGGTACTCTACTTCGGTATAGATGGACTTATACACAGCTAGTCGTAAAGTTAGCCATCAGCTGCTGTTCGTTTACTTACCGACTTTGTACGCATGTTCAACCACTTTCTTGGCGATTTTGACGGAACAGTTTTTGATCTGGTCCAGGGGTGGGTATAGACTGCCTTGGTCCAAGTCATCTTGCGAGACGATTTCAGCCAACGCCTGCAAGAAGTTAATATTGCCTTAAAATAATGTCAGCATAATATCTGGAGGTTTAATCTCTCTATTTATTCGGCTCGAACGATCAACGGATGAACTCTATTGCTATCAAGTCAAAGGTCTGTCGAAATACCACGATGTCCAATCTCAGTAGCATGATGTCCGACTCGACGAACCAAACCGGTTTAGTTATCCGGCTCGAAGTGCCAAAGTGTCTTACCTCAGCAACTAGCAGCTTGAGGTCGTGATTACCGGGTTGAAGGACAATAAATCAATCTCAAATCAAAAAGCTAGTCTCATCCGGCTTGAAGGACCACCGGGTACAGCAATGCAATTCCATCCGGCTCGAAGTAGCAGCGTCTTACCTCAGCAGCTAACAGCATAAAGTCATCGGAGATATCCACGATCCCGGCACAGATGATGCCGAGCGCGAGTCCGGGGAAGATGTAGGCATTGTTGCCCTGCCCGGGGCGCAGCAACCGTCCGTCCTTCGTACGGTAGTCCGGGAACGGGGAACCAGACGCAAAAATAGCGCGATCCTGTCATATACGAAAGATAATATGTTAGATTCAGTATCTCGAGTTAAAATCCGAAACGAGGAAATTTGCGAAAACGAAAACTAATGAAATATGGGAAATTAAAGTCAAGCTCTTAGAATAAGCAAGTTGAGATAGCAATAGGACAACATAACCTGCAGAACTTGCTAGAATTCCAGGGACGCTACTGCAAAATGCCAAAGTTTGAGGGCGCTTTTAACAGAATTACAACGCTAATTATGTATCAGTATGCTGACCTTTTTGGCGCGGCGTTAAACTGTCTAGAAAGATGTTGTCTGTTTCTATTTTACTTATAAGTAGGCTATTAATATTTGTTGTTTTGTTTTTTAACTGTTTCACCATCATATTGGTGCATAATTTGATTATTTTTTTTATGTTGTACTGAATAATGTACATTTCAAAGTTGTCTGAAATAATGAATACATTTAAATGATTATCATACTCTAGATAAAAACTAGATGTATCCTCACATCGGTATTGCTATAGGCCTCCTCAGCGGTGCACTCGGCCTTGCTGGTGGGGTTGGAGAGCGCGAAGATGACGGGCCGCTCGTTCACGGCGCCCATCTTGCGGAGGATCTCCTGGGTGAAGGCTCCGCCGATCGCAGCCGCACCTGGCGCACAGAAAAAATAAAAATAAAAAATCTTAAAACTTTGTTTCAGAAAGGAAGTTTATAAAGGAAGAGATTAAAATGAGACAGCCCTAAAAAAATTAGTAAGAAGGGGCGCTAGCTAACAGAATAGGGTTTTTACAGCCTTACAGTCAACCTGATGGAAAGGGGTTACCGTCGCCTTTCGACAGCTGGGGTATTGCCTGGGGTTGCCAGTTATTAAACAATAGTTCTGTCACTTTATTGAAGTAATGAAACCAATTATACATAATTTTATGACCCGCGACTCGTGTATACCTTATAGTGCAGCGCCACCTAGTGACGTGTGGCAATAAAACCTAAGAAATTATTACTTTCGATTACTAAAAACCGAATAGGAACCAAGCAGTACCTATCATACCTCCTCCCACCCTAGACCGACTATACCCGATTACCGGCTCATATGTAAGCATAGATACGATCTGCCGTTAGTGTAGTAGATACTTAAAATATGCTGTTATTGAGACCTGCGAAACGCTGTTTTTTTTAAAGAAAAGCTACTTTTTTGTAGATTATAAAATTTTGATGCCTCAGAAATTACTATGCAGCGGGACGGATTTAAATTTTAAATGGGTTACTTTGTGTCTTTCTGTGAAGATATAAGTCATTAAAGCGTGAATTCATAGTCGGGGGTTGAACAGTCCCCAAAAATCCATCATTCAGCATTTGCCTTATGGGTGCATAAAGGTTAAATTCGCACTTGATTTTTTACTTAGCGCCTGAACAGTCCCCTAGGGGAGCCCCTATTTGACTATGAATTCGGTCCTAAGAATCTTTAACAGCATGACTCACCAATGAGTACTGAAGGCTTGACCATGTCGACGACCTCTTGCAGCGTGCGAACGGGCGCATGCTCCTTAGCAAACTTCTCCTTGTGCTCGTTGAGTCCGCCCTCCGGCCGGTTCTTCACGATGAGCCCCTTCGAGTCCACCATCCAGATGCGGCCGCGCGCCTCCGCCTCCGCGCATCCCTCCGCCTTCATCGCCATCACGCACAGCTCCGCGATGCCGAGAGACGCCTGCGAACATGGATATTACGAGTACATTAAGGCCTGAATTCATAGTCGGGGGTTGAACAGTCCCCCAAAATCCACCAGCATTCGCCTTATGGCTGGGGGTGCATAAAGGTTAAATTCGCACTTGAATTTTTACTTAGCGTCTGAACAGTCCCCTAGGGGAGCCCCTTATCGACTATGTATTCGGGCCTGTAACGTTGATTTTGGTTCATAAAACAAAACAAAGTGTCGCTCAATATCTATAGATTTCTCAGATTATACTTAGGGTTAAGTATAATCTAATAAGACGACCTCTGTGGCGCAGTGGGCGAACGCCCGCCTGTGACGTAGAAGGTTGCGGGTTCGATTCCCGCAGCGGGACAAATGTTTGTATCAGCAGATATTTGTCTCGGGTCTGAGTATTTTCTATGTATAATATGTATGTATTTACAAAAAATATATGTATTTAAGTAGTATATCAGTCATGTAGTTCCCATAACACAAGCTCTGCTTACTTTGGGGCTAGATGATGCTGTATAAAAAATGTCCAGCATTATTTATTTATTATTTATTTAAGTATAATCTGGCGTTTTCTTAGATAAGACGGCAGGTTCCTTGTTCTGATCATAAAGCAGTGCATTTTGCAGTGCAGTGTTACTATGTAATTCATTCATAGGCCCCTATACAGCAGTTAACATTATTTATTATTACTTGATATTTTATTGTTTAACTTAATTTTTGTTTGACTTTGTTTAACTTTCTCTTTTATACCGATCAAATTTATATTTTTTATTGAACAATGCCCCTTTACAGCAGCAATTTAACCTTTATAGTAATACCTTATTCATGAATAAAACATTATAGATACGTATGTAAGTAAAATAATTGCCTGTTTCTAGCGCCCATCCAACTACAATGTAAGTTTTGTTATATTTTTATCGACGTAGCCAACTGTACTGTATGTTCAAGGTTAAAAATAAATGAGTATGAGTTTTCTATTCACGATTTCATGTTGTAAAAACGAGAATTTTCACGTACTGTATTACTATCGGTGAAGGCACCGACTAAGTTTCGACTCATTCCGAGAGTCTTCATCAGGGTGAGTGGTTGCGACTTTCTCCTTCCGCGTCGCGCCGTGCACTACGTGCGTAGTGTACGGCGATAGTTTTTGGAATAAAAAAGCAACGTATTTGTTTGTCTGTTTAGGAAATCTGGAACACGGCTCGATTGATTGACTACGTGCGTAGTGTACGGCGATAGTTTTTGGAATAAAAAAGCAACGTATTTGTTTGTCTGTTTAGGAAATCTGGAACACGGCTCGATTGATTGTAATGTCCTCATTGTTTTATGCTACAATAGTGAAAGTTAACTATAGCCCACCTGTTTGTAAGCGGCTACCATAGCCTATAGACACTTGCAACACCAGAGATACCTACTAGCGCGTTACGTGTGGTAAATGGTAAAAAGTTTTACCTCTCCAGCTCCCTGGAAGACGATAGTGTTCTCCGACAGCTTCTTCCCCGTGACCCTGAGGCTGGCAAGCAGGCCCGCCACAGCCACCGAGGCTGTCCCTTGGATGTCGTCGTTGAACGTGCAATATCTGTACACCATCAACGTCAAAGTCATTGAAATTCATTGAAAACACAAGCATAATTAGAGAATAGTGGAAGTATATACCTACTTCCACTATTCTCTAACTATGCAGGGGTTATCGTGGTATGGGCATTGGGCATACTATCCTTAGGAGGTAAGAAAGTCATACTACGCGAAGGTAATAAATATGGATGGATTGTGTGATAGTTGACCGTAGACCCGTGGGTAAGAAAGTAGTTAGAAGGTACCTCGGTAGCTACTGAGATGACAATATACCACGCACTTAACTATTCTCTGCTGACATTTCCTGGTGACTCCGACTGTGCTCATGAGGAAGGAAAATACCTTTGGTAAGCAGCCTTTTGTACACTATAGTTTCTTTGTGCAGTAAAGAATTAAAAAATAAATATTAATGGTAAACGAAACGTTACATAGAAAAACGGAGTATTAATGTAGGTAGGTACATGATGGTCTAGTTCGAATATATCCTAAAATGATATCAATCCAGGATGATTTAAATCTTAAGATCGTTAACTTACTTGCCACGGTACTTCTCCAGCAGCCTGAAAGCATTTGCATTCCCGAAATCCTCGAACTGAATGAGGCAGTTCTGTCCGAATCGGCGCACCACAGCTTGCATGAACTCTTCGACGAAGTCGTCGTATTCGGCGCCGCGCACACGCTTCTGACGAAGACCGATGTACAGCGGGTCTTCTAACATGCCCTGAGTGTTGGTACCCACGTCTGGAAAAACAAGAATGTTTCGGAATTGTTTTTCTGAGCAATTTGAATGTGACCTGCGTTTGGCTTCCAATAAGCGATTTGTTTTATTCGATTTGAGTAATCGAAATGTACAGCGTAAGCTTAGTTATGAGAGTCTTGTGGCTATTCTCGATCATATAGCACACTTCGGCCACTCTCGATTATAATATGATAATTGCGTCCGTAATCCCACATGCAAGGTTTGTGCAAGGGAACGGTGCCGTTGTTACGCGAGAGGCCTTTTTTGTACTAAGTACCTACTATCATGTATTCTATGCCTGTAGAAGCCTTCAAAATGAGCCCAGTCGGCTTGCTTTTTATGCAACGAGGAGTTCCATTATATGCATCATTCGTTCATTACATTAGATAAGCCGTCGTTATTATATTGTATCGTCATACTGATTCGAAGTTTTGAAATTAATCGATCATCAGGATCTGCGTCAAAACCATCCTCACACTACATAAATTTGAAACGTTTTTTGCTCGAATCCAATAGCTCTATAGCACTGATTCTCAAAGTGGGCGATAACGCCCCCTTGTGGACCCTGAAGGCCTTCAGGGGGGCGGTAGAAGACTCTAGAAGATATTAGGGGCGCAAAGGCGGTCTGTAGGGGAAAGCATTGGTTATTATTATGGAAAAATAAGTTTGAGAACCTGTGCTCTATAGAGTAGTACAATAGGTATGGCTAATAAATAACAGTTATTTCTCACCCAAAGTGATGGGTAAGCATTGGTGCGGCTTGATGCCAGCGAGTGCCGTGTACAGAGACAGCTTGCCAACGGGGATGCCCATTCCACAAGCGCCCAAATCTCCCAGTCCGAGGATACGCTCTCCGTCAGTCACCACGATGGCTCGGACGTCTGTTTCTGGCCTGGAAAATAACTTACTATAGTCTATTCCAAATGCAGAGCAAAAAACGGTCACTGACCCAAGGTATTATGTTAGCGCAAAAAGAAAACGACACAACAGTATAGCTCTCCGTACATTTATTGATCGCTTCCTTGTCAGTCAGAAAGGACCATACTTATTTTGTGATTTAATATTCCCAAAGCTTCAGCTCATGCTTTAGCAAAGAGAATCCAAATCAGTTTTCTTATCAGTCACCTATTTGGTCCAGACCCCCATACAGGATTCCCTAAGAATGAACGAGTTTCGATCGCTTTTGATTACACCCCATTAGACAGTTTCAATTAGAATGTTATAAAATACCAATTTCGAGCAACCTGTTTAGAAAACTTTTATGAAAATTCTTTTGCAATTAAATTTCTTAAGAGGCTTTCAAGCCTTCACGAGCGGAAATTAAGAGACATTGCTTTGAAAGAATTCATTTAAAATTAATGAAGCGAACTTCTAAGACGGTCTTTGATAGTGAAAAGTTACAAATTAAATGAAGGGAAAGCAAGCAATTTTCTCTTTGTAGAGTTGAATTTCTCCTTTTAATGGAATTTGTCTTGAAAAATACACACAACTATGAGGTTCGTTCGGGAAAGTACTACCACCATACCTTAGAAATAGCAGAGCTCATTATGAAAGAGATCGTCCGGGGAAGTACCACCATCATACTTATTTCAACCACCAAGCTGTAATGCTGGCATTGCTGTCCGGGTGAAGGGTATCGGTGCCGGTGAAATTACAGGCACATGAGACTGTGGAACTGTCTCGAGTCGTGATTAATACCGCTGATACTGCAAGGTTACGGTAACCGCTTACCAACAGGTGGGTAGTATGCTTATTTGCCAAAATAATGGTCTAGAAAAAAAACAAGCTCAAGCTCACCAGTTCTTCAATATATCGTAGACGTGTCCCTTGTCGTGGATGGTAATGAAAAGGCCCCTCGGCCGGCGGTACACCAAACCAAACTTCTGGCAGGCAAGGCCCACTGTGGGGGTGTACACGATTGGCATCATGTCAGCTACGTTCTCGCTCACGAAGCGATAGAATAGATGCTCGTTGCGGTCCTATTAAACAATTAAAATATTTTTTCATCTTTCTTGCAACCGGCCAAAAGCCAAAGGAAAATCTCGTAGCGCAAAATATTGGCAGGGACAGCTGTAGCATTAAGTTCTGAGGGTATGTGTGAGGAATGGCTTTTGGTGTGAAGGAGTGCATAAGAAAGGATTGTTCTAAATTTCACCCCAAAAAAGTGCAACGAGCTGATTAAGCTTATATGAAAACTCGTCCCACTAGACTTGGTATAATTTATTGTATGGAAGATGACGTCATCCTGAAGAAGGTTGTGCAACGTTAAGCTGACGATTCATTATGACTTTCGTTTGTTGGCGGTTCATGATAACATTACACCATTGTTAGATCTTGGATAAGAATCCTAGATCAACGTGATACGTGATAATGAGCTCATATTGACGTGTGCAACTTTAACTTTAACTTTAACTGATTGGCATGTGTGTTGGTCATTAAGCAAACAGCTTGAGGCACGAGGCACGGCCTCGTACCCAGGAACTGTGCTCGATGGTTGCCTCTCACCTTCACGATTAGGATTGATATGAATCCGGCATGATCCTCTAGAAAGGGCTTATTGACCAATTACAAGTCGGTATTTTACCCTATCACTGCTAGGACTACTAAGGAATTATAGCAATAAAATAATAACCGATTTTTAGATAAGGCTAATTTATTCAGAGAACGTATTAAGTAAGGAGTATTCCCGTTTGAGCACCAATTTTTTAGGCATTGAGCACCAAAAGTATTCCCATTTAAGCACCAATCAATATTTTTCTAAATTAGACAAAATAATTAGTTTTATAATGCTAATTCGTTTTTTTTACATAGAATAATATCAAGAGCTAATTAGTAAAAAGATACGCGATATAATTTAATTCTGTTCCTTTCCAGAAGAAAATCTTATCTTAAACTAATAATGAAATATCCGATGCAGGTAGAAACCTATTAATATCAAATTAGCCGATTAAAAATCAACCTTCTTACTTTATGAGCCGGATATTATTATGCTCTTGATACCTCAATACCTACAAGGTACCCCTAGTAGTTATTGCAATTGTTATAATACGTATCTCCTTAGTAACTAGAGGTAGCCGCTTATCATTAAGTGTAGGGCACTTCCTTGTTTCATCACTTTCTCAAATATAAAATGCATGAGAGATAAAGAAAGGTAGGTAGATACCTACAACAAAACCCATCATAGGTCATGGATCCATGATGTGTGAATATCCCGTTTTTTAGTAAAAATTATATTCAAAACCATGATAGTTTCAAAAGTTATAACTATATAATATTATCCTATCCTACTCATATTATCAAACGCGAAAGTTTGTGAGGATGGATGTTTGTTACTCTTTCACGCAAAAACTACTGAACGGATTTAGATGAAAACTTACTGTAATATAGCTTATACATCAAAATAACACATAGGCTACTTTTTATCCGGGTACCACACGAGCGAAGCCGTGGGCAGAAGCGTGTAATCTATATACCTAATAATATAATAATACTAATGCTGGACATTTTCACACAACATTTTTCTTTAACAACATTTATATTGTGCCATCAAATACCACCGAGACACCACGCCTGTGTCTCAGATTCAGGGATCCTGTCTCTGCTACATAAAAATTTCTAAGAGAAAATAACTATAGTCGACAAACTAGGTAGGTACCTACAATGAAAAAAACGATTGAGTATTTTTACCATTGTAATGCTTACCAGTAACCCCATAAGGTAGATGTATTTGTTGAGCGGATTCTCATACCGCTCGATGGAGATTTTGCATAACTGAACCTGTTCCTCCTGACTCTTCACCCTCGCCGGCAGCAACCCGTGGATCCCCAGGGTCTGACGCTCCTCGATCGTGAATGCCATTCCCTGAAAATTAAAACAATAATGAGGGACGCTATACAGTCAACTAAATAGCTCTCAGAATTATAGCTAGACCAAAAAAATTGCAAACTAAATAATTTGATCAGGTATTTTAATTTTACTATTCGCGTATATTATTTACCCTATATTAAAAATGCGAAAGTATGGATGTTGTTGCTTATAATCTCCGTATTCACGAAACCGATATGGACGACACTATTGTGATATGAACAATATTGATTCCAATAACAAATTCCATACAAAGGAGCAATGGTCTAGAATAACACATTGTTACTTAATATCCGGTTAGGTATCACACGAGCGAAGCCATGTGTAAAAGCTAGTCTACAATAAAATTATCTAGTATTTCCTTGTTGACCACTTGAGTCAATCAACGGTGCATTGGACTCAATTGCGGAATTGTTCAACGCTATCAAATCTTAGTAAATTTTCATACCAAGGTATGAATGTAATATGGTACCTAACATAACTAAAGAAGTGTTTATTCATTTCTTTATTGCACGCAAAAAATGTAATGCAATTTCTACCAGTCGTCATTTTCGGTGTTTTTAGTACACCAGAACCTGTCTTACATACCTAGGTAGGTCCTACATTTAAAAAGAACCCCAAGGTTTAAAATTGTTTCCAAAATTAGTCTGAGGTAGGTAAATCGTTTTTATCATTTCTCTGATAGGTTTTTTCGCCACACACAGTGGGGTCGCTGTGATAATTAGATAAACTTAGAAAAAAAACGCTTGTAATTTATGAAAGTGACTGAAACACCACTGTATGGCTTGTACAAAATACAGTTACACCACTGTAACTGTATTTTGTACTTGGTTGGCTAAGTACAAAATACAGTTGCTAAACAATTTCAAATTAGTTCCTGAAATCAATATTGTTTTTTTAAATCTTGTTGATTTTCATATGCACAATTTTATTATTTTCATATGCACAATTTTATTATCATCCCCTTTTGGGTTAACATACATTTTATGTAGCATCCTGAAGTTAGGTTATTTTTGCAAAAAACGTAATCAAACCACTCCACGCGAGAGAGCAATGGTCTTAGCAGGAAATGACAATCAGCTGTGCGATGACGCAACTAAGGTGACCCAGAACATGTAACCTTGCTCGCTACGCTACACGAGCATATACAAATCAACTCTAAAACAATACATTTAGAGCTGAAATTTAAACATCTTTCGGAGAACTAGTAAGAGTGAACATTATTATTGCAAGACGACAGAGATGGAACTCAAATCGTTTAAGTACGAGTATATTGTAGTATCGTTTGAAGTCGATATATACCTTATTAAATTGACTGGAAAAATATCCGTAAAAAAACAATAATAATCGTACATAATTGCATATTGTATCGATACTTAATAAATACCTACCTAAGTACATCCTTTCGAATCGAACGGACGTTATATTGATTAGTTTTGAGAATGGTTCGCAAATGCCACGAACCGGATGACCCAACGCATTGTAGGCCCCCCTACCCGATATACTGTGTCTATGGATGGGAGATAAAGTAGCCCAAGATCGTTTGTTAAGGCACTTTAAGGGGGCCCATGTGCAAGATTGTACTTCTACTGGTTTTTTGGTGATAAGAACTATGTTTTCGAGGATTTTAAGTCTTAAAATACCGAACTTTAGCATTATTTTGTTCTATGATATCAGAATGTCGAAAAGGCAAGAATAAACCTGAGCTAGTGAATATACGACTATAACTAAATATGTCACTCACACGCTACATAGCACACTCCCACGCAAAACACAACTGCTGCAAAAATATACATGTAAAATTCTTGGAAAATAAACACAAAAATCACAAAACTGTCAATAAAACGTCAAACAGATGATGTTGAATGGATGCTGCGCTGCGCACGTCAGGGCTTCGTGGTTTCCATCGGAGAGGAAGTAACCACTACGTTTAGTTTCCATAGAAACGGTGTTCCCCGATTTTAGCGCTCATTTTAGGGTTCCGAAGCCAAATGGTGAAAACGGAATCCAGTTTCGTCATTTCTGCCCGTCTTTCTGCTTTCTTATTCAGTTTAAAGCGTATTGAGATACCATATTCAGCAATGAGGTATCATTAAAAGGGTTTTTAAAATCAATATTTCAACTAGAATAGCATAGGCTCATGGCCATTTCTATAAGTACACATTTGTTTGCATAATAATAGGATACGTACATACCATAACAAATAGTACGAACACAATGTTTTTTTCAATCCGGACAGGTACCTACTCGTTACGAGGTACGTGAGTCACGTTATTTCACAAGTCAAACAAAATATTACGTTTTCCGCAAGTTTGTTTCACAAAGATTTCCATCAGCAAATTATAACGCAATTTCAACTCGTTGTCTTGCTTTGTGGACTTAAAGGCCTCAAATAAATAATTGCGGTCTCTCTCTTAAATACCCTTTTAGGTGGTAGAGCTTGAAATAGGTCAATACATTATTTTCAAGAATTATTTACCCATATACATTCTATAGATATGTTCTTTTATCTTTTCCTGCATATATACTTATACACATACTTATTACATACTTCCCATATTGCTAGTTTATATTGCTTATGTAAACTAGCAATATGGGAAAATAGACCAGTACTTTCTTTAGAATTTTCTGTATCCTAACATTCGTTCTAGGTTTAAAAAAAACTGCTTTTGAAATTAACCTCGCACTTTTGTATTCATGTCTAAGTTGTGCTGGATTGTACTCGGCTTCTCCTATATTGTTCCAGAATATTATACCTACTTCTAAAACAAAAATTGAGGACTATCGACGTGAACTCGGCTACAAAATATAATAAACTGCTATGTAATGTATTTCAATACTTATTGGTATACGAAACGAACCCTGGAATCATCAGCGGCCAAGCACTCGGGCACCGTGTAGAGCTCTCGACGGGGCGTCAGCTGCCACCAGTCCCGCTCCATGTTGACTCTCATCAAAACATCACAGTCATCACGCAAATCCACTAATATACTAATCACTAATTAAAATGTTCAATATTGTTGCAAAGTCCTCACCAATCACATCAGACACGCAAGCTGATCCACAAATCACTTGTAAAATGTTCAATTAGTAGGTATTTATCACAGTTGCAAATCCAATAAATCTTCACCGTCACCCGAAAATAACTTGTTTACAGTTTCCTGGCGCAACAAAATCACTTGATTTAACTTTATCAGATATGTTCATTTATTTCGGAAGTACACAATTTAAAAGATGACTTAATCACTCATATGTCATAGCTAACTAATAGCTTAAAACTCTGCATTTCAACACCACTAGCGTTAATTTCACCTAGCTGAAAGACGGATGTTCGTGTCGCGTTGCCAGGCATGGGTGTTTTATTATTAAATTTATTGGAAAATGCCGGCGCTGCGACAAGGATCGATACTTCCTTCTAGAAGCTTTGGATAGTTCACAAAGAACACATGGGGGTTATCATCCTACACATGAAGGAAATTATGAATGAGGAACAAAATATGGGAAATGGTAGGCGGATTATATTTTGCCAAAACTGAGTTAATAATATATTTTACGCCGAGTCTCAATACTACAAAAGGGTTGATTTGGATGAATAAATGTAAAATAGTTTTATTTTTTTAGCTGTCTATTCAGAGTGATATTTGTTCACTTGGAATATTTTCATAAACAAGTTCTTAATTTTTAATGGGAAATATACAAAATATCTAGTCGAGTCCTATTGACGATGAGTCTCATTGAAATCTCTTTAGATCGCGTTTTCTGCATGACGAGCCAAATGTTATGATCGCTTACATTTCGTCAAGTTTCTGCACGTTAAATCTCCCTACACTGAGTTTCTTGGCCTCGCGTGAGCCCTAATATCGATTCTCTCTACAATGCGTACTATCAAAACGATTGAAACGATTACCTTATTTTGAACAGCAACCTCAATCTCCTATTATCAACTGAATCCATCTAAACTTCTATTGAACTAAATCGAATTTCAAACTAATTAATTTTACCAGGTGGGTATGTCCCTAATCACAATGTGGTCCACTTAGGAGTACCTACTTCACGTACTCGTAAGCTAGCCTTCACCTTGATACAACTGCCTCAGGCGGAGTCAGTACAAGACAGATAAATAATACGCAAGCCATAGAGAATATCACGGCATAATCAATCAAATTCTTATGCCCTGTAGGTTTAACTGTTTGATTTTTATATTTTCGTAACGAACGGGTGCAAATGGAAACCTATTTACGGGCTCGTTTTCTAAGCAATCGCAAGGAATCGGTGAAATGCACTATTTACTTAGTTGCAAAGACGATTAAATATACCTTGGTTTTAAAAATTCCGAACAACTATACCTAAAATTACAGTTTTTATCTTTTCTAAAGGAGGAAGGAAATGTGTCTTTCTCGTCTAAAGTAAATTCTTCATGCCCTTTGAGAAGTTGAGTTATACTTACTGTGGCACGGTCTCAGTTCAGTTTTAGAGCTGAACTGACACAACGTGCCACAAATTACGTATTTAAGGTGCCAGAGAAGGTAATCGATCTTCGGATTAGAAAACAATCCAATCAATATAATTTATTTAATTGATTCCAATCAATACAGGTTTGTACAAGTGATTTATTTTGCAATCATAATTTTGTCATTACCATTCGGTTACTAGTCTTTGACAGCCTGAATTTAAATAATATTAATTATGTGACCCTTAAAAGACTAGACTAGACTTTTTCGATCGAGGGATTTTTTTTTATAAGGGCTCGATTATTAAAGTACCCATATACTTTCTACAACGGTAGAGTAGAGAGTTCGGGATACTTATGCTATAATTTAAAATGTAACCTAGTATTTATGTGTTTAATAGGTATATTTACTTTTACTATTCAGTCATTAGACAATAACAAAAGAACCAAATCATTCATATGCCAGGAGAGGTAATAAATTAGCGAAGGCCCGCCTGAGACGCAAAAGGTTGCGGGTTCGATTCCCGCTGCGGGAAAAAGGTTTGTATGATTTGCAAAGATTTTTCTCGCGTCTGGTTATTATTCTACCTATGTATAAAATGTATGTATTTACAAAAAAAAAGTATATAGAAGTATATCAGTCATGTAGTTCCCACAATACAAGCTCTGCTTAGTTCGGGGCTAGATGGTTATGTGCGAAAAATGACCAGCATTATTTATTATTTATTAGAACAGGTATAAAGCCCCAAAAGTCAACGTGTTGAATTTTCCCAGAGTATAAACAAAACTTCTACAACAGTATAAACAGAACTCCCTGGTAACGTGATGAATTTTCTGCTAGAAATTAACTGGTGTATATTTAACGCGCAGGCGATTTATTTAATAACTTTTTAGAATTCAGGTTTCTGTGAATCAAAATTCTGTGTTGTTCCTATACCTACCTACTGCTAGTGTTATGTAATAGTGAAAACAGCGTATACCCAGTCGAGTGGTGTTACAGATTTCCTTGTATTTAAAATAAACCTCATCCCAGATAAAAAGTAGCTTGTAGGGAGTACGCCCGCACTAGTGTAAGGTTTTGTATATATATTATCTATGACCGGAAAAGGAACGACATTAGAATGACTCCGGTCCTCGTGCTAGCTTCCTTTTGGCCGGCAGTTGATTTCTGTACACGATCGTGGATGTTTGAATAAACGTACTTTTTATACATACTACAAGCTTTATTTTATTTTATTTATTAAACAAAATCAAAAACTTTTCTTACAGCCAATTCAGGATTTAAGTTTTTTATGTCCTTAACCAATAACTTGACGACAATCACTAAACTAGAAGATATAGGTATAAGATTATTAATTTATCGCAGGCTTTGAGGGACAAGAATATTGAGTAGATAAAACTTTTGCGTTTGTGTGTGTTGTGGGGTTTGCGTGGGGTGTATCGGTGTGTGGTTGTGTATGTATGTTTAGGGGTGTGTGTACATGCACGAGATGAGTGTTTTTATGCGTTATACCTACATACTGTTCCAAGTTTCATCCATATGGGTTTAGCCGTAATGGATATATTTAGCATCATTATAACTTTCACATATATAATATTAGTAGAATTACTCGGTTTGTTATTCAGTTTGTAAGACTCGAGTACAAAGACATCAATTACCAATTACCTAATTGGCGTGGTGTGGTGTACTAGTGCGCTATACCCCGACTAAAATGGTGAAGAAAAACATCATGAGGAACCGGTATGCCTAAGATCCAAAAATTTTAAGCATGTGCCATCGGTTAGTGTTCCTATTTGTCCTGCAACCTGCCACGTGGAATGCTAACTACTATTCAAAACGCGGGCATGTGCCAAATGTAATGTAATGTTTGGACGTGCCTCTAACTACTTCCTGCTTGGTATCTTTAAAGATCTACGAGCTAAGTTGTCTGGAAGAGATCGCTTTTAGCGATAAGACCGCCCATTGTACCTTATATTATTGTAAATTCCTGTGTCTTTTTGTATTTTGCTTTGGTGTGCAATAAAGAGTTTATCTATCTATCTATCTATCTAAGTATGTTTCTTAGCATGTCCATCGTGGAAAACACAGTCACGTGTATGTTTTTTTTTGTTTTTAATGAATACACACAATTATTAATATTATTTTTTATTATAGTCTTTAAAAAACGTTTACCTGTCTACCTGTGTATTAATGCTGTCTTTATTAATGTATGGTAAAATTGTTTTCTAGTTTTTTTAATAAATAGTTTCTTCTACCTAATACTTAAATAGAATTTTGCAGCCACCGATGGAATGTGTGAAACGAATCCTCGTACAAAATATATTTCATCATTTTAAATCTCACTACCATTATAAACGCGAAAGTTTGTGAGGATGGATGTTAGTTACTCTTTTACGCAAAAACTACTGAACGGATTTTGATGAAACTTTACAATAATATAGCTTATAAATCAGAATAACACATGGCTATTTTTATCCGGGAACCACGCGGGCTAAGGCGTGGGCAGAAGCTAGTGAATACCTATATATGAAATAAAATTTTCTGAAACAGCTTTATTATCAGGCCCTAGCAATTACGGAGCTGAGTGGTAATTAAGTTTCAAGTTTACGGGAACGTTATACAAAGTTCTTTAGTAGGTGCTTGAAATTCAATAGGACTAGAGTTTAGAGACGGTTTGACGTAGATTTTATTCTCAAAGATACATCGTTAGGTAATTCCTTTATTTTATGAAATAACTAAGTTTTTTATTGAAAGAATAGAGCGCGAAGTCTAGTTTCGTTTTCAATGACCTATCGAAGACAAAAACAAAAACTTAGTTACGTACTTCTTTGTTTTACATAAAAAGATAAGCCTGTTATGTAGGTCATGAACAATATTGATACCAAATTTCGTCTAAATCGGTTCAGCCGCTACGGGATTTTTAGGAACAAACATCCAAACATCATGACTATTGCATTTATAAAATTAGTAAGATAACAGTACAGTTTTTAAAATACATTAAAAATATCGGGTTGTAGGTTTTTTGTACGTATGTATCATTATTTTGAGTACGATTGTTCCATTCGTAGATTTTTTCGAAATCGTAATAATTCTAAAACCCTACATTTGTTGACTACCAATCCAACGAAGGAATTACAAAGAAAGGCTCGTAGACTTACAAATTAGCTACGCATGAGACCCCTGGCCTAGGACATAGGACGCCTAGACCGGATTTATTAGATCAAGGTACAAGGCTGGTAGTTAAGCTACCGGTCTGATCACACATTTACACACAATAACCTTAGGTGTGTCATAAAAATAGATTGTTATAATACTTTACTAATAGACACCATAGTATAAACTAATCATACCACTAATATAATAAATGCGAGAGTTTTAATGGTTGGATGTTTGTTGCTAATTATCTCTGTCACGGCTGAATCGATTTGGAACAGGTTCGTAACCTAGAATAACACAAAAAATACTCTTTATCCGGTTAAGTCCTATGCGGGGGGGTACCCGTGAGCAGAGACTAGTTATCTACATTAATAGACGAGGTTAAAAAAAATTTTGGCTGAGTCCTCGACATTTTTACTTACCTAACGACATACCTTCTACTTCTAACACCATTCAAAAGTATTGTACCTAAGCTAAGTATGTATATTTGAAGTATTCCAATTTGAGCACCAATCAATATTATAACGTGGTGCTCAAAGGGGAACAAAAATAATAGTGTAATAAATTAAAGCCCTTTCACTTTTGTTTATTTATCTTTAAAAACTAAATGTTTCATATTCACTAAAGTGATCCTACTACTATTATACTCGTAAATGCCAAAGTTTATGAGGATGGATGTTTGTTACTCTTTCACGCGAAAACTATTGAACGGCTTTTAATGAAACTTTATAGTAATATAGCTTTAGAATAATACATAGGCTACTTTTTATCCGGGTACCACGCGGGCGAAGCCGTGGGCAGAAGCCAGTAAAATAATAAACGCGAAAGTTTGTGAGGGTGGATGTTTGTTACTTTTACACGCAAAAACTACTGAACATATGTTGATGAAACATCCAGTAATATAGCTATACATCAGAATAACACATAGACTACTTTTTATTCGGGTACAACGCGGGCGAAGCCGTGGGTAGAGGCTAGTTTTTAATAATTTTACTGTAGTATATCAATAGGAGACAAAACACAAAACTAAAAGTTGCGAGTCGCGTATGTGATCCAGCTCTACTATCTCATGATGTACGAAATGGCATTGCTTTAAACCTTATCGGCGTGTTTGTATAAAAAACAATACATGCAATAGTAACTGTATCTCGCAAACCAGTCACGAATGCTCTTATTTCCTACCTTGTCACTGATTCATAAATCATGATTTTATGCGAAGTGAATGCAAAAAGAAGAAATATTTGTATAAGAAGAGCCAGAAAGTTGCATGCACGGGCACACTAGTTAGTCCGGTTAATGCGTTACTGTTATTAGCTTACACTTATGCAATAGCACCTCACTGTAACAGAGATATAACTGAGGAGTGGTGTGACTTCCCCCATAGAACCGACATTATCGGTGCCACTATCACGTCTCCATGGCGACGCTAATCCGCCCCAAGTCTTGTTTGTTTCTCCTATCGGCTTTTCTATGGCTTAGAATGATACGGCTAAATTGGAAAACACTTTGTTGTAATCAGGATCATTGGGTAGAAGATTTTGGGATAGGATTTTCCTAAAACGGGGACACAACATAACCTCGCAGTTGATCTTATCAGATCAGAATTTGATATTGGTACAAATAGTTTCTGTTACCTAAGACAGGGAATCCTAGTGTGAATGATTTCAATTTACACACACACACATATTTTTCCCGCACAGAGTGCAAGACAGGTAGTTAACTAACCTAAAGTTATCTTAACCTAACCTCTTTAAATATCATTGTCAGTCTGCTGACAAGAAAATAGTAGCTATCTCATGTTATCCATGTGATGGACTGACAATTAAGACTGAGTTAGCTGGATTCGACATTTAAAGAGGTTAGATAACTAATGTTGGGACTTTTTTTTATTGTAATTCGTATTATTGATGTCGATTAAGTATTTTTCAAAAGCTTCTAAGAGCAAGGTAACAAATAAAGACAGATCTCAGCTGATACAAAGTCACTTGAAACATTTCCCTTACAATACAGAAACAAATATAAAAGTCAAACTGTCTGGATTATCATCAAATGTTTTATTACGTTTCTCAGTCTAATGCGTTATTTATCAGGCAAATTCACATTAAATTAATTTTCCTTGAGATTATGCTCGTAGTAAAATACGATTTTTTATATACGGAAACTTTAGTTTGTCGCATAAAACCATATTTAATCGTTTTAATAAATCTACGTCTTATTTTGTGAATACCTACTCTGACTAGACTGGCGTAAGTACCTAAGTACTATAAAAGAGTAACTAACTAAATAAACTTGAGAAATACTCAAGTTTGCGCGCCAATTTCCTTCTACAAACCATTTAGCTTGCTAATGGTCTTACCGATAAAGTTTTAAACAATTTGATTAGAATCTATGTACTTAATAATTAGTTTAGGGAGGTACTTACTAAAGATGTTTGATTATAATTTACGTCCCGAAACCTTCTATACCAAAATCTAATGAAATTCATATGAATTCCTATAGCTCTGGGTGGTTATGAATATTAAATATCTACACGCCGAATATTTAGGTTTATTTCGTGCGAAAAGCAATTTTTTTCGGGTATCTAGGAGAATTCTTTGAAAACCAATGACAATGTATAAAAATACACAATAAGTATTTTTTTCTTTCTGTACTCGATCCTACCTCTATAATTACCTCTTTCTAACTCAATGTTTGATGGAAGAAAACTCTTTTAGGTTTAAGCTCGCCTTTGTACATGTCATTTAATTCTACCTTTTTGTAAGTGTTTATTTGTGTGTACAATAAAGAATAAAGGAATAAAGGACTAGTTTTTTTTAATAGTTGTTTTGACTTAAAAATACCAAGGTCCCATCAAGAAAATCAGTCGGTACTTACCGACTGATGAACATGAACACGTACATAATTAAGTATATATAGATACTCAATAAAGTTAAAAAAAAACTTCTTTCCTACCGGTTTTGCATTAACATTAATTTGTGGTGATAATAGTAGTAAACATATTATTGATTAAAGTTACTAGGAATGCTTTATTGGACTAAAGCAGGTACGGTTTTGAGGTACGTGACGCGATATCTATGACGACTCGACACACCCACTGCTCTATCAATAAGTAGATATTTATGAAAATTTAGGGCGCAGCTAGACTGCAAGCTACTGGTTAGTACGCGTCTCGCGTCTTGTACTGCGCGCTTGGAACCTCGCGAAATGGTGACCACCAGAATGATCACGGAATCTTTTTTTTGTTGTTAACGATTTATTTTCACCACGTCATGTTCACAACTCGGAAAAGATACACCCTCAGGCGTGAAGCGAAGCTATCAAGCTCCTCGCCAATACGGTGACAGCGTGCCACCAGCCACCTAAACGCCAAGCTGTCAAGCCACCTGCAGTGCGGCCATATGCATCCTCGGTGTCTAGACGCTTATACGCCAGTGAGGCCGCGCCCTAAATAATATTTGCTTCCGCTATTATAGTCATGCTAAGTTAGCATTCAGAGTCGGCGGTAATCACGATTTTGATATCATCATGGAATCACTTTTGATGATGAGATTGATTGACTTGAATAAAATCAAAGTCCAAGATTTAAATATTTTTTTTTGTCAAGCAGGAACTGCTTTGATGAAAAAATAATTACTTAAATAAAATTATTTCCATTGAAATTGAATTAAGATATTTTGTGGTCGTTCAGGCTGAAACCACTGAACGTGATCATGCTTATTAAACTTAAAATAAGTACCTATTCGTCGAACAAAGAACTTGAAAGAAATAAGTTGAATCTCTGTGAATATAAAGGAACGTTACAATGAATATTCTTAGAGAAGCTGCTTGGTAGGTAATACTATTAGAGTATTGATGGCACAGCTAGCGCTAGACTACAGCCCTCATCAAACAAACGCCCTGCCATGGCATGACGCCACCCGACACTTAGAGTCACTAGACATAATCAATAACTCTCCGACTTTGAACCCTCGACTAAAAAGAGGAGCGCTATTAGTCCGGCGTTGTGTGTCTGACCTCCAGCTCTTGAACGAGTGCTCGGATTTTAATATAGTTGACTTTTGAACAAAGGTTTGCTATGTCAACTGCATAGGTTAATTTCTTGTCATTGTTAACTCAAAATTCACCCCATGTCTGCGTTGTGTAATACAATAGCAAAAAGGTCAAACCTTCAAACACATTGCTATTGTATTGTACAAATCTAGACGCACATTTTTATCAAACTATCCTGTCAACTAGTTGAAACACCTCGTCTTCCTGCAGAACCCTCTAGGGGAGGAATTTCGGAAAATCTTTAGCACCATACTATCGATGTACCTACGTCTTGCTTGACACCCAAAAACATATTTATATCTAAATCCTTCAAATATCAGTTCTATAAGACTTAAGGCTTATAACTGTCTGATAATTATATGTTCTTCTTACCATAAATAAGGTCACCAGTAATCAGTGTGCCACCAATATGGTAAGAACAAAAATAATATAAGAATTTAGAACAGGTACTGTTATTTTACAACTCTAGTTCTTTTACCATCGGTCACAGGGCCCTTCATAGTCGATATTTCACTTGTCAACCAGACCTTGGAAGAGCAATTGATAAAACGAACGATGGCAAGTGGTTTTTTTTAGCCTAAAGGTATACTAAGTAAGTATTGTGTAACATGTTACTTTTTTATGTTTGTGGGTACCTACTACTTGTTTGTGTAAATTAACTTTTCTTTAATTGTATTATTATATCTAAAATCTAATTTTGTAAATTTGACTTGTCCAAGAATGCGCAATGTGTCGAAGGATATGAATAAATGAAATGAAATTGATAATATGATACCCAGCTGTTTGCGCAACGTGACAGAAAGAACCTCATTTGTTCAAATGTTTGATAAACAGCTCGCTAGCAACAAAAACATGTGTTGAAATTCACACCTTTCAGTGAAGTAGCATACTTTATTGTTCAGTTGAACCGGTAGTTACCGGTAAGTATGCTTCCACCAAGTTCGAAGTTCAAAATATAAGTATAATTCTGGAGTTAAGTTTATCCTAAATAATGCCCACCGATAAAATGATTACTCAACTTGTACAGGTAGAATAAATAGTATATAGAATAAATACAATAATATAATAAAAATGTATAAGACATCTCAAATGACAATGTCAGAAAAAACCGACTTCAAATAGCGGAAAATTGATAAAAATTCCAATATTAAATTTATATGGGAATAACCACCCTTGATGTATATATACTTCAAGGGTGGTTATTCCCATTAATATATTAATCATTAAAATGGCTTCACAATTGGAAGATATCAAGTAACAAACACACAAGTAAAAAAAACCAGCTGTATTGAGAACCTACCTCTTTTTAACATGCTTATATTAGCTTCACTTGTAACTAACAAACAATGTAATCAAATCTTGGAAGTCAATTTTAACCCAAGTACCCTATTTCTAATTGTCGTATCGAAATGAAACTTTGTATGTAGGTGTATGTAGTTCGGATGACCACACTATAATTTGGTATCTTGGAGCTGATCTGATGGTGGAGCCAGGAGGTGGATAGTGGAACTATGTTTTATAATTATTAGTGCATGATAAAATCGTGTTTTTTAGTTTTTATTAAACTACACATTAATATAGATGCTTGGGATAAGAAATTTGAGAATCGGCGTATCGTCATGATCATTGATTGTGCAATATTAATGATTATGACCTAAAAATCTTATGTAGCGTATTATTTTTTAGTGACATGACTACTTTATGAATGCTACGCCGATGTTCGCTGACTCTCTTTCATAAAAGTGTAGGAATACTATAAGAGTTATTTTAGTGAAATTGGTGTTAAAGAAATCGCTACGGTAATATTTTTAAAGATTTATATTAGTTAAGGGTGTTACTTTAGACCTTTTCCCTTCGTACTTAAGTGACAGAATACAAAGAGTAAATGGAAAACGTATCCATTGTCATTGGTTATAGTGTGTGTACCACTAAGATCGATGCTCGGACCATTCCTGTCCACTCCAACCTGTTAAGAATGACCATGAAATTGTCGTGTCACTTTTATTGGAAATGAAGCGACGACCAATAGATTTTGATAGTGTAAACAATGCAATCACAAAGTTCTAAATTGGTTCAATATAAATATTTTATAACTCAACGAAAAAAAGAACAAACAACCTAATGTTACACAAAAAAATTATATAATCAAAGATTTAGAGTTATTTTTCGTGGATCCCTTAGAGTTCGTTTTAGGTTAGGTATTACCTTTCAATGGATATTCAATGGATATATATAGATGAATTGTCGAAAAAATGGTTGTGCGATATATGTAGGTATGTACTCAAAAAGATACAGATGTAGAAAAGCTAAGTTAACTTCAGCTTAATATTGTTGTGAGGGGACGCTGCAGACATTAACACTCCCAATATTTGTGCTACAGAATAGGCTGTTGGTGCAATTTATACCATGTCTTCCAGATAATCACTTTTGAAGTGATAAAAGAAATAAAAATTCACGGGGGGCGCATGCCTATCTTTGGGCCAAAGTTACTACCTATTGGTCTCCAAAAAAAAGGCCTCTTCGCCGTAGACCCCGGAGAAGATGGCGGGACGATCTCGACTCTCTGACTGGCCCACTGCCAAGGATCGAGAAGTGCCAAGGATCGAGATCCACGCATTGGTATTAAATAATGTGTTCGCAAAAATAATAAGTAATCAGATACGAATCAAGTACTTAATCAGTTTAAAAACAAAGAAACCTGACTGCAATTTCTTAAGCGTGATTGTAACATTAACATTCCATTCTAAAATTTAAATCAAGCCGTTAAGGCAACAGCCAAAGAAACAGACATACATACTTACATACATACACCCGAAAAACATTACCCTCCTTTTGGGCAGTAGGATAAAAACAGCGACAATCACAATATAAAATACTAGAAATCAAGGAAAACTTGTGGCTTTTTTACTACCAGGCTCAAAAAAGTTAATGTATCGTTTCGAGGGCAATGGTAATTATATTAAATAAAATATCAATCAGACACATACAAACCTGACCACACACTAGGATTCCCTGTATCGTGGGTAACCATTAACCTATGACTCATATGATTCTTAATGAAAATAAAACATATATAACATAAAATAATAGACAAGGTACCTACGGTAATCAAAAATTAATAAACACGTAAGATTTCAAGAAGTTGAACCAAATCACATTCTTTTCCTACACTATTTCCAGATAAACTTCGATAGAGAAAACATATCGTGTTTTGACTATTATTCAACAAATGGACAAAAACATGTATGCCCCCTGCGCTTCAAAACATAAGCTTGGTGAAATCGGTACAATATTAACTTTATGGTTGTGTTTGTGAGCAATACCAGGATACTAATTACCTATTCGGAAATAAAAATAATGACTACGGAAATCCGATAAATATTTAAAATTCTATCGAAATTGCCTATCTATTAAGTGGTACGTACAGTCCAAACAAGGTAAGTATCGTAATTTGTAACTTCTCGAATTGGTTTAGAATATAAATACCATTTATCTTCTTACAAACTAATTAATGACTTTGTGATTATAATATCGATGACATTGAACTAATTACAGGTCATACATAACTTTACCGGATGATGGAAGATTTTGTAGACACATGTACTTAGTGAACATACAAAATTACCACCTATGTTTTAATTCAAAACAATTGTTTTCATTTAGTGAAAACTTTACGGACGCGTGAACTTTGCCCCAGGCGTAGAGTTCAAAACATAAACATTTACATACTTTGCATGACAATACACCTTTCAGCTGACACCCTGCTCTATACTCGGGACGATAGACATCAAACGCTGTAAGATCGAACATCGAATACCGAAAATCGTGCAACCATGACCTATCCGCAGCACCTGATCATGAATGAAATGCGTACCTTGTTGAGTCCTGGGTGTTTGAGCCGGTCGAGGCCGGAGAGCCGGCTGGCCGACTGGCCGTCGTCGCCGGAGCCCCACAGTCCGATGCGATCGCGTTCCATAGTCTCGTGCGTACACTTGCGTCCGCTGGCCGGCAGCGACTGCTTATTTGCGACGAGTGAAGCGCTGCTTTTGTCACGAGCCGCGGGGGGCGCTGGACTCATAGTGCTCTCGCTCCTGGGAAAGCAGGGAAAATTTTCAGCGATAACATAGATATGAACCGCGCGGTTGCGGTCGGCCGATAACAGATGGCGTTCGCTCCCTGAACACACTGTGGGAACTGGAATAACACTGATAGGATAACGTTGCCGATTATTTTGTGGTTTCAGGAATTGATTGTTAATTATTATAAAAGTAATCAAAAAGCAGAAAATAGCTAATAATTTTGTTATATTCTGTTTACATACCTACTTACTTAAATAATTCGAAATTGATACGGTGAACGAACAAAGCGAAACACGTAGGTGTTTTGTCACTGGCCTCGATTCTGTAGTACACTGACTAAACTAAATTTAAACTATCGCTCTCTTTTACTGATAGTGTTTGCAAGAAAGAGATAGCTACAATTTTAGTACCGTATGCTGCTGTCAAATCAGTTTACGTGCCGCTTTTCTTCGTGTTTATAGTCAGCATGTTTTGATATCACGACTAAATTTATATGGAAAACTGAAATCTGACTAATTTGACAGCACTAAAATTGTAGCTATCTCTTTCCTGCTTGCACTATCAGTAAAAGAGAGTGAAAGTTTAAATTTAGTTTAGTCAGTGTACTACAAAATCGAGGCCACTGACACTTTGCTAACTTAGGTACATACGGAATTATGAATCCATCCATTTAATTTCTCTGTAATCATTTGGAAAAAAAAATATCTTCTACAAGACACAATTTGCATAAGACGTGAGTGCATTTCTGCATTAATTTTCGCAAAGTTTTTGTACTTAGTACCCGTGTGCGAGAACGTTCAAGTCGGTTTCAAAGCAGCAAACATTTTGCATCCCAATTCCCAATACGAAATGCATTTGTACACATAATGTGCAAAACGGAATAACGCAAAATGACAAAACCACAAAATCCGTACCGTTGCTTTGAATACTTTTATATTTCAGTTTGATGACTTCAAACCATTATTTGTCCTCATCTATAGTAATGTAAATACCTACCTAAATGTAAATTGTTTTCAATTTTATTTTCGCATATTATTACTCATGGTTTTTTCGTTAATCCCTACCATATATTTCTATGGCATTAGCAGCTGGGTGAGTTTTCGAATAGGAAATAAATAGGGACTAGTGCTACGAAAGTCTACGAGTCTAGTCTACGAAGCGCTACGGCTACGGCCTACCTACGCGTAGCAGGACAAAGCTTGCCGTCCCGCTTGCAAGGGCAGCTCATACAGCGATTACCGTCTGAAAAGAAAGTACTGCTTCAAAACATGTCATCACCCTCAGCTGGAAGAAGTCCAATACTGGATATAAAGGTCTCCCTAAAGTTCCAGAAGCCAATTCTCGTATCAAAGATATGTCGAAAGGTAAAATTTGATGTAGCTTTGACAGATTTTTTGACAGCAATCGTTTCCCAAAGCAACTGACTTCCCGCGTCTTTACAATATCGTCTAAGGGGTGGATTCAGGCTGCGTTTCGCGGTTCGCGATCGCAATTATTGTCGAACGGTTGTTGGTTCTGCGAGCCATATGACCTGCCCATTGCCATTCCAACTTGCAAATTCTAAGAGGTATGTCGATGACCTTGGTCCGCCTACGTATTTCCTCGTTTCGTATTTTATTTGTTTGTATTGTGATGTTGTAGCTGGGATTGGTACGTACTGCAATATGACATCTTTAAAAATGATTGAATAACTAGTTTTAGATTACTGGACCGAATTTCGATAGTTTTATTTGATTGTAAACGCTTTTTATTGTTATTATTGACTAACTAATGTCTGTTTTGAATTCAAGTAGGTCGTGAGGGAGCCTCCATTTTGTTTTAAAGCAAATAATAAAAAATAGAAGGCTGTTTTTTTGCGTCAGCTGGCGTTGAAGATGTCGGTGCGCGTTAATCTATCCTACCAAATTTATAAATGCAGAAGGTTGGATGTTCGTTGCTAATAATATTCGTAACGGTTGGATGAAATTTTAAATAGATACAGTTCATGATCTAGGACCTATAGACATATTATCCTGATACTACTCGGTATCAGGATAGCTAAGCTGTGAACTTAGAAGCTAAATGGACATAGTCATGTTTCGATATCATTTATTGATTCTAGACCGGCAACGATGGGTCACGTACGGACCTAATACGGACTTGATCGTTTCTTTAACAAACAATTTTTTTAACTTCCATTTACCAAGATCTTCCCCCTTATTTGTATATACCTACTTGTATGAATTAATGATAGATTTTAGTTGGTAGTTATTTTGTTATCGTTATCCAACGAAGATGACGCAATGTTGTGTATGCGTCTGCAAGAATCAATGAATGCTATGCTACAAATATCTAGGTACTATTTCATGATCAAGCGTGGCGTGAGTGAATGACTTTTTCGAATCATTGTACAAAATAAGAAGGACCAATTAGGTATTTACATTTTAAAATTGCTTGTTGATGCAGTGGGCGAAGGCCCACCTGAGACGCAGAAGGTTGCCGGTTCAGTTCCCGCCGCGGGACAAATTTTGTATGATCTGCAAATATTTGTCTCGGATCTGGGTATTTTCTAAGTCATGTAGTTCCTTTAGCACAAGGTCTGCTTACTATGGGGCTAGATGATGCTGTGTCAAAATTTCCAGCATTATTTTTTTAATATTATTTACCTATATACTTTATGTACGTACGTACCGACATCATACAGTTAGATTTGAACAACAGTTTTATGTCAGTTTTATATTATTCTAATCTTTTGAATATAACTATGTGCGACTATGTGGTATGTACATATTTCTTTAAGACCTAAAATGTAAACATTGAGAAACTTTAAAGTTCATGATTTTTTTACCATTCACTCAATTGTACATTGGCAACTTAGAACTTTATTTTTTTAATCATATATGAAATCCTTTCAAGGATTTCAAAGTTGGCTTACGCTTACATAATAAATGCTTGTGAGTAATGTGGTAATTTAGTGATATAGTAATCAACTTTGCAAGCAGCCACTTATACCAGGGACCTTTCACCGACATATAAGATTAATGTTATGATCATTTCAGTTAATTCAGTAGGTAGATACTTCGTTACTACGTATTTATTAAGTACGTTTACTAGGTACTAAACTATATATTAAAAATCACTTGCCACTAATTTTCATACTGGCTCTATTACTCAAACTCTAAAAGGGGGAAATCGATTTACCGTTGATACCTCCTGACGAAGACCTTCACAGTTTGTGAGCAAACTAAAAAAACATAAATTGCTCTGTAAATAATACCAACATTTGAAGTTGGACTACAATTTGAGTTCTTGTCTCAGATCGAATCAAAACACTATAATCAACCATTAATAAGGTACATCGAGTAATCATAACATAAACCTACATAACGACGAACTAATATTTCTGTTATAAATTTAGTCAACTAAGTATAAAATATTTGCTCAGTATAAGCCTTGCCATTCGTCGTGGCAATACAGCCAATAATTAAAGGGCGCTTTTGTCTGGTAGTCATAATATAAATAAGCTATCTTTAGATCGTTTGCAACGATCTTTAGATGGCTTAACTGTTTCATTTGTATATAAGGTAAGTACATACATAACTAAGAATTAATAATACAACCATTTGTATTATTAATTCTTTACTAAAATGGTTCCATATGATATTATTTTAAAACTTACAGTTTATTTTGAGCAACTTCACCCGCGCCATTCACTTGACGTGCGTCAATTTGACTGAATGACTTTACTTTGCGCGACAAAAATTCCATTTTCAAAAGCAGGTAAAGATCAAGATTTATCACAGATTAAATGGTAGGAACTTTTTAGTAAGCAAAGAGTTTTTAATTCATTTTATTCCAGAGGAACCTTGTTATTTACAAATTTTGTGGTTTCAGGAGAGGTGCTATCAAGCTCTATCGAGCTCTGAAAGTCAACTAAAGGATGATTTGGAATAACCTTTTCATAATATCGACTTCGCTTATCACTAATAAGTTATATTAACTATGAACCATGCAAAACATCATGCGGCAAGGGGGTAAATAAACTGAAAACGCGTGATCTCCAGATATCGCCTACCGGTCTATCAACGACGACGTCGATAACGTTTTTTTTTCCGCATCAATAATAATAATTTTATTATCATTTTCCAATATTTGTGATATTTCTTAGATATGTAGGTAGTTTAATAAGTAAGACGAAGGTTGTAATACTTAAATCGAGTTTATTTATGTATATCAATGATTTTTTAGGTGTATAAATGCAGACAGAACTGATGATTTTGGACAGTCCAAAAAAAACAGGTGATCTCGTATCCGACCCGAATCACCCCATGTGACGACCTTGATGGTGCGGCGGCGGGCGAGCCGGCTGAGACCTGAATGTTTGCAAGTTCAAATATTTGTTCCGGGTATGGATGTTGTGGTACCATGGTACTCGTAGTTCCTAATACCCACGAAAGAGTCACTTACCCCACGTTAGAATTCTGTTTCGTGGGTATCAGTAGCTACGAAGTATCATGTTACAACAATTCACAAATTCGGAACAAAGAGGCGGTTATTTCTGATGTTCTAATCTGGATCTAAGATACATCCTAGAAGCCTGACTTGCCTCCTAATTACACTAATAAAATGACAATGGAAACGAGACAATGGCCTCGATTTTGTAGTACACTAACTAAACTAAATTTTAACTGTCGCTCTCTAAATTTTAACTGTCTGAGCTTAGCCTGCTTAGCATGAAGACTCTAGACAACGGTTTTGTCTGCCGCCGATAAGACAAAAAATATTTTATCTCTCTCTTTTGTTTGACAGAATAGGCGACAGAAATAGTTTTTGTCTTCTCTATCGTAGACAAAACGTTGTCTTGGGCGCTCGTGCTAAGCGCACTGGATGGCTTCTCTCATGTCACTCGACCGGTGACATACGACCAGCACCGGCACACGCATGCAGCCTGCATGCGTGTGCACCGGTCGAGTTCACACCAAGGGCATGAAAGTAAGATTAGAAGGTGAAGCAAATCGGTATAATGGTAATATTTATTTAATGTCACGTAGTAGATGCATATGCATTGATAAATAGGTAACCTACCTCTTTGTTGATGAAAATAAATAAATATTATCTAGGTAGGTAATGTAGTACTTACCTCGGTAAATAAGTTTAAGAATACACCTGAATATAATATATAGCGACATATCATATATAGCGACATAAAAATTACCTAGGTAATACTTACCTATGTCACATAATACTTTTATTTATTTATTTAATGCTTTATTGCACTCAAACTATGTACAAACGGAGGACTTAAAGCTATATAGCATTTTCTACCAGTCGTCCTTAGCGGTTGGAAACAGAGGTTGGAGTGCTAAACTAAATAACTAACTATAAGAAACAACATAGAAACATAAACGTATTAACGAATATGTCTCATCCTACTTTGTGTTTAAAATAAAATAAAATTGATTAGGTAATAATATTTATAATTAATTATCAGCATTCAATTGTGCCATTAAATAAGTTGTAAGTGTTGCCTACGACCGGAAAATTGTTCACGTACTCAAACCAAATCTGTGGTTAAATAGGGTTGTGATTTAGGATCTTTGATGATGCTCTAGAATACCTAAGTGTCTAGTTCTAAAACGAATGTTGTCCTAGTTACTATAGCATGATTTATTGTATTATGGCCGAATAATCGAAACCTACCTAGTTAAGGTATATACTTCTAGATGCATAGGATTCGTTTTTTGCGGAAAGACAACTATATTGTATACCTAGGTAGTTTGCTTGTGGAGTTCGCGAAAATGCAATGAATCGTGTTGCGTTGGAGCGGGCCGCTAGCGAGCCAACAGTCTCTATATATTTTTTTCTCTTACCTATATTCAAAATATTCATAGATAGACCCAGAAAGAAAACACTATTTCATAAAACGTAGGCTCGAATTTTTCGAGAAACGTTGAAGATTTTCAATAAACACGATTAAAGCTGTCATTCTGCTTACCTACGGAATACCAAATAATAGTAAACTCATGGATCGCTATGGTTTTATCTGAAAGTCACCGATGATGACGTCATGTCAGTGATCCACTCAAGATAGAGAATACGAATGTAACTTAGAACAAGTAATGATCATTTGACTTGGCAAACGTTCGTCACCGAGTGACTTAGGAGATACACAACCGAGAGGCAGAGTTTCACAAAGCAAAAAGCGACTAATGATTATGACTGTCATCTGACAGTGACATTGAGTGATGTGGCAATACACTGGTACCGACTGCAACAAAAACCACATATCCACACAAAATACTATTGTTATATTGTAAATACCTACAAAGCTGTGTGAAAACCAAGAAATAGTCCATAAATTCAATAATTTAAATATCTATAGACTTTGACCACTACAATAAAATTCACGTCCGATTCATTGTCTGTAGGTATGCGACCACTCGGATGACTCGGACAATGTCTTTTTACGGAAGCGAAATATATTCTTAAACCTATACGTATTCATTATCGATTTTACAATCATCTCTGACCTGATTAATATTTAGGATAGAATAACATCATAGACACATTGTACACAAATTTAAGTCAAGAGTTACATTGATAAATAATAATAAATAGAGTTACTAAAATAATTTACGATTCAGAAAGTCATCAACTGCGTTGAAGATCCTGATCCTTTCTGCAAACTTTGTTTTAGATCCGATTTAATTAAAAAAATGAAGTTCATAGCCGCTTTCAATTCAACAGGTAACAGGGAATTTAAAAAAAATCGGAGAATGATACCTTATATTATCCAGTTCTAACAAAGTGATGCCGCATGTTGTGAAATATGTGTAAAAGAATAGTGTTGTTAGTTGGTAAAAAAAAATTGGTGAGTGTACATACCTACGTTTTGATGAATTTATTTAATTAAATATTTTTTGAGAATATGACGCTTTGGTGGTGCGGCGAGTGAGCCGTTGCGGTACCTAGTTTGCATGTTCTGCAAATATTTGTTCTGAGTCTGAATGTTGTGGTACCATGGTACTCATAGTTCTTGATACCCACGATACAGGGAATCCTAGTATTGGGATCAGGACTATTGATGTTGGGTGTTTATTTATTTTATATTATTCGTTTATGTATGGAAGCGATTTTATTGTATGGCACAGGGTTTTTGTTGGGTATAGTAATTTTGCCAATTTGAATTCCAGTAAGAGTTTGTGAATTGTGAGTACCTATAGTTGGTAATCAAGTAGCTACTGAATGAGGCTATAATGTTGTCTTCTGCGATCACACGATGACTAGATGGGATAAAAGCGCATAATAAACTGCAATGACCACCATTAGAAAGTTAAGTGCTGTGTAAACGCTTTCGAATCTGAGTTACTAAATAGGTTTGATAGCGTCACAATAGTTCAAAGAGCATAATAACATTGAGCTGGTAATACATATATGTCCTACCTATGTCGTATGGGCAATATAGGTACATCGTAAGTTATCTATACTGATAATAAAACTGAAGAATTTGTTTGTTTTTTTTTTTGTTTGTACGTGCTAATCTCTGGAACTTACAGTCGAATTTAAACCTAGGTCCACCCACCACCTAGGTCGCCAATAAAATAGTTGATGGAACTAGGTAAGTAGATATAGGTAGGTACTTCTGTTAACCGAGCAACGAATAAGTTATAAAATTTAAGATTAGAAAATTGTAGTTCGTAGGTAGATACTTACGCTTATCTCTAAACAAATTAGGTTGAATGGTAGAAAATGCTTTATCACTAAGTCCGCTTATTGTTACTATTCTAATAAGGTATGTTTACTTTTATGTATTTTTTTTATTGGTACTTACCTACCTTCTGAATTCCTAATAATCTTTATTTAACTTCGATTTTGTATTATTTTATTGAAAGAAATAGGTAAAGATCTTTTTTTTATTATTTTATAAAGTTAGCACGTGTTTCACAGCCAACTCATCGGTTCTTACAACTACATAGAAAAAACAACATAGCTTGCTAACTAAATTTTGATGAGGGTAAAAAGTTAAAAACAATGAAGTTATCAAGTTAGTTAGGTATCCTACCTAGGTACCTCTTACTAAATATGTAATTGAACTTAAGTAGATTATGTTGTTACTTTACACTTTTTTGGGTAACTAGCTAATTTATTTGATCCATGAGATCGTAGGTATCATAAATTGTCTCGCCTCGTATCAAAATCCAAAGACACGCTGAATCACTGCAACTTGGTATATAGGTACCTTACCTATACCTTACCTACCTACCTAATGAATAAATTGTTACAAATGTGGTGCATAAATCAAGTTTTTGCACTTCTGTCACCTGAGCTGGCGCAATCTTAATCACTGCCGATGAATCATAGACAAATGTTTTTGCTTGTTCTAAGTGACCTAGAGACGTAAGTGGAGGCCAAATCCAAGCTCAAGATATTACAACCTTATCCCAAAAAATATCGACCATCTATAGAAACGAGGAGGTCAATCTTCTCTATTAACGATAGATTGAAATTATTGGGATACATTTGTAAGGGGTGCTTAATTCCGCTGTAGCAAGCGTGGTGGTGGCAAAGGTGGTTATCCCATCTTCGCGAGTCGCGGGCTCGATTCCCAATCGATTTTCGGAACTTGATACTTCCTAAAATCTAAAATAAGATTAAAAGTGTAATCTAAAACACAATTTGTAAAATCATTACATGCCTACCTAAAAGAATATACTTGTATTGTATACGCAAACTTGGTAAAGTTTTTGACTGCTAATGCTAGTACATCTAGTAGGCACATTTTTTAATCCCCATGACTCATAACATTCAACCGTCATTATTTTGGTAATTAAACTTCTTTATCTATCTATATAGTGCCTATATGAGAAACTTCACCTTCACCACTAGTGAGGAAAAGGTACCTAGTGGAAGAGAATTGGAATAATCCGCCATAAAGACAGACAATCACTAGCCCGCAGAACAGCGAAATACGAGTACTATCCGTTCCTACCTAGATATAGTGGTTGAAAATGGTGGGAGTGCATAGAGCTACATATACATGAAATGAATTTATAGGCAAATAGCTCGTAAAATCCTGACTAAACCGCGTTGCTGAAAACATGGCTAAGTCGTAACTCGTAAACTGGAATAGTGATTAGGAAACCTCGTTTCATTTAACGCTTGGACAGATGTACTTAGTTTATAAGTAGCTGCATAAAATTGAGTATATTCCATCCACGTTGAGTTTAGGTCGGCTTGTCAGCGAAACATGTTTTTTTATGAAATCAAGATTAGATGTAAGTAGATATACAAACTATAGTATATAGTTGGCTCTTTGTATCTCCAACTTAAACTGATTGAATAATTCTGTAATTAGTTATTTTTAAATTATGTAATAGTGTAATTTAATTTAAATAGTCTTTAATATCCTCTGTCTATAAATTATGTATGTACTTACAAAAAAAATTAAAAAAAAAATTGCAAAGGGCGCGCGTTAAATTCTTTATATAAATAAATAAAGTATTGTAAGATTGGATTGCAGGTAAAATAAAAGCAGGAAATTGTACTTCGTCATACCATCATTTAGGTATATAATTATGTCGATTCAGATAGGTAGGTGGTGTACTGTGTAAACAGAAATGATCCTACGCGTTATTTGCAACAACTTTGTCCGTTTCAGCATGTAAATCACAACAGTGTACAGTTTATATTCAGTTGCTTAACTACCTACATTATATGGTATCTATCGTATTTTATCGGTATAGGTAACAATCTAGTAAACTTACTGCCACCGCCGTTTATCATTCAGTTTTACAGATGCCGAGCTTCCCATGGTTTCCTGCACAAGGTTTATCACTCAATAATTTAGTAGTACAATTACCAAGTTTATAGTTTATTCAAATTACATTTGTTTTGTTCAACGCGTGCTAGCTCTCGAACGGTAGGTAAGACTTTGAGCTAGCTTAGCTTGTGGCTTGCTGGTGGCCATGACTTTCCCTCGGTAATCTGTTGCTTGCGCCATTCGTCACTTCCTTCGTCCAAGGAAAAGTGTTGGAAAATTATCGAAGCCTATCATTTGCCTCTTCAAAGCCGATCTTTAAGACGTACGAGTAGGTAGGTACCTTACCTAACTAACTCTGTATATCCTATGTCTAGCCTATCTACCTACATAGTTTTCCTCGCCAAGGACATATTTTTAAGTTTTTAATAATCCTTAGTACCTATCTACCTACTTAATAATTGTTTTACCCTTTAGTGCTCGAATTCTATTAAAAACTATGAGGCTTACCTAGTAAAGTAGGTACTAAATAGGTATTATATACCTAATAAGCTATAATGTATACCTACTATGTAGCTTACCTACTTAAGTGGAGGTAGGTATGTAAGTAGTTACTAACTCATTATATCGACTTGACATGAATATACAAGAATAAGAATATAGGTACATACCTACTTAGATACTGCGTCACAACTATGCTAGTCAAGCTGGTACTCAATTAATAATTCTCCATTCTCTTCCGAAGCATTGTGCAAAATCTTCGCCAATAAAATGTAAAATACCTCCATCTACAGAAGTGGTAGAATGCATCAACGGTTTGTTGGGATTTTTTTTATAGCTAAATAATGTCACTTAAGACAGTGACAGTGACATTTCGATTACACAACCATCACAAAGTCGAAAGATTTTGAGGTTATAATTGATTTGCTTGCAGCTGTGGCAAATCAGCAGGAAATAACCAAAATAAACAATCAGCGTTTTTGTAATATTTGTTATATTCGTTATATACACAGAAAGCAATTACATATATTGTATAAAAATGAAGAAAGAAGGCAAGTCCCTGGACGACTGTTCTCACAGAAACGTATAAAAATGAAAACTAAATCAAAACTTCTGATTTTCTTTTCAGAAATTCAGGATATATTTCTCAAGATTTTAAAGAACGAAGAAGATATTTCGGTAGGAGTAGCTGCTATTAAAACACTATTAGCTGTAATAGAACAATACAAAGGTACAAAAAAGTAAAGTACATTTTCGTGTTACATCATGCATCATCATGTTGAATTTCTCATCTGGCTTCATCAATATAAAATACACTAGCTGTTGCACGCGTTTAAAAAAACCGATACTCCTATACAAACTTTCACTTCCATTCAAATTATAATGTTTTATTGCCTGGCTCAGACAAATTGTTCCTGCTATGTCTGAGGTTGAAGGATATTTTTAAATTAACACATTCCAGGGACCACAGTGCGTGAGCTGCACTTGAATCTGCAATTAGCTGTAGATGTGATGAGGAACTGCGATCAGCCTGTCACTGCCATCAACTCATGCTGTGAACTGTTCATGAGATTTATCACTTTTACAAAACTCGATGAGAAGGTAAGCAAGTAAATATGTTAAGTCTGTTACCTACTTATCTAATAAGACAAGAGGTGATAACTTAAATGGGCTTGATTGCATTATCTTAAGATTTTTAATTAGGTATCTACCTTATACATACATAAATTCAAGACTATTTCCCAGAGGGGTAGATAAAGACCATGGATTTCCGGATGGAAGCGTTCTGAAAATACTTCGCAAAATACTGGCCTTGTGTTACTTGGTAATCTTCTTTCATCCATACTTTTTACATGCCTAAACCATCTCAACAAACCTTTCTCAACTCTTGTTACTACAGCTGCATTCACTCCACACTGCTCTCTTAACACTCTATATCTTAAAGTTACACCACACATACTTCTCAAAGCTCTCATCTCCACTATATCATCATATTACATCTTGTACGGTTGAGTCACAATTTGTGTGTTATGCTGGCCCTCATTTGCCTCTTCTATCATCTAGCATGATACCGCCGATAAGCAGAGTAGGCAGTGAAGTTGTTAAGATAACGTACCCTAGTCATACCATTTGCCTGAATACCTTTTTTATCATTTCTTACTGGAAGAACTTTACATGTGAGACATTATTGAGACTCAAACTGGCAGCAATATGGCATATTGATTTTTTTTCCTCCTTGTGTCAAAATCATGCTCTGTCTATTGATACCTCATACATTGAAATCCATCCAGTATTTAGCATAAGTGCTGCATTGTAATGATGATAAACAATTTATTTCAGTCATTTGAAGACACCAAACAGATAATGCTTCAGCGCGGTCGAACATTCCTGGACAGTCTGTTGCTATCTAGAGCGAAGATAGCCAAAGCGCTACTGCCTTTTGTTAGAGATGGATGTGTAAGTCACCATCAACTACAACAGCTTGTAGAAGTCCACTGCTGAATATAGACATCCCGCAAGGAGTTCCATGACAAACAATCTTGGACCACCTTCATCCACCGACTACCACAATCTTTAAAATGTCATTGATCCAACGGATAGGAGTCCTTTCTCTACTGCCTTGTGGCTAACTTCAAGGGTGGTTCTTACATAGGATAAATGCCACACATCACTATGGGGCACTGCAATATGTGATGGAATACATGTCGGAGGTTCACAAATTATGTCAAAAAAGAATGGTATTAAGGAAAGAAAAGCTCGCAAATGCCGGTTCATTTGAGAGCTTTTCTTTCCTTTATGAATTACGTGATGGAATACATGTCGGGGGTTCTCAAATTGTGTAGTGATGTGTGGCGTTTATCCTATCTAAGAACCACCCTTGAAGTCTTAGGAAACAATTGCAAAGAAACTGATAATCGGTTTCGCTGTTTAATTAATGTTTAGTTCATCCATTGAAGCGCCCCCTAGTGGCTTGTGGCGATAAAACCAAGCTAAGGAAGACCTTTAAAGCAATACAAAATTATTGCAAAATCGCATTTTAATCAGATAAGCCATTTCGGAGATAAATAGTAACAGGCAAAAAACCCCTGCATTTAAAGTATCCATCGGAGAGGAAATACTTTAAATGTAAGATTTGACTCCATCAGTGGGCGGGTAGCCGGCTGAAACTCAAGACCCGCACGGGTTCGATTTCCGCTACAGGACAAATGTTTGCATGTTCTGCAGATATTTGTTCCGAGTCTGGGTTTGTGGTACCATGGTATATGTAGTTCCTGATACCGACGATGCAGGATATCCTAGGACTAGGGGTCAGAACTATATGTATGTAACTGTTGAATGTTAATGTTTATTTATTTACTAGCTGACCCGCCCACCGATTCAATGACGTGATGGAATTTTCATACGATCCTTTTATTTATTTTATACATCTCTGTGTAAAATAACCAAAAGGATAAGGTGTTCATATACAAGACCATTGTACCACTAGTTTAGTATTGTTTTTTTATGTTTCTTCTCTGGCTGGCGTACAATAAAGTTATATTTATCTATCTCGACAACCTCTGTGGCGTAGTGGGCGAAGGCCCGCCTGAAACGTAGAAGGTTTGATTCCCGCCGCGGGACTAATGTTTGTATATGATCTGCAAATATTTGTATCGGGTCTAAGTGTTTTCTATGTATAATTTGTATGTATTTACAAAAAGTATATAAGTAGTACCTATATCAGTTATTTAGTTCCCATAATACAAGCTCTGCTTAGTTTGGTGCTACATGATGCTGTGTGAAAATGTCCAGCATTATTTATTTATTTATTTACAAGCTGATCCGCCCGCCGATTAAATGACGTGATGCTATTTTCATCATCTCTGTGTAAAATAACCAAAAGGATAAGGCGTTCACATATAAGACCATTGTACCACTAGTTTAATAAGTATTGTTTTTATTTTTGTGTATCTTCTCTGACTGGCGTACAATAAAGATATATCAGGATAATCTTTGTTGTAAGATAGATATCAGGATCGTGGCGGGCCCTGAAACAAACAAATTAAATTTTCAAACACACTTCTAAACTGGTTTTTAGGTGCCAACCACTTTTTCACCACATTACGTACCAACAGTTAAAGCTACTACATCTACTATGCGACCACCCTATGGCACTAAGGCATTTTTACACCAAACGTCACCATGAATGTACCTCGTGTGTTCATAAGTCTTGAGACACAGTAAAACTAAAATATTTTTGGAGCTAAGTTGAGTATTCATTTATTGGATATTAAAATTAAAACTACTGACATCTAGATCTGTATTTAAAAATAAATCATTCAAAATGGCCGCCTTTGCATTCAATGCAGGCCTTCAAACGCGTGCGCCATTCATCTATGGCGGCACGAATCTTTTCAATGGGAATCCGTTTCGATTCTTTAATAAGGGCTCGCTTGAGAGAATCCAGGTTTGGGTGAGACTTTCTGCATGCCCTCAGCTCCAATTCCGTCCATAAAGAATAATCCAAAGGATTCAAGTCAGGGCTTGACGAGGGCCAATCTTCGCTCCGAATGAAGCCTGGCAAATTGGCCTCCAGCCAACGTTGGGTAGTCTTAGCTTTATGGGAGGGAGCAGAGTCCTGTTGGAAAACCCAGTATTTTCCAGCGAATAGCGTATCATTTAATGGTTTAACCACCGCTTCCAATATGTCGGTTTGGTAATTTTGTGCCTTCACCTTGACGCCTTGCTGGCAAAAATGAAGCGAAGTGACCCCCTCGTAGGAAACACCCCACCAAACCATCACACTTGCTGGATGATGAGTGCGCTGGACATTGCGTACAGATGGCTGGACGTCCTTTGAACTTCTGGCGTAAACCTTATTGTTCTGCCGGTTAAACTTTTCTTCCACCGTGAAGATCTTTTCATCGGTAAACAGGATATTTTTTGGATCGTGTCTCTTCAATAGGTTCCGACATCGTTCCAGTCGTAATTTACGAAGACGCTCGTTTAAATAATGCACTTTCCTTCGACTGTAGGCCTTTAGTTTAAGATCATATTTAAGTATCCTGTTCACCGATATTCGCGAAATGTTGGTCTGCAGAGCTAATTTCTTTTGAGTCCGGCAAGGGTTGCGACGAATTCGCTCTCTAATTACTTTGATGTTGGCGGGCGTCCTTACAGACCGCGGGCGGCCACATCTTCCACGGTCTTCTAAAGAGCCGGTCTCCTTGTACCTCTTTATGGTATAATACATAAAGTTCCGACTACATCCCAAACTTTGGATTTCACTAAAAACTTGCATTGGTTTTTTTCCTGCTTCACTGTTTCACAGTGAAATTACAGTCGCACGCAAATCTTTTGTTGGCGCCATTTTCACGGAGAATGAAACAAATATTCAAATGTATATTTTTTCTGATTCAAAACATTCGAAATTTAAAATTTTAAAAGTTTAAAAAAGGTTGCTTGAATTACTTTCTTTTTAAATTAATTAAATAAGTTCGTCTCAAAACTTATGAACACACGAGGTATTTATCTATGGATCTCTCGTCGTCAGAGCTCCATGTGAATGAGATCGCCCGGGGAAATACTATTTCTGCCGCCAAGAAGCAATGCAAGTGAAATTACTGGCACATGACACCATTATGTCTCCAGCCCGCTTAGTAAGAGCACCCAAGACAAAGTTTTGTCTAAGAAAGAGAAGACAAAAACAATTTCTCTCTCCAATTCTGTCAAACAAAAAAGAGGGACCAAATATTTGTTGTCTTCTCGACGGTAGACAAAATCTTGGGTCTTCATGATAAGCAGGCTGGTCGGTAAGGCGCGAGTGATACCTCTGGTGTTGCAAGCGTCTTTAGATTACGGTAACCGCTGACTAACAGGGGTCTAGACAAATACCACTTTCTGTTGTCGTTAACGCCTGCGGAAAGATTGAATTATATGGGAATGACATTAGCTGCGGAAATGTCACGTGACAGCTGCCAAGTTTTACCTTGTAAAATTTGCGTTAACGTGAAAGGAAAAGTAAGCGTGAGGTATTGTCTAGCCCTCCTGGTATGCTTGTAGAGTGAAATATAAAGAAATAAAGTTGCTAGTTTGTTAAGAAGGCGATATGAATTTTTGTTTTGCTTTGCAGAAAATTTTAACGCACTCTAAATCAAGGGTGGTCCTCCTAGCACTACTGGAAGCATCGAAGCTCAAACGGTTTCAGGTCTACGTGACTATGTCCGGCCCTGATAACATAGGGTGAGTTATAACTATGGTATTAATCTACACTTTTAAAGAGGTAAATTTTGTAAGTTTAATCTTCGAAATTACTTATCCGATTTCAAAAAGTCTTTGACCATTATTAAGAATAGACCTTCAGGGGGTCTAGGCAAATACAACTTTCTGTTGACGTTAACGCCTGCGGAAAGATTGAATTGTATGGGAATGACATTAGCTGCGGAAATGTCACGTGACAGCTGCCAAGTTTTACCTTGAAAAAATTGCGTTAGCGTGAAAGCAAAAGTAAGCGTGAGGTATTTGTCTAGTCCCCCAGGGGGTCTAGGCAAATATCACTTTCTGTTGACGTTAACGCCTGCGGAAAGATTGAATTGTATGGAAATTACATTAGCTGCGGAAATGTCACGTGACAGCTGCCAAGTTTTACCTTGAAAAAATTGCAATAAAGGTCGAGCGAATGTGTTTCTTACGATCACCGCCTTAACGGTAAGAGCTACTTCTCATCAGCTACTTTTGATCCGGGTACCAAGCGGGCGAAGCCGTGGGCAGTAGCTAGTCTTCAATAAATAAATAGCCGTGTCTTGTCACCGTCAGAGCTCAAATGCACAAGCAGCTGGTGGCGGCCGGCATAGACGCCACTTTGATCCTGGACTCCGCCGTAGGCTACATCATGGAGCAGGTGGATATCGTGATGGTGGGCGCGGAGGGAGTCACGGAGAGCGGAGGCATCATCAATAAGGTCTGCTACCTTTTCAACCGACTTTAAAAAAGGAGGAGATCCTCAATTCTGTTTTTTGGGGGTTATGCTCGTTGCCCCCCCCCCCCCCGATCTTCACCTCCATCGGGGGACAACGGGAAGCTCCATCCAGGGTAAAAAGTTCTAGAAGGTAGAACTTAATTTAAGAAAGTAACTTTCGAATCCTTATAAAAATTACAAATAAGTACATGTTATGACTATAAAAATTCAATGAAAAATATGGTTGCTGTTGGTCCCCGCACAAGGTCGAGCCTGTATCTCAGGAGGCCACTTACAAAGAGTCTTTTCATAACTTGTAGAAGACCACGGACATTGGCCTCTCTGACAAACGGTTGTCGGTAGATAGACCTCGCTGGCGCGTCGGGCGAGAGGCCGGTTAAGAAGCGAAAGGTGCGGGTTTGATACCCGCTGCGAGGAGTTTGCACGTTCTGCAGATATCAGATATTTATTAAACAACAGGCGCACTGATCCCACAATACCGTACCACAACAGGCCCGGAACAAATATCTGCAGAACATGTAAACATCTTTCCCGTAACGGTACTCGAACCCGCACCTTTTGCGTCGCAGCTGGCCACTCGTCCGACGCACCGCCAAAGCCGTCGAAATGTATACTTTATCATTAATCCTACTATCCTACTAATATTATAAACGCGAAAGTTTGAGAGGATGGATGTTTGTTCCTCTTTCACGCAAAAACCACTAAACGGATTTTGATGGAACTTTACAGTAATATAGCTTATATATCAGAATAACACATAGGCTACTTTTTACCCGGGTACCACGCGGGCGATGCCGTGGGTAGAAGCTAGTACTATTATAAACGCGAAAGTTTGTGAGGATGGATGCTTGTTACTCTTTCACGTAAAAACTACTGAACGGATTTTGATGAAACTTTACAACAATATAGCGTATACATCAAAATAACACATAGGCTACTTTTATCCGGGCGAAGCCGTGGGCAAATGCTAGTCAATGATGAAGTATCGTAATTTTTTTTGTTAATCCTTTTCTCATCCGCAGATCGGAACCTACTCTCTAGCGATGTCAGCGTTGGAACTCAATAAACGCATGTACGTTTTGACAGAAAGCTTCAAATTCTCGAGAATATATCCTCTGAACCAACAAGATCTACCCAACGAGTTCAAATACCTCTCAAGCGTATTGAAATCTGGTAAGCACTTCATAAATTTAATCTATTATAGAAGTTATGTTTTTCGGAATACTTAGTCTGTCTTAGGAAGCTGCTTTGTTCCCAAGCAGAATATGCAAAAAAAATCCCGCAGCGAAAATCAAACGCGCACCTTTTGCGTGTCAAGCCGCGTCAAGTACCAAAACTGTTGTACAATGTAATGCATTTATGACGTCAGTGACTGAATATAACTTTATCTTATCTTATTTAACTCTTTTTTTATTTTTATTTGGTTACACATAATATTCATAACAGGACACATTAATTAGTGATATTGTCGATGTCATTTCTGAAACTAGTGAACACAGTATGCATTCATTTATTCGACGACCTCTGTGGCAGTGGGCGAAGGCCCGCCTTAGACGAAGGTAGCGGGTTCGATTCTCGCCGCGGGACAAATGTTATCATCTGCCAATATTTTTCTCGGATCTAGGTGTTTTCTATGCATAATTTGTATGTATTTACAGAAAAAAAATAAGTAGTATATCAGTCGTAGTTCCCATAATACAAGCTCTGCTTAGTTTGGGGCTAGATGATGATGTATGAAAAATGTCCAGATTTATTTATTTTATTTATTGTTTCAGGTAAAGATTTATCGAGGCAACATCCACTTGTGGACTACACGCCGCCTCATTTCATCGCACTCCTGTTTACGGATATAGGAATACTTACGCCGTCCGCGGTTAGCGACGAACTCATGAAATTGTACACGTAATATTTCTATTAAACTATTTGTAAGTATTTTTCCCGACTGTTTATTTATACTATAGCGTGTACAGGGTGTCCCAGAACTGGTAAACGAGACGTATGCAACGCATGCACTTAAAATAATCGAGAATAATGAAACATAGATATGTGAATACGTAATTTAATTGTACAAAATACTTTTATCTATCTTTAAAACGGAAGCACGGTAATTATCACAAAAAATTTATATTGCCACAATATAACGTAAATAGTTATTTAATTTGATATAATTTTGTTTTGAGGAAGAAAGGTTTTGTATCAACGAGTTCGATGGAAACTTCTACAAATACACTTGAGGAACGATTTCTATTATCATTACTTTCGGCAATCATTACTGTCTTATTTTTTTTTAATTTCACTTATTATGAGCTTAACAAAAATAATTATTTTATGTGAACTACTTTTAATCAAAACCCTTCTAACAATCTGAAACACAATGTCGTTTGACGTCCATTTCTTTGTCAATTTATGTCGATGACAACTATATGTCAAACAAAACGTTATATAATTTCGTGTTATTTCTAAATCTTAAAATACATTTCTTCAATTACAATATCATTACTTAGTCTACGGATAATACAACAAACAATTAATGAATTGTACAAACCAACGTCGTAAAAATAATCTTAAATTGAATCGAGAATCTAGCTTAGATTTTAGCAGTTTTCAGTCGAAATGTTTAAAAATTCTACGCTAGATTCTAGATTCAGTTCGAAATTCTTTGTGAATACAAAGAGCCCTATACTGTTAAATATACTCGTACATAAAAAAATAACACAACATCCTACTTGCTAGGAAGTACCATTCAAAGGAGATCAACGCAAAATGTGACGCATTTCAATAATACTAAACAACAAGTTACCATTCCATTGCAGGGTTCTGACGGATAAATTATCCTGATAAATATCCTACTATTATTATAAACGCGAAAGTTTGTGAGGATGGATGTTTGTTCCTCTTTTACGCAAAAACTACTGATAGGATTTTGATGAAACTACAGTACCTAATAGAGTTTGTACATCAGTATAACACATAGGGTACATTTTATCCAAGTAAAAACCCACGCGGGCGAAGCCGTGGACAGAAGTTAGTACAAAATATATCTGGCTATTTTACAGTTTATACATCAGTACACATAGGCTACATTTTATGCGAATACCACGCGGGCGAAGCCGTGGACAGAAGTTAGTACAAAATATATCTGGGTATTTTGATATTTGTCGTTAATAATAAAATTTGGAATAGGTACAAAATAAAGATACAAGAACAGTAGTAAATACAGTGTCCCAGAAAATATATATTAACCCGAAATGGATCATTCGGCTCATGACAGTGAATTTCCAAAATTTTATTTTGTAGAAAATTATTTGAGATTTATTTTTAAAAACTTACTTTTTGTACAGTGCATATTGGTGAACAATGGTGGTAACGAACAAGATGTTTGATATAAGTAGCTAATTTATTCGTTTTTTTTATAGAAAAGAGGGTTATTTTTACTGACTAAATGTGTAGAATAATCCCGTTTCGGATTATTCTTTATATCGCAGGGTCCATGCATAGTAAACTATCCTGAAAAATGACTAAAATTTTACATGACTGTCAAACATTTGGCTACTTATTCATTTAGTAATTATTAGTATCCTTTGTTCCTATTTTCTCGACATTATAAATTGTAGGTTGAACCTTTCTTTCAAAATATTTTTTCTTTGTATATTATTTTTTTTTTTTTTTGATATTTCTATACAAGTGACGTATAGTGTCATCTAGTAAGTTTCAGAGAACTACCGGCTTGAAACAGATAATAAAAACCTCCCAGCATCAAAAAGATGCGCGCACGAGACGGGACCCGTTTTTGTAGGCGTATCCGAACGCGCTTGTTGTCATTTTGCCAATAATTAAAAGAGTATTAAATGTATCTTGATACATTCGAATCCTGAATTTGATCACCGAATAAACTCAAGTCTGAAAAGGGCAGTATCTATCAAAGCGGAGCTATTAAAATCACTGCACTCTCCTCTCCTAATACATACCTTACTCGAGTTTACACATTCATTCCCTGTAAAGCTAAACATATCAATTAAACTTAGTCGTAAATACATTAATTAATAATGAACCACACCAGTATACAGAAAATAAAAAACATATTAAAATATTACATAAAATATGTGACAATTCAAACCATGATTCAATTTATTGGAATAAAACATACAGCTCAGATCCTAACAGCGTCAGGATAGGTAAAGAACCTTAGTTACTTACCCTCTTAATCATAATCAATCAATTCAATAGAGTGGTGTTTTAAGTATAAAAATATTTAGTTTCCTCTTTCCTACCTTTGTACACAAACCTTCCAACTTCATCGCCTCTCTCTTTTCTCAAAGGTTTGCTAGAAGAAAACTCTTTTAGTTAAAATCAGCGTTCATTCTATATTAATAATAATAATTCTATCTTTTGTTCAATAGGTATTACAAAAGGACAGGGCGAAAGTTATCAATCTGATAAAGTTATGGATTGATTATAAATGAGGGTAAGCGATCCTTTGCACTCATAACTAACAAGTAAATACCTTCTACGTTACCATAGTGACTATACTTATTCAAGTAAAGTCTAATCAATATTTGGGAATACGGATAATAATAACGTAATTGAAGAATCTCGAATGAGTCGAAATAATATGTTTACAAAATGAACATTCTAGGTCAAGACAAAATCATTACGATTAAAATATTCATATAATTCTAATTCCTCCTACCAACTAAACCAGCAGACGGACAAGAATAAAACAATAATTGTATAATTAATTCCCATTCGTTCCATCGTTGGAACAAACGGGAATACACGGACAAACATACTATAAAAAAGTATTCGTTTTATATACGTAATTCGTTTGATTGGCTCTTCACAGTTGTAGACGTTACAACTAGATGTCGCTGTTACCTGTTGTGTATATTGTCAATGAGAGTGTAAATTTGGTGGAAGGGTGGTCGTTTCTCTGCCTCGTACTCCCAGCAACGCAGCATCAGACCATATACGTCTTCGGAACAGCCTTCTGGTGCTGGCATCCTGTACCCTGTGATTCAAAAGAGATTGTTTTACGGTCATATAGTCAGAATTTCTGCCGCTTTGCCTTGTTTCGGATGGGTGCCGGTAAAATACAGACACCTATGACCTTACCAATATGTCTCGGGGTGGCGGACACAATGCAATGGCACGTAGGGCGCGTCCTAGTTGGATGTGGCCCACGAGGTAATGCTATAGATACAGGCAACTTGCTCAAAAACTGTCATACTCAGTGCGGTCATACTTTCGTTAAAAAATCGTTTTGAGTTCGTAGCGTTTTTATAGTAAGTAATGACCGTCGTTTGTGACATTTTTATGGTAATATTAATATATTTTTATAGTTTATGTAATTACCGTCGTTTGTGTCATTTTTATGGTAATATGAATATAATAAAATGATAATGTATTTTTCTCACAAGGTAAGTACATAGTGTACTTAGTAGCTAGTTGTGTTTGTATAAGTAACTTAGTTGCGGTCATATACCTAGTAGCTAGCATCGTTTGATCTTCGTAGATAAATATAAATACCAAAGGTATTTCGAACTTTTGAAATCTTATTTTGATATTAAAGTTTTGTATCTATAATATAGATAAATATTTATATATTTATTGTACACAAAAATGTATCGAACAGTAAATACAAAAAATAAATCACTATTATAATAGTGAGTAGGTACCTTATATGCATAATTTTGAATCGACGTAGAAAAAACCTGAGAACCTCCCTAAAAGCGTGTTTTTTGTGAGAAAGCAAGAATTAGGTATATTCAAACAAATTCGTCCTGCCCTTGTATCTTAACTCACCGGTATCTATTTTCTCCCTCGCTCTCGAGTTGCTCATCCCTGCATACGGGGTGTCGCCTTTCGAGAATATCTCCCACATCAGCACTCCGTAGCTCCACACGTCACAAAGTGATGTGTATTTTCCTGTAAATATATTGTTGAATTAACTTTTATTTTGTTAGTTTATGAATCTTTTACCTTTACATCATAAAAACAGGACAAATATAACTAGGACGCAAAAGTTAAGGAAAAAGAAATTATAACATTATAATATAACAATAATATTATTCCTACTACTATTATAAACATGAAAGTTTGTGAGGATGGATGTTTGTTACTCTTTCACGCAAAAACTACTGAACGGTTTTTGATGAAACCTTACAATAATATAGCTTATACATCAAAATAACACGCGGGTGAAGCCGTGGGCAGAAGCTAGTATTTACTTAATCTATGGTTATATGGTTTAATTTAAATTTTCAAATTATATTTAGAGTATTTGGAACAAAATAAATGTAGCTGATTTCTATTCAGCCTGTTTACATCCGCTTGTATAAAAAACCTTACCGAAATTCAGCGCTTCAGGGGCCGTCCATTTAATCGGTATCTGCTTCATGCCCCCCGACACGATATACTCCTCCTCTTCCCTTGACATCCCGAAGTCGGATATCTTCACGATGTTGTCGTCTCCGATGAGGCAGTTCCTCGCGGCCAGGTCGCGGTGGATGCAGTTCTTGGACTCGAGATACCGCATCCCGGCGGCCGCGTCGCGACACATGGCGAGGAGGGAACGAGAGCTGAGGGTGGCGGCTCGGGTTCGCAGGAATGTTAGCAGAGATCCACCTATAAAGCAATAAGTGATTTTTTGCTTAAAACCCCCGATGCGACTTCCCACGTCAATTGCAGCGCCCTCTTGTGGCCTAATAGTCGATTAAACCTCAAAGTTAAAAAAAATAAAAAAAAATGCTGGACATTTTTCACACAGCATCATCTAGCCCCAAACTAAGCAGACCTTGTATTATGGGAACTACATGACTGATATACTACTTAAATACTTTTTTTTTGTAAATACATACATATTATACATAGGAAAACACCCAGACCCGAGACAAATATTTGCAGATCTTACAAACATTTGTCCCGTGACAGGAATCGAACCCGCAACCTTCTGCGTCTCAGGCGGACCTTCGCCCACTGCGCCAAAGAGGTCGTCATAGTTGTTCCGGATATAAATGTTAACATACAAACAACTAAAAACAAACGTATATGGCAAATATATATACGAGCCCTCCTTACGTCGCATGCGAGTAATAAGACTCGTTTTAAGATCCATCATCCAATCTCACTGCTGGGTACACCCAAAACCCCTCCTTTGTATAATAGCGAACAATAATAGCGAGTATAGGTAGGTATAAAAACGCAATTGAACTGATTGGTTATATTTTAGTAAAATCTACGTTCTGAGTGGGTATAGACTCGATGTCCACCATTGGGGTTATAAATAGTCAAGAGCGTAGTTATATGTTTTTTGTTTAAAAATATGATAGCTAGTGACATTTTATGCCTGCTTGATTTGTATTTTTTTTATAAAATGATTGTAGGTATTGGTCAAAATTCTAATTAAATGGTAATTAATTCTAATGGTATTTCTTCTGCTTCTTTCTACCTATTTCATTTATATGTAAAATCGGCCAAATTCTAAATTGATTAAATTCGAGTGATATTGTTGAAGTCATCTGTAAATTACAGCCTGCCTTCAGTAGGTACTATTAAATAGTCTGTGTAGGTAATAAAGTTAACAAAGTACCTATGGAAATGTACATCTATGTTCTATATTGTTTATCAGTAATCCATAGATAATTGTAGGTCCTATAGGTCTATGATGTCCATGGATCATATCCGTGTCCGAAAATATATTTGAACTGCGTTCAACGTCGTTTGGAACGGCGGCAATCATTTTTTCATCAATGTTGTAAAAGATCTCTTGTTAGCCTTTTATATAATAAATCAATTATTCCACGCGCTCAATTAAGTATTTTATTGATAGACTTCTATAGATATATTATCTGGATTAGGTTAAACTTTTAAGGGTTAAATAAATTATTTATAGTAAAATTGGAAGCTAACATTATTTTATCAACATGCACACAACAGAAGTTTTTTAAACAATTAATTGCCAAAAATATCATACAGAATATGCTGTCACAACATGAAAAGTGCAAGTTTAATTTTAAACCTGCGTCTCATCCTCAGTCTGCGCCCACTTGCTTTTGGAACCTACTGGCGTTGTGACTATTATATTTTAATCTGTGCCACTGGAAAATATGCTATACCCACTTTAGTTAAAAACGCGGCACCTAAACTACTATAGTGTTATGTGCCAAATAAACCTATTATATCACACAAAGAGGTGGGCTCCTTCCAGAATTATTAAACGCACGCAATTTATGACAAGTTTTTAATAATTTTTTTTAATAATTTTTGGCGCACAAACCTTGTATACCTTGGCACATGCTTGTTCTTGGTCACGTCACTTTCCTTTATCTTGTTTCATAAATATGTAGGTATATCTCTAATCTTTACCTGATACTAGTTCCATGACGATCATTATCGGCTGCTTCTGCACGGCTATTCCAATCAGTCTCACTATGTTGGGATGCTGGTACTGTTTGAGAATCCGCCCTTCTTGCAGGAAGGTCCGCTTTTGTTCTTCTGGTAAAGCTACCCGGCAGGTCTTTACGGCTACCTCTTGACTGGAGGTCTTGAGTCGCGCTTTGTACACGTCTCCGAAGTTGCCCTGGAAATAGGGTTTCATAAGATTCTTCCGCTAATGAGTTGAATTTGCAATCCGATCAACATTGGATGGTGGAGTTGAGATCAGTTATTTCCAGTATCAGCTGATGAGACACTGTATTTCAAGGCATAATCAAAAAGTTAAGTGACACTGCATTTTTAAATTACTAAATGGGTTTCACCAAAAACGATATGAGTCAAGACACCGTTTATGTCTTTGGGACTTAAAAATGCGGGTCTTAAAGCTTAAAGTTCTGAATAAAAACAGTTAAAACTGATGCAACAGTTTCTCTATTGAAAAGAAGTCGACTGCTGGACAAAGCCTCCACCGAAGAGGTGGCGATATGACGGTCTCGCGTCAACTCCATAACCTTCTCGCAATCTCTAAGATGTAATCCATGTGTAGGGTGGCTTTCACAAAATGCGTCGTACGATTCATGAACGCTATTCCAGAACCTTGATTCCCAGTCATTTCTTACCCGTCCAATCTTGTCCAAAAGCTGCACATCATCGTTGTTCAGTTCCCAGTTCTCCCTCGGCACGGCTCGTCGCAGCAACGCTCCCGACCGTGCTGTGACAGGGACCCCACTGGTTCGCTGCCACGCGATCAGCTCAGCTACTGAGGGGAACGCTGCTCCTTCGAATCGATAGTGACCCTGAAAGAAAGATGGGGAAATTATTTGATGGAAGGCAGTATTGATGAACTGCAAAACATTTGGTAGGTACCTGCTAAGGTACACCAAAGCGAATGCCATTTTCAGTTTGGGGGCTAACCTCTTAAAAAAATATGGAAATAAAATAGTTAACGCCTGCGACAATCTTCGATGTTGCTTGAACGTTCTTGAACTGATTTTCTCGATACTACAGCTACCGTAAAATGGCTCAAAATGTTAAAGGAAAATATCGTGAGGAAATTGGAATACAAGGAACCAAAAATTCGAGGGTATGTGACATCGGTTAGTATTCTAATAAGCTGCGTCACTTGGAATACTAACTACTATGCAAAACGTGACAAATTTGATGTATGGTCGTCATATTGGTATCCTCATGTATTTGAGTATGGATCTGAGGATGTCGATCATGGGAAGAATCTGAAGTTCTTGGCATCCTAAGGATATTGTAAAGAAGAGCAAAGAGTCCTGAATTAGCTTACCTCAGGCGTGGTCTGCACAATAAAGTGTTTGTGCTGTCCCCAGCACACGGACAGCACTAGCTGCCGCGCCTGGTTCCGCGTGGTCTCCCGCACTAGGTAGTCGCCATCAGCCCGCAGCAACCGCACCACTTCCTCCCGAGGAAGAACTCCATGGAACCACTCCTGCTCTACCAGGGTGCGCTCCGTCTCGCTTACACTCACCTAAAACCACACACGAATGTTTTTTCTTCTATTTTGGCATGCTATCCTGGTTCCTTCAGTTTTTCTGCCTCAGGTCAGTAAATGGTGAAAGAACCTTTGCGGTGAAATAATTCAGCAAGCCACACAAAGGTTTCTATAGTATACAGTGAAAACAGTGAAACAAAACAGGAAAATAGTTATAAAAACGTAGTAACCGCTTTGTTTGACTAAGAATTTGATAATAAGCCGTGATGTTTTAACTCGTCATTGCTAGCTAACATCACAAATGTTTACACACCGTTAAGGTCACATGCTCACACTCTTATGTTAAATTACACAATAATTAAACAGTACACAACTCGGTACATCAAAGGCGGTCACATACGTCCTCCAGATATTCCTTCTCCAGTTCAAGTTCTAGTTGTTTCAAACGCTTCTTCCTCCGCGGGATAACGACGGGGGGCGGCAACTCCGTATGTGTGATATACATCGCGAACGGATCCATCGCTCAAACGCACTCTTAAACTTCCATAAGACACATGTTTCTTTGTATCTCACTAAAAACAGGATGACTTTTCCGCGAACCAGACCGCCACAGACGTGGCGTAAACACTGTAAGAGCCCAAGCGGCTTCACCTTGATTTTGAAATCGAGTTTTAGTGGGAGTCGGTGCTATTTTAATTTCAAGAAAGCTTACTCCCGTCAGAAGTTCGTGCGTTTTAGTGACGCCGAAACTTGCGATAAAGATAGATTTTGAGTGACGTTCTAATCGGTTAAATTGTGCTCTAGTGCCGCGATGTTAGAGCTCCATGCTAAAACCATGCCATGCGTCGGTTAGCGGCACTCACCACACAGTTAGAGCTATCGAATGCGACGAGGGCCTTTCTCCGTTGCCTGAACAAGGTTCTACTTGACACACGACAGTTCACATAGACATCCATTCGTTTACGTAAGCGGCGCTTTATGACTTTTATCCGTTTCTTGCGGAGAGTCAGCACTTTTACCGAGTCTGAAGGCCCGACGCTGCTGCTTCTGTAGGTCTTGGGCGGTAACGCGGGGCTGGACGGAGCCGACTTGCGTCTGAAGGGCCTCGTGAACATTTTGAAGAACGGCTTCGGAGGAATTATCGAGTGGAGGTGTAACCGCAATACATCCACCGATGCTTTAGAGCCGATCGATGAGCGATCCTGTGAATTATGATCCTCAGGAATCTAGATCGGAATGTAGCTATAAAATTTCCTACTTTTTATCTGAAAAGGATTTCGCATCGAATCCGAAAAAAAACGACAAATTGAAGTGGAATTTACAACAATCACACTCAAGTTATCCAATCTGTTTGTCTAATTATATTAAAAACGTACCTGATGGTCAGGGGAGCTTCCGTCTAAGCTGTCAACTCCAACGGTTTCATTGGAAAGGTCTGGACAGCCACTGGGAGCTTCTTCACAGCCAAGTTCTGCGAGAGCAGAGCGGATCATCTCCGCCTGCTTTGCACATTTGCGTTCCGCCACCCTGAGTTCTAATAACTTAAGGGGCTCTGACGTCGTTACAGGTATCGGTGGTGGAGAATGCCTTGAAAAAAATGGAGAGAATAAGAATGTGTTCTTTTATTCAACACCAATTGTGAGAATCAATTCAAGCTACCAGAAATCATTGTGTCATGGAATATAAAAACTGTACTTGGACAGTATTGAGCACACTTCAAGATTAAAATGACTCACATTTTGTGGTTTTACAAACGAAACGGACTAACCTGTTTGATGACAATTTGTTTATTGATTTTCTGATTCCTAGCGTCACGGATTTAACAGGAAGAAAATATGTGTTTGTAACTTGGTGGTTTGAGTCATCAATGCCTACAGTTGTTTTGGAGTGTACCTACTCTACTCATTGATGTCCTTATTGTACTCTACTTTTGCTACGTTTCATGCATGCGTTTTGGTACGAGTTATGGATGCATGGATCAACAACATTATTTCTAGCGATAGTAACATCCATAGCCATAGACTGCTCACTTACTCAAACCAAAACAAAGATGTAGGGATCTTACCTGTCAATGCCATTGACTCCATTTGTTAGACCATTGTTGTTCTTACAGACTCCGTTCCCTATGATCTCAGGTCCCTGAAGCGCTGTCTGCTTCTCCCTATTATCCTGTAGTGTCGACTCCAGTTCTGTGAGTTTTTCCTTCAACCATTCCACTGTCAGGTTGTCGACTGTGAGTTGGTTCGGTTGGAGCTTACCGCTAGTATCTTCGACTAGACTCTCGTCGAATGTAAAGGTGATTGGCGTTGGGGACGGTGATCTGTGAAAAGACGAAAGTATTTTAAAAATAGCATTAAGAAACTAATCAACAGCTAAAATAATATCAACCATATCTTGCTAAGAGGATGACAAGAAAGCAGCAAACGCTTTATATATTAACATATACCTAGCTAATCGTAGAACACATATCTACGACACGAACACGAATCTATGTGTACCTAACACACTTTCGTTCCTATTTCCCCCCACCCTTCAAATGTGAAAATCCAAAAACCCTGATTATTTATTTATTATGAGTAGTTACAATTCCAAATTTTCAAGTAAAAATTCCAAGTTTTTTACCTTTAAAAAACTAGATAGGTACTCCCATACAAACTTTCACCCCCATTAAAATAACCACCAATAATTGTACCTACTTATTTTATAATAAATAAATAATAAATGCTGAACATTTTTCACACAGCATCATCTAGCCCCAAACTAAGCAGAGCTTGTATTATGGGAACTACATGACTGATATACTACTTAAATAGGTTTTTTTTTAAATACATACATATTATACATAGGAAAACACCCATACCCGAGACAAATATTTGCAGATCTTACAAACATTTGTCCCGTGACAGGAATCGAACCCGCAACCTTCTGCGTCTCAGGCGGATCTTCGCCCATTGTGCCACAGGGGTCGTCAAAATTGACGACCCCTGTGGCACAATTAGTTTACCGCAAGTTTTCCTACTTTCCTATTTTTTGAACTGATCGATGCCGAAGTTCTGATCGTAATTTTATCGATACCATCTTTAAAGGCCCATGGATCTTCTCAAAGTCAAAGTCTAGAAAAAAAAATCGCTTCGATTTTATCTTTCTTTATTGTTATCGAAGTATCCTGTTATAATGTTTAACATGCAGTGTCCACCTATAATTGGTTGTGCAAACACTTACCATAATATGCTTGTTATTTACAGATACTATTATTGTAACACCCACAGGAATACTAAATAAATAAATAAAGTCCTGAAGTAGGTACCTTCTTCGATCACAATAGGCCTGTGACGGCCGCAGTGATACTAAAGCCACAAAAAGCTAGTACCTACTTCACCAACCCAATGTGATTTCGTGCCAACGTCACAACTGATGCAAGTTACCGCAAATTAGGAATTTATTTGGAGATTTTCCGCATCGTAATTCTAATAAGGAAATACCGTGTTGTGTAGGTATACAGACTCCTCTTGATATATAACTACCTACAAAAGTGAGAGGAATATAATTAATTCCTAACATGGATGTGGGCTACCTATCTACTCAGGGTTTTCATCGGTTTAAAGTTAAGGGAATTAGCTCCCACGGAATTAATAATTAAACTGCACTTACTTGTACTTTTCTATAAATTCTTTGTATTCGTCTTGCGGTCTTAAGTTTTGCACCGTGGTCTCGATTTTGGTTTGAATTTCTCTGAACTTTTCTGTGCTGTAATCTGATCGCTGCACTACTTCCAGTAAGATGCCTTTCCTGTTGACAAAAATAGTTTTGTATTTTTACAAAATTGTGACGAGAAGACTTGTTGGAAATTTACAACACGCAGTAACATAATTACGTGTCTTAAACCGAATCGGGGCTTCCATGGATGATTTCATTTCACCACCAACCAGTCTCTCTCTTACCTTAAATTAGTCGACGTTATGATAAAGAATCCTTAACCAAGTCATGTCGTAAATATCGGTTTTTCTGATAACTCACGCTCTGTGAAACGGTAGAAAGCTCATCGTGAGGTAGAATCGTAGTACTGGCTGTTTGATGACCATGAAGTAACAGTACGTTCTCTCTACCTCTCCTAATGATGGAGTACCGTAGCATAACAAACAGTTATCACAAGCTAATACCACCTTATCTCAAGCATCGTCACACCCTACAGTACTAATTTCTAGATAACACAGTTAGACCTACTGCCTTCCTTGTCAGATCTGTGATGTGTACTGTAACAATGGCTGCGCTTCACATGTAGTCTTTGATTTTTAGATCGCACCAATCTAGTCTCTGATCCCCTTGTTTGAATTAAGGCACTATTTTGACACTGTCCGCCTTAGCCAGGACATATCCATGGTATACCCTATGCACTCGCTTACTGCTTGTGAACCCTATGCAGATCCTTTCGGCTTGTCTTTTGTAGCACTCACCATGAGGTAGCTGTGGCCTCGCCTTGTCTTCTCTGCTGGTCGAGCAACGCTGGCAGTGCCGCCGTCCTCAACGCTCGCTCACATTCCGTTGCTTCAGCCAGCAGCAATACGTATTCGTTGTGCGCCCGGTGCAGTCGCCTGCAGGCTTTGCCGTATTTGTCTCTCGTCTCGTCCAGTTTCCTACCTCCTCTGCCTGTTGGGCCTGTAATTGAAGGATTTTTTTAATCAAACAGTTCTCAATTCATGATCTTCATGACACATAAAGTTTAAAAAAAACTAAAAATAACGCTTTTATCACGCACTAAAAATTATAAAAAAGAATTCCACAATCCACCTCCTGGCTATGGAACCAGGAGGTGGATTGTGGAATTATTTTAGTCCAATAGAGTAGGTTTGGTAATGAGGGTCTGATCATGAGATCAGACCTCATTACCAAGCCCACTCTATTGGACCCGTCAAAACTAATCATATCAGCCCAAACTTGAGGGATTTACTAGTAACCAATGACGAGTTCTACTATCCACCTCCTGGCTCCATCATCAGATCAGCTCGGATACCGAATTATAGTATTGTCATCCGAACTACATATACATACAAAGTTTCATTTCGATAGGACAGTTAAAAGTAGGATAAAATTGACTTCCAAGATTTGATTACATTTTTTGTTTGCTAGTTAGTAAGTTACAAGTGAAACTAATATAAGCGTGTTCAAAATAGCTAGAATTTTAATGTAAAACGAAATGGGACCAGAAAAGATTTCAGTAGGAACTACCCCAGAATAGGTTTTTAGTAAAAAGCAAGGTTTATAAATAAAGTACTAGGTTACTTTTAACTTACAACCTTATTTAATAAATGCAATTGTGTATAACAACAGACAACAACACTCAAACGAATTCGTGAATAAAGCTATAAAAGCATATTGAATTCGCGTCCTCGTGACAGACATTCTCAGAACAGAGACAATACATGCATTGCGAGTATTGCACCACTACAGTAAATAAAGAGGGTGTACAAACTTACACTTACATTTAAGGTAGTTCTCCTCAAACTTGGTCCGCATCTGCTTGTAAGACTCTAAACATTTTTGGTATTCACTCTGTTTCCTCGTAACTTCTTCTGATAGCTGTAAACAAGAAAACTTAATTTAAACACGTGTCTGTTAGTTCATTGGGTATTTTTATTGGCGACTAGCAAGTGTTTTAGATTCAGCGCGTTTCGCAGAGCCTTCTAAACAAAGTTACTGAAAATCAAGTGTATACAAATAATAAAAACAACTACTTTATAAACGTTAATCCTTGAAACAATAATACTGCTGCGTAGGTCGCTGTCACTTGCAGACTTTCATAGCAGTCGCTTAAGAAAACAGAATTTGGATTGAATTCTAAAATTAACGAAATAGGTTAGCACACATACACCATGGAGTTAAAAAAACATTACATCTAGCGAAGAAGTAGATATTTAGGTAGGTAAGCGATAAATTTCCGATCTCAGCGTTATCACATTTTTTAGTATAATGAAAATGTTTAAAATTTAACAAGGAATCGACGCTAAGTAAATGTTGGAATAAATATGAAATGAGCCAAACAGAAACTAGGATAAAGTATGCGCCGATGCAAAAGTTTCTCACGACCTCACGTTTAATTAAATGAAGAGCTGATAGACAATGTTCACAGATTCACAATATTATAACTTGATCGTGAACGCTGCTAGTTTTTACACCTGTCGTAATCAATAGTTACACTAGGATAAGACAAAGGTTTATGGCACAAGGCAAATCGCTGTGCCATAAAAACAAAGCAAAAAACGGACTTTAGCTCAGATTCTATAGTGTATTCGACGTTGATAAAGTAACTACTTATTATGCATACGTCTGATAAACATTTAATAAACGGGTATTGGTTTATGTATATTATTACGTCCACATACTTTAATTTCTAGAAGTTAATTTCATTTGTTGTTTATGTTTTATGGATGACGAGACCACTTAGCGTTTCTATATATATCAGTGGGAACCGCAATTACCTATGCCATTTATTGAGTTCATTATTTGTTTGTTTACATGGCTGTAACTACCTAATTTATTTTTTAACTTTTTTATAAGTTTCTTAAACTCTCAAACCTCTAATATTTTAAATAAAAATTAAAAATCGAAGTACCTAGTCCATAGTACCATAGTCTACTACAATGTTTTTTCTACACTTAACCGTGATGAGAACTGATTGTTTCAAACGTAAGTTTATTTTCGATAATAACTTTATCTAATGAATTTGAGGAACAATAAATATAGAAGTAGATTGTACCTACTTTGTGCTGTAGGCACGTAAGCAACGAATACATCTCTTCATTTACGTATACCTATCACACGTCATATTTTTTTACAGCTGTAAGATTATTAATATTATGAGCTTCAGTTCAGTTATGAATATCTATAGGTAGGTACTTATAAAATCGTTGGTCCTGATTGACTGACTGATCTATTAACGCACATCCAAAACTACTAGGTAAGTCTAGAAAGCTGAAATTTGGAACATACGTTTATTCTATAACGTAAGCATGTGCTAAGGATTTTTGGTAATTTCTAATTTAAGGGGGGGAAATGGGGCTGTGAACTTTGTATGAAAGTTATTAAGTTAGTTAGTTCTATCTTCTTTGAAGATAGAAACATGGAAATAGTATTTCAAGGTTTTTGGATTTTTTTAAACACGACTCCACGCATGTATATCCGCTAGCAATAGCTAGTAGGTATATAAAGTCGTTGAATGACTCACTGACTGACTGACAATCAACTCAGAGCCCAAATCGTAAATCCTAGAGGCTTGATATTTGGAGGGATGTTTCTTTTGGTGTGCTAGGGGTACAAAGTAATTTTCGAAATTTCATCTCTGGAGGGTCCAGCGGGCAAATTTGTATGGAAAACTAAACGCGGACGATGTCCCACAACAATATACATATAGTTGCCAATGATATATTGGCGTTATAGCCACATAGCAGAGATAAATGATTTTTAGGTACTTATGTTAGACGTAACAAAAAAAGATATCGCTAGCTGGAGCGCCTCATTGATAATTTACCATCTTCAACAAGTCTTGTGTTGGTTTTGGTTAGTAAACTAAAACGAAGTGAAAATAATATTAATTTTGAAAGTATCTCCAGGGACCGGCAGTCCATTTTATTCGGAGTCCCTAACGGTAATGACCCAACTTAATTATATTATGTACCTACAATCAAATGCAAATCTCAAGGTAGGTATCTACTCGTATCTATTTGTAAGTGTATCTGACTCCTCGAAAAACAACTTGTTGATAAATTCCTCCTTCCTTCCTAGCTGATGTAAAATATATAAGTAGGTACTTACAGTTCTGAAAACATATAGGTAGGTAGGTGAGTATAATAATGTGGATAAAGTGCAAGTCGCATTTTCATTGTTTTTCAAAAATGTTTGGTTCACAGTAATAGCTTAGGTACTGATAATAATAGGTAAAGTGAATATCTTTGGTTCGGTCTCGAATTCAACTGACCACAGCACCTAATGTAAGTGCCTAATTTGACCTGGGCTATAAAACTTCATTAAGGTAGGTACCTCTTTATAAACTATATAAATAACGTTTAAGTACTTAAACTTAAGCACAGGTATTATAAAACTAGTAGGCACCGTAAAGTCGTAAAAGGACCCAGTACAGAGTCCTGCGGTAAACCACTAACAACTCTCGCAGTTCATTGACACGTAGATACACTCTCACTCTTACATTATACACACCTAGCTACCTAAGTATTCACTGGTTCTTATATCCATTTCGATAATCATTGTAAATCAACACCTACACATCACCACCAAACAATCGCATGAGACATCAACCAAATCTATGGCAATGGTATCTATAGGTATCTAGGTAATATCATAATTGTTTATAATTTCACAAATTTTGCCTGTAGTAACTTTGCTTTACGGACAGAAATACTAGTAGTATTAAAATACTAGTAATATAAGTACCTAAGTCTAACCATGAGGAGAGTATTTCAGGCAAAAGTTAGTGATTTCTTTAAAACAAAACCTGGCTAGGTTGAAAGTTAGGAAAGTAACAGATACTCTAGGTACGCAACCTAACAGAATGTCAGTGACTTCCAACAAAATGTGTCAATAAGTTATTATAGAGGAGTCTTAACCAGTAATTAGGTAGGTACTTGAATAAATACGTATAGTAGGTATACTCATGCATATTGAATGTGATATTACTTTTAACCGCAACAAGGTAGATATAGTAAATGTTAACAAAAGAGTGAAAGTGCAATGTTGCATAGCAATGAGACGTAAATTAGATATTGTGTAAGATACTAAAAAAACTATCAACTGGATGGCATAGCGACAATAATGAGAGCTGCCTTCTGTGATTCAATTCACAAGCGGAAAGTAGTGTCGAACCTATGACGAACATGAAAAGAGACAAAGTGCTTTCCAATTTACAACTCCGAAATTTCACTGTCATTTAGCCAGTTTGTTACGGAATTACATAGTAATTTTTTTTTTCAACTTATGGCCAAGTTGGTTAGACTTGCAATGCTGACATGTGTTACAAGAATAATAAACACTACGCACTAGTGAGAATACTAGTTCATGTTTATACTTAAACACAATTCTATTGTCAATGCTGACGGTAATCCAAACACCTGAGCACTATGCCACATTATGCTATTCGCCATCTGTTCAGAGAATCTTTATCCGTCTGTCGACACGCGTCATCGACCAAATAATAATTGACGTCATGCACTAGGTTAGGTACATAAAACCATAATTTATTAGGTGAACCTATTTTTGCGCAATGTTTTTGGTAATAAGTACTTTGAACACGAAAAATTAAAACCAATATTGAAATTTCCGAAACAGCAGTGATTTTATTGCTGTTTTATTAGGACGAGATGAGAAAGCACCTGTTTCTAATCAGTTTAATGTCAACGAACTTAGAGGTCAGGACTTTGGCCTAACTGACCATAAAACAGCGGAGGACGTGATAGGCATGTTTATAGCAATGACTTCTAACTTTTAAGGCAGATTCGCCGTAAGTGATGTTACGTTACGGTAACCGCTTAACAAAAGAAGGTGCCGTATGCCTCTTTGTTACTTTAGTAGTATAAAAAAAGTACCTATACGGTTGTAGAAAATGTTTTTTTTTATATTTTAAGGTATTATTAAACACTTGAAAAGCCTTGAACAAAAACCAGATCACAAAAAATACATTAGGCCAACATTCCATACCTTCATTTATTCATTAAGGTTCCAGGAAACAGCAGCCAAATGCGTTGTCCGTGAGAAAATAACCAATACTGGTTTGTCGCAATGAATACAGACAGTCCTCCAAATGGCTTATTGTCCCATCGATCAAGTTCCCGGCAGTTCCCGCAATAAGCCTTCAGAAACCTACCGGTTAAGAGCAACAACTTAAACTGTGGCAGTGGTTTGATGAGAAAAGCTACGCCACAAGCGAATACACGGACGAGATCACATCAACATCACTCGAAGCTTTGAGCATTGCCGCTGACGGAGAGAAAGCTTTTTCGTGGAAACGACAAACCGACCCGTTTGTTTTGAGATTTTGAGTACTTCGAGGCAATTTGTGCTAACTGTTAAGTACCCTCTTGGATAGACTAAATTCGAAACGAGTTGTTACAAAGTTTCGGGTTTTTTTATGACTGAAAAGTTTGCTAGGTTTAAGTTTGAAATCAAACTAGGTACCTGTTTTCAAAGGTCAAATCAAATGTGTCAACGGTTAGGTACACTAAATTCTTTGCATATGAAATAGTAATAATTCGTAAACTTTTGCAAATGGTTATTTTCATTTCAAGACTCTAGGTTTCGCATTGTTAGATGCAATTTAGTTAAAGTAGGTACGTACATCTACCAAATAAGAATCTATCAAACAACTATAATAAGTATGGAACATAATAAGTATCATTGCAAATCGTAAAACAAATAAAAAGTATAACTTGCAATTTATATTACGATACAGAGGAAACTCGTACGAATGAATATTTTTTAATTGGTTATCAACTATGACTCACTGGGAACTTCTAGACTGGCAGTTAGTTCAGCTTTTCGCTCTTAGGACAACAGAATAAGGATCATATCTTAAGTATATTTGTTGGTTGCTGTAGAACACGTTCTTGCGCAAAGCCAGCGAAAGGAGACGCCCTGGAATGATTATGGCCCTGGGGGAAATGACGTGTCGCATTATGATTCTTAACGTGTAAGATTATACAGAACCTAGACTACATATCAATGAGTTGCATACTTTGGTTTTTTCACTTACATAAGCAAAATATGATACTTATAAATAGATACTTATAACATCTATTTGAATCATGCAAAATAACATCAACGATAAAGAACAAACTTTAAGAACGAACTTAAATTCCAGTAATAAAGCCGATTTTGAAATCGTTTTTTTCAGCGCGATTATTATTTCCAGACGTTTTTGTGCATAAAAAGTCATATGTTTGTCTAACAAGTACCTACTCTGAGCCACTAGCTGAACCTGTTTAACCAGATCCCGTGAGAAAACTTAAACTCGTGCTATCCAAATGCTACATCTCTGCAGCTTTCTACAATTATTGAAATAGTTTTTTCAGCGCGATTACTATGTCCAGACGTTTTTATGCATAAAAAGTCATATGTTTGTCTAACAAGTACCTACTCTGAGCCACTAGCTGAACTTGTTTAACCAAATCCCGTGAGAAAACTTAAACTCGTGCTATCTGAAATTCTACATCCTTGCAGCTTTCTACAATTGACAAACTAATGGCAGTAAACTCCGCAGTAAAAGTATGTAACTTACGTAAATGAATGAAAAATTAAACAAGGGCCCCTCGCCGCTTATTGGAACATTTACTGATGCTCATGCCTTCGTTTGGTTTTAGAGCATTATCAATCATAATGATAATGAGTTCAAACTGAACAAACACAATAAAACAAAAGTTACCTCAAGAATAATCTAGGGAACATACATACTTCATTTACCTGGCACTACGAAAAATTTACAGACAAAAGCGCTTCAAAAGCGGATTATCATATAGTATTGTTCAAGCTTTCACGATCAGTTAAAATCATTTATTATACTCGCTTCTAAGCGATAAGACCGCCCATTGTACTTTTAGTTCTGTAATGTTTTTGTTATTTTTGTAGAGTTTCCTACAATATTTTCATTAATTAAATCATTCAATTACGTATAAGTTTTTTTACTATTGTGTTTTTTATTATTGGATTTCCACTATTGTTTTAGTTGTAGTAAGTTGAAGTCGTGATTAGTGCACGCATCCAGGAAAACGGTAGGCGCAGTGAAAACTCATAAATAGAAGGAAAACCAGGGTACTGGTTTTCCTGTAGTGGTTTTGCAAGGTGCGGCCCTGAATCCGGCTTTCACCAGCCAGCCGGTTGCCAGCACACGTGCAACTGCACAGATTCAGAACGACCATTGGCTAGATGATGAAACAGTGTCATTTGTATCATAATCTAATAGTTGGTTGGTTATCACGGCTGATTTTACTAATATAATGTTTCTGTGGATGTTTCCTTTCCATGAATATTCGTTACTCGATGATATTCCATTTGTAATAGAAAATAATAAAGCGAACTAAGTCGTTGACATTTCACTAGTGTAGGTTACTTCATGCGAATAATTTGCAATGAAACATTAGGGGTAGTCACAGGCACGTCTAAACATTACACTGTTGCACATGCCCGCGTTTTTACATTCCAATCACGTAGAATCCTCATAGTAAGCATTCCACGTGACAGATTACAAGGCCATCGCCGCTTATTTGAACAATATTTGATGGCACATACCTACGAATGTTTAGTTCTAGGGCATGCAAGTTTCCTCACGATGTTTTCCTTTACCGTTTTGAGCACGTGTTAATGCGCACATACATTTATTTTTCAAGTGGAAAAATACGTACTAACTGGTGGTGCCCAGCCACCAGCAAAATAGTGAAACTACCATTTAGTACAAGTTTAACTTCTTAGCTTATTCATTGTTTACCCAATGCAACGACCCTTTAATTCCCTCAACTTTCCCCTTTTGCAAAGCTGTTAACGAAGTTAATAAGGCATAGCCAGGCAACAATGAGGGCGTTCATCGGGACATCATTCAACCTACGAAGCTTTCCCACGGGCGGGATAATCAGCTACGTATAGGTGTGTTTTGCGATTTCCTGTGGGAAGAAAGAAAGGGACGATTTTTCTGTATCGATGATTTAATGTTCTTTGGGTTTAAGCTCTCGTGTAGGTTGCATATAGTGCATATTGATTAAGCTTTTTTGTAGGTAATAATGAGTACTTTAATCATGTAGTACATCATTTTTATGTATCATCAATAGTTTTCTCAGCGCACGCCAAATAATAAATTTTATAGGCAAAATTTTGCTACTTTGGGTTACATTATTGCAATTTTCTTAAGGATCTCTATTTTTTTAAATAAATTATAGCCCATGTTACTTCCTGATAATTTTGCTTTCATTTGGTGAAAAAATGGTTTAAATCGGTCCTGTAGTTTCGGAGCCTATTCGATACAAAAAAAAAAATCAAAAAATCTTTCCTCTTTATAATATTATTAAGTATACATAAACTAAGCACCTAGATACATGTTACAATTGAGAATTTGTAGCTAAAACGCTCTTCATCAGGGGCTAGCAACGTGTCCGCGTTCGACGGTAGAACGACGGTACAAGCTTGTTTGTGACAAAGTTTGTAGTGAGTACTTAACTAAGCTGAAATATTCAGTCTTCTATCTATAAATCTACTTACAAAATTACCTTACCCTAGATGCCTAAGTTTCTTCAGCAATTGATAATAATCATTATCACGAACACATATAACATATCTACAGATGGGTATATTGTTATTAGTGTAAACAGAGCAGAGGACATTGGCTTGTACGACATGCCTGCACGTTCACTGCGCCTAATGCGAGTAGGTACTAACCCGGAGGGTCTTTGTTTATCCACATAGGTGGTCTCTGTTTCTAATAATACATTGGTTACCTTAGTAAAATTAATCAAAAAAAATCGTACCTAGGCACAAATCCTACTATCCTATCCTACTAATATTATAAACGCGAAAGTTTATGAGGATGGATGTTTGTTACTCTTTCACGCAAAAACTACTGAACGGATTTTGATAAAACTTTACAGTAATATAGCTTATGCATTATAATAACATATAGGCTACTTTTTATCCGGGTACCACGCGGGCGAAGCCGTGGGCAGAAGCTAGTATTTTTATAACAATAAAAAGGTAAGTACCTTAAGTTACTTCGTTTTGGTAAGTCAAATAAATTAAAGGTACTAAACATTAGACAACGGCTCCTTCCATTACGGACGAAAACAACGAAATGCAAATTGAAAAATTTGGTAACAGATTATCACACACTAGCAACCTTTTACTTAAATGGTATGAGATTATAAATGATTTTACATTCTTTGAAGATGTTTGACAAATAATACTGTCAATCTTCACATCCGTTAGAGGATATAGAAACAACAAAGATAAATATAATTTAAGTACATTACAAGTAAGTAAACGAGAAAGTTCTCCGTATCGCGTGTAGAGCTACCAGCACTATTTGAACAGCTAAGTAAGCTTACTTTGGCAACCATTCAAATGAGACACACTAAAACACGCTCAATAACACACACTATTTACAGGTGTAAATGGCTGTCGAGGGTCGTGGCTGATTGGTCGGACGATATCAACCGATGACGTAGTAACCTAGGAAAACAAAAAGAATGGTTACAGAAGGAAACTAGGTCGATGTTTACAGCCTAGATTACACTTGTGCAAGCGATTGCATTGTTGTTTGGTCCTTTCTTCCTATTCATATACTGAAACAAAGGCCTTTCGACTTAGACGTATTTCCTAATAATAAGAATAAGTTTTACGGATTAGAAATACCACAGACAAATTTTACTTTAACTGGTACGAGTATGTGATAATAGAAAAAAATCTATTAAAATTATAAAACTTAATCATATTCGTAAACATCATTTTTGATTTCCGATATATTATTGTTTTAGATTTAAGTGCCCACTATACTTGTTATTCTCAGCCTGTGTAAACCCAATTATGTTTTCATTGTTTGCACCTACCAAATAAACGTTATTCTATTTTATACGAAAACGACAATATCTAGCAGGCTGGGCATTTGCTACCTCTACGTCAAGGGTTCTAACACTTTCAACTTCTGATGCCAAGGTGGCGGAGCTGAATCCATAGAGATTCCGTAAAGTCCGTCTCTCCGTCCATATGTCACACCCACACCCTGTTTTTCCCGATTAGTTCTTACATTTAATTTATAGACTTTCTAAGAAACCAACAACCAAACTAATGAAATGAGATACCAATTTTGGTTTGAATCTAGGTAAAAAAAGAGCTTGAATGTAACAAAATCCTTGTGTGGTAGCGCTTCTCACTAAGTATCAAACAAAAAAGCATTTAATAGTGAGGAATTGCCAACGAAAATCAGTTTTCCAGGGAAAACTTTACGAGATCTTTATTCCCCATAGCACTTGTCTTCGGCAGTTTATTTAATTGCAGGCTTACTTACGGTATCTATACGCAATTAATTTGTAGGTAGATCATTGTAGGAAATATGTATAATTACATGCATATGTATGTATACATATGTATATTGAAGTTAAATAAGCCCAAAGTACAACATTTCAGGAATCTCTGTCGGCACTTTTCCTCACAATTCGTTAGTATGTTTAGTATTCTAATTAGTTAGTAGAGGTCTCTTTGCCTCTTTTCCTATAAAACCAGGATGGAGTGCTGAATAAAATTTCATCAACCTATAGATAATAGGTATGTAAAATATTGTACCTATATACATATGTAAAAGTACCTATATTTACAATTCTGGGAAGTACCTAAAGGTATGATGGGTTATTCCTGTTTTGTACTCCTATTGTTATGTTAATTTTATTTTATTGCTCCACCACTTGCAGTTAAAGATTTTTTTTTATAATTATTTTTAATAAGTATTTTATAAGTTCTAGATACGTCTACTTCAGAATTTCTTCGATTGTAATGCTATGTGGATACCGACTCTATCGTGGGCAATTTTGTCGCATAATTGAAAAAAGTAGCATCATTTGACCACAAATTCATGATTCGGTAAAGAACGAAGCCGTCATTCAATGAAAAACAGCTATAAATATACTATACCAACTGTAAATGTTAACGAAACACGTCAGAGAGCGGCGCCGGGCGAGCTTTTAAACTTACGATTTGTTACAGCAAATAAGGTAACACATGGACAGGTACACATAGACACAGACGCACACATACTTCATCGTACCCGACTGCAGCGTAGCGCCTACGCTGCGCTTTTTAAATCGAACGCAGGTTTACTCAATGAACTGATTTATATACTTAATAAAAATAATAATAAAAATTAGTAGTTTTGAGTCATAAATCATTGAGAAGTATTTTATTTTGTTTAACAAATAAAATAAAATATTATATTGTTATTGACACATCCATCTAGTTAAAAAAAATGTGTCTACCTATTTTATTGTAATAAGCTAATAATTTTTTTTCTTCCTTCAATGCTAATTCAAATGTTATTTTAGATAGCATGGAAATTAGAGAATTATTATCTCATAAAAGTCATGTTTCTAATAACTATTACATATTTTGTAAGAATTCGATTTCGGTAGGTGCGTCATCTTTTTAAAATGTGGCAGCGAGCGACTAGACAAAAAAACTATGTTGGCCTATGTCTGAGGAAATAAACGTCACATTGGACTATAAATCAATACATATGTAGGTAACTTTTTGAATTATAACGGACAACATTATTAATCTTCAGCGCATGACACCTTCTTGCACGCAGACAGGGCATAAAGTTGCTAATTTGAGTTAGTAAGATATATACCTATAGCTTGATTGTTTGATAAAAGTTTTCTTTTGGCAGCGGTACAAGCTATTTATGAATCGTCGGTCATTGTATTTGAATAAATAAATGTTAATTCCTAATAGCTGAAAGAAATATTACTGACTATTAATAGCGATGCTCGTGCAAACTAGCTAGCCAGTGCAGTCTTTAGAAATATGTATCGTCAAACATAATACCTACCTAAAGCGATAAGACTTTTCTAGTGTTAAAATAATATAAAATCGATGCGCGATAAAATCGACAAAAGATGATCCGAACAGCTTATCCAGGAACTGGAAATATAAACCCAATGCAACTTGTAGGAATTGTAGTTGTATTACAGCTAGTAATATTTTACAGGAATACGACGGGTGGTCTCGCAATTCTAGGGCGCCCGGGGTCTGGGGCTGTATTGGTATTGGTGTGTCTAGTCGTAAATACACGGGCGCGATAAGTATCAAGCGAGCACGGTCGATCCGTTGTTGGTTGGGTGGTCGACGCGAAATTCGGCAGAGAACACGGAGAACACGCAGGGTACAGACCGGTTCTGGGAACGCTCGGCGGTGGCGGCGGCTATTGTGTCTGCCCTCCACACGCGCTTCATTACCGTCCCGGCTCAGCCCTGCCTCCCTCGCCTCAGGTGGCGTGAAGGCGCCAATACCATCAGCTTGCTTGTTGTTACACTTACACCAGTTTCTATTGATGATCACTGCATTGATTTGTGTTCGCAATGAATCTTTTGTGATTGCCGATTCTATGGATTTTTCAGTCAATCAAACAGAAGTTTTGTCAAAAAAAATTAAAGAGCTTATCATCACGTTTATGGACCCAATAAGTTCTCCTAAGACAGGATACAAGCGAAAGATATGATATCCTAAGAAAACATCCAACCTTCGTCACAGCTTAGCAGGTGGATAAAAAAATAACACAGTAGGACAGCACCGCCTCAGTGATAGCCCACAATAGGCCAAAGGAATAATATCATCCACCTTATCTCTTTTTCGTTAGCGGCACGCCATATTTCATTCTGGCAGCCATTGTCAATAAGAACCGAGGTCAGAGGCAAATAGGAGAAAAGAACGTCTACACTTTTGTTTTCTTTTTCCAGCACTCAAACAAAATAAACTCTTGCGCACGGTTGCTTGAAAGCGCCGCCCGCCGTTTAAAATTCGAATTTCTAATATCTTTTTTCCATCCCGTCTTTTCATTATTATATTACGTTGGATGCTGGCTGTCAATTTTGTTTTTTATGGACGAGTTTAGTAAGGCACCTACCTGAATAGTGATGTCTAATGCTTTACTGTGGGAGCTTAATTGTGTATACTATCGTGTGAAATACTACAACAATTTAAATCGTTAACCGTTGAAAATTGACAACTTGTTGAAAAGGCCTATTTATTAGCGTGTTAAACAATAAAACGGTATTTAGTAGTTATAGGCTGCATGCTCCCCAAATATAACACTGTATAATTATAGACTCAGAAAGATAACGCAGGTGGCGTTCAAAAAAACAGCCAAATCAAGTGTCGATAATTGACAATCTAATATCATTAGTCTCGACCAGAAGTCCTAAATCACACTAGGACGGCGGCCCCGCATACCATTAAGAATGATGTCAGTCAATAGGTATAGTATAGCAAGAGGCAGCTTCGATCTTAATAAAATTATTCTCGTCAGTTCTCGTCTGGGCAATTAGACGATGGCAATCTCAAAGGAAATTGCCAATTGACCTCGCAGTGAACTCTAGAATTAACGCTTGCCTGGTAGTAAAAGGCCTAGAAGTAAGAACATGCTATTGCTTCCACCTTTGAACACATTTTATATTTTTAGTAAGTACCTATATCAAGAAACTGACTTTTCTGAAGAAAATGGTCGACATGTTGCGAAGTAGAGAGGTAACCTGCAACTGAGCCCTTATCATTCAAGTAACGTGCCTGATTATTACAATCATCAGCTCCCACATTTAGGTATGTAGCTACCTACAGGAATTAAATTAAATTCATAAGTAGGTGGTTATTATATTGTTCGCGCTCTCTCATGACCTGGTTTACAGCAAAACGGTTTTATTATATCACAAGATTCGTAATAAGAGTTCACAACATTTGTGAATTGCATCATTTTGACAATAGTAGGATTAATATTAATAATCATTACGATAGCAATGCCTTAGTTAGTTAAAGTATTTAGGTGCCTCAAACCATGTTATATTGTATACTAGGTACAGAATTTTGAACTTGAATCCTATACCTGTCTAATCTACTACTGTATTCCGATTTACAAAATAATTCATCGCCATATAAGGTATCTAGTAGATACCTACCTAGTGTTTCTGCGACGACATTGGTGACACCAAAAACGACACAAATATATATAATTATGTACCACCAATTCATGATGTCATATTGTACAAGCCTGGCCTGCTTCAGAATAAGAAGTGGTAAAGCACTATAAGAACTGATCTTCGAAGAAAATAACAGTAAATAAAAACACTGCCAGCGGACAGCGGGCTATATTTACCTAAAGGGAATTTAAATAGTCATCGCCTCATCGATATTAATTTGCCTATAAAATGACTTATCATATCATATTCACAAACAGCCAACACAGTAATTTCAGCTGTTCTAAGAAAACTATTCGAACTCAAAGCTGCTTGTTAGTGTACTAATCAGCAATTACATTTGATATTATTAATGCAATAATTCATGTGAACTTGGATTAAAGAATGCGTGAGGTAATAACTACGATTAGCATGTTGTGTCAGAATTCATCGCCTCTTGAGAGTTGATCATGATATAATATGAAATTAACATGGAAAACAAGTTCATTTCTAAGATTAAAGATTCTGCTAGACTTGAAATATTTTATTTTGAACGAAATAGTTATACCATCCGGCATTCCTTTTTAAAAAGTGAAAAAAATTGGTACTTACTACCTAATATGTGGCGTATGTGAGTAATTTCAGACATTATGAATAGTAAAAGTTAGTCTTTACCGACATAACTTCAGATAATAGTCGAGATGGGCATAGCAAATAAAAGTTAGACAAATAAATAGTATGCCCCGCCTTAGGAACCACAATGATATGCGAGGTTAGGAGACAGTGCAACGAACTATTTGGAGCGATGCGACATGTAATTCCTAGAAGCACTACTCGGCAGCAAGCCAGCTAACGAGATGTCCAAGCCAAATCATGAAACTTACACCGTTTTATTGCCTCTTATAATGCATGATAGCTTCCTCTGCCTTTTATCTTAATCTTTGACAAAAATCTTCCTTTTAGTATCATACGGTGCTAAACAGGAATGTTTTAATGCTAAACAGCCATAGGCACCTTGCTAAAGTCGTGGGAAGTTAATTATGTGGATACATACAAAATATAAATCGAAAGCTTTATAACATACTAGCTGCGCCTGCGGTTTCACCCGCGTAGGTTTCGACTTTATACTCGTGATAACTTCGAAATTAAATGTCTAATTCGAATCAATTAAAAAGTATTTTACTGCTACATAAATACCCTTGATCTTAAAAGTATTTATTTGAATAATAATTAATACTACGATACGAATGTAACAAACTTTTGTTTCGACCGGCGATTTAATTACATTTTAGAACACAAAAGTTACTAATGTGACTTAACTATCATAGTTGGATATCCAGGACTTTTTTGTAGGGAATAATGAGTACTTTAATCATGTAGTACATCATTTTTATGTATCGTCAATAGTTTTCTCAGCGCTGGCGTGCGCTGAAATAATGAATTTTATAGACAAAATGGGTTACATTATTGTAATTTTCTTAAAGATCTCTATTTTTTTTTGAAAATAATTTTTTTTAGACTGTAACTTCGTGATAATTAAGCTTTCAATTAGTAAAAAAAATGGTTAGAAACGGTCCAGTAGTTTCGGAGCCTATTCGATACAAACAAACAAACAAACAAAAAACCTTTTCTCTATAATATTAGTATAGATAATACAAAAAAACCCACACCAATTGCCGATGTAGCAACGAAAGCCACCAAACACAAATTGGACTGGGCTGGTCATGTCTGCCACATGTTGGGCGACCAGTGGGACAAGTTGACCATCGAGTGGTGCCTTGACACTGCGCGGAAACATCGCGGCAGACCAAGAATGAGATGGAGAGATGAGAAACTTATAAAAGAAAGTACATAATAGCTAAATTTAAGAGTTCTCCCATACAAACATTTACACCTAAGGTAAATGTTTGTATGGTAAATGTTTACAATAATAACCAAGGTTTCGTTTTTTATTTTATTCGCCTATTTAATTTAGCTACGAGTAATCTGTAAGACCGATCGAACGCTGACGTAACACAAGGCACTATCAGTCGCAATTACATACTTCTTATGTGTATCGATTCATTTGACTCGTTAAGAATCGATTAAGATTCTATGTAAGTGCTCTGAGCGTATGATTGAAGACGTATTTGAAGCGAAGTCAATTAAAGGACATTATGCAGATTGCAGACGAGCTGCGCACGAGTGTGATCTATTTCAATCCTGCAGTAATTGATGCGCGCTGGACGGGCATGCATCGCCAAAACCAGCCGTGTCATAACGAAGCGAGCCTAATGATATTGGGCACGATAAATCCAATTAGAAAACGAGGACTCTGCATTGAGATTTGATTATATTCAGAACCTACCTTTACAAACAGGGAAAATAAATGAGGTTACTAAAATATATGCGGACATGGACAACGCACATTGAGATAACGATAATATACAATGAAGGCCTAAACAATTTGGAGATTTGTAAATACGAAACGAGCGATAGATACCTAGATTGTACAATATTCAATCATGATTAACGTAATATGATTTCGTGAAAGCTCATACTGAAACGATCAGAAGCAACTAAACACTGATAACTAACACTGTAACAACTTTTATTTTTTTTAGCATAATCGTGTTTTGGGAGTAGGTAATAAAAACATTCTTGGTAATATAATGAATTATACATAACGTTTAATTTTCCCCCTGCCACAAACTAAACAGATCTTTTTACCGTATTTTTGGCTTCAGTCTCTTAAAAGATCTCATGAAATAAGACTAGGCCCTTTATCTTTGGCATCACTCTCTTTTCTCCAACAGCAGTCTTTCGCACAATAGGTACATATTTACTCTACTAGCTTTGACTCCGTTGTCGACCGACCGTAAATAACAGGTTCGGTCCCAATCGTCCGATTACCACGAATCGCAAAACAAGTCGTACCAAAATGGAGCGGTGTTCTCGACCAAATTAAAATGGCGGCAACAGTCAACAAAGGACCGGCAATTTACAACGTATCGGCATCGCAACCTGAACGCGATAACCATAACGATAAAATTGTTGCTTGCAGATCAATAACTTATAACTTAATTTTAAGTGGACCACGACGGGAAGAATCGGATATACTAGAAATTATGTTTTAGAAGTTTAAAGATTGTAATCGATTTTGCAGGAGCTTTCTTACGCTTACTTGCGAATAAAACCTACTTTCAAAACTTTTGGAATCGAATTTTGCAACTCAGTTGGCGCGGCGCTTTATGCACAGATATCAACAATTCAACACAGATTGCTAATACAGAGAAAATATAAGACGAGGTTAGGTAAAGTGCCTACACGTGATAATTGAGTAGGTAGGTACGTACCTAATTATTTACTTTGTGGTTATTATTTATTTTCACTAAATCGTACCGAACATTTATAATAAGAGATCAGAGTTCAGCACATACACATTATTCCGGGGAATAACATCCAAAGTGTAAATTCCGTTCTCTGTAAGATTATAAAAGGAGAGGAAAGTATGACAGACGATCCATTACCTAAGCGCATTCAGTTAAAACAACATTAGAACCTTTGTAATAGCCTATTTCTCACAAAGCAAGGACCACATATTTCTCAGAAAACACACGCTGTGATTCTGACTGAAATAATGAAAAAATACCGCCTCATCGGGAACAATCTCGATATGGACATGTTGGAAAATAACTATCGTCTCAAAATTGTCGGCAACAACAACAACATTAAGATAAAGAAGAATTTTGGAAGTGTTATTATGATCGGTAACAACTGCTACGTTGACGTGCTGCAGAATTTTGGGAACCTTCAAACTATTTGTGGAAATAACATTGTGATTGTGAATACGATTAACTTAGATAAGTGTTCAGTTTTTCCAAACTTGATAGAGACGACTCAAATGGATGTTCTTGTTAATAATGCGGATAAACACTGTAGAACAATGAAAAAAGGTTCTATGGAAGTGGACAAGAAGCTCAAGAAACGAACCATGAACAACGTAGTGAAAAATGTTATATTACGATTAAAATTAAACATTAAATCATTTTGTTCCAAAAAAATGCGTAATAATTATACATTAGCGAAAGCATTTGCCAAAGGTGTGTTTAGCAATTAGAAACGAAAGTTAGATATAGAATCGAATCGAAGGAGATAAATATATATTGTCCTAGATCGAAGCTCTAATTAATTATACTAGAATTTAAATAAATAAACATCCAAAAATCACATACGATTACATAGTTCTGACCCCAAACTAGGACTTCCTGTATCGTAGGTATCAGAAACGATGAGTAGCGTGGTGCCACAACACCCAGATCTGGAACCAATTTCTGCAGAACATGCAAACATTGGTCCCGTAGCGGGAATCGAACCCACGCCTTTTGTGTTGTAGCCGGCTACTCGCCGGCTGCTCCATCGTCGTTGTCAGCACCAAATTTACTTTTATTTTGCATTCCTCCATAATTGTGTACAATTCTGAAGTGTTCGTGACTATGTTGAACTACAATTCCCTAATCGACTACATACTGCGACGAAGGATGAAATCTGTTATTGGCAACGAGCCACGCATTAACTAGGAGTAGTTATTTCTAATTTATTTCCACCGGGAATCCATTAACCTTATTTTTTACCTCTCTTAATAATCTAAATATACTTACTTAAAAATAAAAAGGGGCATTTATTTACTTACACTTTAACATACGTAGCCTAAGTACAATATTATAATAAGTAGGTAGTTAAATACAATAAGGTGTCTGTATGTAAGTAGAAAGGTCGAGGTCTCAGCCACGCTGTTTTTTAACCTCGCCTACTGATGTAGCTGCTGACGTCACAAGTACCTCTAAAAAATCTTAATTCTACATAATGTAGACTCTACATTGACTCTACATGGTAGAGCGTATGTTTATTTGCCAAGTTAGAGAGTTTTACTAAACGTTTCAAAACATGATCCTTGTGATTTCAATTATTATATACCTATGAACTTGTCTTGATTATTAGATGTTTTGGGATTACCGAAACCTCAAGTTGAAATGTTGACGGTGTGAAAAAAATGTTGCACGCCAAATCACAACATTTCGGCTTGGGAGCAAACAGGGCTTGTATTATAAACAAAACTTTGTGTTGTACAAAACTTTGTTTATAATACAAGTTAAATGGCTTTATCATAAACTCATGAATCTAGTCCTATCTTCTTAAATTCGTATGATTGCCAATAGGCTAAATCTTCAATCAAAGTTAAAAAGGTTCTAGAAATACCCAACAAACAACAGATACAAAGATGTATATACCTAAGTTACTACTAATATAGGTACTCGTACTTAATATAACTAATAATGTTCACTGCAGTACCCGTATCGACCTTGAATTTCGCAGTTAATGTCAAAGAACAACGTTATCAAGTAAAAGGAAATACCAGCAACGTGGTAATCTATAACAGCCAGAGTATACTTGAGTCAGCTGAGGAATGCAACCGATAACATTGCTTTGTCAAGTGTCTCTTGAAGTAAGGTATGTAGGTTTAATAAATAAATAGCTATATTGCCCTTTGTTCCCTTATCAATAGGGTACCCAAAATGCTTAGGAAAGTGATTAAACCAGAGACTTGAGCCAAACTAAAGCACATCCAAGAGTTATCTGCTTTGACAATAATTTAGGTGAGTTAGGAAAAGTTTATTACCTCATACTTAGCTTATCGCTGCTCCTAGCTCCTAAACGGCTTGATGTATTTTCATGTGGGTATCATAGATTAGACGCGTCATGATCACAAATTAAAAGTGACATAAAATTAATAAAAAGTGTAAACGAATCAAATATGGCAAACGCCAGACATATACTAATATAAAGTCTTGAAAAGATGAACATTATGTTGAGCAGAAATTTACCTATATGTTTATTGCTTGATATAGTGAAAGCTCTATCAAAATCGTCATCTAAGCAGAGGTTGTCCAAAGAAAAGATGGACGTATTGTGTGAAGAATCCATCAGGTATCCAAGCAACGTTACGTTAGCGAAACGATACGATATCTTGGGCCGCTGAAGCCTGAACAAGCTTCATATATGGCCCTTATATGGCGTTCGCCAAGCGTAACTGTAGCTACGCCGGGTACCTTTTAAAAGTAAGTTCTTCACTTAATTCCCAAATACGTCATGAACGGCCAGACCTGTCGGTATCAAAATTAGATAACTGTCATGTACTTTCACTTATAGCTGTTCACTTTCCCCGCGGCTCGTAGACGTTGCGCAACAAGCTGTTCTCACAGAACTGATCGATGGCGAATCTGAGAAATTTATTGTCATTTTTGGTATTTTCTCAACGTATATTGACGACAAAGTTGTTTGTTAAGTTGGTGATTTAACGGTAAATAAATATTAATAAAGGCAAGGTGTTGCTGATACTTTTAGAAACGACTGCCCGTATGCACTAGCAAACACTCAGGCCTGTCTTACAGTCATCTTTACATACAAATCAGTCACCATGACATACCGATGCCTGAGTATATATATTCTGAGGTTAATGCAGATAAAATATGCCCATCTGGGCATATGTTTTTAATAATCTGGCTCTATCATTTCATTTGATTAAGCCACGTGCATCGTTAAGTAGGTTGAAAATATTCGATAATAAAATACCTTTTGAACTAAAAAACTGAATAGCACAATATAAATTCAGTTACATTGCGAATTAATGTTATCATTGCTATATTGTAATCAATGGCAATCATGAAAGAAGCAATAAGTGAGTGCACGAAAAAAAATCCTCACATAGAAAAACGTTTGTTATTTTTAAAACATAGAAAAAAGTTGGTCAAGCATTATTAACGGTCGCGAAGTCGGACGGAACACATTGCAATCAACATGATGGCGCGTCCAAGACTCTTTTGCCCTAGTTACCGAGTTATATTTGTTTAGTAAACACACACACACGAAACATCCTAGATTTACACAAGACGAGTGAGAAAAGAGATGAATGTACCTAACTAGAATACGTTCGGTTTCGACGATAACGGAAAACCAAGATTTTCCGAATTTATTGGATAGTCTTTCATCTGTTGGCTATGCGATGCAATTTGCTTTTAAAACAACAGTAAAATCTACCTACAAACCCTATCGGATAGGAAAACTGGGCAAATGCCAATTGTTTATTATGATATTGAAATAATATTATCGATCACGTAATTCGTTATGGCTGAGCGCGATTGACGCTTTCACATATTTTTGCATTTTGTGATTTAAATAGTTGATGGAATTGATGAGGGTAAATTTGAAAATTATAATGGAACTGAACAGGTATTAAATTAACAACCATCCCATATTCTATAGCGCTCATTTAAATGTACTTATTAGGCATAAGAAGAGCACGAGACGATTTAAAGTACCTAAGGTTATATCTATATTTCTTAGTCATAAAATTTAAAGGTGAGAAGTTGGTAGTCAAAACAAGGTCCACTAAAGCGAGCGAGTAGTTAGTGCCCAAGAACTTAGATCAAGAAAGTTACCGTAATAATGATAACTTGTTGTAGGACAAGATTCCTCGAGGTCTCGGAATTAGAGAAATGCCATCCCATATTCTATAGCGCTCATTTAAATGTACTTATTAGGCATAAGAAGAGCACGAGACGATTTAAAGTACCTAAGGTTATATCTATATTTCTTAGTCATAAAATTTAAAGGTGAGAAGTTGGTAGTCAAAACAAGGTCCACTAAAGCGAGCGAGTAGTTAGTGCCCAAGAACTTAGATCAAGAAAGTTACCGTAATAATGATAACTTGTTGTAGGACAAGATTCCTCGAGGTCTCGGAATTAGAGAAATGCCGTGGTTAAAAATTTCATTGTTATTCTGTTAAGAGCCCACACATTCCATTATGTGGTCGTTACTTGTGGAGCTCATGTTACTCATTCATTAACCATAGTGCATTCTCAGGCATACAAATGTCCTTCCTGCCATTACAACTCAACGACACGTTTAGCGCAATAAGTAAGCACAGCTTTCTACAAAGAATGGATACATTCAACTACCTGACGAGAAAAACAAGTCGTATTTTCTAAGAATACAAATACCTAAACATCAATAGAAATTTAGAAATAGGGCACCCAAAAGAAACTCAGTCTCCCAAATTAAAAAATAATAATTTTACACATTGACACTAATATGGGCGTGGCGTCTATATCGTATCTTTTATTTACCTACATCGCCGAATAAAAAATTGGCAACGGACCAAAATCCAGCCTAGCAAGATGTTTTTCATATCGATATTTGAAACCCTAAATGCACATGGACGGGCTAATTCGGTCGCAAATACATTGGAACCAGCTGTTCGATCGTGTATTTTGTTTCGCGTTATCATCGATCTCATGATTGTGTTGATTGAAAGTGATGGGGTGGCTCAAGGTACAGACGTTAGAGATAAGATCGATTGGTAACGTTATTGACTATATGGTATCGTTCACGTCGTTTTAACAAGGTGGCCTCGACACAGTTCTTTCATTTGCACCGTTCGCTCAGACCTAAATGTAGACAGGCTTGGGAGCAGAGCCGAGTAGATCGACGATAGGCAACGTTGGAGGAACTACGACACGAAACCGGTCTCCGCCCGTAACGGGTCGTGCCGTCGCCGAAGCTTGGAGCCAAATGAAACACGAAAACACTGCACATTTCTCTAATCTAAATGGCGGAATTAACATAATTACAGAACATTGTGAGAATTGCGAACCTGGCGCAGTAATATCGTCTTCTTCAGAAACAAATTATTATGTAGGGCAATGCGCAAGATTAGCCGAACATTGAAATGTTCAGTTGTTTTTTTTACTTCAGTAACAAGCTCGTCAGAAGAGAAGCTAGACGTGACTATGCCATACCATGGAATGAGTCAGATGATGTTTTTAAGCTGTTATCAGCTGAACGTGATCGGATACGGTGATAACGGAGTGTGGCACTGAAAATAATTTTAATTACCGTTTGCAAATTACATCATTACCTACTTCGCACGAATACAAAATAGCGCTAAACCTTTTTAGTAAGTAAGTATGTGAGTAACTCACGAAGAGGTACTCGCATTTTTAGCTCTAGGAAACTTCCTCACTAGGAATTTACTAAGCCGTACCTACTAATATGCATCTATCGTAGTCCTAGATTCATGGGCCCACCTCCCATCACAATCTAAAGTTAAAGAAAAAACATAATTAGGTAAGTACCTGCGTGAATTGCGAAGATATTTTGGAGTGGTCCTCATGATTGACCTTCCTGGCTTTCCGTCGCTCAGTCATTAGTGTGGTGAGTCGGTCCAGGGCCCTGGACTCCAGGGCTTCTGCGTTGGACCTGATGAGGCGGCTGGTGCTCTCCCACTCCTCAGTCATGGTTCGCCATGCTGAGGCTATAACGGACCCTGGAGACGAAGCATATATATAAAGATATCAGACTGGAGATCACTGAATATACTAAGGACGACCTCTGAAGTGCAATGCGCGAAGGCCCGCCTGAGATGCTCAAGGTTGCGGGTTCGATTCCCGCCGCAAGACAAATGTATGGTCTGCAAATATTTATCTCAGGTCTGGGTGTTTTCTCTATATATTATATGTATATATTAACAAAAGTAAATAAATAGTATATCAGTCATGTAGTGCCCATAACACAAACTCTTCTTTCTGATGATGATGTGCGAAGATGTCGAGCATTATTTATTTATTCTCAGTTGAGCTATCTATAGATCGTTTGCAACTGTATTTTTCATCTGCTGCTGTTTCATGTGTATTTTTTGTATATACCTACTTTTAGAAAGAAAGAAAGAAAGAAAAGAAAGAAAATATTTTTATTCGCCTTAAAAACTACTACACAAATGTTATGGTACCTGCTAAATATTTATATATACATTTTCTTAATTGTGTGCGTAGCAGAGTCTGAGGCAAATATGGCCTCCACTCAGCGTTGTGCTGGATAAACACTATGGGTGTCTACCCCAGCGCTGGTTTTCAGTGGAGTCCAATGGCAAGCCAACGCCACGACCGCCGAGGGTGGTACACTTATAACGAAAAAGATAGAAAAAAAATACAAAATAAATATAAATACAAAAATTTAAAAATAGAAAATACAACTTAAACCATAAACATACATTCTCTATCTATCATAGTCTTTTACATAGTTGTATAAATAAATGTATTTAGGTATATACCCTTTATTTCTTTCTTTAAATATGGTATCAAAATGGGTATCCAATTTTCCATGGTAGCATAACGTTCTTTCAGTCGTTGACAAAATGAATATCGATGAACATACGACCGACATCACAAACCAAAGATTGAGTGCTTCCCCGTTCAACCCACAATTTATCTACCCAATATTATTTTTACCCGTTCAACCCAAAACATATGCTCCGTTCTACCCAATCCAAAAATCTAAGTCACAGTGCATTCTAAACAGTACAGACACCGTAATATTTAAAAAAAAATCGAACTTGATAAAATGATTACCCACAGTAACTTCAAATTTTGTACCTACAATATGGAGGTAATAATTTTTATGTTTATGCTCTCTTCAAACGAATGCACGTGCAATTCCTAGAACAATGTAAGTAGGCGGACTTATTGTTTTGTTTTAAATATTTAATCTCGAAAAAAATAACTTAGAAATGCAACTATATATTTACCTACCAGACCTGAATCTGAACATTGATGTGCTATTTTTTATAATATGTTTATTTGATTATGTTTGTTTCTTTAAGGGTTGATTAGTATTTTTGTCAGAATATTTTTGTCATTTATTTGAATTTAAACAATAGAAATTAGGAATAAATAGAAGTGGGTACAAAGGGTATTTGAATCAAATGTTTTGGGTCGAACAAAGCAAAATACCTATTGGGTAGAAAAATCTTGGGTCAAACGGGGAAGCACTCCAAAGATTTGTTCAAGTGTCGATGTAACATCCACAATTACACGAGGGTGTGGATTGTTGGTAAATATTTCTGGCTGAGGCTAGAGAACTGCGATGTGATTTTAATGGATTGGTGTTTAACGAGACGTAGAGGTTATATTCAATGCCAGGTATCATCTTAGGTACTTCGTGATGATAGAAGGCTCTGCTGCCCAAGAGGGAGAGGGATTGGGGTCGCCAGTCGGGTCGCGGAAGGAATATTGTCCCTGTGGCTCGACTACAATGGCGAGAGAGGAACACCGGAGGGATTTTAGTTCTGCCCTTTTCAGGGCGGCGAATTTCCCTCCGAAAACAAAAAAAAACATCTTACTTAAAGGTACCTGGCTGGTTGGTTGGCACACGTAATGTTAGGTTTAGAGTTACATTTACATCGGACATAAGTACAATACTCAAGACAAAGAAAACCGTTCAGGAAAAAGTTAAAACCTACATAACTCTGATATACCATAGGTACTCTGTACTCTGGTACTCTGTCTACGATTTCTAACAAAAAAATTGTAATGTAGTTAGATTTCGTCCGTTATCAGTAAAGTGGAAATTATCCTTAAAACCCCGCTTAGAATCTATAATTATGACGAAGTTACCAAGTGACTTCACAACACAAGACTTTAGAAAGCTTATCTTTAGCACCAACAAAGAATAAATGTCCTTCATTCACTTTGTAAACGATTCGTACGTTCGAAGGTATAATGTGAGCCTACTTATGCCATGTCTCTTGTTCGACAACCCACCATCACGTTGATGACGAAGACTTAAGCTTTCATTTCTGGGCTAAAGTTTTCAAACCTACGTTTACCTGCAACTTTATAACTTCGGCGGGCAACGCATCAGCGATATCTATATCCTTGAGTGGGTGTTACAAATGGCAATAAGGCAACACGGTGACCGCTTACCATCTGATGAGTCGTAAGTCATGAAAGCACTGATGTAAGTTTTCAAATAATTTTTTTTTCTTGAATATTGAGAATTCTTACCGTTAAGCTCTTCACATTTATCCATCTTCTGCCCCTGAGCAGCGGCAGCGGAGAGCGCCAGTGCATACTCTCTATCACTCTTCATCTTAGCTTGAAGGCTCCTCTTCATGGCCTCCATAAGCCTTAACTCTGCATCCTGGCGCGCAAGGAGGGCCTCATGAGCCCCGCGCGCCGCACCGTTAGACGCATACCCCATTGTAAACAAACTAACGCACTATGCACATTTCATACGTAAACACAACACAAATCACATCGTACGCTGTCAGTACCGACCGTCGTGACAGAATCCAATTTATTCGTTCGAGTCAAAGAACGGGTAGGTAGTTAAACCGAGCGGGATACGAAACGCGCGTCCGTACGGTTACGGCGCTCGCCCTCAATGCAGTGGGCGGCCGAGACATCGCGCGCGCATTCATCAACGCCCGGTTCAGCCCAGTCACCCGTCGCGTCGCCGTCGAGCGCTTGGCTGGCGCTTGGCCCTCGTGGGCCCGGCATTGACTGCGTTCCACAGCGGAACCATTCACGCGTTCGTTGCGCTTTCCGTTGTTTACCCTTTGTCTGACATTGCATCTACTGCCAGGAACGCAGCATGTTGAATCTGATGTAACTGGCTTCCTTCCACCACCGATCCGTTTCGGCTATCTACCTATTCAATCAAGCGGCACTTGTACCTTCTATACCTACCTACCAAACAAAAAACACGCAACCTTTGGTAGGTACGTCCATGGTTTCTTAGGTAGGTACCTACGTCACAGAATAATCAAAATTAACTTGCGTGCGGACTGCGGAGCACTGAGAAATACCAAAAAATAGTACCTAGCTACATACCAGCATCCTGATCAGCTAGTAGAAGTCCACTCATGACATCCAACGATCTTTCAAAGAGTGTCACGATGTATCCTTGCTTGAGCCACCTCCAACCACCGACTACCCGCACTCTTGAAAATGTGTCATCCATACCTTGGGGGGGCCTTCCTACACTACGACATCCGATTCGTAGTCACCATACGAGTTAAGGTTAAGGTACCTATACTGGTTTCATCTAATTTGTTTACCTAGCAACGTCATAAACATACAATAACTCAATGCAACAAAAAAAATTGCGCACTATTGTTGCCGTAGAAATAAAATAAATTTTATAGCTTGCCAAAATTTTAATATTGCTGCAGATTATATTTAATTTCCTATAATATCAATTTTAAGGTTGCTTAATATAATATCACATTAGTAGATACTTACTTGCTGATCAATTTAGTTCTCTCAGCTCAATTCACTTGTTTGCTGACAAAAATATTTTGGAGCTTTTAGAGCTTAATAGTCTAATTTTAATACTTACCTAGTACTTCGGCACCTTCTATTTGTTTGACCGACTTAAGTTTACTTATACCATTTTTAAAGGGATGGTTCTAAAATTGATTAGTTTATTGGTTAAAATAACAAAAGGTACCTACCTTTTGTTATTTTAACCTTTTAATAATAATAATTTATTTATTATATTTTATTTATTTAACAAAGTCACACAGCTCTCAAAGAATGATAACTAGGTATATATAACCGATAAAAACTTGTCTTACAGCCGATTAAGGATTTACATTTGATGTATTTAACCAATAAAACATATAATCCATACCATAAACCACAGACTCTCTCCAGGTAGGTACAGTGATGTTGTGAATTATCGACATTTTGTCGATAAAAGAAGGTAGGTAGTACCAATGCTAGAGTCCACTAATACCGCGCACCAACGCGATCAAGCAACGTTTCCCTCGGGCCATTGTATAAATTAAAACATGGTTGGTGAAAATAATTGTCTTCTATCTAACACTAACGCAATGTCTTCGGGATAAGTTTGGTGTGGACGAAAATGACCAGCATTTATTATACCTAGGTACTTAGGTACCTACTAGATATCTTCATTAACTTTTACAACATGGGAGGATTATAGAAATACATAGGTAGGTAGGTACCGAGTCCGTACCTACTACTTATTTCCTAAAAGCCTGACTGAATCATAATTCATAACAACTACTTCCACTATAATAATATTATACTATAATAATAGGACATATTATGTCCTCTACCACAAAATAATTATACCTATCAATAGGGTAGCTAGAGAAGAATTTACATTAAAGCTGCATCGGGGAGTGGAGAAGACGAGTAGGATCAAAAAAAATTAATCTGTGGAAGACGAGAAGCCACCCATTGGCTTAATAGGGATGCTAACGCATAAGAGTAGCTTATTTAGAAGAAAACAAAGATTACATAAGCAGAAATGCGTCATTTTTAATTTGACGATTATGACAACCATAGAGAAATAACTAAGTTACAGAACTAAAATGTATTAGTTGGTAAGTAGCAAAGACTACAGTAACAGACCATGTTAGATGTTAGTAGTTCCTCTAAGGCACATACTACGCTCGCAGAGAACTAACCATAGAGAAACTGATCACTATATTTAGTTATGTATGACATAATAGACACGCTGCCAAGCAGCAGTCAGGTAGTCGTCAAAGTTGCGAAGTAACTCATCGGGTGTCAGACTAAGTATGTACCTAAGTAATCAAATTAAGTAAGTAATTAATAATTATATATTACCGCTTTTATATATTATGTGTACATGCACAAAATTAAATGTACTTAGTACTAATCTCTGGCGAAAGACGCATGTTTAAGCGGCATATTCGTCCGTCACTAATATAATCATTCGCCTGGATACTAGCGCTCGAGTCGGGGGCGGGCGGTCTTTTGGACACAAGCCAAAGGACTATAGTGATACTGAGTACGCGCATTCACGGATTCGTACACAGATCAATTGGCAGCAACACGTGTAGGTCTTAGAGGTCTGTCACCAGTCACGTAAAATTTAAGTATTAAAGGACAAAATTTTGTGGACCAACGGAAGTAGGTAGTTACCTACTTCCGTTGATATCTACCTACCTATTTAAAACATTCTGACATGTTAGGTAACGTAACAGGAATATGTAACAGGAGACGTATCTTTGTATCTATAGGTTTTCTATGGGCTAAATATTATTTTTCAAGTTTTGCCTTGCCTGGTATAAGTAGAGTGTAGATGAGCCTAAGCCATAGACAAATTTCTCTGCTTCTTTTCCAGTGTCGCAAGAAAAAAATATGTGCTTAGATTTTGGGAATTGCATGCCATGGCAGAAACCACAGAGCACACGGCTTAACGAGACGAAATTAGCAGACGATTATTCTGTGCTGTAGTAAATCTCTGGACAACGTAGCGTCTGTCGTTTGATATTTTTGTATGAGTACTATGGAAAAATAATGTATGTTGTTTCATTTTCACTGAACGGAACGGATGGCTATTGTTAACTTTGTAATAAAAATATTTGCATTAGTTGCCACTTTACCAGGATTGAAGATCCTGATAATACGGATCAATGCCTAATGCAAGTAGAATAATGTATCGTAAGCAATAAAACAAAATGTAGGTCTACCTGCACTACAAAACCACTTAGTCCTTTGACGCAGTCATTTTAATGTCTTGCATAGGCACCAAGGCTATGCAAGACGTTAATTATTAGGTAACCGTCGTTTTCACCTCATGCGCACTAGTTATTTAGATTCTCAAATAGACGTTGGACAAGATTTATACGTATGACACCAGTAACTCCAAAATATTTTAGGCAAATTTACTTATATACCTTCCCCGAATCCTGGCTTCGTGGGTAATTTCATTTGTGTCAGTGGCAACACCGACCCAGCCTTATAATATGGCCGCTACAGGTTAGTTTCAGTAATTTTGTCACTTGAAAAAAATCTAGATTTTTGCATTATTTCTAAGTGTAGCATTTTATTTCTATGTACCAATTGGTTTACTTTCTAAAAAATCAAGTAAAACAACCATTTAGAAGCTTTCTAAGGTTACCTAATAATGCTAACGTGTCATCATTTCACCCTTGCGGACGTTTGGATTTACCGCGTGGCCACATTTCTGAACTTTTCAACTCTTATTTTCTGCTGTTATTCAAATACCTAAGTGTTTATACTGATTTTATAGTGCCTGCGAATGTAAGACTGACCAAACTAGAACAGATTGAGCAGTAAGGATAAATTATCATTTAGAGGTGTCCCCGAATAACCGCTTTCCAAAATCGGACTGTAGGTAGATCTTTCACATGCTATGCGTCATCATAAATCTTGTAACGAAATTTGCAGCGAATAGATTTATGAGTGCAGTGGTATTTTGCAGGCAAGAAAGGAAAGAAGGCAAAATGGGTCAAAGCCAACCTAACAGACATCCTTGCGGAGCCGACGACTATTCCGGCGACAAACTGGGCTGCAGATACAGTTGAAGAAAGTAAGTAAACCATGTTATACACACTGTTCTGAATATTCACAAATAAGTGCCTAACTAAATAGTTTCATTTACTTAACCCGATGATGACAGCAAGGGTAATGGCAGGCCAATGTTAATCTCGTACTTGGGGCACACCTGCTGAGCGCCTGGTCGCTCCCATTGCCCCGGGAAGGTCTGAGGAAAGGTCATTTTGTCTTTTAACACATTCTAGCAGGATGCTTTCCTGACAGGGAAGGTGGGGGAACCAGAAAGTATGGTGCAGTGCTTAGCTTAGGAAGCCTGGTTGTAGTGGCCAGGAGGAGGCATAGGCACTGCCACTGTTGGAAACTCCCATGACCAGCCATTTTAGCACGATCTACGAGATGACCTTGGTCACAACTCAATTCAGACTAATCTTTCATCGGCCTGCTCCCTAGTATTGCTGAGGGTTTACAATAGTTTTATAAAAAAAATACCATGCTAATAATCACTTGCATCCACATTTTTATAAATTCGTGATCTAATAGTAACCACATAAAATACCACATTTTTAATTCCAAACCCAATGTAATTTTCATCTATCCATCCAAATGTTGTTTATAGCCCGACAGCTGATCACAAATTAGAACAGATAAGATTAATTACCTAATCATTTATTGCTTGAAGCAAAGCTGCATTCATCGTATCATTCGTAGCTAGGTACACTTGCAACTCGTTCTACTTGGTCTCAACAGGTTTTTGGCTGAAAATCAGTGTTTTTGCTTTTAAGCAAAAAATTTTCACTGAGCCATGGCCTTTTTGTTGTACTGCAACACACACAAACACAAACTTACTGTCAATAAAATGTATATTGGTGTGTGTCTGTAGCAACGAATAAATGTTTTATCTATCTATCTATCTAGCTGCTACACTGGTAGCATTTTACAAGATATGTAGTAACAACATAATGGAATAGTACTGTACTGGTTTATAGCAAGCCACTCTTCAGTTACCTTGAAAATATGGCTAATAACACCTGTTTTTCGATGTTTCTCTGATGTTTAATAACTAAATTTACTAGCTATTCATCATGGGCACCAAATAATACTGCGTGCAGCAGCTATCTCAGATCACAAAGACAGTAAATTTGTTGTGCATGTGTCTTGAGCCCTTGCTGCTAAGTCTATTACTGTTATTAGCCATATTTTATATTTGAGTAATGATTATTCATATTATAAAAACGGGAATTTTCACGTACCGCACTATTGGTAAAGGCATCAAATTTACGATAGTTTTTGAGCAATGATTTCCAGTATTTCAATTCCAAATAGACACTATTTGCCAGCGTTTTAATGTCACTAACTCTTATAATGACCTCAGCCGAGGGATACAGCTATGGCGGGAGCACCCGTCCACGTGCGCCCGTGGTGCTGCCGTCTGTGTCCCGCGCGGCACGCGGTGGTCTCGCCGTCGACGATGAGTCCATCCCGCGCCGCCCACCGTACATTGCGCACATCTCCAACCTGCCCTATGACGTTGATGAGAGCGCTATTGCAGAGCTCTTTGAGGGCCTCAAGGTTAGTTACTGCATCCTCTTAACTGTAGTATAGGCACAGCAATTACACTACACCGACTAGGTGATTGTCTCAGGCGGAGGACTTTCTGTTCATCATTCAGAGGCAACACATCTTCGGAATAGTTGAGCAAAGTAAAATCACTGGATAGTAGTCCTGAGGATTCTTAGCGCTGAAGTGAAATAGATGTGGTTTTTTTTTGTGATTATAACATAAATGACATGTAGTGACATTCCTTAGCTGCATGGTTCGGCTATGTTACATCACATCAATGAAGAGGGAAAAGCAACTTCAGATAGTATAGCTATGTGCTACCTTATACAACCCACAAATATTCATCAAATTGTTCAAATTGCGCAAGTGGAGTTACAAGAGTTCCTATGAGTTGTAGCCGGACAGTTCCTTGTTGTATTTGTTGTAAATCCTTGGAAATACTTGAGTACATTTATATGTATTAACAAGATGCAATGCCTTATCACTGGAATTTCCCACAGCAATAGATTAAAATGCAAATGTTTACATGGATAATAACCTCAGAGTTAAATATGAGTAATATATTTTATTTGCCTGAATCTGCTCTACTTTATTATTATATATCACAACAACAAATAACTTTGCATTCCATTTTTAACCAACAGATTACCAACCTGAGATTGCCGCGTGAAGGGGACCGCCTCAAGGGATTTGGATATGTGGACTTTGAAGATAGGGAGAGTCTTGTCAGTGCTATGAACATAGCTGATCTGGTGAGTTGAAATAAACCTTATTTATACCTGCTATGCTAGGAGTATATGTTTTTGGGGATATGTATTTATTTGTCTCTTACAAACATTTTCTACAAGAAGATCTAACCAATAATTATTGTAATATGGTTTTTTCCAATTAATTTGTATGACTTTGAAGATGATTCTTAGATCGTTTTTATCGCTAGTAGTCACTAGGGGGCAATGCAATAGATGATGGAATGTAAAATGTTACCAGTATAACCAATTGTCATGCAATTTTTTCACTTGTTGTGTATTAAATAAGATTAAGAACTCCAAGAAAGGTTCTTAGGATAGGTTTGAAGCCACACGTCACTAAGGGGTGCTGTGTAGTTGTATGGAACCCTTAGTGGCGATTCACACGCTGATTTTTGTTCATGCCATGCCAGTTCCTTTACAATGTCTACCATTACCCTCCTAATATTCATTCTTACTTTTAATATTACGTCTGTGGCGAACTATAAGACCCTTCCTTTAACAAATGATGACAATGTAGCTGCATTGTTATAATTTAAAAGAGGGTGCCTTTAAGTTTTTTCATTGTGTTGCAGACAGTGAGCGGTAGACGGATAAGGATCGAAGTGTCGACGCACGACAATGATCGCCGCATGGGAAGGAGTGGTATGGGAAGATCAGACAGGGACAGGTAAATAAATCTATACTTATAAAATCGTTTGTCCTGACTGACTGACTGGTCTATCAAAGCACAGCCAAAACTACTAAGTCTAGAAAGCTGAAATTTTGAACATACATTTATCAGCATGTGCTAGGAAAGGATTTTTGGAAATTTCGTCTTTAAGGAGGGAAATGGGGGGTGAACTTTGTATAAAGTTTTTTTTCTTTGAAGTTAGAAACATAAGAATACTGACGTGTTTTGATTTGACATTTTAAGGGGGTGAAAGTGTGTATGGGGTTTCTTTTAAACACAACTCATACAAAGTCGCTGGCAACAACTTTTAAATAAAAACACCCAAAAGAAAAATATAATCATGACCCTACACCTTATTGAAGAATAGTACTTTAATCCATTACTAACTAATCTGGTTATATTTTTTGAGTTAGACATTGAGTTAGCAATAAATCAATCATTTAATGCTCTAAACCCTTTATTTGGGGCACATCCTTATTGGCTCTATTAAAACCGGCATGATGGGGAAATCCCCTCCAGCTAGTTAATGGATCAAACAATTATTGATAAGAAATATTCAAAATTATTTTTTACCAAAGTAATTAATAAACATGACTTCATAACTAATTGGAATAGTTACATTTCCATTTATAAGAACTTCTTTGCCAAACTTTCCAGTCTAAGCATTGATATTCTGTAATTTCTAAGAAACTCTTGTCTTTTAGAATAACAGCATAACAAAATTGTGTCTTAAGTCATAGAGTTTGATCAGTAAATACGAAAAATAGGACCAAACTGCAATTTGTAAAGAGCTTGAGACCTATGTTTATTATGATATTATGTATGTAACTCTTGATGATAATTATTATGGCTAATAACACGTTTTAGTTATTGTATGGTTATTCCATTTCATCCTCTCCATACATTTTTTATTTGTTCCATAATATTTATTACTTTGTCCTGAGATAAATCTTTGTTTCAACTCCATTCTATTACATGGTGTGTTCGTATTATGGCCAAATATGGTGACAAAGTTTGATTTTATTATTGTTGATAAATGTTAATGTTCCAATAAGGGGCGATGGGCTTGCAACCTGTCACGTGGAATGCTTACTACTTGTTTATAAAAAGTATCCTATGTCCTACCCTGTAGTATGAACTCAAATCATGCCAAGTTTCATTTGAATTCGTTCAGTAGTTTCGGCGCTATGCGCGGCCCAGATTCTGACAGACAGACAGACAAAAATGAAAAAATCACATTTATGGCTTCAGTATCGATTATAGAGTTCCCTCCAAAAAAAAAACTAAATATCTTCAATGTACAGAATTTGACCTGTTCTTATTATAGTATAGATAGATGGATTAATTTTTATCCCAACATCATCCCATAGCATTTCCCGTAGCTGAATGCACACTGATGTTGCGTTTCCTCAGGGAATACGATCCGGAGCGCACGAGCGGCGACTGGCGGTCAGGGCCGCGCGCCGCGCCCGACCCGTCGGCCAGCCGCCCGCGCGAGCGAGACACCGAGCGCGGGGAGATGACCCGCGCCGGCATGCGGGAGCGGGAGAGAGACTGTGAGTCACCATACTAAACTAGAACAGAAGAACAAATCAATCATTTCTTTGTCACACTCTTACACAGAAAGGATATATAGGTAGGTACATAAACAGTTCATATAATTGAAATTGTATTGGCTGGAGAACATATGTACAAAACGTCAACAAAATCTAAATACAATTCAAATTAGTTAAATGTCCTTTTTATTCCTTGTATCTCATACCGTTATTGAGAAAAGTAAAAACTCTGCCTATACCACTGGATTACCTGATATCATTATTTAGGACCAAACCATGAAGCTAATTGAATTGCCATCCAAGGTATTGTTGAAAAATGATACCTTGTTCAGTAAATAATTTGTTACAATGATGATAGTATCTGTTATGTTCTGGAGCAAGCTGTAATGTCACAACTGGGACGCACCTACAGAGTATGTGAATCACTAATACCATTTCACAAAAGCACTAATTTGATATATCTTCCAAATTATTATTTATTTTACGTCACTGGAGCAGTTAACTCTGCCTTTTGATATTTTATTTCCTGCTTGAATAAAAAGGTTTCGGTGATACAAATTACTCCCAACGTCTCGGGAAGGTCTGAGTAAAGGTCATTTGTTTTTACCCAACTTTGGCAAAGCCAAAGGAAGGTTGTACCCTCTAGCAGGGGGCGTCGCCAAAAGCGATGGCGAGGCTACCAGAAACTCGGACTGCGGGACTTTGTCTAGGACTCTTTTTAGACGAGATTCGGTCCCGTGGGCCGTTGAAATGTCTCGCGACCAGCCGTTTTAGCTCAATCTGTGACGCGACGTCCGGTCGTAACTCAATTCAGACTAATCTCCAGCTTGCTCCGGATATTACAGAAGCTGAGTAACATATTATACAAACCTTTTATTCGGAGTTGTTAGGCCTGACCCTACCTACATCTATAAGTTGAAGGTTTATTGCCCACTCAATCTAGACTTAACAATCATCTCTCGCTCATTACCAAAATGAGACATGCAGGAGGTGAAAGAAGACAAACTAATAAAACAAATTGGTTGCAACACATCCTGTCAGGTTTTGCACAGTCAAAGTAAAAACCTGTCAGGCTGCCTCAGCAACCCAGGTTATTATTCCTCTTCCATCCCATGTATGTCTCATGTATACTTGAAGTAGTTGTGTCTTATAATGTCTGCTACCTTTCAAAACATTATCTTCTTTGCCCTGGGGTCAAAGCATCCTCAATCGCAAACCTTACAGCTGTTATCTCAGTACCTACTCCTTTCTTATCCTTCACATAATAGGTAGACCAAAAAAATCAATATTTTTTTGGTCTACCTCTACTGTTAAATCCATTCACATGAATATTGTCTTCCTATCCTGTATGATTCTGTTCCAATCTCGGTATGGCATACCAATTCCACGCTAACCCATTTGCTACTTTTAGACCCTCCTTATACGCACTACCCTTCAAAACGAAACTACTGATATATCAATTAGGAGAGATAACCAAATGGTACCTCTTTACAGCCAGTACGGATAACAAGCCGGGCGGATGGCGTGATGGCGAGCGGGCGGCGCCCGAGCCCGCAAGGACGCCCTACGGGGGGCGGGACTCGTTCGGACGAGAGCGCTTCGGGGAAGATCGCGACCGGTGAGTTTCTATTATGGCCCCTATTTGCATTATTATTATCATCATTTATTACGACTGTTCGTATTATCTCTGAACTGAGTTCAGGTTTTAATGTCACTTAAAACGAAAATGCGTGTTTAAACGAAAGCACGAGGGCGAATTGAATGGCTTTGCATCGGCTTCACCCAAAGCATACTGAAAACTGTGATGAGGCATTTGTCACGTGGGTTTATGAAACGTTGTCAGATCTAGAAACTAATTGTTTTCGTGCTTGCACTTGAAGATGTAGATCCTGACTATTAAAGTCGTGTCGCGGAGGCCTTTAGGTGGCTTAAAAACCCCAACACCAGGGTTGGCCACAAATTTATTTACCAAAAAAAAAACTAATACGATGAAAAATGACAAGCTCTATAAGATCCAAACTGTGGAATGAAAACGAGCATGCGACAATTTAGTTATCTCGTGATACTAAGAAATGGACGAATTAAATACGCGTACATATTTTATATACGCGTCATTCAAGAATTTCAAATTGATTGTTATATACCATAAGTGTTAACTTGCCTAATTCCTACAAAAGAAAGTAAATGTAAGTAGGTGAAGGTGAGTAAGAGACGTCGTTTATCTATCTACCTTATCGACCTTTAATTGAAAAATATGAACCAAGTAAAGAAAACCTAAGGTAGGTTTATGTGGTTGCAATATAATAGAAATGTGAACCTTTTAATATGGATAAATGTATCTATCTATCACGGCAGTTTCTGCGAGACCACAGTGATGACATCATCTTTGACATTGTTCCCTCGTTTCTGTCCTACAATGCGTCTTTAGTTTCGTGGTCGCCACTCGTGAACGATTTACCAGCGGTCATCTATTAATACTGGACTTTTTTTTCCACAGCATCATTTAACCCCAAAGTAACTGCTTTTCTGCAGAGCTTGTGTTATGGGAACTATATGACTGATATATTACTTATATACTTTTACTTTTTTTCTATTAGAAATAGCTAATGATGTTTCATTTCAGTGGTGGCAGGGAACGCGGCTATGGTGGCAGAGATGGCTTCCGCACCGCTGAGCGGCCCGAACGTGATGGAGGTGGATTTGGGTACGTGTAATACCTATTTAATAAAACTTGTTGGGCTCACACAGAAAAAGATAGTCATAAGATAAACAATTCTCAATCCTTTCCACCCAACGGTTGTCTGAAAGAGATCGCTTTTCAGCGATAAGACCGTCTTTTGTACCTTTACACCGTACCGTCTTTGTGTACAATTAAGTATTTTCATTCATTCATTCTGAGGCCCATCTGTTATAATCTTATGCAAAGACATAAGCGTGTCTCAGGTATTTCATATAGGAATCTTTCACTTATTTGTAGATAATGCCATGCTTAGTACATATGGGCATAAGAATATCTATTAGAATTATTTGTTTAAAAAAATACCGCTAAATTAACAGTGACTGGGGTAATTTTAAATTCACTTAGCGTTTATAAGTAAAGGGGGCCATGAATATGCCCTTTAGGTAATTGTTGGAATGGCACATGAAAACAAAACAAAGATATCCATATTTTGTATGTTTGTTGTCACCTCGGTGGCGCTGTGCTAGATCAAAAGGGTCAACAGACACCGTATCGTTCCTTAAATGTGCGATTCGGTCGCTTTAAACCTACATTCGCTGCAAGTAGGAAGATTAATCTTTGTTGGGATTTTTTCCTGCATGCAGCTAGGGAACTGCTAAAAAAAAATGTTATCAAAACAGTTTTTATTTTCGTGTACAGACTGACAGAGGAATGCTTATCATCAATGAAAAAAGTTGTTCATTATGTATTAATTCAGACAATAATACACATAAGGACCTACCATTTGTGTTAGTATGACTTAAAATGTATGTTAGTGTTGCAGCTATGTAAGTAGTTAGGTAGGTACACCAGCCTTGTTTTCTTGCCTGTCTTTCCTGGATCGGTCGTGAAAGAGGCAGTAGATAAAAACTGACGTTTCAAAGTGATCCTTGTGATTTTAATGAATAAATTAATTTTGACTTTGATTTGCACTCTGGATTTCACTTGCATCCCAGTCAAGCTTATTATTTATTTATATTATTGCTACCCCGAAGTCTGCTGAGCAATGAGGTAGTTTTTTTGAGTTGACGGTTGTGGCAAGAAAACCCATCAAATCGCGCCTCCGCCAACATGGTAGTTGCAATTGTTCCTCTATTATTTGCAGAAGTCGAGAGAGTAGAGGATTCGGTGGTCGAGGTTTCGGCGACCGCGACCGGGAGCGAGAACCTCCACGTGAAGGTAAATTATTTTTTACTAGCTTATTCCCACGGCTTCGCCCGCGTTGTACCCGGATAAAAAGTAGCCTTTGTGTTATTCTGATGTATAAGCTATATAACTGTAAAGTTTAATCAAATACCATTCAGTAGTTTTTGCGTGAAAAAGTAACAAACATTCATCCTCACAAACTTTATACAAACGCGTTTATAATAGTAGTAGGATGAATGGTCATTTCACAGATGCTTTAGTGTAAGTAAATCGGATTATGCTGACACTAAAACATTGTAAAGCTAGACAATCGCAAACAAATTGATTTTTGTAGTCTCTTCACAAACAAGAATAATATACTAATAAAAAACAAGTAAAATATGATTCACGTTAGTCTTCAACGCGAATGCAAGCAACTAAAAAAGTTTGGTTATATTTAATATAATTATGTAAATCTCAGTCAAAAAAGTTTGGTTATATTTATAAGAGTCAGCCCAAACCATACGTCCTGGAGATTTGAAATTTTTAGATGTTCCTTTTGGTGTGTAGGGGTTGACTAATAAAGGATTTTCCACCTGCGAAAGGTACAGCGGACAAACCAAGTTTGTATTGAAAAAACTAAACACGGACGAAGTCGCGGGGCAATTCACTGCTTTGAACACAAAAACAAAAGCAAGTTCTCGATATCTTGACTTTTGTTGTCACCTAGTGGCAATGTTCTAGATTAATAGGGTCAACAGACACCGTATCGCGTTTTAAATGTGCGATTCGGTCGCTTTATACCTACAATTGTTACCAAAATATGTTTATTTGTCAGTTCCATTTATAAAGAATGTTGATTTTTTAATTTTACACATTCTGAATCAAAGATGAGAAAAACATTGAACCACGCGCTAACTTTAAAAGTCAAGCACCTTAAAAATACGTGCCTTACTCACACACTCATAAATTAGTATGCCGAACGGCTGTCGTGATTGCAAGGCATGACGGTAAAATTCTCAACACATCAATTTTTACCACATTTAAACGGAAGACATGTGCTGTTTGTTAGTGCTCTATTAAAGCGGCGACGGGCTTGCGACCTGTCACGTGACATGCTAACTACTATGCAAAATGTTGGTACGTGTCAAATATAAATGTAGATGTGCCTCTGACTACCATCTATTTGGTATCCTCAATCATCTTCATACCTGAGGATTTTTATCATGGTGATTAGTGACTTTTTTTTACCCAGAAAAGTGTGCCTTCTAACCTATTGAATATTATAGACAGTAGACCCCGTGAGCGTCCGAAGCTGAACCTGCTGCCGCGCACGGTGCCGCGCGAGACGGAGGTCCCCACCAAGCCGGCGGACGGCGCGGGCGCGGGCGTGGAGCCAGAGAAACCAGTCGAGAAGCCCAAACCTGTCTCCGCTGAAAAGGTCTTCGGAGCCGCCAAGCCCGTCGACACAGCTGCCAAGTGAGTACTTTATACTTTACTAGTGGATTGCGCCGCAACTTCGTTCGCTTTGATTTATTTTTATCATAAAAATCGATCAACACAACAATAAGTTAGTCAATTGTCAAATCTCAGGTCAAGTGATGTGGAATTTGTTTTTTTTTTTAATTTCTTTAACCTATCTTTTAGTTGACATTAGATTTAAGAAAAGGGTAAATTTACTAGTCTAAGAAACCGGTCGTTATCAGTTGTTCACTGGATTCCACACCAATAAAGTATGATCTGATCGAGACAATAGGTTTTTTTATGTTGTCACTGTAATGATAATTTCTCCCAATATATATGTATAATAAGTTGCACATGAAAACAAAATCAAGATATCTATATTTTGTATGTTTGTTGTCACCTCGGTGGCGCTGTGCTAGATCAAAAGGGTCAACAGACACCGTATCGTTCTTTTAATGTGCGATTCGGTCGCTTTAAACCTACATTTCCGAATCCACTCAAAGCGCTTTACAAATGAGCGCTTTCGTGTTACAGATGGCATGTTTAAACACATCTAAATACGACCTCTGTAACATGAAAGCATTGAGCCCCATAGGTTTCAGCTATAATAGCTTTAAGCTTAATGCTATTATACCTGGAACCTGTGAAGTATCAAGGCTAGCTAGCCTTGTTTCTTCGACGCCAGGATTTACGCTAATATGAACCTATTTTAGTAACTAAGTTAATTGTTATTTTTTAGGGAACGCGAAATAGAAGAGCGTCTGCGCAAACAAGAAGAAGAGGCGAGACGCGGAACTGAGGAGAAAGAAAAATGGGGTCCTCCTCGACGAGTCAGTATTATTTCAACTATTATTTGATTTATCTTTACTTTGTAACAATCATTTCTCATATTTATTTATTTGACAGGAACATTCCGGCGACCGCCGCAGCAGCTCTAGACGTGGTAAGTTCAATATTGTAATATCAGTTATATTAGCTGAATATTGGACCCTAGTCCACAATACGGAACATTTTACTAAACCATTTCCAAGTGCTGATTCAAAAAGGATGGTGTTCATTATTTTAAGCATTGTCTAATTACGAGAAAATCCCTGAAGTTATAGAAAACGCTTCAATTAGGTTTCTGATTTGATAACCTCAGTGAGTAACCGGCTGAGACATAAGAAGTGGTTCGATACTGGGCAATATGTTGCATGTTCTGCAGACATTTGTTCCGGGGCTGGTGTGTTCCTGATACCCATGGTTCTCATCGTTCCTGATACCTACGATAAGCAACACTAGTATGGGAACAGAACTATGTATTGTTTTTCTTTTTATATTTCACAATACCCATTGCAGACGACCGCACACGGGACTCGCGCAGCTACAACAAGGACAGACGGGACTACTCCAAGGACGACAAAGACAGACGCAACGATAGGGATCGACGCGACTATTCCAAGGACTATAGAGACGACAGGAACCGGCGCGACGACTACAGAGAGAGGCGGGACTATTCCGGGGAGAGGCGCAGGGACTCTAGGGAAATTGACAGGTCCCGCGACCGTAGGGATGGCTCCCGGGACCGCAGAGACAGTTCCCGCGACCGCAGAGATTGTTCCCGCGACCGTAAAGATGGATCCCGTGACCGCAGAGATGGTTCTCGCGATCGTAGGGATGTTTCCCGCGACCGCAGAGATGGCTCCCGCAGCCGGAGAGATGGTTCGCGCGATCGTAAAGGTTGCTCTCGTGATCGCATAGATGATTCCCGCGACCGTAAGGAAGTTTCTCGGGACCGTAGAAACTCCCGCGAAGGATCCCGTCGACGGGACGATTCGGGCGACAGGCGCGACTACTCCCGAGGTCGGGCCGACTCCCGCTCCCGACACCCCGATCCTAAGGACGACAACAAACTGGACGAGCGCAATGGAGGACCGCGAGAGAGCCGCTCGCGCGACCGACGCGACGCTTCCGTTGAGAAACCACTGCCCAAGTTGATAGAACAGGAGAAACCGGTGCGTATTTTGAGTATGGTTACGAACCTAGCTAGTTAACTGCGTGAAAGGAGCTTCTGCGGGCGCAGTAAACCCTTTCATCACACTGGTTCTTTCACCATTACTATACCTAAATCTGGGATACTATGTCACTGACCTAAATCAGGGTGACCAAGAAAGAATCGGTGAAACGACGAAAAAAAAAACGTATTATAATATGCAAAAGTATGGATGTTTGTTGAACAGAAGAACTGAATTGTATGAAATTAGGAATAGGTATGTTTCTGACCAAGAATTAAGCAACTTTTTTATCATAGAAGCTTGCATTTACTCCTGAAGAATATGGCCTGTAACCCCCAAATCATTTTCTTTTATAATTAGGATTTCCATGAATTATTAGATAAGAATTAACATAAAACTTTTCGTTCACAGAATTTCGTCGCATCTAATAAATTCAGCTTCCTGGAGGACGCAGACGACGCGGCCTCCGATTAACACGTAACGGGACTCGTGTGCGCTAAATATACAGTGTCCGTTTACAATTGACTCGAGTGTAAAGTGTAAATTAACGAGTATCAAGTGTGCGTAATGTAGTGGGACTCGAAGCACCGAGACGATCTTGCATTCTGCTAGTGTGCAACATAAGAACTCGATTAGTGGTTAGTGCGGTGTGGATATACGTGTATATTAGGGTTGCTACATGCTCACATTACTCCGAAGCTAGCCCCAGTCTTTATTGATGCTTCATGTGCAGATCATTCAAATAATATTTCTACAAAATATTCAGTGACTCCGTTCACATGCTTGTTAGATAGTTGCAGTAAAGACTGGGGCTCATTCTCGTGACCATTATTGTACTGATTGGTGTAAATTTTTCTATGGGTTTGTTACATGTTTGTACGATAATTAATTTCTGTATCCGTTTTGGTTAGTGTTGCCCCTCCTGGTTCATTATTTGTGAATATTCATTTAAATTACAATAATAAATATTTTCATTGTTTGTATTTAATATGATAGTGTTACATTCAGTGCAGTAATTGCGATGCCACCATAGGGAATCTTATTTCTTTTATTCTAGAATATGCCTTTGTGTTAAATATTTAGTTGATATATTAGTTTTATTATTAGAATGTTAATTTTTATTATTTATCTTTACACTCAAATTGGTTATAGTAATCATTATACATTTTACGATACATATTACCATTACCATGCATAACTTGCAAGTATGCATAAATGTGTCTGATTTAGTTGTCTCGAAGCAGGATACAAAATAAAGTATCTGATAGCTGTAACAATTGAGGTCAGGCTCACAATATTATTAAACACTTCAGCAATAAAAATGTCAAAATATAATTTGTATCACTAATTTTTTTGAACATTATGTTCTTATTGTGAAATAAATAAATATCCTTTATACAGCCATATCTGATTTCATATTTTAATAGTACTTATCTAGTAATAAAACATTAAAGATTTTAGAGGTTCTAGGCACAAAAAAAATCAGGAAGCATGCTTGCTTACAAAGTTAAAGTGGAATTGTATGTATGTAATGTAATCATAATTTCAAATACAAGGTGTGGCAAGAGTTATGATGTGGCGACAATGCCGAATTTTTATTTTTCAATTATTAAAAAAAAAGTTTTTTTTTGGACTACAATTAAACTATATAAATTTCTCGTCACTCCAAGTCCCAGCACAAACTTTATAGAGATGCTAACCAGTCTCAGTATTGGACGTTGACTACAACCACGAGTCTGCTAAAACTTGCCTTTAAGTTTATATGGGTACTGTGACCCCACAGTGAGGGCACAGACGCGTGTGAACTTGACTGTGTGCCCACCTTGGGCTCACTGGAATGGAACACAAATCAAGAAAATCTAGTTGTGCCCAGGCTAGTATAGTATTAGATATAGATAGAGATATCCAGGAATATGAATTTGTGAAAGTTCTACTTTTCAATAAAAATATTGAATATAAATTAATATTTCCGTAGCATTAGTATAAAACAACGTCTACGTTGTTTCATTACAAATTATAACTACCTAAAATAGATAAAAAAGTACCTAACCTTTGTGAAAAGTAACCTTTCATATTTTTCCCACAATAATATGGTACTAAAAAGTTGACAAACAAATAACCTATGGTTGAAATGTAGTAGTGTTTTCCATTTCACGATATTAACCACTTTTTCTTTATAAGTTTTCCTTTTATATTTTTTTTCCAAGATTGCATAAAATATACCATAACGAGCGAAATATTGATTCATTACATACCTAAGTAATTAAAAAATATTCAACTAATTCTAAAAACTGGTCTAAAAGTAACCTTTTGTGTTGTGTAACCTAAAGGTGCCTAACTAAAGTATCCCAACGTACCTACTTAAAATGCACTTAATGAAACTTTTTGACAACACTGTTTGTTTGAGACCACGCCACAGAAAACAATATTAGTACATATTTAATTAATACAGACAAAAGCTTCAAACATTATTCTTAATCAAAGAATAAAGTATATAATTAATATATCAGTCATTTAGTTCCCATAATACAAGCTCTGCTTAGTTTGGGGCTAGATGATGCTGTGTGGAAAATGTCCAGCATTATTTATTATTTTATGGTATACTGGCTTGAGGAAATATCTATGAATGTTGCAATTGTATGTTGCAAAAGCGGGCGATACGGTTTATATTGCAAATTGAAAAATTAGAATCGTCTAGATATAAAAATATATTGAATTTATTTTCATTAATTTGATAAAAAAAATATTAAATCACTACGGAAGAGAAAAAATATTCTATACTTAGGTCAAAATAACTAACTGCAGTGGTGATTTCTTCTACATAATGTATCGCTACAGATAATACAACCGACATGGTTAACAACGGAAATTATTTTGTCGTTAACTTTTGTTGAATTACCTATACTTTGTCTGGTACCTACATAGTGAAGCAGTTATTAATATAATAGTATTCATTCCAACTTAAAAATGATTTATAACTACTGCTGTTATTATTGTTATCTGTACTTAAATATAGGAAACTATAAATCGGGTAGATAGTGGATAATGTAAAACCAATGCCTAAACTATTCAAAACATTTATTCAACATAAAAAGCATTTTCTTAATCAATACCATGCAATTACCTACAATTAAAAAACTACAAAATAATGTTTGAGATAACATCACGGTTATTTTGTCAATATCTACATACAATATTAAAAGTATTTTATCAATCATATTATTATTCATAATTAGATACTAAGTGCAAATGCAACTGAAATTAACAATATAATAAAGTTTAATTTGTTTACAATTTACGGACACATGAATGTGTTCTATCAAATTTCAAATGTAATAAAAGTAAACTAAACCAGCTTAACACTATTAACTAAATAAAAAAAATCAAATCCGTGAAATTTTAAATCGAAATAGAAATGCTTAGCAACCATCCAAATGTACGATAACATTGTACGATTAGGACGTTAACATTTTCACCATATCAAAACAAATAAAATGGCGTCTATGAATATAGATTAACTGATTCATGAGACAAAAAACTCAAAGTGCTTATGGACACTATAAGACTTCTTTCATTTCTGCAAAATCGCTGTCATTAGTGCATCTTTTAGCCTTTTAGTCATATCTTCTAAAATATCAGCTTTTACTTTTAATTTCTTATTTCGTTCTTCCAAATCTACTGCCAGTTGTTCCATTTGTAGCTCTTTGAGTTTCCTGTTCATCCTAGATCTTTTGGATGCCTCATTATTTTTGTCTCTTAATTCCCTGTACTTTCCTTCTTGGTTGGATATACATGAGGAATTTTCATCTATACTACACACTGATGAAACAGTGCTCTCTCTTCTCTTTGGAGGACGTCCTCTTCGCGCCTTTGTCAATTGCTGTGACCCTTCTAGCGCAGTAATCATGTCCTTAATTGGAATATTAGGCTTTCTCTTCCTGGACTTCTTAGGAGTTGTTTGCTCCATATAGGGTTTGTAAGTTTGATCTGAATCTTCACTGTCGTGGCGTCTTCTCTTACTGGAGTGAGACTTAATTTCATCCTGGTCTGATTCCAAGTACGATTCGCTTTTAGGAGTGATAGGTTCATATTCGGTCGGCGAAGGGACGTCAGTCTTCGGGCTTGCCTCCATGAATTCTGTTGTTTCTGTAAGTAGCCACTGTTGTTTAGGTTTCTGTAACAAAAAAATACACAATTATCCTCTCAAATTACCTATTAATTGTTTTTAATTTTAACCTATTCTTAATCAACACATACCCCGTGTGAGCATTTTTCTTTCTCCAATTGTTCGACATAGGACAGCACCTCTGGAGTGCTGATGATGTCGTTTGGCCAGTTTGAAGGGCGCACCGCCACGTCTACTGACAGCCCCCCAGTCCGCCGATGTTCCCCTTTACTATCTCCATAATCCCTGACTACATACTCCGAGATAACTACATCATTATTTTCCAGCTCCCGCGGTATAACCGATCCATACTTCATGTCAGGGTTGCTTTCTTCATCGATGAAGGGCATTGTGTGTGAGTGGTATGTTCTAGTGTAATTTGTATTGAACGTGTTTGTTGATCCGACCTGCTCCGTGGCCGGCCATGGGCCGGCCTCAGGGACCCGTTCGGACACTAATTCTTCAATGACTATCGGTAGGCTACTAATATCTAAGAATTGTTCTTGAAACTGAATTTTATTTTCCTTTGCCATTTCTGGAAAACCCACAAACTTATCATCAAACGTAAACGCTTCGAAGTTGGGTGAAAGCGGATCCACTGGTGTGGTGTTATAGAAGCCTCCTTGAGTGTATGAAGAGTTAGTGTCCAATGTATCCCAGCCTTGCGGCGAGAATTGTGTGTTTGGTGTGTCGATTGTATATGCCCTGGCAGTAGTTTCTGAATCTGTGGTAGAAAAAAAATGCATTACTATGATGATTATTTACTGCCATACAAAAATATTATTCATAAGAGATAAAGTAGAAACTTGTTTTATAAGAAACCATTTTTTTCACTAGTATAAGGACTCGACTTGACCTACCGAAACTAGGGTTTACCCCGAAGGCGAAGTGAGACCGAGCTAGATCGTTAAATCGTTCCCAAAACCCCTAAAAAGCTACAGAATTCTTTGGGTCATAGGTTGAAAACATAAACAAAGATTTTCTATACAGCCAGATAATCAAATAATGGGCGAAAATCAAATACTCATTAACAAAATAATGGGGTAACTTACCAATGGTCTGTACTTGTTCGTCCTTGGCGGGAGTTGAGCACCACTGGACCAGATCTTGGAAGAACTCTGAGTCCGTATCGTGAATCATGGTGCTGTCGTAAAGCGGCTCCGTTTTCAAATACTCCTGAAAAATTATAATCACATGTTAGCTAATGGTCTGGAGGTGTAAGAGGACAAATCTAGTAATAAACTTAATATAAAATAGTAAGAAATTATGTTAGTACTCACGGTTGCTGCAACCCGCCCTTACCTCTGAAAAGCTGGTGGTGGCCACTGGCGATGAAGGCGTTGCTTCTGAATGTCCGTCGGTAACCACTCCGGTTGAACCTTTCACCTGCTGATTCTTTTCGGGCTTTAAACGATCTAGTTCTACCACTTTCAAAATACTTTGAGTCTTGTGACTCATTTGCGAAAAAACCATGTCTTTTGGTGTTTGAATTGGCGGATCGATTTCCGATATCGTCGCTCCGACTCGGACAGGTGATCTTTTGAGCAACCATTTTGAATAGAACTACAAAAAACAGAAATGATACGACGTAACATAATGTGCATATTTTTATGAAGCGAGGTGGGGAATGGGATGATAGAATTAGATAATTATAGAAAGATACGTTTGCGAGTTTAGAAGAGAAAGTAATGACCTAGGTACCTAATTACTTTTCCGATACCTAGTGATTGTATCAATCATATCTACAGACCGAATTTCTTCTCGAATTCGAATTAATTGTTGAATTTATTGGATGAATTCAACACTTTGTAGGTACAGATTGGTATTATGGCGATGATGTGATTTGAAACATATTATTTTTTGAGATACGCTTAGATCGAGCGTGAAAAGAAAATCTGAATTAATGGCGGAAAAGTCTTATAAGGTCAGAGCCGTGAATAAATTAAAATTATGTTAATATGACAAGGTATATAAATGTAGAATGGTAAAGTAGATAGAAGAAGTTTAAATAATGATGATTGCATAAAATAATATAAAATACAATAAAAGATAAAATAAAAGTACATAGGTATCGTTTAAATATTGTCGTTAAAGTTTGTTTGAAATGCGTTGCTGTTGTTTAGAACTGGATGTTATGCAATCAACATAATTATATGTCACCTGCCCTATGAATGGTTTTGTCTCATCATCATCTCAATTCATATCAAAAAAGGAATAACAAAGCTGGTATACTTGGTTCCCGGTTTGTGGATTACCCTGGAGGAAGAAACTAATCCTAAGACTAACTCTAGATGCTTATCCCAATTATATTTAGCTTAGTAATAGTTATAAGCTAAGTAAAGTAAAATAATTAAATATCTTAAAATACCTACGTTATAAAACTAATTAGTTGCCCAATTAATAAGAAAAGCAAAAGTATTTAGTGATTAGTAATCAGATTAGCTATCATTTAGTAACGAGACCGTACTCCCTAGATTTAAAGAAAATTTTAAAGCTCCTTTTGAAATAATGCATCTCCCCTTTCTAAATCCGTCAATTGATTTATACGAAAGCGTTTCAAATCGAATCGTCTATATAATGTGTCCATTAGTGATTATGACGCGTATCAAGACGACTGACAGTCGTCATTGCTAAAACTTCCTTGCTATCTCATTCTAACTAGGTATCTGTATTTGCGTTGTTACTTACAAATTTTATCAGTGTTATAAAAATTATCTACTGTTTTTATCATAAGTATTCTGTTTTTGCAATTGAATCGACAGAATATTCGCAGTAACGATGACCTTACTCTGTCTGACATGATTTGAGATGTTGATATTCGTGCACTCAATGAAAGCGTGGCAAGAATGAGCATGACAATGCGATTCGTGAAGCAAGTAGGTAGGTACTTGAGTACATATAATACATTTTTCTACTTATGAATTTGTCTTCAGGTAAAAATAGCACTGAAAGGGAACGTATACTTCTTTTTAATTTTTATGCAAGTTTTTTTGATAACTCAAATGATTAAGAACCTAATTTTTTGAAGCTCTTCTTTTAGGGATAAAATTATAATCTCCAATAATGGAGCCTATTAGAAATCGTTACTTTCAGAAAAAATGCTTCATCCCATTTTGTAGTTCTTCTTGTCGTCGCTCCTGGACCTGTGAACAGATAAGTAGTAGGGGGAGGCGAACGCCATTACTTACTTGTTTGAACTCTTCTTGAGCTCCTAATGAAATCTTAGCTCTTTAGGCAGCCAACCAAGTAACTGTCCCGAAAGTAAGCCTGAAACAATAGAAAATACCATATATTGCAAGTTCAGATACTTGTATGAAACTTCTAGAACACTAAAATAAGCTATCGCAACGCAGTTACGTAACTATATATATATATACCTATTATAATCACATTAGGTAGTTCGATTCTCATCACTTAATAGGTAAAAAACGATTATGATAATAACCAGATCTGATGGACGTATGTCACGTCTTAAATATAGGTAGGTAAGTAGGTACTACCTACATGAACGCCTACCGAAGCTTACAGTTAACTAGGATGGCTGTCTCTAAAAAAGTTGACCTTTTTGAAATCGGAATAAGTCCAACGACCTTGAAGAAAATCTGAAAGAATCTATTTTTTTTTCAACAAATAGACTGACTATTTGTAGAAAAAAATGATTCTTACTTTCGACTTAGGTCAAATTAAAATAAAGTCAACCAAAATATTACCGTAGGTACTTGTATTATAATATTTGTGTTCGTACCTATGTTTTCGAGAAAGTTGTAGAGTGGGGAACGAGACGTGCGAGGCGCACACAACGTGTCAAGACAGGTTTTAACATGAATGTTACGCATGAACGGTACCTTCCTACGAAAAGGTAAGGTGGAAATCAAATCATTTTGCAGTAATGGGGGGACAAATAATTACTTTTAAAAAACTCCTCATAAATAATATCTGCCTAAGATTATTTTATAAGCCAGTGTATTTTTCTAAAAATACAATAGGCATCTTCCACCTACAATACGTATCAATCAATTATCTACGAAAGTAAAAAAAATAAATAACGACGGTACCTAACTTAGAAAAATAGACGTAAAAACATTACTGAAGTAACTAATAAAAATATTGCGCAACATTGAATTTCTTACATAATTGTCCTATAACGGTGCCATATCATAATCAGTTATCTAATTATTACAAAAAACCAAATACAAATTGTTGCGCAATATTTTAAGATTTAATAAAATTAATGGGATAATCCATACCTTGTCAAAAAAACAATATTGTAACTCCAATTACTGGAACAAATAACAAGGTCCACCACAGAAAATTTAATAAAAAAAAATACTTTTAAATTTTCTGATTCGAATTGTAATTCCACGATATTCGATTTTGTGAACTAAGTGTTAGTGAAAAGACGCGATAGCTGACGCGTGCACTCCGTGCGAGCTCGGAAATTGTTGTGTAAGTAATATTTACGCCGATGAAAGCTAGTCCGTTTTCCTCAATCCCCACCAGAGTATTTTTGCGTTCTAAAAATATCTCCGCTGGCCTGTTATTGGTGGCCTTTCATATGACGTTAACTTACAGAACCAATGGAAGTCAATGAATGTATCGTCACAAGACCTAGCAGCAGATATTATAAGTACATAGGTAGTTGTGGATTTGTGGGTTGTGTGTGTTGTTTGCTGGGAAATCACGCAGTTCAAAACGTGCATGTTTTTGTCGATGATTCATTTGAAAGGTTTGGACGGATCAATAGTATAAAATAAAAAGTCCAATTGCCACAACTAGGACCGCGATGGAAAATTACAAATCAATATTTAGTTTAGGGACATTGGATGAGGAACACGATTAAAGTACTACAGTCAGACATAGGTACCAATAACATCTACCCAAAATTTAGGTAAATTTTTTCAAAGAAGACTAAAATTTTACCTACTAACTGCTTTATAATAAACGACAAATGTATAATGGTATAAGCATACATACTTATACATTTGTCGTCAAGTAGGTAGGTACCTGGTTTTATCAGAAATTCTTTCTTAGCGACTTCGCTCATGATAAAAATATGGACTAACGCCCATATTTTACCTACCTACCTAGATATAATCAACATAAATATGTTCTACAACCACGAATCAATTGAGAAAATGACTTGTGATAGTTTAATACAAAGTGCCTAGGTACCAAGCTATTGAGTACATTGTTCAGCAAAATAATCGCACACAAATCACTAGGTTATTCAACTTGTAGTTCAATGTCAGACAGCTAATAGTTAAGGGGTAGTGCGTCATGCCAACAAAAATAGCAATGTGAGCGTATGTCAAATGGAAAATGGATTTTGAAAATTCAAAGCTTTAATGTGTTGGGGGCGTCTTAGGTATTTGTCATCGGAACCCTTTAACCGAAATTATACGCTAGATTGACTGGATTAAAAAAAAATGTAGGTATTACCTACACGTAGCACAGCATTTCATGTTTACAGAATTGGAACAACGTTTCTTTATTTTTTGAAAGTAGTAAAACAGTCCTCTATGAATTATTTGGAAAAGTTTGTGTTAGCTGTTAAATAATACCTATCCTACCCTCCTGGTAGACCCTCTGGTCTGTGCAACCCTTGACGCATGCAGCGGAGGCTTGAACTTTGTACCTACCACGCAAACAAATTTCGTCCGTTGTTTGCTATTGTTATAATAATATACTAAACCTTCTAAAGGTATTCTAGAATACGTCATTGTTGCCATCTTGTACATATCCACCCACGACTTTCTTCCTATAACTGTTTCAAACCTTAGTAACTAAGTTTTTCGAATTAATTCGAAACTCTGTAATCAGCCTACAGCCTACAAGGTTTTCAAGTTTTTTTTGTTTGTCTGCATCTTTAATCAATCTGAAATTCCAAGAATTTAACCGAGCATTCGGTACAGGAAAACCAACATAATGGTTTTAATATTTTTTAGTTCTTTATTGATGTTGGTATTCGTCGAGTTTGATTATAAGCATCAGTCTATCAAAGGTAAATTCTGGTGCGACATCTAAGTATACATTTTTACCAAATAAATTGCACAACGCATTATCCGTTTTATAAAGTAGCTACAGATGAATAAAAACTACAACAATGATTGTCCATGCCCACCCACCAGGGCCCCTTGGACTATTCAAGCAATTTGCCTGGCTGGCGCGGTGCTAGGAAGCGTGCGTCATAGTGATAATAGATAACAAGATGATTTGCAAAATATGATAATTGATAACAAATCTACCACGGAAGGTGGTCGGCGGTTGCATTGATAGAACAAGACCAAGGTACTTGATTGAAGGCACTGCCTCTACTTAGACGGAAAGGTTATATTTTGATTAAGCTAAGACAGATACCTATTTTGACCTAAAGCAACACTTATTATTTTCCTTATGCTAAAACTGTTATTATAAAAACTTTTTGTGGAACTTACCCACAACTTCACGTGGAGTATTTTCTGTACTAACTTCACAGTCCCACTGCACCTTCTTTGAATTTAATTTTAAGAATAGTGCCCTATTGCATGAACAATATTGATTCTAACGTTCATCCAAATCTGTCCAGCCAGTTACGAAGACAGTTATAAACAATCATCTAAACATTATACTTTCGTATTTGTAAGACACCCACAGAGAACAGCCAAAAACCTCACCAAATAAAAATACAATGTTTTGGAAATCGATAGATAGAAAGATAAACTATTTATACACCAAAGAAAAATACAAAGACAAAAAGGTATCTTTTACAAAAACGAGTAAACAAAACTGATATTTTCGTAGGGGATAATTTTTGCACACTCCTTTATGCCTAGGTAAATGCTTAATTATTTTCCAGAACTATTTCCTAAGTCCTACTTACCTACATTATTGTGTACTTTACTTAGGTACCTAAGGCTTGTATTATAGTATCTGTGCCTAAGGTTTCCGGGACAGTATTTTTTTCAAAAGTGTACAAAATTTGATTATTTTGTGATGACTTTAGTGAGGCTTTTTCAATGCGATTTAGGTTTCACTTTGGTTTTACCAACTTTCTGCTGACTACAAGGTCAGTCGAGGTATAATTTGAACGCTATCGTATGTTCAATTTATATTATACGTTGTTTTAATGACATAATAGGCCACCAAACTGTTGACCATAATAATGCATTTTAATTTTATAGGTTTAAAAAATAATTAACTGCAGGTTAATCATTTAATCAACAAGCTAGAAAATATTAAGTGAAATAATTAACTGCAAAAAAAATATCTGTGGTAGCAATCAATAGAAATGCATTAAAAAATATCATTTATTATGTACCGACATTAAATTACAAGTACCTATTATTATTTATTGCAGTGGTACCGTGCTTTTGACATCCGCACTTACAAATAAGTGAGACAACACAACCGAAGGCATTCGCATTTCTCTCGAAATAGGTTTCATGAAAAAAATTGAGAGCAATCTTTGTCGACATTTTAGCGCTAAAACATTCCAAGCGGGGCGGCGCCGTCGTCGTTGTCGTTGGTTTTGAAATAATTTTATTCCATGTGAAATATACAGCTTTCCTTTTGTTTTGTTTTTTATTTCACATAGAAGTAAGCGAGGTAGAATGTTGTCAATTAATACCTAAATAATATTTTATTTCGAACATCTATAATGATTGCAGAGAGAAAAATCGTATTCGCGAATCGTAATCGTGTTCGTATTCGCGACTGACGACATCAGCCGGTCATTCGACTCACTCACTACGCCATTATCCGACCGCCATATTGGAATGGAGCGGGTCGAGGCGCCCCGCATCGCCGCGCGCTGGCGCGCGGTTCAAAAACCTACTTATCCTACCTTGAGTGCGTGAGATTTACCAAGTTGGTTCGTGTAATTCATCGACATTACTAAGATCGATGTTAATAATATAAATTCGCTGAAAAAAGCTCGGTAGGCTCGTTACATCTCAATCTTAATGCAACTTTTGTTAGGCTGCTGCTGTGTTGGTAGGTATATAGGTACCTACATTTTGTTTTTTAAACGACTAACCTACCTACATAGGTACATGCATCCGATAAAACGTTATTAATGAGGGTACTTACATTTTGATATGTCTTCTAGAAATGGTTGTTTTGAACTTCTTGACCTTGTCTTTTCTTTGACAACAATGATTAATTCTACGCAAGACCAACTGCTTGTTGGTCAAGTTATGAATATTGTTCACTGGCTCGTAATAAATGGTGTTTAGATTTGGTAGTTGGTTGTACACGGAGCTCATGTTATAATTTCTTTCAACTTCCACGTATTTCTTCTTTAGCATTTATTTTTACTGAACCACAACGCAAAAAGAGACTGACGGAGGTCTAATAACAAAGTTATGAGACCAAAAGTATTAAACTAACAATTATTATTAATTAAAAATGATATTTAGTGACAGAAACTGTGCGTGCTAACAAATTGTTTGTTAGAAAACAAAACAACCGGCAAAAGAGATAAAAATCGACTTAGAAAACAAGAACAAGCTGATATTGATAAACGTGTTCACTCTGAAAAGACTGGGAAATAAGTGAGCTAAGTGACGGTGACGCAACCAAAGCCGTGGCCCGCTCGAGACGACTTTGAGGCAGCTGATGCAATATTTTGCAGAAACGTTCCGTTACACGCTACCACCACGCAACTTTATAAGCTTTATTAAGAACTAGGGCGAAGAATAAAGTAAAATTTTATGATGTTCTGGGTTTCTTAACAGAGTTATAATCTATCATTGACATAATTATGTATCTGTAATTCTCTCAGTGACAAATTAATGTTTCTCAAGTCAAATGATCATTGATCATCACAAGTCCGTATTCCATAATGCATATTTATTGTGACATTATTACTAAGTACTTACAAAAAAAATGTTTCGGGCTATTTAGAATAAATAATTCGGTACCTAGGTATTCTGTTTGAGCTTAGTTAGCAGCAATACAAATCTACATTTCCTACTAAAGTATGACATCATGCAATTACAATCGTCGACAATATTCTATCTCTCATCCTAACGTAGAGGAATAGGATTTGCGTTTTTTTGTGAGCTCACCAGACAGCAAGATCAATAGATGAATGATGCAACATTCTCAGATGCGGGATAAGGGTAAGGTTAGGTTATATATATATAACGGCTTGCCTACATGCTACACACAGACAGAGACAGGCAGAAAAGTTGTGATAAAAGTAAGCAATATTCTGTTATTATATCCCAAGCCGCCGAACCAATTGTAAAGGGGTTTTTTACAATCGTTCGTTTTACATTAATTTAAGAGTACCTAGTTCATAAATATGTAGGATTTATCGCCAAATGTCATTAGGCCCCCCTAATGACATGTGCAATAGGCGGTCGATTGTATAACCGTAACTCATGCAGTTTTTTACAATCGTTTTGTATCACTTCAAGAAAGGTGCTTAAAAACAGAATCTGAAGACAAAAGATAGGACAACATTAAGTAGTAGGGCCACAACATTGCCTTCTGTCTGTCTGTCTGCCTGGCAGCGTGTAAACCGGACATAGCAGTAGCCTCTGGCCACGGCTTCGCCTGCCGGTCCTTATAGTACTCTGGTGCAAGTCTGCCCCGACTTTCAGAGATACTAGCCATGTGTAGTTCGCGAACGAATGAAGTAAATGAAGTACTTCATACGTAAGATTGTCTTGTCATTTAGTTCACTACTCATTCTAATGTGTCTCTAGTTAATTTAGTTCACGTGTACTTCAATGCTTTTACTTCAATGCTTCGTTTAGCATCACGCTCGACGAAGATAGAAAAAACGGTGTTATGGCGTGTACACAAAGACTATTTTATTTTGCACAATTTTTTCAACAATAGAAGCGAGAGTACAGAGAGTAATGATAGCTGATATGGTATCTCTTTCTAAGAACTTGCAATTAAAACCAACCCTTACATCGTTGAGATAAAGTTCTTTGATTCTTGCTAAAGTAGATTGTTTACATTTGTTTGGTTTTTTGATTATTAATATTTTGTTTGAGTAAGAAAGTACCTATTTTGCATTGTTTGAATTTAGTAAGTTATTTGTGATTATTAGTACGTCGTGTTGCGCATGTTACGGGTCAGTTTCTTGTGCAAATAAGAAATAAGTTAAGTCGTTTATTAATAACTTTGAAATATTAATCAGTTTAATTAACGAAAGAAAATTGTACATAATTATCTCAATTTTTAAATACGTATTTATTATTATTATAAAAATCATATTAGATTTACCTACCTATATACCTATTTTATGGTAAAAATGTTTGCCCCTGGTTGACAGTCCTAAGCCTGTAAAATACCAATGAAGGAAAATCGAGATATAAAAATAAAAACATTTCATAGTTCATAGCACTAAGAAAGCAACTCATTTCTTCATTTCGTTCATCCATTCACAATTCTCTAAGAACTAAACGGTATACCTGAAGTAAATGAACTACTGAACTAAATAAACTACTGAACTAAATCAATGAAGTAGTTCACTTAGCCAAAAGATATACTTCATTCTTTTGCAAATTCGCGCATGGCTAAAGTAAAGTAACATACGACTAGAGACGCGCTAATGTCAACTTCAAAATCAAAATAAAGACTTCATTGACACTGACGTTTCCATTGCGTGACATTACGTCATACATTGCTCTAAAAATTTCGATCGACGTTTTATCGCAAATTTAGTAAAAGAATCTAATGAATTTTTCGTTCGTGTTCTAATAACAATTCGGGAAAGAAAGTAAACATCAGATTCACACAATTATTAGTATTTGGTTTCTATTTTGATTTACAATTTTGTATTTTGCTCTGAACGGCCGAAATTATATATTATTTTCTACGCGGTAGTTAGTTGCGTGGATCTGGATTGTAAATATTTGCTAATTTTGGTCCACAAGGCATACAACCAGTGAAGTATTGCTTTGGTTGAAAAAGCGGACGCAAACGTGAGTAGGAACTTGTGATTTTATTTCGATTGACCTTGGTGCATAATGGAATAAATGATCTTGAAGTTGTTTCTGGTTTTTAGCTAGAGGATAATTACCTATTTATCTACGTAAGTTTTTTGATGTTATTCCTTTGATCCTTATTATTTTCACTTTAATAAAAATATCATGAATATAGGTAAGAAGTCATTGCTTGACTGACTGGCATTCTAAACACACACAACCTAAACCTGGGGGTTTTTTCTTTTTGGTGAGTAGGGCTCTATTAGGGAAAAATACTGTTCATCATTACACTTTTTGGGGAAAGCCTAGGTCCAACAATGGTCTTCATTAGGTGTCTATTCATGGGTAACTCCAGTAAATGGTGTCTATAAGCCTCTGACATGGCTTATCTACTATTAAAGTTAACTCTCAGTTGTATGAATGAAAAAAACTAAGCCATGTTTGTGTCTGATTGTGTCTGTGACTCTGGCAGTGATAGGCAGGTAATAAGGTAGCAGATACAGCAGTCAGGCTGCATTCGTTGGCATGATCAAAAGTAGATTGTAACCGCGTCATTTGCTGGAGCCTTTAATTTATAAGACAATAATTACAAAGTATCCCTATCATTTTATTAATAAAGTATTAGTACACCCCCAGCCATTATTACAATCTCATTAAATCCTCTCCATCCAAAGGTTGTCTGGAAAAGATTGCTTCTAAGCGATAGGTGCACCCAGTGCCTATTGTACATTAAGTTTTTTTTTAGTTTCGTTAAGTTACATATTTTTTTCTTATGGTGTGCAATAAAGTATTTTATTCATTCAATGAATTACTCATAATGTTATATAATAATATACCTCGTGTGTTCATAAGTTTTGAGACAAACTTATTTAATTAATTTAAAAAGAAAGTAATTCAAGCAACCTTTTTTAAACTTTTAAAATTTGAAATTTCGAATGTTTTGAATCAGAAAAAATATACATTTGAATATTTGTTTCATTCTCCGTGAAAATGGCGCCAACAAAAGATTTGCGTGCGACTGTAATTTCACTGTTTCAAGCAGGAAAAAAACCAATGCAAGTTTTTAGTGAAATCCAAAGTTTGGGATGTAGTCGGAACTTTGTGTATTATACCATAAAGAGGTACAAGGAGACCGGCTCTTTAGAAGACCGTGGAAGATGTGGCCGCCCGCGGTCTGTAAGAACGCCCCCCGCCAACATCAAAGTAATCAGAGAGCAAATTCGTCGCAACCCTTGCCGGACTCAAAAGAAATTAGCTCTGCAGACCAACATTTCGCGAATATCGGTGAACAGGATACTTAAATATGATCTTAAACTAAAGGCCTACAGTCGAAGGAAAGTGCATTATTTAAACGAGCGTCTTCGTAAATTGCGACTGGAACGATGTCGGAACCTATTGAAGAGACACGATCCAAAAAATATCCTGTTTACCGATGAAAAGATCTTCACGGTGGAAGAAAAGTTTAACCGGCAGAACAATAAGGTTTACGCCAGAAGTTCAAAGGACGTCCAGCCATCTGTACGCAATGTCCAGCGCACTCATCATCCAGCAAGTGTGATGGTTTTGTGGGGTGTTTCCTACGAGGGGGTCACTTCGCTTCATTTTTGCCAGCAAGGCGTCAAGGTGAAGGCACAAAATTACAAAACCGACATATTGGAAGCGGTGGTTAAACCATTAAATGATACGCTATTCGCTGGAAAATACTGGGTTTTCCAACAGGACTCTGCTCCCTCCCATAAAGCTAAGACTACCCAACGTTGGCTGGAGGCCAATTTGCCAGGCTTCATTCGGAGCGAAGATTGGCCCTCGTCAAGCCCTGACTTGAATCCTTTGGATTATTCTTTATGGACGGAATTGGAGCTGAGGGCATGCAGAAAGTCTCACCCAAACCTGGATTCTCTCAAGCGAGCCCTTATTAAAGAATCGAAACGGATTCCCATTGAAAAGATTCGTGCCGCCATAGATGAATGGCGCACGCGTTTGAAGGCCTGCATTGAATGCAAAGGCGGCCATTTTGAATGATTTATTTAAATACAGATCTAGATGTCAGTAGTTTTAATTTTAATATCCAATAAATGAATACTCAACTTAGCTCCAAAAATATTTTAGTTTTACTGTGTCTCAAGACTTATGAACACACGAGGTAGTATCTCTTGAAGTTCTGAGCTGAGCTTAGGTACACCTAGTTGATCTGTGCATAACCAGGTTACAAGAGCTTCTTTTCATGCAATATTTCTTAGAAAGCTGTGATTATTGCTCTGAAATTGGTAATTTACTAACTAAAAATATTTACTAACTAGTTTTGCTTAGACTGCAGGATAAAGCGGAAAAATAATCTTTTGAACAGTCATTCGTAAAAACCTAAATGTGAAAGTGCATATTCTATTACCTAACAAAATTCTTTTACCTATGGATGAACATTTTGTCTTCTGATTGGGGTTTTCATTATAAATCAATAAAGCTTATCTAAAGAAACCTCTTAATATCCCAAAAACCATGCATTTTAAATTTAAAACTGATAAGCTGTAAAACAAATAACTTTATAATTTGCTTAAAATTTAAACAATGTTTAATAACTAGGAAGGCCACTCTGGAGATGGTATGATTAAATAGTAAAGACAGCTGGTAGAACATGGATGAGAGTCACTCAAGACCAAGACAAGTGGAAAGGCTTGGAGGAGGCCTTTGCCAGTGGGCACACAGATATAGACAATAACATGATTAAGAAAAACGGAAAAGATTATAAAATAAAATAAAAATATTAAGTGTGACTAGGTCCATTCTCTTGACATTCTGTGTAAAATTCATACTCTGTCAAGGCTTTTCATGTAGATTGTGTTTAATAGTAATTGCATTGCTTGTAGACTTTTTAAAGAGTTTTAGAGACTGTTCAAAAGAGTTAATTCACACAGTTGAATAACTTGTATCTACAAGTTATTCAACTATTTTATTAAACCAGACTGGCTGAGTGAATTTAAAACCTTTCAAAAAGTCACATCAATGGCTACTATTGCCAGTAGTTAACAAATTTGTGTCGTACATAATCTATACTAATAATGCAGCTCAAGTTTTTTTTTATGCTAAGTAAAAAAAAATGTGGAGCAAGGTTATATGCATCACAAAACAATTTTTTATCAGCAAAGGCTTTAAATTTTATAATAACTTTTATTTTCTCAAATTCATTATTCAAAAGTGACAAGTAAATACAATGGATAAACTATATAATCTTAGTTTCCCCACTTAGAATTGCTCACTAGATTCTAAGTCTGGATTCCTATTAAGCCTGTTTTACCTAATGGTTTTTATTTATAAAACTCTAAAAGTAGCTCTAAGTAACTCTTTATTTCCAGTTCAAAATGCCTCTAATAGAGGGCATAGGGGATGAGGTGGTGCAGTTCGCGGCCGCCATGTTGCTGATAACTGTCAGCACGCTGGCCTGGTGGTCCACCAACGCGCGTCCCGACCGCTACCGCTCCGTAGTGGTGATGCGCGCCCAAGCTCAACACCCTGTCAGCGTCAGCATTCGCACTGGAGGCGGTAAGTTCTTATTTCTGGCAACCAAATCCAGGAACAAGTAAATTTTCCTACCTACCAGGTAGGAAAATTTACTTACCTACCACCTAAAGAGTTACTTACCTACCAGGTAGGAAAATTTACTTGTTCCTGGATTCCTTTTTACTAACTATCCCCCTCGCGTGTTTCTGCATGACAATCAGTTCGCCGTTTCACATACCATCGTTTATTGCAGTGTCCTCTAGTGACGTGTGGCCTAAAACCCATGCAGGGACGCCGGCTTTTAGACGACCCCTTGAGTTCTCATGCCCATATTTTGATGTGATATAACTTTTCTTTACATGTGCTATGAGACTGTGCTTCGTGGCAAATTTCATGATTCTAGGTCAATTGGAAGTATCTGAAAACCAAAAACCCTTTTCCCCCCTTAAAATTGAATTTTATAAAATAAACCTATGTTCCAAATTTTAGCTCTCTAGACTTAATTGTTTTGGCTGTGTGTAGATAGATCAACGCACAGCCAAAAAAGAGCCAGCAGGGCTATTTAAAAGCTTGGTTCACAAGTTTCTCTAAAGGAACTTTTAAAAACCGTCAACGGTATTAATAATGCCATATTTATATATCTACATCACTCTACATGAACATAATGCCTCTTAGAAAGAATGCAAGTTATATGTTTACTTATTAATATGTCTGAAAATACTATTTTAAATCTGCTTGAAATCAAACTGTTCATATTAGAAAGGACCTTCCCTTCTGTCCTTACTCTTAAAATGGCCCAAGGTCAGTTTTTTTTTTCATTCAACAGTTTTTAAACAAGGTTAGAAGGAACTTTATGTTGGTATTTTGCTTACAGTTAAGGCACATTCCCATATAAATTTATTCCGTCAAAGTCATATCACTAACTTGCCTTATTGGTATGATATCAAAAGGTCATAAAAATATTATATTTTTATAACATTTTACAATAACAATAAAAATCCTTCCATATTTAAAAGTAAACATAAACATCTAACACTTTCTGACTATTTAAAATAATTGAGTCACTTATAGAGATTATACTGCTACAGGAGAAATCATTGGAATTTAAGTAAACATAGATTCCTACGCGAATCGCGTATCGAATTCTCCAGTCTAACAATAATCTCAGACATTTGCTAAGCTGTGTAAACACAGTACAAAATGCCTTCCCAAAGCCTGATCATTCTATATCTCACCAGTACAAGGCTTGAAATTGATAAGGAAATCTGGGTTGATGATATACATTTGATAAAGTATGAGGTGGAAGCCAGATATAAAAGTATTTTGTGTCGCAGACAATTATGTTATTACACTTGCAAGTAAGTTTCAAATCAATTGTTCATATAATGTCAGAACCAGGACAAGGTTGTCTTTAAATTTCATGAAATGCTAGCCTGTGACACAGTTTTTTTTTTATGGCAATCGTTATACTTGAACACTGTCACGTCATAATTATGAAGTACGGCGTTTTAGCAAGCTACTCAACTTTTGCTACTGACATAGCTGACCAGAATAGCTGAAGTAAAATATTAGTTTGGTTAGTTAGACAGACACAACTACAGTTAGTAATAATTAGGCTGATAAAATAGAATAGAATAGAATAGAATATCTTTATTGTCATAGGTGATACATGTAAGAAAGCGTAAAAAATATACCTACTAAATTACGTGAACAGGCCTATGACTCGTCATTTGCGTACACGATTTGAACAAAAAATGTTCCCAAATATAGTCGTTCACAAATTAGGTTTATCTATGTAGTTATTATCGCTGTAGAGAGGCGACAATCGACAGTATAACAAATACATCGAAAATAATTCAAATAAAAGCAGGTTAATCCGAAATAGGATACAAAACTGGGATTGGGTGAGTACAAATGGGCTCTACATTAAAATTACTATAATCGTTTTCTAAAAATTCTTTGATGCTGTACAGTGTTTTGTCAAGTAAAAGTTTTTTTATTTGAGTTATAAATATATTTTCGCTTTTTATTTGTTTTACTTCATATGGCAGCTTATTGTATAGTTTGAGTCCCATTATTTTTGGAAGTTTTTTTGATATATTAAGTCGGTGGTATATAGAGTCAATAGTCATCTTATTTCGGACACTACGGTTGTTATTTCCCCCTCTAATAGAGTATTCGTTCAAATGTAACCTGACAAACTTTATTATCTCCAGTATGTATACTGACACAGATGTGAGGATATTAAGATTTTTAAAATGATCTCGGCACGAGTCTCTAAATTTAGCTTTTGTCAAAACTCTTATGGCACGCTTTTGCAATTTTAAGATTCTTTCATAGTCTGTAGAGCTACCCCATAAAATAATGCCGTATGACATAATAGAGTGAATATAGGCGTAATATACTTCTTTAAGTGACTTCTCTGAAGATATTGGTCTGAGTTGTTTAAGTGCATATATTCCTCTCCCCATCTTCTTGCATGTTGAGTCTATATGGTGTTTCCACGATAGTACAGGATCTAGTTCGAAACTCAGCAACTTTACTACATTAGAACTCATCAAAGCGCTTCCGTTTAGCAAATGCACTGGTTGTTTTTCTTGATGAGATGATACAGCATTAAAGAAAATTATGTTAGTTTTATCCTCATTTAGTTTCAGACCGTTCATATCAAACCAGGCACCCAGTACAGCTATAGTATGTCTTATCTTTTCTAGCAGTTCTTCACTCGTTTTTGCCGATAAAATTATAGTGGTATCATCAGCATATTGAATGATTTCACCGTCAATGTCTAAGTAAACTATATCATTCAAGAATACTAAGAAAAGTGTGTTTCCCAAGGATGATCCTTGAGGGACGCCTATTTTAGAACTTTGAGGAGCAGATCTTAATCGTTTTCCCCCTACCTTTATATCAACTACCTGTTCCCTATTTTCGAGAAAAGACTTCACAAGATTGAAACTATTTCCAACTAGCCCGTAAATTTTAAGTTTATCTAACAAAAGCTCGTGATTGACAGAATCAAATGCTTTTGATAGGTCCAAGAAAACTCCGGCTACTTTTTTCTTATCCTCCAAATGGTCTATTACTCTTTCGACAAAACATTGTGTTGCAGATATAGTAGATCTACCTGGCCTATAAGCATGTTGACAGTTTGATAAAATGTTATTTAGTGTTAAATGTTTTAGTATAGCATCGGACATAACGGATTCAATAATTTTCGATATAATAGGAACTAATGCAATTGGTCTATAGTTTTGTACATTAGATGTTTCTCCTTTTCCTTTGTACAAGGGTGTTAATCTTACTTTCTTTAGGACCGTTGGATACAAATTTGAGGAAAGAACACCATTAACAAAGAATAGAATGTGTTCACCCAGATATGTCATCATTTGATACACGAAATTACCAGATAAATCATATATGTCTCTGGTATCAGAGTTGTCAATCTTAATTTTAGCTAGTTTTTGTAGTCTGTCATACGATATACATTGAAAATTCAGGTAATTTTGTTTAGTCACATGCTTATTTAAAAATGTTTTTGCATTAGCGATGTGCGGCAGGTTTGTTTTCTGTAATTCAATACCAATTGATATAAAGTAGTCATTTATAAAATCTGGAATGAGCTCAGTTGGAATTTGTTTTTGTAATGGGCCTATTAGATCCCACTCCCATTCTCTTATAGCCTTGTTTGTATCTTCTTTTATTATATTCCACACCTCTTTTTTTGTATTTTTTGAATTTTTAATTCGGTTTTCATTATATCCTATATTTTCTTTTTTAATTAAGTCATTTTTATATTGTATTTTTATACTAATAAGATCACTTTCAGCCATTATTTCAGGATACTGACGGTGAATTAAATATAAATCGTGAATGTCATGTTGCATTTTTATAATTTTGTCACTGATCCATGGGCAATTTTGTTGATTTTTAACTCGCTTTAGTCGAATAGGGAAAAATATATTTAAATTCCATATTATTTTATTCATAAGTTTGTTTAAGCTGTCATTATCATACAGGTTAAACATTTCATCCCATTCATATGATAGCATTGCATGCTTAAATGATTCACCTTGTATTTTATTATGAAAATAACGGGTTTCCTTTAACTTTGACCTAACAGGACGATGATTCAAGAGTCTCACTGAAGCTATTTGAGCGTCATGATCTGACAAAGCGGTCACTAGTGATTTTACTTTAATGTCTTGGCTTGGCATATTTGTTACTACGCAGTCAATAGAAGAAATAGAACCATTATATATCCTCGTTGCAAAATCAACAACATTTCTGAAACCGCTTGGTGACATAAGATCAGTCAGAGTTTTCTTTTTAGGTATGCTAAGTAAAAAGTCCACATTCCAATCTCCCATTAGAATAACTTTTCGTTTCGCTACGCTGCACAGCAATTTAAATAGTTTTTTTAAGACATCTACCATTATCATAAAATCTCCCAACCCAGTTCTGTATAAACCTATTACCCAAATTGACTCTGCGGGTGTGTTTATTTCTATAGAGGCTAATTCACATTCGTAGTCTATAGTTAACTGGTCAATACTAGTGATTCTTTTACACTTCAAATTATTTTTTACTAATATTGAAACTCCACCATGAATACGATTTTTTCTTACATAATAATTGGCATGGGTATATCCATGTACTATTAGGTTTTTAACATTTTCAGAAGTAAGCCATGTTTCACTTAAGATCAAAATATGCGGTGTGTAAGTTTCAACTACTCCTTGCAGTGCCAGTACCTTATTAACAACACTTCTACAATTTTGATGCATTATCTTAAAATCTAATCTGTTTAAATCTTCACCTGTCCCGCTAGGGGGTTGACTAAAAAAGCACTGGGAATACAAGAGCTAGTGCATTTTAATGTTGAGTCCATTTTATTGAACTCTACATTGGAAATTGTGTTTGTGGTTACAGAGTCCGTTAACTTAATCAAATTTTCATAAGTGTGTGTAAACTCAAAAAAAGAATTATGAATAATTTTTTGACTTAAGTATTTAAGAAATATCTTAGAAATAGTGTTTTTATATGAAAAATATCTATTATTAAATGAATTCATTTCAATGATTGACATACCAGTAGAGTGGTTTGATAATTTGTTAAGTCCACCATTTATTCTGTAGATAATCTCATTATGAAATTCGGCAATTTTATTATTTCCTTTCAGATATGGTAAAGTCGTTATTTGAAACTTAAGTTTTTTAGATGAACATAGGTCTCTTATATATTTTACAGTTTCTAGATTGAATTGATGGTGGTCCGATGCAATAACAATAACATCGTCACCTTGACTCAGATTCTTTGCCAGTAACGGGAAATTATTTACAATCTCTCTAATAGGAGCACCCGGCTTGCAAAAGGAGACAACGGAGTCGTACTCATTATTATTCATATGTATGTATTCAGCCAGAGTTTTCCCATAGATATCGCACATTATCAACATTTTCTTTGGTTTTATATGTGAATCTATGTCAATTCGGTCAATTGGTTCAGTTATGGCTCCAGGCTCCAAAATTTCGATAGTCTTTGCGCATTGAAGATCTTTGTTAGTTATCTTCTTGTTATTTTCTGTGTTCTTCTTAGATGCTAACTTTTTCGTTGGAAACGATTCTTCTGATTTCTTAGATAACGAAGTTTTATTTTCACCCTGACCTTTTGTATTGCTACACTTTTTTGCGTTGGATTTTCTTTCTATCTTACTACACTTTTTTGAGTTCTTTTGGTTATAAAGTGTTTCTGTCTTATCTTTCTCTTGTTTCTTCAGGATTACTTTATTTTTAATTGTATTGGTAGTATTTGTTGCCGTATTAAAATTGATGTTATTATGTCTATTTTTTAATTTTATGTTTTCGCTCTGTAGCTTTATAATTTTGTGTTTCAAGTCATCCAATTCCTCACCAAGCAATTTAATGTTTTGATCCCTTTCCAACTGAAGTGTTTTCTGAAGTTGATCAAACAGCACTGCGTTGTTTTCGTGCATACGTATTACATTTAACGCTTGTTCATATTCATTTAGGTCTTCATTATGTTGTGCAGCACATTCTTTCAGTTTATTTCTATCCATTTCTATTTCTTGTAATAGTATTTCTTGTTCAGCAAGTGCTGCTTTGAGAGACCCATTTTGCGCTAAGAGATTTTTATAATCTTCTGCACAATCGTCTTGTTCCCTTAGTAGCTTAACATTAAGTTCTTGTGCCTTTTGTAGTTCGGCGGTCAATTGTCGCATTCGATTTTCTGTAGCAGTTTGGGTTCTTGTCTGAGGCATTTCTATTTAGGTTTTATCATTAGATAGCAATTAAGAAAAGAAAATTCACGTCAGTGAGACAGATCGGAGACCTCAAAAAGTTATCCGCCTCTACAAGGATTTGATCCAGTGGTCGGGAATTATATTTTCTGACATCCGACTCCAACTTTATTTGAATAATCCGACTTTATTTGAATGTTCGAAAAATATAAACAGGTTGAAAAAAGTATGTCTTTATTCAGAGATGAGCGTTTTCTTGTGAGTCCGACCGTCAAAAGATAAATAATGGTACATATCCTCACTGTTAATTTAATTCGATTCAGATTTGGTTCAGGTTTATGTAATCGCTTGCTTTAGTCTCATACGTAATATAATAAGTGTGACGAGTTTTCGTAGTTCTGTGTTGTTTCGATTTGAGATATTCACTTTTTTATTGCTTTTAGCATAGTTTTTTACACTCTCACTGTAATTTTTCGTGATTTTGATTTTGGTCTATTACAAAGCCTGATGGAAACACTGGGAAAACATTGTCACTTATAACTTATGGAATTCATATCACGTTTACGTTGTGGTAATTTACAAAATGACTTTGCTAATATTTTATTCACTCAAAAATATACGGAGCCTATGTTGTTCACTTAGGATCAGCGCCCTCTCCCCAAAAATATATGAACGTAAAAAATTAAATCACGAAATAAACAAACAGGTTGGGGAGTATAATACCCTGTGATTACGGCTCCGCCCGCGTGGTAGGTATTCTGGTAACAAGTATAGTTCTACGTATAATAAAAGTAATACACTTTGAAGTACCTACCGACCGTTCAAAGATACGTATATATAAGCATAAAGATACTATACATCTTTATCTGTTTCAATTTTCATCTAAAAACTTTCGCATTTATAATTATACCACTCTATTTAAAAAATTGAACGGTCAGTAGGTACTTCAATGTGTTTATTTAAGTAACCAATAAGTTTTTTTTGAGGATACCAAGCCACTATTAAATCTAATGTCCGATTCAGAAAATGCTTCATAATATTCTGCTCTATCCATACCTACTTTAATAATATGTACCGTTGTTTTTGTTACTCATTTCAAAGCATATATGTAGCTATAAAATAACTAAGATTAGACATATAAGTTAAGACTTGTTTGTTATAGTTTTAGTATTTTAACATGCCAATCTCTGTTTCCAACCGCTAAGGATGACTGGTAGAAAATGCTGTATGCTGTGCAAAATAGCATAAAGCATTAACAAAAATTAAAAAAGAATTATAATTTGATGGTTTCATATTATTTTGTTACGTCACACAAGGCGATGAAACATGACACTCTTCGGCCCGCCCCGCCTTAAAGTCTATTCATTGAAGTTTAAATCCTACTACATTATTCGATTTGAATTATTTTCAGAAGCCAGCTTATTCAGTACGAGTGCTAGTAGGTTGGCCCGAGCGACTATACATGCATCAACAGCGGCCGCTGCAGGTAAATACTCCTATCTTAATTGTTTGTTAATTGATTAAACAAATGGTATGTCGGGTAAGTATGTTTTGTATAGGTAATCAAGTTTTATGTTTACGTCGCTACAAAGTTTATAATTTGAACTGTGATATAACCCAGCTATTGAACTCACTTATTTTGTTTTAAATTCCACCCTTAAACTCGCTGCGAATAAAAATACATACATCTATCTCAAATTATGTGTTAACTGACTAAACAAATTGTGTGTAGGAAAGTATGTTTTGTATAGGCCCTTTATTCTGCCCAAACCTTGCTTTGGCATGGTTTAAAGAGGGTTTATTCCAAGTTAATGGGACCTATATCGTTTAAACCTTGTCCCTAAACTCTGATCATGTCAGCTGTTTTTAAGATTTTCTGTAATAGACTTATTTAATAACTCATTTAAATAATATCATAAATTGGAATTTTTGTAGGTAATCCCTACAAAAATAAAGTTTTAACAGGTTTTTATTTTATTATATTATTGCATTTTGTAATATTAGCTTCTCTAGAAGAGATTGTATTTCGAGATAAGGCCGCCTGTTGTACCTCTGATTTAAAGCGTGTTTTCTTTGTCTCGTTTTAATAGCGTAGAATTAAAAAATAATTTGTACCTACGTGTAGGTTTGCAATTACAACATTTTTCAATATCAGAAAATAAATATCCTGTATGAAATAAAGAAGTAATGAACACTGTACGAATCATGTTATATCTCTAAGTGGAAACAGCTACTGTATAGTGCAATTTGATAACCCAATTGAGTCATCAATATGTATGTGTCATGTCACCTATTAGCTACGAAATTAATGTATGACTTACTTAATACGAATGTATTGCTCAGTAATCACTTATCTATTCAGCCAATCTGACAGAAATCCGTGATATAAACAAAATAAACAATAACGCATTAAGATAAAAGTACACTGGGCGGTTTATCGATTTAAAGCGATCTCTTCCAAACAACCTTTATATGGAGAGATATGTGATTTTGAAGTGGCCGGGTGTGTACTTTACAATTTGTGTAAACTACCTTAATTTTATATGCATAAAATATTCTACAGCAAAATATAATACACAATAACATATACCTATTTTGTATATAAATATATATGCTTATACTATACATACATACAAATACTCTAACATACGGCATCACAACCAGCGTTTAAAAGTGCGGGAAACTCCACCGACTTTCTGCAACTCTATAGGTGACTTCCCACGATCCGTGGTTTCACAGATCGGACATCCACGCATCGTACCGAGGCTCTTCCCGCATCGTACGGTGCGTGATCTTACGAATCCAGAAATTCTAAGTTTTCATATAATTATTCATTGCCAAGTGAAAGAGAACGGATCTGACGCACCGCTATGAACGCGTCTATGTTACCACGGAAGAGGCGCTCTTGTGGTTGCCGTAAAATTACTAAGCAAATCCCACGGTTTACTAAATAGATTGGATTCTCTGAATCAGTAAAGTCACGAACCGTGGGAAGAGCCTCGATGCGGTGCGTGGCTGGCCGTGGTCGTCGTGCGACATCATCCGTGAAACCATGGATCGCTGGAAGCCATTAGATGTCGTCATATAATAGTCCATCGTGTCCTACGGTTTTATATGCGTCACATCGTGTGGATGGCCTTTCTCTGCGTCGGTTGGTTTGTGGTCGCCATTCGAGAACCTTTCGTCCCCTAAAAAATGCAAGTTAAACATAAGCGTGTAATGCATTGCAGTTTCACTGACACCAGCCCCTACGACCGCTGCTCCGAATGAGAACAGAGCAGTGATACCGTTGCAAGAGATGGACAGCATTATTGACGCTGATGTAGCCTTGTTCAACAACAGTCGCATGCACTTCTACAGGAGAGTGGAGAGTAAGTTTCCATAACGGCATAGTCTTCCTTCTTTTTAATACCTACATTGTATGTCATACACATAGACAAAGTCGTTGCGTGTCTCAGGGCCCAGTCAAACTGACGCGTAGGCGGTGGCGGTAGCGGTGGCGATTAAAACAAAATGGTTGTGGTTGTCAAAGTTCGCGTGAATGTATCGTTCGCCACCACCACCGCGTCACTTTGACCGTTGACTGTTTGGGAGACCGTATTGTACGTCCATGCAAAGCACAACCATGGAATGCACACCCCTGGAAAGTACAGCCAGTATTACAAACCATTTGGTTTGAATTATCTGGGTGTGCTTTCCATGGTCGTACAATACGCTCCGTACAAACTAAACACATGACGGTATTGCACACCCCTGGAATGTACACCCCGGATTACAAACCAATATTCTCGACGCTCATTGGTCGCGAGTTCGTCATATCCGTGAGCTCTCATTGGTCGATGCGAATAAGTCGCATGGCGAGAACGAGCCTCGTTTGCACTGAGCAAGTTTTAATATGTTCAACTAAGATTTGCCATTGATAAATAATGTAAACAATAAGTTAATGTTGGCCTGAGAAATCCTTCCTAAGCAAATCCGTCTTGGATTGGTTAGGTTATTAGGTTTTTTTTTATTAGCACTCAGAAAAGGAGGATTGCTATCCCAACTTTATCCAACAAACTTGGGTTCAAATAAATAAAACCAACCGGTTAGTTCATCTGCAAAAACCCGACATAAATAACTAATCTACTTACTACATCTACATTAATTTACTAATAGCGTAAAATACTATGGCAACACAGCACTTGCCCCTTGATAGCACTCGCACATGAAAACAGAGCATGAAATTGGTTCGTATTCCATCGCTGTACATTCCAGGGTTGTACAAAACTGGCCGTACAAGGTCAACACGTGTAGGGAATGCACGCCCAGGAATGTACGCCCAGTATTACAAACCAAGTATTTGAAACCAATGGTTTGTAATACTGGCTGTACTTTCCAGGGGTGCACTTTCCATGGTTGTGCATTACATGGACGTACAGGGACTCGACTGATTGATAGTCAACGCAATGACTAAAAGTTCAGGCGGGGTGGGCTGAAAAGTTTCATCTTTCATCACCTTGTACTGAAATTTGGAGGATGGCGTCCTATACAACAAAACCAAACATTGGATTCAAGAACAAAATTCAAATTCGATAGTAGAATGAGCACCAACCGAGGCTCCATTCTGAGTTTATAACATGTAAAAACGATGACTGTATCGACAAAATTTCCATACAAGAATGTTTAACGTTTTTATATCTTGTTTTATAAAAACGACGACCTCTGTGGCGCAGTGGGCGAAGGCCCACCTGAGACACAAAATCTGCAAATATTTGTCTCGGGTCTGGGTGTTTTCTACATTAATATATATGTATTTACAAAACAAAAGCACATAAGTAGTATATTACTCATGTACCTAGTTCCCATAATGCAAGCTCTGCTTAGTTTGGAAATAGATGATGCTGTGTGAAATATGTCCAGCATTATTTATTTATTATAACTCAACGGAAAGGCTCTGCTCGATAGCTAAATTTTTAACGTTTTGATATAAATCTTTCAGAGAGATTCTCGCGAACTGGCAAACAAGACGTCCTCTTCTATTTACATTTCAAAAGATACTGGAGAGCGCACTGTAATAATTATTTAGATCGGCGCTCGACCATCATCAGTCGATGATTAATCTATTGCTTTACCTCTATCTATCGATGAGCCAAAGCTTCCATCACATCAAACGATCGACGTTGTCCATAGTCCGATGGTTAAATAGCTCGTCACGTCTAAAAAGCTAATTTTTCTGTTAAAAAATAGGTCCTATCTTATCAACAAAATCCAACAAATCTCAACAAAGATCAGGATTATGATAATGTAAATTCCAGTTTTTTATCATATCTGTCATACTTAATTGGAAAACCACTGATCTATCATTCTACAAGCGACTTATTGAAGGCATGTAATTTACACAGATACAAGATAATCCATCTGGATGCCCCAGGGGATCCATGGACACTCATAATTTTTTTTACTCTCTGGGGAATCCACGATAGATATTATTCGCCTTACAATACTCTTCATAAGTGAGTACTGAGATGACGGCTAATAGAGGAGAGTGGTAGAAGAAAACTTGGCGACCCTGATATGTGCAACAAGACACAAGAAGTTGATGATGACACCACAGTCTTTAATTTCATGTCGAGTGCTTATTGTATATTATATTGTATAGGATATGTATATATTTTATGTGTGTGGAATTTTGGATACTATATAGGTATAATGAATATCATCCTACCAATATTATAAACGTTAAAGTTTGTGAGGATGGATGTTTGTTTTGTCTCTTTCACGCAAAAACTACTGAACGGATTTTGATGAAATTTTACAATAATATAGCTTATACATCAAAATTACACATAGGCTACTTTTTATCCCGGTACCCCGCGGGCGAAGCCGTGGGCAGAAGCTAGTATTCTATAATATGGTTTCGTACACCGCCGTCTTTTGATTCAATTTCATCCTGTCCATCCAAAGGTAGTCTGGAACATATCGCTTTCAGCGATAACACCGCTCATTGTACCTTGTATGTTTATGAATTTCTGTGTTTTGTATATTTCTTTGGTGTGCAATAGAATTACTCAATCTTTCCAATTTCAGATCAGCCTAACAGTGCCACCTCAGCGCAAAGGGAAGAGTCTTCAGACAGCGAGGCCGAAGACACCCCAGCCATTGAACCGGCCAGCACAGAACAGATGAGAGAAATGGACAATATCGTGAACGCGATGCGAGGGGACGTTAACGCGCCTTGCTTCACGCCCGCCGGTCAGACACTGTCCACTTAAAAACCTTCCATTTCTAAATGCATACATATATACATTTTCGTGCGGGCCTTGAATTGCTCGCAAACTTAGACTTAAACAATTCTAAGTTAAAGTCTTAAGTTTTTGCTTAAACTCCTTGTGAAGAGCTCGTCCGAGGAAGTAACGCTTTATGGCAAGGATAGGTATAGTGGTAGACCATATTACCTATTCTTGCCGCCAAGCGGTAATGTTTGCATTGCTGTGTGCCTTTTATCCAGCAGTGGTCTTCTACAGATTGTTGATGATTATGACACAAATTATCTTTTTTTATACGAGACGACAAGAGCCTGTATGCGTTTGCCATAAAAGGTTGTTTGATTATAAATCTCCAAATTGTCTTAACAAATTGAAATGCGGTTTCTTCCAATCGATTTGTATGTCTTCAAGGATGGTTCTTAGATAGGTTTTATTGCCACAAGTCATTAGAGGGGCGCTGCATTCGATGATAGAAAAACATGCCGGGAGTAACTCTAAAGCACAGGTTCTCAAACTTATTTGTCTCACCGCCCACTTTGAGAATGAAAAAAATCCTAGCGCCCCCAAAATTTTAAAACATAACGTATTCTTTCCCCTCTAGCGCGCATTAGCGCCTCCAATATCTTCTAGAGCCTTCTACTGCCCCCTGTAGGCCTCCAGCGCCTACAAGGGGGCGTTATCGCTCACTTTGAGAAACAGTGCTCAAGAGTCTCTTTTTTACATTTTGTAAAAATTTACTTGTCATTGCAGTAGACAATTCAAATCTCACCATTAGAAGAGTTAGCAACGTGGACTCGCCAGCGATCGATACCACAGACTCGGCGCCGTCAGATCTGATAGACCCAGAAGAAGCGAATAGAAGGAAGATTCTAATCAAGCTCAAGTATTTGAACGACACGCAGAAAGAAGTCGAAGGTAGTCTCGATGAGCTGTTGAAAGATTTTAAATGGTAAGTAAATGTTTAGCAACATTATGCTAAAATAAATTAATATTAAAGGTGAACTGGTGGTTGTTTTTCCAGGCGGCACTTCAGCAAAGAGCTGTCGGAGCAGAGCGCGGTGCGGCTGATCTATCAGGGGCGCATGCTGGAGGAGAGCAGCACGCTGCGCGCCTGCGGGCTGCGCGACCAGGCCGTCGTGCACGCGCTCGTACACCCGCGTAGGAACGGAGAACAGGCAAGCTTTATTTTGTTATTCATTAACATCATACACATAGAATATAACATAACAAAACAAATTATATATAAAAAAAAAAAATATGCAGGACATTCTCACACAGCATCATCTAGCCCCAAAGTAAGCAGAGCTTGTGTTATGGGAACTACATGACTGATATACTACTGAAAGATATACATATTTTTTTGTAAATATATACATATTATGCATAGAAAACATCCAGATCCCGAGACAAATTGGCTAGGCCCTTGACATGTGAGGCTACCAGTCAGTACTATAATACGCTGGCTGGCCCTCCACACATCGATATTCTTAGCTTCTCTCGCGCTGGATTGTAGCAGCTCGCTTCACTCTCCTCTCACACACTTTGTAAAACCCTACCGACCGGACGCGGTGGCACATCTGACAGGAATATAAGACTTGATGGCTAGCCCCTTGACGTGTGAGGCTAGCTGCCAGTAATATCACAGGCCCTCCACACATCGACGTTCTTAGCTTCTCTCGCGCTGGATTGAAGCAGCTCGCTTCGCTCTTCCATGCTGCCTTATTACATTAAAATACAAAATAAATATTCTACATGTTCCTACAGTTACAGCATTAATTATATGCAAAATTATTTTCTGTGGAGAGCTGTTACCTAGCTGTTTTAACTCGTTGGCTGAGGCAAATAAAGAGGTCGATCTATTCTACACAAAAACAAATAAGCTTAAAGGCTTACTTTCTGTATAGATTAGTTACAACTGATATTTTGTTTGTATTAGGGTGTGTGTTGTACTTTATATCTCTATTCTACCTTTGTAAGGCCCGAATTCATATCAATAGGGGCTCCCCTAGGGGACTGTTCAGGCGCTAAGTAAAAATTCAAGTGCAAATTCAACCTTTATGCACCCAGCCATAAGGCGAATGCTGAATGATGGATTTTGGGGGATTGTTCAACCCCCGACTATGAATTCAGGCTTTAATGTCGTTTACTTTACCTGTTTATATTTTACTTATACATTTCTTATTCTATTTGTTGAAACTTTTCATTGGCCTTCTTATATAATTTAACATTATAGTTGTATAATATTTATTTAAATACTTTTCCTGTAAGCTATCTGTAAGTTTTCCTAAGATTTCATAAATAAATATATCAGCTTTCCACTGTACGAAATTGAAACAGTATTGTCTCTGAATTCCAGCCGCACCCAGTAACCGGGGACACGATGGGCGCCCCTTTAGAGATCATCCATGAGAGGGTGCAGGCGGAACGCGCGTGGGACCTCGAGAACATACTGATGACGCTGGTGTCAGTGGCCCTGACCGTTGTTTGGTTCTTTAGGTATGTATGCGGAACTCAATAATATCCTACTACTACTATAAACGCGAAAGTTTGTGAGGATGGATGTTTGTTACTCTGTCACGCAAAACCTACTGAACGGATTTTGATGAAACGTTACAGTAATAGAGCTTATACACCAGAATAACAAATAGGCTCCTTTTTATCCGGGTGCCATGTGGGCTAAACCGTGGGCAGAAGCTAGTATACAATATGCTAGGGTGCTTACTTGAGCTGATTGCCCGTATTTCGAGGAATCTCAGTAGTTTATTGATTGATTTGAATCTATAAATTGTTCTACATATTGTAAATTCGATGTAAGAAACAAATCCAATGGTAAAACTGTTTTTGATAGAACGACAAACGACAAAAACGCTTAGAATATTTTTAGTACTAACATTTTGGAAAATATATCACATCTGTTTATTTAACTTTTAAACGTAATCGTTTTAGAGACAGTAAATGCAAATAACGTGCGTTTTTCTCACCTTTAGCCATTGCAGGAATCTTGACCGTAGCAGTCTTACGTTTGCTGTTATCGGTTTAAAGATTCTTTATTTCTCAAAGAACATAATTATAGTTCACTTAAATGAGAAAAACAAAACTTTTGAGTACTTATAAGTAAGTATCTACTTAAATTTATATTTTTGCACGAGTATGATTAAACTTTAATTCAATGAAGTTACGTTCATAGTTTACTTTCTGATGTGCTTATCTGACTCAAGTATTCACTGGGTATTGGGTAGTTTTTGGGTTAAAAACTACCCTATACCCCCACAATTAAAGAGCAAAATAATAGCGGAGCAGAGCTTGAAACGTCTGCTTTTTAAAGCCGTATCTCTCTGTTAACAATTCGCTCATAGATTTGGATTGCAAAGTTAGATTCGAAGTTTCGGAACAATTTGGTCATTGACGTTGGTTTTTCGAAAGATTGTGCTACTCCTGAGATAGATAGATTTTAATTATTATCAAATAATACGCCGACGATATACTTCAACCAAATTAATGCCACCAACAGCACCCGCAAAACTGTGCGTAAACGTTGCTAAAACACGTGACCGTCAGAAAATGCATTGTCACAGCTCACTTCGGTACTGTCAGCATTTTTGTGTCACCGATTTACAGGTCGTCGATGCCACTACCGCGTCGCGAGTTTTATCTACTGTTCGGCCGTCTTCATTTGCGGATTGTCGCGAAAATGCGGGACGCGTTCAGATGGCTGTTTGATTATATCTACTCTTGAAACACCTTTGTCTCCGTCGCCGTCGACACTACGTCGAATGATCAATGAACTTCGGAGAAAGCGACGAGAAAGACTCCTTCCTAGACAACACAGTGCTACTTAGTCGCGAGAAGACAGCGTCGTCCTAGGAATTATTTTCAACTACCCCTTTTTTCAACTTTTTCCATTTAGAATAATAGTACCTAGGATAATTTATTCAGAATTTGTGTGTGTGAAACAATGATAATCATATTATTATCTTGATTATATAGTTTAGTATGTGTGGTCGGCGCAACACAATAATTTTCTTCATCTACCCTCTTATCATAAGTCAACTCAATACTCGCTCCATTCTTACATGTTTACACAATTTTTTTTTGTGCTCAGTTCCTAAATACATCAACAAGATCATTATTCACAATTCAGTTGGTGCTGGAACGTTTGGAATTTCGAATTTCATTTTGTACCTTTAATTTAGGAGGCCGATATCCGCGCAAATTGAAAATATACGTATCGCAAATTAAATTGAAGACGTTTGACAAAATCTATCTAACGCTTACATTTTTTGTTGTGTATATTTATTTGCGTTCCATACTTTATTACGGTGCCAAGTGTTATTACAAAATACAACCATTGAATTATATCGATTTGCTGAATATATATTCGGCGGTTTTCTGTAGAACGCCGTCTCGAGCGGTGCTTATGGTGAATCGAGCCTAATTTGCTAGGAAACGTCAGCGAATCGACAAAACACTGAGTTCATTAGTCGTGTTTTCAATTTTAAAACTAACTCCAACCATTTTGGGATATAATTAGGACTGAACCACGTTCTTCACTATTCTCCTGTTGACTATTCTCGTGCAGAGTAGAGGGGCGAGGCCAAGTCAGTTCCCGTCTCACGACCATATAGCGTGGTCGTAACTCATTTGGAAGGACTCTAAACGGTCAACGAAACGTAAAGAGTATAGTAAAGTAAAAAAATGCTGGTCCTTTTCACACAGCATTATCTAGCTCTTAGGCAGGTCGCTAACAGCAAAGTCAAGGCACGGTCGCGGCAACGTCGCGGCACGATTGAGGCGTACAATTTTGAACCTACGGTGGACTGGGAAGAGTTGAAGATTCTTGTATGGAGGCCGCCCACAGGATCAGGAGTCGAGGCGGTGAACTCGAGGCGCGTGTATCTAGAAAAGTTAACTCTTTCCGGCTTGTCGTAGGTTCAGAATTGTACGCCTCAATCGTGCCGCGAAGCCGCCGCGACCGCGCCTCTAGTTATCTGTACAGTAATACAAATAACATTGTCTCGTGGCGGGAATCGAATTCACAACATTCTGCGTCTAAAGCGGGCCTTCGTCCACTGCGGCACGGAGGTCGTCAAAAGTACGTGCTATAGTCGTAATAATATCCTAAAAAGTTACCAAACCATGATAATTTCAATGCTACGATCTCCAACCACTAGTTTTAATTCTGTAAGTATGCTTTCGTGCCTTTGTTTTTCTACTTTAATTTTACATTTCTATTTAATTTTGTTCTTTGTTTTTGTTCTCTGAATTTGTCTAATGAATCCAATTCTGAAAGCTCCATTGCCATCGTAGAGTACCGTCATGCTGCTTTTATACCGTGGCCAGTCGGGTAGTCCAATAATTCAATCTTATGAAACGAGAAAATCGCGAATCTTATAAACTTTTATGTTCAAAATCATTCAAAACGGAAAAGTTTATTATTTTCATTCAATTGGAGGATTATATATGACTGTCCGCAGTGTGAAAGCCGCTTTAAACTTTATAGCCGGTCTGAATATAAACACTCCATCAATCTTCATAATCATCAACCAGGACTGTCAAAGAATATACCATTGCAAATTTATTTACGCGACCTTTACTCATCTCATCTGATGAGCAGTCCTACAATGCGTCTTTCGGTTCGTGTTTGCCGCTCGAGAACCTTTATCCCTCAGCGGTTTTCGGTTCTGCAAGTGATTGATAAGCCCATTGTCTCTTTAAGTTCCTAAGGTCTGAGTCTTTGCAAGTCAAATTCAAACCGGCTATGCGTGGTATAATTTTGCCATACTGATTTTATTCACTAACGCTGTCGTTCTACCGATATAACTTGACCACCCTATGGAGTTAGCTGAATGCTGCAACACTTTAATTCATGTATCATATGTCTAATGCTGCTGCCACAGTACGCAGAAAAATAATTCAATGCAGTGTAGTTTTTAATTTGATTAAGTCCGTTCGTTTAATTTTTTTTCTTCACTTTATTGAATGTTATACTGGCTAACTGGCAGCCAGTTGGTAATTCAATAAATATAAAGAGTTGTACTATTTCGTTCAGATTCAGAACGAAAGAAAGAACTTTTGAATCGAAATGAACGAAAAAGTTCACCCCGTCCACAAAATTTTTAGCCATTTATTTTACATCGACTAACCACAATGTGAATGTAGCATGAAATGGCATCCTACGGCCAGTCAAAGTAAATTGAGTATGTAAATTTTATCGTTCAAAACTTTAAATTGAGTAAAAGGTGTGAACTTTTACGTTTAAAATTATTTAAAAGTCCATTTGAACGAAATCGTTGAATGAATGATTCTACGTTGAATGAATGATTCTACTCGCTGACTGGTCGTGATGTGAAAGCAGCATTGGAATGGAAAAGTTAACTTCATGAGGGCGGCCAAGTTATGTCTGCAGAATGTACAGTCTACGATGCAATGGAGTGACCGTGGTGGTTTGCTTCAGGTGCGAATACTCTAACATGTTCACCGCGAGCGCGTCAGTTGCGCTTTTCGGCCTCACAGTGTTCTACAGCGTCGCGATATTTGGCCTCTACATATCCGACACGTTCCAACTGGACAGGCGGCACCAGACAGTACCTACCAACTGATTACGTTTTATTGTTCGTCCGTGACACTGGTTCTTGGTTTGCTTTATGCGCCTTGCAAATAAGTCGGCAGGGTTAGAAACACATTATATTATTTTAAAGCCGCCTTTATACCACCACTAGTCGGTCAGTTTTTTTTTCAACTTTTGTTGAGTCACTCAAAAGTCAATTCAATTGCACGAAAAGTTCACTCTTTTCATTCAAATGAATGATTTGATTTGTCGACTGTTCGTAGTGTAAAAGCACCATTATGGGGTTGAGATAAGTTACACGTGATCAGTGATCACATTTCGATATCATAATTATGTCAATACCATTTTTTGTTTACTTTCTATTTGTGGCATCGCTCGCTAAATAAAATTTTACTTTGCCTTACTCCTGAGGGGCCAGAAAAAAACACATTTTTCCTATGGAATTACACCAGCGGAGATTGCACTCAATTTTTTGTTTTCGCAAAATAATAGCTTAATTTTATTAAACTATAATTTGTAATACTAATATCAAATTAAGTTATTTTCTTTGTGGTTAGTATACCTAGCGGATTTATTATTATACCTACTAAATTACAGAGTAACACCACAAGTATTGTCGGTTAGTGCCCTTGTATTAGTGGCGCTAGTTTGTAGAAAAAATTAACATGTGATGTTTTCCTGGATAATGTTTTCATTCAAGTTTATGTTATTTATTCACCATGTAAATATTTATATACCTTATTATCAAAGAGACTTGATTTGGGCGCTTGTCTTTAACGCACCTCTACAGTCTCATCATAATCTATGTAGGAAATTCATCAAACACATGGAAATCAAATCTCTATGATAAATATAATTAAATGTAGGTATTATTATGTTTTTTATTGTGAATATGTTAGGTATATTTTATAAATGGTAGCAGCGATTCGGAGTCGCATTTTCTAAAGCTAAATTACTTAAACATAACCATGTACCACCTTTCTTATATTAGTCAAATTAGTAAATAAAGGACAGCAACAATTTTATTAAAATTTCTAAATTCAGTTTAGCTTATGAAAATACATCACGGAATCGCTGCCAATGTGTGCCGCCTTATAAATCTGAAAAGGGTGAAATGCTAGGATGATTCAATTGCTACTGGGCCTCGGCTCACAATAGCCGAAACCAAAAATATTTCAAACCAAAAATAGCAAAAAGGCAAAAACTAAAACAGTTGAACGTTAAATAGTCGGACCACTGACTAAATCATATTGTTGTCAAATCATCTAAAAGTCCATTAATATGAACTAAAATTCACTTTTTTATTAAATTCCATAATTTAATTGCCAACTCGTCACCGTGGAAAAGCATGACATGGCATTGAATATCTAGACGGAACTTTCTGTTTCTAAAGAAAAGACTGAATGAATGTGTCTAGTTTGTACGGCGCGTATTGCACGACCATGGAAAGCACATCCAGATAATTTAAACCAAATAGTTTGTAATACTGGCTGTGTTTTCCAGGGGCGTGATTTCCATGGACGTACAATACGGCCTCCAAGTAAGGCGATGTCAAGCACTTTATTTTTATATTTACCGTACCTACTTTGCTAGTAGGATATGCTATATGAGCATAACAATATATTTTTAACCCCATTTTCACTAACCGAATTACGGAATACCTTATAATATTAATAATAATTCTCAAAACAAGTTGTGTCCCGCAATTCGTTGTGAATATGTCTAAGAGTTGAAAAAAGCATTAGTCATCTATATAGCTGTAGGCCTTATTTGAGATCTTTAATTCAAAAACTTTGTCTGAATGTGATTTTAGTGGATTATCATGCTATTTTATTTACCGATCATTATTAATAAACGTCAGTTTGTACTGATAATTTAAATAATATATAATATGTTTAGGCTAAAATTGCGCACCTCACTACCTACTTGCACCTGTTCCAACCGTTCCTACCAGAACATTGAATGACTGATAGGGATCCTCCAGTCAGTCAATGTTCTTCATTCGCTGATCATTTTGTTGACGTTTTCCTGTGCGTCAACGTTAAAGTAGGTGCCTACTTTAAGATAAAGTAACTTACTAAAATAAAGGTGTGGGAGTAGCTAAACGTAGTAGAGTATGGACATTATCCCTTCAAACCCAAGAACTATGTTGGTGCTCTTGTTTTCCCACTGAAGGACCGATCATTATATAAAGGATACCTCAAAATATATATCATCAGAATCCATAAGTTCAAAATACATAGGTAAATTTTAAAAAAACGAACTAGTTTAGTTTAAAATTTATCATTTCATTTGATATAAGTACGATTAGAATATCGATGTATGTTTTTTATAATACATACATTTATACATACAACTATGCACAAGTAGGAATATACAAAATACAGATGAAACAGCTAGCTATCTAAAAAACGTTGCAAACGATCTATAGATAGCTCAACTGATCCAGTTCACTACAAGATGGAAGCGTTCCCAAAATACTGGCCGCATTGCCACGCTGAATGGCAAAGCTAATGCGGTGACCCAGATAAGAGCCAGCTCTCTGGTCACGCGTCGCTTCAACCAGTCGCCCTGAAATAGATAATGTCTATAACACAAATCGGTTAAAATAAATAATAGTTAAAAAGACTTCAAAATTCAAATGTCGACGGATGGTGACACCCCGACTTGAGTAGATTAGGTTCAAAATTAGTGAAGGAAAATGTATTTTGATTCAAGGAATTATTTTAAATTTATTTGTTTAAATGATTTTTGAAAACTGTGTATACATAACTTGTGAATTCTGATCATTATAATACGTAGGTATTTTTAAAATGTACCTATTATATATAACACAATGGTTTTGTTTTTTTTGACCAACCCATTTTTCAAAATTCATTTTCATTTTCTACTTTATTAATAAACTGTTGGACATCAGATAAAGGTTCGGACTTTGGTTACTTTTGTAATTTAAGACAACCGTCCAAATTGTGTACTTTAAAATAGTGTTAGATTTGCCTACTCAAGTTTTACTGTACCTATATAGCCCAATCAGAAAAAGTTTTACCTAATCAAATTATAAATAGGCGCTCATCAATAAATTGTGCTATTTTTACTACATGCATTAGGTATCTAACCCTTGTTAAATATTTTGTGATTGTATTTTTAACCTAGCCTTGTTAATTTCTCATCTTATAGTGATACTAATATTCTTTGCTCCAGAAACTTACGTTTAATTAGGCTTATCTGATATATTGTAAAAACGTAATGATAAATACGGAACACATCCTGCTTTTTCCTTCTTCTTTCTTCCTTTATTCGATTATCCTTTTATATGCCTACGCGAAAATTTATAGTGATATCTCTTGTTTGAAATTACATAAACCTAAGCAATTATTTTATTGGTGTAAATTATTACTATGTAAATAATTGTGTAGATTTTTATGTTTTGTATTTAAATTAGATGTAAGCCCGTAATCACTTTCGGTTCATGTAGTACTTGTTTAATTTTATGTTATTCATCTTTTTGAACGTAACTTTGTCATCAATAATTCTAGAATTTGTTTGCATAAAAAAAAACTTATTGGCGACAATTATGAATCTACACTAAAAAAATCATGTTATTTTATTTCTAGATTCCTGTAATTATATAAATATTAATCCTATTCATGTATTTTATTTCCCCAACCAAAATTTTATACAATTATTAAAGGTGTTTAGAAAAAAAGAGATTTCTGAATATTCCATTTATTTTGTTCAATTAAATAAAATCATTTATCTTAAAATACGTAGGTAGTTAATCAAATCACGTTGATAATCGTAGCAGCTAGGACCATCTGTAAAAGAGAGAATTGCATTATATTTATGAACTTTTATCTCTTTAAATACAACAGATAACACTTTTCTGGAAGGATGTGTTTTGCCGGATTGAGGTATATTGAAAATGTGATAACAAGAACCTCACCTAGACAATACATACTTTGCTCTTTCCAAATTTATGAACTCGTTAACAGTTTGTACTAACAAGTATGACAGTGAATTTGGATACTTGAGATGGTGAGGCGAGGTCCCAGTGAGCTCGGAGAGAGCTAATACGGAGGCGGAAATTCGGTAAACTAGGTTTTGTCTTGGATAAACAGTTAATAGAGCCCATTTCAAGTTGATACGAAGTTTTCCCCTAAAAATGGGTTGCCTTAATGCAATTTTGCTGATTATAGGCCTAGAACCATAGTTAGTAGTTAAAATAATGTAATCTATAGTTACCTGGTTCTAACTTTTAATCCAGATCCGCTGAAACTGTCGCCTGTATCCTGTAACAGGAGAAAAGAGGAGTTATGGAGATTGTCTTATACTTTATGGTTTCAACAGTAAAATAAATACTTGATCAGCCATCCAAGGAAGTTTTAAATGCGTGGTAATCAGGGTTGCGCATTCATAAAGCATTGTATCATCATCGACTTAAGTTTCTCAAAAAACTTATCAATTTTGTAAAAACAAATTGCCATTTTAGAAACAAATATCTCACCATTTTTTTGAAAATTGCTTCTCAACTTTAAAATGTCTCTGCTACACTACGGGCGTCGTCACACGCCCTGCTGCGCCTGTTTAAGAAGAGTCAATATCAGGAGAATAATTATTATGGAAATTGTAAACAGCTATGCAAGCTTAACAATAACTCACCCTGAAACATCAGCTAAATCCTATATAGATATAATGCCTTAGTAAAAGAAAAAATATTTTTGATGGTTTTATTTATTAGCCACTGGCTTTCCATCTGATACAAACAGTACCAAATAGAAAGTCAATGACGCAAATTGTGTTGAGTTTATCGCTTGCGACGCAGCTGAAGCGTGTTGCGACGTATCCAGGCGGCGCGGCGGGAACCTCCCTTGGTTTGCGAGAACCTGTGGCCCTTGCCGAGGCCGCGGGAACTACGCCCAGCGGACGTGAGACCACGCATCTCACGGTGCTTGTGAACTGCGTTCACTATCCAGTTGATCTTGGGATCACGGCGGATGGCCTAAAATAAATGAAGCAGTTATATTGGTGTCCAAGGGTATGCTAGAGCTTGAAGTAGAATGGTTGAATCAGATGTACCGGTAGGTGAGTGTTCAGCAAAACCTTTCAGATTGGTGCATGACATAAAAGTTCATCACAGTGAATACATTACAACGATAAAGAATACCCTTGTCTGTGATCAATTTGAGGGTATAATGTAACTAAATTGCTTGCAACCGATTAACTCGAAGGATTCAGAGCTATTTTTTTATTCACAACATTGCCAACATCATGAGGCTTAGGTGGTTTAGACTAGCACAGTATCAAGGTGGAAAGCTAAAACTGGGACCCAGGCTTATACTCGGCAATAGGTCAAGTCAGACTGTGGAAAATGTGGATGATATTACCTTGTGTGAAGGATCAACCAGGATGACTTCAAAATATTTGTATGAAGAGTCCTGAGCAACCCAGTAAGAGTTGAGCACTCTGAGACCACCACAACGGCGACCAACACGCTCCTGCAAATATAATACCACATTAGTGTGCCATGGGTCAAAGAATTACTGATTCCGAGTAGAGTGTAATGTTATCAGATATACCGGTAGGTGAGTATTCAGCAAAACCTTTCAGATTGGTGCATGACATAGAGTTCATCATTGTAGGATATTTCTTGGCTTGGATCTGACATTGGATCGTCACACGCTACATAGTGTGATAACTAAAATTGCTACTTGTGACCAAACACAAATTCAATTGTCATAAAATTAATATATACTAATAAGCTTAAGCTTACTAATAAGCTAAGGTGGTTTGGGCATGTAGAAAGGATGGACGAAAGGAGATTGACGAAACATGTATATAAGGGAAGCGTGGATGGGATAATTGGAAAGGGTAGACCCCGGCGAACATACTCTGACCAGATTGGAGACGTTCTGGAGAAAGGTCAGGTAAAGAGTACCCAAAACCGGCAAGCATGTATGAAGAATGTAATGAGAGTGAATGAAGCAAAAGAGGTATGTCAGGATCGTAGCAAGTGGAAATCCGTAGTCTCTGCCTACCCCACCGGGAAACAGGCGTGAGTTTATGTATGTATGTAAGCTTAAGCTTTTTTTTAAAAAAAAATATCAGAAACTGCCCGTCAAATTGAAAAGATATTATTGCATTTGATAGTTCCAACTCATGAGGAAGGTTATAGGCTATTAAACATCACACTAAAACCCTTAAGAGCTGAGCAAAATAATTAACAGCACAGGCAGGCGACGCAACGCGGTGGGTCGGTCAGGGGCAGAGGACACCATGGCACAGCTAGTTGATCAATGTACAAGGGTCATTTAGAGGGAGCAAACAGGTAAAGCTCACCTGTTAGACAGCAGTAACCATTGCTTATAGACATCTACAACACCAGGCATTAATGATGCACTGGGAATTTCTCTGCTCTGAAGGCATTTATAAGTTAATAATCATAGTAATATCTGAAGGATAATAATCATAGGTGTAACAGGCTGTGTTGAGATCTTGAAACTCAAAATAAGAGGATGATTATTCTAGGTTACCTCGGCAATGGACTGCAAGTTGCGAGTGGGCTTTAACTGGTTCACACCATGGCTCTTGGGCTTTCCATAGGTGGCACCCTTAGCGACTGGGCGCTTGCGGCCACCACGGCGCACACGGATTCTGAAGATAACGTAACCTACGAACAAAACGTGTTATTTAGTACTGATCATCTCACTAACCTTACCCACGTTATGGGGTGTCTATGCAAGTCTTTTTTTTACGATTTTCTTCTGCTAGTATATTATACTCCATCCTCAAATAATCATTCACAGTATGAATAACATATAGTAGTGTAGGATAGTAAAAACACCATGTGGTTAGATCCATAACCTATGAAACTTACCTTGTTTAGCGCGGAATCCTAGTCTCCTTGCCTTGTCTGGCCTCGTTGGCCTGGGAGCGCGGTGCATACGGGTCAGCTGACGGTACTGCCATACCCTCACACGCAAAAGGAAACGCATAACATCGCTCAATTTCTTTCTGTACAACTCCTGTATATATCTGTACGCGCCCATCTTGACGAGCCTGTGGCAGACCTAGCAACAAAATCAATGCAAATTGATCAGAAGTCACATCATCGGTCTGGCCACAAATAAAGCGCTTTCAGACACAGCATGATAGACATGCCGATCACTGAAATTTAGAATAAAATTATTAAATAGATGCCCGCGTAAACACTACGCACACTTTTTTCACTTAGCAAACCGAAAACCTTGGGAATTTATGAAGGATGTTATTTATTTTTACGGATAAAATAACGTACGTCTCACGTAATCCACAGGCAAACCGGAAAAGAAAACTGAATATTAAAATGGCCGACTCCTTCCGACAAATTCGAAGCAGTGTCCAGTGTTGCCAACTGCTACCTTTATTCAGTAGCTAGATATTTTGCGAGAGTTGCTAGATTGCCCAATTTTGTTACACAAAAAAGTAGCTAGAAGTAGCAATATGTTTCCTAGTATGTTTATATGTAATGTATAAGACAATCATTGTATTATTATATGAAACACGAGAGTATCAAAAATGAGCAGATTGTTTATTATTAATCATATGTACAATAATATAAAAATGTAAACTAATCAATTCAAATAGTTGAAGAGGAAGATGTCGATGGTTGAGGTTCAACGTTTTTCATTGATTTCGAGTATTTTTCAACAGTACCAATTATAACAGCATTGACTGAGCGTTTCCTGAGGGAGTCTCTGATGAGAAGGATTGAGTTTAGAGTTAGGGGCGTTACTCTAGACTTTCTCACTTCCTATTTAAGTGACAGAGTACAAAGAGTTGACGTGAATAGAAAGCCTTATCCAGGATCTCTCGTTGCTATAGGTGTACCGCAGGGATCAATTCTTAGACCATTTTTGTTCTTAGTATATATTTATGATCTACCCCATCTTGTGAGAGACGATTATGAGGTTTTATTATTTGCAGATGACACATCACTTTTATTTAAGTTAAAGCGACGACAAACCGATTTTGACGAAGTAAACAATGTAATCTCTAAGGTTGTAAAATGGTTCAATGTAAACAATCTTCTACTAAATAAAAAGAAAACAAAGTGTATTAGATTTATACTACCTAATGTTACACAAGTTAAAGCAAATATCAAAATCAAAGATAAAGAGTTGGCTCATGTGAACACCACCGTATACCTAGGTATCACCCTAGATAATAAGCTTCGAAGCCCTCACATTGATAAGTTATCGAAGAGACTTAGTTCTACGGCATACGCAGTTAAAAAGAACCGTCTTTATACAGACGTAGACACAGCTAGACTAGTTTATTTTAGCTACTTTCGCAGCATTATGTTGTACGGTATACTGCTGTGGGGGAGTGCTGGAGATATAAATACCGTTTTTGTGCTGCAGAAGAGGGCTGTTCGAACAATTTATAATATGGGCCCTGGAGAATCACTTCGCCAGAAGTTTAAAGAAATAAATATAATGATATGTATGTTCACAAAAATATTAATTTGTTTCAGAAAAAAAGCGATAACCATAATGTTAATACCAGAAATAAAGATAAACTCGCTGTTGCCACTTGTAGACTCCATAAAATTAGTAAATCGTTTAAAGGGCAGGGTGTACGCTTTTATAACAAACTCCCAAGAGATATACAAAAATTGTCTATTAACAAATTTAAAAACGTAATTGAACAAAAAATATATAAAAAGGCATACTATAAAATATCTGATTATTTAGATTATAAAAACTCTTGAGATTGAAAATGCTCCAACTCAATAAAAAATGCAGGTACGTATTGTTTTGTAAAAGGATAATTAAAAAGAATAACCAGCCTTGTTTTCTTGCCTTTCTTTCCTGGCTTGGTCGCGGAGGAACAGGCAATAGATAAATCCGACGTTTCAGAGTGATCCTTGTGATTTTATTGAATAAATGAATTTTGACTTTGACTTCCTGTTCCCGGCCGCCGCCGATCATGTCATAGATCATGTCATGGAGCATCTTTGGTATTGGCTCTAAGATAGAGCGTCACGTTTAGTTTTTTAGGCCTGGTGGCCTGCTATGATCGAAAATATTCACGTCATGTAAAAGTTATATGTAGAAAAAGTAGTAAAAAAAATGTAGCTAATAAAATCATAAAATTGTAGCTGCCTGACACCAAAAAAAAGTTAAATCTAGCTATAAAGTACCTTAGTTGGCATCAGTGGCAGTGTATCCAACTGCCTGCCTGTGTCAAAATTACGGTAAAAATACAGTAAGAGTTTATTGAATTTTGTATTTCTCGAAATAGTAGATTAAAATACGAGTTGAACACTTCTCATAAAATATGTGTTCAATTTTACTATACATCAACACAAACTTATTTTTAATCATCTCTGAAGTGGGATGGAAATCCACGTAGTTTTTACCATGTACAGGTTTCAAGCAATAGGCTTTACAGAAAACTTATTCCTTTTTTAGAGTTCCGTACCTCATAAGGTAAGATAGGTAGCCTTAAGGAATCGTCTATCGACGTTTCCGGGGTCGGTTACCGAACCCTGCCGCGCCCACGTCTTAGTCAAGACGTGATAGTTAAATAGTTTTGTTTTATATAATTTTATGTAGGTATTTTAGTGTTTTCTGGTATCTATCGTTTAGGATTTAGAAAGACGTTGCACGAATTTAGGTGAAAAAAGATAGGGAGTGGAAGGGGTGGACTTCCCTATTCCAACGGTACCACTCCCAAAGTTAGAAATTGAATAGGTTCCGAGAAATGTCGTTTTTAAATTTTGTAGGATAAGTACTGAAAAATTCAAAAACGCACAAACTTTGAGTGAGGCCTATAACCCTAATTTCCACAAAGAAGTAGGGTTAAATTGGGATCTGTGACTCACCAACACGTGCATAAATACGCTGCGTTTAGCTTGTGCTTGTGTTTTTATGTTCCCTAGTGGACTGAAAAGAGCCCGACTAAAATTCAGATTAGAATAAGGTCCATTTCTGTTCTGGCACTCGCCAGAAGCTGCGCGCCGCGCCGCAGCATGCTTCCCTTGGCTCGTGCTTCTGTTTTTATGTTCCTAGTGGACTGTACAGTGTCGGACTGAAATTAAGATTTAATAGGGTCTGTAGCGTTCATGTACGCAAACATGTAATATTGCAAGGATCGCACTTTTGGTCAGCGACTGAGGTATTGCACGTAGGCATGCCAGTCGTTACCCGACAGGCATAAAGTGAGTGAAATCATTGTAATTGAAGTAATAAAAAATACCAACGTTATCTCCAACTGATGTTTTGAACTTTAACCCAATAGGGACTATAGACTATAGACTGAATATTAAATACTGGTAAAGGTCCGTTTCCGTTTCTGACACTGGTAATTTGTTACTTAAAGAGATGTAGAAAATTCTTTACCCAAAATTAGAGGAAATATCTATAGTAATAAAATCGTTTGTCCTGACTGTCTATGCTGATCTTTCAACGCATAGCCAAAACTACAAAGTCTAGGGAGGTGAAATTTGGAACAGAGGTTTATTTTATAAAGTAAGCATGTGCTAATAAAGGATTTATGGAAATTTCCACTTTAAGGGGGGAAATTGGTGGGTGTACTTGTATGAAAGTCTTTGTTCTTTGAAGTTAGAAATCTTAAAATTTGAATAACAGCTAATGAGCTTAAATAAATACCTACTGACATGTTTCAGGGTTTTTGGATTTTGTCATTTTAAAGGGGGTGAAAGTTTATATGGGAGAATGGTTCATGTAGAAACATGAACATTGGAATTGGAGCTAGGTACTCATCATAAATAAATAGTGATGTGTGTCAGGGTTTTTGGATTTTCACATTTTAAGGGGGGGAAATGAGGGTGAAAGTGTGTTGGGGAGTATGGTTTTTTTTAAACACGTTCCACGCGTGCAAAACCGCTGGCAACAGCTAGTTTATAATAAAACTAAATTCATTAAATATTCTAAAGAAAAAAAAAAGCGTTTTCCTTCGGTCGACGCAGGTATAGAGTAAATAAGCACTACGTAGGTACAGGTTCAAAGGCGGCCGTGGAGCTTGAGCACACACAATCGCACTGTTCTCAGTGTCGCCAGTTGAACGGATTTTTGGTCAGATCAGACGGATTTTATTGTGCGTTAACTGGGAAAGTATAATTAAGGGCTTATGGATTTGATAGGTATTGTATCAAAATAAATACATAATTAAAGCGCATAATATGTGATTAGTGCTCAAGGTGAAAACCAGTTACACATAAGTATGAAGTCTAACAGCATGTGGGTAGGTACATGTAATCCTACTAATATAATAAATGCGAATTCTTGGTTCGATTTACACAAAACTCGGTTTAAATAAACTATAAAGTAAATAATTAATAATGTATTTATTTTTACAAAACTGTTCCTAAGGGGTGTGATTTTGATGAAACTTTACAGGAATATATCTTATTTATCAGAATAACACATAGTCTACAATTTATAATGATATTGTATGATTTAGCCATAAGTACCAATTAAGTCAGTAAAGTTATATCGGAAATATCTATACCTATATGTTTCCGAGCTAAATCGCTGAGCCGTTTGTCATAAAATTTGATATGGACATAGTTTGAAGCCTGGAGACTGTCATACGCTACTTTTTTCAACATACCACGTGGGCGAAGCCACGGGCAGAATCTAGTTTAAAATAACTAAAAAATCACACTCAGGACTGATAGTCCTCATCTTTATGACCCAGTCAGTAGGTACACATATCTATGCAGATATCATTTACAGGGTAGTCAGAGGCATGTTCGAATATTAGGTGCATATTTTTAGAAAGCTTATTTATATTCATTTATTCATGCTCAAATGTACATCAGATTAGGTGTTACATCAAAGTAGCTGTACTCCCCGTACATGGACCCTGTAAGGGCGCTGCAAGTTCAGTCAATATTTATTTAAAATGAGGTAATACTAATAACAAAATCGTAATTATGAATGTCAAATAATACATAAAAAAATTAAAAACTAATAATAATAATAATCATACTTTATAAATTGATCTAAAATAACCTATTTAGTTATCTACCTACTTATTCTATTATAGCTTTTCCTGTGACAGATTGTATACCCATCGAGACAGAGACTAGAATAACTAGTGGATTGGTGAGGAGGACACCAAGTTTGATATTGAATCAAATGTGTACGGTTATTCATACTAATATCCGACCCCGAGAAGAGAGGTGAACCCGCACCTCTCTTCTTGTCCGCCGTACCATCATGCACCAAGGGTGGCGCGGCGGATCACCAAGGGAGACAAATATATATATAGGGTTCGACAGCGTATCAAATCCATGGTAACGGCACTGGACTGTTCTGTTAATGGGAAACCAACTGATGGAAAATTGAATGCCTCCAAAATTTTGATTCTATAGCATTCCCCTTTCATCACGATGTTTTTATAGCTCGTGTTATTATGCACATGTTTTTTTTGGCACGATCTTTGGATTGGAAGTTGGGGTACTTACTGCACGGATCCGGTCTAAAGCACGTGGGAACCATAAAAGCTTTCATTATGTAGGTATGCTAATATCCTTGATTTCAAGTCTAAAGATTTTGTAACATACAACCGGGGAGCACCGAACGCGACAGCTCAGTTATTACGGGAAATTACGGGAATTATTTATTACAGAACCTTATTTAACTATTAAAATATATTTTTTTAGAATGTAAAGTTGACGTAATAATACAAAAGCGGTTTTAACGAATGTTTTTGAGGGAACAACATTCGTTATAGATTTTTGACTGATCCAACAGAATTTCAGAATTTTTACCGGCCACACTTTGTCTGCCCACCATGATGACCGCCATCTTGCTTGCATTGCTAACGTAATTGTTGTCATGTTTACGTTGATGCTGTGTGAAAGCCTGAAAGGTGATATTTGTGAGTTTTTCCTAGAATTAGTGGTAAATCTGTATTATTTTTGTCAGATACAAAGATGATGTATGGTGGGGTAGCACAGTAAAGTGTTAAAACTCTCTATTTACGACACGTATTTACGAAATTAACTTGGAAAGAATAGGCGCCAAACTGTTGGCGTAACATTATTCTCTACCCAATGGCGTTTCTTTACTAAAACTAGTTTATTATTGTGTCCACTGACTGTAATGATTATTTTACTTTGTTTCAGGAAAGATTTAATGTAACTGTGTAGACATTTTGAAACACCACGATGTTTTACGCACACTTCGTGCTGGCCAAAAAAGGCCCTTTGGCTAAGATTTGGCTGGCCGCTCACTGGGACAAAAAGTTAACAAAAGCCCATGTTTTCGAGACGAACATTGAGAAGTCTGTAGATGGTATTCTGAAACCCAAAGTGAAGATGGCCTTACGAACTTCGGGTCATCTGTTGCTTGGAGTGGTGAGGATCTACTCAAGGAAGGCCAAATACTTGCTCCAGGACTGTAATGAAGCGTTCGTCAAGATCAAAGTAAGTCTGAGTACTTGTCCAAAACTAGGACATCATACCACAAATTTTAAGACATGGGTAGGTATTTCCAATAAGCAGTGATTGGCTTGCAAACTATCATGTGAAATGTTAACTACATAAAAACTTGGGCAATAGTAGGTGACCTAATATCATACTATCCATCAAATCCTCCTAAAACTCCTCTTTTTCTTCCTGTGCTCCTTTTGACATACTCATACCCAAGTCAGCAAGAGCATAAACCCCCACAACAAAGACATGAGTTAATCCAACATTCATTAATTGTGCACTCACATATTCAAACTCATTCACACAATCAGCCATCAGGTACCTTAGACCAGAACGCCGTATAGTATCCATGCTTAGTGGAGTCACAACCTTTTGCTTTGTTTCATTCATACAAAGAACATCAATCCATCTAGCACACATTTATTTATTTAATTATAGACGAGCAGCTTTCGCTGATATGTCTATGTCATACAGTCATTGAATCAAAAGCCTTGTTTTTTTTAAAGTTTAGTTTATTTTTTTTAGTAATGAAATCACATCTATTTTTCCTCCATTCTTCATTATTTTCAGTGTAATTCTTTATGTTATTCAGCATAGCAAAATGGCTCTCCGTCGCCATGCAAATGATTAAAATTTACTAAAACCGTCATTGCATCCCCATAAGTACTAGGGATCTAAAGGTTCAACACCACAGAGCTCTTGAGGGGGTAAGGCCGATCAAGATATAGCAATACAGGGAACCCCAATATGGGGTCAGGACAAAAATGTATGTGTTTGTTCAAAAAATGTATATTTGTAGCATGTATAAGTGGGCTCTGTTTTAGATGGCCTTCAGGCCTGGCATGGTGGATTTACCGGAGGAACACAGAGAGGCTGCAATGAATGCCATTACCTTGCCCGAGGTGTTCCATGACTTCGACACAGCTATGCCCGAGCTAAAGTAAGTTACATCATCATGATCAACAGCCTGTGGAAGACTATTTATGGACATAGGCTTCTCCCAAAGAGTTGTGATGAACAATCTTGGGCCACCTCCACCCGTCAACTTCTTGCAACCTTTTACAATTATCAGGTTTCCTTGTCTTATTTTTCTGGTTCATGGGCGCCTTGGGATGACCTTGCCAATTGAAATTCAGTTAAGGTTTCGCTGAAATAACTTGGCTACTCTGAAGTTAGTTTGGCTGCGGGGCAGATATTTTTTACCTTTTTGTCGTAATTATGTCGACCTATGTTGCATTGCACAGTCAATCTGATAACTTCTGAATGGCATTTTTAAGGCTCCCCTTAGACTGCTGCATTATAATGGTCGATATTATCACATTACGCACATGCATATGCACATTTCACTAGCATCAAAGTCAAAGTCAAAGTCAATAGGTTTTTATTCATTGAAATCACAAGGATCATATAGAAACGTCAACTTAAAAACTATACGTGAATCTAAAATGTTAAAGTGAATTTACGCCGGTTCCTCGCGCGCGACCAAGCATAGAAGAATCAGGCAACAAACTCTGCTTGGTTACATTTTTGATGATCCTTCATTCAGCTTTAGTGTGGTGCCAATCGAACGTAAATGAACGAGACTCATTTATAGAAAAAAGTACTAGTCAGAGACTTAAATAAAGTCTAAAAAGTATCAACCTAAGTTCTTATGACAACACACTATACGCTTTATAATAGTAATGCTTAACCTATTCTTAAAAAATATGATACCACAGATATACAATTCCACAATTAAGCTAACGAAGGAGCGGTGCGACGACATCGGGCCATGCAGTTTTATCGTCAATGTAGGCATTTAAGGTGTAATACGCCTTCTTTATTTATTCGAATTATTCGAAGATTTAAATCTTATATAAAGAACAATCTATGTTCTTTACATAAGATTTAAATCTTCGAATAGGCAGCTCGGTTACATTTTCCGGAAGCTTATTATAGAAGCGTACAGAGTTTCCCATAAAAGACCCATTGGACTTTTCTAATCTAAATTTCGGGATGAGTAATTTATTTTTGTTTCTAGTATTAATGTTATGGACATCACCTTTTTTTATAAAACAAGCGTTATTTTTATGCGTGTACATTAAGTTTTCATAAATATACTGTGAAGTTACTGTCATAATGTTTATTTCTCTGAATCGTTCTCTCAGAGAATCACGAGGCTTCATATTATAAATGGCACGTATTGCTCTTTTTTGTAAAACAAAAATTGTTTGAATATCTGCTGCCTTCCCCCACAGTAAGATACCATATGACATGACACTATGAAAGTAGCTGAAATATACTAACCTAGCTGTGGCTTCATCAGTAAGGTGTCTAATTGTTCTAACTGCATATGCAGCAGAACTAAGTCTACCTGCAAGTGCTTCTATTTGCAGACTCCAAAAATATAGTAGAATCTACTAGATATAGTGTTTCTCCATTTAATTTAATGTCGGTGTCATACTGAATTACATTAGGCAAAGTGAATTTCATACACTTAGTTTTTTTAGCATTCAGTAGAAGATTATTGACGGTAAACCAATCAAGTACTCTCGATAGAGATAAGTTTACATCGTCGTAATTAGCTTTAGATCTATCAACTTTGAATATTATAGAAGTATCATCCGCAAATAGAACTAAATTACATAAGTTTTCCACGAAAAAGGGAAGATCATTAACGTATACCAGAAACAAAAAAGGGCCAAGTATCGAACCCTGCGGCACCCCCATGTCAATAGTAGATCCCAAAGACCTCTCACCACCGACCTCAACCCTTTGAACTCTATTGGATAAGTAAGACTGAATAAGATCCAGTGCTTTATTTCGAATGCCGTAATGATTCAATTTGGATATTAAAGTACCATGATTTACGCAATCAAAAGCCTTGGACAGATCGCAGAATACTCCGATAGCATTCTGTGCGTTCTCCCAGGCTTCCAATATGTGCTTTAAGAGCAAGGTTCCAGCATCGGTTGTAGATCGACCTTTGGTAAATCCAAACTGATTATTATGAAGTAGCCCATTATGGTTGAAGTGTGTCAATAGTTGAGAAAGAATAATTTTTTCAAAGATTTTACTAAGCGCGGGCAATACAGAAATCGGTCTATAATTTGCTGGATCTCTAACATTTCCAGACTTGAACAAAGGAATTAATTTACTGTATTTCATAAGATCAGGAAATAGTCCTTCATCATCACAACTATTGAAAACATGGGCTAAACACGGAGCGATATCAATGATTATCGCACCTAGAACTTTTGTCGATATTCCCCATAGGTCTTCAGTATTCTTTATGTTTAGTGACTTAAATGTTTTTAGAATACTATCTGCATTAACGTATCCAAAGCCAAACACGACTTCACATTTTTCAACACTTGACTCTAATAAAGAAGTCGCTCTAGCGGCTGAAAAGTTTAACGCTTGGGTTACAATTTTAGGTAACTAGAGAAAAAACTATCAAATGCATTTGCAATATCAATATTATTTGTCAGTATTTTATTTTCTAAGTTCAGATTTATATCTTTAATCCGGATTTTAGATTTTCCTATTTCATTATTTATCAGTTTCCAAGTAGCCTTAATTTTATTGGAAGATTTTGCAATTTTATTTCTTAAATGCATCGATTTTGCTGCACGACAAACTTTTTTGAAAGTTTTGGAATAATTCTTTACGTAAAAGATAAACGTAGGATCGTGTAGCATCGACTCCCTAGTTGCGTATAGATCATATAATTTATTCCTACTTTTATAAATACCTGGTGTAGCCCATTCAGCAAATCCAACACGTGCTTTAGTTTTACAAGTTTTTAAATTAAAAATATTACTAATATCGGCACATGCCAATGATAATGTTTGTACTTGCCTCTGATTAACCCTAACTTAGTGTCTTTATGGATCTCTGTACTGAGGGTAGATCTGAAGGTGTCCATAATGGAGATTATAGTTGTTAGCATGTTTATTTTTGTTTGGCAATATTCAGCTATCAAATTAAAATCGACTGTAGAAGCTTTGTTTTTTTTTGTATGTATTTCTAAAAAGATGTATATAAGTAGATGGATGGTACAGTGTGAAAATATCCAGCATTATTTATTTCGTTTTTTCTTTTCAGTGAGGTGGACATTGAAGCTCAGTTCTCCCTCAACCAGTCCCGAGCGGAGGAAATCACTATGCGGGAGGACTATGGCTCTCTGAACCTAGTCACCCATGATGATGGCTTCGGAGACATGGGATTTGATACTGACCACCCAGACATCATGAGAGAGGCTATTGGGACTGATGGTGGATTAGGGGAACAGGTATAACCAATATTGCTGTAACTTATGCTCATGAATCAGGTCACAGGAGTAGTGTTTTATCATCCTATTAATAGACATTAGGGAAAGCTGCTTGTCTATGTTTAAATAAATATTATAAATGGTTTGCTTGTTTAGATGTTTGGTTGTTTACTGCTTATAATCTCTCAGAATAGGATGAAATTCGGAACAGGTATAATAAATAGTTATACCTGTTCCGAATGTGTGACCTAGAATCACATATAGGCTAGATTCTTTATGGGCAGGTGCAACCAAAGGCAGAAGCTAGTCCTAAATAAGTCAGTCCAACCAACTTGTCACTATTAGAAACTGTAGTTGGACCTTCTTTCTCAAAAACCGATTGAAATGCGCTTTTATTTGCAATAGTTTTGTATGACTTCAAAATGTTCTTAGATTGGTTTTTATCGCCACACGTCACTAGGGGGCGCTGATATAGATGATGGAATACAAGTACGGGATTGCTTACGAAAGTAAAAATGCAGTTGTTTTGTTCAGAGTAACGTGCTGTTCGCTGACGGTTCATCTCTCGAGCTGGCGAAGGACGGCGGAGTCCCGGGCGCCAGCGAGACGGGGCCCACGCTCGTCGAGGCGCATGAGCGTCGTATGGAGGCCGCGCCGCACGCACCCATGGACGATGGCTTCGGAGGCACCATTGGCGACGACTTTGGACGTAAGTATGCGTTTCTAATATACACTTGCTCTATTTTTTGAAGCAATATTCTTAAAAACTACACTAAGGGGTATACTGAAAATTTTGCCTGAATATAATAGAATATATTTTTATAGAATATGTTTGTTTTTTATTAGAATATACATATTTATTTGCCAAAACAGGTGTTACAGTTTAATGTTTACAGCTTAAGTCAAAGTCAATAGGTTTTTATTCATTGATATCACAAGGATCATATAGAAACGTCAACTTAAAAACTACGTGAATTTAAAATTTGAATGTGAATTTACGCCGGTTCTTTGCGCGCGACCAAGCTAATTCAATAGAAGAATCAGGCAACAAACTCTGCTTGGTTATTTTTATGATGATCCTTCATTCAGCTTTAGTGTGGTGCCAAACGAACGAGGTAAATTCATTTATAGAAAAAGAGTGCTACTCAAAGAATTGAATAAAGTCTAAAAAGAATCAACCAGAGTTCTTAAGACAACACACGATTCGCTTTATAAGTTAATGCTTAACCTATTCTTATAAAATATGTGACTACAGATACGCAATATGACAATTAAGCTAACGAGGGAGCGGAGCGACGACATCGGGCCATGCCATGCTTATTGAGTAATGTCCAAGGTTTTTAAATATAATTGTCTGTTTAGGTAGGTATAGTTTATTTTTTTTGTATAACTACCTAATTAATTATATAACCTGATGTTGTTATAGTATCATTTCAAGCAATAAATAATTTTATATTCTATTTGCTTCTGCCCACGGCTTCGCCCGCGTGGTATCCGGATAAAAAGAAGCCTATGTGTTATTCTGATGTATAAGCTATATTACTGTAAAGTTGTAGTTTTTATGTGAAAGAGTAACGAACATCCATCCTCACAAACTTTCGCGTTTATAATATTAGTAGGAGTAGGCCAGTTTAGATCTGCGTTAACAGGCCTAGCTGTTTTTGAGGTGTGCTTCAAAAAGGTTACTTTTAAATAAATAAATGGTCACATTCATATTCCTGACCCTATACTAGGACTCTCTGTATCGTAGGTATCAGGAACTATGAGTACTATGCTACTACATCACACAGACTAAGAACAAATATCTGCAAAATATGCAAACATTTGTCTCACAGCGGCTCTTGCGTGAGGCACCTAGGGCCTAGTGTGGGGTCAGGACTTATGTATAATGGTGTGTGTTTAGTATAATTATTTGTATCTTACAATAATTGTACTTTTTCTTTTGCGTTTCTTGTATTGTACAGTAAAGACGTATCTATCTACTTCATAAAATCTAACAAGTTGATTAAGACACTCTCAAACATACTCGTCCTAAAGCAGAGGAAAAATGCATTTATTGTTTCTTTATCTGAAAATCTCGGTTGCAGATGCGGGCGGTCTATTCGAGGGGGATTTATTCGGCGATGTCACGACGAGTGGTACCGGCGCAGGCGCTACACCCGGCATGCCCGGGACCTCACAGCAACCGCAATCCTTACAGGTATCATAACATATCGTTAACAATATGTACTAGGTTTGCTCTGTGTGGTGAATAGAATAGAAAATATTTGTTTTTAACAGAACTTTACATACATAATTATAGTAATGTTAGAATTTAATGTGTCAGGTAGGTATAGTATCGTCAAGTAAGGTCCGTGCTCAGCATAATGCTGCAGCGAACTGCAGCGCTGATATTCAGCACGGACCTCGATTGACTCAGGGTATTTATTGATTGGTATTGATTTGGTAGCGAATTGATGTCCAGTTCAGCATGATGATGTTATGTTGTTGGCAGGCTGAGATCGACGCGGGTGTGATAGACGCGGGCGCGGAGGGCGCACACGCAGCGGGCGGAGACGCAGCCGCCGACGCACCAGACTCCGACGACGATATGGGGGACCACTACGACGCAGGGCACTCTCCGCAACACAGGTAATCCAATGTGACGCTAGAAATGATCGACGCGGCCGCCGACGCACCAGACTCCGACTACGATATGGGGGACCACTACGACGCAGGGCACTCTCCGCAACACAGGTAATCCAATGTGACGCTAGAAATGATCGACGCGGCCGCCGACGCACCAGACTCCGACGACGACATGGACGACATGGGGGACCACTACGACGCAGGGCACTCTCCGCAACACAGGTAATCCAATGTGACGCTAGAAATGATCGACGCCGCCGCCGACCCACCTGACTCCGACGACGACATGGACGACATGGGGGACCACTACGACGCAGGGCACTCTCCGCAACACAGGTAATCCAATGTGACGCTAGAAATGATCGACGCCGCCGCAGACCCACCTGACTCCGACGACGACATGGACGACATGGGGGACCACTACGACGCAGGGCACTCTCCGCAACACAGGTAATCTAATGTGACGCTAGAAAAGATCGACGCCGCCGCCGACCCACCTGACTCCGACGACGACATGGACGACATGGGGGACCACTACGACGCAGGGCACTCTCCGCAACACAGGTAATCTAATGTGACGCTAGAAAAGATCGACGCGGCCGCCGACGCACCAGACTCCGACGACGACATGGGGGACCACTACGACGCAGGGCACTCTCCGCAACACAGGTAATCCAATGTGACGCTAGAAATGATCGACGCAGGCACGGAGAGTCGCACGCAGGGGGCGGCGACTCGGTCAGTTCACCCAAACCGAGCTTAACAGTGGGGATGGCGACTGATCTAGCTGTTCCAGGTGAAATTACAGGTTTCAACCCAGTCCTGCTAGTAGTTTTCTTTTTTACACGCGATGTAAGGAGCCTGTTATGTACAGACTCCTTATATCGCGTTTTCACTTATGATAATTATCTTTTTGTTTCAGAGGTAAATTGTTGTGATAAAACTAATAAATAAATTAAGGAAATTACAGGCACATGAAATTTCACAAACCTTTGTGTTGCAGATATCAAAAGCTGCTATCATCTAGTTGGCTGAATGCCTGTTTGTTTCCGAGAAACAAAAATAAACGTATTTTGTATGTTCCAGCTGGGGCGGGTCTCCAGCTCACGACGATGTCCCTCTAGCGCCGCCGCCCGACCTCATGCCGCCGCCCGCGGTGCCCCGCCCGCCGTCCGTCAGGCCCATGGTAAGTCCAACCACTTTACTTGAGCTGCAGCCGGACTGTGCGTCTCGCATCTCATGGCTTCACCTTAAGAATATCAATACATGTAATCGGACGAGACAGACCGCATTGTAGCCTCTAGACTAAACCGTTCATGTACACACACAAACCTTACATGTGGAAATCAAGGACGCGATTGCTTTTACTTTTTATCGAGAGTGATCTGGCCTTCATTGGCAGAGTGTGCTCTGGCCTTCATTTGTCTGAGATATCCATTTGGTTGTTTTAGGAAGTGGATGAGCCTCCCTTGGAAATAGCGGAACCAGAAGCGGCGCCCCTGCCCGAGCCTGCTCCCGCTGACCACACGACGCTGCTGCAAAACGAGGAGGAATCCTTCGCGCTAGCGCCTGTCGACGCCACCGTGCTCAAAGGTGAGAATTGCAATGACCGTCGGATCTATTACAAACAAACATTCACATCAGCAACAAAATGTTCCTCTCTTGAATGGTGATGCTTTACGTACATAGTCCTGACCTCACGCTAAGATACGCTATAACGGGAGTATCAGGAAGTACTAGTATCAGGAGATATAGCTCGCAGAACCGACAACAGATGGGGAAGAAAGGCAGTGTTGGAAGGTACCCTTTCTGGGACTTCATTCTGATGATGATGATGTTCAATTGTTTGAAGAACTAACTAGACCTAAACATTTGTTTTCAACATAATCGCAGGCATCACAAAGACGAAACGCAAGCGCAAACTGATCGTCGACGAAGTGAAGAACATCACCGGTGAAGATATGAAGAATCAGCTCAGCAACACGTCCGACATTGTGACCACACTGGACCTGGCGCCGCCTACCAGACGGCTCATGCATTGGAAGGAGACAGGCGGGGTGGAGAAACTCTTCACTCTGCCTGCCAGGCCGATACCTTCACGAGTACTCTTCAAGGTAAACACTTCTTTATAATAATCATTAGTAGTTCAACCCGAACTGTGACCTCGCAATGTCTTGCAGAAAATATAAAATTCAACCAACAAAATCTAATCGAAAATGTGAAATTTTGCGATTTTTTCAAAAATTAGACTTCACCACCTTTTCACCATGACGAGAGGCACTCACCACAGTATGAGTGCCTTTCGTCCCACGTCCCTGTCCTACCTAGTCTTAAGTACCTACTCTCTGAGGTTGAGAAAAAATAGTTGTAGCTACAAACGCTTTCACTATCCCACTCGCTATTTTCGCAGAAATATTCCCGCAACATGACGCTCAGAACTGAAGGCGAGGAGGTAGACCTGGCTAGATCGCCTGAGCCTGAGCAACCCAGCGCGCCTCGGCGAGGCGGCAGGAAGCGAAGGCACGAAGAGGTAACTCACCAGCGACTAACAATTTTCACCATGTTGAGAACTCGTCACGTCGGGGTCACCAATATGGAAAGAGTATGTTTTGTATGCAAACCAGCGCGCCGTAGCGAGGCGGCAGGAAGCTAAGGCACGAGGAGGTAACTTACCAGCAGCGACTAACTATTTTCACAATGTACAGGGACTCGTATTATGTTGGGGTCACCAATATAAGAGTATTTTTTGTTTTTCGCCACGTTTGGACAGGAACAATTTAGTAAACTATTTACTTCATCGCGTGATAACGCATGGCTACGTAAAACTAAATTTATTAAAAAGGGTAATATTTGAATTGTGTAAGCACGAATAACCAAGCCCATTTTGTTTCTCCAAAATTTTTTATAAACGATAAACCACCATCTGCAGTCGAGAAAAAAACTATAGTCAACTGACTATAGGTTTTACTACTACTTGTAATACCGAGGTTGGCATTGAACTTTTTCTGTTTCAGTCCATTCAAGCTGTCGAGCCGCCTGTTGTATCTTCTACGACCGACATGGAACCGCCCACGCCAGTGCCGCAGGAGTATGAGCCTTCTGTCGGTATGTATAAAACCTATCATTATAAGCTTGTAATTTACACTGAGCTGTATCATCTGTTTTTCTTGATTTTCCATTAATTCCATACGAAATCACGGTGACATGCATTGGGTTCATAAAAAAGTTATCCAAGAACTTTCTTTCTATTTCATCTATAAATCTATTTATATCGCCTATACCTACATACTACTAACCACTTTGAAGTTAGCTGTATACCAAACAGCTATCTTTATGGTGAATGATACATATAAGCAGTTTAAAGTGTAAACCTATTTTAATCTCTTTCTATCGAAAGATAAAAACCACCATAAGGGTCAGCATACACTGTCTGAATAGCGAATAATGACTACCGTTGGCGACTAGGGCTGTATCCAAGTTTAGTGCAGACGGTGACAGATTTATATGAAAACCGATAAAAAACGCCTAATCCTCTTATTCATAATCATTCACTAACTTTAGCAGTGTCATAAAATTTGTCTGTCCCTATCCTTTGTTTAGTGTAAGAAAAGGACAGGGCTAGAGTTAGCGTCCTCCTAAACATAGTGAGTGATTATGAATAAGAGGGTAGGCTTTCATCTAAACCACAGATTTTATAATACACTAAGATATAGTGTAGTGTTTTTAATTTCTGTGGAATATGTACGATAAAATTCGCGTATACGCGTAATAAAGTCTTTTGAAAACTCATTAGAACCGACAGTTCGCGCAGTTCCTCCATTTTAAACTATTTACTTTACCCCTCTATCCGCTTCTAACGTGGCTGTCGCATAACTAACATGGTGACCTATCATTCACGCACGCTTAGAGGATCGAGTTGAACGAGAGGAGACACCGCGTCCGGAGTCGCCGAAGGTCGACGATATAGAACCACCATCAACGCCAGGTAATACTATCACACATTGTTCTGAGGAACAGCCGGTCACCTATCTTACGGGAATTATAAGCATGCCTGGGTGTCTAGACAAATACCACTTTCTTTTGGCGTTCATGCCTGCGGAAAGATTGAATTGTATGGAAATTACATTAGCTGTGGAAATGTCACATGACTACTGCCAACTTTTTCCTTGACTTTTAATTTTGTCTAGTGGCGTAAGAGCTAGAGTCCCCGACTTTAGATCCGTTGTACGTAAAATCGAATACTGTCGTGCGGCAATGGATTTTTCTAGGCGAATAAATTATGTGTGCAATGCATATACACATTCGAAGGGAAACATGTTAAGGAAACCAAGAAATCCGATGACTTGTGGCACGTGCATTGACTTTACAATGTTTTCTAGGCAAATGTTTTGTAGATTTTGAAGCAAAAGCCGTGTCATTTTTCAAACGCATGCAAACTCTGTGAATGAATGAGTTTGATTGAATCTTGATAAAGCTTAACGCTAGTTCATTCCAACCAGGTATGCTGAGTTCGCTCGGGCCGCCGATGACACCTGGAATGCTGGGAGTCCCTTTAACCCCCGGAACGCTGTTGCAAGGTGGTATAACGCCTGGTGGACTAACGCATGGATCTCTTACGCCAGGTATGTGGAACACCCCATTGTTTTTGTAATTTTTTATAAATTATCCTGGTAATTTTTCACAAAGCATCATCAAGCCCCAAAGTAAGCAGAGCTTAAACAATGCTTTGTGTTACCGAAACGCAAATCGTCATCGACTGACATGGTATTGTGCTTTTAAATCGTGACGAGGACATATAATATGCGTTTATCATTTAGGGCCGAATTCATAGTCAAATAGGGGCTCCCCTAGGGGAGACTGTTCAGGCGCTAAGTAAATATTCAAGGGCTAATTTAAACTTTATGTACCCAGCCATAAGGCAAATGCTAAATGATTGATTTGGGGGATTGTTCAACCCCCGACTATGAATTCTGGCTTTAGAGTTCGTTTGTTCATGTGTTTGTTTGTTGGCCATTACCATTAATCTCTGGGTTTATAGGATTGTAATGCGATTTTTTACAATTGATTTGTATGTGTTCAAGAATGTCCATTTATCATCATTAGAGGGTGCTGGAATTAACAATGTAAATACAAGTCAGGGATTAAAAATTAACTGGTTTGAGATATCGCAGACTATAAAAAATATTATATTATTATCTAAATTATGTCTCGCTTCTATACTCGCCAGTCCTTGCGATGTTAATGAAAACGTGATTGTCTTTGATTATATCTTACCATTAATAGCTTACAAGGAGATGAAGACCTTGAGAAATGTAGACTTAGAGAGTGTTGTTTTATTTTCCAGGTGGACTCCAACATGGTGGTATGACTCCCGTAGGGCTACAACACGGTGACCAACCAGTGGATCTAGGGCTACCGGGGAGCATGACACCAGCCGGCTTACATCATGGCGGTAAGTTTATTAAACAGGACAAAGACAGCAGTATAAATGTTAATGTCAAGCAGATAGTTCAACAACTATCTGCTTGACACTAACATTTAATTTTATACTGCTTCCACACCGGGTCAGTGGAAGTTAATTGATTGAGTTAACTTTTACATGCAAAATAGTGGCTGTGGGGTGGCATTGCAGCATCTGGAGACACTTTTACTACATTATGTAGGTAGATTCATAATAAATTATATCATAGAAACCAGATAATTTTACGTGAGTTTATTTTGTGTCTCTGTAAAATATTTACTAGTGACCTAACTTACAAAGTCTTTCCAATCAGACTGACTGGTATCTGAGGAATCTTGTAGGTAAAATGTTGCTGCTGTTTGGGGATTGGAATGAAGATCTTAATGTTACTCAAATGGTTGTTTGAATTCGCAGGTATGACTCCGGGTCTAGGACTGGAGAGTGGGTTGACACCAGCAGGACTTCATCACGGAGGCTTGACACCAGGAGGGCTAGAGCACGGCGGTATGACACCGGCCGGTCTCCAGCACGGTGGAATGACACCCGCGCATTACCCACACGGAGGAATGACGCCCGCTGGTCTAGCGCACGGGGGCATGACGCCAGTTGGCTTGCAACACGGGGGTATGACACCAGTCGGCTTACAACACGGGGGTATGACACCAGTCGGCTTACAACACGGGGGTATGACACCAGTCGGCTTACAACACGGTGGAATGACGCCAATGGATCTACAACATGGAGGAATGACGCCTACGGGCTTACAACACGGAGAAATGACGCCGGCGGGCTTACAACATGGAGGTCCATCAGGTTCGTAAAGAATCTATTTCTGCTCTGTCTTGAGGGCAGGCTACTCATGAGAAATTCCCCTACAGATGTCATTTAACCTACAGTTACATTGTAACATTACACAGGTAAACGGTGAACTGCACGAGCGGCCGTACAATTCTCATCGATATTCTATGTTTTATAGGTACCCAGCACCCGGCTTTACTACACGGCAGTATGGAGCGAGCGCCGATGATGCCACAGATCTCATCACAGGAGCCCCATTTAGGACTTTCAGATCAATATCGGGTACGTGCAATACACATCACTTGCTATAGCAAATATTTTTTGAATACCGCCAAAGTGGCATACAAGCTTACGGCCGGCCCATCTGTTGGTAATCAGTTACCGTGGCCTTTTGACGCTAGCAACAGCAGAGGCATCAAATGCGTGTTGCCGACCCTTTAAAAAATTCGCAATGTCTCTTTTGAAGAAACCCATACTGTAGTCACTTGGGAAAATATCAGCAGTGTAATTATCCCATAACTGGATTGTTGGCGGGAGGAAGTTCCTCTGAAACCGTTTGGCGTGCGACCACTCAGGCACTAGGGTGTGAAGATGAATCCCCTGCTGATGGTGATGTCAATGGCATTGTTCTTTTCAGGATGGTATGCAAATGACGAACTTGGGTTACGACGACCACCATGCCCCTCAAAGTCCACAGCACGACTACGATTTACCCGCAACGCCTGAGAATGTAAGTTCAATATTTGTGTACATTTTTTAACAAGACAATCACTTCATCTTGTCCATAAGTCTGTAAGGTCTACTAGAACGGCTTTTGGCGAGTCCCGACTTACCTGCTTGAGGGTCGCCTCATTAGTTGTCAGTAGAAGTATGAGGTGTGTTAATTTTGTCGCAATCACAAGCTTTAGGGGTACTTTAGGTAACAAAAACCAAACCTTTAGTATACTCAAGGTATTCAGTTATACAAATTGTATGTGACATTGGTTAGTGTTCAAATAAGAGGTGATGGGCTTTCAACCTCTTACTCGGAATGCTAACTAATAATAATGCCAAATAAAATGTTTGAGTCATGCGACACCTCTAAGTTATGTTTGGTATCCTCACGGATCATTATGTAGGTTTTGAAACTAGTACATTAGTAAGCATTTTATTTTTTTGCAGATTATGCCAATATTGATTACTTATGTAGCTTTCCGTTTATGCACAATTTAAAATTTTGTGAGGGATGGTTACACTTTTCCCATAACTTTCCATGATAACTTTACAATGGCAATATTAAACGTAAATTGTATTTTTTAAATAGCCTCAATATTTGTGATATAACAATGCAATGATCGTTTGCACAGGCCGAGGAAGGCGAGCGAGAAGCGGGCGAAACGGACGAGCAATTCGAGGAGCGTGTACTGAACCGACGCGCGGCGCAGCTGTTCGCGGTGATGCGGCCCAAGCTCGCCGCCGGCCTGGAGCTCACTTTCACTGACCTCGCGCCGAGACACAATAACCGGAAGCAGGTGTGCATGCTATTATACTACAGGCACATCATAGAGTATCTATTTGCAAAGGGGGAGATCTTCCACAAAGCTGATCCATCTATTCCACTTGCCCGGGCAAGGACCTAGGACCGATAGTTGTCGGAGGAATTATATATGTTCGGGCTGCGTTAAAACTCCATTTGTGCGATCTTGACACTTCGATGGCCATCTGTGTATTGTATATAATAGCTCCTCGTATATCAGTAGTTCGTTGCTCTTCGCTCTTCGTTGATGCGATGTATCGTGGCGAGATGTCGTCGCTACAAGAGCACTAGTGGTAGGGTCCTTAATCACACTGACCGACAATTCCTCGGATTCTCACGACCTTCTAGTCGTGAGTTCGAATCCCGTCGCGCACAAATTGATTTTTTCCACGCGAGTACGCAATGCGCTGTGCTCTCAAACAGTGAAGGATAACATCGGGTAATTCCAAGATTAAAAAAATCGAAGATTAGGTAACTCGGGCATGAAAAGAGCTTTGGATTGATGTGCCTGAATCCTTTCACCATACATAAGTCTCTAAGCCCGTTTCGGAGAGCCACCATACCTAAACAGATCATCAACCTAACTCAGGGTGACCAAGAAAGACCGGTGCCACGACGAGGAAGATCATCGGCTTGTATACAATAATCATTACAGTCACAATAAGAGAGCCAGACCGCCCACGTGCCGTTTTTTGTGGAAAAAAAAGTAATTGTAATTAGGCCGAATGTCCCGCCGACTTTTACCACCGATTTTGTGACCAACTCAACGCACACGTCCGTTACTTTGCATTGACACAACGTCCTCCCTAAGAAGTGCACGCGGCAGACGAGTATGCGTTGGCGCATACATTTCTGAATGTTTAATTTTCAACTGATAACTGGGTCGGCCGGGATGCACCGATTTTGTAGTATGTATGCGTTTCAAAATTGCAATGTGTATTATTCATTTTTCGCCGATTAAAAATCTATCACTGATTGTTGGATGTGGGCGGGCTCGCTCCCTAAGGTTACAAAATTACAATTTCTTTTTTTCTATTATCCATATTTCAGTTATTTTGATCTTGACACATTTACTGAATTGCATTTTGATTTCTTTTTTAGGTTGCGCAAAAATTCTACAGTCTACTTGTCCTCAAAAAGCATCAAGTATTGAAACTAGTACAGCACGAGACATATGGATCTATTACTATATCTAAGGGTACTCAGTTTGAAACTGAAGCCATCTAATTTGAAAATACTTTACTGAAATGCTATTTATAAAAAAAACACTGTAATAATATAAATATATCAAACCTAGTTGATAAAAAAATATATGAAAATGATAGGATATACGGTGAAAAATGTTGAGCCAAAAATAATTGTGTAAGATGACCTTCTGATTTGAGTCCTTGATAATATTTTTACTAAGTAACTTGGACCAAATAATTATAATGAGTGTTGATCTCAAGAAAAAAATATGTTTGCAATATGTTAATAAATAGAACTATTATTTTGTTTCAAGGGCTCGATTCATGAGTGATGTGCTGTTTCCATTTGGATATTGTTTGATGGACTTATTTATGTAGAAAATAATGCCTTAATTCGTTTTGCTGTACATAGGATAAGTAAAATTATTGTAAAGATGTTCTTACAATTAATTGTTCTCTAGAGTCAATGACAGAAATAGTATTGCTATAACATTGTAAGCTTATTTGAATTCGAAAATTATGTTTGTTTTGTATGATAAGTAAAATTATGATACAAAAATTCTTACAATTCTTTGTGTTCTAGACTCAAATAGTAAAACTATAACAAGTTAATCTTTATTTTGAATCCTAAAATTATGCGTCTTTTATACTGATTATGTTATGATGTTGAGAATGTGTATACTTTATTTTATAAGGTTTCTCAAGGAAGTGTAGATAATGAATTTGGTTGGTATTTATAAAGTTGTATTGTTATAGAATCATCTGGTAGGTACGAAAATGTTTTAACTGATGTAATGACTGGAAAAGACGTTGGAGAATCTGAATTAACGTGAATGCGTGGAAAACTGTGAATTGAGATTTCGTGATTTTAAAAGTATATTATGTTGACGTTCCTTCCCAGTCTCTAGCGCGTTTTGATTTAGGGGGAACTATAGATTATATAGCTAGCTAGTAGGTTGTTGTTTATGGGGGATCAAATGAAATAATGTTTTTACATTTCTTTGAGATTCTTCTTTTGTAAGCTTTGTACGCACTAAGTTTCGCATCAGTAGCTTGATCGACGTAAGTTGTAAGTTCGCATTTGTAAATTATGTAATTTAATACATAGAAAAACAAAATAATTTAAGATATTCTATTAATTCAGCTGGTGCGAAACTTTCGGTATGTAATGGCTTAATAAATGCTGGTGATTACATACTTGGTAGTATTGTTCATACCTACTTGCATTTCAAGTTCTTTGTAATCTACATAGAAATTACATTTCTAACAGATGCGATTTTTGCATGCTTCTGATGCGCAAACTATTGCATGTGTTTTAGCAACCAAATTGAGTACATTCTGAAAAATTGATAATTTTGTTTGTATTCATTTTGCCTGTGAAAATTCTTAAATAGTAAGCATTATGAATGCCTGAAAATGTTTTTTTATCATGGACTTGCAATTATTTCGATTATGTATTTAAGTTAACCTCTGAACCCGAAAAAAATTAAAAATCTTGTTTCTTCACTTTTGATTTAAAATTGCGGAGGAAGGTGTTCACTTACACGGTTTCCAACGGTAACAAATAAAAAATTGTTAATGAAATGAATATTCCTTTTATTTTAAGAAACCAGTTTTAGGTTCAACCACTACACAATTATGAATATTAGGTAATATGGTATACTAGCTTCTGCCCACGGCTTCGCTCGCGTGGTCGCTGACGTATAAGCTATATTATTGTAGTTTCATCAAAATCTGTTCAGTAGTTTTTGCGTGGTAGAGTAACAAACATCCGGCCTCACAAACTTTCACATTTATAATATTAGTAGGTACAAGGTATGTTCCCTACGCCAGGGTACTCATCTAATTTAAGGATAGCAATAAGTGTCCTAGGAGTCTTGTTCACAAGTTTCTGAGGTCAATGAATAAGTGGCCCAGCGAGCTTTGCCCAATAATAAGCCTCTTTTCCAGTATTTTGTACGAGAAAACTGTATTTACACAAATACAATTTGTTGCGCACTGAATGAATGAGACGTTTTGAACCCAGAGCAAGCCAGCCAGAAATATACTCATCCCAACAACGTTGTGGTTATTTCCTCTGATCCCACGCCGCGCCGGTTATGCGCCGCTGCCGCCGCCCTGTTGACTCCGTATTGATTTGTTACATAGACATCTCTAATAAAATTCTCAACATGGCTCTTTTGCACTGCGCAATGCAGTGTCCTTATGCACTGCATTGCGTACCTACATGCGTAGGATGAGCATTGGTGGTACATTATACCACCAATGCTCATCCTACCTTCGTTTTCTCATATAGTCGCGCACGGCTTTATTTCTACATTACATCGCGCATCGTTAAAATAAAGCAGCGTGCGTGCCACGGGTCTGTTATTGCAAGCAATGAGCATCACCGCATGGCGCCGTCTGCACATCACACGCTGCTTTGTTTTATAATCAATGAGCGCCGCTGCTTGACGCGGTGCGTTAGAATGTCTAGCAGGTTTGTTGCACGCGTGAAGCAGGGACCCGTGCGCCATAAGGCGTCTAGCATTCAGTAGCTAAAAAGTCTATGTAAAATTACAGTTGGCCCCACAGGGGTCGAATAAGGGCTTTGGAAATAAAATAAGGATTTTGCAAGATGCATGTACCTCCTCTACCTACATTGGTCTGTTCATGGATATTCGAAACTAAGACTTATGGCGCTCTAGCACATCACTTTAGTGGAAGTGAAAAAATAATGACTAGATTCACAAGGTAGGTACATACATTTTTTCCAGATTTTTTTGAGGTATTGATCTATAGGAAACTATGACGATAAAAATGAGACATATTTTGGTTTGTATCATTTAATCGCCCTAAAAATGTACAATACAGTTGCCGACATTCTCGAACGGGATAACATTAATTCCAAAAATCGTTGATAATACTCACGCATATACACGCAATCACTGGCTAATTGTTATTATCAGCGAAGATTGTTATTGATATTTTTAACAAGAGAAAGATCAGTCTAAAAATCAGGAATTGAAATAACGGTAGCGTCAAAGTAATGTTTACATACAACATTTTATTTGCAGATTTTCATAAAACTACATAATTAAATAAATTGCATTCCTGATGATGCGCACTAAAAAGTGTAATACACTTTCCACATCAGTCCTTGCATCACTATGAGGGTGAGGTTTCCAAACATTTGATTCCCGGCCGTCCACTCCAGATAGTATATTCACTGAAACCTCATCGTGTGGGATGGCAGTAGTAGTGTTCTTAAAATAAATAGCTTAGAAAGCGAACAGCAGAAGGAACGCCATCATAAGACAGAAGAGACCCATAGCCTCAGACAGGGCGAATCCCAGAATGGCGTATGAGAACAGCTGCTGCTTGAGAGAGGGGTTCCTGGCATAGCCAATGATGAGGGAGCCAAACACCGTTCCGATACCCGCTCCTGAAATTGTAAGCAATAAATTAGTGTAAAGTCACTAAAACTTAAAGGTTGCATGAACCTTCCACAAGGAAGATTTCATTAGGTTCAATTCCACAAGAAATATTGGGACAAATGATGATAAATTTAAGGTGTAGATATATATGTGTTCAAATGAAGGAAACATTAAAATGTTCTAATTACTAATGCAACAAAAACTATCTCACCTCAATAGTAATCTTCAGTAGGCAAAACTTGTCAAAAATTGCACATAAAACATGCAACATAAAAAAGCTTTAAGTTAATTCACAATATGCAATATACACTGTACATAAATCCTCTGTTAGAAAAATATCTAAAAAGCAAATAACATGAGGAATGCAATCATGAGGCAGAACAGGCCCATGGCTTCTGATAGTGCAAATCCCAGGATAGCATAAGAGAAAATTTGTTGCTTCAGGGAAGGATTGCGTGCATAGCCAATTATTAAGCATCCAAACACCACACCAATACCAATACCTGCAGGATAAGGGTTAGTTAGTGCAAGGAATTGTTAGGAAAAACAATGGATATGATGGTTAGGAAACAAGGTTTAGGGTCAAAACATGCGACAAACCATGTTGGAGGAAATGCATTTATAAATAATTTAAATAATAGTAGCATTTTTTTGTTCTTTAAAAAAAAGACAGAAAAGAATTACGCTAAACTGTACTTCAAATGGACCAGTAAATATAAGTCATAAATTTATTCTTGCTTTTATTTTTAAAATGCATTTCCTAAAAGTGTGAACTTTTAACAATATACAAGTAGGTCAATTCAGTTCTGAAGAAAAATTTAACTAAGAGTCAGGTTATGCAATCAGCTGTTCACTGTAAGTGCCATCTTGTGTTTTTGAGCTGAATGTTCACCAAATTGCTTGTAAATTGTTTTTTTTTTGGAACAACACAAAATGCAGAACAGTGACTTGCACCACAAATTCAATCTTGAATACAAAAATCAAATTCTACAGAAAATCATGACAGATTCTGTATTCAAGATTAATTCACTGTATAATAGTGGTTCATAGGTTCAAGATGTGATTAAAAGTTAACATTTAATTCATAGAAATCACACAATTTTGAATCACCTTTGAAATAGCTGCTTCTTGGCTTTAAAAGATACAATTATAGTTCCTAAGAACACATAAAGGCAAACAGCTAAGTTCAGTGTGGCCGAATGTAGGGTGTTCAAGAAAGGACCAGTGGAAGTGACTGAATAAAACAAGTACATACCAGATCCAGCTACTCCTACTGTCGCTGCGCCAGCACCAATGAATTTGGCAGCAGAGTCAATGTCCTTTGTGACAGAGGTGGTCTGGAAGGAACGCACTGCTGAGAACTGGTTGGGGGCCGGCACAAGCTGTGACTGCGTGGGGACCGCTGCAAGTGGTCGCACCAGGGCGGCGTTGCTGAAGATCTGGAATAACATACCATCATATGACTATTTGCAACACTAAAGCATCCCAGAGACTATCAGATTATGGATTGAACATATTTTATTGATTATCCATATAAACTATTGATATCCTTAAGACTTTTGTACATCTCAATTAGTTTATGATTTATTTTTCTCTGATCATGGCATACATGCACCATATATAAGTAATTTAGCTCTTAATAAATACACTGAACTAACTAGTTACAACAGTAGAACAGAAAAGACTCAAAATTTTTAAACTCAGAGGATATGAACTTTTCATAAATCAGAGATAGCTTAGCCATTTTCATGGAAAATTGTGCTAGATTAATCAAAAGTAGCCACTAATAGACAAATACTACCTTGAGTATGTATCTCTAGTAGTGTCCACCCTGAAAATCAATGTCTCCATTCAAAGTTGAGTCTTCCTTCTATTCAGTTGCTTGTTGTATGAAGATTTCAGTTTCGTAACAGACCAGCTGATCTGTCACTATTGATTTTTATTGCTACCTGATTATGTAATTATGTAACATGCAAAGTTTAAGGTTACTATACCATTCGGGGATTGTCTTTACTACATGTTAGAAGTTGACGCATGCTAATTATTAGATATTTATTATCCAGTTGAAATTGAAGTAGGTGACCTAACAGGAAACTATCAGCTGAAGGCAATGTCAATGTCCAAAGAATAGGCTTTAAGTACATACGGATCAATAAGATATACGTACAATTAATAAAGATCTGTAAATTTAAGGTAATAGCTTCTAAAATTACAGGATACTTACGGCAGACCTGGCTGCAGGGGCGATAAGTCTGGCGGCAGACAGCATTTTGTGTTTTTAGTGGGTGCGGCGAGCGACAACTGAAATAAACCGAAGGAGCAGATGAGTTAACTGATCGAGGACCCGGCACAGCACTGAGAGCTAGTAGGGAACTGTGACTTTCAAGTCTAGACAGTTTGACCGAACCGCAGTGTTACGTAATTTACGGTCCTACGTAACGGAGACAGAAGTCGATAAATCAACACTCGTAGGGGAAACTATCAATTACGGCATCACTGGGCTTACAATTTAATGGGAAGTAGGCGTATTACTACCACTGTAGACAATAAATAAGCGGCGACGGAAAATGGCCGATTCGGCGAGCGGGCTACAAAATTTGTTCTTTGACAACTTACAGATTCACCAACAAATATGTACACTGTCACACACAATATGCCCGTATACGACGTTTAGATCACTTTTTATTCAATAATACCTTTAGATTTCAACACTTTTTCACGATTAGTTTTATTCGCTATATTTGCCGCACTTACCAAAGAACACCGAAAAGGAGGAGACCGGCCTTTGGAATGTTCAATTTCCGAGTGGTGAAGTGAAACAGAAGTCAAAAGCGGCTGCGCTATTGGTCGGTAGTAGACTAAGTTCAGTGCGGTTCGCTCTGATTCGCCAACAATCGATCAATATGCGCGAGTGACATATACGTTGAATACTTGTTTTTGTAAAAACTATTGTTATTGGATTTTACGGGAAAAATAAGTATGTATAAAATAAAATAATTGATTTTTTATGAAATTTTACCATGAAAGTTCATTTCAATTATGCTTTTAGATTTATTGATAAGAACGAGTATTGTCATTTGAGTGCCAACTTGACTAGTCCAATAAGATGAAGAACCATTGTCCGAAATGGCCGTCTTCATGTTGAACATCTGTAAATTCAAAGGCTGTGGTATCACATTTCCTAGACTTCCAGATCTGATCGAACACATCGAAGATGTTCATATTGGTAAATATAAAATGTGTAAATTTGTAACTCATATTCATTGCCAATCCACGTAATTCGTTTCGTGATCCTCCCCATTTACGCCTTATCAATATCATTATGTTGTCGTCATTGTACACTAGTTTGCGTGAAATACAAAATGTATGTTTGCTGGGGGATTTTCCTATTTTTATTTAGATAATTATTTGTATTTACAAAGGAGGTCGCCAAGAATTCAAGAAACTTATGTACGAATTTCTAATCGAGCTAGAACGCATCTGAATTGTATAGTTACCTATCTTCATACTTCAATTTATCAATGTAAACATTGGCGCTTGCGCTCAGCTGATTATCTGCTGATGACATCGCTCTCCTTCCTGGTACAACCTTCCTGAGACTTGAGCGAGCGATATTTTGAAAACTCAACATTTTTATTTGAAATAAATATTTCAGACTTAGATCCAAAAGTTGTTGAACAAAAGGAGGCATCCCAGCCGCAGTATATCTCGCTGAGCTATGTTTTGAAATATATTTCGGACTCGAGGCGCGATGTTCAAAACAGTGAAGTATCTGGGATCAGACGGCGGCTACTATCATTACCAGAACCACCTCCGATCCGCAGTCCCACTGGTTAGTATCTTTAGCTGTCACTCCGATCCGCAGGTCCCACTGGTTAGTATTATTTAGCAGTAACTTCAATCCGCAGTCCTATTGGCCTACTATCTTTGCAAGCCACTAAGCTATGTCGAAAGTCTTCGGGCGGCCTTTAAATTCAAAACTAGCTGGTGATGTTGGTACCACAAGCTAGGTTACCTACTTAAACCGATCTGTAGACTGATCTGAACTAAGTATTATATAAATAGGTAGGTAGTTAGAAGGTATTTATTTTTACCTCGCACCAAGCGCACGTGACAATGACTTAGTATTCAATAAGTATAACAAACTTCTCATTCGGTTCTGGTTCGGTTCGGTGGGATTATTGTAACCATCTAGGTATATACCCAAGAACCTAACCTACATAACTACCTACCCAGTTTTTGCTGCAGTGCAGCCAGAAGGCCCAGAAGGCGAGTCACTAATATCTACAAAGATCTCTTGAGATCGTTCCCGATCGATATAGGTACGATTCCTAGGCATATTTTGCAAGACAATAATACCACCTACCTACCCGAAAACTACACAATTTCCACAGCCGGAAGACGATTAGACGAGGCCTATCCCCATGAGGATCCATTTGAATGCCATGCATGACGAATAGTTCACGCAGTCTTTTTTTACCTTCTATTATCTGTATGGTTTACTACGGAAAAGTAAATTATCTATGCCGTCTTTATAGATTTCCGCTTCTAGAGAGGATGGATAACAGTTGGTGATGCATTGTGATTAAGTTTCGCATTTTATCATCTTGCCCATCTGCGACGCTATTTTCCCGATCTCTTGCGAGTCTCAGCCACTGATTACCGGCTGAACTGACGATGTCATTTGACCATCTGTAGTCGTCTCAGTCACATTTCATTGCCATTATTCGGTAATCGATCAACCGAAGCGATGGGCCCCTGTCTATCGCCCACGGTCCCTTTTAGCTTAGTAATAAAATAAAATAATTATTTCAGGCAGCGAGATGGATGAAGACGAAACGCTGAGCCACTCGGAAGACAGCAATGACTCCTGGACCACGGTGGACGAATACAACTCGGACTTTATTCTGCGTTATGGGGTTAAGTAAGTTTACATAATCTAACAAATATACCACATAAGAGTATGTTAGTATTCCACTATTCCAGGGTAAAGTCTGTCAACCAGAAGGAAAAGGGTCACATTTCAAATTGTTTCCATATTGGTGACCCCGACATGATAGGCCGTCGACTACGGATAACCTATCACCTTCGAGAAATCTGTGATGGGGAAATAACTTTATAGGTTGTATTAAGGTAACGTTAGTTTTAAGGAAAGTAGGTACTTTTTCTCTTAAAACTGCAATTTGAGAAAACGGTTGGAAAAGTTTTCTCCATAATGGAGACCCCGACGGACGTGATGACGATGGACGTCCTGACCTTCGATGTGGTTTTTAATCTAAACTTTCAATCGTGTTCTCATAATCTCGTTGCGGTCATTCGTTTATGACTCAAGTGTTAGCAAGAATCGATTGCCATGACTCATAGACATTTTAGCCTAGTCTATTACTAGTGACTTTCCCATCTATACCTACCTAATATTATTTTAGTGACTGCGACTAGGAATCTGTCAACCACATCTCGATAAGTGTTCATAGCATGTCTTAGATAGGTACCTATACTGCAAGAAGTGGGTACTACTTATACATTATTATAAAAGTACTAATTATTATAGTATTAATTTATAATAATTGATAGTTCCTGATACCCAAGATACAGGAAATCCTGTGTCAGGTCAGGACTAATGTGACGGTTGGGTGTTTATTTAAAATATAACAAAAATTGGTTTAGAAAAATCCCCGGTTACGAATAAAGCTCGCGTTTATGGTTCCTAGTTCCTGTTGTACCAAGGGTATTCCATTATTTTCAACCGACTTTGAAGGAGGAGGTTCTCAATTCGTCTGTATGTTACGCGATGATTTCTTTGCCAATTGTGAACCGATTTTAATGATTATTATTTAATGGGTAGGGTATACTTCAAGCGTGGTCCCATACAATTTTTAAGAAAAAACCCCACCCCTAAGTGTAAAAGAATAGTTGATGAAATTTCATATTGGACTTTTTATAAACTTCCCGTTATTTAAAGTCGGTTTTTTGACATTTAATGTCTTACTAATGCTCGAAACATGAATCCTTAATTAAGATTATCTGATTACAGGCTGAACCCCAACGCAGTGTCCGGCGCCCTAGGCCCCGCGGCGCAGGAGAAGCCCTTCGCATGTCCCGTGCCGGGCTGCAAGAAACGGTACAAGAACGTGAACGGCATCAAGTACCATTCCAAGAACGGGCATAAGAAGGATGGCAAGTGAGTATTAACCTTCGTCAACTTCTGAAAACATATTTTTTAGTTAACCTGTATCGTCTTCCAAATTGTTCCATTCATCCCGTTCGTTCCGGTCTCCCATCACTTTCTCAAGCGAATTTAGATCGTCTGACAACGTTTTCACGGCCGGCCCGTCTCTCCTTCCATCCTCGGCCACCTAAGGAGTTACAAAATGCGCCCACTTCTCGGGATACCTCCGACTATGTGGCCACGTTAGGCGGCTACGAAAATAGCCGCGAATATGTTATTTTTTAATTGGGAACAGCAAACTGTGTAACTGTAATTTACACAGTATAATCAGTCGTTATGTTAACGTCCTTATACAGAATATTCCTTGATGCTTTACTAGCGTTTGCCTACGGGTTTTTTCGCGTGGTGATTGGATAAAAAGTACTTAGCCTATGTTATTCTAGGTCGAGAACATTAAAATCGGTTCAGCCGTTACGAAGATTATTGGCATCAAAATCTTATGCCCAGGGGCTCAACCTTCAAGTCTTATAGCGATTCTAATCAGGCAACGATGTCAAATCCTGCTTCACGATTAACAAAGCTGTCACAACGCCATAGCGTTCTCAATCTCATAGCGGGATTTAACATATTTACCTCAATTGAATCAGACTTCATGGTTAGGCCTCAGGCGTTCTAAACCTTGACAGCTTCTAAGTCCAGGCATTTTATTATTACTGTTATTTCTCTGTTGGGTTACCTAAATAATACTTACGGGCATTATATTTCAAGAAGTATCTAAGATACTTGACTTTAACTCTAAACATTCATACGCCTGCGCTGTATTTATGCGCCTGAATCATCATCTTCGCGCTACATACTCTTGTATGGTTTGAATTTAAGAAAATCTCTGCTTAGTGTACCCCACCATTGAATGGAACATTTACTTTCCACAGAAGGCCTAGCCATCTCCGTTCGCTTCGTAGCTATTCTATTTTTACGTCGTTATCTTTTAAGAAATTGTCCGTCTCGTGAGCACATAAGACGGCATATGTCCCAGTATTTAGGGTTCCTCAGTTACTGATAAAAAAAATATACTTTTGTCAATAGAAAGCATCCTGCTTTTGCGGTCGACCGTTTCAATAAAAAGTACTACCCTGCCGCCAAGAAACGCTTGACTGCCCAGGAATATTTCTGGAAGAAATGGGTACTCACTAAACAGTACTTTAGTAAAATTAGTTTACCCTTAACCAGTTACAAATAGAACAATATTATGGTTTTAGGGCCTTACATATAAAGATTGTATAAACATTAAGTTAAAGTTGATAAAAATAAACGCTGCTTTGTCTGTTTCTTGTATGTGTCTTCATATATTAGAGATTATTCAAAATACTACTCTTTAGCTAAGGAACTGTTTGAAATCTTTATTAGTAAAGCCCTCTTTATTCTAGTAAAATTATGGAGCTTAGATTAGTCGGTAGGTATTATGTTCATGTAGGTGAGGTCTTTGTAACTTAGATTTTGTGGGTGCCTAATGTTTTAGAATGGTTTGTTAGGGGTTCGATTCCCAATTGAACAAATGTTTGCACTGCATCGATCTATCCCAGGTGTGGATGTTGTGGTACCATGCACTCGTAATTTCTTATGTACCATGTATGTACCTGCTCAGACTATGCAGTGACTGTCGGATTAATTATGTATTACATTTATAGCAATTTACTAGGTTTATGTACGTTGTAAGGTTGGTATATTTTTCATGTAGCTGTGACTTTTTGCAAATCATCAGATCATCATGAACAGCATGTAGGACGCCACGCTGGACGTAACCTCCCCAAAGAGTGCTATGCCCACGGTCTAGGCCCAACTCCATCCACAAACTCCCCGTTACCTTTACAATGGCCTTGATCCTGTAGTTCACTAACTAAACTAAATTTAAACGGTCTCATTACGAAACGTGGTCTAAACTCGAGTTTAAGCCAGGACTACTAAGTCCAGGTCTAAATGTAGAACTTTGGTTTAGACTTGACTTTATTACAAAAGCAGATTTTTCCGAGGTCTAACTAAATCCAACTAGAACTCGGGTCTACGTGTATCATTCAATCATTCACTGACAACAGCCAATGATCTTGGACTTTGCGTGCCCCAAACATCGATAACGTTCCATTCCTTCAAGAATCTTGAATAAAATTATTTTTTTATTATTTTCTTCACGATTTTAAATATGGGCACCAGTTAATAAAAAACGTATGATTATTATTGCTTCTATAACCAGTCAGCTTATGATTAAAATAAACAGAAACATTCTCATTTCATAAATAAACAGTAAATAAACGTAATCAAATTTTATTTTATTTTCATAAAAATATGATTACGTTTATTTACTTGAAACGAAACGTAAGCGACAAGGCGCCAGATGTCCTTCAAATCGCAACAATCAAAATCCATCTATAGGTATCGTCAATCAAATTCAAGTCCATTTTCAATTAGAAATCACGAAATAAAATCAGATAAGTACGAATCATCGAAGGTGCACAAACATAATCTCCATTCTACAACAAGCAATTACATTCAAATCTGTAAAAAGACGACAGATTGAGCTAAAACCAGAGATAAACTAGGGGGTTGGCTGGTTTAATTATAAACCACAGATAGACCGGAGTTTTTGGCTTAAACCTCGTTTCGTAATATCAATTTTCTAAAACCAGAGTCTAAACCCGAGTTTTTTCTTAAACTTGACTTAAACCACGTTTCGTAATGAGACCGAAACTGTCGCTCTCACTATTGAGAGCACAGCACTAAAATTGTAGCTATCTCTTTCTTGTTTGCACTATCAGTAAAAGAGAGCGACAGTTTAAATTTAGTTTAGTTAGTGAACTACAGAATCGAGGCCAATGTCATCCTGCCATCGGGTGCACGTACACTGTGTCATCAGCGTGCAAATGAACATACTCAAAACTGGATATTTTTTACTTCCAGGGTAAAAAAGGCTTACAAATGCAGATGCGGCAAAAACTACAAAACCGCTCAAAGCCTTAAGATCCACTCCGCCGTTCACGCGCCCACCGTAGCTGCCGCCCCGACTCCTGAGCCTCAGAGAACCCACGTCACGAAGATGCCGGGCCTCGTCGTCACGGCTGCACCAGCTCGGAGCTTAACCGAAGAAAAACTGGTGAGGATCTACGACTCTATCAAGAAAGGAACAGCCTTTCCGAAACATGGGCACGGCGTCAGCGTTGGCCAGGTGAAGCAGGCTAGCATTTCTGGGATAGTTACTTCGGCTCCTGTTGAAAAAGCAGTTATGGATCGTAATCCGAAGGTAACCGTGCACCAACAACCGCTGTCGTTCGGACACGAGTTCTAAACAGGGCCATGTTTCACAAAAGGTACAAGCTACAAATAAAATGGTTAAAGCGCATTTTCACTCAAGTAAGCTCAGCGAGAATGAATAATCCGTATTAATTCACAGCAGATTTTTTTTGTACTTATTTTAAAGACAAATCCTTGACCATTTTATATTTCTTTCTTTCGCTGATCGTACTATATAGTTTATACGAAACGACTGAGGTAGTTCTGGAACCCGCACCACGAAGCACCTTCAGCTCGCATCTATGTATTATATACATAGATGGGCTAGGTTCAGCATAGGGCTAAGTAGTTTGAAGTAACCGGTCGTGTTTATAATATAGTACATCCGCACGAGAGACGCGTTAAAGGAATTCTTACCACCCGTTTTGTATCGACATGAAAATACGCACGTATGCATGTTTTCTATGCGTTACCATGGCCACTTGTAACCTTCAGGAAACCGATCCCCCATTTTGTTCGGAGTTTGAGGTATTTCTGATTAAGAGCTGTCGGCAGAACTACGAATTTAAAGTCATTAGTTTTAGTTACGAACACAGTTCCTAAAAGAAATAGTTATTTAGTTGCGTTAATTTATTAATGAAGGTGTAATTTGAAGCATGCTTTCTTATTTATATAGTTAATTGCACAAAGTATTCCACCGCACCTTCACGTTGGACATATTTCTGAGTTAGAAATGTTATTAATAGTTTGACTTGTTCGAGATTTTTATTTTACGTTGTTTAGTTAAAAGTATTTATTTAGTGAGTGTTCTTTCGAGTTCTAAAAGACAGCTAAGAACGGGGTTCAGTGCCCTAAAACAACTGATAGTATGTTTAAGGTACGATAGGTTTTTATGTAGCTTTGATGTCGTATAAATAAGATATTTGTCTCATTGATAAAGGCTGAATTTATGTGATCAGTCACCTACTATTAAGTATATTTATGTAGATTCTACCTCTGCGTAGCCTTCCTGTCCCGGTATGTTTAGTATGTTTCGTGTTCCATGGCTATATTTAGATACCTATATGTGTCTATTGGGTGTTATAGAAATCGTATTTTCTCTTTGTGCCATTGTATTTAACACAGAGTGCTTTTCGTAAGGGGCCATCCATAAATTGCGTCACATCTAGTATTATAATATCTGTGCACACGTTAAGGGGAAGGGAGGGGGGTCAACAAAGTGTGACATCGCCTTCAACTCTAGCGAATTTTTTTTTGGGGTGTCACACAGGTTTGACAAGGAAGGGGCTTCAAGAATCATTAAATTCGTGACGTAATTTATAGATGGCCCCTAATTACGAGTAAGTATTTTTCATATTATGTTTGATCATTATTGTTACTTAGGTATGGAAAAACTAATTGTAAGTTCATCCCAAATTGTAAAACTCACAAAAATGTGATAAAAAAATGCTTGGAAAGTATGCGTAATGAATAAGTGGAGCGTTCTGAATGTTTTGGTGCCTTGATAATTTAAATTACAACACGAATTTTGATTGCATGATTGTTTGAAGAATTGTTATAAATTTATCACTCAGTATTCTTAAGTCTAATATTATAATTTCACTTATTATTATTTTCCATCACGCCAAAGAAATGTAGAAAGTAGTAAAAGCTAAAATATAATTTGTAAAGAAATTCGTGTTAGTTGATCTATGTGCATCTCCAAATAAATTCATTTGTAAATAGATACATTCATAATCCAAATTTAGTTTTCATCAATCCGAATTTAGAATTCTCAAAATTGGACTGCGAATAAAAATATTTAAAATCGAATTAACTTAATGGATTGAGAAGAAAATTTGATTATTTTTAGGATTGGAATTTAGGATTTGGAAGTGCCAGTGCGTTCATTTGATTCGATTTTAAATAATAGAGCTTTAAACCTAGTGAAAAGGTGCTATTCGAGTCTAAAATAAGTATTGAATGCTGTAGGCTCTTGAGGCAAAATGTTGAAAGGCAACTTGTGATAAGAAAGTGTATAGTGTGACCAAAGAATAAACGTTGGCCAGTTGGCCATATTTGATATTTGATAGACTTTCCTTCTTGAATGGTTGAGAAATGATAGTAAGGAACTTAAATATAAGCAATCAAAAAGTAGCTTGGGACACAAATATAAAAAAAAGTATGATTGGTTTGTTGAAATTCCATTAACATAAGTTTTGGTTGATTGATTCAATAATTTCTCAAATATAAATCTTGTAAATTTTTAAATTTAATGTATGTAGTTCTAAAATATTCGTTTGACATTTCACAATAAAACTATTTTTTAAAAACGCTACGGGATTTTAATTATTTTGGTGGCATACAGTGTTCTAACCAATTAGATTTTAAATTTTGTACCAATGTAACTATATGTCCGTCCTTTTTAGTTTTGAATATTGTAACTTACCCAAACGTAATTCACTACAAAATGTACACTAATTTACAGTTAGGCAGCTGATTTCTTAAATTTATATTTTTTTGTACGCTTTTGTGATAGACTAGAAACATGTAACTGACATATAAAAATTAATTAAGCTTGGTTATCTTATTACAAAACATATTTACTTATTTAAAAAAAAAATCATTTTTTTTAATAATTTAATATATTTTGTGTGAAACTGCTCATTATTTCTAACGTATTATCATATCAAATATTAATTACGTTTATTTTAAGACTGATTGTAATATCGATTGTAGTCCCTTTTATTCATTTGCATAGGAAAATGATGCCTATCTTTTAGAACTGGTTTGTAATTGTAACAATTTAAAGAGGTAAATAGAGCAGGTTTTTCTCTTTGAATTTACAGCTTTTGAGAAAATAAGAGTTCTAGAGAACTGAAGATTGAGATTACCACATAGGTGTCAATTAAAGTGACCAATTTTGAAAATTGATGACCTATATCTGAAAAGAGTGATTTCAAAATACTGTACTCTGACAGTATAGGTACTCTGTTTGTGGGATATATACTACCTCTGGATATCTATGCTTAATTAAATAGAATACGTACGTTTTTTTTTTCAACTGTGCTTTTAAGTAATTTTGTGAGCCCATAGATCTACTTGATAGCGAGAGAGTGTGGTGCATGTATCTTCTACTCGTATGTAGTTCAATGTGCTTTATAATGTAAAATTTATTGAATATAAAATTCACACAGGTTAATATTCTAATTAAGATGATTCATGAACATCACAGTGGCACGTGTACCTACCTACTTGGTCTAATTTAAGGATCATATTTGAATAATGTATTACTTGATTATTTGATTAACCTCATTGTATCGCACTATGCGGTAAATCTAAATTAGTTTGGGACCTATTTCTCAAATGATAATAATAAAAGCTATACCTACCATAAACGTGTGAAAAAGCTTGTTTTGTTTTTAACAAACTTACTGTGACAATGGTTAGCAAAACACGCGTAAATTTGAAACTTATCTTTTGAGAAACAGGCCCCAGTTCAATTAATTCAGTAGTTATTCCAAGTACTTCTTGTATTGAACAGGTTTTTACAAATGCATGTAGAATTCACTATATTTTACTTAAGAAAAAGTAAGAAATAACGTATCCTTTCGACGCGATATTTAGGTAAACAGTTACCTACATATGTACCGTGGACCCGTTTGTACGTCTCAATCGGTCCATGGATGTTGACTCATTAGCTTAAGTTACATGAGTGTAGAGAGACGCTGTGCGTGTTAATACCCTTTCTTACGTAAAATGTTTAAATCCTCACTTTTTTCTTTGTAATTACTGCAAGAGGTCTATTATGAAATCTTCACATACTGAGTCAATGTGTCGTACTTTTCGACGAGTGTGAACTCTAGCTTTAGAAGGATTATATGAAAGAAAACTTATTTTTTTTTAAACTACTTACGAGATTAAATAAGGGAGTGGCCAACGCGTACGTCGAATTTCACCACTGTCAAAGTATCAAGCTATAGCAAATGAAGAAATCATAATATGCAACAAGGCTCTTTTCGCGCGAATAGACGAATGCCACTTCCGGTATTCAGTATGTCTATTATTGGCGCCAGATATAATACCTTATATAAAAGTTTTAGGTTTAATCGTGCAAATTTTTGGTAGATTTGACTGTGGAACTGCTAAATTAGACATGGGAATTATGATAACAATAACAGATTTGTACAAACATAATTTAAGATACCCGTAAAACTGTTCCTTGAGTTCTAATTGTTTTACTTTCACAAGTAATATTTTCATGTTCCTACATAATTCCAAACATCCTACTTTTTTACGGGTCTTAAATGCAATATTACTTGTGAATGTTAGCTAATGAACAAGTCTTGGATTTCGCCATGTCTTTAATAACCCTTATGTATGTTATGGGAACTTAACCTGGATAGGTTTAATTCAAAACGCGTGTGTGTAAACACACGATTTCACAGTAAGTGTAACGATAATCATCACAAAATTGTCGATTTGTATTTTGTAAGTGTGATTCAATGACGTCCACATTGATCGACACCACGGCTCCTAGACCTACTTACTATCTTAGTAACGATGTTTTATACATTAACATGACCTATGTTCATTTTAAATTCCAAGCCAGTTCACGAGACTGCATGCATGTTCAAAATAACAGTTTTTTACTATGAGGATATATGTTTTTTTACACGGTCATAAATTGGTCCCGTCGTATCAATCAATGTGGAACCGACTAATGTTGTTGCCAATTTGATTGTCATCTATATAAAGGAAACAGCAACTAATTACAATCGTTTTATTTCTCCTTATGATTCCTATACAGTTTAGATTACATTATATCACAGTAAACGATAGATTAAACAATGTGTTATGGAACTAGATGTACTTGCAAAACTATGTTTCTATTTCCTATGTAGTTGGTCAAGTAAAGCAGATATCTTAGCGTGTTTTACTGATTCGTTCAAAGGGCATTTGTTTTGAACGAATAGAAGCGCGCTTTCGTCTTTCTGTTCAAAGGCTACCTCAGCGCCCTCTTCGTAGAATCTGAAACAATTAAAATCATTTGTATACTAGCTTCCATCATCATCATTCTTTATTGACCTCAGAAGCTTGTGGCCAAGAACCCTGGGCGTAGATTGCTATCCTTACTTTCAGCGAGGATTTTGTGAAGCTGTTTGTTATGTTTCTCTAAATTTGTGAAGACCTGCAGTCCTAGCATGGGCGGTGGATAGCTTTTCTACGGGGAGAGGATAAAAATCCTTTCCGGGTTGTCATTTTTGTCCACCCTCCGAGCATGGCCACGCCGGTGGATAGTATATCCACAGTAGATAGACGGAGGGAATAGCGATATCACGGTTCTCCATTTCATTGTTGCCATATAAAGCAAATTAATTGAAACTGAGCTTCAATATTTTGTTCAAGCCATCAAACTTTCATGAAATATTCGTTCTTTTTGCATGTTTATAATCTGTGTGGCGGATTATAAGATGATAAACGTATTGTTTTTTTCCTCTATGGGACAAAATTACAATATTTATTTTGCAAATCTATTTGACTAAAAATATTTTATTTTAATATTTGCAAACAAAAAATTATATGCCTACCTAAATTGTAAATAAAATTGAGCGGAAGAACTAAGACCTAATGCGGAAACATTACCTTGAACAGAAATAAAACAAAATTGTAAAATACTTGTAATAACATGAAAGTACTGATTTATTAGTTTCTAAGACAGTGATCATACACTCCACAAACCAGTATAAACGCTTACATCTAGTGAATTAATATTTTTATTTCTATTATATAGATTGCGAAGAAACAAAACTCAAATCCGCAGGATGTTGGTCAGCTTTATGGTTGTATTTATGTAGCCATTGGTTCTTTCCAATGGAGCTGCATCGGGTGTATTTATTGGCTGCACTATTGGGTGCAGCGTCTTGGTCAGGTGTCATCATCAGCCACGGCTCTAAGGTGTATCCAATGTCCCCTGAAAATTGATTTGAATACATTATAAGTACCTATTATATCTCTTTTCAGTAATTTCTGGAGATTTTCAGTGGTGTGAATAAGTGTATATAAAAATAGTTGAATAAATGAACTGTTTTTTTAATAAAATATATGACTGCCCCTACTTTTGTTGAAAACCATTAGATACCCTGCGCCTTGCATCCTCTGTCCCGGGGAAGATAATCCATTTTGGCATGAGTTTAATAAAATACACAGGTACCTAGTTCATTTACTGGAAATTGTAGGGGTATCTTTAGGTAGGTTACTAATGAGGTACCTAATTACTACATTAGGTACCTCATTAGTAACCATATTAAGGAGCATATAGGAGACAATATTATGTACCGAAATTGTCACTTCTGATGATAGCTTTAGTATTTTGGGTCAGATATTTACTGTCTAGGCAATGGCCAAACCATGCCCTTGCCCTGACCTCTCTAGTCAATCTCCAATTGGGCGTAGGTATGAATGCCTACAGACCTACACCCTATAGCAGAAAAACAAATGTAGGTTATGTGGTAGGTAGTGCCATTTAGCTTAGGTATTTCACAGAATGTAAGTAAGTTATGGCTAAGTAATATCTAAATAATAACCTTTGTACGTACCGGCAATCCATCCCGATGATTTCGAGGCTGCAAGGCATCGTTCAGCTCCGCACATAAATATAACGCTATGACTTTATTGAGCCGAAATAGCCGGTGAAATTCATCATCCGGACACTCAAGTGGATTACTGGCATCTTAAGACCTCCGATGTGATTTTCTTTTGATAGTTTCAATGTTTCACCACACAATTTATTTGTAAAATGCTCGCGACATTTTGTTTTTATGAAGATAAACTTTTATACCCACCTTCAAGACAGATGATAGTTATACCCTTTCTTACGTCAATCGGAGAGTATTTTATACTCGTTTCTCCGAGTCCATGCTATGTCACGGGAATAGCGGGACATAATGTCTACGACAAACGTCAAGTGGAAACATTTTATCCCTTTCCCCTGTCACCATGCTATGACAGGTGGAGAAGATAATTATTTCTACTGTCAAGTGGACAAAAAGGGTGGAAAGACAATTTGTCCACGGCCCATGCTAGGCCCGCTGTTGGCGTTAACTGCTGCGGAAAGATTGAATTGTATGGAAATAACATTCGCTGTGAAAATGTCACGTTGACGCTTTTTGCTGCTGTAAAGCTTTACCTTGACAAATTTGCGTTAGCGTGAAAGGTAAACTAAGCGTGAGGTATTTGTCTAGCCCCAGGTTCAAGAGATATTGATGATCAATACCACTTTGTATTGGCGTTAACGCCTGCGGAAAGATTGAATTGTAAGGAAATAACATTCGCTGTGAATATGTCACGTTCACGTTTTATGCTGCTGTCAAGTTTTACCTTGACAAATTTGCGTTAGTGTGAAAGGAAAACTAAGCGGGAGGGATTTTGTCTAGCCTCAGGTTCAAGAAATATTGACGATCTAACCATCGCCAGGTTCTATATTGGGAACCGCTTGGCCAATTAATTAATTTACGAACTCTGTGGCGCAAATTTTCGTATTAAACTTACCCAGCTTTAACGTAGTATTTGACTTTGATATCGTCGCTACACCGTGGCAGGTATTTGAGTGCCTCCTCTGGTTTGCTGTACTTGAGACAGGCGTCGACGAACGGCTCGTAGCCGACGGGTGATTTCTTCAGCTTCGAGAAACGATCTAGCTCAGCCCAATCATCCTTCTCAGCCAGAGCTAGTATGCGGAGCCACCAGTATCTGTAAAGGGAAATATGTGAAATCAAAGATGGCGGCGGCGAAGAAACAAAACAAAGGGTTTAAAATCCTACTAATATTATAAATGAAAGTTTGTGAGGATGGATGTTTGTTACTCTTTCACGCAAAAACTACTGAACGGATTTTGATTAAACTTTACAGTAATAAGTATAGCTTATACATCAGAATAATAGGATAGAATAATAGGCTAATAGGTACAGGCTACTTTTTATCCGGATAAAAAGTAGCCTGTACCCGGGTACCTTGCGGGCGAAGCCGTGGGCAGAAGCTAGTTTTACATAAATTGACTTGACGACAGGAGCACATATATGCGTTTACCGTAAGAGGTTGTCGGTTACCATTTATCAATAAAACAACTTATCTGATTAAAATGCGATTTTGCTTACGGTTTGTATGACTTCAAAGATAGGTCAGATAGGTTTTTTCGCCAAAATCACTAAGGGGCGCTACGATAAACGAAGGAAGACATGTCAGGGGGTTTAAAAAAATGCTATCTACACTAATATTACAAAGAGGTAAAGTTTGGAATAGGAAGTAATGTCAAAAACTAGTTATCCGATTAAAAAAAAATATTTCACCTATATTTAGAATTGAACTTCAGGATGGACAAACGCTGTAGGTATATTATCCCATTAAAATAAAAGGGCTTGTCGTACAGACCAATTTTGCAACGTAAGTCGACGATAAGACGGTCGAGCGAATGCGTTTCCTATACGAACGCTGCCTTAAGAGCTACTTTTCATCGGCTACTTTTTATCCGGGTACCACGCGGGCGAAGCTTATCAATAAAATAAAATAATACCTTCTGTCTGGCATCCTGTATTCTGTGCGCAGTTTGTCCGCCAGCTTCCCCTCGCCCTGGTCTAAGAGTTTCTTCACTGAATCATGGAGCGAGAGGCCGACGAAACTGGCGCCGTATGTCTCTTGCAAACTGGACTGTTGCTTGCAAAGTTTGCGCGCTTCTTCGCAGATCGACACACCTGGCGTATGATAAATAGATATGCAAATGGAAAGTATTTTTTTTGTTCTAAACATTTTTCTCTAAGCATAGGAACGCCCGTCATACTAATAAGCTTTTTTATCTAGAATATTTAAGAACGAACTATGCATGCAATTCATTTATCCCACGAGCCTGTAAGTTACACAATGAACAGTTTTCTGTGTGACATTTTTTCGTTATCAGTTAATATTTAAAAAACAAGTGTCCATCATTTGACAATTTGTTGAACATCTATGCAGGTAACTCAATATGTACCTATTTACATTGTAAGGACGGAGCGCGCGAAAGCATGGTAGTACTCTCCGGCGATAGGTCAAAATAAATGTGCCAACAATTAAAGGTCTTCACGATCCAGCGTCAAGAGGCCGTATTCGTCTATGTTGGGGGATGATCGTGCATGATTGTAAGTGATCGCCTTGTCGGTTTTTCGCGCAAACATCAAAGGAGTTCGTGCGTAGTTGCGTTGAGGTACCCTCACGTACGTTGGCCGATCATTCAGTCGATCGTCGGCCGCGGAGCGAAGAGGACGTGAGGGCGGTAATGCCCGCTATTATTCTTAATATTAGTTATTCTACACTCAATAGGGAAAAACTTTTGCTATACGATTTTTGGAGTTAGGCTTTCTATTCCAGGAACAAAAGGTTGCTAAAAATCAGCTGTCTTAGGTCAATTACCTATGCACAGTTCTTGTGTTCAAACTTTGTGTAGGTACTTAGAGTAGGTAGTAGGTACCTATTAAGTCTAAGATACAGCTGTTTCAAGCGTATTGTATTTTTCAACAATCATGTTTACCCTACTTAGTTAAAGTTAATATATTCCATGGGTAGAATCACCCCCTTTCCGCTTAGTACCCTCGTTTCGGGACATAATTCATATTTACGTTATGAATTTAGATTATTATTCATTCATATGAAATTAATTAATAAATGAATTTAGACTTTGACTCTGACTACTCATACTCACTGATTACACTGTGTACTGAATCAAGATCTGTGATGGTTGCGGGGGAATATAGTCGGTTGTTCTGTTACCTAGATCGTTCTTGGCCTTCTTGTAGCACTCCCTGGCGGAGACGAGCGATGCCTCGACGCTGCCCGGGTTGGTCAGCTCGACCGCGTCGCGGATGTGGCTCGCGGCCTGGCCGTGGAACTCGTCCTCTTGCACGTACACCTGCCGCAGCGCCTCGCGGTTGTGACCCGCGCAGTACTTTATGTACAGAGAATGCGCCAGCGGGAAGCTACGGATCGTGAGCTGGAAATCAAAGTTTTTTTAACAGACATCAAAAAAGCAGAGGTCACCGCAAGTGTGCAAAATAACGTAAGCATGTGAGGAAGTCGATTTTTTTATTAAATGACTTATTAAGTGGCAAACAAGCAAACGTGAATTCAGGCGTTTGGTCAGACGACCTTATGCAGTGACACTGTGCCACTGACACAATAGAAGATTGTTCAACTAGGGAGTAAAACTATTTATACGAGATGTTTAGTAATTTCCTACTTCCTACTACTAAATGCGAAAGTTTGTGAGGATGGATGGTTGTTACTCTTTCACGCAAAAACTACTGAACGGATTTTAATGAAACTTTACAGTAATATAGCTTATACATCAGAATAACACATAAGCTACTTTTTAGCCGGGTACCACGCGGGCAAAGCCGTGGGCAGAAGCTAGTCTTTGTATAAAATAAAACAAAATGTAAAACAACTGTTGGACTTCGAAAGACTGTTATTGATGATAATGAACCGATGGCACCTGCCTACAATTGTTGGTTAAATTATCACCTCAAATTCGTGTTTCCCCATTTTCTCCTTCAAATGAAGAAGCACAATGTAGATCAGGTCAGTATCGCCGCTCGCGGTCGCTTTCAGTAGCGCGGTGGACCCTTCACCCAGCGACAGAAGTAACGGCACTTGCAGTTTGCTATGTGTCTCGTACTCTAATATCTGGGAAAAATTATATTATTCCTTGGGGCTAGACAAATACCACTTTCTGTTGTCGTTAACGCCTGCGGAAAGATTGAATTGTATTGGAATGGCATTAGCTGCGGAAATGTCACGTGACAGCTGCCAAGTTTTACCTTGACAAATTTGCGTTAGCGTGAAAGGAAAAGTAAGCGTGAGGTATTTGTCTAGCCCCCCTTGTCAACACTGTTTTTGCTAATGAAATTGAAAACGTTTACACGATACAAATAAGTCTGTATCGTAAATTATGTACCTGTACGTACTTTCTTTAAACTATCCAGGTCTATACATCAACTATTAGGTCAGTTAATAAATTTCTTGGCGCTACATAAGAAAAGTCGTTTACGTAGAAAAATGATAGGTAGTAAATAGGACACGAATAAAGTTACAACCCAATGAAGTTATAAGAAACTTAAATTAACAAATACTTAATACATTTATTCATTCAACTATTTACAAATAGGTATATACAAAAAATACAGATGAAACAGCTAGCCATCTAAAGACCGTTGCTAACGATCTATAGATAGCTCAACTTATCCAGATCACTACCAGACGGAAGCGTTCCAAAAATACTGGCCGCATTGCCACGCTGAATGGCAATGCTAATGCGTTGACCCAGATAAGAGCCAGCTTTCTGGTCTGGACAAATACTTGTCTTAATTAAAGTATAATGGGACTGTAAATCATAAAATTGTAGCTTCGGAAGCCCTTCACTTAGTTATTTTGTCACTGCAGCCGTGACATTCCTATTGTGATCAAAAACTTATGGTTAAGAAAATAATCTGAAGTTTTTCATTCACTGGTGATTCCAGCATCATGACCCAAGACCAGGGCGATGGGAGACCTTATGGTCGGCCCGAATCGGGCGGTTTTATTGCTGATCGAAGCGATCTCTTCCAGACAACTTAAACAGTTGAACGCATCGCATTTAAATGATACCCACAGACCCGGAACAAATATCTGCAGATCATGTAAACATTTCATATTGTAAAAACGGGAATTTTCACGTACCGCACTATCGGTGGAGGCACCGACTAAGTTTCGACTCATTCCGAGAGTCTTCATCAGGGTGACATTTGAAATTTTACATACACATGTAAAGGTTTGTCCCGCAGCGGGCATCAAACCCGCTTGCGTCGCAGCTGGCTACTCGGCCGCCGCGCCACAGAGGACGTCAATTTGCCAATTCAATATTGCTCAAAACTCTTTGACACTACTCGTAGTCATCACGAAAGCCGACTATCGAAAACGATACAATTTTCACGCAGGTATCGTAACTCGAACCGTCAGCAGACCTGGATCCTCCTGACCCTCACGATGGGTTCATGTACTTCGTCATGCAAATAAACTTTGTTGAAGTTGACGCCGTGCATTATTCCCGACGACTATTTATTATTATATTTTGTACATAGATACAAGTAGGTTTCTTACTTTTATAGCGAGTGCTTTCCGTCCCTTCTCGGCAGCTTTCATAGCAATAGTCGTGTATGAGATACCGGGCACGTTGCGGAGTTTGTCGCCGATCTCTCTAGCGGCACTTTCGTTGTCCAAATGGGGTTGGGTCACCTGTTACATTCACATTTTACGTTCATAAATTTCAACTAGACTAATAATAAAGCTGAAGTCTTTTTTTTTTGTTTGATCGCGTTGATCTAGGGAACTACCAGTCGGTTTTGAAAAACCGACTTTTATTGATTAGATACATATTAGTTCTCAGTTCTCACCTTGTAACAAGCCCAGTGTGATAGCACGCGGGTCCTTCCGTCTTTCATCTGTAGGTACTGCGCTATGTGTGTGGCGAGACAATGCAGGCGCCGCCATATCAGACGGTCCAGTAACACTCGCTCGCCCAGATTACCCATTCTGTGGTCAGACTGCTCAGGATATTATTGTTGCGAGCTAAACTATCCCTTACAGAAGTAAGGATCAGAGATCTGCCATGATAATAATAATGCTGGACATTTTTCACACAACATCATCTAGCCCCAAACTAAGCAGAACTTATTCCAAAAACTATCGTGAACTTGACTATTCATATTGTAAAAACGGGATATTTCACGGACTGCACTATCGGTGAAGGCACCGACTAAGTTTCGACTCATTCCGAGAGTCTTCATCAGGGTGAGTGATCGCGACTTTCTCTCTCCGCGTCGCGCCGTGCATATGCATTATTAATTTTATTTTATGATTATTTTAATAAATAAATGAATAAGGCTTGCTGCATTTGTCAAAGGATACTGCACGGAGGTCAGCGGTATAGCGACCTTCGGGTCCCGCACAGCGTTGAGTACCCGCAGCCATCTGCAAGTCTTCACGTAGAGGTCCGTTAGCTCGGGGTCCATTATGAAGCCCTTGCCGAACTGAGCCGCCCGGATCAGCATCTTCTGTACCTGTCAACCGCAACATTCTTATCATATCACCAGAATTCAATACAATACAATTATTTTATTTCGTAACATAGGTATAGGCACAGACTGGTCTTAATATCTAATTAAGATCGGCTATATTTTAACTGGCTTATAAATAAATTGACTAAATAACATTCAGCTCCATCCCAAGGTTGTCTGGAAGAGCTCGCCTTAAAGCAATAAGACCGCCCATTGTACTTTAAGTTACATTACTTTTTTGTTTATTTTGTTATCTTGTGGTGTACAATAAAGTATTTACATTCATTAATTCATTCAAAAGATTACATTTTAAAAATAAATTTAATCTATAATCTATCCTACCTTAATCTATCGTCAAATCTGTTTTGGATAACTGCAAAGTTCCCCTTTAGGTAGAGCCTCGGCGCTTTGAACCGAAACATACCAAGAAATTCAATCAGGCTTGCATCGGACCCAGTGGCATAGCGGGTAGTGCGCCCTCGTTCTTAGAAGTCCCTGGTTTGATTATTTTTGGGATATGTTCTAGTAGCCAATCCTGGTGTCAGAGTTAAGACAACAAAAAAACAAACACGCTCACGATTGGATTCCCCATAATGGACATCTTTAGTGCGTCGACCTTTGAGACCAAGTAGGGGGTAATCTGAGGCATGTCCAAACATTGTATTTGGCACATGCGAGCGTTTTGCAATTAATTCACATTCCACGCCTACCGCCGGTTGCAAGCCTACCGCCACTTTATTAGAACACTAACCGATGGCACACGCCAATTTTTGCTTCTAGAGCATGCCGGTTGCCTCACGATGTTTTCCTTCACCGTTTTGAGCACGTGTTTACTGTGTTTTTTTAGTGTTTTAAGGCCGTTTTAAGTTTTTTTTAATGATATTTAAAGTGAGTGTAACACGCATTGATAAGTACCTCAGGGCTGAACTCAAACGCAGCAGCCTCGATGCAGTCCTGCACTGCGGTCGGCAAATCCGGCTTCACTAGGCGGATGTACTCGTCTGCCCGGTGGCTGCGTTTCTGAACAAAATGTCGATGGATATAAAAAAAAACATCGAGCACATAACCCCAGAACACGTAACCATAAACACATAACTGCAAAGCACGTAATCACAAAGTAAAAAGACGCACGCACGGGTTCAACTTTTGGTAAATTCTAGCGACGCAGTGCTAAAACATCATATTGAACGGCAATGTTCTGTTAACACATCAGGTCAGACAGAACATTACGGTTCAATATGACGCCCCTCAGGGTTATGTGCTCGATGTAAAAAAGCAATTAGAGTTAATGTGATTTGGACTCCAGCACTTTTTTTTGAGCTCAATTCTTGAGGGTCTTCTAGGCAGTAACATCACGCTATGATCTTAGGAGCCGAGCAATAGAAGTAATAGTGCGGTCCGGCAATGCGACGCGGTAGTTAGCTAGTAATTAATATTTGTTATTAACTGTCTCACTATCATATACTTCCATAATTTGTGGTCTTTTATGCCGTGCTAAATCTGTTATTTTTATGCTTCTGTACCCTAGTATTATTAATTATTCTGTGCGATTTACCTCTTGCGTTTCAGTTGGCGACTTCCCACCCCTCACCGAGATCGTCAAAAGGTCTACTTCAGCAAAAAGCGTCGCCTTACCTGAAACTGTCTAGAAGCCTCCACTAGATAGGACCCCGCCGCGGTGCTATTGATCCTGAATATCTTCTCCACAACGTACGGTACTTTCTGAATGAGCTCGTGCGACAGTTCGGAGACTACGCGCACGCAGTCCATCTCCTGGATGAGGTGGAATGGTCCGTCGTAGGGGAAGCACGAGGAATTACCCTTGGTTCCGTATATGGCCATCATGTCGTCCCAATGCGCGACTATCGCTTGCGACCCACACCTGGAAACATCAAAACATCATTTGTTTTTTTTAGGGTATCGTATTTCAACAATTCCCTAAATAAGATCACTTTGTGGTCAGTCCCCTTTTTTAGAACAGATGAAGGTGTCAACTTGAATGTTTACGGCACTATAAGCTCGCAGACCTTTTGTGGTATAAATTTCACAAAAGGTCTGCGGTCATGCACTCATGACACAAAGATGTGGCATTTAATGTACCAATGTTTGGTACATTAAATGCCACATCTTTGAGTCAAAATGCCAAAAATGAAAATCCTTTAGGGTACTTCCAATAACATCACAATTCTGAAATTTCATGCATTCCATGCCAGGAGCTTTTGTGACAAAAATAAAGGAACAAGTCTAAAATTGATGAATTTGACTGCTTAAGTACTTCAACTCTAAAATGGGATGATCAAGAATGTAGAAAAACGTGTCTGAAACCAGATATATACTCACATATTTAGAATGTACGGAACCCTTAGGGCGCGAACCCGCGCCCTAAGGGTTCCGTACATTTTTTCTTTGAATAAAAACGAACTTGCACTTGTTCGTTTTTATTCAAAGAAAAATATTATGGCCCAATATTTCGATTAAGCAAACTCGCATCTTCGACAGTTTCTGGGACAAATGTAATATTAACCCGATTCTATTTTATTCAAGGCTTTGCAGAATCACAAACTTACCACATTAGCTCTTTCGGTTGTTTGATGTAGCCGGTATCAACTTCCGAGTATTTTGTCTTGAACTCTGCGGAGCCGATCCAAAGGAACCCGGAGTCTGTGAATAGGGCTACATGCTTGCCGTTTTGAGACGCCACTATTGACAGGATTTGGGTGTATGGGTTCTTTACTTCGGGACGCTGTAAAGAATATTAGTCCAGTTAATGGTACATTAGAAGAATACTGACTATCGAACATAATACCTAACAACTAAAATAAGCATTCCACATAATCGAAGTTTCGTATTTCCTTGTTCTTTTACTTAAAAAAATATATACCACAACAAAGTACTCCATGTTTGTCTGTAGGTTTGATGAAGTTTGTGAGGTAAGCTGGACGCGGACGAATTGGAGGGCGTTACACTTTATACTTGTTAATCCTACTACTATTTAAACGCGAAAGTTTGTGAGGATGGATATTTGCTACTCTTTAACGCAAAAACTACTGAACGGATTTTGATGAAACTTTAAAGTAATATAGCTCAGAACAACACATAGGCTATTTTTATCCGGGGTACCACGCGGACGAAGCCGTGGGCAGAGGCTAGTATTATAAATACGAAAATTTCGATGCTTGTTCCTAGATATCTTCGTAACAGCTAAACCAATTTGGAACCCCACTCGGGCGAAGCCGTGGGCAGAGACCAGACGTACCATAAGTATGGCTCGTGTTTCACCGAGCTGGCATTTATAGATCTCCTTGTCGCGACATACGAGGAAGCCAGAGTTGACGACACACCAGCACGATATTGGTTCATTTGCTCCTGAAAATTGTACAACTTTTTGATGAACACAAAGGAGTGAACAGTAAACAATCTTAAGAAACAGACTAAACTGCGCGAAAAAGCAAAATGGCGCGTCCGTCAAAAGTTATCATACGCAGTAAGTATATTATTTTAACAACATTTGACGACCTCTGTGGCGTAGTGGGCGAAGGTCCGCCTGAGACGCAGAAGGTTGCGGGTTCGATTCCTGTCACGAGACAAATGTTTGTAAGATCTGCAAATATTTGTCTCAGGTCTGGGTGTTTTTCTATGTATAATATGTATGTATTTACAAAAAAAAGTATATAAGTAGTATATCAGTCATGTAGTTCCCATAATACAAGCTCTGCTTAGTTTGGGGCTAGATGATGCTGTGTGAAAAATGTCCAGCATTATTATTATTTATTTATTTAAAGACCGTGTATTCCATTATATATTGCAGTGACGTGTACCCATAAATACGTAGAACCTTCGTGGAAGCCATACGAAAAAACACATTACATTGAGTTTATACAAATACGCAGATTTAAAGACCTGAATTTAACTTTGTGATTGTGCAGCCAAATGGCTAATTTTAGGGCAGTTTGACTTACTAGGTAAATCGGGCACGGATCTTATTTTAGGCTCAGATACATTGCTGAGCAGGAACATCCTATTTGAAGTGGTTATCACACCAATTCCAACACCATGCTGACTTGAGAACAACTGAGCTTTAATAACCTGCGGAATAATAGGTAAAAAATAATAGCTCCATGGGAAGGTGCAAAAAAAATTACATATCCTACTTCTATTATAAACGCGAAAGTTTGTGAGGATGGATGTTTGTTACTCTTTCACGCAAAAAAACTACTGAAAGGATTTTGATGAATCTTTAAATGAATATAGCTTACTAGCCTCTGCCCACGGCTTCGCCCACGTGGTACCCGGATAAAAATGGATATGTGTTATTTTATGTATAAGCTATATTACTGTAAAGTTTCATCAATATCCGTATAGTGATCTTGATGAGACGAGCTCAAATATTTATACTTTTGTGAGTAATAAATAGCATAAGTGACAGTTACCGGCCGCAATATTGTTTAACTAGCTTCTACCCAAGGCTTCGGCCGCGTAGTACCCAGATAAATAGTAGCCTATGTGTTATTCTGATGTATAAGCTATATTACTGTAAAGTTTCATCAAAATCCGTTTAGTAGTTTTTACGTGAAAGAGTAACAAACATCCATCCTCACAAACTTTCGCGTTTATAATAGTAGTAGTATACATCAGAATAACACAAAGGCTACTTTTTATTCGGTATGACGCGGACGAAGCCGTGGACATAAGCTAGTTTTATAATATAACCTTTAGTTTTATTTTCCTGTGGCTCGCCTATTGGTAAGCGATTAGCATAACTTATAGACTCTCACAACAGCAGAGACATTACTCACGCGTTGCCGAGCCTTATACATAATGTAATTTCACTAACACTCCTTCTAACTGAACACAGTAATGTTAGTGTTACTATTTGGCAGCAAAAATCGTAATATTATGTGGATAATTAAACTGGAATAGAGTTGGGACACATCCTATTCATATTCATATATGTTTTCTATGTATAATATGTATGTATTTACAAAAAAAATATGTATATAAGTAGTATATCAATCATATAGTTCCCATAACACAAGCTCTGCTTACTTTGGGGCTAGATGATGCTGTGTGAATATGTCCAGCATTATTTATTTATTTATTTTATTATATTTTATTGCTGTCATGTACACAGTTTAGTATAGGTGTTTAAACAATACATAAGAAAGTGACATGAACCCCGTTAGGGCGCTGCAACTTTGGGTTCGATTGTGTATGTTAATAAGTAACTGTTTTTTTTTCCTGCCAATCTCTATTTCAGTTTCGTTTGATTAATGTGTTGCAAGATGTGGTCATGATATGACTGAATGTTGGCTGATGGGTCGTCAACGTCGCACAACGGCTGTGGGTGGTTAATTAAGGCCTGAATTCATAGTCGGGGGTTGAACAGTCCCCCAAAATCCATCATTCAGCATTTGCCTTATGGATGGGTGCATAAAGGTTAAATTCAGACTTGAATTTTTACTTAGCGCCTGAACAATACCCTAGGGGAGCCCCTATTTGTCTATGAATTCGGGCCTTAGATTAGCTCTGGACCGTGGTGGATGGCACTAACTGATGGAAACCTATACTCAGCAGTGATGATGTACATGTCGTTATCAAGAGCAGTTTAGCAAGTGTTGATGAAACATGCCCTTAAATACTTAAAATAGTATGCTAACTCCAATTGAATGGCAATGTAAACTCCATAACTGTTTTAAACATTATATACATTTCCTGTTGTTTCCTTGTTCATTATCATAATCATTATCATGAGGTAATAAAATAGGAGCTTATCAGCATCAGTACACACACAGACTTTTAATAATATCCCAATAATGTTATGGAAGAACCAATTTGGAAGGAATCAAACACCCAAACCCATTTTAAATTTCAAAACTGACCACACTTTAAAGTCTGGTTTTTCAATTCTGCAATAGAAATGCCTGATAACAGGCAAAAATAAATCATTTCATTTCTATAAAGAATTGAAATTATTGTGGTTTAGTATCATCTTAGGATATATTACAATGTTTAAATATGTTGATAGTGATATGCTAGTTTTTTCATATTATTGTAAAGTTTTATAAAAATATTGTTCCATGTGATATCTGCATTAAAAGTAGCCTATCTATCTATATACAAATAATAAAGATGAATAGTTTGTTTGTATTTTTGCTTGAACATGCTAATGTCTAGAACTACCAGTTGGATTCGAAAAATGCCTTTTGCATTTGATAGCCCATTTCTTAAGGAAGATTACAGGCTATTTAACATCACGCTTCGACTCATAGGAGCCAAGCAAAAGAAGTAATAGCACTGGCGGGCGATGTGACACGGTGGGCTGAGGGCGGCTGTGGCTCAGGTAGTGTTTTTAATGGTTGGTCTGGTTGGGATTTATATCTATTCTAAATGTCATCTAAATACTTTAGCAAAATAGTAACAAAATAATTACAAATAGTAACAAAATTATACATTTATAATAATAGTAAATTGAAAGGATTGTACTCACTTTTGTGTCTCTAACTTCTTGTCCCAGACTGAAGGTTCTCTGGTAGGCTCCGAACATATCGTAAATAAGGACATCTCCACTCTCTTGGATGCATAGTAGCTGTTCCCCATCTGACCAACCCATTTGGACTAGCACTCCACTGTTCCACTGAAATGCACAAAGAGAACAATTGTTATAATATATACACCATGGGGGGTAACAAGTTCTATGACATGACAAAACTCAGTTCTGGAATAAATATTTGGCAGATTATGCATTAGCACTATCTTAAAAAATCAGGGTGTTTTCATGCTAACAAAAATTTGTCAAGGAAAAACTTGGCAGCAGTCACATGACATCTCGAAAGCTATTGTAATTTCCATCACCAATTTCTTTTGGATTTAACATGCAGGCTAAAACTTACCAAAATCTTAGCTATAACATTTCCAGCACAATTGTAAATTGTAATGACAGGCTTAGCAGTGGTGGTGATCCTCACACACTGTTTTCTATCCCTGACCACAGCGATGGGGCCTCCATATGCTGCACCACTCACTACCATGCTATCTAAGCCTTCATCCATGGACCAGTTCATGTTGTACAGATCGAATTTCCTGTAAATAGTTTTTAAAACTAATATCTTGGTAATGACACAAATAACATTGTATTGAAGAGCTTAAAGTAGGCGGAGACAGTAGACCCAAGTAAAAGGTACTTAAGCTACTAAAGGTACCTGTAATAGGAGTCCAGTTGGAACCAATCTGCAGTTAGTAAAGCTGACATTTTCCCTATGTTACTGGCTTTGCTGAAACTGAAATAGAAGTCCACTGGCGTAATTTTTCAGTCGTATAATTTTACAAGTTGTTGCTACAGAACAAACGTTTTTATTTTCTTCATAACAATTATGAAGCTTAATTCACAAGTTGAGTTGTCAATCGATCTACAGATGAAGGATTTGCACGAAGAAAGTACACCTCAATCAAACCTCCAAATATTCAATATAAAATTAAAATTCATAATCCAAAATTCCAAATCCAATCAAAACAAACGTAATGTGAAACAAAATGTCAATTGTCAATGTCAATCAAACAAACTACTGTCAACGTCATCAACTCAGAAGGGGACTCCGTAGTTCTATGATCAATGGGTGAAGGACGTAGTATTCCTCACTAGTCTATGGGGTGAAGCCGTTCCCAGACTTTTCACAAGGCCTACAACAAGGCTGTGTACAAAATAAGTTACCTAATATGTTACTTAATTGAAATTACTTAGAAGATTACTTGGATAGTTAATTTCATAATCACAACATTCGTAAGTTGGGATTTTGTTAGCAAAAAACATCTAAACACAGGTAGGTTACCAAACAAATTTTTGTTATAATTTACGGCTGCATCGATGTAAATGAGATTTGGAACAGGAGTAGTTCGTGTCCTAGAATGGCACATATAAAGGTTATTTTTATTCGGGAACCAATGCTCCTCGAATTTTTCCAAATTTTTTCATGTTTTTAAAATACCTATTGTAAATGTTTTAAGTTTATTATTTAGTTGTAATTTCTACACATAGGTAGTAGGTAAAATTTGATATTAATTGATTTATTTTAAATTAGGGCATTTTACAACAAAAGTAATGTAGGTAGCTCTGGCGAAACTTGCTGTTGTAATTATCGGTCGCATCTGTTAGGCATGCTCTCCGAGGATGGACACGCTCAGTTGTAGAGGCCATAAATAAACGGTCACTCAACTAGGTTAACCTAGATGGTAAGCTACAAAGGAACTTATTTACGCCACGACAACCGATTGAAGTAATACCTCTACCTTAATAGGTACCTATTTAAATAAATATCTACTTATATAACCTAGAATGGGTATCCAAGAACCTCCTAACTTATGTACCTAACTACTTCATAATATAACTTCCGACATTAAGCCCTAATGGATGCTATAAGTTAATATTACTTCCACTTCACACCTTAATAGCAGAAGCTGCCTATTTTGCTGCAAGTTGAAAAGCTGACTGATTGATGCGAAAACTTCTATACTTACCTGTGAATGTAAGAAACTATAAACAGAAGTACTTCGGTATAACTTGCATCCATCTATCTTAGTTGTAGTAAGTTCTTTGAAAAAATAATGTATTTGCTTGACACCAATGAATTTGCAAACTTTGTTCTTGAGCTACCTATCGAAATTTTAAGTAGGTGAGACCTATATGGAAAATGATCCATGGCCTTAATATTCACCCCATCTTATGTATGTTCGTATCTTTCGCTGGTCTTTGATTAAAGATAACATATAGTGACAAGTTGGTCTAAAGGTTTTTTGAAGAACACCATTAAAAAGGGAATTTATTAAAAAAACATATTCTCCTTATTGGTGACCCCGATGCAGTCGAAACGGAACATGAATGTCGGTGTCGTCGTATCAACATCTGCCGTTCCTAGGATAGAACAAGTTCCAACCGTGTTTCCCATATTGGTGACTCCAATGCATGGTGCAGGATTTGTGATTCGAATCGGAAAATAAACGTCGGTACATCTTTTTTATTGGGTTGTGTACCTACTAATAAAATACTTGGCGATGTTAGGAATAAGCCTTGAAAAACAATATAAAGGGTGTCGTTGGCACGTGTGGCAACCGATCCATCACGCTAAATAAACATAAAAGAGCCAGACAAAGTTTGAAACTAAATAAATAAGTAGGTGCGCAAACATTTCAGCTCTGATTTACGATCGGCCTATTTGTTACTTATGGCTCGTCTAGGGGTAGGTATGTACCTACCCCTAGACTTACCTCCTACAAAAGTTTCGTTGAACATGATAACTACATGGAGCCCGCTTGACATAGATGAAAATGTTACATTAGGTTCCCTGTCTGTCTGTCTGTTTGTCAAAAACTTTCTTGTTTTACATTTTTTATTTTGATGTAGATACATTATTCAATGTTTCAAATCAAAATTGAAGACGACCTAACGTGTAGAGGCGTTCTGTGGAAGACAATTATTCTGAGTGGAGGAACTAAGGTCTGCACTGACGTCCCGCATTGGGTTGTACCTATTGTTGTTATCTATGAGGACATGACGTTTTCGATGTTTAGTGGATTCTATTGTGGAGTCTGATAGTGGATAATAAACAAACAAACACTCTCATGACGGGTTTTCCCATGATATTTAAGGATACCAAGTGAGGGGGGTAGTTAGGGCACGTCAAAACATTATATTTGGCACTATGCCCGCGTTTTGGAAGTAGGTAGTAAGCATTCTAAGTGACTAGCTGCAAGCCCATCGCAGCTTATTGGAACACTAACCAATAAAACACGCCTTCTAATTTTTGATGATAGTGGATTAAGGGATCATAATTAAATGTTGTCTTTTTGATTTAATCCTCACCCTATGGTAACACACGGAATAGCCTTTACTCTTATGTAGTATTTGTACATAGGTACCATGTATCTATTCAATGGTAGGTACGATAGGTAAAGACTCGATTCACGGTAGACAAAAAGCTAGGTTACCTATATAAAAGCGAGTTGGTGGGTAGGTACAAAGGTTACTTGTTATGCAAAATACCATCTCGAGTGCCACATCACCTGCTGTGAATTAGGTAGGTACCTAAGTATGCGATCTAGAGTTTCATTGTGAAATGTCAAATATAACTATACGAAAAGTAGGTAGGTAAAACAAAGGCACAACAAAGGCGCGTCATGACATCGAAATGAAGTAACGAAATAATTTGGAAATGTCATTCAGAGCCTGTCTTGCGACCTCGCTCCCACTCCGAGCAACGGTACCACGCCGGACTTGCCAGTAGTCTGCGCCGGCGCACCACGCTCTGAGGTCCCTGCCCTCACTGCGCTGGCTTATAGAAGCGTACGCAATCAAAGCCTCTTTACGAAAATCTAAACCGGACATACAAAGCGCGGATCATACGGCAGGTGGGTAAGTAGATACCTATCCAAAACCAACCGAAAGTACGTAAAACTTTTGAGCGAGCGTGTGAGAAAAGTTATCACTAAAGCCTTTTACAACCTCTCAGCTCTTCCCGAGTTCAATGTGATTTGTGAAATGGTGCCGATTATGGAGATTTCGTTGGTGAGGTGATTAGACTGTGTTTGAACGTCAAAGTGAAGTTTGTGAGTGCGGTTTCCAGTTAGAAAAGTTCGGGAACAGCGTCAAAGTACAGGTAAGTTGAAAAGCAACATTTTGAATTTTAAACGAGCACTTTTCACTATGAATAAACGTCTTCATGTTTTGTCGTAGCTAGGTTCGTACTTGGTAGCTGTGTAAAATAGGTACATTTGTTTAAATATTCACGGGTTGATCGTTAGACGACTTTGACAGAGATGTACCTACCTGCCTACTTGAATTGGTAGGTAAATGAATTTAGTATAATTATTGTGAAGGCTTTATGTAAGGGCACTTCGGAGAGCGTTTTTTTGTGAATTTAATGAGAAAGCAATTTACCTAAAAAAGGCCTTTAGGTAAATTGCTGTTTTGTTTACGATTCGTAAGTCTTAGGAGGCGGAACTCATTGTGTAAGTATCTGTATAGAGTCTGTCCGTCTGGGATTTGTATTTCTAAACCTAGATGTAGATTACTTTTGAGGTAGGTATACCTATCTAAGCAAAGGTTTCAAGGGACACGGTAGCCACAGGCTTTGAGACAACATGTGTCGGTCGGCCTAATCTATGCGCAAAAGATTTGGAAATCTTATTTGTTTTCCATTTGGTAGAGACGAAACTCTATTATTATTTATTCTGTGACTCTACCAAAGTCAGTCCTTATCTTCCGTCTTTTTAAAATTTTGATATTGTGTGTTATCCATACCTATTATTTGTGTACGTACTGTTGGGAGCATAAAAAAATCGGTTGGTATATTATTTTGTATGAACTCTGAACACATGTTAACGCAAAGTTCAAGGCCCGCTGCACCCGTCAGGGGTGCCACTGACTAACGCAAACTTACCCAGCTATTGTCAAATAGCTCACAGTCACAGCGACATCCGTATTTACTCGGGTTTGATCGGATGCAGGACAAATTGAATTCGGTCCGGGTTATCTCCATCCGTTTTTTCTCGGATTCGGATCGAACGCAGTGTACATTGTAGGTACCTTTTAAAGGATTCAGTTAAGTAATTTTATCTCCTGAAGGCATAAGAATAGCTGATGAAAACGTTTTTGAGACGAACCAGCCGCAGTGTACGAGACGGCTCCAATACCACACAATGAACCGCTGATATCTCCTTATCACAGACCAGTTAAAGTTGGTCTGTTGTCTTATGAAATCAATCATAACTGTCGTCTTTGCAATATTTTGGGGAGGTCTACTTGCAGCTGAAGCCTTTTCCGGCTTGCAAATTTTCAGGGGAGTATTTAAACTATTCTGTACAAAATTTTAAGTAAGTAATCATCTCATTCGCCCGCCTCTATCAGCAAACGTAGCAAATACAAAATTGTAATTTAGAGCCATTAAATTGATGAAACTGGGCATTATTCCGCAACTTACATCTCCGCAATATCTTATTTATACTTAAGTATACTATAGGCAACTGTGCAACTGTATTTAGTATTAACACATATTCGACAAGAACACTGAACTCGTAGAAGTTTAATAGAAGATCTCATTATAATTTTTAGGGTTCCGTAGTCAATGAAACTATAAGGAAACCTTATAGTTTCGCCTTGCCCATCCGTCGGTCCGTCCATGGCTTAGCTCAGAGACTCTTAGTTCCTACTAGAAGCTGTAACTCGGCTTGGGTATTCATATTAATCACGCCGACAAAGTGGTTAAATTTAAAATCTTGATTTTTTAGGGTGCCTCTCCTACACGTAAATTGGGGATGTTTTTTTTACTTGTCTATTCCTATGGTGTGGGGTGTCATTGGATAGGTCGAATAATGCGGGTGTGTGAAAGCCATCTTTCAATTCAGGGATTCGTTTGCGAAATAATAAGCTTTAAGGTACTAATTTTTGTTAGAGTTAAAGTTGCCTTATTGGCAACTACGGAACTCTACACTACGCGTGGCTCGATATGCACTTGGCCGGTTTTAATTATAATAAACTAGTTCAGACCCCCCGGTTTAAACGTGAATTTTCTTACTTGTTTCAAATCCGTTTCATCCCACTGTCCATTATTTACCTACCAATATATTTTGTAAAGTATGGACAGTCTTTCCTGCAAAAATGAGACTCGTGCTATGAGACAAGCTACGATAAAACGGCATCGTTCGAACTTTATCGATAAATCGTAATGTGTGGGTGGGTGCTTTGGGTTTACTTAATTTTGGTGTGTGATAAATCAGTAAGTATAAATAGAGTTTTCTAGAAGTAATAAATAGCCAAGTCTTACGTTGTTGGGATTGCTACCGATGCACGAAATTCAGTTTGAATTCAGTTAGATACAACCAAATAGAAATACTTTCACATTCTGTAAACGAGTGAGGTTCAGTGCAAGTAATAATTTACTATTCCATTTGGAAACGTATTAAGTATTCAAGCTAATACGCGGTGCCCTAGATACGGTTATGCTATTATAAGTATCTAATTGTGTGAATGTTACAGAAGCTAGAACAAGAGGGTTTTACAATTAAACAATTATTTCTACGTTTAACTTTTTGAATAAAAGTAGTATTTCTTACTATACCATTTGCATTTCTATCATCCAATCTATTGCATCAAAATGAATTGATTTTTTTTCTATTCATCTCTATTATGGTAGAGAATCATGAGACTAAGTAACTCTTGTCGTGTAATTTCTTTATATATCTTCATCATCTGGAGATGGCGATAATAAGACAATATCACGTCTCATGCCTTGTGAAAGTAAGCGATTCATACGATAGCTGTTAATGCTCATAGAAGCATGTCCACTCGCATCAGATGACCACTTTGATAAATATTTTCCGGCCCTGTCACAACCTTGTGTTACATAAATGGGCTGGAAGCAATGAAAGCGTAAGACATTCTCACTGGTAACGTAAGAACGTCAACGCTTTTTACTTTTTACACTCACTTTCTTTTACATAAATGTAGATGCCCAATGATACCTACTCTACCTTCAACGCAGGTCAGTAATGTTATTTTGTTATCTTGGCGCAGTCGTTCCCTACCTTTTACATTAATACTCATACATAAAATAGGACTGCCACCTTGCCAAAGTACAGTCTCAATCAAATCACATTTTAAAATGCTCTACTTTTTTATCTGGTAAAGTAGCTATTGTGAGTAATAGTGAAACAGCTGTAATATGCTTGGGTAGTTCTGTTAATAATTACTAACCAAAGCCAGTTAATTTATAACACAATTTCTATAATTATGAGGAAACACATACGGCAGTTACGTTCATGTTTTTTTGCTAGAACTTCATTCTCGGACTAGCTTTCTCTTCTTGCAAACAGTCAAACAGATTGGGTACCTAAGTAATTCAAAATATTGATCTTAACTCAACGAAGATTTCTGTATAGGATTTATGATTGGTCGTCGCTTTCATTTTGTTTGACTTTAGAATTAACGCACAGCCATGAGTCCTAAAGACCTGAAACTTGGAGGGTTCGTTACTTTTAAGTGTAAAAGTGCATTAGAAAAGGGTTTCCCAAAGTTCCACGTCAGAGCAGCAGATAAAAAACTCAACGTCCTTTTTCCAGCTATGAAACCTATTTCAAGCGGTCATGGATTTGAGTTCTAAGCCTTGAGGCTTGATTTTTTTCTGTGATTATACATCTCATTTTATTAATGCAATTTTATTACACATAAAAAAGAAAATCTCTAGTTCGCGTTTTTACCACTAGTCGTATATAGGAAGCCTCACCGTTTGCGGCAATTAGCCGACTCTAACGGTAAGATGGTCATGCTTGTCGGAAAGTCGGTGAACGAGCATCTATAATCGCTTGAATAGCTCTAATCGTTGCCTTTAAACTTGTATGCCAGATAGGACCCTATTAACAGTCTACTAGACCGGTATGAGAGACGCAAAAAAAGTTCGAGTATCACAATTATTGTAGCTTTTAAAAGATCTTCATGATGTGATTCTAAAATTCAAGTTTTTGCTATAGCTTCATAGATAATCATAAAAAGCTATGGTGTTAAAAACTAGCAGATAGGTCTATAATGTGTGAAATGCTTCACTTCGTTGACATAATATTGTTTGAAAATCCTACTAATATTATAAACGCGAAAGTTTGTGAGGATGGATGTTTGTTACTTTTACACGCAAAAACTACTGAACGGATTTTGATGAAATTTTAGAGTAATATAGCTTATACATCAGAATAACACAAAGGCTACTTTTTATCCGGGTACCACGCGGGTGAGCCGTGAGCAGAGGCTAGTGATATTTAAACCCGAGTCATAATAATTCCCGTAGCGTTTCATATCGCCACTTAATATTTGATCTATGTGCAGTAGTGGACTTCTACAGGCTTTCTAACTTTTGAAAATTTAGCAAAAAAAGAGCATACCTATTTCAAAATCGACACGTGTCATCTCATCACTAAAAACTTTAAGAACACAAAAATATTATTAAATAAATAAGTAACAGTTACTGTTTGTACCTGTTCAGAAAATAATTCTATACCTACTCTACATAGTAATCTCGGCGGTAAGTAGATTTTAAACACGTTTTTTTCTGAAAAATGTTTCAATGTTCTGCATAGCATATTAAAAATCATACATATTAAAAATTTACAAAAAAAATTACATAAGTAGTATATCAAACAGTCGTGTAGTTTCCATAACACAAGCTCTGCTTACTTTGGGGCTATATGATGCTGTGTGAAAATATACAGCATTTTTTTATATTTAGGCACGTGACTTTTCAACTTTGGTGTTGCAAGCCATAGGTTACGGTAATCGCTTACCAACAGGTCGGTCGTATGCTGGTTTGCCACTATAACTTTATTAAAAAAAATGCTATTTGATAAGTAGGTACATTTATTTTTTGCTACTTTTTTCATCACCATCATCAACAGTCCGTAAAAATCAACTGCTGGACCTATTCAGCCTCCCCTAAAGAGTGCCATGACGAACGATCTTGTGCCACCGACTTCCCGTGTCCGTATATAGGGTGTGTATGTTACTGTTTAATATTGCGAAATAAAACGTTTCCCTTTCACTTCATATCATCAAATGGGTGCTTTAAATGATAATTAAATTATTGGAAAACAGTTACTGTATGAGCATACGGGCTATCTATAGTTACTTACTATTGCATATTATGCAGGGTGAGATACTCATTATTGCTAGGTACTTTCACAGGATAAATAATATACTTATTTGGGGTAAATATAGATAGACATATAGAAAATTATCTATATAGCATAGGACGTTATGACATTACCAGATACAGCAAGTGTGACTGCAGGGCGTCATGACGCTATTAGATCCTAGAAGTGTGATTGCAGAACGTCATCACGTTACCAGATCCAAGAAGTGTGACTGCAGGACGTCATCACGTTACCGGATCCAAGAAGTGTGACTGCAGAACGTCATCACGTTACCGGATCCAAGAAGTGTGACTGCAGAACGTCATCACGTTACCGGATCCAAAAAGTGTGACTGCAGGACGTCATCACGTTACCGGATCTAAGAAGTGTGACTGCAGAACGTCATCACGTTACCGGATCCAAAAAGTGTGACTGCAGGACGTCATCACGTTACCGGATCCAAGAAGTGTGACTGCAAAACGTCATCACGTTACCGGATCCAAGAAGTATGAATGCAAAACGTCATGACGTTCTTCTTCTTCTTCTCAGTCCTTGCGCTCCTGACAGAGCGGCCATGGTCATCATGATTCATGATGTATTATTGAGGACCGATTTAGGTTATTCGCACACATATCTATATGTGTCTGTGTGTTATATGACTCATAGACATACTTATGTTGACATGTTTTCACACATAAAGTAGACATACGTTATGTGCGAGATTTTTTATAACCTACTAGGTCCTAAACTGCTTGATGAATTTTGATAGATGAGGTATCGAGGGACTCGTTAGCATCCCGAAAGTGACATAGTGATCTTGATGAGACGAGTTCAAATATGTATTTATACTTTTGTGAGTAATAAATAGCATAAGCGACAGTCACCGGCCGCAATATTTTTTAAATAGCTTCTACCCACTTTGCCCGCATAGTACCCGGATAAATAGTAGCATATGTGTTATTCTGATGTATAAGCTATATTACTGTAAAGTTTTATCAAAATCCGTTTAGTAGTTTTTGCGTGAAAGAGTAACAAACATCCATCCTCACAAACTTTCGCATTTATAATAGTAGTAGGAAATGAAAAATTAAAATATTTGAACCGTCTCAACCCTATTAATTGATAGGTATCAAATCGAGGATGTAGATGAGAATTCCCACCCTTTTAATACCTTCTTAAACAACGCAGTCGTGGTTTATGATTGTTCCAAGTTGTAATTAGTTTAGTTCTTGAGAAAGCCGGTTGCATGGCAGAGAATACCGTTCGACACCCACTTACGAACGAACAACACAACTACTTAGCATAGAATGTAGGTATAACCTATATAATCCTGGTGCGTACAAAAAAAATCATTCGAGATTTTTTTTTAAAATTTTCTACCGACATCTCTAGTGCTTCCGATATTTAAACTAAATGAATGATGGCATAAATCTAACGCGTTACTGAACCATTTCAAATAAATTAATTTTACATCTTCGAGAGAAAATGCAATTCTTTTGCGGCAAGTTGATTTTGTCTTCGGTAGGTACTGGATTTGTTTGAGTCTTAGTTGGCTCCTATCACGCTTTTACAGCTTTGGCTACTCTCTTCTTCAGACCTTTGCCTAACAGTGAGTAGAAATAGGTTTAAAAAGTGTTCGTTTGTAAGCAAGGATACCACTTTGGGATATACGGCTTCAATGTGAAAAACGATGTCTTCGCTTCTCTTGATTTCAACATTGAGAAGAAGTCTCGACTAAACATTTCGTAGCAGCTTTCGGAGCGTACAGGCCTGCGCAAAGTGGAGCACGGTGGTGTCGGCGGCGATCAACTACCACCAGCGATCAACTACCTAGCGTGGCTGACAATATGTTTACGTTATTGAATGTGGTGTGCAGGGACCGTGGAAGTACTCCGTGACGACAGAGGGGTGGGGGGGAATTTCTTTGGTCACCCCTTCAATCTCCCAGCCTTGGCTTGGTAGGCGGGTACCACCACCGCTGGTGGTGTGGACCCATCCATACATATGCTATTGATCACCACCGTTACTGCCACCGCCACTGCCACCGCCACCGCCACCGCCACCGCCATCGCCCCTACGCTAATCTACGCGGGCCTTAACATAGCGTGGCTTGACTTGCCTTGGCCAGTTTTAGAGCATTTTATTCAATTTTTGTTAGCACGTCTGTAAAATAAACTTTTTATGTAAGATTTATGCAATGCTTATTTCACGCGAAGTTACAGTGAGAGCAAGCAGAGATCGCTAAAAAAGTTAGTACAATTTTTCTTCGCTTCAGTATTATATGCGCATGACTTCGAAGCGCGTGAATTGATTGAATTAAAGAATAGAATAGAAAGTAGTTTATTGATCACACAACAAAGCACAGAAAGGCCAGGTAATAAATAAAATAGACACTTTATAGATAAGGTGTAGTACCTACATAGACAGAGAGGAACATTTTAACAGCTTATACGAATAGATAGGTAGCTACAGCCCACAAGATTGTATGCGATTACAGCGAACCACAACACCCAGAGGACATTTACATCACTAGAGGCATTAGTTAAAAAAATCTCATTTGCTTGTAATTTCAGCGGCACCGTACCCTTCATATCAGAACACAGCAAGCCTAGCATTGAATTAAAATACAGAAATATAGGTATACTGTGGTAATATTTCCAGGATGAACTCTGGTGCTCACTATTATACTAAACTTTACCTGAGTAACAATGCATCATAGTAATAATGGCAATTACTAATAATTTCGTAAGCGTAAATATTAAGCACTCTTACAGACACTTATGTATTCCGCGCTTTGCAATAATGGTATCTATTACCTACCTATCTACAACGTGAGATACGGCTTCGTCAGATGAAACTTAACCTTGGTTCGTTAGCACTAAGCGCTGGTGAAATATCGTGCATTCTTATACCACAACTCTACACATAAATGCCTACGCGAATTTACGGCCAAGGTTTTAGTCAAATTAGTTCCAATAAAAATGCATGGGTTATAAGATTTTACTTCAATATCTTATAACTTGTGTAATTTTAAATCTCAATTACTATCTATGGCACACAGATGGAAATTATTTCCATCAAATAACTTATGCCAGAACTGTGTTGCTAGAGATTAAATTAATTGATAGATACAGCTCGTGAGAACATAGATTGTTTATACTCTACATGGACATAAATTGCACCAATTAACATACACGTTATTTGTGGGATATTTTCTTAAACTGTGGGTTAGCAAGTATCCAGACTATAGTCTCAGTTGGTCTGACCGCTCCTCAAAAGGTTAAGTTTCTTACGCTGGGATAGACAGCGTTAGGATAGTCAATTTTTATCTTATTAATTAGTTAATTTACTTGCTCTACCAATACCTATGTAACAGACTATGCGAGGTCGAAATACCTATAAGCACAATAGTACAAAACGAGTAGTTCGGTTTCAACGAATTCAAAACCCAATTATTTGTCGAAATAGGTACCCACCAGATTTACCAAACATGGAATCCAACAGAGGGTAGGGTTGGACCGCACTTGTAAACACGCATCTGCACAAAACAGCTGTAATCTCATGACAGTATGTTTCGGATGATGATGATATCCATGCATGACCGCAAACGCCTACATCACACGCTTTTGAAATGAATTTATGCAAGGCCTTTAAAAATAATAATACCTAATTATAAGTAACACTCAACAGTACCATATATAGTTCTGACACTATACTGGGATTCCCTGTCTAGTGGGTATCATGAACTATATGCTTATACATAGTATATAGTTCATGATACCCACGATACGGGACTCCAAGGTATCACAATACCTTCTTATTAAATTATTCTCAACCAAGCATTTCATTAACATTCCATTGTTTTCGCGTTTAGTTATTTTTATCAGTTTAATTTTTTATGTACCCACTTGATTTAGCGGTAGAACCAAAAATAATGACTAGATTAGTAATATGGTAATACCTATATAGACAAGACCAGTAACGAAGGAAACATTGTGTTACGTGTGACGAATTTCCATAGGAAGTTTGTTTTGATTCTACGCATGATGAGGCCAGAACTATCTTAGTCTATCTAAATAATTATGTTCTATACAATGCAGATGCATGTATTCATATGTAGACTATCCCTTACGCAATCCCGTGGTTCTATTTTATATTAGTCTATTACGGTGCCATTACTAGCATCGAGATGTTGTTTACTAATTAAGCCACAACTGCTATTAGATAGGAGAGTCGATCGAGCGTTTAATTGCTGTACAAATTAGATGAAAACTGGTATTGAGTTGGTATCAAATACGAGATTTCGACTGATATTTGAGATCACTCCTTGCCTAGTTATCACTGACCTCCTTTCGATCCGGACACGGGTTCGTATCCCGATCGTGCATAAATTATTTATTTATTTATTTATTAACATATTAAGTAAGTACAATAGTTAGTTAGTAGCATCTTTAAACCTATGTTAGGTTTGTCTAGACACTAGGTTCTCGAGGTGTTACTGTATTTGAGACAAAAATGCACAACAAAAACATCAGTGAATTATAAGTAGGTAGGCATTAAAACTAACATTATAAACTTTACTGTAGGTAGGTACATAATTATAATGAAAAATTGATTTTTCTTAACTGATTTACCTACATGCGCAATTATATATTACTACTCTCAAACTGTAGAGGAAAACGTGGACAGGAAACCGCAATAGTTTGTATAAATAACTAAAAAATCAGAAGATTTTTAAAGCGTTTTAGTAAGCTTTGAATTTTCGTATCAGCTCTTGCCAACGGACCTTTTCAAGGCAACTATAGCAGGTTAAGTGAAATGCCCTCAACCGATAAACTGATGTTGGTGGATAGCTTAAGATCGATCATCATGTCACTCACTGAGGGAGGCCCATGTGGACCTCTTCCAGCTGATGATGCTAATGATGATATCTTAACAAAATCCAAACACTTGAACTTCTTACGACTATATATAACTTACGAATTATAGATAACTAGATACTTATACCCAAGTTCTAAAGAGTTCCAATACTTCCCACAGTTAAACGAGGAGCAATTAAAGAAGTTTGTGGAAATGGGAAGAATAGGTAGGTACTAACTTTAGTTTCTGAACAAATTGTTTTCTGAATTCTGATACCTGTAGTAGGTAACTAAGAGTAAGAGTACGAGTACCTCAAAACCTTTGATGAACACCGCAAACCAAACTCTGTAAAACACTTTGAGCAATTAATACGTTGAAATATTTAATTTGTATAAGGCACGCTCCGGCGTGACACTTTCCTAACTTTGTTTGGGAAATATTTGTTTCGGGAAATTTTCAAGGGAAAGAAACATATTTCAAAGGTATTATACCCTTGTTTTTGAGTGTGGTTGTTAGCAAAATTTAGACGTGGAAGAGGTATTTTCACGAAATACCTAATTTATTAGCTACCTAATTACCTCCTAATTTATTACCTATTAAACTGCCGTTTTGCCGAACTGACTTTCAACTAAAATATCTGAGGTTTCACTTGGAATTATTAATTGAAATAAATGTTGTTTTTAAGTATTACCATGAGTATTATATTTTCAAAAAAAGTTATTCATTTCTTGTTATGGATTTTCTTTTATCTCAAAATTCATAATATTTCCCACCATGGAAAACACGCTTTAGCCACGCAATAAAAATTATAAAAAATAATCCACCACCTGTCTCCATTATCAGACCTTCGTAACTAAGCCCAATCTATTGCACTCGTCAAATCAAATCATTATGAGCCCAAACTGGAGGGGTTTACTAGTAGCCATTGAAGAGTTTCACATGGACACACACCTCCTGGGTAGACCCAGGAAGTGGATTTGGAACTCTTATGATGGCATCAGATCCGCTCCAAGATACCAAATTATAGTATTGTCATCAGAAGTACATATTATACATATGTACATACATAAAAGTTTTATTTCGATATGACAATAAAATTAGAAGTACGCTAAAATTGACTTCTCAGATTTGATTACATTGTTTGTTTTTTAGTTATAAAATAATAATAACCCAAATATATATATATATTTACATATATATTAGGTCGTAACTTTGCTAGCGAATTTAATCTTTCATTTTCAAAATATCTAGGAGTGATTACTAAAAACACTACCAATGATTTTTGCGTGAATCTCTGTCACTTCACATTAAATTTTCATCGTCCTATAATACGTAGATAACATTAAAGTTTGTATGTTAAAATCGGTTTGATAACTTTTTTTAAGTGATCAAAAGGTACAAAGCGACGTCGCTGATAAAGCGTCTGAGTGAACATAACCTAGGACTTCAGGAAGTACGTTGAATATTTAGAAGATGACGAAGAGCAGAAGAAGATGATAAGATAGCGTTTATCTATTATAAATAACTAGCCTTTGCCCACGGCTTCGCCCGCGTGGTACCCGAATAAAAGAAGCCTATGTGTTATTCTGATGTATCCTACTACTATTATAAACACTAAAATTTGTGAGGATGGATGGATGTTTGTTACTCTTTCACTCAAAAACTACTGAAAGGTTTTATATGAAACTTTAAAAATAGCTTAAACAAAATACAAAATAGACTGCTTTTTATCCGGATATCACGCGGGCGAAGCTGTAGGCAGAGGCTATTTTACTGTAAAGTTTCATCAAAATCTTTTTAGTAGTTTTTGCGTGAAAGAGTAACAAACATATATTTCCACCCTCACAAACTTTCGCGTTTATAATAGTATAGTAGGATAGGTTAGTTCACGACTCCAGTAAAACAAATTAAACGACTAGGTATTCGGACGTAATGTTTAAATTATTTCCACAGACAAAGTCTGATTTCATGTCTTTGTTCCATTTATTCAGTGAGACCGTTGTATTTTTTTAAACGTTTAGATCTCCAAACTTGATTATTCAAACGAAACAAAAGCTTTAGTGTCAGAGATATAACAGTTTCGGCTTATAGTAACTGAGAGAAATAAGAAGCTGATTTGAAGGAATTTACGATTTCAGCACAAAGGAATTAAGACAAAGGTTCGACTTGTATAATGCAAGGTTAAGGTAAATAAGATTCCATTGTTTATTCAAAGATAACTTGGTGTTCTCTTTTTACTGGGTTTTTTCCCGTGATGTAAGGTTCGATTGATCGAGGAAAGTTGTCGTATCAATAAATCATTGTATGAATGCAATTCCAATGATGCGATTAAAATACATTACTAGTATTGTTTTGTGTCGAAAAATATGGCTTTCTAATTCACTTAAAACCGATTCAATTAGAGACAGCAACGTCTGTTCATCTTCGTAAGTTAGGTTATAAATTGATTTCCAAAAAAATCTTGCTCTCCGACACTTCAATTTTGTTGTTTTTTTATATTATACTAGCTTGTGCCCATGGCTTCGCCCGCGTGGTACCTAGATAAAAAGTAGCCTATGTGTTATTCTGATGTATAGGCTATAAGTATTACTGAAAAGTTTCATTAAAATCCGTTTAATAGTTTTTGGATGAAAGAGTAACAAACATCCATCCTCTCAAACTTTCGGGTTTAAAATAGTAGTAAGATTCAATAGATATTTTCGTTTTAAACCTATGGGTGGTATATGTAGAAACACTAGTTTTTAAGAAACACCATATTAGATAGAATTTGCATTGCGCCAGAATGTTACATACAATATGCGATTTGTAAAGTGATACCAGTGATGCGTGCTAAGTATACTGTGAGATTAATTACTCTTAATAGAAAATGAAAGACCCCGACATGTTCTGACACATTCTACGTTGTCTCAATGGTGTTCAACTTGATTGACATGCATGGAGGCCTTGACACACCTATCGAATAACAAGGTTCGCTATTCGACATTCTCTTCATATTTGAAGGATATAGATTTATTAGAATTTACAAAGAAAACAACTGGAAGAATAATTTAGGAGTAAAACAACATGAACTCAAAAAATACGTCCGGACAGCGCAGTCTCGAATAGAAGAGGGCTTGCGCCACTCGTGCTGCTTTTTATATAGCCGGCCGGTCGTTCGCGTTGCCGGCATTGCTGGAGTTGGCTAACACTACTTATATACTTTTTTGTAAATCCTATCCTAAATATACTATATATAAACTAATATTATAAACGTGAAAGTTTGTGAGGATGTTTGTTGCTCTTTCACGCAAATGGATAATTGGATACACATTTATGTCATTAATGTGTATCCAATCATCCAAACAAAAATAAACTTCTTTAATTATAATGAATTACTTTTAATTACCTAAATCCTAATATATTTATATAATTTAGAATTTTAAGAAAACTTACAGCTAGGTACACAAAACATAATTAACTATTATAAATATACATGCTGGGTACATGTCAGCTGAAGGCCGATTAAAAATTTCCACTTATATGTTACTAATTAGATGAAAAACAACCCCATCACTAGACCCTACATTATCATTGGTGCGCAACGAGGAATAAAAACTTAACATTAATACCTACTAAATGAAGCGCACCAAAACGGGTGCGCTATGTGGAAGTACTTTGGTGCGCTTCGTCTTGGTGCGCTTTATCTGGGTGCGCTACGATGTATGCCTCGTAAAAACGTGCAATAACACGACGCGACGCGGAGGGAGAACGTCGCGTTCACTCACCCTGATGAAGACCCTCGGAATGAGTCGAAACTTAGTCGGTGCCTTCACCGATAGTGTGGTACGTGAAAATTCCCGTTTTTACAATATGAATAGTCAAGTTCACGATAGTTTTTGGAATAAAAAATAATACTACTATTATTTCTGCATATGAGAATATACTAGCCGGTTTAAGAAAGGCAAATTTGTCAAGGGATAACTTGGCAGTAATCACGCGACATTTCAACAGCAAATGTAATTTCCCTATAATTTGATCGTGTAATTAATCGTATAATGTTTAATAGTGCATATAATATGTTATGTCCTTAACAAAGTATATTATTATTACTAGCTTCTGCCCACGGCGCCCGCGTGGTACCCGGATAAAAGAAGCCTATGTGTTATAAGCTATATTACTGTAAAGTTTCATCAAAATCGAATCAGTAGTTTTTGCGTGAAAGAGTAACAAACATCCATCCTCACAAATTTGCGCGTTTGTAAGATTATAATCTTTCCGTAGGTTATAACGCTAGCAGAAAGTGGTATTTGTCGAGACACCCTGCCAAATATCACGTCATATAACGTGATTAGACGACAAAATTAAAAAAGCATTACTTGACGTGCGATTTAGTTTTAGTTGTCAATGTTTTAAAATCCAGTATCCTATTTTGCTTTTGTCGTTTATACGTTTTTAGCCTCAATTCAAATTGATGTCTAGCTAGTTTCTATGGAACAAAAGGTAAAAAAAATACAATTCTGGCCGATGACAAATAGAAATCAGCCAATTTATTTGCAAGTACCTACTCACTTTTTACAATACAACACTTTTTTCAAAATAAACAAACCTGCCCAAATAAGAGTATTACAATCTGTATATAAATGAATACCTACCTTATTCGAATTTTAATGACGGCGAGCCGAGTTCATTAGGAGTATTGAGGTCAGAATTTCGTTTTAATGGAGAATAAGTGAGGTTCAAATGAAGTAGACGGGCTTAGCATTCTAATGTTTTACTCCGTCATACCATAATCTCATCTGGAGCAATATAAATCGTAGTTGCCTCCCTCAGGCACTCCCACCCTCCTAATATCCTAATGCCGTTTTTACATTCTCCTCATCAAATTAAGAGTCGGCCTCTGAAATGTACGAGGTAGCGATTTTCTAAGCATCACTCTTTGGGTCCTTGTCCGGAAAAATCATGTAACAGAAATCATCTTTTTCTCTCCAATTTTTACAAAAGCGTGAATTGTAGACAATACACCCGAAGTCCTTTGTACGAGACATTTACAAAGAACTGAATCTCAAGATGATGGTTGGGTGGATTTAATTAATTGAAGTCTGATTTTGTATTAAAATTAAAATTAAAATTAAAATGAAGATCATTTAATTTTGTTTTCTAAGCAAATTTGATGTGTTTTAAGGCTTTGGTGTTCGCTCTAAATTCATGTCAAATTAACTATTTTTTATGTCAATTTTTTTATTCGTAAGAAAATGGGTGGAAATCTTAATGCAGAACATTTTAATAATAAATTTTATAAATAATTAAGTAAAATGTTTTATGCATGAAAAATAACCAGGGTGAATAAGATTGTTTCTGCTTGTACAAATAAACTTTCTAGAATGTTATTTTTAAGAATATTGGATGGTAACAGTAATTATATCCGTTACGTTTTAAGGGGCTTACACACGAGCACAGTGCCTGCTTGTTTGAGCGATATCCACGCATTTGCGTGTTGAAGCTGTGCACGCGAGCCAGCAAATTATTGTTTACGGTGGCAATAGAAGTGGTCCATACTTACCTACGTGGTAACAAAGAGGTTAAGTGAGAATTTTGTGACAATTTTTACTTAACGAGGTTAAGTGAGAGTTTAGTGTCAATTTTCAAAATAGAGATTGGAAGACAACTGCCTATTTGATTTTCACTAGAATCGGGAAATTCACTATGATTTGAGAGTTATATATTTAACCGATATTTCGGGCAAGCATCGTAAACAGTTCCTAACAATATTTTTTTTCAAAAGTGTTTAAAGTGTGAAAGAGGTTCGATTCCCGCCACGAGACAAATGTCTGCAAATATTTGTCTCAGGTCTGGGTGTTTTCTATGTATAATATGTATGTATTTACAAAGAAAAAAAAAGTATATGAGTAGTATATCAGTCATGTAACCATAACACAAGCTCTGCTTTGGAGCTACATGAGGCTGTGTGCAAAGGTCCAGCAAAAAAAAAAAGAATACCTACCATTTTCTGAGTAGTACCTATAATTAAGTAAATAAACCAACTAAAATATGAGTGATATCGAAGAAATCTCTAGCGAGCAACAATGATTGATCATCCTCAAAGTTCTCAGATCCGGTAATCTTTACAAAATTTGAAAGCCCTGTCTTACGTATTCCATCGTATAATACAGCGCACTCTAGTGACATGTGCGATGAAACCTTCTAGAGAATCTATTTTTAACATACACAGGCTTATATTAGCTTCACTTGTTAACAAAAAATGTGATCAAATCTTGGAAGGCAATTTTTACTACTTATTATTGTCGTATTGAAATGAAACTTTGTTTGTATACGTAGTTCGGATGACAGTACTATAACTTGGTATCTTGGAGCTGATAATGAAGCCAGAAGGTGGATAGTGGAACTCTTCAGTGGCTACTTCTATCTAAACCCCTCAAGTTTGGGCTCATATGATTCGTTTTGACGAGTCTAATAGATTGTACTTTGTATCGAGGGTCTGATGATGGAGCCAGGAGGTGAATAGTGGAACTCTTCAAGTGGCTACTAGAAAGCCCCTCGAGTTTGGGCTCATATGATTTGTTTTGACGAGTCCAATAGATTGGGCTTGGTAACGAGGGTCTGATGATGGATAGGCAGTGGAAGTACTTTAAAAAAAAAATTGTCTTCGTTAACAAAACCATATATTATCATATGTTTGTGTTTGCGCGTGTGATGCGGACCGCTGCACGCGCTGCCTCTCCATAAACGGAAAAAAACATTCAATGTGCCGTGCGACGTCACGCGTCTCCGTAAATGAGCACCAAGGCTTCGATATAAATTGATTATAACACAAAAAAACACGCTCATGACAATATTCTTCTTAAGGACATTCACAGACACTTACTCAGTGTGTAGATCTTTTCGCAAGTACTCAGTAGTTAGCTATTATCAAGCAAGTCTGATGCTATTACTATGGACAAAATATTTATTGATACATATTATGCTGGATATAATAAGACTATATCCAGCACAGATATTATGTTGGATATAAGCTAGACTGTCAAAGATGTGGCCTAATATTTTTTCTTTTACCTTGTGACATTATAAAAGTTTTAGCTAAACATAAAAAGAAAATCTCTTAATGGTTTTTGAATTTTTGAGCTGATATTTAGGTTAAAACAAAATGTAATTGAAATGTCTGCAAATAAGAGATCTAAGGTTATTTCTACTTGTAATAAGTTTAGTAACCCTACTAGCAGATTTAAAAACAAAAGTAATCTAGAGGAATCCTTGATTAAACCTAGCACAAAAAGTTGACTTGAAAAACCTCAACCCTGAGCTCGAAAGCTTCGGTCTAATTGAGTTTTTTTAAACGTTTGTAAGTATACAAGGTGTCAAAAATTTGTACTATCTCGAAAAAGGATGATACATTAAGGTGAACAAGTTTTCCTGAAAAAAGTTCGAATTCTGCATAGGGTTCCTTAGTAAACAAGGACCCTTATAGTTTCGCCATATCTAGAACTAGAAAGTACTAGTACTAGAAAGCTTTAATTTGGCATGGGTATACATATTTATCACGCCGACAAATGGTAAAATAACAACCTCTAATATTTTTCTGCTTTTTGGGCTTTTATACTGCTCCAAGTCGAATTTGGCTTAAACAAAATGTTTCAAATCGTGTTTTGTATGAGTATGTTAGAGTACAAATAACTATTTTATTGATTTTTTTACCGAAAACAGTAGATTTACTGACCACTGTTTAAAACAGTCATTAAAAAAATAGTCAAGAATCGTTACATAAGATTGCATTATCGGATTAGTATTCTCTGTTATGTGTAGGTGGAATAATCCCTATCGAGAAAGTATAGTTTATTCTGGACACTCTGTAGGTATAAAATCTGATGCAAACTAGGACGAGAAAACAGGTGGGTAATATCGAAACCAAACAGACTCAAAAGATGAAAATTATGCGAAGATCCAGTCAGCAGATTGGGTACCCCTTGTGTGTCTATAGATTTTGGTACGAACGCGTACCTATTTAATCCGATGACTTAGATTTTTAAGTAATAGGCAATTTAATCAAGTCCAAGCAAACTGATAAAAAATCTCTAAATTATATCCTGTTTATAATTTAATCAATATTAACCTAAATATTGGGGGTTACCAATTCAGGTCTTACTATACAAACAACTTAAAAAATATTACCCAACACGCTTTACTTATAAAAAACGTTCTCCGGTATACATTTCTTGTTAGAAACTGACAAAATTGTATTAAAAAAAAAGGTTTCATAATTGGATCCACGTTTCCCGCCGCCGCAAGCTATCTTTTCAAATTCTTAGAATCAGCTACCGGTAGGTATCTGTACGTACTCGCTTTTTGTTGATTATATTTTAATTCGTAATGGAGGAGGGCCCGGTATGATTACAAATCGCTTATCAAAGAATTTCGCGAAGTTTTCGCTTCGATATTGGAAAAGTTTTAGCGCGATCGGTAAATTGTTGGTCGGGATATCAGTCACAGTTTTTGTTGGTTCTGTTTCAACAATCACGTTTTATCTTTAATTACCTACTTATTTCAAAATATAATGTTTGGACTTTTGCACACTGAGTATGAATTTGCGTATCCATTACAGTCGTGGACTGTAATGGATACGTGGTTTTATTTTTTATAATTCAGTGGTTTTAATAGTTTTAATTTTAGTTATGTTCTATTAAATTATCCCCAAAAGATATATCTCTCAGATAAAAATTGCAATAGGAAAACGTAAATAACGCATTGCATTTGCATAGCGTTGTATCGCAAGAAATTTCACACCCCGGCCACTCACGAAATGTATGAAACAATAGCGTCCGTAATCCCACATGCAAGGTTTGGGTATGTTATTAGAGCAAATTAAATGTCTATAGAAATTCGGGCGGGGCGAAGTAAGTCTAATCGGCGGGAGTAGGTGCATGACCATTCTGTACTATTAGGTATGTATTCTGTGATTGTATGTCAGCTCGTAGAGACGGTAAAAAGCAGAAAAGATTATGCACAATGGTGTTGGTCGAGCAAACAGGCTTTGGGAACGCGGTCCCCAATCTTTGCTGAGCAAACACCGCGCTTGAAGCCGAGTTGAATGTTAGAGCTTTTTCGATAAATGTCAGGTCGTTTAAGTGAGAATGCTTTTCGTTTGCAGTTTTAGTTTTACAGTGTTTTTTATACGTGACATTTTGTTTTATGGATCTTTCAAAATACAATACGTTAACTGATGCCTGCCAGCAGTTGCTATGTACCTATAGTCTAGTGTAGTATTATAATATCTGTGCTACAGTCAAGATTCTCTCACACTGTTAGCTAATGTGAGATAGATGTCTCTGGTAGAAAAGTCTTCGGGATTGACATAATCTATCGAAATGTCACATGATCACTTTTAACTACTTAGTCAATACTATATTTTTTTTAAGTTATTTATAGCGTTAATGAGTGTATAAAAAATAATTCTTGCAACATTTTTAAATCCTAGACTTGTTTTTTATCGTCTGTTGCCTCGCCCCTTTGAGACATATCGCGATAAAACCCATTGAATCATCCTTGAAATACAAATCTCTAGCAAATAAACGCATTTAGAGATAAATGGTAACACACAAACATACAAACAAAGAAACAACCTTATGGCAAACGCATATACGGGCTCCTTACCTCGCGGGTAAAAATCTTGGCTACAGGGGCGCAATGCGATAATAGCGATAGCACCGTTTTCGCTGCTTACTCGTATGGTACGTAATTTACTTACTAGTAATTTTTATCCGTGGTACTGCTAACCGGTCTGGTAGAACCACTATTTGTTTACCGGGCCCACATAGGTGCGAGATGACTTGCAGCCGTAGATACTTTCAGTTGGTTTATCGCGACACCTGGCTATTATTAAATCACTCCCTGGCTATTATTAAAAGTGTGCACGAACAAAGCGACGCGGAGGGAGAGCGTAGAAGTCACTTACCCTGATGAAGACCCTCGGAATGAGTGGAAACTTAGTTGGTGCGTTCACCAATATTACGGTACGTGAAAATTCCCGTTTCACAATATTAATGATCAAATTCACGGTAGGTTTTGGAATAAAATCAATACCTGCTAGTGTACTAACTCACCACCGTCCAAGTATTATAAAATAGTCCACTCCATCCTAAGGTTGCATAGTATAGGGATCGTTTTTAGCGATGAGGGCGGAGAATTTTTCAACTACAAAATTAAGTTTGTCTTTCAATCCAACTTATATTTTTGTTAAAGCAATGTTAGGTACTTTCATAGTTTATGGACTTGAGTAATGTTAATTATTTTGGTGAACATACAAGCTTGTACGGAACCCTCGATGTGCGAGACAGACTAGCACTTGTTCGGTTTTTTTGAGATGGTACAATAAAGAGTCAATGTATATTTATTATATGCCGGTATTTCGCAATAGTGTGTACCTATGTGTGTATGATCGCGGTATCATTAGACGTTATAAGATCGGCTCCCTAATGACACTATCAAAATGGTTATGGGGGCGGTACAGTGGTAATCACTTTTTCAGAATTAGCAAATTCTCAAAACTTTTATATTTCGAGAATGGGAATGTTTATGTCAAAACGTGTCTTTACTTCATACTTCTCACGTCTTAGCCAGACAAGATGCTGGTGAAAGTGCACGTGAATGTATGGCCGCCACCTCCATCGCGTCAGTTTGACCGGGCCCTTCATTTAGGTGGGCGTAAACTTCAACATCTAGAACCATCTAGAATTATCCAAATACTTTTTTTCATTTAATATACACACGCTTAAAATAATATTTAAATTTTCAGCTCTTAATCACTTTTCATTAGATCTTAATCTTATCTCTTTGAAGAATAATAGAATTTATTCTTCAAAGAGATATACTAGAATTTTTTTCTAGTATATTGTGACTTGTACCTACTAAAAACTTTATGAAAGGATGGGCACTTCCAGGGCGTGGATATGATTGAATTTCACTGTATAACAGTTGATTACAATGATCAAGTTTTAAATCTAAAATAAAGTTGTATTAACAAATTGCCGGCAAAGCAGGAAAACAACTGACAAGTGACAGATTGACATCAGGTATCATACTAGATTATAATGCGCGTGGCACCAATCAACGAATACATTCATCCATATAACTTATAAGTAATACAATATTCTTTGGCAATAAGATTATTATGGCCAAATTATAGCTAAAGTTTTCACTTAATACCAAGGTGTTTCCAAAACGTTATGTTTTCCAACATTAAGTTTGTCTTTCAAAACACCTACATGCATAGTTTTCATCATGTAGCGTTTAGGCATCGCAACATAAAATTTTCTCAAAAAGGTTGTTTAAAAAAAATATTTTTTACTAGCACTTATCATCATTTTGAAGGTAGGATGTGTATCCCTCTTTGGAATTTAACCTTTTCGAAATGAACACGCACCTTCTTACTTCTTGATAAATTAATATCATAAATGTTTATCGTGTTCGCATTGAGCCACAAGCTAACAGAAACATCTCCAGAGTAATATGGACACATGTATGAACAAATACTTAACCACACCTGCAAAAAGATCGCAACTTACATGACAAAATTTTACAATTTGAATGCGTAAAGTAAAGGTTTTACTTTACGCATTCAAATTGTAAGGATTTGTTGCCGCCCCGATATTGTTGGTACAAGTAGGAAAATCAATATCTTGGTTTACCTAAAATAGTTCCAACCATTGCATTGTTGAAACATTATAGAACTTGTGCAGATAAATTCAAATAAAATTTCGAAGTAGTTCCAAATTGGAACGGTTCACAAGAAGTACCTACTGCGAATGATCAGATAGCATAAAGCCATTGAAGCGGTTTCGTAACCTCCGTTTAATTTGGGATTAGAAAAATTACAAAGGTCTCTTTTTGCGAGGAATGAATTCTCGTTGGTGCTCCATCTAAACCTTTACTGGTGTAATTTTATGACTCTGTGTCAGCAACAGTTTAAGAAATAGGGAAAGAGGTCATTACTCACTTTATGGCCATTTTCTTAGAAGGCATGGTGTTTACAAGCAATCCTCTCTATATAACTGCGCCGTAGGAATTTTATGGCCCTTTTCGCGAATAAAAATGAGGTTATGGAGCAAAATGGTATTTTGTGTTTACAATTTCAAATAATTGTTTTTTAAGCAAAGATTTACTAAATGAGAAGGCAGTGGCCAACATTAGGAGCTAGGTACTTATCCACAATAGTAAATTGAATTGACTCAAAGGAGAATGCTTTTTAGCTCTAAGGCTCATTTCACACCAAGATGGCTGGCAGCGCAGTGGACAGATTTTTCAACTTTATCTTCATTGTTAAAATTGATAGCATCACTTGGGGATTGAAAAAATCACGCTGCCGCGCGGCCGCGGTCGAGCAGCGGCGTTGCGCGGAAATGGGTACCGACGAAAATTAATTTATAAATTCCAAAAATAGGAATTCTTATCAATGCTTAATGTGAAATAAAAATAGTGTCTGGAATGTAAACTGTAACGATTCAGAAAGGTCGCTAAAAAACGCATGTCGCTTCGCTGCCGGCTGCTGCCATCTTGGTGTGAATTGAGCCTAACAGAATAGACAACATTTAGTCGATTAATCTAGCTAGATTTACATCAAAGTATACTATGTACCTACTTAGCTTCCTAAACAAAGATGGCATGATCTGTGACTAAAATACAAATCATCATTTGAATACCAGCGGTATATAATAAAACCGGCATCAGCTTCGACACTGCAGTACACAAAGCAGACACTGATTTGGCACATGAAGTATATATATTTTTTTGCTATATTTCTCCCTTCCACTATCATGTGGCAGTATTCCAGACTTGGCTCATCATCCACCTTAGCTGATAATACTTGTTTTACCAATAGGGTTGTTATTTGGCTTGAAGATTATAAAAAAATATTTTTTTTATATCTTGGATACCTGTATCGTTTCTCCTCTAAGTGAAGCTAAGACACTTCGAGCCGAAACAGCCCAGGAATTTCGATCAAGCTGTGACCTGGACCTTGTGGCAGAGTGGTTACAGCACCTTTGTACCAAGAAGGAAGACGTGAGTTCGCCTGCCTATGTTGATATTTTCAAGATATTATGAAATCAGTAGGATCGTGTCTAAATTGCATTACGTCATTGCAATGCTATTGTTTGAAATTATATATTTCCTTATTTCTTGTGCCAGACCAACAGCCGGCAGGTGTAAGGTCATCATGCGGGAGTACACCGTTGCGGCAGACAGAACGATATATTATAACGTTATCTGCATCCAGTTTTGCGAAGAAATGTTTCATGTGGATAAAGGTCTCTTCATAAACCACTGTATGGTGAGGGCGTGTACGGGACTTGTGAGGGCCATGTTTCGTCTAGAATGCCATCGACTGCTACGTTTTCACTCGATAACGGAAATAGTTAATAGCGAAGGTCTTTTTAGAATTAGAATTATAATTATTATTTAAAAAAATAGTAAGAGTACAGTATGACACCAAAATCCTAACGAATTAAATATTGATGTCGGGTTGCCAAAAAAAATGTCGACATGCCGGAACTCGTGTGTGAATGCATTGAATAAATCTAGCGCCCTTAATGTAGGCGCATTGTTGGCATGTAGAGTATGTGCCGATGTACGTGAGTTGGTGATACTAAGGCCTATCTTGTAAAGATTTTTGATCCCTCTCCAATGCAAATGTTTCAAACTGCTTGTAGCACTGCGAATAACACATATCAGAAAGAGACAAAGCAGTGTTTCGTTAATCATCTGTTAAAAAATCTTTATGAGTAAAGGCCCGGTCAAACTGCGCGGCCCTAACGGTCTTAATGGGCTGATTTTTGGACTTTTTCGTTAAAATTGAGCTGGCAGTTTTTTCACCACTATTTTCTCCCAATAAAAAATTGGTTAAATTTTGTACACGCAATTGTTCTACCTATCATATTATTTAGAATGACCCTCTTTCAGAAAATATTTTCTAGGACATAATTTAATTGTAACCTAAAACATCTTGGTACCTTATCATGTAAAGTAAATTAGCCATATTGCTGTTTGTTTAAAAACGAGGTATCAACTTAATAACGAACGGTTTAACAAAAAATTGTGACGTTATCATCTTCATTCTTGTGTGATGTAATAACGTGACTATTTTAGGAAGGAGGTTACTAACACAAACCTCCGTTGGTTCCACTCCTTTCGGATTACATTTTCGTGGTTATGGAAACCGCCCACAGACTTTTAAAGTGAGACGTCTTCTGCTAAAGAGAAAAAATTACAGGATTTTCTCTACCCAACCGTCTCTTCCGCTTCCATGATACTGCTAGGATATGTGTGAATACCCCTTTATGTCTCGTCTGAAATAAAACTGCGGGAACGAATAACTGTGAATCCCTCGTTGACAGTAGCGTTTTTTCGACACATTATTTGCAAGTTGTTGAGTGGAGACTGAATAGGTATCGCTTTTAGCGGTATTCATATATCATTTTACAAAGAATTCAGTGGTAAATAGCAATAAATCGGAAAAACAACTCTATTTCCTTACTTTGACTATGATCCATGGAAGGAAAAAAGAAGAAAAAGAAGGACAAAGCCTTTTTCAGTGATCTTCTTAGGAAGGTAATTTTGTAAACATTCAGGCATTTCTTTTTTATAAGTATTACCTTAAAAATAGAAAAAAAATAACTATCTGAGTTATTTTTTTTTCTATTTTTAAAGTAGTTCTAGTATTCTGTTGTATAAATATTGTTTAAAGTTAAAAAAAAATAAAGACAAAAAAGTATTCATATAAAGCCTTGTCTAAAGCTTTCGTTAGGTGTTCATCATCGTGTGATGTGTGAATTGGAGATATTTTATTTTTACCGTTTTTAGGTAATTGAATGCCAATTTATCTATTGAATTCACAGTCGTGTTTATAGACATTTATTATCTGTACTGAAGCCAGTCCCCAAAATTGCGTGATTAAATATGGTGAGTTTACTTACCTGGTTTTTTGTAACCGGCCCTCCTCGTAACAGTTATATATAACCGTTCGCAAATGACGTCATTTTATTGAAATTCTGATAAAATCATCTAAGTTTTATGTCCTGTTTTATCATATAGCTATCTAATTCACTAGCTCTTTCTTGGCCCCTTGGTTAAGAAGATCGTTATTTGCATCAGAACACTTTAAATATTCTGTAAGAAAAATTAAGCGGAATAGTTTTCGGCATTTCAGGACCATGAGCAAGCAAGAAAAGCAAAAATATTCCAAATGAAGGTCGCAAGCACATCTGGGTGCTCAATTCCCGTTGCACTAAAAGGACTTCCTCATCCAACTTCACTGTATAAGTAAGTAGGTAAGCATAATAAATAAATCAGGGGCGACGTCAAGAGTTCAATTTGCGGGGCGAATCACGAATCCCAAAAAGATACACAAAGGTAACAAATTGCCAATAAAAAGCTAACAAAATGCTGCGGGTAAGCATTTCGGTCAAAGCTGTAAATCCCGAGGCCCAGCCAGTAAATCTCGGGAAAAAATATCGAAAGCGGTGTAATACAGTTGCGACAGAATCGTGTAAGGTCCCGTTGAGGCATATTTGCTCATCGTCTGAATGTTTAATGGGCTTTAGTTGATCGCGTCTTCTGATGCAAAAGGGGTGCTTTTTGTTGCTTTCAAAGGCGGATAAACGGCTTAGCTTGGTTAGAAATAGTTCTTTATCTTGAAAAAGGTCATACAGCTTTTGAAATTGCTATAATTATGAACATATTTATTACTATAAACTGGATATTTAGTTTGTGAGTTTAACACTAAAATCTACCCGCAAAGATTTCAGTTCCTCCCGTGATGGTATATGCCGAAATATCGGGAAACATTCAAATTTACAAATCATTGTAAATATCACGTTATAAAATTGGAAGGTGCTTTATAAACTACAGATTTAGATACCTATTTACCTACATCATGACATAAAGTAGCATTATAATCAATTTACTGTACTGTATACCTACAAATTTGTCGTTTGTGATTTAGTTTAGGCAAATTGAGTAGACACGATTTTCGTTCTCGTTTCTGATCAATATTTGTGTAATCACATGAAAGTTATAAGTAGCCGTTCCACTTTATAATAGTCTAGGTCAATATTTTGTGACCTATTTCAAATATCCATTTACTTTTTGCGAGCTTCGAAATGTACCTACTTACATTTTCATTACTAAGCCACAAAATTATAGCGCAGTTCCTAGTTATTGGTCTATACTTATCGGTAAAAACCTGTACTTAGTTAAAAGAGAGAGATAGATCCCATCAAAAACATAAGATGTAAAAAAATGCAAGTCTAGCAGCGCAGTCGCAGAAAGTTGTAAGATCTAATATTTAACCAAGTCAGTTATTTTAGTTAGTATCTATGGCAGCACCTATTCAACAACTTTGTCATAAATTGTTATTTAATTAGTTACCTACCGACATCTACAGAAGACGTCGTGGTCGGCCGCGAAAGCGTTGGCGTGATGATCTCGATGCGTTCGAAACGGAATGGTGGGAGACCGCCAAGGATAGAGGCAGATGGAAGAAATTGGGGAAGACCTTTGCCCAGCAGTGGGACACAATAGGTTGTTAAAAAAAAAACCTACCGACATATTATGGATATAGTGACAGTATAAATATAAGACATCTTTATTTGTATAATAAATATAATGGCATGGCAATCGCACGGCAGCATGATCACATAAGAATGTAATATTTAAAATACTTTATTCTTTACCACGTAAAACGATACTCGTTGTTCCTGATGTCCACGGCACAGGGAATCCTGTCTAGGGTCAGGAGTATGTAGGTGTGTGTCTGTTGCGTGTTTATTCATTTATTTATTTTATTTTATACTAGTTGCGCCACGCGGTTTCACCCGCGTAAGTTTCGATTTTATACTCGTGATAACTCCGAAATTAAATGTCCGATTCGAATGACTTAAAAAGTATTTGACTGCTACATAAATACCCTTGATAATAAAACTATTTATTTGAATAATAATGAATACTACGAATGTAACCAACTTTCGTTTCTACCGGCGATCTAATTAAATTTTAGAACTCAAAAGCTGTTATTGTGACTTAACTATGATAGATAGATATATTCTCTCCAGGACTTTTTTGTAGGTCAATAATGAATACTTTAATCATGTAGTACATAATTTTGATGTATCATCAATAGTTTTCTCAGCGCACGCCAAATAATGAATTTTATAGGCAAAATTTTGCTACTTTGGGTTACATTTTTGCAATTTTCTTAAGGATCTCTATTTTTTTTTTAAAAAAGTTATAGTCTATGTAACTTCCGGATAATTTAGCCTTCTATTATTGAATTAGTGGTTAAAATCGGTCCAGTAGTTTCGGAGCCTATTTTGTGAGATAAAAGTATGTGTCTTGATACTTCAGGGAGGCAACGCGTGATCGACACCTCTGGTATTGCAAGCGCCCACAAGGCTACCGTAACTGCTTACCACCACAGGTGGGCTGTTCGGTTTTTGCCTCTATAGTAGCATAAAAAAAAACGATTATACCATAATATAGCTTTTATAGCTTTGAGACATGGAAATTAAATTTAACTGAAAATAGGCGATTCACATTCCCATGCACATTCAAAGAACTGCTTAAAGTGTTCTTATTGTAATAACGGTCCATTAGCCAGCGGCGATGAAATCCGGCCAAGTTTCATTACCAGCTGGTCCAAAGCTCGATAAAAGTGATTCGGAACCGGTTATGAACCTTGAATGCTCCAGACTTGGTATTGACTCTCGGCTAAATACTTGTCTTTGCTAAATAAAGCGGCGATTGTGTACTACATAAATATATAAAACTGTATTAAATAAATGTACAATTGACAGCCGTATCGCTAAGAGCGATTGCTTCCAAGCAACCTGAGGATGGAGTCACCCTAGGACAAGCTGAGAAATGCTTTACCCTGAATGGAGGTTAACTTAAAAAAAACTATTTGTATTAAACTATGCCTCATCATGCTACATCATGATAAGGCATAGTTTGGAAATTGGTATATCCTCCCAACTTATTTGAAGTAATTTCCCGAGACATGAAAGCAATTCTCATAGACCAACTAATTATACTTTTGAAGTAGGTAGGCTATGTAAATATTAGGAGCTTTCCCGTATTCCAAATTGAAATAATATTGAACATTACTTGTGAAAGGGAATATGATCCTTTAATTCAGCAATTTTAGAGGAGCTGTGTAAATAAAACTAGATCGTAATTTAACGGGTAGATTTTAATTAAATGATTTCAAATTTTAGAAGGTCCACATTTTAGCGAAATTAACTCGATACCTTAATTATTTTGAAATCTAATAGATCAACACAATATTTTAATTGGTATAAAATAATGATCTTGTATCAAAATTTCTACTGCTCTGCTCATTTTAAATTGTTGAAAATGGATTATGTTTCAGTTAATTTCAACTAATACAGTTGAGGTTTCAAGGTTATAAATTGCCGAACCTGTACTTGTAGCCAAGTTGACTTTCCCTAACGCTAATAGAATACTACAAAGAACTTGGCATATTTTAAATGTATGCATGTGATATTTTAATAGGAAACCTAATTATTATTATGTAATTCCCAAAAATTGGACAACATTATATTTTTTAAATAAAATGCTTAGTTTTAAATTATTGTTCTGATCTTTGGCTCCTTAATACACCACCCCCACCACCACGGCTGCTTGTACACATAACAAAACATGTTACTGTATGAGCGACAGTTTAAATTTAGTTTAGTTTAGTTAGTGTACTACAGAATCGAGGCCATTATAAGCCCTCTATCGCGTTAATCTTTTTTCAACAGATTTCAAAAAGGAAGGTCTTTATTTTTTGTGTGTATGTTACGTGATATCTTTGCCAATTGTGAACCGATTTTAATGATTTTTTTTGATGGGTAGAGTAAACTTTAGTTAGGGTAAGAGGGACTATATACATTTTATGAAAAAATCTCACCACAAAGGGTGAAAAATGAGGCATGAAATTATACATTGGCCTTATTATCAACTTCCCGTTATTTGAAGTCGGTTTTTATTTTTTTACAAAAAATATTTTAAGACCTACACAGTAGGGTGGCGTCGTTTTTCATTTTTGCCGTATGGCTTTGGAACCCTAAATTATGATTTGTATAATTTCAATCTGTCGCTTAGTCAGTACCTGTACCTAATGGAATTATTTGCTCAGGTTCAATTAGTCGATGACACAAACTAGGTATGCCTATGATTTGATCTGAATTTTAATAATAATTAGCAAGTGCCGTTTCATCTACATAGCCCATCACCCATTTTAACATGAACTCATGCTATGAATACATACTATGAAATGGTTGATGGGCTATGCTATATTACAATAAATGTTTACCCATTGTTTTCAATAGTACCTATCCATCTGTTGCCATCCACACTACAGTATAAATGTAAAGTGTACAAAAAGGCCTCTTAGCGTTGGTTCAACCCCCGCTAATATCTCTCAAAGGTCCAGACAAAGACCTGAGATATCAATTATATGGGTAAAATAATAATAAAAAGATTCTGCGGACAAGAAAATACAAGTTTTGTACAGCTTATAATATAAAAATGATTATAATATAAAGGATACATTAATAAGGTTATACACATTTTAAAAGACGGTGTGAACTCCTTAACTCCTAAACTAGGTTAAAACCTGTCATCTAAGTACTAATACTAACGATGCTGTATCCGGCAGTGGCTGCGTATAGATAGATAGATAGAAAACCGATGACACCACTTGCTTGCTGCTGATGCTTTATTGCACAAGATCTTTATTGTACATAGGCGGACTTAATATTAAATAACATTTTCTTCCAGCTAACCTTTATCTTCTTAACTTAACTTAAGACAAATATTGTATGTTCGAAACGGGCAAGCTGTTGAAACTAAAAAAACAATACCACCTTTATACACAGTTGTTGCAATAAAGATTTACTTTACTTTACTTTTACTTGTCTGAAAACCAGCGCTACACCTTTCTTAGGTTTGGTGCAGCATAATGCTGAGATAGGGACCTTCTGATCCCACACAGCATATATATATTTGTAGTATTTTAATGAAACCTTTCTGTGTTTGTATTTATTTGTTTTGTATTTTGTCACCTGTTGTGTTGTGTATGTGGTCTCTTTCTCTTTCTAATCTCTCTTCTTTCTTACTTTATACGTATGATAATGTTCGAATAGGCAGACTCACTGGCTGGTCCCTGCATCCCAGAAAGCGAGCGTCTAAAACACCCGCACAGTTAGACAAACAAGCCCCAGTTTGCCTTCTCGTTTAGTCACAACATTGTCACAGTGTGCAGAAGCGAACTAGATCACTCATATATTTATTATTATCCATTACTAGCTTCTGCACACGGCTTCTCCCGCGCAATACCCGGGTAAAAAGTAGTCTATGTGTTATTCTCATGTATACGCTATATTACTGTAAAGTTTCATCAAAATCCGCTAAGTAGTTTTTGCGTGAAAGAGTAACAAACAACGATCCTCACAAATTTTCGCGTTTATAGGTAACTAGCTTCTGCCCACGGCTTCGCCCGCGTGGTACCCGGATAAAAAGTAGCTTATGTGTTATTCTGATATATAAGCTATATTACTGTTAAGTTTCATCAAAATCAGTTCAGTAGGTTTGCGTGAAAGAGGAACAAACATCCATCCTCACAAACTTTCGCGTTTTTAATACTACTACTACTTCTAATTAAAAAAATCAATACTGCCGGAATTGACGATTTTGACGACCTCTGTGGCGCAGTGCACAAAGGCCTAGCTGAGACGCAGAAGGTTGCGGGTTCGATTCCCGCCACTGCATAATTGTTTGTATCTGCAAATATTTGTCTCAGGTCTGGGTGTTTTCTATGTATATTATGTATGTATTTACAAAAAAAAAAAAATGTAGTATATCAGTCATGTAGTTCCCATAATACAAGCTCTGCTTAGTTTGGGGCTAGATGATGCTGTGTGAAAATGTCCAGCATTATTTATTTATTTATTTATATTAAACAATTTGACAAAACCAAGTGTGCTAAGTAGATCCTACGGTTAATAATTGAGTATGAGTATGAGCGGGTTAGATGGAGCACAATATTATATTAAAATTAAACATTTCCACTACATAACGGAATTTTCAATTCTAAAATTTACATATTTACTAAAGATTACTTAATCAATATAAAACCACGCTTTCGCATTACTAACTAATATTTGTAGAGACGTTTGAAAATTAATGTTAATTGTAGCTTGCGCCCCAGTTTCACTACGTACCTACTTGCTTCACTTAAGTAGGACATTTTGTTTTCAAGTGCCGTAATGTAAATCACTCGGTTCACTAAGCCTACGAAACATTTCTTTAGAAAATGAAATACTCAAGTGGGTTTATTTCTGTTAATATTGTGGTTTAAATGTGCGATTGTGTTCGTTTTACCTGCCATAGGTAAGTTCTAGTTCAGATTATTGTTATTATTTCCAGTCACGTAACAGCCGTTTTGGTTTAGTGGGCTGTAACCCGACTTCCGATGCGAAGGTTGTGGCTCCAGACCCGGTCGTGCAACAATGAATTTTCAGTTTATAAATAAATAAATAATGCTGGACATGTTTCACACAGCATCATCTAGCCCCAAACTAAGCAGAGCTTGTATTATGGGAACTACATGACTGATATGAGTTTATGTGCGCTTAGCCCGTGCTCAAAATAAAGTAAAATATCGTATAATCTATACTATAATAAGAATGTAACAGGTCAAATTCTGTACATTGACTTGAAAAAAGGAGTTTCTCAATTTGTCTGTATGTTTTTTGTGTGTAGGTATATTACGTGAAATCTTCGCCAATGTTAACCGATTTTATTCCGATATTATTATTTTTTTAATCTCGAGTATTCTGAGAAATACAACCTGGGAGTTTTCAAATCCAAAGTAAACAGACTACAGCGTTGCGTTCAGAAAAACTGAGGTCAGATGCGAATAATTAGTCTGCAGGATCACAATCGCGAACGAAGTCGCGGGTACAGCTAGTATTAAATATCTATATGATCCTTGTGATTTCAATGAATGAAACTATTGACTTTGATCTTATCGTGAGTAAATCGGCATGCTCAAGAACCAAAAATTCTAAAGCATGTTATATTGGTTAGTGTAATCAATAAGCGGTAATGGGCTGCAACCTGTCACGTGGAATGCTTACTACTATGCAAAACGCAGACATGTGAATAATATAAGGTTTCGACGTGTATCTGACTACCCCCTACTATCTGACTATTTGTGCAGTGCTCTTTCGTCCTTTCGAATTACTTCAACGAATATCACAATCATTTTAAACAAGAACTTCACATGAATTATTACAATATTTAAGTATGACTGGCAGACACTTTGAAACCCAAATGCAGCTCCATTTGCATAGAAGTGTTTAATATTTACGAAAGCTGTGTCCTATTTTAAGACTAATTGTGCACATTGTTGGATTCCTGTAGAAGTGACGAAATACACTATTAGATCTTAGTCAAGTCAACTGTCTCAAGCTAGGCACGTCACTGTTTTTAAACTTTTCTTTCAGAGTCATATTCATTCAAATAAAAAGGTACATTATAGATTCTTCAGCTTACAAACTTATAAATTTATAATTTGAACGTCCAAGCCTATAAGGTTCACGTAACAAACTCTGCTTGGATTAAGCTTTATTCCTAGGGATAGATAATATATATATTTTTTCATATTTATTTTATTGCTGTCATGTACACAGTTTAGTATAGGTGTTTAAACAATACATAAGAAAGTAGGTAGGTACATGAACCCCGTTAGGGCGCTGCAACTTTGAGTTCGATTGTGTATGTTAATAAGTAACTGTTTTTTTTTTTAAATCTGTTATTAAGAATGAAATATTATTTAATAGGTTGAAGAAATCATAAAAGTCACTTATAAAAACATAGGTAATCAATTTCAATCACAATCTAGTCAACAATGAAATACATAAATAGCAAATAAAATTTCAAATTATCTGTATTGGTTTGGTATTATAAATTAAATTAAATAGAAATGTCCAATCAATCAAAACTAGTTAGGTGAGGCCAAGTCAAATATACTTATACTAAGGTAGATGCATAGGTAGGTCAGTCACATGAAACATCAGAAGGAGAAAAAGTCAAAGTTTGTCTACAATAAACTCTTCAACGGAGTAATAGCATTTTTTTATCAACAGATTTTTAAGTTTATCCATTTGTGTACACGCCACGAAAGCTAAAAAGTGGGGGTACATCCACCACTTTTTAGCTTTCCCTATCCTCAAAGATTTGCTGAATTAAAACTCTTGTTAAGCTCTCTCTAGTACGTGTCATCTATGTAAGTTTTTGTCTGTATTCTCTTACTAATACTATAAAGAGTAGTTATATTGTACTAATATTATTAAAAGGTAAAGTTCATAAGTTTGGATTAGGGAGTAATCTCCAGAACTTCTCATCAAATTTCAAAAGTTATTTAAACAATATTTAGAATAAACTTTCAGAGTTAGACTACACTTTATTTATCTGGTTTAAATGAAGGGGTTTTTCGTCAATTTTACAATATAAGTCGATGAAAAAACGGTCGAGTGAATGTGGTTCTTACGAACGCGAGCGAAGCCGTTGGCATCAGTGAGTAAAGAATAAAGAGAGAAAACTTAAAGTTAATTCGCTATTTTTTCCGACTAATATTTGTGTACTGAAGACACAAATATTAGTCGGTAAGAATTTTTAGTTCAGCGTATTAAATTAACATACACAATTAAAAATGCCCTATTGTTTTCACGGTCCGGTTAAAGTTTTCGGGGATAGTCTTTGAGTTCATTTTACAATTGAATTCGTTTACGACTAAACAACGGAATCGTTGATTTTGCCTTTGATTCTTGCGCCTCAACTCTATGCGGGCGGTACCTATTATGGAAATACAGAATGGTTAAGGACCGCCTGATAGCAGAATTCCTGGAGACGTAAATGGGTTTGTTTTGTTCTGAAACCCACTGTTTCATTTATTCATTCAAATAATACAAGTATTTAGTTACTGTTGAAGCTTACAAAATACAAAGTTCTATTAACTTTAAATGTGTCACTTTAGATTGAAATTCCTACTCAGCGTCACCCTTATGGCGAAATTGGTCAACGGAAAGATTATAAGCAAAGATAAGGCTTTTAGTTTCGCTAAGTAGGAATTTAGGGACACATTTTAATGTTCTCATTATAGTGTAGTTTTGGCGTTAAACTTTGACAAAAAACAAACCCATTCACGAATACGAACGCCTCTATGATGGACATCCTCAGATAATTATGCTATGTAGTAAGTAATTATGTAAGTAAAATAATAATAGTGTTTTCTTAGTATGTGGTACATCATTTACAACCCCTTGTAATCTTGTAGTCCAAAGATCCAGACAAGTAGAGATCGCTAATTAGCAATAAGACAGCCCATTGTACATGTTAAAGTTTGTACTAGGTATATATTTAAGCTGAAATATTTGGTGTGCAATAAAGTATTTTCTGTCTTCTATCTATCTACATACTCAGTTCGTAGATCTTTGAGGATAACATAGGTTGTAGTTAGACATTAACATTTGGCACATACCCGCATTTTACAAGTTGTAAGAATTACACGTGCAACCTGTCTGCAAGCCCATGGCCGTTTATTGAAACACTAACCGATGGCACATGCCTAGGATGTTTTGATTCTAGGGCATGCCGGTTCCATCATAGTATTTTCCTTCACCTCTCAAGTACACAGGAAAAATCCATTGGTTGCCCGGCTGGACTCAACCCCACTACCTCCGGTTCGGAGGTCGGGGTAACTACCTAGGTCAAGATGGCTCTATTAAAATCTAGATTTGAAAATATCTTTGCAAGTTACCACGATAGTTTACTAGTTATGTTCAGAGCGGTTCAAAAACCGACTCAACTTTTAAAAGTATTTGATATTAAATCGTCGATTACATGAAATCGTGTGAAAACTTTATGATTTAGGAATCGTGAACTTTATGATGACGCACGAAATTCAAACATTTTGCGGGTTTTCATATTTTCAGGGTTATAGGTATGACGCACCAAGTAATTTCTTTAAGTATCAATTGAAGTAGTTTCACGAAATTCGCAAACCAGTGTATGTTAAAAACTTTGATTAATGTGATATTTTTTTTGCTTTGGTTCATTTTAGTACGAAACAACCTTCCAAAATAAATAGTTTGAGATCGCTTGCCCCACAGAAGAGATACGAATTCACTAAACTATGGATGGAGAAAACTTGCATCGAATTCGGACTTTGATATTGTATGCGATTTAAATTTAAAAAAAAAATACGCACGTCATAATATTGTGCGCGCATGCGTACGGCTCTCTCTATCGTGACGAGATGACGGATCTTGGATGTAGTTGCGCATTTGCAACGATTTAGCTACAAATTTTCAAGATAGGTTTATCTTTGATTTTTAGGTTGAAACCTCAAAACCATCCTTACATACATATGAATCGTTGCAAAACAGACAAACAAACAAACAAATAACTTCTTATATGGCAATAGTATATACGAGCTCCTTACGTAATGAAAGAAAGAACAGAAGAAAATTTATTTATTTGAACTTAAAACACAAGCGGTAAAGACTGCCTATAGAAAAAGATGTGTTACTTGGGGTCAAAATAAGTCTGTCTCAGCTTAATGCAGCTTCGTGTTAGTACGTTTGTGGTTTTCGGACCGGGCCTTTTGTATGGAAACGAATGGGTAATTTTAAAAAATATATATCTCCGTCCTTATTCCGTTTTATCACGTATGTAAATGTTTTAGCAACGATTGAGGAACCTTTCTTGAAGTTGTATAAAACGATTAATAAAACGTATTTACTTACGCTTTTTCACATTCCATTAACTACTGCACCGCCCTGTAGTATGGATAAAATAAAACCAATTTAAAATCATCCTTGATGTAAAACATAATAGGTACGGGGATCCTTGCGTCGCGTCGCGGTAAAAATGAAGCCACAAATACGAAAACCAATAAAGATAAGTTAATAGGTAGGTGCCCAAGTAAATAAAGAATACAATTTACCAAAAATCTTTGAGGCGCCATCTCTCATTGTCTAGATTTCTCGAGATACCTATCGTGTTATTGTCACGTCTTTCACGACTCAATTTACTTCGGCTCCATGATCAAATTCACGTACAAAAATAGCTTTTTTAATAAAACTCCACTGCTTTTCTTTTTTCTGTTAAATGCCAGAAACTGTATTTGATAGTTGAGAACATAAATGACGAGGCCTAAACCACCATAGCGGACGCTCTAACTTACAACAGATTACCCTGCAGAATTCTTCTATCGCTCTGAAATTTCTGCACACTTTAAAATTTAATTCACAAATTACACCGTGATCCGGTTCGTGGCCGCCATTTGAGAACCTCTATTTGCCAATAGTTGTGGGTTTTAAATAAATAATGAATGCTAGATATATTCACATAACATCATCTAGCCCAAAAGTAAGCAGAGCTTGTGTTATGGGAACTACATGCCTGATAAACCACTTATGTTTGAATATACCATACGTATTAAGCATAGAAAATACCCAGACCCGAGACAAATGTTTCAGATCATATAAACATTTGTCCCGTGGTGGGAATCGAACCCGCAACCTTCTTCGTCTTAGGCGGCCTTCGCCCATTGCGCTATCTCAACCATTTCAACGATTCTGATACCATTTCAACTTTATAACTCTAAAAACTACTGTTCTGTGTTTAATTATGCTGTATTTCAAATGAGTGATCGTAGATATAGCCAGTATGCTCAAAAGAATAGTGCCTCGCGTATAGAATAGTTGCAGTATTCGTACTGCATATATAAGTAAGTAGTATGAGACTGTGAAGAAGTGCTGCGCGAATCTCACTCACCCTGAGAGAGACCCTTGATATGGCTTGAAACGTATAAGTACCGGCATTTATTCATACGGGAAAGACAACATAGGTACTTATTTTTTTCTAATAGACCAAGCGATCGGGAATAAATAGTGTATGCGCCGACAACCTGATTTCCATGCAAATGAAGATGATTGCTCAAATAAAATATAATCAGAGTGAAGCAGAGTTTTTGGTCTGCTTTGATCATCGGCCTATGCAAGGTATTGAAAACTCAAGAGCTTCAAGATTGTTCTCCAGAATTTATCTTTATGTAGCTTTGTTATTAAAGTTCTGAAGGAAATTTTTATAGGAAATAAAGTAGGTAGTTAATAATCAGCGAACCTAAGCGTGGTAATTATGTAACTCTATAAAATGTAAAAGGCAGGATGTTTGATGAAAATAATCTTCGCATGGACTGAATTTCATCCCAAACGATTGGGATAAATTAAATTATAATTCGCTCGTCTGAGACGTAGAAGGTTGCCGGTTCGATTCCCGCCGCAACAAAATGTTGTATGATCCGCGGAATGTTTGTATGATCTGCAAATATTTGTTTTGGGTTTGGGTGTTTCCTATGTATAATATATATGTATTTGCAAAAAAAAGTATATAAGTAGTATATCAGTCATGTAGTTCCCATAATACAAGCTTTTCTTAATTTGGGGCTAGATGATGCTGTGTGAAATATGTCTAGCATTTTTTTCAAGATTCTGTAATGCTTGAACCTTTTCGTTAGTCTTTGTTTATGTGTATCCCGAGTATTAGTTATTTCAAATCAGATTTTTCAAAATTGTGCATTTCCTGCCGCGTCGCGCGTCATATACCAAAAATTTATGATTAAGGTCAGACAACGGTACCAGCACTTGATGAGTTAGTATGGTAGACAGGTCGAGCGGATATCTACTAAATCATCTTTGAATCTTACCACTAACAGACAAAGCTTACAACTGATTGGCACGTTCAGTATGGATAAAACGGACACGACTTCATTCTTCTCGGTAAGCAAACGGTATTGTAGGTTCGTTTCTAGAAATGTTACTGAGTGAGATGATTCCGGATAGATGGAGGTTTAATTGCTTTTAGTAAGGATCTTAGTAGGTGAGATTAGCACCATTCATTCATTGATTTATTATTAGTATTAATCAACACAGATCATTTTATTTGAACCTTAATTTAAACTTAGTCTGATATTAGTACCAACTTCATTAAAGAAAAACAAAACTTGCCTGTTCTACAACCGACAGCTACTGGTAAGAAAGGCCTTAAAAGTCATTATTTAAGAGCACAGGTTCTCAAACTTATTTTTTCCACCGCCCACTTTGAGAATTTAAAAAATCCTAGCGCCCCCCAAAGATTTTAAACATAACAACCTATGCTTTCCCCTCTTAACCACCTTAGCGCCCCCAATATGTTCTAGAGCCTTCCTGAAGGCCTTCAGCGCCCACAAGGGAGCGTTATCGCCCGGTAGGTAGCCCTAAATCATTTGTCGTGGTACTCTTTAGGGGAGGTCTGTGGCTAGCGATAAACTTCTACAGGCTGTTAAAAATTATCACAAAGAGTCTACAAAACTTGTGAGTCTTGTCACTGCAATACAGCAATTCGGAGACCCACATTGCTGTGTTACCGGTGAAATTACATACCTCTGGTTTAGCAAGCGTCTATAAGCGGCAGTGGTAACCGCTAACCAACAGGTATGCCACTTAAGTGTATAAAAAGTTTGAAAAAAAAGCAGTTTTAAATCTTCCACTCGTTTCTTACCCACACAATTGTTAACAAGTAGTATGTAATAGAAAAATCCACGTATACGTAAGTCACTGTTTGTTTCTTTTGGACACACTGGAAACGTCAATTTAGGTATGGTCAAATTTAAGATATATTTATATCTCATAAGAATCAACAAATTCACTTGCATTAGAAAACTTGGTGGTTCTGAAAAGGACTTGTGACCAATGGTGGAAGAAATATTATTGTAAAAGGATTTCACGCGCCTTGCTTTTCTTCAATAAAATAGAATTGTATCAAAATAGACACAAATAATGTATTCACCGTGGGCGCTGAGGGTCCGAAGCGAATTTTCCAGTTTTCCGCCTGAGTGCCATAAGCCAAATGAGGACCTACTGTACTAATCCCGGTATTACGATTTTCAACCTACAAAAAACGGAGAAAATTATAGAAATATTCCAGTCAAGTTAAATGATTTTTGCGACAGATATCGATTTGCCTCAATTATGCTTGATTATGATTTTTTCCAGACTTTACCGGTGTAAATAATCATAATCAGAAAAACATTGTGAGCAAACCGGGACCTAAACTTCGAAGGCATGTGCTATCGGTTAGTGTTCCAATAAGCGGCGATAGGCTTACAACATATCACGTGAAATGCAAAACTACGGTGCAAAACGTGAGCTTGTGCCAAATAAAATTTATAGATAACTATTTATCTGCTACCCTAATAGATCTATGTATCTACCTTGTATACTCGTAAGTCCTAGAATGTCCATATTTTTTTCTTGTATTATTTTGTTTGTATAAAAACTTATAACTATTCTAAAGCATCCTATTCCCATTCGCATTGGCGTATTCTAACCCGCAAAATCCATGTCCTATCCTATTAAGACTTGGAATTCGAATGGACTAATCGTGTCAAAGGTAGGCTTTGTATGCCGAACACGATAATGCTATCATCTACCTGGAAACATGATAATATATAAGCGGTTTAAACCTTAATACCAATCCCTTTATAAAATGTGTGAAGCGTGTTCCACAAAATACATCGATTTATAATTCAATCGATGATTTGATGCTTCGAATATTGATGACAGCTTTGCTCGTAAACTTGGATATTTTTCAGCTTTGTATAGTTTTCCAATCCTCTCCATATAATCCACTATCTTATTATCAGCAAATCGGAAAAATGATATCGAGATTGTCGTTTAAAAATAAAGAAAGACTGTAATCCTAAAAAATAAGAGAATAGGTTGTTTATGTGTAAGATTTTTTTGACAAAAGTTTAATGATAACACTTGGAATTTAATTCCGTTAAGACCGCAAAAAAAATTGAGACTTTGTCCTTCAATATCTCAAGAACCAGTGGCTTCGGCTTACTGATTTGTCTTTTTACACCATGTATACTGATTTTTTTATTTCTACAATTAACATTTGCATAACCATTTATATGGTAAAATATATAAGGGCCTACGAAAATTGTAACATCACGTATAGTCTCACCTATATTAATGCAAATAAAGGTTGTGATTTTTTTATAAAAAAAGTCTCACTATCATTCAATGTCGTGGCTCATCAAGCTTTGGTTGTTGGCTATACATTTTCTTTCAAAGCTGTGTACTGTAGCCAATATTTACCAGCTGTATTTGTATCAGAACTCGTTTTCGGGAACAATGTTCTGTTATTTGTCCTGCGACAATGGCCCGAACGAGTAGTCAATCGATATATCCATTTGAATAGGCAAAGAGCTGATAATTGCATGCGTCAACACAATAGATACGAATCGATGTTTGCGCTGCATTCACCTCCGCGTGCTTTCATTTAATGCAAGGGTTGCCTACAAGTTGCTAATGTCTCGGAATATAATTTCTGCGAATCCAGTGGAAACCAAATGATTTTTTCTCTCAAAATGGAAAGTGGAAAAACATGGAATTTATTAAAATATAGTGGTTTTTTAAGTATATTTCCAGACTTTGTACACCTACCAACTTTATCACTTTTCTATCTCTCCTCAAAGGTTTGCTGGAAGAAAACTCTTTTTAGGGTTAAGCTCGCCTTTATACATGCTTCTCTCAATATTTTGTTTTATATTTCTGTTTTATTTCTCTGTACAATAAGGAATTATGGAACTTATGACATCTGCAACACTGAGTATTGCTGATGCAATACGTGCCGTAGAGAAAAATCTCATCTGCTTGTTTTTTTCTCCGGTAGGTTATAGCTCTTCACACCAAAACACAGCAATGAGTTCATTACTGCTTGACGGCGGAAACAGATTCAGTAGTAGTATTTCAGTAGTTTAGAGAAAAAAAGGAGTTCTACCACTACACTTGAGTTAACTCCGTATTACAATTTTCTAGATTTATTATAGAACCATAAATATTGTGATGACAACCCTCGAGCGAAGCGATGAGTGCTGAAGAATGTCTGTGACATTTGTAAACGATCCATTCTTTATACAGAACGAAAGTGTCAAGTATCTCATTAGATTTTGATCTTGAATAATGCATTCGGATGTTTTATTGATAGATGTGTGAATGTGAATGGAAAGCAGAAAGCCTTAGTAACAAATAGTACTGTGCGGAGCAGTTGCAGATTTTTGCAGTAGGTATGGATTAAGTACAAGTGCTCCTCATTTATGTATGTAGGAGCCAGATATGTGATATCGAGGTTGTACCACTTTGCTACTTCTCCATGAAGAGGAAGTGCCGCAGAAGTATATTACGTATTAGGGTCCAAACCGAGTATAACTGACTGACGCGGTGCCACCGCCAGGCAATCGAAGGAAAATGGTTGTCAAAGTGCGCGTAAATGTATTGATCTTCATCGCCACCGCCACTATCATACTGTCTAGTCTTTGACGACCTCTGTAGCGCAGTGGATGAAGACCCGCCTGAGATGCAGAAGGTTGCGGGTTCGATTCCCGCTGCGGGACAAATGTTTGTATGATGTGCAAATATTTGTTCCGGGTTCGGGTGTTTTCTATGTATAATATGGTATGAATTTACATAAAAAAATGTAAGTAGTATATCAGTCATTTAGTTTCCATAACACAAGCTCTGTTTACTTTGGGGCTTTTCACACAGCTCTACTGTGTGAAAATTTCCAGCATTATTAATATTATTATTATTATTAGTCTTTGACTGATCCGAAGTGTCGTGATAATGTGTGACGTCATGCACAATTTAAAGATTTTTAATGACGGGGTCCGTAATGGATGAAACGCGTTTCATGATTTGGTGCTGTGGAACTTGAATACCACAAATTTCAGAGTATCGACTTTTAATAAGTTAGTAAGTACTTACACGTAGTTTCTCTATTTACCTACATTGTATTTTATATCTCAATGTAAATCTGTTTGAACAAGAAAGTTGAATAATAGGATGCTTTGTTGTTTTGCACTTCTTTTCATCTATTGTTATGATTGTTTTGTTACAAATGAATTACTAAGGTACTTTGATTTTTCATAGCATACCTATTTTATTAAATAACATGTTTTTTTCTAATCGAAATTCCTCCTATCTTGCAAGGCTAAAGAACAGATGGAATTTTTAATCATGTATAATTACTTTATTCACGTTAAAACTGCAATGTAGAGCGAAGGAATTTCGCCTGCTCGTATCTCGACGTATGCTTCCTTATTTTATAGTTTCATTGGAATGAGTACCTACCGAGTTAGAATTTTGTATAAAATATTTTCTTAATTATTTTGATGTTAGTCAAACAAAATCAATCAAATCATACAGTTTTAAAATCAAGTGCTTACTTAACCTACGAGTACCTATTATTATAAAGGAAATCACAATTGGTAGAATTATTGTTATTATTTATTATTCTGTAGTTTGGTGCAAGGGTTTTAGTATGACTCTGTCGATCCTCACACAACTTAATTGTTCGTGTAACTTTGTAACGTAATAAGATGAGTTAGACTCCTGATTGAGTCGACTTTGCATCACTTCGATGAGGGAAATTCAGGGCGTCAGTCGTGTGGTTTGCACAACTGAGTTACAGTGTGTGAAAACATCAGTAGTTTGAGTTAATACATTTTTTTACGACACGTATTCTGCTTATTTACTGACTACTCAAAAATGTTCAGCTGGACATAGGCTTCCTTAATGATTGCCATGTCGAAACATCTTTCGTATAAAATGATCTACTACTTGACCTACTTGAGAACTTCCCTTCTAAATAGCCCTAGGTTCAAATTACATTCACAAATTGACAACACCTCGTTTTTCCTTGAAACAATGTTAAAGTCTATGTGTACCCTGTTTTCTTAAGAAGATATTTATTTTAGTTTGTTTATCTGTCTCACCTTATGGGGCTGACATAAACGTAGTTTAAAAATCTGTTTAATAAACGAAAAAAAAAAAGTCTTGATAGTTTTTCACAAAGAAACGAGACGCCATCCGTATTCGATTTTATTTGGAACGCACATTAAGAAGTAATACAACATTATAGTTGTAGGTATATACAGCTTATTTTGATTGTGTATTTCACGCCTCTGTGTATTATGATTCTGCGGTATGCGGAACAGTGAACTTACGTCACTGTAATGTTATGCACTGCGTCCAAGTGAAGGTGAGCGACAATTAGAAAAGTTTACCTAGGTTTCTGAAAATGACACGTTTGTTAGAGACGTTAATTGTCTGTGACAACACGTTCATCTACGTCTTCGTATACTGCGCTCGATGTTTGTACGATTAATTGAGGAGTATATTCTGTACAATGGAATGTTGAAATTTCTTGCAAAATTGTATTAAGAGGGAATGCCAAGGACTGACGTGGGTTCAGATCTCAACATCAAATTAAAATAATACTCCACAGACGATCGTGAAATAGATCTTTACAAGACAAACAAAAACGCACACTGTGTTCTTCTTGATTGATATCCTCAGATACCTACTTAGTGTGTAGATCTATGAGGATATCAAGATTCAGAGGCATGGCTTGTTTTAAGTCATACAGAGAGTCAATTGAGGTAAGTGTTAAATCTTGTTTTAAGTCATACAGAGAGTCAATTGAGGTAAGTGTTAAATCAAGATGGCAGGTAAATAACGTCAAAATCAAAGTCAAAAGGTTTTTATTCATTGAAATTACAAGGATATATAGAAACGTCAGCTTAAAAACTACGTGAACTTTAAATGTTAAGTGAATTTACACCGAACCTCGCGCGCGACAAAGCCTAGAAGGATCAGGCAACATACTGTTTGGTTTTTTTATGATTCAAATTTTGATTGATGTGGTGCCAATTGAACAAGGTGAACTCATTTATCTAAAAAAGCGTACTCGTCGTAAAGAATTAATTAAATTCTCAATTTAAGTTACATCTAAAATAATAATGCTTATTCTAATGTTAAAAACTATATTACTAACTATTAAAAACTATTTATGTCACTAATTCCCGCTCTTAGGTTTACAAACATTGGGTTAAAATATGTAAAAAAAAATGTAATTTACATAAATGATAGAAAATAAAACTAGAATGTCAAACTATATTACATTCACACAAAACTCATCAAGGTTGTACTTATTACGCTCTTTTAATCAGAATTTCATTTAGTTCTCTTATGAAAGCAATTTTTGATAATGATCGAACAGATATAGGTATCTTATTGTAGAATACGCTCATGCGGAGCAAATGTGTCCTACAAGCCACACTGCGCATTTTGCCCTCTAGCCAGTTTCCAACTGCAAACCATTCAAATATCCCTGGATGTGTTTTAGCAAATATACCTATATACCTTGCTTTTGTATAACTAGCTTCTGCTCACGGCTTCGCCCGCGTAGTACCCGGATAGCCTATGTGTTATTCTGATGTAAAGTTTCATTAAAATCCGTTCAGTAGTTTTTGCGTGATAGAGTAACAAACATCAATCAGTAGGTAAGTATTTTAAGATTTTTTATGTGTTCCCAGAGGTCCCTCTTTTTTTTAAATTGCTTATGGCTCATAAGCAGCACTTTTGTGCTCTAAATACATTTAACTTGCAAAAAATTATGGCGAGCTACCGAATATTATAAAAGAAACAAAAACACGCATGAGTTTAAAAAGTTGCTAAGCATGCATCTATTTTATCAAGGCCCAAATCCTAAAACGCTCCCTTGAGGAACTTATCAGTATAGGATTATAATATCTGTAACATAGTCGCGTTAGGAACTCTAGTTATGAGTAACATCATTAAATATAACTTGTGAAATTATCATGGTAATGAACATAACTTTTACTAAAAACTGTATATTTACATGCTACTAACTGCACGTCTGGATACCGTTAGTGTTGTGTGTCAGGAGTGGGCCGAGATGTATTTCCATGTGACAGTGAAACTAGTGGTAGTGGTATAGTTCTCAATAAAAGAGTGAGAAAGAGAGTAGATCGATTTGTCTGCCACTATAGCATCCACCATGATCATGGTAAATGCAATTGTGCCAAAATATCGAGAACGTTCATGTTCATATTAAATAAATAAAACTGTATATATTCAGTTTTTAGTCTTAATTATCACTAAATACAGTTTGGAATAAATGGATGCAAATACTCATAAAATTCTATTTTTGTTTCAGATTCAAACTACACGCGAGCTGCGGGCTAAAGTAAGTTATATTCTATTATCCAATTCGATTCTATTCAATAAATTTGATATCTACCTTTTCGCAATATTCTATCGAATGTGTGCACATAGGTAAGGTACCATTATTCGCAGCAGCGAGGGTATAACTTTCAATGCAGTGGATATAAAATTTCATTGCATTTTCCACTGTATAACGTGTTTCTTGACGCCTCTATAAATTATCCTTGTGTTAACATAGTCCGCCATCCACAGATAAAGTGTAAAATGTAGAAGCTTGTATGATTTTTGAAATTATTTTCATAAGAATACATTCTCCCGGTATGCTACCAGCCACTGTCGATGACGAAAGAGAGAGATGATGGGCACTGCAACATATTTCATCCGAATCGGTTCAGTAATTACTAAAACTAACAAAAAAAACACGTTCGCGCCTTTAATAACCATGATGAATTGTTTCGATCGAGATAGATTAGGTAGTAGGACGAGTAGATATCCTTATGTATTTCTTACTAGCTTCTGCCCACGGCTTCTCACGTAAAGTAAAAAGGTATAAGCTATATTACTGTAAAGTTTCATCAAAAAACGTTCAGTAGTTTTTGCGTTAAAGAGTAACAAATATCCATCCTCACAAACTTTCGCGTTTATAATATTACTAGGACTAGGAAGGATAGGATAACCATCCTATGAAACTTAGATACATAATTAGATGCATAAGTTAACAAAAAATACTGAAAGAATTAGTCCTGCGCATAATAGTTCGCAACCGGGAGGTCAGTTTAGTTCGCAGCTCCATAGCGAACTAGGTCGCTCTTTTAGTTCATTAGCTGAGTGAGTTAGTTCGAGCTGGGAGGCTCGAATTCCAGAAAGGCAGATCGTTCGCTCACTTTGCTACCGTTACTGTACATGCTCTTTTGTTTGTTATGCTAGTTTTTTGTATGATGATTAGTGTTATTAATGCCTGGGCTACCCGTATTTTGGGTAAGTTATTGAATATAAAATGGGCAGAAATGGCAAATTTACACAAATGGGTAAAATGGGGAATTAAACTATTATATTTTTATTTTTTACTTTAAATATGTACATTGTACCCGTAGTATTTTAATTTTTATAAACTTTTAGAAATAAATTACAAAAAATACTTCTACTATTACATACATACATACAGTCACGCCTGTTTCCCGGAGGGGTAGGCAGAGACCAATGATTTCCAGTTGCTACGATCCTGGCATACCTCTTTAGCTTCATTCATCCTCATCAAATTCTTCATACAAGCTCGGCGGTTTAGTGTACTTCTGACCTGGCCTTTCTCTAGAATATCTCCAATTTGGTCAAGTACGTTCACCGAGGCCTTCCTCTTCCAACTATTCCATTCACGCTCGCCTTGTATACTTGTTTTAACAAATTCTACTATTTGTTACAAGTTAATATTTTTTTTTAATTCGTTTAATATTATTTATTTATTTATATTTAATATTAATAGCTCACTCGCTTTCACTCGCTCTCGCTATTATAAGTCGATCTTCAGAACGTACGAACTAAAGAGCTGAGGAACGAGAGATCTGGGAACTAGTTCGCGTAGTTCGTCTGTGGGAGTCAAAGTCAAAGTTCACTTTTAAATTATGTTATTTTAATATTATGTTTTTATCTGTTAAATTATAATTTTTATTTAAATAACTGTGTTTAACTATGTTTAGTAGGTACGAGTATCTACCTAAATATCAAAACCTGTTATAATTATGTATAAAAAAAAAACTTTTTAAGTGTACAGTGTAATATAAATGGAATAAACTGATTGTTCTCGTCTCGCGACCGTCGAGTGTGATCGCTGCTCATGAAGAAGGACCTCTAAACGGTCAACGAAACGTCAGTAGGAGAATAGTAAAAGTACGTGGTAAAGTCATAATAATATCCTAAAATGGAATAAAATACTTTGAATCTGAGTAGGAAAAGGATACGTTTATAAAGGAGATGTTTTTCGGATTCATCAGAAATTTCTCAATGCAGTTTTTCAGCAGTGCAAAGTAACATTGGAATAGGCATGTTGTTACGCGATCGATTCTGAAACACGCGCCGGCTGTGATGGATGTTCTCTGTGATTGTGCTGCCCAACTCGATTTAAACACAACGCACACGCCTTTGTTACATGTTGATTTTAAACGGAACAAATAACGTTTATTTGATTTTTGGATATTTCTCATAAACAGCGATGGATGATTTTATTCGATTACCATCACACTATAATTGAATGAGGGCCATAAAAACCATGCAAAGTTAGCTGTCTTATTCTTGAAGGCTTCATCGCGGGCGAGGAATCGTCGTAAATTCACTTTAAAATTTCAAATTCACGTAAATCTGACGTCTGATCTTTGTGTTGTCAATGAATAATAACTGATTGACTTTTGACATGATGTTCGCATGTATATTTATGTATATGCTAGGAAATAAAAGTTTTCGAATGGCACCCATGACCGGACGGCGGAAAACATTGGTCCCGCAGCGGGAATCGAACCCTCGAAATGCATTTCTTGCATTTCAGCTGAATCGCCGGCCGCGCCATCGTGGTCTTTAAAATAATATCTTAATAATATACCTACATACATATACATATGTGTTGTTCGAATCTCAACAAAAAAATTATACGATTTTTTCATGTTTTTGTACAAAAATCTACTAACTTATAACAATATTTTACGATAGCAATGTAATACGTGTCTGCAAGCTAATATTGAGACGGCATTGAACTCCTAACGATTAATTAAAAATATATTTTCCGACATTAATAAAATAAAATAAAATTCGAGATGTCCACTTGATAGGCCTTCCCAAATAATACCATGACCAAGGACCTTGAGTCTTCAGCCACCGTATAATTTCATCGGTTCATCGGGCGAGGCATTCTATACTGCGTCTTGATGAGATGGGGTGAAGTGTGCAATGTACCTATACCAGAGAATCGTTGCAAAGGTTAAAAGGACGGGTATTATTGTATTGTAGTATTGAAAACTAGATGTGCTTATTTTGAGAGTACATTTGCCTTACTATTTTTAACCCCAAACGCAAACATGTGTATTATAAGTTTAATTTTTGTATTTGTCTGTGGCATCTTAGTTTCCAAACGGTTGAATGTATTTTATTTCGTTTTTGTTTGAAAGGTGACTTGATCGAGAGTATTCTTAGCTATGATTCAAGAAAATTTCTTCAGTCGTTTGAAGATCATCATACGGTCATAGGGAATAAGGGCTCAGCTTCTGTCTGTTAGCATTTATTTACGAAACTGCTTATTCTATAGAAATGCGTTTTTCAACTGACTTGAAAAAAGGAAGAGGTTTTTTCGTCTGTTTTTTTTTGTGTATGTTATGCGATATCATAGGCAATTACTAAATAATTCTCGTTATAAAGGGTAGGATATTTCAACGGAGGTCCCATATTTTTTTTTACGAAAAAATCCCTAACGGTGAAAAAATAGAAGTCTGTTTTTAATGTTTCCTTTTTGTTTAAATCGATTTGTGTCTCTTTAAGTACCACGAGCCACTAGGGGCGCGCTGCAATAGATATAAAAAATACCCCGACTTGTTTTTTTTAAATATTTACTTAACCCTGGATTCAAATTTGTTTGAGATAGAAGCGATAAGGCACGTTTACCTATGTTTTCTTATCCAATTGCTTTCTTATTAACAAACAACTGAAATTGATTGTTTTTCAGGGATAACACGTGCACGATATGAAGATGGTTTGTTGATTTTTATAACAAACAAACAAGAAACAAAATTTTCTTGCACAAAGTGTATGACGAACTCTGTGGCGCAGTGGGCGGAGGCCCGCCTGAGACGCAAAAGGTTGCGGGTTCGAGTCCCGCCGCGGGACAAATGTTTGTATCTGCAAATATTTGTCTCGGATCGGTTAATTTCTATGTATGTTTTTTATTTACAAAAAAAAGTGTATTTATATACTACTTATGTAGTATATCAGTCATGTAGTTACCATAATACAAGCTCTGCCTAGTTTGGGGCTAGATGATGATGTGTGATAATGCCCAGCATTATTATTATTATTAATAAAAGGGTGGTCAAAGGTAGTCTAAATATTTTATTCGGCGTATGCCTATTGGGTAAGAAAGGGGCCTTGATTAAATCTATTTTTATTTATTTAGATCAAAAAAATATTTAGTCTAGGAAATAAAAAGGTTTATTTTTATGCCCACTATACTATAAGGTGAATGATACCAAGTAAAAGGAAGTTTAAACATTTTATTTGGCGCATGCTCAAGATTTAAATACCATTTTTATTATAATTTCGTTTTATAGGTAGCAATTCCTGTTTGAAATTAAAAACAGGTAGATTGGAATAATAATAAATCAAAACTAAGAAAGGAGCGACTTTCCCGAACTGATTTTTACTCCGTTATTTTTTATTCCAATGTTTTTGAATTGCAATGCTGTCAAAAACTTAGGTTCCATTTAATTTGTAATGGGTAAATCCTACTACTATTATAAACGTGAAAGTTTGTGAGGATGGATGTTACTCTTTCACGCAAAAACTACTGAACGGATTTTGATGAAAGTTTACAGTAACATAGCTTATACATTAGAATTACACATAGGCTACTTTTTATCCGGGTACTATGCGGGCGAAGCCGTATGCACAAGCTAGTTAATAATAGACCTAAATTACATCATTATATAGTCACGTAAATGGAAGGTAAATGTTTTTGTTTGTGCCTATAAAGTCGTATTAGGCTATATAACAAATTGACGTGAGGTAGCACTATTGTACCCTTGCACTTTAAACTTTTCAAAGTGGTACAAAGCCTGTAAAAAACAGATGCGACGGATACGGCACGTCACTCGAGATGTGACAGAGGGTTATAAAGACGCGATGCGCTCAAAGTTGAATAGAGCCGATTGCAGGCACAGCTGTACTGAAGGACTTGATTTGATTTTTATTGGGCTTTTTCGGAGTGTCCCGACAAAAGAAAGCAGTTCTGCGAATCGCAGGGAACCTCATTCTTTGATACGAATGGCGGAATAGATAGATATATTTATTAACATTGTATTTCTACAATGTGATAACCACGTAATAAAAATAGGTTTGTGTTGATTACTCACATTCGCTAGGTTTGCACTTTTTATTAGATACATTTATCAAAAATTACCTAAGCAGGTACGTTAGGTATATATAAACGACATCTATTACCCACCATCAGGTAATAGCATTGGATAGGTATTTACTTTTATCCTTTCTTTTGTATGTGAACTGTAGGAATGAATTATTTAAAATAAGAAATTTCTAACTAACATATTATTATGATCCAATATTGATTTTAATGAATAAATATGAATGAATATGTAGGTATTTGGCAAGTTCACAAAATGGTACCTAGTCTATTGGAAATTACACACGGTGAATGCGCGAATCGGCGTTGGAGATCGAACTTGGTGCGAACTAGCCGTTGGTCAGGGTTTGTTCGTTCGAACACCTAACACAGTTTCGATAGTCAGCTGGTATGTATGGTCCGTATGGTCCGTATCCGTATCCGTATTGATTATCGTTCTTTATCGTTGGTAGCAGAGCTGATACACATTACAATTTCTCGGGCAGTATCGCGTTTTAAACTTCTAATCGACTAATGGCAACATCTAATTCTATAAACGGTAAACATATCAGATTAATATATTAATTTGGGTATCCGTTTATTTTGATATAAATTATTCACCATCGTATAAGCTTGGTGCTGGCGCACGACCGTATGAACCCGGCTTGAAAAGGTAGTGTACTGTAAACATTTTAAACGTTTTTTTTTTCAAAAAGCTTACGACTTATCGTATTAGTTTCTCCGTATCTTCTAACAAACCATATTATCGCCTCTTATTAGAGCTTAAAATTCAATATTGGTTCAATAACTGAGAAATAGTTTCGCAGTTCTGTCTAGTAAGAATTTACAGTGCAAATATTAGTAACTGGTCACGTACAAGCGTGTTTGCGCGGATCCTAACGAGACACGTTGTTTAGATCAATCTAAAGCATAGACAATAAAAATAAAACAATACTTTATGGTCAGCCAATATTTGTATTGTGGCAATTTTTTCCTGCCATGTTTCTTTTCCTAAAGGGCTTCCTGTGTATGTAATGGAGATAGCGGCTGTGTCTGCCATTGTATAAATTAGATTTACTCAAATAAACAGTGTAAAAGTTAACCACGCAAGTTTTATTTTGTACATGCGTGTTGGTGGTCCTTCGAGTAACAGTAAAAATCAGTGCCGATCCAGTTTGCTTGAAAACGTGTTCGCCGAAGCCGGCCGGCTTGCCATACAAGTCGCCGCCATTGTGTGGGCTATTGTCCGAGGCTCGCCCGCCGCAATTCCGTTCTATGCAATAATAGAACGAACATCAACGAGTCTACGTGACATCAACGAGCAATCTTCGGGTCCCTAAGTTCGTCAACAGTGAGTGCGGCTTAGGAAATAAAGTGGTGTGCAGTGTTGTTTTTTTTTTCTACTACCTACAGTAAGCGATATATAAAAAGTTTGTGCCTAACCGAACGCGATACACACGCTTCAACATGGCCGAGTCCAAAGAAACTTTGCGTAAACTTCGAATTCTTCGGGGCCAATGCAAAGCTACCATAACACGGATCCAGACGTTCGTAAACGACCCCATCAGTTTTGCATCTGCAACCGTGGATGTTCTGGAAGCGCGGAAAGAAAAACTCGTCAGTTCGCTCAAAGGGTATGAAGCGGTACAATTGGACATCCTAAGCATCGACGAAGGTGACTCCGAACAGGTTGGTCCATTAGAAGAACAATACTACTCTGTACTTGCGAAAATTAATGCCTCTATAAAGGTTATTGGAAAAAAAACCGTCTCAGAATGCCATAATGTCTCAACATGTAAATTGCCAAATATTGACATAAACCCATTTGATGGGAAAGATTTTACTAAGTTTAAACCATTTTATGATTTGTTCATGGCTGTAATAGATAATAACAGATCATTGTCCAATGTTCAAAAATTGTTCTATTTGAGAAAATATGTAACAGATGATGCTTTGGCAGTCATTGTCAACTTACCACTGGTAAATCAATCGTACAAGGAAGCATTACATTTGTTGGAAAAGCGTTATGATAACAAAGCGCGATTAATAGGAAACCATATAGGTGTTTTACTAGATTTGCCTACAATGCAAAAGGGCACTGCAGCCTCTATAAGATCATTTGTGTCCGAAGTGCAGCAACAATTGTATGCATTAAAAAATCTGGAACAACCTGTAGATGAATGGGATATGCTATTAATTTCAATTCTAACTAGAAAATTAGACCAAATAACAAATCGTGCTTATCAATTAGATAGGGATTTGGAGAAAATGCCTTCCATGGTAGACTTCATGAGCTTCCTCGAAAAGCGTGCTATAGCGTTGGAGGATAGTTTGCCCCCTAAGAGTACTTGCTATGAAAGTACAAGTAGGTTCTATAAATCTACACCATCAAAGGTAACCAATGTTGCCGCCCAAGTTAAAAAAATATGTAAATATTGTAATAAAAATGACCATGCTCTTTTCAGCTGTCCGGAATTCAAAACGGCAGCACTAGAGGACCGCCAATCATTTGTGCGGACCCATGATTTATGTACTACATGTCTTAAGCCACATAGCGGTAAATGTAAGTTTATTTTCAAATGTAAAATATGTAAACAAGGGCACAATACTCTATTGCATGAGGAACTGGTTGCCAGCTCTATAGAGCCTGCAGTGGCCTTAATGTCAAGCCCTGTTTCTAACAATGTATTGCTTCCTACTGTGAAAGTTAATTTACTCAATCAATATGGGGAAAAACTTACAGTCCGGGGGCTCCTAGATACAGGCAGCCAAGCATCATTCGCTACAACCAGCCTTGTAAACAAACTTGGGTTGATTGCTATAAATCAGCACCATAATATTATAGGGATAGGTAATAAATCAACACAAGTTAATAAGCTTGTGAACATAAGTGTATTACCATACCACAACAATGTAAAATTAAATTTAAGGTGTCATGTAGTTGACAAAATAACAACAAGATTGCCCCAACAATTTATAAGTGTATCAGGGTGGAATTTACCTAAACATATAAAACTTTCCGATGATGAATTTAATATTCCAGCAGATATTTCATTATTACTGGGCGCAGACATTTATTACAATGTTTTATTGGAGGGTTGCATAAAAATTGAAAATGGGCCGGTTTTGCAAAACACCCTATTTGGTTATGTAGTTGGTGGCAACATTCCTGAAAATTGTGAAGTAAGTAATGTCACATGTGAAATTGTATCCAATTTAGCTATCCATGATCATAAAAAGTTAGAAAATGTTATTGAAAATTTTTGGCTGTCTGAAAAGTTACCAGAGCCTGCAAAGCCAAAGTGTAATGAGTTCGAAAAGGCTGAAAAAATGTTTCAGCAGTCTATGAGTCTTAAAGAAAATCGCTTCTATGTTGACATGCCTCTCATAGCCCCTCTGGAAGAATTGCAGCTTGGTGACTCATTTTCAGTTGCCTATCAAAGATTTCTTATGTTAGAAAAAAGATTTAAAACAAATCAAAAATTACTAGAGCAGTATAAATTATTCATAGATCAGTATGTGGAACTGGGACATGCTAAGGTGGTTGATATTAAAAATTATGAAATTGACAAAGATCCTGTTTATTTTCTAGCACATCATGCTGTAATCAATGAGGCAAGTAAGACAACCAAACTTCGTGTTGTGTTTGACGGGAGCTTGAAGTCCCGCAGCCAGGTGTCCCTCAATGACGTCATGCTGAATGGTCCCGTGGTACAGAGTGAGCTTTTTGACATTCTTCTATTATTCAGGACCTACGTTTACACACTAATTTGTGACATTCAAAAGGCATTTCGCAATGTGTTTGTTAATAGTCACCAAACTTGCCTTCAAAATATACTTTGGCGAGATGATCCCAAGAAGCCCATCAGCTGCCTTCAGCTTCAGACTGTAACTTACGGTTTAAAAGCCTCTACCTACTTGACCACTCGATGCCTATTGGAATTGGCGCATAGATATAGAGAAAAGTGCCCGCTTGCAGCCCAAGCTATGAGGTTAAGCACTTATGTAGATGATGTCTTGTGTGGTGCAGATAATGTAGAGCAGCTTCATGAGCTAAAAAATCAGTTGGTAGAGCTGCTTAATTTAGGTAGTTTCTCTTTACATAAGTGGTGTTCTAATTCCATAGAAGTTTTAAAAGATATTCCAGATGAGAAAAAGCAATTTGAAAACATGGACATGAGTAGAGACAATATGGTTAAGACTCTAGGTTTGATGTATGACATTACTTCAGATACATTCACTTTTTCAAGTCCCAAATTTGAAAGGGTGCCTAATTTGCATTCAAAAAGAAAAATACTGAGTTTTATAGGAAAAATGTTTGATCCACTTGGTTTAGTTGGCCCAATAATAGTGGTAGCTAAAATATTCATGCAAGAGCTATGGTCTTTGCAAATAGGATGGGACGCTATAGTACCCAATGAACAGTTTCTATACTGGGATAATTTTCTAAATAAATTAAAGCTAATGGGCAAAATTACTGTAAATAGGTGTGTCAGTAATAAAGATATTTCTACAGTAGAGTTGGTAGGATATTCTGATGCATCAATAAAAGCCTTTGGCTGCTCTCTCTACTTAAGAACTTTAAAAAATGATGGTTCAGTGCAAACAGACTTGCTATGTTCTAAGTCTCGTGTAGCTCCATTAAATAAAAGTCTGACAATTCCCCAACTTGAGCTCAATGGTGCTCTCCTTTTGGCCCAACTGGTAAATAGAGTTGGTAGAGTCCTGATGGGTAGGTTTTCCCTGATAGAGTCATATTTGTACAGTGACTCCCAGATAGTACTATGTTGGATCAAGTCAGGCCATGTAAAGTCAAATGCTTATGCCAATAATAGAGTCAAACAAATCATAGAGCTGACTGAACAAAAACAATGGGGATTTGTTAGAACTTGTGACAATCCAGCTGATTTATTGTCTAGGGGAGTTTTGCCCCATAAGCTGCAACAAAGTTCTATATGGTGGCACGGGCCAGCCTTTTTGTCAGACAGGAACCACACTCACACTAACTTTGAAAAATGTAATTTGTCTGATTTGCCCACAGACATAGAATCAAAATTAAATGATGAGCCAGAATCATTGTGCAATGTGACACTTGCAGAGCCATCATTCTCAATAAAATTGTTTGAGAAATATTCTAGCATTCATAAATTACAGAAAGTGATAGGATTCATTTACAGGTTTTATAATAACTGCTCAATTTTAAAAAATAAAATAATGGACAGTAACCTTACGCCTCAGGAGCTGCGCGACTCTATGTCAGTCATTGTGCGTTGTAATCAAATGCAACATTTTGCTAGAGAGATAGAGTTACTTTCTGCTGGAAAAATTATAAAAACAGGAATAGGTAGTCTCCATCCTTTCCTTGACAAAATAGGTATTCTTAGAGTAGGAGGGAGGCTCCATAATGCCAAAGAGATGTCTTACGACAAAAAGCATCCTGCTGTCCTTCCAAAGAACTCGCATATAACAAATCTCTTGATACATAGAGAACATTTACGACTCTTGCACGCGGGGCCCAGGTTAGTTTTGAGCTCTCTTTCCCAAAAGTACTCTATTGTCAGTGGTATTCGAGAGGTCAAGAAAATTGTGCGTAAATGTGTTAAGTGTTTTCGTATAAAAGCTGAGGCTGCTAAGCAGTTGATGGGTTCTCTACCACAAGAAAGAATTACAGCGTCCAGGCCATTTCAGCATGTCGGCGTTGACTTTTGTGGACCCTTTGACACGAAGGTTGCTCGTATTAGAAAGCCTGTCATTAAGAAAGGTTACATAGCACTGTTTGTTTGTTTTGCTATAAAAGCTATTCATGTAGAGCTTGTATCGGACCTAACAACAGAGGCCTTCTTAGCATGTCTCAAGCGCTTCATTTCAAGGCGCGGTATGCCCACAAACATATTTTGTGATAACGCTAAAACATTTAAAGGAGCTTCAAATGAAATGAAAAAATTGTATAAACTACAGTCCTCAAAAACTCACAGGGATGCTGTTAATGGGTTTTGTTCACAAAACTATTTGAAGTTCCGGTTTATCCCCAGCCTTTCCCCGGAGTTTGGAGGACTGTGGGAAGCAGGAGTCAAGAGTGTGAAGTACCATTTAAAGAGAGTAGTAGGGAACCTATGTTTAACATATGAAGAGCTCAATACAGTCATTGTACAAATCGAAGGAGTCTTAAATTCAAGGCCTCTACTTTCTGCAAATTCAAATGATTGTGAATACTTGACTCCTGCACACTTTTTAATTGGAACTGCTCTGATAAGCTACCCTGAAGTTGATTTAACAAATGTTTCAGTCAATCGTTTAAAATTCTGGAATCTTTGTACTAAACTTAAACAAGATTTTTGGAAATTATGGTCAACTGATTATTTAACACAGCTTCAAAGCCGTCCCAAATGGAAATATCCTCAGCCAAACCTCAAAGAAGGTGATTTGGTAATTGTAAAAGACTTTAACACTGCTCCATTAGAGTATAATATGGCCCGTATTGTAAAAACATATCCAGGTATAGATGGTAGAGTACGAGCAGCTGATGTAAAAATGAAAAACAAAGTTTATCGAAGGTCAATAAAACGGCTGTGTCAATTACCTGTAGAATAAGTTAATGCCGGGCCCCAATTATGTTTAGATCAATCTAAAGCATAGACAATAAAAATAAAACAATACTTTATGGTCAGCCAATATTTGTATTGTGGCAATTTTTTCCTGCCATGTTTCTTTTCCTAAAGGGCTTCCTGTGTATGTAATGGAGATAGCGGCTGTGTCTGCCATTGTATAAATTAGATTTACTCAAATAAACAGTGTAAAAGTTAACCACGCAAGTTTTATTTTGTACACACGTGTACATCGAAATCTTGCTACAGATATCAGGGAGTCGAGATATCAACTAACTTGGAGGTGTGTTGCCAACTGGCAGCCTGGTTTTGGGTCAGAAAAGAAACGTCGGACAGTTTGTCGGAAGTGGCTGGAAGAGCCGGACATCACCACAGCGTCAGTGTCGCGTTATGTTCAGCATGGAAAAAGGATGATGAAGATGATATCAAAGTTTTCTCTCATAAAATCGTATGCACATTGTCATTTAGAAAAAAAATATAGTACCTATTAAGTACAGTAGTAATATTCAACCAAGTTTTGATATTCTATAGTTTTTTCTGAACGTATGGATTTTTAAATTTATGTGCGCTAAACACGATGAACCAAAACATCGAGAGGAAACCGGCATGCCCAAGAACCGTAAGTTCGAAAGCATTTGTGTCATCTGTTAGTGTTCAAACAAGCGGCGATGGGCTTACAACCTGCCACGTGGAATGCTAACTTCTATGCAAAACACGGACATGTGCCAAATATAGCGTGTCTATAACTACCCCCTATTTGGTATCCTCACAGATCTGCGTACTGAGTCTGAGGTTCTCCATTATGAGGGCTACAGTCGTGTTATGTTTTATTTTCGATGTAAAAGCACTTCTCCAAAAGTTGTTAGATCTAGCCAAAAGCTTTTTGTTAGCAGCAATGGCATAAAGTTCAATGTTGCCACGATTTGCTGAGAAATAGTTTCTGAAAATTTCCCTTACTATATCAGTGAGCGGATTAAATTCAGCAGGTTAAATTGTCAAGATATATTTCATATGTAGAATCGTTGAAGTATTAAAATAAGAAAGACAGTAAGTACCTATAGTTGGACAAAAATAAGTTGAAGTAGATGTTATCTATTTATAGAAAAAGTTTTCTGATTCTTATTGAAAGCAAAGGACCTACGAATAAATAACTATAATCAAATTTTTTGAAATGATAGTTGATCTAGAAGAGATTTCAGAAATGCGTAGGTTTGTTGCCACTAAGTTCACAACCCATCTCAAAAAACTATATTTGATATTAGCTAGCTAGACAAATATTTACCATACCACTAAGACTAAAATTCCACCGTATGCCTACATAATTATGTTTCAATTTGGGTCCCACATTACATAATTCTACTTGAATTACAAACATGCGAGTCGTCGTATGTACGACCAAAGGCTATAGGGTATTAAACAAACTGAAGATGTAACTTGTATAGGTTTTTTATTGTTTATGGAAAAACATTCTCAAAAACTCCACTCTAGGCTTAAGTAAAAAAAATATATACATGCTTATGCTTTTGTTATGTTTTTCAGTTTATTCTTTTGTAAAAGCTTATCATTTCTGAAACGCAGCCACAATATTTTAAAAAATAACGACTTAACTAAGGAACTACTTATTGTCCGACTGAGGTGAGTTTATAAATGATTTTTGTGCGTATAAATGTCGGGGTTTGTGATTATTTATTTCCTTGCTTAAATTGATGAATGTGGTTTCGATAGACGCATCGTGATTCTGATGACATTAGGAAACTGAAAGACCACCGTCAGTCTTAATATAGTCTCACAAGCCAAACGATTTTTTCTTCACTTTTGTCAAGAAGACTTTTGTTGATTTTGCTTTTATATCGCTTTTTAGCCAAAGTGGAATAAGCAAATTCACACTTGATGTATCTTTATTCTCCGACTGTTGTTCTGGTCTTTCTATTATTCTACGTGACTCTGTCATGACGTTTTTGGTTATGTCTTTTTTCGTAATGACTGGCTCTAGACAGGTACAATGTTTGTCTACTTTGCATAAAGTAACTCCTACACCAGAATAGACGGTGGCCTTGTTCCTACTTAAATAATGCTAGTATGTATAAATACCTACTAAATAAAGTAGGTTCAATAAGATTGAAAGCCACAAAACCAATACCCCCATTCCTATCGATAAACAAATAAAATTCTCAGAGCCGAACCACGGAAATTGCTCTTTTCTTTATGACGAGCAAAAATTCAGCCTATTTTTGGCCTAATTCTAACATTCACACTGTAGGCCTTCTGAATGCCGCATCCACTTCACGGGACATAAAGCTTTTATGGAGATACACGGTCGTCCCATGGGACAATTTATTCTATGGCCCGTTCACACTACCAGCTGACATATGCTCTCTACGGATACTTTATTTAGAAAGGCATTTCTGGTCACCTTGAAGCCAAAGGTCTTATTGCTGGAAGTCAATAGGCAGCTTGTATAACCAAGAATAATAATTAAAAAATCCGTACCGTAAGTAACATAATTATTTTACAAATTCAAGTCAATCTTAAGCCCAGTTTGTTTACTCTGTTTACACTCCATAGCTGGTTTTTGTTTTGAGCGAAAACAAGACGATCACGAAAATCGTTGTAATAACACTCCGGAAACCCCAACAATCAAATCTTTAACTTTGTAGCTTCCATTAATAATCCAAGTAAAATCCTAGTGTAAATACCATCAGCAGTGTAAACAGCTTTAGAGATCCATTATTTTTGCCATCGGCCGCGGATTACGGAAAACAAGCTAGGTGCTTGGAGTTCGTGCTATTTCAAAGTCAATTTTAAACTTATTTGCATATTTTGTGTTTTCCAGACGAGATTGGCCAGTATCAGCGCTGATATTCCAATATTCATTAGGGTGATACCAATCAAGAGAACTTCACTCGCCTTCGTATACTTCAATGGTTTTTCTTATCAGATGAAGAATATTACTTTCTCTTACCTAGTATAAGATTTTTTTTATTATTAATTAAGAAGATACTTACTATGCATACAACTTTATACATTTTTCTTCTTCCTATCGTAGGTCCCAATATCCATGACATAGGGAATACAGTTGTACATCTGGTTAGAAAAAATATTGGAATTCATTCATGTATGAAAAATACTTTATTGTACACTATGAGACAACAAAATAATCAAAAACTTAATATAACTAAAAGTAGAATAGGCGGTCTTACAAGCGCAATAGACTTTTCATTCAACTAATGCTGAGTCTAGTTCGTAAGCTTTTTAAAATAATAGTCATTTCCTTGGAAGGAAAACACACTGTAAACAGCCATTTACTTCTGAAAGCCTATTAGTGATCGGATTGCAGTAATTGGTTCCGGAAATAATAATGCCTGGAAGCAGTTTTAGATGAGATCGAAGGATTTCAGATACTTGAACCGTATTTTGTTTGAATACTTTTTTCTGCAATAATATCCAGTCAGAACCGATATTACTATTGCAAATTTTGTATTTTTTAGTATTTTCCAAGAGACACTTTGTTTATATATACGGCTAATATAACTATCCATTCCACTTTGGCAGGTGAACAGGTGTTGACCGGGCAGCCAGAATTATCAACTCTATGTAATGAGTACCAGGACTAGTGAATGTGGATGAATGAATACATAAAATAACGCAAAACAGTAAAACAATATATAAGTAAAAGCTTTATTTAATAACGCTAATCCCTCAAGAAGTACTTCAATTGTTCTTTTAAAAAAATATATTACTGCAAACAGAAAACTAACATCAAAGCGTAAGTAAGCAATCCCAATGACATCAGAAAAGCTATGAATCTAAATCAAGTGGAGGCTCATCAAAGTTCGGTGACGCCGCGCCGGGCCGTCGGCGTTTCAAACTCATTTTCATATTACGCCCGCGGTACCCTGGAACACAGTATGTATGCATAAAAATACAGTAGGTAACCGCTGAATAATAGAAAACTGGTAGTTGTGAAAGATCTTGCCCGGGGAAGTACTACCGCAATATCTTTTTCTGCCGCCAATCATGTATTGCCATGTTCTGGTTTTAAGGGTATGGATTGGGTACGGGTGAAATTACAGGCTCGAGATTTTTCACCATCATTTCACAGTAACGCTTACGTTTAAGACGTTTTGTTACGCTTACCGTGGTTTGTATGCTTCTTCGTCTGTCCTTTTTGTGGGATAAAAAAAAACAATTTCCTTTAAGCAATCGAAATCACGTGATATTTCGAGAATCAATACTATAACGTTTTCGTTTAACGGCGCTATGTGGAATCTTTGTCTTTTTTTAATTATTGAAGGGATAAAAGGTTCTCACGTTTTATTTTGTGTCGTATTTAGACGTGTGCTGTAGAGTGTTTCATAGTCTTATTTTCACTTAGTAGGTGTAAAAATAACTAAGCATATAAATCAGTGACATCACAATACCACAGGTGTTGATAATGATATAGTCTTCTTATTTAGACATTGGAACTGTTTTAGAACTATTCGATTTATATCATATCCTAAAATATCAACATTGGCGGGATTTTAACTCACAGCTTGGGACGCGGGAGCTACCAATAATTGGAGATACCAATTAAGCCACTAGATCGTTACCAGCCTGGTAATTTTCCTATTTGTGGCAATACTTTAAAAACCTTTGTATTATTCTATTGAATTATTTATTTGTCTCGGGTCTGGATGTTTTCTATATATAATATGTATGTATTTATAAAAAAATATGTATATAAGTAGTATATAAGTCATGTAGTTCCCATAAGCTCTGCTTACTTTGGGACTAGATAATGCTGTGTGAAAATATCCAGAATAATTATTATTATTTATGGAAATATTTCTATGGAAATATTTTTCCATAATTTAGATTACTGTTTCAACTGTACGTACCGTGTCTAAATTTTGGTACATACGCCCGTAGGATTGAGTAAAACTTTAATACCTTTTTGCTGCGTTGAATTTTTCTTCTTGTTAATTTGAATGGTTGTGCCGGCGGGCTTGCAATGTCACAGCGAAGTTCACTCGTGCGTTTAGATGGGAAATATTTGTGCTTCGAATTCGCCGGTGGTAAAGTTTTGTGGTTAAAGTTTTTCTTGGCCTTTATCGAGGTTTGGTTGTCTGCAGTAGCAGGTTAGGCCATCGTCATTGCTGAGTCTTTATTATAATAAGTTTTTATGCAGTCTCAATTTTAATGATATGATTATTCGTATATTATTTTAAAACTTTACCAGTTTAATCAAAGGCTTGTTTTGATTTCAGTTTCAAATCAACAGTGTCATTTATTTTTGGAATATAGGATCGAATATCGTTACCCGAAAAATGAGAATTGTAAAAAGTCTGCCTAAACAACAGGTATATTTTTAATGATCGAAATCAAATCAACAAAACGCGTGCCCACGTCATTTCCAATATTAGAGCAGGCAGTTTTCAGCTTAACTTTATCCTTTGCAAATAACTGTAGGTATATACCAATGTATGTATTCTACTAATATTATACACCTAGTTGCGAAAGTTTGGATGTTTCTTGTAACGGCTTGTAAATATCTACGTAACGGCTGAACCGATCTGAATAAAACTTGGAACAGGTAGAGTTCATGATCTAGAATAGGCTATGTGTTAATAATAAACACACATGCTTTTTTTATTCGAACACCACGTGGGCGAAGCAATGGGCAGAGACTAGTTTGAAATAAGCCCGAAACTAGGGAATCCATAGAGAAAATAACATCACTGATATAGCTCTTAGAACAATTGGCAGAGGCCATATAGCTCGAAGAAACGACAACCGCTAATGAGGGTTATAGGAACTACATGACTGTTATACTACTTAAATACATTTATTTTGAATACGTACATACGAGTATTATACAAAGAAGACATCCAGACCAGAGACAAATATTTGCAGATCATTACAAACATGTGTCACACGGTGAATCGAACCCAGAATCCCAGAACCCAGAACGTCGACTTTGAGGTCGTCAAATATTAATAGTCTGGTTCAAAAATGCATTTGAAATCCAGATACGACCTCGACAGAAAAGAGAATTCGCAACTAAGGAATCCGCACTCTGATTACAAGCTAGGATTGCCTTTCTGATATAATATCAAAGATTCTGAACAAGTTCTCGAAGAACTCGCAACTTGCACGACTAAGTTTTAACCCAGTTTAAGCAATTGTTATAACGCTGCTGGCTTTTAATTTGTGATATTGAGATGAGAATCCACGATAAGATAGCAGAATCCTTATCGTTTGTTCTTTAGATCTCCAGAAGGATTTAAATAATTTAATACTAACCATTGTAAGCGGAGATAAAATTGTAATATTAGATTTTTTAATAGTTATGTCTCAAAGTACTAGGCGCTGAGGTTTCTCCGTGGAGTACCCGCGTTCTGCGTATGTGGAATTGTAACGCCTAACATGTTTCAAGTAACCATAAGCCAGTAAGCCGGTGCGTAGATCTTTGAAGATACCAAGTAGAGGGTAATCAGTGGCACGCCCAAACATTATATTTGGCACGTGCTCGCGTTTTGCAAGTAAGTTAGTATTTCACGTGACAGGTTGCAAGCCCATCGCCGCTCATTAAAACACTAACCGATAGCTCATGCTTTCGAAAATTTGTTTCTAGGGCATGCCGGTTTCCTCACGATGTTTTTCCTCACCGGTTTTCGTGTTAATGCGCACATTCATTTTTCGAGTTGAAAAATCCATTCGGTTCGAACCCATCTCCGGATTGGAAGTCGGGATACCACCCACTAAACCAACACGGCTCTATATCCTACTAATATTATAAACGCGAAAGTTTGTGAGGATGGATGTTTGTTACTCTTTCACGCAAAAACTACTAAACGAATTTTGATGAAACCTTACAGTAATACAGCTTATACATCAGAATAACACATAGAATACTTTTTTACGGGTACCATGCGAGTGAAGCCGTGGGCATAAGCTAGTACGAGTATATTCAAGCTGCCTGCTTTATATAGCTGGTAACTAGTTTTCAAGAATAAGAGTGCTTTCATTATTCATTCACTCGCTCTTACCAACGTTAAAATGTCTTTTGGGTTACTTAAATGACAAAAACGTTTGAAAATAGTTGATCGACCGAAAGATTTTTTCCCGAAATTTTAATTAAAACGCGGTCATAAAATAAAATTACGATTTTCACGTTATTATTTAATTAAATGCCCTTCATAACCTTCAAAGGCGGACTTTAACAGCCGCTCTAAAATTATTTGCATTTTCTTTATTAACAATGACGTAGGGCGCTTTTTATAGAAGTTAAACGTTCTTTTATAATCAAAAAACGAACACGCTCACGACTGTATTTCTAATAATGTAAAATAAAGTAATCCTTAGATCCATACTTAGTAAGCAGATGTCCTTATTACCAAGTAGGGGTAGACAGAGGTACGTTAAAACATGTCGACGTACGTGTTGAACGGTTTTATGGGATGTTTATTTCGGAAAAAGCTCACTACCTCTTCAAATTATTTACTTGCAAGCAAAGAAACATGGTCTATGTCTATATACTTAGTTAGCATTCCGTCTTTCTCATTCCAAAGGTAAAATAAAAAAGGTTTAGTTATTTTTCAATCTATCGCGATCAGTAAAGATAATTTTAAGTTTTAAACAGGTCTTTATCAATGACCTACGTTTTTTGCTGGGGTACAACAATAGCTCCATATACTCTAGTCAACCCCTGACCACGGCTGTTCTACCACAGTCGAAACGTCCGGAAAATAAGAGTAGAGGGAAAAGTGATAAAGACGTGTATAAAACTTATAATTATACTAGCGATTATGTAACGGAACTGGCATTTTTTGATGGCGATAATTGTCTATCTGTCATTACATCTGCAACACATCGGTCATATCTTTTTATGACGTCCATGATAGCATTTCTCGGCACCCAACGCACCCATGGACATATGATACATTAAGTTGAAAAGTTCCATGACTGTAATTTCATCATCTTGAGGCGTAATTAATGTTGCAAAGCAGTATAGATTGTGTAACTTATGAAATGTTATTCCCAATGATAAACAGAGAGAGTGTTTTACTACAATTCACACGAACGACGTATTAGCGCCGTACATACATAATAAAATAACCAACTCAGACATAACATACCTCAATAAAACCTGAACAGAATTGTAAATTACAGATTTATGCTATTGTCATTCACATATATTTCAATGTATTTACAGACACAATAAAAGGGAATTGCCTCTTGTTGCTTTCAGAGCCGAATTTATTGTGAATTGAGCACCCCAGCGAATAAATCAAAAGGTATTCGAGCTAAGTTTTCTGCTTCGAATGATTTTATGAAGATGCCAGATGGATTTCTCATAATGCATTTTGTAAAGACATTTCGTTGAGGCTCTACGTTTTATTTCTTTCCATGAAAGTTGAAGTAATTGAAAGAATAAAGCTCATAATTATTGCCTCATTATTTTTTAACAGATCAACTAGATTAAGCAACGGTAAATTCGGTCAAAACTTGAAAGGTTATATTAGTATCATTTACAAATAAGCTCTTCTGTTCTTCAGAGAGCACGTCGTCGTAGGGACCGACCTCATAAGTAAAATCTAACTGTAAGTCATTAAACTACGAGTGTCTTCAGGCGGTCTATAAAAAACAACAACAATATGTTCAAACTTACGAATTTACGTCAGCGCTTTCCAACGTTCATGCGAGAAAAATAATTGATATGCGAACTTAAAACAAACAAGTATATTTTACAAAATTTTTAATATACCTGACTTTATTATGAAATCATCTAATTTTATATACAATGCAGTGTGACGTATGGTAAAATCGATGAACCTCTCTTGATGACCTCCACATTGTGTTACAATAGATTCTTCTATAGATCTGGGTATACCCAATGGGTGAATGTGGGCTGGTTAACTAGATAGAGATAGGTAAGGCTGTTTCGGAAGAAATAATATAACAGATAAACACACTAACAAATGAACAAACTCTTACCCCAAACATATTCCGGCTTCTTGCGTCGAATTGAAAATTGAAAAATTGCAGTAGGTACGCTAAATTCACGAGTAAAACCTCGTATCTCAGTAAAAGGTGAATATTATTAGCAACAGTTCCGACTTATTTATTAATCAAATTAAATAATTTAACTTGAGACTAAGTTGGATAACTTGTTAACGTTCTGTCCTCTATCATTAAACCTCGCTTAGGTAAATGATGGTTAATTAAGACTATTTGCTTGCTTAACTTGAAAACTTAGAGTAGTAGTACGTTTAAGGTAAAGTGAAGATTTAAATGTTTTACTTAAATGTAACATGAGGATGGGAAGTGGGACTTTGACCTTGAATTGTTTATAATTACTGTCATAAAATCGAACCGTTTACATACGTATTTATTTTTTTCTTGAATCCTACTAATAACGCGAAAGTTTGTTACTCTTTCACACAAAAACTACTGAACGGATTTTGATGAACCTTTACAGTAATATAGCTTATGTATCAGGGTAACACAAAGGCTACTTTTTATCCGGATACCGCGTGGGTAAAGCCGTGAGCAGTAGCTAGTTATACATAAAAGGCTATGATTGTTGAAATTTCGTCGTTTCTGTCTACCCCTCTGGTAAGGCTTGAGTTAATGTAATACTTTATGTATTTTCATAAAGAAAATGCGCAGAAAATAGAGCAAGAAGCAAGCAAGAGCTTTGTAAATAATATATTATTACCTTCACTTACCACTTCATGAAGTCTGTAAGTCCTCTATTTGGTTTAGTTTTATCACTGAACCCGGTTCCATTTCAATTCGCTCCGGTGATTGATTGTTGGTATTCTGTTCCGAAGAAATTTCGATTATTCTTGAAAATCACGGCGATCGCTCTCACCGAAGTTTTCAAGACGTTGCATTTGTTATTGAGAATGAGCCGTTCAATTTCACTGCCGAAAATAACTGATGGGTTTCCCGATGCCTCATAAATATCCATTGGAGCCAAAATTTCTTTGAAACTGTTGGGACCCACTTTTAAACAATTTACATTTTTATTCATAAAATATTTAGGGAAAAGTGTCTTGTGAATTGTATTACTGTATAAAATATTTCGATAGAAAGAGTCACTCTCTAAACAGTTTTAGCTTTTCTTTATTTTGTCTAACTTTTTTTATATTTTATTTTCAGGAAAAACAGGCACGTCCTTCGGTTACCGTCGTCTATTGACAAGTCAATAATTGCTACTAAATCGATTTATAATCGTTATTGTCGCCTATTTTTCGAACCTCTCTTATCGAAGGGTAGTAAATTACGTGCTGTGTAGTCACAGTTACGGCAGATTACAGTATATAAACTTAGTATCGTAACCTAATGGCCTCGATTCTATAGTACACTGACTAAACTAAATTTAAACTGTCGCCCTCTTTTACTGATAGTGCAAGGAAGAAAGAGATAGCTACAATTTTAGTGCAGTCAAATTAGTCAGATTTAAGTTTTCCATACAAATTTAATAGTGATATCACAACATGCTAACTATAAACACGAAGAAAAGCGGCACGTAAACAGATTTGACAGCAGCACACGGCACTAAAATTGTAGCTATCTCTTTCTTGCGTACACTATCAGTAAAAGAGAGCGATAGTTTAAATTTAGTTTAGTTAGTGTAGTACAGAATCGAGGCCAATAACAACTGTTTAAGGTACTTTATTTCAATCAGAATGCGACGGCAGACCATAACTTACTAAAACAAATAGATGGCAAGCAAGAAAATATAACGATGGATTAAAAAAAATACTCAAAACAGCAAAGTCTGAAAATCAATAACCAGTCAGGTTTCGATGCGTTTGAAAAAATAAGTTTTTCTACTGCTTTAAATTTCATATATTCCCATACTCTGTGCCGTATTACCGCCATCAAGACGTTTCGTGTCCTTATCGAGGCACTTTCGTTGCGTTTCATATTGATTTACAGTTCAAAAAGGCAAAAAGTAAGGGAGGAAAATACTTGAGCATTTTGTAGAAGCTGTAAAAGGATAGCGGTACAATTTATTTGTGTTTTATAGCAGTTATATAAAGTATTGGTTGAGACTCAATACTCTTCTTCTATCGCGATCAAATTAATATTAATGTAAATGGTTTCTCTGTAAAGAAACAAAGGATTGTTGGTAGGTATAGCAAAATTTAGGAAAAGATGTTCGTAAAACAAAAACAAACACTCTCTTCCCTTCATGGGGACTGCATTCCCCACGATGGACATCTTCAGGTTTATGCTCAGTACGTGGATGGTAAGGTTACCAAGTAGGAGTCAGTCAGAGGCACGATCAAAAATTACGTTACATCAATATAATGGTGCCAATTGAATGGTCAAATTCACGATAAATTTTGGAATAAAACTTATCATACAAGTTCACGTTTTGCATAGTAGGAGGAAGGATATTCCTATTTGGGTCAATAAATAAGCAACATTAATGTTTTTGGTATAGTGTTTAGAAGCTTGCTTCGAGAGCCTTCACCGATAGTACGGTACGTGAAAAATTCCGGTGTTATAATTGAATGGTCAAATTCACGATAGATTTTGAAATAAAATGTATTACACATGCTCACGTTTTGCATAGTAGGAGGAAGGATATTTCTACTTGGGTCAATAAATAAGCAACTTTAATGTTTTTAGTATAGTGCTGAGAAGCTTGCTTCGAGAGCATCTAATGCTTTCATTAATTAAGATTGTGTTTATGTTTTAATTAGTATTTAGGTGTAAACTATTAGCTTACTACTTACTATTCTTAAATACAAAATACAAATACAAATATATTTATTTACCATTAAGTATGTTACAATTTTACTATTATGGTGGTCCCCGCATGAGGGCTAGCCTGTATCGCGATAGGCCGATTATATAGGAATCGGTCTTATGATAAATAATTCGAATTCTAATCACATTGTTGATCAGACGACCGCTGTGGCGCAGTGGGTAAAAGCTCACCTGAGACGAGAGAAATGTTTGTAGGATCGGCAAATATTTGTCTAGGTATTTTCTATGTTTTATTAAAAAAATATATATATATGCATAAGTATTTTTATCAGTCATATAGTTCCCATAATACAAGCTCTGCTTAGTTTGGGGCTCTATGATGCTGTGTGAAATTGTTCAGAATTTTTAATTTATTTCATTTATTGGTCTTCAGGCCACCAGGCCTTTTGTAGAGCCACCAGGGTGAGCCAGATTTAGTGACACACCAAACATGTAATATCCTGGGGTGGATAGTTCGCTGTAATGATACAACGATGAGAATTCAATAAACTTCGCCAGTAATCGTTGCGCACTGCTTTCAATATGTTCGCAATTTCAGTTTATGTGCTAGTTCCGAGAAAAGAAAATTATTTCACACTAGGGAATGTTTTGCACAAAGTAGAAGAATGTTTCTCTATAAATCGGTGTTCTTCTCGTGGTGCAATTTGCATGGTCGTTTCAAACAGATTGGCTAGTTATTTTTTTAAGCAACTTTCAGCACGTTCAACACATAAATGCATGACTGTTAGTATGAACTAAGCGAGAAGTCACAATTAGATCAAAGACGTGACCAACTTAAAATTAAATAACAAAAATACTGAAGGGCATTATTAAAAGATCTAAGACCATTTATGGGACATTGATGATGAAAATATATGAAGTATGAAGTGTTGATAGCATAGGCATTGGTTACCGCTTAACACCTCGAGGGACGTATTCTTGCTTGCCTCTAGACAACATTTAAAAAAGCAGCGCTAGATCTATACATTTTAATATACATAATTTATAAGGTAGTTACTTAACCTTGGAAACTTAACCCAGCTAAAACTTATACTGAGCACTTTAAGGCGAAATTAAACGAACCTTTTTACATCAGTCTGTATTGCATCTTAACCTGAAACCTTTGCCTCAAAGCAAGTAAGTACTTAACTAATGTAAAGAAATTACAGTATTTTTTTGTTCCGAACTCTACAATTAAACAATAAATCGTAACAAAAAATGTTACGAATCCCAATAATTTAGCTAGGTACTTAATAGCTTCAATGGATTTAGGTGAGTACCTATTGTTTTAATACAGCACATTGTTAAAATCGCTCGTATAGCTATTTTTTATTACAATTTCTACGATAAATGTACTGCAAGTATCTCTCCACTATACCTCAACCAGCACCTTAATCCCACTAGAAAAATAGATATGGATAATACTTTTTCGACCTAAACACCCACTTTCAAGTTCTAGAAGTTTTGGACATTGCTAAGCCTATCGAAATTAGTGTCATAAATTTGTCCCTTACAAACGTTTTGCTATAATTTTAATTAGAGGGCCTGTCTCATGGTCTCATGGCTTGAGTCATGGCGGAAAAAATAACCAGTGACACGACCAGACCCGACAAACGAATGAACTAATTGGGTACTCGGCGAACGGCAATTTGTTATTTTACTATAATAAATTCACGCACCTATTGTTTTGACTTTTTCCTCAAAGGTTTGCTGAAAGGAAACTCTTGTCAGGGTTAAGTTCGCCTTTGTACATGCCCTATATGTAAGTTTTTTGTCTTTAGTACAATCCTACTAATATTATAAACGTGGAAGTTTGTGAGGATGTTTGTTTCTCTTTCACGCAAAAACTACTGAACGGATTTTGATGAAACTTTACAGTAATATAGCTTATACATCAGAATGACACATAGGCTACTTTTATCCGGGTACATGCGGGCGAAGCCGTGGGAAGAAGCTAGTAATAAATTAAGAATTATTGAAAATCCGTCACGCGAATAACTATGCGTAGAATGCTTTGCAGCACATATAAGTTGGCCTGGAGTTTATTTTTCAGCACATCCTATAATAAAAAATAAGCATAAAATCTAAGTATTACATAACAATCAGCAATAATAAATAGTTAACAAGTCGTATTTGAACGGAGAAAATACATCTAAATCGTAAAAGCTAGCTTTTATTTTTGTAAAACTTTTTGCGCTTTTGTTATACCGTTGCGGCCCCTGTCGTTTTCTTCTTTGGAAGAACAAACATTTAATTTTTGCTGTTGTTTGTTCTAATTGCAGGTTTTATTTAGTTTGTAAACAAATCAGAGTATAACAGATCAGTGGATTTGGCAGCGTTCCAATTGGAGGCTTTTATTTCAAACCTTTACTGGCAACTGATGGCTGATAATTCCTTGCCTTCATGGCGTTTCCTGCATGGCAACATTGTCGGAATATAAAAAAATACCACGAATCGGGCGCCCCAGTATTAGGCCCCCCACCGGATGAACCGATAAGATTTTAATGGTTAGGGGAAGTTGATGGATGGAGGTGGTAGAAGATCGTTCGTCATGGCACTCTCTAGGGGAAGTCCATGTACTTCTAAAGGATGATGAAATACAGATTGCCGAAGCATCAACTCCGAATGGACTGATCTTCTACAGGGAGGAGCGATAACATAATTCCGTATCCGGTCACGGCGTTGGTTGGGACATAATTCTTTATAATTTGCAATGAGTCGTTCATCATATTGTATCACATCCTCATGAGGGATGAGCTGTCCATGGCTTTTGTTGATGATGGTGAGTAGTAAGCAGAAATCTTACAAGCTTGAAAAGCGTGCTGTAATTTTATGAATGGTTCAGCAAAGTGGGCTCTGATGCTTTGGTTATGCAAAACAACCACAACGAGGCCCCTTCAAAGCTCCCAGCGTTCACCAAAGGCATTCTCAAAACGCTTTTTGCTGTATTTTAAAAAACGTCTATCATGTTTACTTTCGCTGCATCCGCGAAAAAAATCCAATATAGACAGAAGCGAATAGCCTTTTGAAATTTCCTTGATTGGGCTTGGATCGAAAAAAAAGTATTGAATCGGAGAGAGTTCTGACCATAATTTGATGCGAAAATGGAACAAACAGACCTAGAGAGGACGGGTTGAATAAGTGCTTGTGATTTTTCAAGAAGAGGGATAACAAATTGTCCTTTTATATGATAATAATTCATATGACATTAAATGTCAAAAACCCGACTTCAAATAACGTGAAATTAATAAAAAGACCAATAAAAAATTTATCTCTACAATTTTCACCATTTCAAGTAGGATCTTTTACCTTGAAGTATACCTTACCTATTAAAAAATAATTATTTAAATCATTTGATTATTGACGAAGATATTGCATAACATATACAAAAACACACACAGACCAATTGAGTACCACCTCCTTTTTTGAAGTCGGTTGGTAATTAATAAATCAACAACAATACAAGGTACTGATGCAGTTAAATTAATTAAAATATAAATTCAAATTATTATGCTACTTTAAAGAGGCGTTTTCAAATTATAATTGCGAACTAAATCTAAAATAAATTATGTTCAAGTCAAACACAACATACATTGAATTTAAATCGGTTAACAATGAAAATATCAAGTAAAAAACACACACGATAAAAAATACAGCTGAACTGAGAACCTCTTTTCTTTGAAGTCGGTTGAAAATGTCTTTCCACATTATGTCAACTGTTACAGGAATGACGAACTTGAGGGAGATTTTCAAAAAAATCGTTAACAAAGTCGTCCTATCTCGGAAATCGGTATCGGACGGCTTTCTCGTATGCGCTAAGTTTTGTCGTCTCCGTCAGTTCTGACTGAAAACGTTGAAGTCAAAATATGTCAATTAGCGAAAGAATAAAGCCCCTGAGATGTTGCACAATATTGAGAGACGTCAATGTTATCAGAACCATGCCTATAATACACGGTCTAACTTTGAACCATGAACCCACCTCATTATTATGCAGCCGTACATTTAGCTAAATAACGTACCTATCCTACCCTTATCCCATCTTGCACTGGCCAGCTGTCTACACACCTGAAAAAGTGCTTTCAAGCGCTACATTGCGTAAGCAGTAAGCGTACTGTAGGCATAGAATTATATGCATACGGTTATAAAGCGCTAGAATTGCTACATATGTCATACTTGCGATCGAACGTACCTTCTAGTTCAGTTTACAATTTTCTGCGCTATCGCCTAAGAGGATTTCAGCTTCCGGACCCGGTTATATTAAGATATGTTTTTATTGAGTTAGTCAAGTTACCCATCAAATCTTGTCAAAATTAAAAAAAAAAATTATGCTACACCTATGTGGTGACCTCGGAAACATGTTTTTCATACCCTTTGACACCAGAAGACATCTTCTGGTGATGAAAATCGTTGTCCGCGTATTTGGTTTTTAATTTTTGAAAACAAATAGAAGTCATAAGGATCGGGACTATATGCGGGATGGCTCATAACTTCTACGTTTTTCACCTTTAAAAATTCGTTTGTCTGTCTGGCTGTGTGAGAGCTAGCATTGTCATGGTGCAAGATGATACGGCTTTTACGGCTATTTTTGGTCGTGTACCTATCATTATTCACTGTAAGACGATTTTCCAAAGCAAAAGTAGGCACGTGTCCAGTTTTATTAAAAAAAGAAGCAATCATCCGCTTAGTGGAACTTTTCACGCGCGCCATTTTGGTTGTTTTCGGCTCATCTCTAGAAACGGTCGTAGGATGCTTTGTTTTGGGGTCGTAGCTATTAATCCAATTTTAGTCACCTGTTACTATGTCCCACAAATTTTGATGCCCCTTCGTTGAATCTAGTAAGTATGGCATTACTACAAGTGCCGTGCTCTGTTTTATGAGCCTCAGTGAACTTGTGAGGGAACCATCGCGAGCATAGCTTTTTCACATCCAAATGTTTGTGTAGGATTGATTGTATCTGACTCATGTCTATAGCTAAGGATGCTCGAATCTCATGGTAGGTTACATGCCTGTCTGTTTAATCATAAGGCACAGCATCGATGTTTTTATTGTTCACTGCGGTGGACGGGCGACCAACACTAAATACGTAACTGAGATACCCACGACGTCGCTTGAATTCTGAAAACTAGCTTCTGAAAAATATCGCTTCATAGCCAAAAGCAGTTTGAAGCCGAGACAGGCTCTGCTGAGCTGTCAAAATATATATAAAATCGATTTTCACGAGTCAAATCCATAGTGATACAATTTTCAAAATGCCGCCACAATATAAAAACAAGTTTGCTGTGTGTTCAATGCTTATTTAGTAACTAACAACAGGATGGCAACTCTTAAAAAAGAGGGCTCTTAATTTATTTCATGTTATTTCAAGTCTCGTGGTTAGTAGTCCTATGTCTAAGGCTATATTGCTGACACCGAGAACAAGGAAAGCCCACTGAGGGTGTATCGCATTGACACGAGACTGTCAGTAACATATGTCGGAGCTTCAATTCCATTTTCCCGTTTTATATCCAGTTTCGATATCGCAGGGAACCTTTTGGGAATGTATGCAATTTTGCCTGACTTAGCTAAACATTGGCGACCTCTGTGGCACAGAAGGATTCGGGTTCGATTTCCACCGCGGGATAAAGGTTTATGATCTGTAAATATCTGTCTTGGGTCCGAGTGTTTCTAGGTAATATGTATGTATTTAAGAAAAAAAATATAAGTAGTATATATAAGTCATGTAGTTCGCATAATACAAGCTCTGCTTAGTTTGGGGCTAGATGATGCTGTGTAATTGTTTTTTTTAATATTTTTATATTGGCACTGCGTTTGAAAACCAGTCGCTACGATTTGTGTTATACGGAACTGGATAGTAACATAACGTTTAGGTAAGTTAGGTAATCCACGAAATAACTTTCTCAAAGAAATATCCTGTAATTTTGTGCTTAACTCAACACTAAAATAATATTATCTATTGAATATTTTGAAGGCAGAATGAAGATCTTTTGTTCTGTATAGTCTAGATTAATATAGTCTCGTAGCAAGAATGATCCTCGCAGCAGCTATAGGTATACTACCTACCTACTACAGTATTTGAGCTGAAAACAGGCAATTTTCGAACATTGCTTTTGTATGCGCGGATCATATTGTATTTGTACGAGTGGTTTTATATATTGCAACAGCAAACGGTTTTTGAATGATTTCATACCAATTTATTTCTCTATCCTACTTTTTTCGGTTGTAGCTACTCTCAATTCGATGGGCCGATTGCATTTAAAACGTTGAGTTAAGTTGGTCGGTTGAGTTCACAAATACAATAACGAGTGCTTAGGTCCTAATTAAAGCTTTTTGCCACATTTTTTCATAGGAATCTGTCATCATAATAAATGGTAAGACTTAACCGTCCGTTTATTCTGTTGATGGACTTAAGTTTAAATACTAAGTTCACAAACACTAAGTGGTTTGGTCCTAATTAAAGCTTTTTGATACATATTTTTATAGAAATCTGTCATCTAACTGAGATTATTTTTTTGGTTAACTCAAAGCTGTATGATGGAATACACTCCATCAAGAATACGAGGGTTAGCCATCAATAAATTGAGAGGAAATACATTAAGTTTAATCATCATAATTTTATTATGAGCACCAATAATACATAGAGCCTTTGACACCTTTATAAAATGAAATTAATATTAATTACCTACAAGTAATAAACCGACCCAGTTGAAAATTACGCCATTTAATTAAATTAATAAAATGAATGTTCATCTGTCTCAAGCCTCCAGGTACACTCTTCGGTACGAGCCACTGATGCGACATATATTTTTAAATGAAGTGCCGCTTTATTAATTAATTTTAATAGTGGTGCTTTATTTTATTTATCAATTTTATTACGAGTTAAAATGGCGAAAGAAAACATAATGAGGAAATCGGCATGCCCTCGAACAATAAATTCGACAGCGGTGATAGGCTTGCAACCTGTAACGTGCAATACATAATTCCTATTAAGTAAAAGGTAGGCTTGTATACAGCCAACCAAATACAATGTTTGGGCGTGCCTTTCACATGAAAGGAAATTAATTAAAGTCTGAAGAAAACATATTGACAGACATTAAAATAAAAATAAATTTTTGAATCGGCTACTTAATTGATTGTAAAAAATACCATTATAATGCATAACCACTGAAATTATATAATACTAGCTTCTGCCCACGACTTCGCCTGCGCAGTACCCGGATTAAAATTAGCCTATGTATTATTATGATGTATAAGCTCTATACAGTAAAGTTTCATCAAAATCCGTTCAGTAGTTTTCGTGTGAAAGAGTAATAAACATCTATCCTCACAAACTTTCGCGTTTATAATATACTAGCTTTTGTCCACGGCTTCGCCCGCATGGTACCCGGATAAAAAGTAGCCTATGTGTTATTCTGATTACTGTAAAGTTTTATCAAAATCTGTTCAGTAGTTTTTGCGTGAAAGAGTAACAAACATCCTCACAAACTTTCACGTTTGTAATATTATTATTAGTATGAAGTAGGATTCGCTTTAAAGAAGTGACTTCACTCAATTGATATCAGCAACAGGATTAAATCAATAAAGATTTTCGCTCTTTTCATTTTGTGAGAGTTTTGTTACTTTGAAATGTTAAAATTCTAAAACTAGTACGTGAGTACTTGTCGTATAAATTTAAAACATCGTTGTATTGAAGCGTACATTTTGCATTTATTATACTCCTTTCCATAGAATTTCCGTCATGAATTGATGGTTCTAATTAATTTTATCAAAGATGCTTTATCCTTATTGTAATTAGGCTGAGGGCTTCTTAATTATGCTGAGGGCAGGATCTTGAACCAAAAAATATAATAAATATATAACTGTATGTTAGAGTTTAGGGGCTGTTTTGTAATAACTAAATTTAAGAAATCAAATTTAATTTCATTAAATATATATAGCTTATATTGCACCACAGTAATACAGAAAATATATGACACAATAGCAGTCTTATTAAAAGCGAAAAAAGCTGTGTATACAGATATCCCTGGAAAAGATATTTTGTCCACTTCGATGGCTTTTTGTTTATCAATTGATTATGTTAGCTCATAATAAGTTAATAGAGTGTCATCAGTCTCACCGCTTAGTTACAAAAAACACAAAATAATTATCTCTGTGGATCTTTTTAGTTCCTGCTTGGCATTTTGCACTGGCTCTTTATTTATATTATTTATTAGCTTTTGTCCAATGTTTCGCACACGTGGTTCCCTGTTCTTCCAGATTATAAACACATATACATATTATTTGTAGCAAACATCTTAACATCCATACTTTCACATTTACAATATTTGTAGGATAATAACGTTCCAGATTCAGACTTAAATTAGTGTGATTATGACTAAACTTCCAACTTTCTCAACATTGTGGAACTTCTCAAGAACAATTCTTCGCTACAGGCAAATACATCGATTTTAAAGTTACAAACGAAAATATTCTGGGAAGCTAGGTTTCCGATATAGGTTGAAACAAGAGAATGGTAGGTGTTGCATCAAAACTTAAATTAAAAAGTTTCTTCATTCGGTGCACAATGCGTGCCAAGTTTATACGAGCTCATTACAGCAAGAAGCTTCTAGCTAGACTATTCTTCGCTTTTACCTGCTCTGTAGTAAGTGGCTGTAGTGCATTACTTATAATTAGTTTTTATAACTCGCTGTAGAAGTATGATAAATGCCCGTATTCCAGAACGAATCTCAAACTACAATAGTTTAGATTTAAGCATAGATTTTTGAAAGTTTTCGATGAGAATGTTGTCTAGATTCAGTTTGAGATTCGGTCTGGGTTTAGTTAGGTTTAGTTTATCCTGAATGGATTCCAGCTTGAGTTACTGATAGCGTGGACAAAGGGTGCTTGACTGCTCGTGTTAGTTAGCTCTGATCCAATCATTCAAGACATGCTTACTTATAGAAAAACAACCATTTTCATTGTTGATTAGAAATTTAATAAACGTGTGTAACGGGTACCTATATTTAATTGCAAAAGTTTTTTTAACAATTGTGGTGTGAAAGTTATCCTGGTTTAACTGGTAGAAATAGCTTCATGAGAGATTCTTCTGAGAAGAGAGAAAATAAAAGTTTCAAAAAGTCGCTGAAAACTCTAAGTGAATGCAATGGTCGTAGCCACAAAATCTACCAAAGATGTGAAAATAAAAGTAAGGTAAGTGCATGGTAGAGCTAGCTCTGTACGAGTTTGAATGTATTGTGAGTAAGTAACTAAATGCGATAATATATTGTGTTAAAATAATAATGTAAAAAAATGTATTGAACTTAATATTTTTTATTGTTAACCTAATGTACCTATTTATAGACCTCGCAAAGACCTGTAAAATTCAATCTTTTACCAATAAAAATAATAAAAAAATAGTAATAATGTAGTTTTAATTCTAAAACTAGTACGTGAGTACTTGTCGTATAAATTTAAAACATCGTTGTATTGAAGCGTACATTTTGCATTTATTATACTCCTTTCCATAGAATTTCCGTCATGAATTGATGGTTCTAATTAATTTTATCAAAGATGCTTTATCCTTATTGTAATTAGGCTGAGGGCTTCTTAATTATGCTGAGGGCAGGATCTTGAACCAAAAAATATAATAAATATATAACTGTATGTTAGAGTTTAGGGGCTGTTTTGTAATAACTAAATTTAAGAAATCAAATTTAATTTCATTAAATATATATAGCTTATATTGCACCACAGTAATACAGAAAATATATGACACAATAGCAGTCTTATTAAAAGCGAAAAAAGCTGTGTATACAGATATCCCTGGAAAAGATATTTTGTCCACTTCGATGGCTTTTTGTTTATCAATTGATTATGTTAGCTCATAATAAGTTAATAGAGTGTCATCAGTCTCACCGCTTAGTTACAAAAAACACAAAATAATTATCTCTGTGGATCTTTTTAGTTCCTGCTTGGCATTTTGCACTGGCTCTTTATTTATATTATTTATTAGCTTTTGTCCAATGTTTCGCACACGTGGTTCCCTGTTCTTCCAGATTATAAACACATATACATATTATTTGTAGCAAACATCTTAACATCCATACTTTCACATTTACAATATTTGTAGGATAATAACGTTCCAGATTCAGACTTAAATTAGTGTGATTATGACTAAACTTCCAACTTTCTCAACATTGTGGAACTTCTCAAGAACAATTCTTCGCTACAGGCAAATACATCGATTTTAAAGTTACAAACGAAAATATTCTGGGAAGCTAGGTTTCCGATATAGGTTGAAACAAGAGAATGGTAGGTGTTGCATCAAAACTTAAATTAAAAAGTTTCTTCATTCGGTGCACAATGCGTGCCAAGTTTATACGAGCTCATTACAGCAAGAAGCTTCTAGCTAGACTATTCTTCGCTTTTACCTGCTCTGTAGTAAGTGGCTGTAGTGCATTACTTATAATTAGTTTTTATAACTCGCTGTAGAAGTATGATAAATGCCCGTATTCCAGAACGAATCTCAAACTACAATAGTTTAGATTTAAGCATAGATTTTTGAAAGTTTTCGATGAGAATGTTGTCTAGATTCAGTTTGAGATTCGGTCTGGGTTTAGTTAGGTTTAGTTTATCCTGAATGGATTCCAGCTTGAGTTACTGATAGCGTGGACAAAGGGTGCTTGACTGCTCGTGTTAGTTAGCTCTGATCCAATCATTCAAGACATGCTTACTTATAGAAAAACAACCATTTTCATTGTTGATTAGAAATTTAATAAACGTGTGTAACGGGTACCTATATTTAATTGCAAAAGTTTTTTTAACAATTGTGGTGTGAAAGTTATCCTGGTTTAACTGGTAGAAATAGCTTCATGAGAGATTCTTCTGAGAAGAGAGAAAATAAAAGTTTCAAAAAGTCGCTGAAAACTCTAAGTGAATGCAATGGTCGTAGCCACAAAATCTACCAAAGATGTGAAAATAAAAGTAAGGTAAGTGCATGGTAGAGCTAGCTCTGTACGAGTTTGAATGTATTGTGAGTAAGTAACTAAATGCGATAATATATTGTGTTAAAATAATAATGTAAAAAAATGTATTGAACTTAATATTTTTTATTGTTAACCTAATGTACCTATTTATAGACCTCGCAAAGACCTGTAAAATTCAATCTTTTACCAATAAAAATAATAAAAAAATAGTAATAATGAAACATAGTTATGGTACTATTTTCCACGATTTACTATTTTAGTACCGGTAGTGGTGGGTACTTTGGTTTCCACTACTTTAAGCAAAAAAATACGATACCGAAACACTAACTTAGCTCATTGCGTGACTCTGAGTCACCAAATTAACTTAGATTTTATATTCTACACAGTAATTTTGCACAGCGACTTCATCGATTTCAATCGTAACTTAGAGCTAAAATGTCAACCCTGTGCTACGCCAACCAAGTAGGCCTAAAAGACTTTAAAGTAATTCGTTAACATGTTATTGATCAATAAAAAGGCCCACATTTGTTTATGTCAATATCAAACATATCGATGTTTGCTGAAAGCATTCATTTTATAGTAGGTACTATAAATACTCTTGCATAAGCTGTGCGTTGTGTGTCGCGGGTGTACATGTACAGTACAAGATATCAACGGAGCGGAATATTCAGATATGAAGCTCCACATGTTTCGAATTCAATGGAATATATGGAAATGTATGATGACATGGCAGATTGTACGCCTGAATGTTGAATCGGGCGTCTTTATCTCATTTGAATCCAGAATTGAAACTATATTGTTCAGACATCATTTAAAATTGAAAATAGGTATAGCTTAAAAATAAATGCCTTTGGACAGATATATTTATGTTTGTAATAATTCTGTTGTAAAATAAGATGTTTTTAATGTCAAAACCCAATATGATATTGATGAAGCTTTAGCTGATGACTTTTATACCTCTATATAAATAGGTAACTCGTTTGTTATTTCGAAATTATTCTCAATTTATTTAATGTAGACTTTTAATAATAAAAGGTATAATAAGTAAAATAATTGCCTGTTTCTAGCATCTTTTCAAGTCCTAAAATGTAAGTTTTTCGACGTAACCAAGTGTAATAGGTTTCGATGGTTAAAAATAAATGAGTATGAGTAATAATAATGGCCTTATTACCAACTTGAAAATGTTAAAATGACTTTTTCAAGTGTATTGTATTGTAGGTAGTGCGTTCGTCGCATTAGATTTTTAGTATGATTCGGGGTTAGCTGAACTGGAACGCGGGCTTGCTACGTCTTTTTTTCTATTTAACCGCTATATCCCAGCTCGCACTCCGCCCACATCAGCAGTTGATGTGCCAGAGGCTTTAAAGTTAAGCTTCCCAATATGATTGTAAACAAACAGTCCTCTCTTCAGTCCTCTCCCTGAGTCTGTTTGTCATACTGACCCTACATTAAGCTACGAGTATTTTCGAAACATGAACATTGAAATAAAATTGTAAACAGCAAACAACGCTTATTGTTTGATTCATAGCACTGGAATTACAGTATCAATATTATTTAGAAAATATTGAGTGTTTCGATTATTTAAGTTTTATAAACTCTCAATATAAAACATTGACTAACATCACCAAATATTTTGAAGTCCATTTTTTGTTTACATTATGAAACTGGAAAAAAACTTTAAAGCGCTTGAGGGTACCGCAACAAAAATTTTCAAGGATCATAATGGACACTTCAGAACTGGGGAGGAAAGTTTTAACAAGATTAGTCTCCGAGGTCTACTGAAACTGACTGGAACAATTTGTTACAAATTAGCGTATGAGACAGGCTATTTTTGTTTAACGATACGCCTTACAAAGTTCTGTGGAGTTAATAAAATTAGTAGATAATCATCATACATTTTTATAACCCTATTTTCGAAGTTTATTAATACCATTAATAATTAATAATAAATAATTTATAATTCACACAATAGTCATCTGGATCAGTTGAGCTATCTATATATCGTTTTAAGATAGCTAGTTGTTTCATCTGTATTTTTGTATACACCTACTTGTACGTAGTTGTATTAATACCTAAGCATAACATTGCTATATCGTTCCATTAAGGTTGAAACGTATTAATCAGAAGCAACGATAGTGCCGAATATTAAATACGCTTACCATGCACACGAGCCCCAATCCCTATCCCAAAGTCTTTCTTTATTGATGCTCTTTTGTTTGCTGTAAAATTTTGACTGCAAATTGGACAAAAAACCTGGCTTAGAATGAAAACAAAAACTTGTAAGCCTGGTCATGTGCAACCCACAATCTATTATCTCATAAAGAGCTATAACATTTGAGTGCCGCAGCGCTATCATAATAAAACTTTTATACGCCATATCCTGCGCGCGCGTAGCCGATGTAACGACTATCTCCGCTGTTGACATGAATTATTTTATCAAATTGTTCAATCTTTTTACATTTTGCTCGGATTTTTAAAAGCAAAAATGCTTCTTGAAATGAAATGAAACAAATAAGAGAAAACTCTATTTCTTTTCATTTCATTTCATTAATTTAATTTCTACAGTAAATAATTCATTAATAAAATGGCGATGAGAATGGCATTAGAAATGTCTTAAAATTTGAACTTGCTGTTGTCTCGTTCGCAGATTAATTTTGCTAGTGCAATTAGGAGACTGTTCACTTATGTACTTTATTTTCAGGAACAGCAGTCCCTGAAAATGAAGTACATAAAGTGCAAAAATAAATAATAAATGAAGTGCAAAAGGCAAAACCCTCTCAATAAAACTGCAATTGATATAGCCAATGCGTTGAGGCTTTCAGCTAAAAGTTTTTCAAATCTAACCAGAAGCTTTTCACGTCGGTTCAGGTATCACTAAACCACTTTTTTATAGAAATTGGTTGTATGCCAATGCATATAAATGAAATAAAAAAATTACTAACTTTAGTTCGATAGTTTTGAATTTAAAATAGAGGGTGTAGTTTTGATGTACTAAATGTGGACTAGGAATCGGACGAAGCGGTGTAGGAAGATCCCCGACTTCACCCGATGGACTGATGACATCAATCATTGCGGGAAGTAGGGGATGGAGGTAGCCCAAGATCTTTCATCTTGGCATTCTTTTATTGAGGCTAATGTTCAGCAGTGGACTACAACAAGCTGTTAAAGTAGATGATTAAGAAATATCCGTGCTTGTTAGGCTACCGTGCTGTACATTTTTGCCTGAAGATTTGATAATGAATACTGTAAAAGCCTAACGTAGACTCAAAAGTGTGACGTTCTTTGAATAATTTTCAAAGCTACATAAAATAATGCTCAATTTGAGCTAGATTATTATGATGCAATGGATGTAATAAAATCTAATAATAGTATGATGCTAGTTTGCGTATGTTTCTAAGTGAGAGTAGACAAGTTTTGGCAGTTGATTGCTAATTTATTCGGCCACGTAAGGATAGCATGTTATTATACTTCCTTGCATACTAAATAACCAGAGAAAGATAAATATTATCCCGTACCGATGGCCAACGTCCGGTTTAAGTATTCGTATTCCGATATGAAAGAATTATATTTTGATCAAATACTTTATGCCATAGAAATCAAACAAATAATAAAAGAATAACTTTTCTATTCATACCAAAGTCAATAGATATTTTATCATTGTATTCACAAAGATCAAACGACGACTTATGAACTTTATAAATTTAAGATTGAAGTGAATTTACGCTTACTCGCGCCCAAGCTCAGAAGACGTGGTAATAAAGCTCACCAGGGTAGTTATAGGGTCGTTCTAATGAAAGCGTATTTTGTGAAGCACTCTCATGGTCTGATTTTTTTGCTTTAGATTTATCTCTAAACAAACCTATTAAGGGTATGTGCCCTGTATCCTGTCTTCATTTGTGTAAGTACAATAAACAAACCCAATATAGACAACCTCTGTGGCGCAATGGGCGAAGGCCGCCTGAGAAGCAGAAGGTTGCGGGTTCGATTTCCGCCGCGGGACAAATGTTTGTATCTGCAAATATTTGTCTCGGGTCTGGGTGTTTTCTATGTATAATATGTAGGTATTTACAACAAAAAAATATAGCTAATACAAGCTCTGCTTACTTTGGGGCTAGATGATGCTGTGTGAATATGTCCAGCATTATTTATATTAAACACATAATTTAATTGCATATTCCGGCTTTGGCTGGCCTCAAGTCTAAAGTTATTAGTATGAGACACAGAAGTTCATTAAGAAACGCCAGCTCACAGCAATCTTTAAGCTGTTTATCAAAATATTAGCCTAATATCGCAATTTGGCCTACACCCAGCATATTTGGCTCGCCGTTGGTCTGCGACGTTGTTTATTAGTAGCACAGTAACGTGGCGTGACCCGTGCTTCGGGAGATTTGTTGGGTGCCTGCGCAGTTGAGTTATAGACTTTGTTTCTTGTTATAGCGAAGATTATTTCGGAATTGTGTACAGATGAGACAATTTCTCGTGTAATAATGTGACTTTATTTGACTAATGCTGCTGGTATAATGTGAAAACAATTATCATTCCCAGTAGTATTTTTTTGCGAGTCATTCAATCATTAAAATTTGCACTAGTGCCAAAACATGATCAAATCGAAAAACAGGTAAAACATGAGAACAATGTTTTTATTGAAACTTTTTTGGTATCTCTCTAATAAAAATATTTTCTACTAGTTTTAATAAAAGTGCAGCAAAGGCGTATAATTAACTAGATAATTTTAATATGCTTCATCTTCATTAGCAAACTATTTTCAGTCCACAAGATTTTATAATATCCCAAATATTCAACTTCCCGCTTGGAACTAGGAAGCTAAACCGACTAAGCCACATGATCGTTACCAGCCTGGTCGAAACTCTTAGGAAACCTTAGATGACTAAGGCTTGGGATATTTCGCGTTCGAACCCCGCCGAGGTTGAATTTTTGGGATATTATAAAATCTTGTGTTTTCCCCAGAAGTATAAGTTAACACTTTAAAAATCAAATAACTATTTGGAGTCCAGTGCTGCTGTCTGCATGACGCAACTAATTTTCAGATGCTACTTATCAATCTCAAAAATTATTCTATGTTATAAAACAAGTAAAATTATGCTCCATAATCTGTTCTCAACACTTCTCAACGCCCGGAGCGCTATCCAAAGCGAGCACTTGAGAAAGTACTTACGGCGCTGAGATAGCTTATAAACTCTACCTGGAAATTAAAATCTTTGAAAAGCAGTTTTTTTTCAATGAGTTATTAGTTAAAATAAAAAAAAAACTAAGGGAAACATCTCACCAATCAAATAAAAGTAACTTCAGAGAGTGAAGTTAACCCATCCACGAACCCAAGTGGGGTTAAAATACAGTATATTATTATTTTTATGAAGCCACTGGTTGGGTACTAAAAGTAACGAATGCGCAGCGAGCATGAAAAACATTTCTGAGTGTATAATCCTGCGATATACTTGCATGTGATACATAAAATATGAATTATTTGGATCCTGAACTTTATACATGCAACTTGATCACATTCTGTCCCATACTAACTCGGAATTACATTCCGACTTTCTTCATAGAAATTCACGAGCTCATCAAAAAGTTACTGAACAAACAAAATAGCACACTAAAATCACAAGCAACCTGATAGCTCCTTATTTATAAAACTGTGTAGACAAATGAATAGCTATGTTAGTCAGTCACGTTGTTTTACTCCATCTGTCTTTTGCAGAAATAAATGTTTAAAAGACAGCAAACGAAGCTTAACCAAAGTCAAAGTCAAGTTTTATGTGACATACAGTGCCATATTAGGGGATTTTTTTCTATTGTAAATGTATTCAATATTGAGTATGTATAATTACACTGATTCCTCTGCTTGTTTTAAAGACATTAATGAGTCTGGGTGTTTTCTATGCATATGTAATAATTATGAAAGTATTTACAAAAAAAATATATAAGTAGTTATACACATAATTCATGTAGTTCCCATAATACAAGCTCAGCTTAGTTTGAGGCTAGACGATGATGTGTGAAAATGACCTGCATTATGTATTATATTTATTTATTAGCCCGGTTTAAACAGTTTAACAAATAAAAAAACATTCTAACGTGTGGTTGGTTGGAAGCCGGTTTTGCACAAATGATTTTTTCCATTAAAGCTCAAAACGGTCAAGGAACCAAACGTTCGAAGGCATGTAGAATCGGGTAGTATTCCAATATTGCAGCAATGGGTCGTTACAATATGTCAAATCGAGTACCCAGTTAAACATAGGCGAGTCCCAAAATTAAATTTGGACTTGAATGTCTCTTGCGTACCTACTGAATATGGATCTAAGGATATACAAGTGAAAAACGTTACTGTTTTTAGTTTCTCTAACACCGTTTTTAAATAACGCGGTTCACGTTTCGGTGCTCTATTATACCGAATCTAGAGTCGGATGCGACCTCGCTATAAATCTTTGCTTACTCGATCTGACATTAATAAAGTTCAATGGAGAGGAATTCCAGTGGAATCAAAAGTTCGGATTAGTATGAGAATTGGATGATGGGACCAGAGGATGAGTCATCATGAACTAGTTTCAGAGTTTTCGGACACGATCGCTGAAACTTTTCACATAAAATGCGCAACTTTAATATTTCACCGATTCTGATTTGGTTAGCGGTTATCAAAAATAGTCTTTACGTATCAAGTTTTCAAACAACCTGCACGACCGGGTGGCTACAGCTGTCAATCTTACCTATCGAGTACCAGTCTTATATGGTGTGAAAGTAATTCGCTGATTTAATAATGCTGATATACTACTTATATAATTTTTTTTTGTAAATACATACATATTTTACTTAACACCCAGACCTGAGACAAATATTTGCAGATCATACAAACATTCGTCCCGCGGCCGGAATCGAACCCACAACCTTCTGCGTCCCAGGCGGGCTTTCGCCCATTGCGCCACAGAGGTCGTCAATTAATTATTTTTATGAAAAAATAACAATAGGAAATTAGGATATTATCTATCTAGCGAAGCTTAGATAGATAATATCCTAATTTCTCACTGAGTATGAATCCTGAGGTTGTCCATCACGGGGAACACAATCGTGAGAGTATTTGTTTTTTTAAATCTGTACGAGGATAGTTCTAAAAATATATCTTAAAATTTATCTTGTCCTCGTCCGCATTTCCTCTTAAGGATTAAAATCCCATGGCTGGGACCAAGACTCGAATAAATAATAAATAAATAAATAATGCTGGACATTTTTCACACAGCGTCATCTAGGCCCAAACTAAGCAGAGCTTGTATTATGGGAACTACATGACTGATATACTACTAATATACTTTTTTTTTGTAAATACATACATATTATACATAGAAAAACACCCAGACCAGGAACAAATATTTGCAGATCTTACAAACATTCATCCCGTGACAGGAATCGAACCCGCAACCTTCTGCGTCTCAGGCGGACCTTCGCCCACTGCGCCACAGAGGTCGTTAATGTTTCTTTATACTTTATAATTTTGTTGTACACACAAATTAACACTTAATTATACGGTGTAAATGTGTGAACATAACCTTAAGAATATTTTTTTATCTTGACTTAGAGAAAGGTCATCAAAGAGGTAAGGGGTTGTGTACCGTGTTGTGTTGTGGGGTTGTGTAAGAGGTAAGGTAAGAGTCATGTTTGTATGAATTCCGCTTTACATACCTAAGTTATTTTTTTTATATAACTTACCTAAGCGACAAACAAGTATACGGCACACCTGTTGGTAAGCGGTTACCGTAACCTGTAACACCAGAGGTATCACTCGTATAACGGTAGCCTGATGAATTTGCACTTGTGTTATATTGCGGTGTTAAATAAACAAAAGACGGCTCATAAATTCTTGTTCACGACTATCCTGTTTGCTTGCCCTTGATTCTGTCTGGACATACATTGTATTTATTTGTATTGGCCTATTGTTTATGGTAAATAGATTTAGGAAAGATCGCACGGAAAATGTATCATCCGTATGTTGTTTTTTTCTATCTTTACTGCTTTAGAGAAAAAATAATATGAGAAATGTATAGAGTTGATTTTTTAGAACTAAATCAAATCTATGCATTTCTCCGTGATAACATAAAAAATCCTCACAAACAGTACTAAATTATACAAGGAAATGAGGTCTATCACTTAAACTAATTTGTTTTATAGTACTTTAATCATCACACAGGATATCTTAGGACATGTATTTGTTATCCCGAATAGCGCTAATAATAATAAATAATAAATTTATTTTTTCAGACAAATCAGTTCATTTTGTTAGTATAATTTAAAAACTAGGTTAGTACTTAATAACTAATAGCGATTTGGTCCTCTGGATGAGTTTCCATATCAGAGGACAACCAAATTGTTCTGCAATCGCTTTTAGGATGCTGTTACTGCTCCCGCGGAGTCTGCTCAGCAATGAGGCTGTTTTTTTGCGCCAGATGGCGTCGAAGGTGTCGGTGCGCGCCTCGGCGAACATACCTGACGCACTGCAGAATCGCGGAAGACGCAACAGCGCCCTAAATGCGTTGTTATATTGGATCCGCAGAGCATTGTAAGACTTTTTGGTATAGCTGAACCATAGACTCGCAGAATACAGAGATGTACAGTACGCTTTGAACAAGATCACTTTCACTGCGTCTGTACACCGTGCGAACCTTCGGGCCAGCATATTAGCCCGGACTGACAATGCTCTGCGTTCCCTCTCCATATCGACATTATCCTTTAAGTCCTCGGTGACCAAGTGCCCTATAGGTACTTGAATTGATACACTCTTTGAAGGGGCATGCCATTGAGTGTTACTGGTGGAATAAACGTAGGGCTCTTAGTACCTGCCTTGAACACCATAAACACTGACTTTTTAACATTATAAATGAGTCCATGTGAAGCCACGACTCACATACAGCGAGAAGCTTACGCATTGCACTGATCGAGGGAGCCAGAAGCACCATGTCATCGGCGTAGCTGAGGTTGTTTACACACACGCCGTTAATGTAGCAGCCCACAGGCATGCTGCTGAGTCGCTCGATCAGTGCATTTACATACAGGCAGAAAAGCGAGGGCGAGCTCAGCCCCCCCTGCCGCACCCCGCACTCCTGCCTGCACGATGCAGAAAATTCGCCCGCCCACCGCACACGGTTTTCCTGGTTTAGGTACCAAAATCTAAGAAGTGACACCAGATCTGGCGGTTGTCCCGTATCATTTAGCTTCTGCCACAGAATATCATATGATACTAGGTCAAAGGCCTTTGAGAGGTCCAAAAAACAGGCATAAACTGGAGTTTGTCTGTCGGTGTAGTATTTGATAGTGTGCTTTAAACTGAGAATGGCCGTTTCAGTTGAGAGCCCAGGTCGAAAACCGAACTGAGCGTCATGTAGCCTAAGATGCTTGTTTAAGTTAGAATTAAGCACACTGTCAAGTACTTTTGCCACAATCGACGCCAGTGAGATAGGCCTGTAGTTAGACTTATCGGACACGTCTCCAGTCTTGCTTTTTACAAAGGGTACCACCAGAGTTCGCATCAAGTCAGTCCAAGTCAAGTCATCGCTAAGTCCGTAATGTGAATTAAAACGAGTCCTAGTAAGAAAATATTTTTTTTGTTAGTTCATTTATTTTTATTCAATTCAATGATTATTCTGCCCCACTAGCCACATGCACTAGTGTAAGCAGTATTAGGTTATATCCCTAGATTACGACTAGATTCCCGTACGAAAGTTTGCTTCGTTTTATGATCATCAAATAACCCATCTCACTTATTACTTTCTCTTGTTACAGTTCACAATGAGGTTGCTACTTCTACTCCTCGTGGTCCCTTCCATCATCGGCCAGCAGCAGTGGGTACCATGCTCAGAACTGAATGATGATCTTCGCTACCCGTGCCGGTGCCGGGTGCAAGTGGACCGCGCGCTGCAGTTGAGAATACTGATGAACTGTGACAGGGTTGTGTTCGCGGGAGACTTCCCGGCGTTACCTTACGGAGCGCCGATCATATCGTTCAGTCAGAGGTGGGCTGGCCAGCAGACTTTGCCGACACAGGTTAGCAATTCAAACTATTACTAGTAGATGACCGAGCTTCGATATTTATCTTCGGTCTGGGTTTTTTCTATGTATAATATGTAAGTATTTACAAAAAAAATGTGTATAAGTATTATATCAGTCATGTAGTTTCCATAATACAAGCTCTGCTTAGTTTGGGGCTAGATGATGCTGTGTGAAAATGTCCAGCATGATTTATTTATTTATTTATAGAGTTACGCTGTAACGGGGATAAATGGGCATACCCCTAAAACGTTAAATGCTTCTTAACTAGGTCAGTTGGTCGCGGCTGCAAGTCGTAGTACCTACAAGATTTTTCCGATTATAGGGTTTTCAATTGTGGGGCTTTTCATAGCCTGTAAAGTTTACCAAAGTCGATCGACTCATCCTACTACTATTATAAACGCGAAAGTTTGTGAGGATGGATGTTTGTTACTCTTTCAAGCAAAAACTACTGAACGGATTTTGCTGAAACTTTACAGTAATATAGCTTATATATTAGAATAACACATACCTTACTTTTTATCCGGGTACCATGCGGGGAAGCCGTGGGCAGAATCTATATAATTGTCTGTATAGAAATTGAATCCAATACAAGTTAATAAATTAAGTGAGATTACTTTAAAGATATGGATTAGCAGGATTTGGTTTGGTTCATGAACGAAAACAGTAGGCGCCATGAACATTTCACCACACTTGACACCACACTTATGATAAGCAGGTTGCTAAGAAAGTCACGACAGACGAACAAACGAAAAAGAATCCAACTCCCTTTTTGGTTCTCTTGGTTGTCATGGTTTTATCGCGATCACAAAGACAAAGTGCGTTGACTCACAAGGTGACTGGCACAAAATGTAAATAATTCACACCGCGGTATGTGGTGTCGGAACTAGAGTTTTCTATTTGAGCACGCGATTTCATGATCTGATTGCTGCGCGCGTTGACGGAACGGTCTAAATGCGTCTTGCGTTGGTGCGTAAGCACCTGTTGTGTTGAAGATTCATAAAGACATAAGGTAAGTATCTTCGTACTTCGTATTTAGGGAAGTAACGATTTAAATCCTCGCTCGGTCAGTATTTTTTTGGACATTGGAAAATCTTTTTAATATTTAATCACAAAAACTATAGTGAATTCTAACATTCAAATTAAAACGGGAAGTTTCACGTATCACGTACCATTAAATTCTTGTTTTACAATAATTATACTAAAAGGGCATTTATTTACGTACTTACAATCCTATCCTACTAATATTATAAACGCGAAAGTTTGTGAGGATGGATGTTTGTTACTCTTTCAAGCAAAAACTACTGAACGGATTTTGATGAAACTTTACAGTAATATAGCGTATACATCAGAATAACACATAGGCTACTTAACACCAGATACCACGCGGGCGAAGCCGTGGGCAGAGGCTAGTATTATTTATTGACTTATTTACGCGTTTCATTCATTGAGATATTTAGGCAAATATAATTTTATATTACATATAGAAACACTCATTATTATTTCATTTGTAATCTAAACTGTCAACAAAATTAATAATACTTTGGTCGTTGGTAGGTACTGTTAATTTAATAATTCCTCCACCCAGCAATTTCAAAATTGATCCTCTCTATTCCCAGCGCTCAATATTTTTAACGTTACAGTCATGTCGAAAGCGGGTTACAGGCGCTTACTGATATAACACTTGTGATCTCAAATACAAATAAAAATATTTATTAGAAGTTCGACAAAGTCTGAGATCTTTCGACCCCATAAAACCTCCTACCGATTAAACTCATATTTGAACTAACCTAGGTACCTCCTTATCTATCAAGTTCATCAAGATGATAATGAACGGTTTGTAAAAAAAACACATACAAACGCCGGATTGTCCAAGTAGTCTCAGATCTTCATATGCTGCTCCAGATAATGATGTGTCCAAGCCGATTTTGGCTGCATTTGTGTGACCAGGGAGTCTAGACTTAGTTTTCCTTTCACGCTAACGCAAATTTGTCAAGGAAAAACTTGGCAGAAGTCACGTGACATTTCCACAGCTAATGTCACTTCCATACAATTCAATCATTTTGTAGGCGTTAACGCCAACTGAAAGTGGTATTTGTCTAGACACTGGACAAACATATTTACATAGCATATTAACTCTAATCAAATTAGTAACCAAGGGATTTGATGTTCTACCCTTTAATACGAATTTTGTTGACTGACGTACCCAATTTTTAGTAAAAACTGATTTTTGAGATATCATGTTTTTAGTCAAAAATATGTTCATAACCATGATAGTTTTAAAAGTTATATGACGTACCCAATTTTTATGAAGAACATACGAGCGTATTTTAGGCATCAATTATCCAATGGATGAAATAGGTTATGTACAGCATCTCATCATCAGTTAGGGTTCCGCCCGAGTACTCGGAATTATAAGCACCAATGGACAGGTGCCGTCGGCCTGTTTACTATAAAATATGAAACGCGGCCAAATGCTGGAATAATACTGTTTGCTGAATAATGTTCTCAATCAATTTGGGGAAATCATTGCTGTGTTGCCGGTTTCATCGTGTTTACCGCCTCATTTGGTACATCCGTCCTTATTGTACTGCAGAATTTATTAGAGAGAACATATTTCAGGAGCATTATGATTTCAATATTCTACTACATTTGTGCTGAAGACTAAAACTGTTATTGAAAATGGTAGGCATCGCGAAATTGTTGTGTGTAATATTTTTCAAATGGGTTTCCCTACACGTGATTTAAACAGGTTTCACATAACAAGCGAAAATGTCTTCAAAGTTCGGAGACTATGCATAGGATTACATCTTGTCCTTCCACTCGATTAGCCATTGGCAAAAGTTGTGGGATTGTCGACTTGACCCGTTTCAATAGACCGGCCACTCGATCGACAGAAGGCAGCACTTCCGAACTTATGATCACGAATATATTATCACGGGACGCTTGGGGCGAACTTTATTCCAAGTTATTTTAAGAGGGTATTTAAATATATGTACTCTGGTACAAACTCGGCTCTTCAGATTAGACAGTGACCTCTTTTTAGAGCTGAGTGGCGAATTTTCAGCTAAAAAGTCATTGTCAATAAGGGCCCGGTTAAACTGACGCGGTGGCGGTGGCGATTAGTAAATTAACGTGACCTTTGATAGCTACTTGATCACCATTTTTCTTTAATCGCCACCGCTGACGTCACCGCATCAGATTAACCGGGCTTTAAGTGATTATTGGCAAGCTATTTTACGACCGCTAGATTGTCGGAAAAACATGGTATAGTTAAAATGGATAAAGGTCCCCTACACATCATCAGCCTCTTTAGAGCTAGGTTTGGATAGGACACTGATTTTGTTTTTTAATTTTCCAGATATTTTCTTCTTACGGTCTGCCATTGAAAGAGCTGGATTTCTCCCACAATAGTTTACGGCGCCTTCCTGACCGTCTCCTCGCTGGAGTCAAAGGAAACATCACCAAGATAGTATTGGCGGACAACCTTCTCGGCGACAATCTGAACCCTATATTCTCGACTGCAGAGCTTCACAATCTACCAGCGCTTGAGGAGCTAGACTTGAGTGGGAACAGCATCAGGGGGTTGGAAGAGGGATTACTGATTGGTTGTGAAGTCATGCAGGTAATCTCTAATTTTTATTTACATGACCACTAGGGTCATGTAAATGGACAATTCCTTGGGTACTGGAATATTTTCCCGTCAGTGGGAACTAGACAGATCTTTTTGCCGTCTATAAAATCACTTTCGTTTGTTGTACATGTTTTTTGATAGCTGTCAAATTTATTTTTCTACTGTTTTCGTATAGACAGACAAGCAAACGAACGTTGGTTGATGGTGTAGATAATAAGAGCAGTTATGTTTTGTAAAACAAAATCTTTCTAGTAAACGTACACTAGAATACTAGGACATGTTCTAAATGTAATGTTTGGCCTCTGACTACTTGGTAACCCTTAAATATATACGTACTGAGTACAGGGCTGAGGATGTTTATTATGGGTATTAGTGTGTATTTTAAAAGTAAATTTAAAATATATTTTTTTTTACTTTTTTCTTTTTTTTCAGATTCTTAAACTGGACCGTAACAATATCAACTCAGTTCCATCTTTATCACTAAATGGACCACAAGCGCTGAGGGTGATATCACTACGGGAAAATAGGATTGGTAAATACTTTATCAAAGTAGCTTTTAGTATCACAATCACTTCACTGACACTAATATCTAATTCATTTGTTTCTTCCCCTAATCTTGTGAGACCCAATATTCTGAGTCAAAAACTGGTTACTACCCAGCCTAAATTGGTGAATTAAAGTCTTATGTCCATCTGCATTAAGCTCAGACAAAGACTTAGGTGTGTCTCAATGATAGATTTCTATGAAAAAAAATGTTTTTGCGATTGGACATTATTATTTAAAAACTTTTAAACTGCGTTGCGTTGTTTTATTTTATTGTCATTCCTGACGTTTTAAAGGCTTTGTAGCTTTCTTGGTCGCTGGAAGACTAGATGATAGGTGTCTCAATAGATCTTTTACTACCGATAAAAAACGATTACTACCGTTACAATATTATTAAGGTTTTGAGTTCACCAACAAAATAAACGGAATTGACCACCCATTGTGTAACTAAGTGTGTTGATGAACTCAAGCCTTAGTCAGAAACGTGTCTGCATAAATCGGAACATTTCTGACTAAATGATTAAACAAAACAACACGATATCCACTTAAAAGTGATTAATTCATAATGTGACATAATTCTTTGAAGAAAACCATTTTTGGCAGTGTTCTTGCACAAGAGCATGATAAAAATGGTAAATAAAATATGTTCGTATTTCAGCATTGATACGGCAAGCGTCGTTCATTTCCCAGAAGACATTAGAGGAAATAGACCTACACGGTAACATGATATCGTCCATCGAAGGCGGGGCCTTTATCGGCCTGAGTGATTTGCTGACCCTCGATTTGGGTCGCAACAGGCTATCCAAGTTCAACAGCGATGTTTTCCAAGGCGCTGAGAATTTAGAGAAACTGGATCTTTCCGAGAACTTCATAACAGACTTTCCCACGGTCGCCTTGAAATCATTCGTCGCTTTGAAACACTTGAATCTCTCGAGTAATATGATTACGGTGGGTAAAACTTTTTAATTTTGCAGAAGTTTTCAATATCGAATATTTAAGTACTATCTAGGTTTGGCGATGAAGCGGTTAAAGTTTAAATTTATTTATTTCAAATACCGACAAAGTTGCGGGAAGTCGGTAAATGGAGTTAGTCGAATATCGTTCGTCATGGCACTCTTTACGAAAGATATGTCTAGCAGCGGAATTTTAGATCCTCTTGTTGATTATGATGACCAGCCAGATTTAATGAATTATGAAATTCGAGCAGTAAATTGGAATATAAAAAATATATTTCAGACAGGTTTCAGAATTAGTATAAAATCTAATTCTGAAACCTGTCTAAATACGGCGAATAGCGCCAACACTTTCCAACTCTTTATTAATCTTGAGAAATATTTCAATATTTGGCTGAAAAAAAAATCGATATTTTACTAAAAACTATCGTGAAGTAGATTATTCATATCTTAAGAATGGGAATTTTCACGTACAGTAGTTACAAAAGGTCTAAAATGACCCGGTGGCGGTGGCGATTTACGCGAACTTTGACAACCATTTCACTTTGATCGCCACCACACTACCGCGTCAGTTTGACCGGTCCCTTACAGTGAAGGTTTGACGTTTCCAGAGTCTCCATATGGGTGAATCGCGTCTTGCACTCGCTCTGATATAAACTCGAAAAGTCTCGAAATAAAATGCCTAAAGAATAATGTAGTACGAGATAAAAAATCAAATTGTATTTATATTTCAGAACATCGACAACAGTCACCTGAGCTCTCTGGTATCCCTGCAAGTGGTAGATTTGAGCAGGAACAACCTAGTAAAGCTGTCACCGGGCACGTTTGTCGGACTTACCGAACTACGCTATTTGGATGTCGGAGTCAACTCACTACGAACTGTACGTATAATAAATAAATAAATGCTGGCCATTTTTCACACATCATCATCTAGCCCCAAACTAAAAAGAGCTTGAATTATGGAAACTACAAGACTGATATACCACTTATATACATTCTTTTGTAAATACATACATAATATTATACAAAGAAAACACCCAGACCCGAGACAAATATTTGCAGATCATACAAAACATTTGTCCCGCGGCGGGAATCGAAACTGTAATCTTCTGCGCCTCAGGCGGGCCTTCATCCACTGCGCCTCATAGGTCGTCAGTATTATAAAGATATTTTTTGCATTAGTCCCGTTGGAAAAAAAAACAAACAACAAACACGATCACGACTGTAATCCCGTTCTGTATTATGGTCATCCTCTGGTACATACTCAGTGCGTAGATCTATTACGATACTGTGGTATGTAGTCAGAGGCCCGGCCAAACTTTATATTTGGTACATGCCCGTGTTTTTGCAATTAGTTAGCGTTCTAAGTGACAGATTGCAAGCCCATCGCCACTTATTGGAACTGTAACTAAGACATGAAGGTTTCCTCACGATATTTTTTTCTTCACTGTTTTGAGTACGTGCTAATGCGACATACTTTTATCCACTATAAAAAATCATTGGTGAATGGCCGAGTTCGAACCCATGAACTCGGGATCAAAAGTCGGGTTACCGTCCACTAGGCCAAAACGACTTCCGTTGGTCCCATTGGAACCCCTACTTTATAAGATATACTTTGGTTTCAGGTTGAGGATGATGCTTTCGACGGTTTGACAAATCTCAATACTCTGCTGCTAAGGGACAACAACATTTTACTAATACCAGCCACAGCGTTATCGCGACTACCAAACTTAATATCAGTACATCTAGGATTCAATAGAGTAACTGCCTTATCAAGCGACATACTAAAATCCGTCTCCGATAGAGTTACATCGCTGGTTCTCTCAAGAAACGTGATCAGGGAACTGCCGCCAGCGGCCTTTAACCATTTTAAGTCATTAAACCACTTAGATTTATCCGGAAACCTATTGAATTCCATAGCAGCCGAAGTGTTCACCGGATTAGAGCAATCCCTCCAGTTTTTGTCTTTAAGCCAGAACAGAATATTAGGATTCACTGGAGAACAATTAAAATTCGTAAGCCTATGGTTCTTAGACATTTCCGGTAACCAAATTTCGGAAATACCAGTCGACGCTTTCGAATCAATTCCCAGCTTATCGCACTTGAATATTAGCCATAACGCGCAAATTAACGTGCTCCCACAAAATGTGTTTCAGCATAATCAGGCTTTATTGAGCATCGATTTGAGCCACGTGGGCCTCAAAGCGCTCCCCATTAACTTGTTCTCTAAAAATTATAATTTGGATAGTATTTATTTGTCACACAATCTCCTGCAGGAGGTTTCAGAGAACACATTCAAAAATCTAAGGAACCTGACACATCTTGATTTATCGTACAACAACATCGTAACGATCCGAACGCCCGCCTTCGTGAACGTGATGTCTATTCAATATTTATCCCTGAGGGGTAATCAATTAAATGCCTTTAAAGGAGAGTTTTTTAACACGGGAACAAGTCTCGAAGTAATAGATCTTTCTGACAATCAATTAAGCTACTTATTCCCGTCGTCTTTCAAGATTCACCCACGCCTGCGTGAAATCATTCTTACCAATAATAAATTCAACTTTTTCCCATCGGAACTTATAAGCACCTTGCAGTATTTGGAGCTAGTGGATTTGTCTGGTAACGCTTTGAAAAACGTAGACGAACTCGATTTCGCTCGATTACCAAAATTACGAACGATTTTGTTAGCGAGAAACGAACTTGAAACAATAAGCGAAATGGCTTTCCACAACTCCTCTCAAATCCAGCACTTGGATTTGTCTGATAATAAAATAGACCGTTTAGGAGATAGGCTCTTTGAAGGACTTATCAGACTCGAAGTTTTGGATTTAGGTGGCAATTTACTTACTGAACTTCCTGAAAATATTTTTGAACGCTCGCGACTCCACATGCTCGAAAAAATTGTATTGAGCCGAAATGTGTTTGAGCACGCGCCATTGAAGGCGTTACAGAAGCAATACTTTTTCGTGTCTGCTGTTGATCTATCTTATAACCAAATAATTGATATTCCTGCTGAGAACAGCGTTATGGTGAACATAAAGAAACTGGACTTGTCTTTTAACCCCCTATCGGAGAAAACGATTAGTAACGTTTTGACTGAACCAAAGACCGTACGAGATTTGAATCTGGCAGGAACTGGTGTAAAATTAATAGGCCAGCTGGAGACTCCATTCTTACACTGCTTGAACATATCGCACAATAATATCACAAAGTTGTCGGAGAAGACATTCACCAGAACTACGCTATTAGAATCTTTAGATATTTCACATAATCAGATAGCAGACGTGTCTGGAGCGCTAGCGGTATCCTGGCCAAAACTAAAGAACCTTCAGCGTTTGAATATTTCCAATAACCCCATTTTAATGATCATGGATGGAAACTTTGAGGGTTTATCTTCATTACGAGTGCTAAATATAAAAAACTTGGAAAAATGTACTAGAATTGAGAAGAATGCTTTCAGAACATTACCAAATTTGGTTGAGCTTAGAGCTTATGGTTATCCTAGGCTAGGATACTTTGATGTACAAGGAGCTTTAGAACATTTGTTTGCTCTTGAAAAGCTAGATGTCGAATTTAAGGACACAACTATTGGGCCCGATCAGCTGCACTCAACATTGCACCCCAGATTAGAAGAACTGGGCATGAGAGGTGAGAGATTGAAGACTGTATCCTCAGGAGTATTAGCTGGCTTGAAAGCTCCAGGCATCACCGTGCGATTGCGGAACACTTCTGTGACCAGTCTACCTCCAGCTCTTCTTTTCCCCTTGCCGAGGTCATCACAGATAACGATTGACGTAGGTGGAAGTCAGCTATCAACATTGCAGCCACAATTGCTAGTAGCCCTTGACGATAGACGTGCTGACCTATCCATGTTTGGGTTGGACAGCAATCCAATTAGATGCGATTGTAATGCAAGAGCTTTGAGAAGATGGCTCCCAAATGTTGGTATTGACGATGTCAAATGCGAGTCACCTGACCATTTATCAGGTTTTTTGTTGGTTGAAATTGGCGATGATGAGTTGACTTGTGAAACGAGGAGAAGAACAACAGCACCGCTTCCATCCAGTAGTTTTTCGACTACATCTCCGCCGAGGCTAGTTCACCGTACGTCTGCAGAACCGGATATTATCTGGTCCATTGCACCGACGCATGACCGCCCAAAAGTACAGGGAGAGCCTAAAGGTGCTCCAGTGATAGGCATTGCGTCGACAAACGATGACAACTTGATCATAGGAATCGTAGGCGGCGTAGTTGCCTTTATAGTTATCTTGATCGTGGCAATCTGTATCGTTCGACTGCGCATGTCTTCGAACTCGTACAGAGGAGGTCCTTTAGCGAATAGTCCTGCAGTCGGTGCTCCACCCATGTGGGGTCCGCCTTGGCCTGGTTACGCGGGAACTATGCCCCCACCGTCAATTTCAACAGCCACATTACCTCATAAAATGCAGCCTGGCCCAGGATCTGTACGATACTTAGCTCAACCGCCTCCACCAGCACCCTATTTCATAAGTATGCCACCTCACGACGATAAAATCTATCGGTAGAAATGATAGGTAATAGCCTATAATGTCCTTATTTGCCTTGATAATGTAAATATTAGTTTTTTTGAGAGAATTCATCATATCAATAAATAAAGAGGTGCCTTTTCACAATTTTGTAGATATCCACCTTGCTTTTAAACGTAATATTATATTGATGGCTCATTTCGATCTTTATACCAGGCTTTTGGGTTTCTACACAATGTTTAAATAAAGTAATAGATGAAATGATCCACTCATTATATGCTGAAAATTTTTAGTATGCATGCCTTATGTGGTTGGACTAGGTGTTGATTTATCTAGTCACCAAAACAGCAGACTTACGTGTTAACTAGAATAATCAAGCAGACAATATAATTTTACAACAACTAGGATAAAAATAATACCTCTGTAAAATAGTTAATTTAATATTCTAATAATTAGTTATAAGAAATTATTTAATAAAATATTTTAAGCTGTTACCTGCTATTTTGATTGCAACTGAATCTGGTTTAAAACAAAAAAAAACAGTCAAGTGCGATTCTGACTCGCGCACTGAGGCTTCACTACAACTTGTAGTGAAGCCTCGGTGCGTTAATTATATTAGTAAACATACAAATGTTCACTAATATGATTAACGGGTACTCAAGTTAATAAACTATGATAGCACCAAACATTGCTCTAACGAAAAAATAAGTCGTTTTGGAAGACAAACTTAACTTTATTGTTGAAAAAGAAATTCGCCCATACATTGATATTATATTTATTTGTGAGTATCAAAAAATGTCGCATAAATGTCCGTTTTTTTTTGAGTCGACTTCAAATTCGTTTTTTTTAGAGTTTTAAGAGACCGTAGATCTATATGTATTCGATATTAATTTGAATTTGATTTGGCTCCACACGTGCCTGAGATAAAGGGTTTTGACAGAAAACGAAGTGATCCGTTCAATAGGGGTTCTGTTTATGCCTTTTGAGTTATGGAACCCTCAAAACAAAACAGATACAAAGCACGAGCTTTATAAATGTGTCTTTGTAACACTGTCTAATATAACATGGAATTTTTTCATACCAATTAGGTATTTACGAACCCAATTTGCGTCAAGAGCCAATCATATCCACGTCATAGCTCAGCACGAAATCGAAACATTTGTCTATCTAGGTGTTTAAAAACTTGGAAAATGTGCAACATAATAACTGCTTCCTTCGCAACAGCGAGGGCTTTGATTTTGAGCTAAAATAAAGGCACGTCAGTGCGATGCCAGTTTTATTGAAGCTTTGTTCATGATCATGAAATTTGCATAAATCCAACGGCCGTCAGTTTTTTGGCGGATTGCTAGAGCATTGGTCTCGCAAACAAAGGACACTGTGTTCATGAATTTCAAAATTTAATTTGGCTGACCGATGTTGGTGAGATGAACAATATTATTGAAAAATATAAGGAAACTGTCAAAATATATATTTTTTTATCCTTTCTACTGCAATTTTGGCAGATTGTAATACAAAGTACATTACAAACAAATTAAATTATATTATAGTTCTTGCTGTAAACCGAGGATGGTAATTACAGTTGTTTTGTATTACCACATATTACCTAGGTAGTTATTAATGAGGCTATTGTCCTAGCTCATCTCTCTTAAGAGGAGAATATAGATAAGTAACCGTCTACCAAAGTCAATAAAGTTTAAGAAAAATTAGTTCTTTATTGATGTCTATCTGTTAATAGAAAAGTAAATACAAAGCTTTAAGCGTTGGTAATTTTAGCCTACGCTGAGTTTGATTATTTACTATAGAGTTTGTTTACGATTTCCCAATTTGGAACTTTGGGGGGTGAAGGGGGGCTGAAGACAATTAAGTATAATGTGAACTATAGCAACTTATTCAATAAAAAAAATTCGTAATATACCAACACGCATTGTTTAATAATCTTTATAAATAAATCCCTAACAAAACAAGAGATGCCCCTTTGGGTGAAATACAGAAGAAGCATAGCTGGTTGATTGAGATATAGATTATATTCATATTTATTCATACTTTGGGGTCACATGGAAATTACGTCAATTTAAAAAAAGGGATTACCTTACAATGCGATTCTGACTCGCATTGTAAGGGAATTGTTTTTCTCCTTTTGAGGTACTGAACCCTAGAAACGATAAACAATGTAGAATATAAAATACAGAGTTACCAAGATAAGAGAGTTGCAGTTGCAAAGAGGCTTTGATCGCAGAACGAATCAAATAATATATATTGTTTTACATTTTTGAATGGTTTTGATTTTTCTTTAAAAAAAAACTTCGGTAGCTCGGCGGCCTAGTAGCCGACTGGGTCGTAAGAGGTGCGCGTTTAATTTTCACGGCGGGACAAATGTTTGCATGTTTTGCAGATATTTGCTCCAGGTCCAAATGGGTGTAGTGGTACCCATTTGGACCTGGAACAAATATGGTATTCGTAATTCTGGATACCCACGACACAGGGAATCATGTGTGGGTTCCCGACTATGTATGTGACTGCTGGGTGTTTATGATTAATGGAAAAACATAAACAGTGATTTTACAGTTTTCGGAATGAAAATATATGCACCTACAAAGGTGAGCTTAACTCAAAATAATGTTCACACAGCAAACCTTTGAGAGATACAGGTTGAAAAAAATATAAGTAGAAAGTACAACGGATAGCAACAATTTTTATTTTGGCTGACAAGTAGCGTACCATTTTGTTAGCATTTATTTCGCTATTGAAAATTGTATGCACATTTTTGATGAAACCCGTTTTTCATTCACCCGGAACACAACATGGAAATTCAATTTAACACCACTTGCACCAAAGGATTAGAGCTTAGCTTTGGATCCATAGGCTATGAATATTCACCATATGAACCGAACCAAAGGTTGGCCCATGCATTATTATGACGATATAATAGATAGTTATAAAAGTAAAAATGAGTAAAAGAGTGGTCTTGTTTCAGGCTTTGCAAAATCCTCGAAACTTGGGTCAAGAATTATTGAGAGATGAAACGAACAGCTTTGAACCATATCCAAATCGTAGTACTTACCATGAATTTGAAATACGACTAACACACTTGTTTTCTAAACAAACCTAATAGTTTATTTAAAACATTTAGAATTTATAGTTTTAGCAAAATTATGCTTTGCGTTTTTGCAACAAACCTTAAATGTATTCAAATAATCGGTGTGAATGGCCATTGAGAGTACCTTTTTTTTATTTTGGGAGTCGGTTAAACATGTTATATATGATTTAAGCTTCACATGTGTCAAACGAAAAAGCTCGTCTAAACATTTTGTTCCGATAACACTCCTAAACTAGTGTAGACTAAGTTTCAGTACCAAATTAATTGTAAATATTTGAATTTCATACTTACGCTTTGGCATAAGTTTTGGTGTGAGTTGTGATGGAATGATTTGAAGTGAGATAAAGCAACTCATCGATCGAATCGAAAAGTGATTTCATTTTTGTGAACGTGAACGCATGCTGAAAAATTCATAAGCTACGAGTTTGCGGTTGTACTTTGAACGAATCATACTCGTAGCTACTTACTTTAGTCTGCGTGTGCATCAGAATGAAGGCTGTAGGTACATTACCATGCTACGAGTATATGTATGAGAGCAATATATGGGCAGTGTACGGGCAATGTACTGGCAATGTACTGACAATGTACGGTCAAGGTACCTTTTCAATGAAAATGACAATGTCTTATGAAGATCAGAAACTTTGTCAGACAACATAATTGCCGAACCAAAGTGATGCTTCAATTCAGAAAAAATACCGTTACTATTGACTTCTTTTAAAAAGTTTATAGATATACTCGTAGGTATCGTAGGCATTTTACTACAATCGAGAACCAACCAACTAATAAGCAAGAGTATCTTTTTTGTATGATCACAAAATTAAAAACACTGTTTTTTTGCCGTTGCTCGAATAGAACAGCAAATGCGTTTATTAAAATGTAATAAGCTAAAATGAAGGGTTCCTCGGCCCCTCTGGCCACTGTAATATAGCAGTTGGCTCGAAGCCAAATTGCAGAAACCGACTTCAAGTGCCGACACTTTAATGCCCGCAAAATTTTATGAAAATGAAAGAAAAATCCATTTTATGACTTCAGAATAATACTTGTAACGTCTCGCGGTTGCCGGTTCAATATCTATATCTTATCTATGGCTCAGGGTAAGTACCTAATGGTCCGCTCCATTCTGTGTTCCGGTTCGAAGACTACAGAAAATAAAGGCTGTTTTACATGCCAGTTACAAAATCGAATAAATGTTAATTATTAGACTGAACTAAAAGTTTTCATCAATCGCCTGTAAGCTAGATATCAAAACATATGAGGGATACCGTAGGTATAACCTAGTAGACGAATTTCGGTGTCGATGTTTTTTATGGTGAAAACACGCACTGACTTTATTAAACTAAATTATTTTTTAATGTCGAGGCAAACAAGCAGACTAATGGAAAGTGGTTTCCATTGACATCACCTATGGCGTTATTGATGAAGATCGTTCTCTAAAGGATTTAAAAAAAAAATAAGAAGGACATTTTATATATTTCAGTGGAAACTCCTCATAATGCTGCTCATCAATTCTATTGAACTGAAGTCTAACACGTTTTACGATAGCAGTAGGTATACATATTAATCACACTTGGACGTTAACGGGCTGCAAATCACGTGTGACAATAACTAAGCCTACCAATTAGTTAAGGGTCTAACCCCTACCGTACCTCATTAAGCGGCCCAATATCGTCTGGAGCCTCAGCTCAAGATCGTAGCCTAACAGATTAACATGCGAACACCATCGAATGGAACCGGTGGATCAACATGAACCTAAGGGATCAGAGCGTGAACCGGATATGTTTTGACAGAATTTACTCAAGTAAAATTGAATAAATGGACATTGATTGTACACCAGGAATATATTATTTTTCAAACTTTAAAAAAAAATTAATTACTTAAGGATAATGTTAGATACACTAAAAAATAGTCTAGGTCTTGATACCATGATACTTGTAGTTTTTAATACCTACGATCCACAAACCTATTATACAGTAATGGCCGGTTCATTTATCTAGTCAATATATTTGCATTAAATGCGGCATTCTATGTGTCTTAAGTTCTATGTTTTAGAACGGCTGGATCAACACGGGATGCCTGGTAGATCGCTAATCCTAGATCATAGGTTCTCTCACGAAGATTACAACGTTTTACTGTGTACGTTAACTCAAGCTATTTGCTTTTAGAACGGCGAGGTATGGAGCTGCACTTCATATGCAGTGCGTTTGTTCGTTTCATCAACAATTGAGAAATAACAATAAATTTCTCAATGTTTATTATGTAGAGACTGTTAAATAATCTAGACCAGAAATAAATAACGTTTCTTGAAAATACCGATACAATTTACCGGTAGATCAACGGAAAAAAAATGGAATCGGATTCAGTTATTTGTTTAATGCTTTTTTTAACCAATCAATATCATTATCAGCCTGTAAAGATTCTATTAAAGACTAACATCCATTAAATAGTGTCAGGTGGATGAGCTCTCTGCTTTATTACAACAATATCTATAACATTTTCCTCTTTAACACGCCTCGGAGCAAAATATGAAGCTTGCTAAGCTCGATACCAGAAAATAACCTGTCCGGTCTCAACCGATATACTTAAGGCGTGTTCGGGCAAAGGCCGCCATGTGCAGGCTTCAGGCCTGGACATTGCATAAGCGCAGCGATAAAAGGACTGATTGTTAGTTTATTCTAGGTCTGTCGTGATGGGCTCCTTATAAGCGCAGGGTTAAAAGAACTGCTTGTTCGTTCGCTCTGGGGCTGCTTGGACCACGTATAAGTGCAGCGATAAAAGGTGTTCGTTCGTTGTAGGCCGCCCGAAGACCTCTGACATGGTTTGCTGAAAAGTAAACGTAAACTACACTTTACAATTTTCCACAGTTTGTCTGTTTGGTTTCAACTATCTCTATCTTGAAAAATCTTAGTGTAATTATATATTTAAGTCATATCAAAAGACTTTGGTTTACGATTTTTTTTCTGTCTGGGTGCAAGTGTAATTTTTAAATTGTAATTAAGGCTAATGACCACTGTTTTTTTAGATCATACAAGGGGCTCGCACTAAAAATTTCGGGAATGCGTAAGAAAACAATATTATGAAAGGTAAGAAATAAATTTATTGTTTCATAAAATATTCTCCGTTAGCGTTAATGCACATCATACGAATAAACAAATTTTGAAAACATTTATGCCACTCCCTCCGTGGTTACCTCGGAAACATGTTTTTTATACTCTACGACAGCCTTTTCTGGCGATGAAAATCGTTCACCGCGTATTTGGTTCTTTATTTTTGGAAACAGATAGAAGTCACAAGGTGCCAGGTCAAGACTGTATGCGTAATGGATTATAAGTTCTACGTTTTTCACCTTCAAAAAATAGTTTGCCCAGCGCCAGGCAAACTGCCACTGCGCCGGCCCATATTTTAACACCAGACTAAAATATGAATCCGCCCGCTTGTTGCTCCGTGTGTGATTGCTGTATTCTTTAAATATTCTCTACGTGCTAAACACTGCTGGCCGAGACGCTGTTTAATTTGCATTTGCTTGCTGAAAGGTTGCTGTTGGAAAATCAGTGAATTTTATTTCCTATACGGCTGAATACGCGTGTGTTCAGTTTGTGTTATTTTTAGTGAAGAACGTAAATAGGTATATAAAAGTTTCTGCACCGTGGTTGAGTTTACTGCGCCAAAATCAACACAAGATAATTTGTATTTATTTATTTACTTTAATTAAAACGGTTGCATTAACCAATAATATTAATTTAAGATTATGTTATTAAAATATAATAAAATATAAAAAATAACATAAATAATATGTCTATAGTAATGATAGAAAAATCTTTTGAAAAAGATGTCAAAAATACAATAAAATAAAAGAAAAATTAGCTAGACGCACAGTCATACATCACGCTCACAGAACTTTAAACATTCTGTCAAAATATTCATCCATTAACAAACAAATCACAGGGGACGAGGCTTTAGCCACCGTGTTGGACAGTGATGCAGCAAACAATCTGTGATTTCGAATACTAAGGTAATTGTTTGGATCAAAGAATCGACACAGCTCAACGCTCAATTTCGAAGCTTGCCCCTGAATATTTTGCAGGTCGTTGTGAGTTGGTCGTAGGAATGTAACGCCCATATTGTTACTTCTTATATGTCTCATAATGATATACTTCTCATAATGTAATCCACCTCCACCTGACATCCGATGGGGGTAGCATGCTGCATTGAAAAACTTAAACAGGAAACAGATAGTCGGCACCCTCTGTTTGATCACCAGCCTCCACCTTCCCGCCTCAAGAGCCGTAGAAGATTTATGAAACTTGCAACTCTTTCGGATAAGAGTGTAGCGGAAGCAAGATGCGGCATGTGGAAGAATAAAATACCCCCTCTACTGAACTTCATAGACCCCGCAGTACGTTTGCCTCCTGGGTACGAGCTGCAGTGGCTAATTTGGAAATCGCTTAATAGGCGCAACACTCAAGTTGGCCGCTGCAGAAGCAATCTAGCCAAATGGGGGAAAATTTATCCAACCTACGTCCAGTGTGAGTGCGGGGAACCCATACAGAATATGGCGTACTTGCTCTCCTGTCCTCTGTGCCCCATCACCTGCACCCGGGAACATCTCATACGCGACCGATGAGACTGTACAAGTGGTCACACATTGGTCAAAACTAAAAAATAAATCATTGACACGACATTAATAAATGAATAATGTTATGAGGTCATTGGTGACCTCTGTGGTGCAGTGGACGCAGGCCCACCTGAGACACAGTAGATTGCGGGTTCGATTCCCGCTGTGGGACAAATTTTTGCTTGTTTATGATCTGCAAATATATATTTGTCTCGTGTCTGGGTGTTTTCTATGTATAATACGTATATATTTATATAAACCTGTATTAAACATATAACTAATTCTTAATAAATTTATAGCTTTGAGTACTTAAGATAACTTTAACAAATGTATACAGAGCAATCTTTCTAGAAATGTTGAGGCCAAAGCTTCATAGGTCGGGAGCTAGCGTTTTGTGCATTATAGTACTGAAGGCGGTATTTGATGTGGAGCAGAAAGAGATAGAGACAAAAGAGAGAGTACAAATTAGCGCAAGGTTTTAGTCCAGATTGTTACAACCATGTGTGCATCCAGACAATAGAGCATTTACTCGAATGTACTATGTGCCCAAAAACTTGCACTTGAGAGACACTCATGCCACCTCAGCAGTGGCTAAGTATTGGCAAAGTAAAATCTGGAAGAAAAAAACAATCTTATATTCCATTACTAGTTTTATACTGAACTTTTACGTTTTTTATTAATAAATAAACTCGTGTCAATTACCCATAGTCCTGCCCACACTGATTCCCTGTGTTGTGAACCGTCGTGGGTACCAGAAACTACGAGTATACCCAGAACAAATATCTGCAGAACATGCAAAATTTGTCCCGTAGCGGGAATTAAACCCGCACCTCTTGCGTCTCAGCCAGCTTCTTGCCCGCCGCGCTACCGAGGTCGACATCCAGTTGTAAGCCATAAGAATATAACCTCAGGCTTTTAGCACTGAATCCGACTGTCTCAATATTGATATTCTCTCTTCGCTAACAGTGACTTTTAAATGCAATTATTTTTCTAGTTGTTTATTTATTTAGGAACATTCATAATAATTGTTTTGAGCATTAATTTCTCAAATGTTGACGCTATGCTTGCTATTTGTTTCTTTGACAAGATACATTTTTCTATTAATTCAAAGATAAATAACCGAACTGAAAAATATCAAATTTATTTATGCCTCATTTCATTTCCCTGCGATTAATCGAATACCAATAAGTCCATCAGATAATTCTTCCAATACTTCGAAAATAGGAAATTATAATATGCTTCCGTCCTACACGTCCATATTTCTTGGATCCTACGTTTATATAAGCAGCTTTCGACTGGTGACAGGTCTGTGTTACTCAAAAGTGGCTCAAAAGTGCCACTCTCACAATCTCTTACTCAGACAACCTTTGGATAGAGATGATATCTCCATCCAAAGGTTGTCTGGAAGAGATCGCTTCTAAGCGATAAGACCGCCCATTGTGCTTTCTCTTATATAAGATTTTGTTATTATGTTTTTTGCTTAAGGTGTACAATAAAGTATTTTCATTCATTCATTCAAAAGTGGCTTAGCGTGAGCACCAAACCAACCGTTTTGTCTAAGAAAATAAAAAAAATTTGTTTCGCTTTCCAAGGGAGACAAATAATTCTTATCTTCTCTTCAGCCGACAAAATCATTGCCTTCTCCACTCATGCTATGCTACGGATACAAATGCCTTTCTCAAGGTTTTTGTTAACAGAAAATAGTCGTGCGTTCAGGCGGTCCGCATCCACTTTCTACGTTTTTTGTACTTACAGCAAGCATTCATTCTTAATATTAGCGTCGCAATGCAAAGGCAAAGGCGGAACACTCAAAAATTAAATGAACGTGAAATGGAAAACAACTTGTATTACCATTATTACATTGCGAGGAACCCTATAGGAAAAATATTAACGCACACCTACAGATCGCTCCGTACGATACAAAAGCAAAAACAAACACGCTCACAACTGTAATCCCCATTATGGAGATCCTGAGATCTATCTCATGTTCCGTTTGACTCTGAGTATAGTCAAACGGAACATGAGCAAAATTACATTTACCACAGATTTGCAAACTTATTTAGCGGCGAAGGGCTTGCAACCTGTCACATAGAATGTTTACTAGTATACAAAACGCGGGCATGTGCCAAATATAATATTTGTACGTACCTCTGACTACAGCCTACTTATCCTCACAGATCAGCGTACGGAGATCTCAGAAATCCATTGTTTGATCGTTCTTAGATGGATCTCAGGATCTCCATAATGGGGATTACAGTTGTGAGCGTGTTTTTTTTTGTTTTTGTATCGTACGGAGCGATCTGTAGGTGTGCGTTAATATTTTTGATACAGGGTATTGTTATCTTTATTTTGTGGCATAGGTTTGATTTACTCCTCTTTGTCGTGTAAATTAAAATATTGAATTTTGTTTCAACACTTTCATTACGCTTCTATTTTATCAAAACATCTAAATATATTACAGACGAAGAGGAATCCGAGATTATTTGTAATTATACGGCTCAAATCTAATTCAGGTATTAGATGAGGGAGATTTTGAACATGAAAGCGATTTCTACCTTTGATCACTCATACCATGGTGCCATGGTTAAATAAATTGGGTAGGTACCTATTTACAGTTATGTGTATTAAAATACGAAAAGGTAGGTAATATTTGTTTAGGTAAAACTGGATGGTTCATGATCAACCGATTATCTTCACTCATCAAGGTATTTATTATTTATGTATTTTAGGTATTTATGTATTTACTTAAATATGCGTTAGATATAAAAAAAACAATGTAGTCCCTATCAAAAAAAGTTTGGAAAATAAACCACTATATTTTTCGATTACCTAACCAATTTTTTATTTAATTAATTATGATCATAAATTGGGAACTGTTTAAAATGAAAAGTTTTTTAGTTTTCCGACCCTCAACTATTTCCACGGCCACAATCCTCCTACTATTAAAAACGCGAAAGTTTGTGAGGATGAATGTTTGTTACTATTTCACGCTTTTTTTGATGAAACGGATTTTGATGAAACTATTCAGTAATATAGCTTAGGTATACATCAGAATAACACATAGGCTATTTTTTATCCGAGTACTACGCGTGCGAAGCCGCGGGCAGAAGCTAGTGATGTTATATTATGATTTTGTGTATTAGTAAATTGCAGTTGGGCAACCGCAGAGAAGGTTGGCACATCGAAATCTTCGCCTTTCTTGTGAAATTACCTTAACAAATTTAGTAGATTTGAAAAGTGAATAACCATTTGAAAAAACTAGACTTAGTGCTGTTTTGTAGGTCGTGGTGAACTTGAGTGCGTTATGCAAAAGGTAAGTAGAGTACTTGAAAATGAAGAAGCTACTTTTAAATGTAGGTAGAAAAGTAGTGACAAAATTTAGGATTGTCAATTTTTTTTCACAAATGTTTTTGTATAGAGATGTAAAAAAATATAAATTCCGTGATTATTTTCTTGGTTTGAAACCACCCACCCGTTTGGGCTCTAATAGTTGATTGCATTGCGATCTTGGTAAAAAATTCTCGAAACGAAGAGCTGTCAACAAAGTTGCCGCAAAGTTAGTCTCCAAACTTATGTACCGTGGAGCGGGATTACTTCTCGTATGGCGCTGATCCTCCCACATGCAAGTATTGCTCTAAACTCAGAGTAGGTAATATAAATGTTAATTCTGAAACAAAGAGCGGAGAACGAGTTGTATCAACGCAACTTCCTCTTTTATAACCCCAGTCTTACTGAGGCAATAAGATGCGAAAGCAACGCGACGACTATTAGAAAATGTGTAAAAACAATAATCAAAATAGCTTTTCTTTAGCACTAAAGAACAACCATTTCGACCATTGTGTAATGTTTTAACCATATCTCAAGTCCTGTGACTGTGTCAGTCATGACCACAGAACATCAATACTCAGGACCATAGAATGCCAACACTTAAGAGGTCATGACTCATTCAAAGTTTGTGAATGTTTAGGCACTTAACATATTGCTCACAAGAACCACTATCTAAATATTGACAAACTTTCAAACCCTAATTATTTATTAAATAAAAGTAGTCCCAGTAGTCCCAGTAGTCCCAGTAGTCCCAGTAGTCCCAGTCCTAGCTACCTACTCAGCGTACACTACAAAGTGCGCTATAAATTTTCCTATATATTCTAGGCTGTGTATAATGAATAATCGTTTAGCAATATCTGTTTCCTTTGGAGTGGTCTGACTTGACATATTATGCCTTATTCATTAAGCCTATACCATAAAATGGCCACACCAGCTTAAGATGAGCCGTACGTTCAAAGGTTCCTGTACATTCCGGGTTTCAAGTAATTTGGAACTATTACTCAGGCCTGTGATGTCTGTAAATTCTGAACTACAAACTCGATGACCTTGAAATATTTACGGGACAATCTTGAAAGTACTTCCTTTCTAACAAAAAAATAATGAATGAAATCAGCCAACGCGTTAATGAATTACAACTAAGTACACATTTTGACTTTCATACCCTCTCCCAAGGGAACCATGCTGAATTTCAGGAGAAAAAGTATCCTAAGTCGTACTATGAACTCAAATCATGCCAAGTTTAATTTGAATTAATTCAGTAGTTTCAGCGCCATGCGTGATTAAGGTTCATACAGAAAAAAAAGAATAAAAATAAATTTTTGGCTTAAGTATCGATTATAGAGAGCCATCCAATTTTTTTTTTCAAAATAACTTCAATGTACAGAATTTGACCTGTTACATTCTTATTAAAGTATAGATACAATACAGCACTTATTTTCGAAAAATAAGGAGATTTATATTTATGTACCTACAATTTTATGCAGTTTTTTTGTATTTCTTACTGTTGCTCGTGACAGAAAGTAGGTATATATAGGTAGCTTGTAGGACCATGGCGAATTATTAACATGGAAGGTATACTGAACATCGTGTAGCGGTCGCTGGTGGTGTTTCTCACATTAATTCATTTCTATTTACATTCATTCATTTCGTGTTAGTGACACGTATATTAAATTTGTTTCAACCAGTGGCCATCTGTACACCCTCATCGGTTATAACCATTACACTAGATGTTCTTGGTAAAGGAACGCAACGCTATGCTTTTTTGCCGCTTGCAATTACGCAAGCCCATTGGCAAAGTCGTCTTTATGTTACATTAAAAACGTAAAGACGTAAAACGTATGGGTATGGGTTATATCCTGGCAAGAATCACTTGAGATAATGATGTATTCCCATTTGAGCACCTATTTTTTGGGCACCTATGCATTGAGCACCAAAGGTATTCCCATTTGAGCACCAATCAATATTTTAACGCTCAAAGGGGAACTAAAAATCAAATTTGATTTTATTCCCCATTGAGCACTTACGGTTGCTTCTAGTGATGGGGTGTATAATAAAACATATTGATAAAAATTGGTAGTACTTTTATTATCATATAAATTTTAGGAAACTAAGTATATATTATTAATATCACTATTATTATTAATATTTATGGCCCTCTCAACTCTTAATAATAAGAAAACACCGATTTCTGTTGTTAGTGTTACAGCCAACAATTGGTTTAGTGATTGATAAAATTAAAGTTGAGGAAATTTTTATACTTGCAACTTTTATGTTAATGATGATATATTTTTATTCTGCAATAAAACTGCTGATTTTTATCGATATGATTTATATAATTACTATAAACCCCATCACTAGAAGCTCTCAATGGGGAATAAAATCAAATTTTATTTTTTGTTCCCTATTGAGCACCACGTTTAAATATTGATAGGTGCTCAAATGGGAATACTCCGAAATAATATTTATGAATGTAAAATACAGTCATATAAGGATTGTTCAATAAATAAATTTGTTTAAACGAGCAGAACAAACGGATGTAGCTACTGTTTTTACCGTCGCTTATTTTGATCGAGTTTACTGTTGTTGAATTATATGGAGGTGCCCGTTTACCTACCCTTTAAATATATTTTTTGCTAGGCAGTGCTGCCTAGTAGAAGTTTTAGATAAACAATCAAAATGTACTAGTATTAGTTAGAGCAGATTCATTCATCGTTTTCAAATTACTTACCGATGAAACCATATCAGCCTGTCCATTAGAGTGAGTTATGCTGATGGAATTATTTACCTACCATGCAATTTTACTACACCCTCCGCCGCTATTACGACCTACGCGCATCAATAATATTATGATTGTAGTGACGAGCTCTTACAATGCCATTCACTCATAATAAATTCATTCCAATGACTTGATTGGCTGCATTTCAGTTATCTATTTAATCATAAAATCTTTATTTCACCAGATAATTTACAATTTACAAATAGTTACTTAGGTACCTAGGCTATGTCATGAAGCTAACTAGGCAATGGTAGATTTAAAACACACAAAATTTTCAAGAACAACCAAGGATTTTAGCAGCATGCAATAAAACACATTTATTCATACAACTCTTTAGGTATAATTTTATTTTATTTATTTATTTATGTGTAGATAGTAATATAGTTTTCAAATATACAGCATCGAATATATGACAGCAGCATTATATATATGAATGATATATATATAACTTATATATATATCATTCATATATATAAGTTATAATTATAGGTACCTTTTTTAGTAGCCATAATTCGGCCTTATAAACTTTTAAAATCTAAAATAATGATAGTTAGTATTAAGTTGACACTAACTTCCAGTGATCTACACACTAGGATTCCCTGTGCTGTGTAGACTAAATAAATCACAATACAGATAAAACAAATAGCTATCTAAAAACCGTGGCAAACGATCTATAGATAGGTCAACTGATGCAGTTTCCTACCAATGCTAATGCGTTGACCCAGATAAGAGACAGCTCTCTAGTCACGCGTCGCTACACAACTGAAAATACATTTGTAAAATGTTACCTACTTACGTAAATTCACTCAGCTTTCCTTCTTCCGTCCAAGGACCGTGAAATTAATTAGACGACAAGCTTACACGCGTTTAGCGCACACGCTAAAGTGACAACTTGAGCACGTTCATTGAATAGCTTAGTGTGCTGTGCCGGTACACAACTGTTCTTACATCTTAGTTAGGTTCACCTTCATATAAATGCAAAGTTCCTTTATTTAATGCATAATCATAATCTGAATTACAGTAAGAATTGGCAGGTGCCGTTTCATCATACATAGCCTAGCAACCATTCCATAAGCATATACTACTTAGCAATAGCTTAGTTTATCACTCATATTTCCATCAGTCAGTCATCCGCAAGATTAGGTACGTTTTTATATAATAATGAACAAAGACCGTCTTAGTGTTAGCTTTGGCTCCACTAATGCCTGTAAAGGCCCCAGGTATAAGCCTAAAATTTGAAATAAATAAAGATAAATAATAATAATCATAAAAAACACGCAACTGACACATACATACTCGTAGCTCTGAACCCACACTAGAATTACTTGTGTCGTGGGTATCAAGAACTATGAGTACCGTGGTAGGTACTCATAGTCACACCCAGACCCGGAACAGATATCTGTAGAATATACAAACATGTGTCGTATATCAGCAGAAACTCAATCGATATATTTTGCTTTAAGTTCGTAAACGGGTAACGTAGAGGAACTGTCATTTTTGCAACTTGATATTGTACACAAAATTCGCTAAATAATAGTGTGCTACACATATTTTCGGGGAAAAATAAAATCGAACAACTAGAAAATTTATCTTCTATTGGCTATGGCTTAAGGTACCTATAAAACCGGATGTATACAGACGCAGTAGTAGCAAGTAATGTGAAACATCCCAGACTTATTTTTTGACACTAGAATCTTTAAAGATTACTGCTAACCTCATTTGCCATTGTTTTCACAAGATTGTGCTCCCGGCAAGACACAACCTACTCATGGTTATACATCAAGCAAACGTATAAATCTATTTCTTAAAATTTGCCGAATTGTATTTACTTAGCATGCTTGACAAATACCAACTATTCGATCAGGCAGCGTATACCGAGTACGTTGGTAATTAGTGACAGATCAAATAATGCAAATAGCATATTGGATACCCAGGTCACGTCGACTACGCGTCAAGCCAAAGTGTATTTAACCAATTGCAGACTGTTTACGTGGATGTAGAATGGTTAATGTTGGAGGGCCCTATTCGAAGAATGATATTTTGTCTTGGCGTAGTCATTAAGTTATAAGTCTTGATGTCTTATAACTCTTTATTGTACACGGAATTAAAAAAGATATATAAAAACATATTTATGTTTATATGATTTTTTCTGTTTTTAAAGTAGTTTTTGTAATATATTCTCTGTGTGTACAATTTGTTATTAAAATATTTTAAAAATATGAGGTAAGGCACGTACGAGCTTTACCCTAAAAATTGTCTTATTCTAGCAAACATTTGAAAAAAGAGAGAAAATATGAGGTTATGAGAGAAGGCGCCCATTTTTAATTTTTAAAATCTTTGAGTGATTCACTCACTGACTGACTGATTGACATATAACTTCAATCATAGTTGTGAAAAAAGTTTAACTAAAATCAAATTATGGTGAAAGTGCCGTTTTTAGTAACAAATTACAATAATGAACACAGTCTAAAAATATAACTGTTTAGATGGTATGTTTCATATTTGTTGTAAAAGGGAGCAGTGCAAAATGATTTTTTGAAATTCACTATTGAAAAGGTTTTACGTGGACAAAGGCACTGACTTTAATTTTTTTTCGTTATTAATATAAACTTTTACTATCATAGAACTGCTGTAAAACCCACTCAGGTAGTAGGTACACGGTTACTAAGATAATAATTAATCAAGGGTTTCCCTGCATATACAATTAACCAAAGAGTAAGCAGATAGCAATGCCTGTAAAAATACGCAAACATTTGATGTCCATCCACATTATGCGGACCTCCGGGGTCTGCCTTATAGCAGACCGCATTATAGGTAGGGTTGCCTATAATGGGGTCTGCTATAAGGTTGTAAAATTAGGGTTGCCTCATTACTGATTTGATTTGGTGAAGTTTGGTGAAGATCTGGATAGCAGTATCTATAAGATGTAGTATGATATTTGGACACACAGAATATGAACTTAGGAGGATTTTTAAATACTCTATTTAATAAAAAAGTTCACTATACTAAATGGTATCTAGTTTTGCAATTATACTTTAAAATCTCAGACCTCAGAAACTCTCAAACGAAATTTAAATATAAACATTTTTTTTATCCTATTAATATTATAAATGTTTAGATGTTTGGATGTGATGATGTAATAATCTCCGCAACGGCATCGTCTAGACAAAATTGGTCAAGATTAATTAACACAATACTACTTTTCATCGAAATACTATGCAGGTGAAGCTGTGGGCAGAGGCTAGTTATACATAAAATATATCTTCAAAGATTGATCTTATTTGGAAATATTCTTATTAAATTACATTATTATTATGTTACGACCTTGAAATTGTATCGATAAGTATAAAAAGACCTTTAGTTTAAACTACAGTTTCAAAGGTAACACCGCAGTCTTATCAAAACACATTTAGTTTTTATAAAGCTACACTTATTACAAACTGAGAAACTAAACTAACCAGAGCCGTAAGGGATGGACGAAATAAATTACTGTGTCCTTTATTCACTCAAGTTTTTTTTAATAAGTGAGTCAAGTTGCCGAGATTCTAGAGTAAATTCGCTTTTTTTTGGAGCAATCTTAATGGACCTAGACCGCTAAATGGACGCTTTCGAGTAAATAAAGCCGCGTACTTATTTTTGGAATACATCAGAAATTCACACAATACTTATAAAAAACAGGTCATGATACGACGGCGCCATCGTTGCTTTCGCAACTTGGATCGTACAATAAATGCTATGGGCAGTTTTAGTGATCGCAAAACAAGATGTGGTGAGCTATGATCGCATTCAGCTGTCTCGGGAGAAACATATCTCTCTACAAGGCTTTGAGTGGGTACCCATCAAGACCAGCTGTGTAATTCATCGAATTCGTACTTCTCCACCACTGCGTACTTGCGTTGATCTATCAGCTGATTCTACGCAGGCGGGTTGAATTTAATATAATTGGCGAAAGAGAAAAATGTCTCAATACCCCAGAGAGCGTTTAGGCTCGAGACATCCCGAGGGTAGTGCGCCCTTGTCACTCACTGTCGCGAGTGAACCGTATTAGCATGCAAATTGATGGGCTCGATTTTATAGATCGTGGGTTTTATTGTTTTAAATAGAGTGGTTTTATTAATAATAATATAAAGCTTATTCTTATTTCCTAACCAACTAGCTTTGCAAATTATTATAAGGTGGATATACAAACTAATCTTGATTAGGAACCCCTCTTTTGGGCCTATACTCAAGGAAGTTCGACGACCTCTGTGGCATAGTGGGCGAAGGTCCACCTGTGAAGCAGAAGGTTGCGGGTTCAATTCCCGCCACGGGACAAATGTTTGTATCTGCAAATATTTGTCTCAGGTCTGGGTGTTTTCTATGTATATTATGCATGCATTTACAAAAAAAATATGTATATATGTAGTATATCAGTCATGTAGTTCCCATAGTACAAGCTCTGCTTAGTTTGGGGCTAGATGATGCTGTGTGAAAATGTCCAGCATTATTATTATTATTATTTTTTTAAGTCTTATTGCGGTTTTTTTATTCACGCTAGATAGCAAACCAGACTTTTAGCAGTGAATTTTGATGTTTAATCATTTTGGTGGATTTCTGTACATTGAGGTTTGATTTTAATGGATAATAATGGTTTAAGGCTCGGGAACATTATGTTCTTGTCACATATTGTCGAGACCAAACTGGGACGGTGAATTAGTATGCTAACTGTGTGCTCCATTTATGGGCATTTGGTATATAGGAATTAGATCTAGTATTTTTCAAACTTTCGCGATCAGTAAACATAATTATAAGTTTAATACAGGTTTTTATTTCGTTTGCCTTTTTTATTATTTTCCCTACATTTCGACTGTGCTGCAACAGCCGTGGTCACGGGTTGACAAGTTGATTCTCTTAACTCTTGTGTCCATTTTGATATTCTTTCATTTTGATCAACGTTAAGAGCTTGAAGAAGTTTACAGCTAGACATAAGCCTCCCCCAAAGAGTGCAATGATTAATCGTCTTGAGCCACCAATTTTTCCCAACATCAGGTCATTGGGTGGGGGACTTTCCTACACTGCGTCAGCCGGTTCGACCTCGATCATCATTCCAGAGCCTTTATTCCCCAGAGAAGCTCAGTTCTGCGAGCTTTATCAAAGCTTGTCTTAGGCCTACCCTTGAAGTTTCCTACCATGTTTATCTTAATTTAAAAAAACATAACTTCCCTAGTCAGGTACGAAATCAATCGAGCAAATTTTCTGTTAAAACTAAGCTTACATTTAATTTTATGTCACGAGTTGCAGAAAAACACTTTTAATCATTTATCAGCAATATTATTTGTTGATTGGTCCAAATAATTTAGAAATCTAGCTTCGTTGTGTGGTACTTTGAGTAAGGTTGTTTTAGACATGCACGAATAAGAAAAGTAGATATTTTGAATGAAAACATTATTTGAGTAGGGACAAAGGTAGATTCTATGATATCAGAGATTGTCCTTGACACAAAATGTGATGAAATGTAAATGGACAAAATTGCAAATTTGTGTTTGTACGTAAGACCCTTCCCCGGATCACACTGAAAGGGTTTAAGTGTTCATAGGCGTTTTAGCTTTAGGATAATGTGTAAAGTGTTTCTTCAAAATGTACTTTACCTACTTTGTATCTTGTAATAGCTATCGTGTTTCGTATAAGGGCATTTTGTATGAGATAGTACAGTCAGGATATGTTCACTTCCCTGAATCAAAGGTCTCAAGTATGAGATCATAATTTGATTATAAGAAAATACGAATCAGCCTTTATTACTTTTAAATTTAAATTCTGTTTAGAATGCTTAAAATAAATGATTATGACTCTTATAAAATATACAGGGTTTTTAGACAAAAACCTCACGCTTAGTTTTCCTTTCATGCTAACGCTAATTTGTCAAGGTAAAACTTGGCAGCAGTCAGGTGACATTTCCACGGCTAATGTCATTCCCATATAATTTAATCTTTCCGCAGGCGTTAACGCCAAAAGAAAGTGTTATTTGTCTAAACACTCTCACTAGTAGAAGATCGAGCTTTGCTTAGAACCTTACAAATGACACATTGCGTTATTAGATATTGCGGCAACAATACAATAGAAAATAAGCTGGAGCGACTACATGTTTGACAACCCGTTGTTTGAAATCGCGAGTTTTTTGATTCCGACTGTGGGGTTTTTCCAGTAATGATACCAAAACTCCTTTTCCTGTAAATTCTATTACAGTAGGTACGAACCGTTTTCGAGATTTTCTGTAGATATAAATTAAATGAATATTACTATGCTCGTATTAGAAATGGGATTACTGCTAATATACGACTGAATACTATTTTATCTTATTCTATTCCATAATTTTGTCTGATAAAAGCCACGATCATTAGTAACTAGTTACTGATATTGGCTATTTGTCCGGCTTTTTTTAGTCCACATCGAACACTACCGTATACTACCTAAGCTTGATTTATTGCTTAGCTAGTCGATTCATATTTCATTGCCATCTAGTGTATTATTTCGCTACCGATCGAATTGGTTGAAAATGTAGTTCTTTATGAAAAAGTTACTTGTAACACTGAGAAAAAATGTTCCATGAATCTTTTAATTGCTGACCATCGGATAACCTACGTAAGTATTTTTACTGAAAATATACATAATGAATTAATCAGCCAAAAACGTTAGCATAGGGCTACCTGACCTGCTACCCAACGAAAACATGCATACATTTGTCTTAATATACAACTATACGTTTACGCAGTGTAAGTCTTACCTACTTGGAAACGTGATAGGTCTCCTATAACTGATCTATCTTTGTTGTGTCGTAGGTAGTTTTTAGTCAACCTATCTTACATCACTAAGGTTCTGAACAGTAATTGTTGGCTGTCAGTAATATCCTACTATATTTACTATTATAAACACGAAAGTTTGTGAGGATGGATGTTTGTTACTCTTCCACACAAAAACCACTGAACGGATTTTGATAAAACTTTACAGTAATATAGCTTATACATCCAAATAACACATAGGCTACTTTTAACCATGTACAACGCGGGCAAAGCCGTGGGTAGAAGCTAGTAACTAATAAATTAAACTCTTATTAACTGACTTAAAAAAAGGACAATCTCAATTTCTCAATCCACAGAAAAAAAATCATGCTCAATTTGATCACATACATCTATAACGTGATAAATCTATTACAGGAATATTTCGAAACTCGTAAAAATAATCCACCATAGCAATCAATCAGCCCATAAAAATAAATGCCTAATTTGAAACAAAACTTCATACACTAAATAAATACGACTCAATCCCAATACAGAGCCATATATCAAAGTAACATGGAGCAAAGAGTAGGCTGCGATACAAATAAACGCCACTGTACATGCTGAGGGCATTGTATATTAGGTCATGAGCACACTCAGACGAAAACAGTAAGTAAGCCGACAATAGCGTTTTATACTTTAGCCGATTGCTTGTAATTGAGCGGAATTTTAAGAAACTTCGAGTTACCAGGGTTACCTAGGGTTACCAGGTATGAACCGCGGTTTTTTGAAAATAAACTGAAAGAATGCAATAATTGTATGATAGAAAACATACTCTTGATGGCAATTTAGGTAGCTATTTAGCTAGTTAACCGAATCAAGCGAACCAAGAAAGGTTACCTTTACAAGCTAACAATAAATAGGAGCAGGATACGTTTCTGACTACTCCACCTGGGGAATTATTACCACCACACCTATTTCTGCCGCCAAGTGGTTATGCACACATTGATGTGTTCTTGTTTGAAAATTTCCGGTGAAAATTGCATGAAACTTTTAATCACAATATTTCAAGATCGGTAAAGCGCGAGTGATACTTTTGGTGTTACAAGGTAAACGGTAAACGCTTATCAACAGATGGAGCGTATGCTTATTTACCACCTAAGTGGTATAAAAAAATTACGGTATGCCTTGATCTCATGCCTCCGGACTTAGACGTTCGATATTAGCAAGTGTGCACACAGCCTACTCTGCCGCGGTACACGCCAGAGGCATTGTTTGCTAGACGGATGGAACCCGAGCGTCACGGGATATTACCTTCTGGATTCGCCCGAAAAAATGTGATACTGAACAAAATGGGGGAGAAAAATAGCATTTAAACTACTTAGATACGTAAGCTTTTTTTTCGGAAAGCTGAGAGATAATCTTTTCATATTGAAACTATATTTTATTTGTGCAATTTTTTCCGTTGTACAATACCTATGTACTTTTATATGATTTTGGTTCTATGTTAATTTTATCATAGCATCCTACGACTTCATGTGACCGTTATTTGCAATCTACAATATTATCGATGCTTCGCGCCGCCAGCACCGAGTCTTATGTTGTATGGTCGATATTTGAATACCTTTATATAAAATTTGTAGTCGCTTCAGCTACGTTCATGAGTTTAATTAAAAGTAATTTTCATAACTACTTAACATCCCAAAACCATCAAGGTATTATGCAACATTATAATACATTTTCTTATTGGAATAATCGGTTTAGAGTCACCCTCCCTATAATGAGCAGGATCGCGTTATCGAAAAGATTATGCCATTCCAGGCCATTTCTCGTGAAAATAGTATTTTAGGATTTCAAAATGGCGGATATTGCGTGCAAAGATGGAAAGTAAGCATAAATGGAAGTCAGGAAATTGCCTGCCAGAGCATTATCGACATCGGTGAAAACACGGTGCTTCCTCACGTATGGGCGCATGCACGCTGGAACTAGATTACCAGTGGCTGTCTACAGGCGCAAAAGTTACCGGTAAAAGAACTCGTCACATTCTTTGAAAAGAGCCGACCAACAACCGTTGGTATAGGAAGAGCCAGTGATCATAAGGATAAAAGTGTGCATTACTTCCATTCTTTGACGGGGTTTTCCCGGTAAGTTGCTCTTCACCGATTATAACACGCGCATTATATATTATTTTTGATAGTGAATTTCATTAGTGCATGTTCTTTTACTTGTATTCGAATATACTCTCTTCAAGATCAGGTAACTGCCACCACTTATCACAATATCAAAGTAGGTTTTAATGCACCTGACAGTTGTGACAACCAGTTTTTTACGTAAATAAGCCAAAGTGGAAATTACCCTTTGCTCACGATTAGCAGGAAAATGCTTATATTGACTGCCTGCGTGGATGGTATGATTACTTTTCTATAAGGGTGGGATTTGATCATAGAATCCAAAAAATCAGGTTTTTCAAATCAAGTACCAGGAGTGACCCGGGAAACTACAGACCCATATCTGTTCTACCCGTCATATCATTTTTTTTTTAAAGTGAAAAAAGTAAGTTATAATAAATAGACTTGAGCATCATCTCACAAATTAAACTTTTTGTATGAGCATCAGTTCGGTTTTAGACCAAAGTTAAATACATCAGCTACAATAGATCTTTTAACAAAAATTAAAACCAATAAAAATCTGTCTAGGTATATTTATTAATTTAAAAAGGCATTTGACATAGTAAGCCACAAAATTCTTATAAATAAGTTAAATACTTGAGAAATAGACATCAAATTGTAAAAATTACTAACCATCAATGTGATCTGCAAAAAATTGAATGTGGTATTACCCAAGGATCGGTTTTAGGCCCACTACTTTTCTAATCTTATTTACGTAAACAACATATGTAAAATAGGGTTAACAGGACATATTACATTATACGCCGACGATACTTGCCTTTTTTACTTCGGGAAAAAATTGCCCGTTTTGATAAATGAAGCACAAACCGACTTACTCAAATATAACATCTGGTGTCAAAGTTTCTTGCTAACAATAAACACAAAAAAAACCCATACATGATATTCTCAGCGAAAAACAAAAAAATCCACCATACCCACCACTAACTATAAATGATACAACAATCCATCGATCCCATCAAGAAAAATATCTAGGTCTGCATTTAGATGATAAGCTATGTTGGAGGCCACACATCACGCACGTAAGGTCTAAACTTTCAGCACTTACAGAAGCACTACGAAGATCTGTAGGACGCATACCACGCAAAGTACGCATGACCATCTATAACTTTCTGGTTAAATCACACTAAGAGTATCTCATAGAAGTGTGGGGATGTGCCGTAAAATCTAATCTTAAAGACCTTCAAATCTCGCAAAATAAATAAATTAAAACTCTTTTCAATTACGACTACTTGATAGACACACGTACGGAAAAAATAAAATATTTAACCTGCGACAACTTTACACTTACACAACATGGATTCTAGTCAAAAAGATATTATCAGGTAAAATACACTCACAAATAACATTTTCAAAAAGGACCTACCGACAGCGCATTAGAAACACCAATAAATAAAGCTTAATAAACAAATAACAAATTATGGAAAAAGAAATATTATGTACGAGGGTGTACAATTATTCAATAACCTACCTAATGACCTAAAGACTTATGAATCAATTCCTATATTTAAAATAAATTAAAAAAATATGTCTATGATAATATTTTTTGAGTAACCGCCAGATCTCTGTAATACTAATACTTGAAAAACTTGTAATTGATTAGTTATATTTGTTAGTTCTTAAGCTCATTATAAGTGAACCATGTTCTTTATGAGTATTTAATAAACTTCTATAACCGTAAAAAATACGTGTTCGCGGGGAGGCTTATTATATGCTCATCGGTAAATTAATAGTGGCATATGAAATATATGCCGGTGTGAATTTTTGCCCTGAATCAGAAGGTTGCCTTGGATGATTTTGTATATTACGAGTAAGTGGGATTATTTTAGTTTGGAAGTCTGTAAGGAGTAATTTGTTTAGTGTAAGTCACAACACACTTATTTTTGTCGCATTAAGGCAGCAGAAACACTCTTGGCGACTAATTTCACGTCTCACAGCCTCCCGTAGAAAACAAATGTATGTTTGGCATACTGCACACTTGGTACACTCACGAACCGCCTGGCTTCATAGTTAAGCGACCAATGTGCAGGATATTTTCTCGTATTTTTTCGATAGACGCTAAGCTAAGGTGTCTAGAGACTCACCGAAAAGGCAACGTGTAGATGCGAATTGTGACCACCACATATTACGAGTCATGTAGGTCACTGGGGCCAAGGCGCGAGACGAGAAACTAAGCATGTGCAGTGTAGATGCAGTCTAAGATATATGCAGCCCGCACGCAAAGAAAAGTTACGTGTTACATGTATGATAATTTCCACCAGTTTTGGTTTATCTATGACTTAAGTAACCTTGTTTTTATTTACTCCATTGATACTACTCATAGCGTGTTTTACTTTGGGTAGTTACCCTTATTTTCAAAATGTAAGCTTGCATCAATGGAAGTTTCCACTTGAACATTGTTTTTTTCCTGTAGGAACAGTTATAATTTTGACTCGAGCTTCTTAACAAAAAAATATGTCTTCTGTGAAAAAAAATCACAAAATAAAATTACCCACCAGCAAACTAAATGTAAGTTACTTACTCCGAATCAAATTTTGACTTGATTATTTACTTTCAAAAAATACCTACATTCCAAGGTCAAAAGGTCTACCATAGAGATATAATGTTATCGGTAGGCGCTCCCTCGAGCGCAGTGTTCGTTGTTCGGGACTTCGTAACTATAACTAATGAAAAAAACCTTCCGACACTGTAAATAACAAGAAGTACCTCAGCTATGATGAAGTTGAGGTATTTCTTGTTATTCTTAGCGTCTTGCTGTTTCTTGAAATAATGAAATAATAATGAAGCATATACTGTGTCTTTTTCTTCACTATACAAATGCCTCCTAGCTAAATAAATATTATATATGTAAACAGATTAGAACTTGTGACTAGCATTCCTGTTTTAGTTGCTAGTTACATATTTAATTAGTAAGCCATTCATTCATCAACAATTGCAGTGCTACTAAGTTTTATTCTTTCTTTCTCTATCGTTATTGAGTTGGAGTTGGCTTTTATTAAAAAAAAAAAAAAACTATGGACGCTTGCAAAACCAGAGGTATCACTCGCGCGTACCAACTCCGAGACATAACGGGTGAAAAGTATCATGTGCCTGTTTCACCGGCACCTTCAAACCGGAACACAGCAACGCGAGCTGCTTGCCGGCAGAATAGGCAGATACTGTGGTAGTACTTCCCCGGACGAGTCACGGTATTTTGTACTAAGCGGTAAACTTGAGATACTGATTTATTTGTTTAGATAGTTTACTATGTTAAGAATCGCCTAGTCCCATGTCGATATGGCTTTGTATGAAAGTAGGCGGTGGATATTGGAGAGTACAGTACAAAATTAATAAAAAATAAACTGAAACTCGACAACACCACTGATTTAAAAATATTTCTTGTATGTGTATGTTCTTACATCAAGACCGTCCTGCTCGTTCCTCTCAACAGCTTTGACTCCTGACTCCTGAGCTTTTCACCTTTTTCTATGCGGACTTTCGCTGCGATCCGCTTGTGGAACTCTATTCCAATAGAAATCCACACTGCTGCTTCTATTGGAGTTTTCAAATCTAAAATTTTACAAAAATTTCATCTTTCTACAAAATAGTCAACAAAATTAACATTTAAATTATTATATATGTATGTTTCTAAGTATATAATTCGATGAACGTTTTTAAGTATGAATTATTTTAATTTATGTGTGTAGTTTATTTCTATTTTATGTAGCTTGTTATTTTATTCAATAAAAAAATCTCTTATTTTGGTAATCTCTTTCGCATTATCGCCTTTCTTCATTACACAAAGGTTAGTTGGGAGAAAATGATAATTAGCATTAAGTTCGTCTATGTACTTATTTTATCTTATGCAATACAGCATTTTCTATCTGTCTATGCACTTACATGACATTATGTTTAGATCAATATTGGTATTTTGATAACACTACACTACTATAAACTGTATTCACGCAAAGATATGTCACAAAATTATCTTTAAGCTCATATATTGTCTGTTTGTGTGATTTTTTGTCTGTTACCATTATATGCTAACTGAATTGCTTTGCCATTTTCGTAATCCTTTTGTATGACTTCAAGAAAAGCTATTTGATAGCATGCAACTTCACGTCAGGTTAGTAGGGTGCGCGATAATACGTGATGTAAATCCGGAAGTTGTTTTATATTTTGAATTTATGAATTGTATTGTATGTGTAGTTTTGTGCGTTAAAAAAAATAAACAACATATTCACAAATAAAATAAGAGAATTAAAAAAACCAAACATACTTATGTTACTACATACTAGCTGTACCACGCCCGCCTTCAGCCCCCGATCCACCACGTCGTCGCGTCGCCGAAAAAAAAAACCACAAAAAAAACCGAGTAAGTATTACATGTTAAACTTACTATTTTTTGTCTTGACAAACTTAATTTGCTATGAGAGTGTATGCCGGAAACCGGGATTTGACCTCACTTTTGAATTAGAATTATTGATTATTGAACCATTATTATAACTCATAATAATGGTTCAATAATCAATAATGGTTAACTGATCATTATCAATACCTTATTACTTAATTAATTCAAGCTTTGACTTTGAGTCGTTTGTAGCGTCCGAAGATATTTGCGCCGAACGATATTTCTATCGGTCTGAGATCCTCGGCCCTCGACCGCCGTCAACATAAACAAAACGCGGGTATTTTCTTGTATCTTATCTCGAGGAAAAATATTGGATATTTTCAGGATTCCCGATTTCATTTATAGGTTTTTCCTCCAAGGCCAGGGGGAAGGTGGTCGGCAATGTATAACGAAAGCTTTAAGATTTTTCCAACTAAGCTGTCCGTTTTACAAAACTAGTACATTTTTCTTTTCTCTGAAAACTCAATTTAATACCACAAAAAGCAATCACCAAACAAAAGAAAAAACCCTTTCAAATTTTCTTCAATATTGTAGGATTTATTCTATTGTTCAAAATACCTTTGTCTTAAAAAAATAATAGAAAATCTTCTTAGCTCTCACAAAAGAATATTTTATTCTTACTCACAGAGCGGTCCCCACGAAAGTACATAAAAGGGAACACACTGAACCTCACTAATAACTTTTTACTGTGACCCCTGACAAGCGGTACCAAGAACGGCCAATAAAAATACACTTACCAAACAAAATTTTACTGCCTACGCGCTACGTTGCGTTCACGATATTGCTACGGTGGTGCTACGAAACTGCTACGAGATACTAAAATCACACAAACGAAACTTACTAAAGCTCAGTAGATTTTACATCTATTTTCATGCCATTTACTCGGAAACTGATTCTCCAGTTAGAAGTGAATGGCTTACGTTGGAGTAGCCAACTAGTCGGGGTTATATGAACTGCGAAAACACAGTTCTCGCTTAACTGAAATTTATCCTCCCCCGGTCTCATTCAGCGTATGCATATGTATAATAAGACCGAGTAAATGACAATTTGAATTTCAAAAGTAGCTGGATAAGTTAAGAGGCGTGTGACTTGCGCATTTCACACCGTTCTTGGGAAGCGTGCCGGCGTCGAGCTTGATAGTCAGTGTATGCCTGGACATGACGAGAGGCGGTCGCGTCATCGCAAATCACTTTTGCTAGTTCTTACGTGTTCGTTACATAATATACCTTGTGTTTGTTTTGTGGCTCAAGTTATCGAGACGGAAGGATTTTTACTAACATCAAGGTATTTATTTATTATTAAGTGTTCTAGTATGAATATATTAAGGCTTGTTTTGGTTCGGCTCGACCCGTGTAGTCCAGGTAAATAATACCTTTGTTAACAGGTAGTGTGGGTCGTACGTAAGCTCTCGTAAATAATGCAGATGCTCCCTTTGGTAAACAAGGCTCAGTATTCAAAGGATTGTGTCATGTTGCAGGTCCGACCTTTGCGAGTTAATACTCTTTAAGTAAATTATAAAAGGCTCTTTGAGGGTTCGTATAAATATTTAATTTATGACTATAATTGATTACATTATCTATGCTCTACTCAGATTATTTTACATTTTAGAAGTTTTTTCTCCATCATGGGTATTACAGACGTGAGCGTATTTTTTTTAAGTTCTAGGTAGGGTTTTAAAAAAGTACATGATCACTTTACATTCTAGATGTGGAATGCTTATTGAAAAATCAACAACTTACACGCTTATAAATCCATTAGCTTGTCATTATCTCCACCAATTTCGACGTAACTATTTATTCATAAATTGTCCTTCTATCCACATGACCTTCTAAAAATCGTTCGTCAATCTTTTCACTGGACATACTCGTAGTATCAATCATGTGCTAATTGCTAAAGTTTTAGTGAAATGAGAGAAAATATAGATTATTGCACACTTAATCAAAGAACTTTGACAATATTGTACAATGCGTCGTATTTTCACCATGTATCTTACTATTTAGATACACGGTGTTAAACAAATCAATATATTAGAATTAGGGAAGTTAAGTCAGAAATCGGGATACATACTCCATTTGTTTCTCAGAGATAATTCGATTAAATTACCATAATAATCCTATCCTATCCTACTAATATTATAAACGTAAAAGTTGTGAGGATGGTTTGTTATTCTTTCACGCAAAAACTACTGAACGGATTTTGATAAAACTTAACAGTGATATAGCTTATACATCAGAATAGCACATGGGCTACTATTTATCCGGGTATACGCGGGCGAAGCTGTGGGCAGAAGCTAGTCATTGATAAGCCACAAAAGTCACCGATACAGATCGTAGAATTAGCAAGATTAAGTGGCAAATGACAGAACATTTAGCTCGCAGAACCAACACCCGCTGGGAATAAAACCAAATGGCAACCACAAATCTGAAAATCCATTATAGAAAGGTTCTCCGATGAACCGATGCACATGTTAAAAGTTAAGGGAAGTCTATGGATGGATTTTTTATTAATTTATTGACAAGGCTTTGCAGCCGCTTATTAATATTAAATAATTGAATTATTTTGTTACCTACACTGATCTTTTTGACAACGCCCCTATACAGCTGCAACTTTCTTACTACAAAAATATATTTATTTTTAACTTTGTAATTTTCCATTGTATATACTTTTTTGAATTGACGTGACTTAGTATTCCTTGTGATATCAAAATATGAATTAATATGAGTATGGAGGGAGCCAAAGATCGTTCGTCATGGTATTATTTAGGGGAGGACTATGTTCAGCATCGAACTTCTACAGGATGTTGATGATGGCTTTTACAAGCCCCTTAACTAATAATTGTTATATTTGAATCGCACGTAGTCTTGTATAATCCCAAAAAGGTCTTTTGTTTTTTTTTATATCACATATCCCTGCCTGCCCTAAACTTAAGCAGATACTTAGGAGTGTGTTGAATGACAGGATTCTATGAAAAAACAAGCGTTTATTTTTACGCCTTTCTACTTTAACTACCTTAGATGCAGTCTTCAACTTTTAATTTTATAAATCCATTTACAAAGCTGAAATCACATTATATGGTTTATGACCTGTGTCATTCTCATTACTCGCGATTTTGATTTAAAAATCGTAGTTTCAGAAAGTGAAATTTGCGAATTAGATTTTTTGTCAAAAACTAAAGACTGACTTTGATAGAGAAAACCTTCCCGTAGAGGATATTCAGAGATAAGTAAAACCAGAAATCGTTTGGTTACTCCCCGATTTAGGCAACCTTCTATTATGTCACGAAAATCTGGCAAATTACGTTCCCCATCGAACAAAACAAACTCAATAATATGAACATCTCGCAGCGGCATACTCTTTATCAAGTTTCGGTACGGGAAACACGAAAAAACAGAGTTCTGTATTGACAAAGAATAAATAATACAATTCGATGCCCATATATCTCTGGGGATTACTCAGGTTGAACCGAATTCGAATCTTTTGCAATTTTGGTGGATGTAACTTGTTTCCACTACCAGTTTTTACAAAATTGTCGTACAAAAAGTTACTAAATGCGCAGTTTTATTAAAAAAAATATAAGTATGGCGTAGAAGTTCTTTAACTGAGACATCAGGCTTATGGAAATATAAATTTAACAAGTTATTTTAAAATATTTATAGTATTTATTATGGCACCAACATAGCTCGTAGAATTATCAGTTGAAGTGACTATTAGCAGGTCATATAGCTCGCAGAACTGACAACCACTGGAGAAAAAAGGTTCTCGAATAGCGATCACGAACCGGACGACGCAGTGGGAGGCCTCCCACACGATGAATGATGATATTGCGGATTGGTGAATTTATATCGCTATGTCTTTAATTACTAATTATATCTAAATGGAAAGAGTGCAAAAATAGGACCAGACCAGGTAAGTTTTTATATAACTTGCTATATTGAAAGCGTAGCTTTAACGAATACTTGGTAATGAAAGGGAATGTAAATAAGCATTATCGAGATCAGAGGGAGCATGAATATTTCAAATAAAATTACGCCTTATTTAAATAATAATTTCCGAGTTCCGCTTTCAAAGCCGGGATTTGTAGTGAAATTTGATACATTTTCAATTTTTCTGGGCTCGTATTGTATATTTTTACTGTAAAATGGAAATGCGAGTTTTCTTAAAACACCAATTAATAGAAAAACGACGCAAACCCAGGTAGGTTTTCTGTTGTATGTTTTGGAAAAAAAACAGAGGGCTGTTTATAACATACACATTATGTCAACTTTCGAAATGATTTGCTTGAAAATTATGTGCTATTTAGAAAAAGTTCTTAGATTTAAACCTCATCTGTTCCATTTTCAAAATTGTAAAAATAGCCAGCCGCTTGCCGGGGTAGATACAAAAGCAATCCGGGCTGGGTGGAGCGATAACTTGAGAAAGGCGGTGGCAGAAAAAGGATGCAAAGAGCCGAACACCGGGCTCCGTGGCACGTTTTGAGAGTAGTCTATGTCTAGCAGTGGACTAATGAAGGCTGATACTGATTTACCACACCCGACTTTCTCTAACAAAAACGACGTTATAATATTTTTTCCACTATGCGGATGCATTTTATTTTAGGGTTGGATTAAAGGAACATGGTAATGCCATGATTTGCACATTTTAATATTAACACTTTGGGTTTGGCATAACATATTTCGGGACCGAATTACGTGTAGCCAGATGTGAAATATTCATCAGAACGTATCGCAGCCTAGTATTTTTAAGCGAGCTTGAAAATGGATAGGTTGTTTATTATATTTGTATTTTTGTTTTGCCTGGGTACTTTTAATGGCTTAGCCCTTATCGTTTCTAGTTTCTCTCTACGTTTATGTACCTACATACATATATACTGGTGGCGCATGTTCAATAATCATTTATTTGGTAGGTGTATTCATATTCATTTATTGAACGTCATAAATCAAGTAACTGCCTATACAAAATTATACTAAAGAGCACAGAAATGACTAATTAGAATTCACTTAAACTATAATAAATACTATTAAAAGTGTTTTACTGTAAAACGTGTTTAAGCTTGTGTTTCAGTTGAGATTTGAATCATTTCAAGCTAGTTACAGTAATCTGTTGTTCACTATTACATCTGCCAGAAGATGATCCTCTTGATAAAGGGCAAGACTAAGTCAGCTTTAGATTTATGACAGTGATTTCAACAGAGTTGTTTTAGTTTACAAGACAGCGATCAAAATATTTCAGGGGTTCTCTAGTTTTCTGCCAGCATACAATAATTGATGACAATACAACAAGCAAACACTCAAATCACTTTCGTTCTTAAAGTGCATTGAATATTTGCTTTGGTACCAACTAATAGGTTTTATAAAGGCTGCAAAATAAAAACACAAACAGATACTCACTAAACCTAGTTCATGACTGTAAAATAAATAACAGACTAAAATAGAGAAATATAGAAAACATACAAGGACGCTATTATTTTTCCCATTAAGTTTTTGCGCGCTCGCACACAATACCCTCCTATGGGAGATGGCGAAGACTTTTATTATAACACGTTGTCACGAGTAGATATCTCTATAATAGCCCTGGAGCTGTGGGATCCGGAACAGATAACTTTCAATATTGTTCTTGAAATTTTTTTTTTGGTTTTTGTAAACTTTACGGGTTATCCGGCGTAGTTACAATGGGATAAAGTTTCAAGAATATTCAAACTTGTCAGGTTTGCGATAAATAAATGTAAATAACATAGTTTAGTAAGCGCAAGATGTGTATATTAGAGTATATTAGAGTTCAAAATACGGTATATTAGAGTTCCAAAGTTTTCTCAATATATCCTGTAGTTATCAATGAAAATTAATTGAATCAATTTTTGTTGGCAGTTTCTATCGAATGCTTATCGCTTAATTTGTTTTGTACTTCTAGGTACAACTTTGGCTGTTTTAAAATTCCATGTAGCATGGAAAATCCAATTATCCAAAAATGGTTAAGAAAATCTCTTTGTGATTTAAAAAGATCTGTTTAATGATACTCCATATATACTTATAAGCACACCCCGGCCACTTTCGATAAAATGTTTGTAACAATTGCGTCCGAAATCACCACATGCAAGGTTTGTGTATGTAAACAGTGCCGTTATATGTGTCACTGATACAGATTGCTCAAGGTTGACAATATTTTATTTGACTTATTGCCCGAGTTTATACTTTCATGTGGTCCGCTAGTGAATTGACTCTAATAGGCGATAGCGCGGTCGGCCTCTGTTAACTTCCGTGTCAATTCAGTTTGTAAACAATCTTATAATATAACGCTGTTGAATGCCCCTGTGCTAAGAGCAAGAAGTGATCGGGCGGGGTAAGGTAAGTTGGATCAGGGAGAGGGGGTGAGTGGACATTCTATTGGTACTTTTGTGTATTATGTTATTGAGAACTCGGTTGGTGGTGTGTCCTGCATTTACAAAGGTGAAGATCTTCCACCCGGCTGATTCACTTGTACAACTGTCGGAAGGTTGTGTTATTTATTTTCTAACTCCCGGAAAATGACGACTTTTCGCTGTATATGTTCTGATACGTGCGCGAAAACGTAACTCTTTTATTTTATTTTCACATTTCTGGTATTGGTTTCATAACATCAAATTTTTAAACCAAATTTTATCTCTATTCTATAAACAAGGACGAAATTGGGGTAGGTGGACAAACATGACGTAACTATAAAGGATCTTATTTTATAATTTTGCTTCGGAGCCCTTAAAATAAACTTGGTGATTTAACTATTTTGGCTCTAAGGTAGATCAAAATATGTTTTTTTATCTAGGCCGAATATGGGCGGCGCAGCGTTGCGGGACCATTCCACGGTAGTTGCGGAACAGATAATTTTGTTATAGTTGTTCTCAAAAGTTTCAAAGATGCTCCTGTGTTCAAACTGGTTTTGTTAGCATTTTACGGTGTGATTACAATGCGGATAAGAATAAAGCTAGCCCATCAAAAATACACTGCTAGAAATGAAGTTCCATGCAGAACGATTTTTTCAGAAAATATTAAACGTGTTTCTATCACTTATTGCAGCGCTTTCTAGGTGAGAGACAAAAAGGTTCAAGGTTATTAAATATGTTTTACTGTATAAGAACTTTTCTTGAAGTTTTACAAAACGGCATGACAATCGGTTTCGTCGTACCAGATATTATCGATTATACTTGTGGCGACATAACCTATCAAGAATCATACCTAACTAAAAACGATACAAAAACTGGAAAACGTAACAGACTAACAAACACACAAACAACCTCTTACCTCATATACATATACGAACTACTTGCGACGCGGATAAAAATGTTTTCATTTGCTTCGCTCACTTGTAAAATAATAGTAGGGATTGAGATCCAAAGGTTTAACTCACACTCCTGATAAAGAATGTATATAATTTCCATTGAGAGATTGTTTCACAGTGCTGCGGAATTAGAACAGCTCTATAGAGAGAATACCAATCCGGCTCGCACCTCGTCCAATGAAAGTTTAACGAACTCGAAATGTAACCTGATTTGTGTACAGATTTATTTTGCAACGCGTAATAAAAATGAAAGCTGGGCTGCTAAATCGTAAACCTTCTTAATTTTTAAGAAGATCAGAACAATGTAGAATTCATGGGATGTCTACGACATGTTCTAGGCGATTTTTTTCCATAAATTCCAATAAGCATTGATGGCGTGATATCTTGACACGCGAAAAGCTAACTACCATGTAAAACGTTGACATGTGCCAACATATAAAGCTTGCGATTATAGTGTCGAGAGTGTTCATGTTTTGGAATTACTTAGATTTTTCATGCAACTTTCTTCCTCTCACTGCAGCCTCCTGGGAGTTGGAGGATAGAATTTTTTCCTGAAAACCTCTTGAGTGGACCTCTCACACCGATATCTGAAACTCGTCATAATAGTGTTCATACCTGTACTCTGAATGAATGTATAAAAGTGGACTATGGGGAGCTAACTTTTACAAAATGAACACTTCCAATTTCAGGACTATGTTTAAGGCTGTGCGTTGGTTGTCAGTCAGTCGGTCAGTGAGACAGTCACGCAACGATTTTATACATTCTGATAATCAAACCGTCTTCAATGAACCGATGAAGTTGGAACGGGCGAAGGAAGTCGGTGTTAAAGTTCATTTATCGTCGCATTCTCTGACCAACAAATTCTAGCATGGAGCACAAAGATAACCATAGATTCGGAGGAGAAAACAAAAATTATGCGCTCAATGATAGGATTAATAAGGATGGTTTTGAACGGCTAGCTAGCCGTGCCTTCTCCTTTTTTATACCACTAAAGTGGTAAACAAGCATACGGCCACTTATTAGTATGCGGTTACGGTAACCTATGGATACAATACCAGAGGTATCACTCGGGCGTTGCCAACCTTGAGACATAATGGTGAAAGTCTCATGTGCCTATAATTTCACTAGTACCCATATCCCTTAAGCCGAAACACAGCAATACGAGCATTACTGCTTGGCTGCAGAAATAGGTACTGCTTTTGCTGATGTCTGATATTACATATCTGATGTAACCAGATGACATGATAAAAAATACGTTGCAAGTAATCCTTTATTTGATTAAAAACTGAGGAGACAGCGAAATCCTCAACCCCGAAATCAGGGATTCGGTGATTCAGAGAGTAGGTACCAAAGTACTCACAATTTTATAATTACAGTAAGGCTACGTCGGCAAAGGGTGCGGTCAGGCTAACCAAAGGACCAAGACAAGGTTTCCCTCGTTCTGACATTTAAAACTGACCTTTTTGGTAGCCTTTACGTTTTAGGAACCACTTATTTAACACGTTAAAAGTACTTTGATGATGATTAGTTTACAATTTATTTTATAAAATCAAATTACAAATTTAATTAATGTTCTGTGCTTTTGTACTTGTTACTTATAAAGTATATATTTTTGATTTTGTTTTTCTATTTCAAATCTTTAAAGTTGAAGCGGCAATGTGCGGGCCAGAACTCATAGTACCGAAAACCGCTGGGGAATAAAATTTCTCAAATGGCAACCACGAACTGGACGACGCAGTGAAAAAAGTCTAAAAGATGCTCTGATGGGAACTCGGTGGATGGAGTTGGCCCAAGACCACTCATGAACTCTTTGGGGGATGCCTATGAACAGCTGTGGAGATCTAAAACCAGTTGATGATAATGTTATTTTAAATAGTGCTAACAAGGCTTTTAAAATAAAGTCATTTATATTTATTTATTTTTATTTTTGACCTTTGTTATTTCAGGTGAAAAGAAGTTGACTGTCGCTAAAATCAGAAAACTACAGACTTCAAGGGAATTTCTGAATTATATTACAACAGAGTTATATTGAAGTAATTTTGTAATAACTCCTGTTATTTTCTTACTCAACACAAAACAACTAGCTGAATTAATACTAACGTATTAGTACCATGTCTGAACCAGGTAACATGATTTACTGCCAAAAACTAAATTGAGTAACATGACCCCGGTTTCTAACAAGCGGCCTTGTTTTGCCTCACTTGGGATAGGATAGGTTACAAGAAACTATCGTTTGTTTGCGGTCGAAAATTCCAAACAGACGAGTTTCATATGAATACTACAAACAAAACTAATAATAATATAATATATATATATATAATAAAGAATATTTATTTCCAAAAAAAGGCTTACATAGGTACACTTACAATGTAATTAATTATATTTTTGTAACCTTATTGTTAAATGAGACAGTAGAAAGTTTATAAATGTACTAAAACCTTGTATGATGTACATACAGTCAAATACTTGGGTACCTTGCTCTAACTAAGTATAAAACTTGTGTTTAGACGCAAGGGATCCTCGCTCTGGCTAGTGCATGTATGTAATTGCCCAAAAAAACGCTGTTTTTCAATCAAATCTTTTAAATATATTATGTCAATTCGTAAAAATGAAGCGCACGATTAAAGCTAATCCTATTTCATAATATACTGACAAAAAAAACAGCACAATAGAAAACGTTATCGTCATCTATCAATATATCAACAGTAGAGGTTAACTGCTGGTCATAGGCCATAATATATCTTGGCCTTAGCTTTGAGTACCAGATACATTCATAGCCAGAGGGAAAATTCATAGCCTATCTGAATCACGCCATTTAGCGCAAATCATATTAGAAATAGGTCAGAATTTATTCAGAATATTAATAAAATTTTATGTAGCATAAAATGTAATATTGCCTAAACCACAAAAAATATCCAAATCAAACCGGTGAAACCGAAGAACAGGAATTTTGTGATTCTGACTATTGTGTTTTCAATTACCTTGGTTTATTGTTAAAAAGTATCTTTACGTGGCATATTATAATATAAACAATTTATTCAACGTACTTTAAAATAATTTCTTTGTTCAATCGTGGTACTAAATGTATATTTCAAAATCAATATTTTCTGTGAACCTTAAAAAATAGACATACCAATTTCTCACATTTATAATTTAGATGGGATCTTTGTGACCTTTTACGCAAAAGCAGAGACCATTTACAGAGCTAATAATAAATAAGTGTTCGTGACGTAGGGCCACTTACAGTTGGCAACGAATTCATTTACTTGGGTGTACATAATTTATATCGTTCGCAGGTAGAGTCGTAAACGTATGTATACGTATGAAACGTATGTATACGTTTTAATTAACAAGGTTATCATTTTAATTTTGCTAAGACTACTCATGAATATGTTTGATATTAGTTTAGTGAATAAAGTTGTCTTGGAAGTTCTCTGCCATTCCTTTTCGTGCCCATTCCTAGGAACAAATTAACTTAAATTAATTTGTTCCTAGGAATGGTGTTCTCGACAAAATATATTAATTTATTATTTCTATCTTGGACTCCTTTATCCCGAAATTGATTGCAGCGCCCCCGATAGAACCTATCTATAAGAACCTTCCCTACAGTCATATAAAACGATTGCACATTAACCGCATCAGAATAAAACTCGTATAAACAATAAAAAAAACCTCTTACCCAAAACACAAACCGGCTTCTAGCATCGTGGGTAAATAATAGTCTAGTTAGGGACTTACGATTTGTTATTTTCATTTATTAAATCCATTATAATCATAAAAAATCCATAGTTATATTCTTTGTTCTTTGTTTCTGATATTACTATTAGTCTAATCATGACTAATGACATTGCTCGTCCACCGTCTGTCCATTAGTCATTAAGTAACATACTGTATACCATTATTACCATAATAAATGGCGTTACTCGTGGAGGACAGAGATAACGAAATACATTTATTAATTAATTTATAAAAATATTCTGGTTATAATATAATAAACAATTCAGTTAATTACCAAGCTTTTAGCCGTCGTCGAAAATTGGATCTTTAAAAGCCAAGTTGGCTAGGATCAAAGTAATCTGATCCTTTAGACTTTGTTAGGAGTTTGCCACCGAACAAGCTGAGAGTTTAGCAGTGCGGAGTCGCTGATACGAGGTGATGCGCGAGTGTGATGATCCTGGTGAAAACTTTTACCAAAATAACAACAGATTAACAGCGCAAAGTCCTATCATATTAATTTGGTGTTTAGGTCCACTACGAGTAGGAAGATGATAGTGGGGATTTGAGGAATAGTTTGTTCAGAAACGACGCACACTGCGACCATTGTCTTTGTTGCCTTCTGTTCACTTTATTCGAATGGTATAAAATCAAATAATATTTACCATGTGTACTGGTTTTAGTCATTGGTACAGCAGAATGTTGCAAGAATAGTTTTACGTTTTGCATATCGTATGTTCAAAAATTTAATTAAAGTCACTTTTTAGACTTTAATTAAATTTTTGACTGATAATCTTTCTCAATGAATGAGTTCACCTTGTTTGATAAGCACCACACTAAAGCTGAATGATAGACCATACAAAAAAATAAGCTGGTTGCCTGATTCTTCTAGGCATGTCGTGTGTGAGAAATCGGCATAAATTCATTATAACATTTTAAATTCACGTAATTTATAAGTTGACTTTTCTATATGATACATATGATTTCAATGAATAAAAATCTATTGGCTTTAACGCTCCGCTCAACGCTTTCTATTCACTCTGCTCTACGCTACTATGCCACTCGAGAAGTCTTGTAGACGGACCCTCTCATCAAAAGTTTGCCACTATTATTAAGTGTGGTGTAAGCAAGTCACCTTTTCAGTTAAAGGTAATGACGGTCCAAGGTACTGACGTCATTCAGAGCGTATGACCCAAAACCTGCCCAAAACTTTATCCACCTTAATTAATTATCAGTGTACCGTATAATGGATAAAGTGTTGCCATGGCGATGCGACATTTGGATTTTGAGTCTCGTTTGTGATCACACGAGAAACGTGATAAACCTACCCTTTGTTTTAATAAGAAGAATATTTGAAGTAAGAGGACAGCCACATGACAGAAAGTGCCTTTATTCTACCTTTCCTATTTGCTACTAAAATATAGATACTCTAAAATGTTATTAAAATAATTTGTAAATGAAATCTCAAGCCATCTTGAAACACAATCGTTTATATATCCATTTAAATACCGCATCTTCTAAAGCGAAGCGCTATCAGAGCGTGTCGTGCTTATTCCGTTATGAACTTAACTTCAGCTGAAGTAGCTGAAGTTGTAAGTTAAAGGTACATGCTAACATTGTGTTTGGATGCGCGTACATATTAACGTTTTAATTTCAATAGTTGAAGTAAGTGTCTATATGCAATTTTGCATGCTATAAAGTAGATTATGTAGGACACAACATTATGTTTTTAATATCTTGTATCGCATCCATTTTCGCAAATTATAAAAAAAAAACTATTTTTATATCGCTACAGAGTCATTTTATTTCGAAAGTAGTGTTGGCCTATAGGCTGTACCCCGACGTCTGAACCAAAATGTTCGAACCCGAGTGTGCACATAACGCTCAAAACGGAGAAGGAAAACATCGTGAGAAATCGGCATGCGCAAGAATAAAAAAAAACGAAAGCATGTGCCATAAGTTAATGTTCTTATAAGCGGCTATGGAAACTTGTCACGTAGAATGCTACTTGCAAAATGTGGGCATGTGCCAAATATAATGTCTCGATATGTGTCATAATGTTTGACGACCTCTGTGGTGCAGTGGGCGAAGGCACGCCTGAGACGCAGAAGGTTGCTGATTCGATTCCCGCCTCGGGACAAATGTTTGTATGATCTGCAAATATTTGTCTCGGGTCTGGATGTTTTCTATGTATAATATGTATGTATTTACAAAAAAAGTTTATAAATAGTATATCAGTCATGTAGTTCCCATAGTACAAGCTTTGCTTAGTTTGGGGCTAGATGATACTGTGTCCAGCATTATTATTATTATTATTGTCCCTGGCTACCCGCTTCCTGGTATCCTTACAGATCTACATACTGAGTATGCATCTGATGATCTCCATCATGGGGATTCAAGTCGTAAGCGTGTTTGTTTCATTTTTTATTAGTGGAAAAAGGCCAGCAAACACTTATTTCACGCATGTATATGTGATGAAAGTTAGTGAAGCTCGATATCATAGTAGTATAAGTGGGAATCCATGGTGTTTGCCAAGCCCAAGGAGGCTGGCATGAGATTATCTATGTATTTATATGCAATATATCGAGAGTATATCAGTTAACGCTTTCCTACACAACTGCCAGCCTTGTGCAGCCAAGCGTGTCTCCTAATCCTGAGTTTACACCTACCTAGTCAATGCAAGCTTTGCTAATAAGACATACGATTCCGGCGTTATATTTGTCTAGGCCATAAAATTGTATAAACGTATGGTTAATTACAAATAATTTTTTGGACTACTATACAAAACAACATAAATAGTAATAAAAATGTTATAAAAAATAATAGCAGCAATAGAGACTTTCTCGATATTACACCATCATTGGGGTGGCGCTGAGAAAAAAAAATCTCCATTTTACATGTTAGTATGTATGGCTGGGATTCTTTATCTTTAACCTCGATATGATTAAAACTGAGAAATTAATTGGGGTGACGAAACTATTGAGAGTTCCATTTTCATTTGGATGGACAGAAAAAATACCAGTATGAAAGGAACCTCTCTAGATTTCTCTAAAATGACATGACTGCACTTATTAAATAGTTAAATTTAATTAAGAGGGCTGAGTTTTAGAGGCCCTTGCCCTCGGGTCATTCACAAAAAGCATAGGTTACCTTCATAATTGTTTTCTTCATAAAATTTCTCGTTTGTAATTTTAGCATAAGCTATTATAAGTTTCAAAGAGGCGGCGGGAGTGAGACGTGAGTGGAATGTACTCGTGGTGTTGGTAAAATTGATAAATATTTTCCTCGTAAATATTTATCATTTTTTTTTAATACAGTTTATAGGTTTAGTATTATTTCAAGAATAAATTATTCTGACAGTTTCAGTACTGTAGAAGTATTTCCACTTTCCCTAGGTTTAAATTTTTCTTGTCCACCGTTTATCGTTAAACAATTATTTGTCGAAAGTTTTATAGGAAAGGCTTACCTAAGTTTCTTAGTCCACTGACTGACCCTGTGACAAGGCCCTGTGTCCAACGGTCCCAGAACTATGATGCAGAAAGCAAGGGGAAACTACTGCACAAATATTCCATTTAAAGTAGGTAACTATTTAATATGTAAAAATTGCATCATTTGAGATCATCACCGAAAAGAGCATAGCTCATAAATGATGATTATCTAAAAGATCCACTTGGATAAGATACATGTAGGTATTTACAAATACTCCGTGAATCTCCGTTTTAATTTAGGCGCAAATTTACAAGATAATTAATTAGAAAAGTTGTCGGAAACACTTTACTTGAAATAATTACGCAGATCCTATGTATATACAGGAAGTTATTAAAAGTTTCAGGCATTTCGCAAAATCGGGGTGATGTAAGACGTGACGTTCACTTAAATTGAGCAGCGATACCCGACAAATCGGTCCTATTTATTATGGGCAAAGTTTCCCTATCAGCGATTTGGGAGGGCCATTACGTGGATAACGGATTCCATATATTTTGACTGATAATTTGGGCAGCTATATAAACATCACAGATACGGGTTAAAACTTACGATTGCAATATCCTGTACCTTTCGAAGAACGGTTTAATGGTTCACGGCTATGAAACCTATATTTTCACATTTCGCGGAAGCACTTGTGCTCTAAAACTTGGGCAGACTCTCTAAACTAGTAACAGATTTGTATGAAATGTTGGTAAAATATACCTGTCTTTGCTTAAGCTTAGGGGCATAAGTCAGGTTTTAGCTAGAAATGCTTGATTTTATGGTGCTTCAGATGCCAGCCCTGCTGATTATAATATCATAGATAATAATAGAATATAATAAAAAAGAGCGTATTCATCATGATATTATTTTATTGGATATTTTCAAGTTCCTTCGCTATTTTGGTATCTCATTATTTTTACTCATTTTGTTGGCTTTATGCTAGGCATAATTTAGACATCGCTGCGTACGGGATTCTTATATATTTTTTTTTTACGATGGGTTATAAATGTACACCAGCTCATAGTGTTTATATTTACATCGCGTGGCACGGTATTTGACGCACGTGAACTTAGTTATTACGATATAAATCTAACAAAAGAAGCATTTGAACTCTAAAACGTTGCGTTAAATCAGTTCTTTAGAACCGAAAGAAAAGCGTGCCAAATCTTGGAATCGCCATGCCTAGTTGACTTAGAATACTAGTCTCATAAGCCAATCAGCCAGTGAAACTAGTTTCAGCCATCGGTATTTTTTGGGTGACATCCGGGTTAAAAGTAGCATAGATGTGTCATTTTAGGTCACGATTTAACCTGAGCGTTGCAATTGGAAATCCGTTTAGCCGTTTGGTGGCAAAACTGTATGCCGAGGAACTAAGCTATATGAATGCTCGTTTACATCTGTCGGCATTTTCACTACTTCACAATACAAGTAAAGTAATTACAAAGCTGTTTATTAAAACCAGCTCGTTAGTTTACTAGTTAAGACGAGGTAAACTTGGAGGGGTTGAAACGACTGTTTAATACGCCTTGTTATGTAGAAATAAATGGTATTAAGACGAACAAAGCTGAATAAATTAAAATACATCACGTGAAAATGGATTCAGTAAACGTTTTACATTCACTATGCGTCTATAAAGCGCGAAAAAGGCATGTGATTTGACGACTTCCATGGTGCAATCATCATCTCATCAGCTTTTTCTCATTACTTTGTTATAAATAAATATCCAACAGACACCTACATAGACCTAACCCAATACTTATCGCGAACTATGAGTACCTTGATACCACAACACACTAGTGGGATTTACCCCGAATTCTGATCTAAAGGATCGAACCTTGTCGTGTACCAATGGATTTACGGTATTAACGGGGCTAAGTATCCATCCTATTAAAACTTGAAAGGTGTTATGAGACCATAAGGTATCTCTGGTAGAGAAATATATCATCTTTTGTTATGCGAATTAGTTGCTGGAACTTTTAATTTGTATTGTCTTATCTCACAAACCAAGATATAAATAAACTGTGAAAAAGTGCAAACTACAAAGTCTAGAATAGAATAAACGTTTATTTGGCACGAACAATAACAAAGGTAAAAGTTATACATAGGCCGACAAGTAAAGGTAGGCACCTTAATCTAAATGAACACAATGAAATTGTTCTGCGGCTCATGTGTCTAATAAGGCTATTGGATGTAGCCTGTACCAAAATGGTGTTCAGCTCTGATTGACACAATTGTGTTGGATGTGTTTATACCCAACGTTGATTTTCAGCTGGAACCAGAGTAGTTTGGTTATAGTCTGTTTCATTGGTGCACGAAACACAGACAATTAGATATATTTTATCGCTAAACGTTATTATGGGGCACTACAATACTCGAGAAAATCTGAAGTCGGCAAATTTTGAGTAAATTTACTATTAAAATCTGATAAAACAAAAATATATGAATGAAGTATATTACAAAACTACGATCAAAACTCATCCCGCTAGACTGAAGTAGGTAAATAGATATAAAATTATTTAAACTTTGTTCTACATTTGTATGAAAAGAGAATCATGATGTCTTACAGCAGATTTCGACTCTAGGTATGAAAATCAGAATAGGTCACGAATATTATTAATACGCCGTAGTATGTCCTTCATTGGTACGTGGTTATTTACAAACTCGTTAGCCATTTTAGAGCCTCAGGAGACCTTCACATGATTGGCCTTCTACATTTCACCCTTCGATTACTGCTAAACAATATGTATAAAATTTAACGGTGTTATAGTTAAAATTTATAACAGGAGGACAAAACCTTATCATAATATACATGAGTTCGATATATCGAAACATAACTGATATCGGATATGGGTTAGATATTGATACCATATCGATATTTAAATCTGGTCCTCAACATCATGATAATGGCGTGCGTAAAAATATATTATAGATAGCTGGCAATATGGTTTACTTTCTATTGTAACTCTTTTTGGCCCATTTTTTCACGCAAAGCATGAAGGGGAATCGTTACAAGTTGCTAAACTGATAAATAACTGAACAAGTTTGCGTTTGTCGTTTCGTTGTTAGTTTGCCTATCTAAAAACCCCTGCGACTGATATTGATATTTGAAAACCGTTTTCTATATCGATATGCAAACTGTATATCGGTTACATAACCGTTTGCGGTAAAAAAACGAAAACGCCCATGTCCATATCATAAAGATATAGCTAACTGGTTTTCGATACGGCATTATGGAGCTATTTACTTAAAGTTGCTGTAAGATAAGCCAGATAACAAAATTACTATTTCATTGTTTATCTGTTGGCAAAAGGTTGTCGAAGTCCGCGTCAGTGTGGACTCCGCCATACAAAAGTGGTCTTCTAAAGGGCCAAAATAAAAACGCGCACGACTGTAATACTTACCCACATCTAGCACTTGTACCTACCTATCTACATACATTATGGCTCCCCATCACATAGCTGCGTTATAAAGGGACGGGCAATAGTATCACAATGCGTTTTATATCCTACTTCCTACTTCTATGATGACATGCGTACTAATAAAAAAACCCTCGACCTGAATAAGGTGAGCCTTTATAAATTAATCTCGTTCAAGTTATGAAGTTATGACGAAATCAAGTGTAAGTGGAGGTAAAAGGTGAATGCGTATTTAAACTAGAACACTTTAGCAGCAAAACGCCCTGACGCACAGTGTAAACTTAAAGTATACTCAAAGCAATTTTAAACGTCTTAAAAATATATTTTTTATTCGATAAAATTTTCCCAATCTAAGCACGAAACGGTTAAACGTAAATGGGGTTAGTTTAAATTAGTTACCGCAAGCGACTGACCCAGAATTGGGAATAGAATTCTTACATTCGTTATAGGTTCTGTTTTGCATATTTTATACGTATTGTGAATTGATTTCAAAGGTAATTGAAACCTAAAAGTTTTATCAATGTTTAGAGATTTTTTGGGGTTCTATAGCCAAATGGCGGAAACAGAACTCTTATTAGTTCCGTCGTCGTATCTGTCCATGCGTGTGTCGTACCCCAATTTCTCACTCAGCGTATCAAGGTAACATTTGTCATACAGACGTGTTTTCATAGAAAGATAGAAAATGCTTTATTGCACAAGATAAAACAAGTACATAGGCGAACTTAATGCTAATTAGCATTTTCTTCCAGCTAACCTTTGTGTTATGAAGAGTGGAGCGGTAGTGCGTTTGGCTGATTACCAAAATAAGAGAAACAATTTATTAAATAAAATAACTAGCTTCTTAAAATAGAAGTAAACTACAAACATTAAACGAAAAATAATTGTTCTCACAATCCTAAAACGAAAATCAAGTTACTTTTTTGTGCACATGTAAAGTGGGTGATGATATTTTACTTCCATTAATCTCTCTCGTGTGGGGTCCCACTGATATCAAAAAACGCTTTGATGTTTTTCCAACCATTTTCGCTTTGAAGGACTAGTTAAGGAAATATAAGGTTTCAAAGTAGCTAAAGTTGTGTCTTTAACCCTCTCTAACTTTTTAACCTTGAGTCTTAGAAGTATGAAACAAAATTAAGTGAGTAGCATTTGATAGGAACTCCCAACGAATATTAATTTGACTGGTTTCCAATATTAACTTAAGGAGTTACAAGGATATTTCGGGACACATTGCGTGTCTGGACACGTCTTAGACAAGTATTATAATATCCCAAAAATTCTACCTCGGCGGGATTCGAACTCTCGACGTTCCGTTTGGTTCAAGGGGGCTATACCAAATAAGATGCGAGATCGTTAGCAGACTGGTCAAATTTTTTGGGAACCTCAACATAGTGTGTCTCGGCACGTTTTGTTTTTTTTCTTTACTTACTTAATTTAAGATATTTCACTTATCCAGTTGCTAATTGCTTTTGTCTAGACTACTAGATAGTTTTAAACTTTTATGCTGGAAAGATCAGGTTAGGTTAGAAGTTGGACATTTTCACACAGCATCATCTAGCCCCGAACTAAGCAGAGCTTGTATAATGGGAAAAAAGTTTAAATTTACCTGAGGTATTTTGAATAAGCTGTCCATAGAAGGCTCGGAAAAGTATTCTGAATTTTAGATTTTATCATACTTATAATTTTCTACGTATTACTGGAATAACGACGTGGTTATATATAAATGTAACTCAAACACCGCTCCATTACCCTTTGAACTCAAACACAATCATAACCATGTTTGTAGCATAATAGTTTGCAACTCCAAACATATATATGAGTAACGCACACGTACGGTAGTATACACATTTCTGTTAGTTTATAGACGCACTATGAAAACGAATGAACAAGGGAAATAGCAAGCTCGCATACGCCTATCGCAGCGCCTATCGTAGGAGACACTCGTAGCTCTCCGAACTGATTCATTTATTGTACTGATCTCATATGAAACAAAGTTTTCTTTTCCTAAAACGACAGATTTCTTCTAAATGTCTTTGTTTATGAATATCGGCGCCGATTTTGGCTTCGATACTGAAATTTGCTCAGACTTCTTAGCAGTTTAAAGGATAGCAATAATAGTTTGATATATACTGAACACAGTTCAGAGTATATTATACAAGAAAAAGTCATCCCAGTATATACTCCAGTCATCCCGTGACCACGGCTGTTGCAATACAGTTGAAACGTCGGGAAAATAATAAAAAAGGTAAACGCGATAAAGACCCGTTAAACTTATAATAATTATGTTATCTAATCGCGAAAGTTTGAAAAATACTACTATACAAGGCCAGTGATTCAGATATAATTATTAACAAGTGTAGCGGATCATGGGAAGCCAACTTTTTTTGGTGGTTTCACGGATGATACCACGCACAAGCGCCGACGCACCGTTATCAACGTGACAAATATTAAATTACCTTTTAATTGATTCTGCGTTTACCTCAGACGAGCCTTTTCCCACTGTACGTATCGGTGCTGGCTCGGGCAGAGTAATTCGTAAATTCACAGACCGTGGAAAACCACTTGTTTTGATTAGCAGATTTCCGCTTACCTTCCGCGACTACTCTTGTTTCAATAAACCTATCCATATTTATAAGCTTATTCCAAACATATGAGACGAATGTATTTACTTACATCGTCACCTGTTGATCCTGAAACTTGCGTGCTATTTAGATACATTGTGATAGAGCAATTAAATCATAGAACCAACATTCGCTGGAAAATTATGGTCACCAGACTACCTTGAACCAGAACCGCAGTCTGAATTAGCCGATTGACTGATGCCATTTTGACGGTCACGGGCAAATGAAGCCGGCTGTAATACTGCAGTATTAAAATTGATTGTGGTAGATTTCCCCAACTTATGATGATAATGGCAAAAAACCTAAGTTCTTATTTTTTATTGCTTACAACATTTAAGGATCCTAACTTTCGCGTGAAAATAAACACTTTTCTTGTTATTCATAGTGCAGGCATGTCTTTCGTCACGTTCCGTGTCTCGGCTACAAATGGAGCATTTCTAGGAAAACCTCATTTACATTACAATCGGGCAGTTTGCATTGCGCAAGTTTATTAGCTGGGTGGTTGATTGCCAAGGGGCCTGATGTAGCGGATGGAGGACCACTGATTCAGTTTATGCAAGCTACAAAGTCATAGCGTAGCTACGCAATTAGGTAAAACATTGCGTACACATCTGATGGGTACCGTATGATGCAAAGCCACAAATATTTCTTGCTGGAACACCAATAAACAGCGACGAGCTTGCAACCTGTCACAATTTAAAATACTGCATGTACACTACAAAATAACAAAATCCATCCATCCCTTCCCGACAACCTTGGGATGGAGCGGAATCATGTGTTCTGTAAGTATGGTTGGCGGTGCATGTAATAATAAATACAAAAAGGAGCGTGTAATGTGTGATGTAAACTACTAGATAAATATAATTACAAATACCTAGTAAATACAATAAATAATAAAATAATGCTGAACATTTTTCACACAGCATCATCTAACCTAAAACTAAGCAGAGCTTGTATTATGAGAACTATATGAATGATATACTACTTTATATATATATATTTTGTAAATATATATACATATATGATACATAGAAAACACTCAGACTTGAAACAAATATTTGCAGATCATACAATCATTTGCCTCGCGGCGGGAATCGAACCCGCAAACTTCTGCCTCTCAGGCGGGTATTTGCCCACTGCACCACAGAGCTCGTTAATATGTACACATACCACTCAAAAACTTATAATAACATACTTAAATATAAAGAACGAAAGTTTGAAAAAACCACATCCTGAAATAGAAGGCACCAGGTGTTAAACTAGGTTAGGTTAGGTTAGGTGTGAAACTTTACATGTATCATTCCTTTTGGGATCATCTTAAACATTAGTAGTAGTAGGCTATACTTAAATTAATTGCCAACCTCGCAACATACCCACATAATACAAGCGAGGTGGCGAGCATTTATTGGCTCTTAGTAACCACGTTGACTAAAGACGCCAATACCAAGCACACTGAATCTTTTGACTAGGCTGGTTCATCAGTCATAAGGTTCTTTTTAGGGCCACAATAGTAACTTCTCAAACTGGTTAATGACCTGTGTGTTTTGTATGAATGATAAATGAAATTAAAAACTTTTATTCAGTACGACAGAAAGAAAACAAATGTGGTACATGGGGGTCTAGACAAATACCACTTTCTGTTGTCGTTAACGCCCGCGGAAAGATAAAATTGTATAGAAATGGCAGGTGACGTTTCCACTGCAAATGACAACAGAAAGTGGTAAGTGGCGTTAACGACAACAGAAAGTGGTATTTGTCTAGCCCCCTGGGCTACAATGCATTCTAGATCAAGACGATTCCATTAAAATTGGTTTAGTTGTTTATACTGTCGGTTTGATATAATAAATTTAGACTTACACAACAACGTAAAATGGTTATGTGAATGTAACAAAACTCATAGTCACATGTAATCTTATCTTTTGGCAAGCAAAAAGGCTTACTTATAGCTTTTGCTTTAGCTGAGTTTTTTTAAAATCTACCTTGATTATTCTATTGATTCTTGATTCTTGCTATTTCTTACTCGTAGCTGTGGAAATCCTACACAGCTAAATGAGGTAAAGTCAACTCGACGGGTGACTGGGTGTCACCGCATTTGGACTGCGATGCCGGAGCTGATTTACGAGTATTTGCAGTCAAGTCACTCAATTAGGACTTCGAGAACATCCTGCGGTCGATGGATTTCAGTCATGTGGTGATCTGATTGGATATATTGCAGTTTAAGTACTGATGTAATTTGGTTACTTTGTTACCAGAAGAAGTTATTAGTATTACCTATTTCTGCTGATTCATGTAGTTATATCGTGTTTTCAAATGTTGAATGAAATAAACATTTGAAACTAAATGTTTCAATATTTTTTTTAACTTGTTAACAGCAGAATAATAATTTTCTTTTTGTATGTGTATGTACGTATATAAACTTTGTAGTAGTTAAAACGACTTAGATAAAATAAAAATTAGTTGATGTACGGTATCATCAAAGCCTCCAAAAAGCTGGTATCCAAAAAGACGACAAGAACGTTATAATTTGCTGAAAAATACGGAACATAATACCAAGAAATTTTATAAAGTAATTTCAAACAACGATCTTAATTCGATTACATGCTCAATGCTTTAGCCTTTGATGTAAATAGCTCGATCCACACAATAGAATGTATAAGACTTCACACAAAGAATCAATAGAGAGGAGAATTCTTCAACAAAGTGAAGGCGAGATAAATGACTCAATTCCGAACAAGTGGGAGTCGGCCATCAGTAATGACCACAGGGTATAGATGCCGACAGAGAGCCGCTAATAAAAATCAAGCTTGATGAACAGCCAAGAAAAGAATTCGTGCCAACTTTTCAGTAAAACCTGGAAAATACCTACTGAGCGAAAATATCTGCAGAATGCGATTAGGTTTTTAGACTGTTTTGGGTTCGTATAAGAGTAGAATTTCATGAGTTTCTTATAAATAGAAACGACAAACAAAATTGTTTCTTGTTTTTTGATAAACTCTACGTACCTTACTTTGATTTTAGATCATCGATTTCAGTTTTGTTCCTATTTTCCAACTGTAACCTTGAATTTCATATATTCCCTTTTTAATTTTAATATTGTTTTTATAGATTTAAATTTCATAACACTAGAAAGTAGCCCCCTAATTTATAATCACTCCAGAATTTTATCCATAACTCTAGTCCTGCCCTTTTCTAACATTAAGCAAAAGATAGAGGCGGACTATATAGCGAACCGATAACGTTATGGAGTGATTGTGAAAAAGTGTCTTAGTGTTTTACAAATATTTTTATTATATTAATGCTGTTTTATATTGATAATTTTGAATGCCTGTCGCGTCCGATAACTAACGGAAGATGGAAACGTGACTTTTCAATGGTTTATAATATGCTATTTATATATCATCAAGCCGTTCCGAGTTTCAATGCTTTTAGTGATAATTATAAGGCCTGAATTCATAGTCAAATAGGGGCTCCCCGAGGGGACTGTTCAGGCGCTAAGTAAAAATTCAAGTGCGAATTCAACCCTTATGCACCCAGCCATAAGGCGAATGCTGAATGATGGATTTTGGGGGACTGTTCAATCCCCGACTATGAATTCAGGCTTAAATGTAAAAAAACCGACTTCTAATAACGGGAAATTGATGAAAAGTCAATATAAAATTTCGTCACCCATTTTATCACTCAAATTTGAGGAGTTCCCTTAATGCCTTATGAATCCTATCATCAGAACTGGATTTTGATAAAAACCGGACCAATCTGAATTTGTATCCTTTCAAACCAAAAATCATTTTTCCAAATTGGTTTATAAATGAAGGAGTTCTGAGGTCACAAACATAAAAAAATACAGTCGAATTTACAACCTCCTCTTTTTTGAAGTCAGTTAAAAACTAGTGGAGACCTTTGTCCGCTTCGATAGATTGATAAATAATTTATTTGCAACTATTTATAAATAATTTACATCATTATGGTTCTGCATAATTTAGCCCAGTAGTAAATAGGAACATAATGCATGTAAATCTATTGGATCTAAACAAATGAGAGAACATAGATTGTGTACTTCAGTTTGGTTAAACATGTTTTTTGAATGAGTAATGAGTAAGTCACAAATTGGGATAGGACTCAGAATAAAGCGCTTCAGACAGGGGCCTAACCATCAAGTCTTATTGCGATTCAATTCAGGCAAAGATGCCAAATCCCGCTTTGCGAATCACAAAGCTTTAACAACGGCAGGCGCCATGCCATAGCGTCCTCAATCGCAAAGCGGAAAGTGACATCTTTACCTGAACTGAATCTCTATAATACTTCATGGTTAGGCCGCTGGTGTAAATAATTAACGCGCTGATCTTCCGTCCTCTCCTAATATCAGTAATAAATAGCTTCGATGTAAAACAAAATACAAAGTTTATTAACTAATTATATAATATAGGCTTTGAGTTTTTATTTCAAAAACTTAATCTGTTCAACTGCACCCTCTAAGCACCAAAAGGAACTTTAACACTATACATTTCCGAACCTTAGATGGTTGACGCTTTGCGATGGTTGACAGTTAGTAGCTCAAAAACTTAATTGACTTTGCTTTTGTTACAGATTACGTACTCTGCAAAAATATCCCGATGTGTATAGTGCTCAGGACCGTGTGAATAACCGGTGATGTGAGTGACACTATGCTCAGGAGTAGCCAGTGGGTGGCAATGTTAGCAGTGCTGGCTCTGATAGGCGCGACGGAGCTCAACTGCATATGCGACCCGCGCGAGTGCGATGTCCTCGAACCGAGTGGCTGTCCCGGCCTGGGGGTCATAGTGTGGGACCCTTGCAAGTGAGTCTAATCATAATTCCTACAACATACAATTATTACATTTCCTACAAAATATAACTTGGGTATCTTTAAAATAAGAGTTCATGGAATCTACTGGGTAAGCATCTACGAGTGTATTTAGCTTAGGTTACACCTCAGTTATAACGCAGATGTAGCGTTATATTGGTTTGGTTACACCTCAGATATAACGCAGTTGTAGCGTTATATTGGTTTGGTTACACCTCAGATATAACGCTACAACTGCGTTATAACTGAGGTGTAACCAAACCTAAACCCATTTTAAATAAAAAAAACGCTTCTGGCGAGTATTTTGAGTGGCTACACTGCAGAGCCCCATATTTCCCTGAGGTTGCGTTAGCCAGGCGGTCGGGGGTGATGGAAAATGAGCGGAACCTATGATCCAAGGGTGGAAGTGTAGTCATAAAACACGGGAGTAGCGTAGAGTCAAACTGCAGCACACCTCTCGACACCCGTGAGCCTACGTTCACATCAACGCTGCCTATCATTTGGCGGCACTTATAGGGGCCCGTTAAGTGGATGGAAAGTCATCACCTGCCTTAACCAAGCTGAATATTGCTCAGGATTGGCAGGTGCCACATTTCATTCCATAGTCTAGTATACCTCTATATTCCGCTAACGTTTACTCTCGCAATAACCCAATGTTTTCACCCATATTTAATACCTGCAATAGTATTCCATCTGTCTCGCCTACACTTGCAATGATCTAATATTTTTATTTTACAAAGGGACTCTTGCTGTTGGTTTCGGCCCCAGTAATGCCTTACAAAAGACCAGAATAAAGTCTGAGATAGTCCTGGCCTGAACTATAAATAAAATGTGCGTAATTTAATTTATTCAGATACATTTGAAAATGAGTACCTAATAACTATTAGCGATTTATGGAAACTCATCCAGAGGACCACCAAAGTCTTCTTCAATCACCAAATTCAGGATACTGATTCTGCTCCGATGGGTAGAGATAAGAGTGCCCATATAAAAGGGTGATAAAGAATCAGTGACAAGACAGAGAGGTATACATACTATGTTCCAATTCCAAAACAATGAATAGTCAAAGGCCTATTCTCGCCGACATCGAACTAGTTGACCTTTCTATTATCATCGGCGACCCAATTCTTAGCCGTGGTTGGCTGAAAGTATCTATTAATATTTTTCTGAAGAGATCTGAACCAATACGTAGCATAAATATACTATATAATACTTTTTGATATTATAATGAGATATTTGACATATTCATATTGTAAAAACGGGAATTTTCACGTACTGCACTATCGGTGAAGGCACCGACTAAGTTTCGACTCATTCCGAGAGTCTTCATCAGGGTGAGTGGTTGCGACTTTCTCCTTCCGCGTCGCGCCGTGCACTACGCGCTGCCGCACGTTGTGCGCGGTTATAAAGGCGCGCGAGTGGAGGGGGCGATTGTGTTCGTAGCGTTGTAGTAACTACTGGTGGTAGGGGTGCTACATCGTCTACGCTACTGCTCACGTCGATGCAATAACCTCTTCCTGGAGGAGCCAGACAGGCTACGCTCACTGTGGCAATGTCAGATTCGACTCCCCCGTTATCATTCAGTCCATACAGGCATGACTTCCAGGCGGGGGGTAAAGCCCATCCACGGTCTCTGTTAAAGTTTGGTAGACGACCTATCTCGATAGCTTCGCGGATCTTGCGAGGAACGAAAAACTTTTCTCTTGCCAAGACCCGGGCTTTATCAAAACGGATATAGTGCGTCGTACCAGTGACCAGCGAATGCTCTGCTATGGCGGAACTATTGATATCTAAGTTCTTCACAGCGCGTATGTGTTCGGTGAGCCTTGTAGAAATGTTGCGTTTTGTCTCGCCGATGTAGCATTTACCGCAGTCACAAGGAATCTTGTAGACACCGGGGACACCTAATGGGTCTCTGTCCTTGGGAGAACGTAGCAATTGTCTCAATTGTGTCAGGGGTCGGAATATCGTTTTTATGCTGTACTTTCGACGTAAGACGTGCCCGATTTTATCTGTTATTCCCTTAACAAATGGTAAGTATGCTACAGCTCTCTCTACCGATGCCTTGCGTGACCTCATAGACGTGTTTGCGATCCGAAAACTTTGTCTCCAACCATAGCCGTTTCTCTCTAACACCTCTTTCACATGTGACAGTTCAGCATCCACGTATTGTGGGTCACACAACCTAAGAGCTCTATTTATTAGAGTGCGTGGTACAGAGGCGAGGTGTGCTGGATGGTGGTGAGAGTCAGCTCTAAGGTATCTGTCTGTATGTGTTGGTTTGCGGTATATCGAATGTGAGAAGCGTCCTGAAGTTTCTCGCTTGACCAACACATCTAGAAAAGGCAGAGTTTTGTTTTGTTCACGCTCCACAGTGAAACTGATTTTAGGGTGTCTGGTGTTCAAATGTGTAAGTAACGGTGTGATGTTATCTTTATGTATTATGGCAAACACGTCGTCTACATACCGCCACCAGTGTCTTGGCTTAAAAGGTACATTTTCCAGCGTTGTGGACTCAAACCACTCCATAAAAATGTTTGCGACTACCGGAGCTATAGGAGACCCCATCGCTACACCCTCCATTTGCAGAAAATAATCGCCCCGCCACATAAAATAGCCACTAGACAAAAGAAACTCAATCACCTTCATGTACTCGATAGGTATTGAAGTAGGTAGCAATAATTCCTGAATTATAGTTATGGTGTCCGCTATCGGTACATTGGTGAACAGAGAAGTTACGTCGAAACTCACCATACATTCATCTTCCTGTATTACTATTCCATCCAACAGTTGTGTGAAGTGGGTGGGTTCATATTGTAAAAACGGGAAATTCCCGTTTTTACAATATGAATAGTCAAGTTCACGATAGTTTTTGGAATAAAATATTTGACATACTTTATTTTTGTTATTATTTATTAAACTTTCGCGACCTGCGAGATCTGTGAGGATGTAGAGGGTAGTCAGAGACACGTCCAAACATTATATGACACATGTCCGCGTTTTGCTTAGTAGTTAGCATTCCACTTGACAGGTTGCAAGCCCATCGCCACTTATTTGAACACTAGTTGTTGCCCGCGGCTTCGCCCGCATGGTATGTTAATAAAAGTAGCATATGACCGTATCCAGGCTTCAAATATGTCCACCAACTTTTGAATGAATCGAACCAAGGATTACAATTTATACAAAGTTTAGAACTCAATTGCACACCCCCAAAGGGTAATTTTGAAAAAATAAATAATACGTGTTTCATTATTTACTTTAAAGTTTATTTGTACAGAGTTTTGAGGGAATCAAACAATTATTTTTTTCATAGAAACTTTACCGCCCTATTTAACCCCCTTCCCCTAAGGGGGTTAAATAGGGCGGTAAAGTTTTTTTTCCATTTTAGAAAATTAGATTAGTCTATGCGTTATTCTAAATCCTAAACTATCTACATTCCAAATTTCATCAAAATGGGTTTAATAGTTACGGAGATACGTGGTAATAAACATTCACACACACACACATACACACAGACTTTCGCATTTATTATATTACTAGCTTCTGCTCACGGCTTCGCCCGCGTTGTACCCGAATAAAAAGTAACCTATGTGTCATTCTGATGTATAAGCTATATAACTGTAAAGTTTCATCAAAATCCGGTCAGTAGTTTTTGCGTGAAAGAGAAACAAACATCCTCACAAACTTTCACATTTATAATATTAGTAGGATTATAGTAGGAAGTAGGACTAACCAATGTTACAAGCCTTCGAATTTTCGGTTCTTGAGCATACCGGTTTCCTCTCAATGTTTGAGATTGTATTAAGTGCACATAGATTGAAAAAATAATTAGTACGCGACCGGGTTTAAACTCCGTACCTTCGGATCAGTAGTCGGAGGTTTTAGGTAATAACGGCTCAAAAACATTATATAAAAAATTCACATTAAATTTTACGATACGAAAATAATTTCACAATAAAATTGAAAAAAAATCTTTATTTTCACTAATTGTATAAACTTTTAATTGATCAATAACTTTAAGAGCTTGGAATTGGACGATAAGGTGAAATCTCTATCTGCAGGTAATTACCGTCGGCTTTTACTGAAAAAGTTGCGTCCGCCGGGACTGATCCACTTAGCTAAAACTTTACCCCTGAAGTTCAAAATAAGGAGGTTCAACAACTAACGCAATTACTTTAAAACTTCTACCTTAAAACATCCATTTACATCACGACCTAGAAACAGGATTGAAAAATAACACAAAATTATCAGGGGATCCATTTTTTAATATAACTGAGTCAACAAAATGGCGGGCTGTTGCCGATTTCCTGAAGTTTGAGCGTATTTTTTAAAGTCAAACTAATCACATGTCGTATTATATTAATTATGGTTAATATAATACGCCGTGCACTATAGTGCAGGACGTGAAAATTCCCGTTTTTACAATATGAATAGTCAAGATCACGATAGTTTTTGGAATAAAAATGTTTCGTGTTTTAAAAAATAAACTATTCTAATCATACTCTTCAAACTGGAACACAGCAATGTGAGCATAAAGATAGGTATACTCATAGATATTATAATACTAGGTACGGTGGAAGTAATTTCCCGGACGAACTCTACTATTTCCAAAAAACCTCACCTGAGGATATATGCTGAGTTACAAAACTTATTTTATATCGAAATCTTGTCGACCACCTATTTTACATGTATAAACTATAAACTTTGACAATAAATGCGTCGTTTATCACATTACGTTTCAGGTAAACCGGTATTAGTATGTGTTCTATTTTTCGCTTATAATGGAACGCAACGTAAAGCTTAGTATGACGTTCTCAAATTAAAGTTTTGCATTTAAGTTTAGAGTTTTCGGTTTCGAGATCCAGGAAAAACTCAAAGAAAACACTTGGAATCGTGTTTTTTCCCTGGCCGTAGTAAAGTATATTTCTGGACACATACCTCTCCCAATGAGTGCCAGGAACACTGAACGGTCAAGAACCACCTCCATCCACCGACTTCTTACAACTGGTCCATTAAACAGGTAGAAAACTACGTGTTCCGGATTATAGTTGCCACTCAAGAACCTTTCCCAGCGGTTGTTAGCTCTGCGCGCTATGTGACCTTTCTATAATGAATCTTCTAAAACATTTATTTCCTTTCCTCAGATGCTGTAAAGTGTGCGCGCGGACGTTCGGTGAAGAATGCGGCGGTTTCAGCGGGACTTGCGAGCCAGGACTCAGATGTTACGAAGGCTCTTGCACGCCAATTACGTGAACAGAAACAATAAACTAAAAATGTATTATATGTGTAAAGTGTTGTTAATACAAAACATATCCGAGACAACGTAGGAACAAAAGGACCAGATGGTAGACAAGAATAGATGTTGTGTGACAATAATCAGTTTGAAATGATAAGTTTGTAAACATCAGAATGAGTTGATTTTGAGTCTCAATTCACTAAACATGCTTTTGACAAAAAATTGTGGTACCAAAAAATTAAATAAAAGACCTTGATTTGCGCAATACTTACTCTGTTTTGAGATAGTTGCACTTACAGATCAGTAATATACTAAGAGTCTGAGTACACTGGATGTGGCCAAACTGCAGGCATTTAGAATACACGCGACTTGACAGCTAGGAGTCTAGATGGTTTGATCAGTATTATTCAAGCAAGCATCAGCGAGCGCGTGCCTAGCAAGCTTATTTTTGGGATGTTTGTAAAAAGCAAATGTAACGGGAGTTAACACGTATGTTAATTTATATTAAATATTCATTCAAAAATAATATCGCCTGGGTTATTATTACCTGGGTTCGCTTAAGCCACATTGGAAATTGCCTCGCTGATCGCTCGGATATTGTCGTGAACAATAGGTTGGATGACAACAATCAAACAAATTTTCCAATGAGAATGACCTGTTTTGTGGTAATATTCAATTTGAATTTGATCACTAATTAAGTGATACCACGTAGAGCTAGTTCACGCTATCAAATCGCTAGTATAAATACGCTTCAGGGGCCGAGCTGAGTGATAGCGCGTGCATAGCAAAGTCAGTCCGTGGCTTGTCAGGGCTCAATTCCTCTATTTTCTGAAGTGACCAATTACATTTAGTGAATTGAGGTCCAAAACTGACGCGGATATATGGTTTTGTCAACAATGTTAGAATTTCATGGAATGCAAATGTTATTTACTTACTGCTTCCCAGGAATATGATAATTTTTGAAGGTCCGTTTTCATTAAAATACCATTCAACTACATGAAAGAGTTCTCAGAATGCGAGCTACATCAAACGTTTGATATTTTAACCAAATTTGCGCATGCAAAAATTGTAAATTTAGTATTGTAGTATTCATAAATTAACGTACATTTACAACAGACACATAAGGATACAAAAAATAAACTGCTGGCCGAAAGGCAGTTAGCACGAGGGACGGTGACATTTTAGGGACGCTACTTTTCCGTTCACAGATAATATTAACAAAACAGTACAATAGTGCGGCGTACTCCCTACTATCCAACGACTAATGCAAATTTTTAGGAAGTAATTATTGAATATCAAAGCCCCTATATTCTAACATTGAAGTTTAATGCTCATCCTCCCTAAGTTTAGACAAAGACTTGGTAAGTCTGAAAGACATCTAGATACCTAATAGAGTTTGCCTTTGCCTAGCTTTGGATTTCATAAAATAAAATACTGTTTAGTGCCATTTCCATAATAAATTAAGTTATTTTGGTGTTGTGTGTGCAATGTTGCACAACATAATTGGATTATGTATAGCTACTGTAAATAGATTTGTGGACATAGAAAGTTTAGTTTAAAATGTTTTTATTATATATCCTCGTTGAAAGAAACTTTGTATGTTGTACATAATTTGCAGATTTGTTCTAGTATATGATCAATAATATGATTTTATAATTTAGACACCCTCAACTTTATGCTGACTTCTTAATCATCATCATCAGCAGCTTATATGAATCTGCTGGATACAGGCCTGCCCCTAAAGTGATTTACTACTGTTTACTACATAGAATGACGAATGATCCTGGGTTTCCTCCATGCACCAACTTCTCACAACATTTAAGACGCAGACAGGTGCCAAATTAGCACATCAAAAAGTAGACAAATTTTGAAAGCAAATTTTGAATACGTAAAACCGCGGCGGTTACGACACCGCGCAAAATTATGTGAGAAAAACACACGTATTTTGTGATTTGCTCACCCAATAGATTACTTTTCTAAATCAAATATGTAACAAACAGATTCTTTGTTTAAGTATAATAAGTATATCTAAATTTGATCACTGTGCGTCGGCAGAGTAAGTGTTTTAGAGGTAACTTTGCAATTTAATGATGTAAATGAAAGTAAATGTTCTAAACCTATATTTGTAAGTCTTATTACATGAGTTCAGTCTGCCTATGATATCAACTCTTAAAACATTGGTAATAACTAGTGCATTTTTTTTTTTATGCAGGTATTCAAATATGCTGGCGTATTATTGACCTCACGATAAAAATATCTTTTTTTAAACTCCAAATGCCCATTACAATTATGTTCTAAGTTACCTATGCATCTATTTTATATTCTATGTGCTTCCAGGTTACACGTAGAAGTAAGTACATTATATTTATAATAAACAATATAAATGATTATGGTCTTGTAAATAATTATTGGACTAGCATTTTTATCTTGTAGGTATGATTGTATATTCAAAGTTAACCTGTATAACTGGTATACTGAAATAAAAAGTAGTAATAAGTGACTTTAGGATGGAGGTTATAAAATGCTTCGTTACATAATTATATTTTAATGGATGACCGTACAAAAATGTATAAATTCAAATTTATTTATCTAGAAAAGTTATTATGTGACACATTTTGAAAAAGGTTATTTAAAAAAAACGCATCATGCCTTGTTTGTTATTGAACGTAAAACAAGATTATTGGTATTTTTATATAGATACGACGTAGTTTGTTTAAAGCTTTTAACGTTCTATAGTCGTAAATATGTATTGGTGAAAGATTAGACCCTCTTATCGCTGTTTATCTAGTTATAATTTTTTCAAAGTTTTGACTTGTCAACCTGTAACAACGGCACAATACAGCTAAAACGTCGGAAAAATAATAAAAAAAGGTATGAAGACCGTAAAAAGTGAATAATTTAGTTTACTGAAAAATCCAATTAAGATCCTGTATTTGCTTATACGATAATTTAGCCAGGAATTAAATAACTATAAACTAGTAATTAAGTTGTAAAAATAACTTATTCAACGCTACTCGTTAATTGTGCACATAAATAAACGTACATTAATGATGAGTTTCGTGTTTATTTTATTGATGGCTTGGTAAGTACAGTCAGTAACAAAACTAGAACAGTATTGTAATTTGTTCATCTATGAGTACCTACAGGGAAATTTGCATCAGTTTGCTAAAAACAGGAAAGCTTAATGCTGATTTTCAAAAGTAAATATAACATTTTATTTTGATTTTGCTTGCTTAAATTATTGTTGGTTTTAACTTCTAAGTTCAATAAATCTTATACATATAAAATTATTGCGCCACTGAATGACTGTCAATCAACCTAAACCACCACCTAGAGTCCTGAAAATGGGAATATAATATGTTCATTATGATGTGTATTATGAGGTATGGCTAAGAGAGGATTCTCCGAAATTACTCCCCTTGAAGATCAACCGCAGCGAAAACGCAGCTAAAATTGCGCGCTAAAAATTAGAAAAGTTCGGGACAAAAAACACATTGCTTTTTTTTGTCCTGAACTTTTGTCCCGATCAACACAGGGGAAATACCTCTAAGAATATTGTAACGTAACAGACTCCGATTTATTTTGCTTTATCTACCAGAAGACTGTCATAAAAATGATGCCACTACTCATGCGCCCAGCCATTTGGAAGAATTGTACGGTATTGGATTTTCTTTTTCTTGATATGAACCCAGATTGCCGGTAATCGATCTAAATAGGTAAAGGTTTTTGGCAAAGACAAGCGTTTGACCGCATTTCACTAGCGATGAATTTGTGCAAAATGATGATCGTACAGTACCTCGAATTATCTGCCTTCATTATTTTATCAAGTTCTTTTGATAATCAACTCAGATGAGGAGTTTTTGAAAACCTCCAACAGCCAGGAGCTGAAGTAATGTGCCCTGAAGCACAAAAATGCTAAACACCACGATGTTTCACGAATCTAAATGGTTACACGGCAGCCAAGGTAAACGACGCTCTTAATTTTTTTATCAGAATGTGAATGAAAGTCAGGTAGTATATATCATATTTGTCTACGACTATTTAGACTAAAAACATATTGTCAAAACAGTGTTAAACATGCGTAGCCTTTAGTATTTTTCACAAAAATAGGTTTCCTACTTTTCTGTGCGAGCAAGCACAAAATAAGCCGTCAGTAAAAAGGTCATCTATAAATACGGTAATCCATCTCATCTTATAAATCTTTTATCAATTTACAGAGTAGCGATAACACGCTTTCGAGCTGCGTAGGCACTTTTCTTTTACTTGAGAATATAGTTTATAAAATATTCAAGCCGATGAAAACTCACATAAATGTGTAGGTAGGTACTGCAAATTGTGTTTTTTTTAATGAAATTGCACGAATATGATTTTTATTGATTATACCATACGCTTAATAATAGAATGGCCTGGTAAGGTTTAGATAAAAATTGAGTAACAATTGAACAGAGAGTTTTGTTTTACCACCATCTATAATCCCATCTCCGTAATTTTTACAATATCACATTTCTGCACCAAGTTCTTACTATATATGTCACTGTCACTATCATAGATTTTTTGCATGGTCAATTATTAGATAGTGGAAGCTACACACATAGACCCATATATTATATGCGTCTGTGTGTCTACACAATGGAGCTATGCTATTTTAATTTACTTTTATGTTATTTGGTGGCAAACAAGTAAACGATCCATGAGATTGATTGACGGTAAGTGGTTACCGTCGCCTATGAAATCTGCAACAACAGTGGAATTGGTGATGTGTTGTTTGATGCCATAGAGATGAAGTTGAAAATTCTCATGTGCCTGTGGTCCATACCCTTCACTTCGAATTACAGCAAGGTAAGCATTACTCCTTGCCGGTATACATTTTTGGAAATATTTACATCTAATATACCTACTTCACTCTATTATTATATTCGGTACTTTCCAGGGGTCTAGACAAATACCACTTTCTGTTGACGTTAACGCCTGCGGAAAGATAAAATTGTATGGAAATGACATTTGCTGCGGAAATGTCACTTGACATTTTCATACAATTTTATCTTTCCGCAGGCGTTAACGTCAACAGAAAGTGGTATTTGTCTAGCCCCCCAGGTATATTGGTGAGATAGAGAGCAAACGCTAAACCTTGAAAGAAACGGGAAAAGTTTTCTAAAAGATAAAAATAAGTTAGAAAAAATACCTTCGTAGATAGAGGTAACTGATAGTTAAAAAACAAAGTCAAAAACAACTTGGTATATTGATATTGAGATATTGAGGAATAGAAATAAGCAAAAGTTTTCCTCCCCTGAAAGCAAAGAACTCGTCTAATGAATATTAATAAGTGTTTTTATGGGTTCTTCCTTGTTTGGCAGGTATATATTACCTTGATCTAGTTCCCTCGATGTTATGAAAACTTTAGCAACTTAGTAAAATGTATTAAGTTTAGAGTGATGCCTATAGGGAGGTGGGCTTATGATAATCGAAGTCATTGTCAGGTATGTTACAAAACTCCTCCACAATATGTGGCATTGATATATCTGCTTTGTTTAAGATAATTAATTTTATTAAGTCATTTATTTTTTAAAATGTGTTAGATTTTTTTTCAGATATTGCAATTTTGTATACAATATAAATAGGTAATTAGCTTATTTAGATAATTATTATCAGGAATTGGTAGGAGCTGTATTCAGGAAAAACTTTTACCTTACTTTTAACTAGATAACCCAAATTACTAGATTTATACTAGTTTAAATATTCCAAATATGATCATTGAGAATTTCATTTGATTCGCAAAAAGGAAAAAAAAAACATGGTACAGTGGAATTTCAGGCCTGTCCAAATAAATAAAATCTATCTATTTATATACAAAATACAAAATTGTATACAAAATTTCAAGATCTGAAATGATCTAACTTTTAAAAAAAAATATATGACTTCAATATTTTTTTTTGTTTAAAACAGAGCAGATATATCAATGCCACATATTGTAGAGGAGTTTTGTAACATACCTAGTGTGTACGAATTCTCACACGTATAGTGCATAAATCTTTAGGTAGAACGAAGGAAGCGGGTCGTGTTTGTTTAGCACTAAAGAAAATTATGTTTAAGCAGGTTATGATAACAAAGGAAAGGAACCAGGTCTAAAACAAAACTTATCAGCAAGGTGAATTTATTATGTTTGGGTGAGTTTGTATAAACTGAGAAAAGTAATCACAGCAAGAAAAATTTGTGATCATGTTATTTTTTTTTTAAATATTATTATAAAAATATGTAACGAATTGTTTCCTTCATAAAAATAACATTTAGAATAACAACAAATCATTTTATTATGTTTATAAAATGTATTGAAATCAATTCCTATGGAAAAGAGATTAATAGGAAAACGAATATATTTAACTTTACACAATGATCACAATTTTTTTTTAATGTATTTATGTACATACATAAGCAAGGTCAAGTAAGATTGCATTTCACACATAACACTTTATTGTACGTTCGCAGCTGAACTTAAGTTCATGGATATTTAGATGGAGCCAGTTTCAATTAGTCTCCGATTGTCACTGGCCTTAACTTATGATGCCGTGACTTAACGAATACAGAGAAGCTAAAATTTAGTCGTTCCTGAATACCATGATAAAGAAAACGAATCGCTGCAGCGGATCCGAGGCACCGCTACGGACGTGTCTGCGTTAAGTACCACGGACGCACCGTGTGAAGAATACGATGCGTAGGTGCGGGCTTGTGCGGGGTAATCCATAAATCAGTGACCGTGGAAAACCAGCTAAGCGACGCGCAATCTACAAGATATTCATTTGTTCTACCCACATATCTCCGAGTCGAACTCGAAGTGTAAAGATACATAGTATTCATTACGAAGATATTCTTGAAGTATTCATTCATTGAAATCACAAAGATCACTTGGAATCGCTGGCTTTTGAACTAAATTACGCTGGTTCCTCGTGAGCAAGCATAGAAGAATCAGGAATACAGCATATCATAATCTTCATGCCCTTGTCCCACAATACACGGCTATAGTACTTCTTACATTCTCTATTACAAAATTCTACACGCTAGTACTTAGCAACACAATCTGCAGATTAAGTACGACTACATGGAGCTATACACAAGGCTACTTCGAAACGTTCCCGTCATAACACCAGGGACCATAAACGGCATCGCTAACATCCTGCAAAGTGGCGGTGCAATTGTCGCTTGCAGTATTTGCTTAAGCATCTAAGCTTTACATATTAAGCTGGTACCAAAACTCAAACATCATTTTGATGGTAGAATATATAAGGGCCTATAAAAATTGTAACGCCATGTATTAGCTGTCCTATATTCATGCAAATAAATGTTCTGATTTCTCATGCCAAAGCTACCCTGGAGTATGAACAAAGATTATTTTATGCAAGGTGAATAAGTTTAGTGTCAAACAAGTGTAACACACTTTTTCTTTGCATAAAATGTGAAGAGATGAATTTTATTGTTATAATTGACCAAATGACTATAGAATAAAAATAAAATTTCAAAATGAATCTTTTAAGAAGTAAGTATAGCCGAAAAATGCGAGTAAATAGCTTTTTCACTGGGCCCAAGGGTAAGATTAGTTATAATTAGTGTTTTTTTTATACAAATATTGTGGCAATCAAGCATACGGCCCACCTGTTGTTTCAAGTATAAAGCTTATAAGTTTATCAGCACAAGTTCTCGGCAAGAATCTGTTTGGGATAACGGAATGCGGAAGTGTGTAGATTTCGAGCGAACGATGCTTGGTATGTCCTGATCTCGCGTGTGTCAGATATGAAATTATTATAAAACGCTATCCTTGTATAAGCTTTGTAAACACTGTCATTTATTTTGTATTGAAATATGCTCTGTGGTTCACGAGCATATTTCTGTACAACAACACTTCACACTTACACACTGGCAACACTTCTGAACTAAACTCAAAGTACCGAATAAAACATTGTGATGTTTGTTTACTCTTAGTAAATTGATGAGATTTCTTTAATATTTAATTACAGTTCATCATTATAAAATAATTCATGATTTTTGAAATATTGTACATATGTATACTTTGCTTTCCTGATGTTTTTAGTTTCTCAAGTGATAGTTCATGGTATGTTGTTGATGGAATGTTTTAACAAATATTGTAGTTCAAATGATTATAAAAATAGCACAAATCTTAGAATAAGTTTTAAAAGTGTTTCACCGTATTATATTTAGCTATAGTTACCAATGTTCAGAGTTATTTTCGGTAACATCAACAATCGTCTGTGATTGGTTTAAAATGGCGCTTTGCTTAATGAGGTTTGAAGTGTATAAAAGCCGAATGTAATTCTATGGTTGATCAGTTACGGATCCACTGCAGAATACGGCGCAAGTTAAGTACTTTGTTATTTACTATTGTTACCTGTTATTATTATTGTCTGTGATTATGTTTGATGTTTTCTTGGTATATTCTTATTTTCTGTGATTATGCTTATTGATTATGTTTGATGTTTTCTTGGTATATTCTTATTTTCTGTGATTATGCTTATTGATTATGTTTGATGTTTTCTTTGCACCAATACCTATTTCATTATTACTGTTCATTTATTATAATTGTTGAAGATCTTAATTGTTGTTCTTATTGCCATGTATTAATACAACTATTCTATAAGATGAAGTAGTTGTTGACTTTGAAATACACCATGAATAAAATTACTGTTGTTTACTTAAATTGACTGGCTACAATCTTTTATATAGAAACTTCTCTATCCACTCTGGTTGTAGGTTCTTAAAATGACAAACATATTTAGGTTTGTCATTAGTTGCATTATTCAATTTAAAAATAATAACTTTAATATTGGTAAAATCTCTATATTCTCATTGCTCTATCTATTTATCTAACACGTGCATTTATTAGTATTGCATTTAGAACAGTCAACGAATTGATCGTCCGCATAAAAAACGTTTTAATCGTAAATATTAACATTACATGATTGAAAAAAACAGACAGAAAAAGGTGCTACGCTACGTAGCAGTAGCACCGCAAGTGCTACGAATGAAACGCCAGAAATGGAAACATTTACAATGTGATGGCAACCTATGAACTAACTAGAAATATGTATGTATATATCAAGAAAGAATATACTAGCGCTATTTAAGCAGTATAGCATGATTGTTCAGATTACGATTAAATGGCTTTATTAGACTATAATCTAACTGGCAGGGTGACCAAGAAAAACTCGATGAACTTCGGACGACGCAATTCGTTAAGCTATAAATTACACAAATAAGGTGCTCGAAAATGGTGCTTGCTGACAAATGGAGGTTTTGTCATTTTAATGCCATTGGATAGATCTTCTCACTGTCCTTCTTTTAAGCTATACAAACAGCGCATTTCAACCAATCACAAGCAGTTATTCAAAAACAAGCATCACCGTGCAAGTCTAAAGTTTTTCAAACACCGCACAAGTCTGCAATTCTCCATACATAATGACCGTTAGTGATTTCAATTCTGTGGACTTGCGCGGAGTTGATAAAACATTTTTTTTAATTCTCCTGAAAAGATACAAAATCGATTGACGCAGTATTGTTAGCTAGCCCACTATTTGTGATTTCGTCTCGGTCTCTCCATGATAATAGAACCAACGGAACTCTTTCAAATAAGTTTAATATAGAACTAACTTAATATAGCACACAGTTTTTGCGGTTACGCCAAATGCTATTAACCTGTAGGTAAGCTTTAGTAATGCAACTTTAACTACATTGAATTTAGCAAGCCGACACTTATAATTTAAACTAAGCTGCCAATGCTTTAAGCTTACATTAATGTGGGTAATCCTAATGACACCAGATAGCATTAACGTTCTAATTATGGCGCAACTTGGATATAGCATTTCCACGGCTTAATTTGTATTGCATTGTAACACTAGGACGCAGTAATGAGAGTAAAAATAAAACTAATCTGACTGGCAAGTGTAATTATTTTATATTAGTATTAGCTTCCAAAAATTAAGACAAAATTGAATGAACATCAACAAATATCTGGCTATAAGACATGATTTGAATCTTTATTTTGTAACAGCGGAATCTTTCTTATATCACTATTTAAAAACATTACTCCGAGAATCGAGTACCTACGTTATTTCTAGAATTTACAGGTTACTTAAAGTCAGTGGAGTGGAGACGATGAATATCCGTTATGGATGGACAGCTGATGATGATGGTGTTTCAGTACTTGGAGTCCAAGCTATCTTCAATACGTGGCTTCGACTTTGTTTATAGAGCGTGGCACAACGACGTTGCAGGCAACACCATGAACCTGGGAATGCTCTACCACAGTTAGTGTTTTCAGCGTCGACTAACTTTTCCTTAACTTGTCCGGCTCTTTAGAACCTCAAGACCATCCTTTGATTCGTGTTCACATAGCACTGAGCTTCTTCAATAAAATTTCTGAATCAACATTGTCACATAAATATCGAAGAAAACAATAATTTATCAATGACCATGGATAGCTCCCATTTTGAGATTAAAACTTAAAAACAAATTAGTATTAGTTATAAATTGGAGCTGTTTATTGGATCTACTACGACTGATCCTCAGACATGTTTTTTTTCCTTATAAATTATCCGGTATTCATATAAATCACATTGAAAATAATCCGGCTTTTTATACAGTCCTAAACACGGCTAATATGGAAGCAAATTTCATTTTAATGACCCGCCCGCCAGGGCCGAGTGATACAATCTCCACTCGATTTACTCCGCAGGGCTGCCAACTTTTATCTTGTTAATGTTGCCAACTATAGCTATGTTTATTCGTATTATATGCAAATACCAAAACAAGATAAAAACAGTAACATTAAAATTTTTTGCAGTTTTTCATCTAAATTAAAAAATAAACTTTAGTTATTGAACTGTTTTATAAGCTATGGTTAAATCTCTGCCTATTACTTTAATTAAAATTACTCAAAGGTCTACTCAGAACACGTCAGAACACAACATTGATAAAACTATTAAGCATTGCAATGCCCCCTTGTCACCCAGTTTTTAAAGTTCTCTATAGCTGTAGTTTTTGAATAAATCTGTTGCCTATTTAATTTGAGTTACTGAAAGGAAGGCAGCCCTTCCTCTGCAGTAACAGTATACAATTCCCAAATGTACAATGTGCGTGCAAGCCTCCTCTGCATATCGCTTGCCTTTGATCAGCATCCGCGATTTTACGACAAGCGGATTCTCGATAACCGCCGTAGTAATAGCCAATTAGTTTTATGACGCGGCACTTATGCCAACCCTAGCATCATGTCCCACAGTGTAAATAAACGATCTACAGAGAACCAGCTTTGTTACGTGCCCGATACCACAGTGTAGGTGTTTTAACACAATCTGTCGGCATCACCTAGAATTTTTATGTCTAATTTAATAAAATAAAATGAATTCGCCTTTGTACATGCCTTATCTAATATTTTGTTTAATATTTCTGTGTACAATAAATAATTATCAGAAAAAATAACATTAATGTATGCAGCTCGCCTCGTTACAAATTCCTCCCGCCTGTCTAGCCGCAACTTCCGCACTATTAGCGGGTACAATCACAATCACTGTAAAAACGTCAAATTATATCGAAAAGTAAATAGTCCAGTCTAAAGCATCCAAATTTTTGCTCAACATTGATCATTTCAACAGGGGCAAATGTTTGTAAAATCTGCATATATATTTATTTTGGGTCAGGGCGTTGTGGTTTTATTATTAAAATATTCCTTCAGACGATTCTTACCAGTAAACACCAAAACGCAATAATCTTAATTAAATGTCAGAATAAAATTATGTAATCTAAATATTAAGTACACTCTCAAATACTGATTGATACATTTAAGACTATCGTTAAAGATGTTTAGATCTTGAAACACTTGTAAGAAATTATTTAAAAGCACCCGTTGAGTAGGCGCATTATTAGCGTGATGCGTTCTCTTTGTGTGATAAACGAAAAGCCGGTGACTATGCAGTTTTTAATACCCACGATTTATTCTATAATGTGGTTGCGGAGTCAGGGCAACGTATTTGACCGAAGTGTGTTAAAAAAACCCTTAAAAGCACACCGACGCGACTACTTACTGTTAAACGCTACTGTCTGAAAGTTTTGAAAGTGCAAAGTTCTGAACAATATTTCAGCAGAATTAGTCGGTTGTAGGTATAAGTTCACTGTTGAACTCGACTGGTTTTCTGCTATATAAAACATAAAATTTTAAGAAATTGCGTAATGTTGGTATTTAAAACATAATAATTTAATAAATTGCGTAGTTGTTTAGAGCAGACGCCAAGTAGTGAACTATTCAAATAAGCAATACATTTTGTCTGTTAGTACTTAATTATCTTCTTGGATCATGCCATTTTAATTGTAAACGAATTAAAAAACTTTTGATTTTTTATTTGAATTACGCTCTATAAAGTAGCGTTTAATTAGCGTTCTGTGCGGTGTCTGCCCACTCTGTGCCTGGGCTTAACTTCGATGCCGCATTGAATAGCTTTTGTGTGGAACACTTGTCTTTTGTTGTAGTGACAGCATCACGACAGAAGGGCTCGTGATGTTGCGATTGTACTGATTTACGACACGACCGCTGAAACAGGCCTTGTATATTGTTGGGACTAAAATTTCATTGCACGATTTTATTTGCTTATTAGGTTGTGTTGAAATGTGCGCATGAAAGCATATCTTGATCTGATTTATTACAAGTTAATTTAACAAAATTTTAAAACTCTCAACTCGTTTTCCGTCACGTTTTGCAGTGGCCTCTAGCATCCCTCTAGCTACGAGTACGTGTAGTGTTAATATACAGGGTATCCCAGAATGTGTTATATAATACCGGAAGGAGGTCATTGTGTCACTGTGGTGGGGAACATTGTTTGTTCTACGACTTTGTGGAGTTAAAAAATACCGAAAAAAAAACACCCTTGAAAACATAGTAAATAATTCCAAAAAAACCCTTTACACTCAATTAAGTCGTTTCGGAGATAAATGTAACACAAACAAATAACTGTTTTATGTAAACGTGTCGCGGGTAAAACTGATTATTATCAATTCTGAAGACAAATAGGTACTTAAGTAGTAGCAAGAAGTGCTAGTTCGATTTCCACTGCGGGAAAAATGTTTGCATGTTTTGTAGATATTTATTTCGGGTCTAGGTGTTGTGATACCATGATACATGTTGTTGCTGATGATACATGGAATAAGTACTAGTGTGGCATCAGTCTTATGTATGGACTGTTGGTTTATTTACTTATTTTTTTTTCAAATCATTTTTTTAAAGATGAATGTCATTTGAATATAGTAGTGAGTAAAGTTTGTTTGATACTACAAAAAAATACCTAAGTAGAATTATTACCGAGCAAATAATGTAATTGGAAAACTGATCCCTTTGTTAATCTATAAAGCCTTTTGCAGATTTTCCTAGAAATTTACCCTTAACAAACAGATAACATTCGAGTACAATTCAATTATTTTCCATAGAAAAGGATTATTTTACCAGTTCAAGGAGATAAATCTAATGAAATAATAACTTTAGCATGTTACGATCAAAACTAAATAGTACTAGAAACAATTTATTTTTTCAAATGACCAATGTCTAAAAAATTTTGGCATTTGTATCTCTGATCGCAAGTTAGTTTCAATGTGCATTATTTCAGTTCAATACAGGGTGTCCCGGAAAACGTATACTAAGCATGGTTTCAAACCATGAAAATGAGCATTTGTGTGGGTACAGTTCTAAGGAATTTTTCTTTTCACATTTCCATATAAAAAATTGTGAAAAAAATGGACAACCCTAAATTTTGATAATACTATCCTTCCTACATTGTTAAGTAGCTTGAGAACGTAGGTACTCAAGAACGTTTCCTTTTGAATGACGCACTGAATTTGCCTGTCTCGGGTACTGAAGCTAATTACGAACTAGAAAACAGCACTTCCAGTCTAGGTTTTTTCAAATGGAAATTCACAGCGTATGAAGGTAGCCGCTTGCCTTCGTACCGTTGCTGGTAGAGCGCCACTGCCGCCATGAGAGGCGTTGAGAGGCGTTGAGAAACCTATACTTGACGACTTATTACTTGGTGACAGTGACGACGATCATTAAGGTAGGTAGGTACATGACTTTGTTATCTATCAAGCTTTTGTTCATTCTTTCGTCATGTTACTAATACTGTCTTGGCCATCCATCCTACACTAGGTGACGTATGGTGTCCATAAAACAGGTCCTAATGAACCTTTAGTTCAAGTTTGCATCATTGTAGTTGATAGATGTTAGAACCTTTAAATGTTAACATCACCACTACGAAAATGTTGTACCTAAAAAGTTGGCTAAGCGTATTCCATGGTGTAGATTCTTTGGTATCGGTAACGGACTCTTTGGTACGATATTGAATTTAGAGGTCAATGACCTCGTGTGACGTCACACTCAAAAGTCAACTTAACAGCTGTTTTGTTGATTTTAGGGATATGCTAAGAGCAGGTAGGATGGAAACTTTGATGGTCATTTCATGAATGAAAAATATGGATATCCAAAAAGTCGTAGAACAAACAATGTTCCCCACCACGGTGTCAATGACCTCCTTTTATATACACATTCCAGGACACCCTGTATAGTAACGTAACCGCGTTCGATAATAAAATCTAGGTATATAGTTGCGTGGATATTCGAATGCCAGAAAGCTCAGTATCTTCGGGCACCTCTAGTTAAATCCGACTAAACGAATAGGTCTTTTCCTTTTTGTACACGAAAGGGGAGGGCCAAAGGGGTTGGATGCAAACCTCGTAATTAATGCGAAACAAGGAGAAATAAAACACATTCTCACTGAGATACGGAGCCGACGGGCCGTATAATTAAAACATCAGAGGTAGATAGAATCGACTAAAAGTATATCTGTCCGTCGTTTTTGTTTAATAGTCTGCACTAGCGGGTTGTATTTTTAGGCCCCAGACTCATATTGCTGTTCAATCGAATGAAAATCGTGACATTTCAGCTACTGTATATCATAGCGAAGCTTTTGGATAAAGTAATATTTCACCATTCGATAGAAAGTACTGTATTGCACATCAAACAATATTTCAGTCTAGATAAGTACAATAAATTTTAACAATGTCGTACAATGGGCGGTCTTATCGGCAATAAACCATAGTAAAATCAAACATTTATTACCTACATTTCTATAAACATAGATGCATTCTAATAAATTAAAAGTTTTTTTAAATTTTTAAATTTTTTAAAATTTAAATTATAATAGAAAATAACTTTAGATGTCAATTATACAAATAATACATCTTTTTTATCTTCTTTTTTTCATTATAAACATTTACACAATCTGAAGAGCAATGCTGCAAACATATTTGTACGGTAAGTCGACGACATTATACAGATAGCAGGAAGAATATAAAGATGGCTAAAGTCAAGATCGTACAAAGTCGAAGGTGACGCTCTTTAGAAATGAAATGAGTTAAAACGGCACCTACTAGTGATGTGCTCGACGTGGCACATCACTAGTAGGTGCGTGTAGGTTTATGTAAATGTAGCGCTACTCGCTTATCGTGCCAACCAGGCTACATAAAAAGCTTAATGAACACTCATTGTCTGTATACATTCAAAATTACAAATGAACCAGGTTTATTTATTTCAAATAACAGCTTAATTTAAGCAAAGGATTATCTAGATAAAGCTTTAGCTTTTTATTATAAATACGGCATATAACTCAAGTTAAAATAAATAAGGATTAGATTGGCCTTAGATTGGGACGAGTGGCATAAACAAAGATGTCTACGCCAACAGTGGGTTAACATGGTTTTACGACATGCAGAGTTTGTCATAATAGTCTCCTTCGTAATCTAAAATAAGATAAATCAACCTCAACATTAAACTAGTAATTTCACTAATAATCAGTTCGATATAATATCTGAAAATATAGTCTCACAATTCGTTACCTCTAAATCTCATAATAGGGCTTACACAAAAAATATATCGATAAAAATGTTACTTATCTGTTTTTTTTCCTCAAAAGAGCGTTTCAGTTGGCTACCTACACAATTTTGCTGACTTTTTCTCGGGGTATCCTGTGCCCCGCCTGATAACGCAGCCATTTTCTTTTTGTGAAAATCAAACTATAATAGTTTCCCCGAGGGCTCATGGAACGTAATAAATTTTATTTCATCTTGACGTATCTGGCTTTTTTCTATTACAAACCTCGAGCAACGTGACTCTTAGTACAAAGTGGGCAACGATTATTTTGTAAGACTCAATAAATTTTCGTGATGCCTTTTTGCTGATTTCTAAATAGCTTTACTCAAGACGTGTCTATTATAGACACGTCTTAAGTTTTTTACATTAACTTGCACGTGTTTTTACGTTAAAATTGGATTTACTTATTATATTTATCATTTTCATCGGCAAAAAAGAGTATTTATAACAATTAATTTAACCAATCAAGTACCACCATTAACCAAATTTAAATATACATATTACTGCCCATGGCTTTGTCCTCCCGGATAAAAAGTAGCCGATGAAAAGTAGATTTTACCTTATAGGCTGAGTTTTGTAATAAAGCATTCGCTCGACCATTTTTACGTTGCAAAATTGGTATTCACAAAAAGCTCTTTCATTTTAACGGGATAATCTACATGTCCTCCCTTTATGTCCATGCTAAATATTAGTAAAAGATTTATAAAATCGTTTAATATTTGAGTATTTTCGGAAATAACCTCTCCTAGGAAATCCTATATCTAAACTTACAAACTTTACCTCTTTACAATATTGTGTAGATAAAAAAAAAATAACATATGTAAGTATACATTTGCATGAATAAATAAAAATATTTTACCGTAGATCCTATCGATAGGCAATCATTTATAACGATAAAGCTTAAAACGCGCGGACTTATCGCTTAGAAATGATCCCTTCCAGTCAACCTTTGGTAAGATATGATTATAAGTGATTTTAATTAATTGTTCATTAAATTCTCCTCCGGGATTACAAAGCCATTAATTAATGCGAGAACAATAAGTAAAGCCGACCCGTGACCCTTTAAAATTGCAAAACGTCCAGCCTTATGTGATCTTTCAAACGCTTTTCCAGCAAACAAAGCTATTAGGGTGAGGCAGGTCAGGGGTGGTTGGTTCTTGTAGGTATGTGTGTGTGTGAAATTTTAATTCTAAACGTGGTCATTATCCATGCAGTGACCCTGGAAATGGGACGAGCGGAGACAGTGGTCCCGTGGCGCGTGAGACTAGATTAGTCCCACATAAAGTTTTAAATTAAACGCTGCCTGGGTTAAGGACAGAGTAAATGGTAAAAAAAACAGTATGATATCATCAAAAATTGCAAATGTCAAACGCACCACACGTCTGATTGGCTAGGTTTATGTTGGAAGATACCTGGAAGATATCGCTTTGAGCGATAAGGTCGCCAATGGTACATGTCGTTTATATGTCAAGCTATGTACCTTGTTGTATATTTTTCTTAAGTATGTACATATATAAATTCAGTTGTTATAAACAAGAGTTTGTAAAAATACCTCAACCCCACTACCCCCTACTACCCTAAAAATATAAATCTAAATAAATATAAAAATCGAAATAAATACGGCATGCCCAATGTAAATAGCCAAACCAAGTGGCCACAGGAACCGTCTAGTGATCTTGGTAGGATCCTAGGTAACATCATGAGTTCCGTAATAATCCTTGTTCTTTTGAGGAACTAAGTGACAAATCTTATACCTACTTAAATTGATGTTCCTAACCTATAAATAAATCCTAAATGTAGATTACCTACCTTCCTATTTAGTTGGTTGATCTTTATAAATATAGTAACTATATGCTTCCTGCTATAATAATCATGATTTTTGTGTTTTACTGTCTAAAGTTTTACTATGTCAATAGTGGGAACGACGTTAGTAAGTTTGTCCGAGTAAAAGAGCTTTGGTACTTTGTTTTATCTCTATGCACATGTAATTATTTTACAGGCTTATCTTTTGTGTGTGTTTTATTCTAGCTGTTGTTGTTTTTGTTATAGCTCGAGGTTAAAATCACGTAGAGACTGCACACTAAATAAACTGCTCTAAAAATACTGGTAAAAATGCTTTAGTACTTGTTAATGTTATTACTATTATGTAATTTCAAAGTTATACGAAGAAAATTTCTAACAATACATTTGTATTTCCGTAAAATATCTATATAACTAATCAGCTGAGTAAAGGCCTCTTCTTTATTACGCTACTCCTGGCGGCCTTGTCCCAGCCGAATCCACTGCTCACCTACTGCCCCCACAATTTCGTCTGATCATCGGGCAGGTGGTTTGCCTCCAGACAGCCGCATATCTCCCCAAACTTTTTTCCATAAATTAATGAAAAAAATTCATCAGAAAAACTTGTCTGAATATTAATAACAAGACGAATTCCAATTACTCCAAAAATAGGACTCAAATAAGACTGATTTCTTATCTTATTTTGCACACTTTTATTGAATTGAACTCATTATTTCATGGATGTTATGTTTTAAATAATTCCTGGGAATTATACTCTAAATCCACATGGAACTTTCAGATGAAAGTAAGAAAAAAATGCCTTTCTCACTATCCGTTTAGGTACTTTGCATCAACTCCAGCCAATAAACACTTGACGAAGGTCATAGTTGGCAAAAGTGGGGTTTGCCTACACCCTTGTCGTATTTTATCACAATGCTGAAGAGTATTGGAGCATTATGGTTTTTTCTTCACAAGCAACGAACGCGTGAGTTTTTAAACATTTTGCTCAAAACTACATTTTGATCAGGTTTTGACTAAGCTTTAATTTCTCAGAAGCAATGATGCCGACATTATGTAGTTGATTAAATAAAGTTTAGACGGTGAGTTCCTTACGGACGAAACGGTATGTACCTACAACTAGTTTAGCCATTCGAAATATTAGTTCCGTTAGATACAACTTGGCACAACTGAAAAATCTTCCTGGGCAGATCAGACTCGGATAGGTTAGGGTTTTTTATGGCTACCCAGTAATGTTGATGTCGTATGGAACATTTTTATGAATTATACCGGTTGGTCCGTGAGGTTTAAAATTACCTACTTTGAGCAGTTAATACAAACGATATTTTCTTTGTAAAATGCTTGCAGGTATATTTTCAATAATTTAAACACTGTCACCTTACAAAAGGCTCATTCGATACGTGTTCACTACGGAAATAAAGTGCACCCAACCTGAAAAACAAAGACAATATGAATAGTCAAGTTCACGATAGTTTTTGGAATAAAAAAGACAATAATATTCATAAAAAATTCTGGTCACAGCATCTTATACCAAAATATAAGACCTGGACGTGGTCCTTTAGGACACAAAACTTAAATAAAAATGGCAATAACTTTGTTTAAGACCATTGTCCAAGAAGGCTGAGATTTTCTTTGAAACAAACTTTGCCAATGCCGAAGTTTCTATCAAAACTAAGTAACAAGTTCACTTAATTTAAAAAAAGGGAAAAGCTTGTAATTGTACTTTGTTTTCGTGAAAATGTGGGAATTGTCTGTGATGTGTGTAAATATATGTATGTATGTAAAAGGATTTCGCATTCGGTCTCAAAATTGGTCCATTATGTGTGAAACCCTAACTCCACCGAATAGCGCAGAAGCTTTCTGGGATCTTCGTAGGCATCGCGGAGTGACCTCGGGTTATTGAGGATTTGTTTGCCTTGAGTTGCTACGTACGTAAAAACCGAATTCGAATGATTTAGGCCCGAATTCATAGTCAAATAGGGGCTCCCCTAGGGGACTGTTCAGGCGCTTAGTAAAAATTCAAGTACGAATTCAACCTTTATGCACCCTGCCATAAGGGGAATGCTGAATGATGGATGTTGGGGGACTGTTCAACCCCCGACTTCATATTTTTCAGGCTTTACTTACCCAGTGCAACAATCATTACTACGACCATCCACATTAGCGCACCCGCGGCTGGATATCTGCCGTCAACAACAAGTACCAGGGGAATAGCAATGGCTAGAATCAACTGCACACACAGATAAACGCCCGCCAGCCATATGTAATACGTCATCAGATCTGGGTTTTCCTAAAACATGTAATTTAGAAGGTTACTTCACAAAGTTTAAGTTTTCAAGAGCCGTGTCGGCCAAGTGAGCCGACTTTAAATTCAAAGTTCGAATTTATATTTCCACGTGGAAAATAAATAAGCATAAAGAATCGTCAGGAATCCGACTTTTTTAATACAACTAATATACTGCCCAGCTGTTGGGTAAGCGGTTACCGTAACCTACAGACGCTTGCAACACTTAAGGTATCACTAGCGAGTTGCTGACCCTTGACATGACAGGTGGAGTCTCATGTTCCTGTAATTTCACCGGCACCCATACCCTTCAAACTATGTTCTAGAACCAAAAATTCAAAAGCCATCGGTTAGTGTTTCAATAAGTGGCGAAATGCTTTCATCTCTTGTAAAGTGTTCCAGATATGAGCGTGATCAAAATAACATTTGGTTGTGCCTCTGACTACCCCCTTTTTGATAATCTCGCGGCTTTACGTACTGAGTATCGATTTAAGGTGATCATTAGGATTACATTTGATAGCAAGTTCGTTGTATTTCTTTTTTGTTTATATATGTTTTCTACTTTTATTACAGTAAGTACGTAAACTTACAAGTTCTAGGTCTTGTTCAGCTAAGAAAAGTATTTTGTAACAAATAATGTTCTCAGAATCTTGTTTACTTCAGATTAAAGAGTATATCAATAAATAAGCTTATACGTTGAAAAATCTCGATACAAACTTCGAATCGTGCTATGAGATACAACGAGATGAAAGTAACTTTTAACAAGATTTGTTACTTGTTAGCAAAAGATGCTGTTCGATCAAGGTACAAGACTGGATTAGGTATATTCGAAAGGTTATTAAATATTTAGCGTCAGACAGTAAATTTATGTTATTATTTTATCACAGTTTTATCTGCTAAAATTCATCATTATTGTAAAAAAAACTAATTATTGTGTTGAACTATTTATGTCTGTCAGGTTTTAATAATGTGACAATGAATTATTATTGTTCATTGTCACATTATTATTATTGACAAACTTTTTATGTACAATTTATATATAGATTGTGACTGTAATTGTAATGTTTAATTTTATTTTAATCAAAATATTGGAATTCCGATTTGACACTCAAATTCATCATTCTCTGATTTAAAGAAATTAATTAAATTCAACAAAATGTAAGTTGACTGATAATCAAGATCTTTGCTCATGAAAAAAAATAGAGTTGAGGAATTTTGTTTGTTATCAACTTTTTGTACGGCCTACCTATGAGGTGTGCGGGAAGCGCGGGGTGACGTTTCAAAACGACTTTTGAAATGTTATTCCGCGCTTCCGCTGTGTCACCTCCGTGCTACACGAAACATTCTTCAGCGGCTAGTTTGTGCTCCTACGCTACAAAAGTTGTGTGCTTGTGACTTTGAGATTCTATCCCGTGGATAGAAAAGTTAAACCTTATATTGACTCTGCCGTGCATTGTATGTGTTTGTGAGACGTTATCGCCAAGTACTATGCCAAATTTGGTGGGATTTTGTAATTCTTTGAAGACATTTTACACACTAGTACCTGAGTCGGTGCACGTGTAGAAACGCACGTGGTTGGGAATGCAAGAGGTGGGTGGCAGGTTTGATTTATCTACCATTTCTACGCTACTTTGAACTCTTTATCAGCCCCTATTACTCCCCCACAACTTACATCACAAACAGCCACCAAAAGCATGATGGATACAACGACGAATATAATTGTGATGATGATGAATATTGACAGCAAACTTATTAGAAACATCGAACTGATGGTCAAATACTTCCTGTCCTTTAGCAAAAACATTGTTCCACATGTAAGACCGAGTACCTGTAAAATTAAATACATAAGTACCTATAAGTTTAGCGAGTTTATTTTTACCCGCGACGACAGGAGCGTAAGAGGTTGTTCATTTGTGTTTGTTTATTATTCTGTTACGATTTATTTCCAAAACGGCTTATACGATTGTTATGTGGATATTTGTAATCGATTCGTATGTCTTCAAGGATGGTTCTTAGGTAGGTTTTATCAACACAAGTCACTGGGGGGTGCTGCAATGAATTATGAAAACAGACGTCGAGGTTTAAAAAAAAATCAATGTAAAAGATTGGTACTTCTTGTCAAGCGGTAGTTATCTATCAAGTACCAGGGATCTAAATAAATATCTCACGCTTAGTTTTCTTTCACGCTAACGCAAATTTGTCAAGGCAAAACTGGGCAGCAGTCTCGTGACATTTCTACAGCGAATGTCATTTCCATGCAATTCAATCTTTCCGCAGGCGTTAACGCCAAAAGAAAATGGTATTTGTCTAGACACCCAGAGAATAACGTAAATAATACCTCTATAGGTAGGTATGTATATAACGTTATTTCTTGTCCTCTTTCACCCCATGTATGACTCGTCTTAGTACTCGTTAGATATGCTTGACGACTATAAACTCCCTGTCTTTATGTTAGTGGTACATAAAGACAGGGACGACGTGTCACGTTATTTCTTGGTCACCCTGCATTATCTTAGTGATCTGAATTGGATAAGGTAACGGGCCTAGTTTGACTTCAGATTAGGTCTTTGTAGTGAAGGATTTAGTGCACCCCGTAATTTACCACGGTACTATGGCTTGGTATGGTTGTGTCCACCGCTGAGCCCTTTTAGCTTTTCTTGTTTTCTCACGAACAATGAAGTGCACCTAGTACATTCACATATATAAAAATGTATTTAAATACTTATGAATATTGATAATTGTACAATTAAGGTTATTTAAGGAAGATGTTTTCCTTCTATTTTTTTTCAGGTGTTAGTACCTACAAGACTTCAAAACCTAAGCACGCTTGCTGGTTTACAATCACAAGACCTTGCTATATAAAAGGTTCCTACAGGTATCTATCTGTATAAGTAATGAATCAATTCGATTATCTAGCAAAACAAGTAAAATAAATAATAAGAAAAGAGCTTACGATTCCCAGGATAGCTATCATTTTTGTACCACATTTTACGGGTATACAGAAACAACAGTCCCTTGATGTTGGAATTCTTTCTATGAATGATGAAACATCTTCTTCAAGATTCATGTTGATGTTAGTATATAATAAAGTAAAATTTCAAAAAAATAGTATATAACTTTTACTAAAACCATAGGAAAAAAATAACTACGGAGGAAATCTATAAAATCAAAAACTAGTCAAAGTAGTAAGACTCCATAGAGGAAATAACGTGACATCGACATTTTTTTTTGTTCATGGACAGCAAGTTCAAGATCTTTGATTGTGCATATCACTTTTATTTTTGTGGTGACATCAAATTATATAAAAATGTTTTTTTTTATTTACGATGCTAGGAGACAGTATAATTTGTTTGGGGGTATATGTGTTTGTTATAGTTTACATTTCTCTCCTAATTGGTTGTAATCCAGTTATTTGCGATTATTTTGTAAAATTCAAGGATGGAAACAATATATTTTCTGAGAGTATCTCACAAAAAAAAACCAGTCGCATGTACTATATTTTTTTATTAATAAGTAGGCACACGATTCTTGGTGTCGTAGATATCAGAAGCTAAAAGCTCCACACAATACTGTTCCTTCTCTTCGTTTTGTTAGGTGAATAAAAAGTAAGTCAATACACACCTCCATTACCGCCAAAAAAATGCAATTCACCTCTAATACAAACAATAGCGGCAACACACATTTTTGGGAACCAATTTATACTTAGCACTACCTCAGCTATGATTGATGGATCATATCCTGGCTTGTCCGTGGCAATAGACCTTGAGAACGGCTGGTACAAGAATAAGGTTGCTTTGTCAAGATCGCTGTAAATTAAACGCTTAATGAGAACTGGCATAATTATTTTAAAAAAGAACGACTAATCATGCAAAGAGGAAAGTTAGTGCCGGCCACAGACTTAATAGAGATGGCGCATGTCCGGGACTGATGTATGTTAGTGAAATTTGGGAACAGCGGAAGAAACAATTGAAAAAAATAAAAAATTGTGATTTAGATCACTTTTTTCACACAAGCAAAATTGTTGTAAAATAAAAAAAATATGTAGTAAAGGTGTTTTAGTTATGGCAGCAAAAGCCTTCTAAACATGACAAACGCACTCTGACCAAATTATAAATGTTTTGAGGAAAAACCGATCAAGAATACCATAAGATGAATGTGATGAGGATTAATGAAGCAAAAGAGAGATCAAGAGCTAAGATTGTAATAAGTGGAAATCCGTGGCAGACACCTCTAGGAAAAAGGCGTGGCTTAAGGTTTACGTATGGTTGTAAATATAAATAGTATTTAAATAGAGGTAAATGTAGTATTTATGGATACTTGCACACCACAGCCTACGATCTATATATACCTCTACTATTACTTACACAGTTTTTTTATATCTGTGCCAATGTAAACAAAAGTTGTATATACTTAAATTAATAACAAAAATAACTAAAAGTCAAATCAAATCTTCTGTTCTAAATTTACACACATACCTACATTGACACAATCTCATACAAAATCTGACTCGTTACCATATCTTACTTATCAGAAAACCATATAAAGTAATCCAGTGGTTTTCTTTGTGCACAGCGCTCGTCCGTAGAATTTATAAAGCTGGCAGTATGTGAGATTAACCTTGGCGCCTATTATGTCAGGATATAAAAGATTGATAGCGTTTCCCGCGAGGTAACAGATATATTTTAAAATAGGTCGGTACATTATGAGAGTAAAAGGCTGGCTGTTTTATGGAGAAAAAAATGTAGATAAAATTAAACTACTTATTGAAACTGTACTTTAGCTCAATTTTTACGTTGCGTGATGAGAATTTTCCACTCGCGCGATATGGTTTCTTGACGACATCTGATGCTGCTGATTACTTTTTATAATATAGGGCAGTAACAGAATAAATAGGGGTTTTATGATCAAGGGGACTAGGATCAGTGCCACGTTTAGTTCTCAACAAGGATTACACACGAATGAAATAAAAAATGTCCGGTGGTAAGACACTCAAAATCTAGGCAAAGTTTGCGGCATTTTGGACGCAGTAAACCAGCCCTATAGCCGCAAACGGCCTAAACATTTTCTTCAATATATATCATAGCTAAAGATAACAAAATAACGTTGGTAACATTGTTTAGGGAAAAAGGTGAGTACGATAATTTCATAACTTTCGTCGGAGTTTCTAACTGGCAGTTTTATCACAAATAAATCTTATCTTTGTTCATTGCATAACACAATTTTCGCATTAAACTTCAAAAAAGATTTATATAGCCAGCACATTCTTGAACGCAATAATGGACAGGAAAAAGCAAAACCCTGTTGAGAAAAGTGTTCTGGAAATTCTAGAATAATATGAGGAAAGGTGGCTGACATTTTTTCATACAAACATATTCCCCTGGTAATCCAGGAGAATATATTTGTATGAAAAAATTACAATCAAAAAAATTAAATGCCCAAGGATATAGTAAAGTGTCAAAAAATAATCATTAAAATCGATTTATAATTGGCGGACATATCGCGTAACGTACATACACATAAAAAAAGAAAATACATACAGACAAATTGAGGACCTCCTACTTTTTCTAAGTCGGTTAAAAATTTAATGTTGTGCACGACGGGATCCAAACCCACGATCTTAAGATCGATAGATAGATAGAAAATGCTTTTTGCACAAGATAAAACAAGTACATAAGCGAACTTAATGCTTTTTCTTACAGCTAACCTTTGATCGATAGTCCAGAACAATGGCTGTTTTTTTATAAAGTTGTTTAAATCTGCTTGGTTTCTTTTTGTCGGAGTCGAACGAAACCCAGCCATTATTTCAATTATTCAGTCAGATGCAATTTAAATAATACTCCAAAGAGAATTTGCTCATTTAACTTTTTCTCTGTATAAGCCACTCTCATCCGCGTTATCCAGCATTTCCATTTTAAAGCTGAACAGGGAACTGGGATTTGACGAGGATTTCGCCTAAATTTATCTATAAGATGGTTTGAATATTAGACCTTGCAAAACACGTGGTTTTGGTATATTATAATAACGCACAAACACGCCAAAATGTGTTTTTTAGACCTGAGTTTAACTTCTACTTTAATAAGTAGAAATTTGTACTTAATTAAGTATTTAATGTTCTTATGAACATTTATCTTCAATAGTAGGTAATAAATTAACACATAAATAATGTATGTACGACTAATTACTCGTACATATTCTCCACTAAAAAGTGACGTTTTTTGTTGCGCGATTGACGCGAATCTAATTTATTTTTTGGAATCTTTTAATCTAGTTATTAATAAATAATTGTCAGTTAATATTTTGACTAAACTGCACCAACTAATTAAAAACCAAATGTAACTGTAAATAACATCTTTAACTTTTGTGTGTCATAATCTAATTGCTGTTTTTTTCATAAGTCAATAATACCATTTTGAAATGATCAGGGTCCAATTGTTTTAAGGAACTTTTTGGGTACCTACTTCTATTTTGCGCTTTTCCATAGTCAAAGACCTCCTTCGTATAAACGATCAAAAACAGAGCCAGCCATCATTATGAGGATATTCTCATAATGATGGCTGGCTCTGTTTTTGATGGAACCTAGACAAAGTTTTATTAAGAAAGGCATTTAAAACTTTCTAAATAATTTTAACTTGAACGGTCTTCATGAAATTTTGTTGTGATCCACGATGCGATAGGCGTTGGTTTATTCTTATTAATGGTGCTATTAAAATAAATACATGAATATTTGGAATGTTTACTCATTTTTAAACCATTATTGATAAATAATATAATTTTATTTCAAATATTCCTTTGAATAAAATACTGTAAAAATAAAAAATTCGTTAAAAATAGACTTAGACGGTCTTCAGAGCCTAGCGAAATAGAAAATGTCCAGAAAATATTACAGCATTTCCAATTAGAGGCGGAGAAGTGGGTTTGAGTCCTAGGATTAGAATTGTTTTTTTGCGACTCATTTAACTAGCAGAGTTTGTTGCCTGATTCTTCTAGGCGTCACGCGCGAGGAATCGTCAATTCACTTTAACATTTTAAATTCACGTAGTTTTTAATCTGACGTTTCTATAATATGATCCTTGTGGTTTCAATGAATAAAAACCTTTTGACTTGACTTGACTTGATTTCTGAGTTTCTCAAAGCTTCTCCAAAAGCCAAAAACTTGTGGCGTTTTACGAGTAATACATATAAGTAGATATTAATAAATAGTAGGTACTTAAACCATTACTTGATTGCGTGGCCATTAAGTTAATGGAGCTCTTATCAAATTAATCGAATTAAAAAAACTTTATAAGTTAGCTACTAACAACATTTCATACCGCCCAGTCTTATACTGAAGCTCGTCATGATGAATAGTATTAGTGTTATTTCCAAATCAAAAGTGGTTCCGGCTTCTTTGCCGGCAAAAAAGAATAACTTCGTAAAAAATGATTTTTTTTTCATTAATCAATCAAAATTTTTGATTTTTGTCGAGGCTTTGCTTGGAGTAAATCGAATGTATCTGTTGAAATACAATAAACTTATATCAACTTTGAGTATTCTATACAGCTTAGTGCTATCGTGCGCTGTAGTGTTAATCGCTTTCAAAAACGAGTTCAGTAGTGCAACTTTTAAAGTGTTAAAGTACGCAATTATATCCGAATACTTGCTTTTTGTCTTACTCGCTTTAACATCAAGCAAGAACAAACTCAAAATCTTTTTCAAAAACATTACCACATTCGATCAGACGTTGAACATTCAAAATGATTTAGCTATTACTAGCTCCATTAAGAGAGTCATAGCTTGGACATTAGCATGTGTTTTATGCAACGTTTTTGAAACTTTTCTGGCAGCAACAATTTTTGACCCGCAGAGCAGATTTATTATAAATAATTGCTTTCTTTTCATGAGCATCACTCATGATATTGAACAAGTTTTTTTCTTTACGTTCCTTCGCGATATTTACATGAGAATTTTAATCTTGAAAGCTCATGTTGCAAAATTGTTTGATGAGAATAAGAAGCCAGTGAAGCTAAGCAAAGTTGAAAAGCTATCTGAAAAGATGCAATTTGATGTGAGCACTTTGCACAGGGTATACGAACTTCTGCACAAATGTTCCGAACAGTTGAATTCTTCGATGAACATTCCGGTATGTAGTATTTATAATATAATAATAAACCATATACATATATCCGAATTTAAACATAAACAATTCTATTCATATTGTTAAAACGGGAATTTTCACATACTGCACTATCGGTGAAGGCAAAATCAAAATTAAATTACTACGGCAGTAGTGCACGGCGCGACGCGGAGGGAACAAGTCGTGTTCACTCACCCTGATGAAGACTCTCGGAATGAGTCGAAACTCATTCCGAGAGTCTTCATCAGATAGACAGATAGTGCAGTACGTGAAAATTCCCGTTTTAACAATATGAACAGTCAGTTCACGATCGTTTTTGGAATAAAAAATTCTAACATTCAGATTACAGAATGAGATACTTTAGGTATATAACCATTCAAAATTAAATACTCAATTATGACTTCAAAATATGTAATTTGATTCTTCAGTTTTTTATGAGTTCTTTCAGATAAAATATGCAGTATTTAATCATATCCGACCTACTTAACATTATAATTGTGAAGGTTTTTTATGTTTGTTGCTAATCTTCGTAAAAGTGGATTTGGATGAAATTTAGAACAGGTTCGTGAACAAGAATAACACAAGCTAACGCAGGTACCACGCGAGCAAAGCCGTGTGTAGTCGCTATTACGCGTGAAAAAAACGATTTAAGCGTCGGTTTACCCGAAAGGTAGCTCTTTACTGGATCAACGCATTGGAATTGCCATTCAACTTTGCAATGCAGCTAGCATATAGAGGAGACATTCATCTGATAGTGATCTAAATTGAGATATATATTTTCGTAGTCGTTTTATTTTTTTTGTAAATATGCCGTCGGTGAGGGCACCGACTCAGTTTCGACTCATTCCGAGAGTCTTAATCAGAGTGAGTAATCGCGACGCTTCTTGCACTACATGCTGTTCACTGGGGGCGCGATCGGAGGGGGTGTTTGTGTTCCAGGCATTGTCATAATTGATTGTGGTACTACAGCGTCTTCACTGCTGCTTATATCAAAGCCGTAAGCTATTTCTGGAGGAGCCAGGCAAGCCACACTCACCGTGACGCTAGCAGACTCGACTCCCGTGCTGTCATGTATTACTAATCTCTATACAGACAGACATCCAGGCCAAACATTCAGCCCATCCACAGTCTCTGTTAAAGTTCGGTAGACGATCTTTCTCGATAGCTTCACGGATATGAATGATCCTATTCACAATAGTTTCTGGAATACTATATTACTGTAAGCGTAGTGGTTAGTTCCTCTATGTGTTAGAGCCCGGTCAAACTAACGCGGTGGCGGTGGCAGTGGCGATAAAGGTCAAGTGGTTGTCAAAGTTCACGTGAAATGTACTAGGTGTCTAGACAAACATCTTACAAAAACTATCGTGAACTTGACTATTCATATTGTAAAAACGAGAATTTTCACGTACTGCACTATCGGTGAAGGCACCGACTAAGTTTCGACTCATTCCGAGAGTCTTCATCAGGGTGAGTGGTTGCGACTTTCTTCTTCCGCGTCACGCCGTGCACTACGCGCTGCCGCACGTTGTGCGCGGTTATAAAGGCGCGCGAGTGGAGGGGGCGATTGTTGTTGTAACTACTGGTGGTAGGGGTGCTACATCGTCTACGCTACTGCTCACGTCGATGCAATAACCTATTCCTGGAGGAGCCAGACAGGCTACGCTCACTGTGGCAATGTCAGATTCGACTCCCCCGTTATCATGCAGTCCATATAGACATGACTTCCAGTGGATGGGCTTTACCCCCCGCCTGGAAGTCATGAAAATTCCCGTTTTTACAATATGAAACACCTTACACTTAGTTATCCTTTAACTCTAACGCAAATGCGTCAAGGAAAAACTTGGCAGTAGTGACGTTAGATTTTATATGCTTATGTCATTTTCATACAATTGAATCTTTCCGCAGGCATTAACGCTAATAGGAAGTGGTTGTTGTCTAAGAGGCTGATCGCTACTGCCACCACGTCAGTTTCACTGGGCCTTTACTGTATTTGATTTCAGATTCTGATAATATTATCCGTATCAGCGCTGTCGTCAATATTTTTGCTGAAACATTTGATATATTTAGTTCAAATGGAGAATCCAAATATGGTGAGTTATTACCCTTGTTAGTAACGCTCGCACGAGCTTCATAATGAATGAATAAATGAAAATACTTTATTGTAAACCAGAAGATGCCAAAATAAATAAAAACTGAATATAAGACGACCTCTGTGGCGCAGTGGGCGAAGGCCTGCCTGAGACGCAGAAGGTTGCGGGTTCGATTCCTGTCACGGGATGAATGTTTGTAAGATCTGCAAAAATTTGTTCCGGGTCTGGGTGTTTTTCTATGTATAATATGTATGTATTTACAAAAAAAAAGTATATTAGTAGTATATCAGTCATGTAGTTCCCATAATACAAGCTCTGCTTAGTTTGGGGCTAGATGACGCTGTGTGAAAAATGTCCAGCATTATTTATTTATTTATTTATTTATAACTAAAATTACATTGGGCGGTCTAATCACTTAAATCGATCTCTTCCAGACAACCTTGGGATGGAGCGGAATGTATGCAATTGTAAGAATGGTTGGCGGTGAACGTATATAATGATTGTAATTATTGTTTGTTTGTTTCTAGGATGTAACTTTGACGACCATCTACGTTATATTTCGATGTCTGAAGTACACGATTCTTGTGGTTATTCCCTGCTACTACTCGAGTGTTACCGCGGGCCAGACTACTATTATTCGTACAATACTACACGATGCAGTCAACAATATGCCGATGAGTAAGGATTACTATTTTTATAATAAAGAATCTATGTGGATATTTTCAAAACAAATAACCATAAATAAATTATGCTGGACATTTTCACACAGCATCATCTAACCCCAAAGTAAGCAGAGCTTGTGTTATGTGAACTACATGACTGATATACTACTTAAATACCTCTTTTTTTTGTAAATACATATGTATCATACCTAGAAAATGCCCAAACCCGAGACAAATGTAGAGGCAGCGGGAATTGAACCTGCAACACAGCGTCACAGGCGGGCCTTCGCCCACTACGCCACAGAGGTCTAAAAATGATTATGTAGTGGGTGGATTAAATAAGCCAGCCGTAGTTTACTGAAATCCATCATAGAATTGCTTCCATTTGCTATCGAAACTATAGACAGATTACGCAAATCTACTATGACAAGAACTTGATTATCAAAAATAATAGGATGCAAGATATTTTGAACTTAAGGTTAATTTCCATATGTCACTCCAAATCGGCGTATTTGACGGGACGGCGGATTTAATCGGCAGGACGTATTTTGGCAAACGGTGGCGGACCTTGGTGCCCGAAACTTTATTTCAATTTTCAAATACGTATTAGTTATAAAAAAAATTAACTGTTTTTTTTTCTTTCAGGAAAGACTGAACGTCGCAAAGTGAAGACATTTTTCCACCTAACCCGAGAGAGTGACTTTAGCTATGCGATCTGTGGCGTTATAAAGCTGAACATGTCTCTTCCTCTCAGTTACATGAGCCTCTGCACTACGTATCTTGTCATTATTATACAGTTTTCTAAATTCATAGATTGAAATTGCGAGTAGATATTATTTCACCATCACTGAAAAATTTCTTCAGTCTTAACTCATAAGCATAGGTAATGTATTTAATGTAGATTTTACGATTTCCAAAAAAATCTAATAGAAATCTAATGTTGTTATTTTTAAGGTTAACTAAACAATACTTGTGTAGTAATATTAAAATATTATTCAATTACCATTTATTAAGGTTACGTATTATACAAAAAAATATTCCTTTACAATGTAATTTAAGTTCTGACTGACTGATAATATAAATTACTGAGCCATTTGAATAATAAATGGCAATGAACCTAACTTAAACTGTGGCTCGTTAGAATCGTTAGCGAAATAGCCTACGTACACGATAACCTTGACAAATTACTTCGTCAATAAAAACCAAGCCGTTATTTCATCGTTATTCGTACCGAATACTTGAAATGGCAAAATTCGATGCTCGTTTTTAAAACGAAAACATCATTAAGGACCCTGTTGACTGTTATGAAGGGTCAAATAGGCCTACAAATTGCACGAAACATGGGACCCTCTTGATTAACTTTCAGAGAACGGTACTTGGGATATAATAAAATAAAATTGGGTTCGATCAATACGGACTGTTTATTGTTAAACAGGAGCTGAACATTTACATCGTTAGTTTAAAACACAGATTTGTTCGGAAATTCAAATTGAATACTATTTAACCACATAATTTTAGAGGTTGTAGGTACAACCACTATTCTGTAGTACAAGATCTTATCTAATTAGCGTAAAGTCGAATAAACCATTTTGTGAGAACGCCACCAGATTGTCTGCGACTGATGAAAATGTGACTTGGCTAATTTCGATTATCCTTGCAAAATCCGCGGCAACTTTCTTCGTAATATACATACCATTATTTTTCAGCTGTCCCTATACTCAAAGGTTTGCTGGAAGAAATCCTTATTAGGGTTAAGCTCGCCTTTGTACATGTCCTATATGTAAGTTTTTTGTCTGTATTTTTTGTGTGTACAATAACGAATAATATCATTCAAAAATTCTCTAAAAAAGGATGAGCGGGAGATTTTTGAGGCAAAGGAAAAAAATCGCGAGATAACATTTAGTTTTATTGCGTGTCGTCCATCTGAAGAGTTCTGGGGTGACGCAAATGGGTGACTCTCCCTTTATCTAAGAAACTTAAGAGTTTAGGGCACATTATGAAAAAAATAATTGTTTACAGATTTTTTTAAATTAGTACCTAAAGATTCAACAATCCCCGTATGTTTGTTTTTAGAACGCTAGTAGTTGGCAAGTCACACCATAAAGTGAGGATCAAGAATCTAGATAACGATTTCCTAAACCTTTTTCATTGTCAACCAGTATGGTTTTGGTTGACAAACAAAGAACCCTCAACTATTTCCTCTTTGCCAACTACTAGCCATGCTTACTGCATATTATGTTAAGAAAAGCATTATGACAATTTCTTGTAACGCTATGAGAGGTGACAATATTGGTCGGAACATGATTACTCCTATCATTGATGAAGTACTAACAATGACCTGTCATCTCATTAACTTTTCTGTTTCCTCTGGTGTCGTTCCCGAAGTTTGGAAGGAGGCGTACATAGTTCCTTTACCTAAAAAGTCCAAATGTTCTTGTTTTATTGACTATCGTCCCATCTCCATTCTCCCATTCCTATTCAAAGTCCTTGAAAGTTTTATTCACAACCAGCTTAGCTTCTTCTAAGAATAACTGGTTTCGCAGTTATCTGCATGTGCGCCCTGGGATTCGCTTTAATGACTCTTGCTCGTCTTGGTTCTGCACATCAGCTGGTGCTACGGGACACCAGTTCATGGCGTTTTATCTCCTCTTCTATTCCTAAATTAAATCTCACATCAACTCACTTCTCCCTACCATCTCTATGCAGAAGATCTCCAAAATATACACACAAGCTCCACTCGTCGACTTAGCTGAAGTAATTAAACGCACGAAATCTTGCCCGTATTCGAAACTGGAGTAATGCCTACGGTCTCAAAGTCAATACACCTAAAACCCAAGTTATTGAAATAGAAAGTTCCCGCACTGTTGTGAAAATTGATTGGGAAACTCTCCCTCTAGTTAAACTTATCGGTGTGATTATCCCTTGTAGCATATATGTCAAGCACTTGAATGTATTCATAGATTGTCACTTAGCCTAGGGTCCACAGCTGGATGCAGTGAGTAGGAAACTTTTTGCTTCTGCAGGCTCAACAAGCTCGCACCATCTCTTCTTCTTCTTCTTGTTCTTGACTACACTGACGCCTGCTTTGTTGACCTTACAGAGGACCAGCTAAAGAAGCTTGAGCGTCTACGAAATGTACGAAATATCTGGATCAGATTCATTTTCGGATTACGCAAATATGACCACGTTTCGGAATTTAGCTCAAAGCTAAAGTGGATACCAATTCCTCTTATCCGGAATACTCACATTCTGTCCCTTTTATATAACATCCTCCAAAATATTTTGACTCCTTTCTGTTTAAAAGAGTGATTTGAATTTCTTCAAGCTCCCATCAATACCGAGTCCTTCGATCATCAGAAAACCTCCTACTGGAAACTCCTGCATACAACACTAGGTTCTAAAACAAGTCCTTTACAATTCAAAGGACTTGTCATAGTGGTAGCGCGTCTTGTGAATGCATTGCCTGTCTCGATAAGAAAGGCCTCGTTTCTGGCTGTATTCAAAAATCGTGTGAAGCTCTTTTACCTAACTGAAACATATTTTTTTGTTCTTTTAGGACGTGTTATAATATGTGAATGTATAATATATATATTATAATCTTTAGGTATGTACTTTAACATATTTATTATAGGTATCTTGTATAGTGTTTGAGTTTATTTTTTTATAATAGGCGCTTTTTGGAAACATTTTAGCGTACACCTACCTCTCTTACAATCTCTTAGTACCCTCTGGAGAACCTGAACCTCTCTCTGGCCTGGATGGATCCAGGCTTCATCTCAGGTCTCGAAGATAGCTTCTAAGCGATTAGACTACCCTTTGTACTTTGATCATAATAAGATTTTGTTTATTATGTTATTTGTTTATGGTGTATAATAAAGTATTTTCATTCATTCATACATTTTTAGATGACGAAAAAAATAAAAATGATAAACCTAGCTGCCTTGGCAGGATAAACTTATTATAAACTTATTTAAAAAAGTATTGGTATAAGAGCTACTGTAGTTATTTTGTTAATGTTTCTTGATAAATAAATAAGTTTTACTTTGGTAGTTAAATATAATCTTACTGATCGCTGCCAGCAATAGTTGGCAAAATAATTGGCTGACAAGACAGCCCAGGAGGTATGCTGTCTTATTATAGAAAAAAAGTCATAAAATAATGATGTCTGTTCGGAAGCTCCTTTCTTGGTATATTTGGTAAAACATGGCATTGGAAGTAGATAATATTAGGTCCCCAAGGACTTTTACTCTTCTAGAAGCATTTAAAATTTCCAAAAGCCATATAATTTCGACATATCCGGATGCCCGTCGTCAGCATCAGCTCAATTTCAAATCACACTAAAAGTACAGGTATATAAAAAACTCTTGGAGTTTCCTTAACTATTTTTGATTTGAGCCCTTATTCAAAAAATACAAAGCTTCAAAGTAGCTAAAGTTGTGTTCTAATTTATTTTTTGTTTTAGAATAATGGATGAAAGCTAAGTTAGCAGCATTTAGAACTACCAACAAACATTAGTTCTACTACATCCCAATGATATTTTAGGAATCATTACGAGAAGAGTGTTAAATACGAATGTAGATGGAAATTAGAGCAGAGGCTAAAGAAAAGACGAATGGATTGTGTGTTAGATGATATGAGTAAGAAAATAGTAAGTACTGAGATGAATTCTGATAGAGGAGAGTAAAAGAAGAAACATGTTTTGCCGACCTCACGTCATGTGGGACAAAGGCATAAAAATGATGATGATCTTAAGGGGAGAATAGGTAGATTCGAGACAATAACAAATTTATTCTTTATGTACTTACAAAAAGATTAATACAAATAAATAAATAAAATAATGCTGGACATTTTTCACACAGCATCATCTAGCCCCAAAGTAAGTAGAGCTTGTGTTATGGGAACTAAATGACTGATATACTACTTAGATATATTTTTTTTTGTAAATACATACATATTATACATAGAAAACACCCAGACCCGAGACAAATATTTGCAAATCAAACATTTGTCCCGTGGCGGGAATCGAACCCGCAACCTTCTGCATCTCAGGCGGGCCTTCGCCAACTGCGCTACAGAATAATACTGATGAAACAACTAGTTATCTCAAGACCGTTGCAAACGTTATGATATCCATAACATAGCAAGTCTTGGGCACGTTTTAAAATATGACTGCAGCCAATATTATTTTTATCATTCAATCTTTTCCAATAAAGCACATCGTATCCGTCCGTTTTCTCCGGTTCATTGTGAAATTTCGTGAGCTTATTATCATTAGTAGCAGATGACGATCCTTCCCTCTTGTTCCTCTTTTACAAGAATTCCTTTGTCTAACATTAAAGCCTGAATTCATAGTCGGGGGTTGAACAATCCCCCAAAATCCATCATTCAACAATTGCCTTATGGCTGGGCGCATAAAGGTTAAATTCGCACTTGAATTTTTACTTAGCGCCTGAACAGTCCCTATTTGACTATGAATTCGGGACTAAGTCTAGTGATACTCTTAGAAAATATGCTTAAGTATCTACCTAATAAATTGGCTTGAAATTAACGTTGAACTATTTAATTTTTTGTATATATCTATTGTTGTCCTGTCCTTTAGAATTGTGGCTTTAGAATTATTGAAAACTACACTATATTACAATATTTGACACTAATTTGGCGCAGAAATGCTCCAGTAGGAAAAAGGTAGTTAACACCTAAGGTATCTAAATTCTAAGGGTTTTTAACGAACATATCGACACGTCGCGATGCAGTGCAAGAGGGCCTCTCACCCGATGGACTGATAAAATCAAAGGTTGAGGGAAGTCGGTAGATGGAGGAGACCTAAGATTGTTCGTCATGGCACTCTTTCCAGCTCTGAAATCAACAGGCTCTTGATGATGATTATGTAATAATAAGGCAAAAAAAACTCATATATTACATATACAAAAGATTACTGATAGCCACCTACTACTACCCGTGTTCTATCCCGGAAATTATGTTCGCGTCATGCAGATGTGCGGGGAAGATAAAAACACCATTACCGTTTCTTGTGTGATAACTTGTACGCAAAAATGATTTAGTAGGTATTCAATCAAATTATTTTTTTTTAGACATCGTTACCTCTTCATATCAGCTAACTTTTTACTACTGACATCTTTGTTTTGTTTTTTGTTTAAAATTTTTTTTTTTAATATTTTTGCCGTCACCATACATAACTTATACGCACCCATTGGGATACAAGCGAATTTTTTGAACTAAAGAAAAAAAGGGAAGAAAAAGTGAGATTATCTGTTCATATAATGTAATACGACACATTGTTTAATCTCGTTAAAAGTTTTTGAGTAATATGCGAAAAAGTTTTTATTTATAGTACAAAAAACCGGTAATCATAGATATCGGTAGTAATAGTTAACAGTTGTAAACAGGTTTGAATTTATTTTCGAAGAAGGTAAAGGTAAAGGGATGAAATGTTCTTAAAAATGGTGTTCTGTTTATTTTTTTACAGAGCCCAAACTGAGACAAACCACAAAAACATTGATAACTTTTTCATATAGTTTAATTACGTATATAAAATAATCGTGGTTAAACACAAATGTCAAAATTTAATGCTCTTTTAACTTTAAACTTGAATTTATGTCATGGCAAGTCATTCAAGTCGCTTGCTTGTAGTTCCTGACGCGGAGAGTGCGCGGCCGCGGCAGAAGCACGCGCGCGAAAGACACCGCGGCGCGCACGTCGTAGTTGAGCCGTCACCACCGATCCCCGCAGCAAGTTACTGAATACATGGACACAGTGAATACTTCCTTTTCGCGAGGACTTATGACACCTTTCTACCGAATACTTAGTAGATTCTACGATGTTGTTTAGGAACCTAAGTATTTGTTTAGTAGTGATATCGGCGGCATGGAGTTCGTTGTTGGTATTACGTTCCAACTGTAACGGGACGTGATATTTTATTGTAATTGGACAATGGAGCATTTATTTTGCAATATACAATATATTATAATCGGTCGGTTTGCACTAGGATTAACTAATCACAAGTTTCTATATAAAAACTGTCACCTACTTAGAGTTCTTGATTAAGTTTTATTTTCTTACAGCAATTGCTTTAACACAATTTTGTCAAGTAATTTAAACAAAATAGTTCCATAATTTTAAAACCACCGATCGGTACCACTTAAGCGTAATACAAAATGGAGACGCGTCGTTTGTTCGGTATCAAAAACAGAGCAGACCGCACTAATTGCCAATTACGGTGTAAATTAGGGTGCGTTTACTGCGTAAATACCGATCCATTGGAAAACAATCAAGTCAGATTGTTGAATCTTAACAAAAACAAAAACTGAACACCCAAGACTGTGTTGAACGTATTTTCAAATATTACTCAGTATGGAGATCCATGATGTTTCCAATTAGGGAGTAATCAGAGAACGTCAATGATATCGAATCGGAAATTGGGGTATTGCCCACTAGGCCAGCACGGCTCTTAATCTTATCTTAACAAGGTCTCTAAATTAATAATATTAGTTATTTAAAAACAAAAAGAAATCTTAAAAGTGAACTTTCTTGGGTAAGCGTTTACAAGTTTTTAATTATATTCAACTTGCTTGATCTATTTGACATTTGAAAGGAGGTAAGTTTTCATCTAGTAAAAACGAATATTATTACTTATCTTAGTATCATCGCGATAGCCAGTCAAGTCGAAACTTAGTCGGTGCCTTTACTGTACGGTTTTCTATGGTATTGCATTCCATTGAAAAAAAAAACCAAATTTTCAACAAAAACACTTAACAGTTAAAATATAGGTAAATTATTATGGAATTTTATAATAAACTAGCTTCTGCCCACGGCTTCCCCCACGTGGTACTGTAAAGTTTCATCAAAATCAATTCAGTAATTTTTGTGTGAAAGAGTAACAAACATCCATCCTCACAAACTTTTGCATTTATAATAGTACTAGCTTCTTCCCACGGCTTCACACACCTGGTACCCGGATAAAAAGTAGCCTATGTGTTAGTCTGATATATAAGCTATATTACTGTAAAGTTTCATCAAAATCCATTCAGTAGTTTTTGCGTAAAAGAGGAACAAACATCCTCACAAACATTCACGTTTATATTATTAGTAGGATAGTAGGATTAGACCCGAAATAATAACGTACCTTAAAAGTTCAGACCAACTGTCTGAACTTTTAAGTGAGATATAGGTAATATTATCCTAAAACCTGTCTATCACTTCATCATCATCAACAACCTGTAGAAGCGCACTGCTGAACAAACGTCATCCAGTTCATCGGTCAATCACCTCAACAGCCCTTTAAATACCTAGTGTCTTTTAAAATCACACGTTTACCTTAACCTACTGTATTACACACATTTACGAGGGACCGAGGGGTTGATGATAATCCATCCAAAACGTCGCCAAAATATAAAATATATTTTACCCTATTTTAAATTCTCTCGGGCGACCACATTTTATTGCCTCAACGTCGATTAAGTTCTGAAACGTCAACATAAAATGTTAGTATGATACATGAGCTCCTAAACAAATGCAAGTGTTGTGCGAGGTTAAAGTCCCAAGAGGTTGCACTCAATTTATTTATACTTAAAGTAAAGTCTCTTGCAATATAGCGCATGTAATTGTTTTTTGTACTACACATACAAGGATATTAAAAGCATAAAGTGGTAAACGTTATCTTTTAAAATCTGGCGCTTCAGATTACATGAGATAAATTGTATAATCTTACTTTCATTTTCTGTTTTAAGAATGAAATTTTTAACCTGGGAGATAGAAAGGCCTTCAACTCTCTAACCCCTCCCCCACAAGTTTATAACATTGTGTCCTAGAAGTATGAATGAAAAATTATCAAGTAACATTTGTGAAAATTTATTTTAGTTTTGGTTTTGTTTTGTATGTCTTCAAGGAAAGTAATTTCATGGATAGGTTTTAACGTAACTCGTCCATAGTGGGCTTTGTTATAGATGTTTGCAGAATGAGGGGTTTTTAAATTAACTTGTACCTAAAGTCTTATCTTTTAAAGTAGCTCTGAAAACGTTTCTTATTGTATGAAATTTGTTCGAAGTGTCCAAAAAATATTGCTGGAAAATGTGAATATTGTGCACATTAAAACACTTTAAAACGGAACGCGACGAATTTGAAAATTCAATTAGAATTTCGCGTTCCTTTTTCGCATACAACCCGGAGATGCGAAAGGGGGAACAATAATTCATGCAAGCCTTTCTTCGAGATTAACCAAATAAAATCGAGTGAGTTTATCGTTAGGTACTCTAGTAACACTGAGTGAGTTTGAAAAAGTTCTATCTATCATTGGCACTACCTAAGTACCTTTTGATAGTAGGTACCTCAGTTATTATATTATATTGTGTCGGATGTAGCTTTTTTACCTATTAAGAAAGAAAAGGTCAAAATAAATTTAGTTTATTTCTTTCACTAGTAGTAATAGATCCTTAATTTTGACCAGACGTGTAAAGAGGTATATAAAGAGGATTTTTTCAGAAACACTGACGACAAAATTTACGCTTGTACAGATATAGGTAGTAGACATTTCTTAAACACGGCATTCATTTTTCTTATGATGTGTTAGACAGAAGATGCTCTGAAAATGTTTCTTTTTACAGAGGAGCCTTTTTATATTTTAATTTTGTTAATAAATTATTCAGATTTGCCTAGCAACACGTCTTTTAAGGGTTAAACCACACTATGCCGACGCGAAGGGGTTTAAGAAAAACATTGTTGTACATAGTACTGACATACATAGTATGATGGTGAATAATACTTCATTTATGGTACAACCTGGTCAAGTCATTGACCTACTAAGGTCACGCAGGGAGACCTTGAAATAACTATTGACACGATTTGCTATGTTAAGAGAGGAAGATACGATCGGCAAAAATAACAATACTGATAATATTTTTATTTGTTTACCGAAGCGAAGTCTATATCACAGAACTTTATGGTAAATGAATGGAACTATTTGCCTAACATTCCTATATAATTCTTGTCATTTCAATAAATAAAATTGGTTTTTACTTTTCCTGTATTATTCTTGTGATTTCATTGAATTTGCCATTGAATTATTTACCCTGGTAGTTCTATTAGGTACAATAATTTAAATGAATATAACGAATGAGAGTATTTTTATCAAATTATTTATTACATACTCATATGTGTGTTATTTACAAAAAAAAAAACTATTCCCATAATACCAGCTCTGCTTAGTTTGGGACTGCTGTGTGAAAAATGTCCAGAATTATTATTATTATTATACTAGATGTGTAGCTAACTTCTATAATAGACGTAGATACCTACTCCTTCTTAATCAAGTCTGACAGATGTCAAAAGTGACAGAAAAGTGTCAGCTGAAGGTGAGTGTATGATAAACTCCGTAAATGTTACATAAGCCATAATCAAGAAATCAAGAACTCCCAAAGTTCAAAGCTGATCGTCAACAATCAACAAACTTCATCATTAACCAAGTTTTAACCATCAATACGTTAGGTAAACATCTTAAATTTGTTAAGTGTGGCACACTTTAACTAACCCTAAAACAAAACAGAGGTGGTAAACATTTTCAAGGCCTTTCTCACAAAATCTGATATGAAATATGCAAAAAGCGTGCGTGGTTTCCCTCGGGTATAAACGTGTCCTCACCACCTACGTGCACCTTTGAAATACAAGGGTTATCGAATTTACTATGGGACCCTTACTACGATGATGGAGCTAGTAAGCTCTTTGGACCAAATGCGGTAGCAGAAGCTTTTTTTCTTCTTTAGCTTTTTGAATAGTTTTTCAAAAGAAACTAAAGCATCAAATCCTCGGCAATTAAATCGAAATGATCTCGGTGGCGCGGCGGGCTAGTGGAAAAATATTTGTATGTTCTGTAGATATCCATGCATATTATATGCATGATATTCATGCAATCCTATTGTGTCAGACACTATGTATGCGTCTGTTCATTTATTACATATGCCCCTGGCAACCTAAATTTCCAAGTTGGTATTTTCAGGTAAGTATGTTAGTTATTTCACAAAAGGTACCGCAAATGCGTCACTCAAAAGGAGCCCTAGAGGGAACAGGGGGAGGAGGGGGAGGACTGGTGTCATAGAATAGTAGATAGCTCTTAGAAGGTACGTACAGAGCCGCTGTCAGAAGTTATACCTACAACAACAGAAATCAATAGTTCGGAAACACATCGTCTGCCTGTCCTTACCCTACAATTAAGTGTAGGTACACAACATCATGAGAGCAGTGTTAGCCTATAATACTCTGCATGGTAGGTATACAAAAAAAAGTTCACTACTGTATATACTACTCCCTATGATGGTCATCCTCAGATATAATAGTTCGTAATTTTTGAGGACGCCAAGTAGGGAGTAGTCAAAAGCACATCCAATAATTAGGTATGTTGATGTGCACATACATTTCTTGAATCGAAAATTCTATGCTATGCCAGTACCTACCGTGCTTAGGTAACCAATATTAACAACTAAAGTAACAATGAATTCATGTTTTTAGATGAATTTGAAATATGTGCCTATAATCCAAGGTGTTTGGACACTGATTAGTTTAGCTACTTTTGGAGATTTGAAGGAGGCCTCGCCACCCGTTGACGAGTATAATCCTTAATACAATTTTACATTTAAGTTAAATCTCTTGTACTCTCAAAGTTAATTGTTTGAATGTCACGGTAATAAAGGAATAATAAAGGCTTTTTTAATTTTAATTTATTTATTTTATAGTTTAGCTATTGCATTTGATGGCGACTGTACTTAGTGTACTTGGCATGGAGGTGCGTTTATACATAGTATCCCAAACTAGTATGATGTGCGTTCGGCTGTTTCCTTTGTGTATTGGTGGCAGAGATCCACGTATTGCCTTTGCTACGTCCACGATTCTTGACATCGCCAAATTTTGTAAACATAGAACTTTCTTTTGAGTTTTTTATCTGCGCGAAAGGAGTTCGTTTGTGAGTGTGCTTGTCTGCTTAATTTTTTCTCTGAAACGGCTCAGGTTCCGGTTAAACTAACGCGATTGTGGTGGCTATCAAAGGGAAAGAATTGCGTGCATGCACTTCGCTACCATCAGTTTGCGGGGGCCATCTATGATTATATTATATAATTATGATGTTGAGTCTTTGCTCATTATAAATATAGGGTAGATGAATTTTGCTTGTCACCCATTTTTTGTACGACCTACTGGCGTTTTGAAACGTTGGATCGGTCCCCCCGACCCGCGCACCTCACCGCGGTGTCATCTCCGCTCTAAGCGGTCCCTAATTCATCGGCGGTTAGCTTGTGCTCCTACATTTAAAAGGTTGCCTCATCTGTATATTTTGTACTAGCTGTGCCACGGGCGCCATTGGCCCGATCGACTCATCGCCCGCCATGTTATTACTTCTTTTCTTGGCTCCTAAGGGTCATAGCGTGATGTTAAATAGAATATAATGTTAACCTTCTTTATGAATTGGGCTATCAAATGAAAATATAATTTTTCAATCCGACTGGTAGTTTCAGAGGCTAGCACGAACAAAAAAAATATCTTCATCTTTATTATTAGTAGGTATATAATATAGAATAGATATAGATTCTTACCTTAGTCGTTATTCACACAAAACATTAACATTTCTTCAATAATACACAGGCAGGTAAACAAGCAGATTTAGCTCAGTTTACTAATCTAAATAGGCTTTCATCTTTTCCAGTATAAGGACCCTGTAATGTAATCTTATCGTTATTGTTTTCTTACGAGCACTGCTTTCGTTTTACGGCTAAAATGACCGTCTGGACCGACGTCAGTCAATCATTTTGTTACTTGGGATATTTTGGGTTAGAATTTCGGGCCTGAATAACAAAACATCTGGAACGATTTATGTTACAAACAACAAAATACTGAACAACTTGAGATGAAGCACGATGAAGTAAATAATCATACGTATTTTATTTTATCAGTTTTTATAACCTTGTATAATTTTTTTTAAGTACATTTTTACATTTCAAACAGAAATTTACCAACAAAACCATATTAACACGCTCAGTATTTCAGTAAGTGGCGATGGGGTTGTAACCTGTCACGTGGATAACCACTTGCAAACGCGGGCATGTGCCAAATGTAATGTATGGACGTGCCTCCAACTACCCGCTACTTGCTTTCCCTTTAGACCTACACACTGAGTATGCCCATGGTGGGGAATACAGTTGTGAGTGTATTTATTTGAATTATTATTAATCAATTTCTTGTGTCGACATGTTTTGGGCAGTTTTATTTATTTAAAAAGTGTAAAGGCGAAAGATCTCATATCGGTGAGGTGAATTAATTAGCTTTTTCCAGCGAAATCACTACAAAGATTCCTTTGAACACTAAAGGCTTTGGTACACTTCAACCTTCTTAAAAGCCGGCTGAGCCATTTCAAGCTTCTTAAGGAGCGGGTAGTATTTATTTTTTTAGCTTTTCGAAAAATGATCCAAAAAAAGAGATGGAATACAAACACGAAAGCATAGCAAAATACATTTTAAATATTTTTTTCTAATGCTAAGTCCATGTTTGCGGTTTAAATATCTAAAAACTATTGGTATAAGGCTATTCCAAATAAAAAGCGAAAAACGGTCAATAAATAAATAAATAATAAATAATGCTGGACAATCCACACAGCATCATCTAGCCCCAAGCTAAGCAGAGCTTGTATTATGGGAACTGCATGACTGATATACTACTTATATACTTTTTTTTTTGTAAATACATACATAATATACATAGAAAACACCCAGACCTGAGACAAGTATTTGCAGATACAAACATTTGTCCTGTGGCGGGAATTGAACCCGCAACCTTCTGCGTCTCAGCCGGACCTTCACCCACTGCGTCACAGAGGTCGTCAATGTCTTTCTTGGCACAAAAATCATACGACACTATCGCTCTCCATGCATTTATTTATCGCTTCCTTCTCGTTTATACTTACACCGGGTTTCTTAGTGCGATGTGGGGTTAGTGACGCGGTCAGTCTGAGGTAAGCAAACCTGTTTTGTTTTTATTTAATTTGATGTTTAATTTGTTTGTTTTGTTGTATTAACTTCATTAACATGCAAAACAACATCCATAAACTAAAACTGTTTAAAGACGGATGCGAAAAAAAATATCTCTTTTTTATTTTTAAGATCAGTAAAAATGTTGGTCTTCTCTATGTTATGCCCAAATGTTTGACCGTTTTTCGCTTTGAATTTGTTATATAAATATAAGGAAAAATGTAGGTTGCCTTTTATACTTAGTGTATACAGCTGAAGTTTCTTTTTTTTAAATGAAAATTACAAGTTTTCCGTCTAGGTTTTAGCTTTAATGCAAGATATGTAAGTTTTTATAACCTTATTAAACCATATAATTTATTCGGGTGGTGTTTCCTTAACTAGCGAGTGGATACTTAACCTCTTTCAGCATAATTAAGCTCCTTAAGCTAGTTTTAAATAGGTTAGTGGGAAGCCGCAGGCAGAAAGCGGATACTCTAAAAAGAACACGTTTAAATTCCATCTGCAGGAAAATGATTATTTCCTTAAAGGTAGGTGACTACTTTCAAAGAACAACAAACCCTTACTTTAAAAATGAAAATCGGGTAAGGTTAACTTTTTCGGGCCTTAGTTGTAAGGATATTGGACATTGGTCCAAAACTTTTTTAAACTTGGAAGGGAACTTACCGATCTAATCTTTATCATGAGAATATAAATCAACAATAATAATTATACATAAACATAATATAGGCGTTTACTAAAAATACAAATGAAAAGTCCGTTACAAATGATAAAACCGTTGTTCAACTGATCCAATCACTACCAGCATTTTGGATACACTTCGGGTGTATCCAAAATACTGGCTATTTATCACGCTGAATGGCATATCTAATGCATTTAATGCAACCTGCTCCATACAAAAATACTTAGATTGCACACTAGCTTCTTCACACGGCTTCGCCCGTGTGGTACCCGGATAAAAAGTAGCCTATGTGTTATTCTGATGTATAAGCTATAGTACTGTAAAGTTTCATCAAAATCCGTTCAGTAGTTTTTGCGTGAAAGAGTAACAAACATCCATCCTCACAAACATTCGCGTTTATAATATGTAGTTAGTAGGATGTAGGATTTTCGCAAACACGCCCAAAGTTGTGTCCCGCGTGGACAAATTGTGGCGTAGTCTGTGGGTAGACATTCAAAAGTCATGCCTAACATTATGCCTCGACCGGTCCCAAGGTGCCGTATGCATAATAAACGGACAACCGCCATACCTAATAATGCATACCTCGTCCAGCGTGACTTGAATATTGCTGTACGTAAAACAAGACGACATGCCTACGAACCTTCAGTGAAAATTCATAGCTGCTGTCTATTTTCAGTTTTCGGCCGCTAGTGATAAAGTAAAAAATATTTTTTATAAAAGGCACTTTCAAAAAAATTCTGGTAGGTATAAAGCTGGACGGCGGTCGACGTAAAATTGTATAGCTCAGAAGATCGAGCATTCACTCGAATGATATTATAGTGATGGTGATGATTGTGCAAAAAAAAAGTATTGCAAAAGTTATTTTAGAATATTATTACAACTATACCACGTACTTTACTATTCTCCTGCTGACGTCTCACGACCGTCGAGCGTGGTCGCGGACGGTGCTCATGAGGAAGGACCTCTAAACGGTCAACGAAACGTCAGCAGGAGAACAGTAAAGTACGTGGTATAGTCGTAATAATATTCTAAAATGATACCAAACCACGATAATTTTAATTCTATGCAAATGTTGTTTTGAAAATCGTGTTATTATACTCTACACTCGAGTATATATAATTTGGGGCAGCAAAATATTTGTGTTAAGCTAACTATCGTCTCAGATAATACCGGGAGTAATAAGACTACTCCTGAAAACATAAGCAGTGCTTTCAGACCATGATGTTGAAAAAAATACCGGATAAGTGCGAGTCTGACTCGCGCTCCGAGGCTTCCGTACAAGTTTATGTTTACCGAAATAATTAACAACATTATTTAATTTATAAACGATGAAAGCAAAAGGCAAACTTAACTTTATAGTTGAAAAAAATTTCAGGCCATGATTATAAGTCAATGGGGAGTATCCTATAGGTTTTGATTTACTTTGCGAATATCCAAATAAAAGGCATAAATGGCTGTATTTTTTGATTGCGTTAAATCTACACATTCTTCAGAAAAAGGGTCTAGACACTTAGACAGACAGACAACGAAGTGAGGGGGGAACGCTTAAAAGAGCCTGAAAAGCAGTTTTTTATGTTTTCATAGTTAACACTCATGGTAAATCCACCGAATTTTCTAGTTAATTCACACGTAAAAAAAATTAAGTGATCATCTAGGAAATTGAGTTGAGTCACGCAAAAAATGCATCATATAGACTAGGTTTTAAAAAACCCTGTCTCAAAATCATTCCATAATACCTTAAATAAAAGTAACCACCTGGAAAATACTGTACAGGAAACCCCCCGATGGGCCAATGTTTTCCTCAAATATGTTTTGGGAGAGCTCTATGTCCTTTAGTGGAATTCAAGAGTCTGTTGATGATAATTATATAGATGGTGTAGATAGTGCTACATTCCAAGCTCCACTGTACTTTTGGTAGTAGCAAAACAAATACTTCAGCTTGAAAAAGCTAGGATATTCGATTACCCGAACAGCCCCGCAGTGACCTCCTCAACAGAGCTGCAATAAAACGAAATGAATCCTGTACTCTGGCTACATTTATTAATAAAGCAGAGATCAATACTTTCGACAAAGAGACGAAATAACGTTTTTTTATACTAAAACCGTCAATTTGCATTATTTTAACTAATCTTTTGCAATATTAGCCAGCTTTATGATGCTACCATTATGATGCTGGGCTTAAAATCGGACACATTGATTAAATATTTTAAACATTTTATCGATTAAGATTTTTAAAATCACTTTAAATTAAAATTTAATTAGTTAAACACTGCTTTGTCTCTTTCTAACAATAGTCATTTTTAAAATCAAACATTCGAAAAAAGGCATTTAAAAACTTTCATATGCAAGTTACCTCTGGTACCTCTGACTTCTTACTTGATATCCTTTCACAGCTGCGTATTGTTTATGGAACTGTATATCCACCATGGGAAATACATTCGTATGCTTGTCTCCTCCCCCTGTGCTCAGGTACCAGCACAAACTCGTCTTTATCAAAACGCGTCTCCTAACGCCGGTGAGCGCAGTATCAGATGCCGGAAATCGGCTTCCTGTGTAACACAGTCTCACTCGCGATAAAGGTCTCATGTTAATTCTGCTGAAGGAAGATGGTAGATAGCAAGTTAGTTGGAAGAGATGCAATGTTGCAACAAAATTGAGTATTCTGCAACAATTGGATTCTTTATCAAGTTGATTTGACATGCTACATAAGTTTAAAGTTATGTACATAGGTTATAGATATATAGTATTACTATAGAAATCATAGAATTAATTTTTTTCAGGGTTCAGGGGCGAAAATTCAACCATTATTAGCTTCGTCATTTCCGATTTTAATAGCAAAAAATGAGAAACATAAATAATGGAGTACCTATTTCGCACAACCCCTCAATGTCTAAAGTAGCGTTTTATTTTATTGCGTTTCCTTGTGTGGGGTATCAGGTCTTATAAAATCACTTTGAGGTTAACGGTTTATGATTTGAATGAATGTATGAAAATGATTTTTTTTTGGTCAAAATAAACGCGGAAAAAACATACTGAGTACGTGAGGTTATTTACTTTATGATTGAGCTAACTGTAGAGTTGTTGTTCCGCTGTCAGAATTTCTCAGATTCCCTTATTAATCGCTGGCCATAAGCTAGAGTTTCGTTCAGAACCCGTTCAAACGTCTAACGGAATCCAAGGCTTAGCTATAGAACTAAGCCCCGAATTCTGAACTTCGCCTAGAATTTGTAAACATAGGTTTACAAAAACTAAAGAAACATCACAAATACAAAGACCCTAAGTAAAAAGTAACTATAAAATGCTCTAATTCAACATCCGAATGTATCACACAAGAGAGATAGCAAGTAGCAATATTGTGTTAAGCCGGCGAGGGTCGAACCGGCAATCCCCTTATTTCCGTCGTCCGCAGCTAGCTCTCACTACACAGAGGATCTGATGTACTTGAATGTGTCTGTTGGAATAGGGTTACCACTCAACAAAAACCGGGTAAAATCTTTAATAGTCTCTGCATATCTAAAACGCCGTAAACGTTATGCCTGAATCAAACGTAAGCTAGGTATGCATTTTAATATTAAAATAAAATAGGCGATAGTCTATTTCATGTTCTTAATAAAAGCTTCGATAAGAAACAAATGCTTAAATAAAAAAAAACTCTTTTTTTAGAACCTTAGTTTCGTTCGGTGACTGTTTGATGGTAAATTAAGTCAAATTATATCTACTTCTCGCAACTGGCCCATAGAGTGGGTCCTTCAAACACTGGCCATAATCACTGATATCTATTATAGAGCCTTTAAGCATCTGCATTCTACTCTAACTTTTGCCACTATAACTTGCTAATTCTGAGCTATAATATAATTACATAAATAACTTAAATTTTACTTGCTTCGAACCTAGCAATGTATTTTAATTAATTTGAAGATCAGAAAGTCTGTCTGCTTCAAAATCTAAGGAAGACCATAATATTTATCATGAAAAATAATACCTAATATTTTTTAAGACCTTTGCAAGTGTGAGACAGCCGTACCCGTTACGGTTGGTAGGTACTTTTTCTTATTGTAATCGCGTGAAATCGAACAAAACGCATTAGTGTCTATAAAAGCAGTACACTTATGTGTTGGATATTTTAGGCATTTTAAAAAAGATAACATTTTATTTCGAATCTCCATTTGATAGTAATCTGTATATTTTTTTATGCATATAAATGAATATAAATTCTTACTGTAGGTATTCCTTCTTGTTACGTTAGGTACTTATTTGGAATATTGCTTGTGTTTTTCCCACGTTCCATTTATCTTTTAGACAGTGTGTATACGAAGGTGTAAGTAAGCCTGATCAACCGTTTACCTACTCCAAGTTTTTCAAATTTATTAAAAGACTATGAATGTTTTATTAAGTATATATTTTTATTATATCAGCTGTTTTGATCCCGCTGCCAAGCCTCTCCCCATTATTCTCAGACTTCGCGGTCTGTGGCTACTTCGTTCCAGTCTATTAGGGATTGCTCCAGTTCATCCTGCCATCTCCGTTTTTATCTGCTGCGTTGGTTGCTTTGTCACTAGGTCAGGACGCCATTCGGTGGCTTTCTTTTCCCACAGCTCACTTGGCATGCGACAGATGTGGCCAGCTCAGTTCTACTCCAGCTTGGCGACTTTCGAAGTTTTGAAGGCAGTTCGGTGTTTCTGAATCTATCCGTTTACTTGACACCCAGAATGCTGCGCTCCAATGCACGTTGGAAAACATTGAGCTTTTACTTTTGAATGTTGGTCAGAGACCAGGTTTTATGCACCATATATCGGCACGGGGAGGATGCATTCGTCCATAAATTTATTATTATCGATTCGCCTGCCACTAACACCCGCAAAGACTTCAGTGCCTCCCGTGATCATGGTATATAAAACTGTGCTGAAATACATATATACTTAAAGTTACGCCTGTTACCGGTAGGGGTAAGGGGAAACCAAGGATTTCCACTTGATACGATCTTGGCTTATGTCTTTGTGCCGAAAATATATTCAAACTCACAAAAATCATGGTAAATATAACAATATTAGAAAAAAAAAAAACAGATTACTGCTTTATTTATTATATAATATCGAAAGCCCCAAACTACTCAGCATTATACATTATGTATCCAGGCGTTCTTTAAAATGTTACTGACAGGTTGGAATGGCATTAAATAAATGGAACTTCCGTCTGCTACGGCAACATTCCTCGTTTGATTGCTATCTGAGTTTAATTAAAGCATCGATCTTTCATCAGATGTTCTCGTACGATACCTAGCCTAATGACGACGGTAGGTTCACTGTATTTGAGTGACAATTTACTACTAGACCAGTAACCCACTGATAGGTTATAATATTCCTCCCTTATAATCCTCAATTTACTTAGATTTAAATTAGTCATGTTGGCCTAGTAGACGGTACCTTGACTTGCAATCCGGAGATCGTGGGTATTCGAACTCGTTCGTGCACCAATAAATTTATCCATGCTAACTACTTAGCAAAAAGCGAGCATGTGTCAAACACAATGTTTAGACGTGCCACTGACTACCCTCTACTTGTTATCTTGAAAGATGTATGCCATTTGAGGATGCCCATGGGGAACAAAAATTGAGCGTGATCTTCATCTATTGTTGTTCATCTTTTTTTTTAACTCAAATGATGCACTCAATGTATAGTAAACTAGCTTCTGCTCACGGCTTCGCCAGCGTGGTACCTGGATCAAAAGTACCTTATGTATTATTCTGATGTATAAGCTATATTACTGTAAAGTTTCATCAAAATCCGTTCAGTAGTTTTTGTGTAAAAGAGCAACAAACATCCATCCTCATAAACTTTCGCGTTTATAATATTAGTAGGATAGGATAAATGCAATGCATAGTAGCTTACAGAACCGACCACTGTTTGCGAATACAATTCATATACCTAATAGTAAAAATTATACAGAGGAATACAGAGTGCAAATGAATTCGCAGAGAAGTAAAATACCCTGTTGTGTACGATGCTGCTTTCGGTATGAGCTACTGCCTACTACAATACGCAGCTTCAATTATAAAAGGTAGGCTCATTTGAATGGAACGAATTGATCGAGGCTTCTAGACGATCAACTCCAAATTGATTGGCAGAAAATGAGTAGGAAATAACTTGAAAATTGATACTTATGATTTATGTTACAAAAACATTTTCTTGTAAACTAAACTGACACAACCCTGTGTTTATAACACTGTCCATTTGAAGGCCTTGCATGACTTTGTGACTGTTTTAGCACTGCTCAGTTTTACATGGAACAAAGTCAGGCCTATCTCAAATAAGAAACTCCTTCATCAACATCAGCAGCCTATGCACTGCTGGATACAGGCCTTCACTAAATAGTACAATGATGAATGATCGTGGGCTACCATCTACTGGCTTCACAGCTCATAAGATGCCATATATCCATCGGGTGCGGCGTTCTTACACTGACTATTTTCCCATTTTAGGGAAGCCTAGGTGATTGTTTTTTCAGTTACATTTTATTTAATTATTATAGGACTCTTTATTACTATCGTCCTCATCAGAAACCACGTTTATAAATTATAATAATGCTGGACTTTGCACACAGCATCATCTAGCCCCAAAGTAAGAAGAGCCTGTGTTATGGGAACTACATGACTGATATACTACTTATGTACATATTTTTGTATATACATATTATACATAGAAATCACTCAGACCCGAGACAAATGTTCGCAGATTATACAAACATTTGTCCCGTAGCGGGAATCGAACCCACGATCTTCTGCGTCGCAGGCGGGCCTTAGCTCACTGCGCCACAGATGCCAACAATTAAAACAAGCTGAACCAAAATAGGAGATTTAAGTTTAAAAATAACCCAGATTAGTGGTATTACGTGGCTAGACTTCAGTCCACCTCGTATTTAGAGCATTTCAACCAAGATTAGAAGTAATCCTGGATTTGCGGACTCTTTTCGGTATTTTAGTTCAAATACACAGCATTAATGGTAAAAAAATTGCTACAGATAGTAGATGATTACCTATTTTGGTAAGTGTACCTACTTAGTTTTGTAACTTGGATAGTTTGTAACCTTTGTCACATATTTTCTGAATCATTTTGGAATAACTAGCTTTTTATAAAATTACTAGATACTGCCCACTGCTTCCCCCGCGTGGTACCCGGATAAAAAGTAGATTAAATGTATCTCTAACCGTTAAGGTAGCGTTTGTAAGAAATGCAAACTCTCAACCGTTTTCCGTTGACTTATTTAGTAGAAAATCAATTTTATTTTAGTGGGATAATATTATAGTTTATCTCCAACCCTGTAGGTCAGTTCTAAATATTGGTGAAATATTTTTTAAAATACAATGAGTTGTTTTGGAGATTACCTCTTACATCCAAACTCAAACTAAAAAATATTTTTATAATATAAGTGTATATTAAACTATTAATGTGACTGAAAGGAGTATTTACGAGCCACTAATTTTATTACCGCACGGTTCTTCTGGGGTGTGAAGTGCTATCTCGCCGTAACACAGTGTTTAACTAGCACGGGAGGTAACTTACATTACAATATCACAAGCGCCTGCACAAATGTAAATAGCCTTATAAGTACGATCGTCTTATAAAGCATCTTTTCCATTTATAAGCACGCTTAAAAATTGTAAATTAGTCCCTAAGTTTATGTGTGAATAAATTTATCTTATCCTATCTTATCTTATCTTATCTTATCATCGCTCACACATTTCAAGGCAGTTCATTCGGTGACTCAATCTGGGTCAATGTATGAACCGCGAGCAAGAAAAAAAAACAGTGGCACCTAGCAAAGAAAGGTAGTCATTCCAATACCTAGGTACATTAGAAATCTTTCCCTCTTACAATGATCTGCACTCAATGAGTGGCCTGGTTTGGTTTTTTCTTTTTATCTAACTACCAGCTCAAACCACAGGGATTAGGGATTCCAGCGAAGTACGCTTTGTAGAAGCTTTATTTTATTTTTTCAGTTCTACGCGGTGTGTTCGTAATAGGGTAAAACATTATTTTGATATACTTGTAATTATGAGCTGGTTATAAATAACCTCCAGAGATTTAAGACGTATCCATAAGATTTGAATGTAAGGGCCCGGTCAAACACCTGGCGATGGTGGTCAAGATCAAAGGAAAAGAGTTGTCAAGTGGTGATAAAAGTTCGCGTTGATGTGCTGGCAGCCACCGCCACCGCACCACCACCGCACCACCACCGCACCGCCACCGCACCACCACCAAACGGCCTCGCCACCGCAACGCCACCGCACCGCCACAGCACCGCCACCGCACCGCCACCGCACCGCCACCGCACCGCCACCACACCGCCACCGCGTTAATTTGACCGGGCCCTAACAGTGGCTTTGTTCATATGGATACTTGACGAGTGACTACGCGACACAATTTTGACGGACATGCTTATTCTTTGAATGCCTTTACAATCTTACTCTAGCTCAATGCGCTGTGATTTCGTGTGAAATCCCACTACCCATTTTGCGACTGTGATTACATTGATTAAACTACTATTTTACTGATTCCTAAAGTAAAATTCCTAATTGGCATTAAATTCGCTCACATTGCTACTGTGGCATCCGTAATTCACGTTCATTGAAACTCCGATGCCTCACCACAGGGATGGTTACATCCCTATGGTGCTGGTACAGTCAGCAACAAGGTTAGATTAATATTTTGAGATTCCTCTTTTTCCTTTCAAGTTGGTCCACAAAGTTAGGGATCGTTATATCTTACAAATACAAGTCGATAGTGTGTTTAAAACATAGATAGTTTTACATTAACTTCTAGATAGTTTTTTAAGATCTAAGGTACCCACTATTTTTTTAAAGTTAAAACACTGGGACTTGAAAACAAACTATTTATAACTGCTTTTTTAAATTCGGCCTCGCACACGTAATACCCAGGTAGTCTAACCGTCTGCAACAACTCAAAAAAATATAAACATTACTTAGTTACAGTTACTTAGTGAAACTTTGTATACGGCAGAAACATAGGAACTATCAAAATTAAGTGCAAACAGGCCACGTTACAGGTCACATAATATCGGTCCGAAGTTCCATAAGTATATTTATGAAGGATAACTTATGTCGCTGAGTGTACATGCCCCCAGACAGTACCTACTCCCCAGCGAAGTACACCTGCATTGCGAGTAAAAGAAACTCATTAAAACTTTTTTCAGCGGCTGATACACTGAGGCGAGGTTCGTGACGCTCTTTCAGCATAAATAAAACTTTGTCCATTTTAAAACTCGGTGAATACGTAATTGACATTTTTATGAAAGCCTTACATTCATAAAAAAGTGGAACCGTCATAAAGCGGTTGTAAATTTAAATTGACATACTTAGTTTATAAGTTGACGTTTCTATATTACTATCTGTCCATGTACAGATACTTTATCGTCTTTCATTATATAGGATGAGCCGCTGTTAACGGTGACTATTGACGTTGCCCAGTGATTCCGGCCGTCATATATGGTAACGCTATCACAGAAAATTGTGAGAGAGAGGCTTGCCGGTCGATAATGCAAACAAACTTGGTTTAATTAAAGTCGTTAGGATTGCAATATTTTCTGCAACCGGAGCTGCTTATTACGGAATAATAAGTAGTTACTTGTATAAAATAGTTTTCTCTTTAGAGGATTCTGATTACTGTTTACATTTTAGAAATGCCAACACGTTTATATATTACTTTTGAAACTATCATATATAAATAAATATAAATAAATAACCACTAGACACAAACATAGTCCTGACTCCCACACTAGGATCGGGAATCGAACCTGCACCGCCCCGCTACTCGCCCGTCACGTCCCAGATTTTGTCCAATAAATAAGAAATATAAACCAGATAAAATTTAAACACAGATTAGTTCAGGATCAGGACTATGTACTCAAAATTAATATAAACTTGACGTTGTTAAAACATCTAAATTCAAATGCAGTATATTACGACTGATAAAATAATGCCGCAAAAACGAGCCAATTTTTTACATGACATCCTTTACCGCTAAAGTAAATGGTCAATTAACCGTAAACTTACAAAACCGAGTATGGTTACTAAATGCGATGTAGCCAGCTTGGTGATTTTTTGCCAAATCTGGCCTCATTTTGATAGACAGTTGAATTGACTATACAATTATTTTTTAAGTTACATGGTTCAATTTATAATTAATGTGTGATTGTACCATTATCATGATTGTTTATAAACAAGCTCATCATCATTGTCTTATGATAAAGTCATATGATATATGACTTCAATTTGAAAGAGTCAAATAACCGGATTAGCATTGCCATTCAGCGTGGCTATGCGGCCAGTATTTTGGGAACGCTTCCGTCTGGTAGTAATCTGGATCAGTTGAGCTATCTATAGATCGTTTGCAATGGTCTTTATATGGCTACCTGTTTCATCTGTATTTTTTGTATATACCTACTTGTAAATAGTTGTATGAAAAATGTATTAAAATAAAATACCTAAAGAATAAAAATAAAAACATTTAGGTACCTACTACTACTGAGTCGTTATAAGATGTTTAATGTTTTTATATTTGAATGTGTCTTTAAACAAGTTTTGGATGTCCTCTCAAGTTTGAAAGTCCTCCCTTTGTGCATTGTTTGTGTGCAATAAATATTTAAATTAAATAAATAAATAAAGGCTGGCGAACCTGACGAAAACCAGCTGGCAATACAGACTAAGTAAATAGATGGGTAGTAATATCGTATTGCAATGGTTTGCTAAATAAACTGTATCATAGAGCATCGTTCCATCCAACCGACAGTGAACAGTGATAGAATAAAATGAATTATTTATTTCGCGTTTTAATATTTATAGCGATTTCTCGCACGGATGGAGGCATCTTTGACAGGTTTAGCGGAAAAAAACTAGATTCAACACAAGCAAAGGAGCTACGTGCAAAAAACGCCACTGAGTGAGTTTTTTTGTCTATGAATGAGTGTTAGTAGAAGAAAAGGTGAATAGATTGTGTGAACGATGATATGTGAAATAAAGAAGTGGGCAGCTTATATAGAAGAATGAAAGTCAAATTCAGAAGATTTTTTTCATTGAAAATCACAAGTATCATATGGAAACGTCTTAGCTTACTAACAAAACTACAATGTTTTTCAACAATAAATTTATTTTTTCTTGAAAAAAAAAACTCCATCATAAAGGTAATAGTAGAGAAATACAGATTTATACCTATGCAGGTTTTTAAATGTTGTAAAGTAATTTTTTACAACATTTAAAAACCCCCGTCGTGTATTTCAACACATTGTAGCACCCCTATTGAATTATTACGGTAAAACCTATTTCTCGACTTAGCAAGGGCACTGTCGCCGTGCCTTCAGATTTAAGAACCATTTAACGTTATACAAATTAATTGCAGAAAAATACCGCATATCAATCCGATAAGCCGTTAATAATAATACTGAACATTTTCACACAGCGTCATCTAGCCCCAAAGTAAGCAAAGCTTGTGTTATGGAAACTAAATGACAGATATACTACTTATATACATTTTTTTTGTAAATACACACATATTATAGAAAACACCCAGACCCAAGACAAATATTTGTAATTCATACAAATATTTTGGAATCGAACCCGCAACCTTCTGCATCTCAGGTGGGCAGTGCGCTACAGAGGTCGTCGTTCCGGAGATAAATGGTGACAGACAAACAAACAAATAAACAAGAGATAAGAATTGGATTCGCATATACGGGCTCATATCATCGAGGGTGAAAATAGTCAAGAGTCATAATTGTTGGGTAAAGGCCCGACCAAACTGACGCTGGGGATGGCGATGGTCGGTTGTCAAATTTGAATGTACTAGACATGAGTTTGATATATCGAAACGTAACTTATATCGGATATGGGTTAGATATCATACCATATCGATATTTAAATCCACATAACCGATATAATGAAAACTAATCAAAACCTCAACTGTTACTAAAGACATGAACAAAACGAAAACTTCACAAACCAAACGAAATGACATATGGAGCGAATATGACGTAACATTATTGCACATCGATGTACTAAATAACTGTATAAGTTGGTGGTTTCGTAGTTAGTTTGCTTATATAAAAATTATGTTAACGTTTGAAACTCCTACGACTAATATCAATATCTGAAAACCGTTTTCTATATCAATGTGCAAACTGTATATCGATTACATAACCGTTTGCGGGAAAAAACGATAACGCCCATGTCTAGAATTTACTGATCATCAGCCCGCTTAGCATGAGCACCCAAGACAAAGTTTCGTCTACGAAAGAGAAGACAAAAACTATTTCTGTCGCCTATTCTGTCAAACAAAAGAGCGGGACAAAATATTTTTTATCTTCTCGGCGATAGACAAAACCGTTGTCTTGGGTGCCCATGCTAAGCAGGCAGGTAGTGGTTGTCAGATCTACGGGTGAAAAAATTAAGGATTATATTTCACATTGGACTTTTATCAACTTTCCGTTATCAAGTAACCGATAGTCTGTTTATACTTTTCCATGATTTTTATTTTATTTTATTTCATGTCTGTCACAGGCGGTGTTCTATCGAAATAAAAGCGTGTACACCGCAGGAGGGAAGCCGAGTCGACGGTACATGTAACAACTACAATCTCCCAAGCCGTGGGGCCGCTGGGGGCCCTTATCTGAGGCTTCTGAAACCAGACTATGGAAACAGTGAGTTCAGAATAACGTAGTTACACTATTCTCGCTCTCTATCCTATCCTACTATCGTACTTCCTACTAATATAATAAATGCGAAAGTCTGTGTGTGTGTGTATGTGAATGTTTGTTACCATTTACCTCCGTAACTACTAAATCGGTTTTGATGAAATTTGGAAAGTAGATAGTTTAGGTTCTGGAATAACACATAGGCATATCTTATTTTCAAAAATCAACCCCTAACGGGGTTAAACAGGGTGGTAATGTTTCTATGAAAAAAAAATGTTTGATTCGCTCAAAACTCTGTACAAATAAACTTTAAAGTAAATAATAAAACAAGTATTTTTTTAAAAAAACTACCCTTTGGGGGTGTGCACAATTGAGTTCTAAAATTTGTTTAAATTGTAATCCTTAGTTTGATTCATTCAAAAGTTGGTGGACGTAGTTTGAAGCCTGGAGACGGTCATATGCTACTTTTATTAACATACCACGCGAGCGAAGCCGCGGGCAACAACTAGTAATATCATAATAAACAAATGCATTTTTCACACAGCATCGTCTAACCCCAAACTAAGCAGAGCTTGTATTATGGGAACTACACGACTGATATACTACTTATATACTTTTTTTTTGTAAATTCATACATATCATACGTAGAAAACACCAAGATCCGAGACAAATATTTGCAGATCATACAAACATTTGTCCTGCGGCTGGAATCACACCCGCAACCTTCTGCGTCTCAAGCGGGTCTTCGCCCACTGCGCCACAGAGGTCGTTAATAGTTATTTATAAAATTAAATAATCCATTGAAATATTGGTATGGATACCTACTTAATATTTATTATTTATTGCTTGTATACGTATCGAGGAACGGTATCACGCGCGCTGATATGATGGAATGTGAAAAACGAAACGTTTCATGGCTGTTATTCTAAAATGTAGATAGACTCGGCCAGAAAAAGATTGCTTTTTGCCGGCTATTCCTATTTACAACTTTTTTTTTGGGTGACAAATTGATAATTTGTCATTAACTACAAATCATTCGGAGATGTAAAAATGTATAATTTAATCATCTCCAACACTTAAAATGGCCCATCATATTGGTCATCCTCAGAAATTCAATACATTAGATCTTTGAGGATATTATTTAGGGGGAAGTCAGAGGTACATCCAAACGTTATAATTAGCATATGCCTGCGTTTAACAAGTATTTAGCATTCCACGTGACAGTTTGCAAGCATATCACCGCTAGTTACTGACGATATTGACTAGTTTTTACTGTATTTAATCAATACTGACCGCTTTTGCGGCTATTGGTTCAAAATTGCATGCGGTGAAATAGTATACCATTTAATAGAAACGTCAAAGGATAGTCAAATGTGATTAATTAGTAAATATCAAATTAACGGGTCATTTACCCACACTAAAATTGTAGGTGTTCTTTTTTGTACCTATCATATGAATTAATAGGTAGGTACATTGGGCAACGTTATAGAGATTATTTGTTTTTTTTTGAAAATCACTGTCTCACTAGACTTTGAATGATAATGCAATAGTACAAGCATTGCTCGAAGAACATTCGTGTCAATACTCAAGGAACTCAAGATCACTAATTGGCAACGTTCCATCCGCCTCCAACGAGTCCTAGAGTATTTTGGTCATAATATAGAGAAGCTCTACTTAGTACCCACCAACCTATGTACCTAGATAAGATATATAGATAGATAGATAAGATAGATAGATAACTCTTTATTGTACACCACATACTATGTTGCTTACAATTTCAAACAGAGCAAATCACAAGCTAATCGCGGGAGTACAATGGGCGGTCTTATCGCTTATAGCGATCTCTTCCAGACACCCATACTCATATTTACAAATAAATACAATTATGTGTGTTAGCATGTGTTAGTTCCGTACGTAGGTATCTTTTGTAGCATGTTATGTATATTTCATGGAATTAGGTACTACATTAAATTTATTTATAAAACTATGTACAACTAAGTACTACTACTAAGTAGGTATAAACAAAAAATACAGATTAAAAAAAAATCTGAGAAAAGAATGCTGGCTAAAAAAAAAACCGAATTCCCCAAAATCTTTGCGGAATCTACAACGATTTCAATACATAATGCATTGTTTATGAATTCCTGTGTTTTGTATTTTGCTTTGGTGTGCAATAAAGAGTTTATCTATCTATTCATCTTAAGTTTACGCTGGTTCTTAAGTCTTAAATCACAAGATCCCGAGGGCCATGTCTGAAGTTGTTTAAATCGGACTAAGCCAACAGTTAGTTAGCTTGAACCTACCGTTAATTATGCATAAGTTTCTCGCTACGTCAGCATAACCTTATGTCCTGCGTAAACCTTCAACTTTATGGTAAGTAGGTTTATTATGATTACTACATATATATGTTAAGTGTTGTCTTAGAGGGCAGTACCCTGACTTCCGATCCCGAGGTTGTGGGTTCGAACCCGGGTTAATCAATGGATTTTTCTATTTGAAATATTTTTGTCCACAATGACAGGTGAACCAAAAGTTCGAAGGCATGTGTTATTGGTTACTGTTCTTATGTGCTTGCAACCTGTTACGGGGAATGGTAACTACTTACAAAACGCGGGCATGAAATGTAATGTTTGGACGTGTCTCTGACTTCCCCCTTGACTACTTCTTGATATCCTCAAAGATCTATCTATACACTGAGCATATATCTGAGGAGGATCATCATGTGGTTGAGTAGTGAGCGTGTTTGTTTTGCTTTTTGAAAGTCAAACAATACCGTAGTCTCGTAGCACAGAAAGATATACTACTAGCCCACAGCTTCGCCTGCTTGGTACCCGGATAAAGAGTAGCCTATGTGTTATTCTGATGTATAAGCTATATTATATTTTAGACCCTTCTGTATCACAATTATCTTCGCCTGAGAATGATTGATAATTTAATAATAATAAATAATAATAAAGCATTTATTCACGATCATTATGAGAGAGAGGGTTTCAAACGTTATTTTTTTGGTTGTTTCTGTCATATCAAAGTCAAAGTCAAAGTCAAAGTCAAAATTCATTTATTCAATAAAATCACAAGGACCACTTTGAAACGTCGGTTTTTATCTAGGTGCCTGTTCCTCCGCGACCAAGCCAGGAAAGAAAGGCAAGAAAACAAGGCTGGTTATTCTTTTTAATGATCCTTTTACAAAACAATAGGTTCGAGTTGGAGCATTTTCAATCCCAAGAGTTTTTGTCATCTAAATAATCAGATATTTTATAGTATGCCTTTTTATAAAGCTTTTGTTTAATTACGTTTTTAAATTTGTTAATTGATAATTTTTGTATATCTCTTGGGAGTTTGTTATAAAAGCGTACACCGTGCCCTTTAAACGATTTACCAACTTTATGGAGTCTACAAGTGGCAACAGCGAGTTTATCTTTATTTCTAGTATTAACATTGTGATTATCGCTTTTTTCTTAAACAAATTAATATTTTTGTGAACATACATCAGATTTTCATAAATGTATTGACAATGGAATGTCATTATATTTATTTCTTTAAACTTTTCGCGAAGTGATTCTCTGGGGCCCATATTATAAATTGCTCGAACAGCCCTCTTCTGCAGCACAAAAATGGTATTGATATCAGCAGCACTCCCCCACAGCAGTATACCGTACGACATAATGCTGTGGAAGTAGCTGAAGTAAACTAGTCTAGCTGTGTCAACGTCTGTATAAAGACGGATCTTTTTGACTGCATATGCCGCAGAACTAAGTCTCTTCGATAACCCATCAATATGAGGACCCCATTGAAGCTTATTATCTAGGGTGATACCTAAGAATACGGTGGTGTCCACAAGAGCCAACTGTTCATCTTTGATTTTGATATTAGCTTTAACTTGTGTAACATTGGGTAGTACAAATCTAATACACTTTGTTTTCTTTTCATTAAGTAGGAGATTGTTAACGTTGAACCATTTTACAACCTTAGAGATTGCATTGTTTACATTGTCAAAATCGGTTTGTCGTCGCTTTAATTTAAATAAAAGTGACGTGTCATCTGCAAACAATACAACCTCATGATCGTCCCTTACAAGGTGGGGTAGATCATTAATGTATACTAAGAACAAAAATGGTCCAAGAATTGATCCCTGCGGTACACCGATAGTAACCAGAGACCCCGGAGACCGTTTTCCATTTACATCAACTCTTTGTACTCTGTCACTTAAATAGGAAGTGAGAAAGTCTAGAGCAACGCCCCTAATACCATAATGGTGTAGTTTCCTGATCAATGTGTCATGGTCTACGCAATCAAATGCCTTTGACAAATCACAAAAAACGCCTAAAGCGTCATGAGATTCCTCCCAGGCATCAAATATGTGCGATATTAACTCAATACCAGCATCAGTGGTTGAGCGACCCTTACTAAATCCGAATTGCTTATTATGCAGTAAATTATTTAATTTAAAATGTCTTTGCAATTGATTTAAAATTAGTTTTTCAAAAATTTTACTAAATGTAGGAAGTACTGATATAGGTCTAAAATTACTAGGGTCAGAACATGTACCCGATTTGAAAAGTGGAGTTATTTTACTGTGTTTCATTAAATCAGGGAACACACCACAGTCAATACACTCGTTGAATATTAAAGCTAGTTCGGGCGCAATAATGCCAATCAATGATTTCACAACGCAAACAGAGATGCCCCAGAGGTCCGTGGTTTTTTTAACATTTATGAGTTTGAAAGCTTTTATGATGTCATCACTATTTACATGATCAAATTTAAATTGTATTTTACATTCTGTTAAGTTTTCTTTTAACAATGACTCTGCTTCTATGGGAGAGGAGTTTAAGGATTTTGTGGTAGAGACTGGAATGTCGGTAAAAAAGTTTTCGAACGCATTAGCTACATCACTATCCTGATTGACGGTGGCATTGTCAATTTTCAAATTAAACTTATTGTTCTTAGTTGTGACTCTTCCAGTCTCACTGTTGATTACTTTCCAAGTGGCTTTTACTTTATCTTGGCTATTTTTAATTTTTGAACTCAAATGACGAGCTTTTGCTTCACGACAAACATTTTTAAAAATTTTAGAATACTTTTTGACTTGTTCTTTAAACTCCTCATTAAAATTATATTGTTTTTCAGCATAAAGATCATACAATTTCTTCCTGCTTTTATGTATTCCCGCTGTTGCCCAGTCACTGAACTTTTTACCGTCAGAGACCATGATCGATTTCGAGACAAAGACGTTTGTTCTAACGAACTGGATGCAAATTTCAAGGATACTTAAAAGTTTCACAATAAAATATAAGCTATTAAGTGGTATATGCAAGACGCTCTGAATCCATTCACCACGCTGTTTTTTGAACTAACAATATTTTTCAACCTTATCACTTATCTAATGGAGTGAAAAAACACAAAAGTAACATGATAAGACACAAACATGACATGATAAGACATGATAAGACACAAATTCCTTATGTTGTAAGATAGACAGTAAAACAAGCTTACTTTTCTTTATGTTTTTTTATTATTATTTCTTGGTATTCTACTACTGTTTTAAACGCGAAAGTTTGTGAGGATGGATGTTTGTTACTCTTTCACGCAAAAACTACTAAACGGATTTTGATGAAACTTTACAGTAATATAGCTTGTACATCAAAATAACACATAGGCTACTTTTTGTCTGGGTACCATGCGGGCGAAGCCGTGGGCAGAAGCTAGTATATTATAAATGCTCAATCCCTATATAGTATAGTTATAAACTTGTCTAGTTGACGAGTAGTCTACCTGGGCAGTTAATTATATCATATACAGTGTTGCCAACGACTCTCCCAGTAGTTTCTCCCAGTCCTTTACGAGCCAAGTAAAATGTCAATAAGCTTCCCATTTCACGGTTACTTAAAAGCGTTGCTTTACTCTGGTGATGCACTTTTAAATAAAATATGAGACCACAAAGTAGCATATTTTACTGTTCCATCCTTAACATTGTTTAAATAATGAGGATTCTTGAACATATTTAAATAATAAGAAGCAAGATGTTACGGCGAATATCCCCCAATAATTCGTAAGAAGGTATGTTTTATAATTCAAACATCATCGAATATGTTTTAATGGTTACTAAACAGATTTGTGAGGTTTAATATTTCCCGATATTTCAGAATTATAATTGAATTAGTTTAATTAGTTTTTAGCGGTTCTCATGAAAATATCATTGATATGTTTGACAGTAATACACGAAAAGGTGAAAATCGTCTATACTAATATTAAAAAGAGGAAATATTTTTTTGTTGGTTTGTTCCGAATAGGCTCCGAAACTACTGGACCGATTTCAACCATTTCCATTTTCACCAATACACAGTTAAATTATCAAGAAGTAACAAAGGCTTTAATTTATTTAAAAAAAATAGAGATCTTTAAAAAATGCAATAATGGAACCCTTTGGTAGCAAAATTTTGTCTATAATTTTATAATGTTTTATTAATTATGTGGCGTGCGCTGAGAAAACTATTGATGATTAATAAAAATTATATACTACATGATTAAAGTACTCATTACTCATTATTACCTACAAAAAAGTCCTCGAGGAAATATATCTAACTTTCATAGTTAAGTCTCAATAGCAGCTTTTGTGTTCTAAAATTTAATTAGATCGCCCCGGTAGAAACAAAAGTTGCGATGAAACTTGATAGGTACGTAGCTGTTACCTATAGCTGTTACTTTTTATCCCGATATTACCACGGAATCGAAACTTACGCGGGTGGCACTTGTATCTTATATTTTTCCTTTAGAAAGTAACATCCGCTTGGACAAGCACGGAGCGCCATTACCCTCGGCGCGGAAAGTCAGGACCTTCCTGCAGACCACAGGTCGAGTCGATAAGTCGAGATTCACCGTCGCCGCTGCGCATTACTTGGAGTTCATACATAGAGACGTCAGCTTCCTCAATGGTTCTAGTAAGTTATTTTTTTTAACAAGAATATAATTTTTGCATTGAAATTTCATGGTTTGGTAGTTTGCTTTCATTAGCAAGAGAGTAAAGTTCGTGGTATAATCGTAATAATATTTAAAAAAACAAGCGTTGGCATACTGTGAAGTAATATGCATTGCGATGGAAAACATTTTAAATCAAATTCTTGGCAATGTTGGCCTAGTGGGCGGTATCCCGACTTCCGATCCGGAAATCGTGGATCAATGAAATTTTCCACTCGAAAAATGTATGTGCGCATCGTGCTTAAAACGGTGTAGGAAAACATGGTGAGGTAACCGGCATGCCCTAGAACCAAAAATTCGAAGGCATGTACATCGTTCCAACTATCTGCAAAACGCAGGCATATGCCTAACATAATATTTTAACTACGCCCCACTTGGTAACTTCAAAGGTCTTCGCATTGAGTTTGTATATAAAGATGTCTACCAAAGGGAATACAGTTTTCATAGTTTATCATTATCATTAACGTTCTTTGAAATTCTGATCTTCAAAGTTCAGTACGACAACCATTTTTCTTCCATTTTGTTTTTATTTTAACATAAAAAGTTAAGTTTAAATCATAATGGTGCAACGTTTAGCATTGTACCTACTCTTTAAAACATTGAAATTGTTAATCGTAGTCGTAAATTTTATTAGTATTTGATAAAATTTATAACTATCAAGTTATGTTTCAGGGGATTACCTAAGAAATAGACAAAATTGCTGCCAAGAAGCGGGCAAATCAGACCCGCGCTGTATACCCATTAGTGTTCCGAAGGACGATCCCTATCTCAAAGTGACTGATATACGCTGTCTAAACTTCTCCAGGGCGCAAACTTTCCAAGAATCTGGATGTACACCCGAAATAATACCCCTAGAACAGGTTAGCAACTTCCCAACTTCGCCTGTATAAAGTTTATGATACGTGTGAAAATGATCTCACTTTGAAGTGGCATTACACATTTCAATATTAAAATATTCAGAGGACTTAAATCGTGACTTTATCTTCGTGCGTATGAAGTTGGAATACTAAACAACCACTTTGCGAACGTGTCGTGTGAAATCAGAATAGTTTTGAATTCGTTATAGATTGTGATTGAAAATCATTGTACAATCATTCAATCTGAAATAAATAATAATTATTTCACTCATTGAATTGATGACGACCTCTGTGGTACAGTGGGCGAAGGTTCGCCTAACACGCAAAATTTTGCGGGTTCAATTCCCACTGCGGGACCAATGATTGTATGATCTGCAAATATTTGTCTTGGGCCCGGGTGTTTTTTATGTATAATATGAAAGTATTTACAAAAAATATATAAGTAGTTTATCAGTCATTTAATTCCCATAACACATCATGCTCTGCTTACTTTGGGACTAGATGATGCTGTGTGAAAAAAAATTAGCATTATTTATTTATATCTCAGGGTTAGGCCTGACTTTTGAGAGGCATTAGTGGAGTCTGAGAAAATGCTAAGAGGCATTTTTGTATATATGTATTAAAGGACATTGATTAGCTACTCGTATTAAATGGTTGATTACACCAATGGTTAAAGATGATTAAACGCGTAATTTTTTTTTAGATAAATTTTCAAACTCCTTTATTGGATTTGTCAACAATTTATGGAGTGGATGACGATGCTCTTGCTAAAATAAGAAAAGGTGAATATGGAATGTTGGTTCTGGAAAAAAGAAAACAAAGATACATCCCTCAGGATATTAATAACGTTACTACAAAAAGGCTAATAAAAAATGATCTTGCAATAAAATCAGACGACGATGAACTTATAAAAACCAAAGATAACAAATCTATGAAAACTAAAGCTGATAAATTAAAGAAAACAGTGAAAGAAATTGAAAATTTGATTGAAACCACCACAACTGAATCTGAAATAATTGAAAATATAACTAATAGTTTGAAGTCTGAAGATGTTTGTATCCAAAACAGGGATAACGAAACCACTTGCTATCAATTTGGTAAGTACCTACCTTCAGAAATGTATAGTCATTATTGGTAGCTGCTATCTTATCAATATAATAAATGCAAAAGTATTGATTTTTGGATGTTTGTTTTGATTTAGGCCAAATTTGGAATAGGAATCTATAGTTACCTAGAATATAACATAAGCTATTTTTATCCGAGTATCCCTCGAGCAAAGCCGTGGCTCTTATGCTATGGTAAAATTATACTTTGGAATGATTTTAATCCATATTGTGAGTTTACTAAAATTAAACAGGCCCGTATAAAACCTCACATTCGTTTGTAGGTTTTCCAGAAGCAGGAAACTATGGTCTAAGAACAACTGCATTAGGGATATTTTTCATGCGGGAACACAACCGACTAGCAGAATCACTTCGCAAGATCAACTCTTGCTGGAAAGATGATCGACTTTTCAAAGTAGCAAGGCAGATAAATATAGCTACAGCTTCAAATATATTTATGTATGAACTGCTGCCTCTATTACTGAGTAAGTACTGAAAAATAGGCTTTCAAATAGGTCACTCTTCCAGTGTAGCAAAGAAAATGCCAAGATTTGTTTGGTAAATATTTTTCCAGATTTTAAAAACATGGAAAACTACGATCTCGTGTCAGATCATGTTGCTCACGTTACATCTTACGACGAAGACGTGCCACCACAAGTCTACGCTGAGTATGAAATTGCTATGCGATACTTTCATACGCTCATTGATGGTAGAGTCAAGTAAGTAAAGTTTTCCATTGAAGTACACTTTAAAGGCTAAAGAAGAAAAAATATTTTCATTAAAACAATTATTGGCTTAAATTAAATTCACGTTATATCGCCAATCCAGTAGTGGGTGTTAGGTATTGTTACTTGTACTCATTATTTTTACCTTAAAAGCTAAATGTACACTAGGTTAGTTGGTTGGTAAGTAAATGGCGACTAAAATTTAGTTAAAATAAACAATAAATTAGCATTCAAAATAAATTTGATATTGATATTATTTTGTTAAATTAGTATTTTGAGTGCCTTCTAAATTCTCCTAGCGTTTTCTCAACATAAAGGTATTCATAGAATAAATACTAATATAATTATGGCGCTTTTCTTATATTAATTTATAGTTACTTATAATAACTACAATTGTATGGAAATTAAAAGGGTGTAATACCATTGTGAGTGACCAAGATTGGTAGAACCATAAAACTTTTCTTTAAAAGTGTAAGGGTGTGTTTATATTACCTATCATTAGCCAACTACTTATAATCATTTATCTGTCATTATTTCACGCTAAATATTGAATCACGAACATTTTTTATGCCTTTTGATGGTACTTAATAAATATTATTATCCGTGTCTAACATAACCAGTGAAATTGATATGTATATAATAACCAGAAAAATGTGATTTCAGATTATACACCGAAAACCATCACTACAAAAGCGAGTTTTCTCATAGCGAAACGTTATACAGACAAGGTCTTATCGAACAAGATAAAAACTTCGAAGAAATCAATCGGGGAATTTTCTTCCAAAGTTCAGCTAAAATTGACGACATTCAAGACCCAGAGGTAAGCAAAAAAAAATTAATAAAAGGATTATGTTTTTTATAACTTGATTTTTTACCTGATATTTGCTGATTAGATTTCAGAGAACTTTTATGGAGATTTGCAAAAAACTCACGACTTGGCTGCCATTGATATTCAGAGAGGCAGGGATATGGGTATCCAAGGCTACAACGACTACCGATATCTATGTGGTATAAAAGCAGTTAAGCAATTTGATGACCTTTTAGACGTTATGGATGTTGAGGTGAGGCTTTATGATATTTTTATTTCAGTCTTTGACCTCAATTTTACCTGATAAGCCATTACATTCTGATAAACGGTCGATATCATTTGCGGGATCAAGCTATTTTGGTATCAAATTCTGCCAAAATATTTTTATAGCGCATTTTTCTTTTTAGAAAGTGGAAGCACTGAGACATTTGTATAAAACAGTTGATGACATAGACCTGCTTGCCGGCATCATGAGTGAGAACTTCATCCAAGGAACCTTTGTGGGACCAATACTCTATTGCATAATGACGAAACAATTGCAAATATTTCGGTACTCCGACAGGTTTTGGTATGAACGAGGGGATCAGTTCCACAGCTTTTCATTGGGTTTGTAACTACCTACTTCAAATTAATCATCTAGAATTTTTCAATTTTGGAAAAAGCACATCATCTAATTGTATTTTTGTAACTCCAGGTATAATCAATAGACACATTCATACAAAAAAAGATTAAAAAATGATAAAGCCTGCATAGAGTAGAAAAATGGTCCGGATTAAAACAAGTTTCCCGACGCAATCGTTATTCACATTGTAATAGCCGTAGCTGAAAACATTTTCCAGTTGAACGTGCAGTATTTTAAAAGTTTTATTCATTTAAAAATAAAACGTCCACAGGTCAATTACACGAGATCAGAAAGACTAACATGGCACGGCTGGCATGCGACAATGCGGAGGGCATTAAATACATTCAGCCGCAGGCCTTCCTGAATGTAAAACCGGGGTATGTACGAGCATAATTTAATAATGTTTATTGGTTTCCATGTTGGATCATTCAATATAATTGAATAGACTTGCAAAATACTCAACTCGTAGATTATAACGTGTAGTAGCAGGATTTGAAATCCGTTTTTTTTCCTCGAATTTAATTCCACGACTGACAATAAAATACGTCTTATTGAGTAGAACAACCCATAAAACTCCAGTGCCAGCTATTTGCATTTAAAATAAAACAAATTAAATGAAGAAACAAAGAAGATGTACAGCATTAGAGGCCTAAAATGGCTCGTCGTATGACATTTGGAACGTAATCAAGTTCGTGAAGAGGAGAAATAAAAGAGACAATTTGAATATTTGGAATGAGGACACGAAACATTGCTTGTGTTGTCGAGTATTCATTATATATCCAAGATGTATTATGAACGTGAATGTCTTAGTTGTCTTTTGGAGATGGCTTCTTTCCACTTATTGTAAAATGATGAGATGTACATTCCTAAATGCAATCTTAATTAACCGTTACCAATTAAGTAATTTAGAAGTATACTATTATAAATTTGTTCAATGTTATCGTTTTTATAGAAATGTCGCTTTTGTAGAACTTTCATTTCATTTGTTTCAACTTTTGGTACATCTATGAACATTTTAGTCTCGTCAAGTTTTATGAAATATAAAATACACATAGACAACAAATAAAGCACCTAGCATGGTGGAACTGGAGTTTTAAGTTGATAACACGAATGTTATATTTCGTTATATTCCTTAATGTTTCAGAAATTCACTTGCATCGTGATCAAAGGAATTTTATAATTCTTAATATTTCTTAATATTTCAGAAACTCACTCATACCCTGTACTCACATATCTGGACCTGACCTTATCAAGTGGCGAGACAATAGCTGTTTTCAGAACAAATATTCGCATGAAGCCACACACTTGCCTGTGAGCTTTATCTCTCAAGGCACGGATACGAACTTCTCCTCTTTCTTTGATGATTTACTATTTTATAAGCCATCGGATCCAGCTTCTAAACAGCAGATAGGAATTAAATAAGGTCTGGGCGACCTTATTTATATAAGGTCCTTTTTTTGTCTATTATACCTTCCAGCTTTGGAAGGCTATATGATATAGACCAACAGTGTTCTATTTAATTAATTCTTTAAAAATGTTTATAAGTGAGGGGATAATTTCTTCGGTAAATAACAAGATACCGATGTATTTATTTAACGTTTGTTGTATTGCGTTTGCTTTTGATTGTTGTTTTTTTTAAATTGACAAGACATCATTATGTCATAAGTCATAACAAATTCTGTGAAAATTTCAAAGATAGCTGTTCTGTAGCTGACATACTGACCTTTATGCTTAGTAATAGGGCAGGTTTCGTACCCTTCGGGCACGGAAATTTAAAAAAATGCTACGGTACACCAAACAATATTTGGTGTATTCTGTCAAACACTTTGCTACACGTTTGCTTGCTACACGTGAGTCCGTCAGAATGTTCAGTTTTGTAAAACCTTTCCCTAAAGTATCTATAATGTTGTGTTGTGAAGAATCCAAATAAAGGTTTTATTTTCCAACTCTAATGACTTTTAGTCGTATTTAATCGTATTTAGAGCTACGAGTCTGCTTGGAGTTTTAGTACGTGATAGAATCCAGAACAAGCAAACCCGTAGAAGAACTAAACGACCCATGAACTAAATGAACCATTCATCTCGCAGAACCGTCTGAAACTTTGCTATGATTATAATTTATATAATGTATATAGTTATAGTACTGCTGTTCCACATAAGATTGTATTGATTATATCTACTAGGGAGAAATTGGCTATTCACAATATCACAGAAGTCGATCGTTTAACGTCCTACTACTATCATAAATGCGTAAGTTTGTGAGGATGGATGTTTGATACTCTTTCAAGCAAAAACTACAGGACGGATTTTGATGAAACTATACAGTAATATAGCTTATATAATCAAAATAACTTATATGCTACTTTTTATTCGGATACCATGTGGGCGAAGCTGTGAAGAAAGTAGCTATTTATTGATAAGCATGATAGCATCCGGTAAGCGTAACATGACGTACTACGCCTCTACTAGGCGTACGTACTAAATTAGTTTACCATCTTTCAGTAATTTAGAAAGTTTATAAATTTTTAATTTAGTCAGTCCCTTTTTATTTAGGTACTTATGTAACACTAGGTACTTGGTAACACTGTACCTCGTGCTAGGCGAGACTGTCAAGGTCTTTGAAGTAATTATGTAATTGTTGAAGCAATTACATATTAATGTAGGTTGAGGTAGAGCTTTCATTTTAAGACCTTTTGAAGAACATGTTTGAAATGGAAATGAAATAGAGCCTAACCTACTTCAAGTTTCTTAATTAATTGAATGAAGAATATGATTAGGTACTTACATACTGACTCAGATTAAAGGCCTAAAATCCAATAATATCTACTTCTGTATTAGAATTACTTTACTATTACTTCTGTATTACTTTAGCTGGCATTGTATATGTTTTCTCGGTTTGAAAAATATTGTTAGTTCAGTGACCCAACATTTATTACAACTGTTGCGCAATAAAACGACATCCATATTTTTTCTTGTATAAAAAAAAAACAAAAATAATAATGATTTTCATTTTTTAAGTCAATTGTGGAGTCAAAGTATATTCAACAGGCATTGTAAAATTTTATTAATAAATCTTTGATTGAATTAAATAAAGCGACAATAAAAAAAAACAATGAAAATAAAGTCCTACAATTTAACTGACACTTAAACTAATGAATAGTTATATAATGGAGGCTAAGTAATAAATATCTAAATCTAATAAATGTACGAAAACTATTAATGAATGCCGTAATATCGAAGTAGGACCAGACCAATCTTCTTATTTGCTGTGCACAATACATTCTTGAAACTCAATATAGCTAAAGGGCCAATAGAAGCCCGAGGTTGCATAGATCTGTTGCGTAATTAAATAAATAAAAAGAAAAGCTGAGTTAGTGCAGTTCTCATTTGTTTAACGAGGGAATTGAAGTAATTTCCAGAGAGAAAATTAAAAAGAAACGAGTTTATCTTTGCGGGCCCGACGCGCAATTACAGTAGGTACACCTAAACAAGTTACGTTTTTTAGGGTAACATTTCTTCTTCTCACAGGGTTTTAAATGGAATGTCTCTTTTTGTCGTTGTCCGTCGTCATTAATCTGAATCTAAAATGAATTTATCAAGCATGCAGCAGCTAATAAGCGGTAAGTTCCATTCTTGAAGATTATAAGGTGTAACAACTAAAAGTGTAAAGAGACAACCTATTCATTTCTCAGGTTAAGTGAGAAGCGGTATAGTCAGTGTTATTGCGCTTTTTAATTATTTTTTTAGCGTTCCGTAGTCAATAAGGAACCCTTATAGTTTAGCCAACATAAGGAGTCCGTCCGTCTGTCTGTCTGTTTGTTTGTATATCTGTCCGCGACTTAGCTCAGAGACTCTTAGTACTAGAAAGTAATTTGGCATGATTACTAGCTCCTAATAATAGCCTAATATATAGCATTAATACAAAATTAAATACTATAATTATGACGTAAAGCCGAGTTCCCATTACCCGAGAAACCAGGCTTCAATAGGCATTTCATTTAAAAGTAACACTTACTAGAGATTGGATGGGCCGTAGTTGGAGCTTGTAGTAAATAGGCAGGCTCGCGGAGGGGTAAATGGGAAGGCCACATTTTGTCCGACTGACGATTATTGGGGTCTTGAACTTGGGACCAAAGGCTATCTACTGCATAACTCATTTTAATGTGTATGACGTCATGCTTAATGCAATGGACTGGAATTGGATTGCGTTTGATTGTTGGTATTTAGTATAAGCATAAAATTATATTCATGAAAGCAAAACTGCAACAAAGCACAATTTTCGCCATGACCGTCAAATCTCGTCATGCCAACCGAAAAATGCGAAACCAGATCTAAAACAAAGGAGACGGAAAATGCGCTGTAGTTTCCCAGTTACATTTTATGCTGTGTATGGAAAGTCAAACATAAACTACGTGACGTGAATACATGTGGCACGAAACCTTTGTTGCACGATGTTTGACGTAGATATCACGTATTACAGATTTCAGGATGCCCTTGTAACTAACTGTATTATTTTGAACAGCCAGATCATCAAAAGTATCTTGATAACGAGAAGTCATATATGACCACATTATGTGCCCACTCGTGGGTATAATACCTACCTACAAGTAGAAATATGTAGAATTTAAGTACACCATGGTCGATGACAATTTAGCAAAAGGCCAAACTTACTGAAGCTTTCTATGGAGCGTAATAGTATCCTAGGAGTCAAATTAATGGGCTCCAGGACGCAAATTAAAGTGGGACCGGTCGGGTTACGTCTCCTGCATGTCGGATGAGTTATGGGCAAAGTCTACCAAGTCAAGTCTACGTACTGGATTCCATGAGACAGAAAACGACCACGTGGTAGATCACGCCAAAGAGAGAGGAATTGAACGAAACACAAACAGCACTCAATGGAAAGGTGTGGAAGGTAGGACAGGGGGCCTTAGCTCTGCAGCGAGACGCCATAATAATAATAAGACATACCTTCTTGAATACATTCGCCCATAATAACGTGAACTCAGATGCGTCAAGTTTTTGTCGTAATCCTTTTTCACGGAGGTCACGAGCTTCTAAAATAATGAGGGAATGACAGGTTTAGAACCTTTTTTCTTAAGAATAATAAGCAAAATGGTTCGTTCTAATAAGACTCATATTATACAGTAGGAAAGTAGGTCCACGAAACTTAGCCGTTTTTACTTATTATCATCAATTCAACCCAGCCGCTGGGACCTTTGTTCTGAGATTTTGCTAATATTCTTCAGCTGAGCTTCGGCTACCACTTAGTCAACTACACCAATAGACCGCATCTGACAATTCCTACCAGGCTTGGCCATTCGGATTTCAGTGTAGCAAGCTCTGTCAAGAAGCATTTTACTGACCATGGCTCCATTTCGTCTCTTTCGTGAGCGTCTATGTGAATAGCAGAAACTAAAACATAGGCGAGATTTACTCCTATCCACTCCTTTATGTTATATCACTACGAACCTCACTTTAACTGCACATAGGGGCCTGCCAAGAAAATTCATATTGATGTAGCTATGGGATCAATAGTTTTAAGTGCCATGGGCTATTCGCGCAAACTAATATTAATACGTTTGTGAATGACACTAAAAGTCAGAACATTTTTGTCTCTTGCGCTTTTTTTTATTTAGTATTTCACCAAGAAATTTAAAGTGCGCAATCATATATTTTATAAATAACATGCGCTTAAATCCACACCAGCTAAGCTAAATTGAATTTGGAACTAAGTAATAAGTTCTCTTGATAGTATTAATTTGTTCTTCACCCCAAAATTTCAATTTTCGTACCTTAATCTTAAAAGAGGGAAAATTTATGTTCTAATCCGTAAAATAGTCTAGCATTATAATATAAAAAATCATTAAGTAGGTATATTGCTTGCAAATAAATTATTTTTCTTAATTAAAAGGATCAAAAAGCCTATGATTAGATGAACTTCCACGAATTGTCATTTGCTTTACCAAATTGTTAAAACGAAGACAAATTGTTTGATCTGTATCGATTAAAACTAAAAGGAGCTACGTGATGAGGCTAATAGAACCTAAAAATAAGATTGGGCGAGTCGTCGTGTTAATTGCCAATTACGAGAAATGGTTGCCCGGACGGGAAATGTGAACGCGAAAAACGTGGTGAAATAGATTTATTGGTTCTAATAGCAAGTTTCTTGGCATAGTGAAAGCTTAGCATAGTTATCTTACAAAACTGTTGTTTTTTTTAAGTTACCGTAATTTAGGTAGATCCTGACGAGCCAAACCATGTATTATGATATTGAACCCAGGCTAGGAGCGTGAATCATTCAGAGACACTAAATATTAATGTTGCTCAGCACCTGTGTAGCGAAGAACAAAAACAAAAAAAGAGTTTTGTTCTAGGTCACTGGCATTGCCACTTCAGTTGGGTACCTACCGATAGGGGAATCACCTAGTACAAATTACATTCACAGTACCAATCCTCGTTAAGCCTCACAATACAGGCCTGCAAAGGTACCACCCACATTTATATCACCGTGGGTGGACTGCATTTATGTTGGAAGTAGGTCTTTCGGAACTTATTGGTACGAGTATGAAGCCCACACATTTGTTTGACATCGAAAAATCTGTTTTACAAAACCAGCTGTGTGAAAACTCGTCGTGTTCTTTCTCCACCCTAATTACCTAGCAGTTTGGAGAGCCTTCCTTAAAAGGCTAAATTAAATGAGCTGTGGTGATGATTTTTGTTTACACAAAACTTCGGCCTGCCTACCTATCTATTGCTATACCCTTAGACAGGGTTCATGTGAGATACCTGCCTGTAAGCACCATCTACCTCTATATACCTACCATGTGAAGCAATAAATGTATTGAGTATTGAGTATTGAGTATGATGACAGAAATAGAACCTACATACTAACTTTGATTATGCTAACCTAATGACCTAATGATTTCTGTGCCCGACTTTATGTGATCAAAAATGTACAAGCAGAGAATAAAAAAATAGCTAATCAGACGGTCAACTCACGTGCTCTTTATGAAGCCACAGACATCAGATTTAAAGTGCAGGTTGCAGTGACTGTGTTTTCATGGTTGATGCCTGTTTCATAGCCTCGCCTTCGAGCTCATTAATAAAATAAGCTCATAGCCAATAGGGGTTGATCGTTTTTTGTGAGTATTTTTCGCTACATGTCACTAGAGGTCGCTATAATCTTTAATCGACTTTAAGCATAACAGAAAAAGCAAGTATTTTTCTTCAACGAGCCACGGAAACTTTGTGAATGTGGCTGTGTTCGAATTGTTGGCAAATTGTCAATCGCTTCGTTTTGACTATGCGGTTTTGCATACGAATCGGGATACGAAACAACAAACAGAAATGGTTGCTTTTAAACGAACGCGGTCATTTCAATTCCGATTCTTTCATGTTGTTCGATTGTTCTGCGGTTAAAAAGTTGTGTGAGGATAGCGGTTACCGTAATAAAGCGGTGACTGGGTATCTTCCGGACCTTCATCATCGGCCTTATCATAATAATAAATAAAGCTATACATATTCATGATAAAAAAACGTAATAATGGTCGCCGCTTCTAAGGAAACCTAAGCTATAGAGGATTTAAGGGCGCTTGCTGTTTTCATTTCAGTTAGTATTCGTAGATACGTAACAATTTTCTACAAAGAGCAACGTTTTATTAATTTGTTGACAGTTCATGTTTTCAGTTATGTATAAATTTATTTATTTGAGACGGCTCTGAGTAAAACACAGATCATTTGCACCACTAACACTTCAATAACTCCGGCTTGTTTGCTGATGATACATCGATTACTTCAAATGACAAACTAATCGACCGGGACATAGCAACTGGCATGTTATTATGTACGTACATGTACACATACATAGCAATAGATGTGCACCAATTGACACGCCAATTTGCGTGTCGCAACTAGACGCAAGCTACAAATTTGCACGCCAATAAATAACGAGCTCAAAGACGGGATAAATTTAATACTCCTTTGATAATTACAAACCGGAGATGAAGTAACTTGCGGATGTAAAATGAATTGATAAGCAATTGGGTGGAAATCGTTTCTGGACTAGACGCTCTGATGTAAAATTGTAAGCTTAGGCTCTTTGAACTTTCTGCATACATTTTTTTTTCAGTTTTTGACTTGTCCTGGACACCTTGTGGAAGCCCACCTTTAGACTTAACACAACGTGACAAGTTGTAAATCCATCGGTGCTTATTAATACACTAACCAAACATATGAATTCGAATTTCTGGTTCCTAGCATCATCGGTTTCTTCATGATACTTGCCTTTAATGTTTTAAGCGCACATCATTTTATCCTTTGGCCAAACCATGTTTATGAATGCTGGTGAGCTGGTGGTCGACTAAAGGTTGTCTTTGTGTACCTACAGCGCAGATCTTTATTTCAATGATACTGTGACCCATTATTTAGACGCACGCGGGTCGGATGCGGTTTTTGAAATCATTTTGATTGACTCAAAGGATGAGTTTTAGGTATTATTACCGTGTAGAATAACTACCTAGATACCGCTGAAATAAGTAATGGAAGGTTTTTAGTAAAGTTTGCTTTCCTTTGATAGAAGTGTGCTAGAGGCAAGATGGGATATTTTTTTTTTGTGGTAAGTATGTTTTTGTATTATGGTATGTATACATAATATTTTCATTACTACAGGTTAACGCTTACCAACAGGTGGAATATTTACTTGTTTGCCACCCAAGTGGTCTTATCAAACAAAGCTTCGTTAAAAAAATAAATTCTATTTTAAAATGTATTAAAAAATAAATTTTAAAATAGAATTTATTTTTTTAATACAGGAAAAATTCAATGTCACTTTTATTTCTCATGTCATTAGGTTGTATTTTAATAAAGTCACAGATATTATAATACATATGTATATACATTTTAATAGATACTTTTCCCTGTTTTTGCAAGTTTAAAGTTAAGTAAGTGGCACTACAATGTTTTTCTTGCGTCTCATGTTATAACTATGAGTGTCCTCTTTTAATATCATATGCTCAGGTTTTCTCTTACGTTTTGGTAAATAAATATTCTTATCAATATTTTTTATTTGAGTTTAGCGACCAGGCGGTAGCAAGGCTGAAAGCAATCAAACTAATCTTATTACGAGCCAGCTAATGGATGATGAAGGAAGTAGATTACCTAGTGAGTTCAGTGATCATTTGCGTATCACGCGACCGCGCAATCAGGACCCTAATGAGACTGCTGAGACTGAGTCACTGTGCTAAAATATTACTTAAACTTTTAGAATGTGTTTTGGATTTTGTAATAGAACATGTACCTCGTATGTACAATACAGCCAAAACTTATGACTCAGTGCGTAGATCTCCGGGAATATCAAGTAGGGGGTAGTCAGTGGCACGTCCAAACATTGTATCTAGCACATTCCCGCGCCTTGTTAGTAGTCTTGGTATCGGGAGGCACATTAATAGTTTTATTGCTAGTATGTAGGTATTGTTCATATTGTAAAAACGGGAATTTTCACGTACCGTACTATCGGTGAAGGCACCGCCTAAGTTTCGACTTATTCCAAGAGTCTTCATCAGGGTGAGTAATCGCGACGCTCTCCCTCCGCGTCGCGTCGTGCACTATATGTAGGTATTATAATGTTATGTAGGTATTGATTGTGTAAATCCCGTGTGTGTATTGTCTGTTTGTTTTCCAATGTGCGATTGGCAATCGCAAATAAATGCTTTTTCTTTCTTTCTTTCTAGTTTGCATTCCACGTGACAGATTACAAGCCCATCACTAACTGGCACATTCCTTTTATTGATATATTTATTATATACTTATTTATTCTATGGATAAATTAATCCTTCGTAAAATCATTTATCTGATAGGCTTCTCACCACTCAATATCTACTTTAACAGCGCGAAGAAACATTGAAACATAATAATCTAGATACACAGCCAACCACAAACTACTTGCCGACAAGAGAATACTTAGTAGAAGTAAGGCCCTGTACACAATAGTTAATTACGACTGTCAGCCGCATAGTGGTCAAGATATCGCTGATGAGCGCCGTAAGCGCGTCTGCACACGACTTTGAATATCAAAGAGACCATTACCATATCTTGATTACTCGACGGAATTGATGGCTGACCAATATTTGTATAGAGCTGACACAATAATTTTATCAGTTTCACCCGTGAGTATAATTATTTAACGCAAGATTATTATGTTAAATGAAGTTGTTGTTCATTATTTTGCGTGTTATTTATATTATATTTTTTGTAACAATTTAAAGGTTAGGTTTCACACAGTCCGTAAGGCGGCGTTAATTATATGAAGCAATTAAGAGTTAAGAGTGATACAATTTTATTATAAACCGGCTAAGTGCGACTTGAACTTGCACCTTAAGTATTCCGTACCATCACATAATATAAACACATTTTTTTTTGCAAACAACATGTTTGTTTTTCAATACTTATCTTGGGTTTTGTAAAGTTCGTTAAAATTTGTCGTCTTCGATGGGCTGGCCACGTAGCACGAATGCATGACGCAAAAGTACCGTATCGTCTTCTGAGAGGCAAACCCGATGGCCAGAGACCCCGTGGCCGGCCCAAACTCAGGTGGCTAGACGGCGTAGGACATGAAATTAATTGGAGTTGAAGGCTGGAGTTGGACCCGGCTGGAGAATTTTAATATTTAATAATTTTATTATTATTATTATCCATGGTAATGTCATAGTTATACTGGGATTCTACTGATAGTATGAATACATGTACGTAATGTAAATAACTTAATATTAAGATTAAAATGCTTAAGTGCTGTCATAGACAAACAGCGCGCACAAACAAGACCGTTAGCAAAATTTTGCGCAGATCTATAGTCTAGACAGTATTTTCCAGAGATTGTTGTTGTGTAGTAGATTCTCTAAAAGATAATGATCGAATTTTTTCCATGGTTGTATCATCTCTACATTGTTAGTCCACTAAATGCGTGTGTAGTTAGCATTGCAAACAAACAAGATATAGATTTCAATCTCTTGATTGCCGCGGGCATTCTCTAAGCGTTTAGTTCAATGGTACGTATTCATTTGACAATCAAGCTGCAAATGGTGAAGTCTAATTAGTTTGTAATGTTAACTTGCGGTTTGTTACGAAAATATGGAGTTTCGATAAGGGGTTTGTTTAAAGTTCTGCAATTCGGTTAGATAGTTGCTGTACTTGTTGCGTTAGCCTCGTTTTTTTATGTTACAGCCGCCATAAGTCGCTTCGAGACCCGGGCCCGGTCAAACTGACGCAGTGGCGTTGGCGGTAGCGATCAAAGAGAAATGGTTGTCAAAGTTTTTATGAATGTACTGATCATGGATGTACAAACATTTGTCCTGTCCTGTTTTGCAGCGGGAATCAAACCCATCTCTTCATTCGCAGCTGTCTATTTGCCCGCCGCGCCATTGATGTCAGTATTAATGAATTATGGTGATAGTATTGCAAGATTCAATTTAGTACACATTCATCAAATTACACTAAATTTTTGTTATTTTCTCTTTGTTGAGAATTTTGAAAAATGACAAGACAGTAAACATGAAAATGTACTGACTCATACTCTGAAATGTACGAGTCACAATCGTCATTCGACAGAGTCAGTACATTTTGTAATTCGAGAATTTCCGCAGAATTTTAAAGCCTTCGGGTAATTCCATCATCAGCTCGTTGCGATTAACCAAAGAACCATACAAATACATAAGAGACATAAAATCGATTGCAAAAAACGCATTACGCATCCGATCAGCCGCTCTGGTTATAAATAGTAACATACAAACAAACATATCAAATAACAAACGCATGATGGTAAATGCATACACAGTGCTCCTCGCGTTGCAGTTTATTTAGGTATCAGGCCAAACTACGTTTGTATAGAAATAAAAAGCTGGCTCAACAGAATAAGCTGGAGTCAATCATAAAAATACAGTTCCATTATAGATAATTAATTAGTGTCCTGCCTGCTCGGAACTCGACCAATCCCCAATTAAATAACGTATAAAACAACAATGGCTATCTACAACCTCATTTATCTAGGCTATTATTGAATCCAAACCAAATAAACTTTTGTTTGTGCTAGCATCCGTTTCGCTAATTACAAATGGGAATAACATGTCACACACAGACTAAGCGTAAGGGTATTTTTACATGAGCACGACATGATTTGGACAAAACTCGCAACCTGCGGGGCGATCACACTAACTCATGGCTATCCAGATGGCAATCAATTTTGAAATTTATTCCTTATTTTAATGGCCCATCCATCCAAAAAACGGAACGTCCAATAGGAAACCAATTTTGTTCATTCGCATTGTCCATCTATGGCTCATCTAGCTTACAAATTAGCGTGATACGATTCATCCCATCCGATGATACCAGCCATGGGAAATTAGTGTGATAGCCCAGCTGTCCATGCTGAGTTTATAGCGTTCCAAACAAAAATTATCGGTAGGTATAGTCATCATTTCGATATGTTCAATTGTTCATAACCCAGTATAACACAAGTGATTGGTTTTGACAACCTTTGTGGCGCAGTGGGCGAACGCCTGCCTGAGACGCAGAAGGTTGCGGGTTCGATTCCCGCTACGGGACAAATGTTTGTATGATTAGCAAATGTTTGTCTCGGGTCTGGGTGTTTCTATGTATAATATGTATGTATTTACAACAAAAAATGTATATAAGTAGTATATCAGTCATGTAGTTCCCATAATACAAGCTCTGCTTAGTTTGGGGCTAAATGATGCTGTGTGAAATATGTCCAGCATTATTTATTTATTTATTACAATTCCGTCAGTTGACCTACCTATAGATAGTTTGTAACGATCTTTAGCTTTTTCATGTGTATTACAGTTTATAACTACTTGTGCACTCTAAAATTCAACATTGTACCTGCCTAACTAAATATTCGAAGCCTTCCTATCTAATATGATGACGATACCTACTCTTAAAAAAGGAAAAGGAATAGACTAGTTAGTGTGGGGTAAACCCAAGTAAATGATTAAAACTCTTTTAATACTTTACCAACCTGCTACCTACTTAAAGACCCTGTTGAATTTGTCGATATCGTTTGTTCGTTTTTCCACGAGATACATTTTCAGAACGGACACTGCAGTCACGGTTTTAATCGCATCGTGCGTGGCGTTGCATAGTGAGCAAGTTTCGTCAGTGGCTATGCGATCTAGTCTAGTGTGCATAATAATTAGCGACCGAGAGCATTCTTTTTAGTTCGCTGCTCCTTAGCAAACTAGGTCGCTGTTTTTGTTCGTTAGCTTCCATTTTGTATTCCAAAAAGACATCGTTCGCTCGCTGTATCTACTACCGCTACTGCACGCGCTCTTTTGTTGTTTATGTAAGTTTTTTTTTAATTATGATTAGTGGTATAAATGTCTGGGTTACCCGTATTTTGGGTAGGTAGTTAAACATCAAATGGGCAACTAAACTAGTAATTTATATCCTTCCTACTAATATTATAAACGCGAAAGTTTGTGAGGATGGTTGTTTGTTACCTACTCTTTCACGCAAAACTATTGGACGGATTTGGATGAAATTTTACAGTAATATAGCTTACACATCAGAATAACACATAGGCTACTTTTTATCCGGGTGCGACGTCGGCGAAGCCGTGGGCAGAAGCTAGTAAATGGATAAAATAGAGTATTCAAATATTCAGTTTTTATTTTTTACTTTGAAAACATTGTTTTGAACTCGTAGTATTATATTGTTATAAACTTTTAGAATTTCTTTTTGTACTTTACCTATCATTCGCTAAATACTAATCAGCTCATTCGCTCTCACTCACTCTCACTATTACAAGTCGGTCTCCGAAACAAACGAACTAACAAGCTGAGGAGCGTGGGATCTGGAACTAGTTCGCGTAGTTCATCTGTGAGAGCGCTCTTCCGAACTAGATCGTTCGCGAACTACGCAAGACTAATGCGATCAGCTTCAAAACAAACACCAGAGCACGACTTAAATCGTGCCCCACCTTTTATAAGGATTTCTGTTATTGTAACTGTATTATTTCTGTAGTGCGTTTTCCGGAGCAGAACATTCGCACCCCTGTTGCCGGTATTGGACTGTCCGATTTATTCGTTTATTTTATTTAGACACAAACTATTTACAATATGTGATGTATGTATTACTGATGTTTTTTTTCTTCAATCGATACCTCCCGACTTGTTTTGCATTTGCAGCCTTTGTGTGTACATTTTCGGCATATTTTGAATTATCTTTTTATGGATCTTTACTTTTGCGCGCCACTGTAGTTTCAAATTTGAGTTTCTACAATTCCTATAGTCTTTCTGAGATTTACAGTTTAGGCATTTATGTATCATTCAATATATTATTTAATGCCCTTTAAAATTATACTACTTTGGCGAAGTATGTATTATAATATGTGCGTAGGTTTCCAATGACAGTTACGAGGAGTCACTACTGATGACGTCATTACACGATATGTTTTTGTTTTGCAAATGGCGTCCTATGTACCTATACATAGCCTATATTATTATCCACGGCTTCCTATATCCTAGAAGTAGCCTTTGTGTTATTTTAAGTAACAATTTATATCTGTTTCACGACCAAATTAGTTTAGGATATGAACATACATAATTAAGAAATACGGTCAATAGTCATTATATAGTCCTGACCCTATAGTTTTGATTTGTTAATCAGAAACTTTTTTTTATCAATAAATTCTTTATTTTGGCCATAATCTCACCTTATAGTAAGTGATGATATGGCCGACGATGGAGCATAAAGGTCTAGAAGATACTTATTTACTTTGTCCATTATGCTGCCAAATAGCTTAACCGCCAAGTGGCGTTGGTGATAAAAGAAATTGTCAAGTATTTGTCAGCTTCGTGTCAATGTACTGATCTCCACCGCCACTTTCGTCGCCGTGACCGCGCCAGCTTTCTCGACTCTTAACAGTGCGACCAAGCCTAAAAATATATGCTATCGGGTTGCCTCAAATTTCTGACGATAACCAGTCTAAGCTTTGTTTGAAATGCATTTATACGAATAACAATTTTGCTATAAGCCCACATACATATCAATGGCATTCGATTATGCCTCTACTCGAATGTACTCTGTGGAACGAGGGTTTGTCCGAATGCTTGCTTAATGTAGGTTTCATTGTTCAATGGCAAACAGCAAAGTTGGTACTCCACGACAAGTAATTCGATTTGTTGCGTTTTATTTTATGTAACGTACTTTCAATGAGGAAGTTTGGGTATTACTAGATGGCTATACTGAAGTTTCATCATCGGCCTGTTTCATAACTAATGAGAATTGTTTATATCGTAGTTTTCTTTCATGTAGAAAAGTAATGCGTACAATATTTTTATTAATTAGCTTTTCGCTAGTTAGAGTTCTGTGACTGATTTGAACTGGACCGAAGTATTGAAAATTTGTTGTCATTAATATTGGTCACACATTTAAATCTTAACTTAGCTCAGCTTAAATAATGAGCAATTGAGCTCCAAAACAATGACGAAGGCCCGCTTCAGACGCAGAAGGTTGTGGGTTCGATTCCCGCCGTGGATAAGTGTCTCTGCAAATATTTGTCTCGGTTATGGGTGTTTTCTATTTGAAATATGTATGTATAAAAAAAATATATGTAATTAGTATATCAGTCATTGTAGTTCCCATTATACAAGCTTCCTTACTTTGGGCAGCATTATTTATTTATTTTTATTTACTGTAATGGTTAAATTCATATAAATTAAAATTTCTTTTTTTTTTCTAAAAAAACCTGTACTTGTCGCACAAAAATGGCAGTTAGCATTTGATAGCACAGTCTAGTATTATAATATCTGTGGCACAGTTATCCAAGAATGCTATAACAAAAACATATTTAAAAAAAATCCTTGCTGTATGATCTTGGCATCAAAGAGAATGGACAAGACTATTCATATTGTAAAAACGGGAATTTTCACGTACTGCACTATCGGTGAAGGCACCGACTAAGTTTCGCACCGCCGTAGTGCACGGCGCGACGCGGAAAGAGAAAGTCGCAAAGAAAGTCGCAACCACTCACCCTGATGAAGACTCTCGGAATGAGTCAAAACACAATTTGAATAGAATGGACAAGGGTAAAAAAAATATCGAAACCGACCAATAACTCGAAAACCGTGTCATTTTATTAGTAATTTTTTTATTTTCTGAACAGTTATGATGTTCTTTATATGTTCTAAACCTGGTAATATAAGGGAATATTTTCCTCATACGAAGCTTAGTACGATGCCTGATCACTTTCACGCAATGAGGTATTTTCAGTAGTTAGTTACCAGTAGTTAGAAACGGAGATTCCAATATAAAAATGAATGGCCAAGTACGTCTACGTGTTATAGCTATCTAAGATCCATTTCAACTGCAAAAACATAAACCGTCGAGTTGCGAAGAGCGTTAAACTATGTACTATCCAGTCATTAACAGTGCTGAAGTGTTTTGACGAGGGATGTTTTGGTGTAATGTAAGTAAGATTCTACCTTTTTCCATTGAAGTTAAATTAAATCAAGTATCAAACATAATGGATTTTTTTTTTCATATGCCAATAACATCCACAATAGTAGATCGCTTGGGCTTCGCCCCGCAAAATCTGAATTTTAGTAAGAATTCGCAGGTGTCGTATCATCCAGTAATCATTCCATACTACTGAAATAGCTTAGTTTATCACTCGTATTTCCATTTAGTTTATATCAGTGGCTATCCAGAAAATTCAGTTTTTTGTATGATAATGTACAAGGTCCTCTTAGTGTTAGCTTTGGCTCCACTAGTGCCTGTAAAGGCATAAGCCTGAGATTTGAAATAAATAAAGATAAATAATAATAACACCTAATACTGGGCATTTTTACACAGCATCATCTAGCACCAAACTAAGCAGAGCATATGGGCACTACATGACTGATTACTACATACTTATATATATATTTTCGTAAATACATACATATTATTGATAACCTCTGTGGCGCAGTGGGCAAAGGCCCGCCTGAGACTTTTCATATGTGGGATCTTATTGTCGAGCAACTAATGGACTGACCGGAGGGGCCCCTTCGCGTGTCCCTATGAGCCGCATGGGGCACAGCGGATACTGTCTGAAAAATTTAAAAAAAACCTCAGTCATGGTTTATCAACTATATTATATATTTATAATTTATTATACCTAGAAAACTTTAATTTAATTTAAACTTTCAAATCACGGTACCTAAATATCCCGTTTTTAGCGAATAATAAATTTTATTACTGTGTTTATTAGGTACCTACATTAATTTGATTTGGTTAAGTTCATAATTCAGCGATGTGTGAATTTGGTGATTTTTGTGTATTTGAGATTGACTTTACTGAATGACAGTGTTACTCGCTACAAAACCTAATAATAGATCAAAAAGTTCAACATTGTTTTGGTACAGCTGTTTTATCTGTAATATACATTTACTATTCTGTAAATTGATCTGCTGAGCCTTTGTTGTGTCACGTGTTTGTCTGGGAACTTCCATTATATTTGTCCACACCGCTCAACTTCGCTGTGTCTAGTTAGATTTAACGTTCGTAGTTAGATTTAGTTTTCTTTTTTTATAGCGAATAATGTACGGTTATCTGGAAGAAATCGCTGTCAGCGATAAGACCGCCATTTGTAGGGCATAGGTACTTACATTGTGTTCCCCTATAAAGTCATTTCATTTTATTTACAAGCGCGATCATTCGCACCGTGGTCGTCGAAAATGATTGTTCTTAGCATTTTTGTCACATACCCAAATGTGAAGTTGCCTTTATAATAGAACGGGCAGTTTTATGTGCAGTACAGATGTCTGCGCTCAAGACGAGTCTCGAGCGGCTAGCGCGCCGCAAAGTGGCCGTTTCGGGCATACGGTGTCACTCTGCCTTGATTGCACTCCAGTTTGTTCCAACTGTAATAGTTGGTAGTTGGTTTTGAATAGCTATGGTTTCTGAGAGCTGTTCAAGTTTTGCTCGAGGGAGCCATAAGAGTAAGAAGTTTATCAAAGCACATCTTTATTCTGAAAGTTAGGATAAACACGGTTTCTTAAATAGATTCACCGTCAAATATGTTGCCGTGAAAGGTGATGGTAATTAAATACACGGAACCTCAAAAACCTCAGCCAATATTGGAAGTTATAGGCAAAGAATCAGAATCAGATTTTTTGTGTGTTTAATTGTTACATTAGGTTACTCTAAGTTATAAACTATGGGATGCCATCTCGGTCAACCTTCTCGTGTGCCTGTAGGCTCTTGTCGCTTATGGATCAGACGGATCCGGGGTGAACGGAAGCCTATGGAACGGTGCGCCTCGTTAAAGCCCGACTATAACTTCTCATACGTGGGATCTTATTGTCGAGCAACTAATGGACTGACCGGAGGGGCCCCTTCACGTGTCCCTATGAGCCGCATGGGTCAGCATGGTGGGCTTGTGGAGGAGCACCATGGGAGGGCCGGGGCGGTGTATGCTGCTCCGGTGGGAGGGGGCGCCCTTATAAGGGCGCGGACGTGGGGTCGGCGTGGCCCTTTATTGGCCCGTTTGACGGAGTGTGCCCTTTTCAGGGCGCACCGTGGAGGGAAGGCCGGGGCGGCTTTTGCTGCTCTGGTCGGCTTGCGCGTTCCAATGATCTTCGAGGCTATACCGGCAGGGCTTCCCATACTGGTCAGGCTTGGAGTGAGGGACAGCGTAAGTTGGAGGGGGCACCCTTTTCAGGGCGCGGATGAGGGCTTGCGCGTCCCAATGATCTTCAAGGCTATACCGGCAGGGCTTCCCATACCGGTCAGGCTTGGAGTGAGGGATAGCGTAAGTTGGAGGGGGCGCCCTTTTCAGGGCGCAGATGACGGCTTGCGCGTCCCAATGATGTTCGAAAGGGGGATTCGTGGCATTTCCCCCCCTTAAAAAACTATAGAGAATAATAATAAGTAAATTTATGACCCACAGCGTCATTAACAGATTACGCGTCACCCACATATTACAATATTAGCCCTCCAAAGCTTTCCTGATCTTCAATATCTTCATTCATAACTCCAGTTATTTCAATAAGCAATCTCGTCGTTCCATTTATGTGAACCCCAAGTTCTGAAATGGTCATCCGAGACAAACTTATAGCGAACTTCGATTGCTCTACGGAATTCATAGGTACGTCCATTCCAGTGCTTCAAGTTATCCGGAACTACTCTCAATTGAGATTCAAGAGCAGTTAAAAAAGGAGTTCTGATGTAAGAGTTGGTTCAATAAATTATATAAAATTATTCAACCTAACATGATTACTGTTTAATCGATGAAATACTGTATTAAACGCCTCTGAAAACGAGTGCCATGGTGAGCTCGAGAGTAAGTAAGTTAATAATAAATAATTAAACAACCAACAGAAACAGGACATGTAGTCCTGACCCCACACTAGGATTACCTGTGTCGTGTTTATCAGGAACTACGAGTACTGTAGTACCACAATACCCAGACCCGGAACAAATATTTGTAGAACATACAAACATTTATCCGCAGCGGGAATCGAACCCGCTACTCTTGCGTCGCAGCTTGCTACTTGATACTTTACGCCGCGTTACCGAGGTCGACTGAAAGCCTTAATATCGGTGAGGATTTGTCATGTCAAAAATTCTCTCATAATCTTTGGGTATGTAGGTATGTACACTAAGGTCCAGTATACTTACACAAATATCCGCCAAAATAACATCATCATCAACGTGTTTGTTAACTGAAAATTTACATATAATGATTAAGAAATAACCATGGGTTAAAATAATTGTTTCTCTCATTTGACATAGGTAATTATAAAAAATAACCTTGGGTTATTTTTTTTCTCTCATGGTCATTAAAGTCAGCACGCATTTGTCGAGTACACTCTAAGGAATCCTTCAGTCTAATAGATTGGCGTTTAATGACATCAAACACTACGATTTTTTTCCTCCAAAAAGTGCATGCGGAGAGCATTGCAATAACTCACCCTGATGAAGACCCTCGGAATGAGCCAAAACAATGCTGGTGCCTTCACCTATATGGTACATACCTACGTGAACATTTCCGCGATTGCAATATGACTTTTGACAGAAAATCCACAACACAACTGGAAATAATGCTTTGTTTCTGGATATAGCACCGTCTAGTTTGAATTTTATTACGTAGGTTCATATAGTTGTATAATAATACAGTATTTCTTGAAATATTCATATTGCTACACACGCTACCTAAACATATATCTTTAGATATGAACTGATATTGCAATACAGTGCAATCCATACGCTATTCTTTCCCGATCTTCCCTTCTCAGTTTTCAATTTATATCTAGTTCCTTTGTGAGAGCAATCGCGTTCGATGTAGCTCCCATTTTACACTGGATCATGTCAGGTACAGTCAGCAATAAAAGTAGATTATCAGTTTTGATTTGATGACAAAGATGCTTTTGTAACTCAACTCTGGAATTCGGATAAACTTTGTTCAAAATATTGGACTATATTTGAAGATCCACTTTGACCGTAAACTATTTGCTATCTAAAGTTAATATTTGTTTGGTAAACCCACAGAAAGCAGCATCCTATAACTTAAATTGTTAAAGCCCTTCTACACGGAGAGAGTTTCTTGCAGCATTATTATCTGTGGACAAAAATAATAATAATGCTGAACATTTTCGCACAGTATCATCTAGCCCCAAAGTAAGCAGAGCTTGTGTTATGGGAACTACACGAAAATACCTAGACCCGAGACAAATACTTGCAGATCAAACAAACATTTAAAGAAATGTTTGAATAATCAAAAAAAATCCATTAATTCATTAATTAAATGAGACAAGTAAGGCTTCAAACATAACAAACAAACATTCTCACAACTGTATGCCCCATGATGGACATCCTCAGGTAATAAGTGCGTATAAGAGGACCGTTTAAACATTTTATTTGGCACATGCCTGCGTTCTGTAAGTAATTTTGAATTCCACGTGCCTGGTTTCAAGCCCATCGCCACTCTATTGGAACACTAATCGTTGGCATAGGCATAAGAATTTTTGGTTCTAGAGCATGCCGGTTTCCTAAAGATGTTTGTCATGTTTTTTCAATACGAGAAACTCTCTCCGTGGAAATAGGCCTTTATTTACTTTTGTTGCTGACTGCATCTACCAATACCTATTCACTTCTCTCCTTTTGCTATCGTTTTAAAATGTATTGTTGTGTACACGTGTAACGACTTAGTTTATATTCTTTGAGTGCAGACAAAGGAGGATTTTTATCCAATAGTAACACAGTTCTATGTATAATATGTATGTATTTACAAAAAAAAAAAGTATATTAGTAGTATATCAGTCATGTAGTTCCCATAATACAAGCTCTGCTTAGTTTGGGGCTAGATGACGCTGTGTGAAAAATGTCCAGCATTATTTATTATTTTTATTTTATTTTTATTTAGTTTTAGTGTCTCGTATAGCGATACTAACTTATACAAACTTTGTAGGTATATAATATATAGTTACTATCTAACTTTGTTATTCTCACCTCTTGCGTTTAAGTTGGCTTTCGCCCGCCACGCCACCGAAGTCGTCGAGGTAATGCTAAGTATTTAATTATTTGTAAGTATTGATGAGGTAACTAGCCGTACAAACTGAGTAAACCGTGCCACACGAGATGATTAGACTTGGCAAAGTTTACAAGGAACTTTAACTCACGAACTCGATTATTAATAATCTCCACTTAAGTTTCGCAAACTTCGTTATCTGAAAGCCTCAAATGGCTTGAATTCTACACGAGAAACTTATCGGACGATGATAATTGCTGTAGACAATGGAAAAGAGTAAAGGCCCGGTCAAACTGGGTGTCTAGACAAATACCTCACGCTTAGTTTTCCTTTCACGCCAACGCAAATTCGTCAAGGTAAAACTTGGCAGCAGTTACGTGACATTTCCACAGCTAATTTTCATTCCATACAATTCAACCTTTCCGCAAGCGTTTACGCTAACAGAAACGTCAACTTACGAATACTCGTAGTTTCTACAAAATACGTGAAGCAACAGACTCTGGTTTTATTTTTGATGATCCATCATTCAGGTTTAGTGACTACAAGAAAGGTTCTCAGATAGGTTGAAACGCTGCACGGTGGCAATACATTATGAAACTAAATTATATCACTGTATGAACTGTGTAACGGTAAATATGTTTTCACAAGCTTATCCTGCTCGTTATTGATTAGGTGGAGGTTCGTGGTCTCATAACTATAAATTAACGTGTCAATATTCATACCCAATACATTTTTATTCGAACAACCCATAAAAATCGCCAGAAAACAAAAAGCAGATGAGGCCTCCTATCCTAAATAAGCAGTACCCACGATGCATAGAGCCGTTCGTAAAACAAATATTATAGTATCGATGGTCGGCCTGTCAGTGCCTATGATTTTATGAGGTCTGAAGCCGGAAAGAATTCCTACGTGTAGGTACCTAGTTATTTGGGATCCGGGTCCGGTCACGTATACGTTGGGATGCCTTTAGAGGTGAAGTTGTAAAATAGACTGGTTTATGCGTCGAGATCGAGGTAGAATGGGTTCTTCTCAGAGATAAGATTAAAGGTTATTGCACATATCAGCTTGGCACCTGATCAGCATAGCCAGCATCAGCTCGAGCCGTTCAGAATTATTTGTATGAAACTCCACGCTGCAACAGCATCGTACCGGCATCGCCTCGCCTCGGCACGGCAAATGCGAAAAATAAAAGAATAATTATTTATTTTCATTTTAATTAAAATATGTTTTTGAGTTAAACATTACTTACTATAATTTTGATTGTATCTATTCTGTACACTACTGAAACTTTTTTCCATAATACACAAATGTTATTTGGAAGAGAATGCTTTTAGCATTAAGTTCATCTATGTACTACTATTAAGTGCAGTAAAGACTTTTCTACCTATCTATCTAAACGTTAAGACTGATTTGAATGAGACCCACATACGTTTTTTTTTCTTTTTTATCCTTAAGCCCCAGGGGAACTTGGATGTGAGATGTTCGTTACTAATTAAATGGACCCACATAATTTATAATTTTCAGGCATGGAAGTTGCTAATGCCAAACTATAGATTTTTTCACCTATCTATTCTGTCTTTGTCTTTTACTTGTGAGTACCACTATCAAACGAGTCAACGAAAATGTCAGACGTCATTGTTACAGGAAAAGAAGCGCCACGGTTTGTTGCTTAAATGATGCGAAGACGGGTTGGGAATGCTAATGTTGGCTCAGAGTGTTCGGTCTTGCTAACTAATGGTTAGATATTTTCCTGATTGGCATAACTTCGAGATCTGTTTAGGTAGTATTTACTCACTTACGTCAAAGTAAAATGAGAATATAATGTTGTTGACGACCTCTGTGGCGCAGTGGGCTAAGGTCCGCCTGAGACGCAGAAGGTTGCGGTTTCGATTCCTGACGAATGTTTGTAAGATCTACAAGTATTTGTTCCGGGTCTAGGTGTTTTTCTATGTATAATATGTATGTATTTACAAAAAAAAGTATATTAGTAGTATATCAGTCATGTATTTCCCATAATACAAACTCTGCTTAGTTTGGGGCTAGATGACGCTGTGTGAAAAATGTCCAGCATTATTATTATTATTTATTATTATGTCAGTATGACAGTTTTAGTGTAAATGTGACGCGAAGACTTTCGGAATGATTCGAAACCTAGTTAACAGATGTTAACACATGCCTTTATACTATGAGTTAAGGTACCGACCTTAACTCATAGTATGGTACGTAATAAATCTCGTTATAAAAATTTATGATATAATTCACGATAACTTTTTAATTAAAATACCTTGTTAATAAAACTAATGAGGTGTGATTATTGTGCGTCGTATATTACGAATATTTTTCTGAAAAACATAGTTATCGAGAACATAGTTATCGTTTTACTTCAACTTTTCTTAGTTCATAGGTCAAATCGATTCAACAATAAAATCAACCTTAAAATTTCAACCAGTCACATTAATCCAATTGATCGACAACGATAATAATTTATGCGTCAACTGTCATACCCATGCGCAGAGAATGACGGACGATCGTCGAAAGGATTGATTTGATGCAAATAGAAAATCATGATACAATGGAAAGTGCTTGTCATTAATAAACTCAAATTAGGAGTTACTATCAATGTGATCTTATGAAAGTCCGAAAGTAAAACTGGTATGGTTATTATACTGTCTGCGTTTTGCAAGTGGTTAATATTCCATGTGATAGATTGATGGCACATGCCTACGAATTTTTGGTTTTAGGCCATGCCGGTTTCCTTACGATGTTTTATTTCATCGTTTAAAGCACGTGTTAATGCGCTCATAAATTTTTCGAGTGGAAAAATTCATTTGTGTGGAGGTCCGACTGAATATGCTACCCGCTAGGCCAACACGGCTTATTTTACTCAAAAAACTATTATAACTATATTTATTCGATGCAATTTTTAAATTTTCATTGAATATAAAAAAGTAGGAGGTTCTCAATTTCCCTGTATTTTTTATAACTATGTTTGTGTGTATGTTATGCGATATCTTTGCCAATTGTGAACCCTTTTTTAATTATATAAAGTAACTTTGAAAATGTTTGTTTTCTGCGCCTTTTGAGGACTGGCTGATCCGCTCCCTGATATCCAATCAGACGCTATTCCAGAAAACTATTATTGTGCCTTCTGTCAGTACTGATACTAGATAAATACCGCATAAGGGGAATGCCTATTAAAAAAAATGATGTATACTTTATTCTGAAAATTTATTACAATATGAAGTTATTTGACGTTTAATGTAGCTCTCCAAATAGCGACAGTGTAAAAGATAGATATTCATATTATTTAGATTCGTATTGTTTACCTCCCCGTACATAAATAATAACGTTGTCTCATTTTATCGACTGTATACTTGTTCTGTGTAAAATCGTAAAATTATGCAGTTATATACGCTTTGTCGTGTCTCCCGGGATCGCTTTATTGTCCATTGGCCATCATATTTGTCATAGCTCTGCATAGCGTTTCAGCCTTTCTCGGTTATGGTGTAAAGTTTACAATGCTTTGCAGGGATGCGTTGAATTCGGTCGAATAGTGACAATGTCGGGGAATCGATAATGTTCGCGGTAATTCATTTCAGTTGACAACGTGATTTATAATTTCACGTTGCTGCACTCTGAGCTCTGATATACCAAGAGATGGATTAACAAGGTTCAATGGGTTAGCGGATATGCAATCAGCATTTATAGTAGCTTATAGTACAGTCTACACTATAACTTTTTTGCTGAAAAAAAATAATAACAATTAAATAAAAAAATTATGCCCTCCATTATGCCCTTTTTCCGTTGATCAGTATCATCACCACCACCGCAACTGCCCAAAAGAACGAAAGTTGTAGTCATGCCGCTTTTACGCAGCTGGGTCCCTTGGGAGTGCCACCACAACGATCGAAGATGTCGCATAATTATGTATTTGAGAAATGGAGACGAAGTTGACGAGTCCACTTGGCTGACCCCCCCCCCCCCCCCCCCCCCCCCTCTTTTGTCATTATGTAACAGGGCTGTTATTAAAACAACCAGCAATTGTCGACATGAAACGCCATTTTGTTTTTATTATTGTACAAGCTCTTGTTTTTGACAAAAATAATAACGATGTCGAACTAACAACATAGACGTATAATCCATGTTCGGTAGGTACTATCCACGTAATCTACCAAGGGTCTTTTTCTCTCCTCATTGCATCTCAAGTGACGATAAAAAAATCGTTTCATTCGACCCATTAACTTCGTACACAGTGTTTGCTTTAACCTTTAACAGAGTGGATAGGACATAGCAGCCTCCAAATATTATGAAAGAGCATTCCCGAAAACCATTCTTAGCTATCCGGGTCAAGTTTTTAATACTCCGGTACAGGGGAAGTTTGCCGAGGGTGAGCAGGTAAACAACACGATGATTGCGGATATCCGATGTCAAAATGTTTACTGAAGCCCTCGGCTTGATGGCATAGCTCTTACTTTGTTTAATCTTGGGTATGGCAGAGAAAATAGATTTTTTTTGTTTGCAATGTTTACCTTGTCATGAATTACGTTGGAAAGAGTTTTTATGTAGCCTATATCAAAACAGTATCAAAAGCAATTTGCTGTCTACTCCAACAGTTATCGATGGTACCTTTATGAGGTTAAGCCCCTTGATATGCATCGATGACAGCCATCGGGGGTTTTAGCGAGTCCGTGAATCTCACTTAACCCTACCACCTCCCAAATGTGGTAAGGTATCTGTTGAAGAAAAATAAACAACACCATTTTTGTCACCCATCATACCTGTTTCTGAGTTTGATAGTTCTATATTGTGTTGCTCTCTCTTGCCTCGTACGAGTATATCCATCGATGAAAGTTTGTGCTAGGATGTCATCTCAATAAATCAAATAAAATACATAGGTAGTGCACGGCGCGACGCGGAAGGAGAAAGTCGCAACCACTCACCCTGATGAAGACTCTCAGAATGAGTCGAAACTTAGTCGGTGCCTTCACCGATAGTGCAGTACGTGAAAATTCCCGTTTTTACAATATAAATAAAATACAGTTCAAAGTGTCTATCCAGGCTTTTAATTCAACATTATGTATTAGCAGATTTTTCCCTGGGTTGTACGCTACGAATAAACATAAAGATTTGACGTCGCATAGCTGGTTCAAGATCGTCAGGAGTGGCATTATAGAGTAGAGGTTTTTCCTCGACAATGCATGTTACTGGCTGATAAGACAGATCATTATCTTTGTGGCGCAGTGTTTGCAGAAGGTTGCGAGTTCGATTCCCGCTGTGGGACAAATATTTATATGATTTGCTAATGTTGGTCTCGGGTCTGGGTGCTCAAAAAAATTTCACAAAAAATATATAAGTAGTGTATCAGGCATTTAGTTCCCATAATACAAGCTCTGCGTACTTTGGGACTAGACGACGCTGTGTGAAAATGTCCAGCATGGAGGATTATAGTTATAAATCGCGAAATCAAGTAAGTCTTAAAAACTTGTAAATAAAGACGACTCTTCAGGTTCAGCGCTATACAGATACTCTTGAAAATAGCCAGCATCGTTTACCCTCACAAAATCGTCGACGTGAGCCGCTCTCAATTCAATCGCTATTCCCAAAGGACGCCCCATTACGTACTCTGTCGAACTCAACTGCGATTTCAAATGATTACCTACGTTGTGTCGCTTCTGTCCCACGTTGCATGAAGTATCTACCTTTACATCGTACTTACAAATCTTCAACAATAATTTAAGAAGCTCGGTTCGTTATCATGAAAAATAAATGTCAAACACATTTAGTGTCTTTAGACACTAAGATTATAAGCAAATTCAGACATTTGGCATACGAGTAAGTCTGCTTAAACGTTTGTTTTGCAAATATTTTCAATATGTTTTTAAATAATGCAATGGATCTGCTACTTGCGGTTATACGTCCCTGAAAAGTGACCATTCCACAACGAATTGTTACGATTATTCCGGAAAAACCAACCTTAGTGATGCCTTCCTTCCAAACTGTTAAAGCCAAACCACACGGTAATAGGCCAAATGCTATATTAACGCATAAAAATGTTTAGAATAGAATACTTGGATTCAATGAGGACTTTTCATTAACGATTCAAATAAATAGTTCCAACTTAATAGATGGCACTGACTTGGAGAGGGTAACCAATGTTTGCTTGTCAATTACGTCGTCACATTTACCGTTTATATTATTGTACGAAAGCGTCATCTCAAAAAAAAAAAGTTACCTACGTAACATAAATGGGTTGAAATCTCTTTAGTTCAATTTAAGTAAACCTGTATTAAAAGATATTTGAGATGCCCATGAAACCCCTTAACTGTGACGACATCGATGGTGAGGTGGGCGAATAGTCAGCTGTAATGCAAGAGGTGTAGTTTCGATTACCGCGTTGGGACAAATGTTTGTATGTTCTGCAGCTCGATTGCTCCAGTTCTGTGGTAGTTCCTGATACCCACGACTCAGGCAATCCTAGTGTGGGTTCAGTAAAGTGTATGTGCCTGTTGATTGTTTAATTATTTATTTATTGTGGCAATCAACGTTACCGTATATTTCGACTCGTATAGAGTTTATAATTTTATTTTATACAACTATTATAATTATTATTATAGTTTATAATTTTAACAATGCTGGACATTTTCTTACAGCATCATCTAGCCCCTAAGTAAGCAGAGCTTGTGTTATGGGAACTACATGACTGATATACAACTTATATATTTTTTTGTAAATACCTACATATTATACATAGAAAATACCCAGACTAGAGACAAATATTTGCAGATATATACAAAAAATTGTCCGACAGTGGGAATCGAACTCGCAACCTTCTGCGTTTTAAGCGGGCCTTCACCCATGCGTCACAGTGGTTATTATACAATAAGAGTTTATTGGATTCCCTTCCGGAGATTCGCACCAAGCCTACCTATTTGTTTATTCTGATCAATTGTCACGTATGTCAAATACATATGTTAGGAGTTATTATACATAGTTTCGCCTCGCTTTGTATACCTTGTAGGCCATCGACGCTGAAAGCCCCGAGGCAAGGCATGACGTCGTTTCTAAGTACGCCCATGCAACTTTACCCAAGTCTCGTAATTATATTCATAAACGTTTGGGAACCGAGGCTACGGTAACACAATTACTGTAGGTTTGGGTGTTTGTAAGTATAATTTAATTTGTTTTGATCTCCAACATTAAACAACCATATAAATGCTAAGTGGAATTATTTAAAAATCTTAGTACGAAGATTTTTTAAGGAATTGTGAGTTTTTCGAATAAACTGTAAGGACGCATTTACGGGCGTAAACATTTTTTGGGTAAGATGTTTTATTTTATATTTGTTTGTCATTTACCATTAACTGCGAAACGGCAGCAATCCTTTTTTATGACTCCAAGTTCTAAGATAGGTTTTATTGTCACAAGTCATTAGGGGCAATAGACGATGCAATGGGTTACGGCGAAATCGATTAATAAGAATAATAATGCTGGGCAGAGCGTCATTTAGCTCCAAAGTAAGTCGAGTTTATGTTATGGAACTACATGACTGATATACTACTTATATTTTTTGTGTATTCTATGTATACAATATAATGGTACCTACACATTGTATATATAGAAAAAACCCAGACTCGAGACAAATATTTGCAGATCATAGAAACATTTGTTCCTCGGCAGGAATCGAAGCCGCAACCTTCTGCGTCTCAGGCGGGCCTTCGCCCACTGCGCCACATTGTCGCCGTCAATGTCATGTAGTCGTTTTGTATGACTACAGGTACTTACAGGTACAACAGGTATAGGTACACTTGCCTTTAGTAATAAATACATTTTATATAGATTAAACTAATTCAAAGAAATGACAGTGGATACAATACAAATTATTACTGACATCTTGAAATAATTCGTTGTTCTCTACGCCATTGCCTTTTCCGTTCCAAACGGAACGACGATGAACAGAATGATGGCCGTTTAACTTTTTCATTACACACCAGACCGTTCTGGTGTGTAATGAAAAAGTTCCTTTTAAATCAACCGATAATTTTTTCCCTGACAAAAAACTGTTTTAAAAGCGGATCCACCTTATCATTGAGAAAACAAGTTTGTTCGATGTATTACAAACAGACAGTTTGTTAAATGATTTTTGCAACTTTTTCTGTAAAAATATGAGCTAGTATTTTGATGACCTTGTTGGCATTGTGGGTGAGTTTTTTGTTGGTTGCGATGGAACAGGTGCGATTTTGATCCCGGCTGCGTAGGTATAGTCGTACCACGGTACTCGTTATTCCTAATACCCACGACACAGGGAATTCTAGTATGGCTTCACACTAGTTAAGATAAATGATAATAGATAATAATAGATTTAATTTATATTATCTATTATCTGTACATTAATCTATTATCTATTCTTAAAAGGCCATACTAATTGTAAAGGATCAGTCTTTGGGATAAAAGTCTTTCAGGTCAGAGATTGATGCTTTAAAATTCCAAGTCCATATTATGTTATCGAGTGCCACAACCACCACGCCGTACACCAACACACTATAGTTATTGGAATAACTATGCCTATCTGTGACTAGTTTATATTAATTGATGATTTAAATTAATATAAATTAGTCACAGATTTAATGATAACCTTTTGTCGATGTTCAATAATCAATCTTTGTAATTAATTCGAATGGTAGAATGCTTTTGCTTTGTTAGATTCATATTTTTATAGTGACAACACTGATTTCGTTGTTGATGTTTCGGAACGTCTAAAAATGATGGTGGGTAGAAATAGAAAATAGTTCCAGGGGGATGGTTAAAAAATATAACGAGAATGAGAGATTATTCATTTTGAACATAAAATACAGGCTGGATAAGAATTTATTCGTATTATTTAATGCCAGCCTTAAGAACTGCTTACACATATCTAACTTCATGTCAAAATCCGTTGGTGCACCTATTGAAAGCAGGGAAACCACTCACTAAGCTAAGATAGCTTTCTTAGCCTACCTACAAATAACCCAAACTACACAGATGGCTTTCCCAATCCGAGTTACCTCAATCAATCTAATACTCGTAGGCCGAGTAAATAGGCGGTCCATATCGTGTAAATATGATCCCTATCTCAATACAGGTGTAGATATTGGTACATATCAATATTAATTGATACATGAACCGTGATAATCAATATGCCCGTATAGATCTGTTGTCGCATTTTGAAGTAAAAAGATATAAAGAAATTTCTTAACAGAAAGAATAATAAACCAAGAAAACTATAAACCATAATTTATTTATTTTAAGAAAAACACAAAAACCGATTTCAAATAACGGGAAGGTAATAAAAAGACTAATATGTAATTTCATGGGTGAGATATTTTCATAAAATTTATATGGGATTATCCTTGAAGTACCTATATCTTATCTATTAGAAAAATAATTATTACAATCGGTTCACAATGGCCGACGATATCGCGTAACTTACACACAAAAACATAGATACGAATGGAGAACTTACTCCTTTGTTGACGTCGGTTGAAAATAAACAGATGAAATAGTCTAACCAAGCCGTTGTAAACGATCTCTACTGATCCAAATCACTACCAGATAAGAGATAAGAGTCAGCTCTCTGGTCACGCGTCGATTTGACCAGACGCTCCGAAAGAATTTTGAATATGGGCCCCGTTACCTCACGGACGGAGTCTCAAATAAGAAAGCTCTTAATTTTTCGGGATATTATAAATTATTATAGCTGAACTTGTGCTACAGTCGGTTGACAGCTTTATGAAGATAGCGACTAAGCACTACAGCTGAATTTGAGAACTTGTTACGAACGGGTTACGTCCGAATAGTTCACTAACAGAAGCCACTGCTCCTGATACTCGTAGCTAGACACTGTAATCTTATCTGTGGTTCTCTTTGAGTTGGCCAGTAAGCAAGATTCCTGCTTTCTACTCATCTGGTGAACAATCTTAGCGCGCTATTACTCTTATATAAAGTAAACCAAATTATTTCTGCTACCAAACTATATCTGTCGCAGTCAGCCTGCTCGCATTGCAGTGTTCCCGTTTAAAGGGAATGGGTAAAGGTGAAATTATAGGCACATGAAAATTTTCACTTTTTATGTCTCAGCTAGTTTTTAGACTATTTTAAAATGAACAAAATGTTTAAAGACGGGTACCAGACCAGACTTCCACCATCGAATATCAGACCAGATATTCGAAAGCAGACGATTTTTTACCAACTGTTTATTTATTGAAAATAGGCGAATTTCAGAAAGTTATAATCTTAAATTGTTACCTATTATGTATGGTATAATCTCCTTTCGGTGTAGTATTTATATATATATTGGGGCACCTTGTTCAAAGACACAATAATACTAGAAGAGTTCCTGGCTTGATAACAAACCCTGAAAAATGCGACCAGATAATATCCAGATTTTCACATGTTTGTAAGTATTGTCTTCCGTGTTATGGGGTGAACAATTCATTTTTCAATATTTGTGTGATTTTAAACATTATCAGTTCTGTTCACAGAGGAAACAATAGTGTTATAATTAATAGCATTGTAAGTCGTAGATAGGTATTTTATGAACAGCTTCGCTTAGCCTTGGTACAGTTAAGTTTAGGCTTGGTATCGATTATCTTTTGATGCACAAAAATAGCTTGTGTGTATCAACTAATGCTAAGCCATTCATATGGCAGGTAATAATTTTATACTTAAGCTCAACCGCGCTTGTAAAAATGTTAAAAACATACCTATAAATATATATTTCTAATATCTATTTTGACCACAGAAAAGGGGATTCTTCTAACTATTCTATTTCAATATAAAAGAAATATCCCAACCCCTATCATGTAATTGTAATTGTAATTTTAAAATAAAAGCTTTTTTGTAAGTAGATATTTTTTAATAAACATTACTTAGTATTGGTACATCTAAGCTTCGTTTTTTTTTGTCAAATATGACTTATTAGTGCCATTTGTTTGCGTGAGCCAGAGTTGTATTAACTCTAGGTTAATTCATAACACAGATCATTTTGTACTGCCGAATCGAGTTAGATCGTAGCTCAGGTTAAAATAACCTAACCCTGCGTTATGCAACTGGGTCTAAGTATTTTAACTGTACCTAGGCTAAGCCGTATTATTATGACAGAGGGAGAGATAATTATATACCGAAGCTCAACTACGTTTACATATCTATCGGGAATTCCTTTATTCTTTTCCTAATATGCACCTAACCAAAACCTGTCGTAGCTTTTTGAGCTAAATAATTTAATCATTACTAGCCTATAAAGTTTCCACTTGTTATACATCACTTATAAAGTAACAACAACAAAAGCTATTGAAACTACAAAGTTCTTACCAAAGAAAGCTCACAAAAAGTATGCGGTATAATTATTTGTTTGACCGTGAACGACCTTTTATCGCGTTTTTGCGGTCGGTAAAACTGTTAAGGAGTCTTATTGCCGGAATTTGTAAGGGAGATTTTCAGCTGGACGTCTGTGTATTTGTTAATGTGCCGACTAGCGGAACGCCCACGACTTCGTTTTCAACTTCGATAGTTTTCTATTCAAAGTTCAAGGCACCGTTGCACCCGTCAGGAAGGAACAGACCCTAGCAGCTATTGTCAGCTCACAGACTATCCAAAATAGTTCAAATATTCATAGTGTTCTAATGTTTTATCTATTTAAAAGAACTCTTGACCGTTTTCTTACTTCTTTACACAGGCTCCACAACAAACCTTTCTAGATATGTATGTACAGGACCATAATGTTATCAGTACATGACTGTACTGTTTAAACAGACACAAAAGTTTGTAGTTAAAAAACTAAGAAACACACTTTAATCACGTACTAAAAAATAGAATTTCACTATCCACCTCCTTGCTCCATCATCAGCCCCTCGTTACTAAGCCCAATCGTCAAAACGTATCAATATGAACCCAAACTCGAGGGGTTACCTAGTAACCACTGAAGAATTCCACTATCTACCTCCTGGCTTCATCATCAGATCAGCTCCAAGATACAAAATTATAGTATTATCATCCGAATTACATAAACATATAAATTTTAATTTCAATACTACAAATTAGAAAAAGGTTAAAATTGACTTCCAAGATTTTCTTACACTGTTTGTTTGTTATTTATTTATGTACATGTGAAGCTAATATTATAAGCGTATTAAAAAGAGGATCAATTTAAGCGGTATTTTTCTTAACAAAAAAAATGATATGAAAAGCTGAAACCCATTAAATAAATAAATAATACTGGCCATTTTTCATACACCATCATCTAGCTCCAAACTAAGCAGATACCCAAACTATTATGGGAACTATACTTCATATATATTTGCAAATACATACATTTTATACATAGAAAACACCCAAACCCGAGACAAATATTTGCAGATCATACAAACATTTGTTCCGCGGCGGGAATCGAAACTGCAACCTTCTACGTCTCAGGCAGATCTTCGCTCACGGCGCCTCAGAGGTCGTCGTTATTTTTATGTTATTGGACATTTAAATTTTCCACTATCCAAGTGCCGGCTGCATCATCATATTCATCAGACCATAGTATTCAACTGCTGGAAAAGGCCTTTGACAATGCGCATAATGTAGTATGCCTAGTGTATAGTTTCAAAGATATGGAACTTTATTGCTTAACTTTTGACCCCCCTTTTTAATACCTTAAGGTGAATTTTCAAATTCCGTTAGAACATTCCGAGTTCTGAATAGTTGATGTGACACTGCGGCCCAAATGTAATTTTGAAACGTATTTATTTGAAAGGAAAAGTTTGGTAGCACCTACTTAATCTAATCTGTGCTTGACAAAGTTGGTTATTTCCTGCGTTGAAAATATAATATCAAGCCTATTTTTCCACCTCTGGGCCAGATAAAATAACACCTAAGGTCCCCAAAAGACAGTTAACCCCTAAGCGTGTCTGGTGTATAGAATATTTCGTGCGACTTTGGCAAGAGCTACATAGGCGAAGCTCGACGCAACATCGCTACCAGACTGACGGAATACATACGGAGTGTGAAAAACTTGGACACGAATAAAGCAGTAGCAGAACATGCTCTCACTCAGGCCTCGGTTTACTATATACGGTTTGACAAGACTTAGGTTTTAGCCAAAGGGAAGTTCTTCGTCCCCCGAAAAACTCGAAAATTACATTACATAAAATCGATAATCCTTTTCTTTGCCCATCAGAAAATTACAAGAAAATTTCATTTATTCACAATCTGAAAGCTAACCTTCAACTGGTGGACAAGTGCGCACCAACCGGCATTTCCCGTGAGTGAAGTTTCGATTTCTATCGAAACAAAGAGTGAGTTGCCACGCCAGAGGCTAAGCACGAAACATATTTTAAAACAACTTTATCTTCATTAGATTATATATAATAAAACAAAATGTAAACACCACTAATTAATAATGAAATATATTTACAAATGAAAGCTTAGACTTCGGTTCTAAAGTTAAATAGCGCTAATGTTATGTATATATTCTAATGCCCTCGCTAACAAAATATACTAGAGATGTATTTTTAGATATTTTTTTTCTATTGAAATTATTTTTTTTTCAATTTAGTGTTACAATAAATAGCCTTGTTCCTGATTTTTGCCAAAATAAAACTGCCTATTCGGACATTCTCAATCGCGACGACGCGACGCGATAGTTTTAAAATATACGCTATGGATTATTGTCAATGTATGAGTGGAATAGGTTTAGTTAGTTAGTTCTGTTGTGACGTTTCTACTAACACACTTTTTTCTCAGTATTCATCAGACAAACAAAAATAACATTTATTTTTGATAGGGGAACTGAATCAAAATCTCGAACTATTTCCCTTAATCTATCGTTTTCTGGGTATTATGGGTAAGATCAGTACTGATTATTTTAATTAGAGAATAACAGAATACAGATCTGTTATTTAATAGACGTGATATTTAACACTATGAAATAATATACTGACGGATTTACCACCAAGCCAAAGTCTAGGGGATTGCAGATTTAAGAAGACTCTTATAGATTTATAAAATTAAATCAAATCAAATCTTATTTATTTTTGTAATAGGTACATAGATTGGCGGGTAACAGAGTTTCTCTATATTATGTTTAATAATAATTATGGCTTATAGATTGTTTTTTTACTGATAGAAATCTAAAACTACCAAGCCCTGTGGCGTGGAAGTAGGACGAATGTGGTCAAATAATGACTATGAATTATTATGAAATACCTCTTGTTTATCAACTGTTTTGTTTTTTAAACTCAGTTATTTGAAATCTTAGAGACTTTGTTTAAAGAATGTGCAAACAAATAGCATATTGCTTAAACAATCTGGAACATCATTTCGTCGTTCGAAAGACACAGTGTTGTTATATGACCCCCATAAAATAAAATAATCGTTATAAAGTAGGCTCAACCCTTCGAATAGGTAGCAAGGGACCTCCTAATAGCCTATTCAGAGCATTGTGACCCATAATTTATAAGAATTGACTAAATACCTATCTACATTTAAACTTAGGATAGAGCGAGTAGCCAGCTGGGGTGCCTTTGGATTCACGCTGCGGTGCCAACGTTTGTATGTTCTGCAAATATTTGTTTCGGGTTTGGGTGTTGTGATACTACGGTACTAGTATATATACAATATCGACTTAGGTACTGTACTTTTATGAGTAGTTAGGTTAGATTGTTTAAGTCATACTAATATAGATTTTAAAGTGGTAGCTGTGACGTCAGAAGCTACATCAGTAGGCGAGGCTGAAAAACAGCGTGGCCGAGTCCTCGCCCTTTTTTACTTACATGCAGACATACCTTCTCACTATACCTACTATTTTAAATACCTACTTATTATATTGTACTTAGACTAGGTATGTTTGTTTTATTTTTAATGTTTGTATCTTCGCCAATACGACCTCTGTGGCGCAGTGGGCGAAGGCCCGCCTGAGACGCAGAAGGTTGCGGGTTCAATTCCCGCCTCAGGACAAATGTTTGTATTATTAGCTAATGTTTGTCTTGGATCTTGGTGTTTTCTATGTACCTATAATATGTGTGTATTAAGTGTAAGTAAATAAATGCCCTTTTATTTTATTTTACTCGTAGTTTTTGATACCCATGATACAAGGAATCTTAATGTAGGGCCAGGATTATGTGTCCGTTGGATGTTTATTAACTGTGCACTAGCAATAAGGTAAGTTGGTACTGTTAGACACTGATATACATATGACATACATATTATACATAGAAAACACCCAGACCCGAGACAAATATTTGCAGATACAAACATTTGTCCCGTGGCAGGAATTGAACCCGCAACCTTCTGCGTCTCAGGCGGGCCTTCGCCCACTGCGCCACAGAGGTTTCAGTAAAAATAAACCATACGCCGTAAAATTTTCACGTTTCTAACTTCAAAAAACGAAGACTTTCATACAAAGTTCATTCCCCTAGGCTGTTTACTAAAAGGCTAACCTAGATAGTAGGTATAAGTACATAAGAATTAAAAATCAGATATTTATATTACAAATATAAATGAATAATGTACATTTCATTGCATTGTATTGTATTTGTATTGTAATGTTATTGGATCGTGCGGTTATGAATTAAATGACAGCGATTGTGGTCTTGTTATTTACATGAATGGTATTCAAAATTAAATCATTTAAAACCAAATCTGGCTCTATCAGTCAGACGTGTTTAATTAACACTTTGGACAAACAATACATACTCACGCCGGAGGGGTAGGCAGAGACAACGGATTTCCCTTTGTTATACTAAACTTATGTGTAAAAAAAAACTTTCCAACCTTTTCCCTTTGATTACCACCGCCACCGCCACTGCGTTAGTTTGGCCCATAGAGTCCACAAAGCGTCAGTCGTATTCGATGCCGCTGCTTGAAATGTGACGATTAGTATCGATGTCTAATGAAAAAGTGTAGATCGTTGTTCAAAATCGTTGGTGAAGACGATTAGTATGTAATACGTAGTATGTATATAAGGATAGTGACTTGTACAGCTTACCGTAATCCTTAATCTTTGATGAAGATCAAAAATGCAGTGACAGCAAAACATTTTTAATCTGTGACAGAGACGCTACCTAAATTTGTGGCAAGTGTCAGTGTCACCGTGTTCCAACTTCATTCAAAAAGTTTATCAATTAGATAATCTTAAAATTTAACGTACCTATGTAGATCCGTCGTCTGTATTACTAGCTTCTGCCCATAGCTTCGTCCACGTGTTACACGAAACAAAGTAGCCCATGTGCTGTTTTCAGTCATGAACTAACGTATTCGAATTTTCAATCAAATCGGTTCAGCTAATATGAAGATTATTAGCAACAAACATCTAAACTTTTGTATTTATAATATTAAAAAGGATATGTGAATCCGTCCTTTCGAAAATATTTATTAACCGAATCGCAGTAGAGACAGCGGGCGGCGGTCGTATAGTCGCTTTTATTTACATCATTTATCGGTTCATGCAAATAATTGGCGATTTTGCCTGCGGCTTTACACACTGTTAACAGAACAATTTTCTGTAAATTTTTACATACATAATTATCTGCTATGAGATGAGACTAAAAGGATGTAAATTCTGCTGTTAATGGCACAGTGGAATTAAAATTTAAAAGAAAAATAGGTTCGAGTATTTAAATTGGATCATATTGTTGCATCACACCGATATCTACTATTGTTACTTATATAAAAGTAGATGTCCTTCTGCACGCCATACGCTGCATTTTTCATTTGCCTTTACCTTTGTCTTCGTTTTTTTTTACTTTTAACCTTTTTATATGTAAGTACTCTATATTTAACATTTAAAAGTTACAAGACTTTGGGCTGCTGCTTAGACCTACCTTACCTAGATATGAAAACCTGTATTTCTCTTAGTTACTGAGCCAAATGTGATTTGAACCAACAAAGCTATGCAAGAAAATTAGAGGTTTAATATCAGTAGATAAAACGCTAACTTGTCTGAGGTTTTTTAAACCAATAGAAAAAGAAACCACTGAAATTAATTAAAGACGTGCTAATTCTTTAATAATTGCGCCGGTTCTCTTGTTGGTGTACCAACTAAGTTTAATTTAAACTGTCGCTCTCTTTTACTTAAAGTGCACGCAAAAAAGGGATGGCAAGAATTATATTCTAGTCAATTTTATAGTCAGCACTAGTTTATAGTCAGCACAAGCTTCGCCCCATGGCCTCGCCCGCGTTTATAATATTAATAGTAGGAAGGATAGGATAGTAGGATGTTTTGAAACCACCACTAAACTTGTATGGAAAACTGAATCTGGCTTATAAGTCATATCATATGACAGCACTAAAATTGTTGCTATCTCTTTCTTTTGTTTCTGATAGATTAAATTAAGTTTAGTATGGTGTACAAGAGAATTGACGACCATATCATTCAACTTCCAAATGTTTTAGTTGCGAATGAATTAAGCTTAAAAAGTTATTAAAATTACGAGTAGATATTACAAGTAGAATAGATATTAAATTGTGGTTCACGCAAATCCCGTGTCGGGAGCTTTACGACGGTTAAAAGTTATACCTACAAAGCGCACGTCTTACCAGAAACTCACTGGAAGATGCCACAAGTGCTTGTGGGTAATTTCAAGTTTAATTTTCATTAATTGCTCGTTAAACATTCAGTTTTAATATTTTAATAGGTAGGCAATAAGAACGAATTTAAATATAAGAAAGGTTTTAATTGTTCCACAAAATTATGGAATGGCCTTCTGGGTGGTACCTCGATAATCGATCTCGAGGTCGTGACCTCCAACCCGGTCGTGCACCAAGGGTTTTTTCCTCTTGAAATGTATGTGCGCCTTGATACGTGCTTAAAACAGTGAAGGATAGCATGTGCCATCGATTAGTATCCCAAACGGCGATTTGTCACGAGGATTGCTAACTACATCCATCCAATTTAATCCTTCAATAAAATCGAAGACACGGGTTATCGGTTAGTACGCAGCAATGGACAACCTATCACGTGGAATGCTACTACTTGCAAAACGCTGGTATGTGCCAAATATATCCATCATACAACGGGAATAGAGTCGAGTGTTTAATTATATATGTTTAAATAGAGAATTATTAAAATCGGTTCACAATTAAATAAATAAATAAATAAATATGCCGCATCCGGTCATGATCACGGACTCTAAACGGAACGCAAGCGCGCCCTCTGTGGGCATTCTCGGATAGCTTCACTTTGGGTGCGCTTGGACAGAGTCGAGGTATCATCCCTCGACGGACCGGGAACACAGTCTCAGCCTGATCGCCTCAGAGTGAAGACGTCTCGGAACTATCCTCACGTTTCGTTATACTGTGTCGTCATAGTAAAGTGTTTTAGTGACGTAATCGCTTTGTTAATCTAACCTAATGTAAATTCAGTTCTTATTTGATTAAATTGTGAACAAAGAATTGTCTTCTCATTGCATGTCCACATTAAAGATAGCTTGAAAAGTCACGTTGATCCGACAAATAAATAATTTTAGATATTTTTCACACAGCATCATCTAGCCCCAAACTAAGCAGAGCTTGTATTATGGGAACTAAATTACTGTCAAACTACTTATATACTTTTTTGTAAATACTTGCATATTATAAATAGAAAACACCCAGACCTGAGTCAAATGTTTGTAGGTCATACAAACAATTGGTGAAGATATCGCGTAATATACACAAAAAAACATACAGACGAATTGAGAATCTCATCCTTTTTTAAATTCGGTTGAAAGAGCACTGAAGCAGACCGGATTTACTCTACAGTTTAGATACAAAGATGCCGGATAGATTTTTGAGACGGGCGGTAAGGGCAAGTTTTATCCACAAGAGCAAGTTTAATCTTCTATCTTCGATTATTTCATAAGTTCAATGGTAGTTGATCCACAAATTTGTTCTTATATGACAGTAGATCAAACCATCGATTAACTTTTATCGTAATTTATGAAAACTATTGATCTTATGGCCCTAAATGTCGTAGATACATGAAAACGTTTTTAATGTCCTTAACTTTTGAAGATAGTTTAACCTGCATTCGCAGATTTTGGAAAAAAATACAGTCAGTAACAAAATGCGCAGTTTCCATAAAAATATTCTATTCAAAATTAACAGTTTTGTTAAGCACGTGCAAAAGTTTAGGAAAATTCTAAAATTTCTGTGAATTCGCTTAAAACTTTAATCTTTACCACACATAGGTAAAGGTTAAAGTTTTAAGCGAATTTAAAATTTATTCTTCGAATTTATTCTAGATCACGAACTCAACATGTTGCAAATTTAATTAAGATTGGTTCAGTTACGGATATTATTAGAACAAACATTCAAACAACCTATGACATTTATAATGTATAATTTTATAAATATAAATTATTCACTGCTATGTGGATTAAATGCTTAATATGCTTATTATTCTTTTAATTTCAAGGTTAAAATAAACAATCTCATATTATTTTGTGGGCTCAGTCTACGCTAAAAGTAACCAAAAAGTTCCGAAACGTTAATTATAACCCGCGAAGAATGTTCATTGAATTCAGAAAAGTCTTGGAAAAGTCGTGGAGACAAAATCAGTTCTGGAATGTTATCTTTCCATTAAGTAGACGGGGCCTAAGCAAACCAAACCTTTGTTAGAAGTTAACGGTGGCTTTATAACTAGTCTGGAACAAGGGTTCGTGTGGAGTAAGAAGCTGAAGTGACGACGAGCACGTTGAAAAAATATAACAATTATTAAATTTGATTCACCATCTGGTGGGCTGATGGCAGCTTAGATGTTAAGGGAAATGGATGGAGGTAGCCAGTGCAACATCGTGTTTCATTATGAGTACCATGAGGGAAACTTATGTCGAGCAACAGACTTCTACAGACTGTTGATGATGATGATGGGGATAAAAATCTAACAAGTAAGGTACATTTTATTCCAAAAAAGTAAGGTACACATTAGAGATATCAAAATAAAAATATTACGATATTTCCATTTAGCCTACCTCAGCAAATATTGCGTTTTATTTCATAGTTTTTGTATTTCGCTAATGCGAAACTTTTTTGATGTGCTGATTTGGCACCAGTCTGGCCAAATCAGCACATCAAAAAAGTAGCCGTATTTAAACGCAATAATACCATTGTAATGAAGCTTAGGTAGCACGTGCCGTTTTTAGCTGATGTTTCAATATGATCCTTGTGATATCAATGAATGAAAACTTATTGACTTTGACTTTTACGCAAGCAAACGAGCTGACGGCAAGGAGCTGGCAAGAAATGAGTGAAAATCACACTCTCTCTCTCAAACAGTTATTTTATATTTTTTCATGCAAGAAAAACAAAAAATGCCAAACTTACTAATATGACACCTACAGGTTACGTTTTTTGTACGTAGAAAATTTGGTAAAATCGTGTTTTGGACACAAAAGATTCTTGATAATGTGATAAATTATAGCAATGTTTTTCCTGCATACAAGCGAAACCGAATTCACAAACTTTTTAGTACGCGTATTTTATCGCTTCAGCCCCAAATTCGCTTGCTTCATCAAGGTCCTAGCTTCCTTAAAGTGCTATTGGCCAGTCTAACATAAATAATACTCGTAGTATCTAAGGTTTATGTGAGAAGGTTTCCACATTTATTGCTTTAAATATAATCATTTCTATTTAATATTGTTGAAATATTAGAAATTGCTACGAGCTTCGGTAGAATTGTTTTCTTTTATCAGTTTAATTATTTATATTCACCACCTATACAACGAGCCTTTCCCAAATTAAATCAAAACATAAACTATTTATGTTTTGGGTTGAGGTTTTGTCATCCTATAAATAACTATTCATTCATCAGACTCTCTTCTCTCAAGATCAACAAGGTCCTTCGAGCTGAAACTATGCTGAACTAACAACCTATTATCTTAAAATAAGTCTCCTACATATATATAAAACTAAACTTATATATTCATTTAATAAGTTTCGGGGAATAACATCCTGCGTGTGAAAACATGATACTCGTATCTCCTGTCATTTGCATAAAAATGGCATCAATCGTGTATCACAGAAATCTTCTTAATTCAGATACCAAGCTTTATACAATACTAGCTTCTCGGCTTCGCCCACGTGGTACCCGGATCAAAAGTAACCTATGTGTTATTCTGATGTGTAAGCTATATTTCTGAAAAGTTTCATCATAATCCGTTTAGAAGTTTATGTGTGAAAGTGTAACAAACAGCCATTCACACAAACTTTCACGTTTATAATATTAGTAGGACTAGCTTCTGCCCACGGTTTTGTCCGCGTGGTATCCGGATAAAAAGTAGCCTACGTGTTATTCTGATGTATAAGTATAAGTTATATTACTGTAAAGTTTCATCAAAATCCGTTCAGTAGTTTTTGCGTGAAAGAGTAAAAAACATCCATCCTCACAAACTTTACGTCTATAATTAGGATATAGCAGGATAGGATGCAACACGATCGGTTATACTGTTTTTTTTTTATGTTTTAATGCATGCAGTAAATAGATATTTATCTACCTATCTAAATTTAAAAATATTGAGAGTTTTTTTTCACTGATACTGGAAAAAGTTTCATCAGGCATCATCTCCTCAGCGATGGTAGGGCTCGACTCACTTTGGCTTGTTCCAATATTTTGTGCATCCCTGATCCGTTGTGTTCTTTAGAATCGTTATTTCAATAAATATTCATAACATTTGATGAATAGTAATTTAGACTTTGCATTTCAATTTGCGGAAGCTTGGTCTCTGTAATATAAATGAGCGCTGTGCTTCATACCTAACCGTAAAAAGTACCCCAGTAATAAATCATTCTATCTCTCCAAAGTATGACTAATGAAGACTGAAAGAATCTAAGAATGGAAATAAAAGATTAAAGCAAGTATCTTTCTATAGTATATACCTACGTAGGTACCTACCTAACAATCTGTTTGAAGATAATTCATGCGTCGAAAGAAATTTCCATTACTTTTACGGCAATTTTATTTGGTTCCTTCAGAAGTTCCGGTAATTTCCCGGAGAGAAAATAGCCCTAATTACTTCCTATTCAATTATTCCTATTCTTTGTCAAAGTAGGAAATACGGTCTTCTAATGCATCGAAGAAATAAAATTAATTAATTACGTACTTGAATTTATATTTCTATAATATTTCTGTTCAGAATCTACTTTAAAGTGTACCTTGTAATCTTGTAACCCAATTGATTTAATTAAATGCCTAATTTGAACGAGGTGGGTCCTATTTAATTTTATGGGTCACGTATCTACGTAAATTCAAATATTATTGAATGTTTAAATTACAACGATTTGTTAGGATGTGGGGTTGGGAAAGTTTTACCAGCAATTATTTGAATAGAACGGCCGACAGATGGCGCCTGGAGCGCTGGTTATGAGCACTGGGCCCCGACCACGAAAAACTTTTGAGATTTGTTTTTAATGGTCGAAGATATAAGATAAAAGTAATCTTTATCACTCTACTAACTTAATTGTAAGGGTATCCATTGATGGTGAGGAATATTTAGTTTCAATTATTTATGTCCTCCAGTTTTGGTACGACAAACCTTATTTTTTCAGGGTCTATAAACCAAATTCATATAAAAAGAAACAGGGATTTTAAGATACGGCATAAAATGCACTACCAAAAAACAACTCTCAAAGAACACTTTAGTGCCGAATCATGCAACGAAACCATTCTCCTTTCCTCTTTGAAATCTTTTACACTGAATTCTTTCACGGTAAAGCCACTTATATTCATATGTTACCAGCCGTCCATACATAATGAGGCGGTGTCGCATATTTACATACGCCCATTCCGGCTGATGTAGTGGGCTGGATGTAATAGAGCGGCTGCATCTGTTACCAGATTAATAGCCAGCACCTGACCTTTAGTCGCTATAGCTTTCGGGCAGCGAGAACACCAAGAGTTCATAACGTTAATGTGCTAACCTCAAGCGGGTTATACTATAATATGTTGAATGGAATTAACAAACGGTTTCATGTGGCTTCCTATATTAGGTACGGATTTTAGATAGTGATATACTAGACTAGAGTTGATCTCGCTGACCTCGATGGATGGTACTCTTGGTACTGACGATACAGCGAATTCTAGTGTGGAGTCAGAATAAGGCACATGAGACTTTTCATCAACTTTCCAACAGGTGGCACGTATGCTTTTTTGCCACTTAAGTTGTTTATAATAATATGTATCTGTTGGACGTTGTAGTATATTTTTATATCTAACTTTCTTTATAGGAATGATTTCTTGTAAATACTCACGTAGGATGGAAGATACTGCTCCAAAGTATTACTCATTCATAATTTCCAGCCCTCCTTTGAGCTATAATCGACGGAAAATCCATGTTTCGGCGTATTTCACCTCAAAAAACATTGTTACATGAGACGAAAGAGCAGAATTTTCTGATCTAAATTATAAAACCATTTTTCATTTTCAAGCACTATTTTTAGCTAAGAATGTTTGTTTTTCTAATTGACAGTTTGACACTTTCTGTCAGAGTTCATCACAACTTTATTTTTTATTTGGTTGTTTTGTGAAAGTTTGCATATAAAAACGAATGTTTGCAGCAGGTTATATATGGAAACTAAATAGAACCTCTATATTCAGTCTAGAATAACACTAGCCACTCACACTCCATATTCAAACATAAAACTTCCTATAAATACGGCATTGAGCAGACTCAGCCGGAGTTCAGTTCTGACTCTAGAACCATAAAAACCTAGAAAAGCCTATACCTTGAAGCTGCAGGGGAGTTCTGACTCTAGAACCTAAAAGAGCCTTGGTCCTCGAAAATAGCAAGAATCTAGAAGAGCCTCAACCCTGGTCAGAATCCTGACGCTGAATCCTGACGCTGAATCCTGACGCTGAATCCTGACGCTGAATCCTGACGCTGAATCCTGACGCTGAATCCTGACGCTGAATCCTGACGCTGAATCCTGACGTTGAATCCCGACGATGGACGGACACTGACGCTGGACCCTGAAGCAGGACCCAGAGGCTGACGACCTGAAAGCCGAGGACTCTGGCTAGCCTCATACTTCCGCTTGGACCTCACATGCTGGGCTCTGAAGACTGAGCTGTAATCAGTCTGACATCAGGGCGGGTCCACTTCCTCCTCGCCCTAAAGCTATTCTCCACAAATTTAACCACATCATTTCTTCAGGTCAACTACACTTCACCTCCAGTCAACGCTTCGCACTGCACCCGTCGGTCTTCTCTCCGCTATACTTCGGTATTACGTCGTGTAGTGTCCATTAAATCATTAATCATCACTAGGTAGGTAAGTTATAATTTGGATTAAATATTGTTAAAAATCTTTAATACCCTTTCTTTTCTTAAGATTTAACTTGCCGCTTACAGCTCTTCTCTTGAAAACCTAGGGTAGGGCTGTAACGTGACAACGTAGAACCAAAATGGAAATTTTGTGTAGGTATTGATTATTTTTAATATGTGTTAGTAGAATGAAATACGCATTATGATATTGATCGATTAACAGGCAGTTTTGTTAATAGTACCTACGCAAAATCTGATAAAATAGGTACCAATTTGATCAGAAGTCCAAAAATTACGGGTCTGGGTGTGTGAAAATGGCCAGCATTATTTATATATTTATTATATTTGGTACAAGCCCATGATAGCAATCCACTGACGGTTTGCAAGCCCTTTACTGCTTATCAGAACACTAACAAACCTTAACTTTAAATTAAAGACTTAACAGTTCTTATTTTACTTGCCCAGTCAATAACCTTCCCGTTAAACACTGATTAAAACTTTGGCCACGTACATAAACGTGAGCATCACTCATTTTATTCGTCTAGACTTGTAATTGAGAACTTGAACAATAATACTCACAGGTGAAATTTGTCTCTACGGACCGTCGCAGTTTTACTAAACTTGCGAAATCGCTAATAAATAAATGAACTGAAATAAAATGAGTTCGATCAGAAACGTTCTTGCTGTTTTGAAATATCGACTAGCCAGTTTAATTTTGCCATCTCAACGAATGTAAGGCTCTGTTCAGACGGAGGCCCGACGTATGACGACGTGACGCAACGCTTCCACTAAACTACTGAAACAAAAGCTTCCTTCTTTTGTTTGTATAGAAAAAAGAACACTTATGGTAAGTTACCTACTTAGTTTAGTAAATTATATAAAGGTAGGTTACTGAAAATGCAACTCACAAAGAAGGTACCTAGCTACCTACATTAATTCTCTTATTTTAAGATTTTAGATGAGTAGCAACCCCCTCCCTAACAAAATAGATGTCACCTAAGGAATTCAGAAGGGCGCAACCATTCGAGGGCCTTGTGGGCTCGGCTCTCCATCGAGCTAAATGCTCACTAGGTGAATGGATAAAAAATGTCAAAATGTTGCAATGGAAGAGAAAAGCATATTTCTAGCATTTCATTAGGTTTTAACTACCTAATTATTAGTTTAGTACTTAGTTCTCTGGTAATTGGCTATTTACCTATGTACATTTTAGGTTTGGGCTACAAGAAGTAGGTAGGTACCTAACTAAAAAAGCTGTTGCCGTCTTCATACATTTTCTTCGTGTATTGCATCAGACATCGCTAATAATCTTGCCATCATCTCGCCACAAATTTTATATAAAAACAATCTAGGTAACACAAAATACCAAATTCACATGAACTTATTACTTTAGAAAATCAATACAATTACGATTAACCCTTTGAGTCCAATCAAGCACTTTTTACAGCAAAAAACTTGCGTAAATAAAAAGTAAAAGTTACCTCTTACGCTTTCGTGTAATTTGAGGTTAGATTCACGAAAGAACCGCTGCCAATGTGACATGGCTTCGTTCGTTCGGACTACTTTTCATGGTAGGGTTTTGGCCTAACGGAACGTCACGTGGCCGTCTTTGGGACCGAAAAACTTCGGAATTGCGTTTTATGGTAGCTACGCAGAGCATTAGCCTTTTTGCCTCAGCAAAAAAAAAATCTTTCTTTTGTTTCTTTGGTTTTGTGGAAGCATCGCCTCGCCTCGCGTCGTCACTCGTCAAGCGCCCATCTAAAGAGAGCCTAATGTGTGTTAGACGGACATCAACGTTCCGTCAGTGCAATTTTTGTCTCGGGTCTGGGTGTTTTCTATGTATAATATGTATGTATTTACAAAAAAAATGTATATAATTAGTATATCAGTCGTGCAGTTCCCATAATACAAGCTCTGCTTAGTTTGGGGCTAGATGATGCTGTGTGAAAATGTCCAGCATTATTTAATTTAATTGTATTTTCAGGCGAATTTGTACCCGGGCAACGTGCACCGGTTGAAAAACCTTTTTGTTTTGCAGCCTCTGGTAATATGCTAAATAGTTATTATGCTATTTAGTTTATGACGTTCGTTTTAGTTAACCTTTTGTGAACAAGTCCATTCTGCAAATATTTACAGGCATTATGTGCGTCCAGAATGTCGAAGCAAAATTAATTGTTCTTTGTCCGTGTGTACCTACCTAATCTAACTTTAGAAGCAACTTCGTAGACTTCATAACAGAATTCGCTTATAAAATTTAAGGATAACAAGGTTTTTACGTATTCTTTGTGAGAATGCCAGTTTAAAAATTAGATGACCAAATTAATTCAGAGCAACAAAAAACATGTTGGAATTTTGATTGCTTTTAAATATAAACAGCTTTAAATACTTTAGAGACAAACTTTAAAACATTTGGAGATTTCTTATTTGATGTAAAACTCCCAAGAAACAACACTTTCATTTTATAATTATATAATTTATAATTACATATATAGTTTTTATAAAACCTATGTATCTTTTAACTTGAGACACTCCTATTTTTCTGGCTGAAACCGAGAAAACCGAGTATGATGGTGTTTGCAAGTGAAAAGAAACTAAACAGACTTAAAAAGTTTGTTAAAACTGATGGCATTTTGTATTCTCGGTCGACTCGACACTGGAATGCCTGACTCGCTTTTACTGTGACCAACCTGGGATTTGCGCATCTACGAGTAGTTGGAGTTCCTCTATAAATCTGGGGAGTATTGTGTTTATTTACCAGCTTTTTTAACCTCAAATACGATACAAACATTTTACCGACATTCAATGATTCACACTTTGGCCGTGAGTATCGTCACAATTCACACACAGGCGCTGTTTTTATCTCTCTTAGCTTGACTATTGGAGTTGAAGACCAAAACAAAAGCCTCACACAAAATAAACTTACATTTCATAATGAACATAGCACAATTTTGCTAACCAATAATGTTTGTTTATACCAAATTATGCCTAACTTATTGTCTGTCATGAGTCTATTTAAATAGTTGGTAAAAGTTATTATTTATTACCTACCAGGAAAGCTGGCTCCACTTAATAATTATATTCAAACCAACATAGAAATTAATACTTATGTTTTTTTTATTTTTGTCGACAAGTGATACCTTTTTTATTTTTTTCTACATCAATAGCAACAGCATCAACATTTTATAACAACAATGCAAAAATATCAATATAAAAACTGCCTTTAGAAGCCTGTTAAACAATTGATCCATCATCGGTCTATCGGTTGGTCCAATTCAAGTCACCATTCGTGAACCTTTCTTCCATAGCGTTTGTCGGTTGTGCGAGCTAATCGTCTGCCCATTGCCATTTCAACTTGCTAATTCTAAGTTGGTACTTGGGTAGTCTATGAAAGGTAAGTAGGCAATAGTAGGTACAGCTAGTCAATTAGTTGTATTATTATTTCAGAGAATTATGACGTATCTACAACGCATATACATACGAGACACGAGCCTACCAACCTTCATTATTTTCCAAAACTCAGGTGCACAATAAGTCTGTTATCTGCCATGCGGCTGTTGCCGGCGCTAATAAATCATTTCCCACCATAAAAGAGGAATATTAAATCGAAGGATGCCGAGAATGAAGGGATGGGATGTGAAAAATTGGGTCATAAACGGCCGACAATGTACGATGAAAAGCGCCATTTTCAATTTTCCTTTTGTCTAGAATGTTGATAGATGGATTGAGTTCCTGAGTAAATTATAAATAAGTATGTTTATTTTAAGTCAGAACTTATTAAATTATAACTAATTTAAATATCACACAAAAAATGATTTCCAAAAATCCAAGGGATTGCGATTTAGATTTGTACTATGCAAAAACATGGGCATGTACCAAAATAATTATTTCACGTACTTCTATCGCCTCTTTTTTGTAATCTTAATTAATTATTGTAATTAGTCAAAATACCGCCCATTATACAACAATGTCAAAGCCATCGATGGTGGAGGGTATATAATCGCATCTATCTTTGTCTACCTTCAACATAGAATTTGGTCTGATCTTGAATAGTGTTCATCAAATCCAAGTAGGTACATACTTGTTAGTTAAATCACTGTTGATTCTCCTCTCACTAACTGAGTTTCTTTGGAGGGACGTGTAAATTGTCTCAGAAACAACATTTATCTTTCGACAAACAATATAGAGGAAATGCTTTAGTCACTGAACAGAACCTAGTAACTGGTATTGAAAAACTAGTGAGTATAAAGGGTTCATTGCACCTCATACCGTAAAGAGTCCGTATAATTATGTTGGTCATAATGAGGTTGTTTGTTTATCTGTAACCATTTTTTATATATATAATATGTATGTGTTTACAAAAAAAACTATATAAGTAGTATATCAGTCCTGTGGTTACCATAATACAAGCTCTGCTTCGTTTTGGGGTAGATGATGCTATGTGAAAAATTACCAGCATTATTATTATTATTATTATTATTATTATCTACGAAGCTGTTTCAGATCGTTATGCGGTTTTTTGGTCTTCAAGGATGGTTCATAAATAGGTTGCCAGAAGTCAGTAGGAGGCGCTACAATCAATAACGGAACTACACACAGGGGTTTAAAAAGTAACTAGTGGTTCTGAACGAATTCAGATTAATTTGTAGCGTTAGGGAAAAAATAAATTATCATTATGTTACAAAAAATCTTGTTGTTTCCAAAACACGATTTTACGAAAAAAAAAATGAAAAAATTCATGTAATATCGCTTATTTAAATAAATAAACAATGCTAGACATTTTTTTTCACAGCATCATCTGGCTAAGCAAAGTAAGCAAAGCTTGTGTTATGGGAACTACATGACTAATATACTACTTATATATTTTTTTGTGTATACATACATACATATTATGCGTAGAAAATACCCGGACCCATACAATTTATAATATTTGCATGCTCCTTTATGATTAAATTAAATTATATTGCGTTTGAGATTTGTATGGTTACTTTTTGGTGTGTTAATTCGGCAGCTGTTAGCCTAAAAATCTATTAATCACTTCTCATGTTCTAAAAGTGTAATTTTGCTGAGCGTAAGCGGACTAAAGTGTATAATTTAACCTCTAGGGACTAAAGTATTTCTTTTATTTTATTATTTTTTTCAACAGTCTACCTAATTAATATGATCCTTAATAATGTAGACTGTTGATAGACTCGGCTTGAAAAAATAAACACTCTCACAACTATATTTCCCATGATGGATATACTCAGATACATACTCAGGGAGTACCTAGGTCTTTGAGGGTACCTAGTAGGGGGTAGTCAGAGAGATACATCCAAACATTACATATGGCCCGCGTTTTGTAAGTAGTTAGCATTCCACGTGACAGCATGCAAGCCCATCTCCGCCACTAACCATTCATCATCATCATCATCATCAGCCTATATTACATAGGCCTATGGACATAGGCCTCCCTTAATGAGCGCCATAGCGCCCTGTCTTCAGCTTGTCGCATCCAGCATCTGCCTGCAGTCTTTCGCAGATCGTCATCCCACCTGGCCGGAGGGCGTCCCACACTACGTTTACCGAGTCGCGGTCTCCACTCAAGAACACGTTTACCCCAGCGGTTATCGGTTCTTCGCGAGATATGACCGGCCCACTGCGACTTCAGCTTGCTAATTCGTTGAGCTATGTCGATAACTTTGGTTCTCTGACGGATGTATTCGTTACGAATCCTATCCTTCAGAGAAACTCCGAGCATAGCTCTTTCCATAGCTCGCTGAGCGACTTTGAACTGGTGGACCAGCCCTATCGTGAGTGTCCACGTCTCAGCTCCGTAGTTCATGACGGGTAGGACGCACTGATTGAAAACTTTTGTTTTCTAGCATTGCGGTATGGATGACGAGAAGACTCCACGTAGTTTTCCAAACGCTGTCCAGCCTAGCTGGATCCTCCTCTTGGCCTCCTTCTCGAAATTGTTTTTACCCAACTGCAGAATCTGCCCAAGGTAAGTATATTCGGAAACAATTTCGAGAAGGTGGCCATGTACAACCACCGGTCTTGGCACAATGTGGCCATTGATCATGACTTTGGTTTTATCCAAATTCATGCCAAGACCGATACATCGGGAGGCTAAAGCTAGGCCGTCCAGCATCCGGTTCAGCTCCTCTAGTGACTCCGCCATTAAGACTATGTCATCAGCGAATCGCAGGTGTGAGATGTAATCGCCATTTATGTTAATGCCCTTACCTTTCCAGTCCAGCATCTTAAACATATCTTTCAACGCGCTCGTGAACAGTTTCGGGGATATGACATCCCCCTGCCTCACTCCTCTGCGCAATTGGATGGGTTTAGACTGCTGGCCCTGTACTTGGACACTCATAGTGGCGGCCTCGTAGAGACATCTCAGCACCTCGATATAACGATAATCTACTTGGCATCGCTGTAAGGATTCCAGAACAGCCCAGGTTTCGACGGAGTCAAAGGCCTTCTCATAGTCCACAAAAGCCAGACACAAGGGCTGATTATACTCTTCGGACTTCTATATAATCTGCCTCACTGTGTGAATGTGGTCTATGGTGCCATATCCTCCGCGGAACCCGGCCTGTTCCGGTGGCTGGAACTCGTCGAGTCTTCTGGCGAGACGATTCGTGACCACTCGTGAGAACAGCTTATAGACGTGGCTCAGGAGTGAGATGGGTCTATAGTTTTTAAGGAAGGTTTTATCTCCCTTCTTAAAAAAGAGCACCATCAAACTCCCGCTCCACGCCTTTGGAGTTCTCCCACTATTGAGGACGGTGTTAAAGAAGTTTTGTAGCTTCTGTATAAAACGACACGGCACGACCTCCGGATCGGAAGTTGTCATACCACCCATTCGACCAATACAGCACTTTCAATGTTCAATTTTTGAAATAATTTATTATAAACAAATATAAAGATAGGTTTTCTTTTTTAATTCATTTTTGAAAATTGACTTAACTAGCGTTTCTTAGCGACAAAAATAATAATAAAAAAAGTTGGGTTTGCCTTGAAATCTCTAGAATGTTCACAAAGTTTATTTTATTTACTCGCAATCGATGTAAAAGTAGTGTTTAACTCGGGACTAAAACTGATTCATATTCGATTCTATGACGACCTCTGTGGCGCAGTGGGCGAAGGTCTGCCTGAGACGCAGAAGGTTGCGGGTTCAATTCCCGCCACGGGACAAATGTTTGTATCTGCAAATATTTGTCTCAGGTCTGGGTGTTTTCTATGTATATTATGTATGTATTTACAAAAAAAAATTGTATATAAGTAGTATATCAGTCATGTAGTTCCCATAATACAAGCTCTGCTTAGTTTGGGACTAGATGATGCTGTGTGAAAATGTCCAGCATTATTTATTTATTTATTTATTTATAGACTACACATTTCGTATGAAATGGCTCGTTTTTGTTGAACAATCTACTATTGTGCTCAAGAGGGATTTGGTTCTGTGATTTTAGGATTGTAAGTTGGGGTCACGCTCAAAATCCCAACAGTGCTCAAATTAAGGACCTAGAAAGTTGCCGATGGATCCGGAAATTGGATACGTTACCAGAGAAGCTCCGTGTTCAATTTACTTTATAAAATCCAAATAAAGGTTTCCCTAATTTAAGGGAACGAAAATCTTTCGTCCTATTTTGCATGATATCGTTTTTCCTACTAAGGATTTTATTATAAATCATCAACCGAAAATTGTAAAAAACTTTCTCAGATTTTTTATTTACTAAAAGTTATTGATTTCTACAAAGACGACTAAAAAAAGCGGGGAAACAATAATAATAAAAGTTTATTTTATAATTTCTGCTTTCGAATTTTGCATTCGAGACACGTTTTTCAATATGCCAGCCTCGTTACAGTGCATACTGTGCATAAGCAACACCAATAAAACAAAATGGCGTATAACAATTCCATGAAACTTGGGCATTAAGCCGTCCGCTGCATAAGACGGGACAGTCGCACGGCGCATGTTGACAGTCTATTTTTTTTTATATCAGAGCATCGAGAGCACCTCTGCATGGCGCGGGCTCGCGTCATACGGGGCACGTGCTACGTATATGTTGCAAGTACCCGCGAGTCCCGCGTGTCTATTCCTTCAAATCAATGAGCGCCGCTGCGACGCGAAACGCACGCGTCATGATAGTACAGTTGCAAACATAATACATTTTGGACTATTAAAAAAAAAAATATTTTCAACGTCCCTCAACTTCGAAGACGTTACAAATTAACCAAGCTTATAAATAACCTTGAGGTACGCGACGGGTCCCACCCGCTCCGTGAATCCAGATCGGAGGAAGTCGGCTATTTTCATTAAAGAAACAATTGAGAAAAATCTGTCGATTTCGGTAAAAATTGAATTACCCGCTATCAAACATCATGTTCGTGTAATAATAGTATGGTAAAGTAAATTCAAAGCAATTTCAAAATATGTTTATATTATCATATTATCCTTTCTATCCTTAAACGCATATACGATTTCCTTGTGTTGCGGGTACCAAAAAATAGATTATAACGTTCTTCACCTCCTAACAGCCTTCAATATCACGAGCAATTTAAAAATGTAATGAAAGCGTAACACAGCAATTTATAAGAGGGGCGCTTTATGGACCAATTTTTCAGCAATAGCACGCGTCACTGCACCCCATTGCGTGATAGCGAGGTAAATGGAATTCGCATATACGTTATTATGCCCATATGTTGAAATGCCTACAAGTTTGCCTTTTTCCCCGTACCTGTACTCTGTGAAATCAGCTGCCTTCTGAAGTATTACCACTGAACTAGCGACGGTAACCGCTTTCCATCAGGTAGACCGTACCTATACCTGTTTGTCGTGTAAAGGTCGTGGGCTCGAACCCGGTTATGCACCATTGAATTTTACCACTCTAAAAATGTATGTGCGCAACAATTAACACGATCTCAAAAGGAAAACATACTCAGGAATAACGAAACATGGAAGGAAAATACATGCCATAGAACCAAACAATTGAAAGCATGTTCTATTAGTTAGTATTCCAATAAGCGGTGATTGATCTAGGCACTCACTGAATATGTAAGTATCTGAGGATGTAACGGGAAATACAGTAGTCAGCGGGTTTGTTTTTATATTACAAAATTATTATGAAATCGTTATTACCATAAAGAACAATCTAAGGCTACGGAACCAAGGTCGTTCGTCATGACATTTTTTGGGGAAGGCCTATGAAGGTAAGTAGACTTCTTTAGGATGATGATAATGACTTACAGTGCCATTTAAGCGTCACAAAACTAACCCCGCTGGAAAAAACTCATTAATATTATGCGATAACAGTTTCAGTTAAAAACATCGAAACTACTTCTTTCATACAATATTTATTGCTATTGACTAACGCAAAATACGAAAGGCGATTGGAAAAATAGTTCCTTCTACGAGTACCTACACAACGCGATGGAAATTAAAACATAGCTTCACAAATTAAAGTACTTGAAATTGGTCCGACTGAAACAAGGATCTTGTTTAACAACTGAAAAGGAGGCACGGGCTAAAAGTTTCAGATTAAATAGGCAAATAACGGACGCCTGTCGGGAAGCGATACAATTGAATCTCAAGCGTTCAACTTTTGTGGAAATTGCTAAAAGTTCTTTCTACTCTAGAAATTCTTCATGATTATTCAAAATAAAGTATATACTATGTACCAACAATCGTCTGCTGAATGTTGTTGTGTAAGGACTAAGTCAAAGCGGTGGCGGTTGCGGTGGTGAATTTAGATCTGCATGGTGCTTGTTCTAATATTATAAATGCGAAAGTATATTTTTTTTACCGATAAACGGTGCAACTACCGACTGATTTGAATGAAATTTTGAATGTTTTTGAACCTAGTTCATGACCTGGAATATCACATAGTCTAATATTTATCCGTCCTACATGCAGGTAAAGCCGTGGGTAGAAACTAGTTTCTAATTATAATCTTGTAACCACGAAATGAACAATGAATATCGAAAAATCTATTTTGACATAGGTTATCCGGTAGATTCTTCGAAACTACCTGAAACTACTAAAAGCCCGGTCAAACTGACGTGGTGGCGGTGGCGGTGGCGGTTTGACCGAGCCCTAAGAGTGTCTTCGAGCGGACGTTAGCTTTACGTCAGCGCAGCTGCATTTCATACGAATTCTTACCCTTGCTTTTTTGTTTTCACTCGTCAAGCGTTCGTGTGAACAGAGCTTTAGATCGTAGTCATATTAATTTGAAGCAAATTACATTTTATTTTAAAATACTTTTTTATTTGTCTCTATAAAAAACTATCGCTTTTGTTAAGTTGAACCGTACATAGCAAGTTTACTCGTAAATCGAATCGCAAAGTCCTTGGAGGCTGGTTCGATGACGCATCTGCGTAAACTTTGAAATGAGTTCCTTGAGTTATTTTATGGCGTTTTGCGAGATCCACGTCTCTTTTTGATACTTACTTCAAAAGTCTGGTACCTTAGCTTTGTTCGCATAAAAGCGCTTCCACTTTCAACCTGCCTCTTCTTTATGGCATGCCTTATTGCATGCAATAAGGCATGCCTAAAAAATAGTAGGACGACAGCGCACAGCCAATCTGGTTTCATTTTATTTGACAAAGTTATAATGGCCCAATGTCGAAAACGGAACTCCTATAGTGGTGTCTGCCTGTCTGTTCGTCCGTGTATCACACCCCGATGTCTCCCTCAGTTTATAGTGTTATAATTGTTACTTGGTCTTTCTAAGAAAATTAGAATAACTTTTTCGTACATGTAGTAGGTATCTAACTACATGAAAAGGGGATAAAAAAAATGTTACTTTTAGCCACTTTGTTATTTTTAATGAGATCATTAACCTGTCTACGACAGATAAATTTAACTCTCAAACAATCAAAATTTTACACTTTACAGACTGTAAAACAACAGAGTGAAAATTTATTGACTCGTAAAAAGTTTTGTACGCCAATATACCCGTACGAGGTGTAAATTTTATTTTATGCACATGTTCGTTCCTAAAATATGTCCTCGTTCAGCATTAAATAACTTTTCCCTTTAAAATTACATCAACACAAAAAATAAACAGAAAAAACACACAACATGCTTACGACTATATTCCTGATAGAAACATTCTGAGGATTCCAAGTAGAAGGTAGGTTATCTATGGCAAGTCTTAACATTACATGTGACTTGCCCACGCTTAGTAATAAGTTCTCTAAACCTCACTTTAAAATTGCAACTTGCAACAAATAACATCTTGCCGATCTTTACTACGATGTTGTTGTTGGCTGTAGTTTTGCTTGGCGTAGCCCTGGTACTGATATTGTATTCTGTGTATACATACACACTGTGTATACATGATTGATCGAAACAAAATAAGTAGCTAAATTATTATTAAACTATTTTGTGGGAATGGGAGGGAAAAATATTTACATTGAGTGGGAATGACCCCTATGGTGAGCCCTACACCGCTTAGTGGAATCACCACAATAAGTAGGTATGAGTACCTCAATAATGTATGAATAATGTTGATGTAATTATTATAAACATAGTTTACTCCTCCGTTTTTCGTCGGTTAAAAATAAAAAAGTTTGTATTGTACTCAAAACTGTTTATTTTACCTAGGAGCATTCTTGTCTATTGCTCATTAGTAAATCTTCAAACACAACCCGCTTTTGACTTCATTGTCTGAACTAAATTCGTTCAAATTGCAGTAATTAAGGTAACTTTTATACGGGTTCTCATTAAGATGGGCTGGGAATAGGTAGATCTGGGTCAGGCTTGGTAGGTTATTAAATAATTATTTACTATACGTCTGATACACCACAAAATAAGGTTTAGTACGCCCTAGCTGAGGGAACAATTATAGATAACTAGTTTTTGACAGTAAGTTCAGTCATAATTACATTCGGATAAGTCAATTACCTCTAATAGACTCTAATAACCTGAGTTAATTGGATCAGCCATTTGAATGGTAGATTCACAATAAATACACTCGCACTGCTCAACTCGATGATTGCTCAGAAACCAAATGTATAGTATACCTATAAGTATCGAAACAACATTTTTTTTGTGGTGAGTTTTTTAAAGTGACCATCTGCTTTATGTAAATTGTATTTCTAGCTCTAAAGCGTTTTGGTCCTAGGCTGTAAGTTTGTAAGAAGGTTTAATAAATAAATACCTGGGTATTTATATGTATCTATTAAAGCAAGATCCGCCGCATCTGTATTTCGTTATTCGTATTCGTAAGCATTTTAATATGTTCGCAAAACTTTGATATCTCTGTTATTACATTCCTACGTAAGCTTCTTTTTGAAACAAAGTGAAGCGTGCTCAAATAAATTGAAAACAGGAATTGAAATAATGTTTTACGTATCTCCAATCTAGCAAGGTAAGTACATGAAATATTTTATTCAAAAAACTATAATGAATTGGATTATTCCTTGTATTAACGGGAATTTTCACGTATTATCGGAGAATGCACCGACTAAGTTTCGACTCGTTCCGAGAGTGTTCATTCCTGTAAAGTCCCGTTCAAAGAGAGAGCTAAAAAGACTTTGAATCCGCTGCGCATATGACTATTGTCTTTGATAGTTTTTATACGCTATGCAAGGAGCAGGTATAAATGTTTGAAGTAATAGGTTTGATTGCGTTGCAACTGGCCACTCCACTAGGCCACCGAGGTCGTTAAATAATAAACACGCATTCCAGGGTGATTCACAATCAAAACGGATAAAAAACAGCAAGTTAATAACTTCATGAACCTCGGCAAAATATTCCTTTATTTTGTCTTGTTTGTTTATTTTGTGAAATCAATCAAAATGAATTTTCTATGACATTTTCCGAAACACTCTGGATAAAAATGTGATGTTACTTTGTAAGTAATGTCAATTTAAATAATATAATATTGTATATTAATATAATGAGCTCGTATATCTAGTTATAAGACTTAACTAAGCATGTTATTCACCAACTATTGTGAAAATTAATCTTTTAAATCAGATGAATGTTATTTAATTTGATTATGATTGTGTATCGAACTCACGTTGCAGCGCCCTTACATTGTTAATTTACCTACCTGACTATTCAATGTATTACTTAGACCTATACAAACTATGTTATGTGCGTGAAAGCAATAAATAAATAAAATAAATTAATATAGCGTCATTTTATTTTCAAAGCTATTTCCATTTATGATTTTTCCCTCCTTGTTTTGTAAAGCTATAATGAAATCACTCCTCGCGTAATAATTAATCTCCTTAATTCCGGCGACAGACGTTCGAATAATTAAAAAACAAATGTTTCATTTTCATTTCATATTTCTCAGATAAAAATCTAAAAGTTTGTCCCTAGTTAAAATAATAAAACAAAAAAAGCTTTTTGTAATCTTTTTCTTTCAGAAAAAACATAATCGAAAACTTTACACTGCCAAAGCTTAGTAATTTTGCGTTTCTCGAAAGCTGGGTTTCATTCGAGTCTAGCTTTGCCATTCAGCGTGACAATGCAGTCCGCTTATAGGTACGGTTCCATTTAGTAGCTCGGATAAATGGCTCAATTAAACAGATAAAACTATCTTCTGTTTTGTATTATACAATTACTTTGATATTTATGAATACTACTTGAGAATTCATAAACAACTATTTGACTCTAAGTTTTTAGAGTACCTGGCGTTGGTTCTGCGTATCTCTGGACGATAAAAAAGCCACACAAACAACCATCTACACTGTATTAAACAAAACTGTTATTTCAAATATATACTAGTTTGTAAGCCGTAGTCTATGCAGCAGTTTGGCTAAAAGCTAAATACTATATTTTTCTGCAAAGTTCAAGAGAGCCCCGCGAGACACTGAATGCAGTGTAGTCATATTTATGGTTAAAGTTCTAAAATCAAGTTTAACGCATCCTGAGCATCCTAACACCGCTTATCGCTTTATTATACAAGTCACAAAAGATATGATTTTCAGATTTATGTTTCGTGAATGTTTCTTAAAAAAATACTTATTTGAAATTCGGTTCTGTTTTTATTTTCTCGTACGTAGATGTTTATCATGCCTGATTACTTGTGCGCTACATATAATGTTTTTTTTACATGTTTTTAGTATAAAACACAGACAGTTTAATTTTATCCAAATAGAGTTTCTAAGCAACCGAATGGTTTTTGTATGGTTTGATGACTGCATAAATCGTTTAGGGAAACTATACTTAGAATTAAAACATACATTCTGGAATTATACGTGGAATTAAAACATACATTCTGTTGTGACCCTTTACACAGTGAGCGCTTTTCACAGAAACGGTAAATGTTTATCTAACGATCTAAATTGGAAAATATGCAATGTTTCTGTTGAGATTCGTTCAGTTACTTTACCAAGCAAATATGCGTATCGTAGTCTTTGTGTGCCGCGATCAGTAGGCACCTATTTACAACTTCCTCATAACTTTTCGGTTTGACGTCAAAAAAGGCGTTCTGATCAGAAATTATTAACAAGTCGTCGACAGAACTGATATTGAAAGCTGACCGAAAGTAGACTATATCAAAACTAGATTAAATAAATACGGGTGGTGGATTAAGTAATCTCTCTCAATAAATCTAAAAATCTACTAAAATTTTACGTAGCTATTCGGTATACGAACGAGCTGCGTCTAGACAGGAAATGAGCTGGGTGAGGATACAATCATCTTACATCCCGGAATAAGCGCTGCAGTATTAGATATACATACATATAGTCATGCCTGTTTCCCGGAGGGGTAGGCAGAGACCAAGGTTTTCCACTTGCTACGATCCTGGCATACCTCTTTCGCTTCGTTCATCCTCATCAAATTCTTCATACAAGCTCGGCGGTTTAGTGTACTTCTGACCTGGCCTTTCTCTAGAATATTTCTAATTTGGTCAGAGTACGTTATCCGAGGTCTTCCTCTTTCAATTATGCCATACTTGTTTTGTTAATCTTCTTTCATCCATCCTTTCTATATGCCCAAACCATCTCAACATATCTTTCTCAACTCTCGTTACTACATCTTCATTCACTCCACACTGCTCTCATATCACGCTGATCCTCACTGTATCACTCAAAGTTACCCCACACATACTTCTCAAAGCTCTCATCTCCACTGCATTCACTCGACTTTGATGTTTCTTCTGCCATACCCATCTTTCACTTCCATACATTAGTGTCGGCACTTACACTCCTCTATGCACGGCTAGTCGTGCCGTCTCAGATAATTCCCGGCTGCTCATGAAGTAGTGAAGTGCCCTATTTACTTGTTTTCTAGCATTCACTCTCCTTTCAATATCTTCCTCATGCTTCCCATCTCAAGTAAACAAAGTCCCCAGATATATAAACTCTTTTACTTGTGCCATTCTCTCTCCGCTGATCACAATATCACATCTATTTATACATACATCTTTATCAAAAACCATTACTTTGGTCTTACTTACTAACTTACTTACATTACTTAGTATTAGATATAAACAAGTTTTAACTTAAATTTGAGCATAAAACAGTGCTTTACAACGACATAAAAATAAAAGTTGTTGTGCAATACTCTCTGCACGAACAATCTCACGAAAGCAATAGTTTCTGCAATATTATTATATATTATACAATAAATTAAATCGACCTTAATATATAACAGTGAGTATGACTTTTATACCTAGCGAAAGAAACATAAATAGCCGGTGTACTCGATAGGTAGGGTATATAAGTGATAACCGTACTTTAAATCTGTTTTAAAAAAAACAATGTTCATTATGACTTTTAAACAAAACCCAGCAGCCACTTTCTTAGGACTTAAGTTTTTTTTTATTAGATAACGCTTTTTATTCGGTGTTAAACGGACAAATCGGATTTGGAAGGGATTATTCTGTCCTCATAAATCTTATTACGAGAGACAGTGCTTATTTGCATGGCTTTAAATTTAGACTAGAGAGATTTAAATTTAAAAAATAAGTAAGAATAGAGTAAATTAGGTTTTTAATAACGCAAAATATGTAAAATACACGACGATAAAAAAAACAATTAGACGCTCAATAGATTCATGTAAACAAACTACCTTTTTCTTAAACCGCCAACAATGATAGAGTGTCCAGAATTTAATCTGCATTGCCACATTGACTAGTAATGTCAATAAGTTGTTTAAACTGACACTCATATTATCAGCAGTTTATAATGATGCACATTATATTGAGAATGTATATAATACAATGGGTTTTTAACCAGACGACGGGGGAACCTCTTTACGTACCTCGTTACTCTCTTTAGGTTGTTTATTTATTTTTCTGTTACCATTTATCTTCGAAACGGCTTATCGGATTGAAATGCGGTTTTTTGCTATCGATTTGTAGGTATATTTTTAAAGATGGTGAACTGGGGCATTACATTTGTTAAATATTTTCAAATCTCGTAAAATCTCACTTGTTTACAAAGTGGATTTCCTAATAGAGTAGCAGTTTTTTCTGAAACAAAGCTTTATGTTTATCACAGAAAGAAAAGGCTTTTAATTGAGGGTGTAAAAGTTAAAAAATAGACCAGTAAAAATCAGAACTTTCATATTTTTCATCTGAAACAGAGGTTTTTGTTTATCACAGAAAAAAAGGCTTTGCTGCAAATCAAGGATGCATTAGTAAAATAAAATAGACTAGTGAAAATCAGAATTTTTTATATGCAAATGACTTATTTTTGTGTCTTAAATTCTTCTTAGGCTCTTCCTTGTGTTTCACATTACAACAATTTTTACAGCAATCCAAAAATGAGCCATCACCGTTTCTGAAAAAAAAACAACGGTTGTTATCATTGGTGCACGTTGTCCATTTTTTCCCCTTGAGCTGAAAGACAGGTAAGTCTCTGTTGTCCAAGTCTATTGTCAAACAGCATTTTTAGTTAGGTAGACTGTCATCTCTTTTTCCAAGGCAAGATTGAAGATACTGCTCGATCCTCGCTCAGATTTAGTTTTTAACAATATAATGAAACCAAACAAAAGCGATCCATTAACGAATATACAGGAAAAGCCTGTAAAAGCTAGCAAAATACTGTATTTTTAAACATAATACGGGAACAAGAGATGCAACGTTTTGTACAAAACAGCATGTAATTGACGGCGTCACTGTGATAAGCCGCGGGGGTATTCTGTAGCATGTACCGTGCCAGAAACGTTTTATTGCTACTGAGCGCTGCTTCTCACTTCTATGTGCAAACAGAAGTGAAGTAACAGGTCCTGGCGCAGCACTAAGCTGAGACAGGACCTGTTTGTTCAGATGGAACTAATTAGCACTAAAGAATCTTCCTCTTTGTATTTCGTGTTTTTGTCAAAATCCTACTGTTACCTTTCTATAAAGTGTATATTTTATTTATTTTGTACCTTATCATTCTGTGCTTTTTAGTTGTGTGAGATACAAAACATTATTTTAATAATTATTTATTTTCATTTTTGCTGAACTTCCGAAGTGAGGTTATGTTTTTCACGCGTATTGTGGTATCACGTTATAAATGATTTAGAGTGCTATAAAATGTTCAAAAAAATAACGGTAGATACCAGCCGTAATAAAATTTAAAGGTTTTTTCTTCTAAACACATTGATACTGAAGTCACTTTTAAAGAGGATATTAATGAAGTAGATTTTTTTGATTTTTAATGGATTATTCTCTAACTCTCATTATTTGTAGGATTTAATGTATTTCCTAAAGGCTGACGGAAAAAAAATCATGTTTCCATTCATATAGCTTTCCGCAAAAATCGTTACGCATTGCTTCGTACAATAAAAAGCTCATAATTTGCCTCATAAAATGCTGTCCTAAAAGTCACCCAGAATATGAATGTTGGACGATCTGTGTTAGTCGGAGCGCGCGAGCCGATTCATCCCGTCCTGTCACAGAAAATCCAGCCTTCGCCCGTTACTAGATTGTCGTCTGCTCTGAGCTATTTTTCGCAAAATCTGCTCTATTAGAGAAATTAAGTTTGTACTATGTATTTGTAATAAGTCGATTTTTACAAAAGGTGAATTAAATAAGTGAGAAGCAGAATCAACGTCAACAACTCTACGAGCCGGCAGAATCGTACCACAAAACAATCTGCTTAGGTGTTGTCTTGATAAAACGAAGACAATGATTTGTTCCTATCCAAAAAAGTTTAAGTCTTTACAGAGCTTAAGTGACAAAACCTCGCGTTTATGATTTAGTTAAAAAATAGGCAAGTATTACGGGGTTAGAAGTTCAACTCACGGCAAATTGTCAGCGATCCAACTGCAGTAGCAGCTCATCTTCATGCCGACAGCGACGTGGTCACCATCGATCTCAACGCCGCCTACCGTCACCGCTATAAGCTGACCACGACGCACTGCAGGGGCTCCCGAATCCTCCTGCCATTATCCAGTTTCTTAATTATTAGTTGAGCATGAAACAACCCTCTTACTGGGTTGCATCTTTATTTTTTTTTTGCCCAAGCCGTCAATTTGTAATCGGAAAGTATGAAGTTTAAGCATAACCTTATCAATGTTGTTCAAGTAATTATCGTTTCAGTCATAGTTGGCGCCAATGCCTAATACACACGAACAACCATCTTAAACGTAAATTCAAATTTATGATAGGTAGTAAAGTTCTGTGTAAAAGGTGATATTGTATTCATTTCTTTGGCTTACAACTATCCAAATAAATGGATGAAGGTAACCTTTCGTCATGACACTTTCACCAAGGGAGGCCTTTAACTAGCAACGGAACGCTACAGGCTGTTCATTATGATATTGGTGAATCCAAATTAACCTAAGAAAAGCCCTAATACATGTAAAGAAGAAATTAAAGTACGAGTTTGGCAATTATGAGAGTCTTACGTCTGATATAAAATGATCTTCGGCGGCGTAACACACAACATCATTCCCATCCGCTGAAAATTCAACATTATTTTATTTAAATTGTATCACATAAATCCACAATGACATGTATTATCATTTACCTACTTACAAATATCGAAACGCGATGGCATTGCTTTTTCCACCAACTTCTTGCAAGCTTGGACATTGACGAAGCCAAATATTTCCACTGTCAGCTGGTTTTGCTAAAATTAGGAATATATGTGACATGAAGTTAGCATGCGGGTGGACTCATACGATTTCAGGAGTTGTGAAATAATATACTAGGTACTGTTACCTGCGATCCCATCTGTCTTCGCCAATTCTTGTAGTAAGATTTGAAAGTGTCCATTTCTGAATCCAGGTCTGGGTGCGTCACTGAATGGTTTTGTGTGAATATATCATAGTTTGACTCCGTCTGAAATGTGATGTGAATATGAATTTTTCCAATAGATTTTCCAGTACGTTGAAAATCAACACTCACTGTTTCTTCATCGTAAATCAGTACCTCTTTATTTTGTAATGCTTTGACTCCCTGAAGTGTGGTGGAGTGTCGATGTACATGCCTTGATCGAAAGTTTATCTGAAAGCAAAGAACAAATTGTGAATAATCCGTATTTTTTGTACTTGAACTTGGTCATCTTCTTATCCTTTATGAAATATTTTAAAAGTAAATTTAACTTTGAACTTTTGAGCTTCCAAAAAAAGATGACAAGACAAGTTACAAGCTGTAAAAAAATATATCGCCCACATTATTAAATTTAAACAAATATTTTAAAATTTAATGCTCGATATTACAGATTCACCTAAGCTGCTTTGAACTTCGCCAGATAAAAACACTAAGAAGTTTAAAATTAAAAACTTAAAAGTCAAAGAAGACCGAGCAGCAAATTGAAATAGTTTAGAAGTTAGTTACCCTCCCTTGCCTCGACAGGTATCGACTGATGAGTTTTGTATTCTGTGACCCCACCCTCAACGAAGCCAATTTGTTTTGCGTTTTTTGTCTTACGCTGTTTTGAGTTTGGGAGGGATTTCTCTCCGTTGGAAACATGCTATCTCCATTATGAATTAAAGCAATCTGAAAATAACAATGCTTGTAAATTGATATTTTAATTTAAACCAGGCGTTTGGTAAAATGTATTTTCTATATTAATAGTAGGCTAAGTATGTTGAGTGGATACAATTGATTTCTCTTCTCCACTTTTAATACTAATAAAGATAATGTTTTGTTACTTTATGTATTACTAGTCCCTACCGTCGGCTTCACCCTCGTGGTACCTGGATAAAAAGTAGCATAATATGGGCTTGTCTAGGTCACAAGCTATATCTGTTCCGAATTTCATTTAAATCGTACCGATTTTGAAGTCGTTACGTCCATTATTAGCAACAACAACAGAATGCAGAGTCAAAGTCAAAATTAATTTATCATGGTATCACTTTGAATCGTATTTTTACCTACTGCCTGTTCCTCCGCGACTAAGCCAGAAAAGAACGGCAAGAAACAAGGCTAGTTCTTCTTTTTATGATCCTTTTACAAAACAATACTTGGTAGCCATACAGATTTGCGTAATGAGTATGTGAGGATCTCCATGGGGAATATAGTTGTGCGCGTGCACAACTCTGTAAGTACTCACTGAAGCAATTTCATGATTTGATCGGTGACCGTTTCTGGACTGCAAGTTCGCAGTAACCATTTTGTTATTTTTTTGGCCGTTGTTTTCCTGAAAGTATCGTTAACAAAAATTATACCCTTGAATATACAAACGAATTAAGAACCTCCTCCTTTTTTAAAGTCGGTCGAAAAGTAATGTTGCAACTACCTTTTCAACATCTTCTTGCGATGTTGAGTCAGCACATGGTATGTCGTTTTTCTTTGGTGTAGATTTAGTTTCGGTCCAATCGCTGAGTGCCTGTGAAATGCTCATTTAACTTGGTTTGGTCAAAGTTCCAAAAAAAAGTGATCCGATAGCGAGATTTTTCATAGATTCTATTGATCTCTTTAAACTTATGAATCAATGTACCTACATCATTCTTGGTGGCGACGGTCATCAGTTCGATAGGTAACCCGAAGCGCCATGATAGTATTCAACGGCGATGTAGGTTTTTTTATACGACAAAAGTGGCAATTAAGCATACGGCACATCTGTTGGTAGGCGGTTACCGTAACCCATGGACGCTTGAAACACCAGAGGTATCACTCGCACGTTGCCGACCCTGAGACATAACTGATGAAAAGATTCATGTGCCTGAAATTTCACTGGCACCCTTATAACCGATACCCATACTCTTATACCCATACCCTTATACCCATACCCTTATACCCATACCCTTATACCCATACTCTTATACCCATACCCTTATACCCATACCATTATACCCATACCCCTATACCCATACCCTTATACCCATACCCTTATACCCATACCATTATACCCATACCCCTATACCCATACCCTTATACCCATACCCTTATACCCATACCCTTATATCCATACCCTTATACCCATACCCTTATACCCATACCCTTATACCCATACTCTTATACCCATACCCTTATACCCATACCCTTATACCCATACTCTTATACCCATACCCTTATACCCATACCCTTATACCCATACCATTATACCCATACCCCTATACCCATACCCTTATACCCATACCCTTATACCCATACCCTTATATCCATACCCTTATACCCATACCCTTATACCCATACCCTTATACCCATACCCTTATACCCATACCATTATACCCATACCCCTATACCCATACCCTTATACCCATACCCCTATACCCATACCCTTATACCCATACCCTTATACCCATACCCTTTTACCCATACTCTTATACCCATACCCTTATACCCATACCCCTATACCCATACCCTTATACCCATACCATTATACCCATTCCCTTATACCCATACCCTTATACCCATACTCTTATACCCATACCCTTATACCCATACTCTTATACCCATACCCTTATACCCATACCCTTATACCCATACCCTTATACCCATACCCTTATACCCATACCCTTATACCCATACCCTTATACCCATACCCTTTAAACCGGAACACAGTAATGCGAGCTTTACTGCTTGGTGGCAGAAATAAGTATGATGGTACTTCTTACCATCATACTTATTTCTCATTTTCTATAGACTTTTTTGTTATGAAACTACTGACCTCAGTACTCCTCATATGCCCCCAACTCAGCACTGTTACATTAGAATCAACATGAGTAGATGTCTTCTCTCCAGCCAGTAGTATGATCGACCCTGGTTTATCGGAAATCATACCAGCAAAGGTATACACCAATGAAAGGTCTGCAGTCCAACCACTGAATCTTGGGTGGGTTAGTACTCTTTCAATGGGAAGATATTGCTCATAGCCGGTGTCGAACATTTTCTTGGTGCCGATGACAACAAAGGAAGCTGTGAGCTCTGGTTTGACATCTGGGTTGTTTTCTTTTGTGCTAATATTAAAAGAAAAATGATAAATTAAAAAGTAGTTTGCACCCAACAATGACATAAAGTTTATAATATCCCAAAAATCTTTGCGATATTATAAAAATCTTGAGATTACCCTCTTGGGTTAACAATAAAACTAAATTTTCACTTAAACATTTTATCACACTAGGTTTTGCCTTTACAAAAGCCTCGGACTGCACGATCTTTTTTTAAATTATTATTATCCACGTTGAAGGGTTTTACTAGTTGATCTAGTACTCGTAGGTGCATTATCAAAACGTCCTGTTACTTTCCTTTTAGTTTTTTTTTTGGATATAATCCAACGCAATCTGCTGGGGATAGTATCAGTAACTGCATAGTAGCTACTTTAAACTTGTAGGAATGTATCCAACATCCTTCTAAAATCCGAGACATATAGATAATTCAAAGGCTTATCATTTTAAATAATTGCTCTCACGTCTCATTCTCAATGAAAGTGTTGCCATTCACCACGAATATCCTCAGTATGCTCATACCATAGTTCTGGTCAAAGAAATTTATTCTCAAAAGAAATTACATATTACACTTTATGAGTAATAAAATTAAAAGTAATTTACATAAAACTCAGCAAGCATGCAAAACATTTTTAAGTAGGTAGGTAACTAATAGTTTAACAAAAATAATATATCGAAAAGGAGCTTTGTGTTAACCACTCACAATGTATAAAGCGGGTACTTAAACAAAAGAGCGCGCAAACGATAAGCAAGCCGATCGACATCGACAGTACAAGACAACAGACAAACTTTGTTTTAAAATGAGTTTTTAATTTGGTTTTAAAGAGGTTAAAATTTTGGGTTGTCTTTATAATTTTTGGGAGAGTATTAAATACTTATGCACCTTCAAAGCACGGTTCGTACGAATTATGGCTCTTCAAACCATAATTCGTACGAACCGTGGAAATGTGAATATTGTCTGCATTACGAAGTTTATTTTCATATCGCTATATAATTGCCAAAAACAAACCACCAATGATACTTTTGTAATTGTACAAATGCTAATTATATTATCATAATCAAACAATAATTTTGGCATCAATTTCAATTTGCGCTCCGACTAATTAGATAAATACAGAGCATAAACTGTACTGTTTATTTTATTTGGGTGTTTAAGTGCTTATGCTAGGTACACATGAGCAAGTGGAAACTCGCTTCGAGCGAAGTAAGCATAGCATCATGGACAAAACTGAAAAAAACTACAGGTGAAGTTACAGGCATATGAGATCTTTATTTATTTATTAACTCTTTATTGCACATTTTATAAAAGTGAGCAATAGGCGGACTTGATGCTTTATTGCACATTTTATAAAAGTGAGCAATAGGCGGACTTGATGCTTAAGCATTTTCTACCAGCCAACCGAATTTGTAGTGATTTGCGGTAAGCGTGCTACAATTTTTTACAAATTTTCCCTTCATCTTTCATCTTGATATCTCAGGGAGGCAACGCGTGAGTTACCTCTGGTATTGCAATCGTCACTATGCTATGGTAACTGCTTACCAACAGGGCCTTACGCTTGTTTGCATCTTTAGTAGTTTAAAAAAATATTGAACCACTAGCTCTGCCCACGGCTTCTCTCGCTTAATACCCGAATAAAAAGTTTATGATTTGTTGTAGGTCACGTGCTGTGTCTGTTCAAAATTTCATATAAATCGGTTTAACAGTTACCGGAATTATTAGCAACAAACATCCAAACTTTCGCATTTATGATATTAGTAGGATAAGAGGAGCATCTGAAATTATTAAAAAAACCTTTAGGTACGTGTACTTTGTTTGTCTTTTACGGTTGATGCAGTGCACCTATGATCGATTGCCGATGTCAATTAGGCAGGCCCCATCGCAAGGCATATTCAAAGCTCGAGTTAAAACTTCTTTTTCGGAACTTTTATCGGAAATATCTTTAAAGCAGTAAGTAAAACTTAGTCCTTTTAATTTATTAAGAAACTAGTTTTTGCTCGCGGTTTCGCCCGCGTGGTATGTTAATAAAAGTAGCGTATGACTTCAAACTATGGCCACCAACTTTTGAGTGAAACGAACGAAGCATTAAAATGTTCCATACAAAGTTTAGAATTCAGTTGCACACCACCAAAGGGTAGTTTTGAAAAAATAAAAAAAGACGTGTTTAATTATTTATTTTAAAGTTTATTTGTACCGAGTTTTGAGCGAATCAAACCAAGTAATAAAATTTTCCATAGAAACTTTACCATCCAGTTTAACTCCCTTAGGGGTCGATTTTCGAAAATAAGACTAGCCTATGTGTTATTCCAGAATCTAAACTATCTACATTCCAAATTTCATCAAAACCGGTTTAGTAGTTTCGGAGATACGTGGTAGCAAACATTCACACACACAGACTTTCGCATTTATTATATAAGTTGGATAATGCCCTTTCACTTTTCTATATGGTAGGTGTGTATATTAATTTTAAATATATATTTATATACATCTAGGTATGTATTTATATATTGTGTAGTTTATTACCGTGTATGTAAGTATGTAATTATATTTATAAAGTAGTTTGTATACCGTATTGTACTCTCCTCTTGTATTTATTTTTACGTTCACTACCAACCATTCTTACAATTGCGTACATTCCGCTCAGTCCCAAGGTTGTCTGGAAGAGATCGCTTTTAAGCGATAAGACTGCCCATTTTTCTTTTGTTGTATTAAAATTTTGTTTATTTTATTATCTTTTGGTTTACAGTAAAGTATTTTCATTCATTCATACATAATACATACAAATGAATTGTACAATTATGTATACCTATCGCATGTTTTCGTTATTTTTGGTATTGAAATCAATTTCCACTGTTTATGCAAATTAGCTGACGTTTCGTAACTAATTTGGAAACTTTTAGCAACGCTTACGACGTATTTTCATTTCTAAAATGATCTCCAATATACCTAGTTTCATTTTTGTTTTCAGATTATTGCTGCCCGCTTAAGCGTTATCCGCTTCTGAAGATTTTGATTTACAACGAACATTAAACTGCATATGAATGCGATTCATTCATGAAGATAAGATTTCATGAGATAGAATATTTGGATGTAGGTATTTAAGTATGCATTATTTTCATTTATGAATGGAGTTTACTTATCTTTTAAAAAAACACACTTAGTCTTGTATACCACCCACACCAAATTCCATACACAACACATGCAATCGTTGCTTAAACACTAAACACCACACTTATAATATACTACACACTACACAATCTCACTTACACACGTGGGCTTAGGTGTCCCAACTATACCTGTCTCTCTTGAATCGACTTCTTGAGTACTCATCTTATTGCGTCACTATAGATTGCACAATTTTATTAGCAACTTTTTCAACACACTGATACCTATTTTACAGGTTTTTGCCTAGTTTAGGATTTGTATCGACCACTTGGACAAAAGCAGCAGGAATTTTTCTGTTTGTGAATCAACGAGTTACCTACCTACTTATTAAACGTTAGTGAAATAAGATAAACAAGTTTGTATAGGTAGATTAAAATTTAATCTAATCATCATTGTAAACCTAAATACTTTAAAATTTGAAAAAAAAAACATTATTATAAATTTATAATGAATATAAATTTATAATGTTTTTTTTTTTTTTTTTTTTTTTTAATTTTCTTGGTTAAATTGGTGATATATTTCAAACGCAATACCACCCACTCTTCATTATACAAAGGTTAGCTGGAAGAAAATGCTCATTAGCATTAGGTTCGCCTATGTTCTTGTTTTATCTTGTGCAGTAAATCATTTTCTATCTGTCTATCTATTAAATGCTCGGTTCATTTAACGGCTCAGAATTTATATATATCTCTTTGAGAAAACTAAACATTGCCTTGAGCATTGAAACTAAACTGCCCATATTTTCTAGCTGCACAATTTGTACACTCGCAGTTAACTTCTTGACAAAGGTCTGCGCTTGTGCTGGGGGGAGTCTAATAATTTGAAGTTACATTTTGTGTAGATTTTCATTTGGAAGTTTTCAAGGCGTTTGGTTTTTACGAGAATGTACGGGCTCTATAAAAAAGTTTATATAAAAAGTACTTGCAAGCAATGTGCGGCGGTTATCACAACAGTGTCTTGTATAATACTCCCGGTACACGTCCTCTTGGAAGCGTCGGTAAAAACTATACTGGAACAGAAAATACTAGAGTTCATTTAGCATTCAATTACTCATTCTTCTTTTAATTTTAGTAGTCACTAGCTTCTGCCCACGGCTTTGCCCGTGTGGTACCCGGGTAAAAAATAGCCTGTGTTATTCTGATGTACGAATATAAGCTATATTACTTTTTATTCCAAAAACTATAGTGAATTTGATTATTCATATTGTAAATACGGGAATTTTCAGTGCACGACGCGATGTGGAGGGAGAGCGTAGCGACCACTCACCCTGATGAAGACTCTCAGAATGAGTCGAAACTTGGTCGGCACTTACAGCGATAGTGCGGTACGTGAAAATTCCCGTTTTTTAATATGAATAAGCTATATTACTGTGAAGTTTCATCAAAATCCGTTCATTAGTTTTTGCGTGAAAGAGTAACAAACATCCACCCTCACAAACTTTCGCGTTTATAATAGTAGTAGGATTATGACGCCATCGGTGGTGGGACGAGAGAATAAGGCAGCTGTGACATAAGATGTGCGGGTTCTATTCCCGCTGCGGTACTAATGTTTGTATGTTCTGCGGATTTCTGTTCCGGGCCTGGGTGTTGTGGTAATACGGTACTCGTAGTTCGTGATGCCCACTAAACAGAGAATATGCATTTGTTGAGTGCCTATTTATTCAGAGAAAAAGGCACTGATATTCCGCTTTGCAGAAAATAAGCTAGGACTTTTCGAGCTAAAGTGGATCTGTATTCATACCGTTATTTCACTGACCCCGTACATTCTAACGCTCAACTCTTGTAGATAAAATATATAAATCCAGGAGTCTGGTATGCATTGATATTAAACGTGGACCGAAAGTAAACTAACAATATGATAACAGAGACTTGGTTGTACGAGAATTGGGCCTTCGGTATCTGCTTATAACAAAAAGAGCTATTTAATAAAAGCCTAGAAATGCCTGACTTGAGTCTTGGCTATAATTACTTTTCTTTTAACTTACTCTATCAACGCCACAAATGTATGTTCATCCAAGAAATCATTTTCAGTAAAAAGTGGTTCTTTATTTTCATAACCTAGAGAAAATAAATAATTACAGAGAGAGAGAGAGAGAGACGACCAGAGTGCAACAACAGAATTACTCCTCTATTACTGTTTTTTAGGGTTTCATAGTCAACAAGGAACCCTTCTAGTTTCGCCATGTCCGTCAGTTTGTCTGTCTGTCTGTCCGCGGCTCATAGACTCATTATACTAGAAAGCTGTAATTTGGCATGGGTAAGAATCACGCTGACCTTAGTGGTAAATTAAAAATCATGAAAAACAATGTTTTTAAGGTACCTTCCCGTAAATATATTTTTTTCGTATATCTCATATTATGGAATATTAGGCTTCAAAGTGCTAATTTTTGTTACAGTCAAGTGTCCCCCTCCATCCTTACAAGAAATCGGTTATTTTTGAATATTTGAAAAAAAAACCATGGTAGTCGTATATTTAACGAAGTTAAAAGTAAAACTATCACAGCTAAGTAGACTTTACAAGTTAACGAGTAATAGTCTACCAAATTCTAAAATGTACCTGAAGAATTTCGTACAAATTCCATTGAAAATTTCTTAGATGAAATTGTTAGTTGTGTAAAACAGGAAGTAAATATAAGTTTATGGGCAACTACGGAACCCTGCGCTTGGTCCGAAACGCTTTTTTTTATACAACAATGTTACAATAAATTGGCATACTTACAATATGTTTTATACATACCATGTTACAATAAAATTACATACTTAATAGAAGATTTTATAATATCCCAAAAATGTAACCTGGGTGGGACTTGAACCGCATAATACGCGGGAAATAGACTAACTAAGGCAGTTGGTTGAGTTGGTTACCAGCCTGTTCGAAATTAGGATGTTTTGGCTCGAATCGCCGAGACGCAAGAATTGTGACATCAAGTCATCAATAAATACATACTTGATGTCACAATTCTTGAAGTGCATTTATTTTATTTGACTGACATCTGTGTTTGATTCCTAACTCTGGACACAGAACGACCTGCTGTAAGACCGACCAATCAGGGACAATCTTCGAACATTTGACAATTTAACGCGCGACAGATTGTGATTTAACAGTTTCACTTCGATAGTTTATAATCTACCGAAAAATAATGTATTAAATCGTAAGCAGTATGTTACTGTTCACAATAATTTGACAGTTTACAATATCTCGATAGTTTGTAATCTAACGGTATTTACAATTTTACGGTGACATAAACACTTAATATGCTTAATATTTACACACTTGCCGGACCGTCAGGATTTTGTGTTCTAACAAATTCTACATTCACAACACAAACAACTATGAGTAAAACGTTCGCTAAGTGCATTGTACGATTCATTGCACTCCGATACGTCCGGGCGTGGTGCAAGTTATTTTTAATTAAAATGATAAGCCAACGTTATAATACATGCGAGGTAGGCCAGATTTCAGGCGTATGATTGATTGATTTATTCTGAAAGTCAAATTATTTTTACCCAAAACCTGTTCCTAACGTTACAGAGAATTATGTAAGTATTCCTGAACTTTATGGATTGAGGAATAAGCCTAACTTCCGGTCCAAATGTCGTGAACTCGAACTCGGTAATGCACAAATTAGAGCAAATATTATTTTAATGATTTTTTTTTTGTTTTTAATGTTTAATTGCCTTAAAATTTACATTTGGTACTTACAAATAACTTAAAAAATTGGTTCTACACGAAGTATTAAAATCGTACCATAGATGAGCTCTGTTCCCTGCACTAGGTCTATAAAAGCCTGTTTAGCGGGGTCACGGGACTCGCCGACGGACTCTTTCAATAATTGCATGCTAGAGAAATAAAAAAATAAAAAATAATAACCACAAAAGATTTGAAGTGATGGAAGAAGAGGAACAATATTAGAACAAGATTAAACTAAATTTAAATATAATTATTAATTAAAATAAATTATAAATATAAACAAATTGATTTTTCCACTCGAAAAATGTATGTGCACGTGCTCAAAATTGTGAAGGAAAACATCGTGAGGGAGGACTACAACCAAAAAAAAGCATGCGCCATCAATAAGTGTTCCAATAAGCGGCGATAGGATTGCAAACTGAATTATAGAATTTCACGTGAATGTCAACTACTTGCAAACCCCGGGCATGTGCCAAATGTAATGTGTGGGTATGCCCTCTGACTACCCTCCTTGGTATCCTCAAAGATCTACGAACTTGAAATGAGATGAAAATGAAATGAAATGAAAATTCACATTATTCGTCTGAAGATGTTTATTATGAGGAATTCAAAAGTATAAGTGTTTGTTTTTATTCTGAGGCAAATCAATTTCGCCCGCCATCGGTAGCACGCCGTACCGTTCAGGTTCACCGTTCAGAAAAAAAGAGAAATCATAAAACTGCATTAAAATGCTATCCCACTGCAGACTTATAAATACGTTGGAAAAGTACTACCAGCTAAAACAATATTTCCCCCCGAGGCCAGCTTCCATGATTTACTTTCTTATTCCGACCGAGCTATTTATTTTGGTTTATGCTGATCGCGCCTCCGAATAGCGAGTACCTACTGCAAACTGTTTTACGGGAATCGAAACGGTAACTGCGAATGTGGATCCTTTCCTGGTTTCTGTAATTTTTATATGCATTTGGGGTTTACCCCAAATAATATAAAAATTACAGGAACAGGTATTACAGAGTAAGAGGCTTGTTTGTAGATAAATAGATAAACTCTTTATTGTGCTTAACACAATTTTACAGTACCTACAACATATTAAAAAAAAAGACAAAAGATATGCACAATGAGCGGTCTTGTCGCTTGCTTCCTACCATCCTTAGGATGCAGATAACTATTTAAAATAAATATTTAAAAACAAAAGTATGGAGAATGAATAATTACATACGTTACAAATAATTTTATTCCCTCAGGATTATCAAGTTGAGCCTCGCAGTACTGACAATCACGAACAAACGCAAAAGTTTGTGAGGATGGACATTTGATACTCTTCCACGCAAAGACTACTGAACGGATTTTGATGAAACTTTACAGTTATATAGCTTATACATCAGAATAACACATAGGCTACTTTTTTCCGGGTACCACGCGGGCGAAGCCGTGGGCAGAAGCTAGTAAAGGTTAATGGTGTCAACGAACCAAATGACGCAATTTTTTACCAGATAAAAGCTACACGATGGCTGGGGGCCGTAGGAAGGTAGGTAGCCGACCATTCGTCATCGAATTTTAGGGTGCCTGCTGTCTAGAAGTGGACACAAGATGATGATCATGGCTGTAGGAGCTCGCTCTCAGCTATGAGGCCACCCATTTGAACAACACAACCTAATTTATAAGATCTTATACATAGTGTTTTTTTTAAATTATGGTATATGCGATGAAGAGATCTATACTTATATTATATTCGGCTTGGATAACACAAAAGTCACATAGTAACATGTATTAAATTGAACAGTGTAGACATAGTAATTTTAGAAATAAATACGAATACGACTTAAGCCGATTTATACGATTAAACTTCTACTCATAATTCCGTCTTAATTTGATGTGATCAAAGCTTTACGATTTTTCACCAAGAAAAACTTTACAACTTGTAACTTGATTACGGTAAATAAATTTGACTTTGAAATTGATTTAAAACTGCTCTGTTGCGATTGTTCTTATAATTACGTCTCGGATAGCTCGATAGCTAAGTAAATGGTTATCAAATTGCAACATAGTTTCCGAATGATTGGATCTATTTCAACCTACAAGTGACCACTCACGGCTTCACGCTGGAAAAAAGTTTATATGTTCATAGAAGTATAAGTGATGCGTAATAGGTTAAAGCCGTTGGGTGTAATTAACGGTGAGTTATTTTTTTAAAATTTAATTAAGCCTGTGTTTTTCATCACCCTCTAGTGACGTGTGACCTTAAAACCTATCTAAGAAAGAACCTTTCGTGAATGATTTACAAAAGAATAACATAATATATGCATTAGATTATATATAATATAGCACCCCTTAAAGTGCTTTTCTAAAATGTTATATTGAGGCAACTAGGCTTGCTAACAACTTTTGGTGGTAAATTTAAAATCCATCCTTGAAGTCATACAATTAGTTATCAAAATTGCATTATAGTCGTTTTGCAGAACAACGGTAAAAACAAGCAAAAAAGCAACAAATCTTACCCCAAATACATATACCGACTCCTTGCAGTGCAGATCTTACTCTCAAATTCTTTTCTCTTTTGCATTGAAATTCGAATCAAGCGATGAGCTCTTTTATTTCGGAAATAATATATAAATAAATAAAATAAATAAATAATGCTGGACATACTCATCATCTAGCCCCAAAGTAAGCAGAGCTTGTGTTATGGGAACTACATGATTGATATACTACTTATATACATTTTTTTTGTAAATACATACATATTATACATAGAAAAATACCCAGACCCGAGACCCGAGACGATCCCGCGGCGGGAATCGAACCCGCAACCTTCTGCGTCTCAGGCGGGCCTTCGCCCACTGCGCCGCAGAGGTTGTATATACCGAAGCAATTTATTTATAATGCTTTGTCTACTATATTTATTTTAAATAAAGCAGTGTATTACCAACCAATTTATCAAACTACGTCGTACTCCAAAACACATATACTAACTCCTTGCGTCGCAGGTTAAAATCTACATATATCGCTACGTGTTCTTTCCCATCGGAATTTGATGCATCTTTTCGGGAAAATATATTTACTTTGCAGTTTATTTGTAACGCTATGGAAAATACATTAAATACCTTCGTACTTTCATTTAATAAAAACAGTCAACGTGTATGCTACCCGTCACATACCATTTTAACAAACCACATCTTAACTCTATAACTGCCGTCCATAGTATCACCACAACCTACGAATACTTTTAAGATCCTTTGTAAAGTGATTTTCAACCTATCTAATCTATATAAAGACATTATATCCCCTCCTTGCGTCATAAGTTAAAATCCGCTTGAATTGCTACGTGATCTCTCCTTTTCCATCGGAATTTGGATGAGCGCCTTCATTTCGGTAAAAATATATACCGAACAGTTTATAAATAACGCGATTGAAGCTATGAATTTAATATACGTGGTACCATTTAACTAAAGTAGTCAGCTTGTGTGTTACCCGTCACATAGCCTGCAATGTGTTGGATAGAGCAATAGTGTGCCGAGTTTATATATCGCTGCATATCTCTTTGTAAATGCGAATAGAGGGAACTGAGAGGAGCGACAAAATCTTTAAATGTTCATTACGAGAAATCGTGACTTTAAAACAGTGCTTCAACATTAAGTAGCCGGACTTGCTGAACTAGCGAGTCATGATTCCGGAATTTGGATGAGCCACTTCATTTCGGTAAAAATATATACCGAACAGTTTATAAATAACGCGATTGAAGCTATGAATTTAATATACGTGGTACCATTTAACTAAAGTAGTCAGCTTGTGTGTTACCCGTCACATAACCTGCAATGTGTTGGATAGAGCAATAGTGTGCCGAGTTTATATATCGCTGCATATCTCTTTGTAAATGCGAATAGATGGAACTGAGAGGAGCGACAAAATCTTTAAATGTTCATTACGAGAAATCGTGACTTTAAAACAGTGCTTCAACATTAAGTAGCCGGACTTGCTGAACTAGCGAGTCATGATTCCGGAATTTGGATGAGCCACTTCATTTCGGTAAAAATATATACCGAACAGTTTATAAATAACGCGATTGAAGCTATGAATTTAATATACGTGGTACCATTTAACTAAAGTAGTCAGCTTGTGTGTTACCCGTCACATAACCTGCAATGTGTTGGATAGAGCAATAGTGTGCCGAGTTTATATATCGCTGCATATCTCTTTGTAAATGCGAATAGAGGGAACTGAGAGGAGCGACAAAATCTTTAAATGTTCATTACGAGAAATCGTGACTTTAAAACAGTGCTTCAACATTAAGTAGCCGGACTTGCTGAACTAGCGAGTCATGATTCCGGAATTTGGATGAGCCACTTCATTTCGGTAAAAATATATACCGAACAGTTTATAAATAACGCGATTGAAGCTATGAATTTAATATACGTGGTACCATTTAACTAAAGTAGTCAGCTTGTGTGTTACCCGTCACATAACCTGCAATGTGTTGGATAGAGCAATAGTGTGCCGAGTTTATATATCGCTGCATATCTCTTTGTAAATGCGAATAGAGGGAACTGAGAGGAGCGACAAAATCTTTAAATGTTCATTACGAGAAATCGTGACTTTAAAACAGTGCTTCAACATTAAGTAGCCGGACTTGCTGAACTAGCGAGTCATGATTCCGGAATTTGGATGAGCCACTTCATTTCGGTAAAAATATATACCGAACAGTTTATAAATAACGCGATTGAAGCTATGAATTTAATATACGTGGTACCATTTAACTAAAGTAGTCAGCTTGTGTGTTACCCGTCACATAACCTGCAATGTGTTGGATAGAGCAATAGTGTGCCGAGTTTATATATCGCTGCATATCTCTTTGTAAATGCGAATAGATGGAACTGAGAGGAGCGACAAAATCTTTAAATGTTCATTACGAGAAATCGTGACTTTAAAACAGTGCTTCAACATTAAGTAGCCGGACTTGCTGAACTAGCGAGTCATGATTCCGGAATTTGGATGAGCCACTTCATTTCGGTAAAAATATATACCGAACAGTTTATAAATAACGCGATTGAAGCTATGAATTTAATATACGTGGTACCATTTAACTAAAGTAGTCAGCTTGTGTGTTACCCGTCACATAACCTGCAATGTGTTGGATAGAGCAATAGTGTGCCGAGTTTATATATCGCTGCATATCTCTTTGTAAATGCGAATAGATGGAACTGAGAGGAGCGACAAAATCTTTAAATGTTCATTACGAGAAATCGTGACTTTAAAACAGTGCTTCAACATTAAGTAGCCGGACTTGCTGAACTAGTGAGTCATGATTCCGTAGAACAAAATAAGGTAATAGTTTTGGTCGTAATTTTTTCAATTTCATTTATTATTTAGTGTTCCAATAAGTGTCGATGAGCTAGCAACCAGACACGTGGAATGCTAACAGCTTGCAAAACGCGGGCATATAAATTTAATGTTTGGACGTGTCTCTGACTACCCCTACTTGGTATCCTCAAAGATCATCTCACTGAGTATGTATCTGAGGAATAAAATCGTCATGACTTTATTCCTCAGATACATACTCAGTGACAAATTTCATTCATTCATTTAGTTACATTCATAATGTAACTAAAATTATTTACCCCTCATACATTTTAACCTTGAGTCCTAGAAGACAAAGTTTATCGACTAGCTAAATGCTAGTCGATAGGAACTTCCAATGAAAAGTAGTCTGACCGATTTCCAATGATGAGTTATGAGGCAACTTCTAAATCCCAACATCGCATATCTGGGCACGTCTAGGACACTTTATTCTTCATACTGTATGTGATTGACTTGATGACGTCAAACGTACCTATTCCGTAGCTTGCTTTTTATCAGTCATTATGCATAATATACAAAAACTCCTACCAACCAATAAGGCTGTGACTGCCTTCGCTACAGTTCATAAACCCCGCACCAACTTCCCTTGGAAACTATTCTTGCAGTTATTTTGTGGTAATGTCTGGCTTTACAGCACGCTATTTCCTGCTGTATATTTAGCGGAATTAATCTGTTTTATATTCAGAGGCGTCACTTGATTTGAATAAGTGTTGATAAAAGTGTCTTAGTGAAATATTTTTAAGTGACCCATGCTGGCACAAAAAAAACACGCTCACTACTGTACCTCATAATTGAGATACTTAAGACCAAGCAGTTTTGTGAGGATACCAAGTAGGGGGGTAGTTAGAGATAAATGCAAGCATTATATATGGCACATGTCCGCGTTTTGCATATTAGTAGCATTCCACGTGACAAGTTGAAAGCTCATCACAGCTTATTTGCACATGCCTTCGAATTTTTGGTGCTAGGGCATACCGTGTAAGGACATAGGTTTCTCTTGGTTTTTTTTAAAAATCTTCTATAATCGCACTCCCGCCCAACTCTTAATTACACAAAGGTTAGCTGTAAAAAGACGCTAATTAGCATTAAATTCGTCTATATACTTGTTTCATCTTGTGCAATAATGCATTTTCTATCTATCTATACCGATTTTCTGACTATGTTTTCCTTCACGGTTTTAAGCACACATTATAAGTAAAAAAAACCACTCTTATATTTTTTATATAAAGTATTTTACTAGGCGACGATTCTTAATAAAATTTAGCCTAGTGATTTCAATGAATTTAGTGAACCATGTTTGGGGATTATGGGTGAGGCCGTGAAACCAACATTTCCGTCGCTATGACTTCAACTGGATAATTTTAGAGTTAGACAAGGAGAATCGGGGTTAAAGCAATAAGGCGACAAGCCACAATCCAGTTTATTGTTAACCGTTGTCAAACCAAATTGTAGCTTAGGATATTGGAGGCAAAATGTACTAATAAAATAATACTAAATAGAACAGAAACTCAATGATGACAAAATGTATTATTGTCTACTGCTAGCTTCTGCCCACGGCTTCGCCCGCGTGGTATCTGGATAAAAAGTAGCCTAAATGTGTTATAATCTATATGACTATAAAGTTTCATCAAAATCCGTTCAGTAGTTTTACGGGAAAGTGTAACAAATATCCATCCTCACAAACTTTCACGTTTATAATAGTAGTAAGATAAATATTTCCGTAGAATGTTTAATGAACCCTCACATTTTAAAAGCGTGATTAAAAGTACCTACATCGAAACTACGCGAGACGCTAAACTTAATTGTTTTTCGGAACATACCAGGATGCGGTCATTTTGGCAAAAAATCGTGGAGCGCGCGCTCTCCTTACTGTTGTGTGTGGGAGTTTCACTTCAATGTGCTGCAATTATTAATCCAAAAAGGTTTCGTGCTGAATGTGAAGGGTACGTACGTGCAAAAATGGCAATTTACTTTATAGCAGAGCGGCTCACCCAGCGGGCTTTGTCGGCTGCGCGATATGGCCGAGTCATTTCCGGGGGGTCACCCCCCGGTTATAAACTATTAATAAGCTAAAAGGCAACCCTTTTAGCATAATAGTTTAAAATATATAGCATAAAATATTACACTGTAATATTTTATATTTTTGGGGATGTTTTATACCCGAAACAGATTTCGTAGATAAATTCGGGGAGGAATAAAATTATTTAAACATTTGCAATTTCTATTTTTTTTTATTGCCCTAGAAATAGATTAATCTTCACGGGTGAAGCCTTGGGTGGGCAGAAAGATAGTCCTACGAATATGATAAATGCGAAATTTTTAATGTTTGTTGTAATAAACACTTTCAGTTTAAACAGGTATAGTTTGTGACTTGGAATGTGTTATTGCAATAGACTACTTTTTATCTGTGTAGAATGCGGGCGGAGAATATAATAATTACGAAAGTTTAAATCACGTATCATGTCAGCGTTTGTACATGAGATGTCTCTTTTTTGGATGTGCATTTACAGATACCTACTTTAATTTTAGGTACGTGCCCAATCATCCTTTTCCATGGTGATCTTCTATGCCTAATCATCACGTATTTCTCAAACACTTCCGGAGCGCAGTGCGGGTCACCCTGTTTAAAATTCAAGAATCGCTGCGTACAATAAATTTAAGTCCACAGTCCCAGGAGCAGTAAATTTCGTGCTTATTTTCTATAAATTATTTTAGTACAGAACCGTGGCTTTCTAGACAAAGCTAGGTAGAGTGCTTTTGGCATTGCAAAAAATGAATTTCGCGCTATGTTGACCCAACTTTGGGGGTTTAAAAACATCGTTGTTATTTTGTGTACGTTTTGCTCTTTTGGATTTATCTGGTTTTAACTAAATGTAGACTGCATTGTGACTACTAAAAATGGAAATGAACTATTAAAAATGGAAGAGCTACCCGAATACAAAGAGATACTACTAAATGCAATGAGTTATCCTGCTACTTATCCTATCCTATCCTATCCTACTAATATTATAAACGCGAAAGTTTGTGATGGTGGATGTTTGTTACTCTTTCCCGCAAAAAATACTGAACGGATTTTGATGAAACTTTACAGTAATATAGTTTGTACATCAGAATAACACAAAGGCTACTTTTTATCCGGGTACCACGCGGGCGAAACCGTGGGTAGAAGCTAGTCTATTATAAATCGTATTCGGTGTTTGTTCTCAAATATAATGATTGACTCGCAGCTGTCAAACATACCACACTTGTTAGAATTAAGTTTGACGAAGTCTCTAAACAAGAAGAAAAAATATTATGCTTGTTTTGTTTCGTAATTTTGGTTAGATTACCATTTGTGAACATAAAATGCCCCGACACAATATTGTTATTCGGTCAGGCAGGACCCACTTGACCTGTCTTAAGCCACTTGGGGCTCCTTAAGTGCGCTTTATTTAACTTGGGATTGAGGCATATTGACCCAGTTCTTAGTTGAATGGGTCGTCAAAATTTCGAATATTCACTTTCAAGTTAGGGCATAGCATCTGTAGCTAAATGTATTTTTTTTTGTTAGTTAATTAAAAATTATAATCACAATAGAGCTCGAGCCATGGCAAAATGCTAATTAAAGGCAGAGGTAAAAACTATTAGTGAAGTATTTTTAGGTTTTGTCTTAGTTGACAATAACCAAGTTTGTTGAAGTGAAAGGCTGTTGGTTAATAAAGACCTCAATGCGTGATTCAAAGCCGATCCCTTTGGATAAGTTTACGCATGAGAGGATCCAATTCTATACGGGCCCATCATTTCATTGAGCGCGCACAAAATCTTTTGATAAACTACCCCTTTGAAAAGTCACTTAATTCACACTCATTTTCCTATTCTATTTCATATTATACGTGTAATTGTCAAGTTTGAGGTTTGGATGTTACGATGTTTGGATGCTTGTTAATTATAATCTCCGTCAAGGGTGGATTGATTTGGATATAATTTGTAGTTCGTAACCTTTATTTACATAAACATATCTTACTTTTTATCTGGGTACCAAGTGGATATTGTTCTTATTATCCATCTTATTTATGTTTGCTGATGATAAACAACTAAGGAGCTGTTTATCATCAGCAGACTTAACTATAAGCTTAATAATATTATTATATTGTTTCAATTTCTTTTAAATAATAAAGTATTTAAACAATTCTAAATCTGTGAAGTACTGAAATTGGGTTTCCTTTTCAAACACATCAGATAAACCTGAACAAATAATTACCAACAAATATTATAAAATGTTGGTATGTAATGTTTGCTGAAAAAACATAGAGGATTTGCTTCTTAAATAAATAAATGGTTGCTTACGAAAATGTTTTTAATGTAAGAGGCAAACAATCGCTAATCCTATCTCTCACAAATTATTTTGAATGGAATCAACTCAGGGGGCATTGAGATTATAAACACGTCTACGCAGAGACGTATTCTTATGAAATACATACCACTTGGGTAGTGTGACAAAAAATGGGATAGATGATTAATGGAGTCCGCTAGGCATTGCTTATGATTTGAGAATGGGGAGTCCCCGCGGCCCCGATCTGACGTTTTCACATCTAAAGTAAGCGGCTCGTTTCTGCAGACATACCGACAATACTTTTTAACATTATGAGCTAGTAGGCTTCACAATAATCCTACTAATATTATAAACGCGAAAGTTTGTGAGGATGGATGTTTGTTACTTTTTCACGCAAAAACTATTTTTCTATTTTCTCTCGTGAAAATTATGTGCGTATTAACACGTGCTCAAAACGTTGAAGGAAAACATCGTGAGAAAACTGCTCACTTACAGCCCTAACAATGTCCTGCGACCATCGGGCAGGTGGTGTAAATCGAGGCTGCTGATATTAAATAATATACTAAAAACCTATAGTAACTTATGTTATGTGTACTAAGCAAATACTTAAAAAAATTAAATACAATTAAACTGTAATATTAAACTAGGAACATAAGTATGTTTTCTTTCTGTAGTAATAGTACTACAGGTAACAGGTACTTAAAAACTACAAAAGTAATTAATATTTTGCTTCCAATCATAAAATCAGAAGCAGATAAAATTATGTTCAGCCAAACTTGAACTCAACTAGCAGACTACTAAACGCAAACAAAGTTGAAAGTTCGATAATCCTAAATCAAATGCTTCAGACAGCAAACAGCCACAAATAATCTAGTGCTGGCAAAGTTAACGGCACGTACAATGTGTAATCCTGGACGTAGAGTTGCCCGGTCTCGCAACTATCGAACATAACAAGTATAATGAAAAAAATAATTGTTCTTTTATGTTGGAACGAAAAAAAAACAACGTGAGAAAATCAATTAATTATTTTACGGTATGCTCAATGCTTGGTAACTAAGAAAGAAACATTTTTTATATACATAGTCCTCATACTAGGATTCCATGTAACATGGGTATCAGGAACTACGAGTACCATGGTACCATAACATCCACATCCGGAACAAATAACTGCAGAGCATACAAACATTCGCCCCGAAGCGGAAATCGAATCCTCATCCTGTCATCGCAGCTGCACGCCGTGCCATCGAGGTCAAGTTACGAGCGAAGTAAAGCAGAAGGGCATTATACATTTTTAACTTTTTTAACATTTTTTACTTATAATTCACTGATGTTTTTGTTGTGCATTTTTATCTCAAATACAGTAACACATCGAGAACCTAGTGTCTAGACAAACCTAACATAGGTTTAAAGATGCTACTAACTAACTATTGTACCTACTTAATATGTTAATAAATAAATAAATAAAATAAATAAAAATAAATAAACTGACCCTGACTTTCGATCTGAAGGTCGGGATTTTGAATCTTGCCGTGCGTGCACCAATGGATTTTTTTACTCGGAAAATGTACAACGGTGCAGTAAAACATCGTGAGGGAATCGACGTATCCATAACCACCAACAATTCAAAGACTGCATCAAAGAAGCTTCTGCACACTGAATCCTTTATCCACACTAGATAAAGGAGCCCTTTTTTTCAGCCTGAATATAGAAAGCTCTAATTCAGTATAATTATTATTTTGAAGCAGAGCGTAGTGAGGCAACGAAGCCATTGGAATGCAGCGAGACAAATCTTTACAATGTCACATGCATATTCAGACTAGTGTACAAACTAATTTAAAACTGTGCTCCTTTTTGTGCCGGTGTATTCAAAGCACGACGAACTCGCTCGGAACTTTTCTTGCACATTTCCGTGCAGTTTTAGTTGGGGATTAGTCTATCTATCTAATCAGCCCACATGCATCCACTGTTGGGTATAGGCCTCCTCTCTAGCACTTCACTCTTCCCGGTTCTGCATCAATCGAACCCAGTGCCCACCACCTTTACAATATCATCCGACCACCTAGCTGCTGGTCTGGTAGATTGGTATAAAAAGTTATAGTTGGATTAGGGATAAGGCTGTTTGATGATTAAATATAAATTAAAATACGTAAAACGTGTGCCGAAGTTTATGGGGAAGGATCAAACGAATCAGACACAGACTAAAAATACTTTATGTCTCTAACAATAGTAAGGGTAAATTAAAATGGATTAATAACCTGTGTCGAATGAATTAATACTTGTACCTAGGTGTCACTACCATCATCATCATCATCATCATCAACAAGCCTACTATGTTACTATTTCGCATAGTAGTGATGTCACTATATCACATAATAATGTATATTATACTCGTACAACTCAAAGGTTTTCTTTTTGATCTGTGTCTTGTTAAGACCGGGCTTGTTTCTTGAAGCTGACATTGCATGGCATGGTGATGTTTGTCTGGGTAACAGTGAAGCCATATTTTTGATGGTCCAAATCTATTGCGCCATCTGTGTGAAAATCTAAAATATCAGTGACAAGTATTTATGAAATTATAAGTTTTTTACGGGTCTTTATCTTGTTAACCTTTTTTTTATTTTCCCGGCGTTTCGACTATGTTGCAACAGCCGTGTTTGGTATGACTTGAGTATATGGAGCTTATACAATAAAGACCTGTAAAAAACTTATAATGATGTAAACTGATTGCGAAAGTTTGAAAAATATAGTAGTGGTTAGTTTCTCTTAAAATGTTTTTATGTAGGAGAGTTTAAACTGATCTTGTAACCTGACAGCTCTAGTGAAGTGCTGAGTTTACTTGTGGTCAGGCCATTAGTGCATCAAGGATGTTTGCGCAGCGCCCTCTAACTGTGTGTACTTGCAATATATCGCTCCAAGTTTTATTGCAGCCGAGATTATTTAAACGGCGAGACGGGGTTAAAATGTTCATGAAAACAAAGTCTTACTGTAATAAAGCATCTAGTCTTACTGTGTTTTTTTTTATATCCGCAAAGGAAAGAGCCAGTTTATGTATTTGAGATAAGAGGTTACACGTGAATGAATGAAAATACTTTATTGTCCACCAAACGATAACAAAAAAAAAATAAGTATAACTATAAAATAAATAAGAAAGAAAGAGAAGAAAGAAAGTTATTTAATAAGTGTCTCTTATGATTTTTCTACAAAACACTGCGGGTTTTTTTAATCGTTTTGTGTGCCGTCGAGGAATATTCTTAGATATGTTTATTGCTACAATATAAATTGCACTAGAGGGCTTTCTGAAAAATAGGAGGGCTGGCTATCTTTGAAAAAATACAGATGAAAAAACTAGCTATCTGAAAACCGTTCCAAACGATCTATAGATAGGTCAACTGTTCCAGATCACTACCAAATGGTGGCGTCCCAAAATGTTGGCTGTACAAAAATGACACACATGTCAGATACATAGCATTTTGTAAAAAAATGACTTTTTATTTATTTTCTTGAAACAGACGCAGAGTGAAGACAATTATGGAGAGTTTCGCTGTCACACGTTACGGAAAATAACTTCGATCCTAACATTTTAAAACATTGGGTATTCCTGCAGACTTGAATTGGCGACTAGCGTACATAAGTACGCTATCTAAGACGAGCATAAGCTCATCTTCACTAAGCTAAAATGAACACTGAGCATGTCTAGTGGCAGACTTTAGATAGACAGTTTAGTGCAGGCAGACGTTATTTTCTTAACTAAGCTTAAATTAAGTACTGCTTAGAGTCATTACATAATAAAAGTTGTAGATACTGTACAAGTGAGCTGGTTAACAAAACATATCAACACAAACTTTTCCTATTTTACGCAGCCTCGGGAGCTTGAGAACTCTAGTTCATTCTTGGATTACCATTTGTGTACGAGGTTTCATTCACAGTGTGAAACTTCTATACAAACGTCAAAAACATTTTTGCTTTGAGGCTGCAACCGTAGAGATGCGTTTTTGATGCAGTTTTAAACAAACACGACAGAATAGCGTTAACAGAAGCAAATTCTGAGCTTATCAATAAAGGCCCGGTCAAGCTGAGGTGGTGGCGGTGGCAATCTGTACATTTACGTGAACTTTGACAACCACTTGACCATCATTTCCCTTAGATCACCACCGCTACCGCCATTACTTCAATTTGACTTTGCCCTAAGGCTTTGTTCAGAATTTCTCGGTGTGTTCGTTATTTAATTTTTTTATATTTTTTTTGGAATTCTTTTAAAAGTAAGAAATCACTTTTATTGAATCGATCAGTGTTTTTGTAACATACTGTCGATGCTGATGTATTTGAAGCCTACTGGCCCTTGTTCAGGCCGTCAGTGTCCCGTCGTGAGCAAAGCTTGTTTTAGGGGAACTACATGACTGATATACTACTAATATACATTTTTTGTACATACATACATACATTTATACATACAAAACACCCAAACTCGAGACAAATATTTGTGGATCATACAAACATTTGTCCCGTGGCGGGAATCGAACCTACAACCTTCTGCGTTTGCGCGGGCCTTCGCCCACTGCGCCACAAGGGTCGTTCAAATTCAAAACAATATACTGCCCAAACCACGCTACACGCTACAGTCGGGATGTGTTGAAGTGTGTTTAGACGCGGTTATCTATAGTTATATCAATAGATTGGGAAGCAACATTCTGCAAGCTTACCCATCGAAAACCAGATTGTCATAATTTGGGATGAAATACGACAAAAACAATCTAAATTTGACGACTATACCACGTATTTAACTATAAGTGTGATTTATTACAAACAACCATAGTGTCCCGAAGAAACGCTTTCAGTGATAAGACTGCCCATTGTTTATTTATTTGTTGGTTTAGTTATATTTTTGTATGTTTTACGGTAAAAAGTATAACTATGAAACCACAATTATTTCAATAGGCTGCGCCCAAGCAGCACACTTTTTAGGGTTCCATAGTCAACAAGGAACCCTGCCCCCCCTGTTTGTCCGCGGCTTAGCGCAGAGATTCTTAGTACTAGAAGCTGTAATTTGGCAAAAGCATACATATTAATCACACCGAAAAAGTGGTAAAATAAACATTTTGAAAGCATAATTTTTATGTAAAAAATTTGGGGATTGGTCTATTCCATAGTGCAAGCTATTGTTGGATAAGACTTTTAAAAATATTGCGGCCGTGAGTAAACTATTTTTTGAATCAGGGATTCGTTTGCATAATATTGAGCTTAAGAGTGCTATTTTTTGTTAAAATTGAGAGGGGGCTCTCCTGCCAGCTAATCGATTTTTTGTAATATGTGAAATATATCACAGCAGTGGTATATTAAAACAAAATAAAAGGGAAAACTATCACAGCTTAGAAGGCTATACAAGTTAACGAGTAATAGTCGACTAACTCATAAAATACACTTAGAGAAGTAAGAAGGATAATTTCGTACAAATTCCATTGAAAATTACTTAGATGAATTTATTTTTAGTTGTGTAAAACAGGTAGTAAATAAAAGTTTATGGGCAACTACAGAACCTAAAACCTCGCATGACCTGACACACACTTGGCCATTTTTTTACGTTATATTTACTTTTTTTATATATTTTTATGACGACCTCTGTGGCGCAGTGGGCGAAGGTCCACCTGAGACTCAGAAGGTTGTGGGTTCAATTCCCGCCGCGTGACAAATGTTTATTATCTGCAAATATTTGTCTCGGGTCTGGGTGTTTTGTATGTATAATATGTATGTATTTACAAAAAATAAAAAATAAGTAGTTTAACAGTCATGTAGTTCCCATAACACAAGCTCTGCTTACTTTGGGGCTAAGATGATGCTGTGTGAAAATGACCAGCATTATTTATTATTAGTATTATTTATATTTAACTCGTCCTTGTACTCGTTATGTAGGGTTGATGACAGCGAGCGAACACCCGGTCTATAACCTTTTTGTTGAATAGCCAACTTTCCAGAACGACCACTTTAGTACCCTTTAAAATAAAACGAAACTATACGTTTATAGCTAGGTGTGTGAAGTTAAAAGTTTTATATATTGCTCAATGTTTATCTTTCTAGAAACCTTATTTTTTCTTGGTTAAGGATTAACAACATGCAACCCTCCTGTGCTCAAATCTAGCTTATCTGAATATAGACTAAACCATTTCTCAACGATTTATGATAAAGAATACGGGCGAAGCACTTTACGGTGTCGGAATAACCTCTCAAAGAATACAAGAAAAGTCAATTATAGGAAAACGGGGTTCCGCGTTCGCGCTTATCATATTTTATAATATCCACTGGGGCGTTTTGTTACATCAAATGCTATTAAATTCCATCAGAAGCTGTTGACTTCATATTGTTTTAAGTGGAAGCTGAAGGGTCCTTCACATCGACAGTCTGGTGGGATTTTCTTATGTGTATGATTTTAAATACTTTATAGGATTTGAATCATCCACCCCTTAATTATAACACCCCAATTAAAAATAAAAGCTTAGCTTGTCTAAGCTAAGCTTTTCTTTTTAACTGACTTCAAAACGAGATGGTTTTTATTTAAAGGTATTTTGAATGTGTATGTACGTACACCGATTACTTTGTGATGGCTGGTCTTATAATAACAGTTTTTTTTTCGCTATATATTCGATGATTCCGGAATTTAAGAATATACTTTTTTTATTCAATATTTTATGGGGGACTTATAACAATAACGGTATGACAGCCCCATCAAACTCTAAACTAAAAACAAACAAAAACGTTCAAATATACTTAGATATGTTAGATCTGTCGACATATTTAGGGCGATTTGTTACACCAATAACTCCGTAACGTTTAGTCCTACTTATTTAGGATTATCCTAGAGTTGTGGTCCCCCATCAAAATAATACAGAATTGACTTTGTTGTTTAATTAAAACTGTTAAAAAAGTATTTGTTCACTCTTCTTTAGAATCTGTTGATACTTATTAGTATGAGTTGTATTCTTTGACATAGTTCTCTCCATCCTAAGGTTGGTTGGTTGCAGTTGCTACCAGCGATAAAACCGCCTGTGTATTTATTTTGTTTATTGTTGTTTTATTTGAGCTTTTGTATTTTGTACCATAAAATGGTGATTTGCACATTAAAGAGTGTATCTATCTAACTCTAATTGATAAAACAAACTTCAATTAAAGAAAGCATGGTTTTATACAGAGCAAGATGCAGACAGATCTGACTTTTAAAAAAATATAAAAAAACAGCGCGTTTATACCAGTTCCATGTTCGCGACACGTCTTTCTCATTTCTTATTTGTCACAAACGCGATATAAGAGTATAGCGGAGGGTAAAAACATTACTTTAGTATGCATACGCAGGCAGGCAAACTATGTATTTATTATTAGGGTTCGCCAATTCTAATATAAAATACCTAGTTAGCTGGCCTGTGTGCATCTAGCTCATACAAACCTACTTATTACGTGCATTTTACTAACTACATCTGAAACTTTTTCCCTTGACGTAAGCGATCTACGTCATTAATCCTTGAGTAGTTTAAACTACTTTGCTATAAGAGGCAATTTACGAGAAAATTAAAAGTCTCTAATCCGTCTTATCTGCTGCAACTAATCTAGCTCTGAAACTCCATCTTGCACTTCGGTAAAATAAATCGACCGTTATTGTAAGGCTTCTACATGCTTAGGGTGATTACCGAAATGAACTTTTTGTACTGAAAATCCTACTAATATTAATACTTTTATAAACGTGAAAGTTTGTGAGGATGGATGTTTGATACTCTTTCACGCAAAAACTTCTGGACGTATTTTGATAAAACTTTACAGAAATATAGCTTATACATCAGAATAACACATAGGCTATTTATTATCCAGGTACCACCCGGGGAAAAACCGTGGGCAAAAGCTATTATTATGAACAAGAAAGTTTGTGAGCATAGATGTTTGTTACTCTTTCACGCAAAAACTACTGAACGGATTTTGATTAAACTTTACAGTAATATAGGTTATATATCAGAATAACACATAGGCTAATTTTTATTCGGGTACCATGTGGGCGAAGCCGTGGGCAGAAGCTAGTAAGACAATAATAGAACAAGAAAAATTAAATTCCTTTGTTCTGTCAAACAAAAATTAAATACAGACGTTAGAAATCATTGAGTGTTTTTTTCTACTGGTATTTATTTTCCGCAAGATCTGTAACGAGAGTCCATAACAACGCGGTGTTATAAAATAAATAAAAATAAAATAACCTTTATTTCTACTACACTATTGCATAAAATATAACTTATGCTATAGAAATAAACTAAATTAATCCTAAAAAAAATATGTATCGACCGCCTAGATTGGTGAAAGCCTGCTCCAAGTATTTCCATGTGTGGCAACAACAAAGGCGTCAGTACTCGTAAATTAATGGGCTAACATTTGACATTTGTCAAATCGATCGTTTCGTTAGCATAATAAAGCCACAAATTTGGCAAAAGTCCCATGTACCGTAAACCGATCAAAGTCTTTTAAGACTCGTGTGTCATTTCAGTGGAGCTTGTCACAGTGGTCTTTCGTCCGCGCGGTAAATACCGTCCATTTTTAATAACTTTGTCACGCGTATCTAACATTATCGGAATAATGTACATTGAAATGTTACAAATATAAACCAACCTTTACAAAAATTATATGATTGGCTTTCTAATAGTGAGCGTTGAAGCCGTTAAAAACACAAGTAATTATTCGTTTATCAATCCCAATCGACAATGCTCGTTTCAATTATTTTTGCTCGTCAGTTCAATTTTCTCTTTAACCGTATTCACATTCTTATTCTTATTCTTTATTGTACACACAGATAATACAGACAAAAGACTTACATATAGGACATGTACAAAGGCGAGCTTAACCCTAACAAGAGTTTTCTTCCAGCAAACCTTTGAGGATAGGGACAGCTGATAAATAGCGGTGGGTACGTGTACACAAATGGGGAAAAATATACAAAAATAGCACACATTTTCATATAATATAATACATAAATAGGTACATAGTATAAATATATACAAATACATAAATATATATATATATATATATAAATAACTCAAATTATACATACATACAATATATACATATTAAATATTCACAAGGAGAGGTAGTACTCTTTAACTCTAAGCTTGAAGATGCTCAGCGATGGACTGGCGCGGACAGAGTGGGGAAGAGCATTCAACAGTTTTACAGCGTGTACAGTGAAAGAACCACCATAACAGCTGGAAGAATGAGGAGGAGTTTTAAGAAGAAGGGATATAGCTGTCCTGCAAGGCACATCACGCGGGATTAAAAATGCAAAGCGCTCACGGAGGTAAGAAGGAGACAGAGGATTGTAGAGAACATTAAAGAGAAAAGTAAGGACGTGAAAATCACGTCGGCGACGAATAGGGAGCCATTTTAATTTAATTCTGAATTCGGAAACGTGATCGAACTTGCGCAAGCTGAAAATAAATCGGATACACAAGTTCTGAAGGCGCTCTAATTTGTTTAGGAGTTCCTCCGTGACTATGCTGACGTCTGCTTCCTTGATGGAAGCAGACGTCAGCATAGTCTAGAAGAGGTAACAAGAGAGTTTGAGCAAGCATGACTTTCGTTTCATAAGGTAAAAACTTTTGGAGACGCTTGAGGGATTGGAATGAGAAGTTAACACGTTTGCTAACCGCGTTAACGTGACTTACCCAGGATAAACGGCTGTCAAAAATTACCCCCAGGTTTTTAGCTTTGGTCGAGTAGCAAATTAGTGCGCCATCATATAAGACTGGAGGAAGAGCAGACTGACTCATAAGATTCAACATATAGGGACTCCCGAAAATCAACGCCTGAGACTTCAAAGGATTAACCAGCAGGCCAAAAGATTTAGCCCACGTTTTAATCCTGTTAAGGTCAGTGTTGATTAGGTGAATGCCTTCCGAGATCTCATCAACTTTGAACTGGCGGTATATTTGTAGATCATCGGCGTAGAGATGGTAGTGAGAAGAAATAACTTGAGTGATGGCGTTAATGAAAATAGAAAAAAGAAGAGGAGAGAGAACACCGCCTTGAGGTACGCCAGCAGTGATATCACACCAGTCGGAGCAGGACTCTTCCGAGCGTACACACTGCGAGCGACCTGAAAGATTCCTTCCTGAAAGAAGAAAGAGAAAAGGAAGAGAACCAAGAGGTTACCGAGGAGGAAATATTGAGGGAGGAAAGGATAGAAAGAAGGATATCGTGATCCACAGAATTAAAAGCACTACTAAAGTCTAATAAAACGAGGACTGTGAGTTGTTTATTTTCCATGGCCCATCGTATATCATCAGATACTTTAGCCAGAGCACTTACAGTGCTGTGGCCAGGACGAAAACCGGATTGGAATGGACTCAGTAGGCTATTACGGGAGAGGAAGTTGGATAATTGATTCTGGACAACATGTTCTAAAATTTTAGATAGGACCGGTAAAATGGAAATTGGGCGGAATTCGGATACTAAGGTGGGATTTGATGTTTTAGGAAGAGGGATAACAAATGCTTTTTTCCATAAAGAGGGAAATGAGCTCGTTTCAAGTGAATGATTAATAATGTGGGTGATAGCTGAAACGAGCTCAGAGGAAAGGAGTTGGAGCTTTGGTGGAGATGGATCGAAGCAGTTTCAAAACTACACTCTCAGTAACCTCTACAAAAGTAAGAGAAGAGCACTCAGGCTTGGGACTGCAAGATAAATAATCAATAGTAGAAAGTTTTATAGCATTGTCTATAGAAATAGGGGATTTGGAAAAGTGAGAATTGATAGTGTTAAGATCAAAAGAAAAAGAAGATTCATGAGACCCTTTACCTAGTCCGAGGGAGTTTAAGAATTTCCACATTTGAGTGGGGCTACTATTTAAAATGGAGTTATGTATGTGTTGTCTCTTCGCATCTCTACACATCTTGCTACACCGATTTCGAAGCTTCTTGTAGTTAGCCAAGTTCACCTCCGTAGGGTACTTTTTGTAAATCCTTTTTGCCTTATCCCTTTTTGACATGAACCGTTTGATAGCTTTCGTAAGCCAGGGCGCTGGAGGGTGTTTAATTTTAACACTTTTTAATGGGGCATGAATATTAAAGAGAGTAGTGACTATTGTGTTAAAAGCGGAGACCTTATCATCAACATTATGAACATTTACAACCGGCATTCACATAGAAAACTAATTATTTACCGGCGCAGGTCATTGATAAGTTTCAATCGCAGAACATTTAAATGTTTATCTCTGCTAAGTTATTCATTTATTTTTCTCGTCAGTTCGTCGGGGCTTAGACACACTCCACACATATATGGTGTCTACATCTGGTCTGGCGCGGACGCCTTGCCTTTCCATTCCATTTTCATACAAAACCTATGAATATAAATAAAAAATGCACAATTAAAAAATACACTAAATAGTAAGGCTCGAATGGCACGTCCGCCTATCTGCAGTAATGCCGTTACTTCACAGCTTGCAACGGACGCAAGGTTCAAACGAACTATAACTCAACAACTAAGCTAGAGATACGAAAATGTATGAAGACATCATCTATCGCTCCTGGGCCACGTCATGTCAGCTCAGCGCCATATCCATGCCATTTCAACGTCACATTCGCGCCATGTCAGCGCCAGACGTCATTTTGTTGTAGCTTTGCGATTAGAAATGACACAATTACTTCCAGAATGGCGTAACAACACCAGGTTCAACCCTAAAATAATTGGAGAATCTGATAACTACACTCCGGCTTTCTTTTTCGGCTTTCGGCAGTTTTTCTGGCCATTGTGACGCATTTACTTGAAACCCTTTATAAATAAATAGCTTTAATGTCTCGCTTTCATTTTATGCTCCAATACATTCATGCGAAAAATGTTATGTGTACTTTTTTCAATAGTTTTTTTATAAATCAAAAGCTTCCTCTTTGGTAATGGAATCATTCGATGCTTCAGTAGTTTTAAAGGTTAATTGGGCTACCATTTAATTCATAGAGCATTCATGATGAATTTCCATCTGTTGGATAACGTTTTATTATAGTATGAACTGAAGTGCTTTACTGTGTACCAATAATAAAAAAATATTTTACTTATAATAGTCATTGCCCACGGCATTGCCCGCGTGGCACCCAGATAAAAAGTAGCCAATGTTTTATTTTAAGTCACAAACTAGAGGTATATACGTTCCAAATTTCATCCAAACTGGTCCAGTTGTCAAGGAGATTATCAGCATCAAAATTCCAAAAATAAAAAGAATCAATCATTGAAATTTGTTAGTAGGATTTCAAATGAAAGAGCGCTAGACAAAATTTTAGTGCGCTTTTACCATATAAAAAAATGCATCCGTGAATTTCCAGGGACGCATCCCTGCATTGCTGTGTCGTATCTTAACGTCTAGTTAATCAGTCCCAATACTCTGGAGCCGGTCAATTGTGAACTTTTTTCAGATAAAAAGCGATGTCGTTCAGGGTAATTCATGTTTATTTAACTACACTTTAGAAGACGAACGAGCTTTGTTAGACAACTTTGGATGCCTGAAAAAGCCTACAAAGCTACAAACATATAAAAATAAAACAACTTTAAAGTTTCAATAACTAGGTATTGCATAATCGACCCATTTCATGTATGATTTATGAGCAGATGTACGAAACTCGTAAAAATCTTTAAAAGCCGCCTGAGGTGGTGCCAAAATAACCAGGACCAGATCAAAATGGATTTAATAGCTAAACACCGAGCTACCAAAGATTTAAGAAAATTCTGGCAAATCCACTGGTAAGTTGAACATCAGGCCTGGCCTCTCTATGAGTGTGGATGGAAAAAGTGAACCAGCAGAGATTGCAAAATTGTAGTGTAATCTTATCTTGAACCGCATGCTACAACGATTGATAGTGAGTTCGGCGGTCAGGGAGATGAGGTACCTCTATGTTTCTCAGCGAAACAAGAGAAAGATGTTATAAAAGGTATGAACAGAGGCAAATCTCTCGGGCACGACGAATTCAGTACTGAGCATTTGAAATGTGCGTGGTCCACTTGCCGAGGGCTCTGTCCATGTTATACACGATGAGCTCAGCCACTCATATTTACCAGCTGATCTAATGAAAACGACAGTAGTACCAATGCTTGGAGAAAGTTGAAAGAGAAGAAGTGCCGGCCGAAGTGCTTAAAATGTTTCAGTATGCAAACCGTGCGGTGTAAGACAGGGGTGGCTGTCATCTCCCAAGCTCTTCAACCCTTATGTTAATGACCTTTTAGTCGAGCTCAGCAACAGCGTGTTAGTTGTCGTATGGATGGCATCAATGTCAATAACATAAGCTACGTGAACGACATGATGTTACTTGGCCCGACTGCGGGGTCAATCGGAGAGAGGCTGAGAGTCGGTGAGGCCGATGCAGCATCGCACGGACTCACATACAATGTAAGCACATGTGAGTAAGGCCACTGTAAGTATCCTGAAAATATATCTGAACTAACGTTAAACGGTATGAGTTAAATTTAAATACCTTAGGCATTTCCTAACCGACGACTTTAAAAATAATGTAGATATTGAGAGGGAACTTAGGGCTCTGACCGTCAGAGGTAATATGTTAGCTCGTAGGTTTGCTCGCTGTACTGAAGAAGTAAAAATAACGCTTTTTAAGGCATTCTGTCAGAGCTCCTATACGCGCATCCTATGGAACAGCTGTAAAATCACTAGATGTCTTACGCGTCCAATATTTTAATAATTTCAGGATGCTGTTGAGGCTGCCGGCACTTACTAACAAAATTAATTGTATTGTTTGAAATAAAAACTCTTTATTTTGGCAACACCAGAGTCAAAGGAAAATGGTTGACAAGTGGTTTTCGAAATTCGCGTATATGTACTAATCACCACCGCCACCGCAACAGTTTGACCTTCTTTTTGAAATTATTTTGTCTCATAAACTGGCCGTAGCACTACAGACATCAACGTGCTAAAACAAGTCAGTGCTTAATCTTGGGACAAGTGCCCAACTCTTTGGATTGGGCGAAACAGCGCCGTATCAACAGTTGGCGAGCAGCCAGCCTGATGTTTGGCTCCGCTATCCTGCTGCTGGTTCATTGGTTGGTTTATGAACTGTAATATTAGTTTAACTAGTTGGAATTTATTTTCTTGACAACAACTGGTTCTGAACCCCTGAGAGCACAGGACTCCTGTACTCCCAAGAGGTATTAGACATGGTCTAATACCTCTTGGTCTTCATTTTCTTTGCTGGGTCTAGGTATTGTGGTATCACGGTACTCGTAGTTTCTGATACCCACGACAAAGTGGTGTCACTCACGATGTGTCTGTTTTTTTAACCTACCTATTATATTCCACTGCTGGACAACGGTCTTTCCAACCTGCCAGCTTACATTTAGCTAGTAATTTTTTTTTATATATAACTAATGTTGTTAGCAAATCTGATCCCTGTATCGTAAAATGGATTGCACACACCCGGCATACCACTTTATCGGCATGATTAATTTATGTATATCCATGCCAAATTATAGCTTTCTAGTACTAAAAATCTCTGAGCCGCGGACAGACAGAGAGACAGACCGAGACGGGCGAAACTATAATGTAATGTTATAATGGCATGGGTTCCTTGTTGACTTCGGAACTCTAAAAACCAAATTCAACTTTTCATAAGCTAGCAACATTTTGTTAGAATAATTTAATGATTAACTTAATTATGTTCTAAGTTTTACCGCTAAGATTAACGTGAGAGTTATAAAGGAGCAGCATGAATTGACTTCAATAACAAGATTGCACTTTTGTCATAAATAAGCCATACTATTAAGATAATTATATATTTCTCCACTTTTGATTAATCGTTTTTTATGTAACTAAATTAAGCTGACCCCGAAGCTGCTTGCCACCTGTCACGTGGAATGTTAACTAAAAATAATAATGATAAATGTTTTATTTCTGAACAAAATAAGTTTTTAATTAATAAGGCCCTTAACTATCCGTATAGTAACCCACTTTATGAACATTAACTACTATACAAAACAAAACGTGGGCATGTAATTACCAAATAATGTTTGGACCTGCCTCAGACTACCCTCTACTTGATAATGTCCTGGATGTGACAGTTATGTGGGATCAGGCCCCTACACTAGTATTCCCTAGGAACTACGAGTATCATGGAACCACAGTATTGTGGTTCCATGATACTCGTAGTTCCACGTAGACCCGGGAAAAATATCTGCAGAACAAGCACATTTGTCCCGCAGCATGAATCAAACCCAAACCTCTTTATTGCATGTCTACTCGCCCGGCATCCACCGAGGAGGAAATTTCTACTTTCTCATATTGCCTCATTTTGCCTTTATGACCTCAAGTTAGTCTAGTTAGTCAAGTTACCTTTATTTTCGTTGTGAATAAGTAGCCTATAAATTCAATGTCAGTCTGAAAGTCCCTGAACAGGCATTAATGATCCCAAATTGTTCTCAATAAAGATCGTTTTATTTACCATTTTAAATGTTGATGTTACAGGCAAAAATAAAACCCAGGCATATTTATAAAATGCATTGGGCTCAGTTTAGTTTATCTGTACCTAGGTCTTCATTATTACTTCGTCTGGGTGGTACCCGAGTGAAAAGTAGTGTTTGCTTAGTAAACATCAAATTTTACCCAAATCCATTTTTATTTGAAGATTTTTAGCAACTAACATCTTAAAAGATCTACGGGTCTTTATCGCGTTTACCTTTACTATTATTTTCCCGACGTTTTGACTGTATTGACGTTTCGTAAAAAAGGTAAAAGGTAAAATCATAAAACTCATGATTATGTTATCTAATCGCGAAAAATTGGAAAAATACTATCTTAACATTCATTCATATATTCATTTTTATGTTAGTAAGAAGAACATGATATTAATTATACCTTACAAGAATATTGAAAGATTGTCTGAAATAACTATAATTTCATAGTTTTTACGTAGGTAAGCTTTTCTAAAGTCACTTAGCACTGACTGTACAATGACAAAAAAATTAAGGAATAAAAATACATTTATTTTATGCATACTTGCTAAGCAAAGCATCAATAAAAATGTTACAAATTTACTATTGTGCCGTGTATAGTGCTGCCAAGTAAGATTCGTGCTCAGCATAATGATAGATAGAAACCCTATCGCACACCAAAAACCATAAATATAGAAATTCATAAACATACAAGGTTAAATGGGCGGTCTTGTCACTAAAAGCGATCTCTTTCAGACAATCTTTGAATGGACAGGTTAAAATTGAATAATGTTATCTACAGTAAACGACAGGCTACGCTGATTTTCAGCATGGACCTTGGTTGATTTAAAAGAAAATAAAGAACGCGACGGGCGTAGGTACTTACCTACTTTGAGTGGTTTGTTTTGTATGTCTGTTACCATTTCAATTTCTCTAAAATGCCTTCCAGCAGTGATGCAGTTTATGCAATCATTTTATATGACTTCAATGTAGTTTTTAGTTTAGTTTTATCGCGACAAGTTACTAGAGTCCAATGCATTAGATGGTGGAGTATAACACAGCATATTTTGTACTTATGTAAGTAAAAAATATGCTCCTATATGATCGTTGCGTGACACACTGATTGACTAATAGATAAATAGAAAATTATTTGTCACACATAACAGTAGTACATAGGACAATAAGTAAAGTTCAACGCGTACACTTAAATACATATCTAGATAGTTAAAAGTAATACTTAAATACTAAGGATATAATTACTGACAATTAATATCATCATAGGACTGACACACAGCTTAAACTATAAGCCCTGAGTCCTGGGTACGTTTGTTTGGATCTATAGAGGAGTACTAAGAAATTCCACCTAAAGATAAAGATATAGTTTGGATAATTCAACTTTTGATTTTAGCGATAAAATCCCCAGCGTACACGTCGGTTAAAATGTATAAATCCCCTATGGAATATATTATAGACGGAGTTTTTAAATTTTGTAAATTTTGGGTAATTTTTACCTTACATCGGCTGAATTCAACTTTATCAGTAACATCAATTTAATACCTACCTACACCTTTCTCGTTAGCGAATTGTTAAGGCTTAAGGGATTACTTCCAGCGAAATAAATCAGTCGATAACTCGTTGATGCGCGAAGAATTTTACGAATCACTGTTTAAAGGCGGTGAAATGGTGGATAAAATGAAGATATTCACATTGTTCGGGCAGTGGTGAAATTTAATTTCCTTTTGTGAGTCCTGAGGGTAAATAGAAAACTACCTACAAACTACATCAAAAACCAATATGAATATCTTTACTTGTGCTTATCCAAGGCTAATAGTGTTTAGTTTTCGCAAGTAGCCTGCTGTGACGTAAGAGAAAGTGAAAACGCTGGACATTTTCACACAGCATCATCTAGCCCCAAAGTAAGCAGTTATGGGAGCTACATGACTGATATAGGTACTACTCACACATATTATACATCCCAGATCCCAAGGCAAATATTTGCAGATACAAACATTTGTCCCACGGCGGGAATCGAACACGCAACCTTCTGCGTCTCAGGCGAGCCTTCGCGCACTGTGAGGATGGATGTTTGTTACTCTTTCACGCAAAAACTACAAAACGGATTTTGATGAAACTTTATAGTAATAAAGCTTATACATCAGAATAACACGTAGGCTACTTTTTATACCACGTGGGAGAAGCCGTGGGCAGAAGTTAGTTTATTTATGTAATAGACATACGAGCAGCGGTGATGGACTTGCTACCTGTCATGTGGAATTCTACTTGCAAACGCGGGAAAATGCCAAATGTATAATGTTTGGACGTGCCTCTGACTACTGACTGAGGTATCCAAGAATGTTCATCATGAGTAATAAGTCGTGACCGCGTTTTTTTATACGTGGACGAGATGATAAAGCTATGGTGCAAAACCTTTGGTTTTTCATTTCAGTTCCAGTCAACGATACCAAATGAAGCACATAATCCTACTACTATTATAAACCTAAAAGTTTGTGAGGATGGATGTTTGTTACTCTTTCACGCAAAAACTAATGAACGGATTTTGATGAAACTTTACAGTAATATAGCTTATACATCAGAATAACACATAGGCTACTTTTTATCTAAAAAGTAAACTTTATAATAATGTTATGCGGTACAGCTTATTTTATACACTTACAATAATACCACTTGAGACAATCTTCGAAATGGGAATTTCTATTCCACTAAATTAATGCCGTAGAAATATTGCTGAGAGGTAAAACATAAGGAAAATGTCGTTGCGTATGAAAACTTTATGGGAATATTAACTCTTGAAAGCCATAAAAGGTCTGGCCTTTTATTGAAATCACGATTACTTTCCTCGTTTTGATATCATGTCGTAACGTACGAGTAGGTAGGTCGACATGATAAATTTCGAGTAGAAATTAGTTACCTTCAACGTAGGACGGCCTTCTTACGTTGAACAGTTTTTCCATGTTATTTGCTAACAGACATACAGACTACGAAATTGTAAGCGGTTGATATAATTTACATAAACAGAGGCATTGCTGTGTCCCTATGGCATAGGGGCACAAGTTGAAAAGTATCATGTGCCTTTATGAATGAATCAGTGAAAATACTTTATCGACCACCATAAGAAAAATATATACAACTTCGGTTTAAAGATTCTTTATTTCTCAAAGAACAGTTAAAGTTCACTTATAAAATGAGAAAACAAAAACTACTAGAATATACATCTCAGCACGAGTGTGCTTATCTACCTGCTAACATAATTTAGATACTTAATTAAGTACCTATCTAAGTAGATACTAAAAAAAACATCAGAAAAAAACAGAGAAAACAAAACAACTTAATCTAACACAACACAAGTAAGTAGGTACCTAGGAACATGACGTACCCATTCGGTATTTGTACATAGAAAACCCAACATGCATCATTTTTTATAGGTAGATACCAAACACCTATCCAGAAAAAAAACAGCTAGACTTAACAAAACTAAAAAAACTTGAAAGTTAATTGTGCGTTCTTGAAGAAAAAAATATCTTAAAAGCGATCTCCTGTAACTTTACAACACAGAAATGCGAGCGTTACTGCTTGGTGTCAGAAAAAAATACTATATTAAAGAAGCCTTTCCTCTAACCTCTACTGAATGACGATCTCGGTGGTGCGATAAGCTGAGATGCAAGAGGCCTTTATACCAAGCCTGCATAAAATGTCCCTGTCGTATTATTACCCCTACTGTCCTGATTTCGGCTCTGCCTTCAATGGAAACCTCACAGTGAATCAGGGTAAATTATTCATCCACAAGCAAACACCGCAGTGCTAGCCTGGGACCATCATAGTTCATTTGCTCGGAATTGTACGTCTTCAGCCTCACTTTAACCTCTAGACGAGCCAATTAAAAAAATAGAAAGACGAATTTTATAAAATACGTTTATTTGTCGGGAGATAATTATGAATGCCAAGGTCTTGAAAATAAGAACAATTATGTACATTCAAATGTTATTGAATTAATTAAACTTGTAAAAAATAATAGGTAAGGCATAATTTTTTAATGGGTGGTGAAGCAATAATACAAAATATACTGGATTTGATTTCCGCGTCTTGAAACACTTTTTCAGTAAAAACACGCTCACAACTGTAATCTCCATGATGGAGATCCTTAGATCCGTACTCAGGACGCGGATCTGTGAGGTCAGAGACACATGTCCAAACATTATATTTGGCACATGCCCACGTTTTGCATAGTATTCCACGTGAAAAGCCAACGCCGCTTATTGCAACGCTAGCCGATAACATATGGTTTAGATTTTTTTTAGTTTTAGGATAGCCAGTTTCTTCGCTATGTTTTCCTTCACCGGTTAAGCGCCCAAAAATAAAAAATAAAAATTGGCGAATGACCGGCTTCGAACCGACGTACTTCTGATCGGAAGTCGGGATACAGTCCAACACAGCTGCTATTCAAAATGTAGTTTTTTATTATTCATTTAACCGCGACGCAAGAAGCCACAGTGTTTTTGGGGTAAAAGGTTGTTTGCTTGTTATTATATTTGTTTGTTTATGTATTACCAGTTCTCTCCAAAATATATCTACCGTTTGGAAAGCTGTTTTTAATCGCTATGCATAACTTACATTATGGTTTTTAGACAAATGTCATAGCCATAAACTTCTGGTCATGCCGTTTTTTATAATCGTTTAGTATCATGGCATAGTCTTACTCGCAGATAGGTGTTAAGAGCCCGGTCAAACCGACGCGCTTGCGGAGGTGTGGCGATCAAAGGGAAATGGTTGTAAAATTAGCGTGGACGTATTGATCACCACCGCTACTGCGTTAGTTTGACCAGGGGGGGCTAGACAAATACCTCACGCTTACTTTTCCTTTCTCGCTAACGCAATTCTTTCAAGGTAAAACTTGGCAGCTGTCACGTGACATTTCCACAGCTAATGTCATTTCCATACAATTCAATCTTTCCGCGTGCGTTAACGTCAACAGAAAATTAAGTTAACGTAAACGCCTTATAGTGAAGTGTATACACGACACGTCACTATAAAGCGCTGGATAACGCGAGGGAAACACAAGTCGCATGTTATATATATTTTTTAGTTCACTTGTTTATAATGTTGGTAAAATCACCAACAATCCAACAAACAGTACTGTAAAATCACAGATGTGATTTATATTTAAATTGATCCAAAACATTTACAATACGTCAATAGTTATGTAATTTATAATGAAGTATGTACGCATCGTTGTTTGATGAAACTGCATAGCGGATGTTAGCATACCGCGGATTAGTTCACTCAATTGGCGATAGTTATCCAAGTGCAAACATTAGCCTGGATTAGTGAATAGACCTTAATTAATGCCATTCATGATGAATTTGTAATCTTGAGATCAGTAAGTACTTCCAGAACAATAATAAGTATAAGCTGACCAGTTCAATTTACCCGACTTTTCCAATTAATGCGTCCATAGTTTAAAACGGCATCTTACAATAACTGCTACTCGTCTCCGGAATCATATCCCTACCATTTTCCGTAAAGTTTCTGCAGTAAAATAGTTCAAGGTTAGAGTCTAGAATTACTTCCTCGGTGAAAATAAAGAATGAGCAATTTGCTTTCTGTATCTTTATGATTTAGAGATATATATATATTCGTTTGTTGTATATTTAATTCACGTTATTATGTTCTTAGTATTATAGTTTTACTTTTAACTATTTCAGTATTTGCGTTCAATATTACTTTTATTATTTTTGTTGTACCCATTTTGTGCACTACCGATACATATTTTTCCATAATACACATAGGTTCATTTTAGCATTAAGTTCGCCTATATACCTTGCCTATACACTGTTAGGTGCAATATTAGAATAGTTACTAAACTGTTAGAATTTACATTTATCTATATATTATAAGTGTAGTGAAAAAATGGGAATCACAAAAAACCTGCCTTTCATTTTGTAGTCAAAAGGTTTTGTTCTGGGAAGGCAAAAAATGGATTTAAACTACATTTTCGGATTTTTAATTATTTTTATAATGTCTAGTGTTCATAAGGTAAATTTACATTTATATTACCTGACGAATTTATTCAACGCGTTGCATAAAATAGTTTAGGAGCTAACGGTAATTTAGTTTTTCATCATAACACTATTCTTTTTGAAGTGTTTTTTTTGCCCTGCTCAAGTCCGATGCCTTTTCTTTTAAACCGACTTAATATAAGACTATCAAGATTTTACGAGAAATAACTATGATGCTTGTTTCATTTTAAAATGAGATCTTTATCGGGGGTTAAATGGATCGTTTATCATGGAGTAGGTACTCAAACTCTCATTTGTTTTTTTATGTTAATCTATACTTTCCCACTGCTGGGCGAGGTCTCCCCCAAATCCTTCCAGTGGTGTCCTGCCACTTCCCACCAGCCCTCCTGGAAAGCATCGAGGTCATCACACCAACGCTTCCTAGGCCGGTCCCGTCGGAGTCGTCCATCTGCGGGTACCCATTTTGTTACGTATTATGCCCATCTGCCCTCGTTCATTCGGCTGACTTCGCCTGCCCAGTTCCATTTCAGCCGTGTTTGGAGACACGTGTCAACGATTCCGGTCTTCGTACGTAGAATGGTATTGCGGATTTGGTCTGTCTTCTTCACCCCTAGCACGCTGCGCTTCATGGCTCTTTGGCATTTGTTTAAGTTGGCTAAAATATGATTGCCTCTCGAACCTCTGTAACATCCAGTCATGAAATTTTTCCACCCGTTGCACAGTAATCGAAATTCGTAGCTACATGTCATTATGGCCAACGTGGTTTGATATAATGCATTTGTGTGATGGCGGAGTCGGTGCCAGGTTTTATGAAATTGTAAGCATTTTGTTTGTGTCGCAAGTATCTTAAATGTCATAGACAAAAATGTGGGTGTGTGTCGATTGAAGGTCAAAAACGACAATTATTATAGAATAGAATAAAAATCGAAAGTGGTTTATTTGAGAACAACAAAGTACAGAAAAGACAGGTACAACAACATAAATAAATAAAATAAATACTATAAATAAGTAAGTTTTTTAACAAAACGACAGAGATAATGAGGAATATTTTTGTGCTAATTAGTCCCCTCTGTGCCGTGTGGGCCAAACAGGCCCGGTCTCAGCTTATTTTTTTAAATTTATTTATTTATACAGGATTATTGGTGATTCATTGTATTCAGTCAGTTAAGTTCTTAGATAAAACACTTATCCTTAATAATATAATGTTTAAATTTGTCAGCAATATTATATGGTGAACATGAAGGGTCATCTATTTATTTATCTATCCATCTGATGACACTTACATTAAAATTTAAAGTAGCGGCCCAAAGAGGAAACACAAAATAATATTATGTAGGTATACATCATTTTAGAACACCATTATAATAATATTACGATAGAATAAAGTGGTAACCCTTAACTGTTTTAGCTTAGTGTTAATTTGAGGGATACCAAGATTTTTCTCACTCAGCATTATTCAATTGTCTTCTTCATAACTTCCCTAACAATCCAAACATCGAACCTGAAAAAAATACGCTTTACCCGACGTAAAATAATTATTATTTCATTTCTTTATTGAGTTATCCGACGGATCCGAAGTTACCGGAGTGTTTTGTATTTCCAGCATTCACCTTTTATATAGACAGGATTTCTGTATTACCTAATATTCTTTTTGTTGTTTTATAAGGGACTCCCAGTAATGTTGTAATGTTTAAATGATGCGTTGGCTTTGTTCTTGAGAGAATAATTATGGTTATAGCGAAGCGTAGTTAAATGAGAGCACAAAGCGTATTTGCATCTTAAACTGATTCCCAGCGCCTATACGCATAAAGCGTTTTTTTTTACATTTGTGCAAACCGGTTTTAAAGTCCAGTAACAATAAAAAAACGTTAGACAGGGGCGTGGCGCGATAAAAATTGTTTTTACATATTTAAAAAATTGGAAATACAAAAGGTTGAAATGCTTCAATGTAAACAATCTTCTACTAAATGAAAAGAAAACAAGTGTATTAAATTTATACTACCTAATGTTACACACATTCAAGCAAATATTAAATTCCTACAAGAAGAATTGGCTCTTGTAGGCACCACCATATTTTTAGGTATCATCCTAATAAGCTTCAATGGTGCCCTCATATTGATAAGTTGTCGAAGACACTTATATAGTTTTGCGGCATACGCAGTCAAAAAGATAAAGACATAGACACAGCTAGACTACCTATATTGTTCAATTATTCTCTCGATAAGTGGAATCTGTGCAAATAAATTATATTTCCAGAACTAGGTAGATATATAGTATATAGTTTAAGTATATAGTAGTAGTATGTAAATAGGTATAAAGTTGTCAGCAACCGGCTTCACAAGTAAACGCGCTCAGGTTTGTTTCCTGAAGAAAATTGTTTTTTTTTCATTATGATGATGGCTTATGCAAATGTTATAGGTATTTGTAAAAAAATATGATTCAAATAATAAGCTTTTATTATAGAAGTAATCGGAAATGCAAAAATGAGCCTGCTTGTGTTTATATTTATAAATCAAAGAGTTTTGTCGTTTACTTTCCATCATCATTATTACGAAAAATTAAATTGTCTTTACTACTTGACAGATTATACCAAACAACTTTAACGAAAGACAATTGTATCTGTGTACAACACAGAAAAACAAGACAAGCTATAAGCTAGAAAAAGTGAAAAACGGCATCGGTTTTCTAAGGTCCGCGATCTCTCTCTCTCTCGTAACATACTGACGACTTCTAAACTAATTTATCAGGCTTATGAAAATGCTTTCTAGGTTACATGTTAAGCGGCTATAAGCTATTCATAATCATAACACAGGCAATTAAATCAGTACATCGATGTTAGAGCTGTCTATTGCAGTATTGTATCCAGATAGTATTGAGAAAAAACTACAAGTATAATATGGGGTATTTGACCACACACAACATACTTATTATTCTTAAAATATTTTTAGTGGTTATAATAACATATTCACAACTTTATCCGGCGGAGGGCATTAGTACGCCACATACATGTCATCCTACTTTGGGTACTAATGTTTTCCATATTAGTATTAGGATTAAGATTGTACCTATACGTATAATTCTGTCAAATCAATCAAGCTTTAAAAAATAGGATATATTTTTTCAGGGCATGTCGCTTTCTTCCAGAAGATGGTCGACTGTGGGTGAAAATTAAATAAGTTATGGCAAAATTATTGAATTTTTCGCTAGGAACCTTCAGGAATTTGTCATTACGTTCTACCTTCTTCAGTCAGTGTGAAAAGAATTTTAATAAGATAACTTTGAAAAGCTGCTAATAGTAAAAGGCTTACACGTTGCTGAATATTTTCTAATATCTTATACAGTTATAAATCATTTATATTCGGGACATTATTATTAACTATTTTTAACCTAAGTACTTTATAGATACTTATTCCATTTTTAAACATAATTATGTTTATAATTAAGTGCTCGTGTCATACTTTGCTTAGTAGCTCCAAATGCAATGTTCTGCCAAAACACTCTTTGGATGGGTGACGGGCAGAGTTGGTCCACGAGAAAAATGGCTCTAATTTGGAATGAGCGTTGCAACGTACAAAACAACTAAAACTTGAAATAGGTCAAGTTTACGTCAAGAAGTAAGTACTTCATATGTCAAATAAATTTAGAAGCCTGTCAAAACGGTTTTAATTTTGTACCTTAATAATGAATTCTACTAATAATTAATGAATAAGGGACTGACCACATCTGTGCTTCCAAGCCAGCTTCAGCTTGGCTGTCCAATAATTCCGGACATTAAATACGAACTAACCTTCACTTATAACAATAATACAATATACAATTTAAGAAAAAGTTTGGGTCAACTCATCACTTCCTATCACGTTGGTTAGTAATGTGTCCGGGCCCTAAAATCCGTATTATAACAATTTTATATTGCTCCACCGACGAACGTAGGATTTGCCTATCGCACGCAATCTTGGACTGTAAGCCACTTTAAGTATTTCCCTAAATCCTACCCCCGGGTTTTCTGCAGAGTCTTTGTTCGGATCTTTTCACTGAAATTCAATTTCATAGGATGCGTAAGTACATTATTTTTTTATATTTAATTTTATTTTTTTCTATGAAAAACTTTATTTCGTTGTCGATAATCGAATCGATATTATCAATATTTATCTCATTTTTCTATGTCATAACTTAAATTTAATCGAAGATATGGTAAGTACTGTCTGATTGTTTAAAATAATAATATTACCAATTAACTATAGTCACTTATACATAGTGAATATACTACAAAGCTGTCTATCATTCATTTAACTGACGCTTAATTTTTCTTGCTTCAAATTCTTCAAGTCTTTGGAAGAAGGGTCATTAAATTTGATAAATACATCAGGTTTTTTTTTTAAGTGCCAGTCTTACAAATTATTCTAACTTTTGAAAAACAAGTCTTGATTGGCAAACAAGCGTGTAAATGTCACAATAAAACTAACATAGTGGATGTACGTACAACTTAAATTACCTACCAGTTCGTGATAAAGTTTTAACAGAGTTTCTCTGGACCTCCGTTCAATTTGTATGGTATTTTGTCGTAAACAAGCCACTACAAAGTTTTTCATTCACAGTTTCTTGTATTTCCACCGTCAACTCTCTTGTGCCATATATGTAATTAATTTTGAATTTGAAGGTGAAACGAGTGTAGTTACGGCTACTGCTATCATTTCTCGAGTAGTTACCGATATTGTAAATACCTATTGGTATTCCAACACAGTTAAAACGTCAGGCCAAACTTCCTGGGTTTTGGCCAAGAGATCCTGGGCAATATGCGTGGATACAGAGCGGACAGAAAATACCATAATTATATTAAGGCTCATTAGAAAAAACTTTGTACAGAAGTGGACTAAACAACCTGATAAGTATATTAAATATAATTATCAGGTTGTTTAGTCCATTTGATATAAAATTTAGTAAAAATAAAATTTATTTTTACTATTTTATATCCGCCGTGTTACAGCGCCCCCGCAATATGTCATGTCGTGGCGTTAGAACCTAATACTCTTTCATGAAATCAAACACAATTTCAAGAAAGTAGTTTACGATTTTATTGGTTACGCCGCCGCTACATCGTCAATTGCAGCGCCCTCTAGTGACTTGTGGCGATAAAACTTTTCTAAGTGCCACTCTTGAAGTCATACAGTTTATTGCAAAAAACGGCATTTCAATATTATAAGCCGTTTTTAGATAAATTATAACCATCAAACAAACAGCCTCTTACATGAAATAAACCTACGGGCTCGTTGCATCGCATATAAAAAAAAACGTATGTATTTGGTTTAGTGTCTAACTTTGGTGTCAGAGTTAAGCCACTTAAAGTCTTCCCTCATGGCTTAGCGACTGTCGTAGCCCGGCTGACTCCTAAAAGTGTTCACCGTAGCTCGAAAGGGCCAGTTTTAAATGCCACTACCGATTGTGGCATCCAAATGATGACCTGCCGGAACATTGCACAGCCTAGCTTTTCCTGTGTTCCAAATAAGCACTGATGATGGTAAATTAATAAATAATCACCCAACAGATAAATACAAAGATAGACAAATAAATAAAATTTTCATTCAATACATATGGATATAGCACAGACAAGTACAAATAACAAGAAAAAAGAAAACAGATCTGCAGAGCATGCAAACATTTACTCAACAGCGGGAATCGATCCCGTTTCTCTTGTGTCGCAGCTGGCTACTCAACCGGTATATATTATCCTCAATCAGTAATTAATTCTTCTTTATTTCTTATTAACTCAGTTTCGCAATAGGCCTCCCTTATCGCACGTACGCTCAACACGTAGCACCTTCGTAGCACAAACTCGGTAGCACGTAGCTCTTATCAAGGTGCCATAGATTCTAAAAGCCTTTTTAAGATAACTGCATTGTTTGAGTTTGTATGGAATTAATTTTAATGAATACATTTGCCTACTCTTATTTAAGACATATTAAAAAAAAAGAGGTTGCTCACAGTGAGCATGCTTGTTTTTGTTTAATTTTATTTCCAATGATGAACATCCTTACATCTTTTTATAATACTGTCCAACTCATAAAATGAAATAAAATTGTACAGATTACAGGCGTCATATAATATATAAAACAATTTATAAGATAGTTAAACTGTTCTGAGTGGACCCGTCAGGATATCAAGCAGAGGATAGTCAGAGGAAAGTCCAAACATTAGGCATGTTTTTTTCCCAATGTGTGGACATTCATCTGACAGCACAATTAAAATTTCAAGTGGCAGGTTGCAAGGCTATGGTACTTTTGTCCTTCCTTTAAAATAAAATGGTTCAATCAAAATATATTGTGACTTATTTTGACCATTTGACACTGAAATATAGCGAGAAGGATCAAGGCTAAATAATAACAGAAACGAAAAGATACAACTAATAGGCCCGCTATATAAGCAACGTAGAAAAAGAAAATATTTTCACAAGGATAGTTTTGCTCGAAACTGGGCCTCATTACATCACTAAGCTTGTAAAGCTGCGAAGCAAACGGCGTAAACCTAAAGTTTTATTGCTGGTCGGTTTATTGCCGCCATAAAGAGAAAGGCCCAAGTCGGTGCTTTACAAATAAACACAAGTCGTCCTCACAAGTCCGTTCAGCTGGTAATTGCATATATGTGGGCGCTGCCACACAATACTCTAAATAAAAACGCCTCAGTGAACGAACATTTATTTGCCACAAATAGCTTTCATGAATTATTACCCGAATAACTTTTGTTTAGCAAAAGAGTTGAAGTTTCACAAGTAATTTTATAAGACGTTCGTCTTCGAATACGAAATATAGAAAGTTGTGTAATTTCACCTGATTTTATTATTTTCTACGGTCGTCTTAGAAGCTTTGTGTGTTTTTGATTTCTTTTCTTCAGGAACAACACATTTACTCAACACTTTTAAGTATTCCCCGCCTACGTCTTTTTTTATAGTCTTACGAAAATTGACGGGCATCTACTTGACTTCCTTCCTAAAAGCAATATTGTACGTTATGGCATGGTAGAGCGGTCATCGCCTCGTCACGGACAATTTTACAGAGACGGCACGAAACAGGCACCCTATATATCACTCCGCATCCGGCGTTTGAGAGTTTGGGACGACAAGCCTTCACGCCGATAGTTCACGCCGACTACAAAATAGCCTGTCGAATATTGTTATACCGTCGACCCTTGTCAATCGACTATGACCCAAGGGTGAGATTAAAAATGCTGGATGCATACCGCACGGTAGACAGGCTCTTTATGCGTTTTAAAAAGCTTCATCTTCTTATAATTCTTTATTGTACACAGAAATAAAACAGAAATATTAAACAAGATATTAGGTGAGGCATGTACAAAGGCGAGCTTATCCCTAAAAAGAGTTTTCTTCCAGCAAACCTTTGAGGAGAGATAGAGAAGTAATAAAGTGGGTAGGTGTACAAAGTCATGAAATATACTTAAAATACCACTATATTTTAATAAATTACATATTACCTCTATACATACCTACTTGAACTACCTATGAATACACATACAACGAAAATAAATCTTCTTTATCATCTTCTGGTTTTTTGGTTCATTTTCAGAAATTGTATAGTTGCCTGACTGGTGTTTTAATTTTTTACTTTACGTGAATAGCCATACTATACAGAAAACTTAAGCTATCTTCAAGTTTTGTTGACACAAGAGCTTGGAAGGAATGTAGGTTTATCTTGGAAGGAATGTCTAGGAGGGCTTAAGTTCTAGTCCAGCCTGAATAAATACTCGTATTAGATACCTGTCAGTGCAAACTAACTAGATAAATCCAAACATGCACTCACACCTGTTTCCTGGAGGGGTAGGCAGAGACGATGGATTTCCACTTGCTAAGATCCTGATAAACCTCCTTTGCTTCGTTCACTCTCATCACATTCATCGGATGCTTAGCGGCTTAGGGTATTCTTTACCTTCATCCAGAACGTCTCCAGTTTGATCAGAGTACGTTCATCTTTTTTACATGCCCAAACCACCTTAGCATACCAACTTTCTCTATTCTTGTCACTACATTATTTTACGCCACAGCGTTTTCTTATAATATTCTAGATAATAATAAAAATAAAACGTTTATTCAGTACGGTCTTACAAAATAATATACAATAAGCAAGCAGAGTTTAATTTATGTAGAGAATTAGATCTAGGTGTGTTGCGTATTAAAAGACATGTGACTACCGGGCTATACATTGAGCTCCTCGCTCTAACTAAATAGTGCTTGTATCGTAGACGGATCGCTGCTTAATATAACATATTTTGAAATAAACTTTAATTTTCAAATAATCCGCGGAAACTAAGATTAATTGGGTTACAACGCTCTCAAAACAATAATCCTCTATTACCACTGAATTATTATTTACTGCTTTAGCAGATTTAAACCGTATTATTATTCCGGCCATAATACTTTGATCGATTGTAAAAAAGTTAAAAGATTTATAAAAGTTGAATTTGTTTCAATGTAACACAACAGATTTAGCGATTTCTTTTATGTTTTTATGGATGTCTTTTTTGAATTGGAATATACATATCAATAACTTTATATTTATTTATTTTATACTAAGTAAATGTACAGTAATGATTTGGATCGTTGAAGTATTAGACTAGAATCAAATACCTACCTATCTAAAAGTAACATGTATTTAATGTATTTCTGCACTCGTTTTTTCTTTTGTTGCGATATTTTGTGGCAAAGTTATACTTTTAAACTGTCGTAGGTAGTAGGTCATAGCCCGGGCTAAAGTAAATGTAACGTGTGAACAAACGTTGCTAATGAAGCGGCCGGTACTAGGGCTGTTTGTTTGACATATCCGGATAAAGGATGTCAGGAAATTTATCAATTGTATGACGTTTATCACTTTCTAACAAAGCCGCTTTGTAAAGCTTGCGAAACATTTTGATAAACTTTCTTTTATTTGACCGAAGCTGATGACTTATGTTTTACTTTTTTAATTATGGGCATGACAATAATCGTTTTAAATTAATAAATATTGCTGGACATTTTTCACACAACACCATCTATCCCCAAAGTAAGCAGAGCTTGTGTTATGGGAACTACATGACTGATGTTTATCAGTCAGTAGTTTTACTTATATATACATTTTTGTTCGTAAATACATACATATTAAACATAGAAAATACCCAAACTCGAGACAAATATTTGCAGATCATACAAACAAATGTCCCGCGACGGGAAACGAAACCCGCAATGCTCTGCGTCTCAGGCGGGCCTTTGCCTACTGCGCCACAGAGGTCGTCAGGTCAATTTAAGTTAAGTTCTTCAAAAAAAGTGCATGTATGAGAACGAACGCAACACACAAATTAATGTCGGTGACAGAAAAAAATATTAAAATAGGATACCCTATCTTGTCCAATTAAATGTATGAGTTAGGTCAGTAGTTTCAACGGTTAACCATCTCTAGCTTGGTTCGTAAACAACGTAGTCTGGCTATAATTTATTTTTTCTGTAATGTTTGGAATCACGAGATTTTTTAATCTAATTAGATGATTTTATGATATAAAAATTATTTTCTCAGTATAAACTCAGGCCAATCCAATATCATTTTCTTACGGTTACCTTTAAGATAAAATAAATACCTATCATAACATTCTAATGGTCTTCAATGAACAGCAATATTACTTATATTATACTCAAATCCTTATCACGTGCGAATTATAGTTATTATTATAATACTCGTAGAAAATGATAGTCAAATAATAGGCTATCTGGAATCTTGGCAAACAATGTAGAGTACATGTGTGTGTGTGTGTGAGAGAGAGAGAGAGAATGTAACTATAAACAATGCAATAAAATAGTGGAATAACAAACATTTATTGATACTTTAAAGAGACTTATCGAAGCCTTTAAACGATTACATTTGTATTTTTAGAGAGAGCTAAATAAAATCTAAGTACTTCTAGCTACATTTCATCAGTCGGTGGACATCAGTTTGGGGAGGTGCAATGGCTGATACCTCTTGATACCCTCAGACAAAAGGCCAAGGACATCAAGAGGCGCCGATATGGAAGTATCGATAGAGCTTAATTATTTGAGCCTTTTAGAGGTGAGACTCTTTGCTCGTGGTGAACTGGGGCTCTTGGCGTATTCAATATTGTTTTCGGGCGTAGAGTTGAAGCGAGGCGTGACCAGAGAGCTGGCTCTTATCTGAATTAACGTATTAGCATTGATATTTAGCGTGGCAATGAAGCCAGCATTCTGAGAACGCTTCCGTCTGGTAGTGATTTGGATCAGTTGAACTATCTATAGATTGTTAGAAACGGTCTTTAGATTGCTTAACTGTTTCATCTGTATAAACTGAATCTGAATGGTTGTAATTTTCTCTCTATAAAATAAAGTGTAGTAACGATATTATATCGTTACTAAATCCGAGTCAGAAATAAACGTGGTATCTTGAATTACTACGTACGCAAACACAATTACATACATCTAAATATACATCACTGCGGCTTTAATAAATCGATATCGTCCTTGCTACGCTGCAACCGTGCGATCATATAATAAAACTACTTAGCCGCACTTCCTTAACCTCATACTCATATGAAATATAAATAAAATATACGCAGACACCCTCTCATGTCTGCGCATTGCCGCTTAAATGTATTCCAGACTTTTTAAGTCCGAAACACTGTTGGAATCAAGAAGTCGGCAACGTATGAATTTATTTTTAAAGCGAATTATAGCGGCGGCGGATATTGTTTAAACTGTTTTGATATGTCCAAGGAAACCTGGGAACGGTAAGGTTTAAAAAGTACATTTTTCCAACGATGACTATTTTGCATAAAGTGTTTTCAGAACACATTTTTTGCTGTAGTTACCTTTATTTGGAAACGTATAAAAAGCGTGGAACATGAAGTTCAGTCTTTCATCGCATCAGTTAGGTACTACATTTTGCCACAAAGCCGGTCCTTGGGAAGATTAGCTTAAAAGGCTTTCTTTAAAACACGGAGGGAAACTTCACTATACCTATCGTTTTAGCTGCTTAGCAGTCATGCACTTAAGGTATTGGAGTCTGACCTACTTAGCAGCATAACTAAAACATTATTTTCTAACGGCATCAGACAGCTTGTCAAATTTAAATAGTTTTCAATATTATGTAAATTTTACTTTCAAACAAATTAGTTTCAAGATTTTCTCGAGAAATAAATAGCTATTAGAACATGAGAAGGCATCAACAACAAAGAAGAGTTTGAAACTTGAAATTCAAAAGTAATTGCACGAACTTCAAAAACTGTCATAATTTATAAGTTACAACTAGCGCAGCGGTGTCCAAAGTCTTTGTGTAAAACATTTAATGACTGTTATGACGTAAAACGTCTTTCATTTCGGTCAGTAGGGGGTCACTTGCAAAAGCAAAAATAATAATCTGTTATGACAAGATCGCCCAATTAAATGTTGCTGAAACACTATTATTATTGTTTTTAAAATCATTTTCATAAACACTTGTCGTGAATATAACGTGGTTTTATCTATACTTATATAATCGTAATTCTGACTAACGGGGGATATGGGGGAATGAACTTTTGTTTGTATGAAAGTCTTTGTTCCTTGAAGTAAGAAATATGAAAATTTGAATTACAGCTATACAGCATAAATAAATAATGACGTGTTTCAGCGTTTTTGGATTTTCACATTTCAAGGGGGAAAAATGGGGGGTGAAAGTTTGTATAAGAGTATCGGTTTTTTAGAGGTAGGAACTTGAAAATGGGAATTGTAGATACTCATCATAAATAAATAAAGCCGTGTTTCAGGGTTTTCAGATTTTCACATTTCAAGGGGGGGAAATGGGGGTGACTGTTTTTAAACACGACTCCACGCGTGCAAAGTCGCTGGCAATAAATAAATAAATCATGCTGGACATTTTCACACAGCATCATCTAGCCCCAAAGTAAGCCGAGCTTGTGTTATAGGAACTACATGACTGATATACTACTTAAATACATTTTTTTTGTAAATACATAAATATTATACCTCGTGTGTTCATAAGTCTTGAGACACAGTAAAACTAAAATATTTTTGAAGCTAAGTTGAGTATTCATTTATTGGATATTAAAATTAAAACTACTGACATCTAGATCTGTATTTAAAAATAAATCATTCAAAATGGCCGCCTTTGCATTCAATGCAGGCCTTCAAACGCGTGCGCCATTCATCTATGGCGGCACGAATCTTTTCAATGGGAATCCGTTTCGATTCTTTAATAAGGGCTCGCTTGAGAGAATCCAGGTTTGGGTGAGACTTTCTGCATGCCCTCAGCTCCAATTCCGTCCATAAAGAATAATCCAAAGGATTCAAGTCAGGGCTTGACGAGGGCCAATCTTCGCTCCGAATGAAGCCTGGCAAATTGGCCTCCAGCCAACGTTGGGTAGTCTTAGCTTTATGGGAGGGAGCAGAGTCCTGTTGGAAAACCCAGTATTTTCCAGCGAATAGCGTATCATTTAATGGTTTAACCACCGCTTCCAATATGTCGGTTTGGTAATTTTGTGCCTTCACCTTGACGCCTTGCTGGCAAAAATGAAGCGAAGTGACCCCCTCGTAGGAAACACCCCACCAAACCATCACACTTGCTGGATGATGAGTGCGCTGGACATTGCGTACAGATGGCTGGACGTCCTTTGAACTTCTGGCGTAAACCTTATTGTTCTGCCGGTTAAACTTTTCTTCCACCGTGAAGATCTTTTCATCGGTAAACAGGATATTTTTTGGATCGTGTCTCTTCAATAGGTTCCGACATCATTCCAGTCGCAATTTACGAAGACGCTCGTTTAAATAATGCACTTTCCTTCGACTGTAGGCCTTTAGTTTAAGATCATATTTAAGTATCCTGTTCACCGATATTCGCGAAATGTTGGTCTGCAGAGCTAATTTCTTTTGAGTCCGGCAAGGGTTGCGACGAATTCGCTCTCTGATTACTTTGATGTTGGAGGGCGTCCTTACAGACCGCGGGCGGCCACATCTTCCACGGTCTTCTAAAGAGCCGGTCTCCTTGTACCTCTTTATGGTATAATACACAAAGTTCCGACTACATCCCAAACTTTGGATTTCACTAAAAACTTGCATTGGTTTTTTTCCTGCTTGAAACAGTGAAATTACAGTCGCACGCAAATCTTTTGTTGGCGCCATTTTCACGGAGAATGAAACTAATATTCAAATGTATATTTTTTCTGATTCAAAACATTCGAAATTTAAAATTTTAAAAGTTTAAAAAAGGTTGCATGAATTACTTTCTTTTTAAATTAATTAAATAAGTTCGTCTCAAAACTTATGAACACACGAGGTACTTACATAGAAAACACCCAGATCCCGAGACAAATAATTGCAGATACAAGCAAACATTTGTCCCGCAGCGGGAATCGAACCCGCAACCATAATAGCTAATATACAATAGATTTCGAACAAAATATTTCACAAACATTTTACCAAACCAACTTTTATGTAAAACAAATTCTCATTACTCAAGACTGAGAACTAAAATACTTTTGGTTGGTTTTCACTCTACTAAATTAGCTTCGGTGACTTTCAAATGAGAATTTCGTAAAAACGCGTCAATAGCAGTGCTTTATAGCGATCCAAGCCTAATTAAAACGTAGTTGCCACAGAGCATAGCCTATTGGTGAACGGAGCGATAAGCGAAACGATATAAAGAATGGCTACGTGAGACCCTGAGTTGTTTCGATCTGTCAGTTTTCAGGAAATACAATATAAGTGTTATTAATATAGTTGTTTAGATCTGTCAGTTTTTATAAAATATAATATAAGTGTAATTAATGATGTTCTGGCAAGACATATGTAGTGCAACAAGCTGAACCGAGACGAATTCTGATTTACAAAAAACAAGCTCAAAACTGTATTTCCCATGATGAACATTCTCAGATACATATTTCATATTAAGAATACCAAGTAGGGGTAGTCAAAGACACGTTCAAAAATTAAAATTGGTACATGCCCACGTTTTGCAAATGACGTGAGCGTAAAATAACGTAAAATTTTCCACGTGACAGGTTGCAAGCCAATCGCCGATTATTGGAAGACTAACCATGAATGACACATGCTTACGAAGTTTTGGTTTGGAAATTTTGATTTAATGATAGATAAACTCACTCAACGCATATTACTCATACCGCCGTACAATTCGGTCGTCGATCTCATTCACCGCTCAGCTTGCGAAACCTAAAGTAAAATACACAGCATACAGAACCGCAAATGATAAGAGAGCTTATTGCCATTGTTTGTGAGTCGCACAATGCCATGAGCATGAACCACAGATCATAATTCGGCCCAATTAAAATACGACCGCATTATTAGCAGGCACAGCTCACTCACACAAAATGGTTGGTCCTATTAGTCTAATATTGTACTATGGAACATGTTCTCTTGATCAGTGGCTTCTCATCCAAAAGTCGTGGGTTTGGGGTTTTGAACTCTACGTGTACCAAAACGGTGAAAGCAAACAAATGTCACTAAAGAAAAGTAAATTATAATACAAATATAATTTTCGACTCAAAAACAATTTAAAATTGTTATTTCTAAGATTGAAAGTGGATTGAAAAAAGACTTTATACCGATAATTGGTAAAACCACTTTCTGTTGTCGTTAACGCCTGCGGAAAGATTAATTTGTATGGAAATTACATTGGCTGTGGAAATGTCACGTGGCAGCTGCCAGTTTTACCTTGACAAATTTTCGTTAGCGTGAAAGGAAAAGTAAGCGTGAGGTATTTTGTCTAGCCCCCCTGGGCCTCTAAGTATTTATTTTTGACTTATATTTAAACAAGGCAGGGATTGTTCTAAGATCTAGCCAAGAATGTGTTAAATACGAAATCACGAGCGTCATTACCCGACTCGATCGATTCTGGCTACGTGCGGCTTGGTGCGAATAGTGGCAGAGTTAATTTCTATTTTCGACGGAAATGTTATTTGAACGTGACAGTTGCGATAAAAATAACGTTTTCGATAGAGATTGGTATCGTATCCAACGGAATCAAATCAAGTTTAACGAAGCTATTGTGCTGCTATTCAGATATTCAAGTTCCATGGCTTAATTTTGCATTGTCTTATCAAAAGTTTTTTCTTTTGCATATTTGGGTTCCAACAAGACAAGTTCTTCCTCAAGGGAAAAATATACGTACTGGCGCAAGCGATATAAACTTACATGAACTTTTTCAAAATTATGTCACAGTATTAGATATAAAGTTATGTAGTTTACGTAACCACAACATATGGTTATCAACTTGTACCAAAATTACAATGCTTATATACTTGTATGTGTATATATATATATATATATATATATATATATATATATAATTATTATGGAATATAAATAATTTTGAAAAATAGCATTGTACCTCTATTTATGATATGGCTTGACTGCTCATTCATAGAGATTAAGGAAGAACAGATACAAGATAATATTTATTTAACAGAAACAAAATAATTATAATAATTATGTACCTACAGTAATGTTTATAATGTTAACCTACTTATTACTCATGTTTTTGTTATGCACTTTTGTTTTAAATACAGTAACACCTCGAGAACCTAGTGTCTAGACAAACCTAACATAGGTGTAAAGATACTACTAACTAACTATTGTACCTACTTAATTTGTTAAATAAATGATAAATAAATAAATTAAAAACAATGCTCTGCTCACCGTTTTGTCTTCTTGATACCCGGATAAAAATATATATATACGAGTATGTGTCATTCTAGATCACGAATATGATCTGTTCATAACTTTATTCGAATCGGTCAAGCCGCTATGGAAATTATTAGCAACCACTTTGAGTTTTTTTTATATTAGTATGATTGATACAGTGATGTGTTATTGTTTTGTTAAGTATTTTCTCTTTCATATAACGTGAATAAAAGTGATAATGATAACTTGTACCTTAATAAAAATTCACACTTATCTCATTTGCAAGATAAAATGAAATTCCCAGACGTACTAAAGATAAAGAGGTCATAAGATTAGATAAAGCCGTGATTTGTTTGATGTCACGTCATTACAGATTTTATTACGCAAACGTTAAGGTTGAGACAATTTGAAATTGTTCTCTGATGGCCGAGAAAAGAAAGCTTTATAAATACTAGGATATAATCGTTTTATGTTTTGTAACTTTATAATAGTTATAGTATTATTTGATGACTTATTACATATTGATAGTGTTTCAAGTGTTATTTTTTTTATTAATAGGCAAGTGTATGACCACTCTAATGAAAGTAATTATTTATATCACGTTTGATATTTGAGAAAACGGTAAAGGAAAATATCGCGAGGCCTAAGAAGCAAAAGTTCAAAGGTATGTGCTGATGGCCTTGCAATTTCTCATGTGTACGATGTTTAAAATTGTGTGGAATAGTAGTACGAGTATAATATTCGATTTTTATCCACAGCCGTCAAATTATTTATTTCACAGACATTGCCGTAGCTTAAAAACAATTTCCAACGCCACGCGGGACAATGGCGAAGAATATGTCCTAAAGTAGGAAATCACGATCACCGTAACATCCAGACGTCTTTATTGATTTCTGGATACGTGCTGAATATTTTAATAATAAAAATAAATTGACGTAAGTACCTATCTTGACCAATGATATAACAAAAGAAAAATGACTAAACCTTCTTAATGATTTTATTCCAAGCCATTAATATATCTATATATATTGATACCTTACCCACCTACTTAGCTTTATTTTATCGTACCTACTAGTTTTGTTTACACAAAATCTCGGCCTGCATACCTCTCTGTTGCTATACTCTTAAACAGGGTAGATGTGCAATACCTACCATATATGTAAGCAATGGTATTGAATGTCATATGAGAGATTGTGACCTTGTGAAAGCTATCAATATTTTGAGTATTCCTAATAATCTCCGTAACTATGAAATTGCTAAACTATTAAATGAAATTTGGAACAAGTATATTTCGTGACCTAAATGTAAGACAGGCTCCTTTGAATCCGGATACCACGATGACGAAGCTGTGAATATAAAAAGTATAATTTAGTGTCATTTTTATCTATTTAAATCATTTTGGATATCGGTATCTGTGCCTATAAAATAAACATTATTATGGTTTCACCGATCTTATCGAAGTATCGGTCCAAGAAAAGCTTTGACAAAGCAATAGATTTTTCCAACTATGTATGTAATTTTTAACTGGGATCCTACTTCTTTAAGGGCAATGTTAAAGCAACATAGAATTACCAACCGCTTTTTGTTCAGATTTAATAAAAGTAGAATCTGCATTTTATCTGATGATCTTTGCGGTGTAATATTTTTCTAGGAGGATTGAATTTTAATGTGCTTTTAGTCTATCATAGCAAAGTACCAAATATAATATGAACCATCGTAAGTAGAATAATATAATATGTTATTCCAAAGAGATGATATTACTTAAGATACATAATTGTAGTGCACGGCGCGACGCGGAAGGAGAAAGTCGCGACCACTCACCCTGATGAAGACTCTTTGAATGAGTCGAAACTTAGTCGGTGCCTTCACCGATAGTGCAGTACGTAAAAATTCCCGTTTTTACAATATGAATACATAATTGTAAATAAATTTAAGCACTTAAAATAAAACTTTGACTTTCTTTAATTCCAGCACAAATATTATAATGCTATAAGTTTCTAGTAACAACAGCTTAATACATTTTGTTGTTTCTAAATTATAAAAATGTATTGACAATTTAGTCCTGCTCCACTACAAAATCCTTTAAAAATCTTGAAAGATGCAAGTTGCTACATCGAATGGAAATATAGTGAGATTTTTTTTTTTATGCTGAAAATAATACAGTCAAAAAATAAACACAATATCGACTGTATATCTCATGAAGGACATCCAGATAAATACTCATTGCGTAGTACTTTGGGGATACCAATGAGAGGGTAGGCAGCACGTCGAAACTAAAAACTTGGCACATGCCTACATTTTGCAAGTAGTAAGCATTCCACGTGAAAGGTTACAAGCCCATTGCCGCTAATTGGCTAACTAAAACTTTTGGTTCTAGAGCGTGCCGGTTGTCCTCGCGATTTTTAAGTTTGAGTACGTTTTTAATGCGTACATACATTTTTCGAGTGGGAAAAATCCATTGGTGCACTACCGGGTTTGAACCCATGATCTCGGCCGGATCGGTAGTCAGGGTACTCCCCGCTAGGACAAGGCGGATCCCACAAAAAAAGAACGCACGTTTTTTTATGCGTACATACACTTTTCGAGTGGGAAAATCTATTGTTGCACCACCGGGTTTGAACCCATGATCTCGGCCGGATCGATAGTCAGGGTACCATCCACTAGGCCAACACGGCTCCCATGTCAACAGAAAAAAGGGCGACAATTTTGTTTCCAAATAATAGCATTCACGCCATACCAAAATGACTAACTGACTTGATTTACACGGAACTCGTTATTTACATCTGCAGCGCATACCAACACACCGGGTGCATAGTTGCAAGTTGCTACATTCTTGTTCCTGTGGTTGGACGTATATCTAAACAAGAAACTCCGTTCACTACACTAATACATACTGACCAACGACAATAAAACTTTAGTCACATAGACATGAAATGAAACAACATTTGTTTTGCACGACATAAAACATAGATAGGCCAGTGAAAAAACAAATATAATATAAATTAATCAGAAAAAAAAACAATAAATATCAGCCTACTTATAAGTAAAAATGAAACATAACAGAGAACAACGTACGTTGACGTTCGTGTGAATGGAACTACGCGTTTTCATGCGAATATATCAAACGTCCGTGTGAACAGAATCTAATACTGAGTGTAAACGAGTACGCCTATTACCCATGCAAAATATTTAAAAATATGAATGAACGCATGCAACCGAAGATTGCAGCAGATATATTTTCAGTCAACTAAAGACTAAATACTTAAAATAGCTGTAAAATCATGAGTTAAAGCTCTTTCACGAACCAAACTGAATTTACTCACTGTCTGTTCCTAGAAGTCTCGAGCCGAAGTGCTTGCTTTGATTTCCACCGCGATGGATAATCTCGTCGCGTACGAGAGAGGTACTACGAGAAGTGCTACGCGAGTGCTACGACAACTGTAGAGCTACGAAGGCTACCGCACACATTATAGGTACGTTCTGATCGAAGTGAGTGGATTCTTGTATTCTAAATTCAAATGCTTTAGAAGTTTGAAATTTCTTAGTTCTGGTTTTTGTTTTTGGTTCTTGCGATCAACTGAAACTGTGTAACTCAGAAAACTAAGGCAAAAATATACTTTTGGGCTTTGATTACCCTAAGTTTGCTAATCAGCACAATTATTATCTGAATTTAATAATTAATAACATGTACACCAAGTACTGGTTTTTTTTTGGTCCAATCTATGAACACTGCCATTCAGCACGTCAATGCCGCCAATAATCTCGGCACGTTACCAAAATGCTAACGACAGGTATTGACTGGGTTATCTATGATAGCTAGTTCCTTCAGTTAAAAAGTTAAGATAGGTATTTATTATTCAGTGTTTTAGACATTACACCGAAAATTACTCATAAAGTGTCCTGTAACGAATATCATCCTCATATTCATAATCTTTTCATAATTATCATCGGCTCGATAACTATAGCTCTGTGTTTTTCTAAAATTAAATAAAAGATAGTGAGCACATATAGTTATAAAGTGATTATGAATAAGGGGATTAATTTGTAAACCAATCAATCTAAATTAAAATTTGTTTGTACGATATAATGTTTCAACGCATATACACTACATACTATCCTAAATAGATGCCATCGTTTCAATAAGGAAGTACAAGCACCGACATCAGTTAAACAAATTAAAACTAAGCATTGCTAATAGAAGAGTTTACCATTAGATCAAATACCGCGGTCACTCAATAAATCAGGCCAAAGAATGCGAAACTCGCGACCAACCTTCGGCTTGATAAGGTGCTGTTTCAACTCTGGCGACGCGTAGTGTTTTCACATATAATCATACCATCTTCCGCTCAAGGCTTCGCCCGCGTGGTACCCGAATAAAAAGTATCCTATGTGTTATCCTGATGTATAAGCTATATTGTAGAGTTTCATCAAAATCCGTTCAGTAGTTTTTGCGTGAAATAATAACAAACATCCATCCTCACAAACTTTCGCGTTATAATAGTACTGGCTTCTGCCCTTGGCTTCACCCGTGTGGTACCCAGATAAAAGTAGTCTATGTGTTATTCTGATGTAAAAGCTATATTACTGTGGTTTCATCAAATCCGTTATGTAGTTTTTGCGTGAAAGAGTAACAAACATCCATCCTCACGAACTTTCGCGTTTTTAATAGTAGTAGGATGATAACAACTTTGTCGCTGTTACGTCACTATCACCAACATGCTGTCATGTCACTGATTGTAATTTTGGAGTTGCTACATAAAAATAAATAAATAACGCTGAACATTTTCACACAGCATTATCTAGCCCCAAAAAAGCAGAGCTTGTTTTATAGGAACTACATGACTGATATACTACTTATACCTCTATATATTTTTTTGAGAAAACACAGAAAAAACTAATATTTGCAAATCATTACAAACATTTTTCACGCGGCTTGAATTGATCCCGCATCCTTCTGCGTCTCAGATAGTGCACCAGATAGTGCAAAAATATCCGTACTACTCGAAGTTTTTTTTGTATCAACCCTTTGGTAGCATCATTTTGCTATTCGGAAAGGGGAAATAACTGTTGGGCAGCGCGTACCAAAGACAATTTTCACACACTCTTAACTTGGCCGATGCTTCACTTGTAGCGCGGATTTCTTCCTAAGGTTCCAACTAGTATAAAAGGTACCTAACTACTTAAGGGGACTAGTAGGTAGTTAGGTATCCTTTATAGTTTCGACATATCCGTCTGTCCACGGACATGACGAAGTAATCAAAGAGGGTTTACCGGAAGGCCAATAGTGAACAAAAACTTAATATAACTAAAAGTAAAATGGGCAGTCTTATCGTTTTAAAGCGATCTCTTCCAGACAGTCTTGGGGTGGAGTGGAATGTATGCTAATGTAAAGTGCTAGCGAAAACATTTTTTTTTATTTGCCTATCTTATCGTAAGAAATGAGAAGTTTTAAAGTGTCTCAAAATATTTCTTGCTCTATAATCAAATTACTAAAATCTATATCGTCGTGTTTTATAAAGCCGTGCTAACTTCGGAAGCCTTCACTGTGCGTATTCCAATATGTGGCTGGCCATTAATTTTATCTAATTCTTGATTTGAGGATTCTTGCATTTATTATTACAGCTGTGGGATCCAACATGGTTACATGCGTTTGCCGTTCTAATCGCGATTGCAAACTCGACCTTTACAAAGGAACTATGTCAGTTGGAAGCAGTCTTTGTGTTCGAGACAGATTTTGGTGCTTAGTGCCCTGGGTATTGTTCGCGGTACAGTGGATTTTATAATGGACATAAAACGTTTAGAAAAATCTGATAGTGCTATAATTTTACTCGAGTTTTGGATGTTAGTACGGTTTACTAGCATTGAAAAGAATATATTTTACCGAGATATAAATATAATAAGTTGACATATTAAAGAGAGACTGTAACAAAGTAGGTCGTTAAGAAAAATAATGACGACTATATTCAAGAACATTCTTAGAAGATAAATATTTACAACAACCTAATTATTAGAAAACGTAAACTACAGAATTCTTAAAAGAGAATAAATTTAGAGCTAGGTTTATGTTCTCGATGCAAAATGAGGTCATAATATTTAAAAAAAAAACGTACTTACAGAATCGTTTTCTGAATTGGTGCATTCATTTATTCAATAAGAATTTAAATTTGTGTCTAAACTGACGTAAATAAAACCAGACAAATTTAAAAATTAAAATGCATTGCACACAAAGATTTTTATTTAAGAGAGGTACATTGATAATGATTAATAAATAGAGTTACAATGTACTATACAGAAAGTCATCAATTGAGTAAGAAGCATCTATTCAGCTGAAGTTGTCTTAGATTCTATTTAAAATGATTGAAGTTCCTAACCGCTTCAATTCTAGTTGAATTAAGTAAGGAGTCTTAAATGGTTTGATAGCCTGGTACCTGCTGTAATATTTAGCTATATTCAACCTAGGATGGAAAGGTGTCTCCGGTTCCTCCAGTTCTCAATCGCTGTTCATTATAATTTGTTTATTGAATTTGTTGTTTGTCATTGAATAAAGTACATAGAATAGAAAATAAAACTTACAATATAATAATTTATTGGCATAGAAGTAACACAAACTACTTTAAAATATTATAAGTATTTTCTTAGTTCAGTTCTATATACTACGCCTTGTCAATTTGGAAATATAGTAATATGAAATAATAATTACAAAAGTTTGCTGAAAAATACATAATCATTCTACTCACATTGTATAGGGGCATTGCCATAAACCGCTATTAAAAGTTGCAATTTATATTTAACCAATCTACATATAGACCTATGGTAGTTTATTCACGTAAATATATTCTCTGTGAAGAGCTCTAAAAGAGATTTAAATATACATCCACAACTGGATTCTATTGTTTCAAACATTTTTGTCCTCAAAAGGAAAGGTATAATAGGACGGTAAAATATAAACACAAAACTGGCGTCCTTTTCTAAAATATTTACCCTTTTATCATTCAGAAAATAAACGGCAGACCCACCTCACGCCATAAATAGCGAAGCTCTGTAGTATTAGGTAATGCGCAACATTTTACCATTTTTCCATTAAAAAAGTCATTCTCTTACGCTTACAAAAGCAAATAATAAATACGAGCCAGTTGCCGTAAATGCGCATGAAATTATGTGTCTACCTCTTATTTTTACTGATAGGAAGAGCCGTGTTGGCCTAGTGAGCGTTACCCCGACTTCCGATCTAGAGATCGTGGTTTCAAACGTAGTCAAACACCATAGATTTTTCAACCATAAAAAATGTATGTGCAAAGTAACATGTGCCCAAAACGGTAATGAAAAAAATAAAAATAACAATAAAAGACATATGTGCCGTCAGTAGTTTTCAGATGAGGGATGTACTTTTAAATTACGTAAATCAACCGTGTTAAGAGTGCACATAAGGCAAAAAATAAAATGAAATATGGAGTTCCACAAAAATGGAGATCGCCAAATTCCATCCTTTTCCATTAAAAACATTTTCACACTGAAAAACAAAAGAAACTGTAATAAATACAGGACAGTGGTCGTAAACATGATGCAGGAAGTCTGCCAGTAATTTGTCTTCCCAAACAACAGGGTAATTACAGTCGGTAAAAGAGTTAGACGCCCTTTGCGTTTATTAATTTTATTCGCTTGGCACACTGGTGAGGAAGTTTATACACGGGTAATATTATTGAGGATTTCGTTGATTGTAGATGTAGTCAAACCGTATGTTTTACACTAGTGGGATGTAAATATAAATTGTGGAGTCTTTTTTGTACACGTTAAGTGGCAAACAAGACTATGGCCCAGCTTTTGTTAAGCGGTTACCGTACCTTATGGACGCTTTCAACACAAGAGGTATAAGTCTTATAAGTCGTGCGTTGCCGACTCTGAGGTGAGTCATAAAGGTAATTTTACCAGCGAAAATAGGTATGGTGGTAGTATTTTCCCGGACGAGCTCTTTCACAAGGAGCTCTAATACTAATAAAAAAATAAAATACATAAAATAATATAATAATACGAGTATCAAAAGGATTTCGATTAACCCTTCAGTGGCTCACCGAGTTCCACTATTTCCTTTTGTGGTATCGTGTGGGCCGTACATCATAGGATTGCCTTTATAAGTACATATATAAAAATGTCTAGAGATTGTACGCTTGCGGCCGAATTTTTTTTGGTGAATTTCGAATAAGTTCTTTCGCAGAATTATTCTCATTTCCAAGAATTTTCTTATTTATTCTGAAGAAACGTAAATTGTTTCAATACAATCAACATCACAATAGGTTCTAATTTTTTTCTATTTGAACACCAATTACTCCACGATAATGTACGATTACAGTGTTTTTTGTTGTGTGTGGGAATGATACCGAATTTGCTCTATGTTATCTACGTATTAAATATAAAAAAAAACTGTTTTCTTGGAGCTTCAGTTTTATTTTGTGATTAAATCAACCGTAAGAAGCGGATTTATTGAGATTAATGTTACTGTTTATCTATCATTATTTTTCCTTGATTGATATTCCTAGAATCAGAATGGTATGAATCGAAACCATTCGAATCTGATCTTCATAAAATTTTAACTGTGTATAGATAACACAAATATGATTCGATTGTTGCGAGGGTTTTAAAATAAGTAAAGTTTTTTTAGATAATTATGGCAGGTTCGGGGGTTTCAGATCTTTTGTTACACATTCAAATAAATATTTTTTTTTACTACCTCATTTGCTTTTTGTGGTAGGCCTATGAGCCAACGCTTATTATCTTTATGTGTACTGTTCTAATATATGTGTGTGTGTGATATAATAACTGTTAATTTTTAATATAGGAAGTTCTAACTCCGCCATTCTGTGTAAAGTTTTTGGCTTCGAATGTATGCTGTGGGTGAAATGGCTTGGCCGGGTAAAGGAGAGAGGGCAGGACCAAAGGCCTATTCAAATCCGTACCTACACGCTTCCGGTACAGTTTACTAATAATACTGTGCAGAACATTCACTCCGACAGCCAGAAGTTACAGTCTGATGAAATAGATACCAGAACCAATTTCTAAATGTCTTCTTGTAACTAAGCTATACAGTGTACTGACAACAAAGCTTGATGGTGTAACATCGTCAAGGAAATCCTAAATCTTGAAGCTTCTTGAAGGTTCATATAGTAAAACTGAAGCTAAAGGAAACAGTTTTTATTTATTTCGGAAAAAGATGTTGTACATATATTATCCTACTAATGTTATAAATATGAAAGTTTATTTAAAGTTTGTTGCTAATAATCTCCGTAATGACTAAACCGTATTGGATGAAATGTGGAACAGGTATAGTTAGACCTAAAATAACACATTAATAACTTATTATAAATATTGCGCTGCTGCTACTACATGCATAAAATACGCGCATTGCAATTTAGAGTACGGACTATGGATGCTTATAATCAAATAAATTGGTCTAAAATCCAACTACATAATTGATATATTTTATAAAAGATATCGAGAAATAACTTTTCAATTCCGATGGCCGCAAATAAAATTTAAATCAATTAAATTTCTCGTCTGTTCTCTTGTACGCCAACTTAACTTAATTTTATATATCGCTCTCTTTACCAAAATAACGAGATGGCAACAATTTTAGTGCTTTCAAATTAGTCAGGTTTTAGTTTTCCATACAAGTTTCGTCGTGTTATCATAACATGCTGACTATAAACACGAAGAAGAGCGACACGTAAACTAATTTGACAGGAGTAAAATCAGTTAAAGAGGGTGACAGTTTAAATTAAGTTTAGTTAAGGTAAATTAGTGCCTCTATATGATGTGTGGTGGAATCCCATAAGGGCATAGGCTTTTATGATATACTAGCTGCGCCCCGCAGTTTCACCCGCGTAAGTTTGGATTTTATACTCGTGATAACTTCGAAATGAAATGTCTGATTCGAATGAATTAAAAATTATTTTACTGATACATTTTGCTACTTTGTGTTACACTATTATTGTAATTTTCTTAAGGATTTTTTTATTCCAAAAACTATCGTGAACTTGAATTCTTGAACTTAAGGATCTCTAATTTTTTTGAAAATAAATTATAGCCTTTGTGACTTCCTCATAATTTAGCTTTCTATTAGTGAAAAAATGGTTAAAATCGGTCAAGTAGTTTCGGAACCTATTCGGTACAAACAAACAAACAAACGAAAAATCTTTCCTCTTTATAATACTAGTATAGATAATATAGATCCAGCACTAGACGTATAGACATCCTTACGTAGTAACACGATCAAGGCGTTTATGAACACGTAGGACGCTAAGAGATGGATTGGACATTTGGACATTGGCTATGGCTTGGATGCGCATCCAGCGTATTTAAGTTAGTTTTTCAGAAGGTCCTTTTGGAGTGATACAGATAGGCCCGCTTCCGACCGCTCACAGATATTGCCGCGAAGACATCTGCGGCCATCCGCAAACCCAATTTAATGCCTCACGAAATCTGGACAAAATAAATGGGAAAGTATACAACGTGGTTTGCAAAAGTGTAGTAATACCAAGTTATTCTAGTACCAATGTACTCGTAGTTCCTTATACCCACGATACAGATAATTATAGTGTGAGGTCAAGACAATGTAGATATTAGTGGTAAAAAAATGAAAAATATTGTAATGTACGAAATTTAGGGGCCTAACTTTTTATCTAAGTTTTAAGGGTCTGGGTGTTTTCTATGTATAATAATTATGTATGTATTTTCAAAAAAGTTTATAAGTAGTATATCTGTCATGTATTTACCATAACACAAGTTCTGCTTAGTTTGGGGCTAGTTTGATGCTGTGGGAAAATGTCCAGTATTAATTAGTTAAAGTACCTACCAGGTTAATTATCCAATTATTTAACTTTTGAGTAGTTGCCACTAGTACTTATAAAGTACGACATACATTTATTATAAATTTGTTGTAAGTATCGTTCTTTATTTTGTTATAAATTTTGCAACATAATCATATAAACTATCATGTGCAAAAACTAAAACAGACTCAGGCTAAACTTACCTCTTAACACTAATGATCGCCTGAGAGACGATCGAAATCTCTAGATCACGGAAATTTCCAGTTTTCACAATTCCAAAATAAGCAATAAAAACTGACGGTGGCCGGTGGCCTAAATCTAGGGTTATAAAAAGATGAACATTCCAAAACATTTAATGGGTATTACTACGCATTTCTGAATCACAGCGTGTCCTCCACCCCTTCGTTCTTTACCCAACAATACAGAAATACACCCGCTCATACAAAAGTAGGTAAGCCGCTTTTGACGACCTTTTGCTTATGGAATATCTGAGTTTACTTCAACTCGATTATTTAAATTTTTTGAATAAATAGATTTGTAATTCAGCTTTAGAATATCTTGCTTTAAAAGAATATCTTGCACTTGTCCCTGTGGTAATAAAATGAGTAGTTTAAAAAAAACGACTACGCTTTTGTCACGTACTAAAAAATATAAAAAATAATTCCACTATACACCTCTTGGCTCCATCATCAGTCCCTCGTTACCAAGCTCAATCTATTGGATACTTCAAAATAAATCATATGTGCCCAAACTCAAGGGGTTTGCGAGTAGCCACTGAAGAGTTCTACTCCTGGCTCCATCATCAGATCAGCTCCAAGATACCAAATTATAATATTGTCATCCGAACTACAAAATTTCATTTCGATGCGACAATTAGAAGTAGGTTAAATTGACTTCCAAGATTTTATTACATTATTTGTTATTTAGTTAGTTACAAATGAAACTAACATAATCATGTTAAAAAAGAAACGTTTTGTTCCCTCTAAATTTAACTCGATAGTCATATAGAATATTACTTGAAAACGTTGTATCATAGAAACAACGTTTTATTTTTGAGAAAACGAAACATACTATGCATAGACTATAATCTCCTGAAGATCTTATTGACACCAACAATTTTCTCATTATCCAATAGAAACACGAATTTCATAAAAAAAAATCTGTAACTTACTGCAACATTCTCTATTTAAAGATCAAATATATATACATACTCGTATATTGTGTATATTAGTTAAATACAAAACCAACTTTTAAAACTTTTCTACAATATCTCGACTCAAAATACAATGACTACTTTAAAAACAGCCGTAAAAGTTTGAACAATTTCGCACTCAAAACCGGAAATAAATAAAGTACTCTCAGGTTTATCAAACAAGCTTTAAATAGATTAACGAGCAAATCTCAGAGTAAATGAGAATCCACGTTGTTTATCCTTCATTTTAGGCAAGGTAAAAATTGATATCTTGAAGGAATTCCTCAGCGGAGTAACGAAGGGACATTTTTCCATAAGCGAAGCAATAAGCAAACTTGATCGGTCACTGGTTTCTTTATTAAGCTGAAAATTAAATCAGCACAGACAAAAGCTTATTTATATAATACTAGCTTCAGCACATACAAAAGCTATATATTATTATATATTACTAGCTTCTGCCCATAGCTTTGCCCGTGTGGTATCCGGATAAAAAGTAGCCTATTTGTTATTCTAATGTATAAGCTATATTACTGTAAAGTTTCATCAAAATCCGTTCAGTAGTTTTTGCGTGAAAGAGTAACAAACATTCATCCTCACAAACTTTCGCGTTTATAATAGTAGTAATAAGATACAACGCTATTCTGTTTATAGACTAATAGTTATATTAGAAATTTAAAAGCTTTTGATATTATGTCAAAGTTGGACCATTTAGCATCTCTAATATGTCCTTTGTTTTGCTGACTATATTCGCGTCGCTATAACTTAGACATTAATTTTCAACTGGTAAATGGCTTTTTACCTATCACGTGGAATACTAACTACTGGCAAAACGTGGACATGTGCCAAATGTATATGTTTGAACGAGGCTCTGATTAACTCCTACTTGGTATCTTCAAAGATCTACTCACTGAGCCTATATATGAGTATATTCATCACGAGGAATACAGGCGTGAGGATTTTTGTTTGGTAAATAGAAGATTTCTTGAAAATAACATACCAGCCTACAGAAAAACCGTTCCCGAAACCGGATTTCGGTGAAATTTATGTTTCGCGAATATTTCTACAGTGCAACGCGTACTCAACGGGACTTTTGTACGGGAAATATTTAATTTAAAAAATAACTCCCTAGGGTTCTCTATTTGTACGGAATGCTAGTATGTGGATAACAGTGTTCCCAAACACGTTTACAATAATAACTGTTTGAAAGCTTTTAGAGCTTGGAAAGTTGGTTCCATATTGAAAATGTACGAAAACTTGTGGAAATTACGTGATCTAAATACCAAAATACTCCTCACTTGCAGTTTGATCATTGTTTGGTTTCTAGCATGCAAAGCATTTACCTCTGTCTTACAAAATATAATCATCATCATCATCAGCCTGTTGAAGTCGACTGCTGGACACGGAGTGCACGCAACATTAAAAATATCATCGGTTCATTGGAGGAACTTTCTTCACGGTGTCGTCAGGTTTGTGGTCCCCTTTCGAATAGTTTTTTCCCTGGTGGTTATCGGTTATACGAGTTATATGCCCATTAGCTCTTCAACTTGCTTTATTCTCTACTAGCTTCTGCCCACATCATCACCCGCGTGGTACCCGGATAAAAAGTAGCCTATATGTTATTCTGATGTATAAGCCATATTACTGTAAAGCTTCATCAAAATCCATTCAGTAGTTTTTGCGTGAAAGAAAGTCAAAGTCAAAAAGTCAAAATTCATTTATTCAATAAAATCACAAGGACCACTTTGAAACGTCGGTTTTTATCTAGGTGCCTGTTCCTCCAGCCAGGAAAGAAAGGCTCTTGCCTTTCTTTCCTGGCTTGGTCGCGGAGAAAAAGAATAAACAAGGCTGGTTATTCTTTTTAATGATCCTTTTACAAAACAATAGGTTCGAGTTGGAGCATTTTCAATCCCAAGAGTTTTTGTCATCTAAATAATCAGATATTTTATAGTATGCCTTTTTATAAAGCTTTTGTTTAATTACGTTTTTAAATTTGTTAATTGATAATTTTTGTATATAGGAACAAACATCCTCACAAACTTACACGTTTATAATATTAGTAGGAAGTAGGAGTAATTGTATACGTATCTATGAACGGTATTACGCGTGCTGATTTGATGGAATGTAAAAAATGAAACGTATCATGGCTGTTATTCTAAAATGTAGATAGACTCGGCCAGAGAAATCTTGCTTTTTGCCGGCTATCTCTAATTATAAGCGCGTTTATAATATGTGTAGGATAGGATTGGTATGCTTCTTACAATACAATCTTTACACTAAATAACATTATCAGGATAATTAAATTACGGTGTTTAGACAGGTAAACCAGAAAAAAAATGAAAACAACTCAAGGTTTTTTGATTATAAGGGTTGTTCTTCCTTATTCGTGTAAAGATTTCATTGTTCAGTATTTTCTCCAATGTCCAAATTGTAATATACTGTTGTTGTTATAAACTTGTAGGTAGATAAGTCCCTACCCGAAATTTAATAAATTATTTTGACTAGACAACGTACTTAACTATTCTTCTACTAACGTTTTTAGACCGTTTAGAGGTCGTTCCTAATAAGCACCGCCCTCGACCGCGCTCCACGGCCAGTTTCCTTCGTCCAAACGAAATGTCATCAGAAGAATAGTTAATTGCGCTGTACAAAATAAATAAAAAAATACCCTGAAATGATAGAAAACTACAATTATTTCTGATTTATACCTACCCAAAAGTTATAAGATATGCTTTGACTAAACAGAGGCTACTGTTCATAGGTGCACTGTCATACAGAAAAAGTGATTCGTTGTGATGAGTGAGTTAGTCTAAGTTATCATCCTTCATTTATGTAACGAGTCATTAGTTATGACGTCGCCAGTATTTTTCTATACAACGTATTTCCCAATTTCCTCCCTGAGTTAAGACACGTTTATACATAACGGCAACCAACATGTCTCAACATTTTGCTCTCTTACATTTTTCTTACCATAAATGAGCTACGATCCTTCGAAATACTTTAAAAATTGTTTATCTAAATCGTTCTAAAAAGCGCCCAGTTATTAAAATAAATCAAACTTAGTCAAGTTTAGGCGGAAACAGAAGAAAACAAACCCTCGATTTTGTTAAATGTTAAGTTCTTTTGTAAGATAATTTTATGTATTCGGTGCTATCGGTCCAAGGTCATAGAATACATAATAGCACTATATACGAAATGGCCACTTACCCCCTCCCGCTAATCCGTCTTACCTCACCCCGCCCAGATTTCAATAGACACTTGCAAAAGAACACACGTCAGCGTTTTATTGAAATACTATTTGCGTGAAGCGTACGATGACGTCCGTCATCGTACGCTCCGTTCCGTTCGCTCGCCATCACGCTCTGAAAATATAAAATATGGTGCGAACCAATTCACTCCTACATACAACGATACCTTTCAGAAACACAAACCTTACATGTGATTACGTGGCAACTGTTTCAAACATTTTATCGAGAGTGGCTTGAGTGTGCCAAGGTACATGGTCTTTTTCAAAAAAGTTTATTTTTCAAGTATTTGATCGCCCACCTTTTCTATTAAGAATCTCTTTGGTAAGTACTACAAATACTTCAAACTTTTCAGCGTCTCAAGGATTAGTCAAAAATCGACGCGCGTCAAAGTTGCAAGCTTTTAAAACTTTCAAGCTTTACTTTCCCAAAGCACTTGAAGAGAGCTTATTTGTTGCATGTGATGTGTGAGTAATCTTATTTGTAGGAGACATCAAAGTTTGCGAAACTGGTTTCTGTTGCCCAATTGGCAAATCTTTACCCAACCTCAATGTTATAAACGGCCAAATTAGTACGCTCAAAAATACGCAAAGGATTTCTTTTCAATTATTCTAAGGTAGAATAACTGAACATAGATAGATAGCACTGTATCTAAAGGTAATGATCACAAAAGATCTTGAAATCGCTTGTATTACTAAATAATTTACTGTCTATAGTGGCTTCGTATTCTACTTTCAAATGGTACAATTATTACGATAACTAGTCATAAAGGTCATATATCCAAAAATTTTAGCTTTGCCTGAATAGTTTTAGTGATAAACAACCTATCAAACCACTGCCGGTATTAAGCACGGCTGAAAGATAGAGGTTATTGTGTGAAGAACATAATGATGCAAGTCCTTTAGAAAATTCAAAGCAGACAGACTTTTTCAATAATCTAATGTTAATTTCGTACCTAGAAGTGACAAAAGTAAAAAAACCTTTTCTAAGAAGGCACAATGACTCATTGTTCAACGGAGATTGCTTTGTGTCAACAAGTACAAAGGGCAACGTGCTTTATAACAACAACGAGTATTTCTTTTTCTCGTTAATGAATGAGATGTTATCTTGCAAATATAAGTAACCGTACTTCGAAGTAAAATAAATAAGTAGGGCTTTTATTCCTCGATAACGATTATGAAGACGGGTTCTTAGAATTATTTAGGCAGATATTTTTTATTAAAATCACAATACTCAGTATTGTGATTTTAATAAAAAATAGTATCTGTGTTAGACGTACCTATACTCATCTACATTTAATTTATTTTTAACGAAAAGACTAATGAAACGGTGGCGAGTTTTGAATATTTTTGCACCCAAGTTTTTCTTCTTGGAAAATGATTCATTTTTAAGACTGATATTTATTATTCTCATTCATTACAGTTACAAATTTTGTTGGCGCACGTGACGCGTCCTTGGCACGCGGGGCTGACTGTACACTGCGGTTTTAATTTTCTCTTCGAATATTTCTGGACAAAGAACTTAAACTTATTATTTAAGGATCCGGCGTACAGCGCTCATAACTTAAATTGGAAGCGCGTTCAAAAATATAGCCATCTCTTTTTGACTGATGCAGGCCCACCCGTGCTTGCGCGATAGCAATATTAGCCGTTCAGAATTTGTTATAAATTTGGTGGTGTTCCGTAATACCAAAAAAGATGAATGAAAACTTGTTGTATCTTTCACATTTTGTTGTTATTCTGTAACTAGACAATATAATTTATGTACCTAACGTTTTTAATACAAAACAAATAAGAAGAAAACATGTCATGTATGACATAATAATATCCAAAATGTGATTCGTTTACATTTCATTTTAGGTAAGTATTTTGAAAAAGTATATAGTAAAGTAAGTAGATAAATACTATTCGAATGCAAATAATAATATAATATGGTGGAAATAACCTCTCATTACTAATTACTATGGTATTACGTTTGTATGGGCAATTCATCCAACGCCGGCCTCTTAACAAGCGGCTCAAACGTTTGCATGTTCTGCAGATATTTGTACCGGGTGATGGGGTACCACGGTTCTCGTAGTTCCTGATACCCACGACACAGGGCATTCTAGAGTGGGGTCAGGACATAAAGTGTCTGTAGGCTGTTTTTTTAAATATTAAAAATAAAAAAAAAACTTTAAACTTCATTTTCAAGGCTGTGGGCCAATAACATCGTAAAGTTATTACGAAGTAGGTGGATGGGAATGGCCTAATATCGTTCATCATGACACTTCTTGGAGGAGGCCTAGTAACTATTTTCAGCAATAGACTTCTACAAACGATGTTGAAGATGATGATAATGATATAAAAGTTAATGTGGAGCGTTTTACCTTACTTAAGGTAAGGTTCAGGATTCACCGAAAATCAGCCTACAGTACATTATCTTATTTGTAATTTTATTTTTTAAAGACTTAAATTTTATCTAAAGCTTAAAAAAAATAAAAATCTCACGTTCATTTACCTAAAAGCAGCCTATTCAAACTTCGCTTGCCAAGAAATAATCTTGTAAAGTAAATTCGCACAGTACTATTCACAGTAATAACGCAAATAAAAAAGCAGAAATAGTCTGAAATGAATAACAGATGCAAAAGCTCTGAGATGAGAGCGCTTGAGCGTGGAAGCGCGTTTGTAAAAATGAAAATTTAAAATAATGTAGCTCAGCATAGCGTAAAAATATCTATTCTATCAGCTTTCACTTTTAACTCTTTCTTTTGCATACCATATCGCATGCATGTAGGCATGCCGACCGATAGCCGTGGTATGCATTTCAATATAAAATTAGAAAACTAAAAATTTCATATTGACCTTTGAATGAATTAGTGAGTTCCGATTCAGTAAAAAATGTATGTTTTTATATTGTTTCTCTTTTCGAGGATAATTGCTGAACCTTTAATTTAATATTTATTAGACATGGTAGGTACGAAAGTATTGAACTATGGATTTAAAGATTTTCTAAGAAATAATTGGAGAGGTGAGAGAATCTGTTCATGAGGGTATCAAAAAGTTACTTTTTCGATTGTGAAATCTGAAATATGTGGTGTAATTATATATCTACAGATATATATTATACCCCACTGGCAGTTGTAGGCAAGGCACTCTACACCATCAGCCATGTAAAACGCATTATTGCGGCGGAGAGTGTTCGCCATGGCGCCTATTATATATAACCATATTCCTTTATTATATATAACGCCTATTATATATAACCATACGTGCCGAAAATAGCTTGAATGCATTTAAAAAATTGCTAACTAAACTACTAGAAGGCAAAGCTTATTATTCTGTTGACGAGATTCTTAACGATAAGTTTTAACAATGTAATTCATTTATTAATTTATACCTTATTCATTTCAATCAAATTCATTAAGTCATTTATTAAATAAAAATAGATTAAAAAAAATGTGAATGAAATTTAAAATATATATGTTTAAAAGGCTCTTACAAATTAATGTTTAAATTTTAAATAGTTTTAAGTTAAAAATTTTGCATGCTTTAAAAGTAGATGATGGAGGACACAACATTATTTTATAACATCATATATTGTACCCATTTTCGCAAATAAAATATTTCATTTTATATTTGAAAGAATGAAAAAAAGAAAGAAAATATTTTTATTCACCTTAAAAACTACTACACAAATGTTATGGTACCTGCTAAATATTTATATATACATTGTCTTAATTGTGTGCGTAGCAGAGTCTGAGGCAAATATGGCCTCCACTCAGCGTTGTGCTGGATAAACACTGGTATGTCTACCCAGCGCTGGTTTTCAGTGGAGTCCAATGGCAAGCCAACGCCACGACCGCCGAGGGTGGTACACTTATAACGAAAAAGATAGAAAAAAAATACAAAATAAATAAATACAAAAATTAAAAAATAGAAAATACAACTTAAACCATAAACATACATTCTCTATCTATCTGTGTAAGTTAAATTAAGCAAAAGGAATAATTAAATCTTAAAATCATAATTTTATTTATTAAAACTAAGGCTGACGCCTCGTCTGCTGATGGTGAGTGCAGTGGCTCGGCAAGATCATCATTAAATATTGCTCATACTGTATACCTACTTTAACGTTATTAAAAAACAGATCTATCATTATCTTAACAGATAACATTAACAGATCTATTTAGAGGCATAGACAAGGAAAATACATTCGGGACAAAAACAGGACAACGATTCAAATCGTACCAATACCTTCCACAGCAATAGTTCCAAACTATGAACAACTATTTGTATGAAATCTATGAGCCATTTTGGATCGAAACTCTCCCGGCCATGAATTTCAAATGGCTTTGTGAACAAATTGACCACGAGTTTTAATCAGGAATGTGTAGATTTGTTGTGTAAAACACATTAAATGTGTTTATTCCCGTGGGTACTTACCATAGAATAAAGTCGATGTAAACCTTTCATAAATAGTTTTTTTGAAGCGAGTAAAAAAAATGAGGAGGTTCTCAATGCGTCTGTTTTTTTTGTATTTATGTTACGCTATATCTTCCAATTTTAAACCGATTATGATGATTATATTTTAATTAATATTTATTAATGGCCGAACAAGATGATTATTTTTTAATTATACTTCAAGGGTGGCCCCATATACAATTTATGAAAAGATACTTCCCTACGGGTGATAAAATAAGGGATAAAATTCCATATTGGACTTTTTATCAATTTCCTGTTTTTTGAAGTCGTTTTAATACTTTTACTGAAAAAAATATTTTATACATGTTTGTTTTGTGCTATTTTTTAAATATACCTCGTATTTATTTCTGACAACCTTAACCACTTGAATAGATAGGACCATAAAACTAATAAAATTACCTCATTTTCTAATGTCCAGTGCAATCCTATGCAGGTCATCAAGGTATTCAAGAGAACAAAAAGGACCCCTTAGGAACTGAAGAACTTAAGGAAGGTCTCAGTTTGGTGCGGAATAGGAATAGGCCAACAGATGTACGTGACCAAGGTGGAGTGCATTGTAGTTGCTTACACAAAAGGTTAACATACTGCTATATGCAACTTTTCATTTCAAGAGCCCAAACCAAAAACATTACAGAAACAAACAAATTAACATCTTTCGATACATACTCAGTAAATAAACGTTTTTACGGATACCAAATAGGGAGTAGTTAAGAAGCACGTCCAACATTATAATGTGCTAAATATAATGTTTGGACGTGCCCGCGCTTAGCAAGCAGTTAGCATTCCACGTGACAGGTTGCAAGCCCATCGTCGCTTCACCGACAAAATGTGTAAAAAAATCCACAATTTACTTAACTCCTACTACATTTGTCACAAGGAAATGTTCTGCAATGCGTATAATTGAAATAATTTGTTAGCGCGGAACCCTCTAAGTCTTGTGAATCTTGCAATATATTCCTCGCAGGTATATAGAGTAATGGTATGTTTCATTTGCAGGTGTTAGGTAGAAGGGGTGAAACGTAGATCTTTGAGCATACCAAGTAAGGGGTAGTCAGAGGCACGTCCATATATTACATTTGGGACATGTCCGCGATTGGCAAGTAGTTTGTATTCCAAGTGGCAGGTCGCTTATTGAAACACTTATTGATGGTCTTCGAATGTTCGGTTCCTGGGCATATCATTTTCCTCACGTGTTCCTTCACCGTTTTGAGCACGTGCTCAAAAAATGTATGTGTACTAACACGTGTTAGAAAATGACATACCCTGGAACCGAACATTCGAAGACTACCGGTAAATGTTTCAATAAGCGACCTGCCACATACATTTTTCGAGTTCAAAATACCATTGCAGCACGACCGGGTCCGAACCAGATCGTACAGGATTGTGAAGTCAATTTTTATGCTATTTTTACAACTTTGTCAAGTTCTAAACTAACTGTAACGCACGGAGACCATAATGGTCTCTATACCATATTGCTTTAAAAATGTTACCCAAAATGATTTTACGTGTAGAATTATCATTATAAAACGAGTAAGTATTTAAAGAACGCTCAAATATGAAATTCAGTGTTGCAATCAGTAAAAGTTTAATAGTTGTTCAAACAAAGGGAAACTCTCAGACTAGAAGTTTTGGCAGCACTGTAGATAGGTACCTACTTGATCAAAATAATCTCTCGTTTGAACCTGGAACAAACGACTTCAATCTACTTAGGAACAGATAAGAAAAGTCAGATCTCTGGTCGACCAGTCGCCTTGAAAGAATGTTTAATACGCTAAGTAACCCTGTTCCCTACAGACCCAGAGTCTCAGCCCCTCAGCCTCTTAAGGCTCAAATAAGTAAACTTAGCCAAGTAAAACGTCTACTTTGCTAAGTTTACCAATAATCAAATCAGTGCGTGTAACCGAAGACGAAAAGTTAAAGTACGCATAGTTTTTATGTATTTGTAAATCACGCAAAAGCTCTTGGTCCATTATTCCTACCATCTGACCCAACAACTTTGAACATTAGATTATAAATAGTAATAAATCTATTATAGTCCTGTTACGATATATACGTTTTCTATTAGAACTTTTATGTTAAGAGACATATTTTAGGCCTTCATGTGAAGTACTTGCCCATATTTCAATAATACTAAAAAAATGAAAAAAGGTGAAAATTTCAAAAGTAGATTGTAGAACATTGTATTACAAAAGCTGTTCGGTTTAATGGTAGTAAATATGGACCGATTACTTTAGTGTGATTTACAAATAACCCTTCTACGATAACAGATTGATAAAAATAAACTACTTATTTTCAACAATCTCATCTGAATGAATTGTATGAATACACGGGCATTATCACGTTGAATAGGAATGCTTATTCGTTGAAGAAATAAAAACCAGCACTCCGGTCACGTGTAGACTTTAAGTCTCTGGTCCCAAGGCCCTAGTGTTTCTACCACAAACGGTTTGACTTTGTGGTAACTGACGAACTGACTGGCTGACTGAATGACTGACTCACCGGCTGACTAACTGATTGACTCACTGCCTGTCAATCAACATACAACCTAAATCGTAAATCCTATAGAGAGCTAAAATTTGGAGAGTATGTTTCTTTTGGTGTGAAGGGGTGCATTAAGAAAGGATTTTCTTAAATTCAACTCTTAGAGGCACCTTGGACGCTGTAGTGGGAAAATTATGTTTTAACGCGGACGAAGAATCGGGGCATTCCGCTATGTATTGATGAAGAACCTAGGGAGAGTAGTAGGTATGTTACGTAAGTAACCTAAAAAATAAAGGTTGCGAAAAGTTGGTGAAAAGAGATGGCTCAAGACCGTTCATCGTGGCAGACTTTAAAAGAGTAATTTAATACTTTTGATAATGACACTATTTCTTGCAATGGAACATTGTTCACGTAAGCAATTACTTTGGGCAATTTTTTTTATTTTTATAAAACAATCACTCCATCAAAGTAAAAATATTTTTGCAGCAATATAAAGTAAAAAGAAAGCTTTACAGAGTGTACTTTCTCGTTTCAGTTATAAATGTGTCATTTTATTTCTCATTATTCTAATTTACAAAGTAGCAGAGCAGGTAAATTGAACTGTCAGAAGGCCTAATCGTTTTCATCGTAGTATTCAAATTATCGTGGTTTGGTATCATTTTAGTATATTATTTCGCTCAGTGAGATCCCGTCACACGACCGCCGAGCGTGGTTGTGAACGGTGGTGAAGAGGAAGGTCTTCATAACGGTCAACGAAACGTCAGCAGGAGAATAGTAAGGTATACACCTTACTATTCTCCTGCTGACGTTAGTAATTTAACCTTTATGTCATTTATAATAATAAAAGTAATAATATAACAATGCTGGACATATTAACACAGTATCATTTAGCCCCAAAGTAAGCAGAGCTTGTGTTATGTTAACTACATGACTGATATACCTACTTCTTATATACATTTTCATGTAAATACATATTACATATTATACATATAAAACACTCAGATCCGAGACAAATATTTTGCAAATCATTCAAACATTTTCCCCGCGGCGGGAATCAAACCCGCAACCTTCTGCGTCTCATGCGAGCCTTCGCCCTATGCGCGACAGAGGTCGTCAAGAAACATTTCTCACCTAACGTACTCTTCGCGAAATTAAGATTACTTATAAGTTCAGTTTACTAACAAGTATAAATCTTTAGATAAAGAACCATTGCAATCGCAACAAAAACGCCAAGAATGTCATCAATGAATGTCATCAACATTGTCTAGAATATTTTATTTCGAAATGATTTGCATAAAAACTACTTGCTATTTAGAAAAAGTTTGTATATGAAATTAATCCCCTTTTGTTCTATTTTCAAAATTAGAAAAAATAAAATAAAAAAATGCAATAAACAAAAGACAGAATGGGGACCCTGATTTGAATTTTTAGGAATGTTAGAAGCCGGTGCTATTCAACGCGTGGTTGCCGACATCCTAAACACCAATCAAAACGTAATTTCTCGATTGTGGTCACGTTATCGTATTACTGGGGATGTAGCAGAGCTCCAAACTTTGAAAAAACACCACTCCGAGATAAGATCGTCTTCTCCAAAATTCCGCCAGGAGGGAACATAATCTCACGGCGATGCAACTAGTGCAACGGCTCCAGTCAGACCACCAGATGTTAGTAAGCGACCAAACAGTCAGAAGAAGGCTACATGAAGTTGATCTTCACTCTCGTAGACCGCTTCGTGTGCCAGCTCTACGACGAACCAATCGCGGAAGGCGATTTGTTTGGAACATCTGTTATGGAACAATGACCAATGGAAAATAGTTCTCTTTACTGATGAGGTAGATCGTGAGGTTATGATTTGTCAATATAGATTGGGGTATAATTTTTTTTCAAGAATATATTATATAATTAAAAGCGCACATGTAATGAGCTTTTCAACTTTGTATGGAAACTTACTCTGACATAGCACTTAGCATTAGCAAGTCGAAGTGTCGATGAGCAGGACATATAGCTTACATAATTGACAACCGCTGGGGAAGATAAGGTTCTCGATGGCGACCACGCACGGGATGATGCAATGTAGGAAGGCTCCCCACTTAATGGATCGATGACATCGTAATGGTTGAAAGAAGACGGGGGTGGCCCAAGATCACTCATCATGGAACTCTTTGGGGGAGGCCTATGCCCTGCAGGGAACTTCTATTGGCTGTTATGATGTATATGATGATGATTATGCCGGAATGACGCTGTTGAGCGTAGCCATGGCGTAACTTAAGAATAGTGTACTTTCTCCCAGTCTAACCTCCAAAAGCTATTAGTTTTAATTAGTGAATTAGTTTATTTATATTGTAAAGTAACCGTTCCTCACACAAAGAGCGACAGCGTTCAAGACACGATGCGGATGGGCAGAGTCGCAGATACTCACCCTGATGAAGACTCGGAATGAGTCGAAAGGACAGCTGATAGAAATTGTTTTTTTGGTGTTTGAATTTATAGGAACCCAGAAAAAATACTTAATGTTCAGAATTGTTCATAAGAAAATGGTTAAGCTAAGACTCCCGCGATACCTATTTACTTTTCCGCTAATCATATAAATAGTGGCACGAAGCAAATATTAAAAACCGCAGAATATTTTGAGTACCTAAATTGAATTGGTGCTGATTTTGGCTTTGTATATAAATTAGAAACGAACCCTTACTGCTTGCGGCATATGTTTGGTTGCCAAATAACAATGTAAATTGCCCCTAAACTAGGCGGTAATTAATATTATTTTCTTAAATTACCTGCATTAATTTGACAAAACAATACAAGCTTGCCGTTTTGCGTGACTAAAATATGTCATCATACGGCTGACGACCGTGGTTTGGCAATTAAAAGCAAATCTGTGACAACCCCTTTATCAGTTCGAGACTGCTCTAGTTGGTTGAAAAGAGGACTTGACTGTGCTAAACGGAACAGATTATGATTAGCGCAACCATCAACTCATACAATTGCTTCTCGTCGTAGATTTGTTGTGTAAAACACATTAAATGTGTTTATTCCCGTGGGTACTTACCATAGAATAAAGTCGATGTAAACCTTTCATAAATAGTTTTTTTGAAGCGAGTAAAAAAAATGAGGAGGTTCTCAATGCGTCTGTTTTTTTTTGTATTTATGTTACGCGATATCTTCCAATTTTAAACCGATTATGATGATTATATTTTAATTAATATTTATTAATGGCCGAACAAGATGATTATTTTTTAATTATACTTCAAGGGTGGCCCCATATACAATTTATGAAAAGATACTTCCCTACGGGTGATAAAATAAGGGATAAAATTCCATATTGGACTTTTTATCAATTTCCTGTTTTTTGAAGTCGTTTTAATACTTTTACTGAAAAAAATATTTTATACATGTTTGTTTTGTGCTATTTTTTAAATATACCTCGTATTTATTTCTGACAACCTTAACCACTTGAATAGATAGGACCATAAAACTAATAAAATTACCTCATTTTCTAATGTCCAGTGCAATCCTATGCAGGTCATCAAGGTATTCAAGAGAACAAAAAGGACCCCTTAGGAACTGAAGAACTTAAGGAAGGTCTCAGTTTGGTGCGGAATAGGAATAGGCCAACAGATGTACGTGACCAAGGTGGAGTGCATTGTAGTTGCTTACACAAAAGGTTAACATACTGCTATATGCAACTTTTCATTTCAAGAGCCCAAACCAAAAACATTACAGAAACAAACAAATTAACATCTTTCGATACATACTCAGTAAATAAACGTTTTTACGGATACCAAATAGGGAGTAGTTAAGAAGCACGTCCAACATTATAATGTGCTAAATATAATGTTTGGACGTGCCCGCGCTTAGCAAGCAGTTAGCATTCCACGTGACAGGTTGCAAGCCCATCGTCGCTTCACCGACAAAATGTGTAAAAAATTCCACAATTTACTTAACTCCTACTACATTTGTCACAAGGAAATGTTCTGCAATGCGTATAATTGAAATAATTTGTTAGCGCGGAACCCTCTAAGTCTTGTGAATCTTGCAATATATTCCTCGCAGGTATATAGAGTAATGGTATGTTTCATTTGCAGGTGTTAGGTAGAAGGGGTGAAACGTAGATCTTTGAGCATACCAAGTAAGGGGTAGTCAGAGGCACGTCCATATATTACATTTGGGACATGTCCGCGATTGGCAAGTAGTTTGTATTCCAAGTGGCAGGTCGCTTATTGAAACACTTATTGATGGTCTTCGAATGTTCGGTTCCTGGGCATATCATTTTCCTCACGTGTTCCTTCACCGTTTTGAGCACGTGCTCAAAAAATGTATGTGTACTAACACGTGTTAGAAAATGACATACCCTGGAACCGAACATTCGAAGACTACCGGTAAATGTTTCAATAAGCGACCTGCCACATACATTTTTCGAGTTCAAAATACCATTGCAGCACGACCGGGTCCGAACCAGATCGTACAGGATTGTGAAGTCAATTTTTATGCTATTTTTACAACTTTGTCAAGTTCTAAACTAACTGTAACGCACGGAGACCATAATGGTCTCTATACCATATTGCTTTAAAAATGTTACCCAAAATGATTTTACGTGTAGAATTATCATTATAAAACGAGTAAGTATTTAAAGAACGCTCAAATATGAAATTCAGTGTTGCAATCAGTAAAAGTTTAATAGTTGTTCAAACAAAGGGAAACTCTCAGACTAGAAGTTTTGGCAGCACTGTAGATAGGTACCTACTTGATCAAAATAATCTCTCGTTTGAACCTGGAACAAACGACTTCAATCTACTTAGGAACAGATAAGAAACTTCCCTTTGGTAAGTTAGGGGCTATGATTCAAACAAATAGTCACGACCACAAAGACACCGCTATAAACATGAATCTTGAGAATGAAAGCGCTCAAGTTCGAGAGAAACCATAATTATAATAGGTAAACTTTTTGTTTTAAAAAAAAACATTTATTTCGGCTATTAGGTTTGTACAAGTAGGTATAAACTAAATAATACAGATGAAACAGCTAGCTGTCTTAAGACCGTTGCAAACGATCTATAGATAAGTCAACTGATCCAGATCACTACCTGACGGAAGCGTTCCTAAAATTCTGGCTGCATTGAATGGCAAGTCTAATTGATAAAAGTCAGATCTCTGGTCGACCAGTCGCCTTGAAAGAATGTTTAATACGCTAAGTAACCCTGTTCCCTACAGACCCAGAGTCTCAGCCCCTCAGCCTCTTAAGGCTCAAATAAGTAAACTTAGCCAAGTAAAACGTCTACTTTGCTAAGTTTACCAATAATCAAATCAGTGCGTGTAACCGAAGACGAAAAGTTAAAGTACGCATAGTTTTTATGTATTTGTAAATCACGCAAAAGCTCTTGGTCCATTATTCCTACCATCTGACCCAACAACTTTGAACATTAGATTATAAATAGTAATAAATCTATTATAGTCCTGTTACGATATATACGTTTTCTATTAGAACTTTTATGTTAAGAGACATATTTTAGGCCTTCATGTGAAGTACTTGCCCATATTTCAATAATACTAAAAAAATGAAAAAAGGTGAAAATTTCAAAAGTAGATTGTAGAACATTGTATTACAAAAGCTGTTCGGTTTAATGGTAGTAAATATGGACCGATTACTTTAGTGTGATTTACAAATAACCCTTCTACGATAACAGATTGATAAAAATAAACTACTTATTTTCAACAATCTCATCTGAATGAATTGTATGAATACACGGGCATTATCACGTTGAATAGGAACGCTTATTCGTTGAAGAAATAAAAACCAGCACTCCGGTCACGTGTAGACTTTAAGTCTCTGGTCCCAAGGCCCTAGTGTTTCTACCACAAACGGTTTGACTTTGTGGTAACTGACGAACTGACTGGCTGACTGAATGACTGACTCACCGGCTGACTAACTGATTGACTCACTGCCTGTCAATCAACATACAACCTAAATCGTAAATCCTATAGAGAGCTAAAATTTGGAGAGTATGTTTCTTTTGGTGTGAAGGGGTGCATTAAGAAAGGATTTTCTTAAATTCAACTCTTAGAGGCACCTTGGACGCTGTAGTGGGAAAATTATGTTTTAACGCGGACGAAGAATCGGGGCATTCCGCTATGTATTGATGAAGAACCTAGGGAGAGTAGTAGGTATGTTACGTAAGTAACCTAAAAAATAAAGGTTGCGAAAAGTTGGTGAAAAGAGATGGCTCAAGACCGTTCATCGTGGCAGACTTTAAAAGAGTAATTTAATACTTTTGATAATGACACTATTTCTTGCAATGGAACATTGTTCACGTAAGCAATTACTTTGGGCAATTTTTTTTATTTTTATAAAACAATCACTCCATCAAAGTAAAAATATTTTTGCAGCAATATAAAGTAAAAAGAAAGCTTTACAGAGTGTACTTTCTCGTTTCAGTTATAAATGTGTCATTTTATTTCTCATTATTCTAATTTACAAAGTAGCAGAGCAGGTAAATTGAACTGTCAGAAGGCCTAATCGTTTTCATCGTAGTATTCAAATTATCGTGGTTTGGTATCATTTTAGTATATTATTTCGCTCAGTGAGATCCCGTCACACGACCGCCGAGCGTGGTTGTGAACGGTGGTGAAGAGGAAGGTCTTCATAACGGTCAACGAAACGTCAGCAGGAGAATAGTAAGGTATACACCTTACTATTCTCCTGCTGACGTTAGTAATTTAACCTTTATGTCATTTATAATAATAAAAGTAATAATATAACAATGCTGGACATATTAACACAGTATCATTTAGCCCCAAAGTAAGCAGAGCTTGTGTTATGTTAACTACATGACTGATATACCTACTTCTTATATACATTTTCATGTAAATACATATTACATATTATACATATAAAACACTCAGATCCGAGACAAATATTTTGCAAATCATTCAAACATTTTCCCCGCGGCGGGAATCAAACCCGCAACCTTCTGCGTCTCATGCGAGCCTTCGCCCTATGCGCGACAGAGGTCGTCAAGAAACATTTCTCACCTAACGTACTCTTCGCGAAATTAAGATTACTTATAAGTTCAGTTTACTAACAAGTATAAATCTTTAGATAAAGAACCATTGCAATCGCAACAAAAACGCCAAGAATGTCATCAATGAATGTCATCAACATTGTCTAGAATATTTTATTTCGAAATGATTTGCATAAAAACTACTTGCTATTTAGAAAAAGTTTGTATATGAAATTAATCCCCTTTTGTTCTATTTTCAAAATTAGAAAAAATAAAATAAAAAAATGCAATAAACAAAAGACAGAATGGGGACCCTGATTTGAATTTTTAGGAATGTTAGAAGCCGGTGCTATTCAACGCGTGGTTGCCGACATCCTAAACACCAATCAAAACGTAATTTCTCGATTGTGGTCACGTTATCGTATTACTGGGGATGTAGCAGAGCTCCAAACTTTGAAAAAACACCACTCCGAGATAAGATCGTCTTCTCCAAAATTCCGCCAGGAGGGAACATAATCTCACGGCGATGCAACTAGTGCAACGGCTCCAGTCAGACCACCAGATGTTAGTAAGCGACCAAACAGTCAGAAGAAGGCTACATGAAGTTGATCTTCACTCTCGTAGACCGCTTCGTGTGCCAGCTCTACGACGAACCAATCGCGGAAGGCGATTTGTTTGGAACATCTGTTATGGAACAATGACCAATGGAAAATAGTTCTCTTTACTGATGAGGTAGATCGTGAGGTTATGATTTGTCAATATAGATTGGGGTATAATTTTTTTTCAAGAATATATTATATAATTAAAAGCGCACATGTAATGAGCTTTTCAACTTTGTATGGAAACTTACTCTGACATAGCACTTAGCATTAGCAAGTCGAAGTGTCGATGAGCAGGACATATAGCTTACATAATTGACAACCGCTGGGGAAGATAAGGTTCTCGATGGCGACCACGCACGGGATGATGCAATGTAGGAAGGCTCCCCACTTAATGGATCGATGACATCGTAATGGTTGAAAGAAGACGGGGGTGGCCCAAGATCACTCATCATGGAACTCTTTGGGGGAGGCCTATGCCCTGCAGGGAACTTCTATTGGCTGTTATGATGTATATGATGATGATTATGCCGGAATGACGCTGTTGAGCGTAGCCATGGCGTAACTTAAGAATAGTGTACTTTCTCCCAGTCTAACCTCCAAAAGCTATTAGTTTTAATTAGTGAATTAGTTTATTTATATTGTAAAGTAACCGTTCCTCACACAAAGAGCGACAGCGTTCAAGACACGATGCGGATGGGCAGAGTCGCAGATACTCACCCTGATGAAGACTCGGAATGAGTCGAAAGGACAGCTGATAGAAATTGTTTTTTTGGTGTTTGAATTTATAGGAACCCAGAAAAAATACTTAATGTTCAGAATTGTTCATAAGAAAATGGTTAAGCTAAGACTCCCGCGATACCTATTTACTTTTCCGCTAATCATATAAATAGTGGCACGAAGCAAATATTAAAAACCGCAGAATATTTTGAGTACCTAAATTGAATTGGTGCTGATTTTGGCTTTGTATATAAATTAGAAACGAACCCTTACTGCTTGCGGCATATGTTTGGTTGCCAAATAACAATGTAAATTGCCCCTAAACTAGGCGGTAATTAATATTATTTTCTTAAATTACCTGCATTAATTTGACAAAACAATACAAGCTTGCCGTTTTGCGTGACTAAAATATGTCATCATACGGCTGACGACCGTGGTTTGGCAATTAAAAGCAAATCTGTGACAACCCCTTTATCAGTTCGAGACTGCTCTAGTTGGTTGAAAAGAGGACTTGACTGTGCTAAACGGAACAGATTATGATTAGCGCAACCATCAACTCATACAATTGCTTCTCGTCGCCAGATTCTCATCAACCACGGCTGCCAGCCGTATAGCCGGCATGAGTCTCACGGAGGGCCCCCAACCAGCCAGGTTGTGATTAATTGCTGTCATACTTACAATGGGCTGCCTTGAAATGGTTTCGCCGTACTCGCCAAAATTTAATAGCGTCGTAAAAGCTTGAATCACGGTTAATCTGATTATTAAGATGCCATATTTTGGTAGAAACATCTTGGATAGGCTCGAATTGTTTATTTAGAGATACAAAATTATCCGTTTCGTTTTTGCCAAAAAGTTACAAAGTTGTCTGTTTGGAAGTTATCGTGATTGATAAATAAATAAATAATCTAAAACTTTTTTCACACAGCATCATCTAGCCTCCAACTAAGTAGAGCTTGTAATAAGGGAACTACATGCCTGTTAAACTACCTATATACTTATTTTTGTAAATACTTACATATTATACATAGAAAATACACAGACCCAAGACAAATATTTTCAGATCATACAAACATTTGCCCCGCGGCGGGAATCGAACCCGCAACTTTCTGCGTCTCAAGGCCTTCGCCCATTACGCCACATAGGTCGTTAAATGTGTGATTTTTTTTATATTAAACACCTAACCGGCTCATACATAGTCTTGACCTTACACTAGGGTTTCCTGTGGCATGGGTATCAGGAACTACCGAGTACCGTGGTACCACAACATCCAAAGTCGGAACACACAAACATACAAACATTTAACCCGCAGCGGGACAAATTACTCATTTAAAATATTCTTCTTTGTTAACTCTTTATTCATTAACAATTTTTTTTTCTATTTATAAATCCTAGTTTATAAATCCGATCTTAATACGATTAATATCGTGTGGGTTTTTATTCTTTTCAGTTTTCTCTTCGATGTTGCAAAACGAAATCGAGTAGGTAAAATGTAGTCACATATCTTCAAGTAGGTCCATTATGTCAACTGATGAGACAGTTCAATTCGACAAGTAACGAGTTTGCAGAGATTGGTGATTGCCTTTGATAGGATTTGCTCAAAGTCTATTGGATTTGGCAAAGTGGAAGCCTGCAAACGTTACTTTCAATTCCATCGTATCGTACTCAGAAAACATTTTATTTTGATCTTTGTACACAGCTAGATGATGAAGGAATTTTTCTTGAAATAAATCTCGAATTTCCAAATAAAAAAATGAAAAGTTTAGCCTCAAAATTTAATTCAGGCAATGTAGTTCGTGCCCGCCAAGGTGATGATATGTTTGACATTGATGCCATTGACCTTTTTTTTATATTATTACCGATTGTGGCGGATTTTAACCACCATTTTCTTCAAAATGGCTTATAAGTAGCCAAATAAAGTTTCAAGGTACATAATTTATGTGTAGAACGTCACCGTTTTGGGATAGTACCTACTCATACCTAGTGTCGAAATTTAAATGCAATTGTGGGTACCTATAACACCTAACAAAACATGAGCAATAAGTAGGCATTGAGTGAAACATTATATATGTGTAATAATAATAATATTTAAAAATTCTATTGTTATTTTTTATTTTATCGATGTAAATTGGCCAGGAAACACGGTCTGAACGTCGTTTTAAGTCGGGTATTAGTATTCTAATAACAATAACAGTCACGCACATAAGAATCCTAAGTTCAAAATGCCCTGAGTTTTAGAAACTACTCGTATATCAAAACCCCGACAAGAATTTGAAAACACCATTATTGCAAAATCACCGCAGAGGGAATCGACTTCTCGCGCCTTTGTCGGCTATTCCCCACCATTGTACTCATTTACTATACTAAGCCACACTATTTTCAATTACAAGAGTAGAACCTGATACGTTCATTCAAATTGGTTAACCTAAAGCAGTTTTAGAGGTACTAGGCACCTAATAGTCTACACTAAATACGGCTTTTGACTACGAACAAAAAGCCAACTCACGGAATATAACTAAAATCAACGTTCCTATTAAATTAAGTAAAGGCACCGTTCCGTGAATTAATTAAAAACAGTGGCTTTCATTCGCAAGTAGTTTCAGCAAAGTTGAAATTTTCAACCTCATTTGGCTTTTCGTATCATTGTTGCAGTTTGGTGCGAACGGACTTTTCATTGTTGGATGTAGCGGGGTTCCTTTTATACCGGTGCCGTCATAATTATGATGGGCATTTAGATGTCAACATAAACTATAATATAACACTTCAAATGTCAATAAACCGACTGCCTCACGTGCTCGAATAAACAACAAAAGAAAAATAGACTACAAAAAATGTTCCAGCTAATCGTGAATCCAAAAGAAGATGATGTTTTTGAGTTTTACGGGAAAAGTAGCAATCCATCAGAAATAAAACTTATAAAAAAATACATTTATTTACTTACAAATATTAAGTAGGCATTTAAAATAGTAGGTATAGTGAGAAGGTGTGTCTGTATGTAAGTTCAAGGACTCAGCCACGCAGTTTTTCAGCCTCGCCTACTGATGGGACCTCTTCGGGATCATTCTCTATACAACAACAAAAGAATCGTCAAAATCAAAAAAAAAAATAACAACCCAATTGAGAACCTCCTCCTTTTTTTGAAGTCTGTTAAAAAAATACAAGCGATTAGAACCCCTCCTTTTTTGAAGTCGGGTAAAAATCGTTAAACTTTAACTGTTAATTAAAACAAAGTTCACACAAGATTTAAATCAAAAAGTTAGAGGGGGGTGGGCACAACTATAGCTACTTTGAAACTTTATATATCCAAGATTGATACTTCAAAAATGGTTCAGAAAAAAATGCTTATGCAATAAAATAATAAAAAAACTTCAAAGTGGCTTATCTACTGTCAATAAAACCCCGCATACTGGGATGATAATAAAAGTGAATCTCCAACTTTACATAGTAATATAGGTATATATAACTCAGTGCGCGAAGTGGTAACTCTTAAATTTGAAGATGTCATTTCTGTTAAGATACATTATAAGAAATAGCAATTTGTAAAATAGATTTATTACACAAATTTTACCGCATTAAGTGCGCAGCAAGCCAATTGTTTCAAATAAAAATTTGCATCGCTTTGTTCACCGCTTTACTATACAGACCGTCATCTCAGAAATGTCTGATTGAAATGATTAGTAGTTTCAGTAAATGTGGGTTTTTACGTTGATGTTTTATAGTTTTTTCGATCTACATTATTGTTAGATTTCGAAATTACTAACAATGTGTTATTACTGCGGTAGTCGATTCAAAATTAATTACGATAATCTTGCATGATAAAATTATAAAGAGAGTTCAAAATAATTTCAAAATTTGTTCCTGAAAAGAAAATTCTGGGAATTTTTCTTCATTTTCTTCATCTTTGTAGATGTTCTAGGACACCCTGTGCAAATAAAAGGTACAACGCACATAATATACAAACTCAACGTAGAGAGTAGATTTAGAAATGTAGTAAAAATATGCTACCAAACAAGTTTCGTTCAAGCATGTTCTGATAAGCCCCAGGGAAATTCCCTTATATCCAATCTCATGTCCAAACTCAAAATATTTCTGCGTTGCCAACATCATTTTAATCGATTTCTATTGTTAAAAGATTCGTAAAACTGTCAAAACAATTTAATATTTTATAAACGTAAATAAAGTCCCATATAGTATCAATTTCGAGCCCTTCTATAAAACAAAAAGTAATAGGCAGGAAGTAAACTCAAGTCCTTTTTCATAAAACAAACCCTTTTCAGATGTTATTGCTATCTCCGAGTTAGCCCTAAATTAACGACCCCACACAGCTCATTAGCTTTAATTAAACGGTGATCATCGCAAAGAATAGGGCGGTAATTCTGGCATGTCTATTGCCATTTGCCACCTAGATCACGTCTCTACAAATTGATACTGTGTACGTGAGCCACTCAATCCGATGACGCTCATTCCAAGTTCCGTAAACGAATGAAAAGCCGTGTGTGAGGAGGGCACAGAGCAGCCTGTTTATTTTATTAATGATGGCATTTGACCTTTATGGATGCTGATGACAAATTAGGTTGCGTGATGTATCTTTTCAGTTTTAAATTGGCTTTCAGTAAGAACTAACGGCCTACTTTTTGATAAGAAGAGGATAATGTTCATAACAAAGAAGGCTGTTGCTCTGAAACAACTTATGTAAATCTATTATTACACTATAGGTATTATATTTTACAAACACATTATGCTCACCTTTTTGTTAAGCCTAAAAAGTTCTCATTTGCACTAAATAAAAAATATATTTAAAAACACCCAACAGTCACACACGGAGTCTCCACAATAGGATTTCCTTTCCTGTATCGTAGTTATAAAAGAACATTAACATTGACGTTCTTATTATAAGCTCGTAGACGTTGCAGTTTTTCTGTAGAAACTTGTCACATGCATCAATTCAGGAGCTCTCAAAATGTTAGTTCAAATTGAGCTTTAGCATTTAGATTGAGGATTAAAAATTCCACCTATGTTAAGGTATAATTAACATAGGTGCAGTTTTAAAAGTACATAAAATATGCACATGTTTAAGTATTCAACCTTTCAGGGAAAAATACGTTTCTGTCAGGAATCTGTTCAAAGAATAATAGTAACAATAGTTAACATGACCTTTGAGTGTTTTATTTCTGGAACACTACAGTCATTAATTACCTATCAGCATCTCCAATCCTAAACACGAGGCATTGATTTGACTGTGTACTAATCAGCATAACAGAAATTAATGTACGCACAGCACAAGCCTATTAATTATTCCTACTGTTGATACTATTGACTCAGCCACTAATCATAATCAAATGAACTAGGTATTTACGAGTAACTAACCTTCGGTAATTAATGAACGCGTAGGTAATCAACTCTCGAAACTTTGAAGAGCTCAACAGCCTGTAAAACTCCACTGTTGGGCTTAGACTTCCCTGAAAGTGTGCCATAACAAATGGCGAAAAAAATACATTATTAGAAACCAAAATGAAAATTAGAAATATACTTAGCTTCACCGTCGTGAGACGGGAACTGACTTTTGAGCGGATAGTGCAAATGAAAAAGGACCTCTAAACGGTCATCGAAACGTAACCAGGAGAATAGTAAAGTACATGGTTTAGTCGTAATAGTATCTTAAAATACTACGTAACAACGATACATTATTATATATACTATTCTCCTACGTAACCAGGAGAATAGTAAAGTACCTGGTTTAGTCGTAATAATATCTTAAAATACTATGTAACAATGATACATTTGTGACATTAGGAAAAAATATGTTATTTAACATATTTTCAAAAATCTGGTTGTTTCCAAAACGTGAAAAATAATCGTTCGAGAAAGAAAATGAAACCTTTATCACTAGAGATGCTAATCTGATATAGAACTGGTTTGGGAAATATAGTAGATATCCAAACCAAAATACTGTTTCATCTGTATGTATGTTTGTATATACCTACATTGTTCTATATAATATATTATTATTATACTCAAGATACCTACTAAATTGAAACAAAGGATAGACTATCGGGCCCTGGTGGCAATTAGTTTCAATCACTTGAGTTTAATTTATAGGCACCACAACGACAGCGAATTGATAGGTCAATTCGCCCTCTGTAACTGTTCCGTTGTAACTAAACCGACTAATTTACCCTCTGATTAATCAGAAAGGGATTTAAAATTAGTAACTGCCTACACCGACTGAGCAATGACTGAGTTTTATAAGACGAACGTTCACCCGAACGAGCGCAATTGTAAATGCTCATTATCTCAGAAAAAAACACGCAACATTAATAATAAATAAAACTGCCCAATACGTATCGAGACGTTGACATTGACTTTCGAGATATTGACGTTGCTTCATTAAGTGGTTGGATAAAGGACTAAAATATAACGAATATTTTTTCCTACTTTTTGCATAACTATTTTATTATGAGACTTTGTTGGTCAAGTTTATGTTGTCATGTTGTAGTTAGAAGCAGAACTAGAATACATTTATTATTTATATTATTTCAACTTACTTTATTCATGAAAACTTAATACATTGGTTCTCCTGCGTAGCACACGAGGGCTGACAACTCAAAGTCAAAGTCAAAATTCATTTATTCATTAAAATCACAAGAATCATTTTGAAATGTAGGTTTTATTTACTGTATGTTCCTCCGCGACCAAGCCAGGAGAGAAAGACAAGAATAAAAGGCCGGTTATTCTTTTTAATGATCCTTTTACATAACAATAGGTACCAAATTTTTTTTATTGCTTTGGAGCATTTTCAATCCCAAGAGTTTTTATCATTTTTATTCCAAAAACTATTGTGAATTTTCATATTGTAAAAACGGGAATTTTCACGTACCGCACTATTGGTGAAGGCACCGACTAAGTTTGGAGGACGCTCGACCGGAGAGCGTCGCGATCACTCACTCTGATGAAGACTCTCGAAATGAGTCGAAACTTAGTCGGTGCCTTCACCGATAGTTTTTATCATATAAATAATCCGATATTTTATAGAATGCCTTTCTATAGAGTTTTTGTTAATTTACGTTTCTATATTTGTTAATAGTCAATATTTGTATATCGCTTTATCTTTATTAGCTAGTTTATCTTTATTTCTAGCATTAACATTTTGATTATCGCAGATTTTCTTAAACAAATTAATATTTTGTGAATATACATAAGATTTTCATAGATGTATGGACAAGGTAATACCATTTTATTTATTTCTTTAAACATAATAGTGTGTATGCAGCTGAAATAAACTAGTCTAACTTCGACTACGTCTGCATACAGACGGATTTTTTTGACTGCTTGTACCGCAGAACTAAGTCTGTTCGATAACTAATCAATGTTAGGGCCCCATTGAAGTTTATTCTCTAGGTTGATACCTAAAAATACTAATTAGAACACTTAAGAAAACATGTTAGTTGTTGAACTTTTGGGATATTATAAATACTTGTAAGTATAAGGTCGCACCTATCTAAGTTTTTATAATGACAAACGCCTGACTAAGTTTATTCTGTAGCCAACTGAATCAACGTCGATAAAGGGAGGGCTGTCCAGTGAGGATGTAAACTCGCCTCCGAGACACAGTTTTCACACTAGTTAATAGTATAGGGGATAGTGGACAGATAAACTGGGCAGCATCGCGGCAGGGTTTTTTAGAAACAACCTTAGTTATAGTTTTTAGTATAGAAAATGGTTGTCTGGATCAAATCGCTGTTTGCGATAAGACCGCCAATTGTAGGACTTATGTTAAATGTATTTTTTGTAATAGAGCTTAATATGGCAAGGCCTCAAAGTAATAAGCAACATTAACGCTTTGGAACCCAAAAATACCTCCTGATATAGAATAAGTACGGTAATGTATAATATCCTACCCTTAATGACATTAAAGTCCTTGTTAATTCCATTGCCGTTGTCATCGCCATTAGTCTTCATCACTCAGAAGTAGCTACATCACCGTTGTAGCTTTTAGCCAAACATGTCCAAACCCTAAATGTGAGGCAAACAGCTACGCAATTTACTTTTTGTACCTCTCACGGCTCTTGTTATTTCGACGGTGACAAAGCATACACCGCCAAGTTAAAAATCACAACTTTTTAATACAGTGTAATGGACGTTATTATTTTTGAACCGACCCTAACGTGACGTATTTGAAATGCAGCGCGGCCGTGGAAACTCATAACAAATAACACATAGTAGATTATTCACCAAGATGATAAAGCACTGTCTTACGTCACAGGCGCCGTATTGAATCCCGATCTTACGCATACTTTTCATTTTTTACGTTATCGTTACAAACGAAGGATTCACAGTTTAGGTTGGAATTCTAAGTGTAGCGAGGAATTAAATATCACCCAAGATGAAGACAGCTTTCATTCAAATCGGTTGAACTAAGTCATTACGGAGTAGCAACGAACATCCAAATATTCGGAAATCTAAACATCCAAACTTCGACATGTATAATATTAGTAGTACTAGCCTCTGCCCAGCACTTCACCCGCGTGTTACCCGAATAAAAAGTAGCCTATGGTATTATTTTAGGTCACGAACTATACTGATTCCACATTTCATTCAAATCGGCCCAGCCATTACGAAGATTATTAGCAACCAACATCTAAATATTCAAACATTTGCATTTATAATATTAGTACGACAATGTTTCTTTCATAATGTAGTTTGTGTTTTACCAGTAAATGTAATTTAGGCTTCCCGTTTTCAAACGATATTTAATATCAATAAACCGTTTACGTGACACACTTTTCCGTCTAAATTTGAGTACCTCTACGACGCTACATAGAATTTACATGGACTCGTGCAAAAAAGGTAACAAAATTAAGCTGAAAACAAATTATCGGACACGACTGTCACTCACGTCCATCGATTGTGGCTGAAGGCGTTTCTGTTATACAACGTACAAACATCGATAAGTTATGACCCCAACCTTGAGTCCACGGACAATTCATACGTGTGGTGAAAGAGCGCAGTTTAGCAGAATTTTGTAAAAACTCTTTACTGTACCTGGTACTCGATTGGTAGGATTGATCCGGTTTATTGTACTTAGGTGTTATTGTCAACAATTTGACATTAGGTACACTTTTACGAAACAAGCTTTTAACCCTGTAGCGCTCGGCGCCACTTAGCGTCATTACGGTACACAACGGGTCGAGTTATGAACCCTTGTCCTATGCAAATTCATTCGAACATTTTAAGATATATTTTGTATACAGTGTACTCTATAAATTGTATTCAAAACAGATGGATCAAACAAACTTAAGAATCAAAAAGTTCCTATAAATCAGGAAACCACCATTTGAAATTAGAGTAGGTAAATGTGTAAAGGATTCCGCGCTTCGGAGGCCTCTGCCAACTTTGTTACTAGAGTTGGCTAGTAATTTTACTAATGAACAAACGAGGCGAAATATTAACCGTTGCGTTTCTAGTATGAAAATTATTAGGTACCTGTTCTACCTAATTATTTTGTCTTATCTATCTCATAAAGCAATTTCAATCTACTATAAATGAAACTAGTACAATAATGTGCGTTAGAACTTTGGGCAGCCTAAATTTGGTCGTTTTATCTACTTACTTATAGAGCCCACCTTTCAAAACGAGAAACTTTCATTAGGATTACCAAAGTGATCACAATCTACTGGAGTGGACGCCATTCTGTGGCTACACTGTCTATACCTATCGTCCAGATTGGTCATGTGGGTCACGTATTATTCAATAAACCCAAAATTAATACCAAAACGTGAGTCGCGTCCCTGAATGGTACTTTTCCTCTGTGTTGCTCTAATAAAGATACTATTCAATCCCTACAATTATTTACCTATATAACAATACCAATTGCTCAAGTATCTTCGACCGACTCTGAATCAATCGATGTCAAAACCAAGTCAATAGATTTTAATTCATTAAAATCAAAAGGATTATATAACTGTTAGAAATAACAGTGTTCAGAAATAACTTCTTATCTGCTTTCTAATACTAATGTTTTTAAAACTTTGGACTTTGGAGAACGGGATTTTGCGAATTTTATAATACAAAGTTATAAGTAGATAAAGTGATGTTGTGGTGATTTTTTATTCCAGGAACTTTATTCACTCATTCTTTTCCCCCTTAGTTATTATATCACAAGCTTTGTTTAGTTATTAAAGCGTAGGTACCATGTATTTCAACATTTATAGTAAAACTGTTTCGATACTTAAATCAATAGAGATCTAACAGCAAGGAAAAATACACCAATAATGCACGGACTATGGTATTTAAAAAAAATAGAAATATTCTACATATACAAATTCAAATAGGCAGGTATTATATTGAAGACATCATCACCCTGTAGAAGTCCTACAGACAAAGGCCTCCCCTAAAGAGTCTCATGACATGACGATCTAGGGCCAACTGCATCAAATGACATCAATCCATCAAGCGGAAGGCTTTCTTACACTGAGTCGTCCAGATCGTGATCGCCATTCGAGAACCTTTCTTCTCCTTTTTGTAATTAATAAGTCATACCTAATTAATTGCAGCTGCTGTATTGTGGAAAATCGTCCGTCGGGGAGAGTTTGAACACCACTCACGTCTTTTATTATTTTCCAGCAAAGTAGTTTTAAATATGAGAAATTAACAGTAAAACTCCAGTTTGAGTTTACGATAGCGCCTTGTGTTTTGAGTTGTGTTTTAATTGTTGTAAAAGTTTTCGGTTTATGACATTGGAGTGGCCATAACTTCTTCGTCGTGTCTCCGGTTCTTTCTTGATCACTCTGCTTAAGGTCAATGATCACATCATTGACCTTAAGCAGGTTCAGGTTGAGTGGTGACCCTAAAAAGGGCCTGGTAAAAAGACAGTGTGGTGAATGGATTCAGTGCCTCGTAGAGGTGATTTTCTTACGTGTCACATGTCTTAGAACTTTTGATTATGACATTTTTTTACATACTCATCATACCTACCTATTTGAAAGTGTGTATACTTAAGTAGATATTTTCTAGTTTTTTTCTTATAAATGGCATAGTCCGACCAGTTTTGTCGTATTTTCTCCTTGCTGTTAGACCTCTATTCTTATGACTAAATGTTGAAAAATATTGTACCTACGCCATAATAACGAAGCAAAGCTTGTATATCTTGAGAATACAAGGACTTTATTATTATTAGTTAAAGACGCTTACGATTCATAAGAAATTGTAACCATTTAATTAAGAAGTCTTTAGAATTGATTAGACAGCAAATGACTTACTCTAATGAAGCACTACTCTTATAAAAATAGTTGATTAGGTATATTTGTCTTCAAATAAAAGGTACAAAAGGTATGTAGAAAGTACCATACTTTTATTTCACTTTAAAGTGTAGTTTTTTGCAGTATCTTACGGTGAAAGTTAAGTATTGTACTGAGTTAGCCCTTACTCTGTAAACTTTCTTGTTGATCCGTCGCGGTTCAGTTGGACAATCAGACTATGCTGCCATAGATAGATAGATAGATAGAAAATGCTTTATTGCACAAGACAAAACAAGTACATAGGTGAACTTAATGCTAATTAGCATTTTCTTCCAGCTAACCTTTGTGTTATGAAGAGTGGAGCGGTAGTGCGTTTGGCTGATTATCAAAATAAGAGAACAATTTATTAAATAAAATAAATAGCTACTTAAAAATAAAAAATAAACTACATACATAAAATTAAAAATAATTCATACTTAAATACATACCTACATCCAAATATATATGTAAATACATACAAATATAATATAAAATATGCTCAATTTTGTTGACTATTTTGTAGAGGCTGCCGCAGATGAATAAGTTTTAGTATCGTCACAATGCGAGCACCGAGTTATCGAAACCGCACTAATCGGCACAAGATAGGTATTATTTTGTCAAAACGGTAGTATGGAACTGCCTTTATCAAACGATCGATAAATGTGGCAAAAAGTATTGAATTTTTACTTATCTTAGTTTTGGTATTGATAGAAGTAAATTATGTAGATTTTGACAACCTTATCGATAATTTCCTTATAAAACTGCTAGAGCATATTTTTGTGCATACCGTCTACCAAACCTATAGGTACCTACCTACTTTAAAAATATTTTAATGGTTTCCTGTATGATTCTACGCAGTAGGGAGAGCTACCAAAGAAGCATTGTCCAAGAGTTTATCTTGGCGATGTGACAGAGGGCTAATAAAGTTATTAAATAAGTTTCCCATACATAATAAGTTGCAGCGACTTTTTTCCAATTACGAGTACATCAAGTTTTTTAATGCTGTAGCAGAGGAGGGTCATTGCCAATAGCTTCCACAAAAACTAATAAGTTTAAGAGACCTGTCTCAATTGATGACAGATTCATTATTTCAACTAGTGCTATATCCTGATATAGCACTAGTTGAAATCATTGAATTGAATCATTTTTATGGGCGTTGCATCGCATTCCAATTCCAATACATGCATAATAAAATGTGTAGTTTGAAACAAACTGAAAAACGCGGTTTTATCACGCACACGTAAAAATTATAAAAATAATTCCAATATAAACTTCCTGGCTCCATCATCAAACCCTCGTTACCAAAGCCCAACCTAATGGACTCGTCAAAACGAACCATATGAGTCCAAACTCGAGGGGTTTACCAGTAGCCACTGAAGAGTTCCACTATCCATCTTCTGGCTCAATCATCAGATCAGCTTCAAGATACAAAATTATAGTTTTGTTATCCAAACTACATATACACACAAAGTTTCGTTTCGATACGAAAATTAGAAGTAGGTTAAAATTGACTTCCATTCATTGTTTGTTATTTAGTTAGTTACATGTCAAGCTAGTATTTAAAATATACAATCTATTGAACTAGTCAAAACAAATTATATAAGCCAAAACTTATACAAACTATAAGCCACTGGAGAGTAAAAAATTATATTACCCGGATAAAAAGTAGCCTATGTGTTATTCTGATGTATAAGCTATATTACTGTAAAGTTTCATCAAAATCCGTTCAGTAGTTTTTGCGTGAAAGAAGAACAAACATCCTCACATACTTTCACGTTTATAATAATTATAGTACGATTTACAAAAAAAATATATAAAAGTAGTATATCAGTCATGTAGTTCCCATAATACAAGCACTGCTTAGTTAGGGGCTAGATGATGCTGTGTGAAAATGTCCTGCATTATTTATTTATTTTATTTTAGGTCGTACTACAACTTTTATATAAATTTTAAACACGCTTATTGTGTCACTCTGATTGGCTTACTCTGATTATGTCGACACCACCAAAACAAAATTAAAAACTTTTTTACTTCATTTTTTTCACTTTGCGAAGAAGGTTAGTAACAGGAAATAAAGCAGAACTAAAGGACTTTTCCAAAGTTGCTTGGAATTGTTCTGGCAAACGTGCTTTCATGACATTAAACGAAGAAGTCTTTATACGGCTGATGGAAGATCCACAGAGTATTGCAAGGAGTATGATGACAGTATCCCTTAGAGTACTTCTGTGTCCTTACTGAAACCCGGTATTAGTGTGATGACAATATAGACTATAATAGAATAGAAATTATTTATTTGACACACACACTCACACAACATAAAAGACATAATAACAAAAAATAAAAAATAATAATAATAACAATCTAGGTACTAATCTACAACATAAATAAAGAAAATAAAAACATAAAATAATTAGAAGAAAGTGACAAACAATATTCCATAGTATCCCAGTGTCTACATACCTTACCCAAAAAACAATACCCGCCATAATTTCCCATGGATTCTCCATTCAAAGGATTTTAAATTCCTAGTTTCGACAGGGTGTATCGAATGAATTATAATTTTCGTGTTGGCATTTTTAGAATCGATAAATTGTCGACAAATGCAAGCCTTCGACATAGACTATTGATCTCAGTAGGTACCATGCTAAGGGCTATCGATAAAATTATATAGATAATACCAGTTTGTAGATTCGATAGGATTGATCTGACAACTGAGTATGGATGTGAGGATGTCTGTCATAGGGAATACAGTCATGAGCATGATTTTATTTTTGTCAACCAAGTGGCTCATAAAACTATTTAGTAGAAACCTTAAGAAAATAAACGTGTCTATAAAATGCTCACCAACACTTTGAATGCGGAACTTCGTAACTCAAGTACTTGTGAACAAAATTTTCAGTTCTATTGGAATCGAATAGTATTCTCGTTCATTCCGCTTACTTTGGAGAAGTGGCTCGACTATACTAAAAAGTTTATAACAGAATAAGAACTGTGAATGTATAAACGAACAGTTCTGCATTTTGTGCGAACCAAGTAACAAGACTTATTTTATTTTAATAGAGACCGTAGTAGTAGCCACACGATCAACTGTTTGCAAATTCTACTGCCAGTGAAACCATGTAGAAATAATTTTGTTATTCAACTTTTGGTTGGAAATAAGGTATAACCAGCTGGAAATTATACAACAAACATTTTAATTGTATTTTACACACCTTAAACTAAGCTAAGGAATAGCTTCACATACCTACCCTAAAATTTATCTCTTCTTGAATATTCACTGACTGAGATTATTAATCCGAGTTTATTTTCAATATTTTTTATGATAATGTTTTAAATATAGCTTTAAATTGTTTTAACGATTGATGTTAGGTCTGAAGCTCCTCATGAAAAATTATGTCACTGTGGCTAAAAATCTATGTGAGTAGTTCAAGGAACTCTTCAGTTGCCTATATTTGCGAGTTTGAATAACGCAAAGGCCCATTTTTCCAATATACAATATTGAACATTCTCGAATCTAAAAAAAAGTCGAACGGTTACATATTCCTAATCAGCGCAGACAGGACTCTTGCACATGACTGCGGTGTGCCACCGCTATTTACCACCAATGTTCTAAATAAAATTGTTGCATATGAAGGTGATTACTGCAGGCTTGCCTGTGTACCGAAAAGATTAGAATCCGGCCGGTATATGAGTGAGATTCTACATCCACTTATTTCGACTTAACTTTTATAGTAACATAAACCATGTATAGCCAAAATCGAATTTTTAATAAAATATGTTTTTCCCCAGGGAATCTGTCAAATGTGTCAAAGTGGTGTTGATTGTGTCAAAGTAATGTGGTTGGAGTGACAACCACACTGCTTTTTTTTCAACAAATGTTTACAATTATTTTAACTTTTTTTTGGTATTATTAATGATTTAGTTATACACCTTCATTGGGTCGGATAGAGTATTTCGTTACATACCTACAGTAGGCTGCCTCAACTTGAGCCTAGTCATCACTCTACGCGGCATGTCGCGTTGCTTTTGGCATAGTAGAATCATCCATAGGGTAATATCGTAAGTGCTCGTCCCGCCAAAACCGTAATCTCATCTCGAGGCACAGATCGTCTGATAGTAACTGCGCTAGGTTCAGCCCGTCAGAATCGATTTGTTTAGTAATACTGTTATCACGCAAACTCGAGTAAACGAATAATGGATGAAGGACGATTTTGTGCTTAACAGTTTAATTGTTCGTCTCTCAGATGATATTAGCTTCTCCATCACAAAATCATAAAATCATTATAGCATCCAAAAATATCCAACCAGTTATGGTTTCATTTGATTCGGATAAAGTTAAAATGGGTCAGCATCTATAAAAAGGTCATTTTTGAAAAAATATAAACGATCTTTAAAATAAAATTGCCTCTATCGCTCGGTTGGTATGTTACAATGAAATATCGGCGTAAATACTTGAACCCATTTTTCGACTTTTTGTGGACAAAAATCCATAAAGTTTTATGTAGCTTTCATACTTTTATAATGTCAATAAGTAGACTGTAGAATTCTGTAGAAAGAGTCTTAAAAAATGACTACTCAACAATTCACTAAGAATAAACTCTTTCTTTTTTCAATTTTATCAGTCTCAATAGCGATTATTTTTGTTCGTTTTTGTGAAAAAGTCTTTTAACTTTAGTAATAAGATAAAAAGCAATCATTTTTGGTGCTAGGTTTTTTGCCGATTCTCTTTAGGAATTATAAATAAATACCCAACAGTCACATACAATTAGTCCTGACCCCCACACTAGGAATATCTTTATCGTTCGTATCGTTACTATGAGGACTATAGTAGGTACCACAGTACCCAGACCCGGTACAAATATACTTTTATTAAAAATTATGTTGGGCATTTTAACATTAGCACCATCTAACTCCCAAGTAAGCAGAGCTTGTGTTATGTGAAATATATGACTATACCTCTATACATAAACTATTTATTTACATTACTAGCTTCTAGCCACGGCTTCGCCCGCGTGGTCGGATAAAAAGTAGCGCATGTGTTATTCTGATATTATAAGCTATATTACTGTAAAGTTTCATCAAAACCCGTTCAGTAGTTGTAAAAGAGTAACAAACATCCATCCTCACAAACTTTCACGTTTATAATATAAGTAGGATTTTTGTAAATGCATACATATTATGCAGAACATGCAAACATTTGTCTCGCAGTTGGAATCGAACCCGCACCTCTTTTGACTCATCTGCGCGCTGTCTATAATGTTATGGTTATACAATCATAGAATAAGTTCGAGACACCTACTCTGTCTACAGCTAGTCCAGATGGCTTCAGTGCTACAGCCGTAGCGGCTGGAGTATACATTCCCAGAAAAAAAAACGATCCCTTCTGGTAGAGGTGGATCTATATGGGAATTTCCGGAAAAATCAGATATCTAGGATACAAAAAGCTAAAATATTTTCGTAATTTTTATTTTAATACTAAAGATTTCATGACTTTTCAACTAAGTTACATAATACAGTTTCAATACAGTGAGTTAATATATTTAATTCGCCGGTCACGTTAACATTTTAACAATTAACATCTCTATAATCTACCAAGTAATAACTTGTCAAAGTTACTAAATTAACGATATAAATATTAAAGATATAGAGATCATACAAATATCAACTATAGTATATAATAACATTTTTAGCGAAAATTCAAGTATTTTTCTCGGAGCTTTTTGTAATTTATGAATATTAGTCTAACATTTACAATGGAATGTTCTAATGAAATTGGAAAATACCCGTTAGACTACAAAAGTATTAAATTTTTGAAACTATCATGGTTATGAACATTATTTTTACTAGGAACAGAATTAGTACCATGATTTGTGAATTTGAAAGTTTCCCGATATTTTGACACATTTGCATGTACCATGATCACGGAAGGAACAGAACCGATATATACCTCTACATTAAAACTCACAAATCATGGTAAATATCCGGTTTTAGTAAAAAAATACAAAAGCAGTAGTTCATAAAGGGCAGTAGGTACGTTGTTAAAAGTGGAAAATTGCTCTGTCGTAAATCTCAGTCATGTGCGCTTATCTTTATGATTCATACGACCATTGGTGCTCGACATCATCGTTCATTTAGCGGAACTTCCATAAAGTTATACTAAAATTGTACCATTTTCAACCTACTCAAAAAAACAGAAGATTCTCAATTCGTTTGTATGTTTTTTTGTGTGTATGTATCGTGATATCTACGGGTAATGGGTAGGGTAGTCCCATATAGATTTTATGAAAAAAAGGGTGGAAATATGGGGGATAAAATTTCATATTGGAACTTTATCATCTTCCCGTTATTTGAAGTCTGTTTTTTATATTTTTATGATTAAGCAAAAAAAAGTTATTATTGACAAATTATAACTGAGTTGAATTTACGAATATCTTATTGAATCATAATTTAATTAAGAGCTTCTTCGATGTCCCCCTCAGATTTATCAGCTCTGAAACAAAAACAAAAAGGAAACATGTATCCTTTATTCTTAAAAAGGACATAGTATTTACTGTGTATGTATGCACAGGATCTCGAAAATGGCTCCAACGGTTTTGATGAAACCATATAAGGGGTTATGGGAAAAAAACGGATTCCATTGCTAAGAAAAAGCCCAGAGCTGAGAAAATCAGACGAGTGGCCGAGAACACTGTTTCATACCACGTTAACATATGGCTTTATTCGCGTACGAATTTTAACTACAGAGTACTAATCTGTAGCGGAATACCCTATATATTCCGCCACAGATTTGATTATTATTTATAAAATAAAACAATATCTACTGAAATGTCTTAACATTGCCATCACGTTAATGGCTTGATGGCTGGCTTTCCTCATCTCCACTTCGCTCATTTTTGTTGGATACCGGTCATACTGCTTGTTACATAAACTCATTAAACGTATTACCTAAATATCCTAAATGCACCTTCCACTACTTGCCGTAAGGACAAGAACGTCCTTTATTCCTGTAAAATTTATTAGAATAAAATACTAACATAAATCATCAGCTTATATCATAAATCATTAAGAAGTAAAAAGTCCTTTAAAATTATTGACAGAATAGTATGGCGTAATATATACTAACTTCTGCACATGGCTTCGACCTCGTGGTGCCCGGATAAAGGTGTAAGTTATATTACTGTAAAGTTTCATCAAAACCGGTAGGATGGATGTTTGTTATTCTTTCACGCAAAAGTACTTTTTGCGTGAAAGAATAACAAACATCCATCCTCACAAACTTTCGCGTTTATAATATTAGTAGGACTAAGATTCTGCCCACGGCTTCGCCCGCTTGGTTTTGGATAAAAAGTAGCCTATGTGTTATTCTGATTTTTAAATTATATTACTGTTAAGTTTCAAAATCAGTTCAGTATTTTTTGCGTGAAAGAGTAACAAACATCCATCCTCACAAACTTTGGCGTTTATAATAGTAGTAGGAAGTAGATTTTACACTTACGCGAAATAAGGGTGTTTTCCTTGCATCAAAAAGGAGAGTGCAGTCTTTGAGCTGCGTTTATTCGGTGGTCCGTTCCACGTCTCCTTGCTTAGCATGTGATCTGGAAGACAAATTAAATTCATATTGACCACAAACATCCTGCAGAATACAAGAGGCACATGTAGTTTTTTTCATAGAATAGGTAAATAAAAAACAAGCTTGTGTTGTTAGCAACAAAAACTCTGTTAACTTTGGGGCTAGATGAAGCTGAGTGAAAATGTTCAGCATAATTTTTTTTTTTTTTTTTTTGGTTTATTTTATGGGAACTAAATGACTGATATATATTTTTTTGTAAATGCATACATCAAAAAACACCGAGATCCGAGATAAATATTTGCAGATCATACAAGCATTTGTCCCGCGGCAGAAATCGAACCCGCAATCTTCTGCGTCTTAGGTGGGTCTTCGCCCACAGCGACAGAGATTGTCAAAAATTTTCTTTCAATTCAACTTTACTTATTTTCAGTGTCTTGGTGATTTCTGTTTATGATGCTACCACGCTAAGCCAGTTAAAGTGAAAACCCTATTATGAATGCGATAAGACTGTAATTTAAAAAAAAGTGTACTTTATACCTATATTACACAGAAATAATATAGGTACGTTATACATGTATATATTACAGAATATTACAGAAATAAAAATAAATTTGTGACCACGGCTATTTCAACACAGTCAAAACATTTTATCAATAAGGTAAACGTGATAAAAACCCGTAAAAAATATATAAGAAATATAATTGTTATTAAAGAATTAATAATAAAAAACACCTAATAGACATATAACACACTAAGATTTCCTGTAATGTGGGTATCAGGAACTATGAGTACCACAACACCCAGATCCGTACCACAGCGGAACCCGCACCTCTTGCGTTTCAACCGCTACGCTACCGAGGTCGACAAACATTCAAAACAATATTTTAGAATTCTATTTCTTTTTATTTGATGTAAAATAAGGCATCCATTTTTTCACAGTAAGTTTGCAAGACAATGCAATTCCAAGTGGAATTTTCTGTAATTTTGGCGAATGATGAGGATAACAATTGAAGTTCTTATTCCTAGTTCCTTGTAAAAATCACTTGTTTTTTTCTCACATTTTTCGTTCGTGTTATCGATATTAAATTCCCAGTATCCATTCCCCTTCATCTACTCGTAGCATGTGATCTATCAGATAAACGAGCTTTCTATTCACCAGACAGGAACAGATGTTAGCTACTTGCTTGCACTATGCAAAATGGCATCAAGAAAAATGTCACTATTAGCTTGATTGGTTGTATTCTACGTAGTGCTAGTGTAGGATTCACAAAAGTGTTTTATATTTAGTAACTAGCTTCTGCCCATGGCTTCGCCCGAGTGGTACCCGAATAAAAAGTAGCCTATGTATTATTCTGATGTATAAGCTGTATTACTGTAAAGGTTCATTAAAATCCGTTCAGTAGTGTTTGCGTGAAAGAGTAAAACATTCAACCTCACAAACTTTCAAGTTTATAATATTAGTAGGATATGATATAAACGAGGGAGCTGGTTACCACCGCAGGTTCGGGCCAATTTTTTAAACCCATAACGATGCAACTGCCTTGTTTAACCTTCTGTTAGCGGTTAAACAAGGCAGCTGCATCGTTCCACATTTCTCCACTGTGGAACAAAATGTTATTACCATTTACAAGAAGAGAGTTTTTGACTGAAAAACTCTCTCCATGTAAATGGTAACGCATGCGCATGCATATCCTCACCACAAAGCGTGTGAAAATAATTCACACGCTTTGTGGTGAGGATATGTTCGATTTATATGTATTGATTATTGATGGCGATAATCTTCAGCCGGTTCCAAGAATATAAGAACATGTTCCAAGAGGGTACCTACCTCATTTTCTCAATATCTTTACCTTTGTACGTGGGTAGGTACTCACTTTTAAATGCATTTCCAGTTCTTTTCTTGTATTCTTGCTCTAAAGCAGCCGGCAACAGACTGGGATACAATGGCAGCGGAGTTCGGTAGAAATCTGTTAAACAAATTCAATTCAATATTTAAGGTGCATAATTTAGCTGATTGGTCATCATTGGATCGTTTATTTTTTCTGGCAGAGTCAATATGGACGACCTTAGTAGCGTAACTGCATTCTCACCGCGGTTTGCAGTGTTTTTTTTGTGTTTCGAATCATACCAAGTCCTATGAGTAGAGAATCTGTCTCTACAGACATATATGATGTCAGTGATTGCCTAAATTTAATGCATACGGTAACTTAAAAAAACAATTCTATACGAGTTTATCCATACATTTTCGTAAAACCCTTCTCTTTTTAGGTAGATAAATATAATAAAGTCCCCTCATGAAAATGTAATACGAAAATAATTAAGCATTCAGTAATTTGATACGGGACCCAGCATCTCAAGGGATTCTCATAAAATAATGTTAATACTACACGTGAGTATACTCTAGCATTTTATGTTTTTACCCACGACGCAATGAACTCTATTAGTTTGCTACAAGAGGTTGTTTGTTTGTATGTTTGTCTATTACCATTTATTTAGGAAACGTCTTTTAAGATTGAAATGTGTTTTTTTTAATAACGAAGGTTTCGTTATTTAAAACGATTTAAAAAAAGCATATAAGATAATGTAACATCTTCTAATTATTATTATATTTTTTGTGTGTGATTTTTTGTACTTTTTACAAAGTAGCAATTTAGCAATGTATGAACACAGCTGTATAATCTCAATCTCCTCAATTTGTGTTTTAATTGGATATTCTATTCCCAAAGGTTATGTCCCAGTCCTTAATTTCAATTTTAAAAGTCTAAATTATTAATGTGTTTGCGGATGATTGAAACATTATTTCCGAAAACACAACCGAATTAATTTGATTTAATTATATTACCAATACGATTGGAAAATATAGAATAAGATTTAGATTAACTATATTATACAGTCACATGACATATTTATGTAATCCTAGCCCTGCATCGTAGGTTTTAGCCCACGAAGAATTGTTCGATTCCTTTTACTCATTTTGAATCTTTAACTATCAAAAAGGGTTTAATAAAACAATAGGTATGTCACCTTCAGAATGGCGCTTGGAATGCATCTACGTTTAATTCCTACTTTAACCATTTTTAACAACAACTTCGATTGTAAACATACATCCAATGTTTCACTATCGATCACCTATACAGACCAAAACCATATTGATTGATAAAAGTAATTCATTCCTGACACACGCCACTATAATATGATAAACATTTTCCCTACTCAGTACAGTTCGGTGAACTAGTTTTACTGACACAAGCTACTACAATATGAAAAACATTTTCTACCTTATCATACTCAGTACAGTTCGGTATACTACCTCTAGTATTACCCGAGAAATAACCAAAACTATTAATTGGAATGTGTCCCGATCGGAGCCTCATCAACGTGACAATATCAGACCCAGGCGTCTTGACAAATGCCACTTTCTGCTGGCGTCAATTTCTGGGGAAAGATTGGATTATATGCTGTTGAAAAGTCATGTGACTGCCAAGTTATACCTTTTGCGTTAGCGTGAAAGGAAAACTAAGTAAAATATATTTGTCTAGAACCTGGTTATATCCGAACCATCTAACCACGCTGACCTAGCTAGCTGGGCCTTGTATTGTCCTATACCAAATTACTACTATTAATTTAATTCAAATTTACTATGGAATCTCTCGTCTAAATATTATTTTCAATTACTTTATACTCGTAAGTAGTAATAAACAGAGTATCGCCACAGATATTATACTACTATCATCGCTATCCAACTAAGATACAATGTAAGGCAGCCGATAACATCTGGTTACGGATAGTCGATGGATTTAAGGGACCATTTGTCATGGCACTCTTGGGGATCCTTATGATTTTGTCTAACAAGCTGTTAATGAAATACTTACAGAGCACACGATCTTCTAGTGGGCCCTCATCTCCTACATCATCTGAACGACCTCGTAGATAATCTAAAAAAAAGTAAGTGAAAATAACCACATTAAATTATGTATAAATATATGTATAAACAGATGAAATAGTTGAGCCATGTTTCATAGATAGCTTAACTGGTCCAGATCACTACTAGGTGGAAGCGGTTTTAAAATGCTGGTTATATTGCAACGCTGAATGGCAATTCAAATGGCAAACCTAGACGTCATACGAAAAATAAACATTCATATTCCAAGATTTTCCGATATTAAAAATTCACTACAATTTTTTATCAGAAATTTTCTTTTCTAGGCGTTCAAAGGCATCTGAAATTTATAAAGAGGTAATTTTTTACTTTCATTGACCTAATTCATTTCAATTAATAAAGACAAAAAGATACAGTCAACGACAAAAACCAATTAACAATTTGATGCGAATTTTCTTAAGATTTCATAAATAAAGTAGCTAACTTTAGATACCAAATACATAGTTAAAATCTTCATGTAGCTCTATATTTAAAAATAAAAGCTAAGGGTTCTAGAACTATATTTTTATTTTATAAATAAGTACTTACCTACTATGTAATGCCAGTTTTAGCACGTAGGTCGGTACACCTACGTGTTAACACTCGTATTATTGATGTAGGCATGAAGGCTGCTCGCTTAAAGTGGGATTGGGTGGGTCATGTGGCTCGAATGCATCCAGATTGTTGGGCAAATCTAGTTACTGAGTGGTTGCCGAATAACAGAGGAGGTCGCCGCGGATGACCAAGAAAAAGATGGCGAGACGACCTGAATGCATTCGAATCCAAATTGCCAAAGGTGGCAATGGACCGAGTGGCATGGAAGGAAAAAGGGAAGATCTTTGCCCAGCAGTGGAACAGTATAGGGTATTAAAAAAAGTACTTAAATAAGGAAAAAAAAATATCTTACTAATGCTGTTGAAGTCTCTACAATATAGGTATTTTAAAGACTTCAAGCAGCAGTGTCGTAGACTTCACAGCTCCTGATCAAGTGTGATTTTAACCGCGACGTATACCTCTATTTTGTCATTTTTCTCCGAAACATTGATCCAATTCAAATTTCTTGCAATCGAGTTTGTATGACTTCAAGAATGGGTACGTAATATCACAGATATTAAAAAACGTAATATGAATAGATTATAGCGATGATGTCGAGGGTTTTCTAGTGACGTAGCTTGCCTAAATTCTAACAGATAGTTTGGTTAAGCATGTCCAGAATTAACCACTAGTTCATACAAACTTATTGACTTTTCGTCATACTCCAAACTAAATAAATTCTCAAGAGATATACAAAAATTTACAATTAAAATTTCAAATTAAAAACGGTATAAAAAGGAATACTATAAGATATCGGATTATTTAGATGATAAAAACTCTTGGGATTGAAAATGTTCCAACTCGATAAAAAAAATAGGAACCTATTGTTTTCTAAAAGGATCATTTTAAAAAAAATCAGCACTGTTTTCATGCCTTTCTTTCCTGGCTTGATTGCGGAGGAACAGGCAGAACCTAGAATCGTAAAATCGACGTTTCAAAGTGATCCTTGTGAATAAATGAATGTTGCCTTTGACTTTAACTCCGTGGTTTTCAATATGAATGGCGCAATATGAAAAGACCGTAAGCTAAATCTTTGTAGAGCGGTGATCGACAGGAATATTTGTCGGAGATAGCATATTTGCCACCGAAATCGGCAAGCCGATGGGCCATCACAGACCCTCATTTCACTTTATGCTCTATCTTGGATCTCAGTTCAACTATCTATACGACAACGTTGAGAAAATATCACCTATTACCAGATAGGTAGTCTCTTTTATTGCTAGATTTGGTTGTTACTAAGAATATTGAGTTATATAGCCGTTACATAAAGGAATATGACAGGGCAGGTAAAATATATTAGTCAAAAAATATAACTATTGTGATATACCTACTAGTTATTCAACTTAAGTGAGAACAATATATAAATAATACTGGACATTTTCCACACAGCATCATCTAACCCCAAACTAAGCAGATCTTGTATTATGGGAACTAAGTACATGACTGATGTACTACTTATATACTTTTTTTTTGTAAATACATTCATATTATACATAGAAAACAAATAAAGATTATACAAACATTTGACCCACGGCGGGAATCGTACCCGCAACCTTTTGTGTCTCAGGCGGCTTTCGCCCACTGCGCCACAGAGGTCGTCAAAAAAATAATATTATTAATAAAACATCGGAAAAAAGCTACTTACATAAGATGACATAAAACACGCTCACAACTATTATCCCCAAGATGGACAACCTCAGATTCAAAGATACTTAGAGCGCTGATCAGCGATGAAACCGAGTGACATATTTTATTATGTACTACCTATAGTACCTACTAGCTTTTGCCCACGGCTTCACCCGTGTGGTACCCAGATAAAAATGTTATTCTGATGTATAAGCTATATTACTGTTAAGTTTCATTAAAATCCGTTCAGTATTTTTTGCGTGAAAGTGTAACAAACATCCATCCTCACAAACTTTCGCATTTATAATAGTAGTAGAATAAAGGTATTGGACATAAAAAGATACAAAAAGCTCTGTAACACACAGGAAATTAGACTGACGAGGCGTAGGTTAATCGTGTCTCATTAGCACCCTTTAGGTGCAAACCACTAATACTTATTCAATCTGACATGAAAAAAATAAGGAGCTTAGGTACCTTTGTAGAAATTGAAGCCATCTTTGCCAATCTCTGAGCATTTAGTGGGCACCGCGACGGCCAACAGCGCCAGAATTGATATAAATGCCTCCCGCATTTTCGTTTATTAAGACTAATGAGCTAGCAAGCGGCCATACAGACTAGATTTATCACCGGTAAAGAAAACACTGACGAGACGGATCTTGCATCCGCTTTTATAATATCCAACGGATAAAGGGTAGGGGTGGGCGTAGAGGTGCGTACGTAAAAGGCAGGGTGGGTTCGATTATGCGCGATACCTGAAAAAACAATAGGTAGATGAGAAATCAAAGCTGTATCCATTTTGAGTCCTATTTCAACTAAGGTTACTAAGTAGATAAGCCACACCAATACCTACACTATTTATGCCTATTTCTTATCATAATTATTCACGTTATTTGTACCGCCGCCGTTGTCGTTTATAGTCACAACATCATCTGTTCCAAAAGTTTCATGTGTCTGTAACTTGACCAGCTTTTGTTCTCTTAAAAGTGTCCATGTCATGTCGTGCCTCACATTTTCGTATGTATATGCCAATAGCCGTAAATAAAATAAAAGAAAGCTCTTAATTTAACATTTGTTTTATTCAGAGCCATACAGTTTTACGAGTTTGATTAAGTTATAGTAAACTCATCAACATTAGAAGGAAAATAGATCAGATCAACGCTTAATGATCCAGATATCGTACCATCATAGCAAATGCAGTTAAAGCATGTTTACGCTACTAGCTTCTGGCCCCGTGGAACCCCTAAAGATTGGTTTACGTTGTTTATTTATTAATTCCTTTGTTTTTGTATATTTTTAATCAATATAAGAGTAGGCGTTTATGATTTCATAAAATAAAGTTGATCCGTTCTGGTTACCAACATAGTACATCATAATTACATTAACACTTTTATATTTTATACTGGTCTTTCAAAAGTAAATACCTAATAAACATATATACGGACAATACAGTCATATTGCTTAGGCGAATTTATTGAATTAAATTTAGTTGAATTTATAAAAAATAACTATTCTGTCTTTGTTAACGCGAATGTGAAAACTGCGCTAGTAAAGTATTATATAATAATCTATGTTCTGTGTTTCAGATATAGCGTTCTGCCCTCGGCTTCGCCAGCGTGGTATTCGGATAAAAATATGCTTATGTGATAACTAAGTTAAATCGGGTAAGTCATTACGAAAATTATTAGAAACAAATATAAAAAAAGTTGCATGTATAATGTTACGTTTATCCTTTAGACCCAGCTGATCACTGGATTCGTTTTGGACGCGTGTAAGCATAGATACCTACAGACTGAACTGAATGTTGCTAAATACCTATAATATGTACGCGCTACGAAATTATTTTAATTCCAGGAAGTGAAGCTATATGAAGAAGTCAGATAACTGTAAAATGCGAAGAGACGTTAACAGGCCTACTTTCCTGTGCCCATAAGTCCGTGCATCCGACAGCACCGCGGGGTATCGCCCACAACCATGGAAATGAACAGGACAGGCTATTTTTAAACATGATTGTTGTATGTATGGAGTATGATTTCAATGGCTCTTGGAAAATGTCAAGCCTTGTATTGTTTATCCACGCAAAATACCGATGGAAAATAAGAATACAGATAATGTGGTGGGAATGACCCAAGGTAAGTAATGTTTTAGGTTTTTCCGATTATTAAACATAATTAAATTTAAAAAAATAACTTACTAATCGCTTTATTTTATTTCATTGTAATTCCTGACGTTTTGAAGGCTTTGCAGCTTTCGTGATTGCAACTAGATTAGATAATAATAATAATAATGCTTGGCATTTTCACACAGCATCATCTAGCTCCAAAGTAAGCAAAGCTTGTGTTATGGGAACTACATGGCTGATATACTAAATACATTTATATTATACATAGAAAACATACCCGTGAAAAATATGTGCATATGTAAACATATGTCCCGCGGCGGGAATCGAACCCGCAACTTGACAGGTGTCTCAGAGATCTTAAAAACGATTACTAAAATCACTATTACTATTCAGTCTGTTTTTTTCTTTTGATTTATGCAATCATCTCACTTGGTGTCTTGAAGTCTAACGTTATCGTGTTTCATGTTGGATTTAATTATTTTCATAAAAGGATTTCAAACTGGTGGGACTTGCAAACCATCTGCCCTTTTAACATTTGGATATTTTAAAAACGTCAGCGATAACAATTCAATAAAAAGACGCAATTAATCTAAAAGTGTTTAATTTCATTAATAAAGATTGGGTTATTTATTTATTCATTTGATTTGTTTTTAATTGAAGAAGGTGAGAGTAGCAGCATTTTTTTCTATTTTAAGGTCGGAAAATAAAACTGCCTAAGAAGTTGGCTCATATAACTCAAAATAAAATTATCATTAGAAATCTATCAAACCGAGAGAAATCAGGGTGTGACATATGGACGGACAAACGGACAGTCAGGACATATTGGCTCCAAAAATACGGTTCTGTTTCGAATTAAATATTTCGCTTATTTACCAAATACCTCAGTTGTTCCATACAAAATAAAAGCGCTTGGCTTGGCCGCTGAGCTTTCAAAAACCTTTTGTCGTCCACCTGAAAAGTCACTACTCATTATAATGCTTGCAAAAGCGTCAAATTTAACTGCAGCAGAACGATACGAAAATGGCCGGATTTCTGACGACACTTCACAGCGGGGCTTTCAGCAAATGAGCGACGGCCTCTATGCCACGGACAAAGAGGCCCTTCTCGCGTTCCCGGGTCTTAGTGCGGACCAGAATACGCAGACCCGCCAAACCTCTCATAAAACCACGGAAACAACAATGCAGAACGAAAGGCCGTGGGTCAATTTAAATAAGTCGGCGTCAAAAACGTGGCGTCGCTGCACATTTCTGCAGCAAAGAACTATAATTCCGTTGACTTGTATGATGTATTTTTTATACTATCGAGGTACACATTTTTGAATAAGTTTCCGTTTATTACATTTAGCTTTATCACCAGACTACACTAGTGATTGCGCTAAGCAGTAGAGCAAAATAAGCATATTTTTCTTCGTCGTGTTACCTATTCTTTCTTGGTCACCCTGCGTTAGGTGTTTTTCTTTACCGTTTGAGATAGTATAAAGCACCTTCAACAAATTACAAAAAAATACACTAGGTATATTACTGATGAAAATAAAAGAAATGTACAATTGGCGGCTCATCGCTCAAAATGATCACTTCCAGGCAACCTTAGGACGCCTGAACATGCACGACGGAATTCGAACCCACTATGGAAATTCGGGGACTCTAGCACTAGTATTATATTATAGAGGTATACTATCTGTGCCACTATCTACCTAATTTACACCACACAGTGCACCACGCAGTAAATTATTTTTCATTTACGTGTTATTCTATTCGAAAGGTAGTAACAAAATGTAGGTTGCCGTATGTATATGAGCCGGAGAATGCAGTATTATTTAAACATAGCCTGAAGGAATTTCAAGCGTCTATTGGATAGCTGAAACCGCCTTTATCAAGCGCTAAGCGAGCGCAATTCTCTCCTGTCAGCCCATTCTTAGTTGAAGTTGTTACTAAAGTGGCTTGGCAAAGCCAAAGCAAGAGCTTGGCCAAAAGGTAATAAGGATTTATTCATCAAACAGAGAAATCACAGTAATTATCCAGTGTAAAATATATGCGTTCTCGCAATTATAGGACGCTACAGCGTGCACAAAGTAGACGAACTAGTTTAACACTAAATAAAATGTACATAGGTGGGTTCGTTATCCTGCAATCTTCAGCAATGACTTAGGCATGTTTTACTCACACTTGTTCATCTAGATCTGTCAATAAGGCATGTCTAAGAATTCGTTCGACTGTAGAGCATATTCATACGTATTATGAACGTATTTTTTTTTTAGGAACAAAAAGTATATTTGGTCATTGAAATTATTATAAAACTTATTGTGTATTTGGAAGGGTGCTAGAAACATGCTAGTATTTTATGTTATACAATTTTATGTATTGCTGCTCGGCAAATCATTGAAACGTCACCCATACATATGGTGACCTGACGGAACGTTGCTTATCTAAGTTAAACCGCCACTGGTACTGTATGTATATATCTGTGAGACCGCATGTTTACCACCAACATACATCACAAATGTTTATGTTTATGTTAATGTATTGGTAAACTACCAGTACACTAATGGTTTATTATTGGATATAATCTTAGCTCAAAAATCACGCTGCGTAAGACCGGCGCGTCACCAACTAATTAGGTTATATTGACTTCACCAGTAACGGGTTAAAGAGCTATTACTGCTTTACGACCTACAAAACGTCAGCTAAATCAACGGCAAACTGTGGTCTAATTACCAGTTTTTCATGGACTTTGTTTGAGCAAGTATTTCAATTTTTTTATGTATATTTATGTCGGTTCTATGTTCAAATGCTACTCCAGCTTCATTCAAATACAAATAAGATTTCCAAAGTACTTACTTAGATGTAAGTACTTAACTATAAGCGAGTGTTTTCCAGAAAACTCATTCTTAAGCAAGCCTTATCTAGGTTAGTTACCGAAAAACCTAATAGACAGAGGAAGATAAACCAATCTAGAACAGACTTGGCTGCGCCCAGATATAGGTAAGCATAATTCTTTAATATCTATATCAAAGAAATCCAAGAAACAATACCGCCTCTACAATCTGGTTCCACGAAAATTGCTTGCACACTTCCGACGTAGCGCAATAAATAAAAGATCTTTCACAGTGCCCTAAATTCGATTACGTACGTGTCGTATTGGATTCGCATCGTGACGCGGAGCGTCACATGTCGGAGCGGATGTGTCGTGGCCGCGTCACGCGGATATGTGAGGCGTCATTTGTCACTGCGCTTCGATGCGGGTAATCTTTGTCCCATCCGAAGGCATACCCGCATGTTTGGGGCTTTTATTCGGTATGGAAATGATCAAGCAACGATAGAGCGGTAACGAGATAATATTATTTGCCATGATGGGAAATACAGTTACGTAATTAAGATCTCGATGGTGTGGCGGGCGAGTAGCCAGCTGCGACGCAAAAGGTGCTGGTTCGATTCCCGCTACAGGACAAATATTTGCATGTTCTGCAGATATTTATCCGGGTCTGGGTGTTGTGGTACCACAGTACTCGTAGTTCCTGATGCCAACTACAAAGGGCATCATAGTGTGGGTCAGAAATATGTACCTAGGTATGTATGTGTATGTTGGGCGTTTATTTATTTATTTTATAATTGAGAGTGTGGGTAAGTAGGTATCTACATACACAGTTAATATATTACACATATTACATATATTAATATATTACATATACAGACTTTTTTTAATATCGAGGTCACAAATATCTTGAAAATTGCCTGTATCGTGGGAACTACGAGTAGACCATGGTTTCCTACTACTTAGATAGGTACCTACTTATACAGAACGGGAACAAAAAATCTAATAAGATAATGGCAATAGTTGGCGACCTCGGTGGCACGGCGTTCGGGTAGCCGGCTGAGACGCAAGAGGTGCGGGTTCGAGCCTAGCTGCAGGGCAACTGTTAGCATGTTGGCAGATATTTGTTCAGTGTTGGGTGCCATGGTAGGTACTCGTAGTTTCTGATGCACATGATACGGGGGATTCTATTGGGCTCTCGACTATTGAGACTGTTGCATTTTTTAAATCAAGCAGCGGAAATCTAACAGCACCTGCGTCATAGCCGATTATTCGCACAAGTCACAGATGTTACTATTGAAGTTCTTTGATTAGTTACGAGCGTTATTTTGACAACAATGAAAAATTACAACAATAGAAAAGTCATCCAAAAGCTTTTAGCCCGAAACTTTTCTAACATTTTCGGTCAAAACATGACGCAACTGATCGATCACGTCCCGTTATAAATATCCTTTTGTAAGTGATAGCCGAGCAAACGACACTGCCATAACTTACCGAAGAGTTACTATAGCAGGGTTTCAGATTAACGAATAGTTACTCGGTAAGGGTTGGAGGAATGACACGGGCGTCAAAGGGTACAAAGATTGTGGACAGGCGACATAAATCATTGTCATGTTGTAAAGCTGGCGGACATAAGCCAACGAGCTGTTAACTGGCCTGTCCTGCTATATTAATTTAAGGTATTAGGTAGGTAGATACTTTCTTAAATGGTTTGTCGCTGTTAGTTTAATGGGCGGTAAAAAAACAAACGTTGTCACTGTATCACTGTAAAATTTTAACAAAGCCCCTATACAGCTGCATCATAATTATTTGTTTGCACCTATTTTTCAAATTGTGACCTAACTGTAAACTGACGTACCCAAGTGTTATATAGGTCCCTAAGGCTGAAATAAATGAAATAAAATCACCTTAATGGAAACCCTCAGTTGTAATCTCAGTACGCAAATCCTTGGATATCATGAGAGTAGTCAGAGGCAAGTTAGAACATTATATTTTGCACATGCTACGTTTTACATTGAGTATAGTTACCTATAGTTAACATTACTATAATATACGAATTTTAGTATTGTGATAGGCTGTAAACCCTATACCGCGCTACTATATTTTGGGCCATAGCTAAACTATATTTCAGAACTGCCATCACGTCACTTATTCATTCTTGGCATTGTTTATAGAGCAAGGTGGCCATGAAAAGATAAAAGCTAGCGTACATTTATTCTATTTAAAAATTAAAAGTTTCATAGAAAATATTAAAAAAATGTTATAGTAAAACATGCGTTATTTGGTCTACCTATAATAACATATTTAAGTATATTACTCGTAGGTATAAACAATACCGTGGATAGAGGAAATAACCACATTTTTTTGTTCATTGGTACGTAAAAAAAAAAAAAAAAATTAGTAAATTACTACGTCACGAAAAACGTATCGATTCTCTGTAAACAGTCAAAAATCAAGGCGTCATCATTTTACGAGCCTTGATAGAGTTCCTCTTTTGCCATAATCAAGAAGTGAAGTACCTACCTACCTACATCTTTCAGCCATCTTTCGGGTCATTCCCACCACATCCAAAAAAGATTCCCACTCACATCTATATTTTTACCTGTTTATCGGCGTAATGGGCCTCAATGTCAATAATGTTTTACTACGGATATACTATGGTATCTTATAATATCAAAGCTGCCATTTTATATAAGTGTCAGTAAGGTATTTCATATAATGATATCAAAGCTGCAATACTTAGATACCGTATAAAACTATCAATGGTGTTGGTCGATGGTCGACTTCTGCAATTGAAACAAGCAGAAGATCGCCTCTATTTGTTCGCAGTGGAATCTCTCGTAGTGAAATTGTTGCTTTTACGAATTCTTTGGTCACAAACATCGGGGGCAGACGGTTTAAGTAACAATTTGGTGTCCGAGTCCATTTGCGGTGGGCTCCTAATAGAAACGAATGCACAATATCTGTCGGACTTATCACTGTTTACGCCGGATACGTGCGGCGTGTGTCGAACACGCTTCTAATAAAGTGTCCTATTTCCACGCTGGAATATCGGGTTTGATAAGTCCATGTCGTCATTCATCAATTAAGGCTCGAGTTTACCATCCAATAAAGGGTAGTCACCTAATCAAAGCTTTTTGACACATGTTTTCATCAATGGGTAGACAACCGTCCGATTATTTTGTTGGTAAACTCTAGCCTAAATAGCTTAGTAGTACATCGGTAGCGGTTTTGCTAAATTAACGAATTTTAGTATTTAGGTACCACTGATTTACTACAATCCTGTGGGTAATATGTAGGGATAAAAGTCTGACATTCGTGGTATTACATTTTATATAGATTCTATTTTAGGAAAACAAGCATTTTGATATATTCATCAAGCAATGAAAATATTTATGAAGTTTGTGTCTGACTTTGAATACGAATTATGTGTGAGGTACAGGGATAAATAAAATATACTATAATTCAACCTTGTAATATAATTAAATTTTATTGGCATTATGTATAAAATATCTAAAATTCCGATTAATTCACTAAATAAATATCCGGACTTTTTATTAGTCTTAACATATCATCAATTCTCAATACAACATTATATTTCTACCTCGAGTTTCTTAAGTATGTAGGTACTATTGGTACCTACACACTTAACTACGATTAGCTACGATTTTTCATGTCTTTATTTTTCAAAAAATACCACTGCGGGGTGGCCGGACAATTAAAAAAAATAAAGTCAAATAAACGGAATTTAGTTATACGAGATCTTGCCTACATGATTTTAAATGTACATGTACGTATTACTATTTTATTTACAAATGAATTAAATTGCTTTGTAAGTAATAAGGCAGTGTTACTTATGTCAAAAAAGTAAATGTTTTTTAAAAGCAAAATAAGTTTTTAAAATTGAATAAAGTGTAAAACAAAGGTACTTACTACTTACTAAAACCTTAATTATGCGATTTATTTGAGATTATACAGATTACTTCCTAAAATCTAAAATAAAATATGCTAAAATCTTAAAAAAAAATATTAAACAACTTTATATTTTATTTTCAATTAATATTGTGAATACATTTTTTTTTCAATACTGTTAGCATACAACTTTTAGTTTAAGACGGTGTCGTTTTGTGCTATAATACTAAATATATCTAAACAACCACCAAAGCTGACTACAAAATGCCATTAATACTAGAAATAAAATCATTATTTTTAAAAATAAGTGCACCTTACAAAATCATCATTTATAAATTAAATTTGTGGCAGAATTTGAAACCAATAAATGAGTATTCTTACTAAATATCATATTTTTAACTATTATGTATTACCTTAAGGTACGGACTACTAAAAAAACAAGGATTAATTAATCAGCGCATATTGGGACAAATTTAAAAAAGGTTTTGTTTATAGAAAAGTAAAAACCTATCAGCTCACTTACTCCCTTATTTAGCTACTTATTCTCTATTGCAGTCACATAAATTGACTGCTACCTTATAAATATTCCATAGTAATATAGGAACTAGTACAAATCTCTTGGCTAATTCTGTTTTAAATCTTATGAACATCTGCGCTTAGCTTAGGCAAAGACGTTTTTCATCGAAATCTGACATTAATAACATATCGAACGAAAAATGCGCTGATTAAATTAATACTTAAAGCCTACTTATTAAGTTATTACAGATACTACATTACGTAAAATATTGTCAGCTTCTAATCTCCTGCTGCTCTACTCCCGACCCAAATTGCGCTCGAAATGAAATATACTCGTAAATCATAAAACATTTTAGTCAACGCTTTATAAGCATAAAATGAAATAGGGCTGTCACTGTCCCAAAAAACAGCACCAATTCATGGGCACACTCTTAGCACGCGCCCGCAAATCATTTATACTCTGTGCATTGTAGCATAGCAAGTGGCCTAACTTGTGGCAAATCGGAAAATAAGCTAAATCGTAGTATATTTTCCCACACATAACAACAACATTTTTTTTAGGTTTACTATTGATAGTTATCAAATTACGTATAATTAAATCGCGATATTCGCGATACGTTTGCAGTACCAAGTTAACGGTTTCTATCCTGTACGTACTCTATCATCAGATCGCGTGTTTACACACTTTCGAATAAAAAACCACGCACTGCTACCACGCACAGAGTGTAGGTTCTACAACATTTTGTAAAACGTAATAGTTTCAAATAATTCAGTGACAACACTTTTGAGCGTAGGTACGTCGGATTTAATACTTTTTAACTTGTGACCAATATTTAACATTGTTTATATATTTACATAAATACATTTAATTATATACTTTATTCATCTCACAGTTCCCATAAGGCTTATTGGCGATTTGAACACAATCATGTCTACGCTAAATAGAGTTGGCACCAACATGTTTAATAGAAGACTTTAAAGAGGAGGGTAATTTGATTCTGTTGGCATCAACTATATTTCGCAGAGATCTCTTACGAGTACGGCATCATTTTATAAAAGGCAGGCACTTATAGTAATTTCTGTGAAGTCTCAAGATTTTTAAATGTGAATAGGAAATGTTTAGGAAACGCCAAAGGGAGTAATGTTCAGAATTGCAGAGAGATTCAAGGTAATTTATATCGTGAAGAGATAATAGAGGTCCTAAAAACATCAGACACACACGTATATTTAGTCCAATAACAACCTATTTCAACAGAAAGTTCAATATTCAGAACTTTCTGTTGAAATAGGTAATAAGATTTCACAAATCTTGTAAGTATTAGTGAAATCCGACTGATTTCATAAATACTTACAAGATTCACAAAATATTAGGAAACTATATCAGTCTTGCTATTCAAGCCGTTATTTATTGGTTAGCATCATTATCATGGAGAAATAGAGATTTTGAATTGTTTTTATGGGGTCAGTAAATTTTAGGGAAGATAGTGATTATAATTTGGCCAATAATACTTTATACGAAGAAAAAATGCACAAATAATGCAAGTTATATGAGGAAATAGTTATGAACAAAAAAGAAAGATTGAAGAATGCGTGTCAGTATGCAGGGTGAATACTGATACACCACTAGAATATATATAGACATTAACCCGAAAGGGGGTTATTCGAAACAAAATTTGTTCTAGGATTTTTCATAATTCGTCTTTTTTCAATAATCAGAGGGTGGTAAAAACTCTGCTTTTTAGGCTGTTTTATGTTTTTTGGTATGACAAACATGTTATTAGCTTAAGAGTAACCTTAGGGTTGGCAACCACTCCAAAATATATATAATTAAAAGGGTATTTTAAACAATTTTGTAAATTAAACTTGTTTTTTAGAAAAACTTGTTCACTGGTTATTTGGTTTTTAAAGTGTTAAAAACTTGTTCCATTAAGGAAAACTTGTTCACTTTCATGGGCAGAATAACCGCCTTTCAGGTATACGTGATAGGACACCCTTAACATACAAAAATGAGGGAGAAAAGTGGAGATTCCAAAACGAATGACCTTGATATACCAAAAATGTGGGTAGAAAAAAAATGAGGGGGAAAAGTGGAGATTCCAAAATGAATGAACTTGATATATCAAAAATGTAGGTTGATAAAAAATGAGGGGAAAAAGTAGAGATTCCAAAAAGAGTGAACTTAGTATTCAATAGAGAAAAGCAATGTATAGTCGCTCAGCGGCGTCAGCTGATAGAACGCAGTCGGGGACGCGGCAGCGGGCTCACACGGCAACAGGAGATGCTGATTGTCAGTGCCACTTCGCCTTCTGGGCGAATATGTCGGCGCGCAGGTTTTGGGCGAAGCATATTCCGAGTATCTGCGGGACAAAGTCATTATCATTATAGTATAAAGGAGACTGAGCTTTATTGTAGAAATAATAATGTACTACATAGGTATTTCTAATTGAGCTATCTATATCGTAGCCAACACGTATACACGCTCTTTTACATAACGACTAGCCGTAAAGACAAAACAACGCTGTTTTTTTTTTAATTTAAACACACGCAATTTTGGACATGTCAGCGTGTCCACGGATTCTAATTAATTTTGTATAGATTTTTCATGAAACAGTAAAACTTGGCCGAATTGAATCGAATTGAAATCTGCTTCGTGTCATATTTTAGTGGATCCTTTGTTGAGCAGTGGACGCGTGGCTTTAGACCTAGAAAGACAATCATATTACAAACTACGCTGTAAAGCCTTTTCGGCGTAGATTATTTGTAAAGAGTTAAAATATCTGAGATGAATATCTTTCAGGCACAAGATTTACAATACAAAATCTCACCAAACATTTAAAGTAAAACACATGCAGAGATGGAAAATACTCAAAAATTTAAAATATTTAAAAACGGGATGATGCGGAGGAGGGCAGCTGCGACTGACAGCAACTTCAGATTGCAAATAGTCCTATAGACCATAGTCGTTAACCCTATCAATCTAGGACGGCATGACCCGTCTTGTTACTTCTGGGTATCTAAACAAATACCTCACACTTAGTTTTCCTTTCACGTTAAACTCTTTTCCTGATTGAACCCAATTCAGCTGGTTGCTCCCGGGCAATTCATTGAAACATGCGTTTGTATGTCTTTTTCATATATCAAAAATAGTGCCAAATACTCAGAATTATCTTAATGATTAGACTAACTGAACATGCACAGGTTGAAAGATTAGGTGCAGTAAGTGTTTAAAAATGTTAGCATACGTTCTTTTTACATTACTTTCTGTCCTCTTTCATCCCATGTATGACCTACCCCAGTACTCGATTAATAAGATTGATGACTATGAACTTCCGGTCTAGCAGTAACTGTATATTAATCTGTGGCAAAGCGACACCAATTTTCTATGAAAATTACCGTTTGTAGCTGCATTGTCGCTGCCGTTTGCGGCCTGCGATCGTATCCCGAATCATACCTTTAGTTAGACCTCACTTGCATTTTCATCGGAGATATTGGTCAAAATCATCTATATCAAGTGCAATTACAGAAAATTCAAACTTACTTGTGCAAAAGCGGTACAAACAGCGGACGTAGCAACTATTAACAGGTTGTGGTCAAACCATTCCTCGGCTCCCTCTAGGCAGCCCTTGTCAAATATTATCTTAGCAATATCAAAATTCTAGAACAAAATAAAAATAAAAACGTGAATAATACAAACCAAAGAGCAATGGTGATCTTTAAACAATATCTACGACTACACTAAATATAGAAAATACAACAAAAATACACAGTGATCGCTCTAACTAAAACAAGAAATCTAAGAAAAATATTAACCCTCTACTTTTTGCGAGCCGTTTACAAGACAAGATACATTTATATCATATCAAATTGACAGCTATAATAAGACATAAATAAATCACCCCGCTTGCACCCCTGTAAAGCAGGATGGGGGGGCTAAACAAATACCACTTTCTGTTGACGTTAACGCCTGCGGAATGATAAAATTGTATGGAAATGTCACGTGACATTCAGCAAATGTCATTTCCATACTTTTATCATAATTTCATAATTTCCATAATTTTATCTTTCCGCAGTTAAATGGTCTCCCCATAATTAGTTACCTAGCCTTTCTACAAAAAACAAAATAACAGTGCGTAGATATTTGAGAAGACCAAGTAGGGGGTAATCTGAAGCACGTCCAAACATTGCATTAGGCATATGCCCGCGCTTTGCAAGTAGTTAGCATAACATTGAAATTATGATGGAATTATTTAATTATTATATTTTCAGTTTCCGTCTCACGACTGTCGAGCGTACGGACGATGCTCATGAGAAAGGACCTCTAAACGGTCAACGAAACGTCAGCAGGAGAATAGTAAAGTACGTGGTAATAATATCCTAAAAAGTAATCAGCATTTCTACAAAAATATTGTCTTTTCATAACAGGGTTGATATTTTTCGACTACAATGCATGAATCTATGGACACAGGCTTTTGCACCTTCAGAGCCAGGGGTCCGAGTATGAGGGCAGCCGCTGGTGCAAAGCGCCTCTGCAGCCAATCCTCGCCGGCGGCCATACAGCCTCGCTCGTGGATCACTCGCTCGCTTAGTTGCTGCGTTTCATTAGTAGTCAGAACTCATCATCAACAACATCCTGTACAAGTCCACCGCTGGACAATATGCCTTCTCCGAAGAATGTCATGAACTATCTTCTCGAATGCGACCAAGAACCGGACGGATGGACCGATGTTGCGAGAAGTCGATGAATGGAGATGTCCAAAGATTCAGAACTCATTACACCAAAATTTAAGAAAGCAACGTTTTGAAGTTATCTTGAGTTTTTTTTTGTGGTGACCGCTTTTCAATTGTTTGAAGTTTCAGGCGATGCCTGAAACTTGAGCTTTTCTAAATGAGCTACGTGGTGTTCTCGTAGCCATTTCGGGGTTCTCGTTGTACTCCAAAAACAACCGTGAATTAGATAAGTCATTCCCATTGTAAATACGAGAATATTCACTTGAGTTTTCATCAGGAAGACTCTCAGTATGAGTTGTAACTAGTGCCTTCCCGTGTCATACCCATTATTTTTCGACCCAGATCAAGATCCCAGAACTGCCCGCTTAGCATGAGGACCCAAGACAAAGGTTTTGTCGACCGACCAGGGGCCTAACCATCAAGCTTTATTGCGATTCAATTTAGGCAACGATGTCAAATCCCGCTTTGCGAATGACAAAGCTTTACCAACGCCATAGCGTCCTCAATCGCAAAGCGGAAAGTGACATCTTTGCCTGAACTAACTCGCTATAAGACTTCATGGTTAGGCCCCAGGGGGGCTAAACAAATACCACTTTCTGTTGAAAGCGGTATTTATCTAGCCGATTTGCTGGGAAAATGTCACGTGACATTTCCATACAATTTTATCTTGCCGCAGGCGTTAACGTCAACAGAAAGTGGTATTTGTTTAGCCCCCCAGAAGACAAAAAGTATTTTGTCAAACAAAAGACCCTCTCTTTTAACAAAAGACCCTCGGAATAGACGACACAAATCTTTTTTGTCTTCTTTTTCGTAGACAAAACGTTGTCTTGGTGGCTCATGCTAAGTGGGCTAGAGAAAATTCCACAGGCGGGAAAAACACATGACATGCGATTAAATCAATACCATCGTTTTAATGTGTAGTTTTGCAGCTAAACCGGCTGCTAGACGAGAAAGCGTGAGTAATTGTTTAAGCTAAAATATCAACTATCCCGTTCCAACTAATACTAGGTATCTGCCTGAGCAAGATGCATATCTTTTGGGTTCGATTCGCACTGAAAACAATGCATGATGTGCTTTTTTTAGTGTCGCATGACTCTTTATTTCAGATAGGTAGAGTTATAGATAGATCATCATCATCATCATCATCGACCTATATTAGTCCACAGCTTGACATAGGCCTCCCCTAATGAGCGCCATAGCGCCCTGTCTTCAGCTTGCCGCATCCATAATCTGCCTGCAGTCTTTCGCAGATCGTCATCCCACCTGGGCGTAGGGCGTCCTACACTACGTTTGCCGAGTCGCGGTCTCCACTCAAGAACACGTTTACCCCAGCGGTTATCGGTTCTTCGCGAGATATGAGCGGCCCCGGATAGATAGATAAGTACTCACATAAGTAGGCTTCCTAACATCATAGCCGCATTGTTTGTTCCTGATGATGTCTTGCGGCTTGTTCCGGCAGCAGCTGAAAGGGACTCCGCACGCCTCCCGGGAGCCAACCGCGCCGCTCGAGCAGTTGAAATACGCGTTCCTGTCCCAATCCTTGGGACCTTCCACGCCGCAACATTGCAGCTGGAAATAACGTTGACAGATATTAATGTATAAGCTATATTACTGTACAATTTCATCAAAATCCGTTCAGTAGTTTTTGCGTGAAAGAGTAACAAACATCATCAGAAACTTTCGCGTTTATAATATTAGTAGGACATTACATACATAAATGTATACTAATACTAGCTTCTGCCCACTGTTTCGCCCGCGTGGTACCCTAATAAAAAGTAGCCTATGTGTTATTCTGGTGTATAAGCTATATTACTGTAAAGTTTCATCAAAATCCGTTCGATAGTTTTTGCGTGAAAGAGTAACATACATCCATTCTCACAAACTTTTGCGTTTATAATAGTACTAGCTTCTGCCCACGGCTTCGCCCGCGCGGTACCCGAATAAAAAGCAGCCTATGTGTTATTCTGATGTATAAGCTATATTACTGTAAAGTTTCATCAAAATCCGTTGAGTAGTTTTTGCGTGAAAGAGGAACAAACATCCCCACAAACTTTCACGTTTACAATATTACTATAGTTCCTATTATAGTAGTACTAGTTTTCTATACTAATATTATAAAGAGGAAAGATTTTTTGTTTGTCTGTTTGTACCGAATAGGCTCCGAAACTACTGGACCGAATTTAACCATTTTTTCACTAATAGAAAGCTAAATTATCAGGAAGTAACATAGGCTATAATTTATTTCCAAAGAAATGATAGATCCTAAGGAAATTGCAATAATGTAACCCAAAGTAGCAAAATTTTGCCTATAAAATGCATTATTTGGCATGCGCTGAGAAAACTATTGATGATACATAAAAAAATATGTACTACATGATTTAGGTACTCATTATTACATTTAAAAAAATCCGCGAGGGAATATATCTAACTATCATAGTTAAGTCATAATAGCAGCTTTTGTGTTCATAAATGTAATTAGATCGCCGGTAGAAACAATAGTTGGTTACATTCGTATCATAGTATTAATTCTTATTCAAATAAATAGTTTTATCATCAAGGGTATTTATGTAGCAGTAAAATATTTTTTTAATTCATTCGAATCGGACATTTAATTTCGTAATTATCACGAGTATAAAATCAAAACTTACGCGGGTGAAACCGCGGGGCACAGCTAGTATGATTATAAAAAGGTAAAGCTTTGTAAGTTTGTATGTAATCTCCGAAACTACTCCGATTTTAAAATGATTCTGGATAATCTATACTCTAATGTTGAAAGGTATGAATCATCCTGTGAATTACGTTGAAAGTTATGATATGAATTACCCTGTACCTATAAATAACGTTTACAGGTTATTTGCTTTGGCCTACGATTGCTACAAGTAAATTACCACCACCATACCTATTTATGCCGCCAAGCAGTATTGCTTGCACTGTTGTATTCCGGTTTGTATTGATGCCGGTGAAATTACAGGCGCATGAGACTTTCACCCGTTATGTCTTAGGGTCGACAACACGCTGGTGATGCCTCTTGTATTGCAAGGATCCAAGGTTACGGTGCCGCTTACCAATCTGCCCGCTTAGCATGAGCACCCAAGACAACGTTTTGTCTATGAAAGAGAAGACAAAAACTATTTCTGTCACCTATTCTGTCAAACAAAAGAGAGGGACAAAATATGTTGTATGGGACGTTGTCTTTGGTCTCCATGCTAAGCAGACAGGTGGGCAGGTGCTTTTTTGCCACATTAGTTGTATTAAAAAAAAGTGTTGTGACACGGAGTACTAACCCAGTCTTCTTGGATCCAGTCAATCAAGTTCTGCTGGTCAGGGTCTTCTCTGTAGTGTGTGATGAAGGTTTGGAAGCCAGTTGTAGCTTGTTGTTTTATCTGTAAACATGAAATATGTTAACTTTTACTAAATTTTAAAACTTTTGTATTCTATCACGTATCACGGCGCTCCCTATTAAGTGTTTAAAGTTACTTTTGCGGTCTAGTAGAGTTACATAGCCGTAACTATTTAAATCTGTAAATAAATTATCTTTATCTTTTCAACCGACTCTGGAAAGATCTATGCTCGAAGTTTTATATTTATTTATTGCCTTCATGTACATATTCAAAGGTCTTAAGATTATATAGAAATAGTACATTCCACGAACCTGACAACGCAGGGTAGGAAGCCCTCCCATGATATGAACCGATAACATCTCAGAGGTTGCGAGAAGTCGAAGAAGTCGGTCGGTTCGTCGTGGCACTCTTTTGGGGTGCCTTTGTCGAGCTGTGGACTTCTCAGGTTGTTGATGATGATGATGATGAGAACACAATAGAATAATTATTACATACCCAGTCTTTGAAAACGAAGAATAAAATCCCTGTTGTCATCTCAGCCAAGAGGAGTAGAGCCAGGAACACTGCATACTAGAACGAAAAAACAAAGGTTTAACCTTTGTACCTCTTTTTTTTTCTAGGCTAAAATATGAACACTATATTAATATATATTTAAATAAGAAAATATTATTCATATTTTCATAAAAAATATCCATACTTAATATTATAAATGCGAAAGTACCTAACTCTGTCTGTCTATCTATCTGTCTGTCTCTCTGTTGCGTTTTCACGCCTAAACCAATAGATTAGGCATGAGATAGATGGGACTTTGGAGAAGGATATAGGCTACTTTTTGACGAGAAAATAAAACTTTAAGGGGGTGAAATGATTGGTTCCCAATGGGGGAACCAATAATTTCTCATCATATCTATACTTTTGGTAATAAATATTGTTTCTGTAAATTGTTTCTGTAAATAGATTCTGATATAAAAATTCTTTGGTCTAGAGTGGAGTGAGTTGTGGACTCGACGGACGAGCTGGATCCGAACTCCGACTTTCGTACCGGTTATCGTGGTACCGCCCACTAGGCTTGTCATAATTTTGTCTTTGTTCTGAATTGAATTGAAATTTCCCAAAGCATTAGACAGACTGTAACAATTACCAAATATGTCATGGACACAAGATTATCTACACAGAGGTCAAACGCTACCTACGCGATGTATACAAGCAAATTTGACGACTAGAAATTTTGGTCCCGACGTTTCGACTGTGTTGCAACCGTTGTGTTCAAGGGTTGACTGGGGTTATTACCCCAGCTTGGAGCTTTGCAAATTTGGTCACTCTCAGTAAGCATATGCAATTTTAAGACTGCCAGACCAAAAATATCACTATGGTGTTTGTTTGATTTTTGAATTGTTTCCAATAATAGGTCATTCATTGATAAAAAATAACATAAAGCAAATTTACTTGAATAATTTACAGACTATGTACCTCGTGTGTTCATAAGTCTTGAGACACAGTAAAACTAAAATATTTTTGGAGCTAAGTTGAGTATTCATTTATTGGATAATAAAATTAAAACTACTGACATCTAGATCTGTATTTAAAAATAAATCATTCAAAATGGCCGCCTTTGCATTCAATGCAGGCCTTCAAACGCGTGCGCCATTCATCTATGGCGGCACAAATCTTTTCAATGGGAATCCGTTTCGATTCTTTAATAAGGGCTCGCTTGAGAGAATCCAGGTTTGGGTGAGACTTTCTGCATGCCCTCAGCTCCAATTCCGTCCATAAAGAATAATCCGAAGGATTCAAGTCAGGGCTTGACAAGGGCCAATCTTCGCTCCGAATGAAGCCTGGCAAATTGGCCTCCAGCCAACGTTGGGTAGTCTTAGCTTTATGGGAGGGAGCAGAGTCCTGTTGGAAAACCCAGTATTTTCCAGCGAATAGCGTATCATTTAATGGTTTAACCACCGCTTCCAATATGTCGGTTTGGTAATTTTGTGCCTTCACCTTGACGCCTTGCTGGCAAAAATGAAGCGAAGTGACCCCCTCGTAGGAAACACCCCACCAAACCATCACACTTGCTGGATGATGAGTGCGCTGGACATTGCGTACAGATGGCTGGACGTCCTTTGAACTTCTGGCGTAAACCTTTTTGTTCTGCCGGTTAAACTTTTCTTCCACCGTGAAGATCTTTTCATCGGTAAACAGGATATTTTTTGGATCGTGTCTCTTCAATAGGTTCCGACATCGTTCCAGTCGCAATTTACGAAGACGCTCGTTTAAATAATGCACTTTCCTTCGACTGTAGGCCTTTAGTTTAAGATCATATTTAAGTATCCTGTTCACCGATATTCGCGAAATGTTGGTCTGCAGAGCTAATTTCTTTTGAGTCCGGCAAGGGTTGCGACGAATTCGCTCTCTGATTACTTTGATGTTGGCGGGCGTCCTTACAGACCGCGGGCGGCCACATCTTCCACGGTCTTCTAAAGAGCCGGTCTCCTTGTACCTCTTTATGGTATAATACACAAAGTTCCGACTACATCCCAAACTTTGGATTTCACTAAAAACTTGCATTGGTTTTTTTCCTGCTTGAAACAGTGAAATTACAGTCGCACGCAAATCTTTTGTTGGCGCCATTTTCACGGAGAATGAAACAAATATTCAAATGTATATTTTTTCTGATTCAAAACATTCGAAATTTAAAATTCTAAAAGTTTAAAAAAGGTTGCATGAATTACTTTCTTTTTAAATTAATTAAATAAGTTCGTCTCAAAACTTATGAACACACGAGGTATAATCTCAGCATGCAATTGTATGCACATAAATAATAATCTGTTGGCATGCATACTCACACAAGCCAATAAACAAGTGTTCTCTCGCAACGCTCCAACGCAGCCCGTGAACCCAATTATGAATGTTATTGTTCCTGCAAACAAAGAATCATAAAAAAACAGTAATTTAGTCATTAATTAAGTCCACTTAGGTGATTGGAATTATTATTAAGTAATTTTCATACTTCGATGCAAGATGCACAGGACAGAGAATCCTGACAGAAGTGAAAGGGGGTATATAGGCCTAAAAACTATGTAGAGACAAGCATACAAACTATGTAGAGGTACATTATACAGGTGTTTTTCTGATATATATAATTCACTGTAAAAATACTTTAATAAACTTGACTGTTAGTGTAACTCACCCACACATATCAAGACGAAAGCTGGATCTAATGCTATATTTGTAAGTTGAGACAGGTTGTTGAAGGTATCCTTTTCCATCCAAGCCCAAATGCCAACAGCCAGCACTATTAGACCCAGAAACTGAAAAATAAATAAAACATTTGCAAAGATTCTGTTTTCCCAATTCTGGTATGATTTTGATAGTGATGGCAGATACTGAGTGCAGCTCAGTATCTGCCATCAGATACTGATGCTGAACTATATAATGACAAACTCAAAGAACAAATTAAAAGAGGCAGATGCATTGCCTGCTCTGAAGGCAATGCATCGGCAATGCCCCAACTGTTACAGATGACAATCGGCGAAAGCTTATCATCAAGTAGGCCATATGCTTGTTTGTCTCATCATAACATTAAAATAAAACACATTTTTATCAAAATATAATACAGGAAGCATATATTAATCAGGGTAGCTTTCTATTATTTCACAAATTTTTGAATTGGTAGTTAGTAGTTCTAGATAGAAACAAACATATTTTACCTCCTCATAATATTATGTTTTGATCTGACTGAACCTGTTATTGAATGAGATTGGTACTTAGTAGGTATAACTAACCGTTGAAAAATATTTCTATGAGTGGTTAGATTTAACCTTCATTAGTTACAGAATTGGTTCAGGTATTGTTATTTGGAATCTCTGTTATTTAAACTGGATGATTTTATAGCCTTAAGCCTATGAGCATAAGCTCAGATCTCATGAGGAAAAGCTTTTGTTGTTCTAATGTTAAAACCTTACAAGCTAAACAAAGACTGCTAGGAAATTATGATACAGTCATCAGAACTTACCCAAAATAAAACATTTACGCTAAAAATAACATATTTCAAACAACAGCTGACTTCGCTGGTGTCACGTCGATACTTCCTCATGCTAGGCATTTTCACTAATTATTTTATATCATAAAATCATGACACAAAAATCTATAGAAAGAAAAAAAATGAATCGCACAGTCTACATTTGAATTAAACCTAATTTAATAGTAATCTCTGTTTAGATTTAGATTAAAACATACAAAAAGCAAGGCCAAATGAAAGTAGATTTTTACGAGAATTAAATGAATTAAATTCGAATAGAACCTGTCTGGTTCGTGTGTCACAGAGTGTGCACAGAGTACATTTTTATTTATATACTCATAGTGTCTACTTCTAATTTAATTTAATCTGTGTTTCGAAACTTTCAAACCTAAAACTAAAACGAAACAACAAAGAAGGATATACATTCTACGATCATTACAAACGTCAAACGCCAAAATGCTACTATTATCATGACTGGTTTACACATTGCCAGCATATGGACAGGTGACAGCACAAATTTTATTTTCGGAATGCTCAAATAAGTAGGAATCGTTATATTTTTACCCGTAATGTAAGGAACTCGTATATGCAGTTGGCTATAATTGGTTATTATTATCCTGCCTACCTACTTAAATTAGGATTATGATTTATTACACCGCCTCCTAGTGACGCACGTCTAGCGTTAAAACCTATTCGTAGTACCTTGAAAAAACTGCAACTAAAAGGTTACTTTTTTATCTATTTTAGGTAACTTTTGACAAGACCCGGATAGCAACACTGGTGGCCGACATTGATTGACTGATACGGAGTTCTAGTATCTATAACTACTCTGTGATTGATTGTGTATGGAATCGTCTTATTTTCACCAGACTGGACTGCGCTAAAACTGTTAACTGTTACATACCGAATCAAAAGTTTTTAAGTTGTATAAAATCTTTGGGCGCCCAAACCCTACCTACGTTCTCGAACGTAAAAAATTGACTGCCTATCTGTTGTGTTGTACACTGTTAAACGGCCAACGTAACTAATCTAAACACAGATGGCGCTCGCTGTACTGAAAAGGTGGTATACCGTATTGTACGACTAGGGAAAAAATGCCTGACAAAGCACGACCATAGCACAGCCAATATTTCATATCCTTGGCTTTGAATTATCTGGATGCGCTTTCTACGGTCATACAATACGCGACGTATGAGCACGATACATGACGGAAATGCATGACTATGGAGTATAAAGTCTGTTCCATGAAATCTGCCCCGTACCGTAATTATTGGTCGTCAAATGTCTTAGCCCTCATTGGTCGATGCGAAGGAGTCGCATGATAGGATCAAGCCTCGCTTACACTGTACCAGTAGTCATAAGCCCATAAGGTAGTAGGTATTCGCCTTTAGTCGAATATTTAGGTAAGACTAGCTAGACATTATATTTTAATATTGTGCCATCTTGTATGTTTCAGGGAACTTTAACTTGGTCTTTGATAAGGATAAGAAACCATTTGTCTTATTTGTGTTATAAATATCCTTATTAGATTTAACACCTATGATTACGTAAACATCTCTTATTTAAGATTAATATGATACAGATATACTTATAGGCACCTATTTACACTTACAGTCCTAGAGACATACTTATCTTCTATTATTCTTCTTATTTACACAATCAAATAATATTACTTGATACTTACGCATGTAGATAAACCTAGGCAACTTTACTGCCTTTCTATATCTAAAACACAGATAAGTGACATTTTAACCAAATTCACGTTTATTACATCACGCCAAAGAGTTTTCATTAATATTCATGTTCATTTATTCATGCTTAAATGTACATCGGCTTAGGTCTTACATTAAAGTAGCTGTAGGGAAACACATGGACCCGGTAAGGGCGCTGCAAGTTTTACTCCATAGTTAGGTATTTAAAATTATATAATAATAAAAACAAAATCGCAATCATAAATGTCAAATTAATACATAAAAATTAAATTAAAAAGGAAAATAATCTTACTTTTTCATCCTCTATCTTCCAGTCTGGTTTAGAAAATTCTATCATTTACCTATGATGAGATATAAAGACCTACAAATATAAAGTATACAGTTGTCTTCTGAAAATCAGCGCTACACCTTTCTTAGGTTTGGTGCAGCATAATGCTGAGATAAGGACCTTTTGACCCCACACAACACATAATACTTTTTTATTTTATTTTTTGCATTATTTTAATGTAACCTTTCTGTGTTTGTATATATTTGTTTTGTATTTTGTCACCTGTTGTGTTGTGTATGAGGTTAATAAATGTATTTTCTTTCTTTCTTGCTTCTTCAACTTTTTTTGGATACTTTTAATGCAAACAAACTAATTTTAATTAAACACAGTTGAAATATAAAAATGCTGCTATTGTTGTAAAAATCCAAATTCAATGTAAATAAATAAACGAGCAAAAACTGTTATGTAAATGTGCGATGCTATAAAGCATTTATCGTACACCCAGAAGTATTTCAAAATCAACGCTACTATATAATCGACGTTGGTGAAATCTAGGGGTGACAGCACTGTCAACTTCTCACTATCCATTCCACAGCGAATATCATCCGTTATTTTGACGATTGCTGTCACTGTGCTACGTCCTGGACGGAAACCTTGGATTAAAGAGGATATTTTTAGAAAGGAAGATGCTTAATTGTTGTTAGATAGGAAGGGAAGAATGAATATGGGATGGTATTCCGAGAAGGAAGATGGAAAGATGGAAAGTCTGGGATTGGTTAAGAAGAATGATAGTTAAGTTATTGATTTGATTAGTTCCATTGATATTGGAAGAATTTGTGAAACGCTGATTAAGGAGATTAATGTCTAAGTTTTGAGGAATATTTTCTTGTTTAGATTATCAACTCCCAGTGTTTTAAGAAATCTCCATTCTTTAGATAGATCATTGTTATCTCAGACTCATGTAGAAAAGACAAGTAATTTGGAAATAAAAAAAATCGATATGTTCACAATTTCTAGTTTTATAAATATTGCGTTACCTATTTCTATTTAAAGTTGAGCTAGTTTAGGTAGTTAATGGTGAATGAAAATACATAAACATTGCTTTACAAAGCATAATTTAATAATTGCACGTTTCTGCATCCCTTGACTGCTTGTAAATCCAGTCAACGTATTTGCTTACTTTGGTGTAAACGCCTGAAAATAATAAAATACTCAGTGCAAAATACCAGATAAATTAACAAGCTTAGTAGGTAAGTAGGTACTGCTTACATTATGGATGAGCGTTTCCTCCCTGGTCCGTTATATATAGAATGGAAACGGAAGATCAGAATTTAAAGAAAAAGTCATATATACTTGTACGATCATATCGCCACACACCTGTTCCGTAATAATTTGCTGAGTATGCCCAGTAAGCTACCAGTATGCCTCGTGTGCCGTCTCGAGTCTTTACGTTGGTGTCATCATCGACCGATGTACCCGGTTTTCATTCCATTCTTATATATAAGTAGCTCTATAAGTAGATACCTACCTACCTGCTTAACACACGTATATAAAATAATAAATCTTGTATCAACTTACCTGGGTACCTTGGATCTGCACAGCCGATACCCCAAGAAACGATTCCTAAAATTATAAGGGAAGTTATAGCAAAATTCATTATATATTTATACCTGGGCCCCTGGACAAGCCGGGCCATGTGGGAGGTGTTCCGTAAATTTGAACTTATTGTAGATTACTTACAAGGGGAGATGGTAATGTAAAAATACACAGTCTATTATTCCGTGCTACTGGTTTAAAATCATCTGGTTGGTGGTTCCGTGGTCGTACTAGATAGACCGTACAAGCTCGACACGTGTTGGAACTAGGAATGCTCGGCAGGAGCAAAACATTTTTAATCTGTGCGCATGGCATGTATTATACCGCCATTATTTCAAAGTTCATAATGCCATATTATTATTATTATTTAAATTCTATGATAGATCATGCGTGTAAACAAGTCATTATAGATAAACAAGTGAACATCTAGAAGCCGCGTGCTTCGTACCTACTCATTTTTTAAAAGGTTTGAGTGAGGAAATGAGAAAAAAAGCGGGGTTTCCCACTATTCTGTGAGCGTGGACGTCGAAAGCGCCACGGTCTTGTACTAAATGTTCTTTGCCTACATGCTGCTATATAGGTAGTGCCTATATTTGATTCAATGAAGTTTCGTTTGAAATAATAATAAGATTAGAGTTGCTTGGTACTTTCTGATCTGCTAATCTAGCCCAGGATGCAATCCATAATGCAGTCGGACAGGTTTACTCGGCTGAAGAAGTGATCAGTTTAGGTAGGTAGGTATCTAAACTGACCTACTATGACGGTTGCTCCATTGTCAATAGCGAGTATAGTTGCACTACGACAACGATGAGTCTAGGTATGGTCCGACTTAGTTTGTTAGTAAGTTTTAACTTAAATAGATAGGTACCTAAGTGGTCTGCCATAAAATCACAGCCACGTACCTGGACCTCGGTAGGTATTGGGAGCAGATTAATATCAAAATATACATAATGATGTTTTACTACCTGATTGGACGTAGCGTCCGTTTTGCTGAAACACTAGCAGAGGCCCACCGCTATCTCCCTGAAAATTTAAGACAGAACTGTACGAATAATAATAATTCCGCAGGGTGCGCTTGTGGCGAGCGTTCGATCTGAATTTTAGTCAGAATTGGCAGGTGCCGTTTCATCCTAGCCCAGCAACTATTCCATAAGAATATACTCCTGCAATAACATAGGTTATCATCACCCATATTTACAATAGTTTCATCAGTATTTTTATGTATTTTTTTGAAAAAGGCCTCTTTGTGGTAGCTTCGGCTCCACCAATCTGTAAAGGCTCCAGACATAAGCCTGAGATTTTAAATAGAGAAAGAGGAACAACAATAATAACTAATGCTGGACATTTTCCACACAACTTCATCTAGCCCCAAACTAGGCAGAGCTTGTATTATGGAAACAACATGAGTGATATAGGTACTACTTATATCCTTTTTTTAAACACAGGTACATATTGAAAACACCCAGACCCTGAGACAAATAATTGCAGATCATACAAACATTTGTCTCGCGGCGGGAATCGAACCAGCATTCTTCTGTGTTTCAGGCGGGCCTTCGCCCACAGCGCCACAGAGGTCGTCGATAGATTTGAAAACTAATGAAAGCCAGAAATAAAAACAGGTAGAAAAGGTCGACTGCATTGTAGTAGGAACGTAAGAATGTAACTTTATTTAAATTTTATTTTATTCAATTATAATTGTAAGTAGGTTATTGAAAATTTATTTACTCGTATTATGTTTTTGGTTAAGTAGGTACCTGCTAGATACAGTGTAGCTGCTCTAAAAAAGGTATGATAACACTGGTCTTATTTTTACCTGACAACCATCTTTTCCCTTCGAGAAAGCGCACATCATTGAATCCGGCTTCAGATGTTCAGCCAGTTTGGAGCTCATGCACTCTTGATCAGACTGGATCTTCAGCGTTGCTTTCAAAAGCACCTTCGATGACGACTTTTCCACTCCCACACGACCCCATCCTACGATCACTCCGATTCGTTCGGCGAATTCCTCTCCTGGAAGACAACATCATGAGTAGATAGGTAGGTAACTTAAAGATTACTTCAGAATGTTCTTCTGTTGTGTGTGTAAGTGTAATCGCTATTAATTAATCTGTGTCAACGCGTCAAGTAGGTTATATGCAATTACCTGCGGCGTTATCTAACTACGCACTGTTCAAAAAGGTACCTACGGAGCTTAAATCAAATCCCAGAGCTGTAATACCTGGTTCCGGAAGACATATCGGCACGATCGAGGCAGAGAACGCAACAGGCGCATTTAGCGTTGCCACAGCAATATCGTTCTCATCTCGCACCGCGGTCGACTTAAAGCCTTCGTGAATGGCCACTTTCGAGATGTTTCGCATCACGACATCTTTCAGCTGTTCCAGGTTGTCCAGGCCTATAAGCACCTTCATTGTGTTGATTTTGTCCCTGCAAAAATCATGAATGAACAGACGGGTAGGTAGGTAAACTTAAGGTCACATAATGCGCTATGAAGAGAGCTATGCTCCCGGTTTGTACAATTGATCACTCACCACTTGAAGCAGTGTCCAGCGCTCAGGATATGGCTGTTGGTGATGAGAGCCCCTCCACAGTGCATGCGCTCGTTCTTGAGGATCGCCACCGTCCATGGAAACGAGTGCGGCACTGCTCTCCGTCCGCCCACGATCCGCATCGATATCAACGATTCCGCGGGCCTGCCACATTCTGCACGGGATTCATAATTTGTCTTGCGAGTCCTTTTTACTTTCCTACTCATATGTTTGGTTTAGTTGAAGGTGAATTTTCGGTGCAGGTTCGGGTGAAGGTGCGAGTGCGAGTGCGGGTGCAATTTCGAGTGCCGATGTGGTTGCGGGCGCTGGCTCGAGTTCGAGTACGGTTGTTCAGGTATGGGTGCATTGTAACATTAACCGATAATGTCACACCAAATCATTGCCGCACTTTTTTGAGTAGTACTATTATGTATTCTATGGTTTAGGTGTGAGGTTTGTTACTAGTAGAAATCGAGCTTTGGGCTCAGGATCTAGTAAGTAAGTGCTTGTGAAAACTTCTCGCGTATTCTCGTATGTCGACTACTCGTAGTACCTGACCTTTCTAGTTTTTTCACCGACATGCAATTTACCTTGCTGCCGTTTTTTTTTCAGCAATGCAACTTATTTAATTTGAACGTTTTTCATCGGCATGAATCAGCAGTTCAAAAACAAAATCTTAAAATAAGGGACTCAAGAACGAAGCTTTAGAATCTCTAATAAGTCTGTGAGGACGAAATACGAGTAAGTACCTACAGTCCGCATGACTGATGAGTTCTTGATCTGTTAAAGGATTTCCATTGAAAGTGAAACATTCTTAAACACTGACAATGTTTGCGTATAAACTGCAGCTCTTTTCTATCAATTACCATCAAACATCTACCTATATTAGGAGCCTACCTATCATCTTAATTTGTATGTAGGTACCTACTTACCTATATTTTAATGTTTTTTTTTTCATTTAAAGCTTTTTAGACATTGATTTTTATGTTAATATTATCGTGTTAAATAAGTTATTATTTTTTATTTCTAGCAGGTATACCTACTCGTACTTACCTATAGATTCCCAAACAACCACTGATAAATCACTACTATGCGTTTGTAACGCTTAACAAGTCCAAGTTGATAATCTAGTCAATTCCAGGATGGGAACAGAACAGTCTGAATTTCATATTTAACGAGCATGAAATAAATTACTTCAGACTTCAGTGGAAAAATAAAGTGAGTTAGTATCCTGAAGCGAAAACGGAAACTTATTGTTTCATCATGTCCGTATGTCGGTCTATCTGTCCATCCTTGTGTTACACCCTAATTGCTTACTCAGTTTTAAGCATATCGAGATAAAATTTAGTATAATGACGTGTGTTCGAATTTAAAAACGATAAATATATGAGTAAAGGAGAGGCAACTTCAGGGCCCTAACAGCGGGTTTGGACACGTCTTGGGCACTTCATTTACTTACTTCGTTTTTCTTTTGCCTTTGTTAAAAAACCCGACCAGCTTTTCATCCAAAGTAAGACAGTTGATATTTCAAAACTTACCACAATCTAATCCTACCGCTGCCAGTATCTAAAACACAAACCAATTTGCAACCAATTATCATGTACCAACTTATATTATGCCGATTAATGCACCGTAAAATCCTATTAACAGGCTTACCTGACCGATTCCCAGGCTGATAAAAATGAGTCGCGATGCAGAGAACATTTTTAAAGTAATTTTATTCAGCACGTTCAGTCATTGCAACAAGTGCACTGCTCCATCTATGCCTCGGTTGCAGTTCACGCTTTGTACTTCAGACGAGAGAATTGTAATTATCCACGCGATAAAACCCTTGTGAATTTTACCTCCATGTCACACGTTATTTACGAGCAAAAACATAATTTTCTAATACATTAATAGCTAAGTATTTCGTTTATTGTAGGTACCTACTTAGCATTAATACACTTCGGTTTTTTTGCGCCAACATGAATCCAAACTTTTTGTAGGAGCATTCCATTACAGATTTAAATTTAAAAATGAGTAAATGTCTATGTTTGTACTCGAATAAAACACAAAATAATAGATAGGCTATTTTTTAGCCTATGTCTTTTTGTCACGAACAAATAGTTTTTAATTTTATAGAAATCAATCAGCCGTGCTCAAAGAGGTGAAGGAAAACATCGTGTGGAAGCCGATGTGTCCTTTAACTAAAAATTTGAAGGTATGTGCCATTGACTAGCCTTCCAATAAGCGGCGATGGGCTTGCATCCTTACACGCGGAAATCTAATTACTATGAAAAACGTGGGCATGTGCCAAATATATTGTTTGGACGTGCCTCTGACTTATTTGGTATACTCATGGATTTGCGTACCAAGTAAAGATCTTTCCCAAAGTGAGAAAGATCATGAAGTTTTTTTATTCAGCGGTCGCAAATATATGCTAAAGTACTGACACAGAAATTTCTTTAAATTTTACAAATAGCGTCGTCTTTGATGCTGTAAAAAAATATGTAGAAAAAAAAAACACCAGACATAAGGTCTGCCTAAGTCAGGTAGACCAAGAACAGGCGACACTATGGATTTAGTGAGATATACTTTTCCAGGCCGTGCTATTTCCCGTTTTGGCGATTTGCCTTGGCCTGTAAGATCACCCAATCACTGTAAGATCACTATTTCATACTTCTTCCTCTGAGTTTATTAGAAATTTATGGTGTTCTTATGTTACCAAGCCACATACTCTCGCAGACCTAAAAGCAAACATTTAACAAGAAATAAGAAACATATCACCGGATGAGTTGCGGAAAATTAAGGAAAATGTAATAAATAGGTCTCAAAGTTGCAAGAACTCTGGAGGTTACCATTTAAGAGACATTTTCTTCCGATCTTAATGGGACGTAATGGCCCAACTATACAGAAAAAATACCATAGTAGTCTAATTCAAAAAAAAATTGTAGTTGAACCAAATAGGGTTATTACTTTTGCACCAACCTGTAGAAAGGATTGGAAACTTGTTTCATTTTACCTAATACGTACTATAAAATTAAGCGGAACGTATAATGAAATTAGGTACATAAGAACAAAGTTATTAGGTTGGTATTGTGTTTATTAAAATACATAAATGCGCCATACTGCAACCTATATGATCAGTCACACACAATGCTTGATAAAAATATAGATCAAGAAAATCGATACATATGTAAAAAATCTAACCGTGATATTTTTATACGATAAATACACGTGCAGTTGCTTAAGTAGTTATTTATGTACATACTTGTATACAGCAAAATAAAATGCTATTTACATTATGCAACATAATGTAAACTTCCCACTACCCACCTTTGGAATAAATTCCCAAAGGTGGGTAGTGGGAAGCATTTTGTATCTCCAATTAATGTGCGATCTGACTTAACGTTTTGTAATTTCATGCATGAGTTTTCAGTTTGCGCCTTCTCAATATGACTGACCCTGATAACATAGTACCTACCTCAATTTAACGTATGCTATGTCATGATATCGTAGGTAGAAAATCTTCACATTTATCTTTTAATGTTCTTACCACAAAAATACTTGTTTTTCTGAGTATAATTTATTACCATTATTTTAAATATATTATCTTAGCTCACACACAATACATGCCATCTTTAGTCTGATGTCGTATCCAAGATGCGTACTTGGCAACTATTGTATAAACACCTGTGGATTTCGAAACGTCTTAGCAAGCGTTGCAATAACACATAAATCTAGTTTGTATTTTACGTACGACTCTTGTATTTTATTACCTGGATAATCCGGCATAGCACAATCAATTCCCCAAGAAACAATACCTACAATAATATAAAAACAATAACGTTATGGTAATAAAAATACAGAAAAATAAAAAAAAGGTTCTTACCAACTTGATACCACTTTTTATTGTGGCTTTTCTTGTGTGTTGAAAATAAGGGACCACCACTGTCACCCTGAAAGAAACCAGGACAAGATTATACTTACGAAAAAGTGATCTGCTAAAGACAATGATGGAGTAAGTACCTATTCGAAACTATTTAAAATGGTGTGAAAATTTGCATCTCGGCCCTATTACAGAGTATTCAGGTAGGTGTGTGTACCTGTGCAACAATATCAACATCATCATCAACAACAGCCTATCCACTGCTGGACGTAGACCTCCTTAAAAGAGTGCCATGACGAACGATTTTGCGAAACCTCCTCCATCCACCGCATTCCCGCAATTTTGAAGATGTCATCGGTCCATCAGGGATTTGTGAGCTATATAAGAGCTGAAGTGGTAATTCTTAGGCCTACCTATTATCGATTCAGCCGTGCTAATTCTGGAAGCTATATTAATGACTTTTATTTTTCTACGGATTTCCTTGAAATTCCGAGCATAACTCTCTGCATATGCCGTTGCGCGACCTACAGATCTGTGCTTTCAGCTTATGTATGAAGCCAATAGTAAGTTCAATAAAATAGTAAGTCTCAGTGCAGTAATATTATTATGACACAAACAGATAAAGGTAAGTACTCTATGATCACATACATAGCGCGTACCTATTAGTAGGTACCTACCTACCTAGCTGAAACTTAATAATATACCTGGCATGCATCCTTTCCCAAGCTGTAGGCGCACATCATAGAGTCCGATACCAGATTATCCCTGTAGATGGATGATTTCTGACATGTACCGCTTTCTACAATCTGCACCTTCGTTTCGAGGAGGTACCTGGATGACGTCAGAGCTCCTTGTCTTGTCTTACCCCAACCAGCAACAGTAAGAGGTGTTTTTCGAAAATCTAAATCTAAAATAAACGAGTATGGTACGAGTAGAGAAAGATCCTTTACGAATGAGAAAACAATGATTCGATTAAAATAAAGTAGCACAAAAAATAAAATCCTATCATATGATTTTATTGAGATTTTTAGTGATTTATGTATTCACAATGCTTATAATGAAATTAAATAAATTCAATTCAAAAAACCCTACCCTATTCTATCTATTGCAACATTAGGTAGATGTTCGAATGAATGATTGCTAAGAAGCTTCATAAAGGCTGAATCGATTTACATGAATTCGTATAATTCGTAACCTAGAATTACACATAAGTTATCACTTATCCGCAAACCATTCAAAATAAACAATAATTTATCTAATATGTAGCTGGTTCTAAAAATACTCTCTCAGGTAAAAGGAAAAGTTATTTCGCACTATTACTATTAACGGGTAATTTAGTAGCTCCTTATAAAAGAGCTTATCCTGGAAGTACCATACCTATTTCTGCTGCTAAGCAGTAATACACGCATTACCGAGTTCAAGTTTGAGGGGTAATGGCACCCATGCCGATGAAATTACAGGCTCATGAAACTTTTTACCATTTCGAACATGACCAAAAGTCCGCAACGCGCAAATGATACCTCTGCTGTTGCAAGATTATTTATCGTTTTAGTGGACTAAATAATAATGTAAGCCGTTTTCCATATACCACTAATTATTAATTTTCATAAACAATGATGAAAATACTATAATATACCTGTGTCTGGTAAGCAAATCGGTCGAACGGTATTAGAGAACTTGATCCTTTTATCCACCGTAAGTACAGCAATGTCATTGATATCTCTCACAGCGTTTGAAGTGAAATGTGGATGTTTGATGCCGTTAGCTACGCGAAGCGTCGTGTAGGAGGTACCTAGCCGGTCGTGCATTCCTATGTATACAGTGAGATCTTTGAAGTGAACCCTGAAACCAAACAGGATACCTGGGAGCTGCCAATGGCGTAAAGAACCGGCAATATACACCGGGTAAAACCGCGTACGGGTAAAAAAAACAATTTTTGTCAAAGACGGCATGTCTTCAATCCCATTGTGCAGTGTTGGTATCCTATCCTACTACTATTATAAACGCGAAAGTTTGTGAGGATGAATAGATGTTTGTTACTCATTCACGCAAAAACCACTGAACGGATTTTGATAAAACTTTACAGTAATATAGCTTATACTTCATAAAAACACATAGAGTATTATAATCTCTGTGACATAGGCTATTTTATATCCAGCTACCACGCGGGCGAAGTCGTGGGCAGAGGCTAGTACTATATATTTATATTTTTTTTGAAATGTACACACGTGCTATTCCTAAAATTTTACATTCTTCGTTCTTCGAAATATGTACATATTCAGGTTTTTTTATTAAAGTATGCCTTTACGCCTTTAATAGATCGGACAGGTTTTTGATTACATACTCTAGAGTTCACAATTTTTTTTATAAATTCATGGATAATTATTTTTTTAGAATATTTTATTTAATTACCCAAAAGTTATACAATGTCCGGCCGTGAGGATATGCAAGTCTGTGATAATGGCTCCTCCACAGTGTAGCTTAGGGCCCAGCATCAAAGACACCAGCCAGGGGTACTGGTGAGGCTGGACTGTTGTGCCGCCCACTATCCGCCTGTTTTGCCCTTCTATACCACATTCTGAAAAGTGAATGTTAAATTCACTTTTGAATTCATCCAACATGAAGACAATAGCGATCTGTGATAAGGTACCTACAGAGCACATAGACCGGGAGGCCACAGTCGTCAACCGGTCTAAAGTAAATCACAAAGCGTTACTTTACATATCTCTATGCAATGATATGTAATATGTAATGTTTAACTACTTAGTAATTAATCTTTGCGATGTAATGTAATTCAGAGTAAGCAGAGAGCTTGTGTTATGGAAACTACATGACTAATTTACTATTTATATACTTTGTTTTTTTTTGTAAATATATACATATTATACATAGAAAACACCCAGACCCGAGATAAATATTTACAAATCATACAATCATATGTCCCGCGGCCTGAATCGAGCCCGCAACCTTCCACGTCTCAGGCGGGCTTTCGCCCGCGACGCCACAGGGGTTGTCGAATATCGTCGAATCGTATACAGCTCTGGCAAAGTAGACTAGTTATGACTTGAAAGATTATTTTGTCATGAGTATTATTTAGTTTGACCTTACCTACTCTATCAAAGTTATGACCGTACTTACCACAAGACTGGTTAATCTTTTGCCCGTTTATCTGTAGAAAGCGATGATGTAATTTTGAGACTTATAGTTGTAATAGATCTTAAAAGTTAAATAACAAACAGTACATACCAAATTGACGATCAAACAAATAACGGGCCATATCCTATTCATTTCATTGGCGAAGTCACGTGATAGCCAAATCACGTGCAGGATAAAGTTTCCTGCATGGCCTGCTTGTTGCTTATTCGGCAGTAAAATAAATGCGACGGAATTTAATTAGAGTTCCTTATAAAATCGATATGAAGCCGTGCGTAAAATATTTCTCGTTTTCAATTTACAATATCGGTAAAATTCAATGGGATTTTTAATTGTTTTCCGTCTTTGTGTTAGAGGTGTGATGCATGTGATGAATTTTAGTTTTCAGCAATTTTCGTGCTTCATGCTGCAGGTTACATTTTTCAGAACAGGATCAAAAAAAGTTATTTGTCTTGGTACCTAACTAATTTTTATTGGCCTTTATCATACTAATACGAACCCTTTTGGAACTCATATTGTACACTTTTCACAATGAATATGATTAAAAGTTCGACGTGGGTACTTACGAGCACCTTACCGATGTTATTGAATAATGATTCATTGGATTATGATTTGTTTTTAAACACGCACCTTCTCTCATATAAATAAAAAATAATAAATGTCAATGTACAGGCGAAAGAGTGAAAAAAATTGTGATTATAAAATGGGTGCCATTGATACTACGTCTGATATTTTCAGCTCAGATGATAACGAAAGCGGATTGTTCAAAAGAACAAAATCTTTTGAACAAAAAAATAAAAATAAACCCCTTAATCTTTCTCATATCGGCACTGATCGAACATACACACATAAAGTGGTGTGGAAAAATGCGATAGCATTTTCAATTTTACATATTTTTGCATTATGGGGTCTCTACTTAATCTTAACAGGATCTATAAAATTAATGACTTTTGCTTGGGGTAAGTTTTTTTTCATATTGAATATAATTAATTACTCTGTTACTGAATTTCTTCCATCAATATAGTTAAACATTATTTTTAAATTAGTAACAAGACACCTACTAAAGATAGGTAATTTTTAATTTAAATTGTTCATTTATATACTCTTATGTTACACTTAACCCTAAAAATGAAACTTTTAAGGAATGTGTTCGGTTAGTGTTCCAATATGTGATGATAGGTTTGTGACCTGTTAAGGAAAATTATGTGAGCCTGTATCGTATTAAAGTTTTTTGTGACAAAAATAGAACTTTAGTTTTAGATACTGATTTTGTTACAAATGGCCGAGGCGGATCTTTGAATGTAGCCCGATATTACAGTTTGATAAAAATATAAACTGTTAATTTCTTTTTCTCTTTGACTGTACTCACGGGTCAGACAGAAGTTCTTAATACGGAACAGAAGAGCCATCATAACTATGATGGCTCAGTTCAGTGGAAGACTGACGAATCTGGTTGTGAGCAAGCTTATTATCAACATAAATAACTTTTGAATTTTCAGTCTTAGTCCTTGTCTATAGTGCTTCAGAAGGGATTACCATTGGAGCCCATCGCTTATATACACATAAATCCTTTAAGGCTACTCCACTTCTCAAATGCATATTGATTGCTCTACAGACTTTAGCAGGACAGGTAAGTAATTTTATTGACTTTAGTTTAGAAGAAGTATAAGATGAAGAAAATAGTTAATTTGACACAATCTTTACAAAGAACTTCTAACATAATGTAGATACCTAGGTTCCCTCATAGGTAGGTAGGGTAGGTATTGTTGTGCAAAGTAGCTATTTTATTTAAATCGGTTGAGCCGTTACGATTGTCATTCAAGGCAATATCAAACATCCAATCTTTCGTATTGATTATTAGTAGTAATATTCATTAGTAAAATAAATCTATTAAGTGGTAGCACGGTACTCATCCTGAATATACCCACGACATCTAAATCCAAAATATACCTACCAGAAAAGGGAATCCTATTCTGGTGTGTGATCAGGACTATGAGTCCGTCAGTTGAGTGTTTTTTTTATTTATTTTCTTTTCCAGAATAGCGTATTTACTTGGTGTCGGGACCACCGCCTCCACCACCGCTATTCAGATACTGATGGTGATCCTCACAATGCCAAGCGAGGCTTCTTCTTCAGCCACATCGGTTGGCTCATGACAAAAAAGCACCCTTACGTCAAAGAACTTGGCAGCAACATCGATATGAGCGATTTGCAGGCGGATTGGATGGTCATGTTTCAGAAAAAGTATGTTTACGAACATCGTAATTAAGTTTCCCAAAAATATATTTGATTTTTTAGCCAACTAACCACCAAGATTTGCCTGCTTCCAGATACTTTTTACAGCTGTACATTCTTCTTGCGATTGTTCTATCTATCTGGGTGCCTATGCACTTCTTTGGCGAGACCTTATGGAACTCTCTGCTTGTCTGCTACTTCACTCGCTACGTAATACAACTAAACGGAACCTGGCTGGTAAACAGTGCTGCTCATTTATGGGGGACAAGACCTTATGATCGGTAAGAATTCATTAAGAAAACAACACTGCTCCTTCAAACTTAATGATAATCCCATATACCTAAAGAATGAGTCAGTCAACCGAACATATTAGGTACTTATATGACTTTGTGAGAGACGTGGCGATCGATGACAAGCAGGAAAAGGTTCAAAAAACATTATTAAAATGAATATGTAAACCAAAAAACGCAGGGCGTGTAACTACAGAATTTTACAGCAATGGTATACGACCATTTCCTTTCTATACATATCGGAGCTGCTAGTTCATTATTATTACATACTTATTATCTTACATTTTTATTTTTGTTTGTATGTACCTATATGTATAGGGTATGTAGGAGTATATGTCATGTATATTGGTACATATTAATTATTATATTATAGGTTTATTCGTACACCGCCGCCTTTTGATTCTATTTTATCCTAGCCATTCAAAGGTTGTATTTTAAGCGATAAGTTCATTGTGCCTTGTATGTTTATAAATTCTTGTTTTTTGTATTTTTCTTCAGTGTGAAATAAAGAGTTTATCTTTCTATCTATCTTCACACTTTGACTTTGTGGGCATTTTGTTTTCCATTTCAGAAATCTCCAGCCAGTAGAGTCCTGGTTCGTTTCACTGATAAGTCTGGGTGAAGGTTGGCACAACTACCATCACACGTTCCCGTGGGACTACAAGGCGGCGGAACTCACCATGCATTTCAACTTCTCCGCTACGCTGATCAGATTCTTTGAAACGATCGGCCTCGCTTACGACTTGAAAACTGCTTCACCGGAAATGGTATATTTATTTTACTACCATCTTTTATCTTATATAGCTACAACTTTAAACTCGTACATATTCTCCATATAAGCCGAGTCTAGGTTGGATTTCAGATCCTTAAAAAAACTCCCAATGAAAGTAGTAACTAATTTTAATAAACTCAGTATAGAGTTTCAATTCTCTAGATAAAGTTTTTTCTTTTCTTAGATAGAAAAACGCATAATCCGTACAGGAGACGGAACGCATTACATGCTCGGCAGTGAAGAAGCGAGGTCTTGCGTCACAGCCATCGGTCTTCTTCATCCTTTGAACCCCACTTACAACACCAAGTTCAAGGCTCCGGTGGCCACACTCTCGGCTGAGGGTCTACCACTTTTCCACGAGAAAGATGTGATCAATGTAGACAGAGTGACCAGCGCTTCTTCTTAGTAACGTCACATTACGGTTTAGGGGACTCGTTATTTAAAGTAATATACTATAATACCTATATGTAAGTACACTGTCGAACTTTATTTAAATGGTGAATCGACTCGAGTATATGTTTTAAAATAAAATAAAAAAAAAAAAAAAATTGTTGTGTTGTAGCTTTTTTGTAATATTACTTTTATCTGCTCTGCTTGAAGTTAATGTTCTGTCTTCATTATAAAAATATGTTTATTGACTGATTTCATATATTTGTATCCCATAAGACACAGCCAGGTGCAAAATTATATCCAACACTATTTAATATATTTATCAACGACTTACCTACTAGCTTTAAATATTCCGTAACGTTTTTGTTTGCTGACGACCTTAACGTCTCGCGCATAATCAATTCTGAGCTCGACACTGTTTTTCTCCAAAGAGACCTAGACAGACTATATCAATGGTGCTGCGTCAACAAAATGCATATCAATACGGACAAATGCTACTTTATCAAATTTACCCGCAAGTTAAAACCCTTTAAATACTCATTACAATATAGGGGGCAATTCCCTTCGCGAAGTATTTGAAATCAGAGATCTGGGCGTAATCTTATATAAAAAACTAACCTTTGTGCCACACATTGATAACATCATAAAAAAAGCATCAAAAATGTTGGGATTTATCATTCAGAATGGCAAAATATTTAAAAAAAAATTACTTTATAATATATTGGTTCGTAGCGTCCTTGAATATTGCCCCACGATATGGCGGCCTCATTATTATGCTACACATATATTAAAAATTGAACGCTTCCAAAAACGGTTCACGCGGCATTTGGCATACACGACTGGGAAGGCTACTTAGATCATATTCCGAACGGGTAGAGTTTTTCAAAATGTCATCCCTGAAAAAACGTCGAAATTAGCTAGATCTTATATTTTTGTACAACATTTTGAATAATAAAATTAACTGCCTTCCCCTTTTAGGTAAAATTCACTTCAAAGTCTCTCGTAGAATTCCCCGTAAGCCAATCCCTCTCCTCGACCCACCACCCCGCACAACAGTCCTAGGCAGAAACTCACCCATTCCCAGGATCAGCAATGCATTTAACAATCATTGCGCTGAGGTTGATATTTTTTCAATAAAGCTACCGCTGTTCCGTAAGTTCTTATCTGAGAACTTGACAAGTTCTAAATAAGTCACTCAATAGAATATGTAAGCCAAGTAATCATTTATGTAATTAAAAATAGTTTAAAAAATTTAGAGTCTGGGTGCCAACTTGGTGGTGAAGTTGTAAAAACTGTAAAATTCATTTCGTATTTTTATTCACTAAAGGTAACTCAATATCTTGCTTGTAGGTGGTGAAATTTTCACTTAGATCGTCATTTCTATAATGTTACTTAAGTTTATCCTGTCATTATTTTATAGCATGCAGTGTCCACTTATAACTGGTTGTGCAATCAGTTACCATAATAATGCTTGTTATTTAGATAGTATCATTGTAACACCCACAAGTAGACCAAATATATAAATTAGAATATCAAAAAGTAGCCGTTCTATTACTGAGCCTTTTTTTCTATCAATACAATAGAAAATAAATATGTGGCAATAGAAAAATCATATGTGATGTGTAATGTTTTTTCTACTGTCACAAATTAAACCGAATTTGCTAAAAATACCTAGCTTACAGGATGTAATAAGATTGTTGCCCAAAAACTGAAACCTACAGATAACCATACAAAGGCCTAATGAAAACAAAACGGTTTCGATTCCCACTGCGGGACAAATGTTTGCGAGTTCTCCAAATATTTGTTTGAGGGCTGGGTGTTGTACTGCCTGGTACTCGTAGTTCCAGATACCCACAATAATCCTAGATTGGGATCAATAACGTTGACTGTCGAGTATTTACAAAAAAAAAATCTAATACTTTAATTTTCATTTTCGGTGTATCACCGTCTGAATGTAATTTTGTAAGTTTTCGGGAGTAGTCTTTTTACAGCCTGTATAAACCACCAACACGCTACAAATGATTGCAGAACTGATGAACTGAATAATTAAAACACAATTAAGCCGAGAGTTCAAGTTTATAATTAGCCAATGATCAATAAATTCAATTGGCAATTTGATCAATAAAAAGCTAAGATTTTTTAATACCATCGTCAGTAGTAATAAAACTTTGATAGTTATGCATAGTGTGAACTTGTGTTCAAAAGTACCTCGTGAAGAATTTACAAAAAAAATGCAAGAAAATATTAGTATAAATGAAATGTTTATAAATAAAGAGAGTATAGGAACGGACCCTACATACAAACACGAAATAGTATGGAAAAATGCGTTTGATAGACATGAGTTCGATATATCGAAACGTAACTGATATCGGATATGGGTTAGATATCGATACCATATCAATATTTAAAGCCACATGACAAAATCTCAACTGTTACAGACTCGAACAAAACGAAAACTACACAAACCAAAAACCAAACGAAACGACATATGGAGCGAATATGACGTAACATTAGCCATGATTGCATGATAATGGCGTGTGTAAAAATATATTAAAGATAGCTGGCAATATGGTTTACTTTCTATTGTAACTCTTTTTGGTCCATGTTTTCACGCAAAGCATGAAGGGAAATCGGCGTAGTTACAAGTTGCTAAACTGATAAATAACTGAACAAGTTTGCGTTTGTCGTTTCGTTGTTAGTTTGCCTATCTAAAAACCCCTGCGACTGATATCGATATCTGAAAACCATTTTCTATATCGATATGCAAACTGTATATCGGTTACATAACCGTTTGCGGTAAAAAATGAAAACGCCCATGTCTAGCGTTTGGTTTTCTTATAATGCATATTTTGGCAGCTTATGGATGTTTCTTATTATTCACGGGAACTTATAAAATCAGCACAATTTTGTGGGGTAAGTGATGAATGAATAAAAACGCTTTTTTTACACTTTGGGAAATAAACAAAACAAACAATATCACATTAAGTTTGAAGGCATAATGGAAAATCTTATTGTTTAAAAGCTTACACTTCCAGACCACCTTTGGATGGGGATGCCACTATGTGATTTTGATGTGTTAAACCAAAACCTAAGAATTTTGAATAAGTAGATTGAGACCGGACCCAGGGGCTTAATGGACTAACCTTCGATTCGCGCCTGAGATATTATTCTACTAATATTATAAACGTGAAAGTTTGTGAGGATGTTTGTTCTTCTTTCACGCTAAAACTACTGAACGGATTTTGATGAAACTTTACAATAATATAGCTTACTTCAGAATAACACATAGGCTACTTTTTATCCAGGTACTACGCGGGCGAAGCCGTGTTCAGAAGTTAGTAATATCTAAAACTTTATGCTATGTCTACTTTACTTGAAATTAAAAATTTTAGTGCACTTGGGATCTATCTCTAGCACATAATCTATCAAATCTATAGGTACCCGTTCCTGGAAGTGATCGCGTTTTTTTTACCTAAATAAATATTCATAGTTAATATCTTTGTCATTGTTTATTACCATTGTAATCTCGCAATGTTCTGTTTCTGGCGTAAACTTTATTTATTTTCCAAAAAAAAACCATAGAATTGATAATGAAATCCTGAATAAAACATATCCCATTTATAGGTGAAAACAGACGAGTTTATTCCTTTTTTTTTTAAATTATACATTGATAAATATGGTGAGCAGATATTTAGTTTAAGAACTAAATTTTTATAAGGAGCTATTTCTTGGATAAATGGTTGACATTGGTGATAGATAATATTTATTTGCCTTTTCAGTTATAATAGTTGCGTATGCTGCTACTGAAGGGGTTACAATAGGAGCACATCGTTTATTCACACACAAATCTTTTAAGGCTACGCCTCTTCTGAAAGGCTTACTGATTGCTCTACAGACAAAAGCAGGACAGGTAAAATTAAAAAAAAAAATTGCTCCTCTTTGACCGGATTCTACTGAGTTTACTAAAACTAGACTTACTATCAAAATCTGAAGGTATAAGTACAAATACATTTCGATTTAATCCTACTTATATTATAAATGCAAATGTTTGGATGTTTGTTGCTGAAAATCTCCGTAACAGCTGAACCGATTTGAATGAAATTTAGAACGAGTATAAGTACCTATTTCCTTTCCTAGAATAACACATAAGCTAGTACTTATTCAGGTATAAAACAGGTGAAACATTGGACATATGCTAGTAGACCATAAATGAAAACAAAATCATTTTATTTCGAAATTTATTTCATTCAATTTGATTTTTTATGAGTGCTCTTCCCAAAAAAATGCATGAGCAAATCCTAGAAATGCGAGAGTTCAATAGAATATTTTGATGATCATCAAAACACAACCAAAATAATGTAACATTCTTACGTTTTTTTAGTGCACATTGATTAATTTATTTCCATACGTTTAAGTTTTCGGGTGTAGGTATTTAGTTTTATTTCACCTTATATATATTTGTAATATTAGTCACGAATAGCCAATGGGACAAATATTTGCATCATTTGAAAAAAATCGGTAAGCTAGTTGAATTTCGATAGCCGGCTAGACAAGAAGTTCGTAAAAAACTGGGTTCTAATTGCTTAAATAAAAATAAAATCTTGTTAAAGATTCTTTTACCCGACAGTATGTGAGGCTATCTTGGGAAGAGGCATTTACCTGTGAAGGGGTTCTTGCAGAATAATAAATAGAAAATAGAACTAAAATATTTAAATCAATACCTACTTACCATACCTTTTTATTAATATTGAAAAAAAAATAACTATGTACCTATAGGTATCAAATGATTACTAACTCTGTATAAAGTTTTTGAAAGAAATAAAAGGCTTTTAATTTATTTTATTAATTATATGTGATGCATTGATAGTTTCTTTACTTAGTTAGGCTAAGGTATCAAGAGGCTTAGAGGAATATAATGTATGCCGCATAACTCATCATCTTTCTCTAGAACTGCGTATTTATTTGGAGTCGGGACCACCGCTACTCAGACACTGACGGTGATCCTCACAATGCCAAGCGAGGCTTCTTCTTCAGCCACATCGGTTGGCTCATGACAAAAAAACACCCTTACGTTATAGAACTTGGCAGAAACATCAATATGAGCGATCTTCAGGCGGATTGGATGGTCATGTTTCAAAAGAAGTAAGTTCACGAACATTCTAATTAAGCTATCCTATAGTGTTTTCTGTTCTACTAATAGGTTGTGTGATAGCTGCCAAAGTTTCACGAAGAAGTATTTTACGTTTCGTAGCTAATCTACCACCAAGGCTTGCCTTTTTCCAGATACTACTACCAGCTGTACATTCTCCTTGCAATTTTACTGCCTGTCTGGGTGCCTATGCACTTTTTTGGCGAGACCTTTTGGAACTCTCTGCTTGTCTGCTACTTCACTCGCTATGTAATACAATTAAACGGGACCTGGCTGGTAAACAGTGCTGCTTATTTATGGGGGACAAGACCTTATGATCGGTAAGAATCTAGCCCGAAGTTATCCTACAAACCTGCAATAAGTAATTAAATTAATTAAAAATTCCTGAAAAATTAGCCAGTCAACTGAGGTAATTGACCTTTATGGATTCGTGACCAATATGGCGACGTACAGACGAAAATGAACGGTTTAATAAACAAAATTCAATAAAATTAATATGCCTTGCTTTTTTGATTATGTAAAAATTACGTGCTTACAATAACAGTATTACACGTTGGAAACTTTTCACAGGTTTAATTTAATCCTCTGTTGATCCACTATATAATAATATGTTTTTTGTTTTATATTTTAGAAATCTCCAGCCAGTAGAGTCCTGGTTCGTTTCACTGATAAGTCTGGGTGAAGGTTGGCACAACTACCATCACACGTTTCCGTGGGACTACAAGGCGGCGGAACTCACCGTGCATTTCAACTTCTCCGCTACGCTGATCAGATTCTTCGAAACGATCGGCCTCACTTATGACTTAGATAGATAGATAGATCGATAGATAGTTTTTTATTCGACACATACAATACAGCACAGACAAGTATAAATGAAAAGAAAGACAAACAATTAAAGAAACACAGTAAATACAGAAGAGTAGGTACAATAAGTGGGTGCTAACCAGCGCTAACGAGGGCAGTCTATGCTGCAATGGTGTGTATTAGTCGAAAAGGTCCTATCTCAGCTTATTGCTACTCCGCCAAGGCGAAGCAGCGCTGATTTTCAGATAGGACCTAAGAAGTGAGGGATGACCTCACGATCGCAGTGTTGCAGAAAGAAAAACAGTGAAGAAAAAGTGAGTGTGGATAAAGAGTGTGTGATGAGAAATGTATAGACATAGATAGTTAAGTTTAGTTAGTAGTACATTAATCAGTTTGAGAGAGAAATGTGAAAGTTGTGCTGCAGCGACCGTTGCGTGCCATTTGGTAAGTTGAAGCTAGAGTAAATAGTGTAAATCACAGGCTTTTTCGTATAGTTAGAAGCTGTTTCTTTAGTGTAAATCTAAAAATACTAACCGATTTCAGCACTCGGACCAGAGGAGGAAGGTCATTCCAGCACCTGGTAGCTGCATATCGGAAAGAACCCCGAAATGCTACTGACTTGTGCCTCGGCGTCAACAAAGCCACGTGACTACATACTCGGGTTGGGTATCGCGAGCTATCGCTAGCCCATTTCAGTTTACAGAAAAGATATTTAGGTATTTTATTTGCAGTAAGGCCAAAGAGTAGGGTTGCGAAGTGGAGATACCTGCGAGCTTTCATTTTTAATAAGTTTGAAGCATTAAGAAAAGGAGTAATATGTATATGGGGGGACAGGGAAACAGAAACGGGCACAGGCATTTTGGACTCGCTGGATCAGTTTTTCAGTCCGACTTAAAAGGCAGGGGCCGTAGACCACATCACAATAGTTTAAGCGAGATAAAACAAGGGATTCACACAAGGTGATGCGGACTTCCTCACTGAGATAAGGTCGGACTTTATAAAGGATCTTCAAACGATAGAGTGAATTACGGACACTTTCAGCCACCTGAGTTTCAAAGCGGAGCTGACTATCCAGTGTTAGCCCAAGGTTTTTAGCCTCTTTAACATATTCAACTAACTCCCCATTTATCGTTATATATATATTTATATCAATGAATTGACTAAGTCCAGGTTTGCTACCAATCAGCATGTACTTTGATTTACATGGGTTGAGGACTTGAAAACTGCTTCACCAGAAATGGTAAGTTTATTTATTTGTTTATTTAATACTTCCACACAAACAATGTAGTACTAGGAGGACTTAATGCTAAAGTATTCTCTACCAGTTATCCTGGGCGTGCAAAAATATCGTATGGCATGTCCAGTAAAGACAATTACATAACTATTAAGTAGGTACTAATGTACCTACACTATAATATATATAGTAAAAGATACCTAAAATAATAATTTATATTAAGTTGATTTTTATCGTTACCATTTTACAACTTAAAGTTGCCCTTTTCCATGCAAACTGAGTCCTAATTGCTTTTACCGTCATCAAAAAACTGTACCATATTGAAAGTTTGGGTTTTTAACTCAGTTGGCATAAATTCGCTACCGAGTTTCATTATATTTATCGATTGTTTTTTTGTTTCTCAGGTCGAAAAACGCATAATCCGCACAGGTGATGGAACGCACTACATGCTCGGCAGCGAAGAAGCTAGAGCTTGCGTCACAGCCATCGATCTTCTTCATCCTTTGAACCCCTCTTACAACACCAAGTTCAAGGCTCCGGAGGTCAATTTCTCGGCTAAGGGCCTACCACTTTTCCACGAGAAAGATTTGCTTAGTGTTGGCAGTATGAAAAGAACTTCAAATACCGCATAGAGTTGTCAAATTATTAGTTAATTATTATCTAAGTTAAATAATCTCTTTTTAATCTTTTAGAAATGGAAGAGTTGATCATTCTTCTTTTAATTTGTTATATTATAGCTTTTTAACTTTTTTGCTAGTAAGCAATATTTTTCAACTACATTGTAGCAGTTATTTTAAAATTGACTGAGCATCTAAATAAAACATGAGTTTTATTCACATCACAACCACTTGCAGTAGCGGTCCAAAAGTTGCTATAATTTTTTATCTAAATTAATTAGTTTACTTTTTAAATACCTACAAGCTGATTGGTATGAGCAGGTTTGATTGAGATGGTTTCCGAAACTTTAAATTATACTAAAGATAGCTGTTGTAAGTAGTCTAATGAACTGAATAATGAAGACACAATGAAGCTGAGAGTCCAAGTTTTTATTAACCAACGCACACCCTAAGCAATCAGATTTTGATTAATACTCTTGCGGCGATGTTCCAGGTTTTAGAGTTTTATCTTAGCAAGGCAAGTTTTGCCCTCTTGAGCCTTTTGCTCAGTTTAATCCATAGTCTTTAGCTCGTAGTGCACTTTACAGATTTGTTTGCAGTTTGTGTTTTATTTTCATAGTTTTATATTATCCATTCATGGTGTCCCTTTAGAGGTGACAAACAGTAGTTAGCGGATAAATCCTAAAGTACTCCAATATTTTAATGTTTTTTCGTAGATGTCCATGAATAAATTCTATAAATAATATCGAGTATGATTGCAACAAATTGTCAATAAAGAGTTATCCGGAAAGAGTATGCTAAGCCGAAAGGAGTTCAACGAAAAAAATCAGTTTTGCAGTGCGTCAATGAACTCTTAGTATGGAACAGCTGAATTTTTTCGCGATTTCAGGGATGGCCTCATGGTAAATGTTCGAATTCGTATTCGTTCGTATATTAGAACATTGCATATACCTAATGGAAATATTGTCCAATATGCAATTTCATCAACCATTTTTTTTATATGTATATACCCTACCCATTAAAAGTAGAATCATTAAGATCGGTTCACAATTGGCGAAGATATATAGATAAGATACACATAATAAAAACATACAGACGAATTGAGAAACTCCTTTTTTGAAGTCGGTTGATAATAATTAAATAGCGATATTCGCGATACGCTTGCACACTTAGCGCTTCGCGTTAACAATTGGCGAAGATATCAGGGAACAACATACAATAAAAAAAAAATATAGCCGAATTGAAAACTCTTCCTTTTTATGAAGTTGGTTAAAAATAGTCATTTTGATGATGAACAAAGTCTCATCATTAAAGATCTATTGACAGCAATAATTTAAACGAGTGAATGCAAAATCCTACTACTATTATAAACGCGAAAGTTTGTGAGGATGGATGTTTGTTACTCTTTCACACAAAAACTACTGAACGGATTTTGATGAAACTTTACAGTAATATAGCTAATACATCGGAATAAGACATAGGATACTTTTCATCCGGGTAACTCGCGGGCGAAGCCGTGGGCAGAAGCTAGTGGCTAATAATAGGCACCGATTTATATTTTTTTATGAACGCTTATCTGCAACTAAAATTATCTTTAGTCACTATATAACACACTATATAACTTATTGTAATAGTTTTGCATAAACTCAAGGAAGTTTCTCAGACAGTTATTCTGGCTTTAGAAATATGATATTTTACGATGATTAACATATACCTATATTTTAGTCCTGGCTGAAAATAAGTAAGCTTTATTAAAAAAATGGACAAAAGTGCATCAAACGACTCAAAGTTTTTACGTGGCAAGTATCTTTCTGTCCTTTGTCAACCAGTGACATTTTGCGACATATAAACACCATTCTATATTCATATGTTTGAATGGATGATTGCTAAGAATTTTCGTTAAGGCTGAATCGATTTACATGTGGAATAAGTATAATTAGTAACCTAGAATTACACATAAGTTATCATTTATCCGCATAAAATACACGCGAAACCATAAGCAGAAGCTAGTATTCGAATAAACATGGCAAGTAACTCGCGGTCGATGCGGTTGACGCGCAAACTGGCGCGGTTTAGGCCACGCGTCGCCTTGACCGCGCCAGTTTGTGCGAGCCTATAATCCTATCCTACTAATATAATAAATGCGAAAGTCAGTGCGTTAGTATTTTAAACAGTTCGTTAGCTAAACAGTATTAGCTTTTGTGTAATGACGCAAAACAGTGTTATGTCAATCAATTGTTCAACAATCTCTATAAATTAGGTAGTTTTTTATTGATTGAAGCTAGCAGGTACCTTTTACGTTATTTCGTATCCTGTTTCATGTAGGTAACTAATAATAAAGCTGTAGAATTTTTTTTTGAACGTGATCTCTTGACCTCTTTTTTTAATTTGAAAAACTTGCCTAGCATAGCCCAGTTTTTGAGGAAAGTTAGGCTATTTAACATCACTCTGCAACCCTTAGGAGCCTAGTAAAAGTAACAGCGCAGGCGGGCGATGTAACGCGGATAGTCGGGGCCGAGTGGGACCGTGGTACAGCTAGTCCGATGTACGAGCTGTGCATACTCATCCAGGTACTCGACACTGTCACCCAGTCTAAAATGCAGGTCAATCAAGCAAAGCGTCACTTACATGCCTATGCAATGCAAGATGGTTACCTACTTAGTAATTCATCTTTGTAATATAATAATGCTAGACATTTTCACACAGCATCATCTAGGCTCAAAGTAAGCAGGGGCCTTGTGTTATGGGAACTACATGACTGATATTCTATTAATATACTTTTTTTGGAAATACATACATATTATTATAGAAAATACTCTGACCCGAGACAAAAAAAAAACTCTGGCAAAATAGACTAGTGATGACTTGGAAGATTATTTTGTCAAGAGTATTGTTTAGTTTGACTACCTTACCTACTCTGCCACAGTTATTACTGTACTTACCTCAAGACTAGTTAATCTTTTACTTGTGTATCTGTAGAAAGCGATGATGTAATTTTGAGACTTATATAACAAACAGTACATACCAAACTGACGATTAAACAAATAACAGGCCATATCCTATTTATTTCATCGGCGAAGTCACGTGATAGCCAAAATACGAGCAGGTTAAAGTTCCCTGCATGCCAAATAGGCAATATGCCTATTCAGCAGCAAAACAAATGCGATCGAATTTAATTAGAGTTCCTTATAAAATCGACACGAAGCCATGTTTAAAACATTTATCAATGGGATCTTTAATTGTTTTTCGTCTTTGTGTTAGAAATATGAAGCTAATGTCCAGTATTGTTATGATTATTATTATTATTTCGAAATTGGTCACTAAGTAGGTAACTTTACCAATCTTTAAGGTAATAGTTAAACTTCCGCACTGGATAGAGTTTTCGCACTGTAGAGCAAGTTAAGATCAAACTAAAAAGACCAAGGAAATCTTAACAAAAGCAGAGATAAAGTGAATAGCCAATCCAGTGGTTCACTTAATGTTCCATACCAGTGCGCCTATGATTGAGGTGACAGCACCGACTTTTGTCAAGCAGAAAAACGCCTGCGCCCAATCCAGCTCACGTAGGAAAAAACTTCATTTCAAGACGAGTCCACAATCAACACCAATGTGAACGAGTCTGCAGGTTCTAGCTGGACAGAAGTGACAAAGAAACGCCAAAACAATGCTCCTTCTGGTGTCATCCGAGGGGCTGCAGGGCCAGGCTCAACTAAGCTGGAGGTAGCTGAGCGGCGCCGGCAGTTACATCTCTACTATGTGAAAGTCGGTACTACGGCGGCTGAAAAGCGCGATCACTTGAACTGCTTCTGCGACAGTCACTCATGTAATGTGAAAAAACTCAATGGAAGAGGAAGCTTCACATCATTCAAGTTAGATGTGCCTTCCAAAGTAGCGGATGCCATCATGTCTATAAAAAACTGGGTTTAAGATATTTATGTCACGCTATGGAGGCAGTCCTTTTGTCCGAAAAGCAAAGATGGTCATTAATAAAAAACAAACTAAAGACTTGCATAGGTATATACTACCAAAATGTGAGAGGCCTGAGAACCAAAACAGTAGAGTCCCTCAATAACGTATAAGTATTCACGTTTCAAAAATGTCATAACTATTTCTGAGACATTCCTGAATTCTTCAGTATTTGATGGAGAGCTGATACCACCAGGATATGTAGTGCTGCGCAGACTGTACAGGCATTATTAGATATGGCGGATCTATGTCAGCAGTGCACGATTATTATGTCTCCTATGAGTATTGAAAATATAGATGATCTGACTAATGACAAAAAATATATTGTTGGCAAAAATTGTTTGGAAGAATATTAAATTCTTGATTTGTGTGGTTTATTTGCCGCCAAGCTACAACGATGAACAATATTAGAATGTTCTGGATTATTTAGAGATTAATATATGAAAATTCTCCACGCATGATATTGATATTATTCAATATAAATTCTTGCAGTGTTAACATAAGATCCCAATCTTTTCTGTTTTCTGGAATTTTGAAAACAAGAGCAACATAATATTATTTTGAATTGTGATGGTCGCATTTTGGATCTTCTTTTGACCGCGGGCTTTGAGACTGGCAACGTAACTGTGCGTAGTGACATCGAACCACTGGTGAGGGTCACACTCCTCCTCCACCTCCTGTTCAGAACCAAACCTATGCGCATGACTGGAATTTTCGTATGGCTGATTTTAGCAATCTGTACTCGAGTATATTTGTAATTGACTGGACCGACGTACTAGTCCAACAGGATGTCGATACAGCGAAGGACCAGTTCTATGGAAAGCTGTATGATGCCGTTCAAAACCGTGTGACCGTAAACGACCGATTCGTAAAACGCGTACTTTTATGCTAAACTGCCAGTATCCTCCGTGGTTCACGCCAGAAATTATTAAAAAACTAAATAATACATTTTTTCATTTACATAAATAGGACTTGGTCTAAAATTTAACCGTGAGGTATACGAGTATAATTACTTCGGTAATCCGAAGTCATATTAAGGTGTTGGTAGCTGCACACAGCCAGTATATAAGGACTGTTGGGTCTAAACTAGGTTGTGATCCTGCGCAGTTTTGGAAATACGTTCTAAACATAGGAGTCAGTCGAGTAGCTATTCTGTCGATGGGAAAGTTGTAGTAGAGCAAGAGGCAGCTACTGCTTGTGTCTAGTATTTCAGCTCTGTTTTCCTTGATGACGTCCCAGCGTTAGGCGCTGAGGCGGTAGATCAACATGCGAGTTACTTTGAAGGTAGGTTTGGAATGCACGGTAAGTGGTAATTGAATCCGTCTCGGAAGCCGATGTACGTCGCGCCATCCATCGCCTAAAGCCATCCTCAGCAGCTAGTCCCGATTCTATTCCCCGTTCGTTGTTAACAACGATTAAGCAGTCTTTAAAGACTGCTTAATCGCTTGCAAGAGCATTTGCTGTATATTTATAATCTCTCCTTACACAAGTGCCACTATCCTCCCAGATGGAAAATATTTAGGGTTACACCCGCCCCGAAAATCAGCACAACATCTGAAGTTTATGATTTCCGCCCTATAGTATTATCTGTCTTTGCAAAAGTCATCGAATCTATTTGAATTTTCATTAGACTCGTCAAATAAAGGGAGTCCTTGGTGATTCACAAGTTTTGTACTGCTAGATCTACAACAAAAAATTACTACTTCTTATTCTAATTCTTTTGGAACTCTTCCAAAGTTGTTGTACACAATGAATACTATTAAAAGTTTGACGTGGGTGTAAGTACCCACGTCAAACTTTTAATCGTAGTTCGTCATAGCACCTAAGCGATTTATTGAATAACGATTCATTAGATTATAATTTGCTTTTTTGCACGCACGTTCTCTCATATAAATAAATAAAAAATTGCCAATGTACAGGCAAAAAAGTGGAAAAAATTGTGCTTATAAAATGGGCGCCATTGATACTACGTCTGATATCTTCAGCTCAGATGATAATAGAAACAAATTGTTTAAAAGAACAGAATCTTTTGAACAAATAAATAGAATAAAACCTCTTAATCTTTCTAATATCGGCACTGATCGAACATACACACATGAAGTGGTGTGGAAAAATGCGATTGGATTTTTAATTTTACATATTTTTGCCATATGGGGTCTCTGCCTAATCTTAACAGGATCTATAAAATTAAATACTTTTGCATGGTGTAAGTTTTCCCATTAAATATAATTAATCTATTGTTATTGCATGTCTTCCATCAATATGTACACATTATTTATAAATAAGTAACAAGACACCTACTAAAGATAGGAATTTTTATTTTAAATTATCGATTTATATGCTCATAAATTTAGTGTAATTTAACCCTAAAACAAAAACTTTTAAGTAATGTGACACGGTTAGTGTTCCAATATGTGGCGATAGGTTTGTGACCTGTTAAGGAAAATTATGTCAGACTGTGTCATATAAAAGATGTTTTGTGACAAAAATAGATTAACTTTAGTTTTTGCTAGATACTGATTTTATTACAAATGGCCGATACGGATCTTTAAATGTTCCCCGATATTTTAAACTAAGGTCTACTACAGATTCATAAAAATAGAAACTTTTAATTATTTTTTCTCGTTGACTGTACTCACGGATCTGCGTTCTTAATACGGAACTGAAGGGCCATCATCACCATGCTGGCTCTTTAGTTCAGTGGCAGATTGGTGCATCTGGTTGTGAGCATGTTTTTTTAACCCCATAAATGAATAAATCACTTTTAAGCTTTTGCCTTTTCAGACTTTGTCCTTGTCTATAGTGGTGCGGAAGGGATTACCATCGGAGCCCATCGTTTATTTACACATAAATCCTTTAAGGCTACTCCACTTCTAAAATGCATATTGATTGCTCTACAGACCTTAGCAGGACAGGTAAGTAATTTTAATAACTCTAGTTTAGAAGAAGGAGAAGATGAAGAAAATAGTTAATTTGACACAATCTTTACAAAGACTTCATACATAATGTAGATACCTAGTTTCCCTCATAGGTAGATAGGGTAGGTACTGTTGTGCAAAGTAGCTAATTCCCATCAGCAACGCGTACTAAACAGGTTTTGCTACAGTCACTGTCACAGTTAAGCTCTTATTAGTCGGTTATCATACAGCTGTGATCCAAATTAACGAACAACAAAACCATGTAGCAATCATAACAAAAAAAATGACAAATAATCTCGTAATGAAAGTCAGTAACGTCGCAACGCGCTGTGCAGCCAGCGTGGTACCCGCGTAAAAAATTGCCTTCATACTGTTTGAGGTTATTTTAAATTTTTCCAAATTGGTTGAGCCGTTATGAAGGTTATTCAAGGCAACAACAAACATACAATATTTCGTATTGATTAGTAGTAGTTACATTGATTAGAAGGATAAATCCATTTGGTGGCACCACGGTACTCGTCCTGAATATAACCACGAGACCTAAAACCGAAATATAACTACCCATCTCAGTCCGTCAGTTGGGTGCTTATTTTATTATTTGCAATTCCTTTTCCAGAATAGCATATTTACTTGGTGTCGGGACCACCGCCTGCACCACCGCTTCTCAGACACTGACGGTGACCCCCACAATGCCAATCGAGGCTTGTTCTTCAGCCACATCGGTTGGCTCATGACAAAAAAGCACCCTTACGTCAAAGAACTTGGCAGAAACATCGATATGAGCGATCTGCAGGCGGATTGGATGGTCATGTTTCAGAAAAAGTATGTTTACGAATATCGTAACATTATTCTATCAACGGGATGTCTCATAGTTACCTACTTAATATAACAGGTCAAATTCTGTACATTGAAGTTATTTTGTAAAAAAAAATTGGGTGGCTCTCTATAATCGATACTGAAGCCAAAAATGTATTTTTTTTTCATTTTTGTCTGTCTGTCTGTCTGTCTTGAACCTTAACCATGCATGGCGCTGAAACTACTGAATGAATTCAAATAAAACTTAGCATGATTTGAGTTCATACTATGGGGTAGGACTTAGGATACTTTTAATCCCAAAATTTAGCATGGTTCCCTTGGGAGAGGGGATGAAAGTCAAAATATATACTTAGTTGTAATTAATTAACGCGTAGTCCGATTTCATTCATATTTTTTTTTGTTAGAAAGGAAGTACTTTCAGGATTGTCCCGTAAATATTTCAAGGTCATCGGGTTTGTAGTTCAGAAGTTACAGACATCACAGGCCTCAGTAATAGGTCCAAATAACTTGAAACCCGGAATGTACCCCCGCAGCTGATGTGCGCATTTTATCGTATAGGCATAATGGATAAGGCATATGTCAACGCAGACCACTCCAAAGGAATCAGATATTGCTAAACGATCATTCATTATACACAGCCTAGAATATATATAGGAACCTTCGAGTTCACGTCTCAGCTTAAGCTGGCGTAAGATTTATAGCGCACTTTGAAGTGTACGCTGAGTAGGTAGCTGGGACTGGAACTGGGACTACCGGGACTACCGCGACTACCGCGACTACCGGGACTGGGACCGGGACCGGGACCGGGATCGGGATCGGGGCTTAAAAAAACATCATCATCATCATTTCATGGAATCACGACTAGCCGAAACATTTTTTTGTGGGCGACTTTTATTTAGTTTTTTTCTTTGAAAGAGTAGGCAAAATAATGTGGGCACGTGAGGATCTGATGCTATTAGAGTACCTACAGGATTGAAACCGTAAACTAGAGACTGCAAGCGTAGGTAACCATCGCTAATATCACAATTTTATTATTGTCAACCGACTTGAAAAAAGGAGTTTCTCAATTTGTCTGTATGTTTTTTGTGTGTAGGTATGTTACGTGATATCTTCGCCAATGTTAACCGATTTTATTCCGATATTCTTTTTTTTAATTTCGAGTTTTCTGAGAAATACAACCTGGGAGTTTTAAAATCCAAGGTAAAAAGCTCCTTTCTTGATATGAGTGCTTCACCACAGACTACAGCGTTGCTTTATATGAGACAAACTGAGGTCAGATGCGAATAATTAGTCTGCAGGGATCGCGAACGAAGTCGTGGGTACAGCTAGTATAATATATATATAAAGATATGCATAAACATTAGGTGGCAAGGATTATCAATATGTATATAATTGTTACGAGCTAGGGTTCGGGATAAAATAATTAAGTTCAATTAAACACCAAAATTAACACTGTATTAATAAATCACTCAATAAAAATGTCAACAGAACAAATAACAACAAAACTACACAATTAAAATAAAAACACTAAAACACTGTATCGCTTAGTACATTACTAGCGCAACTGTCACTTCACTAGTCTAGCATCAATAAAGCTACTAACTTATCCATATCTACGATTAAAAGAGCGATTGATATGAATACTTTTGATAAAAAAGTTCCGTTCCGCTAACTCCTGGTATATTGAGGTGCATTAAACACAGGGATAAGCTTCACAGAGATCTTATAAGAGATCCTGATAATATCACTCTTAGTACTACTTTTAAGCGCTACAGAAATTACTGTGGTTTAATTCTGAAGAGGGTTAGGGCAGAATATGATAGATGTGAAATTAAAAAAAGCAGGTAAAGAAAGACGTGGCTAGTTATTAAAAATATAGCAAAATTAAAATCAAATAAAGAATTTGTAAGCAATAAAGACCTCTGACAAATAAAATCTACTCCCATGGACTCTATAAATTATGTAAATGATTATTTCTCTAATATTGTTAAGACCTTGGTAGATGAGATCAATAAAAGTAATGTAGACACTGGTACAAGTTCTGAATCTAAAATAAAGTTTACTAAATTTGAGCAATCATTTGCGCTACTTGACACTGATCCACTTGAAATAGAGACCATTCTGACCAATCTTAAATGTAATTGCACTGTCAGTTTTGATGGTGTCTCTGCGTCAAGCTTTGAAACTAACAAAATATTTAATAAAACCCGCTTTAGTTCATATTTGCAACCTTAGCTTCAAACTCAGAGTCTTCCCGGATCAACTTAAAATAGCATTAATTAAACCAATCTATAAAGGTGGGGATAAAAACAGTTTCACTAATTATCGCCCTATAAGTATTCTCTCATCTATATCTAAAATCTTAGAGCGCTTATTAATAATAGATTAAAAGATTACCTTATCAAGTTTAATTTAATCTCGGAAAACCAATTTGGTTTTGTTGCAGGGATATCTACAGAGCATGCAGTGACCTCACTTACAGACTACATTGTACGCCAAGTTGATAAAAATAATAGGTATTTTCTTAGATCTCGCTAAGGCATTTGATACGGTTTCTGTCCCAATACTACTTACTAAATTGAAAAACTTGGGTGTTAGCTGCGTTATGCTGCGTTGAGGTTTTTTAGAAGCTATCTAACAAATAGATATCAGAGAGTAAAGGTAGAGGACTTATCTAGCGATGAAGCCTCCACTACCTACGGGGTGCCTCAGGGCAGTATTCTTGGCCCTACACTATTTCTTATTTATGTAAACGATCTCTGTAACTTCGATTTTAGCTTTGGGAAACTTGTTACTTACAAGTTTGACACCGCTCTAATATTTAGTGCATCTATCTGGAATGAAACTATCACTATCGTTAAGAAATAATCTGTTAACCCTAAACTCAAATAAAACAAAATACCTCACGTTTACTAAATATTCGCGGGTTAGCCCACAGTAGAATCTCTTAACTTAAAGGCTCACAACTTTTGTACGAGGTCTTCATATCCACTTGTGATTGCATGGCAGAGCGAGTCACAACTATAAAATACTTCGGAGTTATTGCTGACGAGTATTTAATTTGGTATGAACATATTAGGATCCTCACAGGGAGAATACGTAAACTAATTACGGTATTTAAAAAGCTCACGTCTTCCGATAAAATCATTAAAAATGATCTATTATGTTTTATGTAACTCGCTGCTGACCTATTGTATAATTATCTGGAGAGGTACATTCTCATCTTAAATAATTAGAACAAAGAGATCTCAGAGAGCGGTCCTGAAAGTAATGCTATCAAAACCTTACTGATTCCCGACGGCACAACTTTACTCCGAAACTAAGGTTCTGACAGTGCGTCAATCCTTTATCCAAAAGGCCACCCTGAAAAACCATTCTGAATTTGATTTCGACTTTGATCGGTTTTTGAAGTTAAGACGGAAAGATCGTGTCATTCTCCCGACTAAATTTACATCAGCCTATGCTCATCGCCACATATCTTTCTTGGGACCTCATTTATACTATAAAATAAGCAATAATATTAAAATATATCCTCTTAACCGATCAAATGTACTCAAGCTCTTAACACATTCTTAATATCATTAGATTACAACAGTACAGAAGATCAATGAACCTATATATAAACATTTTAATCTACGCAGTTTTGGGGAAGAACATGTGGAATTGAATCACGTAACACTGATTATAAACTTTCACACTTTATTTATATTTCGTTACACTTGTAACTCCGTTCAAGACTTCTCAACGACTGCCTCGAATACACCAACTGGGTTCTACATTACACTTCCCTTCCACTCTAAACGTGACGCGACAAAAACGAAAGCCCCTGATTGGATACAGAACTTTTAGTCAAATCAACAACTGGTTGAATTATGTATTCAATATTCAACAAGTCAATTAAGTATCTAATATTAGTAATATCTTCGAACAAATTGTCATCTGAGCAATAACTTAAAAATAGATACGTATAACAAGGATAACATAATAATTTACTTGATTACAATGGACAGTCCTAACAGAAGGTATACTATTTACGTTTTTCTTCTATAAACTGAATCTTATTCTGCTTGAAAGTTAATCTATCTAATCAGCCGGTAACACCCACTGCTGAGTAAAGGCCTTGAAAGTTTGATAACTGAAAGTTAAAAATAATAATCATAATAATTCTCTTTTTAAATTATGTTCCTGATACATATTACTGATACCTTCCAACTTAAGTTTTGACTCTCGAAATGGAAATAGTCATATTAGGTCACCTCAATTCTTGAACCGTGTCACTATCCACACTTGTTACGGCGACCGAACGCAGTCAGCTGGCTGATAACTAGTTTTATGCATGTACCCACAATTAATTGTCTTTTTGATTCTACTTTTAATTAATTGAAATTTTTCTTGAGTATCTTAGCTACCTATCTACCTAATTATTTTGATGATTTATTTTATGACTCGCCGCCCTGAAAAGGGCAGAATACCCACTAAAACCCCTCCGGTGTTCCTCTCTCGCCGTAGTAGCCGAGCCACGGAAACAATATTCCTTCCGCGACCCGACTGGCGACCCCAATCCCTCTCATTCTTGGGCGGCAGAGCCTCCTCTCGTCACGTTCGCTGGCCACCCCCATTCGTCCATCTCCTTTCCACCCCCCGATAGAATCACAGCCGCACAGGTGCAGCGTGGTGACCACGGCTGCGCGGCGTGTCCTCCGTTGGGCGGCGGCGCAGCACTCGCACAGACATCTGTGACCGCGCGCTCGCCGCCCCATTCTTCCCCCCTCACAGGCACGGGTCTACTTTCACACGTACACACACACACTACAAATAGACACACACTCATTGAAACCGCCCGCACCTGTGCATGAGTACCACGATTCTCGCGCCGATCAGTGCGTCCCCCGGGTACCTCATGCCAGCCATCACCTTTTATTCGCATACACCTTATGGCTTCATGGCCCACATCCGTCATCGTGTCAGAAACACTTCGACACGGTGAAGGAACCCTACCTTCTGCGAGGCCCTCCCCATAAGGGCCATCGCACTCAAACACCATCCATCACCATTCATCCCCATCGATCAGACGGCGTCTATGGCGACCGGCTCTGTCTGCGCCCCTGCACCGGGGGGCGTAGGGCGCCGGGGCTGCAACGGAGCCCTGGGGCCGCCGCTCGCCACTGGCGTTCCTTGTCGGGCCGGCGCAGCACACGCCTTGGTGCCGCACCGGTGCTCCGCAGGCCTGCCCGCCGCCGCGCAAAGAGTGCAGCGCGGCTTTGCGTGGCAGGCACCGGCCTTGTGGCCGGATTCACCGCAGCGATAGCACTGATCGCTGCGGTCCTCTTCGGACGGGCAGAGCGCTCGCGTGTGGCCGGGCTCCAGGCACTTGAAGCACCGGAGCGGCCGCGCCTCGAGCAGCTCCACTCTCGCCGACCCCCACCCGACATTCAGGCGGCCCACCAGGAGGATCGCCCTAGCGGCCTGCACCGGGCACCGCACCCAGGCAGCGTATGAACCGAACCCACCGGCGCGCACATCGCCGCAGGTGACCGCGGCCACCTCGCACGCGCCCGCGCGCGCGACCGCCGCGGCGACCTCGGACGCCGCTACAGACTCGTCGAGGCCGGACACACGCAGCTCTGCAGACTTAACCGGCCTCGACACCCTCACCAGCTCCGAGTCGAGCTCCTCGACCAGGCGACGGGCCAGCGCGTCCGCTTTGGCACCGGCCACGGCGCTCGCACCCGTCACCTCCAGCATACGCGCCTCGGTCGCTGCAAGCCTGAAACGTAATCGCGAGATACCGAGCGAGGCGAGATCTACTTTGGACCGCGCCTCGGCAATCACCTGCGCGTACGTTACGCCCCTCTCCCCCGCCGCGGGCTGCAGTGTGAGGATCACTGCAGCGGAGCGCGGCGGGCGCAGCTTGCTCGCGGCCTCTCGACCGGGGGCCGACGTCCGGCCCTCAGCGGGAGCGGTCGACGAGGCGAGTCCCGCGAGCTCCGCGTCGGGCACGCGGCGACCCGCCATCGTCCTCCCTCCGTTCCCTCGGCGCTGCCGGCGGCGCCTGGCGGGGGTGAGAGAAGCACGGGACGGCTCGGCGTCCATCACTTCAACGTCCATGTTTTCCTCCGTGGCCACCACGACCACCGCCGCTGGTGCCACAGAAGGACATGGTGCTGTATGCGCCGGGGCCTGAGCAGCTGGCCCAGCCCGCGCGGGCGCCACGACTCGCACCGAGCCGCCAACAGAGGCTGGCAGTGCTGGCAGCGCGGCACACACTAGAGCGCCGGCAGGAGGCGCAGTCCGCACAGAAGCTCCGGCGAGCGGCGCGGCGCGCACCGGGGCACCAACAGAGGATGCAGCGCGCGCAGGGGCCCGACGGGCAGCGCGGCGCGCACCGGAATTCCGGTAGATGGCTTAGCCCGCACGGAAGCTCCGGCGGGCGCCGCAACTCGCGCCTAGGCACCGGCAGAGGGCGCAGCGCGCGCAGGCAGCGCGGCGCGCACCGGAGCGCTAGCAGAAGGCGCAGCCCCTCGCACGCGCGCCGAGGCACCGGCAGCGGCAGCGGCAGCGGCAGCGGCGCGGGCGGGCGGCACAGCACGCGCCGGCGGGCGCGCAGCCGCAGCCGCGTACGAGACGCGCCCGTCGCCGGCGAGCGGCGGCCGCAGGCGCGGCTCCGGCAGAAGCCGACACTCGAGGGACTCGAGCCGGGCGTTCACCATGGTACCTACCTGGTCCATGATAGCCCGGCTGCGTCCCTCCTCGTTCGCCGGGTCGGCGGCGACGGGCACAGCGCGGCGCGCCCTCAGGAGCTCCTGCTTGAGGAACTCGATGTCGCGCCGCATCTTTGCCATTTCAGCGCGGAGCCTAACGTTCTCCGCCGCCACAAGGTGGGACTCCTCGGCGGACGTACGGGCGCCGAGCTCGGCCTCCGACGCCCCCTCCACCGGTGTAGCCGTCGCAGCCGGCCCGAGCGGGTCCCGCGCCGACGCCGGCGGCGCCGGTGACGCCGAAACGGTCGGCGCCGCCACGCGTCGGCGGGACATCGTCAGGTCGACAACATCCCGCTCGGCGCGGAACATTTCCTTCGCGCGTTCGCACTCTATCCGCTCACCTACTTTCCTGATGCGGCCGCGAGTCGCGACTGCTTTCCCGCGGGAACGCGTCATGACGCGCGCCACCTTGTCCGCCTGCGTCGACGGGCCCCCGGTGTCCGACTCCGAGTCCAAAGACCCACGGGACCCGCCCTCGGCTTCATGACGCCGCTTCGATGGGGACCGCGGCTGCCAAAAACGGCCGCTCGTTCCTTCACCGACGAGCTTGGCGCGGCCGCATGCAGCCGGCGCGGGAGCCCCCGCCACAGCGGCGCCAACACTCACTCGCGCACTAGCCCGCCCCACCGCCACCCCGTACGACGCATTCGTCCTCGTCGTATTCATTGCGGCGAACGAACACCGCAACAAACACGACAAGTTCGAACACGTTTCACAACAAAAATAACAAAAAAACAATAAAACACCACAAAAACACAAAAACGTTTGGGATTTTATTCCCAAACACTTCACACCTGAAAAGGACCACTCGTCCACACCCGAACACTTTCCGACACTTTTTCTACCTCAAAATAAGGAGCACGCCAAAATCACGTCCGCTCACTTACCGAGGTAACCTATCACTCAACCTAGCACAGCTGCTAAACGAAAATTGTATTTTGTATCTGAAATTGTCTTTTTTCTGAATTGTAAATGTTTTTTGACCAAAGTTTCACGAAGAAGTATTTTACGTTTCGTAGCTAACCTATCATCAAGATTTCCCTGCTTCCAGATACTATTTACAGCTGTACATTCTTCATACGATTGTTCTGTCTATCTGGGTGCCTATGCACTTTTTTGGTGAGACCTTTTGGAACTCTCTGCTTGTCTGCTACTTCACTCGCTACGCAATACAACTCAACGGGACCTGGCTGGTAAACAGTGCTGCTCATTTATGGGGGACAAGACCTTATGATCGGTAAGACCATAATTCATTAAGAAAACAAAACTTAACTTCAAACTTAACGACAATCCCCTATACCTAAAGAATGAGTCAGTCAGCTGGACATATTACCTATATGACTTCGTGACAGACGTGGCGATGGCAAGCCGGAAAAGGTTATAAAACATTGTTAAAATGAATATGTTAGCCAAAAAACGCAGGGCGATTAATAATAATATATAGCTAACGTTTGAAAGTTCTTCCCTTTCTCTATAAGAACACTTAAATCTATTTTTAGCTATTTTTATAACAATGGAATACGACCTTATATCGCGGAGCTGCTACTTAAACGTTATTATTTTATATTATCTCACATTTTTATTTTTGTTCTATGTATATTGTATAGGGTATGTAGGGAATAAGTCATATATTTTACTAGCCTTTGCCCACGGCTTCGCCCGCGTGGTACCCGGATAAAAAGTAGCCCTTCTGTTATTTTGGTGTATAAACTATATTACTGTAAAGTTTCATTAAAATCCGTTCAGTAGTTTTTGCGTGAAAGAGTAACAAACATCCATCCTCACAAACTTTCGCGTTTATAATAGTAATAGGATTCAATTATAAGTTCATTCGTATACCGCCATCTTTGATTCTATTTAATCCTGTCTATTCAAAGGTTGTCTGGAAGAGATCGCTTTTAGCGATAAGATCGTCCATTGTGACTTGTGTGTTTATGAGTGTTTTAATTTTTTTTCTTTAGTGTGCCATAAAGAGTTTATCTCTTTACATGTATCTGCACTTTGACACATTGTGGGCATTTTGTTTTCAATTTCAGAAATCTCCAGCCAGTAGAGTCCTGGTTTGTTTCACTGATAAGTCTGGGTGAAGGTTGGCACAACTACCATCACACGTTCCCGTGGGACTACAAGGCGGCGGAACTCACCATGCATTTCAACTTCTCCGCTACGCTGATCAGATTCTTCGAAACGATCGGCCTCGCATATGACCTGAAAACTGCTTCACCGGAAATGGTATATTTATTTTACTACCATCTTTTATCTTATATAGCTTATGAAACTCGTACATATTCTCCATGCAAGCTAAAGCCAGTTTGATTTTCTGATCCTAAAAATATTTCCTACTGAAAGCAATATCCAATTTAAATAAGCTCAGTATCGGGTTTCAACTCTCTAGATAAAGTTTTTTTTTTAGATAGAGAAACGCATAATCCGTACAGGAGACGGAACGCATTACATGCTCGGCAATGAAGAAGCGAGGTCTTGCGTCACAGCCATCGGTCTTCTTCATCCTTTGAACCCCACTTACAACACCAAGTTCAAGGTTCCGGTGGCCATACTCTCGGCTGAGGGTCTACCACTTTTCCACGAGAAAGATGTACTCACTGTAGGCAGAGTAACCAGTGCTTCTTCTTAGTACGGTCACATTACGGTTTAAAGTATATTTAAAGTAATATAGTATAATACCTATATGATGTGTAAGTACATTTTTGAACTTTATTTAAATGGTAGAGTCAATCATTCGAGTCGAGTATTATGTTTTTGTTGTGCTGTAGCTTTTTTTGTAATATAACTAACTTTTATCTGCTCTGCTTGATGCAAATGTTTTGCCTTCATTATAAAAATATTTTTATTGACTGATTTAATATATTTGAATCCATTAAGACGCAGACAGGTGCCAAAGTAGAACATCAAAAAGTAGCCGTATTATTATTAAGCCGTTTTTTCTATCTATACAAATTCATAAAATCGTGAATAAGAAAATAATAGAATAATCGTGTCGAATGTTGGTAAGATGAAATGATTTTAATTTGTTTGTGGCAATAGAAAAATCATATGTTATGTGTAATGTTTTTTCTACTGTCGTAAACTAAACCGAATTTGCTAATAATGTTTCTTTAAAGCATATTTTCGGCTTTGCAATGGTTTTGTGAATCCGCTTATTTTGTAATACATATTAAATTGAAATGATTGTTGAGTGCCAATACCTTGCTAGGAGTACCTAGGTTACAGGATGTAATTAATTAAATTAAATTAAAGTTTATTCCATATAGAAAATAACATAACAGTAAAATAACTAAAGTAGTTATTTCTATCACCATATACACTGAACTTGTAGTAGGCAGCAGTAATAAGACTGCTGGCCAAAAACTGAAATAATAGGTACCTACAGAGAGCCGTACAAAGGCCTTATGAAACAAACGGCTTCGATTCTCACTGTGGGACGAATGTTTGCAAGTTCTGCAGATATTTGTTTGAGGGCTGGGTGTTGTATTACCTGATACTTGTAGTTCCAAATACCCACAATATAAGTAATCCTAGATAAGGATCAAACCTGTTGACTGTCGGGTATTTACAAAAAAAATTACAAGAATCTAATATTTCAATTTTCATTTTCGGTGTATGACGCCATTTGTAAGTTTTCGGGAATAGTCTTTTTACATCCTGTATAAAGCACCAAGCTACAAATGATCGCAGAACTGATGAACTGAATAATTAAAACACAATGAAGCCGAGAGTTCAAGTATATACTTAGACAATGATCAATAAATTCAATTGGCAATTGATCAATAAAAAGCTAAGATTTTTTAATACCATCGTCAGTAATAATAAAACTTTGGTTGTGCATAGTGTAAACTTCTGTTTAAAAGTGCCCCGTGAAGAATTTACAAAAGTCATGCAAGAAAAGGATAGAATAAACGAAATGTTTATAAATAAAGAGAGTATAGGAACGGACCCTACATACAAACACGAAATAGTATGGAAAAATGCGTTTGGTTTTCTTATAATGCATATTTTGGCAGCTTACGGATGTTTCTTATTATTCACGGGAACTTATAACATCAGCACAGTTTTGTGGGGTAAGTGATGAATAAAAACGCTTTTTTTACACATTGAGAAATAAAACAAAACAAACCATAACACTTTAAGTTTGAAGGCACAATGGACAGTCTTATTGCTTAAATGCGATTATTCAATAGACCGAGACGGGACCCAGTGGCTTAATGGTTAGTACCCTCGTATCAAGGGGTCTTGGGTTCGATTCGTGCCTGAGATAGGTATTATAATATCTAAAACTTTATGATATGTCTACCTTACTTGAAATTAAAATTTTAGTGCACTTGGGATCTGTCTCTAGAAGAGATCGCGTTTATTTTTTCATCTAAATAAATGTTCATAGTTGAGGATCCGGCGTACAGCACTCATAACTTAAATTCGAAGCGCGCCCAAAAATATAGCTATCTCTTTTTGACTGATGCAGGCCCGCCCGTGCTTGCGCGATAGCAATATTAGGCGTTCAGAATTTGTTGTAAATTTGGTGGTCCAAAATTCGATTCGTTTACATTTCATTTTAGGTAAGTATTTTGAAAAAATATATAGCGAGGTACGTAGATAAATACTATTCGAATGCAAATAATAACTTATTATGGTGGAAATAAGCTCTAATTACAAATGACTACGGTATTACGTTTGTATGGGCAATTCATCCAACGCAGGCTTCTTAATATCTTTATCATTTTTTACTACCATTGTTATACTAGTACATAGTTCGCCTGAACTGAAATCTCGCAATGTTCTTTTTCTGGCGTAAACTTTATTTATTTTCCAAAATAAAACTCATAGTTGATGATTGATAATGAAATCCTGAATAGAAGATCACATCCAATTTATGTGGTGAACACAAACGAGGGCAGTTTGTTTCTTTTTTTTTTTAAATGCAAATGGGTAAATATGTTAATTAGATATATATTTTAAGAACAAAATTTTTATAAGGAGTTATTTTTGCGATAAAAGGTTGACATTGGTGATAGATAATATTTAATTACCTTTTCAGTTATAATAGTTGCGTATGCTGCTGCTGAAGGGGTTACAATAGGAGCACATCGTTTATTCACACACAAATCTTTTAAGGCTACGCCTCTTCTGAAAGGCACACTGATTGCTCTACAGACCATAGCAGGACAGGTAAAAATTAATTTAAACATTTTTTTGCTCGTCTTTTGCCGGATTCTACTGAGTTTAGAAAAACTAGACTTAATATAAAAATCTGAAGGTATAAGTACAAATACATTTCGATTTAATCCTACCAATATTATAAATGCAAATGTTTGGTTCTTTGTTGCTGAAAATCTCCGTAAAAGCTGAACCGATTTTAATGAAATTTAGAACAGGTATAAGTACCTATTCCCTTACCTAGAATAACACATATGCTACAATTTATTCAGGTCCCAAACAGGAAAAGCATTAGGCAGATGCTAGTACACCATAAGTGAAAACAAAATCATTTTATCTCAAAATATATTTCGTTCAATGTGATTTTTTATGCTTTGAAGAGCACTTCAAAAAATTGTATAAGCGAATCCTAGAAATGCAAGAGTTCTAAAGAATATCATGCTCATAATCAAAACATAACAAAACAATGTAACATTCTTACATATTTTTTTAGTGCCATTGATCAATTCGGTCGTTTAAGTTTTCGGGAGTAGTTTTATTTCACCTTGTATATATTTGTAATACTAGTCACGAATAGCCAGTGTGGCAAATATTTGCATGATTTGCAAACATTTGTTATTGGGATTTTTAATAATCATGACAAAACTGTCTAAGCTAATTGAGTTTCGATAGCCGGCTAGACAATAAGTTCGTAAAAAACTGGGTTATAATAGTTTAAATAAAAATAAAATCTTGTTAAAGATTCCTTTACCCAACAGTAAGTGAGGCTATCTTTGGAGGAGGCATTCACCTGTGAACATTCATTCATTCTTGCAAAATAATTAAATAGAAAATAGAACTACACTATTTAAATCAATACCTACTTACCGTACCTTTTTATTTAGATTGAAATAAAAAAAAGTTTTAACTCTATGTACCTATAGGTACCAAATTATTAACTAACTCTGTTCCAAGTTTTTGAAAGGAATAAAAGGTTTTTTTTTGTTATTAATTATGTGTGATCGATTGATAGTTTCTTTGCTTAGTTAGGCTAGGTATCAAGAGGCTAAGAGGAATATAATGTATACCGCATAACTCATCATCTTTCTGCTTCTAGAACTGCGTATTTATTTGGAGTCGAGACCACCGCCTCCACCACCGCTACTCAGATACTGACGGTGATCCTCACAATGCCAAGCGAGGCTTCTTCTTCAGCCACATTGGTTGGCTCATGACAAAAAAACACCCCTACGTCATAGAACTTGGCAGAAACATCGATATGAGTGATCTGCAGGCGGATTGGATGGTTATGTTTCAAAAGAAGTAAGTTCACGAACATTGTTATTAAGCTGCCCTATAGTGTTGTCTGTTCCATTAATAGGTTGTGTGATAGGTACCAAAGTTTCATCAAGAAGTATTTTACGTTTCGTAGCTAACCACCAAGACTTGCCTTTTTCCAGATACTACTACCAGCTGTACATTCTCCTTGCAATTTTACTGCCTGTCTGGGTGCCTATGCACTTTTTTGGCGAGACCTTTTGGAACTCTCTGCTTGTCTGCTACTTCACTCGCTACGTAATACTATTAAACGGGACCTGGCTGGTAAACAGTGCTGCTCATTTATGGGGGACAAGACCTTATGATCGGTAAGAACCTAGACCGAAGTTATCCCACAAACCTGCAAAAAGTAATTAATATTGATCAACATTATCCTGAAAAATTAGTCAGTCAAAAGCTAAAAACGGAAATAAACGGGTTTAATAAACAAATTTAAATAAAATTAATATGCCTTGCTATAATATGTAAGATGTAAAAATTACGTGCTTACAATTACAGCATTAAACGTTGGAAATTCTAAACTGTTAAATTAAATCCTCTGTTTCACAGTTCACAGGTTTAATTTAATCTTCTGTTGATCCACTAATAATAATAAGTTTTTTGTTTTATATTTTAGAAATCTCCAGCCAGTAGAGTCCTGGTTCGTCTCACTGATAAGTCTGGGTGAAGGTTGGCACAACTACCATCACACGTTCCCGTGGGACTACAAGGCGGCGGAACTTACCATGCATTTCAACTTCTCCGCTACGCTGATCAGATTCTTCGAAACGATCGGCCTCGCTTATGACTTGAAAACTGCTTCACCAGAAATGGTAAGTTAATTTTTATCATCACCATTTTACAACTTAAAGTCGCCCCTTTTCCATGCAAAGTGAGTCCTAATTGCTTTTACCGTCATTAAAAAACTGTACCTTATTGAAAATATTCTCACTCAGTAGACATAAACTCGCTACCGAGTTTAATTTATTAATTGGTTTTTATTTCTCAGGTCGAGAAACGCATCATCCGTACAGGAGATGGAACGCACTACATGCTCGGCAATGAAGAATCTAGATCCTGCGTCACAGCCATCGGTCTTCTTCATCCTTTGAACCCCTCTTACAACACCAAGTTCAAGGCTCCGGAGGTCAATCTCTCGGCTAAGGGCCTACCACTTTTCCACGAGAAAGATGTGCTTAGTGTTGGCAGTATGAAAAGAACTTCAAATACCGCTTAAAGTTACATTATTCGTTAATTGTTATCTAAGTTAAATAACCTCTTTTTAATCTTTAAGAAATGGAAGAGTTGATAATTCTTCTTTTACTTTTTTGTATTATAGCTTTTTAACATTTTTGCTAGTAAGCAATAAATATGTTTCAACTTCATTGTAGCAGTTATTTTTAAATTATCTGAACATGTTAAAAAAACATGAGTTTTATTCACATTACGACCCACTTGTAGTAGCGGTACAAAAGCAGCTATAGTTTGTGATATAAATTATTCAGTTTACTTTTTAAATACTTACTACCTGATTGGTACGTGCAGGTTTGATTGAGATGGTTTCCGAATGTCAATAACTTTATACTAAGGATAGTTGTTGTAAGTAGTTAGATGATTGTTATTGCATAAGTCTGATGAACTGAATAATTAACACACAATGAAGCTGAGAGTTCAAGTTTTTAATTAACCAACGCACACCCTAAACAATCACATTTTAATCAATACTATGAACTGGAACCTATAAAATGCTAAAGTTTTTTTTTAATCATTAGTAGCAGTGAAACTTTAATGGTGATAATGACTGATATAGATTCGTATTCAAAAGTATCTCGAGAAGAATTTTAAAAAGTTATAGAAGCAAAAACAAAAATAAACGAAATGTTTATAAATAAAGAGAGTATAGGAACGGACCTTAGGTATAAACATGAAATTGTTTGGATAAATGTTTTTGGTTTTTTTATCATGCATCTTCTAGCTGCTTATGGATATTTCTTATTATTCACGGGAGCATATAATATCAGCACAGTTTTATGGGGTAAGTAATATTGTACATAATATTTCCAAAATTATTTAATCATTATTTTTGTCTAATGTGTTTTTTATTTTTATTTTAGCTATGGGCGTTGCTTACACCGTCAATATGGGTATTACCGTTGGAGCACATCGGTACTACACTCATAGAACTTTTAAAGCTAAGCCTCTCCTTCAGTTTATTTTCATAATCTGCCAAACCCTCGCTGGGCAAGTAAGTTAACAACAACTCCTGTAGGGTTTGTCTGGGTAGAGACATTAAATAGAGTGGCGATTCTACAGTCATCACTAAGCAGAGTTTTATACATTCAAATCACTTTATTGATATGTCATTATTACTTTTAAGGCCTTAAATACTATCTAGTAAAAAAGTAACCAAGTAAACGTAATTATTTTCCTTGGTGTCCTTGGTGCCTTCGAATAGGATCGATAAAATCCGTTTATATGATTACTAGGCTACATAAAGAGCTGCTATATTTATATTTTTGTTTATAGGTAAAGTTACAGTCTCAGTTCGGGTTGGCCTAAGCTAAATTAAGCATTCATAAGCCATTTGTATTTTCCAGAATACCATGTTTACGTGGGTTCGCGACCATCGCCTCCACCACCGCTTTTCAGATACGGACGGTGACCCCCACAACTCCAAACGCGGCTTTTTCTTCTGCCATATGGGCTGGACTATGGCGAAAAAGAATCCTTATGTCATACAATTAGGAAGGAAAATTGACATGAGCGACCTGCTGGCTGATCCACTGGTCATATTTCAAAAGAAGTAAACTTATGATCTATCTGAAGAAAGCAAGGAATGCCTTATCTGTAGCTTTCGATAGAGTGTAATTAGTGCATTGCTTTCTGCAGAAGAGTAGCAAATATTCAATTCCCTTCTACGAGTATATTGTATTATGCTGTAGCATGCAAACCCATTTAGCTAACTTACCCGAGAATCAAATGAATCAATGAATAAAAATACTTCATTGTATACTACAAGAAAATTACTTGTAGCTTAATCGATTACAAGTTCTATCTCAAAGCTGTTATTGAAACTCGTGGATCGCGAGTTCAAATCCACATAGTACGACTGTTTGAGTCATGATGAGTCCCCGTATTACCTGTGAAACAAGATAAATAAAAGAATCAATCAATGCATAATTGGTTGTGCATTCAATGTTTGATTTTTCGTATCGACGTTTCAACATAATTCGACCCAGTCTGGCTACTTTTACAGCAATGTCGTTGCAGACAGGTCTTTCAGAGACTTTAATAAGAAATGCATTATCTTTAAGGTTTTGACATTTTCAGATACTACTTCCCCTTATACTTCCTCATTGCATTCCTGATTCCTGTGGCCGTGCCCGTGTATTTCTTCGGGGAGATATGGATCAACTCAATTTGTCTCTGCTATTTCGCTCGATACCTATTCACACTACACGGTACTTGGCTTGTGAATAGCGCTGCTCATCTCTACGGGACCAGGCCTTATGATAAGTATGCGAAATTTTATAAACGTGATTTTGCGTGAATTTTTTGAATTTCAAAACCCGTGGAATTTGTACCTGCCTCTTTGTCTTTGATTGGCAATGCACAGATGTGGGTAAGAAGCAAGATGTTTTTTGTTTCTAATTTTGCTATAGATCTCATGATGCTTGTTGCAAAAACCTGCGGCATTATCAATTTATCTCTTTTTTTCTAAGGTATGAGATGTAGTTCACAGTACTAAACTGGTACCAAGACCAATTAAATAATAATATGAGACACACTTTACCATGCCAGCCAGGGACAGTTTCGTAGCGCATACTACAGCAAAGTATGATTCAACGGAATCGACCTCGGGTTCGATTCCGCTAAAGGAACAAGCTATTAGAATTTGTTCCAGATCTGGGGTTGTGGTACTATGGTACTCGTTGATACTGATTTCGTGCCATGCGGGGGACTATGTACATGACTGTTGGATGTTTATGTTTATTTATTTATCTCTTTCAATCCAGGAATCTGCAGCCAGTAGAATCATGGTTCGTGTCGATGATAACGTCCGGCGAGGGCTGGCACAATTACCACCACACATTTCCGTGGGACTACAAGGCGGCGGAGTACACCATGCCTTTGAACTTTTCCGCCACACTAATCAGATTCCTAGCTGCGATTGGCCTGGCTTATGACTTGAAGAGCGCTGATCCAGTTATGGTTAGTTATAGTCTTAGATCAAGACAAAACTTTCCTTATAGGGAAACTTGAACAACGCATTTTGTAATAATATCTTTGAAGTACCTAAGAACTAAAATTGTGCTAAGACAGATAAATTACTGCCAAGCGTAGTCAAAAATGAGCAATAATTGCCATTTTTTAGTGTAACTGTCCTGAATTATGATTTAGGTTGCTAAAAATAAAGTTACTTAGACCAGATATTCTGCAAATTTTGGAGTAAATTTGCCCAGGACAAGTGATATAGCTTAAGCTTAATTATTAATCAAACTGCAACGTGGGCACATGCTGCTGCACTGTTGGTACCCAAGGTCGACGCAGTTATGATTTTAACTGTCCAAAAATGCTAAATCCACCCAAACTGATATGATTATAAAGTAACCTAATTCAAATGTTCTACATGTTTTTTCTTTATTTATTATTTATATGGGAATGATCTTTGTAAACAAATCTTTCAGATGAAGAAAAGGATACGCAAAACAGGAGACGGCACGCACTACTTACTAGGCACTGACGAGAATAGATCAGCAGTGACGGCCATCGGGCCACTTCACCCCCTAAACCCCTCATTCACCACCAAATTCGAAGCGCCCGATGCGAGACTGAAACCTGAAGGCCTTCCACTGTACCATGAAAAAGATCTACTGAATAACGAGAGTACGAAAAGAATTTCCCATTCAGGTTAACTTCTACAGAAACCTATAGATCTAGTTAAAACCAGTTTTTAAGGGGTAGTTACTAAACACAGAAGATCTGGGACCACCGGAAACTACTATGAAGCACAGAAAGTGCTCAGCTTTAAATTACACTTACAGCCACCTACTTCTGCTGATAAAATTTTAGAAAGATAAACTACGCCAGCGGCAGAAAAACTAAAAGTTTGCCACCAAAAAAAAGATAGTTATATTAGGTTTAAAAAAACAACACCTAGTTTTAAACTTATTTAAGATATATGTCTATATTTTTATGAGAATGCAAAAAATATTGAATTGTGGAACTAAACGAAATAAATAATGTTTTTATGTTATGGGTTGCTTTTAAATACTTCTCTACTTTCCATTACTAATTGTATATACTCGTCTAATCCATACAAAAGCATCCTGATCGAGTGTTATGTCGGATCCAGTACAGGTACTTGGAAATCCTGGTGTAGACCCCTGGGTACCCAGGACGACCGCAGCCGATACCCCAAGACACCACGCCTGGAATAAAATAGATACTTTAGTATTAATAGAGCCGACATACACAACATTTATTCTGGTGCGCAATCCTTGAGCATACCGTGAATTTTTCAATGCTTCATGCATAGAAAAATAAGGGATCTATTCCCAAAAACTTAATTGGTTCAGAAAAATATTTTTATAATCCCTAATTAACATAACGTAGCTCTAAATGAAAAATCCTTTATTTTTTATTTTGTGTTTAGGTTAGGTTAGTTTAACTCCTTTATGCCACATTCCAGAACCATAGTATTATACCAAATATGAAGTTTCGAGAAGCAGGTTAAAAAATCACGGAACATGACACTTAAATAATATATGTATAAGTAGGAATAGAGTTTAGTCAGGTTTTAGGATATTTTTATGCACGTTGTGGTCTGGTTTTATTTGAGTTTCAAACTGTGATAGTTATGACTACCTACCTAATACTTCATAACGCTTGTCTCCTCTCTCCGCTGACAATGGACCACCACTATCACCCTGAAATAAAATAATTTATAAAACATCGTAAAATTTATAAAACGTTTAATATGCAATTTCATTACTTATTAAAAAACGGACAAGTGCGAGTCTGACTCACGCACCAAGACTTCCGTTGTATGTTCACCAAAATTAGCATTACTCCATTTCAGAAACTATGAAAGCACCAAACATTGCTCTAACGAAATGATAAGTTGGATTGAAAGACAAACTTAACTTTTTAGTTGCCAAAGTTAACATACATCGGTAGGTATACATCACGGTCAATTCTCTTACTGCAAATGTAAGTTTGTAATCGCAAAAACAATATTTTTTATGTGTTAAAACTACAAAATAACTATTATCGGTCTTTTTTCCTTTACTTGTGTTGTGGGACCTTGCTTCTTGACAAATCTTTTATTCTAGAGACCTTTTGATTTATTTTGCGGGTGTCCAAATATATGGGCATAAATGGTTGAATTTTTTGATTGCGTTGACTCAGAAGCTTGATATTTTTACAGCTCCAAGGGCACCTACCTATTTGGTATTTGATATTGACGAATTGAGACACTCATTTTTGAAGTCAGCTGATAATAATTATATCGCGATATTTGCGATACGCTTGCACGCTTTTATTGGTGAAGATGGCAGGAAACAAACACACACTAAAAAAAACGTACAGCCGAATTGAGAACCTCCTCCTTTTTTTGAAGTCGGTTAAAACAGTCATGTTTATAATTTATATTTTTATGGATGCTTTTTTGTTGTGACTAAAATTAAATTTAGTCACAGATAACTTTGTGTAATCATAATGTTTGAGACAGTTACTCTGGCTTTAGAAATCCGATCTTTGATGATGATTAACACATACAACATTTTGGTCCTGAAAACAAGCTTGATTAGAAAAGTGGAGAAAAACGAATCAAACGACTAAGTTTTTACCTGGCAAGTATCTTTCTGTCCTTTATCAGGATAGCCAGCGCACAACATGCCATCGCCGATCATGGATGACTCATATTTGGTGTTTTGGCATTGCTTGTTGCTCAACACCGGTAGTTCCACTTCCAAAAGCTTGCACGAGTGATTTTTCTGTTCAGAAACTGAGCCCCAACCGGCCGCTATAGCCTTTATTCCTTCATAGGTGTTTTCTGTAAATATTCAGATTAATAGATAAACTAGATGCAAATGTTGAGACTGATGGGAGGAGTTACTAGAATTAGACAAGAATTTAGTATATTAAGGAAAAGTCTGAAAATAGCGACGGAAAAGTTTAGGAGTAATCATGTCATGAGGAGAGAAGAAAGTCATATTACGAGAAGATTGTTAGATATGAATGTGGATGAATATAAAAGTAGGGGTAGACCAAAGAACAGATTGATGGATTGTATGAAAGATGTCATGGGTAAGAAAGGAGTAAGTACTGAAATGAAGGCTGATAAAGTACAGTGGAAGAAAATAAGAGGGGTCTTTACGGAGATGGGTCCTAATATTCGCGAAATCGTTCTAATAGTATTTTAGTTTTTTTTTTGTCCTAAATAAACTAGTTTTTTTTTAGCATGTTGTGCCGACCTGTTACTTATGTACACATAAGTAACGGACTTAGACAATAGAAAGATAAACTGAAATCCACCTTACCTTATTATGGAATAGAATATTTTAAACTCAGGTTGGGACTTCAGAATAGAATCAACACATAGCAAAGAAAGATTCAATGAAGCCTGATATTGGTTTTGGTAAGGGCTCGTAAAATTTTCTAAAAGGTAAATTCCATTATACTCTTTTTTATGTGAAAAGTATCAAAATGTTGTTGTTTTTAAAGTCCTTTGTCGCTGGTAAGACCAGCGCAGCGTTACAATAAATTTAATCCATGTATTCAAATCATATTTTACTCCCTTACCGTCACTATGAGGTAAGCAGACTGGTTTCACAGTGTCTGATATCGGCACCCGCTCATTCATCTTTAGCACTGCGATGTCATCACTGAAAGTGGTAAACGTGAAGTTGTGCGCAAGCAGTTGAATCACGTATCTGGTCAATGGAGGGTGAGTGCCGTTGCAACGGTCATGCTCGCCAAGAGTTACTTTTATCATGAACCACATGAACCTGGAATCATATAATAATTCAATAATAATATAAGATAAATAAAGCTGACAAATTAAGGCAAATTTTGTCAAAATTTGTATGCCAGTATGGGTAGAATTTTAGCAATCTAAAACTAAAAATGTTATGTAACTGAAATTCTCACAATACACTTTTTTGTCACTGGAAATCCTTCAATCAAATATTCGTTGGTAAATGCTTTCGAACGCTACCCGCTAAAGTGTGTCATATTTCTTGAATAACTTGTTATTTTATTGACCTAGGATAACATATCAGCTACTTTTTATCCGGGTATCACACGGCCGAAGCCTTGAACAAAATAATTTAGTAAAGAGCGTAGAAATGAAAAAGTAGCTGATAGAAATGGAACCCCATAAAAGGTGATGGGGTTCCATTTCTATCTGCTACTTGCCATGATATCTTCTAATCATTATGGATGAAACTCTGGTACAGTGATTATAGCCCAAAAAAACCTACAGTCACCAGAAAAAGAAATATTAGAAATTACGATACACATAAAATACACACACACACATCTAAACCTCGTAGGTAACATCCTTAGAAACTCACGTAGATAGATTTATGAAGTTCCTAATGGGAGTAGTCAGAGGCACGACTAAAAATATATCTATTAGACACATACTCATGTTTTTTACATAGCTAAAGTGTTTGCTAAACATAAATCCTATTTGGGGGTAAGTGGATACTTAAGGTATGGTACAAATAATTTTTGCATAGAAGGTAGGAATGAAGGTAGGCTGATAAGTTGCAAGCTCATCGCCCAATTTTTGATTCTTGATATGCCGGTAACACACTACGTTTTCTTTCATCGTTTGAGCACGAATTCAGTTTTTTTTTATAATTTCTGGATGTATTTTTAAACAGTTTTGAGATTAATTGCAGTATTTTTTACCCTTTGGTACAATGAGCAGCCGTTAACACATATCGATCGTTGATAAGAGTGGCGCCGCAGTAGAATTTGTTGAACAGCGAGAGGCGAGCTACCCATGGAAACTCATTTACGGCCGTCTCTACCCCACCTATGATGCGGGACGCCTCATTTCTTTCACCACATCCTGAAATATGCAATGAAATAATAATTAGTATCATATTTGTGTATTATATCTGCATTGTGAATTGTATTCTTCTTTTTAACCGACTTCAAAGAGGAGATTATCAATTCGGTTGTATTTTTTTTTAATTATTATTATTATTGCTATTTTTTTATAATAAGGAAAAGGTCAGAAAAATACAGGAATCTATCCCCAACTGGTTTAAACACATACCTAAATCAACATAAATTGTTCCAGAAAGCAATAACGAGTTTTTAAATTCGTCGAATGCATTCCTGTTATCAAACTCCTTCGCTGCAGAGTATAAACACGTGATCGTGCTACCGATAAATTATATCATGTTCGAAATCTAAAGTACTTAATCCAACTTAAAATGGAACGTTTTATTAACACGCTTATATTCACTTCACTTGTAACTAACTAACTAAATAACAAACAAACAATGCAATCAAATCTTGAAAGTCAATTTTAACCTATTTGTCATATCGAAATGAAACTTTGTATGTATATGTAGTTCAGACGACAATACTATAATTTGGTATTTTGGAGCTGATCTGTTGATGGAGCCAGGAATATAGGATAGTGGAACTTTTCAAACAAACGGGAAGTTCATAAAAAGTCCAATATATGTCATCCCCCATTTACCCCTTATCTCTTTACCCCTTATAAATAGAATCATTAAACAGTCCACAGTTTACGAAGATATCAAGTAACAAACACACACGATGAAAAAAATACAGCGAAATAATTGAGAAATTCCTTCTTTTAAAAAACCAAAGACGCGTAAGGTGGCAGAGTTAAGGTTAAGGTGGAGTCTGGTCAAACTGACGAGGTTACTGGTTGTGATGGTGATCAAACTAAAATGGTTGTTAAGTGGTTTTCAAAGTTTGCGTGAATGTACTAATCGCCAACGACACCGCGTTACTTTGACCGAGCCTAAAGTAGTTTTTACTTACGACAATTGCATTTTGCTTCATATAGATCACGAACGTCATTTTGCATCGCTGGGTCATCTTTATCCTCAGTTGTCACCTACAAAAATAATATCAATTATTTCTTTTTCAATTTAGGGTAAAGATGTAGGCTACCACTGCGACTATGTAGGGAATCAATAGTGACGAATATAACTCATGCAACATGAATAAAATTCCGCCAGTTAATATCTGCCGGTAACAAAGAAAACTTGAAATAAATAAAGCTAGGAGTGCAACTTACCGTCGCCGCTCTGCCGGCCCCGATCAAAATGAGCAAAATTATGAACTTCCTCATAATAAATTTACTTTGAAGGCAGAATTTACTTTTAATAAAGATTTTAAGCCAAAGACGGCCTCCTTCCGTTACGGGAAGCAGCGAACAGGATTGGAGACATTGCTCCTTGTGCTATAGAATAGAACTTCTATAAACTGTTTTGCACTATACAAAGTAGGTTCTAAGCCAAAGCCGGTCCTATTTACACCCCAAGGTGCGAGAGAAAGGCAAATAGGCAAGCGTCTTGTACTCTATAGTACCTAATAGTCCCGTAATAATGCCCGTCTACACTAAACTAAGGCAAAGAATAAAGTATGGCTTAGGGGCATGTTTCTATGTCAGGCATGCCTATTTTCTTGTCTATGTTCGGTTACTTACTGCTTTAGTTACCACAGCATACTATTATGTATTTTTAGTTCGGTTTTTACAGACATAAAGTTGCTATTTTTTCATATATAAATTGTTATTAGGACTTTGAGTCATTGGTTGGCTATGTCAGCTCCATCATACCAATCATAATTTTCCTACCCCTTTAAATAATGCCTAATTCTAACCCAGGGCAAGATAGAAAAATATTCCAGGTACAACTGGAGCGATAAAAATAGTGAAAACTATAAACCAGTAACACCTATGTGGAAAAAGAATGTGGAAAAAGTTCTTAAATACAAAATTTTTAGGTATTTCTAGGTATTTATTGTGATCGGAAAAAAATTGTCAAATACAAAATGGCCATAAACTCGTAATTTTTTGTTTACCATGTGGTCGCAACATTCCGGCCATATTATAACGTATCCAAATAAAGTTACTATTTATAATTCGAATTTATATATTGTTGGAATATCTGTACAGTCAGTGAAAAAAGTAATAGCGTTGATTCTATTATTTTATACCTATGTACAATACTGGAACTACATACAAAGTTGTCAGGAAGGTGGCTTTTATCGATAAGATCGTCTATTCTACATTAAGGCAATGTGAGGGTATAAGTACTCACATTTTATAATTAATCTTGTATTTTTATTGATATCCAATCAATCCGTGTTGACATTTGCACACCATGAAACATTTTAACATCGTTTAATACATTATTACCATTATTTACCAACATTCATGCAAATAAATGTTTTGTAATTTTATTCTATATCATTGTTTATATTTTAAGATGTACCTGTATACAGTAGGTGAAGTATTTTAAATAAAGTATAACTATTATAAATAATAAAAGTTATGCAGAAAAAAAATCTGATATTGAAACCACGGAAAATTACTATCAGTTCGCTCTCATTTGCTTCGCTCACTCGATTAAAAATCCTCCCGGTTACAGTGTCACAATGTTTTTAGAAAAACCACATCGAGCTCCGGCCAAATTTAAGCAGTCCAAAGTTTTAAATCATTTTCAAATTTGCTGTTATTATCACTGTAAAATTAATATTTGCAGTAGCAACCATCTTCAGTGTTGTCCCGAATCCAGTCCAAATATTTCGTGACTCTGGTATAGACCCCTGGGTAGCCTTTTCTTGCGCATCCATATCCCCATGACACTATTCCTGAAAATATTTAAAAAAAAAAAAAAATTAACACATGGAAATTATTACCCTCCATTAAACTTTATTAAGTTTTTATTTATTTTGTATCAAGTATTTTTATTCATTCATTCATTCCTTCCGTTTGCGTCTGCTATCTAGGGACACGATTCACAAGTATTTCTATTGCATTCCTTTAGGCAAAAGTATTATACTTGCTTGAATATAGCATACCTATCAAATCGTAGGCTCTGTCTTCGTTTTCTGCAACCAAAGGACCACCGCTATCACCCTGAAATTATGAACAAACATAACGCTATTGGTGATTACTAAGTTGAGATTCAACGCCACAAGTGCTTGTGCTCCTCACAAGTGGTCGAAGTTGAATCCCCCAATCAGTTGTCCTGGCACCCAAAAGTTCGAAGACATGTGACAGGTAAGGAGCTTTCTAGGCACACTGAAGCCTTTCATATATTGGCTCTTTCACTAACGAACACAAGGCACTTTAAAGTCTTTGGATAAAAGTGGGGAAGTGTAATAATTGCCACTGGTTTACTCTGGTTTGACGACCTGCGTGGCGCAGTGGGCGAAGGCCCGCCTGAGACGCAAAAAGTTGCGGGTTCGATTCCCGCCGTGAGACCAATGTTTGTATGATCTGCAAATATTTGTCTCGGGTCTGGGTGTTTTCTAAGTATGATATGTACTTAAGTAGTCTATATCAGTCATGTAGTTCCCAACAAGCTATGCTTAGTGTGGTACTAGATGATCCTGTGTGAAATATGTCCAGCATTATTTATTTGTTTAATTTTTTATTTTGTCACCCTAAATTACTGACTTGGGTGTTTAGACAAATCCCCAAGCTTAATTTTCATTTCACACTTTGTCAAGGAAAAACTTAGCAGCAGAAACGTGAAATCTTACAATCTAATATAATTTCCATATAATACAAACTTCCCGTAAGCGGTTGTTGTTTAGACGTAATTTCCCTACATTATGACCTTTTCATAGGCGTTAACGCCAGCAGAAACTAGTTGCTGTCTAAATGTATAATCATACCGTGCAAGCATCTTTATGTGCTGTTGCCGGGTAACCAGCACACAGCATGACATCTTTGATCTTAGATGAGTTGTAGTTCGTGTTCCTGCACTCATCGTTACTAAGCACTGGTAGTTCTGCCTCCAGAAGAGAGCACGACCACTTGTTGGATTCGCCAGTGGCACCCCAACCTGCTACTATTGCGGTTTTACCGGTGTACAAGTTGTCTGAAAAAGGATGAAAGTACTTTGAACATTCGATTTACATCGTCTTCTTTTGTTGATGCATTGGACGTGGCAATTTTATCAAATAGCTCTTGTAAAATATATAACGACGTGATGTCTTGATGCATAATCAAACAAAAATGTTTGTAAGAAATAGAATAAAAATACAGGCAGAAATCGATAAAATTCGAATAAGTGTGAGTTGAATTTTTATATTTTTTTACGCTTTACAATGATCTGAGATGGTTGGACCAAAATAAAGCCATAAAAGACCCTAAAACTAAATTATGAGGAGCTCAGTAATTTGGAGCAATAAAAAGTAAAAGGATTTTCAATTTTAAAATTAATTTGCAATAAAAACTTCTTCGGAAAATAAATAACAAGCAGCACTGTGGTAACAACATTTATGAAACGGACGGTTGCTTCTTTTTAAATGATTCACAGTATCGTAAAATACAAAAAAAAAGCTTCATAAGATATTCATGCATGGAAGATATTACAGAAAAAGAATCAGCACTTTTCTGCTACAAATTAGCAGATTTGATAATGGATTGACAAAGTAGAAGGTAGGTAGAGAATATAATAGATCAGTATTTCGTTAATTCTTAGCATGCATTTCAACCCTTCGTAGGTTTTTAGACGACCTCTGTGATGCAGTGGACGAAGGCCCGAATGAGATGCAGAAGGTTATGGGTTCGATTCCTGCCGCGGAACAGATGTTTGTATGATCTGCGAATATTTGTCTCGGATCTGGGCGTTTACTATTTATATTATGTATGTATTTACAAAAACAATGTATATAAGTAGTATGTCAGTCATGTAGTTCCCTTAATACAAGCTCTGTTTAGTTTGGGGCTAGATGATGCTGTGTGAAAATGTCCAGCGATATTTATTTATTATTTGATTTTATTTAATACCTTACCATCAAACTTAGGTAAGCACACAGGTCTGATTGCATGCGTGTAAGCCACAGGTTCACTGAGCTGCAGCAAGGCAATGTCGTTGCTCAGAACGGTTAGGTTGAAGTTGTGTGCAATCACTTTCACCACATATCTGGTAACGGCAGGTGTGCTTTTGTCACAGCGGTCGTGTTCCCCGAATGTCACGCGGAACAAGAACCACATGAAGCTGAGAAGATAATAGAAATGTGAAAAACCGATTGGGAAAATATTTTTGCTGCATATTTTCCTCCTCAGTTATCAACAATTGAAGAAATGTATGAATGTTTTTTGGGACAAAACAGAGTTATAAAAGACTCAAAAACTAAATTGCACGTGAAAGAGTAATTCAGTATTATGGAGCAGCAACAAAAAAATATTTTCAAATAATATAAAAAAACAATCTTTAGTAAAAAGTCCATGTCACGAACCCATTAAAAAAATATGAGCCATAATTAAGATCTGGTTTGTTTCATTCTGAATCTGGTTTATAGAATTTAATTTCCAAAATTATTTAAGATTTTCATCAAATAATGATAAATAAGTTACTATATCTGTTAATATATTGGTTTCGTACCCTTTCATGCAATGTGCAGCAGACACCACATATCGGTCGTTAATTAGAGATGCTCCACAGCCGAAGGACTTCTGATAGATGAGTCTGGCCAGCCAAGGGAACGCGTTTACTTTAGAGCCAATCCCTCCTACCACTCGAGGCTCTTCATTACGCTCACCGCAAGCTAAAAAAATACGTACTTTACGTAGATAGACAGGAGCCATACTTAACTACTGAGAAGATTTTTTCTTTCCTAAAATCTGATATTATAATTTTTTAAGTATGTTTAATACACTTTTATTTTATTACCCAGCTTTTAGTTAAGATTAACCACTTTGAAAAAAAAGAATGCAAACAATAAACTTCTTAGTACTTTTTTGAGATATCTACATATAAACCTATTGAAATTATTCTACTAAAACTTACTGCAATCTTTACATGCTGGCACTTGCGAATTATAATCCCCAAAACGCAGTAACGGATCCTCTGAAAGTCCATCCTAAAACATACAATACATTATGATTGTGAGTCACAGAATGTGCTATGTGGTCGAGATACCGTTGTAAACGGCAAAAAGATATTGAATAGATGACGACATCCAGACAGAATGACTGACAAGAGCCACAAGATTTGAATGCACAATATTTTTGCAGCCGAATTTACAAACTTTAAAGTACCTACTGAATTTGGTTACAAAACTGTATTCTCAATATTATTTTAAGTCGAAACGAAAGAAAAATATTCAATTATTTAAAAAACTATTCATGAATTGTAAGTATCTTCACTAAAAACTAAAATGCTAGAGAGACAAGATTTGAATGCACAATATTTTTGCAGCCGAATTTACAAACTTTAAAGTACCTACTGAATTTGGTTACAAAATTGTATTCTCAATATTATTTTAAGTCGAAACGAAAGAAAATATTCAATTATTTAAAAAAGTATTCATGAATTGTAAGTATCTTCACTAAAAACTAAAATGCTAGGTTGGTTTCATTCCCGCTCAAATTTCGTTTTCGTTTATATCGTTTCTATTCACATCTGGCCAAACATTAAACGTAGTATTATTTCAATGTAATAAATCAAACTGTTTTAATATTGGTCTCTAAACTCAACACATTGCAAGCTAAGTAGAAACACTGCTCTATGATTAAGTTCTAAAATTATGTAACGCTGCAATTTAAGTGTTGGTCAGGAACGTGATTTGGCTATAAATTATTCAAATCCGTTACTCACCTTATTCATATAGTGCGGTGCGTTACCGGCACTCGTAACGTATAGAAAAAAATACAACACAAACCACCACATTTTCACTATTCGTCCTTAAATAAATGATACTATTGCAAATTCAATAATTATCGATCAAAGAAAGTTCATGCGTTTGAGGTTCAATGTTTTTGATACACTAACTCATATCTTCGATCTCAACGCACTTTATGGGTTCAGGTTATCTAAAATGTTGCATTAACTTCCGAAAAAAGTTGCTTAGAAAAATTTCAACGCTCTTCTTATTATCTCCAACAATGTAGAACGTTTATTTCTGAGAGACCCTTTAGTGTCGTGAGAATCTTTCTGCATAAGCAATTAAACAGCTGAGGCTTTTTTTAAAGCCATAAATGGGAACTACATTTTAGTGGCCCTTGAAGGCTTTCCGAATGAATTTGTATTTGGCAATGACCCCGCAAGTCATTCACCCCGCTATAAAGCTTCTGTTTCTGTTATGGGCACTGTATTAGATCTTATCTTCAAGAGCATAAGGGCTACATTGATGGTGAAAATTGGTGATTTTTCCTTACAGTCCATAAATTTGAGATGCGTTCTTATTGGTGCAATTATGTTATGCGGTCTAAAACCCAATGTTTCGGCTTCGAGTGTAGGTATTATCAGTCGTATACTACTACATTGCATCAATTATAATTCTTCAAGGAAGCGACATGTTTTTCTTTCTATATTATATTTTTTTATGTAGTGGAATTTTATGAATCTTGGTGAGACTAATATTTCCACACGAACTGAGATCTACTTGAACACCGACGCGAGCTTGTGAGAAAAATGTGATGAGGATGAACAGTCAAAGTCAAAGTCAAAATTCATTAGATCATTAAAATCACAAGAATCACTTTGAAATGTCAATTTTATCTATTGTCGATTCTTCGCGCGACCAAGTCAGAAAGGAAAGGCAAGAAACAAAAGGAAACAAGCGTGACTATATACTATATGTATGTGCGACATACATATAGTATCAGTTCATACATGCATACGTATGTACATATGAATAAACTGAGACATGTATGTCACAATGTATGTATGTATGTCACAACCTACTCCATAATCACTCGTCACTCCACAAGAAAAAAAGATAATGTATTTGTTTAAACCCAAAAACACAAACAGGTAGTAAAATACTAGTAGAAGATTTAGCCTAGGGAAAAAATATGTGTTGCTTGGGGTCATAATACCTCGTGTGTTCATAAGTTTTGAGACGAACTTATTTAATTAATTTAAAAAGAAAGTAATTCATGCAACCTTTTTTAAACTTTTAAAATTTTAAATTTCGAATGTTTTGAATCAGAAAAAATATACATTTGAATATTTGTTTCATTCTCCGTGAAAATGGCGCCAACAAAAGATTTGCGTGCGACTGTAATTTCACTGTTTCAAGCAGGAAAAAAACCAATGCAAGTTTTTAGTGAAATCCAAAGTTTGGGATGTAGTCGGAACTTTGTGTATTATACCATAAAGAGGTACAAGGAGACCGGCTCTTTAGAAGACCGTGGAAGATGTGGCCGCCCGCGGTCTGTAAGGACGCCCGCCAACATCAAAGTAATCAGAGAGCGAATTCGTCGCAACCCTTGCCGGACTCAAAAGAAATTAGCTCTGCAGACCAACATTTCGCGAATATCGGTGAACAGGATACTTAAATATGATCTTAAACTAAAGGCCTACAGTCGAAGGAAAGTGCATTATTTAAACGAGCGTCTTCGTAAATTGCGACTGGAACGATGTCGGAACCTATTGAAGAGACACGATCCAAAAAATATCCTGTTTACCGATGAAAAGATCTTCACGGTGGAAGAAAAGTTTAACCGGCAGAACAATAAGGTTTACGCCAGAAGTTCAAAGGACGTCCAGCCATCTGTACGCAATGTCCAGCACACTCATCATCCAGCAAGTGTGATGGTTTGGTGGGGTGTTTCCTACGAGGGGGTCACTTCGCTTCATTTTTGCCAGCAAGGCGTCAAGGTGAAGGCACAAAATTACCAAACCGACATATTGGAAGCGGTGGTTAAACCATTAAATGATACGCTATTCGCTGGAAAATACTGGGTTTTCCAACAGGACTCTGCTTCCTCCCATAAAGCTAAGACTACCCAACGTTGGCTGGAGGCCAATTTGCCAGGCTTCATTCGGAGCGAAGATTGGCCCTCGTCAAGCCCTGACTTGAATCCTTTGGATTATTCTTTATGGACGGAATTGGAGCTGAGGGCATGCAGAAAGTCTCACCCAAACCTGGATTCTCTCAAGCGAACCCTCATTAAAGAATCGAAACGGATTCCCATTGAAAAGATTCGTGCCGCCATAGATGAATGGCGCACGCGTTTGAAGGCCTGCATTGAATGCAAAGGCGGCCATTTTGAATGATTTATTTTTAAATACAGATCTAGATGTCAGTAGTTTTAATTTTAATATCCAATAAATGAATACTCAACTTAGCTCCAAAAATATTTTAGTTTTACTGTGTCTCAAGACTTATGAACACACGAGGTATAATAAAAATGTTTTAAAACCTCCTACCAATTAACCTCATATTCAAACTTACATAATTCATATTCAAACTATTAGTATAACCTACTTATCTACCAAGTTTCATCAAGATTGAATAAATAAAATTCAAAAAATGCTGGACATAACGCTTCGCTTACTCGATCAAGAATCCTACTACTATCCTACTATCCTTCCTACTAATATTATAAAAGTGAAAGTTTGTGAGGATGTTTGTTCCTCTTTCACGCAAAAACTACTAAATATTTTGATGAAACTTTACATCAATATAGCTTAGACATCAGAATAACACATAGGCTACTTTTTATCCGGGTACCACACGTGTGAAGCCGTGGGCAGAAGCTAGTGTATTATAAACAAGAAAATTTGTGAGAATGGATGTTTGTTACACTTTCATGCAAAAACTACTGCACGGATTTTAATGAAACTTTACAGTAATATCGCTTTTATATCAGAATAAAACATAGGCTACTTTTTATCCGGGTACTACCCGGGCGAAGCCGTAGGCAAAAGCTAGTATTTTATAATAACGAGCGAAGTGAGGTCTTCGAGTATTGGGCAATCCGGCGTTTGTTTGTCCGACAATAGCTGCCCAATGGTAGGTAGTTCTTCTGATACTGATATGGATTATAAGCTCATATTCGATCTTAAAAACTCAATTAGTACCTATAAACTAAACATCTACCAAGTTTCATCAAGATTGAAGCAATTTGGCTTGAACAACTTTACAGGAAACCAAAAACGTCTCATTGTTTTCTTTAAAAAGAAAAACTGTTTTTGGCTGATGGGATAAGAATATAAATTAGCCTAATTAGTTTTTTTTCTACTTACTGAGTTACCTAAAGATAAAAGGTATCTGTTTCGGTTTTATTAAATTTTGGAAAATTGTAAGGATGATAAAAGTTATTAAGAATAGAAAAATAACATAAAACTTTTGGCAATAAAAGCCAAAAGTTTCTTATTGCCAAAAGTTTTATGTGCCATAAACAGTTTCCTTCTTTTCAAATCAGCAGAGGATCTTCCTGGACCTATTAAGATGGAGCGGCGACTTACTAGTAGATTATTTGGTAAATATCTTCAGAAGTTGCATTACATATCGACATATACCAAGGAGTGGAGTGAAGTGAATGTACTTTTTATACCAAAACCAGGCAAGAACGACTATCCGCAGGCAAAATCTTTTCGGCCTATAAGCCTAACAATGTTCCATCTCAAAACTCTAGAAAGACCATACGAACCGGAAAAAAGAGGAAATACTCTCCTACGCACCAATACGCCTATAGCCAAGGAAAATTAACAAAACCGCACTCCAAAGCGTAGTACCACGGATTCCTTTTCATGATATGTAACGGAATAATCGCAAAGCAACTGACTCAGGTACCTTCATGTACATAGAAGGTGGTTTTGACAAAACAACATTCGGTAACAACATCAACCTTGCGCTGGAGCGATATGGTGTCGCTCCAATGTTAGCAGAGTGGATAAATAACATGCTTAAACACAGAGCAACACAATTTAGTCTCAACACTACTACCAGAGGCATAGTGGCCAGAGGATGCCTACAGGATGGCGTTCTCTGCATCTGATCAATGGGCAACGATTCCGCAGTAAAACTAGCTAGAAGAGGATCGAAAATAAACTAAAGGTCCATTACCATTCCTCCCTCGGCTACTTTCTCAACAGCGACGTCGTACTCTAACGAAAACAAAGAACGCTGAGCACGGATAATGGACAACAGACAGTCGAGAGAAGCCCTACCAGTTACTTCATCTCGACTGACAATTTGTTGTTAAATCATATGAAAAAATATGTTTTTGTGATTACAAACTTACACTTGCCATTGGATAATTGACCGTGACGTATATCGATGTCTTGGCGAACATTTTTTCAACTTTCAATCCGAAATACTTTACAAGCTTGTACGGAAGCCTCGGAGCGCGAATCAGACTCGCACTTGTCCGGGTTTTTTTTATTTTTTCCTTGCTTCTTTAAATACCTACATACATAGACTGCTCAACGCATAACGGAGGGCAATTCGTTTTATTTCAACATCCAATAGCTTTTAACGTGTATGTATCTCTGCTGTAATTACTCTGCTGCATTTTATTGCAATTGAACTACAAACTATAAACATTTGAGTCTGCTTATAAATGTATTGTAGTCTTTCTATAAACCCTCCCTTAAAAGAAACTTAAACGAGTTAAATCGTTAAAATAATACAAATTGGTAATGGTAAAATACGTTTAATTTAAAAAATATTTTTAAAACTACCTTTAAATGTTCGCTTTCCCTACGTAGACATAACTTAAACCTATATGGCATTGAACTTATGTATTAGAATTCATTAATCCCTTTTTTTTAAGTTAATTTATAACAAAACATTACGCTTTGTCTCGAAATACATACTCGTACATACTTATAAATGTCGTTTTTCATAAAATTATTTTGCAAACAAAAAACTACGTTTTTCAAAAAAAGTTAAAAACTAAAGAAGTGATTCGTATAATTACAATAAAATAATTTGGCATGGTTTTTATTTGTAGCTTTTTAAATATAGTTCCATATTTTTGTTTGATTAGTTAATTTAAATCCTGAAGTACTTAAAACATTGCAGCTATTTCATAGAACTGAATAATAGTCATGACGATTTTTTTTTATGAATACAAAACTCGATTTTAATTTAATTGATATATCTACCCTGGATTGTATACTTCTATGTTTCCAACATTGCGAAAAAAACTAGGATAGTAATATGTATATTATGACGCTTATATTAACCTACCCCCATGATAAATGCATTTCTTTGTCAGTTGTTCAAATTGTAAAATTCGTTATCACCAAAATTTTCTCAACTGATTCCTACGAGTACATTAAATTTCATTTGAGTTATATTTTTAAAATATTACCATTCAAAATAACATACAAATGTCCAACTATCGACAGCGTTCCGATTCGGAATTCTGATAGTATTGCTTCTAAATACGGCAGTAATTTAGTTTATCTACTTTTTAACAGTAAAATAAACAGGAACCAGCGTGGTGCGGGCTGCTGGAACTAGGATTCATTATCCATAGCTCTATAATGAATCAAACTCAATGGTACTGTAGAGTATTGAACATCAAGTTTCTATTACCAGTAGTATCTTGGAGCTGGAGGTATTATGACCATAGATGATTTCTCCAATACACAAGAGCTTTTTTTATACTAACGGCAATAACAAATGTTTTTCTAGTTATTTTATTCCCTGCAATAGCAGCCATCTTGCGTATTCTCCTTGATCCAGTCGAGGTAGTTGGTGACTCGGGTATAGACACCCGGATAGCCTACCCTGGCGCAGCCATTACCCCACGACACCACACCTGGAAATTACAATCAAATATTTATATAACACTAGCCTTTGTCCACTCTTGCGTGTAGTACCCGTATAAAAAGTAACCTTTGTGTTATTCTAGGCCATAATTGTTCCAAATTCCGTTCAATTCAGTTCAGCCTTTCTGGAGATTTTCTAGGAAAGGATACCAAAACAATAAACAAACTAGCTCACGACTGTAATCACCATAACGGACATCTTCAATTCTATAATCAGTATTTAGACTCTGCTAGGCCTCACCATCCAGGGCCACTTCCATCTACGGACTTTCCGTAAACAAACCGTTAGATATTAGATAGATCGTAGGCCCATCGTGTGGGGGACCTAACTACACTACCTCGTCCAGTTTGTGGTCTCCATTCTAGAACATTTCTTCCCTAGCCATACTCGGTTCTGCGTAATGGCCTATCATAGCCACTTCAACTAGCAAATTCTAAGAGCTATGTCGGTGACTTTTGATTTTATACATCTTTGTTTCTGTTTTTGTCACTCCGAGAATATTTCTCTCCATAGCTTGTTGCGTGAAATTGAGCTTATGTAAAAGGCCAGTATAACGACGAAGTCTCAGTGCCTTATATCATCACTGAAAACAAGCACTGTAGACTTTTTTTTTTTTATGGAATAGTCTTCAGTAACCAGCGACAGAAACGAGTCACTCATTTTTGTATGATTTTGTACGGATCCGTCGAAACATATCGAATAATGTAAAACGGGAAACGGGAGAATATTATAATTCAGTCCTGTTCCGACAACTTTAGCTAATTTTTAAACCGGCATAAATCAATACCATTTTTAATTTAAACTCACGTGGTTTTAATTATAAACGCCTAATGAATCTTGAAGGATGAAAATCTGACACAGGCAAATAGTTATCCGTAGAGGAGTTCCAAGATATCAATGTATCACTTTCCCGATGCAAATTTATGTGGTCAAGTGTGAGCCTGGCAGCCCATGAGCAAGTAGGTACATTATGCTAAGTCCTAGTGAAAGTTTGCAAATGAATGAACGGTGCCTATGACCTACGTCACGAAGTAATTGTAAGCTGCTATTTAGAACTTAAATGGCTAAAATCAGTTAATTATTTGCAGTCACGAGATTTTCTCGTGATTTTCTTTCAATGACCCATGATTTTCCAAAAATATATGTCGTAGAGTCCATTAAAGTTAATTTCACCAAAATTCATTAAAAGAAAACAAATATGGCCTTTTTTTAATTCAAACAATCATATGGATTAGAATTAGCGTATGTTTACACATTGGTGCTCGTGACTGTACCTACGTCCATAAGTCCATTACTATAGAACATAAGTAAGGATTTCAGCAATACTATCTTTGTGAAACCAATCAAGTCAAACACGTTATTACGGATCTTTTATAAACATTACCTATCAATTCGTAGCGTTTGTCGTACTTTCTCTCGGCTATTAACGGACCACCACTATCGCCCTGAAAAATAAAAAATATATTGATTAGGTATTTAAATACTTTTTTTTGTTTACAATATTTGAGAAATATCTCTTTATGGAAATGGGTAACTAACAAATGGTTAGTTCATCGTCTTCATGCTTCTTGCTGCTAGGTATTAGGTATGGTTAGGTATGGTTCAACTCAGGCTTTCTTTCATTCTGGACATGCCGGTTTTCTCTTGTTTTTTTTTCAATATTTGGGAGCACACAGGCAAAGAAAATTAAATATGACGTGAGTGACAAAGGAAAGCCTCGTATTTATTGGTTTTGTTGCACTTTGTACTTAAGCATACGTTACGTACCCAAACGTTAGGCATACGTTAAAAAGCATACGTTACGTTAGGTTAAAAGTAGCCGATCCACCTAGTTAGATCTACCACCATTCACTTATGTATGAGGCCAAGAGCTATATGTAACTGGCAACATGTACTGACTTTTGTTTTGAATACATACATACATAACAAAAACAGCAAGTTAAAAACTTTTGTTTATAGATTAATCCTCACCTGACATGAGTCTTTTAGTCCTGATTTTGGATAGCCGGCACAAAGCATATTATCTGTGATCATAGAGGACGTGTACTTTGTATTCTTGCAGTCCTGGTTGCTTAAAACGGGAACCTCCACCTCTTGAAGGGTACACGACACTTTCCCTTCCTCGGTGAGGGTGCCCCAGCCTGAGGCTACTGCTATTACACCCACGTAGAGATCATCTGTGGGAAATAGATTGATTTTCTTTCATTATTTTGCGGTATTATTTTTGTGCGCGGTGTCCAATCGCTCTTTTTTCTGGATCGGACAATAGATTTAAATAAAAGTTACTAACTAGGATATAATATATGTAGTCCAATCATTAGAAGAGTTGGATAATGCGCAGTAAAGGATATTTTTTTTTACTTAATTGCCGCTGCATGAAAAATAATTAACATTGTGTACGCTATATTTTTTTACAGAAACTAGTGTGGTAATCTTACTCGTAGTTATGTTCGCAGTTCCTGATGTAGGGTGTTAAATCCTAATGTGTGGTGAAGAATTCAAAGTGGTTGCTGGGTAAGTGTTATTTTATGACCTGCTACTTGTGAGAAGGTCGTAAAAAGACTGTGAATAGTAGACGTGGTTTAAAACCACTTGTCTCAGCAGTTGATGTTTTTTTATTATACGAGAAATATTGTTTGATAAAAATTTTAAATCATAGTCTTGGAGCGGGACTTACTACTATGACTAGGTAAGCAAATAGGCTTGATGGCTTCTGATAAGGGAACTTTTTCGTTTAGCCTCAGCAGGGCAATATCATTGTCGAAGTTGGTCAAACTGAACTTGTTGGCGATGGCTCGAAGCACGAACCGTGTCTCGGGTCTTATTGTCGCGTTGCAGCGGTTATGCTCTCCAAATGTGACTTTAATCATGAACCACATAAAACTGAAAATGAAACAACACATAAATTAGGTATTTTCTAACAAGAACATTCTGTTGATACAGTTATTTCTAGATTTGCAAGATTTTGATTAGTTAGTTTGATTTTTGAGTAGCCCGTATATTTTGTGTTGTCATTATCTTATAAGGTTATCTTTATCTTTATCTTTACCTCCAAAACGGCTTATCGGATTTGTATGTCCTAGATAGTTCTTAGATAGGTTTCATCGCCACAAGTCACTTGGGGACGCTGTAATCGATGGAAATACAGGTCGGAGTTTACAAGTATCGTAAAAATTTACTTGTTATAATTGATTTCGTTCACTCTGATTGTCGTATACACAAAATTAGTATTCCATACAAATGCTGCGCCTATTCAATTGCCAGTATTGCATAACTAGAGTATTGTTACGGCGACAATCAACGCTATTGAAGTCAAGTTTGTGTCGATCGACATTGAGGGAAAGTGGCTCTGTTTTGGCAGCATGAGCACAATTTATCTACGCTTTCACCACTTGTAATTACTGCGGACGTGATCCTTTTTTTTAAGTTGTATTTACCATATCTTCGAATTGAGCCGTTGAGCGCAAAATCCTCTACATAAATGCGCCTAAAATGGTGATTTGTTGAGGATAATGAACTTTGGAGTCAGCCTGGGCCGGTTTGAAGGTGAACGTACTTATTGATACTGATTGGAATTTACGAATTCGAACACAAATTTTATTTTGGACTTGTTTGCCAATTCTTAGGTTATCGGTCCCGTGTTTGGATTAACGATTCCATTTTAGTTCTATGTTCGCCTGATTACTTAGTGTGAAATTAGTCACAAAAATAAGGTTTTTAAATCTTAAGGTTGAATTTAAAATATAATAGGCATGATATTGTAGTCTCTCTATAACTATGAATTGTCATTATATGTATATACATAGAGCTATAAGAGGGTCATTTGCTTGTCATTAACCTACTTTCAAATGTGTCAATAGCCCTTAGATACCTTTATACTATTGTTCTAAAGTATTTACAAAATCAACGTTAATTACCTTGACCTTACGACTCAGGCTGAATTCAATTGATTAAGTAAAATTAAATTTATTTGACACAAACAATGTAACGCAGACTACTAATAAAAACAATTCAGTGCAGAATTACAGCAGAACATTAAAAAACAGTAATAGTACCTACCAAGGTGATAAGTAGGAAAGTGATTGATTCAAATAAACGACGAAGTATTTAATTTGTTGCTGTCATCATTTTGCCGTCCTTAACTCCTCTAAATATTAAGTTCCCAGCATAATAATATATCCTACTACTATTATAAATGTGTAAGGATGGATGATTGTTACTCTTTCACGCAACAACTACTGAACGGATTTCGATGGAACTTTACAGTAATATAGCTTTTACATCAGAATAACACATTGGTTACTTTTTACTTTTTATCCGGGTAACACGCGCAGCCGTGGGCAGAGGCTAGTATCCGTATAATAAGCTTAAAATATGTTCTATCTATGTTAAATCTGTGACTTTGTTTTTGTTGTAAGCCATAAAAGACAAAAGAAAGAAACTGGATGACACACATTCTATCAGTTATAATAGTTAATGCCCCCAAGTGACTTGGGGCAATAAAATCTATCTAAAAACCATCCTTGAATCTTTCTATCAAATGAATAACTTGCTAATATAAAAAAAACAGTAAGTAGAAAGCTAACATATAAACAAACAACCTCTAACTCCAATTGCATATCCGGGTTCTTTGCATCGCAAGTATAAAATATGTAAAAAATATGAACAATTTTTCGACTAGCCACTCGAGATGATAATTTAATTGCATTTATCACGGTGCCTTGGTAAATGCTATTAAATTGTTAGGAGCCGTTATTATTTCGAAACTATAGCCAAGCATGTCAACTTAAATATTTATTTGTATAACAGGTACCCACACTAGTGATGTGGAAGCTACCAGTAGTCTGATAGTAATGTCAACATCCTCTAAAATCCACTTGAGAGTTTTGGACAAACACGTTCACAAGTGGTTAGCTAGCATATTCGCGATTCTGTGTGAGTTGTTTGTTGCAGTGAAAATCAACAAACGTCTCTTGTTTACAACCAACTTGAATAAATTGCCTCAACGAAGCTTTGAGTGAATATCTGTGCCGGGACAAAATATTTGGATGATTCGCAAATATTTGTACCGGGTCTAAGTACTGCGGCATCGGTGCTTGTAGTTCTTGATATTCACGACACAGTGTGGGTTCAAGATTATTGGGAAGCTTTGAGTGGCAATCGTGAATAACGAGGAGAAAATGTTTGTATGATTTGCAAATATTTGTACCGGATCTGGGTGTTGCGGTATCGGTGGTGGTGGTTCCTGTTACCCGCGACACAGTGTGGTTAGGACTATTGAGTTTCATTTATTGATGCAGAGCCACCTAGAAAAATACTATTGGGAATATTTCTTTTTATATTTTGTTGATACTTTTGGCTTAGGTACTTCTTATCTAATGTGACAAGCTTGTTTTGAACTCCAACAGGGGTGCTAGACCAATACCTCACGCTTACTTTCCTTTCAAGCTAACGCAATTTTTACAAGGTAAAACTTGGCAGCTGTCACGTGACATTTCCGCAGCTCATGTCATTCCCATACAATTCAATCTTTCGGCAGGCGTTAACGTCAACAGAAAGTGGTATTTGTCTAGACCCCCCAGGACCGTCATGATGATATTCATAATGTGAGATGCAGTGGCGTCGTAATAATTACAAACGTATTATTTATTTAATACGTTTGCTATTATTACGACTTCTGCTTCCGTAAAGAAAATAGCCGCCGCTCGCTCTTAATTTTTAGCTAAGACTTAGAGAGACTCTCTAGTCTCTCTAAGTCGTAGCAAAAAAATTTGGTCTCTACCAAAAACAGAGATATGAGCAAGAGAGACCCTGTGGAGATGAGATCTAGGTAATATTGTGTGGAATGTTTTACCCTTTGACACAGTGCGCGGCGGTCAGTACGTAGCGATCGTTGATGAGCATGCCTCCGCAGTAGAACCTTTTGAAATAAGACAAGCGAGCCATCCAGGGAAACTCATTAATGCTAGCTTCTTCACCGTTGATAATACGGGGTACTTCGTTTCTTTCACCGCATTCTGGAATTTGAGATTTAGACTTCTTTAGTGAAATGGTGATGTACCTTATATTGGTTTTAGGTTTGTTTGTAGTACTAATAAAGTCGGACAGTAATTAGTTCAATAATTAATCATTTTAATAACGATGATGAATGCATAATTGCTTAGTGACAAACGGTACCTCAAAATACAGTCAATGCATTAATTTAAGAAGTCTATAGAGTTTTAATCACAAAGTAAAAAGTTAGCCTAGAAACGTAATGAGCTAATTAATAAGAAAACATTTAGTGTTGATTTGTATTTTATGTTACAGAATATTTTTTACCCGCGACACATGTAGCTTGTTTATGTGTTTTGGGTTGTTCGTTTGTCTACTACCATTTCTCCAAAATTATTTTGCCATCGTTTAAAATGGCTTCAAGGATGGTTCTTACGTAGGTTTATAGTCATATCTATGATGGAATGCACCAGCAAAGATTTTAAGATATTTTTATAAATTCAGCAATTGTTTACTAACTGCATGTGCACGTGCTCCTAGGTTGGTTCATCTCTAGTAGAGGCGGCCGGTTGCCCCATACTCCACCAAAGATATTCTTTGTAAAGACCCCTCGAGCATCGCGCACTGCATCTCCCTGTATTGCAGACAAAAGACATTGCTGATATCGTACCTGATAACAAAACATTGGTAAAATACAATACGATAAACTATGCTATGGTTTAAAATTCTACGAACCTCAGAGGAAGTGAAAGTCAATGTCACAGTCACCAAAACTAATGCGCACTTCCACATGCTGGCAAGCAGGTTTTTATAAAATAATCAAAACGAAAGACTTCTATATTTGAATATCTGATTCAGAAATTCGCGGGTCTCATGGTTTTCCGGTGTGGAGGTTGCGCGCGCCAACACATACTGAGATGCGTTCCGTGTTGGCGCTAACAACGGACGTGTTTTGGATACGTCAATCTGCTACCCCACTAGTCGAGCACGTTGGATAGCACCATTAGTGGCCTCCGTAGGCAGTCATCAATACACCTTCAAGATCGCACCTCCACACGTCACAAATCACGAAAGCTATGGTCAAGGAGATAGCTCGGAAGTATGTTCAGCTATTTAATGATCCCGCTATAGACGGTTAGATATTAAAGAACGGGTGGCCATACACTGCCTATCAAGTTTTAGCACAAGTCAAACTCGAACATAGGGTAAACGGGTATATAAAATAACGTAAAGATAAGTACGATGCCTAAACGTTAAAACACCTTTTCTTGACTTATAGTACCTAATCTGGCCGGTAAACCAATAAGAAAGTACCTAAACAATTTGGCAGAGTTGAGCTGATGGAAAGTAATTCTTGGCAATGAAGGAATTACTCTATCCAAAAGGCTGTTGCCAAAAGTTCAGCCTAACAAATAACCAATTGAATATTTTCCGTTAAGGGTCAGGATAACTAGGTAAATAGGAAGCCTAACGGCTAGCTTTCAACAGAAACATTCGTCTCGATTCTTAAGGCAAACTATAAACTGAATTAACTTTTGTATCGATATCGTAAATAGCTGTCCGTTCAGTAATCTTTTTATTTGAGAAGTTATTTGATACATTTACTAAAATCAGCAAAATATTATTTCTCATTTTATTTTATCTTTTAATATAATTAAATATAATATTTTCTTTCTTACACACGTCAAATGCCCGTCCTAAATTGAGATCTACAAGGGCATTTTCACTGATTAGTTTTCATCAGTGGCAGTTGGTTTCAATAAATTATTTTGACCATTCTCATCTTAGCCAAAGCATGACATAGTAAAAATGAAGGTCAAATTACTTACCCTAGAGTACCTTTAATCGCGTACGTTCATTCCACATCATCTCTTTTGAGTCAGGAGTCAAGATTATTAGCACCCAGCAATTTTCGAGTCGATGTCCTAATGTGTATGTATCTCAAAATAAGTAGGAACCTTATTACATGGGCATATAAGGTCGTGAATAGACACTCGCAACACCACGACCGGTTCAGTAGCGAAAGTGAAACTTTCCAATCGGCGTCACAATACGTCGTCTTTTTGCACGTTCTTTGCTTTACCAAGTCATTACTTATTTGCTTAATTTTGACAGAACTTGAAACTCTGAGTAAATTGGAAAGTTGGTGAAAAAAAAATTATCTCTTAGATATTTTTTTTTTTATTTACCTACTTATGCTAGTCTCTTTTCAAATCTTACTCTAAAAATTCAGTCATGGATGGTAAACAGGGCTATTTATAAATCACGCAAAAGTTCTTAGACAACTTTTCTATGAAAAAATCTCTTATTTTTCAAAAAATATTTTTATAATTCATAAGCAGTTTCTTGAAATAAAATGTACAATTAGTACGAATACATGCCCAAATAGTAATTTGTACGTCAAAAAGCATTTGATTTTTGGCTGACATGTGAAGTGTTTACTCATATTATTTTAATCAAAAATATGTAACTTCCAAAAATTTCAGGACAAAAATTTGTTAGGTTTCGTGGTAGTATTAATTATAATGTATAATTATGTTCGCAAGTAACCCAGCTTCCCAAAAATACATCAGTATTTTGCGTCTCGATTCTGGTTACCTTCCAAGAACCGAAGTAGTTCAATTTTCCTCAATCGCTCGAAAGGTGCCCTGCATTCGTCCCTTATAAATAACGATCACGGTAATAAAAATACAGCCTTAATTTAAGGAAACAGAAAAAACAAACACTTAGTTTTGGTCGGAGTCAAAGTTATATTAGCACCTTTGCAAACAAGTAACATTTAATAATCTAATAAAATATCTTTAAAATCAACGTTATAACCTTAGTAAATTTAATAATCAAGATTTTCTCCGTTTTATCAATTGAAATTTTATCAATTTGAGTATTCAATTAAAATCTTACAGTTTTGTGGCGTAAAAATTCCAAAAAACTTAAACACCCACCTTAATTACAAGATTACTCTGTACAATCGTAAAATTGTACTCGTCATCTACAAATAATCCAACAAATGAAAAAATATAGTGCACCTCTGCAATAATTTAACAGAACAGAATTAAACGCAACAATTTTAGTTAGTAAAATTACAATTAAATAACAATTTTATCGTGATAAGGATCACAGCTGCAGCATAAAGAGCTTCAAACTTAATCGCTAACTTAAAATTATATAAAAGCTACCTCTTTAAGTGAAATAGTTAGTTGATGAGATGACAGTGACCATGATCAGTGAAACGTGAATTCCTTCGACTTTACTAAGCAATAAAACTAATAGTTGTTTCTAAAGACTGCACAATCAATCACCAAGATTTGTTACTTAAAAAATGTAAAGCAATGATAATAACTAAAGCTTGGTAAATGACCTTTGTAAAATATTTTTTGAATCTTTGAACTGCCGACAAACTGTTGTACAGTTTGGCAGAAACTTTAAAAGCTGGTAAAAAAACACTAGATGAATGAAATAAAATGAAATTTAATAGCGTATTAGTCGATATTAAAAAGGCATAAAATTTTATTCATATTATTATCTGCTTTCCCATGGTCACAGATATTATAATATGTGAATGACTAATGTTAAAAAAAATAAGTATTATTAAACAACGATATTAAAACATAATATAAACTTAAAATAAAATCCCTTAATCTACAACTTTATAAAACATCGAATTATTTACAAGATGAACACTTCGGTAGAACCTCATTGTCTCTTAATTTCTATTGGTAATCTGCACCACCGGCCTCTAACAACTATAAATAATTCTTAAAATTATAAGCTACTCTAAATCTTAACTAAAACTGTAATTTATTTGAGTATTATTTTCAGAAACGGTTTTGTAAGAGTTATGTTAATTATAATTAAAAAATAATTATTTGTAATAATTGGCACTTACTGTTATGTTTTTTTTATATAAGCTTTATCAAAAATTAAAATAAACAGTAGGGATAATAATAGAGATTATTTACATCGTTCCGATCCAATCTTTTGTCAGAAACATTTTGCATGATTACTCCTTAACTTTACACATATTCTTAGAAAAGGTTCGATCTTCAATATAACCTTGAAAACTACATACCCTACGATATAATATAAATAATAATTTATCATTTCTTTGGCCCATTTCGGACTTGCATATTTACACTTGTATTTTTTTATTAATTTAAGACTGTCAAAATTTAAAATCTATCTACAAAATTAATATCCTATTTCGTAGTTACAATATCGACAAAGTAACCTATTTCTATCAGGTCTATAAATTAGAATATTTTATAATAACCCAGAAATGTCAACCTCGGCGGGACTCGCCGGTGAAAAACCAAATAGAGTTCAAACTATAGTTGCCTTATTTGAGTGACCAAAAAAAGAATTTGAACTATATAACAACAGTGACAGGTAAAGAAGTATTTTTTTCTAATTAATTGTTAATTGTCGCAAAGACAGGTGTCCCGTAGATTAGCCCTCAGCCAGGATAGGTACCTGGTGATCCTCGTATACACACCGGGGTAACCTGGCCGGCCACAGCCAACCCCCCATGACACGATACCTTTAAACATTTTGATTTAATTAGCAAAATACATATAATAATAATAATAATGCTGAACATTTTCACACATCATCTAGCCCCAAAGTGAGCAGAGCTTATGTTATGGGAACTACATGACTGATATACTACTTAAATATATATTTTTAAATACATACATATTATCCTTAGACAACATCCAGACCCGAGACCAATATTTGAAGATCATACAAACATTTGTCCCGAGGCGGGTATCGGACCTTCTGTATCTCAGGCGAGCCTTCGTCCAACTGAGTCACAGAGGTCGTCAAATATATTTATGTGCGTTTGATTTAATAGAATAATATTTCAGTGAAATGCTTCATCTTCTTCTTCTTCTTCGTCGTCATTTCACCGGTTTTTACAAGTTCGACCTGCATTATATCAGTAATCTGAGGACAGGGGACTCACTAGCCAATGTATCTCTTTGCAGCTAGAATAGATTTTTACCGTGGTAATCGTTAAAAATTTATGAGATTGACATTTATAAAACACAATGCCGCGTGGTCTAATTGTAATTGTTCTCCAAAGCCAGTAAAAATAGTATAGCTATGAAGTGAATAGATATTGACTAGGCCCTCTGAGGTGGTTGAGATGTAGCGGCGTTAAAAAAAGTCTAGTGACCAATGAAAGAACCAGTGTAGTGAAAGGATTCAGTGTGAGGATTCAGTGTACCTAAAGGCTGTTGCACGTGTCACTTGTTTTCAAAGTTTTGGTTCTAGGTTTCCTCACGACTTCGAATGTTTTCACTGACATTTTGTTTGATTTTTGTATACGGAATGATACGATAAAATCTTCTTCCAGTGACCCCATGTGACATACATCCTTTGGAATTGTGAGGTTCAGTTATTATTGGTAAACATTTTACTTACCCACAATTTGGAACTTGTCTCCCTTTTGGACGAGCAGTGGTCCACCACTGTCTCCTTGACACGAATCCGTGGACGCACGCCCGGCGCATAGCTTGAAATATCGAAATAAAATATTGTATAAATAAATATTAACAATCATCATCAGCTGGTAGACAACTATCGCTGGAAAAAAGCTGTATTATAAAGCTATTTTCAAGGTCTACTGCTAGTCGAACAGTCTATGGCTATACCACACTCAGCGGGCTCCCAGCTCTCTGCGAGTTCAGTATAAGATCTTCAGGATGCTGATGCAGCTTCGCGCTTTTGCAGTGCATCAAGGATGTTTGCGACGGCGCGTACAGACGGTTCATGCTATTATTCGTAAAAAAAAGTCGCTTCCCTACTCCAGCGTGCACGAAGCAGTGGCACACGGGCAGACTGACTGTCCTATCTAAAACCGGTGGATGCGCGTCATGATGGCATCCATCTAATTGAATTTCGATTATCATTGTAATTTATTTTTCTAAATTGTTTACGATGTTTTATGGATTTATATCTGAAATAAATTAATAATACTAATAAGCAGTCGGTACATACCAACATCTTACAGCAGTTACAATCGCGCCGATTCTCTAATACATCAACTAAACTTAATTTAAACTGTCACTCTCTTTTACTGATAATGCACGCAAGAAAGAGATTGCAAGAATTGTACTCCTGTCAAATTAGTTTACTTGTTGCTCTTTTTCTTTTATAGAGTCAGCATGGTTCAAAATCACGACTAAACTTGAAAAGAAAACTTAAATCTGACTAATTTAATAGCACTAAAATTGTTTTAATCTATTTATTTCGTTATTGTTAGTAAAAAATAGAGATGGATAAAATTAAGTTTAGATGGTGTACAAGAGAATCGACGCCAATTTCATCGATTGACAGAGGGCCGTCTAACACTGTGTCAATGTGTATAGAAAGGCCCTCCTCACTGTAATACTTATTTCACGACCATACCTATTTCTACCGCCAAGCAGTAATACTCGATTAAAGGGTTTGGTTGCCAGTGAAATTACAGACACACGAGACTTTTCACCTGTTATGTCTCAGGGTCGGCAACGTGCGAGGTAGGTTACCAACAGGTAGGACGTATGCTTGTATGCCACACGAAAAAAACTACTTGATGTTGTCGAAAATGATGGTGACACTTTCTCTTATGGCTTGGCTACGAGAAACAAGGTGAACAATTAACTTAATAAATGTTTTTATTCAAAAAAACATGGTAGATAGAATATCTATCTTTTTTTGAAACCATAGAAAGTTTTATGTTGGCAATCATGAAAAATTTAAAGTGCTGATCCGTCGATTTCACCATTAAAACGATTTTTCGGTATAGGGCCCAACTTATACAGCAAATGACTCCCATAACATTGCTCACAAATGACCCAAAATCGTATAAAACAACATCGGGGTGTTGCAGATGAGTCATGAGGTCTAACCCTTTACGATTTTAGGACCAATTGCCTTGAATCACCCAGCAGATTCATAGGTATATCTGAACTGCTCTATTTTAAGTGAATCTGATCAGAAATGGTTATCTGGTATTTACTTTTCTCATAGATTTGAGTAAAAGACTTACCATATTGTTAGTGATTCTCGATGCTTTGTACTTCATGCCACGGCACTGCGTCAGCGATAAGATAGGCACTCGCACTTCTTGAACTATGCTGGGCAGCTGGCCTCCTTCTGATGTTCGCCCCCAGCCAACCACAATCCCTTCTTTGCCCGATGGATCCGTGCCTTGAAATACAGAAAAAATAAATTATAAAAGAATACAATTATCGATTGCATTAATAACGGCACTATTCAAATCTTAGCGTTTAACAGAAACCACCTTCGCATTATCGGCAGTAGATCCTTGAGAGCCTAGTGACCACACTTGAAAGACTCTGGAATGAAGCGGACAAATTGCCCCGTCATTGTAGCATTTATTTGGGTAAACACATAATCAGCCCTGGATGATGCAAAGCAAGACCTCATCACTTCTATGAGGATCATTTAGTTCCTAACAACTGCAGGACTAAGCGGTGAACGTTAAACGAAGAAAAAACCTAATTGAAATCATAATAGGCTTCCACCATAGTGATGCAACATATAATGGCTATCGATATTCATCCAAAGGGTGGTGATGATTTCCGAAGAAGCCCTTAAACGACACAGATTAGACACAGGAGTTCTCAATTATACAAATAACTAAAAGGTCTCAGTGATGCATGGATTCTGCAATGTTGTTTGGTCACAGCATGCTTACTGGTAGGTGGAAGACAGACTGGTTTGATTATCTTAGAGTAGGTGACAGGTTTCCTCAGCTTCAGCAACGCTATGTCGTTGTTGTAGGAGTCGGCATCAAACCCACGGTGGCGGACGATAGACGTCACCGCACGCATGATGGCGGGGCTTTCAGTTGTGATGGTCTGGTCGTGGTCTCCCAGGATAACGCGGATCTTCGAGCGTTTCAACCTGAAATTTGAAAAGAACCGTTTTTGTGAAGAGCTTTTGGCATCCGAGACAATTTTATAAAATTCTGTGTTAAGTAAGTCAAGGATGAAGAAACCCTGTTCAATTAACCCTCTTATTTACAATCACTCCATATAACGGCTCAATAACGCCTTGTTATTTGCAAAAGCAAGGTGAACCGCATCCCAAATAAAAAAGAAGATTATTATTTTTTTACTACCTTCTGCCCACGGCTTCGCCCGCGTGATAACCGGAAAAAAGTAGGCTTCGCCCGGGTAGTACCCGGATAAAAAGTAGCCTATGTTTTATTCTGATGTATAAGCTATATTACTGTAAAGTTTTATCAAAATCCGTTTAGTAGTTTTTGCGTGACAGAGTAACAAACATCCTCACAAACTTTCGCGTTTATAATATTAGTAGGATTCAAAAAGCTAACAGACTCATGTATATCTTTTCATATTTTATATTAAAACGTAGAGTGGAGATTGAAGAGTATTTCTTTGAAAATCTCTCTCTCAAAGCTTAACGTAACGGTTTGCAATTAGAAATATTATATTTCGTTCTTAATAAGTTTCCTACCTATGTTTGTAGAATTCGATTTTATCAGATTATTTACTGAGTAAAAACTGACGGAAAAGATCGCCAACATAAAATATTTTAATAATATGCAAGTGAAATAATTATTCAAAAATCGTAATGAAGTTCGTGGGTATATTTCTTGCTTTACACACGCAAATGAGTGTATAATATTCGGTGTAAGTAGGCATACAATAAAAATACCTACCTACCTACCTCATTAAAAGTCTCATGTTCACCGGCATCTATACCCTTTATATTACATACTGCTTGGCGGCAAAAAAAGTATGGTGGTAGTACTTCCCTGGACAAGCCTTTCGCAAGGTGCCTACTACTAAAACTGCATCGGGGCGGCGCTGTTGAATAAGCACAATGGGCCTACAACACAAAGATTCTCGCGCAATTTACAACCCTCTACAGATTACAACTCTCTATCTTACAGATCCCTTGGCCAGCAGTGGTTTTGTGATGCAAAGCAACTGGACATTATAAACAAAGCGTACCAGAATTGTATTGCGAAGAATACGTACTTTCTTACACAATGCGCAGCCGTCAGCACATGTTCCTTGGTAAGCAGCGAGGCTCCGCAGTGGAACTGGCCATCGTATACCAGTCTCGCCATCCACGGGTACCGGTTGACGCCAGCCGGCATGCCGCCAACTATGCGATTCTCCTGGTTGGATCCGCCACACTCTGCGGAAACGAAAGTGCAGTTGAACGAACTGAGCTATATTAGCCCTATTTCTCGTACAAGTGAAAATGTAAGGTTCATTCCCCCACGGGGATTCTTTTTGCAAGAAGTGTGAAGCAGGGTAATGCCTTTATATTTTAACCAGGCGACTGTTTAATCATGGTAACTGCTTAATATGTACGCATTAGACAGACAACTTCTACAGAGTTATTAAAAAGAAGAATAGGGGTCAGGTTCTCAAGAAAATATCTGAAAAGTCTATAAGCAAGGCTGAGTTGGGTTCATTGCAAACATGGATATTTGAGCAACTCTCCTCTACAGAAATCATTATTGTAACCAAAACATTTCATAGCTCTCCAAAATTGAACAAATGATTTCATAAAAACGGCAAATCCCAAGGATGTTGGAATAACCAAATATTATCGAGGTTAATTGCTTCCATGTTTGGTTGAGTTATCTTTAGGTAGTTTACCTATACGATGCTGAGGACAAGAAACAATTTTGCAAGTACCTACTGTTACACAACAGAATGAAATTTAAGGGAAAACTTTATAACAAAATTCGTAAGTAAGCTTGAATGTTTAAAAAGCTGGTTAGACTTCCTTTTAGCAAATAAATTTATCGGAAAAAACTACCGAATCACCCTGAAAATTTATACAGGATGATTTAAACACCATTGTCCAAAAAGAGCAGGGTGATGAGGAATCCCATGGCCGACCCGAATCACCTCTATTCTACGACTTTTATAATATATTATAAAGAACTAATCGTTTCGGTAAAGAATTACCATTGCCTTTGGAATATAATTTTGGTTCACGTTATCATATTATCATAAACAGTTTAATAACTGCTTATTCTGAAATAAGTTATTTCCACGACTTTACCACACAATTCTACATACTCGTAAATATTTTTCCACAGGAAATTCACAAAATTAAGACACAAAATTAGTCCTAGCTAGGAGTGATTCGTTTTGACCATCGCCCTGCTCCTTTCAGACTACGGTGCTTGTATCATTCTGTATACTGCTGTTTTCTAGTTTATGAATGAAGCATAGCTTAAATTTTGCAGTTTACCGCGTGTCACATTCCATTACAAAATTAATTAATAAATAATGCTGGTCATTTTTCACACAGCATCATCTAGCCCCAAACTAAGCAAAGCTTGTATTATGGGAACTACATATGAATGATACTACTTATATACTTTTTTGGTAATACAAAAAAATGTATATAAGTAGGACATGTTAAGTGCTTAGCAGGGTTATCAGTAGGGTTTGGACATTAACGCCTTTGGATAGCGATGCAATGTTTGTACCCACCGCATAAATTGCTGCAAAAGATAATAAAAGGATACACATACTATCGATAACCATGATGGAAAATCCCAATTGATATTTCCTGAATGAGCTAATAATATACTTGCTCGATTTACAACGCATTTAGTAACATTACAGCCGGCAAGATCGAGGAACTTTCACTATCACTTGCACAGTTCATTGCACATGGTGCAGTCAATGCCTGTGCATCTTGTCCGCTTACTAGGAAATCACACGCTTTTCTGTTTTTGTTTACCATTCATTCAAGGCGATATCACTATCAGTACAATGTCAAGTGAAGCCAGGTTCTTTGGCTATTCGCCCTGAGTTCAATGTCATGGGTCTTTTGACGCGTTGTGTTGATGGTGCGAATCAATTCAGGTATTTGCAAAGAATATATTTAAGTAACTAATATACTGTGTAGATAGTTATGGTGCAGTTGAAAATATGTGTAGGGTAACATTTCGTTTTCATTAGGTAGAAAAAGTGATTCTCCATGAAGGTGGTGACGGTACAACTAAAAGCATGCTAATAAATTGTAGCTACAAGCTACAAAGGGTGCTATATTATGTATTGCTAAATAGTAGTGAGCACTTCATGGTGACTTACCCAGCTTTCTAGGAAGAGGGTTTGCTCTGCCACACTCTAGAAAGCGAACGTGAAAAGATTAGACTGAAAGAAAACTAAATACATTTTCATAGATAATATAAGAAGGTTATACGCACTATTACAAAAAACAGTTGTGTAAGAATTGAAAAACATGCTCTACCTTTTGTTTCTCTAGTTTATTTGATGTGAACTGTGTTAAAAGTACTTAACCGTTAATTCATAATACTTCATAGTTAGATGAAAGTACATAGGTAATCTGTCTAAGTTCAATTGTAACTGTTGGAAATCGTGTTAGTAGATAACGACTTTACCTTTCACTTCTGTTGCACTTCCGCCATAACTCAACATTACGACTAAATTATAAATGCCACATAATACTTACTGCTATTAAGCCTTTAGCTTAACATAGTATTATAATATATGTGGCTAAACTAAGTAATCTGAGGGATTACTGTATCAAGGTAAGAAAGTTCACAAAAGATCCAAAAAGTTTTGGTTAAACCAAATACGAAACGTGCCGAATAAATCCACATATTTAAATTGATCGACTCATTTATTATTGAGACACATTATGGTTAACTAGATTGAGTTCACATAGTCACTTAGAGCAAACTATGCGGTCGAACCTGTACCAACAATCGGTACTACCGATAGTGCTACTGCTAGTACCACGGTATTATTTTCCCCGTAGTACTGCCGACCTGTCTGCCAGTGGAAATGTATATAGCACCCGTGTTACAAAAAGTCAGGTTGCACATTAGCCACACATTTATTTATATTTACGTAGGTTGGTATGGTACAACGGATATTCTTCTTTAAGGAGCGATAAGGAGCGAATATGTACTGATTGACTGAGTTGACGAGTTGATAAAGGATCTTAACTCACCGCAAGAGCAGTTCTTGACGAGCGTATCATCCTCGTCGTCTTCTACGCTCTGCTCCTCCAGGAGCGGCACCTCCAATCCAAAGATGGCGTCAAACAGAAACCGCTGTGATCTATTGCCAGTCGATACCTGGAATCATAATTACAATCTTTTCAATATCTTGTAAAGTATAACAAAACAGATTAATGCGATACGAAGCGATGCACGACGTGTATACGTATAATCCTCTCTTTTACATAGATAGATAGATACATTCATATTTTATTAATATAAAAGGTTCATATATAATACTTTCTCTAGTGCTGTAACCACGTAAACCAAGGTAGGTTTGTGTTGGTTACTCACATTCGCTAGGTTTGCTTTTTATTCCATGTTTTACACCTCTTAAGATAATCATGATGAAGCATGATCTTAATTGTATGTTACATTCTATACAAACCTAGTTTCGTCTAGCTGCTTTACAAAACAAAGCTGTTCTCTTAATCAGCGTAGGTATTGACGTCTAATTGGATTGTCATATCGATACCTTTAAAAAATGACTACTACTGTTATTAGAATTAAAGGTATGATGTATTTTATCCTTTACCACTTTTGGGTATGCTTTAAAAGACATGGCAATAAACGCCGCGGGTGAACGATGTGTCCAGGAAATAAAATAAGTAAATTATGTTGAGAAAATTTGAGAAGACGGAACGCTTTTTACGATCTCCCATCTATAATAGCGGATTTTATTTTCATTTTCATTAGGGTTTTTTAAAATAACTTAGGAGATTTACAAAATTAGGATAACTTTAGCTACATTAATGTTGACCATCTTTACAGGATTTCTGGTAAAGTTATCCAAAATGTGTCCAAAATGTATCTACAAACATCTCCACATAGGAGGAATGCATCGAACAATATTCAACTTAGTTGTTGCAGTAGGTTTTCAATGTGGTTTTCACGCTATGTGTTACGTGTTAAATTCGATCCAAAACATGAATCATTAAGTATATTATGCATCTAAAATCGGAAGTAGGCAATCGGCAAACCCACTAATGGCCCTTGTTATGTTAGCAGACGATTGTTACATCATACACATGTAAGTAGGTAAACTAAACTTGTTGGTATTCCGCAGTTCCATGCTCTCAAATCGGAAGTAGGTAACCACTAAACCACGCTACGTTCGGCACATGATTGTTACATCATATAAAACTTGTCTTGGTGGTTATCTGGTCGGAAATGGTTGCATAAGTATTGTTTACCTGAGTTTACTTTCGCGAGATGCCATGGTTGCGCAACCACCAAGTTAATTGGCGGGTAATGTCAATGTTGCTTTCACAACAACAACCGTGTTCCGGCCATTATCTTTTTGCTTCAGTTTTAGTAACGCTCACACTTTCTCATCTCTTTTACCTCATCACTTCCTCAACCAGTCACAATCATTGTAATAACAGCGTTACAGTTTAGAACATAATTGACTCTACATCATTTTAACACGTAGAACAACACATAGCTTGTGCTTACATACATATGAACGGATGTGCGACGAATGGATTTATTAACTGATCTATATAGATGATGCAGATTATCGTCATATGTAATAATTGTTGATATTAATCGTAATAATTGCTATACCAATTTAAATAACAATGGCATGCACTCCTTGTATGAACATTTTCGTGAATTAATTAATTAATGAAGATACTAGCAAAATAAATACAAATTAATAAAAACTAAGAAACTGAAGGTACAATAAGCGGTATTATCGCTTAGAAGCGATCTCTTCCAGACAACCTTTGATGCGTGATGCGTTTTTGTTGTGGAATAACCGACTACTTTGCTACTTCTCACTCGGCATGGTTATTTAAAGTACAATGACAAAGGCGAGCATCTATGTAGTTTGTTAAATTTTGATCGATAATAGAGAAATCATCCGATAAGAAATTCAGCGGGTGTCTTAATCTCCTAACAGCAGTTTTTTATTAATAGAAGGTCCAAAAACGCCTTTTAAAAACTCGCCTGGTGAAGCACCTGAAACTCGTTACACACGAATGTTGTCAAGTTAAGAAAGAAATGTTATTCTATTTTGAAAATGAAACACAATGATACACACGGATTCCACCACTTTCCCCCGGTGACAGTCACGTAACACTGTGACGAAAATGATGATATTCTGTCACCCGTGTTAGCTAACTAATACCGTGGAAGTGTTATGATATAACCGAAACCAGGGTACTGTGCTAAGGTTGTGTACACTTACGAACACTTGTCATACTTTATAAAATAGGAGCACACGTGTTTTTGCATTGAATGCTAATGTGAAACAACATTGAAATTAATAATTAATGGCCAGTCGCTGTCCCAAACCTGGGATACGTTTACAAAATCTTGGTTTCATTCTGATTATGAGCTCAATTTTTTTATTATATTGATTCAGGGGTGTCTCATGTCATGTATATACTAACCGAAAAGGGGATGATTCTGCCCATGAAAATGAACAAAATAAATTGGATTACCAGAACCTGAAAACGTGCCAAAACTAACATTTCAAGAAAGTAGGCATTATCTCTAGACGTCTTTGTATTGTTCCGTTAGCATCGATGTCTATTTATTTTATTTGTTTATTATATGAATGCACATCACGGGTTTACACTTAACATTACAAAAATAAGAATTAATGCTGAATATATCCTAGTGTTTCTGTAATAACAGGACATCACAGCATGCTTATTGTATTGTATAATAACTAAAAACTATTTTAATTTTCAATAAACAACTTCGAATATTAAGTTAATTTTAATATTCTAAAATTTTGTTGTTGTAGATAACAAGGAGTGATCAACTTTGTCAAAAGCTCAAATCAAATCAAGTGTTCTATCAATACCATTTAAAAAAAATCGTAATGTAAATGGCACTAAATTTTAAAAGATGTGAGTTGACGTCGCTCTTATTACATTCTGGTTTAGTGAGCGTGGAGTTTTAAACTTCAACACAATTTATAGTATTTAAATTAAAGTCATCTAATATTAAGTAATTAGTGAACGCTTTGATCTGGTAATTTTTGTGCGCTGTTACAAAATAACTGCAGATAATTTATTTTAAGAGATGGTAAATAAACTGCAGTGACTTTCATACTCTGTAATCCTATTTTACAACAGATGTTTTGAAACATCAATCATAACACCTCAGTCGTCCTTTTTTTATGAAACATACCTACTGGTGTAACGATCCCGCCGATACACAATTATATCGATCAGCAAATAGCTCAGAGTCATATACGGTTTCATTGAGCCAAGTCTCAGTAATCACAACACGTCATAATGATGCAAGGACATTAGGTATTCTGATAAAAATCACATTTCGATATAAAAAATATAGATTAGACATAATATTGTATATAATGTCAAGGAAACCAGAGATAAAAGATCTAGAAATAAGGAGCATTTCAGGCTGAAGGCACCGTGACCCACTTAATAAACAGTTTTCGCAATCGGCCGTGGCTGCAATTAAACGCTTAGGTCGTGCTGACTCAGTAAGAAGTTAGAAGTTCAAAGTCGCAAGTCATGGTTAGTGAGCTTTTCTCAGGTTCGTAGACCTAAGAACACCTACTTTATCATGCTGCAAACACAGTACATAAAAGTACAAAATATGTATGTAATATTTATGTAAAAAATAAGTAATCTATTACAGCGGCCTGTCCATTGCCACTTCTACTTGCTTATTCTGAGAGCTAGTAGTGAAATTCCAAGCATACTTTTTCCCCAGCCCGTTATGCGACCTTGAGCTTAAATATGATTTCTGTAGCATGAATTGCAAAGCTCCTTACCTAGTCAGTACTTCCGAATTGAAGCTAGTGTTAGTGTGTAGAGATCCACTAAATTGCTTGGTCACGAAGAGTCTGCGTATATTCACTTTATTTTATTTAATAGTTATATCATATATTAAATGCTAATTTCACGTAGTTCATATGTCGATGATTATAGTGATAGGTACCCTTGTGATTTCAATGAACAAATAGCTATTAGCCTTTGACCTAACTACAATTGAAGAGTTGTTGGGACTTGCTTTTGAACGAACTCTAAGTAAGAATTCGGAATTTCCCAACGTTCATATTGAAGGTATATTTTCGTAAGGTCAAGACTTTCCAAAGTTCCCAAGTACGAGAATGATTACCTACAGGCAGCTTTCACGCAGAAGGTAATTTTTGCTCTACTCTCGTTTTTATCCGCACTCGTTTATCAACTGTCGACAAATGGTTTAAACCCAAAGATAAGTCCAATCATCTAATTAAATTAGCAAAACGACAAGGGGGAACAGAACCAAGGCACTCATTTCAAGTCTTAGCAATGTCTGAACTTCTAAAACTTGAACACTGACCTGATCTTCCGAGTGCAATTAAGGTGAAGCTCCGCGGAGTCCAAATCTTTGGAAAGCTCTATCCATGCTCTACCGAACTTACTCTTGAAACAGAAAGATGCTGACGCTTTTATTGTAATCTGGCAATTCGTTTAGAAAGACAGGAATTCTGGTGCACTATCGTAAATGTTGAAATAAAGTGAAGTAAATCTTTAAGCCATCCCATTTAAAGAGACTCGAATCTACACGTGGGCACATGTACGAGTATATCTCATATCCCGCCGCAGTTCAGTATCAGGCTGATTCCCCATGATGGAAAATCTCAGATGTATTTTCAGTACATCGATCTGTGAAAATATCAAATAAGGGTAGTCAGAAGTACTTAGGTTTAGACATTATACTCATTTAGCACACACCCACGTTTTGCAAAGTAGGTAGTATTCCACGCGACAGAAAGTACGCAGAAAGCTTATGTCTTTGAATACATTTTTCGAGTGGGAAAATCTATTGGTGCACGACCGGGTTCGAACTCACGACCTTCTGATCGGGTAATTAATCCTGCTTGAATGGCGTAACTGTTAATTGATGCTGGCGAAAGTACCTGCATCCGCTTCATGAACTAATTATCTTCGAATGCATAACAAGCTCGTAACATGTTCCGATATAATATAGTAAATTTACAGTTCTTTTACATTTCCTCAGTTATACCATCAAATAGTACTGGCTGATGGTACAAATTGTCCGGAGGAATATTTATCTTTACCTGAAAATTACTATTGCGTTTCTTTTTTTAAAAGAAATTTATAATACTGGACATTTTTACACAGTATCATCTAGCCCCAAAGTAAGCAGAGCTTGTGCTATGGGAACTAAGAGGGACTTTGTTACGAGGTAAACTTTTGCTACGGAGTGAGGGTGAAATTTTCGCTTCACGCCTACGCAAATTACTGAACAAAAGCGGAATTACCAATAAACGCTTTAAAAAACATTTTTCTACAAAACGGGGTGATATTAAATAACGAATAACCTACTAAACGAGGTATATTTAACTTTTATAAACGTAAAAAAACCTACGTAGTAGGTCGCAGCATTTTAATACTTGCATCTAATAATATTTTACCTACATATAATATGATACATACCATTAAATACATAAGTTTCGAATTCAAAAAACATGCAAATAAATAACTAGTTGCATATAATTCCTACATTCCGCGAAGACGCGTCCCAGAACAGCTATATGGAAATCATTATCTCAGTCATAGCAAAATGACCATAGCTTCTAAAACTTGAAAAGGGAAAACTTTTCGACCTAAAGTAATTTGTTATTGGTGGCAATTCGCTTGATAAGTTCGATATAATACCTAAGTTCGATGTGACAAGTTAGAAAATCCTATTTATTTAGATACGTAATATAGTACAAGCGAATTGCATTTAATAATTTAAGTATTTATACCTAAATTAGGAAGTTACTAGCGTTATTAATTTTCAAAGGGCAATTGTGCGTTTCCAAGTTTACAAACCCAGTTTTATTTATCTTTTTAACAATTTAATAGAAAGTGACAATAGGCGGACTTAATACAATTAGCATTCTCTACCAGCGAACTTATTTGACAATCTCCAAGTGCGATTGGCGTGCTAGGGACACACAATAATTCTAAGCGACATGTAGGTAAATTGTGCTTTTTTAATAGGCATACATCATTACGCTGGCTAGGGGCCTATTAAAAAAGCTAAACTAGTCTAAAATAAACAAACAAAAACAACTGTATAAGTAATAATGCGCAACGAAAGTAAAAGTGCGCATGTAACTTGAGTCATTGCACTGCTTGCTTTGCTATGAACGATACTGCATTGCTTGAGACTAGGAATTTCCCACTGAGGCTAAACGAAAATAGATTTTTCCCGTTATACCCCGATTCACAGGTTTTCCATCTACATAGTTGGAAATCAAAAACAACGAACCGAATTTTATTTTAAAAAAGCATGGTTAGCGATGATAACTCCGTCGGACGATATGAGTGACATCGTCCGACGGAGTTTTCATCGTCGTGAAGAGAGTGAATCTGTCAATAGACGACGTCAAACTCCCTAGCATCAGTATGATCGCGAGCACACTAGAACTTACATGGTCGAAGAGGGTAGCTCCGTTAGGCGATGTCAACTCCCTAGCAATAAGTAGTTTGAATCGCAAGCACACTAAAACTTACATGGTTGAAGAGGGTAGCTCCGTTAGGGGATGTAAACTCCCTAGCATCAGTTTGGATAGCGAGGACCACGGTTACTATTGTCACAATTCTCCATTGGCACATCGTGGGGATCCTGGTTGCGGGCGTTTAATATTGGTGCGCACCACTATTTATTTGCGCGGCATCTCGACGTTCACTGACAGATCGGCTGCGAGCGCTCCAAAGGCATTATTTCGCAAACGGACGCCCATGAATCGCGGGCCGAGAGTCGGCCGCCGCCGCGCGGAGTCCGCCGAGTGCCGCTGGCGAGCGGGGCTTCGGCTACGACCACCACCTTGCTTACTTTCTCCCCGCGCCAAAACAGATGTCGGTGCACGCGAACGTTAACTCTTGAATCAGCTGAGTGCACGGAGATCGCTATGAGTCGCCACTAGAAGACTCATAGAACAAAAAAACAATTAAAAGATTTACAATGCTCAAAGTATTGTCATCTATTACCACTGGATAACAGGTTCAAATTAGACAGTGTTGAGTAGGTACCTAAGCTCTAAATTGCTTAGTAGACTCAACGCACGCAACAAAACTTATCCCGCGTGCCCCATTGTTAGAGAAAATAACGTACCTAGGCCTAAACACATAGGTATACCTAGATACAGTTTACATATTGATTAAAAAATAATGGTTAAAAGATACCACACAGAGCAAATATCTGCAAAATATACAAATACCCACCTATTTGTCTCGCAGCGGGAATCAAACCACACCTCTTGTGTCTTATCTGGCTATTTACCCGCCGCGCCACCAAGGTCGTAAGCAATATAAGAAGGTAGGAAGAAGTCTTGAAGTCTTGTTACTAACACAGCAGACTTCTTCCTCCTAACAAGTCGTTAGGTAGTTGAAGTCAGTAAGTTATTTTCCTTATAAATAAAATGAAAGTGAAATCGTCGATGTGGATTCCGCAGCAAGATCGACGTGACTTCCACTGACACGACGGACGTCACAGAAGAGTACCTAGGTAGGTACCTATATACACAGACTTACTAGGATGTGCATACATAGATCCTTTTTCTATCAAAAAAAGGCATTTTCTTTCTTCGGCATGTCCTAGAACCAAAAATTCGAAGGCATGTAGGTACCTATCATATTATCATATGTTATTGTTCAAAGAGCGTGACAGGTTGCAATGGACTTGCAACCTGTCACGTGGAATGCTAACTACTTGCGAAACGCGGGCATAGGTATTCCGCTAAATATAGGCACATACCTAATATTATAATACTACTAGCTCCTGCCCACGACTTCGCCCACGTGGTACTCGGATAAAAAGTATCTAACCTATGTGTTATTCTGATGTATCCTACTATCCTACTAATGTTATAAACGTGAAAGTTTGTGTGGATGTTTGTTCCTGTTTCACGCAAAAACTACGGAAAGGATTTTGATGAAACTTTACAGTTTATAGCTTATGCATCAGAATAACACATAGGCTACTTTTTATCCGGGTACCACGCGGGAGAAGCCGTGGGCAGAAGCTAGTAAGATATATTACTGTAAAGTTTCATCAAAATACGTTCAGTACCTAGTTTTTGCGTGAAAGAGTAATAAACATCATCCTTACAAACTTTCGCGTTTATAATATTAGTAGGATATCTACATATATGTAGGTAAGGTAAGTATATATCTACTTATGTAGTTTTTCCAAAATGTTGTTAGGTACCCTATGTCTTTGTTGCAGCTTGCTGATGACAAAATCAAAGATGTTTTTTCATTTATATTTGCCATTCTATACACCTAAAAAACTAAAGTTATTTTCATGCGTAAAAAAATCCTGTTGTCAAAAACATTAAGGCGTGTCATTGGGGGCACACCTACCTAACCAATACCTTCCAGGAAGTTCGGTAGTTTGCGAAGTGCCCGCAATCCCTTGCTTCCCAGCAGTTCTGACAAACATTTTGAACCTAATATTTTTGGATTTGACGCAAAATGATCAAAATTTAAAAAAATCTACGCGTTATGACGCATTCGCATATTTACGAATCAGTATTTCATTTGGATCCTTCTACATTATGACCAATACGAACATTGGTGCATTTACGAAAAGACAGACTTAGGTCCCTTAATGTAGATAACTACCCAATCGTTTTAGAGAAAAAAAAAGTTTTTTTTTGCTTGAGGCTGTCCGGGCCCAATCCAAAGCTGTCCGGACGGCCAGCGGAGACTAGTACTTTATAGGTCTATGTTGTCCGATCACATGAATGTTTCTACATAACGATTCTCTTTCGGCTGCGGAGCATTATTAGTATAGTATGTAGGTATAATATCTGTGGATGGATTGGTAGAATTACCAGACGTCAGGATTTGTGCTGGCATGTCAGGATTTTTAAGAATTGGTCTGGATTCTTGGGTTTTTTTGAAAATGACAGGATTTTTGGTGAATTAATGAAATACCTAGGTACTAAATAAGTTACCTAGTTATTGTTTTAATCAACACATTTAACGTGAAAATATTTGTAAATTTGAATAATTAAGGTAGATAAAAATGAACTCTAATTTTGCGCTGTGTAACTGTGTGATGTTTTTCATAAAATCGCCACATCGCGCGCGCTCGCGGCAATAAATGCCAGGATTTTTTTATTGAAATCAGGCTTTTTATCAGGATTTTCCAGTGAGACATCTGGTAACCTAATCATTGGTCAAGTCTCATAGATATCAAAAGTGACATGTCAACGATGTTAAATGTGACTTGAAACGTTAAAAATATCTAAATTAACAGGTTATAAAAAAGTACCTCACCAGATAAGTCATATTATTATGGTAGACATTAACTTTCAAATTAAAATTAGTTATTACCAATATCTAGGTATCGCATAAGTATGTGTGATGCTCCGCAGCAGACCACTTTAGGTAAGTTAAATACAATTACACTTAGTTGATTGTAGTGCTTGTATATTTTTGTAGCAATAGATAAAATTAAAAATATAAGTCGAATTATGATGATGTCCAGTGGTTTAACACAGATTATATCAAGAAGTGAAGTGAAGTATTAATTATTGACAACGCCTAGTTGTCGATTGACAGAAACAGCAAACTTTAGCATCTGAAGTCTGTACTAGCACGATAAATATTTGCCATAAACTTCTTTACAGGCGCTTCAGCAAAAAAGTTTGTTTTTAGAAGAAATTAGCTAGTAACATTTCAAAATCGATGCCACTCGCCTACAACCGAATTAATTGGAGATTATGGGGATGCTTTTTTTTTGATGATGTAGGTACCTACATCATCCAGTCAAACAAGGTCTGAAAAATGCCGCGACGATCGAACCAAACTTATTAACCAATTTGACTTGCCTACCATAACTTACGGACGAGATCGCACTCTCACTCTGAGCAGTCTCGAAGGGTGGCAGAGGGGCTACACAAAGGGGCTTGGCAAACCAGCAGCTATGTGGATGGACGACATTGTAGCTGTTCAGGTTAAGACCCAGGAATGGCGTTTGAGGAGGCTAAGGTCCAGTTGGTACTTTATGCCGCCAATAATTATTTTATTTTAATGGTGGTTTCAGTCCATTTTGAAATAAAAGATGGCGATTGGCGAATTATTCCCATCTGTCACCCTAGGGTGACAGATGGGATCGGAAATGGGAAAAAGTTCGATCGTCCCCTTTTTTTACAACGGATATCTTTTATTATTGCACCCCTGTAAGGTTGTTGCGTACCTACTATTTCGGGGATCCTAATTATGTAGAGCCACCAATTTGCATACATCATGCAATCATCACATCTAGACTAGAAACCAACTTTTAGGTAGGTATCTATTCCAAAAAAAATAGGATTTGTTGTGGCTCACCCCAACTAACTCGGTGCATTTGGATGTTAATAGCAGAAATGGTAGGTGGTAGGTGGGTAAATAACAAAACATTTATAACGTTCATAATTTTTTATTTTCATATTTTCGTAGTGATGGTTAGAGCTTAGACTAAGTAAGTAGGTGACTAAGTACAGTTATTTTATCAATAAGCCATTAGAACTTACCTGCAGCACTTAGAACTCGATAGATCATAAAGACCCGACGACGTCCCAGTAGTTTCATCATGAAAATAAAATTAAAATAATTAGGAAATTAAATGAAATTCCTATCTTGCCGATGTTTTTGTGAGAACTTAGATGAAGTGAATAGTGAATAGAAAGCAACAAAGTCTACTCAGGTTTGTATTCCAGAGAACAAGTCTCAACTGAATATAGACTGATTTGAGCATCGATTCTTTGAGTTGAAATTTGGCGAAAAAAAGACTGATTTGAGCATCAATGTCCATGGAAATATGTCAAAAAAAATATGCTCGAGTCAGATTCTTTCTGGAGTACCTACTTATACGGATCTTAATTTGTGTTCTATAGGTACCTACTTTTACTAACTACCTACCCATCTGCTGCCTTATGTACCATCTATATTTTACCTATTCAGTAACAAGGCAGTCTTCCCAAACAGGCAGCAATGTGCCATATGCTTTAACTATATTATACCTCTTACTTGTAGGTACGTTTAATAAATTTTATATTTTCCTCTTGAGTCGAGTACATATTTATCTCCCTTCCGGTAATTTTCAGAAAGAAGGTAGGTAGCTCTTGTTGTAGAGACTGTATTGTGCTCAATCTTTACATGGAAAAATTACCAAAATATTTGCATATTGGCCAGGAAACGCAAATATTTGTGAAAAGACCCCATGTATAAGAATCAACATTAGAAAAGTTTGTCGAAGTTGCGTTGCGTTGGTAGATAGGTAGCAACCTGCCTTTATTCGCATCGCAGCTTGCATTAATCGTCGTAGGTAAATAATGCACAAGAGAAGACAATAAACATTAAAAACATCTCTAGGATAATACTCATAAGATCAAATTGAATGCCGAAACACAGCACTAATGAAGATAACAAGTAAACCTGGAAAGAAGATGCAGAGGTACACATTTTGAAGATTCAACAAGTGATGAGCTAACTAGAGACAACAATACACTTACAAGAGTTGAATATAAAATGAGGAAGTACTTCAAAAAAACCCATAGGCATCTAAATTAGTGATATCTATGAGATTACTAAAACAAATATATGATATTTTAGGTAGTGCCAAATAATATTACTGCCCTTAGCTACGGACACGAGTCACGTTGCAATATACCACAAAGTGAGTTGCGAATAATATATAGGAAAAATAAGTAGGTACCTATGTAATTAGTTTGATCTGTGTACCTTCTTGGTATCCGCCATTTCGGAAAACATATCAAGAGAAATTTAACTCTTGTAGGAAAGGTAGTTTTACTTCTGACTCGATAGCTGTTTGCGTCAATTTTTTTAATAGACTGGTATGTACCTACCACCTAATTACCTGTGAAGTAGCGATTGAACTAACGTATTTCATTATACTATTCAGGCGTCATCCACACGAACATCTGTAAACCGAGAATAACAGACGCACGGAACTGAAAAGTGATTCATGTTACCGTTGCGGGCTATCAACGGCAGTGGCAATCCTTTATAAATCAAATTTGACAAAACGTTATGCAATTACTCTGTTCAAATAAAATTCACGAGCTTGTCAATATAAACGTTGTGCTTTATTTTCACTACTCATGTAGGTACCTATTATTAAAAAATTATCAAGCACAACAACATAATTTTATCATTATGTTTTTGGCTGACAAAACGAAAAACAAAACAAAATATAATAAAAAAATTCTAGGAATATTTACAGATCTAAGAAAACAACCCTACGGATTTTGTATTTTATTTTATTTTACATTAAATAACCTAAATGTTCATTATATTTCTATGCCTATACTATTTTTTTTTTTTAGAACTTAATACTGTATCATAATCAGAATTATTTTTTAATTCAATTCTCATCTAATGTCAAACTATCATATTTTAATCATTAATTTACCTAAAATCTAAGTTCAAGAGAAAATTCTTACACATAACCCTACAGTTGTACTAAATTACTTGTAAAAATGTTTCGATTTACAAACTACAAAAGTCCTTATAAAGTATGTCGCGAACATGTACCTAAGTACTACAATAAATAGAAGACCATTACATTCAGTACCACATCATGCTATTCATATTCCTAAAAGATAAAAAGTCTAGCTTCTGCTAAGTTAAAGTATTGGTATCCTGACGCCGTCCTGACTCCTAGGCGGTCTCTCGTGTGGACCATGAGGTGTATCTATGTAGTGCTCCGGAGCGGACTGTACTGCCTACACTAGCACGGTAAACACGTCTCTGCTCTACTAGTGTACTTAGCACGAAACCTAGAGATTGAAAAAACCTTTTAAGACATGTACAACAAAAACAATCTAACAATAACGGCTACCTTCACAGCATTAATCATAAACTATCACTGGAGACTAACAGAATCTAAGTAACTGTCTTCCTATGCTCAATTAATGCTATGTAGTGCTCCGAGAAAGAATTCCTATACAAGAGAACCCATCATTATCCAAACAACTTCCTATTTCTAGTCAGCAGTGGAGGTTCTATGTGATTGATGTATTCAGTGATGTGGATGAATGAGGATGTGGTTATACTTACGTGGATTAGAAGCGGCCCCCTCTGCCTCCTCCCTGGCCACCGCCATAATTGCCTCCGCTTCCACCGTAGCCGCCGCCACCACCTCCGCCACCGTTACCGCCCTGGTTCATGTTGTATGGCGTAGCGCGGTTATTACTGTACTGCTGGTTTCTAGTAGGCCCCCCACTATAACTCTGTTGCCCATAGTTGCCAAAGTCCTGGTTACCACCCCCCCATGAGCCCCGGCCGTTACCAGCGCCGTAACCACCGCCGCCCCCCTGGTTACCACCCCAGCCGCCCTGATTATTATCCCAAGGGTTGGAATTGTTCCAACCACCCTGGTTATTGCCGTAACCGCCTGCAACATCAACGATTTAATTTTAAAATAATAATATTGTTGCAAGTAAATTATGGGTAGCTTTCTTTTCGAAAATAGCTAAATACATACCTGTGTTACCCCAGCTATCATTTCGTCCACCACCTTGTCTGCCTCCCCTTCCTTGCTCACTGCCATCTTTAGGGAGGGCCTTCTTGACATCTAATTGTTTGCCGTTGATTTTGTGGGGAGCATTCACTGTAAAAGTATTACAAGTTAGTACAAACAGTTCATAATCAATCTGTATTCATCGAGTCTGTGCCTATATGAGAAAAAATGTGCATTGATTTGCGTACCAGATCTGCCATAGGTTGGGTAGTCAGGTATAGCTAAAATCAATGAGTTAATATCCACAATTAGAGAAGCCAGAGGTGGATATTTAATGCTCCATTCTGGGGCAAGATTGTGGATTATATCTATGTACGACTTTTAAATAAAAAAAGGTTAGAAGTTCAAATACTTACAGCACACTTTGTCAACGGGATCATAGTCATCAAACTCAACAAATCCAAAGCCACGCTTTTTCCCTGTAGCCTTATCAGTGACAATGCTGACATTTTGTACATTTCCATAACTGGAGAAGTATTCTCTAAGTTGATCTTCATCATGATCGTCCTTAATTCCGCCAATGAATAGTTTTCTGACAGTAGCTCCAGCCTCTGGGTTCTTTATATCTTGTCTGGCTACTGCGCGTTTTGTTTCTACCAAACTGAAATGGTATACAAAATGAACAAAGAGAAACTAATAACACGAATCAAACTATAATTAAACTAAATAGTGTTGGCCTACCAGAAAATGCCATGTGTTTAAATCCACGAGACATTCACCAAGGTAAGTCATTTATTATGTGCAGTATAAAACGATGTCAAAGTAAAATTAGGCTTTCACATAGCTGGACTGCATGCATAACCTACCTATCTTCTACGTGACCATACCAAGGTAGGTATTTTACCTAAACTTTTTTGTCCCAATACATACAACATCTCATAATAACTTACCGTCCATCGATTCGGTGTGGCCTATTGTTCTGAGCATCGTCAACCATGTGCGCCTTGGAATACGTGATAAAACCGAATCCACGAGATCTCTTTGTTTTTGGGTCTTTCATTACAACAACATCGACTATTTCTCCCCATTTCTCGAAATGGGTTTTCAACGATTCATCAGAAGTACGGTAGTTCAATCCTCCAATGAATATTTTACGGTGAACCTCAGGCTCATCCTGAAAGTGGGGCGAATGGTAAAAATTGGTAAAACAAAATGGCGGCGGTAGCGTGGCGTCGCGACGCTTCCATTCTCAGATCGAGGTCAGCCTTTGCAATCATATAAAATCAACACATGCGAGCGCTAAATATACCAATCAACAAATAAAATTACCTACATTATACAGGTACCTAGCTAAATTACGATACAACAAGTAGTTTTTGACACAACTACGTTGAAATTCATAGAAAGTCAAAATAGTTACTATGAAAATAAAAATGAAGAAAATCACTTACAAATCCATCATCACCGTTTTGGGGTCTCATAGTTCTGCCGGTAATTTACGCAAAATTCTAAATTAATAAAACTTTTTCGATAGCCGCTAACAACACACACGACTGTCTCCTCGGAAAGCGACGACAAAAAAGGAAGATTGAAAGACAGAAAAGGGCGAACGGAGCGAATGAATGATTACTGACTTTGATAGGTGCGAACTGAAATGAACGATGACATGGAAGTTATGTTGCCAGATGAAGCTGAAAAAATCCCGAGATGGACATTTTAATAATTCAGATTTATTACTAAGTTTTACAAGATTTATTTTAGACCAAAGAATTCATAATAAAATGGTACAATGAGAGGTTCTTATTACTGACACTATTACACTAGTAATATAATATATTTTATTACACAAACAACTATGTGCACAAAAGGATTTTCCAATTAAAAAAAAAATAGTGCTAAACAATTTGCGTAGACATGCTAAAAATTTGTTCACGTGCTAAGAATCGTAATGAAACCAGCAACAAAAATTCGAAGGCGTTGCCATTGATGAGTGTTCCAACAAGCAGCGACGGGCACATGTCAAGTGAAATGCTTACAGGGTATGTGCCATAATATACAATGGTTAGACATTACTCTGACATTTCTAAATTTATGTACATTATTAGCCACCTACATGATATCCTCACGGATCTGCGTATTGAGTAACTACCTACGGATATCCACCCACCATGGTGATTACAGTCGTGCTCTCGACTGTAATATATTTTATTCAGTATATTCAGTGAGTGGAGCCAACGAAGAGATTTCGAGATTTATGCTCGATTAAAAAGGATGGCCTGATGCCAAGTCAAGTTTACCTGCAATTTTTATCCTAAGACAATTAGGCTTTACACAATTAGACAATTAGACAAGTGAGGCTGTTTCTCAGTTCTTGCTCAGGTATTTCATTTTCTTTTAAATGGTATCCCCAAAGAATGAGAATGAGTGAAAAGATGAGAAAACATTTTTTTTATTACGAATAAAATAGTTTGCAAACAATCATAGCCTTGGCTTGGCTAACCATTGGACAGAGTAGAGATGTTATTTATTAATTAGGGTCATAACTTGTGCGAAATAAAATACAGCAGTCTTATTAATAATATCAGAGGAGGCAGTTTAGAAACAGGCTGTTATAAGTAATTATTATTATTATTAAATTCTTTATTGCACAAAAAAAGAGTGTACAGAAGGTGGGCTTAAAGCTAAAAGCATTTTCTACCTGCCAACCTCACAGGTATACAAAGAGGGTTGACGTGCTACCTTAAAAAAATACGGTTACTATACAATATTATACACTTAAAAGAAGCAACAAAAAAATAAGATAAAAAGTTAAAGGTAGGTATATAATATCATTAGAGGAAACAGCTGACTATGTATATCTATAAACTCTATAATATTAATACATACATAATGCCTACTTTATATAAGTACACAAATATATTTAAAATTCATTTAATAATAAATAAATATAATAAAATAATAAATATTGAAAAAGGACAAATATAATATTAAATTATAAGGCTACTATCCCACTAGGATGCATTTTTTAAAAGGTATACGTAAACCAGGCTTTTTAATAAGGGAGCCTAGCCCTTTTAATATTGATGAGGAGATGATTCCATAATCGTAAAGAAACTACTGTCTTCGAAAGAGTTGCCACGGAAAGAGGTTGAGTATTGAGGAGTAGCTAGGAGAAGAGAGTCGGAAACTAAGGTTTCGGTAATGGGTGTCCGAAAGGATAGAGGTAGAGGAGATAGAGGATTATTGAGGATAGAGAAAAGACGACACAGAAGAGTTATGTGTAATCTGACGCATGTAATTTATCGCAAAATTAGGAAGTCTGTTACTCTGTCCATCGAAGTATATAGGGATCAATATCACATACGATAGATTATAGTGGCCCTTAGACAGACGAAAATTATTGTCCTGGTTCGGCCAATAGCTATGAGCCAATACTACGCCGCGCCTAGGTACTAACGAGATCCGTCGTACTTCCAGTTGGGTGTTTTTTATCTGTGTGCTGACCGGCATCGGAAGCCGAGAGAAGAGAACGAAAAACAAAAAAATCGAAACGAATAAATTTTGTGGAAAGTGACGTTCACGTTTTCTCTTTTAACATTTTCAATTGCAATAAATTGTGTTATATCGTAGGATTATTTTGAACTGTGTGTTTTTTTGATAGTAAGGCATCAGAGCCATTTTATTACTGCAGCAAAACTACTGACACAGATTTTTTTGCCAACTCAACATGAAACCCAACGGTGGTGGTGACGAATACGTAAGTAAACGGTACTTTTCCTGGTAAAGATTACCTTGGCCAGTAGTATTTGTTGAATTGGGGGCTTTATTATAGCATTCTGACATCTTTTAGTGGCCGAATAATCATTAAAACGTTTGTCATGTCATGGTGTTTGTCCCACTCGACCAACTTCTACCTAACCTAAACAAGGAGAACATAAATTGCTCAAGTTATAACACGACCAACTGCCAATACGACTAACAAATCTAGAACATAATCTGATTTCAATATTTAAACACTTTGTAGGAAATCTATTCTACTATTAAAAGAGATAAGTTTTTCGTTTGTTTGTATGTACCGAATAGGTTCCGGAACTACTGGACCGATTTTAACCATTTTTTTACCAATAGAAAGCTAAATTATCAGGAAGTAACATAGGCTATAATTTATTTTCAAAAATATTAGAGATCTTTAAGTAAATTGCAATAAAGTAACCCAAAGTAGCAAACTTCATTATTTGGCGTGCGCTGAGAAAACTATTGATAATATATAAAAATTATGTTTTACATGATTAAAGTACTCATTATTACCTACAAAAAAGTCCTTGAGGGAATATATCTAACTATCATAGTTAACCCTTAATTACTCCCATCAAAATGTTACACTAACACTCGCATGGGGAATATTTAACCCCAATCTTAAAGATGAAATAAAACCCATGTTTTACTAATTTGTATTATATTTATTATAAAATTTAGAAAGAATCAACTTTGTTCTTTATGATAACAGAATTAATAATCAACATTTTAGTTAAAGTAATTAAGAGATCAATCAATATATGTAGGAACTATTTAGTTGGTACATTCATCACATGTCATGATGGAGTGGTCATAACAAACATGCTGTTGGCATTTTGCACACACAAATCTTATTTTTTTGTCTATTAATCTTGAGCAAATTTGTTGATGGGCCACCTTTGGATGCAGAGCCAGCTTCTTGAAGTTCAGCGTTTCTCTTCAGACGTTTTGGTATGGGCCGGGGTAGTTGTGGTATTGTAGATTGACTTTGTTGGTAAGCCTTTGTCAAATCAACTGCCAGGTGTTTGAGAAACTCTTCTCGCCATTTTGTTCCTATAAATGATATAAGCATTGATTCCAGCAACATTGAGAAGGTGCTAATAAATATTGATCAATTAGGTGGTCAGAAAGCCGCTGATGTGCCATTTCGAGCTTTCTAACCTAAAAAAACATTAAATTAAGGATAAGTAACAAAATACACCCTACTGAACCTTCATAACTCATTAAAAAAACTAAAATTTGTTGATACTTACTAGTCAAAAAAAGTCGCACTAACACTCTCGTGGGGCAATATATACCCCAGGCGCGATCTCTGGACACAACCATACGGTGTGGAAAGGCGTACGCGACTGATCCGGGGCGGGGGAGATATTTAGGCAGCTACACAGAATGCTGTTCCGTTCAATTTCAAAATGGCGGAGTTATAACGCTTCAAAACCTCACTGGGGTCAAATATACCCCACGCGAGTAATTAAGGGTTAAGTCACAATAGCAACTTTTGTGTCCTAAAATTTAATTAGATAGCTGGTAGAAACAAAAGTTGGTTACATTCATATGGTAGTATTAATTCTTATTCATAAAAATCATTAAGGGTATTTAGCAGTAAAATACTTTAATGTTACTTTTATCCTGATATTCCCATGGAATCGAAACTTCACATGGGTTTCACATGGGTGAAAACGCAGGGTGCAGCTAGTGCATTCTTAAGTCTCAACAAATTCACAAACTAGGGTTTATTGGGTCTTTTATTGTTTCTATCTTGATCATGAAACTCTTGGAAGAGATTATTATTTTGACTACAATTTTATTGACTAGACTACAATAAAATTGTAGGCAAATAAATCTGTGACACAGTATCACAGATGAGTTATAAACAATGAGTTTACACTTGAAACTGTAAATTAACTTGATGGTAAATTTGAATCTCTTCAGAGTAGAGTAAGAACAATAATTTTTATAAAATTATAATTTTATTCACTACAGGAAGAGCCAGAGCATCTCAGGAAGTTATTCATTGGTGGCCTTGACTACCGCACAAATGACCAGTCATTGAAATCATTCTACGAGCAATGGGGAGATATTGTAGATGTTGTGGTCATGAAGGATCCACAGACAAAGAGGTCCAGAGGTTTTGGCTTCATAACTTACTCCAAAGCTCACATGGTTGATGATGCCCAGTTGAATCGACCACACAAGATTGATGGAAGGTTAGTTGATAGCTCTACATATAATTGGAATTGACCTATAGGTATCAGAATACATAACATAGCATTGGGTTCAAAAATGAGATTTTGTATGCATTGAGTTATTTCTATAAAAACTTTATCTTCCCACTGCACCTTCTAGGAAAATTCAGGACTCTTACGGTTTATACTGTATATTATGTAACAGATGGTCAGTTACAAAAAATTAACACAATTTCTCAAGCTCCTAAAAAAAATATTCAACTTGAAACTATTTAATATGATCAAAACTAAAAGGGTCACAACTCAATTGCACACCTTGTAACACCTGGGGCCTAACCATCAAGTCTTATTGCGATTCAATTCAGGCAAAGATGTCAAATCCCGCTTTGCGAATGACACAGACGCTATGGCAACACCATAGCGTCCTCAATCGCAAAGCGGAAAGTGACATCTTTGTCTGAACTGAATCGCTGTAAGACCTCATGGTTAGGCCCCTGGTGTTAGTAGATAATCCAGACACTTTGGGTATTCAATTTAATTTTATAATAATTGTTTATAATTACTACAGTAAATGCACCCAACATTTGCCTATTTATACCCATAACCCTGCACATAATATTCCAAGGTATTTGGAGCTACATTTCTACAAATGAAGCATGATTTGATTTTTAAATTGAAGGCCACACACACCAACTTGTGACTTCTTCCACAGCAGTAAAAGAAGTTAGGCTGCAAATGATGGTAACCTTAAAATAGCATGTGTTATAATTATGTATGGTATTTTCTAGAATTGTAGAACCTAAGAGGGCGGTGCCAAGAGAAGAAATCAACAGGCCTGATGCTAGTGCCACAGTCAAGAAACTGTTTGTCGGAGGCCTCAAGCAGGAAATTGAGGAGGAAGACCTGAGGGAGTACTTCAGTGCTTTCGGAAACATTGTGACCGTCAGTCTCGTTACCGAGAAGGAGACTGGCAAGAAACGTGGCTTTGGATTCATCGAGTTTGATGATTATGACCCGGTTGATAGAGTATGCGGTGAGTTTGGATATTACTTGCTATACTATGAGCTAGTATAGGTAAATTGTTAGTCTTTTACCATACCATTAGACTTCAAGACACATAAATCGAAAAGTTTTTGACCAAATAACACAATATTATTCATAATAATCGTTTTTTTATGATCTGTTGAGACCTGTCATCTAAACTGTCTGTGACTACGAAAAAATGTCAGGAACACTTAAACGGATTTTTATTGTTAATATTGTCAATTCATAATGTCTAACAATCGCCGATCAGTGTCGAAAATCAAAAACATAAAATTAATGATGACAAGAATAATGAACAAAATGAGATAACCCACGTCTTTTCAACCATTTCAGGTACACCAAACCACAAAGTGAAGGGTCATCGGCTAGATGTGAAAAAGGCGTTGTCCAAGTCCGAGATGGCTGGGAGCGGTGGTGGCGGTGGTGGTCGCGGTGGCCGAGGCGGTGGACGGGGTGGTGGTGGCGGCGGTGGTGGTGGCTGGGGCAGAGGAGGCAACCAGCAACAGGATTGGGGTAACAATATATTTTTAGGCTTTTACACACTTATGATATTTTTACAATTATACCATAAACTATCATGTGGCCGTGTGGTACTCCAACTAGAAAAATCTCAAGTGCGGAACGCAGTGAAGGAAAACATCGTGAGGAAACCGGTATTCCCTGGAGTCCCTGGAGTAAAAGCATGTGCCATCAATAGTATCCAATGTACAGTCATGGGCTTGTAGCCTAACAAATGGTACGCAAACTTTAGAATGGAGTATCCAGAAGAACATTCAAACATGTTGAATTGAACACATGACCTCAAGCTTGCAACCACAGAGTACATCATATTGCATACCCTTTTTTTTACAGTCAAAAATAGGCTCCTGCTTTCAATAATGAGTGTGTTGTAGGCGGCGGCTACAACTCCGGCTACGGGCAGGGCCAGGGCGGCTGGGGCAACCAGAACCCGTGGGACAGCGGCAACCAGAGCGGCGGCGGCTCATGGGGCAGCGCCGGCGGCTGGGGCGGCGACCAGGCGGCCGGGGGCGGCAACTGGCAACCAGGCTCCTTCGGCGCCGGCTACCAGCAGTCCTTCAGCGGCGGACCCATGCGCGCCAACAACTACTCCAGCAATCAGCGTGCACAGCCTTACAACCAAGGTGAGGCGCAACCTTACAACAACTACGGCCAAGGTGAGAAAATCTATGTGTAGTAAACTGCTAATGCTAACTGGGTGCTTACTAATGGGTACCGTTCATTGCGGCTTGATACTAGCACCTTCATAACCTCCCAAATTATGTGAGGTTGGCACAACTTGCTTTGTGCCATTTTCCCCTATAAAATGGCACAAAGTAAGCTCAGCACTCATTCCTTTCTTACACATAATCAATCAAAAAGGTAGTACAAGTTAATTTTTATAACTTTTCTAAACTTCCGTGAAGTCGTACAAAGTTATTGCAAAAAACTGCTTGAGTAAAAAAAAGTGTTATGTAAAAATTAAATTAAATTCGTTAATTTGGTATGACTTATGACCTAGTATCAAGAAAAAGTATGGTGAGACACAAAGTAACTAAAAAAGGTAAAAATCTGAACCATCTAGATGAATGTCGCGAAATCTGAGCCATCTAGATGTTGAGGCAAAAAGACGTTAGTTAGTAAATATTTACTAAGTTACGAGTATTCGAGTAATCGCTTTTATGGTAGCGCCTCATAAGAGGTTTTTTGTATGATTGCCTGTTACTATGTTTTATTTCTGGTAAGAATGCTGTTGCATCAGAAATTTGCAATAGATTTGTATGATTTTAAGGTATTATTAAGACCTTACTAACAAAACGACAGCAAGAGAATAGTAAAGTACGTCGTAATAATACCAAACCACGTTAATTCAATTGGCCCATTTTGGTACAGGAAAGGAATGAATGTTAGGAGTGAGGGAGTGAGCTTTTGCCCAGCAGTGGGACATGGAGGTCGAGGTTGAAATTTTTAATACATGCTTTACTAGAAAAACCTGTTTTTTTTACCAAAACCAAACTGTTTGAACTTGCCATCGAATGATGTTAGCAAAATGGGTATGGGACAATGACACTCATTTTTCCAGGCTAACAATATCCAAAACTTCTATAACTTAAAAATGAAAATGTATAAACTATCTTTTTTAATAGGTTGAGAAGTGTCCCCTTTTAAAGTTCTAGAATTTTTGGACATTACTAAGCCTGCCTAAATTAATCATTCCGCATTGTCATTTGTTAGTGTACTTTAGGGACTTAAAGTATTACTTGGGCAGAGAAAATGTATGTTTTTCTCACGTTTTTTGTCAGCCCCACTATCTTGCATATTCTCACAAAGCATTAAAACATTGATTTTGCCTTCGAATTTGTATGGCTTTAGGTGTGCACAAAATTACGTTTATCATAACAAATGGCTCTTTATTGCAAGCACCTTAACAAATTGATGTTGACCTCTGAGAAACTCTGTTAAATTAATGCATGTATGTTGGTGGTAGTGCGGTCGCTGTCTGCGCCCCAAATTTTATACTAACAAAATGAATTATATCTCTCATATCTCTTCTCATAAATAAATATTAGGGACCTATTTGATTGTGTGTATATTTGTAGGAGGTAACGGCGGCGGTGGCGCGGGCTACTCGTCGGGCGCCGCGGCCGGAGGCGCCGGGGGCTACAGCTCGGGCGGTAACAACGCCGGCGGGAACCAACGCCGGTTCTAACCAAACCTCAACAAACCCTCTTGTAAGTACCACCTCAGTACAACTACTGCAAGCCTCGCGTGAGTACACGAGACAGCAGACTAGTAAAAAAATGAAATATTCTCATCTTTTCCGTCGGCAAAGACTATCCACACTTATCCGTGCCGTTGACGTTCCAGGACGTTGTAAATATAGTGTATTATAACAACACAACAGTAAACAAAGACAAATATTTTATTTACAAAAAGTAATCAATTTATAGCTAATTTACAAGGGTGACAATGGTTATGTTCATTTTTAAAAGTCGATTTGTAATCCTATAACAGCATGTTCATCGCGTGTTGCAGTCAAACTAAAAGACTTTATTAATTATATTTGTTCATTGAAATCACAAGGAGGAGGAATATTAATTATATTAAAAACGTAAGTTTTAAAACTACGTGAATTTAAAATTTTAAAGTGATTTTACTCCGGTTCCTCAGACGAATCAGACAGCAAACTATGCTTGGTATTTTGTATGATCATTCATCAAACTAAGTCCTTGTGGCATGTGGCGTTAAAACCTATTTATAAACATATCTTGAAGTCATACAACAAAGCAACAGCTTACAAGAAACGGCATGATAATCAGTTACGCCATTTTACATCACATCGTCTATTGCAGCGCCCTCTAATGACTTGTACCAATAAAACCTAGATAGGACTCATATACCTACCTAGATAGGAGTCTTAGATAAGACTCATATAAAATGATTGCCAGAACAAACTGCATTACTTTTCGATAAGACGTGTCGTAAACAATCTCTTACGAGAAACGCGATACGGCCCCGCCGTTGCGGGTAAAACTAGTTAATCCAAAGTTGTTACATTTTTTATGATTTCGTTCGCCAGGCCACGGCACGGATATTAAAGTAGATAGTCTTACCCTCTTATTTATAAATCACTCACCAATGTAGCAGATCGCTAACTCTAACCCCGTCATTTTCTAACACAAAACAAAGGATATAGGCTGACAATGTTTAGCATGCTGAAGTTGGTGAGTGATATATGAATGAGAGGGTTAAACTCGTCTTGGTGCTCATGCTAAGCGTACAGGACCATGTTTCTCAGAAGATACTAAGCTGCAATCTACCAACATATATTCATGATACCAGTCCCACTTAACAACGTTTTATTTAGTAAAATCACAAGGGTCTTTACTATGGTCATAGAGGAAACATGAATTTATAGTTTCCTACCTATTTTCAAGTTAACAATTTAAAAGGTAACTTCCACCATTGTTTGTCCTTTTTATCGGCAGCTGTAAAATATCATAACCAGTTAATTTTTAGAACATTTTAAACTCCCGTCTTGTATTTCCACCATCGATTGCAGGTGCCTTACCATGAATTCTTATAGCAATTCAGTTCAGGCAAAGATGTCAATTCTTGCTTTACAATTAAGGACGGTATTGCGTTTTCATAGCGATGTCATTCGCAAATCGGGATTTGACATCTTTGCTTGAATTAAATCGCAGTAAGACTTGATGGTGACTAGTTGCAATAAAACCTGACTAAGAACAATTCTGACATATAAATCGATAACAAAAAAAACGCATTACAATCCGATAAGCCTCTCAAAACTCTGTTATTATAAAATTATTCCTAATTAAAAAAAATCCTGTCGTTTTTTTTTTCGATCACAAAAATTAATAACCTCGTAAATTTAACTGTATATCGCATATGCAAAACAACATAACCATGAAGATACATTCGTAGTTTGTAGCTTGTCTTCTAGAAACACGGTCCGGTACTGACATAGAACATTCTGTGTTATTGTCATTCGACTACATAAAATTACAAGCGTTAAATGAACATGTATCATATACATCGAACATGTTCTATGTCAGTACCAACATAACTAAATCAATTTATTATCAAATACTTCCTCACTTTTCATCATTCATGAATATCACATAACTCTCTACATTACTACAAAACATTAATAGTGGCTCATTTTTATTGCAATCAAATATTTAAGATCTTAGAAGACATTTTCTTCGGAGCCAACTATTATATAATTCCCACCTTCATTCTCTACTCTCATTTTTATTATAAACTTTTTGTGGCTTTCGTATCACTGCGGCCGTGATAGGCTTATGGTGATCGTCTATTCTCATAATTTAAAAAATATACATGTATGCATTTAAACTAACCCCACGTATTGGCATCCCATTATTTATTTCATAACAGGCATGGTATAACCGTTTCCGTAACTGTGTACTTATAAAGGTATTTTTCAATGCGTAGGTCTCAAGTTGCGCTTAGTTGAAGCTAGGCAGGCAGTCCTTAAAGTAGTGAAGGAAGGTAGGCCAGGCGACAGCTAGCTAGTGAGGGGCAAGCGGACTATTTGAAGCGACTAAAGCATTATTCACTTAACCAATTTATTTTACGTCCTAAACTGAAGGTTGGTTCATATTAAGGTACTGTAGGTAATAGATTCATTTTATTCTACTTGTAATAATTGTTAGTCGTATAGCACTCACACAGTTTTTACATATTAAATAACATTTTTTTCCAGCACTACTGTTTTCGGTTTATAACACATACACTGAACCACTTATGTGCTTTATTGAAATTCTTTTTGATTTACTTGTAAAAGCTGTGGCAATAAGTCATTACTTGTTTTTTTTTAATAGAAATAAGATAATTATCCTGTTTTTTTTTTGCTTATTTTTGGTATTTTCAACTTTGTCCAGATAGCTATAACATTCCTTGTGATAATTCGACTAATACAATTCTGATAAAATGTTAAAAACGACATAGACATCTCACTGGTATAGCTATCAAAATATTTACAAGTTGTATGAACATTTAATGTTAACGATGTTAAAATAAGGGTATAATTGCTGTGTGAATTGACTCCAAATTAATGACAGCAATGTTTTTTAATGGGTACCTAAATGAATTGTAAGAATACAAATAAAGAAATATTTTTGTGAAATTAGCAATACGTGAAATACCTTATGTGTTAGTTAATTATGTTAAATAAAATACAGATATTTTTTATCTCTTAGTGTAAGTTAACATGACGTAGAAGTGTACTTTTAATTTCTTATTTGCGGTAAAATTAAAAAAACGATGTACTATTTTCCATGGACTCTTCTACACGAGCCGGAGCTCTCCCCGGTGGGAAAGACCATGGTAAGTTGGAATATCAAAATAAACGAATAAAAAGAAACAAGCATTTTATTTCAATTCAGTATTTTTAAGACAGAAGGCGGGCACACGTGTAAGCGTCCCGCAATCTTGCATTGCGTCATTTACCATACCCATACAACTGGCAGTCTGACCGGTCGATCGATGTATGAACGCTATCAAATGCAATGCGAAGAACGCGAAACCCATGAACGCGTGACCGTCTTATCTCTGCGTAACAGTACCGTAGGCAGTGTGAGGTTTTGTACAAATTAACTGTTCTACCGCGGACACGCGTAGTTTGTATGAAGAAAATAATAGTTCATAACTCGCCGCTAGTTTCTTCATACAAACTACGCGGTCGTGGTAGAACGCTTTAGGTGTATCAAAAACTCGCACTAATCCGTACTCATAAAACTTACAATAATTAAAACTAGGCTGTATAGTACAATTTACATTATTAAGGATATGAAAAAGACTAGCGTGAATACTAAACATCCCAAGGATTTCGAGCAGGCGTTGCAGTGTGGTGTGGTTACAGCACCCTCGTAGTAAGAGATCAAAAGATCAACCACGGCCACGTGCCGCCAATCACGTGATTGATCTTTTTGGAATATTATTAAAAAATAATGAGAACCTTGAAGTTCAAACTATAATTCCGTCAATAGGTATTCAAACAGTTCAAATAGCTACTGAGGCAGTATTTTTACATAAATAATAAACATAGATAGATCTATCTGTGAAAAATAATAGCCTAGGTATATAAAATAGCTATTTACAGCATTTCATTTTAACTGTATTAAGGAAAAAATATCTTATGTGATTATAACTATACAGTTCTTCCAATAAAAAAAGACCCTCATATTAAGTTAGGCCCGTTTGGACCATCTTAGACAGTTCCTAGGTTGATGCCTATTTAAATTACCAAGTGTTTATAGAAAAAAACAGCTATAGTGTTTTTCATATAGCATGGGTAGTTTGACATTTCACTGTTTCAATTTGTATTCGAAAATGTAATACATCAAATTTACTGAATTTAGAAATGAAGAAAATAGGTACTGTTTAAATTTGCAGTAAATCCCTTATTACATTACCACATCTCTTAAATCACAAACGTCACACTACCCATGCAATATGAAAAAGACTTATAGTTGGCTTTGTGAGCCTTAAGTTCACCAACAAAATAAACGAATGGTCAAGTCCAACCATTAAGGCCCGAGTACACCAACACAATAACGTGTGGTTAGGTTCTAATCAAAGCTTTTTGACATGATTTCTGGAATCCGTTATGGTTATTGACCGTCCGTCTATTTTGTTGAAGAACTCAAGGCATATTACGACAGGTTCTACGAAATCATGTGTCAAAAAGCTTTAATTAAGACGTAACCACCCAATCGTGTTGGTAAACTTGGGATTACTCCTTAAAAATCTATTGCGCAGTTACATGGTAAGGCGGTGCGGTTGATTCAAATGAAATAAATATTTGACTAGTAGGTACCTACAGCTACGGTATTGGTCTATTTCTCAAGCGTTGTAGGTGGATGCTGAACAGGCAGGCAGGGACATGGCGGCGGACAGTAAGATGGGCTCAGCACGGTTGGGAACAAGCCAGATGCCGCGGCCAAATGTCTGTAAATAATAAAAACCGACTTTAAATAACGGGATGTTGATAATAAGTTCAATATTAAATTTCATCCCCCATTTTTTCACTCATAAAATTTATAAAGTACTATTCTTAAAAAATACCCGATCCATTAAAAATATAACCATTAAAGTTGGTTCACAAATTGGCGAAAAGATATCTCAAGCATAACATACGAGGTGCATTCAATAATTACCTAGCCTCATCGCCAGAGGGTGCTGTAGTTTCAAAAGAGTTTTACCACAGTGTAGCACATTCTTTTTTAATTCTTTTTTCAAATTTTCATTCCAATCCCTTCATTTGTTTTAATTTGACAACTTATGGAAGCGAACGTGTCGATCGGTTTTACAAAAATGGAATAAGAGCAATATCGTTCGGTGATTCGATTTTTGGATTTTCTATTTTTGGAAGGGAAAACGCGCATCGAAATCAAAGAGCGCTTGGATGCTGTGTACGGTGACTCTTCTCCATCGATGGCCACCGTCAAGAATTGGTTCAACGAGTTTGCACGTGGCCGTACGTCGGTTTTTGATGAACCACGTCCAGGTGCACCGAAAACAGCTGCTACGGAGGAAAACATTAAAAAAATCCATGATCTCGTATTGGCAGATTTGCCGATTGAAGGTTCGGGAGCTAGCTGAGACTGTAGGCATTTCAGAAGGAACAGTGCATCATATTCTTCACGAGGAACTCGGCATGAGAAAGCTGTCGGCGCGATGGGTGCCGCGTTTACTCACACCGGAAAACAAGCGCAACCGAGAGACCACATCGGAGACGTGTTTGGCGCTGTTTAAGCGGAATCCAGCTGAGTTTTTGCGTCGTTTTGTGACCGTCGATGAAACCTGGATCCACTGGTACACACCAGAGACCAAGGAGCAATCAAAACAATGGATCCAGACCGGGGAACGTGCTCCAAAGAAGGCGAAAACTGTAAAATCGACCGGAAAAGTTATGGCCACCGTTTTCTGAGATTCACATGGTGTGATCTACATCGATTACCTCGAGAAGGGTAAAACAATTACAGGGCTTTACTATGCCGATTTATTGGGCCGATTCGACGCCGAATTAAAGAAAAAACGACCCCATCTGGCGAAGAAAAAAGTGCTGTTTCACCACGACAACGCACCGGTTCACACGTCTGCCGTTGCCAAGGCCAAATTGGTCGAATTACGCTACGAATTGCTGCCCCATCCACCGTATTCTCCAGATTTGGCCCCTTGTGACTTCTTTCTGTTTCCTAATCTGAAAAAATCACTCGCCGGGAATAGATATGGATCAAATGAGGAGGTCATCGCCGCCACGGAGGCCTATAAAAAGTTGGAGCATCGCTGGGCTAAGTGTATCGAACTAAACGGAGACTATGTTGAAAAATAAATTAACACTTTTCCAAAATTTTCGTGTACTTTTTGTAGGCTAAGTATTTATTGAATGACCCTCGTACACACAAAAATTAACATATTGACGAATTGAGAACCTCCTCCTTTTTTGAAGTCTGTTTAAAAAGACCGAATTGAGTCAATTTCTGGCGTTTTTTGTTGGTGAACTTATGAATTTACTGATTTACCAATCCTGGTTTCGAAGTTTTAGGGCACTCCTACGACGTTCTCCGTGTCTGAGTAAACAGTGTAGGGCGCTCCCCAGTTAGGTAGAGCAATGACTTAAAAAAGGCGGCGGCAGAATATTGATGAGAAGAGCGAAGTGGGGCTCAGAGGCCCCACTGTTGGGAGAGGCTTATGCTCAGAAGTGGACTGATGTGGGCTGATGATGATGGGGTCACTCCACTCCATCTATAGCACAACAGCAATCAGTTCTAAAACTTTGCTGCTATGTTCAGAACAAATAGTCAAGCTACTACTTGTAACTTCTGCCATTGAATAATTATAATAATACTTTCAGTGATTTTGTAAATGCCTTTGTTTAGAACATTATATGGGACGATCGTTAGGTTAGTACTAGTTAGGTTATCTACATTTTCCATGTTATATATTTCCATTATTTACATACTAAGGTATACCTACCAAGTTGTTACTTACCTATGCATCTACTGTCTTAATGGGAACTCTTCAAGAACAGCATAATCTAAATAATATTCCAGATTATGTTTACCCAAAAGGGGTCCTACACGTTGTCAAAAGGTAATTCCAGTGATACGTACCGGTATTGCTGATCAAGGTGTGCCTTCTCTATCCTTTTGTCTTTGGCTCTACGGTTCTGAAACCAAATCTTCACTTGCGTCTCGCTCAGTGACAATGCTGATGCCAGCTCACATCTGCAGAAGTAAAAAACCTTTTCAATTACGTAAACAGGGAGCCAAGACACTATCACAAAAGCATCACCGCTCTCTGTTACGTAAGAGATGCAGATAGATCTAGTTCGTGTGCGTTCTTTGACCTTATTTTCCCTTACTACCAAAGTGACTATCCAGCTTGCCAGTCTATTGTTTGATTCCGTCCGCAGCAGATTTCTTGGGAACCTTCTTTTTTAAATGTCCAAGCATCTCTTTTAAATGGCTTTGAAGATTCCGTCTTCCGTACTTTAACTATGGATTTGGACAACAGAGACTTTCAGTCTGCCCGATCAAGGGAAAGAAAATGTCTAGAACGCTCACCAAAATAAAATTATGATCATGTACGGCAGCTTTACCTTCGGGCTCTGGCCACGTATTCGCCTCTGGCATACTCGAGTTCCAATCGTAAGGTCTGATGCGCTGAGAATGTGGTGCGTTGTCGTCGAGGTCGACTCTCCTTGCGTCTTCTGCGGGCCACTTAACAAGCAAAAAGAAATGGTCAGTATGGTAGAAGAAATGGTCATTCGACATGCCACATTCAAACAAACCCACGGCCCATCTTGCCGACCCTGAGACATAACGGGTGGAAAGTCTAATGTGCCTGTAATTTCATATTTACTATTTTTATAATAGGATGGGAAATGGGATGATGGAATAGTAAAGACAGCGGGTAGAACATGGACGAGAATTGCTCAAGATTGAGACAAGTGGAAAGGGTTGGAGGAGGCCTTTGCCAGTACGCACACAGATATAGACTTACATTGCTACAACAAAAAGGCTCTACATAAAATAAAACTATTTTATAATAGTGAAAAGAATCAGTGCGTCTCGCAGATGTTCCTTTCATGCACGTGTCCTAGGGTTCTAGGACATACCGGTTTCCACACGATGTTTTCCTTTACCGATTGAGATTACATAGTGTGTTACGTTCCACAGTATTTTTTTCCGATGAAAAAACTTATTGATGCACAACGGGATTTGAACCACGACATTCGAAAGATCATAAACGGTTAGTCATTTGTTAGTTTTATTTTAAAGAGTATTGTAATCGCTGCAAAGCTTCTTTATGACAATCTGGTCACATCTGATGCTAAGTCAACGAAATAACATGAAATTCTGAAAGGTAACCAAAAAGTACCTTTGTCCTTCAAATTAAGATCAGGCAACCAACTTCCACGCCACATAATGTAGGTATACATAGTACATACCTAATACCTATCAGATGAAGATAATGGAAAGAAGGTGTCCAGGATTCTTGACTAACTTCCTCTTTAGGAAAAAAACACCATTCATTTGGTTCACAGGCTACCCGTCATGCAAAAAAGTGCACACAAAAACATCGTAACGATTCCCTATAAGTCCTGTATGAAGTGCCATGAGAAAAAAGCGCTCATTCGCGCCAGACTGCCTCGGAAGTGATCACGGTGAAACCCTTGATCGCCGGACAAGAATGAATTCGGATAATTGAGATGAGTAGGTATAGGTAGGTAGGTATATATATATATATATACTCCTAGGTACCTATATAATCTGTGGTAACCCACTGTACCCTTAGTTATCAGCAGGGCTACCCTTGATACAATATCATTTCAATCCAGTTCCGTTCTTTGTGTAAATTTATATCCTGTTGCATGTCAATCGCAAACTATTCCAATCTCAAATGTCAACGTCAAAAACACCTCTATCAATGAAAAGCTTAATCGATTTCATTTAGTTCCATAAAATTCCACTAAATACGAATCCCAATCGTGCGCTATTAGGTATTGCATTCAAAAGTACCAAATTGCACGAATTCAATCCTAATCCCAAATTGCTATTAGAATCGAGTTTCATAAGTAGTCCACAACTAGATTTGAACAAAGCTTTTAGGAACAGCGATGGTAAAAGTTGCCTGAAAATCAAAGCTTGGTCCAATTATAGCACCGTAGGTGAATGATGGAGATGCTTTCATTTTTTCACCATAATATACCTAATGATAAGATAACAGCAATGTACGTACCTAACCGTTCTCTACCGTTTTCTTGGAGCGAAGGGTCAACATATTAATTTACTTGTATTAAAAGAAAAATATTAGTCTCCGCTAATTAAAGATAACGAAAACAAATATATAAGACATTAAATGGCAAAAATCCTACTACAAATAACGAAAATTTATAAAAAATCTATATATAATTTCGTAGTCAATTTTTTCACCTTTACGAGTATTTTTTTTCATAAAAAGTACACGGGATCACCTTTGAAGTATACCATAACCATTAAAATCAGTTCACAATTGACGAAGATATCGCGTACCTAATATACACACGATTGAGAACCTTCTCCTTTTTTGAAGTCGGTTTTTTTGTCGGTACTTGTAGGTACAGTCTCGAGTTTCGATCTTCAGTAGATACCTACGAGACTCGGCTACTGTGTGTGATTAGATTATACCTACATATAAGTATGTTACCTACCATGGCGTCTTTACCTATATACCCGAATGCTTTCACAAAGTAAGTTCACCAGTCTACCTCTAGAAAAAATATCAATTCACTCCCAGTTAACATTTTATGAGGTTCAATATTTCCTATAATCAGCAGTTGGCAGGAACTGGAAGGTATCACACGGCTGTGCTGTGATTGAAGCGCTTCGCAGCATATGGCGTGATGCGGTGTCGGTTACAATGGTGTCCGGTCGATTAGTGATTAACTGGCGATGCGCTGCTCACTTCCCGCCACCGCACAATATCCGATTTTCTGAATCTCGACTATTGTAATTTGACGAGCCACACAGAGCATTGTCTTAGACAATGGTGGGACACTTTAAAGTCAGGTAATGTCGACATCTGCTAAAACGCTGTGATTGACATTTCAACACTCTTCATATGTCGTCTTCATATTTTATGTAACGCCTTCTTTATAAGTCCTCCGAATAAATCTAACTAAAGCGTAAGTAGCTAAGTTATAAAAAAACGTTATTTTGTACATTATCTCTCATTGAGGAGAGATTACATACTCAGCTCGCATGATCAGTATCGTTAGCAATGCGTGCTATTGTTCCCGTCCATTAGATCTTGAGTGTGATACGTTTAGCATTGTCCAGAAGATAATAGAGAACGAACTCGATGGTTACTACGAATAGGGCGCTCGTTAGATTCAAAGGGAGTAAGTATTGTGTGATAAATGATTTGTAGATTAGTGATACGAAGACAAAATTATCCACATCTAACCAACCAACGAAACTACGGAGGAGCATAAAATTTATCAACGACCTGTAGAAGTCCACTGTCAAAGATTGCCATGCCGAACGGTCTTGGGCTACCTTCATCCAAAGACTTCCTGTAACTTTTAAGATGACATCGGTCCATCGGGTGGGACGCCTTCCTATAGTGTATCGTCGTCTGGTTCGTGCTCGCCATTCGAGAATATTCCTATCGGTTATCGGTAACATTTTATTATAATCTCAGAAAATAAAGATCTTATGAGCTAGCCTATTTTTTTTACATCTGGCAACTAGCATACGGCTCACCTTTGGTAACCTATGGACTCTTGCAACATCAGAGGTATCACTGCGCGTTACCGGCCCTGAGATAACTGTAGGTAATGTCTGAGTGCAAGATTGTGCCTATCTACTGACCGTTACCTTTTGCGATCGCACTCGCACTGCTTAGCTCGATGATTGCTCAGGAACCAAATGACTTTCACATGAAAAACATATTTCTTAATTTAAAATAAGGAAAGCCAACAACGATAGGGATAAGTTCTGATAACCTAGGCGAACACAGCATTGACATCATATCCTACTCCTACTATCCTTCCTACTTATATTATAAACGTGAAAGTTTGTGAGGATGTTTGTTACTCTTTCACGCAAAAACTACTGAACGGATTTTGATGAAACTTTACAGTAATATAGCTTATACATCAGAAAAACACAGGCTACTTTTTATTCGGGTACCATGCGGGTGAAGCCGTGGCAGAAGCTAGTATAATTATATTTGTTAATATTCGTATGCTATTTTTTAAGTTTTATGTAAATTGTATCTCTATAGCTGTACCTAAAACGTTTTGGCCCTAGGCTGAAAGTTTGTGAGAAGGTTTGATAAATAAAATAAAACAAAGTAGCCGGAAACACAAAGCGCTCAGTTGTTGAAACCAGCAGTGCCCTTGCTGTTGCGGATGTTACACTTGTATCCAAATAAATAACTACAAAGTCCTGACACCACAATAGGATTTCCTGTATCATGGGTATCAGGAACTACGAGTACCGTGGTACCACAACACCCACACCCGGAACAAATATCTGCAGAACATGCAAACATTTGTCCCGCCGCGGGAATCGCGAACCCGCATTTCTTGTGTCTCAGCCGTCTACTCTCCCGCCTCGCCACCGAGGTCGGTATGGCATTAAAAAAATCCCCTTTCAAATTAAATAGTTTTATCGGTTATACCTACTCACTCCATACCTACATCACAGATACCTATACTAGCCTACATGTAGGTCAATTTGATGCACTCCTTGCATAGGAATAGTTGTGAAGAATATTTGACGGACAAATTATGAAGGGAATATTATCTATTTAATAAAGTATTTGTACGCCAGTTAAACGGCGAAACATGGCCGATGTAAATCTAGATATTAAGACCTGTTTGTAGGTACCTTTACCTATGTTTCGAAGAAATAAAGTTATTGTATTGTGATAAAGTCTTACGCTTGAGTCCTCAAGATGGTGTCCGACGTACCTAAATGTAGACTTGATTTTGAATTTTCATGTTCATTTCATACCGACACTCAAAACCGTCCAAAATAAAAGTTTCTACCAAAATCTAGTTCTACTAAACTATAAAGTGAAGTGAACATTTCATTGTAATGTAGTAAGTACCGCACAATTTTTACTGTTTAACGAAGCACAACTCAAATCTGTGCATCCATAGATAAACGATATTGGTTTAATTTGACAATGAAAAGGGGTGGCTGGGAAGCGTCAGCTGTGGACACCCCCTGTATGTAATTGCCCGTCAATAGCGGCATAATCTGGCGATGTTGTCGCGTTCAATCATCATGCGCCTAATCGACTTGAAACTGTTTTATTGGTGAGATATTTGGGAATTCTTGAAAAAAGAGCCCTGTTGGCCTAGTTGGCGGAAATCAGAAATCAGAATATTTATTTGTATAAATATAGTCAATATGGTCAGCTAATACATGCTGTTACAGTTTATATAGGCCCTTTTATATTTTACCATCCAAATGATGTGCAAATGTCAATAGGTAGATTGAGAATCAATTTATACAAGAATAATTATAAAATGTCAGAACTTATGCCCTAACGTTTGAATTAAAAATGTCAATAACTATTACCTACCTACATTACTCCTAGTTATCCTACTTATTCATCAGAATAACACATAGGCTACTTTTTATCCGGGTACCACGCGGGCGAAGCCGTGGGCCGAAGCTAGTTGGTCATAATAGCATTATTGCCTACTTTGTCGTTCATAAAATCATGAATGTTATAGAAACATTGGTCCCCTAACCATTTTGTCAACTTATTTTTTAACAAATTGTATGATCAATCTTTGAATGAATGAACTTGGTGGTAGGTACACCGAATTCCGATCGTGGGTTCAAACCAGATCGTGCACCAAAGGTTTTTTGGATGTGCGTATTAACACTTGCTCAAAACGGTGAGGAAACCGGCATGCAAAGATTCGAAGGTATGTGCAATTGGCATGTGTTCCAATAAGCGGCGATGGGCTTGCAACCTGTCACGTGGAATACTATAACTACTTGGAAATCGCAGGCATTTGCTAAATATAATGTTTAGACGTGCCTCTGACTACCCCTTTCTTGGTTTCCTCAAAGATCTGTGCAATGAGTATGTATCTGAGGGTCTTGACTTCATTTCCTTGACGAATTTACGTTAGTGTGAAAGGAAAACTAAACATGAGGTATTTGTCTATAAGGGTGACCTTATTGAAATAATCTGTGGCGAATAAATTCAGTGCGCCGCTTAGAGGCTCCTTTCATTGATAACTGAAAATACATCCTCTAGCTAGTTGCTTGTATGGAAAAAAGTAGGATGGATATAATGGAAAAAATAATTATCAGAATAACAGCTATTCCCCTAAACAAGTTCAATTTAAACCGCATGATTAAAAAATATGATAGGACTTCAACAATGCCGATTGGGGTTGCGATCCCATAATATTCATTAGCAGATCCCCTAATTACGAATCCATTCGACCAAGCACTCTAGATGAGAGATCATCTGACTTGTTTTTGTTTTCAATAGGTACAGTCGTCATCAGCAGTAAGTAACTTAGCAACTTAGAAGTCCAATAATTGGACTCCCTTGACACAAAACTATCAGCACTTATGTTTGTGGATGTAGCTATATGGTATGATAATAATAAAAATTGAATTTCCTGGTGTGAGATTTAGATCGTTAAGTTGCTTTTTGATTGCCTAAAGCACAGGTTCTCAAACTTATTTTTCCCACCGCCCACTTTGAGAATAAAAAAATCCTTGCGCCCCCCAAAGTTGAAAAAAAGAAACAAAGGCAAGTGTGCAGTTATTTATAGGCACCTGAGTTGCTCAGCTTTTTCTGGTGACTGTACCTACCTTTTGTATATCAACTATGAGTCATTCTGTGCCTTTTGTGAAGCTATTGATATTGCGGGACGCACGCTCCAATGCATATCTATTGAGTACAAATATCTTACGGACAGAAAGTTTGCTTGAAAGAGAGATCGTTTTCTTAATCGCAGGAGCTTTTTATGGTTAAGACAATAAAAGCTCTCGCAATGAAGCTAATACCTAATTAATAAATAAGGTACCCGTATAAAAAGTAGCCTATGTGTTATTCTAGATCACGAACTAGATAACCCTGTTCCAAATTTTCATCCAAATCGGTTCAGACGTTACAGATATTTATATTTTAAGGCAAACATGTAAACATACAAACTTTTGCATTGATAATAATTTTGTAGGATTGCAAAAAATCATTCTGTCGAAAACAAATGAAAATAAACTGTGTCGTAATGCAGAGCCTCGAAGTTGAATGCCTCAAAGAAAATTGTATGCTTTATCTTTGATATCGAAATCGAACAATGGGAACAACCCAATTTTATTTGCTTTAAGAAAGTACTTATACCATAAACCAGACCTAATACTTTCAGGCCCAGAATATTTATTGTGATTTTACGATTAACTAATTGAGATTTTCGTACGGAGGGGAATGATCCACTAATCCTTCCAAGTATGAAGGACCAAGTGCTGTGAAACGAGAACTTGGCAAATTGGTGGTAATGTAAATCGAAATGTTATGTTTACATCTGAGCGAACACAGAATTGCAGATTTGCACGTGGGCGCTCCCCACGACTCCCAACTGGAGCATCCTGTACACTTGTGTAGGCTTACACGCTATTGTTTAGCGAAGTTTTTATAGTATCATTTATTGCACACTATTGATGGTTGCATTATAATAAAATTAATGATGACATGATTAGTTGGTTCTCCCTAAGTAGTGCCTAAGTAACGTATACCTACTTATCGACCTCTGTGGCGCAGTGGGCGAAGGTCCTGTGACGCCGAAGGTTCGGGACAAATGTTTGTATCTGCAAATATTTGTCTCAGGTCTGGGTGTTTTCTATGTATATTATGTATGTATTTACAAATAAAAATGTATATAAGTAGTATATCAGTCATGTAGTTCCCATAATTCCCCTGTTTGGGGCTAGATGATGCTGTGTGAAAAATGTCCAGCATTATTTATTATTTATCATCGTGGTTTTGTAAATTTCCTGAATTTCTTTACGACTCGAGCTACTTCAAAATAATCTTCGTAGAAACTGGTAGAATAAGAAAGTTTTTAGATCACTTTGATCGTCTTCTTATAAAGTAGTAAGTAGTAGTACCTAACATTAAATTAACATTAAGCCCAAATACAAAATAAAATCACAAAATATGTCCCGGTCAACAATAAAAAATAAAACATTAGACAACCCAAACTGCCCACATTATCATATAATCAGTTTCCAGACTGTTATTCCGTAATAGTTATTAGAGTTGAACAATGGTCGGATTTTATAGCGGAGAAGCGTTACAGTGCTACAATTTTCACATGAGAGCGGACTCAAATGGGACTCTGCTCGTTTCCATTGCAATCCAGCGAGACGTGGCGTTGTAATCGCATCAACTCACCGACAAGCGAGCTGTCCCGCCCGCCCACACTCCTGCTCGCCCCGCCGCCCCGCCGCCCAGCGGCCCAGCCGCCCACAGCCAGTACCATCCTCCACCGACGCGGCAAACCATTGTTATTCTACTTTCATGGCAATAATACTGAAATTATTCTCATTCTAATAGGCTTATTAAAAATTCTGTTTGGTTTGAGGTTCTGTTAGATTTTTGTGCTGATATAATATTACTAGCCCACGGCTTCGCCCGCGTGGTACCCAGATAAAAAGTAGCCTATGTGTTATTATGATGCATAAGCTATATGACTGTTAAGTTTCATCAAAGTTCGTTCAGTAGTTTTTGCGTGAAAGAGTCAAACATCCATCCTCACAAACTTTCGCGTTTATAATATTAGTAGGATTCAGAAGAAAAAGCCCCCACAGTCGCATACATAATCCTGACCCCACACTAGAATTCCCTGTGTCGAGGTAATCAGGAACAACGAGTACTATATTATGGTACCATAACACCCAGACCGTAAACAAATATCTGCAGATCATGCAAACATTAGTCCAGCGTCTCAGCCAGCTGATAGTCGCCAACAAAACATCTAAGTATGATGTTTCACGAACGCTGACCATAGTAGGATTATATTTATTTTTACTATAAATATACCTTTATTTGACCATAATCTCCAAAAAATATCGTGATTATTCATATTATAAAAATTGAAATTTTCACGTAGGTATGTACAGTACCTACCTATCGGTGAAGGCACCGACTAAATTTCGGCTAATGAGTCGAAACTGATTCCGATCCAATTATCGATGATAATGATGATTCCGAGAGTACGTGAAAATTTTCGTTTTTACAATATTCGTTTATTTAACGAATTGTTCAACGAACATCTGATGGTAAGTGATGATATGCCCGATGGAGCTTGGTATGTGAACGATGATATAATTTATTATCATATTTTAAAAATGAGAATATTTATGTAAGTATGTACAGTACCCATCGGTGAAGGCACCGACTAAGTTTCGACTCATTTCGAGAGTACGTGAAAAATTCCGTTTTTACAATATACCTATATAACCGAATTGTTCAACGAACCTTAGATGGTAAGTGATTATATGACCTATGGAGCTAGGTACGAGTATGTGAACGATATGATTTATTATTTAAATGTATGGTTAGTTAAGGTTCCTTGTTATCAGGCAGGGTATTACAATTCGAAAAAGAGATTTCTTTGAATACAGTCCCTAAAAAGTGTAGAGTTTGAAATAAATGTACAGATGTTTTCTATAACATGAAAAGAAACGTCCAGCAAAGTTTCGTTTGAAAAGATTATGGAATCTCCCCAGCACAGATTACCCTCTACATATTTTAAGCAGGTAAATATTGAAATATTTTTCTAGTGATATTTTATCAAAACGAGCAAAGGAGTGGACAATTCCTACAAAGTGTTATCTTTGATCTATATTTCAATAGCAGACGGTATTCAGAAAAACCTCAGCCGAATCAGATAAGCTTCCTACATATTATTACTTGAAAAATAATTCGTTACTTACCTACCTACACAGTTAAGTAAAACACGATCGTCGAATAAAAATTAGGGACTTCTTTTAGAAAAGTATTGTACCTACGAATCATCATCAACAGCGTATAGAAGTCCATTACATAGGTTTCCCTCCAAGAGTGCCATGACGAACGATCTTGGACCATCTCCATCCACCGACTTCCCGCAACCGTAACGATATTATTGCTCCATCGAGTGTAACTTTGCATTTTTTTAATATATTGTTTGTCGTGTTTTGAATACGACCACTTTCTTGGTAATAAGCTGAATTAATAAGTATTTTGACTAATAGTGCCATAAACCAAAACAATTTTACAAGACGAGGTGTGGTGGAGTGCGTGAAGTTAGCCCCGCACTTTTGCGTTTTCTGAATTCTGATACTTGTGCTGAATTGTTCTAGGTTTGTTCTACATTGTTCCAAAATATTTTTTCTCTAGAGTAAAAATTACAGCTGGAAAAGAAAATAACGGTTTTGGAACCTGGCTCCGCACTTTTGAATTTTCCAAGTTTTGAGAGTTGTGCTGGATTGTTCTAGGTTTGTTCTGCATTTTTCCAAAATATTATACTTCTAAGATGAAAATTAACGTCATAAATCGAAATAAACTTTTTGGAACCCTAGCCCCGCACTTTTGGATTTTCAAAGTTTTGACCTTAGTGCTGCATTCTTCTAGATTGTTCTATATTGTTCCAAAATATTATACGTCTAGAATGAGAATTGACGTCGAAAATCTAAAAAAACTGTTTAAATCTAGTTGAAAATTGTAAACCCGCTATTTTAGTCGTTATTTTCAGTTTTTCGTGCTAAATTGGTATTTTATCCATTGTTCTGCTGTTGTGCTGTATTGTTCTAGCTTAGTACTAGACTGTTCTACAGTAATACATAACATTAAGTGCTTATTTAGCACGAAAAACTGAAATAACGACTAAAATAACGATCAAAATAGCGGCTTTACAACTTAGACCCGCACTTTTGGATTTTCCACGTTTTGACAGTTGTGCTGCATTGTTCTAGGTTTGTTCCACATAGTTTTTTCAGTGTTTCGTGCTAGTTTGGTACTTAATATTAAGTTTTACTGTAGAACAGTCTAGATTTAAGCTAAAACAATACAGCACAAACTCAGAACAATGGATAAAATACCAATTTAGCACGAAAAACTGAAATAAAGACTAAAATAGTGGGTTTACAACTTGGTTGCGCACTACTGGATTTGTCGTTTTTTTTTCGTTTTTCGAATAAGCTAAATAAGCACTTAATATTATGTATTACTGTAGAACAGTCTAGAACTAAGCTAGCACAATACAGCACAACACCAGAACAACCCAGAACAATGAAAAAAACACGAATATTCATATGTTTAAATTAAAGCACTTAATGTTATGTATTACTGTAGAACAGTCTAGTACTAAGCTAGAACAATACAGCACAATAGCAGAACAATGGATAAAATACCAATTTAGCACGAAAAACTGAAAATAACGACTAAAATAGCGGGTGTACAATTTTCAACTAGATTCCAAACAGATTTTTTAGATTTTCGACGTCAATTCTCATTCTAAACGTATAATATTTTGGAACAATATAGAACAAACCTAGAAGAATGCAGCACTAAGGTCAGAACTTTGAAAATCCAAAAGTGCGGGGCTAGGTTCCAAAAAGTTTTTTTCGATTTACGACGTTAATTTTTATCTTAGAAGTATAATATTTTGGAACAATGCAGAACAAACCTAGAACAATCCAGCACAACTCTTAAAACTTGGAAAATTCAAAAGTGCGGGGCTAGGTTCCAAAACCGTTATTTTCGTTTTCCAGCTGTAATTTTCACTCTAGAGAAAAATATTTTGGAACAATGTAGAACAATTCAGCTCAAGTATCAGAATTCAGAAAACGCAAAAGTGCGGGGCTAACTTCAAGCACTCGGCGTGGTGCGGTATATTTTCGTGATGGGGCGCGCATTAGGGAGGCTGGGGTCAATTGAAACAAGTTGAATAACTCGGAGGTGGTTAGAGACAGTGGAGGGCCTCAGGAAAAAAGACTACCTTGGGTGTCGGAACGGAACCTGTCTCTCATTGTGCGTCGCCACTCCAGGCACGTTAGCTATTTTTTGTGGATGCATTGCTTATTCAACCCGAAAAGTCAGTTTTTTGACAATTATGAAAAAATATACAATAAAATTGAATATCATTGAGGCAGGCGGCTAAATATATACAGAAAATACTGTTTTCTGCTCTGTTTGATAGTCATTACTAAATCATAACTTTAAATCTAATTAATGTTTATATTTGAACTACCTTTAGACCAACATGCCTCTTTTCCAGATTATACATGATAGGAAAAATACTTTTATAACTTTGATTCATCTCCTAAATATAGCTCGCTAGTAATAAAAACTAATATTCTTTGACTTACTAAATTAAAACTTGCTGAGTAAAATAATGTTTAAGAATCATAATGTGCCTTATAGTGAATAAACAACTGGAATGAGAAGCAATAAAATCGATAATTTAGAAAAAACATATTTCTTTCATAAATCAGTTCTTAACTCAAAGTACGTACCTACTGTATATTATGGTTATGAAAGTTTGTTAAAAAAAAATGGGAGTAGGTACTAAGAAAATATTTCAGAAAAGTCTAAAAAGGAGGTCATAGGTTTAACGTTTTGGTACCGGCCAAGTGCAAGTCAGATTATGCGTAGTGTAGGGTTCCGTAGTTGCATGTCACAATATGCGGTATATTTTTTACACAACTTACAAATTCATGTAAGTACTTTTCAAATGTTCCTTTTACTTTTCCGAGTTGACATTTTATAAGTTGATCGATTATTACCCGTTAACTTGTACTACTAACCTACTTAGCTGTGATAGTTTTCCTTAAACTTCATTTTTTGCCTGCCGTGAACTTTTTCACCTATCCAAAGACAACCGTTTAGTTGGCAGGGAGGTTTAGTTGGCACTTGACTCTTACAAAAATTGCTACTTTAGAGCTTAATAATTTGCAAACGGATCCCTGAATCGAAAATGGTTTAACCACACCCACAATATTTTTTCAGGACCTATCAATATTTTTGAAGGATTGACGAGAAAAATATCCACTTTACGTAGAGGGAAGGTACCTGCCCTGATTTTTTTCCACTTCGTCTGCGTGAATAATATGTATACCTATACTAAATTTCAGCTTTCTAGTACTAAGGGTCTCTGAGCTAAGCCGTGGATAGACAGACAGTCGGACGGACATGGAGAAACTATAAGGGTTCGTTTTTGACTAAGGAACCCTAAAAAAGCTCATAAAACAAAATAACCAAACATCATCGTATCCTAGGAATACAGACACAATGATCGTAGTGTCTTTTTTCGTTTTTTTTTTTACTCAGACCCAAAAATAGATACTTAGATATTTTTTATTCGACACAGCACCGACGAGTACAAAAACAAAAAAACACTAACATACACAAGATATCCTACTAATATAATAATGTGTGTGTGTGTGTGTGTGTGTGTGTGGATGTTTGTTACCACGTATCTCCGTAACTACTAAACCGATTTTGATGAAATTTGGAATGTAGATAGTTTAGGATCTAATTTTCGAAGGGGGTTAAATAGGGCGGTAAAGTTTCTATGAAAAAAAAATTGTTTGATTCGCTCAAACACTGTACAAATAAACTTTAAAGTAAATAATGAAACACGTATTTTTTATTTTTTCAAAACTTCCCTTTGGGGGTGTGCAATCGAGTTCTAAACTTTGTATAAATTGCAATCCTTGGTTCGATTCATTCAAAAGTTGGTGGACATAGTTTGAAGCCTGGAGACGGTCATATGCTACTTTTATTAACATACCACGCGGGCGAAGCCGCGGACAACATCTAGTAAGGATTAAAACAGAAGACAAAACGATAAAACGTAACGGTAAATAGGTATGTAATTAATTCTGTGCTACTCAGAGAGACGTAGGTAGGTACTTAATGATCTAATCTAATCTCGTCTAATGAAACGTCAATTTCTATCGTTCCCAACATATATTACCGGCACGGGTGCGACATAGACTGAAATGATATATGTGTTACCCATGTAAATTTTAAGACTCACCTGTTGGGAGACGATTTTAAGGTCTCTGAGCATTGTGCCCTTGTACCAGCGATTCCGCCATGATGTCTATGTCTTCGACAAATAAAGGTGATTGATGTTTTCACCATTGATGTTGATGCAGAAGCTCCAATGCAAAAGTAAACAGTTTCAATAGATAGGTAACTTCTCTCACTCTCTCTCTCTCTCTCTCTCTGTTACTGCTTTTTTGCAATTAGATAGGATTTGTGCCCTAGTGAGGTGATGAGGTGTACCTATAACTCTCCATATAACTTTTCGAGCTCACTGAAAATATCCGGCTTTGATTAAACGATTCTATCGATTTGTCAAGCCTAATAGAGAAATCTCTTGTAAATACTTAAGTCTTTATTGCGCTCAGTCGCATTTTTAATGTCAAAAAACCAACTTCATATTACGGAAAATGTAAAAAAAGCCCAATATGCAATTCTTCACCCATTTTTTCACCCTTAGGAGATGGTTTTTTTCATAAAATTTTCCAGCTCTCTAGTAGGGGGACCACCCTTGAAGTATTACACCTTGCCCATTAAAATAAAAAAGAATCATTTAAAACGATTCACAATTGGCAAAGATATCGCGTAAAATACACACAAAAACATACAGACGAATTGAGAAACTCCTTTTTTGAAATCGGTTGATAATAATTATCCCAAGTCCCAAGATTACGGTTTCTATCCTTCAAGTTCGTACTTGAACTTGTACTTTCCTTACGTGCTTAGGTACGTTTTTTAGCTCACTCGGGATGACACTTTTTCGAAAAAACAGTAGAAAAATTTTTCGGCTAGTCGTGATTCCATAGGTGATTATATATCATATGTTTTACGTTGAACAGAAAAATAGCAATCCCTCAGGAATAAAACTTTTATGGGATCCCCTCGGGATCATTCTCTATGATCAACAATCATCACAATCGGTTAACAATTGGTGAAGATATAGTAACAAACACACACACGATAAAAAACCGAATTGAGAACCTCCTCCTGTTTTTGAAGTCGGTTAAAAAAGTCGCAAATAACGATTCGTCGAGATCTGTTTACTGAGCACTGAAGACTAGTTTATTTCGTTTCGCACTGTCTAGAGTTTAAGAATGTGCTCAGAGGGGTTCTGAGTTTTATTTTTACGATGGGTCTTAAAGAACTCCGACCAGTCGCTTGGACAATTTCCACCGACCGTTGATTAGCTTGTCCACAATTTCCATCAGTCCGTTGTTTAGCTTGGCACATGCCTACTACAATATTTTCATTATATAAAGTTTCGTAATTGTAAACAATACAAAAATGCTCGTACTTTTTAATAAATAAATTGTTATACTATATACTTGCTACTTCGCACGCGTGGTACCCGGATAAAAAGTAGCCGATGAAAAGTAGCTCCAAGAAACGCATTCGCTCGACCGTTCTTTCGTCTCAACGAAAAGGCCTTTAATTTGAAAGGGATACCTAATATACAGCCCATATCCATCCTGAAGGTCCATTCAAATATTGATAAAATATTTTTTGAAATCGGGAGAGTAGTTTTGGAGATAACCTCCAACGTTACACTTTACTTCTTTATAATATTATTGTAGAATTATCAGAATAAATTAAGACCAAAAAGATTCATATTCTACGAAATAATCTAAAAAAAAACATCTGCAATGTTGGTTATTTTGTCCCTAACGAAGACATGACAATGTGTTTTAGCAGCATTGCATTAAATTTTCGGAATTGAAAGGGAAAAAAACTGTCTTTGGCTTTTTGAATTGTTTTGTAAGTTTTTTGAGTACAGACATGACTATTATACAGAGTCTTATGATGGAGTAGGATTTGCAATGGATTACAGTCAAACAGTCGCGTTTGGACTAAATTCAATAGTTTTTGCGAGCAGTTTGAAAAAAAACTACCAGGGTCTGCTAAACCCCTGACGGGTGCAGCGGGGGCTTGAACTCTGTATGTAAAACGGTTCTCTACACGAACTGTTATTAGCAGAAAAGTATTTTTGTGAAAATCTTAAAACATTTTCTGCTAAACATGAGGTCATCGCTCTTTTCTGGGTGCTCGACAAAGTAACTTTTTAGATAAATGTCTTTCTCCCTTATTTTAAAGCGTAGGTACCTAACCTACGATTTAAATTAAGGGAGAAAGCGAGGTGTGACAACGGATGTTGTTTGACATGCAAAATCATTGGGGTTCCGTTTTCACCATTTGGCTTCGGTGCAATAAAACACTAAAACTATAATGAGATGTGCCAGCAATCCTACCTACCTATAATCTACATAAATAATTTTAAAAAACGAACATACCGAATGCATTTACATCGAATTAGGAAGTTCTATAAACTTATAGTAAGTAAGATCAATCAGGCTGTTGGTTAGGCTAGTTTCGAATGCTGGCTGGATACTAGATGAGCTTACGACACACGTACTCACAGAAAGCAGCGAGGCCGGCGCCGAACGCCAGTTGCTGATGCTGTAGCAGCATCGGACGCGGACACAAAGGGAGCGGCGCTGGCGCCCAAAGTCTCGGCACCTGCTCCCCTCTACCACCTTCCTCTACCTCCACATCAGACGACGAATCACTCTCGAACCCCCTCGCCTTTTTATCTAGTCCTTCTGGCTTTTTGGGCTCCTCGAGATGTCCGTAAAGACGCGCGAAGAATTTCCGCGGCGACGACGGTCGCGAGGCATGCACCGCCGTCTCGGGAACGGTTAATTTATCCCGTTCCTCGCTCATCGTAAAACTTGTGACGGTGATCACGCGTGATGCCTGGACACTGCTATCACGTGGATTGACGAAGTCAGGTGCGTCCACAGGGAACAGGCGGCGGCCCCGCCCATCAATAGCTCGATCCCTTTCTATCCCGAACGGAAAGGAGAGGTAAGGGTAAATTGTAGCCAATTGAGGGGCTTGTTTCTAAAATCCCTACCTTTAGAGGCGTATACGGAATGCAGTCAGGTTTAGTATTTAGTTCAGTATAAAAATACTAATTACTTACTCGAATGGTGCGATCATAATGCATTCGAAACAAGTTTATTCCAATTGTGAGTAAGCACGTAAGCATACAAACACTTGTGTAGGTAACCTATCTACCTGGACCTACCTAACTTCATGCTAATAATATTATAAATGTCAAAGCATTCTTACATAGACCAGACCCCACGCTATGGTTCCCGGTGTCGTGGGTATTAGGAACTATGAGCATCCTGGTACCACAACACTCAGACCAGCAAGCAATATCTGCAGAACATACAAACATTTGTCCCGCAGCGGGAATCGAACCCGCACCTCTTGCGTCGCAGCTGGCTATTCGTGCGCCGCGTAATTGATTTTGGATCATCGGCATTCGTTTGGATGTTTGTCTATACTATAATTATAATAGGTACTTATTATAAAGGAAGTTTGTAAGTTTTGATGGACTTACCTATCTAGGTAAGTACGAGTACTAGGTACCTAGTACTCGTACGATTTCAAAAAATATTTCGCAAGTATTTATGGACCCTTAAAGTAGACATCGTTTAAATAAAGCACTTTTCGTGGAGACCAATTTTTGAACGTAAGTCGGCGAAAAAACAGCTGGCTACTTTTCATATATCGTTACATCGTGGGCGAAACGCAGAGGCTTCGTTGTTCTGAGGTAGGAAAAATCCACAAAGTTAAAAAAGTGTAAAGGTCCACAAAGTTGAAGACCTAATTTTAAGGCCAAATTTTTTTTTTTTTAATTTGAATGTCATTCTTTTGCATTCCGTATGCGTTAGCATTCTAGTAGTCTCTGTGCGTTATGGTTGTCAATAAAATTCCTAATAGTCTGCGTCACAAATTAAAAAAAATTGTCAGTGATAAAATTTGAGCACAGCATTGTCCAAGAAAACAATACATTTTACTGAATCGTTGTATTTACATCAAAATGCATAAAAATGGTGCTATGCTGACTGTGGCATGCGTGATGCTTTGCCTCACCTTCAACTACACCTTTCCTTTGCGCAGGGAAAATTCTAAATTGAATATTTTTGTTAATCGCAACGGTAAGGAACTTTACTACCTACCTACCTACCTTCGTACGTACTTTTTCTCCGCCTCTACCAGATAGCTACGAAGCTACGAACATTGCTACGACATTATACGAATTAGACCTACAGGAAAGATCAAACAGTGACGACCAAAGAAAAATATGAATGCCTCAACCCCAAAAAAATGAACCCCCGGAGGTATCTGAAAATACCCAATGTAGGTACCTACCTAAGTTCCTCGACTTCTTATAGTTTTCGAGTTATGATTTTTTTTAATTCTGATTGAGGATTTTCGGCCGGAAAGGTCATTTTTTTTCAAAAATTTTTAAATAGCTTTTTCTGGATTTTATTTTTAGTAATATGGTCGTTATAAACAAAAACAAACACGCTCACAACTGTCTTCTCCATGATGGGCATCCTCAGATACATACCTACTCAGTGAGTACCTAGATCATGGAGGATACCAAGTAGGGGTAGTCAGCGGCACGTCCAAACATAATCTACATTTTGTACATTTCCGAGTTTTTGCAAGTAATAGATTTACCTACCTAAATTTACTACCATAAAGGTTTTGCGCGTAGGTAGGTAACTAGCTTACCTAATTATTCAGTGTTATGTTTTAGAATCCTTGCACTGCGGTAAAAGCCAACATGAGAATATCGTGGATCGCACGAAGAAAATGGCTGCTCACATCGAAAATGCTTTGAAAGTCATGAAGGAAACTAGCGACATCAACGGAAATAGAAAAAGCAAGAAGCAAGCAAAATGTCCAGAAACAAAAAACACAGACGATGACCTTAGCCATTTTGAGCAAATGGTTATCAAGAAAAAGAATCCGTACCTAGACCTGAAAGAATTAGAGTTAAAATATTACAATCCAAAAAACACCAGACAAAGTGAAGACTCAGGGTCCAACTTTGGAATGGATCCCAGTCTATGCGAACCATTGGATGGACCTAATGTGGAAATCACTAACAGAGGATTATCTGGATTTGCTATTCCTACAAAACTGCTCAAGGTTAACGAAGCCGATGATAAAATCAAATTGGAAAAACCCACAGACGATGCCTCTGCGGTTAAAACGATTGCAAAGAAACAGTCTGACCATCTAAATCGTGATACTCAGTTACTGAATACTTTGGAAAATGATATCAGAAAATTTGAAGAGAGTAAAGTTATTAATAATTTGTAGCTTTTTTATATGTTGTTGAATTTATATACCTATCCAGTACAAGTGTATAGTACAGTGGGACAACACTGATCGGCGTAACTTAAACTTAACTTTAGTTGCAGAGTTATTTGAAAAGTAAAGGACGACACGGTCCTGAATACGTCATGTAGGTATTTCCAAACACTGCACAAAACGTGACAAAACAAAAAACTCGACAAAACGTGAATGGCCTAAACGCGAACTGGACCAAATGAGAATAAGACTAAACGCGTCTAAGAGGAAATGATAGACGTCTGTTTATTACGATGGATGAGTGGGAACTTGTACCTAATTAATTATAGATATTTTGAAAGTCAACGTAACGGTCACTGGTTTTCAAGTTTAGCGACCGATGGTTCTCGTAGATAAAATATATTTGAGCTACCTGAGTTTCATTGATATTTGAACACAAGATCTAAACTTATCCCAAGCAAAAACAAAAAGCCAAATTGTCTATAGAATAAAAATCCGATAAACATTGCTTTGCACAACTTTTATTTGGATATGCAAAATCTTACAAGTATTTTAAGCTTTTGTAAGTAACCATATAATATCTAATGGTCTAAAAACAGTACTTAATTTATTTTAGATAGGTAGAAAAGTGGGTAACACGACAAATAAGTTGGTTTATGTCATGCGTCGTTGTTTGGATCTTGTGACCACCGGTAACGTACCTACGTACGAAGAGCCTTTCTATGCATTTGACGTAAAGAGGATACTTTATCTGCTTTATCACCAAAACGGCTTATCTGATTAGAATATGTTTTTTTTACAATCGAAGAACCTTGTTTGTTTGTTCACAGTTTTCATTTAAAAGTGTAACTATTGCTGCTTCTTATCTTGTTCTTTAGAAAGTACAATGGGCGGTCTTATCGCTTTAAAGCGATATCAACAACAACCAGACAATCTTTGGACGAAGAGAATAATAAGAGACTGTGATAGTGGCGGGGGTTTACATAAAATAATAAAATATCTCCATTTAATAAAGAATAAAGAAAACAATTTATTTGACACAATTCACACAGACAACCTATATCAGTACTACCTACTTATGAGTACTATGCTAACTTAGTGAAAAATTAGAGTATTTTTCGCTATTGCTAAGATTTAATGTGACCGAATCTAATTCTTCAAGTTCCAAATCAAAGAACATATTACTAATATGGCGTTCAGCTAATATTCTGTTTCGTGGACTGAGCTTGCGTAGTTTATGTGCAATCAGTTGGCCAAATATTGCATACTCATCTTTGTTGCATATTTGTTCAGCTGCATTTGTCATTATGTTATATGGATCATGTTCTCTTTCGAGCCTCTTAGTTTTACTAATGGTCCTTTTGGTATGCATTGGCTGAACAAATTCATGTTCTTTATCTGACAAAAATTGTACTGGATCAGTAGCATAAGAATCTGTATCTTCATCTTGTATTGAAGCTTCGTAGGCTGGATCAAAATGCTGAAACAAAGTATTTATTTAATATTGAAATTACAACAATAAATGCTTATACAAACCACAGATATCATAATGATGTGCTTACAAACTATGGCTTCACATAGAGGTGTGTTGCCACTACAGGCAAATTTGGTATTATATTCTTTATTGTACACAAATAAACTCATTAACATAAGACAGAATGAGAGGACATGTGCAAAGGCAAACTGAACCCTAAAAAGAGTTTACATTGTTTTAGACACCAGAATAGGTGGTTAGCTACCTAAAAAGATAGATAAACTAGGTAAGTAAGTACTTATTTTTAAAATAAGTATGTATTAAGGGCATCACAATGGAACGACCGATGTGGCGCGGTGGGCGAAGGCTACACAGGAGGTTGCGGGTTCGATTCCCGCCCTGGGACAAATATTTGTACGATCTGCAAATATTTGTTCCGGGTGTTCTGGGTATTTTCTATGTATAATAAAAATATCTATCTATGTAATTAAGTATATCAGTCATCTAGTACCCATAACACAAGCTCTTGGGGCTAGATGATGCTGTGTGGTTTGTCCAGCATTATTTATTATTTTATTATTTATTAATAAAGCAGAGGACTTTGATCAGATTACAAAATTATTATTTAAAATTATTATTCATAATGTACGTGGGATACTCAGAAAGTTTTGAGAAACTAAAAAACTAACTTCTATGGATAAAATATTTTAATTAAATCTTTTCAAAGAACTCTCCACCAGCCTCTATACAAAGTTTCATGCGTCTGAACCAATTTTCGAAACATTTTTTCCAGTCCGCCGCTGACACCACTTCCACGGTCTCGTAATGGAATTGAAATCAGATACCCCGTCAAAGTGAAGAAACTAGCGATCAAAATATTCCATGCGCTTCTCGATCGCTTCGCTTTCGTAGGCGTTGGTTCGTTTTGAAACAGCCAAACTGTCGACTGACGCTTTGTTTCTGGATCGTATTGATAAATCCAGGATTCGTCACCTGTCACAATGTCGTAAACGCGCCGAGACGAGCCTGATTCAAATTTTTGAATCATATCACGGCACCACTCCACACGGGCCTGCTTCTGAGTTTCGGTGAGGTTGTGCGGCACCCAGCGCGAAACTATCCTCCTCACGCGAAGGTGCTCCTGTGAACGCTTCCGAACCAATCTGCAGTGTATGTTGAATCTCTTCGTATGTAATTCGCCTGTTTTCTTGAATTATTTTTTTTACTGCCAGCACACTTTCTTCCGTAACAGCCGTCGTAGAACGACCACTCCTTTGTTCATCCCCCAAAGTAAGGCGACTGCGCTTGAACTCGCTATGCCAACGGTAGATGGTTGCTTTTGAAGGTCCTTCATCCATAAAAGCCATTTGAAGTCGATCAAATGACTCATCAGGTTTTAAGCCACATTTAAAATTGTAGAAAATCATCGCATGAAAATGCTCTCGATGCAGATCCATTTTAAATGAGAAAAGATAATTTAATTTGACACTCGAAAAAATGTGGAGGGAAATTTGAAATTCAAACAATGGTATTTTTACTTTTAAATAACCAAATTTTTCAAAATAATTACAGGTGGCCAGTGCCTTCCTACATAAAAACATTTTTTTGCAAAACTTTCTGAGTGGCCTGGTATTTGCTCATGCTGTCAAAAATTAACACTGGTTGGTCACATCAAGTGGTTAATTCCTCTATAGGTCACATAATATTTACAATCAAAACCTCTACTTGCTTCTCTACTTGCTCTAGATGTCCAGCGTTATTTATTTAATCAAACAAGGACATAGGATGTACATACAGTCCTTCACCAACTGATTACCTGGGGTTAAAAGATTGTTATTGAAGATGTGTATTTTGTTTATTTTTTTTAATTACAAATAAACAAAATACACCAGAAGTATCACTTAGCTTATGGGACAGAACACAACTTTTCAGGAAAGCCAAAAAAAACATCTGTGTTTTCTTATATTTTAGTTCAATTTTAATGTACTCTTTCAAAGTATATTAAATTTCTTGCCTTTTACTATTACAACCTACTTATTTATTTGCTATTATTATTTATAAGTGCCTATATATAATATATATTAAGTAAATTTGGTTAGGTATATAATATATTTTATATAAGTAAGATAATAATTGTAGCATGCTACTGCCAATCACAACAAATTGGGTTGGCTGGTAGAAAATGTTTTAGCATTAAGTCTGCCTATTGTTCACTTTTCACAAAATCTGCAATAAAGTGTTAATAATAATAAAAAGATACCCAAATTCTGTACACCACTTGATTTTGGCGGAATTTTCAGAGGTGGAAATTCTGAATCCAACGATGTATGTATATAACTCATTGTGGCCAAAATGTCCATAGGCCAAGTGATACTTCTAATATCAAAATTTCATGCCTACGGACATTTAGTCGTTATTATTTATAGGTTGATACTCACCATTTCAGAAGTATTTTCTTCACATTCTCTGGTTTCTCTGGAGGTTATGGAGTCCAAAATGAATGAGAGTGACTTGTACGCAAACCATGAGGATTCGTAGTAGTCTTCTGCTTCAGCATCATCATTTTTAGTCACAACTTTTTGATGTTCTTTTGATAAGTATGACCGCAAGCTCTTAATCTTGCTTTTAACTGTTTTCACATCTACATTGTGTTTGTGACCCAGGGCAGCCAAAGCGCTGTTCCTCTTTGTTTTATTTGTGTAATCATCGTGCTTAGTGTCCCATAATAATTGGTAAGTTCGATAATTTTCTATAAATGCCAATGTTTTTTCTTTATCTTCCGTCATCTTCATCAAATTGAATATTGAATTGAGTACTGAGCACAGCACAAAGTACCTAGGTAATAACTAGTTCACTTCATTACATTTATAATAAGATATCTCTCAAATCATCGCTGATTTACTTAGATTTAGATAGCTTCTCTCTGATTAGTGGTGAGTCCTCAGCACGTGTGGCACCACAATTGTAGCTACACACTTCCTCGAAACGAGGCCTCACTCTTTTCGTTTGGACGAGCTACCACACCACACCAACACAGTTGCCGAGCCGCGAGGAAAGATCGTGTTGGCTCGCACATCGCTGTGCATGCGTGCAAAAGTGAGGAAGGAGGTGAGGTGTCGTCCGGCTCGCGAGCTATAGCGTGTTGTGGTTGTGTGCGAGCGAGTTATGTGATAAATGTATGTATCTGCATTATCGGTCGGTCGGCCGCTCTCTCGAGTGAAGGATTTCGTTGGTGTGGGGTGTAGTGTGGACTGTGGTGACAGTTCGATACCTATCGTATCGATCGAGTGTTGTTGAGTAGGTAGGTACCTAGTCGGCCTTACTTGACCGACACGTTCCGTACTGTTCAATTCCACGCCATGTGTATTTGCATGTATCTACAGTGTGTGTGTGTGTGTGTGTGTATTTTGGTAAAATTATTCAAATTAGGTACATACCTATTAAAATTATTATGTTAGAGAAAATTGTGTCAACAAAAACTAGGTACCTACTACCTACTAGGTTGATCTTGATCTAACAATAAGAACTTACATATAAATATTACGCTTACCTTGGTACCTACTTACTATTCCAAAACGGTTCAGCCGTTCATTACCAAAATTCTTAAAACAAACATTCAAAAATCTGACTGATAGAGACCTACCTACCTACCTCTTACCTAAAGTAGGTAACATTAATTAATTGGATCGTTAAATATAGATAGTTGAATAGGTATATAGCTGTCTTGTCTATTTGCACCATTCCTAGTTGACTGTGGCTTGTAGATTACTTACTATTTTCTAACAAACATTGTGATACCTAACCAACCTACCTATTTTCGCATTGTTATAAAAAGAGATCATTCTATGGCCAATTGCTCCATTCATTTTCATACAAGAATGTTTCTGCCTCTTCCTCAATACAAAAGTGACCACACAACACAATTGAGTAGAGTAGAGTAGGTACATGCTCGCCGGCACACAACACGTGCAGCATGCCGCCTCGCACATAGCACTCCAGTCCATTACCACACCACACAACACGCACAGTGCACACTGTGTTCCCAAGACTGCCTCACTCAACTACGTTTAGAAACTGCCTCACCTCAATTGTGGTACCACAGTGTGCTGGCTCAGTTGTAAAACTGAGCCCCTCGCACGATCCTCGTTTTCAAACAGTGTGCTACTCATGACTATCTCTGATCTCTCTCTCCTCTATCGAGAAGAGGAGTCCCTGTATTGTACGTCCATGTAATGCACAACCATGGAAAGTACACCCCTGGAAAGTACAGCCAGTATTACAAACCATTGGTTTCAAATACTTGGTTTGTAATACTGGGCGTACATTCCTTGGCGTGCATTCCCTACACGTGTTGACCTTGTACGGCCAGTTTTGTACAACCCTGGAATGTACAGCCATGGAATACGAACCAATTTCATGCTCTGTTTTCATGTGCGAGTGCTATCAAGGGGCAAGTGCTGTGTTGCCATAGTATTTTACGCTATTAGTAAATTAATGTAGATGTAGTAAGTAGATTAGTTATTTATGTCGGGTTTTTGCAGATGAACTAACCGGTTGGTTTTATTTATTTGAACCCAAGTTTGTTGGATAAAGTTCGGATAGCAATCCTCCTTTTCTGAGTGGTAATAAAAAAAAACCTAATAACCTAACCAATCCAAGACGGATTTGCTTAGGAAGGATTTCTCAGGCCAACATTAACTTATTGTTTACATTATTTATCAATGGAAACTCTTAGTTGAACATATTAAAACTTGCTCAGTGCCAACGAGGCTCGTTCTCGTCATGCGACTTATTCGCATCGACCAATGAGAGCTCACGGATATGACGAACTCGCGACCAATGAGCGTCGAGAATATTGGTTTGTAATCCGGGGTGTACATTCCAGGGGTGTGCAATACCGTCATGTGTTTAGTTTGTACGGAGCGTATTGTACGACCATGGAAAGCACACCCAGATAATTCAAACCAAATGGTTTGTAATACTGGCTGTACTTTCCAGGGGTATGCATTCCATGGTTGTGCTTGCATGGACGTACAATACGGTCTCCCGAGAAGAGACCTTCCTTTAGGAGTTCCTGTATTGTACGTCCATGGAATGCACAACCATGAAAAGTACGGCCAGTTTTGTACAACCCTGGAAAACAGCCGTGGAATACGAACCAATTTTATGCTCTGTTTTCATGTGCGAGTGCTATCAAGGGGCAAGTGCTGTGTTGCCATATGTTTTTACGGAGAGTATTGCACGACCATGGAAAACATACCCACATACAAACAATTTGGTTTGAATTATCTGGGTGTTGCTTTATTTATTTATTTTATTTATTTAGCACTCAGAAAAGGAGGATTGCTATCCGAACTTTACCCAGCAAACTTGGGTTCAAAATAAATAAAAACAACCGGTTAGTTTATCTGCAAAAAACGGACATAAATAACTAATCTACTTACATTAATTGACTAATAGCGTAAAATAATATGGCAACACAGCACTTGCCCCTTGATAGCACTCGCACATGAAAACAGCATGAAATTGGTTCGTATTCCACGGCTGTGTTTTCCATGGTTGTACAAAACTGGCCTTACAAGGTCAACACGTGTAGGGAATGCACACCAGGAATGTATGCCCAGTATTACAAACCAAGTATTTGAAACCAATGGATTGTGATAATGGCTGTACCTACTTTCCAGGGGTGTACTTTCCATGGTTGTGCATTCCATGGACGTACAATACAGGGACTCAAATAATGCCAGACTCCTACATCGCTCGCCCGCCTATTCGACAGAAGGAAAGATCGCCAGCACAGATTAAATTTTTTTGCTCTTACAATTACAATACAAAATAATACAAACCAAAGAGAATGTAACGCTACGCTAAGAAGAGCGGGAACTTAGACCATACGAGTTCGAAAAGGATCTAGATCATTTAGTGAAAAAATACAAAGATACCAACCAAACAGCCTAATATCAAAACTGTCAATCATGGATAGTGCTGCCAGAAGTCGATATTCTAGGGCTGTCCCGCATTTTATCGACATCGATAAAACGAAAATTATTTTTGTAGCCCCACCCCGTTTGCTAAGTACATTATATAGAGGGAATAAATAAAACATGAAAAAATACGTAAATGCCAAGATTTATTTTACCCACATACTCTGCTTTCTTTACAACACCCTCCACAATACTTGCTCATCTAACTACCTCAAAAAACGTTTTTCTCCATTCTTCCCTCATCTTAAGACCGTCTTGCTCGTTCCTCTCAACATCTTCGACTCCCGATTTCTGAGCATTCAACCTCTTTCTATACGGACTCTTTTAATCGCGGCAATCCAAGAAAGAAAGCAGAACAAGGTTTAAGAACAACCTTGTTCTGCTTTCTTGGATATCTCTATTCGTTCTTCAAATTCAGCAAAGTTTTCGTTGATCCGCTGGCATCGACATACAAATCGAATCTCATGAAGCTTTTCAATAGGCACATGAACAAGGTCTTGTTTTCCAACTACACGAACCCACTCTTTACACCTTAAATTAAAAAAAATATATATTACCACTGGTAGGCTACATAATAAATAAATAAGCCTTATATTCAGACACAAATTATTTGTCATTAACATTATCTTATAAGTGGCGATGGGCTTGCAACCTGTCAATTGAAATGCTAACTAGGTACTTGCAAAACGTGGGTATTTACCAAATGTTATGTTTAGATGTGCCTCTGTATCTGGCATCCTCAAAGATCTATGCACTGAGTATGTATCTGAGGATTTCAATCATAGAATACAGTCATGAGTGTGTTTGTTTTATGTTTTCATTACATGTCCTTCATTTATAATAAGTCAAAGGTCGGGCCACTACCTACAGTTGGTTAAATCCATGAATTTAAGACTAGAAGAAAACCAAAAAATATTGTGTTGGTAGAAGCCATATGCCAAGCGTAATAAGTATAATAAGTACATAATAATATGTACTTATTATACTTATTGTTTATAAGTAGTACATTCAAATTCTATCTAAAATTATTCATACAACAAATGTACATAGATATACAACAACCTCTGTGGCGCAGTGGGCGAAGGCTCACCTGAGACGCGACGGGTTGTGGGTTCGACTCCCGCCGTGTGACAAATGTTTGTGTGATCTGCAAATATTTGTCGTGGGTCCGAGTGTTTTCAATATATGTATGTATTTACAAAAAGAAGTATATAAGTAGTATATCAGTCATTTAGTTCCCATAATAGCTCTGCTTAGTTTGGGGCTTAATAACGCAGTGTGAAAAATGACCAGCATTATTATTTATTTAGAGATGAAAAATCACTCACTGACTTAAAAAAAATACAAGACCTACAAAGCTGAAAGTTGACATGCATGTTCCTCCCAGATCCTAGGTTAAAAAGGTTCCCAATATTCCTACGGGCAAAGTCGTGGGCCTGGCGGGCCACTAGTAGTATTCTCTTAAGTTGTGTGGATGGAATTAGGGATGTAAAGTACTTACTGGTTTTCATCATCCACTTCTTTGCTTTTCTCTGACTCCACAAACTTTATTTTTACCCATGTTTAGTAGGTGCAAAACAAACTTTGAACAAACTTTAACTTATTTTTTGCGTCATCTACATGTACCACAGCTACGTACAAACGACTAACATCTTTTATTATTATTTGCGTCAAATTTTGACGTTTTGTTGGTAGAATTGTATCTGATCGAAAGGTTGGTACACAAAAGTTAAGATCACAGTAGGCATGGAACATTTCATAAGTAGCAGTGAAAAATCATATGAAATACTTTTTCATACGTCGTATCTGCGACTTTCCTAAACACAGGTTGCTAAAAATCGCAGCGAATGAAATCGCAGATCGTTCGGATTTCATAGACATCAGTCGATAAAACCAAAAAACCGTTTCCGTGTCGTCGCGAGCGAGATACGCTTAATGCCTATTATGGCGTGCAAGAAAGAGAGAAACGTACTTTGCCGATACGTCGTCAAACGATGCGACTTAGTATTGCGATAACTTGACATTTATAAGCATTTTTATTGTCTGTCCCCAAATATATTGCAAAATTTGCGTTAGCTTCACGTCACTTTCTGTAGCAAAACTTCATAAAATATGACAGGATATCGCATTAAGCCGCGTCCAGACATGTATCATTTGCCCGATCCGATCACCGTATCCGTATCGTCGACGTGTATCATGATCGCATATGTGGACGGGTAATGATACGCGTATCATGATACGCGATCTCGATACGCCGTTATGATACGGCCCGTCCCATGTCGTGTCGGTTTTTGTCCGATCATCAAAGGTGATACAGATACGGACGTGGGTCAGTCTGGACGCGTCACTCGCGACGCTCGGTCGGTTGCACGTGCGCGTCATTTTCAGTCCTTGCCGTGAAGTAAAAACAATGAAAATGTTATTAAATTTATCGAGGCCTATAAAGAAAAGCAAATATTATGGGACCCCAGCCACAAAAGCTATTACAACAGGAATCTGAAACAGGAGGCCTGGTATGAACTCTACGTCGAAATGGAGTGTCCAGTTGGCGAATTGAAGAAAAAGATGTATTATTTGTTGGCTGCCCTTCGCCGTGAAAAATCAAAAATCGCTAAAACCAGTACAACAGGAAAAGGTAAGTAGATACTGCTAGTGCGTGCAAAATCTATGCCGGTTTGTGAAGTTCGCACAAGTCGCCCGCCCTCCCCTCCCCGGTCGGCGAACAGAGTGGCATTATTTTGACGCACTCTACTCGTACCCGTTCATGAAAACTCAATTGATATTTTATAATTATTATTTTATTATTATTCCTCTTTATTTATCTTTAATCTTAGATTAGGCTTTTTACAATATGGATATAAAAGTAAAATACATATTAAATGAAATTACAAAACATAAACACATAAAAAAATATATTATTATTTTTAATTTAACTACACACTAATACCAGAAAAAGCCAGAAATTAAAAACTTTACTCTGAATGTGATAGGATTAGAACAGTTATACTTATTTCGATATCGTAGTAGTAATCATTGCATACTTTTAAATTATAGGAGCTGATGAAGTATACCAGTCTTCTTGGTTCGCTTTCAAATATTTGCAATTTCTGATGGACAGAAACAAGCCTCGCCCGAGAATTAATACTGTGAGTATCTTCAGCACAACCACATTATTACGTTTAACTTTAATTATTTTGATTTTGATTTAAAAAAAATCAATTTTTTTATTAGGAGACACCATGTGGTTGCCGCGGCGGCATATGCTACGGCCTTTAAATCTTATTCATATGATCTTGCCATGATAATTTTCCGACTGTACAGCAATATTCAGCAATTTTATCCCTCATTAACTGGGCCGACAAAGAAGGCCTGCGTGGGGTATTCGTGATAGGCAATAATGAAGTTATATCGTTATTTTCGAGACGCCATCTACTATCAATACTATCTGATGGTGCATACATTTTAGCAGAATTAGTACTTTTTATTAAGAAGTTGTGAAGATGACATATTGTCATCACAATCAGTTGTGCCGTTTCAGGTTGGAGTAGCATTGGCTTTCGTAGTACTCTAAAAACACTAGCTGAAATGCCAAAAGCATTTTCAACCACTCGTCGAACTCTTGATAATCGATAATTAAATGTTTTTTTTAATGATCCTTTAGGATGTACACCTGGATATGGCTTCATAATATGGATACCTAACGGGAATGCACTGTCTGCTACAAAATAGTGTGGTATAATGCTATTCGTTCCTTCTAATAGTTTCGGAGATGGAAGATTTAATGAGTTATTTGAATTTTTTTCCTTGAGAATGGAATCATTAAATACACCTCCATCGGAAATTCTCCCTTGACACCCTACATCGACAAATATAAATTTATATGAAGCATCAACTAAAGCGAACATAACAATACTAAAAAATTGTTTATAATTATAAAACTCCGATCCGCTATTGAAAGGTGCCTGCAACATGATGTGTTTCCCGTCCATAGCACCAACCACGTGTGGAAGATCCCAACAGTTTTGAAACTCGGAACTAATTTCCTCCCATTCTTGATGCGATGTAGGCATCTGTAACAAATATATTATAATTATTTTATTTTGCTTGCAGGAAGGCCAAGACCGCGCTTTGAAGGATAATACATCTGAAAATGAGGAAAATGACGACATAGGTGAAGATCATGATCAGTCACAAGATAAACAACCCCGTTCCACCGCGAGCACTGAATCGGACCAAACAACCGATAACGCAAAGAATTCATCAAAATCGCAATTCAAATCTCCACTTCCGAAAAAGAGGAAATACGTCGCGAACCAGAACCCAATGTTACAATCGGCATTTGATTTGCTGAAATCATCAGCTTCGGCTGCTAAAGCGGTAGCTACTGCTTCGACCGCACCCGCTACCGGATTAGACCAGTATCAGCTATACGCTAATTATTTGGCAGGCAAATTTAGGGGTTATTCCAAGCAAACCTACATGACTGTGGAACATCAAATAAACAACATCCTATATAGCGATGATTGTGGACAATATGAATATCAGCACGGGTACTCCACTCCGGCATCTACATATCCCATGGCTGAGACTACAACTCCACAAATGTCTGTAAATTCTTCTTATTCAAACAGAGCACAAAGTTTAGCCCCGTACATGACTGAAAATCAAGCACATTCTCCAGTGACTCAAGTGGATGATTCGTCGATGGATTCCGAAGATTCTTTTCGTGATTTGATCCGTGACATCAATTATTAGTAATAAACAATAATTGTTTATAAACTTATAAATAATTGATGACATGGATCAATAATTATTTCTATAATAAAAAATATCCTACCTTGATGTTGTCTTTTAATGCCTCCACGATAGCTTTCTGGCACTATAACACTTATCGATTGTTTCGAAACTCTGAATAAATATTGCAGGCTTGTATAGGAATCTCCGCTGGCTAAATATCTCAAAGTGATACTTAATCTTTCTTCAACAGAAATTGCTTTCCTGTGTGTAGTATCCGTTTTTTTTTCATTTTGTAGCCAATCAAATTTATCAAATATTCGAAATCTTAGGTCTCTCATCAAAGCTCTTCCTCCAAGTCTGTTTCTGTTTTTAAATAATTCCGTTTGCCACCATCGTCTCTGTTTTGGTTTTGAGGTTAGAATATTGTGAATGGCATTATAACAGGCACATGAAATTGCTAAATTCTCGTACACTTCAACCAACTGCGACGACATGTTTGATCGAGAGCAGAAACTAAACTGGGCAATTTGATACGCGATCATGACTATTGTGAAGATACGGATACGGAGCAAATCGGAGGCTTCCACAACTTGATACGGGGCTTGATACAATACGCAGATACCGATACGGTAATCGGATACAGTGATAGGATCGGGCAAATGATACATGTCTGGACTCGGCTTTAGGCCACGAAATGAAATTTGAAAATCATTGACTGTGAAATAGCAGTGAAAATAAAATATAATTTCACCAAATGAAAATGATTTAAAAGTAGCAATCATTTCCATGCATATAGATCACAGTATAATTTGTTTCCAACGGTATTAATTTGTATTGTGTTTCCAACGGCTGATACAAACAAATCGCCAGCAACTGTCATTTAGTCACCCGTTCGTTAGTCCGTTACGTGTTTGATAACCTAAAGTTTGCTTGCCGATTAGTTGTTTTTACGCTACCCAGATTAGAGTATCCCAACTAGTCTGTGGTTGTTATTTCCTCTATGATTATGTCTAGGAACTAAACTATCCACTTCGTTTCTAAATAATTGTATTCTAGGCTATTCTATCTCCGTCTAGGTTTCTCAGAGTTTCTCTTAATAACTCGTTGTTCTCCCATAAACGTTGTGATTAGTTACTCTGTTTTATCACATCGCACCTATAATTCTATGAATATATAAACGATTCATCAACTAATCACTACGTTTAATATAAACTGTTTGATTATTAATAGATCGCACGCACCATCTTCGCTCCTACCGACAATAGAGGAATGTTGGTTTTGGTTGGTACTTGTGGTTATAGATTTAAGTAAATATAAATAGCGTTGTTATTTCCATCCAGGTCCAAAATGGAACTGCAGTATAAAGTTCAGAACTATGATTGGGGAAAGCTGGGTAAGGAGAGTACTGTTGCAAAACTATTGAAGAGTGCTGACCCCAGTGTGTCTATTGATACCAGCAAGCCATATGCTGAATTGTGGGTGGGAACTCATCCAAACGGACCTTCGCTAATCATTGAGAGGGGTATCCTACTGTCTGAGTACATCAAAGATAACCTGGATGCGATTGGACCTGCAGTGAGGCAGAGGTTTGGTGTGGCGGTGCCTTTTTTACTCAAAGTTCTGTCCGTTCGAAAAGCCTTGTCCATTCAAGCTCATCCTAAAAAGGTAAGAATAAGAGTTATTCTGACTGATCCTAATAATATCCTATTCTTCTTGAAATACCTAAATATTTGTTGCTAATATTATTTTTGACAGCTGGACTGTTCTGGGTGCAATTTAGAACAATATAGTTTGTGCCCTAGAATAGCTATAATATATAATAGAATAGAATAGATTAAGGTACCACTCATGGAAGTCAGTGGGTAGAAGTTAGTTGAATTTTTCAAACCCTTATTTCATGTTTTTTCAGGACCATGCAGAGGAACTCCACAAAGCATTCCCTGACATGTACAAAGACCCTAATCATAAACCTGAACTGGCAATAGCTCTAACCCCATTCCAAGCGCTGTGTGGATTTAGACCACTAGCAGAAATTCAAGATTTTATAAGAAGTAAGTTTCAAGATTCCATAAGATTTGATGTAACAGGGTTTTGTTTGTGTGTTTATTTGTCTGTTACCATTTATCTCTGAATCTGCTTAGTTTTTTGCAATTAATATGTATGGGCATGGTTCTGAGATAAATTTTACTGTCTCAAGTCACTAGGGGGCGCTCCTATAGACAACGGAAAACACATTAACAGAACACAAGACACAGTGGTAAACACTGTGTTTAAAATCAAGTTTTTTCCTCGCTGGTGGTGGGGAACAAGCGAAACAATATAGTTTGCAACAAGTGCATATGTGTGTGGACAATTTTAATTGTTTTGAGAAATCAGTCCAGTGAGTGTTTTCTCAACTTTTGTCTGTAAATCTTTCTGCTAGGTTTGGGTCTGGTAGGTTTGGGTCCATATCTCTTCAGTCTGGAGAATTGAAGACATCTCAAAGGTTGCGGGAAGTTGGTGTATGGAGGTGCCCAAGATTGTTCACCATGATACTCCTTGGGTTCGACCTATGCCCAGCAGTGGACTTCTATAGACTGACTGCATTAGTCTGTAGGCAACTTTTATGTTGTGAAACAAAGTATGGCAATTTGTGTGAGGGTTTTATATTGATGTTAATCCTCTATTTGACTCAAAATTAAACTTAGTCATTTAATGATCTTGGTGGATTAATGTGATAGTCAACAAGTAAGCTTCACTTGCTATCTTATCTGGGGTAATAAATTTATTGAACAACTAATGTTTTCATAAACCCCTACATAGATAGTTGTAGAGAGTATTGAGAATTTCAACTTAAATATATAAATAATGCTGGACATTTTTATACATACATTATTTAGCCCCAAATTAAGCAGAGCTTATATTATGGGAACAACATGATTGATTTTAGAATATTATTACGATTATACCACATACTTTACTATTCTCCAAAATGATACCAAACCACAATCATTTTAATTCTATAACATGATTGATATACTACTTATATACTTTTTAATGTAAATACATACATAATATACATAGAAAACACCCAGACCCGAGACAAATATTTGCAGATCATACAACATTTGTCCCACGGCAAGAATCGAACCCGCAAACATCTGTGTCTCAGGTGGGCATTCGCCCACAGCGCCACTGCGGTCGTCACTATGACATGATTAATTCATAACAAAAATAAAATAAAATACTTAATAACTTATTATTATTCGGGGAACAAACACAACACTTTGGATTTTGGAAACGCACCCGACGTTAGGCGAACGCGACCCGAAAGTACGACGTTGTAAGTTTGGCGCGGCCGAAAGGTTCGGCTGTTTTTTGGCCAAAACCGAACCTTTGGCCGAAACATGATATTTAGGCCGAATCCGACCGAAACCGAAACCGAAACTTCGGTCGGACACTACTTATAATAAATATCTTTGAGCTATTTTCAAAGTTTTCCGTGATGATTGATTGACAAGTAGACTTATTTTGTTGCAATAACAAACTTATGAGATACCCTTATAATTTCAGAATTGCCAGAACTTAGTCAGATTCTTTCAAAAGAGAGTGTTGAAAGTTTCCTATCGCACGGCTCACAAGGTGAGAGCGATAAGGTCCTTAAACCGGTGTTCCACTCGTTGATGACCAGTGATAAGGATGCAGTGGCCAGCGCGCTGAAAAACCTTCTTAAGCGACTGGAAAATGAAGGTAACACACTATTTCTTTCCGCTCGATTTATTAGCCGGTATTGCGTTTGAAGTCAAAGATACATAGATATAAAATGTATTTTTGTTTATCATTAAAAATAAGCATATTTTAATTTATAAGACACTAGCCTCAGCCCACCGCTTCGCCCGCGTGGTACCCGAAAAAAAGGCGCCTATGTGTTATTCTGATGTATAAGCTATATTACTGTGAAGTTTCATCAAAGTCCGTTCTGTAGTATTTGCGTGAAAGAGTAACAAACGTCCATCCTCACAAACTTTTGCGTTTATAATAGTAGTAGGATTGAATGTCTAAACCCGACTTTAAATAATGCGGACCATCCTTGAAGTATCATACTCTACCCATTAAAATTATCATTAAATCGTTTAACAATTTGGCGAAGATATCGCGTAACATACACACAATAATAATATGATATAATAATATGTTGATAATAATTAAATCGCGATATTCGTGTTACGTTTGCAGTCCCCAGTTTAAGATTTCAATTCTTTCGGTAGTCTCACGTGCTTACGTTATTTTGCTCAATTGGGATGACACTTTCGAATAAAAAACAGAAGGAAAATCGCCCACAATAAATGTTTCGGAATATGATGTTTTTTTTTCGTGAATACCAAGATGATGATGTTTTTTTTAAGTTTTAGAGGGAAAATAGTAATTCCTCATGAATAAAACTTATGGACCACCTCATTCTCTATACAACAACAAGAGAATCATCAAATTCGGTGAATAATTGGCGAAGATATCAAGTTACAAACACACAATAAATAAATAAAAATACAGCCGAATTGAAAACCTCCTTTTGAAGTCTCTTAGACTCAAAGTCAAATTGTTTTCATTCATTGAAATCACAAGAAACGTCAGCATAAAAACTACGTGTATTTATGTTCAAGTGAATTTACGCCGATTTCTCGCGTGAGGCCTCAGAGGTACAATAATTATGGTGGATTTTGGGGCTGCGACGTGTTTTATATATTTTACTAAGACTTGCCTGCCCATTTCCACTTAGGCTTTAGATTTATTTTAAGAGCTATGTCGATTATCTTAGTTCTTCTACGTATTTTGTTTTCGGACTTTAGCACAAAATATTTTTTGTACAAGTAAACGCCAATCTTCTTTAATACCTTCGAGGTTGGCAGATAGAAAATGCTCTTAGCCTAAAGCCCAACACTTTTGTTTTAGTCCCATAAAGAATTAAACAACATGTTGTTTATTTATTTTCAGATGAAGAAACACAGAGGCATTTGATGTATACGCTATTGCAGCCACTTCACAAAGACTACCCAGGGGATGTTGGGTGCTTCGCCCCTTATTTCATGAATTACATGGAGCTCCGGCCCGGACAGGCCATATTCTTAAAGCCTAACTTGCCACATGCTTATTTGAGCGGAGGTAAAATTGTAATAATGTACACCCAACTGTCTCCTGTTCCTGTGGATATCAGGAACTACGAGTATCAGGGTAACACAACACCAATAAAGTCAGAAACAAATTTCTGCAGAAGATGCAAAAAATTGTTATGGTTCTTGAATGGCAATCACGAAACCGGAAGACGCAGATGGGTAGATAAAAAATAACTTTTAAACACAAATTACTCTATTACCGAATTCATGGATGAATACCTTTCATAACCATAATTTTAATATCTTTTAAAAATATGTAAGAATTCAATCATTAAATATGATGTATAAATATATGATGGGCGCCCCATTCGGCATCTTTTCTTCTTTCACTCTCCGCTATCAGATGTCATTCGCTATCATTGTCTATGGCGAAAAAAAAACTTTTTTCACAGACTGCATAGAATGCAAAGCTTGTTCTGACAACCAACGTGGGTCCATCTATGTCTATCTAGATACTTATCAATATTTTAATAATTATAATTCAAATCTACTTAATGTTTTAGGAGCCTGATTAATGTTTTGTTTTGGTAATGCTATTGCATCCATCTGTCACCATCCATACTAAAATATAGTTTTTTAATGCATATAAAAATGCTTCTTAGCATTGCCTCAGGGCCAGCTAATGCCTAAGGTCCAGACACAGATCTAATAATAAAACATTTATTTCGGATTTAACACCATTATTGTTAGTACTTAGTAGCAAATTAAATTTAAATGATTTTTTGTCTATAGCGAATAATACCCCAATTGTTTTCGTCAGATTGCATAGAATGCATGGCTTGTTCTGACAACGTGGTCCGCGCGGGTCTCACGCCGAAACACATCGATGTACCGACGTTGGTGTCGATGCTGGACTACAGCAGCCACGCCACCGACCAGCTGCTCTTCAACCCTCAGATGGAAGACGAGCATAGCTGCATATGGCGACCGCCGGTTCCTGACTTCGCTGTGGCTAAGATTAGGGTAACTATACCAATAATAAAATCCTACTTGTGGGGCTCCTGCCACCTCTGTTATCGGTTCGTTCAGATGCCTCTGCAGGGGTCGATTGAAAAGGAAATTATTTATATTTTGCTCAACGTGGACATATTTCTTTAATCAGTATTTTCCAGAAAAACGAATGCACAGAGTAGATACACACAGAGCTACCACAGATAATATATTATTTATTAAACTAATGTGGGTTGAGTTTTTCACACTTGTAAGGATGGATGTTTGTTACTCTTTCACGCAAAAACTACTGAACGGATTATGATGAAACTTTACAGTAATAAAGCAGAATTACACATAGGCTCCTTTTTCGGGTACCACGCGGGCGAAGCGGTGGGCAGAGGCTAGTAATAAATAATGCTGGACCATTTTTCACACAGCGTCATCTAGCCGCAAACTAAGCAGAGCTTGTATTATGGGAACTAAATGACTGATATACTACTTGTATACTTTTTTTTTAAATACATACAAATTATACATAGAAAACACCCAGACCCGAGACAAATATTTGCAGATCATACAAATATTTGTCCTGAGGCGGGAATCGAACCCGCAATCTTCTGCGCCACAGAGGTCGTCACTTACTATTACATATAATTAAGATGTTTCTTTACATGTTCATGATGACCTCGCTGGTGCGGTGGGCAAATAGCCGGCTGCGATGAAAGAAGTGCGGTTACGATCTCGCTGTGGGACATTTGTCCCGTTTGTTCTGTTCTGCAGATATTGTTTATTGTTTCGGGTCTGGTTGTTGTGCTGCCACAGTACTCATATTTTAAATATCCACGATACAGAAAAACCTAGTTTGGGGGTCAGACTTACGTATGTATCTATTGGCTGTGTATTAAATCAATCGCTACTTGAAGAACTGAAAAACGGCCATATTTGTGCACTGTCGCACAAATATGGTAGTTTTTGGGCGAAATACTTAATACAGTGATTGCTTTCACATGGTAGGGGAATGGTGGTACTACTTCCCGAATGAACTCTGAGGTGAGGCTCTGAAAATGGCCTAGTGATAGATGGAGGCCAAGTGATCATTTCACTATTGTGCTGAAAGAATTCAATATTCCCCCTTCAACCTCATGATCTCGTTGGCGCGGGATCAATGAATCAATATATTTTTCAGCAAAAAACGTATTATGACTTATTTATTTGTCTGCAGGTGGAAAGCGGAGGCTCTTATAACACAATAAACCGACCTAGCCCCAGTCTGATACTCATAACGTCAGGCGCAGGTACGGTGTGCGACACGGAGCCGATAATGGCACGACCCGGGATCAGTATCTTCCTCAAGGCAAGCCGCCAATTGACGCTCACTCCCAGCGAAGGATGCTATTTGGAAGCCTACCAAGCTATATGTAATGTCTGACATATAATTAATAACTAGAAATAACAATAACAAATGACTATATTTGCATAATGAACACTGTCCAAGTCCCCCCATAGACAAACAATATGCCATGACGAATAGTCTTGAACCACGTCTACCGATTTCCCGCAACCTTTATGTCATTTGTACATAGGGTGGTAGGCCTTCACTACACTACGCCGTCAGTTGATGCACTGCTGAGCCTGCTGTTCGGCTCTTGTCGACCATTTTTTGCTCGCATTCTCCACCAGTCGGGGGAACCATTCACTTAATCAGTCTGATAATAATCAATTATAATATCGCTGAGGCATCTATACCTACAATAACAGCGCGAGATCAAGTTCTGTCAACACATCAGTCTCTTAGGACTGATGTTGGCAAACGCGGACGATCGTCACTTGCGTGCGTCTTGTTCTTTGTGTTTAAAAATACAGTGACCAAGTTTAACGATGCCCTACTGCTCAATTAAATGGTGTGGTAAAAATACTCGATCTTCTAAGTACAAATCAGAGCACAGCAGGCGTGGCGGGACTCACACGACAGTTGACAGAAGAAATTCTGTCAACTGTCGTGAGAAACCATTCTGTCACAGAATGATTTCCTAGCAAATTATCAAACATTGCGCCTCCTGGGGCTATCTACTCTATAGAGTATATCAACAGTGATGCCATCTGTGATTTGTTTGAATGCAACTTTAAGTGGTTTTGTATAAATCTCAGTATACGAGTAAATATCGAAATATAGATAAAATATTGTAATATGTGATCCTATAAGAAAGTGCCTTTAAAAATCCTACTAGGTTAATAAAATATAATAATATAATGGTTCTAAAACCAAAATTCAATGTATTTTATTGCTAATTTCCTTTTGGATTCATACGTACCTACTTACTTAGAACCTATGAACCCTTCCTTACTTGCTTAGTGGTGTAAGCAACAGTTTCTAGTTTCATTTATTTCATAGGTATACCTTTATTTTAACTTCGTAAACAGCAAGCATTTAGTAAACTCTTGTGTAACTGGAATCAAATTACAAATTTCAATTTTCGAAATCAATTGATAGAACCGCTGGCAAATTATCAGACTGTTCTGAATAGCAAAAGTACTATTTGTAATCCACCGAATGCCTCATTTCACGGTGAGTAACTGTGGCCGTTGCAAAACGAATTAACGTTGATCTCAGAGCTTGCTGAGTGACATCGGTAAGCGAACTAATCAATAGATTATCCGGGTGGTTTCGCTCACTTTTTGCAAAAGTTACGAAGTGCTTAATGAATTTAATGTTACGATAGAATACTTTCCGAGGCATTGGTCTTGTGTACAGACATTTTATAATATTTAGTAGGTCTAAGATTTTTTATCTAAATAAACTAATATTAAGAAGAGGTAAAGTTTGTGCGTAAACTCCGAGACTTCTCATCCGATTTAAAAAAAAACTTGTATCAATATTTGAATGAATGGACTTTCAGGGTGGATATAGGCTATATTATCCCGTTAAAATAAAAGGGCATTTTGTGGGAGGGAACCAATTAATTGTGAAAGTCTCATGTGCCTGGAATATCAAAGATTACTTGTTCCTACTAGATATTATAAAATGCGAAGGGATGTTTGTTAAACGCAACTCTCGTGGCTGAACTGATTTGGATGAAATTTTAAATAGATATTTGTATTTTAGAAATAAACATGAAAAAACATGCTCACTCAGAACAGTGAGGATACCAAGTAGGAAGTAGTCAGAAGCAAGTCCAAACATTACATTTTGCCACAGTTTAGTTTTGCAAAAAGTCTTGAAACGGAACTAAACTATTCTTCGTACAAATAAAGGAATTATATGATTGATCAGAGAGAAAGTAGGTACACACTCATTTTTTTCTATTTTTTTGGCCAAAAGTGAGTATTCCACGTGACAGGTTGCAAGCCCTTTCGCAGCTCATTTGGAACGCTAATTAACCGATACACATGCCTTCGAATGATGTTCTAGAGAATGCCGGTTCCCAACGATGCTTTCCTTCACTGTTTTGAGTGAGTAATAGTCATAGATTGAATGTTATGTGAAGAAAAACCCTAGGTTTATTTATCACATAAACCTAGGGTTAATGCTACATAATTCAAACAAGATTAAGATATCTTGTTTGAATTATGTAGCACTTGCTGTATTGGTCAAGATGAATACCGCTCAATGGAAAACGGATTTTAGCAAAGCCTCAAGGCATAACTCGACATGGCTCATAATTTTCAACATAAGGACATAATTTATGGGTACCAATCACCGCACAGTAAAGTTTGATCTAACTTTGACTAGTAAACTGACTAAGTTATATTATAAAAATAAGATATTGTTTTATTGATGAGTATCTAAACATAAGTAGTTTTGTTTATTTTTTATCTTGTGGTATACTTTATAAAGTATTTTCATTCATTCCAACTGTAACACTGACTGTACCTATACATTATCTTAAAAGTTGAATTAGGTACTATTGTCTAATATTTTTTTGTACGACGTTTTTCATTTTGTGACAACTGCACGCGCGTTGATGTCTTTTATATGCAAAAATAGTTTTTTTTTTAGGTTGGTACTTAAAAAAAAAGAATGTAATGTGTATTAGATATATTTCTGCTTATCTGCTAGACTGCAGAGCACCGACAAACCAAAATCGTCACGACATAAGAAACCGACCGATGTCCGGATCGCAGAATCAATGTGGTAAGAAATCACTAGGTAAGTCCCGCATACCAGTCTCGTTTTAAAATGCGAGCAGTATTTATAGTGGAAGTTATCGACATATGTGGCGCAATGTACCTAGCACTAGATAATATTACCCATTGATTTATTATTCAACATACCTTCCAATCAGGTGGCCAATGCTAGGCCTCGGGTAATTGCTTTAATGTCAGATTATGTCGAAAGCATAAACTTTTCATGTAATTAATATAAGGTTGGTTAAATTAAAAATAAATAACATATAGGATATAATCATCTAAGTGTATGTAATTTATTTCTAATTAAAAAAGTTCTACGTTCTTCACTTACGTAGATAGATATTTGATGAATTACGACATAATAATCTAGGCTCTTCATCTTTATCCTTAACTATTTATGGCGCCAAGCAGTAATGCTGGCGTTGCTGTGTTTCAGTGTGAAGGGCATGGGTGCCGGTGAAATTACCGGTGCATGATAATTTTCAACTGCCTTGACAGGAAACGCACCAGAAATGCCTCTGGTGTTAAAATGTCATAGGCGACAGTAATCACTAAGTTACCACGTTGTGGTCCGTAGGTATGTATGCTTGGTTTTCTAAACAAACGGATTCCTAATGATCGACACAAGAATTTCAATCCTTTGTATATTGTTCTACATTCTAATTATAGTTTAGCCTAATGATAATCAATATAATATACTGCACCTATCATCACTGTTCCTAATATAAATTTGATATGGCATTATGGAGTCATAAAAATGGAAATCATAATAATTATTAATTCTACAATCTTTAACCATAATTTTTATCCTAATACCTATAAAATTAAGACATGTTTGTTTCTACTCCTAACGAACATGAATTTTATTGTATCTTAGTAAAAAACTCCACCAACCTCATTGGTTTAAAAAATCAGTAAAAAGCTAAGGATTTAAATCTTGCGAAATTTAATTCATGATCTCTGTCTGTTAATCTTAAGTTTCGATCGAGCATTGAGGTAATTACCATTTTTAGAATTGGGCAATGCGTAACACGTGCAATGCATGCTAACATGCGCCAAAGATGTCTACATTTATAGCCAAAGATTACTATCAACGAAAAAATACCTTCCTGTATAAAAAAAACAAGCCATATTTCAATCTGAATTCGAAAAATGCTTTGCCTTCTTTTTAAAGAGTTGAGGTTTTTCGGAATCGAACAGGTGCGCATAATTCGGATTTAGTTTTTTAAATTTAAATAAAAAAAATACTCTTTTATTTCACTATCATTAACCTATCGCAGTCAACTGCCGGACATAAGTATCTCTCGTGGCGCACCACTGAGCCTGGTCTTCAGCTCTCCCGATTCATTTGATACCAGCTACCCTGCGCAAGTCGACACTCATTCTAGCCGGAGGGCTTCCTATATTACATCGGCCTAGGCGCTGTCTCCCTTCAAGAACCCGTTTACTTCAACGGTACCTAGTCAGTTTATCCGTAGGTATTACCGGCCCACTGCCACTTCAGTTTTAGCAGTAGACCTATGTCTATGATTTCGGTTCCCTGCCAAATAACATTATTACAAATCCTACCTAAAAAAATAGCATTTAGGTACGCATTTTATTTAGGAAATTCTTCAATTAGATAATTATGAGATATTCCTTCTCTCATCTATAGTAGGTACTGGTAGGTATGGTTGTACACTGCGTTCAGTTGAAGTGGTAAATTTAGTATACTTTGAATGAATTGATTGAGTGAATTTATGAATTAAGAACTGAAAAGTTCACACTTATCAATCAATCTTTTCATTTACTTTTCATTCAACATTAACTCAACTAAAATTAATTAGTCTCCTAGATGTCTAGAAAGAGGATTTAGTCTCCTCCAGATTAATTCCTCCGGTCGTCGAAGGAATAATCTACGATCACTAGTCCTCCGAAAACTGTTACATCAACAGGTGATTACAAAACCTGAAAGTCAAAATTGGTCAGGGTTCCTCAAACTAGTCCAGTATTTATTTACAACCATTTCATTAATTAAAAGACTCAATTATCTTTATATCGTATCATAGTCTTAACTTGACACAGAATCACTAGTCTAGTTGTCACCGAGCTTGTCGGTATTACTACACAGCTTATTGTATAACTAGCTTCTGCCCACGGCTTCACTCGCGTGGTACCCGGATAAAAAGTAGCTTATGTGTTATTCTGATGTATAAGCTATATCTTATACATCATAATAACACATAAGTTTCATCAAAATCCGTTCAGTAGTTTTTGCGTGAAAGAGTAACAAACATCCTCACAAACATTCACGTTTATAATATTAGTAGGATAGGATAGTCAGAGAGCCATTTTTCAAAATATATAGGACGAATGCAAACTGTTATTTGTCCTGATGTTGTGGAACCATGGTAGGTACTGATAGATTGAGGTATACACAACACAATATACGTCTCTATGTTTTTTAAAAATGTTACTTTCACTCTATCGACAGAACCCAACGTGTTTTGTGTTATTTGATAGTTTAGTTATGGGGCCCGTTAGTCGAGTTACCACGAAAACTTCAACCTAATTCGGGTGTGAAGTAGACATGGACCAAACTCTTGACACCTGACAACTGTCAATAGTTTATGTTTGGCAATACGCTCTTATCATATTGTAATAAAAATATCATTGGCTTATATCCACGCTTTGTGACCGGTGGTATAGTAAATATCACTCGTGGCTATTGTAACTTCAATAACGGATACGTAAATTGCGACATAATATATTATTAGCTACAGCTGAATTATTGACATGAGGAATAATCCTATTGCGAATTCACTATAGAAAACCTAGGTTTATTATATGAGACCAAAGTGACCTTCCGAAAACAAAGTGTTTTTTATCCATGTGTTTGGAAGAAAAAACGTTTTACACTTTTTAGAGACTATTATTTGCCAAACCTAAAGTTACCTACCTTATTTATGGTTTAAGTGTTACAAGATAATAAAAAAATACTTTCATATTATTTAGATACCTACCATACTAGATACGCGTGAAAAAAAATCCTGCCACAAAAGCGTCTGTTTACGTATAAAAGTAACATCTAGAAGCAAGTTTGCAGTGTTAGGTCGCCGCATATCATTAGTTCTCAATTACCCAACGTGTCTAGACTTTAAGCCACGTATTACATCGCTTGACGGCATTCAGAGAATACAGAAGTGATTTATGAAGTTCACTACCTCTACCACGTGTTTTCAAAACATGGTTAACCCATTACTCTCTGTCTAATTCCTACCTCGAAGTTCTATCAGTCTGAACAACGTGTTCAAAATGATATCTGGACCAAATAAGACCAAAATTTAAAGATTATTTATCATTTATCGAGTTTTTCTTTTCTTTATTATCACATTCTATTATTAAACTTTCAAAAGTTTTTGCACTAAAAACCTAAATCGCAACACTAAAAAGTGATTTCAATGGTAGGGATATTTGTGGTAGGTAGGTACTTAGTATCCAACCTATGATTCAGGCTTCAAATTCAATCCGAGCAAGGTTGCTCCACAAAAAGCTACCCTCGGGCTACGAACATTAAAAACAAGTATAAGCATTGAACCCACGATCCTATTGATCATTGATCTGATCGCACAATCGGAACTCGACGACCGTGGCGAAACCGCAATATTGACAGATGCTATTAGCAAATCAAAGAATAGGTAGGTACCTACTGGTGAGCCTCTATTATCTCCGTGATCGGACAATAGGATGAATGGTTACTTTGGGAGGGACGGGGAGGTCAGGAAGGATAAACTTGGGAAGATCTAACTGTAACTAGTACAAGACAAACATAACTCTCCGAAATGAAATGCTAATAAATGCCTCTTTATGTCCAATATGAATGTGCTCATTAGTCAATTAGCCGAACGACTGACATATAAATCGTGACCATTACTTACGAAATGTCCCAGTATCAAATGTGAACTAAATCCGGCCGCACCCTATATAATCGGACAAACTAGTACCTAACCACTTTTAGGTGAATATGGGTGTTTTTATAATGTATATATGTTTTTTTCAACATCCTTCATGATTGAGTAGAGCTCATCTTCCCATCAACTTCACATCAAGCCTTTCCAACATCTCTTTACAACACAGTTCACTATAAAGCGTAAAGCGGTAGACAGGTCTAACTTTAAGAAAGGTAAAATCAGCCTAATATTGCACACACAGATAGATTTAATCGTATTTGCGGTAGAAGATACTCTTAGTTCGCATCAATTAGCATAAGGTCGAGATGATATCGGGTAGCGCATTATTTCTATGATTTAATTATAATGAACGGTTTTAATTGCGTAATGCAATTAAACACGCGTAGACGCATCGTGAAAGGGAATACTTGGTTGAAGAGCTGCCGATTTTCAGAGGTTGACTTAAACCTCTGAAACTTTAAAGCTTGGTTTTTATCAGTGATCAAAGTCAGTGTTGTAGCCTGTAAGCACGACTTTGTGTTAGCTTTATTTTCTTTTATGATATCCCAAAAATATTATATACCTTGGTAGGGATCGACAACCTCCTGTTTGTAATTATTGTGCTTCAAAAGTAGAACGAATTAGATGTAAGATAATTGTAATGTTGTATTTGTGTGTATATATATAATAAATAATTTGAGTTTATTTTGTACATTCAAAAGGTCCGCCTCACAGAAGCCTTCTTCTTGTTGACATCATAAATAAATAAATAATGCTGGACATTTTCCACACAGCATCATCTAACCCCAAAGTGAGCAAAGCTTGTATTATGGGAACTAAATGACCGATATATGTATATTAGAACACAGAAAACACCTAAACCCGAGACAAATATTTTTAAGCCATACAAACATTTATCCCGCGGCGGGAAACGAACCCACAACTTTCTGCGTCTCAGGCGGGCCTTCGCCCACTGCGCAACAGAGGTAATTTGTCGATCATTCACGATCAATCCGTCTTTTTTGGCTTTTTATTTGTTATACATTCTAACTCTAGTTAGTTACAAATCATTTGCTAGGTTTATTGATGTAAAGTAACTGTGGTTATGGTTCACCGTGATTTTATGTATTTTATCCATTTAAGTGATGGCTAAAATTGTTATTACAACATCCATTTAACCTACATATACAAAATATTAGCAAAATCTATCCAAGAATTGTAACAAGACGAGTTAATCATTTTCAAAGTGAATCCTACTAATATTATAAACGTGAAAGTTTGTGAGGATGTTTGCTCCTCTTTCACGCAAAAACTACTGAACGAATTTTAATGAAACTCTACAGTAGTATAGCTTATACATCAGAATAACACATAAGCTACTTTTTATCCGGGTACACGCGGGCGAAGCCGTGGGCAGAAGCTAGTAACTTATAACTGGTTTATTATAGTATTTTAAGTTATATCTACTGGCTGTAGGTAGTAGGCACTTTCACGTAGGTACGTCTACTACCTAGTTAGTACCTACTAATAATAAAAACAAAAAGTTTTTCATAATTTGATAGAACGCGTTGATGTCTTTTGTATGGAATACGTTCTTTAAAATTTGTAAAATGGAATATATTTTGGTGCCTTTATATGTTCTGTAAATACTCATAAAATCTGTGATGTAATTAGGTTCAATCATTTCACGGATTGGCAGTATTCATCCGCGTAGACATTGCAAATTGTTGCAGAATACTTAAATATCTTAGTGGATCGGTGTCGTCACGACTCTGTAATCGGAAGAGATCACGCTTGCCAAATATTGGTTGCTATTGCTCACTTATCTGCGATTAATTACAAACCTAATTAGGTAGATACGTATTGTGAGGATGTTTACCAATACCTTTGCTATCGATCGTAGTTGTCTAGATTTCCACAATTTCAATGTATGACAAGTTTCCATAGAAAACTCTAACTAAGCCTTGTCTTGTCTAAGTCATTGCTTCAACAATTTAGAATTGAGTGTAGAGGAGTGTTACGTTAGTCACACACTGGTTGGTACTCTTATGTGGGCCTCAATCTTCAGTTATAGGAATATCCCTAAAATACACAAACAAATAAAATACGTATGTCGATTACACTGTAGTACTAAACAACTGAGCGTTTAATTGGCAATAATAGAAGGCAATAGATACACTGGCCTTCAGAGTCACATGACTTGGAGCTTCGTGAATCGATCCACTTTTCACGAGTACGTACCAAGGTAGTGTACGCAATGTGCCCTTCAACTAACCATATATCATTCAATGGGTATCAATCTTGGTTTATGATCTTCTGTTTTTTTTGTAATTTTTGTTTATTCCTCCTTATACATGTTAATCAGTTCGAATGGAATAGAACTTACAACAATACAGAACTTTATGTTTGGCCATCTTCTTTCCGCTACACAATGATCTCTCTCAAATTCGATCATACTTTTTTGCCCTAGGAGATCACCCGCTTACAGGAATACGTTTTTATATTCACTCGCACTAGGTAGGTACTAGGTAAGTCTGAACCCTAGTTTTACAACAATACAAAACTTTATGTTTGGCCATCTTCTTTCCACTACACAATGATCTCTCTCAAATTCGATCATACTTTTTTGCCCTAGGAGATCACCCGCTTACAGGAATACGTTTTTATATTCACTCGCACTAGGTAGGTACTAGGTAAATCTGAACCCTAGTTATATTTAGGAAAAAAAGGTTTTTAATGGTTATTAGACTTCTTTTTGAAATAATTTTATAATTAATTAGTTATTTGGCTGTAATAATATACTACGTTCTACTTATAATCAAATTCAGTTTATTGCAGTGCAATACAGTAAGTGGGTAATTAATTAATTAAATGCATTTTCAAAACACTCTTTTCGCTCTGTTAATTTATTTCCTTACATTACTTAAATGCAGTGATTTTTAAAACTCCTATGTATTCTAATTATACTAATTACTTATCTCAATCTCATTAATTTATTTTATTTTATATTTTTATGAATACATTATGAATATCATCCTTAATTACACCGTGTGATGATGAACTGTAATATTACACTGTTATTTGTCTACAGTTATTTTCTAAATACACGTTTTTATACTAAAGCAGACCATTAAAATATTATTAAACACTATCCACACCATTTTTTCGATCATATTTTTTAGTCCTTCCTACAAAAAATCCCGACAAAAAAACCTCCCTACAAAAAAGTATCGAGTTTTTCATATAGTTAGTTCTGTAGATCAGTATCTATAGTTATTGTTCACGTTGAGTGTCTATTGTTATCATGTCCTGACGTGACCTACTAATGGACAGCTTTTTGTTCAAGCTGTAGAGCTTTCGCCTTCGAAGGTTGTTTTAAAAGGAAATAAATAAGTTAAAATATCCCAGATGTTTACGTTTTTGGAGTTTTTTTATGTTATTCTAAGTATTTTTAACATTTGGTCAAACCGGATCAATCAATTTTTTTTTATGAATATAATTTGGTATCAGTCTGAGGGAAAATTTCGGCCATAGAGTGTAGTTAAACTAATAAAACAATTAGGCAACGTATCGATAAATATGAGGTCATGCTTATTTTCTGACGCAATATCCGCAGCCTACCACAAATCAGTTTTATTTTTGTTTACAGAGCAATTGATCTGGACGAGAAGGTCAGACTCGTACTTATCAGTAGCGGATGCTAAAGTCAAGAATGTCGAATACACTTATATTACTGTACAATTTTAGCAGTCGGCCCAATTCCACCAAAATCGTGTGCAGCACTTGTTTACAAACATTTTGTGCAGAGCTCCAATAGTGTGCCTAATACGCTGCAAATAAGTTTTTCTGTTTCCACTAAAAAGATGAGTGCAACTTTTGCGAAAATAGTAAATTAGGTGACAAAATAATAATATGCAAACAATTTCTTTTCCTCTGGCTGGCAACGGAAGCAAGACTGAGCGCGTAAACAGCGTGGGCATGTTGCTGAGAGATGTATAGAACATTTCTCAACAACAACAGACTCTTAAAAGGAGTCACCATTTGAAAGAGTGCGCGAACACGAGTTCGTTGTAATGCGCGAGTGATCACTCATTTTGGAAATGTACTACAAAATGTACACACTGCAACCAGACACATAGAAATATAATAATATTACTAATAATATAAATACTTGATTTCCACTATCTGCAGTGCATAACTGTTTTATTCCAAAAACTATCGTGAACTTGACTATTCATATTGTAAAAACGGGAATTTTCACAATATGAATAGTGCATAACTGCTTAAAACTCCACCGGCCTACTTCCCAAGTTCCCAACTGACAGTGCAAAACCGCGCAAAAGTTATATCTAATTAAGTCATTAAATGGAACCTATGTGCAATTATTCTTTTAGTTGGACATGCCTATTTCATTTTGACTTTTTATGCATGTGTTAAAATGCATATTAGTTTATACTTATTGGCAAGTCCATTTATAACCACATTCTTAATGTACTCCACCACGGTTCATAATCTGCTAATGTTACTTTTTAAAACTCAGCTCACGATGTTCTCAATTGCCTACACGTGTATGTCCGCTACTTATAAAGACTTCGCCAAATAAGGTTCTTAAGTTTGTAAGCGCATGTCAAATATTTGGTTTCTTCATCCGTAGCTAAAACAGTCTACTTCCATTCGTATGGAGATTATGATCGGTTATACAGTGTGTTTCAGAATACGGTATACTAGCTTCTGCCCACGGCTTCGCCCGCGTAGTACCCGGATAAAAAAGTAGCCTATGTGTTATTCTGATGTATAAGCTATATTACTGTAAAGTTTCATCAAAATCCGTTTTTGCGTGGAAGAGTAACAAATATCCTCACAAACTTTCACCTTTATAATATTAGTAGGAATATCTCGAAATGTCTACTGAAGTTATAATACCAAACATTTAAAAGTTTTATAGACGACCTTTCGGAATATGGCTATCTTATTGGAGATAAATGTTGTTCCAAATCTGCAAATTTTATTAGGAATCAACAAATCTCAGCAGGCCTGATGGTTACGAAAGTAATGCGTCAAAGGTTTGCGATTCCACACAAAAGGTCGGTCATTGCTTGGATCATCTTACATAACTGTTTCGCTGTAAGTTTGTACATTACTCGGTTTCGCAACAGATATGCTCTTACCAGTGATTGCGGAAAACAAGCCAATAAAATCAGACTAACCGGAAAGAGTTACTCCTCATTAATCTATGAGGTCATACTGGTTTTGGTCGCTTTCTAAGCACGATGGTGTAGCTTAGCTTGGTCCTTTAACCGAGGTCGCAATTTTACAAGAATAGCTCACAATCCTTTTACCGTACTAGCTATTTCACTACATATCACAACCCCGTTGATCGCACCTCAAACTAATATTATAAAGACACTTGATACTGAAGGCCGTTTTTAGGTAGACAAGCATATATTAAGAATGTGATCCTAAAATTGTAGCAAATAGAAATCCGCGGTCTCTGCCTACCCCTCTGGGAAATAGGCATTACTTTATGATGTTGATGTGTATGTATTTAATTATACTCGTATCTCTACCCGCCTTCAGTTAAATAAGTACATTCTTTGCAAAGGTTTGGAATGACTAATATACTCGAGGTTTTATAAACACTTTTTGATACAGAGATCCGTTAAAGAAGAGGTAAAAATGAAAAATTAAATAAGGTAAAATGTTTTACAGGGTGCCCTGCATAAAGCCGTGCTGACATCGGAAGCATGTGCGTAAACCTACACCCATTCTTATAATAAAAGAAAACGTGTTTAATGTCTGTCAAATAACGTTTTATTGACACTCATAAATTACATCACTTCAAACTTTAATAAACTAGTTCCATCAAGATGCAGATTAATCTTAAAATAATGAACTAAACGATTCGCAATTATTATTAATCAAATACCTATTATCTTAAAACTTATTTTTAATTTATGCAATATGTTGTTGTTCGTGGAAATGACCTCCTATCTACTACAAACTCACAGTCGTGAGCGTGTTTATTTTAAAACCTTTGTAATTAGGTACAGTACGTAACTATTAATGATTTATTATACAGAAGATTTTAACGATAAAACAAAGCCATAAGTGCTATTTGAGTGCATAAAACACATGTTAGAAGAAATAAATAAATAATAAAATAGAAAAATAAAATATAGGTATCACCTTAATACCTTACCTACTTACATAATATGTTCACTGTCCTAGCTAACGCTCAAATTGTACCTACAATATTGAATTATTCCTTTTGGGCACTCCTCGTCTTTTGTAAATGTTACCATTAAGTAATAAGCAATATATATGTATGACTGTGTGACTATGTGACTGTTTGTGCCAAAAAAAAAACAACAGAAGGTATCTAAAAACCGTTTTAAATTATCTATAGATAGGTCAATTGATTCAGATCACTACCAGACGGAAGCGTTCCTAAATTACTGGCTTTATTGCCACGCTAAATGGAAATACTAATGCGTTGACTCAGATAAGAGCCAGCTCTCTAGCCAAGCGCCCCTTTGTCCAGTCAACCTGAAAAAAAATCTTAAATACCAAAGGGTCACCACGGACCAAGAGTCACAAAACAAAGTATGACTTAAGTAAGCTAAAAACGGTTCAAACATTAATTTCAATTTGATGTTTACGTTAGATTATTGCTGTGAGTTGAGCAATCGCAATAAAGCGCTTGACTTTGAAAACGGTACATAATCTTACCAGCCTTCAGAGTAAACTCGTTTAATTTTAAACTCGTCCAATTAGGCTTCACTTCGAAAGTGAATAATTAGGTATGTGAGGCGCAATTTGTAAACACTTGCTGAACAATTGTTCTTATAATAATAATAATAATAATGCTGGACATTTTTCACACAGCATCATATAGCCCCAAACTAAGCAGAACTTGTATTATGGGAACTACATGACTGAAATACTACTTATATACATACTTACGAGACAAATATTTGTAGATCAAACAATCATTTTTCTCGCGGCGGGAATCTAACCCGCAACCTTCTGCGTCTCTAGCGGGCTTTCGCCCACTGTGCCATAGAGGTCGTCAAATTATCTTTTTGCATTAAGTGACACTAAGTTTTAAATCTTAGATTAAATAAATTCATCGATGCACGGAACAGTTTACCTACAGTAGAAGCTACTTTTAAACATTAAACACGAAAGCTTTAACATTTTAAAGTACCTAGTTAACTTTATTGCGTGACCACACTTGAGCACTGTTATTGGATCTTCATTTTGCTTCAATATGTCGATTTGCTTCTCTTCTCTTCTCGATCTTTCAATACATCATTCGTCTAGGAATTGCACATTTGTTGCGGAACGGCACACGCAGATCGTATTTTGTAAATTCAACTGATTTGAGGCATGCATTATGGAAGAGGATTCGATTTTTTAAAATAAAAGGTTATAAGTGAGGACCAAACAATTGAGCTCTTGGAATGTGATCAACCATATTTCAAAAATAAGGTAAGTACGGGTTCAGTTTACATAAACCTTTGCTTTATTGTGTTGATTAAAATAGAAGAAATAAATACCTTTTATATATTTTTTGACCCATTTGTTACTTGTACCTATTATTTCAAATTATAATTAAATACATAGTTACAAATCAACATGATGTAGGTATCAGTTTTAATATGATTCGTTACTAGCTAACTTACAAAATCGAATCGAAAAGGACAATGCTAATGGGCTTCAATTTATTTTATTAAACAATGCTTAACTTTGACAGATGTTGACACATGAATTTAACAACAATATAACTTGCACTCGTTTTATCTAGGACAAAGTTCTCTCATAAGTATTTTGTTGAATTATGTATCGAATGTTATTAAAAAAAACTGAACTTGCTAAAACTATTCTAGTTCAGTTTTAGTATTAAAAAGAACCAAAATTTGAAAAAAGAAATAGTGTTCATTATCTTGAGTAGTACTTACTTATCTAGAGTATACGTATGCTACTTTTTATCCGGATACCACGCGGGTGAAGACGTGGGCAGAAGCTAGTACTTCAATACATTTAGGGTTTACTACAATATGATTGAAATGTAAATAAATTAATTAGAGTCGTAAGACGTCATTGCTTGATTAATGACACCCGGGATTTGTCCCGGGGCGAGATTGCGACACACTCAATAAAGTAATATATAAGTCTGCGCCTTAGACCGACCTCGGTTTACATTGCCGTTTCGATCGTGTGTAAGCTATTTGGAGCTATTTGATCTAACATCACATACAAGGTGTCCAAGAAAACAAAATATTATGAATTTAAGACAATTTAAAAAAAATCGTTCACTCTCGAACTTTCTATACAATATAGTATATTATTAAAATATATAATAATAAAAAACATTATCCATTTTTGAAGTTCTTTACATTTTGTTTGACGATGGGCGAAGGCTCGCCTAAGACGCATAAGGTTGCGGGTTCGATTCTCGCCGCGGGACAAATGTTTGTATCTGCAAATATTTGTCTCGGGTCTGGGTTTTTTCTATGTATAATATGTATGTATTTACAAAAATAAAGTATATAAGTAGTATAATTATCAGTCATGTAGTTCCCATAATACAAGCTCTGCTTAGTTTGGGGCTAGATGATGCTGTGTGAAAATGTCCTGCAATATTTATTTTTTATTTATTTGTTATCATGAATGCAATGGCGGCAATGGCAATTGCCTATTTCGCGGCCTCTGCAATGCACTATTAAAAATCGTAAAACAAAAAATAGTAGGTAGGTATCTCTGTATGTAGAATCATAATTTCTGGTAGTAAATCTTATATAGATACGAGCTTGTAATTAATGCTATTGAAGATAACTATTTGCGCGAGTTACTCCTTTAATTAAAAAAGTCGTGACTGGGTGTGTCCATCTTCATTATTTTACAATCTTTATTAAATTCATACACGAATTTGGTGTTGTAAGTCTATCACAATGATATGCAACTAACGAAGACTACATACATAAAGTCATCAATACTTTCATACATCTTTGTTACTAAATGATCTTTGTTGTTGTGATTATGAAGTTTAATCTTTATAATATGTAGTCACACTATTATAAAGAATAAACTAAATAATCACGCATGCTTCAGTATTGCATTCATATTGTAAAAACACCTGTACAAAGAAAACATTAATTATAGAACCATATTGACCGTTGGAATCGCCTTACAAACAAGTTGAATTGAGACTAGAAATTACCTACATTAACCAACGTCTTTCATTCTATCAAAAGTACCTACTATTATTGAAATGACTTGATATTAATCAGTCTGTGTGTGTATTACACCATCTATCGATACTTTTAACTACCTATCTACTAATACAAATTATCGTTAAAATTGTAAATCTATTCACGAGCTAGCACGATTTCGCGGGTGGGAAGTATGGCGGAGTAGCGGTGTGTTTTCGGCTTTACTTTATTCTGTCTATTTGGTGGGGCACCACTCCGCTCAACAGCCCTAGGCAGAAACTCTCCCATTCCCAAAACCAGCAAGACATTTAACAATCATTGCGCTCAGATTGATATTTTCTCAACAGCAACCGATGTTCCGTAAGTTCTTATCTGAGAACTTGACAAGTTCTTAATAGGTCACTGAATAAAATATATAAACCAAGTAATCATTAAGTAATTAAAAATAGGTTAATAAGTTTGGAGTCTAGGTGTCGATTTCACCACCGCCAAGTTGTAAAAATTGTATAACTAATTTTGTCTTGTAGGTACCTACTTTGCATGTGGGTGGTGAAATTTTCGCTTCGATTGTCTCTTTCTTTATTGTTACCTAAGTTGTATATCCTGTTATTATTTTTTAAAATGCAGCGTCCACCTATAACTGGTTGTGCAATCACTTACAATAATATGCTAGTTATTTATAGATAATATCGTTGTAGCACCCACAGGTAGACCAAATAAATCAAATTAAATTAAAATTATTTAATATAAATAGACGAGCTATTTGTATTGTACGTACATATATCACCATGCCAGTGGTCGTTATACCACTGGCACTATATTACTATATGATTATAAAGTGTTTATTTTTTTTATATGTTTTTCATTATAAGTGAATCATGTTATTTATGAGTATTTTAATAAACTTCTACAAATATATGTTTTTCTTGACTCTCGATTTTTTTTACCTAATTTAATGAATTTGACAATTTTGACTTTGTACCTACTAATTTAATATTTTTCATATTTTGCGTGTTTCTTTTTAGCACGCAAAAAATGAATTGTACTCTTCCTACTACTATTCTATCGTCATTGCGAGTATATCGAACTCAAATTACAGCGCCCTAACGGGGTTCATGTACCTACCTATTTCTATATAATTTTAAGACCTCTGAAGTTGAAAATAGGATGTTGAATTCATTTTTTACCTAGTTGCCAAAATTATTATCCCTACTTATTATCTTCATGTCCTCAGACCACATTACATGGGATCGGTTCATGTTTTCTTCTTCCAATCTCTATCAGTCTCTTTTATTATTATTATTCTTTATTGTACACACAGATAATACAGACAAAAAAGCTTACATATAGGACATGTACAAAGGCGAGCTTAACCCTAACAAGAGTTTTCTTCCAGCAAACCTTTGAGGATAGGGACAGCTGATAATTAGCGGTAGGTACGTGTACACAAACGGGAAAAATATACAATAATAGCACAAATTTTCATATAATATAATACATAAATAGGTATCCTCTCTTCTATCTCCACTATCAAAATTTTTATTCCTACCACTATCAAATATGGGTCCCAAAGTTGTAGTTGACGACCTCTGTGGCGCAGTGGGCAAAAGCCCGCCTGAGACGCAGAAGGTTGCGTCTTCATTCCCGCCACGGGACAAATGTTTGTATTATCTGCAAATATTTTTCTCGGATCTGGGTGTTTTATGTATAATATAAATGTATTTACAAAAAAGTGTATATAAGTAGTATACCAGTCATGTACTTCCCATAATACAAGATCTGCTTAGTTTGGAAATAGATGATGCTGTGTGAAAAATGACCAGCTTTTTTTTGTTGAGTCGCAGTTTATTATATTTCGAGAGGTCTCTAAAACATTAACTACAAGCTACATGGCGTTTACAATGGCAAGAGTTTTAAATTACAATGGCATTACACAATGCTTACATGTGCATACGAAATGAGACACCTGTTGAGTTGATAAATTGGTAACATTAAGAGATACATTTACGTAGAAAACAGGTACCTACTGGTAACCTTGTCTTTAAATTGGAGATTGCAAATACATAAATATATAAAGTCTCGCTTGTTTTTCCATGGAGACAGGCAGAGAGCACTGACTTTCACTTGCAACGAACACTCTTACTTAATTCTCTCGAATCACATTCTTCATACATGCTCTTCAGCTTGCCCTGACCTAAGGAAAGGTCAAGCGTCCTTTGCGTTAAATTGTAAATTGATAATTACGTTAAATAACTTTCGAATTAGATACGTTGTGAAGAACGTGTATCATGTTCTAAAGTTTATGAAGAACGTCTCCAATTTGGTCAAAGTACGTTTGAAATAGTCTTCTTATTCCAGCTATCCCTTTCACACTTTTCTTTGCCTTGTTAAAGGCCTAGGCAATTTCATTACAGATGTGTATATAAACAAAGATGCTATAGCACTTAAATACAGGCTCGTCAGAGACCTAGTGTGGGGGTTTTCTCCGTCAAGTACTTTGCAGACAATGTTTGGCATTAAAATTCAGATTCATTTATTTTTGAAATGTATAATTTCAAACCCCCATCCCAAACCAAGTACCATATTATTATTACTAACCTTGTTGGGATATTTACTTCCAATGTGATAAGATTCTTCTTTGTCAGACCAACCAACTCGTAATAAATCATACCATTCAGGTACCTACTGTGGCAAGTACGATACTGGCCAGTATATTTTTTTTTCAACTAGTGATATGATTTATATTTAGTGAGCTTTCAAACTCAACTTTTGACGTTTTTTTGAAGAAACGTACTAGTTTCGACATTTATGAGATAGAGACTAGATCGGGACTTAAATTAGCATTTTTATAACGATAACGTGTTTTTTGTGTGAACGTGACCTAGGAATATTTATATTTAGGAAAATTAAAATTTACTATTTGTAAATTTTATATCTCATTGCCAAAAGCCTGAAGATAAACGTACACTCGAGTTCATAAACTAGCAAAAAGTCGAATTGGTAAGGAAATATAGATTAGGTGACATTCATTCAAATACCTATATTTATAAATAAGAAAGCGATTTCGTAGATAGCACGAAATCGCTTTCTTATTTATAAATATGAATGACTTAATACGCTGGAAGTCAGATTGGATGTAATTTAATAACGTTTGCATAATCATCGTTTACTCACGGTTACCTGATAGTATTATTGTATTGTTGTCAGTACGATTTTTCTTGCAGATGATCCAAATAAAACAATGGCTTCTATTGCGTTAGCTTGGAGAGAGATAAGTTTTAATTTCTGATGTGACTGAAAAGCTCACACGGACCTGACAGAGGACCTGGTGCCTAACCATCAAGTCTTAATTGCGATTAAATTCAGGCAAAGATGGCAAATCCCGTTTTTCGACTGACGATTATATGACAACGCCATATCGTCCTCAACTACAAAGCAGGATTTAATTTTTTTTCCTGAATTAAATCGCAATAAGACTTGATGGTTAGGTAAGCATTGTTACACAAATATGCTACTACCTTTTTTCTGACATACTCTTCTTTTATGGTGTTCTAGTGAGTGCCCAGCATGCGTTGCATTCCACTGTTTTACCGACTCGGTTTTGCAGCACCCCCTAGTACTATGTAGCGATAATACCATTAAACACCTATCTAAGAACCATCCTTTAAGACATACAAAATGAATTGCAAAAAAAAACATCCTAGAAGCCGTTTCAGAATGCATAGTGGACAAACAAAGAAACATGAATTGTTGTACAGATTGACTGAACCTACATATATATTTTTTTTATTTAGTTCCTTAGAACTAAATAAAAGTTTTCTCTACCAACCAGGTACGACTGGGCTAGGCATATTAGTATATGCCTCGACCAACAGCTTCACCTGCGCGGTACTCGTATAAAAAGTAGCCATTATGTTATTCTAGGTTACGAACTATACCTGTACCAAATTTCATCCAAATCGGTCTAGTCGTTACGTAAGTTATTAGCAACGAACATCCAAACTTTCGCATCTATAATGTTAATAGGATAGGATTGTAGGTACATACAAACAAAGACGATTGAATTTTCATTGCCATTTTAATTTTCTTTGGGAAGGCAAAATTTTATAAGTCACACTTTTTATAAGTAAGTAGGTATTCTAATACCAAATTAATTAGTCGTTCATTTACATTCGAATTTGTGTTATAGTTTTATTACAGCTATTATTATATTATAACTGTAAAAAATAATTATACCTATCAAGCTATGTAAAGATGTTTTTAAACTATCATAATCACAAATTTCTGAGGTATGTGTTTCTCTTTACTATCATTTATTATTTTCAAGACGTTTGTTGCAAAATCTGTGGTTAGGGGTTGACTGAAGTCCATGAAAGCTACAGTTTAGAAACGATAGCAGTTCCGAGTCAGAAAGTCTAAACTGAAAAGGTAGATAACGGGATTCCACTAGCTAATGTAAGTCAACTCCTTTGCATCACAGAACCATGCATAATTGGCTGCTAATATTCCTGTAGGAATAGAAAATAAAGTAAATATAAAGCATCAACTTTTCGGTCCTTTCAACTGATATTAGCAACGATACCTCCACTATGATTGTTTAATAGCGGGTGTAGAGTATTAGTTTATACAAAAAAGTGCATTGGGTACAATAACAATAGCATTCATTGCATGTTCAATGAATGGATTATTTTTTGCGTAGGAACTCTATTATCATTCTGTGTTCATAGTAATCGGATGTCAATTATAAAATATTCTCTAAACAACCGCTGCATGTTTTTTTCAGATTCTCTACTATTAGGTATACCAATCAATACGGCGGCGGCGCGTAGGTATTCCACATTCCAAAACTCTTGTATTGACATTACTAATGCTCATGCCCTGACCAGCGTGGCCCCGATTCGCGGTTTGAGTATTTTAATGGAAATTAGTTGGGCAGATACTGCACCCACGTGTGTTTGGTTAATCTGAGTAGGTTCACAGAAAAACGGGTCAATCGTAAATGGCTATATTACCTATCAGATGACCGGCTTACATAAATCTAACTTCTCATCTACGACCAGCTACTTGCATGAACAAACGAACTCAGGTACGAGTTATACTTATATAAGGTCATATAAGGGTATATAAATTCTGTTACCCTTATCCTGTAGTTCAAACTGAACTGACGAGAGTGTATACTGTTGATAAAAGTCTCTGGCAGACACACAGCCGATGTGTTCTTTAAGTAGGGATGATTTCGTTTAGATAGGAAATGAAATAAATTTGTCTCAAACAATTAAAAAACTAAATTTATAAGAGACTATCTGTTACCAGCGGCTTTGCAAACGTAGAGTCGTGTTTAAAAACAACTGATATTCCTATACAAACTTCCACCTCCTATTTATAAAAAAAACAAAAACCTTGAAACACGTCATGCCCAGTAACTTTAAATAAAATTTTCATGAATAAAAACTTTCATACAAAGTTCTTCGCCCCCTTTCGCCCCTTTAAAGTGGAAGTTTTCAAAAATCCTTTCTAGCACATTCTTACGTTATAAAATAAACCTATGTTCCAAATTTCAGGCTTAGTAGATTTGGCTGTGCGTTGATAGATCAGTCAGTCAGTCAGGACAAACGATTTTATAAGTTTAGATTGTTAAAATGCTGATGGAGAGAAAGTCTTCTACAGGCTACTATTTATTAATATGTTGGTATTTCTAATAGGTTCAAAGAAGGCGGATAGTGAAAGTATCTTCATCGTGATCACTGGACTTTGTATCTAGTGTGAACTTTGGACGGCTAATATTTTGGGTGGATATTTTGATAGTCTGTAACTACTAGACGATTTTGTTCTTAGAAAGCGTGAATTCTCACGAAGTGTCGAAGTGTCTGTCTTCTTTGAACTGTCTTTAAACAAATCTTTAGAATATTTGTGATATATTAGAAGAGTTATTTTTTGGTATTCTTACGGTAGATCCGTATGGATCTGAGGATGCCTATCGTGGAGAACACAGTCATGCGCATGTTTTATCACTTTTTTAAGTGATAAAACATCCAATTTCATTCTATTACTGGTCTGGATACAAGATGCGGCACCCACCACGCCTTTCTAGATTACTAAATGCCCGGCAGTCCAACTGGTTCCATTTAAGTCCAAGCGATCACATGCCTGACACCATGCCATGGCCATATCTGACTACACATTGACAATTGAATAAAGTGGGTGCCGTAAACGGACCGGAGCCACTTCTAATTGAATAAGAGTTGTTTCATATTAATTTCTAAGTAGAATTAAAACCTATTTGTAAATTAATCTATACTCGAAAATTCCATTCTGCAAACATATTGTTTCCATTGGATTAACAGCGATAGAGTTTTTGTTTATCAAGAACATTTATTTTAAAAAAATAGTAATTAAATTTAATTACTCAGTTTCCAGCTAAAGTGAAGTTCGTTTTTGCCAATGACTTCAGTACCTACTTTAGTCTAAACAAGGTGCGGTCACAAGTGGTGATATTAATGTTTATTTCATACATTCGTTTAGCAGTAGTAGAATGTGAAGGTAGTTGTAATTACCCATTTTTGAGGAATGCACCATACACACGTGCTAAGACGTGTGCCTTGTGAATTTAAAACCGTTCACAGTCGCTTTTTACATTTAGGTATTATCTATTGTCATCCCACGTCCCAGTTGTAGGAACTTGGTAAAAAAAATAATGCTCCTTTGAATAACCTTGTGTCGTTCTTAAAAAATATATTGTTCAATCCTACAAATTCTCATACTTTGGAAGGCACGTTAAGCAAATACTGAACCCACGTATATTTGGTTAAACTGAGTAGTTTAAAAAAAAGCGGTTCAATCGTAAATGGCTATATAATATGAGGTACCTATGCCATATGGCAGGCATACCATATAAACTTAGCTACTTTAGGATATTGAACTTGACTCTACCAGTTGTTTTGAAAGATTAATGTTTTCTGTTTTTATTTTAACCTAGGTTGTGACAGAAGCTGGGACATGAAGCTAATGCATAAACCTAGCCCAGCAAGTTCATTGAACCTTTCACTGCTCAGTGATCTATGTTTTTTAGGAGTAATACATCAACATGATGAATTACACGAAGAACGTGGAAGAGGAACTGTTGGTCGTTACGTGAGGACGTTTTAGCAATTGATGAAGGTTTATAAAACTTATGCTATTGAGTTTTACGTTGAAAATAGAAAAGAACCTATAGCACTCGTAATAAGAACTAATTGCTATTAATTGAATCAGTGTTTAAGACTATTGTAAGTTGTCAATACTTGCTTGCTGGTGGCAAACAGAGACCGACATAGTTGGAATCATCTTGGATTAATTAGTTCGAATCTGATAAAAGTATCTTCATTACTTGTATAACTTTGCAATTGACAAATCTAACAAATAATGGTCACAAAGTGGTTACTATATGGTTAGTTAAGGACCTTATAATTTAAGAACTTATTGTGTTGATAAAATAAATGTTTATTATTATTATTATTATTACTGTAGTAGAAAAAAACTTTTGTTCAGTGACCATTACTTTACGCCAAGTCAAATATAGAAATTTCTATCCACTCGTGATAAATAAATTTGAAATATTTATATTCCAAAACATGTAACCAAAAAAGGGAATTCTTCTACACATAATAAGGAACAGCTTTAGTTCTACAACTTTCAAAAAATCTATTATTTACTTGGAAAAAAAGAACTAATATTTAATTTGTTTAGGTACAGTTTTCGATGCCAAACATATTGTTCTTTTAATAGTATTGTATGGTTTTATACAAAAGACAGCTAATTAGAAGGTGTTTTCGAAAACTCTAAAAAAACATATTTTTTACCAAAACTTACTCTTCTATGGGCATAACCGACCACCCCCTTTCGGGTTAGTATATATGTTCTCGGGCACACTGTATAAACGAATTATAGAGAAGCCTCGATGCTTTGGCACGTGACGAGGTCGTGAAAGGCATTTTCGCATACATAGCAGAGAAATCTTCCATCTAAACAATTTGATATTTAATCACCGAGACGATAACCGAAGTGAACGTTCAAATCATATTTTAGAAATAGTAAAACTTTATTGCCCTGTTGGTTCTATATGGTGGAGCTATAAGGCCTGCTCATTACCACTTCAACATGTTAATATTGAGAGCTATAACGGTGCCTTAGTTCTTCTAGTTTAATTTACTTTAAATTGCAGAACGCCCTAGATACTGATTAAAAATGTCATGATGTAACGCTGACAAAAGTAATTGGGATTCAACGCAAAAAAACTGTTGGAAGTTGCATCTTGTTGCAAAATGTCAAGTTGCATGTAAATTAAATCGATCTCGATGGACAGACGGTTATGCAACACCGCGACAAATATTCGACTCGCTTCCATAACTAGCCATCACATTGTTGAATTTATATAATCATAGAGTAAAATATTGAGACTGCGTGTCTGTTTGTTGCTCTAAAAATATTGCTAAATATTTCAGTGATTCTAGTAGAAACGAACACGTAACCCGTGAGCTCGAGAAGAAATATCCTCGAAACTGAAGTGCAGGAATGCCTCCCACCTGATGGACCGATTACAGCATTGCCTTAGTCAATGCTATAACATGTCCGTGTATTAAATAAATGTTGGGGGATAAATATTGTTGTTCTTAACTGTTCTTAATATTGATAATAAAAAATACGATACCCTCTGATATACCTACTTGTATAAAAGAGATTATTAACTAGCGATTTACCCGGGATCTTCTTAGCAGTTGCTTAGACTATCCGGGGCAAATCGCTAGTCAATAACGGAACTGTGAATGTGAAATGCAGATTTACGGCGCTTAGGTAGGTATCTCTTTTATGCATTATGGATGAGTTTTAAGTTGAAAGGTTGATGAACCATGGATCACTAGAAACAGTTGTATTATAGGTAACTGTAATGCAACTGTCAAGTTTTGAGTTTAAAACTAACATTGTTGACAACAATGAAGATTCACCTTGAAATACGTGCCCTATATTTCGCAACAAAAGACAACAAAGTGCCAAATATTTCTCAACAACCAACATTTCAGCGTAATCTAGCGAGAACGAAACAGTGCAACTACCTAAGTAATCGATGATGTCCTTCTGATCTCAGAGTGGTGGAGTCTAAGCGCTTCACTTTCGTAGAGCGCGCAGGCTTCGACGCGCAGGCGCATGCTACCACCGACAGTGCTGTCACCGCCACCGCAGCACGCGCACTTACCTACTGTAACACAGTAATGACTGAAAGCTCGATCATATTCTGAATTAGTTTTTGTGAATGACTTTTGTGCCCATGGTATCAGTGGTCAAGTGGTTGGACTCTATTTGTGGATAGTGAGGGTGCTACAATGTTCTTCAAGTAAGTATTTCCCTGTAAGTAGTTATAAATTTATATCATACAAAACTATAATATAAAAATTTTCAAAGCGCGTTGAAGTCTATTGTATGTATATTGTGCATGGATAAAACGTTCGTAGCAGCTACGAGGTATGCGCTACGTAAAGTATGCGCGTAGCTCAAATTCTAAACACTTTTTGTACAGTAAATTAACTCCGATGTAATTCAACAATTAGTTTAAATTAAATCGAATTAAAAAAATCTGGTAAAAATCCCAGGCCTGCATGCTAATATTTTTTACGGCGCTAATAAAGCAAGGAATGTCGAATTATGTAACTACTAAATCGAATATTTTATCATATGATTTTACTAAAGTTGATTAAACAACATAATTAGAAGATATTCATTACAGTCAATTGATAAAAACTAACAGTACACTGCCGCTTTCATCTCACTTTTCGACCGAGTGTTTAGATGTTTTAACGTATTATGGATTTCCTTTTTACTGATTTACTCATTATCGTTTTAGAATTTATAACATAATAAACCGGCCAGGTTGAGCGATTACAGGTTGGCAGGTAGAAATCAGAAGGTAAGATAGGAACACCGAGCTCAGGCTTTGGATGTCTACTGTACTAATATGGCTGATAAAGATGATGATGATGATGAACCGGCGAACCTTCTCAATACGTCATTTTAAAACTACAAAAAACATGTTGCATTAGCTTTCATTGAGCTCTTAGAGCAAGCTTCCATTTCGGTAGTATGCGGAAATCAGGGACACAACGGTTTGGTCTTTCTTCAACCGGTCGAATAACTATATTACACAAAAAAAACCATAGCCTTTTGCCTAGAAGCCTTTTGAAGTTTTTCGTTTCGAAATATCTTATATTATTTCTTATGATGAAACAAAACTCCTAAGGCCATAATAAACACTCAATATTATAATACTTATATTACACAATTTCTTTCTATCTAGTATTTATTCTTCAGTCGGTAAATTAGTGGTCAGAATACAATCACGGAATAATTAATAGCACGTTCGTTTACCATTAAACCTAAAGAAAATAGTAATTGACTCCAGCTTACTACCGTGCTTGTCTTATGGCTCTCAAACATGGATTTTCAACGAAAACACACGACAAAAAATACAAACAACACAACGAAAAATGGAAAGCAGCGTATTAAACATCAAGTTAAAAGACAAACAAAGAAACGAGACTATACGAAACAGAACTAAAGTCATAGATGCACTAAAATATACGCAAAGCCTCAAATGGAAATGGGCAGGCCATGTTGCACGCCTACAAAACAAGAGATGGACACAAAGAGCCATGGTCTGGACCAACCGGAAAGAGAGCTAGAGGACGCCCGCAAGAACGCTGGGCCGACGAAGTCATCAAAGTCGCAGGACAAAGATGGACGGAAAAAGCTCAAAATAGAGAAACGTGGAAAAACTTGGAGGAGGCCTATACCGGAAAGGGGCCTTGACCAAATTTAGTTTAAAAAAAACTATTTATTTAGATCATAAGAATATTTAGTTTAGGGAATATAACGGTTTATTATTATTATTATATAACGTTCGTTTAAAGGAAAAGTGTAGACTGCCTACTGATAAACTGTGTTATTCAAAACATGAACCAAAGCTACGTGTTCACTGCTATCTATTATGGGTAGGTACCTACCTAAAGGAGCAACATTGATTATCTTCTCAATCAGTCACATAAGAAACGTACAAAAAATATTTGTGCCTCGTAAGTAAAGAAACTTAGAGTTAGGATAGATAGTAAATGCGTCCTACGCATCCTACGCTTCCGTGATGAATAGTGATATTAGAATAAAAGCTATTTTAACAGGCTATATATTGATATATTTGCATCAGGAACTCACAAAACAGACGGACAGGCTGACAGAAAGACCTTTTACAAAATATCAAAGGTTTCGAAGGTTTTACGAAACTTTATAAATAGTTTCGACTAAAATATTTTCTCATACTTTTTATAACTTCGCAAGTAATAAAAACAAAGTAGTTATATTTTTACAGAAGTGTCTTCACATATTATAATTTATGTTTTCTTTGTTTATTGCATTTCGGCAATTAACGTTCTTCTATTTTATAGAGTGATAAAACTCAAGGTCTGAATTTTGAAACAGTTGTAATAAATATTTGTCTTTCTTTGCCTATCCATACCTAACAGATATAGATTTCCCAAGATCGCATTAACTTGTTTGTTGTGTATGCAATATTTGTTCGCAAAATTGAAATGTTTAAAATTCAACATGTTCCTACTTGTTTTCTAACGCAACAATTCGTGGAATTTTTTTTTTTCTTAAAACTTGATTATGTAGTAAAGTTTATCAATACAAATTATATCCGATTACTTATAAAGATTATTTTATAATCACGTTTTTAGATCGGTTTCAATAATTTTAGGATTCCAAAGTCTAGTCCGTCTGCCTGTCCATTTGTATAGCACACTTCGATCTATCCGTTAGTTTGAAATGTATTAAGATACCTATACAACGGTATACGTGCCCCATCATAATATTCCGAACAAAATCAATTACAGAATTGATAAAATAAAATTCTTGCCTGGGAAGTTCAATTAAATTGTCGACGAAATAATTCTTTCTTTACAGGTGTTCTGAACTACTGGTTCAAATTAAATAGCTGGAAATATTGAGCTATTCAGTTCCATCATACCTTTGCCGTCACTTGTATGATAAATTCAAAAAGGAATAGGACGCGTTTCAGTCGTTCGCAATACTTTTTTAATCTGTGGCTGGCCGAATTGATACCCTGAAGTTATAAAGATGGCACTGTATGTCAATGACACAAATTCATGTTTGACGCTACGCTCACCTTTTTCGATGAAGTTCCACAGGTGAAAAAGAAAGCCTCTTATTAGACACGTATAGGTCAAAACGATGGGTAATGTAAGGCGCATCAGATACGATCATCTCGGTCTCGTGACCGATTACACAACTAACGATCCCTACTCTCGTCTGCCGCGTGAGAACAAGACTATTATGACAAGAGATGGTAAAGTGGTTTACAAAATGTTAAATCGTTGTATTATGATTATAACACAGGCAAAAATGTTTTTTTTTATGAATAACAGATTCATACTTATTACTTTTCAGGTTGACATTTGTAATATTTCTTCAGCCTCAGTGGCTAGTAGTTGATTACCGTGTTCGACGATAATCTATAGAGTTCTAGTCAAAGACGATTGAATGAGCGATACATACTGTATTACAATAATATGTTGAAAATAAAACATAAATGTCATCAACCATTTTTTGTGTGTAAAATGACCTCTGTATTTCCACTGAAACTTTGAAAAGCTTTTTAAGTCGCTATAAGTTCAGAAATAAACCGTTGCTTGTGACTGATTCTCAGGAACTGCCAAAGATAAATAGACTATAATAATTTATAATTTAAATCAGTGCTTCTCTTCACTTCTATATACCTTTACCCACTTCTATGTTACTTTTGTATTTCAACTATTTAAATATGTGATTAGAGTTTTTTTTTCATGATTAATTTGTATTATAATATGTATTTATATGTATAATATTAAACTTACCTACTTTATTTACACTTCTATATTAGTCGGTGCTGCATTACCTTTTCCATTTTTTGGTTACAGCTGAAAATCAGCGTTGGGTGTAAACTCATCCAACACATGCTGAGCTGAACACCTTTTTGGTACAGACTTTGGACACATGAGCCGAATAACAAAAAAAAATTGTGTTTGTTTTAGTTGAATACTTCTACATGTCGGTTTATGTTTTTGTATTTTTTTTTGTATTTTTATGTTTGTGCCAAATAAACGTTTATTCTATTCTATTCTATTCTATTCTATTCTATAATGATGTAAATAACATCAGCACATTTTGCTTTCGGTAAATAAAACTTGTTTGTCATTGGTTAAGTTCTTTGACCCTACCTTTTCAATCAGTCATTATCAATCGCGTGTAACAGGTTACCAAACAGCAATATCCGAATCCTAAAGACGGTTTTGATGCTCATGGGATAACAATCCATCTTCGCCCCGCTTTGGTGGGCATGCAGCCACACGCAACAATGCACAGGCGCCACTATACTACAAGTATTAAGTCAATGGCAATTTTTAGAGTTCCGTACCTAACGAGCGCCAAAAGAGTTTCGGGGTTCCACCCCGTTACTAAGTCTACGACGACATCCGCGCCGCAGCTGCCATCTGTCTACCTGTCACATAGATATATCTCTTTAAACGAGTCTGAACGTTGCAAAGAATACACGTTAGTACTGCCTCTACCATGGTAATAGGATAAAAGAAATGTACCATGTAAAGAAATTAACCCAAGGGACTTCAAACAAAAATCGTTGGAACAATGCTACTATCTTGTTATATAACAACAATAATTACTGTTCACTAGTTTCTGCCTACGTCTTCTCCGACGTGGTACCCGAGTAAAAGTCTGTGTAAGTTACAAACTATAGCTTTTCCAAATTCCATCTAAATCGGTTCAGCTGGTACAAAGATTATTAGCAACTAACATCCCAACATTCGCATTTATAAAAAAACTTGATAATAATATCTAGAAGTAAGGAACTTTTAGTGGGCGAGCCTGACTTGCACTTGGCACTTTTATGTTTTTCGTCACTAGTACGGGCATATACAAAGCTCTGATTAGCCTTGCCCAAATATAAAAGTAGGTACATTTGCGTAAACTTTTAATATGGAAGTATGTAAATGCAGGCGCTCCTAATTACATACCTACACTTTAAATGTTAATTTGCTTTGTAAAAACGCATGATTCGAAGGTCATTGCTTCAATAATCACGTGTCTAAACATGGCTCCAATTGGGCCAAAGAACAGTCAAGAAAAAGAGGTTAAAATAATGAGTCCAAAACGTGTCCAGACAATGATATGGTCCCGAAGTTGCCTCTTAAAATTATCATTGGACATTAGATGGAGATGATAAGGTTGACGAATCATATTCGTCAACCTTATCATCTCCATCCAACTATCGAGATCTCGCGCTTTACGGGGCTTACAAAATATTTACGCAATTTAAATTAAATAACAGATAAAGTACTTACTGAGCCAAGTAATCAGAAACTATTAGTCACGTATTCTGGAGTGAGAGGATTAGTATTCAAGATTCTATCGAGGCTAGCGAGTAATCCGCAAGCTATTTTGGAATAAATAGGATATATTAGGCGGGCATTAACGACTTCTGTGGCGCAGTGGGCGAATGCCCGCCTGAAACGCTGAAGATTGCGGGTTCGATTCCCGCCGCGACAAATGTTGGTATGATCTGCAAATATTGTTTGTCTCGGGTCTGGATGTTTTCTATGTATAATATGTATGTTTATAAATAAAATATGTATATCCTACTTACTACTTATTATAAACGCGAAAGTTTGTGAGGATGGATAGTTGTTACTCTTTCACGCAAAACTTCTGAACGGATTTTGATAAAACTTTACAGTAATATAGCTTATACATCAGAATAACACATAGGCTACTTTTTATTCGGGTATCACGCGGGCGAAGCCGTGGGTAGATGCTAGTAAGTAATATATCAGTCATGTAGTTCCCATAATACAAGCTCAGTTGCTAAGTTTGTTGTAAAACATTATTTATTTATTTACCTATGCTATTACATATTCATACCTAAAAATGTGTTTACAGAATAATAATATAATGTAACTTTACAGTTTTAGCCAAAGTAACATAACAAAAACTGTTATTTTGATTACCTGTAATATAGCGGTATGGGTAGCACTGTGCATATGCACAGCACTTAAAATATCTCGTTTATTTGAATAGCTGTTTTTATTGCTAAATGGGTTTTTTATCAGCCGACATATTAGCGGAATTGTAATTTCCATGCTTGGCACCGACATCGCTGAACACTGCACCAATTTTTTCACCAATTTTTTTAGGTAAATTATTAAAATGATTTAAATGCAGGTATGTGAACAATATTTCTTCCCGACTGAAAGCTAGTTTGTTTCTATAACCTGCGCAGTGTAGGAAGGCCGATGACATCTTAACAGTTGTGGGAAGATCGTGGATGATGTTCCAACATCGTATGTCATGGCACTCTATGGAAAAGACCTAAGTCCAAATATGAACTTCTATAAGCCTCTAATGATGATGATGGGTTTATAAAATAGCTTAAAGTTCAACCAACACTTTCTATCATGTCTACAAAAAGGAGATCAGATTTTAATGAACCCGTTGCGTAGTAAACAGAGAACGCCTTACAAGTGGATTTTAAAAGTAGTTTTAAAGCCAGTTTTTTGTACGATGTTTTGATACAGCTGATAGACAGTTAGTTGCGTAAAAGCCTTATATTGACATATTGATTGATAATGTGAAAAAAACTTTGTAAAATAAAGTCAAATAGAATTGCTAACGAATCTATAAATTGTTAAATAAAGGCTAACTAAATCGCTCGACTGTCTATATCGTGATGAAAAAAATATCGTGTGTGTAGTTTAAGTATAGTAATAAAATAAAAGATAGATAATTATATCAAAGATGTTAAGCAATAAGTTTCTAGTTACAGTTGTGTCCAGTTTTCCCAACATAATTAAAAGGTACCTTACTTAGTATGATTTCACTCCAAATACCAACGACCGTGAACCAAATAATTCATATTGTAAAAAATAAATTGTGTTTTTCATGAAGTGTGTATCGATCACTAACCCTGATAAAGATTCTAGGAATAAGTCGAAACAAGACGGTGCCTTCACCTAAAGGTGGGTAACCTACGAGACGGTAATAAAAAAAATATCGTCTTTAAAATATGAATAAGTAAGAAGCTACGTCATGCTTTTATTTATCCCTTCACATTATCAAGTTAAATACATTATTATCTAAACATGTACATACTATTTAATTAAGAAATAATAACTTTATATGGGCATAAAGTTGCCAAAGATATATAAACAAGCCGTTGGAGGCCGTCCACACCTAGATCTACTTAATTTATCTAGTTTGCAGCACCTAGGTATCGACTATGTAATAGGTTTTACACTATACATCATTAAACCGGCATGACACTAAAATCATACTACTGTCTACTCCAGATTTATTAAGCTTCCATTATACACGAATCGTTTAGAACAGTCCAGCTAAAACCACAATGGGAAAAAATGATATGATGTTACATTTCTGTAGAACTTTGGGTAATGTTTAAGTATAAAGTTTCATCAAACGCTGTAAGTTATAGTCTATGCAATAAATTAACTAAACCTTTTCTTGTATGAATTGAGCAATCCCATTTAATTTATGATCTTTGAACGTCAATATGGATAACAGAAAATAATTGCGTGTATTGAAACTCATTTTGTGATATGTTTTTACAAAGAAGCCATTTTTGAGCAGTTAAAAGTGTAAATTAATATTTTCAATGGATTTCTGAAGTATTTGAGCTCGTTCTAGCCTGATTTAAAGTCCACCTGGTAAGTGTAGGTGATTACGGTCGTATCGGCTGGAACGTATAGCCTTTGTCTAGTCTAGTACTTAGTGCATATCATTTATAATAACGCTGCTCTACTTATGCTAAATTGTAGAGTCTCAACTAGAATTTTAATCGGGACCTATAAGATAAAATAGTTCAACGCTGTAATTTTGCACATTCACTTTTGTGTATAAGGCCACTCCTCAAGCGGTATTAATTATAAAAACTCTTTTCTAAACTTGAATCCATTTAGTAGGCATCAGAGATAAGAGATAAGGAAGTGTGAATTCAAGCTTCACGAAGTTTTTTGTAAGAAACGAATCTTAAAATAGATCTTTGTTTCAGGGCGCTAATTTTAGCGTTTACATGCGCGTGCGCATTTGCAGCTCTGCAAGCGGCGGGTGATGATAGCGACTGCGCACTCTACCTCACAGGGCCGGGACGTTCCTCAGCCTATGACTACAGCATCAACCTGTTAAAGGGCAACTTGTAAGTACGATAATAAATGAACACGAAAAAACTGATTAGTCTGGTAACCTTGAAATCATTTGTACTAAATCAGTGCTTATAAGGTATTAAAAATTAAACCTTAAGCAAAATTATATTTAAAGAATCTAGTGGTAACCGTGTTAGGCCAGCGTCACACACAAATGTTGTACATAAATGGCATGTCATGTATTCATTGTGGACATCCTTTTAGAACGAGTCTTGTTTAGATTGTTTAGCTTACAAATTTGCAAAGCTCTTTTTAATTTTCGGAAGTATCTTAAGCGATAAGACCGCCCATTTTACCTTTATCATATTCTGTTATTGTTTATTTTGTTTAGGTGTACAATAAAGTATTTTAATTCATTCATTCATTAAGTAAAACAGCTGCAATCAGTAAAAAAATATATCAATCTGGTAAATAATAAGACCAGGTCATTTCTCAAATAGCTCCTTATAGAAACTAACAATACGCACTGCTATTCCATGTAATGAAATCAGTCCGTTCTAGGTGCAATAACTATAATTTTGCAATAGGCGGTAGGTACAACTCTGAAAGCTCAGGTGTTAACCGCATATGGTGGTTGACCCGTATAACTGAGTAGTTATCAGCCGGGTCTGGTTTTATGTCAGGTTAAACGACATGTCATACGATAATCGATATTCTATCAAAGGCATGACATAGTTCGAAATGCCGTCTTTTAATTAGTTCCCAATGTCAACGAGTTCTGTTACTAGATTTTTTTAAGGATCAAACAGAAAATCAGGTGATAAAATCTTACTGAAAGGAGCGCGCTAATTAGTCAAACATTACTAATTGTGACCCTCAATCAGCTCTCAATGTCAACTACTATGGTGTGTATGGTGATCGATATTTTTCTCACTGTCACAGAGTTGCGCAACTGTTGCCACAAACTTGACATAGTGGCACACTTCACGCTTATATTTCACCATAGCTCCATAGAGTCAAGTTTAAAGTAAACGACTCTCCTGACTAATGGAAGATGTCAGTGACAATATATATTTGCATACATAGAAGAAATAACCATTACGTTTTGCATATTGCGGTAGACAGGCTCTTCTGAAGTGGTACAAAGAAAGCATTATAAGAAAACTATCGTACTTACTTAGAAAATAATCTAGAGACTGGTTATTTACCATTATTTGTGAGTCTTTCTTGGCAATCTTTTGGCACGGATTTTCTTTCTAGTCCAAAAAACATATCCATGACTGCAACTGTGTTGTCCTATTTTTTTACTTATTTACTGATCAACCTAATCAAATCATTTAGTATCTTAATAGTGACAGCATTTTTGTATTAAACGTTTTATAAATGATTATACAAATGTACTTCGTTGAAAGGCTGTTTATCGTAATCTGACCAGACCAGAAACCAGTCCACTCTTGTAGAACAATGGATGAGAATATGCGTAGGTAACACAATTTCGCTTTCGGAAGTTACGACAAGAATAACAAGTTCACAGCTTATTGCAACAGCGATTATCTTACATTCCCCATAGACGCCACACAAACTGACCTCTGTCCGTCTGTCGTAACATCAGCACAGCTCTACAATGCTTTCAGACAGCACGCATTGAGCAATGAAGAGATCAGCACCTTCACTTTCAAAATCCTTTCGCTATTTGTTTCCAAATGTTGCTGCGATAAAATAAACATAGTCAAATCAGTTGAAACAGTTCAAATGTTGGAAATGTAATGGTTCTTGTAAACAAGTTGTCACACAATACGGTAAAGATGAGTTCAATAGTAGTCGTGTAACGGTGCAGCCCATATCTCAGACCTATCGATCGGCTCGCATAGTCTTCATAATGTCTGCATTAAATATTGGTAGAACGCTTGTCTGACCTAGGAATCCGGCTTTCTTACATTGAAAGGCTGGTTTGCACATTGATTAGTGTTTAGTACTAAATACGTTTGGTCCATAAACTAATAAGTGCGAGTGATTAGTGATTAGCAAATACAAATGTTTTTATTGCTTTTCCAAAAGATACATAATTTTAACAATGATATAATCTCCTTTTATATAAAAAATATTTGTCATAGTAGATTTCACTCGTGCTTGTGTATTTTGTAAGGCAATGAAAGTATTAAATTTGAGCAGTTGTGAAGTGTTGTGCGGGGGTGTTTGCTTTAGTGTAGCAAAGTAGAGTGATTCTATTTTTTGCGATTAGACTCGCCTCGCGCATTCCACATTCACCTTCTATCGTAGCGCGCCAGCCAATAAGTAGATTTGAACATGCTTATGTTAAGTTTAGTGTCTAGCGCTTTGCAATGTATGTACCTATATCTCGTTTTTGATAAAGGCAAAGTGGAGCGAAGATCAAACATAAGTTTTCCCTAGAATATTTAACACATTAATGTTTTTTGTAATTGTAAGGACTCTAAATATAAAAACCCGAGGAGCCCGAGAAGCGGCGCTTCTAAAAATAATTCGTATTGTACTTTCTTTACTTCTTTCGGTTTCAAAAGCGATTATGCCCATTTTGCTTTTCAAGTTGTTTGCTTGTCCATCGTTAATCATTAACTGATTTACTATTCACAACAGCTTAATAGTATTGTACACTACTGACACTGTACTAGCATTAACTAGCACTCTCATTAATCTCCATCGAGCATAACCCCGAGAGGCGTCATATTGAACCACACTGATCTGTCAACATATCAGTCTTTTAGGACTGATGTTGGCAAACGCGGGCATTGTCATTGCATCATGCTGCCTGCTGTGCTCGGATTGGTTGAAACTACAGTTTCGACCAATCAGAGCACAGCAGGCGTGAACACGACAGTGGACATAATTGTTTCCTAGCAAATTATCGAACATTGCATCTCTTCAGGCTGTCTAATCACTTATCAAGAATTACCTGCACTATTCACCAATCAAAAAGTATACCGGCCTATACGTATTGACTCACAGATAAAAAATAATTTTGGTATTAAACTGACATAGAGGTATAAACAAAAGATAAATTAGCATAAATAAACGATAAAAATAGTTAGCATTTTAGTGGATTTTCTATGTCCATAAATGAAACAAACTATTATTCTCCATTATTATACATGAATAATTATGTGATGAAATAGTGATTTACCTACAAATATTTAGTAAGAAAAAAAAATGATGTTTAGATGTTTGGATATTTGTTGCTAATAAACTTCGGAACGGCTAACTCGATTTGAATGAGATTCGAAACAGGTATAGACTCAGGGCACTCAGGGCAATTTTTATTCGGGTATCATATGTGAAAAGCCGTAAGCAGATGCTAGTGGAGTAAATATTTTTCGCTATATGTTTGTTTACTAGAATTTAATGTTTTCCTATGATACGTATCTATTAAAAAGGTACATGAATGAGTTGCGATGTATCTACATAATGATAGATATAGTTAAACTACGTTAAATAATTTTTCACTTTCAAACATACTACAGGTTAAAACCAGTTGTGGTTTGTTTAAAGAATGTCATGAGAAATTAGTACCTTTTGAAAGAGACACTACAATATCAACAATTTTAAGCTGACCCAGTTATCAGGGAGCGCGCACAATGAAAAGTTTTCTAATAAGGAAACGATTTAATTTGTAAGAATCTTGTTTATTTTACTGCATATTTATGTAAATTCTTACAATCATGTTGAGACGACCGGAACAACACATAATCGTTGATATTGTACCGTAAACCTATAAATAGATGTTTGGTTTTATTTGCCAAATGTCACGTCGGCGTCATCGATATAAATAAATAATAAATAATGCTGGACAGTAGGTAATATAGTAGGTATTTATGCACTATCTTGCTTGCAATGCAGAATACCTACTTATTTTTTATTTGAATAATACTTCTAATAGCTGAACCTATTCTTCTTTTAGGTATTTTTATATACACGTGGTTTTTTAAAATTAGTTTTTATGGCAAAGCAATGCCCTGCGTTTTGCAGTCGACGTTAACCGCTCACCATATGGTAGGACATAGATCTGTAATCTGTTTGCCTCCAAATAACTTAAAAACGGACTCACCTACACTACTAATAGATAGTAGGTACCACTAAACAATTGAATTAGTAAATGCTAAACGAAATACAAAACTCCACCTAATCAGAAAGTTTGGTTATATTTAAAAAACATTTGCCGAATTGAACCAACGCGATTATTATCAAGCAACGACTTGAACTTTTTGCCTTAAAATCTCAACTACTAGCATACATACTGTATTTTAGCGTAGTAACTATTTTTCAATCTGTAGCTATCAGCAGATTGTTATTAAATCAGGTCACGAGGTTACAACATGCCATAAATTTTGATCTACACTTATCTAAAGTACCTGAAATAAGTCCATAAAGTTTTATCGTTCGAGCTATGTTTAAGTTTAAGCAAGCGGGTTTTGTAAATCAGTACTTTGATGAACTCTTTGAAATAATCCGTGCATCTATCTTTTTGTTTCAGTGGCTACGATGGTCAGCACACTTGCATCACCTATGATGCCATCAATCAAGCGTATCTTGAAGCCAGACAGAGGATCTGTGAGTAATCTCATATACATTTTGCCAAATAAAACCACAGATGCTGCTACGACCAGAAAACTTGCGCCTATAGAACTGCAAAATGAGAATCTATAGATCGGCTCGTATTCAATCGAATTAAATCAGAGAGAAACTTGAATGCACCAAAAAATGTTTTCTTTCCTCTATGAATTTTGAAATACGAACACATTCAGAGAGCGCTGTCAGAGTTGAATTGGACGTACATTATTGTGCCATATCAGCTAGAACGTGCTAAATAAAAATTTAAAAAAGCTTGGCTCAAGCAAATAGTTATTTGCGAGAGTGTTTCAAAGAGTTGGAATCTTGATAATGTTGGTTGGGACTCGAGAGAAGATTAATTTCATTAAATTTGTATTTTCATGCTATTTATATTTTTTTTATTTTTTGTAGTGGTAGCCCAGCCGAAAGGCGATTGGAAACCGGAGGACTACGCGAGCGTCGGTGAACTAGTTCTTGACATTTCCATAAACATAGCCAGGCGGTAAGTAAACTGAAATCGATAACACCTAACCGCGTTTTTAATCTCAATTATCATAACTATAATATACTATATGAACTATCTTAAAAAAGGATTAGCCAGAATCCGAAGTAACGGATTAAGAACACTCTTCACTTTGATCGGGAGGTGACAGTCAAGCTTACCCATTGAAAACCAGAATAGGTTATACATTGGTTGAAAGATGACATATGACTACTAAGAAAACTAAAAAAATACTATTGGTAAAAAAAAAAGAAAATAAGTTTTTGAGTCTACGAAACAGCTCCTATCTATTTTTACTTTATTTTAATCATCCTTGTACTTGATAGGTAAAGGTATGATTCCGAAGGCAGCCGTAGCCGGCCACCGACTGCGACCGCAGATCGTAAAAGTGTTGGTAGTTACTGTTAATTAATAAATGGCTAAGCAACAGCAACTTTCTATGAAATTGGCATTTGGTTGCTGCATTGTTGCTGCCGTCTGTGGTCAACAGTTTGCGGTCGTGCTCCAAATCATAATCATAAATATTGTGACTCTAGGTAAGGTAGGTAGATCCTGCCGTTAATATGTCAGATGTTACACTAGATCCTGCCGTTCAGCAAACAAACATAGACTCAAAAAACTTCGTCATAAGGTTGAGGACTGTGAGCCTCACAGCAGCAGCTTTGTTTTATGCAAACTAAAACCACCGAATACTGTAAGGCCTTATTCCTCCATTTCATTAAGAGGTCAGGGGTCTTTGGTTTAAAAAGAGAGGGTCACGGATTTGCAACGATAATTATAATTGCTTTGGTCTTTTGTTGAACCCGTGGACCTTCCGTACCTTGCGTAAAAATATGCTCTGATTCAGGTTTTAATAGTGAGAAAAGATGCACAGTAAATTACAAAAGTATACATTTTATAGACATCTAACATCAATTTCTTTAAAATAAATACAAATTACATGAGATTTTCTACGGTTACGTTAATATATTTTTTCATTTATAGAAAATGTGAAAACAATTTCCTTGGTTTACACACTTGTAAAATAAAACTAAAGCGGTAAAATTTGTTTATATATAGGGGTAATCTCTGCAACTTCTAATCTAAAAATTATTTTTGACAGAAATATAAGTCAATACTAGATCTAAAAATAAAATTATTAATAAAAAAACTTTTTAAAACAAAATCTTTTCCGTATTTATCTCAGCAAACCCTACTATTTGATATCCATATCATGGGGGTGCATAAAAGATAATTGGTCCGCCAAGTTTCCAAGTCCGCCACATTGGATTTAAAATGATGTCGCTTAGCTTACCATGCATTGTCAAAGGTGTATTGCAAAAAGTCAGCTCAATCAGTTGAAGATAACTGGTATAAAATTCAGTTGAAACAGCAGTTATATACTAACTAGCCTCTGCTCACGGCTTCGCCCGCATGGTACCCGGATAATAAGGAGCCCGTGTGTTATTCTGATGTATAAGCTATATGACTTTAAAGTTTTATCAAAATACGTTCAGTAGTTTTTGCGTTTAACAAACATCCATCCTCACAAACTTTAGCGTTTATAATAGTAGTAGGATTATCACGGCAAGTTAAATAAAACATTGTAAAAAACTGCGACACGATATACCTATTTAGTATTAAATTACTCTTGTATATTAAAAATTATAAGTAAAAAGCGAAATAATGTAAGAATTTCGTGTGTATTTATTAACTACGCGCAAAATGTTGTTAACATATGACTAGACACACCGCCTACTTCTGTGAATCACTTAAATGCAATCATGTCTGAGGTAGGTCCTTGATCTTAGTTGTCACCACAGACAGTGGCCTTATCCGGTGAATGTAGGTTTAAATGTCATCTTACACTCATTAGCGTTAACACCACCCGCTATAGTCTTGAGTCAGCTGAGACTTAACGTTATACACGGTGTCCCAGAACACAGTGTAAACTAAACCGAAGGAATGATTTTGCTCATGAAAATGAACAAGTTTCAAAGTTTAGTTTCTAAAATTTAATTTTTAAGTAAGTTTTTATTTTTAGACGGTTGATGAAGATGGTACTCTCAGGGGGAGACCTATGTCCAGCAGTGGAGTTTTACAGATTGTTGTTGACGATGAAACTATTTTTTACTACTGAAATTAAAATAAGTAACTCCTTTCGAGACATGTTTTGGGACACCTTATAGTCCTATAGGCTACGCATGATATTGGCAAACTTTTTGGAGCTGTTTATTTCTTTCTTTCTGAGAGTAATCTAAAAGATAAAAGCTTCAACCAAAAATTTTAGGTCAGTGATTTAAGTAGGTCGTCTAAGACTTTAGGCCTTACTTAAAAATATATTATTTTGAAATTACACATGTGTAATTTCAAATTTTACAAAGGAATTAAAACACTTTAAAGATAAATAACTGTTTAAAATCCTTACAAGTACATATGCATATTTGTATTTTGACCGAAGATTTTTATCGCTGACATTAAAAGTTAACGTAAGACAGTGGCAAACCACCTGTCGAGTTTTTTTACTTTTAATGTCAAAACGTTCTGTGGATGCAAGTTGCATGAGTCATATTACATAAAGGTTAGAAACCTACTTCTCTCGGTTCGCTTCAAGGAAACAATTTAAGAGGGCCGCATCAAATAAGTAGGTATATAAGTACTCATTGAAGAGCTAATGTGATTCCAGTATGGACAGTATCCCTTCACTTCCTCGTCTTTTCAAGTATTTACATGAGTAGAAAAGATTAATGTCGTTTCTGTCTATTCAAAAGCTTTCTCAAGGGCGCCTTATTCACGAGCAAACAAGAGTCAAGTGTCAAATGTATTTATTTGTTCTTAAATGAACAAATAGAACTTGAGTTCTACTGACACAAAGTTTCGTAACTTTTATTGATAGCTTCAAATCTTTGTGCCTGTATAAATTCGAAATATTTTAATTTATTGTCCAATACTAGTGTTTATAAACTATTTACGTATAGCCTGTACCTATATTATGTAAAACAGAGAGCACACTGCTACAATAAATTTGCTTTATGTCGAAGTGTGTTCAAACTATGACTGATTTTTTGAGTCCTAGGTAAATGTTTCTCTAAATAACGGTTTTGTAAACCCCATAGGATGGGCCTTGGAAAGACTAGGAGTTATAAACGTGGTTACGATGAACTCGACCTAAGAAACGGCCGGTTCCCCTTTGGACGACTTGACGAGTTGCAAAAAACATAGCCAAATAAAACCGTAACTTCCATTCAGAAATCAGGATTTTGAAAAATGACAAAGTGAAAAGTCTTAAAATTTTTATCGTTTAAAAATCACGTTCATAACGTACCGTATAAAATTTTGAATAAAATATTACTCCCAGTATACCTGATAGAGTTAAGCGTTGACTGTGTTATATAATTAATAATAAAAATGAACACCCTACAGCCACTTAAATGGTTATGACGCCACATTAGAATTCCCTGTGTCGAGGGAATCAGAAACTACGAATACCATAGTCTCACTACATGCAGATCTGCAACAAATATCTGCAGGATACGCAAACATTCGTCCCGCAGCGGGCATGTAACCTGCACACCTCTTGCTGGCTACCCTCCTCACCACCGAGGTTGTCCAAACCAAAGTAAAACCTCAATTTATGGAGCCTACTCGAATAACCGATATTTCGGCCACATGTATAGACAATATCTTTGCCAACATTAAAATTTTAAATAAGAGTTTAATTAGTAATATTAAGTCGGATCATCTTGGACAAATAATTAAAATAGAGGTTCAAACAAAAAAACTTGAAAAAAGAAATATTACTTGTATACCTATGACCAAAGATCGATTGGACAAACTAAAATTGAATTTAACTTCTGTATTTCCATGTTTATATGGTAATTTTAATCCAAATAATTTATACAACAAATTTTTTAAGAAATTTAGTGATGTGTTCAATTCAATTTTTACATCGAAATCGATCATGGTCTCTGACGGTAAAAAGTTCAGTGACTGGGCAACAGCGGGAATACATAAAAGCAGGAAGAAATTGTATGATCTTTATGCTGAAAAACAATATAATTTTAATGAGGAGTTTAAAGAACAAGTCAAAAAGTATTCTAAAATTTTTAAAAATGTTTGTCGTGAAGCAAAAGCTCGTCATTTGAGTTCAAAAATTAAAAATAGCCAAGATAAAGTAAAAGCCACTTGGAAAGTAATCAACAGTGAGACTGGAAGAGTCACAACTAAGAACAATAAGTTTAATTTGAAAATTGACAATGCCACCGTCAATCAGGATAGTGATGTAGCTAATGCGTTCGAAAACTTTCCAGTCTCTACCACAAAATCCTTAAACTCCTCTCCCATAGAAGCAGAGTCATTGTTAAAAGAAAACTTAACAGAATGTAAAATACAATTCAAATTTGATCATGTAAATAGTGATGACATCATAAAAGCTTTCAAACTCATAAATGTTAAAAAAACCACGGACCTCTGGGGCATCTCTGTTTGCGTTGTGAAATCATTGATTGGCATTATTGCGCCCGAACTAGCTTTAATATTCAACGAGTGTATTGACTGTGGTGTGTTCCCTGATTTAATGAAACACAGTAAAATAACTCCACTTTTCAAATCGGGTACATGTTTTGGCCCTAGTAATTTTAGACCTATATCAGTACTTCCTACATTTAGTAAAATTTTTGAAAAACTAATTTTAAATCAATTGCAAAGACATTTTAAATAAAATAATTTACTGCATAATAAGCAATTCGGATTTAGTAAGGGTCGCTCAACCTCTGATGCTGGTATTGAGTTAATATCGCACATATTTGATGCCTGGGAGGAATCTCATAACGCTTTAGGCGTTTTTTGTGATTTGTCAAAGGCATTTGATTGCGTAGACCATGACACATTGATCAGGAAACTACACCATTATGGTATTAGGGGCGGTGCTCTAGACTTTCTCACTTCCTATTTAAGTGACAGAGTACAAAGAGTTGACGTGAATGGAAAACGGTCTCCGGGGTCTCTGGTTACTATCGGTGTACCGCAGGGATCAATTCTTGGACCATTTTTGTTCTTAGTATACATTAATGATCTACCCCACCTTGTAAGGGACGATCATGAGGTTGTATTGTTTGCAGATGACACGTCACTTTTATTTAAATTAAAGCGACGACAAACCAATTTTGACAATGTAAACAATGCAATCTCTAAGGTTGTAAAATGGTTCAACGTTAACAATTTCCTACTTAATGAAAATAAAACAAAGTGTATTAGATTTATACTACCCAATGTTACACAAGTTAAAGCAAATATCAAAATCAAAGATGAACAGTTGGCTCTTGTGGACACCACCGTATTCTTAGGTATCACCCTAGATAATAAGCTTCAATGGGGTCCTCATATTGATGGGTTATCGAAGAGACTTAGTTCTGCGGCATATGCAGTCAAAAAGATCCGTCTTTATACAGACGTTGACACAGCTAGACTAGTTTACTTCAGCTACTTCCACAGCATTATGTCGTACGGTATACTGCTGTGGGGGAGTGCTGCTGATATCAATACCATTTTTGTGCTGCAGAAGAGGGCTGTTCGAGCAATTTATAATATGGGCCCCAGAGAATCACTTCGCGAAAAGTTTAAAGAAATAAATATAATGACATTCCCTTGTCAATACATTTATGAAAATCTGATGTATGTTCAAAAAATATTAATTTGTTTAAGAAAAAAAGCGATAATCACAATGTTAATACTAGAAATAAAGATAAACTCGCTGTTGCCACTTGTAGACTCCATAAAGTTAGTAAATCGTTTAAAGGGCACGGTGTACGCTTTTATAACAAACTCCCAAGAGATATACAAAAATTATCAATTAACAAATTTAAAAACGTAATTAAACAAAAGCTTTATAAAAAGGCATACTATAAAATATCTGATTATTTAGATGACAAAAACTCTTGGGATTGAAAATGCTCCAACTCGAACCTATTGTTTTGTAAAAGGATCATTAAAAAGAATAACCAGCCTTGTTTTCTTGCCTTTCTTTCCTGGCTTGGTCGCGGAGGAACAGGCACCTAGATAAAAACCGACGTTTCAAAGTGGTCCTTGTGATTTTATTGAATAAATGAATTTTGACTTTGACTTTGACTTTGAAAGATCTTACTAAAAACTACTACACCCTACTTACGCTGCGCTGTTAGAAGTCAAAACTAAAATTCTGTATCTCCTTTTATCATCTGAATGAACACTAGATCTGAGTACCCAAGGTCACAGATTATCATAGCTTTTTAATCTATCACATCTTTCAAACCAAATTAAAATCGATTCATGTTTTACCATTATGAAGGTCGTGTGTCTGTATAATTTAGCGTAGTGCATGATTGACATATCTAGGCCACGATACTTGATAGCTTCTATTGTTTCTATACAAGTCATGTAGCTTCTGAATCATCACCATCAACAGTAGAAGTCCACTGCAGAATAAAGGCCTCTCCAAAGAGTGCCATTACGAACGATCTTGGGCTACCTGCATCTACCGACTTCCCACAAGCGATGTCATCGGTCCATCAAAAGGGAAGCCTTCCTACACTGTGCAGTTTAATTTGTTGTCACCATTATAGAACCTTTCTTCCCGAACCGTTAAATACGTCAGTTTATCTCCTTCGTGGATTATTTAGTTTTATTGTTTATATGTACTAGAAAGGATCAGAACGGTTCGAATTGTTGTAATTTTACCTGCATCCACCCACAAGCGATGTCATCGGTCCATCAGATGGGAAGCCTTCCTATACTGCGCGGTTTAATTTGTTGTCACCATTATATAACCTTTCTTCCCGAACCGTTAAATACGTCGGTTTATCTCCTTCGAGATTATTTAGTTTTATTGTTTATCTGTACTAGAAAGAATCAGAACGGTTCTTAGTGTTGTAATTAAATTAACAGAACAAGAGGTTTAAAGGGGGGAATTCCACATTAGGTTCTAGTCTATCTAATGTGGAATTCCCTACACCTTTGTTCGCATTGATTTTTTCAATGCAAAATTCATCTTCCCGCTGCACCTTTCAGAGATGAAAATACGAATATACCTTAATACAAAGCTTGGAAAAATTCACAAACGGAAAATTTCCCATAATGAAAAAAATCTGGTACTATAACGAGTATTTGCCAAACTACTCGGTCGGTCGAGAACACTCGTTGTTATCGCGAGATGTTTTAGTAATAAGGCGTGTTCTCATACAAAGCTCGGTCGTCTACTAGTTTGAATGAATAGTGCAGTCGATGCAGAGCTATTATGACTCTCGAATCGGTCCTTCCGCGAATCGGACCAATCAAGAATCGGATAGAGCACGACATGGACCAAGCTCGTATTGGATCAACCATAAATTGGACCAACCACGAACCGGATCAACCACGAATAGATTTTTCCACGACAATTTATTTTTTATTCATAATAAAGTTTACAGTTACATGGTTATGCTAAGTACACCTAAAAACCTAATATTTTGTCTAAGGTGCATGTAAGTACGGATTCCTCATTTAATACAGAGTCAAAGTATTCACGTCATTGAATGAAATAGCTGGTCGGTTCACACATACAAGGTGGAACTCGCATTCCATTTTTATCTGTATGGTCCGAAATACAGTCGTGGATTGGTTCAATAACCAAACGCAAATTGGACCCTTTATTATTGTTTTTTAGATAAAGCCTGTAAGCCTAAGTCGCATACGTCTATTACTTAGGCACAGATATAATACTATACTATAGAGGCTAGTATAGTATTATTATATCTGTGCTAGTAGAAGCTTTCATGTTTATTGCAAGCTACACCAATCGTTATGGTCAATTTGCTTAAAATATGTAGGTAGGAACCTAACGGATCTTTGAGTGCAGGTACTATTGAAGTTGTCTTACCGCGTAACTTAAAAACCTGTGTGCGTTACTGCAGCAAAAAATGTGGAATCTCGTTATTTTGAGTATGCAGCAAATTAAAGCCCATTTATGTGTAAATGTGCCCCACGGTTAGTAATTAATACCAACCATGACGGCAACTTTACCAATATGATAAAAATGTGTTATTGCGTTTATATGACGCCGATTTCACTTTTATTCAAGTGCCAGGCAAGGTGTTGGATAGTAATTTATGCCAGTCATTATGTTGTTGAATGGCGGTAGCAAATTGTTTGCATCATTCCAACACCTTATCAATGTTTAATGGCGCCCTTTTTGATTATTCACGCCAATAAAGCTTTACCTAATCCACGTTTGATGAAGTTACTAAAAGAATATTACTATTATTTCAATCAGGTACTAACGTACCTGATCCAGTAGACTACGTTGAACCGAATCTCACATTACGTAGGTACTACGTAAAATGAAACGAATCCTATGAAATTTTAACTTCTGCAAAAGCATCCTAGAATAGATATAAGAATTGCATTCCTATAAGGTAGCTAATATTATTACCATAAGTGCTGGCTAAAAGGTGACTAAAGTCACTCTCAGGTGAAAAGAAAACCTGTACATTTCCAGCAGTGGACTTTTATCAGATGATGATGACATTCTCTATTATGTAATGAGATATTAAAGTAATAACCTCATACAAGAAACATTACACTCAAGTATCACTAAGCCCCGTTTTTGTTTTCTTTGGCGAATTATCATAATCTTCGAATCAAGATACCGTAACGTCTGCAAATTACAGTTTAAGATTAGGTTTAAGAGACAATTTAGAAATTTTGGTCATTTTTACGCAATGGACAACAAATTCTTAAATTCCTTTTAGTTATAGTCTTTTGTTCGAGAATCGCTATCCAAATCCAAGTTTTAATACGTTTTCTTGACCTGATTTTCTCGATGCATGAGTACGTGTTGTTCGACTGGCAACTCACTGATAGGATGATTAAGAAATATTTTGCAAAGTAGTTCTTTATACTTAAAGCAGGTTACTTCTAGCAGTAACCTGCTAGCTAAATTATAGCAGGTTACTGGCAGTAACCTGTATGACAATTTCGAGTTTTCACATTGACCATTCGTAGAAAAACTAAAGCCCTTAGAATTAGCAAGTTGACACATATGCCCACAATAGGCCATAAATTATAAATAAATAAATAATGCTGGACATTTTCACACAGCATCATCTAGCCCCAAAGTAAGCAGAGCTTGTGTTATGGGAACTACATGACTGAAATACTAATTATAAACATTTTTTTTGTAAATACATACATATTATACATAGAAAATACTCAGACCCAAGACAAATGAATGCAGATCATACAAACATTTGTCCCGCAGCGGGAATCGAACCCGCAACCTTCTGCGTCTCAGGCGGACCTTCGCCCCCTGCGCCACAGAGATTGAGCAAATTATGTGAAGGCCCCCACCCGATGGAGGGATGACATCATTAAGGTTTGCTATAAGTCGGTGGATGGATATGTCCCAAGATCGTTCGTCATCTAAAAAACAAAATAAAATAATAAATCAAACTTTTGTCTTATCTAATCTGGATGAGTCGGTCACCGACTCGATATGTGTGCAAGGGATTCGATACGTATTGGTCAATTGCATAGACTTTGCAACCAAAATTTGGCATTAACCTTCGTTACATTTTTCTAAAATTTCGTATGTGGATCAAGAGCTACACCTTGAACTACATTTGGTACTCATTGGCATTACGATGACTTATCCATCCACCTACCATTAATAACCAGATCAAGAAACACATGTATAAAAACACTTTTATTATGTATCTGTACAAGGTACCTACCACACCTTACGGTAAGGTTTCCTGTACCTAAATCATTATTCAAATTAGATTGAAACTATAAGTATATAAAACGGATACACATAATTCAGAAAGAACAGTTGACAAGGTAATTAAGTACTTTTACGTTAGTTTGTAACAATTTTTACTTACCTACGAAGTTTTATTAGTCTACCTAATGTGGAATGCCCTGCAATCTAGTTCGCATTGATTTTTATTATAAAAAAATCATTTACCCACTAGCACCTATCAGGGGTAAAATTTAGATATTTTTTTCATAATTGCATCCTTATACACGAACAAAGATACCCTCCACATATCAGGTATCTATTTACATTTTAGACTGAGCATTGATTGTCAGTGTGTCATGCAAGGATATCGAGACTCAATTTATTACAATTTACAAACTCGAGAATTAATGCGATTCAGTTTAATTAAAAATATAAAGTACCTAATCCAATTTCTTGTCTTCAATGATATGGTTAATAATAACTTAGTTATTATTAAATACTATTATGACTAAATACTATTATGACTGCAATAATCCTTGGCATTTTATTATATCCGTTACCGAATTACATGAAGTGTTATAAATTGTATCAATCAATTAGTTCGGGCATTTTGAAAAGGCTTGAAACAGGTGATGATGTTTATTACATCTAATGGATTTTGTTTATTTTATAAATATCATAAACAACGGATGGTGGCAAGTTCACACTTGTCAATGTCGTTTGTATTCTTGTTTTTCATTTCAATCTGAAGAAGTCAGTGGTCCAAAAGACGTTTGGTACTAGACGATATTTGAATTATGTGAACTATCACATGAAAATTATGTGAAATTTGCTGACACTAGTCAGCAAATTTTAAGATTCGTCTAAGAACCATAGAAGAATATAATTATCAGACAAATGTTTTCAGACGATATTTTAAGATGAAAATGAGTCAGAAAGCAAGTTTTATTATAGCAGAAATATCTCCGTCAAAAATAGAGGAATTTGGTGCATTCTCTGTTTAGAATAAATTGAATGAAGAGTGGATCAAATGAATCAGCTCGGTGGAAGATGCAAATTGATGACACCGTGTTCTCCTTATGCGGGTAAAAATAGGCACTAGGGACGCTCAAAAGTGAAAGTTTTAGCTTCGTTTGCTAGACTGGATTAATTTTAATCTTATATGTCAACCTCCGTTGCTCAACTGGCGTGTAGCAGGCAGCGTGTAGGGAATTGAAACCACACAAGGGGTGTGGGTCAAATTCCCGCTGCGGGTAAATTTTTTGCATTATTTTCTAATATTTATTCCAGGTGGGTATTGATACCATGATACTCGTAATTCCTGTCTCCGTCGACACAGATAATCCTAAGTTTGTGATTATCGGATATGTAATGTTATGTTTTGTCTTCAGATATGGCTTGACTTACGAAGAGATCGAGAAAGGCCTGCCCCTGATCGACACATCTAGGACTCTGATCAGGGAGGTTTGCCCCCCTGTGTTCTCCCACGTCGAGTGCAGGGCCGGCAAGTACCGAAGGCTAGATGGACTATGCAACAACCTGCAACACCCCACTTGGGGCGCTACGAACGCTCCTTTCCAGAGGTTAGAACTAATGCACTAAACTTAGGCAAACACTTTATGAAATTACTAGACTCTGCCCACGGTTTCGCCCGCGGGGTACCCGGATAGTAGCCTATGTTTTATTCTGATATACCTCTATAAGCTTTATTACTGTAAAGTTTCATCAAAAGCCATTCAGTAGTTTTTGTGTGAAAGAGTAACAAACATCCATCCTCACAAACTTTCGCGTTTATAATAGTAGTAGGACTCATCAAGTCCTACTACTACTAGTAACTTGATTTCATCAAGATGCACCTAAATCTGCATAAACATAATGCAGACTAAATAAAGTGTATTTTCTTGGTAGTCAATGTTTTGCTGCGAGTTGCATTAAATCCTTTAATCACAGTAGCTTCTTCGCCGTTGATTAAAATGTTCTATTAAGGGTTATTATGCCTCACGCCTAATGAAATAACTACCAAGAAATAACTTATTAGTTATTTCTTGGTGATCCTACAACATACAAATATGACTATTCTCAAAGGCAACGGCTTCAACAAAAATATACTGTTTAAATATGAAGGCTATAGACATTTTAATATGTATGTTTTCAGTAAAACCGGCCGTACTTGTATATTAGTATACTATCGTGATATCAAATAACCTATAACCTTCCTCAAGAATTGAGCTATAAAATACAAAATTTTTTTTTTCAAATCCGACTGTTAGTCCTAGATATTAGTGCATTTAAACAAAAAACAAACAAACTCTTCAGCTTTATTATTGCTCATATTGTAAAAACGGGAATTTTTACGTACCGTACATCATAGGTACATATAGGTGAAGACACCGACTATGTTTTTGACTCATGCCGAGAGTCTTCATCAGGGTAAATGATCGCGACGCTCTCCCTTCGCGTCACATCGTGGACAGGATTCGTGTTTATTATTAGTATATATGGATTAGTATTCCGAAGACTACATTAATCTTTCACCAGGTTGCTGAGCCCTCTATTCTCGGACGGAATCAACGCGCCCCGTATCTCGCACACCGGCCGTGACCTGCCTCTGTCCCGAGTGGTGTCCCGCACCATGCACCCAGACCACGGCTTCCACGACCACGCCGGAACTGTGATGGTCATTGCCTGGGGCCAGTTTATGGACCACGATTACACCCTTACCGGAACTCCTCTTGGTAAGATCTACTAACCACTAGCTTATCACCAGTCTCTTCTATCTTGATGTATCATAAAAACTGAATTCTACTTGAACCAATGCAAAATAGACACAAATGAAAAGCATTAAGAAAAAATAAACTATTCAAAATAGTTAAAATAAATGGTTATGATTTGGATAGGCTATGGAGTGGGCAAAATACGCACAAATGAAAAGCATTAAAAAAATGAATTATCCAAAACCGTTAAAATAAATAGTATGATTCGGATAGGCTAAGATTTTTTCTATTATTCTGTTCTTTTGTCAGAATTAAAACCCAATTATGTTGTTGCAGATCCCATCAATCGTAACGACCCTGAAGAATGCTGCAAACGCCCTCCCCACCTCAAACACCCGTACTGCAATGAGATTCGAATTCCTGATGATGACTACTTTTACCGACTCTTCGGAGTCAAGTGCATCGACTTTGTGCGAGGCTTCCCTTCACCGAGACCCGGCTGCCGTCTGGGTGAGTCTTTCAAATGAAAAAGTTCATCGTCGTTTTTAGGATTTTATACAAAAAACGAGATTGGTACATTTTGTACCAATCTATTACTTATTCTAAGACGCGCGCCGTACTTCTCATCTACTCTCGGTGGTAAATATAAAAAAATCTAAAAAATGTTTTACAATCCGTAAAACATTGAAAAATGCAACAATTATGTGATTTATCAAAGAAGTATTGTTAACATTGTGTGGTATACAGAACGTGAGCTAGTCTGCCTTGCATTTAGCTGGTTTATTGGAGCCAGCTGATAAAGCAAGAAGATTAAAGACCCAAGGCTATACTGGTGGTAAACATTACAGGCCTCAGAATCTATAATAAATTCAAAAGGGCCCAATACCACCTTGTCCTAAATAAACTTGAGTGCCTTCTTAGTATCGTAATTACACTTATATTTGGATACTTCAAGTGTACTGTAATGAAGTGTAATTTTTACATCATACTAAAGATTTCACGCATCAGTCATGGCCGCCATTTAGTCAAAAATACCTACCTACAGCCTTTATTCGGCTTCCAAAGTCTTGGCCAACCACATTGGGCTATGTAGTTTTATATCGACTCTACATACTTTTTTTGGTTTTTCAAAATATGACTCGTACAATTATTAACAGATTACCTAATAATAGAGTGACCTCCGAATCGTCTGCCGCACCTAGTGAGAGGCGAAAGTAAATCTGATCGTTACGTGTAGTCACGAGGTATACTTGGAATAGAAGCACAGATTAAATAGAAGTGAAGTGCTACACTGTTCCCATATTATGTAATCTAGCGCAATCGGTATGGGAAGCATCTACTTCGCCAATTAAAGCAAAAATATAGAGATGTTATCTTAGGAAGCGAATCTTAGATAACATGAGACCTCTGCATGTTGGCGAAACTTCTTTGCTTTGGTAAGATTTGCCAAGGCGGTCCGGAAGACCTTTCCCCACCCGTAGGACTAGCATGAAAGGAATGACTAACTAAGCTTAAAATAAACATTTTTGTCCTCGAGTTAAAAATACATGTCGTTTGCTTCCTCAATTTTATCAACGTGACTATGCGGTTTCCGTTTTCGCCATTTGGTTTCGGAACTCTAAAAATGTAGTGAATTCCTGGTTTCAATTAATTAAAACCAGGGAGACGAAAGCTTTACCAAAGCTTAGAGGCTGGGGAAAACCCTCGTTTATAAATATGGGAGTGTGGCGAGCGGAATCTTTAAATAAATAAAAATGAAATCCTGTTCGTTGGTAAGCGCATCATTTTAGAACGGCTGGAGACATTTGTAATTTCTTCGTTTTAAAATGTTCGTAATAGTCCAATTTATGTATTTATGGAAAGAAAAATTGCTTGTTTCTTTCTCCCATAGAATCTGATCTTGGTTGTCAAATTGGCGTTTCGTATCTGACAGAACAACATCTGTCGAGTAAGCTAGTCATTAAATAATCGTCACTGCCAAGTTAAAGCAAAGGAGCATTACAATTTGAAAAATAGAAACGTTTATAAGTCGAAGTTAGTAGTCTAAAATATCGCCTGTACGATGCAATCTAGAGGATAAATGGCTATTTGCTCAACTAACAAATTAACCAAGCTATAGAATCATAAATATCTTAGTACATTCGAAGGCAGGCAAGTAAATAAACTATGATAACATAATTGAATGGCATTTTATTTGGATATAACATAATTGAACTTAGGCTGTATAATTTGTTTCATAGCCCCGGTTCAACGATCATAATATTATCTACTTGGTTAATGCTGTCCTAATAAGTTATATGCGTGTTATTTAGTACATTATATACTACCATACATAATAAACTATAACGATTTATTTCAGTCTAGTAGGAAAGTACTTGCTTGAGTTGATGATTTAACATGTGGTTTTAGAATCAGTTAATAAGAGAGTCAATTCATTGTTATTGAATTGTATTTTTTTATATTTAGTACGGACCTATAACCTGCCAGATGGTAAGCGGCTATCGTCATCCATTGATTGATATGTTGTCTGCGTTAGATGTCGAAAAGCATACTTTTTAAATCAGACCACATCAATGCCGCATTTTAGGACATTATTACAACTATACCACGTACTTTATTTAGTAATGCGAGCGTTACTACTAGGCAGAAATACCAGTGCATACTTGTTCTTTCCTGGACAAACTATTTCACAATGGAGCTCTACTACAGTTGTAGATACCTAAATTATGTGATATGGGCAAACTATCGCGCATTATTTTGAGCCCGTGCAACTATATTTTTGATCTAAGAAAGTATAATCACCTTTCGTCGATCTTGTAGCACCATCCAAAGGTTGTCTGGAAGACCCCGCTTATGGATAAGATCACCTAATGTACTTTTAATCTATACATTATTGTTTATTTCAGGGTTTTTCCATTCATTCATACAATCACTATCCCACTCGTCTTAATAACAATATTTCTCATCAGGTTCAAGAGCCCCATTCAACACGTTGACGGGCGCTATCGATGGGAACACTGTGTATGGTGTCACTGAAAAATTTGCAAGGTAATAGACAGGTATCTTCTTATAATGTGTACACATAACCTGGAATATTATTATAATATCTGTGACATAACGCTATGGGCTTCTATGGCAAATACTTACCTATATCGCGACGACCTCTATGGCGCAGTGAGCACACATAAGCTTTGCTTACTTTGGGGCTAGACGTTGCTATGTGAAAAATTCCAGCATTATTACTATTATGAGTATTTTTATGTCTAAAATTTTATATTGTAGTTGTTTGTTTGTGTGGTGGGCACTCGCACACCACACAAACAAACAAATTATGCCGATTGCGACGCAAGAAATGCGGGTTCGATTCCCGCTGCGGGACAAATGTCTGCAGATATTTGTTCCGGTTCTGGTTGTCATGGTACAGCGGTACTCATAGTTCCACGACACCACCTACGACATAGGGAATCCTACTGTGGGGTCAGGACTATGCGTCTGTTGGTATTTGTTTATGGTATTTGCTTTATTATACCTACATAATGTTTAGCTTAAACATAATACCTACCAACAGATCAGTAGGTATTTTTTGAGTGCGATTCATTCGAAGCGTCTGGTATAACAGGTCCTTTCGGAAATAATATAAGAAGAGATCGTAGTTAAGATTCCATTCCAGTATTCACGTAACTTTCTTAATGTGATTTGCGTGGTGTGAAATGAGTCACTACCACTTCTAGTTAGCCGGTGATAAAAGTATACCAAATGTTGGAATATGCTAGCTACAAGCCAACAAGGATCTACTAGTAGCGTATGCTAGTACTGAGCACGCTAGGAGATCGAAACATTTTATTTTTACCCTTGCAGGGAAGGGGCATCTTGCATGCCAGCTACTGGCACGCGTAATCCATCGTTATGTTTTCGCTAGTACTCGTATGTTGCATGTTGTTGCTACTCGTCTCTTAGTTGGTATCAAAGAAGGATTTGTGGGAATGCAGACTATTTTTGAACTATTCCAAACCATTGAAAATCATTATTTGATTACTTATTTCAGGAAGCTGCGTACAGGATTCGGTGGTCTACTGCGAATGAATCCCGTCTTTAAAGAGTACGGGCTCAAAGACCTGTTGCCACTGAAACTGGACATCCCCGATGAAGGCTGCACCAGGCCTAATAAGAACATGTACTGTTTTGAAGCTGGTGAGAACTGTTATTATTTTAGGCATGAGGTCATTTGAAAGTAAAATGAGTTGAAGGCATTGTGGCGGCTGCGGGAAACACCTGCACGAAAGATGTACAGAACATTAGAGACTGGCAGAAAATTAAGGAGGTCGATACTCTACATTAGATGATGAATATGTAAACGAGACTCCGAACTTTATTAACCCCCGACGCAAATGCCATGTCATAAGTTTGAAGCCTTTGTCCATCTGTGTGCCTAGGTTAGCTCCCAAACAACAGATACACATTAATATTTTTTAACTTGAATGCTGATAGCCGAGATGGTCTTAGATAGATTTTATCGCTACATAACTAGGCGCGGTGCTGAAATACGTGAAGGAATTCACAAATTGATAGTCTGAATTGAGCCTCAGCCCCTTTATTTCTCTGACGAAGATAATGGCACTCATTTTGCATATGGAAATGTCAAAATAAGTCGTTCCGTATTTCCAGTTTTGCCCGTAATAAGTTTAAATAATTTGCTACCATATAACTCCAAAATGGCATATAACCGAAATGCGGTTATTTGTAATAGGCATCATTGAAGTCATACGACTTCAAGGATGGTATTTAGTTCCATTTTTGCCACAAGCTACTAGGGGGCGTTACAATTGACGATGGAAAATACTTCGGGATTTTTTTTTTCAAAAATTATATTTTGTTTTATTGTTGGTGTTTTGAGGCTTTTGGCTAAGAGGTGACAAAAAAGAACCAGGTACACAACAAACAAATGAATTAACATGATCATCTTTGCCCTCAGGTGAGATTCGAGTAAACGAACAGCTAGTCTTAACAGTAATGCATACACTGATGGCTCGCGAGCACAACCGCGTAGCCAACGGTCTAGCCGAGGTGAACCCTCACTGGGACGACGAGACCTTGTACCAGGAAGCCAGGAGGATCAACATTGCGGAGATACAGCACATCACCTACAACGAGTTCCTGCCGATTCTGCTGGGGAAGGATGTTATGGAGAAGTTTGGATTGGTGCTTGAAAAAGAGGTGAGGGTGATACATTGTAAAAAGAGGCCAAAGTGTCATCCGGCGTGAGTGGTAACACCTGATTCGAAATTCAAATTATTTTATATCATTCCTCTAGGGTGGGCACGCATTTTGTTTGCGCGTTGAATACTTATGGAGTTGAAGGTTTTCAAAACACAAATTGTATTCATCATCACCTGTTTAAATTAGATTATTTCATCAAAAGCTTATTACAGAGTGCTTTGATTTCATTCTTTCAGGGTTACTGGGACGGTTACGACCATGATGTGAACCCCGACGTGCTTGCATCGTTTGCTGCTGCAGCCTACAGGTTCGGCCACTCCTTACTGCCAACTGCTGTGGAGAGGTGGTCGAAGGCACACAAATTCATTGGTAAATTAAAAAAAAAATCTTTGACTCTTATCCCCATGGTGGACCTTCTCAGGTTTAAACTCATTTATAGATTAGTAGCAGATTAGAAACGTATTAGGAGTTTCTAATACGAGGAGTATTAGAAACGTCAAGTATTTTTAGTCTGTGCTTTACAGTAAGACTCAATAGTCTTACTGAAAAGAAGACCAATGTCTTCTTTTTTTTAAGTAACGTAACCACTATAATTCTTAAAAATTAACTGAACCAGCCTAGGATCTCATTTTCCCTATTTAAAAAAGTCAAAAGTTTGGGAATGCTGAGCTTGTAGTCGGCAAATGAGTTGATGTTAATGACAACGATTAATCAAGTTATTGCCAATTATAAATGAAAATGCAAGTCCCTCTGGACCGAAAATTTCAAAATCGAAATGTGACCGAAAGGTTCACATTTCGTATGATAATGATGATATCTAATGTTATTTTTTTCTCTTTCTAGCATCAAAGAGATTGTCTGACCTTATCCGTAGACCGTATGACTTGTACAGAGCAGGCGTTTTAGACGAATACGTCATGGGCCTGATGAACCAAGTAGCCCAGGCCATGGACGACTCTATCACGCAAGAGGTCACCAACCATTTGTTCAAGAAGGTTGGAGCTCGCTTCGGAATGGACCTCGTTTCCTTCAACATGCAAAGAGGCCGCGAGTTCGGCATACCTGGATACATGGAGTTTAGGAAGTTCTGTGGACTCCCTGGAGCGGAAACTTTCCAAGAACTCTTCGGGTCTATGACGAATGAAACTGTGAGAAAGTACGAGACGATCTTCGAGCATCCTATTGATGTGGATTTGTGGTCTGGAGGTGTGTCTGAAAGGCCGCTGCCTGGGTCGATGCTGGGACCCACTTTCGCTTGCGTCATTGCCACGCAATTCTCTTACTCGAGACGAGGTGATAGATTCTGGTAAGTCATTCAAAGTATCTCATTGCTCTACACTGATTTGTTTTATAACCTCGTCATTATTAACAGCCTATAGAAGTCAACTGCTGTATATATGCCTATGTCTGTTATGTCATACTGAACTATCTACAACGACTTTCCGCAACATTTGACAGGTGTCATCAGTTCATAGCCTTCCTATACTGCGTCGTCCAGTTTGCATCCCTAGTTATTGTCGTTTCTGCGAGTTACATCGTACCTCTTTGAATAAGCAAGTTAAAGTTTCAATCCACTTTAACTTGCTAATTTTAAGAGCTACGTGTGACTTAAGTTTGACGACAGATTTAATCACTCCGAGAATAACTCTCTTTCTAAACCGTTGCACGATCTGAGCTTAAGTATGACGCCAATAGTTAGCAACCAAGTCTCAGTTCCATGTGTCATCACTAGCACCACGCACTTATTGTTAACCTACGTCTCGAGGCTCTGCAGTATCTGGTTGAGTGTGTTAATGTTATGTTAACAAGTAAATTTTTGAAAACATTCAAAATCCCCGACGGTTTTCCATGGTCCTTCCTTAAAATAATACAAATTGATGGTGTTTACCATATTTCAATTGGATAAGCCGTTTCGGAGATAAGTAGTAACAAAACAAACAACCTCTTTACAGCAAACGCATATACGTTCATACGCATCCTTGCATTATACATGTACAAGCGGCTCATTTCATGCTAAAATGCTGATGTATCTGTTGTTCTTAGGTTTGAACTGCCAAACCAGCCATCATCATTCACACCGGAGCAGCTGGCTGAGGTGAGGAAGGCGAGACTGGCGCGAGTCATCTGCGACAACACGGACATCATCGACACAGTGCAACTCTATCCTATGGTCCTGCCTGACCATGAACTGTAAGTACGAAGGGCCTTACAGTAAAAAACTGTTTTTTAAACATCGCTGAAAGTTGTGTGTCTGGTGGAAAGAAACAACAACACTTTAAGCATTGTCATAGGTGCCGGAAGGAGGAGGTTACCTCAGATTGCATCTAAGGTAACCATTCACTGAAAAGAAAAGCGCGTTGAAGTCTTCTGTATGAAAATATTGACCGAAATAATAATACAACAATTGCAACTTTTATTAAATATACTTTTAAAAATTTAAAACCGATGTTATTATCGAAATTGCAGCTGGTTACTTTATCATCATACCATCTTTCCGCCCACTTTCCGCAACCTTTAAGAAGTCATCGGGCGCATAGTACATATTCCTGACCCGACATCCCTGTGGATTTAGAACATTTGAGATACGATAATAGACAATTTGCTTTGAAAATAACGTAATAAAAAGACCTAATCGTGGGTATCAAAAAATACGAGTAGCATGGTACAACTTTACCCAGACCGCACAAAATATCTAGAGAGCATGCAAACATTTTGGCTCGCAGCAAGAATCATGGCACCTCACCCGCCACGCCACTGAGTTCTTCGAGGTTCTCGATTCTACGAAAATTATGTGAGCCAGAAGAGGCTTTAGTGTTATGAACTAAAGCCTCTTGTGGCTCTATGATAGGTTCAGTAGGTAATGTTTTTTTTTCATACAGAAATCCTCGAGTTCCGTGCAGAAGCGGTATAATCCCGTCAATGGACTTCAGCAAGTGGGCAGAACCCGCGCCCTTCCATCGCGGCAATGCGAAGGAATTCGTGAGTAGTTTCTCCTACAACCCCTACCAGGGAAAGAAGTAATGCACCAACTGGGAAAGAAATAGTGAAACACACCATACTAGTGTCTAACTAACCAGCTATATTCATCTGTATGAGCTTAGAGTATAGAGTATAGCACACAGTGTCAAATTTTGTTCATTTCATGTCAAATGGTCACATCACATTGTCAACGTCTTAAACGCAACACGGTCGTCTTGTTAACAATATGACTTAGTAGCAAATGGTCCTAATGTAACATGTGTTTTGTAAATACACGGGTAGGTAGTACAGTCAACCACAGAAATAAAATATTAATATTTACTTATTTGAAATAATGTATAGTATTCCAGAATATGTAAAATATCCTGAAAGTGGGTCATACTAATAGACATAATAGATAACAACTATTTTTAGAGATCTAAAAGACCCGATGTATTTTTCCTTTATTCGGATTTTAACGTTCAAAAACAGTATCGCGTTCGTCCCTTCTCATGGAGCTTACGAATTAACAAAATCTCTTAAATGCTACAGAGGCATCTAGACTTTCTCCATTCATATGAATATAGCTGGTTTTATTTAGAATTACTTAAGTGCTCTTTACGCTATGCTTATCGCATTCAATCTGAAACGCATGCGACAAAAATCATAATGTAAAGAGCCCTATAGAGCGCTACATGTAGATTAGAGTAATGTGGTATTAGTCAACCGTAATATTAGTGATAAATACATTCAAGCTAAATAAACTGTGGTAGTTTTATAAAGATTGTCCTTTTATTTCCTATTTCTTGCCAATATTTGCAATTTGACGTACAGGGTGTCTTAATCTCTTGTAGTGGTTTCCATTTTAAATTCAGCGAGTCTAAAATTGTTTTATATTAAAAATACTTAATTTAAAGTGGGGACTCGGGAATTTATTTCTTTAGCTTGAATGTCAAAACAATTTTCCACAATATGTAATGGAATAGTCTTGCACTTTAGCATTGTTTTTTACTTTTCTAGCCATATTTAAATGTATTCAGTGCTTGCCATCGGTTAGTGCTAATGATCTTCATAATTGCATATACTCACTGTACAATTTTAGTGTAAATAATTACAGAACCTAGACCTAAATGATAGTCTCATCAACTTTTACAAGAAAATAATAATTGTTTTACTAAATAAGAGACCACCGGGAGTCTGATATTTTTTGTTTCAGTAAGTTTTAATTCCAATATCTGAAAAATATGTTTAGTTGCATGCTCCGTTGTCTGAAGTCATACAATAATTGCATGATACAATTATACTAGACTAATAATTAATTAATTTATAAAATTAAAATTATTTAAGTTAGGGATTTGTACAAAATAAAATTTAGAGCGCTTGATTGCCATAATTTTTATAGTTATAGAATAATGATTCCATTAAAGAAATCCCATAAATACATTTATTTTAAATCATATACCTATATATAAACTTGATATTTGTATATTTTTTGTTTATGTATTAAAGGGGAAATCGCTTTCATGTTTGTAGCTGGTGATTAGTGGATTATGAATTAATTCGAGAATGTTTACTATTAAAAATGGATGATTTTTGTGCTTCACTGAAACCTGTTATATTTTAGTTCATATTTACGTACCTACATATAACTACTATTGTAAAATCTTCGCACCATCACATCATCCTATTTATTTGAGTCACTGTAGAATGTAGACAACGCATTGTAATCAATTGTAAATACATACATAAATGTATACGTAATATGAGTAATGGTATTAAAGTATAGTATCTACCATAGAACATTTTGGTTTTATTTATAGCACCAAGATAGTGGCGTCTAATATAAAAATATAGCAAAAAATAATAAAATCATAATTATTTTCAGATGACTGATGCATTTGTAAGCAGATATGTTACAAAAAGCAACGTTACTATAGAAATTGAACGAAATATTATGAACAAACTACAAAGTGATTTTCAGAATCGTAATGAAAATATAACCATGTCTTGTAACTGTAGTAAAACTGAACCAAATCAAATTACAAAAGTTAAGTGTACCAATAACCATACAGCTGAAGCGAGTGTCGATTGCTCCAATGAAACTAGAGCAAATGAAGTTAATAAAAATAACGAAGCTCAAATTGAACAGAAAGATAACAATGATACAATATCAAAGTACATGTATAAGAAAAATGAAACAAATATCACAGAAAAATCAAAAGGACATTACAAGAATAGTCTAAGAAGAAAACGTAGCATAGAAAGTAAAAAATCACAAACTGCGCCCTTGATTGTAAGCTATGAGACGTCACATACACCTACAAAATATAGAGAGCAATGGTTACCTGCAAAACATACCGCAAATGTTATAAAAAATTCTGATTTAGCTGATTTTAACATAGAAACCTTGCATGAGAATGTTCACGGTGAAAGCTTACAAAACAAAAATCAAGCACGCTCGAGTGATGAAGATCGTAATCAAGAACAAGGTGGTGAGATCATCGATAGTGATAGAAATGAAGACAATAACGCTAATAGTGGGTCTAGTGAGGAGAAAGAAGAATTGAATGAGAGTAAGAGTCAAGAGAGAGATAATAGTAAGGAAAGAGTGCCTCATAGTTCGGATGAAAACAGTCACGAATATGATAAAAATTATGATAGAAGCATTGAAATTAGAGATCGTGAAATAGATATTGATGATGATGTTAATAACGTTAATAATTCAAAACTCACAAAAACTCGAGGTGAAAATGAGGCGGAAAGCAGTGAAAGCCAGGAAACAGACGAAAACACCAATAGAAACCTTCAATACCATAAAAGTGTTCGTAACGATTCTGATGAAAATAAGTCTCAAAATAAAGTTTATAAAGCTGAAAATTATGATGTTATTCGCAATACAACATTTCCCAAAATTCAAGATGTTGACTTAGATAACTTTAGTTATGAAAGAATACAAATAAATAAACACGGTAAAGTAGAGCCAGTCGGAGAAGCTCACAGTAATAAAGATGTTGAAATAATTCCGACAAAACAATCACAACCTTTGACTAAAACACATGCGGAAACAAATTATGTGCCTAATGAAAGCTTAGATTCATCTTCCAGTATAGAAGCAAATGAACCAACTCATATTAATGATGGAGAGGTCAGGCCTGTAGTGGAGATAAATTCGGAATCAGAAAGTGTTGAATCAAATGAAAATTCTAGTTTAAATAAGGAAAATGAAAGCTTAGACGCTCTCACGGGAGTTACAGAAGACTCAAATGAAAGAGATGATACGTTACAAGAAGAAAATGAGCCTACAAGTGATATAAAACAGCAGTTTGAGCGAATTCCACTGAATTACAACGAGAATAAAAAACAAGCCAAAACCAAGGGCTCTCAACAAAATGAACATTCAGAAAATAGAGACGATGAAGGTACAGTAGATGCATTAGCGCCCAAAGATATACGATACGATGAGAATCTAAATATTAAATTTGATGACATAGCTATAAAGCTACCTGAAATAAAATTACCTGAAGACATTTTATCGTATACCTACGAAAACCCACCCATCGTTTATAAAAACGATGAAGATAAGAAGAAGCAAAACTTTTTTTATTACAATAACGAAGAAGAAAAAGAACCACATAAAGAAACATCCCATGCAGATAACGATTCTGAGCATCATTATGATAACGATTCTGAAAATCATGATAATAAAGATTCTGAACATCATTATGATAACGATTCTGAAAATCATGATGATAAAGATTCTGAACATCATGATGCTGATGATTCTGAACACCATAAAGACGCAGACAGCAACGATTATTATAAATATTATGGCAATACAAATAAACAGCAAGCTTACAAAAAGCAAAAAAACGATGAAGAAGACGAAGACCTCTACGAAAAATTCGTACGGGAAAGATTCGGTAAACGAAACACATTTGAGCAGCGATCTGAAAAACTACGAAATTTGGGAGCTCACGATCCTCAGTTGTATAAAACTGTACAAAATATTATAGACAGAACCAAAAACTTAAATACGGAAGCTGCTAAAAGTGGGGATCCCAATGCAGGATACATGTGGACTTTAGAGTATGGCCAAAAACTGTAGACAATATTAGGCTAAGTAAGAGTAGCTAGGTTAGGTAATGTGATAATGATTTAGGTGATAAAGAAAATGAAAATAATTGCATTCATAAATTATTTTTAATAGATGTGGTAAGAGGTGATAGCGGTGAACCTACCTTGAGTACCTAACCTAGGTACCTAATAAAAACTACATAAATGTACACTAGGTAGGTAAATACCACGAGTTATGAGCTTCGGAAAACTTCGATTATCTTCGGAAATAGAAAACTGTGTCTTTAAAGTACTGGCGCTCTTGTGATATAATACAGTAAGTAGGTACTCTGAGTATACTTTTAAATAATAGGTTAAAGTTTCTTCCGGATTATGGAAAATTACCTCGTTGTTTATAGTTTTAATTGTGTTAACTAATTTGTTTTACAATTTGAATGTATTAGTTAGTAAATAAATTCACTATATAAACACAAACACTTTGAAAAACCGATTATCTGTAGGATTAAAATAAATACAATGTTATGTTTCCTTAGAATTGACACAGTGTCCATAAGAGGATGTCTCTGTGACAATATTCAGGCCAAAGAACATACAGCAATAATGATCAGTAAGTAAATAAAAGCGCTTTTTAATTCAAGAAATAAATTAAAAGACAGATATGAGAAATACCTCAGTATATTTTTTAAAAAACCGGAAGTTATTTTGTACCCCCTATTCTACTTACAAGATTTTCTTGTTGCGTTTGTGAACCAAAAATGCTCAAAATGTTGATACAGTGAATCTTGTAGATGGCGACCTTAAATTAAATTGGAATTCAGAATTCCAAAGTGTAGCAAATAACATGTATTCTTTCGAAGTTTTACCCAAAGGGCACGAAACTTTCGTTGAACGAAATTACACAACAAGCTCCAAGTGACTTATTTGCGAAAATAGAAAGAAAGAAAATACTTATGTCGTTGTACTGGTAGAATATATAACATTTTTATTTAGAAGATAATAATAGGTAATAGATAGAAAGGTTTACAATCTTCGACCAGATGTTGATTACATTCAAAGTCACAGTTAAAAGTTATTGCGCTCCACTTTTAATTTGCCGGTAATTATAACCAGATACTGTTCTTGTCTACAAAACCAGCGACATTAAAAGTCTATTAACTTTTTCTATTTTATCTACGCCCTCGGAAAAAATAAGGATTTTGTTGTACTTTTTTAATTTTAACCTTATTTTGATTTCAAGACAAATTATGAAATGTATGTTGGTAGCTAGGTACCAAACAAACTTTACCTTCATTTCAAGGTAGGTAGGCACGCGTAAGTCTACCTTGAATATTATTTATATACGTAGGGTATTATGATATTATCGTAGTAGTTAAGCATCCTCCTCCTATCTCTACCTTCCACAGCCTCACTAGGTCATGTAGTTATATGTATTGAGCAGCAACAAAAACATACCTAGTTTGTCAAATATATTAATTCATCACTTCAACAAACTAAACAACACGAAGAATCTTATTAGGATATGAGGGTGAGGGTAGAGAGGGTGTTACATTGCGTGATCAGATCAGAGTAAATATTGAAAATTAATGCTTTCAAAAAATCAACTTTAAGCTTCTTGGAATACGAAATCTAACAATCAAGCATTTTCGAAAATTTATGTCATGTCTTTTAAAGTAATTTGTTGAAAAATTTAAGACATTGGGTGAATGATTTAGGCGTAAAATGTTAAGATATGACCTTGAAATCTGGTGTAGAAATATCCCGGCCAAAAAATTAAGACTCTTCATGTGATCGAGTCCCTTACTGTCATACAAAAGTCGAAATAAAAACAAAGTCAATGTCAAAATTATATTATAACCTCAATCTATTCCTCTTTCAATATCGTTTAATAAATATTCGCTGTATTGAAAATTCATCGAATTTCCTAAATAATTTATTTTGTTAACACGCTAAGTACATTTTTATATGAAAATGGCTGAGGAGATACAAAAGAAATTGCAAAAGGAGTTGGAAGTTTACAGTAATATGCAAAAGGAGTACCGGAAGGCGGTCGCCCAGAAGCAGCAATTAGATGGCCAGCTGAATGAAAATAAAGCTGTGAAAGATGAGCTTATGTTGTTGAAGAAAGACTCGGAAGTTTACAAATTAATCGGCCCCGTATTAGTGAAACAAGACTTGGAGGAGGCAAAACAGAATGTTGTGAAACGAATGGAATACATCAGCAAAGAGGTGAAGAGGACAGATGATCACATTTACGCTTTAGAGAATAAGCAAGAAGCCCAGCAAGAGAACCTGAATAAACTCAAAACAGATCTTGGCAAATTGAAGATAAAAGCTTAGTTGGTACAAGTTAGCCATCATTACCACACTCGCTTCACAACTCACAACAAGCATTTCTGTACATTGTATTATGTTCTCAATTTACTAATTATAAGATATTTATATCTAAACAATGGTTTTATTTTGTTAGTCATTAAAGAGACAAGCTCCCCTAATCTAAGGAAAAAGAGTACAATTATTATTATTATTGTGTGCCAAGAAAGGGCAACTGTTATTACTAAATGTTACAATTTATTCGATCTTTAAAGATCTCAAGGATTGTTTCTGATTCCTGACTGATGTACATGACATACAAATTAGGTCAGCTGATAATCTTCTCATTCACACCCCTTTACATAACACCTGTTTTCAGACTAATTTGTTTTGGTTGTTGTAGTTCGGCTCTAGATCGCTTTGCCCCTAAAAATTAAGCGACTAAAATTTTAGCATTAAGTTCTCCTAGCTCTACATTGTTTGTGCGGAAGTATTAAATAAATAAATAAATGAAAATGTAGGTAATTATTCTATTCAATAGAATATCTTACAATAAAACAGGACAGTCAGATTTACTAAAACAGGTTAAAGTAGCCAGTTTAATTCCTGCTGCACAACAAATATTTGCAAGTTCTGTATTTTTTCTGGGTCTGTGTTGTGCTAACATGGTAAACAGTTCCTGATTCCCACTCCACTAGGCATCCTAGTGTGTGGTCTATGGACATATGACAACAGTCATATGTATGTGGCTATTGGGTGTTTGTTTGTTTAACATAGGCTATTTTTTATTTGCTTGAAGCATTTTGTTTAACACAATTGCAAAGCTGCAAGAAAAGCATAACAGAGTTTAATAATAATATTCTTCTTACAGCCTAACAATGGGACTTTGTTACAAAACAAAACCACAGAAATAGGTTTAAAATTTATTTCAATACAATATGTAAAAATAATATAATATTTATTAATACTAATGGCACTTTTGGAATGTAACATTTTATCAACAAGATATGTAAATAGCATATTAATTTGGAGCACTTGTGGGGGGGGTCTTGTAGAAAGGTTGGGAATGCCAACCTTTCTACAAGTGAGGAATCAAAATCACAATGTATTAGTCCCACAACCACAAGCAGTATGCAAGCTGAACAGCTTCAAACATTTTTGGGAATGACCTGTTATTTTTTATATACAATTCCCGAAAATGTAGCAAGTAATATGGAGTAATAAATATCTAGGATGAAAAAAATACATTATATTCTTCTTATCAAAAATACTATTTCTGTATATCTCTATAAAGTTTATCAATAAAAATATTGACTATCTTACTTATCCTAGAAATTATTTTCTGGTCCCTACTTTCTTCATAATCATAACTTCACTATTTAGAATTCAAATATTTGTAGGGTATCCAAATAAACATGAATCTACCAATGATTCTTTAACTAAAACAAGTACAACAAAGATATTTTGTTGTAACACAATCAGGGCTAGCTCACGTCATCAACGCTACAGGAATCAATGGCTGATTTTATTCATGCGTCGCCCATCACCACCAGACTATTTGATTCTGCTTTGAACACATGGCACACTACAGAAAGGCATCTCTTGTTTCACAACAAATCTACCACTGAGCAGGCTCTTCCCGCACATCCTTCCAGAGCAAATAAAGCAGTCTGCGTGCCAGTGCACATTGCTCCACGACACACCCTGCTGTTCAGGCCCAATAATACCCCCGCACGCTCGACAGCGCTCAGCATGGAACTGGTCATAACAAGACAGACATATCGGCAAGCCTGTTCTGTCATCCGGCACATACATCTGCCCGCCGAGCGGCGCATCGCAATGATAGCAACAGAAATGCTGAACGTGGAACGCTCGACCTTCGGCCGCCGTATACGGCCGTGTGAAGATCAACTCGTCGCAACCCGCGCAACGTGGAATCTCCAAAACATTTGCCAAATCACGCGCGCAATACAACTCCCCTTTGTAGAAACAGTAGACCAGATCGGCCAATAGTTCGCCGCATTTGCTGCAGGTGAAACATTGTGGGTGCCAGATAGCTTCGACCCCGGCCCTTTCCGCTTTGACGGCGACCTCACCCGCAAACATTGGCTTAGTACAGCGCTTGCAAGGCATTCCCTCATTGTATAATTTCCTGTTGAATTCCATTTCAGCAGGACTGAGCTCCAGTTCGGCGAACTGTTCGATGATAGGATCGAGAGGTTCTGATGAGCTTTCAGAAATCGGCGAGAAACCTGTTTCGCCTGGGGTGTTGTCGAGCGTTTTGTCGACCCATTCATTTGTGTCTTGGTTAACTTGGCCTGGATATGTGCTGTAGTTTGGCAATGGCGGCGGAGGGAGATCATCCTCGGAATGAGTTCTGAGATACTCTCTCAAAGGCGCGGTTTGTTGAGGCTCAACTTGATTGATGGGCTTCATAGATGTAGAATACTGAGGGCTAATCTTAGTGGAACAGATAGTGCCGCTATGTTCTGCTGTTGTCGGCTCATGTTTCCAGCTCCATATTTCGCCGTTTGGAGCGAATATCGTCCCCTTCTGAATCCTACTATCGAGTAACTTAGCACTACTTGTGACATTATTATTGCTCGACCACAAATCGGGCATTATTTGAGCGCCAAGGACTTTACTTGTGAATTCACTAGTTTCGTCTCTGAATTGGGGATTATTGTTATACTCGTCTCGGAAAAGTTTGATTGGTTGTAGATAGACATCATTTGAAACTGGCATGTTCAAATCGTTCAAGTTCTTTAGCAGTTTGTCGTAAATCGGACCATGTTCTACTGCACTTTTGATTCTATCTGATTCAATGTGCATTATGTGCAGTTTATCTTTGACTATACGACTAAGAATCGGGCTTGATTTATAGTCTGGGAGGTTAGCGGCGCTGCTAACAATGTTACCCTGATTATCCAGCACTAGCTTTTTGTCAGAAGCATTTTTCGGTACGATATTGTATTTCACGCCTCGGGACACGTTGGATATTTTGAGTGGTAAGGCGTAAGATTTTGGAGCTCCGTGTGTTTTACTGCTTTCTATGGAGTATGTGTCTCCGTTTTGGAGAGGCGCTACGCGAACGACGTTGCCCATGCCGACGACATTCTCTTTGATACGCGTGATGTATTCCTGAAACAATTTAAAAAATGATTTAAACTTGAGATAGCCTAGAAGCGTGAATACATTGTGGCGGTTTATGCAACAACCTAGCGCAAACATCTTTAGGCAGTGATTGTTAATGCAAGAATTGCAGTCAACTTTTGAATGAGGACAATATTATTGTTTTTCGAATAATAATAGTATTTTCTATATTCAATCAACAAAAACTTTTAACTTGCATCCGCTCCATCAGATTATTTAAGTTATAATGCGGTCTATACACAAGCAGATGTTTTTTAGGAGTATTCCCGTTTGAGCACCTATTTTTTGGGCACCTATGCATTGAACACCAAAGGTATTCCCATTTGAGCACCAATCAATATTTTAACGTGGTGCTCAAAGGGGAACATAAAATAAAATTTGATTTTATTCCCCATTGAGCACCTACGGTGCGGTAACTTCAAGTGATGGGGTTTATAATCATTAAAATAAATCATATCGATAAAAATCTGCAGTTTTATTGCAGAATGTTATCATTTAATAAAAATATATCATCATTAACATAAAAGTTTACATAATAATTTGTTGTTAATATCACAATAAGTTACCTCAACTTTAATTTTATCAATCACTAAACCTATTGTAGGTTGTAACACTAACAAAAGAAATCGGTGTTTTCTTATTATTAAGAGTAGATAAGTTGAGAGGGCTGTAAATATTTTAATAATAGTGATATTAATAATAATTACTTAACTTACTAAATTTTTTATGATAATAAAAGTACTACCATTTTTATCAATATGTTTTATTATACACCCCATCACTAGAAGCTGCCGCACCGTAGGTGCTCAATGGGGAATAAAATCAAATTTTATTATTTGTTCCCCTTTGAGCACCACGTTAAAATATTGATTGGTGCTCAAATGGGAATACCTATGGTGCAAAGTCAAAGTCAAAGTCAAAATTCATTTATTCAATAAAATCACAAGGACCACTTTGAAACGTCGGTTTTTATCTAGGTGCCTGTTCCTCCGCGACCAAGCCAGGAAAGAAAGGCAAGAAAACAAGGCTGGTTATTCTTTTTAATGATCCTTTTACAAAACAATAGGTTCGAGTTGGAGCATTTTCAATCCCAAGAGTTTTTGTCATCTAAATAATCAGATATTTTATAGTATGCCTTTTTATAAAGCTTTTGTTTAATTACGTTTTTAAATTTGTTAATTGATAATTTTTGTATATCTCTTGGGAGTTTGTTATAAAAGCGTACACCGTGCCCTTTAAACGATTTACCAACTTTATGGAGTCTACAAGTGGCAACAGCGAGTTTATCTTTATTTCTAGTATTAACATTGTGATTATCGCTTTTTTTCTTAAACAAATTAATATTTTTGTGAACATACATCAGATTTTCATAAATGTATTGACAATGGAATGTCATTATATTTATTTCTTTAAACTTTTCGCGAAGTGATTCTCTGGGGCCCATATTATTAATTGCTCGAACAGCCCTCTTCTGCAGCACAAAAATGGTATTGATATCAGCAGCACTCCCCCACAGCAGTATACCGTACGACATAATGCTGTGGAAGTAGCTGAAGTAAACTAGTCTAGCTGTGTCAACGTCTGTATAAAGACGGATCTTTTTGACTGCATATGCCGCAGAACTAAGTCTCTTCGATAACCCATCAATATGAGGACCCCATTGAAGCTTATTATCTAGGGTGATACCTAAGAATACGGTGGTGTCCACAAGAGCCAACTGTTCATCTTTGATTTTGATATTTGCTTTAACTTGTGTAACATTGGGTAGTATAAATCTAATACACTTTGTTTTATTTTCATTAAGTAGGAGATTGTTAACGTTGAACCATTTTACAACCTTAGAGATTGCATTGTTTACATTGTCAAAATTGATTTGTCGTCGTTTTAATTTAAATAAAAGTGACGTGTCATCTGCAAACAATACAACCTCATGATCGTCCCTTACAAGGTGGGGTAGATCATTAATGTATACTAAGAACAAAAATGGACCAAGAATTGATCCCTGCGGTACACCGATAGTAACCAGAGACCCCGGAGACCGTTTTCCATTCACGTCAACTCTTTGTACTCTGTCACTTAAATAGGAAGTGAGAAAGTCTAGAGCAACGCCCCTAATACCATAATGGTGTAGTTTCCTGATCAATGTGTCATGGTCTACGCAATCAAATGCCTTTGACAAATCACAAAAAACGCCTAAAGCGTCATGAGATTCCTCCCAGGCATCAAATATGTGCGATATTAACTCAATACCAGCATCAGTGGTTGAGCGACCCTTACTAAATCCGAATTGCTTATTATGCAGTAAGTTATTTAATTTAAAATGTCTTTGCAATTGATTTAAAACCAGTTTTTCAAAAATTTTACTAAATGTAGGAAGTACTGATATAGGTCTAAAATTACTAGGGTCAGAACATGTACCCGATTTGAAAAGTGGAGTTATTTTACTGTGTTTCATTAAATCAGGGAACACACCACAGTCAATACACTCGTTGAATATTAAAGCTAGTTCGGGCGCAATAATGCCAATCAATGATTTCACAACGCAAACAGAGATGCCCCAGAGGTCCGTGGTTTTTTTAACATTTATGAGTTTGAAAGCTTTTATGATGTCATCACTATTTACATGATCAAATTTGAATTGTATTTTACATTCTGTTAAGTTTTCTTTTAACAATGACTCTGCTTCTATGGGAGAGGAGTTTAAGGATTTTGTGGTAGAGACTGGAATGTCGGTAAAAAAGTTTTCGAACGCATTAGCTACATCACTATCCTGATTGACGGTGGCATTGTCAATGCATAGGTGCTCAAAGAGGAATACTTGTGTGAGATAAAATATTTTTTTTATTTTATCTCACACAAGCACAAAGCTAGCAGAAGTTGTTTCGAAGCAATTTTAATTCTTTGCCAACTATCAACCTAAGCTCAGACAAAATTATCGAATCCCAAAAACAGCAGTCTAACCCTACGCGTATACCTATGCCGTATGTATACGCGTAGGGTTGCTCGCTCTCGATCATACGGTCATATTCGGGCGTCTGACGTCGTCCGAAACTAATCCTTCATTAACCCACCGGCAACGTTGCTGACGTTGACGTCTACGAAACGAACGAATTTACTCAAATTCTATAATAAATCCTACAACTATTATAAACGCGAAAGTTTGTGAGGATGGATGTTTTTACTCTTTAACGCAAAAACTACTTAACTTATTTTGATGCAACTTTACAGTGATATAGCTTATACATATTACATATCATAAAGGCTACTTTTTATCCGGGTACCACGCGGGCGAAGCCGTGGGCAGAAGCTAGTTCTATAATAATTTTTCTTTAATAAATTTACTAATTTGTGTTTTTCTTATGGCGATACGAATTTTCTACAATATACATTCTTCGGAATGCTCAATTTTTAAAAACATTTCTTTTCTCTGTACACTGCACAGTCAGACTACTCAGTCACCACCGGTCAAGAACGAACGGCAGCAGTGTACACAGATGAACGGCCGAGACTGTCGTCCGAATAATTCCGACCCGAAATCGGCCGATGATTCGCTTTTGGTGTACGCGTACCGTAAGTGTGTCTTCAGTAGAATCACATGTCAATCTTATTCTTATTCTTATTCTTTATTGTACACACAGATAATACAGACAAAAGACTTACATATAGGACATGTACAAAGGCGAGCTTAACCCTAACAAGAGTTTTCTTCCAGCAAACCTTTGAGGATAGGGACAGCTGATAAATAGCGGTGGGTACGTGTACACAAATGGGAAAAAAATATACAATAATAGCACACATTTTCATATAATATAATACATAAATAGGTACATAGTATAAATATATACAAATACATAAATATATATATATATATATATATATATATATATATATATATAACTCAAATTATACATACATACAATACACACAATCACATTACTGCTATAAAAATGGCCGCTGCAGTTGCCTTAAGTTTCGTTACCGCGACCACAAATGGGATGTAGTTGCGTTTCTCCAGCGAATCGACTAACGAAGAAGCGAATTGGGGATGCGGTTTTTTTGCGTTATGGTTGGCAACAGTACGCAACAACGGTTTGTGTTTTCATACAAATTGACCAACCATTTTATCACTGACGTGTGGCTTTGTGCTGTGGAGTCGTCCATCTGAAGACATTCTTACCAGGGCGGTAAGAGTGTCTTCAGATGAGCGGTAAGTTACCGATGAATACTGAAGTACTGCCCAACGTTTAATCACGACTAAAGGAGGATTAGTAAATGACTGCTTTACATATAGTATAGGTAGATATTATATTCTGTAGATATTCTGTTCTGGGAGTGTCCCAGAACAGAATATCTACCTATACTATGCCTAAAGGAAGCCATTGACCTCACAACTTTTCTAATTTCGATGTTTCAAGAAACGACCATCACAGTTTCCTTAAACTCTCTCAGTTATAGCGCCATCTCTTTCCAACTTTACATGAATATTGAGTAGCATTTCAGTACATATTTGTCTGTGAAGCTAAAATGAAGGATACGTACAGTGTGTTCCGATTTCTCCTGATCGTTGGCGTGATGTCTAGCTGCGAGGGCGACATCGTGCGGCGGCAGCTGCGTCCGCAGGTTGGCGCGCCGGCGACGGGCCGCCTCCGATCCGGACACGGGCGCTAGCTCACCCAGACAGGACATGTAGTCTGACACCTGGGGAATAAGGGTACAATTTAAAACTAGAAAACAAATAAATAGGCGTACTTAAACTTAGCATTTTCTTCATTCTTCAAATGGGAAAATGGGTCAATCATTTAAGAGTTATCTCTTTTTTTAATAAATTATTAACACTGGCGGGAATCGAACCCACGACCTCCCGCTTGGTACGCGGGTGCTGTAACCGTTCTCCACGATGTCAGTCACGAAAGCACATGAGTCAGTTGTGTCTTCTTTATTGAAAAATACAAACTTAATTAATTGTTTGAGACTGTGTCATGCATTTACCCCTGTGTTTCTTTCCAAACTCCGGATTAGAATCACTCTCGCTGTATGGAAAGGAAATGTAGAACATATTTTATCATGCAAGATTTCCTTTATTATTGTAAATATAATATGAGAGATTTTATATCATGACGAACTCTGTTGCGTAGTGCGCGAAGGCCCGCCTGAGATGCACAATGTTGCGGGTTCGATTCCCGCCGCGGGATTCGAACCCGCAACCTTGTGTATAATATATTCTGTGAATAATTGTCTCGGGTCTGGGTGTTTTCTATGTATAATATGTATGTATGTATTTCCAAAAAAAAATATAAGTAGTAGGTATATCAGTCATGTAGTTCCCATAACACAAGCTCTGCTTACTTTAGGGGCTAGATGATGCTGCGTAAAAAATTCCAGCATTATTTATTAATTATTTCTACACTGCTGAAAATTTAACAAAAAACGGAATTTATGTGAGTTAAAGAGTGTCATCGTTAATGGTTATGTACCAATGTATAAAAATAAAGACTGATTACATAATTCGTTATCTGTATTTGATTGAAAAACATTACAGTTTAAATAATAGGATCAGGGGATTTCTGGAACTCTTGTCCAGAAATCTCCGCTGCTTCCCCTTTGAGTACCGGAAAGAATAAGCTCTCTTTATAGCTGTCAAAATTTACGGAGTTTACTATACATATAATAGCATCCCTCCAGAGATCCCTCGTCCCACCTCCTTTAAATGTCTACTCTACGCAATTTCGCCGTGACATTGGCGAAACTGCGGATCCCTTAACCCGCAAAGGCCATTAACAAAGAATTGAATAGAATTGAAATCCTCAATCCCTAATCTAAGTTTGTAGTTCAATAGGTAGTTCTATTTTATAAGGACAAAAAACGCTTTGTTCATAATTTTAAATAACTTATTTAATATTTTTATTTTAACGATTCTTTTATTATTGTTATTTTATTGTCAATAGCTCAGCGCATAATCTATGAGTACGATTTAAATATTGCAATGTGATAAGAATATCATGATTAGGCAGGTACTTGTATGAAATATTATCAGTGTCAATACTTTCTTATCAGAGTCAGTATGTCCTATGATCGTGGTCATGGTTATAATTTAATTAATTGATTAACCTTCCTTTCAACATCAAAATCAATAACATTATTGAAGTGTACTTACTCCAATATTGTTATTATTTAGGTAGGATTTGGAAGACGACGCAGATGGCACAGACAATGCAATTCCATAGAAAGTTGCTGTCCCTTAGCCACTGATTAATTACCAGTTTAAAAAAATCGTTGTTTCGAACTGCCGACTGACCCCAGACGGCAGCGACAATGCAGCTACAAACAGTCAATTCCATAGAAAGTAGCTATACATTAACTACTGATTAATTAACAGTTAAAATACGAATCAAAACACGACCGCAAACCGCAGATGGCAGCGATAATGCAGCTGAAATTTGGACAATACAGCTACAACCAGTCAATTCCATAGAAAGTTGCTATACATTAGACACTGATTAATGAACAGTGAAATTATGATTCAAAACGAACGCAAACCGCAGATGGCAGCGACAATGCAGCAACAAACCATTCTACAAAGAGCTGCTGTCGCTTAGCCACTGCTTAGTAACAGGAATCATACCTTAGAAGTTACAAGTTCTGTTGATGCATATTTTTAGTAAGTATCTATACAATCTAAACTTAAGAATCGTTTGTCTTTACTGACTGACTGATCTATCAACGCACAGCCAAAACTACTAAGATTAGAAAGATGAAATTTGGAAAATAGGTTAGGGAGAGGAACTTTGTTTAAGTCTTAGTTCTTTAAAGTTGGAAACATTAAAATTTGACAATAAATAAATAATAACACATTCGAGGGCTTTTTATTTTCACATTTTTAGGGGAGGTTTAAATGGGGGGTGAACGTTTGTATGGGGTCGTGTTTAAAAAAAACATGACCCACGCGTGCATAGCCGCTGGCAGCAGCTAGTAATATATAAAAAGATAATAGAAAACATACCAGTTCAGTAGATGCATTGGGAGGCACCCAGTCGACTTTCACAGGTTGATCTGTCAACCCTCTGATTTTGATGAGTGGTACTGAAAAAATAAATGGAAAGTTTAGAGCAAAATTACTTTATCATTTCATTTATATACACAGTCACTTTAGTACACTCCAAGATTAAGTCTCCCATTAAATAAGGTTATGGCCATCTGCACCACAAAATGATAAATAATACTACACTAAGCTTGGTTAGGCAAATACTAAATTGCACCTTAAGTTAAGATTCTGATGGCGGTGCCACTGACTGACTGTAACCACAGATTACAGTCACAGTCTGCAGTGTCACTGACTGTGACACTGCAGTTGTAATGCAAGAAGTAACTATTAATTAATCAGCAGGTAAGCGACAGCAATTTTCTATAATATAGACATTTTGAAGCTACATTGTTGCTGCCGTTACAAATTTAAAAAAAATTATCTCCAAGACATAATTTCTTGTCTAAACTTATATAGTTTAGTCAGGCATAAGTCATTGTATCCAAAATAAGTAGATGAGATGATTTTATGATGTTGTTTTCTAGTAATGTTACTCACATGTCCCTTTCTTAGGTTTAGCTGTACCAAGCAGTTCAAACTGTGCCCATCCTGATAGGTCATCATCTTGTACATCATGAACATCTTTGCTGCAGTGGCACGCTCGGCAGACTTTACGCCAGAAATGTAGGTCAAGCCCTGGGCATTTTGAACCTAGAACAGAAACAGCAGTTTATTTAGTGACTCTGGTTTTGCAGACTGAACTTGATACATGTCGAGCTTGGACACAGAATGAGTTCAACATCAACAACAACATCCCTGTGACAACATATGTCACAGGGCACTCCACAAGTGTCATGATAAACAATCTTGAGCTACATCCATCCACCAACTACCCATAACCTTTGAGATCTCATTTGTCCATCATCATTGCAGGTCATTAGTCATCTCCGGTAGGGAAACCCTTCTGTTTGGAAGATATGGTTGACTACACAAATAATCAATCATCATGCAGTTGTATTGATACATACTAATTTATTGATATGAAATATTTCATCTTCAAAGAATTAGCATGAGACAATTTGGGATTGACTAAACTCAACACTGATGAGTTAACTATACATTAGTTGTATAGTTAACCAACCTATACACTCATTCCATTGCAAAATGTCCATTTATACATAAAAATTCACTGCTAGGCATGGGCCTCACCTAAAGGGTGGTTGATCTTGGGCTACATACATCTACCGTTAAAAAAGCTGACAAGACTGATGAAACTAATCGAACGAATTGGTACTTAAGAGGTTCATCTCAGCAGAATGTAAGAAGGCACATACCGCATGAGTTGCAAGGAGCGCCGGCACCGCTATCATGGCCCAGTCGGGCTTTGCTGAGCTTCTCCCGCTGACTTTCAAGCTTAGACAGCCAAGCTGGAGCTTCGGGCGTCTCTACGCATGATTCACTCATCCTATCCAGATTCCCCCTTATCTCTCATTCGAGGAAACAAAGATATAAGATTTACTACTTCATTTCAAAACTGACAAAAATGAAAACAAGATAAAAACAATGAAAAGCAAGTGAGGATATTCTATTTTCATAGAAAGAAAAGGCAAATGGGAAAATAACTAAAATAAATTAAATGAAAATGAAAGAAAACTACAAACTGTAAAGATGTGACTGTCTGACTACAACCACAGACTACGTAAAGTTTAGACGTAGAGTAACGTACGTATTTTTTAATCTGTACTATCTATTGCCATATGTCCCTAGTGACATATGGTGATAAAATGAACCAATGACACTATAATAGACTTTTATCTAACAAGAGTACATTCTGTGAAATGAATCTGTCCAAATTAAATTCTTTGAAATCTTCTCATTTTGAACCTTATCAGTAAGGTCGTTATTTTTTTAAGCCCATTAAAAGCAACCAAGAGGTCACGAATTATCAAACTGTATTTTCCCTGAGTATGCATTCTCTATAATACTTGTCAATTGGAAGGCCAGTATTGTACATTGCATAGAAAAATGAGCTAGATAATTTACAGCCACTGTCACGGATTAATTCGATCTTACACTGGATATAAAATGAAGGGCCGTACAATGACTGTTCGTATCACAGAACAACAATGGCCTCGATTCTGTAGTGCACTTACTAAACTAAATTAAACTGTTGCTCTCTTTAACTGATAGTGCAAGCAAGAAAGATATAGCTACAATTTTAGTTCTATCAAATTAGTCAGATTTAAGTTTTCCATACAAATTTAGTCGTGATATCAAAACATGCTGACTATAAACACGAAGAAAATCGGCACGTAAACTGATTTGACAGAAGTAAAATTCTTGCCATCTCTTTCTTGCGTACACTATCAGTAAAAGAGAGTGATAATTTAAATTTATTTTAGTTAATACTACAGAATGTAAAGAATATAAAGTAAGAAGTACTTAGTTTATTTTATTGTATCTGTGCACAGCCTAACGAAAGAGTCATTCACTCATTCACTCCAGTCATTCATTTCATTTCATTTCATTCATTCAATACCAAAATTCCGACCGATGTGTTTCACTTCACGTTTTTTCAGATTTTCTCATAGATTTTTCTTTGGAATCTTCATATTTAGCTATTGTAGAGCTACTACTAAAGCCACTTAGTGCTGTGTTTTTACAAGAAAATATATAACGTTTGGGAATGTAAGTAATGTTGATTCTCCACCATACGTTCAGATACAATGAGTCATAGTTTCTCTAACTTATTATGTTCTCTTGTAGATGTCTTCGGGAAGACCTATCAAATGTGTGGTGGTTGGAGATGGCACGGTCGGAAAGACGTGCATGTTGATATCTTACACCACAGACAGTTTTCCCGGCGAATATGTGCCAACAGTGTAAGTGAATCCCTAGTGGAAATAATATTAGGTTTATTTTAGCAATTCATCAAAAATTTACTGGTATAGTTCGGAACTGACTACGCAAACCACCAGATTTTAGAAAACAACAAAGTTTGTATAAGTTATTTGCCAAATCTGGTGTACAACGCGGCCCTAAGCCTTGTCTAATGTGAAACTAATAGCCGGAACCTACATTGAAACATGATCTTCGAAACGTAAAAGCGCTCGGTTTTAAATGCCAGCAGACACCTTTCGAAATGGGAACCAGGCTGAATGTTTTTAATTTTAAAAACTGGCCAAGTGTGAGTTGAACTAGTGAATTAACCGCTGTAATGCTGGTATCTGGAAAGACAATATAAATTATCTTGTGTCTCAACCAGATCTGTATTATAGCATGCCAAGGGTTAAGTGTTAGCACCACACAATATAAACACAAATTCTTTGGTAAATAATAAGGTAATTTATTCAACAAACCACTCTTGGGTTTTAACTTATTGAATTATTTTTATTTGCCATGCATATTACCTAACATGTGTGCTGTGAAAATTGTTAAAAATATGTAGCTTTGTGTTTGACAGACATTATGGTTTAAACCATAAAACAGAGATGGTTCAAGCTGCTTCCGCTACCTGCCAGTTTAAGCTTTGTCTGCAAGAGTTCTGTCGGCACCCTATGTGAAAAGAACCCTAAAAACAACTAGGCAAGCTATGCCACTAAACACTTTGTGTTATAAATGAATGGTTATTAATTAGAATAACATTATTAATAAATAGGTACAATGACTAATTCATCAATATTTGAGCAGTCTATTATACAAATTAGAACTATTAGTTTTTGGAATACTTTGATTACTGTTTTAGATATGCAAATGTAATGTTTTCAGATTTGACAATTATTCAGCACCCATGGTTGTTGATGGTGTAGCAGTGTCCCTTGGCCTATGGGATACGGCGGGGCAAGAAGATTATGATAGACTGAGACCTTTAAGCTACCCACAAACAGATGTTTTCCTTATTTGCTTCAGTGTAACAAGGTAACTATTATATGTTTGTTAATTTTGATTATTTTGAACTATCCAAATTTCTAATGACCTAAAAACTTAAATTACCTATCCATTACTTGTGATTTAATAAAAAGTAAGGCTTATTTACATTGCGGCTGAGTAAGATTTGTCCAGAATCATATGGAAATTAAAACTCTATTAGTATAATCTACCTACCTATTGAATGGTTCGGCAAGTCCAGTTGGGAAAACATACCATATGTATGTTTTCCCAACTGGACTTGCCGAACCATTTCCCAAGTAGTCTTGGAGTAGTCACTTCACTTTTTAATATATAAAAATTGTAGGTATTAAAAGACAATATATAAATCTTTTATGCATAAAATTATCGAATGCAATTACCTTTTTCACTAACTGTACTGATATTCCTCAAAATATCAAGCTGATCACATTGTAAATAAAATTTAATTCTATTTTGATACTTTACAATATGGCCTGAATTTTCACCAGACACAATAGAAGAAACAAAATGCAATAGCGGGCATATTGAGTATGGGCCACAATGTAAACAAGTAACTGCTGGCTTAGTATTTATTGTATAAGCATTAGTAGGTAATTTACCTGCTCTACTTAATTTATAATAAGTTTATTTCTGCTTTTCTTATTTTAGCCCATCATCTTATGAGAATGTGACTTCAAAATGGTATCCTGAGATAAAACATCACTGCCCTGATGCGCCTATAATATTAGTTGGTAAGAACAACTTCTTTTGACTCTATGGAGAGGAAGACTTTTATTGACTTTTTGCTGTTGATCTTTTTTTCCTTAAACAGAATATCGTGATTTATGGACGCCCTACTCTTTACTATTTGACTAAACTTAATTTTCCTTACAGGCACAAAGATTGATTTGCGAGATGACAGAGAGACGCTGAGCCTTCTTTCAGAGCAAGGCATGTCACCGCTCAAACGGGAACAAGGACAGAAGCTAGCCAACAAGATCAGAGCTGTCAAATATATGGAGTGCTCAGCCCTAACTCAGCGCGGACTCAAGCAGGTATGTTGTAGATTTACTGCATTATCATCCACAGCCTCCTGACTGCGCCCACTGTTGGGTTTATATTTCGTCTTTATTATTCCACTCTTTCCGGTCCCTTGGTATTCTTATCTACTCATTCCCAGTTACGCTGACGATGTCCTCAGACTCTCGGCGTCTTGGACATGTACCGAGCCCTAGTCCATCGCCCATCGTCCCTTCTAGCCAAGTGTCCTACATATCTCCACTTCAACCTTGCAATCAGCTCATCTACAACCTGAGTATGTCGTCGAATGAGAAATTACATTCCAAGCATGGCATCAATTGCCTGTTATGTTACTTTGACCCTATACACCGGGGGGCTGGTCTGTATGGGCAGGGCGCCTTGGTCTTACGGCATTGAGGAATTATATATTTTAGAACGTCCGCCAGCTTGCTTAAGACGACCCAACCTAGTTGGGTTCTTCTCAAAATCTTTTTCAATTGGCCAAGTCATCAATCATTTATTGTCATGATCATAGAGTTCAACCTTAGTGATGATGATCATGATATCAAACAACATTCAGCTTGTGTCAACACCCAAGATTATTGATAAGCATTAACAACTGAACTGAGCTTAAAAATTAAAAATTAATTTGAACATTGATAAAAAGCAAATTGTATTAGGAGTGTTTATTGATCTTAAAAAAGCTTTCGATACAGTTAGTCACAACCTATTGCTAAATAAACTAAATGAGATTGGCATCATTGGGACTGCGCATGAAATTTTTACATCCTACCTTCTGAATCGACGACAAGTAGTTAGAATCACAGAGTCGGACTGGTAATATAACATATGTAGTGCCACAGGTTGGTTTAAAAGGAGACGCAACACTATATGCCGATGATACCTGTCTATTTTATTTTGGATTGTCGATAGATACTGTCGTAGCCGACGCACAATACGATTTGGAACTACTCAATGAATAGTTTCAGAGTAATTTGCTGACCATAAACATCTCAAAGACAAACTACATTATATTCACGGCAATAAATAAGAAAATACCAGATTACTCCCCATTAACAATAAACAACCAAATTATCAGAAGAGTGTATCAAGAGGAATATCTAGGAATAATTTTGGACAGTAATATGACATAGAAACCTCACCTACAAAAAATTCAAACAAAATTGTTGTCACTAATAGGAGCCCTGCGTGGCTTATTTAATTACGACTTTCTGACCTCTACTAACAAAATATATAAAGAAACGAAACTATTGAATATCTGGCAAACTTATCTATATAAAAATTGTATATTAATTCGCAAAATTATAAATAAGGACATACATATAGAGGTAACTTTTACCAAAAAACAGCAAACACAAAAAATACGCTTGAGAAATGCAAATAACATAAAATTACATGCACCGAGTACAAATTAAATTAAAATTATGGCAAAAAAAGTATTATGTACGAAGGCGCAAAGCTTTATAATAAATTACCGAAAAACATTAAAGTAGCAAAATCACTGCCAACACTCAAAAAACTTTGAAAATTTTACGTTATGAAAATGTAATAAACAGGTATGCACCGAACACATTTTTGTAATACATGGCACTTCCAGCTGCGCCTACTCTGTTACGTACTTAGCTCGATAATAGTTAGCAAGTGGTTGAACGAACATTATTTCATGCTACCCACACTGTATGCAAGTTCTTACTTACTTACTTACTTGCTACCGAAATTGTTGTTATTGTTTGTTACGTACCTATCTTTTTTGAATAATTATTAACTTAGTTTTTATTATGTACGATTAAGCCTTATGTTACATTTAAGTTATCTTTGTGTTCTCATGTAAGTGAATTTATTCTTATGAGAAATAAAATAATCTTAAACCTGAACTGAGAGTTTATGTGCAGGATATTAAGTGGGCAATCCTGGCTATAACTAACGTTGAGCCAGACTTGCCACTGGACTTTCAGGGGCTTTATTAAATTTGGCAGAATGCCAAATCTATTTATTGGCTATTTAACAAAAGTTTTGCTTACTTTGGGACTAGATGAGGGTGTGTGAAAATTACCAGCACTATTTTTATTCCTCTTTATTTATTTTAAAATCTCAGGTTTATTCCTGGAACCTTTACAGACTAATAAGAAGCTAATAAGAGGCCTTTTTGTACAATACATAATCATAAAAAGTAATCTAAGTGATATAATCTTGTAGATCGCGACTGATATAAACTATTAGAAATAGGGGTGATAAACTGGGATATTGCAAGAGTATAATAACCTTATGTTATTACGGCCCCATAAGTACGTGCCATATAAGCGTAGGGGCAACTTTGGTGTGAATGTCTAAAGGGTGTCGAGAGGTGTGCCGCAGTTTCACCTTTATCACATCGTCTCTTGGAGCATAGGTTCCACTCTCTCACTTATTATTCTATTTATTTAGAACAATGAACTTTATTATTATTATTTTTTTTCAGGTATTCGACGAAGCTGTTCGTGCAGTTTTAAGACCTGAACCCCAAAAGAGACATCAGAGGAAGTGTTTAATTATGTAATTATGACAAGGGTCCATGACAAATGGATAGTTGCGAGTAGGCAAGGCACATTGAGTACTAACACAAGATAAGTGAACATGTATGAGGTAAACTAACTCAGCCACATAGGGGGTGTTGAAGGTGTTGAAAAATTATTCACATTTCTATGCATCTTAAATGCCTATTAATGTATACTCATACAACCAATACTCAGTTGATAAGGGGGTAAAATACTCAGAACTTTCTAAAAATTGTATGTTAAAAACTTCTTCAATGTGCCTTTGTTAAGCAGAATCTAAAACAGTAATAATGTGTTTCTATACCTAATAAATTCAGATTTTATTTTATGTGAAATTGTTGCCTCTGGCTTTCCAAATTTAGTTAGATTTGTGCCATATTTTTCATTATTTATATTTTTACAATTGTATAACGATAATCATCACAGTACTGATACTCTCCCATAATTAAGCAAATGAGAATGCCAAAGATTAAATGAGTAGATTTAAGTCTCAATATCTATACCAAGCTTTTATATTATTTAAATTGTTAAACGGATAGAAACAAGTTGTTACTGTTAGTTGAATTGATAATGTAATTTTTATATGCAACTGAACCTCAATATTCAAAGTTATAATACTATATTGAAATTGTGACTAAGGACTGACAGTAGACGCTAGTATTAACATACTCAAAGTAAATCTCTAGGTTGCAAGTTTATGCATTTTGTTGTGAGAATTTGATGAAAGAATCTTAAAACCAGCAGAGTTACATCATTTTTTCATTTGATGTGAAACAGTCCTCGAAAATACGAGGCACTAACAAATTACAAAGGAAAATCACTGGCAGCTGACATGATTCTTCAGTTTTTGTGGTAAATAAAAGTTTCCACTTTATTTTATTATAATACTAAAACTTTTATTAGCGTTTGAATAAAATAAGTGTGTTTATAGCAATCATTAGGGGCAAAATATTTTTGTATGTGAAAATATTAGATAATAAGGGTAATATTGCATTTAGTACGTTTTTTTTAACGAAAATATGCACAATATTGTAATTTGTTTTCTCCACAGAACGGAGAAGTATTTAACCTTCTGTGGCTTTCTGAATAAGCCTTACTGCAAAAGTTTTACTTACCTACAAATTGGTATTTTGAAGATTTTATAAGGAAAATAATTTATGTGATTCACTCTAGGTTCTTGTAGTATAGGTAGGTACTTACCTAGTTTATATTGTAAAATATTTATCTAAGTTGCAGGCATATAACTCGGGCAATACAACTTGGATAAAATAATATATCTGCTAGCAAATGTATGACAGTTGATACCTTATGTTTATTTCGTAAATCTTTTATGACTGCTTTGTTTTGCATGTAAAGCTTTTAATTTCTGTATATAACTATTTATATAAGAGCTAAATCGCAATTTATGATTGAATCTTGTGTATATGCTCTTCATAAATTATTGAACTTAAAAGTATTATTTTTAGTTTCATTTTTTCCATTGTACCCACACCCAACTAAAATTGCATACCTGCATTACTTAGTGTTTGGTACCTTCTGAAAAAAACTCTAATTAGATTTCTTTTAAGAATTTATTTCATAAGTAACACATAAAATTTTACATGTCATGAAACATTTAATATAAATTACATAGTACATAGCTACACACTGACAAACATTACCTACAGTAGGTTTCACCTGAGCTTAAACATTCAAATCAAAAAAGAAAAAGTTATAACTTAATCAAAAAAAGTAGGTAGCTTATAAAATAAAATGTAACAGCAATAATCGATGCTCTATTAAAAAGTACTATATTACATATGTATGAACATTAACGATTCCTACATAATAAATATATATTGTTGTAGGTAGGTACAATACCATAATTTAAAATTAAATTTCTTGGGAAGATAGTAGTAAAAACACGAGTTTTAACATACATAAATCTAAAGTAGGTAATGCTTATAAAACCAAGTTATTTATCATACAAAATAAATGCATTTTAACAGTTCACAGACTATACAAGTAGTTGGAGCTTATAACAAATATATTTTTGAATTAAATGGATGGACACAATGCAATGCTGACATGATTATATATATATATTATAAATACTTAGTAAACAGGAAAAAATATTTTATTATGCCATTTATATGCTAGGGCACAAAATGTATAGTTAAACTTAGATACTATAGGTGGTATCTAAGTTTAACTATAAATTTTGTGGATGAGTAAATTTTATAAAAAAAAAATCCTATTTAACATTGGTTATACTTAACATAACATCCTTGAGATCTCAAAAATATATAAATCATAATAAACGCTGAATGCTAAATCTATCTAAATACTGATAACATCATTGTTGAACTGATGACAACACATTGCTGAACTGATTACATCAACACTACCATACACCTGTGACCTACATACCTATTATCTTTTCAAAATACCTAAATAAAACTTGTGATTACATAAAAGCATTAATTTAAATGCAAAATTATGTCTATCTTGCATAGTCCTATCCTTCCCTGTTGTACTAAGCTCACTCCAGTCAATACTAGAAAGATAATCTGCAGGAAGAGGCATATGCTCATAGAGCTTAACAACATACTTCACAATATTTTTATTTTTCATAGGTTTATGATCCTTGATCATCATGATGAATATTACAATCATAGGACTTTTTTATGTTGTTTTATGAACAATATACGTATTTAATTCATAGATAGCTGATAAAATCGAAACTTTTTACTGTAGAAAACAGTTATGATACTTAGGTACTCAGATGAGATGACCGACAATTTATTTTGTGCTCAGTAAAATGATCTAGGTAAATAATATTAAATATTTTACTAATCATTTTAACTTAAAATTTTTGTGTCATTAGTTAAACATATATTTAAAATGTAGTTCATTCATTACATTTGAAGACAATTACATCAATTGCTTACATTTAGTTACAAATATACAACTATTGAATACAATATAGACACTTTCATTCATTGCAAAATTAAAATCAATGTATATTACAATACATTACATAGATACAATATTCATTTTATGAAAATTCATACAGCATAGTTAGCACAATCCATGCATATTCAAGATACATCTTCAGAGGTGACTGGAAAAATGATGGAAACTTGCTTTCTGCTATACATGCACTTGCAGTTGCAGCATAGATAAACTTCTCAGTAAAGGACGAGTCAGCAAGTTCAAGTGATGAACTTAGTTGCTAGCATCATAGATCTTGTGGCATGATTCCTCATCATATCACATGGATCTGTAGGGGCCCTTCGTTTTCAAGTACTGGATCACAAGAGATGGCCCTTGGCTGACTACTTCAGGTGGCATGGAAGTTAAAGGACAATTTTCAATGCTCATTATTTGTAAATTGGCACATAGCGCCAGCTCATATGGCAAATTCACCAAATTCAGATTGTCATTTAAATACAGACATTCCAATGCCTCAAGTGTACCAATCTCTTCAGGGACATACTGCAAATTATTCTCTCCAGCACTCAAGGTTGTCAAATTAGTCAAGTGGCCAATGGACCGTGGCAAAGTGGTCAGTTGATTTGATTGCACTATCAATTTCTTGAGATCCTGACAGCATCCAATTTCATTTGGCAGTATATCAATCTTATTCTCTTCTAAATCTAAAACTCTGAGCTTCCTAAGATTCCCAATGCTGATTGGAATCTTTCTCAAAAGATTATTAGATAGTATCAGCACTTCCAAGTTCTGAAGGCATTGGATGTCATCAGGCAGCTTAGTCAGCTGGTTAGTGCCTAAGTTGAGCTCCACCATTTTGCTCCAAGTGCCAATATCAAGTGGCAGGGAAGTGAGCAAATTCTCTTTCATGTTCAACTTGGTCAAATTTTTGGCTCTCGAAAAAATACCATAAGGTATCTTATCTATTTGATTATGTTCCAGATTGATGGAGTAGACATTGGTGAATTGTGCTGGTCCTCCGGATGGGTAGCTGTAGAATGAGTTGCGGGACAAGGTGATGCTAGTGAGTTCGTTCAGCCTGGCTAGAAGCCCTTCTGGTATTTGAGAAATAGAATTTCCCTCAACATTAAACTCATCCATATGCTTGCAGTTGCTCAGTGTGGCTGGAATGCCTGTGAGTCTGTTATATCGCAGGCCAAGCCGACTCAGTGCTTGCAGGTTACCAATGGTCTCTGGTATATCGAGCAGCTCATTGTGTTGCAAGTCTAATGTTGATAGATTTATACAATATCCAATCTCTTGAGGCAAGTGTTCTAAATGGTTATGTGAAACATCAAATGTTACTAAATGCACCAGCTTTCCAATTCCAGAAGACAATTCCTTTATCTTATTTTCTCTCAGACTCAACATGGTGAGGTTCGTCAAATTGGCTATGCCGTCCCCGACAACTCTGATTCTATTGAAGCGCAAAAACAATGTAGTCAGTGATGTTAGTTTGTACACAACTTCTGGAATATCATTCAATTTATTGTGACGCAAATCCAACACCTTCAAGCATCTTAGATTGGCCAACGAGTCAGGCAGGCTTGTGAGGGAATTCTCATTCAAAGCTAGAGTCTGCAGGTTTGTCAAACAACCAAATTCAGCAGGAAGCGCTACCAGCTTGTTTCCATACAAGTAGAACTCCATTAACTGTGTCAAATCTCTGACGTTGGGAGGAAGAGACGTGATTGATGACTTACTGAGATCCAGTCGCGTGACACCCTCATCTCTGCATCGCATAAACTCTTTGATCACATCTAAGTCTGCCTGTATGGGTTTGTTTTTCTTAGCAGTTGGCTTGGGTTTGTTGGACTCAGGGTGCTTCACAGTCACAACTTTAGGGCGTGCGCCTTCAGGATTCGTTAGGGAAGCAGTAGACAATTTCTTTTCCCTCATACTGGACTTTTCTCTCGGACTTACGGTGCTAATGGTGTCCGCTTCGGAATTTTCTCGAGACGAGTTATCCTGATTCATGCCGCTTATGTTGAGAGCACGTAAAATACTCTGTGCACTTATAAATGCGCCTATTATTTACAAATGCACGACACACATGTTTTTTTAATTAGTTTCACATAAAATCAATACTTGAATCGGATAAAAACCGAAAATGATTTTCCGCTGGCTTTGAGGAAGGACAATTTCACAGTTCCAATGGCTCTACTGATAACATTATCACTTGTATGAGGAAAATACGCATTTAAGCCCGTTAATACTTTTGAGTAGGTCTGCACAGCCTCAAGCAGCGTTTTGAGCTGACAATTTTTTGTCGGGAAGAAATAGCAAAATCTCCAATCATCCAATTCAAAGATTATGAATAGTTGAAAACGAATAGATCGTGATCTGTGGATTGGGATAATAATTTTTATTCTGTGGGCGGGTCGACTGTTTGCATGAACATCTGATTGATTTTTCTGATAATTCAAAAACATTTTAGTCGATTAATTGAGGTACATCACTATTGTTTTTCTTTTGATCATTCACTCATCATATTGAAATTCATGTATTTACATTCGTTCGTTTCGTTCTTCTAATTGTTAAATTTGTTGATTTTGTTGCACAGATTTGTTGCAGAGAGGTTGTAAAATAAAATCAATCGATTTTAGAATCACCTTTTCTTCTTTTCTTGTGTGCTAAAGCAGAAAACCTTCAAAATGGAGAAAGGAAAAGATAAAGAGGAACAAAGTATCATGGATAAGTCCATGAGATCTGTGTTCGGTAAGTCAGTAGCGGTAATAAAATACATTTGGATACAATACAATCTAACCACAAAACTTTTTATAACTGTTTCTCTCTTATTGCTTTAGTCGGTAATATACCCTACGAAGCCACGGAAGAGAAACTGAAGGATATATTTAGTGAAGTGGGGCCAGTTTTGTCCTTCAAACTTGTGTTCGATCGTGAGACCGGTAAACCGAAAGGCTATGGGTTCTGCGAATATAAGGACCAGGAAACAGCTCTCAGTGCTATGAGAAATCTCAATGGGTATGAAATAGGCGGTCGTTCGTTGAGGGTCGACAATGCATGTACTGAGAAATCCAGGATGGAAATGCAAGCCTTGATGCAGGGGCCACAGGTGTGTTACTTATAGGTACTCATTGTCAGAAGACCACCCTGAAATTATAGACATTATACTGCCTCACATAACTTTGTTTCTGATATGTGTATTTCAAATTCAACCAGAATAAAAAATACTACATAAACAACAGTTCAAAATCTTTAGTAAGCATGTTAGGTTCTGAGTTGTATAATTTTAACTTAATTATGACTTCTGTAGTTAGAGTTGCCACAATTTTGCTACTGAATTGTACAACTTAGTTTCTTGTTATGAGCATACATACTTGCATGCTTAGTTTTGTGTGACTATCACTCCATGGAAGAATATGGACAGTGAACAATTTCGGAGTGTGAGAAGGAAATGCCTTATAATATTTTTAAATTAAAAATCATTTTTGAATTCTGGAGATTCAACAAAGTAAAAATATTTGGGAAATAAGGTAAAAAAAAAACAAACAAAAAATTGCTTTGAACTATTCAAAGATCTTGAGTTGAAGTTTTAGTGTCTTGTAAACACTGAAACTTCGAAAAACTTTTTTTAGCTTATCAATACCGAGATCCAGATCAATAAACATCTTCAAACCAGTGATTTAATTGTGTAGCAAACAACTCATGTTCAGGACCTATTAAGGTTGTATTGTAGATATATTATCTTGAAGTAGTCAGAACTATAATCAATCACTAAAGAAAGAAACCCCTTTGTTCTTCATAGAGATACAATTTTAGTGTCCATTCTCTTAGGCCCATTTCCACCAAGTTTAACAGCTCAACTCTTAATTTAATTAATGATGGCACAGTACAAAATTACAAAACAATATAATACAATTTTCCTGGCATTTTATTTTATCATGTACCTAATAATAATTTCAGGTTGAAAATCCATATGGTGAGAGTGTAGATCCGGATAAAGCTCCGGAAGCCATCAGTAAAGCTGTGGCCACACTGCCACCAGAACAGATGTTTGAGCTTATGAAGCAAATGAAACTTTGCATACAGGTATTTTAACTAATTAGTGTGCACTAAAAAAAAATTATAAACCTTTCACCACTGGTTGTTTTAACAAACAAATCATTGACAATAAAAAAACAGGTACACTTAGTGCTAGATTGTTATAAAATTCTTGAGTGCTAGAATTGGATGAAAATAACGTTTTGCTGATTGAATGAACTTCTGTGTTTCAGAATAACCCAACTGAAGCCAGAAACATGCTGCTACAAAACCCTCAATTGGCTTACGCTCTGCTTCAAGCTCAGGTCATCATGAGGATTGTGGATCCTGCTACTGCTGTGGTTAGTAATAAACCAGTTAGCATCTTCTTCAGTAATGATAAATAACCTAAAATCTGGGTAGAATGCACGGGAGATGAGGCGATCGAATCGATATATCACTGGATCTGAATCCAGTGTCGAATCCGTGAGGCGGCGGCTTAGCGGAGATTTCTTTTCTGCGTGGCGAAATAAAGGTTCAATCGTAAATTCATATTTATTTTATCTCTCACTTTTATCTGTTTGTATGTCTACTATTTATTCTGTTGTATTGTTTCCTGTACAGCTCACACATTCTTATATCTTTACCTATATCTACGCGTGAAAACCTTTTATTGATCTTCTGTGTTATATTATTATGTCTTTATTTTATATGTGCTATTGATTTTCCTTAAAATAAATAAATATACGAGTACATAGCCTATGAAGTGGCAAACTCGCACGATTCGCGCGTTCGGTTTTGATTCAGATCGCTGCGAACATGGTGGATTCGGAAAAAGTCAAAGTCATTAGGTTTTTATTCACTGAAATCACAAGGATCATATAGAAACGTCAACTTAAAAACTACGTGAATTTAAAATTTGAAAGTGAATTTACGTCGATTCCTCGCGCGCGACCAAGCCTAGAATCAGCAACAAACTCTGCTTAGTTAGTTTTTTATACTTCATTCAGCTTTAGCATGCGTGCTTGCCAATTATATGCTTTATTGGTCTCGAGAATGTTCGGAGTTTATAGCATTGCTCATGAAGAACTATCACAATCGTGATCTTAAAGATTTGGCTTGGAAAAACATTTAAAATTAAATACATAACTGGAAAAACATTGTTGAGAATCAAAACAAAACATTGCCTTCGTCAATAACGTCTACTCAATTCAACGCTCTACTCGTACGATACGATCGTAATAGGCTCTAGCACACGACTGGGAGTGTAGAATCCGAATGCAATCAACCGTCCGTGTGCAAGCTAATTTCGATCCGGTAACCGAATTGGAGAATCTGATATGTGCGGCGGGCTTAAGCCCGCCGTCTATCTGTCTGTCATAATAAAGGGCCCTACTCATAAAGAGTTTTTAACAGTTACATATTAACTAAACACTTGAGTAATTTAAAATTCAAAAGTAGAAAACAAAACGAAGTTTAGGTAAGCAGCTGTTTAAAAATCTTTATTATTATGGCCTAGTGTTTAAGTTCTGTGGTCGTACGGAACTCTTAGTGTGCCAGTCGTACTCGCACTTGACCTGGATTTTTTTTTCAGACCATGCTTCATCCCTCTAACCCCGTGCCTCCTGTGATCCACCCAGGAGACAAGCCACAGCCTCTACCGCCGTATGCCATGCCTAGCAACCAACCTCGTAAGTATACCAAAATTAATATTCCACATAGGCTGCTAGGAGACTTGCTAGGATTAAGATTTGACATTAGGCCGATTGCAGGTTACTTGGCAGCTATGGCTTGGGTGGCCGAGTGCAGGCGGCTATAACATATGGCCGATTGTAGGTTACTTAGCAGCTAGGGGTTTCGGTGGCTTAAGTGATCACTTAAGCCACCGAAATGCCTAGCTGCTAACTAACCTGGATCTATTACACACTATTAATATTTCGAGTGGAAAATTTGGGGGAAAAAAAAGTGCCGCTTGCAGTTTGGTTACTTAAGCCACCGAAACCCCTAGCTGCTAAGTAACCTACAGTCGGCTATATGTTATATCCGCTTGCAAGCGGCACTTATTAATTTTCCACTCGAAATATTATTAGTGTATAATGATGTGCTCTCAAATGGTGTAAATTAAAATCTAATAGATAACATCTTATTTTTAGCTCAACCGGCGCCGGTGATGCCGAATCCGGTTCCACCACCGAATCAATACCCACCACGTGAGTATTGTATTAGCATGTCTTATTTGGCATTAGCCCCGGCCACGGCTTCGCCCGCGTGGCAACCGGATAAAAAGTAGCCTATGTGTTATCCTGAAGTATGAGCTATATTACTCTAAAGTTTCATGAAAATCCGTTCAGTAATTTTTGCGTGAAAGAGTAGCAATTATCGATCCTCACAAACTTTCGCGTTTATAATAGTAGTAGGATAATATGTCCTCACTTTGCATAGCAGTTGCGAGTAGCATTTCAAGCCCATCACCCCTTATTGGAACACTAACCGATGGCACATAGCTTCGATTTTTTTATTCTTGGGCATTTATGCACTGTTTAGCCTCTGCCCACGGCTTCGCCCGCGTGGTACCCGGATAAAAAGTAGCCTATGTGTTATTCTGATATATAAGCTATATTACTGTAAAGTTTCATTAAAATCCGTTCAGTAGTTTTTGCGTGAAAGAGTGACAAACATCCATTTGTTACTCGTCACAAACTTTCACGTTTATAATATTAGTAGGATTATGCATTTGATAATGTCCATCGTGGGGATAAGATGTTATTTTACCAGTTGTTTTTGGTCTGCAGCTCGTCCGTCGATGGGAGACGTGGATCTGCGCAGTTCCCGCTCGCAGCCGCTGGACCAGGACATGCGCAGCCTGCCACCCGTCGCGCCGCACCCCGTCCCTCCCCCGCCGATGCACCACCAAGACCCGTATGTAAACAATAATACTCATACACATTTATTCACCATAGGAACTGCATAATAAAACATACTGAAACGATTCGTCATACAAAAGAGAGTAGTATTTGGCTTTTCCTCTCTTTGCCAAAATGGTTGCTTCGGAGCTTGTGCTAAGCACAAAAAAGAAAAATAGTACAAAAGCCGTTAGAAGCGCTAGATTTAGATAAAGATTGTGTGACAAAAACTGTTATTTAATTGCAATTAAAATTTATAATAAATTACCAAATGAATTTAGAGCATTAAAAGAAAATGAATTCGATCATAAAATATCTAGATGGCTCTGTGACAGATGTTTTTATAACATTGATGAATATTTTTTATTTAAATTCATATTTTAATTGTTATATTTTTATCTCTCATATAAAAATGCTGGTTATTTTTCACACAGCATCATCTAGCCCCAAAGCAAGCAGAGCTTGTGTTATGGGAACTTCATCACTGATATACAAATGACTTAAAAAGTAATCCAATAATGTTATTAATTTATTTTTCTGAAGTACAACATCCGCCCCTCTGATGGAGGTTAAGGAGTCTAGGTAAGTTTGAGGCACCTTGTAGATTTTACATTCTGTTATTTTGAAAGCAGTTTTTATAGCATGCCATTAATATCCGCAGATGTTTATTCGCAGAGTTTTAATTACTATTACTAGAGTTTTTTTTCTGCTTTTTTAAGAACTTTCGTCGATTTTCGACGATGTCAGTTCTATCGTACCCTCGTAGACTACACTAAACATTTTTATGAACCAGCTCGTATATGGACCGGTAGAGCATGATTGCTGCACTTGAAGTTTGCGCAGCTAACATGCCCTGAAACAGGCCCATGTCGATTTGGTTAACATTAAAATTCCTAATCATATGTTTTTACAACATCATAGTTTATATTATTGCTGTCGGTGTAATACCTCGTGTGTTCATAAGTTTTGAGACGAACTTATTTAATTAATTTAAAAAGAAAGTAATTCATGCAACCTTTTTTAAACTTTTAAAATTTTAAATTTCGAATGTTTTGAATCAGAAAAAATATACATTTGAATATTTGCTTTTCATTCTCCGTGAAAATGGCGCCAACAAAAGATTTGCGTGCGACTGTAATTTCACTGTTTCAAGCAGGAAAAAAACCAATGCAAGTTTTTAGTGAAATCCAAAGTTTGGGATGTAGTCGGAACTTTGTGTATTATACCATAAAGAGGTACAAGGAGACCGGCTCTTTAGAAGACCGTGGAAGATGTGGCCGCCCGCGGTCTGTAAGGACGCCCGCCAACATCAAAGTAATCAGAGAGCGAATTCGTCGCAACCCTTGCCGGACTCAAAAGAAATTAGCTCTGCAGACCAACATTTCGCGAATATCGGTGAACAGGGTACTTAAATATGATCTTAAACTAAAGGCCTACAGTCGAAGGAAAGTGCATTATTTAAACGAGCGTCTTCGTAAATTGCGACTGGAACGATGTCGGAACCTATTGAAGAGACACGATCCAAAGAATATCCTGTTTACCGATGAAAAGATCTTCACGGTGGAAGAAAAGTTTAACCGGCAGAACAATAAGGTTTACGCCAGAAGTTCAAAGGACGTCCAGCCATCTGTACGCAATGTCCAGCGCACTCATCATCCAGCAAGTGTGATGGTTTGGTGGGTGTTTCCTACGAGGGGGTCACTTCGCTTCATTTTTGCCAGCAAGGCGTCAAGGTGAAGGCACAAAATTACCAAACCGACATATTGGAAGCGGTGGTTAAACCATTAAATGATACGCTATTCGCTGGAAAATACTGGGTTTTCCAACAGGACTCTGCTCCCTCCCATAAAGCTAAGACTACCCAACGTTGGCTGGAGGCCAATTTGCCAGGCTTCATTCGGAGCGAAGATTGGCCCTCGTCAAGCCCTGACTTGAATCCTTTGGATTATTCTTTATGGACGGAATTGGAGCTGAGGGCATGCAGAAAGTCTCACCCAAACCTGGATTCTCTCAAGCGAGCCCTTATTAAAGAATCGAAACGGATTCCCATTGAAAAGATTCGTGCCGCCATAGATGAATGGCGCACGCGTTTGAAGGCCTGCATTGAATGCAAAGGCGGCCATTTTGAATGATTTATTTTTAAATACAGATCTAGATGTCAGTAGTTTTAATTTTAATATCCAATAAATGAATACTCAACTTAGCTCCAAAAATATTTTAGTTTTACTGTGTCTCAAGACTTATGATCACACGAGGTACATTGTTGAAACAATACCTAGCTCTTTTTCATAATCTGCCTTCTGCGAGCATTGAGCTAGAGTTTGGTGTTTTGTTCGTACTAGACTAACATAGATGGAATAAACCCAGTGGCAAATCCATTTTCTTTATTATTTTTTACATTGTGTACTAAATGAGGTGCTGAGGGGCGCTCTTCTTTATTCTTTTAAAACATTGTGGTCTTCCTCATGTGATTATTGGTCAGTTCATTTGGGTGCATCTATCTACATTCGTTTTGCGTAGGATTTGACTGTTGGCTGGCACATTCAGGTCGTGATGAAGTTGATAATTTGTAATGAACTATGGCGCGTTTGTTATCATACATAGCATTTTAGGCTGAAACCGTTGTGTGCGCTGGCTAAATTTTAGCTCAAAAAACCCTTCCTATAATATTGATCTTCACTTCGTATTTTGATTATACGAAGTGAAGATCAATAACAAGTGTTCTATAACTTAAAATCCAAATCGGTCCGTGTTTCAGTAGAATTGGAATTCATATTAAAAAAATCAATGCATAAGGGCACGGCCGCACTGCAACCGTCTAGACTACAGGCAAAAATAAGTTTGAGAAACTTATTTTTGCCACCGCCCACTTTGAGAATATAATCTAGAGCCCCCCCAAAGTTTTTAAACATATGATTTCCCCTCTAGACCGCCTTAGCGCCCCCAATATCTTCTAGAGTCTTCTACCGCCCTCCTGAAGGCCTCCTGCGCCCTCCTGAAGGCCTCCTGCGCCCACAAGGGGGCGTTATCGCCCACTTTGAGAAACAGTGGTCTAGACTGTTAGATGACAAGGCAGCCTAGCTACGAAACATGTGATCGCATTAAAAGTGGCTTGATGTCTAGGTAAATAATCTTGCATACAATGGTATTAATAGGTACACCCTACAGGTTGCTGCGATATGGTGGACGCCTTAAGTGAGACGCTATTTGGGTCGCTAGCCGCATATCTTTGCGTCTTTCGAGAAAAAACGAGAAATAACAGTATAGTTAGTCGCTACCTAACACATGAAGCGAGTCGCCAGACTTCAAGCGCACAATGCGGCCACACCCGTGCTTTAACATGCGCTGGTTTTCTCGCTATACAAAGCCGCTAGACATGATGCCAGCCGCTTGCAGTCCGGCCGCGCCTGAGGCACTTTTTTCTACAATTTAACTTGCCCACCGCATAAGGGCTCAGACAATGTGCCGGCGACGCGAAACAAAGAACCACAAATTAGACTACAAAGACCTGATTAGATATTAAAGTGTTTATTTTATTTCTTGCAGCGGCTTCCAACGCGACCCGCGCTTGGCCAACTCGCAGCCTTTCAACTCGGATCCGAGAGTTCGCAACGATCCCCGCACGCAACCGAAAATGCCACCTCAGCGTAAGTAGAGCTTACCAACATCATACAGTAGAGCCTACCAACATCCTACAGTAGAGCCTACCAGCATCCTACAGTAGAGCCTACCAACATCCTACAGTAGAGCCTACCAACATCCTACAGTAGAGCCTACCAGCATCCTACAGTAGAGCCTACCAACATCCTACAGTAGAGCCTACCAACATCCTACAGTAGAGCCTACCAACATCCTACAGTAGAGCCTACCAACATCCTACAGTAGAGCCTACCAGCATCCTACAGTAGAGCCTACCAACATCCTACAGTAGAGCCTACCAACATCCTACAGTAGAGCCTACCAACATCCTACAGTAGAGCCTACCAACATCCTACAGTAGAGCCTACCAGCATCCTACAGTAGAGCCTACCAACATCCTACAGTAGAGCCTACCAACATCCTACAGTAGAGCCTACCAACATCCTACAGTAGAGCCTACCAACATCCTACAGTAGAGCCTACCAACATCCTACAGTAGAGCCTACCAACATCCTACAGTAGAGCCTACCAACATCCTACAGTAGAGCCTACCAGCATCCTACAGTAGAGCCTACCAACATCCTACAGTAGAGCCTACCAACATCCTACAGTAGAGCCTACCAACATCCTACAGTAGAGCCTACCAACATCCTACAGTAGAGCCTACCAGCATCCTACAGTAGAGCCTACCAACATCCTACAGTAGAGCCTACCAGCATCCTACAGTAGAGCCTACCAACATCCTACAGTAGAGCCTACCAACATCCTACAGTAGAGCCTACCAACATCCTACAGTAGAGCCTACCAACATCCTACAGTAGAGCCTACCAACATCCTACAGTAGAGCCTACCAACATCCTACAGTAGAGTCTACCAACATACTAGTTTTAAACCCCGACGCAAACAGAGGGGCGTTATAAGTTTATCGTGGGTTTCTGTCTGTGGCATCGTAGCTCCGAAACGGATGAACCGATTTTGATTAAGTTTTTTCCTTTGAAAGGTGATTCGATCATTTGAAGATCATCCGCTTTTTTGTCTGTTAGTATTTTTTTACGGAACGGCGCGTTCTATAGAAATGCGGTTATCAATCGATTTGTGTCTCTTAGTTAGCACAAGTCCCTAGGGCTGGCAATAGACGTGGCTACTCCTATGTTTAATGTCCATTATCGAAATAATCAACAGCGTTAGCTATTTATTATTATTGGCCCCAAAATTAAGATTTTTTTGGAGTAAACTTTTATAGAAGTTTTTTCTGCCAATCGAAGTTAGTAATTTACATCTAGAGAACTGAAGAAAAGATTATTGACGACCTCTGTGGCTCAGTGGGCGAAGGCCCGCCTAAAACGCAGAAGGTTGCGGGTTCGATTCTCGCCGCAGGTCAAATGTTTGTATCAAATGTAAAATGTTTGTAATATTTGTCTCGGGTATGGGTGTTTCTATGTATAATATGTATGTATTTACAAAAAGTATATAAGTAGTTGAAAAAGTATATCAGTCATTTAGTTCCCATAATACAAGATCTGCTTAGTTTGGGGCTAGATGGTGCTGTGTGAAAAAAGTCCAGCATTATTTATTTTATTTATTAATTTGCAGCGTCCATGCCCCCGGGTATGCCGAGCGTCGCCCAAGCCCGTACTATTCAGGGCATTCCGTCTGGTGCCTCTGATCAAGAGAAGGTAAGATTTCCATATCATAGAATTGAAATCATTGTATTATAAGTAGTAACTCATAATTTATAATGATTGGTAACATTATAAATTAAGAGTTGCTACTGGTAAAGAGGATGATTTTAGACTTTACAAGAAGTAGTTATCAGAACAACCTCTGTGGCGCAGTGGGCGAAGGTCCACCTGAGACGCAGAAGGTTGCGGGTTCGATTCCCGCTGCGGGACAAATGTTTGTATGATCTGCATTCATTTGTCTCGGGTTTTCTATGCATAATATGTAAGTATTTACAAAAAAAAAGTATATAAGTATTTTATCAGTCATGTAGTTCCCATAACACAAGCTCTGCTTACTTTGGGGCTAGATAATGCTGTGTGAAAAATGTCCAGCATTATTTATTATTATTATTTATTATTAGAACCGTGACAATACAGGCCAGGTAAGATCATGACCTGATAGCTTGCAAGCCTATCGCCGCTTATTAGAACACTCACCGATGACACATACGTTCCAATTTTCGGTTTTATGGCATGCCGGTTTGCTTATGTTTTTTTCCTTTACCGATCTGAGTACGTGTTAATGCGCACATATCAAAATTTTAATGTCGCACGACTCAATGTCCAAAACTTCTCTTAAACTTTAAAAGGGAACACTTCTCGACTTATTTCATTTTGCTAAGCCTGGTACGAGTGTTTCGTTCCCATGCTAGCGTAATTTGGGGGCAAGTTCGCACCCTACGTCTTCCAACCTGAAGTCAGGGTACCGCCCGCTAGGCCAACACGGCTCATACAACGATTTTAAATAATTGATCGACCGAGCGAAGTCATATTTAAAATGTGTCATCAAAGATATTTCTTAAGATAACACACATGACCTGATATATTTTAACATCAAAAACGCCCGCGACAATCATTTCAATAATCCTTGCTATTGACACAGAAATATCGTCATTCGTAGGACCACTTTTGATGGCTTCTATAGTAATTTTGTAAATTAGAACATGACCTTTGCAGTGAGCACACAAATCTAGACCGTAACAACGCATAAACCAACTATATAACTTAAAAAGGCTTTAAATAAAAACTTAAACTAAAACTTTATAAGGTATGTTTTACATAGTAATTTTGTATTATCGAACATTTATTGTATTAGTATGTGTAAATAAAAAAAAAAATAAAAAAATATCGGATTTACTCTTTATTGTACCTACAGTTAATACGGACAAAAAACTTACTCATATATACAAAGGTGAGCTTAACCCTAGCAAAAGTTTTAGGATTATTTCATAGCGAGATTTCGATGCGTGTGGAACTACTAGTTAATATATAATATTATTAGGGATGTTTAATAAAACCAATTTTTAAAAAAGAAAATTATAAAACCACTATTATTAGAATTTACAAAGAAAACAACTAAAAGAACAAAATAGCGGTAAAACAACATGAACTCGTTAAAATACGTCCGCACAGCGCAACGTTTCGGAAAGAAGTGAGCTTGCGCCACTCGCGCCGCTCTTTATATAGCCGGCCGGTCGTTCGCATTGCCGAATTTCTGGACTTTGCTTACAGTATGTATATGTATTTACAAAAAAAAAGAAGTATATCAGTCATGTAGTTCCAATAATACAAGCTCTGCTTAGTTTGGTGCTAGATAATGCTGTGTGAAAAAATACATTTCTTTTTTTATAATTTAATATATGTTTTTGTTACCCCTGGCAGGCGGCGCTGATAATGCAGGTGCTGCAGCTCTCCGACGAGCAGATCGCGCTGCTGCCGCCGGAACAGCGCGCTTCCATCCTCATGCTGAAGGAACAAATCGCGAAAAGCACCCAGCAGCGTTAGCTTACTAAACTACCTTAAGATAACTACTTTTAAGGTACCCTTTTTGTATTGAACTTGTTGATAACCATAGAGCAGACAGTCTCAAGAGACGCAATGTTTGATAATTTGCTAGGACATAATTCTGTCAACTGTCGTGCGAGTCCCTCCACGCCTGCTGTGCTCTGATTGGTCGAAACTGTTCAACCAATCAGAGCACAGCAGGCAATATGACGCAATGATAATGACAATGTCCACATTTGCCAATATCAGTCCTAAAAGACTGATGTGTTGACAGAACAGTGTGGTTCAATATGACGCCTCTCGGAGTTAACTGGTCGATTTTGATAACAGACTACGATCTGAATCGTCTGTGGTATAACGTGAATCGTATGAAAGAATTTCCTGTGATGTCATTAAAGCCGTAGGCAGTACTAGATAAACTATCAGTTCTATAGTTTAAGCCATATGTAATAGACAACGTTGTTTTAGAGCGCCGACAGGCATGCCGTTATGAACCAGTCCGTTTCGCTAAGAATATGTTGGAAAAGTAAGGCTATACAGAATGTTCCGGAATGTGTATTTAATGCCGGATGGAGGTCATTGACACCGTGGTTTCATTCTTTGTTCTACGACTTTTTGGATTTCCATGTTTTTCATTCATGAAATGACCATCAAAGTTTCCATACTACCTGCTCTTAGCACATCCCTAAAATCAACAAAACAGTTGTTTAGTTGACTTTTGAGTGTGACGTCAAAAGAGGTAATTGTCACGTGATACTCAAAAGTCAACAAAGAATGTTCCCCACCACGGTGTCAATGACCTTTCGGCATTATATACACATTCCGGGACACCCTGTATATGATTCAATACAAACGTAGTGATATCTTGCTGAGTGATGTCATCTTTCGCGATTCGGACACAAACGTTCCGTTCCGGTCCGATTCGTATCGATCCGTTTAGCGGGCCGGTATGAAAACTACCAGAATGTGCGTCGCGTTCGTTCCAGCCGGTAAACAAGCGGAAACCGCATGTTGGTCACGATACACTTACCTACTACGTAAGCACTGGCTTTCATTTATATCTTGTCATACCTATTATTTTACAAAGAAGCTAGCAAACATTTTTGTTCCCAACATCTCTTCCATTGTCAACTTTTTATTAGTCTTACTATAGGTATTTATATTAATTCTAATTACACTCTGTATCGCCGTTGGTTTCTCTAATAAATAACTATTATATATTATTTATTCTTATTCATACCGCACCGAGCCAAACGGCCTGTCTGACGCCCTTAGATCCTCAATTACAATATGGCGTCTAGGTCCGCCATATTGCATTTCCTGTGACAGCGTATAGCCAAGGCCCTAGGCTTTATGCTATCACCTAGGCCCTCGGACATAATCAAATACAATGATACCTGATTTAATGAAGGTCTGTTATTTGGACTACTAGTTTACTTACGTACAAACATAGCCTGTGAGATTTATAACAACCACTAGCTTCTGCCCACGGCTTCGCCCGCTTTATACCCGGATAAAAAGTAGCCTATGTGTTATTCTGATATAAGCTATATTTTCAACAAAATCCGTTCAACAGTTTTTGCGTGTAAGAGCAACAAACATCCATCCTCACAAACTTTCACGTTTATAAAAGTAGTAGGATTCCCTTCAGTTGTGTCATAGTCTGCTAAATAAAATATTAATAAAATCTGTAAACATGTATTCAAAGATTTGTAACTTTCCAATGTTAAAACTAAGGAAAACATCTCATTTGAAAAAGCATAAAGAAAGATCGACAGTATATTTAACCTCGATGCAAGGAGCCCGTATTAGGGTATAATAAAATAACCATTTTGCTCCATAACGGTTTTATCGATAGCAATACGCTTTTTCTGCTCACGTCACTAGGGGGCAATGCAATATGCGATGGAGTGAAATACACTTCGGAGGTTTTAAATTGCGATAAAATCAACTTGTTCTATGTTGAGCTTAAATAACTTACCGTATTTCTTTCTTCCTGCTTTATGCTACGTTTAAATCAACTAGAAGAGGTGACGTAAGTGTTAAGTAAAGTAAGTAGTTATCCCAGCAAAGGGTTAAACAGAGCATGAGGTTATTTACCACAGGTTCTGAAAACTATGAGATAAATGTTCGCAATTAATTCGAATCCAGAAAGGTATTCCCAATACAATGTATCAAACAATAAAACATTATAAAAACCCTGTCTTTGATTTTACTTGTCCGTGATAACGCCAACGTGTTAATTAGATAATATTGTTATCAATACAGATTTATGGGTCATAAGTTTGGAGCTCTTATCGAGTACGTGATGTTACTATCGTATCTTACGTTTTGTTTAAATGGTGGAGTGGATTTGGCAAAGGACGACAACGCTCGACATTTGTTGATCTGAACTCGACGAGTTACCAGGTGAGTCCGTTATTGTTTTTTTTTATTGTTTCTTAAATTAAATGTCTCTAGTTTTTGTGAATATTAATTACGTGCTCAAATGGTAAAGGAAAATAAAGTGAGGAAACCGGCATGCCATAGAACCGACCACCAGATTCGTAGGCATGCGCCTTCAGTTACTGTTCCAATAAGCGGCGATGGGATTTAAAACTTTCACTCGGAATGCTATCTGCTTGCAAACCATAGGCATGTCCAAATATAATCATCATTTTAAGCATCATATCAAATCGTGAATTGATCATTTAAAAAAACGAAGTGAGTTAAAGCAGATTCCAGGTCATCTAGCCTAGAAGAACAGGCAACAAACAAGGCTTGGTTTTATTATTGAAATTAAGTTAGAAGTACCCAGTATCGATCATTAATTTGTGGACATCCATACTAGGTCTGTCAAAACTCCTTTTACATCAAATCTAAGCAAAAATAATGCAACTAAGTACATACTTTAAAGACAATAAAACAATCCGAACTATAGACAGTAATAAACTAGGAAAAGAAGACTGTTTTCTACCTGTAAGACTAAAGGTAGAACAACCTATACTTGATCGGTGACTCTGTTCTCTACCTGTAGCAAAAAATTACGTTGGTACATATCAGTGGTAATTGTATGATAAACGTCCAAGATAAACATTAAAAAAACAGTTTTGGTAGACGCCGGTCGCGTCTACCTAAACTGTTTTTTTTATGTTTTCAAAATAAACGCTAAAAACGTCTTAAAAGTTTCGACGACTTTATCTCGTTACGTGGTCGTGTCTTCGCCTTGTAAAGTTGTAGAACCGGCTCTATGAATGAGTTTCTGTCAAACTATTCGACATCCATTGGATTGTCAACCATATTTGACGTACGCTGTAGGCGAGTTTCCTTTGGATACAAAAAGTAAATATCATCCACATGACACCCCTACACAGACAAAGTAGGTACCAAGTGTGTATAACAACAATTGGCAGTGAGATTTGTTTATGAAAAAACATTATAATTTCTGCTCTTGAGATTCATGCATTGAAGTTTTGTTTTTAATTGTAAAAGTGTTTTTAGTGACATTATAAGTTAATGACGTTAGAGTTTAAGGTGAGTACCTATAACTACGTAATTTCTTGTTTTCTTTCCTCTTAAACTGCCCACGGTTAGGTCTGTGTTTCATTGGCAATTGAGCGAAGTTTGGGCATAGACGTGTACAGCGTAAGTAAAGTGCGTCGTTTTGCGATTGTAAAAATAGCTTTGTGTGAGCAGAGCATTTTGTTTTCCTACGAAAAACATTTTTTGAGTGTTTTTTTTATCTGTCTGTGTAGGTAATATGCAGGTACTACTCATGTGCCAGTTAGGTTTAGGTAGATTACCGACATACCTACTACCTACCTAATTAACATTAATAATTCGTATTCAAACATTTAAAATACTGCTTATTATTACTGACGTTACGTAGCTAATTTTGTAGCTAAATCAACGAAAAGCAGTGATATTTTATACAGTCATTAGTTTGTTTTTTTAAATTCTATTTTGATTCAGTTAATGTTTTACTAATTTCTGGTACGTATTATAGTATTACCTATTTGGTTTTTTAAGTGTTCAGTCACCCAAGTCCACGTGTCGCGGGTTCGAATCCCGCCGAGGTTAAATTTTAGGGATATTAAAAATACTCAGGTACCTTTTTTACAGGTAGATTTTTTAAATGTACCTTTAAAAAATCGGATGGTTTCATATTTTTAATTATTAAAATATACCTACTAGACAGGTAAATTTCATAATAACTTCGTTGCGAGGTCCGCAATTAGCAGTAGGTATAGTGGTCATGCGACGGAACTTCTTGTAAACCGTGATTCTCTAACAATTGGAACCGAAATTACGTACAAATATTTATTATAAATAACGGGCTATAAACTAATGAGGTTAAACAAGGTGGTTAAGTTTATTTGGAAATTGTTATCCCTTGGTTTTCCCAAAAATCGGTATCTACAATAAACTTAAAAATAAATAATAAAACATATTTTTTTTTTCGAAACTACCCCTACGAGAGGTGCAATGAGTTATAAATTTTGTATGGAAAATTTTAATTCACTCAAAAACTCGGTTTAAATAAACTATAAATTAAATAATGAATTACGTAGGTATTTTTTATTTTTATAAAACTACAATAAAGGTGGGCAATAAAGTTCTGAAATTTGTATGGAAGAAAAATATTCCCTGGTCCGATTCACTCAAAAATTGGTGAAAATAAACTTTAAGGTAAATAACGAAATACTTTTGTATAAGTAGCTCCAGTTTTCCGGAGTACCTACATAGCTTTATGTCCTAAGCTATAAAAATAATATCCCAAAACTATTATCTACCGGAAAAAAATAATATAGTTTTCCTGTTGTTTTTCAGGTTCAAAATGAAGTTATTTTTACTGATAGCGGCAATCAGCCTCGTCAGCTTCGCGGAGTGTAAATGGAGGCAGGGCTCTGGAGGCAGGGAAACTGCGAACGAGATCAGACCGACTCGGTACAATGCGCCTCCGGACCACACTAAGATCATACCTATGGCCAGATACGTGCTTCATAACTCTGGTTAGTAGGAGATAAAATTGCTAGGTGCTAGTGTATTTAAGAAACTTCCCAGCATCCTAGAATTTAAGGATCTTCAAATGAAAAAACCGGTAAATAAATTAATTTTTCCCAAAGGTACTTTTCCAGAGTACCTACCTTTGGCAGTAGATGAGTGAGTCAGTCAGTCAGGACAAACAATTTAATAAGTATAGATGACAAATTATCAGTCGCGGTCTCTAATTTGTTTACCATTTACATATCATTTTATTGAAAGCTAAGAATAAGTTGTTGCGTTTAAGGTACAGAAATTGATTATCAAGGCTATGTCTACGTATAGGTACCTAAGGAAATGTATGGTTCATTACACATTCTTTTACTTTAAAATTAAATTGATTTGCATGTTAATTGACCAGTAAAATTATGGCAGTCGACTAACAATTACCTAATGTACATATGAGTTTTCGTCAACAATTATGTCTTTGTTTAGATTGGGCGTCCATCGCGACTATATCAGTGTTGCCAGCTATCGAAGGATTTCCCTTCTCGAATGTTAAGTCGATAGTTGACGGCTCGCTGGCAAATTCCACTGGAGTTCCCTACTTCTACATGTCGCCTTTGGACTTCTCAGCAAAAGACTTGTCGGTGAGAGGTTATATTTTTCAAAGATACCTTTCAACATTCTTGGAATAATAATGCTGATACCACACTGGCTAGTCAGAGTGGTAATCTTCAAAAGTTTTCGTGAAATACCTAACTAATTTGTGTTAGCGCGGGATTTAAACTTTTAAAGGTGGAGTTTATTTTCCAAGCCCCTACCTATCTGTATAGGTACTTGGAAACTGGTGATAACGCTGTCGAGTCATTAGTTCCCTTAGCCAGCTGAGACGCACGAGGTGCGGGTTCGATTCCTGCTACGGAACAATTTTTTGCATGTTCTGCAGATATTCTTGGTGTTGTGGTACAATGGTACTCGTAGTTTCTGATACCCACGACGACGCAGGCATCCTAGTGGAGTCAGGGCTATGTATGTGACTCGTAGGTGTTTATTTAGATATGTATAAGAGCAGACATACCGTTTTTCCCCGGTTCGTCCATTACGAATAAAATGGAAAACGGGCGCATACATCGGTCTGTTTCTATTATCTCTTTCTATGACTTACCTAATCGGTTCTCTGTAGAAAAACACCCGCGCTACCGTCCTCGTATCCCTGCAAGAGACAAGGTACTGCGAGCAACAGAACTTTGACCCTGAAGACCCGCGATGCACCAGACTCATGCTATCTGGGAAGATGAAGAAGGTTTGTAATCTCCGAAGAGTAAAGTTATTAAGATAAATTTTATAAGTAGTACCTAACTATATCAGTCAGTCATGTGTTCCCACTCTGCTTACTTTGGGGCCAGATGATGCTGTGTGAAAAATGTCCAGCATTATTAATTTATTTATTCCGTGATAACCCCACTAACCTAGGATTCTTGTTCTATTTAGTTAGCTACAGACGTAAATCAACGTCTCGTTTCTCTGTCATTTTCTGAAGGACAAACGAGACGGTAAATTTATTGGAACCGGTAAGTAGGGCTTGTAGGTTACCTAGCATGTTGGAGGCAGCCGTTTTATATCTGACAGCGGAGTTGGCCTACCTAGCTCCAACCCTCTACAGAATCACTCAAAAAGAGCTCCATCAATTTCAATGAAAACATTCGAGTTATGTCGCGTGATTTGTAAAAATAACGCAAAAATCTCCAGGCAAAGCTAGATGGCCTCAAGCCATCTAGTTTTATATATCCTGGTCACAGATATATAAAACTATTAAAATACAAGTCCTGGTCAAGGAAGGTACCTACCTTTCCTTACGTCCACCATGGATGTGTCAACATTAAACAAGTGGTATCTGAGTAAGCACATACCTACCTACTCCCTAGATTACCTACCTACCTACTTAGTGCCCGATTCGTCCTCAATGCTATTTATGTTGGCGAAGGTCAATAATCATGCAGTTGTCCGATTAGTATGATGAACAGTTTACTCAACACTTATAATCGTTATCAGTGTTGATCGATTCATTACGGCGTAATCAGCAGAAAAACGATGTTTACTTTTTAGAGCAAATAATATTTGCTCTAAAAAGGTATTTATTCATTGGTGATTCAGGCTATCCCATTAAAAGTTAAGAAATAAAAGATAAAAATAATTAAAAGATAGAAGTCGTAGATTTTTACCGAATTTTTTTCAACTCAAATACCTAAACTACCTACCTATTTGAATTGATAAAATTCGGTAAAAATCGACAGTTTTCGGTAAAAATCTTTTTAAATCGCATTGTTCTTTGCCAAACATCTTGCTCGTCAGACTGAGCGAAACGAAATATAAAAAGCAGCTAATATTGGGTTTGATGATATACATATTTAACTTAAAAAAATATTTTTTTTTAGTTAAATACTTAGCTTTTTTTCAAGAAGAACTCCTATTTTCTTGTTACTGAATATCCCCTTTCAGGATAGTAGATAAATTCTAGGCCACCCGTAATATCTTGAGCGATCTAGCGTAATATCTTTCAATTCAGCTTTGTTCCACTAATGTTGGTTTTATCTGATGACAGGTCAAAGAAGGCACTCGCGAGTACACCTTCGCAAAGGCGGCATTGTTCGAGCGGCATCCGGCTATGGCTAACTTCCCTCCAGGTTTGTATCAATACCTACTCTTGTTTATTTATATTATTACCTACAGTAAGCGTTCCACATTTATATAAGTAAAGGCTTCATACCCACACTACCTGTTGGTATGTAACATGGGTATGTGACAACCTCTGTGGTGCAGTGGGCGCAAGTTCGCCTAAGATGCATTAGGTTGCGGGTTCGATTCCCGCTGCCAGACAAATGTTTGTATGATGCAAATGTTTGTCTCGGGTCTGGGTATTTTCTATGTAGGTATAATATGTATGTATTTACATAAAAAGGTATATAAATCGTGTAGTTCCCATAATACAAGCTCTGCTTAGATTGGGGCTAGATGATGCTGTGTGAAACTGTCAAGCATTATTTATTATTATAGCCAGTGAGTATATACTTAGTAACGATGTAGTATATACCTACTAAGCATAGTACCTGACTAATAATCTGTGCTTATACTAAGCAACGATGTAGACTCACAAATAACATCCTGTACTAAACTTGGTTTTGTGTGAGAGGTATTTAATAATAATAATGTACCTACAGGAAAAACTCTTACGTTAGGTACTTAGTTTACTGACCAGTCTCAATGAATTAATGTTTGATCAATGAGGTATTTTTACGGCCATCTCGAATGAAGCTTTCAGCGTTGAAAACATCCAGGGGGTCTTGACATTTGTCAAGAAACAACCCAACATTTTTTTTGCCCCTTGCGCTAACTTTTTTTTGCTTATTTTTTTCACGCTAAAACAATTTGACAAAGTAAAACTTGGCAGATTTTACGTAACATTTCCACAGCTAGTGTAATTTCCATACAATTCAAGCTTTCCGCAGGCGTTAACGTTTTATATAACGTATTGTTTTTTCGAATGCGATAGCGTGAAAGGAAAAGTAAGCGTTAGGTTTTTGTCTAGTTAGACTCCAGTAGTTTTTTAAGTACCGTACAGTACATAACATCTGAGACATAACGGGTGAAAAGTCGCATGTGCCTGTGTTTTGTGATGGCCGGTAAATTAATCACTGTAATTTCAGATCACGACTGGTTCGTAGCCAAGTTGAAGATAGCTCAGATCGCCATGATCGACTGGTTTGGAGGCGCAAAGTACATCCCCGTACGAGACTATCTCGCCTACAACTACACTGGAATCGAAATGCTGGACCATCACAACAGAATACTGAGCGTAGATTTAGGCAATTTGTAATACATTTTATGCTGTTTTTAATTTTATTATTATTATTTATGAAATAAAATCCACAGCCCTTATTATAAAACAAATAGTTCTAACGAAACATATTTTACAGCCAAAAACGGATTTACATTTTATACAATAAAAAATTAAACAAGCTGTCGAATTTTTCAATTGGATAAAATTGACAATGTGGAAAAATTACCTACACTTAATTTTACTTTCCTACTTTATAAAATGTACGTAAATATAAATAATACACAGATTTAAAATATACATAAATATATAGAATATAAACATGAATATATAAAGAAAGTAGTACGGTGCATTTACTATAGGTAAATGATGGTCCTCCAAAATTGTGAAAATCTCTTTTTTTTTATTTCCTTGCTATTATAAAATATATCGCATGAGTTGAACTCGTTATACATCTTTTGTACCCTATTAACTATAGAATATTGTGCATAGTTTGTAGATGAGTGCGAAATGGCAAACAACTTGTCTTGTGCGAGCGAACCTTGGGCGTACGAAATTGCAAAACTCTACCAGTAAGTTCAGGGCAGTCTATGTATCCATTACAAAGATAGTGAAGGAAGGCCATATCCATGAACGTTCGCCGATTTTGAAGGCTAGGAAGATTTTATACCGTCTATATCTCCGGGAGGCAACGCGTGAGTGATACCTCTGGTATTGCAAGCGTATACGCTACGGTACGGTAATAAGCTACGGTAACCCTTTACCAACATGGCCGTAACTTTGTTTGCCTCTTTAGTAGTAAAAAAAAATAAGTCAAAGTAAAATACTTTCCCGTAAAAATACGTATGTCAGTTCCCGTCTTACGATCGTCGAGCGTGGTCGCGGACGGTGCTCATGAGGAAGGACCTCTAAACGGTCAACGAAACGTCAGCAGGAGAATATTACGTGGTATAGTCGTAATAATATTCTAAAAAGTATAATACATTAAATATTAGATCATTTTTGAAAAATCAACGGACATCGCGCGCAGTTTAAATGCCACATCATACATACCCAAGAAATCCGTAACGAGCCTGTAGGTACACAAGAAAATGTTTCGAACAAAATAGGCATAATTCTTGAAACCACTTTATTATAAAGAAAAGAAAGTGACGACGCCCTGAATTGTATGCCATGCTAAGAACTGAAACGAAATCGCTTTTGTAACTTTTTCTTGCCATCATGTAGGAACAAAGAAACTTGAATGTCTTAGGTATAAGTAATTTTATAAAATAAAACACTGAATATCAACAATAAATATGTACATTTTATTAAAATGTTTTCTTATTTGAATTATACATGGAACTGAATTATGATTGCATTAAACCTATTTTATTACTAAAGTAAATGTTATTTCTTGGCAGCGCGCGGATTTCCTTGAACTGGCCATTTCGGTATATAAAGTGTTTCCGCAACTAGATTATAATGAGAATTACAGGTTTTACAACCTTTTATTGATTTAAATGGTGTATTAACGTGATTTCACTAGGGACATGGTTATCAGGAACTAAGAGTACCATGGTAAAACAAATTACTTGAACCAACGCGTTCACTGGCCCTTCATTCAGAGTTTGTTATAATAACTGCACTTCCCCATTACAATGCACACAGGACGCAACAGGCCGCACGTTGTTACTGCTGTTATTATATGCGTGATGAACCATCGCGTTCACTGGCCCTTCATTCAGAGTTTTTTATAATAACTGCACTTTCCCATTACAATGCACACAGGACGCAACAGGCCGCACGTTGTTACTGCTGTTATTGTATGCATGATGAACCAACGCGTTCACTGGCCCTTCATTCAGAGTTTGTTATAATAACTGCACTTCCCCATTACAATGCACACAGGACGCAACAGGCCGCACGTTGTTACTGCTGTTATTGTATGCGTGATGAACCAGCGCGTTCACTGGCCCTTCATTCAGAGTTTGTTATAATAATTGCACTTTCCCATTGCAATGCACACAGGAGGCAACAGGCCGCACGTTGTTACTGCTGTTATTGTATGCATGATGAACCAACGCGTTCACTGGCCCTTCATTCAGAGTTTGTTATAATAATTGCACTTTCCCATTGCAATGCACACAGGAGGCAACAGGCCGCACGTTGTTACTGCTGTTATTGTATGCATGATGAACCAACGCGTTCACTGGCCCTTCATTCAGAGTTTGTTATAATAACTGCACTTTCTCATTTCAGTGCACACAGGACGCAACAGGCCGCACGTTGTTACTGCTGTTATTGTATGCGTGATGAACCAACGCGTTCACTGGCCCTTCATTCAGAGTTTTTTATAATAACTGCACTTTCTCATTACAGTGCACACAGGACGCAACAGGCCGCACGTTGTTACTGCTGTTATTGTATGCGTGATGAACCAGCGCGTTCACTGGCCCTTCATTCAGAGTTTGTTATAATAATTGCACTTTCCCATTGCAATGCACACAGGAGGCAACAGGCCGCACGTTGTTACTGCTGTTATTGTATGCGTGATGAACCAGCGCGTTCACTGGCCCTTCATTCAGAGTTTGTTATAATAACTGCACTTTCTCATTTCAGTGCACACAGGACGCAACAGGCCGCACGTTGTTACTGCTGTTATTGTATGCGTGATGAACCAACGCGTTCACTGGCCCTTCATTCAGAGTTTTTTATAATAACTGCACTTTCTCATTACAGTGCACACAGGACGCAACAGGCCGCACGTTGTTACTGCTGTTATTGTATGCGTGATGAACCAGCGCGTTCACTGGCCCTTCATTCAGAGTTTGTTATAATAATTGCACTTTCCCATTGCAATGCACACAGGAGGCAACAGGCCGCACGTTGTTACTGCTGTTATTGTATGCGTGATGAACCAGCGCGTTCACTGGCCCTTCATTCAGAGTTTGTTATAATAACTGCACTTTCTCATTTCAGTGCACACAGGACGCAACAGGCCGCACGTTGTTACTGCTGTTATTGTATGCCTGATGAACCAACGCGTTCACTGGCCCTTCATTCAGAGTTTGTTATAATAACTGCACTTCCCCATTACAATGCACACAGGACGCAACAGGCCGCACGTTGTTACTGCTGTTATTGTATGCGTGATGAACCAACGCGTTCACTGGCCCTTCATTCAGAGTTTTTATAATAACTGCACTTTCTCATTACAGTGCACACAGGACGCAACAGGCCGCACGTTGTTACTGCTGTTATTGTATGCGTGATGAACCAACGCGTTCACTGGCCCTTCATTCAGAGTTTGTTATAATAATTGCACTTTCCCATTGCAATGCACACAGGAGGCAACAGGCCGCACGTTGTTACTGCTGTTATTGTATGCCTGATGAACCAGCGCTTTCACTGGCCCTTCATTCAGAGTTTGTTATAATAATTGCACTTTCCCATTGCAATGCACACAGGAGGCAACAGGCCGCACGTTGTTACTGCTGTTATTGTATGCATGATGAACCAACGCGTTCACTGGCCCTTCATTCAGAGTTTGTTATAATAACTGCACTTTCTCATTTCAGTGCACACAGGACGCAACAGGCCGCACGTTGTTACTGCTGTTATTGTATGCGTGATGAACCAACGCGTTCACTGGCCCTTCATTCAGAGTTTGTTATAATAACTGCACTTCCCCATTACAATGCACACAGGACGCAACAGGCCGCACGTTGTTACTGCTGTTATTGTATGCGTGATGAACCAACGCGTTCACTGGCCCTTCATTCAGAGTTTGTTATAATAATTGCACTTTCCCATTGCAATGCACACAGGAGGCAACAGGCCGCACGTTGTTACTGCTGTTATTGTATGCGTGATGAACCAACGCGTTCACTGGCCCTTCATTCAGAGTTTGTTATAATAACTGCACTTTCTCATTTCAGTGCACACAGGACGCAACAGGCCGCACGTTGTTACTGCTGTTATTGTATGCGTGATGAACCAACGCGTTCACTGGCCCTTCATTCAGAGTTTGTTATAATAACTGCACTTCCCCATTACAATGCACACAGGACGCAACAGGCCGCACGTTGTTACTGCTGTTATTGTATGCGTGATGAACCAACGCGTTCACTGGCCCTTCATTCAGAGTTTGTTATAATAATTGCACTTTCCCATTGCAATGCACACAGGAGGCAACAGGCCGCACGTTGTTACTGCTGTTATTGTATGCGTGATGAACCAACGCGTTCACTGGCCCTTCATTCAGAGTTTGTTATAATAACTGCACTTCCCCATTACAATGCACACAGGACGCAACAGGCCGCACGTTGTTACTGCTGTTATTGTATGCGTGATGAACCAACGCGTTCACTGGCCCTTCATTCAGAGTTTGTTATAATAACTGCACTTCCCCATTACAATGCACACAGGACGCAACAGGCCGCACGTTGTTACTGCTGTTATTGTATGCATGATGAACCAACGCGTTCACTGGCCCTTCATTCAGAGTTTGTTATAATAATTGCACTTTCCCATTACAGTGCACACAGGACGCAACAGGCTGCACGTTGTTACTGCTGTTATTGTATGCCTGATGAACCAGCGCTTTCACTGGCCCTTCATTCAGAGTTTGTTATAATAATTGCACTTTCCCATTGCAATGCACACAGGAGGCAACAGGCCGCACGTTGTTACTGCTGTTATTGTATGCGTGATGAACCAACGCGTTCACTGGCCCTTCATTCAGAGTTTGTTACAATAATTGCACTTTCCCATTACAATGCACACAGGACGCAACAGGCCGCACGTTGTTACTGCTGTTATTGTATGCGTGATGAACCAACGCGTTCACTGGCCCTTCATTCAGAGTTTGTTACAATAATTGCACTTTCCCATTACAATGCACACAGGACGCAACAGGCCGCACGTTGTTACTGCTGTTATTGTATGCGTGATGAACCAACGCGTTCACTGGCCCTTCATTCAGAGTTTGTTACAATAATTGCACTTTCCCATTACAATGCACACAGGACGCAACAGGCCGCACGTTGTTACTGCTGTTATTGTATGCGTGATGAACCAACGCGTTCACTGGCCCTTCATTCAGAGTTTGTTATAATAACTGCACTTTCTCATTACAATGCACACAGGAGGCAACAGGCCGCACGTTGTTACTGCTGTTATTGTATGCGTGATGAACCAACGCGTTCACTGGCCCTTCATTCAGAGTTTGTTACAATAATTGCACTTTCCCATTACAATGCACACAGGACGCAACAGGCCGCACGTTGTTACTGCTGTTATTGTATGCGTGATGAACCAACGCGTTCACTGGCCCTTCATTCAGAGTTTGTTACAATAATTGCACTTTCCCATTACAATGCACACAGGACGCAACAGGCCGCACGTTGTTACTGCTGTTATTGTATGCGTGATGAACCAACGCGTTCACTGGCCCTTCATTCAGAGTTTGTTACAATAATTGCACTTTCCCATTACAATGCACACAGGACGCAACAGGCCGCACGTTGTTACTGCTGTTATTGTATGCGTGATGAACCAGCGCGTTCACTGGCCCTTCGTTCAGTCGATTCACATTTACCGGTGTTGCCATCACCTGAAAACATTTACTAAATTAGCCAAATATGTATGTGGGGCATACTTTATGGTTTTATTGCTACCCACCAATTTAAGCGGATTCGCTCTTCAGCTCATCAGTGTGCATTTGTTGCTATTACTACTGAATAGAAATGGCTTCTAGCGCTGTCGTTCCATTTCAAATTTCAAACAAAACATAGCTTTCAGTTCGGTGTGTCAAAATTGTGCCATATTTCTTTTGAAATTTGAATGTAACGGCAAGAAGTCCGTGCCATGTCAGAGCCATACGCAATTCCTACGTGGCTTGAGTCGTAGTCAGGGAGATTGGCCTCCGTTTATAGCGCCAAAATGATGCTTTTGAGCGGTTTGCTATGCCTTGGCAGGACTTTGCTTGATACCACCTTGACGTAAGGCGACGTGCGGCGGCCAATACGTGTTGGATAGAGCGGTAGGAGATTTAGAAGGACAGATTTGGGAAAAATATAAAAAATAATAATAAATCTTGATCATTTTTCACACAGCATCACCTAGCCCCAAACTAAGCAGAGCTTGTATTATGAGAACTGCATTACTGATATACTACTACCCTATATACGTTTTTTTTTTGTAAAATACATGCATATTATACATATTATACACTCAGAACAGAAAAAAATATTCGCAGATCATACTGCGATATCTTAGGGAGGCGTCTCAGTCGTTACGCCTCCACCACACACCACACAGAGGTCGTCTATAAAGAAATGTTACTTACATTCTCAGCATTTTTCTCTCCATCAGTAGAAGTAGACAAGCTATCCACATGACTGATATCTTGCTTCTCGACCGAACTGCTGATATTATCAGACAATTTCACATTTACCGACGCCAAGTCTATTATGTTCGTCGAATGTGGTGTCGTCGCGTTGAAATTGAGATTACCTATCGGCCGATTGTAGACCTTGCTGCCGTACTCAGATATTGCAATATTCTCTAGCCATTTCTCATGTAAGCTGTACAGATTCTTGTAAGTGCAAAGTAGCATGTCTCTTACACGGCATCGTTCGTCGAGTAGTTTTTTGATAGCTAGATGTAGGTTCTCAGCTTTAGTGTTCAGTAGGTTTTTACACTCGGCTAGCTCTTCTACCATTAAACTGAAAAAAGATAGATATTGTTGAGTAAACATTTTTTCTGATGCCCCTTTGCGAGTGTGCCCACCACTATTTATCATCTGTCCCAATCGTAAAAGGTTCGCTGGAAAGTCTTATCTGTGTGTACAATCCTACTACTATCATAAACGTGAAAGTTTGTGAGGATGGATGTTTGTTACTCTTTCACATAAAAACTACTGTACGGATTTTGATGAAACTTTACAGTTACCTATATATGGTCCAAGAGCCCGTGACGTGAAATCATCATCTTGTCCTTATCCCACATTACGTGGGGTCGGCACAACATGTTTTCTTCTTCCACTCTCCTCTATCAACCGTCATCTCAGTACTCAATTCTTTCTTAATCATTCTTCACACAATCCATCCATCTTTTCTTTGGCCTACCTCTGCTTTGTTTAAATAAAATAATATCGAATTTTCAATTCAATCCTAAAAATGAAATGAGGTTAGGTAAAGTTTGCTAGAAACAAGTTACCATGATTTGTAAGTTTTATAGTTTACGGTTGTAAAAATCGAATAAAGATACCTGCTGGCCAAGAATTTGCTTCTCCACACTTCGCATTGTCCTGCCAGCCACTCAGTTTGCTCCTGAAACAAGATTCTGATTACTAACAAAAAAACATCACAACATCACATCACCTTTAATCCCCATGATGGGATTTCTTCATCACCTACACAAAGGTTAGCTGGAAGAAAATGATAATTAGCATTAAGTTCACCTATGTACTTGTTTTATCTTGTTCAATAAAGCATTTTCTATCTATCTTATCTATGATGGATAACCTCGGGGGTAGTCAGAGGCAAATCCAAAAATTGCATTTTGCACTTGCCAGGTTGCAACCCCATTGTTGCTTATTGGAACACTAACTGTTGCCACATGCCTTCGAATTTTTGGTTCTAGGGCATGCTGGTTTCTTCATGATGTTTTCCTTCACTGTTTTGAGCATGTTTTAATAAGCACATCAATTTTTAAGTCATCCATTGGTACACGGACGTGTAGATGGAATGTATACATAAAGCTTTATGTATACATACATACAAAATACAACAATTATACAGTAGTAAAAATAAACAATAATTAAATACAGTTAACTATTTTCAATTATATAATTTAAATCTAGGTATAATGTCTATGTGTGCTGTACGTCAAAAAGGCCGTCAAAAAGGCCTTGGCTCAGCGTGATATTTTGCTGTTGCAAAAAAGGGGACGGATCGAACTTTTTTCCCAACTGTCACCCTAGGGGGGCAGAGCAGGGTGACAGATGGGAATAATTCATTCGAACCTACGATCTCCGGATCGAAAGTGGGGATACCGTCAACTAGGCCAACATGGCTCCCTTCGGATTCTGAATAAGGAGCTAAAATAATGGCACTTACTATTTTTTGTGATGCCTAAAAAAATAACTCTTCCTGTTGAAGAGTTATTTTTTTAAATAAAAGCAGACTTTCTTAGATTATCACCTGATGTGTAGATAAGTGTTGAGCGGAACTCAGCAAAGCATCCGCTAAGTGTTTCTTATCTTCATTGAGAGATTGCACTTGTATTTCAAGGTCCTCGCCCATTGATGCCACCAGCATTGTTTTTAGTTCTTTGTTGACCTGCAGGTATCAAATTGTATAGTATTTGGTCATCAAAAACCACTAAACAAAAATAAGTTAACCTTTTGTAAGGTAATATCAATACGTATTATCATCAAGGTCATTACCATCATCAACACTTAACATTTGTCGACCTCTGTGGCGCAGTGGGCGAAGGCCCATCTGAGACGCAAAAGGTTACGGCTTTGATTCCCACCGTGGGACAAATGTATGTATGATCTGCAAATATTTGTCTCCGGTTTGGGTGTTTTCTATGAATAATAAAAATGTATTTACAAAAAAAAGTTTATAAGTAGTATATAGTTATTATATATGTAGTTCCCATATTACAAGCTCTGCTTACTTTGGCGCTGTGATTTTTATTCTCAAAGAACGAGAAAATGTAGTTTCAGCATTATTGTATGTACTGCATTATGTGCAGTGATAACAGTAACATGCTTAGTTTAACTTATGTTATAGTTAATATTACATTATGTCCCTACTTGTACCAATAACTAATAGATTTAAAAAGAGATAGAAAGAGACTAGAGATGAAAATCTTGTATCATTTGTAATTAACCAAACTGCCAGAGGATGTTGTTTCTGCTATCTCTGTTAACGCATTTAAGAACAAGCTCAACAACTGGCTTCAAAAGAACATTTTTCATAACTCAAAAAAGTGAAACAAACTTAAAAAAAACAAGTCTTTGATCCAACACTGTATGACATAGACATATCAGCAAAAGCTGCTTGTCTATAAATAAATAAATAAATTTATAGCCAAAACTTTTTTAGTGCCTATCTATTGCAGTCTTACTGGTGATAAAACCTATCTATGATCTACCCTTAAAGTCATACAGATTCATAGCAAAAAACATAATTTCAATTAGATATCCAGTTTTGAAGATAAATGGGTAACACAAAAACATACAAACACCCTCTTGAGGTAAAATGCATGGGATTCTTAAATTTCAGATATTGGTGTTAATTCTCTTGTACATCAACTAAACTTAATTTTATCTTTCTTAGTTTGGCAGTGTGAAAAATGACCAGCATTATTTATTTATTTACTAATAGTAACAAAAGGAAGAAATAGCAATGATTTTATATACAAGTTTAGTTGTGATTTCAAAATACCCTGACTATAAACACGAAGAAGAGTGACACATAAACTAATTTTGCATGCACTATCGGTAAATGAGGGTGACTTTTTAAAAGATAATCAACCCCACACTTATAACATTCACACAGACTACCTCACTACCTGTACTTGTTGGTTCAGCTGCTCTTTTAATAATTCATTATCTTTAGACAAATCATCAATTTTCTTCTGCAACTCCATGTTTTCTGAGCTACTCTTCTCAACATCAACAACTGATTTGTCACTAGAAGAATTTAATTTTGGTCTTGGCTTAAATTCATTGAGGTCTGTGTTCATTTGGGACATCTGAGAGATAAGAGTATTTATGTCCATGTTGTTTTTAGACTTTCTGACACCTTTAGCTGCAACTTTGGGTGTCATTGGCTTAACAGCAGCTGTATATGGCTCGTAGGGTACGAACTTAGGAGTCTTGGCATTTATAGACTTTCTCTTTTCATTTCTTAGTATGGTTGAAGGAAATACTTGAATGAGTCTTCCTGGTAGGAGAGACTCTTTCCGTTTTCCTGCCTTTGTTTCAGGATTCTTGGCTTCTGTGACGCTCTCATCAGATTCCATTCCGTCACCTGCAGTCCGCACTTTGTTTATCATTTCTGAAATACGTAGAGATTTGTTATAGTACGTGGCGGAACTACAGTTGAACAAAATACAAATACAAACAAAAATATCGATAATTTAAACAGGTTTGCCTTCACTAGGACTTCATACTTACTGGGATGATAGGTGGTAAGTTTTTCCATGGTTCCAGACATTATACAGAGCACTTTCGGCTAAAAAAGACTGTAAATTGTAAACTATATTAAAATATATGGAAATAGGCGACGACGACCGACGGTACGGACGAAGCAACAACACAGTGCTACCGCTTAGGCAAAACAAAAGTCCCTAAATATGCATCAAAATGTCTCGCCAGAAAAATCTTACTAAGATTCCGCTAATAGAAGCTGATTTTTATTTAACTTCTTTTCTATACACTTACTCGAAATTAGGTGTAATTAATAAAAAAATAAGTGATAATATGACTTTATAGTATAATATTCTAATAAAAATTCAATAAACAGTAAAATTTCATTATAATACTTTTAATGAAATGTATAATATTTTCTATGTGTAATATCTATGTATTTACAAAAAAAATATATATAAGTAGTATATCAGTCATGTAGTTCATAACACAAGCTCTGCTTACTTTGGGGCTAGATGATGCTGTGTGAAAATGTCCAGCATTATATATTTAAGTTTATTATATATATATATTTATTTATTTATTATGTACAAATACGTCATCATCCTCATCACGAGCATCAGTCCTGGAAGTTGATGGTCCTGTTTCTGAGTTTGGTGTTTTACTATCTTTGAAATTTTTTACAACACTTATTCATCAGCAAAAACTTCCGGCAAGGTTGTGGCTATTCCATTTCAAAGTTTTAGTTGGTACCCAAGAAATTAGTCTATTCAATGATTCGATTTTATTCAAAGTTATTGCTGATAATCCTTTTTTGTTTATTATTTACAATATCTACTCATGACGCTGAACATTCGCTCACCTTCAACATTCGAATGTGGAAAACAGGACTGTGATCACCAAAAAGTTACTAGATGTCGCTAAATCAGAAATTATAGTCGCTAAACTAAAGGAGTCAAAAATCACTAGATCTAGCGACTGAAGTATGAACGTAGTCACAGACTGGTTAGGTATTATACGATTGCACAATGCGACACCATAACAAAAGTGTTGCCAAATAGATGCTGAAAAGATATTCCTAACTCGGTGGTTAAATTAATTACCCACAATCGGGAATAGGAATTTAAAATCACCACATTTATTCTCCACCCGAAAAAAGTTGTACCTAAACATTTAGTATGTAATGGCTGAATTATACGCAGCCAGATAGCCAGAAAATACTTTGACAAAATTAGAATATTTTACGCATACTGTGAAATAAGTACCCACTAAAAGTAAAAACCCTCAAAAGTTATTCCATAGACTACCGCAAAATCATACCCGCAAATCGGGGAATTACATGCACGTTGGTAGCCTTACCACCTTTTATTTGTTTCCATTCACTCATTCATTTAAAATGTCAGTCACTTTTAGCGAAAACAATAAAGACTATTGTTGTCCCTTTTTTTGCAGGTTAACATAAATCAATTTATATGTCATTCTCTATTTAAACCGGCCAAATTTTTGTAAACTCCTCTCCATCGTCTTATTTTTTTAAATCTTGTCGACACGACACTGGCAAAATTGTGGCAACTCTAACCACAGTAGCCATAAACAAAAGTTGAAGTTACTAGACTATATTGTTAAAGCAACTTGTTTAGAAATTTAGTCGCTTATTCTATGAATTGTTTTGTGAAAAGTTCGTTCGCGTTGAATTAAATGTTAATTTATTTGAATTTCCGTTCTTAACAAAACTATTCGCTTGTCTACATAAATTAATAATCTGATAGGTACGTATAACCCCCACTATCTACCCTGTAGACTAGAATTTGTAGAATGAGTGGGTGAAAGGAAATGTGCTAATCTGTCTGTGGGTTAGCGATGGGCGTTGAATAAACGAACTAGTAGAATCAACCGTTCACGTTTAATCTACGCATCGACGGTCTACTGTCACTCATTCAACTAGTTGAATCGTAGACGGCGAAACTGAGATTCTACAACGATCATATCGACGGTCAACGCGACGAGACGATGCTCGCAGTTGAATCAACCGATTACGTTGAATCAACGCATTGACGGTTCACAACTAGTTGAAATCGTAGACGGCTAAACTGACGCGACGAGACGATGCGTTCACGCGTCCATAGACGAGTTTATAATGAAACTGGAAAAGTATAAAGGGATTTTTTTTATTGCAAATAAATAGATACCTATCTATAACACGTTTGCAACGGTCTTTAGATAGTCTGTTTGATCTGTATTTGAATAAAATGTAAGTATTTTTTTTTCAAATAGGCTCTACATAAAAAGTAAATTACCTAAAATAAATGAATAAATAATGCTTGACATTTTTCACACAGCATCATCTAGCCCCAAAGTAAGCGGAGCTTGTGTTATGGGAACTACATGACTGATATTCTACTAAAATACATAAATATGTTTTTTTTGTAAATACATACAATACATATATACATAGAAAACACCCAGACCCGAGACAAATATTTGCAGATAATACAAACATTATTTTGTCCCGCGGCGGGAATTGAACCCGCCACCTTCTGCGTCTCAGGCGGACCTTCGTCCACTGCGCCACAGAGTTCGTCAAAGTAAAATGGAAGTTTTACGGCATATTTCTTAGAAATTTATTAAATTTCAAAGAAACGTGGTAATAAGATTACCTACCTAGCCTATAAGTTAGGTACGGTGGAGCTACGTCAGATAACCATCCGGTAGATACTATTGACTAGGTAGACATCGTCGCGAAGTTTAGATAGTCCGTCAATAAAACGAAGTTGAAACATCGACTAGTCTACGAATTCAACTAAACTTCACGACGATGTTTACCTACTACCTAGTCGATAATATCTACCGGATGATTATTTGACGTAGCTCGACCGTGACTTAAAGACTAGGTACGCAATCTTATTACCACGTTTCTTCAAAATTTAATAAATTTCGAAGTGATGTGCCGTAATAAATTTGAACGATCTTTTATTTCAAATATTTCCCTTTTAGTTCGACTTGTAAGATCGTGCCATTTTCATCGCTGACAGTCGGACATTTTTTTTTGTCAAGTTATGGAAAACTTTTTTTTTTCAGGCTTGGTCTTGTGTTTCGATACTTGCTATTATTCTTCATCACAAGTAACGACTGAGTGTACTGTCTTCTCTTTGGCTTCCCTCTACTGTAACACTACGCTAAGACAAGAGCCTTTAGGAGGAACATCAAATCCTCACACTGATTCTGACATTGGTTGCTAGACCCTTTTCAGGGTGACACCTCAATGGAGGTAATTGACCTTACGATGACCAAGAAATAAACAAATGTAGTAGGTACTTGCCTACTTGCTTAAGATAAAGCTAATTACGTAATTCTTTTTATAAATAGTATAACACTGAATGAGATGAGAATGCTAATAAAATTGTGCTCCCATTCTACTATTATAAGTAGACAGACTATGAAATCTCAATTGTCCCATTTACAGGAGACTTTCCCTACTAAGTTTGAATGAAAATTTATTTAAAACAAAACCTTTATTGCAATAAATTATACAAAACCATGCCTACACAATCATTGGATACCTAACTACGCCTTCAGAGTTGCATCGAGTTCACCACTAGCTACTAGTTCCTTGATAATATCCAATCCCCCGATCAACTCTCCCTTGACATAAAGCTGGGGGTAGGTAGGCCAGTCTGAGTATTCTTTTAATCCTTGGCGGACCTCTTCATCAGTCAATATGTCGAAAGTTTCATATGGGGCCCTAAAATCAGAATAAATATATAAACATCCAACAGTAATACATACCTAGAATTGAAATTAACGTGGTTTGGTATCATTTTAGAATATGATTACGACTATACCACATACTTTACTATTCTCCTGCTGATGCTTCGTTGACTATTTAGAGGTCCTTCCTCACGAGCATCGTCCGCGACCAAGCTCGACGGTCATGAGACGGGAACTATCGTCGAACGTGGTCGCGGACGGTGCTCAACAGTCAACGAAACGTCAGAAGGAGAATAGTAAAGTATGTGGTATAGTCCAAGTGAATGTCAAAGTTAATAGGTTTTATTCATTGAAATCACAAGGATCATATAGAAACGTCAACTTAAAAACTACGTGAATTTAAAACTTGAATGTGAATTTACGCCGATTCCTCGCGCGCGACCAAGCCTAGAAGAATCAGGCAACAAATTCTGCTTGGTTATTTTTTTGATGATCCTTCATTCAGCTTTAGTGTGGTGCCAATCGAACGAACGTAATAATATAGTCGTAATAATATTCTAAAAGTGACATACATAGTCCTGACCCTACATTAGGATTGTCTTGGATATCAGTACCTACACTTGCATCTCAGCCAGAAAATCATCTGCTGCATCACTTGCAATGTCTAGAAGAAACCTGGGTTTGTTCTAGTGACTAGCAAATATTTCAGATACTAGTCAGACAGACAGGTTCAGGTATGAATGAGTCATGACTGTAATCTCCATGGTAGATATCTTCATGAATTTCAGATCTACAGATTCTCAAGGAAAGTACCTACCTTTTCTTTTGAGTCATCATACAAATGTCTCTAAAAATAAAAGTTTTTTTTACCATGATTTGACATTCCCTTAGAATATGCTGGTATGCCCTATGGTAAACGGCTTATCTGATTGAAATGCTGTATTTTGCAATCAATTTTATAACTTCAAGGATTCTAGATTTTATGACCACAAGTCACTAGGGTGTGCTACCAAAGACGAGGGAAAACATGTAGGTTTTAAAATTTTCCAAAAATTATTTCCCAGATAACTGAGAGCACCTACCCGGTCTCATTTAGGATTTGAATCAGGGTTTTGCTGAATCCACATCTTGGCGTGTTTCTATCGCCCTTCATAAAAACCATTACATTGTGTTTGTTGATGAGTGCTTTCAATCTATCTTCTAGTTTCATAGGAGATGCTTGGATAGGGGCTGATTTTCCAAGGCTTAGGATTTTGATTTTTGAACTTATTTGTGCTGCATCAGCGCCGTCTACTCTGTCTACTTGTGAGCCATTCTTAAATAGGACTACAGTAGGAACTGAATCAATCTGAAAATGTACAAAATAAAATTGGTATACCTGTTAAAAGTAAAGTTAATTTGATTCATATTAACATTAGTTAGTACAAACAAAAATTATGAATTAGGTACTTATCTAATCCTTCCTACTTAATATTATAAAAGTGAAAGTTTGTGAGGATGTTTGTTACTCTTTCACACGAAACTACTTACACAGAAACTTAACAGTAGTATAGCTTATACATCAGAATAACACATAGGCTATTTTTTAATCCGGGTACCACACAGGCGAAGCCATGGGCAGAAGCTAGTCTATACTAATAATAAAGCTGAAGAGTTTGATTTTTTGTTTGAACGCGCTTTCAAACAAAAAATCAAACTCTCATTTGATAGCCCAATTTATGAGGAAGGTTATAAGCTATTTAACATCATGTTACGTCCCTTAGGAGCCGAGAAAAAGTAGAAATAGCGCGGATGGGCGATGCGACGCGGTGGGCTAAGAGCCGAGGGCGGCTGTAGCACAGCTAGTGAGTTCTACAACTCGTTGTTGATAACCTGTACCTTAAGGAGCCTAAAGTTCCCCGCATTAGGTCTCTGGTGAGCCTGTATTGATTATCAACAACATAATGCATTTAAATGAACAATATTTTGGCCTTCCTGACCTACTGAAAGTCTTAAAGTCAGTGGATTGAGGTGGCTGAAAAATGTTAGTCATGGCACTCTTTAGGGAGGCCTATGTCCAGTAGTGACTTCTACAAGCTGTTGATAATGTTTTAGTTAATATGAATGCTCTCCAAAATACAAAAAATAATAAAAAGTGAGGGTGAGTTGATTTTTTGACTCAAATTCGCATTGCTGTATAAGCTTCACAGAGCAGATAGTTTGCGTTCTTAACGTTTGAAACGCGCAGGTGAAGCGTTTGTATCTCGTTTTTTTCTATTGGTTTTAATAGCAAGGTTGCATCGATACAATCGCACTCAAACATCGCGTCACAGTATTCTCACAGAAAAAGCGCATCCATGAAACTGCACGTTTTTAGCGTTATAAAAATGTGGCTGAATTAATGGAATGTTATACAGGTTACGAGTGTATGGTACTTTTACTCGTTCTACTTACGTCAAACGCATGTATACGCGTGTTCTCTGCATGTATAAAATATGCTATGTGCATATAAGAGTTATGCAGTCTTTATACTTTAGAGTAATAAAATTACTGTTTTGTTTTCACTTGACTTTTCAGAGGCACATAAAACGAAAATCAATTAACCTTGTATTGCAGTGAGATTTCAGATAAGCTTTCAGCATCGCACACACCAAACCTGCTGCCACTAGATTTAATTTCTGGTAGCTTGAGAAGCTCTTGAAGCACCTCGGTGACTTGTATACATTGTTCCGCCCATTCAGCAGAGAAATGGACAACTGCTAATACAGGTGTTCTGAAATAAGTCACAAGTATTCTATTATAAAAAATAAACACCCAACAGTCACATACATAGTCAAAATAACACTAGGATTCCCTGTGTATAAAGAACTACCAGTACTGTGGTACTACATCACTAGACCCTGAACAAACATCTGCTGAACATGCAAACATTTGTCCTGCAGCAGCAATTAAACCAAAGCCTCTTGCATCTCAGCAGGCTACTTGTTAGGACAGTGACAGCTACAATGTTAAATGTCTAAGGTTGAGAGTAGTAGTCGGCATGGATAGTCTGCGTATCCGGTTCCGATCTGTGTCATGTAAAAAACCATTGTGAAAATGTAAAATGATTGTGTGGAAAATAAAACCAGAAGTATAATTCAGTAATTTCATCCTCTCACTGCTCCTCTATATCTATATCTAATACTACTCACCTGCCATGCCTTCTAACTAACACAACATAATTCTGCCACTGTTTCCGCTTAAACGGAAATAAACCATCCATTATTTAAGGTAACAAAACTAAGCTATATTTTCTATTCTAAATCAGTTCAGCCATTATGAGTATTGGACCAAATACTGAAATTATCAATAGATTCTTTTATTTTCCATCAACATTGAATGATTAGGTACAAAATGATAAAATAACATTCTGACATTCTGAGGTCATTTAACACTCTGATAGCAAACTTTATCATACTTCAAAGCAATTAATTGAATAACACTAAAGCTATCTTATCAACATAATTTACTAATTTCTGCTAGGAAAAATCCAAGCTACAAACTTGAGAAGGTAGGTTAGCTTTTAGATGCTTCCCAGTGAAATTGCAGCTTATCTGGACCAATAGACTCATCATCATTTAAGTAGCTAGAGAGAAAATATGTAAAAAAAACAACTCAACATTCTAGACTATCACTTACTTGATAAACTCTGTAAAACTTTCAGTATTTACTATTTTAGCGACAGACATTCTGCTTGTTGTTGGATATTTCGACTGGTCGTGAACAAAACAAACTGCACAACTCGCACAAAATTTTTAGTGATACCTATGTAACTTTCTGTATTTTGCTGCAAATTAACACCGTCCCTCTCGTAATCCAACCTAAAATCATAGAGTACTATAAACGTAACGAGATGTAGCAGTTAGTTCCACTATTTATGTAGGTAATTATAGTTTAATAGAAAACTATCTATTCTAACCTAAAATTATTAAATGTAAAATTGCGAGACGAGACGAGTCCGGTTATTGTACAACCATGGAAAGGTGACGAGACGAACACAGACACAGACTTATTAGGGATGCTACTAACGATGCTGCTGTGCTAACGCACGGACGCACGAGACGATTAAGCGAACGAATAAAATAAAATACCTAGGGAGTAGCCATGGGTGCTTCACGAAAGAACTAAGTAAATGAATGAAGTACTTCATACGTAAGATTGTTTTGTCATTTACTTCACTACTCATTCTAACGTGTCTCTAGTTCATTTAGTTCACGTGTCTTTTTACTTCTATGCTTTTACTTCAATGCTTCGTTTAGCATCACGCTCGACGAAGATAGAAAAGACGGTGTTATGGCGTGTACACAAAGATTATTTTATTTCGCACATTTTTTCAACAATAGAAGCGAGAGTAAAGAGTGATAGCTGATATGGTATCTTTTCTAAGAACTTGCAATTAAAACATACCCTTAGTGCGTTGTGATAAAGTTCTTTGATTCTTGCTAAAGTAGATTGTTTACGTTTGTTCGGTTTTTTGATTATTAATATTTTGTTTGAGTAAGAAAGTACCTATTTTGCATTGTTTGAATTTAGTTAGTTATTTGCGATTATTAGCGCGTCGTGTTGCGCATGTTACGGGTCAGTTTTATATGCAAATAAAAAAATCAGTTAAGTCGTTTTATTAATAACTTTGAAATATTAATCAGTTTAATTAACAAAAGTATATTCTACATATCTCAATTTTTAAATACGTATTTATTATTATTATAAAAAACATATTAAATTTACCTACCTATATACCTATTTTATAGTTATAATGTTTGCCCCTGGTTGACAGTCCTAAGCCTGTAAGTACCTATGAAGGAAAATCGAGATATAAAAATAAAAACATTTCATAGTTCATACAACTAATAAAGCAACTCATTTCTTCATTTCGTTCATCCATTCATAATTCTCTATGAACTAAACGGTATACCTGAAGTAAATGAACTACTGAACTAAATCAATGAAGTACTTCACTTAGTCAAAAGATATACTTCATTCTTTTCTTTTCACTGACACATTCGCGCATGGCTATTAGGGAGTTAGCAAGGCCGGCAAGACACGATCATTGTGGAATAACCTGTACATTAAACAAATAAGATCGGACTTGAGTGTGATTCTTACCCACACTTTAAAACTACAAGTAGCACGACCAGGGCGCCCCGACGAAAAAGCTACAAAAATTTGTTTACCTACAAGTTAGTATAGTATCAGTAAGAGTTACCAAAAAGAGAACTAACGATATTATACGTTTACGGTGGCGGTGAACGTAAAGCCGCTGAAAGGTCAACCTTTAATCGGAAGAGTAATGGCTCCCGAAATCAAAGCCAGAAAAAAGTGCTCATGCATGGTTCTTTCCCGCATTTCCCGAACTAGTTGAGGTGTAGAAGATCGATGATGATGATGATGATAATGACGATATGATTTTTGTTATGGTAACACACTATAACTTTTCATAAAATCTGTGGATTTTAATGTCAAAACCAAGAAAACAATTGAAGAGCTCTGTTAGAATTAATTTTATCGGCGAGAAGAGCAGCAGATAAAACTAATTATCGAATTATAAAATGCCACTGAACGTGTAGAGTAGCGGATATCCGTTGTAAGGACATCTGTCCGTCCGTTGGTCACTTCTCGATTGGTCTAGTCCAGTACTAACCTACAATTATTCACTTAGTCTAAGTGTAGGTATCATGTACGAAAGACCGTATTGTACGTCCATGGACAGCACCCCCCTGTAAAGTACAGCCAGTATTACAAACCATTTGGTTTGAATCATCTGGGTGTGCTTTCCATGGTCGTATGTACAATACGCTCCATAAAAACTAAGCACATGGCGGTATTGCACGCTCCTGGAATGTACGCTCCGTATTACGAACCAATATTCTCGACGCTTATTGGTCGAGAGTTCGTTATGAGCCCTCATTGGTCGATGCGAAGTGGTCGCATGCCGAGGACGAGCCTCGTTTGTACTGAGCATGTTCTAATTATGTTCAACCAAGAGTTGCCATTGATAAGTAATGCAAACAATTAGTTAATATTGGCCTGAAAAATCCTTGCCTAGGAAGGATTTTTCAGGCCAATATTAACTTGGAAAGGTTATTAGGTTTTTTTTATTACTACTCAGAAAAGGAGGATTACTATTCGAACTTTACTCAACAAACTTGGGATCAAAATTAATAAAACCATCCGTTTAGTTTATCTGCAAAAAATCGACATAAATAACTAATCTACTTACTAATAGCGTAAAATACTATGGCAACACAGCACTTGCCCCTTGATAGCACTCGCACATGAAAACAGAGCATGAAATTGGTTCGTATTCCACGGCTGTGTTTTCCAGGGTTATACAAAACTGGCCGTATAAGTTTAAAACGTATAGGGAATGCATGACTAGGAATGTACGCCCAGTATTATAAACCAAGTACCTATTTGAAACCAATGGTTTGTTGTTTGTTTGTGTACTGGCTGTACTTTCCATGGTTGTCCATTCCATGGACGTACAATACGTATGTACTACACTAAGGCTTTAATAGGGGATGTTTTTGTATCCGAATGCTTTAGCATACCTAGTAACTACAACTTCTTGATTATGGCTTCTATGGCTAGTTGTCACAATTTTGCCAAAGCTGTGCTCTGTGTCAAAAAAGAAACATTGACACTGACAGCGCGTAATGTTTGAGGTTTTTTGAGGTTATCTTTGCTAGCGGGCGGGCAGTGTTGTTTAATTATTCGTTCTGATTTTGTGATTTTCAGCTAAAAATAACAGATCCTGATATTTTTTTCTTACCTTAGGTCCTAGAATATATTTTTCACACAATGGCATCAGTATCTTCAGCCCCAGCTCCGGGGATGCAGCAAATTGATTTATCTAAGCTAGCTGTTCCGCAGTTGGCTCAGCTAAAACAGCAATTGGACCAGGTACTTTTGAATACTATTTCTTGCTTATACGAATACAATTCCGGTTTGTTTTAAAAAGTTGAGTCCCTTTTCTATTTCAGGAGATAAACGTAATCCAAGAATCTTTACAAACTCTGAAAATGGCCCAAAACAAGTTTCACGAATCTGGACAAAGCCTCGAAAAGATCACGCCAGAAGTCAAAGGAGAGACCATTCTAGTACCTCTCACAGGCTCTATGTATGTGCCTGGAACCATCGCAGATATTAATAATGTGCTAATTGATATTGGCACTGGATATTATGCTCAAAAGGTAAATCAAACTTGACAATCTCAGTTCATTTCTTATTGCCTGGTAACTGTGTATTCATCAAGTGTATTCACCACTTTGGTTCTTTTATGTAACTTTAGTATTAGTTGTTTTTTATTTTGAATAAACATTAAGTTAATTTATCAATTTGACAATCTCAGAACAAACTTGATTCATAAATGCCCTAGTGTAGTGCAGACTAAACTTAGGTTAGATAGGTATGTCTCTAAAAATGACAGCGTAGAGTGCCTAAGCATTGTACAAAGTAGACACCCTCAGTTGTGCAACTGGTGAGTATTGATCTGGACTATTTGGTCACCACTTCGACATGTTCTCTAATGCTTGATAAATTTACCAATTACACATTATTTGCAGGACATAGAAAGTGGCAAAGATTACTTCAAGCGAAAGGTTAAGTTTGTCACAGAACAAATGGAGAAAATTCAAAATGTGGGTAGAGAAAAGGCAAACATTCAAGACACAATCTGCCAACTCCTCGGAATGAAAATCCAGGCACAAAGGTCGGCCACTACATCTTCATAACTTGATAATTTAAGATGCCATCAGATGTTTCATATTGCTCTACTATTGCCAGTGATGATTCTTCTGCTTTTTAAGGTTTTAAATCTTGCTTTAAATTTGTACTAATCTACCCAACATTGCTTGAGTCAATGATTGCCCAACACACTGTTATTTAAGTAATGGGGTATCAGTGACTTATCCAAATTTCCAACTTAGCCAGATTTAGGGTTACTTCAGGCAAAGTTGTTGCATTGTACTCGTCAGTACACATACTATCTTTGCTTTAAAATGCTAAATTGATATGTGAATAACCTAGCTATAAAATACTTTCTTTATTTTTAAATAAAGATTTTGTGAACTTCACCTATTTATCTGCAAGTTATAAAAAAAAAAAAAAAAAAAATTATTAAGTTACTGATTTCGAAATAATTCAAGCAACATGTTGTTAAAAAAGATCTTTTATTATGTAGTTTTTTTGATAGTATGTGAATAATAACCTAGCAATAAAATACTTACTATATTTTTAAATAAAAATGTCATTAACTATAACTACATGAATGCCTACTTAATTTATCAAAAAACATATATAATACTATTTATTAAACTCACTCATTTAAAAATAATTCAATCAACATTTTGTCTAAAAAGGGTCTTTAATTTTGCAGTTTTTAGATTATATTGGTAAATTAACACTTTGTGTAATGTTTTAGTTTGAGTAAATTATTAATTACAGTAAATACAAACTCTTTTTTTTTTCAAATTCGTTGCAAAAACAGCTACTTATATACTAATTTGGAAAAACCATGAAAATTTACTTTTAACTGTCACCAGATCTTCGTGCGGTTTTGGTGGCAGCATGTTTTTGGTTTATTTAAGGAATATTTTCTCATCCTATTCTACCATTTCTAATTCTAAGTGGGGGGAACAACTATTTTGTAGGACCAGAATAAAACAAAGACGACATGCTTGTGACACCAAATGATTTTATATTTCAATAGGCCATATTGATAGCGCATTGTCTACATACAATATTATGACTTAATTAAACTAAGTATCTTACCGTGTTAATATCTACAGTATGTCTTACAGTCACAAAACAATTAACTCAATAAGGCAACGACTATTCCATAAGATGTAAACAATCCCCTACACAAGATATAATTATTATCTTTGCGCTTCGTTAATTCATCATGAACATTTAAAAAAACTTTATTTGATGCAAGACTTATTGTGAAAAATGTACAATTGATGCCAAAGATACATTCATAAACAATAGGCACAAACTATTTTGTTTAATTATAATTGCATTAACCAGCTATTTATTTTGTAAAATTCCATTTCTATTACAGTGTAGCACATTATTATCCATTATACAATTTTCATTGAAAACAAGTTTACCTATGTCATAGAACTGGCTACTAAATATGTCAAATATTCTGAAGATACAGCATACCTAATCATAGATAATTTTATAAGATAGGTACTTAACTCAATCACCATACAGCACCTATAATTTATTAATGTAAATAAAAATATATTACCAGTTGTAAATTATGTAGCCTACATACAAATATTTACACTTATGAATATAATTAAAGATTTTATTCTACATAGTTATGTCATAAACATAATATTAACTTAGGGCCCGTTCTCGTCACTGCATCGTCGTTATAAATCGTAAGTAGTAACCTACTTACTAAGACAATTTCAACAAAATCATTAAAACTACGACGTCATCTCTTTTTGTCGACATTTTGTATGTAGTTGCAAGCTGCGTGCGACGACGTGCAATGACATTAACGTCGTATTTCATGATATAAATGAAATACGACGTAAACAGGTTTTTCGAAAGACAAGATAGCAATTTACAATCGCCTATTAGCGAGAAGTCAGTCCAGTTCAAACATCGTATAAACGAACATCACCGGTCACATTTCGACCGCACTCGATATCTACACAAACAGATTACTCGCCTGCTCGGCGAAGTCCTTATCTCAAATGGTGTAGTATTCCGGAGCGAAGTCATTCGCGAGATTGCTCAGGAAGTGGAAGTCTGAGGACGAATTGGAGTTGTCTCCAACTGGCGCGGCATGGGTTGCCTCGTAGAACTGCTGGAACGATCCGTAGCCATCGGCGCATTCTGCTGGTCCATAGGATTCGTTACTAGATCCAGCCGTAGCACTAGGTGTAGACCCCGCACTGTATCCGGCCGTCGCCTGTTGAGCGGCGTAAGCATTCGCATCATAATACGTATTCTTAGCGTATTCTCCGTGTCCAGCTTTCTGGCCGTCCGTCCCATAATAATTAGCATGCTCGTGTTGCGAGCCCTCATGATAATGATATCCATAATGGCTATTCGGATATCCCATATGCTCCCCGCTGTATCCTTGCGCTTGATCGTAACTCGGATGCCCATACCCGACTTGATCTTTCCCATACCCAGCTGGGTAACCGTAGTTCTGATACATTTCGTGCGGATAAGCCTGCCTAGAACCCAACCCGTTCGTCGTTCTCGTAGAAGTGGTACCTTCCTGTCTCTGACCACGCGTGTAGGCGTGTTGCTCGCCCTGTACACCGTAGCCTTCATAAGTTCGGTTCCCTTGCGGATACTGCGCGAGTTTCCCGACGAATTGCTTAGAGTCCATGCGGAAGTCGGGGTGTGGAACGAATTGGCCGGGAGGCGCGTTACCTCTGATGACGTAAGGAGGCATTGCATTGGGTACGGCTTGTGGGTGCGGCGGGCCAGGCGGCGCATTTGGCGGTGACGGTCGAGGGTAGTGTCCGAGCGGACTCGGGTGCATGCTTGACGGTGTGCCAGGAGTAGACGATGGCGTCAGACTTACTGATGAAAACTTAGCGCCATCAGGCAGCCCGACTGTCCCAATACCATCCTTGGAGGAAGATGGAGAAATTTTACAGCCACTGGCGTCTAGCGATGGTGAGCGCTTCCGGGACTCCTGTTTGATCCGCTTTGCAAGGATTCTGGGTGCTGGTGTGACGTTGGCGGACATATGCCCATCTCGGGAGTCGTCCTCGGCTAGTTTGTCGAGTGAGGAGGAAGAGGCTACGCTGGAAGCTCCGTCGCTGCCGAAGCTGTTGTTGTTTGTTGCGCTTGGAGTATTGTTATTGCGAGTGCGCGATGCTAACTCTGGGAGATCTTCAGCTGGTGAGCATAGAGCTCCTGGAGGTAGCTCACAGCCTTGACAGCTCTTTTTACCCGATAAAGGACCATCATCATCAAGGAACTTATCGAGCCCTGTTTTAGAACTTTTTCCACCTTCTGAAGTTGTAGAGTCCTTGTCGTCTCCATCTTCACTTTTAGTCAGTGTTTGTCTCTTGTGTTTCATTCTTCTGTTCTGGAACCAGACTTTTACCTGTAAAGAGGTACAGTCGATTAGTAAACCGTTAGTATTTTTATTTTGTCTAATCTAGCCCCAAAGTAAGCAAAGCTTGTGTTATGGAAACTACATGTAACTGATATACTACTTATATAATTTTTTTCGTAAAACCATACATATTATACATAGAAAACAGATACATACATTTGCCCCACGGCGGGAATCGAACCCCCCCCCCCCCCCCCCCGAGACGCAGAACCCACTTTCTGCGTTTCCCCCCCCCGAGACGCAGGAACCCACTTTCTGCATTTCAGGCGGGCTTTCGCCCATTGTGCCACAGATAATTATTATTCATTACGTATCAATGATTTTTGTGTCTATTTAGTTTACCTGTCTTTCTGTGAGGTCGAGCGATGCAGCTATCTCGATCCTCCTGGGTCTACAGAGATATTTATTGAAATGAAATTCCTTTTCCAATTCCAGTAACTGCGTGTTCGTGTAGGCAGTGCGAAGTCTCCTTGGCAGACCGTTTTCTGAAAAAAAAACTGGAATAAGTGCATGGCGCTAGGTCCAATTTAGACTTCCACTTTAAAATACTGGGTAAAGCGTGTCCTATAAAATGTGAACTGCACGTTTCAAATTAACGTTATAGAATTCCTGGAAGCCTTCAATAACGTGGCCGAGGCGGGCTCGCGGGTGCGCTTTCCTTTAATGTAATAACTTGATCGCATGTCAGAGCACCGCCCTTGACGCCATTGTGTCGAAACGGAGTTCTTTTTATTTTACCACAAAATACGAATTGGAATTCGAAATTCAAATTACAAAAGGGCGGCGAATAATGGGGCGATCGCGTTTGCGTGATGGCCGCAGGGCTAGTGTAATAGTTGTGCCGCGAATCTTGTTGTTATGACAATAAGGACGATATTGTATCGTTGTGTCGCGGAGATGAGGTGGTGGGGTTAGTTTGATTGACGTGCCTCGTCAGAGCTCACTCTCGCCATTGGGCAAGGGCAGCTGTCAATCAAACTGCAAAGCGTCCCTCGGTTACGCACGGTTGCACTAGAAAGGTCTTTGGCCGATGTCGAACGAGCCCTATTTATAACTGAGGGTTCTATTGATATAGGATATCAAACTGAACTCTTGCCTAAATAATATGCCCATACAACATAATGCACGTACCTCCTAATGTAATACTGCATAACGCTAGGTTCGGTCTAGCTTACGGAAGTTGTAAGCTAGACCGAACCTAGCTGTCATAAATTAGACAGCTAGGTTCGGTCTAGCTTACAACTTCCGTTGTTTATTAAATCAACAACATTAGCAAAATGTCGGTGTAGGTACCTACTCGACCCGAAACTCGATAGCCCTTGGTCACTAGAATTATTGAGTGGACCGTTGAGGGCAAAAGTGCTCTGGATTTAAATTTTATTTTGTTCTAATGCATAGTTTCGATAATTAGTACTTAAATACAAACCGAAACTTAAGTTAGTAGGTAAGTCCTTGAATTCCACCAAATTAAAATATTTGGAGGGATTCAGGGACTTATTGGTACCTAATGTTTTGTATTGACATTAACGTCCGTCATTGCATACAGAAAAATGTTGTCGGCACACGTGGATCAAAAATAATGTATTTAGAACTGTCGCGCGTGACTGTACATGGATGCCCAAAAGATGCAAGTTTGCCAAGTTTTTGTCACGACAAACTTATCTTCGGTATGTATACTTACGTCTATGCAAGATATTATGCGGGATGGAGAGGCACCGTGTATAATGTTCACATTATCGCCGATGTACTCACAGTTCGTTGAGCTTCTGTAGCTTTGGTGTGGAAAATATTATTGTGTAGGTACCTAGTCATTCTTGGAAGAGGTGTCACTCAGTTTCTTTACTTAGTTTGCTTGCTATGTGTAGTATTTTTAACATAGTGGAAAAACGAGATGGTATAGATACCAAAAGCTTGTCTAAGAAAACAACAGATTTACATTTCCCGTTTCACTGTGAAATTATGTTAGAAAATGCTAGGTTAGTTTCAAATTAGATCGCGTTTTGTAAATAAAACAGTGATTATAGGCTCTGAGAACTCTTTCTAAACCAAATGACAAGAAACGTTTACGGATGTGTGGTGACCTTAGGTCGAGTAAGTAGGGCCCTCGCAGAACCCAGCCAAGGCAGCCAGTGCTGCCACTAACCAACACCCAGACCACCTGCAAGATCGGTCGATGAAATTGAGAGAAATGCGGACAAGTACTGGATGCTATCAGTTCGAAAAGAGAAAAGTGGCACAAAATGGAGCAGGCTTATAACCAGCAGTGAGTAAGCAAGCTGATAATGATGGTGATAGGTATGTGGTGTGATTCTAAAGATAGTAGGTACAACTGACTTAATTTGAGCAGGTATAGATATTAAATACATATAATGTGCAAGTTCTTATATTACTTAGTATCTACTTGAGTATAAGATATACATTCCTAGTATGTGTCTTGAGATGAGACCTACTAAAGGTATACGCATTTTATTTTGTGTCAGTACATATTGACAGAGCAGTTCTTATTTCATTTATTCAGCTTCCTACTTCGCTCCTCATAGAGTAGTAGTAATAGTACTTAGTAACTACTTCACCTAACTAAGTACTAATAATTAGAAGTTAGATAAAACGCTTTTTAGTGTAAATTATAACTCTTAAACTGTAAAAATATAAAGCAAACATTAAGATTAGCGCAATCTCCTGTCTTGTTTTACATGATGTAGGTAATAAATGATCGCGAAGTAGATTTAACCCTCCATGGGTCGCGGATAGCTGAAGATTTACTGCGGATTAGGGTCACTCACTTACATCGGTCAAGTATACAGTCGACTTGTCCGCGCAGTTCATTTGATGTAATGTTATCACTGTTTATTACGCTTTATTGAATTAAAACCTGTGACTTCTTTGTCTTTTAGAACTCAAAATTTAGACTCAAGAGCGTCTCAATTGATTATCAAAAGTGTGCATTCATCTTCTAGCTAGGTACGTAATAATCAGTTTTATAAATATTTTCAGATTTTACTAGTCTCCTATGTTATTTAGCTAGATACCTAGTTGTTTATATAACGTACCTATAACGAATTAGATAGTAAGTCGTTCTTTAACTTGACCCAAAAAACTCGTCTCACTTGGGACTTGACGAATTGCAAAAATCTAAATATTTTTGGTCGTCAAATCGCCCCCTAAAAATTGTATGGAGTTAGAGGTTAAATACTCGTACATTTGAGATTCCCAGGGGTAAAAACCAGCTAACAGTAAAGTGACGACTCGATACAGTAGTTACAAACAATTTGCGGCTATATGTGCAGAGAGAGCCCCTCGGGGAACTTTAAATAATTAATCAAGAGCCGGTAAAGGATTAATGCGGTGGCCAGTTGGCGGTCGGCTGCCATTAGAGATCGTTCGATGCCCCTCTCAGCTCTACTAAATGCTGCGGTCACATTATTACGAAACCCGGCAGTGAAGGGTTACCTTTAAACATCTTATTGCAATTATTCTTATTTATATATTCTTATTTAGGTACGTGCAAAAACTGCAGTTTCAGCTTGTGAACATATGCCACGCGTACAAATAATATTTATGAAAAGAACTTCCGGATAACTTTTACAATAAAGCTAGTGTACGGGTTGTGCCTGCCACACTCTGACTCCGTGATAAAGCACCAAACATTTATTTTGAATGTTGCCGCTGCAACGGAAAAGTTACAAGGGAGGGAGTTTCCACGAAGAAAATATTACGTTATGAGGTGTGAAAGGCATAAATGTAAAAATTCAATATTTCAAAAGGCGAAAAAAGTGAATTTTCCGCAATTTTGTCAGTAACGTTGTCGTTTCGGGGGGTGTTATGAGGGTTTCGTTAACTTAAAATAAATGTGCAGGATTTGATTCCATTTTACAAGTATGTAAGTAATAACTATGTAAATCTGTTACAAGTTTAAAACAAATCGAGCGACTCTTATCAATTAGTACCTAACGGTTGTGGTTCATTGGGAACTGGTAACGATCGATCATGTTGCGACGGATTTGTATTTTTCCGATTAGCTGGCTGTATCGGGGTCTGTGACATTGTCGCATCAATTATAAGCATGGATTACACCGAGACAGATCTAAGACGGTTCAATTTCGCCTCAGAAGGGAAGGGGCCCGTATCAGGAAGTGACTCGAGATCGCCTTATCGGGGCCTGATTAAGGCCTGATGTTACCCATTATGCACGGCTCTGAATCTTCCGGTTCGAGATTTTAGTGGAGTGTGTTTGATGTTCGTGTTTCGGGAAGTGACTTTGAAAAAATATGCTGTAGAGATTTTCCTACAGCCCATAGTTCCATATGATACGTAATTTACGATTGTTTTTACACATTGTAATCGAGTGTAGGAAAGATACCAAATGCGCTATAGATAATAACTAACTCTTTATAAACGAAAAGGAAGGTATCTACAATATAATGCATTCTATAATGGTAGGTACTTACTCGGTACATTAGCCTTTTAGATGTGTCACATGCGTCCTCAGAATTTGATAAGTCGCGCACCCCTTCTACAAAGTTGGGTGTTTTCGAAAATGTAATGAGTGCCTCGTGTTCAGTCCCAAATCCATTTAGCTGATACAGAAGGTTATTAAAAGTTGTCGCACAGACAGACGGCGAGAGTTCGGCAACAGTTTGACAGTTCGTCCCGAGGGGCTCCTTCGATTCCATCAGCTAGGAAATTTCATTAATCCCATTATTGAAGCCTCATTTTGATGTCGCTGTAAGTTTGTTTACTGTTTTCCCAAATTCGGTGAAAAATATTTTAGTTGTGTTCACCTGTGCCTACATAAGTTACGTGATGGTATCCGTCATCACCTTCCTTGCTATACCCATTTGATACATCTATATTTAAATTGACGACTTCGATAGCGCGAGGGACCAGTAGCCAACTGCAATGCAAGAGGTGCTGGTTCCTGCTACAGGACAAACTTTTGCATGTTCTGCAGATATTTGTTCTGGGTCCGAGTGTTCGTACCAGTTACCACCAAGGTACTCGTAGTTCCTGGTACCCACGATACAGGGAAACCTAGTTTGGGGTCGGGACTATGTAAGTTTATGTTGGGTGTTTATTTTATAATGATGTTAAAGCTATTTCCATATAGAATTTCACCAACATGTCCTGGTTTCCATTCCAACTTATGTTTATCGTCATTATCAAATTATGACGACCGATGTGGCGCGGTGGGCGAAGGTCCGCCTGGGACACAGGAGGTTGCGGGTTCGATTCCCGCCCTGGGACATATGTTTGTACGATCTGCAAATATTTGTTCCGGGTGTTCTGGGTATTTTCTATGTATAATAAAAAAAAAATATCTATCTATGTAATGTATTGTATTAAGTATATCAGTCATCTAGTACCCATAACACAAGCTCTGCTTAGCTGGGGGCTAGATGATGCTGTGTGGATTATCCAGCATTATTATTATTATTATTATAGGTAGGTAGGTACTTTTAGAGAGATGATACATTTCTAACGTATTTTCTTCCAAGGCAAAGTGATAAAAGCTCTCTACGCTTGATTAAAAGAAAAGGAGAAACAACCTCGCAACATTTCCCCAAACTTTATGTCTCCGACCTTTACTATCTTTATTAGCTGGTTGATAATAAAGCTGCAGTGGAATATGCAAAGCTAAGACTGGCGGTATTTAATTGCCCTTGAAAGGGGCGACAAAAAATAAACGATGCTTGGGTATAAATAATGGTGCACTTTTCATAATCGCAATTGTCGCCGGGAGAATATTTAGTGCGCATAAAACTCCGATTGGGATCTAGGGGGATGTATGCCAGGGAGGTAGTTGAGGGGCAGGGTGTCTGTCAAGCTAACTAGCTTTCTTGATGACAGGATGTAGGTATGTGGAAGAATGAACGCGAATTGGCTTTCCATTGTGTATATTGTACATGCCTACTAATATAGGTAGGCACCTAAATAATTCAGATTTCAACAACAAAATGGCATTAGGTTTAATTTAAGTATGTTATAAACACTATAAAAATGGGTGTGCTTGAATTTTCATTCTTTCAAAGACAAAGTCAAAGTCAAGGGTTTTATTCATTGAAATAACAAAGCCATAATCACGAAGAAATCATAAGGATCATATTATAGAAAGTCTTTAAGCTGACTTGAATTTAGTATTTTTAAAATTAATTTATGCCGATTCCTCGCGTGCGGCCAAGGCTAGAAGAATCAGGCCACAAACTCTGCTTGGTTTTTTTAATGATCCTTCATTTAGCTATTTAAACGATTGCCAATTGATTGATATTGTGGTGCCAATCGAACAAGGTGAACTCACTTATCCAAAAAAGAGTCAAATAATTAAATAAAGTCTAAAAATTATCAACCTTAGTTCTTAAGACAACACACGACACGCTTTATAATAATAATGCTTAACCTATTGTAAAAAAAATATAATAGAACAATTTACTCGGTTGATTAACGGTATGAAACATAACCAATGGTTTATTGCAAAATAAAAATCTAAAACTTATAAATCATATGACATACCATTCATATGCTTTATAAGTTAAGTATAAGGTCAAAACATTGAATGAAAGTTCTGATCAGATTGTTAAAAAAGTACAAATATGAGATGTACAAAAAGTTGGGAAGCTACAAAGAAGGAACGAAGTCATGGCGTGGGGAATAAATTTTATTTATCAAATAAAAAGGATGGCGCGCTCGTTTTTCACCGAGCCAGGGACATTATCGCTTTTTTTAATTATTATCCCGCCGATATTTTATAAGAGAGTCACTATGCCGCCTTATTTGCTCTATAGTCTTCTCAATCGAGATGATAGGTTCATGGTGTGATATTTTTCCGGAAAATCAGTTTGGTGTAACAGTCAGAGCTAATCGACTTATACGTTTAATGTCTTTCTTTAGATTTCCACCTATAAGGTTCTATTAGCACGGAACCAAAAAACCCTATTGATAAAACACATTAACTACGCCATTGGTATCTACCTAGGTACCAATGTCGAAGCCATAAAAAAGAATACAATTCAATCAAAACACCGTATTGCATGTTTGTTTATAATTAGTAGGTACGCAAAAAACAAACGTTTTAATTCTTTAGGGTGGCTCTCCCTATCTACGCGGCCTCAAGGAAATGAAGGAAAAAAGCGGCGGAAGCTGCGCCCCCCTCACCACCCCACTTTTGCGGCTTTTTAAATGGAAATTTATTGTTAAACACTTCGTCAATTCGCCCTAGTAGCGCTTAAGAATTTTACCTAGTTTCGCTGTTTAGGATCTTTGTTCTCTGTTTAGTGCCGTCATCGCGATGAATTTGCTTTATCCTATTTTGTGGTTCTCAGGTTCTACGAGTACATTCTACATTATGTTTTTGATCATATGGCTATTTAATGGAAATATATTCTTCCATTCTTGCTTTTCCTTCTTAGGAAATCCTAGAGAAAATCTCAAGAAATTACACTAGCTCAAACGGGGAGAGTTTTTACGGCTTCTTGTTTTTTCGCTAAATAACTGTATCGTAAACTGGGGTAAGTGAACTCGTTCAAAAGTTAGAACTCTTTGCGAGTTCATAAAATTCACTCCAGCCGAAAAGCTGGCCGCCTACGACTCCCCACAATTGAAAAGTGAGGGAGCAGATAGGGCACTTACTGTAAAAGTTAAAGCTAATTGCCCTTAAGACATATTTTTAATTTCATTGCCCATTCTTTCTTTCTTAGTGTTTGTCGGAGTTCACTAACTCTGGTTCCACTCTGATTGCAAGGGTAGCGGAGTAATTGCCATTTTTACGAGATAAGGTCACAACTTTGAATGTCGAACATATTTTATGTTTCGTTTAAGGGTGAATAAAGTTTTTTTGACTTTTACGCGATTACCTAATGAAGGTTCGTTACATATCGTAAATTTTTATCAGCTTGTAAAGACCATATATTCACAAGGAACTGAAGTTGTTCAAAGTTCTGAAGAGTTATTGTCATCACATTTTATCATTCATTAGGTAGGTACATAGTTTAACTCTAACAAAATCATCAATATTGACTACTGGATGCCGCATGAACTTTGAGGCCGACAAAGTTCAAACGAGCTCAGCTCAGCCATTCAAGCTACAAATCCCATGAGACGATGCGTGCTCCCACGTGGCACAAAAGAGCTGTGGCCGGTAGCAGTCTCCTTTGTAAGCTCGCCGTTCATTCAATCTGTCATTTCATTTTCATAAATGAATCATTCTTCATTTGAATTCGGTTCTGAGGCTTTTTCCTTGGCCGCTCGCTGACCTGCCCACCGCGGGGGTCGCATGACTGATGATATTTTAATGGTTTATTTTTCTTCAACATTCTTATCAACACTATTGTAGTTGTGGTCGGCGACCAAAGGCGTACAAAAAATCTAGTCGTACCTAAGTTTGTAGTTTTTTTTATTTCTTAAGTTGTTGCTTCTGGTCAACTGTGTAAAATGAAACAGAGATATTTTAAACACATGTTCAACAATTATCTTTAGCAAAAAGTGCAGGTGTCGTAGATAGAGGCAGTTGGAAAAATTCTGATGAAGCTCTACACAGCTCTATTTTAACTAGGTATCTATAGGCAAACATCATGCATTGCAGGCATACTTCCCGTACAATACCTATTATGTGTAAATAGTTTTCAATAGATATTTACTTTTGTATTATCTTTAGGTTTCCTGAGCTCAGCGCACGCGTGACACAGAAGCTGTCAATGCTGTCGCAGCACTGATGAATGAGCTCGACCGTTATGCGCCGGCGCACTCATTAGCCCATTCACAACAGGAGATTAAAAGAAACAATCCGACCACTGTTCCGAGACAACTAAACGGAAGTCCATGTCGGTCGGTATGCGATCTTGTATCTGTGGTATGTGGTAGTTTTGGATCTTCTAATCTGTAGGTATAGAAAAGATAATGATAGACTCATAAAATAGGTATTTGAAATACATTATTCAACTTCTCCACTTTTAAAGACTGTATTTTTATTAGTCCTTTATTGGTATTTTTAATTATATAGGGAGTTAGGCACAGGGTCTAAAACTTATTTCGGCCACTTTAAGAATCAAATATTTTCAAAAACCCTTTAATTAATTTAAACTTATTAACTTTTCTTTTAAAAGAGGCACAGGAACACACGTGCGTTTTACATAAAAACATACAAGATAAGAATAAATAAGAATGAGATTAATGATGTATCATAAGGTAAAATAGGTATAGTTTGAAATACCCAGACAGTATACTTTTACACGTCTATTTTAAACCATCTATGTCCCCCCTAGACCGCCCCAATTTCTTCTAGGCCTTCTACCGCTCCCCCCGAAGGCTTCCAGTGACTCTAATAAATAAGGAAAAATTTTGGGGTACGAAAAAAGATGTACTTAGTAAGTATGTGTAAAATTTCAACATCGAGTGTACTGGTTTTAGTCCCTAAAACCAGTAGGTATACACAAGGATCGAAGAGCTAATTTAATTTTAAACGGTGACATTTCTCGACTCAAGTGAACTATATCCGATCTTTTGTATTTTTTCTGTCGACTGAAAGCTATTTTAGTTCGACAGTTTCGGTAAAGTGCCGATAGACGTGTCTGTGAAGACTTTCCGGTCGCCAAACTGTAAAGTATTTTTTACATTCCTATATGGTTTTGGAAGTGTGGTGAAGATGTCTTTACCTCCTGTTTTAAGAACGTATTTTTATTAGGTGTTCGACTTCGATCACTCCTCGATCTAGAATTGGATAGACTGTATGAAGTTGAAACTAGAATAAAATAGACGTATACGCCCTTTTCCTTTCCCTTTCTTTCCTACAAAATTTATTGGAGACCGTTTTATGATCGACCGCCATTTTGAATGGTCTTTTTGCTAACAAGTTGAGAGTTGAGATGCTAAAAGACAGTAGGTTTGACTCTTCGAATCTGTCACTTGTTACACGTTTCAGACCAAGATTGCTATAACCATATTATTTCTTTGTTTATAATGTCTGTCCACATGAGTTGGGACCGCGGCAAACATTTCTTTACTTCGCCTATCGTAAAGGTGACGATAGACGCGGGCGGCGAACGTCAAACTGTCATGTATGTGCGATATGTAGCCCTGTTAACTCTATTTCCAATGAAAAATAATATCACATGTTACATTGATCATTATTTCTGGATCAGACTGACGTGCCGGTTCGGTGCTCGTCGTCACTTTCAATCGTCACTTCGACTGTCGCTAAACATACGCATATGAACAAGCATGATAAAATAATGCCGTGTGTTTTTATACACATAATAATATTGCCTTTTCAATATGCTAACTGCTCAAATGCCTGTTTTTTCTTCTTCAGACTGGTGTAGCTTTTAAAAAGATTATAGGTATTAGGTACTACCTAATTGCAAACGATAATATTCGAGTTCGTAGTTATTCAATATTGGTTGATAAGCTTCTATGAAAAAAAGCTCAGAAAAAAGATAAAAGGAAAAAAAAATCCGATACAATAAATAAAATTATTCTTTGCAGAGGTATTGGTAGGAATTCGTACCTACCTAATATTTTTTTTGCAATAGCTCATTATGATTTCTCATGTCCAGATCTTTTGCAGTGAATTTAAACCTATTTTCTGTTGTTTGATGCAAATTAATTTTGAAAACATTTCGTTTCAAAAATATGATGCTTACTCTCAGATGTTTTTTTTAATCCTTGTGGTTTATAAAAACAAATTGACGTTGACGTCCGTCAGTGGGTTAGCAACTCAGGCGCAGAAGTTTTTACTAGGTACCTAAGCTTCTGTCACTGCCATATACACTTAATCTTCAGACAAAATCTGTAGTTTATAATGACAAAAGTTACTAACTATTAAGTAGAGTCACAACATTTAAGTGGCAATCAAAATGCGCTTATATCGCTAAGTTATCGTATCGTAAGTTGTTGGGTCAAGCTTCATTAAGGGGACAATGCACGCGTGACGTGGATGCTGGAAGTTTGGACTTCCAGTAAGAACTCGTTCGACGCAAGTGTTGCCACTATAGAGTGGACTCGGTTAAACTTGACCAGCAGTAACGTATTCAGGACTGGATAGCGGCGCTGAAATAAAGGAGTCTTACTTCATGCACACAAACAAAATCTAATGGCACAAAAAATCCCTTACATCAATTTTAAGTTCACGCACTTCTTCAAAACATCGCGTATGCAACTTTAGAAAATATGTTATCAAATTGTGGCTATAGTTTACCTAAACTAATTTCCTGCAGCAAAAAACAACCTAGATTAGAGTCGACTTGTTACTTCTTCATAAGGGATCGTGAAAAGCATACTTAATCAAACCTAAGTGTGTGTTGCCTAAGTTTCCTATATGCGGCATAAACTCATGTAGTTTGTAAAAGGTTACAAAAATAAACCTCTGATTAAAAATATAAATATAAATATTAAGAATTTATTATCAATTTTGTCTGTTGCACCAAAAGCTTATTATCTTTTTGTTCCGAGTCTTAGAAGATGTGATATCATGATAATGATACCCACGATACAGAAAATCCTAGTGTGGGGACAGGGGATCTATCAGTTTCGTTAATTTTACTCATATTCCTGGAGTCCGTTGACTTTAGTTCAAAGTATAAGACTGTAAAGAAAATCCGCTGCGGCTCTATTTGCAGTCTAATAGAGCCGCGTGACACCCGAAAACAATGAGCATGTACTCAAATTGTTAAACTTCTTTTGCCGCTGGCTGTACCTACTAATATATACTTTTTAAATGTGCAATAAAAAAATCTATTTATCCCGTAGGATCGAAACTGCCCTACAACGCCCCCTGAATTCGTCCACGCAACTTTTCTCCTGAATATTCCTCCGGCACTTGTTTACGGACGCCCCCGGTTTTGTGGCTGCGCAAGTTCGTGCGAATGCACACTTAACTGTCACCGGGTAAGATTTAGATGGTACGATGTGGTGCGTTGAATTTTAGTTGTTTTGAACAATTAAAATTATTTGTTGTTCGGTTGGTATGTACTGGTTTGGAGTGCTAATTGTTGAAAGATATTTGCCGGCTACTGCTTTTGTCTAAAAGGCACTACTATTTTCATACTATCCTGCACGATCAACTGTTTCGCGTATTTTAACGATTAGGAACAGTGTTGAATAAATAAAGTTTCCAAGTATTAGTTTTCTTAAAAACAATAATGTGCTTGTTTTATGCACCCAAATATATAATATACGTTTGTATTGTATTTTTATAGCAAACTGGCGTAACTTTAAAACCTAAGACCTAGTTCTACTCATATCTAGTCTTGACTCCACACTTAAGATTCCCTGTGTCATGAGTTTCAAGAACTAGTATATTGGTACCACAACACCAGACCCAGAGCAAATATTTGTAGATTATTCAAATTTGTCCGCATCTTCTTTATTTAAATATCACTGATCATCGTTAGAATGTGGCCCTGGATTGGCATGCCATTTTTTCCCTTACATTCAATTGGACGTGACACCGAATAAAACTATTATTCCCACACTTAACTAAGATTACGACGTAAGTTTGTTTGTAACGACAATATTTGTTCGGCAAACAGCCACCCTTGGAAGGGCGCTAGTTGTCCATAACATCGGCGATGTAATACTAGGGATGTGAATATAACTCATCAGAATCAAAGACAAAGAAGTACAAAAATATTGAAAATTTTCAATTGCAGAAGCCTGCGCTTTAGTAAACCAAGGGGAGTTTCATGATTCTGATGACGCAAATAAATAGCTTTATTAAACCTGACCCAGGGCTAAGGTATTCCGCAAATTCTACTGACCATCTATAATTCTTAATAGGCATACATTTCCTAACACACCAAAAAATTGCCGTACAAATTGAGAATAAAATATCATCAGCTTATAGGCTATATCAGCATACGCAAGACCGTGGAGCTTACGACATTGCACTGGCAAAAATCACGTTTTTTAGCATTTACTCTCTCAAACGATTAGCTTTAGAAAATTTAAAACAACAAGTTAAGTTTATTATTATTAAGAAAGATTAGTATAATATTATAGTACCTAAGTAGTTAGAGTACAGTAAATTCTAAATTTCGTCAATATCTGAGATTTCGCAAGTGATATATTAGAAGTAACTTGGCCATTATTTTTTCATCTATTTAGTAAATTTTGTAAAATCGTCTTTTGGAAACATCTATTTTTTACTGCCACTAACTTAACCGAGGCTCCTAATTTTTTTAGCAAAGCTTATTTTCAGCTTATGTCATGCACTCTTCCCCAGCTTCCAAATTCATCGACATCGACGTCAAACATAAAATTTTCGGAGCCAACACTGAAATCACACAACCCTAGTACCTCAACCTACAGAGGGCTGTAAGTGCAAGTCACTCATATCAATATCAGACCCGCCCGCGCCCGGGCCATCGCTTTGTTTCCAAGGTTTTTGCGTAAATTGCACCGAAAAGTTAAGCTTTAAACTATGTTACCAACGAGGAAGTTACATGGCCCTTGACGTAGCTACTTAGAGACGTGATAGATTCTGTGCATCATCAACGGTAGATGTCTTGTCTACGCTCATTTGTTTACAAAGATTATTTGCATTTGTTGTAAATAGGAAGCAGGACACTTATAAAGTAGTTATAATTGTCCTGCTAAAGTGGCGTTGACCTACAGATAAAAGAAGAAGGACTACATAATTTTAAACTGTAGTTTTGCCCATGACTTTACTCGCATGATACTCGGATAAAAAGTCTGTGTTTAATTGTAGCTCAAGACATTTATTTATTCCACATTCAAATCGATTAAACCATTACGAAGATCGGAACCAATCATCCATACTTTCGCATTTAAAATTAGTAGAGTCTAGGATACATGTAAAGTGGTACTTACATGTAACTGGCAAATAAATGTAGCATTACTATCTAAACAAACATTGTATTAAAATCTCCCATCACATGGCTTTCCCTATTTTATATTACTAAAATTATTGACGATTTATTGATTAAATTGATTTTGTCTTGGATTGATTGAGACAGATTAGATTTTTGAATAGACTAGGTTCCCAGGTTCCAGGGAACCTGGAATGTTTAATCAAATATACATATATACATACATATAGTCATGCCTGTTTCCCGGAGAGGTAGGCAAATACTAAGGATTTCCATTTGCTACGATCCTGGCATAACTCTTTCGCTTCATTCATCCTCATCACATTCTTCATACAAGCTCGGCGGTTTAGAGTACTACTGACCTGGCCTTTTTCTAGAATGTCTCCAATTTGGTCAGAGTACGTTCGCCGAGGCCTTCCTCTTCCGACTATCCCATTCACGCTCGCCTTGTATACTTGTTTTGTTAATCTACTTTCGTCCATCCTTTCTATATGCCGAAACCAAATCAAATATATATATATATAAAAGCTGACATACTGACTAACTGATTGACGACCAACGCGCAGCCTTAACCGTGAGTCCTAGAGACCTGGAGGGTATGTTCCTTTGGGTGTGTAGGGTTGCACTAAAGATTTTCCGAAATTCCACCCTTTCAGGGAGCAGCAGGAATATCGATTCTGTAAGTAAAAAACTCAACGCGAACGAAGTCGCGAGGCAATTCCATTAGTTGTACATAAAGTTAACCACATAAATAAGAAACAAAATTTCCCTGACTAATATACAAGGGAAAACGCAACATAATAATTTTGCATGATTTTCTATTCTAATAGCAAGTTTTTACGTATATGCTGTACGGCGGCTGTGATGAGGCGACTTTCACCGCGGTCTCAATATTTGTGGAGTACCTACGTAATGACGTGATAGAAAAACTGTTCGCGGAAAGAGAAAGAACGGGTCGTTTTCAGACTATAAGTAGTCATTCCATTTTAACACTACTAGGTACACTTGGTTTCACTTGAAAAGCTTTTGTTGGTGCTTGCGCGACCGTACCGTTGCCCCCGTTCGGTTATATTTGCATTGCATCATCGTTGTACGGTTGGTGAAAAAAGACTACTTAGACTACTTATATTCGAGGTTGCGGAAAATGGGTGGATGGAGGTAGCTCAAAATCGTTCAGCATGGTGTTCTTAGAGGAGGCCAGTGGTACAGTGGACTTATTCAGGCTATTGATGATCATTAAATCTACGTAAAAGTGCTAAGTTCAATTGATCATTTACGAAAGTTAGATAAAGTAGGTACAAAAACTATTCAAAATAAGTGGTTAGGTAACCAATATATACATAACGTATGAACAATTATATACCAATCATGTGAATGACAAGGTTTTAGAACTTTTGAAACTATCATGGTTTTGAACATAATTTGTGAGTTTGAATCATAATTTGTTTACCATGATTCAAACTCACAAATCATGGTAAATATCCCGTTTTTTAGTAAAAATTAATGTTTTAGAACTTAGAGTTTTCTTTCAAGCATAATCTACAATAGCAAAATGTAATTTTGTTACGAGATAATTATTTGGATTTTTTGACTGACTTTACTTTGACAATGATAGTGCACGTTTGCCCCCGTTGTATCAGGACTGTGTAAATTTCTGTCTGTTTGCAAAATAAAATAAATCGTACGATTTCTTTTCATATTGTATGCACTGTAATATAATCTAGTTACATACGTGCAGAAATTAAAAAAGTATCTGTTGTAGCTTGTCTTATTAGCAGGTCGGTGTCAACTGCGGATAAAATACCTGATCATCATTGTGTAAGGTTTTATGATATAACACTAAGTATCCCACGTACTAAGCTTACCTGCTTTTTTATCCTGCTAACGTTACGTTTGCCGTTTAGAAATAATTCCTCATGAGCACCGTCCGCGACCACGCGAGCACGGTCGCCAGACGGAAATTGTGTAGGTTTTCTAAAAAGAGACTATAAAACAAATTTGTTATGCAAATAAATCATTAGATTACCGTCCACCATATTTCCTTTTTATGACTTATGTCTGCGAGTGCCAGCTTTTAATTTCGCCAAAAAACGACTTCGATTTTCCTGCAGTTTAAAAAAGTAACTTATCAGTTAAGTAGAGCGGGAGGGAGTTATTGAAACAACATTGTTGGAGCGAGACGGAAGAGTGCAGAAGAGGGAAAAATAAAACAGGGGAAGAAAGTTAAGCGTCCGTGACTTTTTCAAGATTTTTCGGCGTTTATTTTTTAAACTTTACGGTCGGTGCCGTGTTGTAGCGAGTACATAAAAGCGTGCTTTTTAGCTTCGTCTTTGTTTTTCTTTTATTTCAGTCACATCGTTTCTTGATTTAGCATTTTATAGACATGAAGTAGCAAGGTAAAGTTTATTTAAATCGAATTGAAAAGTATTTCCAACGACGTCAGCAGTCTATGCTACAAACTAGATTTTTATGACACAGTATATTTAGCCTGTCTGTAGTAGTCAATAATAGAAATATATAATTACAATAATCTATTAAGATTTACTAAAGATAAAAAAGAAATGTTGAAAAAGTGAGATTCATAACTTTTTGTTTTTCCGTTATTGGGTAAAAATCTGAATAAACGATATTAACTGTATGGCTCATGCTCGTAAAATCTTAATCTGCAGGAAAATCGAATCTTTCGAGAAACATTTTGAAATTTAATTAGTTAATTTTGTGTTAATATTTAACAGTTGAATAATTTAACACTGCTGTGTCTCGTTTGGTGTCATTTCAAATTGAACAGAAGAAAATAAATAATTGTTTAGCTAAATTATGGTTTAATGAAAGTAGGCAATTAGATTTAAATTTATTGTGTATCAAGTACTCTCATGTTGCAATTTTTAGGTAGACATGTTAACAATGGAATATATTAAGTATAAATATACTTCCATCCCATATATTGGGAAATGAGCGCTCTGTACCTAAAATAATTATAAAAAAAACTAACTTTATACTACCACATTCAGGGAAATAATTATAAAGCAATATGTTATATTCATTGTAATTGTCACCCATATTTATAATGTTACGAACTCTGCTCTCACGTTCTCACGAATCAAAACCAGCAAACGAAATATATATTACAATATAATAGTAATAGGTCCAAGCAGTAAAAAGTAAACTTCCGAACCTCTAATTACCGTTGAAGGTAAACACTAAGGCGCCGTTTGATCATCCATCACATATAGAGAGCTGCTTTGTGGCCACCGACCAATTACGGCATGAAAATTAAATTCACGAAATCTAATTATGAACAAATTGTTTTATTTATTATGATGCGTCCGGGGTCATTTGTTAGTGTCGCTGTGGTGCGGCGCCCGGGGCGGGTCTCGCTTCGGTCCGGAGGTGAGCTTTTTTTAGGGCTCCTGAGATACTGCTGATGTAATAGTCTCTAGGGAACTTGCAAGGAATTATTGACTTGTGAGTATTAGATCGTCTTCATGAAAGGTATTTCAGGCTACCACTCATTAGACCAATACCTAATACTCGTTAAACTTCAGATCTAAAGGTCGTGTTGACGAGGTCCGATCTGAGGATGTCTATAATGAGGTTTTTAGATCTTCTTATCGTCCAACATCATCATCAACAGCTTGTAGATTCCACTGCTAGATCTAGGGCTTCCTCCAAATTACGCCATGATGAACAGTTTTAAGCCATTTACCTATCGACTTTCCCTAAAGCTAAGCGGCTGAAGCCGAAAAACGGTTTAGTTTGTAGCAGTAGGACTAACATTATGTTATAATTCATCATATCGCGAAGAATCTTGTTGTCTTCAAAATAGGTGACCGCTAAAATAATCACAGATGTTGATGAAAAAAAGACTTCCTTAAATATTTTCAAACAGTAATCGTTTGAGAGATAATTTGCTAAAAATGTGATTGTGAAAATTATTTTTACAGCTTTATGTCATAAGGTTCACGGTCCTGCGTACGCTGGTTTAGCATTATTTCAATGAACTTGCATTTGTAATTTGTGTGGCTACTTTTTGATGTGCTAATTCGGCAGCTCAATGTGATCTTAGTATGTTGACTCTACCATCCCGTCAACAGTAACTATTTTGGAATATACTATTTTGTAAATTATTTTGGAATACTCTAACTTTAATACACCCATTCGCAGTAGTCCCATCAGGGGAAATCTGAGTCGTCGAAACGTGGCGTTCCATCCGTGTTTTTGTGGAGCGTTTTTTGGATGTCCAAAAATATTATTTTTTCCACGACGTACCTAAGAAGCCCTTAGGTACAATGCGTTTGCTATAAGAAGTTGTTTGTTTGTGCCATTACCATTTATCTCTGAAATGGCTTATCGGATTGTAATGCGGTTTTTTGCAATCGATTTGTATGTTTTTCAGGTTGGTTCTATTATAAGTTTTATCACCATACTTCGGAGGTTTTCAAAATAACTCGTTTTAAATTTCCTAATGAGAGGATTTTTTCTGATCAGTGGCAAGTCTTGTTGTATAACTTACACAAATGTTGCTTTACCAAAACGTTAGGGATATTAATACTGTAAAAAATAGACTTCACATATGTGACGAGCCATCTAGTGAGCTTCTGGGAACAAGCCCCAGCCTGCCACAAATAAAAAACCTTTCATTTCCCTAACTTTCTCACTGACAGGCTATGACGTATGTAGTACAGGATCGGGATAGCAGCCACTTGTAATGTGCCCTCATTTGTTATGTTCGCGGAACGACCGTTACAGTAACCGGCTCTTTGTCTGGCTCATTGTGGATAAGTGGATGTTCAGTTTTGCTCTCGTCTTTGACCGCCATCATATCATTCACATCATGTCCATCCATTGTCATCTGGTATGGTATTAGACTATTATGTCTGTGATACACTACCAGTAGATATAAATAAACCAACAATATAGAGATGTTTATGTACAGCAACCAATTTGTTTAATAAAGAAAAATATGATATATATGACCAAAATACTAACAAGAGTTCAAAAGCGATGGCGATAGCGCCATCGCTCTCCCATTTTCTAACAGTTCTTGCCATGATTAAACGTTGAGTAGCGTTTCAGTAATTTGGTCAAAATCTCTCTTCTCCGTGGTGTGCCGTATTAAGAGCACAACTGTGCAGACCGACACAAAAGACTGACATCGTTTTATTGTCGAGATTGCCTACAAATGGATCGTGTATTCTGCCCCCGCGGGCAGTCAGCGACCTCATATTTTATTTTCCTTACCTTAAGGGACTTGTTTTGACCTTGCAGGAAAATTGCAAAACGGATTGTGTAATAAATAGGTACTTATGACATTTTCAAGGTGATAAATGGATAGCCAAATACTATATCATAAAAAATCTACAGTTTTCCTAAAGTGATTTATCGATTGGTTCTCTACAGACAAAATCATCCCGAATTAAATTTATTCACTTTTCCAGTATAAACTCATAAGTTTCAAAATGAAAACCTTTTCCAGTATGCAACCTGGTCTTTTACTTGGCATACTCGTAGAATAATTTAAACAGGTGTAAAACCTTTTAAAATACCGCGATCAAAGGCTGCTGATAGGTCTATAACAGAGAAAACCGTCCCATTGCTCTCATCTCTCATTGTTGACCAGCGGCGTGACCGGTCAGGATTATCAGTGATGGATGACGTCACGTGACAGGCTCTGACGCAGCAGGTTACTGCTTACTCGCTACTGTTGAATGTTCATTATCTATTGATTGGACGGTTTAACACGTTTGTTTGAGGAACTATGTTCTATACTATAGAATCTATAGCTTCGATGGCTTTAGTAAGATTAATAACCTAGGTAGATACGTATCTATATCGAAGTTTGATTGCATATTATTTTACATACAGCAGCGCATATGTATGAAAACATTAATCAAACCTTCACCCGTCACCTATTCCGTTACATTTTTAGAGAACTTGTTTTATATTGGCAAATATTTGGGCTCAATCGAAAGTTGGGCATAGAAACCAGTGTTTTTTTAACAAATTACTGTAAAATTACAGATGTGATTTAACATTTCTTGGTCTCAGTCATGTGTCCTCGTGGTTTCCTCAGATAAAGTTACTGTATTGTATTACCTGTATATTATCAGTGCGCTGAAATCACCCCGCTATGCATCATCCGCGACAACCCCCGGTCAGCACCGAGATCCTCAGATAGACTCAACCCGTAGTCCCGTACCCAATGACCTCCTAACCTTCACCTAACCCAACACTTCACGCAAAAGGGTCCACGGATTTCATGCAAAATTAAATCATCCCAATCGGCTTTGTTATCAAAGTTCACAGCAAAAAACGTTCCCATGCCTGCACAGTGATCTAATTCAGCATGAAATTATAAGATTGAAACAGTGGCTCCCAGCGAATGTCCTGCTCTAGACAGTTCATTTTTAATAATAAATGAGTCGAAATCAAGACATGACGAATAAATGAATCCAGAACTTGACGAATAAATGAATATGGAATATGATAAATGGAAGGCTCGGATCCCTCGCGAAGATTTTTTCTTTGACTCCGTCCGAACGGAAGACGCTGGCTTTTTCCTTTTGTAGCGGGACAAGTTAAGCGTTTTTTGGACAGCCGCGGCTGGCACTGTGATATTTATCATTTCGTATAAAAGTTAGATCTCCAATTGTATTCCTGCTTTGATTGTGGTCACTGAGATTTGACTGATGAAAGTCAATTCTATTTTCGAAGAATTTAATGGTAGAAACCTTCTGACATACTGAAACTATTGGGTAATTCTTCCTGAGATTGTGTCGAAACATCTTCAAGACGCGTGATATCAACGACCTCGCTAAAGTACCGATTAAAATCCGGCATCGCGTAATCCGCGACTGCACTAGTCACTACCACGTGGTTCTATGATAAAGTGCCCGAGCAGATTATGCAAATTCTTAAAATTCAATCTCCGTCCTTCTCCCGCATGTTATAAACACGCTCTACCGTCTCATTTTGCTGAGTTCCGTTCACCCCTAATGCTTGGAACGTCTGATGGATGATGCGTTATTCCAATAACAATTTTGATATCGTATGTTGAATATTTGAAAGTCTGATACGTCAAACAATAGCCGAATCTTCGACACGCTTTTGCGCTGTTTCACTTTTCGTCTCTCTCGCTGGGTTACTTTACCCTTCGTCGTTTCAAGTCCACCGTCCTCATGGACGGTGTTGATTTATTTTAGAGAACCTATTAAATTAGGTAATGGTAATCGATGATTTATTTATGATGAGATTTTATCATGAGCTTTTATTACGAGGAATAGATAGGTATGCTACTTGCCCGTTTCTATCTGTATTGACAGACACATCACACATCCTTACTTACTTTATAAGATGTTTTCTAGTGAACACAAGTACAGCAGTAGCAATCAAGACTCCGGTAATAGAAGTTGCGGTATACCGTTGCCTGTAATCATTCGCCACTCCGTGCGAACGGATATACACACTCATTTTAAGAACTTACCTGATACTTAGAAATATATACTTGTACAAAAATGTTATAGCAAAATGTTATCCTTTTATCTGGGCTCAGTTATATAATGAGTTACATAAAAGTGGCTAGTAAATTATCTGAAAAGCAAATGTATCCTAACATTAGATCAATCGCAGTAGTTTTTAACTTTCCATTGAATGAAATAATTCAGACGAAAGAATTCTATTATAGGGTCAAAATTTGAAGTCCACCAGGAATATACAATTCTAAGTAAACGTGATAAAACCCGCATTCGAAACCATACACATGTGCGAAACACTGCCTTGACTTGTGCCCATCGAGATTTGACACAGGGTCGGTCGATGACGAAGCAGTTTTAATCCAACACACCCTCAACACATGGAAGCAAACATGACTAGCTGGAAACTGACAACCGTTTTTAATTGCTTTTGAGCTGGATGTTTCAATACAGATGATAATTCAATTAGGATCTGATCTGAGAGAAATGTTACGTGTCTGGTAAATTAATTGTATCGATGGCAAATTCATCGCCGTAAACTGAATAGCACTTATCTTTCTAACATTTCATCATAGTGGTGGCCCAGCAGCATTTTCGTTAGCTTTTTAAGAATTTGGCCTACTAAGCAAGTTGGATAGACAAATTGATAGAGCGTTCATTGGCCATGACCATGAATCATGGCGTCGCTTGCTTTGTCTTTCTCAACAGATCAGTAAGCCGACATTCCGTGAGATTACAATTTGTGACATTAGAGTTGGGCACTAATAATTAGGCCCATATGTAGAGTGAAGCGTTTACCGTCGCCCTTTTACATCTGCAACACAAAAGGCATTGCTAATACAGTGCGTGCCCTGAAGGACTCCTGAAGGAAATTTTACATTTGAAGCGGTCATGTAGTATTTCAGTTGAAATGCATCAGGAAGAAGCTTATTCTTCAATTTGCACATAAGGAGAGGAAACAATCTAATAAAGCAGAAAAAACAAAAGAAAAAAAATCTAATTATAATTTTTCCAACAAAACGTCACGATTCCTTACGTAACATTTTCAGAATATCATCCACAATTTGTGGAACTGACGAGCGTTTCTCTCCGTGGAACAAGTTACGCCGTGTCGGCAGTCATAAGAAAATAGTGCACGTCGGAATAATAACTAAAAAAACAAACCTTAACAGTGTAGGTGTGTGTGTAACAGGAGTGTGGGTAGGCAGCCTGCTAAACGCAATATAAAGTGTGGTTGTCGTGGCATGTGTAGGTATAGGTAGGTTGGTAAGCCTCTCCCCGCGCGGTCATTAGTACCGCGTCCCCTCGCGCCCGCCAGGAGAAAGTATGATTTTACTCCTATAAAGCCGTATTTCTACTCCATACAGGAATTTGAACTCGCAGAGAAGTTCCCGGGTTCCCAGAAAGGACATGTGGTGTGGCGGTTGCTTGTAAATAATTTCCAACTTTGAACAATCTCAATACGGCGTAGGGCGTTAATTTTCTCATCTTTGAGTACCCTCGTACGAGAAATTAGTCGCGTCTCAGCGAGTTGTTTTGCATACAGAAATTATTTACTGTTCCAAACATATAACCTTATTTGTTGTATTTAATGTACCTAAAAACGAAGCAATAAGCGAGAGATGTCTAACTATAGGCCAAAACATTGTAGGGTACAAAAACATTTTTTCCTTATGCATGATAAAAATGAATCTATTCTATTTAAATCTACGCTGGGATCGGGTATGATATTTGATATTATATAAATAACGTATTAATTTAAGTGGAAAACTCACATTTGTTACTGGGGGGTGTCCCAGCTGAGCAATTAGTGACCACCACGTGACCGAGGGGAATAACCGACAGAAAAACTGGGCCTTTGCTTTCCCAATGATTAAAGGTGAAGATACTGGTTACGTATTCTTTGAACATTTTCCATCTGTCTAAGAGAAGAAAATCTACTTTGATATAACTAAATATTTCCTCAATGAAAACTTTAAACTTTTCAGAAAAACCCTTTTGTGTCTCGCAAACACATTTTTTTTTTTTGGTTCTTCTAAAACTTTTGTTTTTATCAAATTTTAATACCATCGTTTATTCCATCGTCTATTCCCCTTTTGACGTATTTCGGTAAAACCTAAGAACCTGTCTTTATACAGATTAACCGACTGTAATGCGGTGTTCGCAATCGTCTTGTATGAATCCGCACTACAATCGATTCAGCCGTTTCAAAGAAAAATGGTAACAGACACTAGCAAACGAACATTCCGGCTCCGTAACGCAAGCTGCGTCACGCGTGGCTAGAAAACAGGTTTTAATCATTTGCCCATTCTTTTCAGCAATAAGTTGAGTTTCAGACTGCCATACACGCATTCAATTTTTTTAAACGTTCCTTATTTAAAATCATGGAAATACTTTTTTATTTGAAGGAAGTTTTTTTACAGCTGGAGAGTAGAGATGTGACACATGGGCGCGGGAGTGGATCGACGTCACCCTCGCATCGATGCGAGGTCGTTGGCACATCGATTTTCGATTTGCTCTCGCAAGTAGGTCAAGTGCTGGCCGACAGTATCTTATGCTGCTTGTGAGGTGATGTAGGGATTGCCGGTAGTTTGTATTGTGGATTATTGAAAGTTTATTTCACTCAGCCGTGTATATGTTAGTATCTCGACTTCCGATCCTATGGTTGGACTTGATAGGCACCAATTTGTTATTCCTTTTTAAAAATGTACGTGTTGGTATTAACTGTTATTGGTTATTGGTGAGTTTGCTAATAAATGGTGATGTGATTAAAATAATCATTAGAATTGCGTCTGACTATCCCCAACTCGGTATCCTCGCAGACCTACAAACTTAGTATACATCTAAAGTTGTTTACTAGACGTGAGCCTTTTAAGCTTTAACTACGATACAAGAAGCTGCTATATGGTATTTGCGGGCGTGTGTAACGGATTAACTGATAAAATTGGAATGCGGTTTTTTGCACTCTTTTTATGACTTCAAAGAAGGTTCTAAGAAAGAAAATCACTGTGCTGTAATATCCTACTATCCTATCCTACTATTATTATAAACGCGAAAGTTTGTGAGGATGAATGTTTGTTACTCTTTCACGCAAAAACTACAGAATGGATTTTGATGAAACTTTACAGTAATAGCTTAAAGATCAGAATAACTTTTATAGCTACTTTTTATCCGGGTACAGCGCGGGCGAAGCCATGGGCAGAGGCTAGTATGGTATAATAGTCAAAAGTTTATTAGTATAAAAATATCAAGACTCATTCAAACGTCGTTATAATGACTTACGTCAATGTTCATGTATGGACTTTTTCTCAGTCGGGGAAAAACTATCGAGTGTGGGTGCATACTCGTACATGAACAGACGTGTTTTCTGCATCACTTTATTGGTATGTTTATTGCTGGCCGATATAACAGTTGATTTAAGTGAATAATTATTTATTTATTTTTATTTTTGAATTTTAAGAAAACTTACAGCTAGGTACACATGAAATTACTTAATTAAATACTTTCATGCAAAGTGCATGTAGGCTGAGGGCCAATTAAAAGTTTCCATTAATAGAAAAAATATATATACTAAAACTACAGATATGAGGACAACGGATCAGAACGGATTGTTCATCAGAACATTGTTTCTTCAATTCTGGCATTGCGTGACCTATTACACGCAGCAACTCAGCAACTCAAATTAAAAGCAGATACGTAGGACGGCATGTAATGTACAAATTATGGTAATAATGAGCTCCAAGAAAAGTTTGTTGAAAACAAAACAAGAAAATAGAGCCATTCTCGTACCTCTATTTGCACTTAGCGTGTGTCAACATAAATAGAAAAGTTATTGATACAGAAATCAAGAGTTTTCGAATTTTCATTAGGGTGCGATTGAAGCAGTTAGAGCCCTTTTATTATCTGCTCGCCTCTAAATTGCCGAAAGGAAATTCCTCTTTCAGGAAAAAAGGGGACGAGGACAAAAACCTTGTCCTCAACTTCTACCAATAGCGCTACGCTATTTAAAAATAGAATACGATAAGAACTGTTTTTTTATTTTCGTAAAAATTTAAGGAATTTATGTTCTCTTTTTAAATAAATATTGCAATCGAAGGCAGTTTACAATGACGACTGTGTGATAAGGAGTTTTTATTAGATTTGGGGACAGTTAGGTTTCGGACGGTGCGTGCCTAATGTAGCGTTCGATTTTCGGTAACGGTCAGCTGATAAGCAAACGATGTCATTATTGAACCTTAGTTTGTATCGTCTCGAGTTCAACTCACTTTTTTATGACAAGAAAAGTATCTATAAATTGTGTTAATTTAGTGACCTAGTGACATTTTGTAGTGGGATGTTTCTGTTAGGTACGGATAAAATTTTGCTTTTTGCAATTTAATTGCCACAGACCTAACATACATAGTTCTGACCTTAACAGGAACTACGTGTCTATGGTACCACAACACCCAGATCTGGAAAAACATCTGCAGCAATTTATGCATTTATAAAGCTTATCTTGTATTATGTCTACAGTACACTGTAAACAAAATACGGTTATTGGACAATGTTTATTATTTATTTTATGACACTATTTATAACTATCGTCACAATAATGTAACTTTTAAAATTTGAGTATCTAATTATTTAAAAATGTATTGTAGGTACGGCTAACTACCACTATTTTAATTTTATTTATTTTTCTATGTGTAATATGTATGTATTTACAAAAAAAGTGTATATAAGTATATGAGTCGTGTTTGGGACTAGATGATGCTGTGTGAAAATGTACAGCATTATTTATTTACGTCGATTTTGCTGACGTTTCGAAGCAAATTTCTTCATTATAAATAATAGTATTACTAACTTTATTTTTAAAATGCTGGTGTTGTGGAGGTGAATAAGCGATAGTTACAGTGGTCTTCAAACACATGAAAAAAATCTGTAAGAAAATGTGGATGAAAATGAAGAGTATAATTTTAAATATTGTATTGAAAGAGATAATCAGATGGTTTTCATCAGGCTATACATTAGAGAGGGCGAACACCCCCGGCTGATAAAGAACTGAGGGTATTAAACGATTACAAATGCTTCGCGGTTCAATAAACAACCCAATGGAGGAAACCTTTTTAGAGGAATTACTTCACGTCTGTCGTGTGAACTTGGCTTTAGACGAGATTCAATCAACAAAAGTAATAAATGTATTGAGTATTGAAAAAAAAAAAAAAAAAAGTACGAATTAGGCTTTAGTACCTAACTAGTAGTTGGGGCAAAAGACAATAAAATTGAACATTTTAAATATATGACCGTTTTTTTAAATAATTGATTTAATTCTTGTTGGCTTTGTCAATTATAATGGCTTAAAATGTAAATGTAATTAAAATTAGATACCTACTAGTATTTACATCAGTCAGCAATTGTATTTTAAGTGCTGCAAGTTTCATAAAAATATTTTGCTTCATAAAATCACAATTTTAATAATCAAAAAGATATGTATTGTAGAATATTTCTTCTCTGCACATCGATTGTTTTATAGTTTTTACGGGTATTTTGTACAATTTATTTTCAACAAAACAACCAGTCAGTGACACGATAAAAAGTTTACAGCCAAACTTCAAAGGGAGTACAGTCGTATTCAAAAGTAAGAAGTGAGGCGACAATCGTGCGATAAGCGGACCACCTTCATCCACTCTTATTTATGTAGCCAGCATCCGATTGAGAGTCGGGAATTCGGGCGAGCGGCGCTACACGCTCACTTATCTACCCCTCACATTTATTTCCGTACTCTTTCCTTCTGATTGTATACCTTTCTTCACCTTCCACCTGATTCTTCCAATACCCACTTTACCCACTTTGCCTATATCGATAAGTTCGATTACGCAAGACCCCGCTTAATCCGATCCGATAAATAAAATAAATGTATCGTAAAAGGAGGACACCAAGAACAATAAAATCGAAGCAGGGAAATATTTAAAGGGATTTTTGAGCGGGAGAGATTCGTAAAGTTAAATGAGTTTGTTGCCACCGAGTAATCGGGCCTTTGTTGCTTTGTTGGATCTGATAAAAAATCCCAATACCCATCGTGGAAATCCGTGGAATTATAAGCTAGCCAGTATAAAAATTTACTCAAAAAATTTACTGTGCTTTTAAATTTTTGCCACTATTTCGTTCATATCTCTTTAATCGAGTTCGTATTACGAAAACCTAACGTAGACGTTGGAGACTGTATTACAAAGCTCAAGTGGACCTGGGCAGGACACTTAGCAAGATTTGGTAATGGCAGGTACTCCACCTGCAAAACACTGACTGAGTGGTGGCTGAGAGATACACAAGAGGCATTGGCAGACTGACTGCTAGGTGGATGGATGACATCATGCAGGGGAAAACCTGGACACAAAAGGCCAAGAACCGGCTGAAGTCACGTTTGAGGTTGAAGCTTATCTATGCCGATCAGTGTATTTCTATAATTTGTTAATAATAATGATGGTAAAGTTCATCAGACGAAAGGGGGGTCCAATTGAAAAGTAAACCATGAATCTAATAATCTTAAGTGTTTCGGTGTCAAACATTCGAAACCATCGTCGGCTTTTCACGACGATTTTTACACTTCCGTATTTTCATAGATAAGCAAATACGGGGACGCGTGTGATGGATATTAAGGGCACACCTTACATCATTTGCGTTATTACGAGGCGAGGGGTGGGCCGCAAGACGCGCTCCTTAAACTCGTATCTAGATGTACACCCCCCTTAATATGCTAAAATCAAATTAGTTCCAAAGCGGAGTGATTTGTTCGATCGATCGCCCATTTTCGATATTGCTTGAGGGTGAAGGAAGCTATGGATAGCACACGTTTTGTGAAAAAATATCTTACTCTTTAAGTACTTACTAGTTAATTCTCGCCTGTTTCCAAGTAAACATTTCCACTTATTTCATTAAAAATGGCTATAAAAACACTAATTCTCTTATTTGAAAGTTTGGTTAGAGTAAAAAACGATTTTTCATTTTTTAAAACTAGATTTGAAGGTTAGTTTTGATGGCGGCCGAAGGATTTTCTTCATTTTTTTTCATACTAATCATCGGTTAAGGGAACTCTTGTTCAGGCTTTTTTCCAGAATGTTAAAAATTTGGTCTTAGTATTTCTCTCCATTTGTCTCGTTTGCCTCATGTACGCTTTTTGTCAATCGTTTTAACTATGGAGTATGTGATATTATAACTGTAGAGATGTTATCAGCGGCTTGTGAACAAGTTGGCGTCGTCGGTTGAAAACGCCAATTTCCTCCAGGATTCTTGAGCGGTTATCGGGCGGGGATCGGCGAGACGTCAGTGGTAAGTCGCAGGTTTCATTAGCAGGGTCTTAGCAAATTAACACCCTTGTGACGAGACGAACGAGCCCCTATACCTATATGTATTTAGCCCGTCCGTATTGTTAATGACTATTTGGGAACATTGTTTGCGAGCTTTTAATTTTTCAGGTACGGTTCATTTGTTGTTGAGTGTAGGAATAAAGGTGGTTGTTTACTTCTTAAATGTTTAGTATACTTTTTTATTTACGCTTAGCTTAGGCGAAAATGAAGGAATGTTTTTTATTGACTTATAAAGAATTTTTATTAAGTACGTTTAAGCTTTTCCTTTGGCTTAGTGCAGACGAGCATCTATGTTTATAAACGACCGCTGAATCGCTGAGGAACAAAGGTTCTGGAATGAATTCTCAAAACTGGAGCACTTTGATTTAGACTGTGTCTGCACCTTTAGGGAAATCTTAAACTTACAAGATACTTCAACTTCCGTTTACATACACCTAAACAGCAGATTTAAAAGTACTTTACTTTCTAAAATGTTCCAGCAAGAGTATCAAAATAAACTCCAAGAATCCTAAACGCAAAAGTTTGTGAGGATGGATGTTTGTTACTCTTTCACGCAAAAACTACTGAACGGATTTTGATGAAACTTTACAGTAATATAGCTTATACATCAGAATAACACAGGATACTTTTTATCCGGGTACCACGCGGGCGAAGCCGTGGCCAGAGACTAATATATAATCTTAATGTCCTGAACACAGCTTCACAATATTTTCAACAGCAGTTTTATTGAAGTTTTATCCTTCATATGTACTAGATTTCTTATTTCAATATTGTTCATTATTACGGCAGACTGACTTTATCGTGACCTTTTTGGGATACCATACATAACTCTAGAATAATGTGTCCAGTACAAGACAACAAGATGTCTCTCTATGCATATCCCTGTTTAGCGGTGCGTTGACTTTGACTAATGACGAATGCACTAATAGTTGTGTCGCATTCGCGCTGCCATATATCATGCGAGGGTAATGGGGGGAAAACGTTTCTAACACCCTCCGACGTGATAAGGTCAAGAATCGTTTGTCCGCGGTATTTGGCTACAATGGACACGGTTTCTTGGGATGTTTTATTGACCGTGAGTAGAAAATCAGACAATCGACTACTTGTATGAAACCAGGTAATACGATAAATTAGAGTAGTTTCATTTCATTCAATATTTTGGTACTAGAATATATAAAAATATTTTTTCCGAGTTGACAAACGAAAAAAAATAAAATTACAATGACTTCTGCTTCGTATTAAAGGTGGACGTGTTTTATTTAGAACGAGATTACATTCGACTAAGTTTTTAAAAGTTATTTATTCGTAATTTATTGTGCACTCTAAATAGTGTTAAAAATAATTAACTTTTATTAGGTATGTCTTATGATGTACATGGTGTCACAGAACCTTTTAAGATGTGTGACCGGAAGGATTAATAATTGAGCGATTCAGTTAAGATGTCAATCGGAGGCCTCCGGATGACCTGACAATAGAGATGGCCACGACCTTACTAACACGATCAACTGGTAATTAACTTTCATCCTATATAGGTAAATAAGTAGGTACATCCCTACTTAACTATGCAAATGTAAATTACAAAGTCACATAAACCAAATAAAAACAAAACTAATATAAAGAAACGAAATAAGTCGAAAAGAATTCGTGGAATCATTTAAATAATGGCTTGAATCAAAATAAATGACATTCGTGCCTAAAAAATTCAGCGTCACATTAGCATAAATAAAAAAATAAGAATTTACATTGCATTAACGGTCAATTTTTATTTTTTGAATGATAAATGTAATGAAAACATTCCAGCAACTGAAGCATGATTGATGGAAAACCATAGACAACGTTATCGAGATTAAAAACATTTACTGTGTCGAAAAGATTGGTGACAAACTTAAAAAAAACTGCGTCCTCGTGCAAATATAAAAAAAAACTAATTGCTTTTAGTTATCTATAAAAATCTTCTTCGAAGCTTTTACATGGACAAAATATTATTTAAAAGCCATGTATTTGGCACATAAAAAATAGAAGTGTACGAGCTCTAAATTCGTCCTGCTACGCCGTAGCAACTATTACGTCATCTACGCGCGCTACGGGCTAGCTACGGGCTTCTCAAGATTAATACATCGTAGAGGCCGTGTTAGTGGCGCAACAATTTGTCTCTATAAATGTTGACTCAGCGAACGTTCGTGGTCGCACCGCGCGATTAGCCGCGCTGAATTTATTGTTTAATTTCAAACGCGTTATTAATAACGTAAGATGATTAAACGGATTTTGCGGCTCAGCTTAAGATGTAGTTTATGATTTATAATGTTATAGCTGTATGTGTGGCACTGAATAGAGAATGTTAGGTCGATTTTGACATTGATGTATACACTGTATTTTGATAAAATATTCTGTTTTATTAAGTTTACGTAATGATTGAGACACCGTGTTTCATACTTTGAGCGGAGGCATTAAGATAACTAAACCACCACTATTAAGTATCAATGAACACTTATGTTGAGTGGCGAAACTTAGTTAATTATCGGGCTACCGCGTCCGGAAACCGGACCACGCGATACATCGGGCATCGCACCCTCGTCTCAGATACTTGTCTACCGGCAAGATACCCCTGCTCATTCCCAACTTTAACACTGTGTCGTAAAGCTCAATTTGTATAGTATGAAGTTACGTTACGTCGTTTCAGATAAGGGATGATCTTACTTCGTCGCCCAAATATGTGCTTCAAGTTTTAGTGCGCATTGTTGAAAATGTTTTGTCGCCGTGCGGTCCGCGATACAAGGGTTTATGCGTGTAAGATGATGCTTGTTTAGAACTCTCTCCTGCTGATATGATAAATCAGTTTAGAGCCACGAAACAGCTCACTTGAGAGTCGTATGAGGGGAGAATATAGCGTTAAATGAGCAAATTGAAATTTCGATTTGATGTCTGGTTTTGTGGGTATGACTTATGTTGCGGAAGTTGGGAATGTTTTATGTGATTTGCACAGGATTTCGCTGAATAAAATATAATTAATCGAGCGAGCCCAGCGAATTAGATTTTATTTTTAGTATAAAATAATGTAACTAGATGTAGTGCTGTAGTAAAAAGTGTCATGGTACATGACAAGATCTTAGTTCGTGGCGAACTTTAGAGAGTACAAAAAACATACTCTCGATTTTGTACTCCCATGATGACCCTCAGATAAATGAGGATATCAAGTACGGGGTAGTCAGAGGCTCGTCTAAATATTATACAGGATGTTTTGAAACAAATATAAGATCTCTTTTGATTTTTCTTTGATCTCTGAGATCAGCTGTTGTTGGAATGCGTACCTACTATCTAACAAATATGGACTACTTTTTATACATCGGGTGTTTTCTATATTTAATATGTAATATTTACAATATTTACGAGTATATATATATAATTAATATATCAGTCATATAGTTCCAATAACACAAGCTAAGCAGGTTTGTTACTACATGATGCTGTGTGAAAAACGTCTAGCATTATTTATTATTATTATCTAATTTTTTTAGATTTATATCGAAAACAGCTGAATATATTTTCCTTCAATGCAAATAGTCAAATATCAAAAAGTCGCAGAAAAAAGTTGTTTTGTGTAGAATAACGCCCTTTTGAGTTAGCATACATATACTGGGATACCCTGTATTTAGCATTTTTGCATAGAACATATCTGTTTAGTATTCCACTTGTCAGGTTGCAAGCCTGTCTTTAACCGTTCGCACACGCCTACGAATTCCGAAAAATAAGTTAGACAGAACAGAAGATTTTCATTCAACGGCATAGCTTTTTAAATGTTCAAAGCTTGTGTTTGAATTAAGAATGTTGCGCAACTTAGCCCTAAACAAGTTCAGAAATAGCCAGTTCATCATCCATTCACGTTACATCCGATACAGAAACTGCTGAGCCACTGCTACCTGTCTCACCCGACCGCCCACTGGGATACCACTGTCTTCTTCTCTCTTAGCTCATTTTTTAAATCCTCTAATAGGATTACCGCGCTTCGGCAGGTAAGTGTCTCTAATTGCTGTAAAAATCGGCGCCGACAATCGCAGGACAATCATAATGCCGGCGCCCGTGAGCGGCGGTTCTCAGTGAGAGTGATTTATTGATAAGTCGGCTCAGATTTATGTTTTGTTTGTTGGTTAGTAGCTTCTGTACTGTGGGTTAGATAGATAGATATAGTTAGATAGGGTTAGTTTAAAATGTAATAAGGATTTTGAATTCTTACTAATAATGATGGATTCAAATACATTCATACACTTTTTTGGCAAAATTACAAAAATGCATACTCAGTATGCAGATCCAAGAATCTAATGAGAATACCAAGTAGGATAGGGATAGTCAGAGGCACGTCTTTACATTAATTGCACATGCACATGCCCACGTTTTCCATAGTAGTTAGCATTCCACGTGATAGATAGCAAGCACATCGCTGCTTTATTGGAACACCAATCGATGGCCCATACCTTCTAACTTTCGGTTCTAGTAGGGCATGCTAGTTTTAATTGAAATATTTTTTGCTGCACGGCCGATTTCTACAAAATTAACTTTCATCCGTAGCTATAAATTTCAGCACTACCATTAGTAAGTAATGAATCCTTAAATTATCTACCTCGCACTAATAATACTTATATTCACAATCTAAGCCACTAAATTATCCACTTCATCAAATCATACAATTGATAAACGATTCACATAAGTCAATAATTCAGTAAAATATCGGGTAGCGGGCTCACCTCGGCGTATTATTTGAAATCGCTCGTAAACGCCACAAAGGGCCACCTTCAGCATTGATTTATGTCGCTAGGATGATTCGCCCCCTGGTCAGTGAAAGTGTTAAGTACACCTAACAAAACTTGGCCCTTTTAATAACTTTCAATCTTATTCCAAAGCGATAAAGGTGAAGGAACTTTGGCTGCATACTGTACGGTCTGCGCGTAAATCATAATAAGTATGTATTGACAATCAATGAATACCGTTATTATAGATAATTATTACATTCTCGATTTGATAACTTTGATATGGTTTTAAAACACATAACAACTCTACAATCCTATCCTACTAATATTATAAACGCGAAAGTTTGTAAGGATGGATGTTTGTTACTCTTTCACGCAAAAACTACAGAACAGATTCCAATGAAACTTTACAGTAATATAGCTTATAAATCAGAATAACACATGGGCTATTTTTTATTCGCATACCATGCGGGCTAAGCCGTGGGCAGAAGCTAGTAAAATTATAAACGGAAATTTTCATGCACCCACCCTATGCTCACTTCTGTAATCCTCATGATTCGATCATATTTTGTTGGTACGCAGATCCTCTCAGATACGGGGACATACGGCAACACCTCCAAACATTATGCCACTTTTTGCAACAAGGTAACAGGTATTCAAGGTAACAGATTGCAGCCCATTGTCGCTTTATTGGTACACTAACCTTCGCATGGATAGTCGATGGCACATGCCTTCGAGCTTTTTATTGCACTTTTCAGCTTGCCGGTTTCCTCAGGACGTTTTCCTTTACCGTTTTGAGCACGTATTAATGCGCACAAACATTTTTTGTAAAAATCTATTGGTGGTTGAACCTACAACCTTCTCACTTTTAGGTACATATATGGTATACCTAAAAGTGGTATACCTATATATGATAGTAAAGAGAGTTTAAGAGTCCTCTAAATTATAAACATATATTTTATTATAATATAACACCAACCAAACGAAAAATATTTTTTTTAAATAAGAAACGAACCGTACCTTAGCATTATCTACAATTATTTCTTTTGCACTTATTAGCCAAGATCCCTAGTTTGAGATCATTTCGAAAATGTCTGTGATACACTTTATAATAGGCGAAGAGGCTATCCGCCCTTCAGACCTTGTTTAACCTTAAATTAAGGGTCATTTTTCACATAAATCAAAGCGAGCCGGCCACAAGATTTATTGCTATATTTGCGGATGTCTGTGGTCAACACTACAATGGGCATAGACAAGGAACTACCTGTGAAGGGCTTTTTGCAACCATCACGAATGTTGATGAATTTATGACTTATTCTTCTAAGGTGAAATCGAAAGTGCGAAAGTGGTTCCGATTGTTTGTTACAAAAGATTTAGTCAAAATGAATTGAACTGAATATAAATTGAACAAACACACTGTGAATATATTCAAAATGGCGATATTTGATAAAAATATCTGCTTCACCTGCGTCTAGCGTCTTTTATTATATAATAGCCGTCCTTGTTGGTCGGTTATTATTTTATCCCGCTTATTACCGGTATCAGACGCGTTGTTAATAGTTGTTCAGATGTTTAGATTAGTTTTGGTAAACTAGTTTTTTTTATAAGATAAACCTACATATGTTTCAGATATAATTTTTCAGGTCTAACTCCTTCGTAACTATAAAAATCAAATTTACTTTATACAAGCATCGCATTTATTTATTAATAACATTCCAGACAAAGACGCAAATTGTCAAAGTTCCCATGCCATCATCATTACTCTACTACTCAGTAACTGGTTGGTATAACTGAATATTTCAGTTGTTTAGTTACAGAACGCGATCCATCGCACGCGATTTCAACCCTATTGTGTTTGAAATGAAATTGGTGGTATAAAAACGGACTGGCATTTAAATATTGTGATAGTTTTATTTGATTACAATTCGGTTTGATTTTAATTTTCAGGGCTGATTTTATGGCTGGTGAAATTGAAAAAGTTTTTTTTAAACCAGATTTATATAGTTAAATTTGAAAAGTGTATCTTGGACGATAACAGTTTTTGTTAAATGCAATGCAAAGTAGATACCACTGGAATAAATGAGGAATAATGAACCTCTTCAAAACTTTCGATAAAAAAGACACTGGAAGAGACGATTTGAGATTTTAAGCTCCTTTATTACAAAAGCAATTTCGCTCCACAAAGAACGTTGAATCAGTGCGTATCACACGTCGATCAAACTTCCGAACAAATTGAGACAGTGCAAAAATAATAGGGCATTGTATTAAAGGAATCGAATGATCGATCGTGCTAGGGCGTTCGTTTTAATTTCGATCTCAGATATACGGTCGGAGGCGTGGTTCGCGAACGATTTGTTTCGTGTCCCTTCGCAGTTTCTATCTTCCTGTGGGATGTCTGAGGAAGACAATGTTGCCATCCACGTTCTTTGAATCACATTTGTTAAAGATGACGTTTTTTATTATTTGACAACAGATCAAAATAGACACAGGCTATAACATGCAGTACAATTTTGGACTAAGTTTATTTGCAAACGATCACAGAAAGGGAATCCGAATGGAATAGAATAACCATTGTCGATGGTGCTGATTAATTTAGAGGATTTTCTGGTTTTAGAAATTTTCTTTAACATGGATTGTGTATGATAATAAAACATCATATTGCCCACATACCAACGGAAAAATATAGATTTTATAATAAAGTATAATGAAACTAAAAGATCAAAGATGAAGACAAAAAGTACGGATATCCACGTATTCAAAATAGAAGTTGCAGTCACTTAAGGAATCAGTCAAAGTTTGTATCCAATATCTAAGTTTAGAGGCACAAAAGCTCGCGAAGTTGCATAGAGCGACGGGCGTGCATCGTTCGATAGCACTGACAGTGACGGATTACCCCGGCAGCGCCGGTTCACGGCCGCACGGCCCTGCCTGTCGACTGATGCTGCATTGCGAAAAAAGAATATCGTAGGTAATGATATTAGTGGGACTAAGAATAGATACCGAGGGGAATGTTTGATCGAGTTTTTGACAGGGAATTTGACTTAGTATATTGTTCCTAGCTATAAAATGTAAACCCTATCTAAATGTAGGTAATGTGTACCTACCTAAAAGTCGTTCATAGGAATTTACGTTGCAGTGCATAAAAAACTTTTTACTTTAGACTCTAAATAAACGACATGCTATACCGCGTCGCATCGCGTTGGTTGATTCAGATAAAAACAATTAACTGTTCGAGGTACTTAAGCCAAGCGGCCATTGCTCCACAAATGCGAACTCTGTTACAGTTTATATTCCATGAAACACACTTCTTTTTAAATTGATTCGGAAATTGTGGTATACAAATGCACAGGTGTACCTACCTAATAACCTTCTAAAAAAAGGAAATCTAGTATTTGTATCATAGGTATGCTCTTGAACAGATCGAGACGTAACGAGGTTTTGTTTTAATAAGAGGATTTGATCTTGACACTTGCCATAGTTATAGTTCTTCTATGGTATCGAAAATCTACCTGCCAATTTGTAGCTTCAAGTGGCTTGTTGGCAGGTGTATGAACCTGACAATCCTTAGCATACAGTGCATATAGTTTAACGTCAAAAATGATTACAAACAAACAAACAAACATACTTTGACACATACGAACAAACAAACAACATCTTACTCCAAATACATAATTATTGGCTCCTTGCATCGCGGATAAAATATATAAGTGTAATGATTTCCACAAAGGTGGTAGCGTCCGACAGATTGTGTTAACACGCTTGGGACCCCCGCAGTGCGCAGTGGGAGGCCGCTCCTGTATACGAGCGGTAATCTCAAATATGAAAATATTGTCTATGACTCTATGACACGCTTCATAGCAAAGATTTGACAGTTTTTTATACAACTAAAGTGTATAGGTATGGTGGTAGTTTCTCACTAATTACAAGGAACTCTGCTACTAGTTTTATTGATTGAATGATCTTGCGATCCTGTATGGCTACATGATCGCAAGATCATTGAATTCGAGATTTATTATAACAACATACGTAAGAGCTTACGGCACCATCGCACCGACAAGACATGTGAGAGAAACCCATGTTTTTGGCATTCGCCCCCTCAAATGATTACTTTTTTAAACAAAAACCAAACAACCAAATCTTGATAAAAACTTCAATATCAATATCCGTTAGCCAATTTCAAAGATCTTCTTGATCAACGGTCTGAAAGAGTCCAATGGACGTAGGTCACCACCAAAGAGTTGATGACGATCTTGGGCCACCTCCATGCATCGACTACCCGCAATCGATAGCAATATCCTACTAATATTATAAACATGAAAGTTTGTGAGGATGTTTGTTCCTCTTTCACGCAAAAACTACTTCACAGATTTTGATGAAACTTTACAGTAAAACAGCTTATTCATCAGAATAACACATAGGCTTCTTTTTATCCGGGTATCACGCGCGTGAAGCCATGGGCAGAAGCTAGTAATATTATATATTTAAAAAAAAATCCATATTTATTCCATATTACATAATATTGTAATATGGAATATTTTTTTATTGGAACATAGTTTTAATAAACATTAAAAATACGATTGTTCGGACGAATGTTGAGATACGGAGATAATTTTCTCTACTTATTTGGAGACTTAAAATCTCAAAAAGATTACTCGATTACTCTCTAGAGATATCGTGTAAATATTAATTAAATTGTTTATTAGTTTGTTGCAAAATATATGTATAGTATTTTATCATGACTATTGTTTGCAAAAAAACTAAAAATCTATTGAACAGACATTTTAATTTGCCCTGCATCCAGTATGATGTATCGGTACACCAGGTGAGGTCGCATTCCCACAGGAGCGGCCGACAGATGATGATGGATCTGCCGCGCAACTCATTGTTCTCAACCACTCAGCGTTTTGTCCCGCTGACAAATTCCGGGTCATTCGCTATTATGATGTTTGCGACATTCATACGTCCGCTATGATGCTCCAAAGTAACCTAAATAAAAATTAAAATCTGGCTACGTTGTATTGAAAGTAATGGCAGACTGACACAACGCTGACAGCGTTGTAAAAATCATGTTCTAAAATGTTCTCACTTATAATTTGTGGTTATAGTGCATGTCGAGTATTCCGTTCCGTTACACGGCACGTTGGCGTCGGGTGCTGGATAATGCCCGCGACAGTATCTAGCCCAGCCGTGACCCACCACCACTCCCAACAACAACAGTTATGGACACAAAACGTCGTCGAGCTACACAATTCAATATACTCGTATTTCGGAGTAATTTGATGTTCGTTAAAGAAACTCTGAGACCGTGAACCAGAACACAATGGTTGAATAGCCATTTGTTGTTGCCGTTGAAAGGCAGAATAATTCCGAAGTAGTTATTCACGCGGCAGTTAGGCGCACTTACGAAACCGAAATGTCGACGTTTCTGATGGAGCGGCCATTTTTAGTCCATCTACGCGATGGCGTGACGATAAGCTCTTGAAGTAGTGTCGAATTTTGGCATGGACAATCTGAAATGTAAATCTACGAGTAATAAAATAACACTAACCTTGCTGACTGTTTTTTCGTGTCGTTTTTTTCTCCTTCATCCAAGGGTACTCAGGTACGTTGAGCCCACCGCCAGGGGACGGTAGGTCGGCTCCGTATCCGGGTGGTGTGTGCTGCGGACTCAGCTCTCCAGCTCCGAGCTGCGGTAACGCGGTCATGAACTCAGCCATTGAGGGTTGGCTGTTGATGAAGCCGGTTTCTGTACACGTTTCGAGCATGGGGTGTGGTGCTCCCGCGGCCGTAACGGCTGCAAGCCAGAATCCGTTGCCGCCATGTTCCATCCGCGGATGCTCCTGCCCTGGCGCCGGCCCCATCGGAGGTGTATTCCTCGCCTTCACGGAAAAGTCCTCTTCCATCTCATCGCGCACCCCCATACCGACTCTGGTCTGTTTCCCTCTTATGCTGGGGAAATCTTCGCATTTTATTTTGCGCACTAGTGGGTTATTTTCCAGCGGCAGGGCGGTGTTGCATATCTCTTGCATCGCTGCCGGTCTCCACTGTCCGTGCGATCATTCATGTGATGAATGCGTTTCCCGTTTTGTAGCATGCGTCAACATTTTCGTTTACGCATCGGGTTGAATGGTTGAACTGTGTTCGTATTGAAGCATTTTATCACTGTGGCATTTTATCTGGAAAGAGACGTTACATAATATTAATTTGTAGTAAGTAGTTTGAAGCTTCAATGATTTTCATAGGCAGCGCCTACACGTCAATTTCTCAGACTTCGTAGGCACAAGGTCCGCCTAATCGTTGTCAATTTAGGACTAAATTGAGAGGCGCCAAATTAAATGTTACGGGAGGAGGCTGTCTCGCGGTTATTTCGCAATTATCAGACGTCAGACATTACCGCGGTTTTGTGTCGAATAATTTGAGCGCGTTACGTCGTGATGAACCCGCGAATAATGAGCGCACGAAATTGTTTATTGTAATTTAGTGGACGACATGAACTGAGTTGTACGTGACTACCAGTTAGCAGGCCATCAAAATTGTCATGAACTCTTAAGTGAAATATGGGGAATGTTTATGGTTGGTCCTGTGCTTCACCGTTGCGCCTAATATAAATAATGTTTAGACCATCCCATTAGTCAAAATTATTTCAAAATATACTTCTCTTCATTTTGTCCACTTTGTTCTACTATTTATACTTAATTACACCTACTTACTTAAGGTTTGGCTCGGCTATCTACTTTTTGTTTTAAAATCCATACGATTGTTATTCTGTGATGCGGTTACGTGGGGATTCCAAACCATTTTCAAACGTGTCGTCATTATTTTTATCGCCCGCAACTGGTGGACGCACCACGTTGCACGCACCCTTTCAACAAGGCGAGACGTAAACGCGAAAATGTTCGCGATATCCTGCTTTCGATGGCTGGCTGGGTACTGGCTGAATGTCAATTAAAATTCAAACCGCGTTCGAAATACGATTTTTTCCACAGGAATTTGCGGCGTGCCCGAGTGAAATGGCGGGAACGCGCCTTTTTGTTTTATTTTATTTTTTGAAAATGGAACGGCTGGCGGTTAAACCTATTTTAATGCGTATGGGTTGCGCTGTGTTTTGAATTAAAATTTTCTGTCTGTTTGGAGAATACATTGTGCACAGCGGATGGACAATGAAATGTAATTTCCGTTTGAAAATGATCTGTTACTGGTGCACCTTGGTAATTTTTTTTAGGTACAGTCGTGTGCTAAATATATTTAACTTTAAAATCCAAGAAACCTCAGTTAACATCTTATAATACAACTTTCATCTTATGCTTTGAGCAGTTGATACAGGTGTGTTCTGCTGTAATGATTGCATAAATGAAGAATAGCTCTGGATAATAATAGGTTTGCTCGTAAATCGACATTTCTTTTATTTATTTCTTTTTAACTTTGCCATTTTCTATATTTAGATTTTTGCATGCTTATTGATATGATAGAACATAATTTAACGTTTTTATTAATTTATCTAGACTATTAGACTATTTATCTAGATTTTATTAAAACTCATTGTATTAACAATATGTTCGCGCAAATAAATGAATCTGAATCTGAATTTGAAGAAACGGACAAGAAAAAACTATGTAGGTAACCTACATCCATTGGTAACTACTTTTTCAATCTTAGGACAGTCTTATTTCTGATATTATTTTTGAACATTAACAAGTAAACGAATCGAAGTAAGAAGGTACTGAATTCCTACTCAGGGACATACTTGCCAAGCAATATAAGTACCTAGATACTTAGTTTGTCCATGGTTTGAACAAGTTGTTCAGGTACCTTATCAATAAAGATTTGCTCGCAAAAGTATAAATTAGGATTTTGTGAGAGATGGTTATTTTCTAAGCGCGGATTTAAGTCGTCTCCTAAAAATAGGGCCATAAACAAATTCATAAGTAGCCCGTTTGGGGTTTTTATGTGATTTTAAGGGGTGCTCTCAGGGGTGCTCCGGAAAAGTGAAACGCGGCGTAAAACCTTTGGAGCCCTGCTGTGAGACAAGGGAAAGGGCTCCTTCACTGCGTTTTATTTTATTTAAAAACATCTCTTCAGAAGTAAGGTAAGGGTTCGAATGTCAAATCATGCCGGGTTTTATTTGTATAAAAAAATGTTTCTACTTGCGAGACGCTATCGCTAGGAGCCTCTATTATTATATTAAATAAAAATAAATAATGCTGGACATTTTCACACAGCATCATCTACCCCAAACTAAGCAGAGCTTGTATTATGGGAACTAAATTACTGATATCCTACTTATATACATTTTTTTGTAAATACATACATAATATACATAGAAAACACCCAGACCTGAGACAAATATTTGCTGATACAAACATTTGTCCCGTGGCGGGAATTGAACCCGCAACCTTCTGTGTCCCAAGCGGACCTTCGCCCACTGCGCCACAGAGGTCGACAAAGTCTGTTATGTTATGTCTGTTACGTCTGTCTGTTATGTTATGTCTGTTATTATGTTAAGAGTATAAGGTTTTTGCTTGTTCGTGTGTTTTTTTGTCTTTTATCGTAATGCGATTTCTTGCAATCGATTTGTTGACCTTTTCGTTTCGGATATCGGATAAGTAAGATTAAGTAACAGCTGATTTATTGATTAGGTATTCATATTGTAAAAACGGGAATTTTCACGTTCCGCACTATCGCGTCGTGCACTTCGCAACGCAGAGAGAGAGCGTCGCGATCAGTCACCCTGATGAAGACTCTCGGAATGAGTCGAAACTTAGTCGGTGCCTTCACCGATAGTGCGGTAGGTACGGTAAAATTCCCGTTTTTCAATATGAATAGTCAAGTTCACGATAGTTTTTGGATAAGGTATTACTGAAGATAGCTAACTTTTACCTTTAAGCCATGTTGGTCTAGTAAGCGGTACCCCGACTTCCAATCCGGAGGTCGTGAGTTCGAACCCGGTTTGCACCAATGCATTTTTCCACCAGAAAAAATACGTGCTCAAAACGGTGAAGGAAAACATCGTGAGGAAACCGGCATGCCCTAACACCAAAAATTCAAAGGCATGTTATAATAAGCGGCGATGGGAAGGGATTTGACGACCTCTGTGCCGCAGTGGGCGAAGGCCCGCCTGAGACGCAGATGGTTTCGGGTTCGATTCCCGCCATGGGAGAAATGTTTGTAAGATCTACAAAGATTTGTCTCGGGTCTGGGTGTTTTCTATGTATAATATGTATGTATTTACAAAAAAATATATATAAGTAGTATATCAGTCATGTAGTTCCCATAATACAAGTTCTGCTTAGTTTGGGGCTAGATGATGCTGTCTGAAAAATGTCCAGCAATAAGTAGTAAGTATTTAATGGCCTTGCAACCTTGGTGACCTCAAAGATTTACTCACTGAGTATATTTCTGAAGATGTCCATAATGAGGAATAAAGTCGGGAGTGTTTTTTTTGCTTTTGTGCAAATAGCCGATATACAAAACAAAAGTTCTTATCTAAATAGAATAACCCCATTCCAAGATAGTTATACAATATGTGAACTCTGTAAACTGTTATGTAGAGAACGGTCTCGAGTCTACACCCACCGAGATCAATCGAGGTCCTCTATTCAATAAAGTATCAAGTTAAACAGCAGGTTTAAAAAAAGATAAGATGTATTTGCAGTAGATGTTCATATTTTTCAAAATGATGTCAAAGTAATTAATTTATATAAAGACTAGCTGCGCCCCGCGTTCATCCGCGTGAGTTTCGATTCCGTGGGAATATCGGATAAAAAGTAGCAGTAAAGTATTTTACTGCTACATAAATACCCTTGATGATAAAACTATTTATTTGAATAAGAATGAATACTACGATACGAATGTAACCAACTGTTGTTTCTACCGAGTTGATCTAATTAAATTTTAGAACACAAAAGCTGCTATTGTGACTTAACGATGATAGTTAGATATATTTCCTCGAGGACTTTTTTGTAGGTAATAATGAGTACTTTAATCAAGTAGTATATGATTATTATGTATCATCAATAGTTTTCTCAGAGCACGCCAAATTTTATATGCAAAATGTTGCTACTTCGGGTTACATTATTGAAATTTTCTTAAGGATTTCAATTTTTTTTGAAAATAAATTATAACCTATGTTTCTTCCTGATAATTTAGCTTTCCTGGTGAAAAATGGTTAAAATAGGTCCAGTAGTTTCGGAGCCCATTCGGTACAAACAAGCAAACAAACAAAAAAATATTTCCTTTTTATAATATTAGTACAGAATTATAGATGTACACAGCAAAAACTATAAAATTATCTACTAGACGACATAAAAATCGATTACAAAAAAATCACATTATAATCTGACAAGCTGTTTCGGAGATAAATGGTAAAAGATCAATAAACAACCTCATATGGCAAACGCATATACAGGCTCCTGTCGTCGCGAGTAAAAATAATGTTAACAATACTTTTACATGCATATAGCTACTTATCGCAGGCGACTGTACCTAGGTAGTATATCCTGCAATCAGCCAGCCGATTCAAAAAAGCCAAGAAGCAAGGGGCTATTATCGTCAATTTATGCTTGTACAAGTAAATAACATCTGCGTGCAGGCCGGGCCAAGCAGTGGTTAGGGCCCAATTTGCCCGCCATAACGATTTCCTCTTCGGGGAACCGAATGGCGTGAGTCCGATCCGAATACCGCCCACTGTATACCGTCCTGTTGTACAGTGCCACTTATAACGTTGAAGTCATTGAACTACAAGGGTTTTGGAAGTACCTACTCAGCTATTCATACCCCCAATTTATGCCACGAAATTTTACAGCTATACCGAAGTAGGGTAAAAAAATAAATGAATGCGCCCAATCGGTTTAAATCAACCCACAATATAAGTAGAAATGTTCTAAATTTAATGTTTCGATTTCATGCTGATTACTTATTGGGATATCTTCAAAAACCTGTGTAAAGATTATTAAAAAAAAAACACTTTTTCCAAAAATTGTATGTGCCTGAATTACAAGTTTGACAATGACACAGATATTATACAATGAGCTCCGCTCCAGGTCTAATCTGTATATGGGTAGCCCAGATTGTGTTTGACAAAAATAAAAATATTAAATAGAGATAAACAAATGCAAGGCAAACATTTAAATTGGGTAGGCACTATAAAAAAATGATACAAAACATCCTGAGAAACATCGAAACATTTTTATCAGGCCGGGCAGAATTAGGTAAATTAAAGTTTCGATAATAATTTCCAATAGACAATACTTAGTCATGTTTGTAACTTAACAGGGTCTCCCAGAATATATATACTATTAACTGTAGATAAGACACAGTGCTCCAATAGATACCCATTAATTTTCCAATATATTTCTTTACAAGTATTATTTTCTGGCTCTATTTTTATGTATTGTATCCAAACAGGGACCTTGGAGGTGACTCGTACTTATGATGGTTTTAAACAAGATATTTCTAAGGTAAACTTCAAAATATTTTTTCACCCTTAACTCTATTTAAGGAAGGTTAACACGCATTCTATACATCTTAAATCTTCTCAAGCGTATGTCTTATATGAAACCACAAAAGTGGTCTGGTAGATATTTCTCATAAAAAACTGAAGACAATCTTTTCAGTAAATATGGGTTAACCCATAAAGAATAAGGGTTATCTTGAATAAAAAATACTTAGGGTTTTTGGTCTAACTGGTTACTCTTATAACACGGTTAACTGGTTATTTTTCGAAGCAAATATTTTGCAAAATAATTTTACTTAACGTCTCGCAATTTGGCACATCGATATGATCTGTATTTGAGACGTCCGAGTGAAGCTTCATTATGGTTAAGTTCTTTCTCACGCGACGCGCACGCATGCCATAATCGACCGCATGTCGTTTATATGTCACTATGATTGTATGATGAAAGAAATGTGTTATGAATCTCTACATTTTAGTTTCGTGCTCGATTAAAACTGTATTCTACATGGATAGATGACAAACTTGAGTCTTAGGTATAGTATAGTACAAGCACCCTAAAAAAATTGGTACGACTTAAAAAAAAACCTGATGTAGCCGTATCAGTGGCCCAGTGGGCGAAGGCCCGCCTAAGACGCAGAAGGTTGCGGGTTCGATTCCTGGCAAATGTTTGTATCTGCAAATATTTGTCTCGGATCTGGGTTATTTCTATGTATAAAATGTATGTTTTTACAAAAAAAACAATGATAAGTAGTATATCAGTCATGTTATTCCCATAATACAAGCTCTGCTTAGTTTGGGGCTAGATGATGCTGTGTGAAATGTCTAGCATTAGTATTATTATCAGTATCGGTAAAATCGGAGAATATTTTTCTGGAATGCCTTCCGATTTGACATCAGAGAGCGATACGCCGGTCTTCGTAGGTACTGCGGTGTAAAAAGCAAGGAAAACTACTGCTCAAGCATTCCCATAAAAGTAACTGACGAAAATTGAGGTAATGCTTCAGTTGTACAAGAGCATTTTGGATGAAAAATGAACGATAAAATATAAGTTGACAGAGCTACTTATTAATTGAGACAAACAAAAAGTACACATGTTATGTCTAAACACGACGTATGGTCTTCCAACCTATGCAAAGCAAAAAAGGCTTATTTACGAACTGAGTCTGTATTGAGAGTTCCTTTTCTCCTACAGTTTCGGCAGCCTTTAATATGGGAGGGCCATAAATAAAGTTTACAAGCTATTTCGTAGTGACAAAGTACTAGGGTCGTGTGTAGCGGAAAGTATACATCATAATTCTGCTCGTAAACGTCTGGGGTACATCACTAGCGCCGTGATTCCTGATGGATGACTGAGGGTGCGATATGGTACTGAAGTGAGTAATTTACTGAAAACGATACGATAGTAGTAAAAATTAGAACTAGCTATTTACCTAGGTATTTAAAAATAACATCTTTGCACTGCACTATCTAGCGGTGGTTTTTCGGTAAAACCTTTCTTCGTTCAAAAGAAACCAGCTCTCGCAATTTCAGATCTCTAGGACTTAAGGTTTTGGTTGTGCTTTGATTATCAGTCAGTCAGTCATGCAACGATTTTATATAAGTGTTTAGAAAAATCGTTTTGTAAGGTGTTACGTTTTGACCTTATGATAGGATTGATAAGGTGTTTAACCTATCTTAAAATAGTTTCGTCACTAAAATATGTTTTTATTTTAGAAGATTTAAACACAGCGTTGGCCTAGTGGGCTTTACCTTGGCTTCTGATCCGAAGTTCGTGGGTTCCAACTCGGCTGTGTACCATTGATTTTTTTAAATTTATATTCTCTTTATACGTGCCTTAAACGTTAAAGGAAAACATCGTAAGGTAATCGGCATGCCCAAGAAATAAACATGTGCCACAAACAAGTATGTGGCATCGGTTAGTGTTCCAATAAGCGGTGATGGGCTTGCGACCTGTCACGTGGAATGCTAACTGTTATGCAAAACTCAGACATGTGCCAAATATAATCCCGATTCCCGATTATATTAGGAACCATCGGGAAACGGCGGGTTCGATTCCCACCGCGCGGGACAGTTGTTTGTATGATCTACAAATATTTGTCTCGGGTTTGGGTGTTTTCTATGTACAATATGTATGAATTTACAAAAAAAAATAGTAGGTAGTTTATCAGCCATGTAGTTCCCATAATACAAGCACTGCTTAGTTTGGGGCTAGATGATGCTGTGTGAAAGCGTCCAGCATTATTTATTACTAGCCTCTGCCCACGGCTTCGCCCGCGAAGTGTCCGGATAAAAAGTAGCCTATATGTTATTCTAATGTATAAACTATGTTACTGTTAAGTTTTATCAAAATCCGTTCAGAAGTTTTTGCGTGAAAGAGTAACAAACATCCATCCTCACAAACTTTCGCGTTTATAATAGTAGTAGTATAGTAAATTCTTTTAACTTATCGTGCGTTTAAAATGATCCATCTCTTAAAACAATTTACTCTGCTCTTAGATGAAAGGGTTCTGAGACACTTCGCATCAGATTGAAGACTGTGATGGATCACGCAAGGGAGGGAGCTCGAGAGGAACTTCTTACTTATTGCAAATTAAAGTTATTACATTACGGCTTTTAAACTTCCAACTCTCTCTTAAAAATGGCAATATATATTACCTAGTTGTATTATTCTGTTGTCTGAGAGCAGTTTCAGAGCCACGACATAGTCTGGACCAACCGGAATGAGAGCCAGAGGACGCTCGTAAGAACGCTGGTCCGACGAAATAATCAAAGTCGCAGGACAAAGCTGGATGGAAATGCTTATTATTATTATTCTGTTGTATATTTTTTCACAACAGCCTACATAGTCCTTACTCCACGTCGGTGGAATTGGTACCAAGGACACGGTACTGGTTCCACAACACCCAGAACCCAGAACAAATATCTATAAATGTATTAGTACATTTAAACAACTAACCTAACCGTCATTCTTTTCAATAGTTCTCTCCATCCCAAGGTTGTCTGGAAGAAATAGCTTTCAGCGATAATCCCGTCTTATAATTCTTATTCTAAGTGGGGAACTGAGGTCTGCACTGACTTCTTGCATTGCGGTGTATTGTGCATTATCCCCCTTCTAACCTGACGTCAACCAGCCCAACTCCTTGAAGTAGCGGAGGACTCCGGGTTGCTGACAGCAGTGTTCCAGTATTCCTGAACTTCTGTCAGTTAATGATAAGACCGCCTATTGTGCATTTATTTAGTTGTTTTTTCTTTTATTATTTGTCTGTGTTTTGTACTGTAAAATGATGTTATGTACAATAAAGAGTTTATCTATCTATATATCTATCTAACCTGCACCTCTTGCGTCAGACGGCTACTCGCCCGCCGCACCACCACCGATGTCTAATGGCTGGCAGTTATCGATAGCCATCATTTTTGTTGTGAATTCTCTTTGACGAAAGTTAAGAAATATTTGGTCTGTCAAAATGCCACATTATGTGTGGTCGGCGTGGTTGATCTTACCCCACATTATATGTTGTATGGTCGGTGTGGTTGATCTTATCCCACATTATGTGTGGTCGGTGTGGTTGATCTTATCCCACATTATGTGTGGTCGGTGTGGTTGATCTTACCCCACATTATATGTTGTATGGTCGGTGTGGTTAATCTTATCCCACATTATGTGTGGTCGGTGTGGTTGATCTTACCCCACATTATATGTTGTATGGTCGGTGTGGTTAATCTTATCCCACATTATGTGTGGTCGGTGTGGTTGATCTTATGCCACATTATGTATTGTCGGCACATCATGTTTTCTTATTCCATTTTCCTCTCTCAGTCACAAACTCAGTACTCACTCCTTATGCCGTAAGTGGTTTTTACAACGAAACTCTACCGTAGTCCGGGGCTTGTGGAGCCCATATTTTGTAGACGACATACCATTTCAAATACCCGCTAGAACAGCTTATAAGCTTTAATACCTGGGATTCTTTTAAGCTCGTGTCTAAGCTTTATGTTTAACTAGCTTCTGCCCACGGCTTTGCCCGCGTGGTACCCGGATAAAAAGTAGCCCATGTGTTATTCTGATGTATAAGCTATATTACTGTAAAATTTCATCAAAATAATAATAATGCTGAACATTGTTCACACAGCATCATCTAGCCCCAAAGTAAGCTTGTGTTGTGGAAACTACATGACTGATATACTACTTATATATATTTTTTTGTAAATACATACATATTATACATAGAAAACACCCAGACCCGTTCAGTAGTTTTGCGTGAAAGAATAACGAACATCCATCATCACAAACTTTCACGTTTATAATAGGAAGTAGGATGTTAAAAGTTAAGCATATTTAATCAGTTTAAATTGGCCAAATGTTCACTGAAAAACGTCATAGACTTGCGAGTTTGATTATTACCAACATTCCGGCACAGTTGCATGTGCCACGAGGTCATAGCAAGATCATGGCGCATGTAACCATGGTAATATTACGTAAGTACACAAATCAAGGTAAATATCTCATTTTTAATGAAAATTATATTCATAACCATGATAGTATCAAAAAACTCACCTTGTATTATGAAATTTCACTAAACTAATTTATATTTTGGCCAGTATCTCATACAAAATGTACTAGGACGTATCCCAACAAACACACTTTATATTCACAACACGAAACAAGCACCGTTTTATATACAGCTGATACATTTAGTATGTGGCAGATAGTCCACACACGTAGCCTGCGGAGCCAGCGTAGCCACGTAGTATGGGCGTGTCTTGAAACCGCCCAGCGACGGAGGGCGGGTCGATCGCTCTTATAATATATTTACTGCATTAATATTGAAACTTATACTGTTATTTCACCTGCATAGACATGTGCAAACTTCATGATATAGTAATGTTCCGTGGCTTTTACCTTACCTTATTTTTGATCCTGTGCTTAAGACACTTTATGCTAATCATAAAAAGGTTAGCCCTCGATTAGCGCTAGGTTTGTATCAATTGAAATAAGATCAAAGCAACCAATTTAAAATTTGGAAGATAACTTCATCATAAATTATAGGTATCTATTATTCAAAATTATAAAAAATAGAAATTACCTACTGAATTGATAGAAAAATCGTTGATTTGTGTAAAACTCTTATTGAATTAATCAATTTGTATTTATCTTTCTGACTAAAGTATAGTCAGAAAAAGTCGAATGAATCGTTACAAAAACCTTTTCGGCTCTGCGTCTACATCCTCTCGGTAAATGAAAAACTTTTTTATCTATTTTCGCTCCTGTTACATAGGTATCTATTTATTTCAGTTAACAACATGAACAACATGTAAAATGTTGAAAATAGGCCCAAAACCTTGAATATATCTATGTATAACTAGCATGTATGAAGAATGTAATGAGAGTGAATGAAGCAAAAGAGGTGTGTCAGGATCGTAGCAATTGGAAATCCGTAGTGTCTGCCTACCCCTCCGGGAAACAGGCGTGAGTTTATGTATGTATGTGTATGTATGTATTTATAACTAGACACTAGATGGGTGCGTATATCGTTTGATAATTGTATTTTCCTTACATTAATCTACAGCAATAAGTGATTGCTTTAAGTGCTTGAGTATTAATGGATGCTTGTATACTGAGTTACTCACTATCTGACCAGCAGTGGTAGCTACATAAATATACCTACTATGTACTTCTGGGTAGCTTGATAGTCAAATATGAAAGTGCTACTGAGTAGTACCAACGCATAAGTAAATAAATAAAGCTGGACATTTTTTACACAGCATCATCTAGCCCCAAAATAAGCAGAGCTTGTGTTATGGGAACTACATGACTGCTAAACTATTTATATGCATTTTGTTTGGAAATACTTTTTTTTTTCAACCCCGCATCCCTTCTGCGTCTCTGGAGGGCCTTCGCCCACTGAGCCACATAGGTCGCATGAACTTGTGTTGACCGAAAAAAAATTAATCGGCCCTCAAAGGTGGCATAGCCTTGGCTAGAGCTGAACCCCAACTGTAATAATAATTCCCCCAAAGAATGCCACTAACGGTCTCCCATCCAAGCTCCATTCTGGAAGTTGCTTCATCACTCGATTATCTAATTGATCAAGTTATTATAAGTAGAATGCTTCTCAATACAGCTGTTTTACAACTGGGAATTAAGAAGGAAAGATAGATATACCTACCTAGCAGTATGTAAGTAAGTATCTATATTTAAAATAAACAGTAAGTATGAAAAAAAAACTCGTTAAGAAATTGAAAATCACTAGAAAATGATATGGTCGAATTAGTCGATTGAGCGTAGTTTCATAGTACTACTATTATATAAACGTGAAAGTTTGTGAGGATGGATGTTTGTTACTCTTTCACACAAAAACTACTGAACGGATTTTGATAAAACTTTACAGTAATATAGCTTATATATCAAAGTAACACATAGGCTTTACTGTTAATCCGGGTACCACGGGCGAAGCCGTGGGAAAAAACTAGTAATATAATAATTAAGTAGGTACTTATAATATTTTCTTGACTAGAAATAAAAAATAAGTTCGTTAGGGGTACCTATCATAACTTAATGATAGGTACCTGTATGAAAAGCGTGTTGGGTTAGGCTTACCAAGGCAAAATCCTCTGTAGATCCAATAGGGCTTGCAAAGTAGAATATAATACAATAGTCACTAAAATATCACACAATGTTTCAAATTTGCAATCCACCTTTATAAATAAGTCGTTGAAAAAAAATTAACACTACACTTTCACCACTTAAACAATATAATTAATTATTATAAAAAATTCTAACGACGTTATCACAACGCAAAAAATGCCAGAATCAAAACACTAGGCACCAAGCATACAGTTACCAAAACATTATTATTATCAGTAGGAAATTGTTATCAGTCCTATCGGAATGTCAGTGTGGCGTGGCGACTGTCAAATGTCTACTAAACGAATCGTCACTGCTGAGTTGCCGCCATGCCCACTTCTGTAGAACCATACACACCATAGAGCATAGCTCACAAATGCATAAAAACAAATATACTAATCTATTCTTTACAGTAAAGAGCTCTATATACAAAACCTACACATTGCGAGTTACACCCTTTTTCCCCTATGAAATACTTTTTTAAAATAAATTATCTTAGCTCCTCGCACAACAGTGAAGTGCCTATCTTGCATCTTTTTTGTTGAAGTTTGTTTGTACAGATTTACAATTTTATTTTTGGGAATTTCAGTGCCAAATATTTAGAATGAGCTATTTTAAGTTAGAAAATGTAGTTTTTGAAAGTAGATCTATGAAAATGCCTTCTAAATCTGATTTCTGGAGCAAGTTGAGTAGCGCTGTCTCATTTACTCCCACATTTCTTGTTTGTTTCACGATACGCGATTGGGCCAATAGCGTTTACGGAGCATCCCACCTTACGGCGTATAAACTACTGTAGAATATTGTGCTCTATCACTTGTAAATAAAGTTTAACTTTTGAACATTTAATTCGAAGTTACCGGCGTTTGTCACGCAAGAGTTCTAATTTTAAATCAAGTGTAGGCGGAGCTCTTGTGTTGGAGCTTTTATATTGAAAAACAAAATGTCTTTAACGAAAACCTGTTTCGAGAAACTTAAGCCTTTTATGCACGAAAGTTTAAAGTTTAGCGTTGGAAGCGACATAGTACCTTTTGCGTCCGATCGCAATGCTTCGAGCAAGACCCGATGAAATAAAGTAAAAAGTTAGTAACCGGCTTGTCGGTGTCTTTCTTTTGTTTGATTTTTGTTTCGTGAACGGGACATCGCATGAGAAATGCAACAATATGGCGTCTGCGTCGCATCCATCTGTAACCAGGCGTATGTATTTTCATAAATCAATGAAAATACTATATCGTACACGACAAGACAATTCCAAAAAATAAAGAAATAATAAACTATGAGTAAGTACTTAGGTACAATGCTTATCGCTTAGAAGCTATCTCTTCCCGGCAACCTTAGGATGGAGAGGAATCTATGAGATTGTATGAATGGTTGGTATGTAGGTACATAGGCACCTATTAATTGATAAATGAGGAGAGTGCAATGTATGACTTTCTCATTATAAAAGTCAGCCTTTATACCTACAACCTATCAAAAGTATAAAAAATCCCACTTCAATTCATTAAAACTGACATCTTAAATCTTTCAGTGTTTTGATGTTCAAATGAACCTTACTGCAATGTTTTCTGAAACAAGCAGAGCTTTCTAACAATAAATTTTTCTACCGAACTTAACACATAAAACAATTTATAGATGGCATAACAAATGCCGCAGTTAGCGTCGCCGTTCGTCTGAGCGTCTTCGAGTGAACTCATTACGGGTGTCGGTCAAGGCCTCGAGGTAGCTTCGGTGGGTGGTCGCCTTAATTACACCCTACGTTTAGGAGTCTTTCTCGCGGCATTCTTAAATATTGTTCCTATCATGATCACAGAATGCGTACAGTGTGTTTACTCACGAAACAGTGAGGAAAAACTTACGAATATCAAAAAACAAAAATGAATTGGTATTATTAACATTTAATAATAAATAAATAAATACCCAACAAACATCCAAAGACCCTGACCTTACACTAGGATTCCCTGTGTCTTGATCATCAGGAATTATGAGTATCGAGGCACACACCAGCCACCATCAGTCAGGCTCGGAACAAATATCCGCAGAACATGGAAACATTGGTCCCGCAGTGGGAATTGAACCCGCACCTCTTATGTCGCAGCCGGGCACTCTCCCTCTGTGCCACCGATTTATACTTCTAGTCAAAGTTAAAAGGTAAATTGATAAATTTTACTGAGCTTGCCTATCTAAGCCTTTTTAAGGTTCACTCGCAATCATGTTTACTTTTTATTCAGTTGTAAGTCAATTCAATAAAATTGTGAACTTGGTTTTGTTAGTACTTACTTTCTTTTTATCGGTTGTACATTTCGCTTTATTTTTTTTCCTATCCTATATAAGTTATGAATAAAAGCCCGGTGCATCTTATATTTATCTCCATCCGGCATTCCGATGGTCACTCAGCTCCATAAAATTAACTTTAATAGCCACTTGTAGCCTCCAAGCTTCGCTTCGTTGAATATTCAGCAAAGACTTAAAAGGAATAATTAAATATGGTTAAAACTTATTTACGTATTCCGAGCAACGATCCGGCAATCAGCTATTCATAAGATGTTTTATCCATTAGCTGCTTTTTAGGGCTCCGTACTCGATAAGTTAATATCGAATGGCGACCACTAACCGGATGGTGGAGTATAGGAAGGCACAATCCTATAGATTGCTTGCTTATATGTGGAATTCGGTTAATAAAGGTAGCCCATGATTTTATTATTAAAGCTTAATTTCCGTAAAATGGAAATTTTCTCATACCAACCGTACTTCGGTGAAGGCGCGGACTAAGTTTCGAATCATTAAGAGTCTTCATACCTGATTTCGCCTTGACACTCTGTAGAGAAGGACTGTCCAGCAGTAGACTTCAAGATGCTGTTGATGACGATCCAAAAAGTGCTAATGTGAAAATGGGGCTCCAGCCAGGGTTTTTAGAAAAAAAAAATCGAAGAAAGAAATGCAACATTGACTACCTCGGTGGCACGGCGCGGCGGGCGTGTAGCTGGCTCCGATGCAAGAGGTGCGGGTTCGTATACCGGTCCGGGACAAATGTTTGCATGTTCTGCAGTTATTAGTTCCGGGGTTGGGTCTTGTGGTACCGCGGTTCTCATTGTTCATGCCAACGATACAGGGAATCCTATTGTGGGGTTAATACTCAGCACGTTCTGTTTTTAAAAACAAAATATTTAACAGTTAATTATTGCTTATTTTTTTTATTGTTAAACCCAACCACTTAAGTGGACCAATACCACAAAAGTTCCGAAAGAATGCAACGGCGTAGCCGCGTCCACTGGACTACGTCGCGTGAGAAAGGACACCGTGGCTTCTAGCCGGTAAGAGCCTGGCATAACCCTCAAACAAAACAAAAAAGGTATGGGACCCTCAGTATGCGAGTCCGACTCGCGCTTTGCCGGTTTTTATTTGTTCCAACTTACCAACCTCTACCAAGGTAGGTAGAGGTATATGTTGAATATACCTCTACCAAGGTAGGTAGAGGTATATGTTGAATATGGTATGTAGAGAGGCACTTCTAAGTATTATATTTTTTTTATTTAAGCTGTCTGGTCATGTGCCCGATGGGTAGAGCATTACCTGCCTACTACTAAGGAGTGGAACCTTTTATTAAAAACCGATTAATTTCGATTAAATACCGGTAAATATTTTCGGAGACAACCTCCGTGGCGAAGCCCCGCCTAGGACTCAAAAGGTTGCGAAGGTTCCAACACCAGAGGCCTGCCGTAAAGACACAATTTGAAAAGTCTCTTGTTATTGTAATTTTACCGTAACCTTCAAACCATAAAACAGCAATGCGAGCATTAGTGCTTGGAGGTAGAATTAAAATGTTCCTGACTGTTTTTTTTTTAGAAATAGATACTGTGTGGTTACCTATTTCTGCGTCCTTATGTACAGCTCTTTCTTTAACAAACTAACGTAACACATTTATTCTTACAACTGTGTACAAGTAGGTGTATACAAAAAATACAGATTACCAGCTAGCTATCTTAAGACCACTGAAAACTATCTATAGATAGATCAACTGATCCAGATCACTACCAGACCTAAGCGTTCCTAAAATGCTGTCTGCATTGGCAAGCTGAATGACAATGTTAATGCGTTGACAGCTCTTTAAGTTATGGGACACTTTTATGGCGTTTATAGACAAAACACAAAAAAGCAAAACTGTCTGTCTATCCTACTACTATTATAAATGCGAAAGTTTGTGAGTATGGATGTTTGTTACTCTTTCACGGAAAAACTACTGAACAGATTTTGATGAAACTTTACAGTAATATAACTTATACATCAGAATAACACTTAGGCTACTTTTTATCCGGGTACCACGCGGGCGAAGCCGTGGGCAGAAGCTAGTTCAGTTATAACTCGAATGCAAACGTACAATCAGCCAACATTATTTCCAAAAATGGTGAGCGAAAAAAGCGTAAACTTCCACTTTCCCAGTAATTGTAAGTTGTTTGAATATAATCGCAGACCGTGATTGATGCTTCTATATATAGTGCAGTAATTAGTGTGTATCAAGTGTTAATATGCTGTAATTATTCGAGATATCCAAAGATACGAGCACCACACGCAATGGCAGTTTTAATTGTTTTATGTTGAGCAAATATTATGGGTTGAGACATAAGATACACTCACTATTTAGATCCGCAAGTTGATGTCCAGATACTCAGTATGCGAATCCAAGATGATACCAAGATAGATAGATAGATAGATAACTCTTTATTGTACACCACTTAATATTATGTTGCTTCCAAATTCAAACGGAGCAAATTACAAGCTAATCGCGGGAGAACAATGGGCGGTCTTATCACTTAAAGCGATCTTTTCCAGACAACCTTTGGATGGACAGGAATTTACGTGAACGATACAGGACGGTGGTGTATAGACAAAACAAACATACAAAGTGATGAATAATTAGATAAAACATATACTTATACATACATGCATACATGAATACATATACCTACATAAATAATCTATATGATGCAACTCATCAGCATTAGATAAGGACAAATAGTGACTGTGCAAGAAAGTGGTTATCAGAGTCCAAACATTGTATAAGGCACGTTCCCTCCTTAAGCATAGGAGTTATAATTCCATAAACCCATCTCCAATATACTTATTGGAACACCCAATGTTTTAAGCACATAGTAATGCGCTCGTACTTATGTTTTTCCTAACCTATCGATGCAAGCCAGGATCTTTGGATCGGAAGTCGGGGTACCTACTGATCACTAGGCCAACAGATCTTTTGTGGTGAGACATTTCTGTTGAATGTATAAATTCGAGAGAAATGTGTCAACACAAAAGACATCTGCATCTATTAAACTATTTTGAAAATTACTCATGTTCTCAGGGAAAAGTTGGTTCATTACAATGTTTGAAGCATTTCAATCAAAGTCAAAGTGTAGATTTTAATTAATTGAAATTACATGGATCGTTTAGAAACGTCAACTTATAGGTAAGCTACTTAGTAAGTACGTGAATTTAAAATTTTAAAGTGAATTTGCGGAGATTCCTCGCAAATAATTAAGCCTAGAAAAATCAGGCAACAAATTATGCTTGGTTTTATCCGTCATTCAAAAAATAAATAAATATTAATAATGCTGGACATTTTCTCACATAACGTCATCTATAGCCCCAAACTAAGCATAGCTTGTATGCTTAGTTTGGGGATCTACATGACTGATATACCTACTACGTATATACTTTTTTTTTGTAACTACTTACGTAGAAAATACCCAGACCCAAGACAATAATTTGCAGATCATACACACAAACATTTGTCCCGCGGCGGGAATCGAACCCGCAACCTTCTGCGTCTTAGGCGGACCTTCGCCCACTGCGCCAAAGAGGTCGTCAGCTTATGCTGCTTAAGCTTATTCAGCTAATGTGGTGTCAATAAAACAAGGTGAACTCATTAATTGATCAGCCTGCGGTATCCAATTATTTGTTTGATTAAAGTTTTGAGCAAAAAACTAATTCGGTTACAGTCTTCTTTATTTAGATTTAGATACAAATAAAAATAAAACAAACCTGCTTCCATATCGTCGTATAAAAGGCACGAAATTTAAATATCCCAAGCGCCCGGCATGCGGTCGCCACGCTACGCTCGAAGATTCACTATTATTGCGAACAGTGAAATACAAAAAAGGGTTATTTTCTTAAAACGAGGCATACCTACAACAGGTCTACTGGGCCGAAATAATGATTAATGATGGCAAATAAGCGGGTGCGTGCCAGAACGGCACAAAAACCTGGCTGTAGAGTCCACGAACCAGACGCAGTGCACTGAACCGAGCCCAGGATCCTGATGTGTTGATATGGTTAATTATGGATTTTATCGAAATCATCAGGACGCATTGTGATTGTTTGTGGTGAAAGATTTGCCATGAAACTTGTTGCCAGGCAAAGTTTGATGGGAACAACTTTCTACTTTTTCTGACATATATTTTTTTAAATAAAACTTGTTTTTTAAACCAATTTCATTTTGGTATCCGAGCACTGACAAACGTTCGCATGTATTTTTTTTTTAAACAAATTTATCCCATTTATTTATTATTTTCACGGTTGGTACCTACATCACTACGATGATCCTCTACATAGTTTTATGTATTCTGTGACACAGTAAACAAAAAACCGGTTTGAATACAACCAAGCATCTCGTGTATAATCACGTGGAAAGGTGTTTTTTTTAATAAAAAAACGACACTCCCTTACAACGTTTTCCCATTTCCCCCCTTTAAATGCGAAAATCCAAAAACCCTGAAACACGTCGTTGTTTATTTATGATGGTAGCTATAATTCAAATTTTCAAGTTCCTACCTTAAAAAAACCGACACTTCGAAACAAACTTTCACCCCTCGGTTCCCCTCTTAAAATGTGAAAATCCAAAAACCCTGAAACATATAATTATTTATTTATACTCACTAGCTATAATTCAAATGTTCATGTTTCTAACTTCAAAGAACAAAGACTTACAATGTACCTACCTCCCCCCATTTCCCCCCCTTAAAGTGGAAATTTCCAAAAATCCTTGGCAGATGCCTACGTTATAAAATAAACCTGTGTTTAAACAGCTTTCGAGACTTCGTAGTTTTGGTTGTGCGTTTATAGATCAGTCAGTCAGCCAGACAGGACAGATGATATTATAAGACTAGATTGTTCTGATTGACTAAGACGTGTTCGTGTTAGTACATAATATTGCAGAAGAAGCCTTTTTATTCTTCGTGCACCTAGTAAATACTTACGGATTATAAGGTTCGCGTTCGTGTTCGTGTTAATGTATGTATTTGCGTTCGCGTTAATGTTCGTGTTCGTAGAAACAGATTTTTTTACTAAACATAAGTGGCAAACAAACTTACGGCCCACCTGTTTGCAAGCAGTTACTGTAACCGGAGGTGTCACTCGTTCGTTGCCGATCCTGAGAAATTACGTGCGGCTGCGGCCGTAGTCGAGCATTCGTGCAAAATGCGGTTGAAAAGAGTTGTCTATATAAGTGTGGAGCCCTAGTACCTACAAGAGCTCACGCACATTATCAGAGCTGCCCACTCACCAAATACGATGACAACGCAGCAGACTAGTGATGTGACGCTATCCTATTAATTTTATTAATTCAGTACCTACCTAAACAAAACAGGAAAATAATAGTTATGAAAGTACAGTAGTAAAGAACAGTAAAATTTACATATATGGCATGATCAGGCAAGAAAATGTTCTGTTTGGGGGATAATGAAATAATTACGGCTTAATCCAAGCTGGTCAGAATTGCACGCTATCTCATCAGACTTTTATTGTAACAAGAAAATAAAAACAATGTAGAAGTGATTAAAACTTGGGATAAGCAAACGATATATTCTTAATTACTTATGATGAAAGAGTCTTAGAGATATAAAAATTAAAAATTGTAAAAATAAACCCCGACCAATTGAATCTGAAAGCCATAGCAATAAATAATTAAGCATTGAGGTTGTTCAGTTCTAAAAAACTTTCAATCCTACATACTTCTGTTTCATAAAAGTTTGTGTTGCTTTCTTTATGTACGTTCACGTTTTTATTTAGATTTGAATCTTTTGTTTTTTAAAATCTTGCTACCAACATTCCACCATGGAAGGCATTTCTACTCTAGATTCTTCATGAAAAGCACACGTTTTCAGTTCCCATGACAACACAATATTTTACTGTGCAAATCATAAGCTAGGTACTTAATAAAAATAATCGAAACAGACGAAGTCTGGGGCGTCCCAACCGTCCAAATAGGTAGGTATAGTTAAGTAAACCATCGACTACCACCTTGCAACCAGTTCACAAATCGAGCAGCAAAAACGTGCAAAATAATTTCTCTCCATAATGAAGTTTTGGATCGGAGTATTAATCAATTTGTGTAATTAATTTTAGTTGCGAGGTGGCGATGCGTCAGCCGCAGGTACCGACAGGTGGCAAATTTACAGGAAACTGTAATTAGAGACCTTCCGTCCAGATCCACCCAATCCGGTGGAAGCTTGCCGGAAGTCTTGCTTTGTAGTGATTACTTCGACTGACTAAAACATACGATCGGTGGATAAAGGTGGCCTAAGATCTAACGTCATGGCACAGTTGAGGGCAGGATTATGTTCAGCGCTGAATTTCCTTAGACGCAGGTGATTATGATGATATTACATATATACATACATGTCCGGCATTATTATTTATTATACATATAGACACACCTGTTTCCTGGAGTGGTAGGCAGAGACCACAGGTTGCCAAATGCTACGATCATGGCATACCTCTTTCGCTTCATTCATCTTCATCAAATTATTCATATACAAACTCGACGGCTTAGTGTACTTCTGACTTGGCCTTTCTCTACAATATCTCCGATTTGGTCGGAGTACGTTCGTCGAGGCCTTTCCGTTTCAACTCTTCCATTCACACTCGTCTTGTAAACTTATTTTGTTAATCTTCTTTCATCCATCCTTTCTACGTGCCCAAACTGTCTCAACATACCTTCCTTAACTCTCGTAACTACATCTTCATTCACTGCACACTGAAGATGTTCCTCACTCTTAACACGCTGTTCTTCACTCTATCGCTCAAATATGATCATCGGTAAACTCGTATATCGACCAAATAGTGTGTATTAGCTTAGTGGCAGGCAGCTTGCTAATTTGTAGAATTAAACTAACTATTCACAGCTATTATTATTAAATAACTATAGAGGAATGTATTTGGTAGAGAAGTATTGCCCTTACAAGTTTCAAAGACATTGTTACGACTGTTACAAGTAAATAATTGTTACATTTTTAAACACCCGACGTGTTTTAATTCGTTCATTTGGCGCGCCCTTTACTGACTTGTGTCTATGAAACCATTCTTGATATCATTCAAATCGATTGCAGAAAAAGTCAGTTCAATCGAATATGTAGTTTCGGAGATAAATGGTAACAGATAAATAAACAACCTCCTCCGTCAAACAAATATATGGGCTCCAAACATCGCTGGTAAAAAAAAAATATCCGTGGTGAAGCGCGTCTTCGTGGAATGCACGTACTTTGCCGTATAACGATTCCTGAAAATACAGCTAATTTCTCTGTTTTTCCTTCATTTGAAAATGATCTCCTCCTACTAAAGTTTCGACTAAGTCATTCTTCTTATTTGCAAAACATGATTGAAAATCGAATTCTTATGTCGTTTATTCATACCTAGTACAAAACCCAAGATCACAAGCAGCTAGATACCCACATTGGCCACAAGTGTCAGAACAGTTGACAGACGGTCGCGGACCAGAGCATCTGACACTAATGAGCCTCAGCCCTTTCGTGCACATGTCGCATAATACGAGGGTAAATTATACCTTATCACTTGACGGCCTGACATGCCTTTTTGTTTCTGCATGGTCTGTGATGACCTTTTGAAAATAGGTGATGACCTAGCCAATAATTACTAGGTAGATGCACAGAATGAAGATACATATTTTCAGAACATTGAGCTAATGGTACGGGATAGAGGGACAGGGGTGCAGAACGTATAAAGTAGCCAAAAATTATTGCACTAAACTGCACCGTTCAAGCAGAATTAGTAAAGCAACCCAAATGCTTTAAAGAGAAATATACAACCTAAATGCGTTTTTATAAAATAACTAAAGATTATTATTATTATTTTCGATATATTTATAGGGTAGGGAGGGTTGAAAGAATTTTAGTATTTCATGTAAAACAATATTGCGGCTGGTATATATGATCCATCTATACTAATAATTATCGATAGATACTAATGAGATGTAGAGTTTGTTGGTTTTTTATTTGAATGCGCTCTGGAAATACTTGAGTCGAATTTGTCGAATTTTCTCTGTAAAATTGTGTGTTACATACAGTAGAGCCTCGATAGTCCGTACCCAGGCTAATCCGAAGGTCGCTATCCGAACTACCAAATAACTATAGATTCACAGAACCCATAACTGATGATGAGATTATAGGTGACCTTACAAAATGGACTGATGAGTCTGAGAATGACGAGTCTCCTATTGACGAGTCTTCTACGTCAAATATCAAGAAAATTTCCCATTCGCAAGCTATAACAGCACTTAACACTTGCATGGATTGGGCTGACGAAAATGACCTCTCGTCATTGGAAAAGATGTTGCTTCGAAAATTGAGGGATAAAGCTTTTTTTTAGTCGATAAATAGAACCTGCCAACCTAAACTAAATCAGTTTATGACAAATTAACGTATTTTGTTATTTAAGAAGTTCAATAAATATATTTATTCGAAAGATAAACTTGTATTTTTTCTTTTTTAACATACTGTAATCCGAACGTTCCGTGAGTCCGAACAGGGGTTGATTTTTGATTGTTCGGATTATCGAGGCTCTACTGTAAATGTATTTTCTTTTTTTATCATTTTACCAGTAAAGTAAGCCACCCGGAGAAGGTACGAAACGACGCAAAGCCAATGCACTGACAGTGTGGCTGCGGCCTGGTCAAATTAAAATCGGCAAAGCCCAGTTCTTTCTGTAAAACGAAATACGATTCACAAACATTCATTTAACTGGTTACGATACATTCAGTCCAATCTTCAGGTGTAGTGACATACGAGTGTAGGATGGGGAGGGGCGGTAACAGATGTGTTGCATTGCGCCGCGCCAACTTCTGTTCAAAGCACAGACATGGAGTGGGGCTGAAGCTGTTTAAAAAAACACGCTTGCGACTTTATTCGCCTTTATTGCAATGTTTATTGATACATTGAGACATCCTACTTATATTATAAACGCGAAAGTATGTGAGGATGGATGTTTGTTACTCTTTCACGTAAAAACTACTGAACGGATTTTGATGAAACTTTACAGTAATATAGCTTATACATCAGAATAACACATAGGCTACTTTTTATCCGGGTACGACGCGTGCGAAGCCGTGGGCAGAAGCTAGTTTATAAGATTAGTAGGATGTAGGTCGGTTCATATTTATATATTTTATAAATACTTATTTTATCACATTCAAACAACATTTGAATAATAAAAATATTTACGGATTGCTGCTCTGAAGGTAGGTACTTCTTACATAAAAGTGATAGTAAAATAGAAACACAAAAAATAAGCTGCTGTTAAGAAGGTTACAATAAAATAAGGAAAACCTTATAGAATTGCGAATGTCTCTACGTGGATCAAAGTATTTTAATATCTGAGGCATTCTAAAAATCCGCAGTGTTCTGAGTGCATCCCTGGTACAAAACGCGAGGGAGCATCGATGACAAAATACAAATTTTATTTTATTAAATTCAAAAAAGCCTTCAATGATTGATAGACGGCGCCCTCTGGCGGGGGGCGCTCGTAACTGCATAACTCTTGCTACTCAATAAAATGGATCATTGCTCTCTAGTCAAGACCTTTGACAGCTAGTTCTTTTGCTTCACTGTTTGTGTTTATTTAAGGATGTGGGTAGTTGCAATAGCCTGTTCGTCAAGACACTCTTTGTGGGAAACCTGTTGATGATGATGACGATGACTGCTGGTTGTGGTGTAAAGTAGTCAGAATAATATTATTTCCATTAGGTTTTACCCGGAACGCAAAGATCCCTACGTGTTTAGTGTTAACGGTTGTTTGTTTGTTCGTTTGTCTATATCATTTTTCTCGATTAATTGTAGGCTTCAAGTTAGGTTCTTTGATGGGTCTTAACGCCACACGATTCATGAATATTTTCATTCATATAATTACTTTTCGTATTAAATAACACGTCGCTTAAATTTAAGTTCCATGCATTCAACAATAGCCAGTAGAATTCCAACAGTGGATTGTAATGTCCCATAAACAATAAGGGCTGTCCCACACATGGCGACACCGGTTAATGTGGGTGAAGTGACCGCGCCAAGATATATCAGCGCGACTTGTTTACAAGAACACGACATAATGGGCTTGCTGTAAAATATTCGAGTTGTTCCGATTGGGCCTCGAATATTCACTGTAGGTATATTTGAATTCCTTTTTTTGGCATCCGTACCCAAAATGTGCCAAACCAGTTTAGCTGGTTGAAGTTTTCACAAAATACGATTTAACATGGCCTCTACCGTACAAAATACTTAATAAACAAACAAGTACCCTTCACAAAACGTTGAAAAATGCAACAATAACCGTACTACCACACAATGCAAGCAATTGTATGTCTTAGTTAACAAAAACAATTGTTTATATTGTGTGGTAGTACGGAATTCTTAGTGCAAACCATGCGAGTCAAGTTTGACTCGCATAGTTTTGTTCATATAAAATAGTAGTAAGTACAGTAGATTTTTCTTTGACCGATATTAGCATGAAAACTACTGCGTAAGTTTTGAGGAACATTGCCAAACATAATTATAAATTTATAATTATGTTTGTCAAATTAGGTATGCTTTTTTACGTTCCAATGTGAATTATCATGAATCGTCTTCATGCTTATGTTAAACCACGAGCACAAGTAGTTTTTATTCATTTTAACAAACAACACCGCAAAATGACATTGAAGTTTTTGCTAAACTATGCATGATGTTCTTAATTCTATGTAACTTTTTGCCGTTGGTCGTACAACATGGTTCCAAGTAGAATACCCCATCTACCTCAAGCCAAGCGGCCGATGCCGGGTCCGCTAGGGATGCTTTACACAGTTAATTTAAAATTCTTATTCGTATAAATAAGGAGGGTAGCGTTTGCGTTTTATGGCTTGCGACACGGAACTCTGAACTAACTCTATTTCTATGATGATAACAGATGAAACGCGCGTTCTATAGTTATGCGCTATAATGCAGGAGTTTCTCATAGAAATCTGTCATAAGGCATGAAGTCTATTCTTTGTTAATCCTTTTAATAAAACCACGAAAATTTATATTCTATTAAATTCCATAATTTGTTATTATTTAGAATAATTGATAGCAACAAACTCGAAATTTTTCGAACTGGCATTTCTACTAGAAAATGAATTGGTTTGGCTGGTAGAAAATGCTTTAGCATTAAGTCCGCCTATTGTTCACTTTTTATAAAATGTGCAATAAAGAGTTTATATATATAGATATATAAAATGAAAAATGAGAATTATGCCTTAACTACTTAACTCACTATCCTTTTATTTTATGTCCTACTACAAATCGCATAATTTTTATCTTGATAGATGATTCACGCAATATTGTGTTTGTTCCTTTTTTTTATGCAAACTAAATAACTTCTAAAGGTGGTCAAGTCACATAAGCTTGAAACCACATCCATTAAACATTTTTTCTCTAATCGTGTACAATGTGCGAACGCTATGTCGCTCCTTTGCGGCCGCGGACGTATTTTAATATCGTTAATTAGGTGTGTACGAGCCTTTATGGGTATTGTGGCTCGTAAACGCTCTCGTGTTTTCGGATAACGCTCGCGTGAATTTACAAATTACTAAAGTGAAATTGTTATTGTATTTATAAAATATATCTTAGAATTTGTAGGTTTTCAGAAATGTACTAAAGTTTCAATATTTTTATCTGTGACTTCAGGAGCCGTTTCTCTGTTCTGTGGTTTCACCATTATTTTAGATCATCATCTCAAGGAAGGTTCTAAAATATGTTTTATCGCCACATAGAGGACACATTAGGGGACACTACAATAGATTACACGTAAATTTCAAAAATAACTTACAAAATTGTATTATTTATTATCATAGTGTTATAGCCTGGTCATTTCCTGGGACTCTTTGGATGCCTTTTTATAATTGACTGTTTTTGAAGTTATACTCGCAAGGTCCAAATATCCTTTTCGAGGGCACCATAAATGCTTAAACCGAGTCACTGACCCAAAATGGGTTTACCAAGAAAGAACGAATAATAGGATGAAATAGAAATATTATTAGAGTTTTTCAGAATCTAGTAGTAGAAAAAAAATCCAGTTTTCCAGTTCCAAAGGCATGGGCATTTGCTTTAAAAAAATCAAGACAAAGCGGCAAACAAAGGCGATACGAAATGGAGCAAAACTTTCTTACTAATTAATTTAATCCCTTTGAGCTACCCCATTAGCCTAATTGAACTGCGGTGTACACGTCAATTCTTAAGACTACCCTTAACTTCTGGCAAACTAACAACGCTACAACTAACAACGCTATGTTATTCTAATAAGACACATTTTACAAATAGGTTACGTTAATGTAATGATACGGATATGAGGGAAACCTTATTTTTCGTTTTGCAACTTTCAATTTTAAATGTTGTTTCTGGAAAGCTAAACTGTTTTTTTATAAACTTAAGTATTATGTACATTACAAAGATAATAGGGAAAATTTATTTATACATCAGAATACTAGGACTACTTTAAAACAGAAAAACATAATAATAAACTACCTGCATGATATTAAAAAGGAATAGAAGACTGTTCTCTACCTGTTTGGTGATAGGACTACAGGTAGAAACCCAAAAGGCTGGCGACTTTACCTCTTTGAATAGCAATGCTAACTTTTCTTTTTTCTTTTCTAACCGAGGCAAGCGCCAGCCCTTTGGACATTGGTTTTGTCCATAAGCGTCTTCGAAATTTCCCCGCATGATTGCCCCATGGACCTAATGTCCACTGCAAAAGGCAGAAATATATATTCATCGCCGATGGATGCGTATTTATGCCCCTTGAAGTTTTCCGCTGCCGATGCCACCTCGCCTGATGACCTGGAGGTGGACGAAACGTGAGAGGCCGCCAGCGTATCCACGCGTTCCTTACATAAAAAAAAGTTTTAAATTACAAAGTAAAAGTGAGACCATTTCGATTATTAAGTTTTCGTTCGTTCTGAAAACATCTTACAACATTATGAACTTCAGGGTTTAGTAGATCTTATTGCAGTTCAATTAAGGCAAAGATTTTAGAATCAGCTTTGCAGATGAGCACGCTTTGACAAACCCATACAGTATAAAAGCGTAGTCACAGTATGAAATTCATTAACAGTTTAGTTCAAGTTGAATCGTAATATGAGCTTATGGTTAAGCGCCTGGTACTTTTATTGCAGCGAAGGGAGTTGAAATTTGAGATTCTGGTAAAATTTTAACAAAGCTAGTCTTACACTACACATACACATTATCAAACCAATCTTACTATGTACATTCCAACAACTGGTTTGATCTAACAAATCCGATCTGACCAATACCTATTGTCAATACAATACTTTGGATAAAGACTTTGGAAACAATTTCAGTATCCAATACCATTATGAAAATCGACTGATCCAAATAGAAACATTAAAAGCATTAAAAGCATTGACTCGGGGGATAAAAACAGTAATTCACATAAAGTGTTTGGGTAATTTAGGAAACAGACACAATTTCAAACCATTAGAATACATTATTCCCACATTAAAGAAGAAAAGCAATTTTCAATGTACCATTTTTTTTTGTTTTGCTACTTGATCCAAGTAATCAAAATGGTTAAGAAAAACACTGTGAGAAATCTGATGTCCTAGAATCCCTGACTTACGTTGACCACACTACACTACAACCTGTATTCTCCAAAAAAATATCAGAGCTGGCTATGAATCCGCACATTCACTTATTATCGGCAATGGGCGTACAACTTTTGCTAAGAGTCGTATGTAACGGTGCAAACTACGTTACATTATTATGAATATAGATCACTAGCTTTCTGCCCACGGCTTCGCTCGCGTAGTACACGGATTCAAAGTAAACTTAATTTACGATGGAGTCATAGGCTAGGAATATCTATTTAAGTAAGTAGGTATAAGACTTGTCTCTTAGTTCCTCAAAAGAATAAGGATAATTACAATTCCCATGATGTTAGGATCCTACCTAGATCACTAGACGATTCACGTGGCCAATTACATTTCACAATAAACCAATATGTAGGATATATCTCCAATTTTAGGTTTGCGTTTATTAATTTAATAATTATTAAAGTTAATTAATAGGTACTACCTACCTATTAATCAACTTTAATTAAAAGTTGGGGGGTTATTTGGGGGGGGGGAGTCCATTTTAGACGTTTTAATGACTGTCCTTTCGACGTGTTTACTGAAATGTTTTTGTTTGTCCAACAAAGTTATCAAACAGCTTTTCAAAAAGCTTGACACAATATTTTATCCGGGCGCTGTTTTCTTTGAGTTTGCCCACATTGAGCGATCATCCGTCCCCGACACCCGTTTGTTTGCGCCCGCTATTGACAAACTCGGCGGTGACACGCACATCCTTTTCATGACATGTCCAACTATTCTTATTGAAAGCGGTCGCTTCAAACAAAGTCACTGGAAAACTGACCGCTGCCTACTAAATATAAACTATCTTCTTCCTGAGGTATTTTAGAAAAATAGCTACTACAATCGGTTAGTCTGGTTTATAATCTTTGCAACATGTAAAAAGTGTTGGCAGTTACGTTCTGTACGGCTTACTAGGCTTTGAGCTGGGTGTGCACTGTGCAAAGAAGTAAATTTCTCTCCGCAAAAATCGTCGTGGATTACTTGATCCAACTTCGTTGATCTATTTCCATGTTGATTGAAATTATTTTTCGCGATAAATAATTTGATATTATACACAATTTATTTTCTGTATCAGGTGTACTTTTTTTTAAGGAGAAAGATTCTAAATATATTATATTAAGTTTACCTATACAATACTTTAACGAACGAAAAATACTCTAAACACTACGTTAGACCCTATGTCCTCGGGGCATAACTAAAGTTCCGTGAAATGAGGTAAAACTTAATTCCCTAGGACAGCGCCATGTGTCGGTCTCCGGTTCGATTCCCGTGGGGGTCGCGAACGTGCTTCCAATGTCACGCCTATTATTATATGCCGATATTTCTAGGAATAACATGTATTATTTTTGTAAATTTCTAGTAATTTAGATGTTTTTTTTAATCAAGCAGATCCTTTAGTTATTAAAACATTTTTATGATTATTTATTTTTTAAATTTATCTATTGATGGTTTTCTATAGTCAATTGCGCTTTTTAATCATGATTAATTACATATAAAGCAAAAACCATTTGAAATAGGTTTTAATATAATCAATACATAGGTACTGATGTTGTTACCTTTGGAATGGGAGATTGTTTGTTTGTTAGTGTGATTGTCTGTTACTGTTTTGCATCGTAGCAGCTTCACTAATTATAATATGGTTTCTGCAATCATTTTGTAAGACAATAGTTTCATCGCCATATGTCACTGCAATAGAGAGGATTTTATTTTTTTCTAAAACAACTTGATATCAACCAGTATGTAACCTATGTGTTAGTCTAGATCACAAACTTGTATTCTAAACATTTAAATTGTTTATGAAGTCTATCCAAACATCCAGCAATACTTTTGCAGTTAATTGAGTTGATAAGGATTTGAACCGTCAAATTTATTTTCATACTAGCCTCTGCCCACGGCTTCGCTCGCATGGTACCAGTATAAAAAGTAGCCTATTCTGATGTATAAGCTATATTTTTGAAAAGTTTCATTAAAATCTGTTCAGTAGTTTTTGCGTGAAAGAGTAACAAAGAACTTTCGCGTTTATAATAGTAGTAGGAAAGGATAGGATTCATCGGACTCTACCACGTGACTGCAATGTGATTGAACGTTACCTAGAGTAGGCATGGAGTAGGTATGGTTTAGCTATGTCATCGCGTTCCAGTGGGCTGGCTGGATCCATGCATAACTACTGAACCCTGAAGAGTAAAACTAGAATCTTATAAAGCATCACACGTCAACTCTCACACGATCGGCCCATCCTTTATTCAAATAAACCCTATTTTTATGGAAAGCTGGCCCTTTCCACATCAATATCAATTTCCTCGCGATTGTTGCAGAAATAAAGGGATGACCCTTCAGGGACCGGCCTTGGCAGGTTATCTACCCAACTTTATTAGAGGATCTTTTGGAAAAGATTTTGCCGCCTTTTGATAGGAGCGTAATAAAATCTCCTGCATCTAGCGTATCGAGTTCATAATACATTCTGAGATTTTTTATCATTAATTTTAGTATAGAGCAAAATACAATTTCTAGTTAAAAAATACCGAAGTTTACACAATCACATGTTGCAGCGCCCCCTTGTGTTACGTGGTCTTAAACCTATCTTAAAACCTGAAACGATTACAAACGGCATGAAGATCGAAAACCATTGTACATTCCGTTGTACCCCTAGTGACTTGTGGCACCTATCTAAAAAAATACCCTTGAAGTAACACAAAATAAGCTGTTTATGTAAACGAAAAACTAAATGACAAACTGTCTTTTACCCCAAACACATATCGGCATACATATTATAACTATGTATATCGGCTCTTTACATCGAGAGTTAAGAATCAAAGTAATTAGACCTGAAGGACTTGCAGCGATAGTCTTACTAGAAATGCTTATGCTGGTAGCCACATAAAGCCACACGAAAATACTCGTACATAATCTCTTGTCACAAACCATTTACAAAACCGAAGAAACGAGTTGTGGGAAGCTTCCAGTATACAAGCTACACAGCTCCACTATCATTAAGGGCGATTATGCCGTCACCATGCATCGGTCCCCACTTAATATAATAAGCATCGCCGAATCGAAATCGATGCTATTACATGTCTGGTCTCATTCATAATCTGTCCTGAGACGCTGTTGGCTTCAGGCTTTGTAAGCGGTCAATCATCTGTAATTTACAATCATTTGCAATCATCAGTCTGTGGTCCTAACCTGCTTGGTAGCTCTAGTGGGTTATCGATCTAATTGGAAAATTATAGCAGCCCTGAGGATGGTATGAAGCATAAAATAAGAATTTGCTACGAAAATTGATGTTGCTAAGTTTTTTAATGGTGTGTGAGTTGCTGTAGGTAGAAACTGGTTTTACTTTGGTCTTATGGCCTTTAAACGAAAACAAACGTTATTTATGTAAAATAATGCATTTTGACACATAAAATTAGGTCAACGTCAAAGTCAAACATTTATACAAAACGTATATTACATGATATCCCAGAATATGCATGCTATCCCAAAAGGGAATGTACTGCATATGAAAATATTTGTTTAAAAAAAATGATTTTCAAAAAAAGAAAATCTTGATACAAAATCAGTAATTTTTTAGATTTTGTGCCTGCCACAAGTCTGATATATAACAAATAAATTGTTAAATATCTGATTTATTTTATTTTTACCGAAAACAGTCGATTTCTACCATCGATGTTTGAAAATCTTACCTACCAGCCTAGGTATAGAAATCACATTCTCTTTTGGGATAATATACGAGTTTTGGGATACCCTATAGTGTAAAGGTACTATTACAGAGCCATGGGAAAAAATACAGCAAGTACGCCTTGATAATATATTTTCTTTTTAAAACTATAAACAACCCGAGTTGAAACCGAGTCGCGGCGGACATTCGATCCGCCCCTTGCGCCTGCGTCGGTTTTTTACGAACACTTTTTTTCAAAACTTAATAAACTTTTTCCTATTGGCCGCAAGGAAATATTAAACTTTTTGTCTGAGACGGAATAAAATTTATAGCAGGTGGAATTAGATAATTATGGTTGGTACCGATCGATATCTTAGATCAATCGCAGCTATTGGTCCGATGATGACCAATGGTGGAGGAGATCGATAAATTCGAAATACTTGCATTGTTAGATGTAACTTTTACATTATGTGAAAGGTAGCTTTTGTATATTTTACGTTTTCTTGGCTTGGTATGCTAGTAATGAATTTCAACAGAACTAAACATTTATTTTGTAACAACAATACATCGATTTCTTTTGCTTACACAAGGCTAATGCCAATGCTGGACAGGGCTTCTTAATCTCTTAACTACCTCTTTTTTACATAATAGATCGGCAGATGCGTCTTGCCAGTTTCATAATAACGAAATTATGTCTATTTTATTCCAGTTTATATCTTAAGTACAAACGAATTCTGTATACAAATGCTATATGTACCTATTAGGAGGTGAGTTACTAGTTTGGATTTCGGTGCCGAAGTTCGAAACGCGATCTTGCGTGACTAGGGGGCGTGGCGAGCGATTACAGCTAAACATTGTGCTCTGAGCTCCCAGGGAACCAAAGTAAAGCTTATCCGAAATCCAATCAGAGTTTACCGAAATTATGGTAAGAAATGGTGCTTTCTTAACATTTGGAGAAAGTATTTGAGGGTTTAAAAACACGCTTCTGAATTATGCCATTATTTTTCAATATTCAAATCAATATTTTTTATAATCAAACTTTGCACTTTTAAACGCTTTGTCAAAGCTTCATAGAATACTTTTATTGCTAAAAAATATAAGGGACAGATAAATAAAAGTCAATACTGTCAATTTTCTACAGAGCTGGCTCTTACATAGACTATTGCCATTCAACGTGGCAATGCAGCCAGCATTTTAGGGACGCTTCCGCCTGGTAGTGATCGGAACAGTTGAACTACTAGTATGTATTGATTGTTTGCACGTCTTAGGTATTTCATCTGTATATTTTGTATAATTACCTAAATGCCTAGTTGTATTATTCTTTTGTATTTATAATACATGTTTTATACCGATTGTTTGGATAAAGGGCATCTTTTACTGTACATTTTTCCAGAATAGTCCAACTACAATCCTTTGTAAACTTTTATATTTTATGAAATTGGTGTGAATTATTAACAGCTCGTTCCGGTTCACAAGTCAACAATATTTTTAACACATGACGCATTTAATATCCGTGTACAAAACGCTAAAGGATATCAAAGAGCCGTTCTCACTCGGTTAATTTAGTTAGAAACAAATTAATGACGTCATTAGTACACGTCCATGGCAAATGGGATTCGTGACAAAATATTGACACGATCACGTACACGTCAAAAAATGAATTAAATGATGTAATAAATATAAAAACTCGGTCTGTCAAGCAACATTCGTCTGACCGGCACTAACTTGATTGAGGTAATATCCCGTAGTACATATTTAGGGGACCGTGATTGTTAGAATGATACAGAAACACATTTTACTTACCTAAAACAAACCCAAATATAAAAAAATGGTTTAACCCCCATTTCCGCTTCCACAAAGTATATTTAATTTATCCCGAAGACGTTAGACGCTACAATACGTTGCATTACCATTCAGGTGTCCGAGCATTGTCTTAGGAAATGGTGGGACACTTCAGTGCGTACGTGTAAGAATTTAAAAGATGCTTTGCTTCTCAGTTTGATTTCTAAAATAGGCATCAATTTCACAAAACTTTCCAAAACTACAGATAGTTGCTAATATGAATAACTAAGATGTGTTCCCAATATAACAAACGAGAGATGATGAAATTATCTCTCGTTTGTTCATTGCGGGAACATGTCTTGAAGTAGTGACGCCTTGCAAAGTAGATTTTTCCAAAATCCTTTACAAAAATGATTAGCAACAAACTTCTAGACATCCATTCTTCCGCATTTATTAGGAATATTAGTTCTTAGTTGGATAGGATTAGTAGAAAGTAGGATAGGATACGGAACCACTGAACAACAAAACTGAAGATTTATTAAAACTTATTTTTTCATCTCAAGTCAAGACGTACACAACTTCATGCATAGATTAATTCGTTACGATGTCTTGACGTTAATTTATTTCATATAGCGTAAAAAGGCCTTTTTTGAACACCTGAGTAATCCATAAATAGGCAAATGTGTTCGATGTACCTTGAATGTGTTTTGAGTTTTCGTAACAAAATACCTATGTATAGTTTATACGTATATACTTAGGACTGTGTATTTTTAATTATCTTCTGAATAAATAGATCATAATCTATACCACGTTTCATCAAAATCGGTTCAGCCCTACACTTACGATGACAATAAATAAATATGGCTCCCATGTAGAGTGATATGACGAATGATCTTGGGCTACTTCCATCCACCAACTTAGATCTCATGATTCCATCAGTTGGGGAGTTTTCCTACACTGCATCGGTCATCCTATTCGTAGTTGCCATTCGAGAACCTTTCTTTTCCAGCATTTATCGGTTCTACTAGCTTATAATTGGCCTGCCCATTCGTAAAACAAAAATCAAAGATCTTATCTCGCTTCACTCGCTTCTCTCGCTCGATAAACTAAACATTTAAGCTTCGTAAAACGAAAATACTACGTGCATCTATATTTGTTAGCCTCTGCAAGTGATCAATCCTATCTATTCTAAACCATACTGCCTTAGTTATTAAGTTCACGCTGCCATGTTTCTAATAACCTTTCTATCGCTGCAAGGGCGATGTGATGACGTATTGTGATCATCAATAAGTGTCGCGGAGAAACATTAACCCTACCTAATGAGGGCGGCCGTGTAATAGAATTAAACGGTGGAATTACTAGTTATCTGCAAATCTACTGAAAGACGAATTAGTTTTAAGTAAAAAAAAAAATCTATCAAATGTGGCAAACACCTATTAAGAATGTAACGAACAGCCTGATTAATATCGCAGCAAAAATTACATTCATTCATATCAAGAACCGCTATAGCTAGAGACGTAGCAAATTATATGTCTTTACTTATATGAGTTAGCATCTATGGTAGACTTGGAAAAATGTTTGTCAAGTGGTTGTCAAAGTTGACGTACTGCCGCCACCGCGTATGTTGACCGGGACTGTAGGGGGTAAGTGTATTTTTTTGTTAAGTTTGGGTTCACTTAGTTTAAAAAGTGCCTTTTTCTCCTAGAGTACTTGGTTTGAGGGAGAATCAATAAGCGCTTGTATTGATTCCATTCAGAACTGGACGGACACTGAAAATGCAATACGAGCTGAGAACGGGTATTTGAAATTCTTCTTCCAACAAGTAGAGGTACGGCTATTTCCAGTGCAGCCTTCGTTATTGTCTAAGTGGTATGTGGTCAGACAAGAGGGATATGAGGTCATCCGCGGCTAGGAGGGGGGAGTCTTATTCAGCAGTAAGGCTGCTTGCAAACGATGATGTGCAGTAACTAAAGCAAGTGCTAGTCGTGTAAACGTTTTTGAGTGTACTGGAATTTTATAAATTGCTGACAGAATTTTTGAAATCGGATTATTATTTTCGGAGATTACCCCCCTACATACAAATTTACAAACTTTACCTTTTTATAATATTAGTATAGATGAATAAAATATTTCTTTCCAGAAAACATCGACAAAAATTGACACAAAGAAATTATTAGGATACTAATGGCCGCCTGCACTAGGCTTCAGCAAAGACTTAGGCGTGTATACACAAAATAACTTACCTACAAATTAAAGAATAAGTAACAAGTTTAACGTAATAAAGTCTATGGTAATCGCCAACAGTTCTTAGTAGCTAAACCTTCAAAATGCTGTTTTTGAAACCTTTTTACTATGCATACCTATTTAACTTTTTGTAAAATTAAATAATAAACTCAAAAATTCAATCTATTTGAGACAGTTCCTTTAATCAAACCAGTCTACCTAAATGCCTTTTGCTTCGTTAAATATGGAAACAAAACTGTCGGAAACACTAGTCACTGCGCTCGTAGAGTACTTGTGCCAGTTACTACGCTCGTCTGTAACGGGCTTTTCACTAGCTGTCGGTGTTACGTTCTCACGCCTTCGAGGTCACGCCGCGCTTTGACCATCGCCGGCGAGATGGATCTCCACGGAATAATGGAATACCTTACGGTACCTCAGTACTCAGATTCTATGCAATATTTCATAGCTCACCTACGTTTCTGTGTGATTCGACATTTGAATTGTTCACATGGTATTTTCCGGAAGTGTAAGTATGGAAAATTGTATGAGCTCGCAACAGAAATCGTATACAGGATTAAATAATTTGGAATAATAATAATAATACAACATTTCTCAGGAGATAAAATGATTTGAAATTCTTTGGGACAACCTAAAATCAGTATCTTTTTGGAATTTGTGCCCACCCTTTTATTAACAACCCTGAAAACTGGCAAATTTCAAAAAGTCGAAAAAATAATTTGGTTTACCAACCAAATTCATTTTAACTTTTTGAAATTGTGGAAAGATCCCTCTTACGACTAAATTGGAATATAATCCATCTACAGCTGTGCTGTGGTACGTTGCTAACTTTTGTACATAAGTCATTATCGTAATATAATCGACGGTACCAAAAATACTTTTTTTTTCTCAAGACAACAATGTTGGAAGCATTTAGCAATAACATCAAGCCTAGACAGAATCCTTTGTAATCCAACAAACATTAGCGCCTCTGCGGCATATGAAATCACACAACACAACATAACACGTCACAAAGCCGAGTTATCCCACTTGAGCACAGCTATTGTGCGCGCCCACCGAAGATATAAATGGCGAGGAACATACCTAATACTCACAATTCTACCATACAATTCCACTATGATAAGCATGTTTGTGTACTAGTGCTAATATATAAAGAGATAAAGCTCAAAAATATAAAGAGATAAGGCTTTCGGGGATATTTTGGTATGGTACAATCTTTTTCAGTTTAAAACTATTATTATTTATAAATTATTTTTGATCATTGCATTTATTTGGATAAATGCAATGATCAAAAATAATTTTGATGGTCTTTTGTGAAAGCAAAGTTTAGCAAAAAACGCCAGATTTTGGCTGTATTGGTGGCAGTCACCACTTCGACCTATCCGTGACTCTGCAGAACCGCGAAATAACACCTTCACGGCCCCAATTCACACCAAAGCCTCGTTGAAACGATTCAAATCAGAGATTTCAGGACGATACCCAATTGTATTATTCCGGTTTGGTAACCAAAAATCCAATTGTGCCGGAATCCCTTTCGGAAAATCGGGAGAGGATTCAGAGTCCCGCTGAGAATGGCGAGATTGCCTCAATCGGCCTCCGTGGGAATGAATAACCGCAAATAATACGTTGTCATCCGCCATTATTATCTCACAATGATACAGTGCTTTTGCGATAAGATCTTAGATAACAATCGGCCAACTATCGCCCGCCAGAAGATGTCTATTACAATAATTCATGTAAAATTCGGAGATTATTAGCAATTATTTCAATGTCTTTATTATAATATGCTTGTTTCGTTGTGATGTCAAGCGCAAAAACATTAGTGAAATAACCGGATTTTATAGTAATAACTTCATATCCACATTCGATGTGTGTGATACGAGTACCTACAATCATGTTATCTTCCATAATCATCTCTGTGGTCCTTGGCAGAGTCAAACATAATTATTATAGACTGTATATTTATGATTCATGTTGGTATATAACATGTGCGTATTTACATACATACGGTAAAAAGCTCTGAGCAATACCAATGAGGAGTACTATCCTGACGTCATACTGCGACCAATGACCACGACCAGAACTAGCAGTAGATCATAGCCAATTCTATTCATTGGGAAATAACTACTACACTCAAATATGGTCTTACAATGTAAGAATGTCGAAAGAGAGGCCATGGCGATGCCTCGTTGTCAGCTTCATAAGCCCAGCGAGCTCTTATCATGATGATAGCGAGACAGAGTACAGCAAGACGTGAAGATGTCGGCATCATGCCAATAATAGTATTGACCTTAGTTAATAGTAACTAAGGTCAATATTGCTAAAAAATACTATTGTGTTGACGAATTCATTTCTGACAAACTGTAAAGTATGACTATTGCCTGTGATAATAAAATAAATCTTGACAAGTAGGTTAGTATAAGGTTGGTATGTACGTAGATATTATTATTTAACAGTGACTTCTTTGATTTAATTATGATTTTATTTAGTTGTATCTGGACATTGCGATTAAAATGTTGACATGCATGGTAGGAATAAGTGGGTAGATAGGTCAAGTTATAATTTTAGTAGTTATTTTATACATGGGGTTTTAAATAGAATCTGACATGATTCAAGAGCAATCTATGAAGTGATTAATTTAATTGTGATTTAATATTAGACATTTATAATTATGAATTTGTACCTATCCAATCAATATTATCTCTTCTTAAATATCGACTATAACTTGCAGCGCACTGACAAGGTCCGTGTACTTCCCTACAGCTACTTAAACCTAAGCTGAAGTAGGTACATTTCTGCATGAATAAATGAAATATGAAATTAGTTGGAAAATTAATAGGAAATCGCCTTAATTATAGAATAGCACCACAAAGTAATAATTAGTAGGTGCTCAGAATAATGTTTGTAGTACGTTTGCGGAATATTGGTGTGTAGCCCGCAGCGCGAGTTTGATAAATGACGCACCCCGTGCGATGACAACGTAGTGTAGACGCGTGAATTGGTCTTGGATAAGACATTTTTATTACGCTTGTGTCCACAGTATGGTTTTATTTAATATGGACTGTACCTGACTGTACCAGTACTGTACCATCTAAGAGCATGTTATTTGTCAGAAGATGAATAAATTAAATTGAATTGAATTACCGCCACAAAAGTCAGTGGTTCGGGAAGGTTCAAGACCGTTTGTTTATTGAAACGGCTTATGTCCAACATTGGATTTTAGGTTTAATGATTTAAATAAAAAGTAACTTACTTAGTATTTATTTACCTAAGACCAATTCTCAACTTCTTCTGTATACCCGCGTACCACAACGACGAAGGATACAGAACAATGTCAATTGAGATGACAGTGAGATGATGACGTCACTAAACGTCACGACACCCTCCTCACTCTGAGGTGATCTACGCTGGAATAATGAAAAAGAGCATTAGATTTTTTTAACTAATATAATAGATAAGTGATGTTCTGAACTGAGATTGCGCGCTACACTACTTCTGTTCGAATTTTCATTCACAAAGATAATAATTATAATCACTGGAACATCTCTACTGGGGAGACACTTTCTGTATATGGAAATGACATTAGCTCTTGAGATGTTACGTGACTGCTGCCAAGTTCTTTCATTGCAGCGAAAGTATTTTTTTAACTCTCGCCATTAGTGGACTTATAAGTATTTATAGGAAAATACTAAAAAAGTAAACACGATATTATAAACCCTTTGCTTTATATTTGTACAAATATAGAGCAAAGAAAGTGATTGCTATTGACACTACTTTTGTACTATGCAAATAATAGGTGCATATAATTTTTATTGTTCTTGTAATAGAAGAAAAGGCTAAGTTCCTGCCGAACAGAAAAGCCACAACACTCGTAGAATTGCTCTAAACAATTCAAGGAAACGTAAAAAACCCAAACAACTAACTGAATTAATAAAAGATCTCTGCCTACCGAGCGTAAAATAAATTATAATCCTTTCTTTAAAATGCAATGAGGTGGTTGTTAAAAACGTTTGCGGGGATACTTTAAATGCGGCTCGCTTGGCAATTAGTGATTCGAGTGAAATTAAAACAATGAGAGGGCACGGTGGGAGGTACGAAACTCTTTGTGCGGATGAATGGAACACCAAGGCTACTCGTGCGCCCAACTACCGATTACAAAATTACGTAAGTTTTTTTTTTTAGGTTTTTTTTTACAATATAATTGTCTTTTAGGTATCTTAGAAAGATAATAAGAATAATCATTGCACTATCAGAGATTGAGAGAGCAGGTGCAGCTAACTAAAAAAACGTTTAATTATATTTTTTTTCGTTTCATCTGTAACATTTATGAGTAGCAGAAAAGTACTTAATGTTTTAAGACTTTAAGTCATTGAAATGGTTTACGATTATGCAAACAATTTTTCTGGCGAAACCAAATAGGAGGTAAAGGTATCGCCAACCAAATGGAAATTTGATGTTGGCGATACCTTTACCTCTTTATCGTTGCCAAAAATTCAATCCAAACCAAATGAATAAAACTGAGAAGATGAAAGCTACCTCTCTTTGTAAAAAAAATTGCTGCTCCACAACTTTTCGGAAAAAGTTGACAGACTTTGGGCTACTATTATATAAGTATTGACATACTTGGTTTCTAGCGATCTTTCTAAAGGACCTGAACAAATCCATAATTCCACTACAAAACATCTTTCTCCGAAACACCGTTCAATAAAATCCCGTAAACAGTGGATGTGTGTACGCCAGAACTCGAAGGTGCGCCGTTTTTGCTTCCAAATCGCTAAATAATGACAGGCGTACGCCGCCGGGTTCCGCCGCGCTCTGCTGCTGCATGCTAATAAAAACATGAATATTTATACAAGTGAGCCGCGGGGACAAAAATACGAAACAATTATGATATTTCCAAATAATATGGATATAAAAATAAAAGGTACAAAAACTTTTTTGTATCACATATTTTGCCGACAACATATTCAAATTATACTAAGCTTCTCTCCACAGCTTCACCCGCGGGGAACCTATGTTTAACTGTTACAAAGAATATTAGCAGCAAAGTCAAACATCCATACATTCGTTTTTTAGTTTTAGTTGGAAGTAAGATTCAAGACAAGCTAACTTTGATAGCCAGGAATCATAAAAATGTTTTTAATCTTCTATGGATTTCAGATCAATCACTTACTTTTTCATGTATCCCTAAAGCCTCTAACAGTCACTCAAAATGAAAAACTCAAGTTCTAGTATTTAAAAATACTGTAGTTTTTGTTCAATATTATTTATATTTTAAAACGTTTAACGATCTGTATCTGCGAGCGTAGCTAAAAGAAGGGGAGAGAGGGCTTTTCTAGGATTTAAATTTAAATTGGTTAGTATCGTACAAGCGTCACTCATGTCCGCGGCTGTGATGGATCGCCGATTGTATCACAACCATATTGTAGAGTGTCATTGAAAGCATAGTATAAAATGTTTTTCCCGTTAGAAAGATAGGATAGTTTTAAAACACCATATTGGTATTTGGTGAAAAAGATTATGCATAAACTTTATTATATTGAAGCAAGAATCTTACTAATATTATAAACGCGAAAGTTTATGAGGATGGATGTTTGTTATACTTTCACGCAAAAACTACTGAACGGATTTTGATGAAACTTTACAGTAATATAACTTATACATATATATATAACACATAGGCTTTTTTATCCGGGTACCACGCGGGCAAAGCCGTAGGTAGAAGCTAGTCCTACTAATATTATAAATATGAAAGTTTGTGGGGATGGATGTTTGTTACTCTTTCACGCAAAAGCTACTGAACGGATTTTGATGAAACTTTATAGTAATATAGCTTATACATCAGAATAACACAGGCTACTTTTTATCCGGGTAGCACGCGGGCGAAGCCGTGGGCTAGTAAGTATATAAAAGAGGTATAGTAGCTTGAAAAAAAAAGCAGTTATTTTCAGTATGAGTCAAAATAGTCCTTGCCTTCACCGATAGTAGGTTTACAATAAGTATTAGGAAATTGCCATTTTTACAAAAATAACAAAGTGAAGCCTAGAAAGAATCTTATTCGAAAAAAATCTTGTATGATACCATTAAGAGATTATTTTATATTTATAGTTACTTGGTACTTTTTAATCGGAGCCAGTCGAAGTAAAAAAACTTCGACTGTGAATCAGAGTTCATTTAAAATCATTCATATCTTCGCTAAAGATGTTAGTGTCCGGCTAGAGTGTGAAAGCAGAACCTAGTATACCGTTTCTTAAAAGATAGGGTATAGCGACTAACAAAGTCACACTGAATTTGCTCAGAAATAGGGAGGAACGAGCAAGATCAATTGGAATTGTAAATGAGCCCTGACTGCATCGTGGTCGCGGAATCGCACCCGTGTCTGATCAGATGATTCAAGGATAATATTGTGCCGCCTTTTTTGCTTGACCCTACAATACAATAAACCTACCTTCTATATATATGTTTAATCAATTTCATGTTTTTTTTGTAAAATATATGATTGTGACGACCTCTGTGGCGCAGTAGGCGAAGGCCCGCCTGAGACGCAGAAGGTTGCGGGTTCGATTCCCGCCCCGGGACAATGTTTGTTTGCAAATATTTGTCTCGGGTCTGGGTATTTTCTACGTATTTACAACAAAAAATATGTAGGTATATAAGTAGTATATTAGTCATGTAGTTCCCATAACACAAGCTCTGCTTACTTTGGGGATATACCTAAGATGCTGTGTGAAAAATGTTTAGCATCATTTTTATTTATTTATTTATTATGATTGATCCAAATATTACATTCTTAATGAAATAACTATAACTAAAAAGGAAAACTGAAAACAGAAATTTAAAATGCACATAATTTGAACGCCCGCGAACAGACGGAAAATATTTAAGGGAACTTTACCTACATTTTTAAAGAAGTTTTTCTTATGCTACGAATAAATCGAAGGTGGGAGGGAAAAGTTTACCGGCGGAAGTTGATATCTGTTGTTTTATTCATGGAAAAAAGTGGCGAAAACGCAGAATGGCAAGGACCTGTCGCTTCTAAAATGAGCATCAAAATAGTGTTTACCTATTAAACTAGTATTTTGCCATTAACTGAGATCTTGTAATGTACCGTTTTTATCCGATTTACGAAAGGAGGTATGAGTTTAGCAGTCGCATTTCAAGGTAACCTTGCCTTAGCGCGTTTTAAGCAAATGCCTAATACCGATTCTAGTTTTAGTTTTTCGTAAATAGGTAATAACAAATTTTCTTTTTTATGTAGCAGGCCAAATAAAATATACATAATGTATGTCACATTGTAAATATAATGCGAATGCAGTTTTTTCTTTTCAATTCTATAAACACCATATGTCAATATTCACTTTTTCTCCTCACTGGCCATAGTTCAAAAACCCTCTACAGATTAAACACATTTTCGTATTTAAAAATTCTATTAGCTACCTACCAAGTTTTATCAAATGTATGTATGCAAACCCAAGGTTGCCGGGTTGTCCAAGCAGACTCGGAGGTCTTTGTTCACTTCGCTTATTCGATAAAAAAATAATGAAATTGTATTAGTCCAATAATGCCATATTTTATTAAAAAAAACTAAAACTATGAAGCGTAGATTCACACTCATAGTCCAGGGCATAGATGATCTATGCATGAACTTACAAAATGAGTACCTGCCTAGGCCTAGTTTTTTGTATAAACCAAAATATAAAAGTTCTGTCTTAGTACCAAACGTTACATTTAGTAATGCTATTTAAAAATAAATAGTTGGCACCTTATTCGGTGGACCCATTGTTTCACAGATACGGGGTTAAAGGCATAATTCTTCAATGAAATTCTAACTAATCAATCAAAATAGAAGACTCTGTTATAAAGTGAAGTTCGTGATAAATCCTCACGCGCGGTATCCATTAAATAATGTAAATTTGTTGTAATCCGCGCTCCGTGAGCGAACATCTCAAAGGCCTTTTTACGTAGAAAGCAGGTTTCCAGTACCTACCGGTACCCGGCGGAATCATACGAACGTCCGTACAACTATAAAGTCGTGCGCAGAGATGCTATTCTGTAAAATTCAAGAGGTTGGGATATCGGTGACTAGCTTCAGCCCAAAGCTACGGCCACCTGTTATAAGGTAACCTTTGTGTTATCTTAGGTCATGAACGAATATATATGTACGTATATATATACCTAGATACCTAAGTAGGTACTTAAAATTTCCAAAATTCAAATTGGATCTGCATTACAAATATATTCGGCCACAAACATCCATTTATGTCATAAAGTACGATAATATATTGTATAATACTCTAATAGGTATATTATATTTGACGTCAAGTAAAATATAATAAAGTAGTAGGAAGATAAAAACTTTTTGCTTTCTTTGATAGACTTAAGGTTTTATTCAGACATAAGTATCAGAGATGGCTCTATTTAAATGGAATTCGGCAGCTGACAGGTACCTGCGCCGGCTATAAGTTTATTTTGTTAATGATTCCAAAGTCGTTGTGAGTGAAATATTTAATTTTCATAAAGTATACATTAGGCGAACAAGTTGTTCGAGTAGGGGAACTCTCGCATTCTTGTCTACGCGGGTTGGAAGTACCTATCAGCTTATACTCGACAACGCACATTTAGTGATGTACTGAACACTTATTATTTGGAAAATATTCTAAGAAGCGCTTTGTCAACAAACTTTTAACCTCAATATGCAGGTAGTAAATTATGTGATGATCATGTGCTATGACGTGTTACTATAAAATTGTAGGAAATTTATAGAGTTCGTAAGAAATAACTACCACCGTATTTATTTTTGATGCCATGCAGCAACGCTCGCATTGCTGTGTTCCAGTTTGGAAGGATATTACAGGCATTGAGCTTTTGTTAAAGTATTTAAGGCAGGCAACGCAAGTTACCGCTTGCAAAATACAGACAAAATAATTTTATGCAAGTCTGGTTTATTAAACCAGCTTTGAAACTACCAATTGCAACAGATACTACAAATCTGCATATCACCGATATTATATCGTCACGAAAAACGTATCCCTTACGCCTGTGTACACACGAATGACGCGTGATGCTGCCGACCTTCTACGTCATCCATCATTCGACGTGGCGCCTGCAACTAGACTCGCCACTAGGGACCGCATTATATGCAACTTTTAAATATGCATTCACAAAAAAGTTACGACGTGGATCGCAACTTTTTTGTGAATGCATTACTATCACTACTACAATTTTGTTTTTTTTTTATTTATATGTGGAATATTCCTATAATTTTACAATAATAATGTTTTTTTTACGCGTCAGGCAGAAAGTGGATGAGAAGAGACGAACACTGGGCTCAGTGGTGCGTATGACATGCCATTGTCTAGCAGTAACAATGTGATTAATATGGGCTTATGATGATGATGATTATTCTTTAGGGCTTGCATTTGGATGTGGTCGCCAATTGTACATACCTCTTATTTTTTAAGCAAGGTATACATTTTTTAGTTGAACGTTGTGCTTGTGCTTTTAATGTGCTTTTATGTTAATAAATAAATATTTATTTAAGTAAAACAAATTGTGCATACTTTTTATTTAATTAAACAAAAGGTATTTAATAAATAATGGTATGTATAATTGGCATGTGCAATTGGTATTTCTGTAGTATTTTTGTAGATAGATTTATATCTATCTAGATATAAATCTATCTTTTTCTAACAACCAATATATGCCACTTCATATTAATGTACGCATTTGAATATAATTCGGTCTCTACTACTGACAGTGCGGGTGGAAATCCTCCTACCAACGAAAATCTACCTTGTGTTATAGAGCTAGAGTTGTAAATGATTCAAAGGGCAAAGGGGAAAGGTGGCACTCCACCGCCTAGCGAGGGAGGATCCCTGTCAAACGCTGGCGAAGAGTTTGACAGACGCGGGGCGCGGAGTATTTGACATGAAGGGGCTTGTTTGATACGGGAGGGGGGTCGAATTTTGCCCGTCATGAATAGGCAATGGGCTCGCTTTATTTATAAAGATTGGGCTAAGCTCAGTGAACTTCTGCTAGTAAACACCAAAGTCACTATTCATGACACACTTTAAACCCAGTTACATAATAGCGATGTCAGTCGTTTGACAATTTTTAGAACAATTTTTGTCACACAAAGTATAGGTTTTGCCACTATGCTTTATAATCTCTATTGCCCGCGACGCAGGGAGACAGTTTATGTGTTTGGGATAAGAATTCTTGTGTACCTACTCAAAGGTCGATCTATTGTTTTAAATAAAGGCAGAACGTGTGAGGCACTACATTTTTTCTCCAAAACTGCTTAACCGTCTAAAATGCATTTTAGTAATCGTTTTGTATGATTTCAAGGAAGGTTCATAAATATATATTTAAATGTTTTGCATTTGGGTGCTAAATGAAGGGAAACACAAACTTTTCTTATTGTTAGTCAGATAACGTAGGCCGATATCTTATAGGATCCTGGCTACCTATAAGATATAGAATTTCTTTCTTTTTGAATTCTAACACGATTTATTATTTTGAAGTCTCTCAGTTGGGTTTGGATTTCTTACGGGATTATTTATTTAAGGTTCGTTACGAAAGTTCCTTCGCTTATTAGTTTAACTTAGCTTAAAGAACCGTTCCAGAGAATAAATAAACAAGAGTGTGCAGTAAAGACTTTATCAACGACGTTTTAATTCAAGCAACCGCAACGTACCCCCAGCGTCTTGTTAGGGGAATAAAATCCATAAATGTGACGCCACTACGCCAGTGCCAGTGGTAGGAACGCAGTGTGGACACATTTACATGGAAAGCAGGAACCCCACCGGCTTTTGAATACTATTAGGTATTCAACCCAAAAATCTGAAATAAAGTAATGTAAAAGTTTATTTGTTCCTTAAGACATTGGTTGGTACAAAATATGATATAGTATTAAGTAACTTATCTTATGAGTTCTACAAGTGGTTGTGGATAATCTGTAACTTAAAAGCTTTGTTCCCCTTACCTGATGAGCCTTTATAGCCAGGTAACAACGGCTCCCCTCGGACTCTCTATCAGTCACTTGTTAAGTAGTAGCACTTATACCTCTTTGGCGCAGTGTGCAAAATCCCACTTGAGATGCAGAAGTTGGCGGTTCGATTCCCGCCACGGGACAAATGTTTGTCTAGGTTCTGGGTGATTTCTATGTATATCAGTATATCAGTCATGTAGCTCCCATAATACAAGCTCTGCTTAGTTTGGGGCAAGATAGTGCTATATGAAAATATGCAGCATTATTTATTTTATTAATTATGTGTTCAATACTATAAAATATAATTTAGTGAGACACAAATAAATTTAGTGTTTTTTCCGACAAAAAGATTGTCTACTGGTGTAGATGTTCCAGTCGCTGTAAAACTGTTTAGAAAGCTACACAAAATACTATTTAGAAGGATTTTTTAATACATCTCCTCTCAGCTCTGCCCAAGGAATACAGGCCTAAGTCTCCCTTCCGGTAGTTACTACACCTACTAAACGCAACTTCTCGCTGTCGATGGGAAATTAAACGTATGAACGTAGGGTATGTTGCTGAATTTGATCAACAAGCCATATACAACATTAAAACAAAACCATAATTTAATATACTTAACCTTACTTACATCGCGAAACATGTGGTTAGTATAGTGCTCAAGTTCGTACCGGCGCCGACCGTCTGCCTGCTTTCATCATCAAAAGAGTTCAGTAGTGACTGTATGAACCAAAGCCACCGTAGAGTACAAAATTTGATTATTCCGCGAGGTTGGCCTATCGCCAACGTTTGACTATTTATCAAAAGCTCTCTTTGCCCGTCGGTTAACAAGGATACCTACTAATCATCGATAAGGAAGTTTATAGAGCTGTTACAGTGAACATTGAAACAGATTATCTTGGTTTGATAATATAGATTTATATTTGTATTCTGTTATTTTCGTTAATTTTTTGTATTTTTATGGTAACTGGTATTATTCACAATAAATAAATTATCTGTCTATCTATGGTAAACAAATAAAAAGTGAAAAGCTCACCCACGATGGTTTTAGTACTCACATAATTGTCACTTTATATTAAAACTAAGCACAGTATGTATTTAAAGTATAGTTCGTTAGATATAAGTAGAGTTATATCGAGATTTTTACCTAAATCTTACTCTATGAAAATGTCTGTTAGTAAATATAACTGGTATATATAGGTACTTACCTATATATACCAGTACAACGATTTGGATTTATCTGACATGGTATGTTTAAGCACTGAATAAATAATTTGTAATTTAAAGATAACTTTCAGCAGATTAAATAATTATGATATGAATATGAAATGAATAGGAATAATATGTTATTCGAATAACATTTTCATATTCGTATAAAATAAGCCTAAACTATAAAGAAACTACAGATATTTCTAGTATAAAAAAGTTTTAAACATTCCTTACTATACTACTAAGATAGATATTAATATGTGTACCTAACAACTACTAAAAATATACATTAACAATAAAAAAAGCATAAATGTATGCTTTTTTATTGTACAATTTACAAGGGTGTCAAATAAAATTATATAAATTATATTCTTATGTATTACCTACTCGTTATCGTGTCCATGGCGCAGTAAATTTTATGGAGTTGTTATAAAGACATAACTGAAACCTGAATGTAAAGTCATAGCTTTTACCCACGAGGATAATAGATACCTACCTACTTAGAAAATCTTTATTAGTCAACGAAAAGAAGTTCAAAAACATATGTATGGTAAAAATAATAACCTTCATGCATTTACCTGCAGAACCATTCGGTGTTTTTAGTATGATCATTTTAACTTTCTATGCAATTTGTAACTCATTTTACATTCTCACTTCTTTATCTTTATCGAAAGCAGTGACTTCACCGTTTTCCTACCGAAATATAGATGAATACCTATCTAACTCGTCGACATTGATTCATTAGATAGGTAACTTTTAATTGATTCTTATCTACTACTATCATTATAACACTAATTATAGTTTTTTTTGCAACTTATTTTCAATATTTTCTTAGAAAATTTTATTGACTAATAATAATTTGTCTATATTTGCCTACCTACCTAATTAATGCAAAAATATTCAACCTATTTTATAATTAATTACATAAACATGTGTTTGTTTTAAAGGCGACTCATAATTTTGTGCAGGTTTTGTATATAAAATACGTCAGCTGTGTCAGGCAAGAATCAAAATACTTGGGTCGTTTTTTGTACCAAAAAATCTACAATCGTTCAAGAATAGGTCACACTTTTTCACAGATATACATTTAAATGAACCCCTTGCATAGAGAACCGTGGCAGGGCTGTTCCGTACTATGATTTATTGCGGGCAAGATTCCGCTCGGGCTCGCGTTTCCTTTGTCACCGGATTCGGCTGTGGCAATTCTCGATCGGTAATAGACAGCCGATGATTCGAAATATGAAAGCTACGAAGCTTTCGATATAACGGAATTAGAAATTTCTGCTGTAATCATCTTTCAATTATTTTGACAGATTTTTATCATCGCCAGACCCAAAAACTCATAGGTAGGTGCCATCATCGGTTATTGTCCCAATAAGCGGCGATGGGCTCGCAACCTGTCACGTGGAATGCTAAATTGCAAAACGTGGGTATCTGACTACCCCCTACTTGTTACGAATCTGCCTACTGAGTATAAATATGAGTCGTGAGCATGTTTTTTTGTTATGTTTAAGTAGTCTTGTCTGAATGATGACCTTGGCTTACAAAAAAAAGCATATTTCATTTCTGTATTGTTATTCACTAAAAAAATTATCATAACCATGATAGTTTCGATAGTTAACTACTTTACGATTTTGTTATTGGTTTTCTCTTTTCGACTCCATTTGTACTCGTAACTCAGCTGGTGAGTATGTATTCGTCATCCGGCAGACATGTCAAAGCTTTTAGATATTTCAAGGCTATGAAATCAAAAATATTGCACAATAGGACCACCATACTTTTATTCGAGCAAAATCTGCATAAACTCCTCAGAGACCAACCTCAGTCAAAAAAATGAGCTGAGCTCATAACAGACATTGGCCACATTATGTTAAGCGATCATCCCTCATAATACCATCTAAGGGTGGCTTTAATAAAACAAAAGACAACAACATGTCGACACACCGTAGCTCGATCGCGTCTGTCAAATAATGATGCTCATTTGTCAAACGAAATCGGGACTGGGAAGGAAGCGCAAAATATACGGTGAAGTCTGTCATACCATAGACGGCACATAGACTGCTATAAAAAATATGGTAAATATTTTTTTATGTTTAAATGCTACTTAGCTACTTAGCCTGTGACGTAGCGTTTTTTTTCTTTTACTTAATTGATACAATATGAGGGCCTATAAAACGAACTTTTACCGCACATATATCGAATAAAGCTTTAAACGCGATTTACCACAAGGATTTGAGAGTTATAGATATCAGTCAAACAAATACATCCTTATACGTACAAATTTATTTCTTTTAAATTATCAATTCAGTAATAATGTGGAGTTATTAGGGGACTTTTATTAGGGGACCTCGCTTTTCCTTATCATGATTTCAGGGCACAGTGTTATACCTGACGACCTCGATGGAGCGGCGGCGGCGGCGCGGGCGAGTGGTCCGCTGCGACGCTATAGGTGCGGGTCCGATTCCAGTTGCGGGACAAATGTTTGCATGTTCTACAGATATTTGTTCCGGGTATTCCTGGGCGTTGTGGTAACACGGTACTCGTAGTCCCCGATACCCACGATACAGGGAATCCTAATGTGGGGCCAGAACCATGTACATATTTAGTCTTTTATGGTGTTCATTTATACTATAGATATATTCGTGGCTCTGATTAGGTATTTCTTGATTGACAGTAACCAGATTGATGCATGATGGTCCTGAAAAGTGCCTTGTGACCTGTGATGAATGGTCCAGTGAGGTGAAAGGATTCAGCGCGAAGTCGAACCTAAGATCGATAAATCCTTATGTCATAGATTTGTCATTCTTCGGCATAATGCGATTTTGTAGTCAGATTTTGTTTTCACCTTGAGTCTATGTAGCAGTAGTTTTATTATTATCTCAGCACAGATCCCCGAATAAAGAACCCGGAATAAGCAGTGGATTGCTTCCAAGCCGGTCCTCACAGACAGCGTCGATCCCGTCTTTTATATTTTTTCATCAATGTCACATGTGACGCCTCAATGTCATTTTTATATGACGAAAAAAAATGTTTATTAAGACACGCCGGAGCGTGCGCCGCGATATTACAATATTTCCACTAGTGAAATATGGAAAGCAATTTTTTACGAGGAAATAACAAGGTGCGTATGAGATTAAAATCGTCAGAGAGGGTTGGTCTTAATACCTATTCATCTAATAGCCTTTCTGATGTTTCTTTGAAATGAAAAATTGTTCAGATAAATGATGCCTTCAGAAGGGCGTTTTTAAAAGAGACACTAATTACGACGCCTTCCTTGAAGAAAATAACTTGAATTTTGTACCTACGCTGAATTTTGGCTGACATATTATTTTGGTAAAATTACTTAAGTACATACTAATAGGGTGCCGATTACTCATTTAATAATTAAACATATTTTTTACCGCAACAGATGATTGCATATAAAACGGCATCAAATATTGTCATGCAGTTTTTTTGTAATCGTTCTCTTTATAATAAAAATAATTTATTTCTTATTAAGAAGTTCATCTGTTTTGCGACCAACTGATATCTGTGATTGGTTTAGAAAAACCCTTTTACAGGTTATCTAAGGTCACTAGTGCCCCACTCCGCTGGTTTACTTAGATTCTTAGTTACGGTTACGTTCTAAAGGCACATATCACTTATCTGGAAGATATCACTTTTGAGCTATTTACCATTGAACTTTTAGTTTGAAAGGCTTTTTCTTTGTAAGTTCCTTGTACCTCTAGTATAATATCTATACTAATATTATAAAAAAGGTAAAGTTTGTAAGTTGGGATGTACTACTTATCTTTATCTATATTAAGCTACTTATCCGATTTCAAGTATCCTTAACCAATATTAGAATGGACTTTCAGGGTGGACATATGCTGTATACCTATTATCCAGTCAAAATAAAAAACCTTTTCGTGAAGACCTATTCTGTATCGTTGCTCGACGAAAAAAAACGGTCGAGCGAATGCATTTCTTGCGAACGCTGCCTTAACATTAAGAGCTATACTTTTTATCCGGGTACCACGCATTTGAAGACATGGGCAATAGCTAGTGTACAATTAAGGGTTTACATTAACTCGTCCATTCATCACTAGGGTGTTGCGATACGCGACGGAAACTGTGTAAATATTAACTTGCTAACAGATATTCTTCAAAAAAAATAATATGAGAACTAACTAAAACAATTTTTTTTTTTTTAACTTCAATGTAGATAGGTAACTTTTTGTGTATTAAATTATGATGAGGATGAGAATCCGAAGCGAATCAATGTGGCCCTACAGTACAGGCTCGACAGACCTAGCGTGGGGTCAGAGCTCCGTCAGGTACTTATGAATCTAAGTTAAGTAAATTTTTCTAATTTTCTAAAAATAAGTAGGTAGGTATAGTGTGGTAGATCAGTGATAGTGATGTGACGCGGTGCGAATAGGTAGTAGGCGCTCGCTCGGCGCTCGGCAGATGTGCCGTCGCCGGTTGTGATTGTCTTGCGCGATGATTGATGATCTACCGCGGCAGCTGCGCTCTAGGGCTGCTACGAGAACATTTTACTTACTAAAGTATTTAAAAAACTTCCGAGCAGATTGTCTCATTTTTGCCCAGGATATAATGAATGGAAGGAGTGAGAGAGGTCTTTGCCAGCAGTGGGATATTGAGTTTTGAAAATAGGTAATCATAAATAATAGTATGCAATAACTCAAAATTGTAAGCTATATTTTGATACTTTAAACTAATTCGACCTCAATGGCACGGTGGGCGAGTATCTCGTTGCGACGTAAGAGGTGCGGGTTCGATTCCGTTGCAGGACGAATGTTTGTATGTTGTGCTGATATTTGGTGGGGGCCAGGGTGTTAACACAATACTATGTTTATGTTAGGTGTTTAAAAATTCTTGCGACAAATTTTATCTGCAATTTACTCTTGGCTATGTTCCAATTACAGCCGTATACGATGACAGCCGAATGATTTTGTGTAGCAAACTGTCAATAAATTGTCTGATTTTCAAGGTAAAACGAGTCGTTGGTATTTAACGGTTGTAATGTAAGTGAACCTGGGAAAACCAAAAAATCCAAAAGTTAGACACACCTAGCTCCGGGTTCTAATTACAGTCGTAAGCAGATAACGTCTAGTTTCTCTATGTAAAACTGTAAAAATTAAACACAAGACGTCGTTCGGCTACGACAGTAATTTGAACCCGGGGTAAGTCTTTGTCTATGTTTTAACAAGCATTATAGAGTCAATTAAAAAAATATAAAAAATGCGAATTCATAGGATAAACTTCCTCAAATACATACTCACTCAGTACGTGGATCTACGTTAGGATAACAAATAGGAGTAATCAAAAGCATATCCAAATATTATATTTTGCACATACCCATATTTTTTGACTTGAAAGTCCATCACTGCTTATTGGAACGCTAACCGATGGCACATGGCTTAAAATTGTTGACCCATCTATCATTATCAGAGTTAACAACAGCTCTTCTTTTAGGTTTTCCCAGCATTTGTTTACTATTCCGCAAGAACTTTTTGTCAAATAAATTAGTAAGTTTTCCTATTTTTTTTTGTTATCAGGAAAAATGTTAGGAAAATGCAAGAAACAATTAAGATTTGGTTTATTTTAAATATAGTGTGTTATATTGAAGTTTATACCTATTATTATAACTTTATTTACTGTGAGTGCACTTTATTATTTTTATTTGCTACCCCTTATCCATTATAGCAATTCTCACCAGATAAACAAACTAGTCTTAAAATTTGTAAACAAAGTCATTAGATAATTAGCTAATGTTCTTTGTTGCGAGAAAAAATACGTAAATACTTCTCAATAATAACAAGGGAAGAGCTTAAATAATGTACGATAACATGAAGGTAGGTATACTTTTAACAATGCATGATAATCCCCCTTTCAATTCCTTTGATTGACAGATCGTATACACTTCTCTTTCTCTCATAGAATTTTAGTCTCCGCCTTCGAAAATGCACCTTTCTATCAATAAGTACCTAGCTTATTATCAGTGTTTAAGTATATACTTACATCATAAATAGGTATGTTTTTTCGAAAACCTTACTGTTTTTTCCTAAAAAAACACTTTACTACTCTTAAAACGTATTTTAGAACGAGCGAGCAAAGCAGATGAGATCTCTGAGTCATGTTATTATATATTTATTAATATGAAATGGAAAAATTTACACTTTGTATGCTTGTATGTAGGTAAGTTTGTAAATGTCGACACTTTTCGATTAGTTTTTATATAGGGCTAAATTTTGTTTTTATTATTTGAAAGCTCGCGACAGCCCTATCGTTCTATTCAACTCACGTTTATTCAATATAAGCAAACTCAGACACAGGCCACTGAGTACTTCGTCCAAATATTCTACATTCGTCAACATATACTTTTGCTTGATTCTGTATAAATATCTACATGATCTACTGTGAAGGCGCGTGCTAGGGCTGATTGTAATGTCACAGATACTATAATTATAAAAATATGTTAAGTAAAGTCTAATTTTTTTTTTTTTTTTTGTAAATATTACACGTTATTTATGGAAATTTTAAACTGTTCATTTTATACATTCTACCTATTTAACTTCAATGTAAAAAAATCTAAAGTTCTAAAGTTATTTCACACAAACTGTTATAGGTGTTTTTTAAAGTTTACAAATGCATGGCAATTGGTTACATTTAAAATATCTATTGATACACCCCTAGTGAATTGGGGCGATGTAATGTAAACGACCGATGTTTGACGACCGATTTGGCGCGGTGGGCGAAGGTCCGCCTGCGACACAGGAGGTTGCGGGTTCGATTCCCGCCCTGGGACAAATGTTTGTACGATCTGCAAATATTTGTTCCAGGTGTTCTGGGTTTTTTCTATGTATAATAAAAAATATCTATCTATGTAATGTATTGTATTAAGTATATCAATCATCTAGTACCCATAACACAAGCTTTGCTTAGCTTGGGGCTAGATGATGATGTGTGGATTGTCCAGCGTTATTTATTTATTTATTATTTATTTATTTATTTATTAATGTAAATAAGAACCTTTTGCGAAGTCACACAGAATGGTTGCAAAATTACGCCTTAAAATCGGTTAAGCCGTTTTTATAGTAAAATGGAAACAGAGAACAAACTAACAACCTCTTACCCCAAACACAAATACGGGCTGTTTGCGTCGCGGATATTGACAGTTAGTAATGTTTTTAACCGACCTGTACAACACAGGGTATAAAAAGACGACTTCCGACATGTATGGCATAGTTATTTTAAAGAATGAACTTTATGGTCGTAGAGACATATCTAATATAGGTTTTTTTCTGAGACAAAAATTTAGCTTATGACTAAATACGGCTACTTCCCACCACATCCAAGCCCATTGTTCTCGGAAAAGAAAACTTTCATACAGTAGTTCCCAACCACACCCATTACATTTTAATAATATTTTTTTAAAATATTTTCGTTTATACGGTAGTTCCCACTCACATCCATGCATAAGTTGAGGTAGAGTCTGCACGAGAATCTTCTGATAATATATAGCTTGACTAGTAAACTATGAATAGTAACTACTTAGCCACTAGCGGTTTTTTTATTTATTTGCGTCGAATTTCTTGCTATTTTTCAATCTTAAAATATAATATCTTTAGAGAAGGTATGATTCAAATTCAAATGTACTTACTTATAATGACATTCAAGAGCCATGGTATAGCCATGGTAAAGCCAAGCATTATTTTTTAGACTCTTAAAGATTGAACATCGTCGTCATAATACAAATAAATAAAACCCAGAAGCCTTGCTTATGTTGACTGTACTAAATTAATTCGTGGATGTGAGTGGGAATATTATTTTTAATTTAAATAAATGCTGCTGGATATGAGTGGGAATCTTTTTTGGATGTGGTGGGAATGACCCCTAAATGGCTATACATATTTGATGATGATTTTCTATAGTACTCGTTTAATGTTCAATTTTTAAGCCTCAGAGGGGTAATCAGTTTTTGACGCTTAAACTACCGTATAAATGCCTAGAGATAATAATGAGATGCCTAGTAATAATGATAATAAATAACACAAATAGGTACATACATACTCGTAGTCCTGCTATCACACTAGGATTCCGTGTCGTGGATATCAGGAACTACGAGAACCATGGTACCACAAAACCCAGACCCGGAACAAATATCTGCAGAACATGCTAACATTTGTCCCGTAGCGTGAATCGAATCCGCACCTGCTTCGTCTTAGCTGGCTACTCAGGTACCGACAGATCACTGAGGTATGCCTTGCAATAGAATCATTAATAATATGTTTCTACTTAAGATCACGGAATCACACTCAACTGAACACCTATTACTTGAGATAGGTCTACTAACAATGTAAGTCCTACATCATCACACTATACCTACTTGCCGTAGGCACCAAAATATTGTTTCTTTTAACGTTATATTGATAATAATAGGTATAAGTCCCACCTGATGGTGCGCGGTTACCGAGGCCTATTTACATCTGCAGATACTGAGGCATTGCTCATACTTTGCCTGCTCTGAAGGCAATCTGCACAAATACCAAGCATTACATTATTATCAACTCTTTATTATTATCTTAAGTATCTCGATAATTAAACTAATGTTTGAAATTGAATCATAGTGAGTAAGTACTTATTAGGTACCTACATACCTGACTAATTAAATTAATAAGCCAGTTAATGCACCTGCATAGCGTAGACCCATTGCGATAACTTATAATTAAGTTAAAAGGCACATTATGTAATGAACTTTAATTAAAATGCGCAATTGAATCATAGCTCATTACCTGCATGCATTACTTAGTTAAATCTAATGATATAACGATATGAACGTGTGACTTTTTTTGCAGGAAAAAATACGCGTACTTCGTATTAGACGGATTGGGAGCACACAAGCGTAAAACTAAATAAATGGCTTTAAAAGAGTAAGCATTTATCATTATGAATAAAAAAGAGATTAGAGGTTTTATTACAATTCACAAATCAAATTAAACATCAGCTCTGGCAAAACAAGGTTTTATCAGTATTTCTTTAATCAAATCGTTTTTTACTCGTCTTTTGAGATAAAATTTCATGTGTAAAAAATATAAAGTTCTAGGTTCATAAGAAAACCAGATCCAGACCGCTTAATATCACCGAATCACGTGGTGATCGCGATATTTAATCCAAATTTTTCGCCTAAGCATAGAGATTTTAACGCCTCCAGTTTTTTACATCCGAAGTTTGACGAAGGTTCCCGAAACGCATAATTTTCATCGTCGTACGTACGTATTTGATAAGCTAACTGACAAATAAATAACCTCTTACGTAAAGCGCATACCTATAATGGCATCTATAGGTCTTGATGTCGCTGAAAAAAAATCTTTTCAACACAGGAAGTTTGACATAATGTTTCTAGGTAGTTAGTTTATAGGTAAATTGGACTGTCTCAACTCACAGCTCAAAATTAAACATAACGAAGTTATGGATATGAAAATGGAACTACTAAAATACCTAACTTTTGAATACTCTGTTAGATACATGCACTGCCATCTATGCGCTCACAATAAACTTATCACGCATGAAACACAGCCGTCATCTTCTAAAGGTTCTAACTTTACAGTAAACGTAGCTTTCTGGCTCACACAGATATTATAGTATAATCATATTTAAATAAATACGATCCCCCATTAGAAAAATATATATCTAATAAAAATGTTTTGTGGATAAAATAGTCATGAATAATCTCGATATTTCGGCTCCTGTAAAACTTGGTTTCGGCAATCACCAGGCTAAGAAGCCTACTTTTCAAAGTAATCATAGTGTGTGTTACTAGATGGCGCTATAGATTATTATGTTCAAAAGTTTTAATCTGTGAGTGAAGATTTTTGTTTGTGTTTATTTACAGAAGATCTCGTGAATAGCTTTGACGAAAACAAACAAGTAAAAACACGCTCACTACTGTATGATGGACATCCTCAGATACATACACAGTGAATAGATCTTTGAGGATATTTACATAGTATGTAAGGGTTAGGTCAAAGGCACTTTCAAATATTACATTTAACACATGGCCGCGTTTTGCATGTACATAATTAGCATTCTACGGTAGATAAGTTGCAAGCCCATCGCCACTTATTGTTACACTAACTGATAATTTCACCATAGTGGATTTTTAACCAAACCAACGAGAGCTATAACGTAGAGAATCTAACTTTTAATAAACAATAACAAAGACTTATGTCTCAAGAGATAAGAGTGATAATGCTATAAAAGATCTACTTAGATCACAAACATGAGTAGATCAATGGGTATGTTATTATTGGTGACTTGTACCCAGATAAAAAGTAGCATACCTATGTGTTATTCTGATGTTTATGGTATATTACTGTAAAGTTTCATCAAAATCCGTTTAGTAGCTGCGTGAGAGAGTAACAAACATCCATCCTCACAAACTTTCGTCTTTATAATTGTACAACTAGGTAGTAGGGACTCTTATCACTTGCACTAAATGCGGTTCTAGTTTTCGCGAAAATCTCGAACTTAGGTGTTTATAGCCTACGCGTCTGACACAGATGTCTGCAACATGATGATGCTGCTTCTGCCGGACCAGGATAAAAAGTAGCTTATGTGTTATTCTGATGTATAAGCTATATTACTGTAAAGTTTCATCGAAATCCGTTCAGTAGCTTTTGCGTGAAAGAGTAACAAACATCTATCTTCACAAACTTTCGCGTTTATAATAGTAGTAGGATATATGTATAAGTAAGATAATTTGTCATTCCTTACGACTGATAATGAAAAACAGTGACAGTACAAATTTTAAATCTATACTAATATTATAAAGAGGAAAGATTTTTTGTTTGTTTGTTTGTACATAGGATATAATTAATTTTCAAAAAAAAATGAGATCCTTTGGAAAATTTCAATAATGTAAACCAAAGTAGCAAAATTTTGCCTAAAAATTATTGATGATGCGTAAAAATGATGTACCACATGATTAAAATACTCATTGTTACCTACAAAATAGTCTTTCAGCGAATATATCTAACCATTATAGTTAAGTCACAATAGCTTTTGTGTTCTTAAATTTAATTAGATCGCCTGTAGAAACAAAAGTTGGTTTCATTAGTATCGTAGTATTATTCATAATCAAATAAATAGTTTTATCATGAAGGGTATTTATGTAGCAGTAAAATACTTTACTGTTACTTTTTATCATGATATTCCCACGGAATTGAAACTTACGCAGGTGAAACCTGCTAGTAATGGATAAATTATAAACAGCATTTTTTTGTATGATCAAAATGTACAAAAATCTATCAATGAACAAATGTTTTTGTTTTAAAACTCGAAGACACCTCTACAGCTTCCGTAGCACCAATATAACTCAGTACCTACTAGGATAAAAGTATCGATTTAACATCATAACATCATCAACAGCCTAGAGGACAAAAGCTTCCTGCAAAGAGTGCCACGACTAACGATCTAGGGTCGCCTCCGTCCAATGGTTCAATGGGTTCTTCCTATACTGCGTCGTCCGATTTGCGGTCCTGATTATTTGCTATTAATAAATATCAGCCTAGGTACTGTTAATTAGATCAGTAATTATGATCAATAAGTATTAAATTATACACGCTCTATTCATTAATTTAGTGTCCAGTCAGCTGTCGAATAGAATTTATGTAAAAATCATGGAAATTTATTTGAAACTGGATGTTACTAATAGAGAATGAATCATAATTATTACTAGCCTCTGCCCACGGCTTCGCCTACGTGGTACCCGGATAAAAAGTAGCCTATATGTTATTCTGATGTATAAGCTATATTACTGTAAAGTTTTATCAACATCCTTTCAGTTTATCAAAATCTGTTCAATAGTTTTTGCGCGAAAGAGTAACAAACATCCATCCTCACAAACTTTTACGTTTATAATATTAGTAGGATAGTAGGATAAATACCTTACCTTTACAGATCTTTGATTTTATACATGTTTTATGGAAATATTTTAAATTCCAAAGATCAAATGTTAATTTGCTCTCTTATAAGTTTATAACAAGCTTTTGCCCACGGCTTCGTTCATTAGTTGACATTAATATTTATAACATAAGTAAGATTGTTTTAAAGTTGGTTACATTTGTCTTTGAAATATTTAGAATCTTGATCTTGATTAGAATTTAAAAGTTAGTAAAAGTTGATAAAAATAAATAAACTTTTTGGCCTCAAAAGTGTTGGCAAAGATACGATATTTTCCCTAAAATTGACACCGTAAACAATACCCTAATCACCTTATCGGAGGTCCAGTTCGCTAATCACCTATGACACATTACAATGGAACACCATATAAAATCGGGAAGTACTTCAGAAAAAGCACTATAAGTAATTGAGCTTTCGTAGTGAACGTTACTATAAAAGTTGCTACCTATATTTTGAGTAAATATTTACGTTGAAAAAATGCCTGATTCTTCGTCTAGTCAGTCACCACCAGAAGTGCTTAGCTGTTCCAGTACAAGTGATCATTGGAGCCAGGAACAATCTGTGGTTGAAAATGGAATGGTAACTATTCTTACCTTATAGTTTTGAAAAGTTATTTCTTTACAAGCTTTCTTTTCGTAATTTTTCTGATGACGTTTTTTTATACCGGCTATCGTCACTGATGGCCAAAACGTAATCAACACGTGTATGTGTTGTATTTGGGGAATGACGTTATTAGTTTGTCAGGATAAACTGATGGTGATACGATATTTCGGCAATATATTTATGACTTCAAGGGAGGTTCTTAGAAAGGTTTTATTGCCATAAATTAATAGGGAGCGCTACGCTACTAATAAACGACCCAGTTTTATTTGTCAAAATTAACTTTTTGTTTCAGGGTACAGAATGGAGCGAACAAAGCCAGCCTATCAAATCAGAAAACTACTACGTCAACGCAGAATACGTTTCTCATAATTTCAATCAATCCAATCCAATTAATTACAATGTACAACGTTATATTAACATGCCTTATCAAAGAAATGCGACATTACCCAATGGATACAACACCGTCAATATCCCATCGCAAATGCAAAACATTCCGATGATGGTACGCAGACCGACCAATGGGCCCATGCCCAACTGGACGAATCAACCAATGGGAAGATTGGTCCAAACTGCAAACTGGAAGAACAAAACTAACGGAGTAAAGAAGCAGAAACGCATCAGGACAGCCTTCACAAGCCAGCAGATGATGGAACTAGAACAGGAATACGCCAAAACAAAGTATCTTGATCGAACCCGCAGGATAGAACTATCAGATATTTTGCGTTTGAACGAGAGGACAATCAAGATTTGGTTCCAAAATCGTCGGATGAAAGAGAAAAAAGATAGGGCTGAAAGTCTTGAAGAAGTCGATGAAGTGAATTCAACGGAATCTTCAGAGCTTAGCGCTCCAATACTTATACAGGAAACTTTCCAACCCAATGAAGTGTTTCAACGTCAGGGTGTGTTTATCGAGCATTATCCAGTATCATCTACCTCAATGCCATCTCAGGTCTTTGCTCCCGTGGGCTACCCTGCCTATGCTATACCAGAAAGTCATTCTCATCAGCAAGTTCAACTCCAAGTGCAACAGTATTCGTCTCCCTATGGTAGTGAGGTTCAGGAATTTTCACCAGATTCAACCGCGCAGTCGGAAACTTTAGTTACTAATAATCAGTGTGACATGAGTGAGAGGAACTGGGATTTATCCTGGATCAGGAGTATTCAGGATGAAGAGGGGTATCAGTAAATAATTAATAAATAGAATAATACAACTTTATTTTTATATATACTTAATATACAAAATATACAGATGAAACAGTTAAGCCATTGCAAATAATCAGGCAATGCAACCAGTCTTTGGGGACACTTCCATCTGATAGTGGTCTAGATTAGTTTAGCTATCTGTACATCGTTTGGAACGTTTCGCGGTCTTTAGATGATTCAACTGTTTCATCCGTACATTTTGTACCTACCTGAATAGTCAATTATTAATTAACATAATTTGATGGTTAGGTATATGAAACTGTAAATATGTAGATAGTGTGATTTGATTTTATGTAGAAATTTTAATAAAACAAAATAATTGAAAAATAATTAAATTTAATGTTATTTTTTTATTATAGTATCCTGTGAATACATTATAATATGTTGACCTGTATTTTCGAAAACGATTTAATCAACGTTGAACAAATCCCAAGTTTAAAATGTAGGTAAGAGAGAGAGAGAAACCCTTTCTCTTCAAGTCCAGTTATTTGGCTAGTCTGAAGCATTAATACATTTCTCACGTCGTCGTCAGCTAGATATAATGGTATTTGGTAGGTAATTAGGCAATTTTCTGTTTACTATTTAGTGCGTCTTTTAGTAGGCTGAGCTTAGGTTTTTGTTCCTAGGCACTGGCAAAGAGAGATGTTGTAGATTAGATTTTGCATCATATCAATAAACGTTGTATTTTTGTAAAAAGCTAGCCTTAAAAATTACAAAGACCATAGCATTATGATCAGCAACTGCTTAAATCTCTGGAAACAAAAAATATCGTGTGTGTTCTGGGACGTCCAGAATTGATTCAAAGTTTTTTTAATTATGATTTCTAATTGGCACTTCCTTATTTTGGTGTTTAGGTATTTGTTTTATTTTTTATGATTATAAGTGTTCAATTACAATTTTTAAAAGTAATTATAGTCATCCTCTCTATAACTTGTCTGTAGAAGTGCACACCTGAGCAAAGGTCTCCCCAAAGAGTGACATGACGAACGATCTTGGGCTACCTCCATCCACCGATGACATCCCGGACCGTCACGTCCCCACGGGAATCGGTCCCCAACCGGACGGTCCGATAACCATCCGGTTGGGGACCGATTCCCTATAAAAAAAAATTAAACATTTTTATGTGGTATTAATGTTTATTTACCAAAGTACTTCTATATTCGGCGCCTGATGCTACACATCTAGTATTTCCATAATACGTCTCATGTTGATGATTTAAGTCATATTGTTTTGCCTAAGGTACCTACAGTACTACACAGTTTCACTAGGGATAATATAATTAGATATCTACCTGTTTCTTACTTTTCATTATAAAAACAAAGGAAACCCGTTTTTTACCATTGGAATGGTACACTTACTTGCTGTCGTGTTCCGTAGCGTGTAGTCACTTCTACGCGATAGTCAACATACTCCTACCTTAAATAACTGATAAAAAACTCAGTCAGTCATACTATCAAGCCCAATATAAATAGCCATTGCAATCACAATGACTCTAATTGACATATCTAGACAGCGATTAGTTAATTGTGTATGATTTGGAAATATTGTAATTAAATAATGATCTTTCCTATATATGAGACAAGAATGGCTCAAATGGGTCAGTTACTGAGTTGATCACGGTCAAGTTGCGTGATAATGAAGTATTCGTGGATCGTACGAGAAGGAACTCATTTGCAGTCAAGTGATTCTAATCAGGGAAGGAATTTAGATAATGTAAGTGCTGGTTATTCTTTAAATTATTAGCACTCACGTTTAATCGATTGCTTTAATAACGAGAGACATAAGCTTGTCATATATTTTGTTTACTTTTTGTGTAAAAATATTATTGTTACCAATTCATGGCCGACAAAGTGCTAACTGTAGGTATAACTATTCGAAATCATAGATGTTGATAATGTAGTAGTCTCCTTGTTAAAGGCTAAAAAACCCTTATTTGGGAGGAATTTGGTAGCAAAGCTTCAATAAAAACCAATATAATACCTAGCTTCTACCTAAATACCTAGAAACATCAAGTTCCAATCTCTTTTTTTTGTAAAATCTAATTAAACTCAATTTTGATCAACTTCATACGTCTTTTGCAGATGGAGTCCAGGAGAATGCAGATCACAATAAAACCGACGCGGAAACCAAAAAGGTTTAGAAGTGCGTTCTCAACAGAGCAAATAAGTTTTCTAGAACAGCAGTTCAGGAAATTCCCATATATCAGCACAGAACATCGCACAGAAATAGCAACGACATTGAACATGGAGGAGAGAGCAATAAAAATATGGTTTCAAAATCGTCGAATGAAAGAAAAGAAAGAATTGATTAACAAAGAACAAGATAACGAAACAACTACTAAAGTCTACTACGGTCCAGATAGATTAACTAATACGTGTGCTCTGCCATCTACTAATGAGCAACTTCCATTCTCATTACCGAATATTGTGAAGCCGGTTGTAGATACGCATACCATTTTATATAAAACAAATACTGATAGTGTTTATAAAGGTACCCGAGACAAACTTAAAGCAATAACACAGGAAGTACCGCAGAATTTATCGACAAACCACTTTAAATCACCTTTGATTCCTAATCGAGTTCCTAATATACAGTCGCAAGTGCCTGCAACATCTTTACCGAAATATGTAGACTTCACCCAGATAGACGCAAATGCAAAGGGGCAATTCAGGAATAAGTATCCGATTCATAAAAAGTCTGGTGAGTTATCAATGAGTAAGAAATTAAAGAAAGCAGTCAACCACATAGTCAAACCGGATCCAAAAGCAAAAGTGCAAAGTAAGTTGGAACTGGGACATCACACACCTACCGCAAACTTTAGAGCAGCTCCGGAAAACTTGTCATCCAATAAGTCGAGAACACTCCAGGGACTTTCAAAACCATCGAAGCAAGCCAAAGTAAGCGGCCCTGCTTACTGCCCTGTGATGCCTTCTGTTTATGCTCATCCCTACATATCATCTGGAGGGATGATTTGGAAGCCTGTCAATATCATTCCAGTTATGTCTGCAGGATCTGCTGTTTCAAGCAACCATCAACAGCATTTTGGGTATGACCAGAAAAATAACTGCTGTTGTAACTGTCATGAAAATAGTCAACCTTTTACGGTGCCTCCAAATCCGACCAGCCCATATACTCAGTATGTGATCACAGCACCTTTTCAAAATTCTAGTCCTAAGTTTTAGAAAAGATTGTAACTTTTTTTATAAGAATGGTTTAGGTAAATATAAGTAAGTTTAATATTTGGTATTCTTTATTTAAAACAATCTTACATATAAAGAGTTATAATATCTGTGCTACTACTATTTAAATTAAGGATTAAATTAATGCATTAAGCTTAAGGATTTATAAATAAGAAGCTTTACTTGGTAGCCTTACAAACAGCATAATAATTTATTAATTAAAAATCAAGAAGAGAAATAGAATCGAGTCGTTATTTTGAAAAGACAAGATAGGTTGCAGATAAGAAAAATATAGTTTTTATAAAATTCCGTTATAAGGATTACGTATAGATTTTAAAATAAAATTCTTAATATTAATCGAAATAAATTAATAAAATGAAACACTTAAGATTATCAACACGATTATACACAGTTAAAAACACTTATATTTATAAGTATTAAAAATAAAATCAGCATAAAAATACAATTACACAAAACCTTAGTTAACTATTTCAATAAATTATACAAGTAAAATATATCATAAAGTTTTAAAAATAAATCTAACATTCGTTTACCGAATGCATAATAATATAATAACAATTAACAATGTACGAGTAGATAAACGTTACCACAATTTACTGATAAAAGTTATACGAATCAATATTATTTGTGCACCAGTAATTTTTATTGCCATACTGATGCTGATTTTGATATAGTGGATGAGCGTTTTCCTCAGTTTCGCCGTTGGGATAGTACTCAGTGGGGTAAGCAATGGTTTCGTGACAGAAAGTCATATCATTACTGAAATAATTTGGTGTAAACATATTCGTGGGTGGTTCATAAGCCTGAGCCTCATTGTAGGCGTGGAATACATCTGGTTGATAGTTGTGGTACAGTGCCAGGTTCGTAAATTGGTTATTGGGTTCGTAATCTTTAGGCTCCAAAGCTTCGAGTTTCATAAGAGGAGGTGACATCACTTCATGACTAAGGGTTTCATTTGATGAATCACTAGAATCAGAAGATTCTCTTTTCTCTTTCATTCTTCTATTCTGGAACCATATCTTGATGCTCTTTTCACCTATGTTCAACTCGTTTGAAAGTTCTCGACGAATTTCAGAGCTTATGTATTTGTTCATCCGAAAGGTTCTCTCCAAAGATCGTAGTTGATGAGTTGTAAATGCTGTGCGTACCCGTTTGATTTTTTTCTTGATTGTTCTGTTACTTGTGATGTCTGAAATGAGCAAAATGCTTTTTGTATTATGCTACCTACACTAACTACCTCTCACGGCTTTTTCTCAAGTGGAGATGAACAGGGCACTTGGCAAGGCGAGAGGATCACAGATGGACCAAAGCAATCACGGAATGGTGGCCAAGACATATGCGGTCGCCTCAAGGCAGACCCTTTCCCGATGGTCAGATGACATTGTGAGTATGAAAGGCAGTAGGTGAGTAGTGAAACTGGCTGACACAAGACCGCCAGGAGTGGCGTAACAGAGAAGAGGCCTTTCTCTGCAGTGGGTGTTACCGGCTAATTAGATAGATACAAGTCGAATTCCATTTTTCATCCAAAGTAGACTAGCAGTTACGAACCAACATCCATACCTCGTATGTATAATAATTAGTACATAGGATATAGGACATATATAGGACGGATATATAGATTAAGATAGGATAGTAGGTAGTTTTTATAAAATATACTTGAAGTGCTCGCGGCACAATATTTTTTCACTTCTCGTGCTAAAAGTGTGTTATTTTAGCTTAGCGTAGGCGAACTAAAGTGTATTATTTAACCTCTAGCGACTAAAGTATTTTTTTTAATGTTAGTCATTTTTATCAACAGACTTCAATAATAATATGATTATTTAGAAATACTAGCATTAAAAAAACACAAATACGCTCACAACTGTATTTCCCATGATGTACATTATCAGATACCTATACACTCAGTGAGTATATCTTTGATGGTATAAAGTAGGATGTAGTCAGAGACTCGTCCAAATGCATATGCCTGCATCTTGCAAGTAGTAATCATTTCACTTGATAGGTTGCAAGCCTATAACCGCTTATTAGAACACTAACTGATGGCATGTACCTTCGAACTTTTGGTTCCAAGGCATGCCGGTTTCCTCACGATGTTTTCCTTCACTGATTTGAGAACGTGTTAGTGCATACATATGTTCTAGCGGAAAAATCCATTGGTGTAACGGGTTCGAACTCACGACCATGATTGATGTTTCATTTTTGAAATAATTTCTTAGATAAAAAATAAAAATTATAAAAGATTTAAGTAATTTTTTAAATATTTTTTTAATGGAACTGATAGCGACCTTCACTGCTGCACAGGCGTTTATTGGCGATCGTCGGATGTATGCGTCAGTGTGTTTGTCAACAAGAAGAAATTTAAATAAAATGTCTAGTTTAAAATAAAGTAAAAAATACGCTAAACATTATAAAAAAGAATTCCAATGATCCACCGATAGCTCAACTAATCCAGATCACTGCCACATGGAAGCGTTCCCAAAATACTGACCCATTGCCACGCTGAATGGCACAGCGTGGCAATGGGTTGTTTGTTACTTATTTAGTCACAAGTGAAACTAATACATACATACGCATTAAAAAAAGTGATATTGCAGCGAAATCTCTAGAATTTCTACTGTAATAGGTACATAGTTTATTTTATTTCCGCAATCGAAGTATAAAGTATTCTTTTACTCGGGACTAAAACCATTTCATCCTCGATTCTATAGCCTCGCTATCATTCGGGAGGCTAAACATCTAGTATGCAAAGGCTCGTTTAGTCCCTTCTTGAACAATCTATTATTTCTTAACCAGACTCCTGATATACAGTCCTGAACCCCAGACATTTCCTGTATCGTGGGTATCAAGACTTACGAGTACAGTGGTTCCGCAACCTACAAACCCGAAACAAATGTCATTCGGAACATGTAAACATTTGTCCTGCAGCGGGGAATCGAACCCGCACCTCTTGCACACATCTGATTACTCGTCTGTTGCACCAACGAGGTCATTGAGCCTCTGGCTTAAGCAACGTTCTTCCTGGTCACCAGTTGGTTTATTGTTTTTAACGGGTTTTTGAAAAACCAAAACAAAATATTATTATTTACCTAGTTCCCAAGTGTTTTTAACTTAACTGACCTGTCTTTCGGTTTTTTGTTTCAGGCCAAACACCGATGAAAGGGCGATTATCCCAATGCCGTATCTGTAAACGTAGAAAATACAATAAATTGTTGTTGGAAACTTTAAAGTCTCCAAAGGGATAATGCACATAACCTTTAAAAACAAAACAACATGTTAGTTTTTGCAAAATCGTAAAACTCTCGATTTGTTTTCCATCATCTATTGTGACTTGAGCGATAAAAACTAAGAACCATCCTCAAAGACAAACAAATCGATTGTAAAAACCGCATTACAATCAAATTAACCGATTCGGAGAAACGGTAACAGACAAACAAACAACCTCATATGGCAAGCACATATATATAGGTTTAAAGATATTTATTCTCAAAAAGACTCAGTCACTTACATGAGAATTGCTATTTAGCAATATATAAATACGAGCTCTTGTCAGCGCGTTTAAAAAATCTTCTTATTGAAAAATAACTTACTTCGTCCTTTTTTTTAAGTGCAGCTACTTCAGAAACAAGCATGATTTGTATAATTTTTACCTAATATTGTTTTTAGCTTTCTGCCACAATGTACAGATACTTTTTACACACTTTTATTCACTTGAAGAAAATGAAACGCACTAACACAACGGTTAATCAGCCCACAGAATTCTTTACCACTAACTTTGCCAATAACAGTTTCACACGAAATTGTTTTTAAACTACCTTATTTTTTGCAAACGCTTCAGGTTTTGTTTTAGAGATAAAGTGCAATGGTCCATAATGCGTTGTTGATCGTTTACGTTTGCTTAAGGGAATAATGCAACTGGCATTATTATAACTAGATTGATAGATGATGTACCACCCAACATTATTACTGGAGTTAGCTAGTTTAGTATTCAATCATTAAATTTAATGTTGAAAAAAGCATGAAATTATATCAATCATATTTAATTTAAATAAATATTTATTCCTTTGATTATAATAAAATAATAGATAACTAATAATTATTAAAATAATTTGGATACAAAACAAATCATAAAATAATATAATCTTAACTATAAACATCTAAACAATCGCAATTGAAAAACGAACACAAAATAATAAGTTAACTATCCAACCTTAATATTTTATATCATCATCATCATCAACAGACTGTGTATGTCCACTGCTCGACAAAGACATTTCCGAAGAGTGTCAAAACTAACGGTCTTGTACCACCTCCATCCACCATCAATTCATCAGGTGAGAGGAGTTGCTTCCACACAGCGTCGCCCGTCTTATTGTGATATAATTGTTTCGAGATCAATTAGTCTTTCAAAATATTCGTTTTCAATCGGAGATCGATATTCCCAAGAACTTTCTTCATTCGAGTAATCGGCTGTGCTGGCAGGTGATATTGGTTCATATACAGGGACGCTTTCAAATTCTACATCTGAGCCTGCGACTTCCATTTTGAAAGAACTATGTACAGTCAAATCTGTTATAGACTTATTTAAATAATCATCGATTACATTAACAAGTTCACTCATTATTCTATCGTCGAGGGTAACATAACCGAATTCATTGGTTCTTTCATAGATTTTAGATTCCACATAGTCAAGACGATCGATCCCAGGTGAACTTCTATTTTCATCTTCTGAAATGGCCTGGTCCTCCCCTCTTTTGTTCTTCAATCGGCGATTTTGGAACCACACTTTGACAGATTTGTCGCTGATTTGTAGTCTTTCAACTAAAGCTTTTCGATCTTCTTTTGTGACGTATGGTTTCTTGGCGAAGACTTCTTCCATAGCTTCCACTTGGTCTGTTCTGAAAACAGTCCTCTTCCGTTTGCGCTTCAAAACAGCTTTGAATGTTCCAGTTGGAGTGGGAACGACTGTAATAAAAAACAGCTTCATCAAAGTCATGGCAAGCATATAATAAAATAAGTATGATCACAAATAAGTGTTTACAAATACATACATGTTATGAGACAATATATATGTTAAGAGTTTTAAACTTACGATTTATACACGCACGGTGTATTTTTCCCATAGCTTGCTGGATACTAGTAAATTTATTTTGCATCACTGGAATCTGTTGCTGGGTGGTTTGAAACTGTAAAACATATAAGATGCATTATGAATGCTATAAGAAAAAAACACCATAAATAATGTTGAGTATAAAATCTTTAAAAGTACCTGGGCGGAAGGGTCGAATGAAGAAAAGTATGTAGACATGTTCAAGGAAGTAGGAGAAGCTTTAACGTTATTGGTTTCTTCCCAAGTTGGTGATAGCAAAGTTGATGGCTCTGACGCAGCATAGTCATGGTCCATCTGAAAGAAAACAGAAATTAGAGCTGCTTATAACTGAACTTTGAAATAATAATTGATACCTATTAATGATAAGGAAGTCAATGGTAGTAGAAATAGAGATTTTACCTGATTAGTAGAAAGCCGAGTAGAATCCATTGGGACCACTATATTTTGGTTTGTATTATTCGTCTGGAAAGTTGAGGTTCCAGGACACTGCAAAAAGACATTTAATATCAGGTTATGATAAACACACAAGATTAAAAAAAAAGATCGTATGAGGAACAGATAGATATGATTATTACATTAATGTTCTGGGAAAATAGATTTGTAATGAAATCATCTTCCAGTTGTTCACTAGGAAATGTGCCGAAATTTATGTCACTGGCTAGTCGCAAGGAGCACATGATTGCTTTGATTACTTGAAATAGACTGATGTTATAACCTTTTTTGCTTTACCATTTTATACTAAATCTATGTTACATATAATTAGTATTCTCTTTCCTTTCCAGGGTTTAATCCTTTGCTAATGGTCAATGGTCCTTAATTAGTCGCCCTTTTGACACCTGTGAATAACAATAGCAATTATTTGGTAGATCGTAAACGGGTTAGTAATTAGGCACCATTTCAGGTAGTAAAAGATAAGTGTCAATAACAACATATCTATCCCTGTCTGTCAATCACCTAGGATCCAGGGATACCTGAACAAAAGGTTTGTCTGTTGTCTATTATATGATTATCTATGCATGATACCAAATTACGTCCCAAGTTGGTTGGCCATAAAATGATTCATAAATAACTACAGATTTCACAATTGCATAGATTTGAATTAAACTTCTTTATACTTTGTTGTACATACAAATTTACGCTATAAAGGGAGAATGATATGAAACTAGCTTCTGCACACGGCTTTGCCCGCATGTCTAAGCTATTTAACTGTAAAGTTTCATCAAAATCCGTTCAGTAGTTTTTGCGTGAAAAAGTAATAAACATCCATCCTCACAAACTTTCACGTTTATAATATTAGTAGGTAGGAAAGTAGGATAGGATTATCCATGCATGATACCAAATTACGTCTCATAAAATGATTCAAAATATAACTACAGATTTCACAATTGCATAAATTTCAATTAAACTTCTTTATACTTTACTAGCCGATGCCTGCGGTTTTACTCGCGTAGGATAAATAATTGATAGGTGCATTAAAAATAATTACATGATATATTCAGATACGTATTCAGTTCTTTTGTATTTTAAGTATCCAAACTAAATTTACAGCAAATCGCACCACGCGTTAAACATTTCCTAAACAAACTTAACAAACCAACCTTTGAGTGGTAGTTTAGAAAAAAAGGAATTTGTTTTTTATCATTTGTACTGAATAATATTTATGCCGAGTTTCAAACAAATTGGACCACTCGTTAAAAAGTTGCCATACAAACTTGGACACCCTCTACAATCCCTAATAGGGGTAGTTTGGGGAGATAGTTATATTAGTATTTTATCATTTGGATTGAAGAATAATTATATGGTTTTTAAGTTCAAGAAATACCATTTTTTTATACAAAGGTTTTCAGCTCTTTTCACCCCCTTAGGGGTAGAATTTTCCAAATTCCTTTCTAAGTGCACCCCTACACCATAAAAGGAATATACCCTCCAAGATTCATGTTTCTAGGACTCATAGTTTAGGCTGTGCGTTGATTCACCTCTTGGACTTTGATACCCCCTACATCCCCTTTGAGGGTTTTTTGGGGAAATTATTATATAAGACTTTTACCATTTGAATTGAAGAATATTTATGTGAAGTTTCAAAATTGTAAGTTCAAGGAATACGATTTTTCATACTAAGATGTTTAGCCCTTTTCAGGGGTAGAATTTTCCAAATTCCTTTCTTATTGCTCCCCTACACCATAAGAGGTATGTACCCTCCAAATTTCATGCTTCTAGGACTTATGGTTTAGGCCGTGCGTTGATCCGCCAGTAAGTAACGGAACAGTTTTATATATATCCATTGCTCATATAAAAATACGATTATAAATGTGAGACTGATAAAAAAAGTACAAAGGCGAGTCTTACCCTAAAAAATGAGTTTTCTTTCGGTAAACCTTGACCTAGAGAGAAGTAAGTAGTTAAGAGGTAAATTTGTCATTATGTTCTCGTACAGAGTAGCATCCCGACGAAAGTCATTCAATTCGTGTTGCTAGTGATGACATAATAGCACTGAGACTGATCGCTATCTATTCTTATAAAATCGTTTGTCCTGACTGACTGACTGATCTATAGATAGCTAGATAGATAGATAGAAGATTCTTTATTGCACAACTACAAAGTACTGTACATAGGCGAACTTAATGCTAGATAGCATTCTCTTCCAGTTATCTTTGTGTTAGTGAAAATTTGAATTAAGCTACTGATCACAAATAAAGAATAACGTGTTTCAGGGTTTTTAGATTCCGACATTTCCAGGGAGGTGGAAGTTTGTATAGGAGTATCGGTTTTTATAAAGTTAGGAATTTGAAAATGGGAATTGTAGCCACTTTTCATAAATAAATATTGACGTGTTTTATTCATTTCTCATTTTAATTGTGGAAATGGGGCTGAAATTGTGTATTTAGTTTTTTAATTATTTTTTTAAACACGAATCCATGCATGCTAAGCCGCTGGCAACAGCTATTTTATAATATAAGCGATGACATCTCATGAAAGTAGGTGGCTGGAGTTGGCCCAAGCTCGTTCGTCATGGCACTTTTTAGACCTATATCTAGCTGTGTACAATTAGATTGCTAATAATGTTCATGATTCGTAGATTGATAAATTGTACATTTAATTTATTTTTCTACCTCTATGTATAATATGTATGGGTATTTTCTATGTATAATATGTACGTATATACAAAAAATATAATTAATATATCAGTCATGTAATTCCCATAATATAAGCTCTGCTTAGTTTGGGGTTAGTCGATGCTGTGGGAAAAATGTCCAGCAATATTTATTTACTAGTTGTTGCCCGCGGCTTCGCCCGCGTGGTATGTTAATAAAAGTAGCATATAACCTTCTCCAGGCTTCAAACTATGTCCACCAACTTTTGAATGAATCGAACCAAGGATTACAATTTATACAAAGTTTAGAACTCAATTGCACACCCCCAAAGGGTAGTTTTGAAAAAATAAAAAAAGTGTTTCATTATTTACTTTAAAGTTTATTTGTACAGTTTTGTACAGTCAGTTTTGAGCGAATCAAACAATATTTTTTTTTCATAGAAATTTTACCGCCCTATTTAACCTCGTTAGGGGTCGATTTTCGAAAATAAGATATGTGTTAGCCTATGTGTTTTCCAGATCCTAAACTATCAACATTCCAAATTTCATCAAAATCGGTTTAATGGTTACGGAGATACGTGGTAACAAACATTCACACACACACACACACACAGACTTTCGCATTTATTATATTAGTAGGATAGTAGGATTTTTTACCCGCTACGAATATGCGGAGCCTGTTTATGCAGGAGAAGGTTGTGTGTTTGTATGTGAGGTAGGTACCATTTATCTCTAACATTTATTTAATGGCATATATGAATAAAATTGGTTGAGTAGCCAGTGCGACGCTATAGGACTTGATTCCCGCTGCGGGACAAATATTTGGATGTTCTGCAGATATTTGTTCCGGGTATGGGTGTTGTGCACGATACGATACGATACAGGGAAAAAAACATATTATAGTAGGTACCTATTGTATTCAAGTACGTTGTTTTTCAGTCAATTTGTGTGACTTTATTCAATGATTGTTCTTAGACAGGTTTTATCGTCAAAAGTGACTAGGGGGCGCTGCGATAGACGATGAAATGTGAAACAGCATAGCTATTAGTCGTGTACTTTTGTAATATATTTATATAATGATAGGTTATACCACATGTCACTAAGACGCTGCATTTTACTGTTAATTATTGAAAATAATTATGGTAGAATATAAAACCGTTGAGTTGAAATAAAACGTTGTCTACGATGTAGAAAAAATATATTTATTCACAAATTGATACATTTAAATTTAGGTATGTAAATAAGAATACACAATCGGTAAGGTCGCTATCTATCATGTTACTTTGAACTTTTCAGTGGTTCCTACAAAAACATTTAGGCATGCACGACATAATCTCACAATCTCTTGTTATCCTGTCCATCCAAAGGTTGCCTGGAAGAGATCGCTTATAAGCGATAAGACCACCTATTGTACTTTCTTATGTTTTTTGTTATTTGTTTAAGGTGTACAATAGAGTATTTTCATTCATTCGTCCACGAAATGAATACCGAACACAATACCACAGAATAGGTACGTAACACAATACGTAATTTATTAACAACAAGTAGGTACAGTTATGAACAAGTAGACGAAGCTACTAGCATTAGTTAGATTGATGCTAGAGATTTATTGAATTTTACAAAGTAATGTAAGAGGACGAAGGGTATTTGCTGGTCGAAGACGGTTCCTGAGTTGTGGTATCTGATGACGCCAAATAAGAAAAGTAAGGATCTTGCGGAAGAGATAAGCTGGACGTTCTTGCCTGGAGACTGCCATCATCATACGTAGGAGTTGATAAAGGAGCCATTGAAGGACTGAAGACGTAGGTATCAGACGTTGGAGGATGTATCATCACTCCAGAAGAAAGCGGATTATAATACGGAGAATTAGCAGAATACCTTAGTAGGTCGTCGTTCAACTTCAAACTCATTCCGTTGGGTACATAGCTATCTGCTGCTAACGTCGGCAGTGTAGAATTCTGAGCCAATGATTCATCACTGTACCGATAAACCTCAGACATGGGTGAGTAAGCAGGCCTGCTACCAGCATAGTACGATGAATAAGATAAATTTGGCGTATAAGATGGTAGCTCGATTGTGTTTTGTGGGCCTTTTATCACAGTCTTCATAGGACTAATGGAAGTGTATTCCGGTGGTCTGGAAATGCCGTCATTCGTCAAGTAAATTTTGTGATGCGTTGCATGGCTATCAATCAACAATCGTCTGTGACGATCATGACCACCGCAGCTTCTTCCGTGACTCATCTTGTGATCTTGACTAGGCGAATCTTTGGAGCTGGATGGGCTGCTGTCATCTACTGAAGATGATGGCTTGTTGTGCTTATTGTCTTTCTTGTACTTCATCCTACGATTTTGAAACCATATTTTGATCTGACGCTCCGATAATTGCAAGTAGTTGGCGAGCTCGATTCGCCTCGGTCGGCATAGGTAACGGTTTTGGTGAAACTCATTCTCCAGTTCAACTAGCTGAGAACTGGTATAGGCTGTCCTCGCTCTTTTTGTAAAACCTTTTTGGTAGGAAGATTCCGAGGTCATGCCTGAAAAACACAAAAAGCCAGTTAACACAAACACTATTTTCCTACCATTCAAGAAGTAGAAATGTTTGAAAAAGAAACGGGAGTGTTTGCGTAGCGGTCTATAGGTAGTCAGTAGGTACGTGGTGCATAGATAGATATATAGATAATACTTTATAGTATACCACTTAATTATGTTGCTTACAAATTCAAGCAGTACCAGCTAATCGTGGAAGTAAAATAGCCAGTCTTATCGCTAATAGTGATTTCTTCCATACAACCTTTAGATGGTTAGGAATTTATGTGAACGATAAAAGACGGTATGGTATTATAATATCGTATTATGAGCGTTTAGAGTAAAATAAAAGCGTAAATCTCATAGACCGAATCTTACCTTCAACTGGCAATTCAGAAGATGTCCTTATATCTGGGATGCTACTCGAATGTTTTCTGTTCCATGAAGAACTCTGAAAAAACAAGATTGTTTTTCAAGAAATCTTACACTAAAATGAATCGTCTTTCTTTGCCTGAGTTTTATAAAAGAATGAATTGGTTTCAACCTATTTTCTAATTGCTGATTACCAGAATATTAAATTGTCATTACAAATCCGGTCGTCTTGTGGTCAGTCTTCTATGAAATATTGATGAAATCAAACAAGTATTATGGGTCTAGTTACTAATTGGAATAGGGTTTTTGAAAATGGACTCGTTCAAACCTGACTAGGAAAACCTGATTCGTGCATGTCGTTCATATCCCTTGGTGGTATTAGGGTATCGTTCGCCAGGCCATAACTTCTATTGTAAATAACTTGATTGACCACTTGTGGTGTTGAGGCAAAAATGTTGTCACTTGCAATGCACTCGTCGGTGACCACTTCCTCTGCACCGGGTCCATAGTTGTTGGAACTATTGCTTATGCTCTCGTGATTTGGTACGTTGAGGTCATATCTAGGTTCTATTACATCAGCGTGTGTTGGATTATATGACTGTTGTAGACCAAGAATATCTTGAATACTGAAACCTGTAGAATCCCTCGAATTGTAATCTTGTGCAAACGCTTGAGGCACTGCTGATAAAACTTCCACCTTACAATCTTGGTAAGATCCATCATTTATGTAGCTCGCTCCATCAGATAAAATATCTTCAACGCCGTGTGAAATAATAACTGATGGCTTTAAATCCTTGCTAGCATCAATAATTGTATCATACTTAGTCATAACTGTATTAGAAAATTCTGATGAAATACTATCACTCGTATTATCTTGATTTGAATGCAAGCTTGGTGGAGAAAGACTTGGTGATGACATAATATTATTGTTATTTCACAATTTAGATTCACTTTTTACTGTGACGTCACAGTAATAAATAAATCACTCAGGCAACCGTCCGGATTGAGGCTTGTTTACAAAATGCTTTTTCGTCACCTGAATGTCGTTAATTTGGTAATGACTTTGTTTGTTAGTGTGTATGGTTTTTAGAAGACTGTTTATTTGTGTGCAACAGATAAGAGAAATACCGGGTCTTCTGATAGTGGACAACAGATAAAGCCTTGGTTACTTAGTAAAGGTAAGGTAGCTAAAATACCTGTCAATACACATTACGCTATCTCTCTATTTTTAATTTTGAAACCCTGTTAGATGACAACTAAATTGATTGTTGTAGGAACAGTAAACAACGTATTTAAGAAACACACTTTACTGTTCAAAAGATCACCTAGGGGTACCAACTTTTTATCAAAAAAAAATACAAATTGTTCTAAATCACAGTTTACCAAGATCGCCAGTGGATTAATTCGATACACGGTAATTCATGTAGGATCCAAATATTATTATCAAAATAGTGGTTGACTTTATGGAAATATCATAAACATTGACTCATAATTAAACTTTTATTTAAATATAATAGATGATTGTAGGTAGGTAAAGTGTTTTGTAACCAGGTTCTTACACAGATAGGTAATGTAGGTCCCTACCTACCTTTAGATACTAAAGTCATTAAGATAGAAGTAGACGTTTCTATTATAACTACAAACAAACTAGCACACGTGCGTATAAAAAATGGTGGTCGACTAGGTACATGAAACCAATCAGGACAAAAGAATCATCATCTTCTTGTCCTTATCCTACATTACGTGGGGTCGGCACAACATGTTTTCTTCTTCCACTCTCCTCTATCAGCCGTCATCTGAGTACTCACTCCTTTCTTAATTATGTCATTCTTGATACAATCCATCATTTCAACATTTCAGGACACAAAAGAATCCAATGTCCAAATTATTATTTTTGCTAATCCGTTAAGTACTCAAAAGGGTTGAATGGATCATAATTAGAGTGACGATTACCATAACGTGTAAAGCAATCTAGAAATGAATCGTGCTGTTAGTAAGTATCTGAAGTCAACAATCAGAAACCTATTCAAAGTTTACGATCTTAGCAACAACTTTGGCACGTGGTAATAGGTAATATAATTGGCTGAGTCCAAGTGGTTAGAATTCATTTAGTTAAATTCAAATATTAAAAAACGTTACAAAATAATCTCGTTCTCCAACAATGGTTTCACATTAAGAATAGAAACATAGGTACCCGAACTAGGATAAATACCTGTATGATGGCCTACCTATATCTCCCTCCACTTATCACATCATATCTGGAGGCTCCAGATATGATGTGATAAGATGCAAGTACACAAGTAGGTAGGTAACAATTAAAAAAATATATATAACTACACAGCTACCTACACAAGTCGCATGAACTGTTTACGGTGCATGAACTTGGTGGGCCCGGACGGTTCGTATCGTTTTCAGCTTACTGAACAGCTAATGTTTAGTTATGTTATTTACAAGAAAAACGAATACTTTCTGTAGAACCTAATTTTTAAGTTATTTGGAAGTAGCAAATGTAAATTTTAGTAACCTAATGTTAGTTACAAGAAAATTTACCTATAGCTCAAATTCCAATATTTTTTTTACTTTTTTATGGGAGAAAACCCCAGAAATTTAAAAAAATAATAATTTCATTTATTCATGCTTAATGTCCTACATACAATGGTTAAGCTTAGGTTAAATATTGCAGTACATACGAGTATTTGCATTCGTTTTTTAAAATTAGTAGAAACATAATTTAACGAACATTCTGGCTACCATTCACAAACTGGACCAAAATCAGCTGCTCGATGAACCCACGACCCTATTGTTGCACTTGATAGATGGCCTTCGTCCGTGAGAACAGGGGACTCTGCCGGCTTACTTGTTCCGCTGCGCTAGGAACAAACGAAATCGGAACTAAGCAGATTACGGACCTACGCTCGAGAGCAATGAATTCGGGTCACTGGCAATAAACTTTGATATCTCTGAGGATATAGAGGATTGCAGGCTTATTGAAATAAATCTTTTTTTATAGATAAATTTATAAGTTATGAAATAAAAAAGTAATTTTATTCATTCAACTTATTTAAAACACAATCTTATCGCAAAACAAAAACGGTAAATAACTATATTTTGTGAAATAAATATATATTTCTTACATGCCTCTGGTATTCCCTCCGTGAACACAAATGAAAACATCCATAAATTCCATATTTTTTTTATTTTGAGCTTTTCGAAGGCATATCATTATTACATATATTTACTAGTAAGTTTTATTCGTTTTATGTAAGTGGTTATTGAGTAATTTACACAAATTTTATTTTAAGGCTTTTTGGGGATTTGTGTGGTGGTAACTGACTCGAATGAATTGCTCCTGTGAGTGTAGTTGTGTATTTTGCGGGTAAATTAAATGTAGGGTAATACGAGACAGTATTAACTTGTCTAGTTTTTATATAATACTAGAATAATTATTTTTGAATTAATTTGAATTTTGTTATTTTGGTAAGTTCCTACGCACCATGAGTACGAATAGGTAGGTATAAAGATTACGTTTGACGTTTATATCCAATGCGATAATTTTGGTTCATCGTCGAGTCCGAAGTTTATTTAATAATAAAAATAATAATTTATTTATTTATTCAGATAACTTGATCCATAATTTGTTAGCAAGTTACATAATGTCATAGTGTTAGTACAATTCCATAATTAAAATACATACATTCATTTAAATTCAATAATGTCATCATTATTTATTCATGTCCCGATTCAATAGGCTTTCTGAGTGTGTAAGTTTTTGAAATTTAAGCAAATTTCAAAAACCTATACCTTTCGATTTTTACATTTTTGACTAGCTAAAAATTTAGTTTACGCTTCGCAGAACCGTTACGCCAATAAATTTTACTGCTCCTGGACAAAAGGAACTATTCGGGCCGTAGACCCCAGGCTCATAACGTCAAACCGATGATATATTACAATTTGCTCAAAGGGGACCTTTTTTTGTTCTCACCGTAATGGTTTTACTTTAATCGACACGAAAACGAGACAACACTACGGTATCACACGCGAGTGAGCGAGCGGTGAAATGAAATTGTATCTTCCGCCAAACGAAAGTGATCGGCATTGAGCTGGAGTTTGGTTACTAACAACAGTTTGTTGTCAGCTTTTGGCGGTGACGTTTCTTGATATCAAATGAAATATTTTTATTTCAGTTCTAATATTTCAGTGCTATTTTAGAAGTTTTATAATATTTTAATCCAATAATGTGAGAAGTTAGCAAAATAATGAAGCATTCGAACTAATCACGTTCAATTTCGATGAATCACACATTGGAGTCTTCTGAGACGTAATCAGCCTTCATACTATGGTAAGTTATCTGATAAACTTTACTTCGCTTGATTTATTTCAATGAAAAATATACAATAGTATCTGAAAGTTCATACAAATAACAGGCTACCTACTGTTGTAGATTACGCAAATACTTATATTTGCTGTCTTACCTTCCTTGTTTGAATCGACCGGCGCATAACAGCGCCATCTGCATATTTTTTCATTAACCATACAACTTCTGCAAGGGTTGCTGAATAGGTTCGTGCTCAGTGAAAGCCCCGGGAGGTTTTCACTGAATGATGGGTGGTTGAACTAAGCTTTCAGTCCGCCGTACTTAGTTGAGATTTCGTCGCCAGAAAATTGTAATAGGTGGCGTTAGTGTTGCTTGAAAGTTGTACAGAATTATAATATTTGTGTTTAACGGTTAGGCAAGCATAAAAATAGTTAATAATAGAAAGGTTTCTTGTGCAAGAATGATTGAACCGAGTGATTTTAAAACTGTCAGCATTTTCTGGCTTTTCTGCTCTTAGTGATTGAAAGACGATCTATCAGTTACGTATAGGTAATTTTGTGGGTTCTACCACTTTGCTTCCATAGAGCGACTTTCTTATTTAATAAGAGTATTTTCTACATCTCCAAATAAAATAAGGCCAGAGCAAACTTCATTCAATTGAGTAAAGTTTGAAGAGATTGAATTCTTTAATGAAATTAAAATAATATAATTTGAATTCTCGTGCTGTGCTTTATGGACTCCCTAGTCAATATAGTAAGTTAAATGTTTTGTGTGTATTTTTACTATTAAAATAATGTGGAAGCTTAAAGAATTTACATTATTTCCAAATAAAAATCCAGCCAATTTTTGCCCGATAATTCCAATGAAACAGAGCGGCAATAACCGTTCGCGATGGCTTCGTATTTTCCGAAGCGATGTCGAATGCAAAAATTACGACTTTTTGTACTGCCGCACTGAAATATCCAGATATTTCAAGGCTTTTCAGCCCGCTGTCCACTGAAACATACATGACACAATTTTACGTTTACTGCCGCCAAGAGCCACGATCATCATATTATTTGTAGCGATAATTCAATTCCAATTTCCTTCGACATAATAAGCGGAAACATTTTGGCATACAGTTGTTCATTTTATACCAAAAATGTCGTTTTAGCATGCAGTTGCCGCTTTAATGGGCTGAGTGCCTTATCGCGCACTGAACTATTCGCAAGTATATCTCAGAGCTGTAAATTACACAACTTTTGTCGCCTGTTCCGGGCAAACATAAATTCAAAAAGAAATTTCCAAGTGTTTCAAGCAAAACCGCCGGCTTCCAAATTAATTTTGTACTTGCAAATTTACACTCTTCTCTTGCAGTTTCGTGCCAGAGCCGTGTCTGGCAGCTGGAATGGGGGAAATTTTGCAATTTAGTTACACTGTAACTAGACTGGAAGGCTGAAGTGCTTAATTTAACTGTACAGCCCAGAACTATATTCTCTTGTAGGAATGCTGTTTTGCTTTAGCTGTTTCAGTAAATTCTTGTTTGGTTCATGAGAGCCGTGATGGCCTGTACCACGACTTCGGATCTGAAGGTTGTAGGTTAGAACCCGGTACCAATGAATGTTTCATAGGTACCGGGTTTCATCACAATAATTATTTATTTACAATTCCAAAACGGTAAATAAATAATTATTGTGATGAAACCGGAATGCTCTAGAGCTTAAAATCCCAATGTACGTGACATCGGTTAGTTTTCCAATAAGTGGCGACGGGCTTGCAACTTGTCACGTGGAATGCTAACTACTATGCAAAACGCAAAAATGTGCATTAAAAATTGTTTTTTTTTATTTGGCTAATAAAAAATCAACAACATTAGTGTTCCATTACATATGTTACATACTATAGAGGTATGTTTGAACAATAAATTATTCTATTCTTGTCGTTTCCCAAGGGCTATTTATCAACTTGTTTCATATCCTAATATCTGATTCTGTTTTTACAATCAAACATTTAATTTAGTGTTCCATTACATATGTTACGTACTTTATGTTTGAGGAATAAATTATTCTATTCTTGTATTTATCAACTTATTTCATATCCTGATATCTGATTCTATTTTTACAATCATGGAAAGAAATGCCAATCATAGATCTTTTATGATGTTTACATACATATACGTACGTATCGATCAAACTCATCAAGTGCTCATAAAAGATTTTCGTATTCAAGAAAAGCTTTATATTAAAACGTTTCTGGCAGACAGATGCTGGGAATGTGCGCGTTAACACCCCAGTTCTGAACCCGCGCCAAACTTGATACCAGCGCACAGCCGTAGCCGTATCGACTTTTATTACTATAAGTTTGAATACAACCCAGTAACAGGGTTCGTATTCTGAAATGAATTTTGTCCTCGAGATGATGCCGCACCTCGAATCGGGCACCCTTACAAAATCGGTTTTCGGTACAAAATTTAACGTCATCTCAAAATCTTAAACAACCTAGCTTGCTACTTTATTTTAATGTGTCATTTTATTATGCACCAATCTACGGAAAAAAAATATTATGAATTATAAAACCATCTCAACGTTGTATGTGATGTATTTCCGGAAGAGATAAGTCCGCCCATAGTACCTTTTTATGAATGTTACTTTTATTATGTTTTCTTTGTGCAGTACTGTAAATAATAATATCTATCCATCTCGTGCGCGATATTTATTCTAAGAATCGTTTCCCTTTCAGTTTGTACGCTCAGGAAATGATATTGTGAGCTTTGAAAATAACCAGACTCATTTAGTCTTGCCAACTATGACATAAGGTGTCGAGACAGGGACGTTTACCAAGGAGACTGTGCACCGAGTATGAGTTGCACAATGGGTCATGGAGCGAGCTATGCTAAACTTTTAGACCGAGTTCGCAATACTGATATCCGTCGACGGACGGAAGTCTATGACGTTGGTGACAGAACAATAAACCTCAAGTGAAGCTGGGCTGGACACTTGATCAGACCATCACCCAGTGGAGCAAAGCCTTGACCAAGTGGTGGCCGAAGACGCTCCGAATAAATCCTGGTCGTCCAAAAGCGAGATGGGTTGACAACATCATAACAGTCACGGGGAACACCTGGAGACGCAGAGGACAGAGGCAGAAGAGAAAGGATCACCACCCAGCAGTGGGTCCACCCACTCATTGTGGTATCATCATCATCACAGCCTGGATGGATCCAGCATGATGATAATTAAGGCCCGAATTCATAATCATATAGGGGCTCCCCTAGGGGACTGTTCAGGCGCTAAGTTAAAACTCAATTGCGAATTTAACCTTTATGCGTCCAGCCATAAGGCGAATGCTGAATGATGGATTTTGGGGGCACTTCAACCCCCGACTATGAATTCAGGCTTAAGTCTTGTATTCTGAACTGCGTTGTGTCAGTGATCAAGAGTGGTATATGTAGTCACAGGTATAGTGGTTACATTGATACCGATTGGGAACTAACCAGAGTGGTGAAAGAGAGGCCATGCACATGCATTCGTATTTATTCTATAGCATAATCTCAGGTAAGTCCTAGAAGAGGTTGTTCTTTACAGATTAGGTTAGTAACATCTTGTGTTATACGACTTTTGAAATTTGGTTTTGATATAAGAAACATCTGCTATTATCAGTAAAACAAACATCTTGCTATTATATGGAGTTAAGGGAGGCGTAAATGAAATTTCAAATTTCTTCTACTTGTTTTTTTATAAGTGTTTACTTACAGAACATGAAAGTAACGAGTTTTCGTTACTTTCATGTTCTGTTCATGTTCTGTTCATGTTCTGTTCATGTTTTGTTCATGTTCTGTTCATGTTCTGTTCATGTTCTGTTCATGGGTTATGTCATATACAGGTTTTCCACCCTGTATATGACATAACCCATGGGTATCTGTACATCCTAGTTCCTGAGCAGAGCTCGGTCATCCAATATCAAAATAATGGTATGCTCAATTTGAATTAGGTTAGTACTTGATCTAAATTACATGTGCAATGTCGTGGACATACATTAAACTAAGCAGTGAATGATGAGAATATTGCATAACATTTATCATTCGAGATGTCTAGTAACAATTTCTCATGACAACAATTCATGAAGATTTGATGTATATGAACACAGCAATAACTTACCTTTTGTGCATCCTATCTGTATATATATTTGTATATCTAAAATATCTATGAGTATGTATCTAACTACCTGCCTCTGATTGTCATCCGTCTTGAACGGTAGGAATAATAAGAAAAGTTGTTTCACTTGCAAGCCTATTTTTCAAGATTACGTTAATATTGGATCTGACTCTAAGAACACTAACGAAATGATCATCATCATCATCATCATCATCAGCCTATATTAGTCCACTGCTGGACTTAGGCCTCCCCTAATGAGCGCCATAGCGCCCTGTCTTTAGCTTGCCGCATCCAGCATCTGCCTGCAGTCTTTCGCAGATCGTCATCCCACCTGGCCGGAGGGTGTCCTACACTACGTTTGCCGAGTCGCGGTCTCCACTCAAGAACACGTTTAACCCAGCGGTTGTCGGTTCTTCGCGAGATATGACCGGCCCACTGCCACTTCAGCTTGCTAATTCGTTGAGCTATGTCGATAACTTTGGTTCTTTGACGGATGTATTCGTTACGAATCCTATCCTTCAGAGAGACTCCGAGCATAGCTTTTTCCATAGCTCGCTGAGCAACTTTGAACTGGTGGACCAGCCCTATCGTGAGTGTCCACGTCTCACGAAATGATAATAAGGAACAACTAGTTGTGGTGAGCAACATCTAAAACATCTAAAATTTCAAAAGGGGATACGTTTCTACCTAACACATTCTCATTTCTATAGGTTTCAGAAGTTTTAGGCACTGTTCAGCCTGTCAAAATAAATAAGAACCCACTACCTCGTGTCCATAGCAATTTTGCTAGTGTAATTAGGGAGAGATTTTTTCCAATATATCATACATATATACCTACTTATATTTATTTACTGAAATAATTATACAACTACCTACTTAGCGTCTACTATTTTTCGGATCCTACAAATACGATATTTTGAGCAACAGGACTAAACAAAAATAGTTAAAGAACAATATTTAATTCATTTTTCATTTTTCCGCTGTAAATTTCTTTTTATTATAAGATAGTAGTCGTATTACATCAATTATATTGAACTATCAATATTGAAATTGAAAGCCTACAGAGTTACTATAGAAAGTTGTATTCTGAAACGGTTATGTCACTTTGTATATCTTATAGCTGATACTACATATTATAATTATCATTGTATACAATACAAAATAGCAACAAGCCAATTTCATAATACACACATATTCACATTAAATTATTGTGCTATAAGCCATTATACATGATATCGATAATGAGCCAGTTAGCCATTTGTGTCACGTTATACTATCGCCTATGGCTGTTTATTGGCCGATGTAAATCAAGCCTTAATTGTCGCAATGTTTGCGGCGAATTCGAATTGTGGTTATCGACACGATTGGTTTAATTTTACGATACATTATTTGAACAGTAAACCCTGTCGTGCTATTGAGCTGTATCCTGACTTGCGATCCGTGGGTTTGAACTCAATCGTGCACTCATGGATTTTGCCACTCACAATGTGCCGTAAATAGTAAAGGGAAACATCGTGAGGAAACTGGCATGCTCTAAATCCGTCGACCCGAAACCCAGTGTTCAGTTCAATCAGTTAGTGTTCCAATAAGCGCCGATGGGCTTGTATCCTGTTTCGATAATGCTATCTACTATGCAAAATGTGGGCATGTGTCAAATAATAATGTTTTGACATGCCTCTGGCGCGTATCTGCGTACTGGTCTATCGTGAAAATATATATTTGTTATGCTGTCATTTTTTCCATGACTGGTTGTGGTGACCCATGGTTTGTGCGAAAAGAAGGCACATCAAAAAAATTGCAATATTTAAAAATTACCACTTGACTGGTATAAGTAGCATATGGTTATGTTCCAAATGCTACAACAAGCTAAATTTAATAAAACAAAAATATTCTCACAGCTGAATAAAAGCTCGGTCAAACTAACGCGTGGAGCGAACTTTTACAACAACTTGACAAGCAATTTCCCTTTGCTCACCACCGCCACCGCTACCTCGTCAGTTTGACTGGACCTTTAGACTATTACATGGAAGAGGTCCGTAAAGTTGACCATCGTCCACATTTTATAAACCCCTCATCAGAGATGAGAAATTATAATATGCCTTTAAGCTCTAGTGGGGCGGTTCCGACACCGTTTTAATATTGACGTTAAATTTTATTAGCTGACTTTATTAGAAGCCTTTCCAATACGATTTTCATGTTCGCTTCTGAAAACATGCGCAAAGTAACATAACGGTCAGTGGGTATTTGAAATAGTTCAAAAACCTCAAAACTCACACGAGGGTTGTGTGAGTTGAACTTGATAAGTAAGAAAAGCCAATATTACATCGAACTATCTAAATTAAAACCGGCAAGTTGCCCTTTGGGCAAAAAAAAAAAAAGATTTATACATAACCCAACAGTGAGCAAAAAACCGCTAGGAGTCTTCATTTTCACAGCATCAAAAATGCTAATTTAGCAACATCAAACTCCAGCTCCATCCTCGTTTTATGGAATATTTCATTAAAATACAAAATGACAGGCAAATAGAAGGTTTTCTTTTTTCAGGGTGTCGACGCTGGGTGCCTACATGTGGCGCGACGAGAAAATGGCACGGGCTAAAATGGCGGGTGAAAGATCAATATGACCTACCAAAAGGTGAGGCTTGCTCTTTCCCTCCCGCGGAGTCTGGGCGGCTGTCTCCCTCTGTCGCGACGGGGTGGCATGTCGCAGTAACGATATGTCGTATGACGGTACAGATTTCAACGGAGAATTTTCCCACAACCCTTGTATGTGAGATCCTTTGAGTTCCGATTCAATGTTATGTTTGCAAGACGATTAGCGGTTAATGACATTTTGTCAGTTCATGGGATAACGCTTGATTATGAAAATTCAAGCATTGCTTATATTAGGTTAGCTAAGTTAAATTAACTTTGCTTTGATATACCGACCATGGCTGTGGTTCTATTCAATGGTAGCTGTGGTTGTTGTGTTTACACCGGAAAGTTAAAGTTTGAAATATGTAACTTGTCAACTTCAGAAAACATGTTTTCTTTAGTCCGCTCAAATGTTATCAAACAGGAAAATGTTATCATGTCAAAGCATAACTTTACACTCAAAACGCGAGTTGTAAGAGAAGGTACCTAATTGTAATATTTTTTTTCCGCAAAAACACCTGTTTGCAATAATAAATAAAAATATCTTGAGGCAACCGATATTCCTTGCTAATTGAAGGTGCCATAGTGAGCATAGCGAAGGCTATTGTTACCTCTCAAAGCTTACTGACCTACTATGCAAAAAAGATTTTATAATGTTTGGACTTGCCTCTAGCTTTACTTGGTATCGTCACTGATCTGCGTACTGAGTATCTACAGATTTGAGATTTAAGGAGCATGATTGATTTTTTTTAATGCTGTAGCCAATTTTCAATGTTCCTAATCAATTTTCTCATCCGATAACTACATCTACGATATCTATATTAGTTTTAAACTAAAATACTGACACCATTCTAGCAATTGAGACAATTTTTTACATTAGCCCAGATGATTTCCCCCTTCTGAATCCTCTGAAACTCGTTCAATCAACTCGAACACACTCGACGTTTAGCAAAATCTTCAAATCCCACCGCACGAGTAAAAACAACGAATAACGAATCTGTTCTCATCATACATTAGAATGGAAACCAGCAATCTAGTATGAGCCACAGTAGCATACAATAAAGTCGAGTTTCGTGCTTCGCTGCTTAATGGTTAGGTACGTCATTCAAAATGAGACATGTGATCGCTCCTTACAATAAAACTGTCCAAAACGTGTCGACTCACGCTATGAGAGGGTTCCAAAGTTGGAAGTTGGATCCAATGATATTTTGTCGAACCTACTTTTGTTGGGAATTAGTTATCAGTTATTTTTATTTTATTTATTTATTCATGCTTAATGTCCTATATTTGTATGCGCAACCATTGTTGGTTAAGCTTAGGTCTAGTGTAGCTCCAAGTAGGTTGGGTACATCGGCCCTGTCAGGGCGTTGCAGAGGTTATTTTACAATTACACACATTATAATTTAAATATTAACACTGGTGAATAGGAAGGAAGACGTTGTTTTAGACATTTCGTGCGGAGTTCAAATTTTCTAAAACATTTTTTTTTGCATAGTTTTTGATTTATATATCGTATCTATTGTACCTATCCAACGTATAAAACTGATACAGACATACAAATGCACATGATGATATATTAAGGGTTCTGCTTTTTGTCTTCGGAACCCTATATTTTGATCACTCACATCTCACGGCATAGTAGGCGTCTTGGGATAACCAACCATTTCCTATTTGTCTGAAGCTACGGGACAGGCTCCATTGCAAAAAAGCTATTTGGTAGAACGAATGTCATGATAGTGAAAACATAGGGTAACTAACTATATGGTTGACTCGCACATTAAATGTTTTGGCTAATCCAGAATTTGAATTCACTGAGGCTTAGGAGCTTAAATATAGGCTAAAAACTATGTAGCTTACCCGTTCCAAAAGTAAACAAAATGTTGATCTTAGGACCTTTAACATAAAACTAACTAAGATCATACTTTTATGATTCAATGTATTTTAAACCGCCCCCGCAAAATACTCGTATAAGTTTTAAGAAGCATTACAAGTTACAAAATATATGAAACTTCTGTGATGTTTAATTAATTAATTGAATTGTTGTGAGAACAAAATTCCATTAAGAAGCCATTTAATCCTTGGCTGTGTGCCAAAAGTCTATGAAAGACAATGTTTTTTTCAATGTAAATTGCTTAATAAAGTAGCTACTAATTTTATCTATGTGGTAAGAAAATTAAATTAAATTCGAAATTCTGTACATAAATATTATTATGAATATTTGTACTAAACGCCCCATTTTATGGATGGTCACGATCCCTATTGATTTTTATGTTACACACATAAATCTGTACCGAAATCTGATTATCTAGAAAATATTATGTAGCGATATTGAGGGCGGGACAGACGCGATGATTTCTCAGAAAGTTTAGCTAAGGGTCGAAGGGCAGCAGATAAAAAGGGTGAGCGAAGTGACCCAATAATGCTGAGGATGGTGACAGCCTTTTTTGTTTAGCTCCATGCAGCGTTGCGAATTATCGGTTTAATTTAAAAGCTACTTTAAAAATGGTTGCGAAAATGAAAATTACCTCGTATACAACACAGGAACAGATGTTTACGATACAAGAGCCTTTTCCGGTAAAGATAGATAAGTAGCTGGTAGTATTTAGATTTTTTTGATTTTGATCTTTCCTAATCTCTTTTGATTTCTCTTTTGATTTGATTTTTGATTTTGATCTTTCCTAAAGAGTGCCACGACCAACCATGTTGGGTCACCTTTATTCACCGATTTCACCGGGTGACACCTGTCACCTGCCTTTCTAAACTGCGTCGTCAGGTTTGTGGTCACCATTCGAGAACCTTTTCCCCAGCGGTGGTCGGTTCTGCTCGCTAAATGGTATTGTTACTTCAATTTGCTTATTCCAAGATCCTCTCGTTTTTCCACTTCTTTTCCTCTATAGAATTTCCTCTATATACCAAAATAAGCTTTAAAAGATAGTTCTTAAAATTAAGGCTTCACCGATATCATCCCGAAGCAAGCAAAACAGAAATAAGAAAAGATGGCGTTTAAATATTTATTCGAAAATAACACGCTCGGCTCACTTGCCAGGAATATGAAAGGACTACGAATCCGGCCGAATAGTCCCGATGTTATTTACATGAGTATTCCGATAAATGTAGGGTCGGTACCGTCGAATATGGAACAATGAAAACTTATAGAAATGTAACTCTTTATTGTTTATGATAGATACATTGTTTAATAAACTAATAGTAAACAATCTTCTGTCCATGCCTTCACTTGCGTGGTATCTAGATAAAAAGTAGCTTATGTGTTATAGTTACGAACCTGTTCTAAATTTTACCCAAATTGGTTCAGACGTTACGGAAATAATGAGCCACAAAACTCAAAAATCCAAACTGTTGCATCTATAATATTAATACGATACCTTGTGCCGACAAAACAAGTCCTCCTACACGCCCACAATCAATGCACTTGCACTCACTGTGAGTGTCAGATGGTATAATTCAGCCAATTCATTCATTTAGTCAATTCCTTCCATTATATAAATTTATCTCTTACCATAGTTATTTCACGTGCAATCATGGCAACGTAGTTTTACGTAAAATTACAATGTTGCTATGGTAGTAGATCAAATATTGAATGTGTAACTTATAATGTCACGTTGCACATTCCCCATGTTTAGAAATTAAACTAACCAATCACATTAAACCCATTTTGATATAATGAGGGAGTTACACTTCTAGTAGATATGATGCTGTAGGATTACCTCTGTCAGTCGGGCCATGATACGCGTAATCTCGTGGAAAAGGGTTTCGTGGTGAGACCGTGCACTGTGACGTCTATGCTTCTATATTCAGAAGTTTCCAACATCTTTCAACATAATGGCACACCCTGAAGAAATGGGTACCTACTTTATAGAAGTAAGGGCCCGATCAAACTGTAGCACTGGCAGTGGTGATTAAAGGGAAATGATGGAAAGTGGTTGGAAAAGTTCACGTCGATGTATATGTACACCGCCACCGCTGCCGCGCCAGTTTGACCGGGCCTTAAGTCTTAAGCTATCATGCGGGAAGCGCATTTATATAGGTAATTCATGCGGTTCGCTAGCTCTCTTTTGTTAACACGCTTATTAGCTTCACTTGTAATTAACTAACTAAATAAGAAACAAACAATGTAATCAAATCTTGTAAATGAATTTTAACCTACTTCTCATTGTCGTATCGAAGTAAAACTTTGTATACTTATATATGTAGTTTGGATGACAATACTATAATTATATTATCTTGGAGCTGATTTGAAGATGGGCTCCATCAGGAGGTGAATATTGGAACTCTTAGTGGCTACTTGTAAACCCCTCGAGTTTGGGCTCATATGATTCATTTTGATGAGTCCAATAGATTGGGCATGGTAACGAGGGTCTGATGATGGAGCCAGGAGGTGGATAGTGAAATTCCGTTTTATAATTTTTAGTACATGATAAAGTTTTTTAAGCGGCTATCAGATTGTGATGTCGTTTTTTGCAATAAATTTGTATCACTTCAAGGACGGTTTTTATATAAATTTTATTACCACAAGTTACTAGGAGGTGCTACAACTGAACATGAAAATAAATTTCGTGTTTACTTTTTTAAAAATATACTTGTTATAAGATTCCTCATATCCACTATTTTTACTTACTCCTATGTTTATGATTTTATATAAGATTCTTATGAATTTGTTTGAAATTTGATGTTATTGACTGTCAAACAAGACTGCCCAAGATAAAAACTGTCGTTTTACATATTAATGGTATCTGAGAGGGAAGTATGGAGGAAGATAACTTAATAAAAAACCACGGATTTTCCCAAGTTCCACACTTGTATACCTGGTATTGTTATAATCTAACGATATTAAATGGATTTTTAATGGCCAACGCTTTTTAAAACACACCACACTACAGCAACCGCATTAATACCTAAAACAGGTGTTGCAAATGATTTAGCGAAGCTAAACCTGTTACACCGCGATTAATGTTTTTAGGAAATAAACACGTTAAATCTGAATTTATGGGACAGTTTTAGTGTTTATTTTGTAAAGGTATCGAAATTCTCTCTTGGTAGCTACTTATGTAAGTACCTACAATATAACGTAATTCCATAAAACCCCTTTTAACTTCTTTGTTCCGTACGACAGAAAAGGTTTTGGAAATAAATGTTGAAAGAACCTAACCCTTTATCTGATTGTGTACCGTTTGTAGAAAAACTTTTGCAACGAATCTATTTTGTTCTCGTAGAATTTGATAAATATGAATAAGTACATGGTTCGACCTGGATATTTTCCTCTTTAAGTTGTAGTGATTGAGGATTATCAAAATAACCAGAGAGCAGGTAGGGATGTAAAAGAGCAATAAATAAATAATGCTGGACATTTTCACACAACATCATCTAACCCCAAACTAAGCAGAACTTGTATTATGGGAACTACATGACTGATATACTACTAATATACATTTAGGTATAAGAAAAAGCTGAAGAAAAAGGGGGACAGTCAAGTTCACAATGCACCCCAATATGTTATTTCAGGGCAGATCTTGTTCCCCGCAAAAAAATAGAATTAGGGATGGAAATGGGGGACAGTCAAGTGTCCAATATTTAGCATCAGGGGTATGAAGCGAAATAACCAGTATTGTTGAAGCCAAAGCCATTCTTTAGACCCTTCACCGAATACCTTAGCTTTAGAGGGATCTATTATGCCCTATAACTATCTATAGCTTCTGCTATCAAGCGTCTGTTTGTCGGTCCTTATGGCTACAAACGGCCGCCGTATAATTATTATCGCGTTGATTTACAGCACTGTACCGTTAGCAGAATATAAACGGTGGCATTAAAGATCCTTCCTCTTATATTATAACTGCGGTTATAATCATAATTGTACCCATTTTTGAGTTAAACCTCGCATAAACACTGGTTTATTTTATTGTCGTGAATGTAAAATGATATCTCTGAATAATTAAAAGTTAGCGATTCAGATCTGAGTAATTAAGTAATTTAATACACGACTGTGCATAATAAATTTTATACGCTCGAGTTTTGTTTTTATATAAATCGCTAACACTAAGATTCTTAAAGTAAAAATGGATCACCTCTAGTTTTTTTTCTGTCGCTCCATCACGTTAGCCTGCACTATTTCTGCATCAATTTAATGGCGTCATAAATTCCCAATTAATTTCAGCCTGTATGCCTAGATACAACGATATACAGGGTGTCGAAAAATTCTCGGAGGGGTGATTTGACGCACAACGCGACTTATGTATTAAACTTATTATCAGGTTTTTGCATATATTTAAATAATTTAGCATTATCCTGTTAGATTGAAAGAAAAACTGTGTGGTAGAACTCAAGGTGAAATACCATGAACACTTACGCTACGAGACCTACCTTGTTTTCAGTAGGTACTGAGAAGAGTTAAGAGAATATTCAATTTTGTAAGGGGTCTGGTAATTTATTTAGCAATCTCATCAGATTAGGACAAAGTAAGTAAGAATTAAAAATGCACTAACGCTTTTCCATTTCTCTTTCAGAGCCGCATACCTAATGGATCTTCGTTGGAATTGCAGATCGCGGGTTTACGAGGCAAATCAATGTAAGTATAGAACTCTGCCATTGCGCAGCAGCGAAACCGGGCAGGCTCGTGTAAAATGATATCTCATACTCTATAGATATAATATCTATAAAACTCACTGCATGCTATTCATAAGTAGGTACGGCTCTTCTTCTTGTGAATGGTTTGCCCCGTTAGCCAAATATTTTTTCCAATATTTGGCTGCAATATCTCCATTAGACTAAGTTGTGTCTACAACGGCCCACTTAGCTCCGGGTCTTTTCAGACATTGCAAGTGTGGCTTAGCCAACAGCATAGCTAGTTTCGCTTTATCGTTCTCTTTCCTTGCCTTTCTGAAACAATCATATTTCATATAATTATTATGATATATATAATTTATGTTAGAGGATAGATTAATGTATTCTAGTAAGTACCTATTAGGTACCACCACAGTGCCAACGGAGATAAATATTAAAAAAAAATTGTATGCAATAATCAACCTACCGACAGACTCAAATGTATATTCGATGTAAATACTACTAATTTTATAAACGTGAAAGTTTGTGAGGATGGATGTTTGTTACTCTTTCACGCAAAAATTACTGAATGGACTTTTATGAAACTTTACAGTAATATAGCTTATACATCAGAATAACACATAGGCAACTTTTTATCCGGATACCACGCAGGCGAAGCCGTGGCCAGAAGCTAGTCTACAAATAAACAAAACCAAGACAAAACAGGCGCGTATTCAGACTTTGGGTGGAATAACAACTCGTACTTGTAGTTTTCGGTAAATATAACGTCGATAAAAAGGCTCGTGGATTAGTTCTGTGACAATCGTTGAAACGTGTATTGTGCTCGCAGCTTCCGATTACACGAAGATCCCTGAAGACGGATGTCTTGATAGTCGGCAGACATAAAGTTGACGATATATTTGTCTGAAGTGCTCCAACCAAATCCAGAAGTTGAACCCTAAGTTGAATATTTACAACTGTCTAGTTGCTATTGAAGTTTTTTATTTCGAGGTATACAGTTTCCATCCTTTGGGTGAGACCAATCTTACTGGCTTTTTTGACCATATTTGTTTGCCCCAAATACGTTCCCTCACAATGTAGATAGATGGTTATGGAATACCACAACTATGGCTGTGTCTGTCAGATGCATATATCCTGTGCCAGCTTCCGATTTTAAATTCAATTCAGTGGAATTGGATTCCATCCACACATAGGCTGATACACAGTATACTAAGAGACCTAAATTCTATTTTGTACCTAGAGTTTTACTAGTAATGAGCTATACGAAGCATCGTTGTAATTTTCTGTTGTAAAACGTTCACTACTAGGAATGAGCCTCTCTCATCGCAAAGAAAGTCATGGCTTTGCATAGCGACCTTTGCTATACAAAATCATGATGATGAAGAAGGTCTACCGCTTTCCTTTCCATGTCCCAATGTTCAAACGGTCCTATAACTAAAGAGTAATTTTACGTGGTTTTCGTCCGGTTTGTTGCATTTTAGGCTACTGTATTGGCCTTTAACTGTGCACTCAGTGTAGGCAGATGTGCGATGATTGCTTTAAACTTAGTCCATAGCTGTCTCCAAATTCAGCGTCGGAATAAAATGGACGTGCTTCGAATGCGAGACAAAACTAAATGAAATCTTTGTTTAGAGCTCAACTTTGTAGATGTTGGATAAAATACTTTATAGGCTTTCAGGGAAATCTATTTAGCTCTTGTGCCCGATATTTTCAAATGCGAAGTAAAACACAATGAGAACTTTTAGCCGTGTCATATTTAAGAGGTTTAAAGTGTAGTACTAATTTCGAGGAACTTCTGCTTGCGGCTTAATCCGCATAATACCAGAATAAAAAGTATCCGATATCATTATTCTAAATCACGCTATATGTATCTATTCTGAATTTCATGCATCAAGAAAAAAAACAGCCATCCATACTTTCGTATTTATTTTATTTACTAGTAGGATAGGGTATGGACTATGTAAAAATAGTATGTCATCAGGATGTAGCAGGTAGAAATCCGTGATCTCAGCCTCGGGAGAAATAAACATTACTTCAACTTTTTAGGATATAATTACGATATTATTACGACCACGCTCGACGGTCGCAAGACGGTCAACTAACCATCTCACCAAACCACGATAATTTAAATATTAGACTTCATCTTTGTCAAGCTTCTAGAATCATGGCATTCGAGAACTTTCCGTGTTATAAACTGCTCCTTGGATATTCTCCTGCAACGTTAAGATAAAATAAATGTTCTATTCCCACGATTTGAAACTTTTTGCAAACTGGTTGCAAAGAGACACTTGAAGCAAAAATGAGATTGCGTTCGCTAAGTTGCTGGACCAAGTTTTCAACGTACCTACGGCCGGTCCAACTTGTTATTAGAAAAAAGTTGCCCTCTCAGATAATAATTTCCGCTGAACTTATAGCTGAAATGAATCTTTTTTGGCTCAAAAGTTATATTTTTTGTATAACACAAAACGCAACAAAACGTGTGTTACTCGGATAGATAGATATATGAACTCTTATTGATGAAAGCGTTTTTTTCCAAACAACCTTAGGAAGGAGAGAACTATTTAAAATAATGACTGGACAAATATTTTACTTTGATGGAACATTTTTCACAGCCAATTTATAATTATGAATATTTTCGACCCTGTTTCATGATTCTTGTAAATCCTTTTGTTTCAGGACCAAAATAATATGATGAACCACTAGCCACTAAAAGGAAGTTAAAGAAGTAGAAAATATCAGGTAACCTGCTTTTCCCATAAGATACTTATTGAGGTGGTCGAGAAAGGAAAAGTCAAAAGACCATCAAAAAAATGAATAACTCGATTGCATCCGTCTTTGCTTACCACGAAGACTACTTACCTAATGCTACAATATAAAAATCAATTCAGTCGTTACAACGTTTATCAGTAACAATTTATCATGATCATTAACAGCTTATCAAAGTCCACGGCTTCTCCCAAGCAGTGCCATAATGAACAATTTTGGTTTCCCCTGCATGGTCCGTTCCTTTGTCGCCATTTGAGTCCTTATTTCCGCAGCGGGAATCGGTTCTATGAGCTACAATATAGCATGGCCATTGCCACTTCAACATGCTTATTCCATCTTAAACAAAAATTTCCGGGTTGCTATTGTTAGTTAGTCAAAAATGGTATCGAAAGGCATGTTATTTCTAAAAAGTTTTTCCATAATGTCACAAAAGCTCTCTAGTATTATGGCATCAGACGGTTATATAATGCATCCAACATTGCCATTTGGAACTCTCCCAACCGCCTTCAAGTCCAATTAAAATGCGAATGTTAAAGGCTAAGGGTGCCGTTCTATGTTAAATATTCCAGAATGCATTTAGTCCTAGACTTTTTTACTTTTTTAAAATTACGCTTGAAGCTTTTTACTGTTTATGGATTCAATTTAAATGTGGAACAAAAAATCTGATTCAGTTCATCCACATCTTTGGCTCTAATCGGCAATGCATTGGCCAATTATGCCATAAAACAAGTGACACTGAGTCCGAATTTATTAGCCACTCACTATTCAGCTTATAGCGCTGATGTAGCTGTCTATTATGGTTAAATAACACTTGCTTAGAATTACATTTGCTTAACTGTTTATGAATTTTGTGCCTGTTCAAAGTCTGATGTTAAATGAAAAAGATACTAAGCATTGGATTATATATCAAATACAGTTGATTTATAGTTTTTTTTTGCGAAAATGGCAAATGTTTACTACTCCTACAACTAAATAGGGTGAAAGTCATATAACAATAGTAATTACCTAGTATGTGAAGAATGACTTTCATCGATTACATATTCTGGGACTCCCTGTATGACATAGTTGACATAATTGCATAATGTAAACAAATCATGAATATCGAAGCCTACAATAAAATATCGTTTGTAACCATGTTTCCCGTGCACAGCGCAGTCGTGCCAGCCAATACATTAGATTGGCCGGGGCCCAAGCGGCGAATTTGTGCTCTATTAATGGGCTAGGCCGAGCGTAACTCTGTTTGAAATGGGATCTATGGCTATATACTTGCTATAGTTTCCTAGAAACTGCACTATGATTGCAATTAAGGGGCTGGAGCCAAAATACGTTTTAATAGTTTTCTTGACAAGATCTTTTTAGTATCAAGAAACTTGTTGTTTTGAAATTTTAAAAAAACTAAAAAGATAACTTTAACTTTAACTTTTAAAATAATACTTGCGACAAATAAACTCTGACACTAACCAAGATATATTGATACAATTTCGAAAACTTACTGATTATACTCAAATAAACAATCCTGTTGTTTAACATTTTAGAAAAGTAATAATAAAATGCGCGATGATATTGCGTATGAACTTGTACGGCTACTTTTTTCATCACTGATTTGGCACCTGTCTTGACTTTGAGCCACATTCAGTTTTGGTCGAGTGTCATCCCAATCCCTTCTCGGGAACGCAGGATTGTCTTGGGGGGAAAAGAGTTCTGAAAAATCGAATGACATGAATCGCTTAGACAAGAAACCAGTAAACACTATGCTATTCAACTGTGCCAATGCGAACGTGACGAAAGAATCAAACGTGGGTATTAAACAAATGAAGTATGATTTTTAGGGATACAGGAAATTCAGTACTTATGCAAATTATTTTTGGTTTTATTGACTAGGCTTGTCTTTAAGTATTTCATGGAAATTGAAGTAATACTTAACTTAAGTACAGTTGGGAAAATTAATCTGATGATTAAAATATCGGAAATAGAAAAAAGAGGCAGCTATTACCCAGCAAAATTTATTTAAAATATGAAAATATAATCTGAATAATAGAATTTTGCTGAATAGGTCTGTCTGAGGCATCATGCACATGAAAATAAACCTTTTTAGGGTTTCGTACGTAAAGAGGGTCAATGGAGTTCTATTACTAAGCCTATTACTTAGTTTTTTGGTCTATTTGATGCAGTGCTATATTTATTTCGCCAGTAAATAAAACACAGATACGTGTTGCCTCTATCAAAGCAAAATTACTAAAATTCAACAAGTCAGTTAAATGTTTTTACATTTAGTGTTTATTTAACGGCCTTTTTTAATAGACTAACGAAATTCCGTTAAAAAGTATACAATAATATTCAGCGTTTCTGCATCAAATAATTTTCCTCTATCTAGCTTTATTCGGTGTAAGTTGGCTTCTTCTCATGCCTGCATTTGGCTCGGGAGGTGCTATCTCGGCATTCCGCGTGACTGCCGGGACAATAAGGATTTACTGGCTTGGGAATGTACACAGGCCTTAGTTTTATGTTTTGTCTGTAGATTTTAGGTCCTTTTTTGTATTTACATTATTTTTGTCCTCTTTTACCCCATGTATGACCTGCCCTGGTACTCGATTGATAGGGTTGCCGAATATGAAATCTCGGTCTATTTGGTTCACGCTTTGATAATAAGCGCTGATTCAGTATTTGGTAATCTGTGTCTTGGTATCATATTAAGGCATTAATTATGTTTGTTGCCAATAGTATATAAAACGGCTGAACTGGATGAAATTTAGAATAGATCCAACAATAACACAAGCAAAGCCGTGGACCTAAGTTAGTAGTATAAATGGGATGGCATAGATGCTTGTTACCAATAATCCGCGACTGAACTAATTTGGACTTGAAATAATGCATGAGCGCGGGCAGAAGATAGTTAAATTATGGTATGGAAATTAAATGAGGTAAAAGCAATTTTTTTTGCCTTTTCTTTTCTTGTTTACCTCAAGGTTTTTAGTTTATGTGGCTAAGAGTCTAATAAATAATATTAGCCACGTTTCTTGGCGTGATTTATTGGTTCAGAATTCCTGCTGTTTTCTCGTTTTATATGGTATTTTTGCTAAAATTATGATTTGTATTTTGCGAAGCATGTGGATAAGCTGTTTTAGAGTACTTATGCGCGTACTTGGGTATTCATGTCTGGAATAAAAGCCTTGAATAAATTTGCCTTCCGGAGCATCTTGCTTCGCAGATAATGTAATGAGGGCAAATTCAATTACCGACGCTCTTTTGTTTTTTTTTTGCCTCTGCCAAAACCTTGATGGAAAGTGCACATTCGTTTCTCTCTAAACAACGTCGATTTGTACTGAGCAGAGTATGGACAAAATATCGCCCTTCGTCCCGCGTTGCCCTCAGCCGGCGGGTGCGGGAAAGAGTCGGAAATGTCTATTCAAATATCCCCTATCTGTTCGCACCCCTCCCCGTCCACCAGCGCCTCGCAGTCTCGTTCATATTTTCGTGTTCCTGTTTTGCGCAGCATCCCCGGGTAGCCAATTGCAGTTGGCAGACACCGTAACGGCACATGCGCGGCTTAGCATTCTCCGATTTCAACCCTATCACTTTTACCTAGAGCAGAATTTTCTTTGTATCATTGAAGTGTGGATAAGTTGTAAAGAGCACGGACGTTCTCGCCTCCCAAACCCCGGAATAGGGGTAGAGATTCAGTACAAGTAGCGTATAGGGGCGCGGCTCGCCGCAAAGTTAGACGCAACTGAGCTCTGGCCGACGATGGCATTTCACGTTTGTTCAAGAATTTAAACTCAGTCTCAGTCAGCATTGAACGTGTATGAAGCGGGCTCCACTGGAGGTAAGTGGAATTGTTTCAGTCTGTTGATAGAAATATCGCGTTGAGATACCGTGTATATAATTTGATTGTCTCGGGCGGTCCGTTTCACCCTCACCTTTCCCCGCGTGATCCGCAGCGCGTACAAGTGTTGATAACTTGTTGTTTTATTTGGGATCAATTTTATTTGTGTTTTATTTGACGTTTGACGTGCCCGTTTTCTCTTATACCCTACAACTTTTTTTAGTTTCTCTGCATTATACCTTTCGATATTTCTATCACATTTAAAATTTATAACCGTGTTTTGTCAATGTTGATTTCTATTGTGTATTTTTGTATGTAGCGTCGAGACTGTATATCATCGGCTGGAAAAGCAGACAGCGTCGTTCGTTTCTTATTTCTACAGAATTGTGAATCATAGATTAGTCATCGTTTTTACATCGCCAAATCTGGACGCGTTCTTTGTCGCAGCGTGTGTGTGCAGGAGGAAAGAGAATTAGGCAATAACGCGTGCTCAAAATAAACGATTTTATACGAATAAAGTTTCATCTTATATAATTTTACTGATTAAACACGATGAAACTTTGTACACGAAATAGTTTTCAAAAGATTAAAAATAATCGTATGGAACTCTTACACCAAAATTTCAGTATGAAACTTAAACTCAGACTCATTGGTATTTGGATTAAGATTAAGAACTCATTTTATTTTGAGACAAACAAAGATAATTTAAAATTTGGTCGTAAGATATGTGTGTTGATAGGAGAATATATTTCTAGTTAAAACAGTATCTAAATAAATACTTACAGATAATAGAAGCAACGATTTCTATATAGCAGGCAACGCACATAGTGTATTTTTACTGAAATTTTCGTTTTATCAAATAATTTTAATCTCTTATAACTTAGTTGATGCTTGAAAAAGTAAGGTACTTACTTTTTCAAGAACTATTCGTTACATACAAATAATGTCTCTCAATAAAATGTTCAAGTTCCTCATAAATAATAGACCAAAGCTCTATTGAACATAAGAAAACATTTGATATAGGCCTATGAAAGCTAAGTCAATGGTCAATCAAGAACCATCCGTTTGACGATCAAAACTAATAAAATTGTAGTCAACATTTTCTGCAGGCCAGCTACGTAGTCGCTGACCATTTAGTCCGAACACCACTGTTAATTGAAAGAGTAATGTTGGCAACACTTCTTAGTGGTTCCGACAACTTCCAATTTCCGGCTTTTATTCATTACTTTTCCACCCATTAACGAAATTTGTCGATATTTGATCGAGTGTGCGAAGCAAGATCTCCGAGTTTACATGAACACTCCGGCATTTTGTATATATGTTTGTTGTTTGTTTCTTAGTCCAACAATTAACTGCATAACAAATTCTTAATTTTATAAAAATAAACTTGGGATAGGTAGGTGCTAAAGAGGCCTCTAAGAAATAAAGAGAGAAAAAATCATACATGTCCATAATGGTCATGTGGTATATCGATTAAAAGGAAAAAATATATTCAATACGATTTATTTTTAATTTTGTTTTTAGCCTTGTAGTTTTTGAGTTATAAGCAAATTAGTTTTTAAATCTCTTCTGAATCACGCTAAAAAATATATTCGTTTGAAAAAATATTGCGACGGCTAAACTCAGAACCCTTTCGGTAGTTGGGTAAAACGGTACATCACAGGATCTCTGCAGAAGTTGGATATTGGATGCAAGAGAGTTTCATAACTAGCTACTCTTTATTCGTGAACCCGACGTAATTACAGAGGTTTTAAATGTTTGTCTCTAAAATAAATTTATCAACCTGAAAATGCTACAATGTAATTTCATTCGAATATACGGCACATAAACATTAAAACGGACGCAAATAAATATTCATAAAGGCACAGGTATATCCCCTTTTTACAAGGTTTTATTGTACGAACGATCCCAGGATAGCCATATTTTACTGAACAAACATAATGAGAACAGCAAATAAGGTTTTCATTTCCAGCGCCCCAAACATGTGTGTGAAGCGAGTCGGGCAAACACGTACCGTACAAATTAATTAAACGTAATTAAATTTGCAACTTTAACACGAAAAGGTCTAATAAATAGAATTGAAAAAAGAAAATGCGAAAAGTTCTCATAAATAGAATCGAAAAAAGAAAATGTGATGAAATCAGTGTCGGGGAATGGAGAAATAATACTTGTTATATTAACGAATAAACTTCCTTTAGCTAACCTTATGTTATGGGTTTTACATTTTGAAAAGCCAAAACACATTGTTGAGTTTCCAAAGTTATATGGCAAAAACAGTATATACCTCTATACTCATATATTTTTGTAAATTCCGTCTGTGCATCCGAAACATAGCTTGACACGATTTGAGCCATTTCTATTATATTTCGGGTAAAAATACGTGTAGCTGTTAAGTTCTCGCTATTGGAATAAATAAGGAAATAAAACCAACAGTCACAGTTAACAGTATTTTTGACACACTACAATGCCCTGAGTTTCAGTAACTATAATTACCGTGGTACCACAAAACCTTGTCACAGCAACTGCATAGTAGAAATAACCAATAATAGCTTCCGTCGTAGATCAAACACAGAATATTGAGCTCTTTAATCTAAACTTTTTGTAGTCCAATAACTACCAGGTGTCCAGAACATACGAGCATATAATAGTCTAATAGGGGATGATTCTACCTATAAAAGTGAAAAGGCTTTCCTAAAAAAAATAGAATTTTTTAAATGACAAATGAACGCTTCAAGGACAAAAATAATAATTTTGAAACTGTTAGAAAACCCTTCATTTATTTGTTGTTTTTTACTTTGTACCAACCTTTAGACTAATAACAGACTAACAAGATGTTTTTAATCGAGTTAGGTACCTAAAACTGTGAATGAACTACATTTTTACGTAAAACTGAGAATTTTGAAGTATTCCATAGACCCATTTCTACTGTACCTACACTGAAACAACAATCTAAAATAGTTCCAAGATATCTTAGCTTAACTACTTCACAATGATTATTACGCCAAGCTACCAACTTTATGGTAGATCGCACTCTATAGCAGTTAGTTTGAATGGCTACGCAGTGTACTATTGCAAATAGTTTTCCACATTAGCCAGCGCCCGTCCGCCACTATTACCGCGGCTATTCATTATAGTGCCCCACCGAGAAAGCCGGATAATACACTAAAGGAGCACGTAAGCGTGAAGATGAGGAAGTAAACGGCTGAAATAGTTCCCCAATAAAAGCTCTCCAACACTGCGTGCAAGATTCTGCAACCGACTTCAGTAAAAGGAGAATATTCTCAATTGTGAATGTTTTTAGTGCACAAACAATCTATACAAATATATACAATATAGATAAAAACTTTTTCTAAATATCTGAAATCATAATTTAAATTTAATTATTATTCAAGCTTAACCATAAAAAAATACTAAGCAACCTATATGATGGAACAAAAAGTTTACCGCACCCTTGCATACTCGTACCTTATGAAAAAAGTTCAAGTTTTATAATAGACGACAATTTAAAAAAAAACTATTATTCTGTGACGTAGGGTTTTATTAGAGTAGAAAAATTGTTTAACGATCCCCGTATAATTTACATGAAAATTTTAGTTACATGAAAATTTTATCTAAATCGCATTACCCATTACCTAGTTATTATAACATTCTTAATAGACTACGTGTGACTTTTGTACCCTTTTATTAAATGAAACATTGCACAGCAATAAAATTATGTTGTTGTTTTCTACATTTTCACATACGTACAGAGGTTTATTTATCTGTAGCAGACCGGGTATAGTTTTCTGAAACTAACTATTTCGTCCTTCCATTTCCACGGCTTAAAATTGATTCCCTAGCAAAGGTACAGTACCTAAGCCAGGGAAACAATTTAAAAAACCACATTTTTGTTTTTTCTTTGAACCTTTCGACACATATACTGTGAGACTTTGAATAAATACCTCTATAAACATAAACATAACCTTTACCACGTGAATGATCTGACAAAAATAAAGCCTCACATTGCGATACAAGGACCGCACTATTTTAGTGATGTTTTTGTTAAATCTTGCAGATAACAAACTCAAAGTCTGGGTCCATTTTCCCAAAAAATATCTATTAACTTTCTTATTTCCTTAAAAAAAAGCCGTTCAACAAAACATAATGTTCGTATCTAACTTCCTTATAACGTCGCATGATGCGAAAACCTCGTAAAAATTTAGAGTGTACACCATTTTCCCTGATTTTACCTTCATGAAGATTGTATAACTCCCTTGCGGGTACTAATATTGCTGAAACATTTGATACCTACACAGTTCGAGATGAAGATAATACGATTCTCTAAGGGCTTGTAAGAAGGTAATGAAATCACAGAATAGATGTCTCAATTGCTTATTCCTATATTTCTACCAACTCTTTCTATCGAATTTGATGGTTAGGCATCCATTATAATATCATAGTCTTCAAAGATTATCATTTCCTTATCTTTATCAAAAGTAACAGGAACTATTTTTCTTTGTCCTGAACACGAGGTTTCAGGTTTCCTTCCTATTTTTTCATGTTTATTACCGTTAGCAATCAACATATAGAGGACCTGAATGAGGAGTTAAAGTTTATTTAGATCACTTCTAGTTTATCAAAATAATTTTATTCAAAGATATTTCCAATGTCATCAAAAACTCAAACAAAAAATTACTGTACGTCACGGAGAATAATGTGCAGTAGTTTTTGTCTCCATACACATTTTACACCATAAAAAAAGCGTAAGGTGATGACCGTGTTTCTCGATCTTTCATTGTCTCTATAAAATAGTTTGGTTTACGTTACGGCAATTTTCGCATAGACGCTTTGTCTAGAGAGACTGTTTCATTCCACTTAAATTTTATCTCAGCCGTAAAACTCAGTATAAAATTAGAGCTGTAACACAAATGAAAATGAATAACTAATGAGCCACTCAACAAGTCTCACAGAGGGATCTTTTATTACAAGGTCCGTGTAAATTCGCTCCTACCCTCGTTCCGTTTCAAACGAGACTAAAAACAGATAATTAATTCACCGTTGTATTGCTAAGTTATTATTGGCTCACCTTTTAGATTCAACGTCTCAACAAGCTGATGAGATTATGAAATAAAATTCGTTGCTCTAAGGAACAATAATGATTATAACTAAAATTATGTAACTATGTTTGGATAACTTTTAAAGGTATATACGCTTCTTATTAAAGAACAGGTTTGTTCTGAAATCGTATGCACTTGCCTAACACGTACTTATAGCTACCACTGTCAAACAATATTTCAGCCATAATATAGTCGTTGTCGGATAGATATAGCTTATTATGAAAACGCATCTTAGAACACTCGCACGTCTAGTGGCGATCAATAAATTGACAACCACTTCACAACCATTTCCCTTTAATCGCCACAGCTACCGTTTGATCGGGCCTTATACGGTAAATGTATTGACGTGTAGTTTTCATACAATGCTACTCTCCACAAGACATGAATATTTTTCTAGATTTGAAAATTAAATGTCATTACAAAATGGAACGTGTAAGTAAGCCCAGCTATCTAAATTTCAGATAGCTGGGCTTCAGGTTCAAGTAGGTATTAAATTGTAGTTCAGATTACTTGAATCTTTGCATTGAATATCCAGAGCTTTAAAATGTTATCACACATTTCAAGTGTAAATCGAATTTCAAGTAGATAATCTATCAAAAATGTATGCGTGAGTCTACATTCTCACATTGTTAGGAGAAGTCGACGTGGTCTACGCATAGGTTGAGTTTGTGCACAGAATTTACCCTCGCCCGCAGGCATACAATCTAATACGTTTGCAAATTTATGAGAGCTCTGGAATATAGATGTCGCCCTAAGCACCCTTACCGCCAGCCCTGCAGTCCGCCATCTTGGTATTTGGTTCAACACTAGCCTAGCTATAAATATTATACTGTAGCTAGCGCAATTAAAATGCAGTAAACCTACGCTAGGAGTGCTAATGTCTTTTTAGTGGTCGCATTCATTGTTCGCTTTATGGCTGAGCTTAGTGAATTATAAAGAGGAACAAAGAGGAATTTCAGATGGGACGAGTATCCCTATGAGTACCACTCCCTCACTCATCGTATTTAAAATAAAGTTGTGGTTTAAAGATATTCTGAACGAATTAAAAATTACTTTGTGTTAAATATAGGTATCCGTATATAGTTAGGGGCTATCTTAGTTCTGTTTTTAACACGCTTATATATTTATTAGCTTCACTTGTAACTAACTAACAAACAATGTAAGCAAATCTTGGAAGTAAATTTAAACCTACTTCAAATTATCGTATCGAAATGAACCTTTGTATATGTAGCTCGGATAACTGTACTATAATTTGTTATCTTGGTATTTGTTGATGGTGGAGCCAGGGATCGTGGAATTCTTTTTATAATTTATAGTGCGTGATAAAATCCTGTTTTTTGAACCACACATTTTTTTATTAAAAATAATAATGTTATCTCTATTTTATATTTATAAAACCAATAAATTATTTTCCAGTTGTCCAAAACTTTAAATGAGCAATACGAGTAGGAAATGTCAAAATTACTATTTTTGCTTCGTACAGATTTCAGTTTTCAACATAAACAAGATTTCTTATTTAAATGAATGAACAAGTTGTTCCACATTCCTCGCCTCGCATTAATTTCCGGAGGAAAACTTGTAGGAATGAATGTGACTTACAGAAATAACTTTTCATCTCTGTTTTCTCAATCTATTTCAAAGTCGTGGAAGTAATAATGGTATATTTTTATTCAAAACTTATGACTTTCATTCTGTCTTTTGTGAATGTGTTTATGTATGTACAAAAAGGATAAACTTTTTATTTAACATTTAATTAACAGAGTTTTTTTTTATCTAAAAAGTAAACAGAAATCATATATTTTCTATAAGGTACCTACCGTTTTTCAAAACATTTAAGCCAAAAACATTTTTAAAAACGTATATTTTAAAGTAATCCTCTCGTTGCGCGATACTGACTATATATTTTATAGTCTGGTATCTACCATTTGGTATTATTGTTTTCCTCGACATCTGCTATTCCAACAAAGTATTTTCTCCAATATCCACTAAGATGAAGATTCGCGCTGTAGAGGAAACGATAAAACTAGAACATGGTAGCAATATTATATTTTTAATGGGTCCGCCGGCGACTTAGACCGTTTCGCACAAAGAGAAGTACGTTATGCAAATGCAATTTGAACTAACAGCACTCCACGGGCTTTGGGGAAAGCCGAGGCTTTAGTGAGAGCGAAATAGCGGGTTTGATAAAAACTAGTTTTTAAACATTCGTCAACGTAATGGTGGAGTGCGATGGGGTGTTTGGAAAATTAAGTTTTTTGATAACATTAAAAACTTTATAAGAGAATGTTGATGGTCAGATATTTGGTTTCCGATAGAATAGAGAAGCTGAGACAGGATAGAGCTAATTTTATAAAGTGCTACTTGCTGAATACTTAATTTAGTTGAAAGCCAAAATTGTAGTGCAAATAAACCAACCACATTTGAATACACCCGCTTGCACTAAAGCCGTAAGATCCCACTTTATGTGCTAACTACGTGAACCTACGTAGATACCTACACTTGACTTCGTATGCAGATCCAAGTTTATTAACGAGGACATGGAAGTTTACGTGCTAGAATAGTGCCTGCATTTTGGAACGGAATTTAGTTGTTGATAATTAATTAGTTGGCAGACTGTTTTGTGCATTGTGTGGGCCTATGTTTGAACCTTATGTAGATAAAAATAATAACAATTATGCTTTATTTGCAACTCAACAGTAAAAAAGTACAAAATAGGAAATTATCGCTTGATTAGAAACTTACTTTACTTGATATCACTTGAGTTAGGTTTGACTTCGACAAAACTTGCACCAAAAATAATTCGGCCTTTGCCATAAAACAATATCTACGGCTAGTCCTAGAAACATGGAATTTAGAATGAAGATGTCAAGTATCTTTAAGTGTGTCAGGAGGTTCTTATAAAGGAATTTAAAAAATCTTATCTTAAGACGACAACCTCTTACAATAACCCCCATAATTCAAAAACCCATGATAACTAGTGAACATCACTTTAAAATTAGGAAAACACGCGTTGAAATTTTCAAAAGTGGATATTTTCTATAACCATTAATCATCGAAAGAAAAAAGTAAAACAATCGGGTTTTGGTCCTTTTAAATTGTTTTTGTGAGCTCTAACGCAAACAAAGTTGTGGGCGTTTGGCTAAATTTACCTTAAAATAAACGAGCCTGCATCCTTTTTTCTATAAATGCTAAAAAATGCTCATATAGATCGGTGTTTGATAGAAAAATATTTTAGACAACCAAAACATTGAACGAGTAAAATGAAAATGGAGAAAACCGCATCTGGGTAGGAATAAAGCTATAAAAACGAAAATGTAGAAACGCGTGAGGTTTTCTTTTATGCTTGCTGCAGCAGCCTGTCTCCAACATTGGCCAGCAAAAAATAGCCATTAAAACTTTTTGTTTGACATCACATTTAATTCCCTCCTGTTTAACTTTTCCCTTTGTTTATAGAAAACTTTCCGTCCATTCTTTTACTTTTTCTGATTGAGTTTACTCTTCGCTTGTTTTGAATTAAAATGGTTCGAGATAGGATTGCCTTGGTAATTTGAAATTGCGATTACTTGGAATTCGCCGTCCCTTTTGCTTTACGTCAATAACAAAAAAAAACACAATTTTAATGTCGCTCTGCTTTTATTCCGGTTCAAAAATTTTATATTTTCTTCTCGGATCATCGGAAACAAATAAAACTTATTATAAAATCCAGTCATTTCAAAGAAAATAAATTTTCCCTGCCATATTTATCTTAGTTTTCTGTACATAATCTCCTTTCCTACATAAAATATGTATATATTTATTCGCCTTGTCTCTTCCTTCTTCGACATCGACATCCAATTTACGAGTGTCTCGTTCTATCACGTACGACGTTTGTAGTCTATAAACTATGAAAATCTTTACGCTCAGTAAAATATTCAGGAGAGCACAGGGTGGGAGATCGGCCATTCCGTGCGATTGCTTATTGATCGGGCAGTGCTGTCAGAATGTAGGCATATACTTGCCTCCACATAAGTAAATAAAATCCAACGGCTGTCTATTTGCCTTTATTTATTTACTAGCTTCTGCCCACGGCTTCGCCCGTGTGGTATCCGGATAAAAAGTAGCCTATGTGTTATTCTGATGTATAATATAAGCTATATTACTGTAAAGTTTCAGCAAAATCCGTTCAGTAGTTTTTGCGTGAAAAAGTAACAAACATCCATCCTCACAAACTTTCGCGTTTATAATGTAGTAGGATTTAATACTTCAAATGTAGTGATAGGAGGACTTAATGCTATATGCCTTTTGAGTTGTAAAACGAGTTGTATTTATTATGGCATATTCATAAAAACAAGATAGCATTTTCTAAATGTGCGTGGCGCACCCCATATAGAAAACTAGCTACTGCCCACGGCTTCGCCCGCCTGGTATAAAAAATAGGCGATGAACTTTTTTCCGAAGCAACGCATTTGCTCGCCGTTTTTTCGGTCTCCACGAAACGTTTTATTTTAACGGGTTAATTTGTAGCCCATGTGCACCCTAAAAGTCCATTCCAAAATATAAATTAAATATTTTTTGAAATGGGTTGCATATAGTTTCAGACATTACCCCCTAAAACAAGCTCAATATAGATACAACTCTAGTATAGATTTACATGAAAATGGTTAAACTGAAGTCAAGACTTGTCTTGAATATTTTACTTCTTGCTAGTCTGGCGGTGTGTGATCTGACTTCCCAACTTGTTCTAAATTCCATGTCCGGTTTTATGTAAATTCGTATGCATAGACATTGGCGTAGCGTTACGTGTCTGACTAAGCTGTACTACTTTTAATCTTTAATTTCTGCAAAATTTAAATAAGAATTTATGTTACTTATTTTCAACAGAATATAAGCATTGTATCCTACTACTATTATAAACGCAAAAGTTGGATGTTTGTTACTCTTTCAACTACTGAACGGATTTTGATAAAACTTTACAGTAATATAGCTTATACATCAGAATAACACATAGACTACTTTTTATCCGGGTACCACGCGGGCGAAGCCGTGTGCAGAAGCTTGTATGACATAAATAAATCCAAATCGGATAAACAGGTTTTTCCAAAAATATTTTAATAATTATTTCACCATTGTATTTTTAAAAATGATTTAGACGATTTTTCATAATGCTCGTCACGGTTTCTCACGGTTTCCCCAGAAAGTTCATGTGTAATTGAACTTTCTGGGGTTTACAAACAATTTATTTCCAACGTCTACATCAAATTGGTAATGGTACTGTAGTAGTACAGTAGTGTCCGTCGGAACGTATTTTCCCGTTGAGTTGCAACGATCATCAGTGGTGTTTTAGCAAAAGCTGGCACAATCGATGAGCACTTAAAACCTAGGCCACGGAAATATGGATAAATCTCGTGCGGTCGCTGGCTGCGCGCCAGATCATCGCCATGTTTCCACTGCGCCTGATTTAGGTGTCACTTAATTAAAGTAACGGCTGGTAATCGGAAGTTGGACCGATAATAGCAGTTACGAGCTGTAGTAAAATGCTCAGACATAAACTATAAGTAGGTTTTGTGAAAGGGCGATAGTAATGAAAGTTTTCTTTTCCCGCGACGCAAGTAGCTCGTTATATGCGTTTGGGGTAAGAGGTTGTTTTTTATTCATGTATGTGTTTGGCTGTAACAACTTTTACGAAATAGCTTAATTTATTGCAATTAAAATTTTTGGACCTTGCAACCTGGCACGTAGAATGCTACATTCTTGCTAAATGCAGGCTTAAGCCAAAGTAATGTTTTATGCCCCTGACAACTCCGATTTTTAAAACGATTTTTAATACTTTACCGATTTTTCATCAGTGCTTGCCATTTTGAAAAGCCAAAGTGCTATTGTTTATTGTAGTTTCAGATGAGCTGGTGCATGTAACTCCGAAGTTTAGTGTTCCGAAACAAATTAGCAATTCAGTTTCAGGCAATAAATCCCACCCTGTACTGGCAAATTCAAATTTTACACACCATAGAATTAATTGAAAATCTCAGAGCACATGTTGAAAGTTAACTCGTTACCTAACATATTAAGAGGAAAGTTTTATAACGACATCAAGTTTAATGCGTGAAGTCCCTACAGTCCTACCACAGAACAACAACTAAGTAGAAATTAAACTCCTAAGCATACCTTGTGACCATTAAGTTACTTTGATGCACCCACCACGCAAATATGTAGTTTCAAACTAACATTGGTGCCACAGTATTTTTATAACTGCATTCCATTCTATATTGCTATACTCTAACAAAATTTAATTATTTTATTCTGTGCCCTACATTTAATGGTGTGGGTAATGATCATTCAGTATGAATTTTGGAAATAAAAGATCTAAAATACTTTCAGAGGTACGTTTTATTGAACCACGCCCCCTAAAACTATTATCAATTGTGATGAATCGATAATAGTCAGTTTATTTAATCGCAGATGGATCGGTTAATTAGCTGTTTTATGTAGATATCGTAGCGAAAACGTCTAGCCGCTTTACAAAACCACACTATTTTCTAATCCGGCGTATTTACGTCCAGTAGGAATGACATTGCGATAAATTTAACAAAAAGGCTGCCAATATTTATCCATATCGTAAACACAGTGGTTAGGTTTTTTTATTTAAATTTGTAAAATGGCTACACATTTTCAGCCGCATTGGAAAACGTGAAACGCTCTAACTATGTAGCGTTACATTTTTATCTGAATCACAACCCGACAGGACGTCAATTAGAAAGCAGTGCGGTTTTGTAAAGCGGCTAGCCGTTTTCGCTACGATATCTACATGTATCGTACTACGGCGCTGTAATTTCTGGATGTTTTGCCTTAATTCACCTCGTACTATTGTACGCAGATTTTGGTGAATTTGTATTCTAAGACATACATATGTATGCCTTCTTGACATGACCAAATATATTATTTTTATACTGCCTACCTAATTTTCTTTTACTAAAATATCTACAAAATACCGGGAGACGTAGATTTATGTACGTTCGGTTACGCAAACATATTGCTTCCAAATAAAATGAAAGGGAAATAAAACTGTTTGCTAGTCAGCATATTGAAATGTAACATTCGTTCCTTGAAGAAAACAAATGATATGAGATACCGATGAAATCGGTCGATATTCTGAGCCTTATGTTTAGGGATCTAAAGTAACAAGTTGAAAACAGAACTCAGACAATTTTAGATACCTATACCTACCTGGTAAAAATAAAATTGTATACTTTATTTTGATTCTTGTGTTCTGGGATCTAAAGTTTAACTGAACACGGTGGTTTGTGGCATGTGGGTTATAATAACAAAAACAATTTTATGCATGTACTTTTCGCTAATGAACTTGTCATTAGCGAAGGGTACATAGGTACCTGCATAAAATTGTTTTTTTTTTTATGTTTTGTCATGCAGATATTTTGTGAATAGGGTTACTAATTTTATTTTTTGTGTTTGTGGTAAAATCCATGGAGCTTTTGCACAGTTTTTTGTGTGTAAAATAACAACATCTTAAGCGAAGTAGGTAAATTTCCTCCAAAAATACTAACTGAGAGATGTTATTATTTGAAAAAATAAAACTTAATTTCCACACACCCTTACACAATTACTTAAATACTAAGATTATGTTAGCTTCTCTAGTTGATCATTGCTAATGCAAAAAACTCGACAAAGATTTTTATTTCAGGAACAGGAAACTGTGGGACTTTTCAATACATTTTTCGGACTTTAATAATTATTTGCGTATTTTTTTTGACTTTCTCTTTCTATCTTCTTATGACAACATGGTTACATTAATTGAGAATAACAGCTAACAGCCCCATTTTATTATATATTATGTATGCACATTTTCTGGAATGCAAAATTAATCAAGTAGATATATACATACCCACCATTCAGGCATAACCGCCGAAGTCCTCCACCCAATTAATTACCTTCCCTTCAAATCTTCAGAGTAGGCGCTCGGGCTTTATCGACATGGCGCAGCCGTAAACTTGCGACCGAGATGTCCTAGTCAAACAAGGATTTGCATGGGCCTTCCCTTAACACACAATATTGTAAACCAAATCAAAATGACAATTAATGGCTCACAAAGATAAACCACGACGCAAGGACTATACTTTGTTGTTTTCTCAAATAACTAGATATATTACTCTTATTATGGTTTGTTTTTTGACAAATAGTGAAAAAAATAGGTATTTTGATTATATTTTATAGAGATACGCAACGTGAAATGCTAGCCCAAAATACTTGAAACCGAATACAAAAAAGTGAGCGTAATGAGTCCACCCACAGATGAATTCAGGAGGTCTGATATATTGTAATTCTTTGTCTTTTTGTTTGTTAGAAAATTATGTTTTAACAACAGAAAATTAGGCACTCTCTTAAAAAAATAACTTAAATACTAAAGAAAACTTAACATTCCTCTTTCATAATAGTTTGAGAAAAACATCGTATTTTTCCTACAAAATTTAAACAGCGATCTCTCTTTCAGTGTGTTCCAGCACTTAGCGACGGCGGCGGTGTCTGCTTAGCGTGCAAGATTAATGATGGCGAGAGGACACTACACAGAGCCCGATGCCCCCCCCGGAGGGTGGGTAGGGAGGATTTCTGTTCATTCTACCGTAGAACTAGACTATAGAATATAGTTACTACGTAGATAGGTATGGTAATAAAATATCTATACTAGATTCTTCCTATTTAAGAAAGGTAAGCAAAAGTGGCATTGTATTTGGCGTATAGCGATGTACCTAAAAAAAACATTGAAACTGACCTAAGCTATTGAAATAGAACGTGATCCTAATTTCATTGCTCATGTCAATTCCACACACTTTGAGTTTTCTTTTAACGTCAAGGGTTTGTGAGAACGTAAGTTGGGCGGATTTACTATTGCACTCTTTCACGATACCCCAAGATAAGTATTTGGAAAGTATGTATCGCTGTGTCTATGCTGTAGGTACAGAGTTAGGTACTCTCTACTTTATTTTCCATCTCTAGCAATAAATTACAAACTCTGGATTAGAGTGAAAATAATGCTCGTATTCCAGCTTTTATTAGATCAACGCTCGTGCAATTGATCGTATTATTTCAACGTTTCGGTTCTCTTCAATATGTTCATTCACAGGGTGGTAAAAAGGATCACTGTTTACTCACCGTGCTCCGACGCTAGTTTCAACTTAATCGCCCGCAAATTCTCTAACAATTAGTTCAGATTTATTAATGAACTCCAATTAAGGCTTTGAATTTGCTCAGTAGTAAGAGCACATTATCATTTAATTAATGCTGTTTTCATTAATTAATCTACTAATCCGAATTCGCAGGTCTTTTTTGGTTTGTGTGGTACTTTAAATCTAAGTATCGTTTGGCATTTTCAAAAGATTATAAGCTTAGCCTTTCGTGCTTAGTATCGTCAAGTTATCACAAGTTACCATATCACATCGCAGCCTTAAAAATGTATGTTATAAATTGATAAAATCGAATTCTATCTCTGAGAAAACTATCGGAATATATTTTTACTTCTCCTGTTTTGCATTTTCTGAGCGCGGTTTTCATGTTTCATTTCATCTATACTTAGATGTTTTGGCGTAATGCCTTTGACCCAGAGTTAAATTGTCAGACGATCGATTAGAAGGTTTGAAGTAAAGCGCAGTTTTCTTGGAATTCTTGAGTGAAGATACTTTTCAAACAGCCACGTCTTCAATCTTCACCGTATACTAACTCGTAAGCTGAGATTAGTGTGGTCTAAGATAGATTAATGACTTCGAATCCTATCTCCGGGAAAAACCGTCTAGAATCGGTTCAGTTGTGTGTTCCACCAATCCGGGAGAATTGATGAGCCAGACGATCGAAACCAAGCCACTGTAGTTGTTTGGGGTTCGTGAGATTTGAATAATCTAACTAAGAGCTTGTATATAAAATTGTTTCGTGATTGACGAGCTGACTGATAAAAATCAACGCACAGCTTAACCTAATCCATAAGAGGCCTGAAACGTGGAGGGTATGCCAATTTTGATATGTATATTGCATAATAAATGATTTAATTTAGAATTATTACAAAAAAATACCCCTAGATTGTGCAGCGATAAGATGGACATGCCCCTTTGGAAAAAAACAACACGAACAAGTTCGCGGGCATTCTACTAGTGGTTTATCTACGTTCTTCCTGTTTCTGATTTGCTACGATATAATTCGAGACTTTCGCTATACCAACATTAGTTCGTCATTAAATACAACGTCATTAATTAATTAATTGATCTGCGAGAAAATGGTCTAGAATTATTTCGATCACAAGCTCAAATCTGGTGAAATTGATGAGTCATATTGCACAAAGGCCTGTGGGAAACAATACCACCTTTCACCATCTTCCCTTCCGCAATTAAGTGAACCTTTTTGTTAGGGTTCCTCCACTACATTATTCCGGGTTCCATACAATAGGACGTGAATTGCGGAAATCGGCACAGATTATTTTTTGTGTCTCGCGGGAGTTCGCCGATTTGTGAGCCCTCGCGCTGAAAGTGTTGTTTTGTGCCAGTAATTGAATGTGGATTCGTTTTGCGTGATTGATTGACGATTCGCTTGATGTTTTGTCGAAATACATTTCAGTCTGAAGTCTAAATTGGACTAACAATTATAGAAAAGAAAGAAAGGAACATGCATTCCTTTATCTTTGAGGCTACCAAGTAGGGGATAGTCAGAGCCACCTCCAAACTTTAAATTTGGCACATGTCCGTCATGCATAGTCGTTATCTTGCTTAGGAACTTTAAAGCTGTTTTATTTATTATAAAATAAAAAACTGGTATAAAATACCAGATATAAACAATTTTCTATGAAAAAACATGTACGTAAATACCTTCAAAATAATTTACCTAACCTTTATTTGTGCCAGAAAACATAATTTATTGCCAATTTGAATGCTGAATATATTTGTATTTCTACAGGCAAAGAAAGCTCGAAAATTTGTTAGCGACTAACACGCGGGATTTGCCAAGTACGCAATGATTGATTACATGTCACATGAAGGTTTAACGAGATTTCCATATGAAACGCATCTGTGGCCTGTCATATTAATTCCAAGCTAAGCCACAACCTGCTGAACATAAACTTAGTAGATAGATATTCGCACTGGTAATTTATGCATCGGATCTATATTTAGAAAATGATCGAAAACAATACACAAAAATATCCCTAGCTCCTTTAACTATAAAAAATCGTAGAACATACACACAAGTAGGAGTGATTCGCGTCGATGACCTTTTCTTTTGGAGCATGGTTCCTGAATCACCCTGAATAAGTTTAATGGTGACAATAGGAGTTTTACTTCGAAACTGTCTTGAGTTTTATCATTCAAATCGAAAAAAATGGGAATTTTCACTTAAGTTATCTCCAATGCATAACGCAAGCGTCATGTACCAATTTAATGTCTGGGCATGTCTCCTATACTTATCTGCGTATTGAGTATGGATCTAAGGGTTACCATGTTATAGTCGTGACCGTGTTTTTAGTAAAGGCACTGATTGTTTTAACTAATGTAGAGTGTACTTCAATTCTAGTGACCGGCACATAAAAAAAAGGCTTTTTGCAATATATGAATGACATGCAGAGTTTTTCCAAATGGTGTTATTACAAAGTAAAGCTTGAACTAAGTCGTTTTTATCTTACTACTGACACTAATAAAAAGCTTTACGTAGCAGCGCGGCAGCGCGGCAGCGCGGCGTAGAGATGCAGTTCGTAGTATAACAAAGTAGCTCCTTAAATTATTTTCAATTCATAATATCGCTTGCAAACCTTGAGTAAACTTGCCCCTAAAATATTATCCAGCAGTAGACCTTATATCCTATGAATATATTATTCTTACTACTATGAATGTTCAGGTGTTTGTTGTTGTTGCTGAACTAATTTTCATGAAGTTCTGGTTTATTTCGCCACCATATAGGCTTATCTGAGTTCCGTTTAGGCGTAGCCGTGTACAAGTACCTATATAATTATTTTCAACATATTATGAAAACAAACATTTGTTGCTGTTATTTGTTGTAACGGTTGATTCGATTAAGAACTCTTTTTTTTTTTCTAAAATATCACTATTTTACCAAGGCTAAGTCGTAACTTGGAGTTCATGTTGAAAATAAATCACCGTTTCTAAGTTTCAGATAAGCTGAAAGCATCAGTGAGTCGAACTGCAAACAAGGACTACAGAAGATTACAAGAAATGAATAAAGAAGCGAAGATATTGATGGCACATTCGTGATCTACCCTGTAGATCCGGGCTTTTGTAGTTTATAGAAATCAGAAGCTCGTCTCTACAGGTATCTCACGGCTGGAAGACCTCGCTACTATCTTCGAAGTAAGAAGAACCAGAACAAACAGAAAATAAGATACAAGAAACATTATAGTAATATATAAAAAAAAACAATAATTTTAGTACAATGAAAATTGGGTTTTGCTATAAAGTTTTCCTTACTCCACTATTAAATCAATTTCTAGCTTAGCATGATTGAGGCTGAGTAATTATAAAATGTTATGTATTTTTATGTACTTATAAGTTACTTCTAGCTTAGGCATTGTTAATTTTTGTTATCATAAACGATTACATTCATTAACTGGTAAATATGGTGCAAAAATGAATGATGTTTATTGAACTCACGGTTGACACTTATATAAACGGGTAAAATAAAAAATAAAATGCCTGCTAACTGAAATTTGGCAGCCATTTCATTCAGTTTTGATCTCTAAATGTTAGTAGATGAATTTACCACTTAATTGCCAGAAAAACAAAGTGTAAAATTATTATTGTAAAAACAGCGGGCTATGAAAAAATGAAAAACGGGTTTGACTACGAAAGAAAAGACATATATTCATTCTGTTTCTCCTTTCACACAAAAGAGATCTACAGATTTGTATCTTTTCCGTAAGTCAAAGTCAATAGGATTTTATCATTGAAATCACAATGATCATTAAAGAAACGTCAATAAGTTGTTAAAAACTACGTGAATATAAAACTTTTGTCTTAGACTCTTAAACATGAGGTCCACGCTACTTTAGGTAGTGTGTCGTGTATTGAATGTTTCAGCTGCACCACTGCTGCATCGCCGGGAATAAAGCCGTTATAATAAACAAAAGCCTTATTTACAACCCTTCCAATTTCCTAGCAATATACCGTTACGGCAACTAACTGCCAGTTAAAAGTTATTTATTGCTCAGTGTGCAGTTTAATCTCGACGTGTGGTCGACGATATAGGCATGTGTGTAGATTGTAGGTATCAATGTAGGTGTGAGTGTATTGGCCGTTACATTTTATGAGCAATAAGTTTATCATGTTAGCATTCACTCCCGAGTGTGTTGCCTAAACAGAAGTATTTTTATACAATAAAATTGGCAAACTGATGGTATGATGTTACCGTACTTCTTGTAACAACAGAGGTATCAGTCGCGTGTTGCTGACCCTGAGACATAATGGGTAAAAAATATCATGTGTCTGTAATTTCACCGGTACTTATACCCTTCAAACCGGAACACAACAATGCGAGCATTACTCCTTGGCAGCAGAATAGGAGTGATGATAGTATTTCCCCGGGCGAGCTTTACTACTTATAATACTTGCAAGAAGTAGCTTACTACTTCCGAAGAAGAACCGCTAGGTACTTAAGATTAAAAAAGTTAAAAGTGATGTCACTATACGCGATGTTTAAAACTGTCAGTTTTAAAAGTCCTTAGCTGGAATGTTTTTCAAAATATTTAATTAACGCTACGCTATTTGGGCTTTTTTATTTTATTGAGATATGCATCTGATGTTATTGGCTTCCCCTATTTAATCTTCTAAACAAAGAATTACTTACTCTCGTCTATTATACCACATTCGGTGTGTAATAATGACACAAGCAGATACAATAGAAATCTAGTATACAAACATACAGACGTCCGCCTCGTAAGTCTGTTTTAGATATATAGATAGAAAATACTTTATTGCACACCAAATAATATTTCAGTTTTGAGTATAAACTTTGATATGTTATGAACGGACTGCATGAAATATGACTAGGGGTTTAAATGCTGCACATAGGTATCCACTATGAAAACATAAGTCAAAGTCAAAGTCAAATTCAATAGGTTTTTATTCATTGAAATCACAAGGATCATCTAAAAACGTCAATATAAAAAATACGTGAATTTAAAATTTGAATGTGAATTAACGCCGATTCCTCGCCCGCGACCAAGCATAGAAGAATCGGACAACCTAGACCTGTGTGTCTTTGATGTCGATAATCGAAAAACAGACGGTGACTTGTCACTTTCGTCTGTTCTCCAATCAAGGGTAAAGAAATATCTGACAACGTGCACTAGAAGACATTTTTAGGGCTCCGTATATCAAAAGAAAAACGGAATCCTTATAGCATCACTCCGTTGTATATCCGTCCATCTGTCTGTCTGTCAATACGCTTTTTTTCAGGAACGCGTGTAGGTATTAAGTTGAAATCAAATATGTAGATGTACGGATATTTAAGTCTTGGAGCTCTAAAATATCAAGCTTCTAAGCCAACGAAATAAAAAAATATGCCCATTTTTGCAACATATTTTGAAACTCGCAAATAAATTAAAACCTATTAGGGTACTATATGTTAGAACGGAGTATATTATTATGATTATGAGCCTGAGATGTCCCACTACAGGGCAAAGGCCTCCCTATCCTCCTTGCATTAGTCTCTATTACTGGTTATTTGAGACCACTCCTTTAAGTAGGTATAAGTCCAGCCATCTCGCCATCTCCGCCTGGGGCTTCCGAGTGGCCGTCGTCCGGTGAAGGTCCATACTGATATGGACCTTGCTCAAAGTTCATCCGACATACGTCGGCTATCTGTGTTTATGAGCGTATTTCCGAGTTCCTTTATCCGGTCCGTGAGTCTTACGCTAAGGATACTACACTACATAGCTCGTGGTATAATATACCTACCCCGAGGGAGGATTTTTGAATATTCGTTAGGACCAGATAACTCGATGAGTTTCCGCTTTAAGGAGAGTAGCAGCGGTCCTTGAATTCAGATTCTACATATGCTGAGTTTAAAACGTGTTAAAACTGAAATATTTACATGTTTTCCTTGAATCTAATCGATACGTTTTGACATGTTTTAACTCATCAGAGAGGCTCAAACCCGAGAGAAAATAATATAGTTTTTTTTATTTGAGTCAACAAATAAAAAAAAAATATAATTATACTCAACAACTCCTCTATTGGAACATTATTATTATTTAGAGTTCCAGTATTTAGAACCAACCTATTTGGTAAAATTTTGCAACAAACTGTTTCATGTGTCTATATTTATTGTATGTATTATAATTACTTAGGTACTTATCTATTTACCATAGTATCACCATACTATGGTAAGTAAATAGATAAATACTTACAATAAAATTACATGTTACAAATTAAGACATCTAAAACTAGTTTCTATAACACACCAAATACGGGAGAGAAATTTTAAAAACGCATTTATAGGGTTCAGTAAATATCATGCATCTAACCCTAATTTAATTATGTACATTTTACGAGTTATGGTAACTTCAAGGACTTATATAGCTTCAAATATATATATATATATATATATATATATATAAATTTTTAAATATATATGAAAATAAAGTATGTTGTAATAAAAATGCTGGTTTTACTAAATGATTTCTGTTGGTTATAAGACTTTTTAAAACTTATTTAGGTATGTATCTAACCTACCATACAAGACATAAGCTATCTATACCTAGCTACTGAGGCAGGTACGTCATAGTTTATTAATAAGATATTAATAACAGGAACTCAACAGAAAAATAAATACAAATTGAATTATATTTACATGTACTTACCTACCTTGGTATGGTACTTACCCTAACAGACTTTACCTAGATTTTTTATTTTGTCCATCCAAAGGTTGTCTGGGAGAGGTCACTTTTAGCGATAAGACCGCCTAGCGTACCTACCTTGTTTGTTTATGAATTCCTGTATTTTCATTTGTCTTTGGCTTGCTATAAAGAGCTTAATCGTAGCTAATAAGTAATTTATTATGCAGATAAATAAAAATTCTTAAGCACTTAGGTACCCTAGTAGGTAGGTAGTACCCTATTTAATAAGATAGAAAACAATAAGATAGAAAACTGATTTTAACTTATTATTGTTTTGCTCAAAATAAAAATGCTAATGTAGAACTAACCTGTCAGATGTCCTGTCTGAAAAATTCTAATAAAATTTAGTGTTGTTTATTTATTTTATTGCCTGTTGGTGTCTATTGAATAAATATCAACAAACAGGGAATAGATTGATAATTTTCAGAATGGATTAGGTAGGAACTAAAAAAATACGTATTGTATTTATCTATGTAAATGTATTCCATTATTGCTTCCCTGGATAATGAATCTTGAGCAATTAGTTTTTAACATACCTAGTAGGTTGACATATCGGCGTCATATTAAACATAGACAGGATCCTTCAAAATATCTATTAAAACCGCTCTAAAAAACGCCATATAAGAAAATATAGACGGAGGTATTATCAGTCTTGAGCAAGGTCAAGAGTGACGCCCAACGAAAACCAATTTTTCATAAGTCGTCATCTGCACATCGTCCTATGATATCTACCTATAGGTAGGTAGATACCTTCTTAATAAATTATGTCGAAATTTCGCAGAGTTACCCTTTGAAGTTGTCCCGAACGAAAAATTAGATTAGACAACACCCAGTAATAGATAATCCACACTCCCTCCACAGTCGTCGTACCAAAACCAAATTGTGAAATCCAACAATATTTTCCCCAAGGAAAGGACCCCGAAAATTTTGTATTGCTATGTCGGTAAAGCTGCACAGCTCTACCGCGACTCCTATTAGAAATGCGCGAAAACTTTGCCAGCTTTACCCAGCTTTCGTTATACATTTTCAAGAAAACAGCTACTCGTCACTAGGTGGCGTTAAGTCTATGCAAGTCACTTTGCTACCAGTCCGTTTTAAGAAATTAAATTTTCATGTCAATAGATGGCGCGGTGTGCTTACACTAAAGCTAAATTATGACTGCGATATTATTAAGAGAAAAAGAAAAAAAATCTAATTTATCAAATAACTATATATGAATCCTACGGGAATAATAATTATTTACGCTGCCTATCGTTGTCGGCGCTTAAAGGGTCCGTTTTGGACGGCAAATCTTCATCTGCCTATGATTTGATTTGAATTTTAGTCAGAATTGGCGGGTGCCGTTTTATCCTACATAGCCCAGCAACCATTCCATAAACATATTATTATACTCCTGCAATAGCCTAGTTCATAATTACCCAGCTTTCCAATAGTTTTTATCAGTTGCCATTCACAAGTTTACGTTTTTTTTATTTAAAACAAAGTGTTAGTTTCGGCTCTACTAATGCCTGTAAAAGATTTAGACAAGCCTGAGATTTAAGTGAATAAAGGAATAATAATACAATAGATTCGGTTTTCTAGCAATGTAAATACCTACATAATTCGCAATACAGTCGATCGAAATTGAAAGTCTGTATGGCATGTCTTCCATTAATACATAGGTACTGAGGTAAAGGATACCTACAACCTACCATAATTTATTGTGGTTACTACCAATAACGATTTAAGAGAAACAAGTACTTAATTAAAGTAAGTAGGTAGGTATTATGATTAAAATCAGCAACCAATAGAGAATCACACTATGATAAAATGTATTGCCCATTGTCCAGACGCTGTCAATACTACGGTCACTACCACCCGATATATATCTCCGATATAAACCAGCCACATTTAAAGGCCTACCACACCTCCTCGATTACTTGAAACATCGCTCTTTAGAGGTGAAAACCTGATAATTCTCGCGGGTCCAGGTAAGCTGGAGAGATGAATCTTTTAATAGAGTTTGGATGAATAAATCACGGCCTGTAAGACAGTTCCAATTTGAGCTTGCTTTTGCCTGCCCTATCGAAGGTAGGGCTATGTCCAGTACTGGGCTTCATCGGATAATGATGATGAATGATGAAATAGCTAGTTCTTTGTCGTCTCACAGGTATTTGCTGGCCATAATCACGTCGGAAGAGGTTGAGAGCATAGTGATCCATGGTGTCAGAAACAGTGTGTTGAAAAGATTCAGTGCTGATCGCTGAGGCTTCGGTACAAGCACGTGTCACAGTTTCCAAAATTTTAATTCTAGGATATGCAGGAAAAAAATCAACTGTGCATGACAAGATCCGAGCCTACGACCTAAGGATAGAATTAGAATTAAGAGGAAAGGATACCCCGTGTTTCCCAAACTATAAATAAATATTATAATATCCTATTTGTCCTACTAATATTATAAACCTGAAAGTTAGTGAGGATGGATGTTTGTTACTCTTTCACGCAAAAACTACTGAACGGATTTTGATGAAACTTTACTGTAATATAGCTCATACATCAGAATAACGCATAGGCTACTTTTTATCCGGGTACCACGCAAGCAGAACCGTGGGCAGCAGCTAGTTTGTTACAAATAAATAAAATAATCCCAGCATACGAGTACATAGTTCTGAACCCACACTAAGATTATCTGTATCTAGGATATCAGAAACCACGAGTACCGTGACAAATATCTGTTAAATATGCAAGCATTTGCCCCACTGCGGGAATCGAACCCGCTCCTCTTGTTTCGCAGCCGGCTTCTCGCCTGACACCGAGATTGCCAACACATTTACATGTAACACAATGCCAAGTACAATACAATTACAATCTAGTAAGCTTCGGAGAACTGTTTGGTTTCGGTATTTTTTTAATCCCGCCGAAGATTAAATTTTTGGCATATTATAACTTTAGGGACTAGCCAGTAGCTATTAACAGAAAAAAAAACTCATCATGGTAACGCTACTCTGAAACAGAGGCATCAAAGCCACAGAATACGAAACAGTATATAATTCCGTTTCCTGACTTGCACTTCTTAATCAAAGTCACCCCGTCCAATATCGACTGTCTTCGAAACAGAGCAATTTAAAACTTTTAAGTGAATCGTCCAGTCAGTAAAGTGGATGGGAATTCGAGTCGCAAAGTTTACTTGAAATTATACTTGACATGGAATGAAAGATGCTCTCAGCACGATAAAAAAACAAAGTATCTAGTAAAAGGATGATGGAACACAAAAAAATACTTACACCTAGACGCCTAGACACTGCAGTGCGGCTACGTAACGTAGCCACCAAGCTACCTTGTCATCTTGACCGATGACGGTCCATCGGGCGGTGGACATTACGTACAAGGATTGTGCTTATATTAGTTTTATCGCAACTAATCTTAAATAGTTCTTCGGTAAATTAGTTATCGAAAGTTTAAAATGCGATTATGAGAGTAAAGTTTTAAAACTCGTTCGGAAGCATTATTAGACGTTTTAAATAGTGAGCTCTAATCCCCGATAAGCTTTTTATGCATAAGACCCAACCCTTAATCTGTGGACATTGTGCAAAGATGCAATTTTTTGATACAACTACCTAAATCCAAATAAAAACCGGTGCTCAATCATTTATTCAAAACAAAACTGTATTAATAATTCCTCGATGGCGAGAATTTGCAACACTTATACAACTGATTGATGTTCTTCATTTATCACTCCCCTTGTTGCCTTTCTGCTCTTCGAATGAAACTTTTAAAATGGGTCACAGGGTCTGATTGCTTCGAGTTTTGTATTTGAGTAATTAAAAGAGGATCGATATAAGATGTAAATGTATTTCGAATGATCGTGGACTGCTAAGAGATTGTGTGCAATTCAGTTTCTGGTTCTGGGAAAGTTAGGTTAGTTACCTACTTGTCAAATTGAGAAAAGTTTAATATTATGTCCTTCCTACCCAGATACTTCCTTAGATACTTTATGGGTATGGTGTACCCATAAAGTATTTATTATTCATAAGCATACAATGGTAAAGATTATGAATAGAGTCTAATTTTGTTACGAAGTTTATTGAAACCTGCCAATTTGACTTGTTCATTAGAAACATGAGAAAGACTCGAATAACGAGGTAGTTATTGTTTCGCGCATTGAAATATTCGAAGCTTTTATTTTGTTTTTTCAACTTTCAGTTATTTTATTAAATAGTTTATTTTGCATAATTGTAAACCCCAGATGTATTTTCAATCGTCTATTGCAGTCCTAGTGACTTGTGGCAACAAAATATATATACGTACATATAACCCCATACCATATAAGCTCGCGAGCAAAAAACGAAAATGCTACAATTACTAATCACTAAGGAAAAATATAAAAGTCTTCTAGTGAGGAAGTTCCTATCTTAGTTGACTTATAGGAAAACCATTACACGATGGTTTTCCATCGTGTATCAGTTACAAGTAAAATTTTACGACAAAATCTTTGTTATATACCTCCCTAATTACCTAAGAGATAAGGTATATATTAATACGAATTATTACGAAAAGAGGAAAATTAAATACCGTAATCGTTGTAAAATAAATTAGATACTCATTTTTTTCACAGTTAATAAGCGTATTATGAAATGTTGACTAAATAATAGATAAACAAGTGAAACTATTAGATTCGTTCCAGGTACTCGTATGTAGTTAAAACTTGTTTGTAGTTTTTTCCAAAAATTATCATAGTAATTTTCAGAAAAAGTTACTTCAAGTATACATTTTCGTCCATGACATCACGAAAGAAGCCTTATTCGTCTCGAAGATATTCTTCAACAATACTGGTTCTTTCTAGCCATTCTGAGAGTCCCTCACACTGATAAAGACTTAGGATGAGTCAAAACAAGTCGGTGCTAACACGTAGAAATTCCAGTATTTACAATTTTTATCTATTTTTTAATTAATCTCAGTTAGTAGTTTATCAGTTTAGAGCAAACATTTGTCCGAATTAAGACAAATGTTTGCTCTAAACTAAGTCGTAATAAAGTTTAATAAAGTTTTGTAAATGTTGCTTTGAAAAGTGAAGTTGATTGCGTTATCTAGGTAGACAGGTTTATCTGGTATTGATAAAAGTTCATGTCCAAATATTGATGTGGTATCTGGGTACTATATGGCGTGGACGTCAAAAAGATGGTATCTTCGCTGCTGATGCGGAGGCGCCCTCGTAAACTCACAGCCATCAGATAAGTCAATCAAGGTGCGATCCGACTGTGGGATGAGGAACTCGGTAATTTTGTTCTGCTTATCAGACAATTTTGTCTTACAGCGTTCATTGTTTAGACCAATTACCTGAAAAAACATAGAACCCCGGAACTTCTTTCAAGCCGTAAAGGCAGTTACAAAATGAAGTGAAGCGTAAGACCATAAAAGGGATTCCACTGTAGTCAACTCTGCACCGTGTGCCCTACTAGCTGCCAACTATATCATTAATTTTGATTTTTTTCCGCTCAAATGTGTCTTTACAGACCTGTGGCAGTTGACTTACGAACTTACTTTGTACAGCCAGCAAAGGTGTTGGAATTATCAAAATACTATTTTAAGGTAGTTAAAATAAATAGATCCACTTTTTATGGTGCATAACAAAACAACAAAAAAATGGATAATGGGCGGTCTTATCACTAGCTTTGAAGCTTTTGAAGTGAAATTTCAGAGATCGCAGCAATATTACCGAATGGGTGGCCTGCCTATAATTTATCGTTCGGTTCGTGGTCGTTATTTGAGAACCTTTCTTTACCAGCGGTTTTAGGTTATGCGAGCAAAATATGCCATTTTGCTACTTCAACAACTTGCTGATTCTGAGCTGTGTCGATGACTTATTTAGGTATTTTTTTTAATAAAGAAAGCATACAAACAATGCCCTACATTAATTATAATAGTATTTAAAATTTGTGTTAAGTGTTTCAGAAAATTGTAATTTAAATGTGTACCAGTTCTGTGAAATATTAATGATGTTTATTCTGCTGTCGGTACTCAACAATAATTATCAGTCCTCCAGTTCCGTGCAATGTCGCACTCGCGTATCGAAAAACTTTTAATTTAGCCAAGTCTCCTTTGTGAGTCTTTTAAAAAGCTCCAGTATTGTATGCATTTAACAAGGAGCCTCCGTGACAGTTATTAATGGATTTCCTACTATTTTTCTCGAGGATCGGCTTAGGTACCAAGTCTTTGTTCCGTTTTAGTGGATTCCTAAGTGTTAGAGTACGTATTGAAACAATGCCTTGTGTTATACAGGATGTAATAATATACTAATAGCGATAGCGAAAATTTACTGTCTTCAGAATTTTAATTTAGAATTAAATTTTAATAGTAATTTAAAAAAATCATGTAAATTTCTGAAAAACAGAACAAAGCAATATAAATAAGCTCACAACTGTATGCATTAAGATACATACACAAGTTGTCTGGAAGATATCGGTTCTAAAAGATAAGACCACCCATTGTATTTTTTTTTAGTTTTGTTAGAAAGAAAGAAAATTCATTAATTTTTTCAAGTTGTATTAACTTTTCTTATGGTGTACAATAAAGTATTTTCATTCATTCATTCAATGCATAGATCTTTAAGGATATAAAGAAAGGGGTAGTTGAAGGTACATCTAAACATTATATTTGGCACATGCCCGCGTTTTGCAAGTAGGTAGTTTGCATTCCACGTAACAGGTTACAAGCCCGTCGCCGCATTTATTTCTGAATTAATGTTAAAATACTTAGGTTGTATCTAGGTTTTTTGAACTCGACCTTTTTTGTAACTCTTAGCATTTCTAGGATGGCCAGGATGCCAGAGTTTCTGAAAAAAATATATTTTCAAAAGCATGGCCCATGCACAAAAGGATTCCATTTGACGTGAGTATCAGTAGAACATGCAAACATTTGTCCCGCATCGGTAATCGAACCCGCACCTTTTACGTCACAGCTGACTATTCGCCCATCCCGCCAGCGAGCCTGTTCTAAGTAAGAATAGAATAATATAATTTCTTAATTTGCTTGAAATATTCATACAGTTTGTAAAGGACTAATTTTATTTATTTATTTATTTTAATTGCCGAGAGAATTGGTGTGTGTTGATATAAATAAAAACACAAATTGCATTAGTCGATATAAAAATGGTATCATACACATTATTTTCAAACCTTAGGCAAAGCCTCACAAGTTCATTTCTTAAATCGTCAATGTCTCGCTATGCTAAGATGGTATTTTTCGAGATTCTCTGTTTCTGTAAAACCATTTGTCACTGACGAGGCTTTTTGCGACGACACCAGTGATGCAACTTAGCAGCATCACTGTAAGTAACTAATTTAAAAAAAACTTTGCTAAAACTGGGATTTAGTTTTCGTAGTATGGTCTCGTACAAAAATGTAATTCGAAATATATCAAAAGTTTAACTTTTGAAACTTTCATGGTTATGAATATTTTTTTTATAAAAAATGGGATATTTGCCATGATTTGAGAGTTTGAATGTTTCCCGATATTTCGGTACAGTTGCATGTACCTACCAAGATCAGGGAAGAAAATGTATAGAATCTTTAAATTCTGGTGTTGCAATAACGAGTTTTTATTCTACATATCTTCTTATCCACAAGGGTAAGTAGGTGTAGTTAGAGGTACGTACAATCATAAAATGTCACACATAGCCGTGCTTTTCAAATATTCGATACGCGATAGCCCATTGAACTTTAAGTTGTTTTTTTAGTTTCGTTAAATTATATTATTTTTCTTATGGTATACAATAAAGTATTTTCATTCATTAATTCGTCCAAACCATATGGAAAATAATAGATAGCAACCAAATTCAAATAACTCCTTCATTGAAAGGACACAGGATAAAAAAAGTAACTAAGTATTGACATTTTACGTAATACTACCTCAATAGGATACCAGATAACAAACGAATTACTACTAGTTAACGTTATAACTTTCTGACAATCTTATCGACTCCCAAGTGGCGTTGTCTTGGAACGATTGTCAGGAACACAGCTACTGTTTGGCTATAAAAATACATAAAATATAGTCTACGAGTAAAAAGAGTTTTTTTAAGCCTCAGAGAGGTAACCGGTTGGTGACGCTGTAATATGTCTGTAGTTGTAGTAGATAAAGACAAACCTTATGAAAAATTATAAGTAGCAGCTAACCAAATTCAAATAAAACTCCTTCGCTGCAAAGGCGCAAGATAAAAGACGTAATTATTGTCATTTTAAGTAAACATCCTTGTACCAGAACCTTTCTGACAATCTTATCGACTCCCAAGTGTCTCGGACCCATTGTCGGAACACAGCTACTGTTTGGCTTCAAACTCCCTCGAGACCGATCTATCAAACGTCCAACTTCGATACTGCGATATTAAGTTTTGTACGTTCCCTTCAAAAGAACGAAAGCCTTCGAATTTGATTGTTTCGTCATACGATGCTCGGATTCTGTCAAAATATTTACGGTGATTCGTGCAATTTTCCGGGCAATCGATCTCGATCAGTAGAAAGTTAACGTAGAGCCGTGAAATTGAAGTTTATTTAAGAATAATGTAGCAGTCACATATTTGATCGATTGGGTATTTGATACAGATTGTAGAAATATGCGCTTTCATACTCTATGTTTTTATAGCAAATGTGCATGAAAATGCATTATAACGATAACATTAGCTTCTAGTTAGAAAGATCTCAGATTTCGTTTATTTCACAGTAACATTGTTTGTATTACAAGGCAAGTTAATTCATTCAACAATTTTGGTTTCAATATAACACAAAATTACGTAGAAAATTACATACATATTTCTTACTAACTAAAACTACTATAAAAACAGAAAAAAAACTATCTACATAATATTAAAATAGGAAAAGAAGACTGCTCTCTACCTGTAGTGACTACTGGTAGAAAACAGAGTTTAAGTCACCGACCGCAGGCAAGGTACTCAAAAGGCTGGCGACATTATCTCGTTGAATAGCAATGCAAATTTTCAAGCCGAGGCTTGCGCCAGCCCTTTGATCAGTGGTTTCATCCATCAGCTATTTAGAAATTACTGTGAAAAAGAGCCTCACATCATTGCCCCACGCACTTAAAGTTTACACTGCAAAAGGCAGAATATATTATATAATATTTTTTTTATTCCGTAATAACATCACTGAATTATTCGAGTATGAGTCAAGAGCACACAATATCCAATTTTGCTGTCATGCGATAATGAGAACTAGGGTTATATCCATAAAGTCGTTCAGGCATTTCCATAGGAGGTTGGATTTTCAGTGAAGACCTTCTAATCTAAAATAATGCGGGGTTTATTCTCGATACGGACCAAATATATGTACGTCCTGCAGATTTTTTGTTTCGGATCTGGGTGTTGTGACCACGGTACTCGTAGTTTCTGATAAGCGTACAGGGAATCTTAGTGTCAGGAGTCAGGACTATTTAATAAAAAACAATTGGGTGTAAAAAAAACTATAATGCCCTTTTTCGTCTATCCCTAACATTTGTAATACAGTTAGAATGACCAGGAAACTACCAGTAACATACAAAATTTATATATCTCGAGAGAAAAATATATAATTAGAATAACTTCCCTCTCTACTACTCTCTGAATTCCATTGTGCTGACCATATAAATAAGTAGGTACATGTTTTGTTGTAAATGGATCAGTCCATGCAGTTTAAATAAAAATCACCAGCAAAACACGCCACCCTTCCCTTTACTCTGAGGGATAATTCGCGAGATAGAGTGCGGAGTGACTGAGGGGTGGAGATAAAAGGAATTTTATTCGAGATTTTCAAATATATCCCCTTTTTTACGTGTACGTTTGTTGAGTTATGCATTAAAATGTAAATTCTTGGTCCTTTTTTCAGAGGATGAAAAAGGATGATTCAAACGCTTACGATTTTGTGATGCAAAGAAGTTTTACATTATCCTACTAATATTTTAAACTAGCTTCTGCCCACGGCTTCGCCCACGTGGTTCCGGGATAAAAAGTAGCCTATGTATTATTCTGATGTATAAGCTATATTACTATAAATATTCATCAAAATCTGTTTAGTCGTTTTTGCGTGTAAGAGTAACAAACATCCATCCTCACAAACTTTCGGGTTTACCTATAATATTAGTAGGATGTTAAAGTTTGAAAGTTTGGATGTTTTTTGCTAATAATCTCCGTAACGGCTGAACCAATTTGGATGAAATTTGTAAAATATTAACACAAACTTTTTATCCAGGTATACTACGCGGGTGAAATCGTGGGCGAATGCTAGTTTTTAATACATTATGTTAGTAATAACCAACGGAACAGGCTAACAAAATATACATTAATAATGGAAGGCCCGCAACTTGTCCGCGTGGAGTTATATCTATAGGTACAAAATATCTATCTTACGCACCTTTGCATAGCAAAATTAAAACCTTCCTTTCAAAATATAGTTATCTGTGAATTAATATTGTTAAAATAAGCCTTACAAATTCCGAGCTTATTGATCACTACCTGTGCCACGGCCGCCCTCGCGATTACTTCATTTTCTCGGCCTCTAAGGGCCGTAGCGTGATTTTAGCGCATTCAAACAAAAAAAATACAAACACATATTTATTATTTGTATAGATTATTATTTATTCGCTGCGGAACAATTAATGTCCCCATGTTCTGCAGATATAGTCTGGGTATTATAGTTCCAAGTTCCTGATAGTAATCCACTTTATGAACCTGTTTTGTGTGAGACTGGGGCCTGAGATAGGTTAAAAAAAACCTTTGTTTAGTCATCAGGCATGCTCACTTCACCGACCGGGTGAGAGTCCAACAAATTTTCCGAAGCATTCGTTTGTGTACCTAAAGCCATTTGCCATCAAGCAGACTCTGGCATACATTCATCTAAAATATATTTTATACTCTAAAGCGACTAAATAACCTTTTTTAGATGAACTCTGTGAGAAAATGTGATTCTGCTCTATTGATTGACAGTACCGACCACCCAGTCTCTGCCAAGTTTCCAAGGAAATCGTGTCCAATAACCAATCTAAGGGCGAAAGAGGAAAAAAATTGTAGCAAGACGCCAGCGCTGCACGGTCGCGACTGTTCACTGATTAATGAAAGACTTGCTCATTCAACTGTGAATTACAATAACCAACATTAACATTTCAGGCACACCAAACCTTCAAAGCAAGATTTAAGGTGTAATCTTCGATGCAGTAAGCTTGGAGATAGGATATTTTGAATGAAACAAGTCAAGAATACCAAACGTTTTCCCCCGGCACTGTAACATTTGACGTTTTTGTGAGACATACACACATAAAGATGGCAAAATATGAAGTCGAGAGGAAATAAGGGTATATCTACAGTTTGAGCTATTTAGAGAGAAATTATTATTCGATCTGCAACTGCAAGAAATAACATTATTTACGGCCAAAAAAATTTGTTACGTAAAATAAAGTCATCTGTTATGTTAAGATTTTTGACGTTTATTCGTTTTGCTACTGTAGCATTTTTGATAAATGCTTTAGGAGAATTGAAAATACTGTATAAATAATAAATATCTAAATAAATAGTGCTGGATATTTTCAAACAGCATCACCTAGCCCCAAACTTGTATTATGGGAACTACATGACTGATATATAAATTATATACTTTTTTTGTTTGTCTGTAGCGTTAGATATAAACACGTCAATTAATTCTGATATACCTTCAATGTATATGTAGAAAGTTTTCCATAACTGATTTTAATCTTTCAAACTTCATTCAATGTTAGTATAGTAATTATTTTCTTTTAAATTGATGTTTCAGAAATTTCACTCTAAAAATTAATATAGGTATTTACCATAATTAGTCAGATATACATGTTTGAGTTAGGAACCAATGTCACTATTATTATTTGAAATTACGTTCTGAAAATATAAAGAAGATTCAAGTAGCTGGTTGTGTTTTTGTACCGAACTAATTTCTTACAAAACCAAATTCTAATACTACTTTGATAAAAACGTATGGAACCTTATTTGAATTCTTTGTCAGTGACGTTACACTAGAGGCGTGGAAGGAGGTAGCTGTCAACTGTCAAATGTGTGACATATGATGACGTGCGCTGCGCCAGAAACTTGTGCAAGACTGCGTGTGCGTGATCACTGTGTTTAATTTTGCAAGTCTCAACTGAGATATTTTTAAGATTTCGCGATGGCTTATTTAAAAGATGGCTCAGGTAGTCATTAATATAACTACTTAGTATCAAATGAACAGTGGCAGAATCGTGACAACGAAAAGCCACTGAAGCCATAAAGTTGTCTATTTATTATAAAATGCTGAAAAGCAGATAGAAGTAGAAGTTTTAAGAAGGTTTAAATCAAACATTCAATATGTAATTAACACTCGGTTTCATCCATTTATAGCGTATTCTTTAATAAAAAATGTAAACCATTAAGTATGTCAAGAATTTTTTAGGAATAATCCTACTAATTGTAAAGTTTAGTTTGAATGTTTGTTGCTAATAATCTCTGTAATGGCTAAACCGATTTGGGTGAAGTTTTGCCCAAGTTTAGTTCGTGACCTAAAATAACATAGGCTGTTTTTTATTCGGGTACCAAGCGGGCGAAGCCATGGGCAGAGTCCAATACGGCATGCTTTCCAAAAACCTACAATATCTTATCAACTTTTATAACCCTACATTGCTTTGACATATTATTATCTTTGAAAATTGTCGGGATTTTTTTGACACAAGTGATAATCACCAAGGTTGGTTAAGCCATTATCACGGGCTACAAGGTATTATTTCCGGTTCTAAAAACTCACCGTATTTATATAATTTTCGTCAAAGGAAAATACTAACGCGATCAAAAATCAATAACTAACAAATATTTATTTGGAACAGACAGGGTTTTGACTGTATGTTCATACACTGACTGTGAATACGCAATAAAAATAAATATACTTATAAGAAGTTACTGGCTAATGAACGAAATCTCTGCCCTAAGGGTTGGCGCTTACCTCGGTCAGAAAATTAGCATTGCTATTCAACTAGGTAATATTGCCCGCCTTTTGAGTACCCTGCTAGCGATCGGTGTCTTGAACTCTATTTTCTTATGTAGTCTTATGTACTACAGGTAGAAAAGTCAAAGTCAATAGGTTTTTATTTTTTATTCATTGAAATCACAAGGATCATATAGAAACGTTAGGTTAAAATTTATGACGATTACTCGTGCGCGATCAAGCCTAGACAAATCAGGTAACAAACTCTGCTTGGTTTATTTTTTTGAAAACAGGTTTTATTTTCCTAGTATTGTATTAAATAGTTTTTTTTTGTATTGTTATGTTGTATAAATAAATCTATCCCAGTAGGCGTAGCTACTTATATGTACCCCATAAAGATTTAAACTCGCCTACGAGAGGGACGAATGCAAAAAATGTCGGCAGTCGAACCCAACAAAGATAGGAAGCAAAACCCACCATTAAATAAATTGGCTATTTGATCCCCAACCCATCAGACCCGGGACCACTGCGAAATTTAAAATTATATCAGTTTTTGTTAATAAAACGCAAAGGAAAATAAATTCTACGAATCGGGCAACAGTATTACATACATATATAATTTGGAAGATGGCATTAATCTGACAATGGCCTCGATTCTGTAGTACACTAACAAAACTTAATTTAAACTGTCACTCTCTTTTACTGATAATGTACGCAAGAAAAAGATAGCAAGAATTTTACTCCTGTCAAATGATTTTATGTACCGCTTTTCTTCGTGTTTATAGTCAGTATGTTTTGATATTACGACTAAATTTGTATGGAAAACTTTAATCTGACTAATTTGACTGCATAAAATTGTAGCTATCTCTATCTTGCTTGCACTATCAGATAAAGAGAGCGACAGTTTAAATTTAGTTTAGTTAGTGTACTGCAGAATCGAGGCCAATAAGTACTTGTTTTGGTAGAACAGTGTTGGGCCAGTGGGTGGTACTTTGATTTCAGATCTCAACGTCATGGGTTTGAATCTGTTTGTGCATTAATGGAATATTCAGTTCGAAAAAAAATGTGCGTGTTACATGCTCAAAACTGTGAAGAAAAACATCGAACGATTTACAAATTCCAATGAGCGGCGATGGGTCTGCAAAACTGTTACGTGAAAATGACGATATGTGTGCCTAAACGATTTTTTGGACGTGCCATAACGTGGATTAACCTCTTCTGCTCGCGTATCTACAAACTAGGTTTATATCGGAGGTCCAACATGGGGATTGGTTGAACACGTTGTTTTTGTTTTTTGTTATGTACTACGGTACTACTGCCTACGGTTTCGGCCGCATGGTACCCGGATAAAAAGTAGGTGATGAAAAGTAGCTTTTAGTATTAAGACGAAGACAGCGTTCGTAAGAAACGCATTCGCTCGACCGTTTTTTCGTCGACTTACGTGCAAAATGTGGTCTCAACGAAAAGTTCTTTTATTTTAACTAGGATATACTAACTTAGGATAATATATCCGTCTAATCTAATAAAATAGCCTGCGTCCACCGTAAAGGTTCATTCAAAATATTGGTGAAATGATTTTTGTAATCGGATGAGCAGTTTCGGAGATTAACTCCTACATATTAACTTTCAAATATTACCTATTTATATTATATAGTGTAATATAGAAATAACATGAGTTCATGTTTATGAACACTTACAATAGCCTGAGTTTCTTCAAAGACAAAACAGAAACAAATAATACGATCAAAACACGCTAAATAGGTTTTTCTCCAGCTCGAAATAGAGTTCTAAACTAACGTATATGCCTTAAGCAAAGAAAATTAAAATGAAACGTAATTACTGAGGTTATGGTTTAAAGTAGGAGAGCAGCTAAGCAAGGAAATCAGATGTTTGATTAAAGGCCTGTCGTATTGTTCATTAAAGTTGGATTAAGTTGGCTCAGTTGAAGCCGAGAAAAAACAATGGTCGGAAAACAAAACTTCGTTAGGGAAAGTTTGTTCAGAGCGTCTCCATTTTCGCAGATACTGGGTGATTATCTATATAAAGTTGAGCAAAGAAATAGACTGCCAAATAAATTTGAAAAATGCTATTTTTTTAGGCTAAACAGGCTAGTCTCTGATTCAAAGGCAGACTCTAATCCAAAGCTCAATAACTTTGAAAAATGCTAATAATTGGTAAGTTTCAAGCAAAATAGGCTAGTCTCTGATTCTAATTCAAAACTCAATAACTTTGAAAAATGCTAATAATTGGTAAGTTTCAAGCAAAACAGGCTAGTCTCTGATTCAAAGGCAAACTCTAATTCAAAGCTCAATAATTTAAAAAAATGCTAATAATTGGTAAACTTCAAGCTAAATAGGCTAGTCTGAACTCAAATTTTGATTTCAAACTCATATGAAGCTCTTTTATCTGAAAGAAACATCATAGTATAGCAATGTATTGTTTTGCTCTTTTATGACGTCATGGAATCGAACCTTATAAAATCGTTTGTCCTGACTGGCTGACTTATTTATCAACGCACAGCCAAAACTACTTAGATTAGATTAGATTATTTTATAACGTAAGCATGTGCTAAGAAAGGATTTTTGGAAATTTCCACTTAAGGGGAGAAATGGGGGAGGAATTGTGTATGAAAGTTTTTGCTGCGGGCAAGTAGTCAGCTACGACGCAAGAGGTGCGGGTTAGATTCTCGCTGCAAGACATACGTTGGTTTCGGGTCTGGGTGTTGTCGACACTAGGGAATCCTAGTGTCGGGTCAGGACCATATATTTGTCTGTTGGCTGTTCATATATTTATTTTATTTTTATTTATTTTTATTCCAACCATCACACCATTCCCATACCGCACCGAAAAGGAACACGTCTATTTATTGATCAAACAACAGCCATTGATCGGGTGTTACCACCTCTTGTTGCTGCAGCCAGTTGGAAGCCATGAGTCAGCAGAACTGCTGGGATGACCGCGATCGCTCCATTGTGCTCGTCTAATTCAATAAAATCACCGTACATTCTTGTTTAACTGTCGGCTCCCTTGTCGGACGCTACACTTTCATGCTTACTCTGATATTCTATGCAATGACTGGCATCGTCCATTGTTTTTATTGGTTTATATTCTAAGAAGCTACTTAGATGTCGCGATTTTGGGATTACATCCATGCTGGGAACACCGCAATTGCACCATTGTGCTCGTCTTAATTCAATAAAATCGCATTTGTTGCGCTGACGGTTCGCGTGTCGAACGCTATACTTTCTTGCTTGCTCTGATAGTCTATGCAATAACTGGCATCACCCATTGTTTTTACTGGATTATATTCTAAGAAGCTTATTAGATGTCGTGATTTTGGGATTACATCCATGCTGGGAATATCGCAATTGCACCATTGTGCTCGTCTTAATTCAATAAAATCGCTTTTGTTGCGCTGATGGCTCGCTTGTCGGACGCTACACTTTCTTGCTTACTCTGATAGTCTGTGCAATGACTGTCATCGCCCATTGTTTTTATTGGTTTATATTCTAAGAAGCTACTTAGATGTCGCGATTTTGGGATAACATATATGCTGGGATGACGGCAATTGCACTATTGTGCTTGTCTTAATTCAATAAAATCGCTTTTGCTGCGCTGTCGGTTCCCTTGTCGGACGGTGCACTTTCTTCCTTACCTACTCTGATAGTCTGTGCAATGTATGGCATCACCCATTATTTTTATTTGATAATATACTAATAAGCTACTTAGATGTCGTGATTTTGGGATAATATCCATGTTGGGATGACCGCAATTGCACCATTGTGCTCGTCTTAATTCAATAAGATCGAGTTTGTTGTGCTGACTGCTCGCTTGTCGGACGCTACACTTTCTAGCTTACTCTGATAGTCTATGCAATGACTGCCATCGCCCATTGTTTTTATTGGAGTATATTCTAAGAAGCTACTTAGATATCGCGATTTAGGGATTACACTCAAACCTAGTAGCATTTTATGAACCGCTGGTATAAACGTAAATACCATGCTGTTTATTCTTATTTATTTACAAATGTAGGTAATGTTTGGACGTGCTTCTGACTACCGCTTACTTCGTATCCTCAAAGATCTTCTCACTGAGTACGTATCAATAAGATAGATACAAATAAAAGATTAAGACGTGAGCGTGTTTTTTTATTTAGCTCCAATGCCTTACTACTTAATAAGTAGGTACCAAACATTAGATGCAAGGTTTATGTTAATTATTAATGTTTAGGGAAAATAATAATATATTGTGTTTTCATAGTATGTTGTACACCACTTACAAACAACCCCTTGTAATCTTTCGTACAGTTGGTTCCATCCAAAAGTTGTCTGGTAGAGATCGCTAATTAGCAATAAGACCGTCCATTGTACAACAATTTTAAAGTTAGTACTATTTATTTAAGCTGAAATATTTGGTGTGCAATAATGTATTTTCTATTTATCTTTCTTATCTTATCCTATCTTAGGTATAGATATACCTTAACTCTACTTGATTTGATAAGTAGATAATCCGATCGAGGTCGTTTGTTATGGAACTCTTTGAGGTAGACCTTCGTCCAACAGTAGAACACTACAGGGTGGTTAAGCATTATTATTATAAAGCGTGTCGTGTGGTTGTCTTAAGAACATTGTTTGATACTTTTTAGACATTATTTAATTCTTTAAATAATGCTCTTTCTCAATGAATGAGTTCACCTTGTACGATTAATGGCACTAACTACACTAATGTTGAATGAAGGATCATCAATAAAGCCAGGCAGAGTTTGTTGTATGATTCTACTAGGTTTGGTCGCGATTGAGGAATCCGCGTATAGAATCACTTAACATTTAATTTCATTTTTTTAACATTTAAATTAACTTTAGATTTTTTAAACACTTTATTCTTTGACCTACTTAAAGCATATGACAAAGTCAAAGTCAAAACTCATTTATTCATTAAAATCTCAAGGACCACTTTGAAAAGTAAATTTTACCTACAGCCTGTTCCTCCAGGAAAGAAAGGCAAAAAACGAGTCCAAACAAGAACATGTGACCTTTTTCACCTCATGAAGGTATAGATATGTGTCATCTTTCACCTCATGAAGATAAATGTGTACTTACTCAATGAGGGTATGAAAAGTTTAGTCGAGAGAAATTTGGCAGATTAATCGTCGATCAAATGCCTTTGAATGCCAGCATGAGATATGGAAGGAGACGATATAGGACACAAAATGACAGAATATTTACCAACGTGGTTGCCTGGACGCAGCTAGCCAGTTGTACAGTCAAGGAAAACATCCTCTTTTACCCTTTGTATAACTGTCCACCAGAATGAGCCGGAATGAGCCTTGAGTACCAGAATGGTACTCTGGTAATCAATATGTAGGTTTGACAACGGTCACCTCCTCCCGGTCTATAGATAACGTTAATCAAATTACCGAAAAACATTTGCTAGGTTTTTTTTCGAGGAATGGAATAATTTTAATGTTTTTATTTTGTGATCTATACTTTAACATAACTTTACGATCGCATTATTTTATAAGTATAGAATAGGTAGTTCCTATAAAGTAAACCAAAATAAGTATGTTGGTATCGTGTAGAACTGTAAAAATAAAAACATAACTTTTTCAGTTAAAAATAATAACTTGAGTTCACCTACTTATAAAGTTGATTAATAATACAAAATGACAATAACCATTAAATTGCATTTACACGGTGTAATATTAAAAACGATTAATTTGTTCCTAATTATATCCCACTTGTCGTCCATTATTATAATGAAAAATAAAGGAAATTGCATATTAAATATTTAAAACACTCGTGTCGTTACGAACAGAGACCATGATGTTCGTTCTGTATTATTACTAAACAGCTTCTTAATCTCAACAATAAAATAAGCTTGGTTTAAAGTTCGATCTCTCACGCTCCAATGTAAAAGCTTCTTTGATAGAAAGAGACGAACATACAAAAATAATGGTCGCTTTAAATGATAACCTATAATTCTGTTTCGTTTCAACCTACGTAATTTTAACTCAGTGGAAAGGGGACCGTCGATGTTGCGGCTTGGTGCTTTTGTACCAAACTGCGAATGATATACGACCATAGCTTGCCAGAGTCAGAGTTGAATTTAGAGTGTGTAGTTTTGAATAAGACAGCTGAAGAACAGCTCCGCCTTAAAAATGGAAGGTGGTATGTAAAAATTGATGAACATGTATAGGAGTCCTTATAGTGACAGAGTGCGCTGGCTTGTCGGGCAGTGTATATTGTCTAAAAATGTCGCTGCAGAAATGCGCGCTTTGGCTCCATTGTTTATGATTAAAATGTGATAAATCAAATGACTTTGCAATAACTTCTATGAACCTTCAAATGAACTGAAAGTGTACGTGCATAATTCGACCAGGGTTTATGATTAAGGCGACACTAGAACAAGTGAACACAGTGGTAATAGTGATAACGAATTTATAAATAACAAAACTGTTTGTGAGTGAATGTGAAATAACTGACGTGTCCTGAAAAATAATAAGTTAAGTACAGACAATAATGACTATTAATGTAACGGATTTTAAAAAAGTATAGCAATATCAAACAACATAATTTTACAGTGAATTGATATAGAAGAACATTAATTACAGGAGATTACTGATGATTAAGAAAATTCAATATTATTGAAAGTAGAATCTTGTAAGAATAGAGTTACTGATTTGCTTTATAAAAAGCTTCTGATGAATTTCCATTCGATCGTTCTTTATTTAGCTATATCATCAGTTTCTCTTTGATACGATATCGAAATTTAAACAGAACCGGAGCAAACAGAACTTATGCTATAAAAAATGCAACATTTTTAAATGGCGGCCATACTAGGCGTGTTGTGTACAGGGTGATGTGCCGACTCAACCACGCCTACCATGAGTTCCTTCCTCATGAACGGTGGATACCAACCGCAGCCGGATCCCAAGTTCCCGCCTTCCGAGGAGTACAGTCAGGCAGATTACATACCACCAGGAGAGTATTACCAACACCAGCATCTCCAGTACGGCTATCAGCACCAGTATGCTCCCGTGCAGATCGGAACAGGTTACGGGTATGGAGGGTACTACCATCCTCTGCCTCAGCATCCACCTGTGGCACCACCTCCGCGGCCGCCGGAGCCGTCGCATCCATCTGATGCTGACCACGGATACGTCCCACCTCACAGTGAAGTGACTCCAGGGTTGGCAGAGCTAGGTTTGAGGCTGGAGAGGCATATTGAGGAAGCTGCACCAGCGGGGAGGAAGCTCCATGCGTTGGGGAGGGAAGGATCGCCGTCGGCGTCGGAGCTGGATGAAGAAAGGTTGCTACTGGACAGTCCGCCGGTGGAAGACGACGATTCCTCGATATGTTCAGACAACACGGACAGGGTTATTTATCCGTGGATGAAGAAGATTCATGTTGCTGGAGCATGTAAGTCTACATTTTTTTTTAAATTGCGGGACTTTTACACAAAGCATCATCTAGCCTCAAACTAAGCAAAACTTGTATTATGGGAACTACATGACTGATATACTACTAATATATTTTTTGTAAATACATACATAATTATATTATGATACATATAAACACCCAGACTTGACAAATATTTGCAGATTATACAAACATTTTGCCCCGCGGCGGGAGTTGAACCTGAAACCTTCTAAGCCTCAAGAAGGCTTTCGCCTAATGCGACAATTCTCGCATTAGGCGAAAGCCTTCTTAATTAACGCGAGAGTTTGTGAGGATGGATGTTTGTTACTCTTTCACGCAAAAACTACTGAACGGACTTTGATGAAAATTTACAGTAATATTGCTTATCATAATAAGATATAGGCTACTTTTTATCCGGGTACCATGCGGGCGAAGCCGTGGGCAGAAGCTATAATGAATGAATTAAAATTCTTTAATAAATAAGTAACAGAAAAAACAAAATCTTATGTAAAATTGATGAATGTAAAATGGGCGGTCTTATCGGTCTTATTTCAATATTAGATGCACACACACATACGCACACACTTAAAAAACTGGAACATCATCGGCATAACGTAGCCTTAGCATAATTTTGGAAAAGCATTTTCTCGGAACAGCGACAGTGTAGCGTGTTAGCTTATTTTCATCAGTGTATTTTCCCTTCATAGATAAATAGAAAATTCCTTATTGCACATAAAAGTGTATAATCGAGCTTAGTGCTAAAAAGCATTACCTTCCAGATAATCTTTGAGTATTGTCTCCATGTCATTTGACATACAAAAGGGAAAGAGACTGCCATTGCAAAGCTATGTCGATTCTATGCTACTCCGCCGTATTCCAGCTTTTTTTATATCAGCCTCAGAGGAAGCTAGGCGCGGTGCGTGGTGTTTTGTCTGTGTTGAACCTTAGTTACATACGATAGTCTACGTTAAGCTTGATCGAAAGTAGTGATATTCAGTACATCCAAATAAGCAAACCGATATAATGGATCACTAAAGAGCACTGCTTCTCAAAGTGGGCAATAGCGCCCCCTTGTGAGCGCTAGAGGTCTTCAGGGGGCTAGAAGAAATTAGGGGGCTCTGAGACGGTAAAAAAGGGCATTCAATTATCTAAAAAATAATAATTATGTTAAAATTTGGTATTTTTTTTATACTTAAGGGGGCGAAGGGCAGCATAAGTTTGAGAACCTGTGCTATAGAGGATGATGATAAAAATTTGCAATGAAAAATTAAATTGCAAATTTTTAGCTCAATAATAGACTTGCTACCTGTCACGTTGAATGCGGCTACGTTCGCGTGTAACCAGCTAGGTGACCTACCTACGATATATACTCGTATTACTAGCTGCGTCTCGCGGTTTCACCCGCGTAAGTTTCGATTCCGTGGGAATGTCGGCGATCTAATTAAATTTTAGAACACAAAAGCTGCTATTGTGACTTAACTATGATAGTTAGATATATGTCCTTGCGGACTTTTTTATAGGTAATAATGAGTACTTTAATCATGTAGCACATCATTTTTTTGTATCATCAATAATTTTCTCGGCGCACCCCAAATAATAAATTTTATAGGCAAACTTTTGCTACTTTGGGTTACATTATTGCAATTTTCTTAAGGATCTCTATTTTTTTTTAAATAAATTATAGCCTATGTTACTTCCTGATAATTTAGCTTTCATTTGGTGAAAAATGGTTAAAATCGGTCCAGTAGTTTCGGAACCTATTCGATACAAACAAAAAAACAAACAAAACAATCTTTCCTCTTTATAATATTAGTATAGATGATGACCGCATTCCTATGCCTCGCTTGGAAAACAGCTGCTTTTCATGAGAAAAATGATAAAACAAACAGGATAATCGATTACTTTTCTACATGCCAGGCAACTCCATAGACGCGTAGTGCAGCCAGTCTCATTCATTTTCATAGTTTTGTTGTCTAATGGTACTATTACACGGGGTGAGTAGCACGCACATGTTGAGATACTTGCGCAGGTTATATGCGATATGTAAACTATTGCGTAAGAAGTGCGCGGATCCAGTAATGCATTACTGTACATACTATCTCGTGCATACTGCTTTCGCATGCAGCCCGCACCTTTATTTGCTCCAGCTACATGCGTGTAAAAGTTCCTTATAACCTCGCGATCCGCGAGATGTTAGTTTGGTTGTAGCCTTGGAGTGCATTATAATTAACTAGCTACTGCCTACGGCTTCGCCCGCGTATTAATATGTAAAGAAGTAGCTAATGAGTAAAAAGCTCTTACCGTTAAGGCAACGTCCGTAAGAAACACATTCGTTTGAGCGTTTTTTCATCGACTTACGATGCACATTTATTGGTCTCCACGAAAAGTCCTTTTATTTCACCTCCTGTCCTTTTAACAGTATAATAAACAGCCTATATCCAAAATTAGTGTTTTTTTTAAATCGAATAATTAGTTTCGATTACCTCTTACATCCAAACTTACAAACTTTTTGATATTAGTTTAGGTATTGTTTGCATCAAAATGATGTCAGCACAAAAAGTGACAAAATATTGCATTCCATACAACAATACTTGCTCAAATTAGACCCTTTACAAGAGTTTAAATATTTTTTCATGATCCGCAAAGAATCCTTACAAGACTAATACCACCACATTAATATCTCCTGATTTGCCATTGTGCACTACCGCAAAACAGTTTTAAATGTTCGCGGCGAATCAAATAAAAGAATTAACAAATCACCACCCATCAATATCTGAGATGTTTACGAATACTCAAGATACTTGAGGCGTGTGTCTTTTGAAGTGTTGTGACATTTTACTAATGCGCTGTCATTATAAAGGTCCTACTAAAACGCAACTACTTGCTCCAACAATAGGAGACCCAACGTTCATTTTAATGAGAGTCATTTATTTTTATGCCTTTCGAATGAGTTTGTGGTTGTGAATTTCCTTGGGAGATTATGGATAGTTTTTGTCATTTTGCGTTTGCTGTCTTTGATGTGTTTGGAATGATTGTTGTAGGTCATTTGAATCCATCCTTTTTTGCTGTTGATTGATGCTTGCAGCGTTATACGAATGTTCACGTTCCTAGAGCATACCGCAAAATGATGAACAAAATGTTATTACAAAAATCACAGAAGACTAGACCTGATAGATCTCGTCATTCTGAAATATTGGCACGTATAGAAACTAACATTAGGATTGAATTGGGAAATAAATAATTTCCTTCGATTCTTATTCCTACAACTAAATATTTCATTGCAGCCTTCTGTTTATTGTAATGTTTATGAGAATATACTGTTCAAAGTAGTAAGGCACTTTCTGTTACTTGTAGGCAAAATTATCCAGTTCTAGATGTTTGTGATTCCAATAACGATTCCAAGTGGATTCTTGATTTCTTCGGGAATGCCGTTTATCTATAGGTACCAGGCTAGTTGCAGTAATTATTGTAGATATGATAACACTATGTTAAATTTTCATTTTTTTCTTCTTCGTAAAAGCAACAAAAAAATCGAATCAACAAAGAAATCTGAATCGAAAAAATTAACACCAAACAAGTACGCTCATGACTCACTTATAATGACACCATGATATACATATTCCGTGAGTAGAGAATACCTAGTAGGGAGTCGTCAGAGACTCGTCCAAATATTACATTTGGTACATGTCCGCGTTTTGCAATTAGTTGGCATTACACGTGCAAAGCCGATTTTTTTTTAAATATTATTTTTAATTGCATTTTCTGTCAAATCTTACTGTACAGATTGATAAAATTTAATTTCATAAAAATAATCCAGTATAGTAATTGGTCCATTGATGTCAACTAAGATTCCATTTAAGTATTCCGTTTACAAAATTTTTAAAGGAAATTATTTTGTATTCAATCAAACTTGATCAAGGTCAATGACAATGCTATCTCGAACGCAAAAAACTTTATAATGAACACAACTTCTGTTGTGTATTCGCATCGATTCATCAGGTCAAGAGCACCTCCGGACCGGTTCTTTGATCGATCACCGAGGAAAATTACGACTGCCACCATTCGTGACAAAGTTTTCTGAAGGTGTATTTTGAAGTTTTCTTATCATCACCTGTCATTTGGGTAACATATTTCACTGGGACACAATAGCTATAGATGTACGTGGGTTAGTAATGAGAGACCACCGGGCTGGGGCGATAGCATGCGTCGCGAGATGGAGCAGAGATTGTGAGATCGTAAGACCACACGTTGGTCGCAGGTAGCCGGTAATTCAATTCAGATTGTCATCGTCCTGATGACGTGATAGAGGCTAACGAAGCGTCCGGTAGCAGTGTAACGGGTTCTTGTGTTTTGCATCCAATGATGAATGCTGCTGTTCGGTCATCCATTACTTTTATGGCTCTTTTATTTATAAAACTTTGTTTATGCTGAATCTTATCTTTTGTTGTTGAACGAATTAATATTCGACCACTTGTCTTTCATTCCAAACTGAATGTTCAATATCTTCTTACATACATGACGACCTCTGTGGCGCATTTATCTCGGGTCTGGGTTTTTTCTATGTACAATATGTATGTATTTACAAAAAAATAAATCATAAGTAGTATATCAGTCATGTAGTTCCCATAATACAAGTTCTGCTTAGTTTGGGGCTAGATGAAGCTGTGTGAAAAATGTCCAGCAATATTTATTTATTTTATGTACATACATAAGTATATATGCACTAGCTTCTGCCCACGACTTCGCCCACGTGGTACCTGAATAAAAAGTAGCCTATTTGTTATTCTGATGTATAAGCTATATTACTGTGAAGTTTCATCAAAATCCGTTCAGTAGTTTTTGCGTGAAATAGTAACAAACATCCATCCTCACAAACTTTCGCGTTTATAATAGTAGTAGGATTCACGCCTGTTTTCCGGAGAGGTAGGCAGACGGATTTCCACACGATCTTGACATACCTCGTTTGCTTCATTTACTCTTCACATTCTCACATTCATACATATGCTCGCCTGTTTAGGGTACTCTTGACCTGACCTTTCTCCAGAAAATCTTCTTATGATTTATTTTTTATCATTTTTATTGTCTCGATCAAGATTAAAATATACTAACTTAAAATAAAAGTAAATCAAGATCATGTCCTCTTGATTGTTGGTCGGTTTATGATACTAAAAAAACAGGAAAGTATTACGTACAAAGTAGCCAGTGTTTTTCAAATTGTACGTACCTATTGGTTTCTTCATTCCAAATACCCCTCTCAATGTCAGTTGACCACTGAGAAATCTCGGAGCGCTTACTGCCCAGCCGGCCGCGCATACCGACGCCCAAACCACGAACATTCTCAAATAATTCCTGGACAGACCTATAGGTTTCGTGTTGTCTCTTTCTTAAAGGGGATGTGTGTAATTTGTACTGTCTATGTATGATTTTAGAGTGATTATTTTCTTCAGACATTGGTTAATTTTGACTGTAACTCGTTTGGTCACTATGACGCAATTATGGATTTTAGATTTGCGATTTCACCTACTCTGTCAGTACTGATGGGGAAGAAAGGTTCTCGAATCAGACGACGCGGTTTAGGAAGGCCTCTCATCCGATGGCTCGATTACATCTTAAAGATAGCGGTAAGTCCATGTATGGAGGTGGCCCAAGATCGTTCGTCATGGCACTCTTTGGGGGAGGCCTATGTCCAACGGTGAACTTCTTCATAATTTTGATGATGATTACCTAGTAGGTACTATTCATCTAAAAGCCACATCATAAAAAACGCGTTATACCATATCCAAGCCAATTCATTTTGGTAGGTAATTAGTATTTACTATAAGTAGATATTAAGGTCTTCATAAACGGGTTAGTCTTGTGGCAACTTTTGGCTGCAATATTAGCAGCCAAGTAGCCGAATATATTGTGCAACACTTGTAGTGTAGCCCCGTGATATTTTGATGTAGCCGCAAGCGTCCGATGTCTAGCCGAAAAGATTATTACTGAAATTTGAATCTGTACGCATCAACTGTATTGCAACATTACTGAGTAATATCTTCCTTACTGCGCTGTATAGGGGCATCTCTTTTTCCCTTGACAAATCTATGGCCTCACCACGCATACGTGCTCAATTGCTCGACAATACATTTGTATGTATAACTTTGGAATGTACACGACAATGTATTGTATGATGACATTGCAGTACAAGTATTGCTGTAAATATTTTCATTGATTTTCAGGAAGATTTCCAGCAAGTCTTGTAGCATGATGACTAGCTCTTTTATGTAGAGATAATTTACTTTGCCTTTTCTTCGTAGGTATTAGAAAGATAGAGTTTTTTTATTCGAATAAATTCTTCTAGTTGGTAAAATTTTTCAGTTTTTCTCATATGACGGTGAGGTCATCTCGCCAAAGCCGCAGCGGGCGAGTAGTCGGCTGAGACGTAAAAAGTGTGGGTTCGCGCTGCCTGACAATTTTTTGCACGTACAACGGATATTTATTCCGAGTCTGGGTGTACTACTAGTACCACTGTTCGATTTCATGTAGCTTCTAACACCCACAATATAGGGAATCTGATTCATTAGCCAGGACTAATGTATCTGCGGGGTATTCTATTTAGTATTTTTCTATTTAATTATAACAAAGTAACTCGTCAAGTTTTTCATTGACATTGAGTACAAAAGCAATTTCCTTTGGTGGAAATTACAGGAATTGCTCGAATTTCCTTACAATGGTGGAGCCATTTTCTATTGAACTTGTTGTATGTTGAATGATAAGTTTGTTAAATCGTAATGGAATTGAAAACTAACTCTTAATTGGATCTAACTATTCTACTTACGAGTAGGTATGTGAATATAATCCTTGTAATTTCAATGAGTTTTATTCACCACCTTTTGACTTTGAATAACTTGATTATGACGTTATTTTACAATACTACATAAGGTAGTGCTTATAACTTTTAATACATAGTTGCTCAAGCAACATAGTTCAAACAAATAAAGTGAGTGAGGACCTCATGACAGATTGACTAATCTTGAAGCTACATTTTTTTTGATGCCCAGAATATAGATTCTAAGAAAAAAAAGGAAACCCTAAGAAATGGACAGCCATTTTTTAGGGTTTCTTGGTTTTCTCTTTTCAGACAATCTTGTATCTTCTCTTTTACTTGAGCCAAAATTTTTGTCATGAGTTTTCGAGTATGGTCTAAACTCAGGATTCCTATGACGCAGTAAAAGACGTAGATAATAATTATCCCCATACTATGGCTAATAACAAAAGTTGATTAAGTAACGTGTTAATTACACCCACCTGTATGATAAAATCAAACGAACTGCTAACTTTGCTCATGCACTATCTCGATCAATAACCACAGTATGCAACGTCCCAACAATATTGTCTGAAAACAGACTGCGAGTAATTTGCTGGACACAATTAATCAAAGCGAAAAGGAAGCCCATGTTCATGCAAGTGTAATTATTATGCACATTAATTAAAGCACGCAGCTAGGTTGCCTACTTATTCCTTGGCTGCAAACGCCAGTTTTCACCTCTATTCAAAAATACATAGAGTTCAAAGCATTGACAGCTGCTCTGAACTCTATGTATTTTTACTGCTCTAGACTACCTACGACGTATTAATAATTCGGAGTGCTTTGGCGGCACGCAATAGGGAGCTAGTAGTTCACTCAGCAACTAATACGTACACTGCGTTTGGTTTAGGTAACATGAATTTGGTCGGAATTCGTAACGATAGAAATAACTAATGCTTTTGTCTGTTACATTTCCCATTCGATGGACTATGACCAGAAGCGAATTTCTACAGTCCTTTGATGATGATGTAATTTTTTCACTAAAGTAATATGTATGTTTGTTTGTTACAGCTAATGGACAATTTCAACCTGGTATGGAACCGAAGCGACAGCGCACAGCATACACGCGACACCAAATACTAGAACTGGAGAAAGAATTCCACTACAATAGGTACCTCACACGGAGAAGACGAATAGAAATAGCCCACACTCTAGTCCTGTCAGAGCGTCAAATCAAAATCTGGTTCCAGAACAGAAGAATGAAGTGGAAGAAGGACAACAAACTACCCAACACCAAAAACGTGAGAAGAAAAACTAATCCGGCTGGGGTAACCACAACGGCAAAAGGAGCACCAAAGAGTAGATCAAATAAGAATACGAATAACAATGATAAGAAGAAATCGAACAATAACGGACGCCCGGATAGCATAGAGAATGTCACGGATAACATCATGAATGACTTGCACTGTGTGGGACAACAAAATCTGTCGCATGATCCGGCGATCAGCCCGATGTCTCACCCAGGGAATCAAATGGCCGGGCACGGCATGACAGCACATCATTTGCACATGATGGGACTGCACGGAGGCATGGACGCGGCTATGGTTGCCAACCTCTCGTCGCATGGTTCTCCACTCCCCGGTTGTGGCACTGGCATCAACTCTGGCAACCAGCCAGTCATCAAATCAGACTACGGTCTAACCGCCTTATAATCTTTAGACGTTTAAAGAAGAAACTATATTTTTCATTATTGAACTCTCGAATTCGTACCATTCCTTTGTGTTGATAAGGTGTTTTGAAGTGGTGATTTAAACATAATTTAAGATTTATGTATAAGTTGTGTAAGTATTTTTAGATTAAAAAGTCATAATCTGATGTTTGGATAATTAAGTAAAAACTCTACAATGTCAAAAGTGTGATTAATTAAGTGTAGGTTTCTGCATCTTGTGTGTTGGATTCGTACAGTTTTCTTTGAGTCATTGTCAAGTTATTTAAATTTACCTATTTTAAAATATTAGATGTCAGCTGCGACGTAGCACAAATATAATTTTCATGATGCACCCAAAATATGGGCAGATTACATAGTAAAAAAACTCATACATATGTATGAGCAATACCATGATATTTTTTTGAAAAAGTCCTTCAATACAATTCTCCAGGTGTTGCAGATGTCAGGCGACAGTAATCGCTTTCTCTCAGGTGGCCTCTTTTCCTCGAGGCATACGTCCACCATAGCAAAAATACCTATCTATAGTAAAGTTAAGACAGAGCTTGGTCTAAATTTTATTCCTATTACTTTCTATAAGTTTGATAACTATACAAATGCAACCTCAGCATGACCCTGTATAAATGTTTGCGATGTATATAAATATAACAGTAAATAGATACTCAATATAACAATATATACGAGTTGTACGAGACTTATGTGATGTAGACAATGACTTAGGATTAGGTACAAATTGAGGATTCTAATTATAAACCCGAGAAATTGTTTTGTAACTTAAATAGGAAAATCTGTGAATAAAAATAAATAAACATAGTAACAACTTCATTATTTACATTTATTTGATTACACACTTTTTTAATAAATATAACGTAAGTACCTACGTATTATGAGAAAATTGTTTAGGCAGATACGGGGAAATTCAGCTGAATCAGGTACTAAGTACTGTATAAAAAAAAACCGCGTCCATTGCGAAAAGTGTACCAATACAAGATTAAGTACGAGTAGGTATTTCGCTTGTATAAAAACGAAATAATTTTATTTTTCCAGTGCATTTAACAAATCGAAAAAAATAGCTTACAAACTTCGATTATCACTTGTGACGATACAGTGTAGTGTTGTCAATAATAATGCTAATTATATTATAAACGCGATTTTTTGTGAGGATGGATGTTTCTTACTCATTCACGTAACAACTACTGAACGGATTATGATGAAACTTTACAGTAATATAGCATATACATCAGAATAACACATAGGCTAGGTACTTTTTATCCGGGTACAACGTGGGCGAAGCCGTGGGCAGAAACATCGAAAAAAATAGCGAACAATCTTCGATTATCACTTTTGACGATACAGTGTAGTGTTGTCAATAATAATCCTACTTATATTATAAACGCGATTTTGTGTGAGGATGGATGTTTCTTACTCATTCACGCAACAACTACTGAACGGATTATGATGAAACTTTACAGTAATATAGCTTATTATACATCAGAATAACACATAGGCTAGGTACTTTTTATCCGGGTACAACGCGGGCGAAGCCGTGGGCAGAAGCTAGTTGATAATAAATGAAGAAATTCTAAATTTTTGGGGAGATTTACTTACGTATATAGCAAAACTTGTACTCTCAATTACTGACGTAAAAAAATTGAATATTTTTCGGACATTGAAATGGGAATAAATTTATCTTTATTGAGTTTATATAATTTACATAACCATTATTTAGATATTTTATCAGTTTATTCGTCATAATGATCGTTATGTAGATGGAAAATAAACTCTTTTCAGATCGGTTTGTACACTCAATCTTCAGTTGACGCTTGCGACACAGTATTTTTTATTACTTCTGCGAGTATCATCGTTTTTCACTTTGTTTTTAATTACATGTAACTGTTCCAATAAATATATTTTTGTTTCTTTTTATTTGATTTACGCATGTCATATCTAAAGATATTTTGTTCATTTTTCGCTTCACCGCTACATCACCTACGCTCACAGCATCAATTCGTAACTGGCATCGATATCATAACCTTGTGACATTCGTATCGAATGAAACAAAAGCAAAAATCGTAATGTATTCGTTCAATGGAGTCCATCAATCAATGTCAGCGGTTCATTGTGTGGCCAGCACGCAAGCTATCTCAAACTTTACTTGTACCGAACAGGCTATCGATCTCAAAACCTTTACAAAAATAGACTGTTCGATTTAAAAATGTTAGTATTTCTAGGGATATTTTCACTTGTAGGTGCTCGTGTGGTTATTTTATTTTGAATTTTGTAGCCGACATAATAAACTGTCATGTGTGTTTGTGCTGTGAGATTTCATCAATTTTACGTAAACAGCCATACCTACAGGTAGTTATATACTTTTTTTGTTGCGCCATCTCCATCCATTACAAATTCCCATCCAAATCCATCCAAATTCCCAAACTAATACATAATGTGGGCTGAGTTGGAATTCTGTTAACAACATGTATTCTATTAGCAACACATGTTTAAAGTAAGCAAAAATACATCAATTAAGTTGCAGAAAATAATCTGCCAACCATTAGAGTTGAAACACAAAAAGCTTTTTGTCTCCAAATGTTTATTACAAAAAATTACTTCCAGCAAATAATAGTAAAAACTGTAAAATTGAATTTAAGTTTTGAAGCATTGTTCGTTTGAAAAAAAAACGTCAAAGATCGGACAGATATAAAGGCTTTTTGCGAAGGCGTCAAAGGGTTAAAATTTGCAAAATTTTAATAGACAAAAGAACGATTGTCGTAGAAGTTTGTATGCAAATAACAAGATTATGCTACCGTTGAAGATGAACACATAGAAATCTGACTGGTCGTAAATTCTATTTGAAGGTCCCCGGAGGCTCTTTTGTCAGTAGGATTAGTCGGTAGCTTATTTTACAATTGATGCTTTAGGATGTTATTGTCGTTTCATTACAATATTACCACTACACGCATGGATAGAGAAGTCAGATGTAAGAACATTATATCTTTTCAGGTCTGATTACGAAAGCTTTTTTTGGAATCATTTGAATCCGGAGCGAAGGACCAATGTTTGATCTTAACGATAATAACATAGACCGCTGCTGGCTCCGAAGCTCTGTGGTTTGATCCGCCTGCGGTCCACATGCTAGGATGTTCACGAAAAATATATACAATACATAAAATAAACTTCCTACATACGTATGATTGATAATTACATTTTTCTAGAGCGATCTTCTTTAAATTCAATCCGCTATAGTTTTATTCCGTAAATGCGATTTGCACGATGATGGCGATAGCGTGGCAGCAAACATGAGACTTGTTATCCCGGCGCAGGTATATTTCCGCTTCCGGATACAGATGACACAAGGTCTTTGGCCATGTCTTGACATTGACAGTTGTGAACTTAGCAAATATGAATAAAGTTAAAAAAATCAACTATACTAGATTGGCGGTGGCAATCAGTACATTTACGACAACTTTGCTTTCACTTGACAATTTCCCTTTGATTTTCGCGTCAGATTGACCGAGCCTATAGTGTTACCTAATTAAAGTCCATAAATATAACTCTACGTCTTTACATTTTGATTTTATATTGATACTATATATTTGAAAGATGTAGAGGTAATAAAAAGCATTTATTATACTACTAGTTGTTGCCCGCGGCTTCGCCCGCGTGGTATAAGTTAATAAAAGTAGCATATGACCGTTTCCAGGCTTCAAACTATGTTCACCAACTTTTGAATGAATCGAACCAAGGGTTACAATTTATACAAAGTTTAGAACTCAATTGCACACCCCCCAAAGGGTAGTTTTGAAAAAAAAATACTTGTTTCATTATTTACTTTAAAGTTTATTTGTACAGAGTTTAGAGCGAATCAAACTTTTTTTTTTCATAGAAACTTTACCACCCTAGGGGTCGATTTTTGAAAATCAGCCTATGTGTTATTCCAGATCCTAAACTATCTACATTCCAAATTTCATCAAAATCGGTTTAGTAGTTACGGAGATACGTGTTAACAAACATTCACACACACAGACTTTCGCATTTATTATATTAGTAGGATAGGATTTCGGAAGGAAAAAAGAATTACTCTAGTGTCTCTAATAAAATAGGGGGTTGAATGAAAAAATACCAGCTGCATTTCTTCTCTTTCCTTACTCTATTTACTTGTATGCCTTTTAAATCACAAACCTAAGTAATTATTGACTTCTTGGGGAAGTTGCTTCTTCATTTGACTTAAATGTTACAGGCTGATGTTTATAAGTATATCAGTCATATAGTTCCCATAACATACTTTGGGGTTAGATGATTCTCTGTGAAAATGTCCAGCATTATTTTATAAGTTCATTTAAAAAATATGCGGAAACTTAACTAGTACCCATGTCTTCTTCGTTCGCTGTAATCTCCAGTAAAGCTCCAGAGACAAAGCGATTCCCTAAAGGCGCATCATAAACAAAAGGCGGTAAAGTAAAAGGTGGTTCAATCCTTAGTTGATTCGGCAGGTGAGTCCTGCGGGCCTGGCGGTCTCTCGGGACCACTATGGAAGTGCAGACTGGGCCTAGTGACTTGCGTTTGCGGAACTTTCTGTGGAAGGTTGGTATGACTTGTGGAACTGGAGTTGAAAAGTTTTAGAAAAGGTTGTATGGAAAAAATACCGGGCAGTGGTTTAGAAAATACCGTCATTCTAAAGGATTCGTGATTCGACCTCTAAATCTAGACTCATGCATAAAGTTGTATAGTCTTCAATGGATGTTTTAAGCCAAAAATATAACCTTACTAGCCTCTGCCCACGGCTTCGCTCGCGTGGTGCCCGGATATAAAGTAGCCTATGTGTTATTCTGATGTATAAGCTATATATAACTGTAAAGTTTCATCAAAATCCGTTCAGTAGTTTTTGCTGAAAGAGTAAAAAAACATCCATCCTCACAAACTTTCTCGTTTATAATATTAGTAGGATTTATCTTGTTGAGATTTGGTTTGAAATTCATTCAGAAGCTTTGCCAGAAAGAAATTGTAAAAATTGAATTAAATAGAAATTGTAAATTACTTTTTTGAAATTTTACTCCTATTTTAATATGTAGGTGTACCTACATATTAAAACTAAATACCACGTTTCTATAATCAATGCATATTTCACGCCGGTTTCCTCACGATTAATTTTTTCACACTTTTGAGCTCGATGTGTTAAACCTAAAATGTACCTACACTTTAGTAATATACCTACATAATAAAAACTACAACAATTATAAATTCATTTAAAAACCGTTGTTCAAGGGTAGTTCGGTAGAAAAATTGTTGTGTAAATACTTTTGTATCTTTAAACATGTTTATACTTTCTTGTTAATTAAAGTTATCAGCAGCTTAATATACCGAAAGCCAAAGCTGCTGATGCAACTTCCATGTTCCAGTCAGCAAGTTTCAGAGAGGGCTGAACTCTGAAGCCACGTCGTCGAGACGACAAATTTCAATACATCTCGACTGAGTGCTCGCGTAGGGTACGCTCCCTACATAAATATGGCGCATGATTAGGCGTGGTACAACTTATAAGAGAATGTTAGTCATTTAAATAGTGCCTAATAATAAACCTGACCTCACACTAGGATTCCCTGTATCGTGGGTATCAGGAACTACGAGTACCATAGTACCACAACACTCAGACCCGTCTGTTCTGCAGAACATGCAAACATTTTTCTCGCAGCGGGAATCGAACCTGCACCTCTTGCGTCTCAGCCGGGTACTCACTCGCAACGACACATAGGTCGTAGATGGTCATCACATAGGTTGACCGATAATCAACGCACAACCTGAATCTTTAGTTCCCTGAAGACCTAAAATTTGGAGCGTGTGTTTCATTCGATGAGTAAGAATATTCTATTTATTTTTTATACACCTTTTGCGGCTTTAGTATCAATACGGCCGTGACAGACCTGTTGCGATCACCACAAAGAGGTGCACGTAGACTTTCAAAAAAGTCCACCTCTGCTGCCATGAATATGAAGTTAATATGAAGAACCAGCAAGTTGTGATCAATATGCCTTCTACGAAATTTCTATAATTTGGTTAAATGTTTGTAAAATATGTTAACATCTCGAAATAGTAAAAAAAAACTTTCTGAATAAATCCTAGATAGATAGATAGAAGTACTTGATAAGTTGCATTATAAAATCGCTATTTCTCATGACCTACACTGCAATCATAACTCGGCTACTACAGTAGGGTGGCTCAAGACAGTGAGCGAATGTAATCCACACTTTACTCGATCTGAGAGCTGCAAACGTACGTGATACAACTGAATGTAGGGTCTTCGAGGGCTTTTTAATGGTACTATGGATTTGTATTGTATACTGCGATGGTATTACAATATATTGCATTTTTGACACAACAACGTAGTAACTGATAATTTAAAACATGAAATTTAAAAGTAGAGCCTTCTTTTTATTAATATCCTACTTCCTAGATATTAATATAATCAATGCGAAAGTGTGATAATAATATTCGTAGCGGATAAACCTATTTGGATGAAATTATATAGTTCATTACCTAGAAAAATACACTACGTTTTATCCAAATTGGTACCTTATACACGTAGCCGTGGGCAGAAGCGAGCGTTTGATAAAACTATCTACGTTGGTAAAGTAGATACTCTGCAACTGAAACACAATAACAATAGAAGTCTTCCTGCCCTTAATAGAAATCCCTAAAACAGCCCTATAAGTATAGCACGCAGTCAGTCGGCACTATGCCCTTCTGTGTATATACATTTCTACGTATATACGCGATGACGTGTGCGTGTGTATGTGTGGGTTGATTTCCCGACGTCGTCGACGCGGACGGCACTACGGTACGGTGGAGCGTAAGTATTTACTTAGTTTATATTTTATCGTTGAAAAATATGAGTGAGCTCATATATGTATAGAATTGAATTGAATTGCCACAAAAGTCATAAAAATAGTCATAATAGTAATTTAGTCTCTTAGCAATTTCCTCTAAGAAGGAAGGTAAAAATGCCACAAGCAACGTCAGCAGAAGTAAAGTACGTGTATTGTCGTAATATTATCCTTAAATTAGGTTTTTTCGTTAAAAAATAAATAAGTTGTTTTGACCATGAGCTATGTCATTGACTAAGCAATATACGCGTTAAAAATACCCCGTGGATTAAATCGGCATCATATGCTATTTACAGACTGTTGAGTCGGTATATAGTATCTGTTTTATTCGCATCTATGTACTTACGTTCAAACGTGGCACCTCTCAGATTAAGGCATTTTAGTAACAACAACGTCAATTAAATATATTATATGATATATTATACCTAATTTAAAGAAAATGATAATATGAGTGTAATAACTAAAACAGCACAATATGTTACATTAACAAAAATCGTTCATACTTAGTTACTTTCTGACTGCCGTGCCAAGCTGTCAGCCGTTACGTTCCGAGCACACTCACACAGGCACAATAATACAATACACACTCACACAAACTAGCCGAAGGGTGCGTCGGGGTGGAAGAGTGGGGACTGTATTAAGTTCCTTTCTTTTCACTAAAATAATTTTAGGGGTTGGTTTTAGTTCGATATTTTTTGTAAGGGTCCGTTGCGCATCCGAATGCGTTCAATTTGAGAAATGGCTGCCAGAGGGTGCATACGTTGAGATGTAATGTATTGATTTCATTTTTGCTACATGTTTTATTTGGCGTGAAGTAATCGCTAAACCCCCTCTCTATATGAACAACATGTCATAGAAATAAATTCCAATATTTATTTTTTGGCTTAGCTATTGCAATATCACCTCGATCCGTGTAAATAGGCGAATATTCCTGCTCGCCCCACTAGCTTTATCTTATTGGTGGGAAGAGTGGAAATTGTTTAAAACAATATTTAATGTAACTGTTAAATATTTTTAACTTATTTTGCATGATTTCCCGCTCGACCCACCTCCGCAGTATTTTAATTTTGATTGATGGCAAAAATTCTATGATTTCAAAAATATGGAGGGTTTAGTCGAAAACCGTTTCACAAACATTTTACATAGCATTATCCCGCAGCTGTCTATTTCCCAAAACCGTAAAAAATATGAAGATAAAAAGGCCCCGATAACATCGCTTTCGCTGAAATATTTTTAATCAAAGTTTCTACCACGCACCTACCTGATACTGGGGTAAGGGGCGGCCACCAACCGACCTGTCAATCTTTCAAAATATGTTAGATTAAAAACATCATCTCTGTTTTTTATGAAAGAGATTTTGGAGGATCAAGAAATTATACTTTTTTCAAAAGTTCTCAGGCAGTATGATTATAATGCGGTAGATAAAGTTTTGACGAAGGTCTGTTGGTGGTATTCGGCCCTGACACCTTTATATTGTTGTGTTCTTAAAATACATAAACTTAACTTTATATTTCATTTTAAATATAGGAGGATTCTCAGTACAGAACGAGTTCAGATTTATGTGAGTCTCAATCATTTGATGTAATTTTTGGCTTGGAAATTAAATATGAATAGTTGCTTAGTTGGTTTGTACCTAGTTTGGAGGAACGACGGGCGTTAGAATAAAGTGAGGAGGAGATGAGAGACAATCGAGAGAGCCAGGTCTGAGGACAGCCTGACTGGACAACAATGTATGAGGGTAGAACAAGATCAGAGAAAGTGGTGTATTATTACCAGCAGTGGGTACCTACCCACTGCTGGTGTTAACAGGCTAGATAGATAAAAACAACGATAAAAAAAAATGCCCAGGCCGTATCCAGAAATGCTTAATTAGGGTCCCGAAGTTGCCTCAAAACTCCCAAAGTTATCATTGGAAATCCTTCAAAATAATTTTGGTAGTTCATTTCAAATGGAACTCGTATTTTTCTTATATAACTCCATGACTAGGACTCTTCTAGGACTCAAGGATAAAAAGTGAGAGAGGAACTTTTGCAGTAGCAAAAGTTTTAAATTTTACATGGGGGGTGCGCGAAAAAGTTAATCTTATATTTTATTTTTAATTTTGGTTTGAGGGTTATGAAAACATGTCTGCAACTACATACTAAAATGTATTTGTGACACACGAATGGACAAACAGAAAGATAGATAGATGAACATGACGAAATTACAAGGATTCAGTTTTCGCCATTTGGCCTCGGACTCCTAAAACATAAGCTATGTAGCTAATTATATAGTTTTACTGTAATAGTTGAGGCAAAATCCCTGGAAAAGCGTGAGCTGTGACTCAGGAAACAGTTCTATTCCAATTAAATTCACACAATTTAATTCAAAGAGTAAAATCCAAAATTAAAATAAATAGAATTGGTTTGTGGCTTGTTTATCTAGTTAGTTAGTTTATGAAATTTGAAAATTAGCTTTGTTCAGTAGAATTTTGTAGAGGTTTTGCAGTGAAATAACATACTTACCGAATAATCTTAGAATGACATTAACCTTCCATGTTAATAACTAGGTCTACTGTTTCTTCACCCTTTGAAAACTTGATGGACTTCAATCAACATTGTTGCCATGTTGCCTTAGAACCCCTGTGTTCATAGACAATAAAATATATTTCATTTCATCTTCTCGCCAACATGACTGTTTAAAATCAATATAACCAGTTGACTAACAGTTGACAATAATTAGGTAAGACGAATCTATAATGGTAGCGTAACTTTATTGATACTTTAATCAACCACACTAACTTACCATCAAAACAGCTTTATTCATATATCTTCTCACTGGAGAGAACGTTCTATGATTACGGTTACAGAGTCGATAGTTATTTGATTTGTTTACAAACAAAGTTAGGAGTCGGATACTAAACGGCAGGTGGGTAAAAGCGCTGAGTCATCGCAGTGGCACCGGTAGTGAGTAGTAGCGGGTTTGAGTCTTCGTCCGATCACGATTTACATGTCAGTCGCGCCGCTGATATCCGATTGTATGCCAGTCATTCTTGTCTATATATACGTTAATACGATTATGAAACTACAATTTATTGTCTATAGAGTTGGAGGACATTTCTTCTTTTTACGAGTGTCTAATCATAATCGTAGAGTCTTAAAATCAAATTGGATGTCGCTGCTAAATGTTACCCAAATCCTAGAACGCGCTATCGAAGTGTTTTGATGCATTAGTAAGTAAGGATACGTTGTTTGACATTGTGAGCTCGATCGGTGTCTTTGTACTTCATGCAATAAATATATGTTACTAAGTAAAAATGCCTTTTTGATTAATTGGGAGCGACCCTGTACAACGAGTCTTCAAAAAAGAAGAAGGTTTTTATTCGATGTTAATCTATTTTATTTTGTAATTTGCTCTGAATTTATGAGCAGCATAATATGTAGTATATACAATAAAGTGTTATCTATCTATGTGTCTTTTGTATGTACTCGTATTTACGTTGATTATTATGTCGCTCTTATTTCAATGTTTTTTATGTAGAGTACAATGCGGGGTGATTTCTTGAAACCACGAGTAATATCTGAATCGGTTAGTTGATATAGTTTACGTTGGTAGTTGTAAAAGAACAAGTTTTTTTGTATCTTAAAATTATACGAGATAGATAGATAGATAGATAAACTCTTTATTGTGCATAAAACCAATTTACAATATCAACACAGAAACATAGTAAAAAGAAAAAACAAAAAAAAAAGAAATGCACAATGGGCGGTCTTATCGCTGAAAGCGATTTCTTCCAGACACCCTTAGGACGGAGAGAACTATTTAAAAGAATGACGGTGCCTGAATAAAAAGTGTGAAAAATAAATATAAAAATACAAATTAAACATTAATTTTGATATAATACCTAATACCCATATCTAAATATATATTAATACCCACGTCATAAATATATACATATTACATACACAAACTCACTTATTTGAACTTATATATCAAATCAAATTGAATATAGTAAAAAAAAAAAACGTAAAACATACCACACAAAAACTCAAGAACATGACGAAGACTGCTGTAAGTAAAATAGTTTGAAACGATCTTTAAATGAATGCAGGTACGAGGTGGATCTTAAAAGGTTTTCTTAAAAATTGAACAGGGTTTTGGGTACATACTGCACTGCAAAACAAATCTAAAACAGTTCGCTGTAGTAGGCACTCGTCAAAGCAAAGGAAGGAGGAGTTTAATGAATTGTATTCACATCCTTTATGAAGACCGACATGTCAATTGTAACAATAAAACCGTGGACGCGACGGAAGCCACGGATGCCATGAGGATATTCGCTGGCAATTATTTATATGTTATTGTATATACAAAAGTTGGCAACCTTTAAGTTAGGAGATCATAACAAATTGTTTCATGGGGTTCTTATTGAAATAGGAATACGCCTTTATATGATTGGACACGATTTTTGTTTCCTTTGCATCCGTTTTTTTTATTTTATCCAATTTGCGCTCACACTTTATCTTTGACAGTCACACTGGAGTGTATTTATCTTTATTGAGATGACATCTCAATAATGGTCAGTGAGAGAGATCCAGCTGAAATCTGACATTAAAAACCATCTAAGGGTGAGTTGAATTCGTTAGGGTTCCATACCATCATAATATAGACACGAATTATTTGGTCAGTAAAAGGCCAGGTGTATTTTACGCTATTCTGTAAAAAAAACACCGGTTATTTGTAAATTACACAAAAGCTCTCGAATCATCAAACCCAGTATTTTTGTTCAACAATTCTTAGAATGTTGACTAACTTTCAGTATTTTATTAAAGTTATATTCTGTAAGTTTCATGATATGTAATCAAGCACTTTACATGACAGCCTTAAATTAACTGCTTCTTGGCTTAATCCTGACAAGCTTTTTTAAAATATTCCTAAACTAAAGTCAACATCCCAACAGTTGTAGGACAAAAAAATCTGAGGTATGACGGTAGAAATAACCCTATTTTTTAGATACTGAGCAATAAACACAGCTTTGTGACTGACAAACGCATAAACTAACGGTTAAGGTGTTCTTATAATAAGATCCTCTAACCCTAAAAAGAGTTGATAGCATTGGGTATGAGACAATAAATTAAAAACAATAAAACTGCCCATCACTGTCGGTATTATGGTACATGATGATGGATGGTGAAGCATTTAAATTAGGATTGAACCTAAATGTGTACTAATAAATCTTTGTGTTGGAACTTGTGTTATTAGGTACGTATCTTATACCTAGGTAGGAATGGATAAAAATATTACATTACGGCCTTATACCACAAAGTACGTTACACATTCATACATAACCTCAAGTTCTGGTATTTTTCATATTTTCTCGATCAATATAACTAATAATAAGTTACGTACGTTTTTTTTTCCTCCACCAGCCTGTTATCAGTCAATCCAAATACGGTTGTTGCAACACAGCCGAGATCCCGGGAATATATTGAAAAAGTTAAATGATAACACTTTCAATTATAGAACGAGCATAATGTTCGGAGTTTCACTATGAAATAAGGTGCAAAACGAGGAAATCCGTAATATAATTAAGATTGTCGACATAGCTCTTCATAGCTCGAGTTAGCAAGGGCATAATGGGCGTAAAGCTCCCAAATTTAACAACCCTTTGGGAAGAACGTTACGGTTCGCAAATGGCAACCAATGGTCAAGAGTACCCTAAACCGACGAGCTTATAATTATGAAAAATTTTGAAATGAGATGCTATCCCAGTTTCCAACTAATCTTTACTAGTTAACCATTGAAGCACGGTCTGCCCTAATTATGCATTGTTTCATCAATTAGGAGTCCACAATCAGATGAAAAGAAGATGGTATTTTAAATTCCATGATTTTGGTACAAATTACTTAGGATATTTACCGAAATTCTTTAGAAAACACTGCGAACTCTTACCGACCCAATTATTGGCTAAATCCAGCATCTGTCCCATTTCCCATCGAATCCCCGTACCTAAGTGTACCGTTGGAGCACGTGCCCCATTACGTGCAGCGTCATCGGCCAGTCATTACAAGGGGTCAACGGCCCGCTGATTACCTTTGAGCACGCCCTGTCGTTCATCATTAGCCTAGGTTAGGATGTTTGTAAACATTACATTCATTCGGTTCTTTGTGACATGCGAGATGAGCGTGTAATTGGGTCAAGAACTACTGGACAATTAACAAAGAAACTGATCAAGACGTGTGGGACACGCTACATTGGGGTCCCGAAGTCGCCTCATCATCTCCTAAGGTTTACATTGGAAATGCGTTTATCTACTTTTGGTTGGCTACTTTTCGTAAAGTATCAATAAAGTGACGCTAGCATTATAGATTCGTCTTACCTAATTATTGTAAACTGTTAATCAACTGGTTATATTGATTTTAAACAGTCATGTTGGCGAGAAGATGAAATGAAATATATTTTCCTACAAAATGTTACTAGATTATACTTTGTTGGAAACTTTTAGGAACGGTAGTAAACTACTACCTTAAACTATGTTCGTTACTTTTAAAAACGGTAGTAAATTTAATTAATAAATATATAATGTAGGTTATTTTCACACAGCATCATCTACCCCCAAAGTAAGCAGAGCTTGTGTTATGGGTACTATATGACTACTTATATCAGATCATAGAAATATTTATCTCGTGGTGGGAATCGAACCCACAGCCTTCTGCGTTTCAGGCGGGCCTTTGCTCATTGTGCCACAGAGGTCGTCAATTAAGTATTTATCTAATTTTTGTTATTGAGTCCCAAAAATACTTCTGGACTTTTATAAGAAAATTTACAAGGTACGATACCTACAACCTTTTTTACTAATACCACTTCACAAACAATCAATCGCCGAGACAATTTTTCTAAAGGTTTCTTTTTATTCCTTTTTTCCGCTAAATTAAATTCATCGAAATAAAATCCATCACATATCAATACCAAATGATACTCTTTCAGATTGCACAGGGTTTTTGTAACACATGAACATCATTGCCAAAAACAATATTGCATGCAGAAATATCTGCGTTTGCAATAAAAACGCAAAAGGTACTTAAAAATTAATTTGTTGTCAAAGCCTAATCTTGTATTTACACTAGGTATTTGATTGACTGCTGACATTCGATCCGCAAGGTTTTAATATCAAACTGGGTCACAAACCCAGAAGCATTTATCAACAACAAGTAATAATTTTAATTTAGAATATATTACCTGTCAGCTGAGCCATACAACCAATCAATTATCAGAAAATGTTTATAAATTGTACAAATAGTCTCTTCAACACTGTTCAGAATGCATGGGAAATCAAACTTCAAAAGACACAATTGAATTAGGGAATATTTGTTTGTTGGTACTGCTCTAGGGATCATCATAGATGCTGATTTTTTTATATATCAATTTTATTATTACTTAATACTCCCATTGTGCATTTCTTTTGTTTTTTTTCTTGTTTATTATATTTTGTATGTTGTACTGTAAAAATTTAATGGTGTTATGCATAAAAAAGATTATCTATTTATCTGATTCAAGCAATGTAAGTAGTTCCCAAAGGCCAATATGCTGATCTGTATATATCGGTACATCGATGATCCGAACCCCTTGATGTATTTTATAATATTTTGAAGTGCCAATGCACGTGAAGCGACGTCGATTCAGCGTTCCTAGTTTCGTAGTGGAGTACGCGTGTTTTTTTAATATAAATTACTAGCTAGCAAAGCTGGGGGTTTGTCCACGTGGTACCCGCATAAAAAGTAGCTCTTACTGTTAAAGCACCGTTCGTAAAAAATACATATGCTCGACCATATCTTTTTTTTTTGACTTACGTTTTAAAATTTAGCTCCATGAAAAGCCCTTTACTTTTAATGGGATTATAAACCATCTATGCCCACCCTGAAGGACCATTCTTAATATTGGTATTTTTTTATAAATCACATGCCTAAGTAGTTTTGGAGATTACCTCCTACATTGAAACACTATAGGTATCACTTGCGCGTTGAGACATAAGGGGTGAAAAGTCTCATGTAATTTCACTGACACCGGAACACAGCAATACGAGAATTACTGTTTGGCTGCGAAAAAGGGGTTGTGGTAGTAATTCCTCAGGCGAGCTCTTTTACAAGGAGCTCCACTACTTCTGACGGAGTCTGCTGACTGAATCGAAATGAAGGTGGGTGAAGAGTATCTTACTGATGGAAAACAAGCGTAAAATGCGTAATACACATGTAAAGCAGCGAAGGCTACGTTAAGCACACGGGGGCCACGCTGATCTAAACGCCTTAGTACCCATATATTTTACCAATACCTATTTGTGTCTAGCACATTAGATCCATGTGACGTGATGCATCATAATTCTACGTGGATTCAGCGATCCCAGATTTTGTTGGACGATGGAAAACTCTTGGGATTGAAAATGCTCCAACTCAAACCTATTGTTTTGTAATAGGATCATTTAAAAGAATAACCAGCCTTGTTTTCTTGCCTTTCTTTCCTTGCTTGGTCGCGGAGGAACAGACACTTCATAAAAACCGACGTTTCAAAGTGGTCCTTGTGATTTTATTGAATAAATGGATTTTGACTTTGACTTTGACTTTGACTTGACTTTAATACGTGTCTGCGTAGTGTAGTTCTGCGGGTGTGCACACCAATTTTACGCATGTCTGATATTTCAAGAAGGATAATAAGGCTCAGCGGGAGAATGCAGCTGCTTTATGGCGTGGTTTTCCAATGCGAAGTCAGAGCGGGTCACTAGTCTTGAATAACATTTTATGCGTACGCACATTGACGGTTAATAAATCAAAGAACGCGCTCGTGCCCACGTTTCTGCAGAGAATACATCAAATCAGCTTGGTGCCTCACGACTCATGCAGCTTTTGTTTCTTGAAGAGCGTGACTTCATATCCGTTAACCTAGTTTACGATTTCTAAGGAGTTACGTTACGATTAATGGAAAATAGATCCGTGACTCTGCTAAGCCGCTTAGAGACAAGTTTACCTTACCCTATTTATGGTATATTTTGCATTTGACGTAATTCTCCCTTTATCATAAGGACGGGCTCTGGAAATTGAGACACAGTTTTTACAACTGCGATTTTCAGCGTTCCTTTTGTTTCTGTTGTTTTGTAAAAAGTTGTTCCAAATTAATATAACAATATTAAAAATACCATTCCACGTGTGGTGTCCTTCCTCCTTTCTTAAAGTCATACAAAACGTTAAAATAGCAATAAAATTGCACAAAAAGTTAAAAATCAAAATCACATGAACAGCCCTCTAATTACACTTACAAGGCAATATAATTGAGACTGTCACTCATTTTGCCAGGCTTAGCAAAATACTTTCTTTCTTTCTTTCTTTCTTTCTATCGTCATCAACCGAGAAAAGATTACGTTCCGTAAAGGGTCTAATTCTAACCCTTATTCTAAGTGGGGGAACCAAGGTCTGCACTGACGTCCCGCATTGGGGTGTATTGTGCATTATACCTCTTCTAACCTGACCCCAATCAGCCCAACTCCTTGAAGTAGCGGAGAAGGACTCTGGGTTGATGACAGCAGTGGGCTCCGTAAAGGGTTTAACTGATTTTCGAAATTAATAAAGTTCGTCGCCCGACATACTTACATACGTAGCATTCTATGGAAAAGCCGGGGTAGAAACTAGTATGCTATAATTTTCTTTTATCGGATCCTATTACATGCTCTGCATAACTGTAGTAGGCTATACGGAACAAATATTCAAACGAATCAACGACACCCCACTCCATCTTAACTTGTCATCAAGCAATACCTTATTTTCACGCGATCTCCGCGACGCATATCATAATTTACATTCACGTTGCGCATGAGTCATACAGTCGCAAGAAAAAGCCTTCCGACTCTTCTGAGATTCTTTTTATGTAATTTGTACTGAGGTCAGTTGGGTTGTAAGAGTTGCTGCGTTCGATCCATATCCGAGGTAATACGGATGGAGAATACTCTGACCGAATTCGAATGACGTACACACATATGCTGCATCTGACCAATTGGTTGCCCTAACGTATTTTATGTATGTAGCTGGACATAGTGGCCATAAATAAGCCCATTTTGCGTACATGAACGTCAAATTCTACTTAAAAAGCTTGCAATTATTGGTTAGAAAAGGTCAAAATTGACATTGAAAGTAAAGCAATACCAGAATGACGCAATATTATATCGAGACTTAGTTGTGAGAGGGTAGGGCCTCTGCATATTACTTTGTGATGGTTAAACAAAAACGCGGATAATAGATCGATGAAGCTCCATTTTACCATGTTTTTTGACATGTTGTGTTTTTAACTTAGGTCCGGTGCTGGTATAATTAAATACTAGCCATTGATGAAATGACAATGGCTGTGAATTGGTGATATTTGTAATAACGATTCTCGGATGAAGTAAACGGCTATTCGGAAGGTATTTTCTCGGATACAGTGCACAAGCGGTCTAAAAACGTGACTGCAGACGACTGTACTATGAGTACCGGTGACTTTGATCTCCGTTACAATCGGCCATAATTGATGATTATGGCCCGGTACGGTGAAACCAATCTTAGGTGGCCGTGGAAGACTTCGTAGATACAGAGAAGTAGCTTAGGCCTTCATGGCTTGGTGGCTTGTAGGCTGAGACGCAAAAGGTGCGGGATCAATCTCTGCTGCAGGACAAATGTTTCCCTTACCTGGAAAAATTGCCAATCTGGGTGATGTGGAACTATGGTATTCGTATTTTATTACAAAAAAATAAATAAATAATATTATAAATATTAAATAATATAATAATTATTAAATAAATGTAATAATTATTTACAAAAAATAAAGGAAATAAGTAGTATATAATAAGTAGTATTATCAGTCAGTAGTTCCCATAACAAAAGTTCTGCTTACTTTGGGGCTAGATGATGCCGTGTGATACTGTCCAGCATTATTTATTTATCATTATTATTATTATTATTTATTGAAGTGGCTGTAGAATGTTACTTTTATCTAAACTTATAAAATCGTTTACCCTGAATGACTGACTGACTGACCGACTGATCAACGCACAGCGAAAACTATTAAGTTTAAAAAGCTGAAATGTGGAACATAGGTTTATTTTATAACGTAAGTATGCGCTAAAAAAGGTTTTTTGGAAATTCTACTTTAAGTAGGAAGTTTTCACGGAAATAGGGGGAGGAAGTTTTTATAAAATTCTTTGTTTTTCGAAGTAAAAATATGAACATTTTTATTACATATTTAAATAAATAAATAATGCTGGACATTTTCACACAGCATCATCTAGTCCCAAACTAAGCAGAGCTTGTATTATGGGAACTACATGACTGATCTGCTATGTATATTATGTAAATACATACATAATATACATAGAAAACACCGAGACCTGAGACAAATATTTGCAGATATAAACATTTGTCCCGTGGCGGGAATTGAACCCGCAACCTTCTGCGTCTCAGGCGGACCTTCGCCCACTGCGCCACAGAGGTTGTCAGTAATGACGTATTTCAGGGTTTTTGGATTTTCAGATATTAAGAGGGGGAAACGGGGGTGAAAGTTTCTATGGGAGTATCGTTTTATTTAAAGGAATTTTATTTAAAAAAAAAGAATTTGAAAATTGATTTTTTTAGATAGATTTTATAGACAATAAAAAGGACAAAATAAATGTTTGTACAAATTAAAATTGGACCTATGCGTTAGAGGTTCTTTGTGTGTTTGTCTATTATTATTTTCCCGAAACGTCTTTACTGATTGTCATTCAGTTATTTAGATTATCTTGGGAAAATAAGGATTGTATTTAATTTTGTTTTACTTACATACCTACACAAAACTATCAGTCAAATTTAGAAGCTATACAAGATTTCGTAACTTTACCTCAATCACATGAAATAAGTAATCTTGCATCAGGCTACAAGAAAATCAATTTTCAATCCGCCTAGAGGTTATCTCTCGGTAATTATTGTTCAGAACACTATAATGAAGTCATTACACAAAGTAGCCATCATCCTAATGGATAAAAGCTCTTAAAAGCAAATCGATTCCATCGTTTCATGTTTTTCATTGGTTTAGTAATACTGATGAAGATATTAAGTTTAGTTTCATGTCGAAGATCACGGTATAAGTAAATCAATTATAGTGTTCTAATAGATTGTAAAATGTTTTTTGTTTACATGGTTTCATAAAACCAAAGGTTATCAGTAAAATTACGCAAAGATAAATAATTTATCAAAATAAATCAAATATTTTTATTTCAAGAAAAACTATTGTACATACCACTTACGAATAATAACTAAAAACTATAGGTTGGTACCTCAATCTAAACCACCTGTTACCTTATGTCTACAGGTAGAAGACAGTCTTATATCTGTTTCCTTGTTTAATATTATGTAGATAGTTTAGCTTAGACTGTTTTAAAAGTAGTTGTATTATTCTATAGCTTATTTACTCGTATAACGTAAGCTTACAAATTACTAAAAATGTAGTAAATAGGAGTAGTTACCTACCTACTAACTATGTAGGTAGGTTATTATTAAGTTTTGTGGTCTAATATGATTCGCCCTTCCCGCCGAAATAGTTAAAAAACTGTATCTCGACGAGCGAGCAAAGCGAGTATGTCTGGTAGAGAACGCTAATTAGCGATAAGACTGCCTATTGTGCAATATGGTCCTAGTTCGTTGTACTTATTTAAGCTGAAATTTTATTTGGTGTATAAAGTATTTTCTATCCCAACATTAGAAATTCCAATCATCGAACGCAGCGCGATCAATGCGTTTTAAGCAGAGAATACTGTGTTCCATGGCCCATCGTTATACCAAGTTTATATATCTATGTGACGGTAGTGGCGAGGCGAATGACGAATGTTGGTCTGTGGTAAAAGACCCATGTGTGAAAGACACGCTCGTCACTTGCTTCGCGTCTATCAAGACTGACTGACGACCCTGCGGTTGTGTGAACGATAGTTCGCGTCGGTACTTTTGTACGAACTTTTCGACGAATACTGAGATGAATACAAACGTGCATGTAAACCCGGTATTCAAAAAAATAGAAAACGAAATAAATATAGAATTAATGGTAGCAGTCGAAATGACGTGTTTCTCATTCATTTTGACTTTTCAACAAGCGAAATAAAAATAGAATAACACTTAGAAAAAGTAATATCACTCTGATATATCATCAGGATGTCACCATGTCAGAAGTTTGCAGTTTTTAGACCGCAACAAACTATCAGAAAAATAATACCAATTGTTTTAAAATTGAAACACGGCATTGTTTCATATCCAAATGAAACTTTGTTGTGTTCGAACAGAAAGTCGAGCACCAAAAATGTAATAGCTGTCACTGCCTCTGATTAATGCAATTAATCCCACAATATAGCCGCATCGGTTTGGTGTACACTGCTGGTCAAAGAAACTAACTCTACGTATAAACTATCTTCTGAGCAATGAGTAAAGTAATTATTTATTCAATGGTCATTTGGTTTTACATTGTTACACTACACTTGTTATTCTTTATTGTAGGTACCAAATAATATTCAATTTCCAATTCTGACAGCGCCATTAGGATAAAAATAAGCATGTTTAAAAAATAATGAAAAATACTTTTAAATAGATCTGTATGATCGTGTTATATTATAAAGATAGCTATGGTACCTATTTTTAAGTAAAGTCAAAAAACACTGCTTAAGTGTTCTTCTTTTACTAACTTTTAACTCAACACCCAGAACTTTTAAGTTTAATTCTTTCGATAAAAGTTTTTATTTTATTTTACTTTAATATTATGTATCAGAACTATTTAGTTTTTTAAGGTCTCTTTATCACACTGCACAACGTCTTATATTAGTCAAAATGTGTGCCCTAAAATCAACTTCCACAGACTTACAGTTTATAGTATAAGGCAGGAAAAAATTAGAAATTTATTTTGTTTGGTAGATAAATCATTCAGTTATTTTGTCCGGCACAACACACCCGATAGATCTAACCGTCCAGTCGTAGCCGTTTGATAGATTTCATAAATAACGTGTAGAATTTTTGTACATAGATTTATTACGTTCGCCGAGCGAAAATGGCGGGAGATTGTTTTTTCAATTTAACCGGGAACTCCCGCTGTTTGACATGCCGCCTGGCGGGCGCGGCCATGCCTTCCGCTGTCTGTACATGCCTTATCTACTAGTAAATAATAGTTGGAGCCAGGTTGGATAAACCAGCGTTTTTGATACATTGCTTAAAACGTCGTGGTAAATGGCAACAAAATAAACAAGTCTAATGTTTTATAAGAAAGAGTTTTGTAGATTTGCTTGCAACAAAACTTAATCTTAAACCATGATTTATGAGATACAACACACAAAGGTATTACCGTGGTTGATTTCTTTGTTTCACAATTACTTTCTTCTGAGAATCCTAAAGTGGTCGTAGTTTAATTAAAAGTAAGATCATACTAAGTATAACTTTAATTTTAAGAATAAAAAACAATTGAAATTAAGCACTTGTTACAAAATGTCATCTACGCCATCTTTGACAACCTTTTTCCCGCAAGTTGATTGCCATTTGGCACAGCCCCCTTCTTAATAAGGAAATTACTTGGAAATAAAACGGAACTTCAAAGCTTGAAGACATTTCCAAGACATTTCCATCTACTGAGACGAGACTTAATTATTTCTCAAAATTAAAAGTGCGAGTTACATTACTAATACAAAAGACTACGTGGTAAGACATCAACCTTCGCAGATACCATACGTAGTTTGACTGACAGACACTAGCCATGAACGCTATGAAATTATTTCTAAATATACTTCCATATTCAATAGACACCTTTATGCATCGGATATTTTATTTCTAATCAAATTATTCACTAACTATAAACTTTTAGCCTCTGCCCACGGCTTCGCCCGTGTGGTACCCGGATAAAAAGTGGCCTATGTGTTATTCTGATGTATAAGCTATATTACTGTGAAGTGTCATCAAAATCCGTGTTTTAGTTTTTACGTGAAAGAGTAACAAACATCCATCCTCACAAACTTAGTGTAGTAGGATTAGTGGCAATTTTACTCATCATGGTGCAGACTTAATGCTGTATAGCATTTAAGTCCTCCCTCTGTACATTGTTTGTATGCAATAAAGTATTAAATAAAGAAATAAAACTCCGAGGAAATCTTACCTTACTAGAATTATTTGAACAGAATACAAACGCGAGTGTCTACAAGAGGGTAATTATTGTAGGGTATTCTCTACAACTTGGGATGTCGGCGGGCCAGATCGAAATGTTTCGGTAGCCGAAGTTCACCCATCACTTTGTTCTGGACAAACTACTTTCAACTAATATTATAAACGTGAAAGTTTGTGAGGATGGATGTTTGTTACTCTTTCACGCAAAAACTACTGAACGGATTTTAATGAAACTTTACAGTAATATAGCTTATACATCTGAATAACACATAGGCTACTTTTTATCCGAGCACCACGCGGGCGAAGCCGTGGGCAGAAACTAGAATACTACATTATGTACTCCACAACTTCTTAATGTTTCCGTCACTGACGATGGCGGGCGCTACTTTCAGACTTCATCCGATCTAAGTACTTTGGTAGTTTGTATTTTAAATATAATGTTTAATAGATATTTGCCTACATTGGTGGTGCGGCGGACGAGTAGCCGGCTGTGAAGCAAGAGGAGCGGGTACGATTTCCGCTGCGGGAAACGTTTGCATGTTCTGCAGATATTTGATCTGGGTGTGGGTGTTGTGGTACCACGGTACTGGTAGTTCCAGATACCTACGATACAGAGGATCCTATGTATGTGTCTGTTGGGTTTTTATTTATTTATTGTTTTAAATAAAAGTTGTTCTTACCGAATACTTCTGTCTACGCAAAAGTTGATTGACCTTCAGTTTAAATTAATTTATAACCAAACATCATCAACTGAGCGTATAGTCATGAACAAGTTCCAATGAGTATTCATAAGTGGAAGTAATTTGTTTTGCAAACACTTTAACGTGTGCTAATGTTTCATTGAGACCTATATAATTTGGTTATAGATGAATGATTAATGTTATGACCTGTTGTAGACTGAAAGTAATCCAAATAGAAACTAAAGAAAACTATAGAATCCGTTATAAAGCAGGGATGAACTTGTATAAACTTGATGTTTAGAGTTCCGTCGTTCTTCTGTCGGTTTGTCACAGGACTGTTTTTTTAAACTGTAATTATAGCCTATTTTTATGTAAAATTATAAATCTAGTTTAGTTATTTTTCAATCTTCTTTTCCCATATGTAGGACCCCCGTCCTACATATGGGAAAAGAAGATTGAAAAATCTTGTCTATAATCTATATACAGTAAAAAACCGGACAATGCGAGTCCGCACCGAGGCTTCCGTACAAGCTTGTATGCTCATCAAAATAATTAACATTATTTAAGTTCATAAACTATGAAAGCAAACGTTGAAAATAAATCATTTTTTTCCTTTTGAGGTACGGAACCCTAAAAATAGTGTTAAACCCTGAGTGCACGAGTAGTACTCTCACTTGGCCGGAGCCTACTTCATCCTTTATCATAACAAAATTTAGAGCATAAATAAGTACTGTCACTGAAATATAAAATGTCTAAATGACCGTAATTTCACTGGCAATTTTCTTGGTTACTTTTTCTGATTGATTTGAAAATAATGGAATTAATGACTCTGTCCTCAAAAACTAAACCTTTATAGAACTAATATAGCTCAAACACCAATAGCGTGCCTCCAAAAATCGATAGCCATCCCTTAATGAAATGTCCTGAGCGACCGACATCGCTTACATTAAAAGCCTTTTATCAACAATCTTTAATCCAATTAAAGGCACCTCTCAGCAGGTAGACCCTTATGAATAAAACAAAAGTCGTGGCCAAAACCGACCATTTACTTCAGACCTCTAATTTTCACAATACCTCTTGCAAACTGCTCATTCTTTGGGCACACACAGAGCGCAGGCAGTTTTAGGTAGCGTGGCCAGTGGTCAGCACTCAACTGTACTTTGGGGATTTCGGTCGAAGGGTCATGGAAAAACAACAGCACTGCTAAGCCAGGATTTTAAGCTTAATGGACTGGCTGAATTGTGTCGCTTTTAATTAATAATGTCGGGATACCTGACTGAAAGAGCGCTTGAAAGCAAAGTTGCTTTATTGAATAAAGTTTGAAACTAAAGGGTATGAAAGAGAATTTCCTACCTAAACAGAAATGACTGCTTCTGAGCTTAATAACCTTTTACGAACGTATTTTCGAGATAAAGTTAAGCATGATTAATAATAGTAGCAATATTCTGTTTTACCAAAAAACATGTTTCCATTTTACCGCAAATAGGAACTACTATCAAAAACAGTAACATGATCCGTGGATTTCCCCTTACGATTCGGCATGCGTCCATTTTGACTCACATTTTCTTGATCCCCTTGGTCTCATATAATGCCCCCTCTAGGGCCTTCCCTTGAAGGGAGTGTTGATTGGCACAGCTCCAGTGGATTAGAAAGGGCAGTGATGACCACTCGGCCCCTTGGGATCTCTGGAATTAACAGTTGGACTGGGACCTTAGTTACTTTTGTAAATCGATTAATTTGTTTGCATGAGTTACGTTTAAACATGAGGACAGAAAGCAAATAATGAATTTCTGTCTTATAAAGCTGAAACGTACTTCGGTAGTTTAAATTAAAATAATTTACAGAACTACCCCCTAATCATTCCATAATTTTATCGACAAGATAACTCTATTCCTGCCATTTTCTAAAATTAAACATAAAATACTATTGGAGTGGTTTTGCATAAAGGGGTTTGTTTTTTAATTTCTACTAGTACCTATGAAAAATCGTCGAAAATAGATTTTATTTTACAGGTTTTTGTTATAAAGTTCGATTGTAGGTATTTATTATTATTAAAATTTGTTAAGTGTTACTACTCAATGTTTATTAAAATAATATGAGATTCAGTAGCAATGCACGTATCGAAATTGTTGAACTGGCAAAAGGTAATCGAATGAACGAAGAAATCCAAAAGTACCTACTGTCAGAAAGAAAAAAAAGGAGATTTATTTTCCAATATTTTTTGCCAAAAAACATCCGTCTGTCATCGGCGCCCTTCAATCCCACGTCAAGGAATAATGACATCGTTTTTGAAAACAAATCGATTAATTTCATTCGACTCGGACGCCAGCGGGCCGATTCGATTTCATCTCGGAATTTCTGGATTGGAAGTCCAAATTCTGCAGCGATATTTTATGATGCGTGAAATTGTTCCATCGATTCCAAAAAGGTTTTCCATTTTCACATCGACAATACAATTCGGCTTAGACGTTTGTTGTTAATGATTCTGTTGACGTGGTTCTTTCTAACGATTACATAAAAGTTACTCATTTAAAAAAAAATCTCTTGTGTTAGGTATTTGCCGATATTTATCGGAACAGTTATTTTATTTCGTCTACTGAAAATACATTTTACATTTTACCACCCATAAGCTCTTATGAGAGCTTTTTAGCCTGAAACTTTATGATTAAACTCTTTAACTCTTGTTAGAACGTAACGAAATAAAACTGCAGTCTTTAGTGGCTATCTAGAAATATGACGTACTCAATAAAGAGATCTTTAAGTTCATGCAAAACAATTTGCGCCTTATTAATACAAACTATAAAACGTAATAGAACGCATTAGAGACAAAAGACTATTGAGTAGATTCAGTTGACGAAACTGAAGATTTTTAATGATGATGAGATTCAAAAAATTCTATGAGCACTCATTGCAAAGTCCTGCACAAAACACGAATAGCGATGCAAAAACCCGTCTGACCCGACCTCTGCTATACTGAGGTGTTTGTAGTGACTCAGTAGTAATTAGCAAACAATTACACTAAAATATTCAAGCAGATTTTCATAATTTCATAATAAGGAACCTTCCCGGAAGTCATACTTAAAAAAATAAAATAAAATAAAAGCGATTGAAGAAACCACATGACCATCGGTAAAGCCGGTTAGAGAAAAATGCTAACAAACTTTTGTTTGCTGGCATTTTTCACACACACACACACACTAACAAAGAATAACTTCTTACCCAAACACATATACGATTACATTATGGTTACAAATACCCAAAGAGATTATTTTTATTTTTAGAAACAAATAAAAAAATCTGTCTAATGCAACGTGTTATTTTCTAAAACTATTTCGGTCCTGCAGAATACAAAGCGGGTTGTGCAAATGATTAATAGATCTAAATGTCATATGGCACGGACAGAGTTCCTTCTCACATATTATTATTTCAAAACATTCCTAGGGAAACAACTAGAGATTTTAATATAGATGTTGTATAAGAAAAAAAGGGTTTCCAATAGCTACCATGAATCTGATAACACAGTGAAGAAAAGTCTTCCCACCCTATAAACCAATAGTTTCGTTTCAGAATTAAAAATTGCGGTGTTTTCTTTGGTGTGTTTTGGGCAAAATGTTTGTCAAAAAATTACAATAACTCATTAGTGTGTGTATGATGTAAGTTTTTTTATGATGTATGTGATTTTTAATTATCCAGTAGCAAAACCGTAATGGAACAATACTTTAAAGCTCTTCGTGTGGTAATTAAACCATAAAGCCAAGAACATTTTTAGCTGGGCATAGAGGCCACATTAGCAACTAGTAAGTCCAGGGTTAATAATTTTTACCATGATGCTCCTGTAGTGTCAATTAATAGTGTCACGGATACTGCAAAAATACTAAATCTTTACTTCCGGCAAAAAAATCGCACAAACGTTTTATAAAAAATGAAACGTGACGACCGGTGATGATGCCCACCATCATCCTTAACACTGTGATCTGAATCACAATCTCCTTAAGCCAGGGGCCACAGACAGTGGACTTTGTTGAGGTTATCTCCAGGATGAAAAGACTGGAGCATATGGTAATACACTGCCCCGTCCCGTTTTCGATTTGACCCCGAAGTCAGATCGAAAACGGGACTGCAAGACCTCATCAATCCATGACGGAGATGTCATCAATAACTGGCAGGAGATCAGGGATACTGAAACACCGCTGTCATCAAACCAGAGTCCTTCTCCGCTATTTCAAAGAGTTGGACTGGTTGGGGTCAGGTTAGAAAGGGGATAATGCACAATACACTCCAATGCGGGACATCAGTGCAGACCTTAGTTGCCTCACTTAGAATTAGGATTGGTGTCACGGGGTTATAGCTAGCTCAATGAATGAATGAATGAAAACAATTTATTGTACACCTTACGAAAATAAAAATAACAAAACTATAAAAAAACAATACTCAAAGTACAATGGACGGTCTTATCGCTTAGAAGCGATCTCTTCCAGACAACCTTTGGATGGAGAGGACTTAATGAGGTTGTAATAATGGCTGGGGGTGTACTAATGTAAAGCATTAGTAACTTGGAAAGTGTGCAAGTAGTTTTAAATGATACTAACAAGGGTAATAAATAAAATACATAAAGTACCTAGTATAAATAAATATACAATTACATATATACATACAACATAAATAAATACTTTATAAAATTAAATCCATACATCATATAAGTACATAAAAAAGCGAATAGTTTAAAATGGGAAAAAATAGGTATTTTTATATCTAATTAGTGCCTACTGTGACATACCTGACAGATAATAGTTTTTTATACGAAAAAAACAGATTTAGTACTTAAATTATACTAAATTGCGTAACTAAATGCCAAAATGACACATTTTTCTGAGAAATCTTCTCATATGTAATTTTGTTGGAATATAATAGAAGTTGATATTGATTTTCACTATATTATTCTATTAATCAAGTTTAGAGCCAGACTAATTAAGTAAGCATAAACTCACTTTTACCTTGAATAAATGTTTAGATAATAATATCTAATATATCTAAGCATTAATTCATATATAAATGGATGTCGTGTTGGTACAATTTGGATGAAATTTACAGTAGATATAAGTTTTTGATCACTATACCTATATAGGTACATCTACATAATAACACATAATTAAGCTACTTTTTATTAAAACAACACAAGGGCATAGCCGTGGGCACATTACACATAATATTGTTGAGCCATCTAAATACTGTTTCAATCGATACGTAGTCAGCTCAACCAATATGGTGAGACCACTTTTTTTTACTAGCTCTGTGTCAAGCTGCAACCCGTTGACCCACATCCTTCAATCACTCCAAGGTACCACGTTGCTTGAAAAATAGCTATGCGAATGAAAAACGCGTAGTTTTGGAGACAAAAGGAAAGCGTGGGCGATTTGAATGTTAAGACGATCATTAGTGAGCTATTGTGGGGAACGCCTCGAGGTTTGTCTATGTTGCTCAAACTTTGAAAAGACTGAATGAAGAATTTCAATTATTTTGAATACTTATTAAACTGAGCAAGTTAAGTATAATGGGCTCGTAATTGTGTACAAAAAAGAGAATGAAAACATTTTAAACAGCTTACAAACCCTTTGATAGAATATATTTCATATTTCAAATTTTATTTTTTATTGTACTTAATATTTATAATCAAACGAATTAAAAAAAATAGCTGTATACACCACATTGAGAACCACAGCTCAATGATACCATTACAGTACGTATCGGTAGGGAGCAGTTACTGACCTACAAAGCCTTGTGACTTGCAAAATCCTATTGTACAGCCAGGCCACCTATGCCGCCATAAATTACCCTAAAAGAACACAAAAATGAATAAAATTGTAACAGGCAAACGGTAGTTGGCGAATTTCGAAAAGGTTTACAAAAACGGTGAATTTTGAAAGGGTTGGTATTGTTTTCAAACAAAGCAGTGTCTTATATCGGCAATATATCATGAACTACTGTTTCCTTTATGCAAATTGTTAGGAATTTGGCACAGTAAGTGAACGGTTAATGGAATATCGGGACTTACAACTGCAAAGTAGGATAACAAATCTCCATAGGACGATGTGGAACAAGCATAACAACCAACGAAGGAACATAACAACCATGTTCAATAATTTAAATGTATTTATTACAAGCGTTTATATTTTACCTGCCTTATTAATTAGTACGTATGGGTCAACTACAACAGTTTGAGCTTAAATTTTGCAAACACGTTGGGTTTGGATAAAAATGCATGGTTAGCTGAGTGGTATCATTCTAAATCCAATATGGCGGACTCATAAAGATGGCGAACCAATTATTTTGTATGCACCCTCATGGTGTGGGTATCAAAGGGTTTTCCAAAATAAATACGAAAAAGTTTGTTTTTAAATTATTAATTAATTTACTTTGCTATGTGATAATAAGACCTACGTGTCAGAAATAAACACTGTACGACTGTAATCTCCATAATGGATCCATACTCTGTATCCACAAGCAAGTAAGAGGCAATCAGAGACACGTCCAAACAAAATATTTTGGCAAATGTTCGTGTTTTGCATTCCACGCGTGATAGGTTGCAAGCCCATCGCCGTTTATTGGAATACTTATCGATGGCACATGCCTTCAAATTTTAAATTCTAGGGTTGTTGGATTCCTCATTATGTGTTTTTGTGTTTGTGGTCTGTTTTCACGATGTTTGCTTTAGTTGATATTTATGAATTATCAAAATAAAATAAAAATTGAACTTAAATGCGAACCGTTAATTATTTCCCATAAATAGGGCCCCATATGGTGTTAGCTTCAACTCTACTACTGTTCCATGGTGCCCCTTATAAATGAGTCAGCGTAATTCTTACAATACAATAACATATGCGGCAAATTGGGATACCAATATGCAATAAAATAGAATCAATCAATACTTAGATTACTAACAAAGTTTGGAGAAATATCCCTATACTATAGCCTAAACTTCTAAGATATTTAGAAAATATTTTTTTTTACATTATTTTTCACGGAAACCGTATTTTCTATACAACAAAGCCTCAAGCTTCAATTGCGTAACCCCGTAGCATTTCTCGTAGCGCTTGCTACGAATGTTTTTCTTCTTACTATTAATTCCACTGATAAGATATAAAATATTCAATTTGGAATATAAATAGGTGAAGCAAAATATATTTCGTTTTATCCACCGCAGCTATGGTGTGTGCAGAACGTGCAGCTAAAAGTTGTGATTAATGATATTCTGCCTGCGGCGAGCGCCGGTCGACGTCTGCGGGCGATGCCAAAGAGTACTTGACAGGAAATGTAGAGGGTGCTGTGAAATTTGTAAATGCCTTTAATTATAAAACTACTGAGAGGCAACGGAATACCATAGACCTTAACTCAAAAATAGCTTATGCATGTTGAACTGGGTATAACTTGTTGAACCGAAAACAGTAGGTCAAGGTCATTCGTCATGACATTCTTTAATGGAGGTCTATGGTGTTCAGCAGAGAACGTCTATAGGCAGTTGATGCTGATAATGATGATAAAAGGACTTTTAATATTCGAAGTTTCATCATCACACATTTGTGCGATACAGTCCTGGCTCCTGTAATACAGTTTCTACTAGTTCAGGAGCTTATGGATTCATTTGCAATTTGTTACATTTAATTATGTCAAATAAATATTTTCTTACTTTGGTCCTGTGCACGTCTGAGGATTTAATTATGAGATCGTACTAGATGACAAAACTATCGCTGATCCCAAAAATATGTGAACTCTGGGCTTACTAGGATGATTTTGATAAAACAAAGAAATAATGTATTTTTTTTTGTATTTATTTTCATTTATCTTTTTAACTGTACTTTAGTTACGTACAGTTTTAACTGTACGTTAGTTACGTACAGTTAAAAAGTGTACAGTTACGTGCTAGTTATTTAACCAATTTGATTATTTTTAATACCAAACTTAGGTTTCATAATTTTGTTATTCTGTCTTTTTTTTGTGTACCGCTACGGGATTCGATCCCACACCTTTTGCGTCGTAGCAGCCGGCTTTTCACCCGCCGCGGCATCGAGGTCAATTACAAAGAATTTTTATATGTTTAAACCGTGATATGAATTACATTTTTTGAAATGTATATCTGGTATATGCGATTTTATACTATTTTGTTCACATACAACTAAAATAAATAAGTTATTAAGTACTCCATAATAAAAAAAACTACGCGACGCATCTAAGTATTTCTCGAGTCATCACTCTATGATGGTAGTATATAAATCGTTTCTCCAGGACTTGATTAAAAGTTCTCTGTGCAATGCTGCAATGGGATTTCGATATGGAAACTGCAATATTACAGGTCTCCACAGGGCACTTGGAAAAATGATTGGAGCTTGTCTTTGTAGCAGTCACTTATCCAGACATTGTGTGTTAAGTAATTGTTATGCTGTTTTATGGTGTTAGAATATTACGAGAAAATGTATGATAGAAATAAGTATTTCAAAAATATTTTTTTCAGGTTTCCTTAGCTGGTATATTTTTATCGAATATAAGCTAAGCTTTGAGTATCTAAAATTGTGTCTTCCGAAGATGACAAAATATAACATAACTGAAAATATCTTATAAACAAAAAGCGGTGTATTTTTTGTACTCAATAAAGTAATACGATTATTGAGGATAGAAGAGATTGCTGATCTGCTGCAGTTTCTTTCATCGTAAATCCAGAATAATAAGATCGTCGAATGAGGAAAAGCAAAAAATACGTGAAAAACAGCTCCCGACCCGGAAAATCTTATTTAACCACCGTTACTTGAACCCGAAGCTTTCATCTTCCTTTGCCCAATGAAGCAAGGGTAAAGTAAAAAGGGAAGATCAAGAAAACTGGCTGGTCTGTTTCTATCAAAGGCGAAGCACAAAACATTTTCTCGTAGGAAAATGCTGAAGGTTTTGCCGCTTCTACCAGCATGAAATGGTTGCAAGTTCAATTTGCGTACTTCTGAGTAATATTATATACAGGGTGTAAGAAGACTACTCTTGAAAACTTCAACGGGACGTTCAGACCTTAATTCTTGATCAATTCAGACCTTCATATACATCGTTCTAACTTTACAGGGAGTCCCTGTATCACGAGTAACAGGAACAACGTTCAATAGTGCCACAATACTCAGGCATGTCAAGGAACAAATATCTGCAGAATATGCAAACATTTGTCTCGCTCGCACCTCTTGTGTCTCGGGCGACAATATCGTCAAATTGTTATATTTGTTTCGATATATTAATTAAAGTTTCGGTATTTCATTTGTATTAAGATTTATTGGAAGTTATAACTCCTTACATTTCTAGGCATCAAAAAAAACAGTAGGTTTATGACAAAGACGATATTCTTAGAAACATGAATCATACAAAACAGTTATTATGCATGAACATCCTTTGGAAGAAAGTGATTTTGTTTTTAGTAGTGCTAATAAACCCAGAAGATATGTATAGAGGTATATTCTTGTTTATGGAATCAAATAGTAGTTGATTTCGAATAACCGGGCCTCAATATAATGCAGCTACGTTTTCAAATAATTAACAAGCTTTTGTTGACAAAGATTATTTACCCTCAGGATTCGTTACGCCCAAGCAAAAGTATCACAGACAACTTTTTAATTAATCGACAGAGAAGTCCTTTCAAAGAAAAAGTCGGTATTTTCAAACGTAAAACGGCATGAATAATAGTTTAAATGTATTTAAATATGCAGTTCATTAATTATGTTGGATATAATAGTGATTTTTGACGTTGCCCTTCCGCCTGGCTTTGGCTTAGTTACAACATTTTTAGATGGGGGCTTTAAGGTTTTTTTTCGCCAAATGTTTAACCTATTTAGTATCTGCATGATTTTAACCTGTATCCGTGCGCAGCTTAGATAGCGATGAGTTTAGAATTGTCATCTTATAGGGTTTCGTTAAAAAAGTGTGATTTCCTTAATATGACTTTACAAAATGACAATAATAAAACCCAAAACATTATGAATAGAGCAGAACGCAAAGTGTATAAATGTTACAAACAGGTGTTTCTAAAATGGCCCACAAAACACAAAAAAACTTCAACAAAAAAAAAAAAATTATTACATTTAGTTTCATTCAAGAAGTTAAAAGCATATCCTCTCAGAGATTACTGCCATGAATATTGTCATTTTATTACATAAGAGGTTATTCGTTTGTGTGTTTGTCTGTTACCATTCTCTGAAATGGCTTATCCAGATAGTAATGCGATTTTTATGATCGATTTATATGTCAACAAGGTTGGTCAACTTGTTACTTCACAAGGTGCTGCATTCGATGATGGAAATACGCGTCTGGGTTTTAAAATTTTGTATTAATTTAACTTGTGAACCTAATGTTTAGAATGTTATTTGCTTCTTTACAGAAACATTACTGCCCTTCTGCGTAAAGCTTAAACAGGGACTTGGACGTGTTTTACTGATATTTTTTTATAGAAATCTGTCAACATGCCCATGTCTTGTCCTTAGCTTGGTACAAATGGACATGAAAATGTTATCTACGCCAAATTCAAACTACACTGTAATTAAAGTCTCTAAATTTCACAGGTAGGTACACCTGGACTTAGTATACTGCATCTTATAAGCTCTAGCTCAAGTAGGGTCATGTAAGTGATTAATAACGTTCATTAGTTGGAAGGTGAGCCCCTACGTCAGATTTATACACGTGACAGCCCGCTACGAGTAGTGCTTAGGAATTAGTGCTGTTATCCGCATTGTCTTGTGTAGGGATAGTGGTGATGGATGTTTTGTGTAAACTTATGTAAATACGGTTTGAAGGGTATTCTATTGGTAAATTACAGGTACGTAAGACTTTTTACTCGTTACGGGGTCGGCAATCTCGAGTGATACCTTTGGTGTTACAAGCGGCCATAGATTACGGTAACCGTTTACCAACAGATGCCGTATGCTTGTTTGCTTATGTACTTGTATAAAAAATACTAATATTCAAAGACATGTCGTCTTCAGGCTCATTTTAAAAATATGCACGCAAGAAGCCTCTGTGAGGCGCTTATTTCGGCATAGGTCACTAGGTTATTTTCAGGTCAGATCTAACGAAGAGGAATCAACAATTCTTAATCTTCGTTAATCTTCGACCACCCTCTAGTACAGAGGTGCTCTTAACCCAACCACTGAGCGCTGTTCTTATAGAACTCTTGTAGTGATCACCGCCTGTGTTTTCAATATTTGGTATTTTTATAATCTTAATTGTAAGAAGTCTGTGAATGGATTGATGGTAGCTCAAGATCGTTCGTCATGACACTCTTTAGGGGTAAGTCCGACAGTCTGCTGTTGATAATGTGTTGTAAAGGGTTTATTCCTTCCCCGGAACTCCACTTTGATTAAACCTACATGGCCACTTCCCTGAAAGCTGAAAGGGCGCAGGTCGGGCCAATTATGAAAATAGCACACCTGTGCTTGTCAAACGCGGCCGCGGCTGCCAGCCGAGCTGGTCATTAATCTTCGCTCCTTGCGCTTTATACATTCCTGGTACCCGGCACTGCTGTGGAATTGTTCTGGAGTCTAGAAATGGAATTATAGTAAAAGCTTTTTACCTTAAACCTTTATGGAGAAGCACATTATATGCTTTACCTTACTTTAGAAAAGTAACTCGACAACATATAACCAAGGGATAATTAAATGATGCCTCATTTACACCATTTTCATTTATGTTTTTTGACGACCTCTGTGGTGCAATGGGCAAAGGTCCACCTGAGACGCAGATGGTTGCGGGTTCGATTCCCGCCGCGAGACAAATGTTTGTATAATCTGCAAATATTTGTATCTAGTCTAGGTGTTTTGTATGTATAATATGTATGTATTGACAAAAAAAAAGTATGTCAGTCATGAAGTTCCCATAATACAAGCTCTGCTTAGTTTAGGGCTCGATGATGCTGTGTGAAAATATCCAGCATTATTTATTTATTTATTTAATTATCGGTCAATAATATTTATTGTAAGCCTTACTTACTGTTCTTCTTGTTTTTGTTCATCCAAAAGTTGTCAGGAAAAGATTGCTTTCAGCAACAAGGCTATCCATCGTCACAGCTCTTTTTATGTTTTTCGTATTACTACACAAAATACATAAATTGTAATAATAATAACGTTATATACTCAATATAATTATGTTAGGTACATGTGGATAATGAAGTAGGTATCCTCCTACCTACAGTTTTTTCAACAAATATGAATATTTTTTCAGTGATAGTTTTTTCTTTCCTTCATTGTCGCGTGCGAGATCGTAGCACACGAAACGAAGTGTTATTATATTTTAAACTATGCATTGCCATCTATCGGCGAGTAGCTTTGAAAAGTTTATCGATAGGCGACAGGAGGTGTGCGCGTCGGTCGGTCACTTGAATGGGTTCTGTCGGTAACGCATTATGCTCGCCATCTATTGTCGGGTAGGAGTAACTTAGCAAAAGCTCTCAGGGGCTGGGCTGGCGTTCTTCGCGTGAGCAAAATATTGATTTTACCCACCATGAATATTACATGAGCATTCATTTTGATTATTGCTAGCTATTATTAGAATATTTTAAAATAATGGACTTTAGTAGAAGTGTATTTGATCGAAGCACTCTAGTTATTGGTTGCTAGGTAAAAATAAAGGGTAGGTAGGTCTTATTTATGTATATTTTATTTCTGCAGGTTTTTACATAGGCTCATAGGATATGACCAAAGCACGAATTATTCAGATTTTATGTAGGTAGTACATTATGTGTTTTCGCTTCGTGTATTTTTTAAATACACCTACCTATCTATAGTAGGTTAAATGTACGCGAAAGTAATAGGTTTTTTTGTACTTAGGTCCACCTACTTAGGTAGGAACCTTCCTAGGCCTAGCAAGTTACCTTTAGAAATTATTTCTCATCAGTTAGGTAGGTTACCTTTCTCGGGTGTTTGTTGTTTCTAATTATTTATCCCCCGTGACTCTCATCTATGCTATGTATGAAACTTACCATCTAATATCTTAGAGTAAATTTATGTAAATAACTGAGACACCCAAACACTTAGGCCCTAGTTTATTAGTGCTCTCAAGTACTAGTGGTGTAGCAGTTAGTATCTGACTTCCGATCCGAAAACCATGGGTTCGAATCGTACACCAATGGATTTTCCACTCGAAAAATTAAAGTGCGCAATGCAGTGTGCACCGTGTCTAAAACGGTGAAAGAAAACATCGTGAAGAAACCGGCTTATCCTAGAATCGAAAATCGTAGATATGCTTTGATAACCTTTGACCACACTGGTTCTTTCACAAGTGGCCACCATGCCCTTTTCAATTCCACAGATCAGTGATCTAACGCAGATGATCAAGAAAAACCTTTGACATGATGAAGAAAATTAAGGCTGTAAAAGTTGCAGCCCGACTAACGCCTACTTCTAAAAAGTTAAGAGGCCAAGCAAAAGACAGGGGTAGAGGATTAGTTGAAAATAATTTGTAAACTGGTAAATTCATATATATTTTATTTATACACAGGTACACAAGTATTGCAGGAACATTAATCTAAAAAATGAACTCGCAATTGAAAATCAAAATATATCTGCAAAGAGGAATGACTTATCGCGGCCAAACAAAATCAGTGCGAGGTCGCATATATTTACATATAGTTTTAAAATCCTACTCAGCCAGATTCTAGTAGTAATAAGCAAAAGAATAACTTTAATTTGAAATAAACAAAACGAAATTAACAGTAGATACCTAAATATGTCGTTTAGGTTTCTAGATGTTTATATGTAGTTGGTAGGTAGGTACAATTAAAAATAAATGCGTAGGTAGTCCCTACACTATCAAATACATGTTTTTAGTTAAGTGAAAAAACTACAGTATTTGCATACATTTTAAAGATGTTTTATAATTATTACAATATGTTCTGTGTTGTTGGATATATATCAATATTTACAAACCAGATCAAAAAACATACGTAAACAACAAAATTAATGATATAAGACTGAAAATGCAAGAATGATCACAGCAACACAGGGAATGCAAGTAAGTCGAATAATGCTAGCCGATAAACTTGCATTTTATGAAAAAACTTACCGTGATCGCTTACAAGTTCTCGAAAGCAACGAAAGTATAATTTGTCAATTACAACAGATTTTTTTTCGACATGTTTTTGAAGGCATGAGCCTGTGGAAGTCCACTGCTGGACATAAGCCTACAATAAAGAGTGCCATGTCGATTAATAAAAAATACGCAAATTCTTGCACTTAGCTTGCGCAATATAGGTACCTGTAGTTTTGTAAAAAGAAACCACAGGCTTATTTCTTGCATTTCTTTCTGATTTGGTCGTGGAGAAACAGGCAGTAGGTAAAATTGACGTTTCAAAGTGATCCTTGTGATTCTAAAATTAATTTTAACTTTGACTTTGTAAAGTTATAGCTTGGTCAATAGTAGATTTCCATGGCAAAATTTATGTACCAAGCTTCCATGTCTAAGCATTTTTGTCTATAGCAATCGTGCTTTCAAAATGCAGCAATTTACACTTCCTATCCTTAATATTAATCTTCTCTCCTTCTTCATTATCTTCTGTTGGGTAGGTCTTGTAGCGATGTAGTGGTGCACCACACAAACCTCTCTAGAACCGAATTTGTCGCCTCACTTCAAACAAATTCGGATCTACAGGGTAGATGTAGGGCACTAATTTTTGATGCCGATGTTAAGACAGTTTTTTTTCTGCGAAATCAAAAATAATTGAATCAAAACAAATGAAAAGTTATTTTGTACAAAACTTAGCAGTACGTAGGTATCTAAAACTAGAGTGAGTTCATTCAAAATTAGGTCTGTCAGATAGGTACTTCGTAGGTCACTGAATCGCTCATGGAATCTTAAGATTATTGATTTTATCAAATTAACGTTTTGTTGATAATACTGTTTGTAAGACAGCTATTTTAGATGACAGACACTAAAGTTAATCTAAAAATATGGACAAGTACCTCGCGATTTAACTCAGTTTAGGCTCAGCCATGTCATTTCAGGGTCTTTAAGGTATCATTGAATAGATGATGAAGTTAGACACTATCACGACAATAATATATTAATTGTAGTTTTTTTTAATTCAAGTGGGTTTTTTTTTATAATTCGTATTTTATTTTTCGTATTTTTTAAAAACAGTCAGTCAAAGTTGAGACCAAAGTTTCATAGAAAAGACACCAACGCGCACCGCATTGTTCTATCAAGCTCATTTAAGTATAGCTTTGAGCAAATTATTTACAATCACTGATAAAAAACTGGTGCAAGACAGCATAAGGTTAGTTTATTAATTGGCAAACCTTAAACTCAACTTGAGCAAGGACGAATTCAAATACGAAAGGATCTGTAATTAAATTAAACTTCAGTAACTTAAAGAAATATTAGTAATAATGGCATAATAACTACTAATTTAATCATAAATTGTGTGTTTAAGTGCCGATAGTTTTCCTAGAGCATTATAAGTAGTTTGATAGTTTCTAAAACTATTGTGATGGGCAATCAAAGGGATTTGTGAAAAAAGAGAATGGATGTGTGTGTGTACAAGAATGGGCAATATATAATTCAGAATGAGAAGTCTGAAAGTATCGCCCGTGATGGAAAAGTTGAGAAGTAAAAAGTTAGCATAGTATGGGCATGTCATGAGGAGGGAATAACGTCACATTACAAGAAGAGTGTTAAATATGATATGTGAAAGATGGCAAGTTTAAGAAAGCAGTGAGTACTGAGATGACGGCTGATAGAGGAGAGTGGAATAAGAAAACATGTTGCGCCGACCCCACATAATGTGGCACAAGGGCAAGAAGATGATGATGGTTCTCATAAAAATAAATAAATATATTAATAAGGAAATGGAAACTTCTCTGATTCCTTTGTTCTCTGTCTTAAATGGTAGCCAGCAAACTGCAAAAGGTCTGAAAAAGAAAAAAGAAAACTATAGGTTAGGCGCTGACTCATTCGATGACATACCTATAAATAAACGGATGGATGGCCCCTCAATTCCATATTTATTTTAAGACTCATTCATCAAAGTGATGTCAATGCACGTTACATTTTTATCGACACTTATGGCACCTCTAAATTGTCTTATTATCCGTGTAATTTCGGTAGCTACCCAAAAAACGTGATTGATCACCACAAACACTATTTACTAGAATAAATATTGTGACAGATAAGGACATCTATGTTTGGACATTCTTAAACAAGTACAAATACTGATTTATCGATAGTTACTTTATTGATGATATGTTAGGTTAAACGAAAGTGATAAAAATGAAAGTTATAAAATTTCATAGCGCATCGTTGGAACAAAATAACTTACGAGACAAGAATGTGTTTTAGATAGCGTATGCTAAATAGTGCTAATCACTACGAAATACATTTAATGCTTGGTTATTCACAAATGTTGCATCAGGGTTCTTAGTAAAATATTATGCAAGGTTGAATAACATTAGACGTAAGTATGAAGACAATAATAATTTATGCAGATATACGAAAGGTAATTTACAAAACCGACTCCAAATAGCTAGGAAAAAGATTTCACCAGTTACAATTGCTGTTACCTTATTTTACCGCGTTTGCACCCAAAACTCTATAAATGTACTTGCGACAATAATACGATGAAAACGTGACAATGTCTAATAATCTAAAATTACCGTTCTGTTCATCGAACCGACGCGTCACTACGTCTGCAAAGGCAATGCGACGTGATTCGCCACCAGCCTTGGTCTAACTAAAACGTCGCAAGTACTCCAAGTAGGTCAGACGACGCGCATGCGCCGGACGCGAGCAATGAGCACCGCCCCCGGGACAATGAATGGCCCCCACTCAACCAGCATTCCCTGACCTCCCCTATTCGTATTAAATGAAACGCTTCCCGATTCCGTACCTAAACGGCAGCTGGCAAAATCTGTTACCGCTAGTTGCTAAGCGATTTTGATTAGATCGATCGCAGATTATTCATTGGCTGATGGATGTTTTGAAGGTTTGATCTTTTGATTAGACACCTGAAAGGATACTGCTGTCTCTTATTATTGGTCTGTGGTTTTATGAAGTAACTTTTATTTGAATTTTATGAATTTAACTCTTTTTAACTCTTTAATACATATTGTAATTCATTTTAAATGTAGTAGAAGCAAAAAACTAATAAAATTTAGATCTGTTTATGATTTTGCATGTTTTATTACGACGCCCACTAAAAATTGTATGAATCAAGAGTCTCTTGTCTAATTTAGTCTTTTTATGGCTGTCACAGGAATAATTTTAATTCAGAAATGAAACTAAAAGTGGGCCAGTTTTACAACACATTAAAATCTATCGAGAGTTCACGTTCGTTTATGCTAAGGTAGGCAACTCAGAACCGGATTTTGGGAGCCAACGATCGCTTTATGATCTTTAAAAGCGAGACGATACGCAAAATCAATCAAATAACGGCATAAAATTTGCTATTAATTGACGATGATAACTCGAATCATGGCAATAAGTTAAATAAATCCAAGTTAAACAAATAAAGCATGTACATTTTCCAAGTCATTGTAATAAATTTAATGCGCTCCAAATGCTGTGTAATATATTTCAACTCTAGCAGCCTGCAGCGGTGACCTATTTCTGCGAAATAAATCTCACTACGCGAACGGTTAACTGTATTGTGGAATTTATGAATCCAAGCTCAGAAAAAAATGAGACTTACCACGGTAATGGCAATAAAGGCGATCCAGTAACTGAAGCGACTGAAGCGACTGAAAACAAAAACGAAAAAAATGAGCACTTTAAAATAAAACAATGATGTGATCACTGCAAGAGACGCCGTCTATCTGATGTGTTCTCACACGATGTATCGCTAGCTATTGGTGATGAAAACTGTTAGTAAGCTACTAATTGTACGGTAGCCTACATATGCGGCGGTAATTGGCCCATTTACACATTTCGTTAGTTCGCTCTGCATAATTGCTGCTTGTTTACACGGGAGATGAGAGAATGTGTGAGCCACGAGCAACAAAAATTAGGAAATTAAATGAATGGAACGATAATGAAATAGGTTTTCATACCGGAATAGGAGCAAGTACTTATTATGTAGTTCTGACGCGTCATAGAAAATACCAGATGAAACAGTCATCTTTGAAATTATGCTCAAACTGTTATAATAAATTAGTTATGAAACAAATTTCCATCACTTGTGGAACAAAGTTAAAATTTGTCATTAATAACCTTCGAGAGTCCTCAAACATATAAAAATTCAAATAGCGAACCATGAACCAAAAAGCAGCAAAAATAAAAAAAAAGAGATTTCATTTTTTCGAAATATTCCTTTGATAGGCACTTACATGTGGGTGCATATGGAAGCGTCATTTACATTTACTTTGCATGATCATAAGACAATAGTGTTGGTTAGGTTATTTAAAGCGCTTGTACAAATATTATTTTATGACGGAAAATAGATAGGTACCAGCATTTGAATTCATAGAGACACTACTGGAGTTATATTCAATGGATGATGTCATAATTATCAAGCATCAATTAAACACATTTTATATAGAAAATAATTTAATGTGGGTTATCGTAATAACGATGATTTGTATCATATCATTGTAATTTGTTCAACGTCAAAGTTATTTAGGTATTCTACTCAAAAACAATTGACAGTTCTGAAGAACTAAGGACTAAGATACCCGTTTAAAATCTTATTGAAAGTGGATCGAAAGTAGGGGCATGGGTTATATCGAGACCGGGTTGTGAAATAACTAGGAGTTGATTTCATTAGGGGTTCAATTATTTTGATGAATATATTTATTAAGACGTAAACATATTATTTTGACGTCGTCATAAATATATTCTCCTTTTTTTATAAACTTGTATATAGGTAAAGATAAAACAACCTTAGAAATTTTATCAAAGGACTTCAAAGAATTTTGCTAAATGTTAGTACCTACCACAAGTGATGAGTAATGCAGAAGCTATCATTGAAGCGCTAACAAACACCGACCCAGAAAGTGTACTCAGGCAAAAACAATTAACGGGAATGCTTTGTAACGCCGAAAACACAGAAACTATTGTCTGTGATAGGCTTTATAACTTGGTTCGTAAAATATCTCTGTTTAAATAAGAATAAAATATAATACAAGATTTTTTTTACAAACCATGTTATAAAAAAATCTATTGTTGCATTCATAATTTCTTCGAATTTAATGTTGTTTTAGTTAAAATTGTGTAAGATCTAAAACATTATAAGAGAAGAAAAACTAAATAAATAAAACAAGATAATATGATTTACCTTTCCATTATGAAAGATAAATGATGAATAATCTTTCATAATGGAAAGGTAAAGTAGCGGAAACCAGAAATGGTATAGCAATAAACGGGCAGACTATTAAGTAAATACTTATTAATAAGTTGAATTGCCACTGAGGATGCCTATTGGGTCTATTATAAGGCCTAATAATTGCCAAAGCACGCAAATTTTCAAGAATTTACGATTCTGTCAAACACGTGACTAAAATTGAGAATACTAAAATAGTGATGGAAAAATTAAGTTATGACTTACCTAATCAATACTGAAGCTCGGCACCATGCTCGTCTATCGGCCTTGAAGCTGTTGAAAGCTCGTGCCTGAAATGATTTACATTACGCAAATTATTATATTTGCTAAATAATCTATTATTTTATTGTATGTTGCAGATTTTACATAACGCGTCCACGGAAGGAAACTGACCTTGTTCATCCTGCTTGATACGCGCCAAACTGGCGTTGACTAGACTTGACAATCCCGCCAAACATGGCTGCCGCTCGTGTGGGAAGCGGAAATACACGAATTTTCACGAGTGAGAAAGGATAGAACAGTCTCAGTGTATGTGCAAAAAGGAGACGGATGACAGGTCCTGGCAGTTCGGACTTTTAGACAGAGATAACGATATGAAATTCGACGGGCGTATGAAGGAATAGAAAAATCGTTTAAACGGTTTTTAGGGTGGAGTTGTCTGGACTTTCGGGTCGACGAGACTCGCAGATGGCAACAAAAAGGGACAAGCCATGACAAAATTTTTGGGAATAAATTGAACGACATTTTTGCTTTCCGTGCAGGAATGAAATATTTTTGTTCCACTTATCCTGAAGAATAAATCAGTTTTAGCTGTTCCTTAATAGTATTAACAGATTACTTGATTATCAATGTTATGTATAGTATCAATGTTAAAAACTTATAAACACCCAGTAAGTACCTAGGTAGGTACCTACATAAAAAAAACTATAAATCATAACAAAATTTAATGTAGTTACGTAAATATATAGACTCTGTTTCTAGATTTGATAATTCTCTACAGAAATTAAACAGATTTAGGGAAATTGATAACTGAACTCCTTACCAGGGGTTACTGACACAAAAATGATAGTTATTTCCTGCTTTATTAATAGTCATTTAATCCAAACGACCTAAGGAAAAGGTACCTAGGATATCAAATATTTTTTATGAGTGTTTTGAATTGAACCTTGGCATATTTGAAGTTTTTGGCTTCCAAAGGCTCTTAAACGGGCTACAAAAAAGCATCTTGCTGGAAATCTTGCTCAGCAATATGTACTGCAATAATTTTGCCATACTCAGAAACTCACTGACGGAAAATAATTTACAGTACAAACAACTATAGGTGCTCGAAATATTGATCTTTGAATGTGCCTGGGACTACTGCGCAGCCAAATGGCTAACTCAAGGAGGCCTTGTTATTTCGGCAGAACCGATAATAGTTTTGTAGGCAGTATCACAAGGTAAAACTACTAAATCACGATTTCCCCAGAAGCCTATCTTATTCAAACAGCTTTATCAGCAAAGAGCAGGTGATAAACAATATAGGGTATAATCTCCTTGATACGTTGCTATAATCTGAAAGCAAACATTTGAGATGGCAGCTTCCGTTGCGTTAATCTGTATTTTATCTTAAGGTATATCAGTACAAAGCACCTACTGAATAAGGTTGATTAATTGGTGTTATGTATATTTCATACAAAATTTGTGACGAAACTTTATCTAGTCAGTTTTTATCTACTTACTTACGTAACATACGATTACCTCATGTTATACATGAAATCAGAACCTTTAAAGAAATAATGAAAAAAAATAATTTTGGAAAAAATTATAGATTGCACAAATTAAAAACACAATAAATTCATATTGTAAACACGGGAATTTTCACGTACCTTACTACGGCACAGAATAAATTCGTTAAAAAAGAAACAGCCTTAAAAAAATATATTTATTTGTTATAAATCAATTTTCTAAATAAAGAAACTATAAATATATCGCATGAATAGATCAAATAAGCCGCATTGTTTGAAGATAGTAAAGTTGGTAATGATAAGCCAAAGTAAAGCTTCCCTCGAGACACGCAAGAACATTACTTATTTAGGTATCTACCTACCTACAGTTTATGAACTTTGGAAGTTTTAATGAAAATAACTTAAGGTAATAAAATACATTATAATACTTATATAACTTTGTCACGCGAGATATATCAAAAATCCCCTAAGAGTTTGATTTGTGGCTTTGTAGACTATTTTTCATTTCATGAGAAATGATCGTTGATAGTGTACAATTTAATTTAGACGTTTAATTTTCAAGGAACAGTGTTATTTCCTTTATTTTTGCATAACCAAACTTGAATAAAAAAAAATCTATTTTAAAGTTTTAATTGTGCCTATCACTGGGAATACCAGATTGTAATAGGCCATGATTTTTAAATTATTCGATAACTAGGTACTATCATAACTACGTGATAGACAAAATTGCATTGCATTGAGTTGTTGACGTAATTGTGTTCGAAGTTGGTTTATTTATTCATTATTGATGACCAATGGTTAGTAATCAAACACTATTATAATTTACCTTCATTTTGCAATGGATTTGGTGGTAATTCTTCAAGAAATACGAAGATACGAACTTGTTTTGCATTGTCCTGGTTTGCTTCTCCAACTGCCACGTCATAAATCATGGAGCCTTTTTATATCTTAAGTACAGTCGGCAACAAAAAAACAGTACAAACAGGATATATACATGAACAATTAAAAACTTTTTTTTTTTACCAAAAATACTGTGAACCGATAACAGCAAAAAAAATAATGGATTATAATTAGTATAATTTCAATGACTACCAAAAACTCAAAGTAGCTAAAGAGCGCCTACTTTTGTTGCAGAGTTCAACTGGTACATAAAAATATTTTTTAGAGATAACAAAATATTTTAGGTGTGCCGTTTATTCTGTTGTTTCTGTTCTTATAAGCAATTTCACTTTTAACATAGTTAGAGTATAAAGTTGTTTAGTAAATTGACCATCTGGTGTAACCTTTATCGCTGACTGTACACACTCCGTTCCATGATACAGAGTCATAAACCGTACAATTCTTGTCACGTATAGGTGCTAGTATGAAAGATTCCATGTACACTGCATGTTTGTAAAACGAATACAGTTCGCAACATGACTTCCTATTTCCGGACATTTTATGATAGGTGTTTTCGACATTCATGTCCTTGTAGCTGAGGGGGAAAAGTTAACTGCCATAGCGAATCAGAAAAACAAAAAAAAAAACAAATCTGTCAAAATTAAGTAGTTAGGTATGTAGTGTCGAAAATGGCAAGACACCGCATTGCAAACTGTTTCGAGTTTAGTGTCTTTTTAGTTTGAAGTAGTCCATTAATGCAGTAAGAGGATGTAGATTCTATATTATTTTTCTGAGGAGTACATTTTGTATTCTGAATTTCAGAAATAACCTCACGTTTGATAGAAACTCCAAAAAGAGGAAGTAAGTAGATATCTATCATAACTAATTTTCCTAATAATGAAAGGTACCTAAAGAGATAACGATGTGTTTTTCAAATGCCTTAACGATGAAGGGGAGCCAAAAGGTCGAAGTTTTAATATTGAACATTAGCATGCATAAAGGAGAAATCAGAATATTATCAGAAGCCCGGCTGGATTCCGCACATGCGTAGAAGATGCCACAGTATCGACTGACTACGCCACGCCTCTCCTACCCTTTACAGACTCCGCGCCCTGATCACGTAAATAATACAATAAAATAATACAACCCCACTCGATTTGAATATCTCTCGAAATCGGAATTAAGCCCAGTCCAGACTGTGCTATCTACTAGCTAACCAACTGACAAGCCAAAACGATAATTGTTGTGTAACAGTTTTAATAGGTGCAATTACGTACCAATAGGGACAATAGAAAACGAAACCTTCCAAAGCAAGAAATAACTCTAAAGTTTGACGCCACGTGCTACTAATATACTCAATAGAAAAGTTACAAAATCAACACCCTTGTACCTATTTAGATGACAGTCCCCGCACATGTCGCAACCAGACACACACCTACACTGATTTGTAATGCGTCAGTTTTCAAATTACTAGGGCGTTGATTGACTTAGCAACTGGTTTCATAAGGGCCTTAAATGACGGAATGTATTCCCAGTGCAATTTCTAAACTTATGGAACACCTAGTTACCTGAACGACAAGGCGTACTGTACCAAAAATGGTCAGCTTGATAAAATCCCTCAAGGAATTATATTAAACATATTATTTGTATGGTCAGTCTTGAAATGGACATGACAATCCTGATTCGTTTTGAATTAAAATTAAAGTCTAATTTGTACAAAGAGAAAGTTAATATTAATAGTAAGCATTGATGCTTAGTGAATTAATAACTATTAAACAGTTTCCTGTTCTCAAGCTCAGCAAATATTGTAGGCCTTATTTGAACAATTCATTAGCTAACTCAAGCTTGTTTATGATGTCAAAGCTAACAATTTACTCGTTTGGCAACTATCCATGTGTGGAGTAGACTTTACCAAAAATGGTGAAGTCGTTGACATATCAACAGAGACACAGATGATTAATTCAATTTTGATAAAGACATAAATCAAGTTACGTGAACGGGCTTATCCTACTACTATTATAAACGCGAAAGTTTGTGAGGATGGATGTTTGTTACTCTTTCGCGCAAAAACTACTGAACGGATTTTGATAAAACTTTACAGTAATATAGCTTATACATCAGAATAACACATAGGCTACTTTTATTCAGGTATCTCGCGGGCGCAGCCGTCGACAGAAGCTAGTATAACATAAATCAACAGTATATTGATGTTAATATTGAAAAATAAAATAGATTAAACGTCAGTACGAGAACTAGCTAAGTAATCAAAAAACATTTTAAAGTTAAAATTATAAGACTAATAAACAAAAAAAAAATTGTCAAATAAAAAAAATATATTACCTGAAGGTATAAAACCTTCTTGGGATGTAATTCTAAATTCAAAAAGTAATGGCGCTTACCAGGCGAGCGTTGGGTGGCGCGCGGCAGGCGGCTGCGCTTTGCGGAGTGGCGTGGACGACAGGGCCGCTACGTCACACCCGCCTGCCGTACCCCGCCCTTCCCGGTTCCACAGATTTGCCTACTCACCCCCTCGCTAGCAATATACCCGGGCTGGGCAAACCTACTGAGTATTTTTAAATTGAGTGTAAAATATGCGATTTTCAAATAAATTGGAAAAGGTCACTGGCCATTTGTTTTTTAGAATAACTCATTAGATTCCACTTAAGATCGGTGGAGCGTAGATTTTGTCCGAGACACAGTGCCACGGTTTAATATCATCAAAAAAACTATTTGGCTATCGTTCTACAAAAAATGTTTTTTTTTTTAAATGTATCTATGTACAAAGAACAAACAAAGTAGAAAACTATGTGTGCACGTATTTGACAATGAAACCGTTACCGTGGCTAGGCGTCTGACGTAACCGACACTGTAAAGACGCGTTCACAATAGCATAAATAGATGTTGCGCGAATTCATAAAAAAAAATTAATAAAAAAAATATATCTTTAAATATATATAACAGTAAAATAAAAGCAAAATCCTCAGTGTTATAAGAGGACACGCAGACACAATTTTATGGAAACATCTTTAATTAGTATCGAATGAAACAGCCTTTCCTCTAAAAGTAGGTGTTCAGTAACTAGAACTTTAAATGTTTAATTGTGATTAAAATACAAAAACAAACACGCTCACGACTATAACACCCATGACGGACATTCTCAGATTCATACTCATTAGGCAGATCTATAAGGATACCAAGTTGGGGGGTAGTCAGAGACACGTGCAAACATTATATATGGCACACGTTTTGCATTTCATTATGAATTCCACGTGACAGATTGCAACCCCAAAGTCGCTAATTTTAACACTAACCGATTGTGAATTAAAATAAAATAATCAAAATTAAAAGTGTGTTGTGTTATTTGTGTAAAAAGGTAAATAATTTTTGGCGTCTACATATTTTTTTTTATCAGACCTAGTAAAAAATACGTTAGTAAATAATGCACAGAATTGGAATTTTCGGATCACATTTTTTTTTTTTTTTTAAACACCAAACAGTGATATAAATAGTCCTGATCCCACACAAGGATTACCTGTATCGTGGGTATCAGGATCTACAACACCCATATCCGGAACAAATATCAGCAAAACATGGAAACATTTTTTCAGATTCAGTGTGGACACGGGCGATGTCGTCACCGCGACACGTCCGTCCGCTCATGTCCAACAAACACCGCCATATGGCATCCGAGCGTTCTCAACGATGACTCAATACTATGTTATGTATTGTTGAACGAATCTAGTGAACCGTGTAAAATATCATCATCATCTTTCTACTGTGGAATTGGTTTAACTCTTCTCGTTATCCCATGGGGTCGAAGGGGGGCAATAGGAATAGCCCACCTACTTTTGTTTTATATAATCAATTGTAATTTTTTTGGTGTTAGGGTCCGGTCAAATTGACGCGGTGGCAGTAGCGATGGCGCTGGCGGTGGCGGTAATATATTATCGCAATTTTTTACAATCATTTTCCTATAATCGCCAGCGCCGCCGCTGCCATTACCAGTTTAATCGAGCCCTTAATAAAATAATGACATTATAACTAGTAGACCGCCCTTGTTAAGTATTTTCTAATTAAACTTTATTTTTACGCTGTATATTATCCAGATGATGTGAACTTTCGAAATAACCATTCGTAATGTGGGTGCATTACACGCCACAACCAAACATAAAAATAAAAAAAAACACACTCGCGACTGTTTTCCCCATGATGGAGATCCATATTCAGTATGCAGTACTCAGTATCAGCCAAGTACGGGGTAGTCAGTCACACGTCAAAATATTATATTCGGCACATGGCCGCATTTTGCAAGCAGTTAGCATTCTACGTGACATCCAAAAAAATTCGGAGTTACATCTATGACTCGATTCTGTTCAGATTTCATAAAATTGATGATGCCTTATAATTCATCATGGTAGCTAAAAAATATTTGAAGCATTTAAAATTATGCAGGCTTAATTTTATGCCTAATTAATATAAAAATGAGACAGATAGTTTTTCCTTTAAAAACAAAAGCATCGTTCTTTAAATTTTTTTAATTCGAATAAAGCTTAGCTCAAAATATTTTTAAACATCGAACCTTCGAATTCATTGTAAAAAGTTAAAACGTCGCTTCGCTGGCCCCACGTCAATCAAAAACTGGATTATTTTGCTCGGACGCGGACGCTCCGAACCAATCCCGCGCCACCCTTCCCCTATTGGTGAATTTAAAAAGAGAATTTCAATTTAATCCGGTCCCCTTTGGAATTTAGCTGGCAGCCGGCTCTGTTGTCTAGTGCTTTTGAGACGTTATTGAGAGTTCCAATTTTATTTTATCCTAGATTTGAACATTACTTTCGACTAATCACGTTGAAAAATATAAAAGTTGTTTGTACAGTACGTTATCGTATATTTATAATTATTAAGGACGGTTTTTTTTATTTTTAAATCGTTCGTTATGTGCAGCTTATAATAATGCAACTGCGGAAAATACGTTTATTTTGAAAAATACTTACCTATCAAACCTACCAAAAAAAAAAGTCTCAATCCAATTTCGTATTCGTGGAAAGAAATCGGTATTACATTGGTTTATTCGGTTTTATTCGTTACCTCGGTGGCGCGGCGGACGAGTAGCCAGCTGCAACACAAGAGGTGTGGGTGCGATACCCGCTGCGGGACAAATGTTTATATTATATATGTTCCAAAACTGGTTGTTTTTTTAAGGTACCACGGTACTGATATTTCCTCATACCCAAGACTCAGGGAGTCCTAGTGTGGGATCAAGACTGTGGGGGGAAGAAGATGTTTATTTATGTATGGAAAACTTTGTGATGAATACTCAAATGTGTTTTTTTTTTTTTTTATAAAAAAGAGACAAACTGAATTTTTTGCTATGCTCTTTTGACATTCATAGAAGAATGAAAGAGACCACCCATGAAAGTTGTTTAGTAAATTTCATCACCATCTATCTAATTACGTACTGAAGACCTCAGAAGAAGAAGGAAGCAATAGGTAGAATAGGTTTAATTCTGAAGTATAGGTACTGGACCTAAAAATCGATTCGATTAATATTACACCAAACAGATTGCCTGCCCGCATATACCAAACAGATTGCATGGTTATTTATAGGACTATATCGTTATAATCGTCATTTTATGCGTTTTTCAAGCCTTCCACGTGACAGGTTTGCAAGCCTATCGGCGCTTCTTGGAACACTAACCTATTCAAAGTTTATCCAATCGGTTCAACCATTACGGAGATTATTAGGAACAAACATCGAAATTTTCAAACAATATATAGGTACTTACATACATACTAATATATTTTTTACTAATATATTAAGAGTTTGCATTAGGCATCTTACACAAAGTACTTCGTAGGTATGTTAAAATTAAAATAAGTGCAGACAGCATGCATTTCATTGGCAATAGAAAATTAATAGTGGAGTCGAGTAACCAGCGGTTGTTTGGGTATAATAGGACTAAATCGTTCTAAATTTAAATTTCTGTGTTCGGTGCGTGCAGCCCCCCTATTAGGTTATGTATCTAAAAGTCACAGGCCGATGAACGTTTGACAAGTAAAATAATCATCACAAACCCGTATTCTGTTACCATATTCATAGTAACTATGTGCCATATAAAATCATTTGACTTGTTAAACCTTCGTCACCGAGTGCCTTTCAGATACCTAATAGTGCCTAATTCAAACTTTTCGGTTTGTTACGAGTTTGGTTCAGTTTATTTAAATGAAAATTTCATTCGTATGTATGTATGTATATACCTATTGTGTGAAAATTTAGATGTTTATTGCTAATAATCTACGTTATGGTTGAACTGATAAAATTTATTTAAATACCTAGGTTAGTGTTACCTACCTACTATCGTACTTCACATCAGCTCTTGTCTATATGTATATTAGGCATTATAACATCTGTCAGTATGTCTATACCGAAATGCGAAAATCAAAATTTGGTGAAGACGCGTAAGCGCGCCGTCTTATGTGGCGGCCATATTTTATTGTTCTTTTTCGGTCGACCTAAGACAAGAATAATCCCATTCATAGAAAGTCAGGTATAAAACTCGAGCGACTGTTTTTGTTCGGAAGTTTGAAATGCAACAAATCGCTACCTAGGTAGGTACTTGGTCTGTGTTGCTAATGGGATTATGTTGGCTTATTTTAAGCTTTGTTTAAGGAGATTTGGAATAAGGTGTTATAGAAAGTGATATTATCCAATGGATAGCTAGGTATAATTAATAGGTATGTACTTACAAAAGGCAGTTTGATACCTACTAGGACATGTAAGTAGGTACAAAAGCGAGCTTAACTTATCCTATCTTAGGATATCTGCTTAGGTAGGTAATATGAATCGAAAACATACCTACCAAGGTACCTAGGTACCTACCTACCTTGTGATTTTTTTCTTCTTGCATGTTTTTTGTAACCGTACCATTAGGTATTGCCTAGTCTGTTGGCAGAAACTGGTCAAAATTTTGGACTGCAAAAATATCTAGTCGGGGGTAGAAAGTAGTCTACTTATTAGGTAGAACGTGCAATTTAATGCTTACAAGCATTATGGGAAGAAAATGGACTCGATAGGTTACACCTGAATATAAAGTGACAAAAAATAGGTACCTTAATGTGAAGATGTGACACTACGTGTAACAAAAACATCACAAATGACAAATATTACAAAACAAAGTCAAAAAGGAAAAAAAATGAAAAGTGCACTAACCTGTGAAGCAATTCTGGCTCGCTGCAGGATTTCCGGTTAAGTACCTACGTAGTTTTCTAAGAAATTCTTAGCATAAACCCTAGTAGTGTATAAAGTGGCCACCACTAAGCCAGTGACACCGATGATCGTAGGTTCGGACCCCAAAAAAAATATGCGGCATCGTAATCGACATGTCACAGAGGCAAAAATTTTGAAACAATTAATTCTTCAACATAGCTCATCACGACCTTTTTTAGAGCCAACGTAGTTAGGTAGGTACTTTGTTATGTACCTACCTAATTACTATCTTAGGAAGGTACCTACCATAGTCACTTCACTTCTCTTAGGTATGCATGTGACCAAGTGGTGACTTGATTAACGATGGAGGCATTCTAAAATATAACCGTTTGATATTCAACAATTATATTCGTAATCAGCCTATTTGAAAAAGCTTTTGAAACAAAACTAAACGCCGGGCAAAATCACTAGAAGGGCTATGCGTCTTCGTGGTCGTTCGAAGGAAGTTTTGAACGAAAGCTCTGCTTATCATATTGAACTGCTTTACCGACACAAAACAACGCCACCTAGCGGAGAGTAGCTGCACTATAACGTTAACTATGTGGGGACCCTCACCCCCCGCAGTAGAGGGGCGCCCTTAGAGGCGCATGCCCGCCCGCTTCAGAATTGGGATTATTGATTTTATGTTAGTAATTAAAACAAAGTTATTATTTCCTAAGAATTCACATATCAGATACACGAAAATGATAAATCGTACGCTTTAGAGAGAAACCAATGTAAAAAAATGATATTACTCACCCTCACTACGCACGGCGCGGCGTCCTCAGTGCTACGAAAAATCAATACTTTAACCAAAACCCTTTAGTATCAAATATTTACTTTCCCCGTGCAATAAAACACCGTAGAAACATTATTCACACTCGTCTAACATTAGAAATCAAAGTATAATCACTATTTACAGTTACAAAACAATTCTAAAAATATTTTTTTACAGCGAGCTCTAACAAGACCGGCTAAGCTGAAAATCCAGTGAGTGTGGCAAAAAAAAACTCTAACTTCTCGACCTTGGGCGACACTTGTGGAGAGCTTTGGAACTATCTTACCTTTTTTATTTCAAGCTTACTTTGAGATTCCGGGTCAGTTTTCTAGATGGCGCTAACTTACCATGAACCATCCACCAAAATATTTTACTTTATCATGTAGTTCCAAGATATTTTGAGAGATGTCACTATAAACAAAATTTACATATTTAAAAAAATATCGGGCAGAGCGACGCGACGTGTAGTAAATTATCTATTGCAGCGTCCCTAGTGACTTGTGACTATACAACATATCTAAGAACCATCCTTGATGTCTTACAAGTTTTTTGCACAAAAAATGCACTAAGTGAAAATTTATTTTTATTGTAATCGGTTTTTTTAGATAAATTGTAGCAGACAAACAAACAAACAACCTCTTCGTTGAACACACATACGGGCTCCCTAACGTCGCTGGTAAAATACGGGCTATCAATTATTTGGACGAGAAAGAAATTTTAAACTACATGCTGAATGGAAGAAATAAGTTTGGTAGAGGTAGTAGGTATGCTTGCAAAAAAAAGCAAAAAAAAAAAAAAAAGTAAAAAGCAAGTATGCTTGCTTACTTTATTAAGTATGTAATTAGATCATTGGGGTGATCTTAAATACTGGTTGAGCCGGTAGAGAAAAGTGACGCTTCGGTTAACTTAAAAATAACAAACAAGCAACAGATATATACTTATCCTGATCGCGCACTTAGATTCCCTGTGTCGTGGGTAACAGGAAGGTAGATTGATCTGCACTAATATCGGAAAAGCTTATCAGAGAACCATGCATGTCTAAAAGTAATATATTTACTATCTAAGTACTTAAATTATTTACTGATAACTGACTGTTAGCATATTTTGTATTACCTTTAGCCGAGCGATAAAAAGTGAAACAATGCCGTCGATTCTTTTGTACCGTCGGTCGGCGTCGCGCGCTCTCATTTACTGATAGTGCATGCGAGAAAGAGATGGCAAGAACTTTACGCCTTTCAAATGCATGTTTGAAATCACGACTAGACTAAAATTGTCTTTAGTTACTGTTAGTAAAAGAGAGAGAAAGATTTATTAAGTTTATTTGGTGTAGAAGATAATCGAGGCCATTATAAAAGATATGTTTATTTTGTATATGCAGTATAAAATCACACTAAGTCCAAAAGAGAATCTTATCAGCCGTCAGGCACATCATGTTTCGCAAAGTGCGTGTTATGAAAAATGATTCGTTACATTGAACACACCTTATTGTGAGGTACGATCCGATGTCCACAAACGTCAGACAGGCCAACATTAATTATATTAGTCATTGTGCTGCCAGAATGTATCTGATATTGCTTGGGAACTTTGAAATACCTACTTATTTTAACGGTAGGTATTCAAATGCTAAGTAGGTAGTTATTGAAGTCATTGTTTGACAATTATTGTCTCATACAGATACAAAGAAAACTATTTATTTTGAATTCAAGTAGGTATACCTAAATATCCAAACGGTTTAGAATCTACATCATTATAAAAATAAAAGTATTTTTATCAAACGTTTGGTCTTGAATTGATTCTTCATTCATTTATCCAAGAGTAATGCTCTTTATACGGCTTCACTCGTTTTAGTACCCTAAAAAGCATTATAGCCATTCAGATGTCATGTTCATTCTTTGTTATTTGTTTTTAAAGTTTATAACTCTTTATAAAATACATTGATATTTTCGCATTTATAACATTAAAGTAGGATAAAATTAGCAACAAACATCCATGCATATTTTGACATTAAAATTAGTCGGAATATTAGAAAAATGAGCCAGATAAATTGAGGATGAGAAAATTTGTGGTGTCGTTCAAATATTATGATGCCTGCTTGCATCTTGCTATTTTTTTTGCTGTTTATACAAATTTTAAAGGGTTCTTTACATATAGAGTGATATAATGTTATATCATAATAACATAGCAAACATAACAGTGTAGTATAATAGCTAAAGCCTTCTAACGCCCGAAACATTGCATACCGAATGATTTATAGGTCCAGCTACATTCGCGACCTACAAACTAAGGCTGGCTCCTCATTTTTCGACACTCTTTTGTTGCCGGCACGTGGTGGCGCCCCGGCTTCGGCTGTCATGTCATGCTTCCATTAATCATCTCTCAATACTGCCATCAAATAGAGGCGTCTGGATGGCGCTACCTACATTCGATAACTTTCTTTTTGCTAAAATAATCAGTGGTTCTATAGAATTACGATTTGCTTTAGCTAGATTCTCCAAAATTGGTGAAATAATTACACCTATCTACCGTTAAAACTAGAGCCGACAAACGAGAGATTTGCCACTAGTTTTGTGGCGTTGGATGATGTGGATGATGATAGTTTAATAATAAAACACATGTTTTATCATCATAATTTATTTTAATATCTTCACCAATTTTCAAATTTATTACACTTTAATTACATTATAATAATTTAAATGATCAAGTAGCATACTTCTAGAAACCTCATTTAAATTGGAATGAACGATTAACATTATCGTAGGTATTAGAAAAGAAATAACGTTACTTAAAGTTTACAGAAATATTATACAGAAATACAAATAAGTACTTAAAACTGAAACAAAAGCCACTCCTATTGCACAGCATCAACAAAAAGCATGAGATGTTAGTAATGTAAAATTTGAACATTTTCAATTCATTAAATCTGTTATAAGTTTCTAATATTTACAAACAATAAATAATACAACAAATTAATCAGACGGAGATATCAATAAGCGTTTACAAAACGTAATTAATCAAATACCAAAAAAATCAAATCGTATTGTTCCACTTATGAATATATAAATTTTAACAAAATATCACAGTTGACCACGACATACTCATAAAAATGTGACAACAACAAAAATAATTATGAATGTCGCCATCATAACAAAACATGAAATTTTGAGTGAACGTAATTTTAGACGGTAGAAGAAAAACATGAAATCTTAACTTTTAAGTACATTTACAAATACGACATAAAATACTTTATTTAGGCAGGAGAAATATTTAATGGTATTTTTTGTGTGGAAACTTTAAAAACCATAGGGTTTTTTTTATCTAAAGACATAATTTTATGTACCAACTAATCTTAAACTGAGTCTACTTAATAAATAGCTACTTACCTTTTTTATTTACAAACTAAGGACAGGAACATAAAACAGTTCTTGGAGAAGTTTACCGAAATATATTAAAATTTTCATCAATAATAAATTTCTAAGGCGATAAAGTTATTTACATTAAGGAATCTATCTATTCACATTTAACTTATTTACTGCAGTTATCAACGAAATTTACACCTCTTTTACACGCAGCGTCTAATTGTTAATAATATTTTTGACCAATCATAGTTTGGATAGGAATTTATATATTAACGCTGATCTGTCTAATGTAGAATCTAAGATGAACATTGTTTTTCGTGTCTTTACATGTTTTCTCAGATTCTTCATGTCCAACGTTTATGCTATCCCTGTACAATTCCGAATTTGTTATATCAGTGATGACTAATTATTTTTTTACGCAAATTCATGTACAATATTTGTTTTTAGTTGTGGTCAAATATGGTAATTTTGCCATTAACTTGATTTACAATACATTATAACAAGGTATCTTTAACTTGATAGGAATCAAATAATGCAAATCAAATTGAATTACAGCTTATATGACTAGGTACATTTTTTTCTCTACATCTAATTAATACCACTTCCTTTTCAAAAATTGAAAATTTTATTATGGAACACGAAATAGTATTTTAACTAAGTTTAAGGTAGGTAATACTTTTCACAATGCAACGTGTTTTATCAGTCACCAAACCACACAACACCGTATTGAATAAACACTTTAGTCTTCACGTGATTGTTGAACGTCAACAATCAACGAAATTAAACTATTCAAAAATCGTTTTCCAAATTTTTCGAACAGCGAATAACTGACCAGTCTGGTTGTTGTAACACCCTCATTACAAAATTATCCAGTGTAATTGAAGACGCTACACACAACCCCGCAGAACGGACGACTGTTTAATTCAATAAATCAGTTATCCGCTGTTCGAAAAATTCCACTGATCCTATGCGGACAGATGCGCAAACTGGCTCGGGTGAAGGTCGAACTGGTAGGGGTGGCCATACGGATTCATGTGGTAAGGCACGATGTTCATCGATGCCATTTTGTGTTCCTTCTTCCACTTCATGCGTCGGTTCTGGAACCAGATCTTGATCTGTCTCTCAGTGAGGCAGAGCGCGTGCGCGATCTCGATTCTCCGTCTCCGCGTCAGGTACCGGTTGAAGTGGAACTCCTTCTCCAGCTCGAGCGTCTGGTACCGCGTGTACGACGTCCTTTGACGCTTCGTCTCGCCATTCGCATTCACTGTACCTGAAAAAGTTAAAAACATTCATGACTACCGTGTCAAAGTTAAATTATGTTATGGGTACTGCGCATTAATTGCATAAGTCCGTTAAGTATATTCTGGTCACAAAACGCGAGGCACGTTAATATTTAGATCTGAATGTTCGTTTGAGCGCCAATGAATAGTTGGCTCGATCGGCTCCGTGCCCTGCCACGCTTGCTCGATTGTGATGTACAGCTTGCGGCGACGCGCTCTCCTACAGATTTCTATTCAAAAATATCTACAAACATGATGTACCTACGTATTGTGCAATTTATTTAATTTATTTCCCTGAGCTGTCACATTTTTCCTAATTTATATCTTGTATCTAGACTGCGACACCTTTCTCATGATTGTTTTGGCACGTGTTTGTTCCTGTATAAACTCACATCAGGGCCAAGATAAACTTATCGAACCATTTGTGCTCGCGAAGTGCAATGGTTCGATTAAATTGTTGTTATTTTAACGTGTTGCGGAATGACCGGAGGCGGTTGTGTAAACATTCTGAAGCAACTGTACATCCTTTATCAAAGGAGGGAGTGCTGTGATGGTACGGCATCTCTCGAGTCATGGGTTGCATGCCGCACCTGTCACGGCTTGTCGACGGTACGGCCCACCGCTTGGTCGGCTTGGACACCCGCCAGAGCTCTTGTGATAAATACGCGCCCGTCTCGTGTGTGTCTACCAAATTAAACTGTACCATTTGTAACATTTCTTTAAGCAGCTCATACCACTAATGAGCTGGACTCGTCATTATTGCTGACCCGAACTGAAGTGATGAGGGGTGTATATCATATTGAGGTGCCACAGTCTTTGCGTTCTATCTTGATTGAAATTGACGATACAAAAGGTGGATATTAATTCACTACAGCCATATTTTCTGTTACACCGTCAGTTGTCAATACCCGTGTCAATAAAGATGTAAAAAAACATGCATATTCGATAAAGTACGAGTTATAAAAGTCGACAAGTAGCCGCAGCAAAAACCCTACGAGATTGAAATGTTAGTGACAGCTTGATGCACAAACAACAGACAGACAGCATTATTTTAACATAATCCTTGTACAAAATCGAAACGAATGGACACAATACGGTATAATTTGAATTTCAATATGAATACGTGAACATTTCAGATGATTAAACGTTCACATCTTTAAAATTTGAATTACATTACGTTTGAAACAGTTGATGTTGTGAATAACAGGGAAGTGCAACTATTCATCGTACCAACTTATTAGTCATAGGGCATGATTAAAAACTATCATGATTAATGCATGATTAATAACAGCAGTACGTGATGTGTGAAAAAAACCATTTGTGATCGATCTTATGTTCCCGTAACGTAATAATGTTAATACCAAAACGCATATGTTATTAATTTAAATTTATTAAATTGTTTTATGACAGCAATATTGGTCTAGTAGTCGGAGGCCTCTGTGATTATGTGCTCATTAACACTGCTCAAAACGTTGAAAGAAAATACCGTGAGGAAACCCGCATGCTCTAGAACCAAAAATTCGAAGCCATGTGCCATCAGTTCGATGGGCTTGGCACGTGTTTTGTATGATTTCCATATAGAATCTACTTTACAATAGATCAAACACTTGTACAAGGATTCGTACGAATGATATACCTCTACTACCTAAAGTAACCTATTCTAGGTCATAATCCATTTATATTCAACAGTCTAGACGTATTGCATGGTCGAATTTAAAACGAATAGCATCGCATTACCTATGGATGAGACTTCAAAAATTTGAAATCTAAAATAGGTATCGTCTGGAGTTTAAAAACCGTTTTCAATGAACATATTTATTTCTAACACCGATGTGTTACCTATCCTTGACATAAGACTATTATTTGCTTATTGTGAAATTATACCTCTTGTTACGATACTAACTTTATATGTTCTGAAAGGTTTCTGACACAACCTTGTTAGGCAGTATGTATGTACTACCGTGATATAGTTTATGTACTAGTAATTAGCTTACTTAGACCCTTTTAGACCCAGGGAACCCAAAAAAACAGTTTCTATCTCATATTAAGTAGGTATATTTAGGCATTCTGTTGTTAGAATTCTTTGCTTGGTAAATTTACCTTGGTCCGAGGTCATGATATTCAAGGTGATAAAAAACGGGAACGGCTACAAAAAAACAAAAAATCTTGAATCTAAGAAGTAGTAGACCTTAAGAAGTCAATAGCTTGCCCGGGGAAGTACTAGCATCATACATGTATTATCTGCAAACAAGCAGTAATGCCCGCATTGCTGCGTTCTGGTTTGAAGAGTATAGGTGCCGGTGTAATTACAGGCTCATGGGACTTTTCACCGTTATGTCTCGAGGTCGGCAACGCGCGTGTGATTCCTCTGGTGTTATTTATGGCGCAAGCATCCATAGATTGCGGTAACCGCTTATCAAGAAGTGATATGAAAAAAAATATGATAGACGGTATAGTAAAAATGACAAACTGCAATTTCAAACAAGTCGACCCAGTCTAGCAGATTATTTTCAGAACATGTTTGAAATACTTGACAACCAAACAGTCAAGTACAAATGATCGGGATGTTAATTGGTTCAATCTCTCCATCAGCAACGTACTAAAACCAGTGTATACAACTTTAAATCGTGCATAAAAATGTTTTGCGATAAAACTTCAAAGAGTACATGAATAATGACATCGATATGAAATAGAAGACATGCTATTATAAGTGTCTCATAATATTATTAATAACATTAACCTTAAATACTTGTGAGTTTTATATTCTCGTGGATGACATTTTGTGTTACAGAGTCGTTACGTTTTTTTATGTTGTTTGATATTATTTTAGTCCACATCAAAGGTGTAATTTTCTATGAATAACATTAATTTATTTGGCATAGCGTCTTGGATTTACTTATTTTTATTCTCTGACTTATCCAGATAATCTGGTATTTATATACATAAAACGTTTTCGAAACAATGCAATACCTCTCAAAATATACGTCACAATAATTGAAGTAGAAAGCACATGTTCGAAAAAAAACATCCCGAGAAACTTGTGCTTCTTTATAAATCTGAAAACATGAATAAAAGTAAAGGTGTCAAAGTGAATCTTAGTTTCCTAACGCGTAAAGACTACTGCCAAATAGTATATGGCATATAGTTCTTAGTTTATATATTGTGGGTGTGCAATAACGAAGTCAATATATATAAAATAAATAAATTCAGAACTTTTAAATACCTATTTTTATACAACCAAAAGTCGTAAATTACACAACATACATTTAATTATATAACGCTACCAATAAACATTTCTTCACATTATTAATCAGTCTGTTTAAACATAATTTATGTTAAACCGTTTGCGTTTTTTACGAAATCACGCACGTGTAAGAAACTATGTGTAGTTTTAGTAAATAATTCGCTGCATGTATCAAACAAAATAAGCTGTACAAAAAATACTTGTCTACTCACCTACAATACGCTCATTCTATAAGAACTATTATCTTTCTCGTTTCACAAGGAATTGTCGTAATCCACTATATTTTTGGCTCTTGTAGCATAATCTAGGTATCTACTATTAGTCAATGAAAAGTGAGCACCTGAACGCACTACGATCACTTCACTTCTGACATTTTTGATGATTTAAAATCTAAATATCCGATTTTGGTCTTTAGATAAAAATTTAATAGAAACCGTTTTGAGTTTAAATAACCATTGAATGTTTAACATCTAATAATCTTTCTAGGCAGCTTTGACCACAATCACATCTGATCGAAAGTGTCGATATGGATGTAACACGCTTATCTGGAGATAATTAACTAAAGGTTTATTTAAGGTACTTGAAGACTCAAAGACTATATTTATCGGAGAATAGCGAGTTTCATTCCTTTGCTGTACTGATCATATTGGTACTGATCAAAGGTCCATAAAAGGTCATTGCCGAGCGTTTAGTTTAAGAAATGGGGATGACGGGGTCAGAGTGCCTGCGCACACTCTCTCCTACTAATAGTAATAATAATAGTTGGTGCATTGTCAAACAAGTCCTAATTTATTCCATTCAAGGAGGTACCTAATCGTGAAACCAAGAGTATTTTAGAATTAGAATTGGTAGGGACTACTAATATTATATATTGGATTGTATTGGATTTCCCTTAAAATGAGGTCAAAGTGAATGCACTGGACTCGTTACCTACATTATCGTCAAACATTAATAACTCTTGACATCATTGACTTTGACAGACTACTAAAGTCAATAAGGATCTAACATTTACGGGACCAGGAACAAAAAATAACCACCTAAGTAGGACAATAATTGCAAAGTAATCGGTGTATTATGAATTTAATGAAATAAATCTTTTTTGAGGGCTCTTAAAAACGTGTCATGCATATGATATCTTTTTATTTTAACCCATTACTCTATGATGCAAGGCGTAATCAGATGCAAATACTCAAGTAAAAAGTATTATAATTTTTTAACATGCTAATATGTCATGCTCAGTGTCACTATTCTTTCGAATAAAAATTCGCAAGGTGATATTTATAAAATAAACTTCCTGTCCAGTATTCATCATCCTGCTTGTCCATTGTATTAAGATTTGGGATACAAATACTCAGTACTAATGTACAACATAAATAAAAACTACCCAAGACCACGCTATGTAAGGGGTGAAGTTATGATTGCAGTTCTATAGAACAAATTTCTTTGGGAGTTCTTAGAAAAAAACATTGCCCTATGTAATTTTACCAAGACATCACGTTAAAAATTAAGATGGGGTCAATTTTGCTCTTCTGAAGCTTTATATGTCTTTTAACTGAAAGTAGTTTTAAAATATCACTTAGTTTTTCACAGACTTGTTCAACAATACATTTATACGGGTGTGATAAAACAAATTCCATCCCCTACTTTTCACTTTCTGGATTGAGAACACATCTCTTAGTTCGAAAAAACAGCAGGGGAAAATTAAATGCGGCATAAGGACATACATACATATAGATAACTTTAACCCCCATAAAAAATATTAAAATGTGTTATCGAAAAAAAAACATATATTTGATGCTTCTTAATCAATAACACCAGGCTACTTATTATCCGGGTACTCACTTCTGGTGGACGATGCTTAAAATGAAACTACAAACTGCATTAAATAATCTTAATCACCTAGGTAAGAGCGCGGTATAAACTGGCAACTAATTTATTAGTGTCTGTAGCCTTATGTCCACAGTGTATGTATCCTAAGTTACTTTTAGCAAGTAGGTTCTACTTCTGATTTTCTCAGTTATCTATGCGATTAATAGCGGTTGCTCTTACATGCAAGTTTTTGGTTTATTTAACACGTCCATAAACTAATGATTTATCTATTATTAGACAGATTATGACCTACGTATAGATAAACAGATCAATTGTTTCTATATATATGTAGGTTATAATGAATGTCAGTTGTGAAACTTAGGTGTACGGTGTACCGTACCACGTCTCAAAAAGGGAAAAAATCTTCGGCATCCCAGCATAACAACTAATAGGTATAAATGCAGCTGTCGATGAGAAACAATATGAGACAAAGATAAATTCCTATACAAAATGGTCAATCTAGCTGTCAAAAAGATCTTACAACTTGCTCGTAACATTCTCTGAAAGACTGAATGCAGGTTGTGGGTTTGTCAAGTGGTAGCGTTCCAAATGAATTATAGCGTTGAAGACTACGCACGCATGTTTCAAATTATGTCATCAACTGACTCGCAAGATCGTGTTATGCTACTCCAAATGTCAGTGGCTCCTCGTCGACGGTGGTTATTATTTGGCTCGTTGCCTCACGATTATTAACTTTAACATCCAGTGGTTATTAGTGTATCTTTATTCAACATATATTTTCTATAACATATGCATTTTCTGCTAAGTTTCACCCCGATGGTCGCAGAAAGACGATGGCAAAGTTAGCTTTGAACCAGTTCATGGCTTTTTATTATTTATTTATTTATTTGGTCTACCTGTGGGTGTTACAATGATACTATCTATAAATAACAAGCATATTATGGTAAGTGATTGCACAACCAGTTATAGGTGGATACTGCATTTATGTAAGAATCCTACATTACGACCTTTGTGGCGCAATGGGCAAAGGCCCACCTGAGACGCAGAAGGTTGCGGATTCGATGCCCACCGCGGAACAAATTAATTGTATAATCTGCAAATAGTTTGTCTGGGGTCTGGGTATTTTCTATGTATAATATGTGTGTATTTAAAAAAAAATGTACCTATGTAAATAGTATATCAGTCATGTAGTTCCTGTAATATAATCTCTGCTTAGTTTGAAGCTAGGATGATGTTGTGTAAAAAATGTGAAGCATTATATATTATTATTATATTAAAAAATTATTTAAAAAAATATTGAGTAACGCATTGGAATTCTAGTAATTGTTTGGTGATGAGTTTCACCACAGAACCAAGAAACAAAATAGATTTCTATATTATTATTATTTTTTGGTAATTCTTCAAACGCACTTCCACCCTTCATTACACAAAGGTTAGCTGGAAGAAAATGCTAATTCGCATTAAGTTCACCTATGTAATTATTTCATCTTGTACAATAAATCATTTTCTATCTAGGTATCTATATTTATATTTTTGTGCGCTGAAAAGTTAATGTATCATGGATTTATGAAATTGTAATATTTTAATACAATTTCTTATTGTGTCGCTACCACCTATCTCTCAAGATGGAAGTCAAATGCTATCCAAACCCAAGATACAGACTCCGCCGAAGCCTGGAGCGTGTAAGTGGATCAGATGATTGGCTCGGATTGTGCACGAATCTGCCGCATTAAGAGTGGATATCTCACGTTTGAACTGGAATCACGACGTGGAAATATTAAAGACACCAATATCTTGAACACATTTACATAAAAACCAATAAATCTTAGCACAACGGAACTTTCGGCACCGTTGATAATTTCTGTAGAAAACGAATGATAATTTCCACAACAGTTTAGGTATGTTGATTTGGCTTTTCTAGTCGTGAGAACGATGATCACTATCACACTAAAGACTCCCTAGTTGGTAGTACGAGGCTATTGACAAGGGCTTGTTATTTTCAAAACTAAAAATAATTTAGAAATAGCATATATAAGCACTTAGCTCAGTTATCGAACTACCCAACTTTTAATATAACTTAAAATGAACTTTACACAAGATTCTCACGGGACTGTTTCAAGGCAGTTTTGCAACATAAGAGCTATTCAATCATTAGTACCAAATAAATCATCACACGCTTTATCAATTCAATAAGTGATATTATCGGTAGCAGGCTCAAATTTTGGCAGTTGCAAATTGCTGATAAATATTGTTGAATTAAAACAGCAATTTATCGATAGTCCAAATAATAAATCGGTTCAATAAATTTATCAGAGTGAAAATGTCTCATATACACAGTAATACACCGTTGTTTACTTGTTTTATAGTTTAAACTTAGATCACTTTATCTCGAAGACTGATGGTCCATCTGTCTTTACATAGTAGCAACAGCCGAACCGGTACCTCTGGTATGCCAGAAGGAAGTAAGTAAAGCTTGGTATGGTAAATGGTATGTATGATTATTTGTGATTTATTGTCTTGTGTCCTGGTGAGCAAACATTAGTCATAATTATGGACGCGAGCAAAAAATGTCTTTTCTCTTTGCGCAAATATTAATCTTGCTGAATTTATCGATAGTGTTATTGAGGTCACTGTTTCTTGTAAATGACTAATGTACGCGGTAAATTGCAATAAAAGTGCATGAAGTATTGGCGATGCAAAAAGTGTTTACTTGGTCCAAAAAGCTTACATAACCATAATGAGTCATAAGGACCATGGCGAGCTCAATAAAGTAATGCTTTCAACGAGTTGTACCTACATTGAGCTATATATTTTGATTCCTAGTCCTGTGGCCCTATAATCATAACCGATTGAAGCGAAACAAAGTCCCACAAAATAAACCGATGAGCAGCGTAAAATCAAAGCGTGAAAGGCAAAGGATGTCTGTCTGGTCAAAGAAGATAAAAAATAGAGATGTTCCGTTACGATCGCTTCCTAAAATTGATCGTTTCACAATTACCGCGGACGCCGTGAGACCAGTAATAATTTAAAAAATATCGCCCAGTAAATGATGCCATAAATTAAATTTAATAATACGTACGCCCAACGCAAAGCCATCATGTGCGGAAAGCTAATTGAATATTAATTTCACAATAAATCTGGTTGGACCAGTCTCCGTATCGCCTTTAATTTATAACTTAACTTTGTAGTTTGGCAATAGCTTATCATTAGTTTTAATTTTCAATTTATTGGCTATCATCGTTAATTCGAATTTAGTTTTTTTCTTGTTTTGTCTCCTGATGTTTCTAGCCACACTGCCACACCTCTAGCGGCGAACACTACAAACACCTTCCGTTTCAGTTAATTTATTACTTTTATCTCGGGCACAGAGCGCGGTCAGTGCACAAACACACGACATCTCAGACAATTTAAGACAAATCGACCGATTACGAGCACTACCTGCGGTGGGTCCGACCGATGCAAATTCTCAAAAAACTTTTTTTAAAACAATCACACGCCCCAGAAAGTAAAAGTATAATAATACAATTCAATAGGCACATCAGCAGACTAATTACTTACTTTGACATTTCTCCAATGAAAACCTTTCTACTTTCTTTGACTTCACAATGGTAGAGCATAGAAAAAACTGGACAACATTTTAACGCTTGTGACCTTGTACCATTTTGCAACATTTGTTCATTTTCGCAGTGAATGTGATTTATGTCACTTTGGGAGGTAAGCTTTGTCGTACCAAACTTAGTTTTGGTAAAAAGACCACTTGTGGTGTCGCAACGAAAAGTAAAAACTAAGAATCACATTGGCATCATCAAACAATAGAAACTAATAATGAAACATTAGTATCTGAACACTATTGTTGGTACAAACAATGATGACGTGAATGTACGGAGAATAAAGACCTCGATGTAGCGAGGATGGGAATATACCTACGTTAATAATAGATCTCAAAATAGATCATGATATCATTATATCTAGCAATTTGGCTATGATCCTCAATAAATTATTGTTACAAACAACTCATGGAAAGTTGATCCAAACATCTGAGCAGAAGTAAGGAAGGTGGTTATGAAAAAAAGTAGCGTTTATCAATTTCAAACATTAATTTAAGAATAGATAAAGGCCACTGCACACGGGTGTTGTCGAAAGAAATCTCCATACAAAACATTACTCTCCCGTGTTGAGCGATTTATGCGACGGTCTGTGGTAGCGCGCCTCTATGCATTCTTTATTGTATGTTATTGTAGTGACACCGACTAATTTGTTGGTCGACTGATGAGCCACGCGGGAAAGATATTGTTTAGTTATAAGAAGCTATAGTTTTACTTTATTAACTCTAAATGTAGCGGATTTCGTTACAAACTTTGTTGAGAATTATTTATAAAAAACTCTTTTTCAGGGTTAAACTTGCCGTTGCACAAGTCATCATTCTACCTTTAGTAAGTTTAAATTAAAAAAATAACTTTCAGATACTTTTTTATAGTACTTTTTTCCTTAATGGTACGGATTAAAAAAATATGTTTAGGTAGAGTTGCACCATACAATAAAGTTGTGTTTTAAGGGTTTTCAACTGCTCCACAACAAGCTGTTTCATAACTTATTGAACTATCTACTAATCATAGGTATTTAAAAGGTTTGGTTGTATTTTAATTTTAACATTTGAATTTTGCTCGGTTTCATATAAACTTTATGTCAACGTTAATAAGTTCAATTTAAACATTGGAGAGCATACCCAAAGTGACAGCGAGCAAGGCGCAGGCGCGTCTCCCTTCAAATATCTGGACAGAGGTAACGGACAGAATGTTAGCACAAAATACTACATTTTAAAGTTTGCTAGATAATATTTTGATAGCTTACAATTAATATCTGTTGCCTTTTCTGTAATATTAGCAGTGACGTTTGTGGCATTCACGTAGGGATAAAATAATTTATGAGAATGGCATTAGTGACAGTCAGCAATGTGATTACTAAAATAAAAAAAACATATCGTACAGTAAACAGACAGAGCAAGTTAAAACATTATTTCTGCTTCTTCTCATGGCAGAAGCAGAACTTTTCACTATTATTTCTCAGGATCGGCAAAGCGCGAGATACCTCTGGTGATGAAAGAGTCCATAGGCCACGGTAACGGTTTACCAACAGGTGGGCCGTGTTCAGAGGTTGTCACGTAAGTGGTATAAAAAAAAATCAAGACGAAGATTCGTATCCATACTTTTACACATATATTTATTACGATGTCTACAGGTCCACAGTTTTTGCTGTATAAATTCTACCATTTTATTGATACTACTGCTACAGTCTACATGACTAAACGAAACACAATGTCTGATAGCATCAATCTTATTAATTAAAAGCATTCGTGCCAAAGATCAGCGTTTGGACACATGAAGACATAAAGATGCCAGTCTCTGAGTCGTTGTTTATTTTGATTCAATGGACATCTAAATTCGGTGTAGATACGGCTACCTATTGGTCACTCAAAACGTCATGATGTTTAGAGTTCAATGGTGCTTTAGGATTTTGGGTTCACTGATGTTTTGAGAGCTAATTCTATAATTCACTTATTTCGTTTTTAGAACGATTCCAAATGATCTATTTTGTGTGTCTCTAATAAACAATTTGGGTAAAAGTTTATCTGTGTACCGTAGAGTCCGTATCAATCTATCGGGCCAAAGATCTTGAACAACGCTGTGATTGGACCGCGGATAGCTGTTACTTTTGACATTTCTTTTAACTTTGACATCTTCTATCACTCTGATATTATATTGATTTCTGTGTTGGCTCCATTATTGAACTAGGGGACTAGTCCAGAAACCCAAATAAAAATATGCTGTAATTTCTAATGAGTCAAAATGCTACTTCTATTTTTGAATGCATACGTAACTCCCAATTTATAACCGATCAATTATTGCAACGTTCTCAATTAATCAAACCAGCAATTTATTATTACGTAGATCCAAACGTCATCTTGATACAAAGCGTGTGGTCTCGATACAAGCTCACGACATTTCTAAACAAACTGATAATTCTGCAATAGTCTTCCGATTCCAGCTGATTTGTGAAAACAGTCTTTATGACTGGGTAATAAGAATTGTGATTGATGCAAGGTGGATTGTAGTACATGGCGGGATTTAGACGCATGTTCTTCGCGGGATCTTGATACTGTTTGTACATATTTTGACCGGATAGATTGACGAGTAAACTTTGTTTTATACCTACAAATTAGTTTTATAGAAAACATATAATTTAAACGACGAAAATGCAAAATAAAATATTTTTGTTAGACTGGAGCGAGTATTTAAAAGTAGAAAATATTGTGTACGAAATAAAAACGACCATATGAGACATCCTAAAATGTATATAGACATAGTACCTACCTACGCCGATACATGAAGATACCAAGCAGATATGTACATGAGGCAAGTTTTTTTATATTCTTTCGATACTCGCAACTTCGAGGTAAGAAACTGTCTCCGTGTATATGGGCCTTATCTCTGTAGGGCCACGAAACCAAACATTGTATTGAAGTAATTTAGCAATGCTATCAACGTCAATATCAAATAAAAATATAGATACAAAATACTTATCAAAAATAAGTTAATCGGGTTGCAATTTTGAAACCATTGACGTCGTTTTCGTCATCTGTAGCAGCGCCATAATAGTGACTTGTGGCGATACAAACCATCTTAGAACTGTTTGTTTTTATATCTATTTCTGTCTTTATATCACTTATTTTTGCTATGACGATACTGCCCAGCTGATATAAACCGAAGTGGTGAAAGGGTTCAGCGCATCATATCTAGTATGATGCGCTGAACCCTTGAAAGCCTTCTTTCAAGAATCGTGCGCTGGTAAAACATGACAAATGTTCATTTATGTTTCTCAAAACATTATTTAAACGAGTCGATAAGGTAGGACTTGTGTATAAGCGAATGGAGAACCAATTAAAATGGCGGCGATGCCTTGTCATACCGTAATTGGTTAATTATTATTCAGTGTGTCTGGGGCGTGGCCAGTGCACGTGCATTTCTGCATAGCTACGAGTGGCCTAGCCTCAGGGTTTGCCTGATTTTGTTTGGAACAGGTTCTTGATAAAAGTCTGTTTCAGAACTGAGTAAAACCACAAAAAAAGTATATTATAATATCTGTGCTACAGGTAAACTGATCCAATGTCTCGTGTAGAAATTCCAAAGACTCGTTTTGTTTGAAATATAAATATGTCCAGCGCTATTATTATTTATATTTTATACAAAACGAGTCTTTCGTTTTCTACCTAGATTTTTCCGAGAAAATTGAAAAACATTGGTTCGACAACCTCGGTGGCGCGGCGGGCGAGTAGCCGGCTAAGACGCAAGGGTTGCGGGTTCGATTCCCACTGCGAAACAAATGTTTACATGTTCTGCAGGTGTTTGTTCCGGCTCTGCTGATACCTGTGATACAGGGAATCCTAGTATGGGGACTATATATGTTACTGTTGGGTGTACAAAACTATAATATTGAGATAAAGAAAACTAAATGAGTACCTACCATTTACATTTTCATCAATTTACACGTTTTTAATGATCTGATGCCACACGGGACACATTACTTTTATGATTAATGTAACTAGCCCATAGCCCAGAATAATTACCGGTTTCTATGTAACCACAACCTTAAAACTCAAGGGATTTAGGTGGTGACGTTAACGTATATTCAATTCATAAGTTAACGCTTTTATTATTCATTTTTTAAAGTAACACTTTTCCGTTTTGAAGAAGGGCTTGTTGTGTTACACACCTTAATGATGGGGGATATCAAGAAAGGTAAGTTACTGTTGAAATTTATTTAAAAAATAGTTTTTATAGCATTGAATAAGCGTAGTCATTTGCCAAATGTAATGTTTGGACGTGTCTCTGCCTACCTCCTACGTGTACTCTCAAAGATCTACTCTCTGAGAATTTATCTGAGGATGTTTATTATGGAGAATACAGTTGTGAGGGTGTTCTTTTTTAAAGTCATATTAACCTGGAAACCACAATTATCTGCATATTCAATATCATTCCAAGTACCTAGTGATCAAAATCTAGATAATCATATGGGGAAGTAAGTATCATCAAGTTAATATACACGGGCTGCCAACCTGGCCGCAAATGTGTAACAACTGATTTTGCATTTTTTGAAATTACGTAGCGTAAAAGTTCAAGAATCCTGAAAGCAACATCGAGTTTCCAATCAATCATTCCATCAATGCTATTGGCGTTTTAATTGCGCACTGTTTATTGCGCTTTAAAAGCTGGGGAAGGAAAAAGTACAATATTTTTTCCATATCCATTAATATCTGTCGGGTTTGTTTCCTTTGCCCCACTGCGGTTGGGAATGCCGCGCCTGTACAAACTTGCCTTGTATTTGACTGTATTGAAATGTTATTCCAGAGTTATAATAGCATACAATTCCTAGCTTTTGAGAGTTAACGGAACGATTGAGTAGGTGCAATACCAAAAGAAAAGTCAATAATTAATGAAAGTAACAAAGTTTTTTTTATTCCAATCAATCTACACTAGCCTACAACATGCGCACTGCAAAAAGTCAGTAAAAGTCAAATGTTCAAAGACTAGGTACGTGTCTGTACAAACTTGCTTTGTATTTGACTGTATTGAAATGTTATTCCAGGGCTATAATAGCATACAATTCCTAGTTCTTGGGAGCAAAAAGAATAATTTAGTAAATACATTACCAATTGTAGTTATTGTTACTTGTAGTTTTTTCGTTCCCATCAATCTATTGAGTCAAAATCCTCAATCTATTGAGATTGAGGATTTTGACTGATGGGAACGAAAAAACTACAAGTAACAATAACTTAAAGTGAGAACCTCCTCAATAGGAGGTTCTCACTTTAAAGACTACGAATAGGTTACTTATACGTCGATTACTCTATAATGCTTGATCCTACGCGAATAGTTTTTTTTTGTCGTTTAGAGAATCATTTCAGTATAGTCTCTTGAAAATGTTATAAAATCTGTATTCGATTAGTCAATCTATGTGGATGTTATTTCGTGTTACTGCCCAAAATACCAAATAGAAGGGTTTTTTTAATAATTAATTTATTAATAATGCCACTCCTGTAATCCATTAAATAAACATATTTTTTAATCAAATATTTTCATCCTCGCTTTTATATGGAGTAGACTAACGAAATAAAGGACATTAAAGAATTACATAGTACCGGAACCATGGTAAAAATCCAATTTTCAATAAAAAATATACTAATGAATTTTATTTTTAATCACTACAGATTTTTTTATCTTTCTACTACAAACATCTGCCATTAGCTTATCTCGGTGAGACAACTTTTCATCAACAATTCACTTGTCAGCGAACATGCTCTGATCGTTCGAGAATTAATGAAGTGAACACGTCGACCCCTGTCACCGACTCCTGTCGAACTCCTGGCTTCGGAGACGTGTCCTCTCCCCTCTGTCGGAATGTTTATACAATACGTGGGGAGTTTAAGGTTAAGGATTATGTAATTTTGCCTGACTTTTGACTGTGAGACGACCATTTACAGAAAATTAAGTGTATGTTTATTATTTTAAAATATTTTGGTATAAAGAGTGAATCCTTATTGATTGATTTGCCTTTAAATCGACGCAAAGCCTAAAGAGAAAGTCTAAGACACTTGGTATACGGAAGTTATGTTCCTTTCGGTGAGTAGGCAAGCACAAAGAAAAGATTTTCTCAAATTCTACATCTAGATGGTGCTGATGGAAGACCTCAACGCAGACGAAGTCACGAGATATATCCTAAAGTCATTTTGTCAAATCTGCCTTAAAATAAAGTTATTCTGAGTTTCTCTAATTTACTAACCATTCAAACTTTGCTAGAATCTGTATACATATATATATAAATCTAAGTACTTATCTAAGTATTTAATTAGGTATTTTCTTTTGAAACAAAAAAAAAATAAAACAAACACAGGTAAAAACGTTTTAAAACAGTGCCCGTAGAAAGGTCATAGCACCACGAGGCTAGACTAACCGAGAAGTTAATTTTTAATCTCTTACAAAGCATGTTTCCAATCTAGATGCATACAGTCACGAAACCAGTTAATGCAGTTTTCAGTCTTATTTGCATTGCGCTAAGGTTGTGATTATACCAGGATTTTCTTGTGTTCTAGAATGTAAGAACGCACTGTTCATAGGAAGCAATTTTGTTATTTATAGAAAATTCAATCAGGTTGTGCCTAGACTTGTTTTAGCGCGAGTAAGGTAGCACGAGTAGCAGGCTAGTTATTATAACAAGTTGATTGTGAGATATATGGAATTACATTTTGTTCAATCTAGCAGAAAGGGGAAGCAGAAGATATCCATTTCTCATAGAATTGATCGTGGTTTGGTACCTATCATTTTGGTACGTGACGATCATGAACCAATGACGCAATGTAGGAAGGATCCTAATCCGATGGACCGGGAAGTCGATGGTCCTTGGATGTGACCCGAGGTAGTTCATCAAGTACGATTTGAGGAAGGCCAAGCTACGCCCAGTAATGAATTTCTACAAGCTATCGATGATGGTATCATTTTATGATATAGCTCCCGTTAAAATCATGCTGCGTGGTCGTGGACTGTGCTCATAAGGAAGAACTTTAAAGAGAAAACGTCAGAATAGTAAAGTACACAGTAATAGTTGTAAATAATATCCAAATAAAAATATTATAGATTTGGGCCCTTACAGAGTTTAAACAGTGTTTTGTTTTCTTTTGTTTAGAAGTCTTTATAAGTATGGCACTTTCATTTGTAATTCCAATCCTCCGATAGGTTTATATTTACTTACAACATTAAATAAAAATATATATACCATGAAATCTGAGCTTACTAAAAGGCCCGGGCCATAATGTACAAATGTAAAAAATCTGGGCTTTGCTATTCTTTATGTTTAACATGAGATACTTTTTATTTGATATCCTAGAAGCCGCCTTTCAACCAAAAATTATCCTTAACTATTTCCACTGACAGACCTCCGCATACTTCTAATGATTTTTCTGCAACAGTATCGGAAAATTCTATTACCAGTTCCATTATAGTTACGACTTTACGTTAAACGTAACAAGAGTTAATTTGCCAAGTCTAATTTTGTGAGATATATAGTTATGGTACCGACAAGTTTGCGGTAAAGGCGTCTTTAGACTATTTAAATTCCAGTACGGTTCGTTGCTTGGATGGTTTATACGATGCCGTAAATTTCAGCGAAAATAAGGGACGAATTTATAAGTAATTGTTAGATACCTTTGTATAAAGTTTTTTCAATAAAGGTAACAAACAGTCAGGAAACATTCGGAAAGCTAAACTCAAATGGTTCTGAAAATAAACTTACCCGCCTATAACAATGTAACAGATATTAATAAGATGCATAGTGCAGAGGGAAGTCAAGGCTTTAATAAGAAAAACAATACCAGGTACAACAAATCAAGTTTAATTACGCACAAATAAAAAGCACCCACTGACAGATGCCACGATGACAGATATTATGACAGCTCAGATATTATTAATTGTGACATTACGCTGTCGTTAGGGCATCGCAGCTCTTCCGCTTCCACGTCATTAATAAAATGAGCAATAGTTGAAATATTTATCAATGGCATAATCGATACAGAAACAATTATAACCGCATCTATCAAAATTCTAAACTCGCTTTGAATTCCATCGTTTATCGAACAATCGACTCTATATTGCTACTCAAGTGAGTTACGAATCCGTTGAAGAGTTAATGCGGCAGCTGTGGTAGCTTTTTCGGATCTAATTTACTTATGGATAAAGTTGATTTTGGCTTGAAGTTGGTAGCAAAAGCAGTACAGTATAGAATAACATTAAAATTCTTATCTCTGTTCTGTCTGTCACACAGCTAGAACGTCAAAGTTCGAACAGAGAACGCATTGTAATTAATAGTCGATGATACGCGAGCATCGTAAACAAAAGCGGTGATAAATGGATTAGAGTCTGATACTAGATAATAGGAACTGTGGGTTGTAAATCGTGATTTCGTAAGCGGTGGTCAGTTTTAGACGTTTAAAATTAGGAATGTTTTACACCAAGTTGTAACAGACAGATTTATATGAACTTTATTTTGAGTTGACCTATCCACCTTTACGATTTCACTGCAGGGCAAAAACCCCCCTCCGTGTTTTTCACACTGCGCGTTCCTTGGCCACTAAGAGCAAGAAAATTTGACGACCTCTGTAGCGCAGTGGGCGAAGACCCGTCTGAGACGCAGAAGGTTAGCGGGTTCGATTCCCGCTGCGAGACAAATGTTTGTATCTGCAAATATTTGTCTCGGGATCAGGGTGTTTTCTATGTAAAATATTTATGTATTTACAAAAAAAAAGAAAGTAGTATATCATTCATGTAGTTCCCATAAACAAGCTCTGCTTACTTTGGGCTAGATGATGCTGTGTGAAAATGTCCAGGTTATTTATAATGTTTTAGATATCATCCTCCGTTTATGAGTAACTAGCTTCTGCCCACGGCTTCGCCCGCGTACCCGGATAAAAAGTAGCCTATGTTTTATTCTGATATATAAGCTTTACTACTGTAAAGTTTCGTCAAAATCCGTTCAGTAGTTTTTGTGTGAAAGAGGAACAAATATCCTCGCAAACTTTCACGTTTATAATATCAATATAATATATATATATAAGTAGGATAGGATTAGTAGGATTTAAAGATACAGGCTACATATATTCACCATTAGGCTTCTTCTCTTATTAATTTCGACTTTACGCAATATTTGTAAATTTTTTGCAAATAATATTAGAACAAAATTAAAAAAAAAACAATACCGCATGACATATTGTGATGATTATTATGAGCAGTTAAACATTATTTTACTTATCTGATACACATTGGTGTTATTGACAGCCAGTCTTATATCATAGCACGAATTAATGACATATTGCCGTCTGATAACTTCGGTGTTTAGGCGTGACGCACTTTGTTTAAAGTCTATCATTAGAAGTCGATTTTGCTTTTTGCCTATTGATTACGCTTGACAATAATATCTAATGATTTTGATTTTGTAATAGATCATTCGTTACTTTGATATAGGTAAGGTATGTTCTCAATTGATTTTGATCTTGTATCGATATTTATTCGTACAAGTGCTACGGCTTGGCCCCAATGCCGATAGCAAATATGGTTATAGATGCGATCTTAGAGCAGTACGTAGTCCAGTTTAAAGTTTATTTTTCAAGCTGACAGTACAGAGTGAATACAAAGTTTTATTTTTGCTCTATGGTAAGATTGTGTCATTTGATAGTTAAAAATCACACACATCAAAAATTCTACCTTTCGGTGCAGCGCCATCTGCACTACACCGAAAGGTAGAAAAGGTGGCTGGTTAAAATGCGGTTTCTTGTGGCATGACATCTAGTTAATAGCGTAAGAAAACTAATCTGGACTGCCTCTAATAAAAAAAATATTCACTGGAAGCGTATGGCTCTACTGTAAAAATTTAATGATAGCGGTATAAATGACGTAGTTTACCTACGTAGTAAACATTAGCAAATTGAATAATTTACAGGCAATATGAAATGCTTTTACGATTTCGTAATGATCTTAGCGTTTGTTTTTGTCATGTCTCTGATTTTGTCACTCTGGTTAATGGTACGCACAAAGCTTAAATGCTTTCTATATATTTTTAATTACATCAGTTAAACATTGTGTAACAGTTTAAGCGCCGACGAACTTTTACGTATTGCATAAATTATGAAACATATAATATGTATTATTAAAGAATATGAGTGTGAGCATAAATACCTACTTTCGGATGAGTCACAGAACAGTTTAATATAACCAAAATTATCGATTATACCTACGACCATAACTCGCGGTCGAAACGACCTCAACACGTGTGGCTCTGAAATCAAATTAAAATCATGTTTGATAAGATCGTGTGGCGGTTATGGAAATTTATGACTATATTACCTGCGCGGGCGCAAGCGACCGACAAAACCGGGGTCGGACTACTAGGGTTACCATGTAAAGTACATACTGGGACACACGTTGAAAATTATGAGGGTATCTTTATACGATCCAGGGATGCTCTTCCCCCTAGGTGTAGCAGGATGGAAGTGATTTGGATTAATTATGCTTGATGGGGTAGGCTGCGGATTCTTGTCTTCTAGTCATGATATTATTATGTTAGTACAGAGGTCACTATAGACCTCTATATAGACCTCGTGTATTATAAGCTTTCCAAACTTTCATGGAAACAAAACGTAAGGAGTAATTCCTTTTGATCTGTGGCAGCCCAATTGATAGCCTAGAAAGCCAATTCCTATCAGAAAATCTTCCCAAGACTGTCAAAATAGGTTGCCACAGATAAAGAAGCCCATATTATATAGTAAGAATGCTTTATATAGACGACGAAGATGACAGCAATTTTGTTCGGTTACAGCATGTCTACTGTCATCAGGAGGTCTTGACTGTTGCCTGATCTCAAATAGATGAGGTGTCTTCCTTAATCAGGAAGTAAGGCAACCCTACCACGCAATTATTTATGGACTCCGCAAATGATTATAGTTTACGAGCGATTCACTGGATACGCCTCTGGCTCTTTGGTAGGTCAGCTAATGTGCTGCAAAATCGTTGGCACTTTTTGTTTTTATTCTTTTGTTTTTAAGGTAGCTTCGTACTAACTTTGTATCTTTCTCTTTTACTACAATACTATGCTACTATAATGGGACCTACGTCTTTATAGTCATGGGTATTCCGTTTCTGTTGACCATAAGAGCCTGAGAGTGGACATGCCGTCTACATTACAGTATTTTATTCCGATTCTCGATACATCAACTGAAGTGTAACTCAAGTAGAACTTTTTATTCCAAAAACTATCGTGAACTTGACTATTCATATTGTAAAAACGGGAATTTTCACGTACTGCACTATCGGTGAAGGCACCGACTAAGTTTCGACTCATTCCGAGAGTCTTCATTTTATTTCTAAACCTATTTCTACAGTTTTTGTATGAGGTATTTATGGTTATGTCCAATTGCTTTATTTGGTAAGTTCTTGAGGTACAGATCTGAGGATAAGACTGTCCACCATGAGGATTACGTAGGATTCCCAAGAGGAGTCGTGAGCATGTTTTATATTATTGTATCAACCTACTAAACTACGTGTAAGTTTATGTAAATTACGCATACGTTTTGTGTTTTTTGTAACTTTTTTCATCAAAAACTCTTAGTTTTTCGGTGAATGACTTAATTGGTGCAATTGTAGGTACCAACTTAAACTTTGCAGCTTCTTTATCTTCTCTAGTTGACTATAATGTTTAGAATATATTTCTGATACTAAGTAGGTAGATGATGCAATGTAAGTAGTAGGAGTATATCAAGGTTGATGATTGTAAGATTAAATAGTGGTGCTACGGAATTTCATAGAGTAGGTGTCAAAAAATATGTTTTTGCTCAATAACATAAAAAAATGTGTTGACCGCAAAAGAAAGATATAAATCAGACAGATGACAATTTAAAGTGGTTAACCCAGTAACTGTGACCATTTTAGATACTTTGATCAGATCTTGTCGAAGCAAAACCAGTTTCACTAGAATCCTTGTACATGAATCTAATGTTCTAGGTGATAAAGTCTAATTTACCTTGATGATTATGAGTAAGTGGGTGTTTGTTCAACAGTTTCTGAGTCAAGTGGAGATTTATGTTTTTATTTAAAAAGATTTAAGCAGTGTTGGTAGTAATCGCCGTTATTTTAATTTTGAGCATTAATGATAGTCTGCATATATGATTCAACTGATCTGTATTATAAAAAAAATGCTAACAAATACTCATTTCATAAAATTATATTGGTACCTACCTATTTTGTATAAAATAATAGTTTATTGATTTTGGTCCCAAAGAAAAAGTTACCATTCCATGTGAAACTCAAACTGCCATTGCATTCAATTCTACCCTGCAAATCCCAAATTATACAAAAATACACTTGGCGCCACAAACCGTTCTCGTCCCACTTCTTATACTTTACGATCTGCTAAAAGACCAAATTCGCTGTCCAAATTAACACGAAATAAAAACGAAATCGATCCGACAAAAAATAAGCAAGGCAAGATAAAAGCTTAAAAAAGGCCCACGTCAAAACATTTGATTGTATTAATATTTATAGGCATCGCCGCAGGAAAGCCGGCTCGAAAAAAAAATGTTTATCAGCCAGTTTAGCTTTTAAGGAAACCGCAGATCTTTTGAAAAAAGTTATTTATGGCCACGAAAACAATTGTAGTGTTACCATTATTCCGCATTTGACAGCAATAACTGTATTATTTGAGTTCTTGCGTCGATGAAGACGTTCATTTGGGGCGATTTAACAAAAGTCCGGTGGTATTGTGCTATTGTAACGTCTTGATTCGTTCTTATTAAAGCGATTGTTCACCGTTTTTTTTAATATCTGTCAAAAATAACGTGACTCTATCAAATACTAGCACCTAATAAATTTAAAAAATAAGTTTCTCCGCTCTATATTATTCTTTATTTTACGCTCAACTTTGGCAGCTCCTAAGTTGTTGCCTAGTGACAAGTTTTTATAAAAAAACTGCCTCTAGGACTTGTCCAAATCTTTACTTTAGCTTTTTAGTGTTAAATGCAGAGGAGAAAAAGTCCGACGGAGAAAAGTATCACAAAATGTATACCACCCACTATTTAACTTATGTATAATTTTATTGATCATCTTAGTTATTTTGTTTTACCTGCATACTCTTAGTTAAATATTGTTAGCTTATTGATTGGTAAAATGATATTTTTTTAACAAATGTAGATACCTATATTTTGTAACAATACCTACATATTATAAAGTGACACCTGTTTCCCGCAGGGAGTTCTTCATCCAGGTTTAGGGTACTCTTGACTTGACTTTTCTCCATCATTTATTTATTTATTTTTACCGATAAACTATTCTATTCTATTTGAATACCCTTGAAGCTGCAACACAGTGTAAATGCAAATAGTTCAGCCAATTAATAAATAGTCGGATGTCCATAGAGATGCAAAACTTGTTAAACGAATTGACAACCTGAATAATTGTCAATTACGTTCACAGTCTCGCACTTGCAATCTGCATATTCCTTTATGCTAATCTCAAATGCATATGCTGTTATGTATTTATATAGCGTAGCACCCACAGCTTGACCACAACTGCTACATAACTCGATGGATGTTGCAGATATGCAAATATGTTTTTTAGTTTTGTTTAGATATAAATATAAATATTAGATTTAAATATAGTTTTTCGATTATGTTTTAATGAATTACTTCTTTATGTTATATTCAACCTGCGTACATTTATTTCTCATTTATATATTTATATCTCATGCTTTATCACAGCACAAACGAATATGAACAGAACGATAGCTAGGTCTGCTCACGACTTCACCCGCGTGGTAGGTACCCGGTTTAAAATTAGCGTATGTGTTTTTCTTACTCACTTTTCCTATACCGAATTTCATGCAAATCGGTTCGGCCCTTACATAAATTATTAGCAACACATATCATTTATAAAATAAATAGGAAGTAGGATAGGATTCGGCCTATAAATACACAAGTTATCATTGACAACTTCATTTCCATCGGTTTATTTTTTAATATTTATATTATTTGAAATATTAAATATTAAGATTTTTTAATATTACAAGAATACATTTCAATATTTTAAAAAATACCAAAAATAATTATTTACTAATTGGATCAAGTATAATAATAACGTGTCGAAAGGACTTTGATTGGAGAGCTTTTGTATGAAATGAGACAGCCTTTTTCTCAGAAGCTGTGGCAATACGTACAGAGGATCAGTGGAGTTCTTATTCGAAGCTTAATCAGTGTCTGCCGGCGACACGGGTTATTGAAATGGAATTAAAACCGTTGAGAAATAATGTGGTACTGTTTTGTATTTTAATTAAAAGCGTGGATGAAAAGGAATAGACTAGTTTTAATTATGAAGGCTGAATATGGACCTGGCTTAGGTAATTTATGGTTAAAAAATCTAGTGTGAAAAAACAAAACGGCAGCTACATTTTTACTCGTGACGCATGGAGCTGGTATGTGTGTTTGGGGTAAGATCTGGTCTGTTTGCCTGATCACTTTTTTAAATTGTTTACAAAATAATTAACTTTGTATTAAATATCCATTTTCAGTTTAGCTACAGAAAATCAGGCAGTAGAGAAGAAATTGTTCATTATATTATAGTCTTTCTTGACCCATAACGTAAAAAAATAATAAGAAGGGCTTATGGCAAGAAAACTCATCGCTTGGTGCAATAAGTCATATAAGTGAACACATATTAAATATTAATTGCAATAATGAGCTATAATAGCGGTCATTTCGAATAAGGGCAAGACACCGATTACGGTGTAAAAACTGTGCTCTTACGAAAATTATTGCAGTGTATTATACTGCAATTATTTCATATAATTTTATTATAATTTTGTAAGGTCTTATGTACGTATACAGACATAGAATAATTCATTCTATTTTAGTTTTGTATTTCATCACAAGAAAAAAACTCGCTTTAATTTTACTTTCTTTGGATAGCCGCTGTATGTACTTTGGATTATAATTTAGAGCAATGTTTTGTGCGCGAATTATAACTATTTCTGAATTTCTGGACGTTGTAGATTCCTTGAACATACACGTTATTTTTATTTCAATGAGTATAACGAAAAAGGTTACCGTTTTGCCCATATGTGTTATTTGGAAGACGGTTAATAATATAATTTACGAGTCATGACAAAATTACTCATTTTAATTTATAAGCCAATAATCCACCTGCGAAATTAACGTTCATAACGTTCATAAACAAGGCAGCGTGTGAAATTATATGTAAAGCCTCATTTTTATTTTACAACCTATAAATTATCTGACTAACATAAATAAAGAGTTATTTAAAGGTGAACTAGATGAAAAATGGCGATGATCCTTCCTCTATATTTTATACGGGCTAAAAGTTGCCATCAATAATTGAAGTTGTAGTCTCTTGGGACTGCGGTTTACCGAGTAGTGGACGTGATGCGAAGTAAACTTTCACGGCGAGCGTTCATCCCCCTAGTGTATTTACTTCTTAATTTTTTGTATTAGAAATATGTTTTATGGCATTGATATTTTTCAATTGAGGTTGATTTAAGCGGTTTAATAAACATCCCTTTAATCGTTTTCCCACTGTAGGTACTATGCTATAATATGTGCTTAATTTATTTTTTATTTTACAGACAAGCTTTTGAAATAATCTGGTATGGTAGATTTTGTTCCACCTGTAATCTAAGATAAGTAATGATTATTTTCATGGATATATATTGCTATTTATACGAAACATAACCTTCAAAGCTGATCTTAGAATTAATCTTGATTGCAATACCACCAGCTATTTTATACATACATCCAACTTTTAAATACATACGATCGTACACAGGAGCCGGATTTTAGAAAGGAGAATCTGCAAGATCATCGTCCTCGCCGCCATTGCAAAACGGGTCGACCAACCGCGCAACGCTAACTAATCCCTTTACAAAACTTTATTTTTTTAACTTTTGCATTGGTTGGCAAACTTTAACCACTTTTTTTAATCCTTGCATATTAAAAAGGCATTGGAGGCGGTCTCTACGGGATTGCATCGCGATTTTATCGTGATCTCGATTCTAGCTACAATTAATACGTGTCTCGTTTTGTTTAGATATAATTTATCTCTGTTCTTGATTATAGTAAGCCGTTGAGTCTTAGCCTTTTGGAGTTTCCATTTCATACTTTTCAATTTTATTTTAGTCAAAATTTTCAAGAAAAATCTGGAATCCAACAAAACGTCGTCAAAAAGTGCCTTGCAAGTTCATGGACGAAAGAACTTCAGACAGCGGAAACTTTGAATTTCCGCACGATTTGTTCGTTACAGAACTTTTGAACGGCAGAATAATTTATGTAAACACGTTCATAGTGAAATGTCAATTCTGTGCACATAGTCTATGGCGTTTAAATATCTGTTTTGATCACAGAAAACAACCGCAACTGCAATTACAAAGGCCGTTATAACACAACAAGAAAGAACAGTCTAAGTGGCAAGTACCAAGAGCATACCTTTAGCATAATATTATTTGAGTCATAATTTACCGTAGCCGTAGACTGACTTGATTTATTTACGAGCGAACACTGACTCGACCACTAATCTTTACTGGAATTTAATTTGTTATTTATTTACTAATCGCTCTAATGTGCCCCACGGAACAGGTAGGGTTCGCATCTCATTTCAAAATCTGAGACAAATTATGTTGATTTAATGTGAATTCCTTTATAAGGGCACGTTTGAACTAGAGTGACCGATGGGACACGTGGATTTATGGTTTTATTTTTATAATGATAAAATCTCAAATAACAGAACTAGAATAAACATTGCCCATCATTCCCTCTTCTAAATAGTTTGAGTATGATGTAGTAGCATTTTCGGAAAGTCAGTCACAACTCATAAGATTTTTATTGATTAAAATCACAAGGATAATTTTGAATGGTTGCTTTAGAAACTAAAGCCAAAGTCTGTTTAAATTTTAATTTGTGATCAATATTAGTCAGACTCTAAGTTTTCATGAAATATGAGCAAACAGGTTACATGTCAACCTTAACTGCATCTTTAGATAAAAATCCGTATCAGGACCTATCGGATATGTATAAGTCTTTTTTATTTCAAGCAACAGCTGCTATATTTATTTTTATACCGTCAAAAAATACACAGTTGTTCGATGGTAGGAATTATGAACTCTTTTGCATCATTTACAAAGAAATATAGTTTTCGTAACAAGTTTTCATAATTAGGATGTGTGTCGCCAAAGGATTTGTAGGACTTTTTTTAAACTCAAACTTTTAACACTGAATTTCACGCTTTCCTTTATCCAAAAAAGCTCTAGTTTAGTCATTTATCCTTTTTTTGCTAACCTTTTTCACCGACATTTCCAATTTTTTTTATTACTATTCGCCTTTTTTATATTAGTGACTTTTTTTTAAACTCAAACTTGTCCATGCTGTTTCTAAAGTAATACTATCTAGGCTAGATTGCTACGTAGCCACGTTTGCGTGCCACATTATCGTATTTGGAAGTCTAGGTACAGGTTAACTAATAGTTTGTAGGGCGGGCACAGGTCAACGAATAGTTAGTAAATCAAGATTCAAATGGAACTTAGTTTACCATCTTTGTTTCTACTATTTAGTTTAATTACATTCTTATTAGGTTTTTTAAATCCGGTATTTGGGTGTTATAAATGTGAGAATACCGTTAATTTCAAGATATACTATTTAGAATTTTAGGTATCATAATCAAAACAAAGTGCATGCAGATGTCATCGATCCATCGGCCTTCGTACACTGCGTGATCCTGTTCGTGGTCACCATTCAAGAACAGAAGCAGTAGAGCTCCTTGGAAAAGAGGGAGGGGAATTATTACCACCAATACCTACTATTTCTACCAATAAGCTGCCAATTCTCGCATTGCAGTGTTCCGTTTTCAAGGCTATGGAAACCGTGAAATTACAGCCACATGAGAATTTCAACCGTTATGACTCAAGGTCGTTATCGCACGATGCCTCTGGTATTACAAGCGTCCATAGGTTACGGTAACGGCTTACCAACAGGTGAGTCGTATACTAGTTTGCCAATTTAGAGGTATAAAAATAAACTTTAGGTTGTATTTGAAGTACATTTCAGATGTTTGTAACTTTTTTTTAGATTCAAAATAATTGTAATATTCTAATTTTAATTATCAGTTTGTGGAAGGAGTAATAGGTTAGCATAGTATGAGTATATCATGAGCAGGGAAAAATGACATATTACGAGAAGAATATTAAATATGAATGTGGATGGAAATAAATGCAGAGGTGGGCCAAAGAAAAGATGGATGGATTGTTTGAAGAATGACATGGTTAAAAAAGGAGTTAGTACTGAGATGACGGCTGATAGAGGAGAGTGGAAGAGGAGAACATGTTGTGCCGACCCCACGTAATGTGGGATAAGGACAAGAAGATTATGAATTATCAGTTTGTGGGTGATAATATACTGGTGGTCGAAAGACTCTACCAATGCGCGCTACTCACCCTGATTTAGCATTTCTCAGCCATTGGGGTAAGTATGGCATTGCGGTCCTTGTGTTGCCATATTTATAATTATTATCACCGCTTTTAAGTGCAGTGCCTACTTACTTACCAATACAGCTTTTTAATAGACACAATCAGATATTTGATAGCTTCTATAATCTCAGGCTGTGTGACTAGATCCAATCTCACATCCAAGTAACGTCAACGAATTAGTATTGCCATTCAGCGTGGCAATGCAGCCAGCATTTTGGGAACACTTCCGTTTGGTAGTGATCTGGATCAATATTTTACCTATGTATTTTTTTTGTTTCTACATTCTTGTACATATTTGTATAAAATACAAATATTATTAATGGGTATATGGATTTTTTGGTTGCGGCAAATCGATTTCGATAACATTTTAGATTCTAAACTTAAGTGACTTGGAATAACATTCCGGTCAATTTTTTTACCCGTCTAACATGCGAACTATACCGCAGGCATAAAAAAGTAGGACTAGAAACTAATATTTTATGTCTGTGTTGTAAATTTATATGTACTCAACTTCAATATAAGTTGTAAGTCACTACAAACTTAATAACTTAATACTCAGATTCTTACTTTAACTGTAAGTATTGAATACTTATAAATTGGCTGGCACGCACGGGGTGGTCGTTTCAACCACCGCTTGAGTTATGACGCCTAAACATGTAAGGGTTGCAGCTGCCTTGCTTTCCTACTTTATTTGCATTTAAGCTACTTCTAGTTCAGTGACTGCTTATAAAACTTGTAAGTCTGCCTATACAATGAAATAATGGATGAAAATACATTATTGTACACCAAAAGATAACAAAATAAAAATACTTTGTATAACCAAAAGTACAATAGTCTATCTTAAGCGATCTTTTCCCGACAACCTTAGGATGGAGCGGAATCTATGAAATTGTAAGAATGGTTGGCGGTGCACGTATTATTAAACACAAGAGAAGAATTTTGTTGACACTCAGAAAGATGCTAATATCTCTGCAGTACATATATTTTTCTTACCTACAACTACCCAATGTAAGTAAGTTAGTTTTTCAATAGACATATCAATCGGTGGTGACGTCCGAGTACGATAAGCCAACTAATACGACGCATTTTAGTAATAATTAGAGAATTTCCGTAACTTTGTCCATGTTAATTTTGATTCATACAAACGTCATCTTCCCGATACACACTCTAAGGGGTTGAATAACGGAAAATAATGTTAAGTGCACCCCTACATATAAAAAAGGAACATTCTTTGAAAATTTCATGACTTTAGGATTTACGGCTTACTTAGGCTGTGCATTGATTTTTGTCAGTGATTCAGTCACACAACGATATTATTATTAAGATTATACTTCAGTTTGTTAACAGATTGATACCGTATTACATAATTAGTATAGAATTTAGGATTACGAAGAGTTAAGCACAAACCGGAGGACATAGTATAGGAAGGACCCCTACCCGGCCCTGATGAACTCATGATAATATTTTCGGGGCATAGAAAATCCGATTATTGTGTCGCTATTTCAGGCGCTATTGGCAGTGTAGCCTGGCGACTAATCATGAGTTTCTACCTATTTTTGCTGTCAAGCACGGGCTGCAGCAATACAGCCCTTGCCCGTGTAACAATTTGAAAAACATACTGCGGTTGAAAATGTGGGTAGCTCAGAAGGACTTGATTCTAAAACAATGTGAAATGCCAAAATGACTAGATCGCCATAGGACTAGATAGCAAAACGTCTGGATTGAATAGTAAATGATAATAAGTATTATAATTATACTAGCGTCTGTCCACGGCTTAGCCCGTGTCGTACCCGGATAAAAAGTAGCCTATGTGTAATTCTGATGTATAAACTATATTATTGTAAAGTTTCATAAAAATCCGTTCAGTAGTTTTTGTGTGAATGAGTAACAAACATCCATCCTCACAAACTTTCGCGTTTATAATAGCAGTAGGATGTGACATGGATATGGTTCTATGCGGAAATTTAAAAAAGGATTGTGTAGAGTGTACTTTCATGTTCAATCATTTACAAAAGTGTTAGTAAATTAATTTGTGTCCCAACACAATGACATTTAGAAAAAACTGAACCAATTAAATGCAGTTGCGTGCAAGGTCATGTCACATGGGATTTGTACTTTGAAAACAATACGTTTTCTCCGAAACAGTGGGCTAAACATCTGCGCTTGTCTTTACGCTGTCTTTATCTACATCTACATGTGACAGCCGCTGTGACCGGAGCTGTTTCACGCATGTCCCTCGTTTATTATGAGCTGAATTTTTAATTTCTTTCGACTTTTGTCAAGTGTTTGGTTTGAGAAAGTTATTTTTATTGTGAACAAACACTTTGTGCATATTTTAGTTCGAAAAATAACTTCAACGCGAAATAAATCCAGAACCAAAAATACGGAAAGATATTTTACAAAGGATATACAATAAAGAATGTTCTATCTATCTATATAAAGTAATCTCTTAAGAATAAATACTAATTGCCACTGAATGAAAGGTGAATAAAAAGAGTAAACAAACCAAAGTTAGGCTTTTAAATTCCAATTTAAAATAAATTAACTCTTAAACAAGGCAATTCACGTCTAACACCAGAAGGTCAGACAGACAGATCTTTCAAATCAAACCTCACGGTGACGAGGCATTTCTCCTTCATTAGAAGCTAGAGAAAAAAGTTGTAGCTTACGTTGCAAGCGCCCGCCAACAAAACCATTATGCCTTATTATGAACACCATCCATCAGCCAACCATATCGATCCAACATTAATGCATGCTAACGCTTTATAAATAGTTATATAATTTGTTTTGTCTCCACCTCGTCCAATTGATGGATTATTTTATTTCCTATCGCACTAAACTGTTTACGAAGGCGTGGTTGCGGTTACCGTTATTAGTTTATCTTGGAAGGAAGTTAAATCATTTGTAATTTCATGGCTGCTGGTAAAAAAGTGTGAATCGAACACTTTCTTCGCAGCTGAGAACAATGAACAGCTGCTCTAAAATTTTAAGCCTACGCGTATTTACTTACTTGTTCCGAGATGTACTCTCTTCATCCAGGGATATATCTGCGGAGGGTTCGAGGTGTTGGCGGCTGACTTTGAATTCTTCGAGTTCGAACTTGAGTTGTTAGCCTCGTTGCTGTCATTGCTGGAAGTGCTAGACGCGGGACTCGAAATATTCTGGTTCACAACCGCCTTGTGCTCAACGGGAGATGCAATCGGCGTGGTCAGACCTAATTTGGTGCTCGTGTTTCCGCTAGAATTTGGTCCAACTCCAAATCCTGGTGAAGTTCTTCCTGGCCCAGAAGACGTGGATAAGTCTTGAGGGGATGCAACACCTGCGGTTGAAGTCGAGTCCGCGAATTTGCAACTTGTACCAGCCGCTTGGCTCGGCGGAGTTGACATCAGATTGGGTGATAGCGCTCCAGGACTCGGATTTGAATGGTGCATATGAGTGGCCGCACTACCCAGTCTTTGCGGATGGAGCTGCGTGTAATCTATCATTGACTGCGGTTGCATATGGGCGCCTGATGCGGGCGTCCCGTACGGGTGTTGAGGGTAGTGATGCCCCACTTGCGGCGGCGAGTAGCAGGCATTCGGGTATGCTGCAGCCGCTGCTGGGTTGTAGTAGTCTGCTCCAGGTGTGGGTAGGCCTGGGTGGCCGGTCTGATCGACGGGCGTGCCCGTGCGCCCGGGCACTTGGTTTCCATAGCAAGAAGCCAGCGAGTTCACAAACTGATAGGAGCTCATCCCGGCGTTATAGTTTAGGTCGTTCATTTCAGAGTTTTGTTTCCGTTACTTTCAAGATCACTCGACACCTGTCATCTTAGACGAGCACTGAATTGTCTAGTTGGACATATTAAGTGCTACTGATGCGAGGGCCTCCAATTGTCCCGTAGAGCGGTTGATTGATGGACCTGTGATAAAATGAGACACATTAGCTGGTCAAGAGTGTAGTCTCGTTATTGGTGATGAATGTTCTTACGCTAGATAATATCTAAATCGTTGGAAAATGTCTGGAATTGTAAGATCAAAATAAAATCACGTTGGCGAGCTTAAAACGAATTTTAATGATCCTAACTAAGAATTCTAGACTATTAGTTTTCTTTGATTTAAGTTTTGGGTTTGTGGTGATAGCCGTGGTTTCTGGAAGTAGATATAAGCTGAATCACGAGTTATGTAACCTCTGTAGCTTGGTGGACGATTGACTGAAATACAAGAAGTGCGCGCTCGATTACCGCTGCGGATTGGTTTGCATGAACATTTGTTCCGGGTTTAGGTGTGTTATGTTAGATATATTGTCATTATTCTCATAGTTCTAGATTCTCATAACACAGGAAATACTAGTAAGGGGTCAGGGCTATGTGTGTGAATGTTGGGTGCTATTTTCCAATTTAAATTACCTTCAATAAGACTTTCTTGTACCGTAGCTTGTCAAAGACAGAGTAACGCAGGGGGTCTATTCTAAAACAATAAATTAATTTCGAGCCTTGACATCCTAAAGCGCAGTACACATGTCAAGTCAAGTGCGGAAAAAACACTCCGCCACGTGGTTCGGCTATAAAAGTGTCCGTTGAGGTTTATGGGTGTACGCGGTAGGCCAAATGTGACTTCACGGATTTATGAACTCAGCCGAGTGCATACATCTTTACGAGCAAATTAGCAGTCATTGTGCACTCGGATTTATTTGTACCGTTTACTCGGAGAATGATAAATGTGCGAATTTTTAGCATCGCGTTATTTCAGAGACTGAAGCAGTAAATTAATTCAGTTAATGTGATAACGTTCATGCATCAAGTTTGTAAATGCTTAATGCAACGGTGAGCAGTTTCATCGAGATTTCAGACAAAAAATTGATTGGTGATTAAAAATATACATGAATCTTTGTCTGAATAGTATGCAAATGAGCTCTGTTTATAAGGAGGTAAAAGCGAATATATCGAATGCTTTCATCATGTTCGTAAGATAATGTTTTAAGAGGTAAAAGAGCGTACCGAATCATTTCACCAATCAGATTGTTTCATCATCGTTTAATACTAGTTATTACCTCAATCTAGTATGAAAATGCTTGAAGACTGGCAACATCATAAACCAACGTAAGAAAGTAGTAGGTAAAGTAGGTTGTTTACTTCAGTCTGACCAAGCTTTATCTGATGACATAGCGACTCGCCACATAAACTATAAATACCGAAATCATTGCAGTGCTTTCCAAAGAACAAACATAGCTGAATCGTAAATGCCACTAACAGTCATCCATCCCAGTGCTAAGTGTTGTTTAAATCTATTATTCTACTACTATTATAAACGCGAAAGTTTGTGAGGATGGATATTTGTTACTCTTTCATGCAAAAACTACTGTAAGGATTTTGATGGAAATTTACAGTAAATATAGCTTATGCATCAGAATAACATATAGGCTACTTTTTATCCGGGTATCACGCGGGCGAAGCCATGGGCAGAAGCTAGTTTAAAATAGTAAGTACAAATATTTTTGCAGAACTTACAAAAATGTTCGGTATTTCTCATTTATATTCCGTTTCTATATCTATAAATATTGCATCTATCTGAATGCACGTGCGATCTTGAAATCGTACTGAATCTCAATTTTCATACATAATCAATAACCTAATAAAAACTTCCTGTACCCACATCGTTTTTAAAGAGTTTCTGGTTAATTATTTTCCTTTTTTTTTTAATGTATTTGAAACATTTTTGGATTTGGTAATTTTGCTAAGGACATTATTATCTGGGACTTGCATCAAAATTGCAACATTTCTGACTAGCAGTGACGTTATTGACTGTTCTTGTGCTTTGAAGGGCATGTTAAGATAGATTATTTTATACCCATATGGATAATATTTTCGTTAAATTGTGTCGAATATCAATACCGAACCTTTAAAACTCTGACACCAGTGTTGGCCAACAGCTCATACGAGCTTTGTTCTGCGATTAAAACTATGACAAGGTGATAAAACCATAGTATACAAAGCTATAAAATACAAACGAATTAAAACACTAATTAGTAAATTATCGTCAAGAATTACTAACACATCGTAAACTATCACAAATGTAAATAAACGGCTATGCAAATTAAATGATTGTATAATTTTGATATAATGTATATTATTTTAAACATTTACTTTCAATGTTGCCGAAACTTACTTCATAATTTAATTAGTAACTTAGTACCTATTGTCTGAAGTTAAATTTTACATGCTACAAAGATTAGAAACAGTTGTAGAGTTTAGCTTTCTTCTGTTAGATTTGAAATTGCACATAACAAAATGAGATAATGGAAGTGTTTAGTTAAGCAACTATTTAATACTCTTTATAAGTAAGGTTCTTAAATAATAAGATACAATTCCAGGGACCATAATATTTTTTTATTAAGTATATATATTTTTTCAGTTCCTACTAATATAATAAACGAAATAACCATGGATGTTTGGATATTAGTTACCAAAATACCTACTTATCTCTACTTTATATATGGGTACAGAAGATGTATACACCTTCTGTACCCATATATAAAGTAGACTATACTCTACTATTTATTTCTATAGAAATAAATAAGTATCTCTCTATAATGGTCTCAATGGAATCAGGACTACTCTCTCCTTTGATGATAAGCTCATTAAAGTCACTGACAGTTAGCTTTCAGGTTACGTAAATTTGCCTGGTCTTATTCTGCGTCCACTCATCGGTTCTTTGTTGGTCACCCTGCATGTCGCTCGTGATATGACCAGATTGAGGTATTACGGCCCTTTTCAGGGACCCGAAAGGGCCTAGATGATGAAAGGACTAGTATGGTGAAATGACTCAGTGAAACTCGAAGAGGCTTTTTTTACGAACGTGTCATAATGTCTTCGAATTTCGGCCTCTCGTGTGAAAGTTATTCACAAAGCTTTGTCTTCATTTTATTGTAACTGACATTAAGACGCATGTGTACAGTTTAAATTTTTTGTCACTCCCGTCCGGTTCACATTAAATGGGCCGAACCATTTCATTGCATTTTGTTTCTTTTTTTTTCAGTTTATTCCCAGACATCCTTTGATGAGCGACTTGGATGACTGCTCTCATTTTAATTTGACGGTTTTAATTCTACTTTTGATCTATAGTCGGTTAAGTTTTATAGCAAAGTTTAATAGGTCATCATTAACTTTTTGCAATTTCTTATTTCACTATGAATAACTCACAAAAATATAAGATTTTTATTAGTTTAGCTCACATATTTTTTTGTTTATTTGTAGTGATTAAAAAGTGAAAAGGTAAATTTTACTGCGATGTATAAAGTTTCACTACCCATTCGCTCGGCTTTTGATCTCAAAACGGACACTTCAGATCTTCGAATAAAGCTTTAAAGCGAATTTAATAGTCGCTAATGCCAAAAGATCTCAGGATATAATAACATTTAATGTCCCGTGTCAAGTGGACAGTTTGGATCCACAAAGTCCAGAGAGATTTAGTGCGATACGCTTTGATTTTATTATATCGCACCTTTTTATTTATTTCAATATTATTTTATTACTCACATCGTTATAACTATTCAACCGTTCGTTCTGTAAGTTTTTTATTCGGTTATTATCATATTAGTATGTTTCATACGATATTATTAATATGTCTTTGATATCGTATTAGATACTTACACCAATTAGCGCAACATCGATCAGCAATGAACATAAAAATCACAACAAAAAAATCGCAAATAAATCACAAACATCCCACAAGATCCATACACTTCACAAAAAAAAACTAACAGTTCAACTACGTTAAAAAACAAAAGATAGAATTATTGTTTCTCTATGAAAACTTTTGAAATAGGAACGTTCGAATTTCGAAGTTTCCTGGTCGCGGAAAACGGCTCGCTTTCCCAGCGTTCGAGCGTGAGGGCAGCGCGCTTCTGACGATTAGGTGAGCGGTTGACGTGACGCGGCTTGAAGCGGGCGGGGCGAGACGCGAGGGGGGCGGGGCGCACCTGAGCCCGCCGCGCCACGTGGATCCGCGTCCGCTGCCGCCACCGCTCCTCATTACCACCACCACCTTCAATGGACCGATTCATGTAAGATCCTGCTGCAGGTGGTTTGAGCGAGTGTTTTTCACATCCTTTGCGTAGTTGACTTTTTGTTTCGGACTTTTTATTGTTTCACCTGATGGTGAGTACTAATTTTAAGAAAATCTTTTTTATTGGTTTTTTGTTTATAAAATCTATTTTAATTTAAATATTCTTCGATGTTTTTTCTCAGCACTTTCAGCGGACGTTTATTTCTTCTTATTAACAATGCACTAAAACAAAATAATGTATTGTGAGAATTTTATGAAGTACTCTTTGCACTTACTAAATTTATTAACTAATTAAATTCCATTAAAATATAAATTAAGCTGAAACTACCTTGTTCAATGAATACAATGCATCAGTGGAATCAATTATCAACTGAATCCATCCACCGAACTAGCTCTTTTCGTTCAGTCACTAGCTCTTTTTAGGGTATACTGGATATCTCCACCTGGTCTATTAACCTCGTCAGAATGTTTTCAGGATGATTAAAAAAGAACTGGTGGTATGACAAACGAACAATCCTCCTAATATTATAAAATTCTAAGTATAGATGTTTGAATCTCGTAAACTTTGTAACGACTGAACTGATTTGGTTGAAACTTAAATAGGAATAGTTTTTGAATTTAAATGACACATAGGATCCTTTTTTCCAAATACTACGTGGGCGAAAGCGTGGGCATAAACTAGTTATAATTACTAAGCAATTCATGCAGACTATCTGTACATGTTAGAGTCCGGTTCTATGTTAACATTTCACACAATAATGCATAATAAACAAAACAGATATCAAGAGCAGTATTATACGTCTACGTGTAGGGTACTTAGTATCAGTCTCAATGAGCGGACATGCCCCATGCATCAGCTGACGTTACTGACATCTTGTGAGGAATAAAAATTACCTGCTCCACATGACCTATTAATACATGCAAATGCAGGGACTTTTGGTTTTATAATTAAGGAAATGAATTCGAAATGTTCTAGAATGTGTGATAAAATGATGGTATAGAAATGTGTTCGAAATAACCCCTGTGTTTTTGATTATAGAACATGACTATTTTAGCCTTTTTAGATAAATAAAAACTCCGAGTAAGAGTTGATACTTTTAGATTTTTTCAGTTCTATCGCATGACAGACAATGTGTCAGAATTGTCTCGCAAGATTTCATCATAACGTAAATACTAACACATAACTACATACCTACAAGGAAAGTTATTCTATAACTCGGTATCATAAGAAGGAGAATAGTAAAGTAATAAATACATGATCATATATAAAGGGGCATTCAAAGAATGCGCAGGAACCAGTCCATCTAAAAATTCTATATAAAAAAACAAGCTCGCTCTAGACTGTAAATACCTGTGATGGAAGTTTTCAGACCCATAGGTACTTGCAAATTTGTGAGGACACCATATAGAGGATAGTACGTCCATTATATACAAATACAAATACTTTATTTACAAAAATAGTGTGTGCCTAGGCTACATGTTTAACAATGAGCTTCGTACTAGGTTTAGCCTTTATCGCGGAAGCTCAGATAGCGTTTGACAAAGAAATATATGTAATAAGAGATAAACAAGTGCAAGGCAAATATTACGTCCCAACATGATATTATATTTGGCGTATATCTGCCTTATCGCATAGCATTCCACACGACAGCTTGAAAGCCCATCGCCGCTTACTGAAACACTTACAGATGCCTTCGAATATTTGGTTTTGGCGCATTATTTAAATTCAATAATTAACTTGAGAATTCTCCCTTAGCTGAAAACGTAGCATTTTTTTTTATAAATTCTAAATACAATCAAACTTCATTCTAAGTAATGTGAATCACTTACAGTAATGATGTACATTTGTCTAGCATGATTTTTGAGGTTTAATTAGACATGATTATGTGTTTAAATCAACGTACTAAACTAATAAGGGTTGGTTAATAACGCGTGTACCAATAAGGTAAACATTGGTATAAACACGCAATATTTCGTTTTTTTTTATTCTTTATACCTTTATATAAATGTGAAAATATTTGTATAAAGCCAACCTTGGGACTTTGGCAAAATCAATAAATTGTGTAAATTTGAAAGTTGTAGAATTCAAATTATCGTAGTTTGATATCATTTTAAGATTCTCACTATAATATAACGTAATTTATTAGTATTATCCTGCTGATGTTTCGTTGACCGTTATTATATAATTTTTGTTTCTTATCGTTACTTTCGCTATTCTCTTTAAATACTAGTAAAGATCAAGCGAGGACAAGCTCAGGTAACTGAGCTATACTGATCTCATCTCAGCTATACCGACTTAAAAAAGGAGTTCTTAATTCGGTTGTATTTTTTAATGTTGTTTACCTCAGAACTCTGTCATTTATAAAACAATTTGGAAAATTTGAAAGGATATACTTAAAGGACATACTTAAAATCCAGTTCTGATAATGGGTTCTATGAGAAATTAAGGGAACTGCTCAAATTTGAGTGAAAAATGGGTGACGAATTTTCATATTAAATATCTATCCATTTCCCGTTATTTGAAGTCAGTTTTTGACATTTCATATCTTATCATTATTAGTTTAATCGTTAAATTTATAAAGGACAAAAATATTTTCAAAGCATAAAGAAAAAAAACCAGAATGAATCTAGCATATCCTATGAATGAAGGAGATCTTTATCAAGAAATACCTAATTTTAAAGTAACTCATTCAAACTCGTAATAGAGTAGGTACCAAAGATACCTTCCCTATGCCCCCATGGGCCATAAAATTTATTACAACTCAATAATGAGGTGGTCCACACGACACAACACATGTTGCGAACACATAGCTTTACTAAACCACCTTATGACTCCAATATAATTTACGACCTGAGGGGATGTCTTCTCTCTCATACAACCATCGTAATAACGAGAGAGAAGGAAGACAGATATGTTTATTTTAAATTGGTTTATTGGTATTTAATTATGTTAGGGTTCAGAAGGACAGTTTTGGAAGATGATTTTTTCCCCCTGTAACAGCATTTTTTGGTAAATGATATTCAATCAAGGTATGCTAGATACATAATACGATAATAGTTTTCTGATTGGAATTCTAGAGGGTACGTACGTAATATTAACGTAAATAATTTATCGAATCTCATATCGTTCATGAAAAAACTAAGTGTTATTTTTAGAAGACTTTGTACCAACTCGAATTGACCAGAGCTGCTGCTGTTAAGAAATTACGTGATCTTAAAATAACTAATTATTTAATTATGACCATAACCAAAGAGTAAAAAAGTAACGTGTCTGTTTGTAAGTATTAGGCCCTATTAAAACTAATATTAGGTATCTATTAAAAACGTACTCACGACTGTAATCTGGATGATGTAGATCCTTAAATCCAGTAAGTACGCAGATCAGAGAATATATGTAGATACCAAGATACGAAATACGATACGATATATAGATACGATATACCAAGTAAGAGGACAGTATTTTGCTTCCATCTAGTAGCGATTTGGATCAGTTGATCTATCTATAGATCGTTTGCAACGGTCTTTAGATAGCTAGCTCTCTCATCTGTATTTTTGTACCTATTTGTACATAGTTGTAAGAGTAAGACGTAGTCAGAGACACGTTCACACAGTTATAACTATTTTTTACTTAAAAACACGCTTCTAATATGTAGGTATTCATTGAGAAAATGTAGAGTCTGGTGACCAAATAGTTACAATAAAAGAGTATGGCCCAGTCGACTAACGCGGTGGCAGTTGCGATCCAAGGGAAATGGTTGTCAAATGGTTGTCACCTCTGTGGCGCAGTGGGTGCCTCGCCTAAACGCAAAGTTGAGGTTTCAATTCCCACCGCGGGGCAAATGTTTGTATAATCTGCATAAAAAGTATTTATGTAAGTAGTATATCAGTCATGTAGTTGCCAAAATACGAGCTCTGTTTTGGGGCTAGATGATGCTGTGTGAAAAATGACAGAATTATTTACTTATGTAATGATTGCCACGACGTCAGTTTGACCGGACCCTTAGTCATCGCTCCATCTATCCGGGGGCGCCTCACACTATGCTTACCAAGACGCAGTCTCCACTCAAGAACTCGTGTACCCCAACGGTTGTCGGTTCTTAGGCACATATGACCAGACCTCTGCCACAATAGCTTGCTAATCCTCTGAGCTATGTCGATGGCTTTCGTTCTGTCTGATAATCTCGTTACGTGCTAATCCAGTTTAAGGATGCACAGCGATCTATGGAGCGGTCTATGCTCGGGGTTTTTCTGAAGGATAATGAAAGTTTTGATTCATGAGAAAGAGGCCCTCTCTTTCTGATGAATAAAAATTTTCATTTTCATTTAAAATATTTGAGTTCTATTTCAAGACTTTTTAGTCAGATTATACTTTCTTATGAGAATATAAATTATGGTCTACTTACACCTATTGAAATCTAGTTGGATAAATTAAGGACTTTAAAAAGGTATCTAAACAGTGTTTTTTCGCTTTCTGATATGACATTTCAAACTCAACACAAAAGATAAACACACAACTGTTTCAGTGCATAGCTCTTCGAGGTTACTAAGTAGGGAGTAGTCAGAGGCACGTCAAAACATATTTATATTAAGTGTATTTATTTTATTTGGTGTGAGTTCAAATTTAACAGAAGAAAACAAAACGCCGTTGTAAATCTTTTTCAGTAGCATGTAAAACGCAATAGATACGAGTTCGAGTCCCCCTCAGCAGGACAAATGTTTGCTTGTTCGACAGATCCATGATACTCGTAGTTCCTGATATCCACGACTCAGGGAATCCTGGTGTGAGATTAGAAGAACATATCAGTCTGCTGGGTGGTTATATGTAAATACTAGACTAACTTGTGTATAATCGATTCGTGGCTAAACTAATTCATTAGTTTACCATCTGAATTGTCCTGTAGGTTCTGTTCAGTTCATTCGTGTTTTAGTTATTCAGATAAAATAATGTTTTATTTATAAACCACCTGCCTTCATAACTTATTCCGTAACTGCTCCCGTGTCACGCTTTTCTTACGACAAGATCGTGATTTTACGTAATAATACGTAATTACTTAATGCAATAATTTGCAAATGAATAAAAAAATTTGCATGTAATCATAATGGCAAAATGTTGCTGTCCTTATCAGATGGGATCGTTTTGTATCAGAGTGAAGGGGACAGATTGCTCGTGTTAACCGCTTTGCAGCGAGGCATGCGTATTGCAGCGGCCATGGGCGCGGCTGCCTGCGTGATTTCCCGCCCTGCGATTGGCCGAAATCTCGTAGTCTAGAGGGGTGTGAAGGTGTTTAAGAAACTTCGCAGTTTTATAGTTGGAAACTTTTTGAAATTATACAAAATTTTCTTTTTGATCCCTTGTTGTTTGAAAACGTGGTTTGAATTTGGACTCGGTTGGAAACAGTTGCGCATTATGGAGAGGATCGAAAATTTAAGGTATTCGTTGTTTTTGTGAGATATTAAAAAAATATATTCGTTCAACGCATTATTAAACACAATTTATTATTAATAAAACTTTTAAACTTAAACGTATAATTAACGAGTAAGTATATGCCTTGGAGAGGTAAAAACACTGCTAAATATTTTATTGCCTACCTACCTATTAACGTGAACGACCTACTTTTTAAATTGTTTATGATACTTATATAGGGGATAAAAGTTTTTAATCTTAAAAAAAGTATTTGCGTATTTTTTTATTGTAAGTATGTTGTTCCCTATCTTACAAATAATTACCTGAAACTAAAAACATGTCATTTTTTTATAGATAGATAAAGTTAAATGAGAATATGACACCAACATAAAATGAAATGCCAATAAGACCAAAATATAAGACCCCTTGATGGACAAAATCTCGGATACACACTGAGTGCGTAGATTTTTGAGAATACCTGTTAGGGAGTAGTCAGAGGCACGTCCAAACATTATATTTGGCACATGCCTACGTGCAAGCAATTGGAAACTAACCCATTGCACATACCTTAGAATTTTTGGTTCTAGGGCATAGAAAGTTCCTCACGATGTTTTTCTAAACAGTTTTCGGGTTAATTACGCGTTAATACACAAGTATTTTTTCGAGTGGAAAAATAAATTGGTGCACGACCGGATTTGAACCCTAAATCACCAAAACAGAAATTGGGGTACCGTCCACTAGGCCAACACGGCTCAAACCATATCAAAAATGTACCCAAATTTGCAGTAGCTATAAGTTAGTAGTATTTACTCTGCAATCTTGGGTTTCCAACGAGATACTTATCTTACTTTAGCCCAACAAAATGTAATAATTATATATGAACTTTTGTCTAAAAAATTGTTTAAACCTATATCTTTAATAAAATTAATATAATCCCAGCAAAAACGTAAAAAATATTACTCGCAAAAACGGCAAAACACGAGTTCAACTTTGCAAGGGTAAAAAACTATAGGTAAGTTTTTTTTCAGAGTTGTTTCTTCGATTTATCACTGATAACCTACCTTTTATTATTGGCATACGAATACGCATCTCCTCATATGCATAAAAACTTTATTTATTTTTTTAATAGAAAAACTTAGCAGTATTGTAAAATATACTTCAGAGGGCCTGTGCTTATTTACAAATAGGTACGTTCAAAACTTGTTGAAACGATAACCGTTTCCTCAATTTTTGTATGGAAATCTTCACTTCACTTCACTTCTTGATTATGGTTTTTGTAACTATTTGTCACAATTCTGCCATATGGAAATCTTGTCAATACTGTTAACGTTCTGACATGATATAGACTCTCGGGTAATGATTACTTTCCATGGACAACTACCGTGGTGTCTTGCAAAAGGCGTGACTAGAAATGTTTCACGAGAGGCGCCACTTTACACTTTCAGGTCACTTTTACAGTCGTAGTCCAGAGATGGCGTAGCGGTGATAACACAAAATATACTTGAACAACATGTAAGCTTGGAATTCCTTGGTTTTAGTACCATTATCATAGTGAAATGTCCCGTGGCCTCGTCCTCGTTGTTTTAATATTAAACATCATTCTCCCACTGCATCTTCCAGGGTCTGAATTTCGCAAAATCCTTTTCATTTCATTTATTATAGTTTATTTTATTTAATAAATGTTATCGTACACCTACAAAGTCTTTATATGTCTTAGTAATACTTATATTAAATAGGCCAGTACATGGACAACTTGCAACTTGTGTACGACCACGCTTATTCGTGTTACAAAATAGGTAATTCAATTCTGGCTTTCCTGATTACAAAACATAAAGAAATTTAATAACACATCAGAGATTTGTATGCAGTGTTTGATAAATAATAACGTAAAATAAATTTTATATTATTATTGTACCCCTTTCTTAGTGGGCCAGACACTTGACAATTAATTCTTGTTGATCGCCGCCGCCACCGCCCCGCGTGAGTTTGACCGGGCCTTTACGTTTTAGGCTGTGCATTGAATATCAGTCAGTGAGTTTGTCAGTATGTCACGCAACGATTTTATGTATGTTGATGATAATGATGATAGTCGAACCTATGTAATTATTTGAAAGATCACTTTAGTTCAAAGGCTGGGGCTTTTCCAAAACACGACAAGCCTTGGAGACCTTTTAGAAATATGTTATTTTCCAGAGGCATTTAGAGATAAAGTTAAAAGTTACCCAGACATATGTTCTTAGAATAATTGATACTGGAATGTAAAGAAACTTAATCTTGTAATTGATAACGCTGAAATGTACTGCTCCCGCTCCCGCTACCGACACCGCAGCCGCTGCCGCTCCCGACACCGCAGCCGCTGCCGCAGCCGCTGCCGCTGATTCATATCTATTTCATGGTCTAAGTTTTAAGGTTTCCATAAGTGTGAGTTATTATCAGCCTGTAGTAGTCAACTAACTTTACAGATAGGTACCTCATTCAAAAAATAGTATGACGAACGGTCTTTGGTCGCCTTTTTACCTACTTCACCAAATTATTTATGATCATAGCATTTAAAGTTTCGTGGTTTTGTATCGTTTTAGGATATTATTACGACTATACCACGTACTTTACTTCCTCCTGACGTTTCTTTGACCGTTTAGAGGTGGTCCTCATGAGCATCGTCCGCAACCATACCCTATGGTCGTGAGATGGGATCTGACATCGGCAAAATAATAGTAAAGTCCACGTACTTTACTTTACCACGTTATTATCGTAATAATATCCTAAGGCCGAAAATACAGTCATGCTGACCGTCGACGCCGACCGTTGAGTATGCATAATTTCAAATGATGCGTTATACAGTTACACTGATTTCTCAGCGCCGCGTGTCTTGCTGTCAATGAATGTTACGACTCGTGATGATAGAAACTATAACGGCTTGCGCTGATGAAACGCGCCGACAAGCTACACGCTGAATGTCAGCGCCGACGGTCAGCGTGACTGTATTTTCAGCCTAAAACTTTTATGATTAAACTCATGTAGCTGGGGTCTTCCAACACTGTGGCATCCGATTAGTGATCGCCAATTACGAAAAGTGTATGGACGGAAGTGACTCATAGACCATTCGTCATAGCACTTTTGTCCAATATCCAGCAGTGAACTAAAGAGAGTTTTGTTGTTGTACCGATGATTAATCTGGTGAAACTTACTACTTCTTTACCAAGTTATAAGTAAATAATCACACCCAAAAGTTACATAGTCCGGATCTTATACTAGGATTCCTTGTAACGTGTTTATCAGGAACTACGAGTACCTTGGTACTACAATACCCAGACCTGGTACAATTATGTGAAGAATATGCAATCATCGGTCCTGTAACTGGAATCATACCCCCTTTTGCATATCAGCCAGCTATTTGACTACAGTCTTCAAGTAAGGGCCCGGTTGAACTGACGCGGTGGCAGTGGTGGTGGTGATTCAAGGGAAATGGTTGTCAAAGTTTGCGTCAATGTATTGATCGCCATTGCTTCCGCCACCACGTTAGTTTCACCAGGGCCTTAGTATAGGTCCATTTTCCTGTTACTTTTTGCGAAAGGCCTTAGTCGACTTAGTGGATGACCTCTGTGGCGCTGTGGGCGAAGGCCCGCCTGAGACGTAGGTTGCGGGTTCGATTTTCACCGCGGGACAAATGTTTGTATCTGCAAATATTTGTCTCGGGTTTGGGTTTCATAATAATGTATGTATTTACAAAAAAAAATATATAAGTAGTATATCGGCTATTAGTTAAGAGCTAGATGATGCTGAGTGAAAATGTCCAGCAATATTATTATTATTGTTTATAAAGTACATCTGCTCAGATTCGAAGAAACCGGGGTTAACTGGGACGTACGGGCCAAGTGTACCTCAGTAGGTAGAACTTCATTTGGAGGTCCAGTTTGTAGGAATTTCCTGACGATTCGACATGTGTTTAGGATAGCTGCTTTTTCTATTGTCTTAAGAATTTAATTTACCTATGAACCAACCCATTCCCAGTTCCAATGCATCCCAGAAAGTAAAGCCATCATTAGTCAATACGTCGCCCCTTGTCAGCCTGGCCCTTTCGTCCTTACTCTAATACAGTACAGCTAAACACTCGCACTTCGACAGCGTGTGATGTTATTGACATTCCTTACAAGTTTCCCAGAGTTTACTTTCAAATTGGGGAAGAGGAATTTCCTTTTTTACGTCCTTATGTGCGTTTGACGTAAGAGGTTGTTTGGTTGTCTATTACCATTTATCTCCGAAACGGCTGATGAAACGTGGTTTGCAATTGATATGTATGACTTCAATGTTACTTAGATAGGTTTTATCGTCACAAGTCACTCGGGGGCGTTGAATATTTAATGTAGATATTCTAAAATACGTCAATGGTTTTTTTAAATAACTGTTAGCTAAATTCATTTAAGGCTAGATGATGCTGTATAAAAATGTCCAGCATTATTAATATTACTTTTGAAGGTGCCTCTATTTTTTTTAACGATATTCACTCTCATCTGTGGATGAGGTGCTCAGATCTTCAAATCTACCCAAAACGTAGATACCAAATATACAGTACAGGGGTAGTCAGAGGCCCGTGAAAGACTTTTCGTTTGCCTATAAGTTAGCATTCCATGTGACAAGATGTAAGCCTATCGCCGCTTATTAGAATACTAAACACTTTGAAATACACATCCTTTATTTATTTTTTATTCTAGAAAACCCAAACAATGATTTGGTACGAAATAAATAAATAAACTCCCAATACAGATGCATACTGACCACACACTAAAATTTCCTTCGTCGTGGATTTCAGATAGTACGAGTATGATCATCATGATACTACAACAAGCAGAACCGAAATAAATATCTGTAGAACATCCGAACATTTGTCCCGCAGCGAAAATCAAACCCCATCTCTAGCGCCTCATTTGGCCACTGCATCTCCAAGGTTCTTTTTTATCGTAGTGACTTATACGATACGATAAAAAGAAGTGTTAGTCATGAATAAGTGAATGAATGAAAATACTTTATTGTACACCATAAGAAAATAGATATCATCATCATCATCATCATCATCATTAAAACTAAACTTAAAGTACAATGGGCGGTCTTATCGCTTAGAAGATGATAATGGAAGACACTCTTGCTCACTTTGACCAACCAATTACAGGATACCTAACGCCCTACCATTAGACAGACCACATCGCAAATACTTGGCAGCCGCAAAAACGACACTTGGCAGTGGTTGTGGGTGAATGGTCACGCTGTAGCTGCCTGAAGAAGATACGGCTGACCGTAATCTATGGACGCTTGCAATACCAAAGATACCACCTGCGCTAAAGAAATCGCTTTCAGCGATAAGACCGCCCATTGTGCATTTCTTTTTTTGTTGTTCTTTTTACTATGTTTCTGTGTTTATACTGTAAATTGGTGTTATGCGTAATAAAGAGTTTATCTATATAACTATCTATCTATCTGCGCGTTGCCTACCCTGAGATATAACTGGAGTAAATTAAACAACTTGTTAGAACATAACTTTTTTATTCAGTTAACACGGAGTGTTCGTCCGACTTGCTCCTAAAAAGTACCTGCAACAATGAACAAAACGTTGGTTATGGAAACTTTCAGATATAAGACCTGAAATTTGAGGAGTACTGGTGGTGTAGTGGTTAGTGACTATGACTTTCAGTGGTGGTGGGGTCAATTCCTTTAGTGCACCAATTGATGTTTGCGTAGGAAAACATCAAAAGGAATGCAACATATCAACCGAAAATTCGAAGTCGTGTTACATTTTGTTTATGAAACAGTTCTTGCATAATACACACACTCGTTTACATTAAGCTTAGGCAAAAACAAATATACATTTACGGTAAATTTATTTAAAAATTAATAAAACTTAAATAAATAATAAATAAATAAATAAATAAATAATGCTGGACAATCCACACAGCATCATCTAGCCCCAAGCTAAGCAGAGCTTGTGTTATGGGTACTAGATGACTGATATACTTAATACAATACATTACATAGATAGATATTTTTTTTTTTATTATACATAGAAAATACCCAGAACACCCGGAACAAATATTTGCAGATCGTACAAACATTTGTCCCAGGGCGGGAATCGAACCCGCAACCTCCTGTGTCGCAGGCGGACCTTCGCCCACCGCGCCACATCGGTCGTCATCGGATATTTTATACATATATATTTACTTAGGTAAATATATATGTATAAAATATCGTGAACTTGACTATTCATATTGTAAAAACGGGAATTTTCACGTACTGCACTATCGCCGTGCACGGCGCGACGCGGAAGGAGAAAGTCGCAACCACTCACCCTGATGAAGACTCTCGGAATGAGTCGAAACTTAGTCGGTGCCTTTACCGATAGTGCAGTACGTGAAAATTCCCGTTTTTACAATATGAATGTATAAAATATACGAATGAAACGGTCTAGCCATTTCAAACGATCTATAGATAGCTCAACTGATCCAGGTCACTACCAGATGGAAGAGCCCCCAATATGCTGGCGGCATTGCTACGCTGAAAGTATTGACTTTCAGCGTAGCAATGCCGCCAGCATATTGGACAGCATATTGAGCAACTCATTTGCATTGGTAAATGAGTTGATACAGTTAAGTACCAGCTCTCAGGTCACGCGTAGCTTCAACCAGATACCCTAAAATAATTCTGACACCCGGTTTCTCAGAAGACCAGAATTTAAAAAAAGAACTTTCTTATTAATAATCACTACCTTTATCGGCTCGATGCCTCTATCCCTATCCATTTCTAGTACTAAACAAAGGTAAACTAATTTTTTGTCAAGAATAGGAGTGATTGTGAATGGAGTTAGGCGTTTAGGCATGTCCAATTATCATTAGACTAGCATCTGCCCACGGCTTCACACGCGTGGTACCCGGATAAAAATTAGCCTTTGTGTTATTCTGATGTATAAGCTATATTACTGTAAAGTTTCATAAAATCTGTTCAGTAGTTTTTGGGTGAAAGAGTAACAAGCATCCATTCTCACAAACTTTCGCGTTTATAATAGTAGTACTCGTAGGGTATACCCAATCACCTAAAATAAACTATTGAGGGCTTTTCCTTAACGCAAAGCAAACAAACTTTTTACAGCGCAAACAAATCAGGGTGCAGCAGTTAATTACTCACAAAAAACCTAAAGCAGCCAGACGAAGTTTTAACTTTAAAGAGATTCTTTCAGCAAATGAAAATTCCGGGAAAGTTTCAGGGAATTCCCACGTAAAGTTTTGTTTAGTCCGTCAATTATTTTTCTCGTGGCATTCAGCAGACGATTTTTTTATATTTTTTCAAAATATTATTTATATACTAGATTAGTAGATTTATATACTAGACTTTACCCGTGTGGTTCCTCGATAAAATAGTTTATATGTTAATCTAAGCCATAAACTTTAACTGATCGAAATGTCATCCAAATCAGTTCCACTGTTACGGAGATTATTAGCACCAAACATCCCAACTTTCGCATTTATAATTATGTAGTTTTACAATTTATTATTTTGTTATATTAGCCCTATTGTTTATTGTTTTTATTCATTTAACCTGACTAAAATATATAAACAAATAAACAGTAATCTTCACGACTACATTCCTCATGATGGCCATCTTCAGACACATACTCAGTGAGTAGATCTTTGAGGATACAAAGTAGGGGGGCAAGCTAGTTTATTTATTATGTTTGGATATGCCTCATATCCAAACATTATAAATAAACTAGCTTCTACCCACGGCTTCGCCCGCGTTGTACCCGGATTAAAAGTAGTCTATGTGTTATTCTGATGTATAAGCTATATTACTGTAAAATTTCATTAAAATACGTTCAGTAGTTTTTGCGTGAAAGACTAACAAACATCCATCCTCACAAACTTTCACGTTTATAATAGTAGTAGGATAAACGCCCAATAGACACATACATATACCTGACCCCACACTAATATTCCCTGTGTTGTGCACAGCACATATATCAGGCACATGTCCGCGTTTTTGCAAGTAAATTGTATTCCACGCCTTATTATATACCAGCCAATAACAGTACCGTCTAGCAGAGTGCTTCAAAAAAAATAATTACTTATAAGCCTGAGTTTTAATTTATGTGCGAATTAACACAAGCTCAAAACAGTGCAGGAAAACATGATGAAACCAGCATATTCTAAAACAAAAAAAACGAAGGCCGAAGAAGTGTTCCAGTTATTGCAAATGATTTCATGTTCTGTAGATATTTTTTACGCGTCTGGGTGTTGTGGTTCCACGCTACTCGTAGTTCCTGATACCTACGAATATAATGTTGGAACGTGACTCTGACGTGCCTCTGACTATTCTATTCTTAGAAACTTCACGGATCTACGTGCTAAGTAGATGCGTTTTTTTTTTTAAATAAAGCGTTCAAGAAAAAATAACGTTGGTATCTCCTATAGCTCACAAACTGTTTCAACTAGATCCATATTGGTTGTAGAACAAAAATAATTACACTGAGAGGCGGGCATGCGGTGCGTCGCTCAAACAATGCTAACTTACATTTAGCTGTCAGTCAAAAACAATTTGGAATTCGTTGAGCGCGGAGGGTCGGCTGGGTACGGTGGGAAAATTGGATCTAACTGGAGTTGATAATACAACCATAAATGCCTAAGGCTCAAACAAGTCGAGAACAAAGTTGTATATCATGGAATGTGGAATCAAAATTAAGTGAATGATAACTTGAACATCGAGTCTCGTACTTTGCTTTTCAGTTTACTACGATAAAACTTACTAAAAAATACTATTTTTTGGCATAATATGTGGCATATTTGGCCACTGAGTTTTGGGTAAATTATGCAATACAAAGCATAACCGCATTTTGTTCTCTCTATGCACGCAAAATAATGATTTCTATATTTAAAAATAGGAGTAATCGTGACATTTGATCATGAATAATGAAAGTTTCTGACCTCTTAAAAACTCAATAAGGTACCAACTCAAAAAAATTGTTGTGAATTAAATTACAAACAAACATTCTCACGACGACATACCTCATGACGGTCTTCAAACTTTAAAAAATAGTAGTAACAACTCTATGTAAGCCCTGCTAGTTCCTTGCCGTTACAGCAACGGCTTGGTTGCTACCATCCATCATTTCCTCCATCCTCTCGGCGGGTTAAACACATAAGTGACATTGACGCCGATACCGACCACACTACTTGCTCCCTGAAACCTTACAAAATAATGAACACGTCTTAAATCTTCAGAGCTCAGAGAAGACTGGTCGGTCAATATACATTTCTGCTCAGGCCACGTCAATTTAGGTTAGATTCAGGTAAATGACGTTTTATTTTGATCTGGATTTGAGACAAGATGTATTAAAAAAATGTAGCCTGCAAAAATATTTTTAGTTTTGAAAACTAATTAAATATGTGTTCATACAAGGAAGAAACAATTGTCTTCCATCTACATATTTTTTATGACCTTACAATTTGACGATGTTTTTAAGATTGTGAATCAGTAATGCTGTCGAGCAAACTGTCAAATTGGCAAATTAACATTTTTATAGAGGTATATTAAAAAACATACCATGTAAGTATACATTTAATACTCATACAAAAATGACAATAAACTTTAGTCGAAAGACCAACGAAATATCATCGTTGTTATTATAGATAGGCGGAAATTTGGTGGATGTAGAAAACCTATGTCCAGCAGTGGACTTAACAGGCTGTCGTTGATAATGATGATGAAAATCTAGCAAGAATTACTAGCCCTATGTTAAAACTTTCCACATTAAACCACCTTTTTTGATTCAAATTATGTATACGGTCGTTCAAAATATAATTTATAAAACGACTCATCAGACTTGTGTTGTTAAAAAACGGATGAATTCAGAAATTGAGTTATTATGAATTTTGCAAGGCGCTACATTGCAGAATTATAATAACAGCTATTAAGTGGCTGCCATTATGTGGTGGCAGGCAAATGGTTGCACTGTTCATGCTGTGTTGTTTAGAAACACGAAGCATTTAGGCACAGGTGAGAAGGTATACTTGGAAATTATGTCTCAGGGTCGGAAACGCGCGAGTGTTACCTGTTAAGCTGCTGTCCATAGGTTACGGAAACAGTTTACTAACAAGTATGCCGTATGCTTGTTTGCAACTTTAGTTATAAAAATTTACTACGTGATGTGCTGCTATAGGTTTCAGCTCATTTTTGATGTGACTTATCAAAAACTAGAGACATGTCAAGCTACATAATATTAAGTTTCTGAGGATGGATGTTTGTTACTCTTTCACGTAAAAACTACTGAACGTATTTTGATGAAACTTTACAGTAATATAGCTTATACATCAGAATAACACATAGGTTACTTTTTATCCGGGTACAACGCGGGCAAAGCCGTGGGCAGAAGCTAGTAAGAAATAATATTTCTATAAGTATATAGTGTCTTAAATTTTTAATCCAGGTAGGAAATAGAGGATCACTTTTGTATGTTAAACTGATACATACCTTTTTGTGTTAAAAAACGTAACGGGCAGGAGTTAAAATTAGTAAGAGAGAAGTATTTTCTTGTGCATCAAAAAAAGTAAAAAATATATAATTTAGTAAGTAGGTATCTAAGTTGAATTTTTTATTTTTATTTTGCCTTAACCCACGTATATTTTCCTAAATTTCTAGTATTTGTTCGAAAAAAGAATTTACACTACCAAGAATTTCCTCCTACGAATTTTTAATCGCCCCAGCATTGATCAGCTCAATCGCCAGTGGAGCGTTCTTGATAAATGATCCGGTGGAACACAATGCGTGCAGATTCTTTTGTTGAACTTTTTGTATGGACACTGACGTGACGAGATCGGGACGGGACAGGACGGGCTGGAACGCAGATGTGTGGGTGTGTTGTGGGCTGTTTGGTTGTATTATGTATTCGGTATGGCGAGGTCTGTGGCACAGTGGGCGAAGGCCCACATGAAACGCAGAAGGATGATGGTTCGATTCCCGCCGTGGGACAAACGTTTGTATGATCTGAAAATATTTGTATCGGGTCTGGGTATTTCTATGTATGTATTTACAAAAAAAATGTATATAAGTAGTATATCCGTCATGTAGTTCCCATAATTGAAGCTCTGCATACTTTTGGGCTAGATTATTTGGATATTGCAAAGGTAAACAAAAAATTCCTATTCCGAAATTTAATTCAACTCAACAAAAAAGTAAAAATTCATATCGAATTTGTAATATAAACGCAGGAATTTAAAAGTTTATAACATAACCCATGGCCTGCTCATTGCCACTTCAACTTGCTGATTGTAAGAGCTGCTAGGTGACTTTAGTTCTTCCACGAATTTCCTAGTTCCAGGTTTTATCACATAGTGGAACTCTGCTCGTAGAGAGTCTTTAAGTAACTTGAATGACGTAAGGGAATATACACTGAAAATTTCCGTACAATATACCTACGTGAGGCTATTTTAATCGTTTGTATTAAAATTTGATTATCTTTTTGATGAGTTCGTATAGTTTTTTTACTAATACTATAAGTATGGACTTACCCCTTAAGAGGTTCCTGAAATAATTCAATTTAAAATCATTCAACGTAACTTTTGTCTTGAACATTTTAAGCCCGATAACATAAACGTATCTTCAAAGAAAAGCGTTATTGGCAACTGTTATCATGACGTATTCTGCCCCCACTTAGATGTTAATTGATCGTTACATATAATTATGTTGTTATTTATGTTTGTTGATATCGGCACGCTTTGGTTAAAAGATGAAAGGTAACATCTGTAACTGATACGAGAGAGTTTTCTGGTTTGAACTCGGTGGCTGATAGAAAATTATTTATTGCACAAGATAAAGTAAATAGGCGAACTTAATGCTAATTAGCATTTTCTTCCAGCTAACCTTTGTGTTATGAAGACTGGGGTGGTAGTGGGCTTGAGGGAGATTACCAAATAAGAGAAAAAATATTTAAAGTGAAGCTGTGTGTGTGTGTGTGTTACACGCTCACGACTGTTTTTTTTCATTTTGGACTTCCTCAGATACATACCCAGTGAGTAGATCTTTGAGGATACCAAGTAAATGGTAGTCAGAGGCACGTCCACATATTACATTTGGCACATGCCTGCGTTTTGCAAGTAGTAAGTATCCCACGTGGCAGGTTGCAAGTTTTAGGCTATCGCTGCTTATAGGTGTTCCAATAAGCAGCGATAGCCTAAAACTACTAATATTATATTCTACTATTGGGCAGCAATCTATGAATTTTGGCGTAATCCAAAGGCAGTACCTCTGTGGTGCAGTGGGTGCAGACCCGCCAAAGACGCAGTAGGTTGCGGGTTCGATACCCGCTGCGGCATAAATGTTTGTATTATCTGCAAATATTTGTCTCGGGTCTGAGAGTTTTCTATATATAATATGAATGTATTTACAAAACGAAGTATAATATAAGTAGTTTATTAGTCATGTAATTCCCATAATACAAGCTCTGCTTAGTTTGGGGCTAGATAATGCTGTGTAAAACTGTCCAATATTATTTATTTATTTATAGTTTTGCAGTGTTTGAGCAAAATACAGATTTTTACATTTTTGAAAAGTCAAAGAAAAAGGACTATTAAAACTAAAAAGGCTCTTTCAAACCGTGTCATCCTCTCATGCAGAGACTGAGTGATCTCTGACAAAGGCCGTTTGTCCTCAATGTTAAGTGCAATTGGTACAGAAATATTATGTGGCGTTGAAAATCACTATCTCTCTAAATTATTAGAGAGGGGGATTTTGACAGGTAAAGCACGCAGGTAAAAGTGCAACATTAACACATTAAGTTTTGTAGATATAAAGATTAGTTATTACTAGCTTCTGCCCACGGCTCCGCCCGCGAAGTACCCGGATAAAAAGTAGCCTATGTATTATTCTGATGTATAAGCTATATTACTTTAAAGTTTCATCAACATCCGTTCAGTAGTTTTTGCGTGAAAGAATAACAAACATCCATCCTCACAAACTTTCACGTTTATAATATTAGTAGGATTAATCAATAATTACTTTTTGAGATGTTATTAATCACCTACCCGCTAAAGGAAAAAGAACACAGACTAATTTAATTTTTAATTTAATACGAGTTTATATCAGGTTGCAAGTACCTATTGTATAATACGCTCACCATTATCTATAATATATTTTACTCCTGGCACAAAATCCTTCATACTAATGCATCCTAGAGGCATAGCCTTTTATATCTACATTCGTATGACTCACGATCGCCGGGTGTCGGTGCAAAGGTAAATACGATCAAGGCATTGAAATGTCCATTAGGAGGTTTCTTTGATCCGGCTCCAATGAACCTGCTTCGACGGTTAGATTAATTAGAGATGCCAATCAAGCATTCATGGATGGACCGAGTTGGGAGAACTTGGGGATTGTTAGTCCAACTACGAGTTCGGTAGCTCTAGTCGTTTGAAAGCTGCATACCTTACTTAAAGTTAAGTTCACTGTGATCTTGAGATTCTCTAAGTGTGTTGGGCGAGCTGGCTATGATGCAAGAGGTGCGAGTTCGATACTCGCTGCGGGGCAAATGTTTGCATGTTTTAGAAATATTTGTTCCGGTCTGGGTATTGTATTACCACGGTACCTGTAGTTCCTGATACCCACGACACGAGTGCATGCGAAATACTCAAGAAGTACTTATCTACCTCTAATGCGTTTTAAGTTCGAACGAATATATGGATCATCTATTTTACGTATATCAATTACGTAAAATTTTATTGAGCACCGTTTTCTATTTACTTCTCTCCATGAAGTCTTACTTGACTAGCGCCTTCAGCGGTCAGACAGTGAAGAGTGTGTCAAAATAGACATCCCATAATATTATAAACGAGAAAGTTTGTGAGGATTGATGTTTGTTAATATATTTCACGCTTAAACTACTGAACGGATTTTGATGTAACTTTACAGAAATATAGCTTATACATCAAAATAACACATAGCGTCGGCTAGCTAACAACACCGCTCAAGTCGAAATTTTGCGGTTTTGACTTTTTTATGCCATTGGATAGATCTTTTCACTGCGCTTCTATTCACCAATACAAATATTGCATTTCAACCAACCACAGTTTTAATTTCAGCGTTAGCGATTTCAATTCTCTGGACTTGTTTGAAGGTGATAAAACAGTTTTTTGGTTCTCCTGAAAAGTTAGGAAAATCGATTTACGCGGTGTTGTGACTGTTAGCTGACGATAGGCTACTTTTTATCCGGATACTACGCGGGCGAAACCGTGGGCAGAAGCTTGTGTTTTATATCTTCATGGTATTTCTTTCAACCGCTCCACATATAATGGTTGCAATATTATCAATAGTCTGTTATTCCATTTTGTTAAGGTTAGGAATTTAACTAAAAGTGCACTTTTGTAATTTAACTTGTACATTTCTAACTTTTGTAAAAATGACATAAAGCACAAAGTTCTAAGAAATATAAAATCACTGTATGTTTACTTACCCATTTTTGGCACCACTTTTGATCGTATTTCTTACAAAAAACAAAAAACAAAGCCAAAATAAGTAAAAATGCAAACAAACAAAATACGAACCAAGCTCAAGCAGCCATATTGAATGAATGTCTACGCATGCGCCGTAGGACTCACCCTTGGACAAAGGGATGGAAGTCGATGTCTCGATCACTCATATCGGTATCACGTATATTCCATCTCTGTCTGCCAGGTTCTATTGTTCAACTTTATTCAAACTAACGGAGGGCTGACTTTCTAATACAGGGGTGGTTTTGTAGTGAAGTTAGCAACGAATACGGTTTGTAGCTAACTAAATTTTGCTTTTAACAATTATTAAAAGTTTTTGTTTTGCACAAACAAGTTTTTCTTTAATATAGTGCAAAATCTGCGAAATTTTTATGATTGCATACGGTATTAGCTATCATTTCATGATGTAGAGAAAACGAATGAATATAAAGGTAGTGAGAGCGACGCGTAACCATGCTCAATAAATAGCTCAAGGCTACTATTCTAGAACTTATATCAAATTGAACCAATTTTTTTTTGACAGATTTCGATGGGAGTATTTCACAAAATCTAAAGTTCAGTTCGAGGTTCCTTGTTAACGTGCACGGCGCGACGCGGAAGAAGAAAGTCGCAACCACTCACCCTGACGAAGACTCTCGGAATGAGTCGAAACTTAGTCGGTGCCTTCACCGATAGTGCAGTACGTGAAAATTCCCATTTTTACAATATAAATAGTCAAGTTCACGATAGTTTTTGGAATAAAAAAGTTCCTTGTTAAATACGATCCTAAACTTAAAGCCTCGCTAGAACTAGAACGAGATACTTTCTGACACTTAGTTTTAGTAAAACTTACTTGGTTCTACTGGTATTTTTTATAGTTAGTCCTCGCTTTAATTATTTGCCTTGGTTGTTCCATTTTTATTCATTATTTGTCGTGTCATTGTTTCTTCTGTTCAACCTTCACTCCAACCCCGTTTCCGTATTTAGAGGACCTAGTGACCAATGAAAGAACCACTGTGTTGAAATAATTTAGAGTGCCTTAGAGAGGCTGGTTCATGCACATAAAAGAAGAGATATTTTGTTAACTTTGCTAATTTGCTTGCTTGGCCACTAAGTAAGTAGGTAGGTAGCAACGTCGACTAACCACTCATTTTCTTGCCATTCCTCAAATATTGTTCCTTTTCTGTAATACAATTTAAAACCACCAACTAAACGACCATAACCATTTTATTTAGTATCCCATGTATATTTACCATATCACTACGTGATAAAATCCAAAACGAAGAAATCCGTGGAAGAAGTAAAGTCAGCGACATATTTCTCAGTATTAGCAAGTGGATAGCTCGCAGAACCGACGACAGCTTAGGAAAAAAGGTGAACACAAAGCGGATGACGCTGTGTAAGATGGCCCTTACTCGATGGATCATGACATCGTAAAGATTGCGAAAATTCGCAGAAGTGGATGAAGTGATCTGAAATGAAACTTCTTCAGGCTGTTGATGATGTTGATTATCTAAACACTAGACTAATACCTCCACGCTTAGTATTCCTTTCACGCTAACGCAAATTTGTCAAGGCAAAACATAGCAGCAGTCACGTGATATCTCAAAAGCTTATGTCATTTCCATATAACAAAATGTTTTTTTTCTAAGGGGCTAGTACTTATTATATCGCCTCGTGATACCAATTTTTCATAAATACTTACACTAAACAACAACCTTATAACTAAACTTAATAACTAAACAACCAACAGACACATACATGGTCCTGACCCCACAACTAGGATCCCTTGTAATGTGGGTATCAGAAACTAAGGGTAACATAGTACCATAAACCCAGACGTCCATCCCACGTCCAATGTGATGCGGGGAACCCATACAGAATATGGCGCACTTACTCTTCTGCCCTCTGTGCCCCATCACCTGCACCCGGGAACATCTCATAGAGGCAACCGATGAGGCTGAACAAGTGGCCACACATTGGTAAAACAAATTAAAAAAAATGACCATTGACACGACATGACTAAATAAATAAATAACACCCAAATTTGGAACAAATATTTGCAGAACATGTAAACATTTGTCGCACAGCTGATTTCTCTCCCGCCGCTCCACCGACGTCGTCAAATTATTTTCCGATAATATTTTTACCAAATCTGATCAATTAAATACCACTCAAATACATTTTTGTCTAAGCTACCTTACCTATACGGTGTAAATTCAAACCCAAAGGTGACGAAGCAAATTCTAGACCGACAAAAGAAACTAACACAGGTAGCTAAACAGCATAACAAAGCGCTTTACGATAAGCCAAGCAAATCCGATAACCCGTCAAAACATTTCAAAACTGCAAAACAAGCGTCCCTGGAGTCCTATTAACTTGCAGTATTTAGAACCCTTTGAAGTATGCGAAAGGGTTCCGCACATTGTTTAGGACATTGTTGTTGGACGTTCATTCTAAGCGGATCACCTTCGGACTGGTAATTTTGGAACCTATCTATGCCTTGACTGACGTGGGATCTAAATAATTTTACAATGTCAATGTAAGATATATTTAATTATGATAATAATAAAAAATATTTTATTTACTTCGTTGTTTGGTACATGATTTAATTATTTGGTACTTAAAAAAATTAACTAAGATTAACAGAGCTTCGTTAGGTACTACTAGTACCCGACGAAGCTCTGTATCCCACACTTGTCTCTGTTGAGAATGTATTGTAGGATTACAGTAATTCCCTTCGGACTTTAATCATAACATAAAACACAAAAGTTACCTATCTAGAATGAAACTAATAGAATAAAAAACATTTTAATACTTTTATAAAGATTAGTATTTACTTTATACATAATATTTATTTATTTATTTATATTTACACTTTCTGTTCCTTTAGCATTATAGTTTTAAAGAATCTCGTTTATGTATCCAATAACATTATACCAACATCAATTCAGTCTGGTTTATTTATAGTTCACTACATCTGACAATTTAACTTTATAAAATGGTATCATTAAAGCTTTTATACTTTTGTCTGAATAAAAAAAATCATGTAAACTTTTTTACATGTTTGAACCATAAAGTTTTTTTTTTCGTTCAACAACTTTTAACGGTTGAACACCTTGTAGTATAGTATTTTAATATCTGTGACCTCGTAGACTTTTTGTTTATTGCCAGTAAACTTTTAACATAGGACTGTTCTTGATGAGAGTCTTTGTGTTTTACCGTCTGTATTAAGCTTAGGTTAAGGCATGTCTTTGGGACAGATTTGTATGTAAAATAAAATCTACGTTTGAAGAAATAATTTTTATTATTATTTTAAACGTGCAGTTAGTAAAAAACCAATTTGAAATGATTTGGAATCAAGACTCCTCTGTATTTATTAGCGCCCTTATAATTTGACTAGAGAAGTATATAATGTTATAAATAATCAACTTTACAGTTTAAATATTTTATGTTCTAGCTTATATAATTCAATAGGAACTATTTGTTATTTATAAGAAATATTTACAATTCGATACCTACCTGATTGTTTTCTTATCAATTAATCATCACAAGATTGTCAATAATGAATTAAAACTAAAACTCTTAAATCAAAATATTATTTACAAAATTATCACCACTAACCTAAAAACCGAAAAAATCTAGCGTTAAAGTAAATACCATAAAAGATACAGACTATTTGCGGTTGAACAAATAATTTGAGGTAATAATAATCACGATATGTTCTTCAAAATGCTTAATAAATCAAATCAATAAATATTTTTCCTTTTTATGAACTACAAAATCACTGCAACTAAAGCGACCGTCAAATCTTGGGTGCCATAACTCCGTAAGTGGGCATCATGAAGTTCTGTGGCATGTGTGCGGCCATTTGCCCCATATTGGCCAGCGCTGCATTATTATACGCATTGTAGTCAGGAACAGCTGGGACCTGTTGTCTTGTGTCCATGTACTCTGCCATGTTACCTAACTTCGTCACACTTTCATCAACGGCGTATGGATCGGGTGACGCATTTAGTTTTCCGTCTTTCTTTGCCTTCATCCGTCTATTCTGAAACCAAATCTTGATCTGTCTCTCTGTCAGTCCAAGGGCATGAGAGACTTCTATTCTTCTTCGCCTGGAGAGGTACTTGTTGAAGTGAAACTCCTTTTCTAGCTCAAGTGTTTGAAATCTTGTGTACGTTTGCCTCGTTCTCTTAGATCCTTCTTTTCTATCTTCGCCTGTAACAAAAGAGTTAAATGATAAAAATAATTAAAAACTATGAAAATATATTGTTCAGTTGATTTTATCCATTATAAGAATGAAATTTTACCATTTACACTCTTCATCCACGGAAAGAAGGTTTGAGCTTCAGTCGCAGCGGCCATCTTGTTCTCAGCGTAATCCGCATTGTCCCCGCCTGCTTCGACCCTCGTCATGTCCTGACAGGGTTCCGTCGGCTCCTGCGATGACGTTGCACCTTCGTTTGCGATGCCCGCTTGACTCATGGCACATTTTTTGATTGACGTGTGACCTTTACTCTCAAATCTAGCATGAAATTGCGGCATATTGGATTCCTTTTCTGTTTCATGAGTTTTTTCCCATTCGTTAATTTCTTCTTGATTCAAAATCATGTGCATATCTTGCGCGTACGTCTTGTCACTTTTGACAAAATAGGGGGAGGCCCTCTTTTTTTGCGGTTTTGATAGAAGTGCTCTTAGATTCGGAGAATCATCCGCCTCCGGTGATTTTGCGTTGCTTGTCACACTTTGCGGTGAACCGTAACTGGTTTCAGGAATGCTGCACTGACCAGGAGAGTTGATCGATCTTGCATCTTCCGTCATCTCAGGACAATGCTGATTCAATATATGCATTCGCTGATCGTATCCGTAGTTTTCATAATGCTGGGAATGAAAGTTCATTTCTCTCCATTTATTAATGGTATCAGCGTTGGTGTGACCAGTTATATAGTTACTATGATATCCTTGCCAATTACCGGGTTCAGTCTTTACAGTGGCATCAGTGTGACTTTGGCCGTAATGTTTTTCAGGATATCCTGGACTTATGCCATTAGAATATTCAGAGTTTGGAGAGTAGAAATGATTCTGATAGTTGTAGTAGTTCGGCATCATTGGGTATTGTTTGTATCCGTAATTTTTAGCAGCACTTTGATTATTCACTTCTGTATTGTTCCACATTTCACTAGCACGATTTGTAGTCGCAACTGAGGACATGTCGTTAGTCTGTTTTGCGCACTATCACTTTCATAGATTTTATCACTGAAACTGGACTGCGTGGGAGATGTGTCTCCTAGGTTGACTGCGAAACGAATGCAGTAAGTGCATACAGGCGGCACGTCCCTTACAAATGTAATACTTCTAGTGACCTAAAAAAAGTTTAGGGGTACTTTCAACAATAGCGTCGCCATTGTCCCTCTGCGAAGTTGTAAAACCGGGTGTTCCATCCCTTTCCTTTTTTGTTGCAGCTCATTTATTGTTGTGTGAAAGAAAGAGATGGGTGTTAGTAGATTTTTCGGGGGGATATCTCGCAAAATATTCTGTCAATGTTTACAATGCCAATATTTCCAATAGGTATTGTTTGTGTGCGTGTGTAGGTATGGGTGATCATTGATTGCGTTGTAATGGTGTGCGTAGAGAGGGTGGTATAGATTGATTTTATTCTATTATTGGTTTAGTGTAAAGCCGCGTATGTGTGTCACTGTGCTGCATTGGCGAATGCAAGCTTATACAGGCTGGTTTTTATACTATCCTGCTAAAGCTAATACATTATTATTTTAAAGAAAATACAATAAATGCAAAAGAACGGATGTATGCTGCTGATAAAATCCGTAACATTAGCACATAATGTAGTTTTTCATCCTGGTATAGTTCTGGTTAGTCGTGGACAGAAATATTTTTGACAGAAGGATGAAAATGTACCTAATCATTTTCAATAAATTTTGTTCTCGATACTATGTGTGGGCAGGTTAATTATAATTTTTTCTACAATTTTTATATGCATCAATGAGAAAAAAAAACAAAATGAAGCATTGGCTGGGCATGATGCAGACGTGTGTACCTATTTTGCCGTCATGTTTTAAAATGGCGGCTGATTGGCATACTATTTTCTCAGTGTACAAAAGTCAAACTCAAAATTAATTTATTCATAAAAGATCACTCTAAACAAGTCAATTTTAATGCCTGTTTTGCCGCAACTAAGCATGGAAAGTGAGGCAAGTGTAACGAGCGGGGCAGCGTACTTTATACTTCACTTTAGAAGTTAGTGGATTACTTTTTCTCATCCGTGGTTTATATTGACAACTTTGCCTTGTTTAGTTTTAGAATTGGTTGCAATTTGTCTTACATTTGCCATAGAAAAAAAACCTATTGTATAACTTTATGCTCATCCTGTAGACACTGCAACGCACATAACTCATGGCTACAGTTCAATCGGGGTCGCGACAATGGCGCGGCATGAGCGCGCGCGCACCCGATGTCATCTCGCCCTTAGATTAATTAACTACTGATATTACTTAGATTTGGCTCTGTACTCACTAGAAATACAAAATTTTCGACTGATCTTGGCACAACGAAAGTGGTTGTAGGCTGAATTGTAGGCATAGTGGTGCAACAAGTTATTTTTTTTTTGTTAAAACTACCGACTTGTTTTTCCATCATCGATTACACAGTACTTCCCACTGATTGTGACAGTAAAAAAAACGTAATAAGTACTATTCTTGAAGACATGTTTATCGATTGAAAATTGCATTACGTTCCAATAAGTTATTTTTAATATAAATGGTAACAGACAAAAAAACAGACAACCTCGTATACCACGTCTTGTCGTCAGTAAAAAGAAAACGAAGATGAGAAATACGGTACAATCTTTGGCTTATACATTATTTTGACTAAGCATACATTGGTGTGATTAAATTCATCTTATGGTCTACATTTGTAAAATTTCAACCCACATTACACCGTCACCGTATCAGATAAGCGTGTTAAAAGTGTTGGACGATTTTTCGTCGTCATGCAAACAAATGGCTAACGCTGCAAGTACCGGGATCCTAACACGGATTACTGCACGTTGTGAAATGTCACAAATATTGACCCACCTATCACTATACGAGTTTTATCAAAATCGCTGTATAAATGCACTTACTTATTATACGATGCTTAAATAAAGTAAACCTTATCTGCGCTCAAATAAGACTTAACTTTAATCGAATCAGTAATATCGTAGCCTTAGGATCAAACCACATTGACGCAGAGTAGAAGAAACGAGGGGCCTTTTTTAAAGTAAACATAAAGACGCGTCTTCTAGCTACCATTTTGAAATTCTACTAATAAAGTTTGTTTGCATATTTGTTGCTTTTTATCTCCATAACAGCTGAATTGGCTTGGTTGAAATTTTGAAAAAGTATAGTTTATAGCTTAGAATAACATATAGGCTACTTTTGATTCGGGTAACAAGTGGCGCAGTCAGGGTAAAGGCCAGTAATCCTACTTCTATTACAAAGTTTGTGAGGATGGATGTATGTTTGTTACTTTTTCACGCAAAAACGGCTGAACGGATTTTGATGAAACTTTACAGTAATATATTTTATACATATAATAACACATAGGCTACTTTGTATCCATGTGCAAAGCTGTGGGCAGAGGCTAGTATATATATTTGACGCATCGCGTCTCGCTTCGATTCAGTGTACCTTTAGCCTTACAACGTCAGCTGTTTTCTCTCTTAGGTCCTCCAACCTTCAAATTCTACATTAAAATAAAGCTTTTGTGAAACTTTCTACTAGCAAGGCAAACTGAAAAGTGATTCAATAAAAAAAATATCCACAAATATTATGTGATGTACTGTCGCTGAAACTGCAGAGTCATGTTACATTTGTGATATTGAACGTCCAATAAGCTCTGTACACAGTATCGGCATATCGACATATGCACTCATTGTAGCATTCTTCCCTGCCGGATTGGGACTCACATCTGTTGGATAAGCGCACACCCACATTGCCTATTGTAAACTCAGGTTGAAATTGTAACAATGTAACAAGCCATACCCGCTGTGACGGGAAGCGATCGGTCTAGGATAAATCCAGGTGACATTAATTTATTTTAGTAAGCGTAAAATGTGTAGGTACGAAATTCAAAATAGCCAATATCGTCAATGAAAATTTACACAATCAGAAAATTTTGATATAACGACTTGGGAAAATACGAAAAACAGTGGTGGCAAAAAATTTATAACACTGTTTTTCGTCGATTTTTCTAAAGTGTCGTAGCTATTTTAGTTCGTAATCATGAGCAGCGCCCGCGACCACGTTAGACAGTGGCCCTTTTTTATTTTAAATATTATACTCGTATCTTGCCACTCTAGAAGTATCGGATACTTTATTTTTTTACCGCAGTTGTATGCTAAAAACAGAAAAACTTTGAATCATAATTTTGCCAAGTTTGTCAGGTCTTTTATTTTTTTTAATAATCTACTCGTGCAAGAACTCTTTAAGATCGATCATTAGTTTATTTACAAGCCATTACTCTTCAAATAATATTATGAAGCTAAATACAAACAGAAAATATTGGTTTTTAAACCAAACAAATATATATTTAATCATATGATTAACCGTGTAACCAAGCACTAAGCAAAGCGGTCGCAATTTAAAAATAAAAAACTTTTATTTCAATTTCACACTGAATTCCAGAATCAATTCTATCGGACCCCACGTTTAGCTCATTATTTACAGAAGGTCTAAACTAGCTCCATAATTTTTTCTTTCAGTTTAGAACTCTGTTCTAGTTAATTTATGATAGAGATTTCATTGAATGAGGCATAAAACATTGAGAAGTCCATTCATTGCTGTACCAGTTTTCAAAGGTTTCATATAAAATTTGCTGGCTCGTACTCAAATGGAAATAAAGGTTATTTTCATTGCGCAATTTCTAGCGAGTTCTCGTCACTCATACTGCGGCGCTGACAATATGCAACCATTTATCTTCCGAAATCAATCGATGGCTTATTCAGAATATTGTATTTGGTTTTGCCGCGGGGCTTTGGTAGATATTTACTTTGGATCTTTTTCTCTAATTTATGGTTTTTGCGAAAAAATCCACATCTGTCACGTTACAGTTGCGCTTCTAAAAAAATACAAAAGAAACACGTTCAACGGTTCAAAGATTTCACACTTGTCTTTAACAAAACGTTGAACAATTCTGAATTTGTTTCGATGAACTAAGCTTATGATCTAGGAACGTTTAAAATTAAACAAAATCATAAAAATAACGAGTGAAAGAACCTGCAACTTTGTCCTTGTTGAGTTTCAAACAAGCTATCGCTCCTTTATCCAGAAAATATACATACCTAAATCAACTTAAGTCTTCAGACAATACTTAGGTGTGGGGTTTTGCATAGTCAGTCGGCAAGTCACGCAACGATTTCATATAAGGTATAGGTAGTTTAATCATGTCATTGGTTGATTGTGCGTTGGATAAAGATCGAGGTGCTTATCAATCTCATGTTACTCGAAACTCCGTATTTTTTTCGTCTATTTCAATGTTTCTTAGTGTCTTTTGGCAATAAAACATATCCATCAATGAAGTCATACAAAACTGCTGAAAAAAAAGTATATCAATCGGATCGGCCGTTTCCAAGATAAATGGTAACAGACATACATACAAACAAATCACCTCTTATGGCAAATGTATATGAAGCTCCTTGCATCGCGAGTAAAAAATGAAGGACTCAGGACGAGCATGAGTCCTTCATGCGCATCCACAATGATATAGAGGAAACATTTTTGAAATGGTGCGATGCAAAGGAAATCCTTTTTATATTTCAATAATAATAACAAAACTCTACTGAACTATGCTGCCTGGCAACATTGCCTGCTGTTTACTGTTCTTGTTGGCAGTCGGTGTTTCAAATACTACAAGCGTACAGAAGGCGGCTCTTGTAAAACAAACATATTTTCATATTTTATTGGGGATGTAAAACAATAAAGTCATTCCTGTAAGGAATAATACTCCGCGAGACCTTTGAAGAAACGGCAGCCGACATCGTAAAGTTGGATCCTACCTACCCGACTTTTGCGAATTTTTGGGCTCATAGATAAGATTAGATAGCCCGATCCCCTTCCATTTCAAATGGTAGAAATTACCTTTTGCCACGGTTTTCAACAATTTCACTTAGTGAAGAGGCAATATTCACTATAATTATATTATGAGTATGAGTCAATTAAACTAAAGGTACCTTATCATAAAATAATAGATGGATTTCAAAATTTGTCAAAATTTAGATGTTATGATGTCTTGATATTAAATTTTGTTGTTATTAATCTCCGTAACAGCTAAACTTGATGTTATTTAGGTTAAAATTATATTTCTAGAGATGTTTGTGTGTGAGAAAAAGAGGTCAAAGTCAAAGTCAAAGTCAAAATTCATTTATTCAATAAAATCACAAGGACCACTTTGAAACGTCGGTTTTTATCTAGGTGCCTGTTCCTCCGCGACCAAGCCAGGAAAGAAAGGCAAGAAAACAAGGCTGGTTATTCTTTTAATGATCCTTTTACAAAACAATAGGTTCGAGTTGGAGCATTTTCAATCCCAAGAGTTTTTGTCATCTAAATAATCAGATATTTTATAGTATGCCTTTTTATAAAGCTTTTGTTTAATTACGTTTTTAAATTTGTTAATTGATAATTTTTGTATATCTCTTGGGAGTTTGTTATAAAAGCGTACACCGTGCCCTTTAAACGATTTTTAAAGGTGTTTTCGTGGTGTTTCTAAAGAGCTAATAATAATAATGCTGGACATTTTTCACACAGTATCATCTAGCCCCAAACTAAGCAGAGCTTGTATTATGGGAACTGCATGATTGATATACTACTTATATATGCTACGTTTTATTCTAGGTTCATGACCAATAATACAAAGCTTTTTTAGATATAAGAAGTTTGAAAAGTTTAGTAGTCAAATTAGTATCATAATTATGTCCTTGCTGATAAGATATTTTATAGAATACCTTATCGATCTCCTTTGAAAAATATTTTTTTGGCAATAAATAAACTAGCATTTTTATTCACTTCATGACATCGAAGATGATGAAATGCAATCGAATGTGCCTTCTCCAGACACGGACAGAAACAAAAAAATCCGTTACGTTTCATGCCGAGTTACTCACTCATTATCATCTTCCATTATTTTGTCAACTGTGTACCTTTTGACAGTTAAAGTGGTAAATTTGAGATTTATGACCCGTAAGTAGAACGGGACCTCAAGTAGGTATTTCTAATTATTGCTTCTATGTGGAGTCGTTTGAAGTGAAATTGAAATTCATAGCAGCAAATTTTAGAACTGTTGAAGTTTTTTACTTTTAAAATATTTTTTTAAGTTAAAATCAGTTAAATTTGCTTTGTTCTATAATTATCTAATCCTACTAAAGTACATAGGAAAGTGTGAAAACTAGCAATAAAAAAAACATTACGTTCTATTCCAATGAAACGGCGCTTTCCAGATGAGTTTAGCTCCTTTTATATAAAAAATATATTACATTTACCAGCTCTAAGAAAGCTTTCTTTTTAGCTAAAACAAAGATTCATATGATAAAAACAACCGACTGTCTCCATTTTATGTCCCACCCTTCGTTTTTCGCAAAACTTTGCCAACTCATTGTTTTGCACGTCCTTGACCAATATTTTACGAAATGACTTTAACAAAGTAAATTGTCTATGGCAATTATGACAGTAAAAAACTGACAAAAACATCTAAAAGCACCGACTTAAAAGCAAAACAGTCGAAAAAAAAACAAAAAACTAAAATGTCTGCAAGTGTAATATACCGACTTTGTGCTTGATGAGTTCAGAGCTTGTAGCATTTATAGGGGATAAAAAACTGATAGTTAAGGGTAACCTACTTATAATAGTGGACTGACTCATACATGATGTCCCAGTACAGTACATGTATTAAGCTCTCCTCAAATATAAGCGAATTCCGAAATGTTATTCTCAGACGATTTCTCAAAAATCGCAATAATTTGGTAATCAATGGTCAAACCTCATATGTGATGTGTGATGGGATTGGTTCTTAAATTAAAGTAAACCTATTACTTTAGTTGGCATGAAATTAACATGTTACAATAGGTAAGATTGATCAGCCTTTCAGGGGACGTTTGTATGGCTAGTATTCCATCCAACTCAATATAGGTACTCGTATTTATAGATTTTGTCACATTTATATTGACAACTGTCAAAGATCTATGGAATACGGGCCCGAGGCCTACGGCCTGTAGGTTCAAATTAAGTCAAAAATATATATCAACTTGTCTAAATTGAGTTTAAGTTTCGTTATTACAAGCCTGCTGATCTTATTTAAATATATTAAATAATATTAGTACTTCTGCTCGCAAAATAGACGTAACAAAATATTTTTCGTTTTCGTACTATGCTGCCCCAAAGTTGTCCCGTGCACCATCATTAATCAGGGCTTCGATCCTGGACTCACAATGGGGAATGTTCAAACGCCGCATACGATCCGTCGAATAACAATAATTACTCTTCCATTCTCGTCATAGACAAGGAGTGCCATTTATAATGCAATTTTGGGACCAAAACTTTACCACCACTTATATTATGCACCATGAAATGGAATCAGCAAAGCAGTGAAACACTAGAACTCTAGATATTTTTTGACAACCAGAAGAGCATTAAGAAGAAACTTTCCCATGATTGGACAAAACCTAATTGCACTGTGCGTTTTATCTGCATGGTTCGCAGGACGTCGCGATCACTAACCTTGACGAAGACTCTCGGAACGAGTCGAAACTGAGTCGGTACCTTTAATGTTAGTGCCATTCATACAATACGAATGACCAAATTCACGATAGTAATTGGAATAAAATGGAATGTTAACTGTAAGTTAATCTTTTCATTTAAAACCACTGAATTATTTGCCATCGTTTATTTCAGCAACTCCAAGTGACTTCTGGCAATAAAATCTATTTAAATACGATCCTTAAATTCAAAGAAATCGATTGCAATAACCCGCATTTCAATCGAATAAGCCGTTTCGGAGATAAATGGTAACAGACCAACCTCAACAAACAACCTCTGACAGCAAACGCATATGCTATATGGGGTATTTACGTCACGTGTAAAAATACTTGTCTATGTTATTCGATCAAGGTAGACAGAAAAGTCAGACAACGAATGAATACAATGAGTTATTCATGTTCTGATTTGCATGCGTAGTGGATTAAATCTTATGTACTCTTTGACATTTCTAGATTAAGAACTTATGTAAACTTGGACATGCCAATGTTACTTATATAACGTTATGGTTAAATAAATAAATATCAACTTGATTTTTTAGCCAAAATAACATAACCAAAAAGAGGAGGTTCTGAATTCAATTGTACGTTTTCTATCGTGTGTGTTTGTTATCATTTGATATCTTCGCCAAATTGTAAACCAATTATAGATAATCTACTATAATAATAACTTCAATTATAATCCCATATAATTTTTTTGAAAAATCTTACTAAGAAGATTGGAAAATGGGTAACAAAATAGTATATTGGTTTTTCTATAAATTTAATATATTGTTATTTGAAGTTAGTTTTTTGCCATTTAATATCTTATAAATTACAAGCTTCTGCCCATGGCTTCGCCCGCGTGGTACCCGGATAAAAAGTAGGCTATGTGTTATTCTGATGTACCTATAAGCTAAAAGTTTCATCAAAATCCGTTCAGTAGTTTTTGCGTGAAAGAGTAACAAACATCCATCCTCACAAACTTTCACGTTTATAATATTAGTAGGATTTTCTCACAGAAAGTTTGACGTCTAAATCATCAGTTCCATTTCTGTTGGCATTCTTCAAAGGTGAAAGTTATTTACTGGGGAAAATAAACACGTACGTACGATCGCTAGTAACTTTTCTCACAAATTAGTAGCAAACATGTTTATTTATATTGTAACTGAATATTGATGTCTGTCGCTAATTAAACTACATGATAGGAAGTAAAGTAATCTTAATGTTTACGAATTGCTTCCTCACTAACGAAGTTCTCTCACATTAATAAAAATAGTGACATAACTAACTTGGATTCAATTACCTACTTTAAATTAAAGATAAGAAAAATTGTTGAGTCATGAGAAAAAATGCAATGTTGATTATTTTGTGAACTTTTACGAGGCAATTTAGATTATTCGTCAGCTTTAAACAATGGTTTTTCATCAATAGCGAATGATATTTTTGAACCTCTGAGGAAATTATACCGTCGCTCTTTTCAACGTCATTAAAAATGTTAAATGGCTTGTGAAGATGTTTTAATATTTTCTTCAAAATAAAATGTTGAAATACTATAATTTTAAAATTGTGATAAAACAATCCAGGAACCGTAAATCACAATAGGAACAGACGCAGACAGGCTGTGCGTGATTCTAAACAAAACATGGCGGACGGCAGGAACGAACGTTCTCCAAGAAAAACACTGCTCGACTGATTTACGAGACAATATCATTCGAGAAATGTGGCCAGAAATAAATATTAGGAAAATGCCGGATTAACATAGATTTGCATAAGATTGTATGAGTTTTGAATAGTTTTGAATGAAAAACTTTTGGTTTTGAAGTTTCCAAATCTAAGTATGTTGTAAAGTTGTTATAGTTTATTGCAATTGACTTTATTTCAAAAATAGCAAAAGTAGAACCTTACCTTTAGTTGTACCAACTTAAATATATGTATGGTGCTAAAATATATCATCAAAACAAAAAAAAAATGCTGGACATTTTCACACAGCATCATCTAGCGCCAAACTAAGCAGAGCTTGTATTATGGGAACTACATGACTGATATACTACTTAAATATTTTTTTTTTGTAAATACATACATATTATACATAGGAAAACACCCAGAACCGAGACAAATATTTGTACCTACTTTAGCATAAACTTCCCTAACTGAAATGAGACTTCTCCTTCGATTTAAAAAAAAAAAACAAAGTTGGTATTTGAAAAGCTCTGAAGCTGAAAACATGACGAAGATAGATAGCAAAGAATCGTATTGAAACGTTTTACTTTTCCATCGCATTGCCACATCGTGAATGTATCCCAATGATAGAGACGTCATTGGAGTAGAGCACTACTATTTTTTTTATTACATTGAAAATTCGGTGGCCACCAATAGCAGAATTACTCGTACGCTCGGAAATTTGAAGTTAGGCTCGTTGAAAAAATCGATCATTGAAAAGACCATGCATTTAAAGTATCTTTCACGCACAAATCCTGTTTTTTATGTTTATTCCAATGTTATCTTTCTTTCATTTGCACCAGGTTCCAAACTCTTTGGGACTTTTGGGACTCTCTTAAATGGGGGAATTTAATAAAAACACTACAATTATCCTCTTATTTTCGTGTACAGGCAGATGCACGGAGTTAAAAATCCTAACCTTATTCTACTTAATATAATATTATAAACGTGAAAGTTTGTGAGGAAGTCTGATATAAAGGGTTCAATTTACAATTATAATAGAAATATATGTATTCAAGTCCTCTCCATAACATTCTCTGCTCGTTTCGAAGGGGCTGTGGAAACGTAGAGCTGGAATATGAAAATGATACCACTAACATAGGAATACACTTAATGTCTCTTTTCCTCGTCTCGGTATCTTCATTTAGTTGGGACGAAAGATCAAGTAATCAATCATTGGATAGACACATGTAAGTTCATGTTTAGTGTTCCGTACTTCAACAGAAAAAAGGAAGCCATGTATTGACGAGCTCTGTGGTGCAGTGGGTGAAGGCCCACCTGAGACGCAGAAGGTTGCTGGTTCGATTCCCGCCGTGGGACTAATGTTTGTATGATCTGCAAATACTTGTCTTGGGTCTGGGTGTTTTCTATGTATAATGAAAATGAATTTACAAAAAAAAGTGTATCCATGTAGTATATCAGTCATGTAGTTCCCATGATACAAGCTCTGTTTAGTTTGGGGCTAGATCTTGCTGTGTGAAAATGTACAGCATTATTTATTCATTTATATAAAGCCTCGGAGCGCGAGTCGGACTCGCACTTGTCCGGTTATTTATTGTTTCTGAATAGACTTTAATGCTGCAGGGCCGCGAATGGCCTTGGTCAGCGTCACCGGACTATTGGCGATTGCAGAAGGTTGTAAAATTTGGGATAGGGCAACTAGCATAAAGGCACCACACTGGTACGGACCTTGAACGGTTGCGAGTGGGGGAGGAATAGGAGAGAAGCGCCCCGATACATGTAAGTACAAGTTTATTTGTATGTAAAAAAAGTCTAGCTGTATGTATTTTACAACAAACCGTAATTAGACAATCTAGACTCAAGTATAGTATTTTTGTTATATTTCCATTGATAACTGTAAAAGATCGAATACTTGTGTAATAGTGTTTGAAATTCCATTAGCTAATGAGTTTGCAATCTGACATGTGGAATGCTAAAAACTTGCATATAGAGGGCATGTGACAAAACGTAATGATTGGACGTGTTTCTGACTACCCCTACTTGGTATCCTCAAAGATCTACTTACTGAGTATGTATGTGGATATCTTTCATGCGGAATACAGTCGCGAGTGAGTTTTTTTTCTGAGATTCATTTTAGAATACAGGCCTCAGTGCTAAATTTGCGAATAGTCAACAACTCAATCTCTTAGTCGTGTTTTGTTTGTTTTTGTGAGATTCATTTTGGAATATATTTTGGAATCTGGCCTCAGTGTATTAGAAGCTGCGAACAGTTAACAGCTCAGTCCCTGGACTGAAACTTAAAGATCAATAACAAGCAACCGTTTAATTTTTGCGAACAAAGGCTCCGAGCGAAGTGGCACCACAAACACGGATTTCCAATTAAGGCAGGGCCTGATTGGCAGGTCGTTAGTCAACGCTGCACTCAATGTAAGCTAGCTGCTCGTTGACTGATGGTTTCAATGCTACTTCTTATGTAGATTTTGTAATAAAATTCAATATAAATACTAGTTTATTACCTTATAAATTAAGAGTATTTCACAAAATACAGTTATCATACAAAAAAACAGTTATTTTCGTATAAAATAATAACTAAACTAAAACTAAGGTTTTTGTTCAATTTTGTCTCAAGTTCCAATATTTTGTTCCATAAACGTAAAAATCGATAGTTCGAGAGCGAAACATGAATAATTTTTGTAAGCTCAAAAGCAATCAGTCAAATAATAATTTGAATAATTGATGTTGCTTAAAGTATTATCGTAAATTAGGTAATCGTGCTTCACCTTCTGCACAAATAAAATAGATCCTTAAATAAATGCATGTGCATCAGTGCAATATTTCTAATGTTAGGTTCTAACCTAACCTAACGTTAAAAATATTTATGTGTGTGCTTGTATGTCCATGTCGTGTCTATGCTAATTGAGCCAAAACATTTATAGTATTTTTTCGTCAATATTGGTCTCAATAGGGAATTTTACCAAAATTTTGAACTTTCAACGTGTTTTCATCGTCTATTGTTGCGCCTTTGTAACTTGTGACACTAAAACTTATTCTAGAAGTCAAACAAATAGATTGCTAAACACAACATAACAATCCGATATCTCCGTTATAACAGGTAACTAAAAAGACGAACAAACAACCTCTTTTGGCAAATACATACACGAGCTCCTTTCGTCGCGGGTGTAAAAGGAGTTCGGTGTTATGTACTTTGTACTTTGACGAAAGATAATTGTGGATAAGCCGGATAAGTTAAAAAGAATAATTTTACATTAAAAGTCCCTTAAATTTCATAAACATAATCATTTCCTATCATGCCTATTTAGATCAGATAAAGGATGTGATGAAACAACTCCCGAAAACTCAAATCTGTTATCGTCATTTACCTACCTGTCAAAAATACATGGATTTAGATTTATTTTCTTACTTTTTCAATAATTACTAATACCTACGGCTAGTATTATAATATCTGTGCGTACGGTATTATTACCTACGAGAGATATTTAGAGTAAGAAAACGTTTATTTTTAACAATAGGTAAGTAAGTATGTAGGTATAGGACACATTAATTTTATAGTACCTACCTAACCGAAGCTTACGAAAATCTCTCAAAGTTTAAACGTACACGGATAAAAGTTTAAGGTAAGTACTCGTACCTTAAACTTTTTTAAACGTTTGTAGTCGTGTCCATACTTTACAAACACTTGACAGTCTCGCCTTCCTTGTTTGAGGATATTAAAAAATTGTTCCGGCTAGCGTGTCTAATATCAGGCAGCCGGTGCGCACTCACCCAAACGTCACCTGAGAAAGAATTCGAAAATCGAATGCCTAACTTAAAATTTTACTGAAATTTTGACTTTTGGTTTTAGTACTTACCTAATGAACAGTGACAAGAAAAATATGATCATACTTACGATAATCTTTTTTTTTGTCATTGTTCACAAGGATGCTTTACGTAAGCATCTGTGCGAACACATTTTTTGTTGTCCAACTATTTGACTTTTTTCCTCGGATTATTTGACTCCTCATTTATAGTTGACCAACGTACCCGACTATACCACGGGCAAAGGAGTGAGTTTTTTTATTAGATATACCTACTTACATTTTTTAATCTTCGTAATTCGTAACGAGTTCTTCTTCTAAAAAATAAATCTTTGTTAAAATAGTAATGCTGGTCATTTTCATACATCTAGTCTCAAACTAAGCAGAGCTTGTATTATGGGAACTACATGTCTGATACATACTACCTTTATACTTTTTTGTAAATAGGTACATACATACTATACATAGAAAACACTCAGATCCCGAGACAAATATTTGCAGATCATACAAACATTCGCCTCACGGCGGGAATCGAACCCGTAACCTTCTGCTTCTCAGGCGGGACTTTGCTCTCTGTAACTGAGGTCGTTAATTTAGTGTTGGCTGCAGTTAACGCCATCTGTTAGAATTTTCTCAAAATAGTAGTCATGAGGGAGGATGACGCCATCTCTGAGCGCTACGCTGAACTGTATTCATCCCTTTGGTGCTAAGGGTTGCAAAAGAAAATCTGCAAAAAGGCGCCACTTGCAAAATTTATGGCAGAATGAGAGCGGCGGCGCGGTAAATTCATGACGCGGATATTGGTGGGATGAACGTGAGTAAATGAACGTCTTTTCTTGATATTGAACTTATTTACGACTAGCTGCGCCCCGTGGTTTCACCCGCTTAAGTTTCGATTCCGTGGTAATATCGGCGATCTAATTAAATTTAAGAATACAAAAGCTGCTATTGTGACTTAACTATGATAGTAAGATATATTCCCTCACGGACTTTTTTGTAGGTAATAATGAGTACTTTAATGATGTAGTAGAAAACTATTGATGATTTTTATGTATCATCAATAGTTTTCTCAGCGCACGCTAAATAATAAATTTTATAGGCAAAACTTTGCTACTTTGGGTTATATTATTGCAATTTTCTTAAATATCTCTATTATTTTTTAAATAAATTATAGCCTATGTATTTACCTGATAATTTAGCTTTCATTTGGTGAAAAAATGGTTAAAATCGGTCCAGTAGTTTGGGAGCCTATTTGATACAAACAAACAAAAAAGTCTTTCCTCTTTATAATATTAGTATACGAGTATATATAAATTGAGTATTTAACTTTTGTTTCATGTAAAATAAGGTTTTTTTACGTAAAAATGTTACCTCATGAATAATGCAATATTAATTAATAAAAATCCCATTAGCAATCAGGTTTTTTATATTTGATCTGTTAAGATTTTCTCATAAAATTCTCCACCACCTGGGCTGCCACAGATCAAATAAAAAAGTCCCAATAAGCTTAAAAGTAGTACAAAACATTAATAGAACCCTCCCAAAGCTTTTAGCTTAAAGACATTCCTAGCAGTTCGCAGTCCAACAACACTCGAATTTTAATCACCGCGATGATGTAAGAAAGTTCGCTCTCTAAATGGCTACCGAGCTAAGTTTTAGAGTTTTAATACGTTGTAATGTTTGAGATCTGTGGCGGTAATGAGCCCTCGTTTGCTGAAGACATGCTGACTTAGGGAATTGTTTTTGAAAAATGTTAGGTTGTAATCGTGAATGTGCCTAATACTTAGATATCTTATCTTGGGCGTAGACTAGATGTTTTATTTGCGAATAAGGATAATATTACGACTAAACAAAATTCAACTGGTCTGGGATTACCTAGTTTTATAGATAAAAAAATGAAATTCATGCTTTTAGCAGGGCTTCTTTTAGCTGTACTTGGATCATCTACAGAATGATTTATCATAATATTTTATTCGATGAATAATGCAAAAGACTGAAAAGCAAACTAAAACTTCACGTATTCCCGTTAGACTCCACACGGCTTTTGTAAATTTCTGGCGATGTTTATTAAAAAAAATGATCATCTTAGATACTTCTTACTATATTTTGAGTGATATATTCTGTTACCTTCATACAATATACTTATTTTCAAATAAATGTGTATTTTATAAAGCGTCTTATCATGCTTTGCGAACTACGTACATGAATAAAATTATTACTAAGTAAGGTTTACAAAAATAAATTTAATGTTCACAGTCAATCCATAAGCAAGGGATTTTTAAACGACCGTGAATTTTATTCTAAAGGTAATTTTTCTTGAAATATATCGACAAAATAAATTTTCACAAGGTACACTGAACAAAAAAAACCGGGCAAGTGCGAGTCGAACTCGCCCACCGAGGGCTCCGTACAAGTTTGTAGGTATTTTTATAAATAGTTCAGGAATCAAGTCTCGCAGTTTTTCCGAACTTTTCCCGAAATTCAGTTTCCAAAACCACAAGCAGTTACAAATGTATAGTTTTCAGATTTTTCCCTGAACTTGTTAGTATAAGACGATATTACTTGCCAAATTTCATAGTTCTAGGTCAACGGAAAGTACCCTATAAATTTTGATTCCCTTGAGAGGTTCGAAATATACATTTTTTGTGGCCGTATCTTTTTTTTACGTTAACTTAGAACTTTGTTTTTTTCACATCTTCAAGGGACTGTAGACCTGGGTATATGATTTTAATTTCAACTCGACACCTCCACGCGTTCCCGAGATGGGTCTTGACAGACAGACAGACGAACAACAAAATTATTCTATAAGGGTTCCGTCTTTTCTTTTGAGATACGTAACCCTAAAAAGACGTGTGAAGTGCCTAGTTTTCATCATACACAACTTTAAAAGCAGACTAGAATTACAAAATAAACAAAGAAAGATATTTAACAAAAATATTTGCGAACGGTTGTCAACAACAGATATACATGGGATACACATAAACTGAGACTTACGAGTATAATGCATAACATAGGTAGACAAAAATAAACTTGTCCATAAACATAGACCAAGGTCCGATATATACCTCGTCCCGTCGCATGGCTAGGTGAGGAATAAAACCTCTGGAGAGCCAGCGGGTACACCACAAATCGCTTAGTGTTTCCCGCTCGTTCTAATGGCACGCCAATTAAAAGTTCCTTCCCCAGGCGTGAATCCTGATCTGCTGCTGTAAACTGAACATCCAAACGGTATAATGTACCCAGTTTCGTTTGGCAATTAGCATTTTAATGTCACGCCAAGACGTTGACTTTGTAAGCTAAATATTAGATTACGCAACGCAAAAAAAAATCCCATGCAAATGCGCGAATATATTTTGCTAGCTGGACTCAGGCCTCTCTGGTGTTCTGATGAAGTAGTCTTGAGTCAACATCATCCATTGACTTCTCACCACTTTAGTGTCATCAGTCCCTCCAGCATGCGACATCTGATTAGCATTATTTGAATCACGCTAAGTAATCACATAGCTGCCAAACTATTACTATGATTTTATACAAGACTTTTGCTATTTGAATCTCACAAGACATCGGCCTCTATACAGTCTAACAAGAGCTTTTTCAATCCTAACTTAGTTATTTCAATGTATCACATGTTTTCTCATATTTTCAGAACATTTTCATTTATTAAACCATTTGAATAACCACTAGAGAATACTTTGGAAAAATAAATTAATCCACTCCTTTGAAGGATTGACGCAACCCCTGTTTTCTCATTTGACATCGTCACAGCTAATTTAATAAACGCCCTTTTTTAAGCTCTCAGCAAAGCCTTTTCGAGCTTTCCGCCGCAAACCTGGCTAAGTGGATTTCCCGGTTGTTTCGAGTTTGGCTAACGGCCGCGATGTCAACCCGTTAGCCCGTTAGCCGTAGGGGTGGCACGATAATTAACACACTTACCAGTTAGGTCGGTACAGATTTTAGACAACCTTTGAATAAGAAAATAAAGCACATTCATTTATTGTGTGCTATTTGTGGAAATTACTCAAAGGAAGACAACGAAAAGTTAAGGCCGATAAACTGACGCGCGAAAGTGGTGATCATTACGCAAAATTTTACAACCACTTCATTACCATTTCCCTTTGATTGCTTACGCCAACGCTCCCGCGTCAATTTGACAAGGCCTTTAGTAAAAGTATAAGTAATAAGAAACAGTGATAAAGTAATACAAGTCGCTTGGAAATCCTGATGTTTTTTTTCTTCAGTAAAACACGCAATAAAACCTCGTTAAAAAGCTAGTTTTGATGATAAATATTAAAGAGTGGAACAAGAAACGATATAAATTACAATAAAGTCCAATTAATCTATTTCTCGATTTGTTTCACTTAATAACAAGAAATTGTACTGTTTTTGCTGCTCAAAGTATATACTTGTTCGATAGTTATAATTGCGTGGTGTCCATTACGGGTAATGTCTTATAATCATAGGGCGATTTGTAATGGCACTGTCCGATCGCAATGAGGTGTGGAAACGAACCGTTTTGTGGTCCACGCTTTCAGTGGAGGTATGGGACGGTATAGAAGCGGTCGCGATTGCCTGAAAAGAGACTAAATGCCAGGTAATGACTGTGAAATTAGTTATTAAAGTTGGTACATTAGTTGGTCTATTAAGACGAGGTGTAAACCAGATTTAAAATTTTCTTCAAAACACATATAATGAATAATTATAAATGTTTGGTATGTGCCAAATGTAATGTTTAGACGTGCCTCTGACTAACCCCTACTTATTCTTAAAGATATTACGAATTTAGTATCTGAGGATGTCTATAATGGGGACTACAGTCGTGAGTGTGTTTTTTTAGTATAGTTTAGTAGTCACTGTGACACAGCAAAGAATTTTATAATTAGCTTGTTAAAGTCAAAGTCAAAGCCGACTCAGTCAATGATAGTCTAACAATACAATCTAAAAAAAGTCGTAATTGCGAAGATATTTGACAATTGCGAATATCCTGATTTAAAAAAAGCTATCTTGTTATATTTTTCAACGATACATATCCACAATTTTGAAACACCAGTTTGGATAACTTTCACTTTCAACACTTTTCAGCGTACCCCGCCTTTATAAGCGTGACGCTCAGATTGTGGTTCTTGATCAAAAATTTGCAACAAAATCTTGAAACAAATTGACTATTTATCGATCCATTTTCCATTGTTTACCATTTTAATGAAGTCGACGGTGCGGCTGACCAATAGTCGTCTGCGACGCAAGAGGTTTGGATTCGATTCCTACTGCCAGACAAATGTTTGTATGTTCTGCAGACATTTGTTGTGGTACCACGGTACACGTAGTTCCTGGTACCCACGACACAGGAAATCCTAGTGTGGGGTCAGGACGATGTACCTATGTGTATTTTGGTACATGGACACAATCTATTGACACAATAGATATTCTATTGTGTCTAGAACCCAAGCAGTTGAGTCAATGAAACAGTTTATCGCGAGAAGCTTACAACTTACACCGCGCCAACCTTAGTACGTTATTGTTAGGTACCTATTGTCGGTTGCGACTTGCGCTGATGACCAGTAGTGGTGCGGTTAAGAAATCGATTCAGACTCTCATTACTTAATTTGAATTTGTTTCCTGCTCTTGCTCTTTTTGTCATCAACATCATCAGTCTGAAGAAGTCTACTGCTTGACGTAGGACCTTAAAAATTGTGACCCTGACGCACGGCTTTTGTCACCTTCATTCACACAGATTTCCTGCAACCTTCATATGTAATCGGCCCATCGCAGACAGTAAACCTGCAAACTTAATGGTGTGTGTTGTGGTGAAATAAAATTATGAATTTAAAAATTAAGCTTTTTTTTAATAAAAATCTATTCAGCAAACTCTTTCATTTGATACAAATATCATGGAGGTGCATAAAAAAGTAATTGGTCCGCCATTTCGGGAGTCCACCATATTGGATTTAGAATAATGTGACTTAGGTAACCATGCATTGTCATCGAAATCAAACGTGTATGCAAAATTTCAGCTCTTTTGGTTGGGGATAACTGGTTTAAAATTCAGTTGCAAGATTTCACCCACACATACTAACAAGGAAAGTAAAAATTATAATTAAAAAACTTAAAGTTTTACCAAAAAGTTTTGACTTGGCGATAGTTTTGCAAATAAAGTGGCTGTGATATATCGACTGACGGACAGACATAATACATAATGTTTGCTACGTAACGGAACCTTTATAAATATTCTTAGAAAGTATAGAACCGAATCATGTATAGAACCGATTTATATTTTTTTTCTTCTAATTGCAATATTATCTGAGCAAAACCTATCAGCATGGACTTTAATTAGACGATTTCAAAACAGAAGTAAAAGCAAATTTACTGAATGTTTTCATTATGCTTATCGACGTTCAAAATAATAACATGAAATTGCATCTTTTGCATAATTACGTTAATATAATTTTACCATGAATTTATTATGGTTTAATACGATGAGAATTGGTAGAGTCTAATCATTTTTAATGACTCTATTGAATAGAAATTGAAATAAAATTGGCGCATCAATTCCTGCGTTTTATGCATTGAATTTTATTTTAACATTTATAAGCCTGTTTTGATGACTTGCGTTACTTTGATGCGTAACACATAACTAAGATACGTTTTACTATAGTGATGTATACTTCAAATTACAGTAAAAGTTGACGCTAATGACTTTTAGGTAACGACCATTGGCCCACACTAATGATCTGACGGACCAGCCCACTTTTTTACTGACAATCTGTTTTGGTAATATGTTTTTATACACTGTTAAAATTATGGTTCTGAAATTTGGTGTGATTTTTTTTGTGAAATCCAATTTATACGGTAATTATATAGTAATGGAAAAATTGGTTATACAAGAATATTTTGCACCGAATGTGTTAGTAAATGTAAAACTTGGTGGCCTTTATTTTATTTGAGTTATTCTGTTTGTTAGATTATTTTATCTGTTTTCTCTATTATTTCGTTTAAAAGGACCCACTGTTACGTTCTCGTAAAAAAAAAGTTTAAACGTAATTTCAATTGGACACGCGTGCTGTGCGATTCGACACCGTCACCCGTTCACTACTACTGCCTTTCTAAAATGTAAATACTTACTTTGAACTTACTTTATGAGACATCATTTTGCCTTTTCACCCGACTCATATTTTGTCTAGTCTAGTGTCGTAACTTCAAATCGAAGTCGGTTTTTTTACTAAAAAAGTTATTACTTAAAAATTGTAACCTATTAGAATACCTGTATGAATTTCATATGACGTAGTTCAAGCTAGTATTTAAGTTGCAATCAATGTGTGCTTAATACATGCTCAAAACGGTGAAGGATAACATCGTGAGAAAACCGACTTATCATAGAACCAAAAATAAATTGAAGGCATTAGCCATTGGTTAGTGTTCCAATAAGCGGTGATGGGCTTGCATCCTGTCACCCTGTATTTGGACATGTGCCAAATATAATGTGAGAATATGTCTTTGACTGCCCCCAACTTTGTATCTAGCGTACAGATCTGCGTACTAAGTATGGATTTGAGAATCTCCTTCATGAGGATTACAGTAGCTTGTTTTTTTTTCAAGCTAGTAATATTTCTAGAGTGGCTGAAAAGCGATTTCGTATTATTCACTGAAATTTTTATCAAAAGGTTAAAAATAAAAAATACCATATATTTCTACCTAGCTTCTTTCCAGAATCAAAGTCATTATATATGAACATCGCTTGAGGGGGTAGATTGCATTATAATGGCACATAATGTTATAACATTTTATAAGTAACCCAATGCTACGATGATTTTATTTCCTCGTAATTTGTTTCTTCTGGCTTGAACTTTACTAGAGTTTAAAACCTAACACTGAACGTCCATTTACTCTTCAAGCTAACTCTCTGATGCTTAGGTGCTTATATTTATGCCAAAGAGTAGCGGGGGGAAATTATTTTCAGATGCTCCATTAGTTATACCCTTGAAAATATATTTAGTTGCCGTAAAATGGTAATAACACACAGTTATTAGTTCCAACAGTTTTCATCATAGATAGGTTTTTGCCTTTTTATCATTTTGAATGATAAAAAGGTATACATAAGGGCTTCGCCCGCGTGGTACCCGGTTAAAAAGTAGCCTATGTGTTATTCTGATGTAAAAGCTATATTACTGTAAAGTTTCATCAAAATCCGTTCAGTAGTTTTCGCGTGAAAGCGTAACAAACATCCATCCTCACTAACTTTTGCGTTTATAATATTAGTAGGATAGGATATAATTTAGCGACTTACACTGCAAAGTGATTTACATGCTCGATGTTAAAGTGCTGGAGGCAAACAGGTAAGTATACAGCCTTTTTCTTTTTAGGAAACAGTTTTCCGTCGCTTCTTGATATTTGCAACACCAGTACTAATTCTGATGCGTTTCCTACTCTGACAGGACTCTTTTGTTTTGTCGATAGTCTACTTTTTCTGCACTGGATCTGTTCTGCCACGACTTGCTAGATGACAAGATATCTGTCGGTATTTTCAAACTTTCGCATGTTCACGGGCTGACGGGAGTATAATATGGAGCTATCGTCGAGAGATAAAAGCAACCTCATTTCATCTTCAGATTTAGAAACGTCAATGGCACACTACACTAACCGTATCACCGCACTGCAAGTTCAGATTGCGACACGAACGCATATATCTGCTTATTATCTCATCTACCAATTCTAACTCTTTGAGAAGACTGCACCCTCCCTGAGCCCGACTCCTATACATCAGCGCTTACCCACGGCACTGATGAGAAGATGATGACCGTAATTTGCGACGCACCAAGACGTCTATGTCTCGTGTTTTTTCGAGCTCAGGTATCACCCGAGTACAAAATTACAAGTAATTTATCGCAAGCTACATTGTATATACTCGTGTTTTATTCAGACATGAATGTTTGATAAAGTTTGATGAGGTACGACAGTGTCAGCTGTAGATAAAACTGACTTTGTTGATTGTGATAAAACATTTTTTCCGCCTTATGAAGCAATTTAGAAAATTTTCAAATTATTTCCTTTTTTTTTAGTTGATAACATTTTTCATACAAAGCATAAATACCCGGGGGTAATGGGCTGGTAATTATTTTATAAAGCAGTATCATGTGTGATTCTACCAACTGTTTATTTTGTCTATATTCGCTTTCCGACACGCCGATTTCGTGGTTTTATACTACACTACATTTACCATAATGACCATAGTATGGTTAAAACTTTCACTGTGTAAAATGAGACTTATTTTTATGCGGCATAAGGTCTTTATTTCTTTTAGTTTTATTCATTAACGATATTTTAATTGAGTCGATCCTGACATGGAGTAATGATTGGATGTTACATCGATTTATTTCGAGTTCTCGTTTCTGATTGGTGGTCGTGATAACTTTGTATCTATCATTTAATGTTTTTATAATAGTCGTATAACATACTGATTTTTAGCCAACTGTTTAAAAATATCTAATAGCCTCTTCTTTATTATTCTAAAACACAACTCAAAATCAAACATTATTTCAACGTCAAGAGAGATCAGTCATTTTCCCAACGTTTTCTTGAATAGTGTAGGGGCACCGAGCCCTTAATCCCTGGAGATTCGACCAGATTCGACCCTAATGAGCCTCTTCCTGACAAATGGATGTTCGACCCGCCCTCTATCGGTGATCAGCGAACTATCTCAACTTTGTACTTAGGCGGTTTTGTAAGTACCTACCTACTCAGGGCTAGGTTGTAGTCACTTTTGAAAGAATTTTTGATAAAAGTAATTTTATAAACTGATATTATAAAACGTACACATTAAAACCAACTGTTAAAGTATATATTTTTTATAGATTTCATAATATCTAAGAATAAGAAGTAGTTTTGATCTATTTATCAACAATTTTTATGGTTCAAAAACAGTGACTGAAATGTTACAAAACAAATATGTATAGCTTTTTACTTTGCTGAAGTCAACAAAGTTCCTCAAGATATTGTTTCAAATCCGAGTAGAAAAAACTTTGTAAATTAAGTCATTAAACATCAAGTAAACATTAATTCTAAAACTCAAAGTTAAATTGCCGACATCCGTTAGCACGTGAGACTCGCGAAAATCTTAATTAACTGATAGGGGAGTCATCCATCTTCTACTGTGATAAGACCCTCTCTAGTGATGATGGAAGATTCATTGATGGGTGATTAATGATGTGTAGTACAAATTGATGATGAAAATGAGAATCATGGGCGGAAACCGACGATTCAGCGTAAATATTAGTTGACCACACTAACTTTCCTACTATGGAGCCCATTTATAAAATAAAACAACTAAAAAGTCCCTATTCTTAGTGTTATCGGCAGTATTAGAAAACAAACTTTTATACTGCCTCCACACTTACATTCTAATGAATGAACTTTTGAATGAAAAGATCACACGTTTCGATTTTGCAATTCAATCATTTGCGTAATATTTGGTTGGACTGATGCAAAAAGTGCGGTAGCAGCATCAACGATCATCAATTTCCCATTTCAGAGTAGAGCTCCGATGTTTTCAAGGCAGATTCCAACATGAAACTCTTTAAAACTCGCTACTTACTTATAAATAAACACTTCTTACAACATTGAAAAAACATACCAAAACCGAAATAGAAAACCCATAAAAATAGCGTCAACACCAAACAATAATATTTGATCCATGAAAAATTACAAAGAAAACATTCCGCCAAAATTAGGCGAGTTACATTAGGGCGAACCTCTATAATTAAACATCAATACCGTTACAAAAAGTAAATAAACAGGGTATATGGGGGGGTGAAGTGGGGGGGGGGGAGGTCTCGACTATGACTAATGCCTCGCGATTCGTCAGTGTCACTCGCGGCCTGTGGGGGCGCCTTACCAGGGACGGAGTTGGTCCTTCGAAATAACATTTTCTGTACACGATTTGTATAGCGTAAATTGATGTTGGGTTATGTGTAGCTTTTACTAGTCGCCTATAATTTATTAGATTTTTCATCGATAAAGATTGTATACTTTTAGCTGAAAGCAGAATCCAGTCAAGGCGATTTGATTCTTCCAAATCTAAACTTTTTGTTTATTTTTAATGATTGTCATTTAATCATAATTAACATATTGATATTATGACGCGAAAGATTGTGTAAATCAACATTATAAAGGCATAAAGGCTTTGCCATACTAACTGCATATACTCTTTAGTGTGGAAAATAATCACTGAGTTTTGAAACACTGTATAGGGGCAGTTGACATCGGTCCATTTCATGCCATCGCTTATAATCTACTTACTAGTGAAAAACTCGCAGCTTTGTCTGGGCTTCTGTAAATTCCTACACTTCAAAGGGAAAAGGCCCTCTTCCGGTATCTAGGACTTGCGGCTTAAGGCTTTGTGTTTATTATTTACTGACTAAAACAGTCAGAAATTATTTATTTATTATTTTGATTAAATTTATCAAGATCATATATTTTATATCAGATACTTGAAAAATATATCCCTCTCTGTATTATTTCTGGGTTTTCTGAAATTGGTATCCGCTGGGTAGAGGTACCTCGAGTCCTCACATCACCCCATCTCTGGGGCATACCGCCGACACAATTAGATAAATACAAAAAAGAAACGAGTAATACCGGGTGAAACTAGATTGCTTTTTAGAGGGAGTGCAAATAGAAAAATTTGCTGTCAAAAACAATGCAAAAAAATGTTGGTAAAGCGCGCAGAGAATATAACGTGAACCGAATTTATTTCAAGTTTCTGATAAAATATCCTAATGTTCACTCAGTGCTCACCTACTCATCATTGCCATCATCTAAACTACGAAAATCACTGCACTTTTTACAGATGATGATAATATCATCGTTTGGATGGGCTACCTATTTGAATGCTTACAATATGCTATTGTGGTTATTTGGGTGTTAAAAATCTCAAAATTGTATAATATCTCAAAACATCAACACAGGTGGGGATCAAATCTACGTACGTTATAATTAGGCTTTGTAACCAGTTACGTATGAGGAAACACTTTTCGCTATCAAAACCGGGTTTCTAAATAGGCATATCTAGATTTTTCCTATTCCACTTCTCGTATGTAAGGGTAACGAAGCATTTTTTTTTACTTTAACCAGCATTTAAACTGCATATAGATTTAATAGGAGCTTCCGTCATGAAGATATCTCGAAGGCCTTAGTTAAGCCTAAAAACTCCGATAGTAGAGATGATCGCTAGTTTATGCTTTATTATTTAACCAGAGTTACAGCGGACTGTTGAGTCGCTATCAAAGCATTCACCCAGCTATTATTGTGTTGAATTGTGGAACAAATCTGCCGGTTTCTCTTTAGAACTGTGCGAAAAATTTCCGCTTTTCCGCAATATTTCCTACCTATTCATCAATTAAGCTTTACATAATTCATCGTAGAATTTAATATCGTATGCCGTATTCAACACGCAAGCGGCGATTACTCATGGCGTTTTTTCTTTTTTGATTTCATCAAATTTATTTTACTGGAACGAATGGACCGTCGGTCATTAATAGAACATTTACGCGATACATTATAATTTTTGTAAAACACATATACATTATATGTGTTTCATCACTGGTTGTGTATTTGTTTACAAATATACAAGACGCATGTGATCTTGGTATTCCCGTTTGCCCCACAAAGTAAAACTAGGAAAATATTATTTTAAGTCGTGTCGTGATTCTAAGTATTTTTTCTTATTTCTTGTTCACTCTACGTTGGGTTAGGTTAGGTTTATGTTCTCGCTTTGTCTTCGCTATTTCATAAAACAACAGATTCTATGGATTAATTAAAATGATGTATATTGAATAAACATGCGCATAAATAATTAAATTAATTAGCAACGTAGCGCAAATACAAGTTTTAATTCAATACCCATTGAGAGAACTTTGACGATCAAAAATAAACCGACACACATTCTTTTATAAGTCTCATTTTTCATTGTAAAAATATTTTCGGAAGCTTACAAAATGAGATTTTTATTGAACAAGCACGAATGAACTTTACCGTGTGAAGTTTAGAGGCTGGTATTGCGTAATTTAACTGTTACAGAAGTTTTTGGAATCTGATCAGTGAAAGTAGATGTAAAATGGTTCTTATTTGTATATCACTACGGACTGTAGTCGAAGGGAAAATCGGGAACTTTTCCTGCCCCGCACCGCACTCCAGGCTCTCAGACAAATGACGTAGCATTTGTCCAAATGATGGCGCGGGCGGCAAAGAGAATGAATTTAAATTATCATTCAGTGGTACCAACCAACACACAGCAGTAACCTAATTCGGATATACCTTATCTGGCATCCCACTGTTTGGTGTATAAAAAAACCGGACAAGTGCGAGTCTAACTCGCGCATCGAAGCTTACGTACAAGCTTGTATGTTCAACAAAATAATTAACATTACTCAAGTTCATAAACTATTAAAGCACCAAACAAACCAAACTAATCTAACGAAAAGATAAGTCGGATTGAAAGGCAAACTTAACTTTGTAGTTGAAAAAAAAACGCTATAGGTACATCGATTACGTCACGGTTAATTCTCCAACTGCAAACATAAGTTAGTAATCGAAAACAAAAATGATAAAACTACAAATTAACGATTTGGACTTTTTCCTATACTTGTGTTGTGCAAACTCGCTTCTTGCCAAATTTCATGATTCTAGGATAACGGGATTTACCCTATAGGTTTTGATTTATTTGCGAGTATCAAACTATGTCACATGTTCATATTTTTTTATTGCGATGACTTATAAGCTTAATTCTTAGAGCTTCAAGGAACCGTAAACTTACGTATTTTATATTAATTTCAGCTTGATACCTACGTCTACGTGTTCCTAAGAAAAAAGGTCTTGACAGACAACGAAGTAATCCTATAATGGTTCAGTTTTTTTTCCGTTTTTTCCTAAGGTACGGTAACTCAAAAAACATATTATATTTAATTTTCTAGTTAATTCAAAATGATAACATTATCAAGAAATAGTTCACGGGTTGGAATCAGCAGAGGTTGATATTTTTCTTTCAGACTACCTCTTACTTCGTATCCTCAGAGATCTGCGTACTGAGTGGATCGTGGATTTGAGGATCTCCACCATGGGGATCCCATGAGCGTGTGTGAATATGACAAAAAACAAAATAAACACGCTCCACCACTGTAATCCCCACGATGGAGATTCTCAGATCCATACTCATCACGCAGATCTCTCAGGATATGAAGTAGGGGGTAGTCGAAAATATATAATAATAATATTCTTGGCACAAGTCCGCGTTTTTCGAAGAAGTTCGCATTCCACGTGGCTGGTTGCAAGCCCAACACCGCTTATTGGAATACTAACCGACACATGCCCTAGATTTTTGGTTCTAGGGCATGGCGGTTCCCTCACGATGTTTTGCTTACGAATTCGAAATATAGATACACATTAGAAAGTGGCTGATTTTTTATACAACCCACATCTGTTCAGTTGTTACCATCGAATCAAAAAGGTTTCATCACATCGTGCCTTCAAATGGAGATATCTAGAATTAATCGCCCACTGAAGGCATACAAAGCCGTGAAATATGGCTCGCTCGTTGTTCACAATGGCTACGTCTTCATCATGAACCTATTGTTTTTTTAAGACACCACACGGATTGTTTTCTGTAAGGTACATACGTGTGGAAACATGTTCTTGGTATCTCAGGGTGATTTATCTATACGCACGTTTGCTAGTTGATAAAATAACTGAGATGTTGAGAGCAGATCAATTTAAAACCCTGTTTTATTGCAGAAAACTTGGTTAAAATATATTAATAGGATATTTTTTTATTACATATTACCACCACCACGAATAATAATTATCTGATACATACTTATTATTATTATATAATGAGATATAATTGTACCTACTATACTTTTTGGGTATTTTGGGAACCTTTACATTAATCACTTACACAATCCCTGAGTAGCATTTTATTACGGTACGGAAACCCTATTGTAAACAGTAAGGGCATAGGAAGTCTTAAAAAACCCTCAATATGAGCGTGGCTTCACAATAGAACCATACGCGATTCATTCCCCGTTATCAATCTGCCGTGATGCCATCTGACGCCTACATTACTCAATTTCCTTCCATGAAAGGAGGAAAAAATCGAGCTTTGGAGTAGATACGGATGTTTGAAAGTGTGGGTTGAAGGCGCAAGATATAAAGCGCTTGTAGATTTCGTAGTATTCTCCAAGCCTTTTAAAATCAGCTATGAGTTTCACATAAAAAAATGTGTCATCTGCATACATAAGAATCTTCAAGTTATGAAAATATTACTCAACATTAAACAAATAGTTGAAAAAAATAGAAGTATAAAAAATATTCCTAATATTATACTCTAATACATGTTTTTTCTGAATTCAGATAATTTAATAATCCATACCAACTATAAAACCCTCCATCGTAAAGTGAAACAAATAAATAATCTTATCTATTTCAACAATATAGGAACGTCAAAGATCATTAATTTACAATTGCGTTTATATTACCATACTCACCTACTTTAGAGAGCTGCGACGTTATGCAAATAAACTAAATTGAATTACCGGAGTTAAATGTCGTATAAGATAAAAACGACGTTGCCATCTACAATCCAATGAGGAGACTGTACCTATTAACATATTCAAACCTCTTTTGAATATTTATATAGCACAAATAGGGCTACCAAATAATTTAGGTTAACTGTAAAAAAAACTAAGGAAACTCTATTGAAATATTTTTTGTAGAATTTACCACAGAAAAAATCATCTGGATGCCACAATGTATTCCTTATTTCGGACAAATGACGTTTCTGAAAACGTACATAAACTGTAACCTGTGGTTACCCTACTAGCAACCCTAGTTGGCACTTCATTCATTCTTGTAGCACTAATGGAACCACTATCTTGCGTCTAAACAGAAAAAAAAATCATGCCTTACACCTTTTGTGGCTCTCACGGTAGATCCTATTGAGAAAATTCTTATGTTCACCGAGAAATTAGAATCTACGTTAGTAAAATCTAAAGTAAGCATATGCTATAAAATGCTTAGAACACTCAACAAAAAAAAATGATTTGTTACTTTAACTTTTTATATTTTACTAATACTCTGCACAAGGTTTGAGCAGAGTTGGAAAGAGATGGCGCTTTTATACGATTTATAAAGCTGTCATTTTAATCGTCATTTAGTCTTAAATGGTTTTAGTATTTTGCTTTATTTTTTTTAAAGTTTTTTTTCTTCATTCCGCTATATTGATTGCTTTTCATCGAGATATAAGCAATTAATGCTCATTCACTAAGTACTGTTCCTGTTCATCGCGGCTCGCGCCTACAACGCCTTTAAATGGCCATGCAATTAAATTCCATGCCAACCTTATAAGGCAACTTATTAAAAACCCATCCAATCATTTACTGCCTTAAGGTTTCTTGGGTCGAAAACACTTTTGGGCAGTTCCACTTGGAGCCTGTTTGAATGAAATCTTTTATGATTTTTCTTATAGGAGAGAGCATCGCATAAAGGAAAGATCCACTTAGTAAATAATAGTGAAGTTGCCCGGCGACTTCGGCTACGACAAATTTTTCTTATATGAACTGAAATTCTTCAGAAAATCCCTTCTTATCGCACCCCTAAATCCATCTTATTAATCATCTTATTTCAGGTCTCTACGACGGACGATTTAAGCCATGCGTTGAATTCAAGTCACGCAATTAAAATAATATTATAACATAACATTAGGGATATTTTATTATATATTATAATATTTTCTGCTGTGGTAGTTTGTTTCAGGAAAAGTTGATAAATAGTCCACGCATTAATTACATAAATTATAAAGTACCTACCTACATCCCCAGCCACTTCAAAAAACCTTGTTAAAATGATTTTAAGCGATAAGACCGCACATTGTACCTTTAATCTTAATGTGTTATTCTTTATTTGGTTTATTTCATAAGGTGCACGATAAAGTATTTTCATTCATTAGTAAAATTAATTGAAGTCCTTAATTTTGTAAAATGAAATATTTGATCAGTAAGATATCAATTGTTTAAATTCATTCTAAGCAAGCCTTCATAAGAGTGAGTGAACGCGACAAACAAGCACTTGCTTTACAAAATGAATGTTCTATTTCTCATATAACTTTATGAAAATTTCCACTACTAAGCTTGATAAAATATAATATAAAACTTACAATAAAACGTGGAGTCAACCGTGTTCTCATTACATAGTGTGTGCGGTTATTGTTTCCTTTGTTTGCTGGAGAACCTGTAGAAAACACATTTGTACAATTTAATTAATAGTTATTTGATAGTTATTCTACTTGGTATCCTCAAAGATCTGCTCAGTGAGTATGCATTTGAGGATATCCATCATGGGGAATACAGTCGTAAGCGTGTTTGTTTTGTATTCCAAGATTTTACAATATCCTAAAATTATAAACCTCAGCTCAACCTATAGGTCTGAACCTCTTGGCTTACATTTTTGGGACAAATTCTCAAGCCATATAAGTTCAGACAGCTAAAAATAAACTCACACAAAAGCGGTGCCAAACGTAACACGCCCTTCGCTCCAGAAAGTCGAACGCACAGTGAATTCGACGCGGTCGAGTCTGGAGGCGGATTTTGCAATCAACGAGTTGGTACCTGTAGTAAATAATGTATAATTTAGTAAAACACAATTCCTTTTTTATTAAAAATATTTACTTATCAATTAATAAATAATACCTACTGGTCATTTCTTACACAGCATTATCTAGCCCCAAAGTAAGCAGAGCTTGTGTTATGGAAACTACATAACTGATGTACCACTTTTTTTTTTTTTTTTGTATAAACATAAATATTATACATACAAAACACAGAGTTAAATATTGGCATACGAACATTTGTCCCGCAGTGGTAATCGAACCCACGTCCTCCAGCGTCTCAGGCAGGCATTCACCCACTGTGCCACAGAGGTATCAAACAACATGTGTTATATAATTACAGTTTTTCAAACGATGAACAAAAACATCGTGAGAAAACTGGCGTGTCCTAAGTCCAAAGAAATGTGACATTATGCATAAAAGGCGCCTTTATAAGGTGCACTGAATCCTTTCACAGTACTGTTTTTTTTTACCATTCGCGATTATTATGCCTCACACCACCATGATGACCTCTTATCCAGGGCTATTATGCCTCATAATGGTCAGATCATTAACCTAGCGCAGGGTGACCAAGAAGAACCGGTGACATGATGCAGAAGAAGTATTTCATACTGCAGTATGTAAAATTAACCTATGTTCAATTTACATTCTAGACCTTTCTCGCATGATTTTAATTTGGACCAACCCTCAAAATGCAAGTACAAATACAGGATTGGCTGTCTTCTCGCATGCAGCTGTTTGTGCGAGATCAGAAAGTGTAAGTATCAAGTTTAAAAATCTTAGATACTTGGACTTGCCTCTGATAAAACCCTCTATGGATCCTCACGAAGTACTGCGTACCTACTGAGTATAAATCGGAGAATGTCCATCATAAGACTAAAGTCGCGAGCGAGTTTTTTATGTCTCTAAAATGGCAAACAATTATACATGTTGGTTAGTTCTAATGATTATTTATGAAATTCATTGAAACTCACAGATAAAATAATTAACAACAAACCTGAACAAACGCATGTTATGAATAAACAACGGTTAGTTCGTTTGTCCCGGATTAGAATTCAAATATTCTGACAAGTCAATCTACGGTCCCAGGCGGTCCCAGCCCTGGCTGTCTGTAGATATTGTCACAGTACAACTACGCGATGCAGATAAATGCAAGAGCATAATATATGGCGGCAGGTTAGGTTTATTACAGAGCGGTTTCATTTATTATTGGTATTTTTTTTATAGATGATTATAGGTTAGGTTAAGGACATCATGTTTTTTTTAAATTGGAAAATAAAAATAAAAATAAATTTGTCTGTGGCACAAAATGAAACCTTTAAATTTTTAAATAGTTGTTGACACTAAGGAGTACTAATTATGATGTCGTGAAAGCGTATGTATACCTAGGTATCGGCCATTCTACACACCTACCTTAATAAACTGCTTGCTTTTAAATACGGCTATTATTCTCAAATTCGAAACAACGCTTATAATAAGTGGTGCAGGTGGTTGGTATAAGTGGTTCAAAACGATAATACGTTTGAATCCTGAAGAAACGATACATTATAATGTTTGTCTGACTAGTTTGGAGGTTTTGCGTGTACTATATTATGAGCACATACAGTGCATTTGCATATGTTTCAACGCCGGCGAACTTACGACTGGTGGATTAATACAGTAATCCGAATCTTAGTTCCTTTGTGTCCTTTAGAGAGACCATGATTTATTAACTGGATTTTAATTATATGCGTACAAGCAAGTTAAATAAAAACTAAATATATTTGATAAATACTTTGACGTGAAACATGTTTCAATTTGGTCAGTACGGGGTCACTTTAAAAAACCATATGTAACGAAATATGTTATGACAAGATCGTTGATTACTTGGAAATAATAGCACCTATCGGTACTATTTTAATACCATTATTTAGAAGATAGAAACCATTACTCGGTAGTTTTTAAAAATTGCGACGTTTCTCGTACTCCACTACAGCTGCGTCAACAGCCTACCCGTTTTTTTTCTCATTGACATTTAACATTTTAACCATCCTTAATTACTTACCTAACCGTTCCTTCAGTGGGTTTTTATAATAAAAATGCAACAAAAGAAAATTAATTAAAAAAGGAACCACTTTATTAACAAAAATTAAAACGTCAAATCAAACACAAAAGACGCCATATTTGGTCGGCACGTAGTCCTACACGCACCGCTAACAGAAAATAAGGGACACAGAGAAGACAGGAAGGGCCTGTGTGAGCGAGAGGCAAATGAAATACGCTTTCGATAAAACGAGAGGGGGATAGTGACGCGATGATTGAACGCGCCACAAGAAAAATGATCACCCGTCAAGCGACGACTGAGAGAAACTACCCCTAGCGGGTAAGACAAGGTGCACAATACTCTTGTTGTTGACGCGGGAGAGGGATGGAAAGAACCAAAATAGGGGTGACGTACAGTGATGGATTATGCTTTTCTCTCTAAAGAAGGGAGGGGCTCACAGGTCGTTATGGAAAAAGCTGAGGGTAGTGGGGACCGACATGTGTCAGAGACGCGGACCTAACCGATGTTGTCCTTAATTGATTTCAATGCTAATCAAAGTTTTAAATAACTTGATTAAACTTATCCTTTCATGGTCTAGCTCAAACAATCTTACAATATACTTTATACCTCTAATTATTTTAATAATTGCTAAAAAAAATACATTTGCAACACAATCTCTAAAAAGTGTGAAGTGACCCTTGCCAGAATTCAATTTATTGAGCCTTTAGCGAAAAGTAGGTTAAAATCGATTCAGACTGATATTAATTAAGCGCTTGCAATCATCGATCGGATACGAATAAATCCAATCAACTTTACGCTACAAAATTATTTTAACAATCAAAATGTACAAAACTGCCGAACAATTTGGAATTCATCGCACATAAAAGATATGATCGATTCTATGACATAAATGAATAAATAATGCTATACATTTTTCACACAGCATCATCTAGCCCAAATTGAGCAGAGCTTGAATTATGCATGATTGATACGTATACTTCTTAGAAACTTTTTTTGTAAATACATACATATTATACATAGAAAACATCCAGACCCGAGAAAAATATTTGTAGATCATACAAACATTTGTCCCGCTGCGGGATTCGAAGCCGCAACCTACAGCGACTTAGGCGGGCTTTCGCCCACTGCACCATAGAGGTCGTCATCATCGGCTGTTCCTGTTTTAAAAAGGCTAAATCATCAACATAGCCAGATTTTAGCCCAAAACTCCTGATATAAATCCAAGCCAGCCACAAACTTGACTACTAACTAGACAGTCCCATTCAAACCTGTGAACAGAAACAATCAGGTGACAGCTTGAGATATGACATTTCGTAAAACAATGAACGGGATCTCGCTTAAATAATGGAATGAAATATTTGTGGTTACAATTTATATTCTAGGGCTGGATTCAAGTTGACAATTTATTAATCAAACCGATTACCTCCCCCGGCCTATTGTGAAAATACCGCCATCTAAACTAGAGTGGCGTATGTGCAACAATTTAAATTTTACTGTTCTTTTGCAAACAGTGAAATATAATATGTTTTTTTTTTTTGTTATGATGTGGGCAGAAAGTAGATGAGAAGAGCCTAACACCGGGCTCAGTGGAGCGTATTGAGAAAGGCAGTCCAGAAGTGTACTCATGTGCGCTGATGATGATGATGATGGATTCTTCATCATAAATAAAATAAATAAACAAACAATAAATTCAAATACATGGAATGTTACCTATAGCTTCATAACACAAACAACTCTACACTTCTTTATTGTACATTTCGTAACTTCAGGTTTTAAAAGCCAATAATCCTATTACTATTATAAATGCGATAGTTTGTGAGGATGGATGTTTGTTACTCTTTCACGCAAAATTACTGAACGGATTGTGATGAAACTTTACAGTAATATAGCTTAGACATCAGAAAAACACATAGGCTACTTTTTGTCCGGGTACCACGTGGGCGAAGCCGTTGGCAGAAGCTAGCAAATAAATAATTTTGAAATTTACTGTCAACAACATTAGCCCCTTATGTTGAGCGCCACAAGGTATAGTCCTCTGAAACTAACGTAACTTCATCAGGTTTTAAGAGTCAACAATAAATAATTAAATTTGAAATTCATTGCAAACGAACATTAGCCCTTTTTGTTGAAGGTATTGTCGTCTGAAACAATCCTATGAATAATTAAGGATTTAAATTTTAACACAACAAAGGTATAAAACAATAAGCGCCCTTCGAAGTGGACAAAAGCATTTCTGTCAGTGGCGTTGGCCCTTGGTAGATTTTAATTCGAGGGGTTGGCTGTGACGGGTTGATTGCTGACCGGACCCGAATGCATTAGCATTTTGGTGTGCAAAATTCTCCTACTACGTTCTTGAAGTGAGAAAAACTATGAAATGTGCACTAGAGTTTAACAATTGTAATCGAATGATGGGTTCCAATTTTTTTTTCAACAACAAACATTTTCTACTAACATTTAATTTAAAAAATGCCAAATCTTTTACTGTTTTAGCCGTGTGTGATGTAATGTTTTTTTTTGCATGTTTTTTTTATTATTATTATTTTGACTGTTATGCTTAATATAAAAAGAAGTAAAATTTTAATCTTAACTTACCAAAAAAATATAGCCGTTATATATATATATATATAACGTGTAGTAAATGACCATTTACTACACGTCGACGCAACGTGTCGTTGAATTGACCTACTTCACAAAACTGAAGTCAAAATCAAGATTGAAAATAATTTGATATTTTTCAAAGCTTCGCACCACAGCATTAAATTTTAAGTAGGGTTACATTACAATCTGCCACTGTTGGTTCGTAAAACAAATTAATTTAGACAAGAGGAAGATGTAAAAACTTCCAAACAGCAATTACGTTTTATTATGCACCATTAAATTAATCATCGGCGAAATAAATTTTTCATTTGAACGAATCAGCGAGAGGCTGCTTCTGGCTGCTACACAAATGAATTTGGGTTTCGTTGGCTATAATTTTGAATTTTCTTTTTGTAGACGTAGACTTTAGTAAAAAAACTATATTTTTTTATGTTAGAGCTACTCGTATTTATTTGGAGAAGTACCTACTTGAAATTATTTGAAACTAGCTTTTGCCCCCGGCTTCTCCCGCGTGGTACCCGGATAAAAGTAGCCTATATGTTATTCTGATGTATAAGCTATAAAGCTTCATTAAAATCTGTTCAGTAGCTTTTGCGTGAAAGAGTAACAAACATCCATCCTCACAAACTTTCGCGTTTATAATATTAGTGAGACTAATCTAACATTTTATTTTTATCAAATAAAAATAAAATGTAGTTATACGTTTTATACAGGTATTTACCGCGATAAAGATCCATTAGAACTTATTATAATGTTTACTGATTGCGCAAGCAGAATTGTATGCCTCAAAAAAGTTCTAGAGTAAACTCTAAAACTTCTCCTTTCTAAAAAAAAGTTAAAGTTCTAGAGTAGACTCTAGAACTGTTTCCTTATTCAAGTATCAAAAGCGTAAAAAACAATAAAAGCATTTCATAATTGATTTACCGCTCATTGTTCTACACTAACGTCTCATTAGCGATTCAAGAGAGCAAATTATGCTACCTAATTACAAGTGAATGGGCAAAGACAAAACAGTATTTATGTTCAGCGATTTGTCAGACAATACCTTGATGTTTCGGACAGAGTAAAAGAATGAACCTTAAAATTTGGCTTACAACTATTAGCGTATGAACTCAGTATTGAATGTGACATCTCATAACTCATCAAGACAATGAGACCAACTTCAGGAGTAAAATTAACAATTTACTTTTATGCGTGTGTTAATGAGAGTAAATATATACCTCGCATGTTCAACTGATGCTTAGTTTTGGATATGGCGCGCGCCGTTGACTTATTTGGTTCAATTAAAGTTGATTTACTTCCAGTTTAGGGTTTTAAACGGTTGGTTATCTTAACTCATTCTCATAATGTATAGACTAGTAAAGAAACCGTAAAAGTTATGATGAATAAGTTTTGAGTGTTGTATAATTAATCGAGTGAAAATCACCGAAAAAGCCTAATCAATCTCAATGTTTTGATCACATTGAAAATATTGCAACAATTTTCAAGTGTGACAATATTTAATGGCATGAAACTTCGGTGACATCGCGATCCATTATACATGAGCGTGCGATTATTTTGATGGATTCCATGAGAATACAAGCATCAGCACTCCCCTCAAATCTCAAAACCGAACAAAGGGAACACGTGAGACTCCTTACTGAACTCACCCCACCGAGGAAGGAGATGTAGAGAAAAATGCGTATTTATAGCAAATACTCGTACTCAAACAGACCTACATTGTGTACGAGTCAAATAAATGAGCCTCATTTTTCGTGATGTCAAAAAAATCTGAATGGAAAAGAAAACGCTGAGCGAAAAAACCGGCAGGCTGCGGGCTTTTTATTTCATTTAATGTAATACTGATTTGGGATGTTTCAGATTAATTGTGTCTTACCTGAGGTGGCGGCAAGGGTGACGCGACTGAAAGAGTTTCTCGACGCTGATCGATCGCTGACTGCGGATTGAAAGGAGAGACGTGAAAGGTAATTATTCATTTGGCGACTAGAATAGAACACTTTTGTACCTTTATCTCGGGCTTTTTTCATGAGTTTTGCACGAAATTTGCAAGTAAATGGATGAAGTGACACGGTGATTTGTTCGGTGGATGCGTTCGATTTCCCATGAATTCGTTTTGCGATACGAGGATACTCTTATTTTGTTGTAGTAATCTCAAATTCGATGAACAGATGTCGATTCAAAAATGTTTCTTTTTGTTTCATATATCATTATATATCATTAATAGTTTTTTCAGAGCAACAACATCTAGTAGGTAGGAGTATGGTATGATGTGGGTAGATGTAAAAACTTGTTATAGCAGCAGTGTAATACGGATCCTGTTTGCTAACTTGTGTTTCCTTCACAATCCTCGGGTTTTACAGTAAGGATTTTTTTTTTTCCAATCCCAACATTTTATTAAATTGGCTACCAATACTGTCTATAATGAGGAATACTACCGCTCTGTAAACTACGTAACAAAAACAAAACAAAGAAATATTAAAAATAAGAGGCAAAAAAATGTGCATGCAAATTTCACAATAGGCGCCACAGAATCCGAAAAATTGCACAATACCGGACAAAGAACTAGAAGCACATGTAATCCTGACCTGGTATCACTACCCATGGACTACTGCGGAGCCTTTTGTCTCAATGTCCTTTATGATTTACGGGTCTTTTTGACGTTTATGACGCACGCCTCATTTGAATACCTCGACGTGTGCCTTGCACATTTCGATGCTCGCCCACAGAGTATTTTTTTCAAGAAAACTTACAAGCAATAGCCGCTATTTTGCATCATAATGAACATTTGGTTACCAGATTAAGCCTCCATGAACCGAGACTCTACGTATGTAAACAAAACGACAATAATGGCTTAAAACCTTACGTATTCCAAAAACAACTCCCAACATTTCCATTACAAAAGTTTAAAAAATATGAACGTTGTTTTGAAGAGTACTTACGCAACCGAAGGCCAATCATGTGCTATCCACAGCAAAAAAAAAGTATATCTTAAAATATCAAAATGAAGTCTTCAAGCTGGTCAATGTTTTTGTAAAATTACAGGCAGCTAGGCGGTGAAAACTGGCAAATTATAGTCTGAGACCGCAGACATTGGCCGTAGCTGTGTTTACGGACCGAAACGATAGAGATCGCGGTGATTGCTGACTATTATTGTGGAGGACCCATTATGGTGACTAACTAAACGCTCGATTGTGCTTGGAAATGATACCTGAGAAAGGTTGTGTAGTTGAACTCTCGTTATTATATAATGTTAACCATTTAAGTGACCGTCAATGTACAAATATACAGGTTAAAGTTAATACATAAAGATGAGAGTAACTTTGTTTAACTGAAATAGTGTGAAAAAAACATAAAAACTTAGATACAAAACCGAGCAAAATTTCAAGATAGATTGTGAGATAAATTTTGCGGTCGAAAAAAGTTGGTATCAAAAAATAAGTCTCATTATATTCGAACTCCTTTGAAGACTGGTAGCTTTATTAAATTCGCAAGTTTTATGTTTTATATTTTATGGGATGGAAAGTTGGTTTTATTTTATTCGAGAATATTGATTACTTTATTCGTTCAGGTTCTCTACATATTTCTTTGGTACAAACATTGTAAAATATCTATATACTACCTATTAACAGAGTGTAATAAAATCACTTCTTTAAAAATAAACGGAACCTTAGGACCGTGATTCTGGATCAATTCATACCGAAGTTAACACAAAAAGGTTTTTTCTTAATTACGCGATTTTTTTGTGATATTTTCATAATAACCCTTATCCCCTTACCCTTACCCTTAACCCTTAGTCAAATTAACCCGAAAGGTCAAATTAACTCATTTTTTTTTATACGCGAAAACTGTATCTTACAAAAATCTGTATAAAAAACTCAGAAATATTTACATAGAATAATACTCTTGCTGCAATGTAATTGTGCAGTACATTAGGTACCGAGTTGAGTTCGTACACGAGTTTGTACACGTGGAGCACAACTGAGACTATACATTTGGCACAAGTGATGTGAAGTGAAGTGATTGCCCAGCAATGTTGCAGTGAAGCAATTTACGGGTTAGACATCGGACGCTTACAATTTATATCAAAATATTAAAACAATATCTTCACACTAAAAGTGTTGCACTAAATTGCACGATAAATAGTCGGCAACTTAGCGGCTACACAATTCAGCTAGACGATTAATGCATAATTGCTTAACTGCCAACGATGGGCAATTTTATTCACCAGTTTTAGTCTAATTATTCACATTGGTTTTGCATTGTGCCCAGACAATAAAAAATCTACGATGTACCGTAAGCATTAAAAAATATAACTCAAAGTTTTTGCTTTCTATAATCATTATTTTTATTTATCCAAATAGTCATTGAGTTTTGTGATCCAAACGTCTCAATACCCAAGTAACGAGTTAGCCATTAATATAGGGATGTATCGTCAGATAACTTTATTTTGGTAGCCGACTACTTTGTATGCGACCGTCCATGCGTCCGTCATTACCTATTTACCAACTTAACTTCGCGTAAAACCTCTGGATTCACCACCTTCGAGCCTGGATAATAAGGTTGGATGGAATGGTAGTCTTATCTTTGCAATCTTAGCCCTCTCGCTTTTATCTTATTGGTCAACCATTACTCCTAAATTTAAACTCTTCATTATAATGCCGTAGTGAGAAAACTCGCGATAAAAGACTGGAACGTGAATAAAATATAGGTAATGAATTTTGATAAAGTTTATCGGGATAAGATAATGTTATGTATAGCATAGTAAATGAGGCAAACCTTATTGGTTGTGTCCGAGCTTAAAGCTCGTTAATAAAGACGCGATGAATTAAAAAAAGGAAAAAAAAACGTTTTTTTTATCAATCACCAGTTTTTAGAGCTATAAGTAAGTAGGTTCCTTCACAGTGTAAAAACTTGACCTATGATACAGCAAAGGTTTCAGGTTATCACAAAGCAATAGATAGCACTGTACGGAAAGACTAATCATAATCATAAAGATTTGAGAATATGATTATTATTGAACTTCTTTTGGTTAATGTAGAAAATATTCAGGGATATCCACAGTATCTAAACTTTGACATAATTTTGACTTTAACATCAATAATGCTGACAAATTCTCAATTGCATTAGATTGTTACGAAAGTCCTCACAAACCTGGCTCTAAGGGCCACCCACAGGTGCTGGCGACTAATCTGCCTCTAGTGAATTTATAGCAGCGTTTGTTGCATACCTTTAGCTAATTCAAACCGATTTTGCTGTCAGCACGTTTGGAAGCTCCTATGTAGTTCGATCTCAAGAACAGTAATTTGTGCGAAGCTCTTTAGGGCTTGGGTTTAGTCTGTAATTGGTACAAGATTGTCCAGGATAGCCGTTTGTCTTTAAACTTAGTTTGCTGATCGATTTGATTAGATCGAGTGGTCTCTTGACATGCCTTAAGTAAAATATCTTCTTTTGAGAACAACCTAAAATATTATTATTATTACCTACACTACTCGTAACAATAATGTCACAAGTATATTTATCATTTTGTATGGTGTTTTACCTCTTAATCAAAAACTAAGGGTTGAATTTAAATATACCAAACTATATGAACAAAATAGGCAGCTAATAATAAGGTAAAAAGGAGTGATAGTATCAATCTCATCCATTCATAAATTTTTCGTTTCACTGATTCTTTATTGGTTACCCTGCGTAAGTTCAGTGACCAAGTTGTGCAAAACGCCTAATCAGCTGAAAGGGGGTGATCAGTAGCCACTGGCGTAGTCGTCATTCGAAAATTTATAAACTATTATTAATGACGACCTCAAAGGCGCGATGACAAATATTTTCATGTTCTGCAAATATTAATAATGGGTCTGGATGCTGTGGTACCACTTAACTTGTCGCTCCTGAAACACAAGGAATATTAGTGTGGGACCAGTATGTATTTATCTGATGGGTTTTCAAATAATATGTAAACCTCAAGAGTTATAAACAAAATCAGATTCGAATCAGTGTGTAAATGAGGTACTTTTTGTATGATTGATAACTGCATTATTACGAATATGATTATAATAAATACTTCGTAATCTTTCCTCTCACACTTTTACATACCGATGGAATGAGAGAAAAAATCCTCAAGTACCTACTTGATTGAGTAGAGTGGGCGTAATTAGCTTGGACTCATTGAGTGTACGTTATTGATAAATGACGACAATCACTTAAGTCGCAATTACTTATCGACTAGTTAGAGATGGAAAATAATTACTTAATGAATACCATGATAGAAGTTTTTGTTTGCTGTTGTTTAGTGATATTTTTCAGTAAAAACTTCAGAAATTCATTTTAAAACTTTCTTAACTAGAAAATAGTAATTGTCCGCATAAAAATGAAAATTAAGTAGAAATTTATTTAATAAAAAAATATATATAAATATAATAAAATAGAAAAGGCATCCCGATTGTTTCTTCGATATCACAATCTCTCGATAACATTATCCAGCACTTAGTTTACGTAATAAGTCTTTCAAAAGCACGTTGCGTGGGCGGCAAAAACTCCCTTTGTTGCCGGCTGAGCGAGCTGATTTCTTAAATAATGTTGGTTGAAAATAGGGCTTCCCGCTCACTGAAGACTGAAAAGCCGAGGAATGAGCACAAAAGTTGCGAACTTTCCAGTTCCCACCTAAGAGATAAATGTCCATCATCACCGTTGCTATATAATGGATGACTAAATAAACCACAATCAAATAAATAAATAAATAATGCTGGGCATTTTTACAGAGCATCATCTAGCCCAAAAGTAAGCAACTTCTGCGTCTTAAGCGGGCCTTCGCCCATTGCGCCACAGAGGTTATTAATCAAATGATTGTGAGTGGTTCAACTGTTACGGTTTTTTATAATACGGATAGGAGGAATAGATTTTTCGTAGGAACTGATTGCTGATTTAATCAAACTATTTTAGACAACAGCAAACCTCACAGCGTTCATACTTCTACTTCCCCTACTTACTAAGATAAAGTATTAGCTGGACATTGCAATACTTTTTGTTTTGCTAACTAGAGTGCGTCCTTAAAAGCCGGATAGTAAAAAAAAATATGATGTAATGTTGTTCAGGCAGCCCTAGTTGTAGGTAGGAGGGAACCACATAGTAGGCAGGCATAGGCGAGCTCCGGTGCAATCAGTCTTATTCCGCGCGGACGCGCCTCGATTAGTCAACGCCGGTTGCAGAGACAGAACCTTACTCCCCTACCTCCTCTTGGGTATCGATTCGTTGTAATCGATTACGGTGTGCGGCGAAAACTATCGATTGTTAATTAAATTGTTTTGAGTTTTTATGTTCAAATGTCCTATCACCCTGACCCTCATACATACTCGTATATCATTTGTTTTTATGAGGAAGTAGCAGCACAAATTTAAAACGCAATTTTTAATAGATGAATGTTATAACTATTTTCTAAACATTTATCTCATTTACTCTTCTTAGAGAAGAATTCTTCCAACGATGACCAATTAGTCCTACCAATAGTACATGGTAGTACCAGTTAATCAAACTCTTTCGAGGTTGTAAAACCAAAGTTCGGAAACCTGATCAGCGGGCTGAGGTTTAATTTGAGGTCTTATAACCTTCCTTGCATTAAATTACTTTTTAATTTGTCGTTCCAAAATCTTTGTCCACCAAAACATAGACACAGAAAAAACATTCGCCTCTTACATTGCACTCGGTGATTTGATGACAGGTGCGATCGAAGCTGAGAAATGTATTATCTCACTCTAGTAACTAGTTTTTTAGGAGTGCGAATAAACACTAAACATGACGTTTTACTGAGAATCACTGTGCATTACAATACTGCAATGTAAAAAAGTTGTTTGAAACAAAATTAAGTACCACTATTATTCTGGCGCATCAGCGCATTAACTCCTAAGCAGGTCTTGGCCTCCGACACTTAAATACACTATTGGTTCTCCTTCTGACTGTGGTCTTTCGTCCTACCAGCGATATTTGGGTCGGCTGACTGATCGTTGGCTGACTGGCAGTCTAGCGTATGCCCGTTTCGTTATGCATTACAATTTTTCTTAGTCTTACTTAAGCAGAAGCTACCAAAAACTATTTGTTTGAATCAACTATGATCTGTTATCTGAATATTGTATATGTCAATAAGCCTGTGAAATATTTTGTACCCAGTTTACACACACACGGTACATGGCATCGGCATGCGGCATGCATTAGTTGAAACGCGATCCAATTGCATGCCAGTTCATTGCCAATAAACATACCATCTCTGTTAGATAAGAAATAGGGCTTAATGTTGGATGGCAAGCAATGTTTCAGGACTGGGCCGGATGTGTTGTCCATAGGGCGAACTCCCCTATTATTGGACAAAATTATTCCTGTCATGACCGACAAGTGATGTTGATACTAATCTTACTTTTTGGGTGTTATGTGGATATTTTGTTCGATGTTAAGAACCATCTTGTATTGAGATCACCATCTTATTAAATCATCATCATCAAAAATAACCATATTTATGTATTATTAGAAGATACGATTGACTCTGAATGGTAAACAACAATAATAATTTATTTAATAAATCAAATCGATAACAAAATAAGTGCAAAGTAGAATTTCATAAAACGATCCGCTCAACACAGTCAACAGTCATTGCCATAGAAATGACTAAATCGATACCAAACTAATACCGTGCATTTCAGAAAGCATTAGCCGAAGTGTCTGCGCATAAAGCTGATAGGTATGCAATATGTTTGTTCGGCTCGTCAACGAACGGTTGGAATGGCGATACTATGTTGTGAGTAGAGTAATAAAACGAATTTGATGTTTGAATTCTCTTTGTAGTAAATACTATAGCATTTAAAGTTATTTTACAAATGCATACAATGTTTGTTATTTAGTCTGTAAAACAATGAGTGTAGAGTATGTAGAAGCAACGAGCATTCTTATAGAACTAGTTCTAGGATTTGGCGTCCGTCGTACGTTTCAGCATTTGCTAGAGTACCTAAGTTTTTTTATAATGAGATTCCAGTAGTAAAACAACGTTTTTTCCTAAAATGAGTGAATTCGATTCCCGAGGCGTGTACAAGATTTATCCAAAATCTATGAATGCTAAAAACTGCATTTAATTTTTCATCAAATTGACGACGTGAATATTTTCAACTTTTTTGATATCTTTTACCGTTTACCTATTACTGACCCATCTAAAAGAAATACCCTGTAAGGTAATAAAAATCAAACTTGAAACACTAGGCAGCTCCTTACAGGCGCGGAAAAAAGTAGATGCTACTTAGAAATTGTTGCATACCGTTACACGACTCAGACGAATAACCGTATCATCGAAAACTACGCTCGAAATTCACCCACAATATTTATAGATACTGATTAATGAGATAGAAGTGAGACAGGTCGTGTTCCGCCACGGCGTGGCCATGTTGATGATTGATGGTGCATTAGGTTATTAGATAATGGTGTTTCAATAGCATTTGGCGGTTTTGTTCCTTGCTTTCTTTACCTTCTTTGAGGGTCAAAGTTGAGGTACAAGCTTGATATATTAACACTATGTGGTAAAGAAAACGTTATTCTTATGGAACATTCGAGAACTTAGAGGGAGATTTTTAATACGGAACCTTACACAACAATGTATTATATCCTTACACAAAACTATTATCAACCTCTTTTTAATTTCTTATGATCCTGTAAGGCCACAGTTTTTTGTTTCATAATTTACACTTAATTTGTAGATTGTTATTGAAATAACCACAACTTCTTATAAAATTCAACATTAATCAAAGTTCGCGAATCTCATCAAATACTTGAATGTACATTCCAAAACAAATCCTTGAGTAAAGTAGATACAGAATTAGATTAATGATTGAATCAATGAATACTTTGTTCGATGATATTCTCTTCCGACTCGAAACAATATCTCTTTCATAAAAGTTGCATCTGTTGCCTGTCGAGGAATTCGTTTACAGGTAGATAAGCTATAAAGCTTAGCTTAAAAATACTAAAATAATCTACTAACTCACTTCACAAAAAGTTCCTTTCACAACTTGGTTGTATAGTAAAATATATAATATTGAAGCATAAAGAATATCTTGATTTTCCTGCAGGTGTGGCTAAAAACATTATGCAAACTAAAACCCCAATAGAAGAAAAAAATATACTAATAAAGCTGAAGAGTTTATTTATTTTTTATTTTTTTACCTCTAGTAAAAAAAAAACAAAAATAGCAGTATATAATACCCTGTTTAGAAAGAATATAGGATTATATATAACATCACGCTTCAACCCTTAGGAGCTGGGCAAAACTAAAAAAAGTTACGGGCGGGCGATGGGATGCGGTGGGTCGGGGGCCGAGGGCGGCCATGACAGAGCTAGTATGTAAATAAGTAGTAGATCTAAAATACTACTGTATTAAGAAATTTTCGTTATAATTTCGAACCCTTTTTCTTATTCTACCCCATTCCTACTAATATTAAAAATGTGAGAAAGTGGCAACTGTTTGTAACCGATAATTTTAATAAAGGCTGAACAGATTTAGATGATTTTGATGATCTGAAACAAATTTACAAACTAGTTACGAGTACATACAAACAAGTAACTTTTTATCCAGATACCACACGAACAAAGCCGCGGACAGTACTTATAATCAGATTCTTAAAGATTCCACCATCGCTAATTTCACGATGTTTAACGATCTTGATATCAGTAGCTTAGTCTTTAGACACATTAACAATTTAAAATTCTACTGTATTTCACGTTAATTGGCACTGTTAGAGGATATAACCAATAAGTTTTATGATAGTTACTCTTTTAGGGTCATTTATTTGTTTATTCTCTCTCATACCTTAGTCCGTCCTTTTTGCACTGCGCATATAATTTCACTGTGTTTCATAGCATAGCATCAGCTCAGCAGTAGAATACAATCTCAACTGCAACTCATTATCGCTCGAGCTGCAATAACAGATGTTCTCTGCATTATTAATATGATACGAATCGCCTATTAATAGCGGGACTTTATAATATTTTTATATGTAGATAACGAACTTAACATACTTTTGGCTCTAAAGGCAAGGTTCCTAAAATTAGCAGAATATAATATTTTGTTATTGCCTTTGACCCGTGTAAAGTAACTAAACGTAAATATACCTCTATACATAAATAAAATCGCGCATGATTGAATGACTAACAACACAGCCTAAGCCAGTTTTAGAGGCCGTGTTTTCTGATATTCCCTAGGGTGCAGCGTGTTTGCAAGAAAAAAATCAAAAGCATTTTACTAGTCAAACAAAGAAATTGATAACCGCTTCATATCGCGTTAAAACAAAACAAGTAAAAAAAAAACTTTTGCAATAGAAATGCGTCACAATTTCTAAAGTTAACCCAAAACTTTCAAAGTCGATATTTGACCAAAACCGTAACAGAACTGTGTAAAATTGTAACAGGTACCTACTTTCTATTTCAAAAGAAAGTGTTTACTGATTTACAACCGCATTAAGGGCACAAACATTAAACAAAGTTTTTGAATATAATTTGTCCAAAAAATTCTAGCAAAGGTGTAAGAAATTCGCAAGAATGTAAGCGAAAGTGCCGCTTTTGTTACACTTATTTGTTACACTTTGCAGTTTTTTTTTACTTTTAGGACAAAAGTCAAATGGACAATGACCACCTGCGGGTTAATAGGTAGTTTTGCATATTATTTGCAATACAATAGTTTAGTTTCATTTTCTTTGGATTCATAGTTAGTTTAGTAGTGTACTTTGGTGTGGTCGGTCTGATGCTATGTTAGGATTCAAAATATTCGAATAATCTTGCAAAAAGTGATAAAAAAGGTGTGTTTTTGAAATACCAAGGTATGTAGTTTAATTTTATTACCGTGCATTTCATTAGAAAAGGATCAAAATAGTCCTATATCCTGAACTTTAAAACATCGTAGAACAAACTTGGGAGTGATTCGGGTCGGCCACGGGGCCCAATCGCTCTGCTCCTTTTGGGCTATGGTGCCAGAATCACCCTGTAAACGTAAACCTATTCTTAAACCAAGAAATACCCAGTTGATATGGGAAGAGAGAATACACACACAGAAGGTTTAAAAATATTTAAGTAATTATAAAAAGTGTGTTGCACTTAAAAGGTGAAAATGCTATAAATTTAGTTGCTTTAATTTTATCACGATATTATAATTATGTTCTTTGGTTTTATAATAATCTTATAAACTTTTGCTATACCGACTGATGACAGATGGCACCCAAGATTGTAGACGCTTAAATTTATTTTCCTCCATAAAACCAGCACTTGTCTTCAATATTATAGACAGGCTCTTTGCGTTAGAGTGCTTGACATCTATTTAAAAATAATAAATTAAATCCATAAACACCTTCGCTCGGATCGTGTACATATAAATAACCTGAGAGAGATGTCAACAGGGTATTTTTTCTGTTTTTTATTAGACTGTGGCATCGGCAGGTAGGCATATAAAGCTTATTTATAAGGTGGAAGTAATAATGGAATGTTGTGGTCGCGAGTGGGGACACGCAATAGAGGGTGTTTTTATTTGAGACCCACGAATTGCTAGCCAAAGTTGTACCAGAGATTGGACTAAAGTAGTTGTAGGAACTAGTGTATTTTGTAGATATAATGTAAGTTTTAGTTCAGAAGTTCAGAGTGAAGCAAAATATTCCAATAGAATCCCGAGCTAAGCATGGATTCTAATAAATTTGGTACTAAGTGCCACACTATTTCAGTTCACTTCTAATACGAGGAAAATGTTTATGAAAAGTATTTGTGACTAGGAAAGCAATCTTTACAACAACGATATTATTCTTTCATATACCAACATGGTGGTAAAAAAAGAACACTATTTTATTATATAAAAACATAAATATTTGTCGTACAAAAGAATTAATAAAGAAAAAGTCTAAACTTTTGTTCTATATCACTTTATCCAGAGCTGTTATTACTCAAGGACATCCCGTATAAACGAGAGTATGATATCAAGGTTAGGCTTAGCGGAACACTCCACATGTGGTCAACCTTAATATAGTGCGATAGCCTTATATAAAATGCTCATGAGCGATAGAGAGAGATATAGGAGCTTAGCGGCCATGTTGTATTATGGATGCCTATCATATTTTGGACCCGCTCCGGACCGGATTATTTTTTTTTCTTTTACGCCTCTATCTCCAAACCGGTCTTGGAGCGACGACCACCATTTATTGTAGATTAAAGAGCCTTGTTGTCTTAATTTTAAGCCACGCTTTAATTTATGGCCACGTATTAATGTACACTCCGCTATTTTTTCTTTATGATAGATATGTCGATGATTTCTTTATTTGTATCGCGCCAGACATTAATTCAGGTGTAATAGTGCCGACTAATACTCAAGTGCTTAACTTAATGATTTGGCAATTAAATTAAATTGTTCTCATTGTGGTAGCTAAAGTAAAATTTACGGCTGAGAGTTTCAAAGCGGTGCGTGCCATTGCTTTCACTGTTGGAGGCTTTATGATGCATTTTTATATCATTTAGTGATTACTTACTTGAGTTTTTTGCATGTACTCGTAGGTTATAAATTTAATACGTCCTATATACTTATATTTAGTGCACAAAAAAATGATTACATCAACATGTGCAGTTACAATTACGAAGTTCGTTCAACTCTACCAACTAACGAATTAATCATAAATTCCGTGTACAAAACATGAGTAAAATGACCAAGTGCAAAACTCGAATGTCCGAGTGAAAAAAATGACAGTGCGCCCGACCAAACCGAAGGACGGAGCAAAAAGCGCTGCCGGTGAAAAAATATGATTTATCGCGTGAAAAATGTGGAAACACACGCAAAAAGGGAGGACGGTGAAAGCGCTGTTTCCACTAGACAAATTTATTAATACTATCGGCTCGGCTATTCGGATGTTGTTTCTATTTCAATGAAGGTGTGTAAAAAACAAATAGCTATAATTTATCCAAGCTACGAGTATAGTTATAATAAAAACAATTCAATTAGATCTCTAGACCTTATGAAACTTTGTGGTAGGTAATAAATAATTAATCGAGAACTTTGGGAAAATTATATTTGTTTTCGGGGACAGGCCCATGTGGCACTACACCTTGACAGTTCCTAAGACATAATCTTTATACAAAAGTTTTTGCTTTAGCATTCAAAACTTTGTACTTTAGTGCAGACGAGCTTATGCATTTAATTTTTACTTATTTAATACTAGCCCACAACTTCGCCCGGTACCCAGGTGAAAAGAGAGCCTTATGTTATTCTAGTTAGTGAGTTTGCTTATTTCAAATTAAGTCCAAACCCGTCCAGCAGTCAAACATCGAAACATTTATCCAAACTTTCACATTAATTATGTTCGTAGGATTGTAAAAAACATTGCTACTCAAAATTATCTTTGCAAATCACATACACGTATAGTAAAAAACCTTGAATCATACGTTACATTACTCAAAAATATCGCTTGATCTGCGATTCAAAATCAACAGTGGCCGGTGGCGCTGCCAGTGTGTAATTACGCCTCCATTCAATATGAGTCGGTATCTTAATAGAGTGTTAAGAATGCTGCTGATCTTTGATACGGATTATTTCGCCATTGTAAGACTGAGAGTGTAAATTGTAGGGGTCTTGAAGGGAATCTTTACAATCAAAGAGTTCAGGTTTGTGAACAAAATTTTAGTACTTATATCCAAACATGTAAAAACTACAATAATCTGCAGTTAGATACGAGTACTTTCCTTTCAAGAATCTTTACTTTTAGTACATAGTGCTGATAGAAATTATCATATTATACCAGCAATGTTAATTTAAAAAATTGCAGCTCATTGTTAAATTCAGTCAAGTTTGTATTCAGGAAAGTTACTTTTTTGTTATTTTTGTAAATTGACAAATATTTGTATGATTTGTCTCGGGTCTGGGTGTTTTCTATGCATAATATGTACGTATTTACAAAAAAAATGTATTTAAGTATTATATCAGCCATGTAGTTCCCATAATACAAGCTCTGCTTACTTCGGGGTTAGACGATGCTGTGTGAAAAAGTCCAGCATTATTTTTTTATATATATGTTTTCTTATAGATTCTGTCACGTATAATGCTAGCTACCAATGCAAAATATTTAAAATATTTGGACTTGCTTCGGACTGTCCCCTACCTCACGGGACTGCGTGTTTAATATGGATATGAAGATGTTCATTAAGGAAAATACAGTTAACTGCATATTTTGTAACTATAAAATAAACATGCTTTAAAACGTATCCACATACAGCTTTACTAACACACAAAAGGAATTGACAATGAATCATAAAATATTCAACTACCACTTGGCATACAGCATCTATTTCTAAATGAGGTCCACATATAGGTATATAATATATAGATAACTCTACATCCTAAGGCCGGGAACATCCTCCGCTATGCTGACAGATACGGGGACACAACGGATCTTAGGCGGAAATTAAAACTAATAATTCAAAAAGTTTCCACGCGACCGAGCCGCCGACTCGGATTTATGTTTCAACCAGTCTTGTGAGTGCTTCCTATCTAGTTTCTGACCCGAAACGTTTAGCTGGAGGGGTAAGGTGTAATCGTTTTGATAAAACTAAAGATCGTTTGAAATTTTTACAACTCGTTTTTATTTGTCCAGAAAATCAAGACATATCGGAATCAAATTACAAAATTCCTACTTATTAAAAAAATGCGATTTGTCGATAATAATCTGCTCGTACTTACCCAGATTTTTTTTTTAAACTGAAAATGTTTCTTAAACATGCCTAAATTAATTTGTCCATGAGTGGCTTTTGCCTCTTGTACCTAAAAGATTATTATACAGCTGTGATCATATTTTGAGATAATTTATTTCTTTGCTTTCTGACCCCTCTGTTGCGTTTACTTTCAGAACTTTGCTTTTTGTTTAATAGAAAACACGAACAAACAAGTTGACCACAGTTCGCCTTCGCGTTAACTGTTTTTGATTGTTTTTCGGCGAAGCCATATTTTCTGTTACATATTTTTTATTTCTTTCTCGATATATTCTCGAAGTATTTTTCAATTTTTCGGTATATTTTGCTGAAAGTTATTTTTTATAAGTTTTACGGGTCTTTATCGCGTTTAACTTTTTATAAATTTTTTGGAGTCATCCCGTGACTTTTTTATCTATATGTGATAAATTACTTTGCTATCATGCAATGTTTATTGTATGTAAATATGGGAGGTTTGAAATTCAGTAATGTTACAGGTTCATAGTAATTATTTATACAATAAAAGAACTTTGTTTCAACCGTAGAAAAAAACCGTTTTTAAATTACATAATTACTTATCTATACTAATACTATAAAGAGGAAAGATTTAGCTTTAGATTTTAAGAAAGCTCCGAAACTACTGAACCGATTTTAACCATTTTTTCATTAATAGAAAGCTAAATTATCAGGAAGTAACATAGGCTATAATGTATTTAAAATAAATTAGAGATCCTTAAGAAAATTGCAATAATGTAAACCAAAGTAGCAAAATTTTGCCAATAAAATTCATTATTGGCAAAATTTTGCCAATAATGAATTTTATTGGTATCAATAATGATACATAAAAATTATGTAATTATGTATAATATCTGTAACATGATTAAAGTACTCATTACTACCTACAAAAAAGTCTCGGAGGAAATATATCTAACTATCATAGTTAAGTCACAATAGCAGCTTTTGTGTTCCAAAAATTTATTAGATCGCCGGTAGAAACAAAAGTTGGTTACATTCGTATCGTAGTATTAATTTTTATTCAAATAAATAGTTTTATCATCAAGGGTATTTATGTAGTAGTTAAAAACTTTTTAATTCATTCGAATCGGATATTTAATTTCGATGTTATCACGAGTACAAAATCGAAACTTACGCGGGTGAAACTGCGTGGCGCAGCTAGTTTAATATAATTCCATTCATTCTGAAATTAGTTCAAAAACACCTTAAAATTTTTAAATTCACGCCATTGTGTTAATTTATTATTTGGCAACAATGTAAACGTACGTACATTAGTCAATGCTAGAACAGTCGAAGATTACACTTGTGAAGCTAGTTCTAGACAGTGGAAAGTAACGTCGTCCATGCATCCCGGTCCACCGGGCATGCGATTGATGCTCCAGGACTGTCGACGTATTGCACTCGTTATGCACCTAATGTCAATGCGATCCTGTTCTCTCGAAGGAGTTTTATTTGTGCGGGATTTATTGATGGGTCATGTTTCTGTTTTAGAGATAGAGTTTTTCATGTTTGTAAATGGTTCGCTGTCATTCAACTTCTATAACAAACGCCTAAGTGTCCTAAAACCGTAGATTGCACTCTCACGGGAAACGTTTATTAAATTCCAATATTCTGTTTGTATACCAACGTACTTGCCAAGTTTCATTAAGATTTAATAAACGTTCCAGTAATTATCGTCAGACAAACAAACATACATACATATAAACGCCAGATTATTTAAGTACCTAGACCCAAATATCTTCGTTAATTTCGCTCACTCAAACAAAAAGGTACGTTTCAGTATATAGTGTTGGTTTACCTATTACATAAAAATGGTATCGCGTAGGTAGCGGCCCTGTTTATTATTTAGAATGTGTAGCGGTGGGGACGGAGTTGATGCTCGCTTCAAGTGGAAATCTTTTGGGATTACGCGCGCCCGCACCCGTCAACCGAGCAGTTGTGAAAGAGGCACATTAGGTGCACAGTATTTTACTTATCTACTACATAGATAGACCGTGTTTGCGTTTCGAGTTAGAGGTTGATTCTTTGTTTTCGGAGATAAATGGTTAATGACACACAAAACGGCTTATTTCATTGTAAGGCAGTTTTATGCAATAGATTAGTATGGTTTAGCACTAGGAAGCCCTATAATATGATATCGATACGAGTATAATTATGAACAACATCAGTTATGCCGATGATGTAGCAACTAAGCCAGTACCCTAAGAAAGTTGCTGAGTATATTGTTAGTGTTATGTGGTGGCCCATTACCTGAGGTATAACCCAAATATGAGCGAGGTGTCAGTATTTAAAGCAGGTGCAAAATACTATATCTTCAGCTTTATTTGGTGGCACTACTCCTAAAATGGTATGAAACTTTAAATACCTGGGTCACTGAGTCGCTGAGATCCTCAAAGATGACATGATCATTGAGAGGGAGCGAAGGGCGCTGCTGGCAGTGAGGAGTAATATGTTGACCCCTACATAGGCATTTGGACAGAGTCCGGAAATATATTTAATGCAATGGCAGAACGCGGATCTTTTGAACGCGTCGACTTCTTTCTGTCTACGGAAACCCTCACAGTGTCTCTACACGGATAAAAAAATTGTCGAGCACAAATTAGTATGAATACTCAAAGTTTTATTCACATGAACTACGAGTACTAAACACCTGTCGCTCCAAGCAACTGTCGATTTCATTGAACTATCATGCTCAACCACTTTTTCGCCGTTGTTACTGACGTCCGTTCATGTGAAGCCACTCTCAGTATGCCCCCAACGCTACCATCTAGAGCGTGCGCTATGATGTACGAGAAGACGACGCCTGGCGAAACCTAAACCGGAGTAAAGCCTCCATCACGTCAAATGAATACTAAATCACGGCCGCCATTTGTATTTCAATATCAATCCAGTGGGAAAGCCTGCGTAGGTTCGAAGGGTAGGTGGATTAGCAAGAAAAGCTTTGAAAAATCTATAAATATAAGTTTTATGCCACTGTTATTTGCTGAAAATACCTGCCACTTTCAATATTTACCTATTTAGGAACTAGCTTCTATCTGAAACGTTAAGTGATGAACAAAATGTATCATATCTATATCCTACTAATATTATAAACGCGAAAGTTTGTGAGGATCGATGTTTGTTACTCTTTCACGCAAAAACTTCTGAAAAAATGAAACTTTACAGTAATATAGCTTAAACATCAGAATAACACATAGGCTATTTTTAATCCGGGTACCTTGCAGGCGAAGCCGTCAGCAATAACACAAGAATGTATGGTCTCACGATAGTTTTTAGAGTTCTCAGATAGAAGTCTCCATGATGAGGTGCAGACAGGCACTAGCCCACTGCAGAAATGTACTGTTGAACGTAGGCCTTCTTCAAAGAGTGCCATGATATACGATTTTGGGCCACTTTCATCCACCGCTCTCCCACTACCTTTGTTATGTCAACGTGGAGAGACTTTGGCATATCTTGTTTTTTCAATAGATACCTGTTACTATGAACTTACAAGATGTCAAATTTTGGTGCAAACGGAGTCACAAACTAATATTTACTAGGATTACGACCACGTATTATAGCACGTACATTACAATTCTTCACCAATACAAATGTGGTCAACAAAGCATTAGCAGAAGAATTATATTTATTTATTTTTTGTAGTATTGTTGTAGTTTAAGTATTATTTTCTTTCTGTACACGTTCCTACCTCTATAATTTACCTCTCTCTAGCTCAAGGTTTGTTGGAAGTAAACTCTTTTTAGGGTTAAGCTCGCCTTTGTACATGTCATTTAATTCTGCCTTTTTGTAATTGTTTATTTATGTGTACAATAAAGAATAAAGAATAAAGAAAGAATTATATGTGGTATATTCATGTTGCATCCTAAATTTATACCAAACAGCGGTAATTTTATCACTCTCATAATATGAGAGTAAACAGTTACCGCTGTTTGGTATAACTTCAGGATAAAACATGAATATACCACATAATTATATATAATTCATTTGCATGTTTTCGCAAAAACATCCAACTTTCTTAGTTAAAATTATTGTAAGCACGTAGTAGGAGTAAAATAAGGTAGTGTAAGAAGGATTATGCTTCTATCCTCCAAAAAAAAAAAATATATTTCCGGGTGAACCATGATTCCGGACTCAATTCAAGAGATATTTTCTTCAACAAAATGTTATCACCAGGCGATCTTTTACTGACCACATTAATCAGAAGAACCAGTTGATTCACCATTTTTTTTTTCTAGACTAGATTAGCAGAAACTTGTTCGAAAAACCTACACCAAAAACTTACTTTGATACTTTTGCCACAACAAAATGATCCACAAAATCGTAGATATAAGACATAGTTTTCTGAAAAGTATTTTATTTTTCAGGTGCTTTCGTTCGGCGTGAGAACCATCAAGTCACAACCGATGCTTAGACAAACGATTTCCAAGGAGTGTTTTCATCGTTGTTTTTACGTTCAATTCTAACTGCTAAAATGGGTAAGACATTTCAGAAAATCCAGAATTCAAAACCTTACAAATAATATCATATTAAACCGTTCCAAGAGAGTTACAACGAATTTAAAAAGATTGAAACTCGTACAAGGTGTTTTAAATTATTCTTGGATTTTAATTTATGTCATAGACTTGTACAGCCAAAACTTTTCTCAATACATAAAACTAGCATAGCTAGCAAAAATATTGAATATCGGTGTATCATTTATTAAGCATCCTAGTACCCTTTCCTGAGCGAATGTTTACTAAGGGGAACCGGGGGGCATCCTAACAATTTTTCTCATAAACTTAACATGACAGATTCGTACATTGATTGATCGGGCACGCCGAAGTGATCTGAGGGAGCCGTGATCGGAGGGAGAATTATAATTCTGAGGGTGTCTTGTGTCTGTTGGTATGGTAAATACGATAGAAATCCGAATCTCAAACCATCCCGGTTTTGAGATTCGGATTTCTATCACAGTTCATATTTTTTTGTATCAATGGTTTCTGAAATTAAGCACAGAGATGTATAAAAGATCTATACTATATATGTATTTAGTTTACTTCTATTTGTTTGTAGCTAGTTATTTTAAATTTAATATTTTTTCTCTTATTTGACAGTCTCCTTCAAACGCGCTACCGCCCCACTCTTCATTACACAAAGATTAGCTGGAAGAAAATGCTAATTAGCATTTAAATTAAAACAAGTACGTATGCGTACTTGTTTTTATCTTATGCAATAAAGCATTTTCTATCTATATATCTATAAAAAAATCTCGAGCTATCCTGGCTTAGCAGGCAATTTAATGTTAGGTCACACTAAACGGAACATTCATATTTAACAAGTAGATCAGCTACTGAAACTTTTTTTATTTTTAGGGATGTACGTACGTAATACGTGTATAATAAGTAAATTATATAGTGTGCTATACAATTATATAGTTTAGGTATGTTAGTTTTTCAAAATTTTGAGTATTTCCGGGTTGACAAGTTCACTGTTAATTACAAGCATAACAAAGTATGGCAGAAGGTAGGTATAGTTTTGATCAAATCATGTTTTCCATTTTTTTTCTTTTGTCGTTTCTTTTGATCTAACTGCAAATCCTTCAAATAATACTTAGTTAACTTACAATATACCTAAAAGGGTTTCAAATTTTTTCTTCTGGGTGTTCGGATGAAAATCTTAATTCGACGGAGGGTGAACTACCCTTGAAAAAATATAAAAAGTATTATTAAAGAAGGAGACAGTTCGGGCGCATTTGTAACTGTCGCGGGCCCTATGATGAAAAATTAGTTCAGTCCTCGTGACAAAGGCGAACTATACCCACTATATCGCTTTGTCTCCTTCATTCTTACGATAAGCAAGGTGTGAAAGCGGGACGCGTACATCCTGCGTTTCCAATAGCAAATGACACAGATAGCTTAGGGATGACCGTAGGAGCGAACAGCAAGTTTTTGACAGCTCCCATTTATTTTGTATTGAATATCAATATAATTTCCGTGAGAGTCGATATTTGTCCCATAGTGTGTCCCTTGGAGTCGGCACACAGATTATGGCCAATAGCAAATATTGAAGGTGATTGATAGAGGCGTGCCCCACAAGATCTGTTCTTGCTTTGTTTCATAGTTTATCTTTGCAAAATCGAAAGGAAAACATGCATGGCCACAATTTTGACAGATGGATTGATTGTAAGTCATTTTTAAGGTTTTGTTGTCAAGTCCAGAACATAATAAATTCGTCTATGTAACTGCTTTAGTCTTTACATTTAGAATAGAAATTAAGAAATATAATGATTCTGGGGCTAGTATCAGAATCAATTTGTAAGTGTAAGTGACAATGACGTCGTCGCCTCAATTCAGTTTTATGTGACTGGTTAGTCAAACTAAATTAAATATGATGTAAATACCTATTTTTAGATGGACTCGCTAGTGTCTCCATGACGTCATAAACTTGCGCTAGTCTCATAAAGTCAGAGAGATATTTCTATTGCTATTGTAAAACTACAGAACTACCAACTTCAGGACAGAAGCAAAACAATTGATGGCGTGGCACTCCAAGTATATCTCCGACACATTTAGTTGGAATAGTCGCGCCATTACTGGATAATCCCGCCCATTTGCGTGCGGGCGAGTGGATGAGACTATGTAACAAATGTCAATGCTGGGTCAGGGTTTGAGTAATTGTTTCGAATAGTAGAATTAAATACATGTAGGTACCTATTATTCGTGAAACTTCCACGTTGATCTTAAATCCCTATATTTTATGGAAACAAAACCTATCAATCCATGTTACCCTGGACAAGAATTTACTTAAATTAAAATTGTTAATCCTTAGTAAAATAAATTTTTATATTAACTTTTAATAAACTTTGAAATTTCAATTTAATTGGTAATTATTGGTAGGTATAGTTAAAGTTTGGCAGTTCAGTGAATGGAATAAAAACAATCAAACCATCGTAACTCTTAACAATTTATGCTTCTTCTCAAAAAAAAAATAACTATCTGTTCATATTAAGTTTTTGAATAGTTCGTAAAAATAAAGCAATGATGATTTTACAAGCCCTGCAGCTAGAGGAAGTGGGCGTAAATGTATTTTCCACCACGTTGATCTCTTAAATGAGGAGATTTCCTTACACCACACGAACATCTTAAAATACCTAGTGACCACGTACCTCAAGTCATCAAGCAGAATCACAGCGTAGCAACGTCACAGAACGCCGCAGGCAAATCACATGGAATTAGTTGGTAATGGCGCGACCATTCCACCTAACTGCCAGTGGCTGGACATAGCCATACATAATTGATTAAACAGAACCCTTCTGTATGTTTTTTGGAATGTCTCTTGGATGCGCAATTTTGGAAATCAAATATATAATGTAGGTAAAATAATAATATAGTGTTTTCATAGTATATTGTACACCACTTACAACCCCTTGTAATCTTTCGTACAGTCCGTTCCATGCAAAGGTTGTCTGACGATCTTATCGCTAATTAGCGATATAGATCAATGGTAAATTTTGTACTACATATTTATTTAAGCTGAAATATTTGGTGTTCAATAAAGTATTTTCTATCTTCTATCTATCTATCTATAATTGTTGGAATTTTTACATAGCTGTTCAATAATAAAATTTCAGAATGTTTCACTATATCAGTTTTGTATGCACAGTAAAACAAAACAACTACAAATTTACTAGAAATAATTTGTAATTAATAGATACGTTGAAATATTTAAAATGTTTATTGACACTGACAAAATATTTCAAATTAGAAATATATTGTAGTCGATTTTATCTCAGATTCAAATGCAAATAAACTATATGTAAAATACAAAAGAAACTTTTCAAAAACCATTCACCAAGTAATTTTAATCGAATCAAATGCAAAACGAACACATTGTGAGAATCCAGGTAATTAAACAGGAACCGAAATCCCTTTGATAAATAACTATGTAATTCTTATTTATCCACGTCAAACGTCGGCTTTTTATAAGACGGATCTGTCAGAGATTATCTCTAGTTATTACTCATTCCTTTGGCCGAGGCTCTATCTGACAGCTGTCTTAACCCTTTTTATCCAATGAGAATGTCATAGTCGGATTTACATTGAGTTTATTTTTTCGTCCCACTTTAGTATATTAAGCGGTTTTTTATTGCATTTAAATATCCGTTTACTTGGGTTTCCGAAGGTTAAGCATCTTTGGCTTTAAAGGTTTTTGTCACCTGTAACAACCGGTGCTTAAAGATACTGTATCAATACGATCGAAAATGAAAATATGTATAATTTATGATGTGTAAAGTTGTATGTTGGTTATAAGCTGTTAATAGTTCCATATTTTTCAAAACAACTAAAAACATTTAAAGACATATCAAATTTCAATTAAACCAATCTATTTACAATCATTAAATTTATTACAGCAATAAAATTACTCTTCAAAACATGAAATAAAACGTTGAAACAAAAGTTCCTAACAAAATAAACGATCTTAATAATATATCATCTGTGTAGCTATCAATAAGGCGGTTAAATCTTAACATCTTCTTTACATCTCAATTTCTTGTATTGGAAACAACAATAATATTTCCTGAAACAGGATATTTATTTAAAACAAGGCGTTGATAAAGTAATTTTGTTTTAACCTTAACCATGTCTTTATGGAGTGGTCATTACTTAGCAATGGTACACGGCCCGCTCTGAGCAATGTCTGTGTATTAATCAAAATGCCATATTTTTATCTCGCTCTTTTTGTGGCGCTGTCTTTCTCCGACAAGTCACGGATATCTTGTTTTTCCGCTGGACCCTGAAAGCATCATAAGGTTAATCTCCGTGAATGAAAAGTAGGCCTTATTTTCTGAGAATTGAAGGTCTAAAATTATATTTCTTGGTAAAGAGTTTGTTTCGTTTGTTATTGGGGTTATGATACTCAGGTTCTGCAGTCTTACTCTCTTGAGACGAAATTCGGTCTTTTTTCGTCTCTCCATCACGGAACTTTTTTCCGCTTTTTCAGAAAAGACGCAGGAAAGTGTTCGTTCCTTTCGTCCATTTCTTACGCATTATCTCGTAATCATTAGTTTCTCCATTTCCTTGATAGAGCAAAAGGTTTTTGGACAACTCTATTAAGTTGATAGATTGTTTTGGCACTTTTACATCTGCGATATCTTATTGTAGATAACGCTGTTTATAAGTTTTTTTTCAGTTTTAGTTCACTTATTGCTCTGGATAGTAGAAAGAAAGCTGTGATATTAAAATTTGCCAAAGGAAGCTTTAAATGATAAATATAAAATAAAAAACGCTTGAGTTAACTTTGCTTTTTGTGTGGATATCTAGTGCCATTCTTTCACTTTTCAGAATAAACCAATAGATTGTAACTTTCGCTTGTAATTACATAACTCAGTAATTTACCTTCTCAATCTGTGGAAGCCATTATCTACTCTCTCTAGTCGCCTCGATCGAAACACCAGTCCCCCTTACCATACTCGCAGAACTTTATCGGAATGAGACATTAATCATGTTTGTTTGTCTTCGCAGTGTCACCGCCTTGTCTGGATGAGATGAAGCATGCGTGGTACCACGTGTGACGTGTCAGCTCCCCTAGCAAGTACCAAAATTCTTGCTGAAGTGATGAAAAGTGCCTCAAGAAATGTTGAAATGTTGAGCGGTTGATTCTTATTCGGAGTTGACAGTAGACCGAACTATACAATGATGTTTCTACATTTGATGAGCTAAGTAGAGCGGCAAGCAAGTATCTGCTGAAAAAATATTTGCATGTTCTGCAGATGTTTGTAATGAGTCTGGGTTCTGGGTATAATAGTATTCGTAGTTCCTGATATCCACGACACAGGGATCTTAATGTGAGCAGAGACTGTTGTGTGTTTATTTATTTATTTGCTAAAAAGTACGGTCTATTGTAAAAAAACCTTAAAATTTTTATCAATTATATAATTGATCTTCTATGAATATAAATTTATTTTTACAGGTACATATTGCGCATATATAAATTGAACTAGGAACAAGTTTGAAGACAGAAAATAAACTTTCCCTCGGTACGTCAAGATTCAAACATAAGTTTTGAATCTAGCTGAAAGTAGACTCACAGAAAAGCTTACCGAGACAAAAAAACAATATTTCTTTAAATAATGTTATTAACAGAAATGGTAATACAACTAGATATGGCAGATATTAACAAATTAAACCGTTAAGCCATCTATAGATCGTTGTGAACGATCTCTATGCAGCTAAACTGATCCAGACCACTACTACCAGACTTCAAATTAAAGCACCTCCAATATAATGTCACAGTATACGGTAATGCTAATTCGTGGATTTATATATAAGGGCCATCACTTGGATGTATTCTGTATTTGTAAAAAAGCATTGCCTACCTTCCTGAATTTCTAAATTATCTGTGGTTCCATCATGCTACCACATACCGATGTTTGAATTTATAAATACAATTTAGATCAATCAACTTTACTAGCTATCTGGGAAATCGCGGTAGGATATATACATGAGGGAGAACATTTGCATATAATGGAACAAAGATTCACTGTCATTTGTCAAATCGTGAGTGACAGTTGTGACAGAGATTTGAAACAAGGCATGATACAGAGAGTTCTCGTTATTATTTACTTTGTTATGTTTTTATTTTTCTAATCATCTGTACCTTTATTTTGATATGTAAACTAATACAGTCTTTTATTAGTAATAAAAAATATATGATATTTTATGGAGATGGCATAGTACAATAATTTAGAGTTAACATAATAAAATCAATAAAATATGGAAACTACGCAATATAGAGGTACAATACACTGATTGCTTTCAACAGATGTTGCTGTTAAAACTTAAATTAAATGTCGACAAATTTTCACCTGCAACACAAAATATTTTGGAGCACTCTGTAAACAAGCTTTGAGTAAAACCTACAGGCATATTTGGGCACCATTGTTGTTATATCGGTAGATAAACTACGGTATTCATCAATTGAGGACAACAATACAGCCGCGCTCACCTCAAGGCAAAATCAATAACCATTGACGCAAGACCCCCAAAAGATGATGCGGAACTCAGAGATCTTAAAAGGAATGAGAATACAAAGGATCATGTTGATTTGGACGTCGTAAGTATATTAAGTACCTATACATAATTAGAGCTATTGAAAGTAACTGTAAAAAAATGTTTGAGGTTGTATTACATCGGCATTATTCTCGGCTATGAAATGCAGTTTCACGCCTAACGCTTAACCTAAAATAAAAAAAAATTAACTTGTCAATATCAATTAAAATACTACTTTATATGACGACCTCGGTGGCGCCGGAGGCGTTAAGCCGGCTAAGACGCAAGAGGTACGGGTTTGATTCCCGCTACGGGACAATGTTTGCATGTTCTGGAATTTGTTTCGGGCGTTGTGGTACCATGGTACTCTTAATTTCTGATACCCACGATGCATTGGATCCTAGTGTGGAGTCAGGATTATGTAAGTGACTGTTGGGTGTATGGATATGGATGAAATTTTGAATAGGTATTTTGAATACTTAGAATATTTCACAGGTTATTTTTAATTAGGTGAAGCCGTGGGCAGAGTCTAGCCTACGGCTGAAGCCCAAGCGATGAATGAAGTTATCGTAAGACTAGCTTATAAACACATGCTAAAAATAAGCTGACAAATTAATTCACTATGCAAAGTCAAATCCAGTAAGACGATTAAATTTCTTCCCCGCCATTTCACACCGTTAATCACGACCCTCGTATTTATACTGAGAACAGCAAATAATTTCATTAGTCGATGCCTAAATCCGCACCAACATAAAACATACCTACTTGAATACATAGTATGTATCATAGGGTTGAACGATGCGCGTGTCTTTGAATAGCGTGATTTTATACATCTTCTTCGTCACTACGAAGAAGATGTATAAAATCGCCAGTGACACTTCACCGGTTCTTTTTTTATTCACTCTGTTTCAGGTGAATCAACAGGTTCTGATACTTCACTTTTTCAGGCCATTTTTCCATAACCACCATACGGTCCACCGTATGGTGGTTTCTAAGAACCGGTGTAAAGGCTAAAGGGAAGCAGTTGTCGGTTCTGCCTTATTATGGTTATGCTTATACTAACTATATATACTAACTAGTATACGAAGAGACGTGTTCTCTTAGTGAGCGATATACCGACTTCGAGGTTCAAATATATTCAAATATATAGCAAAGGAAAACATAGCGAAGGAATTGGTATGCCCTTGTACTTAAAATTTGTAGGTATGTGGTATCTGTTAGTGTTGCAATGAGCGGTGATATGTCTTTAACGTGCCACGTGGAATGGGTTCTTCCTCAAACGCGGGCATGTATCAAATGTAATGTTTGAACGTGTCTTTGTCTACCCTTTACTTGGTACCCTCAAAGATCTACGCACTGAATATGTATTTGAGGATATACATCATGAGGAATACTGTAGTGAGCGTGTTTGTTTAATTTTGTTAGTATTATGTGAAGGATCTACAGCGATTCACGGAAAGTTAGTATTAATCATATATCAAGCCCCTTTGTCTGGAAACACGTCACTGATTCCATATACACTGCCAATGGAGTAACTACAGGTTTTCGATCGTAAAATGGTATCAAAGACACGATACGACACGAAATGTAGAACTAAATATTTGGAATAAGCTACATACTCGTATTACATCAAACATTTCTTAAGAATAATTATTAGTCGATCAACAAAAAAAAATGTATTTAGATCCTTATGCTTAGATATTTTTTTTTAAAGAATGGAGATTCCGAAAAACCGACATCTAATCATGAGACATTAGTGACTAAGTTCATTAAGTTATTAGGTAGTGTATTATTGTGTAGGACTCAAAATGATACTCTATTGATTATTGTCTATCAATAAGAGCGAAGTACCTTCAGATATCACCATATTTCTATTAATTTAAATTAAGTATACCATAACCATACATCATCTCTACTAATATCCTGCTGATATTTCATTTACCGTTTAGAGGTCCGCCAGACAGGAACTGTTTCGTAGTTCAGATTTCTGAACTATCAACGAATCATCAGCAGGTAATCAGTACTAGTAGTCGTAATATATCATTAAATGATGCTAAACCACAATCATTTTATTTATTTATTTATGTTAAGCAGTAATGCTCGCATTGTTGCGTTTTGAAGAACTTTGCATCATTTTTCTTTAAGGCAGGTGACGTATCAACAATGACCTTATATTGATGTTGCAAATGCCTATAAGAGATAGTAAACACTTACTGTCTAGTGGATTGTATTATTCATGTTACTCGAATAACATAAGTACACAGTAAGTATATTTATTTATAGGATAATTTTAGAACTATATATTGGCATTATTTATGTTGTTGACCTCTTTGGGGTTATGAAAATCATCTGCGAGAACGACCTATGGGCGTAAAAAAGTTATATATAAGCTCACTGTTTTATGTTATTTGAAGGTATGCAAATAAAAAACCATAAAAATTTAAATTCTATTAACACATCTTGATTATTATTTAATTAATTGTCATAATTAAAAAAATGAAAACAGCACTTACAAAGTTGGCAGCAAAAACCTAAAAGCGACTTAAAATCGAGAACCAAAAGTTACCGTGAACGAACAAAGTCTCCGTCCCCCAACTCAGAGTGAAAGTCAGGAAACAAGTGACAGACGAAAAACTTATCTCCTATTGTGGTTCTCACTGAACGGGATTGGTTTCCTGCTATCTGCACGAAGAGTGTTTTTGATATCACCTCCGTATATTGAACTCTCTAAAAATAAAATACTTACCTACCTATTCGAACTCATCCATCCGCCGTCGTCTGTTCGTTATTTGAATATTAGTTTTGTGAGTTCTGCTTTCGTGTTGTTTTTTTATTGGTTGGTATTATTTCTGAGCATTTGTTTAGGAGAAAATTGAGTTTCGGAATTGGCATTTATTAGTCATGGCTACGGTGAGGCGAAGCAATGCTTATTTGGTAATCTCCTTCAAACGCACTAGGTACTGCGCTACTCTTCATTACAAAAAGATTAACTAGAAAATAACGCTGATTTCCGTTAAGTTCGCCTTTGTAAGTAACTTGTTTTATCTTTCGTAATAAAGCATTTTTTATCAATCTAGGTAGAAAATGTTTTTTTGACATAAATTATAGTGATTTCTATCACTATAATTTATATCAAAAAATCATTTTATTGAATGATTATATACAAAATTGACAAGAAATATTTAAAAAAAACCTGTGAAAAGTAACATGAATCAAAAGGAAAGTTGTCTGTACCTAAAACATTTGCTAGTTCAAAAGTGGTTTGTAAAATGGCACTTTCAGGTCACAAATTTTAGCAAGAATGTTTGAAGCTTATTCAAAATATCAAACTTAAATTCCTAACTAAATATAGAATGCCTTCTAACACTCTGTAAGTAGGTCTGACCCAGGCTATCTCTCGGATTATCTTTATTGAATTACCCCACGCTGGTCCCAGCACGATACCGCATAGCTTGGAGAATGAGCTCACTGGCGTAGATCTGAATTTGTTATGTAGGTAAGTATTTGAAATACATACTTTTTAACGGAAATGCTGCTTTGAATCATCCTTTGACAATACATATGAGGAATAAAAACTACATTAGCTGCGATTGTCTTCTAAAAGCAGTAGCTTCTAAGCAGATAATGTAGTTACTGCTTTAGAGTTCTTCTGTGAAATTTACTAACTCTATCAGGCAGTATAGTGAAATTAAAGGCACATGAGGCTTTTCAATTTTGTATTAAGGGTAGGCAACGCATATGCCTTTGGTGTTGTAGATATAAATAAAAGCGTGGGATAATCATCTGTCATCTGGTGGGTGGACCGTATGCATTAGTTACTATAAACGAGATATAAAGACATATTAAATTATTATGTCATTTGACGACCCCAGTGGCACAGCGAGCGAGTAGCCTGCTGAGCTGCAAGAGTGCATGTTCGACTCCAGCTGCAGTGGAGGTGTTTGTTTGTTCCGCTCATATTTATTCCAGGTTGTAGTATTGTGGTACCATGGCAGGTACTTGTAGTTCTTGAAACCTCACAGGAAAATGTAGTATGGGGTCAGGAGTGACTGTTGGATTTTAATTATCATTGATTTTACGGATTCCGCACGAGTCTGCACCGACGCACCGCGTGAAAAAAAGCTCGTCCGTGGTAAGAGTCCTATCGAAGAGTATCATTTCGCCAGGCTAAACAATGATAATTCTTGAAAAGAGCCAACTATTTTGTCGTAATCATGTATATTAAAAGTTTTGAACATTGCTAAGCCTGACAAACGGGGGGAATTTTAAATACTTGTACGTATGCATAAAGGTGTGGTTTTAAGGTAAGTTACGAAGTAGTTAGAAACGGCAAATTAAAAATTCTTCACGGCCAAGCTTCATGCACTAAATTAGAAAGTAATGCGTTTGCACAATATTCAGATGGCAATAGAGAATCGTGACTCTGTTTTGCATCAGCAATGATACAAATGATGTGAACCGACCTTCACCCATCAAGGCACTGATATCTGTCAGGATTTGTCATTTTATTGTTCAACTTTCTTAATAATAGACATGCAAAGATATAATAAAGAGAAGGTTTATTATTGAGCGGCTTTACCAACAACAAGTATTATATAGTTATCTTTATTTTGAAAACAAAGAAATGTGAATATTTTTCCATATTTAAAATTAAATAAATGTTTCCAAATTGGTGTTGAAAATACTACTTATACTTTCTTATGCAAGAATCGAACCCGCGCCGGGCTTAATTCGCGTTAAGCGATAATTGTTTGCTGGTCTGCAAAAATTCTTCTAAGTGTCGTGGTACCATGTAGGTATAAACCTACGGTACAAGGAATCCTAGGGTAGGGTCAGGACTAGGCAAATGACTTTGAGGTGTTTGTTTTTTTGTGTGAACTGAAAGAGATTTTAGTTATTCATTTTGATACGTAATATTATTTTATTGTGCCTTAGTCGTTATAATTTAGAGCACTTGATATCGATGCAATAAATTATCAGCTTAAGTATTTTTACAAGCAAAATACATAAAAGTGCGCGTTGAAGTGTTTTTAATGGTTTTTTCCCATTTTCTATGAGATTTAAAATAATTTTATCTAAATAACTGGGTAGATTTTACCTCATTAACATAAACCTCAAAGGTTCTTCCAAACATACTTAGTCATTTTAAAAAAAAATCAATTTGTCTTACTTACTTTAATGTTAACTGTAACATTGTTATAATATGTATATTTTAAAAACGGAATTTAAAAAGACCCCAGCTTTTACCGACGGCTTTTTAATTTTGAAAGCCGACGGAAGTCGCATGAAATGTTGTAATCTAGATACTAACGAACTATTCTCGCAAAACTATTTATTTACCCGATTTCATTTCCCAACTCGAAGATTCGCGTTGTCTTTCATTACCAACACTTGAACACTTGGCAGTGTTTCAAACAAATTGATGTTCTGTAGCACTTCATTACGGTGATCCAGTTACATGGGAAGTGACATTAGCTAAGTGATATTATAACACCTACGATGAGACAAGATTAGAGTCATTAAAATGCTCGTTTATATAGATCTTGAATTAGTGTGCTGGTGGTTATAGAAACGTAGAACGTCCGGCAGCGAGATGGGCAAACGGCATAGTCAATCGCGGCCCGTGGATGGCTTAGACTAGCTCAGGATCGTGGTGGATGGCACAAACGAGGAAGGTCTATAACTAGCAGTGAGTGAAGTTGGGCTGTGGATAATGTTAATCATGATAAACTTAATTTTACCGTTTGAATTTAAGCAAAAATTGATTTAAAATTACCACAGTTTATGACGGTTATCAGTGAAACACATTTATCAGTAGCCATCCTTTAGATGGAAAACGCCGTTGAATTTTTAGTTCTAGGGCATGCTCTCACGATCGATGAGTATCTGATGATATTTGATATATAAATATGAGTAATATTTGGATATTACAGCGACTGTACCACGTACGGCTATTCTCCTGCAGATGTTTAGTTGACCGTTAAGAGGCCTTTCTCATGAGCACCGTCCGCGATTATGCTCGATGGTTTACCTGACTGACTACCTGTATATTAAAAGAGCAAAGGTAATATCGGAGTTTTGTTTCAATCGTCGACCAAAGAACTCATAACGAGACTGCTCCGACAAGTCTGACTAATTATAATGCACATTGATGATCTTATAATCGCTGGATATGCGTTATAATCACACTTATCAAGATAACACCTCTCTAGCATATTATATTATAACTAGCTTTCGCCGACAGCTTTCCTTTCATTCAGCACATTACTAACACTAACTTAAGTGCCGATAGTAAAAAGGTCACCCATCCTATTTCAGGTTTGGCCGATGTAGCTAATCAGGAACTACGAGTACCGTGGTGTTCATAACACCAAGTTCCGGCACAAATATTTGCAGAACAAACAAATATTTGTCCCACAACGGGAATCGAAACCGCGGTCGTCATAACTCGCGTACGAATACAATAAAAAAATAACATCAACATACAGTAGGAGTAAAAAGATACTTAGTAGGTGGTAAGAAACTGACTTTAGTGTGCATAAAAACAGACAGACCGATGACGTTGACATTATAAATATGCATATTTAATGAAATAGCGATTTATAGGTAACATAATTTATAAAGTTATTTATTACATCGCTTTATAACTTCATCAAAATAAGAAATTTATAAAAATTACAACGATGCAATCATATAAAAAAACAGTGATGACTAAAGCATTTATTTTAGAGCAGCAAATTGTACCACATGACACTAATTAGTGTGTAGATGATGATTACATTGAACATGTTCCTACTTTACAGAATATTATAACGACTATACCACGAACCTACGTATATGTAACGGTCAACGAAACGTCAGCAGGAGAATAGTAAATTGCGTTGTATAATCGAAAAAATATCCTATAAAGATACCGAACCACAATAATTTCAATACCTAGGTACTGTGTAGGCGCATAACCAACATTTTATTTGAAAAAAAATTGGGATACTTTTTTATTTCTTTTGTTTCTTTTCTTGCCACAGGCAAAATGGATTCTAACGGAATTCATTTTGCCAAGCTGTGTAAGTATAAAAATCCCAAAGAAAATCAATCAAAGATGTTCCCAGCCTATGCGGATTCAAAAATACATTAACAGTTTTGCTTCCTAAACAAACACTACACAGTGAAAGAGTTTTTGAGTAATATCCACTATAGGAAATAATGACTCAGGTACCTACTTATATGACGATGTAACCTACTTCGATAAGTACCTACCTAAACTTGTTCTTACAAGCTTTTTTAACTTGCAATGTTTGTATTTTAGTTTGTTGGTTTATGACAAATCTTGGCAGCTGAATTAGAATCATAACCTCTTATCCTACGGAGTTGAATTTTTTAAATGTTGGTTCAGTCCTGATGACAAGGCTTTTTTATGATAAGCATGACCTGCATCCAGGATTAGCTTCAGATAAAATAACTCTGCAACGGTCAACAGCACGTACATGAAAGTTTGTGTACGCATTTAATATGATAGCTAGTCTCTTAAGTTTTGTTTTCGATTTTGAAAATGTTTCTTTAATATTAATTTATTACTTTTACACTTGATGTGACATTATTCTATTGACGTATTTTTCATATATTATGACTAAATGATTATGATTCTTATAAAGCTCAGGTACTGTTGTTATCATTAAAATGTAGGTAGACTTACTTACATTTTATCATAGACCATTTAAGAAAAGTGTTTTTTTTTAATTTCATCATTCTAAATATAAAAAGCCAACACACACGAAGCTTTTGAAAACTTAAATGCTGCAACCGTCTAAACAACTGGTGTTGGTAACAATTTCTGTATCTCCAACTAAAAAATTCAGAACGAAGACTTCTGCAGATGGCTACTATATCTATCTATAGATAAGGTTTTACTATCCATACCTACCCCTAGGACCTTTTACGTGACGCAACGATTCCCTACGCTAATACTGTTCTGCTTGAAGATGAATTGACAAAAACTTTGATTGAATAGGATAGATATATATAGCTTACCATATATGGGAATGGGACGGTTGCAGTTTGAATGGTGCCATCTTCAAATCAACGCCTGATGGTATCCAGCGGCAACAAGTTTCTCCTTTAGTAATTTCGTTAAAACTAAAATACAATAAACTAGGAATACCTTTCAACAGTAATATGGAACGGCTCAATTCTCTCAAAGCTATGTACCAAATTGGGACACATGGTGTCATCAGGAACCTAGTTAAGTAATACAAGCATAGTCCTGATCCCACACTTGGATTCACTGTATCATTGGTATCAGAAACCACAAGTACCATGGTGCAATAATATCCAGACCCGGAACGAATGTTATATAGAACATGCAAAAAATTATCCCGCAGCGAGAATCGATAGTAGTACTTAGACATTTAGCAAGTTTCATAGACTGTTAAACCTGAGCTGCACACTATTGCAGTTCTTGTTTAACAGTTGTTTCGCTCACTTGAGCGAAGCGAGTGAGCATTTTTCAACATATACTTTTCAAATGCAAGTTAATTAAAATTTTGTTTCATGAGAACCATTGAGAAACTTAGTCTAAAATAAATAAATCAATAAATGAATAGACACCCTACAGTCACATAAATAGTTATGTATCTACATATAGAACTATTGATGTGCCTGTACGGTGCACTAGGATCCCTTGTAGGTATTGTGGGTACCTACCAGAAACTACGATTACAAAAACATGACCCTGACCCGGAACAAATATCCCAATAGAACATGCCCAATATTTTAATGCAGCGGGAGTCGAACTCATGTTAGAAAATATAAAAGTAATAGTTTAACAAAATTGTTGACTGGTTAAACCTGCGCGGTCGACTGTACACTATAACAAATGAGTTGGGCTGCGTCCGAGTGGTTCGCGTGGGAGGCAAGGCGGGCGCGCGGGGAGCACCGCCCTAAACAACATGGCGGCGGTTTGCGCGCCAATTTCGAATTTGAAACCCTATTTTTTTTCATAAGATTCTATTTTCAAAAATATATGATTTGCTCCCTTCAAAAATTAAACGATGATAAAATGTTTTTGTAGCACCTACTAAAAATCACAGAGCAAAACTTAATGCTGTCTATTTTAAGTGCCTGTCATAAATTGGGTTAAATTGCACTCTAGAATGTAGGTTGGCATTTTCTAGAAGGCATCAAACTTTTGTTTGTGGATTTAGGTATTGTATTCTCATTTCTCACAAGCCTACCAAAATGTATGATAACCTACTTACACAATAAACAAAAATTAGTTCATAACATCATGATTGTTATTGTTGTTTGACAGTTTTTATATGTTCTGTAAGTTATAATTAAGCTATTTCATGTCATTCAATAGCAGAATATTTGTCAAAGGTAGGAAGTAGATAGCTTACTCGTACCTGGCTTATCATTAAGTCATAGCGAGTCGGTAATAAAATAATTACAGTATTACAATATTTCATCTCAGGCAATAAATTGAACGTAAGTATTTCAACAAAGGAATACCGACCGTACATGAGAATCTATAAACAAATCGTTATTACGATTTAAGGACCCATTTAAAAGCTATAAACTTCCCGGCCCACACTAAATTGACACCAGTGTTACTTGTATACAGTCGATAATCGTGTAGCGGTGAAACACTGACTTAGCTATCATAAACTATTTTCAGTAACAGCTAAATGAAGAGGCAACTTGGCCCTCTCCCTCGCGTGAACGTAAAACTTGTTAGGTGTGAAAAGGATAGGGAATATTTACGAGGTGTTTATATCGATACAGTGGCGTTGATTTAACCATTGCTTTGGTTTATTGCAGTCAATAAAATTGAACGTTATGAGGCAAGGTCGCAAGCGAAAAGTCGTTGCTGATTTATGTCTTTATCTTGGAACGTAAGTTTTAGCGTTTGATTAGTGTGCCACATGTTGATTCTGTTTAACTTTGTCAGTTATCTACGCGTATCCAGGTACAAAATGTTTTCTATTTTACAGAGTATCTTTGTCGTTGACTATTATAGTACCAGGTAGGTATTTTTGAACTACTTAGTAATTTCAATATAGGTTGATAACCTACTTGAAGCAATAAATATCATCGGTTTATTACTCACTAACACTCTTATGTTTTTTCCAACAAAAATATGTGTACCTATTTTACTAAGCTTTCTAGTAAGATAATTGTAAATACAAAATCTATTAAGTATAATAAATCCAGTAAGAAAAATCCATACCACAATTCCAACAAGGATAACTTTTACTTTTACTTTATAGAAAAATTCAAGAAAAATTTTACCCTCGAGAATATCTTAAACAAGATTCCATAGAGTCTATCCAAAATGTTGTTAAGTTAAAAAACTAAAATAAGAAATATAAAATTATGATGTTCAGTCCAACTGCTGCCAACAGTAAGTTATCTTAGCGTGACCGTGAACCCAATCTTTATCAAGTGCAATGGCACATTGACGAAGCTCATAAATAACATTTATCGTCTGAGGTTGAATCAAACGACAGACCAGCTCACCAAGACCCCACTGACCAATACAATACCTTATCAAGCGACAAATGACCCAAGCTCCAGATTTATCGGTCGAGAAATTGATAGAGATTGGATTGTTTACATCCTTTCGTATAGACAATAATAATTCCCAGAGTTAAAGTCATGCACCATTGTATGCCCTCGTTTATTGTTAACAATATTACCATACCAATACAATAATCAAATAATATAACTTCCGGATATTACAAATGCGGTGTCATTTAAAGCCCAGCAAAACCATAATTGCCTCAATTTTGAACTTGTCAAAATCGCATTAGTTCACCTTGCGGTAGAGCGATTTGCCTTCGCTCATTGGATGCGAGGGGATTATTAAAAACTCATTAGTGAGAAACACACCTAGAAATGTATCCTATATAACCTTCTTGGAAAAAAAGCAATTTGGAGATTTGTGCCGCGGGTGGGGCTGACCAATCAGTCGTGACTGACACGGAAGGAACCGAGTTCGTATCACGCGAATCATTATTTCGTCGTTAGGGAGAGGCATAATAGCGATATCTAGAAGCACGATCTGGAAAAACCTTTTGTTTTCTAGGTACCTATGGAGTGGAAAAAGAGAATGATGTTGTAACATTAAGAAACAGCTGGGAGACGTGAAAAATTATGGTAGCAATTTCAGTTTTCCTCAAAGCAAAATGTTTGGTTGCAGTTCATTTGAAACAATCAAATATAATACAAAACATATTAAAATTCCATGATAGATATCAAAACATACAATTATTGTTTAAATTTATAATATCGAATCATCATTCTTATTTTATAAAGAATTAAAATACGTAGGTACCTTCTCCAAGTAAAACTCTGTGGACGACATCAATAAAAATTCAAACTTACAATCATTATGCTTTATTAATTTCATGTATTTATATAGGTATTTATGACAATATCGTCTCGCCTATCCGTATTTATTAAGTTACTAATTATTTCATAAAGAATCGATAGGACATAATGGTAAATAAAATCGTTCAAATTAGGTTCCCACGTTTTCTCTACACGCCTAATTTTTTCAGGATTGTTCTAAATATCCAATAAATCAAACTAAATTTAGTGCGTTTAACCTAATTTCCTGAATTAAAATTTAACCAACCAAACCAATAAAGGTTTCTATCTGGCGAGGGATTATTACATTGTCAATATTTATATTACCGAAAAATATTCATTGCACTTCCAGATAGTTACTAAGAGAGATTAAAAAAAATCGTTTTTAATGCATATGATGATGATTCATCTCATGCATAGGATGAAATTAATGCAAAGGTTACACGAAACAAATTCTTACTACTAGAAATAAATTTATAACACAATCATGAGATACTTGAGCAAACTCTAATAAATAATGTAAACAAAAATGCATCCCAGCCAGACAGCTATCGAGAACATCACCAAATAAGAGATAGTTAAAAGTGAACCTAATCAAGCGATTCAATAAATAAATTGAATATATCGACAATGTACAATTATTACAATTTACATTTTACTTAACGAACACAGCACAAACAAATATGTATAAAACACAGGCATTTTGGGCAGACGTGAAGTCCTTTGCCTCATTTGCTCATATTTTTCAGATGAAATTTTTAAACCTTAGCCCGTTTTTTTCTTTTATTTAACATGAAACCGGCTCATTGAATTCTATATAAAAGAAAAACATTCACTAATTACAATCTATATAACTATTATTACGAAAAATAATAATTTACATATAGTTTACACTATTATGAAAACGTATAACGTGTTTCCTGAATTCATTATTTGGATGCACTCCAAAAATTTTATAATATCTTTAATTTATCGCGTTACGAGTAAATATAATATCGATGATCGATATTTACGTATATCGGTTCCCATTATGCAATGATTTTATAAAAATACGTTTTTATGAAGGTATGTTGATACTTAGTTTAGCAATTATGCAATAATTAATGCTTAAATGAGTTACTGTGATGTTTTTATATACCTACTACCGTAAGTATTCCAATGTTGCTCTGATGGTGCATACCATTTAAAAATATTGAATTTTGCTCCTTTTTATTTTTTCTGTATGTTTGATTAACTTACATATGGAACATGTACAAAGGCGAGTTTAACCCTAACAAGAGTTAGGTGTTTCGTTAATAGCTTACTCGCAAATATTCAACTCTGTTGCGTCCACTCGCATTGCATTGTAAATGAATAGTAAAGTACGTGGTATAGTCGTAATAATATCCTAGCATTAACATAATTTTGTCACAGTAACTCATTTGTTGCATTATATTTTTTTAAGAAACATAAACAATAAGCATGCAGCAGTTTATTTCCTAACTTTGGTATACTGTGTAATTACATCCCACAAAGGCTCAGTGATGAAAAATTAATTTCTATTTTCTCATTTACAAGATTGAAGGTAACTTTTCTTTCATTGCAGTATATTATAATAATTGTATATTTCATTAACACTTTAAGTTCAAGATGTCTTTTCATTTCGTATTCTCCATTGAATGGCACTACATCCAATTATTGGGGAAAAGAAGTTATAAAAGTAGATTTACGAACCCGATAATTTTCTAAATTATAAGCTTCATTCTCGTAACATTTTACAATAATAATAGGTTCCCTAATACGATTATTATCAGTATTTATTTACGTATATGTGTTGTCAAAATCGTATACATTGCACTTGTAACTGGCCTTATACGCTATGAACTACGCGTAGATTTTTTAAAAACCAGAATAAACATTGCAAAATAAACACCCATTATGCAAAAATTAAAAATACCAAAATATTTGCTTATCAAATTAATCTCAGTAAAATTATTCACACTAAAACAATTGTACATTATAAATTCTAAAGTTAATTGTAGTGTATTTACAGAATAGTAAAAATAGCTTAATTTAAATAAAACATCAAATATATTAAATAATAACAATATGGATACCTACTAATTGCCTTCTTATCAATGGTTAATTATAAGAGGTCCTTATGGTTTTGTGATATAAAATTATAAATGATTTTTTAAACTGTGCTTGACAATGGGTTCTACTTAAAATCTTACAAAACATTGGACGTTACTTGTCTTGATTTATTCTTCATAAATAAAATAAATTGACCATCTATATATAATTTTGTTTTGAAAAAATAAATACCTATTTATTAAAAATAATACATCAAGCACTTCATTGACAGTCTAATACCGAAACAATTTTTCAATGTGAATGGATTTATCAATTTATAAGATAAAAATGAATCATCTATTCAATCACATAAACATCGACACAGTCTACTCATACATAACTGCTTTTTTGGTAATTATTGGTATTGAGATTGTTTCTATAAATTAATTTATACTTAACAACTGTAAAAATCTCTTCATCATACTATCATTACTTTCGAAATCACTAGGTTACGTATTAGTTTATTATGTAATATTATCATGAAAAGTCCAACATACAATTTATACAAATTAAACTGTTCTAGTAACTTTAGCCTTCGAACCTATTGCTCCAGATTTGTAGATCAAACCGAACGTAAAATTTGATGTCACGACAAACGGAACCAAGGAAGAAAGCGATCGATCAATCTGAAACACTAGGTTCGTGGTCTCGACCGTGGTGACTAAATCTACAGAGGCCTTATTGGGGCGAGGTTGGTGGGCTCATGTTGTCCGGCTCGTCTCCGGAGCCAGGCTCGCCTTTGGTCTTATTTTCCTTCTTCCACTTCATGCGTCGGTTCTGGAACCAGATCTTGATCTGTCTTTCAGTGAGGCAGAGCGCGTGCGCGATCTCGATTCTCCGTCTCCGCGTCAGGTACCGGTTGAAGTGGAACTCCTTCTCCAGCTCGAGCGTCTGGTACCGCGTGTACGTTTGCCGTCCCCGCTTCCGTTCTGAAATGATATAAAGACTGCAATTAATATAATTCATAAAAAAAGTTTTAATTTAAAATGGGAGGCAGCCCTGACCGCCGGCCAGACTTTAAAAACTGCATAGGCATTTCTGATAAATGGTGGTTATTTGTAAACGGCGAACACTCCCGACGGAGTTAATTGAAAATTGTTTTGAGCTTATCAATTTGTTAATTGTTTTTGCTTGTTGGACATTTCTCTCCGCTATCGCGGGTGGTAAAGTTTCATGGAGAACAAGTGAAGCGCTTGTTTTTAGACATAATCTGGCTTTCGTTGATTATATTATATTCTTTAAGCGTTTGATCCAAAAAAACTACAAGAAGTTTGAATACACATTCTATTTCATAGATGTTGATAGATTATTCATTCAGATTATTGATGATCCAAACAAACATTCAATAAAATAAGCGTATCAAATATTTTGGAAAATTATACATATCGTATGATAAGGACATGTCATAAGGAGTACATTGTGCTTCAACGAGACACGATCCGAAGCGCTACCGAAACCAATTAAAATAATTTAAGACGCCGCAAGCCTTTTTCATTTTGTAATCATTATTCTTCGAGGAAGATGCAAGCCTATTATACACGGTTTAGATGATGTTCCGAACTGTAATTTATTTAAATCAAAAAAAAATCAGGCCGTGAAACTACATCAAACATTTGATTAAAACAGAGAGATAGATCTGAAACTGTAGCAAAAAAAAAATTATACAGTCATTGCTGCAATTTAAAAAAATCATCTGAAGTAATTTTGGTTGGAATTATTTAGTTTAAGCACCGTTACAAGTAATAACGTAGTGAGAAAACATAGCCAAACGTAAACTTAAATGAGTTAAAATGAAATTCCAATAATTTGTTAACAGTCATAACGTAAATATGAACACGATACACGAATTGAAATTGTTGCGAAGTCTAAACGAGGGTAAAGTTGTTTGATTATTTTCGGTTGAACAAAACACACAAAACGACTTGCTGTACAAGATAAACACACAAACTTCGAAGAAATTTGCTAAAACAAATGAGGGGGTTACATTGAACGCCTTAAAAACATAATATCCAGAAGAAAATGACAAATGCGACGTTAAACAATGGTTATGGATTGACCAAACCGTCTATTAATATTGAGATTACAGTTGAAACGTAACAAACCAATGCAAAAGACGGTGCTCAGAGCTAGGGTTGGTGCAGCAGATTCAAAATTATCGCCCACTTGTTGCATAGGAAATTGATAACAGCCTCATAGCTCCGGAGTTGGCTTTGGGACGCATTCAAGAACCCAGATGTTACCCAATGTACTTGAACGTTTTTTATTCTAATAAAGAAGATTTTCAAGCTTATGACACATGACGGTATTGACACATCCTATCCTATCCTACTTCCTACTACTATTAGTAACCCGAAAGTTTATGAGGATGGATGTTTGTTACTCTTTCACGCAAAAACTACTGAACGGATTTTGAGAAACTTTATCCCTATTAATATTGCTTAAACATCAGAATAACAAATAGGCTACTTTTTATCCGGATACCACGCAGGCGAAGCCGTGGACAGAAGCTAGTGATAATATAAAAATCTTAACATGCCTAAACGTCTAGTGACGATGTTTACACGACAAATATTAAAACCAAAGTGGTTTTGCATCTGAAAACAGTGACGACACTGCTTTCCATGACATTCGGATATGCACTTGATGAATTAAATATACTATTTAGTTTTAAAGAATATAATGCGAATTTAATAAGACCAGATAGATACCATAATCCCTAAAAATTATATTATGCCATCGTTAAAGTAAGCAAAGACATTCAAACGACACGAAAACTCAAAACGATTTTGAGCTCTAAATTTCCAAACAAAACCGTTACAATATAGCTCATGAAATCCCCTTCCAGCGGCTTCATATATTACAGTAGCGGTTTCGTCGCACACTCAGATGCATAAAACATGATCCGACCGTCAGATTTAACCCGAACGTAATAAGAGCATTAAGGATAAGTCTACAGAAACGTCTCTAGTTGAACGCTCCTTAATTTAATAGTGGAAGTATTATTTGCGATGCAATGTCGAATGTCAGTTGAGTGATTGCACATCAAAGAATGTGTAGGTACGTCTTTAAGAATTAATTTCAGAACCATCGTTTGATAAGGATGTGTAAAAACGAATTTTAGTTATTTTATTTAATAAATTGTTTCCCATAATTTGGTAAACAGCCAAACGCACTACCGCTCCACTCTTCATAACACAAAGGTTAGCTAGAAGAAAATGCGAATTAGCATTAAGTTTGCCTATGTACTTGTTTTATCTTGTATAAAAAAACATTTTTCTATCTATCTATCTACATTAGTTTCATCCAATGAAGTGTTCGATTTCGTTTCGAACATGACATTTCTGAAAACAGTTGTTATACGATTTTATTTAGATACTAGCTTCTGCCCACGGCTTCGCCCGCGTGGTACCCGAGTAAAAAGTAGCCTATGTATTATTCTGATGTACCTCTATAAGCTATATAACTGTGAAGTTTCATCAAAATTCGATCCGTAGTTTTTTTGTGAAAGAGTAACAAACATCCTCACAAACTTTCACGTTTATAATATTAGTAGGATTTTGAACCAAATTAAGGGCATTTTTTGTTCTACCTGTATCATTTTTGCATTCTAAAAGCGTTTAGCTCCAACGCTAGTCTTGAACCACAGCTGATACGAACTTAATCATTCATCTCACTACCAGATATAGGTACTTTTACGTTTTGTTAGTTTTTTCCCCTATTAATTTTACTTTCTTTTGGATTAGCGTCAAAAACGTCACGTTTTCCTCGCTCGTGTGCATCACCAGAATCGCAGTTTGAAGCGCCGGGCGCAGCGCTGCATGTGTCGTCGTATGCCCGTAAATCATCGCAAGGGGGAATCAGGGCCAGCTTACTTTCTCAACACGAAACAACGGTCACGCGTGATATGATATCGATGTGCACAAGCCCTTAGATTCAAAATAATTAAGCAGGGACTCAAAAGTTCATCTGCATTAAAATTATGGCATGTCTTAATGATAGATTTCATAAAAAAGTTTATTTACTTTAAATTTGGAGATTAACATTGCAAAATTAAAACATTTTGCCATCAATGTCAACTAGCCTTTACATGTTATGACGACTTTATATTTTTTAAATTTTCAAGGGTTGCAAAAACGATTCTTTTAAAATAATTGAATTAAAAAAAACGTGAACAACGTACTCAAATCTAGGAAAAACAATTTTGTGGTTTGGTAAAGGTTAAATCTTCCAAACTAAGAGACTAAAAACAATTTATATTATCCATGACGTGTAAAAAGTCATCAGTAAATACTGAGGCCAATATTGGATACCTTACAAAACCTTGAAAAACATCAAGAGCTCGTAAGTAGTTTGACATTTTGCAGTTGCAATCTGCAAGAATCGAGGTAAAACTTATCCTCAGACCCTCAGGTCAGGCTCCATTTATCTGGATGAATTCGAGATAAAATATTGAGCGAAGTCGGCGCTACTATCAAGGATCGCATTTGTTCTGATTACTGTATTGCACTGTAAAGGCGAGAGGTCAAAAAAGTTGTGAAAGAGATCAAGAGTCTAAATAAACTCTAAGAAAGTAATAGGTGAAGGGAAAAATCTCAAGTTAGATGATTGTATTTTTATTTTGCTTTTTGAGAAACTTAGGTTCTACTCCTGTAGAAAGTTACGTCACTCGATTAAGATATGAAAATAAAACAGACTACTTTTCAGTAATCACCGTTGCAATGCAATTTTGTTTAAAAACAAACAAAAACAAACATGCTCAAGAAACTATTCCCATGATGGAAAACCTCAGATCTATACTCAGTTTTCAAATCTGTGAGGATACCAAGTAAGGGTAGAAACGTCCAAACGTTATATTTGCCACATGTCCGCGTTTTGCATAGTAGTTAGCATTCCAGATGACAGGTTATAAACCAATGTCACGTGCCTTCAAAATTTTGGTATAGCACAACCGGTTTCGAACTTACAATCTTCGGACCAGAATTCGGGGTATAGCCCACTAGGCTAACGCAGTTTTGAACTTTGATTTGACGGATTTTTTTAAGTTCGTCATTACGACTCATCGGTGACTCTCTTAGAGCATCAAATCAGCTTACAAGCACGTCACTGGAAAGGTAGGTACAGTACGAATATTACCTTGTCCAGTAACGTAATAAAAATAACAGCTCACATTGGCTGCGAGCCTAAATACCAAATTCATCAAAGGATGACAAGTGAAAAGAGCTTTTAATTTAATTCGTTGCGGTATCGCGCCAGAGAACGAAAAAAAATATAGCAACAGCTTGAAGCGATATCGACAATCCATAATTCATGTCCTACAATTTCATACGAATGTGACAGCTCAAATCGTCATACATCACCCGCTGGATATCAATTCAAATATAGCTTTATTCATTGCAGCGTTGAGTACAAAATGGGACGATGATCTGTTTGGTTTAAGGCCTGAAGAATCGGGATGGCCACTCAGTGTATTGCAACATCGTACACGATATCAAACGGGTATTCAGATTAATGCAATTTCTCTTAAACGCTTACACGTCGTAAATAAAATTGGTGGATTCTGGACTCTTGTAAAAAATGTAATCGAAGGTTACCTTTAAAAACCTAATTTGATATTGCAATTACTTAGTAAATGAGTGCGTGCTTTTTTATTGTTTAACATTCATATCTATATATACATACATACACGCTCATGACTGGATGCCCCATGATGGACATCCATGCTCAGTGTGTAGATGTTTGACGATACCAAATAGAGGGTAGTTAGATACACATCCAAACGTTAATATTCAATTGTCATGTTGACAAAATGCAGTAATTACATTAATCTTACAGCAACTTTATTTATTGTCATCTCATGATCTTGAACCTTTGATCCGATTTATCAAAAAGGTACTATTAATAAATTATTATGCGTTTATCTCAATATGTTTGCACATAGCGACATCTATAAACCATACAATGCATTAACTCTATATTATTCAGTCAGATAGGATAAGTTAAAATATCGTTGTGTATCGTTGTTTTGGTTTAAAAAAAATCATAACTGACACTTATGTAATGACATAAAATAATTTAGTATTTAAAAGACTGATAAAATCCATGGCGGCCGAAACGCGATGGATAACAGAACACGCAAAACCATAATTATGGTGTATGCCCCCATACATGATTAATGTTGAAATGCGTCAACAGCCATTTCATAATAATAATAATAATACTACTAAATATGGGCCGTGCTGGCCTAGTGGGCGACACTTCAACTTCTGCTCATGTGGTGGGTTCGAAGCTGGCTATGCACCAATAATTGGTTTTCATTGTTGATGCAGACATACATAGCGTGAATAAAATAATTATTATTTTCCACGCTATATATGTATGTGTGCATAAACACCTGCTCAAAACTAGGAAGGAAAGTGAGTAAACCAGAATGCTCTAGAAGCAAAAAATCATGTGCTAATATCTTTGGTTCCAATAAGCGGCTATGGGCTTGCAACTTGTCACGTGGAATGCTAAATACTCGCAAAAACATGGGCATGTGCAAAATTTAATGTTTGAACGTGCCTCTCACCGCCTCCTAGTTGATAACCTCAAAGATCTGGGATATGTATCTAACTGCACTCGCACTGAGTATATGTATCTAAGAATGTCCATCATGAGGAATACAGTAGTGCGCCTTTTTTTTATTTGTTTAATATCCCCAGTTATACTGCAAACTATCAGCCTGCTTTATGTACACTGCCATTAGGTAAAGGCCCGCCAGACAAGCGAATGATTAATGAATGTCAGTGAGGAAACCATGGTCTTTACTTTTCTTTTCTTCGCTCTTCATCATATACATTTAATGACCATTATGTCGTAGTTTTTAGGTATTAATTTCAGTTATATCGTGAGGCATAGATTTCCTCACGATATTTGACAACAACACTAATACTGTAAAGAGGATTTGGACTTTTCAGCAGCTGCTTTTTATCCGAGTAAGAGGCTAGTCATTTGCAAATATAGTTGGAAGATATGCCTCTATGTAGATATTTTCAGACTTTTATTTGAACAAAGTTTTACAAGTTTTTTTAGTTGTGAAATAGAAAACAATGCACAGAAAGCATCGCTTCAAATCCGGACAGATTTTAAAATGGTTTCCCCACGTTAACACACAGCCATCATTCAGTGTTTTGTCGACGCTGATTCCGTCGGGTCCCGCACCCAAAATGGAATGTTATTCACCAAAATTTCGCTTCGGCGTTACGCTAAAAATTACTCCAGCCCGCACGGGATTGAACCAAATTCCACCACAAAAAAGGTGTCAAATGAAATATTCAAATATATTTTAATATAATTCATGCGGCGGGCGTTTCATTTCTCTCCCTCGTAATGGAATGCTAAATTTTCGGGCGAACAAAAAATATATATTAATGCGCGTACCTAATAGCTTATACAAACTCGTTTGTTGGGGTATTGTTGTTCACAATGGGTGCCATAACTCCGCGTCGCAACCACGGCCGGTGACGTCTTTGTTAGGCCCTGAAAGCTTTGTTCTGTGCCTGGCTCCGCCTGTCAACGCGAACCTACCCGACCTCTGTCTCGTACATCTACATACGCGGACCGAGCTACAATCCGACTCTATCGGGGAAAACAAAGGAAAACTATGATGACGAACGATATTTTATCCCCGGACGACAAACGTAGTATCTAGAAATTAATTATTTTTAATTTCTGGGCTCGGTCCGCATCACAAATTTATGGGCTGGTTTATCATTATGACATTCCATAAATACTCTTCCAATTTTTCCATTACCAAATTAAAACCATTATTAGAATTTCCGAAACACGAAAGTTAGGTGTAGAAAAACGTTACAATGCCTCCCTACACGACCAAGGCTAATTACCAGTTTTGTTCGGACCATTACTATGATTTGCTGCAGGAAAAGCACGAATGAATATTTGAGAAGGCGATAGAAAGTGAGTAATCGCGTTGGATCACGAAGTGAAAAGTTATGAAAGGTGCCGGGGTGGGTAATTTTTCAACACCCGTCGACTGAAAGCGAAAATCTTAATGAAAAAGAAAATATTCAATCATTTCTTGCTTGCGAGGGTATTACCTATAGGTAACATACATTTACTTGATTGATGACTTCACGCACGCTCTTGTATCAGACTTAAAAAAAGACACTGACAGAATTCATTCTCCATGATACAAAATTCGTAAGAAATAATCTAAGGATTCAGTTACAGCTGTGTACAATAGTATTGTTTTTATAAATACGGCAGCGGTACCTTAAATAAAGAAACAATCTCGACAAAGCTTGAGCCGCAGACACCTAAAAATTCATCCCAACGTAATACCACGCGGAACGTATTAGGGCTCCAAGATGAGCTTCGCCGCGGGACAGCTAGCCCCAGGGGGCTTCGGGGGTTCCCCCCGAACGGGGGGCGATCTCCGCTCCAGAGAATATTTGACACGGGTCTGGCAGATAGACAGGCCGGTCATGTGTGATCCCCTGGCAGGAAACGGGGGCTTTTTTCCTGTGCTCCATCGATGGCTACTCCCCCTCAAGTACGTGTAAGATACGCGTATGATTTATGTCCTCACTCGCACATGTGCAGTGTCATTTTTTCTGTTACTATCAACTTTAATGAGTTTCCAGCGATGATGGAAAACACATTCAGTAAGCGATAATGTAATTAGCTTTTTCCTTCATAGTTATTTTTTAGTGTATTCAACGTAATAAAGCCCATTTATCAAATTGTCTGTTATTATTTTGTAATTTTTCAGTATCAATATCAATTTGAGTCGATTAGCGTACAGAAATAGAATTTTAATACTACATAATGAGGGTTTCATCGGCTTAGCGGTGGTCAGAGTTTGATTGGCGCGGTATCCTCACGTTTAATTAATGTGAAACAACCTATATACCCAAGTTAGAAAGGGAAAGGAACAAAGCTAGAACGAGAGAGGTGGTCTGTCAGTGTTGCCAGTTAATTGAACACAAGTTACTTGGGAAGTGAAAAGACGAAGATCGGAAAATTATTGGTCTGAACTCGAAAACTTTGAGGGAGGGTTCAAAGAAACTTTAAGATCTTTGTTAGAGAGAGAACTTTGGCTTAAGTTTTGGAACAGTGAACCAATGTACTGTCGGTATACCTACATAAATTCTACATTGACTGTCAAACGGTACCTAGTACAAAGCCATAACGTGCTTGTAATTTGTAGCTAAAGTGGACTGTATAAAGATATCTGCAACCTAAATTTGTGACTTCACTTTGAAAATTTAAAAGATTTTTTTATTTTCAAGCCAGTTTCCAGCTATATGGCTTGCCCATTGCCACTACATAACTTGCTAACTTTGGGAGATTATCTTGGATTTACTAGTTTCTGATTTTATCGCGTAGTGACTCCAAGCCTTTCTTCCAAACCATGAGCTTACGTATGAGGCCAATAGCCGAGTCTCAGTGTCTTTTTTCAATACTTGTAATACGTACTAACTGATTGAGAACTTTCGCCGTGAGCGATATGTGTGACGAAATTTCCCGAACGCTGTCTATGCGAATTGGATTCGTTGGTTAGCCTCTTGGTTGAAGTTGGACTTAACTACAACTACTTGTAATTGAATTATCTAACTGAATTTGGTAGTTATTACCAACTAGATTATGCCCGCGGCTTCACCCGCGTGGTATGTTGGTAAAAATAGCGTATATCCGTCTCCAGGCTTCAAACTACGTCCATATCAAATTTCATGACAAACGGCTCAGCGGTTTAGCCCAGAAATATAAATAAAATAGAAATTTCCAATAAAATTATACTGGCTTAATTTATACTTAAATTATGCACAAATCACAAAATATTATTATAAATTGTAGACTATGTGTTCTTCTGATATATAAGCTATATTACTGTAAAGTTTCATAAAAATCACACCCCAAAGGATAGTATGGAAAAATAAAAAAATACATGTTTTATTATCTATTTTAAAGTTTATTTGTACCGATTTTTGAGCAGATCTAACCAAGGAATAACATTTTCCATAGAAACTTTATCACCCTATTTAAACCCTTCAAGGGTTGATTTTTATAAAATTAGATTAGCCTATGTGTTATTCCAGAACATTACCTATTTTTAAACATAAAAATTCCAAGTTTCATCAAAACAGGTTTCGTAGTTACGGAGATACGTGGTAACAAACATTCACACACACAGACTTTCGCATTAATTATATTAGTAGGATATTTGTTTAAGAACGACTAGGTTATATATCAGTGAACATCAATATACAATCCATTAAATAAAAATTATAAAAAATTCAAGAATCAAATTAGTTTCTATTTAAATTCAAAAATTAGAAGGGTAACTTTCTACATAATCATTGTATTCCCGAATTAAATAAAAAATTTTACCTCCTTTAAAATGGGTACTTTTGAAAGCTCTAGCAACTTTATCACGCACACTATCATAGTCGCGTGCGTGTTGCGTAAAGTTCTTTTTAAAAGAACTCGTTCCGATATAGCTTGAGTGTGTGCGAGTTCCATTGGACACATATTAATGACGCGGCATCCAAAGATGTGGGTATATATAATTACAGTATGGTAATGCTTTTTTAATAAGCTCCCTTATTTCTTTATATTGTTTTTCTACATGTAAATGAAGTGCAAACGTAGATTAGTGATAGGTAAATTGAAAATAATTCACACCCACTCTATGCAAAAAAAATGAGAGGGACGGATTAGGCACGAGAGCCAAAAATACAAATAAAATGGTCTTGAAGAATAACTTGAATTATTATTAAGTTATTCTTCTCGACCATTTATATTTAAACAAAAATCCTTTTACATTCATCCAAGTAGGTACTTGGAATAATGTAAAAGCATTTTTAGCTAATCAAGGTTTGATTACCTACTAAATTGGATAGATAATATTCGTTAATATTTTTTAGTATCAAAGAAACTAAAAAATATATAGTAATTGAGTTTTAGAAGAGTCGATTAAAAAAAAACTTTCGAGAAAATTTATACTGATCGTGTTTCTATCGTTTATTTATATAGATTATATCCTGCTATATATATGAATAACAAGTATGTTATATTAATTACTGAGAAATGTTGTAATGTAGCGTCTTAATAGATAATAGGTCTTAAAAGTAGGTGGATGGAAGTAGCCCAAGATCGTTCGCCATGGCACTCTTTAGAGAAGGCTTAATGCCAGTGGACTACTATAGGCAGTTTGTGATGATTAAGATGACATAAATGAAAAAGAAAGAACTTTGGGTCGAGCTTTTAAACGTTATAAGAGCTTCCGAGCACTTCAAAAATATCTCTCAAAATAAACATTTTTACTTGGTAAGCCAATATGAAAAGAGGAAAACTTCATCCGTCAACGTCGCACTCCGGGACAAGCCGGAAAGCCAGTGGCGAACAGAATTAGAAATATATTTTTACATGTCACACCACCCCTCTGAATGGAAAAAAATCTTTATGCAAATAATAGCACGTGTAAATACAAGGGGAAGCAGGAAGCGGAGTGGATTGCTTTCTTATTTTTAAATAAATAATCGAGTTTCCGAAATATCTTCGCGCAGTCTTGGAATAAAATCCTTTGGGAGTTACAACTAATAAAATCTGCTAGTAAGAGATTGTAAGGTAGTTTGAAGGATATTAACACGTCAAATAAACTATACAGTATGCACCAAAATCTTTATCTGATCCACTTTAAAGGTATTCCTATCTCAATAAGAATCGCGAAAAAAATATTTTAAGCAAATCAAAAAGTTATTCAATAAGGATTAAAACGTAAATTTCCCAAATAAAAAAATTGGACTGACACAGGCGTTGAAATTGATCTGTTTTTTTTGTTATACCGTTTAAAAGATCGCTTTATTGAACGCAATCGATAACTAATAATACCCTTTTGGATCTGATTGGGTGTTGTTACGAGTACATACTGAATAAAACACAACCAACAATTAATAAAACAATTTCAAGACCAAAACAAAGTAGGAAACTCATTCCAAACGTTTAATACGAAACGATTGGCGCTTTCAGCAGCAAGTGAAGGAAAATCAACGGCAGGCAACAGAACAAATACTTGTATTCAATCATCGGGCTTTCACAAAGGCCTTGGGGCTGATAACTGAACAATGAAATGTAACAAGTCGTCTATCCGGTATTGTGTGCTTCGAAGAGGGCAAAGCCTCCCTCCTCCCTTTGCTCTGATGGGGGGAGAGATTTCCATTATATTTCCATTTCCACCTCGATTCTCTTCGAGTTATCGCGCGGCCTACCTCTCGGACTAGACTATCTTTCTGAGTCGTTAGACGGCTATACGTCAAATGCCTTTGTATGGAACATGAGATGAATGAGAAAATTCATAAAGCTGTCAATCACTTCAGTAGCCAAGGTTTTTGTGTAACGAAAGTAAGTTTCTAGACATTTTTATTAAATTACTAGCTGCTGCCCCCAACTTCGCCCGCGTGGTTCCCGGATAAAAAGTACCGTTCGTAAGAAACGCATTTGCTCGAGCGTTTTTTCGTCGACTTACGTTACAAAATTGGTCTTCACAAAAAGCCCTTTAATTTGAACGGGATAATGTATAGCCTATGTACATATATCCAAGCTGAAAATTTATTCTAAATGTTGATGTAATAATTTTTGAAATCGGATGAGTAGTTTTGGAGATTACTCCCCTTCATACAACTTTACTTCTTCATAATATTTGTATTATTAGTATAGATAAAATTGTCGAAATTTACCTGAGTGTGAATGATTTATCGCGAATTCCCATTAACATGGTTTTATAAAACAATTACCTACTTTAGCTTGTCGTTTTATAATTTATGAAAACACAAGTCTCACATTGTTGCTTGTTTCTATTTTTTTTTAATTCGTTTTCAGACAGCTGAACTAGCCAAAAATATCAATGTATCTACAAAAATATTATCAAACGTTACTTGCCTATTTCTATAAATAAATAGATATTATTAGTACATAATCATTTGTGTCTGCGTCTGCCCATGATTAATGATTTGTCTGGAGTTGCTAGCTTCGTTCTATTTTCATACATTGAGTTTCTATTGGTTGGTTTTTTGTTTCAAAATGGCAGCCAATATTTGAGGATAATTGATGATGGATCTCGAATAGATAACGTGAGAGGCTTTAACGAGAGTTTGGCTAAGTGCGAGTATTTGCTACCGAACGTTTTAAGTGGAGTGCATTTTTCATAAGTTAAATAGGTAGTCTGAGAATTGTTCAATGCTTTTAGTCGGCGTTTTTGTGGAGTTTTTTCAGAGGTTAAGGTAAAGATATATTTTGCGTTCCTTTGAAATGGGTATCAGTAATCTTTTAAAAACCTTACCTTAAGTGTTAAATAAATAGTCAAATTATCATAAGTCTGGAACGAGTTTTAGTCATGACAAGACGAAGGAGTTGTTGATGGAAATAAATTAAAAAAATACATCTTATTTAACAGGAAAGTTTTAATTTCGGAACTCAATACCCATCACAAAAGCCACAGATTTTTTTTTTTTTTTTTTACCCATCACATACTCGTACAAAATCAGATACTTCTGTTTCCTCCCCATTATAAAATGCCACAGTGCATTCTCAAAAATAAATCTAGGAAGCGATTTATCTCTGTCCCATCAAAACGGTATTGTATCGAAGTTTAAAATTAATTAATTATAACTCCAGCCAACTCTGACTGGACTTGGTGGTAAGATCAAACTAGTAATTATAAACATAATCTTTATGATGTTATACTGCTTCAACTTAGTCATTATCATCATCAAATACTTGCTGTCCATTGCTGCTTTGGATTTTCACGTCAACTATGTAAATGTAGAAAATGAATCATTACTACTATGAGAAATAATTGTTTCAGAGTCGGTACAAGAAGACCAAAATTGAGGCTTGAATATTCAATAACAGTGACGCCAGATAACAAACGTTACAGTTGATGAGAAGATTGACTCTGATACCACGAAAGGAACTATCCAATTGAAGCTGACGGTACGGAAAATACCCATATACCTGGAAGACACATAGGTTCTGACGAACTTTAGTTTGTATGTATATTATGTATCATTTGATGATTATATTCTGGAAGAGTGATCCCACTTATATTATTAGGAATAGTAAAAGTAGGATCACTCATCCCGGACGAGACACGTTTTTTCAAAAAAATATTAATTCAGAGTCTTGACATAAGAGAAGAAGAACCCTTTCCTGCATAGACAAAATCTTGATTGACTGATAGTAAATCAGTCAGTATCTTTTATAAACAGATTAACCACTGTATCAAAAGTTGTATCTACGAACAATATTTCTGTGTATTAGCAGTGTTCTAGGAACTGGAACGATGTAGAATCAGCCCTAGATACAGGTCATGACATGGGCTGGTTGAGCTCGGCATATGCAAGTACCTATATCATTGTTCGCAGCCCACGACATTGTAGGTTAGACTCACGAAAGCAAAATAACGAACTGACATTGGCTAACTGTTTTCTTAGCGTTAGAATATAATGACATACCTGCTAAGTTGATGTAGCTTATTTAGATTACCTTTTCTTAATTGTGACACTGCAGCCGAACAGAACAAAGTGCATAAAGGGTGAGACTAGATCACCAAGCGAACAGGGTGTGAATTTATATTTTTAAACGACGTTTAAGCAGGTATATTTGATAACTTGTAACACTATTTTCCAATGAAAACATCGCGGCTGCAGTAGACCAACTGCTTACGAAATGCATGCAAAACTGAATGTCGAACTCTAAACACAAGTAGCTGAAGAATGACCTCGCCAATTACAATGGAATCTCTAAACCAGGCTACGAAATCATAAATTAGATCGCAGACAAATTCAAAAACAGTAGGAGACGGTAGCGTAACTTGAGGCCTCATTGTTCCCCTTCGGCGTCAGCTAAACAGAAGGTGAGCCTTTTGTATTGGAAGTTGTAAATTTTATGAAAAGTGAAATTCCTTTGAACGCCTCTTCGGCCAATAAATAATCCTGGAACGGTATGAAGGGCATTGTTTCTGACACTCATTGTTTCATCAATGCAAAACGAAAGTGTTTTTGCAAATTGTTCAATCGGTTTGGTCATTTTGCTACCTGGTATACGTATTGTGCAAATCGTAGAATTTGCTCTCGATTTCAAATATGCAAAAATTATATTAATTTGAAAATGACCAGCTAGTAGGCAAGCTTTGTAGAAACAAAGGATTTAGAGCAAAAAAGTTTATAGCACTACACCGCTTACGAGTCCCACAAAATGTCAGGAAATACAGAAATAAACTTAGTTTTAAAAATGTTAGTGTTTCTGAAACTTACCAAATTGACTTCTCATCCAGGGGTATAGTGGACTCGGCAGCGAGGCGTTAGTATTAGGCGGAGGCTGCTGGGGTGGAGGCTGTTGCGCGTGCATAGACTGCTGGTGCATCGGTGGCATCTGCGTCTGATGTTGCATGTCGTCCACCGGGTACATGAGGTGCTGCTGGTGGGGCGGCACACCGTGCTGTACCATGTGCTGCTGTGGGTGCATGTGGTGTGGCATCTGCTGCGCCTGCTCCAGAGGCGGACTGCCCGGTACGCCGCCCGCCGTTGCCGCCGCCGCCTGCAGTTTACATGACGTGTACACCGCAGGTGCCGGTGGCTGGTGACCATTCGGAGGACCGTAACCATCCGCCGCTTTAGGTCCCATGTGCCCCATCTGCGACGGACTGTCCGGCCGGTAGCCATTCTGCTCCATTTGTTGGTAGTACCCGAGCCTGTCGTAGGGTGGAAACCTGGGATACGGCATCCCGGGCGCGGGCTGCGCCGGGTAGTGATGCTGCGCTGGCCTAAGCTGCTGGTCACAGCCTTCCATCTCGTGCCCCTGCTGAGGCACCGCGCCATAGTGCGCGTGCGCCTGTTGATGCTCATGACCGCCTCCGTTTCTCATGTCCGGCATGTATGCGTTGGAGAAGTAGGTCATGTTATCGCAACTATTGGCGCTCATCGCGGGCCCGCAGCCCGCGCGGCTCGCGTCCGTATCTTCCGTTGCAGATTCTCGGCCCTAAGGCCGACACTATATCACAGTTTGGTCACAACACGGACACTTCCGATTCCATTCACTACGCGACGGGTTTCTACTGGCGGTGTTTTGTTATATCACTGGCCGTTCACGCTGCGCTGACGGTGTCTCCTCATCTGATCCTTGGTGAATCTGAAAAGAGAGGTTGATGAACTTAGTGAATCTATATTTACACATTGCTCAGGTGAGAGGGCAATCGATCCATCGATTATTATTGTTGGCGTGCTCGCGCGCGACAGTAGCGGAGTCATCGCGAGACTCCGATATGACACAGACTGACACATGGTGGAACACACACGATGTCATGAAACCTCATGTTCAGTAAACGCCTATTAGTGACAACCTGTCTGCGATACGAGTCCCCGTTCCGCAAAGATAACTACGCGGTATATTCAAACGCGAAGATCGAAATCTGTCTTTGTCTGTCTGTAGGCATCAAGTCCTCAAAAGCGAGACAGGAGATGAAATAGTGTCACGTCTTGAGATTGACATATGGATGACCCGCCGTCATACCCTCACCGTTTCCCAGCAGCTGATGGAGCAAGAGTGACAACCGCGTTGCTGGCCGACGACATAACTTTACACGGACGTTAATTTGCACCGAGGGACAAATGTCACGGAGACCACCGCGTTATCGTTAGATCTCGTTCTACAGGTTTAAAGTTGTAAATTTACTACGCACTTTAGACGACAGCTACTAGAACGTTACTAGTGGAATTTCTCGGCAAAAAATACAATTAACCTGAGAAAATTCTAGGAATGTTCTTAAGTAAGATCGACCACTTACTTACGAACGTATGATCTCTGCCTTTGTTATAAAAGAAATGTTTTGCATCCTTACAAAGTTACGTCAGCATGTTTTTGATATGGTTTGTTTAACGCATATAATGTACATATAAAAAAAACATAGGGTACATCAATGTAGCCGCCCCCTAAAGTTATTTAAAACCAAAAACCTCATGCTTCATTAGCCGCAGTTAATGATGGCGACGTCTGAGAACAATGTGTTTTGCTTGGTGTAGAGTTCTACTCCATATAAACAATCAAAACTCGTGTGTCCTATGCCACGATTATTTTTATTTTTATGCCTTATTTTGTGAAGAAACAAACATCATCTTTGTCCTATTTTATCTTATTAGAACTTCTCCGAATAAAACAAAATGGACGAGCATTTTTATCAATTTAATTATTATAATTCAATGCAAAGCTGAAGATATCAAAGCTTTAATTAAATCTCAAATGAATTTTGAACGTAGAAATACAGCCATTGTTGTTAGGGCATGCTCTGAAAATTTGCATGTATAGGGATGGACAATTTAAATTTACGATTTTACCGCCCCAAGTGGCGACCCTCGCATTTTTTGAGTTTTCAATTTCCATTTACATTCCACCAACTAGATAATACCTGCCTATAGGCTGTTAAATAGAAGCCTGTCAAATTAGCAATTAGATTGCAAGGTTTATTGGGTTACTTTCATTAGAACATTTCAAAACTATACTGGTTACTGGTTACTACTGGTACTGGTTTTTACATAGGTTTTACAGCCACAAGTAAAATAGTGTTTACTTTCAGTGTAATACAAAACGGCGTAATCAATATTCATGCGGTGTATGTCATCGTTTCGTATAACTTCAAATAAGCTGGTTAATTCAATTCGCTTTAGAGATTTTCGTGGTTTGGTATCATTTCAGGATATTATTACGATAGAAAGAGAACAGTAAAGAACGTGGTAAAGTTGTAATAATTTCCTACAATTTTTTTTTTATTAAAAGAAGTTATTATTTATGAATGTGTCATAAAACTGTTCCAATTAAAACACTAAGCACAATCTCCGCACGTACCCAGCAAATGTTCTAGCCGGCAATTACGCCTCAGATAAAAATCTAAGAGATTGTGCTTCAAGGAACATGTCTTTAAACTGACCGCAAGCCGACGTGCTTTTGATAATTTGATAACGGTGTGTATAGAGCAATGATTTATGATATTTCATGAGCAGACCGGTTCACTGAGTCACCAGTTCTCATGCCCTCTCGGGTTGAATTTAGTATTCTTAGTCGGCGGTGATTAAAGAGTTCATGGTTTCTTGGAGCTATCAGAGTTCAGGGTTATTTTTTCGAAAGTTTGTGTTTGGACTCAGAAGTAAAACTTTAATGGTTATGGCACTCACCGCTCATACATCAAATGCGGTAGCGGGCTGTGTTTGTGCTGAAGAGTTTCTACATAAAGTAAGGAAATCGACAAAAAACAGTGATAAGAAATTATATTTGGACTTTGTATGCGGCCCATCCTAATATTCCTAAGTATATATGCTGACTGAGTTTGAACAAAACTTAAACATAATGAACGCTTCCTTGATGAGTTGAAAATTACAAAAACTGTATGATTAAGATGGCTTGAAAATTCCAATTTGAATTTTTATATGATGATAAAGTCCACAACGAAGAAATCGCTAAAAAAACTGAAGTCACCAACATTATATAGAATTAACAAGCTAATATGGCAATGGCCAGGCCATATAGCTTGCAAATCCGACAACCACTGGGGGAATAAGGTACTCGAATGGCAACCACAAACTGGATGACGCAGTGTAGGAAGGTCCCCACTTGTTGGACCGATGACATCTCAAAGACTACGGGTCGATGGAGGTGACACAAGATAGTTAATCATGACACTCTTTGAAAGAGGCCAATGTCCAACAGTGGGTTTCTACAGGAGGTTGATGTTGATAATTATTCTTATAAGAAAGTGAATGAGACGATCTTATTGCCCAAATCATTAACGACTTTTAATTTAGTATCCTACGACTTAATTGTATTGTGATGATATGCACGCAAAGAGCTATCACAGAATCTATTAAAAAAACACTAGCATTAAATCAAGCCACAAACTAGATTTGAAAATTCTTTAAAGTTCGGATCTAATAATATTTTTTCAGTTTTTAATGAATAAATCATACTAAAATACATTATTGTAGTAGATCTGAAACCCAAATTCAAAAGAAAATTAATATCATTTCGCGTGTACCCGTCGGTAGCTGTTAATCAAACGACGATCAAAGAGTTATATTTTAGGAATATTCCCAGCGTGGGTATTTATCATTCCCTCTATTTGTCAATTAGAGTGCTATGTTGGGAACAAAGTAGGTTGATTTACGCGCAGTCTATCAGTACAAAATAAGAAAAGATACTTCGGACATTTTGTATTGAGATTTATCCGGAAAATTTGGCGCATCCATCTCTATTAAATTTTAGTTTATTGTTGTAAACGCATAGTAAATTATGTGCACATCTAATTCATGTTATAATAAACATAAGGTATGAGTTTAAACTATTTTTATATCAATATAAACATCATATACAAATGCTTCTTTCTCATTAATAAATCAAGTTAAGCTAAAGTGTTTGTAGCACAGAGTTTAAAAAAACATTGGTGAAATTTTAAATGTGATCAAACTTGAGCCTTGGTACCCCGACTTCCAATCTTCCAACCTAAGGGTCGTGGGTTTGAATGCGGTAGTGCACCTTAGACTTTTCCATTCAAAAATCAATAAAACGGTGAAGAAAAACATCATAAACAAACCAAATGAAAATTTAAGGACATGTGTCATGTGCCAAATTTAATGTTTGGACATGGCTATGACGACTCTCTTCGTGGTAACCTTGCATATCTTCGTACTAAGTACAAATCTATGAATATCCATCATCGGGATACAATTCGTGGGCATGTTTATTTTTTACCGTTCAAGCAGATCTATGAAACTGAGGAAAAGGCTAAATGTTCCTATATAATACATATCTATAAGGTAAAAGGGCCCACACAGACCGCCAGTAAAGTATTCTGGCAGATATGACATGAGTGCACATCCATTAGAACAGCGGCCATCATTTATCTAAACTGCCTTTCCTCTGATCTTGCAACATTCGTTTGTTGTTTGATTAATCCGTTAATTACACTGACGCCTTGTTACACTAGCTTTCTTTTTGTTGTCAATTTTTTTTGTTTGGTAAACTTGACCACTTGAATGTGTCGACAAATTGAAAAAGCAACTGGTAGTAAAGGAATCGCTACATCGAATACGGATTGTCATCCTACTTCCTACTTAATTTATTTATAGTATTTATTTATTGTATTTATTGTGCAAACTTTGTACAAAAAAGATCTTAAAGGCTAGGCGAAATAACAGATTATCCATTAATCATGGGCGTACAATATTTAACTTATATAACTAGGTAATTTATTGATTAAAAATTATTTAATGTCATAGAAACATTTTTCCCACCTACGAAGTTTTGTCTTAAATGTATTAGTAGGCAGTTCTCTTATATCTCTAGGAATTTTATTATATACTTTTATGGTCATGGAAGAGCAATTTTTCCCACTCAGCGCAGTTTTGTGTCGGGCCAATATAAGCCTAGTCTCTATTTTTAACCACAGAGTTATTTTTTTCTTTTTAGTGGTTAAAAAATGAAGCATGCTCTTTTACAAAACAGCCAATTTGGAAGATATACATACTAGTTAACGTTAGGAGTTTATATTTCTTAAAGAGAGGCTTACATGACACTAATGGGCCTATTCCAAAGACTGCTCTTACACACTTTTTTTGAATGATGAAAGCTCTTTTGATGAGCTTAGAGTTACCGAAAAGCAAGAGACCATACCCAAGTACTGAGATGACGTAGCCAAAATATGCGGTTAATGCAGTTTGTTGGCCAGATGTTCTTCTTAATCTTATTATTATTATTAGAATTAATGTTATTATTATAATTTTGAAAATGCACATATTTAGTTTTTGAAATATTAGCTTATAAATTATTACACTCCAGCCAATCTACCACTGATTCCGAGGTAAGACAGATTCCACTACTCTGAGGTAAGACAGTCAATTAGAGTTCCATCCTTTTTCTCATCGGCAACTACAATTGAGACATCGTCAGCAAAAAGAACACATTGATTCTTTGTGATATTCGGCAAATCGTTGATATAAACAAGAAATAGCAACGGACCCAGAATACTGCCCTGTGGCGCACCAAAATTATTTAGTTTAGCTCTAGATTTAAAGGTAGTCGATAGCATGTTATTATTATTCAAGTTTTTAACTTCTACGTATTGTTTCCGCCCAGTCAGGTAGCTCTTTAGCCAATCTAGAGCAAGGCCTCTTACTCCATACATTTCACATTTTTAGCAGTATTTCATGGTCTACAAAGTCAGAAGCCTTGCTTATGTCAAAAAATATAACTGATACTGGTATACGTCTATAATAATATTATAAACGTGAAAGTTTGAAGATGGATGTTTGTTACTCTTTCACGCAATAACTACTGAACGGATTTTAATGAAACTTTACAGTTATATAACTTATACGCCAGAATAACACATAGGCTATATATACCACGCGGGCGAAGCCGTGGGCAGAAGCTAGTACTATTATAAACGCGAAAGTTTGTGAGGATGGATATTTGTTACTGTTTCACGCTAAAACTACTGAACAGATTTTGCTGAAACTTTTACAGTAATATAGCTTATACATCAGAATAACACATAAGCTACTTTTTATTCGGGTATCACGCGGGCGAAGTCGTGGGCAGAAGTATTGCATAAAAATCTGCTGCTTCACCACAGCAAATATGGGCCATATTTGCTGTGGTGAATCTTTATGATAGAGCATGATTGTACCACATAAATAAATTTAGACCGCCCATAGCACTTTTAGTTATGTAAAGTTCTTGTTAATTTTCTGGTAGTGTACACTAAAGCATTTTTTCCCCTTCATTCATTTCCGAATCGTTTTTTTCATTTTAAATAAATCATAAGCCTATAGAAATCCACTGCTGGACATTTCACCTCCTCTAAAGACTGCAACGCTGCTGTTGCTGGACATAGAACGAATATCTGTACCAAGACTTGAGCATACATTTTAACCATTTCAATAGAATAAAATATGTCAAAAACTCCAGGTTTGTTTCTAAGATTCGTTTGGAATACGGGCTTGAATGAGTTCTGATGATATTTAAAAAATACAGCTCAAGTTATGGACTCCTGTGACACAGCAAATTTATTAAAATGTGATATTTTCTACTACAATGATGTTCCATTGTGATGTACGAGATACGTGTGCTCCGGTTATTCCCACCCTCCCTACTGCGGCATTCCCTCAAGCATATACGACATGACCAAATCGGAAAGGCACAACATTTTTACCATCATCAAAACTCTAACGACCCTCTAGCGAATCCGGGCCGCTAAGCGAGCCCTGAGTGAAATGCGATGTTCACGCTAATTACAACGCCAACTTCTAAATTTAATCAGACAACTTTGCAATTTCCCCGGGCCCATAATTTTTCATGAGCTGTCCTTATGACGTCATTTTGTCATACAGCCTTTGAGTCAACACAGAATACACAGTGGGTTTAGAGTCAACAATACAGGTTAACCAACAGTTAGTGTGCAGAATAAAGTGAGATCACGTGTTGTAGTAAGTTTTAATTATAATATAAGTAGGTGGTATGTCACGTACACGCACTTAGCATTATAATTCTTCAAAACTTCGTACACTTTCAGGATATAAAACTTTCACATATCAAATTAACATACTGCGCTGGCACTAATGAGAAGAATTCAGTGTTCTGTTAAGACTCTGGAAATCTGTCAGCGTCAGTCAAAGTTATGATAAAAAGTAAATTTTTACAACATTAAAATTGGAATTTACAGCTCTCCCTAGTGCCGCTCACGCTTTAACGAAATAGCGTGAAACCAGTCTAAGAAACTTTTTGAAATCATACTAAATACATAAAACTATATGGCAATCTGTTTTGCGAAAAATAGTAATAAAGAAACAAACACAAGAACATACAAAAACCCTCTTACACTTATATCAGCTCAATGCGTAAAATACACTGAGAAAGCGCTTAGGTAGGTACTACACTGTCTTTGAAAATCATATGAGCAAAAAAGTTTATTATAGGCTAGTTTCTGTCCAGGCCTTCGCACACGAGGCACCCAGATAAAAAATAACCTATGTTACGTCACGAACTACACCTTTTTCAAGCTTCATCCAAATTGGTTTAGCCTGTACGAAGATTATTGGCAACAAACATCAAACATCTAATCAAAACTTTCGCATTAAAAATATTAGTAGGATCCTATAGAGTTAAATATGTCCATCCAATACACACACAGTCACTGCAGCCAAAATCATCTGGGACATCATCATCACCAAGATCCTATTTTGTAATACAAAATGCTACAAATGTAGCACTTTACAGTTTTTTTAAGCGGTTTCTATCCATCAATGTTTTATAAAATTTTCAAACAACTTCAAAAAACGACAAGGTTTTCAATTTGTCTGTATGTATTTTTTGTGATATCTTCGACAATTATTGTCAACCGATATTTTTTCAATGGATAAGGTTTACTACAAATTTTATGATGAAATTTCATATTGGACTTCTAGTTATTCATATTGAAAAAATAGTCAAATTTACGATAGTTTTTGGAACTTCCCGTTATTTGAAATCAATTTTTATTTTTCCTATATATTGCAGTTGCATTTGCATTGGTTTCAATCCCGGCAGTTCTATAACCAGTACTGTATTCTATAATAAAGTACGGTCATCCAGACATATAGGTACGACGGTACTCAGGAATCTGTTAATCAAAGCGACACAATCAATTACTGGTGTCGCAATCAAAATGCCTGACATTCTGAGAGCTACAGACTAGGGGCGAACAAGCTATACAAACTTTAGTAACGCAATAACATTGCTGGACAGCATTGCATTCACACCAACCACTACGAGTTAGGTGACAAGAATAACGAATGAATAATTTTTTTTTTTTTTTAGGTTGACGACTTACTTTCTGTTTCATAATCAATCGCTAACTTAGGAAGTCACTAAATCCAGCCCTGTCCTTTTCTAAAACTAAACAATGGATAGAGGCTGACACCTTTTAGCATGCTGCTTAAGTTACGAGTGATTATGAAACAGAGGGATACCTAGTAAAAATCGGATGGAACAAATGAAAAGAGGCCTAATGCCCAGCAGAAGGATGAGACAGGCTGTAGATGATGATGATTTATTTTCAAGAATATATGATTGACCCACATCATACCATACGCCTAGCTACTAGATGTTGTTGCTCCGTAAAAACTATTTGATATTATGACACAAAAAGAAACATATTTGTTTAACCGCTAAAACACAGAATGTTGCGGATTCGATTCCCGCCTTGGGACAAATGTTTGTATGAGCTGCAAATATTTATAATAATTATATAATAATGCTGCACATTTTTCACACAGCATCATCTAGCCCCAAACTAAGCAGAGCTTATATTATAGGAACTACAGGACTGATATACTACTTACATACTTTTTTTGTAAATACGTCATATTTTACATAGAAAATACCCAGACACACCTTAAAGGGAGAGAAAAATATCATAAAGAAACTAGCATGCTCTAGAATAAAGAAATCGATAAGTGATCCCAATCAGCGGCGATTGACTTACAAGCTGTCACGTGGAATGCTAACTGATACCTATGCAAAATCGTGAGTATATGCCTATGTAATATTTGGGCTTTCCGCTGAGTACCCGTACTTCTACCGTATCCATCAGGATTCACGAACTGAGTGTGACATTGCAAATGGTCGACAAACAGATTACATAATAATAAGTTTTTCGGGTTTTTATCGCAATTGCCTTTTTATTATTTTCATGACGTTTTGCCTGTATTAAAAACTTATAATTATGTTATCTAGTCGCGAAAAGTTGTAAAATATAAAGATTACAATCATAAGCATGTTCTGTATTTTCACTAAAACTTAATGTAACTAATTACCTACCTATTGTAAAATAACAAGAGCGTTATCGTTTAAAAGAGCGTTTTGTGTGTCCTTGGGTCTAGACAAATAGCTCACGCTTGGTTTTCCCTTCACGCTAACGAAAATTTGACAAGGTAAAACTTGGCAACAGTTACGTGATATTTCCACAGCTAATGTTATTTCCATATAATTCAATATTTTTAAAAACGCCCATTGATTTAATACGATAATCTAATTTATACATTAAAAACACCCAACACAAGTACATAGTCACCCCACACTAGGACTCCCTGCGTCGTGGGTATCAGGAATTACGAGAGCCGTATCAACAACCACAATACTCAGACCCAGAACAAATATCTATAGAACATACAAACATTTTTTCCCGCAGCAAGAATCGAACCCCTTGCGTCGCAGGGCTAATCACCCGCCACACCATTAAGGTCGTCAATAAAAAAGCTAACCGTACCTTCAAGAACTATTTCATAACAAACTACCACCTTCGATATTGCGTGTTATTATTCAAATAGGTTGTAAGTAATGTTAACTGAATAAATAATTAAGCTTATTACAACTCGATTTTAATTTGCACTAGGTATAATTACAAATTACTACCAACAAAACATGATATTACATATTTAAAAAACAGCGCATTAGAATGTTGGCTCGTGCGCTGGCTCTAGAACTCTACATTGTATGATGGTTCCGATTTCATTCACCACAGCGCTAGCATCGCGTGATATAGGCATTTAATTAACATTGCTATCATACCGGCTAATTGTTATATCGCGCTGTGCTGATTTACGAGATAGAAACGCCGACACCTTTGTAAGTGATTGGAATGGTACGTTGGAACAATGATGGTGGGCCGTGCGAATTGCACTAAGGTGGGCGACTCCTAGCTTATTATTGGTAATTCAAAGCTGTTATTATCGCAATCAATCAATCGATACACAAGTGATGCGATAAAAAATTGTGTAAGACAAAAACTATAATTCATTGTGTAACATGGTGTGAACAAAGAAAATGCATAATAGTGCCATCTAAATGATAATGACTGAACTTCTAAGAAGCGCCATCTCTTCGTTTTATAATGAACTAGGTACGACGAGCGTAAACTCCTATAACTTCGAATGGTTTTGAAGAGAACACGCGGCTCGCGACTTGGACATTCGTACACAAAAAAATGACGTGAGGTGTTATTTTTTGGCTACATTTTATTAAGAATAAGTTGATTTGGTTTAACTACACATTATATCAATTATAATTAAGTAGGTATATTAGGTATCCTTACAAACTAACCATGCACCTTTTCCTTTATAAACTATAAGCTTCTGCCCACAGTATCGCCCGCGTGGTACCCGGTTAAAAAATAGCCTATGTGTTATTCTGATGTAAAAGATATATTACTGTAAAGTCTCATTAAAATTCGTTTAGTCGTTTTTGCGTGAAAGAGTAACAAACATCCATCCTCATAAACCTTCGCGTTTATAATATAGTAGTGGGATTGTAAAATTGTTTCCTATTAGAGGTCAAATAGGAAAGCAAAATGTTTCTATTCTTATTAAAATTCAATGCACAGCCGTTTTCCTGCTACATTGAATTATTTTGCAACGCAATCTGAATAACAAAAATGCAATTTTCCCTTTCTCTTAGTCCTACTACTGTTAGCTAGGAAGCAGTTGAACATACGTTTTTGTATCTAAATAATTCTAGGTACTTACATAATCATAATTTTAATATATCGGACAGATTTAAAATTCCTAGTAAGGTTCTAGGCTTCATATACGTTATAAAAAATACAACCGTACGAGCTTTATTAAAATCAGCTGAAGTGTTAAGCGGAAGCGTGACATGGCGCGGGTTAATTTACGCGCTGCGACTAGGCGGGCGGTATCTGAGAGCTTCCGCTCTGCAACCGGCAGCACAGTAACTACTTTATATTCTGCACCGGTAGTACCGCGATGAAAGTCATTCATCACGGTTCGGTCACAACATGCCACTATCGATAAACGCTTTCAACGATGGTTTGACTTTTCAACGCTCAAGTCATATTCAAGGGGTGAGTGAGTAAGTACGTGTTTGAGTTTCAGATATGGCACGTGTGTCAGTGAGTTCGAGAAAACTGCATGAGAATGAGAATGAAATGAGAAAACAACATTTTTGTTTAGTAGTTTGTTTATTGTTATTCGACGACCACTGTGGGGCAATGGGCCCACCTAAGACGCAGTAGATTGCGAGTTCGATTCCCGCTGCGGGACAAATGTTGGTATGATGTGCAAATATTTGTCTCGAGTCTGGGTGTTTTCTATGTATAATATATATGTATTTACAAAAAAAAAGTGTTGAGGTTTATCAGTCATGTAATTCCCTTAATTATTACAAGGCCTGCTTTGTTTGGAGCTAAATGATGATGTGTAAAACAGTCTAGCATTATTTATTTTATTAATTGTCATCGCTGGTTCTATCTTGGTGTTCGTCTTATCAAAAAGTGTGGAAGATTGGTACTTAAGAAAGTTGTTTAGATAAAGGCCCTGAAAAACATTATCTAATGCTAATAAGTACAAACCAGGTTATGGAAATATTTTATATTTTTGGGTTGACTTTTGTGGTTGTGGTTTAAAAAGCTTTCGAAATAATATGGAACTTAATATTTTGTAGTAAATTTGCTGATAATAATGACAACCAAATAAAATCGTTCTTTAATTTTGATCAAACTAACAAAGATAAGACCACTAGCCTAGCCTACCAATAATTCATTTAGACATGTATTTTAAACTGATGTGACGAGGGTTAGGCTGTGCTTAAAACAGATGAGGCAGTTTCTGAAATAATATTATGACATTCGACTTGTTCAGGGTACAAAACTTCAGTAAGTACCTATAACTACAATAATATTGACTAAGTATTTTCTTGATGAGTGTACCACCTAAGTCAGTGTAGTTGTAAATCATTTATTTAATGAATCTACAATGATAGGTACTTAAGATTTTACTAAAGTTGAAATCTGGGTAGAAATAAAATAAATCTAACCCTAAAAATCATAGTTATTCGTGTCGCAAAATAATAACTATAAAAAACGAATTAAAACGCAATAAATGTATCCTTGGCACCATCTATACAATTCTCAACGAACTAAATAAATAAGTAGCAGACCAAACTTTAAAAACGGCCACCCTGACCTCTAGCGTCGAGTAGCATAATCAAAATGTAGTAAAACTTATTGGAATCTCTTTGAATGATAGATGGCACAGGGGATCTCCCTGTGCCATCTATCATTCAAAGAGATTCCAAAGATCATTCAAAGAGATTACTGGACATGACTGTATACAATTTTCATTTTGTTATTATACTTTACGTAATCTTTATATATTTTACCAATTTTAGTGAGACTCGCTTTGATTTTTATTTTGTTTATTATTCCTAATACAGTATTAAATGACTCGATGAGTTATTTTGCTAAAGTTCAAATATTAAAGCCAATTAGAAAAATGTTGCTGGTAGAGGTAACGATCCAATAAGATTTGGAAGATTTGAATTTAACTTTTACACTGATTACACTCGTAATTAATATCTTTGTGACCCATAAATTTACGTAGGTACTCACTCACTCGATGGTTATCATCTAATAAACTGATACCTCTTACTAAAATAATATGAGTCAAAGCTTGTTTGTGATTAGGTTAGGCATCTTTTGCATTCATGTTACTATATGAAGCATCGAAAACATGTAAAACTAGACTTTCAAATTTAGAAGCCATCGATTCCAAAAAGGAATGTAACGATAGGGATGGGATGAGCAACGCCGCCGCGTCTGTCGAGATTTTTTGTGCGATTTTTTCGACGTTATTATTATGAGAGAAAAAATGCGGAGTCAGTAAAGCGGAACGTAGGGTGGGGGCTTGACGAGGGTTCCCCGGTTTGATTGAAGCGAGCAGGAGGGGGGCGGGGCGGTGACGTCATGCTCTCATAATAGGCCGTGGCGTGCAGTGATGGCCGCCGTTTATCAAGTACGAGTGTTAGCTTACACTTGGACTATGGGTAGACCAAGATTTGTTTTGTGTAAATGTAATTATAAAAATAAAATTAAAGTTTTTTGTTTGTGACTTTTAAATAACCTAAAATATCTCTACCAAGATTTTTTTATTTAATTTACCAATTTTGATCAAAACCATTAGCTTCAGTTAATTTTTATGTCGGTACATAGGTATATGCAAAGTAGAGATTATGGTTGCCTATAATATAATTGTTTTTTGAGGGGTTTGTGTATCAAAATTGATTACGAACTTGATGTTATTTAGCTATGTGTGTTTGTATAAAGTTTAGTAACATGCCTAAGGATTAGCTGTACCTTATTACTTGCTGTTTAGGATTTTTTTTCGTAAGAAGAAAATCCATAGAAAAATTACTTCACCGATATGGTCACAGAATTATAAATTTGAAGTGGGAAAGAGTAGGCCATACCCTTAAGAACCGATAGCCGCTGAATACTGGTTCTGGACTGGCAACCATGATACGGACGATATACACCGAGTAGGGACACCATCCACCCGATGGAAGTCGGTGGATGGAGGTGTAGTAACCACCCTTCCCAGATCTAAACAATCGGCATAAATGTGACAAGCAATCGGCTCATAGCCATGACGATCTCTTTGAACATGCGAGACCACTCTCGCCAAGTCAAGCAAATGCAACATACTGCCTAGTAGCCATCTTTGCCAAGTGTCAATTGTCATCTAGATGTCAGGCCTGAGTGTCAATTGTCATCTAGATGTCAGGCCTCGTCACTAAAAAACTTTTTTTTAGTGACGAGGGGGAAACCTGCTACAACAGATACAGAAACAGATACCCTACCATATTGAGGGTGTGATAGGGTTATGTGAGGTTCACGGACTCATGGACTCACTAAAACTCCCCCGGTGACCGGCCTCGATGTATGTCAAGGGGCTCCGGGATCTCTAAAGGAACGCACCGGCGGCCTCCTAACCTAACTTTAACATTCCTGGAGATGACCAAAACCGTTTGGCTTGGTATTTAAGTTGGCGCTTCTAAAGGAATTAATATCAACAGACTTTGACTTTTACAACCTTTAGCCCTATGCCCAGTAGTAGGCTTCGACAGGGTTTCAATGATGATGAGCTGGTTCGTTTAATACTTATTAAGCAGACTGGTTCCTTATTCACAACCTTTTACATAAAGGCTATATTTTTAGCAAATAAATTTCATTCTAAAATAAGCGGCTTTACGAGTACCTAGGTACAGGTAACATTCGTCAAAAATTCCCCGTCGGCTGTCACACATCAAACCAGCAGCGTGCGTGAGGATGGGCGGAGCGGTCGCGTGACGGAGCGCAGTTACAGCGGTACACCTCACGGCACATCACTAGCGACGCCTCTTCGTTGGTTAGCTTTGAAATGTTGGTAACATGTTTCAGTAGGCATGATTTTTTTTTGAGTGAATGGATTGGTTGGTATTAGATATCGTTACACACGGCACCGGCTAATGTATAATGCTAACGTATAGCAAAATATATAATTTCAAATACCAAAAAATCTGAAAAAGTAATAATTTGAATTTTAGAAAGATAAACAAACAAAACAAACACGCTCACGACTGCATTGCCCATGAGTGACATCCTCAGATACATACTCTTTGGAAATATACCTACATACTGAATATACGTGTTGGCCAAGCGGCCTGTACCCCGATTTCCAATAGAAGATCGTGGGTTCGAAGCCGTTTGTGTTCCTATTAATGTTTTTTTCATTCGTAATGTTGATGAGCACATTAGCACGTGCTCAAAATGGTGAAGTAAAACATTGTGTCCTCACAATATTTTACTTCACATAAATCCTTATCGTAATGGGCTTGGATGGAACTCCTCACGTGTGCTAACTATAGGTACGGTGCAAAACTTGGACCTGAGCAAAATGTAATGTCTTGAAGTGCCTCGAACTTCCCCCTACTTGGTATGGGGAATACAGTCGTGAGCGTGTTTGTTCCTTGCTATTATGACGACCTCTGTGGCGTAGTGGGCGGAGGCCCGCCTGAGACGCAAAAGGTTGTGGGTTCGATTCCCGCCGCGGGACAAATGTTCGTAGGTTCTTTACGTATTTATCTCGGTTCTGGGTATTTTCTATGTACATATATCAGATAAGTATTTACAAAAAAAAGTATATAAGTAATATATCAGTCATGTAGTTCCCATAATACAAGCTCTGCAAAAAATGCTCTTGTGTGAAAAATGTCCAGCATTATTATTATTATTAGATCTCTTATTAAACAGGTAGAGAAAGATCTGATGGTTAAATAGTTACTCGCGAAAACCATTCACATGCTAAGAATTTGCTCAGAGAACTCTATCTTGATACAAGATCTCTGCCTACGCTGATTACAGCCAGAGATCTCAATTACGAGAGACCTAGGTATATCCTAGATATATCATCTCAGTAGTTCAACAAGCCTAACGTGGTATACTTAGGTTATAATAGAACTGAAGAGGATTCAAGTAACTTTGGACCCATTTTCTCTGATACAGTTTCTACTTCACAGCTTAGTAGGTACGGTAAGTGTGCCTAAAAAACCTTTTGAGGCACACACCGCAGCTGAAGCTGTTTTCGTAGCTATAGCTACGGACGTTTATTTGTGGACCACATGACTGAGTGGACAAAAGCCAGCTCCAGTGCGGGGATGACCAGCTACTAAAGTTGTTTTAAACTGAATAAACGGAACAAACACTCTTTTATGATTTCCCCATGACAGACATAATCAGATACATACTCAGTGAGTAGATCTTTGACGATTCCAAGTAGGGGGTAGGCAGAGGCACGACCAAACGTTACATTGTGCATTGATCCGCGCTTTGCAAGTAGTTAAGAGTAGCATTCGACGTGATAGATTACAAGCCCACCACCGCTTATTGGAACACTAACCGATGGCACATGGTTGCACATTTTTTTCTAGGGCTTGCCGGTTTCCTCACGATGTTTTCCATCACCCTTTTTCGAACATAAATTTAACCTGCTTTTGTAATATTTGTGGGTAAGTAAATGTTTTTTTATTCTGACAGTCCTGCAGTGAACATATTCTAGCCAGCGATCAGGGGCTTAACCACAGAGTATTGCGATTCAATTCAGACAAAGATGTCAATTCCTGCTTTGCGGTTGAGAGCAGTACGGCGTTGTCATACAAACTTTAATCGCAAAGCGGGATCTGACATCTATGCTTGAATTGAACACTTGATGGTCAGGTCCCAGGTCTATGGTGCAGAACCGTTCATTCTCGAGACAAAACGCAGCACATTCTGTGTAATCTCAACAAAAATAATAAACCAATGTCTGGTACGTCTGCTGAGATTAAATGCAATTCAGTCTGCTTCACCGATTCCGCCGCAAGTTTTTGGACTGACTCACGATTTACGAAATGCATAAAAAATATAGTTAATATTAAAACTTCCTTGTGTTTGGTATTTTTGGTTGAACTTTTCATGGATCCTTACAAAGCTCAATTGCGTATGATATGAGTTAGAGTGGAGGATTTACGCCAACAAAGGTCATAAGTTCTAGGGAATTTACATCAAGCCTGCAGGGCTTGTTGGTTTATGGCTGTTGTCATATATCATAAACGTCAACTTAAAGGAATGTTCAAGGTAAATCAGAAGGTACCTTGAGATGACATTTGGATTGCTTTCTCAGTCCAGGAAATATCCTAGGACATTTTATAGACTAAATATACCAAAACCCAAAATTGAGGTTGAGTCGAATCAAGTGAATCTCGAGGTGATATCTGTTCCTGCCAAGTAATAAGTCCGTATAGGCATTTGAGCTAAAACGCTATTTGTTTGATCATGTATCTACAAACGAATAGTGTTTTTCTGCGAGCTCTGTCTAAAATTTAATAAAAATAAAATCTCATCACCTATAACAGAAGCATTCTCAATTGAAAGAGCTAATTCCTTCACGTTTTACGTTGTAAAGAAATCTAGGAAACAAGAAGAAAAGTAACCAACAGAACAAAAGTACCAAAACCTTTATCTAAAACAAGCATTTGGACAAATTAAAATTAAAACGTAATTATAAAATTATGGTAATGAGTCGTACTTGTATTAGGTACAGACAAGGCGTTCGTTTGTACAGATGCGCGGTGGCATTGCTGACAATACACCTACTTACGAAGGTAATGGTGACCTGAAAACTTAGATAATTGATTATAAAGATGGCAAGGTTAGTAAGAAAAATACATAATTGAACACGTGTGTTAAGTTACCAAATGACTAACTAAACTACTTAAGGCTTTATGAAAGACTAGCTTATGCCCATGGCTTCGTCCGCTTGGTACCCGGATAAAAAGTAGTGTATGTGTTATTCTAGAGGTAATGTATAAGCTATATTACTGTAAAGTTTCATCAAAATCCGTTCAGTAGTCAAATCCTTCACAAATTTTCGCGTTTATAATATTAAGTAGGACTATCTCATCTACCCACGAAATCGCCCGCGTAGTATCCTGATAAAAAGTAGCCTTATTATTCTTGCTCACAACTACTCGTCCAAACTTTCAACCGAATCGATTCACATCCTAACTTACGCATTATTATTAGATGCCTGTATAATACCTACAAGTAGAAGATCAAGCTTTGCTCGGGAACTGCAAGGAACTGTGAGCCGAGCTGACCGAACTGCCAGCTGACAGACCTCTTGTCTTTCTGACCCCTTCGTTATAGGATTTTTTCAGCTATGGGACCTAGTTTTTTTAGTCCCCAAAATGTCATATTGCGTAAGTTTTATCAAAATCGTTACAGGCGTTATTGAAAATCTCTTTGGCAAACAAATAATTACAATGATGCTCGTTGAGGAGGTAGTACCGTAAATTGTTTAAAAGGACTATTTTAGAAATATATTTTGACGACCTCTGTGGCGTAGTGGGCGAAGGTCCGCCTAAGGTTGCGGGTTCGATTCCTGCGACGGGACAAATGTTTGTAAGATCTGCAAATATTTGTGCAGATCTGTATTTCTTACAAATATTTGGGTGTTTTTCTATGTATGTATTTACAAAAAAAAAAAGTATATAAGTAGTATATCAGTCATGTAGTTCCCATAATACAAGCTCTGCTTTCTTTGGGACTAAATGATGCTGTGTGAAAAAGAGATAATAAGAGATCTATGCGAGAGATAAGGCGCTATGAAAAGACATAAGTAAACTCATCTGAGTTACAGTTACTAGCTAGGAGTGTATTGAAAACATTTAAATAAATGAGTTGACAATCTTCTTTTAGAAAATAACAGGTAATTTTGAAAGAAAATATCGTTATAAATCTCCTCAATAACGTTGCACGATAGAACAATTTGTAAATCGAGTTCGCCTTATAATTTCCCTTGACTTATTGTAATTGTAGCAAATATTGCAGCTCTGGCCTGAAACACTTGCAGCAATTTCGTGCACGCAAGAAATGGTGTGGAAAAAAGTTAGTCAAAACAATTTCAATGCTATAAGAATTACAAAAATAAAATTCATTCTTTCGTTCAGCTTTGTTTTACAAGCAGTCAAATTAGCAGATTTCAGGTAATTCTTCTAAGAAAGATAGACCATCTTATCCGAATAGTGATCTTTTGCCATATTTGGTGCAACCAGATTTTTCAAAGTAACGGCCTGGTTAAATTTACGCGTAGGCGGTGGTGTGGCAATTGAAAGGAAAAGGTGGTCAATTAATTGTCAAAGTTCGCGTTAATGCCACCGCCACCCGGAGCTAGGGCCGCTGCAGTGGCTAATTTAGCCGAGGATCTCAAGAGGCGTATTCTTGACAGCGCTTACTTATTTGAGCCTTTTGGGGTTGAGACACCGTTTTCGTGGAGAACCGGGACCCTTAGCGTATTCAAAATTATATTAGGGCGACTGATCTAAGCAACGCGACGCGTAGCTGGCTCTTATCTGGGTTTCAGACTGGTATCTAACGCATTAGCATTGCCATTCAGCGTAGCAATACAGCCAGCATTTTGGGAACGCATACGTCTTGTAGTGATCTTGACCTATTTATAGATCGGTTATTGCTCGCTGTTTCATCTGTATTATGTATATACCTTCCGCATTGTTGTAATTATAATATGTATGTATTTACAAACATTCTATGTATAATATGTATGTATTTACAAAAAAAAAAGTATATAATTAATATATCAGTCATTTAGTTCCCATAATACAAGCTCTGCTTAGTTTGGGGCTAGATGATGCTGTGTGGAAAATGTCCAGCATTATTTATTTAATTTTTTTTCTACTATTAAATTACAATAATACTACACTGTGGCTCTACCCAATGTAGGTAACCTAAAACTTGGTAAAGGACTAACGTGAGTTTTGAGTAGAAAACTCGACGGTCCTAATACAAAATAAAGGTTATAAAAATCATAAAATTTTCTAGGATAACCTTCAATCAATCTAGCGTCAGATCACCAATAAAATCAAACCCACATTATATCGGCAATCTACTACAAATCCAAAACGTATTCTGAGAACAATTTAATTGACTCTCTTTCAAAGCCGATACCTAATTTACAACGGGCATAAATCATCACATCATGTATAAAATACCAAGACAGTTGCCGTCAAAAGTGGCTTTGCAACTCATGTGACGAAATAGCTTTAGGATCAAGATCACGGAGACGATCCATCGAATATTTAAAAACTAATTGTTGACATAACCTACACGTAACAAATTTAAGTATGATTGGTAAACAGGTATGTGCTTTAGTATGCTTGGTATAAGAGTTATTTGGATTACGAACGCCTAATTCTCTTTAAATATTTTGGTTTGTTAGGTACCACAGTCTTTGCTTTTAATGGTAAAAGTTGGAATCCTACTAAAAAGCACATGAGCAGCTTTGGATATAAATATTATTTGAGGTATTTTATTAGTGATTGCCTTCACCTATGGCATCTGCAACAGACAGAGTATTGTTGTTTTCTTTGGTCGCTTGTATTGTACATCTACTTCTGTTCGTGACTGTACCAAGGATCATTCAGACATGTGGTAATCGAAGATCGGACAGATAAAAAATGGAAAAGCAAGGTTGATTATAGACGTGAGTGGCCTCCAGCATCTCAGCTAGAGGGTGGGTATTAGGCCAATTCGAGGATATAACTCATAACTCATTCACGTTTTAACAATAGATAACATGGATTTACTTAAGTGGCTATGAGTACCTATGAAGGTCTATTGCTTAGCAGTGAATAAAACAGGGAAGTCAATATAACTAGAATGTGGAGGCCAGTTTCACAAACAGTTAATAGCTTTGTGTTATACTTTTTGACACGTTCCTATTAATTAGCTCTAGATGTCCAATTGTTTCTTGGTAGAATATTAAAGTACTTAAAAAATGTACTTAGTCTAAATAACTAATCAAAAAAACTATATTGTAAATAATTAATTATTTTGCAACGACTTTATTAAACTGTTATTAGTGATCATCAATTAATGAATATAAGAACAATAATTTAAGTTTATTTATTAAATTAGGAAGTTATCAAATAGGTAGGGCAACGTTGGTTAATATCAAAAGTAAAAACTGTATTTAGATCGGATGTTATAAAATAGAAACTAGGTTGTAAATCAATTAATGAATGTCGAATGCAAATGAAACCAGTTTGTAACCGCTACCAAATCTTAAATGATTTACGTAATAGGTATATCTGTTGAAGTTTATGTTACTATAAGATAATGATAAAGCTTTTAGATTGAATCAATCATGATATTATAGAATTTATATATTATTAAATTTTGTTTACTTACAAGGAAAAATCTAACAATGGATTCCTTTCGCAGGAAAATTCTTGCATGTACTAGGAGAAAATATTATCATTTAAACTCAGTATATTGGTTACTTCGAAAACAATGAATTAACCCAAATTATTGCAATGTCACGTGGTCTAATTCCAAAGGTTTATGACAGTTCCAAAATTTCTTGGACTATACTAACTACATAAAAAAACGATCTTCTTTTTGGGCAGTCGGGTAAAAATAGAGAAGCTATGAAGCGAATGGACACTGGCCCTCAGGTCTAAGCAGACCTATTGTGATACTAAAATTGACAATATGCCATCGTTTGCTCTTTTAACACTCGTTAAAATAGCAGACGATTCACAATTCATACGACTGTATGGACAAGAATTTTCAGTTTTTCTCCTTTGGTATGGACTGCAGTGACAGAAGACCAAAAATAACACCTGTAATTGTTTTTAAGACGATACCAGTTATCACGAAGCACTGCAGGTTCAATTATAGCGTCAGATTTCTGAAAATATTCTTTGTAACAGTACCATTTTAATAGCAACCTAAATTTATTAGTTATTGAATGATTATTATGAAAATCTTATTTAACCTTAGTCGATATAAAAAATGGGTTATATACATTTCAAACTTTATTCAAACTTTAACAAATTCAACATATAAAACGATATAATCATTAATATTAAATAAAATTTCCAAAATTCGGCGGATATTTTATGTAGTTTTAAGAACAATCCTATAATTTTGCGACTAAAGTTACGCTATTACAAAATAACCAGTAATTTTTGCAAAGAATTTGATTGTATTTTAATTTTTTGGACGTGGTTCTGACTACCCCCTTCAGGTTTTTAGTAAGTCAATAAAGTCGGGGCTCAAAAAAAGATAATACGTCGATACACATGAAGAGGGTCCGGGTCATTTGAATTTATAAGCAAACTGTTTATAATTCGGTACAGTGTGCGGTGACCCTTAAAGTGTCCTTGTCCTTACCCAACTCAAAGCCTCGGAGACGTTTGGACGTTGTACCTAATTAGTGATAGTTATACCTATAGGTAGCTTGCTGACTTTTGTATTATTTTTATATATCATAAAAACTTACAGCCAAAACGTTAAAGAGACAGATTTTACAAAAAGATAGTACAATTAGTCAACTTAGAAAACCAAAACAAATACATTTTACTTCCCTGTATTTTTTTTTTGTTATGGACTCTAATATTAATTGTAAATAAACCTATCTTAAAACCTTCTTTGATATCATACAGCGATTGCAAGACAGGCGTTACAATTTGGTTCAGTCGTTTACAAGCATACACAATTACATACTAGCAAGCGAACCAACGAACAACTCATCCATCAATCTCCAAACACATACAGTATGTAACAAAAACCCTGTCCAACTCAATATTATATATTGCTATGCGATCGCGTAGGTGGTCTGCGGTTTTTTTTTCACTGAATTTAAACTATGTGAAAATGGTGCCGAGTCTTTTCAAAGATAAGTCTATACTTGGATAAGATTGCTATATTTTTCGGGAAAGTTACATATGTTTTGTTCCTTATATTAAATATTACTAATTACCATAGACCTGTTTGATGTGTACAAGATAAATAAAATAATTCAAATTATGGACTTTCATCGAACCTACGACCTTCCGATCGGAAGTCGGTAAGTAATATTATGATCTTATTACATAACATTACTTAGAGACATATATTAAGTATTTAGAAGTAATTTTAGGACTGAAAATGTTTGACATAAAAATCCATTGTATGGATCCAAATAAATCCATTATGCCTATGGTTCTAAATGAAAACTTCGCATTATACCGCGTTCCATCAGAAAGGAAAGACCGCCTCAGAAATTTTAATAAAACCACGTTTTCCGTACGTTGATAAATGGCTAAATAAAGATAATCACAAGTGAATTGCGGGTTTGACATGTGAAACCGGTGTTATTAATGTATATTATAGGGCTCGGTACACCCGCTCGTTTGTGAAGCGATTTTGTAAAAATTATCGATCGATTCTGCATAAATCTTGGATGCGCGCGCGCCTTCTTGTTAGATTCTGACCTTTACTTCTTTTTGTTTTACAAAGTGTGTTATCGATCATGTACCTATTCGATTAAGGATGTTTTTTATATTATTTTTTTATTTGATTCTTATAGATCCTATTGTGGAATATAACAGAAATAAAGGATACATATTTATTTATCCTTTAATTCCGTTATACACACCTATAACAGACACATACTTACATACTGCTGAACCAACATCCCTGTGTTGTGGAAATCAGGGTGTTTAGACAAATGCCACTTTCTTATGGCGTTAACGCCTGCGGAAAGTTTGAATTGTATGGAAATAACATTAACTGTGGAAATGTCACGTGACTGTTGCCAAGTTTTACCTTGAAGAATTTACGTTAGCGTGAAAGCTAAACTAAGCGTGAGGTATTTGTCTAGCCCTCAGGAACTACAAGTACCCTATCCTTACCAAACGTCAGCAGGAGAATAGTTATGTGGTTAATAAAATCGTATTGTATCATAAAAATTGTAAGAAGTTTTGAATAAAAAAAAAATAACATGATAATACATAGGTTAGGAATGTTTTTCTGATAAGACGCGAGCAAAGCACTGGGCAGAAGTTCTTCTTAACTATAATGCAAAATGCGGGCTCATAAACTGGCCCCGTTTCTACGTCTTTGGGACATTCTCCGATAAAAAGGTAGGTAGGTATGTACTTACATAGGTGTGTCTATGTGAACACTAACAAACGCACACAATGTAATAAATGGACAGACATGGCCTCATTCATGCAAAAAATGAAAATATCTAAGTTGGTCAAACTTTGTCAAAATATTACTCAAGTGACCACATATATGATAGGATAATATTTCTAATTTTGACATTTACATGACCGCCGAAAGTTAATTAAAATATTTAATGAGATGTCCATTCGCTTAGTGGGAGCCGATGACAACAACAAATGATATTAAATTAACGAAACACAAAGGTGGGCGTAATCATTTTGTCCGTTCAAATATAAAGATGAATCAAAGTAAATAATTTTGAAAAATAATTTTATTTAGATACTCCATAATCATCATCAAAAGCCTGTAGAAGTCAACTGCTGGACATAAACCTACCTAAAGAGTGCCATGGCAAAAAATCTTGGGTCATCTCTATCCACCAACTACCCGCAACTTTTACGTTATTATTGATAGGGACCTTTTCACGCAGCGACGTCCGGTTCATTGTAGCCATTCGTGAACCTTTCATCCTTTTTCTTTTTAGTGATTCTCGGTTCTGCAAGCTATATGACCTGCCCATTGCCACTTTAATGGGCTTGTTCTAAGAGCGACATCGGTTACTATTATTAGGAGGTATGGAGGTATGGTTATATTTAAATACTGAATAAGTTTTAATCAGTCAGTCATTATGATCATGATGTCTTATGCCCAGGGTACGCTTACGGAAACATTGAATTGTATGGAAATGACATTAGCTGTGGAAATGTCACGTGACAGCTGCCAAGTTTTACGTTGATAAATTTGCGATAGCGTGAAAGGAAAAAGTAAACTTGAGGTATTTGTCTAGACTCATGATCATGTGTTTCAGTCTGTGTGATCATGTGTTTTTCAGGTCAGTAGTATCGATAAGAATTTGACTGACACGTTCAATTTTCATTGGCTATTACTCCGTGGATAAGCCAGAGCATTCCGAATTCGAACAAAAATAAGCCGCCATGCTCCATGAGGTTTCTCTACCTATCCGCGCATAGAAAGTCGTGCGCGTTCAGTCACGGCGCATTATCACATCAACCAAATCTCTAAGTCTAGTGCACATTAAAATATTACATACGGCTCGCTTTATTAAGGCAGATTTAAAAAAAACTGTTCGTTTGATGGTCAGCAGATAGCGGTGAAAGGGACCGTTAGAATAATAGCTACAAGAAAATCTCCGCCTAGTTTCAAACTGCGGTGGTCATGTAGCTATCTGGATCAATTTATGGAGCCAGTTTTTGACGGGCCCATTTTGTCATTGACCTTTATCATGATTTATTAGTCGTTGATTTCAATGTATGTGTATGTTTTGGTTGAGTAATTAAAAACTTACTGGAAAATAATCCTACTTATAAATGCCAAAGTTTGATTGTTTGTTGCTAATAATCTATTAAACAAACGTAACGGCTGCACCAATTTGGATGAAATGTGAGACAAGTTTAGTATCTAACTTAGAACAACACAAATGCTTCTAAGTTTCTTCCATGTTACCACAATTCATATTACCAACTAATATTTTTTTTAAATTACTGATATTGAAACCTCGATAACCTTTTTACAAATAGTAACCTGTAAAACTATTGAAATGAAGCACATTTGCACAATAAATTTAAACATGTGGAAAACATTCTCATTATTTAATGAGACAATTACAATACTGCTCTACACAAAACCCAATTCAAGTGAGAACGTTATACACATGGTAACAGTTAAACGGTTTACGCCATAATTTTTTTCAATTGATTTAAATTTTGATGAATTTCACAAACCTACTCAGTTTAAACTACGTTCAACTATTTACTTGAATTCAAATTATTCTACATTATATTAAAAAAACAGTGAAAACATATCACTTTATTCAATTAAAAACCAATGAAAAACACAACAAAATATTAATAATTTGAAAATCTATTGTAAGTTTCCACAAATTGAATTGTTAAAATGATAACATTTTCGTACTTCATTAGCACAGTTTTTAATTATTTGCGTAAATTATTTGCTTATCTAAGTGGCTCATGAATATTTAAAGGTTACAAAGTTTAGAAAACCAGAAGCGGTTTTTTGTTAAATTGCAAGAACTGAGAAAAAACTAACAGACACGAATGGCCGTCCTTCGGGCGGTGCTTATCGCTTCATCATCTTCATAGACATCTCTATTTCGCTCTTTCTTCAACTCATTTATCAGTATAACACAGAAATGTGATTAATGATCCTAAAGTCTCGTACAACCCCCGGTACCTGCTTTCGGCTACTCCCACAAAAACCTGGGGAAGTATATAAAAGAGCGCTTATTTGTTAACGTCTCAATTAATCTTATGCATTTTTTTCATAAGAATTCTGGAAACGCCGACACAGCTGTTTTGTTTCATTTGCATTTTAATATTTCCGTTTGATATAATTTTCGTATTGGAAAGCAATAACCTGTTTGTGTCAGAGATGTCTATTAGTTAAAAGAAATTTGTGTGCCCGGTGCTGAATTTTAATTAACGGTTGTAAAAGGTAACTGTAAATAAACTTTAAAGGTAAGCAATGTAGACAAGACACAAACAATATAATCTCTACAAACCTTCCTGGTTTTTGTGCGTCAACCAAAATATTTTTTTAATGTGTTAAAAAAACTCAAGTTACTTGATATATCTACCTTCCCCAAGCATACTTCAATCAATATGTACCTAATAGCAATCTATAAATATTCTGTTATGTAGGTATAGGTAGGTTTTACCTATTGCAATGAATGAAAAAAATGAGTGAGATTATGAGTGGAAAAAATTTACGTTAACGAAAAATTTAAAATGTTTCGGTATCTACGAAAAATCTGTCTACAAATACGTAATACTGGGTTCTTGATTTTTCCATTAACTAAGACCAAATTAAAACTTACCGATCAATGGTTCATCCAATTTAAGTAAATGAATCCATAAAAATCCTTTAAAGTCATGATATTCACTGCGTCTTAGTGATATTAATTACTTTATTTTATAATTTATATACCAATTGAAAAACCATAAAAATAAAAGCTCATGTCACGAAATATCACTTAATTATCATTATTGTTTAATGTTTGTCTTTTATTTAATAATCATGCGCATTATTTGTCATTTAAGTTTGGCACAATTTAAATATTCTGATTTCGTTACCAACCACAAAATGTTTATTATTTTTTTTAACACTTTCTTTCCCCTCAAACTAATTTCAAACGAGCCGTATCTAATTGCGAACATCATAAACGATCCTTGTGATCGAGCATGTCACAAATCAATCGGCAACTAGGTAAGAATCCAACGCAGAAACAAAAGTTCAAGTTCGCGCGAAAATTACGTTCACACAAATTCACTATCACAACATCGCGTGGCCGTCACTGCACTATTGTCATTTCCGAACGTAAATAAACTGCAAGTATTTCACTAAAATTACATCGGTCGGCGTTTAATGAACGTCTGAACCCGCATTGAGCTAGCTGTCAAATCTACGAGCCGTCATAGTCCGCTGCCATGAGTGAGCGCACACATACGCACGGGCTCGTGTCCGCACGAGCACTAACACACTGGCAGTTTGTAGCGGAGCACAAACGTACGGGCACGCGCACATTCAAGGCTCATGATTCATACATGAATCGCATTTGTGTTGTGGCGGGTGGGAGTGCGAACATGTAGCGTGCTTTTAACGCGGCCAGACGAAATTATGCCTAACTGCAGAATGGAGTGAGGACCGTATAGGTTTTGTAAAACGGCTGGGTATGCGTGTCTATGTAGCCGATCACAATGAGAGATTAGGTGAATGCGTGTGAATGCATGTAGCGCGGTGTTACGGATCGGAAAACGCCGGGAAGAGATGTTTTGCTGTCTCTAAGAGAATTTAAATTTAAACCGCAATCCTTTAAGGTGGGTGAGTCTTATGTATCTTGTAACATTAATTTAATTTGAGTTCGTCATTGTGGTCATTAATTATGTTAACAAATTACTAACTAAACATTAGTTTTAATCAATTAATGCAAATAAATCTTGTTAAACAGAGAGTACTGATATAAACGCTTGTTCCATCAATTTACCTAATGAGCGATAAATTTATTGATAAACCTGACCACTCTCAGTAGAACTCAGTTGGCAAGACATCTTGCCCAGAATTCATGGACACCCTAAATTTTACCAATTCATGCCGACCTACGCGAGACTCAGTTTTATAGTCATATTATGAAATTTTTACTGCCTTTTTACCTGTAGCTTCGAGTTTACGATTATTAAGTGCGAAAAGCGGAAAGTTACGATAAATAAAAATCTTGTTTATGAATTTATGAATAATGACTTCAAATTATATCTACTACCTACACTCTTAGATAAAAAAATATTTAAATACGTTTTTTGAATAAAGAACGTACCTACCACCACATGGAATAAAATGGTTTTTCATAGGTAAGTACATTTTTCAACTGTCAACTCACACACACTATTGCACTTGTGTGCTCGCACAGTCCGTCTGTTGCGGATGGTGCGAATTTGAAAAACGACTTTATGCTAATCACAATTGAACTACAAATCGCGACGCGAGCACGTGCCACAAAGGATCACCACTGCACACATAGAAATAAATGTGGAGTTCTTGAATTGCTGCTAAGGAGAGTTCCTTAGTATATATTTTTTCTTACCTGAAACAAAGAAAATTTTACGTTAAAAAAAACAATTCCGTTTATATTATCTACTGATGCGTTACCAAAAAGCACAGAGAGATAGATAAAATAATAAAATATAATACTAGACATTTTTATACAGCATCAGTTAGCCCCAAGGTAAGTAGTCATGTAGTATGGGAGCAACATGACTGATATACTACGTATATACATTTTTTTGTGAATACATATGTACATAATATACATAGAAAATATCTGAAAATGCCTGAGACGCAAAAGGTTGTGGGTTCGATTCCCGCCGCGAGTCCAATGTGTGTATGATCTGCAAATATTTGTCTCGGGGGTGGGTGTTTTCTATGTATAATACCTATACTATAATATAATACCTATAGTATTTACAGAAAAAAAGTACATAAGTAGTATATCAGCCCTGTAGTTCTCATCAAAAAAGTACATAAGTAGTATATCAGCCATGTAGTTCTCTACAAGCTCTGCTTAGTTTGGGGTTAGATGATGCTGTGTGAAATAAATAAATAAATATAATTATAATATAATTTATTTTAACCCGTGAGAAATATTTGCAGATCGTACAAACATTCAAACTTAAATTCATATTTTTTTAGGACTTTTAAGACACTCATGTGAAACCGCTAGTTGAAAATTCTAAATTCTCGTTTCTTTGCTTTATCATTTATTACAAGAATTAGTTTAAAAAAATGATATTACTTATAGTAAACAATGACGCTACTGTCATTGGTTATCTCGAATCAGGAAAAATATTTTCGAAAAGTCGTTGCCTTCTTTAATCTTTGAACTGTGGCTTGCATTATCAGCTTGCGTACTGGAGATATCAAAAAGTCAATGTTAATTAAAAATACAGTGTTTCATCTCCTTAGAAATGTTTTAAATTGAGGTAGGTCCTAGCTTTTGTGGTTAGAAGAAAATTTTAATAAAAATAAATTTTCTAGTTGTAAAACCTTATAATACCTAACTTACAACGATCACAAAGGAAATCGTTCATACATTAAAAATCTTGTGACAAGTGAAGTAAAGGCTTTATCTTCTAGATTTTTAGGTGCCCTTGTTACATTATTAAGAAACGGGCGTTCCTAAATTCACGCGCGTCATGCGCGCGATGTAAGTATATAGCACTTCTTTTATGGAACGCTTTAAAAAACCAAGTAGTTGCGCTACTAATTTAAAAATTTACAATGGCTGGGTCAGAAGAACGACGATACGACTGTGTCAGTCCATACAGCTATGAATAGAGATTCTGTGGTCTGTTGGTCAAGTTCATTTTGATTATCCAATTGAAGAGTGTTTACCGGTAAAAGACTTTATTCAGTTCTTCGTTACCAATTTGATTGAAATCCGTTATTTCACAATATTTTTTCGATTAAAATCTATGCCTACTTATTTGATTGTATCACTTTAGATTTCAAATTATAAACAAATAAATTTACTAATGTTAGTAAAAGTTTCGTGTACATACATCAATAATATTTTATTTAACATCAAATGCGAAGATATTTATAGAGGTTATTTTTGTACCGAATACTGACGCCACATTCAGTCTATTAAAATTGGTTTAAACAACTTTGTTTTTTAATAACGAGTATAAATATTTTTGAAACTATTAACGTTATTTTTCTCTAATAATAATCATAACCATATTTATAATGGGTGTAAACTTTTGGATTATCGTAATCAAATTTTTTCTCGCATCACCTAACTTATTGAAAGGCCAAGTATTTTCACTGAATACATGATACTTCTATCATAACCGAGTAGCCGGATGGTACACAAGGGCTGCGGGTTCGATTCCCACTACGGTATATACCAATGTTTGTATGTGCTGCAGATATTTGTTCCTGGTATTCACACTCAAAGTTCCTGATACCAACGAAACAGAGAATTCTAGTCTAGTGTCAGGACTATGTGTGTGTCTGCTGGGTGTTTATTTATTTATAGAACAAACAAAAAAAAACTATAAATAAAACTGGCTTGTTATTTAATAAATTATTTATGTATGGTACGAAACGATGATATAGATGGTACAGAACTCAAGTCTGGTTTTATTTCTAGAAGAATAGAAGTGCCACTCTTAAAATTATATAAAATATTTCATTTAATCGTTTATTATAGAGTTCTTTGTAGTTTTAATCAATTTGCAATTTTGTAATTATTCACTATTCAATGTTGAAGTTCAACAGTGATTGAATATCTACATAACTATTTATAATTTATTGTTTTTAAATGTAATCTTTAAAAAAACAATAATTAGTTACTTTGATACTGAGTTCCTATATCATTCCGTAAACAAAAGTTGAATGAAATTTATAAACGAATGATTAATTGATTTTTTTTCATATCAGTCAGACGAGAGAGTTTAAAAATAAATAGATAAAATTTATAAACAAGGAGGTGAACGTTTTCAACGGAATGGCGGGTAGTAGGAGTATATTAATGTAAACAGAATAAGTAATGCCAACATTAGAGATATAAAATTAATTTATGTCGTCACTAAGCAACTATAAAATAAATAAATGAACGCCCAACAGACACATACAGAGGTCTGATATCACACCAGGATTACCTGTATCGTGGGTATCAGGAACTATAAGTACCGTGGCACCATAACACCCAGAACTGGAACAAATATCTGCAGGGCATGCAAACGTTTGTGCTACAGCGGGAATCAAACTTGCACCCCTTGCATTGCTAAGCACCCGCCCGCCATTGAGGTTATCGATAGAATATAGCACCGCAACACGTGACGCCCAAAATGTTTAGGCAAACATGCCACGTTGCACAAAAACATGCAACGTTGCCGATGACGATAAATATAAGAGTCTTGATTTCCTAAAAAAAAATACGCGTTTCTTGATTTTTGTCTCCGTTCAAGATGTATTTGCGCATCCAATGTTGTAGAGGTTCGCAAACACATTTTTTTTTACAATTGCTACTGAAGTCAATTCTTTAGGCAACATTTTGTCAACGATGACGTTATCATGTATGGACAGACAATGTTGCTATCAAAAGCTCCGTGTCGGCGCTCAACATGCTAAGCAATTATGTTGCGCGTCAATTGTTGCCTAGTGAATATATAGGTTTTACTTTATCATTTTCCTACCACATGACTCCAGTTCACATTCACAGCTTAATTAGCTTGTATCATTCAACCTTATCTAAAGCTTAGCATTTACATTTCATGGTATCGAAACAACAATACCACTGGACATTATGATGTAGATGTTACATTTCCACGAGGACGAATGATGTATAAACCGTGAAATTTTGAAAAAATAACCGACACTTCTCTAAACGCCCTCGAAGAATTATTACATTAATATATTTACCAAACACGCTCCTATTATTATGTTTTCATGTACTCGTTTGCGCATAAATTAAAAAGTTGTCAGTTTTTCTTTTGTCCCAACCCTTATTTGGTATTCATATTTGATATTTTGAAAGCACAAAGGGATGTAGCGTTTTTGAACGGTGTTTTGAAACGAAAATACAAAACGTCCGAAGCTTACACGAGAAAAACCTGTTTCACGATTTTGCTACAGAAACAAATTGTGAAAGAGGCTATCGCTCATCCGACGCTTTCAAGTGTTTATCTGCAAACTATTATGGACTCTGTACTTGAGAAATAAGCGTTTTATTCAAATAAAAGCGGTCGCATCACTTCAATTATGGTCATATTGAATGATATATGAGTTAAGTGAGGGATATCAAAGGGCGACGAGGGGCTGTTTATGAAATGTGAACTTTGAAATATGTACTATAATAGTGCACCCTTTTTTAATTTGTACTAAACTATAGACCGAAGCAAAATGGGGTCTCGAAAATATGTCGGGGTTTTTTTGCTGTTCGATCGATTCGCTCGCGTACAGGCATAGTATAATTTGTGACTATTTCATTTGGAATTTTCGTGTTTCTTATTGCTTCCGCAACAAATTTCGTGCGACCCAAAAGTCGAAATGATTGAACCTATCGGGCATTCGCCGGCAGCGGTCGACTCCAATTTAGTTTTTCGGATTAGATACGGCGAACATAATAACATAATTGTTCTAATAACAGGGCGAACGGTACGCCGTGCCTTATTCACTTTCCAAATTGGTTTATTTTTTTACGTATGCTCTGTCTAGAACTATTATGATTTATTATCAAATTTTCGTGCAGGCAAATTATGGTCTGTTTTTCGGGAATGTCCATGAATAGAACTTTCTCGCTCTAACAGCTTTACGTCGGCAGTCCTAGACAAGGACGGATATAGCCATTGTTTCCTTAAAAGCCTTCCGGCATATTTTATTAAATGATTAAGATGCTTTTTATGATTAACTTGTAAAATAATTAGTTAAATTAATATGTTTGGCATAAATGTATATTTTCAGAGCCACTTTTAATTATAATTAAGACATCTTACATAAGCATTTAAGACGTCTTAATTTTAATTAAAATTGAAACAACTCTAGAAGTAATTTTTAACTGTTAATTTATAAATGTTGAGACAGATTTACATCAAATGCCAAAAACTATCGTGAACTTGACTATTCATATTGTAAAAACGGGAATTTTCACGTACTGCACTATCGGTGAAGGCACCGACTAAGTTTCGACTCATTCCGAGAGTCTTCATCAGGGTGAGTGGTTGCGACTTTCTCCTTCCGCGTCGCGCCGTGCACTACGCGCTGCCGCACGTTGTGCGTGGTTATAAAGGCGCGCGAGTGGAGGGGGCGATTGTGTTCGTAGCGTTGTTGTAACTACTGGTGGTAGGGGTGCTACATCGTCTACGCTACTGCTCACATCGATGCAATAACCTATTCCTGGAGGAGCCAGACAGGCTACGCTCACTGTGGCAATGTCAGATTCGACTCCCCCGTTATCATGCAGTCCATACAGACATGACTTCCTCGATAGCTTCTTGTCTCGATAGCTTCGAGAAAAGTTTTTCGTTCCTCGCAAGATCCGCGAAGCTATGGAGATAGGTCGTCTACCAAACTTTAACAGAGACCGTGGATGGGCTTTTTCCCCCGCCTGGAAGTCATGTCTGTATGGACTGCATGATAACAGGGGAGTCGAATCTGACATTGCCACAGTAAGCGTAGCCTGTCTGGCTCCTCCAGGAATAGGTTATTGCATCGATGTGAGCAGTAGCGTAGACGATGTAGCACCCCTACCACCAGTAGTTACAACAACGCTACGAACACAATCGCCCCTCCACTCGCGCGCCTTTATAACCGCGCACAACGTGCGGCAGCGCGTAGTGCACGGCGCGACGCGGAAGGAGAAAGTCGCAACCACTCACCCTGATGAAGACTCTCGGAATGAGTCGAAACTTAGTCGGTGCCTTCACCGATAGTGCAGTACGTGAAAATTCCCGTTTTTACAATATGAATTACATCAAATGGTTATTATTATGGTTGATAAGAAGGAAATTGCTAGACATAAACCTATTCATCTATCTATCTAGTATATTAGCGCCCACCGATGGGTTAAAAAAAAATAAGTCTCTCATACGCTGTTTGCAGTCCTGGGCTGCCCTCATCCACTGCAATTCGGTCGGACCATGCAGTTTGAACATCAGCCAGGAGGTCTGCTTCTCGGCCATCTCGCACTCAACCATGGTGGTCGAGAGATGCGGGACACATTCAATAAAAAAAAATGATTTTTAAAGAAAAACATCACCTTTTTTCAAAATAAATGTACCCACATAAATACTGGCATGCGCAAATATTTTCCTAGTTACGAATAACTAAAAATACCTAAAGTTGTCTGAAATAGTGCGACCGACAAATGTTCATGACAAGCGGTTGCATTATACATGAGAACTGCCACAGAGCCGTATTTACATATAAAAACTTACTTCTTAAACAATTCGTTGAACATAAGTAGCAGAATAACTAAGAGGTCTACGACTCATTCACAAAAATAAAAATAATTGGCAAAACTTTTTGTATCTCAAGCATAAACTAACCTTCGTATTATTTTCACAAATGCTAAAATTGAGTACTTCCCCGTTCAACCCACAATTTTACTACCCAATATTATTTTTACCCATTCAACCCAAAACATATGCTCCGTTCTACCCAATCAAAAAATCTAAGTCACAGTGTATTCTAAACAGTACCGTAATATTTATAAAAAATCGAACTTGATGAAATTATTACTCACAGTAACTTAAAATTCTGTATCTACAATATGGAGGTAATACTATTTTATGTTAATGTTTATGCTCTCTAAAAACGAATGCATGTGCAATTTCTAGAACAATGTAAGTAGGCGGACTTATTGTTTTGTTTTATAAATTCGATCTCGAAAAAAATGTGATTTTGCATGGCTGATATTATGTACATAGATAACTTAGAAATGTAACTTTATATTTACCTACCAGACCTGAATCTGAACATTGATGTGCAATTTTTTATGTTAATTTGATTATGTTCGTTTCTTTAAAGGTTGATTAGTATTTTGGTTAGACTAGTAGACAAATATTTGACTCACTATTATCTGATCAAGACTGATTTTATTAATAAATATATTTAAAATAAGTATCTACATTTTTTTGTCTGTTGACCCTTCTACTTTAGTGTTTCACTGTGTCATTTATTTGAATTTAAACAATAGAAATTAGGAATAAGTAGGTGTGGGTACAAGGGGTAACTTGAATAAAATGTTTTGGGTCGAACGGGGAGGCACTCCTAAAATTTAATCAATCATAAATTTTCTCAATCAGGCGCCGAAATATTGCCATTATTTTAGAAAAAAGAACACGTGAAGTATCTTTTTTTACGTATTCAGCATCAGTTTTGAATTTGGAACATAAAATGCGCTGGTAATGTTGTTGGAAATTCATTGCCGGCATGCTGGATGCATGCCCAATGCACCCAGCACGCCGGCAATAATTACTACTTTGAGAAAAGCACTGTATATGCCTCGGCGGAAATGAAAATTGCCTGTCTCGTATCATTGAAGTTCTCACTTGCTGCTCGGCCTTCAAACTCAACCTGCAATTGCATATTTCGCGTCCTCTACAATTATGTAATTTTTTTGAGGTTTGCGACCAAAACGCTTACGTCAACGAATTCAACATATAAATAGATGATAAACACCGAAAAGTCACATACATAGTCCTGACCCCACACTATGATTCTCCGTGTCGTGGTCGTCACGTGGTTGGAACTACGAGTACAATAGAATAATACTCTGACAAACTACTGAATACTAATACTCGTACAAGCCGCAGAAAACCGTGCTTGCAACACTCACAGATATATGTAGTTTATGTTATACTTAATATACCTATGCAGTTTATGTAGGTTTTTTAAATTCCCTTGTCAATGTTCGTGTCCTCACAAAAGGCCCTGTCTGCAAACCAGCGCAGCAACGTACTAACACGATGCTGCATCAAGCTGAGACAGAGACCTATTCTGACCCCAAGCAACACATATTTTCTATAGGCTATATTCCCAGTATTTTCCCATGTTTTTGGGTTCAAATAAAAATATTCTTTCATTTTCTTTCTTTCTTTCAGATGTTATAATACTATACTAGCAACACTGATCGATCACATCTTCAGAAACAAACAAAAAAACACGACTATATTTCCCATTATGGACAAGATCCACGCACTGAGTAAGTATTAGATATGTACTCAGAGCTTAGATGTTTGAGATAACAAGCTACGGTAGTCAAAGGCACATCCCGATGGCTCATCACCGCTTATTGGGTTGTATAGATAGATGTATAATTTTTAAAAAAAATCCAACCTATACAGCATCAGTACAGCCAAGCACAAATGACAAGATAGAACAATAAAAACACAGTAAATTACAGTATAATACAAGATAAAACTGAGAAAAAACAAAAGAAGGAATACTTTCTAGGTATAAAATAACTTAATGATGCTTAGCTGTTGTTGATCTCAAATCTTAATATCTAAGTATAGTTAGGTACCGAAGTTTTGTGTGTAGTTTCGAGTATGAAGATTGCTGTACGTTAATTTAGCACGCTTAAACTTTAAGATGGTACAGGTGTCAAGAGTATTTTTAAGCGTGCAGTGCAGATGTATCTGAACACTAACTTACTAAGCTACTTCTGGAGTTGAATCTACGAAATAAATGAAAAACATAGCATCATTAAAAATAATTATAAACCTTATTTTTATCCAACTAAACTGTTTAAATTCTGTTGTTTAAATTTATGTAAATTGTCAGGGTTGTCACATATTTTTGTACTCTAAGCTAAATTTCATTAGATTGTCTCATTCATGAACCAGTTTCAATGGAAAAAGTCAATTTAAAATGGAGTTGTATCCTTAAAATTAGAAATAAATTGTTGTATTCTTTAATATTTCATTACTTTGTTCAGAATTTTTAAAATATTTTAATTAAAAAGCTATTTAGCCACGTACGTTATTGCAACCGCAACACTTCTGGTTAATAATGCATTTACAACGAAAGGGTTTGCATGAAATTAAACTAGAAATATGTAAATAACACGTTATGTTCATGAATATTCGGATGGGAGCGCCACCTCCGCAGATATCTCGCCTGGTGAAGCGGAAGAGACCTCCGACAAAGGACTGTACGACAATGAGCTCGCTAGGGTTGTCACGACGGATGACAAACTGAATCTTTAATTTTGACAACATCAAAATCTTGACAGAGAATACTATTGTACTGTCGCTATCCGTCAGGAAATCCGTTGCATATTTTAGTAGTTTACAATCAATAGGGTTGTATTTTATTCATCCCTACATCAATATGATAGACGCCAAAGGTGATGGCAGGTGGAGTATGGCCCTGATTGAGTGGTGGCCGAGAGACTACACAAGGAGCCTTAGCAGACCACCAGTTAGATGATGGACAACAACATTGCTGTTCAATCCAGGTCTCACTACTACACACTATCCAGGTCTTACAAGAGTAAGACCTGGATAAGAGACCTGGATTGGGATAAGCCCAGAACAGATAGGGGTGGTGTTTGAGAGAGGAGGCTTAAGCCCAACTGTGGGTTACCATAAGCTACCAATGATGATGGTGGCATTATTTCAAATCACATTTGGTGAACAACAATTCGTTTTTTATATTATTTTTCTGCCTGAATGCATTTGTTTTAATAATATTTGTGATAAAAAAGACCAGTGAAATGCCTACTGGTACTACTCTTGAAAACTAAAAGTTGAGAAACAAGCCCTGCACAAGCCCTTCGTAGTAAAGCGATTTTTTATGCAAGGTGAATAACAAACCGCTTAACTATGAAGGTAGTTAAGTCTGTACTGTTTGTGTATAATACTTGCTTCTTGAATTATCGTGTTTGCAGAATCCAGTCTCGGAATCTACACCTGCAGTAAGCCCAAATATCTAAACATTCACTCTGACATCGGGTTTGAATAATAAAATACATAAAACGACCTCAATGGCGAGGCGGGCGAGTAGCTTACTGGAACGAAAGAGGTGTAAGTTCCATTTCTCCTGCGCGACAAAAGTTTGCATGTTCTGCAGATATTTGTTTTGGGTCTGGGTGTTGTAGTACTACGGTACTCGTAGTATCTGTTGGGTGTTACAAAAATCAGACCAATAAAAAAAAATCATTTCTTTACTTGACTTGATCGAGAATCACGGTCTGAACTTCTCGTCTGAGTTTAATGGTAGTAATCGTATCACACCCTGTATGTTTTAAAATCACTACATTAACTACAACACCCCAAGTGATTTTCACAAAGAGTTATGTAAATATTGCCATTTTTTGCCTTCTAATATTATAAAATTATATGATGGAAGGCTTAGACGTGTCACGTCTATTGTGGTTAATAAAAGGGTACCTCCTTGTTTATTTAAATGAGCAGCATAAAACATTATACGAGCGGTTATTAAAAAGGATAACAAAGGTATACATGACACTGGTTAGATTCATGGTTTTTCAAAAGTCTTTCTTAATAATTTGTTTTGTACGGGTCTTTATCGCGTTCACCTTTTTCTTATTTTTTTCGCTTCGCGATCCTATTTCTGATACCCACTATACAAGGTGAATTATTAATATAATTATTGGTTTAGCAAAATAATAATCACTTTCTACCATCAAATTGGTATCAAAAGCAAATTCAATGAAAATCGCTATAATTTCCCCAGCAGTCACTGAAAACCGAATTCTAAAACTACATTTCCCCGTGAACAACAACACACAATAAACAAAAATAAACCGCTGTTGGCAACCCTGCTCTCTGCGTCCGACACAGCCGCCCGGACACGTTTCAGGATCATGAATTATGGCGCGGCCCGATGTGACTTTTCAATTTGAAATCATCAACCTGGAATTAATTTCATTTTTGAACCCCATTATTTCTGTTATCTACGAACGAAATCGCGCAATATGCGAAATTCGCGTTATTGCCGCATCGACAAAAATATTTCGCGGTGACGGCCGATGCGATATGGTGATTTAATTTCTCTTTTGTTTCTGTTTGAATGCGGATTATTGGATTTTAGCCGGAGTTTACTTTTCATTTTCTACGTAAAATAAGTTAAATATTATGGTCACTTGCTGTTATTGGATACCATGAACAATACTTAAAACGATCATTTCTAAACATATAAAGTATTTTTGAAACTACAATACGGTTTGATGTCATGATTTTTATGTCTTTTATTAAGAAGTAAGCCGCATTTTATTATTAAAAAAATCATTGTCCTACTCAGTCAAAAGCAACATGGTTTGCAATAATTGCAAAATTAACGTTGTAAAATATACATTTTAGGAACACCACATTAAACTAAATCCAATACTAGGATATTTAAAAAATAGTCTTCCGGGCGATTCATTTGTGAGACACAAATCTGTCAGCAAAACGAACGTTTCTAACCTATTCATAGTCTTCTCCTCAACTTTGTCGGAAAACCAAGCTAAAATAGAAGAGTTTCTAATAAATTTCAAATTAAATCCACAGCTCTTCATCAGCGGAATCACTGGTCGTTTAAATTTTTTTCAATGCAACACGAGGGTATTTAGAATTTCCACTCCTGTATATGCCAGGTCGATGACCTGAAATTCTTGCTATAATTTATCGATCTCTAATTTAAAAGCTTGCGGGCGTGAGTCAACCTCACCAATATTTTATCTAGTACGCCTATTATTTCACGAGCGAGTTATTTTTTTTAAGCAGTAATATTATGTACACATAATTTAGCCTCTATTGTCAGCTTAATCATAATGATTAGCATAACTAAAGAATAAACATAATTTTCATTAATTTGAAGACCACCAACTGTTATACAAACTATATTCTAGCAAGATACAGTAATACTCTCAGGCACATGGGTTATTTCGTTGTATTATTTTCACATAGTGAAGAAAAATTCCCAGGTCGTTTACGAGGATAAATCGAAGGCATCTTCCAAAAAGACGCTCTTGGATCCCCGAAGAGGGACCTTATAACAAAGCTAATATTAGACAATCATTTCCTGTCAAAAGGGAGGTTCCGCCCCCCGCCTGACAGATCGCGGCAGAAGGGGGTGGCTCGATGGAAAATACCACCTCGTCTCTCTAGATTCCCCACTCTCCGTGTTCGAGTGTGAATCTGAATTCTTATTTTTTGCTTTAACGTGCCGTGATGAATGGATTTTTAATATCCACTTGCAGCTGTCTGGATTCTTCATGAAAAATGCTGACGCGTTTTTGTAGCTACAAGGCGCCATCGCGTATAAATCGGAGTTCTTGTGTACTTTTCGTACTAGAGTTTAATATTGAAAATAAACACTGTCATTTCGAAAGCATAGAGGACAGGCAACAAGACAGCAGCATCCAGAGACGTCTCAATACATGTCGGGACTTACTTTGAGCAAAAAACTCTACGGCCGCTTCTCACGGCACGACTCTATTACCAGTCGGCCGCGGATAAATAAAACATGACGAGCCCTTCTCACATGTACGGATTGCTTATGTATGTGTTGCGGATGTTAACAGATCTCGATTCGGTTTCATTTGATTTGAGACGCTTTCTATTCAAGCCAGTAACTGGAGCAATTTACTATTTATCCATGGAGATTTCAGTGAGGCTGATTATATTTTTTTTATTAATTTTCGTAATCGCTCACTGATTTCAGACGTCTTATTACAAAAAATCGTTGAACTGAAGGAAAATATACATCAAATTGCGACTGAATTACCGCTTGTATTGTTACCATAGCAACATATATTATGGATTACCTATATGTCCTGAAAACTTAAAAGACAAATCCTACTACTATTATAATCGTGAAAGTTTGTGAGGATGGATGTTTTTTACTCTTTCACGCAAAAACTAATGAACGGATTTTGATGAAACTTGACAGTAATATAGCTTATACATCAGAGTAACCACACACTACTTTTTATCCGGGTACCACGTGGGCGAAGCCGTGGGCAGAAGCTAGTGACTGATAAGTTTGTATTTGGACTACCGAACTCTGGTTTATTATAGAGTCAACGCATCAAACTATTCAATGAAATATGGAGTGCAAATGCCACATCGAAAATATGTACAACGAAGGAGCTGTTCTTAGTTCTGGTATACAAGGTTCTCAAATGGTGAAACAAACAAAGATGACGTAATGTAGAAAAGCTTCTCTACCTAAAGGCCGGTGACATCCTAAAGGTTGTGAAAAGTCTGTGAAGATTTACATAAAACCATGCCATGAGCTTACTCATGGCATGGTTTCATGTAAATCTTCAAGGAAGGCTATGTCCAGCCGCATCGCTGTAGGGACCGCTACAGACAGTTGTTGATGATTATATCGATAACTACATAAGCACAATCAAAGCTAAGGCACCTTTAACAGTTCACTGTGTGTGGCATGACCGAACTGATGACCGGGAGAATCTTGCGCAGGGTACAATAAAAACGCGTGAGCATTGACGCTACATTAACGCGCTCGCCATAGTTGGCACAATATAGGCCCCGCCTGCTGGCAACCGTCGCACTTCACTGAATATCAATAGTGATGGATCGTTTATCTATCGATAAGTTTTGTCGATATCGATATATGATTTTATTGATTGGTTTGAAAGAATTGTTTGAAATATCTTGCTTTGGTTAATTGTAAACAATCGTACCAAAAACGAAAAGTTATTGCCAAATTAAGAGGTTTTAATGTTGACCTTCGGCAGTCTAGATAAATTGGCTTCTCATGCAGACTCTTAAATTGACCTGCTACAGGATCCATTCACGATAGTAGCCATAACGTAGTTTGTAGTTTCCTTCCCAAAGTCTTTGGATTTTATCGTCCTTATTGATGAAATAATTGGTTGTGGAATGGTTGAGAAATTGCAAAACTAATGACGCGTAGAAAATCGTAAAGTCTAAGTAGTCAGTAAACTACAAGTAAATTCATCATTGTCTTTTCATGCGAATTGCTTAATTATGCTGAAAAGAATCAATCACTGTCACTTAAAGTGTTAATAAGATGTTGTAAAGAGTTTATTGCTTACTTAACAACGGAAAAATTTATGAAGGGAACTTTATAGGGTATGTTTTCTCATACTTTTAAGGTAACAGAAAAAAAAGAAACTAATTTTACTTTTGATGCATAGAATGTGAATGTTGCGACTAATGTAACGAACAAGCGATAAAATGATAATACAACAAGTAAGAAAGGAAAGAAAATAGTTGCAGATGCGTATTATAAGCAATAATTTATTGCTCAAAACTTTTGTCACCAAGTTTTTCAGAATTTCGTAACTTCGATAAAAAAAAACTGTAAACAAAATTACGCGACACGTCACTAGATGTCGCAGTTGCGATACATTTTAATTGCACCAGAGTTCTTCGTCTATAATTGTTTTTCAAATTTCGGCTTCAAGATAGATGGGAACAACGTCGGAGAATTCGTATAACAATGGCCACCACAATCCCAGCGATAATCTCTGGCACAGAACTAAAGCGGCTGTTCCTTTGCTTCAATCCACTTGGCACTCAATAACTTTCGTGCGGTACCAGCTACCGAGTGGCAGAATAATTTGTGTGATCTTCACACTACAATGTTCACGATTGATGGCTTTTTAAAACTAGAGTTTGCGCGAATATTGAGAGTGCCGCAGATGAGATGCAGAATGAGAAATGGAAGGTGAAATAAATTATAATTTTCAGAAACATATCACTCTTCTTTGATAAAGATCTTAAACCTTTTTATCAGGGTAATTCTGAAGTGATAGCTGACTGATATGATATGACAATGATACGCTATTTTGTATTCAAGCAAATGACAGTTTTGATTGTAATGTGTAAATAAGAAATGTTAATAGACGAGGCGCGGCATTTTCGAAGCGATCCATTAAGTTCAGAACGAAAGATCTGTTATGACAGCACATACACCGGCGGCAGAGCGTGTTGACACAATGCGTTCAGTGGATGTAGTGGCAAGGAATATTTATTTATTTATAACATTGAGGGGCTGTAAATTAGCAGTGAATTTACGGTGCGCAGAGGAGTGATCTTAGTTTATTTTTAGCTCATGCGCATGATTTAAACAGCTCTCGAAGCTCGGTTAGAAATCGAAACTGAGGAAATGCGTTTTTGTAATTTAGAACCATTTTTATCATCAAAAATGTTCATCTGCTCTTGTCAGTATTGGGGGTTAGCATCAAACAATCGCATATTACAAATTTATAACGTTATAGGTAATATGAGAATAGGTGCTGTTTTTGCACGAAAACTTAGGTAGTCACCCCGAGATTAATGCGACATCCGTTAAAGTAACGCGTGGGTCGGCGTAGATTTATCTTTGAGATAACTTCATTTTGTTCATCTTCTTGGTCATTCAATTTTATTACAGATAGACAAGAAACATTCGAACGTCTTCATTTGGTTATTCAAAACAACATAATTAAGTATCATCGTTACCTACAACCCTTTTGAGATTCGCAAAGACAAATGTTACGCAATTTATAGAAGATTCGTTCATAAGCGTCTTTTTACTCATTTCCCCCTCCATTTTGTGTTATTAAATAATTCATAATAACAAACTAACACCCACAAGACAAACAAACAATCACAAAGGGTTATGACTATGTAAGTGACATAGTGATTCCCTGTGTCGTGAGTATCACGAACCACGAGTACCATTGTACCAAAACACCCAGATCCGGTACAAATATCTACAGAACATACAAACATTTGACCCGGAGCAGGAATCGAAACTGCATTTTTGCATCGCAGCCGTCTAATTGAACGCCGCGTCATCGTGGTCACCAATCTTCTCTCCATACTATTCACCTGCTAGTCGTTTTTCATAATTTATCATTCAACTAAGCGAATAAAGCTTGTTTCATCCAACAACATTCACTGCCGTGTATTTAGTTCTAAGTCACGAAAACAACATAGTTGGCTCTATTTAATATCATCTGATGTACGTGATCCTTTGTATCTCTGAGCTCTCACGAGATATTCCTGCTACTGTGTTAATAGGCTTGGTAACTTCAGATTGTAGATACCATTTCTCTGTTCAGTCCTATTCAATTAATTATCTTTTATCGTTTATATTTGTTGGTTATTATTATTATGATAAATACATATCTACTGATTTATATAAAATCTATGGATAACATATATGGCCTATTGATTAAGTAAAAAAACCCAACCAATCGCGATGGACCGATGCCATCTTTAAAGTTGTAGAAAATTGGTGGATGGAGGTGGCCCATGCCCATTTGTCATGGAACTCTTTAGGGAAGGCCTATTGTATGTCCAGTAATGAACTTCTAAAGGCTGTTGATGATTATACTGAATCTTAAACATTGTCTCACAAACAATCGGCTGAAAGCGGCTTTCATCGAAAAGATCAGAGGTCACTAAACTCCTTCGTCATTATAGAAAACTATTCGAAAGGGTTCGCACTTTCCTTCAATAAATAGTTAAAAACACTCGTTTAATACTAACCTTTGATAACACCCTCATTAGTCTTGAGTTACAACCCAACTTAAGAATTTAAATGTATCGTAAGCACATCGCAGCAAAAAACTAAATGACGAACGCAAAGTATAGAGCCATAAAACGCTCCATCAATAATTCAATGTTTTACAAACAAACATAAAGGACTTAATTCGAAAACGCAAAACACGTTAATGATGACAAATGATCAAAAAATACACCTAATTTGAGTGAACGTGTAAATTAATAGTGATGTATGTCGATATAATTCGATGTAATGACGAATAGTGCGTAAACGTGTTTGACGTGCGGATTAGCGAAACAGCGGTTATGATAATAACATGTTCTATACACTGAATAATTCTAGAGTAGGAAACAGTCGCGTGAGTGTTCTAATGCATTTGTGTATTTGCATGGATTCTAATCGCGACATCTGTATGCAGACTTAAAGGTCAAACTGGGTTCTTTGTTTTCGAAACAATATTTTAAACATTTAACGCATTTGATTAATGCTACCCACATGCTATAAATGGGAACACAACATCTGCAAATTCACGATACATTGACCCGAAATCCATAGCTATTATACAGCTATTTTATTTCGGTGATAAACGATAAGAAAAGAAAACACTTCAAATATCATACGGGTGTCCCGTATCATGTGTGTTGCACAAAAAAATCGATTTACCTACCCAAAAGTAGTTGTGCTTGTAAACACAAGAATATTCTAGCAAATTCTAGAGCGAGGCGCGAACACGCCGGCCGGTGACACGCTATCGTGGGGCCACGTTCGGAGGACATAAATCACCGACGCCGCTTGTTTTACCAATAAAATTGATTCTTTCGCGAATCACGAGCGAGATGAGCGTAAACTTTTCGATTTTACGTTTACCTTAAACGCGTTTGAAATTCAAAGTGCACATACATTTTCTATTCGATGACAGTTCACGTAGATATTATTATTGAACAAAATTTATATAATGTTCATAACAGATTGAATTTTGCGACAAAAATTCGTCACCAACGGATCATCGAATTTTATTGATAATGTATTGTGCTATAAAAAAAACTTGTTTTTAAAGCGAAATCAAATGGAAACGTATAAATCAAGTCATTCGCCATTCATAATCGATTTCAATAGCAACGCATCACTAAATGGGGTCATTTATCAGGAATACATAAACTATACGCGTGCCAAGCCCAACGTTGATAAGTAAAAAATCATATCATCTATTGACAGAATCACCCTTACATCTAAAAAGATTTATCACTTCCAAAAAAATAAAGCAATTAATTGTGTTAAAATTATATTGGCATCCGCCTAATTTACGGTTGAATATCGGTTAATAGAATACCAAATTGCATTTATCAAATTGCGATCATGTTCATATTTTATCTGCATACATAATGAACTACAATTTGAGGTTGCATCAATGTAACGTTTTATAAATTGATAATTTATCGAAGTGGAGCGAGTCTTGCGAGAACTTTCTGAATTTACAAACAATAATTCGTCCGTTGATTTCGTTTCCTAGAAAAATACGGGATAACTGTTCGGTGACAATGTTGTGTGGTACCAGAGAAAGGTTTATTATTTATTAGACGGAAAACAGAGCAAACTAACCAAAAGTGTCCGCGGCGCGGAAGCAGCGGGACACAACAAAACAAAATAAAGAAAATAGAATGACGTGCGTTTGGCGCTACTTTGAAACTACACTTAGCTGGCTGAATCATACCTACACGTACCTTCATAATTGTTTTATATTTACAGCTACTTTTCAATGTGTATGTTTTTTCCGATTTTTTTAATCAGTTCAATATACACGACACCATTCTTCCTAGCTTCTCAAGTAGAAACTTTAATGCTTTTAAAAAGATATTACGTATGCAGTTGTAACATTCAAATAGTTTATGTCCATCCTATAAGAATTAGCTTTTCTGTTAGTGATACATAGCAATTGTAAAAATCAATTTGGCTTGAGGTGCAATTTTGCAAGCGTTTTGTTAGTTTAGTGATTTTGTTTAACAATTTAAATGTTTTGCATTAACTAATAATAATATTAAAAATACAAAACAACAAGTTGCAAAAAAAAAAAAGAAATTTACTTAAAACTTCGACGCATCTCTAATAAACCTTTCATAATTTACAAGAGCAGGACGCCAACACCCGAAATGGAAAGCGTGACGGGAAAACGAGACAAAAAGACGATGTGTAGGTAGGTACTTACTTGCCCGGCAAAGCTTTGAATCCTCTGGGGGGTTGAATGGACGCAAGTAGAATCCAGTGTTGGGAAATGATTGTGCTTGTGGATGGATTTAGGAGATTTTTTGTGATCATGCAGCTGCTTCCGTTCTAAAAACTTGAATGGAAAATATCTCATCACTTTTATTAATGTTGTTTTTTTACATATAATCAAAGAAAAAGTGAGGTAGTGAATTTTGAATTTTGAATAAGCTGGCATTATCATGACACCTGCTCTCACGCACATCAACATTTTGAAAATTCAGTAGAATAAAAAAAACATTGAGAAGCATTTTGATAATCTGGACAATGTATGATAAGCATCAAAAAAAGTTTGCTATTATTTTGAAATGTAAAAATATTTTCCTTAGCAATTTTTAAATAGATTTACTTTAAAAAAATATGTTAAGTTTCAAACTGATTATTATGAATGATTACCTAAATATATAATGTCACCAAATTTGAATGTATAAAAGACTGCTAAGACTTTTAATTAAAGTTTAATTTGTAGTATTGTAACAATACTTACCTAAGTAAAGTTACGACAGTTAAAATTAAACACAAAAAACAAAAGAATCTAAAAGCATTTCTATCCGGTCAGCCGTCATACGAGTACAACCAACTCCCAACACATATGTGATCTTTTATTTTCCTCCATTTTCCATTTCCACTAAAACGAAAGCGACTTTCCACCGCAACTTTTTCCGCTGAAAAGCGAGGAATTGTAGAAAAATAATAATAAAAACAATGAGCTGAGAGAAATGGATATAAAAATTTGCTTTGTCATAAATCATGAAATGCTTCCGGTTGGTTTGTTACAAAGAAAGTTTACAAAGACAAAGAAATAAGAGAGAACTAATTAGTGGAATGCTTTAGCTTTTATACCACTTTACCAATACATAACATTATTATAACAGATCTATTTACTTATATTAAATGAACGAACATAGGTATTTCACCAAAGACCCGTTTGAAAACGTTTACTACGTTTACAACTATTTTATTACTGATTAAAAAAAATCCGCAAAAAAGTGAGAAAAAGAGTACCTCGATTGGTCTGCCAATAATTCACATACCTATGCCTTCACTTCTTCTATTGATCATGGAGCATACAAACATGTCGAAACATTGCGAAACAATAAAACTCAGAAAGTATGCTAAATATCTCGTTTCCAGTAAAAATATATACATAATAACTATGTAAGGGCTAACACATGGACTTTATATTAATAACGAGTCATTCTGTCAATGACTATGCAAAACTCTTTTAAAATAAAATAGGCTTATATAAATCGTATTTTGAAAAAATAAATATTTAAACCTTCAGGACTTCCAAGCGAAGAGAATCCATTAAGAAAATCAAAAAGATCTGCCTTCAGGCCGCGACTATTTTCATTTAGCAAAAACAACCCATAAATTGTCATCTTAACGAGATTTCTGTTTTTGCAGCATTCGCCATTCGCACCCTAGAGTGTTAGGTAACTAGCAGGGTAGTGACGTATCGCTATGCTGCTGTCAGCTGTCAGCGGCTTTTGTGAATAGAAATTAGTTGCCTTACTGCTTGCTTGCATGTGATTTTTAGCAAATTGTCATTTGGAGGAAGTCATCATCTGCTCTAGATTATTTGTGGTTACATCATACCAATGTTCAGCAGTGGTTATCTCTGAAAGACTCTGAAATCGAACACTCTCAACTTGCTTAATTGGCCTCATTAAAACAATTAATCTGATTACAGAATTTTATGTAATTGTTTCACTATATTCGTATGGCAAAGTAAACTTTGACACGTCGCGCATGCGTACTATAGTGCGCGTGAGTGCGTACATCCAGGATAGGTATTTATTGCCCAGGCAATGTTTAGCATCATGAGGGTTTTACAAAAACCTAATGAATATGTTATTGGTTTTTTATTGAGTTCGGTGAAAAAAGTACGTATTAGCATATATAATTTGCAAATGCTTTTTTTAAACAGAAACACTACATGAGAAGTTTTGACTTTCTGGTCACGTTATTTGCACACTAGCTTCTGCCCACGGCTTTGTCCGCGTTGTACCCGGATAAAAAGTAGCCTATGTGTTAGTTTGATGTATAATTTATACCTACTACTGTGAAGTTTCATCAAAATCCGTTCAGTAATTTTTGCGTGAAAGAGTAACAAACATTCATCTTTCGCGTTTATAATAATAGTATGATAATAAATGAGGATTTTGAAATTATTTTAAAAAATTATACTTATTATAAATATCATCATTATTATCATTAACCTGGTTGAAGTCTAGTGCCACGGTAATTTTATTCTCTAGCGGTAAGTTTGTCAAATATGATTTTTACTTTAACTCTGCTGTAACTGAAAAAAACAAACAATAAAAAGGTTCAAAATAGTGATACTAATAAGGCCTACTGGTTTTAAAATGTTCAAGGTAAACAAAACTCAATTTACTGTCTATCAACTTAGTAGGGGCAAATGTATTAAATTCACTTCTATCAATATAACTTTATACATTAACAATGATCATCTCAGAAGCTGTGACTAAACTCCCGAATCATAATTAAAGTGCCGTTTTGCCGTCATAGCGTTGCCGTTGCCCAAATTATCCCGGCGTCTTGTGTCATCTTGTCCCAATCCAATATGGCGCCATAAATCCTTAGGGGGACGCGGGGACGTTGGAGGGGGTACGTCACTCAAACTTTCTCTGTACTCCATCCGCTTTCTTGCCGGGTGGAGGGATAGCCAAAGTGTTGGTTTTTCTAGTTGTCTATGGGTTAAAACTTACCTTGTATTCTATTTTATCTAAGTATTTTTTAAATCGTTTTATTTGACTAAATTTACTATAGCATTTTTACTTGATACATTTGAATGTAAAAAAGTACGTTATTTACAATAATTATAATATTATAATTTCTAAGATATCATCGCATCGTATCACAAAATAATAAAATTGAAGTCTGAAAATAGCCACCTCCCCGCAGCGGGACAAATGTTTACATTTTATGCAGATTTGTTTCTGGTCTGGGATGTGGTACCACAGTACTCTTAGTTCCTGATATCCACGACACAGGGGATCGTAGTGAAGGATCCGGACTACATATGTGTCTGTTTTATGTTTATTATTATTATTATAATTATTAGCTAAAATATATTCCCATATATTTTAGAGTGCAAAAGATTCTATTGAATATTAACCTACTTAAGCTGGTTTATAAAGTTGTTTCTGCCAACGCTACGAGCATGACGGTCGGCGCGTTGGTCGGCTCCGTGGAATTCTTAGATAGAGTTCGAGCTTTGGGATGAGTAATCTCTTTTGTTTTTCTAGAAGCCGCCGATTTAGCTGTACACGGCGATTACAATATGCAAGACAAAATAAGAGTATGCTAAATGTGCTAATATTTTACTATTGTTATTTTTTATGAATGTTTCTAAAATGTAGAGCAATTATCAAAACGCTTACAGTAACAGTTTACCAAACGTATGCTTGTATAATAATGCTGGACATTTTTCACACAGCATCATGTAACCCCAAAGTAAGCAGAGCTTGTGTTATGAGAACTACATGACTGATATGCTACTTATATACATTTCTTTTGTTACAACAAAAATACATACATATTATACATGGAAAACACCCAGACCCGAGACACATATTTGCAGTTTAAACGAACATTTGGTCTGGGTGTTTTCTATGTATATTATGTATGTATTTACAAAAAAAAATATGTATATAAGTAGTATATCAGTCATGTAGTTCCCATAATACAAGCTCTGCTTAGTTTGGGGCTAGATGATGCTGTGTGAAAATGTCCAGCATTATTTATTATTTATTATTTGTCCCGCGGCGGGAATCGAACCTGCAACCTTCTGCGTCTTAGGCGGGCCTTCGCCCACTGCGACACAGAGGTTGTCAATATTATATGCCAATATTGTTGCATATAAAAATGGCGAACCCTTTGATAGGACTTTCTGACAGTATAAAACAAACACTCGACCCTTTTTTGCATTTTAAAACTAGAAAAACTGTTCTAGTTTTAAAATGCAAAAAAGCACTCCACTCAAATTAATTGATTTTGTTCTTTATTTTCTATCTTTCTCATTTATTTATTGTAAACGTAGGTATTGAACTTTTCTTACTGTAAAAGTCTGTAGACTAAATTATATTCAGCCATTTTGATACTACTCGATGGAGTGACTCAAACTATAATATTGGATCTATGTGCACGAGTAATCCCGATAATTTAATCAGAGGAACCCCCACATACGGTAATCTTATTAATACTCGCGTGACCAGAGGCCATGTTACCTAGATATTGGTTTTCAATAAAGTGACCATCTATCAAGACGTCTTAGCTCAGCGGGGGACGACTATATTAGAAACGTTCGTCAGATGTGTCTACACCTTAAGGTTAGGTGCGTTACTCACAAAGTACGAGTAAACAACGGAAAAACTATTTTTTATAAGGAAATACAATTTTCAATGTATTCTCCCAGTGTGTTACGAGAAAAATCTCAAATAAAATCTTTTGTTCCTCATAACACAATTTTAATTTTAAATTATGCAACAATTTTAACAAAAATGTTAAAGTAATTGAATAAAATGCAAAACAGAACAGAGCTGGTGTAACTTTGTAATTATATAATAAAATATTCATTCAGATTTCTAAATATGTGAACAAAAATGTGTTAGAATTAGAATGCGTGAAACAAAGAATTGAAAATTTGCTGCAGAAATAAATTTACTCTTCGTTAAAGCTAAATTGAACTTTATTTTGTTAGCAATACGTGGTCGTTGTATTGCACTGCTAAGTTGGTGCATCCGTATTCTGGAGCTAAGTTTACGACGTAACGGTACGGGGACTGCGGTCGAACTTTTCGGGTTTTGGCCAAGAATTAATTATGCAAACAAAAGCTGGGTTATTGTTTCCTCTGACGCCCGGAACTGTTTGGACGTTTTGCGTAATTTTGGACAAAACATTGTAATAAGCCACATGTTTCGACTTGATTTTTTGTTGCTCAATTATTACTTGTTTAGAATCTGCAAACCACTATTCAGCAGCGTAAATTACTGCTTTTCAAATGTTTTTGTGCAGATTAAACTATATAAAGATTGATCCCTTGATATTATAGGCTCAAAGTAATCTTATGTATGGTTAGTCGTCAACAGTTTTGCCGTATTGAATTAAAATAAGTTCTGACTTGTAATGCTAAGACACAACTTTAGCAATATTTTCACCTTGTTGCAATCATTAGATTGGTGCTATTTTATCGATCTAGGAGGTTCTGAAGTGAAATGGTCCAATCAAAGCCTTTTTATAATGAAGACTAGGTTCTTGGATTAGACACTTCTCTTACATTTGAAGAACCTTGACTAATGTCTAACTTTAAAGTCGAAATTTAAGAGGAACTTCGTGCTAATGCTCTGCTGGCGGTATTCCAGATCGGTAATAAGGAAAGTTCGCTTCGTAACAATCGGAACGTATTTGATTTGGTACCACATAAGTTAGGTTATTAGTTAGTCGTCAATAAATGTTACAAAATATTCTAACCTTGTAAAAGTTCATTTTTTAATATTTTGTGTTAGTACTAAACATAAAAAAATAGGGTTTCTAAAGCTCGATCAAGGATCAGATCTAACAGTAAAGTCGGCTTTTGTTACATCCAAATGATTTATGAGCACAGTAAAATTATGATTAGAATAGTCGGTATTGAGACGTCACTCTGTGGGACTTTTATGGCCTCATTTGAACCAATTTAAGAGCGCTTCCTTGAACCATGACCAACCAACCAACGACCAATTTTAAAAGACCTTTTCCTTACTAATTTGTGAACAACCAATTCGAAATAGTATTCCTAAAATGAAACGTCTCTAACTAAACTGGACGCACGTAACTTTTTAATTTTTATTTAAAACCCATGTCTACCTACCTACTCAGTTTCGTTGCGTTCGAAATTTTAAATTGGGAACGACTACGACATCGTAAACTTTATTGCTGTTGTGATGAGGCGTGTGAATATTTAGTGGCCTGTTAACTTTATTACATTGAAGCTGATTGTCTTTTGAATTTCGAACTATTTAAATGTAATAAAATGTTAACACTTTATTTCTATGATTATTTTTAAGAGTGGCGATATCTAAATGCGTACGAAAATAAGAGATGGCGGTGTTATAGAAAAAAGACCTAATATCTCAAATGTCAAAATGTGACATTGAGTGATTTGTAGCTAAGCTCCGCCTGTCCCGTGTTTCAAACATCACCGCTCCGGGCAGACAGCTGAGCTCTAAGCTTTGCAAGGTCGCAAGTGAGTTGCATACATCTGTCTCTTTCGCACTCGAGGTGCTCAACTATTTTGGTCTCATTACGGATAAGACCTTTCTATAGGCGGAACTACCTATTCCTGAACTTTACCTGAGAGGTTTTGTTCAACGGTTTTTTCGATGCAGCTTTGGATTTGAGCAAAGTTTGCACATTGTTCACCAAGAATAGCGATATCTATAGCAAGATTTTCCTTTGAAAAGTATTTTGGTGTTTCACGATTTCCTACCCAAAAATAGAAGCTTGGCTAATAATATTACAGTTACCTTTGGAGTAATCTGCAGTGAAAAATGAAGGATGCTGTACCTGAAAATAAAAAAATATATATGTTGAGTAAGTATTAAAAGTTGCCCGTGTATAAAATATTTCTGTCATAGAGCTTCTACCCCATATCTACGATAGAGATAAGCTACTGAACCATTCACTATGCTCAACTGACTATTAGGCATCTGGTTTAAATAAAACTTTGGGTACATTTAAATTAAGTGTGTCAAAATGTTCCCATAGTTAATACAGAAACGGCAACGAACTTTTATCACAAATCATATATCCAACAAAACATATACCTATATGAAGAGTGTATACACATATAATATGACACTTTCATAGTCCTGACCACACTAGGATTTTCAGTTTCGTGGATAACAGGAACTACGTGCACCGTGGTACCTACCACAACACCCAGACTCATAACAAATATATGCAAAATCTATAAATATTTATTCCGCAGCGGGAATCGTACCCCCGCACCTCTTGCGACTCAGCCAGCTTGCCCGCCGCTCTATCGAGGATGATCCTGCTTATACTCGTTAATATTAGTAGGATATACATAAGTAGGATATTCAATGAAAATCCTGTGCAGATTTCCAGATAGGCATTAAGTACCATTTTGGTACCTACTATTTTTAATCCCCGACTAAAAAAGGGGTAGGTAGCGACGCGTTCAGAATCAAACTGCAGCCCGTCCTTTACGTTCTGTTATACTTTCCATTATTTAAGGCAGAAGTTTCCATCAAAAAATGAAATCAAAAGTTCGAAACAGATGCTCGTCAAGGGGTCCTTCCACTGAAAGATATAAATAGCTTCGTTTTAAGTGGCAAAGCGCGCCGACACAGACCCTCTTCCTACTGATAACATCGCATTAGGGCACTGTGGAAAGAATAAAATGCCCGCTACTGGTTTTTGTCATATTAAGCTATTAGATGAATTATTGTGGTTTAGATGTCCTTTTCAAATAGTTTAATTTTATTGACCTGGTTAGAATAAAATAAGGCAACTTAGTATGAAATATTATGTAAATCTGAGAATGTCCACCATGCCCTAGGCGCGTTTTTATTTAAAACATTATTTACATAATAATATTTTTTTTTAAAAACGAGTGAAAATTTATATCAATAGTAATAAATAATACACTGTCTATTATTTATTACTATTGATATAATTTTTCACTCGATTTTTAAAAAAAATATTATTATGTAAATAATGTTTTAAATAAAAACGCGGCTGAGTGTGAAAATCGTGGACTCGACCTAAGATTTTTTAAAACTTATGCGTTTTATTACGTGCTCTAAACAGTGACGGAAATCATCGTTAGGAAACCGGGCGGAAATTGAACCTGCACCTTTTGTGTTTCAGCCGGCTGATAGCCCTCAATGCCACCGAGGTCATCAAGAAATTCGGAGAGAAATATTCCGAATGAAGAAGATTTTCTCTCAAATTCTCGTACTTCGGAATGAGTCGAAACAGTCGCTTTATTTACCGATAGTACCGTGAATTCCGCATTTCCAATAAAATATGAATTAACTGATAATAAATTCTGGATTTCAAGCACACCCAATGGTAAGTATATTCCCAACCGACTCCACCCTGGAGTGATCGCATCGCAAATGCGATAGTCTGCTATCGCATCCTGGATCTAACGAGGTTCGTAGTTTGCAGCGCGGTTTGTGTGCGGATGCTTCAACGATTTGCTCAGCCAATTTTTTGTCAATTAGCATTTAATCCGATGTATTTAATGAGAATTTCTCTTTTTTGTACAATCAAGGATCTTTAAGAAGTATGTGTCGTGTAACTTTGAGATATAGAGTGAGGAATAGCGTATTAAGAGAGGAATGTAGAGTGAATGAAAATGTAGTAACGAGAGTTGAGATAGGCATGTTGAAATGATTTTTGCATGTAGTAAGGATGGCTGAAAGGAGGTTAACAAAACAAGTATACAAGGCGAGCGTGAACGGGATAGTTGAAAGGGGAATGCTCGGCGAACGTACTCTGTAAAAATTAGAGACATTTTACAGAAAGGCAAATCAAGAGTACTCTAAACTGCCGAGCTTGTATGAAACATTATTGAGGATGGATGAAACGAAAAAGGTATGCCAGGATCATAGCAAGTGGGAAAAAAAACCATACAAGTACAAGTCCGACTTGACTTGACACCGAGGCTTCCGTTCAAGTTGTTCACCAAAATAATAAACATTAATCAAGTTCATAAACTATGAAAGCACCAAACATTGCTCTGAAGAAAATATAAGTCGGATTAAAAACTAACATTGTAGTTAAAAAAAATCCTCTTACATCCATATGAGGCTACCTAATTTTTTTTTGATACATTATAGCTTTTCAGATTGTGTTCCGAGTAAATACGAGTAGGTTGGTATAAAGGTGAGCGCACACGAGTACATAAGGCGTGGCACACACTCGCATTTCATTTCCCGTACGCCACTTCCGATGGCGTCACTCGATACACTCGCCTGGGGTTAGCGCTGTATCGCGTTCAGTCTACAAAGTTACTTTGAATCATAAAGTAAGCTTAAAATAAGCTAATATACTTAGGACTTCTAAACATATGACTAAAAATTGTAAGTTCAACATGATAGTAAGAAAAGCGAGCCACTTACAAAAAAACTTAAAAATCGTAATCGGAACGTTAACGTTCCAGCAGCAAAATTAAATAACTACGTATCTGAATTATGAATTAAAAGTGTATAAGTTTAATTTGTAGAAAATTATTCGTAGATAAATTAAACAACTTCCTTACTTTCCTTTTTTACTTTGTTACACTTATTTACCTGTAGGCCAATAATTTCCGCGGCAAAAACTACAAATAAAATAAAATTAAAGACTGCAATGAATTAATCGATCCTTCTTAAAGCTCATTAATTCTTCAAAATTTACGAGTTTCTTATCAATTACTGATCAAGAAAACATGTAATTTAGTGGCTAATATGTACACATTGCTCATTTAATGATATGGTTGTCATTACATAAATTGTATTATATCTTATCTCAGAACACTTACGTGTAAAACTAAACAAGCTATAGAACACGTTTTAGCAACGCACGAGTATGAACCATGAAAAGCAAGTGTACACTTTCTTGATAGGACAACTCAAGACAGGAATAAAATTAATAGGTAGAGTAGACGCTGGCGAAAAACTAAGGAGTAAATTGGCAATTCGCAATGTCATAAGTCTCATAAAAAGAGAGACACAACTGGATAGATTGAAAAAGAAAGAAACGAGGACTGAATTAACGGCCGAAAGGCAAAGTAGGGAGATTATTATGAGGTCTACAGGGTATATTATCATCATCATCATCAACAGTTTATAGAAGTTCAGTGCTGGACAAACAAAGTTGGGAAGACGGCGGATGAAGTTCCCAAAAGCATCTCCATCCAGCGATTTACCTTGACCCTGACTTTTAAGATGTAATCGATCCAAAATATGATGGGCCTTCCTAAACTGCATAGTCCGATTTGTGAACTATGCATTGTAGTTCACCATTCGACAACTACTCTTTTCGAGCGGTTGTCGGTTCTGCGAGCTCTGTGACCTGTCCATTGCCATTTTAAGTTGATAATTCTAAGGGATCTCGGAGACATTCTTCTACGAATTTCCTCGTTTCGGATTTTATCATGTAGTAAAACTCCAAGCAGATATCTTTCCATAGGCCTTTGCGCGACTTTAAGTTTATATATGAGACCAAAAGTTAGCGACCAAGTCTCAGTGCCAATATCATCACTGAGGCTTAGTCACGCACTGAGTGTGACGAGAAGGTATGGCGAAGTTCCTGAATGCTGCCCATCCAAGGATGCGTCGGCTAACCTCTATCAAAGTTGAAACTACCTAGTTAAATCGTCTGACTCAAATAGACATAGCGATCAACAACTTCATCGATATTGTACCGACACGGTTACGACATGGACATTATTTTGACATGTTTTTTTCTTGGAGCAGGACATTGCGATAATAATTTTCAAGCTGTCTTAGAATCTCCGGCTTCTACGAAACGATACTACAGCTTTCAAACTTCCGTTTTGTCAACTGACTCTGCCCAAAGATAAAAGCACTATTGTGTTTTATAATAATACATATTGTGTTTTATTATAATAATAAATACATGCGTACATACTTTTGAATGAAAAAGGCGCAAAGTGTCACATCAACTTGGAGATCTGTTTATTGAGCATGCCGTATTTCGTGTTCACTGAAGACTGCAATTTCATTTCATTTCACTCTGCCTCGAGTTTAAGAGTGAGCTCGAAAACTTTCTGATTTTTATTTTACGACGGGCCTCAAAGAACTCGCATTCAGCCAAGCATTGTAAGCGATTTTGGAGTTCTCTGAAAGCTGGGTATATACGCCTCTCATATAAGTAGTTTGTCCATTCAAACATGGCATATTTCTCGAGCTTACATGTTAGTGGTCGCCACTACAGGTTGTGCTCTACAGTTTGAATAACTTACTCTTTGATACTAGCTACTATACTATACGTGATATGCATTTGATTATGAGTACTTGTAAGTAAAAAGCAGGTGCTTCGTACCCGAACGATGTAGTAGATACTTAATACTATTCTGTGTAACAATGTTTATTCTTCTGCTCTGTCATAAATAAGACTACAAAAGGGCAAGAGAGACATAAAAATTAATAAGTTCGAGTAAGGTTTCGATTTCATTTATAGGTCAAAGATGCTTATCATAATTTATTAAGGAATTAATTTGCTTTCTCTATTGCTAGCTTAATATGTTAAATAAAAATGTTCAACAAAGTTTAATGGCTTAATGATTTTTAGGATTTGGTTTACTATATACTCGTAAGTTGGGGCCTACAACCTTTTTTCTTGCTTTTAAATATTATTCCACCTGTATTTTCCCACTGCTGGGTAAAGATCAATCACAAATCCTTATACACCGTACCGTAACTAGTGGGAAGTAACCCTTTACTAAAATAAAAATGTAATTTATAATTAAATCTTTAATGACGACCTCTGTGGCACAGTGGGCGAAGGCCAGCCTCAGACACATAAGGTTGCGGGTTCGATTCCCGTAGCGGGACAATTGTTTGTATGATCTGCAAATATTTGTCTCGAGCCTGAATGTGTTCTATGTATAATTTGTATGTATTTACAAAGAAAAAAAAATATAAGTAGTATATCAGTCATGTAGTTCCCATAACACAAGCTCTGCTTACTTTAGGACTAGATGTGTGAAAATTACCAGTTTTTTTTATTTTTTTTATTTAATGTCTTGTCATTGAATTATTTATTATCGGCTTAATCCATGTTCAGTGAATCACTTTATAATGTTATAGACTTTCCGATCACTCAGGTATTATAAAACGATGTATACCAACATGCGCATAAAATGCTTTTTACTCAATTAAATCGTGCGTGCTAACCCACCCCGCCTGTTCCTTGTATATTAGGTGAAACAATAAAGGAAATAGCATTTGATATTAGACCCCTCAGAGTGATTAGGGAGCCAATCTACTTTAATGTAGCCGTGTGATAGTCTTTTAAAAACTATTTAATGTTTAAATTTGGAAAAAAATACAAGTTTTCGTTTATTCATCAATAAGGTTGGATGTGGTTCAAGTTAGGGACCTACTTACATATTTTCATTGGAATAGTTTAAAATAAAATTACGCCTTATTTTGAAGTACCTTTCAATACAAAAATAGATATCGTATTCCAAGGATAAACCAAGTAATCAATGTTGTTTTCATCACAAATAGGACTTTTGCTATACTGCCCAAACCAACTATATTTTTGTCATGCCTCTAAAATAAAACGAAATAGGTAGTAATAGATCCTAGTTTCATCCCGCCCTAGAATCCCTATAATCCCGCTAGACCCCAGAATTAGGGCAACTAATAGTGAATTCCCGTCACAACCCGATTTGGGTCTTACTTCGCTGGCGTTAATACTAATACATTTCTAGTGGAGTGTCGACATGGGGCAAAAATCAGGGCAAGCCATGCCGCCCTGCATAGCAAACAGCTAAAACCCTACCTTAACGTATCTTCTTTTATACGTGTGAATTCTCGAGAACAGCGACCGTCATATAACGACCGTTATAATAATAAAGAGACTACAAAAGTCAAATTTTATGGTGTAGAAAATTTTAAACCACGTGTCTTATATTGCCTTATACTATGGTTTTTTGCTTCAACCTTACAATTTGCAATTCTAAATCAAAATTAGTAGATACTAAATTAGTAGTTAATGTTCGTACAAAAAATAATCTTCTTTTTGTGTATTAAAATTTCCGAATAACTAATGTGGTTTTATTGTTTTACAACATAATTTAAAGCAGCTTAACTTCAAACCACAGTTTTTTACGCTTGAAGGAATAAAAAAACGTTTTTATAAATTTTGTGTTGTTACGCAAATGTATGAAAAAAATAAATTTACCTACCTTATTAATGTTTAAATATTGGAATAGGTGAAAAAAGAACCAGAGACAATAATACATCTTTTAAAATGTACCTAAGAGGAATGGCAATGGGAAGTCTATGAAGCCCGCAGACCCGAAAGACTAAACTACGTTTCTCGGTTTGTGGATTATCATGCACACAGTCTTCACCTGATGGTCTACAAACGACCTGAAAAACCTGGTCGCAGGATCGGGAAGACTACAGATGGTATTTTTATGATAGCAAGCGTTTGACCACAAACTCATAGAAAATGTCGATGTAGTTCAGAATGTAGCACGATTTTCTGGAAGTTTTTTTATACAACTAAAGTGGCAAACAAGCATACGGCCCCGTTGGTAACCGGTTACCGTAACAACACCCGAGGTATAATTCATGCGTTGCCGACCCTGAGACTAAAACTATCATTCCAGAAAATTTTAAATGCATTATGTTGGCAGGACGTCTAGCTGCGGACATATTCCAGCTGATGTTAATTATGAATTAAACGAAAACCCATTATCATACGAAAGATATCTAAAGAGGTACCTATACATGGTTAGCGTGACACAGAAGGAATTTCTGTCTGAAGTCACGCAACGGATTCCAAGTTGTCTACTTACAAATAACATTATTACAAGACAATGTCGGTGAAGTTTGCCCGACCTATTTCATTGCTACTAACAAACAGGCTAACTTAAAAATAAAATCAAAATATATTGAAAAACATGTAGTCCTGATCCCACACTAGGATTCCATATGTTGTAGGTAACAAGAACTACGAGTACCATGGTACCACGACACCCAAGTACTTGCAGAGCATGCAAACATTCGTTCGGCCGCGCTACCGAGGTCGTCAAAAGACAAATGTGCATAAAAATCCGTTTGATTATCGTTTTGTCAATCTATTAATTTTTATTATCATTGCTCAAATTGACTTGAATCTGATATTCGTAAAAAATCTTAAGAGAAAAGTAGATAATTATGTTGCATGAGGAATATTTTACAAAGACAGTGAGACCTGAAAGCCTAGTTGATGAAGCACTTTCGGCCTTTATCGGAAAGGGTCTAAAGAAGCACATTATTACAGGAGTTTTCATGCCGACCGTAATGTTTAATACCTACGTAAAGTTTAGTATGGTTGAAAATACATCAAAATTGAATAAATGCATTAGAGATAAAAGCTGGATGTAAAACTCTGAGAACCAGCGGGAGAAACAGTGTGAAAAGAAAGTAATGTGGAGTGAATGAAGATGTTATGATGAGAGTGTAGAAAAGTATGCTGAGATGGTTGGACCATGTAAAGGGAATGGATGAAAGAAGGGAATACTAGTTATCAAGATGAGCGTGTATGGGATGGGACAGCTAGAAAGAGTATTCGGATTAAATTAGGAACCTTCGGAATAAGCTTAGAATCGGTTGGCGTCCTTCTTCATCTTCTTCATGGTCGACTACCTCAGATCTTTACTCAGTACGCAGATCTGTGAGGATATCAAGTAGGATGTACTCAGAGACACGTCTAAACATTGTACTTGGCACATATCCGTGTTTTATATAGTAGTTAGCATTCCACGTGACAGGTCCGATTCCATAAAATTAAAAGTAAGTCAAATTTAAAGTATTCTCAGTACAAAATATCAGGTAAGTACGTAATAATACGTGTTCAACTCCACAAGTTTGAAGCAGGGATTCCCTCGGCCTCCGAACGGGCCATTAAATCCTACTTTACGACACACTTTACCGACCGACAACCGTTTATGCACTCGTAATACTAACCCTAATTGGCGTATTGAGATTATGGCGTTGTAAGTCGTTTTTGTCTGCTGTAAAATCGATGAAATGACAACTTGAGATAAGATAAGGGAGGTATGTAATTAATAAGTAATTAGTCCTTATTTCGTTTATTTTCACACCTTGTAAGACTTGTAAGTGATAAAAGTAAGCTTACGTGTAACAGTTGTGACAGGTGACAGTGTGTTGAAAACGAACTTACAAATTAATTGTAAAGGTGTTACCTTTTTTTATTATTTCTAAACTGTCAGTTTTGTTCGCGTTTTTTTAGATTAACATTTTTAGAATCAATGTTTTTATTTAATCAGATTAAATATAAAATTTACTCTTTTTGTAACATATTTTATTCAATTTTTATTTTTCTAATGTAAGGCAAAAAATATGACACTATATATAAAGGATCTAAAACGAATGGTATCACCTAAGTCCCAGTAAACCACACTAGAAATGAAGGATCATCTAAAATAAAAACCAAGCAAGCCAAGTTTGTGGCCCAACTTATTTATAATTCGTTGACAAATATTAGCATAAATAATAAAAATAAGTTTAAAACCAACCTAGTTTTTCTAGGACTTTATTCGTATCTTTAACGAATATATATTCAGCTTCAAAAATCAAGCAATAACAGCAGAGTTTCAACATCCTTTATTATTTTACCAAACTCCCGATGTCAATACAATTTGGATTCGTGTTCCATTGGAGTGGTTATGATATGCTTCGGCCACACTATCAGTGCGCGGCAACTGTTCACGTTGTTTCTTTCTGACGTGCGGCGAATGATGCAGATAGACAGAGACACGCAATATGAACATTCGACGTAGGTGATTATGCGGCCCTAGCGTTTCACAATGTCTGATTCTAGCGTACATCAGTGTTTTAATTACTCGCTTTGAGAATGATTTATTAGGATGCACATACGTAAATGACATGAGGCTCTAGGATGTACGTAGAAACTGGTTTAATAAAATTATTAAATCCCTCCATGAAATATTTTTATACTGAACCAATAATTCAAACCCGGCGGGAATCGACTGCTACATTCCGTCTAATACGCAGGTGCCCCAATCAGCTATTTTTTTTTCTTAATGTGAGTAAACATTTTCGATCAAAATAACCAGTACTTCCAATAAAGTTTCAGGTTGAAAAACATTATTTTTATGGATTTGTGATGCAAATGGTGTCTCTTGTAAAACCTTATCTTACCTAGTTAATACCAAACATATTCATGAAATACTTATTTTACTAGTACCCGCTGTTTCAGGTACAATTTGCTTCGAAATCGAAAGAAAACCATTGCATCTTTCGAAAACCAATTACGCATCGTAAACGTCGGAACACACTCAACAGCTCCAGTTTTTAGTAAAAGCGTGCGAAATTTGACCATTTCGAAAGTGTTCCGAAATATAGAAGTTTATTACATTAAGTTTGGACACGGTCGGATAGGAAATTGGACTAGAAAATAAAAAAATCCAGGTCACGGCTCTAACGTTCTCAGACAGAGAGGCTGGAAAGGTTGCACAACATGTTTTATATGTATACTCATGTAGGTAGATAACTAAACGTGCCCAAATTTAAATAACTCATGTCCATTACCATATCCGTTGTGTTGAACCTAGTAGCGATTAAAAAATAATTAAAAACAGACTGTAATTTCTTCGGATAGATAAATTGTTTGCCGACGCTGCTGGTCGAAGCATTGATATTTGGCGCAACGTCATGTCATAGAGATACATTTTATTTTTATTGTCAGGCACGTGACGGTAAAATAAGGCCCATCATATATACCATCAGTGGTAGTAAAAAACACAACATGTCATTGTAGTTTTAATTTTGCAATTGTGAAATTTTCTATGAGCTGGATTATTCGTCCTATTACATATATCAGGTCCACTTCGCTGTGATACACTTCTACAGCAAATGATGTAACACATTTTTATAATAGGAAACCATACCGAAGATAATTTTAAAAGGACCGTGGACTAGATGAATAATGTTACATATTTCTTTGTTCGTAATTTTCTGACTCTTGCTATTTATTTGTATATAAGTAGAAAATGAGATCATTATATTTACACATCAAGGTTATGTAGATTTATAATTTGAGGAAATCGGAAGAATTTTCGGCATATCAATTGTGGATAAATTTATATTTTGAATGATATAGTTTTATTAGCTCGGTAGCATAAACACAATAAGGATAATATAATGCAATTAACTCGTCATTAAAACCATTCTCACGTCGTTTTAAAATAAAAATTTTAGACATCAATTAAATTTGCAGTGAGTACTGTCAGACTGTTAATCTAAAATATAATCACTGCTATTTTAGTATGTTTGCGTTGAATCAAAACGTCAATAGGGGCTCACCCTTTTAGTGATAAAAAGTGATAAAGTTTAGTCTGAGGCGCGACTCCTAGCCAAATCATCATGCAACTTGAAGGTGAAATCTTGAAGGTGGAATCTAACTCAATAAGACTCGCTTTCACCGACCACCCCATAACAATGAAACAAATGCCAACACATCACATTCTGCGTTGTTCACGAAAAATCGTGAACAAAAACATAACATAAAAAGTCTTGCGCAAGTCCATTCACTCGCGGCATTGTGAACATTTTCGGAACCTTGTAATATTGTAATTCTTTGTACCGTTAGACCCACGGGCATTCAGATAAAAACTAGACCATAGTTTCTTTTCTTTTGTGATGTACTGAACAAAGGGAGAATATGATTTAGTGGTTTCCTATTCCTTTATCTCACGAAAGACATCTTTTTAAGCCAATTTGTTAAGTACCCTGCAGTGTTTTATAAAAATGTCCATCAAAGATTTTTTTTTTGCAGCAAGACTTTTGTTTTTTGTTAATTACACAAAAGGGAAAGACAAATACTTTATATTTAAAGGAGGTTTACGAAATGTTTGTTACTCATGAAGATTAGGATCTCAAAAGTTAAGACAAAACCGAATAAATCATTTTGAATTTCTCGCATTTGTACCGCTCTATCTCAAACTGTTGCGAGTCTAAAACTTGTTTATTTGTGAAAAAGCTTACTATTTTTCCACCAGTTGAGAATTCCCATGGGTTTTAGTACCGCTAATATAACATTACGCTGCAAATTAGGTAGTGTGTATGTGAGAATTTTAAATTTATAGGCATTTTCTAAGACGAGAAGTCGTGCGACACCTTTGCGTCATTGTTTAGCCGTTTTCTAGTAGGTAATTTATCGCTCTGGAAACCATTCAGTAGTTTATCAAAAAGCTAAAATAAAACGCGTTATGTTAATTGCCTATGACAGTAGCGGGCTCATGAAACAATTAATTAACATGATGGTAGACTGAAATGTAAACTGAAAACGGGCGATTTATCAAACGAGCAGAGCATTCAAATTAGTTCGACGCTTTCCGTGGCTATATTCAAAACAATTGCAAAGCGTTCGATTTACGATCGGCATTTGTTAGTTTCTAAATATAAACTGTTAGGCTCGCGACAAACAATTTGCGGATTGCGAGCGGCAAGTCTTGTCGCCCGGCACTCGCCTCTGCCACCTAGCGTGATTTAGGAGTTTGCTGTTGGACTTAAATCATAGTTGTGTCGTCTTTTAGACCGGAATACGTATGCTTTTTGCATTTACAAAGTCTGAATGTAGCCACCGTGCTTTCGCATCACTTAGCGCGACTAAAGAATTATGGTTTGTTTTGGTTATGTAGTGACGTTCTTTATCCGACGTTATTAGATTGCTAATTTATAGCTATTCGCGGTTAGTAGCCGATTATTTGCCGTATATTTGTACTTTAGATGATCATAGTTTCTATCAGGTAACATTAATTTAACTTTATGATATATGATTTGATGTATTATATGTGAATAATATAGTTGTAATTGATGATTGGCTCGAGGATGATTCTATTGATAAATGAAAAATATCACCAAAGAATCGTCCATTTAAAAAAATATATAATTCATACGCTACTAAAAACTGTGTAACTCACCTATGAATCACTGTGGGTAATCTAAAGGCGGTATGAACAGCTTAAACTACAATCACATTGAAATACAAAACTGACCCTGTATTAATCTAACTAACAATTTTGTACTATAAAAACTATCTGTCTACAAGAGATATAATATTTTGTACTGCTATAGTAAAAAAATCACTTTTCACTTCGTCTATGTAGTGGTCCAGGTAAGAGGAGGATTTGTCGAACTTATTCAGTTTTGGGGGGAGTGTCGCGCGAGATAGAGCGCGTTAGGTCGCGGCTCGTCGCGTCTGGTCGCGGGCGGGCATGGCGCGGACTGGGCGGGCGGCGCGTCGGCCGCGCGCGAGGCACTGCCGTCGCGGGGCGTCGATTCACCCGCTACCAGCTAGACGACGCCTGATTAAAAATTCTTGCCGAACTTTGTCGGGATAGCCCGGAGTTGGTTGGTTTTCTTTGCCTTCGGGGGCGTTTATAAAGGTCTTCGTAGGCATGATTCCAACTGGATTTTCATTTGAGGCAAAGTTTATCCTGATATTATCTGAAATAAAAGTCGAGCAACCTTTTACTAACAGAAATGAAGATATATTTAAAATATACAAACGAAATAGTTTAGCATGCTAAAGACAGTTGTGAACGATCTACAGATAGCTCAACTGATCCAGAGTATTTTGTAATTCCAGTAATGCAAACTATGGTGACGATCGTATATTATTTTAAGGTTCATTGAATAGAAATAATCTTTGTATCTCTACGATAAGCATTATTATCTCAAGAATCTTGTAATTTAACAATATTAATATTTCATTTAAAAGCCCACATCAGCAACTTATGTTGCTGGCGAGGTGACGTCAGTGTCTACGTAAGATTTTCAAGATGAAGCCTAGATTTGCAGATGTCACACAGAGTTGCTAAAAAAATATGTGATTATGTTTCTTGAAAATGTTGTTACTAACGCTATTTCGTTTAACAGTACAAAAAGTTAATCTAACGCTGCATTTATTATATTTAATCCCACCACATACCAATATACTTGTCTCATACAATTAGTATAAAGAACAAAGCTATGTTACTTCCGTCAACAAAATACATCGGATATTTTTGTAATTTTTATTCAATGTAAGAATTAATTTGTGAGAGGCTTGGCACGTTAACGTTGCTTTAGTTTAGAACGTAAAACTACGTAATTTCTAGAAACGCGAGCTACACCCGATTGCCCCCACAACTTAAGTGCTGGTCGGATTAGAAACGACTCCTATGTGTAGTCGGAGCTAGCGATAAAACATTTCAATATAAGATTTCCTTAAGGCTGTGAGACAAACTAACTATCGCTGTCAGTTTATCGGTTTTAACTGCAGTTTCAATTGCTCAAATTGTGTCTTAGTAAATCATTTGTAATATGTGTACCAAGTGGCTATGTGATGGGAGACCAATCAGCCCCAAACTACACTAACACAATCGCAATAGGGAACGGCACATTTGGACATGCTTAGTGATGTCTTCAACACTAAACTTCAACAATAAAGAGTTGGTCACAAGCTCATGCTAACTTATATTTTACTAGAATAGTTGAACGCCTTGCTACTACGTTTCCCATACATACTTCAACTTCCCGCTATTCTAGGGGTGGAATTTGACAATTTTGGTGTGAACAGGGCACCAAAAAGAATATACACTCGAAATGCTTCTAAAAGTTACGGTTTAGGATGTGTACGGTGTAGGCGTTTGGTCGTCACATAGTCAGTGAGTCACGCAACAATTTTATGTATTTAGAAACTTGAATATCAATCAGACTATGAATACAGCCCCACCACCACCTACGGCGAGCACAAAAGACCCCTCTAATCGCCACCCCTGCCTCCCCCAGCTACCCCGGAAAAGCGTGACGACCCACAAATATAATTTTAGGTAAAACTTTCCCCCGATTGTTATGGATGACTACCGAATTTCTGCATTAAATAGGTGAGGATGTAATTTTTCGCGTTTTAGGGGATGATAAATATGCTGGGAATCTTCTATGATTTATTATCTGTTTTACGAAATTAAATATTTAGTAGGTATATATCTAAGTTTCTGTTTGGTGGTTGTTTAGGCGTTGTTTCTGGAAAAACAGTTCCTGCAAACAAGTTTACGAGATAAAAACTAGCCTCTATCGTGTTATTTTAGGTCATGAACCGGTATGATTCCAAATGTCATAAAAATTGGTTTAACCGTTACCGAAATTATTTGAAACAAATACCTATACATATTTTACATCTATACATTTATAATATTGGTAGGAAAGAATAAGATTTTCCTGTGGCACCGCCCTTTGCTAATTAAAACCTAATTGGGTACATACCTACTTGACATTAAAATGAATAAGACTCGAATACATAATAGACAAAGTTTATAGCGTAGCAACGAGCAATCATGTCTTAACTTTAGACTTGCGGTGAAATATTCCAATATTCTATCTATGGAACCATAGTTATGTTTGAAAATGCACATAATCGTTAGATATCCTGTCACTGTATAAGATTCAGTAATGTCACATTTTATTATAGAAGTAGGTAGGTGTGAACTAACGACCTCTAAGCCATACTGACTATAAACTAATCCATGCCCCGAGACTGACAAGTAACGATCGTAAAAATGTCAACGGATGAACGTTATCAATTTTAACCAGCAATTAATTGTAGGTTACAACTTTATACTAAATAAACACTTATCTTGGATTTTTTTAAATTTAGAACGCGATTTACGTTTTGTGATATGTCAATAAGTGGGAGTTAAGTTCAAAAAAATAGAAATGGAAAAAAATCTTCGGACCAAGCAACACTATATCGCTTCCTTCAGCACTCGCAATCGTGTCGTACCACATGCATTCCACTTATCCTATACAAAAATGAACTCGGCTCTTAGGCCAGTCACAGTGTGGATAAGCTGTCGTACAATAATATTGTATTTTTTTCTTAACATTCACATATTGCTCGTACAGCAAGGCAACCTTTATTCTATAGGATATAAATAATTTACGGTAAAACCTGAAGTCTATCCGAATAAATTAATCATCAGTTTTGGAATCCTTTAACAAACATAATACAGCTGTGAAATGTAAAAATTGAATCTGAAACGCTATAAATCAAATTTGATACAAGTAGTCATAGAGTTGCCGCGCCCGCTCACAAAATCGCGACACACTTTTTAATTTATTTCGTCCACAAAAAGCTTTTCGATGTTTTATTTTCATTTCAACTGAGACTTGCGCTGTAGCGGGTTCTCTATTTTTATTTATTCCACTCTGCATTTTTTTCCTCTTTTTCAATTTCACTGCGATCGACGCGGGACCAAGCGGAACGTAGACGGCTCTCATTTCGAATTGAATTCGTCGCTTTGCATTTTTCTTTGGCGTTCCTATGTAACAATTCTAATTGGTGTTTGCATGATGCTATTGTTCGTTTTGACTGTGAGGTCGTTATGTCAAGGAGAAATACGACAGAGCCTGATCGATAAGGTTGCGTGATACTCGTGATACTATCGCTGAGTAGGTAAAAAGCTTTTTGCAAATTAGTTATTTTCTTCCGTGCGGCTTTGCACTACTTAGATTTTCGATTAGAGTATTTTTGGCTTACTGACAGTATCTTTGCGTAACTTTAATAAATCAAATATCAACATTCTTGTACTTTCCTTTAGACTTGAATTCGATATTTTATTCCGGTACTACTTTTACTTTTCTGATTGCGGTAAATAGTAACTAGTTAAAAGGATTACTACAAATTAAATGCTACTTGTAGTTCCCACGACAAAGAGGATCCTAGTGTGTGGTGTACGTGTGACTGTTGGATGTTAAAAAAACAGCACCAAATGAATGACCAAAATGGGTGGTCTGTAAGCAATCAAGTGGCATGGTACCGTTTTGCATACAGCCAGCGCTGTCACTCAGAACAGAACACAGACTTATAATTTTCCACGCGCTCTGAATACTGAAAAAAATCTTCAAAATTTTAAACTTTAAAATTATCTAAAGCCTATGTAGCTTACTATTGATAAAGATAGATTGATAATTAAGGTGTAACAAATTGGTACCTGGTCTCTCGACATACATTCGTTCTATGAACCTTAGCACACATTTAGGTAAAAAAAAACAGTAGGTATTGTTTATAAAAAAAAACAAGTATGTGTCACCTTCAAATTAAACTAAAAAGATATTTAGTTTAACAATGTTAAGAATCAATTTCTTTAACAATTCCTTTAAAATTTTATTTTTTAAAGCTATGTCAATAGAACGCAATAGCTTCAATAGAAAAAAATGTCTGATACTGTTAAAATACATAGATAGATATTTCGCATATCGATTTCCTCTCAAAAACGTTCATTGATAGCGGCCACGGGGACGCGATATGAAGCTGATGAATATGTATTATGCAAGCAGGTGCGCCGACGAGCATGATTAAATAGGTGCCGCCAACGATTTTTGTATCGATACATCGAGATATGTATCGAGAGACGTAAGTACGTGCCAACGTTGGTTTCGTAGGGCTGTGCTGGCCGGTCAAAATGATCGGACTAGTAAGTTTTGCATTGGCACCAAGTCAACAGTATTGTCGACGGTCGAGAACAAAGTTTTTATTGTTGACATATTTGTCTCTTCTTCCGTTAGAAAAAAAGATTGATCGAAAATTATTATAATCTTCAATAATTTTCTAATACTACATCGTGCCAATGATTTAAAATCCCGATTTCTGAATGACAGTAACGATATTTCGGTTGTATTTGTGCTTAACGTTACCTCCTTCGAAACTACAAATATTTAATTTTTAGAACCTTATTAGTAGGGTTTCTGAAAACAAGATATTTAAAAAACTGTTCCGGTTTTTTAAAATACCAGACATAGATTGAAAAGCCTTCGCAATAAACAGTTGGAAGTACAGATGTACCGGGGTCTAGACAAATACCTTACGCATACTTTTCCTGTCACGCTAATGCAAATTTGTTGAGGTAAATCTTGGCAGCGGTCACGTGACATTTCCACAGCTAATGTCGTTTCCATACAATTCAATCTTTCCGCAGGCGTTAACCCACAGAAAGTGGAATTTGTTAAGGCCCCTATGCTCTCAGTTTTCGTCTTATTTATAAGACCTAGTGTCCCAAAAAATGTATACTAAGTACGAGTACGTAGAAAAGGGGATATTATAGAATTTTTTTAATGCCAGAATGTCTTTCTCCAAAAAGGAGCTGATGTTTCAAAAGAAACTGCACCTGTATCTCATCTGGTTATGGGTGCCCCCGTACTGTCTCAGTTAAAAAAACACTCCGTATACATACTTGTTGAATTTTTGTTAATTGAAAAAAACTAGTGGTAAAAATTACCACTAGTTTTTTTTGGTTAAAAACTAAAGAACCAGCTGATTCAGGTACATTAATAGGTTATTTTATTGATATATAACAGTCAAAAGGTTAGTACAAAGTAAAAAAAAACAGCTGAATAAGGGATGTTCAAATTAATTAACTGAAACAAAACAAAATGTAGTTCTGTAAATTTTCCAGGAAAACTTCTTAGTTTCATGGGCAGAATTATCTCGTTTTGGGCTAGTATACATGCTCTAAGACACCCTGTATTATACACGAGACTAAATTACCACTCAAGTCTTGGGCCTGTACGAACAGCAATGTTTCATCGCTAACGGAAAATGTCCGGACGCCATCCACGATGGTACATCTCTTTTAACAACTACTTCCATCAGTTACGACCCTACAAAACCATTTACGGAATAATGAAATGTGGTGGTAACAACATGTACTATTTAATTTTAATGCGCATTAATTAGAGCTATAGGCACTAAGCACATCGATAAAACAGTGTTTATGTTCGCAAAAAGAGCAGTTACGTTCTATGGGTTCATTTGTTTACAATAACAGCCCTTAGTTAAAACATTAAGAGCTATGGTCCTTGTTATTACCATTTATCTACAAATGATGTTTTGGGCTATAACTGTCAATTAGGTTACACTAGAAAAAGCTACTTAAGGCTGTCAAAGTAATGGTTATGTATGAGAACTTTGTATAACTGTCTTTTGATTTTTTACCGGTTAAGGTTGTCTATAAAAATCGCTTTCAGCTATAACTATTCAGTACATTGCATAATTAAATTACCCAAATAGATACCTAAGTATTTACTTTGACGCAATTGTTAGAAAATTACTTGTCTTTGGTGTATGTTAAGTATCAAATGAGGTCCAAAGATCGTAATTTGTTTACAGAAATCATTTGACACTTACTCAACACGAGTTCAAATGATTATGTATCAGTTTCATGAAGACTAATTACATCGGCGAGACAGGGTGTATTGATTAGTGAGCGTATAAAAAGTTGTTATAGCATCAATTTCACGGTGGCTTACTATGTAAGCAAACTCATGCAAGAGCGGCGCGGTACGATAAATGGACGACGCGACGCAAAGCGGTGCGACATGACTACGTTGTGCGATACGATACGAGCCACTAGAAAAAAGCTAGTATTTGAAGACTCAGGGTGCGGTAGTTAAATCAAAAACTGATCACATTTGACTTCGAGCGCCTTTAGATGAACGACACCATCAACCACACCTGAGTTACATGAGAGTGACAAAAAGAGGTCTTGAATTCATATGAAAATGTGTAGTTTCATTCACATAAACCACATGTGCGGTCGCTTCAAGGTTGCTTGTTGCCAACATGTAGGTTGAATCGATCTGAATGAATATATATCGGAGCGCGTGTACATACTTTCCATCCACTTAGCTTGTTCATCAGTTCAACTAAGTGTCTGTCACTAGAAAATACAAATGGTCCCATACAAATTGGTGGTCGCGACAACGCAGCTACCGCGATACCATTCACTTGCCAGGCGTCATCTTTGTTAGTGTGGTGTGGGCAGTCTGAAAATACCCTTCGCGTCATGTTCGCTTACGTAGGCCACTTCACACGACTGTTTGATATTATTGCGCCACGCTGCAAATCACTAGGTATGTTTGCGTTGAATCCGTCAACGTATGTAGATAGTAACATAAGTTTTTTTTGCAAACTACTTATAATTTTATTCCAAAATTCTTAAATCACGTTATGAATATATTTTTGTTTTAAAATCCATGGCAAAAGCTTTATTGACTGGTAAGACAGCTTTATTTTTTTAAACCGCTACTTGGCGAAGGAAGTTCTCACGTGACACTGGCAGTAAAGAAAACTAAAACATTCCAAATTTAAATATATGAACGGCATTTTGAAAGCTGGAACGTAAAATTTAGACCACAGCAACAAGGTGGCATGGCGCCGAGACTTGGGCTAGTTACTATGATACATTCTGTGACTGGAGTGCGTTTTGAATCCCGTACGTACCATAAATTAACATTAATTATTTTAACCCGATTAGTATCATGTGCTAGCATTCACATTGATTGTGGCTCTGATAATAAAGCTCCACTAACTCACTTTATGTTTGTCTATGACTCTATAATTTCACAAATTTGACTTTCGAACTTACAATCTGGCGGAAACAGAACGGAAATTAATACGTTCCGTTTTTGAATTTCTAATGCAGTGCCACGAAAAAGTTTCAAAGAAAGTTATGTGCAAGGTGACATGTTATGCGGCTTATTTTAGATTTTTCGTTTGAGATTGCTTAAATAGACTTGGATTTATGGACGGTGGAGTGCTATTTCCGTAGGCCTAGTCGAGTAAGAGATTTATTTGAATTTGAAACATGGACCAAGACAAGTCAAAGAAGAATTTAATTAAAATAACCACTATTTTGTGAACTTAAATTGTATTCAGAATGATGAAACAATAAGTATATTCGTACCAATGAAATGCTTCAGGAAACAGACACAAAGGAAAATATTTTTGCACAAAACCATATATTTCTTAAGACACCTTTTTCTGAACTACGTTCATAAAGTAGGTGGGTACTTAACTCAACATCAGCAGTAGGTATGGTCCGAAAGGCCCAGACGCGGTCGACGTAAATCTTTTCTTCTTTTTTCCGGAAAAGTGCAAGAGTGGAAAAACTAACAGGAAATACGAGTGTGGGTGTGTGCTTTTATTGTTACACTTGAGGTAACTAATTGTTTTTACTAGGAATTGGTTGGGTTGAATTAAGAAAACAGATTTAATGGAATAATTCATTGAATTCATTCATTTATAGCAAGCATTACATTGAGTAGTGTAAAGTGGTTGTGATCTTAAAAAAAAACGCATTTTTTGTCCAAGCACGATTGCTTAGTGCATTGGTTTTAAATTTATTTAAATATTTTAATGTTTTTGTTTTATTACGCCTGCCATCAATTAAAAAAAACTAAAAACATTAAATTCTGCCACAATAATAGAAACAATACGAACCCCGTTTAAAAACAGAATACATTTTTGTCATCGCATAAAGCTTTCGACACCGACGACAGTTGGAATCCAAAGCCACAGTATAAAAAAACAGTAGATATACTCCAAAGTGACGTAAATCACTGAGTTTAGAAAAAACCGTCCGAAATAAAGAGCTCACGTGAAAGTTCAAAAATATCAGCGGTGAATATAATTATGGGAGCGAACACCCGCTGCTTTCCGGACTTCTAGACCTCCTACTACTGTAACTGTCGGCTAAACGTATGAGAATAACGGGTTTTTTATTGGTAATTATTAAAATAGCTCGTGTGATTTGTACCACGTTGACACGAATTTTAATTATAATGATTATAATGGCTATAATCCGTAATCGCGTAAAGAAGTACCTAGCAACTGTTTTTTCTGTCTTTTCGGGTTCTTCATTTAATCATTAGTATGGATGGCAACTCGACTAGATATCGATTTGGTTTTTGAGACCTAAAATCGGAGCGCGTATACAAAAACGGATTTTATCCGATATTTACAGCTAGTAATGGTGATCAAACGTTGATTTTTGACACTTTTCCTTGACAGTTTATCTAAATTACCAAGTCGATCGGGAACCAGTAGTATCACCAAATAGGGATACTTTGCGTAGTTATAAATAAAAGATAACTCTAAAGTCCTACCCGTGGAGTGACTTCGTGAATTGCAAATACCAACCGTGAACTGTCTAAGTAAATGTATAAAGTTTAGGCGCTAAACTTTGTTCCTTTTTCAAACAAAAACCGTCCTTTTGCGAACTGTTTTAAAATAATACTATTTAAAACAATGCGATGCTTATCGCTTGTCGTATAAATGGCACATACCAATACCTAATTAAAATAATAAGGAAGCGAACAAAACCGGGTGTTAGTGTAGGCGCAAGTGCGACCGCAACAACCATAAAAAATATGTCTCTGAAGAGTAGGTCGAGATTCAGAGAATGTTACAGATATATGGCGTTGAAGTGGTTTGAAAATTGGTTGAAGTTGCTTTTTCCACGAACGGTTATCCTAACGGATCAAGATAAGAAACCGTTCGTGGAAAATGCAGATTTACCATGAATAAGCAAAAATAACAATTTTAATACCTTAACTTTCCTATTGCCTTCTTCGTCTGAGACCTAGGGTTACCGGAAACACATTGCCTTAACATTAACATAATTAATAAAAAAACTATTTCACCATTTCTGAGATATTTTAAGTCAAAAACAGACTATAATAGGACGTTTCGGGCACTAAGACAAAACATTATCAACATCAATGTTTGTATCGAAAAATTCGTTTTTTTTTTAATTCTTGTTTAATTATTGCTCTGTTAGATATAGTACCCTTCCATCCCCTGCACCACGAACTGGGATGATCCCCTGAATAACAAAGAAAAAATTAATGTGATATAAAAGTCTCTGTATCCACAGCTTTCTCTGGATACAGAGCTGATGTTGCGCTAGTAAAGTTGTTTCCAGATCACCAAAAGAGTCAAAATGGTTCTAAGAGGCAAGTTGATTATAAAAATACCTATGTATGGCACGCCTATTGAGTATTTCAGACACTCATCCACACGATAGCGCCAATAGTCAATAAAGCAAAAAAAAATAAGCAAAGTTAAAAACAAAGCCCAGACAATTTTAAGCCATTTGCTAAAAGCTCCGCAAGTTTTTCTCCAAAGGAAAAAACATTCTGGACGGTCGAGGCAATAGACTTTGGGTTCCTTGAGAGTAAAGTTAAATATCCATTTAAATCCTCGGCACTGCCCGGGGGAAAACAGCGCTGCAGCAGCGAAAAGCGCTTTGTTGGAGTTTGCACTGGGAAATTGGTTATGGATTCGTAGTTAGGTTAGCTAATGTAGTATGGATAGTTTAATAGGTACGGTGGAAGTCAGTTTACCTATTTTACCTTCAGATTTTATGTAGTATGTACTCGTATGTATTGAAATTTAAAATTATTTTGTCAATTTGTTGAAAAACAACTTACTGAAAACATTATTAAGTAGGTATCTAAAACGGCAATGTGAAGACTTGTACCAAAGTGTTTTAATCAAATAAGCGATAAGACCGCCCATTGTAATTTGCTGGACATTGCTGGACATTTTTTAGACAGCATCATCTAGCCCCAAAATAAGCAAAACTTTTATTATGGGAACTACATGACTGATATACTACTTATATAGAGGTAAATTTTTTTGTAAATACATACATATTATACATAAAAAACACCCAGACTCGAGACAAATATTTGTAGATCTTTCAAACATTTCTCCCGCGACGGGAATCGAACCCGCAACCATCTGCGTCTTAGGCGGGCCTTCGCCCACTGCGCCACAGAGGTCGTACTTTTCGCAATAAGTATTAAATTTTTGTTTATTTAATTATCGTTTGGTGTACAATTATTTATTTTCATGCATTCAAATGTAGAATTCAAGGTATTTCAATAATTAAATGTAGTTTTTTTTACTTGAAGCGATTTTTTTTTTACAATCCGGTTTATTTTTATAAAATCTAAATTTTAAATTATTAAGTATGTATTAGTATTAACATATTATAATAGTGTTTACCTGTGTACCTTATTTCTTTGAAATGATACCAACTAAGATACTGTTTTAATGTGTGTTAAGTATTTAGTACCCTACCTCCCTGCATAGAAATTGTAATTTCCGATTTGAGCTAGATATTTTGTTAGTCCATAGCACTCCATCTAGGCACTCACTAAAGAAAGCGCATCAAGCGACACCGAACGATACTCACCTCAGTACATAGCTTTGCCGACGACGGCACTAAATCAATACGAGCCATCACCCCCACTCCCTTCCCCACCCCGCTTCAAGCCGATGCTTTCCCGCCGAAAGCAGCCACCACCCTTGAAAAGCTCGCGAGCTGAGCTCCTACTTCTGTTCGGCTTTGGTGTAGCACGGACGAGACCTCTTGGGATTTGTTTCTGAACGTTCCAATTGACAGTTCTCAATTTGAAATTGCCTTTTTAAACGCCAAGAGAAAAGTTTTGTTACAGGGTAGTTTTCTTCTGAATTAATAATTGCCTGTTTTGAGACCTATTGTGAAATCTGGATTATCTTATTGAAAGTTTTCTATTTAAAATAGCCGTTTTAGCGGGTTATGTGATGGAAATGTCAAAAAAAATATTTAAGACATTATGTTTCTTTGTACGATTTACCTACAGTGGGAAACCCACACTTTACTTCTTATGAGGACAATAGCTTAAGGGTCACTGTTATTAAATCGTTTAATGACAGTGACCCTTCACTGTACCTTTTGTCGCAAAAGTACTAACTCTTCGCGGTCACCGTATAATTATCGGTAATGTTTCTACTAAGCGACTATATAAATCAAACATGCGAAGCTATTGTTCGATTCGTGTTAGATTGATAAGGTTATTCCCAAGTGTGAACGAGACAGATATTCATTGAATGCTTTCTATTCATAAGTGATAGTAAACGCAAAAACTGCACATAAACTCAGTACTGCCTGACTTATTTACTTGTAAAGCTTGCATTATCAGACTTGATGAACTTTGAGGTTGTAATTACAAGGGGTTTTAGTTAACAAAAATATTTGTCTGCTAATTTTGCGTGTACTTTGCAACTCAGTCACTAGAAGTTACACTCACCGGGAGCCCATCAAAAAGTTTTTGCAGGCTTTTACCCGTTAGAAGGCGATTTTCGTATTATTTACATAACATTTTAACCCTCTCCGTTTATTCGCTCTGAAAGTTCAATCCATTATCTTGCCTTTCTCTTGCTTATTTTAAAAGATTTTGAAAAGGCTCGAAAGGTTTCAGTAAAGAACCGTTTTAGGAGGGAGCGTGTGTAAGAGAACATTTAATACCTTATGACTGATGCTGGCTAGTTAAGATGAAACAGGTTATATTTGCGGTAGGTACCTGAAACAAAAAAAATAAAAATAAGTAGGAACCTTCACAGTTTCTGAGAAGAGTCATACCAGTAGAATTATTTAAACGGTAAGGAATAAGATAACCGGCATACATTTTCTTGAAAAATAAACGACACGTACATAATTATTATAGGCTCATGAATCCTTTTTGTACACTAGTTTTCTTACTATTGGTCATTTTTTGATAATACCAAAACATTGACCAGACAAGTTGCCTGACACAAGGCTTTCTTCGTGTCAGGCTCTAATCAGCAATAAATACCAACATAGTACATTTTTTAACGTAAATATAAGTACATTATTCTGATACCTCATTAATTATTAATGGATATTAAAAGTAAATTGTTGAATGCTTCGTTGCCCCAGCGTTAAATTGTTAGTGATTGTGAATATCGCCTTTAAAGAAACGAAGATTTTGAAGCAGTGATCAAGCACTTAAGCCATTCGAAAAACATTATCCGTTGCCGTATTATTTAATCGCCAGCGAAAACTATTCGAAATTTAAACGGCCCGCTCTGGATCCTCCGACAGGCAATAATGAAATAAGCGCAGGACAAATATAATAAATCTCACTGCGAGACGCGAGGGCGGCGTCGACTTCCTCTTTCGATATTTGAATTTAATTTAGCGTTCGCATTGTTCTTTTTGTCAATTTGAGCGTAATTTTTAAGTTTGGAACGTTTATTTTTTAAAAGCTTGAGAGACGGGCTTATATAAATCGATTTACAGAATCAGTTTGCAACCTTGAACATTCGCAGAATAAAACATTGAACCCGATTTTTTGCAAGATAAAAGGATTAAAGTACCTACAGCTTGTACTTTAATAAGCAAGTAAAGTAAACTAGCAAGCAATCGTGTTCCACGTGTTTACATTCAGTACTATCTACGAGTTAAACTCACGGTCTAAATGTTAAGCTTGGGACACAACAAGAAAGGTGACATTTTAGTAGGTGAGATCGAATCGACTACTTACAAATTTTAATTTGTTTAGTACTAAATGTAAAATTATGCTTCGTAACAAACAACGTAACTATCGGCAATAGTTATTGCCGATAGTTACCTGTCTGTTTGCTGTCATTATAAATTACAATAATGTAAGTACACATTTTATTATGCTTGGAATAAGATCTACGTAACACTAGTTATTAATTACGAGATACTTCGTACTAAAATGACGTGTGCTATTTAAATCTATACCCTTCCTTGAAACCACAGCATATCGGTTAAGCCCTTTTTAATAATTATGGTAACAGACCAACACACTCATAAACAAACAAACAACTTCTATTGGGTGTTGTGAGACCATGGTATTTGTAGTTTCTGATACTTACGTTACAAGAAAACTTAGTGTGGGGCTAGGATTATATATAAGACTGTTAAATACGACCTCTGTGGCGCAGTGGGCAAGGCCCGCCTGAGACGCAGAAGGTTGCGGGTTCGATTCCCGCCGCGAGACAAATGTTTGTATTATTTGTAAATGTTTGTCTCGGGTCTGGGTGTTTTATATGTAAAATATGTATGTATTTACAAAAAAAAAGTATATAAGTAGTATAAGTCATGTAGTTCCCATAATACAAGCTGCTTAGTTTAAGGCTAGATGATGCTGTGTGCAAAAATATCCAGCATATTATTATTATTAAAAAAAAAAAAAAACACCCAACAGACACATACGTTCATAGTCCTGACGCCACACTAGGATGCCCTGTCGTCCATAGTTCTTGATAACTATGATACCTATATCAGAAACCATGAGTACCGTGGCATAACAACTCCCAAACTCAGAACAAATTTCTGCAGAACAGAATATCTGTAAACATTTATTCCGCTGCGGAAATCGATACTGCAACTTTTACGACGCAGCTGGCTTCTCGCTAAACGCGCCATCGAAGTCTTGTTAGGTGTTTGTTAATTTTCTAAACTCGTATAGACGGACTCGTTGTACCGTGGTTAGTAAAAGCTTTCATATACTGAATTTCACTTTGTGTGTCTTCAACCTTAAACTCGACCGCGATACTAATCAGATCCCCGTGTCAACATTTACATCTATCTATGTTATACTTATTTATAACCAACAATACACTGCAACAATAAAGTAGGTAGGTACCAACCAGCCGTCTTCAAGTTATTACTGGCCTACATACTATTTACTATTCTGTTTATTTCTGAATGTACCCACCGGTGTTTTTATGGAAAATTAGCTTTACCGCGCTGATTATTAATATTAGGTAGGTATGTAGGTTTGCCGTTGATTGGTTAACAGTTACTACAATATTTTGAGATTTTGACAAAACAAACACGCTCACAACTGTATTCCCCGTGATGGATGTCCATCCTCAGATACAAATGTACTCAATGAGGATACCAATTATAATTCAGGTAGTAGTATTTTTCCACTTATAGGAACCCTAACTGATGGCACATGACTTAGGATTTTCAGTTCTAGGGCATGCCAATATCCTCAGGATATTTTCCTTCACCAACTTTTTTTTTATCATTTTTCAAGTGGAAAATTATATTGGTGCACGAGCTGGTTTGAGCCCACGACCTAAGTTGGGGTACCGCCCACTTAGCTAACACGGCTCTCGATCGAGTACTTTTTATAACATTGTCGGTTTGTTTTGGACAATTTGAAGCTCATGAGTCCTTCATGTGTGCAATCTACACTAATATTATATAGAGGAGTTTATATTGTATAAACGGGAATTTTCACATACCGCACTATCGGTGAAGGCACCGACTAAGTTTCGACTCATTCCGAGAGTCTTCATCAGGTTGAGTGATCGCAACGTTCTCCCTCCGCGTCGCATCGTGCACTACGAGTCGAATCTTAGTCGGTGCCTTCACCGATAGTGCGATACGTGAAAATTCCCGTTTTTACAATATGAATAGTCAAGTTCACGATAGTTTTTGGAATAAAATAGATGAGTTTGTAAGTTTAGATGTAGGAGATAGGTAATCTCCGAAAATACTCATCCAATTTACTAATAAATTTACACTCAGGTTGAATATAGGTTGTATATTATTCCGTTAAAATATATGAGTTTTTTGTGGAGACCGATATTGCAACGTAAGTCGGTCAACGTCGAACGAACGCGTTTCTTACGAACACTGCCTTAACGGTAACAACTTTTCATCGGCTACTTATTAAATGGGTACCACGCGAGCAAAGCCGTGGACAGTAGCTTTACTTATATCACCAAATACGCGGTGGCCTCTAAAACTTTTCTGTGTAGTTTTGTGAGTACATTTCTTCTGCGTCTAGATAGTCCCATTCGTGACTTATACTCGTGGAGCCATTATAATTACGTAAGATTATACGGTAGATTAGTTACGCTCCGGTAATGATAGGACGATGTAAATCCGTGGTAAAAACGATTATAACGTGTAGGCCTATAATTTAAATGGGTGGTATACATTGGCAAAGTTTTACTGGTTTTTTTACTGAACGGACAAACTGGCGGTTAAACTGACTTTTCGTAAGAAATAAGGACGTAAAAACTTAATCAAAGTATGTACGACTGTTGGGAGGAAGAGGCATTTTTTTTTACCAATGAAGATTAAGTTATTTCAATACCTAAAATATATTTTTTTAATCCAGTCTAAAGTTTTCCAATTGAGGTTTAGTTACAATCACCATCATTAATGTTTATTATAAACAAACAGAAATCATTTTGTAGGCTTTATAGATGCGCTATCATAATAAACACTGCAATGTACTGATTTAATAATAATAATTCACATTGTGTTCACAATAATAATCACACTAATTTGTTCTATTTATTCACAATTATATTGAGTTAGGTATTCGTGATTTTATGCAGTAGAATTAATTAAAAAATATATATATAAACAGCACTAAGCTTGTACTTTTAATATTAACCGTTTGGTGCCCAGACAATCTGTACCCCTCCCAAACTGTCACAGAATCCAAAATGGTTCACAGAAAGTGACGTCGGTTGGGTAGGAGCGGCAACGGGATACCGTGATGGGGTGACACATACGCTGTTATTATTAGTTTTTTGTCCCCACTCCACCCGGCTCCCCTCGTTAAATATTTCGGCCGCCATTCGCATAAGGATCACTTTTTGTACGTTTTTTGTTCGGACAAGATACGTCCGCTTTTTGTCTCAGTGTAACTCATACCTTTTGATATCAAAGAAACTTTGTAGTCTTCAACACTTCATAACTATGCACATAATTTATCACATCGTTTTGATAGTTTCACTCAATTGTAAAGAATTCAGAAATTTACAAAGGTCACTGCCCAGCTAGTATTATGCAATATAATTTATTTCCACCGCTTGTTTTATGTGAGCAATTTATACCGTAAATCGATCAGCTGCTAATGACGCGTCCATTGAATTTTAATGGTGTTTACGCGCAAAGTTGTGACGTTTTTCACGTATTTTGCAGCGGTTTTTCGCGTGTGCCCGAACGCGACGGAAGATAAACAAGCACTAAATATAAAAGTGGACGATGGCAATAAATTCTTAAGGTAGCCGAGACCTTGGAATCTTTTGTTTATAAACAAAGGGTGTTATGCAAGGCCTTAAAGCTTGTAAAGTGTTGTAAAGTCGCGTTTATAGTCGCATTATATGGACGGTGGGAGATAAAGCGTTTGTTTTGGGTCATAAATAAGACTGCAACAGGTACGGTGCCAGCCAACGGGACTCCACAATCACGCGTACACTTTCACTTTCGGTTATTATCTTCATGAATCGATCTCTTTTTGGGAGGACTGTTATAGGACAATTTAGTTTAAAAAAAACATAACAATTTTACTAAAAAACAGGTTATTACCATATTAATATATTAATATTTGAAAAAAAAAATCATTTCATGTTTGAAGCATCGGCGTAAATATTCTACATTATCTTAGACTTCCGTAAATTATCGACGTTCAGAAACATATATGGCTCCCTATTATGTGCAGAGATGGTGCTTTTTATATTCATGTTATATTATTTTTTTATTGGTGTTCAAAAACAAGAGTAATCGAAGTATTTATCTTTGATAAGATCCTTTTCGTAACAGTAGTTAACCTAATATTTTTTTTAACTTCTATAACTTCTCATACGAACGCATTAATATTAACCAACTTTAAATATTCTGAGACCTACAAGTATTCACCTACACAATTAAAGTAGATCACAGAACTATGATAGGTAAGCGCATACAAACAGCACATAATAAAAACTATACAGTCCATGACCCTACAAACCCACCTTGTGAAGAGGTCGCATGAATAATATTTGGGCGTAGTGAACCGGGCCAACGAATCGATATAGATAATTATAGAGTGAAAATATATCCCCCATAAATAATATATCCTTGCAGGCGCGGCCGGAATAGCCCATGGCATGGAATAAGAATCTGATCAGTTTTGGATTTGGATAATGGGATTATTTTGAAAAATAATTCTAAATCATTTAAATTCGAATCTGTTACTGTAAGTTAATAAACCAAGATGGCTACTACACATCCTAGTCGTCCTACTTTATTTACTGTAGATATTAATAACTAGTTTGTTTACGCAAAACCTCGGCCTGCCTACCTATCTGTTGCTATACCCTTAGACAGGGTTCATGTGAGATACCTACCTATAAACACCATCTATGTACCTACCATGTGAAAGCAATAAATGTATTGAGTATTGAGTATTGAGTATAGTCACAGAAAATGTTAATAAAATATCCTTAGAAGTACTTAATAGCCCTATTATTTATTATGCCATAACTCTATTGGTCTTATAGCACTCTCCCTGTCCCTGTCTAACATTGAACACAAGATAGAGGTACTATAATCGAGCCTAAAAAGTTATGAATTGATAATAAATATGGAGGTTATGATCTACATTTTAATATTTTTAACCTATCTGTGACATATATTTTTCAGAAATAAAGGTAGGTAAGTATTCATGCCGTCCGAACCATAAAATTCAAACTAAAATTATTCGGCACATCGTTAGCAAGTTTATTAGTTTACAAATTGGCGTTTAATGGTCCATCATAATTTATTTACTGACTTACAACTGGTTATTGTTTCTTTTATTAAATTCCGAGTCTCATTCAATAAGAACGAGCCTTCATTAATGTGTTGTTTTTTTTGACCGAATATTGAAATAAGTTAATATTTGCCCGGAAATTTAATAAAAAAGGCATCGTTTGATGCGCCATGATCTTTGCAGTGACTTAGGGTAAGAGAGGTGTCAAAACCAGCTTTAAAAGTTTTTTTTTTCCTTCCTAATATTCTTGGTATCAAAAGAAAGATTTTGACGAATCAACTGGAGTTGAGCTTCTCAACTCTATATAACTTGTTTTTATTATTTATCAATTGGCCGACACTGACGAAAAGAGTACTTAAGTCTTTTGAAATTGTAATAGATACTCATCTTGATCATCATAAACAGCCTGTTGATGTCCAATGCTGGACATTCTAGGTTTCCAAAGAGTGCTATAGTGATCCATCTTGAGCCATCTCCATCCAACGATTTCCCGTAATCCTTATATGTTTATCTTCATCAAGAAATATGAAGCGCATGTTTTGTTAACTCGTCGAATAAGTAAGTTCCTTTGAGGTAGAATCAGAGACTGTTCGAAGGCCTCCAACATGGCTTTACGATTGCTATAGCCTGAACTCATATCTTAACATGTCCTCTTAAAGACGAAACCAATCAATTTTGAAAGCCACTAACGGTCACTCATTCCAATGGTGACCTGGCGGAATATTGCTTAATTTAACTGTTTAGTTTAGAAACTAGGAACGGTAGTCAAGGTTAGTCACAAGTTCATACGAAGGGTAATAAAAAATAATAAAACCTACGCAAGCTGGTATTTAAGGCGAATGCACTGCTTCACATTAAATAGTAAAATGATAGAGGCGAAATTCCCAAAATAAATATAAAAATACGTTAAAGAGTTTCCAAAATTTTGCCTAATTTACCCCACGCAACGCTTGCATGCCAACCAACAGTTAAACGTAGCTTAGATTAAACCAGTGCCTACTTCCACGAATCATATAAATGTTGACCATGAAATTTCACTTTTGCTACGGGAATATACACCACAAACGTTCGTAACAGTTCGTTAGCATTTTTTGTAATAGTTTAACGATAGAAAACAATATTTAACGATTTATGTTGACGGTCTATAACCAATTTCTGGTTTTATTGCTCGTAAAATTCCAATTTGAGTAGGTACCTAGGTAGACTGTTCAAGATTGTATTTAAAATAAAAGAATGCCTAAAGTAACTGCAACGATATTAACATTGGCACTGATACGTCCACGCTTTACAACATCATATTTGTTTTTATTTTGCTGAAAATTTAAATAAGTACTTACTTTTACAAAACTACGTAGGTACAACATTATAGTTTGCTTTGATTTTCGCATGTGAAGTAATTAAAACAAAACACTCTTTAATTAACCCACTATCACACCCGCATATCTTAAACAAGCGGTCAAACCGTTTATGAGGCAATATTGTCCAACGCAAGGGACAAAAAACAAAAGAATTGTCCAGTATAACCTATGAGGGTATTTATTAAACATCTGCTTGTAGGAATCCGACATGTCGCATCTGTTCTGGCGTCGGACTTTTTTCGAAATTTCCAATGCGCGTGAGTCGCCTTCCCGACTAACGGCAGATGTTCCCACATTCACCGTGAGACAATCGAAAATACACCAAAAAGATATGATATAAAGTTCCAGTATTAAATCGCGTAAAAACGACAGATCTTTTTTTTAAGTAGTTCAAGGAGTTGGATTATGATATTCGAATTTTAAATTTGGCGGGGGTTTCTAGCACCGATTATATACGAGTAGGACGGGTCATTAGAACGACCCTTCCAAATTCAAGTTTTTATAATACGTATCATTTGTCAAACGCGTTGAAGGAATTGTTTCAAATGCTTTTGTCGTTTATTTTATTGCTTTCAATTACTTAATAACTTCATTTCGTTGAGCTACTTAGAATAAATTAGACAGGAAGAAATATTTGAACTCCGCCCTTCAGGCGAACAATACTGCACAATTTCGAAATAGAGTAGGGGTCTCTTGGGGTTTGTACTAAGCTCCTTTCCCATAAATACAGAATCGACCACTTATATGCGGAAAAACAAAAAAAAATTGACCTGGTTTATCAAAACCCAACCGTAAATCAATGGTATAAGGTTATGTTTTCTTTGCAGTATTAATCTTTTCAATTTATTTCAAAACAAGGGGATATTCAGCTAAGTCAATCAAAGCGGAGCGTTTAAAAATTCGGAAGATTTTAATCGAATTTGTTGAAAGTATTTCGACGATGCATCGCTTTCTTCTGACACTGATCTGATAAAAAAATATACTTATATTAAATCGAGCTAGGCAAATTTTTGTTGAAGAAAAAAGTAAAAGTAAACATATTAACATAAGTTAACATGTTTAAGTAAACATATATTTTTTTAATTTTCAATGTTTTATACATCTAGATAGTTACTTTAAATATCTATATGTAATTTCTAGGACGAACGACGAACGGTCAATCCTTTATATAAAATTGGCATCTTCAGGTTATGGATGTTATTAGACGACCTCTGTGGCGCAGCGGGCGAAGGCCCGCCTGAGACGCAGAAGTTTGCGGGTTCAATTCCAACTCGAACCTATTGTTTTGTAAAAGGATCATTAAAAAGAATAACCAGCCTTGTTTTCTTGCCTTTCTTTCCTGGCTTGGTCGCGGAGGAACAGGCACCTAGATAAAAACCGACGTTTCAAAGTGGTCCTTGTGATTTTATTGAATAAATGAATTTTGACTTTGACTTTGACTTTGATTCCCGCCACGGCACAATTCCCGTCTCAGGTCTGGGTGTTTTTCTATGTATATTATGAATGTATTTACAAAAAAAGTTACCTATATAAGTAGGATATCAGTCATTTAGTTCCCATAATACAAGCTCTGCTTAGTTTAGAGTTAGATGATGCTGTGTGAAAATGTCCAGCATTATTTAGTTATTTTACGGCATTTATTTTTATTAATTTATGAGATAGTTTCATGATGCAATCAACACAAAACTTGCACTTGAACCCCCATCTAAACAAATTAACATTTTATCAATAGTTTCAATACAGTCATGTCTGCGAAAGACTTATTTCTTTGACCCTCAAATTCAGTAATTTAACTTTTCCCCTCCGGATAGCGTTTCATTTACCTCTTCAACCGATACGCAGCGTGGGCCGAACTAATCTGGCACAGAATTGATATAGAGCGGCTAGATTATAATTTAGTCTGCAATTCCATAGCATCAACTTACTTTCTAATCTTTGAACTAAACCGACACCTTTGATTTAAGTACCTACAAGAAAATTAAGCATTTATCTGCCAAATCAATAATATTTGTAGTTAATAGATTTGGTTATGCAAGTAGTATTTTTATGGAAAATATAATTTCATAATTTCATTTATTCATACTTAATGTCCTACATACAATGACAACCTCTGTGGCGCAGGGGGCGAAGGTCCGTCTGAGACGCAGAAGGTTGCGGGTTCGATTCCCGCTGCGGGACAAATGTTTGTATGATATGCATTCATTTGTCTCGGGTCTGGGTGTTTTCTATGTATAATATGTATGTATTTACAAAAAAAAATGTATATAATTAGTATATCAGTCATGTAGTTCCCATAACACAAGCTCTGCTTACTTTGGGGCTGGATGATGCTGTGTGAAAATGTCCAGCATTATTTATTTATTTATTTATTATTTATAATGGTTAAGCTTAGGTCTAGTGTAGCTCCAAGTAGGTTGGTAGGTACCTACCTGCAACGCCCTGTCAGGGCGTTGCAGGTAGTTATTATTTTACAATTACACACATACAATTTAAATATACCCTTTGACATAGCCTAGATAGGTAGACGGGAGGAAGAAAAATAACATTTATTTTATAGAATCATATTATGCTCTTTTACTTTAACAGGGGATTCAAATTGCGGCGTTTTACCTTCTGAAAGTTAATGCTTCTTTTGGCAGAGCAGTTTTCCTCAACCACACATAAGAGCAAAAACGAATAGAATATATTATTATATAGAGTTTTGCACTCTGTTTTCGTGCATTCTGAATCGATTTGCTCGCCGGTATTTTTATAAATCCCTCCTGTTATATTTTGGCTACGCAAATGGTGATTCCAGTCTAAATTGTGTGAACACAGTGTAATGAAAAGAAACATCGACACATTTGTATTAATTCTGAGCATTGAGTAGCTTCACCAAAATTATATGAGCACAATAGCTAATTTGATTTCATTGAAAATGGTGCTTTTCAAGGCTAACATCATTAATTCATAACTAAATTTAAAAAATCACTGATATCCGGAAGTTGTTTAGTAAATATTAACTTGCTGTAAATACTCTTGCCCGAGTTTACCAACGCAATAACGGGTGGCTAAGTCCTAATCAAACCATTTTGACGCATGATTTTATAAAAATCTGTAATTATAATCAATGGTTACACTAAACTTGATCCATTTATTTTGTTGGTGAACTCAAGCTTTACTTTTAAACTTTCTAAAACATTGTCCCTAACATAGACAAATTTTAACACGCGCCCTGGAAATGCTACTTGCTTGCGATGCTTGACGTAATGCCCACCATATAAATGCATACTCTTTTCATTTGGTTTTTAAAGTGTCAAATCACATATATGGTAAATATAAACACCGTCGCGAATCGAGTACAAAATTAAAAAGTTTGATACTAAACAGGCTTGGATAACTGCAACGTTTCTCTGTAGACGGCAATTCGAGCTGACCTGTTCCAAGAATTAAAAAAAAGCTTGAATAACACCTGCTTATATACCAAGCTAGGATAGCCATACAGTTTATTACCCACTCAGAGCGCTTGTTAAAAGTAGTCCCATGAGCTAGCATATTAATAATTGTTTTTGTTTCAGTATGCCCTCTCTACACCTCGCTCAGTGCCGATAATTCCCTCCATTGATTCGTAACGCCTCCCGCGGCACGGTACAATGCTCGCGAGTGAGCCCCGACATTTGCCATTGTTGTTCGTACGCTTTCAGCTATGTGTTATTTATGTCAGGACCTGTGTGTTCTAGAACACATAGAGGGTAAGGAAGTCATGCTGCGAGGTTGTGAACTATTTTACAACCTCATGGTAGCACTCACACATGCAAAGGTACCGTCGATGTAGGGGACGTCGACGGTAACATGATATTTGGATTTTGATACTTGCGAGCTTTTCCAATTCTTTTAGTTATTTCTCGGTTTTCAAAGATCTTGAACAACGCTAGTTTCAGATATTTTCAATTAAGATATATTTTTAAAACTTCTGTCCCTTATCGCATATTACGTGGAGTCGGACCATGAATCAGATAGTTCTTCAACTCTCCTCTATCAGATTTCAACTCAGTAATCGCTATTTTTTATATTTATACCAACCTTCACACAATACATCTATATTTTCTTTGGTGCACCTACCTTCATATTGTACCTTAAAAACGGGAATTTTCACGTACTGCACTATCGGTGAAGGCACCGTCTAAGTTTCGACTCATTCTCATTCGCGTCGTGCACGCGACGCGGAAGGAGAAAGTCACGACCACTCACCCTAATGAAGACTCTCGGAATGAGTCGAAACTAAGTCGGTGCAGTACGTGAAAATTCCCGTTTTTACAATATAAATAGTCAAGTTCACGATAGTTTTTGCAATAAAACATACCTACCTATCTTATTTTATTAATCACTGGCGTATTATTTAAATACTAACCAATATAATATTATTTTTCGTACACAAATTAACATTAGAGAAGAAAAGTTAAAAGGCACTACGTACTTTCTCTTGTACAAACGCTCGTTCGAGTACTATATCCTATATTTAGTGAGTCTTTAGATTCGCAAAGATTCGGCTATGAAATGTTTTAACATTTTTTTCTCCTTGTTGCAGTATTTCCAATTAGTTTTAGCGCAATTTTATACCATAAACGATGATCTCAGACACGGAAATTAAGATACGTAAAGCGCTACTGTATAAAAATTACAATAATTGATATTAATTACACTTCAAAACACAGATTTTGGAGATTTTACACTTATAAAAATCTACTCTATTATTATATTTCTTCATATCGGAGAGTCCATCTCATTTAACAACTATATTTACCGAGTAAAATGCACATAGAATTGCGAAATTAAACTCTTGAAATGATGATTTACCAAAAACTATGAGTAAAAACACAATAAAATGTTTGGTGAAACTTGGACAAATCGAAAGTTTTTAATAAGTAGCTATCTTTCTTGCAAATCATCATTCTCTTGTGGGTTAGATAGCCAAAAAGTATTTGCATTCTTAGCCTAGATGATCATTGGCAGTTTAAGTACTCGTAAATGACCCACTGCAAGCAAACTTCCAGGTATTAAATTTTCATTCTTCTTAGACTTTTTTGCTAAGTTCTAAAAAGTCATCATCATCATTTGCAGCATATATCCGTGAGATACGATTGAATGCTGAACAGAGGCATTTCTTCATTTGTGTCATACGATAACAAGTTAGTATAGAATCGAATGTCATCAAATACAGACATAATTTCTAACTTTCTGTAGGATCTGTTACTGGAACTGGTTAGAAATGACCAGTGTTTTATGTAAAGCCTCTTCAAACTTTAACAAAGCTATGCATCTAAATAATGTCTACAAGTTGGCAAGAGGGTGACCAGTACATGATCGTTAGCTGGCCTCGAGCACGGCTGTCGAAAATAAACAATTATTTCCCCTGCAGCCACGGTTGCGGATCTGTGGGGTGCTGAGGCTTTAGGGTAAGAATTCGTATGTGCGAAATTTGTTCTAATGAAGTTTTTTTTTGTACTTTGAATTGACGTTTTACATCCTAGACTTTCTAATACCAGACTTTAGTCTAGGTTACATACTATAATTTATCAGGCACCAATCAGCAGGGACACGAAAATACTGTTTTAGCCAATAATATCCAGTATCTGGATTATGGCATCTTTGTTGATTCAGTCTGAAGCGTATACCTACTGGTTTTCTTGAGATATTTTTCCTCTTTCGTTGGAAATATTTGGTGTTTGAGAACGAGACAAATAAGAGTACGTATTCGACTTAATAAGCATGCATTAAAATTAAATAAGTGAAAATGAAAATTTTATAGAATTTGTTTTGTATGGAAAAGTATAAAATCAAAGTCAGCCAAAGGTTATAATGATTTTCATTAAATTCATAAGGATTTAAGCCACGACTGATCTTAGTGAATTAGCGGTAATTATTTACGACCAAGCTTACGACGTATGCTATACGTGCCTCACATTTTCATCGTGTTTTGTCACTAGATGCCATCACCATTAGTACACGCTCACAATTTTCCATTATTTTCGTTCACCACGATGTATTTTTGTGTGTAATATTAACGCTCGTGCAGGTTTCTCTTTAGAAAAGCATCCAACAGCGCAACAACCACTGACCCATGAAGGAAACAGAAAGGAAATTTTCTTCCGTAGGAAAATACGACAATATAAATAACTCGATCGGCCCCTACCTACTACTACATCACCCAATGACAAAAGAGTTATCGGTGCGTTGAAAACAAAAATGGTTTGGTGATTTATAACAAAGGCCAGCGTATTAGTGTGATTTGGGGCTTGGTGAACGCACCTAGGTAGAACCGGGCTTGCTAATAGGAAAACGTTGACCTATTACTGGTAGTTTGCTGCTCTAGGGTTTTTTTGTTAAAATGTACTTTTTAAAGTGGCAAAGTTCTCTTCCAAATCCTTTCAAACCGTGCGATCTCCTAACACTTCCCACCAGCCCTCCAGAGATTGTCACACCAACGTTTCCTAAGTAGGCCCCGTCGACGTCGTCATTTGCAGGCCAATTTTTAACATCTTTGGCCATTTCTTATTTTGTTAGGGATCTTTAAAAACAGGAACAAATTAAACCCGATTTCCAATAACGGCAAGTTGACAAAAAGTCCAAAATGAAGTTTCATCACTGATTTGGCCACCTTAGGGACGGTATTTTTTCATATTTTTTTATTAGACCAACCCTTCAAGGACCCATTAAAAAAAGGATCATTAAATTTTGTTCAAAATTTGCGAAGACATTGCGTTACATACACACAAAGAAATATAAATTTACAGCAGAATTAGAAAACTCCATCTTATCTGAAGTCGATTGAAAACAGGTTTAATCGTTCATATTGTAAAGATACTGCCCGACGACGTCGCGTTAGACCGAGAATGAAATGAAGGGATTAGCTCAAAAAGTTCCGAGTAGTGAATGAAAGGAGTGGAAGGAGGCTGTTGCCCAGCAGTGAGACGTTGAGAACTAAAAGAGAATATTCATAAGGAAGAGTGATCGCGACCCACGTCGCGACTTTCAAGTTAGGTTGAATCGTTCTTTACGAGATTATTAAAGATTATTTTTTTAATACAATGTTTATGTCATATGCGCGCGTTGATATCTTTAACTAGAGAATAACAAATAAGCCTTTATAGAATTAGCAATGGGCCACCACCGACCACCGCTACAGAAGAAAGGTTATCGAATGGCCGAACCGCGAATCGGACGACGCAGAGAAAAGATACATATCCATTCCATAATATCTAAAAAATATAAATATAGAATTTTCCAAAACTTCTAAAACGAAGCGAGTATCAATTTCAAACAAATATGACACAATGTGAGAAAGGTCACGTCTAGACCAACGACAGCCGAAGGGTAGGCGTTGTTTACCCCAGAGATTTGTGCACACCGCCTAATGAGAATAGACATTGATTTAGGGCTTGTTCTTATGCTTTTGTACGAAAGCTTTTAGCAATTACGTCATAATTCGGTTCGAGTTTCGGCTAAATTAAAAGTGGCGTCTCGGATTCTCCACTTTGGAATCAAGCGTCTTGGATTGTTTGCTTCGCTGTTTGGAAAAGCCTCTTTAAGTGAATTCTGCCCAGTATTTTTTATTACAATTTGGATTTTTCAAATAACAAAAACATTGCTTTTATTCTTGCAATGCTTCTGTTGAACGTAATCTTAGGTCTATTTTTCTAAAACCGACCAACACATCTCAAATGGCCACAAATGCCAGTGTGTAGATTGCATGGTAAAGACACGAAGGCATATAGTTGTAACTAAGCAAACAGCTATGATTTATTCCCAAACAGGGTCCTATGACGTTTCCACGCCATAAATTCCAGCCCTCAAGGCATCTCCATGCTTTATGAAGAGATCGTCGACAGTGCGGATGTATGATCCGGGTATACGGTCACAGTAGGGTACACCCGGGTACACAGGGTACGCCCGGGTACAGCAGGGTATAAATCTGGTGCATCCGGCCGGCCACCGCGCCGGTAGTGGCAACGATTATTCACCCAATATCGAGTTTTGGCTTCACTTGCTACCTAATCTTCGCTTTCGTCGATGTGAATTTATGGATGGAATAGTCATTTTTGCGTTTTGCTAGTCACATGCTTTGATGAATTTCATGTTGAATTCAGTAGGTTTTCAAATATTTTTATGTTTTAGTTGAAGGGTTGATAAAATATAAAAAAAACATAATTCACGCTCACTATCCTAAAATTTGGTGTCTTTGAAATTATGCTCATAGATAGATAGATAGAAAATGCTTTATTGCATAAGATGTTACAAGAAAATAGTAGAAAAAATAATAATTATTTAACATAAAAATTTTACAGAGAGGATATAGTCCTACCTATACACATACATTACAAATAAATATTGCTGGACATTTTTCACACAGCATCATCAAGCCCGAAACTAAGCAGAACTTGTATTATGGGAACTACATGACTGTTATACTAATTATATAATTGTTTTTTTTTTGTAAATACATACATATTATACATAGAAAACACCCAGACCCGAGACAAATATTTGTAGATATTACAAACATTTCTCCCGCGGCGGGAATCGAACCCGCAACCATCTGCGTCTCAGGCGGGCCTTCACCCACTGCGCCACAGAGGTATATTTAGAGGTATTTTTTGTTCGGTACAACGTCATTCTGTTCATCGAGTGAGGGGGTTAAACCTCCATCTTCTGATCTGCAATTGCTGCCAATAACTTGCTTTATGCCCTACTAGCTTTCGCCCACGGCTTTGCCCGCGTGGTACTCAGATAAAATAGATGTATTATTCTGATTTATAATCTATATTACTGTCAAGTTTCATCAAAATCTGTTCAGTAGTTATTGCGTGAAAGAGTAACAAACATCCACCCTCACAAACTTTCGCCTTTATAATAGTAGTATGATAGTGTGCTCGTAGGTGCGTCGGAGGACTAGCCGGCTTAGACGCAAAAGGTGTGAGTTCAATTTCCGCTGCGAGACAAATGTTTGCAAATTCTGGAGATATTTGTTCCGGGTTGTACTATGGTACTCGTAGTTCTTGATACCTATGATACAGGGAATCCAAATGTGAGGTCAGGTCTATGTATGACATTATTTGGTGTTCATCATTATTAAATAAAAGATTGTTTGTGCATTTCGTGAAAATTACGAGCCATATACCTTCATACCCCAGTCGTGTTCGAGCTCTATAAATGCTTTGACCGTACCGGCCTCGACTAGATACGTAACTCGCATAGCTCCTATCTTCACAGACCACTGCACGATTCGTGCGCACGCAATAATAATGATATAAGTTTTGTATAGTTTTGAAAAACCTCATTAGTGGGAATATTGAAATGAATATACATTTTTAGCAGAGTTGGTAGGATTTTCGGAAAATGTTGGCTTAGCACTTAAAGCACAGTTTCTTGTTATTAAAAAACAGTGACAGTGCTATGGTTGAATGTGTTGTCTTGACCTTATAAACGTCAAAATAGGTATTATTTTTGTAAACTATGAGATTTTTTCAGAAAATGATATAGTTGATATTGAATGTAGACCGACGCAGACTAACAAAAAATATTCTAGCCTTGATTGTGAAATAATTAGGGAGAATTTAATTGATTGCACTTAAATTTGTTAAAGAAATCAGCAGTTCAATATTATAATTATACCCGAAATATGTTTCTATTGTTTGTTTATTTATAATAATTATTAAATGCATCCATAAAGCGGGCGTAATTTTATGTATGTACTCATTTTAAAAATATTAGTAAAGAACATTATTTGAATACCTTCTGATACTAAATCTAAAGGTACGCAAATCTTCCCAGGTAGGTAAGTCAAAACTATTCAAAAACAACAAAGTGATTTGGGTCAACTTTAAATTGAGTAATTTACAACCCCCATTGTCAAGTTCAGTTATGCAAGTGTGACACAATACTAGGAGCCAGGTATTTCCAAAATTTGCATGAAACACACTTTCACTTGTATTGTGAGACTAGAATAGTTTGTTTGTAAACGCAGCTTTTGAGTGCAAATCGCTTTGTGTGGCGAGTCTATTTGATGAAAGCTTTACGTTTTGCAGGTAGTTAGCGTGTAATTGGCTTATTTTTAACTTATCACTTTTTATAAAATGTAAATTGATCCCGAAAAGGATTTAGTTTTATTAAATAAAAGCTTCGGTATGGCAAAATGAATAAATCAGCAGAAGCATGCGTAGTCAAAACTTTAAAGTTTTATATTAGTTTTAATAAAATGTTTGACTTGTTGTTACAGACTTCTTACGGTCTACTTATTTGAGTGTTCTAACATAATAATTTTCTATATCAGGTTTTTTTCATATTTCACTGTAGTGGACACGGTCCTTCCTAAATCATATTAATTTGACGTGTGTAAGATAAAACACAAAATGTAAGAAAGAAACATAGTTTCTGCCATCAGTGCAATCTAGCGGATTCGAAAAGCTTTAACTTCAAACAGCGCCGTGTTCATTTTCTCACTCAATGCCATCTGCACAAAATTCCCGAAAACCTTTCATCCCCTATCTAACAACCCTCGACGAAAACTGGAACCTTTTTAAGCGGAAACCACCCCAAAGCGCGGTGTCAAAACGAAACTTTACACCCTCTGATACTAGCGCCACCTATGAGATGGCGCATGAACTTTGTAAAAGCTCGCAGTTCCGGATAATTTCACAGCGGCAGCACAGTCGACAGAGCTTTTGAATGAACTGAAAAAGCTTAGGCAAAACGAGTTCTAAGTTGCAGAGTATTTGGTTGTCTTTTAAATGGCTAGATGGTGCTGGTTGTTGGAGTATGCAAATTAACGCACCATTACATGGTAATTTATTTGAAACGAATGACCACTTTGCGGCGTGGACCGTGGTGCATCCACATTGAACTGAGCGTTTATGGGAACCCTGACCTTATACTGCGTCAATTTATAGCTTGGGAGCCGTTATGCTATGTTTTACGAAACAGCTGTTGTTTAGGTACCTTCCGTGACCCTGTTTGACATGGACTTTCTCTAGTTCAGTTGGAAAGTAAACTTACCAGTAACGGGTTTATTCACTTAGGTTTATTGCAACCTGAATTATTAAAACTATGAATACCAATTCGGAGTCCTTGTTCAATTTGTTTTTGACAAAATTGGTGATTTTATGGGTCTTGAATAGAACCGATGTGGTAAAAAAGCCTGATATTATCAGTACATATATATCAGGGGAAAATCAGCTTCAAAAATGTATAGGAACTCAGACATCAAGCGATGGTTGAGTAATGCTTTCGCACTTCTATCTATGAATTTTACCTACCACATAAATTCAAATATTTCTTGGTAGATTAGGTAAGTACATTTTTAGTGGTTATTTTCTCTATTTTAACTGTAAATAAAAACTAATAAAAAAATCCGCTTGAATGGAATTTTAATCTGTGTGTTTAATCATCAATGTTTGAAAATTTACGTTGTTGGAATGTTTTTTATTCGATCTTCTTTGTAAGTTTAAACTTCTAATAACATGCATATTCTACAAAGCTCAAAATCTCAAAAAACCTTTATCTTCCCAAACGTAAGTGCAAGTTTCATCAAGATTTTCTGAAAGCTCGCAGGCGCCGATCGAGATACATTGCATATCAGACATTCCACAGCGAATAAAGACATAAAGCAATACTGTGTTTATGAAAATAAACTAATATATCTGCAACTGGCATGAATTATGGAGCCAGCCGCGCCATTGCCAGTTCTTGTTTGCAAAAAAGAGAATTCTCTGATTTGATTACGTTTTAAGTTTGAACGAAATACTCTTGAAAAATATTGCTTGCTAATGCGTTACCTGCTCTGAGACTCACATACACAATTACACAAACTTAAATTCCCGACATTCAACCTACTAAATAACAAGAAAATTTGTACCAATTTGTCATACATGTACCTACCTATATTAAGCCACGTACACACGACACTAATTGAAAAGATAAGAATCGGATGAATTTACCAATTACAATATCGAAAAGCTGTATTAACTATATGAGTTGACAGCTCATTACTATTTTGAAATTGCTATTAAGCTGTGGTCAACCCTGATTTTAAATGCATTTTGTGACGCAGACAGTTACATCACTTGTCTATACGCAAATCAGCTTGTTCCTAAAATAATAGTTATGTCATGGTAATGATTGCGCATAAAAATATGTCGTATTTGAAGGTTTATTTTGTATATCAGTTAAATCATTCAATTTGAAAACTAAACTATAACACTTTGAAATGATATTAAATACTATAAGTTTATTAAACATTAATATCTTGCTAGCTTTGAGATATGCAAAATACATCGTTTTGAAATGAGCACTTTGCGATAGTTTTTTAAGGTAACTATTATAGGCAACTATTTAAATATATGTCCGTTAAAGAATATGACCGGGTGGTCATAGTAGAAAATATATCATATTCTTACACATTATTAAGTCACACGAGTATAATGAAAAGTAACGAAAAGTGTGGTCTTTTATAGCTGATAAAAGACCACACATTTCAGCCTTCCCCGCCTTAAACGCCACAAAAATAAATTTTTCGATTAACCCAACGTGTTCCAATAACCAAAAAACTCAGTCTGAAACGAACAAACCAACAGAATAAACTTTTTACCATGTATGTCACCTGCCTGCTACGTGTTGTCGCGTCTGTCACTTAAATTGGACAACTCCGCTACCACTAAATAATCCCGAGAAATTACACCGCGCAAAAAAGTTGCTCTAAAAACGTGACAATTAATCTATATTATACAGAACAAGTCTGTCATAATAAGGTGCTGAAAGCAAACAGACGGTATAATAGCAGCTTTTAAAGGTGAGAACAATGAAGCACCTAGCTATCGTAGAAAGGAACAATAGTGGTGCGAATGTTACACTCGATATTACAATAATGGTATCGATTATAATTTGCGTGCGATGCGGTCTGAGATAGGAGCGGGAGGCGACACGTAAGCGACAGGCGTTCGCAATCGGCGTTTGGATCGACTCCGGCGCTGAACACAATGCTATCGTGGCGTTGCGATCGCGGACATGCCCTCTCGCGCTATTACGATTGGCGCTCTCGACGTGTGTACGCACCTTTACGGCGAGTGATTAGCTATTTTTGCAATAGCTCTATTTAAGATTCTGTCTCCTCAATGAATCTCAAATTATACTTAAACACAGTTATGTGAATATAGCATGTTTTATTATCTTATCTATAAGAAAAGGAGTTTTATGATTTTTAGGAGTTTAAAATTACATTGCTCATTTCTTTTTAATAAGAGCTGAACCGATTTAGATAACATTTGTTACAGGTTGTGCTATGAAATAAAAAAAGTTCCTTTTTATCCTGATATCACGCAGGTGAAGTCGTGGGCTGAAGCTTGAATAAGTATACTAAAATACGAACAAATATTCGCATATTTGTTAGCATTAGGTAAACGTCGTCAACTGTCATTATTAGAATGACAAATATTGCTGAATAAACAATACACATACATCGCCATCTCTTTTCACTCGTATACCTCTACTTAAATCTTGAGTAACATTTTTTTCTGAAATTCTTTTTTAACCGAGTACCCATCAAGCAAAGCCAAGGGCGACATATCGTGGGATTCAACTGCTTTTTTACATGACTATTAACTTTTATAGAGAAAATTTAGGTCTAACTACTAAAAAACTAACTAAAATAATTATATTTTATATGAGAATAAACATAAAAAAATCTATTACTTTACCAAGTACTTGCAAAACAAGTATATAAATCAAGTTATGAGTACCAGGGCTATGGCCAACAATAAAAATACTCTCAATTTTTGCTTTGTTCCGGCACATCATTAAATTGATTTCAACAATGGAATAAAGAGAGATATCGTAAAACATTTTATTGCATACCAAAGATACCGCATTTCAGTTCTATGTTAAACAAATTCAATTCAACTCCAATCAAATTCCTAAAGCACAGTGCCACTAAGTAGAAACTTATTCCCATTGCTCATTTCTATTTAGCATTCGTAATTCAATAGCTATAAAACGAACGTTGATAGTTTTAAATCACGAGCGGAAGCGGGTTCAAACTATTGGATGTTTTTTTCCAATTAATTTAATTAAAAACCTAACACGCTCACGAATGCATTCCCCATGCTGAACACAGCATTACTAAGCCGCACGAACTTACGTATGCCAGTAAAAAATGTTGCGATACCTACGATGACAAAAAAAAAACGATTTTCTCATTTACTCAATCAACAATAACTGTTCAATAAGTACAATAACTGGCTGAATGTTTTTAAAGCAAAACCTTTTGTGATATGTAGTGCTCATATCGTTTTGAATATATTTAAAAAAATCTAACATTTATTGAATCTACCGAGAGAAGAATTCAACAATTTATGCGCTTTATAAAAGTCATTGATAAAAGTGATGAATCAACAAAAGCGATGATGGATTCGCCAAAAGCTCTAAACTCGATCCCAACGGCAAGGTGAAACTGTCACCGGGTCCCGAAGAAGGCAGGAGCGAGTAATAAACGCGACTCTGTCAATAAAAGTCACAGTCCGACTATACATATGTCCACTCTAGCTAGCAGGTGTACTGCCATCTCAGCTTTCTAGGGCTGCTGAGAGATCATACACATTTAAAGAACATAGGTATATGTGTAGCAAGGACTTTACATTCTGACTTACACGTGTAGTGAACTTGAAAAGACGTGGACATTCAAAGTTGAGCCCTACTGTGAATGTCCACTCTCTTCTTTTTATTCTGGGTCATGTATTACGTTAATTTGTCACTTTCGTCAATTTGTCGTTTTACCGAATTCATCTCTCCAGGTCTACCAGTTCAAATTTGCACAGCCAGCTATGGAACGAGCTATGCGTGGAGTTTCTATGAAGGTTAAAAACCGTAAAGAGATTATGCGCCCACTGGCTAGCTGGAGCGGTGGGCAGAAAATAAATGAGAAGAGCTGAACATCGGATTTAGTATTTGGCCGCGCCACTCAGTCCGGTCACTGTCAACATAGGCACACCAGTTAATATAGGTCTAACAGTGGACTTATATGCTCTGATGATGAAGTGGAAGATGATTATACCTCACCTAGGTACAATAATTTTGAAAGGTGTTATATTAAGAAGTTAAGTAAAAAGGTCGAGGACTCAGCTACGCGGTTTTTCAGCATAAGGGGAAAGATGCCGAATATCATCCTGATAGTGTAATTAGAACCTTCCAAAATAAAATTATTAACAGCTGCCCAAAGGAAATTAATGAATTTTCTGGTTTTGATATAATTCAATGGCCATCAGTGCACAGTCCTTTTCAATCCAACCATCAACGCAAAGCCTTAACCATAAGTGCAAAGACTTTAAATTTGGAAGGTTCTATTGTTGTGAAAGAGATTTTGTCGAAACCCTAAATTAAAAAAACTGGTTTTAATGCATTAAGAGCCACCGTCAGTCCATTTAAGTTTTTAAGAGTAGTTTTATCCCACCCTGACCCTATAACTTTCTGAGTGGTGTGGAGACATGGACACTTAAATTCGCTAATTGGAAACGAATGAACGCTGATCGGATGATGCCTTCGAGATATGGTGTTGGAGAAAAATGCTCCGCATACCCTAGACCGCGAAACGTACGAATGTATCTATTCTTACTGAACTAAAAATTTCGATTATTTGTCTTAGTCACATCCTAGAGTACTTTAGATACATTGTGGGATGCAATCCTGACAACCTCTTAAAACTCACAATCACGGGTAAAATTTAAGGACGAAGATTGAAAAGCCGCAGCCCCGTTCATTGGACTGACAAAATACGCATCACTTAAGAGTGAGTGATCACTTAATACCCAACTACAAAACTCCATTTTAATCGCCGGAGATGGCAATAAAAAAAATCACTAGAGAAAACACATGCAGGTCATGACACTCTGCCCTGAGGAAACGACGCATAGAGACCCTATTATGTCCATAAATTGTGGGATCATAGTTTCGGTGACCAAAAAAGCTTTAAGAAACTTTTGCATATTAACACAAAATAATTTTGAACCGAAATCAAATGCAGGGTTTTAGGATAGCACATCCTTTACCCAGAGGTCATTGTATAGATGGACATTGCGAGATTCAATAGAACCAAATTCATACACAAAACCTCGTACTAAAAGAGTCTCTGAGTAAAACCTTATCGCGATAGCCCTACCCAAACGTAAAACAAGCACTATGCAAATCCACAACGTGAAGACTGATCCAGTCAACATTCTCATACCGAAACATTAACTGCGTATGAGAATTTAATTTGAAATTTAGCTGTTGTAATAAAATTACCAATTTATGAATGCTTAGTCATTCAGATGAAATAAAACTGACGCAATTTGTAAGGTGTGTTTGATATTAAGTACCTACCTACTACACTTTATGAGTCCCAATTTACATAGTTAAAGTTTTTGTATTTATCTCAATTTAAAAAAAAATCGGGCAAGTGCGATTCGGACTAGCCCACCGAGAATTCCCTACATTTAGACTACACAATTTATAGGTGCATTATTATAAATGGTACAGGAATCGAGTCTCGCGGTTTTTTTAGAGCTTTTCCCGAAGTTCAGTTTCCAAAACCACGAGCAATTACAAATGTATAGTTTTCAGATTTTCCCCTATACTTATAGTATAAGACGATATTACTTGCCAAATTTCATAGTTGTAGGTCAACGGAAAGCACCCTATAGATTTTTATTCCCTTAAAAGTATAGAAATATACGTTTTTTGCGACATAAACGGCCGTTTATGTCGCAAAAAACGTTAAAAAACAAAAAACGTTTTTTACGTTAACTTAGAAGTTTGATTTTTTCGCAGCTTCAAGGGACTGTAGACTTGAGTATATGGTTTTAATTTCAACTCGATATCTCCACGCGCTCCCGAGATAAAGGAACAGACAGACAGACAGACGGACAACAAAGTGATCCTATAAGGGTTCCGTTTTTTCCTTTTGAGGTACGGAACCCTAAAAATGGGCCGTGTCTTCTTAGTAAAAAATTCCAGTAAGTTTGAATATTAACTAAGAAAAAACATATGGCGTTGTAATCATGTAATTTAATGTGTAATAATGAAGTTAGCCATGATTCTTAGGCATCTAATTACGTAGATAAACGACTCTTTATTACATGCACCAGAATAAAAAATAAATACAGAAGATCTTAATCCCTTTCAGCGATAAGACCGCCCATTATGCATTTCTTTTTTTGTTGTTATTTTTACTATATTTCTGTGTTTATACTGTAAATTGGTGTTGTGCACAATAAAGAGTTTATCTATCTATCTTAAGTCGTGGTCAATGGGCGGCCTTATCAAAAAGAACTTAACCTATATCACAAGCTAGGTTATTAAAATTGTAAATAGGAAGAAACTTGTTTTACTTAGCTCCTATAACAAATGAGTACTACAAAACACACGCGTTTATGTTTTTCGAATGAATTATACAACGGCACTTCAGATACGGCCTGCGCTGCCAATCAAATGCTTCCGGCCTTCGAATCTCTCCGACGTCAGTCTAACACGAAAGCTTACAACGAGGTGTTTAATGATGCAATAATTTGCATACATACCCGTTGAGAGCGGGCCTATTCTCACGTCTGTCAGTAAGTTTGCCATTTACAGACTGGTACAAAGACTTTTGTGATAACGGTTGTGTTCCGTATGCATAACTCAACAGTTAAACAGCAATAGGATTTAGTAGATGACTTTAAGTCACATTGCTCAGCGAGCAAGGAAAAAAAGCTTTTTGAAAGTTTTTATTTATTTAATTTATAGGAAAACCAATAGCGGGTCCAATACTAAGAGATAAACTTATAAAAACATGAAAACGGTTAAAGGTTTCCACGTTCAAGAACAACTTAGAAAAAAAAGTATGAACAGTCTGTATAAAATAGCCAACATATTCTATGAAAAGTAGATTAAGAAAATATCAATATTTTTGTGGTGTTAATTAACACGAAATAATTCTTGGTTCATTCCCGCTACCTGGCCGAGATTATAATCGTTCAGAATAGATCTAAGTCTGTTTGCTTACATAGCTCTCTTATACTCGCCAAAGTTCTATAATGCCAACATGGAGCAAAGGGCACGTTAGATGCCCTCCAATTTTTGTTTATGTCATCGAAATCGGTTTTTAGGCTAGGAATAGTTCCAGACGCACTGCGTTCAATCCCAGAGGAGGTAAAGTGAGATTTTTACTACTGAATCGCAAGGTTGTAAACAATTTCTGCCAACTCACCATTAAATGACTCCTTAATATTTTTGGATTAATCAACTCCAAATATGATTACCTGAAAGATAAAATAAATAGTCTATTAATAAACGGTGTAAATAAACATAAACAAAAATATCGGTGAAGTTTTTGCATAAGCATGACTGACTATTAAGGCTCCCCCCTATCACTTAAATTAGTGATAGGGAGCCTTATATCACGTGGTTATTACCGCAGCAGTGTAAGATCGTATAAATCCTAAAAAAATATGTACTAAAACAGATATCGCAGAAAGGCAATGCGATATTATCGACCGTTATTCGTTTAACAAATTTTCTTATTTTACATAATTAATTATACAACTACTTAAGTCAGGTACAATATACACAAATAAATTGGTTGAGCTGTATAGATACCGTTGCAATCTATACAGCTCAACCAATCTCTAAATAGCTCTACTGATCCAGATAATTACTTTTAGTTTACACTAGTTAAAAATAAAAAGGAACAAAATATACTTTACGAAAGCGAGGAATCAATTAAGCAATCGGTGTATGGTTTGGATAGGACGTCTTTATTCCGACTGGCGCGGGACGGCTAAACCCCGGGCGCGCAATCTGACATTTATGAGTGCCATAAAAACGCTCAAGTAGTGACTTTTACTACTTGTTTAGTGAACATAAATGTCTTTGCCTTGCCCGCGCAACATCGTCCGTATTTAAAAGCGCAGTTTCGTGCACAGCTTTGCTCCCTTTGCCTGTTTTTATTTACTGTTACTGTACTGTTATGCAACTGTATAATGCTTTGGTTACTTTTCAACGGCAATTTATTGGTGTCGTCTTTTGTCTTTATTTTCGCGAACATGTTTTTGTTTCGCGCTTTTTTTTTAATATTTTTGAATACCGCTCTGACAAATAGGTTGTTTGTTTTTATTTATTGCGAGAAATTCCATTTTATTTTGCGTTCTTTAAAAACACATAAAGTCTTAGCGACTTTATGTGCGCTTGGAATGATTTTGTAGTGCGAATTTTGCTTTAAACTGACGCTTATACCAATAAAAACGCATATGAATTCATTTCACGAAACAATATAATTAATAAATAATAATAATAATAAATAATGCTGGACAATCCACACAGCATCATCTAGCCCCAAGCTAAGCAGACCTTGTGTTAGATGACTAGATGACTAATATATACTTAATACAATACATTACATAGATAGATATTTTTTTATTATGCATAGAAAATACCCAGAACACCCGGAACAAATATTTGCAGATCGTACAAATATTTGTCCCGGGGCGGGAATCGAACCCGCAACCTCCTGTGTAGCAGGCGGACCTTCGCTCACCGCGCCACATCGGTCGTCAAATTATTATATCAATCATTTCTATTGCTTCAAGAAAGTGGGATATAAATGTACTTAAATAAGTACATTTATATCCCATGGCATGACCTTATAAGATGTACAGATTCCAGTTAAGTTTTGTGTATTTAAAAAAAATACACAAAACGGAACTAATCTTTCTTTTTTTGGTCAAATCTTGGTTTAAAAAAATATGTAGTGATAGTTAAAAAATATTATTATACTGTACAATAAAAAAGTTAAGCACTTCTCGTCACATCATAATTATAAAATCGTCTGACTAACTGAATGACTGACAATCAAAACACAGCCTTAACGTTTTGTCCTAGATACATCGTTTTGGTGTATTCTGAAACACTAAGAAAGGATATCACGAAATTCCAGCCCGTGCGAAGATGACGTTTGTTTGTAATTACTCGAAGCGGACGAAGTCACGGGCGGATAACATATAATTCTTATTAACATTATATTATTGGTATAATATAAATCCAAATACGTGCATAGAAGCATTTAATTGATTAAAATAAAAGAACAGTTAATAAATCAAAGTAATAACGACTTCAAAACCCGGTATCATGAATGTTTATCGAACCAATCTTGATAATGTTTTACACCACTCATAATACTAATTAGTCAGTTATTTTAAATGCAGGTGGCTTAAGCATTTTTATTACACAATTAAACTTGAAAAGAAAGCATAATGACTTAAAAATATAATTAAATAAAACTTAAAAGAAAAAGTTACAACAGATGTTTAATTTTAAATCCACCTGTGCTTTTAAAACTCTCTATAATTTTTAGTTAATGTCTTATACATATTAAATATCATTTAAAGACGTATTCTATTTTAATAAAAACACAGCTAGCTGAAGGAATTACGGTACTATGACATTGACTATGTTATAATGGTTGCTAACAACCGATCGAACGCAGTGCAGGAAGGTCCGCCACCACATAGACTGATTACACCGTAAGGGTTGCGGAAACACTTTCATGTATTATAGGAGAGCGTAAAATATCAAAACATTTTTTTACAAGACGCAATGCAGCATTGCTTCGCGATCACTCATCCTAATGACTACCAAAATGAGTCAAACACAAGTTGGAACCTTCAGTGATTCTACAGTATGTGGCAGTTCCCGTCTTGAGTGGTGTACATAGCCAATCCTGATCAAGTGAACATAAACTTATGACTAGTTTTGTATACGAACTGCCAAACAAAAAGCTTTAAAAAACCAAAAACGATTTCGAAGAAAACCTCAAAAACCAAAACATACACGTTCAAGGCTGTAATCCCCATGATCGAAATCCTCTGTGAGTGAATCCTTGAGGACAACAAGTATCAAAGGCATGTCCAGACATTACATGTAACACATTCCCGCGTTTTTTAATAAGCTTTCTATGTGACAGGCTGCAAGCCCGTCACCGCTCACTGGAACATATTATCGCGTTTATTCATAATGTCTGAATAAAGTGTCACAAAGGTTTTCTGACACTTTATTCAGACATTATGAACATCCGTGTAAAAAACGACACATCCGTGTAAAAAACGATTACTTACACTGCCCTAGACCTCCTTGACTGCCTGTATTCGCATTCTGTTATCGTTCTCTGCCGAAACGTTTTGCAAACATCGTCAGGTTAGCTGGCCACCCACAGCCTTACCTACATACCAGGTTTATAGCCGGCCTGTGGATGAATAATAATGCAACTATGATCCAAGGCCGAAAGACAATGGAGGTAGCTTGATTGCTTTTTGCCCTAACCCGGCTTTCGGGCAGTGAAGGAAGGCTGGGTGCATTGCATAAGATAGGGTAGAATATTTTAGGATCTGTACTAACTCGATGACTTCGCTGAGGCTGCTCGAAGCGCATCTCAGATCGTGGCTTGTGGCGTGACACCGTTATATCGCGAGGAGTAGAATGAGGGATAGAATGGCTGAGTAATGATAATAAAGAAAACATTTGTCCCATTGCGGGAATGGAACTCGTATCCTTTGCGTATCATTCGGCTACTCACCCACTATCCATCCACCAACTTGTCTTTCAGTTATAAGAAGAAATCGAACAACTAATTGCTATGCTTATGATACGATCAAAATGCAATTTTAACTTGATTACGGAACATCAGGTTTTTGCAAATTTTTACCTCTATCATGAAAATGAACAGTTCAATTGTGTGAATCCCACAAAAAAGTTAAATACTCGTAGGCTGATTTTTTTCCACAAACTGGATGATTTAAAGAAAAACTGGCATTTCTCATATTTTATTGCTCAATTAACATTCAAATAAAACACCCCTAATGCCAGTAAAAAGACAACTGTTTCAAGACTGTTCCGAGTACAACTACGTAGCAATACGTTACCCACAGACATTTTTATTAGGCTTCGGAATGTCATTGAGCTAAGGCTTTCAAAGTTCACTAACTCATTTATTATTTCAGCTATAGACAAACAATACTAATACAAGACCCAGTTGGCCCTGCTTACTATTCACAGTTCATTGTATTTATCGGACCAAAAGAAAGTTCTACATCCCTAGTAATATATTCCTGTTGTTTTCGCTTCAAATTAGACAATTAGGAGTCGGGGTGTGATGCTAAATCTATAAAATTAAAGCTGGATACGCACGGTAACCTACCGCGGTGATTTTTTAATCGTATGTATGCGATACGCGATCCGCGGTGTCATTTCGCATATCAATGTGGTCGATGCTTTGATGAAAAAGGTTTGTGCGCAGCAGATTATGTGGGTGTGCCGCATAACGTAGGGGAATTTCAAAATTATTGTTGCGTGTGATGCAGATTTTATCGTTTATTTTGATGATATTTTGTTTAATTTTATTTTGATTGCAGGTGGCCAGTACGTGAAACTAAATTTGAAACAAGTGACGCAAAATAAACTCGGAGGAAGACATACTCGGTCAATAGTATCATTAAAAATATTATGTTTTGAATGCTAGAAAAGGTTGCCCAACACCACCTAAAAAACGAAGGAGAATCAAGAATTTTTCAATTTGTATTCGTTGCTGCATTGATAAGAAAGTTTCAAAAGTTGTGTATGGATAAAATTGATCTGTGCTGTCTCACTGCAAGGAAAAAAACCACCCTTCCCTCTTTCTATTGATCTCTAGTACTGGCTATTAGCCAGCTAATTGGGGCTAGTCGTCAAGGTATGCGTCCAGTTCATCTCTCCATCTCTTTCTGAGCCTTTCACGTGGCCGCCGCCCATTCGGAACCCATTCCATGGTGTCTTTCGCCCATACTTCCTTCAAAATACAGTAAAAGTGTCCTAGCCTAGTACCATTTTTAGTTTTTTGAGCCACGTCAGCTATCTGAGTTTTGGAGCGCAGTGTTAATAAAAGGTATGAAGGGATTTTAAAATAATTTATGCATTGTATCTTTACCGCTATCCATACCTTATTCAGCTCTAGTAACGAAGGTTAAAGAATTATATTTCAATTGAAGTAAACAATATATTACCATACAATTAACAACCTACCTTGGACCGGTTTAAAGATAAATAATTATAGTGGTTGACAGCCAACTGGCTAGCCGCCTGCTTGATGCTGATAACATAGTCCGACAAATTGGTCTACATTGCATAGGTACTAAATATGTGAAGTAAAATGAGACCATAACTATTCATAAAATCGTATAGTATTTTTTATAAAACCAAAGCATCAATCTCTCATAAGTTCTCTTTTAATTTTTTAGTTCTTTCTTAGGGGTTAGCCAAATCAACTCCGTATTTAGCGATAGAGATATCGATAGAAGAATTGGTAGTGGGATTGACATTATTATCAAAATGCCATGTTTATTTGGCAATTTGGCTACAGAAAACGGAATGTGGAATGGACTACTTTGAGATCAAGTTCCAAAAAATCACATAAAATTCACATAATTATATTAGATTTTGGCTTCGACTTAGATTCAGATGACCACATAAAATGTTATCAACTAAATTTGCAACAAATACTGTAACTACATGGCTAGATGATTTTTCTTGGGAGGTTTTTCCTATTTGTTGGCCAAAAAGCCACTCTTCCTTCTTGAATATTTGAGTATTTCACTGTTTTTACAAACATCGGAAACATGAATCATTCTTATACATATCGCGGTACTATATTTCAATGTTTTGTCACTTATAAATAATTGTCAAGTCGGCACAAACAACAAATAAATCTACTTATCATGCAAACTCACACCACCCGACCCGATTCGACTGGCCGACCTGACTAGGGATGCTGCTAGATCGGATATATAATGCACATAAATAAACCAACTACCTAAAGTGTACGGTTTTAAATATGTTGCATTAGCTAATTTGCAGAGTTTTTTAGGGGTCCAGCTTAATTAAATAGTGTATAAGGTAGGTACTTGAATAATTTTATCACGGCGATCAACTTGCTACGATTCTGACACCTTTCTAACTTCTTTCACCCAAATTAAGTTCCCCGTAATATAATGCTCGTTGATTGAGGGGTCCTGGATTTCTACCTTGAATGATAGCGTATGACGTAAGAGGTAGTTTTTTGTCCCCGTTTGTTTGTCTGTTACCATTTATTCCCGAAACAGCTTATCCGATTGAAATGCTGTTATATACAACTGATTTGTATGAATTCAACGATGGTTTTTTTTTATATTTATTTTATTTAATATTGTAAACCGTGTATTTTATGCCTTAATACAAATGAAATTAAAATAAAATAAATAAATAAACAATGCAGGACATTTTCACACAGCATCATCTAGCCCCAAACTTTATACAAAGAAAAAACCCAGACCCGAGACAAATATTTGCAGATACAAAAATGGATTTCCGTGACGAGAATCCAACCCGCGACCTTCTGCGACAGGCGAGCGTTCGCCCACTGCACCACAGAGGTCGTCTGAAAAGTATTTGAACCCATATCTTTTTATTAGAAGCCCTAGCTGGCTCCAACTGAAACTTTTCCATGGCAGCCCTAAATCCAATTCTGACACTGATTTAAACGTTAATCACCAAGTGTCGAAATTATTAATTGCGCCCAACACGCGGACGTTACGCATGCAGATTGCAATGCTAACGAATGATTAACTATTCATGCCCGCGTACATTTAGATTTTGATGTATGGCTGTATGAAAATTGGCAATTTCATGTTCAAGAGACCAAGTTGTGGAGATAAAAATGGATAGCTGGTAATGCGGCAATAGTAGTTGGCTGCGATGTTGATTTTCACCCCGTCAGTTTAACCGGGCATGTTGTCGATCATTTTTGATCGCGTGGGTGAAGAATTTATTCTATCAAAGCTCACGCCAGTGAGCGTGTTCATCTTTATACAAGAACTAGTGCATTATATTGCCTTCCACGGTACTTTTGCATAAGCAAGAGCATTAATATAAATTAAGCTTTATCACCAACAAACTTTCTTTCTTTTTTTTCAATTATATATATTTCATTTGAAATCCTATCTCGTGATTTTTTTAATTGAATGTGAAAAGAAACAACAAATTTAAAGTTAATTTATCACTTGGTTTGCAGAACGAAAAGTTGTCCAAGCTCATTTGCCATTCAGCAGGCCCAAATCTGATTCGTCCGCGATGATTTGTGTCGGGCCGCCTACTGCTGAAAGTGCAAACTATTAATTAAATCGATTTATTGTCCAGTGTTTTAAGGTTCGTCGTAATTATCGTAACTGATTTTTGATAGAATCTGATTTAGAAGCACTCTGTTTATAACATCATCGTAAGCAAATAAACTCTCTTTGAAACGATAGACTACAACGTTACTTACCATCGGTATGTTTTGATTAGAGCTCGATGTATTGGAATAAACTAAGGTTAACTTTTCCGAGTTATTTGGTCGAGTTTCTCTTAATTGAAAGCTGCAAGTATTCAACGTCTACAAGCGAAAGTAAGTATCGTATCCAAACCAAACTAGACTGATGACGCACCACAACAGAACCGATTTCCGACCTCATCGATTAATCGAATAGGTGAGTGTGTTTTGTTTAAAATTCGAACATCGACACCTCCTAGTAAGGAGCACAAGGGATCATAAAATATTATTACTCTATTCTATTCGATACGTGATAACTCAGGAGCAACTGTTCCTCGCATGTTAATGTAGGGCTGGTCTGGCCTGTTCCTAATGTGAAGCTTCCGGGAAGCTATATGGCGATTCTCAAGATTCGTATGGTACTGTCAATCGACAAGTGGAAATTGGAAAAATTTATCGGAGTAGACCAATACAGAAGGTACAAAAGGTATTGGTTAAAACCGATCAATATAGACCATATTGACTAGGTTTCTAAACATGTACTACTTTAGTGAAATTTATAAACAGGAACTACGGAACTCAAGTTTAGCCTAAGCATACAAACAACCGTTTTATAAACGGAAGAGAAGAACCGATAATAAACTACTTCTCTTTCTTTTTTATGTCTTTTCTTCTGAAAACAAAACTCTTGTCTTGGGTGCTCATGCAACTTGTGCTGGTAAATCATCAGTGCAACTTAATTTATGGTTACTGTCCATCATTCTAGGAAACATAATTATTATTAATCAATACGAGTGTATGCGATGCTATTGTGTGCTCAATTGGTGAAGGAAGACATCATAAGGACACAGGCATGTCCAAGAACCAAAAGTTCGTAGACATGTGACACCTGAACGAAATGAGCTTGTGTTAGCCTTCACAATACTGCTTCTCTTATAATGGGTGAGTGTGCCCTTTTCCAAGTCATCATATTTTAGTCTGGTCAAGTCCGTAAGCTCAGTTTGACTAAGAAACCTATAAAGCTTCTTTCAATTATTATGATTGAAATTTATAATAATTGAAGGTCGTAAAAATATTTAATACTTAATCAATTTTATATCTATCTGATTGTGTCAATGTGCCTGTAAAATTGTTTTTTAACTATCAACACGTCATAATAATCAATCGGCTATCAAAATCCTTATCGATGCGTCACGATACACGCCTTAAATATATAATTGACTTCACCACGTGCTCGATTTAATGGATTTAATAAAATACAATGTTTTATGTAGATTTACTGATAAATATTGATTACAATACAGCGGATAAGCTTTTAAGGACAAACAGATATTTGGACGAGACTTGAATAGCTTTCTGATGCAAACCGACAAATAGCTGACCTGTCTCTTGGGAACTTGTAAACTTACGCTGTTTTTTTTCTTTAGCTTATTTAATTGATAATAACTTTTAAATTTTGTAGAAAGTACACAATCAATGTTGGTTGATGTTAACAATCAACCATCACATACATAGTCCTGAACCGACACAAATATTCCGTGTCGTGGGTATCAGGACCTACGAGTATAGTTGTACCTCAACAGAACTGGACCAGATCTTCTTTAGATTATTTTCACCGTAACTGTAGGTTCGGTCCATAATCACTAAACTACGCTGTGAGTAGATCAAAGTTATTGAATTGTAAAACCTTGAAATAGAAAGGAGGCAGTAAGCACTATCGGTGCCTTACATAACCTCGCGTGCCTTACTAAATGCTTATTCACGGTATTGTTCAAATGTAGTGTCAGTAAAATAGGCAGATATTTATTTTAGTAAACAATTTTTACTGTGACAAATTAGTGCAGCTCACATAGGGCATATTTCCAACAAAAGCCTGTCGTAGTTTACTGTTCAACAAAGGATTCTCCAGAGAATGTGTCTTGAGGCATCTTCGTCCACCAACTTTCCATAGCCTTTAATATGTTATTGGCTTTCCTTCAGCAATAAAGCATTTGAGATTCTGTGTACTTTTAACGCAACTTTGGAAATAAGGTAGTACTACTGGAAGATTACGATTTTTTTACAATGTAATAATTCTTAACACACTCTTTTACATTGTTTACAACGGTCTTTAGATGGCTCATCTATTCTATCCGAATATTTAGTAAACCTAAGTAGTTGTATCATTCATTCTGTAAATATTTTTATTGAAAAAGCAAATAAAATAGAATAATTTTTCAAATTATTTTATTTTATTTGCTTTATTTTATAGCTTGTGGGTATTTTTTTGCCAGCCTTACCGTGGATTAGAACGTTTCCAGTTCACTGGCAGGCTTGCATATGTTCAAGTGATTTTTCACGGCTACGGAACCCATGTAACAAAGGGCACGCAGAACGGTGTCGCAATCACGATCCCCGATCACGACTGGTCCTTCTAGAATTTACTAACTCTATGTTTGGTCTCCTACCCTCGATTTCAAGCCTTATTATCTGTAGACCAAGGTATGATATCATCGCAGAATAATTATGTATCAATCCAATTGGGAGTTATTCGCCTAGAATCGTAGAAAGTAGACTTTATGAAGGATATAATAAGGGTGGTTCGGCTAGAAGAATAAAGTTGGTGAGGACGTAAAATGTCTCTAGACCGTGTCGCTACCAGATTTAAATGCATTAAGTTTGTTTTAGAGATAATAATCGTTGCGAATGCGAATGCTTTGTTGTTTCAAAGATAGAGTTGTTCCGGTTGATTTATTTTTGGTCAGCTCTTGTTAGACTTAATAGGGGGTAATGTTGAAATCATAAATTTTACTGAGATGTCAATAACTCTAACTGCCACGATCAAATGGTAATGAGTTTATTGTGAGTATAGGCTCTTACCTATGTCAGTAATATTGATGTCTCTAGGTGAGCGCTTAATTTTCACAGATTTCAGGCAGGGCAAACGAAAGCCTACAGTTCGTGTTTCCAGAGATGACATATGGCACTGATACATTTGCTAAATATTTGCCTGATACTTGCAGCGGTATGTGAAAAGAACTAGTGAAACTCAGAGTTTCACTCCGTCGAAGCGAGGAAATCCGTAGAAAAACTAATGTAACCGACATAGCTCTGAGAATTAGCAAAGTGAAATGGCAATGGGCAGGCCATATAGCTTGCAGAAACGAGAATCGCTGTGAAAGAAATGATTCTCGAATGGCAACTATAAACCGGACTGTGCAGTGTAGAAAGGCCCCACGCGATGAAGCGGATGGGGACATCTCAAAGGGTGCAAGAAACTGATGAATTGAGGTGGGTCTCGATCGTCATGGTAAAGTACCATGACGATCGAGACCCACCTCAATTCATCAGTTTCTTGCACCCTTTGGCGACTTTGCCCAGCAGCGGACACTTCTTCTACAGGCTGTTGATGATGATGATGAAAGGTGAGTCTGTATTCGAATGCATAGAACAAAGCAAGATGCAAGTAGTAGCTCCCATCATAAATATTTTCAGATTTAAAGACCCCTTCTTTCAGGGGGGATCGTCAGGAGTAAGCGCAAAAAATATATTTGGTACCTACAATAAGTACACGTTTTGCATACCTACGAATTAATAAGGATTCCACGTAACAGATAGGTGGCACGCCCGTCAGCGCTTATTGGAACACTAACCGACGGTACATGCCTTCGAATTTTTGGTTCCTGAGCACGCTTCATAAGACGGCGATTCAGTTCAAATTTGATTTTAGAAATATCTGTCATTATTTATAGATCAGCAAAGTGCGTGGGCGTTTCTGTTTCAGTTCTACATAAGTAGGCTATTCTATTTTTTTAAGTGTCTCGCCATCCTAATTCTGCATAATGAGTTTTTTTATGGCGTGCTGGAACAAATGATTTTCGTTTCATTTCTCACCGTTTTGAGCAATTAATGAGATTCTTCTATAAATAATAAAAAATATAAAAATTGCTATTCATGTGTTCAAATATAAATATTGATATTTTATATAAAGTAAATTTGTCTTTAACGAAACTTTAAATAATATCAGCGTCTCCTTTTTTCCACCAGAAAAAGTTCAAAGCTGAAGCTTCAAATTACGATGCAAACTTCCTACTACTTTTTTATTACAAGGAAAAATATCAAAACATTCAACTAACCTGTTTTTATTAAAATAATTTCGAAAGAAGTGCGTGAGGTGCGTTCTAAAACTGCCTGGGATCACGCGAGTTTTGGGTAAATCACAAACATTCCTTTTCTGCTTCTGAACGGAAATCCCTTAAATGTATACCATATCTAAAAAGCTACAAAGTCTATAATAGTAAACTTGATATAATCTTTTGTGGTTTGTTCGGATATCTAATCAGTATTTAGAAGTTGTCCCTTAAGTAACTGCTTGGTATATTCATAAACTTAGATAAAAATATCCACGTACGAATAGGCGGCATGAAAAAACTAATTAGGTATTTTATCAGATAAAGTATACCTCCACCTACACATTCCTTTTATGTAGAAACATCAGTAGCAAGAACGTTTACCTACCAATTGCATGATGATGTGAATAAAATTATCGATAACTATCGACGCCGTTATGTTTTTATCCATTTCCAATGAAATTCTAAGAATTGTATATTTATAATAAGATTGTTCAAACACATTAAAAGATAATAACCTGGTTTGTTTTCTTTTTTTTATAAGAAAATTGCTTATTGGTACATATTTTATTTATTCAAGTACCTACTTTTAGTATATTAAAGAAATTTCATTAAATTTTAGGTTGTAAAGACAACGGTCTACTTGGTAAAAGTGACTAGAATACTGCCGTTAGTAAAAGTGCTGTAGTTTATTAAATACGAAAACATTTTTATTAAAGACAAAAAGATACAGAGTATTGTCAGAAGAGCATCCCCTCACATCTTCTGAGTAGATATTTCTCCAAAGGGGAGTGGGGAGGGGGTTGACATTGACAAATGGCTTGTAGCTGGCGCCCCCTAGCGGCGGCGCAATGAGTTATAGCTACCAATCGAGAGCGTTCGCGCCAGCGGCCATTTTTAATTTTAGGGGTAACTTACCCCTATTCAAGTATTATTATAAAATGTGATGGACGATACATTATGGCTTATGGCAGTGACAGATTGAATTTAAATAAAAAAAAGACTAAATTTAATAATAAATAAATATAGGTGAAAAAGAAACTAGTCTTGGAAAGTTAGAACTATGCAGTAAAATTATCAAAGACCAAAGTTCAGAAGCACTATGCTCTAGCCAGCTTGGCCATCATTTTTTTTCTTGTACCCAATTCCAACTTGTTGGCCAACTTACCAACATTTTAACATACTCAAGCATATAAATGTTCCTTATATAATACCGACGAGGGCATCATATATTGGATCAGATTCATATAATTATATATTAGCGGCGATGAGCTTGCGACCTGTTACGTGGAATGCTAACTACATGCAAAACGCGGGCATGTGCCAAATATAATGTTTGGACGTGCCTCTGACTACCCCCTTCTTGGTATCCTCAAAGATCCCTATGTCTAACATAGGGAGAATACAGTCGCGAACGTGTTTGTTTTTTTATTTTATTTTAGTGCCTACTCAGAAACCCATTCACTAAACTTTACAATGTTCATTTTATTTAACCTTATTGAATCACTTATTACCGAGATCGTGTAAATATTTGTAGAACCACCCATAACATTAAGACCACATTTAAACGCATCGTTAAAACTAACGTGCTCATAATCGGCCATTAAAACCAATTTCAAGTGTCGAACGTCAATGTTACCATAAATCACGCCCTCTAACGTTTTATAGCCGTACTATGGGACATTTGTCGCTCCTGTATCGTCTCAATTTTGTTCAGATGATGAACGACCACTTTTATTGCTTACACGCTTGTTTATTTACTGCTCTGTAATAGAATGTCAATAAACAACGTTGATAACTGAGAGGAGCAATAAAATAATAATAAAACGCGACAGTTTTAGGTGGCGCTATCTCGTAGCAGCTGGCCAAAGTTTAACTCAACAGCGACATCTATGGCCGGATAGATGAACTTTCTAAATTTGACTGTTTATTTTTCTCTTACAATAGCGAAAGAATAAAAATGGATGGCCATCGAACTAGTTAGATGTTAGTCTAGATAGGGATTGTTCTTAATTGATAAAAAATATATAATTATGTCTAGTTAACAAGCGGTGATCATTTATCACACGTTACAGCACATCAATAATTCATTAATAATAACACAGAGGCACTGACGTAATTAGTGCAATTACTCGCCCACCCAGCATTACCCCACACAGTTGATAGAATTGAATTATTTATCTTTTGTTGAATTAGGAAAGGATAGTGCCACTAGTGATGTGACCTAACGGACCGGCATCGACTCTAAAAGGTCGGGAACGTCAATATAAACGTAACCTCTGATTATTTGAGGGTGAGTGACCGACGGTTTCAATGTTTAAAAACGAGTTAAGATTAGTTAATCTAACCTGACTATACACCACAGAGTCAGCATTATTATCTGTCTTAAAAAAAAATGTCGTCATTGTTATGTTTTTGAGGCTTTAACATTGACTCTAGTTCCGAAAACAGAATAGGTAGGTACCGTCGGATGACTTTAAAATTATTAAGCGAATTTGATGAATTTAGTAGGTAATTTGAATTGACCTGCTTTCATAGTCCACTGTGTGATGCAACTTTTTAAACGATATTATAGATTTTAGGGCAACCAATAAGATTAGATTTTATCAGTTGGTTTGTCAGTCCGCTTGGCCATTTTGATTGTGAGCAAAAAAAAATAGTTCGGTGGGAAATATTGTAAAAAAACACATAAGACCCATTTATACAGAGATGTTTCTCGCTTCGAAGATGCGAGTATCGAAAGAATACAATAACGTGCCTCATGTAAGCGATGTATACGAAATGATAATCAAACACGAGATAATAGTCTTTCGACATACAATAAGGACGATTATCATCTCGCCTTTTCGAATATTAGATGTACGAGAGTACAATAATCGACTAAAGATAATCGCCATCAATACCATGCATATTCTGGCAACAAAGCGTGCGTGGCAACAAACTCTCTATGTAAAAGGGTTCTAAGTATTTGTATACCTTAAATCGTGCCAGAATCAAATTCCGACTCGAATTTTCCTTGTTACCACATCTCTAATTTGTAGCTTCACCTTTATCGGGAGCGATAATAGAGTCAAACCACACGTAATTAAGTACGCGTTAAATGGAACGCAGACAATAGGTGCGTGACCTAGCCCTAAGATAGTATGGACGAAGTTTGCATTTTTTGTGGTATTCCGGGAAGAGTTATGTATATAAGTAGGTACATAAGTTAGTATAGTTTTGATATTTAGGTGTATAGCTTTGTTTCATTTAATATTTAGTGGTAATCCTCAGTATTGAATTTACATCATCATCATCAGCCTATATTAGTCCACTGCTGGAAATAGGCCTCCCCTAATGAGCGCCATAGCGCCCTGTCTTCAGCTTGCCGCATCCAGCATCTGCCTGCAGTCTTTCGCAGATCGTCATCCCACCTGGCCGGAGGGCGTCCTACACTACGTTTGCCGAGTCGCAAACGCGCCGTGGATTTTTTGATTTGAATTTACAGTAACGAGCAATTTAAACATTGACAAACTTCCACAAATTTCTTCAGTTCTTTTTTTTTTTGCCGAATTCCCTCTTTTCTATTTATAATTGTTATATAAGCGTGACCATGATACTGATTTATTGATTTTTATGGATTTGTATATAAGTCAATGTGTACATTTTTATTTGTAGATTTTTGATAAAACCAATTATATTCAAATTTGTTGAATTGTATTAGTTTGTAAAACTATGTGAGTAACCTTTCGCTATGTCAGTTTCCAAACATTAACCTTCAATGAGTAAAGACAACCGAACAATTCAAATTGAATTTAAGGACTCACATATACAAGAACAATTACTGGGACATTAGTTAGCGAAACAATTTGCGAGTTCATTATAAACCATTGGCCCAACCCTTGGTCCTTCTTGTTGGAATGTTCATTATTAACGGGGCTAAAAATATTTCGGATTAAGGCAGTTAAATTAGTAGCACATAAGTAAGTTGTTACATACTGGAATCTGTTTTTTTTTAATCTTCTATGTTTATTTCAATAACAACAACAAAACCGACAAATTAAAGTGAGCTCAGATTATGCTGTTTTGTAGACGAATATTACATTCAGTCTACTAAAAATCCTAAAAAAAAACAAAGCACGCTCGTGATGGTAACAACCTCTGTACTCGTCCAAACAATATATTTGACACTTCTCCATGCTTTGCGTAGTAGTAGTTTAGCATCTCACGTGGCAAGCCCATCACCTCTTATTGGAACACTTACCGGTGTCACATGTCTTAGTTTGATTAACTAGTGTATGCCGGTTTCCCCACGATGTTGTTCTTCACCGTTTTGAACACATGTTAAGCACTGATAGAAACCTACTACCTTTTGTATAGGAAGTCAGGGTATCGCCCATTAGTCAAACGCGGCTCTATACTGAGTCGAAGAACAATAAAATAAAATTGTGTTTTAAATTTAATATCTCTACTTGTCGACTTATGTATTTTTATATTTATTATTGTTTGTGCCAAATAAATGTTTACTCTATTATATTCTATTCTACAGTATTCTATTTTATATTCGAATATAATCGTGGTTTGGGGTGTAACGTTCAGAAATATACGTAATAGGACGTACGACGGTCGCGTTAATAACCTTAAATGATATACAAATAAATTTTGAAATATTTAGATACAACAACAAATCATTTTTGGTGTAACAATACACCAAAACAAGAAGGCATTCTTCTAAAAATACATATAATTTAGAACAACGCTTGAGTTTTTTCAATAAAAAATACGAAACAGGTTGCAAGCATGTATCTATGCCAGATATTGTACATTATGTGGGAACAATTACACATCCATTAATCAGAGGCGTCCTCTGGCAGTTTATTGCGCCCCGGCCTGTGGCAATCCTTACAACCCCTTTATAACACAGGCAAAATAATGTAGATGGTTCACTTTATGCACTGCAAACATTGGGCGAAATCATTCCATCATCATCAGCTTACATCAGCCCACTGCCTCTCAATATGTGCCACTGAGCCCCGAGTTTGGGGCTCAGTGGCACATATTGAGAACACAAATAGCACTAACTCTTCTCATCAACTGTCTACCTTTCTTAAGACATCGCTCCACCTAGCCGGGAGGCAGCCTACACTACATTTGTCAAGAGGCGGTCTACACTCAAGAAATCGTTTACCCCAACGGTTGTTCTTCAGCATATATGACCAGCCCACTGCCACTTCAGCTTATTAATCGTCGAAATTATTAGGACTAGTATAATCAAGAATAAAACAAGATAACATTAATAATTAGTTCGTTTTAACAAAATTTAAATACCCTAACGTGTATTTCCATCATAGATTGCAAAGTGCACTAGTGACTTGTGACAATAAAATCTAAGAACCATCTTCGAAGTCGTACTAATCGATTGCAAAGAACCACATTAAAATCCGATAAGCCGTTTTGGAGATAAATGGTACCATACAAACAAACATACAAAATCAAAGCAGACGCGCTCCGTACACTGGGACACCGAGATTGTCCAATGATCATCCCATAGTAAGAATACAAGATAAGGGAGTCTTGAAAAAACACGCTCACGACTGTATTAATAGAAATCTTCAGATACCTATTCAGTGCGTACATTTTTGAGGTAACCAAGTCGGGAGTTCTCAGAGGCACGTCCAAATCTTAAATTTGGCATAAGCCTACGTTTTAGAAGTTAGTTAGCGTACATGTCAGGCCGCAAGCCCTTAGCCGCTTATTGGAACACTAACTGATAGCACATGTCTTCAAATGTTTGGTTCTAGTGAATTCTGGTTTCCTTACGATGTTTTCCTTCACCGTTTAAGTAGTCGTTAATGAGCATATTTTTGACATTTTCACCAATGAAAAATCCGATCGGGTTCAAAAATCACGAATCTTGAAAGACTTACAAAAAAGATGCAACCTTTATAGTTTTAACTGCAAACATTTCAGTCTGATACCAACTTTCCTAGCTGTCTACAAATAAGCTGTGGCAGGCTGGAAGGGTTGCTCAGCCTCCAAACACCCAACTTAGTTACAAGTTTACACTTGATTAGCCACGCCGACTTTCGACAAACTCCGTGTATGCGCCTGACTTTTAGGGATAAGTGTATGATTTATATGACGTGCACGATATTAGAATATTTATGGGTATAACGAATGTCTGATTTGGAAATGCTGTAACGGTTTTTTGTCGAGCATACATACTTTTTTAGATACATACTTACATAAACTTATGTCTCATAGCTTCAGCGCGAAATCATCGATTCTTCATCGGAGCAGAGCACAAAGCTGAGACAGGACCTGTTTGTGCCACACGGCACAGATGGAACTAATTAGCACAATAAAATCTTCCTCTTTTTCTTTCATCTTACTGCAATCTAAAAAGTGTATATTTTATTTATTTTGTATTACTTCTTACTGTCTCTTTTTTGTGCTTGTTGTTAGAATAAACCACATTTAATCTATTCGTATCCCCCTTTTTCCCGAAGGGGATGTCAAAGACCACGGATTTCCACTTGCTACGATCCTTACCTACATATCTACCTCATTTTCGTCAAATCCAATTGGTGTGCTTGCGTATCAAACAAACATCTAGATCAGTTAAGCTATCTATAGATCGTTGCAACATGGACCATTTGATCCCTGGTTTTTAGATAGCTCAAGACACCCAATTATATATTTTGTGCATTTAAACACCTATATTGTTACATGTCGCAAAAGATTTGCAGGCTTAGCATGACGGGGTACAAAATCACGACCTTCGGATCGAAAGTCATGGACTATAGCAACTACAACACTATGGTAAATAAGAGCTAGGTAAGTACATGGTACACCGCTCACATGATTTGTGGATCACTTAATCTCAGTCAAGTGAAGACAGTGAATAATTTTATTTACTCTCCCACCTAAACAGTAAACACTATAACTCAATCGCGTTATTCTGTAACTGCGTTTTAAAGAGGCGACACAGCAACAGCACCGGTGCGGACATTAATAATTTTGGCGCGAACAAATGACGCGGCTGATTAATGATTTACGTACCCAATTCCGTGTTGTGGACGCTGGATGTATAGAGTTGACTGCATTAACGCATCTGTTTTGCTGTATAATGTTTTAGTTAAGTTGTGAACGTAATATACTTGATTAGAGGTCTTTTCTCATGAGCACCCTCCGAGACCACGCTCGACGGTTGTGATAACTGGACTGATGAGAAAGGACCTCTAAACGGTCAACGAAACGTCAGCAGAAGATTAGTAAAGTATGTACTTTATACCATGTGGTATATTGTCGTAATAATATCTTAAAATTATACCAAAAAATGGAAAAAATAGAAACAAATGGTTAATACTAAAGCCAATAGAAAAAATATGTGTTGCTTGTAGTCAGAATAGGGAGGGACGTTAACAACCTTAAAACAAAATTCATCAACAAAATAACATCGTGAAGAAACCGGTATGATCTATAACCAAAAGTTTCGTGGCATTTGTCATCGGTTAGTGTTCCAATAAAACGGCTATGAGCTTGCAACGTGTCACTTGGGATGCAAACAACTATCCAAAAACGTAAGCATAGGCAAAACATAATGTGTGGTAATTCACTCCTTTGAAAAAAACAAGATTAGTTAAGGTTTCTAGTTTATAAGTTAATACTGTATTAGTAAAGTTACAAATAAAGCTTTTATTCAAATTGAAATTATCTTTATAAATATTTATCATCTTTATAATATAATATTTCCATGTAACTACATATAAATGATATGTCACTGTACTAACAGACATATCAGTTTATAACAAACGTTGACTAAATTAATAAGAAGTGCATGTGATAAAACACATTTTTAAACATTACTCCGTGCCACACATGAATTTTAAGTGCATTAACACATATGAATCTGGATGTCCACTACAAAATGGATGGCGTATCCACTGCACAGTGTTTCAGTTATCAGATCGTGCCTAGGCTTAGGACTTTGCATTAGCTTGATTTATTGGTTATTTTCCCGCCGATGTACGAAAGCGATTTTAAAACGGTATCTTATTTTTAGGTATTTAAAACTTTTGATTCTGAAGTAAACGAAAACAGCGTTATTTGTGATGTATTAAGTATGTGGCACTCATACTAAGTTCTTAATTTCATACTGACTCTATACCGAAGAGTACGATGAAATGGTTGGCTATCAAAAAATTAGCTAGCTTCAGGGATTATTTTTCATAAGTAGACCTTTGCCTATTGCTGATGTGTTGCTTGGCCCTGAAAGATTTTATGTTCGGCTAAAGAATACAGCAGTGTACCTGTAAATTTTGTCAAAAATAAAAACCCGTAGGTATGTAAAATAAAGGTACAGGGAAGTACAGAAAGGTATGCAAGTTTGCCGGTGGTCAGGTGGCGGAGGGTCCTCTCGAAGGGACGCCAGCTAGACGCTTTGTGTGATTTATTGCGCCCTTATTGGTTTCCATTTTAATTCGGTGCCATGCTGCATGTGCTGTATGTAATATACATTTGTATAGATATGGGTATACTGAAAGAACCGCACAAGAATGAAAGTTTTTGTTTGTTTATTTTATTTTTTTAATATTTTTACGTAGCTTTGAGCTTTTATGCAAGAAAAAATGTACTTTTACCTTAAGATTACAAACACTTATAAGATTTTTTATCAGGCAACGAACCATTCAACGAAAATACAACATTGCGGTCATCCATTTTTCTATTCACTCCAGGGATTTACTTGCGGGATAAAATTGGCTCCCATTTAGCATCTGAGCCGATATCACAATACCGACTGCCAGCCGATTTAAATTTATTTCGGACGTCGGTAACTTCCAATTTAAACCTCTTAATCCTCTATGATGTATGTCGGTATTCGGTGGGATTAAAAGTTCCACGGAAAATAACCGGGAAAACCTTTCCGGGGTCGGATTGACCCGGGCCAGGAACGGGATTAGGCGGCCGGGATTGGATATACATAAATCTTTGGCCAGGCTTTACGGGGCGACGCAATTAAGCCTCCTACGCTGATACGTCATTTTGACGAAACGGGGGCAATACTAATCAGATAAGCGATGTAATTATAAAAGAACTGGAGACAACTAATTAGCATTGCCATTCAGCGTGGCCATGCAGCCAGCATTTTGGGAAAGCTTCTGTCTAGTAGTGATCTGGTTCGGAGAACCTATGTATACATCGTTTGCAATCGTTTTTGGAGAGCAAGCTGTTTTATCAAAAACTTCTGAATATACCTACTTGGACACGATAATTGTATAAATTATTTTAATCTCCCACTAAATCTATAATTAAAATTATAAGAAAACTACTTGAAATATTGTATATATACCAACTCTGAACCTAAGAATAAGATCGTTATCTTACGAAACATGATCATCATAATCACAGACTTTAAAAGAAAGATGTTCTCAATTTGCTGATCCTTTTTTTAAATAATCGTCTTTACTCTGTGATGCTTGTATCATCTTGAATAGTTTTTCATTGCTGTGCAAGAAATAATACTGGTACGGCCCATGAAAAATATTATCTGAATTGGTTATGTAGTTTCTCAAAATCCCAACGACTTGCTATTTTGTCGATAAGTAACTGCATTTTATGTGATGATGCCGTGCTCGGGGAATGAAACTGAAGTCAGTTATTAAGTTAAAAATTATTAGAAATATCTTATCAACCTACAATGAATAAACAAAAGTAGATATTAACATAAATTGTTCAGATTACAAAGCGGGGTTCACATACAGTAGGCAAACGAAATAGTGAAAAACGTATAAAAAACATGCAATCGCTTCACTCAAAGCTCAGTAATACGACTTTTAAAATTCAGCGACCGACGCTCAATGGTCGCGTTGTCGTCATAAATAATTCAATTTCATAGTAATAAAATACGCGTGACCACGACTCCGCGTGAAAACTTTTCAGCAATTACGAGTTGAATGTGGCAAAAAGCCGGAGCCAGCTCGGGGTCTATGAGGCCCGGTGTCGCCCCGTCGTATTTCATGCATCAGCTTGCTGGGAAGGGTTGCACCGATGACTTATAGTTTATATTACGCTTCCGACACGGGAATCCAATCTGAATAGGGTTAATTAATTTATGGATAGCAAATATCAATTTTATTTAAAACCAGTGGATCGCCTCATGACTACTTCCGCGTCGAGCATTTGTCCATTCTTCCAAATTTATTTTTGCACAACATTATAGGTGATTTTTCTGAAAATTATTTATTAGTTCACCCCAAAACACAAAATCAAACCTACATCGCCAAATTTCAGGCCTTGAAGTTCATAATTATCTTCTATAGTTATCTTTGGAAATCTGTCTTCGGATTTTCTTAGGAGTTCATACCGAATGCTACTAGTTTTACTATATTTAAAGGACACAATAATAAAACGGGGTCTGGAGCAAAGGTAGGACAAACATTTCTTCAAATAATAAATGCTCTTGAAAAGCTGATCAAAGGTACTAGGCTGCAAGAAGAAAAGAAATACTTGAAAAAGTTAATCAGTTGATTAAAAATCTTTTATTATGTTTAATTTTGGTATTAAAAAAACAAGTTTACTTCAAATTTCATCAAAGATTGAATAGATCTTTATTGTTGGCAAATATATTGTAACCGTAAGTGATTGCCCATAAATAAAGAACGGAATGTGAAAAAAGCGCGGCGTTGTAAAAATTTCTTAGCATTTTTGTTCTATATTCTAAGAATTCTTTGATTTAACACCATTTAATGAACGCAATTAGATACGCCACTTATAAATATTTTACCAACCTAAATATCACTAAACACCTTAAATAAACCTTTTTTTTGTTTTAATTTTTCATTATTATTATACTAGATGTTAAGTTTCGCAACAGATCTTAAAACGCAACAGGAATAACTATAAAATCAAACATCGTTAATAATCCATTTTAAAATGTTAAATTTACAATAAATCTTTTTAAATGTTTCTTTAAATAGTTTTGGTGCTTACTGCGTTGGACAATCAGATTTGTTAATAAATTAAACATCAGTTAATTTAAAAATTTTAATTTTAAACCTTTTAAAAATAAGGCCTATATCTCTAATCAAATTAGGACAAAATCGTGTTATTGATCACACTATCAAAAATAATTGTTTAGTCTCACTCCATACTTAGATAGCGGATGTTCGGAGCAGCCATTAAAATTAGGGATGGGCTAAAACCCGCGACTAGGGCAGGGCCAGACCCTGGGCAAAAAAAAAATACTATGAAAAACAGCCGGCCACAGAGATGAAAGATTTCTCAATGTCCGAATGTTGTACCTGTAACTCAATATTGAACTTGTTGTTTTGGTGTGCACTTAGCTTTAGGGCATCAGTTGTTTTATTGGATTTATTGGCTTCATTCAAGTTATGAAATTGTTTGGTGCTTTGAGTAAATTTATGTTCATATTTACTGAATTACAAAAATCAAAACAAACCAGGAAATTAAAAACCTATTGCGATTATATCAAGGAGAGAACTTATGTTTATAAAAAAATTATATATAGAAAAAAAAATAGTATCAACTTTCACAAAATGCTCGTAGTTATATGAGTGTTTATTTTCTCTAACACTCGCGGAAGCATTTTTGTGATAAATAGAGTTAGTATCCTTCCGTTTGGTTTTAAGAAATAAAAAAAAGAGAGTGTGTTTTATTGTATCAGTTTTGTGTTTTCGCACAAAACTGATACAATAAATACAAAAACCACTTAGAAGTTAAGATTACTAAGTATAGATTACAAATAAAAACTTATCAGCTTCAAAATAATTCCTACTAACCTAATAACGGGCTCGAAATTAAAAAACGATTTGGTAACCGTTACTAATTTAGTCGGCGCGGTCGGCACGGAGCTCTCGATTGGGGAGGGGCGCGGTGGATCCTCTCGGGGTGTGGTGGGGGCCTAATCTAAAAGCTGTCAGTTTGTTGGCAGCTGCGGCTATGCTCGGTGTAAACCCAGCCTTTTTTTAATAATAATTGCCTACATTTTTTAAACTGATTTTACGTTTTAATTAATATAGTCGTAAACTGTTCAGTCGTGAGAAAATACTACTAACCATTCTTTTTTAGTTTTCGTTATTAAGAAAACATAGTTTACTTATTATTTTATTTTAATTTGACACTGCAATAAATAACAAAGAATTAAAATAAACTAACTCCCAAAGTGTAAAGCCCTAGTAATTACCTAACACACCATGTCATTTTGATTTACCGCTGGCTCTGTAGATAATGTAGATACCTTACATTAACTTCCAGTCTCATTAGTTGATCTATTCGAGTCGGAAAGCAGAATTTTTAATTCAACAAAAGAACAGAACTATAAGTCACTGCCCACATACGGAATAGATTACAATCTTTTACACACCGTCTAATTCGTGCGCCTACGCGGTTCTCAATTTTGAATTCTAAATATGAACGTTTGGAAAAAACGGATAGTGCTTACGTAATTAGCATTCCGAGTTTCCATTTGTGGCAACACTAATTCGGCATGTCTAGTTTATGATATGGATTTTGTGTGTTCGGCTGTCGATCGACCATATTTCCTAAATCTTTACGATCGCATAACTTTATAAACATCTTTGACACACCTTAAGGTATCCGGTGTCACTGTAGATGCGTATTTAAATAGAGATTTTATACGAAAATTTGATAAAATTCGACGTTGACGTTCTTTGTATTTTACGCAAGTATTGTCGCAAGCGATATTTTATATACACTAGCTGTTGCCAGCGGCTTTGCAAAGAAACCCCCACTCTCTCATACACACTTTCAGCCCAATTTCCTCCCCTTGAAATGCGAAAACCCAAATCCCTGAAACACGTCATAATTTATTTTTGATGAGTAGCTATAATTAAAATTTTCAAGTTCCTATTTAAAAAAATCGATATAATTATGTAAACATCAACTTATGCAAAATTCACTATACGTATAATAATATATGTTATATAAAATTTAAAAATGAAAATTATGTATACATAATATCATCGTTTGTAACTGTACATAAATACAGTAACTAAAGTAGGTTGTATCCGATTTTGGAACAACTGTATATGTTCACAATTTTCATTTAAATTACGCCAAAGTTTGTTCAAAGAATTTATAATTCTAAATTCATTATTATTTCCAAGTATTTTTGTCTATCCTAAAGCCGTAGTTTAAAGAATCCGTTATAGATAATGAAAAGTTAATTGAGGATCTTATCAAATTGAAATTAATTATAGTTGTAATCAATCCATAAATTTAAATAGATTGTTATTGATGGAAAAGTATCCGTTTTAAATATTTACATCAAACTGGTTTTTCCGATTTACATATGTTTAAAGTTTCAACTAGTAGCTCCACATGTTACTATTACATACAAAATAATAGATGACACCAAAAATGAAATTGCCAAGTCATCCAAAAAGGGACGATTTAAGTTCACAAACGAATCTATACATTGAATAATAATTTACAATAACATTTTGAAACAATATAATTAATTAGAAGAACAAATGACAAATCTTAAAAGACATTTTAATACCGCATTTACACTTGTGCATTTACATTTGTCTCAGCACTTTCCAAACGTTTATGTACCAGTGCCAACGTGAACTATCGTTCACATAATCGCGGAGTCTTCAGTCGAGGCAAATATCTGTGGGAGTGACGAGTGTACCGTACACACATGAGTTTTTCGCGACAGATTAGTACTAAGCAGTCAACTTTAGTCATTTTCCTTACCACTCCCGTCGCATGTGTAAACCTGGTATGAGGTTTTGTTGATTTTTTCGCAGAGTGCCGAGACAAATGCGATCGCATTTGGTAGAGTTTACATTTGGTAGAGCGTAGAGGTAGTAAAGCAAAGAAAAATTAAGTGTCATAATTTCGAAGACGATCCAAAGTTACAAACAAAACAGAGTTCTAAATACCGACAAAGGTAGTTTTAATAATAATATTCACATTAAATCGAGCATTTATGTTCATCGCTCGAAGAAGATATACAAACAAGACCAAAAAAGCTTCAGACCAGTTTCAATCCGTATCCAAAGAAATCAGGGAGACACTTTATAGATTCAAAATAAGCCGATTATGCAGAACGAGCTTTGTGCTTTCTGATAAAACAAACAAATCGGATTCAGAGATTAAGATTTCGATCATTGCTGCTAGCTATGATAAATTTTATTGAGAAATATTGAACGCCCTCAATGGGTATTAAAATCAGGAGCCACAATTTGGATCTCGGAATAAAACACATTCAAGTTTAGTTAGTTTTGTTAGTTTTACTTGTATAATTGCGAAAAAATATAGTAATATAGTATTAGTATAGTTGTAACCTGCAATAAAAAGTCAGTAAAATTTACATTTATTAACAACATTGGCTTTTGTAAAACCTTTTGTGTAATTCGTGCAGCAAATAAAATTAAGAAAAACTAATTCAAACCGTTTTTAAAGCCGAAAGAACTACGAAAAGTAATTATTCCATAGTGTGTCCACTTTTAGAGACTGTTCAAAATCCTTAGGCCGACGTTTCAATAGAGAATAAAAAATGAACAATATAACAGAAATAAAAATGCAAAAAGCAAAGAAGAAGGTTGAACGGGCTAAATGAAAGAAGTTCGTAAAAAACTTTGACACGTTTTTAGAAACATCAGGCAAGTATTCTCTCGCGAGGGTGATCGTAAATTTCACTGCTAGCGTCAAAATGAGAAAGGGAACATCATTGTTGGAGATTTTGAACGCATTAGCAATTATTTTGCTTCCTGTTGATAATAAACAAAGTTATGGTTGCAATATTTTGATGAAACAAATGAATTTCCGTGATTAGATCCTATTTTTTTATTTTTTTTTAACATAATGCTCGTCGTTTTTAATTAAAATTGGTATAATGATGCTCATTTAGTTTTTTTATAAGTGTTTTTTTTCTCCCTGCTACGTTTCTACAAATAATTATCATCATTAACAGCCAATAAAAGTCCATTGCTGGACGCATGCCTCCCCCAAAGAGTGTGATGTCATGACGAACGTTTTTGGGCCACCTTCAAGTTTTGGACTTCCCTCAACTTTTGAGATGTCATCAATCTATCGGGGGATATTCTTACACTGTGTCATTTGGCTTGTGGTTACAGGTTATAAACGCATGATTTACATATCCTGAAATTTTCATCATAATAGTCTGACGGCTTCACTTTATAAAACTTCTTTCTTGAACCACGTTTCTTATAAATTTGTAATTAAAATTTAAACTGATACTGGAACACTGCTGTCATCAACCCAGAGTCTCCACTATTTCAAGGAGTTGGACTAGGTGGGGTCAGGTTAGAAGGGGTTCTTTCATAGAATAAGAATAAGAATATTGAACCCTTAAGTATATGTATTAGAACATAAAACGTGTGATTTGGATGATTTCGCATTGATGGCCGATTGATTTCGATGGCCTTTTTATCAATATATTTATACACATATTTATAATTCATACAAATTACATATAAGTCCCTGTATTTGTAATTTGTGACATTTTTAGGCTCTTAGTATTTGATGTTCTGTAAAACTACAGCATTATTTTCTCAAAACAGAAAATGAAATACTATGAAATAATAAATAAAGTTTTGTGGTAAATAAACCACAAACCTTTTAAATTTACAGATCCTACCATCCTGCTTTCTTTACCCACAACATTTTTGAAGCCGCGAGATTTTCGCGATACCTTTTAGCAATCAGTTTATTCCCCCGATATATTTCCTTAGTGGCAGAGAAAGAAGTGAGCTTCATTCTACTGGGGCACGATAAGAATTTCATTTCCTCGCCGCTGAGAGCCCCGCTATCTAAGGAAGTCGCTGACAAAAATACCTAAGTGATAAACTTTGGATTCTGTATACAGTTGGTAGCTTAAGCTTTTTTACCGATTTATAATTGAATAATTAACTTTAATTTGATAATAAATATAATATTGGAAATATGTAGTCGCTACCTTTAAGTAGATATATCGGGAAAATGTTTTTTTTGTTATTATTTCTGTAACTATCTAGTGGTGGTTAATAGTAATAGGTCAATGTTTGCTCAAATGCAAATAAAAATATAAAAGGCATGTTCAAAAAAGACTTTGAATTCGAAGAATAACAAAACGGATTCCAGTCGGCTTTGATTTTATGAATTCCCAAAGCTAGGTCTAAAGTTTTGGTTGGCCCGTTTGTCCGAAAAAAAAACAAATAAACTATAAGACGCCACTAAACTATAGTGAACGTTGACCTTATTGATATAAGGATGGTAATAGGTTGATGATGATCACCGCATGGGTTTCATCTGGTTATAAGGTCCCAGGGTCCGATTGACATCTTTTATCACGATGCATTCCTGTGGTTTTTAGTCGATTTGTGCTCAGCCAAAAAATTGTTTCGGACTCCAGGTAAACTGCTCGACTTTAGTTTAAGTTCACTCAATATACCTCTAATGTCAGTGTTAAATAAATTCGCAAACGGTAGTATCCATTAGCCGTTACGGTTTGAACATAATACGAAGGATTACCTTCGTATATTAATGCGAGATCTTTGCGAAGAAAGTTTAATGAACCCCATGAAACTAAAATTAGATTAATCATCATTGTAGATACGACCACGAGTTTAAGAAAAATAATAAGTTTATTTTTTGTTTTCTGTGATTCAAAAATTATCAATTAACAACTTTTACTTACGAATTAATTAGTCCTCCCAGTAACTGGATCAATAGAAGTGAAGTCACTCACATAAATTATATAGAACACTAACACATCAATAAAGAAATCTTCATAAACACTGCAAAACACCAATAAATATCTACAAGTTTATTGTTGGACACAAAACTACCAATAATGTTAATAAAATCAAGATGAACGGGTTAATCTAAAACAATAATGATTATCCGCATTCAATTCGTTATGGATAGTAAAGATCGGACCGCGTCCACAACACCGATACGTATGCTCTATACAAATCCTTATTTACAACTGACAGTATTGTCCATACTATAACAAAATCGTGTTCCGCGCTCACATAAAGAGAAGGCATCTGTTGAAGTTGCACTAAAAGATAGCGCTACAATAAACGCCACATCAAAACGCGATCCACAATTTTTTAACACTACTTCACGACCCTAGCATGTAAACTCGACTGTAAAAAAAGTCATGAGGTAGGGGAAAAATTTCGTAAGCCATTATCCAACTCTATACAAAACTTTTGACACGAACACTTTGCGCTTGGGCACAGTCTATTTTAGTGGGGTACGAGACAGCGATACTCTGCCTGCGACTAATGTCTATGCGTGAGACGGAGACGGCTAGACGAAAGTGTGTCGCATTTGAATAAAGTTTAGGGGGACCAGAGAGACGTGAGCCGCGGGACGTCGAGTAGGTGGTGATAAAGCATTCGTAGCTAGCTTGTTCCCAAATCGAATACGATGAGTAATAATATTTAAAAAGCAAGATTTGTTACCTGTCGACCGCCAGGATATAATGCCCGATGGTTTTTTGGGAGAAAAATACAATTAACTAGACCCAGAGCATAAATCATTTGTGCACAGTGCGCGCGCTCAGGTTGTACAATTATGCTTCTTTCGTAAAAAAGGAAAGGTGACGGTAATATAATTTTTTGGCTGCCCTTTTTTTATGAACGGTCAGTGAATAGAACAGATAATTAGATTATTATACCCTTGTTTTTTTAGAAAATAACAGCTGTAAAATTTCATCTAACAAATAAAAATATAACCTAACCGCAAATATTTTTACCGCCTTAACATTTTTGAGGTAAAACAATCTTCCATATTGTATAAGCCACAAAGTTGCCTCATGAAAAATAATGGGATCGGATCCACTCATTGTTTTAAATAACAATTTAATGCATCTCTCACGGAAATTACAGACATCGGCCGCAAATTTAAAAGCTTTTAAGTTTCGTCGAAATAAGTACACAACGAGAGGTGAGCACTCAATCGAGGTAATTTTAAAATTGCGACCTGCCCCAAGCCTCAATTACGGTATGGACCGAGCACCTCGAAACTCGAAAGCAAGTGCGCCAATCGCGTTCGAAAATTGCTCGACAAGACCTTTTGGAAATTGTCGGGCGAGCGCTTTCTGAATTGCGGACCCCGAAACTAACTATAAGGTAATCTGTATTTCACCCGACAAATCGGGACTCGAACAACGCAAATTATGGACGCGACTAAGAGAAAGACTTGACTTGAAAATTGCTGCAAGAGCCGCGATCGGGAGGTCGTGCGCAGGCTAATGAAGACGTTAAGCTAAGTTGTAGCCGCTTTTATAGAATGTTATGATGCTTACATTGATTTTTAAGAGAGTATAATCGTATTATATCGCTTTGGATGTCTGAAACTAACGACTATCTGTCAGCAAGATTAAATTGAAACATGTGATTATTTCAAACGTAACGCAAATAAAGCTAAAAACAAACTTAGTGAAAAATTTAGTGAAATTAATTTCAACACATACAAAAAGCGGTGTCACAATAATCAACAGAGGCAATTTAATTTAAGCGACATAAACATGGGGCTATCTGGCACCGGCATCGATATTAAGGGTGTGTTAAATGACAAAGTGCGGCCGAGAGAGAAATGCTTTAGAACCGTGTAATTTTTACTGTTTATCTTGAGATCTGCGAGAGATTTCGCATTAAAAATGCCTCCCGATGAGCGTTTAACGCGCTTGGGATGTGTGCAGGCGGAATAAACCACAGAGAGAGGAAATGTATGACACTACTAGAGACCTGTCCAGTCTAAAGGCTTGTCTGATTACGCAATAATTTTCAAGTTTTCAAAATGTACAAATTGAAAGTATTTCTTATTAAGGTTTTTTAGTTTTCGGCTTAAAAAGAGAAACGTAAAATGTGCTTTCAATATGCAGAACAAATAGGTTTGGAAGAAATCGTCTGTTTTATAATGTCTGCCTGTAAGTAACTGCGTGTAGCATAAACGTCTTTTGCTCTATGAAAAAACTCATGTAGATACATACTGGGTGTAAAGTTTGGCAATTCGTTTCGCAGCTGCGACTACACAGCATTGATTAAAGCCTATCCTACACGCTCTGAATGTTCAGCTTAATGAATACCCGCGTTTTCCTATTAATTCTGATATTCGTATAATTTCGGTAAAATGCACAGATTTACATGAGCGCTAAATTAAAACTTATGATGATAGGTTACGCGTGAAACAAACCACAATTTTGCAGTAATGAAAAATAATGGTTGCATCAATAATAATAGTATTGTTTTATAATATATAATTAATAAAAAAATTGCTATAATACTTTTTTTACCTAATCATCGTAGAAATGAACTACTAAAGCAACTATATCGCTTCGTTTTATTTTTTGAAACTATCATGGTCATGAACATAACGCTTCGTTTTTACCAGACAAAAAACTGGGAGGTTGCTTATTTGCTTGTTTGTAATCGATTTGTATGTCTTCTTTACCACCAAGGGTTTTTTAGGTTTTTTTTGATTTTCGACAGGTATTATAGTCACAAGTCACATTGTTAGCTTCAATCGATAATGAAATTATACTTTGGGGGGTTCTAATTTTGCATAAATTATGAAAACTTCAGCTTTGATAAATCCGTTGTTTTAGAGTTAAACTCAGATAGATTTCCAGCTCGGTATCAAAAAAGTACTTGTTATATAGTAGCTTATGAGTATGTTTTATTCTTATCATGAAGTATACTTCCAAAATTATCAATTTCTGGGTTCAGTCTATCGTAGAAGTAGGTATGCAAAAAAAAAAGAAAGAAAATTATTAAGACACATCCACACTATGCATTTATAATGTGATTAAAAAAATATTTATTTTATCAAATGTATGAATAGTGAAACGTTAATAACAACAATTATTAAAGATTGCTATAAATATTATTAAACATTTGAATAAAATCTGCATAAAACGGTTCACACGATTACTTTTCTTAAAATAAATAAATAAAATAATAAATAAATAAATAATGCTGGACAATCCACACAGCATCATCTAGCCCCAAGCTAAGCAGAGCTTGTGTTATGGGTACTAGATGACTGATATACTTAATACAATACATTACATAGATAGATATTTTTTTATTATACATAGAAAATACCCAGAACACCCGGAACAAATATTTGCAGATCGTACAAACATTTGTCCCAGGGCGGGAATCGAACCCGCAACCTCCTGTGTAGCAGGCGGACCTTCGCCCACCGCGCCACATCGGTCGTCATAAGGAAGCTTGCAATCAAATACCTGTATAATAAATACCTATGCATAACACACGGGTATAATAAGATATAATCGATTGAACACACCTCTCGATGAAGATATTACAACGGGCGGGTATTGAGTTTATTTCTGGATCGGGCGTGCATATCTTATACCTACTACACACGTTTTGTTTAGATGCCTGTGTTGGGCTTAGATGTGGTAAGTGGGAGACGCACAAGCAAAAGTATATTAAACTAGCAATTGCCAACGGCTTCGCCCGTGTGGTACCCGGAAAAAAGCTCTTACTTATAAGGCAGCGTTCGTAAGAAACGTATTTGTTCAACCGTTCTTTCGTCGACTTACGTTGAAAAATTGGTTTCAACGAAACGCCCTTTTTTAACGGGATAATATGCTCACCCTGAAGGTTCATTCTAAATATTGGAGAAAGATTTTTTGAAATCGGATGAGAAGTTTAGGAGATTACCTCCTACATACAAACTTTTTAATATTCGTATAGATTGATGTAATATTAGTGTATTCGCCAAAATATACAATGTCACAAGAAATGGAAGTCGTCAAAAAGTTTGTCGAATAGAAAAAATCGGTCAAACCACATGTATCTATACTGTATCCAAGCTACGCCGTCTCATGGATTCAGTAGCTTAACTACTCCAAATACATTAGAGCAAAGAAAAACTAACAAGTTCATGCAGAGCCATATATATTTCAAGTACCATTAATCGAACCACCTAATATTTCATAAGGCAATAAGCCACCGAGCCCTCAAACGCTGTTGTAATCTAAACGACCGTTTTTAAAACTAATAAAAGAGCTCGTTTGAAATAGCCACCGGAATTTTTAAGAGGTTGAGCGGATACACTGACTAGTTTGTAGAAGATTTTGAAATATTAAGAGTATTGTTTGGTTAATAAAAAATTATACATCAAATGTATGTTTTTTTTTAATTGTCAGAGTACAATATGTTATGTTATAAAGTACTCAAGGTAAAATGATACTTTTGATAATAAGATTAATTATAAGTTTGGAAATTAATTAAGGTTAAAGCTTTTTTCATCAACATGTTATGTTTTGCGTACACAAATATTTTCGACTATCGGTCTAAGTAACCAAAAAACCTCAGAAGTAAACTATGGTGTTTATATATGTGTTAGTAAAAACAAGTTTTAATTTCTTTGTATTTGACAGGGTGAGCTGAAATGAATGATCTTTCATCAGCTCACCACGTAACAAAATTACGTTGAACAACCAGAATTATGGAAAAAACATAAAAAAATACAATAACAATAAACACACATACATAGTCCTGAACTCACACTAGGATTCCTAGTGTTGTGATTATCAAAAACTACATGTACCGTGGTACCACACTTGAAGACTAAATACATTACCCAGAGGTTTAATAGTGGGTTAAAATATCGCAAATCACCCCTTTTAAAAATTTGGCGTGTCACAATTTTGTCAAGAATTTCTGCAAACAAAGAGAGATAATATTTTTACGCCTTCCTATCACGTAACTGATATTTAGGTAACAAGCTCACACATCACAAGTGTTACAATTGTCATAAAATGTATTTTATATACGGGCCCCGTCTTAAGTATAACACTTGGTTTGTTTGTATGCACTTGGCCTTATGTTACTAGAATATTTTCAAGAGTGGGCTTCATATCTTTGATAAAAACAAGAGTTGTGTTCTACCAAATGGTAATGATGTGCATCAATCAAGACCAATACATAATATATCTATTTTGAATAATCCCATCAGTAAAAAACCCGTATAAAAATGGACACTCTCGAAACTAGATGATGGGTTTTTTTGGTTGCCTTGAGACTGATCTGAAAACATGTAGCTGACATCCTTAAGAGTAAAATGAAGGATTATTCTTACTTGTTTTATCGTTAATATTTTCCTCGGAGCTGGAAAATTTTCAAGTACTATAGAGAGATATAATAGAGACTCTTTGAGAGAACACCTTTTAAAATCTCCAGCATATAAATATCTTCTTTTTTGTTTTTTGCCCTAGTGGGCGGTACTCTGACTTCTGATCCGGAGGTCAAAAGTTTATACCCGGTAGATCACCAATATATTTTCCACTTGAGCATAAAATGTACTCATTAACACGCACTGAAAACGTTGAACATTGTGAGAACATACCATAGGATCAAAAAATCTAAGGCTTGTGATATCATTTGGCTCGCAACCTGTCACGTGGAATGCTAACTACTTTCATAACGCGTGCATGTGATAAATTTAATGTTTGAACGTGCCTCTGATTACACGCTACTTGGTATCCCCAAATATCTACAGAGTATGTATCTCAATTTATCGATTATGGAGAGCACAGTAGTGTGTTTGTTTGTTTTTGAAGACCTTTTTTTCAGTTACCATCTTCATCAGCCTCTTTACGACCATCCATGAATATTCCTTTTAATTCTCACCGTCTTATCAGTACATCGTTCTGATTCCTGTAAATTTCATTCAATAACCCAATGCATTAAGACTTAACTTTTATAATAGCAAGTAAGACCCCGCGGTGTTGCAATGGTTTTATAATTTTGCTCTGATTACAAAGGGGAGCCGGCGGCCGCAATTTCATCTTGTACCGATCGTGCTGTAAGTACATAAATTATTGGTTATTGATGAAGACATTAAGCTTTATATCGTAACTCTACAATTATATTTTTTCAAAGAGAAGAAGAAATTTCCTGCCAAAATCTACACATTAATAGCCAAGTCAAACAAAACTCATCCCCTCCATCAAAAGGTTGTCTAGAAGAGATCCTTTCTAAGCGATAAGACGCCCATTGTTTACTTTAAGTTTTATAGTTTTGTTAAGATGTATTTTTGTATGGTATACCACAAAGATTTTTTATTCATTAATTTATAATACAAAGCCCTACCTTTCGTTGCCAAGCTGAGCTAAAGTCTCTTTTCTTTGTAAGAATGACTAAAACATCTTTAGTTTGTTCTTAAGTGTGGTATTGGTTTATAAATGAAGGAAAATACTTAATTGTTTGATAGTTTGAAGCGCTTTTCCATTAAAAAAATTGGATTTCCGTAGTATCTGTCTGCGTTCGTCTTATTTAAGTAATTTCACTAAAAATGTTCAGTCCATTTCTGTTCACATCTCAAAAGAATTTCTCGACCTTCACAAAAACTGTCCTTTTACGTCTGAATTACATTAATGCGTAAAAACTTGAATTCTTTAAAAAAATACAGTGACAACCCTATGCGGCAGCGGTAAAGTGGCCGGTCCAATGCTCGGGTTTATAATATACGTGTTCCTAATACGAGGACAATTCACGTTTTCATTTTTGATTTATTCCGACCAATGTTTTACAGTATCTTTGTATTCGATAATAAGTGATTGTTTTCGTGTCAGCTTTTGCACTTCAACTGTATTCGTAATGAGAACTGGATTTCTGAAACCTCAATTTCTTTTGACGACTTCATGTCACCAAGAAAACCCGTTTCACCTAATTCAGATGGTAATCACGCCGGAACAAATAAGATTAATTGCGTGCTGTTGCCACGTAATTAGGGACATTGATGGAGTCTCACAGCTTCATTCGCTCATTTATTTTGCTCTATTGAACTGGTACAATGTATTAATTAAGAATTATCAGGTTTACTCTTTACAATCGAGTGGTATTGATAGAGTACGAAATGTGATTTATGGTTCTCGCGCCTTCGTTTTAAATAAAACATCGCCGTGAGCTTTCAACGTCTACGAATGAAAGTCACGATTGTAATTTTAAAATGTCGATACGGATGTTTGATGATTTTATTCGTGTGTTATTTATTGTATATAAGGGTTGATTTGTGTCGTACACTTGACGTAGAGACGTTTTTCAAGTGTCTCAGCGTCTGGGTGACAGCATGGGAAGTATTGAATACATCTGTCCGTACTCTGTGATCTCAATAGCGCGGTTTCATTCATGTGCTCAATAGAAACGAAAGGGTCGAAGACAAGACAGGACAAGGAATAGAAACTTGCATTGAAAAATTACAAAGCAGCTCTGATTTTCGCATTATTTACAGATGACATTTTCTACACCCAGAACAAACTAATTTTTTTTAACAGTTTTAAATGAAATACGACTGAGTCATGATATCTCCAAATATGTAAGTACATTGTTCGTACATTATGGGTTAGACTAAGTAAGGGTAGATATGTTTATCACATTGAAGTTTTTAAGTCCTCCTATGCTTTGTTCAAACTTCTGGGAATCAGTTTTTGTCTTAAACGTTTGACAACGTAGGCTGTGATCGTTCACGTAGTACTTAATTTTTCATCTATTTCGTAGAATTAGGTGGTTTTAAAAACATTATAGAAATAACAGATTTGATCTTCTTCGTCATATCACTGATTCTGTCTTGGTCACCCTGATTGACCCACTCAAATGTTCAACTATTCTTCTAAACAAAGATGGGACGTGTGAGGCTTTAGGTGAAGGAGCCAGTAAGGTCAACAAATGAAACTACAGGATGTCCAAAACATACTGTTCACACAAAACAGTATTCCACAGTCATATCGTGAGAGTGTCTGTTGAAGTTTTCAGATCCAAAGTTTACAATCACTTTTTAGCTCTCATGCTCGGATCCTACAAAGTTTAAGCAATCAGTCTCTCAGCTACAAATTGTAAGAATAATATATATTATATAGAATATTTAGTAGTCTACCAATTATTATCTGTAATTTGTAAGGTTAGGTTATGTAAGTAGATAGGTTTATGTAATTGTGCTTACTTAGGGAATAGTGTTTATATTTTATTAATAGATTAGCTCTAGCATATAATTTATAATTTTTTTTATATTCATGCACTACCTCAAGACTCTCTATTAACACAAAGGTTAGCTGGAAGAGAATGCTATCTAGCATTAAGTTTGCCTATGTACAGTACTTTGTAGTTGTGCAATAAAGAATTTTCTATCTATATTCTATCCCGGCTGAGAGTGATTCTGGCTCTAACAGTGAAGAAGTTTTCTGAAGAAAATCTAATTGAAGAAGTATATTCATATTGTAAAAACGGGAATTTTCACGTACTTGCACTATCGGTGAAGGCACCGACTAAGTTTCGACTCATTCCGAGAGTCTTCATCAGGGTGAGTGGTTGCGACTTTCTCGCGAAAACGAAAATGAAGAAGTATATCTGAATATGGTCCTCTAGCAGACAGTGTATTGTATTTAAACTGACCCAATCAGATTTTTTACGCTTTTTTAAATAAAAATTGCCGAGAGTATGGAAATCGTGGAATAAATTATATATTATTTTATAATCATATGCTTACAGAAATTTTATTTTTATTTCATAATTATTGTAACTGTATGAATAGCAATTGAGTAAAATAGAATAAAAGTTATTGCCAAATGTTGAAAATTGATAGTTTACAAATACTGGGCCAACGTTTACCATTATTTATTATAATGATGATATAAAAATAGATCAAAATCAAAATACGACGATATTTTTTATTGAAACAATGTATGAGCTTACAATGAGCTATCTACATTATCAAAGCAAATGTAGAGTTGCCGGTCTGTATAGCTCTAGATTGTTTATGATCGTCATTGTTTGTTCCCAGTCGCAGCGCTATTGTGGCTTCGGATCCTGGGCTATTATTTTATTGACTTCCTACCAACAGGACGGTTTATTGTACTAGCGAGTTTATGATTGTTAGCTTTTGCAGGTAATTGTCTCGTAATAAAGCAATATGTTTGGTGCAAATTAGCAAGTATAATAACTTTTACGCAAATAAATGAGACCGGGTTACCGAAATTATCAGGATGATTATGAAGTGTATCTTAAAAACTAAGTGAATTTAAAGTTCTAGTTCAATCTGAATTGACTGACGGCTCAGTGTCATACAAGAAAACCACAGGTGCAGGAAATGTGCAGGGTATGCACAATTACTTTCTTCTGTATCCATATAATTATGTTGGATAACACAACGCCAGAGCTTAAATTACAGAGTACCTACGAATATAAATATAATTGTTACAAGAATCAGACCCAACTCGACTTTTTATTTGATGAGGCCATCTAAGGTTCGACTATTCTTGATACATTGCATTATCATCAGTTAAAATTTTACCTGTCTAGATTTTCACTCGGAAAGATTTAGTTCACCATATATATGTATCCTACTACTATTATAAACGCTAAATTTTGTGAGAATGAATGTTTGTTACTCTTTCACGCAAAAACTATTGAACGGATTTTGATGAAACTTTACAGTAATATAGCTAGTAGTAATATACATCAGAATAACACAAAGGCTACTCTTTATCCTGGTTTCATGCGGGCGAAGCCGTATGCAGAGGCTAGTATTATTATATTATACAAGGAATCGAAGTAATATTTATTTCAGCTACATCAAAAGTAAAGACCGTGCCCGTCAATTGGCGTCACGTTTGAAACTCGCTACGAGCGCATGCGAGAATTCCCCACATTGAGCATTCGCTGTATGCGAGCGATGTCAACTCGACGTGTTCTAGTGAATAACAATCGAGGTGAGTTGGCAGCCGACCACAGTGATGAGATCAGGCCCTACTATGTAGTTAAGATATTTACTCCACAGAAAAATATCTAGAGCTGCTCTTTTTATTTTAATAAATCTGATTAAGAACTATATTTCGACTATAGTGAGCTTTATTTCGAATATTTGAACAAGATTTAGCAAGAGTTTTTTATAGGCATATTTGACGTTTTTATTGTTTCATGCACCTGCACAAAAGATGATCTCAGCAAAATCAATACTTTGGGAAGACTCAGGATGACCAATAAAGTAGTGAGGAGTAAAGTCAGTGGTATTAAAATTCCTTGTGAAAGAGCTCATCCAGGTAAGTAACACCACCCTACTTATTTCAGCCACCAAGTTTGCAATTAAAATTAAATAAATAATGCTGGACAAACCACACAGCATCATCTAGCCCCAAGCTAAGCAGAGCTTGTGTTATGGGTACTAGATGACTGATATACTTAATACAATACATTACATAGATAGATATTTTTATTATACATAGAAAATACCCAGAAAATCCGGAACAAATATTTGCAGATCGTACAAATATTTGTCCCAGGGCGGGAATCGAACCCGCAACCTCCTGTGTAGCAGGCGGACCTTCGCCCACCGCGCCACATCGGTCGTCAAAATTACAGGCACATGAAGCTTTTCAGCATTACGTTTCAGGGTAGGCAAAGCGCATGTGATACCTTCCGCAAGCGTCCATAGACTATGGTAACCGCCTACCAACAGGTGAGCCGTGTGCTCTATTGCTATGGACTGTAATCCCTATGAAAGGCATCTTTAGATCTCTGTTCAGATGAATACTAAATAGGGGGTTGCCAGAGTCAAGTCCAAATATTATATTTGACACGTACTTTAGTAGCATAAAAAAGAATCGATGACCCGACGAAGAAGAAGATGTTTGAGAGATGCCCAAATATACGATTATAAAATAAATCTATTTAATTATGGTGGCATGGTTTTGAAAACTTTGCTATTACCATTTAAACCTCAAAACCACCCATGGATTTGAAGGTTTTTTCACTAGAGATGAGACCGTTCGAGTACTTATTGAAACCAATGGTAATAAAAGTTGCAACCGTGGACATTGATGTTGGCTGAGCCGGGATGCCGCCGTCAGCTGAACGCCACGTCCGGCTCTACATGGAAACCCCGTGATTGTCATACTTTATGTATCATACGAGATAAAACAAGAAACGTAGGATACGGATATAGTATATGAATAACCAAAGGAGTCTTATTAATCTCCCGAAAGCTTAAACAGGACGTCAGACCGTGATTCTCAATCGATTTGCACCTTTATACCAATAGATATGAAGACATTCGAAACCAAACTACAAAATGTAAAGAAAAAAGCTTGAAGTTTGATCTCTGTTCTAATTTAAGGCATAAATTAGTGTTTTTAATCTGATATTTGTGAGGTATGACAAAAATAGGCTCTAAAAGACAGAGATATACCCAAAAGATTTGAATATTACTTGTTAAGGTGGTTACAAAAATTACCAACTTTTCTGTAAATCCATTGAGGAGAATAATTGTGACTGATTAGTTGCATCGTCTCAGTGGCGTGATCAGTTTCCTTATGTTTTAGTAAAAGCTGAAACGTTTAGTAAGTAGAGCTGTGGTTGGCAAAATCAAAACCGCAATACTTAGCTGATTTATAAAATAATAATGTGACGAATCAATCGAGAGCAGATATTATCACATATTAAAGTATTCAAAATTAAGGTAAAAAAGTAAGTTCGTTGAGGGTTAGTGACCATCCCTGGTGACGTAGACTATAGGCCGCACAAAGATCATAAACTATAATGGGCAAGACCGACTGCTTAATGTCCGCTCTAAAAGCACGGTCACTCATTTAACTTCACTACAATCAGGTATGCAAAGTCATGAGAACTTCAGAAATCATCATCATCATCATCATCATCATCAGGCCACATCAGTCCACTGCTGGATATAGGCCTCTCCTAATACGCGCCACTGAGCCCAGTGTTCGGCACTTTTCATGCACTTTCTGTCCACCGCCTTTCTTAAGTCTTCGCTCCACCTAGTTGGGGGCGCCCCACGCTACGTTATAAACTCACTTCAATATGATAAAAGCAAAATGTACAATCAAAAGCACCAGAATACAGGAGTCCTTTTTTTAATAAGTATATTTAAGCCAATAAAGATTTAGCTTTTTATAAGGTTGAAACCAGAACAATCCACTTATTTTTCATCCGCGAAAGGTAATTTTAATGCATATTTAATGGGCGATTCTTGGCTTCAAATTTACTAAGATAAGGTACGGCTATAATGCATGCAGTTTGCTCTCTTGCGTTATTTATCGTGTGATTTTTGGCAACACTACCTATGTTTTATGTTTGGCCACAGAATAAGCGAAACGAGGGTATAAATAGCGTGTGAATCTGCATTGCGTTATGCTAGCTACTATTTGCCAAGAAGATAAGCTCCAGCCGTTTGCGTTAGCGACTCTGTTGCTGTTACCCGCTTGAGCTTGTCGTCCTCTTACCGCTACCAGCTGTGTCTATGGCCTGATAAATCCGCTTTAGTTGGCTAGATGTGCAATCTTCATAATGCATGCTCTTTTATGCAGAGCCGCGGGCTTCTGACGTATTCGCTGTGACGTAAGTATGATCAAGTGGCTTTATGATACTATTATAGAATTTACTGAGTGCTATCTGTTTGATGTGTGATTTGCCAATTCACTCATCTTATCAGAGTTAGGTTAGATTATTTCTATTTATATTTTCTTGTATTAATACTATAAACATTAACAGCTTTTTTAGGAGATTAATTAAGACGTAAGGACTTAGTAGTGAAACAAGGCAAAAATTAGCTTATTGGGCAATTTTTTTAATTTAAATAGAAAATTGAAGGTTAGGCTAAAACTTTTACAAGACTATAAAAATCAATCTTAAGAACCAGTTTTACAAGTGACATTGAACAGGAATGGATAAAAGAACTATTTCAAAATGTAATACGAAATGGAATATCGTGTTTTAAAGGGTGGCAATATCCCAGGAATTTCCTATTTGCATGCAAGCCTAAATATAATTGTAACTGCTACGAGATTTGCTACGATTCGTAGCAAAGTCATGTCAAAAGTGTGTATTTCTCTACAAAATCACTAGTTTTTGACACTTGCCGAATAACTGTTCCGACAATTTATAGAAATGTCAAAACAAATGTGAAAACGACAGTTTATAAATATTATGCAAAGATCGCCGCCCTTGTTCGCCTTGTTCATCATGACATATTTATAGGAAAATACTCACAAATGCAGATGTCTTTCAACTTAGTTCTGTAGAACGTACCTGCGGAAAAAAATAATTTCGTTTAAATTCTTTTCCTAAAACTGGTAGGTTTTTTCACTATTCTATTTTATCAGTAAGAACAAATCATTTCTTGAACTACTGACAACGGCATTCCATTCCAAAAATGTATCGCCATACTACTTTAATTTTAACGTGTAAGTCACTCAACAGATTCATTAACTTACAAAATAAAACATTAATTGTGGATACATCAGGCGGAAACAAGTACAATAAGCCTCATTGAAAAACCCTCCATTGTGCTATGAAGTTATCATTTCAGCAGTCATGTCCATGCCGCAGTGTGACAAGACTCTAATTTGGCGGGCACAGTTTGGTCACATCATGAATTATTCCGTCCAGCCATGTCCGGTCCGTAAAGACGCTTAATTGAGAGAGCATGTTTGTCGCATAACTGGCCGTGTGAACTTTTTCTGAATTTTAATCAGTAAAGTTTCGTAATGAACGCTTTGCTTTATTTATTCGGGTTTTTGTCCATTGGTTAAATGGTACAATTGATACCACAGTACTAAAAAGGTATTTTGATTGTGTTTTATGAAAGCTACGTTTTTAATTTTAGTAAGGCCCTCACTCTGACACTAAAGTTGATCGCTAACTCATACGAATACACTTGTTACTTCACTTAATTATTAAAGACAATTTTATAATTTCAGTGACAAAAATTTAACTAAGCAGACAAAAAAAACATCTACCTATACAAGTAGTAAAATGTAAACAAAATTTTCATCACAACACAATAAAATACCGAAAATTCGCTTCATAAATAACGCACAATATTGAGAGGACATTTAACGGATGATTTATTTGTGCGCCGTGATTAATGTTATGTTAAGCCGAAAATACCGATCGAGCTAAGCAGTGAGCTGAGCACGCCTACACAAGGGGTCAAGCATTAATCATATTGCGACATCTCAAAAATGCCAACTTCAAAAACATGCCCTATACCCCGGTCCAGTACCGCACGCACCGATGCTAAGACAAGAAAAACAAACAAAAAAATAAATTACTTTTGTATACCTCCTTTCTTTCCCGTTGTTGGACGCCGAACAAGCAATAAATCACAGAAAGATAAGCATAAAAAGATTGTATGAGGTGGGTACACGGTAGAACTGAACTTTTCGTATTTTTGTTATCTTGCGTCAAGCGGTGCCTACTAAAACACGACGCCCACATCATTCCCCGAAATGAATAGAACAGGAATTTGGACGTTAGATAGATACCCACTCATTATACTCGTAACAAGGTATAAGAAGCTACGGTTATAAAATTCAAGTTGGAATTCGCAGATACAATTTCTTAGTTTATCTTCGCGGAAAAACCTTACCTACTATTAGGAACAGTGATCACCAAATCAAAATTTTCTAAACAAAGTAGATGGAGAGAGTCTTCTGTTCCTGTAACGCTTATTTTATAGGAGGTTATAGAAAAATTAAGTTCTTGTTTTCATGCCCTATGTAACAAAAGCAGAGTATGATGCTTCGAAAGCATAATGCAATTTGGAAACGGCGGGTTTCATAAATATGTGCGTATATATAACAAATTGTACATAAATAAGTTAAAATGTGAGTAAACTCAACCCGAGAAAAGTTTGTACTCAAAGCACGCCCAAGGGCAGCCAAAGGTGGTGGTCATATTAAAATTTGTCTTTTGTTGCATTGCAAGTCAAAAATTACATTACATACCTACAGTTGCTGAAGCTGTTACACTTACAAGCTGTCACCTCAACCATAGTGCAGAGACACAGTCATGCCGCATTCACTTAGATTTGTCAGATAAGATGAAGGTCAGGTCCGGTTCCACGTAAAATGACTAATGTGCCTTTACAAAAGTACATTTTATTCAAAAACCAAGTAGGTATCCATGTAAGGTTATGAAAAAACAGGAAACATGTTTTTGTAGCTGCCCCTCGTATTGTGATACGAGGCATCATGAAATAATGTACTGCAATTTACCTCGATGGTATAAAACCGACAGAAGTACAAGTCGAGAAATCGATAATTTTTCAATGACACAAAGTATACTCGCAATTAACAAAAACTTTTAAAAATAGCATTGTATTAATACATGCCAGATAAATAAATTATATATATGTATTATATATTAATAGAATAAATAAATTTAGGTGAGTAATAGGTATGCAAACCTTGCTTGCAAGATAAAGATTGAAATTCGTGCATTGTAATCCTAGTCATTTCATCAAAATTCTGAATTCGCATAAATCGATCATTACAAAGTATTCTAAGCAGAAATCCACCTTCCCAGTCAGCTTACCTAACAAATTGCCTCACGTTGCCAGCCACAACAGCCCATTTTGTCATTACCTACCGCCTACTGAGCAATTAGATTTGTTAGCTTGTACCTACGGGGTACCATCACCCCGCCCAACTCAACAACAGATGCTTGGACTAATAACCTCTCGAAGTTTCTCCCCTTGTCCTTACCCCAGCCTCCCTCAACTAAGATAGATGGCGCCACCATTCTTGCAATTTTCCTGTCGTATCTCGCCTCGTAAATTCCTAGTGATATATTGGTTCGGATCTCTCGCGATGCGACCAGGAGCATACTCGAAATATGATAAGAGTTATTTATTATTGTTCTTATTGGTTTTCTTAGGGGCCACTGTGCCGTTATGTATTTACTATCGAGGGGTTTTCTGTTTTTAAATATATATTTTTTTGTGAGAATGTTAAATAATACATTGCAACTATGTTTTATTTAATATTCAATTGATTTTAAATATTTTGTACTCTACTTTAATATAATATACTAATATAAAGATATCAGAGGGATATTGCATTTTATGTTTTGAAAATTTGTCCATATTTTAAAATCTTCCCACCGAGTCCACTGCCAAAATACAAAAACAAATAAAACGAAATTAAATTACTCGAAACCAGGCGTTCTCTAAATACCGTGCAGAAGTGAAATAACAGAATCTTCGTTAATTTAGCTCCGAATTAAAACATCCCGCTGCCGTTTCCATATTCTAATGGCAATAAATTGCCATAGCCATGAACAAAGGGACAAATTGGACTTCAAATTTTAGAAATTATTATTATTTACAAATCGTTTGAAGCGGAGCCAAATCCAAAAGTGGAGTTTCGTCACAACGTCTTATATTGACTTTGACATGTTATAAAAAAGTTATTAAAAAAATATATTATTATAAATGATTATATTATTATTTTTTAAACAAATATTACATTTCGTACCTATAATACTTATAACACCATGATCTTTAACCGTTTACAGAAATAAATATACAAGCCTTGCAGATATTATTCTTATGCAAACGAATATCTAAATTATTGGAATCAGTCGTAAAATTCATAATAAGTTTATAACAGCAGATGGCAAGAATACCTGAATTTGGTGTTACCCTTTAATTAAAATAAAATACAAGGGTTTCATTTATGTATTGCTAGAAAGACATAGTCAAGTCTATTTCAACACGTTATAAAACTGAATCTATTTCTCAATTATTTGTCGAAGGTACAAACAAATAGAAGGAAGTATTCTCGCAGACGCCGGAAGAGAGTAGAGTGTCGCTACCGGAAGTGTTATTGCCGGAACGACTACATCCGGTCGTGTAGACTTCAGACTGTGATGGCGACTGTCTTTCCGATTTTTGAGATTATGTACCTGTTACACGGAAAATGCCTCTAAAATTGTCATAAGGAAAACATTTCAGTAATACATACGTCTGTCTGTTACAAAATTTGACACCCTATTTCTACGTCATCTACGTAAGACTAGCTCTTAGGCTGTTACGGTCCGCATTTAGGGTGAGGTCATGACACACTTGCCTTGCGTCGTTTGTTTCCGACATTGCTAATTGAATGAACAGTAAATTTTGAAAATGTTTCTTCCTAATTTCTCATACGTGTATAAACGTGTGTGTGTGTGTTCAATTTTGCCAATGTCAAGTGTAAATATTTATACAATAACCGTTTAATCAAAATTTGCGCAATGTTTTTAATCATCGTAAGCTGATAGCAATAATTTAATATGCAATATGACTTCCATTTCCTTCCAGAACGCACTAAAACGCATAACTTTAAGAATGCTTACCGTTTTTAATACACCGCACCCTTTAATGGGCGTTTCACCACCCTTCGCGGTGACATTTGAAAGCGCTCTATGAAAAAACAAAACTCGAAACATTATGCAAATGGCATTATGTTCGTATTTTTGTACGTTTCACCAAGTTTATGAGCCGAAAAAGGGTTGAGGGTTAAGACAATTTCTCTATTGAATGCGGTTTCGATATAACATTGTTATGTAGTTTATTATATCGGGGTAAGTAAGGGGTTAAATTATAAATAAAAGATGTGATGAGTGAATGGTGATGATTGAGTCAAAAAGTACTTTATTATATCCAAAATGTAAAAACCACACGACATGCTTCCATTTGGATAGCGACTTACATGCTTAACAACTGTTTTACAAAGCCATGTTTTGTTTTCTTCTGTTGAATTTGAAATAACACATAACAGAAGGCAGATAAGTTTTTGGTTTTTAGTTCGGAACCTGCAACCTCCCGCTTGTTTAATAATATTGATAGGGTACATCAGCCACACCAGAGACAAACATCCCAGTCAAAGTTTAGTCAATGTAAATAAAGTCGAGACACCGCAGACGAAAACGGCTAGGTTGATTATTATTATAAGTTGTTTGCCATGTAATTCTTACATTTTCAACTTTCCTGCTGAATCATAGTGTATCTGGTGCTTTGCATTTCTTTAATGCACGGCTAAGTTCATCAGGCGGGTCACATAAAACAACAAAATAAAACATACTAAATGTTCTTATAAAGAAATAATGCTGGACAGTTTCACACAGCATCATCTAGCCCCAAACTAATCAGATCTTGTAGCATGGGAACTACATGACTGACAAACTACTTATATTTTTTTTTGTAAATACATACATATTATACATAGAGCATCCAGAATATCCTAAATCCTATTAATATTATAAACGTGAAAGTTTGTGAGGATATTTGTTCCTCTTTCACGCAAAAACTTTACAAAAACTTTACAGTAATACAGCTTATACATCAGAATAACACATAGGCTTTTTTATCCGGGTACCAAGCGGACGAATCCGTGGGCAGAAGCTAGTAAATAATAATTGTTAAATCCTGCTTGAGAATTTATCGGCCTTTACTATCTCTCTCTGTCTCCTCGTAGCAAAAACTCTGTCTCCTTGTAGAATAAACGTAGTGTGTCTGTGCATTTGATCAAATAAGGAGAAGAGCTTATAAAATAATTTGGCACATGGTTTTTATATGTAACCTTTTTAATATAGTTCCATGTTTTTGCTTGATTTGTTAATTTAAATCCTAAAGTAAAACATTGCAGCATTGCAAACATTGTTAGCAGTAAAACATAGAACTGACTAATAGTCATGACAAAATCTTTTTTTATGAAGCTAAACTCGATTTTAACTCAATCTACCCTGGTTTGTATACTCCTATGTTTCCTAAATGGTGAAGAAAAACAAGGATAATATATAGGTTTAGTATGACGTTTATATAAACCTACCCCAATGATGAATGCATTTCTTTGTCAGTTGTTCAAATTATAAAAGCCGTTATCGCTGGTCAATCTACAAAAGGAGAGTTTCCAAACATGCTGACATCAAATTGGTCAACCAAACGCAATCAAAAATTTGACTCTATGGTCAATCTACAAAAGGAGAGTTTCCAAACATGCTGACATCAAATCGGTCAACCAAACGCAATCAAAAATTTGGCTCTAGGCCTATCTAACAAGTCTTTCGAGATCTTTGTTAGCCACAACACGTCTGGAAGTTTCATAGACATACAATTCCCAAACAATTTTAGACACTGACGTAATTTGCCTCGTTATCGCAAGGCGCTAGATTCCATCCATTCACCAACGAGTCTTGATATGTGGGTTCCTCAATTTGCTCTTATTGACGTCGAGAGCGATTGCATCTGTCTGCCTGTCGATCAATTTACCTACATACAGGTCAGTCAACTTGCAAAAATAGGTCTTGATTACCACGTTCAGGGCTGTGTCGACTAAAACGCTATTATTTTATCTTGACAATCCGTAGTTAAAACCCCTCCTAGCGACGAATACGTGATTTGGCGGAATGTCTATTGGCAGATTTTACTAAGACTGCATCGTGGTTCAACCATGAAGATAGCAACAACGCGAATGAAATACAAGCATATAACAAATAAAGGCACACAGCTGTCCTCCGTGAAACTATTGCTTGACATTACCGGTAGTGTTATGTTTAAAATATAAATATTTCCGTGAATCTGATCTTGTTTCATACAACTTTTAAAGTAGCAAGTGGCACTACTACTCGCACCACCGATTTATTATAAATGTCTATTAAAAATAACTTCATTTTAACAGGTTAGTTAGCAGTTCGTAAAAGTTGGCTCCTTTGGTCCATCCCCATCCGAATAGTTTCATCCAATTTAGCAAAATCCTGGAAGGTAGTAGGAGGACCTACCATACCTATGCACGTAGAGCTTTGGTGAACAGTGAGCTTTACTGTTAACGTTAGAAGAATCCTAGGTACTGGACACAGACAAATGCAAACGGTATTGATTATTAAGACTTAAACGCGTATTATCTCTACTTATTAGTTATAAACAAACATATTGACGATTTTAATCACCATGATGGAGACTCATGAGTACGCTTATTGGAACACTAACTGAACACAGGCCTTTGAAGTTTTAGTTTTCGGCATGCCAGTTTCTTACCGATGTTTTCCTTCACCGTTTTAAGTACGTGTTAAGCGGATAATAATTTAAAAATTCATTGGTGCACGACTATGTTCGTACCCATGACTTTCGTATCGGAAGTCGGGGTACAGCCCCCGGCTCTAAATATATGAATATTCTATAGTACCTTTATCAATAAGTGTTTAATCAATAAGTGTGGCTTATCCTTGGTATTAGAAAAAAGAATTTTGTTGTCTTTGTTAGAAATATGACGGCCTCATATTTATAGTACATACATCGTTAAAACGCCTGAAAATAATCTTAATAGCAAGGCTTTATTCCCAAATATTTTTTCAGCACAGTAAAAAACTGTAGGACAACTTTATTATTATGGAAATAAAATAATGAACGGAACACAATTTGTTGTTTGGTAGTTATCCAAATGTTCAACTCATAACAACCGACCCGTTGCATTACAAAACTGGCACACAAATTGTATACAATGCATTATTTTTGCGTCTGTCATCGCACAACCGTCCATTGGTGTCTAAAATCAAAATTATAATGCAATTTTAGCTTAACCAATACGCATTTAGCTGTCAGAATGAGATATTCCTCGACCATAAATATACTACGCGCTTACCTAATGACAAAATTCATGATATTTCAGCGACTTTTAACAAATATAGTAGTGTGTATGTAAATTTCGGTGCAAAGTAAACAGACGCATTTGTTTCAAGTCGACGGGGAGGAAACGCTGACGGGTATCTCGGGATTGTCAGAATTTTAAGTGGTTCTAAAAGGATCGCGCGAAGCTTCTGCATTATTTCAATTTTGTTTTGGTTTTCACTTCCATTTGGGAAAATCGTGAGCGCTCTCATTTCGAGAAACATTCTCATTTGTATAAAAGCGTCGAGAAAACAAGAATTAATTCAGCTCTGGCCTGATTTGATTGTCTCTGACAAGTATTCATGGAAATACTCTTGTCATCCCCCGAATTTTCCACAGTACAATCTATGTCTCTTCTTTTTACCCATGACAACAGTAGCTAGAGCATGCGTTTGCTGTTTGTTTATCTATTACTATTTACCTCCGGCATAACCGATTATAATTATTTTCTTTATAATCGATTCGTGTATTACGCATCGCCACAAGAGAGCGTTATAATCAAAGATGGATATAAAACGGCGTAACCAAACCTCATACACAAACCCCTTACGTATTTCTCATCGTCTTTTGCAACACCCCTCGTAACTTATGACGATAAAACCTATTTTAGAACCATCCTTGAAGTGAAACAAAATAATGCCAAATAACCGCATTTAAATTTTCCTTTCGTCGCGGTTAAAACAACTTACGCTAAAAACTAAAATACTAAATTCTATCGAACGCTGTGTTTGCCAAGAATTTATTGATCACCTTATAGCCTTTAACATGGCCAATCAAACTTATAAATAAATACCCAATAGACACATACATATTCCTAACTCCACACTAGGAGCCTCTGTATCATGAGTATCATATACTAAGATTACCACAATACTCAGTCCTGGAACAAATATCTGCAAAACATGCAATCATCTGTCCCGAACCGGGAATAGGACCTGCACCTCAGCTTGCTACTCAAGCACCGCGCGCAACCGAGGTTGGATAGCCAGAATCGACCTCTTTAAGTGCCCTCCAATAAGCGTGCTTTCTAATCAAGTATGTATTGTATCCATCCAATACGTCATTTGCATATTCCAAGCACATGTGGCCATAGACAAAGGGTCGAACGGACCCTGCGTTTAATTTTCATAAAACGAGTACCGTTTTAATATGTCTGCCGACGAATAATAACCAACCCTTTATAATTTTAAATTGGCTTCGGATGGAACCGCAAAATTCATTAATAATAGTTTGACTCCTATGAATGCTCATGTGCTTTTATACATATTAAGAGCCGAAGAGGTTTTAATAGTATTAACACGACAACCTCGGTGGCATGGCGGGTGATTAGCCAGCTGCGCTGCAAGAGGTGCAAGTTCGATTCCCGCTGTAGGACAGATGTCTACAATTCTGGATGGTTTTCTGGGTGGGTTTGCAATTCAGTTGCTGATCTGGGTGCTGTGGTACCATGGTGCTCGTAGTTTCTGATATCCACGATACAGGTGACTATGTGTTTGACTGTTGGATGTTTATTTATTATTTTATTTAACAAGTACAAAACGAAAGTGCATAGTTAACTTTAATCTACAGTTAGATAATCAGCGTCGGGCGTCCGCGGGCGATATGATTTATGCAATACTAATATTTTGTATTTTGCTCGCAATAGATAGGACCAATGTTGTTTCAAATAAACAGAGTAAAAATACACAAATTATAGACAAGTCTTATATGTTTTGGTCAAATCAACGCGGTGGTGGTTTTATTAAACTTAATAGTCAAAATAATTTCTTAGTAGAATAATTTTAAGTATGTCATTATGTCATATTAATGACTATGAAATATTATCTTGTTACTAATAATGATTTTGCTTGCGTTTTTTGCATAGCGAAAATCCTCGAATATTGCACCAAAACGCAATAATTGCACCAAAATTTATAAACAGACAGGGCAAATTTAAAAAAAAAAAAATGGGTCAAAAACAACATACAAAAACTTGAAAGAACGGTAATATCCGCAGAAGTTTGAAAACTTTGTCGCGAATATTAGCGCCCTCCTTCGAAAAGTAAAGAGCCAAACAAAAAATATGTTAACTACCTTATAGTATCTATTTAAACAGGTACATAATGGAAAGGGACAGGACAGGGTAAATTTAAATTTTTGCTAATTGTAAAAAACCGAACAAGTGCGAGTCTGAGTCGCGCACCGAGGCTTCCGTACAAGCTTGTATGTTCACCATAATAAACATTACTCGAGTTCATAATCTATGAAAGGACCAAACATTGTCCTAATGAAAAGATAGTCGGATCGAAAGACAAACTTAACTTTATAGTTGAAAAAATGTTCTCTCATATATCGATATATGTCACGGTCAATTCTCCAACTGCAAATGCAAGTTCAACTAACTAAGTTACGAAAACAACTCAATACAACATAACACAACGTAGTTCGTAATCGCAAAATATTATTTTATGTTATAAAACTACTAATTAACGTTTTTGGACTTTTTCCTTTACGTGTGCTGTGAGGCCTTGCTTCTCGCCAAATTTCATGATTCCAGCTCAATGGGAATTACTTTATAGATTTTGATTTATTTCCGAGTATCAAAATATATCGCATATATGACCGTATTTTTTATTGCGTTGACTTAGAAGCTTCATTTGTTTTTGGGCTCCAAGGGACCGTAGATCTAAGTAATAGATAATTATTCAACTTGATACACGCATTCCTAAGAAAAAGGGGTCTTGATAGACAGACAGACATACAGACCGACAGACACTTCACTTAGACTTTAGGATCACTTCGTAGTCCGTCCGTCCGTCACTATAAGGGTTTAGTTTTTATCCTTTTGAGGCACGGAACCCTAAAAACGAATAGATATAATGCATGATGGAAGAAGGCTGCTACAAAATGGTGGCTAAGAGGTTTTCGGCCACCGAGAGTCAGACCACCCCGCCTGACGGTCGACCTACACATCATCAACGAAGTCGAGAATCAGAGGACGAGACTTGTAAGGAACTGAAGAGCATGGCGTAATAAACAGGAGGCGTGTACCCTCTATCAGATACAGACGGGCTAGATGAAAAAATGATGATAAAAAAACACGCCTTGCACACGCTTGCTACAGGTGAAAAGTACCAGTTTCATATTCGAGGAAACAGAACCATAAAAATAGGTCATCGACGATCACTATTATATCACTTGTACCTATAATCTACTTTCCATTACCTACCATCGTAAACTTTCAGCACGCTCCAAAACCAATTAAGCTGTTCATTCAATAGCTTTCTTATCATAGTGGGGCAAAGCTTACAATTCTTTGCGTAAACGACAAATTTACTTTGTTGAAATTACGCCGGCCGTGTTGTGTTGCCAACGAATAAATGCAGCTGGTTTTCAGTGTACCTTGATACAAATAAAGTTGAATTTTGAATGGTTGTGGGTATTATAAGTTTGTACAGAATTCTGGTGCATCTTTATCTTGAAGCCAGTCGGCCAATGCGTCCGTTAAATTTATTAACTGCGATACGCATTCAGTGTCGCGAACTAAAAGGTGACTTTAATTAATATTAATTATGGCCACACCTCTAATTAATGTAATTCGCGAGATAAAGTGTCGTTTCGAGCTTTTGCTGACAATTTGAAGGTTAGGGTAGGCTTTATTTTAACCACTTCCCCTTTATTTGAATGACTAATAAATAAGACACATTAATTTACGTACGTTTTTAAACGAGCATTTTTTTTCACTAGTACCTTGAATTAAGTGAGGGACCAGTATGACGTATGTGGCCCTGAGATTCCTGGATCCTAGAGCTCAGGATATCAGGCTCATGATGAAAAAACTAGTGCAGTGAAAGGAATTTAAAAACTATTCCGTTATCAATGGAGCAATCGATTAATGAAGCAGTTAATCAATGGATATCGATATAATTTATTAATTTTAATTAAGGAAACATAATACAAGTTAGGTGTGTACAAAATTTATAAATAAAAGGCTACCTAAATAGGTAAACGATCTAAAAATAGTTCATCTGATCCAGGTGGAAGTGTCCCAAATAGCTGCCAATATTATATGATAAAAGTAATAAAATAAGATGTTTAAAATGGCATCCGTCAATGACGCTCAATGGTTATCCACCACAAACAAGTACGTACGTAGTAACATATGTATAGGTATCTATGTTGTGTGTATTTTCTTATTAACCCAACATGTAAAGTTTTAATCAAACTACTACCCATCGTATTCATCAACAGAAACAAGGTAATACGAGCGCGGCAAGGATTAATCAAAGTTTAAAACAATTCCATGTACCGAGACGGAGTGAGGCGAGGTGGGTTAGAGTTAAGGTAGCCAACAAAAGACGGAATATCGGACGAGCTTGGTTGGATTATAACAGAAAAATATGCTTTTTGCTGTCGACACCAATTCTACGCACGGTAACTTCAGGCACACTATAGTGTTTCATAGTACACGCACAATAGAGGCTTTCTTTATCTATGGCATATGTCATTCTTTAGTTTTGCGCCATCACACAGTGTTAATGTATTATTATTTTTTTATAATTTTAAGAAATTCAATGAATATACCACGTACCTACTTTACTATTGTTTTGACTTTTCAAACGTCAGCAGATGCATAGTAAAGTATGTGGTATAGTCGTAATAATCCTAATAATATTATAAACGTGAAAGTTTGTGAGGATGTTTGTTCCTCTTTCACGCAAAAACTACTGAACGGATCTTGATGAAACTTTATAGTACTATATAGTTACAGTATATAGCTTATACATCAGAATAACAGATAAGCTACTTTTTATCCGGGTACCACGCGGGCGAAGCCGTGGGCAGAAGCTAGTATCATATAATGATACAAAACCACTTTAACTTAAATGCTAACTCTAATGAGCTTTCATATTATCTGTAGAAGTTTTGTATACGTGCGTACAAAGTGAAATTTCATCCGTGTCTTAGCGGGCGCCACAGTCGGTTGCCAGGTTTCTTTGCATATTTTACCGGAATTAAATAAAAAAGTGTATAAGATAATATACAAACTATTTAACAGAAAACTAATATAAATCTACTGAATTATATTATTTGGAATTATTATTTTTATATTCTATCTGTTAAGAATCAATTCTAATTCAAAGGGACAATTCTAGGCCTAATGATCAAAGATAAAGCCGTCCCAACAGTTAAACAGACTGCCTAAAGTGAATTTTAACTTTTTTCATAAACAGTAATCCGGCTTATTTTATCTCTTTAACTGACAACCCTAGAACGGTAGAATGAGCCAAGGTACCGCAACCCTAGATTACAATAAAGTTACTACAAAGCCGCAACGTATGAACATGTTGCGTCGAAGTTCTGTAAGTATCTTACATCGATATTGTAGATACGAAACTTGGTATACTTTAGTTTGCGTTTTTGTAGCAATCATCAATAATAATTTTGTAAAATGTACAAGCATTTATATAAATTGCTCATAAGGTTGACATTTTGCAAATCTTAGCAGTTCCGATGATAATGTAAATGATGACAGCCAGTTGTTCTCATGATTTATTTATTGCTTTCACGCACATAACATAGTTTGTATATCTCTTAAGTAATACATAAAATAGGCAGGTAGGTACATGAACCCTGTACCCTGAACTCGGCGCTGCAACGTGAGTTCGATTATGCAGATGCAAACTGAGATGGACTGATGATGGAAACTGAGCTCTTCAGTGGATAATAGTCAGCTGGGTATGGGCTATTTTTATCAACTTAAGGTTTCTATTACTACTTCTATGAGGCTTTTTAAGAAAATTAAAATATATATATATTTATATATGTAATGAGTACCTACTAGTGAGTAAATTTGTGTAACATACTCGTAGTCCTGGACATTGTAACGGTCGCTGAAAGTTGGTAGAAAGTGGTTGCTCAAATCTCCTGGCATAGAATGAAGGTGACATACACATCCAACAATGGATATGAACAATTTCAAATGTACATACGTCAAAACTAGTAGTATTTGTGTGCATTTTTGGGGAAATCAAAACCTAATCTAACGTCATTAACACGCTTTTTTTAAATCTTACCAACTAAATTTAACTATGTTATGAAACCAACACTCAGGTCGGGAAGTCGAATTTCCCGGAACATATATTATCAGACTTGCAAGTTTCCACACATTTTCCATTTACTGCTGAGCATGATAAATGTGGTCATAAGTCATTCGACTCATCAGTGCAAGTTGCCGGAATCAACGTAATTTGGGGCGGAAAATGCTCTTCTCTTTGGATCATTCCAAAATGATGAAAGCCCTTTTAAAAATGATTTAGGATTCTGTTGCACTAACTGAGTACTGAGGCAGCTGTTTAATACCTACAGTATCTCAGAGCGATTAAGGTAAATTGATCCATTCTCTTAAAGGCAATAAAAAACATTCATATACAAACGAAGTCGATAAAACGACTTCGTTTTGACGTAGACGATAAAATTCGTACTTTCATTTTAGATAGCCAGTTTGTTACGAAATTATGAGTCAAAGTTCTGGTAACATTTTTAAAAGCTAAACCCAGGGCCTTATACCACTTCTAGTAAACTAACCTCAAACGCAACAAAACGTCGTTTATAAAGACATCTAACATAAGCCTGAATGCGAACAAGGTAGTACAAGAGTAAATCACTCAGAAAGGCACAAGTACAGAGCAACGGACACTTGATAGTGCAAGCCTTGATGAAGTTGTAGGCGCACGGCTCTACGAAGTAAGAGCTTTGTTGACTGAAATACGAACTTGAGAGTCAAATGAACCAGTTTTTGAGTGCTATTTTCGGAATTTGACTACGTTATAAAAACATTAGAACTTTACTAAATCCCCCAGCATAGCTTTCAGAATAAGCAAATTGAAGTGGAAATGAACAAGTCATAATGGACCGCAAAATCGACAAGGGAATACCCGCTACCCCACAGTTAGGTTATAACGGTTGGATAGTAATGCAGTGCGTTCTTGCGATATCAGTTTTAGTACATGTTTTATGAAACATGCGATAGATCGCATGCGATCTTACACACAGATGTAATAGTAACGATAATAAGTAGAACGCAAGACCGTATTGCAATAATATCGACAGCTATGTGGGGAAGCTTAGGAGGTTATTAAATAGTAACCGAATCGGACCACCGACCGACGCATTGCTACACATTCTAAGGTAAAGAAAACAGAATCTAGGGTCTCATTTAGGATGATGGGAAACTGAAAGCACCGCGTGTATCGAATCATATCAATTTTGACGCAGAGATGTTATCCCCATCTTAAATCATTCGCTTCAAATTTTTAGACAATTGAAGATAACATTTTTGTTATTTTTATTACTTATGATCTCTAGCAACCATAGTTTTAATTATGAAAGTAGATGATCCCTTTACATAGTACCACACACGCCTCACACCATAGTTTTTTTTTCTGTTTATGAGGCTTTATTCTCAGTCAACCATTCAACAAATCATTCAAGTCTTAACAGCTGACTTACAAATATAATAGAATAGCTGCAATATTCTCCTAACGTATTTAAAACAAAATACAAACCGAACAACTTTATAAAGGCCTCCGCACACGAGCGGCGCGGCGCACATAAATATTACGCACTCGCTACGCTCAAATTTCGCCACCGTCTGCTTTATATTGATATATTGTATTGTTTATGGTACGGCCGAATCAAAACGTGATATATTGAACAGCGCGCGCGTTGTTCGCGAGTAACTTTCGTATTTGGAAGGGTTATAAAGATAGAGTTTCACTGGATGCGGCGGAACTTGATTAATTGTGTTTCCTGTGTTGCGGATTTTACTCGTATTTACTGGGGTAGACTAGTTACTGCAGCAGATGTCAGTTGACAATGTCATTGTCCATCACTTGGATCGACGAATTTGTCGTTTAATTTTTTGTTTATTGCATCAACATATCCATGTAATTATAATAAAATTAAAAAATACTTATGATTCAGCAAAGAAATTTTAATTAGAAAGTAGAACAAAGCTGAAAACTAAACAAAATAATTAATCTGTTGACAAACAAGACGTTGAAATAAACAAAAAATATGCACACGATCTCCGAAACAAAAGATATACAGGAGCGCGTTTATGTCTTTTCCATTGACTCTACCCTCGTTGTTAGGATACATAGATGTATGCCTGAGTCGAGGGAATAGTTGGGATGGGGAATGAGTTATTGCTTTCTACAACTATATGTCTGTACCATGTGTTCTATTATACACATTGTTTTAACGTAACTCCTACTTAATTTCAACTGAATGATGAACTATCTACTTACATGTATTCAAAAGTAGTTATTTAATTGTTTGCTTGTGGAAAGACCCGTGACTTCGTCCACGTTGAGTTTCCAAACAAACTTTATCTTCCCGGTGGAATATTGCACAAAAGTGAACCTTTCTTTAAATGCAATCTATAAAGCTCTAAATAGTCATCATCTAAATAGTTTTCCATAAGACTTGTTATTACGTTGAGTAACATTTCAATATTTGGCGGGTATTCAATCAATTAGTCAGACCTTAGCTTGTTATTTTGTATTATATATCAACTGTGACAAAATTCTAAATACTTCATTTACTGATTATGTAAGAAGTATAATAATAATGTTTAAAAGCTAAGCGACTTTTCAAAACGACCTCTGATCTCTGTGGCGCAGTAGGCGAAGGCTCGCCTGAGACACAGAAGGTTGCGGGTTTGATTCCCGCCGCGGGACAAATGTTTGTATCTGCAAATATTTGTCTCGGGTCTGGGTTTCTTCTATGTATAATATGTATGTATTTCCAAAAAAAAATGTATATAAGTAGTATATCAGTCATGTAGTTCCCATAATACAAACTATGCTTAGTTTGGGGTTAGATGGTGCTGTGTGAAAATGTCCTGATTTTTTTTTTCTCGTATTTTGAACATAAAGCACCTAATAAGGCACCACAATTTACCACTTGATTAATTAAATTTTAGCAAGAGCTATAAAATTAGGCAACTAATAAAGCTCCTGAACCCAGTGCCTACATTCACGAGCACGCTATGAACAGTTACTGAATAAACATTAATTAAATATAAAAGAAATGTGTAATTAAATTCGAACATTGTTCTATGTGGAAGCTTATTCACTGAAAAGTCGTAATTTAAAGTCAAGTATCAATCAGGATCATCATTAAATATGGTTGTAGCAATTTTACATGCTCACCTACTATAATATTTTCAGTGAATGGTATTTATTACCGATTTGATTAGGCTAATGATGGATACAAAACAAAATAAACACGCTCACTACTGTATTCTCCGTAATGGACATCCTCAGATACATACTCAGTTAGTAGATCTTTAAAGATACCAAGTGGGGGAAGTCAGAAAGTTAAACATTATATTTTGTACATGCCCACGTTTTGCAAGTGTTTAGCAATTCACGTGACAGGTTGCAAGCTCATCGTCGCTCGCTGGAAGACTAATTGATGGCAAATGCCTTCGATTTTTTGGTTCTAGGGCATGCCATTTTCCAAAAAACCTCTGTGGCGCAGTGGGTAAAGGTCTGCCTGAGACGCAGAAGGTTGCGTGTTCGATTCCCGCAGCGGGACAAATGTTTGTATGATTAGCAAATGTTTGTTTCGGGTCTGGGTATTTTCTGTGTATAATATGTATGTATTTACAAAAAAAAGCATATAAGTATATATCAGTCATGTAGTTCCCATAATATAAGCTCTGCTTAGTTTGGGGCTAGATGATGCTGGGTGAAAAATGTCCAGCATTATTATCTATTTATTTATTAAACAAAGTTTTCCTTCACAGGTGTAAAAAAAATAAGTCAAGTTTTTATTTTTTCTTAAAATCTCAATTTTTTGTTCACTTAATGCAAATTTCGTGTCCACAAGGCCAGCAGAGACGAACTTTTCACTCAACCGACAAAGTTTTAATGCATGAGCACTTTCATTCCATTTGTTCTAGGGATGTCTACTTGACATACACCTTAGTCCTATTTATTGAAGGACTACCTCTAACATACTGTACTAACATATCATACATATGGTAACATACCTATAACAACTTAAAGAAAACTTGTTCTGAGTGACAACAAAGAAAGTAATTAATCGAGCGAAGCAAGCAAAGATCTCTGACACAAATATTTGCAGGTCATACAAACATTTGTCTCGCGACAGGAATCGACCCGCAACCTTCTGCGTCTCAGGCGGACCTTCAACCACAGCGCCACAGAGGTCGTCAAATTTATAATTCTAATTACTTTTTAAATATTGTTTATGCACGTGGCCAGTTCCGGAAACATATAGTGCGCCCTTAGTCGTTGAAACTTTATGACATTCATAAAGATGCAACGCAACGTATAAAAGTATAAACGCCTAACTTATTATTGTTCTAATTAATAATATTAAACGCCTGAAATATCCCATCATTACATTTCAGTCAAAAAGCTCTAATCCGAATATAATCGCCGATTAACTTTACATCCATTATAAGTTTCGGGATTCCCCTCAGCCCTACCATATTTCTTGATCAAAGAGGGTCTAAACTTAAACGGCTCTCGATACGCCCCTGTCCCAAACACTCGCATTTAGGGAGGGACAGATAGTGTCAAAAGAAGATAAAAATAAATAAATAGCATTTTTCCTAATTTACTTTCAAAGTATTTATTATATTTCTAGAGATATAAATAGGGGTGCTTTGATTAACAGGCTATCAAAAAGGAATATTATTCAATTTGGTAAGTTTATTGTAATATTTTATGATTTTATTAACTTTACCTACCTATCTAAATATTTAATTTACAAAATGTGCTTACAATTTCAACTTATAACTACTTACAAAAAATATCACCAAAAACCACGAAGATTTGTGAATAAAATAAAAACAACAAAACAAATTCAACAAACATAGGTAAGGAGACATTTAAGTACATTAAAATCACATTAGTAAAGAGATCTCGAGAGGGAACCGCCAAATTATCTCGCGATGGAGAATATAAATTAATAAAAATACTTTATACATTCCGCAGCTCATTTGGGTGGTGATGGAAAAAAAGTAAATTGTATGGAAGTTCAGATAAGAGAATACAATTGAGTTAATGTAATTTAAGAGGTTGGTGAAGCATCTCATAGAATATATGAAATCATCGTCATTATCATCAGCGTTCTGCAGATTTCTGTGTCCGGGTCTTATGGTACCAAAGTACTCATAATTTCTGATACCCACGATACAGGGAATCCTAGTTTAGGGTTAGGAATATGTGACTGCTGGACGATAATTTATTATTTAAGAAATAGAATTGCAATTGAACTAAAATCACTTTCCTTAACCATTTGACCGCTGGAATTTCGGCCAGACAAAAAAAAACTTTTTGAAAATATATCACGATCAAAACCACAGGTTTAAGTATTACAAGGGATACTAAATGATACTAGAAACTGCAAGTTTATCCAAACAACGGAAAATTCGTCTAAAAATTTCCACCGCCGCTTGGCTGCAGTCTCGTCCGTAGACTATTAATCTATGGTAGTGAATTAGTGCAATGCACACACGTTTGTAGTGTGGAGACACTACATTACATGGGCAGGACATAAATCAGGACTTCTAATATTAAACGTGCCTTGGCGGGGCAAATTGCGGGCGTCAGCAGTACGCCCGGGACGGCGTGTTGTTAACTGATGATTATCATTGTATGCTGGGTGATCTACCCATCATTTGAAGTATCTTGTGTCATTATAAAAATAAGCATATCAGCACTTAAAACACTAGAGCGCATTTGATTGGCAGAGTATCAGTGTCCTACTTTAGCCCAGGTGAAGGAACGTATGGGAGGTCTAGATCCATAGAAGAAAATATCAGCCATGACAGAATTTTTTTAGCTGATTTCAGACCTCATCTGTCAGAAACAGAGTAAGACTCCACACCACTTTAGAGTATTATAATGAGTTATTATTTGTTACAACGACAAACAAAAGACATAAAGAGGCTTTATTTATTTTATTTATTTATTTAGGTACAGGTTTTTTTAACCCTAAAGCGATGATAATATGCAAGTAGGTATATAATATAAGATACTAATCTAAACAATTTGTTTCTATAACTACCTGTGCTATTTGTAGGAGTTTCGGCAGTTTATTGTAAAGAATATCCACGTTGTTCGTAGACAAGATATTGAGCAGATAGATAGCGAGTGACATGGGGTCAAACTTAAGTTACCATTATCGCGTTATTATATAAATAAAATTCAACCCGAATTGTTCTTATTTATTTATTACAGTCAACACAAGCAAAGTCTAACTTGGACCTTAATTTTCAGCGCTGGGACGCAGAATATACTATAACTTCAGTGGACAGAGAATCCAATTAGTTGAAGATCTCATTAAATCAGCTCATTTATAAGACAGTGAAGTATGGTGATCCCTGTTTTTGTTTTCAATGGTATTCGAACTAGTCATGATAGGCAAAGGTAAGTTTAGTGGCTAAGTTTCCTTCGTTTTTTTACCAACATTTTCACGGATTTTGTTCACTCAAAATATGAGTTAAGTACCTTGAAGTAATTTCTACCTGTCTTAGTTTTTTTAATAGGTTATAATAACTTTTAAATAAACTAAATAAAGGTTCATAATAATGTTAATCATAATTCCATTATAGTGTTTAAGAATAAATATAAATTTACCGTTACGTAAATAATTTTTCTGTCTTCTTCTTCTAAAATATAAGACAACGGTTTTGATAAAGAGTTTTAAACTTTTTGTGGGTCAAATTATAAGTAGCGGAAATACGTGACTCAAATCAAAAAACTCTCGCGACCGAAGAAGTTCCAAGTAAACTTGAGAAAAATTTCAAGTAGTCTTGAGCGCCGTATTAAGGGTAGCATAATAAGGCTTTCTGGATTAGGAGTGGAGCTGTGAGTGTGAATAAGCCCAAGGGAAATCCTGGCTCGCAGCTTTCCTCTAATTTATTACTCTTCCAACGGCCAGCGGGCCTTTGTCACAGTTTTACGTAAAGAGCTGAAAAAGTATATATAAAACTTAGTTTGGGGCTAGATGATGCTCTGTGGAAATTGCCAGCATTATTTATTATTTAAATAAACGTGTGAACGACGACCTGGTAGCGCAGCACCGGTGAGCAGCCGGGTCAGACTCAAGAGGTGCTGGTTCGATTCTCGCTGCGGAAAAATGTTTGCATGTTCTACAGATTTTTGTTCTGGGTCTGGGTGTAACATGAAACTCGTAGTTTCTAATACAGGGAATGTATATATGCTGTTGGGGAGTTTATTTATTTTTTAAAACGTTTTCATCTGGTACTGATCTGAATCAGTAGAGCTATTTATAAATTGTTTACAACGGTTTTTAATTAACTAATTGATCTGTGTTTGTATATACTTATGGTATAAAATTATATTTTTTTGTTGTTTACTTAGGACTAGAATATTCGTAGAAATATTATTTTGGATTATAAGATAAATAAATTATTTATTTTCATGTTTGGCTTTTAGCGCCACCACATTCCATAGCGAGACCATGAAGTAACGCAACGTACAAAGAAAACGAAGAGAATGTACCAGTTATTTACCAGAGACTATGCCTTTGTATCGGATCTACTGGGAATGAGAAATATATTTCTGGATTAACATGTTCCCTACTTAAGTGGTAGGTAATTAGTGCTCAGGTATTTTCGGATCGTTTGCTTTGGGTTTCTAAGGTAATGGCACCCAAACTTGCTTTTCATCCACTAGTTCATGATTAGCTTCATGAAAATTGTGCTAGGGTTTCCTAGGTTTGAACTTAAAAGTATTTTGTTGTAGATTATCCGTACAAAAAAGGCTTCTCTAAAAATATGATCATATTTATGCATAAATTTAATTTCACATAAGTTTTGCGGCACATATTTTTTACGCATAAAGCAGACAAGTATATTATAGCGAGCAACATTATTTTACTATTTCATTGCTAATTATAACAAGCTTTTCCGCATAATTTCTGATTGAAATACAGTCAATACGCATAATGTCGCGGCATTTGCATCAATGTACCTCTATATTGCTGGCTTCGTTTTTTATTTTATTTTTATTATTTTTTACATACAAAGATTTACGTAGGTATAAAATGACTAAGGGATTTTTTTGAAGTTACTACTTATTTCTTAGTTACGCTCCATTATAAGGTTTTTTTTGTCAGGTATTTTGGTACAGGCTATAAGACCTCATCTGACTAGTAACAAGGTATCGTTCATTGACTGTTTTTATTTTTTAAGATTACTTTATCTAAGTTTCACTAAATACTATTAATTTATAAACTGTGTCATTATTTCCGTCTCACTAACACACATCATGACTACCAATTTTCTCAATTTAAATTGTCCATATGAGCACTGCTCGTTTGAAATCCGCCGGCGCATTCCATACTTATCGACGATGCAGGCGCATTGTTAGAACGAGACAAAATATACATCCGAAAATTGCATCTAACAAGGACACAGGATAATACAACGGGCGTTCGTTTTTTAAATAATTAAGTTTGGAATGACGATAGGCACCCGACAATTCGAAGCATTTTATCGAACTGCCAACCCTAGCGCGGATAGTGGTTATTTAATGTGTTTCCTTGACTCATACCTATCACAACAAAAACTTGTATCGGAAGCCCATACGTAGATAATTATTTGTAATTGATATTAAGATGGTTTTCAGTGCTACTCGTACCTACATTATGGCAAGTATTGTAATGCTTTTTTAGGAACAAATAAATATGTTCCCTTTTATTTACATGCCTAATATAAAATAATCATCTATTTCTCTTTTATAACCTAAATACATATCACAGAAAAAGTCGTATGTGTAGACTTATTCTTATCCGAGTCAATAACTTCGTAACAAAAAAGGGCCAATAAAACCAACGACATGAAGAATTTTATCATCTCATTATGTCATTCCTCTATCATATCAAAAACAATAACCAAAGGCTTCCGCCACATAGATATAAATCAGCAAATTCTATTTTCAATTAGCGTGGCAAGAACGTCGTTCCTAATTCGAACGCAGCCTATAATTACTGAGCAAGCGCTGATTGGCTGGCGGCGCGGCGTGAGCGCATAGCTTTATTTGCTTGCGCTATCTAAGCACTAGCAAGTCTATCTTTAAAGTGAGTGTAGCGAGACTGGCGACATCTTTTATCGGGCGCGCTTCTGTTGGTTTGTTTTCAAACTGTGGAGCCATATTGCGCCCGTAAATTATTGCTGGGAGAGATTTGTTTCCATAGTTCTGCGGCGGCGATAGATCAGCGTTTGCCGGATGTTAGTTTATGTTGACGGTTGCTTTGTTCCGATTTCGCACTCGTCTGGCTTGGCGGTTTTTATTTTTATCCATGTACGATTGAACGCTCCAAACCGTTGCTGTGGAAAATAATAAAGTAACCTAGCTATCCCATTCACTGTTTAAAATGATTTTTGTATGGCAGAGATGTATCAAAATTTTAAACTAGAGAACTTTCATATTTTGTAAAAAAAAACTTGTTTTATCTCGATTGTAACAAGAAAATCCATTGCAATCGGCCTGACTTCCCATTGCGTGCAATTAAAAGTGTTTGATAACAACTTGTGGCACACTTGCCTGGTAAAACTTTGGTTTGTGTTAATTTGCCAACGCCGTACAATTTAACAACCATATTTCTGAAGTAAAACTTCAAGAGAGTCATAGTACAGCTTGCCAAACCCCACACTATCACCCACTTGATCTCACATAAACTAAATTATTCCAATTGAATAAAACTTATTGATAACTCTTTTATTCCCGTGAGGTCTGAGCGTCTTTACGGCATAGCAGTTCACGGTCCTAAGCGCTTTAAACAACGAAAGCTGATAATACCACCTCTTTAATAGAAATAAAATAGTTTGACGGTTACATATGTCCAGGTATTCTTTATTTATTACGCACTTTGTTGCTTCCTGCTCCCCAATTAATTTATTGGGTCAGTTTACAAATTAACGGAGCCAGGAACTTAACATGTTCAGATTTATTACTTACAGTTGCATCACGGCGCACTTTAGCTAAGAATTTTAATTGAATTATTCATATTTTGCCACAGAAAAACATTCCATACGATCTTTAAAATATCTTATTATGACATTAATTATATCTCTATTATTATAAATTGTATTCAGAAAATCTAATTTATCATCTCTTTGAGTGAGTTCTGGCAGCTCCAGATATTTATTCCAGGGTCGGCACGACTGCGTAATGTTTTACGGTATGGGGCGAGACAATAATGGCTTGCTCATAACATTACTCGTCCACCCTTGTACCACGCTACGATTTTGTCTCCAGCGGTTTGGATATTCGACAGGATTATATTGAAAGCGAGTCGACTTCACTGTGTCAGATTGTGTCGTGAATGTCTTGGTGCGGGGTCTTCAAGAGCAGTTTCATGCTGGAAACGTGCTATTTATTTGGTTTGAAAGTGTACTAAAATTACGCTGAATTAATTTGTGAATGTGAGTGCATTCTCTCACGTGCTTTGAACTAAGTCCAATAGTTTCGGTGATAAATCTTGCACTTTCCAGAGAATTAACTGTATTTTCTTTGCTCAGAGAATGAACTACCGTATTAGTAAAAGTTGTGAACATTTTGTAGATCTTTGTTACATAAAGACTTATAAAAATATATTTAGAAATTAATAATTTATTGATAACCGAGCCTAATGTGTTTGTATTATGTTGTTGTGTGGTGCATAATGTATTTTACTCATCATTCAATGGGCTTCTATTTCTTAAGCACACACCTACTAATTTACATAGAACGAGTTGCGCGTGCATCTCTAATTAGATGGTTCTTGCGATGCATAAATCATCACTCTCTTGACTCTATCAATCATGTTAGTGGACTAAGCCCACGATTTCACTCACCCTTTTTGCAAAAGAAACTTGCTTGGTTTCAAAGATCTAGCTAAATGTATACTCATTGTTTTTGTTAAGTATGTTAGCCGTACAATTTATATTGTTTGAGCAATCAAGAATTTGGCTTATAAAAATTTCTCATACCAAGAATGACTGTTACTCAACCTTACCCTGAAATTTATTTATTTTACTTCGCACAATATTTTTTCGGTATTTTAATTGGCCCGACAACTATTTTCCTAACAGAAAATGTTTGACTAATAATTTTCTTCAAAATTTGGCCAAGACCAATTTGGTCGTTTTTCATTTGGAACATTTTTCGTACATAAGTTAGTACATTAAAACATTGGTAGAATACAGTTCCATACCAAAGAGAATTTTAATTACATAGTAAATCAAAATTATTCACGCTTCCATGATTTTTACATGTAAGTACTTATCTAAGGTTATATTAATGGATCATAAAGTTTTAAGAGATTTTTATGCACCTCTATCAATTAGAAAGACAGTTTGCTTAATTCCCGTATATTTATTTAATTATTTACTGTCTTACAAGATAATAGTGGTAACATGTTAATTTTTACACAATTTAAGTTTAAGTTTGTGTTCCGATATGCGGCGTTGGGCTTGCAACGTGTCACATGGAATACTGGTCAGTAACAGTCACTTGCAAAACGCGGGCATGTGTCAAATATCATGATTGGACGTACCTCCGACTTCTCCTAACTTGGTATCCCTAAAGTTCCACGCACTAAGTATGTATCTGACAATATTCTTAATAGAGAATACAGTCGTAAGCGTGTTTATTTTAATTTAATAGTAGTATTCGAATAGTAGCAGTATTATTAGAGGCTAGTGTTACAAATATCACAAATTACGGGTTATATCTCAGGGTAACTCGCGAGTGATACCTCGTTGCAAGCGCAATTATTATTATTTTTTTAACCATTCTGTGCACTACCAACACATATTTTTCCACAATACACAAAGGTTATCTGGAAGAGAATCTTTTTACATTAAGTTCGCCTATGTACTACTATTTTGTGCAATAAAAAAATCAATCTATTCCGGACAAGCGCATACCGACGACGGCGAAAACACATAAGGGCAAAATAATTCCTTTACTTCAAAGGGACAAACTGAATTAAATTCACGGCGCATTTAATTGAAGTAACTCGAGACGTGGCTCACTATTGTTTTTTAATTTGTGCTCGGCGTCCTTTAAGCTATCAATCAAGTATGTAAGCTTGATCGACTTTGCCAAGTCCTTGCTACGGCCAAAGAGCTGTGAGTTCAATAGCAGTTTTTTATTGGATTCAGTACATTGCGCGACAGATTTTTAATCAATTTTAATCGTGAAATGTCTAAAACGCAATGGAATCAGTGATAAATATGCCGCTGAGCATTGTAAACTGTGTTGGCTTCAAAACAAGTGTTTTACCCGAAACGTAAGGAGCCCGTAAATGCGTTTGCCCTAATAGGTTGCTGTTTCTTTCTATGTCTGTTACCAGTTACCTCCAAAACGGCTTATAGAATTAAAATGTTTTTGCAATCGATTTGTATGATTTCCAGGATGGATAGGTAGATATTACTGCCAGAAATCACAAGGGGGCGCTGCGATAGATGACGGAACACATCGGAGATATAAAATTATAACCACATTTTACCTGTTACTATTAAAAAGTGGCTTAAAAAAATGTTGTTCCGTGAGTTTTCATAATGAAATATAGTGTAGGTACATGTACTATTATTTCTAAATATAGTGTATAGTAGTAATATAGTATTTCCTATAGTATTCCCTCGTAAAAGAACGAATACTTTGCTTAATAACATGTACAAGAATATTAGGTTCCATTTTATAAGAGCACTACGTAAGCGAAGTCAGGGGCAGAAGCTTGTTAAAATTATAAAAGGGAAAATCAAGACGAACTAGTCAGATATCATGTGCAGGTAATTTTAAATGCTGATACCTAGATAGATAACAAGTTATATAAAACCGGTTTGATTCAATTTCAATTCCTAACATGAACTTAATTGATATCAATTGAACATTTTATTTTCTAAATACTTATTGATTAAGCTCACAGTTCAGAACACTAATGGCCTTGTGGCTAGATTTATGATATGAAGGTCGTAGGTTCTACTCTCATAGATTTTTCAATGCTAGTGCAATTAAACTATGATAAAACTCTTTGTTGCCGTGTTACTTTGCGAGGAAACCGATATTCCCAAGAACCGGAAATTCGAAAAAGGTGTATGAAAAAAACACTGACCCAACGTAGAGTGACCGATAATACAAAAGAAGTAGCTCTAAATCTTAGAAAGAACCATGAGGTACTTTCTGTGAAACATATTCTCAGATAATCTTTTCAAATTCACAAAAATCGTTTAGTGTATCGCAAATATGTATGAATTGCGTAATGCCAGTTGACACGCTAAGGTAATTAGAGCCAAGATACTTATTTTAAAAGGAATTCAATGCGAGTGAAAATTCCCAAGATTCCAAAGACACAAAATAACTGATACATTCTTTGATAGTGCTAAGAGCACACTTGATAAAAGTATTCATCGAGTCTTTGTAAAATAAAAAACTGAAATACCCTATTACTGGTATAATTAATAAAATCAACTTTTAAAATAAATAAAACACCCAATAGACGCATACATAGTTCTGTCCCCACACTAGCCCCCTGTGTCGTGGGTATCAATTACGAGTAACGTGGTACCACAACACCCAGATTCGAAACAAATATCTGCAGAACATGCATACATTTGTCCCGCGGAATCAAACTCGATGCAAGTTTGATTCCGCATTTTTCATCTCACCCGTTATTTCACCGAGGCTGTAAATTTATATCCACCAAGAGATGAGATAAATTGTTAAATCAACCATTACAATAATTTTCCTCGACTGTTTATGTGTACTTACGGACTTCTTTTGTCTTCACTCATAAAGAATAAATAGGCAGGTACCTACCTACCAGTACGGAAATACTGATATGAGATAAGTACCTACTTATATTAGAGGTAAATACGTATTTCTTCATGTTTACTCGGCTTTATAAAGTATTTTAACAATTTAATCGTTTTTCGTTTTGATTACGAACAATTTATATTTATCGCACAAGCTTTGCCATTCAGTGGAATAACGCACCCAGCGTTTTGGGACGTTGTCGTCAAGTACTTATTAAGTTGAAAATCTTCATTGAGTCTTTTTTGTATTTATCGGAGCAGTTGTATTATTTCTGTAAATTATTAATTTATATTACTGTATAATACAGTTGGTTATATCTGAAAGTCCGTTATCGCATAATATAATCGAAAACGTTTAGCTTCTCGCATTTTATATCTGCACCTTGCTCAAACAAAAACTCGAAACAATTACACTACCCAAGAAAAGTGTCGTATCAACCAATTGGATGCCAATAAAATTGTAACATTAATCCATCATCGTTACGGATTAAATTTGATTGTGGTATTATGAGTACGGATTATAAAACGGCATGTCGCATTCCAAGGCTGGTTTCTTTACACCGATGTATTTTCATGGAATAGCCTGCGTTTTTCCGACACCTACAATTGCATGGTACGAATTCTAGAAAGCGAGCTAGGTGGGTATGTGCTGAATTAACATTATAAATGATATTTATTAGTGTAAAAAGTGTCGGGTCAATGCACATAGAACAAAGGGTTTTAATTTGCACTAGTAATAACTTTTTCAAATATCTATTTGCCAGTACGATTGATAAATGTTGACGTCACGGTTTTACTCACTTTACATTGTGGTCAATTTTGTTCTGTTTTTAGTTTTTTTGAGTATACAGCATATCGTTCTTACAAGTCTCGACCTCTACTAACTCACAAGGACACTTAACTGTGTGATTAACGTAAAATTGCAAGCTCTTTAGTCAAAATTTAAAAACTTCCTAGTAGATGCTATAATCGCATTGTTAGATAGTTATTGCTGGAAAAAAAGTGTAATTAAAAGTTTTTCATGCGTATTTCAAGTTAAACTGACGCGTTGGACTCAGCCAAATTATCAACGAAGTAAACACCGCTAGCCTAGAGATTGGGCTTAAAATGAATATGTTGAAGAACAAGCTCATAACAAGTAGCGCGAAGAGCAGGGAGAATGTGGATGGTGTGGAGAATGAGTACGTCCAGGAGTATCTTTATCTTGGCCAAATTGTCTCTTCCAGGCACGCGCAGAAAAAGAGGTTGTTAGACGCACAGAGAACACCTGGAAGAGCTTTTGGTCAATGAAAGAACTAATGCAGGGCAACTACCACTATCCCTTAAAAGGAAACTTATGGGCGTGCGCATTCTCCCCATTTTCACATACGGTGCTCAAACTTGGTCTTTGATAAAATATCAAAGGTCTGCCCTTGGGGTATGCCAGCGTGCCACGGAGCGCAGCATCTTGGGACTCAAGCTATAAGACCGCGTGAGGAACAGCATACTGAACTCCAAAACTCAAATCGGTGATGTTGGTCACAAAGCTGCTAGCCTGAAGTGGAACTGGACCGGACACGTTTGTCATATGCCAAGTGACTTGTGAGCAAAAATAACTACATAGTGGATCCCACCCAATGTTAGGCGACGACGTGGAAGGCCCAGAATGAGATGGACGGATAAGCTCGACTTGCACCTAACAACATGGTCTGAAAAGGCGTTGGATCGCGAAGGTTGGAAGAAAGGAAGGGAGGCCTTTGCCCTGTAGTCAGACAGCTACTTGACAGGCTTATCGGTTTTTTAATTAATTACTTGCATATCATCATCTCCGTGACTTTATCCCACTTTATGAGGAGTTGGTACAACTTGTTTTCTTCTTCCATTCTCCTTTATAAGCCGTCAACATATTATTACAATCGTTCACACGATCTATCCACGTCATCATCAATTTATTTACAATTATCATTATAATAAAATAAACAACTTGTACAAGTTGTATGAGTAGGTACGTTTACTCTTTTCTAAAGATTGTATGCGTACTTTCACCGTCCCAACATTTACTGTCCACAACCATAAGATCAAGCCCGATAATTGTTTAAATTGAAAACACTCAAGCCGTATAACTTAACCAACTGTAACAGCACCTGTGAAACTTGGTTCCTACTTCAACTTGAAGAATCCCCAACTCTTACTTGGAGCCGTCTCGTTAGCAGCTCCCCGCAAAACCTCCTCTTATTTATGCTTTTACTTTATTCCATTTGCGGCTTCTGCTAGTTTTAGTTCTGTAATATTTTTGGTTGCTTATCTTTATTTTCAATTTTTGACAAAAAATTGCTTGCCTGAGCTGTCGTATTACGGTTATATTAGTATCAATTTCTGTGTTAGTCATTTTAACTAAATTTAAAAGTGTCGCCATTGTATGATAAGTAGTAAGTAGATAAAACCGATGTTTCAAAGTGATCCATGTACTTTTAACGAATAAATGAAATGTGTACATTGACTTTGAGTAGAGCTCCTTGTCTCGTCTGGGAAAGTACTACCACTGTACCTATATCTGCCGCCAAGCAGTAATCCTCGCATTACTGTGTTCTGGTGTGAAGGGTATGGGTGCCGTTGAAATTACAAGAACACTTTCACTCGTTATATCTCAGGATAGTAAAGCGCGAGTGATACCTCTGGTGTTGCAACCCTCCATGGGTTACGGTAACCGCTTAACAACAGGTGGGTCGAAAGCTTGCTGGCCGTTAACTTGTCTAAAAAATATACTTCAGAAATTTCAGTCTATTAGTTAAAGATTACAAAAAATTTAGGCTGACAGAATTTCGACAAATGACTGTATTTCCATACATTTTTACTGGAAATCTTAATTTGTAAGGTTCGACCTGTCAGTTTATGAACGATTAAGTAGGTAGGTATCTAAACTGTTGATCTGTTTATTGATAACATTAATAAAAATAAAAGTCTACTACTTTTTGTTCGTTGTAAGCGATCTTTACAGATAACTCAACTGATTCAGATAATTATAAGATGAAAGCATCGCCAAAAACAAACTGCATATGTAGCCCCACCGAATGAATAAGTCAGATAACTTATATTGTTATAACTGATATTTTAGAGGAACTACAATCGAGTTGGACTTAACCAAAATAAACCATCAGTGTATGTTTATACCACACTTTATTAAGATTTGTGGTCATCATAAATGAAGACGATGAAACCTGTTCATTTGAATTTTATCTCCAAGAATATAAACAGTTCCTAATAGAATGACCGCTTGCAACGAGAATTTTCAAAGAATCTTGAGAAGTCGTATTGATTAGCATAACTGTCATCAAAGATAAGTTGAGATAACGTTCGATTTATTGACATGTATTCGATAATTATGAATTATTCATGAAATTATCTAAAAATAATACTCGAATCTTTGAATTAAACATGTTTTTCACTAACATGTTTTGATCCTACTCTTAACTTATTTAAATCCCAGCAATTGAAAGCTTAGTAGAAAATTATATTAATCACCTTTGCGAAAATCTGTCTGTATTATTGATTGAATATTTGCCAAAACTTAATAATTATCTAGACTTTCTTTCCTCGTCAGATAACATTTTGCCAATGTTTTCCATGGTTGAAAATGATGATGATGATGTTTTTACGATTCCATTACTTATGATTACAAGCGCATGAGAATCCTTCTGAGTTCGTACTGTGTCGTTTAGAGGTTACTAGGCTCGCCAGGACCGGTTTATCACATGGTTGATACCACGTGCGGCCTCCAGAATAACTACGAATATCGATATACTGTGTATAGGTTGACAGAGACAAGAAGGTTGGTTTTGTGAGTCGAATCATAAATTCTTTGATTTTCATTTGTGTGATTGCACAGTTTTAATTTGCGCCATATTAGTAATCTATTTTTGGTAAGTAAATGTTACTTATGTATTATTTTGAAGAATAACGGTGAGCAGTAAAATTTATGTTTTTAAATTGTGTTTTATTTTGCAACCAACTTCGTCCGACTGCTGGGTAGGCCAAATTCCGTAATCATCGGTTAATTCAAGTAGATCTTTATCAAGGCCCCAACTTGCCCACATTATCCATTTTCATAAAATCCACTTTGTTTAGTTTCCTTTAAAAATCAAACAATTCTGAAGAAAGTATTTTCGGTGAAATTATAATTTCTCCAGTTTCTCCCAAATGAAAAAGTCGTGCAAACGGACTTTTCATTTTGAGTATATTTTGATCAAACTCAGTAGCAGAAGTTCAAAAACAAGCCTCGGGCGGGAGGCACGCACGGGGGTGGTTGCACCCCTTTCAAAGTTATCGCATTATTCAAGCGAACGCGACTCTTGAGTAATTTTGAAATATTACAATTTTCAAGCTCGCGCCGCTCCACCGCACAAGACTTCGACGGACCTACCAAGTTACTCCAAAGTTTATTTATTACACTGTTATAAGATTCATAAAGGTTTTTTTAAATAAAATAACACAGTTTCATTTTTAACTAGCTTCTGCCCGCGGCTTCGCTTGCGTGGTATCCGGATAAAAAGTAGCCTATGTGTTATTCTGATGTATAAGCTATATTATTGTAAAGTTTTATCAAAATCCGTTCCGTAGTTTTTGCGTGAAAGAGTAACAAACATCCATCCTCACAAACTTTCACGTTTATAATATTAGTAAGATAGGATTGTGTGGCTAGACCATCATAATTATAGTCATAGTCATATCATTTATTTACCTTCAGAATACAGGAAACACATCGTTTTGTTAAACACAATATTTTTAGCAGCAAATTACTACATAGGCTTTGTCAGATAAAAATAAAGGTAAAAATAACACAATTATTTAAGACAAAACATACCAATATTTGAAGCACATTTAAGCCGTTTTAAGCTAAGCTTCGGAATTATCCAATAGGGTTTTCTATTATGTAGTTTTTCTTTTACTTCCACAAAGTAACAAAGTTTTTGGAGTTTTTCTGAGCTAAAACTGCTTTCCCATCTACTGCATCTATGTACTTGATATTGACCCAAAATCGAAGTAAGCAATTGGAGGATTTTTTATTTGATCTATATAACATATATTTAGTCTTCATTGACAGTTTAGAAAAATCTAGCTACAGGATCGTTCGAAGTCTTTAACTAGTGAAGTCTCAGATTAAGATCTGAGAAATATTTTTTTATGAGACTGCAACCGTAGACATTGGACTGTCAAGGAATTATTTTTTTTTTCTGCGAAACACGACTTTGCCGTTCATGCAATGTAGATAGAAAATTTATGTTTTTCCTGAGTAATAACATGTGATTGAGATGCTTAAAATTTCAAAATTAGGTAACGCCATGTGCACAGATAAAATAATGTAATTAGCAGCGGATGAATCAAGTTTCAATTTCCGCTTTTAAGAGGAAACCATTTATTACAATGAGATTGAGACCACTTAGATAACTCAAAACGAGAAAAACTTGATTAATAAACGAATTTTGTGAAAATAAAATCATTAAAGTGCTTGAATAAAAATAAATTTAATTGATTTGGTAAGTTATATTTTTCATACTAAACCTATATATTTTTTTAAAGCTACTATTTAAATAAATAAATTCCAAAAATAACAGTTGGGTCACGCAAAGGTTTGGAACAAGGGTATAAGGGTAACAAGGGTAAACAGTAGCAATTTTGAATACAACAAAACTCAACATTTTTTTAAACAATAGCAAAAGTCAAAACAACATGTGCTTAATATAAAACAACAGTTATCAAGAGCAGATTTTATGACTTCTTAAAAGTGACGAAAATCGCAGTTACTCAAAAAACCTTTTGTCCAAACATGCAAATGAAAAGACCCGTTATATTTACATTTAAGGCCCGTTACGTCGTAAATTTTTGTGCAATAGTTTGTGCAATTGGACAATACTTGTGTTATTGTATTGTTATTGTAAACAAAAGCTGTGAGTATGCACCTGCGAAAAAGCAGGTAAGAGATTATTATGCTAATTCTATTTGTTATTACAATGAATTTACTGCTCCGACTAATGTTTTGGGAACTGTGGTAGAGCCTCTAATACCGTAACACCTTGAGGTAATTTATTGGGTTCATAACAAAAGTTCGTTTCCGTGTTCTTTATCGTCAATTGCTTATCATTTGACAGTAAAATTTACTGCCTTTTCAGTTAATAAAAAAATAGACAACGGAATCGCTATTTTTGAGCTTTTTACGGATATAATACGATGAATGTTTTGAAGCTTATAACTCTAAACGACTTCATTCTCACTAATATCATCATGGTTTTAAAAACTTAGCAATATTGGTTCGTTGGAAGAATATCAAAACCAGCTTTTAATGTGGACATGTACCAAATATTATTAATGTGCCTTTGACTACTCTCTTTCTGTACTACATTCTGAGTATAGATCATGAAATGCCAATCAATATTTTTGTCTGATTTATTTTATTGAATGTGATATAGAAAATTAGAAACCCAATTTTTAATTATTTAATTAACACTATTTGTACTGGAAACCAGTTATTGAACAGATGCGGTGAGGTTTATGACGACTAATTGACTTTATGGTTATTTTATTGACTTTAATGTTCTCTTGACTTCGTCGTTTACGACCATCTCATTCATTATCGAACCGTTGAGGTCGTAACATTGTTGTAAATCATCGGGAATAAGTGAACGCTACTGAATCTACATTTTGGACGTCTCTACTTGCCACCAATAAATGTTCATTGAAAAGTTTATTCATCATTTTCTGTTAAGCGCTGTTAACCAACTAGTAGACATACGTTTTTTTTAATTCTTTTAAAATTGCTTCTGTGAGGTCCTATTCAGCCATTTTATTTAGAACTAGGGAATGAATATAGATGGACTAAAACTAGTTTGTTGATCGTTTTGGCGAACTTCAAACGCATAATATTACATGTTACACGCATGAATAAAACAGATCTTTCCTGATCACTATTACAAGAAGGAACGCGTTCAATAAATTATACACTTTACGATGTGTAATTAATCGGCATCAAGTTTTTATCTCGGCGCGTCAAGTAACATGAATTGATAAAATTTTCGTACCTGCTACTTTTTTACGTAAGGTGGTACAGTACGAGACATTTGGAGTTAAAGGTGGTAAAGGTAGAACAATGATGTCGTAATAACATTTGGAATAAAGTAGGATCGCCCGCACGCGCTGAATTTATGACCCATCCGATAATTATGCGGATTCAAAGCTGAAGCAGTGGTTTACGTTGAAGTTTACGATTCTTTAGGCGATATTGCGTTTTCCTAGTCCGAGTTAAGGGTGATTTGGATTGTCGTCCGGGAACGGAACAATCGGCTGCTTGTTTATTCCGCTGCGCCAGTGGGATTCACTGAGGTGACTGCAATTTGTCTCCGGCGACGTATTTCAAGTAGATATGATCGTGTGTACGACCGTTGCTTGCATACATTGCACTACAGATGTTATTTTTTGCTAACAATGTGCGGTAGGTAAGCAATTCACCTGTTACTCGGTAATGTTTGACACGTCGATGTTTTTTTATTGAAATTAAAAGTTCGATTGCATCGATGGATGGTGAGAACGTGGTCTGAATCGATTATGGGGATGCAAATAACAAAATACTGTTTTTGACCAAACTTGTTTTTTTTTATTAAGTTAACAGGTAATATAGTAGAAATAGCTCCTTATCACGTCACGTATAGTACGTTCAAAGGTTAAGTTCTCACATACGGTGCTCAAACTTGGTATTTGACGAAACATCAGAGGTCTGTCCTTGGGATATGCCAGCAAGCCATAGAATGTAGCCATCTTGGGAATAAATCTGTTAGACCGCATGAAGAACAGCATACTGCGCTCTAAAACTCAAATAGCTGACGTTGGTCACAAAGCTAATGAAAGCCTAAAGTAGAACTGTCGCCTGTCAACGTGAATTGCGGGCATAAAGAAGTACTGAGTGACCACCCAATGTTGAAAGCTGACATGGATGAACTGGACTTGCACCTAGCAACATGGTTTGTTACAGCGTTAGATTACCAAGAGTGGAAGAAAGGAAGGGCCACAAAGGGGGAAGGGGCGATGGCCAAATAGTAATGATAAAAGTAGCTTGTGAAAGAGCTCTTCCGTTGAAGTATTAACCGCAGAAATATTTCTGACGTCAAGGAGTAATGCTCTGCTCCTGACTGAAAGGTAGGGTACCGAATCAATTATAGGCATATGAGCCTTTTACCACTATGCCTCAGGGTGGTGAGCACAATGCAATGCCACGTGGGTTACGTCATAGTTGGGCGTGGTTTCTGAGGTAATGTAATGGTCCATCACTTGCTTAGATAAAAAAATAATAGTTTAAAACATTATTTACGGCTCGTTTGAAAGTCGCACACCATACCTTAAAATTAAAAAAAAAATATGAAGATCACAAAACTTTGTAAGTTCCTAGTTGAATTATTTTTGGCAAAGCTTAAAAATATATTCACATCATGCTCTATATAGAGCTGCTCTAGAAATTATCTTTTGTACAATTTCTTGACGAACACCAAACACATAGTTCACTTTATGTTGCAAAGTGAAAATATCACAGCAAACAGGTATAACTCGCTCCATCGTTTCATGAGTAACAAGTCTTGCCTGCATTATTTCCACTCCAAACTGTCAATGAAAAAACTATAATATTTTCATTTTGGTATCCGCAAACGGCATCGGAATACAATTCCACTTGTTTCAAGTAAATAAGTGATAAATAAACATGAACTTTAATCAAATTCGATGAGGCAGATGCGTGTGGTGTCTTTTTATGGCAATAACGAGTTGCGTGCGAGTCGCACTTATGCCCTGACAAAAACAAAAGTACTGGGGATTGACTCTATGACTTATTAAGATGATAATATAATACCGCAAGGACCATTTTTATGCTTGCCTTAACATGCAAAATTTGTCGTTTGTAACCAGAGATGAATGGACCATTATTTTATTACTTTAATGGACAATATCCGTTTTAGATTTTATCTCAAAGATATTATCAATAAATTCCTGATAATCGGTTTTTGATTCTAGATACCTTATTAAATAGTTTTTTTTACACATTTATGAAACAGTAATTTTACCTGGAAATGTTACTAAACTAAAATGTTAGTATTATTTAGCAATAAATTAATGAGTAAATTATATTTGTACAATTACATTTACAATGTTCTATTTGTAGTATTATTTGGAGTATTTTTGTTAATAGTTTTTTTTTGTTATTAGTTACTTCTATGAGAAAACAAATAGGCACATGTAAAAATTCTCAGATTAGGCTTTAGCTAATACAGGTCCATGAAAATGCTAGCACGGGGGTAAAACTTAATTATTGGTATAATGACCAATTTACGAATATTACTTGTTATTTTTTTTTAATGTAAAAAAATAACTTGATTTAAAAGTTTACTTGAGTACAATAAAATTATTATAATGAAATGTAAAACTTGCAGTCCAAATTGATGTTAGTCAGAAATACAAATTCCATGCCAAATGAGTACTACTTACCTACTGGATATTTGTATCAGAGATTCGGGAATAAAGAAGAATAGAGATTTTGGATTTCAGATTTCATTTACTTCACCGTATTTGATTGTTGTTATGCATAGCTCGGCTGTTGTTGTTACTCTGTGACAAAATATTGTGGAGTAACTAATGTAATTTTTTGTAATGAGTTTTAATGTAATTTAACGAATATCTTCTAAGTTAACTCAGTTTAATTTTTTTATTTGTACAAAAAAGACATTATTTTGTACAAAGTATAAAAATAAAACAGAGACTTTTTGTTTTGATGAATGATAAAATACCTATTAATATGTGCGTAGGCACTCAAGAAATTGAGTCACAACAGCCTTGTAAAGGAGTAACATTACTGAGTTAACAAACAGAGATATAGATCTAACCAGAGTGATGGGAAATAAGACAAATATGGCGAAGTACTTTAACTGAATCTCAAACAGTCTGCGCAAGCACTGGATTGGTCAGTACATTCCTTGCACTTTTTACTCGCAATGTTAGTAGCCCGTATATGCGTTTTCCAGGGGATAGTGAAATTTGTAGGATTTTTTTTTTTTAATATGTATTTTTTTTTTACTGAGTACCCCTTTTTTCGATCACGTATGGTAGCGCTCCATAGTAACTTTTTGGCGATAAAACTTGATCTATAAACCGTCCTTCAAGACATACAAATTTAGAGCCCTTTAAAAAGCCATTAAAGGGCGCTGCAATCAATGATAGAAAAACACGTTTTAAATATTGTTCAAATTTACTTGTTTTCTTCTGGACTGATTAAAGAAGATGAAGAGAGATGGAAGTGATACTAAAGTTAATGTTATATTTTTTTATTATTTTAGATTAAGTACAAGGCTTTATTGAGTAGGTGCTAATTAACTTTTTATTGAGGAACAACTACTACCTAGTTGTTCCTCAACACTGATTTTTATTTTTTTATTAGTAAGACAATGAAATGTTTAATAAAATTCTGGCAAGCAGTGCCAAGCAAATGTTCTTTTAATGTTTCTTTATGTCCTTCTTCATTTCATGTATGACTAATCCTGGTACTCGATAAGTAGGGTTGACGACTGTGAACTCCCGGTCTATAACCAATTGACTTGATAGAGCCAGCATTTGATTGAATGTTTTTGAAAAATACTTATTTATCTTTAAATATTAGCTGAAACTAACAATGGATTCCCGGTTTTTTGTGTCTATAATTAATGATGTGAGGCATTATTTTATGGATGACTTTCATACATTAATGGGCAACTACGTTATATTGAATTTCAGTCTAAAAACGAATGATTAGGTTTTAAAAAATAAGGAATAAAGTAATTTGAAAATACCGAATAAGAGCATCGAAATTGAATCCAAAAATATTGTAATCTAATTTAATTTGTGAAAGAAGCATTAAACACCATCTTTCATTTAAATAATAATTGATCTAATTGTATATGAATGTTCATACACAGTAGATAATCTAGGGTAATTATTTAGTTGGTACAGCAAAATTACTTATGCTCTGTAATTAACCCGTGTAATGAACAAATATTAACGTTGAACAGACATTTCTTACATTATAGTTTATTTCGAATGAAGATCAGTAGGTAGGTACAGATTAATTTATTTCTTTTTTTTTAAAGATAATTAATACATTTGACTTACAGGAACAATACACTTTACCCTTATGGCATAAGAGATGAGGCTCAAATTGGACAAAATTTCTTATGTTCTGAAATTAGTTGTAATAATACAATAATAAGCCATTTCCAAAAAAATGACATAACATTCAAGCTTTTACCTACGAGTATAATTATACTAAAATATGATACATTGATATTTTTATAATCAATTTAGCTAATACATTGGTATTATCTGCCCTGAGAATAATCTTTATGAGAAGCCTTTCTTGTGCTTTTCATTTGGAAAGAGCTCAATACTTCTTCATTCTATTATCGTCTTTGTTAGGTACCTTCAAAAACTAAATTATAGCTCATACCTATTTTAAATTGATACTTTATGGTAGGTAAGTAAGGTATATATTCGATTTTTCTAGGATCTTATAGAATAGTTAACAGGTATGTAGGATTTTCTTATTGCAATATTGCTATTAGATACAGATACCTACTACATATTCCTTTTTATTGATTTAGGTAGGTGCCTACAATTATGTATAGGTACCTAGTTCATTTCTGTGTGAAATCTTTCACTCTTTCCTGACATAGATAGTTTGTTTTCAATTAACTGTCTTTTAGTGTTGTTATTATATCATAGTCTCTGCTAGGCGACGATAAACTAAAACTTAAAGGTATGTAAATATTCTGTTGCCGGCGCGTGAGTCAATAAAACCCCATCTAAAGCCGGCTAGGCTATTCATATCAATTCGTTTCTCCCTCGTGTTTCGCTCAGATCGTTTCCAAACGTTTATTATACGATGTAAACAGTGTTCACCGAAGTTTGTTCGACAAACAGACCTCGTACGGGACCCTCTGCTCCGCGCGGGGTAAACTTGGGTGCCGTAAATCGGCAATAAACTCACCTTAGGCCGCGGCTAGCCGTCGGCTAACGCTCTCGCGCCATCCCGCTACGAACTTCTTCACAAAACTCACAGCGTTCGAAAAGAGCTCCGTTTCACTCCGTCAAGTCACGTGTCAGCGTTTTAGATGTGGCATGAGCGCAATACGTAATGTGTCAGGCGCACGTGGTAAGTCAGGTGCGGGCCCGAGCACGTCGCGCGTCGTGTTGTTTATGGCGCGGTTACGCAACGCGTTGTCGCCGAGCCGCGCGTCAGGAGAATGTGGCGGCCGATGGTTTACGAGCGACGGCGCACCCCCCCGCCGGCGACGCCACACGCCGCGGCGCCGCACTAAATCGCAGACCAAAAGGATACCACCCTCCCTTAATCCACCACCGTTGATGTCCAGAGACTTTAATCGAAACTATTAATCGGTTAATCGGACGGTCCGGCCCGCGATAGAATTGTATCGGCACCGGTTGCCCACGGCCGATCTGGGCAAGTGCGCCGTCATAAAGTTTCTTGTATCGTTCGATGCACCAGACGTTGATGCCGGCACGAGTTGTCTGAAAGTAGCTCTACAAGAGCGCTACCAGGATAATGTTTAATTTAGCGCTTTTTAGCAGAAACATCAAACCACTGAAATTTGAATTCCAATTCTTATTTTTATTCTTTTCAGTTGAATGCCGTACAGCCAAACTTATAATTATCTACAAACAAGCACGCTAATCAAAGATACCTTATCTCATTCAGATATTTATAATATTGCATCCGTAGGCATTTTTATTTTTTATCAAACAGGGTTATGATGTTTTAGAATATTATTACGACTTTACTATTCTCCTGCTGACGTTTTGTTGACCGAACAGTCGGTGGGCTCACGGTTGTGTTCCCACGACCGTCGAGCGACGGTCGCGGACGGTGCTCATGAGGAAGGCCCTCTATACGGTCAACGAAACGTCAGCAGTAGAATAGTAGTACGTAGAATAAAGTACGTATAGTCGTAATAATATTCTAAAATTATACCAAACCACGATAATTTTAATTCTAGAGTCATGATGATTTGAATGCAGTTATTGTACCTACTTATTTTGGTCTTAGGTACCTGTGAATTACAAATCACTTGAATGATATTGAAAAATATCATAAATTTGAACTTAAACTAATAAGATGATATTCGTCATGATTTGTGAGTTTTATTAATACTTAAAATCGTTTCAATGTGTCCAGTACTAACCTTTTTTAACCCCGATGTAAAAAAATTGTCTGCATGTCTATATGTGACATCTTAGCTCCCAAACAGATAGGGAAGTACAAGTACATAAAATTGACATACACCCAGACTTAGAACAAATATCTGCAGAGCAAACATTTCTACCACAGCGGGAATCGTATTCGCACCTCTTGCATCGCAGCCCGCTATGCCATTGAAGTTCTACGCTGACATCGATTATTTAAATCATTAGATACAGAAACAAGAAATATAGTCAAGTTGTCAGTACCTACTTATGTAGGTGCTAACCTTACCTAACGCTGATGACAAATAATGTAGACGATTTCAAAAGATAAAATATGGACTATTTATACTAGAGATCTTAAACAAATACTTTTTACATACTAAATAGTAATCATTTTTTTTTAATTTGTATTAGCAACTGAATTTACAGAAAACGTAAACTAACTGAATCAATATAGCTGAAAATTAACTAAATAATAAATTTTGTTCTTACGGCAAGATGTAAAGAGCACTATAGGCATTCCCTTGCTGAATGGCCAAAGAAATCCTTTAAGCGAGGCGTTGACCGACAAGGCTGTTAACTTATTTTTTAACTTTGATATTTGTCCCCTTGTTCATAGACACTCTACGCCAAGCGGCGCAAATTTTGTCACTGGTAAGGACTTAATTATGTGTACCATTTGGCATTTCAGATGGCAATTATTTTTTAAACCTAACAAAATAAAATCCAATGAACCTACCCCCCTAAACAATCTTCAAACATAATGAAGGGAGTAACGAACTTTTCCAGTTATCCAATGAGATGCGTTTACTTGAACGCCATCTTGTTTCCCCCTCCAATAGGAACACTTGGAGATTTCAGCCACCGTCAGTCTATTTGTAACTGTCGCTTTGAGTTGTCGCGTATTTGTGTTCCCTAAAATAGTAGGTAATTGTACCTATCTACCTACCTACGTAGATAATAATCGAATAGTTTAAGTTTTTGTCTTATTTTATTTATATGTTTAGGCCATGGCAATGTGTATATTATACAAAATTTAAAAAAATATGTTTTATAACACGAAGCCTATTTGTTTTTCAATTGATTTTTAAAAAGGAGAAGTTTCTCAATTCATCTGTATGTTTTGGAATGTGGCACGATATCCTTGCTAATTGTGAACTATTTTTTATTATTATTTTGTAATGAGTTAAGTATATAAGAATTTTATGAAAAAATCCCACTCTCAGTTGACAAAATGGGTGATGAAATTCCATATTGGACTTTTTATCAACTTCCCGTTATTTGGAGTCGGTTTTTCATCATTCAGTGTCTTATGTTATAAGTATCGGCGAATGAAGTGTACTAACATCTCTATTTCGCCCGATTTCTTCAATATTTATTTTTATCCTGAACGATTTTTCAACTACTCTAGCAGTTCGTTAATAAGACTTATGTTTGTTTGCTTTTATAATCGTTGTTTTTCATTCTTCCTTTCTTAATTAGGTAAGAAAATTATTTAAGTTTAGTTATTTATTGTACACTTTAAATTTTTGCCGGAGTAGTTAGTAGAGTGTTTAACTCGAAACTGAAACCCATTCAATTATATAGAATTATAGACTAAATACCTTGCATGAAATGGCTCGTTTTAGTCCCTTGTTGAACAATCTACTATTTTATTTCATAAGATTATTTATTAAAAAGTGGATGTAATTAGATTAACCTAAAAAAATGGTTAGATATTACGTAATCAAAATTATTTATGAGCATATAATTAAGAAGCATCGTTTGCAAAGATGGATGACCAAAGCCTTTAAAAATTGGACTTCCTTTAAAAAAAGTTATTTTTAGAATGGACCTTTCTATGTAGTTGAGTATCATAAATTTGTTTTTATTAGCAGTAGGTAATAAAGACAATGCCTTTTTCATAACCTTAAACTTCAATATGAAAAACGTGAGAACTCTTTGACATTGATTTTGACATTTGACCTAAGATATGACACCTCCCCTGCTTAATAGAAGAATTATCTTAAACAATTTGCGCTTCCTTAAGTAATAACAAACTTATCCTAAGGTACGTCCACACTTAAGTAGTTGGTTGGAATGTCGTTTGCACTGTAGACCATCCACCTCTACATTGTAAGTTACACCCGGTACCAAAACATCAATGACTCTACCTAGAAACCATTTCTTTTTATTTTTCTCAAATCCCTCACCATTATTATTTCTCCTACTAGAAATGATTTGAATATATTTTTAATGTTTATTGTTTGTTTAACATGTACAACATCTGTAATATTAGAAACTGGGTTCGGTCATAATAATGAGAAACGACATCTCAACTCTCTACCTAACATCAATTTTGCTGGACTTTGTTGAGCAGTTTTGTGTACAGTACTTCTATTACCAAAAAGAAACAAGTTACATGCATGTTCCACAGTATGACCACTTTGTTATATGTGCTTTAAATGACTCTACAAATCGTTCAGCTAAGCCTTTTGTAGATGGATATACCTACGTAGGTATAAAGCTTTGCTTAACTCTTACCAGTTTACAAAAGTTTCTAAACTCACTACTAAAGTGTGGACAAACCTCCAGTTTTATAACAAATATTTTTTTTATTGCTCGTACAAAAAAAAATACCTTTTTTCATAACCTCAAACTTCAATATGAAAAACATCGGAACTCTTTGACATTGATTTTGACAAATGACATAAGATATGACAGTTAGTGTGCTTGTTTGTTTGTCATCATTTAACTCCGAAACGGCTTATATATGTATGTCTTCATGGTTTGATGAAATCTAAAATGGCTTAGCTTATAATCCTGCAGTGTTTGTAATCGTTATATGTAAATTAAAAAAAAATTGATAGGTTTTATTATTATGTCACTAGAGCATGCGATGAAAATACAACCTTTAAAATATACACTAGGACAATCGCAGTAGGTAAGCACCTCATTTTTGAGTTCTTTTCAAGATTGATAAAAATGAACAGATGAATGAAAGTACCTAAGTATTTTTATCTTGTCTAATCAGCTAGCAGTGAATGCTTCTTAATCGAGCAAACGAAGTGAGCAACGAGTTCTATTGACTCTAACAGGATCGACAAGCATATTTTTTTTGTATAAATATCTAAAAATCAGAGGTAAACAGGGAAAAAATGTTTTAAAACAAACAATAAAAGTTCGTCCTTATCCTTAAATTATATTTGTTTTTAGGTATAGATAAATCTATACCTAAAGAGTTATAATTAAATGAAAATATGTACTGTGTTTACATTAGTTATTAGTATGTACTAAATGTTACAATGAACTGCAAATGTGCAAAGTCTTAATACGCAGAGTGAAGAGTCAGTAAGTACACTAAGATAAACATAGGTACCTACAAACATAGGTACTCAGAGAGTAGGCATGTACTAGAATTCAATAATATCTTTGTCAGGCAAAATTATGAGGATATGGTTTCTTAAAAAAACAGTAAACTCTTCATAAGCATAGGTATAGATTCTGAAAAATAATGTTAATCCTCTTTGGCTGAGCTTGAACAAAAATCAAGTAGAGCAACACTCGTAGCGTTTTACCATCACATTTTGTTCGCCACATTCCTCTGCGCGTTTAAAGCATGCCCCAAACAGCTGATTTCCCTGGAATAGTCGGATCTCCTTTATCACACAGTAAAACACGTAATAAAACAGAGAAAACTATAGTTTATGCGCTCCCTCGGTACCTCGCGGACGGCGTGCGTAACCTACATGCGGCCATTTCGAGATTTACGATCTGGGAATTGTGTGTTAGAAAGAGATAAAGCCATTAGACTCTCTGCCGACGCCGAGTTTGAGCGTAGCGAGTCCGCTGATACTCCGAGAACAAGACTTGCACAGTAAACGCTTAATTTTACGACGTAACACCTAATTTTTTTCCAATCATGATACTAAATAATTACAACAGCAGATTAAGTAACTGAAAGATATCATTACTGCATGTTTACATAATTTCAGAAATACATCCCGTACAGTTATTTCTAATGCATCTGAAAATTCACCATTTACGCGGCTACAAATTGCACACAAGCTCATTTCTCTTGTCTGTGTGCGTCAATTAAACTATCCGCATGGGACCGATGAGCGTTATAGCTTTCCCTTTTGTTCGGCTAAGTTATGGGTACGTTAGAGCGAGAGGTCGTAAATTGCGTCGTGCGCTGTGACATGTTTATGGGCGTTGCGCGTGCCGCGTGCTGTGGACGCGGCAGTCGGAAGCATGGCGTCGTCGGCACCAGGTGGTGATGAGCTGGGAGAAAATGTTATGATAAAATGTCATTATTTATAGCAAAAATGTATTTCCCAAAATACAAGCACCATTGCTCTACTGACCAAAAAATTAATATAAAACAACACTTCATGTCATTTATTTCACTAAAATATATAATAACTTATGGCTTAACATATCAATTTAGAAAAGATGTCACGTTGATAAGGTTCGAGGCACTACTTTTAATGACATAAAAGCCACAGAACAGCCAAAACAACAGTTGTAATGAACAATAAATCTATCCGGGCGGATCATTCTACAGGTGGCGAGGTAACCCTGTCCTTAATGAGAGTTGCCCTACCGCCAATAAATTACGCTGGCATACTTCGCGCCGAATTCAACTATGAAGCAAATTGTAGGGAGTTTGTGAAGTTATAATGTTTGAATTGTCAACTAGCGAAACGCCCGCGACTTTGCCCCTGTTGATTTTTTTAATAAAACTAATAGGTATCCGTTTTATTGGAATTTATGTTACTCAATAGGTATAGTACACGAATTATTTTTAATAATTCGTGCACTAGGTCAAATCAGTGAAGGATAACAATAATCTTTCAATTAAAAAAGTGAAGAATTCAAGAAAAAACATTATATCGCCAAACTATTCATTGAAATAGTACGTACCTACTAAGGATTACCAATCCGGGATGATAAATTAAAAAAAAACAGCCAACAGAAACATACCTACATAATTATTAAAAAATCCATCTCCAATTCATGGTAGGCAAATAGTAAAACTGACTGGTGTGGCGCTAGACTATGCTAAAGCCTTGAAATTATTTTTTCTTATGCAGTATTACGAGTGTTTATCTATGTACTTCTATTCTTAACAACTATAACTATCATGGTAAAAATCTAATATATTTTCTAGTCTCTTTTTAACCTTAGAATTGAATAAAATCTAGTTTTTCGTGCTCACGACTCGTGGTGGCGACTGTACCTACTACCTCTAGATAGTAAGTTTCATTATATTTTCGACTGTTATGGTGCAAGCATGCGCTAAAGCCTTGAAATGATTTATTCTGATCAAGTACGAGTGTCTATCTATGTACTTCTATTCTTTACAACTATATAACTGTACGCGCCTCAAGTACCTACTATCATGGTTAAAACTAAAATATTCTCTACTCTATTTCTATAACAATAGAGTTGAATGAAAACTGGATTTTCTCATCCTACACTTGGTATGAATTCGAAGGTTGTACAGAAGGTACGTGGAACCTAATAGGGCTGGTTAAATCAGCAATTCCTCTGCAACTCACGATGCGCGTGCGCAGTTTTACTGCTTGTTATGCCAACTGAAAAATTGTAAGTAGGTTGTGATTAATCGCGATTATGTACGAGCATTTTCTTATACCTAAGAAATACCCACTTTTACGGAGGCGGTGGCGGAGGCAATCAAAGGGAAACGGTGGTCAAGTGCTTGTTAACGTTCGCGTAAATGTACCGTCAGTCTGACCGCTCCTTAACAGAAGAATTTATAAGTGAGTCTAATCTAAACAATTAAGGGACTACGTAGTACACATGTTAATATGCCCAAAATAATATGTATATAAGTATAATAGTAATTATGTCTCGTTGTGAAAAAGTATAAGCGTCCAGACTTTCAAATATCGTAACATACAAAACATTTCCGGAATGAATAAGAAAAACATACCATATGATGAATCATCAAAAATTATTTATTGTTTCTCAAAATATTCAACATGTTGACATGTTGAACATGCAACATGTTTTCCATTCTCTTCGACAGCCTCCTCTGGTGCGATGAAGATCGTTTGGTTCTTAATTTTTGGAAACAGATAGAAGTCACAAGGTGCCAGGTCGGTACTGTATGCAGGATGACTCATAAGGTCTACGTTTTTCCATGGTGAGGTAGGTACACGCAATTTTTTAAATGACGCCACAATATAAAAAAGCAAGTGACAACTAGATGAAATAAACTGTTTTCTTCAGCCAAATAGTTCTTTATTCAAGTATTATAATAACATTTTAAATATTTTTTATGTAAGTGGCCAGTCAGCATGTTTTGAAATCACGACCAAACTTGTAAGGAAAACTTAAAACAGACTAATTTGACAGCACTAAAATTCTTGCCACTTATTCCCTGAGTGAACTATCAGAAAAGGAGAGTGACAATTTAAATTAAGTTGATGTACAAGAAAATTTACGCCTACATCGTTTCATCAATATATATAAAACTGTTCCGTTACTGATGGGCGGATCAACGCACAGTCTAAACCATAAGTCCTAGAAGCGTGAAAACAGGAGGGTATATGCCTCTTGTGGTGTAGGGGTGCACTAAGAAAAGAATTTGGAAAATTGTAGCTCAAAGGGAGTGAAAAGGGCTGAAAATTTTTGTATGAAAAAATGGTATTCCTTGAACTTGAAGTCTTGAAACAGCACATCAATATTTATAATTATCTCCCCAAACTACCCCTCTAAGGGGTTGTAGAAGGTGTCCAAGTTTGCATGGGAACTTTTTAACGAGTGGTCCAATTTGTTTGAAACTCGGCATAAATATTATTCAGTACAAATGATGAAATACATATACATTTTTTTCTATGCTAACCCTCAAAGGGGGTAGGATGGTATGTTATGTTTATTTAAGAAATGTTTAACGCGTTTTAATTTGCTGTAAACTTAGTTTGAATACGTATCACGATATTTAAAAAGTCCTTAAGGGTGCAAGGCATGCGAATTATTTTTTATGCAAATATTTTATCTATCCTACGCGAGTAAAACCGCGGGCATCGGCTAGTGCTTATAAACTTTATCTCAAATAAATCACGAATTTGATTATCAGCACATCCGCTACTGTCATTCGCGTCCCAATTTCTAACGTGGGTTTACAAATAAAATCTGCCGGATGCTATTGGAATTTAAATTTACTGCAAGTTCTTTCAAATATATTATATTTTATCTGTGATCTATAAATAATACTATTGTGAATCCATAATAAATAGAAGGTACCTCGTTTGAACTTAATAATTAAAACTAACGTGTTACCAGTAGAACCACCTATGAAAACCTATGCAACCTATGCAAACGATTAAAAGTGTTAAAAGTTACATGTAACGATTTAGGTTCTGTGACTTTTTAAATATCTTCTATATTCAGTAAAAGAAAATGGATGAAACTATCTTCGGTAAAAAGTCATTAATTCAGCGGTGTAGATATGACATCAAATTTTAATATTATCTAAGTACGTTGTTTTAAAAAAAACTTGTAAATGATAATTTGAAATTGGACAATCGATTTAGAAGAAAAAAACATTCAAATTTTTCCGTTCGCGTTAGAATACATGTCCATGAGTTTTGACAACCTTTATACAATTACGTATGCAATTCCACTCATTTTAAGCCCGTTTGTTTCGTTCATGAATGGGGCGAGATTTTTTTTGTACATATTTTGCAAAGGAATGCCCTAAATTAAACTGTTAAGAGGTAACGGTGGGAGTATTATAAAAATGCAAATGAAGTCGCAGGCGTTTCACTATTTTCGGATATAAGTTTTGCTTATTTTCCTACACAGAAATTACGAGAAATCTTTTATCTCTAACAATAGGCTGAGTAATGTACAGAAAGCATAAATATTATTAATAACAGCGTCCGCAACGTTCCGCACTGAAGTTTTATTCGTCCACAAAAGAAAAACCTCCGCTCCATGTAACCTATGCATTGCCATCTATCTTTTTCCACAAAAGCCGGACATTATTGTTCGGTCCAAACACTCCTAAATCTTCGGAAAAGTAATATATTTTCGTTTTGCCCACTGTGGTGCAGAGTACACATAGACGCCAGTCAGTGCGCTTCGCTACTTTTCTGTATCTACTAATGTTTTATACATTGCAAGTCTCGTTTACTGTTTTTGGAGATAACTCACCACAAACTAGCAATGGAAACTCGCACAAATTTTTGTCGGAATAAATCATATTTTTGAAAATCCTCGTTGTTCCGTATAGGACCCTTTATTTCAGATTTAACGATGGTGGGAGTGACTATTTGGAAGGGTAATATAAACAAATTTGTTGCAATGGATATTTGTCTTTGTTTCTGGGGTAATAGACTTCGATTCTGTATTATCTGCTGCTGTTTCTGAGTCGTTAATCTTGTGAGATGGTTGGGATTGGTGTGCAGTAGACAAACTTGCAAATGTGGATGAGTGTAAACGATATTAAGATTGGTGATTCATATTTCTGACAATACCTCATTGTTTAGACGTAAACCACTCAATTTATATTACGAGGGCTTCATAAAGTTTATTTGCTTGGTTTTGTAGTCATGCTACCTATTAGTCATGCTAGATATCTCCTCTATCCTCGAGTTTCTGCAAATGCGATACCGCGAGGATCAAGGCTGATAATAGAACAATAAAATTATACATGCATTTTAAACATCCTTCGGTACGTCAGTTACCTACAGTCAGCGCCAACCACAAAGTAATTACCACCTCTAGGGTTTAAAGATTTTTTACTCGTAGGTACTCTTTGGTTTATTTTTAAAAATTTAAGTAAAAATGTATATGACTATTCAAACAAATAGTCATGAAAATAAAAATTATTATCCTACTCATTTAAGGTTCAACCTTTAAACCCTAGAAGGGACACCAGTATAGAAAATAAGAACTATGTATTCAAATATCCTAGTGTAGGTATCCGTAATAATAGGGCATCACAGCATATACAATAACTAATTCATATTTAAAGAATTGCAAGAATGCACCCGATATTCCAAGTAATGAAAGTTAGTCAATAAGCGATAAACTTTGTCGAAAACTTTGCAAAAATCAGTAATAATTACGCCGTGTGACGCACATACTAGTTCTGAATACCTAAATAATATCATGTAGGTAATATAGGCAGCGTTTTTTTAACGCAATCTCTGCTTTATGATATACATGTTGGAAAAGAAATAGACAAAAATAAACTCCACCATACAACAGAAAATATTACAATGTAAGTACTTACCTAAGTACCATGTGACTCACCATTTGAAAACACAAATACACAAAAATGAAAACTATGAAAGCTTAACTACTTGTTTCAAACTAAAACTGGTTCATTCTCAGTATTATGTAAAGCACACGCGTAATTTGAGAATAAGGTCCGTAAAGCAGCGTCAAAATATGTAAAGATTTTTATCTTTCCCGTAAAATGGCTTGGGAAAAAACATAAAGAAGGTGGTGTCACCTGATCCTGACAGGCGTGATTTATAGCCCTCGGTGTGGCCACGGCCTAAGGTCGAGGCCCAGAGTTATGACGCTCGCTTATAATTTAACTACAGTCACAGAAGATAAAATAGTCTTTAAGCAAAGTAGTATCACTCCGGTCACTTCTCTTTGTCGCCAGCAAGTAACAAGACACTTCTAGCACAGCGAGCTCAAGCTCTACGCAGAACCACTTCGTAACACAATTTTGCAAAACTTTAAAACCACCGGCGTATTTTACAACGATAAAATCTATCTTAGAACCATCCTTGAAGTCATCAAATCGATTTCAGAAAACAGCATTTGAATCAGATAAGCCATTTCGGGGCTAAATGGTAACAGACAATCTTACAAACAAACAACCTTTTATGGCAAACATATAGGCGGGCAGGTAATACCACGTTGACAGGTTTTATCAAAACCTTAGATGGTGCGCAACCATGGCCATATAGAGTCTAGGGTCAGCGTGATACAGCTTGTTTTCCATTGAAAGCTCATTTATAGTAACGTAAGCTCGATTTCCTTACAGCAGGGCAGGGTTGCCACACGAAACACAAATAGCGCGGCAAACTACAAAATCTTATCAAAACTGGTTTTGACCATTCTTAGAAATGGTCAGTGAACAGGGTCGCCCAGAAATGTAGAATGTTTAATTTTACGTGTGAGAACAAAGACCGGTATTGCATCTCCAAGCTTACATATAGTAAACATGCACTTAAAGTACTATCAAAACTTTAGTGAAAATTGAACCACTATACTGCTTTGAGAAATTTATAAATAACTAGCTTCTGCCCACGGCTTCGCCCGCGTGGTACCAGGATGTGTTATTCTGATGTATAGTATAAGCTATATTACTGTAAAGTTTCTTCAAAATCAGTTCAGTAGTTTTTGCGTGAAAGATTAACAAACATCCATCCTCACAAACTTTCGCATTTATAATATTAGTAGGATATGCGGTAATAGGTAACTTGACGTGTTTGGGATGCTATTAGGCAACAAAGGAGAATTATTGGCGTGAACCTGTTTTTTATTCATTTGGAGTATTTGAAATGCTTTAAAAAAAGCCTCTCACTGCAAAATTCATTCAGAAATCATAATTTACAAAGAAACAATATTTGTTATATTTGCTAAATATCTAATTTTTAAAGAAGATTTTTTTTCATTTTTTTTCTTTGAAACCTTGGAAAGTCCATGTCCATGTGACCTGTCCATCCTGTCCATGTGACAACAAGAATTAGTTCTAATGGATATTCAGATGAGTTATAGTTTATTATTTCAAGTTGTTTGTTAATCATTTTACATACTCGTAATGACGAGTTGAATTAAGCAACTTGAAACTGGTAATTAAGAAGGTTTGCACTTAAATAATAATAAATAGTTTCGGGTCATAATTGAATAAATAGAAATGAATAAATAGAGATAAAGAAACCATTTTATAAAACATTGTAGTGGCTTAAAACATTATTCTAAATTAGGGCAAAATGAGATCCCCGAAAGCCTCTGCCAAATATCAAATTAAAAATAAACCTCCACTAAATTCTTCTCATTACAACCAAAAGACATTAGTTAAGGCGGGAAAAGAAATGCCTAGGCCTCCAAATATACCCCAGACCGTGGTATACTTCATCAAAAAACATGCTAACATCACACAATCGTGCAAAGGAAAACAACCCTTAATTTACAGGTCGTAAAAAACATTTTATGTTTCGGGAAAAGTGAAAATAGGTCGTTATTTTTGGTGAGTGTGGAAGCTCAAGTAAAGTGGAAAGAGTCTCGGAGAAAATTGGCACAAGTGGTTTTAGCCGGGACAAGCTCGCGCGGGTGGCAAGGGAGAGATAAGTATGCTCAGCAGAATAGTTCAGTGTATAGAAAATGTAGAAGACCGTAAAACCTCTGTGAAGTTACATTTTCTTTAATTGTCTGTTGTAGTACTGTATTTTTTTCCACTGAAGTGTACTACTATTGTCTGAGACAATGGGCAGATCGGAGTGTTTATAAATATAAATACCTGCTTGGCCAGTAACTCACTCTGTTTTCTATATTAAGTGAAATAACAATAAGTAAAAAACTGATTTCTCTTATAGATATGATTATTAGGTATTTGTGAAATAGTTTTTTTTTTTTTTTTTTTAAAGTTGATTTAATAATAAATATAAATAAACAAACGACTATAAAAAAATGCATAACATTGTTGATATTTTACCATAATATTTAGACTATCGCTATCATCAAAATGTCTCATCTGGCCGTGTTATACTGTGTCACAAGTGTAGGGGCGGTCGTCGAATGTTCGCTCAGAGATAGGACTCGCGACAAGATGTATTGCTGCTTACGAAAAATTTTCAACAGTCTCTATCGGATTGGCTTCGAACGGAAAATAAGAGGGGCTGACAAAATAAATGAACGTATAAATATCCCTATGACAATAATACAGGTCAGCAATAGATATCTTTCTCCAGATAACGCATTATGAATGGAAGAACACAGGAAAAAACGCGATCAATCGTCTTAAAGATAAAATAATGGAAGTTTGTGAGTTTTTCGATTAAGTTGAGCAAAATTTTTGTGATTGCGTTAAATAGGGACCGGACAAAGTTTTGAACTATGAGTACTTATTGCGTATTTTATCATTTTGATGGATGTTTTACTTGAATTATTTTTAGGTTTTGTCACCAAGTTGGGAGAAATTAAATACTGTTTGTACGACTGTTTTTCACCACTAAGTTACAAAAGTTGAATTTGGTAAAAAATATAACAAAATAATAATTATAAAAATACATATTTTAAAACCAATTGATTGGGTTGAAAGCCAATAAATGATTACAATTATACCTAGTATTCCCTAGTCAAGTAAAATGCAAGGTACTGTAAACTTTACTAAAATGAAACAGGAGAATTACTACGAGCACATAGTTTAATAATCAATATAAATTTGAACATACATACACTAGACAATACCAGTTTTATAATCAATACAAATTTAAACATAGACTAGACAATACTTTACCGTAAACTTAAAAGTATACTTATGAGGTCTTGCTCGTTTTCCGCTTAAAAGTCAACTCCTCACTTTTTCACAAAAACCATATTAAAACGTCTCGGTGTCGTCCCGCCATTGAAGCTAGCAATTCGACCAATGGCGTGGCGGCACCAATACCACGCACCCTGAATCAATACCACCAACTTAACGATACAATATTCAACCAATCATTTTATAAGCACTGGTACTACGTAACATGAATCAATGCTACCAACCTAACCAATACAATGTTCAACCAATCATAATAAACTAAAGACTTTTCGACAGGAAATGTAAAATACTAAATTAATACAAATTCTAACAAACTGTTTTACAAGAAACTTTCAAATAAATTATAAATTAAATCAATGTTTTTAAATAATAATTAATATTAAAATTATATCAAGAAATATTTTACGCGACATCCGGAGGTTTGTATAGCGGCGACAACATCCGGCCGTCCTGCACACGCATCCGTCCCTGGATAGCGTCTTAGTCTGGTATATTTTCTGAGAACAAATTAAAGAAGAGTCAATAAAATGCCTACATTTGCATCATGTTACCGTGGATATAGTTTTACAATGAGTGCCCTCCACTCTGCTGTTCCATCAACGGTCAGCAGATGGAAGACTCCTCAATTAGTACTACACATTAACGGTATTTAGATTTATAACTGTTCCATCAACGGTCAGTTATTTAACTTTGTTAAGATTTGTTGTTATCCCTAGGCGATGCCTTTGGCCAACCCTAGATACATATCACCACAAATCTTAACTCGGTTTTCTTGTAACAGAGTTATTTTTACACGAATAAGCACTGTTACATTGTAAATGTTCTAAATACCTCAAAATATGTTGGAAGAAAATGTACTAGACACTTATAGCGAGACAAAAACAAAATAAGATAGTAAATGAATTATAAAAATAATCTTCAAATACCTGACAACATCCTAGACCATTTCCAAATCCGCAGTATCTAGGTCTGTCAATTTGATCCAGGGCTTCATATTTTCAGCACATGTGATCCCTTCGTAGTGCTTACTGGTTCTCTCAGCACCTCTCATGTCTCTTACTTTGTAGCGATCATGACCTAATACTTCTGTAACTTGAAAAGGACCTTTAAATAGCGGTAACAACTTCGTACTCTGCCCATCATTTGATTGGCTGGGTATTTTTATGACTACTAAATCGTCTGGAGCATAAATACGGGCCGTTTTACGCTTGGAATCGAATAACTGCTTTTGTTTATCTGCACTAGCTTGAATGCGACTACTGACTGTATTTCTTAGCAGAGTGACGTCGACGGGAGGCTCTTCAGTTTCATCTACCAATTTGTCAGAGTCAGTTTGTAGTCGGTATCCAAAGAAAACTTCACTGGGAACTGCTGAAGTTGTCTTATTAATGGTGCTATTGATGCCTTGTTGAATTCTTGCAATATGAGTGTCCCATTTATTATTATCAGTGCCAGCACCCAAACTTCTCAATGCATCAAGAATTGTACGATTATAACGCTCTACTTGGCCGTTGGAGCGTGGCATGGCCGTTGCTATAACATGTTGTCGAATATTTTTGTCTTGACAGTATTTTACAAATAACTTAGATGTAAAAGAACTACCTGCATCACAAATAAGCCGTTTCGGGTTACCGAAAACCTTAAATATTTTATCTAGTTCATTAATAACGACTTGGCTTTTTGTGTTTCGGACAGCAGAAATGAATACGAACTTCGTAAAAGCATCAACAGTAACTAGAAGGTAAGTATTTTTCTGTGTGGTTGTTACAAAAGGCCCTAAATGATCAATATGCAATGTATGAAATGGTTTTGCATATTTGGGTATAGGAAATAATTTTCCTTCCTTTTTGCCGTGGACATTTTTAGAATATATACAGTTCAGGCAGTTTTTAATATATTTTGATACAACCTTTTTTATTTTGGGAAACCAATATAGTGATTTTATTCTTTCAATTGACTTGTCCACGGCAAAATGGCCCAGGTCATCATGATTAGCTCGTATAATTTGCCAAATACATTTCTTAGGGACTACCCACCGTCTGCCATGTTCAGTACGGCGATAAACTTTATTTCCTAATAGTTCATATTCAGTAAATATCTTCCTATGAAGCTCGGCCTGACCTGATTCTAATATTTCTTTTATTGCGCAAATATTAGGATCTTGCAATTGAACTGACAATAACCAATCGCCCTCTGTTATAGCCAACACACTTTCATTAATTATGGGAGTAGAACGTTTACAGATCGGGTTCCGGCTCAACGCGTCAACATGCTGCATTTGCGTTCCTGGTTTGTGATCCATTTCAAAAGTAAATTCTTGCGTTAATAACACCCATCTACCTATTCGACAATTAATTTCTTGCTTTTTCATTGTATGTTTAACCGCGTTACAGTCTGTATAAATTTTGAAATGTGACCCTAGTAAATAATGACGGAATTTTCGCAACCCAACCACGATAGCTAATAATTCTAATTCAAATGAATGATATCGTTTTTCTTCGTTAGAAGTCTGTCGGCTATAGAAATGGACTGCTTTTTCCCCTTTATCAGTCACTTGCACTAGAATGCAACCTAAGCCATCACGGCTAGCATCGGTATACAAAACAGTAGGTAATTTATGATCAAAAATTGTTAATAAAGCATTATGTAATAATTCGTGTTTTAACTTACTGACTGCTAGAACTTGTTCTGAGCCCCATTTCCATATAACATCTTTCTTTAAGAGCTCTGTTAACGGTTTTGCTATAAGGGCACAGTTTTTAATGAATTTGCGAAAATAGTTAATGAGACCTAAAAACTGCCTCACCTGATGTACATTTTTGGGTTCAGGATAGTCTTTTACAGCCTTTAATTTCTTTTTTCCTGGACGAACCCCGTCCGCAGAAATGTCGTAACCAAGAAAGTTAACAGAGCTCTGAAAGAAATGACATTTTTCTAAATTTATTGTTAAGCTGTTGTCTTGCAAAACTTTCAATACTTCTTCGAGTTTCTTAACATTTTCATCTATAGAATCAGTAGCTATTAATAAATCATCCATGTAACAGATAACTTTATCAAATCGAAGCTTTCCTAACACGGTGTTCATCAGCCTTTGAAAAACCGATGGTGCATTGCAAAGCCCGAACGGCATTCTTCTAAACTCAAAATGGCCGTCAGGGGTCACAAAAGCTGTTTTAGGTATAGAGCTTTCATTTACATTTATTTGGTAATAACCGCTTTTTAAATCAAGAGAAGAATAGCATTTACAACCTCTAAGCTTATCTATCAGATCCTCTACAATGGGCATTGGATATTTTTCTTTAACTGTGATTTTATTCAGGGATCTGTAATCGATACACATCCGTTTTTCTCCTGAAGGCTTATCAACTAATAACACTGGGCTAGCATAAGCGGAATTACTTTCACGTATAATACCGTTTTTTAATAGATCTTCAATAATTTCTCTAGTAGCTGTTTTTTCAGATTCTGACATACGATAAGGTCTATGACAAACAGGTTTGTTAGTAGTCAATTCAATCTCTAACTCTACACATGAAGTTTGTCCCAATGTTTCTAAGTTTTTCGCTACAACACGTGGGTATTTAGCAAATATTTCATTCAATAATGAAATGTGATCGACAGAGTCAGAGTTAAACATGGATGATTCTATCAATGCCACTTGATCGCTACTTAGAGGACAAAATGAAAGGTTACTGCCTACACGAGCATACATAATTCTTTTGTCCTCGGTAAAATTTCTACCTACCAAAATAGGACATCCAGCTAATTCATCACAAATGTAAAGCGTTATATTAAGTTCCGCTGTATCAACCTTAAGATCTACCTGCACAGCTTGTGTTACTTGAGAGCTAGAATCGATTTTAAATCCCGTTAATAAAACCGGCGCATTTAGTTGAAAAGGTACGAGATTTAATTCGCACGCCAAAGCAGTCGTTATTAAGGAACAACTACTACCCATATCAATGAAAGCCTGCCGTTTACATCCATTCAATTCAACATCCTTATAAAATTTATCTTTTAGGGTTGGTTCAACAATTAACTTAACCTCACTATCTTTTTCCTCTTTAGGCTTAGGCTTAGACCTACAAGCGAGCTCCAAATGGCCAAACCTGTTACATGAATTGCATTTCACGTTATCTTTGTGATTGCAGCTAGTCTTTTTATGACCAGCTTCGCCACAACGAAAGCACGTAATGTTAGCACTATTCCGGGAAAAATTGTTTAATGCTACTGAATTGAAGTTCAAAGAATGTTCGGTTTTCTTCTCTACATTACTACTACTACTATAAGGTAACCGAGACGGATTTTTATTATGCAAGTTACTTAATTTTTGAATGGGTTTTTGTTCTGATTCAACATGGATTTTTCCATGCAGAAACGAAGCTAAATCATCACAGTATTTAAAGTTACCAGCTTCGGCTGCTGTACTTATATTTTTGTCACCAATTGATCCTACTATTACCGAAATAATATCTTGTTCGGAAAATGATAATCGCATTTTATCAATCCTACCCTTTTGTTGAAAATAAAATTCATATAACGATTGGCCATCTGTGGGCTTCGTTTGAACCAACTCTCTTAGCAAACTATACATATTACGCTTTATTTGGAATGTATCTAGCAAAGTATTTCGCCAATCCTTCCACTTCCAGGTAGTCCATCGTGTCATATTTTTTTGTAGTGAATCATACCACGTTTTGGCGGTATTACGTAACTTTTGCAAAGCTTGATATTGTAAGACACGATCGGACCAACTGAAAGCACGTGCATTGGCTTCTACAACATTAATCCACATTTGAATATCATCCACTAATGGATCAAATTCGGGAATCACTGATGATAAAATAACGTTTTGGCTTACTGCGGGAGACGCACGCCTGGTGCGTCTCGATTTCTTGTGTCTGTTTCCATCCGAGCTGCTACTGCTTGATGAAGAACTCGATGAAGAGCTAGAACTTGTGGGCGTAGCTCTTCGTTTGCTCCTTTTCCCTCGAGTTCGCTTGCGGCTACGCGGCATTGGGCGTGTTTTCCTTTACACTTCTGATGTAAACTTTACTAAAATGAAACAGGAGAATTACTACGAGCACATAGTTTAATAATCAATATAAATTTGAACATACATACACTAGACAATACCAGTTTTATAATCAATACAAATTTAAACATAGACTAGACAATACTTTACCGTAAACTTAAAAGTATACTTATGAGGTCTTGCTCGTTTTCCGCTTAAAAGTCAACTCCTCACTTTTTCACAAAAACCATATTAAAACGTCTCGGTGTCGTCCCGCCATTGAAGCTAGCAATTCGACCAATGGCGTGGCGGCACCAATACCACGCACCCTGAATCAATACCACCAACTTAACGATACAATATTCAACCAATCATTTTATAAGCACTGGTACTACGTAACATGAATCAATGCTACCAACCTAACCAATACAATGTTCAACCAATCATAATAAACTAAAGACTTTTCGACAGGAAATGTAAAATACTAAATTAATACAAATTCTAACAAACTGTTTTACAAGAAACTTTCAAATAAATTATAAATTAAATCAATGTTTTTAAATAATAATTAATATTAAAATTATATCAAGAAATATTTTACGCGACATCCGGAGGTTTGTATAGCGGCGACAACAGTACTGTGTAAAATGCCACCATGTGCCTTTTATAATATTTGGTCTTTACTCTGACTACCTCCTACTTGGCATTCACATAGATCTGCATAGGTACTTACAATGTATAAATCTGGGAAGATGTTAAAAAAATTACCATTCATGAAAAATGCTGCCTTGAAAAAATGGAAACCAATTCAATTAAAACCTAAATCACACATTCCTGAAACATGGATTTTTCTTTCAAAATTTATATTCGCGCTGTGCCACTAGAGGGCTTCGCGGAGTGGGGAGAGGGTACGACTTCATTTCGCTTGCGTCGTTTATCTTAAGAAACATAATTCAGGAGCGAAGTCACTGTCAACTTATACATATATTCTTTCGACTAAGCGGAAAATTGCTGTTTTTTTTCGAATTTCGGGTACAATAACTGTGTTCACCTATCTACATCTTTTTAAAATCTTGAAAAACTGAAAAAAAACTTGAAACTGTCAATTGAGATCCGATTGCAAGTAGCCCAATTTTCCGGCGTCGCCACTATTACTTCAAACATCAAAATATCCTCTATCCTACGCGGCAGTCAGTCATTGATGTAATTTGTCTTAAATAACCACTTTGTCAAATGAAAAGAGATAAGTTAATGCCACAGCTGAACCGAGAAAAGTTTTAGTCAGGCCGGAATCGTAATGGCGATATGATATTGGGCGGGCGCTATCGGTCTTCTGCCCAGTCCGTGGGCAGTTAATAACTATTTCATTACAATTACCATCATTATCCAATTATTTAATTAAGTCAATTGATGTAAATGAAGGTTTTGTAGACAAAATAAAAGATCTGACACAAGCTTTGACTTTGCCATCTGAAAAGTATTATTAAAATAATATGTATGGTGACATAGCATATTGGGACCAAAATAAATACTAATCAATATAGTCATTGCAATATAGAAATAATAAAAAAATGGAAATTTAGGAACCTGTTTTTTTATACTGGCTGTCCTAGAATAAGTATACGATAACTACCCAGAAGAGGTGTTTCTACAAAGAATTAGGTAGTAAAGAATTTTTGAAATTCAACTATTTTAGAGGTGTGTTTGCAACAAACTGCAACTTTCCTGTTTTCAGTGACGCATTTCCGTCACGCACGCCCCATACTTTACGTATCCGTTATTACGCTACCAATACGTCATTTGACGCAATAACGGTCAAACAATAAATATCGCTTTGTGCAGACAACACGCGCAAAGTAATATATGAAGTTAAGAATAAATAGGCAATTTAGTGTGGGACGCACGTCCTACCGAATATTGCCGAATGGCCGACGGAGAAAGCCGAATTTCCATACCGTATCGCGATTTGTGGGGTGCGTTTATGGGGTAAAAATTAAGTCGACGATCGTTCACGTGTTGATTCCCAATTGGATAGTGAGGCCAATTCAGCAAGTTTTATGGAAATTGGTATATGATTTGGTAGCAAATGTCACAAAATACACACGCAGTTGCAGACTCGTCTTTCATTGGTGGAGCAAAAACTGGACTGGCAGCATATTAAGACCTGGTTTCTCGGATTGACCTTCTCTACAAGAGGATGAAACATCGGAAGCTCATCATCATCATTCAGCCCGTGTCAGGCCACTGCTGGTCTAAGGTTTCTCTATGTTTATGCCACTCGTCCCAATCCTGTGCAAGTCTGATGCACTTACAGCCCATGGTCTTTACAATGTGTACCCATATCATCGCTGGGCGCTCCCTATTTATCTTCCCAGGTCTGGACTTTCATTCTGTTAATATTCCTATTTCATTGAATCTTTATTTTTATATGTTACTAGCTTCGCTATCACGGCTTTGCCCGCGTGGTACCCGGATAAAAAGTAGCCTATATATTATTCTGACGTACAAGCTATATTACTGTAAAGTTTCATCAAAATCCGTTCAGTATTTTTTGCGTGAAAGAGTAACAAATAATCCTCACAAAATTTCGCGTTTATAATAGTAGTAGGATTGCTTACTTTGTTTATGTCATAGGATGTACATATAAAGCATTTTCATTGAATATTGGGGCTCCAACGGAGTTGGGCAAAACAATTGACCAGACATAGTGATGACAGGTGGACTAATAAAGTGATGTTGTTCATTCAAAATAAAATTATGAATACATAAGAGTTTGGAAGACCAGAAAGAAAAAACACAATAGTGGGAAAGATATTTATTGCAAGGAAAAGAAATTAACTCGATTCGCACCTTATCAAAAACACACTACTGTACTTCAATGATGGATATTCTCAAATCTATACTCAGCAAATTCAACGCTACCAATACGTTATTTGACGCAATAACGGTCAAACAATAAATATAATTAATTTATATAAGGATAAATAAATAAATAATGCTGTACATTTTCCACACAGCATCATCTAGCCCCAAAGTAAGCAGAGCTTGTGTTATGGGAACTAAATGACTGATATACTACTTATATATATATTTTTTTGTAAATACATACATATTATACATAGAAAACACCCAGAACCGAGACAAATATTTGCAAATTATACAAACATTTGACCAGCGGCGGGAATCGAACCCGCAACCTCCTGCATCTCAGGCGGGCCCTCGCCTACTGCGCTACAGAGGTCGTTGGATACCAAGAAAAGAGAGGAGACAGAGGCACGTCCAAACATTATTTTTTCACATGCCCAAGTTTAGCATAGTAAGACTTCTATAATATCCCAATACATAGTACCTACCTATAGTAGTAAGCACATAATCTGTTTTACGATAAACATTTATTTTCTTTCGGTTTATTTTGCTACTTAGGTAGTTTTATTAGTACACTTTCAATTCTACTATTATTATAAATGCGAAAGTTTGCGAGGAAAGATGTTTGTTACTCTTTCACGCAAAAATTACTAAACGGATTTTGATGAAACTTTACACTAATATAGCTTATACATTCAAATAATACATAGGCTACTATTTACCCGGGTACCACGCGGGCGAAGCCGTGGGCAGAGGCTAGTAATAATATATTACTTATCAATAAAACGATCATAAGAAACATTAGAAACAAGTCATGCAAGCAGTTAGGTACTTCTTCTTCAGGAAGACACGTATAAATCCACGGAAGTACAATCGTATGGAAAAAAGATCCGTGGAACCAGAATAAATTCCGCTGTAAGACCCGATAGAAATGAGAAAATTTCACATTAAATCTTTCTAACAGGGCGATAGGTGGCGCTCTGGCTAAGCAGTGGGAAGATGCTTGGAAAACACATTTTAATAAGGGATGTACCTACTTCAGTATATAGATACTGTAACTGGTTAGATTTGATACTTGTAGAACTTCTTTAGCGGATGCGTAGCTGGTTGATCTCAGAAAGCTGCTAATACTATGTATGTGAATTTATTATATTCTAGACTATTTGGAAGTTTACCAAACTTCAATATTTTTAACTTCGACAGGACAGATCTATGATATTAAATTATAAAGAATATCCAAATGATACTGTGTTATTGCATTACGCACCCCTAAAGAAAACTTTAAAGGATTTTTAAGGCACTAGAGATATTATTTTTAATTTTTTACTCCCAGGAGTTCAGTTAAAGAAGTTAATTTTGACCTCCTAAAGGTAAAGGGCCGCAGTTATTAGATAGCTAAAGTCTTCTTGGTTTTATTAATCAGAGAAGGAAAACCTTAGCTATCTAGTGGTACTAGGTGGTACTAAACTAAACAAAATATGCGTACACTGGCCAAATGGCACGCGACTTCATCCGCGTTAGATAGATAGAATAAGAAAAATTGCTTTTGCACCCATGAAAAGGAACATTTATTCTGTAAATATTAAGTCTGAAGGACTATTGGTCTAGGCTGTGCGTTGATAGTAAGTCAGTCAGTAAGTAACGCGACAATTTTATATATAATTTAGATTGAGCTTCGTAGCATCACATAATGATGCGCGTACAGTTTGAAACCTCTTCAGGTGGCTAAAATCCAAGATCTCTTGTATCAAACCTACTTGGAGTTTGGTATGACATTGGCATGTGTTGATAATGCTCGCAGGATCTTTGGTAATATATTATCCGTGAAATAACCAGCAGGGCGGGAATCTTTTCAAGATTGTTCATTAGAAAATTACAAGAAAAATTATGTAAAATTTGTATTTTTATTCGATCTGAATTCTAGAAAGCGTTATACTTATAACCATTGCAAGCATCAAAACCCCCTACACCCAATAAGGTATTACCTCCATCGGGCGGGGGTGCCACGAGCGAAACGAAATGTGGCTTTAAAAATTTGGAACACAATCCTGCTATTTGTCTTTCGAACGTCTCTTATAAATCAAGGAATAAAGCAGCCAACAATGGTTTATGGGCGAAAAAAAGTACCTATATAAGACGGGGAAATAGCATACAGACCTTTGCGCATTCATAATGTATGTTAGTGTTGCGTAAGAAAAAGGTTAAAGTTCACTGATGAAATTCGGTTCAGTCCGTTTTGTTAACTCCTCGGTGAAAACCTCGGTGATGGGGTGGCTAGCTGAGACGGTGCGAGTTTGATTTCCGCTACGGAACAAATGTTTGATTCTGCAGATATAGGTATGTTCCGGGTCTGAGTGATGTGGTACCATGATACTCGTAGTTTCTGATACTCATGACACAGCATGATCCCTAGTGTGGGATCAGGACTATGTATGTGACTATTGGAATTTTATTTATTATAAAAAAAAGAAAAACGTTATGATTACTGTGATTTTTTTGTTCTAGCGTTAAGTATTGTTTTAATTTATCAACGTTTGCTAAAACTTTTTCTCTCACTTCATTTTCCAGATTGTGAAGAAAAACAGCCGCGAGAGTTTCTAATCCGAAGCATGGACGCATTGTTTTAACTTTTAAGGGTCCCGTATGGCGTAGAAACCTGTTTTTTTGTAGTAATATCAGACCTAACTATAATGATTTCAAACGAGTAAAGTATCTCAATTTATCTAAGCAGCAACACTATGTCTGACATTTTAAAAAATATACACGATATAAAAAATGAATATCCATCCGCCATTTTAATATCCAGAGTCATTATTTAACACGTCACATCCGTCCGCACTGTGCGACGCATTTGCAAAATTATTACCTTGTAAACCCACTACATCACGTTAAATTTACGACAACCTGAATATGATAGATTTTCAATCCGACCTCCATAATATACGACGAAAAACCTCTGTCAAAATAGAGAAATAAATAAACCCGTGACAACCAATTAATAACTCGTAAAACGTCAGTGTTGAATAAAAAAACTGATAAAAGGAGGCAGAAAAAGCTATGACAATAGCCTTAGAACGCGAGAGACGCGAGTAAAAAGCTCCGATATTGTCCATAAATTTAAACGGATTCAAAACAAATCGCCCTTATTCATTACACGTATGACTTATAGCGGCGAGATGCAGTTTATAATCCACTTGTGTTCTGTACAGAACACAAAGAATTCATATAAAAACAACTCGTCTTCGAACAAAGGACATTTCATTAGTCACGTTTCAGTTCTCTCAAAACAGTTTTTGGAAATGAAACGGTCGTCTAAAAATTCTATTCATCCGAACTATTGTTTTGTATCTAATAGAGCGTGTGTAAATGGTCGTAAATAATATTAATAAATTGACAAAACTGTTTTTTGAAATCGACAATATTGATGATAATGTCACTATACCTACATCGTAAAACAGCTTTTGATTTATAATGAAACAAATCTCTTCATTTAGAAAGTGTGACATTCTGAAAGTGTTCATATGATATTTAATTAAAATGTTATATGCATATTAAAGGAATCTTGATCAAAATCATTGAGCTAGAAGATAAATGGATTAGACATAAAAACATAACCTGATAGTGTATAATTCATCTAGATAATCTAGATATATGTATAAATCGTTCAACATGTCGTAAATAAGCAAACACGACAATTTTAACGAGACTCTCAAATATAAAACATTTTTTCCAAAAGATACCAACCCTAAACGAATGCAAATCGAATCAACCAACTCGAGCATTTTATTATCAGATACCACATAACGATACCTTCATCAGGGTCCCGTTAAACGTTATGGAACGTCGAACCGAGAAATAAATGGCTTTTAAAAGTGTGATCCAAGATGTACAAAAAGTGGGGAGGAAAAGGGGAAAAAAGTGGATCGAAATGATAAATTTCCCATTGGAAGTGAAAAAGTGAGCGTTTATTTATGACGCGGGAGTGTATCTCGAACTCACATATTTACTCAGAAAGCAGGTTTACGCCGTCTCCATTGTTTACAGGCATAACTATTATTGACGACCTCTGTGACGCAGTGGGCGAAGGTCCGCCTAAGACGCAGAAGGTCGCGGGTTCGATTCCTGTCACGGGACAAATGTTTGTAAGATCTGCAAATATTTGTGTCGGGTCTGGGTGTTTTTCTATGTATAATATGTATGTATTTAAAAAAAAAGTATATAAGTAGTAAATCAGTCATGTAGTTCCCATAATACAAGCTCTGCTTAGTTTGGGGCTAGATGATGCTGTTTGAAAAATATCCAGCATTATATATATATATATATATATATATATAAAACGCCAACTATTAACTTTGTAAGCATGTACGAGTACGTATTAATAGTCGTTGTTAGACCAGTGCCGGCTATCGGTTTTCGTCGCAAAAATGTCCAAAGGTCGCATATCAGTTCTCGTTTGCATTCAAAAAAGTTCCGCTGCGGTGTGACGTGAGATCAATGTGCTAAATGTTCTGACGTTCTGTTCTTTTGTCCCGCAGTATACGAAATATTTTTAAGTTTATTTGCATGTGATTGTATCTCTGTTTGTGATATCTACGTACGAACAAACTTATGTTTCTTGATTTACGAGTTTAATTCTGTTTTTTTTTTACTTTTGGAAACATGAACACTAAAAATCCGAGGCAAAATATATGTGCTAAGAAAACAGTCGGTCCAGCAAACAAAACATTTTCGTAGAATTTATAAAAATCCTGCTCCAAAAAACTTGCGAATGTCGAACTGACTCGAGGCCCAGTCAAACTGACGCGTTTGCGGTTATGGTGGTGACGATCAAAGGGAAATAGTTTTCAAGTGGTTGTCAAAGTTTTCGTGAATGTAATGATCGCCATTGCCACGAACTGGCCACCACCATCGCATTAAATAAAAAAAATGCTGGACATTTTCACACAGATCATCTAGCCCCAAAGTAAGTAGAGCTTGTGTTATGAGCACTACATGTATATACTTTTTTTAAATACATATATATTATACATAGAAAACACCCAGACCTGAGACAATTGTTTGTATGCAAACATTTGTCTCGTGGCGGGAATCGAACTCGCAGGCGGGCCTTCGCCCACTGCGCCACAGAGATCGCCACAGATGGACCAGACCCTTACTAGTATTTGAAAACTTACTACCCTTACTAGCGTCAAAATCTTAAAGAGATTCCTTCCAAAAAAACAACCTAGACCACTCTAATTAGTCAACAAGAGTTGTGTCCCAATCTTTCCGTCCACAAATCTTGCCTCCTTCGGAAGTAATTGAAAATACATTACGCAACCAAATTAAAGTGGGAAAGTGGTACAAGTTGAGATGGGATGGGCGTCAGGTGGGTCCGTGACACCCCCACCCGCGAATGTTTGGCATAAAATATTACTTCAATTATTTACGCGGGAGATTTATAGCACTTAGAAAAGTGCGCCGCGAAAAAAGCCGAGCGACGTGTGCAAGAAAAGTGTTTTTCTTTCGGAACTTATAATGGGTATGGAGAAAGTTTTTTGAATCTCTTTCCTATGGTAATTTGTTTTGGGTTTTGAGCTAGTGTTGGTTATTGGATGCCGTGATGAGGCGTAGAAAAATATTTTTTAACATTTTTTATGCATTTTGTCGTAAAAAACTCTCCTCCTTTTGATTAACAGGATTCAGGATTTTCGTGTTCACAAACTCTCTACTATAGAATAGAAAATATTTATCTTAAACAGAACTTTATACGTCGTATTACATAGTTAGATAGATAGAGATAGATAGAAAATACTTTATTGCACACCAAATATTTCAACTTAAAAAAAAAAATAGTAAAATCTTTAACATTGTTGTACGATGGGCGGTCTTATCGCTAATTAGCGATCTCTACCAGACAACCTTTGGATGGAACGGACTGTATGAAAGATTACAAGGGGTTGTAAGTGGTGTACCACATACTATGAAAACACTATACTAACACTATAGTTATGTTAAAATGTAATATGTATGTACATATAGTACCGTCAAAATAGATCCAAATAAAGTTACAACTAGTCGTTTTTAAAATGCTAAAAGTTTTCCGAGTGTTTATTAGCAACCAAAGACGTGCTCGACATTTTATTAAATGAACCTTTGTAAAAACTATTCTAAGTTAAATACTCACCAAGCTATGAACTAACATGAATACAAAGACGAACAAAGTGCTAAACAAACAAGAATATGAACTCACAAACATTGTTAATAAGTACTTGTAGCATATCGCATAAAGCGCTCCACGCATGTTTATTTTTCATTTACGAGCCTGCTCCGGGCAAACAGCCGTAAGTTATTGTGTTATGGAAGAATATCTATGATAATTACGTGGTTTTTATTCAATTATAGGGAAAATGAGAGATTTTCGTGGCGATTTTCTCTTGTCTTGTACGAATCGTGTTTGTGATGGGCCTGTTTATGTCTAGAATAAGAAGAAAATGAAGGAAAAATCACACTTTCATTGTGATTATGCCGTAAAAAACGCCGCATCAGGCTTATATTACCATTTTAACGTAGGTGTGAGCAGTTCTTATATAAAAAATAGTTGTATAACAATACAAACTCCTGGCCACTGCTTCAACCGCTTAAAACAAAATAATGATTGTGTGTAGGTCTTCAACGATATTGATGTATTTTTTTGTTCAAATAGGTGTATCCGTTATGGAGCGATTAGCAACAAACTTCCAAACATCTATAATTTCGCATTTTTATTAGTAAAATGTAGAAACATACGTTTTTCTCTTCTATCCTTTTATTAGGTATCTCTAAAATAGAAAGCAAATGCGTTGTAGCCAAAGGTTTTCTAATCCTTATCTATAAACCCTGTTTATAGAACAGACGACACGTAACTCCTGTCTTCACCGTCTGCGTGATAATCTTCAGTAAAAATTTAATTGAATCTCGGAAGCGAGAGCAGATGGGCCTTCACGATGACGATATCACTACTGAACGTGTACCAAATATTGTGGAGATAACGCCAACGAAATTTCTTAATGTCATGACTGTTTTCTATCGGACGTTACCAAAACCATACCATAGTCGCATGGCGTTTTGGTTTGAAAAGCCTTGCATTTGTATAAGAATGCGTAGTTCCGATTACGCGAACCATTTGCACATTTAGTTGCTTTAAGCGACTGTCACCAACGTGCGGATGAAGCTGACCACAACGTAACCACATTGCACACTTACCACTGCCCGTAGTTATTTATGCTTCTGTGGTATGGTCCGTCTGAATGTACTGTATGACTTGACACTGCACCCTCAGTATGGCCATTTATATTTTCTATTCTGAACAAAGAATATTATTCACAATTTTTTTTAAATCCACATAATCCTCATCAAATTTGCCTTCTATTGAGAAACTGCTTTACACTGATTCCACACAAATCTTTGGTTGGCGTGGTTTGATTACTTGCCCTGTCACAAAATCGCGTCCAAGTGTTAAAGTTTCCATGACGGCCCGCCCTTAACGGTGCTATTGTATTGCCTTGCGGAAATTCCGTGTATTCCCCTAAAGGGCATTTTTCACTTCACCGAAAACATTGTTTGTATTGTTTCAGAAGATTTTATGTTTTTGTTCGCATGATTGCTATCTGTTGATGTTGATTTTAATGTGTTTCATCATGTCACAATGTTATTTTCAAAATGTGTGTTCTGAAATTATTTCCTTTGTGGCTTAAGAATTTAAAAGGTTTCTGGAGGGCCATAAAATTTGGACCAAAATAAAAAATAATAATAGAATAGACGCTGAACATAAAAACAAAAAATGGAACAAAAGAACAACTGTCCTTAATTATAATTTTATCGATAAATTATTTGGTTAATTTGGATTGCATCAACCATAATAGAGCCTTTGAAGATAAAATAATAAAATAATAATAAACTAGCTGTTTTAGGTATCCGATGTCAAACATCTTGCTCGATTAAAAGAATCTTTGATTTGGCACACAGTCCAAAATACAGCTGATAAAAAGATGTTTCAAACAATTTAACATTGTTTTCCTGAAAGAGATTTTTTTGAATTTCAACTTTATTTTTAGGAAAATTTGTTCACTTTCATGGTCGGAATCACCCCGCTCAGGCTTAAAATACTAGTTCCGGGACATCCTGTATACTGTTATAAAAACATTGTTGCTAGTAATGTACCTAGTCGCGTTTGGTCTAATTCGCGCAAGTGAAATGTAAAGTAAATAATAATAATAAATAATGCTGGACATTTTCACACAGCATCATCTAGCCCCAAAGTAAGCAGAGCTTGTGTTATGGGAACTACATGACTGATATACTACTTATATACTTTTTTTTTGTAAATAAATACATATTATACATAAAAAACACCCAGACACGAAACAAATGAATGCAGATTATACAAACATTTGTCCCGCAGCGGGAATCCAACCCGCAACCTTCTGCGTCAGAGGTTGTCAAATGAATTCATGAGAGGTGAATTCACGCTTATTCCAGTTCTCGAAAGATTTAAAGGACAGACAATGTCAAAAGTGACAGAAAATTACCCTTTAGCCAGACTACATATGCATCAAACATAAAAACATCAAGTTTAGTACTTTGAACGCACCAAGCACAGCATAAGTGACCGCTGTACCAATTGCGATAACCATCAAAAATTCTTACAGCCAAATCGCTAAACTCGCTAAAGAGGCGAATTACAAAAAACTGTGTTCCGTGAGCTTTAATATAATTTGTTAATGATAAATAAACTCATAAATCGGGCTGGCGCGCGAGAATTTGTTTACAACAGATTCGCATTTAAGATATCGCAGCCTCTGCTTTCACGGTGTACACCAACGAATACAGTAACTCATATCTATAAAAAATACACGCACGTTGCAGCATCGTTAGTTAAAGTAACACACATCACAATTAAATGATGACAAGTCTAACAAAGTCTTTACAAACAAATGCCAAGTTAGCATGAGAAGCTGCCCAACGTTAGAATACTCGTTCATATATTTAAGGAGTTCCTTACGGAGTGAATCAACAATATGGACGGTCAGAAACTATTAGGGTGTTGTGTATGATTCTTGTTAGATGGTAAATACTGAACGTATATCCGTGACAATTGTTTATGGCGTCAGGTTCCATTAGAGCTATCGCGCGATGAGACTAAACTACAGAATATTGTCCCAAAAATATCACTGGAAATTCAAACGTTCATAGGTATGCTTTAACTTTGACAGCGCTTAATTTCAAGGCTTACTCTCTTAGAATCATTTTTTGATAAAAATGCGTAGCACTAACTTTAGGTGGTTACCAAAATGCTTATACCATGTTCTGACTTTACGTCAATAATTTATATAGGATTCAATAATTTAGATCTAGCGCTTAATGGCTTCAAGGACACTTCATTGTTGCTCTACTTGATATCAGTTTACTGTGTACTAGCCGCTTTGTCGCTAATCTCCTAACAACTTTGAAGCGAAAAATTTAAATCTACGAACGTTTGTTTGCGAGGGTAATGAAGAAAAACGCGCGATTGTCGCCTGCTCTGACTTTGGTTTATCTTGTATGATTCATCGTTAGATGCAAGTGTGGGTAGTTGCTATACAGAGTTATTTCTTTTTGAGGTTGATATAGCTTTGTTTACTATTTTTTTATTTTCAAAACCATGACCTATGATCCTCTGCGTATCTCAGATGAACACTGGTTTTGGGATGGATCGATGTATCCCCAAATCATCATTCTTTTTTTTAATCCAACTAGGGTCTGAAGCCAATATTCTGGCCCTGTTTCATACGTAATATTACTCAACTAATATTATGCGATCAAAACGAATCACCATTTCAAATTAGAGATTCCTGTAAGACGAATAGCTCTAGATCGGAACGCCCTTAGGAAGGCATTATGCTAAAGCACGTACACGAATGTTTTCACGTATACCCCCATCTTGGGACCAACCCCAAAATATAATATATCCAGCAAACTTTACATATATTTGTACCGTAAATCCTCTTAATATATGGCTCTATTTTTGTTGGCGCTCTAAATTTGAGGCGGGACATAGGTATTTAATGAATGTTAATGTCAACTTGCATTTGCGGTTCGCAATTGGTGTAATTCCGTCCTCTGTTTGTTTTGACGGAAGAAGGTTTACAGTTTGAAAATAATAAAAACATTTTGAAAACCGACAGTTTTTCAGACTAAATGAGGCAAATGGTTTATTGTAAGTCAGACTTTGTAAGTATTCCGAAATATGCATGTAAAACTACAAGCAAAAAAAAACGTTTACGAGTGTAAGCCCCATGATGGATACGCTCAGGTCCTAACTCAGTACGCAGACCTATGAGAATACCAAGTAGAGATAGTCAGCGATAAATAAATAGATATTAAACTTAAGAAAAGATACAGTAATCTAATTTAATACAATATTGCAGCACAATGATTTAAACAGGAAACACATTTTTTATATGTTTCTCTAAGGAAAACAAGCTTACGTTCCATCAACATCAAACCAGGCATTGCTTATGAGTCACCAGCCTGCCAATAAGTCTTATGTGCCTTTTATTTCACCGAAGCTCATAATCTTTAAGCTGAAAAAAAAACAATAAAAACTTTACTGCATCACTCGGTAGAAATAGATGCGGTTGTTTTTGAACGAACTCTTTCATAAAGGAGACTATTACTGACAAAACTTCATAATGAGTTTCGGTAACACAAACGGCTCATCTCTTCACACCAACAAATTTGTATTATTCCTTGTGCTGGAAGACATAATTTATCACTGGTCTTAATTTTACAGCGCATGCGTCAATGTCGACTGATTTACACACAAAACACTACCCGATCTTATCCTGAGGACAGGGCGGTCTCATAAATAAATGAACTAATTCTAAGAGACAACACTAAATAAATAGACACTGTTCGCCTAAAGTAGCAATATTTAGCTATATGTTTTGATCCAGTTTAAGATCTGCATTGTAACCATAGATTTACGGTTATTTATTTAATAATTTATTTCAGCACGTAGAAAAAAAATATTGATAACTAGCCTCTGCCCACGGCTTCACGGCTTCGGCATTCTAGACCACAAACTATACCTGTTCCAAATTTGATCCAAATCAGGCCAGCTGTTACTGAAATTACTTGCAATAAATATCCAAACATCTAAACATCTACACATCACCTTCAAAAGTTTGTCATTTGTACCTAATATTACTCGGATACTTACTAACAATACCTAATTGGCAGCCTGTGAGACGTTTTAAGACATATGTAGGTACTTATTGTATAAGTTACTACATGTAGCCACAGCTGTATATACTAGACTTGCCAAAAATAGAAAAACGTTCAAGAATGAAATCGATAGGCCACGTTGAAATATAAACGGTTACTAAATAACCGCGAAAACAGCGGCCTAACCGCATTTGACATTGCGGATAAATTGATATTTATAAGTCGAAGGGCCACGTTTAAAGGGATTCCCTTTATTGCTATCTGAAGGGATGAAGGAAAGACTGGTTCCTGTCCCGGGGATATTATGATCTATACCGACTTGAAGCGAACGTCGAAGGTGTATTTATGAGTTCAGCGAGAGGAATTATCGGCGCAGCCGGATGCTGGGGCGACGTTATTATCCGTTTTATTGGTATAATATTTAATTTTGGACTCTTACCACAGTAATAATACCTTTTGCCTAGTCGAGAGTGAAGGTAGTCACATATAAATCGAGGAATTATTACGTGCGCCGTGTATTGAAAATTTCATCAACCACAGTAGAAGTAAAATAAATTTTATTTTTGAATGATTCTTGAATATTTCTGGAATGTCTTTTATTTGCATTTTTAAAAATGCAAATTAAATACATTCTAGAAATAGTAAGTTTTTCAAACATATATCATGCATAAATCTGCTTTAATTATGCGATAAACCTAATGAAAATTTTGTGCACTGGCAGCATATTCCATCGGCTAAAAGCCACCGATAATAAATTATTGTGATCGGCTGCAAGTTTCAGGATGGGTCAGAGGTGGCCAGGGCGCGGGGCGGCAATTATCGGGAACAGAGATCCATAGAAAATGGAGAGTTTTGACTAGAGAAGGTACCTATCACATTTTTGCCTTTAATTTATGGGTTCTTTTTTTAATACTTATCGTTATTGTTTCAAGAATCAAGGGTAAACCTTGGCATGTGACTGCCTTCTATTTAAGAAAACCCTTACAATTGGGCGGAGACATCGAGTAGTGAGGTTAGCAAAAATGCTGTTTTTATGCCACCAGAAACAAAACAATCACCAACATTATGGCAAGTTCCAAAGATCTTGAACAACGGCTAACGATTTTGTTTTGGAATTTCAGAAGTTACTTGCCAGTAGACACAGTGTGATCAGAAATAAATGTAACGAGACAAGCGTTGTCGCTTCCAGTCATCGTCAGTTCGTAGCCAGTAGCGTCACCCGCACACTAGATAAAGTAAGGCCCGAAGCTCCGTGTCACCCGGCTGATTTATGCACCAACCCTTATCCAAGATTACGATGACCACTTGCTTAGCTTTATGTATGTATACATGAGCAATAAAATTAAGAGCTTTAATACAACAAAAGAGGAAGTAATTTAGACATAATAGAAAATGTTTGAGAATAGCCGAGACTAAAATTAAACAGATATCTAACATTAACAGTTTGCACTGTGCCTTAGGCATGTCATAAGCCGTTTTTAAATGAAGCTAAAACTAAGGTATTTCTTTGTCTAACCTTGTATAGACGATCATTCGTTTTCAGAAGAATAAAACAATACAATGAGAAAGTAACATAATAATATAGGTATGATATGAATATAAGCCAGAACCTAGCTTTTTGATTTATATTGTTCATCTATATTTATTTTAAAAAGTATTGTAGTAGCTGAGTGTGACAAATTAACACTTTGGTATGCACTAAAATTAAATAAATGTAAGCAGACTTCGGAATGTCGTAGTGAGTTTTTCTATAGAAAATCTTATTATATATTTGCCATTAAGAATCAATATAAGAACTGTCAAAGTTCGATGCAAAGATAAAGGTGTTGGTCAAATACATTCTACATTATTATTCTACCTCCGGTACATAACTTAAACGAGAACGAAATAAATTACGTACTTACTTCGGTAAGCCATATTAAGCGACCCCAATTAGCCAAGATGAGATATATGGTTATAGAGTACTAATATTTATAGCTATATATTTTATAAGGGGATGCAGGATCGATTCCCGTTAGCGGGCAGTGGTCAGGCATTAAAATATTAAGGGGCTCTAATCTACCATGATTGAATTTGCCTTTCCGCTGCCCTTGTGAGCGCGCCCTACCCGAATGTGATGTATTATTGACACTTACTATGATTTTTCGAATAAAAAATATGTAATATGAGAAACAAGTATGTTCTAGTTTTCCAATCTATGGGTGGGACCCATAGATTGGAAAACTAGAATACTAATAAAAAAAACTTCGGTCAAGTAAAAAAACCTCAAGCAGACTTTTCAAGAGCTTTTTTTTATAATAAACCTATCAATAGGCATTAACTTAGGAGCTGTCAAAGCTTTGTGCAGACTTGTAAGAACAGTCAAAATACCCCTTAACCTAGCTGGGCACTAATAATTGGATGACCGATGTGCTGGCACAGGACCAAGATCAAACAGGACGGGGTACAGTTTTGGGGGTTGATTTCGTTGCCAAAATAAATATTCTTGGTAAATTAATATTAATTCAAAGACACATTAAATAATTAAACGAGTACTTGTGGAGGAAATTTTAATTGAATTAAGATTAGAGCACTTTCTTGTTGACTCCTATAATGTAAAAATGGGATAAAATAAACAGAAAAATACAGTCTCTGACCCCAAAATAGGATTACCTATAATATGGGTATGAGGAATTATGAGTACCGTTATACCACAATACCCAAACCAACACGGAGGTCTGTGTGATATTCTGTCGAGTTTCCGTGGTACTACTGCAGCGTATGGAATAAATCTACAGGCTGTATACAAAGCGTGCGGAGTCCCGATAGCGCTGTATCTAACGCCGAGCCGCGGAGAGAAAATTAGCATTTTAATAAATACACACCCTTTGAGCGCACCGTACATAAATCTAGATGGATCTTCGTAATCAAACATTAGTCTTACTTTGCATGTGAATGTGTAAACAATCTATTTTGCTGCTTACTTTAAGAAACACGCTACTTTACTATATTATATGAACTTATATAAAATGAGTATATATAGTTAATGTTTGGATAATTATATGACTTCCGAAGAAAACTTTACATTCAGCCATTACAGTTATTATCCTTTTTTAACCGCGATGTATGTGGGTGAGATTTTTTTTTGTTGGCTGTACAATAAAATTATTTTTATCCTGTTTTTTGTGATAGTTTTCTTCATGATGGTTTTTACTCCTAAATAGCTTTTGATACCATATGTGAGTAGCACGTAATACGTAATATAATACACGTTGGGGGTTCATTGCACTCAAGTAAAAAAAGCTCATGCACACTTTTCAAGATTTTTTTTATAGTAAACCTATCAATAAGCATTTACTTATAAGCTGTCAAAATTTTATGCATCTGCATAAAATTTACCCATCTGGGTAAGGACAAAAAAACAGGTTTCTGAAAGGTCACCGCGATGATAATTAAGATGGTCTAGCTAGAGTCTAATCTCATCATTTTGCAGGAGACTGCGGATCTGTAAAAAATATCCTCTTGCTTCCCTCCAATGGAGGAGGAGGGCTAGAAAAAAGACTGAGAGGGCTGAAAAACTTGAAATTAGCCACAGGGATACTTAAGCCTTCCGGAAACCGGGCGATAGGAGAGTAAACGGAATGTGTGCGTGTTACTTAAAAACTTTCTTCTTTGAAGCATTTCCTTTGACGCTGTGAAACATGGAATATTAAAAAAAACGCAACAAGTAATAAAACCATCCAAAGTTTGTCTGGAAGAGATCGCTTCAAAGCAATAAGACCGCCCATTGTACTTTAAGTTTTGTTTGTTTAGTTTTGTAAAGTTATATCTATTTTTCTTATGGTGAACAATAAAGTATTTTACATTCATACATTCATTTATATTATTCCATGAAACTAATATAAAGTGAAACTATGCTCGCGTTCCGGAAAAATGTTTTTCTGTTTATTTGCTCGACCGGTAGCTTGTTTCATGTTCGAACAAATCAGATAAATTCTCACGCGATCTCGATATTTGCGACGATTTGAACAGTGAAACAGGCTTTTAACTGCCTTCTTCGTGGGATGCTCTTCATCTTGATGGCTGATACCTACAGCTAGATTCAGCTCGCTTTGGATTAAATATCTTTCAATTTGTTGTTATTCTCAAGACTAGTTTAGCTGGATTCCACTCGCAAGTGATTTATGTGGGTTCGAAACTCAATTTCGGGTGCAAATTGGTGATAAATAATTTAAGGAACTCAAATTCTTTTCCCTAATACTTATTTTTTTATATATTATAATTTATAATTCATAATCCCTTCGCGTTTTCAAAATTCTTTCAGGGGGACTGGTCGGATCGACACGTGACCAGAGAGCTGGCTCAACGCTTATCTGGGTCAACGCATTAGCATGCTATTCAGCGTGGCAATGCGGCCAGTATTTTGGGAACGCTTCCGTCTGGTAGTGATCTGGATTAATATCTATAGATCGTTTACTACGGTCTTTAGATAGCTAGCTGTTTCATCAGTATTTTTTGTATATTATACGTACTTGTACAACAGAAAAAAAATAAAAATTAAATAGTAAAAAATCAAATATGACACAGTTTCAAGATGTATATCCAGTATTCATAACTTCAGTATTTTATTAACTTGATCAAGTAGCTTTCTTTACGAGCTTTATAACCGCTTCCGATGACCGCAAACCAGTAACCGAATTTCAGCCTACACGCCAGATTGAACGATTAAACAAGTAATTAAGTATCGACGCTCGTTCCGTCTCGCAACTCTCAAATTTGCATGTTAAACGAAGTTTAACCTTTGCTTTTTGTTTTACATCCCTTATTGAGATGCTCGCTGCTTGCGTGCGTGCCTTGGGGACAAAATAACCTATCAACTCAGCTACTTAAGACTTTCGTAGCTTTTATTACAGAGCTCTAAAGCTCAAAATGCTTTTAAAGAGTTGGTAAGTGATCTGGTATAGAATTGATGGACTTTTTAATTGTGTTGTTAATGTCAGTGTTAAGGCGTAGAGATCGCTTGCTCAGATTATGTGGTCAATTCGGTTTGCATTCAGATTGGATTGTTTATGTGTTAGTGTGGACCTAGGATTTTACCACAAATGGCGGATTATTTTAAAGCAGTTGAAATAAATTCAGACTCTCAGAAATAAAATTAAATTCCTGATAATATAATACCAACTTGACAGCAATTTATACTGACCAAGTAGCACAGCCAGTGCAAGATCATAAATAATCAATAAGTGATTTGAAAAAATAAATGAGAATTGTATTTATCCTTACAGAAAATAAATGTAATTTTTAACCTTTAACCTGGTCAACTTCACTGCAAAAAATTAAATACGGGCCACGTAGGCACAGTAACTACATAAAATAATAAGTATAAAACAATTTTAAATAAAATATTTGCCATAAGTGTTCATTGTTAAGTATTTCAGTATATATAAGTATTTCCGCATGTAGGCATGAGTAAATTCATTTTTTTCCTATAACGCTCTACAAACTTTTATTCTGTTTCCGCATTCATTTGTTCTGGTCTTTGTATGATACAGACTTTACTCATACATACACAATCGTACAGAACTGAAAATAATCAAAACTTTGCTCATAAAAATCTAAAACAAAAATACATTATTCATACTCTCCTCTTCGCGTAGATAACTACCAGTTTATTTAGAACTCTCTTATTGTACCGTCAATAAAACAATAAAAGAATATCAGAAAATTCGCGGTTCAGGTTATGGTGGATAGGTGAAACAACTCAAGCGGACAGCTAGAGCTAGTACGAAACGGTAGGAAAATACATAAATATTATGTTTAGGGGACTTGAATTGGTTGAAATATGGAACTTTCTAATGGGTAAAGTAATATCTTCGATGAAATGCTCAAGATTATTAGTTTTCAGGTATATGTATTTAAATAGTGTTCATTATAGCACGCGATTACTATGGGTAAAATTGTTTCAACACAAATCTAAGTCAATTTGGATTCCTCAGTAATTATTTTGCAGAATTTTTGCATGTTATCCGATTATAAATGCTTGAAGCACGTACTTAGCCTTGAGGCTTTATTGATATCATTGTGAATTTTAGTGTGCAGTTTTGAGTGGTACCTTTTCACACTTGGCACTGCATTTAATATGATAAAAAACTTTAAAACATGGAGCCGATACAGTTTTCAGCTCAAAAGAACTAGAAAGTTACGGATGACAAACACAACAAACGTGAAATAGGTAAAAGTTTGTGTTACGTGGAATTCCCAGTGTATTATCAAACAATCAGCTAAAGTTAAGGCCATTACACACTGTCGAACGCTCCCGTTTCGGCAATGAACAGAATTGGAATCGCAAGCACGTCTGCTAGCGTCTGCATTGCCAGTCGCAGATTTATTCGAACTCTATCAAAGAAAAAGTTGTAGCTTGCAGAGTTTCTGGCAACCTGTGAGGCGGGCAGCTCACCCCCATTCGGGCTTTAAGTTGCTTTTAGGTTCGGTTGGATACATTCCCATTTAAAATATCAGACTCAACTCTGACTGTTCTAGTGGCAATCAAAATTATTCGATGTTAAATTAAAAAAATAAATCTTCGCTACGCTTTTTAATTGAGTACAATTTATTAACGCTAAAGGTAGAAGTTGTGTTACGAATAAAGCAAATTAAAATCTCATTCATCAAAGACTGAATGAAAATCAGAAGAGACGGTCCTTAGTGTTACCATACCAATTTGAAGCTATTTTCGATACAAACTTTGCCAACCTATAGATGTGCTTACAAGTTATTATTAACATTATTACAAATTATTCAAAAATACTTCAGGACAAAATTTAAAAAAAACTATGTTTTTTAAATCTGACTATAATAATATCTAAAATGGTAAATTCTACATCGTTTCAGCTAGTCTGCAGACCACTTTATCAAACAAACTTATCGGCCCTATTCTGGCATGCAAGCAACTGTTTAATACACTGTCAATTGCAACGTGGCCATTTGTCGTATTTAAGTGCTCGCCCCGTATTTTTGCTATAAAATATAGACTAAGTATAGCAAGTGTGCTATCCCTTTTGTTGGAACTCTGTGATGAAATATTCGCTATAAGAAAAACAAATAGTTGAGTGTTTTGGAGGCTCATTTTAAGGGTCACTTTGTAACGGACATTTTCAATGTAACAAGTAAGCCTTTGTAAGCTAGTGGCCAGGCTCTTGTATATGATTTATAGAATAAGAATATTTTCAGACGATCACATCACAACCACATCATAGCTGCAAAATTGAAGCAAATTAAAAGTGCTAGTGACGACGTTTGTCAAACGTCCGTGTGAACAGTCTTGTTAGACCTATTGTTGGACAAAAATCATATGGAAACGTGTAGTTCCATTTAAACGAACGTAAACGTGCGTTGGCTGCAAGTACAACAACACAAACAAAACTGAAACAATCAAACAATCTCTGAAACAATCAAAACGCGACCACATCGCAGCGCGCGTGCGACCTACAACGAACGACAGACAGAATCGCTCGAAGCCAATAACGTCACTTACCTAAATTTTGACCTTACCTATGCTACAGTTAAAGGCATGAGCGATTCTAAAGCAAAAATGTTAATAAAAAATCATTTATACGATTTTAACTATTTTAACAGTAGTTATAAATAATGCTGGTTATGATTAATTCAACTTTTAAAAAAGTTACGATTTATTAACAAACAGCTTATAAGCTAACGTGCGTAATGTTTTCTAAGTTTTATAAGCCTTTAATGAGGTTTACGAAATGACTAAAGCCGTTTCTGTCTGTGTGGACTAGGCAATCTAAATAATATTTACTTTATCGGTTTAGGTTTATCGTAGGACTAAAGTGATGAAAAGTGACTTTAAAGGCGCATCTACCAAGGTTGTCGGGATAAGCTCTCTGAATGAAGGGGTAGGAATGGGAATGCTCGGTCGTTGGGCGGAGGCGGGTCAAGATTGTTCGTAGTGGCATATAATGTGAGTGCACCTCGTCAACGGACGAAAGATGGTACAGAAAGCAACAAAATTAGTAAATATCGTATCTAAAGGCTAAATACTAAGCACAGAGGAGTCTATAAATTACTCAGAGTGTTTACCTACATGTCAAATTTTAATCGTACCGCAGTCTGTAAACATGTTTACACTGTATATTCACTATATTTTTATTTTCTACCCGGGGTATTCTCGCTGCGTCGTAGCTTAGCTATCCCGGATATAAAATGAACTATATATGGCAGTTATTTTCTTTCAGTTTCTTAGCATAATTCGCAACATACTGTTCATTTTCTTTGTTAATCTAAGATGGCTTCCCATGTTGAGGGACTTTACAGATTCCAAAATTTCATGCTTTAATTTAGTTTGTGAATACTAACTGAAAGTAAACGATGTTGCTGCAGATGATCTAACGCATAGCTATGGGCGTGTCTGCTTTATCATTGACGTTTCTTTTGATAGTGCACCGAGCTCATACGGGGTAATACGTCTTGGAAAGCCACCTTTTGACAACGTCAAAATAACTATATTCAGCCTGTACCCACCCACCCCCTGATGAGTTAGGCCGCCTTCAATTTCTGTCAATTTATACTATCCTAAGCGGACCGCATCCAGGTCTTTCCTGCAATCTGCTCTCTACATATTAACGCTTTCTATCTATTATTCGAAACTAAATAGTGTAAAATACACACTCCTGGTTAATAAGAGTGAAATTCACTCATACACGTCAACACTAAAATAAACTGTTTATCTGTAATAAAACGTTACATTAGGTGCTGTCAAAGTTAAATATAAATTGGGCAGTCAGAACACTAATCCAAAGAACCTATGTTCAAACCCGGTTGATAGAGTACCTATGAACATTTTTTGTACTCAACACCTTAAGAATTCATATTTTTCTACTACTGTCTCTGCAATACTGTTCTTCTACATAATGCACCTTCCAGCAAAACTGTATGGGACTTCAGAGCACCGTGCGACGTATTTCAACCGTTTCTCTCTAGAAATATATTCGTTTTCGGTGGCTCTTTTGATGAGCCTGAATGTGGGCTGGTCTATTCATTCTGCAGCCAGCGGATTTTTATGGGGATTTAACGCGGATTATATTTGCTTCAACTGTATTTGGATAAATAACTTTGAATTGGATCGTCTGAACTATGACTAGATTATAATGTTTTTTTTAACTAGATCTAGTTAAGATAAAATGTATCTTCTGCGTAAAGATTAAATTATATGATGCTAGATTTAATATATCTTCTGCGTAAAAGACAGTGGTGTAAACTGATGATTTATTTAATTGAAAAAAATGTTATATTATTGCAGAGGCCACGAAAATAGCCTGTCTCGTATTATTGAAGTAATCGCGTGCGGCTCGGCCTTCAAACTGATACTCGGCCTACCATTACCATTTCCGCCAAGGCATACATAGTACTTTTCTTAAAAAATGCAAGGAAATAAATAAGGTGTCCTATGTAAGATACTTATATCATTTTTCTTTTGACTTCGCTGAAAGCAGGTTTTCCATCGCTAATTTGGCTTTCGACCTTAGATCTAGTAAAATGCAGTCAATATCCATTTTAGATTCGGAACCCGCGGAATTCGTTTTTATTTATATATTTATCATCGAAATAACAGAATCGAGACGACAGGACCTTTTTCTTTACACCCAATTTTGTATTTAACTGCATGCACAGAAAGCTAGACATCAGCATTCAGCCATTTAAACGCAACATATTTGTAAGAAGCTCGATGTAACAGATTCAAATTCAAATGAGGCAAACAAAGAAAAAGTTTTGTCGTAGTATGCGTTAGCATCCTAGTCAGTCTGTGGTCGTAGTCATTATTGACGAATAAGTAAATTACTTACTAAAACTAAGTCTTGATAAAGTTAGGGTAGTCAGAAGCACGTCCAATTTTTTTTAATCTGGTAGATGGAGTAGTTAACATTCCATTATGACAGGTTGCAAGTCCATTACCCATTGCTTAATAAAACACTAGAGAATGCCGACTTACACATGATTTTTCTTCACCGTTTTGAATACATGTAATTGTTATGCCATTTATTATGAAAAATGTATGTACATATTTCTTATAAAATATATTTTTCGTAAACATGCGCGGAAATATTGTCATTAATGTCGATAAAAGAACACGTGAAGTATCATATTTACGTCAACACAGTTTTGAATTTGGAACAAAATACGCGCCGTCAATAATGACTACGACCACAGACTGACTAGGATGCTAACGCATACTACGACAAAACTTTTTCTTTGTTTGCCTCATTTGAATTTGAATCTGTTACATCGAGCTTCTTACAAATATGTTGCGTTTAAATGGCTGAATGCTGATGTCTAGCTTTCTGTGCATGCAGTTAAATACAAAATTGGGTGTAAAGAAAAAGGTCCTGTCGTCTCGATTCTGTTATTTCGATGATAAATATATAAATAAAAACGAATTCCGCGGGTTCCGAATCTAAAATGGATATTGACTGCATTTTACTAGATCTAAGGTCGAAAGCCAAATTAGCGATGGAAAACCTGCTTTCAGCGAAGTCAAAAGAAAAATGATATAAGTATCTTACATAGGACACCTTATTTATTTCCTTGCATTTTTTAAGAAAAGTACTATGTATGCCTTGGCGGAAATGGTAATGGTAGGCCGAGTATCAGTTTGAAGGCCGAGCCGCACGCGATTACTTCAATAATACGAGACAGGCTATTTTCGTGGCCTCTGCAATAATATAACATTTTTTTCAATTAAATAAATCATCAGTTTACACCACTGTCTTTTACGCAGAAGATATATTAAATCTAGCATCATATAATTTAATCTTTACGCAGAAGATACATTTTATCTTAACTAGATCTAGTTAAAAAAAACATTATAATCTAGTCATAGTTCAGACGATCCAATTCAAAGTTATTTATCCAAATACAGTTGAAGCAAATATAATCCGCGTTAAATCCCCATAAAAATCCGCTGGCTGCAGAATGAATAGACCAGCCCACATTCAGGCTCATCAAAAGAGCCACCGAAAACGAATATATTTCTAGAGAGAAACGGTTGAAATACGTCGCACGGTGCTCTGAAGTCCCATACAGTTTTGCTGGAAGGTGCATTATGTAGAAGAACAGTATTGCAGAGACAGTAGTAGAGAAATATAGCATCTAACTTCAACCACAAGGGAATTCAAAGTCATACATTAATTCATAATGAACTGTTTTAATTAACTTACGCTCAGACAGTATAAACAAGTTTTTAGAGCATTTTCATAGCACATCATCCTCTGAAACACGACATGCAAATTGAGAGCAAGAAAAATAAAAGATAACGTTTTTATACACTTCCGACAGACGAGGGGCTGTGCTCGTCAGTCAAGACTTTTATACAACACGATATAATTTAATTCTATCATGCCGTCATAAAGTATTATATTGTTCAACAAAATCTTGAAATGTTGCCTTCCGCTACCATAGATGCAACTGTTTTAATGTGAACTTATTAAGAGCCTGCGCAAACTGGTGCGGTCACGGCAATGGTGGCGTCGGCGATCAAGACATTTATTTAGGGGAATTTCGACAACTCAATTTCATGTACAATCTACAACAGTTTCAAGTATCATTTTTTAATGTAAAATTCAATCTTAGTTAAATGACGTTTTTGTTTATCTTTTCCGTAACAACATACTCGTATTTGACCATGATCATACACCGGGCCAGTTCGACTTTATCACTCGTATTATTCCCATTATTTTGATGGATTTTGACACAATGTTGATCATATTGCATTCAAATTATCATGGTTCGGTATAATTTAGGATATTACTAGCTACTGCTCACGGCTTCACCCACATGGTACCCGAATAAAAAATAGCCGGTCAAAAGTAACTCTTACCTAACGATAGCATTCGAAGACACGCATTCACTCGACCTTTGTTTCGTCGACTTACATTGCTAAACTGGTACCTACGAAAAGCCTTTTTATTTTAAACGAGATAATATATAGCCTATGTGCACCTTCAACATCCATTCTAAATATAAGTGTAATAGTTTTTGAAATCGAATGAATAGTTTGGAGATTACCTCTTACATAAAAACCTGCAAACTTTACCTCTTTGTTATATTAGTATATAGATTGCGACTATACCACGTAGGTACTTTACTATTACCGTCCGTCAATAGTAAAATACCTACCAGCCGAACGTCGAGTGTGGAAGAGCCTCTTAATGGTCAACGAAACGTCAGCAGACGAATTAAGTACGTGGTGGTGGAAATAAGAAGTACGTGGTACCTATAATTGTAGCAATGTCATTACATATTATACAAACTTTGTGAAAAAATTCAGAACATCATAATAACACAAAATATCAAGCCTCTTACGACATCCTCAAGCCAAGTCTTCCCTATGATGAAGATCCTCAGATACTTAATGCGTATTCGAGGACTCTACGTAGGAAATAGTCTGAGGTACGTCCAAACATTGTGTTTGGCACATAAATAAATAAATCATCTAGCTCCAAACTAAGCAGAGCTTGTATTATGGGAACTACATGACTGATATACTACTTATTTTTTTTTTTGTAAATATATACGTAATTTATACATGCCTGCGTTTTGAAAGTAGCGTTCTACGTGGCAGGTCGCAAGCACATTGCCCTTCATGGGAACACTAATAGATAACACTGATAGGCTTTTTATATACATAATTATACTATTTACTCCAAAATCGTATAGCATAAAGGTATTTCAAATTTAGCATTCCAACGAGAACTTAGCGAAGAAGTGACGATGAAAGAGTAAAACACCCAGATCATGATGAATAATGAGTAAAAAAGTAGGCAGAGTAAAATTTCGTGACACTCACTTTTGCAAGATGGTGTAGAATAATAATTTTACAGTTTACTTTCTAAAATGTTTTCATTATATTTTTATAATTTTATTATTTTATAGCGATGACCGTCTCAATCGTGATTACGTAACTAAAAGGCAAGAGTTTCGGGTTCGATTCCCGCTGTGTGACATAAGTGGCACGACCTTCTTTCGGGTCTGAAAAAGGTTTTTTTCAAATACTGGACAAAAGATAATCAATCTGTCGTACGTGGTCCGCTATGTAGAAAGTGTTTACCGCACGCATAATTTAAAAAAAAAACACGCCCACTTTTTCCCCAAGATTTACATTCTCAGCTCGGATACATAATCAGTGAGTAGATCTTTATGGATAGATAGATAGAAGAAATATTCTATTGCACACCAAATAATATTTCAGCTTAGATTAGCACTACAAACTTTGTCAATGTGGTACAATGGGCGGTCTTATCGCTATTAAGCGACGTCAGGATGCTAAGGAGGGGGTAGTCGGAGGCACTTATTAATAAAAAAATTATTTAAGTTTTAACCTATTCAGTCCCACCGCTGGGCAAAGGTCCGTTTTTCTTCCACAATTCCAATGCATTTTTTCCTGGGCCTTTCGTGGCGTCTTCGAGTGTTTACGCAATAGGTAACGAGTTTTGCCCAAAGTTTTGGATGCTTTCACGTCAAATTACCTTCCAGTCCCACTTTAAACAGTCTTTATTCGCACATCATCTATGCCGGTATAAGTTGTTTAATTTTAAAATTTACATTTGTTGGCAAATAGGTTTTTAAACACCCTAAATGCCTAACAAAGCACCACAGACATCGATAGCCGATAAATTTGAAAACTGAAACGACTTTTTGGGCGAAAAAGAACGTTCCAGTAAGCCTACAAGATGCATAGTCCTGAACGTGTCTGCCGAGGTAATTAGTGAAGATACTAATTTACATTTGTATTCAAAATTCGAGCGCTCTCTCGCCATTCTTCGTCGTCTGTTTATTTTCATCTTTTTTTTTTTGCAAAACGTACCGCACTGCTGTGTTTTTCGCGTAAAAAATTAGACAGCTCCTAACAAATGTTTGGGGGACTTTGCAAACATCGGCCGGTAAACAACTGAAACGTAATAAATATAATTTGTTTTGGCCATTTGATGTTATAAGTCTATGCCACGTAGAAGAACTGGGTTGGCTTAGTGGACGGTACCCCGACTTCCTATCCAGTGATCGTGGATCTGTCCCAGTCAATTTTTTTTTGAGTTTTTGTCTGTATTTTTTGTATATACATTTTGTACTTGAATATAGTTGTAGGAATAAGTGTAGTCATGGTTAAAAATATATCATAATTTAAGACAACTTCATTGAAGAGCTGTGTTGACCTAGTGAGCGGTATGCTGACTTCCGATCCGAAGGTCGTGTGTTGGAAACCGGTCGTGCACCAATGGATTTAAAAAAAAAGTTCCAGTTTCAGTTACCTCTCAATAGACAAGGATCTTTGAATCCTAATGGCTACTTTTCCACGGCTCGATGAATTTATGTCACATTATTTTCCATTTTAGGCGTGATACATTATCTAAGTAGGTTTTTAGCAAATTCATTAGTATGCTATTTTTGACGGTCAGCATCTCCAGATAAAACATGTTATATAAACATCAGCTGCGGCCCTCATCTGAATACCCTGAGTCCGCCTACTTAAATATTCCTAACATTTACTTATTTTTAGTTATTATGCCATCCGTGACTAGGCTTCGTGTTTTTCCACTACAATTAGAATTACACTCACGATTTTTGAGTTAATAGGGACACTTTTCCCTACTAGATTTATTGAGCACAACTTTGTTCTTTGATGTGCAGCGATTGTACTCGTACCAAGTAGATAAACGGTATGTAAAGTGTACCTACCACAATATCTCGAGGTTTTTCCAAGTGACTACAGAATATGTTTTCAAATGTTTAAAGTGTCGGCAACACATGTTTGATTCCTCTAGTGTTTGCAAGCGCCCATATACTTCGGTAACAACTTACCATATAAGACGTATGTATATTTTTTTCCAGTTTGTGTACACGTACCCACCGCTATTTATCAGCTGTCCCTATCCTCAAAGGTTTGCTGGAAGGAAATTCTTGTTAGGGATAAGCTCGCCTTTGTACATGTCCTATATGTAAGCTTTTTTGTCTGTATTATCTTGTGTGTACAATAAAGAATAACGAGAATTTACAACCTATCTAGTTCGTACCACTGGTCCGTTTACATTTAGCGGCATTTTAATGCCATAATTAATAAGTAAAATAGCCATTAACCATTCCACAAATAAACTTTGTAATTAATAAGTACCATAAACCTATTTTGTTAGTCCAATCATAATTGAGTTTAATCATAAACTATAACATTACAATACAATATTAGCCATGGAACTACACAACCAGTAATGAAAACATGTGGTTTTTACAGCAGCTTATATTAAAGCTGAAAATGAATGATGATAGGTATGCATTACGGATATGGCTTAGCTAGACAGAGCGTGGGATAAAGGTGGTATCGGCGATGCACAGAAAAATATTTCATACTGTAGACATGTACCTACATACATGAATTGTGCCCTCCAGTGATATGTGGTGATGAAACCTATTTAAGAACCAACCAGACACACAGTTTATTGCAAAACACCGCATTGAAACCCAATAACCCGTTTTGGAAATAAATGGTAACAGACAAAGAAACCCACAAAAAATAAACATTTCTTACGGAAAATGCAAAATAGACTTTTCTGATAGATAACGCTTACCACAGAATTTTCAAAACTCTATGCTTTGTAACAACAAATACATTTTTATCTGTCAAATTACCTTGAACCTACAATGAGACCAGATATAAGATTGGTTAAATACCCACGGAGTAAGATTAAATCATAGAAATTATAGCTAAGAAATGATTTGAAACTTGACCACTGACCAATAATAATGCAGCTGCAAACTGTCAATTCCATAGAAAGTGCAGGAAAGGTAAGTTACTTCTACCTTACTGATAATATACCTCTAGTATAAGCTTGCCTGCAACCGCCTAGCTATCAATGTGGCAATGGCTTTTCATTCGAAAATAATACGACTGAACCCATTAACGAAAGCACGTAAAATCCATTTTGGATTTCATTAAATTTTATTTAATAAAAGTCTGCTACGGGCTTGGATATCAAAGTGCGATATTTGTGTGTTATTTTATTATTGAGTAGTTGAAAAATAACAAATGTTCACTATTGGCTAAAATTTGCGGAATAATTTCACTTTAGTGAATTTTTAACATCCGTACATAGGTACGACAACAGCTCAAGATTTACTCAAGCTTACTTTCGTGTTTTGGTAATAAATCTTATCCTAATAATATTATAAACGCGAAAGTTTGTAAGAGTTGATGTTTGTTACTCTTTCACGAAAAAACTACTGAATGGATTTTGATGAAACTTTTCAGTAATATAGTTTATACATCAAAATAACACGTAGGCTACTTTTTATTCATGTATTTTCAAATTGACGAGGTGTAGTATGTAGAACTAGACTAAGTAACTACTTATAATATTTTGGTAATGTGTTATTTATATGGCAATAAATTATTCTATTCTATTCCGAAATAAAGCGCTTGACAAAATAAAAATACGCAACGCTATTCAAAGGCCATCAAGTCCCATCTGTGTTGAATTCGCAACCTTGCCATACCGTCTGTCCAGCACACAATAGCATGACGTCAGAGGCGCCTAATAATAATTAGAAGTCTATAAGCAGCGGAAACGTGACCGATCAGCTATCAATATCAATCGGAAATCTAAATCTAACCTCACCTACCGCAGACAACTGTAAATCAGCGTATACGAAGATAAATGGTCAAGAAAAGACGTGTACGGTGTTTCGGCTGTTGATCTATCTCTGGTTTTCGTGTTTAGGTGCGTTGGTACACTTTGACCCATGTTTGCATAGTGAGAAGAACCTTCTAATGCCATTATCGATTAAAGGGTTTTTTTGCGATTTTTGTCTCAACAGCCTTCATTGCTTTATGCGTGTTTTGTCTATAGGCAGAACGGCCTATTGTATAATGATTTAGTAAATTTTAAGTTAAGTACTCGATAACAAGGTTCTTTAACTTTTGCTTTAATTAAAAAAATAACTGGTAGCATTTTGATGCATTTTCGTTCGAATTTAGTAAGAACAGAAAACCTAAGTAAAAGTACGATTATAATGGCAGAGATTGTATGCAAAATAGATGCCATGACCAAAATAAGCGATTGAAAAATACGATAAAGTCAATCAGTGAACATCAACTCTTATCTAACATCATCTATATTGAACATTGGACGCCATGACACACCAAACGAATTGGTATTCCGATAACAGGAGCCCAAATAAAAAACCTTTCATTATTCAAATCATGCATCTTAGGAGTAAGAATGATTGGCAAAACATTAGGAAGGCATGAAACATGTACACATGTTCGCTGATTTGAGGTACCTATGATAAATCTTTTGTTTTGCTCCGTTTGGGATTGAATGTAGATACGGGTTGTGTTTTTTTTACAATAATAGACCTTCTTTTGGCCATAATCTCACCTGGTGGTAAGTGATGACATGGCCGACGATAGAGTATGAAGGTCTAGATGATACCCATTAACTTTGATCTTGAAGAGACCCAGGTTTTAATTTACAGGAAAGAGTGTAGTGTAACATGGACTTTTCTGAAGAAAATGAGATGAGAGCTCTTCCTTTTATTTCTCAACGATAAATCGAAATACATGGAGTTTTTGATTGGCGTCAACCCGTGACGCTGAAACGTCGGGTAATAATAAAAAAGGTAAACGCGATAAAGACCCATATAAATCTTATAATTATAATTATTAATAGGATATTATAAAATCTTGTGATTTCCGCTAAGTGTACGTTAACACTCTAAAAACTAAATAACCATGAAAAGCGTTGCTTTCCCAAGAATTATATGAGAAAAATAAGCTTTGAATTCACTAGATCAACTAGACAATCGGTACGATTTAATTTTTTTAAAAGTCCATGGACGCCTATGGCGATGAATTCACCTTTGCTTCAAAAAAGGAACAAAAAACTATGTTTTGTCCAATTGCCCACTAAAGAATTCGTTGCACTTTTACGAATTTTATTTTGCGTCACCTCAAGTTAGCGGGTGGTAGTACTCGATAACAATATCTGCGAATAATCAAAACTTGGCTTTATTTTACCATTGAAACACTTATTTTCCTCAAACTATCACCTCTAGACCATTGGAATTAGGACAAGTACGGTTTGTAGAATATTTTTCGGTTGTTATTGGTTGGTTTTTCAAAGTGAGGTGAATAGTAACTTATCGTCGGTTTTGTTCTGTTATTGCATAAATCATGCATTTATGACAGTTGGGCAAAAGCATTGTCCACCTATAGAATAATAATGTGGTGTTTTATTATCGTTAAACAACGTAAACAGCGATTTAAGTTTTATTTTTACCTGGTGATTAGTCAAGGTACTCGTAAAAGAGCATAGTTTTTTGAGATAAAAGTATGCTCCAAACTTCAGGTTACAGGAATCTCAATTCAATACCACTCAATAAATTTACTACTTTCTCATGGTAGGTGTACAGATAGTATTTATAAGTAGGTATTACATATTAACACCGTCTAATGGTAGATATACCAATAGATAGGTAAAAAGGTCGAGGTTTTGTGTAAACAAACTAGTAGTACTAACCCATAAAATAAAGTTAAGTAATCTGAGCCACCGTAGAGTGAATTCTTTCACACCAGAATTCTTAGCTAGACATGTGGACGGTGATAGTTATATAGGGACCTAGTATAAATATAGTTCAACATATTTATTGTGATTATAATATTCAGGTCCGTGTAGTGCGTCCATAAATCCTCATGTCGGCTGTATCGGCACGGCAACTCCTGCGCAGTAGGAGTCTATAACATGGAGCTGATTATTTGGAGGAGGTGGTTTACTAATCCTAACCTACTAATATTATAAACGCGAAAGTTTGTGAGGATGGACGTTTGTTACTCTTTCACGCAAAAACTACTGAACGGAATTTGATGAAACTTTACAGTAATATAGCTTATACATCAAAATAACACATAGGCTACTTTTTATCCGGGTACCACGCGGGCGAATCCATAGGCAGAAGCTATTATATATAAAAACTGTTATATTATTTTATTTCATATCGCCAAGTAGTTGTAGCTACGGCAGTACGAACATGTGAACCAAAAATATTATAAATTTTAGTACGTTTTTATATCATCATCTTGGTTTCAGTCTAATTGGACGACCTGGGTGGCGTGGCGGGCGAGTAGCCAGCTGATATGCAAGAGGTGAAGGTTTGATTCCAACTGCGGGACCAATGTTTGCATGTTCTGCTAATATATTGCTGTGATTCTATGACATTGCGCCGGTATAATAGATTGCTTTTTATAACATCACTAGCTACTGTCCAAGGAAAGGCCTGCGTGGTTTCCGGAAAACTTACCGTTGAGGCAGCGTTCGTATCCCACGCTCAACCATTTTTTCGTCGACTTATGTTGCAAAATTGGTCTCCACGAAAAGTAATTTTATTAAAACGGAATAATGTACAGCCTATGTCAGGCTGTACATTATTCCGTTTTAATAACCTTGAAGGTCAATTCTATTATTGGTGAAATATTTTTTTAATCGGAGTGGTTTCGGAGATTATCTACCAAGCTTACAAACACACTAAAAACACGCAGACGTCTATATTTCCCATGATGTACCCATCATGAGGATGCCTCCTCAAATACATACTCAGTGAAAAGATCTGTGAGGATCAAATGTATAATGATTATTCATTATGCCCGTTTAAACGTTACATTTGGTACATACCCGCGTTTTGCAAGCAGTTAGCATTCCACGCGACATTGCACGCCCATCGTCAATTACTGGAACACTAAATGATTGCACATAGAATTTTTATTCTAGGAAATGCCGGTTTCCTCACAATGTTTTATTTTGGCCGTTTTGAGCACTAAATCTTTTTATAATTTTAGTATAGATTGCATTAATAATGTAAATATCCCCGCCATCTCGCAGTAGTTCGTTGCTCGCGAATCGTGCGCAGAGCTGCGCAGAGATAAGATAAAGGACGCGTGCGCCCCGCCGCGACCACTAATTAAGTCTTTAACTTCAATATGATTTAGTTTATTTAATAAACGTTACACCGGTAACGCTCGATTTTAAGGTTATCGCAGTTTCGATTTAATTGATTAAGGTGTTGTGATTGCGGCGCCATTTTTGATGAATTGAATCGAAACTACCTTGAGTAATAAAATTATAATAATAAAATGCTTTATTACGTTAAAATTGTACTAACAAATAACTTCACAATTGGGTTCTTACACTAAATATTTAAAAATCTTACCTTAGATTAGCTCTGTTCGCCGGACTAGGTCTAAATTAGCTTGTATAGCAGAGTCATGGGGCCTGTATAGCGGGGTCAGTTTTAGTGCATGATATGTTTTCTTAGAATCTGCAATAATATTATCCATTGCTTTAATTTTAGGTTTAAAGCGTGTAAATCTTCTGGCCAAAGGAGCAGTTACAAAGATTATTATCTCAGCTGCAGTTGGTAGATGTTGTTTGGCAACTAGATTTAGCTTGCGCTTGCTTCAGTGTGATAACCATGAAGACTGCGTCTGGGCAAACGTAGTGTGGAGCGCCCCCCGAGTAATTGGAGCGATGACTTAAGACGGCGGCGGGCAGAAAGTGGATTAGAACGGCCTGTGACGGCTCAGTGACGCGTATTGGCAGACTATGTCCAGCAGTGGACCGATGATTATGATATTTTTTTGCGTTTTCAATAAATTCAAGAGCGTCTTTAAAAAAGTATAAACAATCCATTTATCATTAAATGCATGTCTTTAATTTATGTTGTATTCTTAAGACGACCACTGTGGCTCAGTGGACGAAGGCCTGTCTGACACGCAGAAGGTTGCGGGTTCGTTTTCTGCCGCGGGACAAATATTTGGTCTGCAGATATTTGTCTCGTTCTAAGTACTTATAATAAGTATGTATTTACAAAAACAAATGTATTAAAGTACCTAGTATGTCAGTCATATAGTTCTCATTACACACGCTCTCCTTACTATGGGGCTAGATGATGCTGTGTGAAAATATCCAGCAGTATTATTATTTGTTACAACAGACTTTCTTGTCACAACACAATATTGCACTCAATGTTGTTAGTTCAAATACTCGAGTACAACATGAAGTGAGTACATATCGGAACTGGATCGGCTGGGTGGTGGGTCCCCAACTAATTAAGATAACTCAATATGTCTAGACGAAGTATGGCTGCGCGCACGCAAGATAGCCTTTCGCGTTCAGATTACGAAGCAAATTGTTTGATGTATGTGTTTTGACTTTGGCGATTTACTGTTATTGAGAAGTATTCAATGGTTCTCATTATTCAAGCATCTGTCATCTATCTTACTTACTTCTTACTGAATACTAAATATTACTAAAAAAATAATAATGCGTGACTAAATCACTGCTTGACTTAAAATCAACGCAGAGCTAAAGGCTCTAGAAACCTCAAATTTGAAAGGTATGTACCTTTTTGTGCCAATACGGCACCTTCCACGGTGCGGTGGATAGATAGCCGGTTTAGACAAGTGAGTTGCTGGTATGATTCCCGCAGACAAATAATTTCATAATATTCGTCTGAGCCTGAATATTTGTTCCGAATCTATCTAGATGTTGTAGTAATCATATTTCTTTATATCCACAACAGAAAGAATCCTATATTAGGTAGGTATTATTATTTATCAACATAATAAACATCATATAGCGACAGATGCAGAACTTAGTTGTTTTTTTTTGGGAAATAAAATAGTACTTTATATTAGAAGGAAACTGACTCTGACTTTGTTAGCAACATGCTTTAGGGCTCGACATTGTCATAAATAAACAAAAATGTTTGTAACATGAAAATGCCTAATTAAACAAGTAGTAGTACCAAAACCCGATATCGTGGGCATCTCACCATCACGAGCGAGCCACCTAATAAACTGAAGTCTCACGTTCCTAATTAGACACTTAATTATAAGCCTTTCATGGGAGCCTTAATTCCGACATAAAAGACTATCTAGTTGCCGTTTTCGACCGGATTTTGTTTCTAATTACGTGGATTTTGATAACAGTTTGTAGTCATCGTAAATGAGGTGACTAACGTTTGGTATTCTTTACCCGTGACGTACAAGAGTTGTTTGTTTGTTTGTGTGTCTGCCACCGGTTTTTTTTCTTCAAAATAACTTAACAAAAAAAACAAATATCGTGAGTAGTTCTTGCATAGGTTTTAGGTAACTACACACGTCACTAGGGGGCGCTGAAATATGTGATGGAATACAAAGAGAGCGTTTTAAAGTAAAAAGCCTTCTATTTCTTGCAAAGAACTTTGTAATAGGAGTTTGTAATAGGTAAGTATTTAAGTATAAAACCATATAACACCCACAGTCAAATACATAGATCTAACCCCACACTAGGATTGCCCGTGTCGTGGAAATGAAAAAGATATTTTGTTGAAATACCTAGTTATCCTTCTAAACAATTTTATTTGTATTTTTAGCTTTCGCATGAGAATGACGTATTTTTAAATCCTATTTTGTAATCTGAAATTTCAATAATAAAACAATTGGAGCATTTTCTTCAAACACATAATCTACTAGGGGACAAGAACCAAGTCCCTAAGGCTAAGTGTGCACGCTCGACGAGCTAAATAATAGGTAGTCCTATCACAGATTACTTCACAGCTACTACGTACCAGGTGGACCACAGTCATTATTCTTACGGTAATCCGGGAATACACCCTGATTTATGGGGGACCTACAGACGGACAGCCAAATTTAGGTGTTTTATAAAAAATGGAGCTTACTTTCTTGAGTTATAAATAATGGTTCAAATCCTAGGGTAGGAAGGGGCTTATACTCGTACTATGTAGATGACCTTGTATTATGAGAACGTAAAGAATGTCTGGTTTTTCTTATGTTTGCAATATTATGTTTTCTGAATGTACAAGTATGTCTGTGACGGTTTTTCTTAGTATTTTAATCAACTACAGTAGTATTAAAAAAAATTGGTACCTACAGCAGTAAAGTTGACGGTCTACCTAACTGTACCATTGACAGAAAGTGGAGCAATTCTTGACGTTATCTGGGATTATAGAAATCAATATTTAAAATATAGAAGGTATTATAGTGCTATTTTCATTTTCGTGTGCTATGTCATTCAAGACGTCGAGAGAATATAAATACAATCTAACTGCTTATAAAGTGTAAGCAAAAATAAATGCACACCCAAGAATTAAAACACAAAATAAAAAAAAAGCTTGACGTCACATACGTAAGAGCCTAGCCAAGCCAAATATTGCATTTTTGTTCATTCATAGGTATGTTTGTGTTGTTCATATAAATAAGGTCTAGAATATCATGGCAGGAGAATCGAAGCCCACATCCCGTGTCGGCCTCGCATGCACACTTCCTGTTTGGCACGACACCATGGCTACTTTTCTCAATACCAATGCTATTTCATTCCATGGTAGGTGCGTGTTATTTTTGCACCGATAGTCAAACGCGGCAAATTTCCAATTCTAAAATTTGGCGATGATAATAGAAATGATGAAAAACTATTTTCTGATGACTTACCTTAGAGCCTTCCAGTCTTAGATTCAAGGATTATATGATATTATATTTAGAGATTATGAAAACATAATAGAAAAAACATTCTAAATTGGATTTGATATCTGTAGCTGTTTTGACGAAAGTTCTAAGTTCTTTAAACTAAGTGTTATAATTTTCTTAGCTCTAGTCATTGCATTTGTAGCTGTATTGTTTATATACATTATACCACATTATGTATTTTATTGTATTGTAAATTATTTTAATTGCAGTTACACCACCCCTCTTCGCATAGGTACCTACTTTTAAATCAAGTCTATCCAAAAGTTGTCTGGAAGAGATCGATCTTAGCGATAAGACCGTCCATTGTATCACCACCTTGGTTAAGGATTCTTTGTGGTGTTTTGCAATTAAGAGTTATCTATCTACCTATTTGAAGTAATATTTTACATTGTCCTCGTAGCATGTGTTAAAGCTTTTTAAAAGGTATTGCATAAACTTCCAGGATTATTACTTGTTACTTGCCAATTTGCCTAACAAGGTAAGCAGAGATAGCATTCCTTTATGAATTTATGCATGTGGCGGTCCTCCCGCGTTTCATCGGGAGACTTTATTTTCACTAGCTTATACTTAATTAAACTAATTATTTGTATGTTAAGCGTGAACTGTAAATTAACTTCCGGCAACCTTTATCGGTCCAACCAGAGAAAGCAGAGTAGAATTTCACCCCAGCCTATACACTGCGTTGCCCGGTTCGTGGTCGCCAGTCGAGAATCTTCTTTGCCAGCGGTTATCGATTCTGCGAGGCCTGCACATTGTTTGCTTAGTCTCTGTTTGGTCTTTTTTAACATGTAGGAACTAGATGATTTTGAATAAAAATAAAAGTACGATGTTACAATAACAGAATTTTATTTAATGCAGATCCATGTCGCACTATAGCCGATATTGTACAAAAAATTATAATATCGCTTCCGTTCATATAATAATTATGATGTAATGATAGGTAATATAATAATATTACACAATTTTTCACACAGTTACAACCAAAACACAAACATTTAATCATTTTCTACACTAGATTTCCTCAAGGTTTTAAGTATTCTCTTTTATTAATTACTAATAATATTTTTACATTATAATAAATTGGGCCTACCTATTTACGTATGACAAATGCTTTCATTAAAGGACAAATTTTACGTATAACATTCATGAGCACGATTCGAATTAAAATAAATTAACAATTTATTCCGAAGGTAAACTTATAATTCACAAAATAAAGCCAAAACATTGCGTGACATATGAAAACAAGTGAAGCAATTTTGAATTTTGTAAAAATAACATAATTATTGCAAACTGACGAAGCTATAAAATACAAGACCGTTTATATTTACAATATTAACAAAAAAGTTTGTCAAGAAATTGATCATGATCTTTTCTGTTTTGGCAATGATATTGGTCTTTAAAGTAATGCAATAAATCATATTAATAAAAGGAACTTCAAAGAGGTACTAAGATGAGTCAATGATTAAAAAATCAAAAATAATTTGGCACTTTTAAAGGCGTAATAAAATTCAACAGAAAAGATCTTGATCACATACATCCTTACAATACAGAAGAAAAAAAGTACGTATATGTTTATAGGAATCCAAAAATATTACCACTACTGTATCTTAAAATAAATTATATTACTTAAATTTAATTAGCTATTCGTATACTGGGCACAACTAGTTTTGATTCATGTCATTTAATGTGACTATAGGTAATCTATTTTTCTAAGTAATAAGTTAAGCTATATCTACGAAAGAATGGAATATTTCTTCAAAATACTAAAGCCTTTCAAATTACGTATTTAGGATATCTAGCATGATGCAATGGATTCGAACGAGATGACTATCTAGAATACAGATGTGGTCTTGTTAATTTATTTGCATCACGCTAAAAGTATACTTGAACATTTATTTAGCTGCAAACTAAGGGCCTATATCACTTTCGTATATTTAGACGTATACAGACGTTGTACATCAGATTTCTGTTATAAATAGATACAAACTAACCCTTAACTATTTATGTACATCATTTGTGGGAAACTTGCTGCGACGATTAGGATGTTAAGAGTCCGCTGTAAGTGCATTTAGATTTTACAAAAGATTAATCGTCGCAGTCAACGCATTTTTCTCAATAAATAGATTAAATAAAGAACCCTAATTGTAACCTCTAAAATTGAAATGAAAATCTAAGCTAGTACATTTATTTAGTATCTAAATTTTAACTGATGGCAAGCTTGTTATTGACGCAGAGTTAACTTTATACAAATTTAGTTTAGTATATAATTGTACCTGACAGTGTACAAAAAAGAACAATAGCTAGCTTTTTCTAATTAGAGGTTTTATTTTTGCTGTGTGGCAAGCATTGCTTTATAGTACTTCAAAACTAGACAGATGACTCAGTAGATCTAGACAGTTAAAAATGTGGTTTCATATTGTTTCCAAGACATACACGTGACATACAGTGCCATCTAGTAAGCTTCAAGGAACTATGCCAGCATTTTACCTACAGATAAAAATACGACATTGTTAAAAAACTATGATTAGAAAAGTTTTTGTATACAGTATGAGCACTGTACGTAAGTAAGATATACTTGATACCATTTTTTTTATTTATATACGTTTTCGTCGCAAATATCAAACACGAACCAATCACAATACCATAATGATAATCACGTCAATGGGCTAAATTTGACATATGCGAAGAAAACGTTTACGTATTAAAATTAGCGTTTCGAATTTGTCAGTTATAAAGTTTTGATATAGAACCTGGATGTACAAAAAACAAACTATAGTAATAGAGAGCTGTGAAATCCCCGGCGATTCAACGCCGCGCGTTTGGGCAGATAAAGTGCGATTTCGAGTGAGCGATAGTGGGGCACGATTCGCACGATAAATAAAAACACAATTCCATTTGAAGCTCAGCGTTGCGGCGCGGCGGCCGCGTCCGTGTACCTCAGCAGGCGCTCAAGATTTATACACGGAGATGCGGAACAATATATCACGGTACAGAACAACGCGGGAACTCGACTCGACCTATTCCTAGCGCGGAGCAGCCACCGGCCCGATGGGACACGATAGCAGATCAACCCGCCAGATAGCCGCGGTCTCTCGCAACCGTGCCCTCCGATAAACGCTTCATGTCGCTTGCTGCTTCTATCTGAACCATCGACACATCACATTCCGCAAACATTACCTAATTATTCATCTATTTAGATTAGTAATGTGTTCGTACATAAGTCGAGCTAAGCGATAAATAAGCGAAGACCGAACTGCGTATTTTTCATCCGAGCTTCGTATAATTTATAGTCAACGATGATATCACGACTGGTTCTTTTATTTGTGAAATAGTGATACGTGGAGTGTGCTCGGTAAGCGTTACTAACGGGAAATTTTGACAATAAATCTTCGGGAGTCGATTGCCTAAGCGTTCGTGTGGGCCGGTATAAAAATTTATTCGATAGTCAATTTTGATATCTTGATCTCGCGACGTCAAATCGCGAGGGGGAGAGCACAGTGATTGGAGCGAAGCGAGAATATGCCAATAGGAGCACGCTAGCTTATTGATATTTACCTCTCTAACGACTAACGATAAGTATCGATAGACTCGACGGCCACCTGTAACAAACGGAAAAGCGAAATTAATCAAAAGGCCAATTAATAAAAAAGAAAAAAAAAACTGCGTTTTAGGAAATAGGTAACTTAAAGCCAAAGTGAGTCAACGGTGCTATTCAAGACTTTTATCGTCTAACACATGAAGTTGACTCATATGCATACCATCTAAATCAAGCTATGTAGCTTAGAAAGTAGGTATACATAACTCACAAAAAGCTGAGTAATTAATCATCCAGTCAAAAATACGTTCTCACAAACAAGGGCGGACTTAAAATGCAAATAATTCGCGCTCGCCCCCTGGGCATGTTAAAACAAACTCAGCATTCTAACAGCTTTCCATTATTTATAGCTTACGCGCACGAAACGCTTTTTTCTTTTTTTTCTCCAGTTAAAGTTAATTTCTAGCGTAATGTGTATTTGATAAAAGGCTGTATCTCTAGCGAGCAGGCTCCGTCGAGCCGGCTTCGAAATTAAGATGTAACATGATGCGAGAACGAGCAAGAGCTGCTAGATTTATTGCTATACCACTTTGCATATGCTGATTTACAAAGACATTGGAACTAACATGGAGCTGCCCTTGGTGTGTCAGGTGCAATTTTGTGTGACAAGGTTTGAAGCAGCCATTTACACATGTTACTTTTTTTACGCAACTTTTGACTTGCACATGTATGATGTGCAATTGTATGTATGTGAATTTGAAAAAAAAGTCCAGTATGCGTAATAACATATATTAAGAAAAAGATTGAATTTGTGGCTAGCATAAATATTGTTACTAAAAAAACACTTAATATAATAGCAAAATGGATGCGACGTAAGAGTATGTTATGGATGCGACGTAAGACTGACACAAATTAGATAAAAAGTTAAAACTGATTAAAACCGATGATGGGTGCACCGAGAGTTTACCAGAAGCAATAAGAGTTGTATTAGTTTACACAGCAGTGAGTGAAGTCAGACTGATTAATGACAGTTAAAGTTTTATGCAATCCAGATAAATAATAGAATTAAACAGCTCTACACAAATACACAGATGCTGATATAGCCCATTCGCGAGGCGCGCGCGAGAGAGACGGCGTCTGCCGGTCCGCAGTCAGCAGAAAGGAGCACATAAATGAAACGCTCACAATTACTACGCGTCTTGGTCAGCTTTTGTGCAACGCAGTTTTGCACTTTGCTTATAAAATGTTAGCTGTAAACGTTTTGAATTCTAAATAAAATTTTAAATCGTTGTGTGACTCACTGACTGACTGACAATAAACGTATAGCGTATAGTGATTCCTAGACCAAAACTAGCATATCATAAAGTAGCTACACAAATGTAAAACCTCATTGAATTTAATTTTATACGCAAGACGTGGCGCTGATGACATGTATGCTGACAAAAAAGTAAACATTCTTGTTATTCAAGAACTTGCCTGTAAATTTTACAAGTGTATTTGAATATCGAACCTATAATTTAAGATTTATAATGAAGATCTTTTATTTTTTTATTCGTGACTCAGCTTTGTACAACACTGTTCCTGAAAATCTTTACGAATAGCGAATCCATCTCTTTAGCTGGTAATGCCCAAATAGGTAGGTGATGACTGATTGGATGTTTTAAGGTAGTGAAGTGAATTAAAGTCTACTAAGCGTTCTAGATACATGTTCATTCAACATTAGATCACCATGATCAGACACATCATTAGCAAGCTCTAGTGACGCTAGCTAAGTAATTTTAGGCACGGTCAAAATTTGATAAATTGATTTTTTATTATTATTATTCGCAGGTGACCGTTAGTGGCACTTCCATTGCTTGGACCATACGGAAATGACAATCGCTGATAAAATATCCTGAACCAACCAAACGAAGATGAAGGTATATCCGATGGACCGATTAAAGTCAGTGAGTGGAAGTAGTGGCGGTAGCTCAAGACTGTTCGTCGTAGCACTTTTTGAGAACGCAGCAGTAAGGCTTATATAGACTGATACAAAGCTACGAAAGCATGTTTTTTTCTCCATTCTGCAGTTTGGTTCTGGTTTTATCAGAACCGAATGGAAGACCAACGTTTAATTTTCAAAAGCACACAATTCTTATTCATTAACAAAAAATAAACTGAATAAGTGTGGTTAAGTATTTGATTAAGTTGAGAGTCAGCACATAAAGTCAGCGGTACGAAATTCATCCAACTCGTCCGAGGAAAGTAATAAAGAAGAAGGACGCCAACCGAATAATTGATACGATTATGTGTTACTTTTACTGTAAGGATGGGCATGCACTGAACGAGCTGTTTGAACGGTAAAAACTGTGAACTTTTCTACGTTTTCATGTAAATGTAAGTCAAAATTAATTATGATATAGAAAATAAACACCCGTATATAGTCCTGACCCTACTCTAGGATTCCATACATTTGTCCCGCAGTGGGAAAAGAACCCGCACCTCTTGCGTCACAGCCGGCTACTCGCCTGTCGCGCCATTGCGGTCGTCATTATAAATTTAGGATGTAAGATGTTTCAATTACTTTCAGGCAACTATGAATCGGCCGATCCATTCTACGATCTAACTAAGAGATCATGTATTGTGTTAAATCGAAAGTTCTATGCATTGTAATAGATAAAATATTTTATTATGATTATAGGACGAGGATAGAGTAATCGAAGCAAATGGTGATGTTTAGGAGGCCACTGATAAGGATCATAATCATCAACAATAGCCAGCAGTAGTCAGCGACTAGACTACTCTCATCCACCGAATTTAAGCCGTCGGTTCAACGGATGGAAGCCTTTCCTGTACCGCGTCGTTCAGTTTGTGGTCACCATTCGAGAACCTTTATCCCCCAGAGGTTGTTGGTTCGGCGAGTAATAAGTTAAACATACCCAAAACCTTTTCAGTTTGATTAAAGTACGAACGTTTATTTAAAAAAATCAATAGAATGAATTGATAATCCGAAGGAAAGCAATCAAGTTTTCGTTCATAAATGAAATTACTCCTGAAACGGTCAACCACCTTCCAGGATTCTATTCTCGTCTTGATCGAGTTCAATATGAACGTGCACCAGAACAATGGAAGAAGGGCGCTCCGTCAAGTGCGAGAGCCCATAAATCCAGTAGGACGCGCAATTTGTTGAATTACAGCATGCGCCAGCCAGCCACCGGGCCGACGCGAAATTAGCTCCCACAGAGATAAATTGACGGCGGCCCGCTAAATAAATTATTTGGGAAAACCGAGAAAAAACGGGCATCTTCTTGATAAGGGTTGTGGCGATATAATGAAAATCGATCGAGTTTTAGATAAGTAGCGTATGGTAATGAACTGTGTCTTCACCTAGCAGCGAAGCTGAGTCACCCAGAGTCATATTATTAATAACAGTTATTTTTTTATTTCGTTCTCACAGTAGTTTGCTACACAAAAAAAAAATAGGTCTATGTCGAGCTTGTATTGTTATTTCTTGGCCACTCTTATTTGACCAGCATCTTTACTATAGGTACTATTGAGTACTAAAAAAATGGCTCTGGGGAACGACAGATTTTGACAGACTAAGGCAAAACTTCTGAAACGAACACTTCTCGAATTAAACTTTCCAATTTTCAAGTTTTAAAAGTTTTGGACATCGCTTAGCTTGTAAAAATAAATGCCATTATCTCGTTCCTATAGCCATTTTGCTAGTGTGATTCTAGGGGCAAGTTGAGGTTGATCCTGAAAACGTACTAGTAACCTAAGATGAAAGAACCAGTGAAGTGAAAGGATTTAGGAAAAATGCGCCTCTAGCTCCAATCGAAGACACGACACGTGATACGTTAAGAACTGTAATCCGAATGTAATTTTGGTATGGCGACTAACAGTACTTATTTTAACGTTGGAAACTTTAAAACCCAAAGCCATCCCTCAAAGGGTTGCAACACCCTTTCTTTCAACGGAATTAATCTGAGTTGTATATTCGAGATTTAGACGGCAATAAGAAAGATGCATAGGTGGGCTTAGAGGGGCGGGAGTGGCAAATTGTCTCAGATTCCAACCCTCTACCCCTACAGAATTTTATTACATTCGTTAACGCATAAAACATTAAAACATAAAGCTTTATTTGCATGCAAATTTTTACACTTGTGGTGTGTGAGGGTAATGTTTTAGCGATACGACAAAAAAAAATCTATGTCGAGCCGAATAAATATTATTTGTTTCATTTCGAAATTATGTTTATTATGTTTGAAAGTAACATTATTTAGTTTTTCATAATTTTCACTTGCACTAACATTTTCTGTTGCATTCATATATTTTTTTACACTAAACCTTACCTAAGCCCCTCAGGGGCAGAGTTAGAAGACACTCTATGATAGTACACACTCATATCTTTTATTTTTAAGAAACGGAATAAAAAATGTTTATACATAAAAATATTGTTTAATCAAACTATCACGGTTCATTTTATTTATTTTGAAATTGGGTTCCATTTTTGAAATCTAATCCGGGGACGGATAACCAACCTATCACGGAATATTTTATTTTCAAATCGGAATCGAGGGTTCCATTTTTAAAATCTACTCCGGGGACGCCCCCTGCGTACCTGAGCGGAGTGGCCATCAATTTCACCCTCGACGTATGCGGCCCCTGCGTGACGTGCTCTGAACGCCATTGCTGTTGTCTATTATCTGACCTGTATTTTTTTCTTAGAAATGGCATCGCATAGTGTACGCATGGCGCGCGGGTTCTCGGCGGTTATAAAATTTTTCACATGCGTTCATCATCAAACTGAAGAGTCGTTGAAAAGAAGTACAAAGTATTTAAAACTTTTATATTCAATTGTAAACTAAATAATTTAACGCCTTACAAAATTACAGTTACATTGTTTACTGTTTTAGGTTACAAAACAAAAAAAATGTGTGAAAATAAAATTAATATTAAAAGAGGAAGTGTCTACCTACATAAGCACCCATGGAAGATATTGCACACTACTCTACTCGGAACATTTATCTGGATTTTGGAAGGCACACGCTAAAATTTTGGTCGCTTTAAGCTGGGCGTAAATTTTCCAAAACATGACACTGGAAAAAACGATCAAAACTGAACGTTTATTTTAAATATGGAACGAAATAATGTTAATACTAATTAATAACTTACACAGCATTATTTATAACAGACTAGCCTCTGGCCACGATTACGCTCGCGTTGTACCTATGTGGTAAAAGTAGCCCATGTGTTATTTTGATGTTTCCTACTACCATTATAAACGCAAAAGTTTGTGAGGATGGATGTTTGTTACTCTTTCTACTACTGTAATTTTTTATTAAAAACCATTCAGAAGTTTTTGCGTGAAAGAGTTACAAACATAGTTACATCCACAAACTTTCGTGTTTATAATAGTAGTAAGATAGGCTGAGTTTACATATAGGTCATTTTTCAGGGAGTAATAAATTTAAGTGCTCACGATACGGCAATAGACTCGTAAACTAATTTGTAGTTAATTGACCCAAAATCATAAATACGGCGTGAAATCCAGTCAATGCTTCAACCTTTTTTTAACTGACGGTAGAACACAGCGCATGTCCATTATCCAGCCATGCATTATTCAAACTTCTTATAACCTACTCCGAGGGCTATGCTCATAAATTCACATATCTCTTCCCTGGACCAATTACATGAAAGTTTTTAAAAGCTAACCGTTAGTTAGCGCATGCGCATTCTTGTTGAGTTGTCGCCATATTGAACTTTCACACTAGCAATATATTAATTTTATTTTTAGGCTCGCCTAATGCGCTCGACGTGCTCAGACTAATCTTTATTTTTTCTCACTATTTATTTCTGTAATGCTTTGTAACACCACTTTGGTTCAATGAAGAGCTGTAAATAGAATTGTTATATCGTTTTGAAGTTCGAACTAGTTGTATAGATATCCTCATATTTAGGGGTCCGTAGTCATCACGGAACCCTTAAAGTTTCGCCATGTCCGTCCGTCTACCTGTCTGTTTGTCCACGGCTTAGCTCAGAGACTCTTAGTACTAGAAACCTGTAATTTGGCACCCCCTCCACCCCCGACCTAAACGGTTGTTTTTTGAATATGTGAAAAAAAAACATAAAATTAGTATATACAATGAAGTTATAAGAAAACTATCACAAGTAAGTAGGCTTTACAAGTTAACGAGTAATAGTCGACCAACTTATAAAATGTACTTGGAGAAGTAAAAAAGATAATTTTGTACAAATTCCAATGAAAATTAGGTACTTAGATAAAGTTGTTAGTAAAACAGGGTGTGGGTAAAACAGGTAGTAAATATAAGTTTATGAGTATCTACGGAACCCTATGCTGCGCGTGGCCCGAAACGCACTTGGTCGGTTTTTATTATTATTTATTTAAATCATCTACGGTAGCTTTGTGAATATGCTTCTTTAAATCTAGCATAGAGTTCAACATTGTTAATATGTATTCAAACAATATAATTATAAAACATTTAAAACTAACCACTATACGCACTGCTACCTACAGAGTTATAAATTAAAACTCGTACGAATACTGGCAACAAAAAAATCTGGCAAATATTGCGAGAAAAAAAGCCGTTTAATCCAAGTTTTGTAGGTTGGTATTGTGCAATAAATCAGCCAGTCGTCGGCTTCGATGCCAAGGAAATAAGATGAGATCGAGATGCCAAAATTGCATATAGACTACATAGACGGTACTGCGCTTTTGCATGAATAATTAAAACAAAAATTCACCAAGCTCTACTTGAAATCAGCATTTTGACATTATTTAACGAGAAAAACTTTATAATTTCTCAAACATAAATACAGCTAGGCAAAAAATAATTAGTATGAACGCATTTTTGCCAAACGATACTTATTTTCATCAATCTGTATTTATTTTGCGGGATAATATTAACAGGTTTTTGAAAAAGTCTGTCAATTTTCTTATCAATCTGGGTAAAATTCTATCCTACAAATATTATAATGCGAAAGTTTGTGTGTTTAGATGTTTAATCTCCGTAACGGCAGATATGATTTGGATAAAATTTGGAACAGGTATCGTTCGTTTGTAATTAAAATAACACATAGGCTATTTATCCGGGTAGGTAACATGTGGGCAGAGGCCAGTGACCAATAGACGCATTCATCTAAGTTCACCGTATGAGCTTGTGACCAACTCTGGTGTCGATTCTTCGTCTTATAATATTAATGCTGGACACTTTCACACGCATCATCTAGCCCCAAAGTAAGCAGAGCTTGTGTTATTGGAACTACATGACTGGACTGATACATTATTTTTTTTTGTAAATTCATACATATTATACAAAGAAAAAATCCAGACCCGAGACCTTTTACGTCTCTAACATGACTCAACTTTGATAGCTGGGACTGTCATTTTAAGCACGGAAATTCCCAGACCCATCCAAATGGTCATCTGGCGGAGCGCTGGCGCGACCTCTGGATTGTCGTGCGTTCACACCTGGTCGTCAATCAATGGATAAAAGCACGTGCTCAAAACTATTTGGAAAAACATCGTGGGCATGCCCCAGAAATAAAACTTAATAGGCAAATGTCATCGGTAAGTGTTCCGATAAGCGGCAAAGGGCTTGTAAACTATCACGTGGAATGGTCACTACTATGCAAAAACGTGGGCATGAGCCAAATTCAATATTTGGACGCACCTCTGACTACCCACTACTTGGTAACCTCAAGGTTCTACGTACTGTGTGTATTGTATTTCTGAGAATTACCGTCTTAGAAATTACAGGTAATAAAAATGTCTTTGCTCCATGAACGTTTTTTTTTTCAGTAAAAAGCACAAACAGACCTCAGAGAGAGAAAAATTAACAGCATTATTTAGAAGAATTTATGAGATAGCTCCTTAGCTTGTAAATCTTAATTACTATTAGCTCAATCGAAATCAAACAAAAACGTAAAAAAGACTTGAGTAATCAATTATATTTTATTCTTAAATAAAATTAAAGTAAAATCTTGTAGAAGTCCTTGGACTTAGGCTTAAATAATGTCATCACAAACGATCTTGGGGTTCCTCCATCCAACGACTTCCCTCAACCTTTAAAAAAAAATGTGATCAGTCTATCTAGGAAGGTATCTTCTAGAGCAGGAGTCCTTTGTCGTCAACCCTATGAATCGAGTACCAGGACACGTACAAGCGGTGAAAAAACATTAAACAACGTAAAAAGAACGCTGCCAGGACGCTTGGCAGGACTTTTTACTAGACTTTTTTCTTGACTGTACCTAACCTTCATCACTTCATCAAATTTTTCACAATGAGTCTGTTGATCAAATGTTCAGACCCATAAACTAAAGAGGAATACACATCCATACAGCAAGCTTTGTTATTGATACTTCACGTATTGAAGTCTCATATTTCAGTGCAGTTGCAAGTGCTCAGTCGTTTGCACACACCTCGTAAATCTCCGTATGATTTGTAATAAAACTTCGAGACGCCACGCTGGCCTGCAGGCCAGTTGACTTCAACAAGAGGTCTTCTTTATAGAAATATGTTATTTATGGACTGGCTTTTAGCGATGTGCCTTACAGATTTGATAACACCTACCAGATACGGAACCTGTGGCTACGATTTTCAGTTGAAACAATATTGAGAACAAATAGAAAATAAATTTTAGCGTTTGATTCTCACCGCACCGGAAATTTCGAGACATATATTTTTAATTATGCTCGTACTATTGTATACTAGTACTCTTATTATTAATGGGAAAGTTTGGATGTTTGTTGATAAAAATCCCCGTAATTGCAATACTGATTTGGATACAAGTTACAATGGGTGCTGGATAGTTAAGGAACTGTTAGGAATGAAATAATATTATGTAACAAAATAAATAACCCATTACCATTTATCTTATATTGGTTTGTTATAAGAAGATAAATCGTGTTGATGCTGCTAAAACATTGTTCATCACACATATTACTATTTCATCCCTTACTAAGAAAACACTCCCGAAAAGATAAGAGGATACCTTCTATTATACCTAATCACGTGATCTGACGATAAACAATAATTCACTTATTATTTATGAAGGTCTTTTCACACTTTCTTTTTTCCTATTACTAAGAAAAATAACAGGTCATGACCATACATCAACGACGATTCTCGTTACCGAAATCACGTTTATCATAAGTCACATTTGTCTAAGGTTTTACGTTTGCGTCGCATGCATAGAGGCGTATGTTACGTTTTCGGGAAAATGGATTTTCGATCTTTTTTCCTGTCGCAAAGCGTTTATACTTATGCGGCAGGGTTGGGGGTTATAAGACGGTGTAGTGGGCGAGGTGTTATAGAGAAGAGTCGCGAGCCACACACGACGAATTACGAGCGAACCCGGGACGCGGGTTGAGTTATGTGACCGCGATATATAATATTTATGATAAATGTACTACATATACATTTATCATAGATATATAATATTTATGATAAATGTATATGTAGTATTTGGTAAAATCTAGTTAAGTTTTGGAGTTGGGTTCTGTATTGTGTGTAAGAATAGTTTGGCGGAAATATTGCTCTCGATTCACTTTGCAAAATGCGAAAGTCACTTCATCTAAGCAAAGAGCAGTAGGTACTTGTAAGTACCCGGGTATACTCGATAATTAGTAAATTAATACAAAAGTTCAAAGTAGGTATTAACTCGAGTTCTTAAGACAACAAACAACCGCTTTAAAAAAACAATGCATAACCTGTTATTGTTAAATATATGTTTCTACAGATTTGCTTGAACAATGTCTGAGCTCAATGCTCTGAAAAATTGTATGGTTTATAAATAATAGTAATAATGCTAGACATTTTTCACACAGCATCATCTAGCCCCAAACTAAGCAGAGCTTGTATTATGGGTACATATATATTTTGTAAATAAATACATATTATACATATAAAACACCCAGCCCCGAGACAAACATTTGCTTATCATACAAACATTTGTCCCGCAGTGGGAATCAAACCCGCAACTTTCTGCGTCTTAGGCAGTCGCCCACTGCGCCACAGAGGTCGTCAAATAAAATATGATGATGCAAGTAACATTGGTTACCTACATTAAATTATTTATGCTTGTCGTAAATTTAACTAATAAATAATAATAATAATTAATTTAGTTTAGTCATATTGATTGCATTTTCATGTTATAGAGAGAGCGACTCCAATAATATTATCACAACATAACATGGCGTGAACTTTTATGTTATTACAATTCAACACAGTGTTTTCAGCGGCGCAAGATGGCGTCGCGACGCGATTTGTCAAAAGGGAAAACAAACAGCTCAGAAATAGTTGCAGTTGACAAGTTTATAGCGCGCCTCGCTTCGGCCCGTTCTTACGAAATTATACTAACAGTAACTGCTAAGGAATTTTATTCAACACCCAGCTTTTCCACTCGCTGCCTCACTGATTTACGCGGGGCTTCTATTTTGGAGCTTTAAACCGAGAAAATATCGCTTTATTTACTCAATCGAATCCTACAGAATAGTCGGGTAGGCGCTTTTTATGTTCTGTCAATGTCAATGAATATATTAAATTTGAATCGAGAATCAGTAGTCATGTTCGAAAATTCAAGTTATGGCATTTGAAAAAAGAATCACTTATTCCAAACAAAGTAAAATATTTCAAAACAGTATTTATACATTATGCAATATCACTGTTCCTGATGACATAAATTTTTGGGACCCTACTTGATATCATCCATGATCTACGCGCTGACGATGTGAGCGTATTTGTTTTTGTTTTGTAGGTAGGTAAATAGGTCCTTCAAGTTAGTCGTTGACATAATTAAACCAGCACAATTAGAAATAAAAAGTTAGTATCTAAGAATCGAATTTTAGACAACCTCTTATCTTGTGGCCGATAAAGATAGGTTCAAGATAAACAGGTTTATAATAAAATGTTAGGTACTATTTACAAGCTGAATTAAAAATGATGGCAATCTATTCTTTAGTCTTTCTTTTCAAGCTCTCGAAAACCACGTATCCAAGTCGGGACACGTAACTAGTTTCTGCGGATATTTGTCTAAGCAGCGATGTCGGAAGAGGGATGTGGTAAGGCGGCCTGCAATGCTGCGACATTAGAAAGACAAAATATATAATGTGAAATTCGAAAATAGAATTATTTGTGCACACATTTAAAAACGCTGAAGATCCCTTTCAGCGTTTTTAAATCATCGTTAAGAAACCGCATGCCGGTTATGGTAGAACCAAAAGTTCGAAGGTATGATGGTATGAGGAATGTACTGAGTATGGATCTGAAGACGCTTATCACAGGGATAAAGGCATAGGGACTTCATAATAGGAGCATGTTTTTTTTTATATTACTTGATTTTTTGTCACGGAAATCTGAATATAATCTTTCATGTTAGCAAATTCAATTGGTATTCATTAAAATTACAAGGATCATTTAGAATTATCGACTTAATGAACTTGGTCTGATTTTGTATATAGTGGATTTACGTCGATTCCTCGCAACTAAGCCTCAGGCAACAAACTCAACTTGGTTTTTTATGATCCTTCATTTAGCTTTAGTATAGCGCCAATCAATTAAAGTGAACTTAAATCACTTCGGGACATCCGCTAATATACGTCTTTATTCAACTGCTTTAATGTAGAATACAAACAGATCGAGACAGATGCTTCAAGAAATTAAAACGATATTCGAATTCGCGCGTCTGCAGCGCCCTTCGAGGGTCGTACAACTTACGCGGGCAAGAGCGCAACAAGAATAATACAAAATGTTTTTCATTTTCTTTATGTCACCCCCGGTAGTCGTAAAGGCATTAAGCGTGACCAAACTTTTGTTTGATACGCGAGATATAAGTATTCTCGCAACGTTGTTTTACTCCGACTTCAAACTCGAGTTAGACTACTAGACTACCTAGATGGTTATAAAGGGGAGCATCTTTTTTGGTACAGTAAAATATGGTCTCAGGAGTATTATCATCATCATCATCAACCGAGATATAGATTTTTTTCCTAAACTGTCACGGAAAAAGGTTTGAGCTGTCTCGATTTGCAATGGTTGCTTTAGTCAGGTTTAAAAATAACTGCTGGGGAATATTCTTGAATGACGACAACAAGTGCAGCGTAGAAAATCCCTCCATCTGAGGAGCTAATAGCATTTTAAAGGAAAGTCGGTTGATCGAGATGGCTTAAGATCGTTTGAAGCACTCTTTGTGGGAAGCATTATGTCCAGCTGTGGACTTCTACGGGATGTTTATGAAGATGATGAAAAAGTAACCTTCTTTGCAGGTATTTGGTTTAGATTAGATAGATAACTATCCTATGATAGGTATTTTCGTAGCTCCCGCTGGCCATCTTACTTTGAAACCACCAGGGCACGGAAAGGATGCTGAAAGGTGCTAAGTAACAAATTTTATCAAACTGTCCATGACAAATTAAAAAGTACTTACACTGTTTAAGACACCGTAAACTGAACTCGAAATCACAATTTAATCTACGAAAGTCCACACACGTACCGAAAACAGCAAACCTCTCAAAATCACGTAAACACTTACTGGAAAATTAACAGCTTCAATTACTTACAACTACCGGTGCACTATCGCAGTGAACTAGTACTACCTACCTGTGGCTCTCTCCTACTCCTAATGGTCCGGTAATAATATTTTACGACCATTTACCTTTGTAAACACGGATAAAAAGCTCTTACACGAATTTACGCTGAAAAAACGGTCCACAATTGCGTTAACGGCATCCTTTTTTTATGAAGAACAACAATAAAGCTTCTCTTTTTTCGAATTTGTCACGCTGCATTCTATTTTTGAATACGTCAAAGCCATTCTTTGTTTTTCTTGGGAAGCTTGATTTTAAATTCGGATTGTTACGTTCTATTTTTGAAAAAGTAAAAAAGTACTCTTTGTGTCAAACTTTTTAGAGAAAGCTAGAACACGAGCAGTTTTTTTTTGGTTAAAGAAAGCATGATGCAACGAAGTATCGTTCTAGGAAGTTGCCGACGGGATGGGGATGTGCCAAAAAGAGATAAAGTAGTTTTATTGATCTATACGGACGTTCGGGAGCGAGTGTGAGTTGAATGAAACGAAGATAACTTGCCGCCCCAAGTTATCACGTCCTTTTTTCGCTGGTGCATTTTTTGTATCGCCATCCCGCTCGGACCACGTGACCTAAGCAGGGTGTAACTCACCCTACGCCGGCCATAATTTACTCATAGCGATAGGCGGTACGCTCGCGGACAACATGTCTACGATTTTTGACAATATTTTTTTCTCTTCAGTCCATCATAGAGAATACAGTCGTGAGCGTGTTTTTTTTCTCGGGCATGTGACGAATATAATGTTACGACGTACTTATGACTAAGTTACTTGGTATCCTCAAATATCCACGCACTGTATCAAAGTATCCTCAAATATCCGAGAATATCGGAAAAGCCATTTCGGGGATGAATTGTAACAGTTAGACACAAACATACAAACACACAAACGGGCTCCTTGGGCCCCGCGGGTTTTTACCCGCGACATATCTTTACTACGGTTTTACTTTTGTAGAAAGAATATCAAAACACATTGAAAAGCATAGTTAGGTACGGTGAAGATGGTAAATATTTTTTTTTAATTAACAGTACAAATTGAGCAAAGTACTGACTGTAATTAAATCGTTTATGTAAGACTTATTGAAAAAAATATTGATGGGAAATAATGGACTTCAACCTAAACCTTAAAAAAAAAAAGTTGTACTTAAAACAAACTGACTTGCGATTCCATCTAGGCAATTTTTGATGTATAAGAATAAATTCAGGGCGAGGATCAGGATACATTTTAGGAATCTACTAAGAGTTCGATTAAATAAACATAAATATAATGACCAAACCAGGAAATAACTTTTTATTTTGCGCCGTTCATTCCAAATGTGCATCCATAAATAACGCTCCTTCACTGTTTCTCTCTCTTGATTTATTTTTTGTCTTGTTCCTGCTTGGTTTATTAACTAGCCCAATACGCCTGGGGATAATATCTACTGTTTTTGATAGAAAAATATATCAATGCTGCGTCCCATGTCGTTTATTACTGATGAAAAAACCCGATCACGACTACCTATAATCCCCATGGTGAATATCTTCAGGTACATACCTACTCAGTATGCAGATCTGCCTTTCAGTACCAGGCCAGTATGCCTTTCTTTCCTGTCTTTGTCGCGGAGGAACAAGCAATAGATAAAACCGACGTTTCAAAGTGATCCTTGTGATTTTAATGGATAAATGAATTTTGACTTTGTGCTGATACCTACCAAGTCGAGAGTAAACAAAGATTAAAGGTTGGCGTTATAGAAAAACAAACACGATGACGACTGTAATCTCCAAGATGGAGATCCTCAGATCCATACTCTGCATGTACGCGTGCGGATACCACATAGGGGATAATCTAAGACATATTAAGCACATGCCCGGGTTCAGCAATAGTTTTTCACACGAAATTTTTCGTGTAAAAAACTATTATTTCACGATGGGGTTAAACCCCATCGAAGGTCGTGGGTTATTATGCAGTAGAATGCATAATAACCCACGACCTTCGCGTCGGAAGTCGGGGTACCTTCCACTAGGCCAACACGGCTTTAGAGCATCTAAAGCAAACTTTTTTTCATAATTTATAAACGTGTTTTTTCATCATCGATTGCAGTGCTCTAGATAAAACCTATCTAAGAAACATCCTAGACATACAAAATCGATTGTAAAAAAACATACAAGCGAACGTAGAACCTCCTCCTTTTTAAGTCGGTTAAACCGGATTACAATCCGATATGCCGTCTCTGAGATAGACAAACAAGAAACTCAGTCAAACTTATACGCAAAAAATGCGCCAAATACCCTTCCATTCATAATCCCAAAGCCGGCGTAATCTGTTTGTGAAATCAGTTGTAAAATGCACATCAACAATCACGGCAAGTGTTAACCGATCGTAAACGTCAAGTTAACGATGACGATCCTCGTAAAACTCTCGTAAAACAAACAATTAACCGACGGTTCACTTTACAAATGAGATAATACGGTTTATGAATGGAAACGAATCGGTCGAGTTTTGAATTGTAATCGTTTTAAAAAGAAGAATGATCGTATATAAAGTTGTGTTTTTAACAGGTTTTTGTGAGACTTTTTCTAAACTAAATCAAACATGTAAGTATCTAATCCTTATGATGGACATCCTTAAATTTATACTCAGGACGTATATCTATAAGGTAAAATAGTAAGGAGTAGTCAGAGGCACGACCAAACATTCTATTTAATACGTATGTCCACGTCTTGCAATTTACGTCTTTTAAATGTTGGTTCTAGCTCCTTGGGTATGTCGGTTTTCTCGCGATGTTTTTCATCACCATATCTGGGGAGGTGTTATATTTTTCAAGGAGAAAAACCAATAGTGCTCGACCGGGCTCGAACCCACGACCTTTGGATTGGAAGTCTGCCATCACTCAGCTAACCCGGCTCCGGACTTTTCGAAGGCAACATTTTTACACCGACGTATTGCAAGTTAGTAGATGTACATTGATTGTAACAGTTAAAGAAGTTGTTGTATGGAAGTGGAAAAAGACTGTTCGTCGTGGCATTTTTTAGTGAGGTAATAGGACCTATCTCCGGTACCAAACGTCTTCCGGCTGAATATGATTATTTTGTAATAATGTTAGTGCATTAGTAGATAGATTACTTCAACCTATAAATATAAAAACTAGTTTTACCAAATATATAACATTTGAATTCCTACCAAGTATGATGTACCTATAGTTCATTTAGTGAATTGGTAGCGCCATCTATCAACGAGTAGCAGAACTGATAGATTAATCGATTTTTACATATTTTAGTGCATCTGATAGAGCCAGACAACAAATCAATATTTTACAAATGGTACTAGGTAAATACAAACCCAAACATAATATTCATAAAGAAACATAATGAGCTACCTACGTAAGTAGGTATTCTTAAAAAAATTAAACTCCATTAAATTATTTTCCAGCATTCCAAATAGAGACTATGATTATTTTACACACTGACATTCATCAATCTTCAGAAAACGATTCTATAAATCTATGAGGGTAATAAAAACCGTCAGCTAGACACATTAGCACATCGACAACCAGACACGACGACGCCGATTTGAATGAAACCACGTGTGTATAAACCTCGGTTACAATAAAAACACAGTTGATCTATCCCCATTAGAACAGCTGATCCTGATTACCTACAATACGACCGAACTCATAATTTTACGGCCAATTTACAAACAATAAAAGTCGGTCTCTTGTCTTACACGCCCATTCGCCCCAATATCTCCATATTCGACGGCGGAGCCGTAACTCGTAACTTTTATAACCCAATAAAACCTAACCTTTGCGAATCGTGTGTACTCAAATCGGGGAAGTGGAATATCTCATAAACCATTATCCGCCTATAGATGGCAGCACTTGACGCTCAACTGAACAGCGCCATCTGTGTTTATATTGCTGAATCTTTTTATGAGCTATTTGAGGTCGGTTGTCAGTCGTAAAATAGATGTTTTATGACTTCGTTTGATGACGCTAGTGTAGCGTTGCAGTAATTTAATTTTGCGATGACGTAAACTGGCATTAAGAAACGTTGGCTGAAAAAATAGTATCAAGTCCACTGATTATTATATAACTTCCAAGTTAATGGATATTTTCGAAACGTAATCATTCAACAAAAATAAACAATGCTGACCTAACCATCGACTCTACATTCGAAGTTTTATTAGTAAATATGTTTGTTTATAAATAACATAGAAAGAGAGTTACAAGAATCCAAAACAAACACAAAATGAAGATTCAGTGAGAGTATTCTCGTGTTATATGAAGTGCCTGGCAATATGCGAACTGTAAATTGCATCGTAAACTTTCCTGAACGCTCGCACGACAGCAAGCTTTTCAAGTTTTTGTCTCTTGCCGTCGATGTATGGTGGCGCTGTTGCAATTTACGTTCCGCGCCATCTATCGAAAGCCACTTGAACGACGGTATGACAATAAGCTTTAGGAACAGGAAGAATGAGTAGATGTCGCTACCGATTCGTTTTGTGTGTTTTTAGGCGCGACTAAAGGAACCGTTTCTACATTTGTCATAATTTTAAAGCGAGGTTGTTTCTTTATTATCTGTTTTATATTAAATGGATTATCGAATATAATGCTTTTTTTCATCGATTTGTATGTTTTCAAGGATGGTTCTTTGATAGGTTTTATCGCCACAAATTTAATAGAGAACGCTGCAAAACTAAGCGACGAGGGTTTACAATTTTTTTTAATTAACTTGTACCTAAATACGTGTAGACAGACTAGCACTATTATTGAAATAAATAAGTTAGGTACCTACTTACTCACGCAAGGTAATTTAGATAATTGTACAAACACCTACCTACATATTACAAGATTGTGTAGGGTGCAATGAAGGAAATAGGTAGGTATTTACTTTCAAGAATACTTACATAAGGACTTAATCCACAATCAAGATTACCAAAAGTTCTCGGTCATAAATTTGAACTAAAAAGTAACTCGATATCTGGGGGTAATTATAAAAGCGGGGCGAGTGACAAATCCCCGAATAAAACAACAAGGAAATAATTCCGGGCATAAATCGCCCTCTCGGTGTGAATAGAATAGCAATTATTTGCTTGAGTTGGTACTCCTCCCATTACTATGAGTTCTCAATCTCGATTTAAAGTCATATAATTATAGAAACGAGGAAGAATTATAGTTCTAAATTGTACATTATGTTAAGATTTCAAACAAAATAAAATTCGCATTTTAAAGCAGGTATCACATAGTTTCAAAGTATTGCATTTATTCTGGCTGAAATAACGAACACGACTTCCAAAGGTTCATTTCAAAATGGAAGTAGGCAAGTATCTAGTAAAAATGAGTAAGAATTAAAAAATAAGACAGTCATCAATGCAATGCAAAATCGTTTAGTAAAAAAATACTTACTCAAATAAAATTATAAAGTTATAACTTTTGACAAAATAATCTGTCACTGTAATTAATCTTGTTATGATTTAATACAAAACAATCCATTTCCAACAAGTGAGTTGGATGTGAGTTTCACAATCGAGTTAGAATTGTAGTACTTCATCCCCATATGAACTTACGACCATTCTAACTAGAACCGCCCTGCACCTTCTTTCCCGATATTCTTATGGGATTTTACGGCATAAAATATTCTGCTAGGGATCTTTTGAGAGTGGTCCGTTGAATAGAACCCGTTATTTTGTTTAATTAACATTGTCACGTATTTCCAAAGGTCCACGTTGATATTAATTTTATGTGGCATAGTTTTGTAACTGTGTTTTGGATGTTTGAATGAATACATAATAACATGAAATCAAGTATACACACACATCTTACCAGGGTATGTTTTACTGATTAATTGAATGAATTAAACTCAAATAATATGTCCTATAAAAAAAAACAGGTTATATACGTATATTAGAGATGTCACGAATATTCCGGTACCTACTACTCGGTATTCGGCTTACTATTTGGCCGAATAACAAATCATAAAAAAAGCGTACATATTACGAAAAAAAAATATCAATCAAAAATATTTTTCGCGATTTTTAGTCATAATGAATCAAACACTTTTAAACGAATTAGTCCGGATCTTTTATTTATGGTAGGGCAAAGAAAAGATGGAGGATTGTGTGAAAGATGGCATGGGTTAGGAAGGAGTGAGTACTGAGATGACGATTAATAGAGGAGAGTGAAAAACGAAAACGTTCCGACCCCACGTAATGTGAGACAAGGGCAAGATTATCAAAATAATGAAATACAACATGAAATATCACAAAGAAACGAAACGTCAGAAGTAATAAAATAACGCGATTAATCCATTTAAATCATTATGTCCCAGAAGGATAGTTGAAAATCTAAGCTTTATCCAAACAATACTAAAAGCACTTACCTTTTCGTAGGTACAAAAATCCTAACTCGCCCCACTTTAATCAAACCCTTGAACAATACCGCGAAAAGGGAATTTTCTAGAGCAATAAAGAACTTCAGATAAAGATAAATTAGTATCTGCAGAGACGGATGGGGGTCGGAGAGGAAAAAGTTGAGGGTTAACCCTTCCCCATCCACTGAGGGGGAGGCTCGATAGTGTTTTGTTCTAGTAAGTATCATGTTAAGGTATTTTATTTGTGTTTGCTTTATGTATATCAATTAACCTGATGTTGCCAGGGTTTGTGAAAGGTCGTCGAAAATCTAATTCGCGATAGTTTTTGAAATGAAAGTCAAAACAATATTTTTGATGTGTTTTTTTATGAAATACTTATAGGAATCTGATAGATTTTATATATTAAGGTACATAATTACTCGTATATGATAGCTTAGGAAAATGTATTCGGCTTATCAGCTGCTGAAGAGTTAAGAATAATTTATGCATTTATTTTTAATGGATCTCGTCATTTAAATAAACGAATAAACATCCAGCAGTCACATATAAAGTCCTGACCCCACACTAGGATACCCTGTTTCGTGGGTATCAGGAGCAACAACACCCACACCCAAAACAAATATCTGCAGAACATTCAAACATTTGTCCCGAGCGGGAATCAAACCGTCACAAAAAAAAGTTACATTTGGTATATACACACGCGTTTTGCATAGTAGTCAGCATTCCACGTGACAGGTTGCAAGCCTATCGCCGTTTATTGGAACACTAACCGACAGCAGATGCCTTTTTTTTGGTTCATGGTTATGTCGATTTCCTCACGATCTTGTCCCTCACCGTTAGGTTTTTAGCGCCCATAATTTTTTAAAAATCATTGATGCTCTACCACGACCGAAACTACTCGTGGGTTCGAAACCACGACCTTCGGAACGGCAGTCGGGGTTATAGCCAACTAAGCCAACACGGCTTAGACATTCTACTAATATTATAAACGTGAAAGTTTGTGAGGATGGATGTTTGTTACTCTTTCACGCAAAAACTACTGAACGGATTTTGATGAAACTTTACAGTAATATAGCTGATACATCAGAATAACACTTAGGTTACTTTTTATCCGGGTACCACGCGGGCGAAGCCGTGGGCAGAAGCTAGTATTAAAAATAGCTGTAATAGGTAAATATAACCATTGCCCATACACTAAAAATGCAGGTGTAAAGTCACATACGTGCCTTGGTTACATAAATAGCCTGAATTGGCGTAAATCACAAAAAACGCATGCGCGGTACGGATCTCACTCAATTAAGTTCTACGATTTCAATTAAAGCACTTGAAAGATTAACTGCCTTATTTTAATTTCTTAAAAGTGTTTATTATCCCTTCAGGGGAGTTTAAATTTTCAACCTTATACAATACTAGCTACTGCTCACAGCTTCGCTTCACCCGCTTGGTACCAGACTAAAAATAGCCGATGAAAAAGTAGCTCTTATCTTTTTTCTCCTACTAATATTATAAACGTGAAAGTTTGTGAGGATGGATTTTTGTTACTCTTTCACGCAAAAACTACTGAATGGATTTTGATGAAACTTTACAGTAATATAGCATATACATCATATACATCAGAATAACACATATGCCACTTTTTATCCGGATCCCACGCGTGCGAAGCCGTGGGCAGAAGCTAGTTAAAAATATCGATACAATATTATATATATCAATACTTTTTTGCACTGAAACCCCTACAACTAGGCCTTATTAAGGATATTACCTTTATTATTGAATAGTTTAATAACGACTACTAAATTAACCTACGTTGCTACACTATGGGTAGTCATGACAGGAATATGCTACGCACAACCTCATCCATAAACTCTTTTTAAAGAGTTGCAACATCAGACCTCAGCCCAACCATAGTCATCAGCTCATGATGCAATTAGGTAAGTAGCGGTCATGGCTACCGTTCTCAACCCACCACTTGACTACCTACTACTGGGCCAACTTTGCATAAACACCACCACGCCCATAATGTCAACCAATCTTTACTTTTCACGTTTAATTTTAATGAATGATAATTTTAAATATTCTCCGTACGGTCAATGTTTTCTCAGAGTGCATATATTTACATTTATTAGTGAGATGTCGTGAGAAAATGTGGAAAATTATAAGGCTTGACTCTTATCCATAAGAAGGGTAAAGCTGGTTATATACGAGTATATACCAATGCATAAAACTCTAATGACATAAAATCTTGTCCTTCGAAATTATCTATAGTCCCACGGATAGACAAAGGCCTATCACCGAATATAAATATATAAAATCTTAACGCGACACACTGTCTGACTGACAATCAGAGCACTGCGTAAACCGTAAGTCCTAGAGACTTGAAATTTGGAGGGTAGTTATGTGAAGATGGGTACTAAAAATTTATTTTTCAAAGCGCAGCGTAAAGATGAAGTTTAGGTATATGGAAAAAACCATGAAGCTGACAAATTTGCAGGGCGTTCCACTTGTCCGATACTAAATTCTGTTTAACCTTACTTGACACGCAGAGAACATTGATTTGAGACAAAAATTGATTGAGATGTAAACATTAATGAGTCAATAAAAATTATAGCAGCAGGTGTAAGAAGCCCCCTCGTAAACTCAAACAAAATTACCACCAATAAGCATTATCAATGAAAACTCCATAAACACATAATTCCGGCAAATTTTATCACCTACAATATGACGACACATCACATCGCATTCAGAATCGACGTCCCAACTATATGGTTTTACAACTGTCGTAAACTAATCAAATAAAAGTTGGAAGCGCGAACAAGCGAATAATGAACTTTTATTGGTCAGTTTTATGGCATCCCAGTGAGATTGTAAAACGGTGTAAACGTTGTAAATGGCTGGGTACATACCGCCCACTTGTGCGAATCGGCGGTAGTTGGTGTATTGTTTATGGGGACTATGATTAGCGACTACTTGAATTGAATGGGACGGCTTTTTGTTACAGTTGCGACACGTTTTTATGCAGTTTTATGTAGCTAAGACCTTTCGCATCTACACTATATATACTAATATTATAAAGAGGAAAGATTTTTTTGTTTGTTTGTATCGAATAGGCTCCGAAACTACTGGACAGATTTTAACCATTTTTTCGCCAAATAAAAGATAAATAATCAGGAAGTAACATAGGCAACTTATTTTCAAAAAAATAGAGATCCTTAAGAAAATTGCAATAATGTAACCCAAAGTAGCAAAATTTTGCCTATAAAATTCATTTTTTGGCGTGCGCTGAGAAAACTATTGATGATACATAAAAATTATGTACTACATAATAATATTATAAAGAGGTAAAGTTTGTTGGTTTGGTTTGGATGATGACGGTATATAATCTCGAAAACTACACATACAATATCAAAAATTATTTTACCAATTTTTAGAGTTAATGTTCATGGTGGACATAGGCTGTAACCCGTTAAAATAAAAGGGCTTTTTGTGGAGACCAACTTTGCAATGTAAGTCGACGAAAAACCTGCCGAGCGAATGTGTTTATTACGGACGCTGCTTTAATGATAAGGGCAACTGTTAATTGGCTACTTTTTATCCGAATACCACGCGAGCAAAACAGTAGGCAGTAGCTAGTTATTTTATAAAGTTCAATGGAAAAATAAGAAATTTAAAATTAAATAAATAATAAATAATGCTGGACATTTTTCACACAGCGTCATTTAGCCCCAAACTAAGCAGAGCTTGTATTATGGGAACTACATGACTGATATACTACTTATATACTTTTTTTTGTAAATTCATACATATTATACATAGAAAAACATTCAGACTTGAGACAAATATTTGCAGATCTTACAAACATTTGTCTCGTGACAGGGATCGAACCCGCAACCTTCTGCGTCTCAGGCGGACCTTCGCCCACTGCGCCACAGAGGTCGTCATTATTTGCTTTATAGCTGTGAGCACTGGATGCTTTTCTTTACTGTTATACTGATATATTTTTACAGCTACTGATATTGGGAGAGGACGGAAGATCAGCGCGCTACTAACCTTCACCAGGTCTGCGGCGCTTTATGCTGAGTCCCATCCCAATATGTGGCTACTTACCTCATCAACAGTCCAACCATCTTATTTATATAGTTAATTAATAAGTAATTCCAAATAAATGATTTATCTATCATCTTAGTAATTATGTACTTAATTGTCTTTACCTACTGGACACGCCACACCATCTTTTTGCTCGCCCAGGATGACTGGTAGATAATTCTTTATCATTAAGTCCTCCTAGCACTACATTGTTTGTGCAGAAGTATTAAATAAATAAATAATAAATAAATCTATCTAACTTATAAAATGAGTTAGGTCAAGACAAATCAAATGTCTCTTGAATTCAAGTTGTTTATTTTTCGTCCCAAAAATTCCAATTCATCGGAAAGAAAACGGAACTGGTCAATGCATTGCCTTTTAGAAGCGAAAATGCTGGTTTGAATCCCACTGTAAATATTTTGTGTAGATAAAGTATAATGTGCCTAATACATCATTATTATAATCATTTCTGACAATCTTCAAACAATCTTTAAAAAATACACATTTATCAGTAAGGGTTGGGTATTTCAGAACGGTGCACCTTCGTATCTTCATCTTTACTAAAATGTCCTATCCCATGATCAATTTCCCATGAAGGCTGGAATATACCAACAATAATTTCAGCCGGAACATTATCGAGAGCAATTATAAAGCGTCTATTACATAGCTCCGGGTAGCGATAGCCGTTAGTTTATTGCGACTAGTGTAGTCCCGGCTTTATTGCTATATCCGTGACAATCGGGAACGTACTTAGGGATGTTCGGGAATGCCTAGGGGGCGATAGACAGTAATAATAATAATGCTGGACATTTTCACACAGCATCATATAGCCCCAAACTAAGCAGAAATTGTGTTATGGGAACTACATGACTAATATACTACTTATATACATTTCTTTAAATATATTTTAAAACAGTATTATAACACAGAAAACACTCAGACCGTGATCGTGACAGAGGCGGGAATCGAACCCGCAACCTTCTGCGTCTTAGTCGGGCCTTCGCACACTGCGCCACAGAGGTCGGGTAGTACTATGCCTAGATTAGATTAGTTTTATGCCTAATTAGGACTATCATCATAACATATTAAACTAATAAGGAATTAAAACCCCAATAGTCACATACATACTTCTGATCCCATACCTGTGTAATCCACACCCCACCCTGTGTCGTGGTTATCAGGAAAAAGTACTACCCTACGGTACAGTGGTACTACTACCACAACTCTCAGACCCAGAACAAACATCTTTTATTACATCTATCCTATTTGTGTTATATACCTCGTGTGTTCATAATTTTTGAGACGAACTTATTTAATTAATTTAAAAAGAAAGTAATTCATGCAACCTTTTTTAAACTTTTAAAATTTTAAATTTCGAATGTTTTGAATCAGAAAAATTATACATTTGAATATTTGTTTCATTCTCCGTGAAAATGGCGCCAACAAAAGATTTGCGTGCGACTGTAATTTCACTGTTTCAAGCAGGAAAAAAACCAATGCAAGTTTTTAGTGAAATCCAAAGTTTGGGATGTAGTCAGAACTTTGTGTATTATACCATAAAGAGGTACAAGGAGACCGGCTCTTTAGAAGACCGTGGAAGATGTGGCCGCCCGCGGTCTGTAAGGACGCCCGCCAACATCAAAGTAATCAGAGAGCGAATTCGTCGCAACCCTTGCCGGACTCAAAAGAAATTAGCTCTGCAGACCAACATTTCGCGAATATCGGTGAACAGGATACTTAAATATGATCTTAAACTAAAGGCCTACAGTCGAAGGAAAGTGCATTATTTAAACGAGCGTCTTCGTAAATTGCGACTGGAACGATGTCGGAACCTATTGAAGAGACACGATCCAAAAAATATCCTGTTTACCGATGAAAAGATCTTCACGGTGGAAGAAAAGTTTAACCGGCAGAACAATAAGGTTTACGCCAGAAATTCAAAGGACGTCCAGCCATCTGTACGCAATGTCCAGCGCACTCATCATCCAGCAAGTGTGATGGTTTGGTGGGGTGTTTCCTACGAGGGGGTCACTTCGCTTCATTTTTGCCAGCAAGGCGTCAAGGTGAAGGCACAAAATTACCAAACCGACATATTGGAAGCGGTGGTTAAACCATTAAATGATACGCTATTCGCTGGAAAATACTGGGTTTTTCAACAGGACTCTGCTCCCTCCCATAAAGCTAAGACTACCCAACGTTGGCTGGAGGCCAATTTGCCAGGCTTCATTCGGAGCGAAGATTGGCCCTCGTCAAGCCCTGACTTGAATCCTTTGGATTATTCTTTATGGACGGAATTGGAGCTGAGGGCATGTAGAAAGTCTCACCCAAACCTGGATTCTCTCAAGCGAGCCCTTATTAAAGAATCGAAACGGATTCCCATTGAAAAGATTCGTGCCGCCATAGATGAATGGCGCACGCGTTTGAAGGCCTGCATTGAATGCAAAGGCGGCCATTTTGAATGATTTATTTTTAAATACAGATCTAGATGTCAGTAGTTTTAATTTTAATATCCAATAAATGAATACTCAACTTAGCTCCAAAAATATTTTAGTTTTACTGTGTCTCAAGACTTATGAACACACGAGGTAATATCTACATCTTATGCCCCTGGACTAAGTTTAGGAAAAGACTTAGGCGTGTCTCATCATCTTGTTGCCCTTGTTTTATTACATGAGGTCGGCACAACATGTTTTCTTCCTTCACTACCATCTATCAGCCGTCACCTCAGTACTCACCCCTTTATTACTCTTGTCGTCTTTTCCACAATCCATCCATTTTCTCTTTGGCTTACCTCTGCTCTTCTATCCATCCACATTCATCTCTCACTCTTCTCGTAATATTTTTTCCAAGTACAACTAAAACGTACGGCCCAAGCGTGTTAATTTACCTTACCTTACCTTAACCTATGGACACTTGCATCACCAGAGGTATCACTCGCGCGTTGCCGACACTGAGACATAACAGGTGAAAAGTCTCATGTGCCTGTAATTCCACCCATACCCTTCAAACCGGAACACAGCAATATGAGCATTACTGCTAGGCGGTGGAATACTCTTTTTGAATCTAAACTCAGTGTAGAAAATCATAAGTGACCTGAGCTAAACTCAGGGGATGATCCCGCTACTAAACCCCTCCCTGACTCTCCTCCCGATGACAATTAATAACTGTTGGTAAGCGAATAATTCGTTAAACTCGTAAATTGCGAATCGCCCGTGCTGTATAAGGGTTAACTCGATTAACTGTTAGTATTGGGTTAGTTTATTGTGTATGGTATTGAGATTATAATCAGTATCTGTGTGGCTTACCAGATATACTATTCTACTAGGTACATACGAAGACCGTTGGAGACCTCGGTGGACGAGTAGCTACCTGAGACGCAGAGGTGCGGGATTGATTCCCGCTGCGGGACAAATAAATAATGCTGGTCATTTTTCACACAGCATTGTCTAGCCCAAAACTAAGCAGAGCTTGTATGTCATTAAGTTCCCATAATACAAGCTCTTAGTTTAAACTAATTATTTACTTTTTTTGTAAATACATACTTATTATATATAGAAATTATTGCATGTACTGCAGATATTTTAATATATTTTATATAGGTGATTTCTATGTAATATGCATGTTATTTATTATTTAAATAGTATTATTATAAATATATCTGCTTAGTTTATAAGCGCGAAAGTTTGTGAGGATGGATGTTTGTTACTCTTTCACACAAAAAATACTGAACGGATTTTAATGAAACTTTCCAGCAATATAGTTTGTTAATAACTTACACAAAACAATAATATTTACCCATGTTAAGACACTCACTTATACATAATTACCAACTGCTGGGTTGGCCAACTGCTACAGGCCCATGTGGGTACAAGCAAGCGTCCCAAAAACATACTAAGAAATACTAGCTTACATACTAGGTATTTCCTAGTAGAGTAGAGTCGTGCATCGATTGTATCGGCTAACCTAACCTGCCCTTGTCTCGACTCCTTAACTGCTCGGGCCACCTTAATGTTCTTGGGAATATCGCCTTGGCTTTGAGGCTATGATTGCTGGCATTTCTACGAAGTTTCATTTTTTTTGTGTCAGTGTTTCACTGTTACTGAGCCATTTGTTTTTAAGTTCCCAATCGCTTTTTTGACTTAGATTCGTATAATTGTTGACAGGATCTTGATTATGATTTCTAAATCATGTTGCATCAATGATAACTCAACAATGTATTTTTTGTATTTGATGGGTGTTTTGAGATAAGGAAGGTATAAACACACGAAAAACATATATTCCGGCAGTCAGGATTAACAGTAAAAAGTCGGCCATTATCTAGGATTCTAACTTTCAAAAATGCTTTTATTTTATTTCCAATTTAAATATAATTGTAATAACGCGTGCTAAAACCAAATATAGTGGGGTCACCATTATGTCCTATAACCAAAAATTACAAGCCATATGCCTCTGACTACCTCCTACTCACGGATCTGCGTACTGAGTATAGTTGATGTAGATGAAATACCTAGTAGTGAGCATGTTTTTTAAATTTATATTTCAACTAACGGCACATTATCTTATGTATCTGAGAAGCTTGCCTGAATAACAGTTCATTAAGTTTCTATAATCACACAAAGATCTTCGATGAAAAGGTGGTTTACATCTTGTTTTTACTAAACAAGACATAAAGCCTACTTATCATCAAATCACCATCATCATTCTATAACGCTATAAATTCAATTAAGATTTATATGTTTAATATCTATAGTTTAGTATTCTCTGCCACAGCCTCGATGCAACTGGGTGCCGGGTAGCGCCTTACAAAAGATCTTTCATCTCACCCACAACATCTGCCGACAGATGCACCTTATTGCAAAAGCAATAAAGTCTCATATGAACCAACAACTGATGTATTACGACATTATGATATATGCACTCTCATATATACGATACGATTTGCCCATGTAGCCGTTTTCTTATTACAAACCAGTCTCAGGTCTTCAGGAGCCATATAAAATTGCAATATTTTAATAAGAACCCGCAGTGAATATCAATTAATCGAAATAAGAATAAAAACGTCAGCTTATAGGTACTTATTGATTAATCGGTCATGAATTATTCGAGTATCATAGCCTAATTAAGGTCCAGAAAGTTCGATGATGATTTTCAAGGCGAATATTAAATATTTTTAAGTAAGTATCTTTAATCTTTGAAAGGCGACAATTTTTAACTAAATTATAATTTTATTGTGTCTAATTTTTATTTTCATCTCAAAGTATAGACGGACGAAGTAACCGTTTTATTCTTGTAACTTTACTTTTCTTGTATCAAGTGCGGAAAGTGTACACTTAGATCAACAATAAAAAACTAAAGGCTAGGAATAAAAAGATTTAAAAATAGTTTTAATTCACATTTTTGCAGGATTTTGTACTGGATTTTTAGGATGGCGAGTGTACTTAAATATATCACAAGTAGGTACATCCTTAAGTCCAAAATTATTATGAGTCTAATAAGTTAATATATTAAAATCCCGGCCCAATTTACTATACTTTCAAATGGGCAATTTCCTTTAAAGAAATCATACCTTCCCAAGACAGAAGAAAATGCACTTAGCTTCATTGAATGGAGCAAAACCCATAGCAAGAAAGAAAACGGTCAAATTATCCACATTTATATTGAGGTTTATGTGATGCCATCTGCCCTTTATGGCCTTTATAATAAGGAATGTTTTAATTAAGTGAGAAACATTGGCTGCTGATCATTACTCTTAATTGGGACTCTTTCTGCTAGCAGCTTACCTAATGGTTAAATAAGCAATTCTGCAAAACTATAAAGTCTAAATTAGTACAAATAATGTTAATAATGCAGAAATTAATATTAAATTAATTTTGTTAAAAAATTTAAAACCTCTGATGTGTATTTCTATCATTTATTACAGGGCTCACTAGTGACTTGTGGCAATAAAACCTAAGAACCACCCTTGAAGACGTAAAATTCGATTGCGAAAAACAGCATTACAATCGGATAATTCGTTTTGGAGATAAATGGCTACAGACAAACAAACAAATTCTTATAGCAAACGCAAACGAACTGCTTACTTCGCTAGTAAAAAATATAGTTCAAGGTTAATTTCGTGAATTTCATACATTTTTCATCGGCTTGAGCAGCCCCTATGCTCGACATACAGCTCTTGTCTGTGCCTAAAGAATGCTGTGTTACTTGGACAAAGTTCGCCAACTAAACCGGCTGCATAGCCTATCATAGCTATTTAGCGTTTTGATAATCAAAATTGTTCCCCATTCAAAGATTACCTTCACTATAAAGATCTAATTAAAATGTACGCTGATCGGCCTGTCAGCAAAGCTGAGATAAGTATTTAAAACTTGCCACGATTCATCGGCGTCTGAGTAACCAATAATTTTTCGTATCGACGAAATAATTATATCTGCTATCGACGTTTTGGCAGGACAGGTCGTGGACCGCCAATATGGCCGAAATGTTGTACCGACAGTATAAAAGACGTAGTCAATAAGGTTGATAGGTATTTTATTCTTACATAAATTGTTTAAAGATCATTTGAAACTGGAACCAATATTTTTACTTATAAAAGGTATACTATAACAGAATTACGTCACTGTTATTACAGTTACCAATTTTTTTAGGTTCCTTATTTACCGAAAATACGCGGAATCTTTTACAACAATAAAATCATGCAATGTTGGTCGAACATCACTCTAGGAATAGCTTCAATATTATTCCATAGAATAATTTCAGTCAGATCATATTAAAATAGAAACAATTTACCCATAAAGGTTGTTACTTAGAGAGCGCAAGTCTAAAATAAAAGCCACCCAAAATAGGAACTTGATGTTTCCACGATAAGAAACCACGAACAGATGAAGCTCTTATAAGGATTCCTTTTTGCTTTGAATAACTCGTTCCTACCATCACTACATTGTATAAGTGAGACACTGACGACTAAGCCACTCGTTTGTAACATACCTCCAGTCTCGAGCGAATTCACGTGATCTAGTTTTTATCGAAGCTTGAACTGGGTAAATAAATCCGAATTTAAGTGTCAATGAGTACGTGCGAATCGCAGTAAGCTTATTCACTGGCAATAACTAATTTCGGTGAGTTTTTTGCTGACAGTTTGCGTGGAATTTAATTTTTAGGTTAGATGTCATATTTAGGAATGAAGATCAAGCAGGTTTTTATTCCATTATGAATAGTTCTTTAGCCACTGGTCTTTAATCTACCGATAGAGCTATTATGCGTGCTTGCAAAATATTAAAGACTTGTTACACGAGATGTGTATTCCTAGATATGCAACTTCATAGAGCTAAATTATCACTTGAGTAATAGTCTGTTGGCGTAAGGGGCGTTTATGATTTCATTAGAGTGATGTTTAAACGGAGAGTGGTAAATAGTAAAAATACTTGGCTATCGTTGTGGATCTTAAACTATTTACGTGCAAAATGCCATTATCTTTTTAAAAATTGCATCTATGGAGTCTATAATAGCAATTCACACGTTAAGGGAGACGGTTGAGAATATTAAATGCAATATTGTAGCCAGTGTAGTAAATTAAAACATTGCAAGACGGCAACGCGCCGCAGATGTCGATTGCGTTCAAAAATGGCATAGCAGTGAACCGGTGATGAGCCAGTCAGTTTTTCGCGACCGTCTCCACTCGATAAATAATGGCGGTGACTTTGACAAAAACTTACCTAGTCCTGTTCGGTGGCCGGCGGCGCGTACTCCCCCTACCACCTTCCCCGCTACCGCCCCGCAACCAACTCTCTTCCAAGCTTTTTCTGCCCATTCCAAGCCGCCTGGGCATTCGCGAACTGCGCACTTCCATCACGATAAAACGAACTATTTACACTTCTACACGCTAAATAATAACTACTTATATTTATGGCAATTTGTTTAACTTCACCGACTATTAAACTGCAGGAACACGATCACGTTTACACTAGGTATACTTATGCGAGAGTATTGAAGACATGGCGCGGAAAGTTTTGTTTACACTGTCCGATATTACAATAGCGGAATTAATTTAACTTACGACATTTTAGTTACTTAGCTTTAAGGGTACGAGACCGGGTCTCTTTGGTAGGCATATTATATTTTGTACAATGTAATTATAGTTCGTGTCGCCCACGCTGCCGAGACGAGCGCTGCAATCGCACACCATGAAAAACGTACTACGATACACATACACTATGTTACACGGAAGAGATTACTACAAATTGCACTGGTTTTCGAACGCGAACATCACGACATTATGCGCGTAAAATATACATTTAAAAAATCAATAAATCAACAAAAACAAAAAAAAAATCGAAACACAAAATAATACGACCCGTTTCTATACTAGCATTCAACAGTTTATTGTTCTCTTCGTTACAAAACTTTGTCTAACTTTAAAAATAATCACAACAACCGATCAACACTTAGATAACGAAAAAAAATTACAAACAATTTACAAACACAATGCTAGGAGTGTTCGACTGCGATTGCGATAGAATCACTGTTCAGCGACAAAACGCGCGAGTGAACCGGAACCGAGGTCTCTAGTAATATCAGTGTTCCGGATGCCCTTGCGCAGCCGCCGCAGCCGCCGCCGCCGCGGCTTTCTGCGCTTGCGCTTGCTTTTCCTGCTCGTTTAGCTCCTTTATAGCCTGAATCTCTTTCTTTAACTTCATCCTTCTATTCTGGAACCATATTTTGATCTGCCGCTCGGTGAGACACAGCGCATGCGCCATCTCGATGCGTCTCCTCCGCGTAAGGTAGTGATTCGTGTGGAATTCCTTCTCTAACTCTAGCGTTTGATATCTCGTGTACGTTTGCCTTCCCCGTCTCCTGAGGCCGTTCGCTCCTGAAACAAACAAAAACTTATCTTAATCACCGGAAGATTGAAGTCAAGTGGATTGTTAAAAAGGGTTGAATTGGTTGTGCATACGCATCTGCTTCTACTTGAGAGGTTGAGAATTCAATGGGATCGGTTGTCTCGGTCGGCTTAGTTGAAATGACGTTACAATTGGCGTTGACGACGGCTTCATTTCGTTCAAACGTCGATGTTGATAAACGTGCGCCGTCCGCCTTTAAGCCGACCGACCAAGGAATTAATGCTTACTTGCAAACGTGATTAAGAAACATGAGTAAGCGCCAAACATGAAATGCAAATTTGTTTTAATGCAGCCTTTCGATTAAATCTAAGATCTTAATCCTGGTCAGTGTTCATTAGTGTTACAAGATCATTTGGCGACCATTTTAATAAATGTTTTTGTGACGTAGATACTCCAGTTGAGTACAGCATTCAACCTGGCATGTGAAAGCGCTGCATGCTACATTGCGTGTGTTTAAAGTTGGACTTCGAGCACACGCTGTGAATTATTTTTTTACTTTTTTGGCGAGATTTACGATGACTAAACATCAATCATTCCAATGTAATGATTGATGTTTGGTCATCGTTCTACAGCATAAATCGTTTTTCTCATCTCTAAATGTTGATTGTATTCATAATGTAATAGATATCCACATAAACAAATAAAAACCTTAGAACCGCTTTAGAAAGAAATCAAACAAAAAAACTCACAAGCAAAGTGGAAATTAAAAATGATTATCGATGAGCCAAGTCAAGTATTAACACATTGCCATGTCTGTTATGGTTGATACAGAAATAAAATCGTTTAGAGCGCCACATTACAAAGTAACTGGTTTGGACCAATTTAATGACTTAATTATCTCGATTCTCGAGTATCGAGATCGGAGCGAAAGGTCTGTACCCCATGAACATTACTGACGTATTGAAAAGGTAGCGTTTTCATCGCAAATGTCATAACAATCCTTCCTACTAATATTATAATCGCAAAAGTTTGTGAGGATAGATCTTTGTTACTCTTTGACGCCAAAACTACTCAACCTACGAGTATTTTGATGAAACTACAGTGATATAGCTTATCCACCAGAATAACACATAGGCTACTTTTTATCCGGGTACCATGCGGGCGAAGCCGTGGGCAGAAGCTAGTAATCTAAAACTCGTGACCAACCCTGGTGTTGGAGTTTTTAGGCCACCCGAATGCCTCCGGTGATAGTAGGGGCAGGCGTCTTAACGTGTCCAATAAAATAATCACGAAAACACGCCGATGAGAATAATTTAAATTTGCTATTTGCGACGGCAATGAAAAATGGTAAATAGTACGAGAAATACCGTGTATGGTGGACTGGTTTTCTAGTCTTGTTAGAATTATTTTTGTAGGAATAACAGTTTTGTTAGTGTCTTATTTTTGCATTTAGTTTTTCCCATAACTAACTGTATAAAAATAACCTTCTTGTGAGAATTCTATGCCAAAAGCTATATTATTTACTATAAAAATAGGTTCAAGCGTTACGATACGGTCTAAGTTGTGTGTGGCCAACCTCTTCATTCTAGGTTAAATTATAAAGCAAGGATTGTAACGAGTACAATATTAAAGATAAAGATTTAAAAAAAACGTACAGAAAACTTGCGTTGGTTTCGCTACGTTCTCGAAAAGTTGAGATTTCTGATGGTAGAGGTAGAAAATAAATAGAATGTTGAGTCAAAACAGAAATGATCCTTTTTCTACAATAAAATGGCGTCCTAGCTACTAAATTATTTCCCTCCCGTATTTCTTCAGGTGAAGTAAAGTGCACCTTTTTAATAATTAACAAAAATTCTCCCACAGAGTAGGTAGCCTGGTTAATTGAGTGACGCTAATTGCCTAAAGCGCAAAAGCCTCTTAGAGGGTGCGCGATAAATATTGAGGGACCTTTTCTTTATGTATTGCTGTTAAGAAGATTACTTTGTTATTTATAGTGATAAATATCGAGCACACTAAATTATTTTCTAACAAACATAACTGATTTAATAAAATAGAATCGCACAGTGATATAAAAAACTTAAAAATATAGTATTATGCAACGTTTAATTCCAGTCTCATTATTGTCCGCCAAAATTTATATATGAAAAGTTTATCCCTTACAAAACACCATGTATTTTATAGGACACCTAACAGTGGAAACGAACAAGAATATTATTCAACTCAACTGATAACGCAAGAGTTCTCAATTAATTTATCATTTTGTAAGTACTTCATTAAAAGTTATATTGATGAATGGAACGTGGTGCCGATAAGCAAATGGCTTTTAAAACCGATTACAGGAAAATATATTTAGAGTCAGATATCGAGCTGAATTCAGAGCTTTCACTTTGTATTTAAAAAGTCGGTATCAATTACATTAATTTTGTCTATGGGTTTGCATAACCAACACCACTGAGGCATAAAGGTACTCGAATGGCAATCACGATAGTTATAACTTTGGTATTTTCCTATATAAAATAAAGTACTGTACTTTAGAAAATATGTGCAAACAATAAAATATACTAATTACTTATTGTGAAACGGTTAAACAACAATTAAACTTGGCAGTTCAGAAGCCATGCAGTAAGAATGCTACCCTCTTAAAGCTTCGAATGCAGACATCCTCGTTTTAATTTTACCGAAAGAATACAGCAAAAACATGGGCAGATTATATGACAGTAAAATCTTTATAAAATTTAGGCAATGCACCGGAATACAAAAAAAATCTCACGCCACATGTGCGAAGTAATAAGATGCTCCAAAATTTCTGTCAATTGACGCCTTATAAATTTGCCTCAAAATCCGGAGTACGCCATTAAAGTAATAAACATGACTTGAATGGCTTCATTAGGGCTATGGGCGGGGTTTGAGGCCTAGCAAAAAAAGATGTGTAGTGGCAACGGAGTGCCTTAATATGTAAATAATGATGGTATGGTTTCCGATACACGAAAAATGACATCTGTGTTGACGCATTTTTGTATCCGGTGTGGGTGTGGTGACTTGAGTCTCAGTTGTAATATAGAGGTATCGTCTCAATACTTGTGTAAATGCCAAAAAATCACGTTTTTGTGGCATTTATATGAGTAATCATTTCAGGTTTAGAGATCACTTTGGTCTGTTGATGAGATTTAAACAAATGGGACAATATTTAATATCAACTATATTAATATTAACAAGCACACTGTAAGTTGCCTGTAAAGGCAGAGACGTATTTATGTATCCTGGTCGGTACCTAATGATTTCATAAGAGAAAAGAACTTTCACAAAAACCAAATAATATGGGGTTAAGAAAAAGAGCAGGTAATTGCTCGCGGTTAAGCCCACATTAAGAGGTCTTAAATGTAATTCAAGGGACATAAAAAAATTACCACTGTATGATTTCAGCGCAATCTTGATTGCATTCGAGGGCAGCCTGGGGCGATGGACCCAAAAACTGGTCTCTTTTACAAACCCGTTAAGAACATGAATATTTTCGGTGAAAAGGGACCAGAGCGGCGAAAATAACAATAATCTGGACGAGAAAGACGACGTATGTTTCCAAGGAAATCAACTCGGAACCCAAGATTCCCTTACAAGTGTCGGGCGCAACCCGTTCTGCAACACGTGTCACAAGTCGCAAACAAAAGAAACTTGTCCAACTTCTCCCACTTCCCCCTTTTCGACAAAAGGATTGCGCAAGTTATATTAGTCATAAAGAATTTTGGACCGAGATCTATAGGTTGTAAACCGTCCATTATTCACAATGCTCCCGCAATTGCGTAGAACATTCGCAACAACTGTTGTTTGCTTCGATGTTATAATTGTTTCTAATTCGTAAAACTTTTCACGGTGAAATACGGCTTTTGTTTAAGCGGGTCGGGTTGCTTTTGTTTTTTGGACGAACACATGCTTACCAGTTTTTAACTATAGCTTGTGGGAACGGGTTTAATAATAAAAACAATCACTGAGTGACTTTTTGATCCCAGCTGGGGTCCAAGCTGCATAAGACAAGTCATCGAGAACAACCTTAGCATATTTCAGTGGAAGGATCACTTAAAACGGATCACGTCTCTTGTATGCCCACGCGCACAATCTTCGATAATATTATGTAAAGTTGAAATAATTGCGAGTCGAGTCTAATGAGCGAAATTAAGATAACATGGTGTTCGAGTTCACATAACATGTTTTACTAGTCAATAAATGTGTCTAGGACTCGTCCAGACAGGGCGAGGTTAGACTGCGTTGTATAGGAGCCGTATAATTTTCTATTACAGGCCATATAGAGGCCATTGTAGACAGCTTTAATTATACACTTGGGGCTACACTTATGTGTTTATCTCGCAGTGATTATACTTACAAACAAAACTATTATCTAATTAGATTTATCACTATAGGTCATTGGGTACTATGCAGGTGCTGATGATGAAACCAACATAATGCAAATTCGGTCAATTTAAGATTAGCTGCAAAGCTTATGGTAATTTAAGGTAGCAAATTCGCCTAAAAAAAGGTGCGGGGCCTTCGACCTTTTTCGTCTCTTTTCTGCATCCCTGTTGCATTATCATGTTCAATGTGAATTTTCGTTAAATTAACATCTCATTACATGTCAGGTTTCAGCTTTTAAATAACACCAACCGCTAATTTTCGAGCACCGAATTTCCTTATTACATATTCCTCATCCAACGGGACGTAATCATTCAAATTGCAACACGAATTGCAAATTACGAAATTGGTATCAAAATGTTTAAGGCGTTGTCGAGATTCTCATACCTACCTACCTATAAATACCTACCTACATGATTTTATAATAAAAGGTAGATGAAACAGGTAAGAGGACGTACCGGACTACCTGGGTGGTCCGAATGAGACTGACCGATTATGGAGTACATAAACACATTGGTCGAGCTATGTATACGCTTATTTAAAATGGTGCTGGGAATGAAATACGATTTCGATACAGGCAGTAATTAAAGCAGTATTCCGTTTGTGATTGTCCGAACTTGTATACGGTAAAATTTATTTGCTGTAACAATTTCCGCATGCTGAAACTCATTAAGATGTTTGTTTTATGTGTGCACTAGCCTCTGCCCAGGGATTTGTTCGTTCAAAATTTTCAAACTTTATTAAAATCTGTCCAGCCTTTAATGGAATTATAAGCAATAAATATCTCAATATCCAAACATCTTAACTTTGAATTTTATAATTCTAAAATAGCTTAGCTGATTAATAAATCGTTACCGTCTAAATAAACATCGGTTAAGCAAAGTTGGTAAGAAAAAAGTTTAAAGCGATATCCAAAGACAAACTAATACCTACCTACCAGTATTATACGTTTCAGAGAGGTCATACCCTGGTAGGTAAATTGATGTATTCAGGAAAACCCCTGAATTTCTTAAACAAACGTAAAGTAAGCTGCTTTGAGGAAGCAGAGCGCTACAAATGCTAAAATATCTATTACCATTTCAGCACTACACCGGTGTAATTTTAATAGAGTTTCCAAAGCACCGCTTAAAACGGCTACCCGCTATCTTCAGCGCTGACTTCCAATCAGTCCGCTAGATGTGTATCGACTTGAGCGTGCTTGTTATCTCAAAAACACAATATGAATAATACATTAGTCAACTGGTGGTGTACAGTGTACACTGGCTTAAATTGGCAAAGCTTAATTGACTCAAAGGTTGAAAATGAACCAGGACGCCGAAAGGAACTCGATATCTACTTTTTGTGCAATCGGTACTTGTAACGGAGTAAAATGAGAATGAACGCGTATAATATATTATGGATATATGGGTAAGGTCGGAAAAATAAAATACATATAATTTTACTATAGCTGAGTAAGTAATCCTTTACTTTATGGGGTATAAAATAAATATGGAACTGTATTTTAGAATTATGTGTTGAATAATTTAACATAAAAACACATTAAAAAAGTAAAAATTTAATTGAATAGGGAAATGTAAAAATAGTTTTCGTTTACAATTACCAAATGTTTTTGGTAGACATTCTAAAGGTTTAAACCAACATTAAATTTCAAATACTGTAGAAGACTCATTTATTATTTAACTAAATTAGGTGATTTTTAAGTAAATATAATCTCATTTATCTATCAACTATTTATTTTTATTGTATCTTAAAGGCGTATAAATTACTGAATGATGTTGATAGTTGATATCTATTATCACCGTATCTTACTATGTACTTGATATGATGTACATCACCTCTTGATTGTGAGAAAAAAATATCAGGAAGAGAATCACTGATGCAAAAATTAAGCTTGAATATGCGCTTATTTATAAGTTCTCATGTTACATGGGCACATTTTAGCAGAATCTACATCAAAGGCAGCAAAAGTAGTTAAAACATTAATGCATCAGTGATTCAATTTTAAGCTAATACTAGATTCTGCCCGCAGCTTCGCCCGCGTGGTATGTTGATAAAAGTAGTAGTTGATAAAGTAGCGTATGACCGTCTCCAGGCTTCAAACTATGCCCATATCAAATTTCATCAGAAACGGCTCAACGGTTTAGCCCAGAAACATATAGGTACAGATATTTCCGATATAATTTAACTGACTTAATTGGTACTTATGGTCAAATCACACAATATCATCATAAATTTTAGACTATGTGTTATTCTGATATATAAGCTATATTACTTTAAAATTTCATAAAAATCATACCCCGTAGGGGTAGTTTTGTAAAAATAAAAAATACGTAATTCATTATTTACTTTATAGTTTATTTTTAACCGAGTTTTGTGTCGAGCCAATAATAAAAATAAAAAAAACCATACAAACTTTAGAACTCAATTGCACAGCCCAAAAGATAGTGCCAAAATAAAAAAATACGTGTTTTATAACTCATTTTAAAGTTTATTTGTACCGAGTTTTGAGCGAATCTAACCAAGGAATAACATTTTCCGTAGAAAATACACATATCACTCTATTTAACCCCTTTGCGGGTTGATTTTCGAAAATAAAATAGCCTATATATTATTCCAGAACCTAAACTATCTACATTCCAAATTTCATCTAAATAGATTTAGTAGTTACGGAGATACGTGGTAACAAACATTCACACACACAGACTTTCGCATTTATTATATTAGTAGGAAGTAGGATAGGATAGGAAGTAGGATGAACGTTTCTGTTTGTTTTTACTTAAAGATATGATGGGGCTGTCGTTTGGTAAAAACATTCGCTTTTTTTTAAAAGCCAATTTTTGATAACTTTTGATTATACGAGTAGTAAGTGTTGCAACCTCTCACGTGGATGCTAACTAGTTAACATAGTAGTAGTTAGGATATAAAATATGATGTTTGGATGTGCCTCTGTCTACCCCCTACTTGGTATACTCACATATCCGCGTACTGAGTATGGATCTGAGGATCTTCATAATAGGGATATAAGTCGTTTACGTGTTTGTTTTTCTGGAATTATTTCATTTATGCATCTTAATTTTACATGCGGTATAATCAATAATTAAGTTTTGTAAGGCGGGCCCTACCTACACGGTTTGCACTAAGGTTAATCACTTTCAATTACTTAAAGGCTGTTTACCAATATAAGTAATCGTTTATTGAACATTTAGGTAACCATTATGTACCTGGATAAAAGGCATATGTGCTAGCTGCTTAAAACACAGCTAGGTCAATCGTATAGTTAGTTGTTTTTCGATTTGCATACCTTTGATCCAGCTGGTTGACCATATTGACTAATGTTATGAATCTGACTCTTCGATTTGGCAAATTACCTGGTAATTTATGACAAAATGTATAAAAGCAATATGCTCCTATAATATAGACTGTTAAAACGTTAAATTATGAACGTTTATCAACTATGTACATAAGACTACTTCATGCGAAATTGTATGAATTATCCCCACTCATAACACAAAACCTTCAATACTTAATGTACTGATTATATTACCCGAAGACACTATTATAATAATTACCCAGCATTACCCACATGCCTGCAAAGTATAGCGACATTTTACTGAGAAAATTATCATTTTCGAACAAATATGGCGCCGTTGACTGCATTTATTCGAACCGCGCCTCTAGACGATAATTTCAGGTAAATGTGAAAATGCCAAATGATGACCTCGTCCGATCGATAACTTATCGAAATCAGAAGGATCGGTTTATATCTGCTCTTGTCACTTTTATGACCGCGGCTCATGCTTCATATTTTTGGAAATTACAATCTCACGAGATTACCGGGTCTTTTACTGGAAAATTAAAGGGACCCCAACAATCGAAGTTCGAACCCTTTTAAAATCGCTTTTCCAATATTAGCTCATAGATCAGGGTTGAACGCAATAAAAATTGGACGTCCCGAGAGGATTAGACCAAACCCTGACGTATGTGACACGCGAATCCTTATTCCTTTCAAACGGGGGAGCCATTCTATGTTATTTAAAAAACAATTTCGTTGGGCACTTAAAACGCTGATGTTGTAAAGACATTTTTATGGGTCGTTCCTAATGGCGCCGGTTGACGGTTAAGATGAATAATTTTATTATCAGCTGCTGCTACCCAGAATAAAGTGATTCATAAATCAATTATTGATAGTTCAACGAGGTCACCTACCGTATAATTGGCACAATACTTCATTATTGAATAACATCTGTATCAATGGGAGTGAGTAGATACAAGCCATATATAAGTACTCATTCATGTGAATAATTTTAACACAAAGCGCTAACAAGATGCAGCTGTTGCAATCTCTCAAACGGAGACCATTTTGAAAAACTCGTTAGAGTTTTCGAAAATAGATTATAAAGTGTCACTCCTTCCCCTATAAATCAGGCGTGATTAATGTAGCCAAGTTTGGAGCCGAGCGCTGCGTGACGACCCGAGTCCCTCATTGGGTGGCTCGGCCGCCATATTGCTCAGTGCTTGTACCTGTCAAACTTTGATATATGGCTGCTTGCTTTCTCTAGCGCGCCCTGTCTTATACCCAACTAAATTAAAACAGACTTACCATCACGAAATCGCGATACATCTACACTTACGAAAAGCATTTCACGGAACATTTTTGTAAAAATTAATGCTTTGTCCTGCGATGTGTAAAATTATAGCACTACTGAGAAATAAAGCTTTTGATTTATATTTTGACACTTGGAGCCAAAACATTCGAGTTTTTATTGTGGCTAATCGGTAATTTATTGTCATAATAAAAATTAAAAATACCCTCAAGGGTGTCCGAATTGCTTTATTGAAGATTTATTTTGGGATGATCTTTGGCGTAAATGTTTACATTCTTGAGAAAAATAAACTGATGGGCTTTTCTGTGGTCGCAAAACATACTAATTGGTAGTCTACTGATACAACAACTGCGCGTTTAGTGGTTACTAGACCACGAAGAAGGCGGCTAAACTTACCTCAACTTTAACAGAATAGTCTAGGCAAAGCAATTTCACTATTTAGGTGCAAAAAAGACACGTATAATCAACTAGTAAAGTGTCTGATGTGTAAAACTGGCAATTTACCATTTAGCGTATAAGCTGGAATCATACCCCGATAGAAAGCTTACTCAATATCATATTATTACTGAGATTTTGCAATTTGATTTAGTAAGGTTTGCAAAAAAAAAATTTAGAATGTTAACTCTTTTTTTTTCTGCCTTCAACATGGTTTACTTAAAAAAGGTTTTTCATGTTAAAACGCTACGATTTATGTTTAGTACTTTTGAGAATAATAGGTATAGTCAGGCTATAAAAATCGCAGCGTTTTAACGTGCCCTCCGAAGCACGGAAGTAGAAAGTTATGAATGCCCATCCAATTTCTGATCAGGCAGCACGTTGTTTTACCTAACTGATATTTTAAGCTGGTGAGGAATTAATTATCCTCAAAACTATTAAAAATGTATGTCCTGAAAATATACCTGGTAGGATTTATCTTAACAAAAAAAAATACTCCTGTAATCTCCATGATGGATATTCTCAGATCCATACTTAGATTCCGATCCTTGCCCACGTTTTGTATAGTAGTAAGTGTCAGATTGCAAGCCCATCATAATCGTATACTATATTTCAGAAAGTTCCCTACTATCCTACTACTATTATAAACGCGAAAGTTTCGATGTTTGTTGTTAATAATCTTAATACCAGCTGAACAGATTAAGATGGCATTTGGAGTAGGTACAATCTGTGGCCTAGAATAACACATAGGTTACTTATTATACGGGTAGATCTGGCAATTGTTGTTAATGCCCACGGTTTGTTATAAAACCAATTATGTTCCCTTTATCATGATCATTACCTAAATACCGAATATAAATAGGTTTACAAGTATTGTCAAAGTGATGTCTACGTCAGATTGTAACTAGTCAATTCTCAAAATAAATGTAGCAATAATATTCCGACCGTACCTTTTAATGGGCGCAATGGTATACTAGAAATAAAATCGCGGACTCGCCGGCCTTATTAAATTGATAGCGGAAGGCCTGCGTCACTTTGAATCAGCCATTTCAATAAGTTTCATTTCACTGTGGAACAATATGGCTTAAATGCGAGAGAAAAACTACCACATTTTTCAGTAATCTCTACACGGCCAATTTTGTCAAATGGAATTAAGCCGTCACACGGTGATATAAAGTTTAAATGTTGCTACAGTTTGTAAGTTCTAGTGGAAATTCGTCACATAAATACTATTATTTCTTCTGTGACAGCGGCCCGCCCGCGATCCATTACACGAGATTGCAACAAAACGACTGTTGACATAGGATATCATACCCGGCTTGGTCCGATCACGTAGGTGCAATTGGAAGATACTTGTTTATACTCAGTTATAAACAAATGGCGTTGAAAATTGTTGGTAATAAGGTTTAAGAACAAGTATACGTATGTGCCTAGGACGGTATGACTACCTTTAATAGGTACTAAATAAATTTAATGGCTAGTGGATATACCTAACGGGAATTTGAACCATTTTTATAGAAGTTTCATTTTAAGAAAAATATGCAAAATCTGCCAAAATTTAAGAAGATATGTGGTATATTACTTGCCCTTTAATTATCCCTTATAGTAAGTATATACATAAATCCATGTAGGTTATATAATGCCATTGAACATTACCGTTTAGTAAATAGGTACTGAAAATACTATAACTCGAAATATTGCACAAAAGTAACAACAAAACAAACATATCACCGAATGCCTATCTGAATTTGAAATTCTCAAACTTTAAATCCGCGAGCTTCCAAAATCCTTGAGAAATTTTAAACAGTACAAAGTCACCTGCGAAGAAGTTTGTATTCAGAAGCTTCGGTAAACCAAGTTGGGCGTGGAACTGTAACTAAAGTTATGTTTAAGTTGGACTTAAGTAAAGAAACCGCAGCGCCGCGCTGTCTGACGACTGACTTAAATCGCAACAATTTTAGGGCATTACTACACAATGTTGCAACAAATCCAATTTAATTAGGTATCTATATTTACCTGACACATGACATTACACGTGTCAAATTGCAAGCCTATCAATCTAGTTTACTCCGTTTCAAACAAAACCAATAGTCATTGCTCTTACGGTTATTATATTTCTTCAAAGTAGGCAATAAATCTTTATGAGATCAGTTAGTTAATTATCTCAAAATGGCAAGACGTACGGGTTTTTAACAGGCAATTTTACAGGATTGATGGATAACTCTGCTGAATCATGCCGTTTAGATTGTAGATAAAGCGTCAAATGTTGACTCGATTAAGTACTAACATTTTAAGCGATTTATTCGCGTGGTTCTATAAATTGTTAGACTTCATCAGATGCCAATCTGAGGATATTTTTGTAGGGGGCTCCCTACAAAAACATCCTCTTTGGACATGTAGGCAGCCTTATCATTTTAGTATGATTAAAACGTAATTTGACGATTAGTAAAGACGTCAACCCAGAAACAAGAAACTTCATAATATACTGTCTGGGAATTTTCAATGTATGAAATGTACCTATGTATTTACAAAAAAAGTATATTTAGTTCTATATCAGTCATGTAGTCCCCATAATACAAGCTCTGCTTAGTTTGGGGCTAGATGATGCTGTGTGATAAATATCCAGCATCATTATCATAATTATCCTACCTAGAAAGAATTGAAAATTCCCTTTTTTTTAATCCTGTCGTGTGCACAACACCTAATGCAAATGTCATCGTTGAGGCAAAGAAGCGCCGAGATTTAACGGCATTTGAAATAAATATCCCAGATTTGCAACTTAGAGTCCTAAGCAGAGACATTGCCGGCGGTATTGTTCCAAGGAACAATGACAAGACGATATAAATAAGATTAGATACTTCGTAGTGCAGTTTTCAGACTGAAAAAGGAATATGTAGGTATATAACGCTAAGGATCATGTGTGTGAAAAAAGATACGAAACATTCCAAGATAAATCAGAACATGATCATTTATTAAGTAGTCAATTCGTAGACTTTGCCTACCAAACTTTTTTTTTAGTTTCAGAATTTAAAAACCATAATAATGACGTAATAAATGAATCCAAAATAAAGTGATAAAACAGGATATAACGCAAAACAATCCAGATCAAACGTTTTTGTCAATCCACCAATAAAACTGTACCCTGAAACCTGTGTCAATAAAGATAAAGAGAAACTAATATCAAAACAGGAATAGGCACGTGATGAGAAAACATTTATTCCCTATGTTTAATGCATGATTTGTCATAATTTCCCATCCTCCCCCGTCCGTTGTTTTGTTACTGCGAGGAAATGGGCGTTCATGATATATTGTTTGTCTTATTCATCTTACATAGAAAAATGTAGGGGTAGGAAGTATGAGTAGGTTTATTAGCAAACTGCAGATTACACAAAAATAATTGCAAAAAATTGCTCTTAAAGAGTAAAATGGAAACTTTTCCCTATCCGCTTACTTTTACTGACTTCACCATTTGTCGTGTTATTAGTGCCTTCTTGGTCACTCTTCTTGTCCAAGATTCATGGAATCTGGCCACGAATCGAACAGGTTGAGGTATGGTGGTCATGTGGATTTAGTGCATCTCGCAGACGCTGTCACATGTATTCAAATATTAAATTCTAGTACATGTCGATTTTCTCATGATGTTCATCGCCGTTTAAAAGAAAATTAGCATTTAGCACATAATTTTTTTGAGTGGAAAAATCTAGTAACGACGAGATTTGAACCCACAGCCTAGGGATTATAAGCTAGGTACAGCAACTACACCACCATTCACTCAAAGAGCTCAGAAGAAAAGTAACAAGTTGAAGAGTGCCTTCAAAATAATACAAAAATTTTCAGGTGCAATTTTTCTATGAAAATCTACGAGTTCTGCTGAACAATTTAAAATCGCCTCTGTTGTGCAACATTGCAACAATAAAGCCGCGAATCAAAAGTTGGCACTAAATCACAATATGGCGTTCGCTGCCCCGTGTTTGCTCTCGCCCACATAATCCGTTCATACGGCGGTAAATCCATCCAACAGTGTCGCGTACACCACTAAATCATCATAAGAGAATCCACATATACTATACCTAGATACTGTGAACACGTATTGCTTATTTGGTTTGGCAACATCGCTTATAGAGTCAAATTTATCATCAGTTTAGTTACAGCAACTCTATAATCAAATATTTCACAAAAATATCGCTCTCAGTACGCAAGTAAATTACAATTCAACATTTTTATTAGCAAAACTTTTGGAAACTAGTATTACCTGCATTCGGATTCATTATCGAGTAGTCGAATACGGAATGGAGCCACTGAAAAATCCCGCCGATTTATACCGTTCTTTTTTATTCGATTTAAGCGAAACGCGCCAGTTACTGAAAAAGTTTGCATCGTAATGCAATCCTGTGGCATTAGTTTTGCCGTTTATCAGCGCTCTCGCTACTGCAAAGCTTTGAGGGATTAATCTGGCGGTGCGAAGTGGAATGGACCTGAAAGTCCTAACTTTAAAGTAGAGAGAAATTGCACAGTAGCTTATTGTCCAAGTAAAGCGATACACTTGTTTTTGTACTGAATTTAGATAAGCAACTAATCCATAATGCATTATCGGTCTACTATTCGTTTGGCATGTACCCAACTTCGGTAAAGTTCTGCATGCGAGGTTTCGTAGGCTTTTCGAGTGGGACTGGTCTGTTGAGCAATTATTATGCTAGTATTTTGGAAGTCATCAACAAAAAAAAGAACTTGTACAACATGTAGGTAGAATTGCTGTTTGTTTGTGGAACATCACAATTTTTAGTTGAGTGGTGTGCGTGGACCGTGGCATGCAATTTGACTTTTTCGCTCGATTTATGTGGATATCACCGACCCGCGGAAAGCGGACAAACAATGTGCAACACAACAACACAATTTTTTAGTTTTTTTAGTTCAAGGTTTATAACAGTCAGATGTCCGATCGAAATTGATGCGTGTGACTCTTTTCTGTGTTTAGTGGCCCTTAACCTCTTTGCTGACATTTATGATGAAGAAGAATAAACTTTGCATTTTGAATCGAATACATAAAATGCTCCATTTTGAATCTGACAATGGCTAATTTTTGCCATTGTCAGTCACACACTTGACAAGAAAACCGTCGCGTCCATCAGTCGTCACTCCTTGGACAATGGTACCGGAGATCGCTTGGGTTTGTTAAGCCTGCCTGTCTGTCTTTACGTCTGTTTATAGGACACCCTGAGATTGGAGATAGAGCGCGCACGACCGCCAACGTCGAGCGAATTAGGAACGCGGCTGTACTGAGCCTTTATTTTGACTTGCATTTTACAGTGGACGAGCTTTGAGCGCTAACTGGATTACTATGGATTACGTACTTGTTTTTCAGATGTTCGAAATTTGTAAAAATGTGTCATTGACGACATTTTCTGTAATACTATGGATTAATTACTTGTTCTTTAATGCTCGATGATCTAAATGTGAAATAAATATGTCGTTGCTTTCAGCATCAAAGGATTTAAATGAAGATATTTATGTTTGTTTCTATATTACGGCAGAGTATCGAAATCAATAAAATAATTATGACCATCCAATCATAAATACAGAAACATAGCAATAGCTACGTGATTCAGCGGGGAGGCTTGTAAACAATGACGATATGAAATATGGGCTTCAACCGCGCAGTAAATATCTGCCAGGCCATTTCAACATTACTTTTCATTTATATCTTGCATATTTATATACCAGGCAATGCTTCATTAGTTCATTACGCACATAAAGACGCAAACGGGGTTATTTGACAGTAAATTAAAAGTAGCGATGACGTTTTATGGAGTAAAAATTACTGCATCTGCTTCTAGACACGACACGAATTAAATCAAAGCAGTCAGCATTTCGGGAACGCACCCGTCTGTTAGTGACCTGGATCAGCTGGCATTTCTATAGATCGTTGCAACGTTCTTTAGATAGCTATTTTAGGTATCTGTATTTTTGTATATACCTACTTGTACATAGTTGTATATTCTTTCTGTATTCATATATACGTGGGATAATTTTACAGATTGACGAACTTTTTAATTTTTAAAATACATTTCTTTAATTACAAAAACAAACACATCTTAACTTCACTTCTTGATTATGGCTTTTGTAACTATTTGTCACAATTCTGCCAAAACACATTTTATCTCTTACATTTTTCATCTACTCATTGACAGTGACATTTCACTTCAATAGACTACTTTTTTTAATATTTCTACCATTTTAAAACAGTGTTGCTAACACAACCAACTTAGAAAATTCTACCACTGTAACTGAAATGATATTATTCGACATATATTTACTATAAAATATTATATTTTACTATAACAGCTCCATTTCATTAAATAATCAAATAGTTATTGTAAATTGTTTGATAAAAAAATGTATTTTTAATTTAAAAAAAAACAATCGTGAATTCTTTTAAAATCATGAATTATGTTTCATGATTTTAAAATTAAAAGTATTTGCTGTTGTAACTTTTGTAAAGTTCACAAGTTTTGTTTTCAGTCGCAATGATCACTCGCGTTGCGACGGTTAACCGCATATTCATTAGGTTTATTATTCGAACCTCCACTCATGTCGATCCTCATTCACAATCTGCTGCAGGCATATTCAGGTACACTTGCTGGTGGTTCCATTATGTCCAACAGTAGGTGCTTATACTAAGGGTATCCGGTTCAGACTATAGGCACCATGTCACAGTCTTGTAAAGCTCAGCTCATTTTAAGGATAGTTGCATGGAGTGTAAGAGTTCGTATCAGAGCATTCGTTTCTCGTTTTATTTCAGTCTCATAGTGCCTTTTTGTAGGTGACTATACCACAATCTACAAAGTGAATACCAGCGCATTCGTCTAGCCCAGTAATTTGAGGATTTCTACTTACACAAAAATATATTTTTTATAGAAACCCTGCCTTTAGATTATTGGTACTCTTAGACTTGTTTACAAAAAATGGCATTGGCTACAATAATTTTTGACTATTATTACTTCAAAATTTAAGTTAGCTTTAGCAGTATTCTAGATCCTTAACATTTACTGGTCATCATCAGACTCTGGAATCTGAACTCCAGACGGAAACTGTTTGTTTTTGAGATCAAACCTAAGTTTCTATCACCAAGAATGCTCAGGGTACCTTGGACAGGAAAATTTTAGAGCTGATGGCTCTGGAAACGACTGCATCAATAACTGCAACATAGCCAAGAACCATTTCGTAAACACCAGATTTCATACAACAGAAAGCTCGATCTTTTGTATGAAGCCACGTCGAAATTGAAACGACTGTTTTAGAGGTAAACGAGACCACAGACAAACAGAAACACTATGAGCAGAAACTTTAACACCTTCTTTTTATTCGGGGGTAAAAAAATATTATCAAGATAGTACAATCATACTACTGTATACAATTTGGTATATACAAAAAAAACAAATGAAACAGCTAGCTTTAGCTAAAACAACTGTCTTTAGAACCGTTTCAAACGATCTATAGATAGCTCAACTGATCCGGATCCCTACAAGACGAAAGTGTTCCCAAAATTCTGGCTGCATTACCACGCTTAACGACAATGCTAATGCGTTAGATAGTGCATAGTATAGTAATCTATGAATCAGAAGCGATGAAACACAATCGATCTTTTCCCACGTGCATTCCGTATAAACAGTTACACCAGCGTTTGCCATTCTAAGCTGTCCCAAGTCCCGTGTCGCTATCCTATTCCTGTCTGAGCCCTGCGATACAGTAGCTTTTGTTGGGAACATTAGATTTAGTCGAGAATAATGCGCTTGGTTTGAGAATGTTCCAGACGGATTGTGAGAAAGATAATTTTTTTTTTAAAATACCGGAATGAAATTGCCTGTTTTTATTAGTAATGTTTTTGTCGATTTAACTGCAACATTTTATAAGTATCTACTAGAATATTGTACGAGAATGTACTGAAAGTGCTTAAACATTTTAGGGACTTCAGTAAGGATTTTCTTAAATGTACAGGTAGAATCTAAAATCTTTAATAATTTCAGACTGATCTAGGATGGTAGCTTACTTTCAAAGGAAATACTTCAATCTATAGATTGTGTATTGAGATAGACGGTAGACAAAATTCCTTGATATTAATATTTACATAGGCAAAACCCGAAACGCAACGATATCGCATTCTAGCTATTGTACAGAAATACAGTATGGTTTTGTAGTTAAGTTATTTAAACAAAAACTCTCCTGAATCTCCCCAACACAAAGTAATCCTTTAGATATTTTTAACCACACGGTCAATGTTCCTAGCGCGGTTCTCAAGAGTCATGCTCTCGCTTCAGAGACAACCTCCCCACGAAAACCCATTACCCTCCTCCATTATCAACATTCCATGAAAACTATGCATTAATTAAACAGATATGCCACTATGTATATATAAACCCGTCCGAATTTAGCCGTTGTTAATTTGTCACAGTGAATTAGCCACGGACGGGGTAACTGATAGCGTTAGCATGTTGCACCCTGTGCGACGCCAATATGCTCGTAAATGTCCAGGACAATTTAATGCTCAGCTTTACATCTATGTATCTATCTGTTTAGGCTACGGGTAATTATTATATGGTATTTTTGAAAATGTTTACTCGTCTTCACAAGGTAGGCAGAGTCCTTAAACTCAGCTCTTATATGTAGATCCTACTACTATTATAACGCGAAAGTCTGTGAGTATGGATATATGTTTGTCACTTTTCCACGCAAATATCAGAATAACTCATAGGCTACTTTTTATCGGGGTACCACGCGGGCGAAGCCGTAAGCAGAGGCTAGGATACTATAAAGTCACAGACATTTAGTGCTATATGGTAAAAAACTCACTTTAAACCTTGTCCTTTCTACCAACAAGGGCCTTAACAGATCGATGGGTAAGAAGGTCATATGTTAAGGATTTCGTTTGTTTTTTTTTTATTTGAGGTAACGAAAAAGACGACAATATTCATGCTTCTTTGCCACAACCTTAGTATGTTTAATTTCAATGGCTTTATAATTCTGGATTAGGTATCAGAATGTTTACAAACTCCAGCTAAGCAGGGCTTCAAATAAAAAGTTTCTTATCAGTGTCCAGATGTAAGTTCAAATTAGCCATTAAATTAAGTGGTTTAACATCCAAACAAATCCACAGATTAGTATCAGAACGTGGTGTCAATGCCACCATAAAACAATGTCGTCTCGCAATTTGCGACCCAAAACAAACTTGAAAAAACTTTAGAAAGTCGAAAACAAAAGAGTCCCGGTCGAAAAGGCCAAACTATTATTATGAAATAAAAAATAGAAACGGTACTATACTTTTTATCTTTTGTCCAAAGATAAAGGGAGAAAGTTGCGCAACGGTCAGCTTTCTAAACTCCCATTCTTAAGGTTATTGTTTGGTATAAAAATCTCAATTCTGAGGAACAGCTTTGAAAGGGATCGGGACTTTTGCAAATGCTGACTTGTGGTCGGAGAACGGTCACTATCATTCATTGAAAGACAAAAGGTGTTAAAGAAATACATACGTTAAGTAAATTCGAGTTTAAATCTAACTTCTTGGTCATAAAAAGATTAAATTAGTACTGTAAAACATGAATATTTTATTACGTGAAACGGAAAATTATTCATTCTATTTCAATATCACGGAATTCAAATTGTGTGTAATAATTTAAAACCGCTAAAAACCAACGTTGCAAACTTGCTTTTTTGGTCCTGTAACATAAATGTTGTGTAACTCAAAACTATCAATGTTATAAAATACCTGTTTATTTTACTGATCTAACTGTTGTTATAATTTCCCGCTTTAAAAGATCAATTATTTTCCTGTATTTAAAGCCCCGATCCGAGAATGTATGTATACGCTAGGTATCATGGGCAGCCCTACGTATAGTACTTTTTGTCGTGCCTGGGCGCGGTTAGACAAGCTTGTTAGTGAACAATGCTAGGGACAGCAACGTTTGTACTTCCATCTAGATATTTCTAGGTTTCCTTCCTTGCCACGTACGAGTGGAAAGGTTCCGTATTTCTTAGCAAGCTGTACAATTCTTGTTTAGTTTTGAATGCTTTCACAAATAATAAAAATATAAATAGAGATTATATTTTTAACATATAATTTATATATATATAAGAACCAATTTTATACGTCGTTGTTTGATCATCTACTTTGATAGATTTTTTAGTTTCACAAAATTAAATTACAAATGGGGTAGTATTAAAACACAAATCAAAAAAAATACTTTTTGTATCCAAAAATAATCCGTATTCATATCAAAATTACTGATTGCACAGCAAAATACTCAACTCAAAATATTACTTAATAAACTACAATTTATATTCTTGGTGTACCGCTATTTATCTTAAAGTAAAGTTTTTTTTTATTAATGCACAGCTAATAATGACTAACGCACATTATACCTAGTAACTCTTTTTTTTTTTAAATATAGCTTCTATTTTTATATAAACCCCCTTTTCTGAGTGGTAATAAAAAAACCTAACCTTGGATAGGTTAGGTTTTTTTATTACCACGATGTTTTTTTATTAGACGGATTTGCCTAGGAAGGATTTTTCAGGCCAACATTTACTTATTGTTTGCATTTATTTTGTTCATATATGCCACTCGGATAGGTGTTTTGCTATGAGAATGAGTATTAGCTATGCACGCTTTGTTTAATTTGCTGTGCAGTCAGTATTTATGATAAGACTGTGTTTTTTGGACCTAAAGGAATTTATTTGTCTCGCAATAGAGGAAAAAAGTAATGTAGTGTTGATGTATATTTTCGAATTATCTGCAGTACTAGTTTTGTTAAACTTTTAGTTTATTTGTAGTGAAATAATTTAATACTTTTTTACTTCAAGTAAAAAATTATATAAATTATGAAAATAAATTGAAAATTATTTATTTGATATGGAATTAATAATATCCCTTACAAATAAGATTAATCACATCAACGATATAATTATTGTTCTATACAAATACGAATAGTTAGCTAACATCTAGTAATAGTCTATAAACAATAATATTCAACTAATGTAGACATTTACGACTGTCTTCGTCATGACAATAACACATCAACAGTATCAAGCGTCATTGAACCAAACGCGACTATGAATCTGAAAAGATCTCGAAATCAATTTGATACGGCACGTTACAAAATAAGGCGTGAAGCAAAAATCTGATCAAAATTCATTTATGTTAATATTTTTATTAACTTCTGTTACGCTCAAATTTCTAACTTTAAATTTATGGGAAAGTGATCATGTTTTATACTTTTTATATGCACTAAAATCTATTATGAAGGCTTCATAACATCAAACTCGAAACTTGAGTGTGTCACAGTTACTCTGCTAGTCACTATGGTAGTGTACAGAGAATTTCCACCTAATAAAAGGCCATGTTACGTGTAGGGAACGTTAGACACGCAATTACGGAGCATCCAACTTAATAAGGCCCCTGATACCCTTAGCGAAGGTTCGGGAAAGTGGGAGCATGGAACGATATATGGACTGTTGCGGGCCTGGTTTGATTGGTGGAGGGAAAAGGTAAAGTTTCACGTTAATTAGTGCGTGCCTCACGTGCTTAAACGTGTATGTATTCGAGATTACTGTCTCCAGTTGCTTGAAATGTTTTCTGTGAGACATTCAAAGCAGTGACCTAAAGAACATTTCTCGCGTATTTCATCTAATTTAATTGAGAGAGAACGATTTTCTGGGCCACAGCTCACGCTTTTCCGGGAGACAGGTCTACAACTATATCTATGAAACTCTACTGCTTTAGTAGAGGTCCGGCTTAATAAATAATTTCATTATTTTATTTATAACATTTTGATCAGTGACTGTCACTTTTTGAATGCGGTTTATCTGTCACTTTGTATCGATAACCTCGCCTACTTTGGCAATATACCTACTTTCCTGCCTCCTAGTACTTCCGATTGTATCGAATGCCGTTAATACGAGAAGCAATTTGATGGCTAGATTAATGCGCGGAACAATTTATTGACAATTATCGTAACCAAACGTCCAGGGATCAATTAACACAAAGGCCTTATTGCAAATTAGACTAACTGAACACCTAAAGGCGCATTCACGTACGAAACAGTTAAATGCCTACTCTACCAGCGTGGTGATAGCCTAGCTTTAGAGGCTGCCACAGGGTTGAAACAAAACGAATCTGCTTCAAATACACTAATGGTATCAGCGTTCACCCGAGTGCTGTATTTTGTCAAGCAGATATAAGCGTATTTCTTACCAATAGATTTAATACCCGTGAAATAAACTTAATAAAGAATATATAATAATTAGGGATAAATCTGCACTGCATTCAAATATGGAAGTTAAAAGACAGTATACTTGTACTGGTAATCTGCTTTACATGGAAATGTAGCCAAGCCAAACGCCTATCTAGACACCTATTAGATATTCTAGATTGCGCCCGCGGGTTGCGTACAAAGCAATTTATTGGTAATGCTTATCTGGTAATGGTTTGATTGGTCGAGATATTTAATGTACGCAATATCAATTACATTATTTACTTTAGACATACTGAAAATAATTTTATCGGCGCTACCGAGTTCCTTCGTCAAGGATCAATTTGAATTTACTAGCTAGTTCTGGTTCTATAAAGTTATCAGTGGCAAAACTAGATTTTAATAAAATATTGCAAAGTTAATAATTTACTGCAAGGGCATTGCAGTAAATTATTAACTTTGCAATATTTTTATGAGAATATTTCTGATTTTTATTCAATATTTTTTTTAACCCTACATAATAGTAACAAACCCTTTATTCATAATCAATCACTAACTTTAGCTGCGTTCTAAAAGTTGTTTACCTCTATCATTTGTTTAGTGTTAGAAAAGGACAGCGTTGGAGTTTTTAACCTGCTAAAGTTAGCGAGTGATTATGAAAAAAAGGGTTACTTTCTAAATTATATACTTCAACACTTATCACTCGATGTAATTGGTTAATATTTCTTGTAAGCCAGCAGCCTGAGCTCTGTGTGATCCGTCTACGTCTGCGTCCATCCCTGGAGGCTCGCGTGTCGTAAACACGCCTGTCAGTTACTGTTGCGCCACCTTCTTGTTAAAGGGGCCTTTACACATTGTCTAAAGGCCCTTTCACATGAAGGTAACATGTCACGTTATATTTTGTTAGCTCAAATACAAAGGTGCCTCAAGCTTGAGCTTATTCGAACTAATACAGAAACTGGTCTGACACAGGGCTGTAATTCTACATTAGTTTTTCAAAAGTATTCACACTTATTTAGCCAATGTCTTGGGCTAAATAAGTGTGAAAACTCAATAAGTGAAGTTATTAATAAGTATAAAGTGTGCTGCCGCACCATCTACGTAAAACTTGTAACCAAATTGGTCCAATAGTTTTATGAGCAACATAATTCTTCATCTATACAAAAGAATTTGACTATACATAAACAAGAGAGTTTTTTTTAATCCAGAATACAAATATTTTACAATGCTATGTAAAATATTTAAACTATGTTCTTCGTGATTTTGTTTGTATACAATTATACCTATAGTAATTGTAATTACCAGACCAAAGCAACAGTAGTTGCAATTGTTGGAAATAGACAACCACATAGCGCAAACACGTCCAACGAGTGTCTTAGCGAGTGACACTTCATTAAAAGGATAAAGCTCAGTTGGTAGAGGATAGCTGGATCCCTTTTTTTAAGTTATGTCGATACAAATATGCATACAGTCCACCAGATGGAAAGCGGTTATTGTAACATGTTTATCACCTGGGGCATTTGCCTTCGGCATTGTGGACGCGTTGCCTGCTTATGTGAAATATATACACCGCTCTTTCCTTTTTGCACTCACTAGCTCGAACATAGGGATGCAGATAGTTTTTATTTTCGTACGCCTAAACCGTGAGACACCAAAGTTTTTTTGCTGAAAAGCGAATTGACTTTTTTAAATTATTTACGTATTTTTGAATTCATCATTTTCATCAGAATAAGTTCTATTAATAGTAAAAAACCATCAATTAGTCATCAATGACTATAGCCTAATAGTCATTAGTGCTTAAGGTAGAGCTTTTGGCTATAAATAAAAGGTTTTTACTCAAATCCAATGAAAAAATCGAAAATTAAAACGATCGTGAAAATGACTACATCCGTAGACTCGGAGTGAAGCAGCTGATTCCTTCAAAGCTACGATACTAGGATGATATAGCAACCATACTTTATACGGCGCACACGCAACCGATCCCATTGTTAGACGAAGAACAGGTAAGTATAATTGAGTTTCGTTTAATAGTAGTAGTCTTTGCCTTAACAGCCTTTGGTAAATTTTATTTAATACTAATAGTAACATTGCTGAATAAATAACTATTGCTGATGATTTCCAAGATAAACAGCAAAATTTTGCAGTTGAACCACAAAACAATCTAATGAACCAATCAAATTAAGTCCAAAGAACCACACAAACATTAAAATTCAACCGGAGAATTAATAAAGAGATAAATACATTATGAGCAGCGGGAATGTGGGTCTGCCGTTACAGAGCCGGTTGGCTTTATGTGCATATCGAAGATGGATGGAGTATGGCGCAGCGAGAAGGCACGGGCAGGACGCGGGGAGAGCACGCATGCCTCCCCCCGCGCCACCCGCCATAATGGCCGCGATGACTGCCCCGTCAGACGACAAAAATGCCATAATAATGGCTCCTGAATAGTTTTTGCTGCACCCGCACCAAATAGTCCAGCGAACTCCCCGTACGTGACGACGCGCCGGTCATCTCTCTCTTATTGAGAAATTCGTCAGTTTTATCCCCCCGAAAAAATAACGAGTCGAAAGCCCCGGAATCCGGTTGTGTCATTTCAAACACTTGATAAGTATCTCTCGAGCGGTTTTTCGATGCAGAATTTCAGTGGAACCCGATTTCGTTCAGTATTCGATGAATGCAATGTTTTTATCCGAGTTTCAAGATGGTACGGTCACCTTTGGATGCTTTAATTGTGAACCAATAAGAAGTTTTCTCTTTGCAAAGTATGGACGATCTCCCTGGTCTTCACAATGCCTTATTAAAAGGCGATCCAGTTTAATACTAAAAAATATGCGTTGAAGAATGTTAGCAAAACCTCAGTCTTAGATCCCGACTAGCCTGATCTGAATTGAATTAATTGTTTGAATTCTAAGTCTGGGCCGTTAAATATTTTTCGTAGTCAAGACTAATATAATTCTAAAGCGGTGAATTCGCAACAGTTTATTATGACGGAGATGCTTTTCTCCACCGTAATGCATTTTGTGCATTCTTTGCAAATAACTCAAATACTTGTACAATGGGAATTCACAAAAAACTCATTTATCTCTTAAACAAGGTGTCCCAGAAAGTGTATACTATTCCGCCATGGCTGATTCTGCACATAAAAATACACAAGTTTTCCCGAAAAAAATATAATTTCATTTTTTTCTGGAAATTAATTTTGTAATTCTTTGGAACAACTTTATTAGATTTTAACAAAAAACAGCTGATATTTACCACCAGTTTCTAAAAATTATAGATAAAATTTTGTTACCTGTGTAGATAAACCCCCTTTCGGGATTGTATACATATTCTGAGACATGAGGATATACCGGATACCTACCTTATTATTAACTGATCTACCAATAATTGCGGAGAGTTATTATCGAAGCGGCATTATTTTACGTCACAAAGTGAACCAATTAAAAGTTTCCCCGAATGTCCGAACGAAAAGTTCAGAATGATAGCACTGTCAATTATGCCTACCTGCCTTGCAGCCTGTTCAGCCAATTACCAACCAACCCACCGATTGATAAAAAGAGTTCCGAAAAATCCGTCCAAACAAATTCTGCTTATCTGCTGCACGGCGCAAGGCTGCTCTCCCAAAGGCCAATTTCAGGCACAGCACTTAACCGCCGATAATGTTAATTATAAAGACCTCCAAATAATAAGTCGATCAGCCTCTCGAAACGACGACGGTATGCACCAAAAGCACCGACGTAAAAAAATATTTAGTGACGCGGTAAAAATGGAACATTTCACCGAGGATTTTATTTACGAGCGGAGGACGAGAGGAACCTCGAAAAAAACTAGTTCGCGCTTCATGTATGAACCATGACGTGGTTGCAAGAACAATCACCGAGAATAATTCATATTCCGAGCGCGCTGCAAATATCCAGGGTCGATTTACGGCTCGCTTCTGTGCTCTTGGAGCGGCAACTTAAGGTACTCGCAGATATAATTGTAGGTACTTCGATTGTGCGAGAAAATGGTACGTCATTACCGGTGCCCTTTTAGAGACTGTATAAATCGTAATTGGGGATGTGTTGGGAGCGCTATCGCCGCATCGGTCGTGTCTAACGCTGCAGTGGAGGAGCTTAGGAGCCCCTCGCCTATTTAAGTTCCCATTCGGCGGCTATTTGAAGGGGCGCGGAGTCGTGCGACACCTGTATGCATTATTTTGTCGCATAAATTCTCGTCAATTCAGCCGCGAGGTGGCTCGGACCCTTGGTTTATTGAACCCGCTTTCCAGATAAGGAGGTGCCTCGTACCGGTGAAAGCATCCAATAATCTCTCTTGAATTTTCTTTGGCTCGTTTGCATTTCCTGCTGAAGTTCGTGAGCAAGTCTCCGCTTTTCATAATTAATTCAAATCCACGATATTTCCAATTAACCGCTTCGCCTTATACGGATTTGAGATTGCACCTGATGAGGATTCTTACCACAAAATATCTGTATTATATTTACAAATACAGAACGCGTATTGGTACAAACTGCGTGTAACTACGAGAATATAGTGAATTATCACACTTTAAAAGAATCTTAGGCATTCGCAGCTGCACTCCTTTAATGTCTATTTCCGTGCAGACGATGGAAATGTCGTCGGGTCTGGATAAACGGGTGCGCAGACGCAGGTGGGGAGGGGGAAAGGGGGGCGGGAAGGCTCCTTGTAAAGCCTACCCGGACGCTGCACTCACGCACGCTCGCCAACACTTTATATACTTAGGTATAAATCCAATACATAAGCCATTTCAATTACACCACACGCGGTCTGAACTCAAAATAGAAAATTTTAAAATATACGGGGCGCGGACGTTTGTTTTAAATAAACAAGCGACAGCCATAAATTAAGATTACCAAGAGTTTCCAAACATTGGCGATGCATGACCGATGGAAATAGATGAAATCTTTTAAGCAGCACAACTTTTAGAGAGATTTCATTTGACTTCGGAAGGATAAAGTGAATTTATTTAACCACCTACTCCCATAAAAATTTACTTACTCTTTTCTCGTAAAGAAACCCTCAGAGGCACTTTGGCTTAATAAATATTAGGAAATAGGTACTTCGTATGTACTGCCGTAACGCACTAGCTTTTAAACGAATTGCTTCGCATAACAATAAAAAGAGTATAGGCCCTTTCACACATTCTAATGTACCCAATGCTCCTTCATTTGTTGGGGGCAAGCACGCAGTGGAAATACTTTTCCAAATCCATACAGCCTTAAGGATCTCATAAAGCAGTCGTTTTCCCCACGCGAAAGTATGGAAGTGAGATTTATTTCGGGGACTTCGGTCTAGAGCTCGGGGCTTTGCTATGATGAATTGACACTTTTTCAGCGGTACGCCTACAAATTTCAACTCCAATATACGCACTTGGAATGAACAATGAGAGGAGCTTTGCCGCGGTTATGGCTGAAACTTTTAATGTCTCCAATGAGGTAAGGCGCTCGTAAATATAACCATTTACGAGATTAGTGGCCCTTTTTGGAAGTTGCGTAAAGCAGCATAAAGCTAATTATCTAACGCGAAAAATATTCGTTGTATTTTAAAAGGCGCTGGTTACCATATATATCTCATAAAATGTGTTTATTGTGTATCTACTTATATTTTAAGTTCACTTCATTATACGTTTTGAAGAGCTATGCTCACTTGGTAGGCAGGCAAAAAGTATAAACTTTTCTGCAAAACAAACATGAGGGCGCTGCCATGCCTTCACGTCACGAAACCTTTGCCTGCATTTTTGCATAACAAACTTAGCTATGATTTGTTGTTTTTGCTTTATCGCTATGGTGAACATTCAAAACTATTTCGTTAGCCACTAAATTATGCTCATCATATCACACAATTTTCAATTCAATAAAATCAAATCAAATAAACAAAAGAAACGATAACGATAAAAAATTACCTAAATATTATACTGATGACTTCATTCCAAATGCTTTAGGCATACGTCTAAATTATAATAATAAGCGGGCGTGAGATCACCGGATAGCTTGTCTTAATAAAGCCATTATAAATATTTTATACCTCAATGGAAGTTCAACCGTTCAACGCCAAATGAATCGATTTTTGAGTTACTTGTACTTTATGTATAGAAAAATGAATAAAAATAATAAAGTATTATTTATAAAAATACTTTTTTGTTACTTATCTTCAACCAAACTTCTGTTTGATGACAAAACAAAATACCGTTTACTATTAGTCTCTTCTCCCCAGGGAGAAGAAATATTTCATGTACCTACAGGTTCGTTCATTGTACCTTCATCATTTGTACGTATGTTTCTTCTTGTCCGAACACACATTGACCTTGCATTGTTTCGTAAATTACTTGTTTTGTTTTCATCGTCTGATTAATTCGAGTCAAGAAATGTGATATATTTTTGTATTTTTCGTGTTTCTGTTCTACTGCAGCAGGGCACGTAAATATTGGCAAGAGATGAATCCGAAGTAAGATTTAGTATAATTATTTAGAGATAATCGTTTTTACAAATTTGTTGTATGGAACGAGACAGCCAGACAATGGTAATTAAAAAACCCATCAAGATAAAGTGGCCACTATCGATTTAAGTATGTAGACCGGCAACCCACAATAGTGGTCTCGGCCATATGAATACCACAAATTTAATCAAAGAGAAATCTATTAGTAAAATGAGAAGTACGGAAGGGAGCGCACCTATACATATTCAACGAGGTACTGCATCACGAACGAACCAATTTATGCGGCGACTCCTGAGAGTATCTTACTTTTACCTCGGCCATATGTAAAACTGGAGTATTTCTTTGGTATCATACAGCACCTAGATTAACTGGGAATATTTTTCCACCTTGACTTTCTGTATTCAGTTGTATGCTAATCTATTTCACAAACTAGACACATTTCCATTAGAAAATAGTATACAATTTGTGAACTTTTAAAGATTAATGTTTTCAAAACAAAATGTACGTTATTACTAGTGAATATTGCGTTTTGTACACAATAATTTGAAAACAACTAAAGTGTAGTCCTGGAGACCTGAAATTTGGGAGGTACCTATCTATGTTCGTTTTTATGTATAGGACAGGGAAGCACTAACGTATAAATTCAAAGTAAGTAAGTACAATGAATATAAGTTTTTTTTTTAAATTCAGGGTGCAACGGTAAGTTAGAGTTTGTATAGAAGAAAAATTAAGACGAAAAACGGTCGCAGGCGGTAGGTTCTAATATGTATCACTTGTAAGAAAATCTTAGGTCAATATTTGAAATTTCTCGAATGTAAATGTATTATGTGTTAACCACGGTGGCGCGGTGGGTGCGTGAGCCTGCTGAGATACGGGTTTATTTCCGGCGCGGGACAAAATGTTTGCATGTTTTGCAGACTTTTGTCGGGTAAGAGTGGTACCATCTTACTCGTAGTTTCTGATACCCACGACACAGGGAACCCTAGGAATGGACTGTTGTATACGACAGTTGAATGTTGTATGTTTGTAAAAAAAAGTTGCTACAAGTTACTTATAAGTTAATTGATGGTTACTTAGTTTTTAAAGTTAAAACCCATACTTTTAGCATAGCGCGGGTAAAAATGGACTACATTTACGTAAGGGAAATTACTAGGTATACTCCATTAATAATAAAAGCCACGATCTAGTTTCTTAGTTGGTATATCACCCGCGTACCAAGCGAGAGGCAACGGGTTCGATTCCCGCCGAGGTTTGTGATATTATAAAATCTTGAGGCAAACTTATATTTATATTCAGAAGTACCTAGTTAGAGCTTATTGTGAAAGATCTCGTCCTAGGAAGAACCACCTCCATAACTGTTTTTGCTAAACAATAATGCTCGTATTGGCCATCGCCATCAATGTTCCGGTTTTAAGTGTATGCCGGAAAAATTACAGGCACATGTGGCTTTCACCCGTTATTTTTCAGGGGGAATGAATGCAGATCATACAAACATTTGTCCCGCGGTGGGAATCGAACCCGCAACCTTCTGCGCCACAGAGGTCGTCAAGAGATGTATCTACTTCTCGTTGTATTATCTGAGTACACATAGCACATGCCTATGTACAAGTCCGCTCGGCTGCCTTTCGGCCGCCCGCGCCCGGCCCGTGCAAGTTTCCTTTAAAGTATTAATCAAGAGGCATGTCGCGTTTGGCCATTCCTTTTTTATTTAGCAAGTGCATCTGCCTTTATGCACTCCTATAGCAATAAGACTTTTGTTTTTTTATCATAAAAAAAAGATTTGCTTCTGAATGTTGTGTGCCGTGATATTTTTTTATGATTTTTTCTTGCATAAGTTGTGTTTAAAAGAGAGTGCGATAAATTTAATGAAATAAACACCCAACAGTCACATACATAGTCCGGACTTCACACTAGAATTCCCTGTATCGTGGGTTTCAGGAACTATGAGTTAGGCCGCAACACCTATGAGCAAGGTGTTGCGGCCGAGACCCGTAACGATAATATCTGCAAAATATGCAAACATTAAATAGTAGTAAATAGTTGTTATAAATAAATCAGTAAATAATGCTGTTCATTTTTTACACTTCATCATCTAACCCCAAAGTAAGCAAAGCTTGTGTTATGGGAACTACATGACTGATATGCTACTTATATACATTTTTTTTGTAAATACGTGCATATTATACATACAAACACCCAGACCCGAGAAAAATATTTGTAGATCATACAAACATTTGTCCAGCGGCGAGAATCGAACCCTCTTGCGTCGCAGCCAGCTACTCGGCCGCCGCGCCACTGAGGTCGTCCAAGACATACAAATGAAACAACATTGTAACCGTTTATTATAAATGAAGTTTGTACTATAAATGTTATCTAAAACAATAATATTTTTTAAATAAGATCAAATCTAATCAAAATCACATCAAATCATTTAAAGATTGGTATAAACATGTTTAATTTATAATATAGGATTCACCATAAACAGATTCAAAGCATGTAAATATTGCAAGATACCTAACTTCACTATTAGATTCAGTTTGGAGAGGTGTAAAACAAGGACCACCCATAGTTCCCAAATTGTATGGGGCACACGTTTAAAGGGAATGTAGAAGGCATGTAGCGTATCGTTAGTTGAACCATAAAAGGTACTTCAGCAGATGCTATCGCTTTCAAAACGACTTTATCTAGTCACGTTGCGATGTACAGTTAGCTCAGGAAAACCGAGCTGTCTGAAAGGTTTCCAATTTGTTATTTTGCGCTTTCTATGCAGAGACGATTTAGAGCACTAGAACTATTGATCCGGTACTAAAAAGTAACATTTCCTATTTGTTAGTTTAAAATAGAACTATCTTTATTTTTTGGCAGCTTCTTAAAACAAAACGTTGAAAACTTTGTAATTTTTTTATTGTTGTTTTAGTTATGTTTTTGTATTTTTTAGGTACTGTAAAACGATAAAATAGTATTTTGCAGAGTATAGACCTCATCTAGCTATTTGACTTTTCAAAACACTGTATTCTGTGACTCGGTGAGTTGCAGTGTAAATTAATAAAATATATTTTATTTATTTTAGAATAAAAAAAATTAAAATCTATAAAACAAACATAATTAAATGTTATCAAACAAAAATATTATGAAACAAATTTGGTTCTGTAACCGAATGTCTGTCTTCACAACTACAAATGGCTTGTAGCGCCAGACAGACGCTACAGTTTGGGATCGATGTCCCATTTGTGATCTCGAGCCAGTGACGACGGAGTTGTACGTACTTACTATCGTTTGAAATATAAAGGATGCAATAAGATTACTCCCAAAAACGTTAATGGGATGTTCAAACCGTGACTCTCTATCTATTTTCATCGACATTGACGTAAATGGAATATTAATTGTAAATTTTTACTTAATTGTATGATACTAAAAATGCTGCGTAAAGTTCAGATATTAATTATATTTGGGTCCTTTGTAACTTTAATAATTTTCCAGTCCCTATGCAAAAACTATATTTAAGGACTTTTTTACCAATAATAGACCTTCATTTGGCCAAAATATCACCTGATGGTAAGTGATAATATGGTCGACGATGGAACATAAAGGTCTAGAAGATACCTATTCACTCTTACTTCGAAGAGACCCAAATTGTACTTTTCAGGAAAGACAGATAGAAGCGTGTTCCATTCTTTCGCCGTTTTCATTATAAAAGTGGAACCGAAACGTTTTGTGCAAATGGGTGGTAAACTGACAAGATACGGATGGGACTGAGCTGATGTGCGTCTGCTTGTCCTTAGGTGAAAAGGAGATAGTGGGATCAGATCATGTAGCTCCTGGGCACATTCTCCGAAATATAGCTTGTTTTCAGCATTATTTTTTTTCCATGATAAACATTCAATATATAACTTTAAAATCAGACACAAAATAATACCGATTTTTTAATATATTCTAACCTATGGAGCATAAAACAATGTAGGTGCCAGCTGCTAGTAGAGTAATTACATAATATTTAGGTGTTATGTTTCACCTTTTGGGTTTTGTACACTTAACCATAACCTAATCCAAAACTGCCGAAAAAATCTAACAAAAGATACAAGTTTCAAGTCATGAGAGAAACCCTCATGTAAATAGAACTTAAATTATTATTTTTTGATATTATTTAAATGCCTTATCTTTCTAATTGATCAACAAAAGTAATCATTTGAATATGTACCTACCACTATTGAATAAATTTATCTGATAAATACTACCAATATATACGGGCTTTGGACATATTTGAATATCTACTTGCGCATCGGGCAGCCATTGTTAGCCCAGTATGGAGTTAATTAAAGGGGGTAGAAAGATCTACAGGTATTTAGAGTGTAGCCGCCGAGAATAGGTAAGATTATTGAAGCAGAGGTGTTGAATAGTGAATTGGAGGGGAATTTCTATGGAGATTATTAAACTTTATGCTTAGTAAACTTTGGAGTGGTTTTATCGTAAACACCTTTATGATCAGTTAAAAATTATGGCAAGTTTTTAAAAGCGTAAATTGTAGGGCCTTGTCGCAATAAGAAATAAATAAAAAAGAGATGTTTTATTAGAACGTCTTACGTGTAAAAAACATCAGTCGTGCATCAATAGATTTTTCCACTCAAATAATATATGTGCGCAATTAACACGTGCTCGAAACGGTGAAGAAAAACATAGTGTGAAACCGGCGAGCCCTAGAACTAAAAAATAGTGTCATTGGTTAGTGTTCTCGTACGCGGCGATAGGCTTGCAACCTGTCACGTGAAACTAACTACTTGCAAAACTCACGCATGTGCCGAATGTTATAGTCTTTCGTGCCTCTGACTATCCCCTACTCGGTCTTCTCAATAATCTACGCACTGAGTATCTTATGTATCTGATATCGGAATACAGTCGTGAGCGTGTTTGTCTGTTTTGTTTAGGTATCATTATTTTATTCTAAAAACAACGATACATATACATATTCGCTGTTTTTCTAGTATCAATGATTCATTTCAGTGCAATAATGCAAACAATTCGCTTGATCCAAGTGTTTATTCGCTTTGAAATTTGGCTGTAGGGAAATCAAGATGGTAAACTTGTGCTGGTGGTCACAACTACGACCTTTGGGAATAACTAACAATATTTCCAGAACTACGGTTGTGAAGTTCGGTGGTTTATCTACTGGTGGTTACATAATCCTACTAATATAAACGTGAAAGTTTGTGAGGATGGATGTTTGTTACCCTTTCACGCAAAAACTACTGAACAGATTTTGATGAAACTTTACAGTAATATAGCTTATACATCAGAATAACACATATGCTTCTTTTTATCCGGGTACCACGCGGGTGAAGCCGTGGGCAGAAGCTAGTATTACATAATATCTAACAAAGGTGCTGTTATAAATTATTTTGTGTCCCTTCATATTATTTCTGCACCCAGTTATACAACGATCATCGTGTCATCACGTAAGGCCGACTGAAAACCACCGCCGCACCTAATCTACCTAGGTTTTGGTGCAGCATAATACTGAGATATTTAATAATGTTGTTTTTATATCATTGTTATAATTTGCAATTTTTATGTAAATGAAATGGGAACAAATTAAATCTTTATACCAGTTAAAGTTTACAAGGTACCAAGGACATCATTTTCGCCATTTGGCGAGAAATAATAAAATTATAGAGTTCAGTAAGTATTTGGCTTCAATATCTAAAATAATATTCTGAGAATGGTAAACTTAATTCAGTGTTCAACTAAGGCAACTTTTTCTATGGATGTACCTATCCACTATAGAATCTGAATGGGTTTTGGGAAAAGCATCGAGCGATTTGATGGTTTAAGCTATGTTATTTAAACGTATGCACACTCATAATTTATTATACTAATCTTATCCTATTAAAATTATAACAGCACTGTATTTTGCCAGTGATGACATATTATTATGGCACAGAGTTGGTTGCTGGTTGAAGTTTAACACTGAATATTTTCTTGGGAAACATTGTAGAGGTATATTTAAACCTCATTTTAATTATTCTTCTTCTATAAGAAAAATATGGCATACAAAAGGCTGTCCTTGAAGTTTTTGAAATTTTAAATTAATTTTCTCGTGAAAAGACGTTTCGACGATTAATTACTCTCAATATTAAATTAATGTTCTTGATAACCACGACACAGGAAATCTTAGTGTGGGGTCCACGAGATTATCCACGAGTTTGTCAGATTAAAATTAATTTATTATAATATAAATACAATGGTTATTTCAGTTATACGGTCCTTTGTTGGCTGTTTAAAAATAAAAAGTGGTTGCAATTTTTTGCTTGCACAAATTTACCACCTCGACTAGTCTATCAATACCGCTCCGCTTATGAACTTGGGACTGTAAAGAAGCGGCCGCGGAGTTACTGCAGGGATATAAATTAAATGCTTACGTTTCGCTTGCCCTGCTCGCTAGTTTAATTAAGCGTACTCCTTTGTCTGTATGTGCGTAGACATTCAACATGTTTTGTTGTTGGACTGAGACGCATTGTCCCATGTGGCCATGCCTGTGAGGCCAACTATTGTAAAGCTTGAGAACTTTATACGGGCAACACCAAAGTATGTAAGGTTGGTTTTTCATATCCTTCGCTTTCATTTGTATCTGTATGATTTTATAATAAGGGCTCATCTACCTTTAATCAGACTGACTGCAGGCTCTTTTGAAATCTCCATAGAAAAGTAAGTAGGTACCTAAGCTTTGAATGTGTTTCAACTTTGTTAGCCAAAAACCAAATCTATTTTTTTATGTACTTTTCAACAACTTACTTCAATTGCTGAAATGCAAGAGGTGAGGTTCAATTCCCGCTGCGGGACCAATGCATGTTCTGTAGATATTTGTTCTGGGTCTGGGTGATGGTATTCCTAATTCTTGATACACATGATACAGGGACTCGTAGTTAAGGTTCAGAAGTATATATAATATATGTGACTGTAAAAAAAATGTAGGACTCTCATTTACCTCGCACGCCATGTTAATTTTATTTTATAATGCGAAAATATGAACGGCAAAGTTCAATCATGAACCAGGGCAGCGAACTAATAAACTTGTTACATTAATTGCCTAAAACAAATTGCCTAAAAAACTGCTCTGTTAATTTGCTCCAACAATGTACAGGAGTACCAACATGACCGTGAGATTAAATTTTCAAACGTGTCACAGTCGATTACCCTTTTTTGGAGAAAACTCCGTTTCATCATGTCCGAGCCATGTATTTTAATCTGGTTTCATTAGATAGGGAAAAAGTATTTATGTATACCTGATCTGGTGGCCGGCGCCTGATACAGTCACTATTTCAAACTTTCAACACACTCGTCCTATAACGGAGCTTTTAAAATACTAAAAAATACTTCGAATATACACGCGGTCCCGCTTTCTCACAGGTATAAAACGCTTCTTCGGGAACAATAGCAACTTTCTCGGGCAATAACTCAAAAAAACTTACTATTTTGTTCGCACAATGAACTCTCTCCGCACTTGCGTAATAAACCGTAACTCGTAGATAACAATTGTTTAAATAAAAATGTTAGTAGTCATCGCAACACGAATCGAGGTATCCGATCCTCGTCACAATCGTGATGATACTGAAAAACGGTACTCTTTTATCCAGAAATCTTTTAACGAGATTAGTTAGGCAAACTTTTGTGACGTGATTTTTAGTTGGTTTTATTGTGGGTCCATATGAGAATGCTACTTTGCCCATTCGAGGGACCCAAGGAAAAGGGTTGCGCCGTTCTTTTGAGGCACAAAATGCGCAAGAGTGAGTGTGATAAAACGATTCTGTTAATGGCCCCTCTGTTAGAACGGAGAACACGTTTGGAGAATAATTTGAATACCGAAATGCAGATGGCTTCTTTTATCCGAGGAGCTTTGAGACCGCCGCACTACAAGTTAATTAAGGTATGCCCATCAATTAAATATTGGTTTTGATTATTTTCATTCCGCAATATAGAGTTGTGCTCTTGATTTTTAATTAAGAGATACAATGCCTTTGCAACTGGTTACGGGTCCTCATAATGGATCTGTTGTAAGTAGTAGTAAATCTGTTTTCTGCAATAACATCGGCTCCTTGATACTATCGGATTCTTACGAAGGAAGTCGACTATCTCTCTCTGTAAAGTTTTATCTCAAGACAAATTTTCCCAATAACTTTCGGCAAAGGGATATATCTCCCCAGTCAAATCCCGCACATTCGTATCTGGGACGATGCATTCGTTCATCGAATGGATTCACTGAGCGAAACACCAAAATTTATTAGGTTAGTAGTTGCCGTAGGTCGATAAAACTACACTCCGACAGTAGAACGACGTAACTCCATAAATCGAGTGGGAGATACTTACAACCATGCGTTAAATGATACAGAGTAAACTTTTCTATGACGTCACTCGAAGGTTTTATGACTGAAACTGCGCAGTGCAATTTTGTGATCTTTTTCACTCTTGAAATGGCGTTACAGCTAGGCGACATAGGGACGTTATAGTTTTGAATTTGCATATTTATTGGTATAGTATACGATAGCGTAAAAACTCAGCCATAACATGTCTGAGCCATATTCGCGTTTTTTTTATATGAAATTTATGATTGTGACTAGTATCAATTAATTATGGAATCAATAGGTACAAAGGTTGTTTCTTTACTGGAATGAATACCTGCAAATCTTTGACAAAACATCTATATTCATAGGTACTTAAAATACCTATGAATATAGGTATTACACATACGAACTTATTCTGTATATTTATTAATGCCGTTAATATAAAGATTTTTTTCGTAGAGACCAAATTTTGCAACATAAAAACGGACGAGCGAATGTGTTTCTTAGGAACGCTGCGTTAACGGTAAACCCTATACGGGTACCACGCGGGTGAAGCGATCAAAAATAAATATAGGTAGTTAATTGTCTGTCATAGAACATCAAATCGTTGCAAGGGAAAGGTGTGAAAAGCTAAATTGTAGAAAAGTGGAAGCATTTCATCGATTAACTAATATTACCTAAATATTTTTTTAAACCAGGTAGATACCTATTCCCTGTACCTACGAAAAGATAAACTCCAAACGGCGTTCGATTCTTGTTTTTCAGTTTTAACTATTTCCAGCGCACTCTCAGTGATTCAGGGCCAAACAGCTGTCCCTAATCTGTAACACTTCGATAAAGAACTTTACTACCAACGGAAAAGGTTTCGTTTCGTTTGCTATGATTTTCCGCGCTTACTCATGTTTCTGAAATACTTACTATGATCCCTAAGTTCTACAGGGTATCGTATTACCATTGAAAACCAATGTTCAGTTTTAAAACTCGTACTAACCTGAAACAATAGAAAAAGAAAAAATATAATAACAATCTTAATTTTTTTATAGATAAGTACATTAAATTGATGTAGTCATCTTCCATATTGTTATTCATTAGCAAATAAAAGTGTACTAAAATTTACTTAAATATATTTTAATTTTCTAACTTTCTGACATTAGGAATGGAATCCATTCAATGGATAGCCCGACTGCTCCCTACCTGCCCTCGGCATATAGAGCGCACATACACGCGCTTCGTAAACGCCTCTGACGAAACCGGTCCGAAATGCCGACCGCATACAAAATACTCCCGTTCCAACACATTCTCCGTCTTTCATCGACGCCAAAACATCACATAAATCTTACTCGCTCGCACAACCGGGCCAACTTCACGGCAATCCGGCAACCAGCCAATCACGGCGCGGCTAACCATCGCCATATTGAATGTTGCGACTCCGCTGCCCTCTCGCTGAACGAATGTGCAACGCGCTTGTGTTTTCCCATTGTTTTTGCTAATATTTCGTTGAATTTAGCAGTATTTACAATTTGTTTTGAATTGAATCAGTGAATTATAAAGTGCTTCTGAGTTTTCGCATGTGGTTTATTCGTTTCCGGAAGAATTTCGTGTTAAAATGTGGAATGTTGACGGAAGGACGCTACCGCTAAGTAACTAGGGCTACGTTCATGTTGTGTTTGGTATGGTACTTTGTGTCAGAACAGAATGTATGAAGATCAAATAGTGTACTTAAATAGTGGTTAAATTTTATTTAAAATTAGATTTACGAAATATGAAAAAAAATAAATTTAAACAGCGCTTGAAAGGTTAGGTTAGATTAAAAAAGTTGCAACAAAAAACCTAATAAGATTCTAGAAAAACAAGTAATTTCTTTTAAAAAAATAACTATTTAATAAGGGGAAAATCAATGCATTAATATTTTCTACAGCATTAGGTATATACTTAAGGTTTATTAGGCATTTGAAGTATTTTACTGCTGAGGTCGACTTATAATTTTATAACCAACCCCATTATTTTAGTTGACATCATAAGTTAAAAGAACATACTATATCTTAATTTTTAAAATTATATTGTACTTAAAACCCAAGTTTCAAGCAGTATCAGTTAATTTAGGCACTGATAAATAAACAATGTTAGGTAGGTATACGATGTCTCGGTGGGATCCCGACGGCGCATGCGTTAAGAAGCATGGGGCTTAGTATGTATACAGGTTATTTGCTTTTTAAAGTGTTTCTTAAAAGTCTACTTTTGAGTAAAAAACTTATAAAAAATATAGAAGTAAAATTTATAATAATATTTCTTCTGAAATAATTATATAGGTGCTGTGGAACAATAAAAATAATAGAAGACACTATTCCGAGGGATTTATAAATAGAGAAGTTAAATTCATAATAATATTGCACATTCTTAAATAATTAAAAAGATAGTGTTACGAATGTTTGCATGTTCTGCAGATATTTTATCCGGTTCTGGCTGTTGTGGTAACAAAGTATTTGTTAGATGCTGATACCCACGAGACTGAATCCTAGCGTGGGGTCAGCACTATGCTGGTAGTTTATTTATTTATATTTCTGACTATTGCTTTTCGAATAATTAATCCATGGATTTTGATTTTCAGTATTTGATTAGTTTTATAGTAGTTTGCATCGCTGAAACAAACAAAAGTCTGTAGGTAAATTGATATTGGAACATACATTTCTCCGCCTCATTTAATACTAGTCACAAAAGAACGATTCCAAGTCGAAGATTTTAGATAGAACTTAATATAAAAATACTAAGTTTTATCTAAAATCTTCGACTTAATATAAAATTTTATATACTGCGGAAGTTAAACGTAAACATAAAATATAGTATTTTGAATACATGCACTGATAAATAAAAATCTGAATTGAAATTCTGTATTTACAATACGATTTCTCGTATTGTAATACGAAGTATACAATATAAAAAAATACGAAGTATGATTTCTCATACTTCGTATTTTTTTTCTAATTTAGACAATAATTTGCGGGATATTTGTTCCGGGTCTGGGTATAGTGCTAGGTACTACGATAATCGTAGTTCCTGATACCCACGGCCCAGGGAATCCTCGTTTGGGGGACTATAATATGTGTCTGTTAGGTATTTATTAATTAGTAGGATGCCCAACACAGGTAACACTTCACACACAAAAATAAAATCGACTTATTGGTCAAATATACCAGAGTTTCCGTAATAAAAGGCAATGCACAATTATCCAATTTATGCATCAATTATGTAACATAGTAACTAAGTATCTAAAAATGATATTATAATTTTATTACCAACTAAATTAAAAAGAAATAAAATGGTATCTGCCTGCCTAAACTATATTATAGCTTGTTTACATTTCACTGTTGAGTGTTGTTGTTGAATAATAATAAATTCAATGCAATTGTTGCCAAAACGTTTAAATACTATTCTTTGGATAAAAACAATGTTTATAAAGTAGGTGCGTATTTATTGAACGTAATAAATTGAACTAGATGTAGAGGCCATTTGGATAAAATACAATTAATATTCACAGGAACAACTTGTAAAATGTCGTTGTTGAATAGGTTTCCTCTTAGTTATTGAATCGAAGCTTCAGGTTTTTCACAAAATTAATTAATGTTAATACCTTACAGCACACAAAACGAATTGAGAAATGAGAATTTCAACAAAGAAATAAGTTTCAGATCAAATTTTGGAATATGATATATAGACTATAGATTAAAATAATTATAATGTAATTAAGTAGTTATGAGTCAAGCCATTATGATTATCTAAGTTTCTCCTTCGTAGTAGTTAAGGTTGGTTTTATACCTCAATGTCTTTCTAGACTTTGAGTCTTTTAGACTAGTAAGTATATGGTCGGTATTTACCAAACTACAGCGCAACGTTTGCATTACAGAGATAAAATACGGTGCCAAGTCTTCCCCGGGCAAAAGAAGCGCAGCGCATGGAGAGATTTACTGTGGAAATTTTGGAAGTCAGCCGGGAATGCTATGTGGTCGCTTTCATTAATCACTTGATGGAAAAATACCATCTACTTCCATCGGACTTCCGGATTGAACTTTCGGTAACGTTTGAACAAGTTTTATATTTTTTAAAATCTGTACTCCATTCTAAAAAAAAATCCAACAACAAAAATTAATCAAATTTTTATAATGTATGTTCCGCCTTAATTTAAACAAACGGGCCGGACCTAAGCCTACTTAAACAAATTTACAGCGATCGTTTCTTCCGAAGGTGACCCAAATTACCATGAAAAAAGTTTAACAGCCCTTTATTTCAGAACAAACAGAGGTAGCTGGTGGGAAGCCCGTGTAATCCCAGCCACTTATCACGCGTGCAAAATGCAAATTCGCTGGTGCCAGCACACGCAGAATTAACGAAAACCGAACCGGACCGGGATGGTTGGCTACGTCACTAAAATTGTCAAAGTTTCCAACCAGCATTATCAAGGGATAAACAAGGTAATCCATGCCGTAAGTTCGTAGCCGTTTACGAACTCACTATAAATTTGAAATAATTCGCCTATTTTAACCCGGGACACGTTTCGCAATTTATTTTTCGGGTATATATCTCCCCTGTAGACTCTGAGATTTCAGGAACCGTTATCTATTCCTCCAAGAACAAAGGTGCTAAATAACGATGAAATTCAATAACAAACTAACGCTATAACAAAATAAAAAGATAACACACTAAGGGACAAAACGTTAAACATGATGCAGTAACATCAGTTCTACATTTTTCAATACAAACAAAAGTGTTTTTAATTAAAATAAAAAGATGATAATGGCAGTTGGCGTGCAAGTATGCCAGTTTATAACACTATGGGACTTGCGCAACTTTTTTTTATACTTGAAATCAATTATAGATTCAGTTTCAAGAATTGTATTGTGTTATAGCGCACGTACCGCTGCTGTATTAATAATTTATCAAACATTTGTATGGTATGTATGTCATATGGTCTTCTCTTATTTTTTCACGTAATTACTCTGAATTCTTAGTACTTAAGCTAAGTAGAAGTCACTAATACATCTAAAATAAAAAAAAACTTGTTGAGGACATCATTCACAGTCACACGAACTTCTACGACTCGATTTAAAAATATATTTTTTGCAGAACCTTTTCGTACTTCTCGTATTTTTTTCGTCAATTGCTGAGAACCTTTAATCTTTTTTCATAAACACGTACTTAAAAATAGAACTCGTGTTTTATCACAAAACATATCTAACCCCGATAACAGTAGTAACTTTTACTTTCCAACACTCTGTTATGCAAATTTTAGAGTCCCAATTACAGTGTAATGATGACGTAGAGGCAACATTTGATATTTAGCTCGTAACATTAATACAAGTCCGGCTAATCTGAAGCCGTTTTACCCGAGTTGGCCACATTCACACATGAAGTCGGCTGCTGCCGACTCTTTTGACACTTACCAGCACAAATTAAGTCACTGGTGTGGATGCCAAAGTTTCATCCACACCACGGCTTACAAATATTTATTTTTAAGTGGAATAATGAATTTTTCAATAAATTATATAAACTACAAATGCCGATGGTTAGAATTTAAACTGTAAACTAAATAAAATCAAGCCCGATACTACAAACCAAACAACAGTCATTCATCAAGCCGTAATATGACTTTTTGTCTTTGTGATTTGGCTCGTGCCAAATGGCGCAAACCCGGCGTCGTAGTCAAGTGCCGGCTACCTGCTTCCTATGTGAATGCGCCAGTGTGAATGAAGCCACGGGCTTAGCGCTTGTTTGTGCTCCTAATACGGTTTTAACACCTGTGTTTCAAAATTATTACATGGATGAACGCGGTATGAGATGATTTTCTGTGCCAAAAATAAATAAAACATCTGAATCTCCAAAGCGGAGTATCATATTAACTCGGATGAGCTAATAGTGACACACTAATCTATCCAAGATTCCCATAGCATTTTAAAAATGTTATTATTCGATATAATTTTGATATCATAATGATAAGGAATACAATCATGGAAAATATAATTATATAGATTTTGGTCAAAGAAAGCGTGAGTATATAAAATAATACCAATTTCCTGCAAGTGTTGAAGGAAATAATATGAGTCTTGCAGTCCGTAAATTGGTTTAGATGATCGATAGATGCTTATCCAACTTACGCAATAAATAGAGTAGGTACATTCATGTTATTTATTACAACATTAAATTAGACACATTACTCGTTCGCTTGTTGGTTTTGAAAATGTGCGTTATGGGCGTGTTTGAGTAAAATATTAGGTCAAGAAAACAAGGAAAAATAACATGAAAATGAAACGAGCCCAATAAAGGAATGCTGACTAATAATTATTTTTATAATTTCGAAGTTTATTTTGCGATTGAGCTTGCAATTTGAATTTATAAACGTTTTTGCTTAATTTTTGCATTCAAATTGTATTTAGATGGTTGTTGATGTTTGTGAAATGAATGTCAAAAACCTTATATTTTATTGTATTTCTACTTTTTTGGAGACAACTTGCTTTGTTTACCGGATTATATTTTGCAACATTTTTAGGTTTCTTACAAATGGAGCAAAAATAGAATTTGTTATCAATTATGCAATTTTATATTATTGCACATAGGTTTATCTAGCTATAATTTACCGAAATTGGTTTGTATAAAATAATTTCGACACAAACCTTACAAAAGGCGCACCACCAGCTATTTATGCAAAAGCACGCGACACCATTTATCTAAGCACGCAGTATACGTATTTACAATATTTGTATTACCACGATAAATTGGTTGTGGTAAATTTCGTGGATTTACCCAGGTGAAGGCATATCTACATATTTATGAAAGCCTCCTTAAGGGGAGCGTCTTAAAACGCCGGAAAATGTAAGAGTTTTTTGCCTTGCAAGTTTTAACAAGATCCACTTTATTTATTCTGCACTAGGGCGGAGAGTCTGGAGAGATTTATCGTGGGGAAGCGTGACTGATCGGAAAAACGAAAGGTTCTGAATTTGAATAAGGTTTCAACCAATTTCCTTATCTAAAAACCACTGTTTGCCTGCTATTTAGGCCTGCAAAATGTAGCTAAGAACTTAGTAACTTGATAAATAACATTTATCTAAAGATTATTTTACTCTAAATGCCAGAAACCATTTACATAAATAAATGTATGTGTCAGTATTACTATTCTATACTAAACTATTTCATTACCTTAACATCAGACACCAAAAATCGAAGTTATAAAAAAACAGTCCTTAAAAGAATACAGTCCTGTGTATAATTGTACACAAAAAGCATAAAAAATATGCTTAAATATTGGTCTGGATACCTATTAGTTGGTATTCCAGTCGTCCCGTGACCACGGCTGTTGCAATACAGTTGAAACGTCGGGAAAATAATAAAAAAGGTAAACGCGATAAAGACCCGTTAAACTTATAATAATTACTTTACCTACTTTTATTAAAAGTTGTAAAAAAAATTACGCTAGCAACTTATTGGATAATTATGTAAGAGTACTATAATGCAAATAAATAATTGTAATCACATCATTAGAACCAACCTACGATAGCTCCCAGTTTCAGCTATGTCATGGCAATTATACACAAATTCGTTGTAAGTCGTCTGTCCGTTATAAAGACTGCAGCATTTTTTTCATATTCTTATAATTATCTGAAATAACTTGGTAAGTCTATGTCTAGGTGTTTTAAATAAAAAATGTACTCCTAAAAAAAATACAATAAACAAATAAAACAAAATTATTAAGCGGTCAATGTCACTCCATCTGTCACCTGTCAAAGTCATAGTGAAATATGAAACGACTGCCGCATCGATACAAAACCTATCGATAACATAACAAGCAATTACGTTTCTAGAGGTAAAATGAATATGTTTGTAAACATTACATAAATCATAGCAATTAACTCAACAATAAAACGTCAGAGTCGATACGTCAGTCACATCGACCTAACTGCCACAAATGTACTGGCGTCCATATTAATTAGAGCTTCGTGATCAGAGAAATGTGATAAGACGAGGGGTCTATTTATGTTATCAAAGCGAATCAGTCTAAAGGTTGAAGTGTCAACAATGTGATTTGATAAGATGCGTTGACAGTTGACAGAGGAGCGTTTGTACGACCTTATCATTGATGGCGCGACGACCCCGATGGCCCGGTGGGCGCGTAGCCGGCTAACGCAAGAGGTGCGGGTTCGATTCCCGCTGCAGGACAAATGTTTTTATATGTTCTGCAGATATTTTTTCTGGGGTTGGGTGTTGTGGTACCTCGGTACTCGTAGTTCTTGATGCCCACTACACTAGGCGGACACACGTGTCCATTAGCTCGTTTTTATATTTCATTTTTACGATTTCATTTTTATTTGAAAAAAAAACTTGTTTCAACACGAACCTAAACGGCTTCAAATATCAAGTTAGTATTTGCCTTGTCACTTCATTAACTTTTATAACTGCGTGGTCAAAACTTTAGTTAGTTACCGCCGGTAATTAGTTAGTCGCTTCTTGCAGTTTTAATGAGGGTTCTTTGTTCAGATGAATTCTTTTGTTGGATATCTCCCTAGGTGTTAAACAAATAATTTATAAAGTTTTTCAAAGATTGCGACTTGGCATTCATTTAATTCAAACAAGAGAAACAGCTATAGAAGATAATACCTAATAGGTATAGATTTGCATGTCAAATAAACGAACTCGTCTTCTTTATCGTGTCAAAGGTTCTTTCTTAGTCACCTTGCATATTTTGTCCCGCAGCGAGAATCAAACCCGCATCTCTTGCGTCGCAACTGGCTTCCCCCTACTGCGCCATCGATGTCGTCGAGAAATATATAAAAATATCTCTATTCTGGATAATCTAATAACTTTTCAGATTAATTTATAACACAGATCTATACTAAGATTTTACCTTCAAGCATATCTGCGTTCCTACTGACTATGGATCTGAGGCTCTCCATCATGGACGTTACAGTCGTGAGCGTGTTTGTTAGTGATGATCTACAGATGCCAATTAATTGACCAACCCAGTATGTAGAAAATGAAAAGGGAGCTTTCTCTTGAAACTATTGATCAGTTGAAAAATGCATTCTTCTTTTTCTTACTCAATTCTCACAAAAAGCGATATCCGTTCAAAAATAACTGAGAAAAACATTCAAAAGTTACGCCAAGTAATGAGGTCTCATAAATAAACTCATGTTTAATTTATTACGACTCAGTAGCATTTTTTGGCTTAGCACGAACTTTAGACTTTTTACTGAGCTCAAGTTAAGATGAATAAGCCTTTCGAAAAACGAGGCTAACTTGCAAATAGTTTTTAGTTACATAGGAGATGCCAAAAACACATATTATTAACATAAAATTATTTAAAACACCATTAAAAAAATATTAAAACACATTTTGTGGATCGCTTATTCCCGTTCGATTTTCAACGTTTTTATTTCAAGAATGATAGACCTCAAATGGAGTTGGGCAGGATACCTGGCCAGACGTATTTTGATAGTTGTAGTAAATCCAAAACTGAATGATGGCCGAGGACAGGCCAAAGACCGGCTCGCCTGACAGCGCAAGGGGTCAACGACATCGTGAAAGGCGCAGGGCATGCCTGGATGCGAGACGCACAGGTCAGAGGAGGCTGCCAAAAGCAAAAGGAGAAGGAGAAGGTGATTCCGGGCTTAAATTATGATATTTTTCATTTACATTAGAATTCTGTATGATTATTTTTACCTACTGGCCAAATCATTGAACCATTGAATTCAACATAATAATAATATGTAGGTAAGCATTAATAATAATTAATGTCATCAATTTGATTGGTTAATTCCATTTTGTAGCATAAAGCATATCATTAGCACGGTACGTTTACGTGCACGGAATCCGTCCGTCACCGTAAATAAACTAGAGATGTACTTACCGACTAATTGTTGGCCGACCATAGCGACTAACTAGTTTTTTTTGTTTGTTTAAAATGGCACCCTGAGCAACCTGACAGTTAGCCTATAAAAGGAAAGAAAAGACTACTTTAAAGTAATTTTCCAGTCAACTACTCAGATTAGTCGGCAAACACTCTGCAGTTGCTCAACTATTTTGGACTTAAGGAACCAGTTTTAGTGCTATTTGGAGGCAAACAACCTCCATGTTAATGGTAACCATCGAATGTGGTAACTGCAATAACAGTAAAGTTGTACAACTGATGCGTTGCTTGCCATAAAAGCATACATAGTTGAAAAGTCTCACGTACCTGTAAATTCCTTAATTTTATAAATAACATAAATAAATATAAATAAATAATGCTGGACATTTTTCACACAGCATCATCTAGCCCCAAACTAAGCAGAGCTTGTATTATGAGAACTACATGACTGATATATTAATTTTATACTTTTTTTTTGTAAATACATACATATTATATATAGAAAACACCCAGACCCGCGACAAATATTTGTAGAACATACAAACATTTGTCATGCAGTTTTACTTTTTGTCATATATGTACCTTGTTGCATATTTTAGGTGTGATTGTCTATGTGTCACTCTATCTATCTATCAACCTATCGACTAGTCGGCCTACAAGAATAGCCGGTTTAATTTTATCTAGCGAAAGTGCTCGGTGCATCACTATGATAAACATATGAATGCAAAATGCAACACATGTCACTTATGTCGATATGTAAAACATATTATGTATGAATTATGTAAAGATACCCAGCTGTGGTGTTACTCGCAACAAACAATGAAGAAAGCACCAGATCCGTAACACGCCTTTCTAAGTCGATAAAGCTTGTTTTGTGTTTTTGAAAATAGCAAGTGGAATTATCTCGTTCACTTTTAGCAATTGGTAATAAAAAGTTTAATCAATGAATTGAAGCTATAATTATTTGGACTGATTGTAACAATTAATGAGGCTGATTTAAATGACGACAGTGTTTTTCGGTAGTTTAATGACGAATACTAATCGTCATTAAGCGACGGAAAACATGAAATTAAATTATGAAATAATAATTATCCACTAATACTTATTGACGAACTCGGTGGTGCGGCGGACGAGTAGCTGCGGCGCAAAAGAGCGGGTTTGATTTCCGCTGCGACATCTTTGCATATTCTGCAGATATTTTTTCCGGTCTGGGGCGTTATAGTAGCCCAGTAGGCATAGCTAGATACATACGATACAGGGAATCCTAGTGTGGAGTTAGGGCTATAATGTCAATAGTTTCAATTTTATTATTTTACTCATCAACATACAATGATACTGTTTAAGTTGTGTTTTAACTTTACCTACATCGTATCCTATTAAGATTATAAAAGTATGAAAGTTCGTATGTTTGTTACTCACCTTCCTTCGTATTGGTGGAACTGATTTGAAAGCCGGGCGCAGAAACCTAGTATTTAATCGATCGCATAATTTATATCATTTAACAGTGCCCGCATAACAATGCAAACCCATACATAATCTAAATTCGCTTTCAAGCTCAGTCATTCTGCATACAATTCTGCTAACGGATTAAGCTAAAAAATGTTTACAAAAACGGCATTTTCAGTTCCTAATACGCCACGATTAGAAATTCTAATTTAAATTTTAATATAGCACATGTTCGTTCATACGTCACATCTATGGTTGTTTCCACGGGCTGTGCGCTCGCAATTTACGTCTCTCCCGGGAGACGAAGAGTAATGTCGGCGTGGGGAGAAAAAGTACAAAAAAAATTGCAACGAGTCGGTCGACAAGTTCAGAATCAGCCAATTATAACTGACAGGCAGCGCAGGCGCGGCCGCCCTCTCGATTTCAAGCCTTCAAGCTACGTGCCTTAGTACTTTGCAATACTTAAAAAGTTTAAAAAAATGTATTAACGTAATTAATCCTACTTTCTATACTGATACTATAATTGCGAAAGTATGGATATTTGTTGCTAATCATTTAGGTACCGACAGATCGGATTTGGATGAAATTTAAATTTGGTTGTAGTTCCTTCTGTGATCACAGTGTGAATGTGCCAAACGTTCGGCCAAAATTAAAAAATAATGGTATATACCAAGTTTTTTGTGATTTTTTAATTTTCAATTAAATAGTTTAATAAATAGTTGTAACTGAATAAAAACAGAGTTTTCATTTATTTAATAATAAATAAGGAAATGTGAAAAGAAACATAACTTTTAAATAATTAAAATAAACGTAATTGCAAATTTGCCTTAATAATAATTAACACGACCTTTCTGTACGTTGTTCTTTGACTAAGTTCCAAAAACAAAATTAAAAATTCCTAATTCTCTTTTTAAATTTTTATCAACCGCCATCCGAGTTCATTACATACGTTTGAAAAGTTAAAAAGTGGTTCGGAATGATTCACGGCGTGCGATCCCAATGATATATTACACAAGAGCTGGCACCATAAAGCAAAGCCTGTGGCAGAGCCGATACAACGATAGCGACACCGGTAACAGACAGCCACCAGAGAACTGGACTCTCTTGGGTTACACAGGTTGTTCCATTTCCCCCGTGTTTTTTAATAATCAAGACATTTCGAAAGTCTCTTCTAGATCTTCGAAAAAAAATGATGTATAATATTTCTATCCTTGCAATAGTATTTATTTAGCCATTATTTATTTAGCTCCATTATTTTACCTTTTAGTTTTTTTATTATTATAAAAAAAAACATTGTAATAATAACTCAAAAGGAAGCCGACGTACTCGTAAGTGGAAATCATAGAATCAAATATTGCAATAAAGGTGTGAAGATAATAAGATGTAGTGGGAAAACTGCCAAGTCAATGATAAACTGAGCAGCTGCAAGGTAGGAATCGTGTTATAATTACGTAAGTAGGTTATGATTAATATAAATCACATTTTCCTCCCACTGTGAAAATTATTTATAAAAAAATTTAAGATATTATGTACTGAAAGCTACTCTTAAAAAAGGCTCGTATATCTCTCTTAATGTCCCTGTTGCAGATTTTGATTTTAAACATGAGTTTGCAAAATACAAACCGACTATTTGTTTTCCATATAACTAGCCATCTGTCACATAATATTGTAACCAACACTTTATGAGAAATCTTAGCGGTGTAACAATGACTTTAACACTAAAACTTTTACAAAATACATGTATACTTGAAAATGTTTACCTGTATTTCATAACGTAGTGTGCCCTCTAGCGTTGAACCTTATCTAATATTTTTTTAAAGTGATACAAAATTATAACAAATTGTACACAAACGAAAAAAACAAACAAAACATCCCTTACGCCAACTACTCCTTGAGTCATAGCTAAAGTAATATGATGATTTGAGAAGGTTCTTATTATGAGAAGCGTCCTGTATACAACTCCCACATATTTTACTCACCAACACAGGGACGTAATGAAGCAATTATATATCGATATTTTTATGCATAAAATCCTTGGCGGATATCTGGTCGGTCTGGTTCACAAATAAAACAAAGCGAGAGGTTATTGTTGGCGCGGGTAGGTGTGCAGTGTGCTCGGTTATCGAGCTTTTAACCCGACGCGCGACACGTCGCGACATCGACAAGATTTATCACCTCACTAGCCCACAACTCATTCGTATATCCCGTGGAATAAAATTTAAATAAAGCACTGAAATGATCGAACTATGATACCGATCTGTTTACAACGGTACTGTACTAGCTGATATCGATGTTTGAGGCAACTTGGTTCAAAAATCAAAACAAACAAAACATAATTTAAAATGTGATTAAAAATTCCGATCCAGCGGGATTTGAATATACGTTGATAAATTCGCCCAAAGATCGAGCAGACGGTGTATTGTTAGAGAATTTTACACTGCACTCTATCGATATTCCGACTCACATTTTTAGAAAATGTTGTCGCTTTTAATCTTCTTTAACATGGTTTGTGACACCCGCTGCATACAATTACTGTTTCCCTGTCTTTTTCCACGGCAAGTGTTGATAACAAGAGAGATAAGGAAGGCCTGTTGAATGGAGACGTTTGCGCGAGTGGTTTATGCTTGGCGCAGATAGCTTGACGTATGGACTGAGCTGTTTCGTCTGTCATTCGCTTTCTACATGCTATATATGCTGAGGTTTATTTCCTTAGGACGTGTATGTTTACTATTTGGATTTTAAACTGAATTCGTAAGCATAAAATAATTTTCAATTCTGACAAACGTTTGTCTAACCAAGAAGTTCATGGAATACTCGTATTAAGCTCAATTGTGCATTTTCTGGTATTTTTACTATTCATTTTACATTTTTAAAATAAATACTAACTCTAACAAACAAATTATTTTTTATATGTACCTTAGTGCCTTTAGAAATGAACCTGGTTAAAAAATTCCCGGTATGTGTGCGTGTAGCCAGTTCCTTGGCCGAGTTTGTTCAACCCGGGACTTCAGTTAACTCGTTCGCCTGGATTTATGTCAGGAACTTTCAGCTCACAGTTCCTTGCGACAGTGACTTCCTTTTTGCAGCGATTGTTTCTAGAAAAAGATCTTTTTTCTTTTTAAATACTTTCGTCCTGTCTTAATTTTATAAGCGTCTTGCGATGCATTGATAGGCGTGATTTATCTAGTTTTTATTGTATTTTATAATAAAACGAAGTAAATATTTTTAAAGCGCTTTAAAGCTTACAATTATTGAGTTTGACCATATTCACATCACATCAAATGTCAGTCATTTGATGACGAATGAACTAAGTGCACGGGACATTTTCTAGTATTTTGTCATACTTATTTGGAAGTTAAATTAAATCTCTAACAGTAACACACATTAATAATGGATAAAGCGTACTCGTAATTTTACATTCTGCACATTTCAAGTAAGTTCAACAACACAGATACAAGTTTTTATTGAAAGCCTCTATCAAAGTAATTCCGAAATGAAATTGCCTCTAAAACACTCGTAGATCCATAAACCAGTCAGAAATCGATAGAGTTCCGTAAATGTTCGTAATATATGTGATAAAAAAAATCTTAGGTACCAATATCCACACTTCCATTCATTCTGCTCTGATAAGATGGGCCGAATAGTGGCTGGACATTTATCTTAAAGATTAATGAGCCAATTTTCTTAGTTGGCTATAAAAAGAATCGCTAGGCCGACCTCGAAAGCCATCACAACCACTTACGGGTTAACTTTTGGTATAGCGATGCTCAGATTCCTTAGCGAATATCTAAATGTATAATCTATCGCCGGATAGAAAGGAAAGTTATCGGCAGTTTGTAACGCAAACAATACGTACGGAGAGTTGATGGTGTATCTACTTTTGCTGTTCCCCGGTAAACATAAAAATGTAAACCAGAATCCTCATGAGATATTCTTTCGTTTAAATTAAACAAGTCAAAATATTTATGATAACTCTCCCATAAAGGGACGTCCTTATAAATAAGGAAGGAAATTTTAAATTCAAAATAACAATTATATGGACAAAATTTTCTTCCCCTATCCCAAGGGCGGGATACAAGGAAACAAATTGGATTAAAGTGTCAAAGGTGAAATAAAAAACACGCATATATTTTATCTTTCGCGTTGTCTGCGTTACATCAGCTGAAAGTCGCCAGGGTATCGAGCGTTCTTTATAAAACAGCCGTATATTTAGGTAGTGAAGTCCAAAATGCTATGAGATTGTTGTTTTGCTGCAGAAAATGACAGAAAACTGTTGTGTAATCGTATTTGCATTTAAAACGGTAAGTAAACATAAAGTTGAGTATTTTGTGAATGGACGAGCGGCTGTTTATGAGTGGTTTTATGACCTGTTAAGCGTAAGGACCGCTCGTAAAATAAACCGTTTGATGGTTAGTGGTGATGGCGGTCTAGTCCTTTTGTTCTTGTAAACAGGATTTTTCATTCATTCTCAAGATACACATTTGCATTAAGGTTTATATTGAATGGAACTCCAGAACTACTCATACTTTGCAGCGTAAATTTGTAGTTCTAAGCAAATTTCGTTTCAAATCAAACCTACCTAGATTGTATTTGTTAGAGGAGCCTATTGTATATAGGAAAGGACCAAAAGTCCGATAAAATAACGGCGTACCTAAAGTGGAATAAGAAACTTCAGACTGGCACACTTTGACACATGCAACAAATATTGTCGAATTTAGGTTACGTCGACTTCTTATGATCCACTAAAGAGACTGGGAAAATATTCTGTAAAAGAATCGGTAGGTACCTAGTAATACCAGTTCTTAATTATAAAGAGACAAGTTTAAGTCAAGTTAAAAGTAATCTAAATTGACAAAATGCGTCTTTATTCTTTAAGTAGGTACTTTTGTTTTCGCCCACATAAATCCGGTACAACGCGGGCCGCGCGAACTTATTTTTGTTCGGAGGTTGCCGCAGGATAGATGGATCCAATTCCAAATTATGTCTATCTTGGGAATTAACGGAGGATGGGGATTCCATTTTATCCAAAAAAAGGTGGAGAGGTGTAAGGGGAGGGGTACCGTAGAGTTATTTTGGAATTATGATTCCGGATGCGTTCAGGCGCCGCGTGTTTCGCGCCTCGTTTCGTTGTAGTATTCCGGTGCATTTGGGTCTGGACTTAGAGTGAAGAAATTCGAAATTTATTGGTGATTGACTTTCGATAAAAAATTCAGCATAAATGTTATTAGATAAAAATGTATTTACGAGGGAGAATTCTGTACACTTGTCCCAGTAATATAAACATTATCAAAGCTTCCCTGCTATCTTACACGTGTTGTTTGGGAAAGAATAAATTAGATTTTCTTTCACCAGAGAAACGCGTACGCTTTTGTTTAAAATTTGACATTTTGAAAACACATCCCAGAGACCTTAAGTTTTCAGGATAAGCTCTTGATGTGTAGCGGTGAACTGGCAAAGTATTTTCCGAATTTCAACCCATTGAGAGCAGCGCAAAGATGCAGTTGGTATGAAAAAAGCATAGTTATAGCAAGCGTTTCAACTGTCCTTTGAAACAATTAAAATTATTTATCTGGGATTAGCAAAAGGTAAAACGTTTGAAATTATTTATTAAAAAGTTTACGATCGAATTAAAAAAATGGGTAATTTGAATGAGGCCTCATGAGTTAAAATTATCTCGAGCCAATTCAAAAACATACCACTATTTCTTCGCAATCGCATTCACGTTTCGCGAAATTAAAACGTCTAGCCAAAAATGCGGTATATGTGTTTTAATGGGGTGTCACCAGGGTTCTTAAGTATTCCACCGGCCCACCCCATAATACCCAGTCTCCTTAGCCCGGCATGTCCTCCCCTTGATATATTGGTCCCAGTTCGTCGTACATAATTTTGCAGAGGGTGGTGCCACCCACACTCCCTCTTGCTACTGAAGTTATCTTTACAATACTAAGGTTTTGTTTATTGAGTTATAATGAGTTCGAAACTGTAGATAGCAACTAATCAACTCCTGAAATCTTGAAGTATAATGTAATAGCCTTTTATAATAACATGACGTATTAGAAACGAGAAGACACTGCTATTCAGCTGGACCGAGCATTGTAAATTCAAGAGTTCAGCGTGAGTCTAAACATATTAAAGTATTGTAACATTCGAAGGCTCGCCTGAGACGCAGAAGGTTGCGGGTTCGTTTCCCGACGCGGGACAAATCTTTGTATCTGAAAATATTGGTCTCAGGCCTGGGTTTTTCTATATATAATATGTATGTATTTACAAAAAAAATGTATATAAGTAGTATATCAGTCATGTAGTTCCCATAATACAAGCTCTGCTTAGATTGAGGCTAATTGTTGTGTGAAAATGTCCTGCATTATTTATTTACCTATTCTATTATTGGAGGTAAAGGGAAAATTGATTGTGAATTTAATGGAAACAAGACACTGCCACTGGGTACGCCTGTATAGGACACGGATAAGACGTAGCCCATGTGTCATTCAAGGATGTCACAAATTATACCTGTTCCAAATTTCATCCAAATCAGCCCACCGTTACGGAGATTATTAAAAATCCAAATATCTAACCATTCAAACTTTTATATTTATATTACCGGCCTCTGCCCAAGGCTGCGCTCGCGTGACATTCGAATAAAAAGTAGCCTATGCTATTCTGGGTCACGAACTATACCTGTTCCAAGTTTCATCCCAATCGGTTTTAAATTGTTAGCAATGTACATGATTATATCGTAACATGCCAAATTTATAGTGTATACTCTCGCTTAATCATTTTATTGGCACACAGGAGGATAATCCATCACGGCCACGTGCTCTTCAATAAGTAAGGCGCAGTGGGTAAGAGCAAATTTAATCGCAGTTTGGGAATAAATTCGAATATATGGAGACTATACTAATAAAATAAAATAACACCTTCTACAACCAATGGATATACGAGTCTAAAATTCAGTGCATCTCAAATTTGATTAAATAAATAATGCTGGACTTTTTCACACAGCACCATCTAGTCCCAAACTAAGCATAGCTTGTATTATGGGAACGAAATGACTGCTATATACTTTTTTTTTGTAAATACATACATATTATGCATAGAAAACGCCCAGACCATCATCTTCTTGTTCTTATCCCAGACCAGAAACAAATATTTGCAGATCATACAAACATTTGTCCCGCGGCGGGAATCGTACCCGCAACCTTCTGCGTCTCAGACGGGCCTTCGCCCACTACGTCACAGAGGTCGTGAAATTAAAATTATGAAACAAATGAGCTTTACAGAATAATACCTACGTTACTACATAGCTACGGTATATAATGTCCAAACATATAAAGGTTTAAATATTTTTTATATAGTTAAGGATTGCCACTTCCATATAGAGAATAACGAACAGAAAAATATAACAAAACCGCAGTAATAAGAAGTTTGAAACAATGTAAACTTTGAGTAATTTTGTAGGATACATAGAAGTTTCCTACGCACAAAGGGCACAACAAAATATGAAGAGGAATATCATATTAGTCCATTAGTTAAATTAGCCAAGATTTCTCTCCCTATCTTGGAGGGTTATAATATATCTTGTACATACTTGCTAGGGAGCCGTAATACCTCGCAATACATTGTGGTTAGAACATTTAATTTTGTGTGAGAGATAAATCTCTATTTCGGTAATGTGTATGAAGAATCATTTAGCTCATAGTATAAGGTTTGATTTTCACCTACCCTCCAAGACGTGAATTCTTCCAAGGTTTCAATAGGTACATACGGAATTTTTCTAAAAAAATAATGGTTAGGTTTTAGTTAGTTTATGTTGGCTCATTAATTTACGGTCATTATTTGAAATCGTATATAAGGGTTTTTAGTCGCTAGATAAGTCCAGGAAAAAATATTTACTTGGCTATTTTTTATATTTTTTACAAATTTGGTTAAATTTTATGTTAAAAAATGATACCACTGACTATTGAGTCATTAGAAAACAATATGGCCGCCGCATTGTAGATCACCGCCCACGTGCCTTCACCGCAACCCTGGTTTGTTTATGGTGACTACAATATAGGCTTCAGAGATAGTCCCAAAGTCTGAAGGAATAATTACTTTGGTTACTAAAGAGGTTTACTCCATCATGTAATTGGACCGAGTGAAGAATTTTATTCATTTGCATTATCATATGATGCATATTAGTATAGTAATTTGTAATCAAGATGCTATCAAAATGTATTATTTACTTTGTACGTTGTTGAATTATAATGGTGCTATTAGCACATTCTAAGTAATGATTGACTTTAATTATAAATTTGAAAGGATCTTCTTAGTCAAAGTATTATTTACGGTATAAAGCTTGAAATTTTCGATAATATTTTACGGTCTACCAAGCTACAAATTTTATTCACGATGTTTTGTGGAGTAAAAAAGTTTAACAAGTTGTATTTTCTAATGTTTATTATTATTATAATGCATTATAAATAAAACAATGTGAATATGCCCCTATTTACAGAATCGTTATAAGCTTTAATAATTACTTGCATTATATTAAGGGCATTTTGATATTATTATATGATTTAATTCATGAGTCAGCTGTAGAGATAGGGCTGTAACGGAGGCAGTTTTCGGAATCATAATCGGAGTTCGTGGCAAATACGTTGATTTTCCTGGCATACAAATTGCCAGTACATGCTATAATATTTGTATGCAACATCATCCCGACTCTACAATTTAATAACTATTAACGATATCTACATAAACACGATGATACTTGAGAAACATTTTTCTTCATCACCAACAGCTTGTAGATGCCTAAGGCTTGACTCGCCCAAGAGTGCAGTGATGAACGATTTTGCTTGACCCACCACCATTCCCGTATACTTTAGTTTATTATTGGACCTTCTACATTGCCGAGATTATGCGTTCCACCTATATATATGAGCTATATGCCATTTTCTTTTCTCAGAGCTATGTTGGTGAATTTAGTTTCCTAACGGATTTTCAAGTCTCCATCCAATATTATTATTAAATAGTGTAATAAAGTCAAATACATATTTTTGATATCTGTGAGTTACTCTAAAAAAAGTTACATTATATAACCTCAATCCGATAAAATAAAATTCACATTACCAAATATTTCGCACCCCTAGTCTAAAGTAACTCCTTAGGCAAAGTTTAAGCACCAATTTGCGTCAGTAATTGCATTGTTACTGTGACAAGGCAAACTTCGGTCACAGAATAAATAATAAGCTTCTAAGTTTTATTAGCATGACATTCGTTCACTTCGAATTAATAAAATGACGAAATGGGAATTATATATAATTTTAGTCATGACAATTACGAGTTTCAATGGTGTTAGTGATTTTATTCATTAATTTATAATGCAAGACGTGACGCGGAGGGAGAGCGTCGCAATTCATTCCCCCTGATGAAGACTCTCGGAATGAGTTGAAACTAAGTCGGTGCCTTCACCGATAGGATAGGATATGGTACTAAGAAATTTCTAAATTCAGCTGTCATTAACAGAAAGTTTTCCTTCCTTCTTCAATTTTTTGTAATTGTACTACTTAACCATTAGTACCTTTTAACAATAATGAGTTAAAAGTTGCATGACCGAAAAAACCTACACAATAAGTGCAATTTTATTCCAAAAACTATCGTGAACTAGACTATTCTTCTTCCGCGTCGCGCCGTGCACGGCGTGCACGGCGCGACGCAAGAAGAAAGTCGCAGAAGAAGAAAGTCGCAACCACTCACCCTGATGAAGACTCTCGGAATGAGTCGAAACTTAGTCGGTGCCTTCACCGATAGTGAAGTACGTGAAAATTCCCGTTTTTACAATATGAGAAGTGCAATTTTTTGAAGAAAACTACCAAAAAATACTGCCTACAGAAAATTCAAGAAAAAACAATGTTTTTTTAATAAGGTTTATCAGGTAAGGGTCAAAAATCACCAAAGCACTTTGCCTTGGCTCACGCGCCATTGCAACACTTATGCACGCGACGTAAGTTCTAGCAATATAAGTATACGTGTTAAGTATATAAGAATATGTTGATAGAAAAAAAAACTAATTTAGGCTGGTTGTTAGTAAAACTCGTTTAGGACACACGTGCATAAACCAACCAAGCATCCGATTAAATTATTAAACGTCTTCATTCCCCGTGGTGCAGTTTGCATGCGCACACGCGGATGCGAACACGCTTGTACCTTTGGATGTACTTTTATGCCCAGGTATGTAGTTATGGCTGTGACTTTAGAATGTACTTTTTAAGTAGATTTTTTAAGGTACAGCTGAATAGTTAAAGGTTTATTATTTTTGAAAGTTAAGCCACACTTTGGGATGACATTACAAATGTGAAGTCAAATTTTGAAACGGGCTGTATAATCTTGGCCGCTATCTTTATGATTTGGTAGCCAGGTTATGCGGCAGAGGTGCTGGTTTGAAAACTTAATCGTCATGAAGCTAAATTGATGTTTTAACTTTTTTTAAACAGCTTTTGTGGCATTGAAATGAATAAGTTAAACCATTACGTTGATATCTATGCTCTTAGATATCAACTTATTTCACAATCCATAAGCTCCACTATGTCATATAGGATTAAAAAAATAAAAATCGTGGCTATTAAAGCATTGTCTAACAGTAAATCTAAGGCTTTGACTGTGTGTTATTTAATATTAAAGATCTTAAGGTAAACGGGCGGAGTGCCTGCAGTTTCGCGATAAGACGCCCCACCCTCCTCCTTTTGGGGGGTGGAAGACTTAAGAGGCCGCCATACTTCAAATTGCGTTTAAGTTAGATAGCTAGTTTGATAAATTGCCCCCTATTATTGCATATCAAATGGGGTCCCGATAAAATTGTCTTGGTGATAAAGTTTGGAGTTTTTTATTAGGGTAAGTTCAACTTACTTTAAATTCATGGTGGAAGTTGCGGGTGTAGCCGCTTAATTAGGTGACTTACCTGAAAAAAAATCATTATAAAATGCCAATTCGACTAACAAATATACTAATTATAAAAAAAATACGATTTTTAAATATAAAAATAGATTGATCGATATGTTTAGATGGTTTGGACATGAAGAAAGGATGGATAAAAACAGATTAACAAAATTTAATTTTCTACTTTGGTAAGCAACGTGATTTTTTCAAGGACCAGTTAATAAAGCACAAATATCAAAATGAAATACAAACTCATAAACAATGAACGGAACGAAATGCGGACGCGGCTACATCAGGGCAACGTTGCAAACATAGTGCTGGGGTACATTAACTCGATAACTCGATACTACTCGATACGTCGATGAGGAATCGATATTAGTAGGTACTTATATTTCAATTTGATAATCACTAATATAGCAGTTTCCATGATAAAAATACGTAGCTTATTACTGCGATACATTTATTTTATCACAGAATTGACACTAGGAATGCTTGGAAATAATTTAATTGATTTTTCACTGCTATTTGATAGGTCGATGTAGAATCGGATTTAGTAAATTTGACTTTAAAATGCTGAAATATTTACAATGACAAATTTAGAGAAAACTGTTTTTTTTTCTCTACCAAAGCAAACACTTGAAGAATATTATTGACCAAATAAGTCAATCTGGTGTAGGTATTTACGATATAAATAATCGATTATTGGAACGAAATATGATTCAACCCGATACACTGATTCAAAACGCATAATCGCCCGAAGCCGAACAGTATCGCCGCGTATAGATTAAACATTGGAGGCCAAATGAACGCACGATAATTTATCGTGCATACCCCCGTGTGTATTAGCTGTATCCGACTAATGCCGGCTTTCGATATTCGGCGTTCGGTCGCGATTCCGTATTTACGAGCGAGCGAGTCGCATTAGACTGTCCGCCCGTAGGTAAATTAGCACAGATGCTCGCCACTGTACAGTGATTCATTCCAAATTGGCTTTTCAGCAGGGAAAAAACGGACCGGATAGGGGCTGCGGTAGACGCTATCTAGGGACCGGCTAAATAGCTTTTAAAGCGGTCTGCTTTTTGTTGTCTTTTAAAAAGAAAGACAACTTCATTGAGAATAAGTGAGGGGACAAATTCAGTATAAAACGTTAAAAAATATTGCCTGTATAAACATCGAGACAACAAAAATCTACCTACTGTTTTACCAAAGGTAAAAAAATACGTGTAAAAACGCCATGGCGATTTAAAACAATAACTAATTAATTGATTGTTATAAATAAATCACACTAAGCAATTAAACATCGTGTAATGGTAAGGGCGTTGCCTTAGATCGTTGGTAGCAACGCCTGCGATTGCTATCAGCAAGGGCCGCCTCAGCGTGTGCTAGACAATCACATAAAGTAGACAGCGAAATTGTATGATTTACAAAGTGCTAAGTGCTCGTTTTAACTTGTTCGCATAATAACAAAGGTTTTGTAACAGATTATTGTTGAGTAACGACGCTGTGGTTTGTTTCATTGAATACAAAGGTAGCGAAATTGATTGCAGATAAATATAAGCTCAAATATCCTCGTTTTGTAATTTTCCTTCATAAATAAACTACCTTATAAGCAAAGTTAATTTTATTCGCTAGTAGGTATAGTACAAAAAAACATTTTTGAGTCCTTGTACGTTAACATGTGTCATGTCGTAGTTTCTCCGTATAATCAACTAAATAAGGAAATGTCGGCCACAAGTAGATTCCGTTCTCATTATGATAGAAAGCAAACGTATAGTGTAGACACAGTTGTGATATAATTACGATACGAGATCACATCCAAATAAGCGATGGTAGGTAGTTGTTCATTTTTAATGAACTGCAAATGATAGTGATATACAAATGCAAAATTTCCCATTAATGAACCGGTGAAATTACCTATAGTATAAATAATCGGTGCCAAAGGGTGGCATCGATGCACTGCTACTGCAAATCACCCCTACCTCCCCCCACCGCGGGCTGTCGACTATAAATAAAATTCACGTTTTAACAATAAAATGCATTTTCCGCAAATGCTCCCAGTGAATTATTATTCGGGCTTTACGAGCTTAAAATTATATGACCACGTGAAATTTTCGATCTCGATAATGCATCGTCCAACACTATTTTCGAATATCGTTCTTTTTAAAAGCCTACGATTTTAATTTTAACGACACCGCTATTTAAGTTACGTTTTAGTTATGAAAAAGGACCAATGTTTATTAAAGCTCCTTTTACCATTACCGACCAACTGGACCTTACTTTTTGTAGATTATGATAATTTTGCTTACGGTGGGGGTTGCATTTTTTATACATTTTCCATCAAAACCAATGCACCCTATTTCTACTGAACATCACGATCTAACCATAAAACCATATAAAACAAATTCCATTGGGAAAATAATGTTTTACTCGCAACAAAAATACATCACGCGACCACTTGATGGAGATCCAATAGCGTCCCTCCGGCACAGATGGCGACGCAAGCAGAGATAGCAGAAAAATATGAATTGTAGCATTCGATATTTGTCACTTGAATTACAACTCCCGGTGGACAGCCGGACACCCGGAATGGTAGAATTGCTACTCGCACCTCGTTTCACGGAATGATATATTTTTTCGGGATTTCGAACGCTTTCGGCCAATGAGAGGCCAACTCTTTGTTGAAGTTACTAACAACACAGGGACGAAAGATAAAATAGACTTTAGTCGTGCCACATTGAGGAGTATGAAGTTTTTACATTCAAAGGGGTTTAGAATCTCTAAGTCTTTTCTTGAACATATCCTCAAAATTAAACCTACTTTAAAACTCTTTATAACAGGGTCAAATAAAGGCGGAAAATTCAGTACATTTTTTTCTTTATTCCTAGGAAATGCAATACAACAAACAAAAACAAGCTAAATTACAAACATAGGTCACACTTCACGCGACACTTAATCTCATATTGGCACACACAGCATACTTACGGTAGTAAGTAAATGTAAACAAAATACGTAATAACGGCCAGTCACGCCAAGGAAACCAATTTGGGAGGTATTTGTAAACGTCAAATATGTTTGTGCGCACCTATTTATTGCAAGCATCCCTCACGTACGAGTAAATAACGGAGACACTGCGATAAAGTGAAAAGAGATACCAGAAATGTACGACCAACTTCGCCTTAAATCCCACTAAAGCTCAAACCGAATTGCCCTTTAATAGTGTACGATAAAGTTGCTTTTTGTTTGGGAAATTTACGATCTAAGGCTGGCTCCGTTAAGGGTGATGCGTATACAAGTGGAAAACTCAGTGCGCCACGTGCGAATGATTCACGATCGTCCCTTAATTAAAGAAGATTTTAATTGTATCGGATGTCTGTGAAAGCGAAAATAATGCACTCCTAAATTGGGGTTGGAGCTTGGAAATTTATTTTTGTTCGTTCAAAATATTGCTTTGCGTGTTTTACGCCGGTAACCAATCTACGAAATAAGAAGTATATGTGCAAAATATCAAATCTACTTTCGACGAAACAAGTTTAACAACAAATACAACAGCCTGGAATAAAAAGTTCAAGCTTGATTTTTCAAGCAATAACGAGTTCAACAACTGATTGAAAGAAAATAAGTGTTTGCTCAAGTATTGTTCTCCGTTTCGATTTCATTTATATAAGCAGATTGAGTTATTTCTCTAACATCTGCCTAAATTCCGTTAATAAACAACACAGAAACTCAAAACACCATTAAATAAAGTAAATTCATTTTGCGTATAAAGTCAAGCTGCCGCCGACTTAAAATATCTTTCTTAATTACAAAAGCCTTTGTTGAACGTATCTGATCTATGTAAGTCGGGGGAATGTTTTAAATAGCAACCCAACAAATAGGATCCGTCCCGTCTCAACAGAAAAGCCGAATCGTTTGTTACTTTGTTTGTTACGTTGTTTGTTACTCTTCCACGCAAAAACTACCGAACTGATTTTGATGAATCTTTACAATAATATAGCTTATACATCAGAATAACACATAGGTTACTTTTTATCCGGGTACCACGCGGGTGAAGCCGTGGGCAGAAGCTAGTATGTTATTTAAAAAAACTAAAATTTTATCACACGCAAATTTTATTTTGTTTTGAAATAAAGATTATTGAAGAAAAAAAAAAATAAAGAAAAAATAAACAAAATCATTCCAGTCTGTGTAATGAACATTGGATCATGAGGATCCCAGGTAAAGGTAGAGGTCACAGACACGACCAAAAATGTGTATTAGGCACATGCCCACGTTTTGCATAGCATTTCAAATGATAGGTTGGAAGGCCATCCAACATTTCGATGTGCAATTTTGAATGTCGAGTCTAACACCCGTAAAAGTATGACGGAAGCAGTGTAGCACTTTAAGCTACGGAGTTCATTTGGCGAACAATATCCCGGTCCCACCGCTCCAGAGCGACACAGGATAAATTGACTTGCCTTAACTTGCGCCCGCCCGCGGAAAATTGGGGAAAATCGATTTAAATATCTTAAATGTGACGGTTTATCTCGATTGCAACCCTTACGACATTTAAAGCAAGTAGATTTTTACAAAATTTAAACCGTCGCATAAAGTAAGCTTAATAAAAGTGTTTTTACGAACTCTGTTGCAATACAGACGAAACGTCGGGAAAATAATTAAAAAGGTAAAAGCGATAAAGACCCGTTAAAAACGTGCGAGTTTTAAGAATTTTTGAGAAAGACAATTGTAAGTACTACCTCATATCAATTTCTACCGCCACTCAGTAATGCTCGCATTAGTGCATTTTGGTTCCAAGGGTATGAATATTAGTGAAGTTATAAATGTACGTAAATCTTTTCAACGTTGTCTTCATGGATCGCAACGATTATGTACCGACGGAACTGACATAATTTTGTATTTTTTTTAAGGGAAATCTGGGCGTCTTTATTTTCATTGAAACCCGTGGCAAGCTGATGCCTATAAACGACGGTAACCTCCCATAACCACCATATGCTGTACATACCCAACTTGAAAAAATATTTAGTTCAAAAGCTATTCAAGGTAAAATGTAATCTACATTTTATTTTATTTCTTTATTTTTATATACCTGCTTTTTCAACTCAGTATTACTGTGAACACCTTTTCCTTGCCAGTATGATTACTGAGAAAACGTAATGAATGAAAACTATTCCAAAGTTTAAAAGCATGCATGTTGCGGATAATCAAGAGATGCCAATTAAGTGTGTACACTACGTAGGGCTAAGTAAGGCGAGATCTAGATAACTGGCCTGTCCCGTGTGCCATTCTGATGAATCTTGACTTGCACGCGAGCTCAATTCTTGACTTGATTGGCGAGCGTACCTTTCACAACCAACGAATAAAATAAAACATTAAAACACGTATGTATTTTATGCATTGATTTTACTATTCACTGTTTTTTTCACAATATTGTTTCATAGCTTGGTTTGTGGGTGCCTTGTGGGATAAACAAATACCTCACGCTTACTTTTCCTTTCACGCTAACGCAAACTTTTCAAGGTAAAATTTGGCAGCTGTCACGTGACATTTCCGCAGCTAATGTCATTCCCGTACAATTCAATCATTCTTCAGCAGAAAGTGGTATTTGTCTAGACCCCGTATGTCCTTATATGACCAAATTAAGGATATTCCTTCCTATCGAATCAGCCGGTAACACCCTTTGCTGAGTAAAGACATCTTCTCTATTACCGTCAATCCTGGCAGACTTGTGCCTGCCGGATCCATTGATCACCTATTACCCTTACATTGTCGTCTGACTAACGAGTTGGTGGTCTACCTTAAGGCTGCCGCATATCTCGTGTATAAATTAGAGATAGGAATAAAAAGGTCCTGAAGCTACTCACGAGAGGATGAGGAAAAGTATCCACTTTTTGGATTCAGAACCATAGTTTGTTCAGTGAAAAATAAATAGCAAAACCAATTTTATAAACTCAAGAGACCTCAAAGCACAGTGAGCCTCCGCTTAACTCAATCTAATAGAATCACCTCGGATTGCTTTCCGATTTTTCCCCTTGTGTAGTGATCCGGGAGTTACCCAAAAGAGGCGTGTATTGCTTCACTGTAATAGCTGGTAGGGTCGTGGGGACGTAGCCTTTGTAATTAATCTGGACACTATGAGGTGTAAGGGAATTATTTGATAAGTTTTACCCTGAAACAAAAGGTGTTTTTTACACAGAAGGTGATAATTTACAACCTAATTTTTCGTTTTGATAAGTATTGATTGAATTCCATTTGTTACTGATTGTTGACAATTCACTATTGAGGACGTTTCACGCTGAAAGACGTATTAAGGAAAATTACAATGTCATGCCCAAAGTTCATTGAATGTACTAACAAAGTTGCAGTGTCTCGTTATAAGTTATTGTTATCGATGCGACGTAAGAACCAATTCCAATATTCAACTCTGAGCAGTTAGTTTATTGAATTGATCATGCGCAAATATTTATAGATGGGGACGTTACAAGATAGGGTCACAATTTATAAACCAAGGCTGGAATAGATACATAGGTAAGTCACATAAATTGACATCGGTAGCAATCAGACAAATTGGCTCCAACCCTCTACAGAATTAATCTGATTGTAGGTTTTCTTAGCCAACCACTTAGATGGAGAAATTATAGGCAGAAGGGAGCAGAGACAGCTATCTAAATTATATTATTTTTTACTGTAATACATACTACACATGTCTATGCACTTATTTTTGTTTCGTTGTATTGAGCAATATTATTCAGAAAAATAAAGGACAATCAAAATTTTAAAATATAGTATATTATATTAGTTATGATCAATATATTAATTGCAGCTTTAAGAGATTATAACATCATTTTCTGAATCATAAAATGCTTTTTGTCAAATTCATGTAAAAATCATCTAATTTACACAAAAGATCTTTTTAAGAGCAGCTGCGTTTATTTGAGATTTTTGTTCGCACAAGAATAAAACCCCTGTATGTTCACATGTAGTGGGTACGTGAATAAATATCCTACAAATCCACCTTTAAATAAACAGTATGGGGGATACCGTTTTTGCCTCATTCTGAGTAAACGATGCTTGAGATATTTATTAGGGGATGAATTGAGTTTTAAGATATTGTATCGTAGGTATCTGTCTCAGTTTTTTTAACAAATACAAACTGTACTTCTTTAAAAACAATACAATATTTTTATGTGTTGATATTTCTTCGATAATATTTTTTTTATAATTGCAATTCCTAAGCAACTATTGTTTTTGAAAGCTTAAATTCTGTTACGAGATTTTAAGGCTTGAAGCAACCAACGTTCATAATAAGTATCCCGTTATTTATTCATTCAAAAAAATATGCTTTGAAACTGATATTGCTAACTATTATCTCTTTTGAATAATCTTTCGGTATCAAATCCAAGTAAGCTAACAAGTAAAGCCCATTATGAATAAAACACCACAAATCCTCCCTCCGCACCAAACATTAATTACAACTGCTCAAGACTTAAATCCCTCTCGGAAAAACTGATTATCTAATTAGAAGAAAGTCCCTATAAGAGTCTCCTGCAAGCTAATCACAAATTAATGGAGACTGCCGTGTCGTGGTGATGATAATTCCACACAACACCCTGCTGCGCCAGGCCTTCGTCTTCCGAATTCGTTTTCGATGCAAAATGAACTTTAGCATGCTTGTATTACGTGCAATCCTGCAGGTTTATTTGAGGTCATTTTGGTGGAGAGCTTCTGTGTCACTCTAGAAATATGATCCGGAATACGGCCGCATAATGTAGCTACATTAGTCGTCAACTTTGTCAATCGAGTACCAAGTCATACATGGGGTGAAAGAGAAAAATACTGTTAAAAGAAGCTTGGAAGGATTTTTTCATACACTTTATGTCTTGATTGTATCTAATCTAGCAAGATACGCCTGGATAATTTAATGAAATTTTTCATTTGTTTCACCAATAGTTTACCTCATCATCCCTCAATACCACCTCATGGTGGTATTCGAGCATTCGATCGAAGATAGTGCCAATTTTAACCCGATTCGACTATTCACAACTACCATATTAATTGGTACAAAGGTGAAACACACATGTGTGTTACAAACATTAAAAGATTGTTAAAAATACTTGTGCTGCCACAGCCGGTTTCATTAGGTACAGTCAAGATAAAAAGTGTTTAAATAAATCCTACTAAGCTGCGCCCTGACAACATCCGTTATAATACGTAAAAATCTGTCCTCTTGCACCACACGTATGATCTGTCCTGGTACTTGATTAATAGAGCTGAGAACTATAATGAATTCCAGGTAGGTATATAACTTTTTATGGGATTGTCAGTTTTAAGCTGCAACGTCGCTTTCGTCTGCATCTTAACATTAAAAAATCCTTTCAAGCGTTCTGCGTTTTGGTTTCTACATTGACTGACGCAATTACCAATGTATGCCGCCAAGAATGAATGAATGTACAATTCAAGCCAACAAACTTGTTTTGGATTGAATTGTACATTAGTTCTTAGGCTAGTTTGTTATGTGTCACAGTACTCAACTAATTCGTCGTGCAAATGTTTGGGTCAGATACCTACCCACCTACTTAGAGGTAATGCAATACAAATAACGTGGAACGCGTTTCAATAATGATGTCTGCGAAAACTCTTATTTGGGTTTTCTATTAGCTCTACCACGCTAATTTTAGACTCGTATACATGCATATTGACTAGAAGGCTTTACAGTGGTTGTCTCATATTGAAAGAAAAAGTATAAACGGTCACAAGTTGACTGCAAGAGTCAATAAGTATCCCTTATAAGATCCCTTATCCGTAAGAATCAGTGGTAAACTGATTCTTACGTAAGATGAAATGAAACTGCCAAAAGCCTACTATTACTTATTCTTTGCTATCGCCCTGCTGCGTTAAGAATCTCATCAATTATAACGCAGCCACCCCCGCCTCGCTCGGCCTAGGTTTTGGCAACAAAACTGTTGCTGAATGTGTTTCGAAGACGGAAAATTCTAGGCTTTTGTTGTGTTATTTATTCGTGTATCTGCGTTTTATATAAGAGTATGGAAGACTATCTAAATATATTTTAATGCAGATAGAGTTTTGTACAATGCATGGAGTTTTGTACAAAGAGATCTTTATTGCAAAAGATTATTCGTCGTGGCAATGGCCTTTGCGCAGTTACAGCCGTCTTTCGGCATTCGGCAGTCGATGTTGGTTTTGTAGTAAAACAGGCCAGTATAGCCACACAATAAACTTTTTACAGAAAGGGGGGAGTTAAGACATAAATCTAAAACTAGAACAATTAGTTCGAAACTAACATAATTATGTTACTTCACAAACATGCAACACACATCCAAATTAGCATAATGAAAAGTTTGATTAAATTTAACTTTAAATTTATTTATATTCTTATATCTACGGAACCCATAACTAATAGCCTCTACATATAATGCTTCCGGCTCCGAAACCACACTTGATTTGTTGTTCCGTCCTCGAGAGTTACGGGCCCAATGTTTGAAACATTTGTCGCCATGTGGCAACCTCACACCCGGGCTCGGTAAATATAGAATGACTAATGCCCATTTGCATCGCACTAACGAACGCTAACGCATGCCCTAGAGACAATTTTACATGAAAAGTAAAAAAATACGTAAATACCTTTGAAAAATCAAAAAGCTTAAGTCGCTCCAAAAAGAAACAGTTTTTATTTAGCAGCCTACAACTCGAATGGTATCACCCTAAAGCGAGTCTTGTTGTTATGCCATGAATATAAATCGTGATGAATTCGTGGGAGGGACACGGTAAGGGAAGCCTCAAGGAGTGTTTTTTTTTCTTAAAAATAACTTTTGTCAGAGTAATTCGAAGGAGCCGCGAAATTTACGGAAAGGTGGTGTCACTCCTGTAATTAGTTTTTAACTAGTTGTGATAAGGGTCCGCATGGTTTATGTGAGCTTTGTAATAAGTTGGAACAAATGGCTCGGTTTAAAAAATACTTTAAATTCAAATCCACGCATAAAACAAACAATACAACACAACGAAACAAAAGCGTCCGGCATTTGTGCCCTGACATGTCACAATATTTTCATTTTTATACTTCGCGCCCTGCGGCCCATCATACAACGGGTATAAAGTTTGATTTATGTTCGACAGCAAAAAGAAAGTTCTTCCATGAAACTTCTTTTATTCTCAGAGAAAGTTGCGAAAAAACTGGAGCCGCTTAGAAAAAAGCAATTTTCTAGCTCAGGTGTGTGAGATGTTCTTTATCTAACTTTGTATCCAAACTGCTTTGTTTATGACGGCATATTTTTTCGAAGTTTTGAACGTTTTATTACGTTGTACTGCGAACATACTTTTTTCTTTCAAGGCTTTCAAACACCGACAGTGTAATTGTTGTTTTGTAAACGGCCATCTAAAAAACTAAGTCACAGCTACCTGTTTTTATAAAAAAAATTGTGTCAGCGCCGTTAAAAGTTTAAAACAGCTTTTGTAATTGTTTAAAAATAAACGAGAGAAAGCTACATCGCATTTTAATGGACACGGAAAATATAATTTGAAATACTCTTTACGGTTACCATAATGTAGCCAAGTGGGCCAAAAAATGGTTGTCACCGTCTGGCATAGTACATTAGCATGAAGGGTGTGAGGCAAGGAGGCTTTATCAGGAGGGCCTTTCCTGAGGGAGGGCAAAATAATGTGATATTGCTCGTTTGTGTGAGGCCCTATTTATCTATTAAAAAACGGAAGATTTATGGGTGTGTATAGGAAACTTTAGGCTGTTTTTATGATGTTCCTTCAGGCTCGGAGCGAATATAAGAGATTGATGCATGTTATTTTTCCACTGTATTGCCCTATCCTTTTTGTTTTATGACATCGATAACGTTTATGAAAAATTGGCTAAGAAAATAAAATAAGTTGTACATCTTGTAATGATGCACCCAGAGTTCATTTCCTTGATAATAATATTTCCCCATCAACTCAGCTACCCAATGAAAGGCTCAGTACTTAATTTTGACTATCTACTATTCTAATGACAAAATACAATGCTCAAAACTGTTCATCGTTGCACTTGACGTTACAATAAAGCTGCTACCACATTCAGTCGAAGTAAATGAAGTGAACTTTAAATGAGAAGAGTTAACTATTTACTCAATTTAGTTACTCAATTACAAAATACAAATTGACAAAATTTTCAAACTGCTCACACAAAAATGCCACGAGTTCCAATTTTTGACCTCCAACTGTCGATGCATCTAGCAAATAGAATAACGTTGTATTCCGTTGTGTTCCTAAACTGTTGAAAGTTGAAAACAGAAGTCATCTCTATTTTGAACACGTTCTTTAGGTTTGTGCTCGTTTTTAGAGTGTGCGCGTTAATTTTAGCCACGCTCACGTTAAATCGTGATTCAGGAAGACGAGCCATTAATCTGACAACATATAATTATGACGGTTAACAGGATTTTAATAAATAAATACAAATTGGTGATTATCCGCATCTAATTGACAGTTTGTAGAGTAGATTTTTGGGAGTTCACCTAGTGGGCTATATCTCTACTTCCGGTCCGGGAGTCATGGGTTGGAAACCAGTCATGCACTAGTGGATTATTCTAATCATTAAATTAATATACGTATTACACGTGCCCAATATGGTAAAGAAAAACATCGGGTGGAAACTAGTCTTTTTGAGAACCCTAAAGATGCATGATTTTTGATCACCTACTTTCATAATAGTAAATAGAGTAAACAAAGAGTATTTTTTGATTGAGAAGTGTGTAATTTTTTTTTCTATTCAAAGCTTAGACCTTGGATGCTTTGCAATAACACTGTTTTTCGATAATGTGTATCTTAGTTTAGTAGCCCTGACTGAACTCAAGTTTAGACCACTTTTCGTAATGAGACCGTGTAAGTTAAATTAACTAATCGACATTTCGATCGATGATACAACATTATAACTATTCTCTATAATATTATTATAAAGTTGTGTAGGGCATCAATTAATCGCACTTGCCACAAAATTTCACAAATATATATACACCCACTACGTATTCGTCGCGGCATCACCGCCTTAATTTTGATCAAATTCTCTATCCACAATATGGCTGTTACTATTTTTAAAGACTGATGCCAAGTCTAAAGAACAGCATTGTGTCTTTTTTCAATTTTCCATTTAATACGTTTTTACCCTCCAAAATATAATTACTACCGAATTGAGTAAGCACGCATTGTTGTCGCAATGACAAATAATGGCAGATAATACCACACTATCGGGTGTCGCCCGCGAATTTAGCACTATGTTCCGAGCCAATATTCGGAGTTGATAATAAACATACATCAATGTATGTTGTACCTATTTACATTATGTTGGTATGTAGAATACGTGCGTGAATGGATTTTGTTTCAAGTAGATTTTAGTGGTTACGTTATAATTGCGATGATGTCGAAGAATACCTTTAAAAAGTAACTGTTCTCTTCATACTTAGCAATTTTAGCAACAATTTGAATTAAAAAGTTCTATTTATGAAATAAAAACACGTAAGTTAAAAATATAGTCCTGACCGCACACTAGGATTCCCTGTGTCGTGGGTATCAGAATTGAGACGCAAGAGGTTTGGATTCAATTCCCGCTGCGGGACTAATGTTTGTATGTTCCGCAGATATTTGTTCTTGGTCTGGGTGTTGTGGTACCTCGGTACTCGTATTTCCTGATACCCACGATACAGGAAATCCTAGTGAGGGGTCAGGACTATTTATGTGCCTTTTGGATGTATATCATTTATCATTATTTTAATTTTGACAGTATTCACAAGTAACTTAAACTTAAACGATCTACAGTTATAACTTTTAAAACTATCATGGTTTTGAACATAATTTTTACTAAAAAACGGGATATTTAATATCGGGAAACATTCAAACTCTATCATGGTAAATATCCCGTTTTTTAGTAAAAATAACGATCTACAATTTTTTATATTTTCTACTTTGTAGTACCTTTACCTTGTGGTAAAGGCCCCATATAACAGCATCTGCTCCAAGTATCATCCATTACACCAAAGATAAGTTATGGTGTAAAACGTCGATCACAAAGAATCCTAACATTGTTACCTACAGGCGCAACACAATGTTTCGCACCAAGAGAGTCTTGACAGATGTTCAGATGCTCCACAGCTACTGTACTCCGTCGGGTTACCTAATAAATAATAGTCTCGTGAGTTAAGACCGCCCAGCGAGGAAGCAAGAGCTTGTTTACTGCGCAACCCCAGCAGTATTGTGCCCACCTACGCTATATATTTTGCTTAGCAAATTGCTCAGTTCGCCCGGTGTCTAATAACCCTTTAATGAAGGTACTGCGATGTTAATATTATTTGTGATGATAACAGGAGAGAGATTTTAATGTATAAGAGTAAAACAATATGTAATTTTTCTTCATGACCTATCTGACAGGGCAATGTTTAATAAGTAATGGATCTATGGCTTATGTTTTTACTTAGGAAGAAAGCTTATTTTTGTGAAGCCTCAATTACCTGCAACAATCAAATACTAAGATTAAAAAATAAAGTCCACTATCATTATAAGCTTACTCTAGTGATGGGACAGACACCGTCTCTGATTAAACTAGCGATTTTTTTTCGGTAGCTGAGATAACTTTGACGACCTCGCTGACACGGCGGGCGTGTAACCGGCTGTGACGCAAGAGGTGCGGGTTCGCATTCCGCTGCGAAACAGAACAGAAAATATCTACAGAATATGCAATTGTTTGCATGTTCTGCGGCATAAAAATATTACCATTCCATCGTTCTTTGCTCTGCTCAAATAAATTGAATCATTAATTACAAAACTGAGGCCGCCGCCGGTTTAGTCCGTAGTTTATTCTCAATTTTAAATTAGATACAAAACGTCCATTAATAGCTGGTTAATTATCGCATTTAAATAATGTAACGCAAATTAATTCAAACACGCGACCGATCAAACAATCAAGTGTCAATAATAACTCATTTGTATACAATCTGAACATATATCCGTCTTTCTTGAACGACTATCTATAGTCATTGTAATGTGTAGTTCAGTTTTAACAACTACGCATTACACTATCCTAATTGCATTAGGGTCTTAATATACCAGTAATAGACGTCTAAATGGTTATGACAGTTTGAATGAATGCCTTACGCATTACTTCGGGGGAGTAGGAGGTGTAGTCAGACAGAACTAGGTCAAATTTTTGTTTTGCTGTGTATTGTTTTTTTTATTATATTGCAAAAACTGAAAAACATTTTATTTTAATAATGTTTGTACACAAAATTTGGTCTTTGGAATACGGCTATAAATCAAGGGGCGTTATACGCCATGTTTCACATGTTCAATACTTCTCTGTCACGTAAGCATGATTCGTTATCATCTGTCTCGTTTTAACGCTGAGTTGGAGCTTTTAGAGACTCAGAGGAGGGGGGAACCTGTCTTGTCGTGACGTATTACTGTGTTAGCGGTCGGTGGGGTCAGACCTATTCTTGTTTCAACTTAAAAGTATAGTAACTCTCTATCAACTTTTTCAGTACATATTCTTTTTTTGTACTGTGTTTTGTAATATTGTACACTAATATGAATTGAAGAGAACGGAAGCTGCGACTAATGAAGTAGGTACTCATTGTGAATATCGATATCGACACGAGTGCTAATTACTTAGTCGCGACACCGCACTAATGTATGCCAAGTAGGTTCTGAATGCAAATCGCAAGTTCGATTCTGGAATAGACAATGTGAGCTGAAGTTTATTGGACCACCCGCAAATTCACAATGGATCCTTATAAGATCAGACTTGTTACTCATATAAGAACTACTTACATTCTGCCTTAGAAAAAAAAAATTGTAAGAAACTGATTAGACTAAGTTTGTTTAATAAAAGCTTCTTGATATAATATTTTCCGAGAAATTGTTTTATCCAAGCAAGTATAGAAAATACTCGTCGACAGCGCTGATGCATAATGGATTATCTAACTCCAGAGATTTTATATTTGCACATAAATTACCTGTGGTGTGGCAAGCAGTCAATTGTAAAAGTGAATCACGTTTAGCGCGTGATAGAATTATTAATCAATATCTCAGTACGAGTACCTACCTCGTCATTATAAATAGATAAATCATGATCTTCACTCACTTTCATTACTCAGTATCAAACTAGTTTATTCTATAGATGCCTTGCAGTAAATTTGTTGCCATATAGTTTTACGAAACGATTTTATCTTCAAGTTCCTTAGTTTTGGGTTCTTTTCCAACGATAATGTTCTTATTTGTACCGACTAATTCTTCGGCCATTAAAGGTTTTGCGTCCATGTAAGACATATCATTGGTCGGCAATAAATACAACGTTATCTCTGTATCGACCGCACTGCGACCTACCCCCTACTCTAATGAATTACACAATGAACTCTCATCTAAATACAGAAAAAAGCTTTTAAAAGCACATATCAAAAATGCCCACAAAAGCCTACTAAGACAGGACTTGAAGATTTATAACACTCCCTTTGTTAAATCACGTAATCTCCACGTGGAGCCGCGATATAAATGGAGGTAAATGAAAATAAATGTAGTTCCTCATTCTGTTGCTTACCTATTTACATTGTGCCCGCACATAAATCAGGCTCTATTTAATGGTAATCTATTTTAAAAATTACCTGTTAAATCACATTAGGACAGATAACACATTGTTTGGGGTATGTTTTGTATAAAAAATGTTTGTCGGTCGTCGTGGTCGAGATTTAATGCCTTCAGGGTGGCATTTACATCACTGGGTCTTCTCATATATAATGCGATACACGGCGTGGAATACATTAAATTGGTACAGATTGGATAGAACAAAATTTAGAAGTTCATAATTAAAAGCGGTATTTGTTAGTTCTATGACAAAATAACATAACGTCTTAAATCATAGATATTGTTAGTGCGTGGGCAACTATCGAATTTAAATTAACGATAATTTATGGTCGTTGTTTTGGCATTCAAATGGGTACGTGTTGCGTAGCCCAGCCACGCCATAAGCTCGTTTTAAGCCGCTTCCGGGTATAAGAAAAAATCGTAACGAGGTAGGTATCTTTGTATTTTTGGTTATTACTACCAGTACTTCACCATTAATAATACTTTTACTTTTCTCAGATTCGTAGTAAACAGTTTAATCACAATAAAAACACAACACGAAAACTGAAGACACAAGCAAATAATAAAAATAATTATTGACAAGACTTCCCGCAGTCGCCAGCCGGACACCTCGTAACTCGTAAGTTTCGCCTACATACGAGAAGCGTCATGCAAACGCAATAAGAAATAAGAGGTGAAATAAAAGAACTGGCCCGCAGCGATAAATCACTGGCAGATTTACCCGAAAGATGCTGATGCTGTGAGAACTTGTGACAGCAAAACGTTGGGAAGTCTCTCTACGTTATTTTTATGTGAATCAATAAATAACCAAAATCATTTTTAAGATTAGTCTATCTTATCTTACTTATTTTTTAAATAAGTAACATACTTTCCTTTTTTATATATTAGTCAGTGTTGGTGGCGACATTATAGTAATCAACTCATCAAGCGGAAGCCACTATGCACGCATAAATGAATATAGTACCTAACCCTGGGATTTCTTTATTTAGGTACTGTATGTTAGATATCATAGTGTCAGCATGTCAAATAAACAACTAAAAATGTATCATCTAGCTACGTTTTTATACTACCGACCGATACATTAACCGATATTTTACCGTATCGAAAAGCGTGATGTGGTGGGCCCGTTTATTCGGTTTATCGATACGTGACGCTGCAATTAGCACATCACTAGACAAAGCGCTTTCGGGTGCGAGCCCACAAATCATATAGATAGCATCTTCTACAAATTTGAATCGGATCTTATTTATGATTTGCCTTTTTCACGGCTACGTTTTGGGGAAAACTCCAATATAAATCACTGATAAATGGTTATTGGGTTTCGTAAATCCTTAATTTTAACTTTGTTGCCGCCCACTGTATTCGTTTCCCAAACAAACTGTTTAACTACTTTTCAATGGTAAATTTATCAAGGTACTCTTTACGGTCACGAAAGTCCGTTTCTTATAACTAATTAGAAAAATACCTACTAGAATTGCAATCCAACAGGTGAAAAAGAAAAAAATAGCAAATTGGAGAGTTCCCACGGCCCTTCTCATTATTCCAAACAACATAATAATCATAACAAAAGCATGTACAAACACCGTACTTGGTTAAACAGCAATCGCATAAACAAACCCCAACAATAAAGCGAAATAAACGCTCGAGCACGCCATCCAATCGCACCTTGAATCGCACATAAACCGATGAACACCGGTAGAATTGAATACACCGATCTCAACAGGAGCATCCAAATATTGCATTCTCCACCGTACTCGGTCGGGTAATATCGGGCACGAGAGTAGACTTCGTTAGTGCCTATAAAAACGTTTACGAGCTGCCGAAGAACCCTCTTCAATGAACGTACGATAAAAGTTCGGATAAACGGAGCTAGATGGCAGTACTAGTGGTCGCTTGAACGTTGCTACGATTTTACTGCCATCTATGGAGCTTTAGTAGAGTAGAGGGACAGGGATAGACTGTACTCTACGAGCTTGCTCTTTCTTTAATTCGGCACGACGACGACTACGTTTATTTAGTTTGGTCCATTTACGGGGCAGGGTGAGTTGATCATGTTTTAGCACTAACTATCACAGCGTTGGTTTATGTTTTTGAACTACCTATATCTATGTTGATATAATCCAAGGAAATAGAGCTATCAAGTCAAGTAAATAAGTATATTGGATAATTGCTTGGATTAATGAGTCGATTATTTATATATGGTATTCTAATTAGTGGGGTGATTTTATTAGAAGAACGCTTTTATATTTCATGGTAAGCTCCGTATTTATTATCGAGGTCTCAGCTTCCATTCTTGTCTGGGTTGATTAAATTTATATTTTATGTTATACCGTCAAACCAAATTTAGAAATATTCAGGTCTGATTAACTCAAATGGTGGAGTCAGGTGAATGGAAGGCAATCACGTAACAATGAAGTGCCTACCATACACCTTTTGAATGACACCTCATGTAGATAATATAAAGCATTTTATATTAACTTTAAGCGTGTAAAACCATAAGGACTGGTATACAGCGAAGTTTAAAATTCGAATTGATGTGATGAACGGTTTCACGCACATTACGCCCGCCGGCCACGGTAGGGTTGCTATGAAGTTGGAAAATTTTTATTCGCAGCCATTTGTAATACCTGACAGTTTGGATTTTTTACAACTGAAGTAAATAATATAGTGATACTTTGCTGCTTTTTATCGGTAATATATCCCTTACCGTTTAAAAAAGCAGCGATTCTCAGAAAACGATGCAGATTTTGTTGCTACGTAATTCACAAATTACTACTGAGGCAGATCTATCTAAGCTTAACTTCTGGTGACTGGGATAGATACACGTTTTCGGATGAACCAACTACACGTAGTATTGAAACCCTGTAATATTTTCCCTGCTATGAGGCTTTTCCCGGTTATGGAATTCCAAAAAGCTCGTGATCTTTTAATATCATAAACATCGCTCGTCATTTTTAGTATGTTTTTGTGTTTGTACTAAAAATAGGTGTTATATACAATAAAGAGTTTATTAGCCGGAAGACGATTACTTTGATACTCCAACTTGAAATTACACGCTTAATTCACTCGACAGCCCTAACTTCGTTCGATGGTGGTCTCATTAGATCACGCCTTTATATGATGTTTTGCTTTTTTCTCATATAAATTACAAGACTTGCGCAAGGAACCAACCTTGGACCTCTTGCCTTCAACTGATATGAACTGTTAAACGTTTGCAAAGTATCGTCTAGATGGCAAAATGACGCTTGGAAAATCGCTTTAGTTCAACGTAGCATTAAATATTTTAAATTGGGTATGAGAGAAACTTGGCTATCAATTGCCTATAAACCTCTTTATTTTACATCCGCTATGCGAAATAAGCCCTTAAACACTTGGATCGCTTTATGCAATATGGCATAGAGGTTTCAACGTTTAACAAACTGTTTATAATCTTTATTTATGTTTTCATTGCGTTAAATATAGTTTGTTCTGATATCAACCGATAATAAATTAATACAGTTAATTTGTTTTATCAAATCGAAACATTGTCCTGCTATTTGTTATTACGTGAGGTCGTCACAACAAGCTTTATTATTCCATTCTCCTCTATCAGACGTCATTTCTCCTTACTTCTCATCTTACATCCACGTCATCCTTAACTTCCTTTCTTTTTATTTAGTCTCCTCTGATATATTTCATTTTGGAAATCTAATCACCACTCTCAATATTCGCATCTCAGCCGCGTGCACTCTTCATTTATCCGTCTTTTTGGTTGCCCAATATTAGAATCCACAGGTCTTATGATATATCATTTTCCTGATAAATTCACGATATCGAAACATAATTATTTAAAACTATTCAATTTGTTTTATAAAATAATTAGCTTACTATTTGATGTGATGTGACATTAGAAAACTACAGAAGTGAATTCTCTCATTAATCAAGTAACGAAAAACGATGTTAATTTATAGACAAAATAAAATGTGTTCACGGAATAAATCTCAATAAAACTGATCTCATCTTGAATAACATCATCTTCCTGGGCTTAAAGTACAGTTCGCAGAAAAAAAAACTCTTGATTGATTATAACCATCGCTAATAATAAAGTCTTTACCAAGTTTGAGGTATATTTTTTATGATAAAAAACAGCGTGAAATATAAAGAATATTTTGTCAATCAGTGCTACTCATATATACCTATAGAGGGAGATAGAGACGATAGAGTGTATTTAAACTTTAAAAAAATATATCGAACCGTAAAAAAAAGGAAAACTTGTAATTTATGACTATTTTGCAAGATATTTGAACAGTTTTAAATTATTATGCTTGTGAAATGCAAATGTTATTCGTAAAATATTGACTACTTCAGTTCAGTATTTCAATGTGCACTACGTCCAATTTGCTTTAACTATAAAACTAAAAACAATGACTTAACCTTTATTATGAAATTTATATGTTTTTCTGCTCACCTTACCTAAACAGGTTTCTTCATGGCATTTTATATTATACCTACCAATATCCAAACGCTAAATGCAGCGTTATCTATCTTTCCATCAAAATATTTCACATTGTTTTACCAATAAGTCTATTTTGTATCTTTTTAATCAATAGATGGATTTACGAACAGACAAAATGTTTTGTTAATTCGAAGTTAAAAAAATTATAATTTTGAGGGTTGTGTACCTCAAAAGGAAAAAGGAACCCTTATAGGATGATTTCGTTGTCTGTCTGTCTGCCTGTTAAGACCCTTTATCTCAGGAACGCTGGATGTATCAAGTTGAAATTAATATCAAATACGACGGTCTGCGGCCCTTTAGAGAAAAATATAAAGCTCTAGGTAAGTCAACGCAATCAAAAAATACAAAATATTGACCGTGACGTATATCGATGTATGGGTGTAAATTTTGGCAACTACAATGTTAAGTATTTCTTTCAATCAGACTTATCTTTTCGTTAGAGCAATGTTTGGTGCATAGTTTATGAAGTTGAGTAATAACATACAAGCTTGTACGGAGGCGTCGGTGTGCGAGTCAGACTCGCACTTGTCCGGTTTTTTTAAACTACTATGAGGATTGTACCTCGATATAATAGGGTAGGCAATATCTACAATATTCGTAGGTACTTTTTTCACCAACATGGCTCTCAAAATCGTAGATTCGACAACTGCTGGTGACTAAAAGGTTTTTGAATGATGATGATGTAAATGATTTTCAACTTTATAATCCATGGGATTTTATTGAATAATGTAAACAACTTAAATTCCTAAATGAGGAATTTAAGCTGTTACTACTATAAGTAAATTACTATCAAGTTTTGATTTTATATTTCTTTAGTGTTAACCATTTTTAACTCGCCTTGAAGACATGTTTTTTTGTATTAAAACAATATAATTCTGGTATTTTGCGTCCATAATAAGTATCACCGGCATTTTGATAGAAAACTATATTTTTTATTTTGTGATGTTTCAATCTTGCGAGACGATTTTGATGCAGTTTCTGTTCTTTATTCTATTTAAGAGTTAACATTTTGCATACCATGTAACTCTATACTTGTGGTAGAGTGGCTTCTTACATGGTCACAGATTTTAGAATAATAAAAAAAAATATTCCTTATAAATATATTATTCTGTCATGCCACTGACCTTACACTAAACCACGGGTAAATTATGGCCAATCGATCGCTAACCGAACCATATGCGCTGGCTATAAATAACATAATGAGTACAATTATCCGCCATCTTTAAAATGCAATTTAGCGTATCTATCCTTTTAGCTCGAGTCTTCCTTCGTGTTAATATTACCTACTTACTGTTTCTAAAAGAATTTTTAGTCTTGTACGTCAAAAATTAACAAATAATTTCAGCAGTATTCTCAACATATTTTGTAAGAGCTATAATTATGAGATAGCTCATTTAATGGATCATCTTTTTTGAACTCTTTAATAGAATTTGTATCTATTGAATCTAATCATAAACAGGTTCTAAAATAATTTCTACTCTTTATGTTAATTTTTGTTCTCAACTTTTTTTTACTTAGTAAAAATTACAAAATACACACCACAGAACCTCACGGGATACTTTACCATGTTTATTTCCTCCGAGTCTACGTGTCTTATTAATTTCTTTTTTTTACCAATTAAAACCAAGTTAACCCGAGGATTACAATCACGGGAGCCTAACTAAAGGTTTTATTATCTGAGTATCTACGGACAGACAGCAGACAGTGGTGTTTTGTGCAATTATAACGATAGTAATCTGAACTGAACGCTGAAGATATGAAGCATGCATTTCGTTTCGCCTGGTGTGGTGCCTACTTTATGATTTATTGACGCTGGATTCTTATTTGACAGTGGCGTTGATTCTGTTCTACACCAACTAAACTTAATTTAAACAGTCGCTCTCTTTTACTGATAGTGCACACATGGAAGGGATGGCAAGAGTTTTACTGCTATCAACTTTACGCTCTTCTTCGTGTTTATAGTTAGCATGTTTGGAAATCACGACTAAACTTGTATGGAAAACTAATTTGGACTAGTTTTTGAAAACTGTTGCTATCTCTTTTCTTTGTTAGTAAAAGAGGGTGATAGTAAAATTAAGTTTAGTTGGTGTACACGAGAATCGACGCCAGTACCCTTTATTCATTTTGCTATTCAATATTCTGTATATTCACCTGAATGGATCGTAAAAGATCTTTAAAAAACCGTGCTTTACAATTAGGTGCGTCCTGCCTGAAAGTTCATTTCTCTCGATCGGACAACAGATACTACAAAAGTGACATTTTAGTCTCTATTATCCGATCAAGGGTAAAAAAACGTAGCGCGCACCGAATGAGAAACGAATAGTGCGATTTTGAAAAGTTAGTTACCTTTTTACGACGTAGTTTTACGCAATAAGTTGATGTCGCACGTTTTATTACTGTTCTATAATAACAAAACGCTATGTGAGATCAAATAAACAAACTCACTCCGCATTGCATTTTTGGAAGTATGTAGTTTGTATTCCACGTGACAGAGTGACAAGCCTATCGCCGTTTATTGGAACTCACCACTGACAAATACCTTCAAATTTTCGGTTCTCAGGTATGCCGGTTTCCTCATGATGTTGTTCTTCGCCGTTTTGAACACGTGTTAATGAGCACATACATTTTTCGAGTAGAGAAATCTACCGGTGCATACCGCAAATTAAAATTAAAAATGGATTGAAAATAATAAGTGAGTAAAAATAATTTTCGAATCACTATATTAATTATAGGATTTTGATAGCTATCATATATGACAACTATCAAAATTACTCAGTAGAGTTTTTAACCAAAATAACACCTTAAGAATACTTGGTTTATTGCTCCCGTTTAAATATTCAATTCAGTGCAACATGTTTATTTTTATGTTTCATTCGTTGTTCAAGGATGTAGAGCATACTTCGTCGTGCCCGTACTCCCGTAGCACAAGTTGGCGGAAAGACAGTAAGTACTTATTATAGCAAGCTTTAAATTTTCGCTGAAATAAGTATTAATAAGGATTTGTTTATTTATTATAAGTATCAGTTGTAATGAAATTCATAATTATTTTTAATACCGTTTTTGTTTTGAAGTTATAAATAAAAAACAAGGAATCCCCTGACATTGAATGGTGACTGGATATAAATAAATAATAAAATAATAAATAAATAATGCTGGACATTTTCACAGCATCATCTAGCCCCAAACTAAGCAGAGCTTGTATTATGAAAATAAATGAGAAAAACCTTTATTCAAACGTATTTTTCATATTCTCTCTATTATTTTATCAGCTTGATAAAAAGATCTCCATCTTTTGTTTAATGTTAGAAAAGGACAGACCTATAGTTATTGAGCCGATAAAGCTATGGAGTGATTATGAATAAATAAAACATTAATCTAACCTAGTCTTTTTTGTAGCCTGGATAATGATCAACAGTGGTCGATAATAGCTGAATTGGTTTTTATTCCTCCGTCGAACAGGTATGTAGCCAAATCACGATATCTTTGATATCCGTTTATAAAGCCGTAATCTCTAATAATCTTAAGGTCTTATCAATAGAAGTTCCTTAAACCCAAATTAAACCAATTGGCAACATTGTAGAGTCCACACTCCAATAAATAGCCTCTGATTTATGAAAATTTATCATACTCTTGAGGCTTAATTTTGAAATAATGCAGTGTTGTTTCCATAAGGTATCACACGCGTTTTTGTTGACATACGAATTGGAGCCTTTACGGTCAGGAAGTAAGTTTAAATTAAGTTAGTCGGATCGTGCGAAACAGGCAAATTTCTATGGAACGTTGGAAGTGTGTCTGCGTATTGTTTTGATAAGCTGCAGAACGGGTTTGCTTGATTTATTCGTGGTATGATTTAATGCGAAGAAACTACTCGCCTTTGTATTGATGGATCTATTTTTAGTTTACTCTTGCGATAAACTGTAAAACAAGTTTAGCGCATTATTGTAGACACATTTCCCATTCGTTTTAACAAAACGTGTGACTCAATAAAAGTGGAAAACTCATTATATTTTATATTGGGGAAAACAATTCACCAAAACTTATGTCGCTACTACGGCCAGTTTAAAGTTCATTAAAGTGAGTGAACATTTGATAAACTGAGTGACCATTGGACTGGCCTGACGGCAGTGAGGTAATGCGGCTTTGGCATGCCAGTCTAGCAGTCAAATCATTCGATTGAATGAAAAGAGTGAACTTTTTCGATCAAATGAATTTTATATAATTTTCATTCAAATAAAGAGGTGAACTTATTGTTCAAATAAATTTGAATATTTATTTATTATTTGCATTGAATTTTATTTATGGCAGCAGAACGAAACCAGTATTACTTTATTTTAATTGTAAAGATAATTCATTAGTAAGCAGGTGACCGAGTGAACAAGACAAGAAATTAGGCTACGTGCACACCATTCTTAATAGTAGCGATACATCCACCGGTGCAAGCAGTAATTATGGAAGTCCTCAATTAAATTATAATGGTAGGGCTGTCTGAGCATTCGTTATTCTTAGATTGGCAGCCCTGTCGCTCCGGGCCAATGAGAACGCTGTAATGCGGCGCCTGAGTATGATCGCCCGCTGCGCTTGCAGTGTAGCCAACTTGTAGAAATGTTGTGGAAATCATCGATAACCAAATCGAACCGCTCGATTTGGTTTCAATATTGAAATGAATAATTAATAATACTTAATTTATTTGATGTTTCATCATAATCATCTGTTTAACATCGCGTTCGTGGCGTAGCTGACCAAGTCATTCAAATAAGCTAGGTAAACGTTGCCAGGTCACCATTTGGATAGATTGTGTGGTATTTAACAGGCATCCGCGCGATTCACATTAGATGTTGATCCTGTCCATAGCAAAGGCATTTTAGAGGTCTTCAGGATTAGCCACTAACACACTTAAATAAAGTCGTCATCTCCAATAGAATGCTGCCTCTATCTAACATATTCGACCGTTATCTCCAGTTGAAGATGATAACTCTTCTTTGCATGTCATTGCCTATTTATTACGGAACTGACCTAGATTATGATCACACAGCATATATTACCGGAATAAACCAGTTAATTTAACAAATCTAAAACCCCCAACGCGTATTCCATCGTAGATTGCAACGCCTTCTAGACCTAGACTTGTTGACATTAAAACCTTTAATTTTAACAATCCTTGGAGATTGTTAAGAGTAGATTGTTGTATATCAATCATGTAGTTCCCATAGTACAAGCTCTGCATAGTTAAGGATTAAATGATGCCGTGTGAAAAAAGTCCAGCATCATTATTTATTTATACAAACCACCTCTTCCAAAGCATTTACGGGCTCCGGGTACGGGTGTGCACTGTGTATGTAAAAATGAAATGCACACACGTGCCAACATCAGTCAATCATCTACCTATCATAGTCACCACGACACAGTCATGACGCAACGTCTAAATCAAACCATGTTCGGACTTCGTACCCAATTTATCGGAAATAACCTATTTTACCAAACAAACGAGGCAAATTCGTTTCCCAATTCGAATACCATTATGAAAAACATGTAACAATTTTCCTTTTGAATTCTGTTACTTATAGTGTAAAGAAGATTATTTGAACCACAGCATAAACCATACAACGAAACCAGGCTACCTTCAACACCAGGACTATCCTTGTTATAAGAAAATCAGTGTCCATTCTAATACATTCCACATAAATGTATGGGGAAAACATTAATTACTTTTTACCCGCGATGTAAGGAGCACGTACCCTATATCCGTTTGACGAGAGAGGTTGTTTGGTTGTATGATTGTTTGTCTGTTATAATGCTGGTTTTGGCGATCGATTTTTACGTCTTCAAGGATGGTTTTTAGATGTTTTATCGCCACTAGTCAGGAAGGTGCACTATAATTGACTATTTTAACGCGCTTCGAGATTTCAAATTTTGTAAAAAGTAACTTATTTAGGTATATTAGCATCAGGTAGTACCTGCAGTAATTGCAAATAGCTTTGATGGTTTTAGTTTTATTTTCGTAACTGCTGTATGACGTTCCACTGTAAATAATCTTGTTCTAGTGAGCTCCATTCATACTGACTTTTAGGTCAGTCGTACCTAGAATTCCTATGATTGAGAACAAATTTGATCGCTCTATATTCGACGAGAACATAAATCATTGCAGTTGGTAGATATTTGCGTGTCTTTACTGGTGAATTTATTGCTTTTGCAAGGTCGAGCTTAGACCCTGTTTCACTTAGAAAGCGGGTTGTCAGCGTTTATCAGTCGGCCTAACCGGTACAAATAGTGGTAAAGCCCAAGTTGTACCAACAAAGTCACTCAGGCAAAGCCGGATGACCTGCCTGTGTTCGGGATATAAAAACCAACAAACGAAAAACATCGGGAGGATTTTCGTCGTTAGCAAACGAGCTCGTGCATGCTTTGTATGGAAAGGAGACGTTACTCTCATATTGAGCTAGGCTTTGTTTATACGTTGCGTCGATAAAAATAAAGTCACTTTTGTCAATCAATATGGTTAAGAAAATATACTTTGGGTAACAAAAACCACGTCCGATCCGAAAGGTAGGGTAGGAATGAGGTATCGCTAAGCTACTACGTAGGCATAGTTTTGTTTTCCTTTTGTCTGCATCATCGTGAGATTCTTAAAATCAGCTTTTACCTGGGTTAAGTTTTGGATAATAAAATAATGCTGGACATTTTTCAGACAGCATCATTGGGTTATCGATCCCCCGATCTTCGGCCCCATCGGGGGACAACGGGAAGTTTTCTTTTCCCCGTTTCACACTTTTACCATCTAGTTTAAAATCAAAGATCTCGAACACGAATTTTATATAAAAAAAATCGTTAATAGTGTTTAGGGATTAGACATTTTGTAATTTTGGTATGCTGATTATGGAAATAATCTAGGTATTACATATTATGAAATAAAAGGTAGCGATTTAAAAAAATCTAAAGGTTGATATAAATATCGTCTTTGACTAGTTTGGTTCTCCAAACTAGTCGAAAACGATAAGCTGATTATGAAAATGAGATTAATTTTATAACCAAAGATGGCGCATATTTTTTTTCAAAATGTTGAAAAAAAATTGTTTGGTATTGTTTTTGTCTAATTTAGGGATGCTGGTTATAGAAATGAGTAGCCTCAAACTAAGCAGAGCTTGTATTATGGGAACTACAAGAATGATAAACTACTTTATATAACTTTTGTTTTTACTTCATTACAATTATCACAAGTATATTAAGGTACTTACTGTAAATGTCTAGTGTGAACACGGATCAAGTTCAGTAACCCTCAATTACTAGTGAATCAACATCGATGGCAATGCCACACAATTATTAACTATCGATCGAATATTAAATATTTTCCTGTAAATACTGACTTAAAAAAACAACGTATGTACCTTACTGCATTGTAAAAGGGTTTAGAATAGGGAGTTCTTTTCCACATCAGCCATTGATAACCTACATGGATATTATGCGAGCTCCAAATTGTCGTCAAATAACAGATGGACAAGTATTGTGCAACTTAGTTTCTTAAATGTGACGTATTATATTTCTGTGCTGAGAATCCTTCTTAAATTCAGCTGTGTTAAAAGTTCCTCATTCAAAAGCACTTAAAGTATCAACAGCAATACAATCATTCAAAGAGATAACCCTTTATTCACCTTCCGTATTAGTTAGCAAATCGTGAATAGTCCTGACACACGCGAAGTAGCTATCATCTCTTAGAAATTGTTTATTGCTTCAAATCTTAGATTGTGCTGAAAAGCCCACAGACAATTCAGTATAATGGTGAAAAGATTCTTTATTGTTTTTTTGTAACGTGTGTCAAAGTAAATACTCGTTTACATTCACCACCACCATTGATGTGATAATTTCAAGACATCAAGGTTTTTTTACAAAATATCTATTTTTCGATTACGATTTGATGTGGAATTTGGAATGAATGAAATGGTAAAATTGCTAGAAACAATGTACATTTTCTTGAAAGTCTACCCATCTTTCACATTAATAGAGGTCCTAATTGACCCATATCTGTCACAAAAGGCCCATTTCCACATAAAAATCATAATTGATAAAAGCATGCGGTAGGTACTATGACGCATGAGACGATGCTCTTTACTGTTATTACTCACGCGATCTCGATATAGAGACATAAATATCCAAGCTCCTACTAGCCGAATAGTATGTCGGAAATTCAGCCAAGAGTAGAAAAAATACCGTGAACATACCAACGGCAACGGTAAGCTAAAACAACGTCATTGCCAGTTTAGAGAAGCGTCGCTAAAACTAAGGGCCTGGTCAATCTGACGCGGTGGCAGTGGCGATCAAAGGGAAATGGTTGTCAAGTAGTTGTCAAAGTATGTATGTATTGATTGCCACAGCCATCACTACGCCACCTCGTCAATTTGACCGGGCCTTCAAAGGGTGACCGGGTCTATTAATATGGGGTGAATCTAGGAATGTGTAGTTACCATTTTCTAAAAAGATCTTTACTTTTATATTGGGTACATTTTTAACCGAAGTTTTGCTGTAATGTTGCGTCTAACAAATTTCATTTTAAATTATCAACTACTCATGTGGCGCCGATTCTGCAGTACACCAACTAAACTGTCGCTCCCTTTTACTGATAGTGCACACAAGAAACTAATAATATTATGTACCTATTTATGTATTATATTATATGAAAATGTGTGCTATTATTGTATATTTTTTTCCCATTTGTGTACACGTACCCACCGCTATTTATCAGCTGTCCCTATCCTCAAAGGTTTGCTGGAAGAAAACTCTTGTTAGGGTTAAGCTCGGCTTTGTACATGTCCTATATGTAAGTCTTTTGTCTGTATTATCTGTGTGTATCTGTACAATAAAGAATAAGAATAAGAATAAGAAAGAGGTGGCAGGAGTTTTACTCCTGTCAAATCAGTTTACGTGCTGCTTTTCTTCGATGTTTTGAAATCACGACTAAATTTGTATGGAACTTAAATCTGACAGCACTAAAATTGTAGCTATCTCTTTCTTGCTTGCACTATCTGTAAAAGAGAGCAATAGTTTAAATTTAGTTGGTGTACTAGAGAATCGAGGCCATTGTAGTACTAAATCAAACTTAGTCAAGGATTAGTGGTCTCTCTTGTACAAAAATCAATTTGAGTTCCATCACAAAAACATTTATAAACCGGAAATTATTGTGGCAGCTATCGGCCAATTTTGTTTCATTTTAAATTGAATCTTGAAGGCGGTTTCATTTGCGTGGATCCATCATGAGAAACATAGTTTTATTTTTAATACCACCTATTTAAATGCATTAAGTCTAGTTAAAAGTAGGTAAGTAAATATAAGAGAACCTAAGTTATTCTAGCATTTATTAGTGTGAAAATAAAAATACCAAAATGTTACAAGTTTATTGTAGAAAAACATAAATGAAGAGTATTTTCCTTATGCTAGAACTTGTTTTTACAACACAGTACACAGACACATACATACAGGATGTAACAAGATAATTGGACTTTAAAATGATGCTATCTTTTTCAGTAAGTATATCAGTTTTTTGTTAAGACAAACTTACATTGTTAATAATATTCAAATACTGACCTATAATACAGATGGTATACTAACATTTTCAGTAACTTGAGTAAAAATGTTGGTAAGTTTTAATTACAATAATATAACATTAACGCTTTCTTCTATTTCTATTTCAAAATCATAATTTTCGTACAACATTTACGATTTTAGTTTAATCTTTCTAGTTATGTTTCAAAACCGTCGCGTTTAATGCTTCGGGAAACCTACCAGCTGTTACATTCTTTACAGAGTACGTGTTTTATCTCAATATTATATATCATTCGGTCTAGACGACGCTTAATAGCTCAGTCACAGGAAAAAGTAAACACAAAACTGGAGGCCGAGTAATGGTTGTGTATAAAGAGCTTAAAAAAATTTAAAAGGAGTCCTTCAGTGCTCTGAAGTCGGCAACACATCAGCAATGCCTCAGATGTTGTAGATGTCAATGGGCGACGGTAACTTTACATCAGGTGGACGTAAAAAAATTACATCACTGCGGTCACAAATAAGTACTCCAAATAGTTCCCTGAGAATAAAAAAAACATTCTCTCTCTTGTTAGGGTTGAGCTTGCTTTTATACATATTCTATTTTTGTAAGTATTCTCTGTGTGTACAATTAAGAATTCTTGATACAGATTTTCGAAAGGTATGAAAAAAAAACTCGCTCCAGACTGTATTTTCCATGATGAACATCTTAGATAGACACTAAGCATATAAATATCTTTAACGATAGCAACTAGAAGGTAGTCAGAGCCAAGTCCAAACATTAGATTTGGATAATGCACGCGTTTTGCTAGTAGTTCGCATCCCACGTGACAGGCTGCAAGCAAATTTCGGTAAAAAGAGGTCAATAAACTTAAATGAACTGTAAGTAAAACATTTCTGAGAAATCATTTTAAACAATAGCTCTACTTGAAGACTGTAAAAAATTAGATAATAATTTAGCTAAGTGTGAATCTGTCTTAGAATAATACATAATTAACTAATTAATTTAAACAATTAAGACATAATAGTGCATGTACCACTCGTAAAATCAAATTTATTACTTTACATTTCTCACCAAAATGACACAGGTGCCAGTGTTATCTACCACATTAATAAAAAATAAACATAAATTAAGAAATATAAAACAACGGTGATGGCCAGAATTACAATAATATATTAAAATAAATCAAACACCGCATACAATCTAAGACATACTCAGTGAGTCGTAAAGGATAGGGAGTAGTCAAAGACATGAACAAACATTGCATTTGGCACATACCCGCGTTTTGCAAGTAGTTAGCATTCCACGTGTTAGCATTCCATGTTCCACGAAACATTGACAGGAAAACTGTCAATGTTTTCCTTCAGTTTGATGCTCATATATATATAGGTTTTAGAGTATATCTAAAGAGATATACTCTAAAACCTTCTCTCTCTTAAAGAATACGAATTTATAACTGAGTAAAGTGAAGTTAAAGTTTTTTTTAACAAAACCGTTTACTATTAGAACAACTGTATGTCGTCAACTTTGAAACCATTCAACAAATCCGATCATTGAACTGATGATCCACTTGATAATGAACCAAACCACTGGTAACTTACAGCTAGAATGGCGCTTACTTGTATAGATGTCGTAGTCAAAGCCCGAAGCGCAGTCAAAGTTAGGTTTGACGAGATCAGCAGTAGTAACTGACTTATCCAATCAAAATTCAAAATATCCCGAAATGAGGCAAACCACCCGTTTCAAAATTTGACTGCTTTGTTTTAGTTCCTTAAATCCAGGGGATTCCAGTCGGTTATTGTTTTTTTTACTACTAACGAGTATGTAATTAACATGATTAAAAATTCACCTCACTTTACACCGGCCTTCGATTTAACTGGATCACCTAGCTTTGAGCTTTGATTGGACTTGAACATAGATCAAAAAGTGCTGGAATAACCAGACAGTTCTAAAAATACTTTATACACTAACGCGTCCCAAATCATAATCAATAACATTTTTCATCCGTTTTATTGCTTCTACTAACTTCTGTTTTTAAACGTGTATAATACGTTATTAATTATTTTTAAATTATATTTTTCTAAAATAATATCTATTAATTGTATGCTAAAAACTAATTTTACTTTAAACTTTTATTATTTCTGATAATTTCATTTTGATCTAGAGTTTTAATTCTCCCAATAAAAAATGTTACTTCTAAATATGTATTAAGTAGGCTTCCCACAGTCTGTGATTTAACGGATTACTTTGCACGAATTAGCATCGGCGCACCATGGGAAGAGGCTTACCCGCGGTAACGTAGGTCAGACGCGTCCGTAGCGGTGCGTTAGCACGGACGGGAAGTATGTTGTAATATCTCTGCCAAATCCCAAGATATTACTACATACTTCGTACCAATCTAAATAAAACTTATCAAATATTGGAAAAAATATATAACTATCCAGGTTCAAGACTCATTTTAGTCAGAAAAAACATTAAGCCAGAGGGACTAGACATCAAGCTAGAGCTTTAGGTACTATTGCCAAAATAGCTTCGAATCACGCACCCACACGGACGGACACGAACTGTGGAAGAGCCGCAGAGTGCGGTGCGTGGTGCGTCTTTGTTTGTGGGCTGTGCGGTTTAATCCCTGAAACTACCGACTGTTGGAAGCCACCTTTAATAGGATTATTTGTGCGATAAAATATGCTTGTTTATTGCTAAGATTTTTTTGCACCGTTGACATTTGCAATAGGTATAGTTCGTGACCTAAAATAACACAGGCTTCTCTTATCAGGGAACTACACAGGTGGAACAGTGGGCAGCTTGTTTTGAATAAAAACGAACCGCTCACAACTTCCTGAACTAAAATAAGACAGTAAAATCGTCACAAATTTTATAGTCAGCGCGGCGTACGCTGTGGGTAATTTTTATTGAGTCCTTGAACTTGTTACACAGTTTTGTCGGTCGATAATTCCACGTGGCTTTACTGCCTCTCATATGATTCGGTCTAGTTGAGTGACCTCATTTTATTATGTTAGAGCATGTTTGCATAAAAATATTCAAATAGTTGAAATCTTTTACAAGTAATTTTCACGACGTCGATTGTTAATTAACAAAATAATATATGTATAGGATATCAAGTCATATAGGTAACTGACACTATTTGGTAATTATTAGTTGTTTTTTTTTTAATTAGTAGTTCTTTGATGTTAGGTTACTGTATTTGTAATACAGCGATATTTGTATGCCCATAGTTTTATACCAAAATCGCTATCATTGGTTGCGCAAGTAATAAGGGAATTGTATTGAGCCCTACGGGTAGATGTAACGGTGGTCCGTCTTCGTGTATTCGAAATCGTCTCGCACAGATTTACCGTTAAAATTTATTCGAATTTCATTTTGTATACATTTGTGTGACTATAATATAATATCTTTGGCCATTTTTTGCACAACGCTTTAAATTTGTAGATGGTTTTTTTCATGATATAATTAGGTAAGTGACGGCAGGCAGTAATAATACTAGTACTTACTTGTAATATTTTTGCATGGTATATACCTCGGCCATCATCTATGTCATCTTTCCCACAATCCATCCATATTTGTTTTGTTTTACATCTTTTTTTATATCCATCCACATTCATATTTAACACTACTCGTAATATGACATTAATTTCTCATGACGTCCCCATACTGACCTACGCTAATCCTTAAATATTCCCCTGATATATTATTTCCTTTCAATATTAAGTTGCAATTTATGATAACTCCACACCACCACTAAAACATTCACTCTCAGCAGTATCTATTTGCAATAAATTTACATTCATTTTAACTATTTTGTTTTAACATTACTATGTTGTAAAATAAAGAAAGCACGTTATTTTTCTTACAGCATGTAGATGCTTTTTTTTTTTTTAAAGCAGCTGATGTACCTTACCTACCTACTTGATATTATAAAAGAATCATAACCTTAGAAATAATAACTAAGCCTCAGACATATAAATCATATTTTTTGTCGTACATTGAGATTTTTATTGTATCAAAAAACCACTAGATAAAAAGTAAGCTAGTAGGTAGAAATATGGTAAGATCCTTGGCATTACAATGGCAAATTACTGATCTTTGACATCGAAGAACAATGGGGAGACGCGGCTAAAGATTTATTATGTGACGATAATGTCATAGATTAGATAATCTGTCAATTACCAGATACGGCAGATTTGATTATGTCGCAATGTTTTGAGTAAATTGGCTAGTTATTATACTATTATCAGATAATAAGACTATTTGGTAATTAGTAGAATACTAACATGATTGCTGTTAGACTGTCTTTTGATGCTTTGATGTTTCTGAGCCTGATCAAAGAAATAAAGTAAGATACTCAATAAGCTTATTATTTATCTTTTTATACACCCAAAATAGAATTTTACTCGAAGTAGTTGATTCTAACTAGGGATAAAAAAAAATATTGTTATATATTAACAGCCTGTGCATCTGATTGAACATGCAGTTTAGTCAGCTGCATAGAATTTATAACGTGTCGGTTCTGTCACAGATTCAATAATGCTGCGCACATTCATCAGCCCACGATCGAGTGACGGCAAAGTACGACTCATGTGATTTACTATGATTCGTATTTAACGCGTATACAGACTGGTTAAAAAAAGACAGGAGAGTAGATTCATATAAACATAATTAGCACTTTATTTTTAGTTTTTATGCAAATTACCTTCCGTAAGTCTGGTTCACGTCTACTCAATACAGGGGTGAAGCCATGAAGTTCCATGAAGTTGCCGCGGGTGCACGCAAGCACCAACAGCCTCTGACCACGGTGGGGGCACCGTGGTCAGACAACTGGATGGTCCTATTCTCAGACAAGACAGTCAGACCAAGACGTATGAGATGCCATGTAACTTAATGCTCTGTGCTAAATAGTCGTTCATGGTAGAGTAATTTATAAGTATTTTTGATTAAATGTGAACTTTGTGACAAGAACTATTTGTCATTAATTAATTTGCTAGCATTAAAGTGAAAGTCTCTACTAACAATAATGGTGTTAAAGCTGAAAAAACGACAGAGAATACCAAATAACGTTAGAGGGACTTGATTAGTAAATCCCAGATTTTGTAACGTGTTTTCAAAGGTGAGCTGCTTTGAACTTCTAACCCTACTGTTATTTTATTGTATTGTTTTTATTATTTTTACTATGTTTTTATGTGTGCTGCTACAGTGCTGATGTTTTTTCGAGAAGCAGCTCTTATGTTGTTCTGGATTTGCATTGTAACAATTAAAACGAAATAGCATTAAAAAATCATAACCCATTTTTCTTTACCAAAAAAATATATTTGAAATTTCTATCCAAATAATCATTATAATATTTTGTAATTAAGTATGACGATCGTATCGATGTCCCATGCTCAAAGTTTTTGTGTCTTCATCTCATTTTACAGTGAACTGTTTATTTTTTACTAGCAAATTACTTGTCCTAAAACCGTTCAAATACATTATTGGTGCCAAACAATAAAATTCTCAACGAATTGGGATCACTTTGAAAAACTAAAAACCGTAACACGTTCTCCGAATTTTTAAACCATTAGACGATGCTTTGAAATAAATTCATTGAATGGATCCCACAATCACCTGTGGTCGTAAAAATATATGCAATTTTTCGTGGGTCCATAACCATAAAACAATTAAGACTCAATAGTTTGTACCTGACTACAGTAAAATCTTTATTAGTTTTGGTTAATAACAGTTAGCTTCGACTAACTGGGTTGCACAACGAAAACTACTTAAGTTTAGAAATATTTTATCGTTTTCCTTTTAGAGAAAACTAAAGTTAAACTTTAAAATAGTCGAATAATCGATAGAAATCGATGAACAGTAGGAAGGTATCAAATTGTGAGATTGTAACTCAATTGTTTATTGATTTTCATTTTTTATTATTTGATATCAATCTATTGATCTGGTCACATATAGATTCGCAAGTTACTTTGTTGACTATAATTTCTATATTGTTTTATAATTATCTAATTTCAAGAATAGCCGACCTTAATCCTATCCTACAAATATTATGAACATGAAAGTTTGTGCGGATGGATTTTTGTTACTCTTTCACGCAAAAACTACTGAATGTGTTTTGATGAAACTTTACAGTAATATAGCTTATACATCAGAATAACACATAGGCTACTTTTTTATCAGGGTACTACGCGCGCGAAGCCGTGGGCAGAAGCTAGTAAAATATGAAACCAAACTTTTTTAAGGTGCCTATTGTTACTATTTTCATTCCAAAACATATTTTAACAGATATTAAATTTGTAAATTTTAAGTAAATTTATTCAACTACCAATGAACAAGGAACTTCTCTGTTACTTGTATTGCATCTGTGGTTCTGCTTAAAACATCGAAGTGAAGGTGAAACAGTATAATGAATGAAAGTTTTATTGATACTTAATTTGCGTATTAAAGTGAGTAATAAATATTAACTGCCTATAAAGCGAACAATTTTACACACTTATTGAATATAACCGTACCTTATTCCAATTGTTGTATGGCAATCAAGCAGCTGATGCTAGCGGGGGACGAAATATCCACTTCAAATACACGGTCTAAAATGTGAGTCTCGTTTTACCAACATTTTTTAAAGTGAACTAAAATAGAAAAAAAAAACAAAATGGGTATAAATTCACCAGTATCTGTATTACTTTATATTGCGTAGCCTTCTGATCTATATTTACTGGACAAAGTATACATTATCAGAAGTTTTAAGATAGTATAACGCTTCTAAAATTTGTACACAATGGACGCAGAAATAAAGATTCCAACAAAAAGTCAAACTTACAAATAATTATTAAAAAGGACTAAAACCATGATATTATGCTGTGTTATAATTGCTTATAAGTACTTAAATAGTAGATAAGAAATCTAACCCGTATCGTTCTAATTAAACCAATAACAATTTGTCGAATTGCAAAAAATAAGTATTTTCTCAGCAAATAAATGTCGTTTGACATCGCGATATGGCTGTGCCGCATGTCCGATGGAGCTAACGCAGCTTAAACAGGAACGGTTGGATCATTCTGATCAAACAGAGAGTTCAAATTTAGTTTTTTTTGTACGTGGAGAGATCAACAGCTTATGTGTAATTTTAGCATTAATAATTTTTTACATGAGCAAAAGGTTCGCTTTTATTCTACAAACAAGCATGCGGCCCACCTGGTTGTTAAATAGTTACCGTAGCCTATGGACGTTTGCAATGCCAAAAGTATCACTCGCGCGTTACCGACCCTGATAACTGTATTTAGCCGTGAACGTAAGCACTGGCTGTACTGTAAACAGCCAGATTATAATAAAAAGACCAATGTTTTTTTCCTTCGAGCAATTGCTATTATAAAATAAATTAATTTTCAATAAATGTTTTATAATTTTCAATATATCTTTTACTTGCTACGCGGACGCAATGTAAGCTAATACACGGTAGAGCCTACAATAATGTGATAAAGTGGTAAGTGATCGAGCCATTCTTTTCTATGCCTGTGATTGGAGCTTACTCATAAAATGTTCATCGTAACTGCGTCCGCCTTACAATGTGACGGTTATACAGAGTCGAGCAGGTGTGAACATTATCTTAATTCAGTGCTACCGACCGACCGGGAGGTGTGCACGGACCTTTATTTTGTAAATTGAAAATCTTTAAAGAACTTGATTTTGCGAGAATTCCGCGATTGGGACGTTCTATAGAATATTGAGAGTTCGTTGTGACACATGTTTTTACGTTTTTATCGTACAATTTATAGTTTGTATACAGTTATTTATCAACTTCTTTATAGTGTGTAGCACCAATTTAGAAACATTCATTTCAAACATAATTTTGCTAATAAATGAGCGTACTTTGCATATTCAAAATTAATACTAAATTCAATATGCATATTAACATAAAAAGTAATAAAATAGTTAAATTTATTAGTTGTCGATAAAGTTTGCTACAGTTTTTGGCAAGTAGGCAGCGTCTAATGGAACGAAGATTTTCTGTTTATATAAATTACTAATTTATTCAAATTAGACACAATCAATTTGAACCGTTTCGACTTAATGTTTATTTTGCTGTGGCTTAAATAGGCATAACCGTTTTTGTTTTCATCATTTCAAGAGAAATAACTACTGGTGTTTTAAGAAACTTCGAAAATTCTATTAAAAAAATGTTAAAATTTGCTGACAGTACACGTAAATCTTAACCTACAAAGAACTAGATAAGTACTTTAGCACATTTTTTTATTGTGACACGACTATTAACTTCTGAGTAGTGAATTAAAATAATTGATGCATGGACTTTGTAAATTGACCTAGGTGCTAGATTACTTACTATGAAACATGTTGTACTGTTGTACAAAACAATATTAGATTATCTTGTATGATACAATCGTATATAAGATAACTTATTATAATTAATACACAAGAAATACTTGAGTAAAATATTAGATTTAAAAATATTGATTTATAAGTATTCCATACGTTCTTTAAAAAAATAACTTTTGTTCCTTCTGTAAGTTAGCAGTTAAGTAATAATTTATTGTATCTTTGTGTCTCAAGTCACCCACCTAAAATTATCAATAGAGTAATAAACCCAGTGCTGCGCCTTATCCAGGGCATGCGGGCGGTGACCTCCGCCCTTCCGGCCCGCTGACCCCACTGAAACTGAAACTAAAGCCTGCTTCAGACAGCCTTTCGATATTAACAAAAGGCTGTAACTAGGAATGCATTTTAATGCAGAAAATTCAACTTGAAATTTAAAATATTATGCAAGATCTAATTAATGTTTTTGCTTTTTGATAAAAACACGATAGATGTAAACCAAATGCGGTACCCAACCAACATAAGAGCTGCATATGTTCATTCTAAGTGCAAAATCATAATAAAAACTTCTATATTTATTGATCGCACTTTTGATAAAAATACGTAAGATACGTTAGATATTAACTGTGCTGTGGATTATATCTAACGGTTATTTCATGCGTAGAATTTCAATGAATTCAAATTGAATCAGATTAAACTTGTAAATAAAATAAATATGTTAGATATTATTAAAAGGCTGTATCTAGAATTACAAATCATGTTCATTTTACAAAAAAAATATATATATACAACTTGAAATTGAAAAAATCTGTAAAATTGCAACTAGTTGATATAAATACCTTTAACAAAAGGTTATGTCTAGTATTTTGACTGCATGTGGGTATAATTTATGCCAATTTTTTATTGAACCACGAAATCTTATTAAATACTAATACGTTTTCTAATAATTGAATTTGTTGATAAAAGTCACTAAAAAAATATTTGATTTGCAAATGGCAGAATAATCATTGTTTGAGTACCTAGATCAGAGTTTCTACATTTTAGTGAAATACTAAATGAAATAATGAAAGCGTTAAATTGTATCCAAACAAAATGCGTAAACTAATAAGCAAGTATATTTTTTTTCTCTGTCAGTACAAAAGTTGACTAGAAAATAAACACCCTTATACGTTTTAGTTGATAAAATTCTTGCGTGGCCTATAGAAAAACGCTTAAAATAACCAAAACACTTACTAAATTATTCATAGTGCAATTATTTTGCTGCACAAAATATAATGCTTTTACTAATTAACTAAAACAGTAGCGTTATTGGACTTTTGCATTATGCAAGTGCAGGTTTTGTGCAGACACTTATTCAAAGTATACTATGAGTAAAACGACGTAAGAACTTGTTTGGTTTTGCCTATTTTCGCCAGTTTCGCCTTTGTAAAGTCATATTTTCGGCGCGCCGTGTTTCTGCATTTATATCCCGGTGTTTGACCTCTTAAAATTACTTACCGACTTATTAAAATAGCCTTAACTCGTTTAGCTAGGAGTACAAAATGTAAAATAAATCGCCTTATGTTTTCAGATGCAAAGGGACGGATAAATAAACACCTAATAATAGGATTCCCTGTGTAGTGGTAGTAAACATGCAATTTGTCCCGCAGCGGAAATCGAACCCGTCTTGCGTCTCAGCCGGCTACTCACCCGCCGCGCCACCGAGTTCGTTCAAATGTTGTAAATTATTTATTTGTGTGGAATATGGGAATATTAAAAATGCTTTTACATGTTGTGTTCAAAAATCTAGGTACCTTTTTTATTTTATTCGGAAAATGTGCACGACGCGACGCGGAAGGAGGCGTCGCGATCACTCACCCTGATGAAGACTCGGAATGAGTCGAAACTTAATCGGTGCCTTCACCGATAGTGCGGTACGTGAAAATTCCCGTTCTTACAATATTAATAGGTACCTTTTTTATGTCAAGATGAGACCAACAGGCATACGGCCCACCAGGCGGAAAGCGGTTACCGACGTCTACTGACATCTTTAACATCTCGGCCATTGTTGATACGTTACATTTGAAGCGGGGCATGTTATAGTTCACCAGAAACACCTCATAAGTTTGAAAAGCAGTGTTTTGAAAAATACTAACTAGGCGCACTTAAAACAAAAGTTCAAACGATTTACTTTTAAGCTATAGATTGTCACAGGCGGACGTATTGTTTTTTAAACGGCGTTTAAAACGCAGCCAGTGATTTTATTTTCCGTTGTTAACATGACGGTGATCCGCATTGTTCGCGCATGCGTACAATACGAGTGCACTGAAGGAAACCCTCATCTGAATTCTGCGCGGGCGCCGATGATTCCTATGTTCGTGAGTGGCAAGCTAAGCGCATCTTGTCTGATGCGTGTGAAAACAAAGGACCCTTAAAAAACGCAAAATCTGACACTTCTTTGGATCTTACGGAAAAATGCACGAGTTTGAATAAAACATCGGAAGTTGTATTCTATCAAACAAAAACAAACACGTCGTAAGGTACTTGAATTCCCCACGATGGACATTTTCAAATTACTCAGTGCGTCGATCTTTGATGATGCCAAGTCACAGGGCACGTTTAAAGATAATACTCGTATTTAGCAAATGATTTATCACTTTTTCATTTCTTATTTTGTTACTAAGAAAGTAATACAATTGTTGCTCTACTTCGGTATAACCACTACTCTACTAGTAAATAGTTTTATGATTCTGATGTGATTTCAAGGATGGTTACGTGGACCAGTCTGCTCCGGGTGGCACAACAATTCTAAATTGGCGAAACGTGCCGCGACTCATGTACACCAACTAATGAATAACCGACGAAGTACGGTAGGTCACTTCACAATTCTAATTCCTACCATGTCACTTATTTATTTAAATTATCTAAGTAACTCTCACAATAACGTCCTCTACATTCGGGCACCGAAGTTGAACTACGACGTTGAAAGGATACCGCCATAGAGTTAGTTGGATATCTTAATTTCGAAGGGTATCTAAATTATAATTTACGGTTGTTTCTATCGGTAGGTATGTGCGGTAAAAAAGCGGTCGTTTTATAATAGAAACGTCGTTTTTTTGGCTCGCATGTAGCGTTTTACCGATGAGCTTTGTTGCTTTAGACCTTTTCTGGTCATTATTGTAGAGAACAGAGAAACTTTGTTATCTCTTTCTTTTTCGACGCAAAATACGGTTTATAAAGTTATAAATTACAAATAAAGCAGTTAGTTTTTATTCATCGTGTGAATTTTAACTACTAAACAGAGATAAGAAGGTAATAAAATGAATACAGGAAGTGGACGAATTAAAAATGTGCGTACAAAGGAGAATAAAAAGTATCCGGTTATCACGAAATCACCATCATCAACAACTAGTAGAAATAACTCTTGAAACTATCATGTATTAGGTACCATCTTTTTTAGTAAAAACGGGATATTTACCATGATTTGTGAGTTTTACTGTTTCCCAATATTTCGGCATCGTTGCATGTACGTAAACTCATAACCCAGGGTAAATATCCCGTTTTTAGTCAAAACCAGTAGATGTGTATACTATCCTAAAAGAGTGTTTTGAGTGCTGTGACTTCCGCAATCATCAAAGTGTTACTGTCGATGCTATGTATTCAAGAACCTTTCTTTCCCCGCTGTTTTCGGTTCTGCAAGCTATGTCCAGTGCCCATTGCCAGTTAAACTTGCTAATTCTACTCTGCTTCAAGAAATAGGTTACTGAATGGCAAAAGAATACAAATACAATAAAGAGAATGAACATTAAGCATACTTCAATGTGTGTGTCCTAACTTGAAAAGGTTTATTAGTTAAGTATGTGGAAGGGCCATACATCATTGGCATCGGCGCCGGCGCAGATCCTTCGATCCCTGCCGTGAATATATCAATTTTATAACGATTTCTATTGTTTAACATTCAAAATATCAAATTTATTGGAGTGATTTGCAAGTGAATTAAAACTTATTTTATTGCTCGACTTTCACTATTGAACACGTTGTAAATCTTTATCGATGGTTAATTTGAGATTCCTACTGAAATGGTGTGATCAAATTTATTGATGGTTACAACGAGAGCCAAGTCCAATCCGAGATTGGCGCGTCGAATCCACAGATTTGTTATGGCGAAGCTTTACTAGTAATTGACCAATGATAGTTAAAAAGTAGCAAGAGTTCAATAAAGCTAATCAACGAGCCACAATTATACTTCTAATTTTAGTTGGTGTCGGTAGACGTTTTAGTGCGATGCGTACAACGACGTTTGCTGTGCATCCTAAATTTTTATTTTACTCCGCCTTGCAAAAACACTATTTAGATTTAAACAATAGATATGTATCCCTGATACTTCTTTATGCTACTAATATCGCGCTAAATTTTACCTAATAAAAATGCATTATTCCGCTATACTTACGCTAGTTTCTGCACAAATATATCTTTATCAGGCTCAATAAGTCAAAACGTTCTATTCACAACTACCTACATATTTTTTTAAATAATTGATGAAATCAAATAACATGTTTGTTTCATTATCAGTTAGTAAGTTATCGAAAATCAAACAAATCTTTTGTAATTACGTTTAGTTTTTGATTATTTCTTGTACTGGTTATAAATAAAATTAAACCGGATGTGTTATTTTTTTAAGTTATGTACAAATGAACATCTCTCGACACACACATCAATACTTATAAATGTATTAATTAAATTAATAAAAACAATCACCATACTAATAATTAAATTAAATAACTTTATAATCGTTGAAAGAAGACCTTCAATCTGTAACCATGCAACAATTTATCTGGCCGAATACATCAGCCGAATTTAAGGACCGGCATCCTCACCAAGCAAAACTATATCTCTCACAAAAATAATACTCAAAGCTGTTTTTCTCGGCTAGGCGCTACCGGTTGTGATCTAGATAATGTAATTAATTGCTCGCGTTCTGCTATGTTTCTGAAGAGTTATGTAACCAAGTAGGTAAGTAATATTGCCAGCGGCGCATGAAGATAATTCCACGACATGAAAATGCAAAAACTGCAATTCAAAAGTGTGAAGCTTTAGATCCATCATTTTCTATCAGCGTTTTATATCTATAATTACTTGTATCGCGTTGATAACGAGAATCTACTGCTAATTATTTTCCGAGATAAATTTTTAAAAAAGCTGTAGTTTTCTGATTTTTAGATTTGGTTAGAAAGAAAGACAAATTCGGAGCAACTTGTTTATCTGTATCTAACATAAGGAAATTATTGTTTTGCATGTTTATTTATCATCAGTGACATCACATTAAAATATGTAATATACATTGATAGTATACTTATAGGTGAGTACTTTATTAAATTTTGAGAGTGGATAACAATCTTTAAAAACGTTCTCAGAGTTTACCATTTTTGTAAATCGATCGTAGAGTTTAGTTCTAGGTACTATAATATGAAGAATGAAGATCGATAAGATTTACTAGGTACCTACCCAGTAGCTATAGCTAATTATATGACTGAGTTGCACCTGAAATTGAACACACGTTATTTTATGTTATGCTTGATATTGGACAAAAACATAAATGTATTTACGATATTTAGGCTTATTACTATGGCACCTAATCTACAACTCTGAATATTTTTGGCATTGCACAAAAATATACCGCTCAGGTCAACACAAGGTATTTATAGCAATCAAAAAATATATTAAAATGTTCAAATGTCTTTTTCCTATTTCAGGTTCCATTAAAGGATCAACAACAAGTCAAATATCCACAACGCATTTCATATTTATCACTTTCACAGTTGCACATCTATGATCGATTTTACTTATCCAAGATGGCCGACGGCGCGAGAGCAGGCGGGAAAAGAACCACGGCGCACCCACCTCCTTTTACCTCAACCGACCCGTCAATCATTTCAAATTTAGAACACATTCCCCATTCTCGGGACTTTTAGATGTTTAATTTGTTTCTTTGAAAGTCTATATCACACCTTGCTTATTTGATTACTGGCAAATTATCGGCAAAAAAATATACATTTGACTGCATCGTCACTATAGAATAGTAACAATATTAAGAAAACTCGAATGAATGAAATCGTACGTGCTGACTCTTTGGTGGTTTGCTTTGCACTAATATAACAAAAATCATTTTAAACGTATTCAAAGGAAACTCATAAAACATCTCCCCCATTATTAGTTTATGGTTTGCACGATGTTATTTTGTGTGTGTTGGTTTGTTTTGATTGTGTGCGGACAGACTAAACTGACGTAAAAATTTGGGGTGTATGACAAAAGGTTTAATTCCTTGTAATACAGGTAGGAAGACAATAACAAACTTAAAAAAACAATGGAATTTTCTAAACAACCGGATTCATTGATTCTTAATTTTCTGATCAATAAGTTCCTACCTATCTACAATTTGAATAAACTAAATATTGGCCTGTACCTGACTAAACCTGATCAAAAGCAGCAAAAGCAATTTATTTTAAGTACTTAAGCAAGTTATAGGTAACTCTATGCACTCTTAGAATTATTTTGTCATAAATCGATAGGTATAGTAGGTAGTTTTATTGTTTATTTTATTTATTTGTAGCAAGCACACTTTATAATATAAACTAAGCGCAAGTGTTGTAATATTTGTGTTAAGTAGAGCTACCTGCGTAGCGTTGCACAAACTCGTAAGGCGATCGCGCCCGCATTCTATACAACACGATAATTTCTTAGGCAGGAAGCTGATTTATAAAAATAATGAGTCGGTCTTCAAACAAACATCCCTAGACATGTAATATGTATGTAGGTATACTTTAAGTTAAATATTTATTGCACAAAATAATATTTAAAAAAACGTTAGATTTTTTTTTTCTTACGACCCCCTTTTTGGAATCCTCAAAGATTTTTCACTGAATATCTGAGGATGCCCATCATGGGAAATACGGTCGATTTACCATGATGGGCATAGGGGATAGTCAGAGGCTCGTCCAAACATTACATTTACGCATGACCGCGATTGCTAGTTAACATTTCACGTTACAGGTCGCAAGGCCATCGCCGCTTATTGGAATACCGACTGATGCACATGCCTTCGAATATTTAGATGGATTAATCTATAAAAAAGTGAATAAAATAGGAATAGAAATTAATCATTATTATTTAATATGACCCGTTGTATATTAAATCATGACTCGGTAAAAATAATAAATGTTTTACCTAATATTATTTTCGTGCATTATTTTTGCTACAGTTTGAAACTCATTATTGATTTATCTAATTTTCTTCCAGTACCTACTTAGCAATTTGAAAAACTTTTAAGCCCTCGAGCAATCGAGTCGCCAATTTCGGAACCCGTTTAGAAATTATAGGGTCAAGTCCAGGACCGCGGTTAGAATGTACAGACGTAGGTACTGCAGGATCGAGATGAAATTAAATGAAGAAACGTGGGTAGGTACTTTAAGTACCTACTTAAATGGATACTTAAGAATCATTTTTTTTTTCTAAATAATAATAAAACATTTTTTACACAGCATCAACAGCGGAGCAGCAGAACAGAGCTTGTATTATGGGATGGGAACTACATGACTGATATATACAACTTTTTTAAATACATACAAATTATGCATAGAAATCACCCAGACTTGAGACAAATATTTGGAGATCATACAAACATTTGTCTCAGGCCTCGGAGCCTTCGCCAACAGCGCCACAGCGGTCACCTATCTGTGAACTTCAAAACCATAACACAATAATAATATGGTCCTCACAAGTTTTATTTTGCTGCAAAGAAGACTCGTTTAATATTTTTTTATCAAGATAAACACATAAATTAATACTAAGATCATTGAAAAAATATTGCCTTTGGTTATATTGTGATACCTAGGTGTCTAATAAATTAATGTTATGATAACAAAAAGTGCAATTATTATACTTTTATCAAAAGTGGGCGTCGATTCATGTGTCATCGTCACCCATCCACGGAATAGAAACTTGGAAGATATGAATATGGCTGCGGTCCGACTTTCCTACTCTTCTACGGATTGCGATGGGATATCTTCGAATTTTTAATCCATCCCACGTCCTTGTATTGTTTCGCGGGCCGTGTTGCGTGAATCCAGAGTGAAATATGGCCGACAGTGCGACTACTTACTGATTTTATTTTTAGCCTGTGTTACTTAATTTTATCAAGTCCCATGAGTTATGACCGGTGGACCACACGCGTTGATTTAATTATGCGTAAATTATTTTTCGTTAAAAAAAAATGAACTCATTAGTTCTGAGAAAGTTAAAACCATTTATTGTACTCGGCTTTAATATCTCATTAAATCCATATTAGGATAGTATCTGTAATATCCAACTAGAGTTCTTATAAGCTCATCTAAATCTAATAAGTTTTTATTTTGCGCAGTCAAAATATTTATCTAACTTAATGCTTGTTTTTATTGGCGCAAACGTCAAAAACTGTATGTAACCGTTTTGTCCGCGGGCCATTAATAACAGTCAGTTGTTGAAACTCAAGTTTCTTAGTCACAGTGATCTTAGTCACAAACAGTGGAATGATTTTTGCCTTTTGCCATTAGAGCGTTTTTTACAAGAATTTATGAGTTTTCAACACATAAATTCGAGTTGGAAAATTGTGCTGGTAGGGCCAATGGTAAAAAAAGAACAGTGAGAAGCGGCATGTCTAGAACCAATAGATTGAAAGGCGAAATGTGCATGAAAAGTACACTGGTGCTTTCATCATTGGTGGCGGACATATTGATTACGATTTTAAAGTGAACCAAGAGCCATTTATACTTATGGTAAAGATTTTCGTCTGTCAGAAAAAACATAATTATCTTAGATCTTTTAGTTTAGAACATGCCGGTATTCACGATATTTGTTTCGAATGCGTAATCGAGTGGCCAAGTGATCATTTCTTTGGTCAATGGCGTTCCTCAAGTTAATAATAATGCGCCCAAACTAGATCGGGCCGTTGACCTGTACGGCGCGGGCGCGCACGAGTCCCATCATCAGATGCAGCGCTAAAATGCCACTAAGCATTTCTTTTGTAATTTTCTTAAACAGTTTTTTTTTATTTTTCATCGTATTTAATGACAACTTATCATTATACGAAGATGTAAACTTTAGAAGTGTTGTTCAATTTTGAGTAAAATATTTCCGTTCTTACCAAAGAGAAGTCACGAGTTTGGTTTGGTCAGCTAGTAGGTATAGATAATTTCTACCGGCAACGCTTGCATCCATTTATTCACATTCAAATCTTTGTTCAGAATTATTATTTTTCTTTACCTATGTAGGTACTTACTTTGATAAGCTTGAAGACATTAATCTAACATTTTGTTAATGTTTTCAAAATATATTTTTTTTAAACTGATTGAACAGGTTTTTATTTTTTAAATATGAGTTTAATTAGGTACATATTCGCTGTTTCTGTGAGAATTGGTTTGATGATACAAGTGCAATGAGACGTTAAACTAAATTTTCATTCAGTTTTTTTCTTAGTTTTTGTATTGTTTTAAATGTTAAACCGTGGTCCGAAATAATGCCTTGGATAAAGCCCTTTTTTAAGAGCAATAAATTACTTTATCTATGTAAAAAAGTAGTTTTTTTTAAATAAATTATTCACTTATCAATTTAAATTTATAAAAAATAATGTCAATAAGTGATTTTAAACTACTTCTGACGTAATCGATCACGCCTTTTATGTTAAATTTAATTTATTACTATATTATAGGATGGATGATAACCGCCCATTAAACATTTTATGATATTTTTATTGTCACCAATTGATAATTTAGTGAAGTTTCCGAGGTTTGATGACCGAAATAAAATCATAAATGACACTTAAATCTGTCCTCACTAATAAAGTGCTAACGAGAGGGTCGTTCGTTTTATGTGCTTTTTATTGACACTTGAGGCGTCGGCTCTTCTGTAGTTGCTACCGTCTACGGCGTTGGTGCTACGTGTCACGAGGATCGTATTGGTCTCTTATAAGACTAAAACGGAACTCTCATTTTTGCAGGACTTGCTGGACAGCGGCATTTTAGTGCGGTCAAGTTATGAGGAGTCGAGATGTAGGATCAAATTTTGATCTTGTAGCACATTCGATATTGTTTTTCTGAATAAAAGTCTTAGCATTATTAAATAATAAACCGAATGAGATTTGAAAAACATTTAGCCTACTTAAGGAAAAGTACCTACTTGAGATAATAATGCAAATTTCTAGATTTATGTTAAACACATAGAGATAGAAAAGGTGACTGACCTGCTATAGCCATCCATGGGTAGAATGTGTGGTTGCTAGGTTGGTGTTGCACGGGCTGTGCTGCTGCCGCCGCGGACCCTGGCAGGGCACACTGGTTCCCCCAGGGCAGGGCACGTCCAGGACTCGAAGACTCACTGTATCTGGCTTCAGGGGTACAAGCGGCCGGCCTCACAAGGGCCCCCAGTCCGGAACCCCAGCCTTCCTTCCCTCCATAACCATTCTGCTGTTCGCCCCCAGGTTTTGTGCAATCCGTCTTGGCATATTGCTGCTCTCCAGCGTATAGCTTGCACGCGGCTGCGACTGAGGCATCGTACGGCGAGTCCTGCGGCCGCGGCTGGTGCAGCGCGTGCGGCTGGGCGTATGACAGCCCAAGAGGAAACCCTCTGTACTGGTCTCCTCCGGCACCGCCTTGGTGCACCCCATGCGCCCCGTAGAAGCCACCCTGCTCGAAGTAAGAGTTCATTCTGTCCAATCACCGTCACTCGGTTACAAAACTAGGAAGCACTTATGTCATCGCGGCCCCACGCACCGTGATAACACGACCTCCGCCAATGTCACTCCAAATACGGACAATATAATTTAATTTTATTAATTTTATTGCCTCTTAAACGTCACTCGAGCGTCATAATGGGCTTCGTTGGCGATAAAGGCCAGTTGACGTGTGTTTACTTTTTACGATTATTTTACGACTTGGGAGCGCGTGCCGCGAGTTTTACGACTTTTTAAGCGGTTTCGTCTGTGGCGCCAGTTTGTCTCACTGTGCCGGATGGGTACTGTTTATATTTTTTTTCGTATTTCAGATCGTCGAAGTGAGGATCGGAGCGTGCGACGCGAGCGAAGTTTTGTGTCGCGTGTAGTGAGAGCGCGCGGCTGTATGCCGTATGCGACCGCCGCGACTCGGCTCACGCAATCTACTGTCTGCGGCGCCGAGTCCGAGACACGCGCGCCGCCCCGCGCGCTGCCTGCGATCGCAACACGGCCGATTGTTCCGTCCCCTTTTCGCTAATGACTATAAATATTATCAGTTACGCTCTCTTTTCCCTTTCTTATCAATCCTTAAGCACGTGGTGCTCATCAATTACTTCAGCTCAGAAAAACTCATCTATCATGGTAAGTTTAATTGGTGTTTTGCAATAAATCAAAAGGACGCACTTTCGTGGTGCCTATTTCAAAAATGCGCAATTGAAAACCATCATTATGTCATTTTATAGTTTATCCGCCGACTGATACAAAGCTTGTTCAACAAAAAGCCAACAAAACGTCAATAAAACGACAGCAACTGAAAAGTTAAGCCGCAAAAGTCGTAAACTCATAAACGTACAATTAGTGAAACGGGCCAGTAAAGAAAAGATTTTACAACCGCTCCTCGACCGTGCCACAATGAGCGCGGAGTATCGTAACAAGGTGCTGAATAGAGTGAGAAGTCGTAAAGATGATTATTATTTCTTCTACTACCTGTTTTTACGGGTGATGTTGCTGTTACGCTCGCTCGTTTGCATTTTGCGTCGGCTTGAAAGTGATGGGTTGTGATTCGTGGCGGTGATGCGCCGGGGACGGAGGCGCGGCGTCTCTCGCTGTCCTTGTCTAGCGCAGTGTGGCGCGTGCAGTGGATACCGCACTATCGAAGGGTAAACAATAGCGCATTATCGCAAGAGCACTCAGTTCGCGCTTCCAAATGAAGTCATCAAACGAATGAATGGCTTTTAGTGCGGCCTACCAGACGTTCACATTTTTATTGTACCATCTTTATCAAATATTTGCCGATAAAGGGACGGGGTTCGTCTCCGAACATATTTTTTCCTGTAATTGGTCAATTTAGGGTTAGGTAGGTATCTACCTACTTACCATTATTGCAGGTCTACCTTTCAAAGTATTTACTTTGTACTAAATAGGTAAGTACAAAGTACTTACCTATTTAGGTACCTAACGAATTTTAGATAGATTGGTACTTAGATAAACTCGTTGTTGTACTTAGGTATATAAACTTACGAAAAATTACATAAAATATACGACTAAATGAAGTGTATCTATATTTGGCGGACTTCTAAAAGTTTTTTTAAAACATAGTAGAACAAGTTTCTGAGGCTAGATTCATTCATCATAAATATTACGCTGAGATATCTACCTACTCAGATAACCCACCTTAATGAGTACCCCAGACATAAATATGAGATGACCCGTTTCATAGGAGTATTCCCATTTGAGCACCTATTTTTTGGGCACCTATGCATTGAGCACCAAAGGTATTCCCATTTGAGCACCAATCAATATTTTAACGTGGTGCTCATAAAGGAACAAAAAATAAAATTTGACTTTATTCCTCATTGAGCACCTACGGTGCGGTAACTTCTAGTGATGGGGTTTATAATAAATTATATCGATAAAAATTTGTTTTATTGCAGAATGTTATCATTTAATAAAAATATATCATCATTAACATAAAAGTTTACTTAATAATTTATTGGCCAGTTGTAATAAGCCCACTTTTGTACTCTTCAACTATTGAAATGATCAATTGATTCCATCTTTTTACGCATAAAATACATAACTACCTTCGTAAAACAAAATAAAGCAAGCTAATTCAAATATGCATTCAGTTAAAATAAATGCGATTTATTCTATCTGTATCGACTCTACCAGGTAAAATGGATCTAGTTTCTAGACAGTTAAGATGTTTGGTCCAAAAAAAGATGTAAACTAGGTAGGCTGCCTAAACTAAAAATAGGTACCTGCGTTTAGACTTTGCGACTTTGCGAAAATTGGCTAAGTATTTACGAAAGGCGGTCTATTCGTCTATTAAATGGTTACCAAGTCGCCTTGTTACCCCTGTTTTTATGATACTAATGACATTCTGCCTAGTTTTCCTCCAAAGGGATTTAAAATCTTCGTCATGCACAGATTGATTTTCCGCTCATATAATATATATGCCCAATTGCGCCTTAACATGGCTTAAAACCGAAAAGAAGCATTTTCACAAGACTGGCACGACTCAAAGTCAGATACCTACTTAAGTCTTCTTCTTCTTATTCCTTCTGCCCTACATTACGTAGAGTCAGCACAACAGCTTGTTTCTTCTGATATAGTCCTCTAATTTCAGAAATCCCTCCTCCCTCCCGGCACAACAGCTTGTTTCTTCTGATATAGTCCTCTAATTTCAGAAATCTTTCCTTTTTGACCCATTCGCTAGATACTGAGAAATTTAGGGGTCAGCACAACAACTGTTTTCTTCTTCCACAGTTATCTATCACCCGTTATTTCAGTACTCACTCCTTTCTTACCCACTCCCTAGGTACTGAGATATTACTAAAAAATCGAAGTTGTGACGTCGGCCATTCAAAATCGGGTTACGTGGTGGACTTAGGTCTACTTCCAGAACCGATCTTGACACATTTTTAGATGACATCGAAGTCAATAAATAGAGGTGGATCAGGATCGTTCTTCACATGGTGCTACCATTTGCGGGAACACTATGTATGTCCAGCAGAGTTTTACAGGCTTCAAATCTATCGGATAGAGGGACTTCCTACACAACATCGTGAAGATTGGCGCTATTGTTAATTTAACTGTGATGCTTTCAACTCAGCATTCAATTAATCACCAATGGTTTTGTTACGTTTTGAAAGGCACAGCCAATCTGTTTCGGATTCTAACAAGAAGCACAGGAAGTAACTTATAAGTAAATTACCGTTGTAATTTACTTCTTCTTGGTTGACAACCTCTGTGGCGCAGTGGGCGAAGGCTCGCCTGAAACGTGAGGGTTCGATATAAACGCGAAAGTTTGTGAGGATGGATCTGGATGGTTTGCTCTTTTACACAAAAACTACAGAACTGATTTTCATGAAACTTTACAGTAATATAGCTTATACATCGGTACAACGGGGGCGAAGCCGTGGGTAGAGGCTAATATAATTTTAAGTCTATCTTTTTTAAAAGACTAAAAAAACCTGGACAGTAGTAGGTATCTAATAAGAAAAAGCAAACTTTCATCCACCACGATAAAGACTCTCAAAAAAGTCGAAACCTGGCAAAATTATATACTTCACGTTAGTTATTTATATCTTATAATATATATGTATGAAATTGAGATACATTTATTCATGCAACTATTTACAATATTTATTATATAAGAAGAGTGTAGAGCAGTAAATAGGATACTTATTTATTACCACATTTTAAAATTTTCAAACTTGGCATGACAGGTATTTATGTCCTTACCACAAGTGCTTTTTAATATAATAAGATGGCGAAGCTTTGACACCAATTCAAAGCTCTTAGCTACCGGTTTCTTATCACAAACTTCAAGAAAAACGTAATGACCTCATTCACATTCAACGACAGATGCGATTCGCATCGGAGTAGAGTTGATAGTCCGGCTGGAGTTTGAAAAAAAGGCAACGTATAGCCAAAGCATCCGACCAATTGTGGCGGTCCGGCTTTTGACTAAGTGAACATCTCTACTTTAATCCAATAAATATGGTAGGTTCCTACTTTTCTACTAAGCTTTGGCCGTTGCGCTGCTAAGCCAATGCTTCAATAGAAAATTGTTATTTAGACATGATTAAGTCTTTGATCTTGTCTTTGGATGGTGCACGATGAATTTGATCAGGTATGAAAAAATCTGAATATTGTTTTTATTTGAAAAGTGCCTTAAAGTGTAGTCATATAAAATTAAACCCCACTAAACTGTTGCGGTCTGTATAAACAAATGCAGCTCAAAGTAGTTTGATTAAATATGATAAACGTCGTACGACTTTTCCAGTTTTTCGACTTTTTTGATGCTACATGTCGCAGCCCTAGGATTGTCTGCGTTTGCGCATGGCACGCTTTGCCCGGGCGCATCATAAACACGATTTTTACAGCCGCTTGAATGCTCATAAACGTCACGTGAATTGCGCCGTTTGTAGAACTCCCAACAAACACGCCGCCAGATTATCTGTGCTGCCAGATTTTATTTGTTTTGATAATTTACGGATGTCTGGGAGAGGATTGACTTTAGGTTAGTGCGGTTTGGATAATTATAACTCAAATATTGAACGAATTTATTGCTTGCTTCATACACGCTATGAAAAATTGCTACACCAACACGGTGCTGTCCAAAATCAATGATAAATCACAACAAAAAAATCACACCTGAAATTCCCATGATGGATACCCTTAGATCTATTTACTCAGTCAGGTAGTACTTTTGTAGAGGTACCCTGAGGTAACTAAGTAGAGGGTAGTTAAGAGGCACGTTAAATAATTATTATGTCTTCCGTCCATCGGGTGGGACTTCCTGCACTGCGTCGCCCAGTTAGTGGTCGGTATTCGAGAACTTTTCTTCCTCAGCAGTTATTGGTTTTGCCAACACATTCCTACTTCAACTTTTTAATTCTTTGACTTTTATTTACATCATGATCTACCTACATAAAAAACCACACTCTCTAAGAATTGAATATCCCTTATATTCAATTCTTAGAGAGTAATTCTTTCATGCAGAAAAACCTTTATCTGAACTCATTCAAGTCTCTACAAAATCTCCAAATCTCGAGAACATCCTAATTCGCACAAATGGTCAATTCCCACCATTTCGGGTAGATCGTACAAAATTGAGACCTCTGGCAACATTGTTTCTTAACCGCCTCTGGGGCTAAACCTCTATATAAATTCGAAACTTTATGGACGTAAGCGGCCGAAGCAGGCGTGTGTCACTTAAAATCGGCTCGCAGTGTGAAATGAGCTTTACTGCTCTCATTTTGAATTTAATATAACTTACCTGGTAGGAACAAAAATCACGAAAAATTTCGCCGATTGCACTGAAGCTGCACGTTTCAATTTTTTAAATACATAATGGAATTCAGGCCTACCGTATCCCAGAACGAGGAACTTAATGATTTTTGACAAATTTTATGTGAATAATGTCTTAAAAATTGTACGATTTTAGTTCCATTCTAGAAAAACGAGCCTCAAGTTTTAACCCCGCTTTCGTAGGTGCCACAGATTCATACTTACTGTCAGTTTGGAGCCGTCGAAGTGAAGCTAAACTGAAGCACGTGGATTGCTATTATGCAGCTCTTTAGACATTTATTGAACGATTATTGACTTGTTTAAAGTATCACCCGTTTAATAGAGATAAAGGAGTCATTGATAGTTTATGACTTCATCGTGTGAGGATATAACGACTGGACGATTTGTACCAGCGTCTAGATGTCTGGTTTTACTCGTGCCGTGGTTTTATGACTGTAATTTTCCTTTTTATTGAGCTGGGATGCTCAGATTGATACAATCACTAGTTTATTGACGGTTAATTTATGATTGCTGGTGTTTATGAGGCTGGTGAGTGATATTACAATTTATGAACTCCGCTACCTAAGCTACTATACTATTTACTATTAGGTATTATAATATCTGTATTATTAGTTAGGTACTTTATGAGGCTGCCTATTGTATAATAACCACAACCTAGTTTATAAGATCTTACGTAAAGTGTTTTTTTTTAATCTAGCTGGTGTATGCAATATAGAGTTATCTAAAGGTGTAACGCAATGTATGTCATACCTACCTATCTTGTTGGCACTGTTTAGGTAGGTTAGGGGAAGTAGGTTCTATCGTCGAATAGATTGTAGGCTGTTTTATATTGACATTCAATTTTAAGGTTTCCTTGCTTTGTGATACATAACAGTAAAGTTTCAGGAAAATCAGGATTCAAAAGTCCGGTCTATCTCTGAAGGTTTAATTTGAGATAAACCACCGATTTAAACGTCATTTCGCAATAAGACCCTTACTCATGAAAGCTGTTCAAATTAAACTGTTAATTATTAATTAACATATATTTGATTTAGGTATGTCGTAATTACAATATACAAAATAATAAAAAATGTATAACTTGAAAGTATGTACGCAATCACTAGAATAAAACTTACCGTACGTAATTGTGACGACCTCTGTGGCGCGGTGGGCAGAGGCTCGCCTGAGACGCAGAAGGTTGCGGGTTCGATTCCCGCCGCGGGACAAATGTTTGTATCTGCAAATATTTGTCTCGGGTCTGGGTCTTTTCAATACCTATATAATATGTATATATAAGAAGTATATCAGTCATGTAGTTCCCATAATACAAGCTCTGCTTCGTTTAGGGCTAGATGATGATGTGTGAAAATGTTCTGCATTATTTATTTATTTATTAATGCACTTCTGCGGAGCTTCAATGAGCTCCACAAAGCTCCATCTATCGTAATTTGAGGAACTTGTGAAATATACCATGTCGTAAGCTCTACCTAATAGTTAAAATACAACAAAATGGTGAAATACTGTATTTCGAATCAAGTAAGTAAGTCAATATTTACGAGATTTAATAAAATGTTAAATCTTAGCAAGTCAGAGTATGTACTAGCTGTTGATGTTCAAGAGGTTTTGAAAGCTGTGTAAAGCGCCATCTATCCAGCAACCTTTGAAGTAATTGCTCTATGCTCGCGATCACAAAGCTCTCAGGAAGCTCGTGAAGTATGTAGATGATATTTGCCTTTGTGCCAAGCGTATTATTATCATACAAAACATAACAAAATAAATGAAAAATGTATGCATGTTCTGCAGATATTTATTCCGAGATTGTGGTACCACGATAGGTATTTTTTTTTTCTAGTTCCTGATTATTGAGCTACTCACGATACCTACAGGGGCTGCTAATATTTCTAAAGTAGGTATGTTTTTGTTGGATGTTTATTTATTATAACCAATATCCTACTAGGTACCTATTATTATAAACGCAAAAGTTTGTGAGGATGGATGTTTGTTACTCTTTCACGCAAAAACTACGGAACGGATCTTGATGAAACTTCACAGATATATACCTAAGTACCTACTTAGCTTATACATCAGAATAACACATAGGCTACTTTTTATACGGGTACCACGCGGCCGAAGCCGTGGGCAGATGCTAGTTATCTATAAATGTCAAAAACTTTAGGTATGTTTATATGCTTGGAATCTCCGTAATGGCTCGACCACTTTGGATGAAAAATTAACACGCGAGCCAAGCCATAGGCCGAAGTTTTTTTATTTTATACTATTAGGTACTATGCTAGTCCTAACTATTACTTTAAAAACCACTATTACTATTGTTAATAAACTCATAGATAATAACTACCTAATGTGGTCGATGAAACGTAGGTACCTATGTAGTAGATAGGTATCTACTACTATCTATACTTGGGTTAAACCTAACGTATCTACCCCCTTATAGTAATACTAATCAAGTCAATAGGTAAACCTAATTATTATTGTTTTTAAAAAGACTCGGTTTTATTTCAGACAAAGGTACCTAGGTCATATCCTAACGCAGTAACATGCCACATTTATTTATCTACTTAGTTTACCTATGTATATAATTAGGTACATACCTAGGTATTATATGATAGGTAAATAATACAACTAACAACAGTATCTAGGTAAGTAAGTAGACGTCAATAGAAACATAAAAGCGAATTTTATAGCTTTATTCATCATTCGAGTAATACAAATTCATCAAGACACTTGTTAATCATAAAATAAATCTTACGGCACACTAAAATGATGTTTAAATTGACGACAAGCGTTTTATTTTCGTCATAACAATAAAATTTATTTTTATGAGTATGGTTTACTGTTTGTTTAAGCGCCACCTAGCTGTAGCGGGGCGAACCACGTCGTTACAGCTGTTAGCTACGTCATGTCAGAGATTCGAGTTTTACGAGTTCACAACCCTTGACTAAATGGATCCGTCGTAAATGTGAGAATTGGTGATTTACTAAAGTGTTATCACTACTTTTTTGTAGAGATTGGAGTTGATTTAGTTTTTTTGACTCTTAGGTATACAAACAAGTAGATAGGTGCTTTCGTTGTGCTCAGAAAAATATGCAGCCAAAGTTCACCAAAGCAGTATACCTACTTACCAGTAGGTAGGTACCTATATAGGTAGTCGGATTCAAGTGTGTGATTAAATTATGTACCTACTTACAATTCCTACCACTGGTAGGAATTGTTTATTTTTTTACTGAAATCCTTACCAGCCTACGGCGTAGCATTGGGAATGTCCCGATACTTATAGATACCTACTTACCTAATTAACATTTTTAGGTAACAAAAAATCTACAGTTTTATTTAGATTCGACACGGAGACTGATGGAGTAAAAAAACGACTTATGTATTTTGGAGAGTCAAGATACAGGTCCTGACTCAAATGGCGGGAGATGGTAGAACTACAGACTTTATTTTACTACAACTTTCTAAAAAAAAAACAACGTCGTCGTAAGGTAACGTAGCAAAAATTTCTTTATCATTACGAAATACGAAAATTAAGTAGGTACCTACATTAAGAATGTAGGTAGGTACAATTCAGTCAACCGATAGGCTAATATGTAATTTTACACTGTCCTTGTTTTATAAAATACGTTATCTCTATATATACTAACATGATGGTGTTAAATCCGAAATAAATGATTTATTATTTTTATTATTACTTATACCTGGTAGGTACCTGCCTAAGTATGGGTCCATTACCACTTTACTGTCTCTACAATATCGGGATTAAAATTATGATTTCACTTTTTATGTGTAAGGTTTTGTTTACTTAGACATTAAACCTAAATATATTTAACCTAAAACTTATAAAACTCCTCCGCTTCTGGAATGAAATGAATGAATACCGGATGACTTTGTGCGTCACTGCACGGCACACATACAAGAAAATAATATCCACACGCTCTCCGCAGTGACATTAAAACTAAACAATCTTTGCATAATTGTCTCATTCACGCACGCGGTGTCGTTACGACTGTGCGATATAGCCCATCCTTTTCTAGCACGATCGTCAAAATGGCCTCCAAACGAGATATTTTGAAGGAACGACGCCAACTTTTGTTGTTGTAATGGGCGGAGCGTGCATGCTCAGGGATGGATTTAGTGGAGCATATTTTTTTCATTACGTGAAGTTGGTTTTGAATCAGATTTTTTTATTGCTATATCCTTAGCAATAAGTATCATCAATATTTTTTTTTAAATTAGTACAATTTCTAAACGACCAATATTTATTTGGTTGTTTGTCTCTGCGAATTAAATGCGATTATTAAAATATTAAAATGGGATAATTATTGTAAGCCTGATTCAAGTAAAAAACAAAAAAAAAATTTCAATAAAGCAGAGCTCACAGACATGAAACAAATGGTTTCAGGAAGTCGGCCAGCTCCTGCTTGTTTGTAAGAGCGAGATATTTGAGCAAAACTCGATTCTCAAGTCATCAATACGACTTAGTATGAAAAAGATTTTTTTTAATTAGGTACTTACCAACTGAAAACAAAAAAATATAACGATTTGACCATTAATTAATTCAGTAAACAAGCCGAATGAAAGAGCAATGTGCATCGCAGAGTACCAGAGAGCTACGTAATAAGCCAAGAATAAAGTTGATATTATTTACATTAAGCCGGTTTTGAGCAAGTTGATAAAGTTTTTAGTTTAGAACGCAATTTAATTTATGGTAAATTTAAACGTTTTAGGTATCAACACCTAAGTAAGTAGTTTGATAAAAATAATTGAGTAATCAGAATTACTAGGTGCCACTTATTTCAAAATAAAGCACCATTCAACTAATTATACATTCAACGAGAAATTATTTGCAAGGTGAAAAATGAGGAAAATAAAGTATGTTTGTTGGGATATTGAAAATATGCAAAAAATGGATTTATTGAGGAACTTTACCTAAAGTAAAATATTGTAAGGACGTGACGCATGCATAGGCTACGTAGCCCAATGCATTCAAGTCCGACCCTGCAGGCAGGAATTCGGATATATTATGGCGACCAATGCGTTTCGCAACGACCGCTCAATGTGATTTTAGCTATTTTAAAACGTTTTCTTCAACCCGTTCCCATCGAAAATATGTGAGAAAGTGTAAAACCCATTAGTGTACGTTAGTAAAGTGTTATTTTCTATTGTGATGGTCTTAAAAGTCGGCAGTATTAAGGAATGCTTCAAGTTCCATCCATTCTGGTTCTGAACAAGCCACGCTCCACAGTAATGTGAATGAGGTCGGTGGTACAGCCCTCTCTTTCACTCTTGCGTGAATGAGATTGTTCGATTTTGGGTGAGATAGTGTTAAAATAAAATTATAATTCTTATGATTTATCTGTTCCATTATATTCAAATAGATTAAAATGTCTAGCTAACGTGAATTGTATGGAAGTAGGAGGTATTTTTATTTTTTGACGGAAAAATTAAGGTAGATAGGTACCTACTCGAACTGACATTATAAGATTATGATCTCACTACAGAATATTTTAATTCCTTTAATAATGAACATTATTGTAGGATGGTTCACCTTAAGTAGGTTAAGGCGCATAATTGAGCAGAATTGACATCTTTGGATGAATTCTTCGCTCAGTAGAGTCAGTGTTAATTCGAAATAGACCCTGTGTGACACAAAAGTAGAGAAACAAATTATAGTTACTTAATCATTTATTTCTACAACTAATGTGCAATCAGGTTTATACAAAAATACAGATGAAACAGCACTAGCTATCCGAAGACCGTTGGAAATAGATGGATGGAAATAGATAGACCGTTGGATCTATAGATAGTTCAACTGATCACTACCAGACGGAAGCGTACGCATTATGATTGTCACGTTGAATGGCAATGCTAATGGGTTGATCCAGATAAGTGCCAGCTCTCTGGTCACACATCGCAAATTATTAAATTCTAGACAAAAAAAAGGAAGTAGGTTCTCTGAGGATATCAAGTAGGGGGTTGTCAGAGGCAAACCCAAACATAATTAAGTATTAATGTTTAAGGTGTTTGGCACATGCCCGCATTTTGCGACTCAAGCATCGACGATTTAAACAAACAATTTTCCAATCTAAATTGTGGGTAGATCTCGATCTGCCTACGGTGACTACAGTCCCACTTCCAAATTAAAAATTGATTGGGCCATTTAAATTCGGAAACACGTTTACCGTTTCCCGGGTCCGTCGCCAGATTACGGCATAGTTACACACTAGAAAGCGAGATTTCATTATGGTATGAGTAGGTAGGTAGGTAGTTGAATATTATGGTAACCAACCATTCATGATTGAAATAACTGTGGTTAGTTGGTCACTGCTACAATCTGATAAACCGTTTTTCTTCGAATAACAAAACAGAAAAGTAAAATAGGTGCGCGATATTCATTAGGTACCTACTTAACTGGTAAATTATATAACTAGCTTCTGCCCACGACTTCGCCCGCATGGTACCGGGATAAAAAGTAGCTTATGTGTTATTCTGATGTATATATTACTGTAAGGTTTCATCGAAATCCTTTAGTAGTTTTTGCGTGAAAGACTAACAAACATCCATCCTCACAAACTTTCGCGTTTATAATAGTAAGGTAGCAGGATAGTTACCTACTAGAACTATAAAGCGAGATTTTATTATGGTATGAACAAGTAGGTAGGTAATTGGATATTATGGTAACCAACCAATAATTTATGATTCATGATTGAAATAACTGTGGTTAGTTGGCCACTGCTACAATCTGATGAAACGTTTTTCTTCGAATAACAAGAAAAAAATTAAAATAGGCGATATTAAGTAGGTACCTACTTAACTGGTATATTAGATTATAAGATTATTGCGTTATTAGTGTTTTCTTATCAATGACAAAAAATCGACAAATATATTACAAACATCCTCATGATGTATTCCCAGTGGTGGGCATCCACACATACATGTTCAGAATGTAGAAACCTACCTATATTCTGAGTAACTGTCTCTGAGGATGCCCACTTATGTTGTACAGATTTTGGGAAGCTCAATTTGTAACAAGATTTGTTTTTAACGCTCTATCAAAACCCGCGGTTCTTGGCTTGAAATACGTTTGTATGGTCAATGGTCTTGACGCCCTTAACACTGAAACCCTAAAAATTAAAGAACCATTTGGATAAACAATCCTAAACTCTGAAACCCTAAAAGTTAAAGATCGATTTCGATAAATAAATCAGATTATACATACATCAAGGCATGTTCTAAAATGGGTAGGCAGAGACCCACTTCCCCTTGCTACGAACCTGGTCCTCTTTCGCTTCATACTTATCAGATTCTTCATAAAAGCTCGGCGGTTAAGTATACTCACTTGGCCTTTATCTAGAACATCTCCAATTTCAAACTCCATAAAATTATTATTGAAATTAGAATAAGGAAGCGAAATCAAGTAATTCTCATTCTATACAAATACAAGTGGCATAAGGCATACAAAACAAAACAATGGCGGTGGTCCCGCACAAAATTATCACATAGCCACGATACCATTGTAAGTAACACTACAAAGGCGTATATCTAGATGTGTGAAGTTTATTTCTGCGCCATTGGTACGGAGATAGCTTTCCTAGTGTATGTAAAACACATTTAAATGAGAGTGGGATCCTCGAGCAGTCTGTGTTATCGTTCTGTTTATGTGAAAAATCGAAGAGTTGCCTTGTTATTTCCGTGTTTGGAAACGAGAATATGAGGAACAAATGCTTAAAAAACTTTCGAAAACATTTTTTGACTTGAATAGCTTACAAAACTTAAAATGAGCTAGCGTACCTACTTACAAATTGATTTTACAACATTTGGATGTTTTATAAGTGTTTTATAACACTTAATTACTTGTTTTATACCGTACCTACTAACTGCAGTTTGTAATAATACGTTTTATAAACTTTAATTCTTTTAAATAAAAAAGTAGGTACATATTATTACTTATTTTGTCATCTATCTGATTTAAACATTTTATTTCTAATTATTCCTTCGTTCTAATTTATTAAATAAAATTTCGTAGGTAAGTGAGTAAGCATAATCAGATTACTGAGTATTTGAGGCGGAAATAAAGCGCTAGTTGAGTCATACCCCATCACCACTGCTAACGCGGTGGTGACGTCTCACCTGATTGGGGATCAAGTCTCTATAGAGAAAACACTATACAAACACACTAACCCAGCCGGCGCCGGCGAGGTCGACGAGTCCTCACTTCCGCCTACTCACGGTACAGTTATGTACCAGGGCGTTTATCTCCAGTTCCTTCCCTCCAGGCAAAGGCCTATGCCGAGGTCCGTACCTATGTGGTGCTTTTGTGCCCTTGCCCCAACCTAACTCTTAAAACTGGGCGCCTTCTGCACTCGCCGCTAGTGACGCTGACCAAAGCCATCTTCGGCCCTGAAGACTACGGAGAGTCACGCAAACATACTTAATTCACAAAGCGTACCCTAAGTTATCTCCATTGAGCGTTGTTGTGGATTATAAATTTAATAGACCTAGTCCGGTCGTCCAATATTTTGGACTATGGATCGTATATACCACACGTTTGCTTAGGTCGGTAATTCACCGAACCGACGTATCTGATTAGAGCATATGGTTCAATAAAACAATCACGCAACGAGCCCCATGGTGTGAACACAAACTGTTGCGCGGGAGTTGAATTCTAAGCTAAGCCCCGCCGGTCGGCGCCGAAGCACGTGCTTGCGTCGATATCCCTTGAAATATTTATAATGAACCAAACATTTTTATTTACGAGGCGATGAGAGAATAAGCACCGTTATTTTCAACCCTGAAAATTTTATTTTGTTTTATTATCGTTGTTTTGTGTTCAACATAAAAAAAACTATTTGTACGATAATATTATAGTAGGTCCGTCGTTTGTTGGCGTCAAATCACATTGCGTCGATATTCATAGCAACATCGTATATTTTAGAGATAATCAGTAACTAGATTTTTTTAAAATTTCTTATCGGTGCAACATGTTCTTAAATGATATGTTATTTGACGTATGGGCATACGGTAAGCAAAAATGTGGTAGTTTTTGATAGATAGATACCTAGTTTTTTATTCAACACATACAATACAGCACAGACAAGTACAAATGAAAAGAAAGACAAACAATTTAAAATAACACAGTAAATTACAAAAGAGTACAATACGTGGGTGCTAACCAGTGCTAACGAGGGTAGTTTATGCTGCAGTGGAGTAGTCTATATGAGTCGAATGGCCCTATCTCAGCTTATTGCTTAACGTATGTCCATACTTTTGTTAAACGTATCTCCATACTTTTGCTTAACGTATGTCCATACTTTTGCTTAACGTATCTCCATACTTTTGCTTAACGTATCTCCATACTTTTGCTTAACGTATCTCCATACTTTTCTTTATTGACATCTGTAATAGTAATAACTGAATGCGTTGCCTAAAGACAAAGTTGAAAAGCCTCATGTGCCTCTTATTTTACACACTACTAAATAAACTCATCTTAAATCTCTATGATGGAGAATCTTTTATCGTAACTCGGTACATAAATGTGAGAGGATACCACGTAAGGGGAAGTTGAGGTAAGGCCAAACATTATATTTAGCTCTATCGGAAAAAATAATAAATTATTTTTAGGAGTGTGTAAGATATGTATACCTGATAATAGTAGGTACCACACTATATACAATTATTAGGTATTGCCTAAGTAAGCATATAACTAACCTTTAATATATTAAAAGACTTGTCATGGAGAGCAAAAGAAAGTTTGCCGGCGCCGCACGGGAAGCGTCGTGTTCGCTGAAAATATCCACCCTCGCTCGCGTCACCGATTTCGTAGTTGGTTTACATGCAACTGTTATATACGGAGAGTAATATTTAACATTCTATTATTGTTTAAAATAATAAGTATATCTAATAATGGACATGTTTTTTTTTCAATCCGGACACAAATGTAATTAACTAAATATTTGCATATCACATATTTTGTATTGAGGTATGTAAGTAGGTACCTAACTCACCTAAGTTTTTATATACTTACCTAATGTTTGTTAATAGCTGTCGTCAACTAACTAATATCACAATATATATCTAAACTACACATAGAACTACTAAAATGTTGGAAATTGCCTGAGTTTGAATTAAATAATTACTCTTGTTTGGCAAAGAAAAAAGGTTCTATTAGAAGTTGGTAGGTAGGTATCTGCATTTATTTTATCTGTTTATGCTTATTTGGGTGAAAATATGTTTGTTTACTTTGTTTCTGGCGAAATGAAAAAAATCATGTTTATTTACTTTAATAACTAAATCATCATAATCAACTTGCCCAATGATCACTGGGCACATAATATCATATTATAATCATTTTATTTTGTTATATCTCTGAAACTGCTAAGGTATGAAAAAGCTAAATTGGTCTCAATGTAATTTTTAATGTAATCGATATTTCGAACATTACCAAAGATATAAAACGAATGTTGTCTTCTAATAATTTTAAATCTAACTACGTATTTTTTAAGACTAGGTATACATATTTAGTTATATTTATACTAGATATAGGTAATCTTCTCACCTAGGCATATAAACTATCACACACAAAAATACCAAATACGTTAAGTTAATTGCTACGGTACCTAATCTTTAGGCATATAAAAAAAGTTTTAATCAATCCCACACAAAACGCGTGTTATCACTCCAAAACGTCGGCCATTTTGTCTGTGTGTAATCCGTCCTTGCGGGGCCCCTCCCGCCGACAAGGAAAGGGGGGGTTATACAATCTTGGTCCAATGTAAACCGACCCGTGCGGTGTTTAATTTACACCCGTATTAGGTCGTCATAAGGGTGATGTCGGGTCGGAGTAATGCTGGTAAAGTAGTATACGGGCTGTTTATGTAGCCGAAACTGCCGCTTCATACACCGACGGCGACACTGCCATCACTTTCATTATTATTGGGCGATTCACGACGTTTACTCTGCACTCGCTGAATCTCGGTTCCGTTGTTCAATTAAAACGTTGGATTGTTATTTTCGTAGTTTCCATTCTTAGTTTTGACTTTGAACTGTGTCTTTGAATTTTGCTGTTTGTTTATTCAAAATGTAGGGTTACTTTCTATAATAAATGTTGGAAACATAAACTTTACTGTGGCATGTTGAATACTTATAAAAACTTTAGTCTATGAAAATTTACAGTCAGAGACGAGCAATATTTAACAATTTGCTTCCAGATCAAAGGAATATAATAAAATCTTAGTAATTAGTTGTATTTTTTATTTAAAACTAGCTTCTCCTCCCACCTTAGCTTGCGTGTTATTATAACTCAATATGTCAAAACTCAAATTGCTAATATACGTTAGTCACGATAAGAGTAAATTATTAAATAAAGTGTTCATGTGCTCATTTTTTTCAGATTTAACAAGGGAATTGTAACTCTGGATTCCAAGTGATTAATGGCTAAAGCCAGTTTTCAAATAATCTTTGAATTAACTAAGTCTACAGATTCCAGATATATTTAGTATAGTTATAAAAAATTAAACCATTGATTTATTTTTGTCGCTGACTGTACTCGCACTAAATGTTGTCATTTAGATCTATAATCGATAATTAATTTATATCGGAGCTACAAATATTTAAGGTATTTTTCTTAGGTAAAATCTAAATGCCCAAACAATCCATCTATAGTAGTTAGTTATGAGTAGAATACATTCTCGGATCGTTTTTCATAATATCATATTGTCATTATTTATCCAGTAATAATTGTTTTGTATAGGTACCTAATATTGGACAGCGACGCGACGTGTATATCCAAAATCGCAGCCCGTAATGACTTTGGCGATAAAACCTTTCTTAAAGCCATTCTTGCATACATACCTACTTAGGTACATATAAATCGATTGCAAATATCCACATTATGTACAATCGGTTAACCCGTTAATAAATAACAGAAAACAAACAACTCCTTACGGCAAAGGCATAATATACTCCTGTCGTTGCGGATAATAAGTGAGCATGAAATATTTTATACTGCCCAAGCGGTTACCGTGTTACGAAAACTTACGCAGCCAGCGCGCCGTCCGCGCGTCCGAGCCATTTTGGTTTTTGGCCAAACCCAAACATTTACTCCATTTACACTGTAAATGGCCCATCCTTATTAAATTTATACTGGGCACTGTTAAAATTTCAGTTGTTTAATTACTCGGAATTTTGGCCCAGGGAAACCGTAATGGGCGCAGTGTGCGGACGCAGCGGAATTAGGTGGTTGGACCCACGGAAATAGGAAATGAGAGGAGAGTCCACTATCCGTCCATGACTTAAGATCCGGTCAAATTGATCAATGGGAAATTGTTGTCACGTGGTTATCAATGTTCGCATTAAGGCCCGGTCAAACTAAAGCGGTGGCGCGGCGGTGGGGGTCATAGGTAAATTTTTGTCACGTGGTTGTCAATGTTCGCACTAAAACCCGGCCAAACTTAAGTCTCGGCGCGGCGGTGGTGGTCAAAGGGAAATTTTTGTAAAGTGGTTGTCAAAGTTCGCATCAATGATATAACAGTCAATGGTATCAATAATTGTCATAACTAATTCTTTATGCCAATACTATCCTGCCGGTTTCGTCAGCTTGACGTCTACATAAAAAGAAGCTTAGGTATTAGGTTATTTTAGGTCAAGAACTACAATTACTCCACATTTCATCTAAATCGGTTCATCCCGAAGCCGTTACGAAGGATATTAGCAACAAATATCTGTTATATGTGATCTTGGTTTTCCTAAAAATGAAATAAATAAATAACCAACATACCTAGGTATATAGGTAGGTTCTAGGTAGGTTAATTTCTGAGTTCCATTTCCATGGGACTTACCACATCCACAATTATCGTTACTCCGTGGTAGCCAACGTAGCCAACAGGGTGTATCGTTCTATTAGAACGATTTATTCTGTTTCCTTCTGCAGCTTAACAAGGCACCCTTTATGTACATATCTATTCGTAGGTAGACACCTTTTTATTTATGCAGAATATTATTTTATGTATAGCAAAAATCAGTTACCCACTTTTTGTACACTGCTTAATACTTTTTGCATGATAAATTCAAGGTAAGGTTGGCTATATGACATCAAATTAAAAGCCTGTTTTATTTCAATTAACACTTTTAAGTTCTCCATTATTAAAAGTTCACCCTAGTTTATGTACCTACTTAGGTACAATCGAGTGGGCAGAACGCATAATAAGTATCCACTATTCCCATACTAGCAAAATAATAATGATATATGTACTTAATGCATTATTCACACTCAGAAATAACTGAAATTTCGTAGCTTCAAGGGCCTGAATTTCAGCAAAGTACCAACCACTACACTACGGAACGAATATTATGTCCAACTTAAACCATCTCCGTCCCTCTCCCTCTAATATTCCCATAACCGTTGTTGAGACGTTCAGCGTTTTATGTTATGAGTTCATCGTAAAATAAAAGTGCATCAAAACGAGCCTCCCGTTTGCACTGTCCGCGATTATTAACCAACAACTTGCAGAGACCCCTGTTTTCAAACTTTCGATCAACAAACCCGGACTCCGTAACTTTGCCGCGTTGGCAGGGTTCCTTTACGGTTATTTAGTCGTAAAAATCAAAGTTATAGCCTATTTACAACCGTAAATGTATGTTAATCTTTGTTTTACGAGTGCGGTGGCTTATTATTTAATCGTTAATCAATTATCGCTTTAGGTTTGTGGAATACCGGTTTTAAGCTTTTGAGAGCAATTTACCAAATTGTTGTTTGGTTGTTTGTTAGATTACATTTTCATAATAGCTCTAGGTGCATTGCTTAATTCATCGATAGTAACGTGGAATGATGCAATCACGAAGTAGCCAAGATACAGGGAGTATGCAAATAATTTTTGGCTGCCCTTGCCTTTACGATTATAAAATATTTGAAATTACTCTGACTCCAGTTTCCAATTACAGAAATAAATGGCGATGTAATATTTATTATGAAAAATATTGTCAGAGTATTTGTTTTAAAAATACTGAGACGTCGTTCGTCATATTTTGACTGTAATTGGAGCTCGGAGTTTCTGACTCTACCCATATAAACATAACTAAGAAGGAACCAGCTTCAGTAATACTTAATTTTGCTTATTTGTATTTATTTACAATTAATAAGCACCAACCATGCAAATCAATACAGTTTACACGATCAATTGCCAACATTATTGTTCTCATAACTTGTTACAGGAATGCCACTGAAACAAAGACATTATACTTGAATGTCAGGACCTCAGACAATATTCTACACGTCGCGTCGGTCGGTCGCATCGTCTTGTCTTTTATAAATCTGTTCCTGACCATTTTACTGTAACCTGTCTCATGTATAGAATCAGGCAAATTGCCGCCTTATTATTACAGAAATAAAATGAAGTTGGTGTAGAAGTAGCGACACGTTTAATTTTGCAGAATTAGCTGCGCCAACGCATCGTGTAGCAACGCAATTGATGTTCTCAATTTTCTTGAAGGGAGCTCACACGAGACATTTCGTGCTATCGTTGAATATCTTCTGGTAACAGCTAGAGTCTGAATATACATTCATTTACGGAAATAATAATACAGCTACTAAGGTAGGTATCTAAAAATAGACAAATACTAGCTTCTGCTCCCGGCTTTGCCAGTGTGGTACTCGGATCAAAAGTAGCCTATGTGTTATTCTGATGTATAAGCTATATTACTGTAAAGTTTCAACAAAATCCGTTCAGTAGTTTTTGCGTAAAAGAGTAACAAGCATCCATCCTCACAAACTTTTGCATTTATAATAGTAGTAGGCTAATTGTTTAAAAAAATGTAAACAAACGTTAATAAAACATAAACTACAAACGATGCATAGATATTAAGTAGAAAAAAAACAACTAGTCTTGGTTTACATTCATTGAATCTACGCGGATATAAAACATTGAAGGTATGTCGATGAAGGAAGAAAACACTTTTTTCTCTTACTTTATTTTTCTGATAATGCGTTTCACAAGTTCGTTAAGAAAATTTAAATAAAATGATGTTAAGGTGAATTTAGGCCACCAGATAACCGTTTGAATTTTATAAATGGTTTCCCGTCGGACGCAACCCGATAGAAGCTTTGTAGCCAAAGCTAAATAATAGTAGAGGAGGCGCAGAATACATAAAAGTTATGTTAGAGAGACCTTTATTTTATGTAAAAAATAAAGATAGCGGGAAAATATACCAGTAAAATAAAATAAGTATCTAGAAAAGGGGTTATTAATAAATAATGTAATATAAGATTACAAAGACCATTACACAATCTAAACAATATCCTTTCAAACGAATCCATACTAAAACAAAATTTTATAGTTTTGTACCCGTTGATTTTAAGTAAATTAGACATAATTAAGATATATTATCAAATGTAATAAAAATAAATATAAACCTTTAGCATAAGAATTCAGGCAGGATACCTTACCTTCCTTTCCTTTGCTGAGTAACACTTAAGTTTCAGATATGTTAGAACATAAAATTGTAAACAGGTAGAAAATCCTCGTGCAAATTCAGTGAGAGAGTTATATGCGTACTCAGTCGATAAAAATACAGAGTAAATAATGCCTGTTGAAGATAGATATCAAGTTTAAGGTTGTAGACTCCAGACAAGCGCTTGGTCTAGTATCCTTGTACTCTATCGCGCGCGCCTTGTCGGATAAAGCAATATTTACACTGACACATTATTTTATAAGTATAAAAAAAACGCAATTTTAAGTGACGGTGGCTAAAAGTGACATTTAACCTAATTATTTTACCTAAATTTTTAACCTTTTCATCTTTCCAATTATATTTGAAGAACGTCTATATATAACAAAGATCTAGTACCTACTTTAGCACTTTAAAGTTGGGTGTTCTACTATTTGAGTATCTGTTAGGTCATGACCATGACCCAGTTTTAAAGTAACTGATAATGATTTACTTTAAACGAAACGCGTTCAAAGACCATTTGCCCGAAATAGCATCACAGCCAGTCATTGACTCAACTTCTGTTGCAACGGACGCTGAAGTTAGAGTAGTCGAACTGCATAGCAAGAAACTCTTAGTAATTATTTAAGCTCAGAGCGATCGAACTTCATTTTAGAAAACAAGTAGTAGGTATTAAATTTATTGAAATCACGATATTTTTTGAATCGTCTCATAAAATAAGCTTGCGTTGATTCTTCGCGAAAACATCTATAAAAGAAGCATAATAGAGTTGTATTTTATTAGTTTAATCACATTTATTCATATTTATTTTTTAAACGCTTTCACTAAACTTTTTGTGTCTGAAAAGCGGGCGCATGTTTCTTTTGGTGTTCAGGAAACTAATAATGGATTTTCCGATTTTCCAAGCCTAGTAGTGGAAAGATGTAATTTGTATGGCAGATGAAGTTCCAGATGATCCTCAAGTCGTCTCATAAAATAGGCTTTTGGCGATCCTCGCGACCAAGCCTTGGAAGAATCATAGTGAGAGTCAAGCCTTATTGTCTGCCTTCACTAATGTACCCTTTTACAGAATATAGTAGTTTAGGAACAAGTACCACAGAATAAAGGAACCAACAGTACGCCAATAAGTCACCCTGAAGTATTTCTAAGCTCGCACGAACTAGCTTTACGGTGTTACTTTGGTGGTTTATTGTATCTTTTGGGTCGTATAATGGACGCCATAAATTGTTTCACTGAGACACTGTGATATGTTTTATTTGAAAAGGGTTTTTACTTGAAATTTATTTGGGTTGATTGCAATAAGAATGAAAACTTGATAACTTTTACCTCAAAGCTTTGTCTAAAAAAATTGTTTTGATTTAAAAAACCAAAATTTCGGAGGTATATGCTATCAAATAGTGTTCCAAAATGCGGTGATGGGCTTGTAACATGTCATGGGAAATGCTAACTAGGTACTTGCAAAACGCGGCCATGTGGCAAATGTAATGTATGGACGTGTCTCTGACTACCCCCTTCTTGGTACCCTCAAAGATCTACTCATTGAGACTGTCCATCATGGGGAGTACAGTAATTAGCGTGTTTCTTCTTTCTTTTGTATTTTCTATAAGATACCTATTTAGGAAGACAAAAACCGAAAATCTGTTTGTCATGTACCAATCCGGAGACAAAATAACGAAGTCGTAACAAAATGTAGTGTCTTCGTTAAAATATTCCAATGTTATAACATAACTCTTGAAAGCCATTATAAAATAAAACAACTGAATTCCCAGTGACGAATCAAAACAAAGAATTAAAAGTTGGAATATAAATCGGCTTGCATTTCGGTCACGTCCATGTCGTGACGCACTACGCGTCACGAGATAATACTCCCGTATTAAAGTTTTACAGTAAACGACACGATAACCTCCACATTCATAAACGACTATTTAAAATTAAGATTATAAATCAGAATGTCATAAGCTAATGGTTATTTAATTAAAACTCGCGACCTACCTCTTAGTATTTTTTTTTTCGATGGGAAAATGCTTTTACACATGCCCCCCGGCTTGAGGAAAGCCAAGAGGGTCTGTCGGGCTCACCAACCAAACCACTTTATAAAAAGACATACTATAAAATATCTGATTATTTAGATGACAAAAACTCTTGGGATTGAAAATGCTCCAACTCGAACCTATTGTTCAAAGTGATCCTTGTGATTGAATTTTGACTTTGATTTTGACTAACAAAGTGGTAGTGGATGGTGGGATAACGACTAAAAATCCATTGATATTCCGTTTTTCACCTTAGGGCTAATGTATCGTCAAACCACGTTTGTCGGCGCATTAGCACTGGCCAGGGCTACGTCGGATTCGACCGCGGTCCTGTCGATGATCGCCTGCTTTTGGCGGACCCCTCGTTCTCCCCTTGTAGGGGAACAGGATGTCTTGGAATACCATTTGGTAGTATACCAACTAAGATACCACGGGGTCGTTACCAACCTAGTCGAAACACTTGGACTTCATAATACCACTTCTATTTTATTGAGATATAGATCTACACTATAATCATCTCCAGGACAAAATCGATTAATAAACATTTTGCTGTGATTTTGTGTTACTGTGATCCTTATTAAAAAAAATTAAGCAAGGTGCTAAATTGTATCCGATGATATAAAACTACTCATCGAAATTAATCGTATTCCTAGCTTGCAGTAGGTATCTACCTACTCACGCTATATATATAAAAGTGTGTTTCCTCGGGTTTTGAATATATTTATGTATACTTATGTATATTCAAAACCTATATTATGTTTTTCATTGATCTTTTAACCTAATACGTTAATACTTGAAAAAATGTTTAAAAAAATGCATTATTTCACAGGCATCCGAGAACCTTCGTCAACAATCATGCTACAACGCTGAATCTTGAGGTTGACTCTGTGGCGCAGTGGGCGAAGGCCCGCCTGAGACACAGAATGTTGCGAGTTCGATTATCGCCGCGGGGGAAAGGTTTGTATGATCTGTAAATAATTGTCTCAAGTCCGGGTGTTTTTTATCTATAATATGTATGTATTTACAAAAAAGTATATAAGTAGTATATCAGTCATGTAGTTCCCATAATACAAGCTCTGCTTAGTTTGGGTCTAGATGAAGCTGTGTGAAAAAGTAAGGCGTAAAAAAATAGATGCAACGACTGAAAAAAACCTGATTCGCAGGAAACAACAATTGCTGTACCACGAGTCACGCTGTATGCTCAAACCATCACATACTTATAGAGGTAGATAAACACAAGAATAAATAACAAAAAAAATCTTATCATCATAAGAAAATGCATAAACAACGCCGAGACTAGACACAATAAGAAGCAAAAATAAGTTGGCAATATTTTATTCCAGTGAGTTATTCTGCTTTATGGAGGAGTTGGGGCGCTATCAGACTTGAGGACAAGGTAACTATCATTTATTCTGGACTCGAGGGCATAGCTACTATGAATAATTATTATTCTATACGCGATATTCTAGAAACTATTAAGTTACTCTGTGGCAAGGAGTGCGAAGACATACAAACTATGCTATGTTCTGTGGAATTCTGGAGGCGAGTAACTTTGTTTTGTTCTGCGGCTGAGTTATTGTTGGAGAGTTGATATCACTGGAAGTTGGGCGTATCTTGGAATGTAGAGTGTACCTACGTGGCTATATTACTTACTCGTACAATAGAATTAACTCTAGGTGTGTATGGGAGTAATGACTTGTTTTTGAAGAAGAATGTCCATAAAAACAAGACATTTAGTTTCATTGAGAAGGTCATCGGTAGAATTTGAAATACCTTCACAAAAAGTAGTTTAAGAAAGTTCATTTTCAACAGAAAAAACAAAAAGATATTAGTTATGTCAGGAATGTAGGTACAAAGACGAGCTTAACCTAAGCTAAAAAGTTTCTAACAGCAGCAAACCATTGAAGAGAGATCTCTAACAAGTTTTGGCTTGTTGGCTAGGCTTTTGATTTGGCTCAGTTTTAAATGCCGTTAGTGATCAACCATCTAATCTTTGATCATGGTGAACGTTGCTTGGACGTTGCGAGATATTTTGCGTTGCAAAATAACAATATGCAATCAACGTTTGCTGGGCTGCGAGTGTAATGGCTGACTGCATCACAAAAGTCTTTTTAAATTCTGTTACCGCCCTGTCAAACCAGTAAAACCTAAGCAAAATAGAAATATCTAAAGTATGCTAACATGCAATGTTGAAGACTTACCTATTGTATCCAGTGTTTTTTTAAATAACGGGTTATCATGTAACTGATACCACTTCCACAATGAAATGTTACCACATTTTACTTCATTGACCACTAGATCAAAAACCATGCGTACACTAGAACGATTTTTTCAAGACTAAATATCCCGACAACAAACCTCCTCAAAAACAATAGTCTGAACCGTAAACCTATACTTAGCTTCGATAAAACAAAATAAAAACTTGGGATACAAAACGTTCGACGCTTTTGTAAGAGCCGCGTTCGCAGAAGACCTCACAAAAACTTTAAATATTGTTAAAAAATATAACCCTTACACTAAGACAAAGAAGCGGGCTGTTCTTTGTGGCCTTGAAAAATAAACTGCCCAAGACGTGTTCCTCAATATGTTTTAGGGTTCTAATGTTACTTAACTAACATTAGAACTTAACTTACTTACTTTAAGATACCATTGAAAATATATCATACGACTTTTGTTGGCTAACAAAACAAAAACACGTCATTATTAATTAGCCTCGTGATTAGCAATCAAACATTGATAGAGGATATTATGTATGGACAGACAGGGACATAACAAAACTGTAAGGATTCCATTTTTGGTATTCGATTCCGAAACCCTAAAAACTATAGCCTATAAAAAGTTTTAAAAAGGTTTGCAAAGAATCCCGCAATGTTTTCCCTTGTTACTTCACATTTATTACACCGTAAACCACTAAAACGTACGTTGTTACTGTAACATTAACAAAGGTAGATAGTGTTCCGGCCATTACAGTGTATTACGAAACAAAGGTACAATAATTACACCTTTAAAAGTAAAATAATATTGAAAAGAAAGTCTTTCTCTCATAATCTGCTATCGAAATTGCACAAAAATAACAAAAAATTTGTTTCGTCACGGTGATTATGCAGGTGAAATTTTGACAGTCGATTATTGTGATAAATATGACAATAGGAAATGTTGACAATATATCATTTTTGACAAAGACGATTTGACAAAGAAAGTTTATTTTGCAATTTTTACAGTTTAGTTTTGATTCTTACGTTGACCGTCATGTTCGTTTTGTGGTAACTCCACAAAACTCTATCGTTGATATAAAATACATGAGTGATATTTAAGAAGAGGGTAGGAACTAGGTGCCGATGTCTAATGATTGTATTTTAACGTGATCTACGTGCGCGAAAGTGCTATTTTTTACACTAAAATTACAGCAAAGTTTTTGGCTTTTGATTTAAGCAGTCTTATCTCAAACTTTCAGTTAAATAGGTACCTAAAAGTGGATAAAGGATCGAGGATTTCGATCTAAATGAACGAAGAGTGAAATTCCAATTTTGAAACTCTGGTAAGTTATCACCTACTAATGCTCGTTTGTAAACATAATATCCAATAACACTTAATGCATTCCCATGCCACCAGAAAAGTTATCGCTTCTCCAAAGTTCACAGACCTTGATAAAAATAAATCCGGTATACAGTCTCTACAACTGAATATACATTTTATATACATTTGCATATCTACAATCCACCACGTATAGTCGCCGCCACAAAGCCTTCTAATGGACGGACAATTGACGCCACATTTCATAATTATCGCCTATTTTGACCGGAATATATCGGAAGCTTACTCCCAAAACTGTTCTACTTGCGAATAGTGTATTAGACACCCGTGCAAAACAAAAATATTGCAATAAAAATTCCACAATTTCAATATAAATTGTTTGGAATATAAAATGACAATATTATTAGCATACCAAAACATTAAAATACGCAGGCAAGTAATTTATTGAACAAATATTAATAAGAGTTGACAATTCTAATCTTTTTGTAAATGGCTCTCAGTCCACGGATTTTTTTATTAATTTACCTATGTTGTACCTATGCTGGATTATAAACCTGTGATTTGTGGCAGGTCAAATAAGTTGAACTGAGGCAATAAAGTATTAAGTTCCATTTTTGCACCCGTTGTGTAAGGTTGGTGTAGCTCTATAGAATGTGACTAAATACTTGTTTTATTGTTAATTGAAATCGATATTACATTTTTATTCTTCCTTTGGATGCATTATTTATGTCATCTTAGTACAAAACAAACAACCAAGTACTGAAGCCAGCATTCATTTATCAGTGAAACGAGTCAATAATGTCATGATCTGCTTTTTACAAGATACACATTCAAAAAGAAGACAAGAAAGTTTAAAAGAAATTGACAAATAATTATGACTTAAATTAAATTACGTTATTTACGCTACGCCAGTTGTTCCGACGTTTTTAATAACCTAATAATATAATACCTCTAGTATTTATTTAAACTTTATTTTTTTGTACATACTAAGCATAGCGTAGCCTTAGCGTTTTCTTGGATTTGCGTCCTCTCTCCCTTTTATTTGTCGAATGTGAGATAGAGAAAGAGTGAGAACGCAAGTCCGGTTATGCTCCGCCGTTACATCAGGTTTTTAAATAAAGAGGAGTCTAATGCGTTCACTTTACTACAAAGCCTACGAAACATCATTACCACGCGTTTGTTGGACGTATCAGGATCACAATACCGCTGCCAAATGCGATCGGAATTATGATGGGAGTCACTTTTAATGCACCATTACTGGGCTCTAATAGAGGATAATGGATAGCGCTGAAATACACGCTGGCTGGCTTCCGTATTTGCTTGGACAATGCTGGTTCATGGTGTGTGCTGTACTGTTATAAAATAACCTGAAATTTGCTATAAATTTGGGTCAGTTTTTAGTAACTTTTTGATTCAAAAATAACCACTAGCAGGCGCAATTATTTTATTACACTGCTTGTTTCATTTTGTGTGACAAAATTTTTGAAGGCTTCTTTTTCCTTTAAAAAATTGAGGTACATTGTTTAGTTTGGTCCTAATTTATGTAAGTAAATTAGCTATGCTTAAATGAAAAGTTTTCATAGCTGAATTGCCATTACCTATGTAAATTTGCTTCCATAGGTAGGTTTCTCATGGGTTGGCTCATTACACTTAATTGGAGGGTCATTTTCGGACGGGTTTTAGGACTCTGATGGGTGGTTTTGGGCTAAAATGTTCGCTCTAATGGTAGGACAAAAACTTGGTAGGTATTGAAAGTAAAAATTACCTGAAATTGGTTAGTACACTTTGGGATACTTTGTTTGAACTGATAAGACATTATGTTTTTAGTGAACACTAATCTAAAACTTCGGTTGTCTGTTTGTTACTACTAGGATAAATCGTACATGGAGTATAAAAGGACACAAAATAACGTGAAAAAAGTTTGTTCTTAAATGAATCCACCTGAAATTGCAAGCATATGCAATCTAGTATACCTTATTTCACTTCAGGTGGTGTTTGATTAACGAAAGGGTCAATTTGCTCTCGATTTAACTACATAAAACTACCACATCCAGATAGTAAAAGAGTAAAATATATGTGCTACCTGGGTGCAGCTTGCTAGTTTAGGTAGTCAAAACAAAACTTGTTTAAAAAACTGCATAATAGAGCCCATAGCCCAGGTATAGCATAGTGCGTTTTATTTTCTACGTTAATCCTGGGACTCTTTAAGAAGTTTTGACGAGTATGGCCTCCCACTCTACAAAGGTGTTGGAAAACTCATTGTAATCATGTCTTCGAAGTAAAAGATTGTCCGAAAACGTAGGCATTTCCAAACAATAGAGGTAGTTTATAAATATTTCAACTCACCTTTGTAAGGAAAACAATCTCTCGCTTACTTTGCTTTCAAGCGACAAGGGAAATGTGTGAGATAATAGATAAGGTTTTATAGGAAGTCGCTTTAACCGCTTTTGTTTCTGACAAAATATTCATTTTTCACTTGCGAGCGTTGTGATGTAAAATTACCTGCAATATATATGGAACACTGCTTATAATTGCGTGTATTGTGATACCTGGGATGAAAGAGAGGTAAATTGATCCCTTTTGCAGTAATTTAAAATGATTTCTAAGGTATTTCAGCCTCCAAGTTGTTAACTGTGGCCCGTACTTAGGTGTAAAAGGTTAGTGTAGAACATGCCTAAAATGAGGTTGAAATTATGATACGGTATGGCTACATTTCACAAGCTTTGCTATTAAAACTGTATATTATCAAGGGTAGCTTTCTTGGTACCATATAAACATCAGTTTAGTATAATAATTATCTAAAAGAACGTTTTGAGTTCCTCCACCTCTCAAACCCTCGATCTTTACGCTCCTCTAAAACACTCCAATTAAAAACTCCTGTACATTCCTCAGATTTTTACGGTAATTCTTTCACACTGCAGGCTACCAAGCTCTGGAATGCTCTGCCAGTCTCCATAAGACAAGCTAAGTCTCTTCCTATTTTCAAAAGCTTGATAAAGAAATATTATCTTTCATCACTCTCTACGTCGTCTTAATATAATATATTATATATTTATATATCTATGTAGCTGTTAGGTGTATTTATATATGTATGTAATTTATTTAGTTTTTTTTTTTTTATTGTTTTTATTTTTAACTTCTATCGTTCTCTATAATGTTGGTTGTACGCCGCCGTCCTTATTTGTTCTTACAGTTTCTGTCCATCCAAAGGTTGCCTGGAAGAGATCGCTTTCAGCGATAAGGTCGCCCATTGTATCACTAGATATAATTATAATTTCTTTTTCGTGTTTCTTCTGTATTTACTGGTGTACAATAAAGATATATTCTATTCTATTCTATTCTATAATTATTTTAAATTATATACAATTTGGCAGAAATGTTGAGTTCACATACCTAAATAAGAAAAAATAATAAATGTCATCTTAAAGGTTGCAGGGAGTCGGTGTATTGAGGTAGCTATTGAGGTTTATTTATTTATATTATTTATTTAACTATGAGAAACCTAATCGGTCTCATTACGAAACGTGGTTTAAATCGGTGGTTTATCTCTCAGAGTTAGAACAGACTTTTGAATCCTGATTTTTCAAGACAAATTATTATAACAAAGCATACAAGGTTTAAAATTGAATGTTAAAATAAAATTGCCGACAGTCTGTTTGACGTTTCATAAAAAGGTTTGATATAAATAACTGCTAAAAGATAAACCAGGCGGTCACCTAGTTTATTTCTATCATAACTCAACCTCTTTTTGAGAACCTACTTTCTTTTAGTAGCGAATCAAAATTATGTGTATTTTTTTAGTGGTTTTGAAATGTTTGTAAATCATATTGACATCCCGCGGTTGTATTCTCTTTGCCATAATATTACTTTTTCGATAAGGTATATTTAAACATTGGTTTAGTGTTTTTGAAAGAACTCGAGTTGAACTCGAGTTTAGGCCACGTTTCGTAATGAGACCGAATGGGTTTTGGAAGTCTTTAATCTAAGTGCAAACTTAAATGTTGGTGCACCGAAGCAAAATGCATTGGCTACGTTCTTAGATTGGATAAAAGACAATCCAGTCTAATCCCTTTCTAATAGCTTCTCCATCTTAGGTCTCATTACAGCTTCAGTAGCCGCGTCTACTAAGTCTTCTCTGAGTCGGTAATTAAACAAGATCCAATTAGCTACCGGTATTGAATGAATAAATCGTTTTTATCCAGCAGTACCTATATTTATTTGTGCGGGGTTAGCTGCAAACAAACGAGCTCTCGCAAAACCAATCAACCCAGCGCGCAGTGAAATTAAAACCTGCCTCGCAACAATTCGCAATAACCAATCTCTTATCTCCACATATCTCTATAGACCTTTTAACATAAACGAAACGGGCCGCGGGGCGGCAAACTAATCTCCATAAGTTTAATCCTTTAACCCTCGCCGTACCAGGAATCCAATCAAACAGTACAAGCTGCCCCCCTTTCCCCCGAGTTTTCATTCCCCCCACACACCCCCGCGTCTCGCCTACGCAGCCTGTCCCGAGTAATTATCAAAGCTTTAATGACGTCATAAATCGAGTGTATAATCTAATCTGGAAAAGCCCCGGGCTCCAGCGCGCGGCTTAATGGTGTGAAAGCTACCTTATCTCCTGCCATGTGTGAATAGAGCTTTATACGCGGCCGCCTGAAAGCTCGCTTCGGGAAACTTTGGAAAAATATGTCGAAGAGCATTCGAGATAAGAATGTGGGACGTGGAGCGCTTTCAAGTTTAATAGAAAATCGAACATTATCGTAAAGGAGATGTCTTTGCTAACAAATTCTTTGGAAGTGTATCTTGTTGAGTAGGAACTGGTTAAGTGCACGTAGAATTAGTTTGACGACCGAGCTTACGCGTTAGTTTTAAACTTTGTTTTTATCTTTGGAAACAAAAACTTGGATCCCTCAAGTTTACCGTTAAACTTGCTAAGTGTTAAAATAAACGTAAACAATATTAGGGCACCTCCATTTTACTAAATTTAAAATTCCCGAAATGAATTTAAGAAAGCTTTTATATCACGATTATCGTTTGCCAGTTTCAAACTCACTCTGCAAAGGTCAATATTTCTGTATCCAATCGCTAAATACATCTAGATTTCCAATGCCGCTGGTGTTTCGAAGAATTTATTGAATTTCACGGTAAATTAGATCTAACACCATCAAGACTCATCAATTCGTTACGTACCAGTCTGTTACCTCAATCAACACTCGGGCAATTGTACGTTCACTTTTCTAAGGGCATTACACACTGGCATAAATAAAATTCAGTGACTGTATCATAACTTTATTCGCTGGTCCACAACTGAATGGGAGCCTCCACCATTAGAATTCCACAGAAAAAATGTGTGTAGAGGTATAATTAAATTGATCATGAATCGTAAATTTCACTATTGCATCATACAACTGCAACATTTAACTGAGCATTTTATTTTCGACCCAACCTAAACATACATAGTCCACACACTAGGATTAGTGTGTGGATTATTATTATTAGTAGTAGATTGCTGCGGGTATCAGGAACTACGAGTACCGAGGGACCACAACAACCAGACCCGGACTAAATATCTGCAGAACATTTGCCCCGCAGTGGAACTCGAACCCACACCTCTTGAGTCAGCCGACTAGCCCGCCGCGCTATCGTGGTCTTCAAAAATAATGCATTATCAAGGATAATGCTGGGATATTTGAGTGAATAGGTACAACTTGAAGTACATGCATGCATGAATTATCTACTTTTATGATCAATCAGATAGAAAAATTGATCGACAATCGTTGGGGAAGAAAGGTTCTCGAATAGCGACCATGAACCAGAAGACGCAGTGTTGGAAGGCCCCCACCCAATGGAACGATAGCATCTCAAAGGTTGCGTGAAATCGGTGGATGGAAGCGACTCAAGAGCGTTCATTATGGTACTGCTTAGGGAGGCCTATGTTCAGCATTGGGCTTCTGCTTGCTGCTGTTGTTGATGATGATGATAGTACTTCGGTATCAGACGTCATTGTGTACAGGCTTTACGTCCAACAAAAGTGGATATAATGGGAATTTCTTACGATTTGTTTAATTCAGTTTATTTCCAATTCGATCAACAATCTATCAATTAAAATTGTGTTGTTTCTCACGTTTTTGTTTTATAAGTTGTTGTGAAATCGATTCATCATACTCGATAGGTTTTGTGTGAAAATGTTAATCTGCGAGTCGATTCTCTCTGTATGAATATTTAAAAATATTGATGGAATTGGAAGCACTGTATTAAAAAGAAATAATATTTCAAAATAATAATAAATATTATGATAGAAATGGTTTAGTATAATTTTAGGGAAATTAATAACAACCATACCACAAAATCTCAGCAGGAGGATATTAAAGCACGAAGCGTTTACTTAAATACATATTGAAATGATAAACATGAAACTCCAATTTATTCAAATCTGTTTTTTTTATGCATTAAGAGGTAGATAGTTTTTGTGCCTTGTCATTTTCCATTTTGCTTTTATTCAATGCATGAATACTCTGGTACAACCTGTAAATATGTAAACTTTTTGAAAGTTCTCAGAGGCTTTGCATAAAATAAATAAGGTTCTTAATTTTTACTGGATGTTACGTCATTAAACCTATCCTAAACACATTAAAAGCTTTTGAGGTTGTCGCACACATACTGCATGCATATCCGCATGGCCTCAACTCAAGCGGTTCCATGCCGCAACGCACACTAATCGGCATAGTAAAGACATCGTCTCGCCTCGGCGTAAGCTAGTGAACGACAAGTGGTAAGCGCTCAAATCTGTCAGATTCAGATTTAGATTCATTTATTAATAATGGAGTTACATGTCAATTAAATAATAAGTCATGCAAGCACAACATAATATAAAAAAAAAACAATAGCTTATAATAAATAAAATTAGACACTTTGACGGCTGGTTAACGAGACGATGAAGCGAGGTGATGCCGATCTGGTACCGAAGTGATATGTGTGCGTCAACCTTAACCCGTAATCACCGCGGGCCATTATCCCAAAAATCGTCTCTTGCTGCGATCTCCCGTCTCGCAGTATAATGAACGAATAAATAAATTGCGACTCATACGAAAAACTATAAGTAATTACACCCTTATGTCTTGCTCCTAAGGCTCAGAAGAGACACACTTTTTCTCACAAGTGCGTCTATGGGCCCACTGCAAGGGGTAAGTGGATTTCTGTGTTTACCGAATCTGTGCTTCAGTGTACCAGCATATTTATCTATACTGTTGTTTGGTATCGCTTTGCTATAAATCTGTGCATGTCCGTACATAAAGTGCGTGCGGTACAAACTCTTGGGTACGAGTAAGTCGACAATGACTTACAAAATCTGTAGGGAATTGAATTAGGGTATTGATTTCCTTTCCAAATTCAATTTTTAATTCAATTTTTATACAGAACTGATTGCACGTCTTTTTTGTCTTGATATATATTTCACATTTAACTATTCGGTTTCAATTTAGCATTAATTATTATGCAGCTTATTTTGCGTCTTTTTGTGTCTTGTTTTTAATGTAAAAACATTTGAGTATTCGTTTTAATTTAGTTGTATTTTACATATGAAAAGGCAAGACTCCTTAACTTAAACTCCTATAAATCGTTTATTTTGTTATCTACATCAATAAAATTTGTTCCCCTAAAATTAGTCACGCATTCCTATATAAGTAGTTATTTGTTTCAGTTACCACGTCTTTTCAAGGTCAAATAGGAATAACCTAGAACTAATCTATTCTTTGCCCCACTGTGGCAACTACCATAAATAACAGTCAGTAGATTTTAAACACAACCATGAAGGGAACTGACAAGATTTGCACCGAAAGTAGTAGTTGTTTTTCTCGGAAACGTTTCTTCACTCCATTTATCTTGATAAAATATAATTTTTGGGTTTTAAATAACATTTGATGTAATAAATAAAGCCGATAACACCAATGATGTAGGTACTGAGACCTTGGATTGAGTAAGCCCTCACAGCGTAAAAGAATCTCAAGTTGAAAATGATTATTTTTACTGTGTAAAATGTTAATTTTTGATATTTTGTGACTCAAAAGAGTAATATAACACTATAAAAAATATCACTTATATTGTTAAATTTTTTGTGTTGTTTATTATAAAGCTTGTAATCTAATTTTACTTTTTAAGGAAGAAAATGTTAAATTAGAATGTAATCAACGAGAAAAATTAATATTAAGAAACAAATTCACAGTAAATATTAATTCACAGTAATATTCACAGTAGTTATAAAGTAATATTAAATAATAGAGCCCAATGATTATATTTTTGACTTTCACAAAACGTAAGCCAGTTTCATACGCTTATCTATTAAGCTATAATATGCTTTGTGAGTAGTATAAACAACACAAAAATAATAACAATAATAGTACCAAATATTATTTATGGTTTTGGTAATAATATTACTCTTCTTAGTCACATAATATAAAAAAAAACGAATTATCACTTTTGACCGAATAATATTTTTATCGCCTTTATATGATTGTATCCATCCATTCAACCCACATTCACCCACTGCTGGGTATAGGTCTCCTTTCTAGCACGCCACTCTTTCCGGTTCTGCGCAAATGCACCCAGAGCGTTCCCACCGCCTTTCATCCGACCAGCTGGCTTGTGGCCTACTCCGTATTTTATTGCCTACGATAAAAAAATATTCTGTCTCGAAATTAATTTGATTGAAACCAATAAAACAACGATTCTTCTTCACAGTGCGATAAACTCACTTATTTCTGAAACAAAGTGCCCCTCAAGGCTATTTAAATTCGACAACCATTTATTGTGGAGTGTTCCGTATACAATGTTTTGACATTGACTCTTCGCTTATGTTATAAATCCTGACTGTCTTCCTGAAACTTAAGTGTACGAATTATTTTATTCATGATTACAAACAAACATACTAAAATTACAGCTATTTTTTGGAAGGGAATGGAGAGTTTATTTAGGTTTCCACTTGCCATGGTCCTGGTAACTTCACTTGTCTTTTTGTATTATTTTCATATTTTGCCTAAATATGGAGGATAAACATTTATTATACGAGTAGATGCTAAATTTATAGGAATCTAATTTTTTATCTCCTATAATATTAACATAGGATAATATTAACCCTATGTTAATATTTTCCTATGTTCTTATTAAAAGCGATCCACAAAGAAAAAACCACTCGCTCAATTGTATTTCTCATGATGGTCATCCTCTGATTAATACTAAGTAACCAGAAAAATACTATTTAAATAATTATTAAACCTATGATACCTATGTTTTCCAGCATGGAAGCCACCTTAGCGGAATCTTTGCGATTAATCATGAATAAAACCACATTACGTTGTCACATACTCGTAACTCAAGATTAGCCCATGGTAGGGGTCACGCCTCTAAAAGCTAAGATTACGTAAATCAATATAAACAAGGCTCAAGTGTAAGAGTCATTTACGTTGAAAGCAGGTAAGGGTATGCAAACGCTTACCGGTACGAACCCTGTCATAAAACTATTCTCACTCCTAAGGTGCCTGACTTTATAGATCCAGAGATTTCAGGCTTTCATTTAATCATTAATGCCAAGTGAATTAAAACGTATCTCTGCAGCGGAAATGACGTACCGCTACGTAAGCGTCTGCGTTACCACTGATGGTTTTTCCATGTGCTCGTGCGGAGTAACAAAAAGGTGGCTTCACACGTGAAATAACGTGTGAATCCACCTTTGTAACTAATTAAGAACGTCAGAGGCTGACGACTTTCAGCTGACGCGTACACACAAAAATTCTACGCACCCGCACCCATATACGTGCCTGTTTAGTACCGGTTAACAGTCGGCGTCAACCAGCTTTACATTGAAATGCTCCTTATGATAACGTGAGCCACGGTATTTAGTCATCTATTTAAAGAAAGAACACCATTAATTTCGATTCGACATTATTTACTGGGCCTTACTCCTTACTAAGCAGGCACGAAACAGGTTCCGTAGTCATAAATCGATTCGAATGCCCGGAATAAATCTTTCGGGTACCCGATAAGAATCAACGTCTCACGCGACGTAGGTATATTTATTCCGTACCTATATACAGAACCAGGAAGAGTGGGTGTCGACGAACTTTATTCTGAATGTTCTCTCGCTTCGAGAATAAACCTGTTACAGAATTTTCCCATTATGAATTTAAAATTGAGACGAATTTCTAAATTAATGTTCAGGAAACTCCGACTGTGATTTAATAGAAACAAAATGTTAGTGTTGACTAACAAAAACATAATCATGCTTACTGAATAATATTTAAATATAATATCGATTAATATTACATACATTAATAATAATAACTAGTGGAACGCCCGCGACTTTGTTCTTGTTGCATTTTTTTTATACAAACTTCATCTTCCCGTTGCACCCCCTAAAAGTAGAAATTTGCTAAACTCTTTCTTAGTAAACCTTTACACTCCAAAATGAAACTACCTTCCGAATGTCATAGTTCTAAGACTTACGGCTTAGCTTCTACGTTAATCTCTCAGTCAGTTAAGATTTGTTTTTATATCATACAGATTTTAGGCATAGTTCATAAGTTGACAGGGTAGGTAAAAATTGTTACTCACTTTGAAAAGAGGTAAGAGACAGTCGTCCAGAAACAGGTTAAAATTTTACGGTTCACACGGCCCCATTGATTTGACCTGAAAATAAGCTCATTATGCGTTATTACCTGTACGAGTATAAGTACTGAATCAGTTACCATAAAATTCTTAATTTCTACGAAGCCTGCTTTTTTTAATTCCATATTATAAGTAACATTTACGTAATAACGGGACTGTGCATTCGCCTCATAACTTTACTTATAAAATCGTTTATCTTGACTGACTGAGTGATCTATCAACGCACAGCCATAACTACTAAGTCTAGAAAGCTAACATTTGGAACATAGGTTTATTTTATAACGTTAGTATTTTCTAAGAAAGGATTTTTGGTATTTTTTTACTTCTATCATCTTTTATTAGTACGAAAAAAACAATTGCTACTACTTCAATTTGCATTATATTTATCTCATAAACAGTACACAAAATCAATTATTTTTGGGAAAAGTGCAACCTACAGAGTTGTTTTAAAAATATAATAATAGATACTCCCTGTAATTTGAAAAAGCTTTCGATTTTTATAACAAAGGTTGTTAGTTTCGTCGCTTACTTCGGGGTGCTCAAGGTATGTTGTTGTATCGTCCTTGCTTGTCTCTCTTATTCTGGTTTAATTAATTCCAGCCAAACTATTCACAGCACCTGATAAAAATAGTAAAACTAGGTCACACACTACAACACTAACGTTAATTAGTCATCTAAATTATTGTTTCTTTAGAAACGTACCTAGCAGAATGACCTTGACGCCTCCGCATCGGTCTCCATATTAGAATTAAATTTAGATTTACGGCATAATTAAACGATTAAAACCTTCGCCACAGATAAACAATAGTCACGAAACCTAAAACGGATTTGATGAGACAAAACTCATTTCGATATGGCTGGGTTGGAGTGGTTTGTATTCGTATATTTTTACATAAAATATACATGAATCTACCGGCACAAATACGTAATTTTTTTAGGTATGCTACACGTAGTCTAAAATTTTATTAAGTGGTGATTTAAGAAATCTACTCAGAATATAATTACCTACTGCTAGGATAAAATGTAAAAAAACTAAACAAATAACATGGCGAAGGCAAATAAAATGAAATATTTCCGATCAAACCACGTTTTTGTTTCTGGAATGTAATTATTTTTTTCCTTGGTTTTATCCACGACGCAAGGAGCCAGTATATGTATTTGGGATATAAGGTTGTTTGTTGATTTATTAATGTGCTTATATTTTTTTTTACTCCAAAATGGCGGAACGCAACGAAGTGCGTTTTTATGCAATCATTTGAATTACTTCAAAGGAAGGTACTTAGAAATATTTTTACTAACTAAAGTTTTTAGGGCACTACAATTCGTAATGAATACACAAGTTGAAGTTTTTTAAATTAGCAAAAATATATTGAATTGTTTGTTTTTAAATGTGCTCGTTATAGTATGTTATTGATGATAAATTACACTACATTATTCTAAGCGTTTTTAAATAATATAATAGAGTTTTATATTTACATAATCGTTATCTTTATAGCGACCATGATTATGATTTTCAGTATTATATAACAAAGTGATACACCAATCATCACCATGTGTTTCATAACCGAATTGGCGGTCAATGACCCCTCGGGAAGTGTGTCGGTTGGTCGAGGCCGCACACGTTTATCATTGTGTTATACCTAGATATAGTATGTAGCTAAATTATATAATTGGTTCTATTATACAAACAGTCACAGTATAGACTAGGCTCTACAAAAAGTCTACGACGTAGGCTTTTCGTAGGCTTGAAGAATGCCTTGGAATCTTGGCAAACATTTTGTCATAAAATAGACAAAGTGTGATCCGAAATTAAATTCATAATAATGTTTTTTTTCGGTAAAGGAAAATGTTGTGAGGAAACCGGCATGCCCCAGAATAAAAAAAAATGCAGTCATGTGCCCGGTTTGTGTTTCAATAAGCGGCAACGGATTTGTAACCTGTCACGTGGAATGTAAACTACTTGCAATACTAGGCAAACATAATGTTTGGACGTACCTTTAACTGCCCTCTACTTGGTATCCACAAAGATCAAGGCACTGAGTATGGATCCAATTATGTCCATCATGAAAAAGTTAGGTTTGGTATAAATGACGAAACCAATCAGCTAATTTTACACTTTTACTTGCGTGACGCAGGATGTGATTTTTAAGCTTGGTTATGATCTAGCTCGTTGCTTTCACAGTAAAAAATAACCTGTTAAATTAACCTTGACTACTCTGGCTCACACAAGTGAAACCACCAGTTAAGTAAAACCAAAAATGAAACAGTTTTTTTTGCATACAATTTGAATTGTTTTAATAGGTACCGGGAACTGGCTACTTGGCGTTTGGCCATTGTCAGTGCGTGAGGTGAGATGTGGGGATGGCACGAATGGAAATCAATACTAACTGCATATACTGCATTGCTCCAGTATAAATCAGCCTCTCTGTTCGCTGCTTGCCAAATATGATCACGTTCCAATTTAAATATAAAATCGGTGTGCATAGGTTAGTTTTGTTCATCTAAGTTCAGCATTATATTGTTTGTAAAAGAAATTGGATGCTCTTGTAAAGAGAATGAACGAATTAATCAATAGAGTTGGCGAGAAATGGGGTAAAGATACGAGTAATTACCATAATAATGCAAATAGTGCTCCAAATTTAAATTTGAAATTGTTCGGAACAATTTTATAATAGGCTAGCAATTATTGTGGCAATTGATATGTTGGTGTGAACTTTGGTTATGAGTAATACAGGTTCGCAAAACAGATTAAAAAAAAATTGACAAACTGGCGTAGACTAAGAAAATATTGTGCAATTATTATGTAGATTGGACTTATCTTGGTCGAGAAAAGTTGATGACATCTAGTACGAAAGCAATAGGTCTCGTTCCCGAGTATATGGAACTACAGAACCTGAAAGTAGATAGATAAACTCTTCAAAGAAAAAAAGAAAAATCTAAATCCATGCATTTTTAGTATATTGTTGTATAAAATACAAATTCATCAATGCCGGGCATTGATGAATTTGTAAGCAGGTCTGATTATTCTTAACTATCTAACTAGTGTGTTTTAGTAAAGCAGATACGAGACCTTTATAAAAGCTATCTCACCTTAGCATAGAATACCTTCTTTGTTTATTACGCGCCTCGAGCTTGCAATCCGATACCATATTCTCCAACTGAAATGTTACTCAGACCATTTTGAACCTTATCTTTAAGAATAAAAGATGAGCTGTGATTTATCGGCTTTGGAATAGGATAAGTAATTTATCATGGGTTCAGTTTGTGATACGAATTGTGTATCCTAGCACAATGCTAGGAAACTCTTAAATCAAGTTTAAATGTCATGAATGTCAAGGATCTTTGAAATATTTATTAAATTTAAATGCTCCGGGAAAATCGCCACTGGGTTTTGGGGAAGTCGGCAACTTGTGCAAAGTCGGAGGATGGATGTTGTTCAAGACAGTTTTTCTTGCATACCTTTTGGTAGGTCTATGTCCAGCGGTCGCTTTTTACAGACTGTTGATGATGGCTCTGAAAAACACATTTACCTACTGTTTTAATTACTTTTGGATTGCTATCATATCTCTTATTGCATCATTAAAAAAGTCTACAAATAGGTATATAATAGAGCCATAACATTTGTTTAAAATTGTATTAATAATGTTTTGTGGACTTTTTGATCATTGCCGTTACAAAGGGACAACAATTAGTCAAGTATCCAGGACGTATAGCCCTGGCTAAATTTATCGTCTTTCTTGCAGTCATATAATACCGACGCCATGCAAATTAGTCTGACGGCAATTACCAATACCTTTAGCCGCATGTGATAAATCGAAGACTGTTTTATGTGTCAGTAACAAGTTAAGAAATAAATATCTGGTTTTGGACACAGCCATCTCTATCTAACCTGCCGTAGTTTGCCTCGTGTGAGCGAGATAGACAAGACAGATTGCCTGTTCGGAAACCTGTTTATCATCAGGCCAAAAGTTGTCCTTTTTTGCGAAGAGGTAGGCGTCGATGCCTGCTTTTTATATTGTTCCGTGAATTTTTGAGGACATAAATGCTATCATGGCTGATTTAATACAAGCCTAATAATAATAATCATAATAATACATCCATTGGTAGACAAGAGTAAAAGTGTTTTTTTTATTTAACTTACAGAGAATGGAATTAGAACGTGAAGGCTTAATCGCGTGCGAATAATCGGCGTAAATTTACTTCAAAATTTTAAATTCATATAGTTTCTTATTTGATATTTCTATATAATTTCAATGGTTAGAATCCACTGATGTAAGACTTTAAATTGTATGAAATAAACACAACGCAGGCGTTCTACTAGCATATAATGTATATAGTCACATACAAATATAGTCAGGCGAGATAGGTACAGCTATTCTTAATACTATAAAATTACGAACCTATTTACTGTAGGTGTATATATGTAGGTACTTTAGACACATCGTAACAATTACTAACTCAAGGCAAGAGCCTTTTCTATCAATAATTCAAAACATGTCGCCGAAGACCAAACGGATGTCTCACTTTTTCCCCCCATTATTCTCGTTGCCGGGAACAAGACAGCTACTCATTATAACAGGAATGTAAATTACATCGAGCGTTATAAAGAATCGAAAGTACGTGAGGAAATTAAACTTTTACCCAATAAGACATTTTTAAATACTGTAGAATACAATGGTTTAAGAAATGGTGACTAAAAGTTATAACTAAACGGCTCTACATACGGCGTAGTACCATGACTTCGGACCACCGGGCTTCTATAATGAAAATATGTTGTCGACACTAAGAATTGGCTTTGAGTTAAGACATGTACATATTGGTGCGGTGGCGGTGACAATGGCGATTCGATACTGCATTAGTATTTGCTAAAATTAGTTCTTACCATTAGAACTACTTTTTATCGGCTACTTTTTATCCGGGTACAACGCGGGGGAAACCGTGGACAGTAGTAGTTTTCAATAAAGGCCAACAAATTAGGCAGCTTTCGTAAGAAATACATTCACTCGAACGTTATTTCGTCGACTTACTTTGAAAAATTGGTCTCCACGAGAAGCCTTTTTATTTTAAAGGGATAATACAAACTTTGTTTACCATGAAGGTCCATTCTAAATATTGATGAAAGATTTTTTTTAAACCGGATGAGTAGTGTCGGAGATATCTCCTACATCCGAACTAACAAACTTTACCTCTTTATAATATTAGTGTAGATAAACTTTGTCTTAGTACCTACTGGTTGGGATTTTAGATCTTCATATTGTAAAAACGGGAATTTTCACGTACTGCACTATCGGTGAAGGCACCGACTTAGTTTTGACTCATTCCAAGAGTCTTCATCAGGGTGAGTGATCGCGACTTGCTCCCTCCGCATCGCGCCGTGCACTACCAATAGGCACGGCGCGACGCGGATGGAGCAAGTCGCGATCACTTGCTATTCAAGTAAAATAGCAAGTTCTACATAAAATAATGAATAATGAACACCCAAAAGCCACAATGTCCTGACCCCACACTAGGGGATTTCTTATGTTATGGTATTGTAGTATATCTTGTACTTATAATATCTGCAGAACAAGCATACATTTGTCCAGAAAGTGACAATTGAATCATGCATTGCGTCTGAGCCAGCTAACCACCCGCCACGCCACTGAGGTCGGTCCTAGGCCATCTGAACGCTTTTAAAGGTTGTGAGGAAATATGTTGCAGAAGGCTGTATTTATTGAAAAATCATTGAGATGCCAAAACCAACGGATGGGCACCCATGTATGGATTGCACATAATTTATAAGGAGTTGTATTTTTGTCGACGAGCCGATGGAGACGAAATGCCGGAGGTTGAATGGTTATTTTGCTGAGGGCTGTCATCCTAGTAGCAGTGTTATTTATTACTATTCGATAAAATACGAGTAAAAGTAAATTTTTGCTAAATTGTAAACTTCTTGGTTTTTGACGTTTATTGCATCAATTGAAACAAAAAAACTCATTTCTAGGAATACTTCAGATCAAGTACCTACCTACCAAACCTTTCAAATAAAAAATATAAACGAAATCGTTTTATCCGTTTGCGAGCTACATACCACAGGCACATTTTTCTTGGTGGTTTCTACTATCAAATTTTGATCTTCAAAGTCACCATACCTCCAAAAGGAAGACCAAGAAAAACCAGTGAGATAGAATAAGATCCTTATTAGGGGTACTCGTACCTTGATGCTGAGAATCAATGAACAGACACACTTCGACATTTCTCGAATGTTTCCATTTCTTTTGAAACGGCCGCTTCGAGTTTCAACTTTATCTGGCATAACGGGAAACCGGTCTTGCTTCTTATGAGCTTTTTCAAAATTGTGGCCATGAAAGCAGCAGGTACATTACTCTTCTAGAATCACTGGTTTGTTTTGGTAATCATTCTTAGAGACATACTCAGTGTAAATCTTTGAGGATACCAAGTATAATCTATACATTATATTTGGCACATGCCCGCGTTTTGTAAGTAGTAAGCATTCCACGTGACACATTGCAAGCCTATCACCTTATCTTTGGCAACCAATCCTATGATATAATATATATGTGTATATAACTATATACAGAGAACAGAGGAGTACTTACTTATTCTAATCGACGTAATGACGCATGAGTCGCATGCCGCTAAAAAGTGTCTTGTATTTGTGATTTATGATGAAAAACCAGTGTAGTTAAAAGATGATCTTTTATAAGCAATTTTCATTATTTTATTTAAAGTCCTCACTATCCTATATGCTGGATGTAAATAAGAGCAGAGTTAGGTCAAAAAAAATGAATGGATAGTGTGAATGATGATATGGGTAAGAAAGGAGTGAATACTGAGATGACGGCTGTTAAAGGAGAGTGGAAGAAGAAAACATGATGTGCCGACCCCACGTAACGTGAGGCAAGGACATTAATATAATGACTATCCTATATGCTGGGCATAGTCTTTCTTCCATTCAATCTATAACGTCTATTATACCCTTTCCTTTGCATAAACTGTTTAATCTAAATCTTGATTTGCTCATCCCTTCATATTTTCTTGGTTTGCTGCGACGTTACGGCACCACTTTGACTAACTTGACTCATTAGTCGTTCGACGATATAAAAAGCTCATAAATTTTAAGAGAATTAAACATACCGTTCTGTTTCATGGCCATGGGCAAAGAAGTATTCGTTTCGAAAGTTTCAACGACACTTTCAACTCCGATATGGTTAAAATTTAAGCTGGCCTCCTTGTCTGTGGTAGGGCCATATTTGTATTAAAAAGCATTCACGACTCGCTCTTACTAATAAATCGGTAGTAACGATATTTTTGATCGACCATAACCCTATTTGAATTTTATGGAATATTAAGTGATAACCGGTGTGCATGGTTAGGGCTCATAAATTAGATTGAAAGCTAACTAATTATCTTGTGATTGAATTGAAACATCGTCAGTAAAGTTTTTTTTTTATATTACTTCCTCGTAGAGGCAAACAGGCATACGATCCACGATATTGGAAGTGGTAACAGTCACTTCCTGATGCATTGATTGCTATAGACACAATTGATAAAAGGCTGTGCTTGTTATTCCACCGAAACACGGAAATGCGAGCAATACTGCCTATGTTGGGATTCTCCGGACTATTTAGTTCTTTCACAAAATTAAGCTCGACTACTAGGTATAGTCAAGTGCCCAAAACTCACGAATGTTGAATAGAGATGTCTTAAAAAGAGTGTTGAGCGTTAGGTATGTTATCCTTATTGGCTAGATGTGCTCGGAAAATTCTGCAGTTTTTAATTTGAGAAAGTGACGGAATTAGCAGATTTTTTAAACTGGGCCCAACTGATATTAAACTTGTTACCTCTGCTAGTTCTCTGATAAAATAGCATTATTTCACATGTTACGTATGTTTAGACCATGCTGTTAACCGTATTATTACCGTCAACCTGAGACAAAGATGAAAAATTATATGTGCACGGAATCACGTGGACATGCCAGGGCTATACTTGAAGGCATAGCTGGATACTTACTCATCCTGCTTTCAACCTGAGATGCGATGGGTGACTGAGGTAGGTATGCTGGTAGTACTTATCTCTAGTATCTAGATTTTGCTAAGAGGTTCTTAAAACTTTGTAAACAAAGCACAAATTTCTTTCAAAACGCGATGTCGTTGCTAAAACTAGACTTTAATTCATGTGATGAGGATAATGTGGGATATATTTTCACGTGGGGCTTATGGAAATACCTTTAAAACTTGAAAAAGTTTGTCGCATGCAGTGGCCCCATTAGGTAGCTTTTAAAAACGCGATACCGTAATTTTCACTTTTAAACTCCTAAAATACAACCACATGATTATAACAATATGGTAATTCCTAATTTGTGTGGGCTATTATTGCAGGCAGGTGTAATTTAGTGGTTTCTATTAAATGTAAGCCAAGATAACCTTCGAAAAGGTTTGATTAAGGTAACACATTTACAGAATTAGATATGTCTCGACATAGAATAGGAATGGTTTAAAATACTTGTTTATCATTTAAATTTTCAACATGTTACCGTTGTATAATAAATAATGTTATGATATAGGTTAAATTCATAAGTTATTTATTTATTAAATTCTGTCACTATACATATTATTTTAAGTATAAATTGTAATTTTTAAAACGTTACTCTAAGCTTATATGAAAATTATTCATGCAAAGGCTGGCAATTGCGTCAAAAGCTACCAGCTGCTTCCTACTTTATTTTTCTAATTTCAAGCTGTTTATCAATAAAAAATATGTAAATTATAAGAAAACTCTAAGTTAAACGAAATGTTTAACGTTCATTAATATTTCGAAAAGACCAACCAATCTACTGATACCCATTTCCATGCATGCCTATACGGAGAGTATCTGTAGAGCTATGAGCTTATACGAAAATTATTCATGGAACGGCTGGCTATAGCCGCGAAAGCCTCTCTGCATGACGCCCGGATAAACTCGGATGAATACATTTAAATAGAGAACGCGACACTATGGTAGATTTATAGCGGCATAATGCGTAGGGATGGGACGGTCGCATTTTGCAATCTTGTTCGTGATGGTTTGCCGTCTCTGGACTGCATACTTTTTGGGTCTCATACAACATACCTTGGAGCTTGTGTTCTGTGCATTACAGTAAAATGCTTACCTGGAACAAAAATATAACATTTAGATGGATAAGATGATACAGTAAACTAATACTATGCGATTAATTCAAAGAGATATAGGTAGCATTTATTTTATTGGGCTTCTTCAGTGAGTAAGTATGGACTCAAAATGATTAGCCTTATTGCATTCTTAATTGATTGCATTGACGACCTTTGTGGCGCAAAGGGCGAAGGTCTGGGTGTTTTCTATGTATAATATGTATGTTATTACAAAAATATAAGTAGTATATCAGTCATGTAGTTCCCATAACACAAACTCTGCTTACTTTGGGGCTAGATGATGCTGAGTGAAAATGTCCAGGCATTATTATTTTTATTTTTATTATTTATACCTACAAAATATTGTGATCTTACGGACAAGACTGAGACTAAAATCTTGTTCTTTTGGGTAATCAACACAAATACATAAGTCTCATTGCTCATGGATATAAATTGTTTCAGTTATAAATAGTGTTGGCCATGGTTTACTGTGGACTCGAACATTAATCCTCTGGACAAAAGGGTTTGTTAGTAGAGACGGTAGTATTTTCTACGCTGTGGTGGTTTGGAATCTATGGTATTGTGTTGATCTTAAGATATGCCAAAGCCGAAATTCGGCATCACTATCAGTCTTAACAGAAATTCGTACGTAAGTAAAAAATAACACGTGACAAAAATTAAAGTCTATAAAAATATGTTGAAAATAATATAAGTTATAATTGTTCAAGTACCAAATCTTCAACAAAATAGGCATAACAAGTAGATAACAATATAACTCTATACAGTTGACAGCACAGTGCGACAGTAAGATAAAACTTATAAATTAGAAGTTTTAAAATGTAATTTTATTTCCTTTCTACAAAGTTTATATTTTGCTGAAGTGAACATTCCTGTTTCGGGTTTTTGTTAACCGAAACTAAAGCCGAATTTATTTTCACCATTTTCCAGTCCGTAGGTTCAGAATCTATGAAGTACTGCCTTCGGTTACCCACGCGCACGCTAAAGCTATCAGAAGTAAATAACCAAAGGTATTTATTTATATCTATAGTAAATAAGGGATGGATAGATTAATGTCTGAAGAGGGCAATATTTTCGAGCATTTCACTAGATGGCAATTTATTTAAGGTAAGTTATTTTTGTGTTTTTTACACATCATTTCTAGTACGAGTAAGTTATACGGAAAACATTTACTTTTTTATCCACATGAATGATTCAAATTGATTTACTAATGGTTTACTGAGGATTTATTATAATATTTATCAAAGGTATCTTATACACAGCTTACCTACTGCTAACAAGATTTATTCCTTTCTGCCAAAAAACTTAAAAAAGTCTCAGTTAAAATATTTTAAAGAATAATATGAAAAAAAAAATATAAGTAATTCATTATGTCCTTGCCGTACGAAATAAGTTTGTGATGATTAGTCACATACGAAAAAAAGTATTAAAGAGATTATCCATAGTTATGAACATGCACACCAAATTGACACATACATATTCCTGATCCCACTCCACTTATCTGTGTCGTGGGTATCAGGAACTACGACTTGTCCCGCAGCGAGAATCGAACTCGCACATGACTTTTTAAATCCAAATTTACTAGCCTTATGCATTACAACTATTTTGCGTACCTATTTGATACGAAGTTCACATTGTATTGATACTCAGTACATACCATAACTGCTTTGGCACAGAAAACTCAATACAAAACACATTGTTATATCATATTTTGCCCAAAGTGAATACAAAAGAATGAATTCACACTTAAAGGTATAAATTCACATAAAGGCAAGTAATAATAATATCTACCTCTAACCTCAAAGGTTTGCTGGAAGAGATTGCTTCTAAGTGATAAGACCGCCCATTGTACTTGAATAGGAATAAGACTAAGTTTACCTTGTTATTTGTTTATGGTGTACAATAAAGTATCTTTCATTCATTAATTAATATGAAAACTAAAAATATATAAAAATACAACTATGTACAAACAGCTATATACAAAAAATGCAGATCAAATAGCTATATAAAGAACGTTGCAAACGATCTATAGTTAGGTCAACTGATCCAGAGTTCCCAAAATGCTGGCTGTATTGCCACGCTGAATAGCAATGCTAATGGATTGACCCAGATAAAGCTTTCTGGTCACGCATCACTTCAACCAGATATACGAGTATTCGTATAATAAAGAATACAGAAGATCTTGTCTGCTTCAAATCAAATAAATGTATTATTTGTTCCAATAACTGTAAAATATTTTGGTCTTAAAGCATCATCATGAATTTGCTATTCTATTTTGTATGGACGGGATTTTTATTTATGGCATTAAATGCTTTCACTTATTCTAAGATCACCATAACGAGGAATCAAAACAATCGGTGCCTTTATCGATAGTACCTACTGCAGGAACTATCGAGGTGATTCCTGTTTTTACAAAATCCTATTATATTATAAACGCGAAAGATTGTTACTCGTTCACGCAAAAACTACTGAACGGATTTTGATGAAACTTTACAGTAATATAGCTTATACGCTTGAATAACACATATACTACTTTTTATCCGGGTACCACGTGGGCGAAGCCGTGGGCAGCTAGTTTAATTCTAAATAATAAATAACGCGTTATTGTTACCATTATATTTAAAACCAAAATTGTATTATACCTCTAAATGAAACAGCCAAGAAGACGGGAGTTCAGTATGAATCACTTTTGAACAAAAAACAGTTTCCAAACACAAATTTCAATCAACGATAAGTCCGGTTTAGTGCAATATTCAGAGGATATAATTAAAACCAGTGGATCCCTTTGATCTGAATACCTATACGAGTGAATGTATGACGGCCATGCGTTCTACATGTATGCGGGACGAAGCCAACAGCTGATTAAGATAAAAATATTTACACTAGCTTCTGCCATGTAGTATCCAAATAAAAAGTATTGTGTTACTGATCTGTTATATAATTTAGGTCTTGATATATACTTATTCCACGTTTCATCTGAATCTGTAGCCATTACGAAGATTCTTGGAACTGAAACATCGAAACATTCACCCATACAAGTATTTAAAAAATATTTCCATAAGTATAGTGTTTCAATACCTCGGAAAACAACATTATTCTAACTTAAAAAAATATATCTTCGCATGAAATTTATTTATCTATCTATCTAATCAGCCCCCATCCACCCATTGTTGGGTCTAGGCCCCCTCTTTAGCACACCATTCTTTCAAGTTCTGCGCCAATAGAACCCACAATCCTACTACTATTATAAATGCGAAAGTTTGTGAGGATGGATGTTTGCTACTCTTTTACACAAAAACTACTGAACGGACTTGAAAGTTTAGAGTAATATAGCTTTTACATCAGAATAATATATAGGCTACTTTTTATGCGGTAACTCACGGGCGAAGCCGTGAGCAGAGTCTAGTATAATATCATCCGACCATCTAACTGGTGGTCTGCCTTGTGAACTCCTATTCGGCAGTGGCAGAGTGGTGGCCCTCGCGTGGCCACCACTCTGCCACTGCCGAATATTAAAATTAATTATTCATTAAAACAATTTTTCCGAGAACTTTTTACGAGAAAAGTGAAATCCTCAATAAGAGAAGAAGCCTGCTTATAACTTGCACCAATCTTTACCCAGAACAAATGAAACTTGCGGAATTTATACGAGCGTGATTCTAGCACGTGTTTCGCGTATATTTCTAAGCTTCTCTGCATCATGGTGTGCGATAGTATGAATGTCTTTTTCAATGTGAGGAAGCTATTCCTGCGTACGTCTTCTTCGTATCCAATTAACCTTTACGACCGCATCATTTTATGCTGTTTGGTTTCCTATTAAGTTATTATTGAATCGCTGCTTACAAAATGTTTCCTATTTATCGGAGAATCAGATACGTTATAATAAATGTTTAGTGTGTTTTACTGTAGAAAAGTCTTTTGAGGTGTGTTTACGGTTATGATGCTATAAAAGTGTCGAGTTTACTTTATAGATAACAATGTTATTTTAGGAATTAATAAAAACATGAATAAAATTATATGATCTTACTCAGTTTTGACCCTTATCTTATAAATTAATTCATAAAAATAATATCCTAACTGTAGGTTAGTCCTACTGCAACATTGCGACCCAAAATAGAGTTGTTTTTGTCATCTAAATTTAGACTAGTAACAGAATTACCCTGCTGACATTAATCTGCTCATCACGTATTTGCTCCGTGAGTGCCATGACATGACCCGAGTGGTTAGCAAAATGACCATTTTGAGACGGCCTGTTTGTTCAGTTCTTAAGTTATCATAGATCTGACCTTGAGAATGCGGTAGCAACAAGTGAGAAAATTCTGGTTTACTGCTGCAACATTCTAAAAATAAACAGTAGATATAACTATGTTTGTTTTCTGAATGTCACAGTAGTATATCATGCATAACCTTGACTGGCAATCTTTCATTTTTTATAATATATATTTGAGTTAAACAGTATCATTTATCGTGAGGAATTGGCGTAAATTCACTAATATTTAAAAACCTATATTCACGTAAATAGTTATTCAAATGATTCAAACATTTATTCATACAACTTTGTACAAGTAGGTATATATAAAACATACAGATGAAGTTGAGCTATCTAAAGACCGTTGCAAACGATCTATAGATAGTTCAACTGATCCAGATCACTACCAGGCAGAATCATTCCCAAAATACTGGCCTCATTGCCACGCTGAATGGCAACGCTAATGCGTTGACCCAGATAAGAGGCAGCTCTCTAGTCACGCGTAGTTAATTATTATTGTCATTTTTACTAAACAAGATAGAATACCCGAGTGAACAATTCCTTGATCCTGAATAAATTATATTATGATTTTAATAAATAAATACTCTTGGTCTTTGATTTAAATCCAACTATTTTAGATCATATAGAAAGGATGGACGAAAGAAGATTAACAAAACAAATATACAAGGCGAGCGTGAATGGAATAGTTGGAAGAGGAAGGCCTCGGCGAACGTACTCTGATCAAATTGGAGATATTCTAGAGAAAAGCCAGGTCAGAAGTACATTAAACCGTCGAGCTTGTATGAAGAATTTGATGAGGATGAATGAAGCGAAAGAGGTATGCCAGGATCGTAGCAAGTGGAAATCCTTGGTCTCTGCCTACTCCTCCGAGAAACAGGCGTGACTATATATATGTATGTATTTTAGATCAGTCAATGAAGGTTACTCAGCATTTGGCAGTTTAAGTTAATATTTTGAAACTTGGAACCAACTTTTTGTCGGGAACCACCCGAATGAGCAAACTCGAGTGCGAATCAAAAATCCAGCGCGTACATCTTTGAAGACACCAAGTAGTGGGTGGTCAATGGCACGTCCAAACATTACATTTTGACACATGCCTTCGTTTTGCTAGAAAATAGCATTCTACGTGACAGGATGCAAGTCCATCGCTTATTGGAACACTAACAAATGGCACATGCCTTCGAGGTTCTTGGGCATACCGATTTCCTCACGATGTTTTCCTTTACCGTTCTGAGCATGTGTTGCAATGCGCACATAAATAATATTTAAAAAATACCACTTTCTTCTAACGTTAAGAAAGGGTAAGAAACATTTCTTCAAGCTTTGCGCAGGTATTTGTATTCGCTGGAGCATTTGGTAGATATATATCGTTAAGTTTTATATGTGGTATGCTTTAAATTCAAACAAGCAATTGCACAATGTAGCATTTATGTTGTTTTGTAATATTCGTATTTTCTAGATGGATAAAAAACTTTTACGCAACGTAGTACCTACCTCGTATGTGTATATGTATAATAAAATAGTTATTAATGCTGGACATTTTTCACACAGCATCATCTAGCTCCAAACTAAGCAGAGCTTGTATTATGGGAACTACACGACTGATATACTACCTATATACTTACTTTTTTTGTAAATACATACATATTATACATAGAAAACACCCAGACCCAAGACAAATATTTTCAGATACAAACATTTGTCCCGCGGCGGGAATCGAACCCGCAACCTCCTGCGTCTCAGGCGGGCCATCGCCCACTGCGCCACAGAGGTAGTATGTAGGTATTATGCTGTGTGGTAAAATAATAATATAGTATTTTCATAGTATGTGGTACACCACTTACAACCCCTTGTAATCTTTCGTACAGTCAGTTCCATCCAAAGGTTGTTTGGTAGAGATCGCTAAATAGTGATGAGATCGCCCATTGTACAACATTGTCTGAGTTTGTAGTATTTATTTAAACTTAAATATTTGGTGTGCAATAAAGTATTTTCTATCCAACTATTTATGTGCATTTGTCATAAAAGGTTGTTTGTTTGATTGTATGATGCAATTTATCTCCGAAGCGACTTAACCGATTGAAATGCAGTTTTCGCCATACAGTTTTATGATTTAAAGGATGGTTCAATTGCCAAGTTACTAGGAGGCGTTGCAAAAGACGATGAAAAACATGTCAAGGGTTTTAACATTTTGCTTACATTATCTTAGTAAGTATATGTTATTTAAGGGTAGTTTTCATCAGCTACCTGTTGTAGCTTTCTCATTTTGTAGCACGTGAAATGATAACTACTTGCAAAAGGCGGGCATGTACAAAATATTATGTTTCGATGTGCCTCTGACTACCCACAACTTAGCATCCTTAAAGATCTACGCGCTAAAATTATCGTGGTTTGGTATCATTTATGAAAATAATTACAAACAAACAAACAAACTAGCAAAATTTGTGAATAAAAAAGATACACAATAACCTAATCTGTGGTAATACTAACAAGTATTACCCCAGATTAGGTTTTTGTGTTACTCTTAGACAACAGAACTCTTATACTCTTAGTATAATGAGTTACCAAAAATATTTACAGTCTACTTAAAATGCGTTTAATGGAAAGTGTAATCATCTAACGATCTAAAAAAATAAACTACTAACTCCTTGCTTAGTGGAATAGGGTTGCAGCGAAACTTATGTAAAACTGAAATTTCTGAAGATGTAATTTTATTAGGACCTCTACGCGTTATTGTATTTCACTAAAATAATTGATGTGTGCTCTCAGCGAAGGAAAACAGCGAGAAATCAACATTTCGAAAACATGGAAGTGCTTTTGTAACGCGTCTTTTTACCCGACTGCACAAAGCATTATTTCTGTTTAAATCCTAGGATCTTACTGTATAAGTACACAACCTTTTGAATAATGTCACAAAATTATTCAAATTGTAGATATGTAGAAGATATATTAAAAAACGAAACGAATAGAAATGTGACCATCAGTTTTTATCCAAATATTTTATATCTGAGTTTGTCATATTTTTACTTAGGAATTGCGCGGTATGATCGCTAGAGTATATTTCGGTTTATCATAAAGTTAAAACGTATATTTGCATCCAGTATTACTTATCCCTACCATTTGTGTAAGCAAAGATAATCTTTATTAGTTTATATCATGTTTGAGAATTATCCACGTCAATTAGCTATAAAATGTGCAAAGCTTACTGCCAACCCTACATCTCTTTCGTAACGTATGTACTTGCTTGTACGATAGCATAAACATGCTGTATAATTTAATGTTCTCGTTACAACTCCCGCGTCAACTCATAATTTTCAATTTGTGTCCACGACCCTCGTAAATACTATGAGCATACATCACTGTTGACTCGAATCAAGGAGATACGAATCCAATAGCAAGGAAGAATATACTAGAGGGTCTATGGTACTATAATCAGGACTTATTTTTTAAGCTGGAGGGAAACTTTTTTATTTATTCATTGTGTTAGGTATCAATAGTTAATGCTACGTTCACTATCCATGCCAGCTGTTACGGATACTTGCTACTCGTGGCAATCACTGGCCACTTGTGAGGATTCTTAGATTTTCTTATAGAAAGAATAAACAATCTGATTAAAAACAGTTCGCGTCTGCCCAGGAACAGTTTTCTTCAACCAATCCTAGAGTCGTGTGGTGCAGGCGGCGCAAGCGAATGAACGCTTAGAGACCTCACATCGTTTGGTACAAACTAGACGATATCATCATTAAATATTTTATCTGCCTTACATGTAAACTGTAGAATGAGCTGACTTCTAAGGTATTTCCGCTGAATATAATTCAGACCCGCTTGAAAAAATGTAAAAAGAGCCCTTCAGATCAGGCAATGCCCCTGATGTTGCAGATACCTATCAGTAAACGACGATGAGCGCTTTCGATCAGGTGGGCTGTATGCCTGTTACCTTGACATAACATAATGAAAAACTGCAAAAACATAGCTTACAATTTTACTATTGACAAAATCCAGATGTAAACAATAAGGCACGAAGGTAGATCAAGCAAAACGTTTACATGCACCTTTTGAACGCTACTGGGTGCTAAATAAAGTTCCTTGCAATTCAATTTGAATACATACTTGGAGTGCGGTATGTTTTACGATTTCCAAACAGCATCCTCAGTTTGAATATCTTATTCATCATCTAGAATTCTATCTAATCCAGAGGCTTTTATTATGCAACAAAAAGTGGCTGTATGCAGAATATGCAGTCTAGTGTGAATTGGAGTTAACTGACAAGTGCGTGAAGATAAATGAGGGTAATCTGTCAATTGATATGTATCCAAATTGTGTATATGTGGCCTGTAAGTTTAGTTAGTATATGTGTTTTAATGATGTTGATTACTATAAATTATACCATTTTTTATTTACTTGTATTAGAAAATTAGTAGAACTACCATTTTTATTTTTTAATAAATACTCATTTAATGTATGCTCTTTACTTAGAGTTTGTGCAAAAGTTACAGTGACAAAAATACCAATAAAACGTAATAATTTATCTCTCAACTGTTGTTAAATGGTATTTTATATTACATATTGTACCTACATAATCTCAACATGGTAATAATGTCTTAATTTTAATGACCACACTGTTGCAATGATCATTGATTATTCGACGTATCGATTCAACTTTATCTAATTTTTAGATAAAGTTGAATCGATACGTCGAATAATCAAAAGCTTCAGAACTGCATTCACTCGGGAAACCAACCGCTTAGTTTTCTCAAAACTTTTCTTATTAGGTACTTAAGTCTATCTGAAAGTTTAGGGCACTTGCTTTAATTAAAGTCCTCCCTGAAGCGCAACGCAATTACTTGGCCCGTGTAAATGCAAATAAGTTTAGAACACCCTGTTGTTTATGTTCCCAACTGTGACCGGTTGGCTTCCAGCTGATCACACCGTGTCATTTCTGTTCTCTTCGTCGTAGCTCGTTATAATATGGTAGAGCTACTTGTAAGCTCGATCGGGGGAGTACAACCATCATATCTATTCCTGCCGCCAAGCAATATGCTCACATTGATGTGTTTTGGTTTGAAGATGCCGGTGAAATTATAGGTAGCTAAGAATTTTCATCATTATGTCTTTGGGTCGCGTAGACAACGCGCGATTGATACCGTGTCAATGGTGTCATCTTGGTTATCCTCAACAACGCAGGACTAGTGCAAAGCAATAACGACTATGACAAACACCATGCTTGTGACACAGATGCTTTTTGTATACTGTTCTAAGTAGAATAGACACTGGCTTCAAAAATATCTGTGACCATCTCTGAGTTCCCAAATGAATAGTAGGTGCCTACGTCCGCAAAGTTATGGAGAACGTTCCATAAGTTTCACCACAACATAACTTTTGTAAGTTTGTCTGTAGGTAAAGTTTTGGGAAGCTAGGAGACATGCTTCCGGCGTAATGAATGAGTAAAGTTGGCTTCTTATTTCATTAAAAAGTTTGTCAAAATTTATAAGGTAAGAAATTATTCTTCATATCAGTTTAAAAAACGAGGAACGTAATTTGTTATTTGTTTGCACGTCTGTCTACCTACATATTTAGGTAACAAAAATGTCAAAATGTGTATTGCTAAATTTAACAGTTGTTTATGGTGGGTATAAAGTTCCAAGTTCCTGGCAAACACAGTTCCAAGTTCCTGGTTACCTTGTCTGACTAATGTTTTAAAATAAAAAAAAACTGATAGAACATTTATTTGTTCAAATGCCCGTTAAATAAACAATATCCAAGAAACAATATAAGTATTGGCATATTAATTAATCCTTTTTCTATGAACAATCAGTACTTTTAGTTGGAGTAAGTTGATTTTCTACAGAAAAAAGTATGGGATTGACATAAGCAATCAAATGTCACATGACATTACTTGGCTACTAAATTTCTTGACTAGAAAATCAATTTGGCTACTATTGAGCAAGTCGGACTCCATTGGTGCTGCGCTGCAGAAAAATTGCGTTTTTTTTTGTTCAAAGTAAATTTTGGTCATATATTATTGGTTTAAAATTAACCAATAATATCTGGCCGGAAAACAAATCAGAAAATATCCATCTTATAAAGTTAGTTTCAAGAACATGATTAAGAAAGTTCAAAGCCCTCAAGGCTGCGCGATCAAATAGCAGTACTTTAACAGCACGACTGCGCAATCCATAACACTTGAGATACTGCTCTCATGCTTCCTTTAATTTGTGCTACTGACGATTTATTTGCGTGAGTAAATGAATCGGGGCGGGCAAAAGTTATTTTTGTACCAGTGCATTTTTAATGAGATAGAAAAACAAAGAGTTTACAAAACACCAGAAAGGTGGTCTTAGACGTAGGTGTATGAGATTTTCTCTTAGCAATTTGAAACAATGTTGCCTATATATTTTGACATCTATAGATAATAATGTTGAAGACTATGTACGGACGATCATGGAATCATGATTTTATACGTTGCTTCTAAGGGGTCCTCAACACACATTTATTACAGTTCTGATTTTGTAAAATATATAAACATTTTGTGTAATATTTTGCTTACCTACCAAGTTGAAGTACAAGACTAGTAAGACCTTATGGTGATTTAAATTGAAAAGTTATAATTATTCTGTAATGTAATACTCAGATAGGCTTTACAGAATATTTAAGATCTGGCTTCCTCAATATAACTATACCCTCTTATTTCCCGTACTCATAAACAAAAGGCGTCATTGTAATGAAAGATTTACTTGCATGATTTATTGGTTTGTACATCAATACTGGACTCAATGATAAGTTGACCTCTTGAACGGGGCAGAGCAAGTATTGAGTTACGATATGAGTGCTATAAATTACGTGTTGTAGTAAGTCAATGCTCTTTTGCAATTCCAAAGTTTTTTTGTTCTAAAAATATATATTCCTACCATTGATTTTCCGGCAAGCTGTGACATAGGTTTGTCTTGCCCTAAACATAGCTTTGTTGATTATTGTCGTTTGCAATTTATCTACGTCATCCTCGAAACCATTTGACACAGCTCCTTTTACCCAATTGAGCTAAAATTTTGCGCGCCCTGTCAAGTTCAGATCACAACGCAATATTAAAGCGACAAACAAGCTGATCTGACGATTGTGATGAAATGTAGATAATTATGGATATTTTCACACAGCATCATCTAGCCTCAAACTAAGCAACGCTTATATTATGGGAACTACATGATTGATACTCGTATACTACTTATATACTTTTAATGACAGAACTTATCGATTGATAATAGGAGACTGAATCTATTAGGGCTCATTTTAATCTGCATGACGTTTTGAGTGTGATTTTAATGACATTGTTTCACAAAAGATATTTTGCTATAAAAAACTACAAATGCCTACTTATTTACTGCATTTCATATACAACAATTTAATTTTTCATAAAGTTCATCATATAAAATTGGTCGAGCCGTCCATGCTGCTATATCCTATAAATTGCGTGTGGCTGAGAAGTTATTCTCCATTCGTATAATAAATAGTCAGCTCCGAGGTTGGTCCGTTTCATTCCACAAATTGAATGCGTGAACTCAAATTTACGTTCCGTTCCATCTACCGAACGGCATATTTTTAATTATTTGATCAGACAACACTGATAAATCTGCAGTAATTGGTCGGCCAGTGTTACCTTGTAATAAATTCAATTTCACGCCTTTAAAGCAATTCAAGCCATGAATTTTAAACAAATAGGTCTTGTAAGCGACCCTTTTGATAAAGGTTGAACTGTTTAATTTTGTTCCATTAAAATATGAATGGTTAAATCATTTATAATTTTCACAAAATTTGAAACCCAAGCAGAAAAGGGAATAAATTCCCTTTTCTGCTCCATCATCAAATCCTGATCACCATCTATAACCTAATCATTGAGAGAAATCAAATGAGCTCACATACGATACCTCTGCTTTAAGTTGTTGAGGAGTTGGGTATCCTGCAGATTCCAGGTTATGCCTCAGCATCAAGTCAAGGTTACCATGTTCTCAAAATATCATTGAAGTAACGGGATACCAAATTTCGAATCGATCAGACCTGTGGAAAATGCTCTCATTCCCTTATCAAAAAGAGCTGATAATCTTCAAACAGCTGAACAAACGGTGAACAGGAACTCTGAGTAGAACGAAAGAGTTATGATAACAACAGTCAAGAGTGCTCGACTAACGTGACAAGCAAAATTTTTCGATGGTAATGAAAAAGTTTCGACTATTGCTGTATATTTTTATTCCTCACATCAGTATCCCCTCTACTTCCCTTTGAAGGCCGTCAACTAGATTTCCATCCTTTTCCTACGTTCTTGATTAACCAAAGCCACGGAATATCAAAACAGGAAAAATAATCTCAATTGTTGCTAAGGTCGCGATAGGTTGTTGGTGACAGGTGATAAGGCAGCGAGAGGACGTTGACGTTTTTACTGCAAAAGATATCGCATGTGATAAATGACGCACAATCCACTGGCGAGTTGTATGGGTTTACCATAGGATATCTATTTCAGAGGCTGGAAATGTATAACGCAACCTTTTGTCACATGTAGATGTAGTGAATAACGTATTTTAATTATTAAAATGTGACGTTCGAAAGAACTATAATCAATTAAATATGCCACAATAGCTTTATGAATCAGGCCCTTTAGTTATAGAAAATCACTGCTTGTACCTATTACTATACACCGCACCACGCAAAAGTCATCAGAATTTCATGCATTTTCATGAACGCTGTTACGAAAATAGTTTACGAGTCACCTACAAATTATTTTAGTGTTGGGCAAGCATGAACTTTTATTTTGCATATCGCTCCAAAAAGTTTTCACTTCCATGAGTAAATTAATTAATTTCCTAATAATAAGTATGTTTATAAAAACAGTGATCTTAATTTCGAATTTTTAATAGATACATTACCAATATACAAGTATACATTGCATTATCAGAAACAAAGAATCGGACCTATTGTTATAAAGAAATTATTCAAATTTTTATCAAAAACCTACAAGCTTTTAATTTTAAAATGCAAAAAAAATGTTTTTTTCATCAATCTTAAGATTTGTGAATATGAATGTTCTACCAAGTTTGAATCCCTGCCATGAAAAAGGTTTTAGGTCAATCGATCTTTAATGCTAAAATTATAGTAACTGTAACTATAAAAAAGGTCAAATTTGAAATAAAATTAATTCGTGAGTTTTCTAAAAATCCTTACGGCAATTTTTCACTCCATTCGCGTGCCTGTGACATGGTGTAGGGTATCAACAAAGTGTGCAATGGCGCGGAAATATCGCAACCTCTCCCGGGCAGACATTTCGTTCCTCCTCGCTAGCCACGCTCATTATCTGACGTTCGGAATGTTCCTTTGTTGGTTTTAAGTTGCTTTATTTACCCCGCGATGTGCTAGTGAAGAGGGCGGAGACTTGAAATAAATATTATAATGTTATGAATGCAATATAATTTTGTACAATATTCGAATTATCTTTACTTCAAATAATTACTTTAAAATGAAATAATGTACTTCTAAGCGCTGATCTAATCGAATTACGCACACAAATCCAACAATAATAAGTTAATTCTTGATAATGTCATTTTATTTAAATTCGTGACAGCACGAGCCGTTCAACAAACTACAATCCCACAGATCATTAATATGTGTCATCAGAATTGGGGAATAAAATAAATAAATGATGACGTGATCATAATTCATTCCCCGCGCTTCCGAGCGGAGACGCGCAAACATCCGGTAGGGGAGACACCCTAGTCCTAGCGCTGCCATCTTGGTTTGGATTTCGAATTTTAATTGCATTATTTGGATACTATAGTAATGGGAAAACTTTATAGTGTTTGATGGTTTCATCTATTAGTTTAGTTTGATAGGGTTCAGAGTTTGTGAGGTTTTTGATTTTCATTAAAATAAAATAATGTTGTACCAACTAAGTACAGCCTTGGGGTATGCCAGAGGGCTATAGAGCACAGTATCTTAAGAATAAAACTGACTTAACGAATTAGAAACACGATATTGCGTTCAAGTGTCCCAGAAAAGCTAAGAGCGAAAATTACCACTGACCTGGTACTGGACAGATGACGGCCATGTGGAAGGCCCGGAGAAAAATGGTGGTATGAGCTGAATTTCTACATCAAAGACTGGGCCCAGCTAGCAGAAAACAGAGAGGATTGGAAGGAGGGAAGGAAGGTCTTTGCCCTGCAGCGGGACAGTATAGGCTGAAAACAAATAAACAACAGATGAACTTAGCTATAATGCTATTGAGCATTAAAAGTTATCTGGCATACAGAAACATGAAATTTATATAGGTAGATGATATTTTTTTTTTGATGTTTAGGGATTTTTTTTACTACTTCCCACTTTTTAAAATGATTTTATGAAACACGCCCATATCCTTTTTAACCCTTATCTTAATCAAATTTATTTTTCACTCTTGTTAAGTGCGTTCAACAAAAGCGTTGGCTCTCACATTATTTAAAATTATGGACATCCTACCGACCACTATAGGTCGAGCTATTCGACTTTCTTTCGTGGTTCTATGGGTGATATTTTTACATCGGGGAGGAGTGGCTCATCATGAAGTGGTCAAGTTGTTAATAAATAAATTAAGAACGCGGGCGTTGATTGAATTAAAGAGAAGGATTTATGTTTTGTACCAATTTAGCAACGATGTGAAATGGCGACTGCATAGGGGCTGTTGCACTTAACTAAAAGTTACATGCTTTATTACAGGTTTTTATAATACGCATTACCTATATCTATCAATATCCTTGTTATAGATAGATAGACAATCATTTATTCAAACTACCACTTACAAATTATATTTACTTTAATATTGCAATAATAACTATTCGCTTAGTAATGAAAATAATAATTTATTTGACCATAACTTGCCTTTTTAATTATTATTATTATTATTAAAGTAAAAATCCGTGTACTACATGCTAGTATGAATGTACTACAAGTAGGTAAGTATTAAGAAACCACATTAACATATAAGTATGTTTTGATAACTTGTCTCATACAGACGATATGTAGCTATGTTAACTGCGATCACAGTCATGACACTTTAATAACGAGTACATAGCCGAGCTCTAACTCCTAAATAGGTTTCCCTGTACTTAGGATATCAGCTCCCCCCCTGGTAAAATATCGCATTCATGTGTTAGGTGTGTACAGTAAAATATTTATTAATACACATAAAATAAAAATAATTTTACGTTTGTCTAAGGCCGCCACTTTGCGCGTATAATATCTGAAATTAATAGTAATAACTACCTATATTAAAATGAATAAATGTGTATGACATAGGGTACCTAACAGTTACATACAGATTTTAAAAAATGAGTTTCTTCTACTAACGAATTACTAAAATACATCAATTAATCCTCTTAATTCCTAGATATGAATTACTTATGAAGATTGTATAACCGAACTAGTACACGTACTCCTATAAAAAATATTATTATTTCAGTTTTTCATAAATTTTCCAAACGTGTGCTTCCATCTATGAAACTGCCCGAGAACTAAGTAGTTTAGAGGCTTCCACGCAATCAAATTGATTTTAAACACGAACCTCCGTGGCGCTGTAACCCGTTTGCAAACCTGCAAAAGGTTATTTTTATAGAACGATGAATAACATTACGTAAGATGTTAAAAACTCTGAAGGAAAAATATAAGAGTAACTTGACTGTAAAAGAGTATGAACGCTTTGTTTTTCTTTTATTTAGGTGGGACTTTACTTGCATTTTGCGATGTAGTTACTATGAATTTTCTTTCTTTTGTATGTTATTCTTTTCAAGTATAATAAATGGTCATTTTCTTACACATTGAGCACTTCATGTTTTTTTTTTTGTACCAAATCTCTCATCAACCTATCTCCAAAATAGAACGCATACCTATTGAATACCATCCGTCGGTCCGTCCCTCTACCCCACTATCCCTAAAGTGAGTGGTAGTATTGATAAGCGCAACCCTCAGGTCAGGTCGCGAACAGTTCTACAGATAAGTTCCGATTTAATACGTTAAAAGGTGCCCTTAATGGGGTCATTCCCATTCGTTATGGGGCGACTGTACCGTAAGAATATCTCTAATAGTAAGCTTCTAAGATTTAAGTACGGAATTATTATGACTGTATGAGTATACTTTCCTTATCGTACTTTTTTATAACAATGTAGGTATTGTTTGCATTTTATGAAAGAGATATCTTGATCCATTTGCCGGGTATATACTTAAAGTAAATCTTGTTACTAACTTTTCGATCTATAAAAAATCTAAAATTGGTTAAGTACCTAAATAAAATAAATTGCCAATTGCTTAGAAGGAATGTAACTGGTATGTTTATTATATCATCATAAATTGTTATTTTAGTTAAAATTATATTTCCTACATATAATTTATTCATTAGCTCACCTGTTAAATATTTATTTAGATTTTTAAATTGATGTTGATTATTTCGCTTTGACTTGCTCAAATAAATTTGACACTTTTAATTAATATTTTTGTAACTTGGCATTAATGTTAGGAAGTTGATTAGTTTAACCATGAAAATACAATTTCTATTTATGTTACAAAAACCGTCCAAAAAACGAATAAAAAAGTATCACTGTAAATCAATCTAAATATAAAATTATTAAAAGAAACAGCAATGTTCGTCTCCTATTAACATTACAACACTTGAGACACTTTTGAAGCATTGTCGGCCCTGTAAACACAGTTTTATAGTCTCATGTCTCTATTTCACTGGCAACCATACCTTAAAAACCAAGACAGCATGTAGGTACTACGTACGAATAACATATTGGCAGCAGAAATACATTTTATTTCCAAATCTGACATAAAATAGCTAATGATCTTAATTTCTGGGATCTGGGTGTTTCCTATGTATAATATTTATGTATTTACAAAAAAAAAATATAAGTAGAATATCAGTTATGTAGTTCCCATAACACAAGTTCTGCTTACTTTGGGGCTAGATGATGCTGTGTGAAAATGTCCAGCATCATTTATTTATTTATTATTTCCACCAAAGAATTCGTAAAACCTGTATTTTTACAAGAAACACAGCAATCTGGCGGAGTGATACACTCAGCGGCTAATCTTTACGACTCAACTTGTGTCAACTTTACGGCTAAACGGTTGCTAATGGCGTATACACCCGACGGCCACCTCGCCTTAACGCTTTTAAAACGACCGATAAACTATCAAGCTTGCGTTTTATTTTGGATTTACATGAAAATTATATTCCATTAAGATCTTGATTATACCTAATACTATATTTCTGCTTTGGTTTCCACCAACCACAAATTATTTGAAGTTAATATAATACCTAATGAATTTATTTTATTCGTAAAGAAAAACAGGTTTATAACTTGATAGGAAGGTATCTAACTGATTTTGAAGAAGCAAATTTTTTACGTAACGCAGGGAAACCAAGAAAAAACAGAAGACACAACGAAGAAGAAGAAAAATACTTTTATTTTACTTTTCGTTTCTGCAGGTGCGTAGTTTAGCCATTATAAGGGGAGATTTCTGTGCTGAAAAAAAAATATGACACACATTATTTAATTTGCTTTGTTACTTACAATCATCAGACTGGAGTTATCTTCTGTGAAGATCTTCATCAACATTATCCACGGCCTGACTTCACCCACCGCTGGGTATAGGCCTCCCTCAATCCTGCGCTAGTAAGCCCACGGCCCACAATTTTGACTAAGTCGTCAGTCCATCTCGCTATCGGCGTAGAGATAAAATATATCTAGAAGATTCATGATTTCCTGCAACTTTTACAATTTCATCAGCACTTCTAATTTCTCTTGTCAATGAAAGTCCAAATACTGACATGCATTTCAACTTTTAATAACGACTAAAGGACGATTAGAAAATTACAGCTGCCTAAATTGCATCGAGCCATGTTTTTTTTAACTTATATCATGCTTAGCATTTCAGAGCTTTATCTTTATAACAACTTAAATATTATGCCGAGACAAACGGCCCACCTAATGGAAAGCGGCTACCTTTGCCTATTAGGCATCTGCAAAACAAGGATATTGCTAATTTATTTTATCCCATACTAGCTAATGTAAAAATAGTTAGGTACTACACACAAGTTAACACACAATTTAGGACACAGTTCTAATGTACTTTTTAGAACTGAGTTTATGCAAAATGACTAGGGCTAGTGACCATCTTTTAAGGAACATAAACGTCATCAGACGAAGCGATGACTCGTTTTGTCCAATTAATTTTGTTATACTTTTTCTCTTTCCGAATTGTTCCGCGGGATATTTTTACTTTTAAGTATTTATGTAGCGATTTACGACCCATACCTACATGGCACCCAGGCTAAAAAAATGTCTTTGTTTATCAGTGCGTTTATCGGTTCATATTATAAATAAGAGTAAAAAAATAAAAATAATCATTACCTACATACTGCTATTATAGCACCTACTTCATAAAAATGCGATAATTAGTAAGAAATCACTTAATCAAAACTTTAAATTAGCAATTCATAACACAAAATTATTTTATTACTCATGATTATATACTTATAAGTAGGTATCTAATTAAGTTATAAGGTTTGAATAACTTTTATAAATTTTCCGCAAATGTGGAACATAATTAAAAACAATATGGTAATTTCTAGGCCCAGATAAGTACATCAGAAAGAAGCAATACTAATTACAATCCCAGTGTTATGGAATTAAAGTTTATAATAGCATGCGCAATAACGTGGAATTTACATATACACAAACATAAACATATTTTTTTTTTTAACGTGAGAAAAAATCACCTATTTAGTATTTCCTGTCAAACTGTATAGGTTAACTAGCTGCGCCCTGCGGTTTCACCCGCGTAGGTTTCGATTTTATACTCGTGACAACTTCGAAATTAAATGTCTGATTCGAATGAATTAAAAAGTATTTTACTGCTACATAAATACCCTTGATGATAAAAGTATTTATTTGAATAACAATTAATACTACGATAAGAATGTAACCAAATTTTGTTTCGACCGGCGATAATTACATTTTAGAACACAAAAGTTACTAAAGTGACTTAACTATCATAGTTAGATATACACATATATCCTCGAGGACTTTTTTGTAGGGAATAATGAGTACTTTAATCATGTAGTACATCATTTTTATGTATCAATAGTTTTCTCAGCGCACGCCAAATAATGAATTTTATACACAAAATTTTGCTACTTTGGGTTATATTATTGTAATTTTCTTAAAGATCTCTACTTCGTGATAATTTAGTTTTCTATTAGTGAAACAATGGTTAAAATCGGTCCAGTAGTTTCGGAGCCTATTCGATACAAACAAACAAAAAAAATATTTTCTCTTTATAATATTACTTTAGATGTAGGTTATATTTTTAGAGCAAAAAATATTACAAGCGTCGTCGTTGTCAGAAAAGAATTAAATTTTGTGACAAACCAAGTTTTTTGCTGTATTATTTTGATTACATAAAAATTCAATAGGTAGATAGTTCCATGTACTATCTGAAATTATACACACAAGACACTTAAAAATTGGCACGTTGCCTCTAAAAACAAAATAAGAAACAAGACAAAATAACAAAATTAGCATGTGTTCATAACATTTTCATTATTAATGAACGGTGTGACTTTTTTAATGGAATAAAAAAAAACTTGTTTGGGCTTTTGAATTGTTTTAATATTTTTTCTGACTACTAGGATGTACTAGGAGAGAGATGATGAAAATTATCATATTTTCAATGGATCACAGAAAAACAGTCGTGTCTGGACTCATTTGAAAAGTAACCAGGGTCTGTTTAGCCGAGTCTGTTGATGGGTACAGCGGGGCTTGAAAATCCCCCTTACGAGGCTGTGAGCGTTCCTCTAGTACATAATATTTTTTGAACATTTATATTGACTCTACTTAGAAAAGAATTCATCAAATGATGACTAATTAGTCTGTAACATCCTTTGTTAAATCCACGAATTACTAAACGCACGTAGCCATTAATGTATGCACCAAGATCATTCTGCTATTCCTCTCTATATCAAGTAAGCATGTTTATTAAAAAATAGCACCATAAAAATTAATGTTTCAAACAAAATAATTATTTGGCAGTGTAAAGAGACCGCCCTGTGTCGTTAACGGTCGCGACAGCGTATTTTAATTAGCGATACACGGGAATGCTCTGAAACTCGCACTGCGCACAGTAAAATATAATAACAAGTAGCATTACTTGGAGATGGTCCGATGCCTTGTAGGAAGATACGACGCACAGAATGTTTACTCATCTGTGGTACTAAATTATAGCTTAGGCTAGGTCACGCGTGTGGGAGAAATCGGCTTAAATTTACGTAGGTTATAAATTGATATTTCTATATGATCCTTGTGATTACAATGAATAAGACTTTGATTTTTAATAGTTTTCAAGTGGGCAACTTATTGATCTGCGTCGATAGGCTTCGGTGGCTTGGCATGCCAGTTAAGTTCTTTTCCACGAGAAAACCTACCGAGACTTATCCAAATCTGCTGCCACATAACTGACGACCGTTGCTTGCATGAATGTAAGCATTTGTGGTTCGACTATCAAATACAGAACTTGGTGCTAGTTACTTACATAGTGATATTACTGCTTGTAACCATGATATTTACGCATACTGTGTGCTAGCTTTGTGTGGGCCCCTTTTGCAAAATTATAATCACAGTTACACACTCGTGTGTACAGAGCCTTAGCTGACAACGTATGCGCTACGCGTTATAATTAGAAATTAAAAGTTAAAAAGCTTGTTTCGTGTTTTGACTAACTTTTGGAGCGCTTTTTATTTGAATACCAATGAGACGTTTAGTTTTTTTAGGAATCCGTCCCCAGATGGTGTAAATACCAAACCTTCGATGTCTGTCTGTCTATATGTTGTCACAGAGCTGCATTATTTTATCTTGAGTATATTGCAAAATTAAGAGTATATTACACTTGGTAGGTACGAATTACAAGTAATTGGCAATTTTTTTACAATAAATTAATAAATATAATAAACAATCAATAATTAATTCAAACAAATAACCCGTTGATAGATAAATTTTCTGGTATTATAATAAAAATCAGTTCGAGTGTAGTGCCAGACATTTTCTTTCGATTTCTTCAAATATTAAAACTCTTTTAAAAAAACTGAACCATTCAATATGATAGTATAGCTAACTAATAGAAACAAATGCTGTAGTAACTTAAATTTAAGAGAACTGCGATACGCCAAATTTAAAAAAAAAGTTTTTTGCCATATTTTTTTGAGGATACTAAACTTCAATAACAATAATAATAGTTTAACAATAATAATTATGATATGTATTTTTTCCAACCATTCTAATGTGTTTGATAATTATTATCGTTTTATTACATAAGGTGATGAAACACTACACTTCTCGGCCAACCCCACCTTAATCCCTGTATAGCTGGATTATAATTACAAAGTGTAGTTCAGTGTTTAATTTGAAACTCGACAACCCTAATTAGAGGACCAAAAACTAATAAAAGATAACATTTAAAGTCATGCTGAAACCACTTTCATCAGGAAAACTTTGCCAATTAAAATTCCTATAACGAGTACAAACCATCCCGTTTAATAAATACAGACACTCTAGTAACTTACCTACTCACAAAAAAAAAATACTGCCGGATATTAATTACACTACTCAAAATTTATTTTACTTACATACCAATGCAATATATTTCCTATTTACTCTTTTCTTGTACGAGTACCTTCCTAAATAGACAATCTAGTTTCGAGCTTGGTATAGTTTTTGATTTTATTTCCAAATATGAAAATAAAAGCATGAGTTATGTGCAGTTTTAGGAACTTCACAAAATGCGTGAGTCCTTGCATATTCAGATATTTTGGATAAGTTTTACGTTGATATTGTATAAACGGGAATTTTCACGTACTGCACTATCGGTGAAGGCACTGACTAAGTTTCCACTCATTCCAAACGACGCGACGCGGAGGCAGAAGGTCGCGATCACTCACCCTGATGAAGACTGTCGGAATGAGTCGAAACTTAGTCGGTGCCTTCACCGATAGTACAGTACGTGAAAAATCCCGTTTTTACAATATAAATAGTCATGTTCACGATAGTTTTTGGAATATTTAAGTTGTTACTGTTTCATGGTATTTGAAGAAAAAAAATGTTGAATTCGCCAATTTCAGTTGATGGAAAGTTTCATGTCGTTAAAGATGTAGCACGCTTGACACTAAGATACCTATATACCTTCGCCTTGTAGTCTGTTTTTATCGGACCAATATCCTCTGTTTTTTTAATATATTTTATCCGGATATATATCTAAAAAGCCGGACATCAGTGACTTAAACATCTTAACAGATGTCAGGACAATCCTAGTCCCCTCTAATTTTCCTTGGAGATATTTAAGCGGCATAAATTCCTTAGGCTGAAAAGAAACTCTGAGAAAGAAGCACTTCTACATTTTTACGGCCGAATCTCATTCGCCCCGAGTTGTCTCCTTTAAATTAAATTTTCACTCCTAATTTGAAAGTATAATGTCATTTCACTAGAATTCCGTTATTAAAACTTTTAAATCATTCGGAAGTTTCCTTTTGTGTTCAGGCTGTTCAGTGTTCGCAGTTAGGGTGGGTGCTTTTGATTTTTTAATCAATATGGGATCATTTCTAGTGATTTTTTACGAGTGCGCCATTCCGGCGGCATCAAATTGTCATTAGCCACTTGCGTATCCGATATTGCTTTACTTTTGAAACTGCTGAGATTTTATTGAATATTTAATTTCGACTCTCTCCCCATCAGGGTGCAATTTTTTATGATCGATACTTTACTTCAGGACAAGATTTAACCGGTTTGTTAGGCAGAAAAACTTTGCAAAATATAATCTATTTCTTATCTTGTTGTATTTAATAAATCTAACTTAGGGCATCGCTGCCTGAATGTTTTTACTACATACTTGAAAATAAAATAGTAAAAAAACACGCCACATCTGTTAAGATATACCACGCTCTACCAGCTTGCGAAGAACAACATCTGCTGATAAAACAAAAGGGTTGACGTTTGACAGTTGTAAAACGTCTCGTCATGTCACATAATGGTCAATAAAATTCGTCTGGAGTCCTTGACACACAGACACACTGCAGACGGTTCTTTTATAGACCATAAACATTTTACTAGCACGACCTTGGATAGGGTCTGCAATGAGGTCGTTGCACTCGAGTTTATCGCTGTTTCGGAGTTATGATGAGAGGATACACGTGGTTGGGTTTATTTGCTTGATAAATGGCAGATTAGTTCTTTTTTATGATAAAATTTACATGGGTCATATTAATGTAGACATAACTTTTTTGAGTTCAAACAAATAAGATTATGGTCATTTCGTTTAATTTAGCAAAAAAGTGTATTTTTGTAATCCTGGTGAAAAAAACTACGTTATTGTTGGAAGGTATCTTAAAAGCAGCATTTGAAACCATTTCTCCCAAAGGAAGGTAAAGAAAGCACCTTTACAAAGTATAATTGGCTCATAAACGCTTTAAACCCCAAAGTCAAAATACCTGCCTATTGTTATCCATTGTTAAGTACGGATTGCGAAAAATTGCAAAAACCCTTTATTGCCATCGAATAAAAACTTAGTTGTAAAAAAATTGCAATTCAATGGTAAACAATAAGAAACTTATAAATGAATTGCGCAAGGTTTGCCATAAATGCTTTCCAAGAAACTGTAAAAAGCATAGCGTTAAAATAACGGGCTTCGGGAAACAAAAGTTCCTTGTAACGACAATGGAAGGGTTGTCTTTCTTTCGATAGCCAATAAAGGGTTCGAGGGCCAGAATTGTTACCCTTTTGTCCATTGTCCTTTTTGGATAATAACATTGCGCAAGTTCCGTTGTATGAAATATTTCTTGGATTGCCATGGCGAATTGCTTTTGTATACTGACTAAGACAAAAAAAAACTTACTTGAACGTTTGTACCAACCCATGACAGTTTACATATTTTGGTCAGGATGTCAGTTGGTTGCTGACATAGCGTCTACTTCATTTCAGTAGTGTAGTAAAACAGTGATTTGATAAAAACTACTACCTAGATGTTGTTCTAAACTGTGTTCCTATTGAGAAGTTCTAGATACTGATACTTATTGAGGTAAGTTTATCATAGTTTACTAAATAGACTTGATTCGACGATGCACAAAATGTTTAATACTCGTGTCTCACCCAGCCCTAAGCCAGATTAATCTGCCTTTTCAAAAGAAAACATACCAGCATCACATCTAAATTTAAAAATCCAATCTCGTTGTAGAATCAGACCTGAATCCCGACATTCCTTTATCCTCCATTTCTTATCCTACACGGCATAAATCCAATCGACCCATATAACTCTCTGTGACCATTAAAAAGATAAACAACTTAATATAGGCATAATAATAAACAACAAGCCTTACCGTTCATAATTTTATTTATTCACGAAACCGTAAATATCTTCAGGAATAATTCCAGAGGTTCTTCGCGGGATTAAGGGGGAGGTTTGCCTCAGAAAATTATATTCGACTATAACAGTAACCATGCATCACCTGGAGGAAGCTTAATGTGCCTTTTCGCAATCTCGAGGGCGAGGAGAGGCGGCGAGCGCAAATTACTTTTTCAAAGTATTTACATGCAAATAGAAGGCGTTAGGAGTTAGAAGTTTGTGGCTAGACTCACAGGCTGAGGTGGTGCATAGATTAATCTTAAAGATAAAGTTTGGTAAGTCATTAAAATAATTATGTGATAGTAGGTATGTTTTTTGGAATAAAAGTTGATGTACATTTTTTTAATTTATCCTGTGATATATAATGTGAAATTACTTATAGCGATGAGACTTTGCCAAGATCAAAAAGTAGCGCAAAATACAGACTATAATAATTTCTAGTTCGTCAGTTTTAAGTTTAAAAATAAAAACGGAATAACTTTTTATACTTGTTGGTAAACTATTTTCTTCAAAACATTGTTCTACCTGCAGCATTGAGTCTTTTGCGCATAACTTTATAAAATTTTACTGCAGCAACTATACAAAAAAATATGTCGAAACCTTTTATACCTAATCTGCTCACAGCTTCGCCCGTGTGTTACTCAAAAAGTAGCTTATGTTTATTCTACGGCATACTGTTGTATAATATAATTGATTGAGCCTCTATGGGAACAAATAGAAATAAACATTTATCAAAATATTCAAAGGTACACAGACTTTTTAATCTCAAAATAGATATAAAAATCAATCTAGAAACTATTTTTAGTAAGATGACGATGCCAATAATCTACATAGCTTAAATCTTGATTCTAAAAGTGGAATAGGAATGCAAGAATATTAACCTAACCCTAATGAGTAATTTACATTTTGCCACAATCGCTATCCAAATTCGCGATCTACGAAACTCTGAGGTGATATTGCTTAAAAAGCACGCCTTAGCTATAAACCTGATAATTATCATCCATTCTACTTATAAACTTTCATAACGGTCTATACGTCGACTTAGCTGTAGCCTACGAACTTTGTAGTCTGGGAGCCAGCAGTCATTTTCTTACATTGTATAACTGTAATGACATAAATGGACCCGGTTTCAATAGGAAGTTGACCGACCATAATTTGTTTTTCCTTAAAAAAACTGTCGTTTTTATCACAGAAAAACGAGACGCAGTTATTCTAACAACGACTGATATCGAACTAAGCCTTTTTTACGATAGGAAAATGTACTTACACACATGTCCTGATGAGAATAACTAACCAAACCATTACTAGAGTGGTAGTTAATGGTTGCATACCGACTAAAAACCCATCGATATTCCGTAATTCACATCGGTACTAATGAATCAAACGAATCGTCTGAAGACGATTGGGCTACGGGTTCCCAGATTTGACTGCGTCTCTGTCAGTGAACGCCTTCCTTTTGCAAGCCCCTCAGTCCCTCGCACTGTCATATTTCATTACAGAACATTAATTAAAAGCAGTTTTTTAAACAACAACTGCAATGGAAATAACTACCGTAAGTTAAGTTAAAGTTTATGTGAACTAAGTAAGAGCATTAACGCCTTCATTGTTACCAATGTTAATCAGATTTTGCTTGTTCTACCTAAAACATTATTTAATGATCTGCAGTTATTTAAAACCTAAGTCAAATGGCTATTGCGTGATGATTTGCCTTATTCAGGTGTATACATATGATTAATCCATTGTTTTATATTTTTTATAAGTAAAAATATCACTGTCTCCCGCACTTCTACTTTCGGTGGTCCCGTGCCTCTCCCCCTAAGGGGGCGCGCACACCCTCCGTCTTATAATGGGCGCCCAAGAAAAACGGGTGCACGGCTCGGAATAGAAAACGCTCCTTTGGAAATAGCTTTCGTGGAAAGCTAGCGATTTATGCGCGCTACGGGATCTCGGGAAATATCCAAGAGCGGATTTTTAATGGGGCCGTTGTTTCTGTTTTAAGCGCGGCGTGCGAATGGAATGCTAAGTTTCAGACGTGTGTTTTTTTTTGTGAGTTCAGATTATAGGGCTTAGGTGGCTAAAGGTTTTGCTGGAGTAGAGATTTTGACTGGAACATAATTTTCATTGTGAATTCAATAAATAAAATACACAAAATTATATCGATGCAGATTCAGAAAAAGAAACGTCTTTATTAAAAAAAAAACTTATATAGTAATATAGTACTTTACAATTACACAGTTATAAAAAGCTGATAACATTCGGACAATTCTAAATGAAAAACGCGCCCGGCGCTAAGACTCGGCAATTCAAAATCTCATATAAAATTAAATAATTGCTTCAAAAAGGCGACAATAACTACCTTTAAACCCACACAGTAAGCTCTCATTAACATAAAACAGGCTAAACATGAACACAGCCGCCTATCTCGCGACTCCACGCGCGCTGCGTTTTTACTGCGTATTACGAGCGTGATATTAGCGTCGTATTTCACTTATAATTCGCGTTTTGAACAAGGGCGAGCGTGAGCAGTTTTATGTGCTGTGTTATGTTTTGACTTATGACTTTTATGGTGTCAGATCGTTGTAACGGTTAGGTGTTAATGGTTTTATCTCGTTCTCATTTGGACACCTCTTGAATAACTTCATAGCACAATCCATAAACATGAGTAGTATTATTAATGTCAAAGTTTAGATACTTAGATGTTCAGATATTTGTTTCTCCGTAACGGCCACGTTGACTTGGATGCAATTTGATTTCTTTTTAGCATAGGCTTCTTTTTATTCGAGTGCAGTTTAAAAAATATGCTATTTGCAAATTGACCTTTTTATAGGATTTTATCACCTCTTTATATTATGTGACGGTGTTGTTATTTTTGTGAGTGCTTGCTCTTCATAATAATAAAGTACCGACACTAATATTATTACTTATAATGCTTATTTTTTGTTGTGCAGTTTTGTTTCGGATACAGAAAGAATCATAACACATCGAGAATTTAGTGTACAGACAAATCTAACATAATTATCACTACTAACTACTACTGTAGCTACTCGTGTCTTAATTAAATAAATCTCAATCTAAACCTAAAATGATATCAAAACACGATAATTTCAATTGTAGTACTTTTTTGTCCGGTCAGTGTGTTTCATATCAACTTTTGATATTTTGATACTGTTTTTTTTTCATTTCTAACCTAACAAAGTAGCTTATAAATACAATGACTTAACGGACAAAAAAAAACTCTAAAACACTAGCTACTGTTTTTGAATTTTCCGATCAAGTTCAGATTAAATATTTTTTCTTCAATATAGTTAAATTAGGTAAACAGCCAAGATATAAATTGAAGTCGATATAAAATAATTCCCTGCTAACTTTGTATAATTATTAAAAGTTTACAAAGCAAAGGCCCGCAGGCGGCTTTAGCTTGTGTTTTTATAACTATACTCAGACAACACCCATTGTCAGTAAAACGTCATCTTTTATCACCGGAAGTGATAAAAATGCCTAAAATAATGAACTAATAACATCGTTGGCGCTTAGGCCTAAGCAAAATATATTAGTAGGCAAGTAACACATCGTTCCGTCGGTATAATGAACATGGCTCCCTCTAGCGGGGTCATTAATCACCCCCTTCCACCCTCCCTTCACCTCTCGCTTCCCCTTAAAAAACCCCTCTCCCCCGCTTAGAATGTTTCCAATTCATCACGAAACCCCGCCCTTGACAACTCTATATGAAGCCGCTTTGTTCCGAAAGTCCCCTACCGACATTTCTTACAAACTTTCGTACAAACGGATAAGGGACTTACTAGCCATTGCTGTCCACAAAGTTCGTGAACGACTTTGGTCGGTATTTCTTCTAAAAGTAGTCGGGGACTTTCTGGATGTGAAGTGTATTTTCTTGTAATGCCGACTCAGTTGTATGGCGGCCATTACAAATAAATTTCAACTTACCTTTATTTTTTAAAGCAGATTCAATGTTATTTTGTTTCCACGAGTTGTGTATTATGCATTTTGGTTACGTATCTATGACTGTAAATTTTAATTAACGAAAAATATGTTGCACTTATTTTTTTTTATAAATAAAACATGTTCTCAACTAATTCCTATTATAAACAAACTCAGTCAGATCTAGACGCAGAACCGTAAGAATTCCAAGGGAGTAGTCAGAGGCAAGTCCAAGCATTAATATCAAGTATTCCACGTGAAACGTTGCATGCCCATTTATTTATTTATTCAACAAACTGTTTAGGTACAATATTTGTAGGTATTTTAAAACCTATGTTAGGTTTGTCTAGACACTAGGTTCTCGAAGTGTTACTGTATTTCAAACAAAAGTGCACAACAAAAGCATGAGTAATATGTAGGTAGGCCCTGAAATTAACGTTATAAATTTTACTGTAGGTATATAATTATTATGAAGCGACCGCATACAAAAATAACGTCACCGTCACGGAGTATTTAATAGTAATGCAGCAACCTAACCAGTTTGGTGCTGCATCATCAAGCGATCATGCTTCTAGGACTTATGGTTTCGGCTGTGCGTTGATTCACCTCTTGGACTTTGATACTCCTTACATCCCCTTTGAGGGGTACTTTGGGGAAATAATTATATGAGATTTTTATAATTTTAATTAAAAATATTTATGAGATTCAAGACTGCAAGTTCAAGGAATACGATTTTTCGAACAAAGGTTTTCAGCCCTTTTTTCCCTCTTAGGGACAAAATTTTTCAAATTCTAGGTGCACCCCTACACCATAAGAGGAATATAGCCCCCAAGTTTCATGCTTCTAGGACTTATGGTTTAGGCTGTGCGTTGATCCGCCAGTCAGTAATGGAACAGTTTTATATATTTAGATTATACAGGCTTCACCTACCTCTACATAATGCTTGTTGAAATAAGTTAGGATAGGTAATATTTTTTAAGATGTTTTCATAATATTATTCGTAGATATTTTGTTTTTAATTTCAATTTTGGTAATTTATTAATTAGTTGGGAAATTAAATATTGAGAAGTTCTTTTACCATATTCGTTATTAAACTTAGGTTTACGTATTTTTGTGGGTGATATTTTTTGTGGTTATTGAATATTGAGTGGCTTTCTAATACTTGTATCTCTGTGCGAAAGTATTGTTCTATAAGTAAGTTTAGTTCCACTTTTTTATTAATAAGTATAACACCACAATACTTGAGGAGTTCCATGGGGTCTCCTATATAGGTATTTATTTTTTATTTTTGGGGGTGTTAGCAACTGAAGTAGCCTAAATTGAATATTATATATCTGGTAAAGGTAAGTTTTATAAGTACGACCATAGCTGCTCAGGCCATAGGATATTATTTACTAGATTCAGTTTGAGGACAGATTAACGCGTAATAAACAACTTGCGGTCTTATTGTCATTATTGACAATAAGACCGCAAGTTGAGATGTCATCGTTCCATCGGGTGGAGGACCTTTGCAATACCAGAGCTGTCACTTACCCGTTACCTCCCTGAGATATCAAGATGAAAGATCTCATGTGCATGTAATTCCACCTGAAACCATACCCTCAAACCGGAACATTTGAGCTTTGATAATGAAAGAGATGCTGGGAACAAACATCTTCACTGACTACTTTATAAACATTGTCCCCAAAATACTGAAATTATAATCAAAAGCATTATTCCCACTCGTATATCTAACAGTAGCATAATGGGCTGAGCATAAACGTTCTGTAATAGCATTGTAATTAAACGCGTATAAATTAGTATTCATTGGGGCCATTAACTATGTTCTAGCTCCGAGTATTTAACCAGACATGAACTGGTTAACAATATTATGGGAGACAAAAATTTACGATTATCAAACCAAAATCACAAAACTATATGATTGCGTTATTTATTTTTTGTGTTAAAATAAGATATTTCATAAATAATTGATTTTGTCTAGCCAAATAGCCCAGATTTCTCATAAATATGGTATGAAACAGAATTAAGTAACTCATTATTTTTTAAAAATAAGAGTTGGTAGATAAACACCAAACTCAGAATGAATAGTTTCACCAAAACGAAACATTTTTTAAAAATGTCCAAAATAATTTAGCTTAACCATCTTTAACCAAATAAAATACATCTCATTATGGTTTGTTTTTCGTTTCAGAACTCGGCACTCAATTTATTTCGCCTGTAAAAGGAGGTCATACTTCTTCGCAAATGAAGTGCCAGTGAAATACGAGGACACAAAGTGACAAAACAAAGAAACTTCATAAAGTAAACAGAAAGTCAAAATAAGACAAAGACACAGAAGCCAGTTTCAAAAGTGAGTAATATCGATACCTTGACTTAGTTACCGCGGCTTCGCTTGTGTGGTACCCAGATAAAAAGTAGCTTTTGATTTAGGATGTTAATGATAGGTCACGACCAAATTAATTAGATACAATTGCAATTCCTACAACAGTACTATTCCTACTATTGTAGTATTCCTACTATTGTAGTAGTATTCCTACTATTGTAGTATTCCTACAATAGTAGGAATTGCTTCTTGTAATTAAAAAAAAATACTTTAATTGTTGTTGTTTATATTTGTAACAGTCGCCACAAAATTATTCTACCTAATTATTGTACATAGATAACATTTTAATGCTAAAAGACACAGTTAAAAAAAATTGCTAAAGTACTTTTTCTGTTTTTGATGCCTAGTTTTATTGGTCTGTGTATGTCAGTGCATTGGCTAAAAATACACTACGTTCCACGAAAAATAATAATAATGTTGTTGATAGCAAAATAAAGTAAAAGGAGAAAAATATAATGCAACAACTCAGTCTGGGCGGATGCCGACGGCAAGTGACTGTGGACACTAAAAATATAAGCTTGCAAGGAAAATACGAAGAAAAATGAGACAAAATTTAACTAAAGTAGATACAAAAAGTTTTTGTAGATACTTTTTTATTGTGTTTTTAGACATTTTTGCAATATAAAGATTGAAGGTTGTGGGAAGTCGGTGAACTAAGGTTAGCCGACGATCGTTCATAATGGTATCTTTTGGGGGAAGCCTATGCCCAGCTGTGAGCTTCTACAGGCTGTATAGGTGATGAATAAGATATCCTTTTATACTTTTAAATTAAATAAATATACACTCTTTTGTTAAATCACTCTTTAAAAAAATATTTTAATCATAGTTCCGGCCTAATCCAGTTAATTTAACAGTTGAAAAGAAAAGTTCTTGTACTTTTTTCCCCGGATATAAAGTAGCCTATATGTTATACACATAACATATAGAACTTATTACTTAACTTTATTACTAAACATAGTCTTATTCCTAAGATTTTTTAACTACCCCAAAATATGAGTTAATTAACACTTTAAAAAACAAATAACCATAGGCCTCTTCTATTAAGAATAATCTGCAGCAACAGACTTTCTTATGATACCGGTCTTTCGCGTAGGGTATTTCTAAACGTGTCTTCCAGTCTTCAGGGTCCACTTTATCTTTTTAAGCATACCAAATAGAGGGCAATGAGAGGCATGCCCAAATATTGTATTTGAAATAAGTTAGCATTATACCGATGAAAACTAGTTTAACGCATGTTTTGGAAGCCAACGCGATGTAGCCTTCCGAAATAAAATGGAACATTAAGAATCGTTTCGAAAACACTTCCAGTAATGAGGCCGATCGTAAGTTTAACCGGTAAATTACGTGAATGCTATCTAGCGATAGGAGGGGCGAGTTGTGCGTGGAAGCGGGGATGATCGCGATATAAACTTATCGATAGTCTAGTATCGTGTATTGTCTTAATAACTTTGCTAAATAGATTTAAGACTTCATTTAATTATTTAACTAATACATTTTCTCAATTAAAATGTTCAGCTTATTCTATTAGCACCACGCTATAAAAGCTGAGTGAATGATCATAAAAAAACAAGCAGAGTTAGTTGCCTGGTTCTTAAAATTTTGATCGCGTATTATGCACATTTTTAAGCTGATTGTTTGTATAACATTTCAAAGAATAAAAATCTATTAACTTTGACTTTGAAAAAGTTGAATACATCAAAGAAAACCAGTAAATTATATCAACGTTATTAGCGCAATTAGTGACGCAAGTAAAACTTGTCAAAGAACCTTCCTTGAAATCATTGAAAATAATTGCAAAATCCATGTAACAATCGGTTAAATAGTTTTGCATTCCATCATAAGTTCCGCCCCTGGTGACGTTTAGCAATAAAATCTTTGAATAAGAAGCAAAATACCACTTTACAATTATACCACGTTATAATCATGCCACAGAATTTCATAAAACTGTGCTTAATCGGTAAGTCGTTATGCAGGAAAATGAAAATTGTAACAGACTACTGACGAACAAAATAACCTCTTTACTTAAACACAAGTGGATTGAGTTCGTAGGTTCTAAAAAATCCGGCGGTGATAGGTCGTGCGTACCCGTGATCCTCTGGCAAAGGTGCAAGGAAGAACACCATGACGTTTTAGTCAGTAGGAGTCTAATATAATATTCCGCCTGTGAGGGGGGCGAAAGGTAGGAAGGGATGATGGATTTCCTCACGTATAAAAAGCAAAAAAAAAGTGGTGACCATTTACACAAAGACAAAGTTGGAACTAAGTAAGATACAAAAAAAAGTTGTTCCTTGAAACAATGCCATTCAATATTTACCTTGAAGGATTACATTCATAAAAGTATGGCGTATGCCAGACTAGAAATCAAACGTTAAACTAAAATTATATTTCTGAAATCAAACCAAGGGCGACTTGACAAGTTTGTTGTTTGGTGCTTTTTTGACTAGCATATGCCATTGTCGCATCTTTCCTCGGACAATTTTATTAGTGACTGATGAACCCTTAGCAACCTTTTTCATTTTTCTTGCTATATTTAGTCACTTGCACCAAACGCTGGAAACAGCACCACAGCTAGAGTAGTTTATTTGCAATAAAGAAAGTGGAATCCCGGGTCTCGGTCCAATTACCGGGATATACGCGGCAATGCCGGTGACGTGTTACCTAGACCCGGGAACGCGAGTCCCGGGAACCCGAGCAATTATACATATTGCAGCCTACCCAATTGTAGTAAATATCTGGAACAGCGAAAACTATCGTTTGTTTTTGCGAAGTAATTGCGTTTATTGAACTTTTTGAGTATGGGCCTACATTTTTAAAATGATTGAACCAAGATTTTTTTACTCGCGGTGACATGTGTTTGTCTATTACTATTTATCGGATAGTAACACTGTTTTAAGATAGGTTTCATCGTCACAAGTCATTAAGGGCCCATTATTTAAAAGCGTCAATCGAGTCATGGCATTCTGTCTTCGGTTTTTTGTTCTTTCTTATTGTCACAATTCAAATATTATATGATATACACACTTATTTAAGTTACTAGTTTGACAAAATTTAAAACTTTCATATTCCATCATGTATTGCAGGGTGGGTTCCAATTCCAGCCAAATACGGATGACGGCTCGTTACTCTGAGAAAAACTTTCAAATCATTTAACGAAGAAATCGGGGTAAGTGATATATGATAATTAAACCAATCTAAGAACTTTATTTGAATACACGCAAACACACAAGAAAAATAGCATTTCATCTGCTTGGCAGTTGAGGAGAAAAATGGTAACAGACAGACACACAAACAAACAACTTCTTGCCTTAAAAACATAATAATATACAGGTTCCACGCGACGCAGATTATAATAAGTGAATATATCTTCGACATCTTACTTCTCCCTCATCTACATTCCTATTTATAAACGACTATTCCATGGAGCCCTCAATACTTAATACTGCGTCGAAACCGCTTACTTTTACCGAAAAACAAATGAAAATCAATCCGACATCACCCACAAACGTCGTCAAGACAATTTCGATTGTCATTTACTTCGATCCGAAGGATCTTACCCCCTAGCGGCGGTGGGGACACGCAGGCCCATAGCACCCGCGGGACGAATACACTAGTTTCTCCAAGCATATCTTATTGCCCTTTTGTTCATACCCCGGACCGTTAGTTTCATCGCCGACGGGCCGGGAAGACCATCCCAAGCAACCGTGAAGCGAGTTATGCTAAGACGTTGAATTTGTAATACCTTTTCGGTAGTTGGTCAATGTCACTCACTTTTGAAATTTAAATGAATTTTCATAATTTTATATACTATCAAATAAGACCTGAGTTATATTATTGTGATGATGCTCTAGAAAAGTACGCAAGCCTTCTTAACTTTACAATGAGCTCTTAATAATTGCTAACATGAAGCAGTTTAGCAAGCGTGAATTATAAATGGTGAGAGTTCAATTTCCAAATGCACTGATAAATAAACATTATGCCAATTACGTAGCAAGTTTCCATCTGAGTCCAAGATCGCTAAAGGATTAAAACATGCAAATCAAACAAGCGGGAGGGAGCGACCCTCCTTGTCTTATTTATTCATCCGAGTTGGAAAAATGTTGTTTTGTTTACTCCCCTCTGGGGTCAGAAATACGATACCTAGCGTGATAGTTTTGCTTGTTTTTGTACGTAACATTTGGGTAAAGTAATGCCAACTGTCTGGAGAAAGTTATTTTCATTTCTAATGTTGTGTTATTTTGTAAAATGTTATTAGTTCAGTGGGTTGTGGAGTTTGTCGGATTCCTCAGATCTGTGAATTGTTTGCGGTCTTTGGAGAGCACGTTTAACTGTTGATCCCAGCTATAATAAAATTTGATTCGATCTGGAACAAATATCTGCAGAACATGCAAATATTTGCCCTGCAACGTGAAACGAACATGTAGTAAATATAATAAATAATAAATAAATAAATATTGCTGGACATTTTTCACACAGCATCATCTAGCCCCAAACTAAGCAGAGCTTGTATTATGGGAATTACGTGACTGATATACTACTTATATACTTTTTTTTCTAAATTCATACATATCATACATAGAAAAACACCCAGACCCGAGACAAATATTTGCGGATCTTACAAACATTTGTCCCGTGACAGGAATCGAACCCGCAACTTTCCGCGTCTCAGGCGGACCTTTGCCCACTGCGCCACAGAGGTCGTCGAGGAGAATGGCACATGTAGGCGTCGATGATAACAATAAGTTAAAGCAATGTTCGATGTATATAAATATAAAAACCAAATCAAGAGATTGCATGTCTAGATTGAAACGTTGGAGAAACATAGATTGAGAAGTACTCTAGCTTGGCGAAGAGTTATTTTACGGCGCAAAGACAACACCGTCGTTACTTTACGCCGTTTGGAAGTGTTGCATTGCTTTATTCAAGATTTTGGATGAGCTTGACAAGCTGACCAAACATTGTTTTAAAATAAATTGCCAGCATAATTTATATAAATTATCCTTTTCGTTGTATAAACGATAACAAGGTTTGTAAAATCCTTTTTAAAGAAAATCAAGCCGCGTAATTCCTTGGAGCATTTTCTAATTTTCCCTGGAGTTTGAGTGCCACTGGCATTCCACCCTCGCTACCCTTTTTAAGGGGATTTCTTTATGTTGTGAGAGCTCATTCATAGCGTCCATCAAGACTATTCGGAGCATCGTTACGGTCTCGGCAAATGTACCGAAATCATCGCTTCACTGCCGCACGGCGGCGGAGCGCCGACATATTGTAGCTACCTAGCTGATATTGTAATAAGACGTTTCATTCAATTTGGATTTTTATACAGAATTTAGGGGTTTGTGTTCTTTTATTTTGATCGCAGATTGTTATTACACGATTTGACAAAAAGCTACACCAACAGCGTTAATAAACCTTTGTATGAGCATGTTGTTGCAGAATTTATTATACTCGTTTGACTGCGAACCGTGAGTTTTATGAGCAAAAATATTGAGTGTATCCAAGCTAAAGTATAATGGTATCAATATGAATATCCAAAATCGCAACACTACTTTATAATTTGAAAGAAGGTATTAAAAAAATCTTCTGCAAGAAATAAAGAAATTCAAATACATTTTACTTATTAAAATTGAGCATTGAATATTCCGCGGCCACGTCGAACAATGCTTGTGGACATTTTGCGGGGAGAAATTTTGTTTTAATAAAGGACCACCGCAGCCGTCGTCTACAATATTACGGGAACACCCACTAACGCTCTTTGATATTACACTGAAGCATTATTATGTGCTTAGGGTTGACAATCTCTGGATTATGTTGTGTTTAAGATTAAACAGAGATGTTGATGTTTGTTTCAACGTTTTTAACACTTTGAGTTTGTCAGTAAGAACTCTATTTTTACCTTCTATGGCTGGCAAAAGCTTGAATATTTTTCAGCGATTTGTAAAAATACAAATAGGTAACGGGTTTGTAGGGATTTTACAAAAAGCTTACTAATACTTGAAATAGTGAAAGCTGTTCAAAAAGCCTAGACTAAACTGAGTACGTTTAAACGGATATACTTTAATATCTAATAATTAATTATATGAAATGGAAAAAAGTATTTATATACCATTACATTATCAAGTGCCGATAATTAACAGATAAGTTATCAGCATAAACATATGTACCAACACAGCCAACCCTCAAATGAGGCGTAGAAACAAAATAATATACTGCAGGCCCGCGGGTCAAAACGACCAGCGTATGGGACAAAGAGAACGTAAGCAATTAAGATTGGCTACTCCCTAAGCAGTTAATCCGAGAATACGTGCGCTGGGTGTTTATCGACTGCCGTAGGCCGGGTTAGTTTGTTTTGGATTGGAATGGGGGTTTCGGTAGTTGGGTAAACTATCTATAGCTTAAATGTAATCTTAATGGAGTTAATGGACAGTAAATTATATCAGTACAATATGGAATTTGTCCACAGTTTATGTTGTGAAGATAGGAGTTATTATTAGTGTTCCGTTTTTAATATTACTATCATGTTATGCAAGCTCAGAGTGGTGTACGTTATAAGGGTTGGTAAAAATTTCAAGTTCTTTTTAGGCTTGATCATACTAACGTGGTGGTAGTAGCAGTCAAATACATTCACACGAACTTTTACAACCAACCACCCTTTATCGCCACCACCACTGCGCCAGTTTGCCTTACACTAATTTTGTAGCCATTGGCCACTAGGCCCTTTCTAGGCCTTTTCTCATCCCATTAATAACTCTGGTCTGGTATGGACCTAACGCTTGGTGCCCAAGTAAAAACCAACGACAAATTGATTAATAAAAATGTTACGTAAAACTTTACAAGTTGTATAAGCAAGTTGAGCCGATAGGAAATTAAAAATCAAAAGGAAAGAAACTTCGACCGTCCACTTATAAAGTTAACAAATAGAACTCTGCGAAATTGTGAGTACCTAATAAGGGGTATAGAGTGGAGGTTCCAGCACGGCACGTCGGCTTTATGACCCGTTAGTGCTACTGAAATCAATAAAAGTACCGGAATGTACCGCACATGCGCAGTGGAGCCACTGACTCAGCTATTCATTTTATAGCCACTTGTATTTGTAACTATGGCCATTTTGTTCTTCAGTGTTGACGGAAAAAAATGTGCAATCGTAAATACCGTAGGCCTACCTAAGAAGGCTTGTTTTGAGATTGTGAACATCAAATAACTAGATTTTGATAATAATTATTGTTTTGCATTAATTGTGTTTTAGAGGTTAAAGATATATAGACCAGGAGTTAGAACAGCTTAGCAGGAATTTTGAAAACACTTTTTTCTTGACTGTACCTTCACAGTCCGCTACGCCTGGGTTGTCCAATTAAATTTTGCGTTTGTATATCTCTTCACATCACTTATATCTAATGCTGGTATTTGAAGACATTCGATCAAAGATAGTGTCAATTTGCTCCCGATCCGTCTACTTAAAACTACCCCACCTATTGACTTATTTCATTTAGAACTTATTTCAACCTTGTACTCATTGGAGTACTCATTGGAGTATAAGTCCTAAAAACAGTTAAACACTTTATCTGCCTAGACACAGCATGCTAGTTTGTGTACAGTCAAGAATTTTTTTTTAAAAAAATCCTGTCAAGCTTCGTCCTGGCAGTTTAGGTTCTTGTTACGTTATTTTTTGTCCTTTACGGCTATGAACACTCGGTCTACGAATTTCAAAGGCATTGGGTTCTACTAAACGTTAATCTTTTTAAATTTTTAATGGTATAAAATAGAGAAATTATTCTCAAAACACAACGAAGATGAAACGTCGATAAACATGGGATCCCCTGAATGAATTTATTTTCATAAGACGACACGCGCACATACTATACGCATCTACATTATTATTAATAACTCTCAGTAAGAAGCCGTTTCTATAATAATTCGACTCCTAAAATATTCAAAACTCAGAGCAATTCCGAACTTATTGCGTAGAACGTAGCGTTTCTAAAAAGGTATGCAGAAGTTGGTATTGAGGAAATTATTTTGAGAATCTTTTTATTTATTACACGGATATAATGGTCCGTAAATAAGAATAGTTGTGGCTTCAAGCTGTGATTAATGGAGCCTGCATTTATACTATCTTGTATAACTTAACATTAAATTTAATTTATAATAGAATGAAGACATATCTGACCCCGCCTACTAAAACTAATTAGGTGTTTAATTTATAAATTCTCAATTTATTACTATCTATCGAACTTTTAAAATGAAGTTAGTGATCTTGTAAGGAATTTAAAGATGCGATATGTCTTATTTCGTAGATCAAAGTGGAGTTCTTAAACAGAAACAGTTTATTAATATATCCATTAACGTCACCCCGTCTTTGCTCCCATAAATAATCCTGAGCGAAATTTACTCTCTCAGTGATTCACAGGCCACACTTTACGATATTTTTATGAAGTGTTTGGCCATCAAATACATTTTATTATTAAATCACTACTTAGTTAACAATTTTCCAGCCATAAGCATCAGCGACAAAGCTGATATGGGCTTTAACGGCACGACAATTAATTAAAAAGGCATAAACGCCACTTTTATACACCGAGAGCCTATAAAGACTAACTTTTATGCGTCGTAAACGCAATTGTCTGCCGGCCCTGACGGCTTCGATACTGCAGCCTTTGTGCCTTCAATACAACGAACGAGAGGGGTATCTTTGGAATGTGAAACGACGTATGTGCTGAGATAAGAAAGAGGGAATAGAGATATTTTTATCTCAATTTAGATATATTTAGCTCTCTATGTATACTAATTAAAAGAGAGATACGATATTATACGTGTACATAAAAACATAAATATGGCCTGATATTTTTAAATAATTTCAGTGCGACATAAGTGTAAAAGGCAATTCAAAATTCAGAATTTCCAAATAAACAGAATACCTGAGCCAAAACATCAATAACGCAAAACTATCTATATATGTTGCAGCACTCTATTAATATTAAATACAATCGTAAGTGCCTTGTAAATGATGCATTGCCTCCTAATTCTAAAGGGCCATCTCAGATAAAAGAGTGACACGTCTTCCAGAACATAACATTAAATCACGGAGATACTGAGAGAGCACAAACATCGCATAAAAGCCATTCCGATCAAAAGCTTAATGTCTCAGACGGGGAATAAAATAGATTTATTTCAACTCCCAAAGGAAACTTGGAATGAAAATTGTGAGATTTTTTAAATAAACCATTAGAGAAAAAGTTCCGGGCCATTTGAGGCGGTTTATTGTGCCACTATCGGGCGCCATTGTTGACTGCAACATTGCTTTAGAAGCCTGGATGTTACGTATATATGGAAATACATTTAAGGTCAATTCAGAGGTTTTTTGGTTTGTCGCTGTTTTTTATAACTAGATAAATATATAGTACAAGCAAAAAGAACAACAGAAAACAAAAGAAATGCATAATAAAGTATCAATTTGGTGTCATAATAAGGGTAATGCTTTATACCTGCTTTTAGTATGAAAAAATCTAAATTAGGCTATTTTGAGCAGAAAGTTCTGGAATATTATATATCTATATACTATATACTATATATCCTATCAGATAGAGGTACCAGAATCTGAAGTAACGATATCTATGTTATACGCAAGACCAAAAGTAAAAAAAAATACTAAAAAATAACTAAAATATGAACTCATGATATATTTCATAACATATCATGAGTTCATATTTTGCTTTTAAGCTGAAAATTGTATACCCACTCATTATTGTAAAATAAAATAATCACTTAAAAGTTACATAATCCTGACCACACAATAAGATTGCGTGTCATGGGTATTTAAAATAAAGATTTTGAATAGTAAATAGCTACATTTTAAGCAGTTCTAGCTTTTCCTAGATCTAAGGTCCGAATAGTCACTAGTTGAGATTTGCTTCCATGTTATGTATCTTTGAAATAGCGTTAACCATTATTTTTTATATTCCATCGCATCTTTGATATCTTTACTAGATAAGTAAATAACTTCCAAAATATATTAATCTAACTTGATTAATATTTTTTGGAAGTTTTAATTACCTCACTCCTTCCCGTCTAATCAAGAGGTCCTATAAATGCAAATGTATGAAAGTAATCAGGGGTTTTCTGATCATGATTTTGATAACAATTTTTGTAATTTTTGAATTTGAATAAAAATGTGAGAAGTACTCAGGTGAAAGAAGGATTCAACTAGGCAGTAATCGTTTTGACGCAGTTAATTACACCTTTATCACATATTTTAATTTAATTGAAGTTGTATATTCCGCGTTTCAAACGAATGCTTCAACTGTTGGGATATTATTCATCAAATTAATCGAACATCGAACACAGCACAAAGCAACATGGAATTGCTCAATAAAAACTGAGAATAAAAAAGTACAATTCTTAAGGTCATTAAACAAGTTGAAATAAATATTGTTTTAAAAAAATAGTAGAATAATATCACAAGAGATTCGCGGTACAGTCAATAAAAATACTTCACAATTCTGCTAAACTAACCAAAACAAAAAATAAATGTAATTTTTCAAATACCCGATTTATTTCCAATGTACGTCGCATTTATTTGTGGAACTTTGTACGTCAGGGGAGCCCCGGGTGCCAGGGGAGATTGGGGGGCACACAAACACAGGAAACGGATTTGAACTTTCCCGTCGAGTCGGCAAAAGGGAGATCGAGTCCTGAAGTTAGGGTGACCGTGGATTTTAAGCTGAAGGTTTTTTTCAGATGCTGTTGGATGGATATATAGTTGAATAGTTATGATGACCAGACTAAAAGTTTGACTCTTGATAATATCTATGTTTGACCTTAGATAATATATCTTCATTAAGAAAATTTCATTTTACGTAACGAAGGCTTATAACGAAGGATTGCTTTATTATTATCATTATTATTACTGGTCTATTACCTTATCGTAAAATAATCACGGTTTTTTTTACTTTTATCTAAATTTGTATGATCAATTGGTCTGAAATAATACTGAAAATAAGTAACATTAATGATTCTACTCAATTCTACTAAATGTATGTATTATGTATTCTACTTTTTAAACTTTATTGTTTTTTTTAATAGTGCTCTATAATTGAGTTCACCTCGTTTGATTGGCACCACACTTAAGCTGAATCAAGGTTCATCAAAAAAATATCTGAGCAGAGTTTTCTTCTAGGCTTGGTCGCGCGACAAATCGACATAAATTCACTTTTAAATTTTAAATTCACATAGTGTTTAGTTTACGTTTCTATAATATGATCCTTGTGATTTCAATAAATAAAAACCTATTGACTTTGACTTTATAGCGCTCGGCAATCTTTGTTAAAATGAATAAATAAGCCCCAAACCCAAACTAAGCAGAGCTTGTGTTATGGGAACTACATGACTGATATATTACTTAAATACATTTTTTTTGTAAATACATATTATTATACTTAGATAATACTCGGACTCGAGACAAATATCTGCAGATCATACAAACATTTGCCTCGCAGCGGGAATCGAACCCGCGTCGCAGGCGGGCCTTCGCCCACTGCGCCATTGAGGTCGTCATAAGAAAACGGTGTAGACGACATATCCCAACTTTCCCTTGAAAAATAGTCACCCTACACTACAGTCTCTCACTTTTGATATATTTATATGCATTAATACCGCTTTATGGTCGAGAGATATGTGTAAATTTAGCTGTAGGCGGACCGCGATGTATCTACATCCCACTTTATTGTAACACGGTCAATATTTATGAACTGAATTTGTCTTAAGATTCTTTCTCATTGTTCTTTGTCATTTGTTTTTAGATTTTAAACTGTGTGTGTAGGACAATTAAATCTATGCTTCTGATCTGTGCCAAAATATTTTTTCAATAATAAAAAGATGCATTTGAGGAAAATTTATGTAAAAAAAATACACAGAACAAATACTTATCGGGCGTTTCCTATGTTTAAGTACTACATAATCCTAATACGAAAAAATAATAAGCATTATTTTTAGGATAAAACATACATTGTGTGTTATTCGTAAACTTTAACATTTTTGTATGATGATTTTTAAGATGATTCCTATTGGTACAATTACACTCAAATTTTTCACACACACACACACACACACACACATACATTTTAGACCTCCACATTTTGTTCATAAATTTAAATGCCAGTAAAATTAATAAAACAAGCCCTAAAATCTATAAAACACATGCTTGCCTGAATGTTTTAAACATTTATTGTAGATACAAGGAAAGCAATTTTGATGGTGGAATGGTGGAACTGAAACGTTTTGGTACATTACTTTTGATACGCCGTGAAAGTGGCTTTACTTGCTGAAATGTATATAAAATCTGGAGTTTAAGATATTTCTTTCGACTTTGTACTAGTAACTTACACGTAAAGTACAATTATGAAGCCCTAGTACTCGAAGTACATCCTATATTGCGCTTATAGATTGCAAATCAACTCGATACTTCATTTTCTTACCAACTAATGTGACACTTTACTTTTATAGTAGTATTATTATTGCAAAATTTATAATTTCTCGACTTTTATTTATATTATCAACTATAGTGGTAATATGAAAACCTATCTAAGAACCATTCTTGAAGACATACAAACTGATTGCAAAAAAATCGCATTACAATCTGATATGCCGTTACGAAGATAGACGGTAGCAGACAAATAAACTAACACACAAAAACATCTCACCACCTTATAGCAAACCCTCTTATAGGGCTCCTTGAGTCAACACTTCAAAATGACAGTTCAATGACTTATCTGTCAATTTGACATGGGTCATAATAATATCTATGAATATTCTGTTTGTAAAACTGAGAATTATTTTGGTTAATATGGATATAGTCAATTCGCAATTATACCTAATGTATAAGACATTCCTAATTGTTGTAAAAGTCTGAGAAATATGTTCAATTACAATTGTTCATTTTACCTTTCACGATTCACCAGACTCCGCATATTTTATGTGGAGCAACATTCAGAACGTTTATTTTTCTTTCTTGGTATGAGACAAGGGAGGCTCAAGTGAAATATGAATTCAGCGTCTTGGCAGTTTTCCGCACACGTTACTTGTTTATCTTTAAAGGGAGAACTCTCATTTCACGCAACTGCTATGATTGCTGTATAATCGCCATTCTGACAAGACCTTCCCCTTGTTCCTTCTCCATGCAAACCAAGACGGAAATCGGGAAAAAGAGCAAAATTTCGGTTCCTTGTAGATTGGTTGTACTGCTAAGCGTTTTCGTAATGTCGCTCACGAATGAAAGCAGATTCTCGGCAACTGATTATGAGTATGTAACGCGTCGTGTTACTAGTTTTGTTGTTTGTGTGTTACGTGTTTATTTGCTATAGTTAAGGTGTTGAGGGTTGAACTAACATCAATTCATACCGCATTACAGTTTTGAGGGTGTTTATTAGTATGTTATCATTATATGTCATCATTTTTACCGCAATGACTCAGTTGATGGTTATTCGGTTTTTGCTGTGGTTTATTATTACATACATAAAAATAATAGTATACTTAAATGTTCATATTGTAAAAACGGGAATTTTCACGTACTGCACTATCGGTGAAGGCACCGACTAAGTTTCGACTCATTCCGAGAGTCTTCACTACGGCACGGCGCGACGCGGAAGGAGAAAGTCGCAACCACTCACCCTGATGAAGACTCTCGGAATGAGTCGAAACTTAGTCGGTGCCTTCACCGATAGTGCAGTACGTGAAAATTCCCGTTTTTACAATATGAATAGTCAAGTTCACGATAGTTTTTGGAATACTTAAATGTTATAATGAATAATTTTTATTTTCTAATTTCAGGTTTATTCTGCAGAAAAAATGTGATCGGAAGAGTGGCGTCAAGGGATCCAGGGAACTAACTACATTCTACTAAATAGTACAATCCTGGTCATTTTTTTAGCTTCATCTTGTAGATAGATTTAGTATATTTTTAAAATCGTATTTATTTTTTCATACAAAATTGTATTTACAAAATTAGTTTCATTATATGAAATCGTTGTTGTACCTACATAATCAGATAAAAAAAACATCATAAAGACGCGCTAAAGTAAATTAAAAAGTGTGTCATAACACAGTAAAGTTACCGTATTTTATGTGTATGTTTTGCATGTTTTGGCATGGTGTCAAAGTATTTTTGGCTCGCCCTCCTCTTCATGGATGCAGCATTTACTATCTCGAAATAAATGTAGTATAAATACCTTGTACTACTTGTAGATAATTTTTAAATAAACATTATGAATAAATCATGTAAAGAAATGAGAAACAACTAATTTCTACAAGTATATCATATATACTTATGGCCATCTGCTCCTAGCTCGGGCAAAACCTATGCTTAGTGACAGATTTTTATGAAAAAAAATGGTTCTTAATTGGCCTTAATCCTTGCGCAAGCTTGAAGATACAATAGGGTAAAATAAAATTCACCATCGTTTCTGGTTTCTACTGAAAACAGAAATAATACCAACAAAATTGAAAACATGCCATTGTTATGTTATACGGAGGTTGTACAAGAAAAAGGCAATCTACATGGAGGGTTTGTACCGGACGCCCCGAGATGAGGAAATAAGAATTCATCCTTTCTCGCCCCGGGGCGGGTGGTGGAGGGAGTGGGGGTAAGACGGACGACGCCATTCCGAAAACCCATTATACCAGCTCCAGAGCTGTTTTCTATCTCGGAAAGGACTCCCACCGTACCCCAATTTCCCCCCGCACCCATCTTCAGGGATTCTCAACTTTGTTTATGAAAATTGCCCATTAAAGTGGCTATGAATGTAACGATTTTGCCACTCGCAAAATTAATTAGGAAATTGATATAGATTTTTAGGTCCCTACGGAGGCTTTCTAAGTACGTGCTTCGGTCGCTGGGACTTTCTCTGTTGCCTAGTAAATGTTGCGATACAAAATTAATAAATAATTATTTTATAATATCCTACGAATATTATAGATATCAAAGTTTAAAAATGTATATATTTTTATGGTTTTTGCGAATAATCTTCGTAACGGCTGGATCGATTTGGATGAAATTTTTAATAAGTATAGTTTGTGATCTATAATACCACATAGGCTACTTTTAATTAAGGTACTACCTGGGCAAAGCCATGGATAAAGGCAAGTTAATAAATGTAATACAGTAAGAAAAAGTAACTCAAACTTTTAAATATTATTATATAAATTCGTCCCTCCACGTTATTAGAAAAGTAAGTTTAAAATAACATTTGACAAGATTTACACAAGTTTCCACTTCACCCTTAAGATCTAAAGCGCCATTAGAAATTAAATTAAAAAACGAAATTATTACACTTGAACCAAAATTTAAATACACATTACTGTTCTCCCCTCTTTATTGGGACTCGAGCGTTTCTTCTGGCTTTTGTGTGGCCTATCCTTGTCTACCATGGTAAAGTTGTGGAAGTGAAAGAGGGAGAGGGTATATTTGCAGTTGCGGCTCGTAGCTCGATATAAAGAAAGATTATCCGAAGCCCCTAAGGAAGTTTGAAATTGCTATTGTAGCGAAAAGGATTATATGTTAGTGCTACGCCGTAGTGGGTCTACGCGGGCCGGATTCAGATTGTGATGACGCTATTTTACTTGAGATGGAATTTATTTTTGATATAAGTTATTGTATGCTATAATTATCAATTGTATAGCTAAGATATGATTAGATTGTCTGCTTTTATTATGCGTCACTCAAGATTCTTAAGGAAAACTTACATTATGGTAAATTTTTGGTCCGGTTCTGAGCATAGTGGTATGCTTATATCCCAGACTAGCACAAAAAAATCTGATCATGCAAACATACTGATGTAAGCTACACCGCGGAGGTCGCTGTTTAGATTTTTAATGCATATTCAATTCAATATACAGTAATGTGTATAGCAAAACAATTTTTAATTTCAGCTACCTTTAATGCCTACAGAGTTGAAACCGTTAATACCTACTGAAAATAACAATCCAATTTCAAATTTTAAATGCTAAATAAACAATACGATATCGTATCCAAGCTGTGCCTAACAGGACCGTGATCCGGATTAATCCGGGTAAATGCGCCGGATCCGGCTGCCGGAAAGGCGCGATATGCAGACTAGCCGTACGGCGCTAATCCGTATTTTAAATTCTGATAAAAGCCGTACCTGTAATGAATGGTAGTCGCTTTAGTAAGTATTAACGCTTAGAGTCTGATAGAATTTGTTATGTGATATACAGTTTTAAATCATGAAGACCCTAATGGTCTTAGATTGGCGTGGTGGCTGGTATAATGAGGATTCCACACTTTTCCCGCAAGTTTATCGCAACCGCTAAAGCATTCATTTTCGTGTTAATTTGCCCTTGACATATTCGATTATTGACACCGGCACCCATACCCTTCAAACTGGAATACAGTAATGCGAAAATGACTGCAGGCAGTAGAAATAGATATGGTGGAAGTGGTAAAATACCGGGCTATGTTTTTATCTTTCAAAGAAACTCTTCTACTATACAACTTATGCACTTGTCTCCCAAAATCATGAAGTCCATTATAAATTCACGTATCTACCTATCACCGTTTGGAAGCACGCACGCATAATCCAGCGTGCATAACAGGATCGAAAATGATACATAAATTGTCGAGACTGACTGTACGGTCGATTAAGCCTATTAACATGCCCGGGTCAGAGGGACCGTAGGGGTTGACATTTGCAAAAAGCTGGTTCACTTAAAACTTTATCTTTGAATTTACATATTTTGGTAAAAAAAAGTAACGTCCAAAATTTCATAGTCGGATTATGGTGCATTATGGTAGTTTACTACTATTTTTACGTTTTCGAAAGGTAAAAAAAACTGAAGCAGTGGCGGTGGCGATGGCAGTGGCAATCAGTACATTCACGTGAACTTTTACAACCTCTGGACAAACATTTTCCTTTAATCACCACCGCCATCGCGTCAGTTTGACCGAGCTCTTAGTTAAGTTGACCATAAAAAGAAATAGATAGATAGAAAATACTTTTTTGCACAAGATAAACAAGTAAATTTTGTGAAATGAGGAGGGTAGAAGTGAAGGGCGGTAGTGCATTTGAAGGCCTAGGAGACCAAAATAAGAAGAAAAACTAGCTATTTACTACTATTTTATCGAAGTAAACTACATACATATATGAAAACAATTCATACTTAAATACGTACATCCAAATATATACTTGGATACATACACAATATATATTATAAATGCTCAATATTGTTGACTATTTTGTAGAGTTGAAATGATTGTAAAGTTTGTATTAGAAGACTTTGGATTGGAAGCAGCAGTGTGGATTTCTGCTGAAATAGGGTTCCACAAGCGGCTTGAAGTGACAGTAAGAGAATCCATATAGAAATGCACAGGAGTCAGGAGTCAAAGATGTTGAGAGAAACGAGTAGGACGGTCTTGAGGGAAGAATGGAGAAAAACGTAATTTGAGGTGAGAGAAAGAAGGCAGAGTAGGTATGAGATACCGAATATTAAGTTATTTTAACTGAAAGCGGTAATGTTTGATGTGGTCATACTTGCGTAGACCGTACAGGTATCTAAATACAGAGATTTAATAACCGATCTAGTTTATTAAGCTGTTCCTTAGTAACGTCAGGATAGCACACACCTGCATAATCTTCAAACTGATGAAAGTATCCATATCGGGTTAGCGATTGCGAAGTTAATTGATTAGTAACACCATTTTAGACTTCAGTGCAACAATTTTACATTAAAAAAAATATAAAGAAGATATTTGGTCACATCAATCCTATTATCCTATTAGTGTCTAGACAAACCTAACATAGGTTTAAAGATGCTACTAACTAACTATTGTACCTACTTAATATGTTAATAAATAAATAAATATTTGGAATAATTATTGCCTCGTTTGAATTATCTTCCGTGCCCAAATACCTCCTATTTGGGTAAGAGTGACATACTAGCAGGTGCTGCCTTGTCTACATGGGTTCTCCACAGTAACTGTGTTAAGCTGTGTTAAGCCTATACCCCCATTTGCTCAAATTCAGTCTACAACCTTGGTCTTCCACACTGGGTACGACAGATCATCCCTAGTGGAATGGAATGGTTCTTGTCCTTCCATAGTTTAAATATTGTGAGTGCCGAATGCTGTAGCCATATAAGGAGTATCCCGTCCCCATACTTTCGCAGTCATAAAACAACATAAAATATTGAAGGTGAGGTAGCTATAACTCTATTAGCTAGGTCAGAGGGACCAAGGGCCGACCGTCCCTGTTCAATCAACAAACCCTTTCACTGCCGATGTCGCTGTAGGTATAAATATGGTCATGGAAGCCACGATAGATGGTTATTTGCTGCCTAATGTATAAGGCTGGATAAGGTGGAATTAAGAGGAAAAGTCGCTTGAATTTGAGAACACTTAGGTGCAAAATTAAAAAGTAATTTTGTAGCAGTCTTTCCAGAGCTGTTCCCAAAATGCCAAAATATGATATGCATGAAAAAAATACCAACATTTGTGAAATGGTATAAAATGATAGGTATTTTTCGTCAGCATATAACTTTGAATTTAACTACCGCAATATAAAAAAATGTATAATCGATAAAGGTAAGGTAAGAGTTACCTACTTGCTACCCCTCTGGAGTGTAAAGAACGTAAGGACAGAATAGTTAATATATTTTTTTTTCATCATTAGTTGTGTATTTATTTAATCTTAAGCTACAATTCCGCCTGAGAAAAAATAGATAATGCACTTAAAGATATATTTTTTTAAGTCGTAACCGACTAAAAAACAGAGAGATAGTCAGTCAATGACGCTGACTGTACCTACACAATAAAAACAAAGTTATTATTCTACGGTTACTGTACTGGGTGCATCTACCCCTACATACACGTAGGTGGTACGCTCATCCATTGTAACGTAATCCCCATTACGGAAACACAATAACTCCTACTTCGCAATACACAGCCACCTAACACAACCTCATTTTCTATCCGCAGTTAAAAACCACGCTCCCAATAAACCGGTCCGCGTGTATCAGGATTCATGATAGCTCCGCGCCGCCCCTCAGAAATACGGTAATGGCCGCACCACAATACCGTGCGCAATAAATACGTACAACGCAAATGGCACAACGATACAGAGCATGTATAGAAAAAGTATTTTCAGTGTAAATAATCTTCGTTGGGAATTACCAAAAATGCAGTTTACAATAGCTTACACGTTGCTGTAACTGCAGACCGTAGGTAAGATACGTGGGAATAGAACTATGCGTTTTCGTACTATTTCTTGCCCGACTACTTTTTTCACGCTGGCGTCTAGGTCTAATTCTGAGTAGGAAACTAAAAAATACATTGACGTCACGCACTGGGGTTAATTGTGCATTATCTACATTCTAACCTGACCCGCAGCCCGACAAAGGTTGATGACACCATTGTTCCAGTATTCCTGACCTCGTGGGAGTTATTGATGACGGAGAGCATGAATTGATAAGCACTTGCAGTCCCGTTTTTGACCTGACTTCTTTTGTGGTAGTGCAGTATTTTATCACATACTCCAGTCTCTTCATTCTTAAGACTAGATAAATTCTGTTCCCATTTTAAAATGGCTGAAGTCAAACACTGTGATGTAACCGACAGGCCTTAGAACTAAAAAAATGAAGGTCGGTCACCATCGGCGGATGTTCAATTAGCGGCGTGTGCTTTACCTGCCACGCGAAATGCTAAGTACTGTGTTAAATGTAAGCAAGTGCCAAATTGATCGAACTTGTTTTTGAATCTATCATCACGGAAACTGAGATATTAATATCGGTCTTAGTATCTCATGGAGAATAATAAACCTGAGCATCTTTTAATATTAGTAGGAACATACATGATAACTCCAGATCAATCCTTTGAAATATAGTAATGAATGCATCTCAATACCGTGCGTAATAAATACGTACGCGGCTAGGATAGCACTGCGAATAGCATTAGCGTACCCTCGCAAATGTTGCCGGCCTACCAGGGTGACGACTTTAGTTGCGGTCGCAGAATCCTATTGGGAGAGGTATATCTAATATAGTGCACTAACCCTTTTACCATTTTCAGGGCCACCAAACTTTAATTTGATCAGATCAGAGCCCTAGCACAAGGTGACCAGGAAAGAATCGGCGACACGACAAAGATAAAGAAGAAGTGCACCTTCAGGTTGATGATGATGGTGTTATCTGGATTTGCAAGATTTTAAATTGATCAGGAAAACTACAAAGAGAAATTGTCACCGAAAACCTTTGCGTAACAGCATAAAATATGCTTTATATTATAAAGCATATTTTTCATAATTATGGTCAATAGGTATTTCAATCATTACAAGGATCATTCGGAATCGTTGAATACAGAGCTAAGTGAATTTATGAGGCTTGACAAACAGCTATCCCCAGAGTGTAACGGATGACTGAGTTGATAATAATTTAGATTGATATGATGCTGAAGATCATTCTTACTAATAACCAATGTCCGATGCGACGTAGCTCTTAGAATAAATAAGTTAAACTGGCAATGGGCAGGCCATATATCTCACAGAACTGACAACCTCTGGAAAAAGAAGAAAACCACAAACCGAACGACGCGATGCAATGTAGAAATGCCCCTAAACTGATAATATAAAAGTGCTTTGCAAAATATAGCAGTGTCTAGAGTGGTTTCACTGTGTGAATATCTAAAACATAAACTATCTAGGTACTCTATAACGTAAACTATAGACCGATGACATCTCAAAGGTTGCCAGAAGTTAGTTCAGAAGTTAGGTCCACCTCTAAGGGCTGTTGATGCTATTGAAGAGTCAAGAGATGAAGGAATGAATTATCCTAACATTTTGTACATTTTTATTAGGAAAAACTATTCGTTTAGAGTTCTGATCGCAATACAACGTTTCGCAATAATGCCACCCGCGCCAGCAGTATCGAAGGCGCGTACCGGCACGAATGTTTGTATTGTTTATGTCGCATTAAATTGTTCGAATGTTGCTCGGTTATTGCCGAAAACGTATTTCGGTGCAAATATCGCTGTAGCTTGTGGACGTGAATTGTATTGGTACTGTAGTTTTGGTTCGTTGTGTAATAATCAATATCTTTATTGTAACTATATCGTCAATGTTTATTTAGAGAGCCTGTTTTGAGAGACGTTCATGAAGAAAGTAACCCGAAATATGATCATGAGTGCGCATTTCGGTAGCGAGAATTTGGCTTAAATCCACTTTGTAGAAAGTACGCCCACACTATTTTATTGTTTTAGTCGATAGTCTAAGGTTTATTATTTGTGAACGGAAAAGAAACGTCACTACATTGACGCTGTCTCGTCGTTCATGTTTCCTTTGCTGGCAGTTGACTTTTGTACCCTTTTCTGAGTAAACGTTTTTACTGTATACATAAATAAACAACCAATAGAAATACATAATTTTGACCCTACACTAGTTAGAAGTACAAAGTTTTAATTATCAACGTTTTGAAAGATCCTTGTGAATGAATGAATGAATGAATGAAAACACTTTATTGTACACCATAAGAAAATAAAAATAACAAAACTAAAAAAGACAAAACTCAAAGTACAATGGGTGGTCTTATCGCTTAGAAGCGATCTCTTCCAGACAACCTTTGGATTTCAATGTTTAAAAAAATCTATAGACTTTGACATTTCTGAATAAGGCAATAGCAATGGCCTACAAGAGGGCCCTCTCGTAGGCCATTGTAGTAATTGTGAATAAAAAACATCCAAAATAAAACAGATGATCTCATTAAATAGTCCAAAGCTTTGAGGTCATTAGCAGATTACTCCGTTTCGTGACCAACTCCCATTAATCAGCACGATGCGTGCTAGTTTTGAGAATGTTCATTAAAATACTTCCTAAATATATGGCTTTATTTATTTCCGCTATGTCCTACTCATAATCATAAATATAGTGTTTTATTAGCCGATTTAAAAGCTATTTTGGAGAGGTATATTTTTTTTAGTGAGAAGGCCAAGTTTTAGCGCGAAATATAAACAATTATGGTTCCAACAGTAGTACGATTAGTAGAAAGGTTATCCATTTTAAAATCATTGTAAACCATTTTCTTTTATCTCATGTCAAACATATTCCTCTATTTTCTCACTGGGCAACTCTTCTTACCCGATAATGTTTAAAATGCTATAGACAGTGGCAAATAACATTTGGCGTTTTGATTTATTATTACATAGGCATATAACAAACGAGCTAGGATACTTCGAAATATATTAAAATCGCCATATTATTGAAGGGGAACAGGTGTATAAGGAATCTTGATTTGTTGCCAGTAAAAAAATAGCGTCATAAATCAATTCGTTTGGGACACGAAATTGAACTAAACAACAAGCATATGTACTGTATGCATAATTTTACCTAGGTGTGTAAAATCCTATCTCCGATACCTATCGTAATAAAAGTTGTTGTCGAACCTATGCGCCATAAGAAAAAGGAAGTTGCTACATAAACGAGTAGGCCTTATGGATAAAGCTATATCGATAACGATGATCGGGTACTATGCGCACCTTATTTCAATAACAAGGACGCATCACAAAGGAAACCCTGTATAGTTATTTTACCTGAAAAGTTTACAACGATCTGTAGCCGCTGGAATATCATGTCGACGTATTTCAACCTGTCTCTTGCATATTTTCTTTATTATCTTAGCAATTTCTTAGCTTATAAGATACTTGTTTGAGATTCTCGTCTATTAGCGGCAGTGGGTTTGCAACAAAGTCAAAGTCAATATGTTTTTATTCATAGAAATCACAAGAAAAGTCATTTTACAGTGAATTTACTCCTCGCGCGCGACCAATCTTTTCGACCTTTTCGACAACCTCTGTGGCGCAGTGGGCGAAGGTTCGCCTGAGACACAGAAGGTTGCGGATTTGATTCCCGCTACGGAACAAATGTTTTTATGATCTGCATTCATTTGCCTCGGGTCAAAAAAAATGCACATTAAAAAAAGTAGTATATCATCTAGTTCCCATAACACAAGCTTTGCTTACTTTGGGGCTAAATAATGCTGTGTGAAAAATGCCCAGCACTATTTATTTTAAACGGAATACTTAAAAAAATACAAAATACTTGCAAAAAGCGGGCATGTGCCAAACGTAATATTTGTGCCTACTTGGTATGTATGTATCTGAAAATGTCTGATAAAATGTTATAACGCCCGATTTTTTTTTATATTTTCCATTTTTTTCAGCGCCCCTAGTTACCTGTGGCGTTAAAACCTATTTAAAAACCATACTTGAAGTCATACAAATCGACTTAACCCGCATTTTATTCAGAAAAGCCATATCGGAGATAAACGTAACAGATAGACATACCCACATACAAACAAACAATGTCTTATGGCAAAAGCATAATACGTCATCTCTTACATCGGATTCCTTACGTTGTGGGTAAAAGTAGAAGTTACGTACAGTGTATCATGTTATTTTTCCATGAGTAGATTTTTGATGACAAAGCTTGCATTTGCTATTGCGATTGCGATATTGCTACTCTTCTTCTTCATTCCAACGTTTCTTTCTTGGTAACCGTGCATTAGATAATCTGACCGTGTTGAGGTATGGTTTACCTAAAAAAGGCCTGGTAAAACTGTGAACGAACGAGCGTGTTAAGAGTATCCAGTGCCCCTCATAGAAGCTCCAAACATGCGCGTGTGACTTATCTTCGAATTTGATAGCACAAGATCACGAAAGATGGAAGGGGTATAGAAGGTATTTGCCCTTAGTGGGATGACCCAGACTTACATAGAAATAGTAATTATGTTAAAACATTTACTGAAAAAAATGCGCTGCTTTATTTAATCACTCATATATTCGACTAGCGCATGGCGGCGGAAAACTAGATACTTAGCGAATAATATACTGGAGTAGGATCATCCAGTCTAGCAACATGCATGTAATCCCAACACCGTTCGTACGGGCGATGTTACGAAGCCCATAAAAGTAAAGCATTATTCAACAAGCATATAAAACGTCACATAGAATGCCTACTTGGAATAATTTTCGCCCGAACACCTAAAAAGCATTTACATGCATAATGTATAGAATATAGAGTTTATAGGTTAACAAGACCCTATTGGGTGAGAAACATATATATTTTTTTAAACATACTGAATAATGAATCAATTAAAAAATAGGTCAAGAACTAAAACAAAGGCTTGCATAATTTTCAATGTAAGTTAACAAATTATATAATTCTAAGGTGTAAATGTTAAGTCACATTTACAAACAACGATTATTGAATACGCGTCGCGCCATCTTTTGAGGGGAGTGTGAACCGTTTGCTGTTTCACCAATTAGGCTGTAAGTCAATGATGACTTGATTAAACCATTTTTTTCTTTAAGTACATTATTAAGTATAGGTATTTGCAAATTTAGTGCGTATTTGGACACTAAATAGGAATCATAGCCAAAATCGATTATACGTTGTAATAATACAAAAAAAATAATATTGAAAAAAAATATTCCTAATTTTGTTTTACTTTATATGCAGTTTCTCGAGCAGCAAGATAAAACAAAAATAAAATTGTCCAAGCATTCCAATATAAAGCACGAGCCCATAAGGCTTGAGACATGATCATCGCGGTGGCGGCCGTGCGTGAAACAGGCCGCGCTCCGTTACACACGGACATCTCTATACGAGTACCTTTGAAACACTGTTATTGCGTATCGGTTCCTCTGTTTTGTTTGTAGAATGCTACTTCTAAAGACTATGGCAACCATTGACTGTGGGTGCGGGTGGGAGCAGACCGAGTGAAAAAAGAGGTTGAAAAAAGAGTTGTAAAGATGAAACCCTAGCCGGCTATACATTGCGTAACATTCTTCGTTCGATGTAGTACACAACGATATTGCAACTTCATGACCTGGATACTAGTATAGTATTATAATATGTATGACCTGGAGCCGAAGTCACTGTGTAAAAGCCTCAATTTTATCACTTTAAAAATTATTGTAAAACAACTAATTTGAACCCTGAATCAACTAAAGATAAGTAACTTGATATCAATTTGAAATACATATTTTAGATAAGTGATGTAGCTTAAGTCCCCAACTTTCAATCTGAAGGTTGTGCTTTCAAATCCTGTCGTGCCTCAATGGATTATTTCGAGCAAAATTAAATGTTCACAATGATAAACGGTGAACGGTAAAGAAAAACATCGTGAGGTTTCCTCGGTATGTCTCTTATGAAAGAAAGAAGAATTTGAAATAGTTCTTTAGGTTGATTTCGGAAAACGAATTATCAAATTACGATTTAACTGGTTTTTTTGATTGATTTATAGGCAAGCGTTTGGCCACAATCTCACCTGATGGAAAATGTCGATATATGGTCGAGGATGTAACTTCCTTGTCTGGAAGATACCTATTTACCTTCGACTTGAAGAATATTTTTATCGTGAAAGAGCCGCCAGCAACGAGCTTCATCCCTTTGCTGTACTGATGATGAAAGTAGACTTAAACCGATTTGTACGAAAAGGGTGACACATTGCCGAGCGTCTGATAGTTGATCATGAACTGTAGGTATCCAACTCTTTCGCAAAGAATGTAGAAAAATCACGTGAATTTAAAAATAAAAGCATCATAGTTCAATAAAGATATTAAAACTTCCATTAAATTCACACCACCCTCCGAGTGGTCATCTAACCATATCAGAACATAACAGAAAGTTATGGCTCAATGCGAGGGGTCACTTGGGAAATTCAACAGCTTCTGTATTTGCATGAGTGCTGACCCTTTGTAAAACTGTTAATATCTCCCCCCATTCAAATGATATTTGCATGTTCTGTTCATCCATTGTTGTCATGGGAATGGACGGAGTAGATAAATGGATGGTCCATTGTTTACATAGAGGGTGGGTACTGGATATTCTTGTACTTTTAGGTACCTACTAACCACAAAAATGTAAGAGTTACTTAAAAAATAAAATTTTGAAATTATTAAAAACAAAATCCACACCATAAAATATTACCATATACATAATACTATATACTTTTTTCCATTCAGGTGAAAACAATTTTATTCTAGTACTTAAGAATAATATTAAAAATATTTCGTCTCAAGATTACTACAGATTATTAGTAATAGTATTTTTACACATACTTCTTTCAAATTCATATCATATTCCTATGATATGAATTTGAAAATATATTTTAGAAACAGTTATTGTTGTAAATCACAAATAGAAAACTACACTGAAAACCACGGCCTGGTTTTTTCAGTTTACTAAAAGTTTCAAGGCATTTTTAGAAGCTTTGGAAAGCATAGTCTTTTAATCGCTTTTACGACCTCGATGGCACGGCGGGTTATTAGCCGATGCTAAGGGTCGATTCCCACTGCGGGACATATATTTCTATGTTCTGCAGATACTCGTAGTTATTTCAGGTCTGGATGCTATGGTACAAGGATACTTGTAGTTCCTGATACCCACGACACAGGGAATCCTAGTCTGGGGTCAGGACTAGGTATGTATGTTTCTGTTGGATGTTTTTTTATTTGAAAACGATTTCTAACCGTATTTATTTTCAATGCTGAAACTACACTGCATAATTGCCATAATCGATACCCAAATTAAAAACACGTCTCGATTCGCATCGGGCCGGATCGATACGAAACTTCCGTTTTCCGCAGCATTGGGCACAATTTGAAATATTTTAGTGCTGTTGTAACGACTTGATGGCTCTGCCGAGGGCCACTTATATATCTCTTTTATCTTTTGGCTCCCGCCCTTTTGGCCTCCGGATAGAGAGCACGCGTGGGGATTTTTAAAAGTGTTTTGTTGGTTCTATGAGTTTTCATGTGCATAGAACCCATACTCAAAGAAGATCTTATCTGAGGATATCATCTTAAAAATGGCTTTAAAATCTAAAATTACAAAAGATTTGAAAAACTAAAAACCTAACAATCCTGGCCTGTATTACGAGTATGTTATTAAAAATATATTTATTCTAATAATCTATTCTTAAAAAATGCTTTAGCAGCAAGGCCAATGTACATTTCGTTTTATTTTTTAAGCTATGTACATACAATTGTAGCTTGTATACAGTAATTATTTTGAAATTGTTAATGTACAGTAAAAAGTTAAATAAACTACCTATGCATTATCTTTTGTTACAATAAATAACGTATTATTTAAAACTTCAAATTGTTCAATACGATACGATGACTGAAAAAATGTCCTAAAAAACCTGTGTTGGTAAAAGAGCGATCTCAAAATGTTTAAAGGAAACTTAAAAACATAATGAACACAGGTATTGTCTAAAAATATACACGTTATCTATAAATTACTAGTTTCTTTCCACGGCTTCGCCCGCGTGGAACTGGGATAAAAAGTAGCCTATGTGTTATTCTGATGTATAGGCTATATTACTGTAAAGTTTCATCAATATCCGTTCAGTAGTTTTTGCGTGAAAGAGTAACAAACATCCATCCTCACAAACTTTCGCGTTTATAATAGTAGTAGAATTTAAGTTTATTGGATTAACTTCACAAAAGCAGACTGGTAAAGTATCGAACCTAGCACTAAAATGTCCAGTCCATAATTATATCCTACGAACAAATACCTTCATAAACCTATCTGTCTGTCCGTATAAATCTGGAGGGCAAGATGGCTAAATCAAGCCTCTATCTGAATTGCGATCTGCTGTGTAGGCAGATGTTTTACTGTCTCGTTATGCGAAAACAAATGTTTTGATAGAGGTTTTCTTTGTATTTGCTCGTGTTGTTGCTTTGTTTATTGAGCGCAGGCTTATCAATAGTGCTAGTTTAACCGAAAGGAAATAACGTGAAGGTACAGGATCAAACAACGCTAAAGGTTTTTAAAAAGGGAATGATAAAATAACTGTGAAGGTAGAATAACATTAATAAGCTTTCGTAAATGTTTGTGAAATTTGAGTTCATGGAAAAGAGCTGCAACCAGGTGCTAGCACGCCTGTAAGTACCACTTAGATGTTCACATAACTTATTTAGGTCAATATCCAAAGTCCATAACGAATAGATTAGGGTTACCTCGTCCTCACGTTCAAATGTATAATTCACAACCAGTGGCTTCTATTAAATATGCATTTGTTCACGATATTAACATGTCATATAGCTATTTTATTGCATACAACTGGTACCAAATATCTCTTACTTAATTGCTAATATATTCATTATAACATACGTCTTTCCCATCGCATTAAAGTAAAAAATAAATAACTAAACAAAACGCAGCCTATTTTATTTCAAGCATAACTTAGAGTGAACAAAGCAATAACTCAGACAAAACGAAATATAGCTACAAGGTTTTTTTAGTTTCGGTAACGTCTTGATTAAGTAGGGACCACCTGCTTGGGCCCGGTCCTTCGAACTGATAAATAAGTCGGGGAAAATATTAATGTGCACATAAAGACTATGTTGAAATCCAAGTAAGGGTTCTAAGATTGCTTTAGTTGTTATAAATCGGATGAAATTCCTTTGTCTCGACCGAAAATCGGAATAGAATGGGCTGATTCTTTAAAAGATTCGTATTTTGTATCGTTTATCTTTGGTATATATTTGTCTTGTTATGAACTGATTTTAGTTAAAAAGTTATCGTTGTCATAGTTTGGTGTTCTGTGTAGGAAGATAATAGTAGGTATCTTTTTGACAGTATATGGAAGGTAATCAAAGTTACAAAGAGAATAAACAATTTGGAAAAATAATAATATAAAAAGTATGAATCACAAATTCTACGTGATCTAAAGCATCAGTTTCTTCTAAGCATTATTTGTATTAATTATAAAAGGAGCCAACATTATTTTACTTTGTCGGAATCACAAAAGAAAGTTCTACAACATGGATGTGTAAAATTAATTTCACACATACAAAAAGATAGCATTTTTTGTTGGGCTTCATTGTGGTCGATTCTAAATAACCCAAAAACTACAATACCACTTCAGGTAAATAGGAAAGCAAAATGGCTTCCCCAGTCCATAAATCGCGCTCGACATTTCTCCTTTATATCTAATCGCAAATTTATTATTGCAAGGCTCGCTCTGGTACGAATTAATATTATTATATTGAGATCTCGAATTAAATCAGGGTCATTGCACAATGCGAAATGGAACTTTATTTTTACGAGCACAGTGAGCGGTAATGAAGCGGTTTTTCACTGCCGCATAATGTCAGTTGTAAATTGATTTTTATATTTTGTTTGACACAAATGATTGACATGAGAGCTCATGAGAGCTTTTCGAGTGTTTGTCACTATGAAGCCGGTTCATTTTACGAGCTGAACGACGCTTTTGATCGATAAATTTATCTGTTGTGGGGCATTTGAGCAATTTTATGACTCATTTGGTGGTAGTTAATGTCGTTGTTGTAAAGGTGTTAAGTTACACCTTCCAATTGTAATAGAGCTTAATGTTTGGTTCAGGTAAATTTGAGATTTTCAAATACTAGAATATTTTGTTTGTCCTTTGATAGAAAAATATTTTCTCTATAAAATGTCTAAAATGTTTAACATAATTCAGTAAAAGGTGAAAAAGTAGACAACTTTAAAAAGCAGCTTTACTACTTACTTTAAAAGTAGCTTTTAATAACTCTCTTGATCTTTGCCGTTTACTCGTTATTAAAACTGTTTTTGATTAAACCTTTCATTCCAAATTTTTATCACTTACAAATAGAGGTATAAAATGATAAAAGTGTGAGGCTTATTAAAAGTTCTAACATTTTCTCTTTTCTAATTTTTTAATTATTTTTATTTTATATATTATATAAATTTTTAAAAATCGTCTCATGATATCAAGACAAAAATATTTATTGTCTGAAAGTGTTCTGTAACTTTTCGTGAAACGCAGTTTACTATTGGTTGCTTATAACCGCAAACGGTAAAGACCAAGCGAGTTTTTATAAGCAAAATGTTTATTAAAATTGTTATCCTATATGACCAAATACTAAAGAGTTGGAAAAACATGCAAAAAATGCAAAGCATAAAGCTGTCACTTTCTGTCGTGATAAAATGTTGAAGTATTTGACGGTTAGTGACTCAGTAAGATGACGACCTCTGTGGCGCAGTGGGCGACGGCCCGAATGAGACGCAGATGGTTGCGGGTTCGATTCCCGCCGCGGAAGAAATGTTTGTAATATCTACAAATATTTGTCTCGGGTTTGGGTGTTTTCTATGTATAATATGTATGTATTTACAACAAAAAAGTATATAAGTAGTATATCAGTCATGTAGTTCTCATAATAAAGTTCTGCTTAGTTTGGGGCTAGATGATGCTGTGTGAAAAATGTCCAGCAATATATTCCTAAAGACCTGATACAAAAAATGCTGATACTTTTTGGTCCTTGTGTGCGTATAGCGCTAGTGGACATTTAGGGCCGCATCATGATCTTTTCTTTTTCCCAGGTTACAGAACACTGTAGCGTCCTCCACAAAGGCTTCTTGGCAAAAACATTAATCTTCCACGTAGCGCCGCCCAGCCTCCGAGCCTCACTCTCATTGGCGTTCCACACTCCGCCCCACACACACCTACAATTATATTTATAATGCACACACTGAAATAATTTACATTTGAGCTGAATTTGTTACTATTGAGGGTAATTGAAAATTTGTTGTATTGACCCCCGCGAGCGTTACGAATGAGTATTGCTCTAAGTGATTAGTTTCGAGCTATTCCTATCTATAAAGTGAAATTCTGAATTGTATCCAACACGGTATTTGAATTATGTTACCTGAAAACCTACTTTGAATCTTTTGTGGGTTTAAGTGCACATTTTCACTACTTAAAACTCGTGTTCATTTTATTCTCATTAGAATAAAATTAAGACAAACATCTAGTTGGAATAAAACAGATCGTTTCTAATAAAAGCTTATGTCTATATATTGTGTACTTGAATGTGCTTGTCACTTTGGTTTACCAATTTTTTGACACATACTTAATAATTTATTAACTTCCAAAAAACATGAAATAACAATAAATCCTGAGCCTACTCATTAAACTCAATTTGGAAACTTTGTCAAAGTTTATTTTTTCCTTCTATAAGATATTCACAATTATTTGTTCCTCTACATAAGTAATTGACTCTACCATGTCTCTAGATCTGTGGAGCTCATCTCGACCGGTTCCAACAAAGTAGCTACTCTTAACACAGAGCACAACACAAATAAACCAACTGCTCTTTAATTGGCCCGGCGATATACATTTTAATTGGTCGTAAATCGACGCTCGCTTTAATGGCCTCAACATGGAAGTAAATGAATAAATCTCGAATTAAATTAAGATTTTTCTTGCGTCTAATCTATTGCAATATAGGGCTTATCAGAGGAGTTTGTCTTTGATAGCCTTAATGGAATTATCAGCTTTATGCCTTAATGGTGGTAGCGATTGACGACTCTATAAAATTAGTCGTAATGGTATCGGTGCTGTGGATTCAGTAACACTTCAGAGCATAATTCAGACCTGCAAACTTTACTTGTGCATTAAATATCTAACGGTCATCAACACAGGTAAAATAAGATCCCTATAAGCAGTCAGAACGTAAGTTAGTTTAAACCAAAAGGATACCAACTAGAAATATGAAAATAATTGGATAGGTTACTCACCTAAACCTTCTAATATGACAACCGTGTACGCTTATTTAGTTTGTAAGTATTCTAATAAGCGACGATGGGCTTACAACCTATCACGCGGAATCCTAACTTCTTTGCAATAACGTGGACCAATATAATGATTGGACGTATCTCTGGCAACTCCATATTTGGTATCCTTACAGATCTGCGTACTCTCTTTCATGAGTATTTTTTTTTGTTTTGTATTCAATGCTTTGAAACATCTTTTTGAATTATCTCTCAAAGTTTTGGTGACGATATTTCTAACCACCAATATTTTGTAATTTCTAAAAACATTCAAGAGAGTATGTTATGCAGGTATATCTATCATCAGAGATTGGCTGTTCAAGCAAGCTCATATTTACGTCAGCACACGGAATTCCCGCAAGTATTATATTTTTTTCTTAGATCATTGACGGCTCCTGTTATACGTTGATTCACTCATCAATGAAAACGTTGTTTGATGATGTTTTTATAAAATCATCGTGTGAAAACTATTCCGAGGTGATGCTGCGCAGTTTCGGTGACGATAGATATAAGATGCTAACCTTGTTTTTGTTGGGATGAAAATATAATATTCAATTTAGCAGACTTATTTCTGTCGTCTTTTTTTTCGAAAATATTAGTCTTTGCATATTCTTAATGCAGCCGGACATAAAACGCAGCAGTAAGTTAACATGAAAGAACTCGGGCCATTAAAATGCAGTTTCTGCCCTACAGCATCAGTTTTATTCCAAAACATAACAAGTACCAGATTAAACTTCCAGATAAAACAATAGAAACACCTACAGATCGTATCGTCACAGAAAACAACCATACGAGTCCATCCCATAAAGGGGTAGCTAGAGACGATTTAATCAACCGATAAAAACTGTCGGGAGGCTTCGCTAGATGGCGGCATGAGATAAATGCATGAGTAACGAGAAAATAAAATGTTTTTATTGTCTGTTTTGAGTGTGTATGAAGGTAGGTGTGTATAACTGATTTGTTGAATGGGTAATATCGGTGCATTGTTTATTTAACCGTTTAGTAATAGCTTAATATGATATAGGTACGCTATTTCCCACTACTAGGAATCAGAGACTTGTCCCTACACCCAATGCCCAATGCCCAATGTGGCAGGATATTACATAAGTCCCTCCGATTTTTACGGCTATTTCGAATTTATTTTGTTTATCTGGCTTGTTTTGTATACTTAGCTTCACTTTAATGGTTAAAGTCGTAACTCTATCGTTCGTTCTCTAACGTATCGCTGCGCAGTTTTGCACAACTTCGTTAATGTAAAAACCTTAACGAGGTTGTGCAAAACTGCGCAGCCAGAGTTCAAAATCAGGAATCAGAAACCAGTGTACTACTACCATAAGTGACAAAAAAGGCTGCAGAAATATACATTCTGTAGCGCTTGAGTATAGAAGAGATTTCCTATTGTAAAGATTTAGGTTGGGTATCCTACTTTATCTACTTAACCGAAGTAATATAGCAGCACCCTATCTTCTTAAATAATATCGCAACAACCTCAAATTCATGCAGAAAATATAAAAATATCAGTTTATTATAATTAAGAGATTATATTATTATAATTGAGTATTATTATAGCTTCTGTGAAAGGGCTCGTCTGGGTAAGTGCTACCACCATGCCTAATTCTGCCGCCAATAACAATCAGAAATGTTTTCATTGCTTTGTTCCGGTTTGAAGTTCCGGTATGGCTGTCGGTGAAGTAACAGGCACATGAGATCTTTCATATTGATGTCTCAGAGAGGCAACGCGTGAGTGATATCTCAATAGGCTATACGGTAACCGCTTACTACCAAGCGGGCCGTTAGTTTGTTTCCGTCTTTAGCAGTGAAAAAAAACATGGAAGAGATGCTACTCGTAGTATCAGGCAGTCGACAATGGGATGTCAATATCTACTTCAACAATGAAATTGAATTTTAATTTCAACTGTGGATTTTCTCAAATCTTTATCAACTTACTCAACTAGCGGAATGCATGGCGACTACATCCGCGTCATGTGATAGTACCTAGTACATGATACAACAGCACTCTCACCCAAAACAAATGTCTTCAAAACATCCAAACATCGAATCAGCTATTCGCCTGCCGCGACACTGAGGTAAACATATTCGGTCTCATTACGAAACGTGGTCTAAACTCGAGTTTAAGCCAGGACTACTAAGTCCAGGTCTAAATATAGACCTTTGGTTTAGAATTGACTTTATTACAAAAGAAGATTTTTCCGAGGTCTAACTAAACCCAACTAGAACTCGGGTCTACGTGTATCATTCAATCATTCTCTGACAACAGCCAATGATCTTGGACTTTGCATGCCACAAACATCGATAACGTTCCATTCCTTCAAGAATCTTGAATAAAATTATTTGCTTTATTAATATCTTCATGACTTTAAATATATGTAGTTACCAGTTAATAAAACGTATGATTATTATTTGTTTCTAAAACCAGTCAGCTTATGATTAAAATAAACTGAAACATTCTCTGAAAATAAAATAAAATATATATTTTACTGAGAAGTTACAGATTACGTTTATTTACTTGACACGAAACGTAAACGACAAGGCGCCAGTATGTCCTTCAAATCGCAACAATCAAAATCCATAGGTATTGTTAATCAAATTCAAGTCCATTTTCAAGCTTAGTTGTTTGGGAATCACAAAATAAAATCAGATAAGTACGAATCATCGAAGGTGCACAAACATAACCTCTATTCTACAACAAGCAATTACATCCAATTCTGTAAAAAGACGACAGATTGAGCTAAAACCAGAGATATACTAGGAGGCTGCCTGGTTTAATTATAAACCACAGATAGACCGGGGTTTTTGGCTTAAACCTCGTTTCGTAATATCATTTTTCAAAAACCAGAGTCTAAACCCGAGTTTTTGATTACCGAGTTTTTGTTAAACCACGTTTCGTAATGAGACCGATAAAATTTTGTAGGATTTCCTTTTGGTCAGATTTTACTTAAAGCAAGTTGTTACCTGCTTACCCTAACGGTTTTAAAATTGCTATATTATTTCTTAAAAAACAAAGCATCATAATTTTTTTTTTTTTTTAAAACAGAGCGGCAACTTTGAAGCCGCGTTTTAAAGTTTTTGAGTCAAACCCTTTCAGTAATTACACTTTAAAGGGTTTATGAACAAAAGTAATGTATACGTAGTTATGATTCGAAGATCATTTTTGTCAAAAGATTGTCTTAGTTACACTTAAACAGTCGTGTTTAACACTTACCTATAAATGTTCCATTTATTTATGTTAGTTAATAAAGTGAGTGATAGTGGTTGGGCCAGTGAAAATAATATAGAAATTGCCTGTAAGTACTACCTTGCAACTAAAACATCGCTTATATCGACATCCTTGATGACACAGCGTGCGAGGCGCCAGCTACTATACAACAGTTGCGAGTTTGTTTACTATTTCGGGGCAAATTTTTGCATGTTCTGCAATCGAATATATTTGTTTCAAACTATAAAAATGAGTCCTTCCAAGAGCAAATAAAAATAAATTACTACGTAAAGCGTTTTTTTAAATTAATTTTGCCAACTTCTTTATCATTTTATTCATTTGTGAAAGAGTTTCAAAATAATAAACTAGTTCAGTTTTAACACCATCTATTGGCAAATGTTTGATTCATTTAAGTCACTGGTTTACAAAAAAGGGTTCTTTAGATTTGCGTATTGCATCGCCATCTGTTAGTTTACGTATGCACTAAATAGTCTGTAAGCTAGCAACGCTGCAAGAGTGCGTTGCAGTCATACCACCTACCTAGTCACGAACTTTTCCAATAGATGCTGCTTTTGTTGCAAAAAACGCTAAAATTTACAAGAGAATTCGGTATGAAATTATTATTATAAACTGGGTCTGGGACTCGATTTAGTAGAAGTTTAGTGTTTCTAAGACCTTCGTAGTATAAATACTACTTGGTAAAACAAGGAAGTATCTAAAAAACAAACAAATGATTGCGACCCTATACATAATTATAAAATATAAATACCTACATACCTACCTACCTAACTAAAAAACAATCAAACACGTTCACGACTGTATTCCCTATGATGGAAAACTTCAGATACATACTCAGTGTGTAGATCTTTAAGTACCTATAAGTACCAAGTACCAAGGGGGGTAGTCAGAGGCACGTCCAAACATGAATGGCACATGCTCGCGCTTTGTGTCTCAGAAAACGGGACTGTCACTTCCAAATTTTAATCATGAGGTATGACTGTAGGAAGTTACAATAAACTACATAGTTAGGTAGGTACCAAAAACAAACACGCTCACAACTGTATTCCCAATGATGGTCATTTTAGATACGTATGTACCTACTTAGTGCGTACCTAATTAGGTACGTAGGTATTTGAGGTCACTAAGTAGCACGACCACATAACATTACATTTGGCATACACCCGCGTTATGAAGTTAGGTAGATAGGTAGGTAGTTTCATAATCACGATTACACGTAGGCACATAAGCCCATCGCCGTTTATTGAAACAGTAACTGATGACTGGCATGCCCTAGAAACAAGGTAGCTAGGTACCTTGTTTCTCGGGCATCCCAGTTTCCACACGTGGCCACGTAGGTTTGAACCCACAACCTCCTAATAATAATTTTAATTATTATTATGTAAGTTTTAGGTAGGTTAAGTACCTACCTACTTGGTAGGTATAGTAATACTTACGTAAGGTAGGTCCTACCTACTTTAATAATGTTTAGGTACCTATATAAATTAATTCTAGATTCAATGCCTTCTGATTTTTTGTTTACTTTGATTGAACAAATACAATAAAAATAGTTACGATGTGTTAACTAATCGGTCCCAGTTTGAGTGACCGTAAATTTGTGTATTTTTAAAGTGACGCTGTTTGGGAGTCTATAAAAGTTTAACGATTGAGGGTGCAATAATGTTACATTTACGACACTTGTTGGTTATTGTTACTGTTCAAAATTGTTAAATTTATTGGTTTAACTCACTTTCACATTCGCTAACCTATATTTTTTCTTTAGTAGGTAGATAGAATTATACCTAGGTACCTACCTACTCTTTTCGGGAAGAAAGCAAAATACCTAGGCTAGGTATTATAATAGCTGTAACGTGCCTAGGTAATCATAAACACATAGGTATATAGGTATGTAGGTTTGCGATTTTATGCGTCGATTTCGTAGGTAGAGCATAGTATATAAATTTTATTTACTGAAGTACAAACAATCCATTTATACCTAGCTACCTACCTTCACTTTTTATTATCATGAGTGATTTATAGCACTGAGGAAAAGTACCTATTAGGTACCTATAACATTGCGTCTGAGGTAAGTTTGTTGAGCAAAGCTTGGCTGGAAGAAAACTATTGTTAGGGTTAAGCTCGCCTATGTACCTACGTGTCCTATTTGTAAGTTTTTTGTATTATATGTGTGTACAATAAAGAATAAAGAGAAGTTTACACAATTGACACAGGTCCGTAAATAGACAAACGCCAAGAGGTTATTCCTAAAAAGTAATCTATCTTGAGACCTCAACACAATATCGGTTTCTGAACGATTAACAGAGGGCGTGCGTGCCCTTCGGTTTTACGACGAACTTTACGACCTCGTAAACCCGGTCGTATAATGCCTATAATCTTTTTCTCTGTGCCTCCGCCTGCGGCCGATAGATGGCGCAAAACGCAAAAACAGAAATCACTGTAGTCGAACCGAAATGTTGAAGTTTTATTGTGAGTTGTGCTAATGTGGTGTGAAATTAATAGGTAATAATGCTTTTATGGGTGCTTGGGAGGTTTATGGGGGCATAAAGTGCTGGCAGGTGTTTTGTCAACTGTATTTGTTTTAAGTTGACCGCAGGTGCTCTATGCTAAGCGGTAGGTATTTATATCGCGGTGGGGTATAAAAACAAGATTGGTGAGTAGCACATGTATAAAATATTATGGTCTACTTTTTATCTACATATGTATAGGTAGAGCTAAGTACCTTCTAATACAGGAAGATTTTTGAATGAATGAAAACTTTATAAAATTTACTTTAACTTTATAAAATACTCTACTTGTACCTAGAGTCGCTACTCTACTTGTAAAGATTGAAATTCTGTATGTAAAACACGAATCCAGCATAGCAACGTTATAGTCAATAGCTTTTTATTCAATAATTCGAATAGATTTTTTTAAATCACAAGGATAATTTATACGTAAACTTACATTATAAGTAAGCCTTCTTCTAAGCTGGAGCCTAGAAGAAGCAGGCAGGATGCTCTGCTTGTTTTTCCAATGATTCGTAGTTTTATAGATATTTATATTTTTATCATTCTACTGTTGTAATATTCTATTAAAAATACAAATACACATTGAAAAATATTTTAATTTTTGAATTTTATATTGTTTAGACATGAAAATGATTCGGTATAAATTTTAACAAAAACCCTAAGAAACTTCAAGAATACAACAAGTAGGTACAACAAGATAAATAGTTCCAAGAGCTTTTCCCAGAGTCCCTAAAAGCCACATAAATTTATACAGGCGTATGTGCAATGAACATAACAATATATTTTAACCAGCAAGTCACGCCTGTAATTTGCAATTTCTAACCCTGTCTAGACTGAAACTATTTCTATGTTACCATCAATTACCGTATAGTTGTCTCTTTTTGACCTGCCGCTAAAAGAGAAGAGTAAAAGAGATAGTAAAGGGAGGGATACGCTAAATCCCTGACGATTTTCCATGCAATTGAATAAAATACGTTATAGTGTGACAATGTCAAAGATTTTTATCCTTACTAGCTGCAGACGTTACATACTCGTATACCTAATCTGGTTAATAATTCGTTTAAAATAAAATACAGTAGGTGGGTTAAAAGCTTGTGGCCAACTCTGGTGTTGGAGTTAGTAGGCCACTCGAAAGCTTGTCGACTGTGATAGCCAGGACTGACATCTATCTTACCCTCCGAAGCTCAAAAACGCTCAGTTCACACTTTGTGTGTGAACAGATAAGTGGATTTAAACAAATATAATTATTTTGGAGATACATTCTTTACTCTACCATATCTAAGTATAAAAGAATAGTAAATGTATAAGATACTCGTAAAAAGCTACTAAAATGTCTACGTCAACGTAGACATTTTGGACAATGGTCAACCATTATTCAGAAAAATTCGCCCATTGCTCGTCAGACACACCATTCATAAAAACCTCGGAGGCTTGACAAGCAAAACGCGAGAGAGGGTTCGATTCCTGTTGGGACCATTTGAAACAGGTCATCCTGTTAGGGATCAGAACAGGACTGCACACCACAATTATGTGACTAAATGGGTTCTGTTCTAAACATACATATTAAACCGCCACGAGACACCCTGTATAACACCCTTTACAGATCATAATCTTTACGCGGGCAAACCAAATGGGACCTTTCACACCTAAACAAAATTGCGCATAAAATTTTATTAAAATTAAAAACGGTAAGTACTTGATAACATGAAAATACATGTTAAACCCGCGAGAGTCGAAACGTGGCGATATTTCCAGTAATGGCGACACGGGAAGGACCCTCACAGCTATTCACGGCATGTATTTGCATTGCGGTAACATTATAATGCTCCTGTGTTGATAGCACAAAAATGTGACTCTGCTAAGGTTCCTTGGCAATGATTTGCCACTAAAGATCGGTTACATCAGCATATCGACTTACGTAATGCATAGACTTTTGATTTAACTTTTGACATAGACTTTTGAGTTCAACATATATCTGGTGGTATTACGCATAATAAAGCTAATTTTGTTTACAGTGTTTCGTGAAAAAATATTCTTAAAATGTTCCAACTGTCACAAACGGAAATAAATTTGCTACGAAAAATTAAAGTTTACGAAACCGAATACGCTTATTCGGTTACAGGATCATCTCTCAGACAATTTAAACAAAACTATTCGAGTAAATTTATATCATTTAACTATTTTATTCCAAAAACTATCGTGAACTTGACTATTCATATTGTAAAAACGGGAATTTTCACGTACTGCACTATCGTTGAAGGCACCGACTAAGTTTCGACTCATTCCGAGAGTCTTCATCAGGGTGAGTCTTCATCGCGTAGTGCACGGCACGACGCGGAAGGAGAAAGTCGCAACAACTCAATGACTCGGAATGAGTCGAAACTTAGTCGGTGCCTTCACCGATAGTGCAGTACGTGAAAATTCATTTTACTAACCCATACTTTCCCACTTCTGGACAAAGTTTGTCTTCAATTGGTTACGTGCACATCATTAACAAAATTAAATCCAATAATTTTGTCGATTGGAATAATTTTGCACGTAAACAGATACATGCGTGAATTAGACCCCACTCCGCTATTGCGTGTTCACCTTTCGTAGCGACAACTACGATCAAGTTTTTGCAGGCCAAAAAATCTCAGGGCATGAGTACGGAATTCTTCTTTTATGACCGACACACTCTTGGAAAGTTTTATTGTGTCAAGTCATTACGTATCGTTACCTCATTATAAATGCTACGGTTTTCGTAGACACGCGTAGCGCACACTATCATAGCTACGATTCATAGCTGACATATTTTTTTACATTTACTTTGATTTTTATTTAGTGTTTCTGCGTTTTCTTAACAAAATGTTTTGGAAATAATAGTTTATTCCAGGAACACTACCAATCTATTGTATAATCTGGTTTGAATAGGTATTCCAAAAGATACAACCGTTTGCCCTTAGAGCGAGGCTCTCCAACACCTTATTTAGATAAAGGAATAATATTCAAATGAGGATATTTCACTATCATTATAGCGGCGTGTCAGGGTCTATGCCAGCTAAGTACCTAAGAAAGATAGTTAATTTCCTTAAATTTCATTAGCAACTCTTCCAATTTGCATTCAAAATGTGCGCTCACGTACCTAGCCACCTACACAAATATATAAACAAGTACCTCCTATAGTTAAGCAAAGAACCGTCCGAATACGCCATTATTTTAATACCCTTATCAAAAAACAAGGCACATTACAAAATGGCTGCCGTTTTCATGAGTTTTGCGCGGGAAAACGCTCGTGAGGCTGCCTGGAAAATTATAACAAAAGGCATCCACCGCTATCTTTCTAATTATAGTAAATCACCTTGCTACAGGCGAGATAAGACTGTGGACGCTTGTGACAAAAAGTCTCAACACTTAGTACAATAGCGTGCACATGCGTCTTTTCGATTTTGACACGAGAAATTTTCCGCACAATCAGTAGAAAAGGAGCTTAAGTCAAAAAACGAGTTGAGGCATTTGTATTAATAGAGGAATTGAGTCTGTTTTGGGAAGTAAAACGGGCATTATTTCGCGTGATGTTGGATTGATATAAGACCTTTTAGAATAAGGTCAGAACTCGTTCGATGAACGGTCCCTAGCGTTATACAATTGCATTGAGAAGTATCACGTACTCGTATTGTATTTCAGATCACTAACTTAAACTTTAAAATAGAATTGTTCAGCAGGTTACGTAGGATTTCACAGGAATATTCAATATTTCTGTGAAATCCTACGTAATGTGGAACCTTTAGGAATTCTTTAAAAAAATGTACATATGTACTTTAAATATTTCAACTTACCTAAAAGAGGATTCGATGATTTTTTTTACGTAATATTTACATTGCAAGGAGTGTTATGTAAATATTTATATCACACTCCTTTTATCATAACTGTACACAAACCTGCCCCCTAATGAGACAAACGAAATGGCAATGGGGAATGAGTAATTTTGACAGCCTAAGCATTGTCCAACTTCTTTATCTTAAAAAAAGAACCATTTGATCTAAACTTTCCCATTTTTAGAGTTCCGTAGTCAATAAGGAACCCTTAGTTTCGCCATGTTCGTCCGTCAGACTGTCTGTCCGCGGCTTAGCTCAGAGACTCTTAGTACTGAAGGCTGTAATTTGGCATTGGTATACCTATTAACCAAGCCAACCGTACCTATTTATGCGTACCTTTAAATAATATCATTTTTGGTAGTGCTTAAAAAAACAAAGAAGCAAAATAAATACTTAAAAAAATAAAAATTATTCACATATTCAAAAGCAAAAATTAGCATTAAATTGCAAATTTTTGTTATGGTCAAGTATGCCCTCCCCTGCTAGCTATATGGTTGTTTTTGAATATGTGAAGAAATTAACAGTAGTAGTATAAATAACGAAGTTAAAAGGAAAACTATCACAGCTAAGTAGGCTTTACAAGTTAACGAGTAATAGTCGAACAACTTATAAAATGTACTTGGAGAAGTAAAAAGCATTGTACAAATTCATTGATAATTACTCAGATAAAGTTTTTAGTTGTGTAAAACAGGTAGTAAATAATAAGTTTATGGGTAACTACGGAACCTACACTGCGCGTGGTCCGATACATTGGCCGGTTTTTAAGTTTTCCATATTACTAGGTCTGGCAAAATTAGTACCGTGTCTCGTTCCCTATGCCATTTTACAAGTGTAATCAAAAACCTGGTCAAAAAACAGTGAGCAATAAATAAATAAAAGATACTCATTAATGAATAAAATAAAACATAGCATTCTTTCAGCTAAACATTGTGAAATAAGATCATTGGGATACTTCAAACTAAGCACTGTAGATATTTACCAATTTTTAAATGTAACACGGTTCATCATCATCATCAACAGCCTCTGTAGAAGTTCACTGCTAGACATGAGCCAATCTAGATGATTACCTAGATTATTTTTTACGTGACCAACTATCTTGAGCTTCCTTCATCCACGGGCTTTTCGCAACCTTTGTGTTATTAAATAGTTACTTCACTATAACCATAACCACGAAAATATTTTCCCGATATTTCGTCACAGTTCCATGCCACATGAACATGGGATAATTTGACGCCTTTGCGTCAGACGAATTAATCTACCCTCTTGCTCTGTTATTGCGTATAATGGCACTAATAAAATAATCAAACTTAGAAATAAAGGTAACAACCCCCTTTTTGTGTAAATTACCTTGCATTGTACTGTAACAGGTATTGACTTAGGTTTTATTTTATTTTATACAAATTTAAAATGGAAGAGCGCATTTTGAATCCTCGTGTGAATGGTGCACCAGACGCAAACATTTCTATGTCGTACCTATTCAACATATTCACCCTACACACACAAAATATCACGAACCATTCAACCGAGACCTACCCCACTTCTCTTATAATACTTTTTGCTTTTAAATTTGGTATAAACAGGGGAATTCACAGGTCAAATCAGGGGTTTTCTTTGTTTGGGTGATGCCGGAATGTTGAAAGTATGTTTGGTGCGTTCTAGTGGGATTGATAGATTAGTTACTTAACAAGTAATGTTAGTTTAACATTCGCGGCACGGCGGGCGAGAAGCTGAATGAAACGGTAATCCACACCTCAATAAATTAATTTGCCATTGTTCATTTGGCTTCAGAAAAATTAACGCTGTCCGGGATAAATATTTCTATATGATCTTCATCGTGTAATATGTTTGAGTCTGCGTGTTGTGGTATCATGGTACTCATAGTTCTAGATGAATACCCATGACATGGAATTTTAGTGTGGGGTCAGTACTAGTTATGAATGTGACTGCGTTGTTATTATTTATTTTAGTACTAGATGACTGAGCTACGCCCGAAATAAATTTGTTAGAGCAAGTGTTGTATGAATAATGGGATATGTATTTTACTCTGGTTGTTATTTTCGTCTGTTTGCGTTTAAGTTAATTATCCATTCAAAAAGTTCATAAATTCAGAACGGTTTCGAACGCGGCTCAGCTTAAAAAAAAATTCAATTCAATTTATAGAATTTTCATAAATTACCAATTGCTCAACTCTCACTGATAACATTAATTAAGTAAATAAGAAACATGTCAGTTTACCAAATGTCTTGTTTAAGATGGAAGTTTTCGTGTTATTCCAGTAAAGTTTGCACCGACTACTGCTGGAAAGGGCATTAACACACGAATGCGGACAACAGAGACCCATAACTTGCGGGTGAACAGTTAACTGTACGAATAACGCTCTATATTGCGCTCGCGGCTCTACAGACTATCCACCACGTAATATTATCCAATTAAATGGTACGAATTTATGTGTGTACATGCCCTGAGGTGTACTTTGTAAATTTGTTTAGCTGAGTTGATGGCGACGGAAGGTAAGATGAGATCGATACATTTGTTATCAAAATATCAGAGGTATCTTGTAGCTTTAGCAGTTTTTTTGAATGGAAGACTCTCTGCTAAAAGCTTCTGTAAAGTATAAATTGAGCAGAAAATTCAAGTGGCTAAAATTCCAAACTGTACTTCCAGCTCAAGTAAAGTCTCATAGGTGTTGGGAGGGTGATGAAAACTAAACAAAGATAACGCCAACGTTAAAAACTTTACCAATATTAATTTTAGCCGGCGCTTTTGCTTCACGGGCAAGCTTCGAAACAACTATTTCCAACCAATTTATAAAACAGTTTCATCCCAACTTTTTACGTCCATACCTACAGTCAAATCTATTCCAAGTGTATAAAACTGCTACACTCCTTAAATTATTACGACCATCTCAATAGGAAAAGGACAATTTGACCGTTTCTTTCAATATTCCTGTATTTTCCCTCGGAAAATGTAATCGACCGAAGACAGTAATATTACATTTTGTTATATAATAACGATTTTCTTTCTCAATGGCAATTCGTCGTTATTGAACGTAAAGTAAGAAGGAACGGTGGCTTCAGTTGAAACGAACATAGGTAATAATAATACAGTTATTGTTATACCTACCCTTAACCTAACCTTCGTATTGTGATATTAGATTTCGGGGGCGAGATCAGATGTATTGAGTTTAACAAGTTACATTGCGCGCTGAGAACTGGGTTAGTTGATTGAGCGCAGTGTTGTCAGTTCAATGGTTAAGGAATTTTGGAGTGTAGTGGATTGTAGTTGAATTCTTGAACAAGGTAGGTTTGTGCGCTCCGACCTGGCTTCTATCTGCAAAATCAATGTGGCTATTAGCAAGTTTTCGCGCAGTCGCATAACGTTCATGAAACGCTACCGGTCAGAACTTACTGGTTCGTATTTTGCTCTATGCAGAAAACATTCCGTAATAAATTAAAAAAGTATAACTAACGACTGCTTTGAATTCAAAGCTCGGCTGAGTAAAGGAAAATGTATGTTTAATTAAGATAAGATAATTTAAAATTCAAAAGGTCGTATTTTATGAAGTCACTGGTTTTATTTTTAGCGTACGATTATTGATGGTATCTTACCTGCCATGTCGACTTGTTTGCCTCGATAAAAATGCTAATATTTGTGCTACGTTAGCACTTTCCTCTTTTGTCCCGAATTGTGACTGTTTTTACAAACTTGCAACACAATTGACAAAGTTTCTTCATGTCATATTTAGAGCGTGTTTGTATGGAAGCTTATGTTCCAACCAATTGATTTACGTTTCTAAATGTTTTGTAAAAGAAGGATTCATTTGCCAATTTTTAGAAACTTGTCTTTTTGCGTGTGTTATTTATGTATACATATAAGCTACATATGCTTATATGTATAAACATATAAGCTACAATCAAATAACCTATTTAATAAATAATAGTTTATATTAAAGCATTATAATAAATTTGACTTTTTGTCCGGAAATATAGCAGATGGTTTGCTTGATGGCCTAATTTTGCTAAACTAACTGTTACTATCATATGACGATGTAGCATTAACTCCTTAGCAAGTAAAAAGCCTTAATTTAACATTTTATTGCTAAAAAAACACTTGTTTTAGCTGAGTTGCCCAATGTGATATGTAGATTAGCTAATTTTCCATTTGTATTAAATTTTAATTAATCAACCGTTGAGGGGTTTAAATTAATTTAGAATACTTAACTTTCATTTTTCTACCCTAGCCATTAAAAGATGATAAATGATAAAATTGTGGGTTTCTTAGAAAGTTACTATGGTTAAATTTTGAAAGAAGTATAAAAGTTTCAGAACGAAAAAAAAAATAGTAAAATTTCAGTACCTAGTTGCCAAGAGATTTTCTACGGAAAATATCCAATAACACTAAAAACAGCAAAATCACCCTATCTCTGCTTAAGTTGGGTAGGTGGCTGTAGGAGGGATGAGAGCCGATAAACGCTCTTAAATCGATACTGCAGGGGCGCTTCGAAGTTTGATACTTACCTGCTTATTTTCAGTTATAGCTGTGAAGACAGCAGGAGCCAAAATGAGTCTCTTTGCTTAGCGCAGAATGGCAGCATTGCGGCTTTACGATAAGAGAGTAAGTATAAAATAAATAATATGATCATTACTTCATTTATTCTTCAGAATAAATGTACAATAATTTGTACACCCAGAAAATACAGACTTACATATTGGATTTATACAAATGCGTCCCTAACAAGAGTTTTCCGTTAGGAAACTTTTGAGGATGGGGACAACTGAAAAATAGTGATAATAAGTTTGGACTTTGATTATCTAGTGGATCATAAGGCAAAATGGTAGATAAAACGTTGCAATTTTAATAAAATGATATACAATACCAAAAAATATATTATACGAAAATTTTTACTGCCACATTTTTTGGGTTCCCAAGCGAATGGCGAGAACTGAAACCATATCTAGTTAACATTTGGTATGCAGAAGTATTTTTTGTGTGGAGTTACTTTAGCAAACTTTATTTTGATAAACTTATGGTAGCGTGGCAAGTGAGTAGTCGGCTGAGACGTCAGAGGTGTTGGTTCGGTTCTCGCTGTTTGCATATATTTGTTTCATGTCTCGGTCCATGGTGTTTGAGTTTCCTGAACCTGAAACTGTACCTACATAGACAAGACATCTCTCGCAATATAAACTTTAGAAATTAAATTAATCACTGTAAGTATCATAATATGAAAATAATCCAGGATTCTGTTGGGTTTTATGTTATTCATAAAACCAAATATTTGTGGACATACAACTTACTGTAAAACCAAACTAATTTAAACATTGTTTTAGGGTTTCGCGATTATTAGATGTAATTAAATTAATTGCGTAATTTAATACGATTTAATCGGTTTAAAAAAAAAACATTAATTTTAACATTACTGTGATGTGTTGTCCGGTTATTTTTACAACTATTTTTACAATTCCTTTTTTTCATTTCCAGGTAATATCTATTTTAGTGTTCATAAAAATATTCTGAAGAATGAAAGAATGAATGAATTACTTTATTGTAATACAAGAAAATTGCAAAAAACATAAAATTGCAGATCTTCTTGAAACTCACAAGTATTATCGTAATACTAATAATGTGCATTTGCTTCGAAGTTGATAAGTACTTGTTATATTTTTTATGTAAAACTAAAGGCTTTCACTTGTACCTCTGCATTATTTTAAACTATCTATTGTTTGTACAGCTTGTGAAGTAGGTATAGGTACAACAAAACAAAAATTATTATGGTTTCCGCCCTGGATTATGATACAGAAGAGAAATTACTTTGTCATGATTTAGAAAACGGCATAATAATATTGTTTTTATGTTTAATGAATTTGATTATTCGTTACATATTTTATACAAACTAGGAGTATATAGACCTTCAATTAATCTCGAAAAATGCTCATTATAACCTTTATAAACGGACGTCGTCCAAAAAAAAGCAAATACAAGCTAATCAATTAATGTTACGCAATTATGGCAAGGTCCATTATTCAAAAACCTATTTATCAAATTTACCTTTAATAAGGCTTTGCTCGCACGATATTCGAAAAAAATGCTAGAGCACAATGTGATGACCGGTCACGATTTATTTATATAAAGAATTAAAATTAAACAAATTGCGTTATTGTTACATGATATTTTCACAAATAAATATTATCTACCTATGTGTTCTTCGTAGGAACACTGTGATTCAACTTCTGAAATAGAATCTTTCATATTGTTATTCCCTTAACTCCTACACAGTGAAACGAAACAATTTTCCCAATAGAATAAAAGAAAAAGGAAATAAAATAAAAGGATGGAGTTTTCTATCGCATCCGGAATAGTTTGCAAGCGGATCGCAGTCGCCATGTTCAATTCAGACATGACTCTATTACGTAGCAGGTTTCACTGAAAAACCCAAAAGCAAAATGTTTATCAGTTATTGTTTTTAAAGGTAGTTTGATTCTAACAACATATATTTATCGTTTCACATAAGGTATTTGTTCGCGATGACTAATATACGACAAGTATCATAGAAATCAATATAAACTGCCACCAAGCAAGCTTGTAAAGCAAGCAAGCTACATTTACTACACAACTAAAGAAACAAATACGCATACGGCCCCAAATACGCATACGGCCCCATTGCTTGGTAAGAGGTTCAGGTAGTTTATAATTTTAAATAATTATCTTCTCGGTCAGTATGCACAGAATTGGCCTTGGAAATATTGCAAGCAATGTGCGCAAAAACGCAAAAGTTTGTGAGGATGGATGATTGTTACTCTTTCATGAAAAAACTACTGAACGTATTTTGATGAAACGTTACAATAATATAGCTACATACATCAGAATAACACATAGGCTACTTTTTATCCGGGTACTACGTGGGTGAAGCCGTGGGCAGAAGCTAGTTAAAAATAATGGAAGAATAATACGAGTGTACCTACTTCATTACTATAAATAAGTAACCCAACGTGAGATGATTTAATGAGATCTCTCATTATTAGTATGCTGGTAGTCAAATCTCACACAATTATTGTGAGTTAAGATGCCAAGAATGAATCTTATTGACTTTACACATTGTTTAGATACCTCAAATATATTTTAAGTGCTTCTTGCAAGAACAGTAGTTTTTATCAGTTTCTTTTTCATCAATATAATTTCATCCCGGTATCAACGTAAAGATTCCTTTGTCTTATAACAGCTTTCTTTAAACTATGTACCTATCTGTTTCTCATGTCCTGTTGAACCTGATAAAAATCATGTGCATAAGATGTTATAAAATCCATATTGGCTTTGTGTATTACGCGTAGATGAAACGAAATGTTACGCTTTCTCGAGATTGAGATTTCTCTGAGAAAATAGGACTAGGCGTTTTAGGAACTGTCACAGAAAACAATGGAAACGAATATCTGCAGAGAATTTGATAGCAATAGACATAGCAACCAAAGTACGGGACACGTAGTAAGTGATTTCTATGCAGGGTGGGAGCGTTAGACCATGAAATTGGCCTAGTCTACCACCAGGACGCATCGGCGTTTAATGGCCTACGAGAAGATGAGATTTTAGCAATTTTCATAAATAACTCGACCTGAAAATGCTAACAATCAATGAGCCTGAAATGAAATTTAAATTAATCATTTCACGTTTTAAAACACAAAAGAAATATAATATCTTTTTATTAAGAACAGAAAGTTTAAAAATATTAAAATTTTGTACTATCCTTCAGAAACAGAAATCGGTTTCACTCTTTTGTTTGACGGAAAGAAAAATAGAAGTTCCACTCAGTAGTTTTGTCTTCTCTTTCGTACACAAAATGTTGTTTTGGGTTACCCATGCTACTGAGTGCTAAGTAAAACAGAACAGGGAGTTAGATTTAAAATTATGGACCAACAGTTTCTCAACCAAACTCTTTGTTTATCCTTATTAAGGTTTAATAAAAAACTACGCGAAACTTGTAGTAAATTATTCAATCTAGATAAAATTAATTCATTGTTTCCACATAATGGTTAACATTATAATGTATAACAGCAACCGAATTTGTTTTGGTTGTAACAGCCGTTTTAGCGACATTTAAGAGCCATTAGAATTTGCTATGATAGTTCCCGAGAGATATCGGGCGCCATAAAAGTAATGTCAAAAGATACCACTAAAAAAAAACTATCAACAAAAACCATAAAAGCAAAGTATGAGGCGAAAGGTCGGGACAAAAAATTGGTGGCTGTATCGAGCCAGAATCGCTTAAACCCTTCGATCGCTCTTTCTTATTTTTCGTTCAGGAGAGCGAGTGAATTGCTATGCGATTTTCGGTTCACTGTCGGACGGTCCCACCTATTGTGAATTCCTTAGGTCTGAAATTTATTTGACAGCGCCAGTGTCTGTGGAGAATGGAAAATAGCAATAGCAGAATGCATTATAGATATAACTCATGTTTTGTTTTTGGCGGGGATGCGACAAGGATTATTGGTATTTAGGGGCATATAACTATTAGGGGCGATAATTTTTTATGGTTTTGATTTAGGAGACAAGGAAATGTTATAAGAACGACTTGCCGACAACACGCTTGTTAGTTACGGTGGGAATTAATATTGTTTAAAGTATGTCCCAACGCCTGATACGAGATTTCCGATAATTCCAAGTGTGCCACTTGAGGCAAAGTATCTGAAACTAAAAGGAGATAAAAATAACAAACATGACATGAAGTTGCAGGCGCCTTATTAACTGATGAAGTATGTTAACAGCATGTTTACGGTTAGGTTAATGATAATCTATCTTCATAACTTTATTATGAGGTATAGAAAATGTAATGGTTGTCATTTACATCCAAAATGCTGGCATTGAATTGTAATAAGTACTTTTAATGTACAATATTATTAACACAAGCTCTTGGGGATTGATGATGCTGTGTGGAAATGTCCATAATAACTTCATTATTAATTTATAATTAATTAGTTTATTATTTTAGGTATTTCGGAAAATCATGTGCTAAAATGTTGTACCTATAGATCCACCAATACGAATGCTGTAATTCGTATTGGTGGATCTATAGGTACAACATTTTACATTGGAACGGTTATAGTCTATGAATTTATTATGAATTCACTTCTGCCTAGTAAGCGCCGCTCCTTGATGTCTAATCAGAAGCAATACAAGAAAACTATTCTTCTGCCTTCTCTTAATATTGATACAGCTGCTGCCTCAGCATCAGGGGCATAATGATTATTTACTGGCGCTTTGTTATCATAAGACTAACCACTGCATTCAGCACAGCCGTATAAGGATGACGTCTCGTTTCTCTGTTAAAAATTAGTCAAAGTCTTGACGAAAAACAAAAACATTAGACAATTTTTTGGAACTAGCCATAATTAGTATGCATGTGCTGACTTAAGTTGAGAATGAGATGATAATACCTATACAGTTTACCAGATACCCTAGTGATCTATCTAAATCATCTAAACTTCTTCTCAATTCTCATAGATCGACTCGTCTGCCACTAACGTCCACCCGCAAACCGACTTCAGTTTCTTCCGTGATCATGGTACATGTAACTGTGTCGAAAAATCAGAAAAAATCTTAAAAATTCCCGTTTTTAGTAAGAATTATGTTCAAATCATGATACTTAAGTACTTAGTTTAAGAATTTATTTCGATCATGTTTTCTCAATTTTATTGTAGGCGATGCTTTGAAAATATTATGTAAGAAAACCCTATGGTAAGAGGTGAATTTAACGTCAACATTTTGATTGATTCATTGGATAATAAAACTTCAATCAATAGGTAATATAATTAAATTATTTTTTTAGCTGTCTTTGATATACCCATTGATTGGGTAACTTACCTCATTTGAAATCCAATTTTTCACAGACTCAAATTAATTAATTTTTGATTCAAAAAATTGCATGTTCTACACATATTTGTTTCGGGTCTGAATGTTTTGCTACCACATTACTCGTAGTTTCTGAAACCTACGATACAGGTTTTAGATGTCTATGATTAGAAACAGATTCGAGCAGAAAACAGATTCCACCTTATGTTACTTACTCTGTTAAAGGGGTCTGTGCCCGTACTTCCTACAAAATATCTTGACTAGCCAGTCCCAGTGACACCATAGAATTAATATAATGTACCAACTGTACGTAGTACCTACTTTTTCTCAATTAACGCCACCGTAAAATTTCTTATAGTTGTAGGTATGCGACGATCTGTTGTACCGTTATATACGGAGCCTTTGTCTAGCAGTTGACTTATGTGGCTGATGATGGTAATGATGTGTTACTTATTTCTAAGCTCAAGAAGTTACGTTATTTTTTTATAAAACAAAACATGCTTTGACTGTGACTCCATGAATTCTGTGAAAATGCAAATGAAAAGCTCAATATTGTTTTTTTTGTAGCTATTTAAGGCGAGCTGTCCCGAAAAGTTTGATCGTAGATCACTAATATGATGTGTTATAAATTTGTGTATTAATGTTGTTTGTTAAAATGTAGGTAAAAAATAAATTAATAATATCTTTTTTCAAGCGATCTGAAATACGGGACGTTCAGTTCATTCAATCGAGTTTTTTGAGTTAATCGAGTTTTTTAGGTCCTATTAAGTACAATACATTAAATGAAAACTCTCAATTATATGCGAGAGTCTTAAGCCCAGACGTCACTCACATTTTATGAACATGTAACGCGTAGGTATCTATCACCATGTTTGTTTCAGTACAACACCCCACAAGCATGAAAAATGGGTCCCAGAGGAGTTGGGGATTAAAGAAGCCCTACTATTATGCCTTTATTCTATGTTTCATCCCGGAGAATATGATATGATTTATACTTTGATATACACCGGATTCCCTAAGAGAACTTATAGGTACAAGATTTAAGTCAGAGATTTCTGACTTAAATCTTATGATAAGTTATAAGTTATCTTATGTCGGTAAGAGACGCCTAAGACTCAGCCTACCTATAAGCTATATTAGTATATTAATACAAATACTAATTAATACCAATAGGTATATTATGCCAATAATCGGTGCTAACTGATAATTGATATAATGTATACTGTATTACACATAATTATGCCATTCAGTATAGAGAAATACTTTAGGCAGTTGTAATAAAAAAGGGTTCTCGAAAGAAAGAAACAAAATATCGTTACATTTTTATTAACTCTTTATTTCTCTTGAACTTTTGAAATAATATTACAATATTGAATGCGGGTTTCATAATACACCCAACTATTTGCTTATATACCACGGCACAGTCACGTCTGATCGTATCCTTGGATTATGACCACTTTAAGAATTGCTTTCAATTAATATGAAGAGACAGTTCAAGTTATGATGGTTGGATCAGTGTTGCGAGAAAATGCCGCAACGACATTGCGGATTCACAACCTTCAGGAAAGTACCAACCAAAATTACTTAGCATCTCACAAACATTAATTACCTTCCAAACGCAACGGACTACAAGTGTCTTATTTTAGTGGACGTGAATCCCAAACACACGATCGTTTCAATACATAAATACATAACATAAAACAAGAAAATATAAACAAAAATAATGCGCCACATAAACATTCACAACTATTTACAGTTACTTAATAATTAAACGACCTTTAATTACTATATTCAAAAATATAGATATAGGTACATACATATATAGCTACATATTTATTATAGATAAAAATTGATCGATTATTTGATACTTTAATTAATAGAACGGAAGTCATGATTAAAGTTAAACATTGAACGAAAAATCTAAAACATTAACATAACATAAAGTAAACTAAATACAGGATGAAATAACAAAATGTTTTTTAGATTAAAATTATGTGTATTTATTTGAGATAACATACTTTAATTAATATTACTGATATAATATGAGTAAGGTAATAATACCTACAGTCTACAAAACACTAGCTATATGGCAAGACAGCAATACGAATGGAGGACGTATATAATCTATTTAGCAAATTGCTCATTGTTTCACATGAATTACAGCTCTTTACGACACAGAAACAATAAAGAAAACCTGACATAAATCAATGGACGTACATACCTACACACAAATATCGTTACTATGTTACAAGATTTACCTATTGTTAAAAAAGAAACTTAATGAGTAGTTGTAGCTACATTACAAAATTACTTCACAACATAAATTCGATTTTGCACTTTCCCATGAATACCGAAACAACTGAACAATAAAATAAAACAAACGAATGCTCGAATAACAATTTACGTTCGTATACACACTTACGTGTTCCAATTTCAACCCTAAAGCTTTTCAGTGAGTACGTTTCCCTTGAAAAAAAACCTCCCCAAGTAAAAACAACCAGTCCTTACAGCGCGAAGGAAAACCTTTTTGACCTGTCAATATTTAACCGATATGCTCAGTGAGCTGTAGAGTTCACACTTTTGAAGGTTTAAATATTTTATGGTTTGTTTGTATTACTTTGGGTAGAAAATAATCATACCAACAAATTTTCTGACAAACTTCTGCAATGATACTAAAATGTTGTAATTTCAAAAACTAACATCAGATTCTTAGTTTAACAAGAGTGTCTACGATTATAACTACGCATTTTTATAATTTATAAAGCCTACTTATAAAGAAGTTACTTAAGTACATGTTGTTCGATTTACTCTCGATATTATTTAAAATTAAGATGGGATAAAGATTTATTACTAACGACAACCTTAAACATTACGTACCTTATGAGGAATATGGCTTGTATGATATTTTGTTATTGCACGCATCTTCATAATGTTTGAATACTAATTATATCATTATAATAGGAAAACTCATTCTGATTTATTTATTTTTTACTCATTAATTCAAATTAGGATTTGTGACTGCATCAAACTTGAAAATAACTTGTGACAATTAATAAAATATTATGTTTAAGCTATCCTTTGCAGCCAAAAATGCCTACTTATTGAATTTAGACTTTAAAAATTGATAGGTTTCTTGAGTTAAACCTATAGACTTAACCTTTCCTAAGAATAATCACGACATTGAAGATGATGTTAACAGCTACACAGTAATAGGTACAATTTTCAAACAATGCAGTGGACAGATACCAAGAGATGATACAAAAAATCAAGCGGAGTAATCCAATTTTTACTTTATATTCCTCTATCATAATTTTTATTTCTACCCTGACAATAATTTACGTATAATGGTGACTATAAATACTAATTTTACATAAGTTTTTGATTTGGATTACGTATCGAAATTTGATTTAAAATAAATATTTGGTCGCAAGAAGAAGCTTTATAATTTAAATATTTTGGCACAATATGGAATCGAAAACGAGTAGAAAGTGTCGCTCGAGATAAAATGTGGTATTGTTATGTTACAAGCCTAATTTGTAAATTATAAAGCCAAATTTTTCGAGCGTAACCCGCCCCGTTAAGCGTTTTGTAGGGCTTTGCTCGAAATTACCGATCCGGTAAATTCAAATGTGCATATGACTTCGTAAACATTGCAGGATACATAATTTTGTCGTTGTCTCTACTTCAAACCGCAAAAGGAAACTTCCTTTTGTTATATTCAAAAAGGAACTTCATTTTTTTCCCTAATTTTAAAGCGTGTGGCCACTGCTTATCCCAAAAGCTTATAACGTTTTAACTGGTTTATGCTCTACCTAATTCTTAGCAATACTTCATACAAAGTCGAACCTATTTAATCTATGTATAATACACTTACACTACTCAACTCCAATTACGTGTAAAATTTAAAATTAGTCACATTATTGTTAATTTTATTATATGTATCATCGTTACGTATATAATTTTGAACATCAGATGACTCGAGATTCATGGACTTCCCCGCCTTAATGTAATTCTTCTCTACATCAAATGGTTGTTTGAATCTATTTCGATAAATATGGACATGGTATTATCTAGAATTATCAAAAAATACCTTTCTAAATGTATAATATGAATTATAACTGATGAAAGAATGAGTACAACATAACGTTAGTTATGACAAATACCTATTCTCAATTGTACTTTAATACGTATTTTGTTTTAAATATTATTCTTAACATTCTTATGACATAGCTATGCAAATTTAATTTAATGCTTGACAATGTTACGCTTTAGTTTTATCCAAAAAGGTTAAACTAAAACAACAACTCGCGGACCTGATGCTTCTGCAACCAATCAAATTCTGACAAAATTAATAAAAAAATCACTCATATCGAAGTCAACTGATAAAATAGAGGTACAACATACAATCATAAAAAATATGACCCCCAAAACATAACCAGTCCGCTAAGAGCGAACAAATAATAAAATATACATCAAAATGTACATAATATAATATCTATTAATTCAAAAAATAATATAACATAATGGATTAGATTAAGTGGTAGCAATAAATACTATGAGATTCACAGATTTATAATCTTAACTAACAATACCGAAGTTCGCTCCAGCTCCCAAATATTAGAGCAATTACTAATTTTTGTAAATTTTAGTAAAAATATTATTGCAATACAAGGTGTGGTTATGGCAACAAAATAAATGCTTAAAGCACATCACCAGCTTATCCGCCCATCGATCGACATGGAGGCAAGTCCTTTGCCTAAAGGAACATTACAAAACAAATGTCACTGTGTGCCTCAACAACGAGGCACCAACCAGCTGCAAACATAAAACTAGTGGATACGAATCGACTATCGCCCGAAGGTCCTCATGGACGCAACGCTTCCATTCACACTATATGTTACAGAATCAGTCATGATCGCCTAAAAGGTGCGAAGACCTTACGCGGGGACTTTGTTCACTTTGAGGAGGTCGTTCGATCCTTTGTCGATGGGCATCTTCATCGGATCGTGGTGATGGGTCACGTGGTGCCCATGGTGCTGTGATTCGAGCTTTGCTTGTTTCTCCTGCTGCTGCTGCTTCATTCTGTCTTGTTCCTCTCTTTCTCTGCGAGCCTGCTCATTAATTTCTTTCACAGCTCGGAGTTCTTTCTTTAATTTCATGCGTCGGTTTTGGAACCAGATCTTGATCTGTCTTTCGGTAAGGCAGAGCGCGTGGGCGATCTCTATCCTACGCCGGCGCGTCAGGTAGTGGTTGAAGTGGAACTCTTTTTCGAGTTCTAGTGTCTGGAACCTCGTGTACGTTTGCCTCCCTCGCCTTCGTGGGCATCCATTCGGACCTGGAAACAATGACATATAAAATTAATACCACCATTAAACAACACCTAAAGTTCTATTTGTACTATATTATTCCCTATAAATTATGTTTTACAGTTACATTAACGTTTCAAGATCGATTTATTGCATCGTATATCACAATCCAGCGGCGCGGATTCGCAAGAGACGTCGAGAAAATCATTAAATTTCACTTTTATACCAGTTTAGATTTTAATAGCTCATTAATATTTTATTGCGGTGCTTAAGTTAATTCATGAATGACTAGCTACTGCGACCAACCTCATTTGGATTACTGCTAAACTACAAGTAGAATTGATAGTATTCGAGCTCCTTGTTAAATGAGTCGTAACAGAAAAAACTAAATGAGTAAAAAACAATATCATCAAAGCAAAGAGTAACGGAAAGGGTTAGCGGCAAACGGTTCGCGAACAATAGTGTCCTTCTAAAAATAAGTCCCTACAAAAAAGTCAGGGATGCGTAAAAAAGGGTTGCGCAACTTTCTAATGCTTTGTAAGGTGTTCTTTTATATATGTCACCGTAAAGGCGCTTTCTAAGAATTTGTGAAAGTTCTTAAACCCTTTCAAAAATTAATATAACGTACGTGAATATTGCTTTAAAAAGTTTAACGGTTCATTTCGCCCCAATCGCTGAGAGCGAATTTATCAGAATGCGTTCTCACAAGTCATACGCATACGCATATAGATAAAAGTAAATACATACATAGACGGGTGAATATCGAGTCCTACAAAGCGATCGGGTCTCAAGACTGGTTTTCTAGTCAGCCAATAAATAAGGCAAGATAAATGGCTTTCCCATTGCGTATAAAATTGATAGCGGGCCAACGGTGCTGGAATGCCCGGCTGTGTAGGCTGGACCTTAGTTACCTGTTTGGGTAAAAAGCTATAGATACGGCTAATGGATCGTTTTAATTGATGTTCTGGACACTTTGAAGTTTTAATGTGGAGTAAGATATACTTAAACACAAAATTAAAGTACTTTGTTTTTCTTAATAAGTACCTATCTAAAGTAAATGTTTAAATATTAGTAATATTTAAACATTTACTTTAGATACTGTACCTATTGCATTATAAAGCTATACACTTTAACGATATTAGGTACACCTAAATAGTTTTTATTATGATCACTCAAAGTTTATAATACAAAATAAGTTAATTGTAATGAATGTTAGCCTGATTTTTAACATTTTGTGTATGTCTTCAACATATATTAATAAGGTTTAACCAGTTTTTTTTATTGTTTAAATAAATATACAAGCCTATTTTTTAAGATATATTAACTGTATGTTTGTAACAATAACCTTTAGGGAACTTTACTAAGATAGAATTCGTATATTTTACGAATTCTATCGTTAGTCAAAGGTATTAAATCTGACCAGTATAATTTGGCAAGTTTTAACTACATAGTAAAAAGTGTGCAAGCGACTATAAATCAAATAACCCGTCCGAAAGTCGGATGCCACATTTACATGAGCCGTAAATTACCAAAACTGCCTTTTTACTGCCGCAACAACATTTATGGTTCGTTCTTATTTCAACAAAAACTTAAAAACTGTTTAAAATCTCATAAAAAGAGAATGGAATAATTATACAAGTGCGGTTAGACGGAGATAACGAGGATGCATAAGAAAGAGATAGGGATAGCCATTCTAATTTTAAAAAGCAAAGATGGAACCCGAAACACAATACACGCATCCCAATAATGCCATTGAGAAGAACGGCCATAAGTGATGTTTGATGATGCGTCAAATTCTACCTTCCGGTTTATGAGGTAGAGTCTAAAACCGCGCGATATATGGGCCGCATGCGCCCTTTTTGCCAGATATGTCGGTGCGGCAGGTTAGCCACCCTTCGTACGGTCGCCATGACAACGCACGTATAGGCACCTCCCGTCAGCTGGCGACCATTATATCCAACAGCATTGTCACGAAGAGGCTTTACCATCACCTTTGTACCTGTAGAGCTCATCTTTTTTAATGATAACTGCTTTACCTTTCCCATGAGATAAAGATCAGATTTGTTACTCAGGATATAGTACATCACGCTCGCTCGCATTGTTTTATTGTAATTGACCGATCTGATAGCAGTTTATTTATTTCGGGTAAAGTATTTTGGGATCGACTTAAATAGGGCTGTTATATAATAAAACAAGTCTGTTTTTCGAATGAGAAATATGTTTGGTTTTTGTATTCTAAGGATAGGTACCTATTTTTTAAAACTTGCAATATCATTTTCTTATAAAATTTGGCGATTTTTTATTTGTATGGTAATAAATAAAGCTTGACCTGATCAAATCTCAATCAAATTTCAATATTTATTTTGTTTTTATGGCAGGCAATATGTCAGCAATGCTGCAGATGACAATAAATTATTGTTCAGCTCAAGCGTTTCAAAATCACGTTTGACAAGCAACAAAAAAATTATAGAGCAATTCAATGTATTCCTTTTTATAACAGGTTGGTAGAAAAAGAAGTAAACTTCAAAAGATACTGGCACAAACAATATATCCAGAGCGCAAGGGCAGAACATTAATTAGAGTCATACATTGTGCCGACACCGGTAGGTAGACTATCATTTATTCTGCGCCGCCGGCCAGCCATAAACATGCTGCGACAAGACCTGCCTCTTACCCTCTCGCTTTTTTCTCCGAAATAAATCTCACAGAATTCCGTCGCTTATTTATTATTTTATTTAACTCGCCCGCTTTTGTACCTAACCCGTTCCATACTTTTGATTAATGCGCCCCGCCGTAATAAAGGTCTGATTGTGAATTATAACAGAATTTTGTCCGGTAAGATGGTTATTTATGTAACGAATAAGCTGGAGACTGGACACTCGGACAGGCGAGATTGTTGGAGATCTTACACAGTGAATATATGGGGTAAGATTTAGGGACACACTTTATCTGTATTTTCTGTTCCAAGATAGTGAAATATAGGATAAGGCAAACAAATTAAAATTTTAAATTTGAAAAAATCTAAGCGTGAGATATTTTAGTCATTAGTTTGTCGTAGCATAAAGAATTATATGTAACTTATATCAATTAAAAATACATTAAGTTCTTTAGGGCTGAAAGCCGCGTGTCAGCGACGCAAAGTTTTATAGGATCGTAATTCGCAAATTGTCGTAAAGACTCGGGTATGATCGGTACGCCGCCATCTTAAAATAAGTCATGTTTGAAAAGCTAATTATCATTGTTTTCCCAAGCTTGTTTGATCTATAAATATAGTTTGCTCATAGGTTTCTTATGCAAAATAAAAAAAATAATCCGTAAATTTATTTATTCCTATACTTCATAATAAACGTTTAATCGCTCATTTTTAGTTTCTATTTGATAGTTTCAGTATTTTAAAATAAAATGCCTATTAGCTGTTATCGAAGTGAATGAAAAAACCTACTTTATGTTTTTATGATTTATGAATTACTTGATCAATTTTTAACGATTTGTGAGTTGTAGAATATGTATGAATGATGGCATAAACTTATGCTAGAGTTAAGGCTCGTTCACAATGCTTCAAATAATCATTGAAGACATTCTTGCAATTTAGCTAGATTTTTCTAAAGTTTTCTTTACTGCATCAATGTACATTTCATAAAAAAAAAACAATTCCTAAGCTTTTTTGTTTCTTACTAACACTTGGTAAAATCAGGTTAGGAACCGGTCCTAACATCTTCAGGTTCTCCATTGGGATTGAAATCTCGAGGCTGTGTATTATTAAGTTTTTGTTTCTGTAATACTCGTGGTAGAGATTATTGAATACTTAAACTCCTTTAATCTTATTCTGTATTTTGTTTCTCGTATCAGATTTATGCAAACAAAACTGACACAACCGCGTTCCAATAAAGATGGTAACTGGCATGCTTATACTATCATCATCGCGTGTACGTGCCTTATATACCTACATTATGCGAGTAACTGGCGCCAAGACCAGGCATATTGATTAGACACCACTGTCCTACGGGTTTTGATTTGTGTGACTGCACATGCTTTGAAATTATTACCTATCAGTTTTCGTATTTACTAGCAGGATTATTCTGTGCTATGAGATTTATAGAAACAGGTATTTTATTATGAGACAGAATTTCTTATCTCTTTCAGAAATTATACCTCTTAAAACTTCAATTTCTCAACGTGAAGAGGAATATTAATTGGCGCATTCAGCAAGGCAGTTAAGAAACAGCAATTTTTGGTTTACTGCTTTCTATAGGATTGGACTAGTTTTAGGTCACCGCGGAAGACTGTAAACTTTGTTAAATCAAACCGAGGTTGTAAGGATATTGCTTTTGATAAGATGTCCCCAAGATTCCGTTTCGATGACGATTAATGTGTCAAGACAAATCAAATACTTATGTAATAATGCTGGACAAAACTAAAGGTCATATTTGTAGCGTAATGTTGGTAAAGTGTGAGAAAGATAAAGTAAATGCGAGCGTGTGTTTATAATGTGTAAGTACAGGCCAAGGCAGTTCAGGTTTTATAAGGACAATATTCAACCGCATGTTATAGTAACCATTGTGAAACTGCGTCTAACCCGCACGTGTCTGTATATCGTATACGCTCCCGCTAAAAGCAAGATAAATCACAGTCTGTGGCAGTTTTCATGGGCGGAAAATAACTAACGTGTACCAAGAGTCACGTAGGATAAAGTTGTTCACAAAAAAAGGCTATGAGTAAAGTCTGTAGCGTTAACTAAAGTAAAGTAGCGGTTTTCCTGTGTCCCTGATGGTAGGTATTTGTTAATTAGTTAGTCAATTTATTGCAAGTAGGTTTATGGTTATGTTATACCAATTGTATAGCCGATAAGTCATCAGTAAACTGTTAAAAGATATTGAATTGCTTGTAAACATGAGTCTGGTAATAAATAACAAACAATCTCAACAGAAAATCTTAATCCATGTACTACAAAATGCAACGCGTAACGTTAAAAGTTGTAAGTGCATTTTATCGATTTGAAGTATCAAGTTTATTGACACATCCCTATTGTTTTCGTAAAGCACAGACAGGTGCTTCATAGGCTCTTCAAAAATAGTAAACAGTAGCTATAGAAATTTCAAAAGGAAGGTTTAAAGCTTATATCAGCATACGCAAGACCGTGTTGCTAACGAGACCGTGCTGACCAAAAAATCGTGAAAAACACACATTTTCAGGTTTATATCTTTCAAACGTTTACTTTTGTCTACACTAATATTATAAAGAGGAAATATTTTTTGTTGGGATATCTGTTTGTACCGAATAGGCTCCGAAACTATTGGGCCCATTTTTTCACCAATAGAAATCTAAACTATCAGGAAATAACAGACTATAATTTATTTTCAAAAAAATTAGAGATCTTTAAAAAAAATGCAATAATTTTACACAAAGTAGCAAAATTTTACCTGTAAAAATTCATTATTTGGCGTACACTGAGAAAACTATTGATGATACATAAAAATTATGTACTACATGATTAAAGTACTCATTATTACCTACAAAAAAGTCCTGGAAGATATATATCTAACTATCATAGTTAAGTCACAATAGCAGCTTTTGTGTTCTAAAATTTAATTAGATCGCCGCCGGTAGAAGCAAAAGTTGGTTACATTCGTATATTCGAATATTGTGTTAGTATGTACATAATATGTTTGTTACTTTTGCACTTAAAAAATAATGAACCGATTGCGATGAAACTTGATAGGTACATAGCTGTTACTTTTTATTCCGATATTTCCACGTAATCAAAACTTACGGGCGCAGCTAGTAAAATATTAACCATCAAAGTTCTTTATTAAAGAGCCATGCATGAGTAAGTCTTCAAAATTTTATCAATATCGACCGGTTAACTTCAGAGGTATCTTCAGTGCTCAGTACATCGTGTGGTAACTTATTATAAATTCTGGGCGCCATCCCATAAACACTCTTTGAGAGTAGTGTCGTCTTACTAGTTAGTGCACATTTTTTTTTTATGTATTGACAAAAAAACGTATATAAGTAGTATTTCACTCATACACAAACTCTGCTTAGTTTGGGGCCAGATGATGCTGGGTGAAAATGTCCAGCATTATATATTGATTATTTTTTCAACCCACAGTCTGCATGTATTCTGTCAAAAGAACAAGCTGCAACTCGAATGACCGGCAGGTGGCAGTTTCAGGTGTTTAAGTTTACATAAATGAGCAAAATTTAGTGTTTTGCTCATTTATGCAACACAGCTGTTTGAGTAAACAATAAGTAAAGTAGACAGATAAAATAGGTATATTTCAAGTAAAAATCCTACAATCTTTATTTATGTTATTGATATTAATTAAACAAATTAAGAATCCCTGCAAATAATTCAAATCAAATGAAAGTCATTCAAATAAAATGTTATGATAGCTTATGAAGAATTCATATAAAAATAAAAATCACAACTGCGTTGTTTTAGAAAAATGTAAAGGATGGAAACTTAGGGTTGGCAGGGTTCATAGAGTTTTTAGTATATTATATAAACAATATTGCGGCTGGTGACTGTAATTTATGATATTACTTATAAAAGTTAAATATTTAAGCTCTTTTTTTTATTCCAAAAACTATCGTGAACTTGACTATTCATATTGTAAAAACGGAAATTTTCACGTACTGCACTATCGGTGAAGGCACCGACTAAGTTTCCCGTTTTCACAATATGAATTTAAGCTCTTCTCCCCAAGACCTTGATTTTGATATCTAACCTTTTTTGACCTGTTTATACACTATATTGTACCGTCATGATTTTGGACAATACACTCAAGACTGTTATCCCTATGATGGACATCCAATATTAATGCTCAGTATGCCGAGCCGTAACAATACCAAGTATGGAATAGTCGGAGGCACGACAAATTCACACTCACACGCATAGTATTTAGCGATCCGCGTGACAAGTTGGAAGCTCATCGACGCTTTATTGGAACACCATAAATGATACTGAGATATTATTGATACCTATTGTCTTAAAACAAATATACCTACCTACCTCAAAACTTCAATTCAAATTGAATAGGTACTCAAGATTCATTTTATTACACTGCAACAAACAACAAATAAAACACTTAGACATTGTTTATCATCATCAACAGCCTGTAGAAGTCTACTACTGGACATACGCCTCCCCTAAAGAGTCCCACGACGAACGACCTTGGGCCACCTCCATCCACCGACTTCCCGCAACCTTTAAAATATTATCTGCTAATACCGCATCGCTAGTGGCGGTGTACCTATTGACGACACCGCTTTTCAATACTGATCTATTTTGTAAAACATCTCACTCACTCACTTCTTGATTATGGCTTTTGTAACTATTTGTCACTATTCTAAGCAACCAAGCAAATCATCTGTGACAGATAGATCCAGACGGAATTTCATTGCGATACGTTTAACAAAAAGGCTGCCAATGCAATGTTAAGCCATATTGAACAGAAAAGAAGTTAGGTCGTTAGGTTTTTTCTTAACATGGGGTGGGGGACCTTCCTGCACTGCGTTGTCCAGGTCATAGTGGCTATTGAGATATTTGCCATGGTTATATATATATATATATGTTGGTCATTCTTGCAACGGCTTAGTTGTTTATTGATTATGCATTCAGCATTACGTATTCATTATGCCACAAATATGCATTGAAGCGGCAATTAATTCCTACGTAATTGAAAGTTTACCTATTTAAGTCCATAATAGCTTTAGTTGACTGTAGATAGAGAAGTAAAATCAATAGTTGACTATATCGTTGAATAGTTTTATTAGCTGACCGTATTCAAGTGACAGCAGAATATTTTACGCAATCAAGGTGTGTGACCTCTATTTTGAAAATTATGAATGTCGCTGTACGAACAGGCTTGGATAACTGCAGTTTTCCCTGTAGGTGGAGACTCGGCGCTTGAAACCGAAAAATACCGAAGAATTTTGAATAAGCTTGTCTCCGCGTACAAAGCGGGAGGTCGCCGGATCAAGTATACATTTTCGGGATAATTTAAAAATCTTATGGCTTCCCTTAAGTTTGAATTCACACTTTAAACACCAAAAGGTAACTAGTATGACAGCTATGCATTATTATACAGAATTAATCAAATAATATGAACTCTTAGAAATTGGCTATAGTAATATTAATTTAGACACATATTTCAGTGTTTTTTTTCTTCATATGATTTTTTCTTGTGCTAATTATTCAAAAGCGTTCATCCATTATTATTAAAATAAGTTTATTCTAAACTCTTAGTTTTCTAAATTTACTAAACGAAATTCGTAACTTTTATTTCTTGTAAGTACACACAAATTAACACTTACAAAAGGCAGAATGATATGACATTTACAAAGGCGACCTTAAATCTAAAACCTTAGTGTGAATTCGAACTCTCGCACATACGACCTTATTCGTTCAGAACGGCACAGCTGCATTGCGGGATGCAGTACGTTCCCCACAAACGAACTAACAACCACAGACAAGCTGATTTAACGCACAACTGGAGTTCAATGAACTATCTCTCATATTGTGGACTTCTATGATTTTCAACCGACTTCAAAAAAGGATTCTCAATTCGTCTGTTTTTTTGTGTATGTTATGCGATATCATTACCAATTGTAAATCGATTTTAATGATTATTTTTTACTTCAAGAGTGGTTATATATATATATATATATAACCACTCTTATATATATATTTAAATCAAAATTAAAGGGCGATTTTGATAAAACGGGGATAAAATTTTATATTGGACTTTTTATCAAATTTCCATTATTTGAAGTCTTTGAAGTCGGTTTTTATTTTTTCCTGAGAAAATTTTGGACGTACGATGAGTATGGCAATTTGCAAAATTATTAATATAACAATTTGGGTAATCAGTATTATTAGTAGGTACCTCACTTCGTGACTTCGCTTTTAAGTCAAATGGCTATATTGATTTGCAATGCAAATAAATTAAATTGATTTTTCTTGCAGTTCCTTTTAAAATAAACGTGTTTTACGCTAACGTATTAATTAATTAAATAAATAAAATGACGCACTTGGATAGTTTCTTAAAAGTATTTTAATGAAAATAGTTAATCCTTTGTATCCTTAATTGCCTATTTTGACTTGTTTCTTGAATAATTTTCATAAATCATAAATAGAAGTCTTAAATGAATAGTTTCATTTTTTAATCAATATGTTTAATTATTTTCAGCCCCTAGACTATTTTCATAAAGCAAAGGTTTCTTGCAGCAATAATCAATTTGCATTGAAAACACTGTTATTTATTACTGTTAAATAAATGTGGTCATTATTACTTTGTGTCATATATAAATGGCCACTGTTGTTGACATTACGACAGTTATTATTGAAATGGATGACTCTATACCAGATAAAATGGGTCAACTGATATCACAAAGACTTTAATGTTCGATTTAATTAGCCTGAATGATTCCCTTATCTTCTATTTACCTATTAATTGGCATATTACTGTGAATATGGGAGTAACAAGAGATTTTTTTTTAAATATACTCGTAGAACAAACATTGGTAGGTCCTATTTTTTTAAAGATACCTACGATACAGATTTTATAATACTACACTCTATGAGTATGTAGTTTCCTTATGGCGATGAAAGTTATAAAAAAAGGTGATACAAGTGAGAACCCGTGGTCTTAACTATAGACATATATAAATAACCTTTAGGGCAGCAGAGTTTACAAATGGTATTGTTTGATATGTTTGTATTTATGTGCGCATTAACACATGCTCAAAACGGTGAAGGAAAAGATAGAGTGGAAATCGGTATGCCCTATAACCAAAAACTTGAAAAGCATGAGCTTTGGTTGGTGTGCCAATAAGCAGTAATGATTTTGTAACCCGTCATTTGGAATGCAAACTATAAATATAAGATCAAAAAACCTTCAAACTACAATACACCTATACTAATAAGAGGTAAAGTTTGTATGTAGGAGATAATATCCGAAACGAATCATGCAATTTCAAAAAATATTTCATTAATTTTAAGAGTAGTCTTTCAGGGTGGACATTATCACGGTAAAATAAAAGAGCTTTTCGTGGAGATCAATTCGCAATGTAAGTCAACGAAAAAACGGTCGGGCGAATGCGATTCCTAAGCATGCTTGCTTAGCGCTAAGAGCTATTTTTCATCGGCTCAGTACTTTTTATCCGGGTACCACGCGAGCGAGGACGTGGTCAGTAGTGTGTTAAATACCTATGACTCGCGTCTAACTCCCTTTGCTTGGAATGAATACGAGAATCTCCATCAAGGAGATAACCAGCCACGAGCATGTTTTTTTGAGTAACCATTGATTTATGGTTTACAGTCATTAATTTCATGAACAATATGCAACATTTCATATTATTAGATAGCCCACACGCATGACCAATGCAAACTTTACCCACTCACTAAGATTTAAATTCGCATCGTAACTTGCACAAGCTTTCTTTATACTGCGCTTTCTCAAATAGCAATCTCCTCGGCTTCAAAAGCCATGGATATATGTATTAAGCGTAGATACATTAACGCAACCATCTGACACTCCATATTTGAGAGAACAAAGACTGAGGGAATTTGTTAAAAGCACTTTCTGTTGAGCAATCTTGAGAGCCGTTAGATCATTGTCTTGGCAGTAAAAGCGTCCTCGGTAGCTGACCAAAACGAGTTTGCTGCATTTATGAAGATAATGCAGGACATACGGAATATTTTATGGAATGAGCTATATTGCAACTCTATGCAGCAGTAAGTGTTGGCTGGTGTTCTTACGCATTTGGGAAGATGCGCATATCGCATTTAGTTATCAATCACCGAACTGAAACAAGTTTATAAAAGGGATTGGTACCGAGGTTAAGTTTAACACAAATTTGTTTATGTTTTCAATCAAGCTCTCAATATAATGAAAGCACAAAAAAACACATGGGAACAAGTATGGCAAGTCAGAGGCAAGTCCAAACATTATATGTATGTAGGTGGACTCCCTTTTCCGCATTTAGACTCCAAGTTGGTCCATTATGCGTGGGGTCCAAACATTATAATTGATGGCGTTATACAAGTAGTTCGCAATCCAGGTTGCATGCCCATCGCCGCTTATTGGAACACTAACTGATGGTGCTTGCCTTCTATTTTTTTATTAGGAAAGTGTTTGTGAACATAATGACGAATGGAAAAAGACAAGGAAGGCCTTTTCCTTGCCGTGGGGCACCATAATAATAAATCAATGTGGATCAATTATCAAGTCATCTTTCAAACAAAACAAAAAAAAACTAAATCAATATCGGTTCTACCGTTTGGGAGCTACGATCACACAGATACACACGTTAAACTTAAAACACCCGTCTTCTTGCGTCGGAGGATAAAATCAAAATTGTCATATTATTTAAAGGGTAGAATAAAGCTTAAACATACACTGTAAAAATCTTTGTTTGCTTAACATTTCTGAAATTCACCCAATTACTGTAGAAATATATAACCATCATAAAACTTTATGTCGATAGAGAATCCAAGAAATTAATGACCAGCTTAAATAAGCAACAAGGTATGTGCTCCTTGTTGTAGGAATGCAGTGAGCTTAATGTATTTAGAGGCTTAGGATAGGATATCTGAAGATATAAGGGATTTTAAGTACAATTTATTACACTACCTATCAAACATTTTTTCAGTATTGGTTGGTGGCAAAAGCAATCTTGATTCATCACTTGGGAAAATAATCAATTTCTATTTTGATCTAGGTTCACGAAGCACAGAGACCAACCTTAAAAAATCAAAAGGTCTCAATCTTTGTAAGGTAAAATGACTTGTCATCCGATTTTTTTGGTAACTAAACTTATAGTCTAGGTTGTTGTATTTAGTTTATTCATGTCCATTAAGTTAATTTACTAGATAAATTGTAATGAACATCTTTTTATTCTAAGATAAATATAGCAACTTTCCCTTGTTTTTTTTAAATGTAGGTTGTGTAATGAATATAAAAGCATAATGGTCAATTGTAATTTTATATAATGCAGTAAAGAGATGTCGAATGGCCAAGTAAATGCACATTATAACGGTACAATTTTATGTTGAAATTATTTCATTGCAACAATTACGTGTTAAACGAGACCCAAATGTTGAAAAACAACGAAAACAATTGATAATTAATTTGCTCAATTCAAGTGTGCATGTTAATCGCATTGATCAGTTAATCCTTATTAATTACAAGAGTTAATTTAAAACAATTACTGATTTAATTTATTTACTCGCGTTGTCTCAAATAATCTAAAGATATTTTGCCTCGAGTGGTAGTACGAGTTATAATTACATTGCCTTCAAGCGCCTGAACACCGGAGTGCAATTATACAAAATCCGCACAGGATATGCAGCTACTCTAAACTTCAAAACGCCACACTGTATGTTAAAATAAAACAATTCTATGCTCTAGTCCGAACAACTCAAGGTCTTCTTTTGAGATGTGAAAAGGAAACTTTTCAGCGAGGATTTCCCTTTCGGCTTTGTCTGAAATAGTATAGCGACACAAATAAAGTGAGTGCGGTCTGCCGCCCACCACATAGACATTAATTTTATTCAGTTTGCTTCTGTAGTTTTAATTAAAAACTTTTTGCATTCCTCCAGCTCTGACTTAAAGTTATATCAAAACGTGTTTAGAATAAAAGTAGAGAGGATAAAATTCCGGCTTACGCCGCCACTTTTTCGTCGTCAATATTTATGTAAGAGCCCACGTGTTAAAAGTATAACAGGATGTTTGAAACACCGAAATTGCCCTGCCAAGTACATACCTACTTCATTTCCTATTATTATTTGTAAGTATTTGAGTTAGATAAGCCCGGTTGAGAATAGACCGTTACTTTGATAGGTAGTTTATTAGAATGAATCGGTCATAAGTTCTCGGGGAGAGAGCAGTTTTATTTTTGAGAATGACTCCATCAGTCACCGATAACGTCTTGAGGCGGCACTAACAGCTGTAATGAAGGGTGTAATGTGCCATTTAGACGATTTTAAATTAAGTAAATATTATTTTCCAACTACAAGGAGTCCCAGAATATGTATACTATGCCGAAAGGGGTTTACCTAATTTTACATCAATAAATTATAGTAAGTATCAATTTTAGTTTCTGATATTTTTCATCGAAGAACATAGTAGGTAGGGAAAATCATCGACTTGTTTTTCTGGAAAATGTAGAATCACTCCTAATTGGGTTAGTACACTTTGTCATGTTCTAGGACACTTTGTTTACCATGTTGATCAGTTTAATTTGAATTTTTGACTATATACAATAGTCGCATGTGATATTCGTTTATGATAGGTACTTATTTTATATTAGAAGCTCATCGCTGATTGACATAATTATTTAACGAAAAAAAAATAGCATAATATAAATAAACTTTGCAAAAACTATCGTGAACTTGACTATTCATATTGTAAAAACGGGAATTTTCACGTACTGCACTATCGGTGAAGGCACCGACTAAGTTTCGACTCATTCCGAGAGTCTTCATCAGGGTGAGTGGTTGCGACTTTCTCCTTCCGCGTCGCGCCGTGCACTACCTTTACGGTGCCTTCACCGATAGTGCAGTACGTGAAAATTCCCGTTTTTACAATATGAATAATAAACTTTGCATTGATTTAAATGTCATTAATATTCTTAATGTTCATCTCAAAGATAAAATCAATTACTTTTAAATTAAGAGCTAAATTGGCTAATGTCTTCTTTTTGTTATTTTCATTAAAACAAATCTCGTAAAATATAATTTGTGTCATAATAACACCAACGTTAATAGCCGAAATAAAACTATTAAAAACATTATAAGATAGTTTTAATTATGTTTCTTCTGTAGTGTTGTTTATATTAAATTGCAGTAATAGTGCAAAAGTTGGTTTTTTTAAGACACTGCTGTCAAAATACCAAACATTACTGTAATATTCCAAACGGAATAATTATCATTTTGAATCATGAACAGTGCAAAGTATAGCAGTTATTTCAGAATGTCAGTCATGCATTACACGAACAACGCTCTTATTGTTTTGGTTATTGAGTACAGTATGAAACGACATGTACAAGGCACACTAGGTATACCGGTCGCACAATAAAGGAGCTTTTAAAACATCGAGGTATCTCATCAGCCATACAAACGGTCGTGTTACGTTGTGTTTTGAAAGCGCATAGACCTACTACGATTACAGTTCCAACGAAGTGTCGACTTCAGGTTACGTTTTATACCGTCATTTGAATCTCGCGCTCGGATGTTTGGTCCGAAACGCTCGTTCATTAGCATTTTATGACTGATACGACCGATAAATGTGTAATAAGACGCATTCAGAGGGTCATATGATGTGATAGACGTCTACCGGCCTATTGGCACACACTGTAGGAAGTTACCACGTTATTGGACGATACTCATTCAAATCGAAGCATTTCCATTCATTGAATGGACAATATTGTTCATTTCAGATGTTCCAATATCGGTTATGTTCGCTTAAGTGTTGAAGAGGTGAATTATTTCAGAAAATCTGTGGGTAGAGATGACTCAGTGATTTAAACAGACACGTTAATACATCAGCGTGAATCTCACAGAGTAAGGTAGTAAGGTACGTAAATACTTACTGTAAGTGAATTATGTCAAATTACGGTGATTCGGTTGACATGAAAATTTAAATTACAATTTTACCGATCGCCACTGACCTGCATTTTGTAATGGTAGTGGTTTATCGTGTATTGAATTAGATTTTGCTTTACATGCCACTTATTGCGACTTAATGTCGCCCTGCGTAAATGCTAGAAATCATTTTTACTGTGAACCAAAGAAATGAAGTTCCTATAGAATAATATTACAGATTTGCCAAACTGAAGTCAGGTGATAGGTTTTTCATGCACCATCTGCCATATGGACTGATTGTCCATATTTCGAGCCCTCCATGAGCATTGAGCACCCTAGACATAAAGTCAAACATCCGAGGTCGTAAACTTTTTTAGATCTCTCTCAACAAAATGCGAATAATAAAAGTAATTGGAGTCCATTCATATTAATAGACATTTACGAGGCCTCCACCATAAAACAGAGATTGTCATCGCCTTACGCAACTGCGTAGACCTATAAGCTTGTATTAATTTTTGTTTGCTGAATAGCTTTTATTGCCTATAAATCATTGACACCGGATACGTTGAATATGTTTCTGTGAATATTTTGAAGTATTTCATTGAAATTGGCACGCTCTGGCTTTAGGAATAGACAAGAGTGTAATTATTGAGTTTTAATCCGTATCGGTTGAGTACTTTCGTCTTTCGATTACAAATCACTCAACAACATTAAATATATACATTGTTATTGGAAATGCTTGATATTATGAAGTCGTTTTTCTGTATACCATTTTCCTGATCACAGATAAATATAAAAGGCATTAGGCTCGGCAGCTGTCGTTCCTTAGGGACTCACGCAATTTTCCTACCCTAGTTTAATTCGATTCCCAAAAGGTTTTCCCGTGTATTTATTATTATATAACTTTATTAGCATTCCGTTTCACTGCTAGCAAGATTTGTGCGGAACTTGTTTATAAGTGTTGTTTTATATTTTGGAAGCAAATAAAATAGGTAATACACCAATCAAATAAATTTCATTACAAACGTGTTGCGATAATAGTGTTTTGCTCTCTCAATGTATATTATGCTTGTGGGTGGATAACTAAGTTCGGGATTAAATAAGTGCAGTAGCCTTTGCGCATAGTAATGTTATACATTTTAATGTCATACGAGGTATGGCTGGAAAGCTATTACAGTTTGGCAAATCTGTAATAGCTTTCAAATATCAATATAGATAAAATAAGATACCATGTGATTTGTCTTTTGTTCATAATGAAGTTTTGTAGAGCAATATTAAATTTTAAGTAATTAGAAGATGCAATTTCGAACCCTAAAACAAATTGCCATTATACATTGCCATTATACGAGTACATTGCGATGCATAAGCGTATCAAATAGGTACCTAATCTAATTACAGAGCGAACCTGAGCGTTCAATATTTTACACCAAACCCCTCTCAATGTTTATATCAGCAATATTTAACTCGCAGACGCAATATCGTAACGCAATTTAAAACGAATTAGTTCACCCCTGTAGATCCAAATTTGAATACTGAATGCCCCTACCCAAAGCCTACGCCAAAACAAAGGGAGGAGCATTGCAATATTTTATAATTTCGCGTTTCCCCAACGTAGAGATAATATTTTTTTAGAATAGACACCCTAATGTACTGTAATGTTCTAGGTAGAGAGCTTTCGCGAAAAATGGCTGCTTTTATCTCAGGAAAAATTGGCTTTTTGTCTGATAGTGTTAAGGAATGGGTATTAGTGTAATGGTGGAGGATCCTACTTTGCTGATAGATACTTGCTAACCGAAAGGTTAGGAAAAACCTTCTCTACTTAGTATTTTTTAGTAAAAAATCTGTCCGACTTTCTTCAACACTAAGGTCCTAATCCAAAACTTCATGAGAGCACTAATGAATCATCAGATTAATAAAAATAGATCTATATATTTCCTATTTCATGTCGAACCAGTACTAAATACAAGGCTCATATTTTATCACGAACTCTGCTCCTACCATCATTTATTTACAGCTGATATGATTTATTTCGTACACTGATTTATTTAATTGCTTGAAATTATTCAAGGATAAAATTCAAATTACAAAATTGAGCCCAAAACAGATGCCTAAACCACATTACCCTTGGACAAAAATGGCGGCTGGCCAGGGTGAAGTGGAGCGGAGGGGAGCGTAGGGCCGAAAGGGTGAAAACACAGGGTTGCAGACATGCAAATTTAATTCGCCCGATGCAACACAGGAGGTCGCCGCCTCCTGTGCTTGTTAGCCACTGGCAATATTAAGTAGACTTATTAATTCAACCATGTAATTTATGAATTTACAATATGCGGCCACTGCTGTGTGCATAAATTGCTTTAATTGAAAGTTAATGCGGGCGATGCGTAGATAGGATAGGCAATACTTATTAAAGTAGATAGTTTTGATTTATTGTTATGCTGGAGCTTTGTTTTTTCTATGAAATAGGGTCACATACAATATGGTTTATCATTGCCAATATTACTCATATTTTGTTTATATCTATTGTACAATTGGAAAACAAAACGATACTTCTACTTTCTCACGATATTACAAAGAAAAACAATTATCACGGCAAGTTTTATCTGATTCTTATTTTAAGTTTGCAGAATATATATATAACCAGGAACGAAAACCTAATAAAAAATTAATTTGTTATATGTAGATATGTAAATAAGTTTTAGTTTCCATGTAAAAAGTGGGTTTTCCTATGGCCAATTGGCGTTGCACTATAAGTAACGCTATAAAAAAGAAAATTTGTCTTCACAGCAAGCTTATAAATAAAAATATGAACGTTTACCTTTTATAGAACAATGACGTGTCTCTGACTACCCCTACTAATTGTTCTACTCAGTATTTCAAATAATATACGCTCTGAGTATGTATCTGAGGACATCTAGCATAGGAGATATAATTGTGAGTGTTTGTGTAAGCAAAATAACAAACTAGAACTCATTCAAAAATTTCAAACACTAAAATTCAACTCCAAACAGCGTTCATAGGCACTTCGTAATAGTCAGTTAAGGGTGTTTTAATTAGAGAGGTCCTATTCCAAGGGTATAATGTGCCCTTACTCGCTCGCTCGTGTGCTTGTAAACTATGATAGGGCCACGTAACGCTCAACTTGTACCTTAAAAGGGACAGTTTGATATTGTTCATACTACCGTGCTAAATGACTACGGTGATTATCCACTTAGCTATATTAGTAACGCTTAGTAAGAACTGGTGATCCGTGGCGTTTGACCTAGTTAAACTATCTAGTCGTAGGCATTGTTTTGTTCTAGAAATATCTGAAATTGGCTCTAGTGGTTTCTTCGGGTAGACATACACAATTTCAAACTGATCATGGTTGTGATCAGTGAAAACTTACCCACTTTTTGATATGTTGAAATACTATTAAAAATTATGTAATGGTTACTTAAAAAAAAACCGCAGCTATCCTTTGTTTCATACATTCTTGATGATATATTTTATTCGAATAAAAAACACTTTTTTAATGTGCAGAATAATAACTTTTCATTGTTCATGACTGAGAAGGGATATGTTTTTTCCGCATAGATATCTATGTGTAGTGTTGGAATTCTTTATTAGTAGGACACAGGTGTATTGGCTTAGTGGGTAGCTTCCTCGTCGTTGGAGATCATGGTAAGTTCAAACCCGGTCATGCACTAATGGATTTTTCCACTCGAAAAATGAATATGCACATTTAAACGGCGAGAGAAAATATCTTTATGGAACCAGCATGCCCTAGAACTAAAAATTCGAAGGCATGTGCCATCAGTTAGTATTCCAAAGAGCGGCGATGGGCTTGCAGCCTGTCCCGGGTAATGCTTACAACTATGCAAAACGCAGACATGTGCCAAATACAATTTTTGAATGTCCCTCTGACTACCCTCTATTTGGTATCCTCACAGATCTGAGTACTGAGTATGGATCTAAGGATCACCATCATGGGGATTACAGTCATAAGCCTGTTTTTTTTGTATTCTTTATTACCTCCTAGCGCCCAAATGTCTTGATAGTTTTAAATTAATGAGGCATCGTTAGACGCGTCTATACCCAGAGAGCGCCATAAGCTACCATATCAAAGTGGTATTTTCTGATACTTTATTACACATTTTATAATTATGCTTTAGAATTTTACGTATATTTGGTTTCACTTCGCTCATCAACCGAATAATAAAGTAAATGAATAAATAATGCTGGTCATTTTCATACAGCATTAGCTAGCCCCAAACTAAGCAGAGCTTGTATTGTGGGAACTACATGACTGATACTACTTATATATTTTTGTGAATACATACATATTATTCATAGAAAATTTATATGAATATAAACATATATAATACAAGTATTTGTAGACCATACAAACATTTGTCCCGTGGTGGGAATCGAACCCGTAACCTTCTGCGTCTCAGGTGGACCTTCGCACACAGCGCCAAAGAGGTCGTCGAAGTCCAACTGCATTCGACAATCATCGAAAGTTAAAGACATTCCACTTCATCCATATAAATTCTGAGCATTTATATGATAAGGCAGAAAATATCCAAGCACAATTAAGGGATCTTTATAACTCAAGAATGCTCAGAATGCTTAATATCTCCCGTCCCCTATCTCCCCTCGTTATAAACTGAGTGATTAAATCGGGCTTCTCACGCATTCTAACTACTTTAATAAACGGCCTCCATTTGCAATGCAATTATATTTAAAAATTAATTTGCTACGATTTTTATGTATTATCAATGGCACCCGGATTAAAAATACTAAAGCCGTAGTACTGAAAATTAAGATCTTAACATCCGAATTTGTTAACTAAAACAGCGTAACAAAATACCTTGTCCTTGTAATTGTCTGAAATAAGCCTAAAAGTGAATTTTCGTGCACCAACCATCAGTGGCATTAAGGGCCGTCATATTCATAAAGGTACACGTGAAATGCCCAACATACAGTTATGTTAATGCCCAACCTCCCTCACCGGCCGAAAAAGATAGGATTGCAAATTTTCCTCGGACAATTTATGATGGTTAAGCCCGAGGGGGCGTGGGGCAGAATAGACCTATTGGCATTTGGGTGAGCTAGCCGAGCTCGTTGTCGGTCAAAATGACCCTAAACATTTTATTTCGTAGCATCGCTATTCGCGTAACGTGGTAGAATGGCGTCGACTAATCTTGAGCCCCCATTCAAGGGGTGTTTTCGCGCGTTTTTCCTATAAATATAGCTGGAGATTACACACGTACGGGCGTTGGATGGTAGATTCAGACAGGATTTAGTTGCATGTCTGGTGGTTTTAGCTAATTTGGTAATGTTTTACAAGAGGGGCAACGTTTATGTGCAGTTAAAAGTTATCTGGAAAATAGAACCAAAGCAAAAAGTTGTATTGGATCGGGAGGATTTGAACCCATAACTAATGTGTTTGTAGTAGTGAGTCGCACTCCAAATGAATACTTAAAATTTAAAAAAAAAAAAAAAAATTATTTTTTGAACTCGTTCTGTTTTTAGTATGTTAATAAACAAGACTTATTAGGAATTTCTTATGTAAAGATATGATATACCTAACAAATAGACGGAAAGCAAGGAGGCATTCATCTAATATTCACTATTTATGTTTGAGTACTTTCTAAAGCACAACATACACACGAATAATGATAAGGCAGCATACACAGTGCATGAAATCATGCTTTCGAACGTCGAATCCCAATTTATAGCCAGTCGATTTGCAACACCGAGAGCTTTGTTTAATTGAAGTGCCGCTGATTGGATTAACAGACGATGTAGGCAAGCCCTTATTGCTTCCGTAAGTAATGAAATGAACGTAATGATAGACGTAAATTTTGCGTTAGACCAAATTTAACCCTCGCCTGACATTGCAAGGCACTTTATATCTATACATTTGAATTTGTTCTAAAAAGAAGACAGTCTTTTGGAAACTTGGATAGATACATCCAGGGATATAATTCTAGGGATGTGCACAGGTTACAATAAGGCACTTATATGTATTCCCACGTCGATATCTTTCCAAATGTAAATATGACACCCCATAAACTGAGTGTTTTATAGGCTGCCACCGCCATTCCAATTTATTCTGGTCATTTTTCTCTACGAGGGTGACCAATTTTTAGGGGTGAATTTATGAGCTCTATGTCTTTTTCGGTGCTAATAACACCTTGATCGTGACCGGTCTTATAAGTAAAATTAATGTTTACATTAACTTAACCTGATGTTAACCGCTTTCCAAAAGGTATTAGAAAGGTTATTGCTTTGGCAGAGTAGGTACCTACGTAAACCAATTGAAAATAATAAAATCCACAATAAATTTTGAATTTCCAGTCTCATAAATGTGTGGTTTGTTCTCAAGTGCCAAATATTTCATTAGTTTACTTTCGCTTTGATCGCAAACACAATTTCTTAATCCAGTAATAAGCTACTATAAAGCGTAGAGCCAACAATTTTGTATAGATCGAAGCATTTATCAAGCGGACACGGATCGATATCGTTTAGCACCCGCTCTCCCGCATTGTAATCCGTTGTTTAGGACACAAACTAACAAAATATTCTGATCTCGTACAGTAGTAACGCCCTACGCCGCCGGCCCCCGCTATTTATACCACTGTTATTGGCACTTCTTCAATGTCAGTCGCACCCTGCGCTTGTCCCCTGATCCCCAAAACCTCTGATGCCCCTCTGGATCCCTCCGACATACATTACACAACACCACCCAAATGCTAACACCAACGCGGAATTATACCAATTTTATCAAATAACGTTTTTAAGACGCTTGGCGCTTTTTTCTATGAGCTCACTTATCTTACAATTTTTATTTTTTTTATACAAATTCTTCACTTATGCGCGGCTGCACGTTAAAAAAGCCATAGGCATTCCATGGTGATAGTCTCAGGTTTTCTATAGAAACTGTCATTAGTTATCAACTTAGGAGCTCTCAAAGTTCAATGAACGCTCTTTTCTTTAAGGTTTTAACCTTATAGAAAACCTCCGCTTTAGCGAAGCTATGAAAAAACACTTGCAAAAGATATACTCTTCGAAATTATTTCTTTACTTATGCTTGTTTGTACTTAGCTTATTCAAAAATATAGAACCCGAAAACAAAACTAACTTAACTTTGACAGCTTCTAAGTTGATGCCTAATGAAAGTTTCCATAGAAAAACTAGTCTTAGCTTAAGAATTTTTGACTTTGGTGCATTAGGGCAAAGGTGACCGATTTCTATTAAGAAACGTACATAAGACACGCTTAAGTTTTTGTCTAAGTTTAGTCTAGACTAAAATTTAAATACGTTTCTCTCTTTTCATGAGAGCCATAATGGTATTTCAAGACTAAACCTGATACTGAATTGTGATTCTTTTACTAAAATCTGTAAGAAGAATTGTGCATCTTGACTCACATTTCTGTATAGACTTCGATGTTTTTTACAGTAATGTTAAAATTCTCACAAAATGCGCGTGTGTATGCAGTCTTATTGAAAGCTGTCGTCCGTAACGTAGATACATATCGTAATGTAAACAAGGAATTTATCGCGATTCAGTATCCGGTCGGCGTACTAAGAAGCAAGCGAAGTAGGTACCAGTATTATTTAAAAATAATATCGTTTTAAGACCTTTAAGATCTACAAGGGCCGCAGGATAGATCGATTGATGTGAAACTGTTTATTGTATCGATTTATCGTAAGCGTTTTTTGAAATTGCAGATGTAAGCTTTACCATTTATGCTTAGTGATTGAGCGGTTACATGCGCATCATGACTGTTCTGGATGAAAATACCAATGCAAACCTCGTGAGTGTTTTTCAACCTTATCGTGACTGTTTAGGATTGGAAGTTGAAGAACGTATTCAAGACAGGTAGGCGCCTATTTACGTGAATTGTTTGTATATTCTTTTGAGTAGGCAGTTACATAATATTTTAAACATTCTTTGAAGATGTTTTAGATTTATATTTGCGTAATTATAGAAACTGTTTCGTTAGCTAAGCACCGTTTTTTTTAAAGTTTAATTTCTAGAAACAAATTCTTCAAGGGCTTTTTGATAAAGATACATTTATGAGTTAAACTTTCTTAAAACATTGCTGAGGTTATCACGTTTCTAAGTATAAACTTTAGAAGCATTGTATCGTGATAAAAAAAAATTAAGTAGTCAGATTCAACATCACTTAGTCAGCACTATTCTTCCTCTTGTGTGCCACTACTCGATTTTAAGCTCAGTCTAAAGAGTATCAAGTCAAAATTTGGTTTGTAAACGTACCAAAAAATAACCTTTGGAAATAAGCTTCAAATTAGCTACAATTTTGTCCTTTCCATCATTTTACTTTTAAGCTACCTAGAGAAAATAAAAACAAAGTAGCGAGTAGCATTTATTATGAAATGCCCACGAATAATGGTTGGACAGACTTTCAATGAAAACTTTTGAGTTACTTGGCAACTTCGAGACCCTTATCAAACGTACCGGGTCTGCCACGTCTTAGTTAATTTTATTGTAATTAATAACAATGTTGTAAATTTCTGTCACTCTTGAAACTTCTCTTAAAACTTCTCTTACTACTTGCCACATATCGTTTAGAACAGTTTTTCTTGATATTTCTATTAAATCGTAACTGACTGCGTTTGTGACAAATCGCATATACACTGAACTATAAATTGTGTCTGTGGCGAAACCCGTTTTTCCATGGACTCTTTCGACTAGACTTCTTAGTAAATGAAACTCGAAACATATCCAGATTTTACAATCCGTATGGTTAAAGTTTACGTAGGTAAAACAGTGTCACATCCCTAGCAAATCAAAAGCGGTAAACTACTGTGGTTATCCACACTAAAAATCCTTTGCATTAATAATACTGCCTACACAAGCGTGGGTGGCAACGGTCGCAATTAACAATTCTTGATTACAGTTTTCCAAGCTTCATTTCCATAAAACGCTGGCAAAACGAGCGAGGCCTAGATTGTATCCATAATAACTCTACCGTACAGGTAGTAAGAACTATACTTAAGTGACTAGGTGTTGATAGAACCAAAACTCTACCTCGTCTGCTTTCTGACTTTATAAGAACGTCATCACGACAACCTTTTCATAAAAATGAACTTTTGTTCGTAAATAATAAGTTATTTTTTTTAACTTTCATACTAAATATGCAAAACACAGACTTTGAAAAGTAATACATAATGTATTTACATAAACCGATGATCAAAGTGAAACTAAAAAATGCACGACCAAAACTACGTTTACCCTAACACATACTTTTGGTCGTACATTTTTTAGTTTTTAGTTCTGAATCTAATACAAGTTCAACTTTAGAGCCAAGATCACAACTTGCTTTTCTATCATTTTTCCCGCGGTGTGCGTTAACCTTGAATTACGTTAAGTTTAAGCTTGAATTAAGTTTCTATGAATGGAGAATCGTTATGAGCCGTGATTTTTGGTGCTTCTCTAAAACCAGTACCTATATTTTGCGCCATTCAAGCAAACGCAGTGCTTGCAAAGCATGTTAATTGAGTTGCATTTCTATTGCGCTCTTATTGAGTTCAATTATACATACCTACATGGAATCGACACGGAGTAGCCAAATACCTAGATAGAGCCATTATTTTTATTCTATGAGTTTAGTCACAGATATTTTACATAAAAATAATTGTTTATAAATTTAGTAAGAAACTGTTACGTTTGTGAGAGTAGTTTACGAATGGACTTTTTTAACGTTGGAATTTTATTGCCGGTCTAGGTTTTCTTTTTAAACTTCCTCTACCGAGGCTGAAAAGTTTGAAAGATAGAAAGGAGTATTTTTCAAATGTAGGTACTCTTTCCGATTCTGATGGCAAATAAAAACCATGGAAGTAAGACTGAGAAGTAAAATCATTTCCATACCAAAACCAGAAACAGCTTTCGATAAAGAAAATGACACATTCGCTCGGCTTATATCAAAGAGCCAATTGCGTAAAGAAATTCTCGTATCGCAATTAAGCTTCTCTACAATAAATAAGCATTTTAATTGCTTTTTGTCATGATTATATTACTTAAATGAATATAGGCAGACACTGTAATGGTAAAGTAATCATTTCGAGACAAAAAACAGGTGCCTTCTATAGGACATTTGATTTTATGCTGTCCCTTGTGTGGAACAAGGAAGTTTGAATGAAATTCGTATCATTGTGGTTAGTGTGTGTTTTTCTGTGAATGTTTTTCTTACACGGAAAATGGTTATGAAAACAAGTGGAATTCCTTTTCGCAACCTCATCGATCATCGGTCCATTTTGTGGTCGTCATTAATTTAGACCACCTTTTTCCTTCAGAGGCTTTCGGTTCTATGAACTATATGGCCTACCCATTGCCAATTCTAATTTACTAATTCTATCAGGTACGTTACTCATTTTTCTATGGATTTTCTCGTTCCTGATTGAATCTACTACAACGTTCACTGGTAAATAAACAGTGCAATGCAGTACCCTACCTATCTACAAATATGTTCGCAACCTGATCTGAACAATGCCATGTCCTTTATCAAGTCTTAAAACATGGCTTTACGTGAGGCGTCCTCCACCCTGTCCAATAAAAAATATAGAACCTTGCCGCTACGAAATACAGTTGAGAACCCAATAACATAATTCAGGACTGTATATCAAGATCACTATCAAAGATTTACGTGAAGCTTTTGACCGCGATTATATCTTCCAGATGAATGCAACGAATCTCACTGAGGCTAACAGATTGTAGGTAACTTTACCATCTAGCATAATTATTCTTTACCTTATTTCATTATTCGTGTTTTGTATGTTTTGCTAAATGATAAATTTGTGCTTTATTTAAGATATAACAATTTATAAGAAATAATTCTAAGTAACAAACAATATTAAAATACCTATAGCTCTACATGATGATGATGTTAATTAATGGGAAATCATTAAAATAAGTTTGACTTTATTTTTTTTATAAATACTTGGGTAACTCTATTTTACTGGTTTGAAATGTAGGTAAAAGCAACATTAAGGAACCTAAATACTAATATTAAGAGTATGCATTGTTTTCTAATCTAGCCCCGTCTCTTTTTTTACTATATTTTTATCAGTTAGATATTATTTGAAATAAAATTATGCTCAAAAAATGGGTAAAGAATGCCGTAACTGATAGAATAATTAATTTGGCAAGCAACTTGAAAATCTTTGGATAGAGTAAACATCAGATCTAAAAATAAAATCTGCCTCACTTTATTATTCTGTGAATATTGATCATGTATTAACTACCAGATAACCATTCTTAACGACGTTGAATGTGGTTTTTATGAACCGATTCATTGCTTCGGAAAGTGTTGAGTTGATACTAAATTTCCGCAAGTTCTGATTAGGATTTAGTCATTCTATAAGCGATTAACCATTCGGTAATGGTACTAAATCAAGCTGGCTTGAAAATATTAGGTACTAGGCAGTAAAACAATCTGGATTTCTAGACTTTTTGAACATTTTGATAATATGAAGCGATAACACAGCTTCGGTCTAAGCTCTAGCCAGCTGCTGGAGCTATTTGCGTATGTCAGTAAATCACCAGTAAGCGTGTCGCCACTCGCCGGCTTCCTCGTACGTGTGTAATGCGCCACTCTGGTCAGCGAGCCAATTTGTTTTTATTGAGACTACCCCCAAGTTATGCAAACCGTTCGGAAACGCTGAGCCCGCTGTAAACAAACTTAAAGCGACCAGTTCATATCGACTCTCAACCTAAAGCGGATATTGACGGTTCACAGTTCTCCATAAACTGGACTCAGCGACCGTGGCTACCTTTAATCTTGCAGCGAATGTTTTCACAAGCGCCCGAGTTTCTCCTCAGAGGCCGCGGTCAGGCGTGTGTAAACAATACACTACGTTAATAGAGATATAAATTGTAAGCATTCCATTTAATCCCTTTGAAATCAACACCTATAGTACGTTACGTAAATGCTTATCGAACAAAGCAGGTCCAGTTGAAGTCATATTTTACGAAGGTTTACCCGAAACCCTAGATGAAAGTCCTAAACCAACTCATAAATTGTATTGTTAACAAAGCTAGCTATAGCGTCAATTATGCAAAATAAACTGTGTGGAGAATAGTTAGCATTAGTTGGTAGCTAAAATTTGGTGCAGACGAATAAAATAAAATGGCAGAGTTCCACTGGCAGACATGGTATCAATATTAGCATAACGTACTCGTAGTTGGCAAGAGCCATGCGGAGTGGGTTAGGGGGTATTTACACAACGCGTTTTGGATTTTGTACAACTAAATAGCAGTTTTGCTGTATTTAACATAATCTAATCGATAGCCCTTCTCTCTTGCAATATAATATTTTATTTGAAAAGGGCGTTTAGAATCTTTAGTTATGAAGAGAGGTATATCTACTATTTCAATAGAATCAGTACGGAAGTATGATTTTGTAAAGTGACGATTATAAGCAAAGTTTGATAGAAAAAAAGCTAGAGCAGTTGAAAGGAATATGTTATTTTTTAAGGTCAAAAATAATTGGACCTTATTATTTTCCTGGACATTTTTCACACAGCATCATCTAGCCCCAAACTAAGCAGAACTTGTATTAGGGGAACTACATGACTGATATACTAATCATATACTTTTTTTTGTAAATACATACATATTATGCATTTTATCCTAAAACATATTGTATTAATATTACGTTCGAGCAAATAAATAAATATGAATCTTGATCTGTGTCTAGATCACAGTTCCTTTATGAGTCTATGATATGCAGTGCAGTTGTCCCCCAACCGAAGCTTTCTCAAAGTTCGTCGGACTGTCGAACAATGGCTGCGTGCGCATTCTTGGAGCTATTGAGTCACGTCGCACTGAGAGTTGTAGGCAATATAATAACGATCTGTATTAGCTTGTTCTCTAACTTACTAGACTACGTTGTTTGTAACATGAACTAAAAATGAATGTTTTTGTTTGTAATTTTTAGGTGTAAGTATTACCTATAATATTTCAGCTTAAAATCTTGCGAAGGTACTCGATTTTTTTAACCGGTGAATCTAGTCGAAGAAAGTTTTTAGGTTAAAACCACTCAATACAAAAGTGTATTTTTTATATTTTATAAGAGAAACAAAAGGTTTAATGCTTAATGGTAATTTCTAGTTAGCTAGTAAGATTTCATCAGTAAGAGGTTTGCAAATCAAATAATAATTATTGTTTATTATTTGATACAAGAAATTCTTAACACTCATAAAAAAATAACCTTTGACGTGTTTCGTCCAATGCAGCGCGCCTTGTGACTTATTGTAATAAAAGCTATACAATAACTATCCATGAAGTTAAAGAAATCGATTTAAAAAAACGGCATTTCAATCGGAAAAGCCGTTTGGGAGATCGATGACAGACAAACATATAAACAAACAACCAACCTCTAACAGTAGAAGCATGTGCTCCTCACCTTGCCGGTAAAAACTGATTGTCATCAAGGATATCATTATCATTACAATAAGTAAAATAAAGTTTTTATGGGATTGAGTTATATCGTAATCAGTGCAACGTTACAAAATCATAGTACAATGAATCGTTGTGCAACGAATGCATAACGAATGTTGATGTCAAACGTGACGCGACTTTTTGACGCGACTTTATGACACGACTTTTTTATTTTATCATAATAATTAATTTTCACTGCCTATATAATTTCCAGCCAGAATTCAGTATTTTATTCGTTATTCTTCATTCTGTACTTATTTTAGCGATTCAGTTGATGATCCTTCTGAGTCCTTTTTGTCTATGTAGTTTCTGTACAATACTTTACTTACGAAACTACAGAAAATCGATGAAAAACAGTGGCATTAACCTTATTTTCTATCAAAATTATTTCCAACTATTGATAGAGTATTTTCCTGTTGTCAGTTAACTTACGATTTGTAAGTTCATACCTAGTGACAGATATCTATCAAAAAACTGTCACATGCTTAAGTCTCTGCTTATTTTTTTGATATTAATGCTGATAAAGGACATAAGTATCTCATTAATTCTAAGAAGACACTGCATAAAATGCAAGGTCAGGTTATATTATCATAGCTTCCGTTTGGAACCAAAATCTATACCTATCGGCATTTCACAATTCTTAGAACTGTCCCTAGTAAAAATGTACTACGTGGCCAGGTTTTGATATTACGGAACGGAGTATTCCCGTTTGAGCACCTATTTTTTGGGCACCTATGCATTGAGCACCAATCAATATTTTAACGTGGTGCTTAAATGGAAACAAAAAATAAAATTTGATTTTATTCCCCATTGAGCACCTACGGTGCGGTAGCTTCTAGTGAGTAAAATCATCATTTATTTCAATGCAAAGTTATTGTTTTTGTCAGCAGCATAGCTACGAGTACGTCACTTTTGTTCTATTTTAGAACATAAATTAAGAATAAATCCGTGACGTAATGTAGAAAAAGGATACAATGAAACCTTGAAGCTTAAGTAGGTACCTTCCTACCAAGATTACATTCAATTGCTTGATCGCCCTTCCTAATGAACGCACAAGCTGCGCGCGCGCATAAATGTATCAACAGAAACACAGCAAAAGTATACCAATGTGTAGGTAAAGAATGGATCTCTGTGTGTGTGAAAGGGAACCTTATGTTGTGAATAACGATGACACAAACATTATTCATCAAATGAACTTGAAATAAAAATAAGTTGAACTTGATTGTGATAAACGCTTTGGATTATGCCCAAGATTTTGATAAACAGTGTGAATAAATGAAAACATACCTACTCCCGCGGTTGCCTTTTTTTTCAAAATTGTAATAACTTGCCTATCTTCTCAGATTATATTTATTTGACCTTTTTCACACTGTAAACGTTTTTTAACTTATACCTACAAGTATTTTTTTGAGTTGAAAAAGCTTTACAAACACAGTCAACATAAAATATTTAAAACATCTACCTATAGTACCTATAGTATATACACGATAAGCCATCTCGAATAAGTATAAGTATTGCGATAAGCCTGTATTTTGTGAGTTCCTACCTACCTACAATTGCTATGTTGTCCATCTTATTTTGCAAGGTGACTGATGGATCACTTCTAGTCTACGCATGTACATTTTTGACGGCCGTGTAGTGCTAAATCTGTGGGTTAGTCAAATAACGTGTATGGAAATTTAATTCCGGCTACAAAACATTCACACCAATGAACGAACAATATTTGATTATGAAGGTGATCTAATTCACGATAGATTTTGGAATAAAACAACATGATTGCTATAAAGGGCACGTAAATTATGAGGGGTCACAATGATTTATTGATAAATCGTCACCCGAAATAGCTTTTCAAAAATGAGGTGCTGATCGTAAATCAACAGTTCGTTTCCTCAACTCTTTTCTTTTTTAATGACTTCAAAATGTGTGTCTGTCACCAAGGACTTCACAGATGTCGTCCCAGCTGTTTCTATGACAGCCACATCGTACAATGCTCGTAGTTTGTAGATACTATGCCACGGGCTGGGCTCGTTAAATTTTTACTGCCGCAAGGTCGCCGCTTTATGGTCAATTCTCAACACTTATTGTTCGCCGACAAACTTTTTTATAAGCGCCAATCACTTATATAGGCGAAGTTACGATAGACAGTGATTAAACGTTAATTGTTACGAGGCTATTAAACGAATATAAAAATAAAAAAGTGAAATGGGTATGACTAACTGCGGGGTTGGCGATAAAATACTTACCAATGTGAAATTTGTACTGAGCACTTATTAGACGCGACACATAAATAAATCTAAAGAAACGCGATGGATTTATGAGTAGGAATATATGAGACAGTAGAACGTGCTTTATAAAAGACTCGAGCGTGCTCGGTGTATCGTGCTGGCACAAATGTTAAGCAGTTTATTATATTGGATAGACTCGATGCTCCGACCATCGTATGATAACAAACAATGTTATGACTGCGTTTTTGGTGATATCGACTTTCATTCGCCGCAAAGAGTTAGTAATAAAGCAATTGGCGAGGGTCAGCATAACAATGGGTACTGTTCTAAGCTTGTTTTAAAGCTTTCGACACCATGATTTAAAACCCTTTGATTTTTGCTTTATTTTTATACATCTTAGCAGTACAAAGGATTGCTGTTGATTGCTGTTTTTTTGCACAAAAAGGAACGTTGTTACAACTATTGCTCCTTTTTGTTGAGTATTCTTAAAATATTTGAAAGAAATATGTGAAGAAAGTGAATAAATATTTTTGTCTCTGAAGAGTGATACCCATTTTGTAACACCTTGCGAATTATTAGCTTCTGTCAACAGCTTTGCCCACGAATACTCGCAAAAAAGTATTTTTGTTTTATTCTAGGAAACAAACTATCCCTGTTCCAAATTGCATCAAAATCAGTTCAGCCGTTACGCAAATATTAAGCAATACACATCCCAACTTTAGTTTTTTTAATAATAGTAGATTAATAAAAAGACGTTTCATATTTAGACAGCTTTTTAGACATATGGTGTAAAAAAATTAAGCACACCTAAATGAGACCTATTATTGTGAACATTGTACATATCTAACTTTTACCTATAGGTACTTATAACTTTATAAGAAGCCTCCTTATCTTATAACGATTGTACGGGAAAAAAAATAAAATGGTTTTTATTCAATTTTGTTCTAACTGACAATATCTATTACTATTTATGACTTATAAAATCTCAATGGACATTGAGCAATCCTTTTTTGCCATTCTTGCGAATTCTTTACCTTAATGCTTGCTTACCAGAACAGTAACAATTCGTCTTTTGTTCTGCGAGAAAGTTGTTTTTGTATTGTTTTCAAGCCCTTTTCGTCACTTATGCAAAAAAACATAAAAAGAGACTTTTTGCTAAATTAAAGTGTTTGCAAAATAATTGTAAAGAACAACAAACTATCTTTGTTGCCGTTGCAGATAGGGTTAAAAACCATAAAAACGTGATGTACGATACAAAAAATCACCGGTAGCACTAGAAAGTTTGTAAGTAGAGGAACAATACATATTTTTTTGTAATAGAATGAAAATTGTGTCATCAGTCAATACTTAGAATTCAATTAACCTGAAAAAAAATACAGGTAAACAGTTTTCATATCATGGAATTAATTCGATAAAATAAAATACTAGATTTGCACCTAAACAAAATCTGCAGGTATTTTTGAAAGATTTGTAATAAAAATTGTTTACCAAAATAAAACATTTTCATTGCAATAATTCACAAAGCCATGTCAAATGAACGATTGCAAAAGAAAGGTTAAAAGGTTTTGCATAGGTTGTTTGCAGACTTGCAACTAGTTGCTTCGGATATGAAATTTTCTCTGCAACTTAATTTTTAGTTACGACTTTCTTTCTTTAATATATGCATATAAAAAAAGTACTTTAGATTATTTATATTTTTTCCATGTTTGTTCTGTTAACAGTTTTGCACTGAAATTAGAATCAATTTATCACGATTGAAAAGTTGTTTCGTCTGCAGACTCACCCGTCAAAACCAAATATACCTGCTTAAAACTAAAAGAAAATAAATTTGAAACGATAAGTACCATTGAACTCACCGCAGACCACGCGGTCGAAGGGGCTCATCCAATCTGGAAATGGAAAATCTATTATCAATCGTATTGAAATTCTTTGTTTCGGCCAGACACATGCAACACTTTGACATAATGATATTTAGTAAAAAAAACATCCATGCTCAAAAAAAACATCAACAACGTAGACAGGCAAATCTAAAAAATACTATATGGAAACACTATGGAATAAAATGATCTCTAACATTTGCGAAGCCTTAGACTACCTCATACATGTAGTTAGTTATATAAAAGAAATATGGCAAATATCTAGTCCTCTTACTACCTTTTACTTGTTTTTCATAAATAACGCTTTTGTGTCGCTTTATTTCATTGAAAGGGTTAAAGTTTTTTCTATGTCAGAAAATTTAAAGAATGTCAAAAAAGAAATTTATAAAAAATATGGTAAATAGAGCATCCATTTATTTAGGAGTCGAACAATGTACCTTTACAGTAGCAATAAGCAAAAAATAACAAGCAAAAGTATCATATTTTGAAAGTTACACTTTTTTCAATTAGCCTATCAAAAATAAAATACCTAAGTCTTTCTAAAATTAATAAATGTATTGTACACCATAAACAAATAACAAAATCTTATTCTTATTAAAAACAATGAAAATTGCAAATAACCTAATTGTATAAAAACCCTTGCCTAAAAGTTTCCCAACGACTTATTGCTGCTTACCCAGTCCGGTAGACGAAGTATTAACCAGATATTTTTTTAACCTAATTAAAGTCAAGATATTACTAGCTCAGAATCGTAAAAAGAGAACGGGGGACAAGGCTAAAATAATAAATACAAAAGCCAAAATTGGCTTCAAACCCTGCCGGCACTGAGGCCGTTATTTCAAAGGTTCACAGAGACAACGGTTAAACACTTAAGCCAACAATTACTGGTTAACTAGGTTTTCTATGGAATCTGATGCCAATTTTACGAGTTGAGCATTTTTAATTGCACTTAATCAATTAAATACAAAGCATTCTTTGGTTTTACTGCCGCGAAGTTACAATGTTGATAGTTTGAATTGAATCGCTATTTTATGAAGTTATTGTGTGATTTGACTTCTGTTCATGGCTATTAAACGATTTTTATGTAGGTATCAGATTTGAAATAAAGTAGACACGATACAAGTCTTTATTGTATCTATCTATCAATTTTACCTATCTTAGTACCTACTATGGTTTAAACCGTTTCAGGCCACACTTTTATTTTTTAATTAGACTGATTTCCTGCCTATCACATTATTAGATCCAATATAGATAAATGTAAATTTATAGCTAGGAACATAATATATTTTTCCATAGTTATCTTTAAGATAGTACATACGCAACTGCGTATGTATGATATAATGTAATATTTTTTGACGTAGCCAAGCTATCTGTGAAGCTAGTATATTGTAATAACTAGCTGTGCCACGGCCGCCCTCGGGCACCGCGTGGCATTTATTTATTTAATTTTATTCGGAATACCAACAGCTATAACACAATGTCCTTAACAATACTTAAATATATACAGGTAGCCAATATCAGGTCTTCACTGATAGCACCAGGCTAGGATCATAAAATGTGAACACTGTGGCATGACCCGCCCGCTATATTACTATTTTTGCTCGGCTCCTAAAGGATGTAGCGTATGTCATAGATTTGTCATAGAATTGGGCTAACAAATGCCAAAACTTTTTCAAATCCGTCAGGAAGTTCCAGAGACAAACGTTTTCAAACCGGAAAACAAACTCTTCAGATTTATTATTAGTATAGAAATAAATTACGGGATTACGCTATAGCAAATGGCTGACCTTCATGAAAATTAAGGCAAAATACATATATAATGCAGTCGTCTCCATTTTTCGTAGCTTGCTATAATATATATTATAGCACAACATATTTATAATTATAGATAACTAGCTTTCCGCCCGCGACTTCGTCCGCGCTGACGAAGGTAGATATTATGAGTGCCCTTCGCCCTCGATGCCCATTCCCCGCCCTACCTCATCCACGCACTCGCATTGCCAGTATTATCTAGAGTGCTGCAATACCTACTTGTCTATCTATATATACCTCTGTTTGTAAAATCTGTCAGCAGTTAGTATATATAGACTATAGATACATAGGTATAAAAAGGTAGTTATTTAACAAAAATTGAAATTGATTGGTGAAAAACGCAGAAACATTATCTATTTCTTACCAGAAGTATCGATATGATGAATTTTTATATTCCTAACATGAGAAATGATTGGTTCCCCATACAAACTTTCATCCCCTATTTCATCCCCTTCAAGTTTTATTTTCGCGACGAATAGTAGTCCTTTTCCAAGTTCACATCTATCTCTATATCAAAATTGGTTCAGCGGTTTAGGCGTGAAAACGTAAATAGACAGAAAGACCGTGTGAATTTTACATTTATTATATTAGTAAGGATAGCTACGTGTGTGACGGCCTTAATTATACAATGAAATATGTAAGTAATTATCACCTCTGAATATTTAAAAATAGGTTAACTGTCAATGACTTAATAATTACAGCAATTTTAAAATCAGGACCGTCATTTTTTATTCGTTTTAGTTCAGTCAATATACTAACTCATGGATAAAATCCAATTAAAGAAGCATGATTGGCTACTCCAGTTTTTGGAAAAGAGATTAAATACAACAGGTTTCACCAATCGGAAACATTAAAATTGTATCGATTGAGTGCAATCGGTAATTACTCGAATAAAAACTCATTTATTTGTTTTCGTACGATGTATACTCGCAATTCTACTACTCTACCGTTCAGATAACAAGCTTTGAAAGAGTATCAGAAAATTAAAAAAAAAATTACTTGCATCCTCTACCCGAAATGGAAAGGTTAAGAGTGTCATATCGGAACCATATTTCACCGACGAAAGATAATGTTGTTATTCGATTTTACTTTGTTTTTAGGGTATCGGCACGACAGTTTTTAATCGAGATACATGTTATATTGCTTCCATCAGAACCACCACGTAGGTAAAATAAAAGTGCGTAGAATGGTTCAAATCACAATGAATGTTTTATTCTAAAGAGAGCAAAGAGTAGATACCTAATTCTTAAATCAGATGTGACTTTTGTAACCTACCTTCATATCTATCTACCTGATATGCTAAAACAAAACGATATAGAAGCGGCTGTTTAATTAATAACGAGCTACAAATAGCAATCAATAGCTTAAAGGGCATTTGATGGCATGTGGGTTCCGATTGGCAACGGCGCGTTGTGATTGGTTGGATCCGACGGCCATGTTTGATCCGCGCATGCGCCCGGCCGCACCGCACACATGTGACTGGTGCTCTTCCTTTTGTCGACCACAAAACAATACATTAGGTGAGATTTATGATGCTGAATATTGAGTACTTAAGACGAATCAAATGTAATATTTTCCTCATCCATATTTCTTAGTCTTAAGCTATTGAGTAAAGGATAAAAAAAAACAACACTAGGGAATGTCCAATAACTATGAAATCGAGTCAAACACCAGGTAAGATTAGTTATTTCATAAACAATAGCGCATAAAATGGCTAGATCGTTAACTATACAAGATAGTGCAAACACATTTTAATTTGGCAACACACCGCCAAAAGAATAACAAACACTGAATCGTACTTGGAAACTTCATTCAAACTAACATTGGAGTAGTGTTTGAGCGTATCACGCCGTTTCTGCTGTCAAATTGTTGTAGAATGTAGAGCGTTACGACGAATAAATGTCGGCGCACTGACAACTCCGCCATTTTATTTAAGTTTGCGCACGCGCTGAAACAGTTCTCGCGCTATTTTAGTATCTACTCCCGAGACGGATTCTTGCTTCTATTACATCGGACATTTTTATAAGCCAACATTGCCAACAAATCACTAAAATAGTCTATTCTTATACGAAACAAGATGATTATGGCCCATTTAAACAATATTTGTAATATGTATACGTCCGAGGTGGCTTTGATAACCAGATTTTTTGTCGCTATTTCATCTTTATTCGTTGCAGGCATGTACCAACAAGGTCGGCTCGTTTCTTTATATTGGTTATCTTTGTTTTTCAAGAATGATTTCTGATGTTCACAAAACTAGAAGTCACGGAGGATGGGAGCCAGTGATGATGTTTTGGCTATAAGAACGTCATATTTCATATTCTTATAGCCAGTAACCAGTATAAATAAAGAACATTATTTTAAAACTTCTATGCATTTAGTAAAATTTGCATTTATAGGTAAACCAATCTTGTTAGGTATAAACCTATGTTTGAATAATTTAATGTTAATTTAGATCTCACTGAAAGAAGAGAGCACTAAAAAAGGAAAATGACCAAAATTTTATGAAAGGTAGATAAACCTTGCGTTTGCTAAACAGCTGGTCAAAAGTAGGAACGGCTTTTAGAAATTTATTTAAAAAAATATCTTATTATTCGATGGGATATAAGATTAATATAGGTTATTGAAAGGTTATTGAAAACAACAACAAATAAAGATGTACCTTTATTCGTTGCTGATTTGCGTAAAAAGAGGAAGTGAAATGAAGAAGAAATTAGTAAGAAAGAACTGTGGAAAATTTTATGTTAGCCATCCGTAGCTTCTTTGATGATATTAGTGACATTCAAATACACCCAATTCTATTTTTAAACCTAAATTCCAAAAGGACTAATAATTTATGCTATGGATTCATAATTAGCATAGTTATTTTTGATATATGAATGGTCAAGATGCGTCTAGACGTTTTCCAGGACATCTGCGTATAATAAATCTGTGTAAGACCTTATGAACATTACCTATTAAAACTTATTTCGAATGCCTTTTAAATGTTCCCTTAAAAATTATGTAACCTTTTTACTTTAGCAGCATAATTCAGACTGAGGAAACAGGCAAACAGAGTTATCAAAGTGGTTTTTTACCCCACATTTTTAATTAATTTTGCTGATCAACTAATGTTTTCACTTTGTCATTTTCGACGGGAAACCTTAATGATTCGATCGACTGCTCTTTTACTATCTTAATAAGCTTGTTTTAAAACTGCCTTATTTTATGATGATATTTAATTTTATACCATCAAACTTCAAAAGGGTAGGTGATAATAAAATATGATATTCGTGAATAGGTTACTTCTGCCATTGAACTCTCCAGTACCTACATTATATTTGTGTTAGGGATTATGGCTATAAATCGATCTAAACAATCAATTTACTATGAGTATCATGCAAAACAAATGTATTGTACATTCGGTAATCTCAATACATTATTTAACTTTATAATGCTTCCGAAAAGCTGATCATAAAACTGCAAATAAAAAAATAATTGTACTATTGTATGCTAAGTGTTCTGAACAGGCACTTAAGTTTAATAATGGTTTGCCTTTTTGTGTACTAAGTAGACCTCACAGAAGAAGGCAGCGTGTAGGCATTTACGAAATATATGCTAGACTAGGACTTGTTTTTAATCTGTGACCTAGGTTAGGTTTTTGTTTGCGTGTCTTTGCGTGTTTTTGTTTGAGTATTATGTTCCTGTTTAGGTAAATAATTCAATTATAATTGAGCTGTTATTCTAATTAAATTGTACCGTTATTATATTAGTTGTTAATTCGTAATTCAATTTAATCTAGATATCTAGATAGATAAACTATATTATTTTTAATGAGTTTTTATGTTATTTTAAACAGTGATTCGCTGTTTTTTATTTATTAAGATGTCTATAAGTTAAATCGAATTCATTAAGCGAAATCATTATGTAAAAAATAGGTACTACTCAAAATAAGTAGGTAATTATTAAAAATTACGGACGTAATCTATAAACCATCGCAATATTTTTGTTCTTAATGTTATCTCATTAAAAATAATGTAATCGTAACTGTTCATATTAGTTATTAGTTACCCTAGTACTTTATTAATGGGAAAAATTTAATATCTACCAAAATAGGCAAATATTTAAAAAATATATAAAACTGGAAGTAAAATCTTGGCGTCAAAATGAAATGTAATCACACTTATGTTAATCGCGATTTAATTTGATCTTCTCGTAATTAACTACATTAAAGTGGGAGGAAGTACCTCCCACTTGAGGTAGGTAGTAAGAAGTTTTCATAAATATATAATGGGTTGGAAAGGTATATAGACTCCGCCGTCGGCATAGGTCGGCGGCGGCGTCACCACCACCATGTCTCGGTCGGCTTTCATGAAATAAAACACATAATGCTGTAATAAGTCAAGAAATAAAGAAAATCTCGGCTCATTATTCGCTAATTAGGCAGTTTATTGAATATATCCTGCAAAATTACCCGAAAAACGATTATTATGCAATAAAATATTTAAACAAAATTTTATGATGTAAGTAAATGGGTTATTAGAGTGATTCATTGTCAATAAAAACAATAACAGTGTTTTAATTGCATTTATTGACTGCTGTTGAAATATTTATGGTAAGATAATTGATTGGTGGTTATAATTAGATTATAATTAGCAATGTATAGGCAAATAAATTATTCCTATTAGAATTATACGAACCAGCTTATTTTGCGATGCTGTAATTAGTAGCTTAACTCTAAATGGATAATTAAAATTTTAATTATGTTTTAACTACCTTATAGGTAATTATTTTTCAAGCTACTAAATAAAATACTCAGAAGACTTTTTCACTATATTTTCACTAGCTTCTAGAAAAACAACTAATGAACTATTTAATTTTACTACAAGCGCTACAATGTCAATAAAATTCATTGAATACATTGTGTCAAATTATAAAAAGGAGCCTGTCGGTTAATTTATCTTTATTTGCTTTACAGAACAAAATCAACATCAATAAACATACCAGCATGCAAATATAAAGGAAAATATTTACCAGTGATGGACATCCAAGGATACCGCGGAATATCTGGCAGGGGTTGAGCTGAGGGTTGTGAGCAAGCCATGGCGTCTACGGACGCAGCGGATGCAGCAGAGGCTGCCGAAGCTGCCGCCTGGTGGTAGAACTGAGCAGCCGCCGCCATGCTAGCCGAAGCAGCTGACACAGCCGCGCCTCCATTGTGCTGTCCAAGTGCGTAATTCACCATCGGATCACCACCCACGGCTGTCGGGTAGCGGCAACTCTTGTCATCAGCAGATAACGCTCCACCGGCCGAGAACGGCACCGTCCCTCCGAACTGCTGATGATGCCCCACGTACGGATACATCCTCGCTGGCGCCCCCGGCGACGCCGAAGACGAAGACGAAGAGCGCTGCGGGCTTCCAGCGCCTGGTGAGCCGGCTCCTAGTGCCGCTGCCCCCAGTCCACCTGACAGCGAACTCGACAGCGACGTCGACAGCGACGACGACAACGAGGAAGAAAGCGACGCCTCTACAGGCGACGCCCCAGCACCCGCGAACAAATTCTGATGGTGGAACTGCTGGTGGTACTTCGGAAGCATGCTATCGATGATAAACTTGGAACTCATCGCTCGGCGGCGACGCGGCGCGCGACGATCGCCTCGCGGGAGATGCGTTTATCGCCGGCGATTCGGATCGATTCTCGCGCGTGCACCTCTACTATGGCCGCGGATCGTTTATGACCCGCGTATGAGGCTCTACGACTCCGAATTCCCCGTCGTGGCGAGCGTTACCGCTGCCGCGCGCCGCGCTCGAGACGGCAAAACAAGCCACGTGCGTGTAAGCGAGACGCAGCGACCAAGTGGGGCGACCCGCCGGAACCCTCTCCGTCTCATTAATTCCTACCTGCGTAGCTTATATTAGAAAGAGATAAAAGCTATTCGCTAACGACCATTCTGACGGCCATTGTTCGTAATGGCGCCTGATTCCGCGCTCCCCCGCGCCGACATCGTCTACGCCAATAGTGATCCGGTGCAGAACATTCACCGCCAATCACAAACCATTCCGGCACTTCTAGCTGTCAAATTGAATGGTTTAAAACCACAATGCACCATCCAAGAATTGAGTTAGTATTTTCTAGCAAATTAAATATTAACGAATTAAAAGAAAACGATACAAAAATCACATATTTAAGCATAATTTAATACGTTAACAACAATCATTTTCTAAGATACTGTTTAAATATTTTTATTAGTCCATAATTTTAAACCAGTTATTTATCCAACCAATTTGACTAATGCGAAAGTTTGGATGATTAGATGTTTATAGCTTATTATTTCCGAAATGGCTTATAACCAGTTTGGATAAAACTAAGTTGTAGTTCGTGACCTAGGATACCGTCACATCATTAAAAAGTTAAAAGGATTCTACTTACAATTAACTGAATTACTATATCAGTTTGATTACTATGTAAAAATAAAAATCATTGTTTTTTTATAGGAGACATTAAAATTCACAAGTGATAGCTCAAAGTAGTAGTTGAAACTACAAGAAAACAATGTTTTAAAATACATAAAATACATACAAATACAAGTAGTTCTATTCATTTATTATGAATTTTTCGTCTTATTTTCTAAAAGATTTATTTTAAAATTAATGCTTATCTACAAAATCCATTATTTTCTTACAGTACGGCAAACCAAAATACATATATACATACAGTCACACCTCTTTCCCGGAGGGGTAGGCAAAGACTACGAATTTCCAGTTGCTACGATCCTGACTAACCTCCTTGGCTTCATCCACTCTCAACACAGTCTTCATGCATGCTCACCGGCTTAGGGTACTCTTGACCTAACCATTCGTCAGTACCTACTCTTGACAAACCAAAATATATTTAAAAAAAAATACAAATGAACGAACACATACATTGAAAACCAGCACTTTAACATTTTCTTAAGTTAAAATAAATAATCTCTTTTTTATAAGGAGATTAAATTTAAATGAGTTATTGAATGGTAAAATGCACTAAGATTTAAATTATGTACAAAAAACCTTATAAGAATCGTATAGGGTAAAACATATCAGTAAATTAAACAAAATTAAATTAACACTGTTGTATATCGCCAACCACGCAAACCGGCGAGCATCGTCTATCTCATTCCAACAGCTCATTCCATCTCTGTCCTACTTTTCATTCATCCTCAGCCGTCGTAACCACAGTGAGCACATGTGCAAGAAGAATCTTTACGACTATTAAAATAAAACCTTTTATTGCTTGAGAAGTTTATTTATTTATTACACTTTTGATTGTTACGCGTGTTTAGTGCATGGTTTTTATAGGCTCAACTTGTCTTTTCAGCTTTATCAGGTCGGTGGTACGGTGGTGTGGCAGTAGAGCATTGCATAAGTATAGGTTTTATGTTGTTATTGTGATGTACTAGTCGAAACCGTATGGAATGCATGATATGGACAGTTCAGGTCGTTTTTAGCGCGATAAACACAATTTTAGTAATTAATTTATAATAAGATTAAATACAGTATAATTCACTGATTAAATGTATGATATGGCCGTTACAGTTATCATTTTAATTACTAATGGCATATTATGTAACACCATTTACCAACACGTTATCAATATATTGCCGCTTAGGTAAGGTGGACCAAATGCTTATTTAGCTTTCAGTAACATAACGCAGTTAGGTAAAAGAAGAAAACTGAGCTGCTTTTGAAATCAAATTGCTCGCAAATATTGCTTTCGTTATTTAGATTAATTAAAAATAATAAAGTGTGGTACACTTTAAATGTCATTAAAACATCAATAGATACCTACCTATGATTGTTTTATAACTTTAGTCACGAAATAAATCATTCAGTACTAAAGTTTTTTTTATATTTTCTAGAAGACCATATTTATCTCTTCTTCATTGAATTTGTATTCGAAAAATAATTGTTTTCAACTAAATATTTTTTCATACTAATAATATGAATGAGTAAAAGATAATAAAAGAAACAAAATAACATGTTACCTATGTAGGTATTCCCGTGAGGGACATACTTCGATCTATTATTAAAAAACAGATTTACCTACGAGTATATTAAGGAAGAGTTGTGAGAGGCAAAACCTATAAAGACTATCTAGTAAGAGGTACGTCCGACCATTACATTTGGCACATGACCGCGTTTTGCATAATAGTTAGCATTCCACGTGACAAGATGCCCATCACTGCTTATTGGACCAACCGATTGCACTTACTTTCATATTAGTGGACTGGCATGTCGAAACGGTAAAAGAAAAAACCATGATAATGTGCTAATGATTCCAAAAATTAAAAACAAACACGCTCACAACTATGCAACCCCCATGATGGGCATCCTTAGATCTTTTTTCGGGTTGAAAAGTCCATTGGTGCATGACCGGTTTCGAACCCGCGGAATTTGGATAGGAGTCGGAATACCGATCACTGGCCCCAATTCACGACTAAAAATAACCGTTATAAAATCGATAAAAGTGCATGGCATTCTGATTGTCATTTAAAAATTCGATATTAGTGCCTATCAAATGGTTTTCCAATAAGACTTTACTTAAAAGAGAATACCAGTTTACGAGTAATTAACCTATGAGGCTTAAGTCCACCACCGGCGACAAGTAGAAGCGACAGGCGACAGCGACAAGCGAAACAACTGGTTCCTTTACATTTTCTTTGAGCTTGTTTGAAGATACGTAGAAAATGTATAGGACCACCAGTGGTGGTCCCATACATACGGTACCAGTGGTGTCGCTATTGCCTGTCGCTGCTACTTGTCGCCTGTGACGGACTCAAACCTGTAAGCGAAACTGATCTGTGCTGTAAGGAACGCGTTCCAGGGGGTATAGACAAATATCTTATCCTTTCACGCTAGCGCAAATTTGTCAATGTAAAACTTGGCAGCTGTCACGTGACATTTCCACGGCTCATGCCATTCCCATACAATTCAATCTTTCCGCAGGCGTTAACGCTAACAGAAAGTGGTAGGTATTTGTCTAGACTCCAGGTCTCATTGATTCCAGTTGGATTTTTTAACAAACGAATTATCTAATGAGTAAAGTGAAAGAGGTACCTATGCCAGGATCGTAGCAAGTGGACCGCGCTATGACTTCTTATGCTCGGCTCCTAAGGGTCGTAGCGTAATGTTAAAAAACTTACCTATAACCTTTCTTAAGAATCGGACTATCACATGCATTTTTTTTTAAATCCTTCTCCAGAGATTAACGCGTTCAAACAAACAAACTCTTCAGTTTTTATATAGATTACCAGCTTCTGCCCACGGCTTCGCCCGCATGGTATCCGCCCGGATAAAAAGTAGCCTATGTGTTATTCTGATGTTGATGCTATATAACTGTAAAGTTTCATCAAAATCCGATCAGTAGTTTTTGTGTGAAAGAGTAACACACATCCATCCTCATAAACTTTCGCGTTTTATTATAAACACGTAAGTAGAATTATTAATATAGATTCAGCTACGTAAGCAGATTTCAGATACACCATGGGTGACAATTCATAGTCCTTATAATACTTAAAATAGACACGATTGTATACATAGTATAATGATTTGAAAAAGATCTTATTACCACTAATTTCCGTCATTTGTAGCAAAAATGCTCTTCGTGAACACCGAGTGTTGCTATTAGTGAATGAAGGTTTTTTGTGAAAGTAAATTGTACTGAATCCAGTAAGTCAAAGTTTTCTAAGCTTATTGGAAAGGCTACGCTGTGAAACTGGAAATTTAATACTCTAATTAAATAATGCTGGACATTTTTCACACAGCACCATTTAGCTCATGCTAAATGGTGCTGTGTAGACAAATATTGGCAGATCATAAAAATATTTGTCCCGCGGCAGGAATTGAACCTTCAACTTTCTGCTTCACAGGCGGGCCTTCGCCTAAGTTAATTAAGGACTCTTAAAAAACAAACGTTTCTTAGATTCGCTAAACAATTTGAAGTGAAAACTATTATTAAAAAACCTGTAATTACAGGTCACCAGTGCTCCCACTCTGCCGATTTTTCCTCCACTACTGAGGTATTTACGTAATAAACTTCAGAAATCTGCGGCAAAAGGCTGGTATCACGAACGAAAGATGATGCATCACCCATCTTCCCCTTTTTATGGCAAATGTAACATTATGCAAGCCACAAAGTCTCAGGTGGGCGGAGCGAGTGTCCATCGTAAAAGTTCTCGGGTCTTCAGAAAATTTACAACTATCGCTTGCAAGATTTAACGATCAGTTTATAGATACAGAGCTTTTAAATTCGATATAAACTTGCTTTGTCTCAATGAAAAAACCATCAAAGTGGCAAATGTGGTTTTTATATTGAGTTATTGGATCGTTCCGGTAATGCTATGTCAGCTGTTGATTCTGTTTGAGTTTTTCTGGTGCTGATTCAGTTTTCTTTGATGTATGGAGCTTTGAAGGGTTCGATATCAGATCAATAAAAACATCATTCAGTCTTTTCACGGATTCATTGCATTTGTCATGGTTCCAGTTGCACACCTTCCTTAAATTTGGAATTCTTATCAGAGTTCTTGTGATGAGTTAGTTTTGATGCAATATTTACATGAATATATTTCATATTGTTCGACTCTTAGTCACTGTTTTCACTAATAGTACATGAAAATCACGTTTTAAAAAAGGAATGATAGGTAATGTTTTGATGTAAGTATGCAGTTTATTTTTTTAGCCTTTCTGGCAAACAAAGTGATTTTTTCTTTAAAAAAAAGTATTTTCTGGATACCAAAGTTTATCATGTTATTCTGTCCAATAAGTAGTAAAAGTTCTTGGCTGTTTTCGTTTGTTAATAGCGAGTCATGCTTTATTCCGTCACCTCGTCTCAAATAAGACCAAATTCTCAGATCTCAGAAGCTCAATGCTGCCCTAATAACCAGAGATCAAGTTAGGATGGTTATGCTGGCGTGTGACGCGATGACTTACCCAGATTGTGTTTTCACCTGAAAAAGAAAATACAACTTGTAAGACTTTGGATACTTTTATTACCAAAACAAATGAAATACCTAATAGGATTGTTACGAATAATTATGCAGAATAGAACAATTCGAATATTAAATCAGGCAATTAGTTGACGAAGAATAACTAATTGATGAGGCTTGACCTCACTAATTGAGGGCATGTGTTATTTTTAATTAAAATAAAATTTGTTATAGTTCATTGTAGTGTAAATAAAACTAAAGAAGAATCAAAATTAGCAAAAAAACGTGAAACATTATGCGTTTATTCAAGTTAATCGTGTTTATTAAGGAAATATATAGCCGGTTTCATAAGTATGAAAATAGTAGTACCTAAAAATATTATCAGAATCTTTTCCCTTAGGAAAATTTTGTCTTATTCGGCCGACTCAAAACCTCTGTCTAATTCCAAAGTATGGTTCTTATTAATAAAATTATTATAAACGGGCCTCATTGTTACGCAATTCCAGCGTGCTTCAGAAGACTGCATCCTTTCGCGAGGGATGGGGGATGAGGCGAAGCTGGAAAAATTGCACATAAATATTGAAGCTGCCACTTACACGTGCGCCCACCGCCAGACGTTAGAACAACGTAGATAAGCCCTTAGGCTGGTTACGAATTATACGGGGTATTTTTTTGAGATGGATCAGTTGGAGGAAATCCCATCCCTACTGACTTATCTGACGTACGTAGCCGACACTCGCTGTTAAAGTTAGTAACAGACCTTATTGTTCAGATTTTTTATCATGTTTGTAATTTTCCATCACTGTTGAAATCTCTATTTTTAACATTTACTTATTGTCACACTAGCACATAAATAAAATACTTCAGGCTAGTTTAGTACCAATAAAAGTTGTTAACTTGCCACCCAAATCACTCTTTGTTTATTCTATTATTTCCATAAAATTTGCTTTTTAATTTTGTACAAAATAACTGCAGTTATAGCCAACAATAAAGTTGTTTTTGGTACTTTCTGTAAGCATTATATACGATCTTGTTTAGTTATGTTATGTTTTTAGGTGTACTTACAATAAAGTATTTTCATTCATTCATTGTTTTCAAAGGTATCACGATTCCAAGATTTTTTTTTATACAACTAAAGTGGCAAACTCGCATACGGCTCACCTGTTTGTAAGCGGTTACCGTAACCTATGGATGCTTGCAGCAAAGCTAGTACTCGTGCGTTACCGACCCTGAAACATACCGGGTATTTTTGGGGCTATCCATACTATGACACCGACAGCACGATACGAGCCCTCCTTCTTTTTCTTGTAGCAAATTTCGCAACAATCTCACTTATTATGCCACACAAATTTCCGCTCCCGCTTGCCTCTAGACGCGAAATTAAAATTTCTTACTCACCCCCCTTCTTGTATACGATACGACTGGAATGGCTTAATAAATATTGCTACCTAAGAACCTTTAGTAGTAGGTAAGTTATATTTTAGAAATTTATTTCTGGTTGAAAAATACGCCGACTTTCAAGCAGCGGACGAAGAAAGAAAAAAAATACAACACGATATGAAAAGAAGTTTGTTGCTTTTTGCTATGTGCTTCTTGTGTTTTTCAAGCAAAGTCAAAGTAAATTATTGAGAATTAAATGAAAAGTGCTTAATAATGAGCTTTTTAAGGTTCAATATTGAATGACAAAAGCAAGTTCCACGTGGTTTCGCATAATAGTATGACGCAAGGTTTAGTTGTAGAGGACCAGATAAAAGTAAGACTAATTACAAATTAGAACGTTGTGCTTAAAAGTCGAATTACAAAATAAATTAATAGTCATCATCAAAAACAGCCTGTAGAAGCTATGCCCGCTCTAAAGAGTGCCAAGACGATTTTGGGCTATCTGCGTCCACCGACTTCCCGCTATCTTTAAGATGTAATCGGTCCATCTTTTGCGGCTTTACTACACTTCAAAATGTAGAAGACTGATACGGACTTCTACTGACTGTTGATGATGATGATAAAAAGTGGAATGATAGGAAAGAAGTTCTTAAAAGCAGTTTGCTGAGCATCAAAACAAGTTTCTACAACATAACGAACATTACAACAAAACAATATTTCCTAACTGGCCATTCCGGATACGACCGCGCACCGCAATATTATTCAAATAAAAACAATTTCAATTTGTTCCCAAATTGAAACAGAGAGCACGCGGGATGTTATTACATTTGGGCGGAGGTTAGCAGCGGTAGATAGAGCGTGTAAAGTGCCTATACAGCCTACCCTCCCTGCCCTCATTGCCTATAACACCAACATCGAGCTTTCCTCAAAAGCCTTCAAGAACGCCTCAAATTTAGCGAGTTTTCGCTCTCAATACTCTCACGCGACATTTACTCGATTACGTAAAGTATGTAGACCATTTTTGCTTTTGTGTCATGTCTTGTGAGAAATTGAGACGTTGATCGACGTTGACGAGATCCCTTGTCTTTTCGATTGCAAGGAAGGTGTTCTTTATTTCACAGAATTGGTAGTGGCGCTTTAAAAAACATTTTTATATCTATGAGTATTTCAATATTTGGAAATTTTCATACATTTGACTTTAATTTTAATTCCATAATTATTACCTAAAGAAAAAAAATATTCGTCACAAATAGGAATTTCTTTAATTTTGAAGGAAATGGTGTGACAGAATCTGACATGTTAGGTGATTTCCTTTGGTAGCAAAACATTTATGTTTCTCCATCAAAACAAATAAAAGCAGCCAATACAAGCTTTGAACTCAGCTTTGATGCTGCTAATTCGTGGTAGCGACATCTATGCCAATCAAGCTGAACTACTTATCCACAGTGGTAAGAACCACACCAAAGACTTCTTAAACTCCAAAGATTTTAGAGTTTAGGGCATATGTTCAAAAGAAAATAATTATAATGATTATCCTAAATGTTAAATACAAAAAGTTTAATAAAAAATATGATTTTGGTCCAAGATACTCGGGTTATTAAAAAACTAAGATATTCGTAAATATAATGTTAGATGGCGTATAAAGAGAGCCATCTCTGAAAGGGCAATCGAACTATTTTCGAGAAGGGTTAAAAAATGCATGTTGTAAAGTGCATGTGCGCCCTCACACTACTATTTTGGAAATAATGCAATCCATAAAATGTAGCCTGAGGTTTTGAATGAATCATACGAGTATAAATTTAGTTGCGCTTATCTTTTACGAATGTATAGTAAGTATAAATCATATTCTACATATTCATATTCTTCCAAACCAATGCTAAATCATTATTTATTGTAAACATATGCATACAGTTAACAATGACTGTATACACCTACCATAATAGGTAGTTTTTTTATTTTGAGGTTTGGCTTTTTGCCTGTAGCTGAAGCTAATTAACATGTGGCATTCCGTTTGATATTGAAAATTTAAGGGGGTATCGTTAGAAAACCTAAGTACCTTATACGAATACCAATAACTTTGGAAGCATGTGCCATCTGATAAGTGTTCCCATAAAGTGGTGATGAGCTTACACATGGGATACGTACCTTCCTACTATGTAAAACGTCAGCATGATTGTACTTAAATGAGTAAGTGCACTTCTATAACCAGCAAAGTTTTGTAATGGGTACGTAGACATTGTCACCGTTAAATATTATAAAAATATATATTGAGCTATCATCCAAATAGTGTGGTATAACGAGTGAAAAAAAGATTTTTTAAATTGTACACATTTTTAGTACATGCACAATATTGAAATTCAAAAGCTTGGAAACAAAAATATGATTTTTGAGAGCGCACTTGTTGGTATTCCAAATACCCGTTTTGCATAATAACCCTTTGCAGAAAGTAGAGGAGAAAGAAACTTTAAAACATTATAGCTACCAACTTGCTAATGCATGAAAACATTTATTCGGTAAACAAGGGATGTTCAGAACAAAAACATTAAGCGCACCTCAGAGAAGAATATTGACTAAAACACGTAAACTTATAGCATTTTGACGAAATCACGTAAGCTTATAGCATATTGACTAAATAATGGCCCCATTCTCACGTCTTCCTCTGATTTACAGCAGCACAGAACCCCGCTATAAGACTACATAATGACACCTACCGCAGCTACTTTATATTTGGACCTGATACAATTTTTTCACACGCAATGGTTTAGAATTTTTATCACGTAAATTTTCCGCTTGAAAGGGAAATCCCTATTGTCATTCTGTACACACGAGCCGTTTCCTCACGAACACGTGTTTGTATCCGTATATATATATATGTATAGGCGAGTATTTATTTCTGTCACGCAATTTCGTCTTTGAATTCCGAATTTTCATAGTTTGGTATTGTTTGTGAGCGCGGGAAACCGATAGTAACTTAATTGTATTGAATTTATTAGACAATGGCACGTTAGAAGAAGTAAAGTATGAATGGTACTGATTTATTTTAATATTGCTGTGTAAGTTTTCGAACAGTGAATTGATTTACAAAGTGTTTATATTTACATCTAAAATTTAGCCCACTTGTATTTATTCAAATACTAACCTCTGACCACGGCTTCGCCCGCGTAGTACTCAGATAAAAAGTAGCCTATGTATTATTCTGATGTATAAGCTATATTATTGTAAAGTTTGATCAAAATCCGTTCAGTAGTTTTTGCGTGAAAGAGTAACAAACATCTATCCCCGCAAAATTTCACGTTTATAATAGTATGAGCTTCTGCCCACGGCTTCACCCGCGTAGACCCGGATAAAAAGTAGCCTATTATTGTGATGTACAAGTTATATTACTGCAAAGTTTCATCAAAATCCGTTCAGTAGTTTTTGCGTGAAAGAGTAACAGACATCCATCCTCACAAACTTTCGCGTTTATAATATTAGTAGGATAGGATAGTAGGATATTATTTTTTAGAAACTACCTTTAGGAACTGTATAGACGTCAGCATTTTGAATATTGTTGCTCAAATTGAGCTTTTTAAATATGTACTTAGAAAGCAATATTTTGCAACGTAGGTACCAATTTAGACTGAATAGCAAATCAAGGCATAATGGAGTCTAATTTACAAATATAATCAATACATTCGATTTTACCGGATATAGTAAATAATGATGCCCACTAAATACTATATCGGTACGTATACCTAAGTAATAATATAATTCAGCACTTTGTAATTAAATAGACATATTATAGCTAGAGTAGAGGTAACGGTTTGGTATTTGCATACGGCTGTGATTAAATGATAAAGCTAGAATTGTACAAATTACTTTAAAGTAAGATAGCTTAATATTAATAACTTTTTGATTAGAAATGTCCAGTATTTGATTGAAAGATACATTACTACGATTAAGTTTTCATACAGTTCCATTTTAATCTAGTTTGGTTACCTAGATAGTGAATTAAAAAAAGTTTATTTATACAACGAATGCCCTCATTAACTAATATCATCAAACTCTTCTTCTACCCACAGGTCTGGTTGCGAAAGTGACTAGACGTGGTCGTTACGCCTGCTGCCAAATTACGTATACAAGCACCGAATAGCAATCGTTTTCGGTGCTCATAGAAAGTGATGGCTATCAACAAAAAAGATAACAAACTTGAACATTTTTTTTATAAAAATCCTACTCAATTAAAAGATACAAATGACTTTTTTTGTGAAAAAGTTAGTAAATAGGTAGTGTGTTCGTTTTATTTTTATTACTTATACCTGCAAGTAGGTACCTACCTACTAGGTGTTTCAAAATATGTATCCTATAAAAAAACTAGGTTTATATCTATTTTAATTATAATTATTGTAAGCTAAAAAGACATCTTAGTGTATTTGGACTATCTGACATTAATATTTTTATTTATGTTTGTTTAGCTGCTAAAACTTTTATTCAATCTTGATTACTAACTTATCTTGATTATTTAGGTAGATAATTACTAATATTATTTTCAAAATTTGAAGAACGGGATTTTTGATCTAGGAAGTCCAAGAGGCTCTAAGAAATAAAGTATAAAAAAGTGAGTTCATCTGGCCATGTGGAATATCAATTAAAATAAAAAGATATACCTATACAACGCGACACATTTTTGATTTTGTTTAAAGCCCTATAGTTTATGTATCAATTTAGGTTTTATATTTTGTACATAAAACACAAATGATGTCAGTAGTAAAAAGTAACTTTTTACAAATCGCGCTGACGACAACATGTGAGAATGTTACCTTGCATCTGCTAAACTCATAACTCTATTTTTGGTAAAAATGGTACGAACTACTAGTTACTTTATCAGCAGTAAGTATTTTTTAAAAGCTTTATATTTTTATGGTGGATACACATTAAAATAATAACAGTTAAGACTGAAACTGGTAGACTCTCGACAAAACAGTTATAATTTGTCAGTTACTAGGTTTAAATAATTAATGCTAATTAAATACGTACTGTTATTTAAACCGCAACTTTTATTTAAATGATTATGTCCTTAGTTTATTCTAAAAACTATCGTGAATTTGATATTATTGTAAAATTGAAATTTTCACGTACCATACATCAGTCAAAACACTTATTCCGCGACTCGATCACTCTGATGAAAACTCTCGGAATGAGTTGAAACTAAGTCGGTGCTCTCATCGGTACGTGATAATTTTAGTTTTATAATATGAATGTCCGTATACTTATTAAGTAATCGGATTTGTATGATGTTGTCAGAAACAAAAGTTATTTTTAAGATTGATATCTCTATATCTCATATCTCTTGCTGCCAGCTACCAACTGGGTTCAAAAATGGCGGATGGTGAAAAAGTCAATAAATAATTATGATGTCTTGCTTCGATAACAGGAAGATAGTGGAAAGTTGCTACTACTAGTGTAATAGTGGCATTCAAATTCGACCAGTAAATAAGCATTACCTTGATGCGAGGCAGCAGGCGTATGAGTATACCGGATCGAAGAATAGTTTACTGGAATGGCTTCTGATTGGACATCAAAAAGTAGTAGGCCGGTCCTCGTATTGTAGTGTAGAAAGCATAGGAAACTACTGCACATAATAATTATCATTTAAGTTACTTAGAAAAGAATTTGAATCATATGTAACGACAAGATAAGAATAAAAAAATATAATGATAATTTATTCGAGTTGCGGGTTCTAGTCCCACCAAGGTTGATATTTATGGGATATTTTATAAAATCGTATAATGATAATGATGACGAATGATTTCCATCATAGCAATAAGTGGCAGCCAGGAGTGTATACGTAACAGAACCGCAAGTTTGTCACCCCTTGCAGACAGGGGTTGCAGACTGGGGTGGCGCATTGTATTGCAAATACCGTCTGTCTCCAAAGATGGGGCTACTGTATTTTCCTACACAGTAGCTAGTTCACCTTTTGGTAGCTAGATGGAGTTGCAAAAAAGTTTCTTTATGTTAATGAAATGAAAATAGCCCTTTTTACATTTAGTCTGACTTAATTGGATTTTTCCTCGTTGACACTACCAAAATAGATAAAAGTACCCAAGGAGTTGGTGGTCAACTTGGTGTTAAATTAATTGGGGCAAGATACCATTTATACTTTCTTACTATAGTAGTTAATAATTATGTCTATTTTTTCTATTAGTCTATTTTTATTTTTTGTCAGTGTAGTTATAATCGTTCAATTCTTGATTTCGTTACAAAATTTTGTAAAATATAGTTGCTTGTAAGTTTAACAGTACCTATATTTATTCCGCCGAGTTTTTAAAAACCTACCTACCTTTTATTTATATAAAATTTAGCAATTTTCAAACAAACTTATATAATTTTCAAAACATATGAAATATTTCCAGATATGCAGAAATTATTTTATAAAACGCAATGAAATAATAATAAAACAAAATGATAATGAGCTAGAATCAACAATGATTATGTATAGTTACCTAAAAATATTATAAATAGGTACTTTTTTTTATAGAGATATTGCACGTAAAATGCTTTATTTTCCACAAAAATGTTTAGTCTGAAACAAGCACGCTGTATATTGCGTATAATATTCTAAGTACTTATACCTACAATGAGGAGTTGATATCGCCGAGCAATGAATCACTCTAACGTTATTTGAGTGATACGGCTCTTAATCGCGTGTTTTCATTCGGTATTTCAGTTTTTTAAAACTTTACCTTACTTCAACGTTTTTAAATAGCCTTTATTCAAACAATAACAAGCTCAGGTACCGTTATTACAGCAGGTAAACAATAACTAAGTTGTACAATCTATTACAAAAATAACTGTTTCTTACGTCAAAGGGTTTAGTCGGTGTTTTGTGTCTATTGACTAAATAGTGGTTGATTTGGCAATTTGGCTCTACGGTATTCAGGTATAAGGCTGTATCTGAGCTATTTTTCAAAGTGAACAGTATTTTCAGGGCAGAATTGATTGTATTTTAATCGATATCTATTCATAAACGGCGAGGACTGAAAAGTCATTAAATTTAAACCGTTTTTTAAAACTAATGTTGAACTGAAACGGATAGTTTTCGAAATAACAAACGGTTGTCTGATTTGTATTTTTAGAAAAGTGATTAGAACTAGCACTCAGTAAAAGACGAATACAAAAAAATGCGTGTACGTTGTTTTTCAGGTAGACCAATTTTTATAGTTTGATTTAGTGATTTTGATGCTTATTAAATCAGTAAAATACGTTTCACCGACTGTTAAAGTAGGTAAAAGGTTATGCAACCCGATTAAATGTATTCATATTGCATACATGCATCGGAAATATGCTGTTTTTTATACCTTTTATAATTATTTGATAACTATCTGTTCATCATTGTAATTTGCGATGTATTTTAATTTTATTGCATTGTAAATTTAATACAAGTATTCATAAAACCTTATCAGCTCTTGAATGGAGTGTTTTATGGACGATTTGATTGAGTGTTATACATAACGAAGAAAATTATATTTTAATTTAACGCCATTTATATGTAGTTAATATATAGAGCTACTCATTTGATACGAACCAACTAATTTAATATTCCGAATATTCAAAGGCATTTTGTTGTTTTAAGCTTGAATAATTTGATAAACAAGATTCGATGATGGCAATGGCATAGGGCCCTGACTTAGTTAGTGGTTACTGACTTAGTACAGTTTACTAGGCCTTGCCAGAACAACAGCTATACCCACATGGCTGGATGACATCGTTGCTGTATAGGAGAACACTTGGATGCAAATGGTCCAAAATGTGTGGTTTGGCATTTGAGGGAGGAGGCTTACGGCCAGCAGTGATTTAATACAAGCTTCCAATGATAGTGATAAAATCAGATTCAAACTTTTTTTAAATACAATTAAAGTGACAAACAAGCATACTCATCCACCTGTTGATAAGCGGTTACTGAAGACTATGGATGTCTATAATTACATTAATCTTTGCATGAAGCTGTGGGTCATACAAGAACCTAACATTATTCTGTAAGTTTGTAACTTAAAACTTAATTTAAGTTACAAACATAAAATAATTTCACTGGCATTCATATCCTTCAAACCATGTATGCATTACTGCTTGGCGGCAGAAATAGGTATGATGGTAGTACTTCCCCCCCGGACGAGAACTTCATGAGGAGCTCTATTAAACTTATTTTAAAAACTTTTTAATTTATTTAAAAAGTGTCAAGAAATGTGTGAAAACTTTTAGCAGTAAAATATTGATTGGTACTAGCACTCCTGGCATGTGCGTTGTATCAATTACAACAACTTTAAAATACAAAGTTGCTAACGATATGTAAACTTGCGTCTGAAGTACCAATATTGTTCAGTCGCACTACACTAGAATATTATAGTGGACAATGCAAGAAAATTGCACAGCAAGAACTATAAAACCATCGCTCTATCGCTCAACCCTTTGAGGTGTAATAAAATTATTTCATTGCATTTTGAACAGCAGGTTCTCTTCAATCTTATAAAGCTGGCAATAGAGTCTATTACTCAATGTTAATATTTCAATTGTTGTAAATAACTGTTAACGTTGATAATTACACAACAAAGGGATGAAGTAAAAGGCAATGATTACAGGTATGAGGGTAAAAATCGGCACCTCAGTTTATGTTTGGTTGCAAAAGTGGTCATAGCAAATGGTGTGTTTGAATAAATAATATCATTTATTTAAAGTGAAGTGCTACGAGTAGGTATGTAAAAAGATTAACAAGGTGTTTTCGTAAAAAATTTGTTTGTAATGTTCTGAATCCGGTTGTTTTATCGTGAATATTGTCGTGTTTATCATGACTTTATTCAATTTATAGAAGGTTGAAACCTTCTATAAATTGATAACTGAAAATCAATTTTCAGTATGATGCCTTACTTGTACAAAATAAAAGCCTTTTCAGTATATGTGTAATAACAATGATTCTAGTTGGTATTTTTTATAAGTTGCATGATTAAATGTAGAGTTTGCCAGATAGCTTTATTTTTGTAAGTAGAACTCACATTTTTAATTTTTAAAGAAACGTTCTGTTTTTTTTAAATAAAAGTAAATCAGAACGATTTGCATTTTTTAGCTGTGGGTAATTGTAAAGGTCACTGAATATTTCAATGACGGATAACTTTTTATGAATTAGAAATAGAATTGGTCGAGATAATGGATTTAAAACTGGTTTAAAGCTGACATGAGCCTAATATATATTTTGAGGTAATTTTGATCTCTTATATTAGTTTTAGTCGATAATTAACAACAAGCCTGTATTACAAATAGAATAATATGAAAAATATCAAGAGATCGTAAAATTGTATGCGGCGCCAAATCGTGGTAAGTAATCAATTTTTACCATCAAGTCACGGGTTCTACCAAGACGATTAACGTACTTAGTTTTGTACACGTGCTGACAGAAAATAATTTTTGTAGGGTTGTAAGGTAAAACTAAGCCGTTAAGGCTTAGTTTTCGCCGCCACACGTTTCATTTGACGCCTAGCACAATTGACAAACCATACAAGATCCCGCAGTATATAGCAAGCGTGAAAAGCCGATTGTACACCTACCCACCTTTATAATTAGTCATCAGAGCGTTCCAAGATTTCATAGCACATTAACAATTTGTGCTTCTCTCACCTCAATTATGAATGCCTTCCGATCCAATGAAAATACTTCGAGGTTTCGCCGCGGTTAACTGTCTCGTAAAACTTTTTATGACTTGTGCATATCTACACACATTTTAACAGATATACAATAGGTATATAACAATAAATCATAATTAATACTTGTTACAAATAAAACACGGCAAGGGTTAGCCCCGAGTAAATAATTTTATGACACTTTACGACCTTCAAATTGTCTCGTGCGAATTTTATTAGCTCAATGAATCATACGCTTGTTATGACTTAGGTTTCCTTGATGTACACACATTGTTTTATTGTGACTTTAATGTATATGGAGCATTTATTCAGATCATGTAGAGAAAAGATTACGAACGAAGGTTTTTTTTCATATTTTCGTAGTTTTCGTAAACAAATTACACTGTGACAACGAAGAATACTTATGCTATCTGTTATTATTTGGTTTCCACAAACCCTAAATAATGCAAGACATTGTTGTAATCGATGCCAACACAATAAATCTAGGCAATGATTTGTGTCATAACAGGCGTCTTTCAATTAACTTATAGATATAAAAGTCCGAGCGGACTCTGGCTACATTATGACGCGATAACAGACCATTAAACTGTCTAAAAATAAATTCTACGGTCATTCACAGGAATCACAGGTCAAGTAAAACATGTGGAAAGCTCAAAACTAATATACAATTCAGACTTTAACGTAGCCCTGCAAGGTTTATAATTCAATGTTTGCAATGCAGCGGACAACTTTTGCAGTTTTACGCCTGATCAACTATTTTCAGTCTCTAAATAGTTCATACATTCATGCTCTATGAGATTATGTATAAATAGAAAATGAAAAGAAAATCTTTGGAACAGATCTCGAACGCATAGTTTTTGTGCGGTTTTGTTTAGTAAGTATCTATAGGGAGTGTCTTGTTGTTTGGCCCCACCCGGAATACGCCTCGCAACGATGGACGCCATGACAATGCTCTTGAGGCAGGTCAATCATTCATTCAAAACGTATGGAACTCAATGAACCCAGATCTGACGGAGGCCTTTGATATTACAGTTTACTACCGTTATAAAAAGAAGTAAAGTCGGATTACTTCCAGTGACAGTTTTAATAAGATTAAAAAACTAAATAAGATGAGATAAACTGCAGAAAAATTTAAGTGTGATGATCCCGCCTTCTAAGTAATATAGGCTTTGTTCAAGACAAGCTATTAAGTGAAAACTTAGCCGTAGGTAGCAAATTTTCTCGTTACTAGTTTTCCCATTCTCGACGTCGATGGTGGAAACCAATTTAAAGTTCGACCGACTGGTTGGAAAGCTTTTGAAGTTCATCCGTAGCCGGTGGCTCATGGCTGGCTTTTTTACTTATTTTAAAACCAGCCCTTTACGGCCGGCAGCCATGATGCGAAAGGCTGGGTACAGTCGGCAATCATATTTTATTACGATAGAGTTTTTGAGCTAAGTTGCGAATTCCGTATATTTTATAGCCTGCGCTTAGCGATAGCTGCAGAAGAGGTAACGAGGTAGTTTTGAAATCTATGATATTTATCATCTTCTTGTTGAGTTTTCAGTAAGTATCTATTGTTTTCAATGTCTTTAGAGTTGACTCAATTCGCCAAATATAGATGCACTGATGCATGGCTTAAAGCCACAACATTTGTTTTATAAAAACCATTTATTCCTTAACAAAGCTAAATGAAGGTATGAGACGTTTTTAAAATCAATAAACTGCAAAACAGAGTCACTAAATCTTTCAATTGAGATCCTGTGTAAATAATGAAACCAAGTTCATTGGTTCGGATCACAATGAGACAAATTCAGCAGTAAACATCGTATTTTATGGCAATGTTAATTTTATTGTCTAGTTCAATTCGTAGTTCTGATGGAGTAAAATTTTGAGGATTTGTGTTTTAACATGTTCGTTCAAATGTCCATTTTTAGGACCGAAGATCCGAAGCTCAATGGCGAAAACGAAGCCCTTATAATTTAGTCGTGTTCATCTTGTCCATCTATATTCCATCCGTGGTGTCACACCTTGATTTCTCACCCAGTTTCAAGCGTATTCAGATAAAACTTGGTATGCATTCGTGTAATACAAAAGCTAAAAAATAGAGTTACTTTTTCACGCGCCTTCTAGTACATGTAAAGTGAGAGATTATTTTTTTATTGCTTCCTAAAAACATTTGAGATTTCTTAAAGCATTTTTTTAAATGCCCAGAAAATATAAGGCTTCAAAGTAGCAAATAAAATTTAACAAGTAGCGTTTAATAGGAACTGACAAGGTATTTTTTTTTGAAGGAATTCAAATGACATCTTTAGGACCTGTTATGAGGCAACTTTGGAACCCTAATATAGCGTGTCTGGACATGTCTTGGGCACTTTATTTAACCCAAATTATGTATCGCGACATACACACGAAGTCGCGGGGAATTGCACTAGTTATATCTAAAAGTTTAACGGAAATTCATTTGCAAACAGAATAATTACAGCTTTCTTAAATAGGTATACAGACAAACCTCTCTAAGTTTATAACGGAATATGCAAGGGTTTAACTAGGCTATTGAATTGCATATAACTACTTTGGTATGTTGATCATAGATTCAATGTATGCATTTAACGGGACATCATTACCAGATCTTACACTATATGAAATTATGTTTTAATCAGAGAAATACTCTGCGACTACCGTGGTATAACATATCATATGTTTAAGTAAAATGCGGATTCAGTTTCATTTACACATAATTGCTCCGGCTATTCTCCAACTCACATATAATCCTTTCCATTCAAAGATTGTGTGAAAGAGATCGCTTTTAAGCGCTAAAATCCTACTACTGTTAACTATAAACGCGAAAGTTAGTAAGGATGATTGTTTGTTACTCTTTCACGCAAAAACTACTGAACATATTTTGATAAAACTTTACAGTAATATAGCTTAAACATCAGAATAACACATAGGCTACTTTTTATCTGGGTAGGTACCACGCGGGCGAAGCCGTAGGTAGAAGCTTATCACCTATATTTCCATGAAATTTAATATTTTATTGTTTACTTTATAAAATGTGAGTGCTCTGGTTGACCTATTTATAAATAGTTTGCAACAATATTTAGACAGCTTTGCCATTTGTATTTTTTCTATATACCTACTTCTATTCCTCTGAGTTCCCCTACTTGGTGTCCTTTATATTATAAGGTGCATATATAATAAAGTACTCGTATTTTCATTCATTCATAATATTAATTATCATACTCATCATCATCTTCCTACCCTTATCCTACATTACGTAGGGAACATTTTTTTTCGTCTTTAATCTCCTATATCGTCATTTCAGTACTCACTCCTTACATAATAATATATTTTCCATCTCATCCTTCATAAAATCCATAGATACATATATTTTTTCTTTGGCCTACTTTTATTACTTCGTCTCTCGTCTGCATTCCTATTTAACCTTCTTATTTTAATAGGTATGACTTTTCCTCCTTATGAGATTCTTATATACCATAAACAATTACTCTGCAACTTTTCCATCATTGGTGCTACTTTCAGATAATTATCCTTCAGTCAGTTAGTAATCGGGTGATGTTGTCCTAGGTACAAAGGGTGACTTCTAACACAATTCCCAGCTTTTAGGTAAACATTAGAATGATACATGTCGTTCATTGAACCTTAAAAAGTAGCAAATTTGAATTTTAACTGGTCTTTACCTGGTCTTTACATAATATAGATAACCAAACAGCTGCGTTACAAGCTATAAAGGGGAGATGGTCTGATAGCAGATCAGGTAAGTACACAATATACAATCCACTTCACGGCTGATTAACTGCGGGAATAATTGTACACATTTCCATAATACAAGGAATCGTAGTTTGGGTATAGAAGATATAGTAGTACTTATTTCAGTTTTAAATTTCACTCAGCATTACGGAATGCGACTCTAGCAAGAATTCCTGTAATAAATGGATATTGAAGCGTTGAGAGCCAAGAGAGCGTTGTGGAGTGAAAAAAGATGTAGTGACAAGAATAGAGAAAGGTATGCTAAGGTAGTTTGGGCATGTAGAAAGGATGGATGAAAGGTGATTGACGAAACATGTATACAAGGGAAGCGTGAATGGGTTAATAGGAAAGGGTAGACCCCGGCGAACGTACTCTGACCAGATAGGAGACGTTCTGGAGAAAGGTCAGGTCAGTACCCAAAACCGGCAAGCATGTATGAAGAATGTAATGTGAGTGAATGAACCAAAAAAAGGTATGTCAGGATTGTAGCAAGTGGAAATCCGTAGTCTCTGCCTACCCCTCCGGGAAACAGGCGTTAGTTATGTATGTATGAAACTATAGCAGTGCTACATCAGTCTTTAGAAGGTAAAGACTCTACTTATGGTACCTACGCTCTTAGCCGTTTCTAGACAGAAAAGTCTACGGCCGGTGGCGAACAAAAATGAATGCTTTATCTACCATCAAACCTATCTTATCATTATCTACGATTGCCATTCGTGTGGCGCCAGCAATACAATCAAATTCTTTAACTATTTGAATTGTTCCATTCCCAGATGTTTTGAGTCTAAAACCACCGCGATGAAGCTCATTTTACATTGAGAGTCCATTTGGAGTAGCACAGACCTGGTTTTGTATCAGAACAATGTGGACCCAGTTCAGCCATTTATTTATTCATAAGCAGGCATGGGAGTGGACGCACGTGCAAGAGACGACCAAACGGGTTAAAAAAATGATATTGCACGAACATGTTTTCTGTACACTAGGGATTTTAGGGAAATAAATTACGTATTTTCGGGTTAAATTGTATTATCGTATATACAATGAAATAATGCAAAACTTGAAATATATTGTTGAGAATCGACAATAAAGTAATGAAGCAGATGAAGCTACTATTCTGGGTAGGTAGATACTTTTTTTTAATATAATTCTATGTCAAAAAATCTTCCTAAGGAGAGAGATTTTTATTTTTTTAACTGTCAAGGGACAGTTCTACGACGCGTGGCGTAAGCATCACTGATTAGATTCCTCGAGTTTTAAAGCGATTAGAACTTAAGTATATTGACATGACAACACCAATACCATTATCTTATACAATATCTTTAAAAATAAAATTCCGTGGTCTTTGTATCTATGTATGTATTTTATACAATAATAACCTAAAACTTATTGGTAGATCAGAGTTTATTATACAAAAATATGTTATTATATCTCGATTCTTATCAAACTATTTTAAGTTTTACGTTATTTCATGAATATTTTTACTTTTTATTTAGTAACAGTAAATGAAAAGTACTATTTCAATAATCTACTTAATGGTCAACTCATCATCATTGCCATTCAGCGTGGCGATGCAGCTCGCCTTTTTCGGAACGCTTTTGTCTGGTAGTGATCTGGATTAGTTGACATATCCTTAGATCCTTTACAGTGCTTTTTAGATAGCTAGCTGTTTCATCTGTATTTTTTGTATATACCTACTTTTACTGTAAGTACATAGTTGTATTAATAAATGTCCTTCCTATTAAAAAATAATAGTATAATAAGTCTACCAAACCTACTCAAGACCGAAAATCAAATACCGATTTTCACCAATTTGTAAACAAGGCAACACTTGCTCTACATTCAAAGTCATCACATTTCTAATTAAACGAACTACATTCGTAAACCGTCATTTAACTATAATTAGAAAAGTTTAAACTACCGGTTAAATGGCTCGTAGATACGTACCTGCGAGTTAATGTTAATCAGTTTACTTTAAAAGCGGATCATGCTACGAAACAACGATCACTACTATTCCGCTCAAATTAATCGCTTGCCAACTTTCTAGACGACATTTTCTAGGAAACTACTAAAACTACTAAGGATATTTTATTATTTATAGAATGAGATAGTACGAAGGTTTTGTATACCTTAGGTACAAATGTAAAGTGCATCTTTATGGCATTAGGTAGACATAATAGTATTGAAATTTTAATTTTAGGATATTATTAACCAGGAGAGGAGAGTACGTGGTTTAGGTGCAATAATATCCTAGAATTACATTTTCAATTAAATTATGTGTGCAATTCACGCTTACTGTGTTTTGGTTCATAGGGTATGTGTGCCGGTAAAATTACAGACATGAGATTTTTTACCATTATGTTTATGGATCGGTAACGCGTGAGGTATCACACCTCTGGTGTAGCAATCGTTCATAGACTAAGGTAACCGATTACTAACAGGTGGCACTCTTGTTGCTACTTTAACTGTATAAGAAAACCTGCTCGAAACGATCAAGAAAAACATCGTGAAGAATTAGCATGTAATTTTTCACAATTATGAAAGTAACATACACACAGTAAATAACTATCATATTGCATAAATAGTAAGTTTCTATGAATTAAGGTTGTGGTTAGAAAACATGTTTACCTGTTTCTAAGAACTCTTAATTTTGATCTATCAATCATCTTCAAAACCTTTTCGTAAATGACCTCCAATAATAAAAATCACTAAAATATTCAAAGAAAACGTGTAATCTTCGAATGAAAATAAAATTCATTTTATTTTTACTGTTTTGGTCCATTTCATAACTGCTAATTTGAAAAAGCTATTAAGTGACAGAGATATAATCAAAATTCAACACTATTATCCGCTAAACTTTTCCCATTTGGAAGATCTAAAAATTAAGATCCCAAGAAGGGGATTGAAACGGCTGAATTTGGCGAAAATTCTCGCAGCAAAGACACCAATTTACATAGGAATTTCAATTAACAGAATTTATAGATTAAAGTTAATGAAAGTCATACTTCTAAACCATAGATATTGTATATTTGATTGGGCTACGAGTAAGCAGATATTTTGTTCCATAACCCTACGTACTAAAATATACAATGGGTTATATATGTGTAGGGCTCAGTTATTACTATAATGCCTCATATCCTGTAATATGTAGGTCATGAAAAGTTGGTACCATGAAGGATTATAATAATGAGTCATACACATTAAGAATCTATTGTTTATTTAGAACTTAGGGTTCTTAAACAAATACTACTACTACTAAAGTGGTAAACAATTTTACGACCCACCTGTTGGTAAGCAGTTACCGTAGTTCATGTACGCTTGCAATACCAGAGGTATCACTCACGCTTTGCCTCCCTGAGATATCAAGATGAAAGATCTCATGTGCCTGTAATTTCACCGGAAACCATACCCTTTAAAATAGAACACAGCAATGAGAGCATTACTGCTTGGCGGCAGAAATAGGCAAACAACATTTGCTGTTTTCGTTAAAAATCGTTCGAAAACAGCCACCTGGTTCGATTTTTTGTCTCCTTGTTCGATTGGCACCACACTATAATAGTGTGTAACTTTCAGCTATAGCTGAATAAAGGATCATCAAAAAAAAACCAAGCAGAGTTTATTGCCTGATTCTTCTAGACTTGGTCGCGCTTGGTGACTTGGTAGTGACTTGGTTCAATGAATAAAAACCTTTTGACTTTGACTTTGAAAGAACCAGTGTGTAAAAGTATAACATTCCAATACGCCTCGCAAGGACAACACATTTCAATACAATTATCATATTGTCTCAGCTAAACGATATGTAATTAATAGTATATAATTACCATGTAATTAACATAATATTTTTATTTTCGTATCTTGGCATTTATATGAATAAATTGTCATCATTCTTCAACGCAACTTTAATAAAAAAGTACGTAAACTGTCCAGCAGAGTATAAAAAAATTAAGAAATTGTTCGTGGTATTTATTACTTTATTACTCGTGTCTCGTAAAATAGGCAGTTTAGCGAAAAAATGTGTACATGTACTCGTAAAAGGGAAACGGATTAAATTAAAAGATATAAAGCTACTGGTTACCTTTTATGTACCTACCTGTAGGTAAATGCTTTACAGATGACTACATTTATTTCGTTTTCGTGTTAGTTAAATTTAAAATAGGTACATAAAAACAAACAATGTCGGCGATTCTCTTGTACACCAACTAAATTTTATCTATCGCCCTCTTTTACTAACATTACAAAAGAAAGAGATAGCGACAATTAAGAGCTTTCAACTTAGTCAAATTTAAGTTTTCCATACAAGTTTAGTTGTGATTCCAAAACATGTTAACTATAAACACGAAGAAGAGCGACACGTAAACTGGAGTAAAATTCTTGCCATGTATTTCTTCCGTACACTATTAGTAAAAGAGAGCGACAGTTTAAATTAACTTTAAATGGTGTACTAGACAATCGGTGCCAATATCAATTTCAAATGATAAAAAAATCTGGTGTGAAATATTAACACAAGTCTATTTTTACTTTGAAAACCCCCAAAGTTCCTTTTTTATATATATAAAGTGGCAAATAAGAATACGGCTCACCTACTACTAATAAGCCAGTTACCGTAATCTATGAACACTTGCAATACTATGAGTATATAGCGCACGGTTCCCGACCCTGAGACGTCTCATGAGGTGAAAAGTTTAATATGCCTGTAACTTCATCTACTGCAGTTCCTTTTTAATCTGTGGCGTTTAAATCTAGCTAAGTTATTTTGAGCTAAGTCGCATTTCTTAAAGTCATTGGAAGTGATTACGAAAGAGCTGTATGATAATCGATTACGCTGTTTTATAGTCCATTATATATTACAGCGCTCTAAACCTCTTAGCGCATTGAAGTTATCCTACTATCCTACTATAATATAATAAATATGAAAGTCTCTCTGTGTGTGTGTGTGTGTGTGTGTATGTGTGTGTGTGTGTGTGTGTGTGTGTGTGTGTGTGTGTGTGTGTGTGTGTGTGTGTGTGTGTGTGTGTGTGTGTGTGTGTGTGAATGTTTGTAACCACGTATCTCCGTAACTACTAAACCGATTTTGATAAAATTTGGAACGTAGATAGTTTAGGATCTGGAATAATACATAGGCCAATCTAATCTTCGAAAATGGACCCCGAAAGGGGTTAAATAGGGGGTAAAGTTTCTATAAAAAAAAAATTGTTTGATTTGCTCAAAATTCTGTACAAATAAACTTTAAAGTAAATAATGAAACACGTATTTTTTTAATATTTTCAAAACTACTTTGGGGGTGTGCAATTTAGTTCTAAACTTTGTATAAATTGTAATCCTTGGTTCGATTCATTCAAAACTTGGTGGACATAGTTTGAAGCCTGGAGGTGGTCATATGCTACTTTTATTATCATATCACGCGGGCGAAGCCGCGGGCAACAACTAGTACTAAATAGTTGCATAAACTACATCAGCATCATTTGAGTTGTTTTGGATAAAAAGGTAAGAGACAAACATACGATCATTTCTTACCCCAAACACATATACGTGCTCCTTGCGTAGCGAGTAAAGATTACTTAAGTGCAAACCAACTGATGGGTTAAAACATGTCTGCTGATTGCATCTATCCCTTGACTTATCATTATAGTCGAACGTTAAGAAGCATGCACAGTAAATATCGTACATAATAATAATTTAAGTAAAAGTAGGTTCAAAATGCTCTAAATAGTTCGCTTACACAAGTCAACCCCAATTTAAGTTTGTGCTAAGTTTGAAATGGTACTACTGCGATGAAAAGTCCTAAGCAAAATCGTTAGCATAATTTACATAACTCGATATTTATTGATAAACATAATTAATGGCTTATAAAAGCCTTATCGAAGGCAAAAAAACATGAATATTTATAATCTAGTATATTATGCCCGCGGCTTCGCCCGCGTGGTATGTCAATAAAATTAGTGTGTAACCGTTTTCAGGCTTCAAACTATGTCTATATCAAATTTCACAAAGACTCAGCGGTTCAGCCGTGAAACATATAGGTATAGATATTTCCGATATAATTTTACTGACTTAGTTGATACTTATCATTATACCTCTATTATGGCCAAATCACAAAATATCATTATAAATTGTAGACTTTGTGTTAATTTGATGTATAAGCTATACTACTGTAAAGTTTCATCAAAATCCATTCAGTAGTTTTTGCGTGAAAGAGTAACAAACATCCATCCATCCATCATCGATTGATCTTTCATACTGAACGCGAAAGATCGAACAGACAATAGGTATTAAAAGTCTGTCGTTTGCTGTGAGGTTTATTTTTACCGTGTTTTGAGTGAACCGAACCAGATAATATTTTGTTCCATACAAATTTTAGAACTTTTTTGCACAACCCCTTGGAGTAGATTTGTAAAAATAAAATATACATAATTCATTATTTAATTTACAGTTTTTTTAAACAGAGTTTTGAATGAATCGAACCAAGGATAAAAAAAAATCATACAAAGTTTAGATCTCATTCACACCCATAGGGTATCTAGGTAGTAAACTATCTACATTCCAAATTTCATTAAAACCGGTTATGTAGCTACGGAGATACGTGGTAACAAACATACATAAGCACAGACTTTCGCATTTATTATATCAGTAGGAAGTAGGATGTCATATACCCTGATACCAGCTATTTTAAGCGTGACAAATTGTTATCGTTTATCGTTTTCAAAAGAGCAAAATTCAAGTGCCCCAAATTTTCACATTAGTAAGCGGTCAGTCACTTTTCTCCTCGCGTATACAAGGGGTGAGCCAGGCGTAACCAGCGTCATATTGCTGTGACAGCTTTTAAAATATACTCTGGGTAAGCTGCAGACTTGGTTATTACACTAATATACAACGACGTAATGATACCTTTGTTCGAACTAGGTACAATGTTACAATAAAACGCTTATTAGTAAATGGGAAAAATGGCTCAGGTTGGGTTTACGGTTATTATTATTATTATTTAAGTGCGAACACGTACAACAGTCAACTAGTTACTACGTAATGCTAAAACGCAAGTGTCAATTTCGACTCATCTTAATGGTTTAAAAATACTATCCTTAATATGGGTCTCTTAATAACGACTCGAAATTTATGAAATTATTGTTAATCATAGAAGTTATTTAAAAATAAATATTTAAGGAGGAGTAGGCCATAAAGTGCGATCTTCCATCAATTTGCATGATGTAATTAAACAATATTAAACTACATAAATTATGACATGATTAGATTATATTAGTCAAACAGCAATTTAGAAAGTTGTTTGGTATATATCCAAAAACTATCGCAATATACTCAATTTGATAATAGATAAAAGATATCAAAAGCAGTAAAAAAATACTAAGTCAAAGATTAAAAAGTCATAAATCAAAATACAATATAAATATCATATTCAAGAAATACAAGAAACTTAGATGCATTTTCCAATTTATTCCTTCCAAGCACTATCGTAAAAAGCTTTATTAATTGCGAAAAAAATGAATACCTTCTATTCTGACTTTAAACATTTGCATCTTCTCAGCTGTTTCTTTGAGAGCGGTGACCCATTTCGTCGTATTTATTTCAGCTTGCATTCTTGCGATTCATGTTTAGGTATCCTGCTGAATTGTAGGTCAATGCAGTCTTTATCACGTCGCGACAGTGACTAATCTTTCAAAACGTATGACGAAACTACGAAAAAAGTTATTGTCAGTAAAGTTTTTTTTAATTTATGACGCAATAAGGAAGTGTCCAGTCCATATTTTGACGAAAGGGTTGAATGGTTTATTGTATGAGCCTTTGTAATTTACGTTTGTGTCTCATTGTTGTACAACTATTGTCTGCGTATAGCTTTTATCATTTGTTTTCTAACATTTTTGTAGTGCTTTTTGTTCTATCTTTTTATCATTTTACATGTTTTGTTAGACAACTTTTTTCGTTTGACTTCCGGGATCTTAAACTTTTTATGAAAAAAATATTTACCGAAATATGAAATAACAAAATTGAATAGCATATAAAATATGTCAACACTACTTTATTTAGGAATTAGTTATTCACCTGTTCCGTTGTTGTAAAAATTTAAATTTGATGTATTTAATAAAGGTTATCTTTTTAGTAAATGTATTTTTGTATCATACAGATACTAAACAATAAGATTGGCAGACAATTATTAGTCATATTTTTGAATCATTATCGGCTTAACCTATTTTCCGTAAATTTCGTAGCATCGCGTAGCATGGCGTAGCACTGAGTTTTTAAAGAAATATTATTCCTAAGTCTAAATTATTGTGCATACTAAGCGCAAGTTCGTCAAGGCAACAATATAAAATAAGCTTTATTTGCGTCGACTTACTGCTCAATATTGATTTCGCACTGTCGTGTACACCACAGATTCAAGTGAAGTTTCATTTTTTTTATTCGTATAGTCAGATTTCTGTTAGTATCTCTGCTTATACGTCAGTCAGTGAATTTTTGAAACTATTTTAAGAACGGTTCTTAACACTTATCACCTGTGCCTGTCGGAAAAATCATTACAGACGGCCTGCTGGCTCAGACTAATCCCAATTATACACCTACGTGTAGCTAGCTATATTGGTATATACGTGTCAATTGGAGCCGGGGCCCACGTTCAATTGCAAGGGACATCACAATCGCATCCGCGTTGTACTTACACTGTACCATTCTCTGTGCGTTATTAAATTGTGCTCAACAAGCGCATATGAATATAACTCCTAGTATGTTGAGCTAAGGTTAGATTTGGACTACATGGTTTTCAAATTAAGTTTACTGAGTGCATTCAGGCAGTATATCAGACCATTACTGGTGATTGTGGACGCTGTGTGCATTGATTAAGGAAGGTCGTCGCTACATTGTTGTGTGCAGATGCGAGGTTGTTCTCATGCTGTAGAACGGATCTAGGTATGTTGATTTCCTGCAGATCATTATGAACATAGAGTCAACTTTAATAAGACAGCTGGCATTGACACTCGTGTAAATTTTAGATTCACCTATATGAGAAGTAATATCTTGTAAAAGAGCTTGTACAAGGAAGATATATTGTCAAAATAGGTACCTATAGTGGTATTTAAAAGGGTGATAATATTTCTTTAATTTTAGGTCAATGAAACCAACAGGTTCAGGATAGCTGAATAATACAAGCTGGTCAAACAGTGACGAAATGTTGACAACCAGTTGGCTGGAACGTGACACCTCTGCTCCCTACAGTCAATTAACAATTATAATTTAACAGATACATTATGAATCACCCAGATAAGACTTGCATGGTACCTGATTTTCGTAACGGGTCAACCGAATTGGGGATTATGTGTTTTTTATACCACCAATAAAGCATATATTGCATCATATGCACCACGTTGCCAATCCTTTAAAAAATAAAAAACGTTTGGTTTGAAGAACCTCACACTGAAAACATATCCTGAGTGACGAAATACAGCATTTGTTTCCTACGTAAAATCAACAACAAAACTTGTGATGTCAGTCGCTTTATAGTGAACTGATTTTTATAACAGTAGAAGTTTGTCTTTATTGAATAAGAATTCAATAGAATTAAAAAAAATGATACAAGATGAAATGTTAAACACAATTTTAAGAGGCAAGCGATGATAATGTTTGTCAAGCGGTGAGTGACTACGTGTAGCAGCAAGTATCAATCGATTATATGTACCATAAATAATGTTTAAAATGTATGACGACGTGATTTGTTCATTTACTTGGTATTCAGCACTAGTAAGGCAATATAATATCTCAGCAACTCGTTTATCATCTATATACCTAGAAATTAGTCTGGGTTCCTTATTGCCATAGTGAACTTAGCATGCAGTTGCATATCTTCATACAAATACGATAGGACCTAACACAGAGAGTTTATGCACCTTTATGGGTCTGACGCACACAGATATCGTGGCCGCATGCTTTAATAATCATAATCATCAACATCGTCCTGTAGAAGTCCACTGCTGGAACATATTCATCCTTCAACAAGTACCACGGCAAACGCTCTTGGACTACCCTCATCCAGCGATTTCCCGCCCGTTGTTCCATCAGATAGGTAAAATTTTAAATTTTATTTTGATATTGGCTGAACTATGGGCGATGGACTAAGGCTGTTACCAGATGGTGGCTAAGGGAGACTCGGAAAACGAGAGGCAGACCACCCGCCCGATGGTCGAACAACATCGTCAGGGTAGCCAGAAATCAGTGGATGAGAATGGCAAGGGACCGGAAAGTATGGCGTTATAAATAGGAGGCCTATTACCTAAAAATGAGTGCAAAAAGGCCTAATGATGATTCCGGTATTCATTATTAAAGACAGAAAATAACATATCAAGTTCATCTAGGGATAAACACTACGTATAATGTACATCCGTTTTATTAAATACGCTATATTATATAGTTAATCCGTTTTATTAAGTTTCACAGTCATTAAAAAACGTAGTAAATTAATTGGATCAGGAGTAGCTCAAAGGTTCGAACTTTATATGCATTGAGAGAAAATCTGCGAAATATCTTCAGGCAAACTGTGTTGAACTTCTGTAAAATGACCATACTCTGGTTTGAGTTTGTATTGTTGAAAGGAGCAGATAATCCAATGCATGTCACGTTGGGCTGCACTTTATTCGCATGAAATTGATATTTCCAGCTCATTCTATGTCTTGGCGCCCTTTAGAATCATCTTGACGTAGTTGACTATACGCGGTATATTTTATTAATGAAACAGAAACGAGTTCTCACACAATAATGTAGAATATATAATGTTTATGTGAATGTGCCGGGAATTAAAAAATAGCCAGGTAACTGTATAAGTAACAGTAGTGAACTTAACTGCAAACGTTATTTTTCTTGCCCTGTTGGCTTAGTGATCGTTATTCTAACTTCCGATCTAGAGTTTGTGGATTTGAACGCGGTCATACACCAATAGTTTTTTTCTATCTCAAAAATGTATGTGCACTTTAACACGTGCTCAAAACGGTAAAGGAAAACATTATAAGGAATCTGGCAAGCCCATGAAGTACGTCCAAACATTACATTTAGCACATGCCAATGTTTTACAAGTAGTTAGTATTTCACGTTACAGGTTGCAAACCCATCACCGCTTATTAACTACTAATTATGAACATGCCTTCGAATGTTTAATGGCCTGAATTTCTCTTTTTACATTTAATACGCAACTGCCTGCACATAGACTAATAGTCGGTTGGTAACATAATTCCAAAATACGTTCACTAAATAGTAGAAAACCGCATCTAGCGAAGAGAAACAAATATTTTGAATAGAAACTTAGCAGTTGAGTAGAAACTTCTGAAAGTCTTCATAAATAAAACGTTTATGATGCCACCCAATTATATTTATGAGAAAAATACGAACTTTCAACAAAGAAAACTGGGTTTTATTTGAAAACTCGATAAGCTACCATTAGCGTCTGAATAAAGAAAATTCTCAATTGCCTGCAAAAATTGATTACAATGTCGTCTAGACAAATATAATGGAGCATTTTATCGAAAGTTAATTTTTTCAAGAATCTAAGTAAACTAATTATGTATAACAATCACCTATATATAGCACGGTTTTCCAATAAACTATAAACATTCAGCATGCCTCAACAGTTTTCTACGAACAATTAATATTCAACTATTCAAAGACTAGACAGGGTTACACACTTTTATACATACAAAACATTGGCTTATCCTAAGGACGGAAACCCCTCCCGCGGCCAGATCCGACTCACATTGTGATGTAAATGAGTCTGCTGTCTGCTTCTAAATTACCCCTATGGTCAAACGGGAGTCGACCGAAGACCGGACATTAGAACCCCTCTATTTTAGAACCAATACATGCGAATTTCACCTCTAAAAACCAAGCGCGAAACTTTACTTTTGCTTGAGAATATAGAGACGTCACCACGGTACAGTTAAACGTATATTTCATAGCAGATATAGTGTTATGAGAGCTGCTAATGGTAGTAGGAGTGAAGGGATGGTGGTGCAATTGTGTGGACAATAATCAAGGGTAATGCGGACAGTAAAGGCGTATAATAACGATATGGAGTAATGTCTTGCGATTTCGTTGATGCGTACACTTCAACTGCCTGTGTGACGCAGTTATGTGTGGTATTTGAAATTATATCTTGCTTGCTTATGCCTACGGTTTCACTTGTTGAATATAATCATGTTTTTCGATACATTTCCAGTAAATCCAAATTAACGATATAAATGTTAAAATGTTTGGATGTTTCAATATTTGGATGTAAAATAATAATCTCCGTAACAGCTAGATCGATTTGGATGAGGAACAGGTAGGTTTAATTATGACCTAGAGTAATAGGCTACCTTTCATGCAGGTACCACGCGGGCCAAGCCGTGGTAAGAGGCTAGTGTGTATTTTCTGATATTATTATGACGATTTTCAAAGAAAGCAGCAGTGGCGGAAAAACAATAGCATCTTAGGAGCTAGATCATAAGGAGGGAAAAACAAACGAAACAAACACGCTTACAGCTGTATCTCCCATGATAGACATCCTCAGATACGTAATCAGTGCGTTGATCTTTGAGGATACCAAGTAAGGTACGTCTTGTATGAGGGAACGGAACAAGTCATATAACGACAAGAGTGTTTAGAATGTGGATGAATAGAGACAAGTTATAGTATATGATGCATGGATTGTGTGACGATGATATAATTATTTATTACTAATTTGCCAACGACTTTGTCCGCGTGGTACCCGGATAAAACGTAGCTTATGTGTTATTCTGATGTATAAGCTATATTACTGTAAAGTTTCATCAAAATCCGTTTAGTAGTTGTTGCGTGAAAGAATAACAAACATCCATCCTCACAAACTTTCGCCTTTATAATAGTAGTAGGATGATATGTTTAGAAAGGAGTGAGTACGGAAATGGAATTTTAAAAGGTAAGAGGAAGAAAAACTAGCTGTGCATGTTGTTTAATGTAAAATTGAACGAACCCTTTAAATAACATAACACATGTTGATTTTTCTAAAAACCATTGCAAACGATCTATATATAGCTAAACTGATCCAGATCACGACCAGACAACCAGATTCCTTCCTCGATTCATATTTTATTTTACCTTATCCAATGTATTGACTATCCACACTTGCAGAATGACCCTTTCGGTCCAACAAAGAGCCCACCTGGTTGATTTTCATAAACTATTTCTATTTTATAATATTTAACATGTTGGTCACTTTGATTACAACTAGTTCACAAACAGTTGCACATAATTTATTGAAATTATGCAGTTTAACTAGATTTCTCCCTCACTTTGTAAGCGAAGTCATTTGTGAGAGGTGTCGCGATAAATTTTAAGTTTTATGTTGAGGTAGTGACCTCTTTGCTGTATGTATTGCTCAGCAAACCTGAATTTTCTATGAGTAGATTTGTCATGAGTAATTATTATATACTAAGTTTTGTAAAGGTTTATACAAGACAATTTGTGGTTGGTCGAGTATTCAAAACAGATGATAATAATGAAAAACCGGACCAGTGCGAGTCGGACTCGCCCACAAATTTGTGGCATATTATAAATAGTTCTGGAATCGAGTCTCCGAAATTCAGTTTCCAAAACCAGGACCAATTACAAATGTATAGTTTTCAGATTTTCCCTGTAGGTACTTGTCGTATAAGACGATATTACTTGCCAAATTTCATAGTTCTAGGTCAACGGAAAGTACCCTATAAATTTTGATTCCCTTGAGAGTTTCGAAATATACGTTTTTTTTCGGCATAAACGGCCGTATCTTTTTTACGTTAACTTAGTAGTTTAATTTTTCACAGCTTCAAGGGATTATAGACTTCAGTATAAGGTTTTAATTTCAACTCGATACCTCCACGCGTTCCCGAGATAAAGGGTCTTGACAGACAGACAGACGGACAACAAAGTGATAGGAACCCTTATAGGAATAAGGGTTCCGTTTTTTCCTTTTGAGGTATGGAACCCTAAAAAAACGACACGTTATGAAATTATTCTGTGCGTATTTTGTAGGACTTTTGAAAGGGTCATTCATGACTCTCTTTAATCCCTGAATCCTTATTAGTCAAATTGAATTGAATCTTGAATCCTTATTAGTCAAATTGTTTGTCGTTTAAACTTTGTGAACCAACGTTGAAGTTGACAATCTTTTCTATGTGATCCTGCAGTTTCTAAACGTAGGTATCGTTTTTCGCTAAAAGTGCATACTGGTGGCATTCGTTTTGCACACAGGAATTTCTAAAATGAGTGTTATGACTTTGCAAAAAAGTTCACATTTAACTATGCCCCGCCCATCTCCCATAGAATAAAATAAGTTTCAAGGGCTAGAAATGGCCACTTTGAGTTTTATGTTGCGTTGTAAATTGATGCAGTAGGTAAATTATAATAATTAAGGGTTTACAATGAGTTCGTTAAATAACATATTTAAAAGACGATTTTATGACGCACTAAGAAATATTAATTGCTCTTAAAAAAAATTTTTTTATTTATTCGATAGATTTATCAACTTATTTTAATTAGCTATTGTAATAATTGTCGTATAAAGTAAAAATATTAAAATTGACCGAAAAAGTTATTTGTATTTATTTTAATACCAAATCAGTGTTTAAAAAAAACTTTTGCGGTTGTATAAATTTTCTTATTAATTAACTGTATGAATAGTTATATATCAAGCTTTTCTGGAAATCATGTTGCAGTTGGTGCCTGAAACAACTTATTTGAGAACTGCACTTACAGAATATCTAAACAAAGACACGACGAATACATAGTATCAAGAAACGAGGTGTTTAGCCCAGACGCTCTCCTTATCCCTAGGGCCCAACGAGAATACTCGCTTCTTCGCAATTTAACAAAATGCACACCTATTGTCTGTAGGTACTGAACGAACATCCGCATGTACCATAACCACGCTAAACAGAACCACCGTGCACATAACAAATATTAAACTAAACCAGCTTCAAAGCACCGTTGAAAGATCTTCATTAAATGGTCAAGTTTGAGACGGAAATAACTAGACAGACAGCGACTAAATTAGAATATTCTCTAGAGTTTTAAGCTGCCGCTAATGCGTTTAAGGGCTGACTTTATTGCTACGATTAAAATTTAATTTCGCTTCAAAACTGAACGTAGCAGAATTATAAAACACCTCAAATGTTATAAAGATTACTAATTATTGTAAAGATGAATTAAAAATAAATGGCAAAACTCTACTTTTCATATAAACTTGATAAATATTTAAGGTTGTATCTACGTTTGCATTTAAACTATATTTCCTATATTCAATGCCCTTGGATATTGGTAACATTTTTTCATACGATACCCAGATATCAGAATAAAATCGGACTCGAACACTTATTGAATTGCGATTAGAAATGGCATTCTAAATACTATAATATTTCTAGCTAGATGTTAAATAGCTAGAAAAACTAGAAGTTGATATTTTCTGTGGGCCCTCTATCTCAAATAGAAGACGTAAATCGGCTGATGCTATTTTATTATAATTATAATCTATATAGTCTGGCAGTTTTCAACAGAAAGAAGTTCTTTATCACACACCAACGTATAATTTTGAAGAGTGTATATTTATGTTCCGTTGTATGAAGAAAATATACATCATATTCTACCTCTATACGACCTCTTTGGCACAGTGGGCGAAGGCCCGCCTGAGACGCAGAAGGTTGCGGGTTCGATTCCCGCTGCGGGACAAATGTTTGTAGCTGCAAATATTTGTATCGGGATCTGGGTGTTTTCTATGTACAATATTTATGAATTTACAAAAAATAATAATATAAGTAGTATATTAGTCATGTAGTTCCCATAACACAAGCTCTGCTTACTTTGGGGCTAGATGATGCTGTGTGAAAATTTCCAGCATTATTTATATTTATTTATTTATACACATATTTTATATCCTATTGTTGACTAAGTGTCGTGTTTGCTTAGTTCGGACTCAGTCATGCACTGTTAGATTTTTTGTGCACATTACTCGTACTCAAAACGGTGAAGAAAAACATCGTGAGGAAGATTAATCACTGAGTAGTATGTCCATCATGGGTAATACAGTCGTGAATGTATTTCTGCTTATTTTTGTTTGACTATGGCTGCATAACTTTTCCTGCGTACATGAATAAATGTGTACTAGGGAAGGCCGTTACTTAGATAATTAAATGGTACTCAACAAATCGTCACAAGCAACACAGTCCATGCATATTCAACTCGATGTCAAGTTTGTGGACCTGTTATGTAGAGCTACAGACCCGGTGCTTAAATACCTGAACATACTACTCGATTGGTAATTATTTTAGTGGTTTAATTTGCAGTCGGCTTATCAAACAATTTTTACATTATTATGCTTTTACCTATAAACCGGGTAATCCTATGCTAGTATCGGTGAAGTCTTTGGCTTGTGCTATCTGGTAGCATTTATTTTTATTTATCTTTAACGCCATAAAGAGTGGTGTTAATGTATTTAAGTTCCCAACAGTACGGTCTATGCGTACATTTACTGAACGTATTAGCACCTCGCAGAACAAAAGGTTGACGCAAATAATTTAATGCTTTTTATCGATTAACTTTATTATTCGAAATATGGGTTTCTTGGCTTTATGCTAAGAAAATAAATTTAAATATGAGCAGTGCCTTTAGCCATCTTTTTAAAATCATTACCGCTGATTTTGTTTTTATTTTGGCTAACCTCCCTTTTTTTTGTAATGCTTAATCAGCTATATTTCCTTTATTTTATTATAAGATTCATTGAAGATCGCCATTACCTATTTCACGGAAAAAAATCCTTTTCACGTAAAACAGAACCACAATCTGTATGACTAGCTAGACCTATGCTTGACAATGTCTTTAAACCACGTGATCCTTTCCTGAGTCCGGTTCTGCTTTATTGCGGGGGAGGCGGACGTGGTGGCAATATTAAGAAATTTATTGGTCCAAATAAGTAAATAATTTACAGGTGGATTAAGTAGACGGGCAGGTTTAATACAATTTTGGTAAACAAGCAACGAGGCCTTTTAGCCAAAGGAATCAAGATCTGATAGAACTTTGAGATACTCAGGTATTTAGCTGAAAAACATTTCAAGAATATTATGGATTCAAAATAATTGTCGATTCTGATTAAAGACATTTTAATTTTTGAGTAATTATACATGATTTTAGGAGGGGTGGGTAATTCTGCTATTACCTATTAGCTGCAAATAGCATTCTTTTACGAATGCTATTTGCAGGCAAACTTACGAAAATAAAAAGTTGGTAATAAATTACATGTGCAAATTCAACAACGTCTATAAATATCTTCAGTAGGAAAAACGAATAAGGCTCTAAAATGGACGTATTACCCAGCCTGAGCCTAACCTATCCAATTATGGACCTTCATAACCTATAAAATTTGATTACTCATAATTCTTACGGACAGGCGCCACCGAAAGTGGATCTACAACCTGATATATTATGCCCAACAAATATACCTTAACATATCTTGAAATATCACTGTGCATTAAAAGCATATGTAAAGTGGTGCTAAAAAGATAGCTATCAAATGTAATTAATAATATTTCTGGTCTTTTTCTGCTCAGAAGCGTCTCAGATGCCAAAATCAGCTAAACGCACAACAACTATCTACATGTATCAGGAAGGTCCGTCGAGCGTTTGTCTAGCGGACCATTTTTCTTAAAGTCGTGCCAAATAATTATAGTGTTTAGCAGGATTTGGTCACATTGGTTGTTGTGCTATTTTTGACAGATACTATACCCCGAGTTAACTAACATGCGAACTATTCGTTACAATAGTTCAGACAATAACCTCTTTCTTCCCTTAGTACCTACATTATTTTACTGCCGCGAATTTATCTCGTTGCTTCAACGCTGAAAATAAACGCAAAATATTTACATACAATTTGCGTTCGCTGAAACATTATCACGTGCGATTTTCGATCTTATCACCTAGATTATAAAGAAATCGGTATATGTGGTTTGTTGGGTGCTGTAAAGGCAAGCATTATGGTCCCAGTGTGTAATGTCGTATATGAGCTCGCAGTTTTATGAGGAAATGCTGGTTATGCTATTTTATGTGGCAATGGTCATGTTTAATTTTTTTTCAGTGATTTTGAATTCGCGAAGTTACTTCCACTTACTTTTCTTTAACTACTTTAGTAACTAATTGAAAAATTGGCCAGGTTCCAAATATAATGTTTGAGCACTAACCGATGAGACATGTCTTGTGGATCTTAGAGATGCCGATTTCCTCAAAAAAATAATTCACATTTGGAACATGTGTCAACCGCACATAAATTGAAAACTTTAATTGGTGTATGACCGGGTTTCAAACCACGACTTTTTGATCAGAAGTGCCCAGCACGACTAAATACGACTAATAAATATAACTTTCCAAATTTGCACTACTTTTTATTTCTGCTACAATGTGGATTATCATTAGGCATTAATAAAGTCAAAACCGATCAGTACCTAGTCCGATGAACGGTTGGGAACTAATGCGAATTAGTTGCACTAAATCCAGTTTTTATTCGTACACCAAAAACAGAAGTAACACTTAAATTCTTCTATAACAACAATGTTCTGTGTACAATAATGCTCCGGAAAAAAATCCATCAAAATGATTTTCAAGCCTATTTAAAAATATATAAATAACACAAGGAAAACAAGGGCCACCCTCATTTAACTTCCACGATCACCACGCAAAAGGAAGCCTACTTAATTTAGAAGATATCGCGCCTATCAAAACAGCCATTATAGCATCCCCTCAACAAGGCATGTTAAATACTTGAATACTAACAGCCTACTTTTGATTTTTCAACAATGGTAGGTAGATCCGATCGATCCAGGGCCCCAACAGTTCCGGTCGGGGCTAAAATCCACGTTTTTAAATCCCTAAGCCGACCAGCGTAAGTTTGAACCCCACGTTTCATGCAAGGGAGAAAATGGGATGGAGGTAGGACGCAGAGCAGTAGCGATGCGGATCTCGGTAAATTGGATACGTTATCTGCAGCAGGTAGCTACAAACTAATTGTGTATTCTTTCCTCGCTTCAACATCCTTAATCTGCCCTGCTTGCCCCACTCGCCCCCACCCCTTTCCCCCACAAGCCACGTCTCAACTAAGCGGAAAGTTTTAAAACGCTGTATTTATGCAGATTTCAAAGTCAGTTGCTTTTATTGCGCGAATTAGGTAGATAAGGTGATTACGGTGGCGCCGGCAAAATTTATCTTTTTAATTAAAGATTCGATCCGTTCTGCTACAATTGTTATTGAATTTATTTGAATTGCGTACCACCTGTAAGGTGCTCATTTAGAGATCGTACTTTTAGTAAACTAATAACTGGACTCTTGCTGACGTTAAAAGTTGTGGACTCACGTAGATCGGGTACGTTATATTTTTTATACAGTGTTATAATTTATACAGCTTACACCTACAGAAAAGCAAATTATCAGATAGCATCAAAAATGAGTCTCTTTTCCGTGAAAACACAAAACAAAATTGTCTTCGACTAAACAAAGTGTTAATTCCAAATGATTACCCATCCTGCGCGTGCGGTAACAGTAATTTGATGGCATATAAAATTAACAAGTAAATCGCTACAATGCATACGAGATAATCCACTTCAGTAGCTAGATTATAACGAACAAAACCCAAACATAATGCGATAGGACCCAATAACCGAGGCGGCGGTAGTGAGAAGGAAATTGCTCGGGAAAAATTTGCATTTTTATTGAAATTTCCACTCTTGGTCGCGCATGAAACTATGTCTCTAAATACGTACCTTAAGCTTTGTATAAGCTCGTCTGTTTGTGTGCCCTATCTGTTTGCAGAGCATGTGTGTGGAAGCTCGCGGGTGGCATAGAGACGTGACTCGTCAACAAAATGATATCGATAAAACCGTCTATAATTACGCCGTACCACAGCTGTAACAATCTCCGGATACTTTAGTGCAATAAATTAATATTTTATGTGACTTTTATCGACTCGACGATCGTTTAGGACATTTTCAATCCTCGATTACGACCGGATAAAAATATTCAAATCTCACTTTGCTAATTTCAAACGACAGTGATATTGTACATGTTTATGCATAGCCAGTAATTTGTTGTCGATAAAAATGTAACATCACTAATGTAGCGGACGGTAGACAATTGCTACACGAGTCTGTACGTATACGTAACGTTGTTGACTTTAGGGAAGGGATCATAATAGGAATTTTCTCTGGCAAATATGCGCACTGTATCCGATACCCTTTTCACTTGTATTGTTTTTATTTTCCAACCCTAATGAAAGAACTTGCCTTGTCTGTATTGCAATTTCAATATATTGGTTTAGTGGCTTTTTTTGCCACGTACGCCGTATGTTTCGGCATTGGTTTTCAAATAAAATCATAGATATTTCTGTGTTGGGAATTTTCCTGTTGTTTAGGAATGAAAATGTAAAAATGTGCATAATTTTAATCTTAAAAACATCGACGTTATTATCTAGCCACTTCACTTGATCGGATATAATCGAATTTTGAAGAAATATGAATAAAAATAACAGTCGTGTCTTTTATTTCAGAAAATGAAGGTTGTCATTGTTCTCTGAAACTGTAAGCCATTGTGAAATATTATCGTTCTCACGAAGATACGAAGAGTACTTAATTTTTTTTCGTTCATCAGCTGTAAATGTCTCTACAAATTGGTTATAAATTTTTGCTCTATTAAAATTTACTGCCCCCAAAACGTTTATTGTTACATTACGTAACTTGGTAACCCTTCCCAAAGACATAAAACAATGCAAACAAAGAATATATCACAAGTTACGCAACACCTGAAAATAAAGTTTAGATTTGCATGACAAAAAATGAGACATTTTTATGACACAAGGTGCAGTGTTTTACGGTCTCTTTTAACGAATCGAAAATTTCCCTACAACAAACAAAATGTTAAGTTTTATAAAGATCTAAACTGAATTACAGGTACCTACGTGATCAGATCCTTTGAAACCTTTTTGGGTCCTTATTTTAGAAAACACAAGACAGTGTTGACTGTTTTACACCTAAAGCTACCTATATTTTATTGTTATTAAACTAACATACCACTGCGCTAAAGTCAAAAAAGTTCAAGCCAAGACTGGAGCATGTTTCATTGACAGTTTTATCATATAAACTTGTTAGGTATCAACTGAGTTGTTAAAGTTAAGCAAACCTACTTAAATTTTCTTTTACAAGTAGTTGCTGTGACGCAGCTTTATAACTTTTCAAGTTACGAGAATTCACCATAAAAAATTAAATAAATTTTTTTGAAAAAACCACGCCAAATATAAACGGTGTCATAGAAAAAGGGTTAAATAAAATTTTAAAACCCCCGACTAAAAAAGGTTGTAAGCCAAAAAAAAAAATTGTCTTTCTGTGCCCTGAAATAAACTAAAATATTGCAGTTTTAGAGTATGTGACTGATTATAATTAGGGTACGTAGATAATTGTTGTTATTCATTTAATTGATATTCTCCTATCCAGGGCAGTGAATGGCAGCCCCCGACGGATTTTCTTTGGTTACTTACCTCCTTTTAGTAAAATTTGATTTAATCCCTTTTCTGTTACAACGTTTATACGAGCGTGGGAATTTTCATTTTTTTTTAAAAATATTTTACCTTCCCCCTGTCACGTCGTAAAACCAACCTAAGAACCATCGCTGATGAATCACCACCCTTTAAAGAAACCCGTATCTAAATTGGTCGAACCTTTTTGGAGGTAAATGGCAACATTTGACTGCACAAACAAACAACCTCTCACCCTAAAAACACATATAGTCTCCGTTTGGTCGTGGGTAAATATGAAATCTATTGCATCATTGATTCAGACTAAAAGCGTATCTTTTATATATATTTTTTATATATATGTGCAGCATTATATATTTCATAATTTATTTTAAAACTAATGAATTTTATTTCATGTACAAACATCCTAAATAATATGGATTATTAAAATTATCTTTGTTTCCGTCTCACGACCGTTGAGCGTTGTTGTGACCTCTAAACAGTCAACGAAACGTCGGCAGAGGAATAGTAAAGTAACTCATACTTTCACAATAATATCATAAAAAGATAAAAAAAATATATAGCTCCTATATACAATAAACTTTTTAAATAAGTATTAAATATATTGTTTAAAGATGAGGTGTTTTTACTTTATTAATAACGCTCATAAAGTTGACAACACATTTTTACATAATTTTTTAACATAATACATTTTTCTATCTTCTTGCAATCACGATAGCCCTTTAGGTGCTGTAAAGCCAGCGCTGCACCGCTCCTAGGTTTGGTGCAGCTAATTCTGAGATCCCCTATCTCAGAATTAGTTGCCCTTTTGAACACAAATAACAAAGCACACCGCAATTATTGTTATTGTTAAAAAACAGTGCTTAAGAAATCACAATAAAACAACAGATATTGAAGCAGTAGAAAAATAACAGCTGCCTCGTTCCATATTGTCAATTTCAAGATTTCGTATCCTTGAACGTTTCAACTACAAGACGCTATAATTGATCAAAATAAGCAATGCAATTGAAGCCACATCGTTTGCTAAAAAATACGTTTCATTTCAAGTTTTAGTAGCTCAAATATTTAACGTGCCAAATACAACTAGCGATAAGGAATTTCTCTCTCTCACCCTACGCTCCACTAAAGTTCCCGAAACTTCCTTAAAAATTTCAACCTCAGAACGCAAGACATGGTTTTCACCCTTACCGCCCGTGGGATTTTTTATTCTATGAGAAGATACATTAAAATTGACAATAAACAAAAATCTGATTGAACCCAGATTTCCGTAGTTACCTTATCTTTGTGTAGTTGGCTCGTGGTTAATATAACTATGTTACCATTATGACGTGAAAAAGTTAATCACCCGCTGTAAATAGTGGACAATATCGCGCACACACTCATTGAATAGTATTCCGATAAGACGCTATTTTTGCAAGGCATGACAGCGAAATTCTTACGGACCTAGCCAATGTTTTCAAACCAAACCAAATGTTACTACTACTAGGGCAGTGCTACTGATTTTCTGCAGTGAACGCTAAAACGTTACTTATATATTAAATACAACCTTCAGCAATATCCTATGTCGCACACCTTTCCTTACTCAAGATAAAGCAAATACCGCATTGAGCAGATAAAGAGGAGAAATCGACCGCAACTATATAAAGGTTTGCAGCGATAAAAATACAGTGTTTATTTGCACGTCCTACATCAGCTCCTTTAACCTGGAAAATGGGCTCAAATGCTGAAATATTTCATTCTGAAATACAATCACAGCTCTATAGTTATACGACCCATTTTTCAACGAGAGACAATTCAACTAATGTCATTTTTATAATAATCACAATTTGAACTTACATTCTACTGTATCAGTAAATTTGGAACCCTTTCTCAAGCAAATTTCTTTCTAAAACGTGATTTAAAGTGGCTATCTATTATTTTTAATTTGATGGCCTGATAATGTTTTTATCGTTTAATAAACACAGATGCTTTTTGTTAAAATCGCGTGAGATAATGCATTTCAATCTTTTATACCATAGTTATGATTCCGTTAGGAGCGCTCTGTCACCAGGTGTACATTTTTACTTCTAATGCAAGTTTATTGTCTTTTACAAAAATTGATAAGCTTAAACAGTATTACCTAATACTTACCGTTATTTAGGTACGTTCTCTGAATTTAGGTATCTTGCTATGAGCGTGTTGTATTTTGTGCCACAAATTGAATAATTCAAATATGAATAAAATCGATTTACGCCCTTTTTAGCCCCTCGTAAAAATATGCATTGCTGCTATCATAAAGTAATCTAGTTTACTATTACAAATGCGCTTTAGTAGATACTGCACGTATTTCTCCCTTCCCCTTTCTACAAGCTCTCATGAGAGGGACAGAGACAATACATTTTTGTAAATTCAAGGCTCGACTATGTCACATATTTTAAAAAAGATATGGCAACAGTCACGAAGCTTGAAATTTTCTATTAATTGGCTTTTTTAGTACTTTTTGTCGATGCTATTCTATGGCTTAACGTGATTTTGTATCTGTATTGTCATGTAAATGCTTGTTTATTTGACATTGTTTGGAGCTTATATTGCTAGTAAAGTCTCCAATAGGATAATAATATGTTTTCAGAAAGTAACTTTCAGTCGTTTCATTGCCTGAGCACGCTTTGCATCGTGTCCTCAGAATGTAGAGCCTCAGTTGGGAGTACATTTACGTTTCGCAGTAGCTGATTTCAAAGATGGTTTGAATATTTTCTCGTTTATTTTTATTAAGCACTTAAAAGCAATTCAAACGATCATAAAGACCGTTCGATTGAATGCAAAATGTATGCTAATGTCGCCACCGAGTCGATAATACTTGGCGTCACTTCCTCTAACTAAAGTGTCATCCGATAAAAAAATGGGCATGCCGGTTAAAACAGAACTTCCAATTCCGCAGCGCATGAAAAATTCAATACATCGATACACATACAACGAAAGTGAAAAAAAAACGAAAACAATAACGCAGATTTGATCAGTATTCAGTACACGACGCTTCTGTCCACAGCTGGGATATTTGGCAAGAGGACAAGTGCTGCAGGCGGTACAACAAGATCTCGACACCGTAACTTCACGTCAAACACTTGAGCTGTTGACGGCAAAGCGAATTTACAGCGTAATTAACGACTTACATTATGCAAGGCATCAGCGTCAGTAATCATCAGACAAAAATAAATCTGTTTTTTTTCGTTGCACTGATTTATTTAGCTGTGAGAAGATTTTGATTGCATTGCGCCTGTTTTGCGGTCAATGATTGCTTATTAAATAGCCAAACTAATAAAACATTGCATTACTAACAGCCACTGCGTGAATAAAGATCTCGTTTGTTATTAACTTAAAATTTGCTTGTACTTTGTCGGGTATCCAAACTAATCATACCAATAAAGAGTCTCGTTGGTCGCCTCTATTGACATAAATAAGCTCATTACATTGCGAGTAACAACTCGGTCAATTACCTGTGTTTAAAATCATAATCGGGATGTGCTCGAGGGCGATTTGTTTGGTCAAAATGGCTCCTTTGTTGGATCTAATAAATAATTTATCGGTCGGATGGACGGCCCGTGAATTCACGCTCCACTGAACTACTGTAAAATTTGTATGTATATGGTAGCAACGGGAGCTACTTCAAATGATTTACGAGTCATTTCAAGTGGATAAAAGACTGATATCAAGCCATGGTAAACGTACCGCATAAGACCTGCATATTAAATATTTACCATCAGCCACCTCTTTATCTCATGTACTGCTGAATTACAAAAGCGAACATATTTGATTAACACTATAAGATAATATGTTTTGCGCTCATAACTTATATTCTTTTATGTGGGTAGTTTATGAAAACAAAAAGTGTTTTACATTTAAAACTCAATGTAAAGCCACATTCGTTTACGAACATGAAGTACCTTTTAACCTTATTTTTAGTAAAGAAACAAAGTTTTGCCTTCCACCATTTGCATTATGATCAAATCGGTAGTATGAACTGGTTTTTATTTGAGTCTTTGTAATCACAGAAGGCAAAAAAATCTACAACAGTATTTACAAGGTGCTTTAGTCGAGAAGTTTAGGAGTAGATCGAGTTACCTCTACCTTATCTAGGTATGTAACCTCGACAGGGTGTATCGCGTTTAAAGTTATTGAGGGTGCCGACTGCACGACATAAATCACAAAACTTATCGCTATACGTTTTCAATTTTCACAGAATGATAACATCTTGTCATCGTGCCTTTAATATTTCTTTGTATTTCGGAGTAGAATAGTAAAGTCAACCTACATACCTAGAGTTCGGCGACCCCACAAGGCCGGAATCCGTCATCATCCGTTCAAGGTCAACCTCATGTCACTACGTCACACGTCACACGTATCTGCATCTTTGATCGTCTACGTTGATACTGCTCACCCCAAATTGCAACTTTATTCCGTTGGATTAAGGCGAGGTTTAAGAATAGTAGGTGCAATGACCTCCTTCCTTCAACGCGGTTGGCTTCAAGATGTTACTTTCGTTGGTATTTTTGTGCTGATTGTGTTAGGTGTGGTTATGGCGGAGTAACTAGGGCTAAGAAAAATATGGGTAGATTTATGCAGGGTGTCTCAGAATATGGGACTAACTAACCTAAAAGCGAAGTATTCTACACATAATTTAATACCTACATAAGGTATTAAATTTTGTTCAAAATTCGGATATTTTGTAAAATCAACTATTTTCGGTTCTATTTCAATTAATCAGCAAAACGGATGTAAGTACGAGTAATGTAGATTGCTCGTATAATAATCATATAATTTCTACCTATTATATAACTCTACTCAATTATGTACCTACCTAGGTACCTGTTAAGAAATTACTTTTTTTAATTACCTTAAAAAAGCTTTAACTATACAAATATAATTTTGAATTGTCGACCCTTATGTAAGCTAAATTGAATTAATAGTAATGCTACATCACTAAAATAGTTTCACCCACTTGACTTTATAAGGCGGCAATATGATGACAACCCCACTCTCATATACATGGCGAACCTTACCCCTAACGTTTCACCAAAGATAACAGCTCCACGGTATACTTACACCAGTAACGCAATTTCGTTCTGAGTAGCATTGATTTTTTACCTTCGCACACTGTACGGGTTTTCTGCAGCATCTCGTAGCATTACTTATACGTAATAGGTAATGTTACTGTGTTTGCTATACAACAGATTCAACTAAAGAAATTATTCACAAAATTTATTGACTTGGATCATACTGTCCTAAAATAATGATCCATTTTTCATCAAATGTATTTTTCTTCACCACACGAGTTATCATTTTAATTTATAATAGTCATGTTATTTTTAGTGAGATAAATTTATCATATTAAACCATTAGAAAAATAGCAAAGTTGTCGTTAATCAATAATCTGAACTCATTTTCTATAAAGAGAGATATTTTTAATACAAATTAAATGCGCTGACGACTATGTAGCTAAACTAGACACAAAACTAGTTTGGTTTTTAAGTACTATATTGCACTTAAAATTATACTTTTTCATGGTAAAAAAGTATAATTATAATTAAGTGTACTTTATTTAACTTGGAAAATATGTTTTGGAGAACTAGTCATATTTTGCTTAGGAGCTGGTCAAAACGACTAAATAGACTATTGTCACCATCTATTACACATCATGTTGAAGACTAGGTAGAATTGAGATACTAGTTTTTATTTTTACATGTGGCGGGTGTCTTTCATCGTTCACGTTCACCTATCTTATTCAGATAGTAAACATTTTAACCTATTTTGATCTTTTGGGCTTGACAAGTTAAAAAAAAGTTTTTAGATACATACCTTAAAGCATCATTATCTACCCCAGACATGACATGACAGACCAGACTACTAATACTCATTGGAATTCATACCTAGTCCTTTAATATTTTTTTGATAAAGTTTTATTTTAAAATTACTATTTTCAAAATTTTACAACAAATTCTGATGAGTAACGTCTCTTATAACAAAATGTATCTACTTTCCCGTTTATTTTCTGATTTTCCATCTACAGTTATTAATTTTATTATTGTGCTAACTAGAAAAATAACGAAAGATTTCAAATTAATAACAAACTAAATGTCCAAAGCGAAACTTATTAAAAATATAAACTTGCGATTTTATATTAAAATTGCTTCATACACTGGACCGATGTCTGAACTAATCACATAAATAAAAGGGCACAACAGATGTTGCGCTCCCCTCGTATCGTTTTTATTCCAATTTCATATTTTATACTGTAAAAAATTATTAAAACGTTATATAGAATAAAACATTACTTTTCGGCGTCACAAAGATACGATACAGTTACTAAAGAGAAGTGGTCAAATGTCTTATAATTATTTGGGATAAAAATATGACACAAGTTAACCTTCTGGCAACCATTCGAATAAAACCTCAACAGCCTTTCGGTCCTCATTCGCCGGGAAAGTTATCGCTAAAATAAAAATTAACCATCTTATATAAAAAAAAGATATTGTCCTTTCGTTTTTGATTAATTTCCTATTTGATGTATTCAAGTGAGAGCCATTATTTTTCTCATATTGTAAAAACGGGAATTTTCACGTACTATCGGTGAAGCCACCGACTAAGTTTCGACTCATTCCAAGAGTCTTCATCAGGGTGAGTGGTCGCGATTTTCTTCCTCCGCGTAGTGCACGGCGCGACGTGAAAATTCCCATTTTTACAATATGAATAGTCAAGTTCACGATAGCTTTTGGAATAAAATTATTTTTCTCTCCATTTTATCTGCCCTTAGACTACAGGTTTGATAAAACTTGCAAGGAGTGTGAGGATGCTAGCTTAATAATCATTCTTCAAAAGGGGCCCAAAAGTTTTTTTAAAAAATGCTTGTAAAATTTACATAAACATTCAGTAAAATTGCTGAGACATTAATTTATTGCTAACGACATTCGAATGGGAACTTTCGACAATTATAATTCCTACGATGAAAAATTAATAAAAGGCCTTCACGGTGGTTTGACAAACTCTAAAACTCTTTTTAAAATTTTCATCTAATTTATGGTCAGTAAATTTAATTAATAATCACGTAAATTAATTTTTGTAAATTTTATTGTAACAAATAATTTCTAGAGTTCCTATTATGGAATCATTAATGTTTAGGAAAACGAATTTGTGACATTGTTCATAGCGTTCTCATATTCTCATCTCTTAAAATAAAATAAATATAAAACAAATATATTTTGATACATTATTGCAACAATATCTTAAGTTGTTGGGGTCATTGCGTACTATTATTATCATTATCATTTATAATATAAGCTATGTAAAGGTATCCACATAAATTCCTTTCTAGGGACCATCTAGCCAGCCATTTTATTATGAAGGTAGCTTTAATATACGTTGTTTCAGTAACTCAAACGGGATGGAGTACTTAATACACCTATTTTTTGTTAAGTTTAATTTTAAATTGGGTTAAAAGTGAAATATTTGTAACAATATAAACACTGCTAACCTTATTTTGTCAGCGGTTTCGTCTTAATTTTAGCCGATTTATGACACCAAATACAAAATTTTGTATTCAACAAAAATCAAAAGTCAATTAAAATCTTTCAAACCTATCACTGCTTTATTTAAATTTGAAATGTTCTCCCTTGCCCGATTAGGGTGCATCCTAAGAGCTTCGAAAGCGATAATTCACAACGCAAGAATGCGGGCTGACGAGCTTAGGCGCGTGTTTGAATATGCAAACTTACCAATGCATGTATAATAGACTTTAATACGTTGTGATATGTGATAGATTAGTGTAACGAGTGGAATGGGGGGGTTGTCTGCCGGTAGCAATGGTGGACTGTCATGGCGCGGTTGACGTCACTCAGCCAATGAGCGTGTGGCGAGACGCGACTGCAGCGCCACAATATGGCTGCCGACGGCTCTCCACCGCCGCTTTTGTTGTGTTTAGGCCTAGAGTTGAAAATAAATTATTAAAAATATCAGTAATAAGGCAAATTTTAATAAATTTTTAATACACAATAATATAGAAAAAATGTTTGCCTTTGTTTTCAATGTCTAAAATTATAGATAGATGTAGGAAAAACTGTGAAAAGCCGGTGTTGTTTTGTGTTCCTAGGGTAAGTTTATTTTTTAATTAAATTAAAGTGTCGTTTGCACATTTATGTTTTTAATAGTTATAATATTTTCAACAATATATTGGTCTTTAGTACTTAAATAAATTCACGCGTTATTAATTGCTTACATATTTAAAAAAAAATCTTATAAGACTTATTTTACATTTCGACTAAGAAAAAAAAATAGACTTAGGTATATGAAATGAGTAAGTAATTAAAAATCCTAACAGGGAAGTTCTACCTTTTTGCTTGCCTTTTTATAAAATATTGTTACTACATAGGTAGGTACATCTTCATTTAACTACCTTATGTAAATAAGTGATAACCATGACAGCTATCATAGGTATACCTATAAGTTTAACCCTGTTTATGTATTAAGTTTGTTTATGTAATTAAACGTTATATACATACAGATTGTTGATTACTTAAACTACCTATCTGTAGGTAAATTGTTTTAACGTGTAATTACCTATGTTTACAACATTAACTTGTTCAGGCCACGATGAAAGCACTTAATTCTATAAGATACTGCTCTAAAATTTTTAGACCAGCAGTTTATCTTCTTTAAGTTTATTTCGTCTTTAGACCTATTTGCCTACAGGATACTCCATATATCATCAAAATGCATTTAATACAAAATCGATTTATGTTCAAAAGGATTTGAGTTCTGAATTGCTCTTGCTATAATTAAAAAAGGATAGTTACAGTAATTTACTTAAAACTAAATGGTTACCGTTTTTTTTTTCAAACACAGCGACACTTACCATAAAATACCTTCGCATATTTCTATGCATTCGATAATCCAAGTTGCAAAAATTTTAAGTTTTAAAAGATATTCACGAATTTTGAATCACTTCGCCCACTGACCAACAGTCACTATTATTGGAACCATCAATATTCCACTCACGATTTTCGTTTATTCCACTACTGAGTACGTCCACAGGCATACTTCCATTATGACTATTACAAATGGGATTATAAAAATAAATCTTAATTTTTTGCTTGCAGGGAAACGTGTGGTGCCACCCCATTTTTTCTCAGTCCCACCCCTGGCAGCGGCAATCTGGTCATTTGGATGTGTGCTACGAAAGAGTGAGTATAGTAGTGTGTTGTTCCATAGATAGTGTTGCAGTGTCTGATGATCTTTCAGGAGTCTGATGATAATGTGTGGCTCTAAGTTCCTGATCAAACGATTCAAATGCTCCTTTTCAAGTTTAGTAGGTATCAACTTTTGCCTTATTTTATACCTATAGACATTTTGTACGAACGAAGAAAACCACTAGTTGACTTTCATAAAAAACGATGCCTTGAGGTTAACAGAGTTTGATTCATAAAATGATTTATAAATAAATAATAACACGCTCACGGTTTTATACCTAATGATGGACATCATCAGAGTGATACTCAGTGAGAAGATCTTTTCAGGATACCAAATAGGGGTACCTAGTAAGAGAAACAACGAAACGTTACATTAAGCACATTGCCGCGTCTTGCAAATATAACTTTAGCTAAAAGTAATACCATAATACATTTATGATTGGTTATCAATTTAGATATAAATACAAAAATCTTATGGAGTTGTTGATGCAGTTTACCAAAGCCCTTCTAATATCGTATAAACTCATAAATACAACATTCTAAATGCCTTTGCTGCACAAAAGCATAAAACCAAACGTTTATTACCTCTATTATTTATTCTCATAGTTTACCTGTACTTTCCTTTTGTGCAACTTAACCCTTTCTTGTGCAATTCCACGCGGAGTTCAGTTAAGGTAAAATTTGTAATTACTTTTGGACATACACAAAACAGACTTGGACATTTTTATTATCAATCACTCTCTCATGGAATGCAATGTTAAAACGTTGTTAGCGACAAGATAGGCCGCAGGGATTCACGTCGATTACAAGTACCCAGCGTCTGTCAATAAGTTCGTACTGATAGTATTACTTTGCACTTTTTATTGGTGCCGGTTCAATTCCCGCTGCAGGAGGAATTATTGCATATTCTGCAAAGATATTTGTTTCGTGTTGTGGTACCATGGTAGCTTGGTAAGTTATTTTAGTTTTATAATCCCACGGTACAGGAAATACTAGTATGGACACATACTTACGTATGTGTGGCTATTGGATATTCATTATTCTTAAGATACTAACCTCTGCCCACGACTTTGCCCACGTGCTACTCGACTAAATAGTAGCACATGTGTTATTCTAAATCATATAATACACGTGTCTTATTTTATCCAAATCGTTCATGCAAAGTCAAAGTCAAAATTCATTTATTCATTAATATCACTAGGATCATTTTGAAACGTCGGTTTTATCTACTTCCACGACCAATCCAGGAAAGAAAGGCGAGAAAACAAGGCTGGTTATTTAAATGATCCTTTTACAAAACAATAGATTCAACAAACATGCAAACATTTAAGCACATTTGACATTTAAAATAATTATTTCTAGGATGTATTACTTATTTTTTATAAATGGTGCACCCTAATCAGAATTAACGGTTTAACTAAAGTATTAAAACTAATAAAACTGGCCTTAATATTATAATTTTGTTACCATAGCATAGATCTACCGGAGGTTGTCTGGAAGAGATATTATTTTGTGATATGACCAGTAATGGTATCATTACTGCTTGTTATAACATTAGTAAGTTGAAGGATGCATTTATTGTTGTTTATGATGATTAAATAATTGTACAGTCGTTTGACTCAACAATTATAAGAAACAGAAGTTTAACAAATTGGAAAATTGAATAGTTAAGAAACTCGTTAAACAATGTAAGAAATAACCTCAATTGTTAACTGTTATGACCTTATGATCCTTGGCCTTGATCTCCACAAAAACAAAGGCGATTACCTAAATAATATTTTTCAATTTAGTAAATACTTTATACTACAGATTTTGTAGGTATATGTTTATTTTCGAAAAAAATAAGTTAATCTATTTGAGATTTACGAAAGATACTTTAAGATAATTTGGATCGCTTGTTAAATATAGAAGAGACACAAGTTCTTCAGGTATTTATTACGTTATTACGCAAGGTATTTGTTTACAGTCTGCTATTCCTTTGAACTGAATGTTGTTGGTTCAATGCAAACACGAACTTAAAACGGTGAAATAATACACTATCAGGAAACTGATATTAGAAAAGTTCGAAGGCAAATAAATTACATTGGCTTGTCTTACGAGAATTTTCATTAGGCTTTCAGATCTTTCGCATTGAACTTTTCAATACTACCAAGTATTGAATAATGCAAGAATTGAGCATTTAAAACAAAAACCTTTTTATAGTTACTTTGTATATCTTACTACTATATTATAAACGTTAAAGTTTGTGAGGATGGATGTTTGTTACATCATATCATATCATATACATCAGAATAACACATAGGATACTTTTTATCCAGGTACCACGTGAGCGAAGCCTTGTGCAGAAGCTAGTAAAACATAAATTCATAAACCATTTACACAAAAATGTTTTATTATTTCATCAAGTCAGATCTCGTAGCAGTTTCGTAGACATGGCCTATTGTCTCCAAAAAATAGAACACCGATAGGGAATCAGCTAATATCAAGAAAATCAATGAGTTGTTACTTTAACTCAAGTATTCGTAAACATAGAAGACTCCCAACTTTATAACAATTTAGTTGCGTCAGGAACATAAGTATTATCTTTATTTGATTAATAATTCAACTCAATGTCTACTCACACTTAAGTTTCACATAACACAAGACAAGACTGCATTGGTAGGTATAGCCAGCATTATCTACCACATAAATTACATATTACAATCTTATCCTAAGTCTATAATAAAACGAGCACGCCACGCCGGTATTAAGAACTGCAGAAAGTTACCGCAGGACGGAGCGGACGCAATCAGCGGGATAACAGGAACAGGTGGCGTCCAGCGAGTAATATCGACTTTTTATCAGCAACCACACATGCCTATTCTAATAAGCCGTCGTCACAAGCCTATCTAAATGTATGTAAATACCCATAATGCAAACCGTCGCGAGGCCTAAACAAACTATCAAAAAACATTACGGGGTGCAAATAACAACGATCATGGCGTAGGTATGTAATGAAAATCTTGCATCGGTCGAGCGGCGCGCGCCGACCGGGTGAGGGCGGCAATCGATGGCGGGCCGGGACGTGCGCCCCGACGCCCAGACCGGCAGACGCCCGCCGACGCCGACCCTGCTCACACGTCCCTCCAACTCGCGCAACCCCATCCGTCATCCGTCAATGTTTACTTACCGGACGACGCGAACAGCTGACCGACCGGACCGGTAAGTCACGTGCTTCTTACTCCCGCGCGCTAATGTCCACGTGAGCCCGACAACCTCGCCTTGCCAGCTTCTATCCCACTGAATATTTTCACGCATAGACAATTTTGTGCAACGGAATCAATAATGCAGGCCCGGTGTGACGTTCGCGTCGTAAATAACGAATATAATACCCTTACGCCCTTTCATGTCGCTCTATTCAGTCCCTCGTGCATACAAAAAATTTTTAGTTATCTTTACAAGTGGTGGTCGAACTTTTGTAATTTATCCCTTTTTGTGCAACAATAGACAGTGGACAAAGAGATCTGCGGGCGACTGTTGCCCAAAGGATAGGCTCTAAAAAACGAAGGTTCTTTGCTACCGGCTTGTATTTGCGAAAATATTTTTTGCAAACCAATCGCGTGAATTCGCAAGTCTGTATGGAGTCTCATTGGTCTTCGGAGACAATAGATTAAGAGTCAAATGATGGGCACGACTGCTGAAAAGGTTACATATTTACGGTGGCACATAACTTTCCCATTTTACTGTTTACGTTACGGTAGCTGATCTTATGTGCTATCAGTGTTACCCTTTTCGATTTGAAGACCCTGGCGTGTTGTAAATCGGTTGCTTTATTTTATAGGTGGTGTTCCCAAAGGAGCGGGGAGTGCGGGCCTTGAGTTACATCGGTCGGTGAGCTTTTAGGATATTGCGAGGGACTCCAATATCGTGTGAGAAAGTCACATTTGAATCGTAACCTATTGCCTCTTATTCTTCCTTTATAAAAGCGGTCTGAACAAATCACAGCGCCAAAATCCTAATAATTCTTGTTTCTTACTTCTTTCTTCTATTTCAGGTACTGTTGCCGCTGAGAAGATAACGTGTCGCCTTCTGTACGTATACTGAATGTATCCTGAGTGCATCATTCTTTCCGGTATACCTTCAGTATACGTAACAGAGGATGACACTGGTCAACGATGCTGCCGGTGCTAGAGTCTTCGAGTCTTCGTCTTCATACTTAGATATAAGTTGTTGTAGATAATTCGCTTAGACATAAGTGTATTTTTTAAATAAGTTTTATTGCGTTTTAAATAAAATAAGAAAGTATTTGGATTGCTATAACATATATCTTGAATGTAAATTATTATAATTTAAAATACCTCCTGAGGTAATGAAGACCAATAATATTAATGTGTCTATAATATTTACCGTAACTAATGTTCTTAATTTGCAGTTTGTATCAAGTACCTACCAACTGAAATTGTATTGTTCTAAAACGACAAGTTAAATTAACGATTACACATTGATTTAATTTCAAGAGACTTTCAGCTCTAATTAATTTAAATTAATTGAAACATGAACATAGATTTAGATTTTTTATTTAGATTAAAAAATAAAAATAATCTCTTTTCTTAGCCCATTTTACTTTTTCCCTCCATCCTTACTTAATAAATAAAAAGAGTAGGTCCTAAATTATTAGCAGCTTTGAAATAAAGATAGGTTTTCTGAGTACGGTCAGAATAAATCGATTCGCGAACCTTAAAAGCTGGGATTGAGGTCTGAAGATTCCTTCAGGGCTAGAAGTATCTAGCCTAGACAGAGTGCATCTTCCAACCTTTTAATTTAGAGTATTTTGCACCATTTGCAGAGTGAACCTCAGTGAGTGAATTCCAACCAGAATCTACTCATAAGAGAGCTCTGCATAGTTTATCTCCTTTGCTATGAAGATTTCATCTATATGATATTTTTAATAGAACATAGTCGTTAAAAGTCTAAAGAGAATAAAAACTCTACAGTATAAAACTACCTTTGTGAGAGCTTTGATCACTTTCAATAGAGTGGCCTGGAAAATCATGTCCCAGCCGTGGGATGTCGCAAGATCATAAAATAAAGATGATGTAATGTGATGATAAACTTTACATATAAAGGTCCTCTTATTTATTATTCATTAAAAAATGATTTCATATAGATTTTAACAATGAGGGTAGGTTGAGAAATATTTATTAGAATACTGGCTTCTGCCCAGGGCTTCGCCTGCTTAGTATCCGAATAAAAATAGCCTTTTTGTTGTGTCTGGTTACAAACTAATACATAATTATTATTATTTATTTCATGCATATCGGTTCAGCCGTAACAAAGATAATTAGCAACAAACATCCAGACACCCACATCTTCACATTAATAACAGTAGTTGGAATTACTTAGACAACATATTTTTTGTTGAGATATCTACTTGACAAATACTTCATATCCAGATCCAATTTATAAACCAAATGGGTTTAATTGAGTTACCTATATTTTTTATTGTAATAATTGTTATGTACCTAGTATTGGTATGACTTCAGCAGTACGTAGAAGAGGCATATTTTATTTAAAAAAAACTCTTTCCTATTATAAGTATGGTAGGTAGGTATTCGTACATATGATATGATGATATGATGATTATCATGTAGTATCTAAATATATAGATACTACATGATAATCATCATCATCATCATCATAAGTAGTTCACTGCTGGACAAATAGACTAAGAATTTCACGTCAAAACATGGCGTTTTCAAAAACACCGCGTTGGATCCCCACCCGAAAATCAACCTACATTATAGCATGAATATTCCAGCGCAATGGATACCGGCAATCTTCAGTTTATAGCATTTAAATAGCTTCCTACCACTGAAGGAACGTGAGCCAAGTTATACTGAGCGAAGAATTAAAGTTGCATTATGTTTGAGAGGAAGAACCCAGCTTAAGTTTGAGTTACTTTTCTACTGATGGATGGAAATAGCAGGTACCTACTGTTACAGAAAAATGAAAAATGCCTTACAGTTAAAAAGTCAGAAGATACGTCTTCTGAAGTTTCTATGTGAAGTAGGTATGTTAGGATAAGTTAACAAAATCACAAAAAAGTTTGAAGTCCTTGAATTACGAAAGTTTGTCTTTACTAAAGAGTATTATCGAAAAAGGTACTTACAATAATTATGCCATTCAAAGTCATTTTACTTTTTACTTTTTAATAGAAAGGGAATAAGTGATATTATGATTGGGAAATAAGTGTGCTACAGACAGCCTTTTTTCTGATCATTAAAAGCGCCATCTATGCTATAATGGCTGAACTTTTTAGTTAAATATAGAGCTTCGTTCAGCTTCTGAAGAGCTCCAGGTAGCAAATTATGCGGTTATCATTATTTTTAATATGTGGAAAAGAGAAAAAGATAAATAAGTACTACTTTAAACTTCTTTTTTTAACTATTCATTTACTTTTTCATAATATATTATGAGCATAATTACAATTTTCCTTTGCACAACTGACTAATCTGGCTTAAACTTGGTGAGATTTTGAAAATGAAACAAATAAATGAACCTACTAGGTGCTTAGTTAGTGTTTTCGAGGTAGAAAGCAAAAGAAAAACAAACACGTTTTCGACTATAATGCCCATGGTGGAGAGCCTCAGATTTATAGGTATGCAAATTTGTGAGGAGGTAGTCTGAGACACGTCCAAACATTATATTTGACACACATTTTGGCCACATTTTGTATAGCAGTTAGTAATTCAAGTCACAGGATGCAAGCTAATTGCCTTATATAGGAACAATAGTCGAAAAAAAATGCCATAAAATGTTTGGTTCCTGGGCATGCCGGTTTCCACCCAATGTTTTATTCACCGCATGCGTCATGAGTGCGATGACTTTCGGATCGGTAGTCAGGAACCAGTCCACTAGGCCGACACGGTTCTTCGTGGTAGAGCAATAAACAATTTGGAGATAAGTAGGTATGCTAATTATTAATTTGTGTACATGTAAAACTTTCTAAATTGTTCCTTGTCATCTAGGTTTTAGAACGATTATAATTATTTTGTACCTTTTTTTCATCAGTTAAAATTAAAATACATAAGAGTTATGTCCAACTAATTTTTTTAGTGATGCTTCAGTTCTAAGGCACAACAATACCCATTGTTTTACTAGTGAAAGTAAGACAACCCTTCCGCGTTGACGGTACAACCAGAAAGACATGAAATTGGAACAAAAAAGAGAAAGTCACCCCTAAGTTTACCTTAAAAAAACACTTTTTGTGAAACTGACCAATGAGAACGCTTAGAAAACTTTCTAATTTTTATTTGAAATAAGTTTCAACTTCTTTGCCATTTGCACGGTAGCTCCAGTCAAGAACACAATAAATAAATTTGTAATTGAGTTAGTCGCTAATTATATTTTATTGAATAAAAAGTGATATTATGTTTTATGATTTCGCCATAAAATTGGTTCTACCAAACAAGTTGAAAGTTGAAGAACTACCAAAGAAAGTTTGTGAATAAAAAAAGGCCCTGTGCAAACAAACACCAGCAGTAATACAAGTATTCTACTGATTTCATGATACCCAATTGTCCTAAACAAAACTGGTAAGTTTTTTACAACAAAACTTTTTATACTATAACTTTACATAGCAAAGTTTCCGACTGTACATAAATTTTCCCTACACCCTAACGTATTTAAGGTACTTCCTAAATACGCAAGCTATATAGGTCAGGCCAGCCATATACCCATAGCGTACCCATTCTTGTTCGACCCAACGGTTCCAACAAGACCACTTGCTCTCAGAAAGTTTTATGCCAATACTACATGTTGGCACACAGCCACAGTGAGAGAGACAATAACCAAAATCCGGATTTGGCATCAGAATATTGCAAGTGTGAAAGAGACAGCTGATGCGATGATTGTTCCACTTTGAACCTCAAGTATCGAGCGGAACGTTGTCATGGTAACAGACAATGGATTTTGGGTGCATAATATTTTAGGCTGCGTCGGGGCGAAGGGCGCGGGTGGGGAAGTGAGAGAGTGGCGGCCATCTTTAAAATTATATTTCCAGTTTGGACGAACTCCTTCGATTCCAGTTACCACTTTTTCTCGCTGTATAGAAATGTGTAGGATACACAAAGGTTGACTTGCAGACAAAACATCTAAATTGTTCAGGATTTCACCGAGGTGTTGTATAAGGAGCATAAAGATTATTTATTATATCTATATTTATTAGATATTAGGAGCAGTCAATATAATTTCAGTAAAGAGTTTTGTTCAAGTCATTAAAAAAAGACGTTATAATTAGGCGTTATAATAACTCTTTTATACAAAATAAAACAAATTACATCTTACCTAAAATATTAAAATACCTAATCATAAAATTCACAATATAGAAAATTTTACCGCCATTATTGCATCTTCATAATTTCATACCACATAAAATCCTTCTTAATACTACTACAAAACTTACTACAACTGTGTTTTATCTGGAAATCCGCCGTTTACACCACCAATACAAAGAGAGGCTGTCTGCGGCTTAGATTCCCCTCGTAAAGTCTCCGATTAATACCGACTCTCCCCGGCTCGATTAAGCAATACCTGCTTCGTGTTAGAATTTCGTTTATAAAATATTGAAGTTTGCAATAGTATATTTTACTTGTCTCATATCTCGTACATTGGAAAAAAATACTTATGATATGGATTTTAATAGAATATTTATTAGAGTTAGGACCGGGCTCGATAGGCGAGTAGTCGGCTAACGAGGTGTGGGTTTGATTCCCGCTGCGGAACAAATGTTTGCATGTTCTGCTAATACTTGTTCCGTGTCTTGGTATTGTGGTACCATGGTACTCGTAGTTCCTGATACCTACGATACAGGAAATACTATTGGTTTTTTTTTGTTCAGTATTAACCTAAAACACTAATAATTACTCCTTCAAATTCTTTAAATACATTTGACTTACCTTATTTTTAAATGGCGCACGCGCAGAATTTAGTAATATAATAAATGGATTGTTAAGTCATTAATATACCCCGTTTTATACTTACATATGTACTTATTATCGTAAGCAAACTCAATAAGACCGCTTTAAAAATTACTTAAACATGTGCCTTGAAATAAAATCATACATGTACTTTGTAAAATCATGACCAACCTTACTATCCATAAGTCCAGTACTATTCCCATCTGAAACAAATTAAATAAAAATCAATACATAAAAGTGGCTGATACAAGTACCTTATCATCGATAAATGCGGCCGCGCGAGTGGAGGTTATCATAAAGAGCTTCTAAATAGCCTCGAAACGTCACTGCTCTGCAATCTCAGGCAATAAAATTGTGTAAATGGCTCAACACTGACATACCGACTGAAGAGGAGGGGCTGTAAATTCATTGAAAAAAGTGTACTTTTATAAGATTTTCAAAACCGCCTAACACTTTGAAAAGCATCGTGAGATAACCGGCACGGCCTAGAAAAAAAATTGAACGCATGTGCTATCAGTTACTTGAGACCAGCAACCTGCCACGTGGAATGCTATTTACTGGAAAAATGAGAGCATGTGCTTAATATAATGTTTGGACGTGCCTCTGACTATTTTCTACTTAGTATCCTCAAAGATCTACGCACTAAGCATGTATCTAAGAATGCCCATCATGGGCAATAAAGTCGTGAACGTATTTGTTTTTAGGAACCATCCTTAAAGTCATACCAAAGCGATTGCGATTGTTTTTTAGTTTAGCTGTGTGCACATACGTTTATGTTGCAATCAAAATTAAAATCTAATTTTGTCAGTTGTATTTTTGTATGTGGTTGTAATGTGTTTTGTGCGTGTACATAAATAAATAAATGAAAATATACAAATATAAATATACATTGAAAATATATACTCTTATGGCAAACGCATATACGCACTCGTACTGAGATCGTGGGTTAAAATATTAATATTACTGTCGTATCTCAGACTCAGTCCTTCACTTGAATCACATCCCAACATACGGGTTTGTAACCCCACAAAACAGCTGACTATATGTAAATATCTGTTTTATGTTTGAGCATTGGGAACATTAGTAGCACATTAAGATACTCTTTAATGTATAAGTTAGACAGCTCGTTTTACTAGAAAAGTTAACACGTTGTACTAACTTGAATTAAGAATTGCAACAGAATATAATATTAGGAACGTTTTTGCCTCGCCTTCTATCTTAGTCTATTGGATGGGCGACATCCTACACAGAGTATATAGGTAGTATGCCTGCATGATATTTGAACCTAGGCAGATGAATCAATAGCTATTTAAAGCTACTTGGAATGTTTTTACGCATTACATTTATTTTAGGTCTAGATAAAGTCAAACATGGAATTTGAAACATTGTGAAATTGGACTGAATCGACTGACTCATTACAAAATTATATTTGAACTTTGTTTTTCTTGAACTCTTATTTGTAACATCGAATGTAAGTTTATCTTGTGAAAGTAGTTAGTCCGATTTTTACTTAACAATTTCTTCTAGAAAATAAAGTTATTCGAAAATATAAAAGTTTGTAAATCGATTTTAGGTTCTAATTCGGTGAGTTTTCGGCTAGAATCGGTAATTTTCGGCTGTTTATCACCCGCTGTGCAAAGACGTCTAGACAGGCGGGTCAAAAGCCCGGACGAAAGGGCATCGCTAAATTGAAAAGAAAATACCCCTTGTAATGTAAATTCTCTATTTTCGGGACTGGAATGAAATTGGAAACCGCCTTAATGCAATGGAGAACGTAATTTATCGTACTCCGTTGAACAACTTTGTGTGTTAATTTATTTTTCTATGTAATTTGCGTTAATTTTAGAATAAATAGATATAAGGTTCCGTTTGCTTAGGTTTTCATGCATCTTTTTTATGATGTGTGAAGAAAACATTTTCATATTAAGTCAGAATAGCACAAAATCGTACAACAATTTGATGGATGAGCCAACCAAGGCCCAGAAGCAGTAAGCAAACAAATAGGCAAATATTGTTCACAGTTTTCCTGACTCTACGATATGGCTACATATCTTTAAAATACTTTATTAGGAAAAACTATTTCTGAGCAGGCGCTAGACTTAATGTAAAAGTTGTAAAACCAAACAACGACAAACTTTACGTGGGCCTGTCCATTATAATTTATTACATTTTACATTCCAATCCAGTTCAATTTTACGACTTTTTAATCTTCAATTAATTCAGCTTTGAGATAACTATAAAATTTAATCATGCTATTTATATGGATATTTTTTTCTATGCTAGTAAGAAGGATATACTTAATGTACAGCTAACGTTAAGTACAATCTAAGTAATTTATCAGGTTAAAGCTTAAAAGCTAAGTACGTTTAATTGATCGAAAATTGAGTGGACTGGATGACAGATTACAATAATAGTCTAGAAAAATGACTCGGTAGCTTTAGAAATGAAATTTGATGTCTCAAAGACACCCAGTTTTTAAAAGCATCACGGGCGGGCGAATATTGGATTCATGACCTCTGTCTGACATAACCTCGACAATTTTATCCGATAACGGTTGGATTTCAGCATTTATCCTCTAGACCTTTGCCTATGAAAATACGAAACGAAAAATCCATGCAGATAAGTAATTTATTCGGAGTGGGGGGCTCGCACGACCCCAACGACCCAACTCGGGAAATATGTTCCGGATAATACCATTCTTTCGGATCAGTTTATAGCACCTGATGCCTCCGATTCTGCAAGTTTCAAAGGGATGGACCGAGACTTTCTTAATCTGGTCGGATTATGTTGATTTACTTCCTATCTACGTAGAATATGCAAGGCATGTTTTCTGTGGTATTTTGAAAATGCTTATTAAAACCCATACCACCCCTGATAAACAGATTCAATTTTGATAAAGATATTTCCTTATCTTAAAAAATTTGCTTCTGCTATGCATACAAAATGAGATAACTTTGTGGAAAACGTCCAAGAAAATGTGGGTACGTAGTTCAATTTTAACCGAAGATTGCCATGTCGTGGTTAGATTTTTGGTAAAAATCTGCCTGATTAGATTGGTACCCATGAAGCATAACTTTGCTTTCTAAAATACCATTTTTATTTTACGAGTATAAATAAGCTTGATAACAGTACATTTTGTTTTTTCAGTACAAAGGTGTGTCAGTTTGTATCTACCTATAATAAAATTGCTATAAAATGAAACATTTTATAAGTTCCCGTTACGTTTAATAAAATAGGAACCTAAACTTATAATTATATAATTTTAGCAAATAGTTTATTTAGTAGTCATGAACGCATATAATAACATATAATAATAATAAACATCCAACAGGCACTTACATAGTCCTAATCCCACACGAGGATTTCCTGTATCATAGGTATCAGAAACTACGGGTATCAAAGTACAACAGCAACCAGTCCGAATCGAACCTACTCCTCTTGCGTCTCAGCGGCTACTCGCCAGCCGCGCCACTGAGGTTGTCAATACTTGATCATTGGGCCTGGTTTATAAGGACCAACGACTTATATAAACCATAAGACGATGTAAAACTGTTATATTTTACTCTAAAAGCTAATTCAAAGTTAACAGTCATAGTCATAACATAATCCTACTAATATTATAAACGTGAAAGTTTGTGAGGATGGATCTTTGTTACTCTTTCACACAAAAAGTACTGAACGGATCTTGATGAAACTTTACAGTAATAAAGCTTGTACATCAGAATAACGCATAGGCTATTTTTTATCCAGGTACCACGCGGGCGAAACCGGGGGCAGAAGCTAGTATATAATATAATAGTAATAACAGTGCAACCAACTTCTATTTTATTCAATCAACGGATTGTAGAATAAAAATAACTACTTTATATTCAAAGTTGGCACCTGTTTTGTGCCATTTTGTAATTAAGTTTAACTCGGCCGTTCTTCTTAATAAACAGGGTGGCTGGTAACCGAGTATTCAACAACAGAACGCGCACTCTAATTACGTTAATCTAGAAATAAAGTTATGCAACCGTATTAACAGAGTTGTTTTGGTGTAGGAGGATATGGCTCCGTCTCAGTCTTTTATTAACATCCAGGTATTTTGCATTTCTATGTAGAACAAAGTTTTGAAATTTAGTGGCGTACGAGTAACTTGGAACTTCAAGTATCGATGTACGAAAAAAATCCTTAACGAACCGAACGATGCAGTGTTTTTTATTATACTTTTATAATAAAAAAATACTGCTGCTACCAAGCAAAGAAATGGGGTTTTTAATTATTAAAATTCACGATTACCTACCCTAAATTCTGACCGCATACATAGAAGGGTTGGTCCCTGCCGCCGAATCAAGAGAAACCCATTCTGTCTTTATCGTTGTATATAAATATTTGACCAATAATTGTACAATATACGGTGTTCTCTTTTAATTTTATTGGTTGATATATGTATATTTCAAGTGTTCATTATGGTTTTTGCATAGATGTTTTTATTTTGAGTAAAATAAAAGACAATATTCAGTTTGAAAAAATATATTTTATGCCTGGAAGAGACAATTTTTTTTTAAGATGGTAACAAACCGTAAAGCCTCAAACTAGTAAAACCGTAAAGATCAAGTAATGGCCCGGTGGAACTGTGGCCGTAGCGGTGGCGATTATAAGCGAACTTATACTTGACAGTAATTTGATAGCAAATTTACCTTTGATCGCCACCACCAACATATCAGTTTAACTGCACTTCATTTGATGAACGGGACGCAGATCGTTTCGTCAAATTGTATCTGTATTTTTCATACACGCTATGTATGCTTAGAGGTGTACAACTTCAAAAATAAATCCTCAATCATGAAAATCATCATCGAATGACACTAACTTGTTATTGTGTTTACTTGCAAAAATCATATATCTGTAAACTCAACGATAAAAAGCAATTTCCTCGATAATTTTAATTTCATTAAACTCCGCGTTGATAAATTTATTGACATTTCTATAGGAAACTCGAAAATAATATAATTACGAATTTTACGATTTACCATGACAGCACGATAATACATTTTTTTAAATTCTGCATTTTGCCAATCATATTTTAGCAAAATTATGATTTCGTGTGGGCATGTCGCGTGTTTTTTTTATTTTTCAACTTATTGATGGTTCCATGTTGTGTAAAATACAGTGTGGGTTGAATAGTCAGACATAGGTCTGGAGACCATCTCATTCAAAATATAAACGGAGCGAGGCGAATATGAAACGGCGTAGCGTCTGCAAAAATACTTTAAGTCAGATACTTCACTCATTTTGCAGAAATTGATATTACTAGCTTTTAAGATAAATTATAAAAATATACCCATTGCTTTTAATTTTAATTATTATGAATGTCTGCTATAGCGATGGGTCGTCGACGTAATTATCGTAAACGAAACGAAACCGTTTATTTTCGTTCATCTACGAGTCCAACGACTGTTGAGTTGAATTCGTCGACTAGTCAATGTTTCAATTTCGTTATATTGATGGTCTATCTAAACTTTGTGACGATATCTAGCTACTCGATAGTATCTACCAGGTGATTATCTGACGTAGCTCGAAAGTAACTTTTTTTTTACATTTTTACACAGCATCTTCTAGCCCCAAAGTAAGCAGATCTTGTATCTTGGACTACATGACTGACATATACTATATACTACTTATTTTTTTTGTTGTAAATACATACATATTATACATAGAAAAACACCCAGATCCGAGACAAATATTTGCATATCTTACAAAAATTTGACCCGTGACAGAAATCGAACCCGCAACCTTCAGTGTCTGACCGGACCTTCATTTAAAAATACTTACATTTTAATCATACAAGAAGGTAGGTACTTACCTACAAAAAGTACAGATCAAACAGTTAGTTACCTAAAGACCGTTGCAAACGATTTATAGATAGGTATCTATTTATTTGCAATAAAAAACTTCCCTTCATACTTTTCCAGTTTCATTATAAACTCGTCTATGGACGCGTCTGGTCACGTCAGTTTATCCGTCTGCGATTTCAACTATTTGTGAACCGTCGATGCGTAGATTCAATGTAAACGGTTGATTCATCTGCGTGAACGTAGACGATTAATACCGTCTACGTTCACGCATCGTCTCGTCTCGTTGCCTGTCGATATGAACGTTGTCGAATCTCAGTTCAGTCGTCTACGATCAACTAGTTGAATGAGTGATAGTGAACCGTCGATGCGTAGATTCAACGTAAACTTTTGATTCTACTAGTTCGTTTATTCAACGCCCATCGCAAGTATGCTATCTTGATACAAATTTCAGTTTTATAAGTAACGCAGTTCAAAGTGAGTTGCGTTTAATATGCGTATCAGTTTTCATATTGATAGATATTTTCCCATTTCTACATCAATGTATACCAACTTAACGATTTTTTTTCAATTTAGTAAATAACACATTTTACTTTCAATAGGTATGCGTAACTTCAATAGTGTCACACAATGTCTAATTTAGTTTGCAAGAATTGAGTCTAAAATATTATTTATTAACCCTTTTTTACTGTAAAATGTGTCTCAATTGATCGCTTTAATATTTCCATCAAGCTTCATAATAACACGAGGACCCTTTAAATCCGTGTTTGTCATATCACCCTTCACGCTCCATTTTCAAGCAAAACTGCTTCAGTAGCGCAATGAATATTAAATTGTCTAAATGTCACTTGCAGACGGTATTTTGAAAGGGCAGACTGTACCTGCTATATTAGCTTCCGGCGAGAATGACGGCTGGCGCATGAGACATTGTATATCATTGAGCTTAGTGTATTATTTTCATTAGTTTAACGTATTATTTTATGATGCTTTTACAAAATTCATCGTAGTCGTTTAAAAAAAAAGTAAAGAAAAGTATGCAAGTTTAATTTCTTCTAAATTGACACGATTTGCAAAGCAAGATCATTTTGTACATATTTTTTTAAGTTAAGAAAAGATAAATGAAACGGATTGGCTTAAATCAGAATATCGAAAACTATTTTTTAATATAGTTATCAACATAAAAATAAAATTTAATTGAAATGGCATTACAAGAAATACCTACGAAAAGAGCTACGAAATGCTACGACGTAGCACTTATTAAAGCTGAAAACATAGCTTTGTTATATTCACTTTTTAATTTATTTTTGTTTAATTATAGTAGTTTTCGTTGCTAACGCTACCTTAAACCCTACCGATGGATAACACAGATAACAACTATCAACACAAATTGTAACCCTTGTTTCATCCGCCAAATTGGTTGCATTTCTACACAAATTTTAACACAAAACCATTGTGAACACACCCTATTGTACCAATGTAGCTATCTGCTACTGAAGTGTTAAATAGAAATTGACTTAATTTGTTGGCAGAAACATGAAAATCCCCCGAATTTCGTACGAGCCACCACCCCGACGAAAATAACGTCATGTTTTGATATTCTTTTGGATTATTTCATCGAGTCGGTAAATTCATAAGGCATGAAATCAGATTAAGTGCCTTTATGGTCTACTGTTCACAAATAATTTAACGTGATACATCGCCGTATAAATATCAACAGCAGGTAATTAAAAAATCAACGCATGCAACGTTCAAGCGCTCTGTTCAACAACAACAACGTACCGCCTACTCATAAAAACCAACTCATTCAAGAAGACTAGTAAAAAAACAAACACTGTTAAAAAACTATCAAAGTTGAACATCAATACCATTTAAATAATTATGAAATAGCGGACAAAGTCAAGGTTCTTGAAGCTTAGCGGAACTGCTTCAGTAGCCAACTCGCCACCTTGTCAAAAAGGAATTAAACTTTATCGGCCATAAAATAAAGTGTGATTTACAATAACGTGTAGGGAGTGGTTAAGTTTTTCTATGGGCCGCTTGAGGTGGATTGATGACAGCACGACCACAAGAATTGCTAAAGAGAATAATCGCTGCACGTTTTATTGGTCATAATTGTTGTCATAAAATGGTAACAAAATGTTTTTACCATCGGCACGAGTGCCGTGTTTATCTTTCCATACAGTGATCGTTTGGGCTTGCAATGATCGCCGTGGGAAACCAATTTTATGACCATTTAGTTATTTTAGATGAAATTTAGGTGTTCTTAATGCATAGTTTGCGATCGGTAGCGGAACATAACGTGCTGATTATTTTCATAAAAACTTTAACAGTTTTTCGATGTTCAAAAACCAGATTGAAATTTTAATAAAGTTACTCAGAAGTAATATCTGCTTGATACACAACACAGCCAGGCAATTTAATTAAACGCGCCATATAAGTAGATGATATAATACGCAGAATGTATGTAAGAGAATATATTAAAATATTTAATTAGGGTTCACGAAACACGCGAGACATGCCATCTTCAAAGGATTTTATCAGAGTTATAATACTTTGAACGATTCACGTTTCTTGGAATTAAATTCTAATATTTGTTGTTAAAGCCCACCTGTTTCTTTGTTTATTTAATTTTTATATTCTTTGATTTTAAAAGATATTTTTTGTGTAATTATCTTTGTATTTTTCTTGAAAATACAAGAAGAATAACATAGTGTTATAATATTTCCTGATCTGATATTCTACAAGTTCTATAGATTTTAAATTATTAATGAATTCGATTCAAGCGTGACTTTCAAGTTTATAGACACCCACGCATCGAGGCGTTGTCTATACCTGTGATGCGAGCAAGTGTTTGTTTCAACAACACACGTAAACACAGTTCAATAGAAACAGCTATGATGCTCCCTACAATTACCTAATGGTTGCCATTTTCTCACGTGAAGTCAGAGCACACATCGATTGACAAAAAACCAGTCAGTTTTAAAGGTTCGAAGTTTACCAGGAACCTTTATTTTGATACAAACTAGTTTTTTATTATTTTCTTGTATTTTTTTAACAAAATTACCCTTAGCAATTGTTGCGAAATATTTTAACATGAACATTTTCAAGCGAAGGTTGAACTGGTCACTAGTAAAGGTATTTAATAAATCTGTTTTATAAGTTCAGTTACTTTTCCGGGCAACGCCATTAGTGATCTGGCCGCTCTCATTGCTGCAGTAAGGGATATTTTCCGATTAGTAGGCGTAGTTCGATGTCCTTCCTCGAAGCCCAGGGCGCCGACTGAGTCGACTGACTCACCGACCGCAGCCGATTGTTCGGCAGTAAACGTCACTCGAATCGGTAACTCAACTATTTTATGGCCGACTTCGATAATATATAGGGCGTTGCGTAATTCTCCTTCAGCTTCGCCTTATGTGAATATCAGTGCAAATATTGACTAAACCTCAATTGTGTCTAAAGAAAAATATCGATCATTCGAGATTTTTCTTTAGACACATTTGGAGTCAAGTTCGATAAGACGATCGCTAAAATTCCAGATTCATATCGCTGGTGTAAGTGAGGCAAAGAAATGTTTGAATAGCATAAGAAGTCCCAGTTACACAGATGCGTTGACACTTTGTCAAATGAAAAGGAAACCAACATAAATATCATTGGCTGTTAATCTGGCGAATTTCCGAACGCAACTTGGCACTTTTTATAAACAATAAACGATTCCTGGTGGCTGTTAACAAGAAAGATGTGCTCTTACTGCTTCGGTTTATGGACAGTAAAATGGACAGCCGGCACGTGCCACGTTTTGCGCGACACTTTGACAAACCAAAATAAATTATAGACTAAAGGAAAACTATATCTGGCTCTGAAATAAATTATTTGACTAAACAGGTGGCTGTGAAAAAACATCCGTGTCTTTTAAAATAACCGTTTCATTTAACATAAAGGATTTGTAGATCTGGGTTGTCTACAAAAAAAATCACTAATAACATTCTAATGTTGGCATTCTAGTTCCGAGAAATAATTTTTGAAAATATTAATTTGCTATCAGTTAAGAGATAATCTAATTTCACACGTGATAAAACAAAACCCCTGCATTATCAGTCAGAAACAGTCATCTCCAGTTCTATCGATGCACTCGTGTCGTCGAACTCTCTACATGAGAACTCTCAACTAACTGAACAGGCTACATCTACATAATATGACACACATAAAATATAAGAAGAAAACATTAGGTTCAGAAAACGCACGAATTTACTATGATGCATTTGACAAAACATATTCCTAGACCAACTCGATTCAAGTTTTTCAATAGTCCTAGCAGTTGTGTTTTCCACAGTATATTCGTATGTTTGCATAGTACAAAGAGTCTGCAATAGAGCGAACGCAGGTACGCATTCAGATAACCAGCTTTATAAATAGGTAAAGAGCGTAAATAGAAGTGGTTGTATCGGCTTCGAGCCGCTTCCAATCGATACGCGATATTCTCGACCCATCTCGTCATAAATGACTTCGCATACCAACGAAAAACCCATCTTATTTCCCTAGAATTAGATTGTATTTTGAGCTTTAGGGAAACGGTCATTTTTTGCTTTACTTCTTAAATGCGAAGACGGAAGCGCACATACTTGCGTAGATATGTGTGTATGGGTAGTTAAAAGTTAAATACCAAACATGTTCACGTATAATTGGATCTTTTCTTAATCAAACTAATGGAAATGGCTAGGGTTAGGGTCGGTAATGTACCTTAACTACGTATTGGTTTGTAATTCAGGTGGGCAATCGTGTAATTTATCTAGACAAGTTTCATTAAGGATTAACGATCTGTTTGGAATGTGCTTCATAAAGAAACGATGGAGTTATGAGAATATCTAACTACTTAGTATGATCGGAACGTAGAAAACTCGTTAGAATTTGTGATATAATTCTATTGGACGCATTTGTACCACACTTGTTACGGGTAAATTAAATTAGTATTCCGTGGAGTTTTTGGGTCGGGATATTTCTGTATCAATTATTTTTGCTAGACTGAATCATAAATTTTGATCTAAAGCAAATAGATTTGTGTATTTCATTAATTTAGTAGAACATACTTACTTTCATCATCCTATTTTGACATGATATATTTATTTAATTCAACAGGCTAGGTATTTACTTCAGACATGTAGCTTATTACGTTACGGTTATTTATGTAATCTCTAGTGGTATTTTTTTACAAATTAGCGACTCAAACTGATTAAAACCCGCCAAAAGCCTACATTAAAATACACTGTTATTCAAAAAATACCAAAATGTATTTTGAAATTTCACAGGATCGGGGCGGCCCGTTATGGACAAAGTTTTAAATAAAGTCGGACAAGTTCTTAAATAAAATCTTAAAAGTTTTATCTCTAACTTTCGACGCACCTATTTGGCGCCGAACTTCTATTACTTTCGTGGAATGGTTATCTACATTTTGTAAGTAAATGATGCTGAAAGTTATTGGATAGAACATTTTATTAGTTGGTTTGCTAATAGTAAATGTAACAAAATATTAATCATACATAACATGTAACAAAATTTTATTAGAATTGAGTCAATACAAAAAAAAGTATTTGGTTAACACATTTTTTTCTGTGATAATCTTCTTTTCCAATATCTGTTTACTACGATTTGATAAGTTGCCGGAATAAACAGTCAAAATATTGCTATATAGCCAAGTGCTAAGTAATTGAAAAAAATATAGGAGACAGCTAGTAAAATAATATATAAAGCGGCGTTGCTTATCAAAGAATTTTACGACTCGGACCAGTACAAAACTGGATTAGAAAAATGAATAAAATCATTTTTCTAATCCTTCTGCGACCAAAATCTAACTAGAAACCTTCAATTTAATTTTTACGACCAAACTTTAATCTTTCATCTATAATTATAATTAAATATTTCGATCAGTAGAATACCGACGATCATCATTTGTACCGTCTTAAAATGTGCACGAGAATTCTTTTACGACTAAAGTTTTATAGCATTTTTATGGTATTTCAATTGCTTTGGGTTGACAATCCCATCCGTGTAAATTCTAGCAATATGTGTGTGAAGAATTTGAGATTATTAAAATGCAAATGTTAAGTTTGATTTCACTATATTTGAAAATATCAACAGGCTTTTTACGCAGAATCGCAAACATTAAAATAAAATTGCTGAAATGTTGATTCAGATCATTTAATTTTAAGTACTCTTTTTATTTAAATGAGTTCACCTCATTCGATTGGCACTACAGTAAGCTGAATTTGTTGCCTGATCCTTCTAGGCTTGGTCGCGCGCGAGTAATCGGCGTATAATTCACTTTCAAATTTTAAATTCACGTACCTAGTTTTTAAGTTGACGTTTCTATATGCTCCTTGTGATTTCAATGAATAAAACTTTGATGACTTTGACTTAATTTGCCAAAAATTTTGGCAAATCACCTTATTCTTTATGCTTGGTTCTTAGAAGAATATTTATATTATTTTTGCGTCTATACACGATGTTATTATATTTAAATTTTGAACCAGCTGTACCAATCATGTTTCACCTTGATCCCCATCTAAAAATTTATTAAACACACAAGGGACTAGGGAGGGTTTATTTGTATAATCGACAGATTAGTTACACGTGTCCACGTGGATTTTGTCCGTAATTTATTGCACAAATAATTTTTCACCGAGCTCCGAGAGCTTTTCTCAAAAATATTTATCTAATATATACAATCAGTGCCGCCTCATCACTTATGAAAAATCGTTTCTCTTTCAGAGTCCTCTATAAAAAGCTCATTCCAAATTAAAATTAAGGTCTAGCGTAACTGAAGAAAAGGATCATATATTTTTACAGCTCTACTCTAAGCAAACTAAACCGTCACTCTTTGCAACTAGAATCAGTTTCGCTTGTATTTTTTTGTATATATGACCAAGTTAGAAAACCAGTTGTCAAAATAACTGGTTGTTTTTCAAGATCCATTTGTGTGGTGCGCCACTCCAGCTCCGAATTATAGATGTTAAAATAACAAAACATGTCGATATTTTAGTCGTGTTAGATAAAGTGTTAATAGGAGCATAAATCTGTATGTTAACAAACATTTTTACGTGCATTTAGCTAAAAATAAAATATATTATAAATAATGCAGACTGAAAAAAACTTAAAAATACTGACGGTTAAACGTAAATTAAGTTTAAGCATGTCAATTAACATTGAAAATAAGTTGTAATACGTTAATAACGTAGTTTTTAAATGAATATGAACACAATATTTTAGTGAAGCTTGTAATGAAGGGTGATAAGATAAATCGTTAGCCAATGCAAGTATTCCTACAAATATTGTATTTCAATAAAATACAATATTTGAAGTCTATTGGATGTATATGTTAGTAAATATACGCATACATATGCAAGAACTCGCATACTACATAGCACACCTCCAAGAGTCAATTAACATCAAGTGTTATTGAGGCCGTATCTGAAACCCCGAGCCACTCAGATAGCCCCGCGTTCCATTAAAAGAAACCATAAAGTTACATTATTATGTGTTAATAATTTCAAGAGAAAGAACGCCCTTTTAGAGTCCCTGCGGCAGATTAAAAATTCATATTCATTTGTAGTAAATATTTCATTTAAACTATTGAAGAAGATTTGTTTGGTTATTGAGAAATGAAATTGTGTTTAACCTTATTGGGAGCGCTTCTTCAGTAGCTTAATTAGCAGCTTGCACGTGATGACCATTTCGTAATATTTTGTTGAATAAAATTATATTTGAGCCTTTGTTTGACTCATAAAGTTGACCCCATAAAATATCTGTAAATGGGTTTGTTTCTTTTTATATTTAATTATGCATAAAAGTAAGTGGTTATTGTATGGATTCTTCGAAATGTCAAGGTTCAAAACATCTTTATCTCCATTGTCTTAAAGTGTAAAGAGAATAAAAAAAGACAATATTGATAAACCATTTTCGATTATTACATTTTTGTTCATCTACGCTATGATTAAAAGGTTTAATGCATATGATTTATGCGGAAAACAAGCAAATTATATTTAGCCGCATCTACCTATGCTATGCGGCGCTAGGCAGGGATCGAAAGGCGTTTACACCGGCCCATCTCATAAAATCAGTATCTAACTGCTCTGCATAACATCAGACCTGTTTTGAACTAAACCGAACACACATGAAGTCTGTAGGTATTTCAACAGATTAAGATTACGTTTGACGCGTTATCAGCGTAGATAAAATGTGTAAATACCAAGTTCTTTATAAATTTTTCACGTGAAATATCATTACTTGGTACTGAATGGTCCCAGATAAAGGCGGTGTCCCTTTCGGATTAATTTAATTTATGCATTTTTTGTGCAAATTAAAAAATTAAGCTCTTAAATACGCAATTTTAACTGTGAATTGGACCTTAATTTTACTTTTTTACTTTCCTTTTTTAGAGTAAGATATTTTTGCTTAAAGTTTCGTTTCTCTCCCTTATTAATTTAGTAAGGCCATCCAATTACAATTTACTCTTAAGTTCTAGAACTTATCTGGAAAAAAACATACAAAGAAGCCAGCATACTTAGTTAAAATGAGGATAAGACTGCTACAATGACATAATATGTAATACGTTTGGCTGTCACTAGCCAAGGCCATTTTAGGTGACATTTAAGTTACCCCTAATCTCTCTGTTTCGTTTTTCTTTTATTAGTTCAGCTGTAAATTCAATGAAATAAGGTTAAAAACCGCATAACACTGCGTATTGTGAAAGTATAGGTACCATTGTTTTCTTTTATATTCGCTAGGTAGATGTGAAAGTTCGGGACGAAGCAATTCCCGTTCCCTCTCGGTGAGTCCAGGATGGCTTTTGGGATGGTTAGCGTTTTTTAGTTATTTTTAGAAATGCTTTTACCCTTTTAAAAGGGTGATTTCAGACGCAAGCATTTTCTTAGGTAATAATGGGGAAATGTTGAACGACTACAATTTAACACACAAGTGTAGGTACATATTTGATACATTACGTATTTTATAAGTTTTCTGAAAGTAATGCTAAGTTGCTATAATACTAAGTACATAGTAGGTACTAATTTGACTACTGTCTTTAAAAACAAAAAATACTGAGACTACGTGTTTTTACAGTTAATTAACAGAAATGTGTGGTCGTCACATATAAACATCTTATATTCATGTTAAGCAATATATAAACTTATTAATAACGACTTTTCTACCAATAAAGCTAATGTAAGTAACAACATTGCATACATCTTCTGATACGTTTGCCGTACGAAAGTCGAAAGCGATATCCCCTCGAACCTACCCCGTAAGTTATGCCCAAAGAGCCAATGTTTACCGCCAATCAAGTATCGTACTTTACTGCCCGCAGTCGACGGTAACTTACCGCAACGAGCGTAGGACTCTCGCTAATGAGACAGCAATTTCAGAGTAGCCCGTTTTCTGTCAAATACTCTTTGCAGGAAATCTGTTTTGTTTATGCTACTGACTGGCGGAAATTATGACGAGTTTTTTTATTTACGGCTTGACAGTTCATAAAAGTTCTTTTGTTATTTTAAAACATGAGTATGATTTTTTATCAAAGAAACCGCTGAAATGTTCGCGATATTTTGTGTACATTATTTTTCCGGTCAACGGACTTCACGGACCACTTTGATCTTCACATATCTACATTATAAATTGGGTAGAACTGTATAAGAAATTCAGCCCTTCCTTCCAGCCTAAATAGTTTATAAGAAATAAAGGGGATGCTGGGCACAGGTACCTAATTGAGAAATGGGGTTCCTTTTTATATCAACGTAGGTAAACATGTGAAGATATTTCACGCATCTTTCTTTTTAGCTTATTTTTAAAACAAGAACCAATATATTATAACATCGGCCGAAGGTATTTTATATTTGCCTATAACCTAAAATTTAGCAACATTGAAATTTAGCAACATTCGATATTTACAAGTTTAATATGCGAAGTTTCAGTGCTTGTAAGTAATTTTCCCAATAAATTATAGGTAGGTGTTATATTCTGATCTCCTACGCACGAGTTGATTCATCTCACCTTAGTGTAGGACTAAACCACATTAAATACAAACAGTTTATAATTTACAGTCACTTCATGAGGCTGTTATCGTAAGACTTCTTAATGGAGGCTAAGTAGCTTCCACTAAATCAATTGAAACATTTCAGCCCACTTGATAATTGCAGCCGACTTTATGATGATAAAATCGTATGTTGGTGTCGCCATAATACAGTGCGGTCTACTTACATAACCTATGAACTTAAATGCAAAGAGCGTTAATATGAGACCAGACTTTTAGTCGCTGTGTATGGCGACTTCTTAACTCTATTCAGGTGTATCCATTTTAGCCGTTACTCAAATAATACGAAGCAATTACTGAACAATCTTAACAAATCAGTTGGATATCATCATGTTCTGAGATTGTCCTTTTTCATTCTGCATATGGTTACAGTAGCAAAGAAAACTTAAAGGTGATAACTACTTTTAGAATAGAGTTTCTTACTTTACAGTTGCTTTTGGAATGAATTTTTGCATGTCTATAAAAAAACATAACTGGCATGTTCGCTCTGCAATGAGTCGCGTTTGATATATTGTTTCTAACCTAATACCAATAAATTAATTGATTGTGCTTTTGGAAACAAATCAATCTACTATCTATTGGGGTACTACAGGGATCATTATGTTTATTCGAAAATTGGTAGTATATTTTCGTAATAATATATTTATATGTTAATTGATTCTTAGACAGTGAAAAGTAATATTAGTCATAATTCTATTTACAAATAATTGAAGTACTCGTATATTAATATAAAGTTATATTCAGATAAACACTGTCTCTAAAACCACTTATTCGGCTTTAATAAATTAAGTTACAAGTCAAAGTTTTCCGTGTTATTATTTCCGCTTATTCAACACGTGGATACGTGTTAAATAAAGACGTGCCGTAACACGTGCCTAGGAGGCAAATATGTATATAGGTAATTAGAAGATTATTCCTATCCTACAACCTTTTCAGAGACAAACCTTGAGACCAAATTCCTCATACGTAATGTTTTGGCCCAATTTGTCCCCCGAAAAAGCTTGTTATCATATAAAATATACAAAAAGTTTTTAGAATTTTCAGTGACAAAATAAATGCATAGAAAAATTCTTTCTTATTATAGGAAAGACGGAGGGACTGGGATCACACGTCGCGCCTACATATTTTATTGACCCTGTCTGGAACACACGAGAAAATGTACCAAAGACACATTTGCAGATTATTTATCAGAAGATATTAAAGAAAAAACATATTTTTCCGTAACAAGTAAGTATTTTTAATGAACCTATCTCCTGAGGTAGGTACGAGTGCGCATTTGTATTTATTATATTTTTAGAATGTGTACTTGTTTGAAGTAATTTATTTTAGTTTGTTTATCTGCAAGTATTACCTTATATAGGTAACAGTGGTAGATAACCGTTTTTTATATTTTTATTATAAGTATCTGGGTACCTATTCCAGTGCATAGATGATGACTTATTTTTGATTTGCCAAATAAAAATATTTTGTGTCTTTATATGTCTATGTTGTCATAAACATTGTTTAAAAGTCCTTTTAATAAATGAAAAAGTAAGTATTTTGTGAGTACAAGTGTTGAATATTTGTAAGCTTCCAAGATATCTTTTATGGCAGAACAATATAATGAACTTGTAAAAATCTGTTTTATATTTTGATTGCAATGAGAAGTGAAATAGTTTCATTTGTAATAATTAAAATGATATGTATTGCACAATTATTCACAGTTTAGTTAAGTTTGAGAAAAATAATAACAATAATAAGAAAACAGATTGTCACTTTCACTACAACAATTTCTCGGTTCACCCCTTGTGTGCGAACCCTAGTACTTTATAGCATATCAGTCGGTGCGGTATTCCCAAACTGCACTTCAGTTCCCGACCAGCATATATAATACGTGCCCACCTATATTTATTGTACACCTTCCTTTCCATTCCGTAAAAGTAAGGTTGGTTTAAGTCGAATTTTTTGGCTGATATATCATGTAAATAAATACGTAATTTTGTAACAATTGCTTCTAGAGCAGCCCTGGTTTGAGATTTATAAATAAAAATACCAGGTTAGTACCAGAGCATTACAAAAATATTGTCTGTTTACCTAAATTATTAAACCTACATTACTGAAAGTAACTAAGCTTAATATTGAGGTTATCACTGGATACGTGAATTATTTATGTAAATATTAAGAGAAGGTATACGGCTTTTGCTGTTGAAAATATTATAAGATATTATTTTTTTTCGAAAGGATTTTATCGATCGGTTTTGTACAATTCACTTTTTTGAATTTCACTCATAAATCAATACTATTATGCAATGAAGCATCTGAGTATAAAATGGATAATCAATACATTTATTGCTTTACATAGTAGGTACATAGATGGTATTTATAGTTAGGTATAGATGGTGTTAGAAACAAGTATTATTTTACTACATTTGAAAACCCCCAACGTGTTTTCACATATTGCAGCACTTTCTAGTGACGCGAAGCGATACAACTTTAAAAGTTAAGAACCATTCTTGAATACATACAAATCGATTGCAAAAAACCCGCATAAAAGTCCAATTAGCCGTTTCGGAGATAAATGGTAACGGACAAACAAACAAACACTGAAACAGTAACATAAATAACATCTTATGGCAAACGAAAAACGCGCTTCTTACGTCGGGGATAAAAAATATATGTCAAGATGTGCCGCTGCAAAAGACGTTAACTTTGGATAGGTTACCTGTTTAGATAATATCAAGGCTTGTGAAAAAATACTAATGTACTATGGGGTATATGATTATCTTTTATATTCTCTTTTTATTATTCGTACGCGTCCATTAACATATCACTGAAGTAATTGCATGTATTTAGGATTTAAGTTTAAAATTATGGTTTTATGTTAATTTAATTTCATAATTAAGCCACTAATATAATTTTAATTAACTGTTAAAAGACTCACCAGTTTTCCGTGAGTAACTGTAGCACCTATCCTACAAAAAAATATTCGAATAAACCATAGATTTATATCAACAATATAGGTATGAATGGAGTATGTGAACGTGACTGTTAAGATCTACAAGCTGTGATGAGAGTCAAGATCATGATGTAAATCAGTAGGTACTATTTAAGACACCATCCGTTTGTACGTGAGTTTGATAAAATCTCGTATTATAAACGGAATTTAAAAACAGCTTGGCACGTATATATGCCCAATTAAGTTGAAGCTCTGGCATGCCGATCGACTGCGGTTGTTACTGACATAAATTCCTATGACATTACAGATTAATACAAAGCAAAAACAAAACAAACGGTCACGAACTTATATACCCATGATGTGCATCCTTAGATCTATACTCAGTACGTAGGATTGTAAGGATTACCAGTAGGGGTTAGTTAGAGGCACATCTAAACAATATTTAGCATGTTTCCCCGTTTTGCATACTAGTTAGAATTTCACGTGACAAGTTGCAAGCTGTTGGTTCTCGGTAATTCTATTATTTATCAATGTTCTAAGGCTAAGTTCGTTTTAACTTATTCGTCTATGTAATATTTTCACCAGAAGTTAGTTATTAAAAAAAGTATATGAGTAGTATATCAGTCATAGTTTCTATAATACAAGCTCTGCTTAGTTTGGAGCTAAATGGTGCTGGATGTAAAATATCCAGCATTTTTTATTTATTTATTTATGTTAGTGTGTTTGCTTACTATATTTTATATTTTATTTGTTTCAGAAGTGACACAGATCCATCCCAATCAACTTCAAGCGCTCACATCAGAATATTAAGCAAATCGACCAACATAAATTGAGTTTATTCCTGCAGATATATCTAAACAAAGTCTCCATGCGAAAGTTATGTTAACGAAAAATAATCGCCACGCAAAGTTTACAGTGTTCAGACATCTCAGGTTACACTGAACGTGTGCCACTATGATTAGTAGGTATAGACAATATAGTTTTTGTTTGTCCCACAGATATTCCAATACCATTCATCCGATTGCGATGAAACTTTGGTGAGTTTTAGTCAAAGGTTTCTGTGTTGGTAAGGGCACGCGCAATTTGGCACGGTCACGGCGACGGTGGCGGTGGCCTTAAAACATTTTTTAAATGTAATTATTATTAACAAACTATTTTGGACAAAGAACACATTATTTCTGCTAGTTACACATGCTGACTAGCAATTAAAGGGCTGATATTTTCATTGGATAGTGAAAACTGATACAAATTTTATTATTAAAATAGTTGTTAGTTTTTTTGACTATTATCGTTTATTCCGCTTTTTTACAAGTCCAACTAATAATAAATTATGATTATCTGATTATTGAAAATAATGGGTTCATAATGTTTTATTTTTATGACGATTTTGTACTGTTATAACATTCTTAACTTTATATAACAGATAAGTTTGGGTGAATAACAATGTAACCTAATATGTTTACTTTCTAGGCTTTATCGCTGAAAATCACTATTAGGTATGTGGCATGACCGAAGTCGCATGTGTTCGCCGCCTGAGTCTTTCGGTGCACGCTAGTTGCGCTACTAAGCGAAACCTAGTGAACATTTGCCTATAGGCACAGCCTGCAGTATTTTCATAGTTTTATAGTTGACTTGAGGCCCTGCCAACTCACTTTTGTCTCGCTCTTAGAATAGATGACTCGTACTAGAAAAAAATAATTAAAAATAAATGATAGAGTAATTTGTGAGAACTTTTTTGTATCTACGCTTTTTAATAATTTTTAATAACTAGCTTATTCTGTAAAATTAACTATTTACTTTAATTTAAAGTTGTGCTAAATACCTATTCATTTAAATTATTGTAATTAATGTTATTTCTATAAAATTATTTTTGTAAATAGTGTTAGAGCTTAAAAAGTAAAATTACGATTATGCATTTTATTAGGAAACTATGCATAAAATTGAGTAGGTTTTTGTGATCTATTAAATGCTTTCTTGACGCTTTTTGTTTTATTTTCCGTTTCATAGTTTTATTAGGAAAAAAATATAAAGCACTTTTTGTTAAGGTCTAGTTGAAACATTAGAAAACTATCGTTAAATTTGGAGTAGGTTGGTATGACATTATTTAAAACAAAACTAATTTTAATTATAATTCTGGACTAAGCAATTTTGATTAGTTTTGACACAGTTATTAATACTGTAGTATATTTCTAGTATATTTGGCTTTGTTTTAGGACTTAGCATATAAATTGAAAGCTGTCAGAAATCAATAGTTGAAGTGGAAATGTTTTGCATCCAAAATTAACAATCACTGAAAGATAGTACGAACCAGAACCAGATATTAATTGTTTGAAGTCGGTGGATGCAGGTTGTTCAAGACCGTTCGTCATGCCATACTTTGTGGTGGTTTTAGTCCAGCAGTGGACTTCTATAGATCGTTGATGATAATGTGTAATCTATTGATACTACTTTGGTTGGATAGTTTCATATCCAATGGAATGTGCAATATACGAAACTCGACAAAAACCGAGTTTAAATTGTTCATTTTACGATTATTGCGTACTTCGATAGTAGGCATCTTTTGAATACAAATTTGCAACTCCAGCATACTCACGCGAATCGCAAAACGAACTGAAACATACCCTATTGAACTAAAAATACAACAGAGAGTGCCTTCTAAAGAAACTTCACTTCAATAAGGCTGGTTACATACGAAGTTAAAGGTAAGTTTACAAGCTAATAAAGACAATATTTAAGGTCTGTCTTCATATCGCTGTTGTGTCCTAGTGCTAAGACAGCAGTTTTATTTCAAAGAAGCTGCTTGCTGTTTTATTTTGTCGGGTAACTTAAGTATGACCTTTTGTTGTTGCTGGATACCAATTTTATGTTTTGCAAACTTATGGTTACTTCTTAAATACAGCTATAATCTAAAACCTTATTTGGTCTTAACTTAACCATTCCTTATTTCAAAAATTGTAAATCTACATTATAGAAATTGTATGAGAGGAACAACGTTCTTTGAACTAACGCAGGCAGTTTCTGGAATATGATATTTATACACTGAGTGTATTGAAATTTAAAAAATATATAAATGTGTGTGTACATTCACATACATAGTAATAACCGGACCTAGGATTCCCTGTATCGTGGGTGTCAGGAATTTTGAGTACCTTGATATCACAACACCCGGATCTAGAATAAATAGCTGCAGAACATTTGTCCCGCACCGGGAATAGAGCCCGCACCTCTTACGTTTCAGCTGGTTACACGCTTAATATATTTTTAATTTTATCAACTGATAAAATAAAACTAACATGTATAAAATATTAATTCTAATATAATTCAGAGTTACAAGTTTCAATTAATATAATTCCTCAATCAACTTCTCATATAATACTAGATTCGGCGAACAGTTCCACTAGCATGGTAGTCAGATTAAAAGTAGCCCAGGTATTATTCTAGGTTGATAATAATACGAGTAGGTAAATCTGTTCCAAATTTTATGCAAATCAATGCAGCATTTACGAAGATTATGAAAGCATTTTAGGAAAGCTTTTTTCTGGTAATTTATTAAATCAGTTGACCTATAGATAGGTATATACAATTAATCCATCAATTGTATATACCTACATGTACAATTTAGTAATAATAAGATACCTACTTACAAAAAACAGCATTAATCATCAAGTTCTTCGATAGTTCTAGACTATTATCTAGGAATACGCATTATCCACGGAATTAAGATATTCATGGCATGAAGTCTGCTGTGCCATTAGGCAATTGCCTTCATGATAGACATAGTAGAGGTTATAATAAAGCGCATCACTTACGTTAGTTAGGTGACCAACACTCCGACATATATCATAACATTCGACATTTATCATAAATTAAGTAAAAAAACAGCCAACAGATACATAGGTACATACACATTCCTGACCCCACACTAGGATTTCCTGTGTCGTAGGTATCAGGAACTACAAGTACCGTGGTATCACATATCTTGAGTCGGAATAAATATCTGCGGAACATGCAATAACCTGTTCCGCAGCGAGAATTGAACCCGCACCTCTTGCGTCGTAGCTGGCTACACCGAGGTCGTCAAAAGTGTTAACAGCTTTACCTTTGGTGTAATGAAGATAAAACTTATACGTAGATACCTACTCGTTAAATGGACTTGAAAAATGGTCATAAATTATCCAAAGTATATAATAAATAATTAATTGAAAGAGTCTATAGGTGGAAAAGTTTAAATTAGGTACCTAATTTGTAATGCACTTATAAATTCATATGAAAATGTTACGCATGTGCAAATATAATATTCGGACGTGCCTCCATCCTACTATCTTGGATTCTTTAGAAGTATAACCATCTTAGAGATAATATTAGTGAGTTGGTTGTATTTTTTATTTAACCTCCTCAGCACAGGCTACTTTGTGCTACTAGATCTAAGTTATACTATGCCAGTAGGCATTTGCCTCCATCGTAGATTTTATCCAACCAGTCACGTATCCGCGATCAAACTAGGACTTCTCTACAAATATGATACGCTAATAATTATTATGGTAAAATACATTAGTATTCAAAATAATGGTGTTTATTTACATAATTAATGCGATATTACAAATAGATTCCGGCAATTATTTAAATTAGTGAATTTTTCATGTATTCATTATCAACAAAATATAATACACATCTAATGACCTCAATGTAAATAATTGATTTTGAAAACGAGTTAATTTTTTTTTCTGAATATTGCATGGAAAAATACTTGACTAAGTAATAAGTAACTTAAGCGCCTACTTTGAGATACTTAGTATAGATAGACTATTTTAAATATCAACCTATCCACACCAACTAACCATGAAGCCGGCATTTCGTGCAGACGTTTCCGTTTAATAATGATCTGGATCAGTTGAGCTATCTTTAGATTGCAGTGGTCTTAGGTGACTAAAATATTTCAAATATTTCATACTTACCTTAGTAGGTGTGTAGTTGTATCATTATTTATAATAATAAATACCGTTAATTAAAAAAGGTGTTTCGATATTGCAAAAAAGTAAAAATCTGTAGTTTTTGCTTACTCCTCCGGGAAATAAGCGTCACTTATGCAGTTTTGTAAACACTTTTTCACATATAAATGCTTTCTATTTTAGCTATAAGAACCAAAGTAAACGTATATATTATAAAATTGAATAATGGATTGCTGAATCGATTTGAATGAAATTTATAGTAGACTAGCCTCTGCCCAAGGCTTCACCCGAGTGGTACCCGGATAAAAAGTAGCCTATGTGTTATTCTGATTACTGTAAAGTTTCATCAAAATCCGTTCAGTAGTTTTTGCGTGAAAGAGTACCAAACATACTTCCTCACAAACTTTCGCGTTTAGATTAGTTTATAATAGAAATAGTTCGTGATTTAGAATACTAGATTCATCATCATCATCCACAGCCTGACTGCATCCACTGCTGATAATAAACCTCCCTCAGTTTGTGCCATCCACCACGATCCAGCGAATAATAGACTAGGCAGTCTAGTCGAATACTAGACTAGGTAATCTTCGTGAGCTGCGAGTAAAGCTAATCAACAAATAAAATAGAGAGATGAATTAAGCGATTGACCAACCGCCCGCCGTTAATAAGCGAAAACGGGTAATCGTTTGTCTATATAGACCCAAGACTCTCAAATTGATTACCAAGTGATGGTAAGCGTGTGCTTAACCGACTATGTAGTTGATGTGGTGATACTGACCATAATAACCGATCGTACCCACCTATTTATTGTTATGGTCCATATAAACCACAGCCTTGATAGACAGCTAGTTCATTAACAGGCGGAATTTTGTCATGTGAAAATTCCCGTCTTTTTTTTAAGACAAAGTTTAAAAACATGACAAGCCTGTCACGGTGGATTGGGTGTGTGGTGTATAAACGCTGTATAGATACAATGCTGCCATATGCAATCAATTTCGGTACGTTTAACTCGATTTATCGGACTAGAAGTTAGACTAAGCCAGCTATTTCTATACCAGCTGTGTATAAACGCTGCATAGGTACAATGTTGCTATAAGCAATCGATTTCGTCATTCGGAACGTTTAAATCGATTTACCGGACTAGAAGCAAGTAGGTATAATCGGGCTGAATCGTTTTTATAGGCAATTCACTACCACGTATAACGGAATGATGGTGCATTGAATTATTTTTAGTGTTCCGGACTTGGGTAAGATGGTCATACACTTGAGGAATTGATTCTCTTGAACAAATAAAAATATTGTGGTACATATTCCACAGTAATTTAGCTATATTACCCAATAGTAACCTACCAATTCATTAAAATTATTTTCATTTCAATAAAACTTTTATTAATTATGGCATGGGAATGGCATCTAATTACAGGCAAAATAATAGAACTACTTTTAAAATCCAATTTAATAATTAGAACCCTAGATACTTACCTACAGGTACATAAAAAAGTTAAATTAATTTTTAATTTTAAAACCACTTTCCGTTGTTTATTGTAGGGCCCTCTATTGACTTATGGCAAAACCTATCTAAGGACCATCCTTGAAATCATATAAAAATCGATTGCAAAAAAACACAATATTTAAATCGGATAAGCCCTTTCGAGGATAAAATGGTAACATACAAATAACGCAACACAATTTTGCCAAACGCATATACGGGCTCCTTACATCGCAGGTAAAAAAAAAATCTTCCAGAGAAAATAGAGTTCAAGTTACCGAGACGGCTGCGACGCGACACACAAAAAAGGCTGCGACGCGACGTTACCTCGTTAAGTAGCAATCCTAATTTTACGTATTAATTACCTACATAACATGTTAGTACCCTCGTAGCACTATACAATAATAACAGAAAGATATTCCGATAAGTAAAGTCAGTTTTTTGAATGCCTCACATATTTTTTTCATCTTCCTAAAAGCTGTAAGCTGTAAATAATATTATGTTTTATTTGATATCCACCACAGGTTTACACTGCACACAAAAAGAGTCATCTTAAAGTTCCGTACTCGAAGGTTGCCAATGGGACTTTTTTAATAAGCAACACTATCGTCCGTTTATCTGTTTGACATAGGGTTTTTTTACGGGTATAGTAACAAGTAGCTTGTTGATATCACAGAATATAATGACTATTTAGCCTCTATCATGGCAAATAATAAAATACCGCTGATAGAAGTCCCTATTAAAAAACGTTGTGAAATGCAACTATCTTGATAGGGTACTGAAATTTGTGTTTCTATGGCGTGGAGGTTCCTTAGTGTGTTCAACTCTCATTTGATCGCTAAGATTATACCTATAATAACATAATGCATATATTTAAGTATTATTTAAGAATCTCGAAGTTGTAGCTAAAAAAAGGAGTAGGAACTTATCTGCCTTATTTATTTATTTAATTGTAAAATGTCACAAAATAAATAAATAAATAAGTAATCAAGTAACTACAGTGGCGTCGACTCTACCTACCTTATCATAAGTGGCTGAACTTAACTATCTACCGTGGTAGAGTGACTTTACTTTTCTTCTCGACGATACAGAGAATAGGCCAATGCCATTGTAACTATTAGGTAATCTGTTTCGGGTGCCCGCGAGAATAGGGGAGCGAGGGTCTAACCAGATACGGGCATTTAAAACATACCTCGGCCTGTCAATTGTTCAAGGACAAACAAAAAATAAACCAACAGCTGATAATTGAGAGAGGAGAAGTTTTGTGCACGTATTAAGGGCTTGACAAAAATGTATGAAAGAGCTACTTAACACCCAATAATGTTTTTAACTTTAAGACATCTAATTCTTTCTATAGGTTTAACAATATGTAGAGTAACTGCTCTACCATTAAGTAATTTATACAATAATAAAAATCAGAGCTAACAGTTGCAAGCTCGCTCGTATTTTCTAATATCTTCTAGAATATCGTTTTTTCCAGAAAATCGTGAGAAATCTATTCCGTTAAGATCCCATAATAACCAGCTGACCCTTATAAGAAAACGTTGGCATCCCGCCATCTAGCGGAAAGTGGCTGCACTACGTAACCAAAAAGCGCCCTCTGCTGACAGCGTCCAGAAAATACGTAATTGCGTACCACTACACAGACACGTGTTTGCGGCTCGCTCACTCGCATACGTAATAAGAGAAAGAAGAGAACCACCCAAGATGTCTTCTAAATTGGCTTTTTAAAATGCGCGCTGTTGATTGGTCAACGTTTGAGAGACTAAACTAGTATTTTCCAGATCACGCCAATCGAACACGGGCGAGCTTGCGAGAGAAGACCGCCATTCTATTTTAGGTGTGGCTCGGGCTAAGAACCTCCTTTATATTCCTGACGTATGCAGTCATTTGAGTTATGGATGATGGCGTAAGAATACGTGTATTTATAAGAAATCTGCTGATTTTTCTTTTGGGTACAATATTTTGAGAGAAAAAATAATGCTGAGTGATCAGTAGGCAATAAAACTTGATGGTATTTTTACAACTCGCCTGAAGGTAAGTAGGTGGGTATTTACCTACTTTGTAGGAATTTTGTAGGTAAGTTATTTCATATTAGTATAGGTACCTAGTCTGCATAGGTAGGTAATGCAAAAATAAATAAGTAATAGGTTCCATCAACATTAGGTGTTTACTTACAAAATAATGTCAGGCATTTTTTTTGTTACTTCATTGCAGAGGGAAAACTTCTTCTAGTGAAGCCATTTGAGAAATATTAAATAATAACTGGGCTACCAAGAAAAAAATAATTTCATGAACTCACCGACATTAGACGGTAGGTACCACCACGGACAGAAATGATAATAAGATGGTCAGATGGAACCTGAGAAGGCACACCGTGTCATTTACATTTACCTTCTGAGGCAGGTACAGTCCTCAACAAAATTACTTTTAATTTTTATAGTTTTAATATTGAGTCTGAAACATTAGGTACTGAAGCTTATTTTTAACTACTGAAACATGTGACATAATAAAACGAATTACGAACTGGTTTACAAACAAAGTTCTCTTATAAAATGTTTGCCCTAGTCAAAAAGTAATGCAAACGCATTATTTTATTTAAACAAATTTATGAATGAAGTGTGGTTTTATTCCTCATACTAAACTTGACCTAAAAAAAGGTCCTCGTGGGAATTTCACTAGGCAAATGAATTCAAGTGGCGCTTGGAACGTCACCTCGTAAAACTGTGGCTGAATGAAACATCGGCCATAATTGGCACATTAAAACGTCGACCATTGACAAAATTTTATTGACACTGTAAGGATACACACAACAGGTGACCGTAAGTTTTTACGAGCAATGTCAGACGCGTGCCATGTCATAAAACAACGTTCAAATCGTAAAATCGTAAGAGCTGTTTAAATTGCCCCTAATAGAACATTATAGTTGTCTCAACGACGTGTTTAGTTTTATGTGATTTTGTATAAGTAAGCGTCTCTATAAAACAAAATGACACCAACAAAATGGCAATAAAAATAAACAGTTGTAATATATCTATCTAGATGGACGTAAGTAGGTACATACAATGTATTATATGTAGATGTTGTTATTTGGCAGCGAAGAAGATAAAACAGTCGTAATAATTAGATACTTTGGTACAATTACATTATTTGCAGAAGTATTAATAATTACAGCTAGGAACAAATTATAAAAAAATAATACATGAACAGTTAAACCATGTAAATAATATAACAAACGATGTAATAGATAAATAATTGATAAAAACATCAATGTTTCATTAGTGAAAACGCCACAATTATTATATATTGATTTAAGTACAATTTTCATTTACAAATTAAAGAACAAAGTTATTATTATTAAATTTACCCCAAATATTTCGATTTATTGGGTCTCGAAAAGGCATCTTCACCTTCCTATCAACATTCAAGAATTTTATAAAAACATGTACCTAAGTATTCCGTATTCTGCATTTACGCAGGCCTTGAATTATTTTGTAAGTGACTGTACCTTTCTGCCCCTTGCACTATGATCCGGCAAGAGGAAGATATTTGATACTTTATGAAGGTTTTTATTATTAGAATATTCAGACACCTCTGACTTGGGTGAAATAATTTCTTACTTATACATAATCCACACATAAAATAATGTGCTTAGATTTTTCTAACCACTTTATCTAAGCATTTTATTCAACATTAGATGAAGTTTTTTTTCACGTTTACATCTATATATGTGTTAAACTTTCACCTGTAGGTCCCTGGATTTGATCAACTTGAAAAAATATATAAACAATGATAATTTTTCAGATAGAAAAAATGCCAACTCAATTTGCATTTTATTTGTACCTTAACAATCTATACCTTATCGAAACCCTCTGAATAAAATTAGATATCGAAGCGGTCTATTCAAAAACAGGCTAGCTCAGCGGAAAAATAACGAGATGGGGTCTGCCCGGGCTCTGGGGTCTAGTCTAACCTGAGCGCGAGTATTGCATTGTGGAAATGAACTTACGTTGATTTTCTTTATTGCACGACATCCATTTGCTTTGTATATCTGTAACAAGGAAAAACTTATTTATAATGTAAGCATTTTAAATTAAAAATTAGATCCATAATATTGTGTCGTTTGTCAAGAAAGGAGTGAGTACTGAGATGACGTTTGATAGAGGAGAGTGAAAGAAGAAAACTTGTTGTGTCGACCCCACGAATGTGGGATAAGGGCAAGATAATGATTAGGTATGATTGCATTTTTTTATCAACCTAACCTAGGTTATTTGTCAAAAATAGTAGAGACAAAATGAGATTAAAATCAAAAATGGTTTTAAATTTTTTTTTCTCTCGGGGCTCGATTTTCACAAAATATGATTAAAATTTTTTAACCATGTCGTTTTTGGGAAGGAAGTTTTTTTAAATTTTCGGCTTCTTAAACTTATAAACAAAAATATTGATTAAGCGGTACGAACAATATGAAAAATTATTCTTATTTTTATCGAAATAAAATCGAATCTAATGATTCTGGTGCACGTTATTCAAACAAACATCTTTGATTCAAAAATGAACATTTAAAAGTCAAATTTGGACAAATATCGGAACCTGGCACATGTGGTTATTCAGTTTTGTTAAAAGAAAATGGAATCGCTAAGAAATTCAAAAAAAATTAATATAAATATTACAATAATAAAGAAAGCTTTTATAGCCTATACTGATAACTGAGAGGAATCAAGGAATTACTGTGCGTATCGTATAGGTAGGTATTTAAATTGTATTTACTATAAATTCAAAATCAATATTGCGTTAAAATATGGACTTCTAGCAAATAACACTTCACCCACACTTTACTAACTAAACAACATATTTTTAAAAGAACATTACTAAATCTTTTAACATTCCACTTCTGTTCAAACGAAAATAGAACCGTCTAAACGTGCCTAAAACCAACATAAAACTTTACCTTCTATTCCAAAAGTTTGTCAGCCCTCCTTCACATAACTTATACATTATATCTGTATCTACCTACACCCATAATTATGGTAGTAATACTTAATTTGTGGTTATAATGACGACATGTCTTTTAATTAATTTCAAAATTTTAAAAATCAGAGCGTATAGAATAACTTATTTTTAATGAATAACTTTATGTATCCTTCATTATATCTACATCATTATATAAATCTACATTTACTGTGTGTACTCAGGTATACCTAATTGACATTTTGAGCTTTAAAACCCGTATATCTTTCAACAAAAGAAAAATAATCTATTTTCATGGGCTCACCGATGAACGAGTTAACCAAGTCCAGTAGCTAGTAGGCGTATACATTAATATACCTACTAAAATGGTAGTAAAGCATGCATAAATTTGTAGAACTTTGTAGTATAATAGTATTCGGTAAAACAGTAAAATATGCATACGTACTTGTAGTCGAGAAACAGTGCGACTAGCGTCATATCCATGGCAGTGAGTGTATACAATGCAACAAACTGAAGGATTCCGTCCAGATAGTCTATAACACCTCATCACCTGGGCTCGTCTTCATCGAGCTGTAAAACCCGTCTGCTGCTCGTCTACGGCATTTACGACCGAACGATACATATAAAAATAACAATCTCCCGCTATTATTACAAATGATACACACTTTACGAGCGCGAATATTTACGTTTTTATTTGAAATGTTTATAGCTTGTTGTGCAACTTAATAGCGTACTTGAACTTGCTGGGCTAGTGACACCGTTTGATCCAAATCGCGTTTTATTGTTCTACTCAATGGACGGACGTTGTTTTACGAGCGTGTCGTAATCTGTGACGCTTATAAGTCTGCGTACTACGTTCTCGTGGGTCACTGAATGCGCTAAACTTTTCATTTTATACCGTTTAACAGCTCATAGTTACACGCCATATAAGTTTCAATTGAGTTTTAAATCTATGAATAATCTATGGCTACATCGAATCATTTGCCGCAAAGTTTATTTATTCCGAGTAAGCCTTTTTATTATTTTCATTGTAGTTTCAAATAACAATTTTTCGAGGAATGATCACGATAGTTCCATCAAGCGGTGAAGGCATCAACAAATTTATTTCAGGTGCCATCCCTCGCTCGTTTATACGAGTTTACCCTCTTTGTGTAGCCTATTTGTATCCGGTCACATCGAAAAACGATGAGTAGAACGCGTCGCACCCCAAAGGTGCCCTTGGATAAAATAATAAGAGAGGAAAAATAGTGTCAAGACGTACCGACCCTGAAATTTGCATTATATTACGTTTTCATAATTCCAAGGTGACCCTTTCTGGGGACAAATAATAGGTGGAGTGCATCTGGGTCCGTGTTAAGGGACATATTTTTATTCGATTCGAGCTTTCGTAAATATTTTTGTTATTGGGCTATGCCTCCCTGAGAGGGTTTTTGTTTTCCGATGTTTGTACCTGTTCTATTAGGGAATTGGATAAGTAACCCGTACCTACATAATTGATTGACGGCAAATTTTCTGTGCTCTCGATTTTCTATTGAAATTGTTTACGTGACGCTTTTGAAAAGAGAAATATTTGTATCATTTCCTTTCAGAAATAAATAAATAGGGACGGCATGTATCAATTTTATTAAAATGTCTTCTCAATCTTTATACTAAGTAGGAATATTTTACATAAGAAATCAACTCAGGAGGTGGTTGCAACATCAACCTCATAAAAATAAATTCAATTTAAAACGAGTAGCTGTCAAAGCATGAATTCGTAGAACCGGCCTACTCGAGATATCCTTAAAAATATTGAAAAGATTTTAGGTTTTATTTTTAAATCAAACCGAACTCTCGCGTGCATAAAATGCAACATTAACACCATTTTTGCATTACGTATAGCGACAAATACTTGCAAATGTATTAATAAATCGCGTACGTTATGTGACAGCCCCCGTGTGACCTTACCGGTATCTCGACTTTTGGATATAGGAATTACATATAAAATCCAACGTTCATTACTTGCTTTTTGGTTGGTTGTTGAAATCATGTTTTTAAGCAGACGGTATGTTATCGTACAAGATGGCGTGATGGGGCGAGATTTCGACAGACCGAGGAGAGGAGTGACAGAAAAAAAATTTTACTTAAAATTGTATTATAATAGTATGTTAGGTATATATGATTGCATAAAATTTCATTTACTTAAATAAAAAAATTGGAAATGTACCTAATAATAAGAGATTTAGATGCAGATTAGGTGCTTTACTCTTAATGAGATTGTTCCTTTGCTATCTACAAATTCTAGGTAATGAAGTTCGGAACACCGCCCTTCCTTGATTTTCTATGTTTAAGTCAAATATACCTAGGTACTTGATATAAAATGCACTCTATTTCAGCCTAATTGGACTCTGACAAAATTTAATTAACAAACTCGCTAAGATATCTTAATCTGACATTTGGCCTCAAAATAATTGGAATGAAGGAGGGTTATCTGGCTGTCCAAAAACACTGGACAGGTATCGATAAAAAAATAAATTCAAGATGTTTACGAGTGAAGTACGGCATATTCTCTGAGTTCCACGACCGGACCTTTACTAAACGTCGGATTTAGAAAATAAAGCTAGTATTCAATGATGCGCACGCCCACAAAACATTGACTTTGTAATCAAAGTGAGATTATTCACATAGGATTTCACTGTAAATGACGTTATTTTGTAATCCCACGGTTGGATATAGTGTCTGCCTAGGAGACGTTTATTTACTCAGTAATGTCACACTATATTGTTCGTAAATTGTGGGCAATACCTTACCACTTATTGAGGTAACCATTTTCGGCCAAGCTTTCACTTATCCGCCATCATGTTTCTTGGATAGTGAATGAAGATATTAAATTATCTGATCTTACACCTTATATGCATGTATAATATAAATAGAGAAACTAAGTAAAACTTTTCGAAATTCTCATGAATATTAATGTCAAGTGAAAGAAAATATAATTTGAAATATTTGATTATTTGCATTATAGCTTGAATTGTTAAACTCTACAAAAATGTCATCAACTAAGGAACGTGCGGGTAAAACGCAATTTAGAGCTTCGTGTGTAGCCAGGTATATTTAAAGATTTTCTTTGAAGCCACATTATTATTTATTGTGCTTATGATGTTTAGGATAATGACAAATTTATAAGTTTTATTTTCATACTTATTATCGGGTTAAAGGTAAAGTATAGCCAAAAATCATTATAGTTTTTAATTCTTCAGTACGTATAAAAGTAGTAGTATTTCTATAATTTCAATGTTCAAATAATAAAATGCGTATAATAGTCTACATTTAACAACAACACAACTTTGCTTTCCTCATGAATTTGCGTTTTTTGCCATCATTACCTAAGGCTGCAGGAAATGCAGCAACATTTCAGAAATACACTACTTTCTTGTGCCGCAGATTCAACCCCTCTAGAATAGGGGTATGCACCTCGAGGTTGAAAGCTTTTTCCAATTATTGTTAGAGGGTTGCTGGATAGCAAAACTGTACACTTTGATTTTCTCCGAGTAAAAGCATGTGGATTGATATAATTCTTACTTTCTTGAGGAAGTTTAAAACTCTTTAAAAATAGTATAGAGTTTATGATGCGATTTTGTTAACGTTCTCCTAATCTGTTAGTAATCTTTGAGTTAAATAAGTTCTTTGCAAAATGTGTTAAGCTAAAATAATATTGCTAAAATTCTGTACGGCTAAACTGTCTAGCCTAGGAAATAATAACTGTATTTATGCTTATTCCTAACAAGTTACTTAAAATACATTTACTGCGAATTCTAATGAAGTGGCACCCGTTAAATTTAAATAAAACAAAGTAAGCACACTACTTGGTCTTGTCGCTAGAACTGATTTCTCTCTTAATAACTTGGAATATTTAAACCGTAAAGAAAAATTGTTTATCAGGAGTTTCCAACTTTTGAGGCTATTTTCAAATATGAGTTCCGACGAGGAAACAATGTGTCCCAAACGGCACAGCATTAAGGACGTATATGGACCTAACACTATTTACTTTGTGAGTAGAGTAATAGAGGTTTAACCACTTTCATTCTGGAATTTTGATCTCGCAAACGAACCTCGTGGACGCCGGGAGAAGAAGGCGAAGGAGAAGATGATTACGAATTGAAAACGGATCCGTTTCAAACTACGTCTAAGCTTTTAATGTTGGCGTCAAAATAATATTGGATCATTTATTCTACGTATAATATGTATGTATTTACGAAAAAAGTACATAAGAAGTATATCAGTCATATAATGCACTAATACAAAGTCTGCTTAGTTTGGGGGCTAAAAGATGCTGTTTGAAAAATGTCCAGCATTATTCAAATCGGCAAAATAAAGAAATTAATCGGTTTATATTTTCCCATAACAACGGCAATTTCATAGGTAAAAAAAGACTTAATTATATTAAATAAGTGTGTGTAAAAACCTAAAAAGTGTTCTTAATTCTAAAAACAGCCATAATGGCTTCTAATAAATTATATTCACTCATAAACAACAGTATTTTCAGCTAACAAGATCCAAAGCTCAAAGGGCAGCTTGTTAGCCGAATCTGAAAACAATGGCGCCTTCAGTTTGAAATAGTAACAAGGGCCGTTATTACTAGCTTCTATATTAAAACATAGAAGAACAGAGTTGGCTTGGAGCCAATTAGTTTGGAATGAGTTGTCACTGTGGCTACGAACTTCAGTTGATTAAAAAGGTTTCTGTCGAAACCTGGAAAAATAGTACCACACAGGTTGTAAGAAACATTTACATATCGCCAATTTTCATTTATGTTCAGACCGGAAAGCCATCTCCTCTTTCTATCGAGTACCAGGAAGAACATGGGCCGAAAGGGATAGGTTTTTTATATACTTTTTATTGACTGTACCTAACCTACCAGAATTGACTGAGCATGAGATACATATAGAGTATATATATTCTACTCCTACTACTACAGCTACTACTTCTCTTTTGGGATTCAGTTTTTTTGAGAAAAAAGGCAATTACATCTCCATTCTTCACCATATATTGATGAGCCAGAGGTTTATTTACGATCTATTGATTCTAAATCACAACTCTTCAAGATTAAATATAGTGCTTGAAAAATGTACCTGACTTCACAGTCATTGTACACGCAGGCCCCTCGTACAAACCATCCCGTACATACAATGATTAGAATGAGATGAGTGTATAAGAATAGCTTTAAATTAGTACCTACTGGATAATCTCATATTATAAGAAATACCCTGTTTTATAGACCAATATAATACAATGTAGGCACTTTCTTTCATCTCAGCATGAAGTGTTTTACTCCTGTCCGAGTTACATAGGCACAGTGATTCGTTTCCGAAGTTTTCCTTATCATTCGATACTTTTATGTCACAAACAATCTGCAGACGAAAAGTTACATCAAGCTACCTACAAAGTTACGGAAGAATATAAATAACGAATCATTACATAGTCCGCATCTTTTCTGTGAGTCTAATGTATTATTGGCGACCCTCCAAATTGGCAGCGGAACTCTACGGGTGAAACCGACGCGGCAGAGCAATATTTTATACTCTATGAAGTTTTTTAATTAGAATCGATAAATCCATGGCACTGTCATGCTTGCAAACATGAATAGGTTACAATTTTCGAAATTCTGTTTCATGTGTAGCTAACCCACATTTTAAATTGACTCTTGGCTGAAAAATGTGTTTGACATTGTAATAAATTTATCTTTTTATTGTTTAAACTTGTATAATGTTTGCCTATGATCTAATGCTGGTCTAAATAATATTTTTTGATACAATCTCATTAGTGGAAATCACGCTACAGTGCAAACGAAATAAATCGTTAAATCTTTTCTATTATTATTTTAAAAATTGTTCTTAATTTATTCTTCAATAACTTCATGAAAATATCGCTTTTAGAAGATAAAGTAGGGTGAGGTTTTCTTGGCCATTTCAGCCGCCAAGCGGATTCAGACGGTGCAAAATAATTGGTTTCGTCCCGAAGGGAAGGAAAGCCGGCTTCATTACAGGCACACGGGACTTCCTCGCAATCTCAGGGTCTGTGACGACCCCAATTAAATACAGACTGTGACATTCAAGAAACTTTTGTTATAATATATCGCCGTAAAATATATTTTCTTTAAGGTAAACAAGTAGGTATTAACCAATAATACAACAAAAAAAATATAAATAATGTCGGACATTTAGGTACTCACAGCCTCATCTATAGCCCAAAAGTAAGCAGGGCTTGTGTTATGTAAACTACAAGACTGATATACTACTTATATACATCTAAATACATACATATTATACATAGAAAACACTTAGACTCGAGACAAATATTTACAGACCGAACAAACATTTATCCCGTGGCGAGAATCGAAGCCGCAACCTTCTGCTTCTCAGGCGGGCCTTCGCGCACTGCGCCACAGAGGTCGTCAATAAATAGGTCTATTCCCTTCATGTTGTTTTTGTCTATTTAAATGTAAATCGATTCTGAAACTGAGTAATCACAATTAATTAAAATCGACATCCATTAAATATGCATTTGGCATCCTTGCAAACATTACACCATGTACCATTAAAGTCCTTAATTTATACCGATACCTACACGCATGCGTGCCTAATTAAGATCTGGTGGGTAGGTACTTGTGTCCTTTACCTGAGCCCACTACCAATCGATCGACAAATTAAGGGTCTGTGTGCTCAGGTCACGAATGCACGAATACACATACATTACAATTTGAAATGTTCTCACCGAAAAAAGGAGTTTTTCAAGTTCACATGACTCGACGAGTAAAAAATACTAATTTTGGTTTGTAGTAGCTCATCTGTTCGGTAATCGGTGTTTTTTTTGTGAATGGATTAAAACTCTACTATTTGCATGGTAAATGAAGGCATCTATACAAATAATGACTTTGACTATATTAAATCAAGTTTTGATTGTGTTTAGGTTGAAACATATAATTTTCCGTGGAACAACCTTGAACAAAATACTACAGTTAAAAGTAGGTAATGATGAGGAGTTGTGAGGTAAAGAGCTTTTGGATTAAAATAGTTTGATCACATAAAGCCGATAAAAAAGTAAAACAGAATTATAATTCGAGAGTGCAATGGCGCTAAAATGTTCATGAAAACATTCGGCACGATAAAAAAGTTAATGTAAAGATAAGGCGAAGGTCCATTAGCTTATTATTTATATGAAGTATTGGATATTTGGATATTCTTGCCAAGTAACACCCTAAAATGGAGGCCAACATTTAATGGAATGCGTATGTCCCTCAATATCTAATTTATACAACAGACTAAACTTATTGATTCCAACATTCACAAAGTCTCAAACGTATCGCCTCAAACCGACATAGCGGCATAAAGAGAAATGAGGATATTTACTCCTTCTGCGCCATTTCTATTCTATCCTACTACCACATGTAAATGATCTACTAATCCTTGTTGATTTTGAGCTTTGTCTCCAATTCTTAAATTATCAATACACTTACATAATATTTTTACTTCAGAGTGAAGTCGCGTCCAAATCATATCTTGGGTAAATGATGCATCGCGCACAACCTTAAGTAACTTTTATCTATCTTGATAAAACTCCACCACATTACAAAGAATAATGTTTTTCTGTTATCAAAAAACTTGACTTTTAGTTTTAACCGACTCACTGCAGTACATTCTGAGAATGACTGGAAGCAATGTCTATACTTACAAGGTTTATGCTCCACACGTAAAAAACACTTAGCATTCATTTGAACAAAAGTTGCGTAACAATCTATTGTTTTCGACATCAAAAAACACCTTGCCATGTTTGGTTCCTTCCTTTTGTCATCGTTTTTATAAAGAAACTGAAAGTGTATTGTTAAATTATTTGTTGTAAAGTTTACTTTTTTGTGGCGTTTTTATGGTCATAAAAATTTAGAGCATAAACAAAAAACTGAACCAAACCCTTCCGCGTTGCAACAATTGCGCTAGAAGGTAACCCAGTACAAAATTACAGGTGAAATAGTAAAGATGCTTCGTGCACATTGTGATAATGGTATATCATTGTTTTTGGTGTTTCTTTAATCGCTTTCTTTTATTTGAAATCATTGATTTATTATGGTGGTCAGTGAGAGTGGAGACAGTACAATGCAAGGTATGGTTCCGGTTCGTAAATCTATAATCTATGTTAACGTCATTGGTGGCACGGTGGCTGAGTAGCCGGCTCAGACTCAAAAGGTACGGGTTCGATTCCTGCTTAGGGACAAATGTTTGCATGTTCTGCAGATATTTATTCCGGATCTGGGTGCTGTGGTACCATGGTACTCGTAGTTCCTGATACCCACGGCACACAGTAAGATTAGTGTGGCGTCAGGACTATGAATGTGACTGTTGGCTGTTTATTTATTTTTATATTGTACCTACTACTGTTTTCATCCAGTATTTTACTGCGGTTAAATGGATTGTTCATGAAGTATAACAATATTGCAAACTATCATCTATATATTTATTTAAAAAAAAAACCTTTCATACAGCCAAGGGCCAAAACCGTTTTAAATCTATAGATATTACAATTTTCAGAGAACATAAAAAACTCATACAATACCTAATTGAAGAATCTATTTAATGCAGACACATATTTTCATTATCTACGTTCGCAACATCAACAAATTTCGTATTATGTTCGCTTACTTTCATCAATTCCCAAACATATAAGAGGAGAGTAACGATAGGCATCGTTCTTAATATTAAAAACTAACTGAAAGTTACATTAGTAGTCTGTATTGTGAAATTCTTCATGCATTATCTATCGTAGCAGATAAAAGTACTTAACCTACAAATACATGTTGATGCAATATTATAAAAAATTATCAGCAATGAAAACTCGATTATTGCTTGTTAATAATATATATTTTACATCTATACTCGAAATAAGTTCTTTCTAACTTCTGTCGTAACAAAAGTAATATGCTCAGCGCAAAACTTCCAAATTCTGATAAATAAACAATGCTAGAAAAATAGACTAAGCGTCGGGAACAATATTTCACGTACGTGCCTCATTGCTGACGACATAGACAATCGCTAGAAACAACTCGTAATTTTATATCGACGAGCTATTTACTCGGTTATACCCCTACGTTTGCTCTATACACCCATTTGTACGTATTTGCAGAGCCTGTAGCACAATATTTGTGAAACGTGTCAAACATCGCGACAAATGGAACGTATCTACGCACGACACGTTGCCTACACTGTTATTATTATCCTGGCTTTTTCTTTGGTGTAATAAAGAGTTGATTACAACAAGACACAGCAGCAATTGGCATTTCAGCTGCACAATAGTGTCTGTGGGGTGCTGATAGCACAATTTAGGCGTGTTGACATGTGGCCTGATACAACACTGTTACCACCCCGCAAGGAAATTAAAATACACCAATGTAAATAGCAGCTATTCAGAAACAAACGAATTATCAAAATCCTACAGTGTGTTTTCTACAGCCTGTATTTTCTACGGCTTGAGTTATGTAGTTATGTGCAGTAATATTGGATATTTATACTGTTTTGTCATAGTAGACATTTACTGTCAAATAAATAAGCGTAGGGCTGGTACGAAACGGAAGCGAGAGGTTGGTAACCGCTTATCTAATGATAACGACACGCGAACGGGCGGACGCGTTGCGATTCAAACGATTTACGTGACATTATCCAGGTTCAGCAATGAACAAGTAAATTACGAGTAATAAAATAAACCGTAAAGAATAATCTAGATAGATACTTGTCTTTCTTGTCAAGGTTAACACCACGTAGATAGGACTTCTACGAAAGTCCTATGTACTAGGTACAATTTTATTAATGCTATAAAAGTTACAGGCATAAATTGCCCACAATGTTTCCAAAAGAACAAGAGCAGAAAATACATTATGAACATAAAATTTTAAAGTTGATAAGTAAGTCAAAAGATGCAAATAGACCCCTCTCCAAATTGAACAGGCATTCAAACTTTTACCAACCAGTCTCTGATCTTCAAGCTATATTTTTTGAAAGTAACAACATCACGCAGATTACTTTCAGTTATAAACTCTTATGACTACGGAACAAAGTTAATATTACTTTGTATTAGATACTCTGTAGGGATGTTGTTTGCTAAGAGAGTTGGTATAAAATATGACTGTATTTGCGGGGTAACATGCACAGTGTTCGAAAATTCGCGAATCTCAATTTAACGTAGGATTTGTGATAATATGCGAATTGGATATGAAGGCAAGATAAGGTGGTCTCTTCCCAGAACCGTTTCGGGGTTAAGTACCAAAGTTTTGATAACGGTATTTTAGTTCGGGGCTGCGGCTAATCAAAACTGAGGGAAACTTCAGGAATGTTCCAATCTCATAGATCACGCGTGACTAGCTTTATATTTTAACGAAATAACTTTGACAAATTAAAGTTATTTCATCAGCTAAAAGTTTAAATTTGAAACGTTCCGAGAAAATTGAATACTTGCCTTTTTGGGTTACGAACCCTCAATAGCTTTACAGCTTATAAAAAAACTTTATTTCCTTTTACTATGATGAAGTTAATATCGATCGATTCTCTGATATTCAATCTGTCATGCCTAATGAATTATGCTAAAAGCTCCAGCTGATCCAGGTATAGTGTTTTATGATAAATAGCAGCAAAAAAATATATCTCCAAGTGTGTGTATTCGCAATTTTCGATTAAATTTCCTGTCATCTTAAAATGAATTATTTAAAGAACATTGGAAAAAAAGGTGAGGTAGAATATTAAAATCATTTTTAAATGGCATCCAAAAAACGTATTTTTCAACCGTATCGCAATTTTGTATTAGACCTTCTGTCATATTTTTATGAATTATGACTTTAATATTGGCTAAGACGTGTTGTATGAAACGTGCATGTAGGTAAGCGGTCTCTTTTTCTTTCTTTTTAAAACCTTTGCCATAAAATGTATGATAGATGTTGACATCCACAATCCCTCGCGTGTTTCTACCGTACCGTCCCCACTGAGGGCTGAGCCATGTCGACCAATCTAATTAAAGCCCCCACCCCTCCTGGAACCCTCAACTAAGCCCTGCTATAATTCGGAAATATGGAAGCCCTCAAAGACCATCTTACATTGGGTAAATGTATTAGTCCATCGAAATAGGGTTCGGTGCACTCGGCTCTATATTCAAAATCGAAGTTCGATTGAACGTCATTTAAAAATGGCCGACGGGTTTTTGTGCCCCATCATAATATTGCGAATAATTGATAACGTACTCAGTTTTGCTTTATAAGTGTAGGTCTATAAGGTTATGGTGACTTTTACTTATTAGTATTGAATCTAACCCCTCCGTATTCTATTATTATGAGATTAACTCGACTTAACTCAATTTTACTTTTATGTTTTGGTATTTTTAATCTACAAAATGTCCTCCACTAAAATTATCTTCGACAGATTTCCTCGACTGAGTAAAACTATCAAACTCTAAGGGCACCTTATGATCAACATGGGTATTCCTCAAAGTTGATATTTATAGAATTTAACAATAGCCATAGACCAATAAGTTCTGCAGATTTGATATAATTCCCTCGAACTATTGACGTGTGATGAATACGAGGGTGTTTCGAAAAAAAAAGCAACGTTTCATTGTAATGCGTTTTCCATATTCTAATAACTTTATAACCTTTGTAAATAAGAGAGTTTATTAGGTAAAATTGGAACATATCAGATTATGTTGCATTTAAATGCATTGCAATATCGGAATTCCTTTAAAAACCTCTCAGCGTGAAGCGAAAATTATCCGATACACATCTCTAACACCAATATCACGTCGAAAACCGTTTGTCGGTAACGACCAACCAGTGCCTACCGTAGACCACGGAATAGGAAACTTCTTTACTATTTTGTGCCTTGAACAGCAGCAAATGATTGCGAAGATTTGTGCAACTTAACAATTTCGAGAAGGAACTCAGTAGGTGTTGACGACTTGACGAAGTTTTTCAAATACAGCTGTATTTGATAAACTTCATCAAGTCTCATGACATCTATTCTGAATTCTGAAGTGACTAAAGAATGTAAAGTGTCTGTAAAGTGTAGACACCAGTTATGATTTAGGTGTGGAGTGTGGAGAATGTCGTTATTTTATAACGCAAAACTTGTGATGAAATTATAGCAATAATAAAAAAAACCTAACTACCTAACCTATCCGAGTCGGATCTGACCTGGAAGGATTTTAATGACCAACTTATCGGTACACGTCACATACAGAGGGTATCCGGAGGATTAGCAAGCTGAAGTGGCTATTATGTCTGCCGAAGAATTTATAGTCGTTGGAGAAACCTGTCTGTAAAAAAACAGACAAATCTGAGTCTAGACAGACGTAGTTTACGCAATCTAGGCGACATGGCTGGCTATAGGCTCAGAGTGCCATGGGAGGTATATCTCCCTGTAAGTTGTTATTGGTATTGGTGATGATGCTGCTGGATTCGACGGACTGCTTACCAGCGGTCATCCGCCGGTAAGCAGTCCGCCGAATCCAGCAGCATTGCAGCAGTCGGCTGCAACCTGTTTTCTATGTAAATGTACCTTTAAGTACCTTCTTTCAGGGCCACCTACTTGACACATGAACATACGAATATAATTTTATGAACGGTTAAAGCCGTTGTATTGCAAATAAATTCACAGTTTTTATAATACATATCGAATTAAATCGTGTTATTTTATCCAATTTTCTTGGTAATGTGAAGTAGGTATATTCGACAAGTAGGTACTAAGTAATTCCAAAATATTATCAGTATGTGAACATTGCTTATTATGGAAGGTAAACGGGTTTTATAAATAAATATATAGTATAATGATCAATAAATACTACTTAACTTTTGTATGGTATGTATTCCTACCTGTAAGAAGTGCTACTGACTTAGGAATCTACAGAAACTTTTTAAAATGTTAAAATCTAAAAAACCAGGCGTTAAATACCAATATAAAAGCTACAATCTACAATAATTGGATAAACCTACCCAGTTTTCGTTTTTGTGAACTAAGATAATTTGTCTAAAAAATATCTCTCATTAAGTATCAATCTACGTGAAGGCAATGAAACGGAAAAGTAATAGGTCCTACCCATTTCTACCCTTATTCATTACAAGCTTCCGGAATCGACGAAATGGGATCCTTTCGTAATGTGATGGAAGAAAGGACGGAACGAAGAAAAACTAGTTGGGAAATAAAGTTCGATTCCCAAAATATTCCGATCTACTCCAGTAGAAATATGAAACAATTTCAATCATTATCATCATCAGTGATAGGCGTCAACAAACGGAGATGATGAGCTTCCCTTATAAACTAACTCCGTCAACAAATATCCCGAAATCAACATTTATTAAAAATAAATATACGCATACGAGATCTCCTTTTAAGTATAAAAATAGTTGGATAGATGTTATTCGAAAGAGGTATTTTCCATAAATAGTTATGCCAGATTTTGATCGAGTTTACATACAAACTACACCATTCACGAAAATGTTTTTATCCTCAATCTGTAACAGTTAGTAACTTTTATAAAAAACAAATCATAAATCTTTATTAATTATTTTTATACATACCAAGGATCTACTACTACCTTAAGATTTAAGTATTTATGAATACTTAATCCAATTTAAATATTTCTTGGCGAACAAAAACAGGCATAACAAGACTTATCCAAGAGTCTAATATCTTATTTCAGCTTTTTATCTGGTATAGATACCAATTTCATTAACTTGAGATAGATTTAATCTCGACCAAAAGCCGAGTGGAGTCTCAAGAGGCCTAAATTAATTTTAAGAACAGAACAACAAGGAGTCTAACACAGCTCAAAGCAATGCACCCTTATAACGGAAAAATAACCTTTATATGTTGTTGGTAAGAGTTGAAAGATAGGTTATTCATAGTATTTTATAAGATTGTGTTGGAAGAAAGCTAGGTATTGGCTGTGGGCAATGAACAGATGGCTCAAACGAGTTTATGTTTTATCAAGACATTATTACGGCGCTGAAATTATTGTTGGCTAATTATTCTGTTAATCGACGCCTGTTCCGACGAAAGCTGAATTTCGAGTCCATTTAATTTGTTGGGTGCAGGAAATGGAGTAATTTTGCAAATAATTTGCTGTGTTTACTTTATTGCAAGTGGTAAAACATGCAGATTAAAATGCTTCTCAGAAAATTTGAGAACTTTTTTACAGAATAATAATTAAGGTGCTACTTATCTTTGAATTTGTAAAGGCAGTTTACAAAATACCTGAAATTTTAACTCGAAGAATACATTTCAAGTTTCTTCTGTTATAAAAGAAATGCAAATAGAGGAGAGGGCGATAAAGAGTAGGTTCCTCAAACGCTAAGTAACTTTTCAAGACATTCTGTGTACAGTTTCACGTTTTCCTCCCAAGAAGGTGGGGTAACTAGACGAACTATATAAAGCCGTTTTATACTAAGGAGTTGAAATAATCGGACGTTGTAAGCTTATAGCTTTTGCCTTGAAATTCCTTGTGGACCAATGGAAAAACTAAAGGTGAAAAGTTGCAATTTTGGTTACTGTAAATGGTTGGTTAAATGGCATAATAGAAGCAAGTCTATTTTTGTCATTTAACCAGATTGATTAAAATAATTTGATAATACAAAAGGCTTTTTCTAACACATCATACGTGGTTTGTAATTTTGAAGTCTTTGGGATAATTTCTTAAACAGCAAACAAAGAATGATTCAAATAGAAAGCAACGTCACGGTGCGGTGTAATCAACGAATCATATTTAAAACACATTTTCAATTTTTTACTTTTATTCATTAAGAGCTTTTCTGATCATTCCCCAAGGGTTGTATCGTAAAATCAGATGACGTAGACTAGCCAGCGTATACCGCGCCTTATGATGCGCTTAGTTTTTTCTAATTTTGCCGTACTCTGAGGCAACTTGATATTTTGCCTTTCGTCTATAACTTGTACCAAAGCGTCGAAGCCACTCAGACCTGTTTAGCGGTACGTACGAGAGGGTTCAAATACCTTCAAGGGTTCCGCATGTAGACCCAATGTACTGTACCGTCTGGACGTACATAATAAAAGCTACATTTGGGAGGTAGGTACTGAATGAAAGCAATTCGGGTTCGGAAATTCGAGGAAACCATTTTAGGGTCTTAGGTACAAAAAAGTTTTTCTTTTCTCAATCTCTATACTATAGACATTATTTTTGACCTGGCTTCATTTCGTTCCATATTTAATTTATTTTGTTTTTTCTAGCAGTTTTTATTTGAGTCAGTTATCAGTACAGGGTCAGAAAATAGTAAATATTTTTAGACGTGTATAAATTATAATTGTGACATTATTCTATTCTATTCATAGATTATAAAATTATTTGGCAAAGGTAATTATAATTATTTTAATTTAACTTTAATAGAAATGCTGGTGCTTAACATTTTTATTCAGCAACATTCCAGCAACCATAGCATTAAATGATAATTTAATGTAATTATTGCCTTTGCATAGATAAATTGTCAGAATCCATAGTATTATTAAGTAAATCAAGTGATAATTAAGAATTGCATGTATGGTTAATCGACTGTTATAAACGAGGTGATAACGAAAATGTTCTCGCTTAATGCATTATTTATGTTCGTATAGAATTAAAAACACATATTCAATACTCGGTTTCCAAAAGATTGTTTGATTATTAGTGTTAATTTTATATCTATTATAGTAGAACATTGTTGTTTTTTATGTATTTTTTCCTCTTAATTTTGGCTGTCGCTACCTCATTTCAACTTTGTCATTTTTCTTACAGAGATAGAATAAAAAAACTTTGCGGGTATAAAATTATATAATTATTACTTCTTTTAGCTTGTGGGTAGAAAACGTGGGTAAAGACTGGACTACACCAATAGGTATATCTGTGTAGGTTTCGTTTAATTCCGTTCTGACCACAGATTATAGTGATTACATTTCTATAAGTGTCAAATCTATTCTTCTATTCGAAGATGGCTGATATATTAGATATATATACAGTCAAACAAATTAAAATCAATAATACAAGAGAAATTGATATCGCTGATGCGCCCGACGGCCGTGATCAAGAAATAGATGAAACGACAGCATTTTTAGGGAGAAAATAAATTATTTATTTCTCTTTTAACTATAATCAGTATTATTTGTAAAAGTTATGTAATATAAAACATTTACTTGTATAGTAACACTTAAAATCGATAATACAAACAAAAAACTAGGTACTAACTATAAAAGAAAAAAACCTTTTAAGTATATATTTAAATTATAAGTCAAAATATATACATAAAAGGTTTTTTTTTATAAAAAGTTATAATAAGGCATGTTATTAAAAGAAAAAAAATGCTGGACATTTTAGGCCCAAAGTAAACAGAGCCTGTGTTATGGGAACTACATGACTGATATCAAAGTCAAAGTCAAAGTCAAAGTCAAAATTCATTTATTCAATAAAATCACAAGGACCACTTTGAAACGTCGGTTTTTATCTAGGTGCCTGTTCCTCCGCGACCAAGCCAGGAAAGAAAGGCAAGAAAACAAGGCTGGTTATTCTTTTTAATGATCCTTTTACAAAACAATAGGTTCGAGTTGGAGCATTTTCAATCCCAAGAGTTTTTGTCATCTAAATAATCAGATATTTTATAGTATGCCTTTTTATAAAGCTTTTGTTTAATTACGTTTTTAAATTTGTTAATTGATAATTTTTGTATATCTCTTGGGAGTTTGTTATAAAAGCGTACACCGTGCCCTTTAAACGATTTACCAACTTTATGGAGTCTACAAGTGGCAACAGCGAGTTTATCTTTATTTCTAGTATTAACATTGTGATTATCGCTTTTTTTCTTAAACAAATTAATATTTTTGTGAACATACATCAGATTTTCATAAATGTATTGACAATGGAATGTCATTATATTTATTTCTTTAAACTTTTCGCGAAGTGATTCTCTGGGGCCCATATTATAAATTGCTCGAACAGCCCTCTTCTGCAGCACAAAAATGGTATTGATATCAGCAGCACTCCCCCACAGCAGTATACCGTACGACATAATGCTGTGGAAGTAGCTGAAGTAAACTAGTCTAGCTGTGTCAACGTCTGTATAAAGACGGATCTTTTTGACTGCATATGCCGCAGAACTAAGTCTCTTCGATAACCCATCAATATGAGGACCCCATTGAAGCTTATTATCTAAAGTGATACCTAAGAATACGGTGGTGTCCACAAGAGCCAACTGTTCATCTTTGATTTTGATATTTGCTTTAACTTGTGTAACATTGGGTAGTATAAATCTAATACACTTTGTTTTATTTTCATTAAGTAGGAGATTGTTAACGTTGAACCATTTTACAACATTAGAGATTGCATTGTTTACATTGTCAAAATTGGTTTGTCGTCGCTTTAATTTAAATAAAAGTGACGTGTCATCTGCAAACAGTACAACCTCATGATCGTCCCTTACAAGGTGGGGTAGATCATTAATGTATACTAAGAACAAAAATGGACCAAGAATTGATCCCTGCGGTACACCGATAGTAACCAGAGACCCCGGAGACCGTTTTCCATTCACGTCAACTCTTTGTACTCTGTCACTTAAATAGGAAGTGAGAAAGTCTAGAGCAACGCCCCTAATACCATAATGGTGTAGTTTCCTGATCAATGTGTCATGGTCTACGCAATCAAATGCCTTTGACAAATCACAAAAAACGCCTAAAGCGTCATGAGATTCCTCCCAGGCATCAAATATGTGCGATATTAACTCAATACCAGCATCAGTGGTTGAGCGACCCTTACTAAATCCGAATTGCTTATTATGCAGTAAATTATTTAATTTAAAATGTCTTTGCAATTGATTTAAAATTAGTTTTTCAAAAATTTTACTAAATGTAGGAAGTACTGATATAGGTCTAAAATTACTAGGGTCAGAACATGTACCCGATTTGAAAAGTGGAGTTATTTTACTGTGTTTCATTAAATCAGGGAACACACCACAGTCAATACACTCGTTGAATATTAAAGCTAGTTCGGGCGCAATAATGCCAATCAATGATTTCACAACGCAAACAGAGATGCCCCAGAGGTCCGTGGTTTTTTTAACATTTATGAGTTTGAAAGCTTTTATGATGTCATCACTATTTACATGATCAAATTTAAATTGTATTTTACATTCTGTTAAGTTTTCTTTTAACAATGACTCTGCTTCTATGGGAGAGGAGTTTAAGGATTTTGTGGTAGAGACTGGAATGTCGGTAAAAAAGTTTTCGAACGCATTAGCTACATCACTATCCTGATTGACGGTGGCATTGTCAATTTTCAAATTAAACTTATTGTTCTTAGTTGTGACTCTTCCAGTCTCACTGTTGATTACTTTCCAAGTGGCTTTTACTTTATCTTGGCTATTTTTAATTTTTGAACTCAAATGACGAGCTTTTGCTTCACGACAAACATTTTTAAAAATTTTAGAATACTTTTTGACTTGTTCTTTAAACTCCTCATTAAAATTATATTGTTTTTCAGCATAAAGATCATACAATTTCTTCCTGCTTTTATGTATTCCCGCTGTTGCCCAGTCACTGAACTTTTTACCGTCAGAGACCATGATCGATTTCGATGTAAAAATTGAATTGAACACATCACTAAATTTCTTAAAAAATGTGTTGTATAAATTATTTGGATTAAAATTACCATATAAACATGGAAATACAGAAGTTAAATTCAATTTTAGTTTGTCCAATCGATCTTTGGTCATAGGTATACAAGTAATATTTCTTTTTTCAAGTTTTTTTGTTTGAACCTCTATTTTAATTATTTGTCCAAGATGATCCGACTTAATATTACTAATTAAACTCTTATTTAAAATTTTAATGTTGGCAAAGATATTGTCTATACATGTGGCCGAAGTATCGGTTATTCGAGTAGGCTCCATAAATTGAGGTTTTAAATCAAATGATTGAAATAAACTAATTATTCTAGTATTTAAGGAGTTAATTTCTAGTAAATTAACATTAAAATCTCCGCACGTAATAATATATTTATTTGATTTAGATAATTTAAACAACATTTCTTCCATAACTTTTTCAAAAATGTCAAATGAGGCAGATGGTGGGCTGTAAACGCTTATAACTATGAATTGCTCCAACTCTATGCAAGCAACTTCAATGTGTCTTTCTACAGAGAGGTGGACTATATCTAAACGTTCTCTAAATTTTATCTGTTTATTAAGTAGGATTAATGAGCCACCACGTATAGCATGTAATCTGCAGAAAGAACTACCAACTTGGTGATTACTGAAACTGAACATGACCTCATGGCTTCGCAGCCAATGTTCTGTAATGCAAATAATGTCAATGTCATTTGAGTTCATGTACAGTTCTAGTTCTAATTCTTTACAACGAATTCCTTCAATATTTTGGTGCATCAAGTTGGTATATTTCACATTTCTATTATTTAACAACTGTTTGTTTTGTTTATTTTTAAAAAATATATTATTTGACTTTTTAGTGCTAGAGATTTCCTCTATTGTCGTGTCTGGTAATTTAAATGACATGGAATAATTTCCAATGTCTGGTTTTCAATTTTAGGACAATGCTCAAAAAAAGCATTTTGGTTAGCCAAGTTTTTGGCTGTTATACTAAAATAATAAGATAGCGAAACAGCTATCTGTCGTTTGTAAAAGTTAGAAAGGTAGTATCTACCTTTGGTCAAATAATATGTTTTACTAACAACACTGTTAGAATCAATTAAATGAATTAATTTATTATTGCATGATATTGTATGCAGAGTCATATTTAACTTATATCTAAGATCATTTTCTGCTTGTGGCAAGCTGTTGCTATAAGGGAATGTGAACATTACAATTTTATTAATTTGTAGTGAACACAGAGTATCAAAGTATTTTATAAGTTCTGATTTGTTCACATTACCCCTATTTCCAAGCCAAATAATCAGATTTGATTCACTGTCAAATTCATACTTTGAAATTATTGGCATAATTTCATGAAGGCTAGAATTAGGTACACAATGATTTATGACTGAATGTCCCAATTTCATAGTCAATAACTGGCCCATGTTTTTTCCAATTTCATCGCTGAACATAATAGTTTTATTAGCAATTCTATTCAAAGTTTCAGAAGTTTTGGCACTGACATACAGCTGGGAAGCGGATGAGGCAGGATACACTGGTTCTGGAATGTCAGAGCGCTGGCAATCACATGTGTGATTGGCCACTAATGAATCATAACGCTCCTTGTTGCTATATGATAATTTGAGTAATTCATCCATCGCCAGTGAGTACTCCCTTATTGCTTCCTGAGACTTCTCATAGCGACTAGTAATGGAGCCCAAGGACTCCTCAACGCTGGCAAGTTCTGACTGTAGTTGCTGTATGTCAGATTCATACTTTATTTTATTATATTCTAATTTAATTGTGTACATTTGCAACTCATCGAGTATTTCTAATTTTTGTCTCTTATTTTTAATCTTACTTACTAAACATTTTTGATTTTTCAACATTTTTTTAGTTTTGTTAATATATTTATTGATTTTAACATATTTTTTAAGTTTGTTTTTACTTGTGTTACTCCTGTTGCATGCTGAAATACCCACTGAGTCATCATTTGTCAAGTCAATTGTTACAGTAGGAATATGACAGCTTGCATCAAGAATTTGGCCAGGTACCCTATCAGCTGTTACTAATTCGTTGAATAAACTCTGGGTTTTCAGTGTGGCGGAGCATTGAGAGGCTTCTTCCAGGAGTGTGATTTGTTTGTGAGCATCACATAACTCCTTCTCCAAGACAGATGTTCGCTTTAGGGCCTGGTCGTACTCTACACCACACTGGTCGAACCCTAAAATTATATTTTCTAACTTGTCCCGTTCTTCATTAACTAAGGTGTACTGTGAATGCAGTACGGACAGCTCATTTTTTAACTTTTTATTGTTATCTAACGCGTCTAAAACAAGTTTTTCATTGTCTTCTCTCTCCAACGACAACTGAGAACACAATTCTTTGGCAGCCTTCAATTCCAGCAAAACCTGGTGAAGTTTGGACTCCTCCTGGCGTGAGAGGGCCTTACGGGTGTTCATTTTTAATAAATTAACTTGGTTCTAAACTAAAACGAAGAATCAATCAACGCGAAAATACCAAAGAAATGTAAACACAAGTTGAGGTTATAAAATTTGAAACTTTGTGTACTTACGTGCTTTGTGTATACTTATTTGATGGGAAATTGTATTCCAACGTTTGTAATCTACACAAAACGAGCAACAAACACTTCCAAACTGATAAAAAACAATGAAAATATTCAAACTTCCTAACCGTTAGTGTTTGGCCAATTTCACTTTATTTTCACAATGTACACTACTAATAACATTTGTACACGTAATTACGATTGTTTCAAAGCGATAAATTCGGAAAGGGCTACGTAAAAACACCTAAATATATTTAAAATCGAGTAAATAAAATCGGGACAATATCAACAGCTGTTACTCATAGGGATGCCTATTACATTTTTATTTAAATACATACATATTATACATAGAAAACACCCACACCCAGACCCAGATAATTATTATTATCAAGTGGTACGTTTTAGTTTCAATAGATGTTTAATCAACTCAAAAATATTAAACATTATTATCTTAGTACCTATACAATCATAACATAAAAATGAGATGTGTTCGTTTCAACATTGTAAGCACGTATTGAGTAGGTACAACGTAAATCAAAATTTAAAATCAGCAAAATTAGCAATACAGCACACGTCCTAACCGAATCCAGTTCGAGACACGATATCGCAAATCGAACGCTCTCTCCATCAAAATCTCATCTTGTCTGAAGACACTCGTTCGAACAAAGATTCAGTGTCGTTTTGGAATCGAGATTTAGTAAATTTCGAAATTCGCATGCAGATCTGAAGCGGTTTTAGCTCAGTGCAACGTGGGACCTTCACGTAAGACACTCATAATGAAGGTAGTGCACCCTCAGGGAGGCAGGTGGCGCCCTCAGGGAGGGTTGGATGTTTGTTTTGTACGGAACACCCGGGAAGCGAAGCTTGAGCTTAATTTGGTGGGTTGATAAGTATGTATTTTGTGAAACAATATTTGTCCGTCCCGCTTCAAACGACGCAGGTTTAAGAGATTAATTTTAACCCGAGGTTTGGGTGCCGTTTATATTAACTGACTTCATAATTTCATCCAAATATAGCTCTAGGTAGTAAACATATCAGAGTTTGGTAGCTAAAACAAATAAAGTTAAAACCCAAAGTTCCCACAAATTATTCTAAGCTCATTTGTTTTTATGTTTTACATTGACTTTGATGTGAGCTTTTAGGTGACTAAAACCTGATTTTAGTCCATTTTAGTTTGAAGATAACATTGTTGTTTTGATAAAGCCTCAACATAAAAAAGGTTGAAATTGGATACTTGGTCCAAGCACGTTTTTGACACCACATAACCCCACCAATTAAGAAAATCAATGGTTTTTTTAAGGAGAACCCAAAAAAAAAACACAATGTGACTTGATGCCCAGAAATAAAACAGTAAAAACTTCAAAGTGATCCTGAGTTTATTGGGATTTTTTTTTGTGAATCAACTTTGCTGTGCCAAAATATTGTAACTACTCGTATTTTTCCCTGCATCTTCTAACCCTTGCCTATACTTATATGGATTACCATCTTCATAGCCAAAGAGTTATCCGTGTTTCTGCTAAGCGCCGAGTCAGTACAGCTTTATTTATTTTTATTTGTAGTTCCCATAGTATTGTTGAAATTGGCTAAGCTGGAATGTTTTAACTATTCATAGAGAGTTTTACTTTGATGGCGAAATAAAATCTAAATCATGAACAAGGAAAATATTTTTTTTCCTATATTAAAAAAAAAATTGTTAATAGATACTTGGAGTACAGAGTTTGAAAGTAAGTGCCTATTTATAATTTGTTGGAGCAGTCATTGAACTTAATGCTTTAGGTACAGCTACGGCACTTGAGATCTTGAAATTAAGCTCTGATTCACAAGTATTTAAATCGTCCAATAAAAAACATCACAACACAATCTTGATTTATCATACAATATAAGAAACGATACCCATGTGTTAACTTCAGCACGCGCTGGAAACATGCTATAAGAACAACTACTGATTGAAGATATCCTATGTATATTTAGAAAACTAGGTTAAAACTTCACTTGCAGAAACAAAAGCCATTCCAATAAAAGCTCTACTGCTCTTGAAATACGGACGCTGGTTAAGGATTTTAGTGGTAGAGATACATTGGTTAAACTCGAACACTGATGGCTTCAATCAACGCTAAGTCGAAACGCAGAGCAATGCTAAATTTTTCAAAGTTAACGAGTTTTTTTGAAGAGCAATCCATTTGCGTAACCTTATTATTGCGTAATATAATATATTTTACGAACCCTCCATATATTCAGGCATGATGACAGAGGAAGCTTTTGAAAACAGACGAATCTTTTTACGGTGCAGGTCTAAAAATTACGTATCCATGTTTTTGCGCCAAATGATCTTATTACCGTTTCGATTTTGACTTGTAAATTATATTAACTAACTTAACCTCATGTTCTGTCGTTTTGGAACCGAAAATCAAAATATTGCATGGGTATGCATGATTTTGGTAAGCTGAAACAGTAGATGATGATATTCATGAAATAATTGCTTCGAATATAAATTGTAAGACCACGAGGTTCCAAAAAAGAACGCGCATGCGTCAACAGTCAAAGATAATAAAGATAATCTCGATTCGCAGTAAGAAAATCAACTGCGTAATGTTCAAGGAAAATATATAAGGCTGCCATCAACCGTTGCTATCTTTGTTCGTAGTACATACCCCCGGCCCATTGCGTTCGTACCCTACATTATCGAGCTAAATTATTTCCTGTGCTGTGCACAAAATATTATCGACCACGCGACGAAGCTGTTTACTAACAAATAGGATGGGCCGTAGCACGCAGGCGCGAGGACCGACGCCTGGGATAAATGCCCAGCCCAGCCACCCTTGGTTATGCAACACTATTTGATCTAGAAACGTCGGGATAAATGTTGGTCTCAGCACAAAATATTTCTAGATACTAGTAGAAAAATGCGTATAGCACCAACAATTGTACGGATAGACTTTGACTTTGAGAATAGGTCCCCCGCTTAAAAGACCTTATTAGATAACGTAAGAATAAGACACATAATATCTAATCTTATTAGATTGTTTGTACAAGGTATCGGCTAATTCCTACAAGCTTAGTTTTCGTAAGTTTTCTTAGAAAACAATGTTTAATGATAAACCTGACAAGTACAAGTACTTACAAAGTAATATATAGATGTGTTTGTATCCCAAAACGTGAGATTCTTTTACGAGCTCAAAATTTAAATTTATTGACTGTGTGGTCCTGGAAACTTTTTTCGGAAACACACTTCAAGGCTTATTTGGGTATACCATTCTGTTATCCGATGAGATAAGACTCCAATATCTTGGACAAATTCGTATTCAAATTTATTCTACTCAAGTTCTTGTAAGATGGTTAGAGTGTAACCATCTTACAAGAACTTGAGTTGTGAGATATTAGTTTCAGGGATAAAAATATTTCTTAGTAGTGAAAATTAGAAAGTTAGGAGTGAATCTTGGAGGTATCTACTGGAAGCCATTACATAGCAACATAACGCCATCTATCCAAAATTGTCGGAGGCTTTTCTCTACCGCATCGAATGCTTCGGGACTTTGCTGGCATAATATTATTTTAGGCTTTAGTTTTGTTAGTCCAGATAAACTTTTTGTTTTTTGTAGATATCTAAGTGAGGTGGTTTTATTTAGCTTCACTATGTTTTTTTGGCCCAGTGTTTGCGAAAATAAATTGAAATTAGTCATTATTTTTCAAGTTATTGACGAAAAACGTTTTCAGTACGAAAGTTTTTGCACTTTTCAGAACAAAAAATATATGTTGTAACCATTGAAATAGATTAATTATAATCAATACAGAAACGCGTTAAAATGTTTAATATTTTAGAATAGAGAACGTTATATTTTTTAAGGTTTCTATCAACTGCGTATAAAAAGGCTGAAATACAATAGATTTTAAAATAATTTGTTGGCAAAGCAGTAATTTGTTTTCTTTTTGAATTTATAGTGACTCATACTTATAAAAAAGAGACACATTAGTGTTTAGTAAATTAACTACTAAAAAATCTATATAAGTGAGGATCTAAGTCGGAATGATAATAAATCTAAATTTTGGCTAAACATAAACCAAGTACATTTTAATAATATATTAAAACGTTTAATTTAAAAAATGATAATCAATTATGTAAAAACTAAAATTTGATTGTGCAAAAAAATAAGTAATATTTTAGTGGGTTTATTATATAAATTAGAATGTTTACATAAGTGATTGAACTAATAAACAAATAACTTCATGCTTTAAAATTTCAAATACGGTTATTTACCACTTTTAATATTTTTTATTTACTTAATATCAGTGGGTTTCATCTACGTTGATTAATTTACTAGGTTTTGGCAGAAAATTACTTCAAAAATTAGTAGTTAGCTTTTTAAATGAACAATTCTGAATAGAGTCTAAGTTTTCATGATTTAAAAAAAAGCTTAATTTTAACTATTACTGTACAAAACCTGAAAAAAACGTTTGCCCTCGTTACGGCGCATTTTCACAAAACAGTTGTTAGACAAAAAATGTTCAATATTTTCCAAAACCGGTAAGTTTTGAAATTATAAACAATTTCATACAAAAATTAATTGAAATATTTTAAGCATAGTCCCGTAGCATTCGGTGGAAACTCGTTTCCCCCCGGTAAAGCCTTATTGAAGGACGCACCAGCCTACATAATACCTGTCTCTTTTTCCTTATGCAATTTAGCACACACTAGAAAGAGACATAGGTACTCCGTTACTTAAGCCGACTGTGGCCTTTTGACTTCCTGTGGATTAATGAGTTTTTATATACCTACGTAGGTACGCACAAGGATATGTATAGGGTTTCTTAATTAGATGGTTGATATCGGTCCTGTCTATATATCATAGTACATAATGGATATATTTAGATAGAAACGTAAGACAGAAAGCTATTTCGGAAATTTATTGGGTTAGTATTTTAGGCGGGTCCTTTTTAGTTTGAATATTTAATTACAGTTTGGGTCGGCGGTATCGGATTATTAATTATGCGTGGAAAATTATTTCAAAAAATATGACAGCCTAAATCTGATTAAAATAACAAAACGAATGCCACAAATTTTAATGGGATGGATATAATTACAACATATATAAATTTATGAATTATGTATGAATTGGAATTATCTAGTTGACTTGTGTTTGAAAAGGAAAATGTTTTAATTTATGGTGTCCGGTTAAGTAAGTTTTGAATTCAGTTGTTATAACAATATTTAAATAATTTAATCAGCGGTTAGCCATCATACTAAGTATATGAAAAAACAAATCGAATTCAAAGAAGGCAGTTAAAGGAGACTTGAAGTCTCCTTTATCTACTTTCTTTGAATAATTAATTACAATAAAAATATAACTTTGGATAGGTACTTGTCTATAAATTTTTGTTTTGTTTTGATAGTTAGTAATTTTCATCACAATTCCATCTTTTTATCATTAATAATCTTTTTAATATATTTTTATCATTAATAATTAAATTGTTGGAATAATAAATGTTCACATTACTATGTTTTTTTCTGTTGAATTTGAAATAACAAAGAAAAAGACAAAGCAAGCTGATGAAATATTTTTAAGTACATATTTGTTGTGTGTTTCTACTACCTGTTATAATTTAAAACAAACATGTTCACGACTTTACTCTAATAACCATGATAAACATTCTCAAATCCAGTCCATAGATCCGTGAGGATAAGTAGGTAAGTTTTTTAATTCGTTTGGTATTATATGATAATATCCGATGGTTCTTTTTATAAAACGTTAACCACTCGCTGTTCAAACGAATGTCGGATTTCCATCAGTTTAGATGGTGATGATGTGAAAAGTACATTATTTGATCTGAAAATGTACACAGTTAAATCCTTATCTGACTACCACAACTTTATGTTTTTATGAACTTTTTCAAACCCTTAACCCATCCAGATCTTTCTAAGGCTAAAACCTAGACTGGTTACATCACTGCTCGCTAAACGGGCATGAGAAAAGATTAAAGTAACTCCAAGATCTCACGTATATAAGAAGCCCTTTATACATTTCATGGTTTGGTTTCGGATAAGTTTCTTTCAATACAGTACTTTATATGCATTACATTTCTTTCAATCTACCTAATAAGCATATCTCTTAATATCTAAATCGAGATGCATAATGATGCTACTTTTTATATCGATATAATAAAGAGAGAAAAAGAAATGGGAAATTCCATCTTTTGACGGTGACCGCTGCATGTCTAAATTATACTGATTGAGCCGTCCGGGCGTAGGCGGTGAATTGGGTGGCCAAGCCTTGTGCGTACAGTCTCTGGTTATTGTTATGGCACATATAGGTGAGCTACACTAATTAATAGATGTATGCTCGCCTAGATCAAAGAAAATAATTAGCTAATGATTAAAGAAAATTCACTTCAAACCTAATAAAGTGAATTTTCTCAATTTATCGTTGTTGATAAATACCGATTAATAATTTAGCCCGTCGTTGTATCGTGATAGGTACGAGTACATTTATCTAAATAAACATTTACCGTGATAAGATGTGCCATTCAAACGACCTTAAACTGTATACTTGTATGCAGATTTCTTGTTGAAAGTTCTTTGAATTTGAAACATCTAATTAAACAGCATATATTGACGATACTCAGAATTTCAAAACTAGCATGTTTTTAGTTCTATCAAATGAATAATGTCGTTATCACATACTTTAACTTAATTCAGGTGGATACTGGTAGATATGTTAGCGATAAGGCCGCCAATTTTGTGTCTTTTATTTTTTTGCTACCGAAATATTTAGTTTTTAATGAGATAATATATCTACAGTTTGTCTATAGTTATAGGGAAAAAAGCAGTTCACTATGATATATTATTTTATAATAATTGGGAATGATTTCAAATAGAACACGCCACTATGATTACAAACTAGTAGGTAGTTTGCGATGAAAGATGAGATCCCCACAACCCCTTAATTCATGAACCCCCCCTTCCGATTAACCTAATATATAAGCTTAAAAATATATAAGTATAATCTACTTAGATACAAAGTGTAATCAAAATTGAATATGAGGTTCAACAGTTAACGTTGGACAAACAGACATATATAAAAACGTACATAGCAACACCGGATAGTTACAAAAGCTCGCTCGGTCAATTATATTGTTTTTTTTTATACGAAATAATTACATACATATTCTATTAGATACGTTAAATGTAAATATTTGTGGTAAAATTCTGTAATTCTATAGCAAAATTAAATGCTACGTACTTATCCATGGAATTAGGTATATATTAAATATTACAATGTAAAGACGATAATCTAAATTACTTCTACTAACCTAATTATTATCTAGTACATAAGCTGCCGACAAGGCACCAAATGCTACCTTATGTACATACACTACTTAGTTATTTAAGTTTATATTGAGTTTACATTCAAAATATAGCCAGTTAACATACCCAGATATTTTAACAGAGGTTAATTTGCAAAATGAACTGCATGATTCAATTCATTTTGCAAATCAACCCAAACTTAGCATACGATATATTTCAGAACTGTATTTATAAACCTACCTACATTTTATATAAAAACAAGATGTTCTTGTTCTTTGAGAGAACACACCATAATGCGAAGGTGTTATTACGGAACCTAGCGCTTTCTCATCTGTCAAGGACATTAGTTAAAGCTGGTGCAGCAGCTGAATTAGCGGCAAATTAATTTTCGATTGTATGGGAAGAAATAATCATGTTAACTACGTAGCAAATAAGAGCGCATCGTGTCTAGCGCAGACAAGATTGTTTCCTTGTTCAGCGCCAAGGATATGTACACAGTTCTTGTATAGAAACGACACGAATTCCTGCCTAACGCCGGCGACTTTTCCTAGCGTGTATAAGCGGCCTAACGATGTCATCGGTCCGTCATATAAAGTCTCGACAGAGCGAGTTTATTTGCGCATTTTAAGTTGAGACCCTGGGTCCGTGGTGAAGCGAATATGCAAAAATTTGCGTGGCATTGAATCGAACCCGGGCCGATGTTTTTTTCAGTGAAATATTAAAATTCTGTAAATGCAAAGCAAGATTCTAAAAGCTGATTTGTGTTGACATAGTTGGCGCTTACTCAGCTTTCAGACGGGAGCTGGCAAGCTTTCGTGAAAATTCATTATAATTTTTTTGCTAGGCATGTGTTGGTTCCAATTCTGGTACTGCAATAGTGTGTACTTATTTATGAACCTATATTTACACAATTTTCTGGCTATTAAAATATCTTAGATCCACTTTTATTGATAACGAACTCAAGTATTTTATTACGAGAAAAATACTCTCTAGGAAATTTAATAACCAAAAATACATAAAATAATGTAACGATCATAGTTAGAAAATAGATCGTTACCTTAAACATGCATTAGTATCTCTTGTCAAAAACAAGCGCGGAAAACAACATTTAATTCAATAGTGAATCAGTTCCTCTCGTCTAATAAAACTCAATGTAAAGTTCCAATAGTTCTGCGATATCACTGCTAGAGCTGACGCACCGATGTTTATTTTTCGACCTTCAAAAGTTCAAACAAGCGGCCGACAAACGCCAATGAGGAGCACCTGCTACCACGAGACATCGCGATAATTTGCTAGCCTCGCTAAGTCTCGCTCTTACTCTCACATGTGGGACCACTCAGTATACAGGCATAAAATAAATAATAAATTAGCATGTAGAACTGAGTCTTGCAACCAGTACCTACCACGCTATCAGAGCCTTTATTTTGTAAAATGATTCTGCAAATGGTTGGAAATACGTTGTCAAAAGCTCAAAAGCCCTGAAAAAATGAAGGGGTCCTAAAAATAACTGTATACATAATTAATAATTGGTCAAAACAATAAAGGAAAGCATCGTAGGGTTTTGCCCTAAACCAAAAATTCGAAGGCATGCGCCATCGGTTTGTGTTCCATTAAGCAGTGGTGAGCTTGGAACCATGCAGAATGTGGGCATGTGCGAAACATAGTGTTTGGACGTGCCTTTTACTACCCATTACCTGGCATCATCACGGATCTACCTACGTTCTGAATATGGGTCTGTGAATGTCCTACATAGAGATTACAATCGTGTTTGTTTTGTTATTTGTTTCTTTGAAAATGCATAGTATGCATTTTCAAAGAAATGATAAGATGACTTATTATGTAAGTCAAGGGTAGCGAAAGAGTTTCACTTCTATCTTCTAGAATGATCACTGTGTACCAACACTGTACAGGCTCCTTTCCCCCTGTCTACCACAGTCAATGAACTCTCCTAATCTTAACTGTAGGCCAGCTTACAAAAACGCTCCGTTTGACGCGACACAAATAACTCCAGTAGTTAGACAAACTTCATTAAGAACGGAACGTAATTTCGCGCGATTACTGCTACTAAATTGCTTGATGCAATCAAATGTTCGAGCCTCGCCATAGGCCGTTGACCGAGTTCGTCAAAGCAATAAAATGCAATGACATAACAGCCACACGCTGACGCACAGCCGTTTAGTGTCTTGGTCAATGTCCATGTTTTGCATATATCTAGTTAAATTAAACGTGAGGCTTATTTTAATAAATGAATTCATGATTTAAATTATTTGAAGGCTGATTAAATTTATATTTTCCGTTCAAAAGATAAAGCATTGTTTCAAAAATCATTCCTATGTTAGTTTTGATTGTCTATTTCGACGACGCATACTTCTTATTATCATGCTCGAACCTACTGACCTTGAATTAAAAAAATGTTTTTAAATGCCTTCATAATAATTACCCAGAACTAATTTGACATGACCGTCAGAGGAAGTCGTTGATAGATAAAGATATTTGTTTTATTTTTATACTTTTTTACGTCCCGCACAAATAAAAACGTAGGTCCCTAAGAGACTATTTAGACTTTTAAACAACACAAAATTGTCACGTATGAACTCGCACTTGTAATCTTACATTCTACAGGTATACTTTTTTTCATTTGCTACTTAATAAAACCATGTATTGGATAATTCAATAAATAGAAGGTAGGTATCTGATCTACCAACTAATACAAGTAGGTATACTTAGGTAATCTGATTTTAGATCAAGGACTTTTAAAATGTCACGGAATTATTCAAACAAATTCATGACAGGACCAAATCCAAATAATTTTATATTTGTTACACAAATAGTCGTGTAACTAATATAAAATTATGTGGATGTATTGCTATATATGTTGTCTACGAGTTTAGACGCTTTTTTCATCTCTTATTTTGCATAATTCGCCTACCAAAACCCAATGTTCCATTCATTATAACCTACAGGGTTACGAATTGTAAACTTTGTAAGCAGAAGACTGGTAATCATCTAAAAGTAAATCTAATATTATTTATAAAGTTTGTCCTATAAGAACTTCCGTTTCATTATTAAAGTTAGCCAAGTTTGTCTACGGCCTTTTTCAGAAGCTCCGTAGCATCGTTGTTCAGCGGTTTTGCACTAGATGTCGCTACCAGTTTCAAAGTTGAAACAAAGTTTTTGCAAGTGTGAGTGAAACTCACGTGGCTTGACGCCGCGCACACAATGATTCCAAAGCCTGTTATATACGACACGCACACACCTAATCCTTGTCTGAAAGCGTAGAGACGTTGTGTCGATACACGAAACGTCACACAGAGTATACGTACTTACGAACACATGCAAGGCTCCACCAGTAAATATACGTCGGTACAGTGTTTGTGTGAGTAATAGCGTTTTACAGAAGAGTACCACACACATTGATGAAATAAGTACGGTAAACTTTAGAATACTTATGTGCATTGGATAGATGGCGCGAGCATGTACGATTATTGTAATATTACAAAAACTGATTGGGATTCAGTTTTTTCCTTATTATCTATGAATATCAACGATGATTCCTAGGGATATCTTTTTCAGTCCGGATAGGGACCAACATCATTTCACCAAATAAAGCGCTTTTAAGATTTCCGTGTAAAAGAACTTGCTGATAAATTTACAACCAACATAATACCACTTTACTGAACCATTACAGCAAAAAATAGACGTTTTTTTATATTGGAATTAGAGTTTTTATTTTGTGAAACTACTAAAAGGCACGTCCTTATTTTATAAATTATACTCACAGACTAAAGTATGTATACAGCATAGACTTCCCAGATACCTAAACATGATCCTAAAAGTGTTGGTAATATGTTAATAACAGGTGCAAATAAAATTTACTTTGCATAACACTCTACAGTCATTAACGTAGATAAGTAGTTCTAACCCAATAGGATTCCCTGTGTTGTCAGTATCAGGAATTACGAGTACTTACACCATGGTATAATAACACTCAGACTGATTAAGACCTTTCACATGTTTGTCCCGCTTCGGGAATAGAGCCCGTAGGGCTGTAGGTACCCATATCGTCGCAACCGGATACTTCTCTGATTCGGTGATTTAGTCAAAACTCATGATTATGCATATTATACTAACATTCATTAGTTTGTTAAGTGATGATTTATTAAAGAAGTAAATATTTGTTTTTTTTACACATACTATTCACTGATTTTTTATCAAGATATCTTAATGATCTGATTAGACAAAGCATAAATTATTATATTTTTTTATTAAAATAAAGTATTACCTACATAACAAAACTAACATCTACTCTAAGTACTTAATTAAAAGATAACAAACGTAATTAGGTACCTACTACGTGCACTAATTTAGCATTGTCTAGCTTCTAGATTCTAGAATAAATATTAATACATGGCGGATATTATGACGACTATACAAATTAACTATACTCATGCCGACTTGGTGGTGATATGTCAGTTTACGGTATTTTACTTCTGAAAAAAATAAATAATCTCCATATTCCTAATTAAGCATATCTATAACATTACGAACACGTCTAAAACTAACGCAGATGACGTGTGACTGTGACGAAGGTTATCCCAACAAAAACATCACAGGAATGGGCTTTCTAAAAGCAAACAAAAAAATAGTGTCGTCATAGCGGCCATTTTGTGAAATCATATTGATTGGTAGGAAAAAATCTATTGTGACCGACCAACTGTTCCCCATTGGCCCAGTTTTTTGATGAGGGTGGCACAATAGGGTTAGCTTTCCCCTTTTTTGGGGCCCTTTTAAATATGAATTCCTCGCTTCAAATTGTGCGGACGTGTCAGTTGCTGAGTTCGGAAATTCTGTTAATTGAAAATATGCAAATACGGACCTTTTTATCTCGAACGTCGATGGGTATTTTCTTTTCCCAGGTGGAATGATGTATTTGTGTTATTTTTAAGAAAGCTTATTTTTTTATATCATACACGTCACAAGGTTTTTATCGTACTATGTACTTTTATGTAGTTTCACACAAAAATATTACGAACTTTTTCTAATTTTCTCTCCTCTTTTGAACTAAAGTCATCCATTAAGTCTATCTATGCTCATTTGATAACACTAGCTTGTATCTGACCATGAAGGTACGTGAAAATATACTTAATTTTACACGAGCCCTGTTTTTTCTAAACATACTTTATCTTTAGTGTAATATTACTTCGGGTTCGCGTTAGGTAGGTATATTTTTGTGTCAGTCTTTTGATAAATATAATAAATTGACCAAGCGAGTTTTGGGCCACGCACAGCGAAGGCTTTCGAAGACAGAACGGCTTTATGACTAACCTTCATTTTAAAACACAAAGATTTTTTCTTTTTATTCCAAAAACTATCGTAAACTTGACTATTCATTAGTCAAGTTAACGATAGTTTTTTGTAGAAACGGGAATTTTTACGTACTAAACTATCAGTGAAGGCACCGACTAAGTTTCGACTCATTCCGAGAATCTTCATCAGGGTGAGTGGTTGCGACTTTCACCTTCAGCGTCGCGTCGTGCACTACTCTACTAAGTTATTTATTTGTTAACAATAATAATAATTACCAACTAAGAAAAAAATCAGTTGAGAGTCAAAGGACACTAACTACAGTTGAATAAACAGATAAGGGGTACCTACTTTAACTATATACCCTTAAGAACTTTTGAAGAAAATTTGAAAACAAGACTATATATATAACAACTATATATATATATATATAAATAAACCAGAAGTTGTAATAATACTTAAACATGTCTCAATTGCATCGTAGTTAGTAATAGAGTTGTAGATTCCTTGTTAATTGCCTCTCCAGACGCTGTCTTAAGTAATACTCTACTATACAAGCTAATAATGCTAAGACAGTCCGTTTTGAACGATAAGAGTCCGAGATGAAAGAGTCTCTTAGAGTTCTGATAAATAATTTCATTTTTATTAACAAGTATACAAAGAACAAGAACACAAATAAAAAAATCTGTTTAGACTATCAAAGCAGGTGCGGATTCAAAGGTGACTGAACGAATGTCTTGAAATAAAATAAAGAACGTTTTTTGTTCCTTTATTTCTTTGTTACAGATCCAAATAAAATAAAGCTGACTAAGTTGTTTCGAGACACGCTATGTAAGAGTCCCGTAGTTGTTAACAACTAGTTAAGTTATGATTGGACATCCGTCTAACCAATTTTTTTATTGGCAGTTCCCATTATATACTACTCAAATATTTTAATTTCATGCTTCTAATGTTCACGATAAAAAAAAAGAAAGGGAAATGGAGGACACAACCTAAGCTACTTAGAAAGCGTATCTCTCCTGGATGATGCCTTAAAATATATAATAGTTAATATCTCGAAGTGATTTTTAGAGACCTATACAATAATATTCTACAAGAGGGAGTAAATGTACCCCCTCAAGTGGTACCTACTAGTACATGTAAAGTGGGGGATGAAAGTGTATTTTCATTGAAAAATTAAATTTAATCATAGAGAGTGCGAGAAAAAGTTTACTTATTTATTTGTATTCTCTAGTTTTTGGTTTTGGGTTGAAAGATACGTTTGCAAACCAAAATTAATCTCGATATGCTTTAAACTGATTGGAAGGTGGGATTTGACGCAAACGGACATGACCAATCTATAACCGTTCCGTTTTCGCTATTTGAATTCGAACCCCTGAAAACGTGATTATTTTTAAGATAGATAAACAACATATACCATACAATAATAAAATAATAGCAGTTTCATTCATATTTATGACATCATTAGAGCTGTCACCGGACGCTGTCACTTGTCATAGAGATGTATCAGGGTCAGCAACTCGCGAGAACCTCTGCCTGCTTAGCATGAAGACCCTAGACAACGGTTTTGTCTACCGCCGAAAAGACAAAAAATATTTCGTGCTCTCTTTTGTTTGATAGAATAGGCGACAGAAATAGTTTTTGTCTTCTCTATTGTAAACAAAACGTTGTCGTGGGTGCTCAGGCTAAGCGGGCTGCTATTGCAAGCGGCCAAGTATGCTTGTTTGCTACTTTAATATTATAAAAAAGTAAACCAACGAAATATGTAGTCTAGTTTAATTTTGTAGTAGTGATAAATATGTATTTGCATACTATCAATCCTAATCTTAATTTTATTTTTTACTTCGATCGAGCACTAAGATAACATTTGTGCACTTTTTTTTGATTAATGTTAAGTTATCCAAATTTTACGAAATGCGTGCCTAAGCATCGTAAGCACCTACAAGAGAAAGCCGTTAAAAGCAAGCAAGCTTATCTTAGCCTGAAAAATAAGGTGCTGTACTTACCGGAGTACAGGGTGTGTTCCAGTTTAAAAAACAGTCCTACAACTTTTTTTTTATTTCATTTTAATTCAATAAAGAACGCAAAGTTTAAGTATAATGCAAGTGAATAATTCTGCTAAAAATATATACCTATGTCAACGTTTGGATTTTTGTTGCTAATAAAATCCGTAACGGCTTAACCACACGGGCAAAGCCATGAGCAGAGGCTAGTGTATAATAAAATGTTGATACTCACTTATAAATTTTAACCACTGAAAATCTTCTAACTAATATATTAGTTTTCGCATTAAGCAAGTCTAATTCAGTTAAAAAAAATCTTATCTTTTTGTTAAATAAGATGTTTCATTCGCTTGTTTATTTTTAACTAAATTTTTATTGTAATATGTGAGGGTATTGACATCAAAAATATCCTCGTAAATCTTTTTAGATCTTCTTTTTTCCCCTTTACATTACCTACCTACACATTTATTCTCATTGTGAACAAATCCCATGAGAGCAAGACGTTCTCTATGGCTACATTACCATCGACATATCTAGAGGCAAGACTATCAGACCACGTAATGCACTTACCGAACAATGTCTTGACGCATCGGCATGACAGCTGTATATTTATCGCTCCAATTTAGAATGTACACCTAGCCTTACATCAGAATAGATTGTCGAAGTGGGTAGAAATATTTATGGAATGATTATATATATAAACGAAACGCTGGAAACAACCTTTATTTACAACCTTCAGCATAAACACATTATCACGTTAATACGATATCGGTTTAAAGATTATTTATTTCTCAAAGAACATAATTATAGTTCACTTAAATGAGAAAAACAATAAAATGATTTTTTATTGTTTTTCTCATTTAAGTGATTAAATGATTTTAGCACGAGTGTGCTTACCTGTTAAAACAATTTACTTACCTATTTCCTAAAAAACAAAAGAAACAACAGAAAAAAAACAGAAAATAAAGCAACTTTATCTAACACAAGTATCTAAGAACAATAATATATATTACTCTAAAAAAAAATGTTACCGTTCGTTGTTTCATAGTTTAAAACAGTAGTAGAGCTTTTGTGAAAGGGCTCATCCGGGGAAGTGGTACCACCATTTCTGCCGCCAAACAGTAATGTTCTCATTGCTATGTTCCAGTTTGAAGGGTATGGTTACCGGTGAAATTACAGGTACATGCGATCTATCATCTTGCTATCACAGGGAGGCAACGCGTGAGTGATATCTCTGGTATTGCAAGCGTCCATAGGCTACTATAATCGCTTACCACTAGGTGGGCCGTTAGTTTGATTACCTTTTTAGAGTATTTATATAAAAAAAAACAGTAATCTTAAAGTAGCTCTACTAACACATTATTGGTTAAAAAAAACTACATTTAAGCTTTCCTTAAGCGCGTATTGCGGGCCTTGCTTATCAAACGTTAAACAATTAACTATGGACTAACAATTCGACCTCGATAGTGTGTCGGGCGAATAGTTGGCTGCAACGCAAGAGGTGCGGGTTCGATTCCCGCTGGGGGACAAAGGTTTACATGTACTACAGTTTTTTTGTTTTTCCTGGTCTGGACGTAGTTCCTGATATCTATGACACCCCTTTTGTGGTGTCAGGAAGATGTACGAGTATGTGTTAAATGGGTGCTTATTTATTTATAATTACTAGAATTTTGTCAAAATTCTATCAGAATGTAACCTCAAGATAAGACAAAATTGTTAATTATTCCGCACATGGTACATGAAATATGCAGAGTTTATGAAAGTGTGAACAATAGGCACACACGTCGCCGAAAATATCAAGCAGCATTCAGGCAGACGTTTTAATCCTTCGCGGTTTAGATAATACGCCTGTACGTGGATGTAGTAAGAAGTAGAGCTGGTGGAATAGCAGAATTTTATTAATTTATTTTAAATTTATTTGGAAAACCAAACAATACAATGAAACTTTTCAATAAATTTTCAGAAGATAATAGGTATATAATTCAATAAAGTTTTCACTAATTAATTTATCTCACATGTGAAGAACAGGTGGACAATCATGTGCTCAAGCGAGGGGGATTGGAAATAGTGATTTCGCTTTTTCGTTCTTTCTGTTTTAAAATTATTTTCATTTGACAGTAATTTCTACTTATGTTTGAAATGGGAAAGATTTGATATATATTTTGTGTGTTAGTTGCTAATAACCTCTATAATTACATTAAAATTGTTATCTCGGATCAGTATTATGAATACTACCTACTATCCTATCCTATAATATTATAAACACAAAAGTTTGTGATGATGAATGTTTTTTACTCTTTCACGCAAAAACGGATTTTAATGAAACTTTACAGTAATATAGCTTATACATCAGAATAATACTGGCTACTTTTAATCCAAGTACCACGCGGGCTTAGCCGTGGGCAGAACTAGTCTGTTATAAATGTGTATATCGTCTAAAAATCTCTTATTTTTCAAATTAATCGATTTCATTCCGCAAAGTAAAAAAAATATACACTGGTCTTCATTAATAGTTCATTTGATAGCAAATTATTATTTGACGATCATATGAACAATTGTTCTAAGACTATCCTCCGACTACTACTAAAACAGACTACTCACTAACACGGCTTCATTAAGAAGACCCAACACCTTATATGTTCCTTTAGTCAGTACAAACTTCAGGCAAAACGCGTACTTGATCAGAGCAAGTGCTTGGTTCAACTTTTTAGTTAAAGCACAAGATGTTGATTTATTTAACACCTCGAGTCTGTTAGTGCCTATATCTGTGGAAACTTTTAATTTGCCTTAAGCATACATGTACCAGTGCATGTATTTATGTATAAGTATTCACTCCTTGTACCTAGCTGTAAGATTTCCTAAAAATCTAAAATAAAATATAAGGCAAAGTCATTATGTTCATTGTGAAGGCAAACTCTTAAAAGTCATTACCTCATTCTTTTTTCCTACCTCCATGTTTGAATACAGGGCTTTTACGGGGCGAACGGTAATCAAACGGGAAGAAGGAGTACCGCAATCCGGGCCCTCCTTAAGCTAAAAAACCCTTTAAGCTTGCCTCAGCTGTGCAGGGTAAACTTCATACTATAAGTTTTCGTAAACACAAGTTGAATTGTTGCGCGCATTTTACTCTAGAAACCTAAGTTATCAAAATTCTAGTATAGAAGTACATAGTATACATAATTATGATGTATTCTTTACATAGATATACTAGCTACTTTGCACGCGTGGAGTCGTGTTTAAAAAAACCATACTCTCATACACAATTTCACCCTTCGTACCATTTCCCACCCTTTGAATATGAAAAACGTCCTTATTTATTTATGATGAGTAGCTACAGTTCCAATTTTCAATTTTCAATCTTTAAAAAAACCGATACTCACATACAAACTTTCACTCCCTAAAAATGACCTAATCCAAAAACCCTGAAATACTTCACTTTTATCCTCAGTAGCTGTTATTAATATTTTCCTGTTTCTAACTTCAAAGAACAAAGACTTTCATACAAAATCCACCCTCCCACATTTCCCCTCTTAAAGTGGAAATTTCCAAAAATTCTTTCTTTATGTTTACGTTATAAAATAAACCTATGTTCCAAATTTCAGCTTTCTAGACTTTTTAGGCTGTGCGTCGATTGATCAGTCAATCAGTCAGTCAGAACAAATAATTTTATAAGAGTTTATAAAACCATAGATAAAAAACATTTCATAAACACAAGCAAGGTGTAGGTAAGTAATGTTTATTTTCCAGGGACTCAAAAGCAATTCATTCAAAATAACCAGTACCCTTAACACAATTTTCTAACGCTATTCTATCGACTAGTAGACATAAATGTCAAATACATTTTGGTCAGCTAAAGGCGTATATACATCGACTTAAAAATACTACTGATGAAAACTTTATGTTGCGCGTAAAAAGTACAGCCAAGTAGTTTATTCGTTGAATGATTACGTTAATAAGGTAATTATTTATAACGATTCTTCTTAAAAAATGTTGTTAAATTAAAATGTAAGTCACATTTTTTGTTATATTTGTTAATATTTTTTTATAGTTCGGACTCGCAATTAATTAGATGGCGGTAGAAACACGAGCTAAAGGTACAGGAACACACCATGTGAGGTTGAAGTACCGACGTAGGGACGATGTACAGGCTTACGTTGGATAATTTCCCTTTCTCCGTTATTTTCCCCGGCTTACCCCTGGGCCTACAGGCGTAATGTAGGCTTTTGTTTAAGAAATTGGGAAAAGGTTTCTTCCTACTCACTATTTCTTGAACCCTTTCATGAATTCTCTACAATAATCTAAGAAGCCGAGTTCAGAAAGGAACAATATACACTCGTGATCAGAATTATTTATATTATCAAGCTATGACTCAGATCTTTAGTTTCTGTTGGGGACGTTCACCTTGTTTGCCACGTTTTTGGATGAAAGTGGCTCAAGACCGATCTTCATGGCACTCATTTATGAAAGGCTTTTGTCCTGCAGTAGACTCCGTCAAGCTGATGATTAAACATTTATTTCTGTTACCAACAAAAATAAATTAATCAATATTAATTAATTAATAATATTAGTAATTTTGTATGCGTTAATCTCGTTGGAAGCATTAACGCATACAAAATTACACATAAAATACTTTAATTAGACTAGCGGTAACGACGATATAAATAATTACAATTAGGTAACAAGAATTATTGTAATAATTACTCCAACAGTAGAGCAACAACGTAACATTTGGCTTCATCAAGATCATTATCAGATAAGATTGTCGATTCTAAATGTAAATTCCAAGTTCATCGTCCGAAGATTTCAAACATTATAACTAATTAAAAGAGATTGCCCTCGATCGCTAGTAATACGTGTTTTGGAGAAAAACGTCGTCCCAATGTGGCTGTAGTTACGGCAAACTTCAAGTGGACATAAATAAGGGTACCGCGGTACCATCTCTACGGGCGGTGCGCACAAATTCACAATACAGAGAACTACAGAACACAAGGGATACTTTACCATGATAAGTTGGAACTAGAGCTGTGTTTCCTTTGAAGTTTTTAAGAGTAAAATCTTTCAACAAAAACAATTCATAAACGACTCTAAGAAGGTAGTATTGGGATGGTTTTAGAATGTCAACGTTTTCTCATCGGAGACGTGGACACGGAATTTCTTCGCAAAACTGTAGTGTCGCAGCATCAGTTTTTGGAACTTAAATTAAATAAATTCTTTTGAGCGTCATTTGTTTAAAATTGCGAATCAAATTCTTCTGAAATGGTTGTCTTTTCCGATAAGTTAATATTAAATTTGTTGAGGATGAAACATTTTCATAATAATCGCGAACTTGTTGTGAATGTTCTCGTAAATTGATTAAAACTGAAAAGGGCGTTATTTGTGACACAAATTCGGGACGATATTTTTCGTTTGAAACGTTGACGCTGACACGTTGTAATTACTGAGGCGTCAACGACAACATTCACCTTGTATTCGTCAGCCTATTTCATTCCGTGAACATTCCCTTTTATGTTTTTATCCAGCCATCGACTTTCAATTTCTGAGTCACATGCGATGGTCCCTGGCGTGCAATATGCGAAGATAAGAGACCGAAAATAGAATTCATTTGGGAGGCCTTCTCACCTTAATACAGCTTAAGAGATTTCACCTTGTCCATCCTATTTTATACATAACCACTCGGATCACGTAAAATGTAACTATACAGACGCTACGGCTCGCTCAGATCGTTTTCCTTTACTCCATTTGCCGGCCCAAGAGACTTATTATACTGTGTACACGAGATACGAGGAATATTTTGCCCAAATATAATCACGGATGCGAGTCCAAACATTGTTCTTATTTTTATTCAAAGAAATTTGGGACGTTCGGGACGTCGGAATGCAAATGTTTAGCTTCATATTAGATCGGCTGGGGTCGATACTTTCGAAGATAGAAGTAGACAGCCAAATAGGTTTTGGTTTTCAATAATATTTACATAAGCAGCTATGTTTCGTTTTGCAGACATCTTGAATTTTACTTGTTAATTTTGAATAACTTAGTACAATCATTTATTTGGAGTTTATTCAAGTTACTACACTAAAATATATTTGGTTGATAGTTTGACAAAGATGTTTATAAAACTTGTTCTAAAGGTTTTCTAATATAAGCTTCCTTAATACATGTCTATCTATATCAGGTATTTTTAAAAAGCGATACCTTTTTACCCGACTTTTTACCAGCATAATTATTCATCTTATTTTCTTCAAATAACTAAACGTAAGGTTGGTGTACATTGTGTCTGCCTGTGTAATTTATTTCGTTTGCCGAACACTATATTCCTGTATCAACAAGGTAAACACGAGTCTCCGGAGCATCAATAATATAAAACATGTGCTATATCCCGTCTATATTTGTGCTCTCCCCACACCCACCTTACGTGTCTCGCAAATATTTTGCATTTTATATGAACTAGTTTCAGGCTTACTATTTTGTTTGTCGAAATGGTAGGTTAATATTTTTTGTTGTATTTTGGCAAGGTATACTGAATTTGCAAGGATTTTTAACAAAGCCAGTCCAACGGTTCTTATTCGATCTTGGTATTCTTATTGAATGCCTGAATAAGACTAAAATATACCTACATACTTTAATGATATACATACTAATCCATAATATTAATATTACTTCCAAACATTGTTATTTTTTTTAATAATGCTTGGTACAATACAGAGTTGTTTCTATAGTTTTGTGGTTAGTTATAGAAACAGTTAGTAGACAAGTGTATTAATTCTCACAGCTACAACAATATTTTCCTAATCTATTGTTCTCAAACAATAGAAAAAAATATTTTGAACTATTTTTTATTAAAACTAGCCTTTATCCTTAGCGTTGCTTGCATAGTACAAAACAACTTGGAATAGCATTATAAGTCGATAATGCTATTCAATGTTACTTTCATCATAGCTTATTCTTATATTTAGTTTTTTTTTACTGATTAAGCTAAGTTTTTGTTGTATGTGTCATGATAGCTGAAATGTTCAGCAACTCCACGTATAATATCGTTCAGATTAGATTAGCGCAATTTTGGCGTGATTGATAAGTATAAAATAAGTAGTTATACAACCAAAGTTTGCATCTACAGGTTGATTCGAGCATGATAGTCCAAAAAAATCGGACATGTTTTGTTTTTTGTAATAATATACAAACCAAAGCAACTTACATAAAGCAGTCTTATTTTGTAGGGATGTCCATAAGGATGAGCCTTATGGACGCCATTGCGGTGCTCAATGGCGAATAAAATCAAATTTTATTTTTTGTTCCCCACGTTAAAATATTGATTGGTGCTCAAATGGGCATACCTTTGGTGCTCAATGTATAGGTGTCCAAAAAATAGGTGCTCAAACGGGAATACTTCCATAAGGTAACCACGGGTCCTTAAAAATAAGATACTAATCTTATTTCTTTCTTATCTTACTAATCGTCCGTCAATCTTTTTATCTCATCTGTCACAGAACTGCATGTTTTTAACCGTTATTATTATGAAACTAGTTGAACATGTTATTAATGGCCTTAATATGGCTCACACAAAAATGTTTAATAAATGCAAAAACGTACGAAAAATACAACACTGTCAACAACTCTTTACAGACTGGCTTAGTAATTATCAAAGCGTTAGTGTTATATGCTACAGCAGTGTTATATGCTATAAACAGTGGAACGGAACCTCTCAGTGCGAGAGTCCGACTCGGATATAGACGGTTTTTTTTCATTTCAAAAAATTACCGTCGTTTTCAATAAATTACCATAGAACAAAACTGTAAAATCTAATTCAAAACCTATTCACACTATTCAGTCACTTTTTTTTTCACACATAATTTCTTCTACCTATGAAGACAACAGTTCCGAAGGTGCTATAAACCTAACAAGCAAGTCTATAAAGACTTGTTGTTCTTTGACAGTGGGTACTATCACACTCAAACGATCGGAGTGTACAAGAGACTAGAATATCCTTATCTTTGTTTTTTTTTGTCTTAATTGGTATTGTTTTTAGTAATAAATCAATGAATACTTAGCTGAGTATTATCTTAGTAGTATCTTAGCTATGTTTTACTCAAATAATGGTGTGCCATTGTTTACTCTTCTCTCAAAATCTTCATATTATTTAAGACAACCCATATTGTCAATATGGGTTGGTAATTGTCAATATGGGTAATTCATCAATTTCAAAAGCCAAATCAACCCCCAAAATATGAAATATTTTGGGGGTATAATATAGCCTGAATTATAATAAATATCCACCAAAAAGAAAGATGCTGACGAATGTCAGTCGTCACTCTAACATTATCATAAATCTTATGTTTATGAAAATAATCGCAAACTATGAATATCGGCGCATTTTCCTCTAGGTTTTCCTCATTCATCTTGTAAAAAACACAAATGAAATATTCAAAATATTTTTCTTTAGTTTTAAAATCCTCTTTCAGAGAAAAACCGTCATCCAGCAGTGCAGAACATTTTGGCCTCAGCGAGTCTCAAGTGCACCTAAGCGGTCGTGAAAATTCCCAGTAAGAATATTTAGAAACTGAATTGCTTTCTTTGAGGAATGCTTTAGAAAAACACAGGTAAACCTTATCTAAGTAAATGTTCCTTCCGTATTTGCATAGTTTTCGTTTTATTTTACCCGCTTTATTTAGGTAAGCATTTAGTGATGCAGACCTTGCAATATGTATGCAAATTCCTATTACCTTTGTAGTTGGAGCGTCGAAACCTTACCTTGGATACTTTGGAGGTGGATAGGTTATTAACGTCATAGTGCCCTCGATAACATTCCCACCTAATATTCAGTCTCTAAATACCGCGTTCACTGCGTAATGGGCAAGCGGCTACAAATTTATCTGTCGTTGACACTGGCTTGCCGGTTGTCAGGTGAGACCGCCATTGTTACCTGTCCTCTCCCTCCCCCAGTCATTGATATGCAAATGAAACGGGCCACGGCGGACCCAATGTTATTTATCTCTGATTGGTTCCGTTTATTCCGCATTGACGGACAGGTTCCAATTCCGCTAGGAACCGGGGCGGTGCGACGTGTTAATATAATTAGATTATGTAAATTACAAGTGCGGCTTTTTGTAAAATTGGATTTCCAAAATTTGAATACGAGATTTAACACGACACGAGCATTAACACGTGCTCAAAATGGTGAAGAAAAACATAGTGAGGAAACCAGAACCAAAAATTCAAAGGCATGTGCCATCATCATTAGTTAGTGTTCCAATAAGCGATGATGTGTTTGCAACTTTACACTTGGAATGCTAATTACTGACAAAACACGGCCTCTTTCAAATGTAAGGTTTGGACGTATCTCTACCTATCCTATCCTCAAGTATAAGTATATCTCTGAGAATGTCCATCATGGGAATAGAGTCGTGAGCGTGTTAGTTTTGTTTTAAATACAAAATGTGTATATTTTGCTTTATATATTTTCTACGGTAAGTAAGTAAGTAATTAATATATTTATTTTTGTAAGGTTTTTCTTTAAAAAAAAGTATTTTTATTTGTTTTAACTAGGTATATTAATTCATACAGTGTATAAAATATATAAAGCACCTACAAAAACTAGATTGACTCTGTACTGGCACGTTTACTTTGAAACGAAGAGAGGTAATTTTAAACAAGTTTATGTAAATGTTAATCTGTGGGTATGCGTACTAAGCACATCTAAGTAATTAGGTTAATTATACAGAAAGCACAATGTTAAAGTTGTAAACTTACTTGTTACCCAGCTAACTGCTGGGGAAATATTGTTATTGGACTCATTTGTAGAATGATGCTACTTATTAGAACCTGAATACCTGAATACGTTGTAAGTTTATATAAACCTAGCAAAAGTATTTTTTAAAAGTAAGATACCTTGAAATACTTTTTAAATCTATTTTTTTATTGACATTGCAAGTATATGGAACTCAAATTGCAACACCCTAACGGGGTTCATGCACCTAGATAACTATTTATTGTACAGTACACCACTTAATATGTTGCTTTCAAACTCAAACAGAGCAAATTACAAACTAATCGCGGGAGTACAATGGGCGGTCTTATCGCTTATAGCGATCTCTTCCAGACAACTTTCTACCTACCTATTTGTATATAATTTTAAGACCTCTGAATATGTCCATAAGGGCAATGAATGAATGTGAATATAGCAGAAGAGTCTACCTACGCTTACTCACAAACTTAGAAAGTTAGTACGAACAAATGTAATTTGGATAAAGCCTTGTCATTGTCGGCCAGCCTAGAATCTACGATGCGACTAACTCGATGTTAAGATCGATTGAACGTAAGCAATCATTTAATTAAGAATAAAAATATTTTGATTTTTTAAATGACATCTTAATTCAACTGAAAATCGGAATAGAGCTGAGCTGAAATCAGAACCTGAGCTTGTTCAAACAAAGACTTAATTATTATTCTAAGTGATTTTATTTCTATTCTTTACCTTTCATTAATTATGTAGGTATGTCTGAAAGCATCGGCTCATATCAACGAGTAATAATATTAGTAGGTATGGCTAGATCTCCCAAAGTTTTCGGAGCAGTTTGACAAGTAGCTGGTACTACTTAACCCGGATAACAGAGTTGTAGAAAGTTCCATAATGTGCTTACTTGGACTGCTTCTCGAAATCGATAAGGGACGAGCTCTTTGGCTCCACCAAGCCAAGCTATGGACTCTTAGAACCAGCGTTCGATGTACACTCAACTTTATTGCACTGAGTTAAGATTGCTTATGGCTCAAATACGTGCAATTCAACTGGCTGATTTGTCGTCTAACATGATGATGATCAGAACATATAAAGTCCACTGCATGTAGTCTACTTTCGGTGGAAAATTAGTGCTCGTACCCTGCCTCTAAGTATTAATATTATTTAAGTACAAAAAATTGAACCTATATCAATCATGTAGTTCCCATAATGCAAACTCTACTTAAAGCTAAGCCCCAAGCGGGGCTAGATGATTCTGTGTCCAGCATTATTTATTTATTTATTGTTATTATTATAATTATCTTGTGTGATCCAATTGTTCGAAGTATCTATCATGGTGTCCTTCAAGTGATAATATTTTTAATCGAGGTAAACTTGATTCTTTGTCATCTTCTTCTGCCTTTTTAGATATGGCCTTTAGTATTTTGTTCTCGAAATAAAGATCTTTGGGTGTGTATTTTCATTCATATTGTAATAACGGGAATTTTCACGTACCGCACTATCGGTGAAGGCACCGACTAAGTTTCGACTCATTCCGAGAAAATTTCCGTTATTACAATATGAATAGTCAAGTTCACGATAGTTTTTGAAGTATTTTCATATCGAGTATCAGAATTTTTTTAATTGATAAAATGATTAAATGATTTGACCTTAAAAATAACAAAGTTTATTGTTAATGTCTGAGAAGGTTATACTCGCATTCCTGCATGAGTCAATTGGATTGGCATAGCTGCGTTTGCGCGTAGCGCGAGCCGCGCGCGACAGCCTTTTTACGTAAAATATAAGCTTGGCGTTCATTAATATTAAATTTATTTATATTAAACTAGTTCTATTCTTAAATTTAGGACTCAAATTATTTTGATCAATTCATGTAACAGCTCTAGCCGCATTATATAGCATAACTATACAGCATTTGCATCTACTTTTATTTCGATTGGCGACTATAAGCGGGAAAGTGTGGGACAAGCTTCCGATGTATTGCTAGTATTACAATTAACAGTTTAGAAAGTTGGAGGATGGAGGGAGATACGAGTAAGACATGAGGAGGCCTATATTTAGCAGTGGACGTCTACCGGTTGACTAAGATGATGATCGACAAAACTCTGTGCTTATTTGACAGACACATCTCAGGTCACATGTATGATTCAGAATCTCCACGTAAGGAGGGTACGCAGGCCGGGTACGAAAATGCCAAATTCTGAGGGATAGAAATGACTATTTTTCGTAAGTCACGTTCATACCTATCGGTTCGAGCTTATCCGTGTTAGGTTTGATGATAATAAGTGATACCGCCAAATATAGCTACAAAGGTTCTAGTACTACTAGAAACGACTTTGGATTTGATGTATTTTTTTGCATTTGGACAGAAAAATAACGAAGTCGAATAAATACAATGGAGACTGACTGACTGATTTGTGTGTGACTTTGAGGAATAGGGTGAGAAAAAGTGTCTTAGAGAAAAGTTTTATGAAAAGTAGTAAAGAGAGTGTAAAAAAAATCTTATAATTTGGTATATGTTGCATATATGAACTCCATAAAATCAGGCAAAAAGATACGATAATGTTGTAGGAAGTAGTATAGGGTAGTAGGAAGGACATAAAAGCATAGTATAAATCTAGAGTAGGAAGGAAAGAATAAGAAAAAAAGGATAGTAGGACAGCTTGCAGTCATATCCAGCTTCCCAATATCCTAGATAACAAGCATTCACGAGGCGTCCTCACAGAGTCAATATCAATAAATGAGAAGCCGGGAAATTGGATGTGTTGCTCGACCGACACTGACGTAATAAGATAGTAATGAGCCTTGCCACTCATAAAAATATGAACAGCTCCCTGTCTATGACTAAATATTTAACAAAATTATGGTGGTACGTCATTTCTTTATAAATATTTATACACGGGACTATATTATGTTGTCTACATAATAAATTCCCACTAGACACTAAACTAGCGTGTTTCAGTAACCGTAATCAAAATGTGTGTATTTCAATAAATAAAATGTGTTATCGCTTTTATAAAATTTAGTTTTTTACACACTACAAAAAGATTCTATATGGGTATCAGGAACTATGTGTATCATAATACCATGCGTCGTGCAACCGGTACTGAATCTGCACTTCTAGTGCCTGAGCTGATTTTATACTTTTACCGTGAGATATATATAATACCTTTTCAAAAATTCATTACGAAATTTCCGGTCAATTCAAGTCACAAGTCCTTACTTTCTGACGATTTGAATTCAAAGGCACGTGTCGGTACACGGGATTTGTATAAATTCCCCCAAAACAGACCCAGATGGGGTCTGTCTAAGGCAGAAAACCTTTCTATTTTAATCCTAGAGCAAAATCAACCATCCTGCGCAGACATGATCAAAGCCCCAATCTCGAATAAATTTAACTAAACAGATGTCATGTCATGTATTCTAGTTTATGATTGATATGATTTGGCGCCATCTCGTGCACGAAATTATCCTGAGATTCACTTAAAGTTATTACTTTAACCACGACCAACAATTTCGATTATAATATTTTGAAAGTTAATCCATGTGATAAGACCTAATACAATTTATTCATCTCGTAAGAGAATGATATTGGGCAGAGTTGACGAAAGACTCAATTGGCGTAGGTATTAAAAACGAAGGTAGGTTTTTAAAATTATTATATTTGCCGTGAGTATAGTATGCATAAAATATTCCTAACTACTAATTTATTATAATTTCGAAGGTATGGATGTTAAAGTTTTTAGATATGTTTATTGCTAATCTTTGTTACGGCTGCATCAATTGGTATGAAATTTGCAAAAGTTAGAATTCGTGACCTATTTCCATAATACTTAGAATACAGACTTTTTATTTTGGTAACACGCTGGTAAAGCCATGGACAGAGCTAGTCTTCTATAAATAGGGAACAGAATAGAAAAAAATAAACTGGTTTTCATTTTGTAGGGACCTTCAAAGTGTTGGTACTTTAGGCATACGCTAAATGATGTAACATTCTAAACAACATGGCTGACCTTGTGCTTGGCTCATTTTTATGAAGCTTCAGTTTATACCGCTTGGCTTTTTTAGTGAATCTGACAAAACATAGACTTTTAGCAAGTATTTTAGTTTAAGTTCCTATCCATTGCTAGACTCTGAAAAGACAAGAGTAGATACACATCGAATAAAAACTTTAATGTCAAGTAAAATAATAATAAATTGCATTTAGATGCTTTTGCATTTTACTTTTCTAAATTTTAAATTATCGTCCCACATCTAATACAAGAAACCTAAACTCCACTAATAGAGCTATCATCTACACAATATTCATTGATCATTCATTTAACATTTTATTGAAAAACGTCAAAATCTTAACTTACAATCCAATCCACTTCTCGTTCCATAATTAATTCCACTATCTGAAACAAAAAATCACAGAGTTAATTAATTCGAAACTATTCGATTGGACCAAATTGGTGGTTGCATCAGCCTACAAAGATTGATTTGACATTGACACGGCGCGCATGCGTATTGCCCTAATTTGGTACCGGGAGCGAGAGAACACATGAGATAGACATAAGCATATGCTAATGGGTGGGACAGAGATGGGTATTGGGAGCGCAGGAACGTCTGGAAGCAAGTGTGGGAAAGTATCATGGCCGACGCATCTGCATGCATTTGAAGAAATGATATGGGATGCGGCAGAACGATTTAACTGTGAACTAACTTGCTATTCATTAGAAAAATTGTATTCCAAAGGTGCAGATAGATTATGAGGCACTATAACATACAAAACAGACTTTGTTTTAGCTGGTCACTTCAAAAGGTTCAAATACACGACAAGACTATAAAATCGATATTTTCCTTGATGCGTGTAGCTATTGATAGAATTTCATAGGGTTATTCTCACGCGTGCATGAAAGTTATCAGTTCATTGAACCTGAAAATCAATGACAGATTCAGAATGTCGTCTCGAATCAACGAAAAACACGTGTTACACTAACTACCTAAAAAGAAAATAAATCATAACATGCAAAATTGTTTACTGGTTTACGAATTATATTTTAAGGCAGGTAGATGGCATATATAAAAAAAATCTAACATGTTTAAAAAAGTGATACCTGTACCTAATAGGTATGATAAAAAAAATAACGTATCATACCGTGGGTGGAAAAAGCAAGTAGTTATACCAGATTAAGCAGACATTTTGTATTTAAATTTAGGTATATAAAACGATTTGCATGTTGATCTGATGATAATTCAATGTCGATTTCGATTTAAAGGAGCACAACGTAAAATACATGGAGTTTAAAGTCAATGATTTACATAATTTGATAGTTCTGAATGAGTTGTGACTTTTGAAGAATATTATCTGCGGGTTTGTTCGTTAGATTACTTATTCCCGACTGCTATATTACTAATTTAAATAAATATATTGAAATTATATATTTATTCAAAAATATAAAGCAATCAGGTGTTTAAGAATCGGGTCTACAAATTAAGTTTTTAAATATAACAACTGTATCCAGCAACAACGTCTAGGTCACGCCGATTCAGAAATATCAATTAAAATAAATTTAACAAAACCTAAGGAATAATACAATGACAGCTGAAATTAAACTTTTCATGAAACTTATTAGATGTTGTTTTAATTAAAGAGGCACAAACAACCCATTCCTGCGAAGAGTCAAAGCTGCTAATCTCCTCACTTTGACTTTAGAAAATAAAACTTAAGCCGGCTAAATTGTAATGAGGGTTGGGGGGTATGGGGGTTAGTGGGGAAGGTACAATTATCTCGTTCTATTTTCCCTTCTAATTCACGTTAGAACTGCCCTTGAAGCGGTCGAGCAGACGTGCGGTCAAAAATCGCACAAGATTTTTTGTTCATTTATGAAACACAATTTAATATGGTTGGGATGACGGGTCTTACGGATTTTTGAGATGTTAACATGATTCGGAATGTAAGTGGTAATTTCGAGTATTTTTTGTAGCTTTTCCATTTTAGATATGTAACAATTAATTAATAAAATTTTCTGTGTTTGTTTTTTAACTCATAAGTCGAATGTATCGACACGACATATTTTTAAACGAAAGGTTACTGAATAAAAAAACGCTCGTTTGTATGACATAATTAGTATTGTACAAATGAGAAAACACTTTGAAATGAACGAAGCGAAAATTAGCACAACGAAAAGGTTTAAAGTTTGTTTTTTCGACGCTGCAATAAAACATTAACTAGAAACATCTAAACAAAATTAACTTTTTGCAAAAAAAATCTAGCTGTTTTGCACCCAAGTTCAAGCCTCGATATTTTTATTGTCTTCACCTAGAGAAGCAATAAAAAAGCTATAAAATTCACCCTCGCCATTCAGTTTTCTGAGGTCTCTTACTACCGAGTATAAACCTCGTATGTTCGCACCTGCGAGTATGCTCATTATTTAAGTCACTTTGTCGTCAGTTCATACTCAGAGTAGGTTATGGCATGTTTATTGTAACTCTATTCATAATTATTAATTCAATTTATTTGTTTGTGAGAAGTTTAAAGCAAAACAAAACGATTAATGTAAGCGAGGGTGGAATTTTCGTTTTCTTGTTTTTTTATTCGGCAAGAAATATCATGTTTGAGAGCAAGAGTTGGCATTTGCATAGAAATCGGCTAAGTTGATATCACTGAGCTTTATTAGAGGAATGCTCGATAAACACCCAATTTTGTTTTATGTTATGCCTTACTTACAGAGTTTAGATTTTGTTTTTGTTTTTAAGTGAAGTAGAAGGGTAGATAACATTTTGTATTACAATCTACCATAACTTAGATCCAAACCGATAAGGGTTTGGATGAATTGAAACCACTTTGGAATAATTACCTATTATTAGTACTTTTATATATCTACTTAAAGTTGGTACTTGCGGTAAGTTTTAATTTAGAACGTTTTAATATAAGTAGATTTGGCTTAAAATATTACACGTAAATCTCCAAGTCAGTTTAAAAGTATAATTTCAATTAAATTTTATTGAATAGCACTGGTAACAACCCAGTATGTATTCGTTACCGAGTAACGGGTACATCGCCTGACTTGAAGTACCGAAACTTTACTAAAAAAAACATCTGTCGTAAAGATGTGAGTTCGATACAAAGTATGTACAAAGTCATACCGTACGCGACGCGACTCGATGCGATGATTCATGCTAGTGCTTGATTGTATCAAAGGTAAATTGAGTAACGTAACGATACGACAGTAACAAGTGCTGATGTTTTTAGTAACAAACACTTTGAACTATTTTTCTTCTTTTTTGCATAAAAACTATGAAACATAATTTCCCATAAATAAATATTCATGTAAAAACATATCTCAAATGTACTTCATCATATTTCCTGACAACAAACTATCGTTGTATAGTTCCATTGTTTTATAATTTTCCTTGGTCCATTATCCCTCAGATAGAGATATCTTTCCGTGCCCGTTAGTAACGGTTCGCTTCTTTCGAAATAAATAATAGGTAGGGAATATTTTGTAAAACCACAGAAGAAATAATAGCTACATTTGAACGTGGGAGGTCTATCGCTTGATTATGTTAACTTATCTTCAACATACTAAAGGTATCTCTCTTTTAAAATTTTTGACCTTTGATGCAACATGCCGATGAAGAAATAATTATTGAATTTAATTTAGGAATGCTAGGGCATGTAATTAGTTTAGTCGCAGTATTATTATCACGGTTAGATAATTATTCTGGCTTACGCAAGAAAAATAATGATCTATATTAAATCGATTAATAGTGTAAGTCAACTTTGTGTGAAATGTATCATATGCTCCCAATATATTAATTTTGTGAAAAATAGGTATAAGAAGTAGGTATGTAACAAATAACCTCTCATGCATAATGCATTCAAAAAAGACTCATATAAATCTAAAACGATTTATATAAATTAACTAAGCAGACAAAACACTAAAAAATAGACACGCAGGAAACAAAAAATCAATATTTTCGAACCGTCGAATCATACAAATTTTGTCATTACTCAAACAATAAGAATATTATCGTACATGTCCATGCTAGGCCATGTCTCGATTCTTTAACTAACTTATTTAATATTTCTTTGTTTCAGATTGTTCGAGTTCCGCTCCCATCGTATTACCATGTTTTTCTAATCTATATTCTTGGTAATCGTGTATAGTCGTGACTAGCATGAAACTGGTCTTATTTGGGAGATCCCTCTGTATTTTTGTAGATTAAAACATCTTTACATACAGTATACATTATGTATATACGTAATAAACGCAAGATAGACAATTTGTCGCCAGACTAGGTTTGATTTATTTGATGCTTGCAATTTATCTATATTTATTTTTGAGTAAATTGATAATTCCTATATCCAACTATATCCCACCCAACTCACTATTTTATTTAGATAAAGTTTGGATTAGGTATAATTCATGATTAGAGGTGATTTTTTTAGAGGTTAATCTAGAGGACTACTTTTTACTATATTTCCTCGCGGACATAGCTGTGTGCAGAAAATAGTACTCTTTTATATTTAAAGAAATAGTCTAGGAGTAATTATTGTATTGAACATCAGGCTTAACCTACTAATATTAGATATCAAAGTTTGTATGTTAAGATGTTTGGATTTTTGTTTCTAATAATCTCCGTAGCGGCTGTACCGATTTAGGTAAAATTTGGAAAAAGTATAGTTCGTGACCTAGAATAAGACATAGACTACTTTTTATCCGGGTACCCGCAGATCAATCTATTAGCAGGGGCTAGTACCTGCATAATGATTTAAAAATAGAATGAAATAAACTGCTCTTATACAGGCGGTAGTGTTCGTAACATTTATTTCACACGGGTAGATGACATATTTCCATTTACCTATTCCTTTCAGTAAATAGATGGTACCTACAGGCTAAGGTGGGATAATTTATATAAAACTTATAAGGGGATACAGTACACCCACGTAAGTGATCGGAGTAGGTACAAGCTAACTTCTTGATTGGTCAACCGCTAACCTTCCGACGAGTCAAATCAAACTAGCTTTGGATCCCTAACCAACGGCTAAAATTAATGAATAAAGAAATAAAATTAACGAAAGTCATAGAAAGGAGCATTTTTATTACCGCCGAACTCCTGCCCGTTGCACTGTTATTGTTAAACAGGTTAAAATTTAGACATATTAATTGTACAAAATTGTTATATAGGTTAATATTAATGTTTTATAACATCTGCTACACGTGTCTAATTAAGACACTTATTTAGAATAACCTATTCAATATTCATACTCAGGCTTCCATTCCATAAATTAATGGAAATCGAAAAAAAGTTCTGAATACAGTTTCTAAAAGGTTACGTAAAGATAATTATCATGCAGATTAAAAGGTTGAATTCTCATTGGTATATTAAAATGACGATGTAAAGTTATGTTAAAAATGCCGAAGCGCAAAAATTTGTAAAAGTTAGTGAGACGTTTGTTGCGGTCTGAATAATATGACAAAAATGACTGGCACTTACTGAGGCTAAATTATATGATATTAGATTAATTTATTTAGGCTTATAAACGCACTATTTTGAGCAGTGTGTCCATGCAAATTCAAGGATTAAAATAAAGTACTGGGCTATTCTCACAGAATATTCATACAGAGACCTGGTAATTCAAGAAATTCAAACTTCGCTGTACTGTTTTATAGTCAAGGGAGACAAAAGGGTGGTTTATCTCGACCGTTAGCATAAGTTTCAAGTATTTGCATTGAAGGCCCGAGTAAGGTTTTATGATAAAGAGTGGATAATTGTGGCGTGTATATTGGTCGGTGTGTTCACAACTTTACTCGTTGCTCTTGGTAGTAGGTATATGTGTGGTGCGATGTATTAGCGACAGCGATTGTAAAAATTGCTAATAATATTATCCAAATATCTTTAGCACCATGTAGCCACTGCTGAACATCAGCCTCCCAAAAGGGTACCATGACAAGCATAGCTTTAGCATGGTCTAAATCTACCGCTATACAACCACTTTCTGCATTCTTTAAGATGTCAGCCATATATCGGGTGGGGGGCCATTCTACACTGCACTGTATGGCACGTGATTACCATTATTCAATAGCGAGTTCTGCGTGCTATTATGGCCTGATAATTGCCACTTGAACTTGTCAATTATGAGAGCTACAAGTATGGGTTTCTGTTTTTCAATGGAGTTTCTTAACATACTTAGGTAAAATACGTACTTATGACTGTAAAGTATTAAACACTTATAGTATTAGTAAATTGCTAAAATTATTTTTTTTGTTTATTTTGCTTAAAATTGTTTGTTACAGTTTTTCTTCTGATTACAACTATGGACTGTGTCCACCAAACTGCACAGATTTTTTTACAAAGCAATTTAAACCAATGTCCGCTTTCACTTTCAACAAAAAATCAAATTACTCGCAAGTAGGTTTCACTTTTTGTATTCATAAAAAGGAAACAATAAAAGTTTACAAACAGGTAAACATTATTCTAAAAGGTGTTAATTTTTTACTATTGCTACTGTTTTTAACCATTGTGTTTTATGTTTTATAGCTGGTTTACAGCGTGTTACTGTTTGATGTCTATTCAAATATAAATCTTAGATTTTTTTGAATGTTGCTTTAGTTAGTATAACATTCTACATATTTGAGATTCTATAAAATTAGCAATAAATTGAGGAGAATAGTTTGTTTTATTTTATACCCACTACCAATGCAAATTGGCACAATACCTGATGATTCTTGAATTAAACGACAACATTTTGTTTGTTTTACGCATTTACATCGATGGTTTTTAATAATAAAATGCAAGTTTATTGCCACTTGGGTCGCAAATTCACACCTTTTCAAATAAATTGTTACCAGGATGCTTGCCTAAAACGAGTTCTTAGTTGGTAGCAGTAGAGTTCATCCGAAGCACAAAATGTTTAGAGGAACCCTAACCCAAATAAAAATAATGTTTATCAGCAGAAATTGATATCAGCAGATCAATTTGAAACAAATTTCATACACAGAAGCTTTTTTGAAAACACGTGATATAATGTTCTTTCTGTCTGTGATTTGCTCGGGAATCGTATCGAATAATCTTGAAAACTATAATGTTGTCAATATACTACCTCTAGATATAATACTAAAGGCTACTCTTGATAATTAATATTATATGAACAATATCGCTTTATAACGAGCGATGTTCAATCTATGGCTGTTTTTGTACGAATCCTGCTTGTTCAAAAGTTATATTTGCAGAAAACCTAAAATCCTGAAAAAGGTAACGTTGACCTCAAATAAACCTAACACAACCTTAATATCAAAAAAAATGAAATGCGCTGTCTTAGTCTATTTTTGTTAGTATTAACAAAGCCCCGTAATTTTTTTGGATACACAGTATTTTCTTTAGGGAAAATCCAAAAAAAATGCTACAGCCTAGTCAGTTTTCCTTACTATGCTTCCATAAAATTGCTGAGCGACGTCAATCGCTTACCGATTTTAGGTAACTTGCTATAAAAAACATTACAGCAGTGGGCAATTAAGTTGGTTAATAAGAATGAAAATGGTGGGTTAAAAAAACTGCTGATTATTTCTGCATCAATATTTTAAATACATATTCTAAAAATACTTATTGAATGTAAAAACAATAGAGCAATAAACTGTATTAATATAAGTTGAAGGGTTTTTTTATATCTTGCCTATTAATATTTATTAAATCATTGCACTACAAACTGTAGTGTAATATTATAAATTAAAAATATTGAATGAATCAAAATAAATAATTATTTTTGAAAAAAACTCAGTCATTATTTTTGACACCTACCGATCGTAAACAACAGTTTACGTAACTAACTTTTCCAATAAAAAAAACTTTATAAAAATATGAGCGACGAGGCAATTTACAAAGCAATTTAACTAGGTTTGAGGTACGAGTACAACATGAAAACACGTAAATTATTCACGTTGATTTGAAGGGTAAGTCTAAAATACCCGATGCCGTGCCTCAGGACCGTAGGACCCGAGATGAAATATTGTTTCAGTCGAAAACACGACACACGTATTTTTGCTACTACGATGTAAACTCACGCTATTTTCACGCCAGCTTTAGGGAAAATATAACGGTAAATAATTTAATGTTACGGATTTTGCTTGGGATGTGGAGAGGTTAGTGTTTTGTTGGGGGCTTTAAGGTGTCGAACTTTAAGGCATTTTGTAAACAAATATAATGGGAATAGGTAAATAACGTTTGGTTGGTAAATTGTATAAAAATCTGACTAAAAAATTAAAAGAGATAGATATTGAATCGTTTAGATCTGTATTATCAATACACATACAACTGACTACCCATTTATGGTTCTACCTATTACCTATTATACCATTTATGGTTCTTCTATTTAGGATAGCTCAAGAGTACTTAGGAACAGGGTTTACTTGTAACCTAGATTAGGTGATAAAGCTATTTGACCAGCGCAATTAAGTTTTCAGAGTTGTAAGTTCACAAAACAAGGAAATTTCAGAAGTAACAACAATAGCTTCACCGCTAAAACTTGATAACAAGTGAACTTTTTCCTTAAATTATTAAAAAGCAAAAATTTGCACAACGATAAGCATAGCTCTTACTCAAGTATACCTAGGTGAATATCGTCTACAAAAAAACTACGCACACATCCTTGAAATTCCACTACATCGATAGAAGGGAAGTACAGTTAAGAAGAAACATGAAGAAACATTGTAACCAGACACTATATCCGAACTCGAAAATATAAACAATTTTTTCTAACAACGATGGTGTTTTCATCCGAGCTCCCAATTTCTAGAGAACTTTTCCGAAGGCTTTTATGAAACAAACTTCTACGGAGAACCCGAATAGCTAGCAGATATAGCAAAAATATCAAACATTTTCTTAGAAGGACGCAAAACTATTCCCCTAGATACAAATTTCACGAGACACCAAATACATTTTGCATGAAATGGCCTGAGCGAAACTTTGGGGCGTCCTCCAAACGATATTTCCAACTATTTTATAAAAATATTCGCAGCTGTCGATGTTTGCGAAACTTGATGTTTCTCATGCAGATGTTAGATTTAGGCATTTGTTATTTTTTGTCCTCGCCACAGAAAGTTGGAAAATACTATACAATAGTAGGCACCTAGGTAGGTACAAGATATTATTTCAACATAGTTTTAGCGACATAGTACTATTTAAAATCCAAAATCCTTTTTCCGTTTATTTATGTTATTGGTCCAAAGATACTTACAAAGAGTCATATGGTGCTATCGATGCCTTTGTACAGAATCTCATGTTTTTTTAACCTTTATAATGTAGACATTATATTGCACATTTTTGAATCTGCCACGAAATACATAATTATTAATCCAAATACGGTAGGTATTTGATAAAACAAAATCAAATTAATATTTTCTGATTGGTAGCATTGCCAATGAGATTAATAATTTATGTGTATAATTTTGTGGTAAGGTAGTATTAGTATGAGCTGAGCAGATACCTAAAGTAGGTTGGTATTCATTAAGTATTATCTGATTGGCAAACTGGTACTAATAAAGCTGATTTATCCGCATTAATTATAATACATATCCGTCTTCTTTAATCATCAAATGTAAGTAGTTTCAAAGCAATCGTAACTAGATTGATAGATAAACTCTTTATTGCACATCAAAGCAAAATACAAAACAAGAATTCATAACCATATAAGGTACAATGGGCAGTCTTATAGCTAAAAGCGATCTCTTCCAGACAACCTTTGGGTGGACAAAATAAAATGGAATCAAAGGACGGTGGTGTACGAGTAAATAAAGCGCTATGGCGCTCATTAGGGGAGGCCTATGTCCAGCAGTGGACTAATATAGGCTGATGATGATGATGATAATGTACGAGTAAATGACGAGCTAAGTATGAATAGCTTCTATTTCTTTCTTGCATGTTGATAAGAAACGAAGGTATTCAGAAGGTTAAAGAAAAAAGTAGGATTTTTTTGGCACAGTCTTTTGTGAAGTTTTTTCATAACATAAAAAACTGAAAAAAAGAGATCTGTCTTATGTAGACTTTTACAATAACTAATTGAGGACACACATTGTTGCGACAATAATTTACAATAGGTACTCACACTAAACTGGAAATCTCAAGACATAATCTAGCTAATGGAATTTCATATAGTGATTCCATAATCCGTACAATGTTGCAACGGACGAGACTTGTTTATGGTGCCGACAGATTGTAATAAGTTTAATTAAATTAAGGAATTTATTGGTACATTCGCTTAGCATTGGCATTCAGGACATTTGGCAAGGACTGAGGAGCTATATTTATCGTGAAAAGTTAAAAACGACGCAATCTGCTTTTCGTTACTGAAGCAGCATTTTAGATATATTATGCATATCGCAGCCAAAACGTTTAATCCGCTCTTTTATATAACAGCTAGCCTTTCTACAAAACAGCGCTATTTTCTTATTCAGCGTATTGACGTCCAGCCGATATATCATTGCAATAAGTTTAACAAAAGGGCTGCCAAAGTTAAACTATACTTTAAGCAGATGAGTAAGTACCACATAGGAAGATTGTTCTGTTATTTTTCTATTTTTTATGTTTTTTTTCAAGAGTAGGCAGTCCACAAGCCAGATGGGCCGATGAAGTATAGAGATTCCTGAAATCAGAAGACTGGACTAAAGTGGCAACAGACTAAGACCACTGAAAAGAACCTAAGGAGGCCTTTACCCGTGAGAGTAGAGACTGCTTATAATAATAAACAAACAAACAATAATAACCAATCAATAAAATATTTTTTATCATAATGCAAACATAATTGCATAAGTAGATAAAGTTTTAATTTGCATGAATTGTTAACTTTTTATGTTAGTTATGGAATAAACATATTTTTTATTTATATATTGCAAATACTAGTAGGTAGACCTCGCGGCTGGACGCTAATTTGTAAGACGGCTGCATTTACCCTATTGGAGAATGAGAAACATTCTTACAATGTGGCGTTCCTTTGCTGAATTAGAAAACAGTGCAATTTTGTAAAGCAACTAGCTGTAGTGTAAAAGAGCGAATTATACGTTTTGACTACGACATATACAATGCTACTAAAGTTGCTAAAATACTCTGGGTGGTGACCACCCGTATTTTATCACGTGTAAATTGCATCTTAAACCCTCAAAATAAGTTGGTATTTTTAAGTGTAGGTGTTTAAGGATGGAAATAAATTTTACCCTTTGACGATCGAGGCCCTGTAAAATTACACATTTTATTGTTTGACTGATATATAAATGAATGTTTGAAAAACTAACGAAATAATGAATAATAATGAAACTTCTATTCCAGAACAGTGACCACGCCTTGACCCCCGATCTTAATCAAGCGTATAAGTTATTTTGCGCTATTGAATATACTCTAAACCTCAAATTTGTAATTACTTCAGTCTCTTTGAGTGTGATCATTCGAACTCATGTTTTTACTAATTATTGCTTGTTAGATGATATTATCTTATGGTTCAGAGACGAGTGGAAGGTACCCTGCGGAATAACCACCAGTATGGAAACAGGTAAGAAACATGAAGCGAGCCACATAAGTCCTCAATAATACTACATCATGATGGCCACGAAAGCTCTCTGATGTTTGGGAATCAAGACTGTAATTCCCATGATTCATACTCAGTACGCAGATCTGTAAGGATACAAAGTAGGGCATAGTCAGAGATACGTCCAAACATTATGTTTGGCATATGTTCGCGTTTTTCATAATTACTACTGAGCAGAAGAATTACTTGATATTATCAATCGATCGAGGCATTTGATTCTCGTTCTGAAGGTAGACACAGATATTCATAAGGCGAGCAATACACTAAGCCGATATGAATGAAATATAAAAAAAACACATCCATTGTGTCTAATAATACCTTAAATTATTGAGCAAAACCTCATATCATTTGCGTTCTTTCCGAAAAAAACTATGCAAAAATATTATAGAGGTGAAATGTCACGTGGAAAAGGTTCCGTTGTTGTTCCGTACAAATTGGGCGCCTGTCTACTGCCTACATTCGCATATTGGCTGATATTGCGCACACATCCGTGCCACCGAATATATTTGCAAAGAAGGATAACTGCATACTAGAGTTGCGACAGCCTAAAATATTCTCATATGAACGATTCACATTCTGACTTTGTCTTCTATGCTATAGTCGGATATTGTTCGATTTCTCGATCATACATGAGAGCGATAAGAAGACATCTCACTCGATTGATCGATGATATCGTAAAGATTGTGGGAAGTTAGTGGAACGATATGGGCCAGGATCGTTCGTTATAGAACTCTGTGGAGGAGACCTATGTCTACAGGCCGTTAATGATGATGTTAAAACAACCTGTGTTAGTTCAAACAGATTAAAAATAATTTCAATTATTTATTTGTGAAACACAGGTTATTGAAGTTGTTACAGTGAATTTCTGTGCACTATGATCTGCTCAAAATTAAAGCTTTTACAATTTTTAAATTATAATTAAAGAGAAACCTCTTATTCAATAAAATGAACCGAAATATATCCGTATGCTCTCACGTCTGTCTTTGCGCATCTCTTATAGCGGGTGAAGCCCATCAAAACAAATGACATTCGAAGATGAAAGCAAAAGATGGAAGCATGTTTTTCCTTTGGTCGGTGACTGAGTATTATGGTTTTTCTTTTCCCTTGCTTTAAGATAGACAGGATAATCAAACATTACGAATTCAGTGGTGAGTTCGATCTGTAATAAATAGAAAATAGAATTCTCAAAAGGACTACTTAGTGATGGTTATGGGCTTATAATTAAACAAGCAAAATGGCAATGGGAAACAAAACCATGGCACTAATTTTGACGGGCTTAGAAATACCCAAAACTTTAAAAAATCGACAAAAGGAAAGCTTTTTTTATTTAATGTTTATTGATAAGTATTTTGAAGTGAGTTTCATGATTTGGTTCTCCATTGGCATTCTGATAGAGTAATTAGAAGCCGGGTTGGCAACAAAAAATAGCATTCATTATTGGTGTTACCATTATTACAGTCATAAAACATAATCACCAACTGTTTGATTTGATTTTTATGGCGTTGTTCAAATCCTTTGAGTTTCACGAATTGAATGTTACAATCAGCCTGACGTGTTCATAGCTTAGCGCAGGCCACTCCAAAGAGTACCACGACGAACGATCTTGTGTCACCTGTACCTATCAAACTCTTTTGACTAAAGGTTAAAAATAAATTCACATTTCATACCACTCATAAGATGTTCGATTTTAGTATATTATAACACTGTGTCATATGTTTCGGAATATTATTAGTACGTACATAGGTATAAGCATACATTTGCTGTTGCACGTGGGGTTATTTTCAAAACAGGACAAACTTTGTCTTGTACTACGAATAATGACGTATAGGTATCTACCGTAGCTTGTGTAGTAAAATTTTTATATTTAACTCAGTATGAAAAGTTTAGGTATCAACATCGTCTTTCTTTTATTCGTCCGTGTACCAATCACGGACATAGTGAGAACACCCAAAGGACTAAACTATATGAGTACTGGAAATAATAGTGTAATGTAATGTAATGAAAGTCCTGTAAACATACAAACAAAATATCTTTTCTTTATATAAAGACAGTAAAAAACGTGTTGTTGGATACATTCTTAGCTATACTTGATTCTATAAAACTAAGTCAAGTATTTATTTATGTATATATTTATTTTTATTTTAACGGCAGATATTATCAGAATGCGTTGTTGCGTCGTTATCGACCGTTACAATACAGGGTGATATATATAGGGTTCAATCTCCGTCTAGGTTGATATATAAATCTTAAATATTTTGATAAAAACTGAGGTATAATGGCTAAACTAATTAAAATAAAGCTTGGAAGAGATAAACCTGCGAAATATAAAGTAGGTTAGTGTTAAAATCGAGCTCCAGAACTGAAATAACGCAAGGGCTACTTTTGTAAGCGAAACCGAGGGAAAAGGCATATAAAGGTTAATATTTTAAGAGACCTTTTAGAGAGTTTTGTAAAAATTTGGACGTCACTATTAGAAAATTTGGGCCAGTTAATATGACTCGTTCCCCGTTGTTATTTAGTTAGTTGCCTTCTAACTGACTAGAACGCTGGATGAAAATCTAGAATCTTAAAGTTACATTAAAAACTAAATGATTTAGAATTTCACATTCTTTCTTTCGGTGCAAATTATGCGCAAATCAGTTATTCAAGTCTAGGTTTCTGCAACAAAAGGATCATACATAGTTTTATTTCTCCCAGAATTTCAGATTTCAAACAGGTTCGGACGGGACGGCGTGTATTGGCCAGACTAAAATAACGGACGGACGTGCCTTGAAATCGTAAGGAATTATTTTTGAGTTCTCCCACACCCGAGTCACGATATAAAGCTAATAGAAGTCAGCGGTGCATAGACTGCAACGGACTTACTTAATTGGAAATAAGAATCGTTATTTCCTTTTCGAGAACTCCACGACAGTGTTCTCATGGTAAAACACTTTAAACGAGTTTTGGTTTAGGTACGGATGTTATTAGATAATTCGCGAAAACTAAAACATGGTATTCAGATGTAAAAATATTGAGGATGTAAAGATACTAAAATTTAGTTATTTTTTATGTTTATAAAACTAACCTTATGTCAAAATTTAAGAGGCTGACTTTTTACACCTATTTAATGCTTTAAATTTTTTGGTTATTTTATTTAAAGTTAGTAGGCCCCTAAATAAAATAATAACGAATCAGTACAAAAGGTAGAGATCGCTAATTACCAATAAGACCGTCCAATGTATAATATTGTCAAAGCTTGTCGTATTTATTTAAGCTGAAATATTTGGTGTGCAATAAAGTATTTTCTATCTATCTATATTCATGATAAGATATTAAGTTGATACGAGTACAAATTCAATAATACAAGCAACTTAGTACCTAATAGCTAAAGTGATAGCTTATTATACTATTCCTTATACCTAAGAACTTGTGTTGCAGGTCACAGTGTACAATATTTACATTGTCAATTATAAGTACAACATTTTTGGATGGTGAAAAATCTCTTCCAGAACCCAAAATCCGAGCATTTTGCTTATCTTTCTACGCTTGTGTAGGTATTTATTCATATGCCTACACATCCACCCATTCGCGTCGCCCAATCTCGCCAGCGAGCTAAGCTGCGGTGCCATAGATGTGCCATCAGCTTCAAATTTGAAATTGGAACGAATGGAAGACCCCGGTAATGGAGCAAGTTAGATGAGCGCGGGTAGCGAAAAGGGGCTTCGATAGGGTTACCAACTAATGAACAAGAACAACTTTATTTAAAGATAGCTTTATTTGCACACAAAAACTTAATGAACTGTATTTTATAAGTATAGATACGTTTATAGATGCTAATTTTGTATTGTTTATTAACTAGGTAGATACAATTCAAAATATGTTTATCAAAATGGATATTTTCTATGTATAATAATGTATGTATTTACAAAAAAATTATATAAGTAGTATATCAGTCATGAAGTTTCCATAACACAAGCTCTGCTTTGGAGCTAGATGATGCTGTATGGAAAATCCAGCATTATTTATTTTATTTTAGTAAAAGGCACTACAATTTAAAAAACTTTATCACCAGTGCTATTTTGAAACCGCGTTACGGCAATAAAGGGATTCTCTTCCCCTATAAACACGGATCATATTTGAGTATATTTTGAAAAGTATATCAGTGTTTTAGAATATTATATAGATAGAAAAAAGGTTTAAATTTAAGGTAATGCAAATAGAATTTCAAACTGAATCACAAAATATATGCTTGACTCCAGAGTTTGAGATCTGTCCTAGAATTTAAGGCAATTTTTAGTAGCGTTGACATTTTACTTATAAGTGCTATTTGTTAGCACTTAATTATCTGACATTTTAGTACACAAAATATTCTAAGAGTCGGCGTCGCGTCGTTGCCCTCTAGAGTTGAAACCACTTTAGTGTCAAAGATTTAAGTAATACAATTTGAATATGTATTTTTATAATAACCTAAATTTTCCTTTTTTTTAATAGGAAACCGTTTTAATCTTTAACTACTAAAGACAAAATATTACCACGTAAGTTCAATTTAAAAAATATATATATTTACTATAAGGAGAGTTGATCTTCTTAAAGTACATAGAATATTAACTTAAAATTGCTTTTTATAAACTATATTATATTGGATATATTTTTATATAAGCTGATAACCCTGTCAGCGGATGACTTCACTCTCGATCGGCGTTCCGCAGTGAAATGGCAAAACTTCAACTTTGACTGAATTCTCTGTCTAGGTTTAGGTTGAAATGAGAATTTATCATAAAACTGGCCAAGTACGAGTTAGTTCCCATACCACTTGAAAATCACACGAAATATGTGGTAAATATCAAGATCGTGGTATATTTATATGGGGAATTGGGGACGCCCTTGAGATATAACTTGTTGAATTTTATTATATGCCATGACATGTAGGTATAGCCATAGTGACATGTAGGTATTTTATTTACCAAGAAATAGTCATTAAAATTACAGTTAATTTAGAAAAGGTATTTAGTATAAAGTTTTAGTAAATATTACTTACGTAAATATTATAAATGTTTCTTAGGTATAATATAAATTTATTTTAAAAAAGTATATAAATAGTATATTATAATATTATTTTTTGCATTTTGAATATGATAGCCAAAAAAAATTGTTTTCTTAAACGTAACAGAACGTAAACAAATGTAAACTGGCCTATGTACCAGTTCAAAATTTATCCAAATCGGTCCGGCCGTAACGGAGATTATTAGTATCAAAAATGTTAATATTCAAACTCTTGGATGTTTTGCATAGTTAGGATGGCTAGTAGAATACCTAATATTATCATATTAATCACGTAATGGACCAATGACATCTTAAACGTTTCCGGAAGCCGTGGGATGGGAGTGACCCAAGATCGTTTGTCATGACACTCTTTGGGGTGAGCCATGTCCAGTAGTTAACTTCCTCAAGCTTATGATGATGATGATGAAGTATTTGTTTATATAAAGGCAGTAGGTAAATAACTAAATAGGCTTTAGATGGCTAGCTGTTTCATCTGTATTTTTTGTATATACCTACTTGTAAATATTTGTATGAATAAATGTATTTTAAAAAAACTAAATAGGTAACTAAATTAGTGTATTTTTTACAAAGGTTTACGTTAAAAAAATTTTATCCGATTCCTACTAATATTATAAATGCGACAGTAGGTATGCTAATATTCGTATCGGCTGAAAAGATTTGGATGAGATTTGTGATTGAGAGTATAGTTCGTGATTGAGAATAATGCATATAGGCTACTTTTGAACTGAGTTCCACGAGAAAGCCACGGGCAAAAGCTGTTCTATAATAAAGCGAGTTCAATGACGTGTATTCCAGGAGATCTTAAATAACCTATTAAATGTGGAAACGACTAGTGCTGATAACTTATAAGTACATTATTTAATTTATTAAACAACCCATCATCGTACTGATAACTCTATTGAAAGGAAAAGTTATCGCTTCAAGAGCACCACTCAAAAACGCATAAAGGTTTATGGATTTATTCAAATCTTAACCTGCATTGTAATTTATGACTGTGTCGTTTAACACCAGATTTAAAGAGATTTCATTAAATAAATATTTAATAATAATTGAATAAATATTTAATGATATCTCTCGGTAAGATAGGCACTGTTTTAAATTCACCTAATTTTATAGTGAACTTTTATCCACATATACTACCTATGAAGTAATCTAGTGATTGATAAGGGCTAACCAAAAGGGGCTAATTTTATAAAAGATATATACATTTTTATAATCCAAAACCAAGTTTATCTACTTACTATATAAAAATATTGAACCTCACTAACTCTCAAAATCCTATAAGCCGTCGAGTTCAACCAACCAGAGTTTACCAGAGTATACTCATCTAATAAGAAAACTAATTTAAAACTTTCCCAGTGCACAGCAGCGCCAAATACCCAAAGTTGAAATCACCCACTCCAGATACGAACCTTTGGAACAGTGCCACCCTGCGGCGAACGGCCGAAGCTTTTCAATGGCTGTTTTTACGAGTTCGCCATAACCCTGTGTGCGTGAAAGCTCTACGCACACTCACGCACAATTCACGTTTACTTTTGTGCGTGTGAAACTTTTTATGTGTTGACGGTCCATGTAAAAGGTTGTGTTGACAATCATGCCCCTGGTATTTATCTATGGGTCGGATAGATGGCACTGGATGTAGCGTTTTCGCTTCGTACGCGGTGAAATATTATCGGGCACTCACCAGATTATATTGGGTGGATTTTCACGCGTTTCAAAACACGTCTGCACAGTTCGAGCCGCACGTGCCACGAGTAGGTAAAACAAATTTAGACTCACGGCACTGTCTGTGTTTAATTAAAACAGAGACGTGCTGGCCACTGCGAGGTTTTCTCATAACTGTGACATAAATGCATGATTTTTCTTTCATTTTCACAATAACACACCGCGAAGAAATCTGGAGCGAAACTGCATTGGCTATTGTTTAGTTTGCCAATTTATACGGGTCGGTTACACTTGCGACTTTTATTGATGCATTACCGATAAAAAGGCATAATGGCTTTTTGCGTGGCCTTAATAGCTTTATGTTGAGGATTTTCACTTCAGCTATCGACTCAGTAACACATCATCTATACAAAATATTAAACAATAAAAAGTGAATTTCGTTCGTTCACTATAATTCTTTCTTCCTAGCTATATGACCTGAGTACATGTTGATAGGGTCAGCCTTCCTGATATTTTCCTCCAGTTTGTTCACTCCTTGACATCTTGGCCAAAAAAGCACCGTATCATTACGCCCATGAGGTTCAATGTTTTTAATGAGAATGAGGTAATTTAAAAAAGTTATGGCTGTTACGTAGGTAACTAAATATACTATATCTGGCCTTCTTTTAAAATTTTCCTTGTGTAAATTAGTCCCTAAGTTTTTGTGTACTTAAATAGATTTATCTTATTTTGACATACCGCCTAAACTATAATAATATTACTTTACTCTGCTGCAGCCTTACTTCTTTCTATCTTTTATTCGCTCCCGAATTCAAAACTATTTCAGCTTATTACAAACTTAGATCAGAACCTATTGTCTGTGTACGAGAAAAAATATAATAGATCCATGGGAATAACTAAAAACTAACAAATCTTGTCCACCTTAATACTATTTATATTATATAATAACATTCTATGCATTCAATAAATAAACAATTAAATAAGGTATAAACAACATTATTTTTAAGTTTTAAGGTTTATTTTTAACCGCGACGACAGGAGCTCGTATATGTATTTGCCATAAGAGATTAGGTATTAATTGGTTTGTTTGCCTGTTACCATTTTATCTTCGAAACGGCATATCTGATTGTGATTTTTTTAAATAGATTTATGTATTCAAGTATGGTTCTTACTGCCACAGGTTTTATTGCCACATGTCATTAGAGGTCACTACAATCGATTACGAAATCACACGTCTGTGGTTTTCTTATTTTGGAAAATTTAATTATTCTATTATGTATTGTTCTCACCGAGCACCGCTGTGTTTAGGTTAGGTTTGTGTATAAATTATACAAAATTATATAATGGATGAACGAGACATACTGCGCGGATCGCAGAAATGAAGCAAAAGCCTTATATTATACTGGTTGGTAATTGTTAGGTTCAAGAAACAGAAAGAAAAAGCGCGGTGGACAATTAAATTTAAAAGAAGGCTATTCCAGCTAGGACAAACATGGTCAAGCACTGCATAAGGAAGGGAAAAGTGGAGCAATAAATGTTGTTCTTATTATTTTATTATAACTTAAAGGTGCCTAATGTGTACAGCGAGATGTGAACTTGGGGTTTTTCTCCCCAAATTATAGGTAATATGTGGATTTTTAAGGCAGGTATTTTAAGGTATTTTGTTGTTTTTAAGGGACAACAAACATTACAATTAAAAATAAATAATTCAGGACATTTTCACACAACGTCATCTAGCCCCAAACTAAGCAGAGCTTGTATTATGGGAACTACATGACTGATATACTAGTTATACATTTTTATTGTAAATACATAATTATTATACATAGAAAAAAACCCAGACCCGAGACTAATATTAGCAGATACACACATTTGTCCCGCGGCGGGAATCGAACCCGCAACCTTCTGCGTCTCAGGCGAGAATGACGACCATTTATCTGTGAATGCGAGATAGCTCCTGAAATACAGGCTTTTAGTAGGAACTAAACTAGAGCTAGTACTAGTGTTCAGGAGCCTTTGGATGAATATACAAACTGTTATATATACAAATAAATATATTTTTACTTTTTTACTTTAGAGGTAAAAGACATCTTAAAAACGGATTAATGAGGTTTTCTGAAATGTCATTAGAAACTGAAAATGTATGTGAACTGGCCATGTACGTGATTTATACATGTCCTATATGCATGTTTGTATCAGAGGATTTAATAAAAAATAAAGAAAACAGATTGTTATTGTAATCCACTAGGTGGCGCCACGGTCTAACAAAAACAAAACGGGAAAATTTTGATAGGGGTTGGCAGCACTGGATGCGCAAAGCCTTTTACGAGTAAGTCTTTAATCAAGCTCCAATCTAAAATCTCGATTGCTTCAATTCCCAGAGATCTTGATTATTCACAAAACAATGACTCTCTTATCGATCCTGTTATCAGGTTTAATATGCGTAGAAAGTTACAACGTTATCGGCTGCCCTAGTTGGTTATCAGCAGGCTACCTGAAATGTTATTGTGTTAGTTATATGGACTGTGAGATGAATATGAAGGCTCACTCGGGAAATTGAGTGTTTTAGAAGCCTACTATGCCTTCAATCTTGCATCGAAAAACATACCTTTCTTTTTCTTAACCTATTCTGTCCCAGTGTTGAGCTAAGTCTGTCCCTTTTTCTTCCACAGATCGCGTTCCAATGCAAAATCAGACCACAATGGTTTGAATGCAGCAATAGCAATGAATATAATTAAATCACTTTATATTATGAAGGATCATCAAAAAAATTACCAAGCAGAGTTTGTTGCCTGATTCTTCTAGGCTTGGTCGCGCGCGAAGAATCGGCGTCAATTCACATTTTAAATTCATGTAGTTTTTATGTTGACGTTTCTATATGATACTTGTGATTTCAATGAATAAAAACCTATTGACTTTGACTATGATTAATAATAAATAAGCAGCAAACAGTCACACACATTATAGTCTTCATCCCAAAATAGTCTTCCCCGTATCATGGGTATCAGGAACTAACAGAACGCACGTACTGCAACTTACTTGTTGTTTACTAAAAAATGACGACGCACGAACTGCAACATATCCGTACCGTGGTACCACAACAACCCGTACAGAACATCTGCAGGATATGCAAACATTTATCCTGCAGTGGGAATCGAACCCACACCGCTTGCGCTGCAGTCGACTACGCGTCCGCTGCGCCACCGAAATAGTCTTAATGTAATATTTGCGAAGCAATGTATGCAAACAGTTTTTTTTATTTCTCAAAAATATTTTTGGATACTTGGGGACAAATATTTCGAATAGTTGAAAAAGTCGTTGTTTTTATAATTCAGATGTGCATTTTTAATTTTAATCGAAATTCACATTGTTTCAAAAGCACAGAACCTTATAATTACAAATAAGGTACCTACTTTACTTGAGTCCTTGTATCAAACAACCATGGAAAACACGGCCTGACAAAGCACAACCATAGAATGAAAAACCAGTATTCCAAACTAAGGCTTCCAAATACTGGTTTCGTAAGACTGTTCGTTGTAGAAAACGCAATCAAGTCTTTCTGGGTGGTCATAAAAAAAACTTTAAAGTCAAAGTCTAACCTAACAATCTAACCCATTCGAACCGAAATTTTCAAGCCAACATCAACTTATCATGACAACTCTTGATTGAAACTGTTAGAACAAATAAATAAATAAAACAAATAAATAATGCAGGACATTTTCACACAGCATCATCCAGCCCCAAACTAAGCAAAGCTTGTATTATGGGAACTACATGACTGATATACTACTTATATATATATTTTTTTTGTAAATACATACATATTATACATAGAAAAAACCCAGACCCGAGACAAATATTTGCAGATACAAACATTAGTCCCGCGGCGGGAATCGCACCCGCAACCTTCTGCGTCTCAGGCGAGCCTTCGCCCACTGCGCCACAGAGGTCGTCAAAACACAGTTTAAACGAGTCTCGAGCATGTTATACGACTCCTTTGCATCGGCCGGACTCTCTACCAATAGGAGTATTGAATACCGGGCGTACATTTCAGGGTCGGGCATTCCCGTTATGTGTTGAGCTTGCACGACTATGGAAAGCATACCCCTATTATTTAAACCCATGTACAGTCACATACAATAATATGTTCACGTATTTTGTTTTTTAAAATTATGCTTTCCATATTCTTCCTTTGAAGGAATGTGTTTTCCATGGTCGACAATACAGTCTCTCCTTTGCTTCATTATAAAAAAAAAATGTTTTTTTTGAAATTTTATTAAGTATCTATGTAAGTTTCAGCAAGTATTATTTTATTTAAGTACCCCATCTGCACAACATAATTTTATCTATTTGCATAAAGTAGTAGGTTTGTGTATACTTTTAAATTGAAGTCAAAGATGATGGCAAACAAACGAACACTTCTATTTTTTAAGATAATTTATTATTCTGTAATCAATACACATGTTAATTAAAATTTACAACCGAAACACCTCCTTATACGTAAACTTCGGGTCATCGCATCGACCTCCACCTCAGCTGATCGTTGCCGTTAAACCTTTACAGCCTATGACGTCACTCTTTTTTCTCCAAATGATTTACTACCCATAAACCTTCACAATAACTGTACCAATTGTTCAATATAGCTCTGACCGCAATGTTTAAACCCTTTCTAGGTAAGAACCGTTAATTTTTTCAACTGCCTTTTGGCGTTTTTGCTCTAGTTTTCGTAGGAAGTCGTTAAAATTGTAATATGCAAAAAAGAGTTGAGTTGAGACAATGAACTTTTTGTGTTTTGAGAGATTTTGTGTGAATAGTATTGTCCGTTGCGCAACGTGCGTTGGTGATGCAAATTTTGGAGTTCTATTATGTTTCAGTTTTGTGTAGGATAGGTTATTGCACCGAACACAGCAATAACATCTGCATGTATTTGTGAAGAATACAATCTCGCAGCTCTGCACTCTACGAAGAATTGTCTACGTTGTTTAAATTTTAATAAAGTTGCTATTTTTATACGCTCTGAATAATACAATTTAAAAATTTACTAGGGAACAGAAAGAATGCATAATTTAAATAGTTTTAGCGTAGACTGTCGAAATAATCTGACGTATACAGAAAAAACTGAAATCGGACACAAAATAAAAAACACTTAATTTAGTAAAGTTTGGGATGCATTATTCGTTTAGATGTTGTGATTTAACAGATATAAATAAAATGTATGATAATCGTAAGTTAACATACCTAATTATTTTTAATTAATCATCAATAAAATAAAAACACAAAAATGACTGGAAGATAAAATAATAAATTTATACCAACCAAATCACAAGGGATGCAATGAGGCCTCATACAGATTGATATTATTAGCCCATTGGAAAAGAGAACATAAGGGGAGGTTTCCAAAATAATTGGCCGTAAAATACAGTTATTGAACTGAATCGCAAAATGACGAAAGACTTACTTCTGTGGGGTCTTATTTTTAGTGGTGATAATCAGATATAATGACTGAAGATAGCTTTTTAACGAAGTGCTGACAGATTTAAATATTACTGCAATGCGTGTAGATATAATTAAAACAGAATTTACATAAGTTTATGACGGGTTAAATACACGCGTAATAGGTATAGAGTCGTCGTAAATCATTGAAACTTTGTATAGTTATGCATTTTGTATTTTTATAAACGCAAGCAAACATTTTATGTAGCATATATTAAAGCTGAAAAACTACATAAAACTAACCCATCACTTCGTTCAGGTGTATAATTTTTATTATAATTCGAATATTGATTTTCAATGGGTAGATTATAGAAATCCACACCTAAAATTTTAATACTTATATCTATTAGTAAACTCCTTCGTTGAGTTTAAAATTTTGAAACCATCCTCATTGAATTGGGGTATTTGGTAGTTATTTGAAACTTGTAAATGACTCGACCTCTACCTGACAACCTGTTATTGATACTACTTAAGAATATGATATGGACTTGACTACAAGATGTAGTCAAGTTCATCTAAGAAATTATACCCTAATGCATTCACACCTGTCTCCCTTAAGCAATTAAATAAATAATCCTGGTCATTTTTCACACAGCACCATCTAGCCCAAACTAAGTAGAGCTTGTATTGTAGGAACTACATGACTGATATACTACTTATATACTTTTTTTTTGTAAATACTTACATCCATACCCACTAAAAGAATTAGGTAGTGGAAACGTCTCTTGTCCCTTTTTTTATTGGTACTCATATTATTGATCAAATAAAAAAAAGTGAGCTAAGATCTCTGAATCTACTTGAACAATCCGGATTTTGTGCATGTACCTCTAGGTATGTCTCGATGTATGTTTTTTGTCCGACTATTAATGTCGAACTGTTCGTTCAATCTTGATGAAACATGGTACCTAGTTAAGTAGTTTATTTTTTAATTTTAATATGAGCTCAAACATAATAACCCTCCTTTCAATAGTCGGTTAAAAAATGTAGTTGCAACTAGAACAAAATGCACTGTGCTTATATGACAGCATAAAATATTATACATGTTTCAATGTGCACCATAAAATATAATAAAAATATCTTGTAAGATTGTTTCGTCTATGCCTTCCTATCTTAACGTACGCACAGAATATATATTTTGAAACTCTTAATATACATACGCGTAGTGTCTTCTCATAAATCATGGACTCGTTACGATTTACGAGCTCGGTCGAGCATACACCGCGATCGAGCTTTAATTTTAGGTAATGACTCAGTGACAAGCGAAGATCCCAACGTTCAGTCAATAACCTTTGAACTGAGTCCCAAATTCGAGCGCTAGCATTTAAAAAAGAAATCTAGCTCCTGAAATTCCTGAAACTTCCTGAACCGCTGATACCTATATTTTTACTAAAGTCACTTCAGACTCCAACATTTACTTTATACATAACAAAATATTTTGTGAATTGCCAGTAAACGTCAGAAACGTGAACATTAATGACATTTATTGTCAGCGCTGTGAAATCAAATGAAGTATCAAAAACGTGACCTAGATTACTGACGTAAGTACATATAAAAAAAAGTTAGAGCTTGCCACGGGTTTTTTTTATTGCTGAAGATTATACAAATCTATTTTTGTTTGCAGCACATATCCATATACTTTAAATTTCTGTCTCTTTGTTTCATTTAATTAGGAACGTAGATCGGGTTAATCCACTTTATGTCAACTACAAGTGTCATAGAAACTTTCACCGCTTAGTTTATGTAATAAAACCCCTACCTATTCGCTTTCAAGGGCCTTAAGCGGCCATGACCCGTCTAGTGTGGCGGTCTGAGGATATAACATTGCGATTGGATGCATACGTACAATCATACGAAAAATGAATTGACATCAGTGTTTTTCAGCTTTTATTATTTTAGACTCCGCTCTGAACAGAGATATTTGGGGTCAACATACCTGGAACATTGAATAGTGCAGTCGGGGATAAAAACTTTTGGTGGAAAATTCTATTTGAGTAATTTTTATTCTGCTAATATTGATTAAGTACAAATAATACCGAAGCACGTCAGTGCAGACGAGAATATTCGGATTGGTGAAAGTAAAAAAGTAAACACTAGTTCATAATTGTATCCAGATGAAGAAAAATGTTTTGTCGTTTGACGGACTTGAAATCGAGACTATTATATTAAATGAACATAAAAGTGACTAGACTATATCTATGACTGCATTAAACTATGATGTTTACGTGTACGTTTGAATTGAACCGGTATGTAGTAGCTATGATATAACCTGTTGTAGATAATATTGGAACTCAGGTGGAAGGTAGACTCAAATGGAAGGAAGGTAATTTAAACTCAAATGGAAAGAAGGCTTTTACCTCAAGCGCGAATGGAGATTGCTTTCAATAGCGTAGGTACTCGTATGTCGTGTATGAAGCTTTTATGCCATGCCTTGGGGACATATTTTAAACAGACGTGGTAGTCGTAGAACTGATGTTAAAACTAATGAATACGATTTCGAAAGTTGGTTTTACTTTGTTCATAACAACGGGAATTCATGATGTTAACAAAATGTTATATTTATCGTCATAAATCTAAGAGAAACTTTACAGGAATGAGCTTTTTAATCAGAAACCAGATTCAGGACAAATTACTCTAAATCAGAAAGTAATAATCTTAAAAAGAACGTACCTATTTTACATCTTTTTTGTTTTCTATGTATAATGTGTAGGTATTTACAAAACAAAAAGTATAAAAGTAGTATATCAGTCATGTAGTTCCCACAACAAAAGCTCTGCTTAGTTTGGGGCTAGATGATGCTCTGTGTGAAAAAATGCCCAGCATTATTTATTTAAATTTCCAGCATTATTTATTACTTAAAAAGTGTACTGAATTAAAATATAAACTACAATTCTAAAACTTTTGTTTCATCATGAACACAGAATACGTACTCACATGAATTCCATAGAAAAAACAGACATATTTTAGGTATAATCCATGAATGCTACATTTGAATATTGAGCGGGTACGTTTCGACATTCAAAATTTACATACAAACTTTCTTTTCAAATACCCGCCGATAAAATTCTTTTAAAGATTTGAATCAAAATTTATTCACTCCGCTTGAAATCTGATAATCCCCAATAGTTGAGCCAAAATCAACTCATACAAAATACGTAAGTTATTATCTGATTCTTGTTCGAACGATGTCGCCTGTTCATTAGAATTCAACTTGCTCGATTTTAGCCTTTCTGAGAGTTATGTATAAAGTTGTTATTTGAGTTTAGGGTAGGATAAGGGTGGGATAATGGGGTCATTTGGTCGCAGCGATGTGTAATGTAGCTACATAGGTACAGGCGTGTACCCAAAGTGTTGGAATATTGGCTTCGTGTATTCAGGGCTGTGTACACTGCTGACTAAGATATTTTTTACTCAAATTATGCGGCATGATATGCAAACCATGATAACGTTATCAAACCATTGGAATTATCTTCCAATAAAACATTAGTTCTTATTTTAATAACTATTATCTCGCATAATTTTCAGCTGAAATATAAAAGGCTTCAACGCTCAAAACTACCTTCTAGTCTTAGCATTATTTTTCATCCCAATTGGTTTATAAGTGTTTGGTAATGTGTAATATTATAGTGTAGGTAACTTCTTTCATTTTGTTATATTGGCCGGCCCGCCATTATACCCTTGAGGCCTGAGCCATAAGCCGGATGGACGAGCCCGATCAACTAATGACGGCATAAGAAATTCTCGTTGCAGCTAAACTATTTTGTTGACAGTTTTTACCAGAAAAGCAGCAATTTTTGTTTTTTTTTGCAGTCAAATAACAGATCTCTGTGGCGCAGTGAGCGCAGGTCCGCCTGAGACGCTGAAACACCCAGCCCCGAGGCAAATATTTTCAGATCATACAAACATGTGTTTCACAGCGGAAATCGAACCCGCATCTCTTACAAACGGTTATGGAAATGATTTCATATTTTTGAAAGATTAATAAATTGTTTAGAAGTTTCGAAATTGGAATGTTTTTTTTTTTCTTTTTTTTTTTCACATGTTAAGCGTATGGTCACATCTTACTAATATTGTAAACGCGAAAGTTTGTGAGGATGGATGTTTGTTACTCTTTCACGCTAAAACTACTGAATTGATTTTGATGAAACTTTACAGTAATATAGCTTATACATCAGAATAACACATAGGCTACTTTTTATCCAGCTAACAGGAGGGCAAAGCCGCGGGCAGAAGCTAGTTATTTATATTTCTGAGCATAGTAATATTATACATACACATGAACTTTAAAGGCCAGAATACCTTTTATATTGAGAACTTCGTGGCATATATTATGTATAAGCCATGTCGTGGGTTCGAACCCAGTCGGCACCAATAGATTTTTCCACTCGAAAATTTTTTGTGCGAGAATACACAAGCTCAAAAGTCTGAGGCACTTGGACGTGCCTCAGACATATTGGTACTTGGTATCCTCAAAGTTCCACGCACTGCGTAACATCAAAGAATTTGCGATCATTTTGTAAAGTTGAAATATGTTCGTTTTCTTTTTAACCGCTGTTCAATAGGAATTGATTTAAAATTTGATACCTGAAATTAAATGTTTTTTTTATCTTTTATGATTTTTATTAGGTAATATCAACATATCAAAAAACATATTAAGTTTTCAAACTGATCGCATTTTTTTATGTATTTACCTGAAGATATCTATCGCGGAGAATAAAATCGTGAGCTTGCGTTTTTTGTGGAAGAAATAAACAAATTTCTTCCACAAAAAACGAGTATAACTAATAATAACACATATTCACAGATTTCTATAGAACAAACTCAATATTACACATTTTATGTGAAGTTTGTAGTTCATATTACATGTATTTTTTTATCCATTCCCTTTTTCAGCCATCAAGGTACATTATCAAATCTTTCGAATCCTTGAAGCAACGAAATCCTATATCCAGCAACCAAAATATAAAACAATCATGGTTAACCCAAGAGCCTCAACGCAAAAACATGATAAACAGGGGGTTTTCTATTACGGTGCCGTATCTCAATACCCATAGAAAAAGCATTTTCAATACTGCTGCATCAACATTTTCCGCTATTTCCTCGAGGAATTTTCACGAGAAAATTTTATACCGCCCGCCTTGCTAAAACCCTCTATTGGGTAAAATGGAGCGTACCAGGGTTCTTTGCCAAGTATTTTCTGTTTCGAACACAAATAAATCGAGAACTGTGCAAAGAAACTTTTCCATACTCTGTGGATTCAATCTGAATTATGCGTAGTAACTCGTATCAATTCTGTGACTGTGTTCCGAATATGCGCTGTCCCAGAGTTTTGTGCCAAACCATATCAAGCAAAGTTTATTGAATAAGTACTAGAGGTTTACAGCCGAGTTTAATTAAGTGGTCTGATTAACTTCATATTGGGTTAGTTATATCAGATGAAGTTTTGGCAACTTTTAACAGTGTTTTGAGGAGTTGGAATCAAATGGTTGTCATTCTAACTTGGAGCGTAACTTTAACTGGCTTTTCGTGTTGAGTACTGGAATGTTGCCTGAGTCTAATTAACTGCCGGTTAATTGTAATTAAGCTTAAATAAAACTCTATTCAAAAAATAAATGAACTAAAATATTTCAAACTACTGAAAGTGAATGTGAGATATTTTAACATGAAGCGAGAAATTACGCGATCGAGTTCCGTATAGGTTTTTTTTTTTATTTTTTTTCAAATATTTTTGATTCTTATAATTTATTATTTTAATACAATTAATAAGCTAATTTCGTCGATTACTACTTTTTTACGACAAAAATACAAACCAGGTAGCATCGCTATTCCGAAGGAATCCAAAATGTAGGAAGGGATCCTTACAGATTCATCATGTCCGTCTGTTCGCTTAACTAAGGATTAGTTAAGAAGTCAGAGTAGTCTTACTTTTAGACCATTACTACCATGAAAATATTTTGCAAGCTATGAAATAAAGATATTTAAGTAGTTAAAAAAACTAAAAAACACGCTTTTATCATGCACCAAAATATATAACACGATCAATCTATAGGACTCGTCAATAGTAGCCACTAAAGAGTTCCACTATCCATCTCTTAGTTCCATCATCAGATCAGCTCTGAGATACCAAATTATAGTATTGTTATCCGGACTAACATACACATACAAAGTTTAATTTCGACACGACTATTAGAAGTAGGTTAAAGTTGATCAATCCAAGATTTTATTGCATTGTTTGTTAGTTATAAGTGAAGCAATTAAAAACGTGTTAAAAAACATCCCGTCACGCTGATCAATCATTACATTTAAATCAAAATCTCCAACACTCGTACACGTCACTGACCAATTAGTTAAAGGGATGTTACCAGTACCACATTGCACACATCGTAAATTAGGCACGCACAAACATGGTTAATGAGTGTCAACACTTGTCGCGTCCAATAGGGATCGAACGCTTGTACTGATTGTTTGAACATGGACCCGTTTGTATTTGTTCTTGTTGAGGGTCGAGTGATTTTTCTGTGTTTCTTGTCCAATAGAAGTAAACATACTCAAATAGGAATGTAAGAACGTCACAGTTTTCTCTGAAGCCAGGTATAGTTCTAAAAACATCTGATCGTTTGCTACATTAGCAAGGGAACTATGATCTGAAATGTAGGTACAAGGATAAATATTTAAAAAATAAAACAGTGACTCTGACGTTGTCCAAAATTAAAGAAACGTGTTCATGTTCGTTCTCGTTGTGTTATCATCAAACTGGTTTATTTCATTTGAGTTTTCGGACTCCTATAATAATTTACATCAACAATATTTTACGGTTTTAGTGTACACATTTTTACTGCAGTTCAAATAAACAGAACATTTGTAACGAAACTATCTGCTTTCATTCCATTCTTTGGAAGTTTCTAGACCCATCATCTTGTTTGTCCTGAACCTCACGGTCCGTCTTTTAACTCTAAAACCATTTTCAAAGAGCTCTCGTTATTAAGAAGTTACCCCTCACATGTCTGTGAACTCGTATATTTTGAGAGGCAAGGTGGCTCTTCTGTAAGAGGTTATGTATCTTGAAGAATATCAGTTGGACAAACACAGCGGGGGTGGGAAACGATAGGAGGGGGGTGGTGTTTACTACGCTCTAGGGAGGTGCGCGGAGAAATGAAATTGGCAGATATTTCGGCGCTGTGACACACACGTGTAGGTAAGCTTCGCATGCAATGAAAGTTTTGCGAGGTTTTTCCACTTTCGACACGAGATGAATAAAGTAAAAGAGGTAGGTACAACCTACGTTTATATTTATGTCGGAAATGAAAAAGAACCCTTGCGTTATGCCGCTCCAAAGCACTTACCTACATAAGTAAATAGGAAAATGTAATAACACCGGCCCGAAAACGAGCTATTTTTGTTCTTCATAGTACCGACAAACACGCTTTTGTAGGAAAAATGTTTCCTTCACAGAATGATAAGACCTGTTTTTTTTATTTTTTAAATTATCTACGAATATGTTCTCTATACCTTCTTTAATGTTAAAATAACTTTTTAGCTAAAACTGTTATCCCATAAGATTCGCAACAAAGTTGGTATTTTTCTACGCAAACGCGACGTCAATGAAAATAATAGTCATGTTTGTGCGCCCTGAGAACGATTGCTCTCCAACTTTGACACATTCAATATAAAACTTCCATAAAAATATATCTACTCTACCAAAATTCCGTCATGTAACTTTTGTAAGTTGGTATTATGATACGTCGTAAAAAAAGCCTTCATTACTGAACAAAAACACTTTACGGAATTTTTCGAAGCACCTATACATACAATGAGGTAGTAGTGAAAATAAATAATTATCGTCACTAAATATAATGATTGCTGTACGCTTTTATTAAATAGATTACATTCGAGCCTTAGTAACAAGAAAAATATATTTTGTAAGGACAAAAGCAAGGTTTTCGCCATAGTTTTCGAATAAAAACAGTACGTTGCATGACATAACATCATGTGGTTAGAAAAATATTTTACTCACAAAACCCGCTCAATACGCCGCTCTATATGCCCTCATTATACCGTTCTATAAGCGTGGCATGTCGGTAATGAGCTCGATACGCTTCGCCAACGGTCACAGTAACCCTGAGACCCTAATTCCAAGGGAGCGCGTGACGGGCCGTTTCTATGGCGGTCTATCTATTATTCCAGGGTTGTCCGTAACTGAGGTAAATGATAAGGTTAGTATGAATATATTATATTGAGTTTAAAACTAGTGAAAAAGCAATTAGGTAAAGATAAAATTTTAAACAAGTATAATTTTAATAAAAACCGACTTCAAATAAAAAGTCCAATATGAAATTTCATCTCCCATTTCACCCTTGGATTTTTCCGTAAAATGTATATGGGACCTTTCTTGTAGTATAACCCTAACCATTAAAAAAATATAATTAAACTCGATAAAAAAAACTAATAGGCAAATTGGATAACTTCCAATATCTTGATTGGATATTGGATCCTTTTTTTTGAAGTCGATTGTAAATATGTTTGAATTTTGTAAGCATAGTTTAATCATATATAAAATAAAACTATCCAAGTAAAGTAAAATTATATCACTCAGATGAAAGATATAAAGGATTAAAGGAAGATATAAAGGATGCAGGATTAGATGAATGTATTAGCAGACAAAGAACTGTCTGCAGCTCAAAAACTCTTTGGCGCATGACTCTACGTAAGTAAGGTGCAGTATAGCCTGGTAAATAGATACGGCGTTACTTGAGGTATCATGGAATACAGCTCTCATATGAGAACAATTGACAATAATACTAAACAGAAAAGGCAGATATTTTGTGCTAGGAGGTAATTTCAAAAGCGTCTCCAAACCGTTTGACAATCAAACAGAATGCTCACACCAGTAGGCTTATTTCCTTTTTGTTACGAAGAACGGTGTTCATTTACATAAATTTACCTATTGTTATTCTTGGTACGGGTTCCGTTTCCGAGACAAATGAGATCTCACAAACTTATACCTAAAGGAAATTTTGTTATACGACGAAATAGACGCCGTATCGGAAACGAGTTAAATAACACAGGCTCTTTTGTTTTGTTTTAAAGCCTCGAGGAAAATAACAAGCGGGAGGAATATTGATGAGGTCGGTTGGTAGATTGGATTTCAAGGAGATTGTAAGCTTTTTAGCGTTCATCGCGGCTTGCATTTCATGACAGGATATTGGACGAATATTTTTGGAAGAAAATGTTTACAAAAAATGTTTTTGTTTTTGTGTACAATTTATTACGAAGTATGAAATACTCGTAAATTTGCGTAGAACTTTTTCTTTCTAATCACTACTATGTTTTATTTTCTATCAAACTACTTTTTATCCTAACTATTATCTCACAACGTTCTCTAGGCAGTTTTCCTTTATCCTAAAATAGTATCAAGAAATATAGCTCTTTTACCATTTAACGCTTTTACTCATCTTTTTAATAAAGCACGTATCAAAACGTATCAGAGCTAAGATAACGCCGGTATTGGAGTAGTAAAGTAAATGAGACCTTTTCGGCACAGCTGCACGAATGGAAGCTACGCGCGGTAAACCACAGTCTGTTGAGAAACAGCTTGGACATTCCATTTCCATTGGACATTCACAAGCAGTGACTGGATGAGAACAGCTGAAGCCCAGAGCCGTGCCATGGGGTATGTCCAAAGTTAATTGCAATTGAAAGATGATGATGAGATCATATCTCCAGAAATGAGTATGAATATATTGTAACATCGCTTTTAGTACAACGAAAAAAACTACCCAATATTTATCACGTTAAGATGGTTCCCAAAGTAGTCTGCATTAACTGGCCTCATTGAAAAAAATATGTCGAACCCATTTTAATCATATTTTTTTTGTAAAAGACTATACAAATCAAATATTTGTATAGTCTGTAGTATTATTTTTAAAAACTAAAACAATCTAATAATTCTCATTTATTCACCGTAGGAACTTTACAGAACATTTGGAGTTTGTTAAATTTTGTCACTTATTCAGATCCATTAAAATAGACAAGAACAGTGATTTCAGAGTGGGTATGGGTCAAATGCATTCATTAAAAAAAGTAAATATGTCATAAATTTTCTAATACAATACAATTCAATAAATTTGGTTTTTTAGGATCTGTTTCACGGCGAATAACTAACTTCGATACCAGATCCGACCACTATCACAAACTATCTTACTTTTTTTTAAATGATCACTTGGATAATAACAAAATCATAAAATCTAGAAGTTCTACGTTGGCTCATTAATTTTATGAACTAAACCAGCTAATACTAAATCTATAATCTGTGTCGTATAGAAGCAGCCCGCAGTCGGGTTTAGCCGTATGGAAACCGTTCTGATAAGGCATGATATGAATTCGGATTCAGGACTTGTCTTTTACTAGTATTTTTATATTTGCCGTGGGAATTCTGCTGAAAGATATTGGATCTGTTAATTTTGGCGAACCATATTTTCACATAGAATTCATCCGATTTCGGAAAAAAAACCTTTGGAAAATTTGTCAAGAGTCATAATACGGTAATTTGACCGCCGCGCCATCGAATTCGGTGGAGTGGCGAGCGAGTAGCCAGCTGTGACGTAAGAGGCGTGGGTTCGATTACCGCTGCGGGACTAATGTTTGCAAATATATTTATTTATATTTGTGCCCGGCCTGGGTATTGTGTTATCTCGGTACTCGTAGCTCCTGATACCCAGGATACAGGGAATACTAGTGTGAGATAAAGACTGTGTACCTATGTAGACGCAGACAGACGGCAGACGCCAGCTGTTATTTGCATTTTATTTTTTTTAAATGCAAATAACTTAGGCGTACTTAACTTTCAGAAATAAATTTAACTGCAAGTTCAACATACTGAATATTACATAACGACATTTAATTTAAAGAGAAGATACTTTTTGTTACAATTGAGATTGAAAATCCTTTAAAATACCTTCAGGTATAGAAAATCATTTTTCAATACCCGACCTCGACCGAATTGACGACCTCTGTGGCGTAGTGGGCGAAGACCCGCCTGAGACGCAAATGGTTGCGGGTTCAATTCCCGCTGCGGGAGAAATGTTTGTATGATCTACAAATATTTGTCTCGGGTCTGGGTGTTTTCTATGTATAGTATGTATGTATTTACAAAAAAAAGTATGAAACAAATCAGTCATATAGTTCCCGTAATACAAGTTCTGCTTAGTTTGGGGCTAGATAATGCTGTGTGAAAAATGTCCAGCAATATATATTTTTTTAATACCTGAATTTGATTGTGCATCTTGAAACACTATTTGTTAAATAAGTGTATAGCTAGCTTCCGCCCATAGCTTCTCCCTGTTAAAATTTAGTCTGTTTTATTCCAGGTTACGAACTATACCTGTTCCAAATTTTATCCAAATCTATCCAGCCGTTACGGGAATTATTAGCATCAAACATCCAACCATCTTAACAACCAAACTTTGACATTTACAATATTAGTAGGTAGGATAGAATTGAGTGATATTTGGGAAATGTTAGCCTGCAGCTATCTATACAGCCAAGAATTTTCGTCTGCGTATTCATTTATGTATCTTTCAGTTAAAGTTTGTGTATTTCGTTTGGTGCATTGCTGTAGACAGCTTAAAACACAATGGCTTCGCCCGGAGAGTATTCCGGACGAAACATCGACAAGTTAATGAAAGGCATTTGTATGTAACGGACTTAAGCAAGCTTCCTCTTGGGTCCGATAATGGTCAGTATTGCATATTGTCATGGCAAGTTATTCAGTTACGTTTATATATCGATATTGAATTATTAATTAGGTAAAGTTATTTTACCTAATTAATAATTCAGTTTTCTCGTAAAATTTAATAAAAAAAAACATTTACAAAAGCATGTTAGCAAGAAGATATATTTATATTTACCAAATATTGGGTGGATTTTTATTTGAGAATCAATGAAATATATTAAAAGATAAAAGATACATCAGTTTAAGTGATATAAGACATAATTTTAATTATTCCGTACTTCAGTTGACTAATTTGTAGATCTAACTGTATGAACACGTTACAAAATGATGGTAAATAAATATGTATTTATAGATTGAACTAAGTTTCAAAGCAACTCTGGCAAAATTCCCATCGCCATCCTTAATAAGCTCCTCCAACCATTCCGGTGCAAACGGCCGCCCGTACCGTTCGCCCGAGAGTTGGCCATTTGGCACTCGAAATTCTCGAATACTCCGCCTCCGTAAACCCAGCACTGTTTTCAGCCAAACTCGAGAACAGCATTTTAGCCTAGCATCGTAAAAGGAAAGGATCTAAGTGCCGACGCGACTAGCAACATCTAAATTCAAATTTTTCCTCATTCACTCAAAATAACCTTACAACATTCGTTCCTATCTGCTTAGAGCAAGAGAAGTTATAAATATATTCATAAAGATAAACTATATTTTATAATAAATTTCTTACTTTAACTTACATATCATTCGTAAATTATTTTATTTGTTAAAATTGATTTGCATAATTACCCAATAAAAATATGTGAAGATAACCAGGGCTTCAGGTAATTAAGATATGATTCGATTACCAATACCTAGCAAATAAACACATCAGTCGTAAAAAGCGATTTCATTGATAATAAGTAATATTCGAGGCTATCTCGCTTACAATGTCGAATAAATGGTCCTGTCGAGTTAAGTCATATACGTATATTTGCCTACAAAACGCGGACAACTTTGAACTCACCGACAAATTAAAATTTTACATTGTTGTTTAAGGCCGTGCACCACGCGATTGCAATTAAAGTGGCTGACGTATTTATTTAATGTATAATATGCGTATTTTAAAAGATAATAGAGACCATTTAAGATATCTACCATAATTTGTTTCATAGTCCATATTCTTGTTATGAATACTTGTTGGTGTATGAAAGATACGTGTAAGTAATCTGGCGGCAAAATGTTGAAAGCTTTTTGTATCAAATCAATTGCTGTGTAGCATTATGAATAATACATTGATATTCTAAATTAAGACATTATTTTATCACGACAGGATTTCTTTGGTCGTAAATAAATAGTAACTAAAAGGAACTTGATACCATAAACTTACCTACCTACTTATAGACTTGAGTAGTTATAGTAAAGATGATATTATCAAGAAAATAGGTCAATCACGTAAAGAAATTCAGTGATAATATAATAATTTAGCAGACGCCATATAATTTCATGGCAAAATCTCTCCACTTTTTCTCGTGTTCAAATCTCTGAAGTTTCCAAGCAAAGGCATTGTGAATAGACCCGTAAAACAACGAACAACCATTCATTTAGGGATCTCAAAGTTACGTCAGCGGCTTATGAATAAAGAGGGGTTGTCTGCCTTAAAAATGAGGGGTTATTCAAAAGGAAAAGTTTTTTACGGAAGAAAAGAAGAGTAAGAGCTGGATTATCGTCCATTTGCTGACAAGAGTTTTGTGGAACTCGCGGCCTAGTTATAAGGACAAGATTTTTATTATCGCTTACTAAAAATGTTGGGGGAGAATGTACGGATGAGAAAAACAATCATCGCCAGGCTCTCTTTGGTAGGCACATTTGTACCTATTTAGGAGTGAAAAAGTCAGACATAATATATCGTAACAATAATGAGTGACTTCCCGGTTATTTGTCGTAAATACTAATGAGTTGGCGGCGGATTTTTTTTTTGTAATATTGTTATTAGTCTGTTTGTGAGATATGAAAAGTTCAACCCTTGTCCAGAAAGCATAACCAAAACAATAATGCTGAATTTGAAAACAACCAATTTCCGCTTTGTAAAAAGCATAGTTCTCACGAAGCCTAGTGGTTGATTATAATTCCTCCATGTGGCCGAGCGATTTGTTCCAGAACCTTACCTAAGGCGGGATAAAATCCTGGAGACGGGCTCTTCGTCTCAGCGTGAAATTGTCAAATTACCGGGCTAAAGACAAACCCCGAGAGAAATAATCGAGGTAAACGTGAAAAATTAAAAAGATAATCTTTTAACAGTCGAATCAATTCCAAATTCCAAAATTTATATTATAAAATCTATTAATAATTAATCATTAATTTCAACATTCAAAAAACTTATGTGACTGAAGAAATATCTTAGCGCTGTTGTCGTAGCTCTCAAAGCGAGCAAAAAATGATTAATTTCGCGTTTATAAAGGAAATAAATGCTGAGCTCAGTAGAAAAAATCTACGTAGATTTCGTGATTACGCCACAGTGACTGAACTCCGGGATAATGTCGCTACAGAGAGACCTTCGACAATATCCTGAGAAATTGCGCTTCATTCAGATAAAAGAAAACGTCTTAAAACTGCGGAATTTCGCTGCAGAGAAAGTTGGTAATAAGGAAAGTGAGATTAAAGCTTTGTTTTTACTTTTTTACTTGGAAAAAGCAAGGACAAGATCATGACCCTATAAAAAAAGCTACTTGCGTGCATAGATTCGGAAAGTAAATACTTGAAAATGGAATGGCTTTATGCTTTTTCACACTGGGTTTTTCATACTGGTCATACTGGTTTCATAAAGATTATTTGATAGAACTAGCTCAGCCGGTATATATGTACCTTTAATAGGTACTTAAATATATATATATATATATATATATATATGTACCTATTTAGTAGAGTCAGTAGAGTTCAATCTACATCAAAAGCTATTGATGAGATTAAGAGGGTCAAATGTACCTATCCCTAGACAGTGGAGGGTTTAATCAGGGTTCGTAGTAAATTAATACATTAACTAAAGAGTGGATAGATAGTCCCTTTCAAAATATCTACATTTACAGTCTACATTCTCTTCGACAGAACTTGTATGGTTTCACAGTCGAAAAAAAATGCAATATTTTTTTCGCGAATTCCTATGAGTATATATTTTTATGGTAAGTATTTAAAATATATTCATATTACAGCATAGTCGTAATAAAGATTTCAAAACATGCTATGTGCTATGAAATTATTCTACCTATAGGAAAAATATATAAAGATCCTGTATATAATTGATATAACCAGTTATTTAGGTACAACAGTTTTATCCTTCAAAAGAAGAGTAGGAACATTTTCATAATATTATCTTAATTCAAAATACTTAGAAGGCGGAGAAAGCTTTATCAAAATTCAATATCTTTATTTTGAGCTGGAAAAGGACGGTGCACTTACAGCTCGACTAATCTCGATGGTACAAAGTTGCGACTCAATCCAAAATATCTTGCTTCTTTACCCTCTTACTCAGAATAATTTCGCAGGACTGTGAACTTTATCACGGTGATTTAGGGGACGAATTCGGCTGAGGTAATAGAGTTCAATATGTCCTATAGTAATACCAGGGATCTTATTCTGTATAAGCTGTCCGTTACAAAGTATGCTCGGAAAGCAAAATACCGTCGGCGCATTTGGACATTTACATGTCATAATTACCTAATGTAATAATCAATTGTATAACCCAAACGTACTAATGATAGGTATTAAAATTGGAATCAATTTTATTCGACCCACTGCAGTCTTAGCGAATTTTTCACTTGCTTGTACAAGAGTAAGCCTACCAACAATTTTACTTTGCAATCCTCGTATAGATAAACTATTTTATCTCTTAGTTCTTTATCAAACTTTAAAAAATATAAATCGTGCTCGTATCATTCAGGCTGATGTAGATGATGATGATGACATTGTATAAAGTGAAATAATGAAGTAGTGAAATAATTATGTTCAAAATTATCCGAGAACGGGTAAATTAAATCAGTTAACGTATAGTCATGAACACAAGTTGTTCAAACATCGACAATACGAGGCAAATAAATCAAGCGTGTGATCGCACCGCCCCTCCCGACCCGTTTCCAAAATGGCCGACACTCTGTCGGCTTTTTTTGCAGTCCAACCATTTTGTCGCGCTCATTCGTTTTTTTACCGCATTCCTTCATATTATAACGAAGATTTGTGTGCAAAACAAACGTAACGCGCTTTTAAGTAGTGTTTATGCTTATGGAAATAAATTACTATTATGATTTCTTGGAAAAAATTAGGTAAGAGTAGTCATTTTGGCTCCACAGATTTTATGAATGTTCAATATTAGAATATAATAATGTAGAGAGTATTTCATTTTCATTGTAAAATCATTTTAAAATTCTTAAAAGCTAAAATGATTAACTTGAGTTTATTTCAAAATCAAAGCAGGTTAATCTGTCGCAAAATTTTCCATAAGCTTTCTGAGCATAGAAACATTTTATCTTATTAGAAAGGTGCGCGCCTAGGTAGATTTAATAACTCCTTAATTTTCTCAAAGGATAATATTTGACTTTACTTATACAAGTTGCCTTGTTCCATCTTTATGATTTAGGTTAAGTTCGTTCTGAAAGGATTAAGTCGGCTCTTAATCCAGCGCTCCCGGGCCAAAATAAATTTAACGTTTTGAGAAGCTTTAGATGAAAAACTTGAGATGTACGCATGAGCTTGCTCTGAATTCAAAGTTATATTCTCATTTCAAATAAAAAAGGGTTTAATATAAACTTTGCTATTGAACGCAAGTGTACGTTACTACTGCACAGTAAGCTACAATATTAACTTGTCGTGCAATTTATAAGCAACTATTTAAATGGCACCACAAGAGATAAACCAGTCTGATGAAATTATGTTGGATTTTACGTTTTGTACCGAAACTTTAAATTCATCTGCTTTTATAGTATTTGCGCGAACATTAATTGCTACGAAATTTACGCTGCAAATTATACCTGCAAAACGTGCAGCGTATAAAGCCTGCACAACGCACGATAATTGTAGGCGCGGATGTGTTCATATTTTATTTTATTTTCTGCATCAATTTCATTTTATTTTCCGCGGACCGCCTCTAGCTGAATGGAAGGTAATTGTAGACTACAACGACGGGTTTGCTTCAGGGAGTAATTGTACAAACACAGAAAAGCCTTTGGGAGTGGTTAACGTCAGACCGCGTCGAGCCGTTCACCGAGTCTGCGCGCTACTTAAAGCTGGACCGAGGACGAAAATTGACTACGTAACGAGTTTCGTAAAAGCAGCGATGGTAACTAATGAGGCTATTGAGTCCCTCGGTTTGTTGTGCGAATATTTTTATAGGACATAACTTTAATTTTGAGTGAGGGTGGTTAATTTTAATGATTATGCTAGACCGTGTTCGACAAAGCGCCGTAAACCGATGAATGCTAAAAGGGTCGGGTGTAATGTGAAAGCGTACTCACCGATCCAGAAGCACTGCGGGCGTCACATGGGACTCAAGGACGGGACACCACACGTCACTGAATATTTAAAATAATGAAAAGAACGGATCTTGGGGCGTTCCCTTTTAAAAATGCACTGCACTAGGATTTTACTGCGGCCGTGCAGGTTGGTCGAGCAAAAATTCTCAAGACCAGGCTAACAGTCTCGTAAAGGAGGTGGTTCCTGAACAGCACTTGGAAATAAACATCGGTCAAAACGCGTTGGTGAACGGGCACTCAAACTGAAGTATATACAATGCTCTAAACTGAATTAGAACAATTTTGCAGGTTTCTTCCCACCCAACGGATCTACAGCTATCTCAACTACTTTTCACCTGTTTCTCTGAGTCAAAACAACTGTTTACATTCACCTTCAGTGCCACAGAACTGAAAAAAAATTTATCTTGTATCTTTATTTGATTACCAATAATAAAAAGGGCATATTTCAAATATTATGTACCCAGATTTAATTTGAGGAGATATAATCCCCATGTTTATAATAATAATAATTAATTTATAATATTATTATTTTCCAGCTAGTGGAAAGCCAATGCTTTAAACAGGATGGAGAGCCATTTTCCATATAGTGGAACTCAATATACTAAATTAGTATTTAATTATTCAAAATAATAAATTAATATTATATTTTATATACAACGTGCGTGAGCCTAAGTCATATGACCAATTTTATGTCTAGCCATGGTTATTCATTTACATAATAAGCCAACATAGATCATTAAAATTAATTAAAAACGTTTATCGATTGAATTATTGAGATATGATAATTACTGAGTTATGTAAAAAATAAATCAAGTAGTTTTGGTGTAACGAAATGATTCCAATAAAAACCTCTCTTAAAATTTCTAACGAGAGCATACTGAGTTATTGCATAAATATGCCACTAGCTTGTTACGATTTCATCTCGAATTAAAGATAAACTAATCAATTCTTATAAGATCACTGTAGCCCCTATTATAGGTCGCAAAACGTAATTTAAACGCTAAACAAATATCAAGGCAATCTAAAAGGCGTGTCTGTCTATATTTTCTCTTCTTCAACATGCCTTTCATCTATCAATACTTCTTGTGTCAAGATAATGCGTTTATGAATACCCTAAAGCTATCCGCTGCGGCAGATGTCAATAAGTTTTTTTTTTGTCATGTCAAGATGTGGAAGCCACGCCCATCGACAAAAAACTCTTCTTATAAAACAAAGAAAATATTTATTAAATAATGCGCGCCGGATCGGCGTACGCTACCATTTAACTTGTTTTGAGGCATGTTTTATTGCATGCGTTGTGCGTTCAACTTACCTCTTCCTTGTTGCGCTATTTTAAAAAGGAAGCAATTTCTATGTAATCAAAGCAAAATTAAGAGCTGTCATCATCATCCATCCTTATACATCCTGCCTAGAGCATTTTTGATTGCTAATTGTTTAGAGAAGGGAGGTGGGGTTTCCTATAACCTCTGAAAGGAAACGAGGGAGGGATCGGAAAAGCGGCAGTGTAGCGAAACGCTAATTTAATTCGGCTCTCCCAGATTAGTGCCTGCCATGCGCTATTTGAATAATTTTGTCGTTGATTCGGTCGAAAAAAGTTTTATACACTTTTTATTTGCTGGTATGTTAATGACGGCTATATATTCGGTAGTGTATAACGATGTAATGTATAAATTTTGAATAATTTAAGATTATTTTGTGCTGAAAATTGGTGGGTACCTTGCTTTTTTTAAACCAGTTTATTTTTTAAGGTTTACTTGCGAGTAATCTGCATGAATTCACTTGTATATGAAGTTAACTTAATTCACTGAATCTTAAATAATTTCTTTATGTTTTATTTTTGTCTTAGACAAAATAAATTATGTACATGTTATGTATTTACATATATATAGCATATAGGTACTCACATTTTTAATGCCTCGTTCACAAGTTATGAAAAATCTAGTATCAACTTGTTTAAAAGTAGAATGCAAGACTTTATCATAATCTCAAAGAAAAAAAAGTAAGGTGACCCTTCTGTATGGAAGGTTGTTCATTCGTTGCCTGTCATTTGGATTCGGTCGATACCTACAATGTAATCTTAAAAAGCTCATTTGTGTAACTATCATACAAATGTTTCATTAATGTATTTATTTCTATATAGCCATCTCCGGCGTTTTAACGACAAAACACTTCGATTGGTAAAAAACGGCGCGTGGATTCAAAGTATTAAAAATGATTGGATTTTTTAATTTATTTAAGAAATATTATTTTCCTAACCTTTAAACAAACGAGGAAGAAAATTTAAAAAACCAGTCAAATTTTGTTCATCTCATGAATGTTTAATAAGGTTTTTTCACCTAAATTGAATCATCATTAAGAGTACCGATTGAAAAAAAAACTTTTCTTTACAAAAACACCTACAATTAACTCCAACAAAATATTTAAAGGGATCTTTAAAACAGGGATGAGAAAAAAGTTATTAATAATAATAACTTCATAAATCCTGAAAAAATACCTACTCAATAAACATTAAAGTAAAAATAATTGCACAAAAACAAGTCATATTCTAAAACGTTTGATGCAAAATCTTGTCATAATATGAGTTTAAAGTAAACATTTTTAATCCAAAGATTTAAGAAGTTGACAGTTCCTTACAAATTTCAAAAAATTATAAATGCATTTACAAACCGATACCTAAACCATTAAGCTACGTCTCACTGGAACATAGCAATAATATGAAGCTCACTGCAGCAATTTGCAAACCCAATTGGGCTCACTCTGCCTGTCTAAGCTAACATTATTTCTGCATAATCAGATCAAGGCATCGTTTCCATGCAAATACACGAGAACAGTGCCACAAATAAATTTAAATAATTTTATGAAAGATGCTCTTTGAGTGCGTGCTTCGAATGTTGTGGTTATTGAAATAAAGGTTCGTATTCAATTTGCAGTTTACCCAATCGAATGGGATTATATTTTTGTGTAATCTGGTCAAAAACATTTATTTTATATAGATTTATATAGTATAGATTGCTCAACGATAAAATCATTTTTTTCTTCGTGTGGAGCGCACTTACAATGATAATATAACTTACAATGACAAAGCTTATACGTTAAAAATATCGGCTGGGCTTAGGCGTCCCCATATATATTCCACAACGAACAGTTTTGTGCCCATCCATTGACTTTCAGCAGCCTTCAATGGTCACGTCTATTGTCAATGGTACGGTTCGTAGTCACCATTTAAAAATACGTTAATGAATGCGAAAACTAAAACAAAGAGTTCTTGTCTGACTGTATCCACTCGAAAACCAGGAATCAACATCCAGTAAGTACTTTAGGGATTAAAATATAGGTAGCCATTAACAAAGAAAATCACTTAAAATCCGTTGCAAGTTATGAGTGGTGTAAAGCCTTCAAAGCAATAATGAAAAGGAGCTGAAACGCGTCGACAGAGTTGATATACGTTGAGCAAGCGCGCCTTGACTTTCAAGTAGGTATTGGATCGTACATTTTATTAGCTGTGCAAGCGACAAGCGACTTGAAGTAAGCGGATAAAACATTTAAGTTCATAGTAAAGTAACAAATTACAGACCTTGCACACTATTTTAGCTTATTTTTAGACGTATTTAACTCTAAAATAAAAATTATCATAAAATAACCTGTGAATGAGACCTGTTCAATTATAATACAGGGGAGAGTGCCATCAATATTTTGTATGATTTTCTTATTTTTTGCGTTAGAAGAATAGAATATGTCTTCTGGTAGTGCTTCTTCACGGCTATTCTAACGCAATGCTTATTTCTTCTTCAAATTTTCTTGATGTCCCTTCGATAGCTGTCGATTCGCGACAGAAGGAGACGTGACGCGATCGCGACGCGGTGGGTTGTCAATAATATCACAGTAATATATACCGTAATGTGGGGAAACGCCACAGATTACAACAATTGCGTAGAATGGTAGCTTAAATAACACGATTCCAAAATTAATGGAAAATTTATGTGCGAACATCCATAATCGATATGGGTGGATTGGAGACTGCCGATGCGATGCGTAGATACTAGTCAAACTTATTGGGTCTCATTACGAAAGGTGGTTTAAATCGGTGGTTTATCTTTTAGACTTTTGATTCCTGATTATCAAGACAAATTGTTGTGCAAAGGAAACAAGGTTTAAAAATTAATGCTCTATTATAATAGCCAACAGTCTATTTGACATTTTAAATAGAGGTTTGACTACAAATAAGTGCATAAAGATAAACCAGGCGGTCACCTAGTTTATTTCTATCATAACTCAACCTCTTTTTTAAGACCTACTTTCTTTTGGTAGCCAATCAAAATGATGTGTTTCTTTTTTATTTTGGTTTAGAAGTGTTTTTTAAATAAAATGTTCATCCCGCGGTTTATTTTATTTTTAAATTGTAGACCTTAGTAACTCTACAATAGGACTCTGTTTTTGATAATGTATATATAAACCTTGGTTTAGTGGATCTGACAGAACTTGAGTTCAACTCGAGCTTAGACCACGTTTCGTAATGAGACCGATTACGTTTGCAACTTTAGAAGTAAGATAAAGATAGTCGCGTGAAATGTAGAATAAATAAATAAATAAATAATGCTGGACATATTCACACAGCATCATTTAGCCCCAAAGTAAGCAGAGCTTGTGTTATGGGAACTACATGATTGATATACTACGTATATACATTTTTTTTGTAAATACATACATATTATACATAGAAAACATCCAGACCCGATTTAGACAAATATTTGCAGATACAAACATTTGTCCCACGGCGGGAATCGAACCCGCAACCTTCTGCGTCTCAGGCGGGCCTTCACCCACTGCGCCACAGAGAGAATAATGTGGGCAGAGAAATAAAGAAGTGCCAAATAAGTGGCGCGAACAGTGCTCATGAGAATAGTAAAGTACGTCGTATAATCGTGATAATATCTTAAAATCGCTTCCGCTTGTAACTTTGTTTAAAACACAAAAGCTGTTCATACGTGGAATTTTTTCGTAAGCTCGACTACCATATTATACTACCTACGCTGAACGGCGGCATTGATTTCGTCAGCATTGGAATGGTTCGTTGATTCTTGATCTCGAATTTCTACGCTTGACTTTGGAAGGATGAAGATGAAGATTCTGATTAGGTGGGGTCATATTGTTTTTGTCTTGCTGTGTTGGCCTAGTGGTGGTAAAGCGACTTCTGATCCGAAGGTTGTTCAAACCCGGGTTCGAACCCGGTCGTGCAACAATTAATATTTCAATTGATGTGTGCTTAACAGGTGCTCAAAACTGTGAAAAAAAACATCGTGAGGAAACTGGCTTGCCTTAAAACAAAAAAATCGAAGGCATGTGCTATCGGGCTTGCAACTTGTCACGTGTAATGGTAGTTACTTGCAAAACGCAACTAGGCTAACATGTTTTTTTTTTAATATTATTCAAAGGGCAATAATACTTTGTCTGTATCTTTAGCAGTGGCAGTCCTAACTAATACATACTTGTTCTCATTGCATTTAAAAATTGCATTTAAAATTATCTAACAAAAAATACATGGGGATGATTTAGATGTAATCACGAGGTCTTCTATCACTTTTAAAATTTAGGACCATTAATCATCCTGCTAATGGAAAAAACTAATCTCGAAAAAGATAGGTGATTCAAAATTGATAAGCACTAAGTACTAATACTAACTGGATCAGTTGAGCTATCTATATTATCGTTCGGGTTATCTGTATGTTTTGTATATACCTACTAACCTAAGTTGTATTATTATTTCTGTTACTAAATAACGTTTATTCAGTAATTGAAACCATAAATACATTACATTACACAACACTTTCGATTCTTTAGTAATAATATTCCTGGATGAAAGAAGGTATTTAAACTAGGTAAAGACATGTGTGACGGCATCCCTATTATGAAAAAAGTCTGATTAAAATATCGCAATATCAGGTTCAATAGACTCAACGCATAGTTTTAGAGCAGGTGGAAATACTAAATGAAATTCTTCATGTTTTTTTTCTAGTTTCGAGATAGAATGTTCCCAGGTTTATTTATAAACTCAGTAGCGGTAAGTGTTTATCACGTAGATACCTAAGAGTCAGTCCGTCGCCGCCACCAATCTAAATAATTGACCCTCTGTCCGTCCGTCTGTACAATTTCTTAGCTGGACTTAGAGTGAATGGAGACAACCTTTCTACTTTATTTTATGCTGGACATTTTCATGTATCATCATCTAGCCCCAAACTAAGCAGAGCTTGTATTATGGGAACTACATACTACTTATATACTTTTTACCATAGAACATAGTTACATGTATAATAACATAGAAAACACCCAGACCCCAGACAAATATCTGCAGATCATACAAATATTTGGCCTAAGGGTGGCCTTTCACCCACTGCGCCACAGAGATCGAGAGAGGAGGTTTACGCTACATTTATATAGAATGAGAAGATTATTGAATTGACGTGTTGCTATTAAATTTTTTTAGCCGCGCTATATGAACGTAAATTTCGCGGGCGTTTCGTTTCAAAATAGAAAACACGGGTTATATATTTTTTTAATCATACTTGTGCTTGTAAATAGTAATAAAAGTAAGTAAAATAATAAAAGGATAGTTATAATAATAATAAATACAAAAAATCTTCCAATCAATTGGAAATGTTTTAATAAAGTGATTGACAGTATTTTTTTATGAATAAATATTGTTTTAACCATGTTTTAATCTGGAGACTGAAATATTATTTTATACCTATTCTGAGTTTTAATGCATCTGTTTAGTTAAGATCTGGTATTTTATAACAATAGATTTGCCCGTGTGGTAACCGTGTATGAACTATGCCAATCCGAAACTTCATTCAAATCTATCAATCAGTTTTTAGCACCAACATTCATTAGATTTAATAATCGTAGCGTTATCGTATTATCTATTTTGTAAATCACTTACCTATCATTATACAAACTGTCACAGTATATTATGATTCTTATTGCTCACAAAATAAAATAACAATAGTGGACGTCTCTACACTTTCAAGTTTTCGCGTATAGCAGTAAAGGGTGAAAGCAAGAAGTAAAAAGAGGAAAAAGTGTATTATTAGTCTCTCACCGAAATGGAATTGGAACATTTCGCGTAGAATTTCCAGAAAGTATTCACTTAGCTAAGGGTAGCCATCAAACTTTTGCTACTTTTACTTTCACATTTTAATCGAATTGCTTGTAAAGAAAAATGAAAAGGAACGTGAAAATTCTTCTCCTAATTAATTATTCTGTTTTAATTACTTAACTTTATGTTAATAAGACTATGTTTTTTAGATGCAATAATCCTAAAAACCATAATAACTAAATTTGAACACACAAACCTTTTATAACCTTGTCTTATTCAAGGAAAAATCCCTAAGAAGTTACAATATTGAAATCATGTAAGTAATTTCATCCAATTTGTTTATGTGTGAGATTGAATCAATCAATTTGCTAAGGCAGTTTAATAAATAACGATCATAAAAAGTGCGGTTTATTAGCAGATATTAGTCATAACTACGTTGGATCCTATATGTGATTATCGGAGAAACAAAATAAATATAATAGGTTTAAAAAAAATAGTCTGCTTTTCTTTAGTGGCATAAAATACGCTGTTTAGATCAACTCCCGCAGCTTGAGTTTAGTTCTAAATTAAAAACGATACATAACCACAGGTGTGAACCGACAAGTTGTAATCAAATTTAACCCACCCCATTCCGTCATAACAATATAATCGCGCTGTCAAACATCAAATTCAGTTTTTATGACATCACAGTCGTTAATATTGGACCAATCGCTGCGGCTATTTCAAAAATCGAACTGTCAAACTTCAATAATGAAGACCTTATACTTTATATTTTCTTTGACGACGCCGACGATGAATGATGTAAAGGTAAAATAATAGTACCTACTGGCTTGGATGGGGCAAGCTTCATTGTATAGCCATCCTGAGGGAGAAGTTACGACCGCGACAGGTGTGATGCCGAATTAACTTCTTATATAAAGTCTCTTTTTATACAACACCGACGGCTTAATGAGGCCAAGGGATTATGGTAATGAAACGCGAGGTGTCTCGGACTTTTCTTCACTCGATCTTTTCCCCCCCGTTAATTAAGACCTTTTCGGGGGATTAAAACTGATTCGTCTACTATCTCTACAGTTGTTCTCATCAAAAATTATAATTGAACGACCAACCTGCTCGGGAGATTCTATCACTAAGCTGTACCTGTAACAAAAATAAATTCAAATAACAAAAATTCTATTCGAGCGCTGAGTTAATAATATGGAAAATCAGTGTCACAGTAAATTAAGTCGAACGCCTAAAAAGAACGCTCCCAAAACTCGTTCCCTTTTCAAATTTTCGATAGGTCCGTTATCTGATGGGTGGTCGTTGAACTTCTTGAGATTTTAAAATAAGAATGTGACACGTTGTGGGCTGGTTGAGGGTACTTGTATGACGGAGCATGTTTCATTCAATCAAAACAGCGGATGCATTGTGAGAGAAGTTACTGAACTCTGGAGACAGGCCGATAATGTAATGCACACTGATGCTTGTGTAATCAATATTCATGATACGATGCAACAACAAGAATAGAACCTTCCCGTGGGCGTTATTGACTACCTGCTTATTATTGTCAGATCAATATTATAGATATTCTGCTATAATACTGATTTCAAATAACTAAATATCTTAAATTCGCTGGACTTTACAGGAATCGATAATGTCAATATAATTATTTTTGTTTATTACGTCTAACTCGATTAAAAATAGGTAGAACCGATTCTTTTAATGTTACATTTCACAGACCTACTTGTTTTTATGTGGTCGAATGTGGATGTCGATGTACCTATCACTATATTTAGTTCATAGTAGAAATTAGAGTTCATGAATTTATCGACATATCCTAGCTAGCATTAACAACAAAATGGCAAACCTTTTTTTTATTACTCTTTAAAATAAATAAATCTTCTTTAAGAATCAGTGTAAGAAAGATTATATTAATAAAAAATCAGTATTATTTCAAAAGCCAATTGACTTTTTCAAACCTTAATAACCTTAATTATATTATTAACTTTTCCGTTAGACGTATTTATGAAACCATTTTATATATTACTCAATATTTATTTTGTGTGCTAGTTTAGATAAGTGTTTTTCTTATATTATATACTGATTGGGATTATTTTAGTTCAGTTCTATTTTAGAATTAAATTATACCTTTGCACAATCGTGCTACTGCGTTGATACGTAAGGTTGGAGACCTTACACATAAACACTAATTGAACAGCACTGTAGGAGAATTTCATCTGAACAAATTCACTGGCGCCAGCATCAGTATTCAGTTTATAGCTAAAAGAAATTGAAAGCCCGCTGGTAGACAATTGCCGTGTATCGGTTTTCTATTAAATTTATAGGTAAATTTTCCGCGCACACCCCTTTTGTGCGTTTTGTATTTTATTTAGTAGGCATTTTTGTTGTAAAGATAATTTTATGTTGTTTTTACATGGAATTCAATTATTTGTTTTGATAAAACCTAATTAATAAAAAATACATATTTCAGTGTGCAAATTTACATAACATAGCACCAAGCAACAACATTATGCTCAATTTTATTAAAAATGCTTCTACGAACTTAGCTTTCGCACAAAAAATTAAATTAGCAACATAGTGGAACTGAAAGCACAACAAAACTCATTACCATGATAATAACTGAATACAAAACGTTTGTCGCAGCAGAGTTAAATTGTTTAAATTGAAACTTTGTCACGCAAGCGCACTAATCGTATTAAAAGCAAGTGTTTATTTGTGGAAATGTTGCAACTTTGAATTATTTTTATTCAAACGAAACGAGGTATAGCTCAACGAGCCGTACGATCTTTGTACAAAAATATTTATGGAAGGTAAAAAGTTAAGAGTGAGACGTCCATATTAGATGTTGCTACGGAGGCTATTGGACATTATAAGTTGTTTTTATTGATAAACACGTTTGTTTATACGGCTTAAAATATTTATACTGCAATTCATTTTTTACTCGATTCCTGTGAAACACCTCGATAGCTTTTTTATCTATAATAATTCCTTATATTCGCACTATTATATCACAAAATCAGCACTACTTGTATATAAGTGTCGCAGTACCTACAAAGTATTGATTAGCTGACAGCGGAGGAAATATAGTCCAAAAACTTTACTAAATGTTATTTATTTCCTTAATGTCTTTACTTAATTACAAACTTTATGTAATGCTACTTGATGCTTCTACGACGTACGAAATAACGTATTTGACATTTCAAGATTTATTTTTCAAGATCTGTTGAACGATACCCTGCTAGCGAGTGCTTACAGAATAAAGTGAAGAGGGGGTTCAAACAGAAAATTAAACATTATTTTCCTATATTTTTTTTGGGTTGTTAAAAATTGCATTTATACGTCAAATTTTGTCTACGTTTAAAACTGGAAAAATCGGTATGTGACACGAAGATGAAGAAACTATTATTCAATTTTTGCCATTGCACTTCTTACCCGAAAAACCCCAGACCAAAAATGAAGATAATATCCAAATGTGTAACAAAACAAAAAAAATAGTATTTTCTTATGTTAAAACTCAAATATACTTCTAATATACTTTTTTTTTTATACCTCAGTATATATTTATGTTGCTGGTCTACCTAGTTTAATTTATCAGTTAGACAATTCATGTCAGGGGAGATATCTTGGGAAGGAATTCTGAAATAATAATCCAGATGGGGGTGTGGATATACAATTTCATATTTGCTATACAAATAAGAAATTGTATAAAAGTTAATTTTGAGTTACAAGCCTTACTTTTTGTTTTTTAAATTGGATACTTTAATTGTATAACCAACTAGCGAATGCGTAGAGTTGTGTTTAAAAAAACCCCATACTCCCATACACAATTTCACCCCCCCTTAAATTGTAAAAATCCAAAAACCCAGAAACACATCATAATTCTATACAATCTTTCACTCCGCATTAACAACACCCCCCCCCCCCCCCCTTTTTGTATTTCTTTTGTCATTTTGAAATGACAAATAGAATGTCGCCTATTTTATACCACCGATTTAAACCACATTTTGTATTGAGAGCGAAGGAGTCTCTTAAAGGCATGTCCATACTTTCCTTTCCAATAAAAAGTTATCATATTATGACAAAGTGTACATAAATTAGTAAACGTGTCGTTGATTTAAATAAATTCCCGATTGAATTTAATGAAATGGCTGGTATCCCACCCAACTGCACAGAATATTCTAAATTATTTGACACTTGTTACTAATTTCACTTCATTACTATGCAAATTTCCTAAATAAAAATGTATTTATCTAGCCATCTTATATATTTTCGATTATTTTCTAGATTATCTTCTTTATTTATATTTTATTGTGACTTTTTATATAAACTTTAATAAACCATCAACATACCATTAATCAAAACTGTAATTTTTTCTTGGTTGAGGTATACTCTGAATATATCATACAAAAGGTAAAAAAAACTCTATCGTTAGCTCATGGCTTCGCCCGTGTGCTGCTCGGATAAAAACCTCTTATGTTGCAACATTAGTCTTCGCGAAAAGCCCTTTTATTTTAATGGGATATTATTACCTATGCTTCCTTAAGGTCCATTTTAAATATTGGTGAATTTTGTTTTGTAATCAAATGAGTAATTTCGGAGATTTAAATCCTTAATTCAGGGAAGATAAAATTAACTTATATTAAATATAAGATTGCAAGTATATTCAAAGGTTATTCGTTAGATATCCTATAAATCCAACTTATAAGTATTTGGCTGTAACTTTGTCTTAGATTATTACTAGGCTTCGAACCAATGGCGGAAGCATATAGACGCTGACGGTTTGCAATAACAATAATGTGGGTGCGGATCTGGGCGACCTGCCAGCCACTATCGATCCATGTCAGCCCACCTCACCAACTTATTCTGACCCCCCAATATACATCCCGAACCCCCCCTTTCCAGCAATCAGCATGCGAGGACGAGGAACGAGGTGGCGCAACGTTATCTGGTCCTGCAGATGTACAAGTAGGTCAGAGAGAAAATTTACAAACACTACTCTCGTGGATTTTTTTGCAAAAGAGGGAATGATTTCCGGGTCAATGCAAATGAGGCAGTTTATTTATCCGATGGAGTGAGAGGGATGATGGTTTGATTGCTTGATAGTAAAAAATAGTAGTGATTTCCTGAGATTTACCGAAACATACAATTATTTAAGTGACTTTTTTTTATTAGTCTTATTTATGCAGTGAGATTATGACGTTTGTTTGTGACGTGAAAAAATAAACATGCTCATGCCTGTATTCCTCATAATGTACACTCTCAGATACTGTACGTAGGTTTTTGAGAATATCAAGTAGGGGATAAGCACGTCTAAACATTATATTTTTCACATGCCCGTATTTTGCAAATAGTTAGAATTAGACTTGACAGGTTGCAAACCCATCCCTGCTCATTAGAACACTAATCGATGGCAGATGACTTTGAATTTTTGGTTCCAGGGCATACCGGTTTTCTAACGAGGTTTTACTTCACGTTTTTACAAAAACAAGTCTGATATAAATCGAGTTGATCCTTACCTTGGTTGATTGCATTTTATAATAAATCGAAGCTAATGTAGGGAATGGAACCAGGGCTAAATATTGGTTGAAATTATTTATTCCAGTTTTACTGAAAGCGTTATCTTCGAACCCTGAAGTATTGATCTCCATTTCCATGCGTATCCTACTCACCCGATCTACAAAAACTGGCCCACTTACGCAACAAAATATTTTCCTACCCCAATAAATCCAACTCTGAAGTACCCCAGTCCTATTTTCAGGATAATGTCAAGTTTTACTCGGGATAAGTCTACCTATCCAATTCTGTACCTACTTTCTTAACTGTCCATCTTTGAAAGACCCATAAAAGAGTTCCAAACTTCCTTATTTGAGCTTTATTCCGTAGATTTGGGAGAGAATTGGAGTGTCAAGTTATACTGGGTAAGTTAAGGCACTGGAAGGGCCGTGGGTCGACAATCAAGTGGAGTCAAGATAAAATATTTAAAGGTCACCTTTAGGCCTTTCTACATCGTTGAAACTTAAACGATTTAAACTCTTGAATGTGTGGGTGTGCGCTTTGTCCACTAAATTGGGAACACTGGAAAGTTGAACGATCGAACCAATTAAATTTAATATTATATTATGAATTGTTTTTGTCCTCAAGATGTCGTTGAAGATTTTTTGATGTATGATAAAAGAGATAATTAATGTGTAGTCTTGTTAAAATACGTTATAAATAATTTTAATCTGCCTACGTTTTTTTGATAATCTTTTACTTTAGATTGATGATAAAGTTAATGTGTATGTAATCAGGGATTATAACAAAAAATGTCTATGATGGGTATTTGTTTACTTTGAAAATTTTGGATCTAAAATAAATTCTTGAAAGTATAAACCAGATCTTATGACAAAAAATTGAACATGCTTAACTTAGCATAAAGAATATTTCACTTGAATAACAATATGATAGTTACTCTTAGTTGTTAACATTTTTGTTTAGTTTTTTCTCTTGTATCCTGAACCCACTCCAAGACACTGCAAAAAGTATCACTCACGTAAAAGTCAGTGTAAGTGTGCTCTTAAGTTAAATTATTATACCTTAAATTAGTTCGTAGATCCAGTTTTCCAGATTTTTTCAAAACGCAAACAACATTTATTATACTCCTGAATTGTTTCGTGAAACACTTAAGTTTTTTAAGGTTCAACTTAGTTAAGATTGCTCATCATGATTCTCTTTTTGTACAAACGTAACTACATCATTACTAGGAACACCAGTTTTGGTTGAAAGTTGAACGTTATTGCTTGTGTTGTGCCCTATAAGATCTATGATTTCGTAGTGCATTTTTTTATATTTAAGCTCATTTATTAAATAATATTGTATAAATAAAAATTTGACGTCGATAAATAATAATAAATAAATTATAAAACATGTATTTTATCTCCAAAAGTTTTCTTAGCTCTTTAAACCATTGAGGTGAGAACTATTAAATCTGTTTTGTTAGAGACTGATGCAAATGACAAGTTTAAAAAAAACTTTATTCTTTGTTTATAACGCATTTTAAAGCTTGTATAAAAACAACATATTTACAGCATGAATTCCAAAGTAAAACTTTAAGCTACGTTCATAGTTCACTTCGGTAGACTTAAAGTACGATTGTATGAAAAGAACGTCATTTCCCGCAACGTAAATACCAAAAAATAACTAAATTTGACGCATACCTGTAAGTTATATAACTTGATATAAGCACACGAGGGTCATGATATCTTTAATACTACTTGTTTTAACCTTCCAAGAACAAGTTCTTAAACCACATTACACGAGAATGTTGGCAGCTCGGGCCAAATTGACTGACCTATTTTTCTAAACCAAACTTATATACCTACCTTTATCTGAGGGGTAAGTAATTTATGACTAATACGGGTTTTGTATGTAAATTAAATGGTACACTTTTTGACATATCAATGTTAGAAATTAGCACGTAAATGTATTGAAAACTAGGTGATTTTCCAATAATATGTTTTTTTTAACTTCAAGGTGAGTGAGTTATATACAATAATAGCTGAAGCGCATATAATGTAAGAGGCTTTTGTTAAAATTATAAAATATCTATGACCAAATAGAGCCTATTGCGTCCATTCTGTTTCTCTAGAACATTTTTAACGCAATGGCAAGTTTACCCTACACGGAAAATCCTTCGTTATTGAATTGTGAACTTTGTATGATTGTGATAAGGGATGATTAGAGTGCAATCAGTGTTTTTCGAGGTTGGGTTTGCGTTGTATAGTCGAGTTTCAGTCAGCTGCAATGGCCGACGGCACGCTAGATCGCGTGAGAGGGCTGATCCCTTCGCTTTCGTAGTGCCTACCTGTGGTTAACATTACATGGCAACAAGCAACATTGTATCTAATTACTAGGGAATTTGCCTGTTAATTTGTTGTAATTATTACTTTTTTATATTATCTTGGAGGTAAATTTTAAAAGCAATAAGAATGAGACAACTTTTAAAGTTATTATATTATTCGTTATTACCTACCTTTTACATTTATTTTACCTTTTATATTACAGCAGCCGAATTCAAATGTAATCAGAATGTAGAAAGAACTTTGGTTCCAAATACTTTATATTTTGCGATATAAATCATTTTTAATATATATTTGACTACACTATCTTCCAATACCAAGAAAATACCTGTCGTCATTCATCAATTAATAATATTGTTTGTATTCACAAAGCTATTCTGTAAAGAAGTTTTTTGTGTATGCCACACAAATCGCCTGTTTAACATTCAGCATCAGTACCTATGTGTATATTTGGCAAGGATTTTGGTGGTCGATCATTACTCAACAAATTAACTGTTTGCCTTATGTATTTTAGTCATAGAAGGTCAACTACCGATGTTATAGCTTGCGAGTTTTTGAAAATAACTTACAGACTGTAAAACAAATAACGTATTTGCGCCCGAGATTTGATACAATGAATAACAATTATAATTAGACTAGCTTCTGCCCATGGCTTCGCCCACGTGATACCCGGATAAAAAGTAACCTATGTGTTATTCCGATATATACCTAAGCTATGTTACTGTAAAGTTTCATTAAAATCCGTTCAGTAGTTTTTGCGTGAAGGAGTAACAAACATCCATGCTCACAAACTTTCGAGTTTATAATATTAGTAGGATATAGTAGGATTGACATACCTACTCACCTAGGATAGGAGGATGTTAATTATGCCTTAATAATTATTCATTATTGAACGTCTTTGTTATGTTTGTAAATGAATAGAGAGCTTAGTGTTATAACGAAATTTAAAATGAACTAGTAATATTGCGTTTATTATATCCGCTACTTGTATATATACGAATAACATCAAGAAAAAGTACACTGTAAATACTTTAATTAATTCTAACAAATTACTAACCAACACATTCAGATACTTACGTATATAGGTAGTTAATTGTTTTTCAAACAATTATTTATGTAAGTAGGTGTTTTTTATAGTAATGACACTTAGAACTATACACATAACACATTCATAACACAAGAACACAATCATATTACAACACGTATTTTTATATCACTATCACTTTTAAAACTAAAAAGCTATTAAAATTACTCGTTCATTCAGTAATTTTAAAACTTAAATCACATTAAAATTTAATAGCGCACGCAAGACTTTACTGCTATAGTGAAAAATTACAACTGGTCCACATTTTCGTAGCAATACCGGTGAATTGTTTTTTATAGAGCATTAGTAGAACTCAATGCCACAGCTATTGTATATTTATATTACCCTATAAACGATTCCTTATGTTATTGTAACTGTAACCCTTTTGCATAAAAAGATAAGGTATTGACAGTTTGTTTTTGCTCTAGTTTTTGCCCTACTTTTTACGGTGTACCGCAGTTACGAAACAAAGTGTAGGATCGTTATTAGCAAGGCTTTTTGAAGAAGCTGGTTATTTGTAAAAAATAGAAACACGTTTAAGTTTTTTATGTTTCGATTCGGTTTGACGTTTTCGGTTGTAACATCATAACGAAGTAGGTAAATTTTAGTTTATAAGTAGATCATTATTAAAACTTAAGGTGATTCCTAGACCTAAGTTATCATACAAGAATATAAATGAGCGCAAATGAAAAAAAGTGAAAACATACTCTTTTAAAACCGATTTCTTTCAAAAAACCATTGAATAGTTTCTCGAAACTTCAGGACATGTAGGACTAGAATCCGATTTTCTGTAAAAAAAAATACCTTGAAGTTAAATATATCAGTGTAGAAAATAATTCAAAATAATAAATTAAATAAAAATAATAAAACTATGCGCCTTAAGCAAAATTACAAAGCTAAGCATCATTCAATTATAATATAACTAGCTTCTGCCCACAGCTTCGCCCGCATGGTACCCGGATAAAAAGTAGCTTATATGTTATTCTGATCTATATATAGCTATATATATTACTGTAAAGTTTCATCAAAATCCGTTCAGTAGTTTTTGCGTGAAGGAGTAACAAACATCCTCACAAACTTTCACGTTTATAATATTAAATAGGAAGCATATAGTTGGATTCACCAATGACCTTACCTACTTAAACGTTATTAAGCAATTGATTAACCAACCACCGCTGTGTTTCTTTGAGAAATGTATCATTTAAATTAAAAAAAAATAAAAATATTAGACATTTTTTAGTTAAACCACCAAAGTTTAAAATGGTTATAAGGCGTTCATAATAAGACGATTCTTATTATAATTCCTATAAATATCCTGTTGACTTTGATATATATCAGGTATTTAATATATATTTTTATGTAACGTAGTTTGACTTAGTTGTATCTAAATACTGTAAGTACTAAGCCTTTTTAGTACCTTCTTATAAGTCATAAGTAGTTAAAGCATACCAACATAACAAGAGGTTACAAGTTATTCCATAATAATGGAACGAATTTTAACATTCTGTTTTAAAATAATTCTAACGAGATAAAACAAAAAACTTTCATAAAATCCGAAGTCCTATTTTATCCGGTCTAAATAAAGCCACACCACGGCATACGTTGCAACTTATATTTTATTTATTGCTGGGATAATAATCTTAGATTACAACTATACAGTTCGGTTACGTAATGAACCTACGGTCAATCATAAAAAATAAATGTAAAAGTTTTCAAAATTAGATTGCGTTCCCGCTCTCCCCGCATGCTTTCCCCTTTCGAGTGTTTTGTATGTGTGTGTTTGTATTTACTTTGTAAAAGGAGAGCCTTTGCGTGTGGAAGTCACAACAAAGTTCTGCTACTCAACGCTAGATGGCGCTGACATTGTTCATTTTAGACTCCATTTTTTTCAATATCTACAAGTCATCCTTTATAAAAGTAACAATTTACTATTAAACTTGGTTAACGAAGAATTAAAAAGTTTATAACAACATTTTCTTTTTATTTTAACAGACAGTGCTGCCACGGTTCTGGCGGAAAACGTTGGAACTAAAAGCTGGCTCTTCGGAACGAGCAATTGAAACGACTGCATAGCCACAGGGCAAATAAAAGCTTAATAACGTAGAGTTAGGGCTTTTTACGTAAACATACCTTGGTCACTTGTGATGTTCTGCCATCGGAAAAGTTTACCATTAATGTTGTAAAACAAACGATTCAAGTTTTCTGGAAATTAGTTTTAATTTGAATACCTGCACACATTTTGACATAAAATTATAACTTTCATACGTATATTATGGAGTATAATCCAATTTAAATAATTATTTAGATCTTAACAAGTTTAAAATTTAAACAATAAAATAATAGTGGTTTCATTTGTATGTCCTGTATACCTACTTATGTTTTGGGGAATATTTTTTATTGTATTAGGTTTTCTTTTCAATATTTTATACTATTACTATAGATTCTGCTAGGCTTTGTCCGCATGATGGTACCCGGATAAAAAGTAGCCTTTGTTATTCTAGCTTACGAACTATACGTATTCCGAATTTAATTTTAATTGGTTCAGCAGTTACGGGGATTGTTAGAAACAAACATCCAAGGATCTAAACACCAACATCCAACGTTTCCTATCCTATTATAATATTACTAGGATTGGTATAGGATTTAATGTAAATATATATTGAAAGTTTTTTTTACCATTGTCTCTTATTCCAGCCTCTCTCTCTTATGCTTATTGTCTGTCTTGTTCCAGCTATTACTTATAGATGGCGTACCTGTTCCCTCAGGCAGACATAACATGGTGGGATGATGGTACGAAGGTATGCCAAATACAAAATTCCCTGCGTAAAGCCAGGAGAAAACCAATACTTAGGTACAGGTTTTCCCGTACAAACAATGGTCTTGTATATTTAAGTTCTTTCTTGAATATGAAAAGAACTAAATATTGTATATTACAAACGTATTAAAGTGACTTAGTCCAGAATGCCACTTTAGGAATACGGCCCTCTATTTTATATTCGTCATTACTTAAATATCTTGATATGCTCGTAAGACACATCAGAGGTTTTTAAAGATTTTGATAAAAGAAGCCCATGGTTGTTCGTCATGGCACTCTTTAGGGGAAGTATGGGGAGAATATGGGAGGATGAAAAGCATAGCATAGAGCATAGAGCAGAACAACACAAAAATAGCATGAGTGGGAAATTTTTTAAAAAGGCCTTTGCCAATCAAAGGCAAACAAACACAGTGGTCGATGTCAACTCATATTGGAGTTAATTAGTCTTAAATGAAATATTGCTTTTTAAGTTGCTTAACAAAGTAGTTAATGATAATAGTTTGTCTAGCATGTCTACTCTGACTCTATTTAATAATAGTAACTCAGATCTAAATGGAGATGTTTTAGAGAAAGGCCAAGTCCAGCCTTTCACACACACTAAACCGACGAGCTTGTATGAAGAATGTGATGAGGATGAATAAAGCGAAAGGTATGCCAGGACCGTAGCAAGTGGAAATCCTTGATTTCTGCCTACGGGATCCAGGCGTGACTTTATGCGCGTGTGTATTTATAAATAATAATAAATAATGCTGGACATTTTTCACACAGCATCACTTAGCCCCAAACTAAGCAGAACTTGTATTATGGGAACTACATGACTGATATTATTATACTTATACTTTTTTTTTGTAAATAAATACATATTATACACACCCAAACACCCAAACCAGAGACAAATATTTGCAGATCATACAAACATTTGTCCCGCTGCGGGAATCGAACCCGCAACCTTCTGCTACTCAAGCGGGCTTCCGCCCACTGCTCCACAGAGGTCGTCATTTATGTCTACAGTGGAATTTTACAGGGTATTGATGATAAAGATACACCCAACAATCTTGGGATATAACTCCAATATTTTTTCCAATATTTCTCCAATATTTTTTTCAGTGCCTATAGCACTTACACTGAACACACTGTTACACTGAAACGGAGTAAGTCGGTATGTATTACCTGCTGTGTTTCCTCTCTTATTCCAATGAAGTTCATCAGAGACCATTTTTATTTCTTATGGACGTATTTTTTTTTTTCCGTAAAGAAAGTCACACCGTTCCTACAACCCTAAAAATTTCATGAAATCCTGAAACGCATGTTGATCGAGGAAGCTAGTAGCGAGCGAAGACATCTGAGTGTACCACTCCGGGGTTTGTATGATATGTTTTATGTAGGTATATTTGTTTGTCCGACAATAACTGCGAAACCGTTAATTCAACCTGGAAGCAACTTGGTAGGTTACTTGGTAATGTACCTACTAGTAGCAGGTTGGTTATTCTAGAATTGTTAAGTTGATATCAGTTTAATTGGTAGGGGGGTTTTTGAACTACGGGGTCCAAGAGACAATAAGTAATATAAATACAGTGAGAGCAAGTAAGATAGATTATCTCACTCTCATGTGAGATATAGAATGAAATGAAAAATATACAGAGTGATACAGGTACCATGGTCTAAAAGGAGCAGGGTGATGGGAGAATAATCCCGTGGCTGGATCTATTTCATTTAAAATGTTTTCGAGGAAAGATCTCAGTACGTGGTGAAAATCAAATTATATCAAATCGAATTCTTTATTTGCAGACATGGGTCACAAAGTTGGAAGAATGGTAGAGAGGGTAAGCACTATACATGTTTTGCCTAAATCGAGGGCATGCAAATATACATATAAGTCAGTAGGAGAAAATACCAGTTTATTTCGATTGGAAGGTTCTAACGGAAGGAATTTGCCTTCCTAGAACGGAAGGTTCTAGGAAAGCAAATTTTCGAGCGTCTAGTAAGTAGTATTGAATAACGGAGATACTGGAGCTTTTGTTTTTGTCAAACCCTTAGACCCTAAGGTCAATAGATAGTTTAAAACATAAGAGCGTTAATAATCTTCTAATTTAAATTATTCCATAATTTCAACACAAAAAATCTTATTTGACAGTAGATCAAACCTTATAGATCGATTAACTTTTATCGTAAGTAGATATACGAAATCCAAAGTTTAAACTATTATTGATCATACAGCTCTAAACTGAAATAATATACATCTTCAAAATTCCTTCTAAACTTCAGGTTTTGAGGACCAGCGGTTTAGGCTCTGCACTCTATGCTATCTTAACATACCACTCGCTACTCTGTTGCTTAATTTACTCTCATCACATTCTTCATGCATTGTATGCTCGCCGGGTTAGGATACTTTTGACCTAACCTTTCTCCTTGTCACTATGTCACAACCAATTTTATAATGGAAACAGAATGATGCAACATGGTCCAAAATGGCTACTTTGTTATTTAAAAAAAACAATATTGTAAAAATGCAATGAGCTTTTCTTAACTTTTTTTAATTGAAGCCTCCAGAAAGTACCTATCTTTGGTATCAGAAAGTACCTAGGTGGTTTTTATTATGACATAGGTAGGTAAAGACGTTTTCTTTGTAGATACCTGCGTCTTGCTACTGGAACTAAACATTTTTTAGCCTGCGTGATCCCACTGTAGGGCAAAAGCCTCCCTCCTATTTTACCAAACTCCTTAATCATTGACCACTGATTCTCTTTGGAGAGAGGATAGTAAACAAATCCAAATACATTAAATCCATATTTTGCACAGTAGGAATAGAATAAAAGGTATATAAAATAATTAAGGACCATCGTGACCCATTCATTAAGCCCTGAAGTTATTCAAAATAAAGCCCCGTTTACATGTGTCTAGCCATAATCTTGCTTTAGCACTGATCGTATAAACGTGGTGCTCGACGCTCCGCCTATTTCATCATGGTGGGAACTTTGCAACTTAGCATCTCACCAAACTGTCACTGCAGACAACCGCGTATCTCCTGTCGAACGAGATATCTACATATCACACTACACGCAGCTAAGCAGGACGCCATCACCTGTGCGAGGGAGATAAACATATTTCCAACTGCACTCGTAGCGTTGCTACGAAAACAGTGTGATTTAGAAATTCATTGCAACTGCAACCTTAATGTATATAATAGAAAGAGCTGGTTTTCGGTTGCAAATATGCATTGCGTGTATGATTGCGAGTTGTGACGAGTGTGAAAAGGATAGAAACATTCGCGCGCAAGAGGAAAAGAGAGAGAAATGTAAAGAATTCACTGGCCATGTTGCAATAAAGCTCTCCATAAAATTCTCAGTTATCAAGTTTGCAGGGTGTTTAAAAGATGGCGCCACGGCATTGATTTTGCAAAAATAATTTGTACTAGAATGCTGTTTGCTTTATTAATTTTTGTCTATTAACTTTGGAAAAATTGGTGAGTAAGGTTTTTTACTGTCGCTTAATATTTAGGGCAATAAGTATTTATTTAACAATATCAGCCCTGATTCGTAATTAGTACCTATCTACGGTATTACATAGGTAGATTCCTAACCTAAAACTTATCTGCCGGCTTTTTTATACTTATTCTTTGATTCAAGTAAGTTTATTTGCATTGGTACCTACTCGTAATTCTAAAACATAATTAACCTAATTACGTATATAAGGTATTCCTTAGTTAATTTTTTACTGACATTGAACTTTAATAAATAGGCAGGTACTTTACTTAAGCTGAAACAAATTCTTAGAGGTTCAGTTTACAATTTTTTATTTACTATAAAATATTATACTTTATATAGGTACTTACAATCACATATATAAAGCTCAGATACCTATTAATATCTACTTAGATATAACTAAAACAGCTATACCTACCTAGGTACTTCAAACACTTTCTAAGGAAACAATGCATTTTTTGGTGGATAATAAGCACAAATCACACTTTTGGATGACTATTTCAATATACCTGAATAAAAAAAAGGCTTTTCATGCACATTTTGCCTAGATCCACAACTTCCTCGTATGCTTACCGGTAAGAAAACGAGCAGTTCTCACGCAAGCTGGGCCGCTTTTGTCACAAATTATCGGCAGTACTGTTCATAAACGAGTGCCGATCACGTTATAACTTTGATTATTCAAATTTTGTACTCACATTTGTTTTTCTGCCAGCGCTGGAAGCGGCAAACTTATCAGAAATCACGTCGCGTGCACGCGGTACGACGCGCGTAGACGTCCGCGTCACTTCACCGATGACAACCGATTTAACCTTGATTTTACACGAAAAACGACGTACATTCACACAAAAATCACCTACGTATTTCGGTAAAAGTACGGAGCGAGCCGAGATGTGTCGTCCGTGGCCGCGTTCGCATCTAAACGGCCCGAGTTTTATGTTAGATTACAGACGTAACTTTTATAGATCCTCGGTGCTATATAACGCGGTGGGCGGGTACAGGGGAGTGAGGACCTTGTGTGGAAGTTTGAGAGGCTATAATGGCTTGTCGGGTCCGTTGCACGGGTGTCATTAAATGTCGCGCGACGAGGGGCGAGGCGGGGACGAGAGCGAGTAAAGTTTTGGGTATTGATTGAATATGAGCTGGATTAGAGGCTAATGATCAACAATTGGGTGTTGCACCTTAATTAACGATGGGACTGGTGCTATGGCCACAGTAGGGGGCTTTGGTATTTTATCTTTAATTCGTGACTTACGAACGCCACCCGGTGAGAACAGAAAGTTTACGGAGTAAAGATCAAGAAAAAATATTATTTTGTTTGTCTTGACTTGATCCGGATTGTGGAAAAGCTTTTCACAGCACACAGAGAATCCTTAAAGCTTAATTGATTGTGATTGCAAATTGTGAGTGCTAGGTATTTATCTTCCGATTTAGTACTATATTACTTACATACTTTTTTCATAGACTACCTAATTACCTACTTGTAAAATAAAAAAAAATGAAAATTTTATAGTTAAAACATATTTTTGAACTATGAGACTGTGTGTGAGATCTAAAGAACTGCTTCTTTAACGCCCGGCCAAACTGACATCGTGGCCACCGCACCACCCGCGTCAGATTGTAATCAACATCAATATATTTATCAAGATTCCAGACATTTTCATGGCATATAAAATATGTTCTGTATATAAAGACAAAATTTCGTTTAAAATTATGTCGAGAGCGCTTCCCTATGGAATGAGTTTCGACATGAAAACAAACAAAAACGACTTACAAATTGTGCAGTAGAATTACATAAAAGGCGGTGTACGGACATAATAGATCCTACTAATATTATAAAGGTGAAAGTTTGTGAGATGTTTGTTTCTCTTTCACGCAAAAACTACTGAACGGATTTTGATGAAACTTTACAGTATCATCAGAATAAACCATAGGCTACTTTTTATCCGGGTACCACGCGGGCGAAGCCGTGGGCAGAAGCTAGTATTACATATGTTGAATAGATAAACTCTAACAACAGTGTAAACATTCTTGGAATGCACAACATTGTTCCACTTTGTTGATTGATAGAAATGACTCACGACAAGTTGTTTATAGGTTTGTTTGTATCGGTTTAAAGAAATGTATTCTCAAAAAGACAAGGAATGAAACTGATATGATAACAATATAATCCTACTAATACCTATTATAAACGTGAAAGTTTGTGAGGATGGATGTTTGTTACTCTTTCACGCAAAAACTACTGAACGGATTTTGATGAAACTTTACAGTAATATATCTTAGGTATACATCAGAATAACACACAGGCTACTTTTTATCCGGATACCTACCACGCGGGCGAAGCCGTGGGCAGAATCTGAAAAAAAACTGGTATTTTTGTCATAGAAACTATGAAAAAAATACCGTTTGTATTTGTGTAGATAGGTATTATTATTGTTGTTTGTGTAGGTATTTATTATTAGTATATATTTATTATAGGTTTACTCGTACACTGCCGTCTTTTAACTCGTACACCCGCGTCAGATTGTAATCAACATCAATATATTTATCAAGATTCCAGACATTTTCATGGCATATAAAATATGTTCTGTATATAAAGACAAAATTTCGTTTAAAATTATGTCGAGAGCGCTTCCCTATGGAATGAGTTTCGACATGAAAACAAACAAAAACGACTTACAAATTGTGCAGTAGAATTACATAAAAGGCGGTGTACGGACATAATAGATCCTACTAATATTATAAAGGTGAAAGTTTGTGAGATGTTTGTTTCTCTTTCACGCAAAAACTACTGAACGGATTTTGATGAAACTTTACAGTATCATCAGAATAAACCATAGGCTACTTTTTATCCGGGTACCACGCGGGCGAAGCCGTGGGCAGAAGCTAGTATTACATATGTTGAATAGATAAACTCTAACAACAGTGTAAACATTCTTGGAATGCACAACATTGTTCCACTTTGTTGATTGATAGAAATGACTCACGACAAGTTGTTTATAGGTTTGTTTGTATCGGTTTAAAGAAATGTATTCTCAAAAAGACAAGGAATGAAACTGATATGATAACAATATAATCCTACTAATACCTATTATAAACGTGAAAGTTTGTGAGGATGGATGTTTGTTACTCTTTCACGCAAAAACTACTGAACGGATTTTGATGAAACTTTACAGTAATATATCTTAGGTATACATCAGAATAACACACAGGCTACTTTTTATCCGGATACCTACCACGCGGGCGAAGCCGTGGGCAGAATCTGAAAAAAAACTGGTATTTTTGTCATAGAAACTATGAAAAAAATACCGTTTGTATTTGTGTAGATAGGTATTATTATTGTTGTTTGTGTAGGTATTTATTATTAGTATATATTTATTATAGGTTTACTCGTACACTGCCGTCTTTTGATTTCATTTTGGCCATCCAAAGGTTATTTGGAAGAGATCGCTTTTAGCGATAAGACAGCCCATTGCACCTTTTATTTTTATGAATTCCTGTGTTTTGTATTTTGCTTTGGTGTGCTATAAAGAGTTTATCTATCTATCTCAAATTTTAGAAAAATTATAAGTTACATTGGTAAACTTAATATGTTTTTTTACATTAATATTTAAGAAAACGTCTGTAAAAGCTTAATATTTTTCAGTAGTAGGTACCTACTAACTGTCAAAGACTGTTTAGAGTGGCAACTAAGGCAAGCTAAAATTATTTACCTTATAGCGTACGAGATAAAATCAATAACAATACGTAGGTAGGTACAAACTTGACTACCTTCACGTAGTAACTAAAAAAATGGTCACACGAAACGAAATACTTTACACGTAAACATAAAACGTCGAACGTTTTTCACAAGACTGAGATCGATCACAATTTGTATGCTAAGCATACCTAAGCCTACACTGGAGGGCAAAATATCGTCCGCCTTTTTATATGGAAGGTAAATTAACCGGATATTATTCATTCATATAAGGTGCTTCTGATGCTAATTTGAACCACGGTTTGGAGCAGGTATAACTTTATTTAGAGTAGTAAACATAATTAACGCAGATTATATATGCACAAACAGATAGTAAAATTATAGTTTTTCTTTATTTTCAAATCAAAGTCATTGTAACTCTCGGGTTTTTGAATCTTCTACCGGGTAGCACAAGCGACGCGAGTGGCGAGGCGAATGACAAATGTTAACTACTTAGGTTTTACCTGTAGTGAAAGACGCGTGTGTAAATTGCACGGTCTTTACTCGCCGCGTTATTTTCCTGGCGACTCGTTAGACTGGCTGAAGTCCGCGATTGTGTGAATGGTAGTTCGTCGCGGCGGTGCTTGTACAAGATTTTTTTGACAAGTACTCGGTATTCTAGCAAATTGACCAAATATTTTGTCCTCTAGTGTATGTCTGAAATATTCGGATAATTTCCGCTTAAATTTCGGGTGCCTTGCGACACCCTCGTTTGTCCCACAACTTTGCAAAGGTAGCGTCTATAGCGTATGTTTCAAATCTACCTGCTCGTCGGAAGTACCTATTCGTATATACTTGAACACGTTTTCAGAATAACTAAACAGTTTTTTTATGAAAAGAAACATTTTTAGGAGCTTTGAAAGGAATGTGTTGAAACTAAGTTAGCCAATTTGATGTACAAGGGATTAAGGAAAAATAATGGGTGTTTTTTTTCACAAAGTGATTAATATTATTTAGGCGATACTAATTTTCGGAATCATAAAATTAAGTTAATAATTCGATGAAATTAATAAGCAGGCTCTTTAAAATTGATCTTTTAAAGAAAGAAGATAATAGATATTTACATGACTAAAGATTAATGTTTCATAACGCACTCCAATTTTCTCAAAACTTTGTCAACTCCTAAATTGATGCATTACGACAAGTTTCCATAGAAAAACTGACACTAAGCCATGCCAAAAGTTTTGCTTTTACTACAGTGCAGATGGGTATTTATGTAATTTTTTGATAAGATTCCTTTTACAGCTAGACTCGTATCTACCCTTAGGTATAAACACTCGACACATTTTAATAAAATTCTCAACCCTTCAAGTAGGAAGATTCTGACTCCGCCACAGAATGCCACCATTAAAGGGGTCTTAGACTAGTCCGGTTTTAGTTCCCTCGGAGGTATTGCCAAAAACAAAGAGCTGAGCAGACGGGAGATGGGGGGGGTTCAGGGTGGTAGTAACAGTTTTACGATGGGATGTGCGGATCGCTCATGCGCTGTGCACGTCTGCTATTTGCATCAGATTATCGACGGTTGGATGTCCGGTTCACAGGTGTGTATGTACCTTTATGGTGGACTTTTAGATTAGGGTTAAATTGCAGACAAAATTCCAACAGATGGATATCAAAGTATATGATTTTCAATCTTCAAACTTGTAAGTTTTACAAGTTTGAAGAAGTTAAAAACAAAATACAATGTCTCTATACAATGTGCATGGTCGTATACGACCGATAAAATCATATATCACACTTTCTAGAATAAGCCTTCTTCTTAAGCATCTGATGTTCGTTGTAGAACATAGGGACAAATCTCAAAAAAATTATATCTTGAGACAAAGCAATCTAGATTTGTTTTGTATTGAACATAAAGAAAATTGCTTGCGACTGTACATTGAAAGTTTTAAAGAGTGTTTCATTGATTTGCGGACGTTTTTTTAACGAATTGAATAATTGATGCTGAAGAACTTCTAGTTCTTCATCATGAATACTACCCGCTACCGAAATTGATGGTATAGATCGCCCATCGATAGGAAACAAATCAGTGATGCAAAGCCTTATTTTCCGCAGTACCTTATGTTGCTAGCTTTTTGCGCACCCTGCCTGCGGACGGTGACTTAAACTCTGTTTTATATCTATAGACCTTTTACTACAGGTAGAAAACAGACTTATTTCCTAGTTTAATATTATGTAGATGATTTTATTAATATTTTCTATGTTTAAAGTAGTTGTATAATTCTGTCTGTAAATAAAATAACACCCTTCTAATCCAAACTTTCGAAAACCAACATACATAAATTACCAACACGAAATTCAGTTTGGCGATCTACCTACTAAAGTCCTGAAAGCATTCACCAAGTAGCTCGTTTAGTATTCCTATGAGATTATACTATAGGAGTCGGGAGACTATACTTGTATCTAAGAAGTCTTAATAGCTCAACTGTTTGTGTGTGCTCGTTAAAGATATCTTGGCACGACAAATCCCAAGTGGTTGTAAATGTCTAGACTACTGTGGTTGCATTCAGACCAATCTCACTGAGATGATTAACTGAATCCAAAATGTGAGACAGCTACTTTCTTATTACAAATTGTTTTCACTAAATTGTCTACTTTCCGATCTAACTGAGTTATTACGAATAATAATAATAATGCTATGCATTTTTTCATACAGCTTCATCTAGCCTAAAAAAATCTGTGTTATGGGAACTACATGACTGATAGGCTCTACTTTTACATTTTTGTTGTAAATGTAGGATTACATATTATATCTAGAAAACATCCAGACCCAAGACAAATATTTTAAGATCATACAAACATTTCGAACCCGTAACCTAATGCGTCTCAGGCGGGCCTTCGCGCACTACGCCACAGAGGTCTTCAGATTAAAATTCTTATCAAAAATTAAAACACAATTCAAACAAATGAGTATTAGAATACCTACAATTCAATAAATGAATGTAGGTACATACAAATTACTGTACACCAACTTACACAAAATATTAGGCACCACTTCAATAGTACAGCCTCATCAAGAAACGTAACTTCTTCCAAATAATCTTATGATTATTTACGAATACATTTAGGTATTAATGCACTTCAAAAACAAATATCTTCTGCCAATAAGTTCAGAATAAAAGCTTGTGATAAAATAAATTTAACAAATATAATAATACAATAGCTTCGCTAAGTATATACAAAATATACAGATGAAACAGTCTATCCATTAAAAAACTATTACAAACGATATATAGATAGCATAATTGATCGAATTCACTGACTCATTATGATAATCGTATCTTTTATTAATTTATGAATACATAAACATAAACATATAACGGCGATGGGCTTGCAACCTGTTTCATGGAATACTTACTACTTGAGAAACGCGGGCATGTACCAAATATAAATGTTAAGACGTACTTCTGACTTATTAACTGGATGTTTAAAAAATACTTTTTCATCCAGTAAATAAGTAACTATATATAAACACACAGACTTGTCGTCAAACTCATATAGTACCGCCATTTTTTAATAAATTTAAAAGCGTTGTTATGTCGAAAGACAATTGAATGAGTTATAAAATATAGACAGCCACAATGAGATAATAGATATAGATGGGAAGTGTATTGACGCTTTCAATGAGCGTATATTACAATATAAAATGATACGAATATATAGCACCAGGAGAATTTTTATTTGATAACAATAGGCACCGTAAATAAATGAATCGTAATAAATAGCTTTGATTATTTTGTTTTTATGCAGCAAAAGGTAAAGCTATAAATTACAATACTGGTACAAATTTACTGAATCGTATGACAAAGTTATTAATGAAACAAAATAATAATTTATGATTGAATTCACGCTAATAAAAGGTTGAAATACAGAGATGAAACTGGCTAAACTATGGCACGCTAATTTTAAACCAGCTATAGTGTAAAGAAGAATATGGAGATAAAACACTTGAGTGACATATAGAGGTATTATCAAGTATATTTAAGTCCCACAAAGTCATTTTACCATTAAAAAGACTTTTTTCAATCTAGCGATAGAATAGGTTCATTTTATTCATAGTTAATTTCTTGACAAAATAGTAAGTGCCAAAGCTAAGGATTAAAGTCCTATAAAAGTATTATAGTTTTACGTAAATTCACTGATATGAACCGGATTAAATGCATTCTGGCTCCATTCTGCAACATTGCATTTCATTGTAATTAGGGTTGACTGGCAGATATTTGTCAACACCAAAATTATGCACACACACATGGTAGTGAAAATATTATAAATAAATAAATGATGCTGGACATTTTCACACAGCATCAGCTAGCCTCAAAGTAAGCAGAACTTGTGTTATGAGAACAACTATAAATATATACTTAGATAAACTACTTAAATATATTTTTTTATGTATATCGATCATATTATTCATAGAAAACACTCAGACTCGAGACAAATATCTGCAGATCATACAAACAAAATTCCCACGACGGGAATCGAACCCGCAACCGAGTGCGTCTCATGCGGTCCTTCGCCCACTGCACCACAGAGGTCGTCTTATCCATTGTAGATAAGATGAGGTTATTTGTTATGAAGTTCATTTTTTTTCTAGTTCTGATCTAAGACAGAGATTCCCTATATTTGTTTACAAATTCATGGATTTCACAAGCTGCGATCCTTGCATACCTACTTTCACTTTTATCACATTATTTATACCATATTCTGCACTACATCCTGTATTATCGAGTATATTTGTCAACTAAGACACAAGAGGTGCGGGTCCAATTCTCGCTGCGGGAAAAATGATTTAATGTTCGGCAGATAATTGTTCCGGGTCCGGTTGTTGTGGTACCATGGTATTCATTGTTCCTGATACATGGTGGGTATCTACTTCTTTGGAAAACAGTTGGAATTGTTTGTAGGTATTTTAGTAGTATTTGGCAACCCTATTAAATAAATGATCTCAAACGTCGGATTTTAAGTCGTTGAATGTAATTTTTGGATTTACGCCATTTTTAAAACTCCTTTATTATTCTTGCTATTATTTTTAATCAATAAAATTGTAAGTGCAGCAAAACATATACAAAATAAAGTTAAAAATTAAGGCATTGGGAGACTTTTGCTCACCAGAGGGAGAATATAAAACTTATTAGTTAACTAACTCAAGACTGAACATGTGTCTAGACAAGTGGGTAGTGAAAGTAGTGGAAAGTAGTATAGGTACTGTGCCCAAGGATGGATAACAAAGTCATGTGTCAAAAGATGACCAGATTGACTCAAATAAATGTATGATTGACGGTAACTGCCAACGCAACCTGCTTGTGGTGCAGTGGAAATTTTCAAAACCATACATTATGTTCCACACCTGGGCAATTGTCAAATATGTCCTTTTACCACAACACTGGAAAAGGTTCCAGTGTTGTGGTAAAAGGACATATTTGCTCGGAACTTTGTGGGTTGCTCTATTTCATTATTAGTGTTCCCCGATGATGTATATATGTACATATATATATATATATATTTTTAACACTAATTTAGAGCTAAACCAAAAGTAGGCTACTTTTGGCTACTTTTTTACACTATAATACGGTCCTTGATTTCTTGATATAATCTTAGATTTTATAAATTCGCGTTAAAATCAAATTTCCACACAAACTCACAAACAATACACACACTGTTTTCAAAATACACTTTACACGCATATTCTAAAACTAGAAGCAACTATCGCAGATAAAGTCTGAACACATTTTGACTGTTTAAATCTAGAGGCACTCGTCTGTTTACCAATAATTTGCATAAAAATAGCCCTATTGTCCCAAAGAGTGAAGCAGAAATACAGCGACCTACTTTCTAAATTATGCCATTGTTGACTAAACTGTGTAGAATTTTATACAGAATGTAGAGCGTTTGTTGTGTTTTTTTACCTGAATAAATTAAAACCTTTTAGAACCAAAATCTAACACGTGGGAGCAGTGAGTTTAATGGATTCCATGTAAAGCAAAAAAAATATGTATCATTAACTAAATAGAATCCATATCATTCAGTCGTGTCTTTTGTTCATTCTTGGTTAGCCTTAGCCCAGCTAGTCAGTAACCTGCCCCCCTATTACATAAACAAAATGGCAATAGAAACGAGTAAAAGCAAACTAAATAGGCTAAGCAATGTAAAAAACTTCTAAAAACTTGAAATGGTAGAGTTTAGGTCAAGAAACATGCAAAGGTGAGACACCTTTGCATGTTTAAGAAGATTTAGACATTGCTAAACCTGTCAAAATGAGTCGTTACCTATTGCCATTTTATTAGCGTAATTAGGGAATTAATTGAGATCTGGTGGCTAAAGGTGAAATTAAGGTGGTTTGGTTAAATCATTCGCCTCACCTGCATGGGGCGTGTCATGCGCCCTACACATTGTCAGCTGTATTGGAAAACGCGGAACGTCATAACAATGTAGCGTACGTTTATCTGAATTACAATCCGGCTGGACGTCAATATGCCGGATTAGAAAACAGTGGGGTTTTGTAAAACGGCTGTAAATTATATAAAAATTACCTACCTATTAATATTGACAAAGTAATCAATATTATTAATAGCTGTTTACTAAAATTGCTTTGGTAATTAGGTTAAATGTTGATTAAAGTAAAGAGAAACTATGCATTTTATGTTTATGTGTATTCATATATCTAATAATAAACTTTAGAACATAAGAAAAACATATATTGGAAATGTTGATTTTCCATGCAAAATCAATAGGATTTATAAAATACTAGGCTCTGCCCACGACTTTGCCCGCGTGGTATCTATAATAAGTAAAAAAGTAAAAGTATGTGTTATTCTTATGTAAAATCTATATTACTGCAAGGTTTCATCAAAATCCGTTCAGCATTTTTGCGTGAAAGAGTAACAAACATCCATCCTCACAAACTTTCGCATTAACAATATTAGTAGGATTATTATTATACATACTTCTAAAATATAATAATGCTCACTCATATGCCTGCAAACGGTAAAATAAAACAACGCGAGGAGTCTGACATCTCCTAGAATCAAAAAAACCTCTGGTCTGGATTTTGTTCTACCATGGTAGGTACTCGTAATTCCTGATACCCTACAAACAGGGAATTCTAGTCTGGGATCAGGACTATGTATGTATTTGTTTAAAAAAATACAACAACAAAAAATACGGTTGGTACCAATGTTTTTCGCCGATTTTTATGTTTAAAGAAGTTTATTACTCGTTAAGAACGTAGTTCACTTAATGAGCTTAAAAACTAAAAATAACTAATGACTAGTTATTAAAGTATTATCATAACAGAGATCGGTAAGCGGTTACTTAGAAGACATTAAAACACACATGTTTTTTAAACTTATATTTTAATATAGGAAGTGATTCAATATTTACGTCAGTAAATAAATTGTTGAATAATTATGCACCCTTGTATATGATATTTAAAATCAATAATGTGACATCCTAATTCATTCATATTGCACATACATGAAAGGACACTTCTGTGAGGCGCGATGAACCTTTCAATAAACTTTTTGTTTTTGCCATCGGTCTTGGTTTTCTTCAGGTCCACCATACCACACCATACCTTAACCAAGGTGACCAAAAAAAAACCTTGACAAATCACAGGTGATTAAAAATATCTAGTGACGAACAAACGAACTAATAGAGGCGTGAATTAATGAAAATTCGTTTCACTATAAACAAATAACAGGATTAAACATATCTTTATTCTCATTATTTAACAGTGGGCGATCTTATTGCTTACAATCTATATCTTCCAGACAACCTTGGCGTGTTTTGGCGTGGCATCACCTAGTGCGAATTCAATAGTATAATTTTACATTACAAAACTTCAAGAACTATCCAGTAACTCGGCTTAGCTAGACTATGAGCTTAGTAAAAGAAGAATTTCCGATCATGAATATTTTAGTAGGTTTGTACGGTCGGCTATCGATACTATCTTTGTTCGAACCAGAGATTGAATGGAATTTTTATTTAAATAGCTTGCTTAGCCATCAAAAGAAAGAAAGAAAAAAACAATGATCCTGTCGAATGCTTCAAACGAAGAGTTTCCAAACTACTTTCAACGTTCGTTGTTATGTTAATTATGTGAAAGTTTCTTCATGTTATGAATATTCAGCAAGCATACCTATTTTTTAACGCCGAAGTAATTAAGATATGTGAAATTAGGTAAGGAGTTTATTGTCATATAAGTAAATTTTTGCAAAATTTAAAAAGTCCGACGTCTACAAACAAAGTAAAAAAGAAAATTCCTAAAGTTATACAAAAATATATATATACTTACATACTATAAAAGTAGTAAATCAGTCATGTGTAGGTAATTAACATAACAAAATGCATAACACCGTGTGAAAATGTCCAAATTATAATTATAATTATCGAAACAAACATACGGGTTCCATCATATTCGAGTAAAAATTGTAGATTGTGTCACAACTTCACAAAGGACCAAAGTCGACTGGAGTAAAATATTGAATCCAGGATGAAGCGAATGATTCTCTATAGAATCTCGAACATTATAAAGGATTCTTTAAGAATCATGAGCGTAATAAGGTGTCTGCAAATAACTCTGTACTTGTTCCAAGTGAAGTGTAGTGTTTTTCTGTACTCGGCTTTTCACTTTTCCTACGAGGAATGCTAACTACATATAATGTTTGTTCTTGCCTCTTATCATACCTGTTACTTAGTATCCTCAAAGATTTACCTACTGAGTATGTGAGGGTGTCCATCATGGCAATGCAGTCGTGTGTCTTTGTTTTTGTTTCAATGAGGAAAATGCTTTAAATGTTCTTAAATCATGCCCGCTTAGCAAATACTTTTTTGGGCGTGTAAAGTGGGTAAATTTAAAAAAATATAGCTGTATACCAAAAACAACCTCTTTAAAAAGATCATATGTAACAAATGACTAGAATTGGATGCCTGATTTATTAGACAACCTCGGTGGCGTGGAGGGCGACTGCTATAAAATATGCGGGTTCGATTCCCGCTGCGGGATAAATATTTGCATGCGCTGCAGGTAATTCGTTCCGGGTCTAGGTGTTGTGGTACCACGGTACTCGTTGTTCCTGATACCTACGATATAGGGAATGCTAGTGTGACGTCAGGACTATTTCTGTGTCTGTTGGGTGTTTGACTTTTTTATTTAAAATACTGATTCTATGTGGAGAATCTTATTTTTTAAACATTTTTAAGTGTTTATAGGTTCATATTTATGCTAATTTATGTGTAAAATATTCACATTTATTTACATTGGCGCATGGACTACTAATTTTATTGATCATAATTATTTTAATATAAGGATGTATGTACCTTCATTATTCGATTACTTTTCTTAGCTTGGTATGTTGCCCCGCATTATGATTTTGGATAGACCTGGGGGTCTACTCTACAAATCGATAAACGATATATCGCTTCAATTATCGTGCTAAACCTACTCTACGTTACATCGTTTCGACTATCATTTGAACGAAGAAACGACCGACATTACTTTTGACAATCGATGTCGTAACCCTACTCCGGCATCACTAAAAACGATACGATAATTTGAATTTGACAACGAAACAAATGTCAATCGACGAACTTATCAACGATGCCCTTGATGCTATCGTGCGCATTATCGTTTCGGGTTATATTTTTGTGTTTTCTGATAAAATCATCTCCATTTCGTTTACCGGACTCCGAATCTTTTATACCTTCGAGTCCTGCTGCCTACTGGACTCTCTGCATTCTTTTCATTCGACCTCGGCCTGCTGCACTACGGACTCTTGATTTGCCTCTTGTTTTGGAATAATGGCGAGATCTATGCTTGCCATGGAAGCCATCCACGAGGAAAAGGCTTTACAAAAACGACATTTTAATGTGACGAGGGACCAGTTGGATTTGAACAAAATTCCCGACTATAATTTCATCGGGAATTATAAACATAGTAAAAGTTTGTTTGAAGGTAATTCTTTTTTTTTTTTTAAACATCATGATTTTTTTTTAATAATTAAAAATAAAATTGTTGTTAAAATAGTGCTTTAAATCTGTGTGTACTAGTATCTTTTTAATAAACGAATTTGAATATTCACCCCGACGAATTTTTGCTTCAACTTCAACTTCTTAATTATGGCTTCTGTGGCTAGTTGTCACAAGAATTTTACTTGTAAAGCTTTCAAATCACAGGCGGGTTTGTTGATTTGACATTTGACGTTGTCACTTCATTTACTTTCATAGATAATTGTTATCATTTTGCCTAAAAAGTGACATAAACAGTCAAGCAAAAAGATTTAGGCTTAATGTCTATTATTCAAGCCTTTAGATTTTCCTATCATTCGTTCCGAAGATTCGATACATATTGTCTATGCTTTCGACAGACGACAAAGATTGCGAACATTTTTGAGAGTAGGGTACGGCCGAATAATTCGGAGCACTGTCGTATCGTAACGATAATGTCGATATCGTTTTACGGAGTAGACCCCCTGTCTGTCTAGTTTTATTGTAGAAATTCCAACCAGCACCCAATCGATTAGAACAGAGTATCGAACTTGGCCTGCTCGATAACGGGGTGATTGAACTTAGCTCTTATCTCACTCAATCGCCAGAGTTCAATATAAACTGATTCATAAACTCGTGCTTCATTGACACTATTCTAGCTAACTCAGCCCAGTTGATAAGAAATACGGTCTGTTTACACTCAGCTAGTAGCCAATTGAAAGAAAACAATTATTTTTTAATTGTTCTGTTCAAAGTTACATTATGTTTCTGCCAACGAATAATATGCTTACTTAGCACTCGCCATTTCACCCACTAGCTATTTTTTTGTCGATAAATTAGTTTACGTGAACCGCTTAGTTTTGCTTACAGAAACCTTTTTTGTGCTAAATACCTCGCAAAATAATTTTGAAAAAGATTCGGAGACTAGTAGTTTATATACAGTAATGCTTCTTGTTAAGTTTACCTAATTAAAATTTTCTATATAGTTCAGAATTTTTTAATAATTTTTAGTGACAAAAAGAAATCGTTTATTGTTTGATTTTGTAAAAGACTATTTTTAGATCAAATTGCATGTCTTATCTACCAAATTATTAAACGAGGAAAGATTATAAAAATATCAAACAGCCATTGTTCCTCACGAAAAATCCATGAGATCTACGAAATAAGTAAATAAGTAGGTAGATAAGGTACCAACCTGTACCTGAAAGAAAACTAATAATAAAATGTATTTTGCCTTTTACTAAATAAACTGCATAGCTTTCTGTCATGTGCAATGTCCTTGTTATTGTTACAATGTGCGTACACCACACCATAAAATGCAGCTACGTCAAAGGTTATCATGCCGAACCGGTTTGTAACTGACTTCAGTGTATGTGAGTCGACCACGGAGAGTTCACGCGTCCATGGCATGCACAGAACTAATATGTATCCTACCGTACAACCTACGAGTTTACTGGCAATGTGACTAACGGTGACGTAGCATGGGATAGCTTCAAAACATCAACGCAAATAGTGCTGACTACGCAAACCAAATGAGAATTTTCAAACATTCCGAAGTTTGCCACATTGCCAATGGCATGACATGCAGATAATTTATGGCGCATACTCACGTGCTTCCCAGCAACAAGTCTTTGTGATAACACCATCATCGCACAATGCACCTTGTCCTTCCGTCTTGACACTATCACTCGCGTATCTACTCGCGAATGACTGATTTTTTTCTCACGTAACGGCCCATTAAACTTGTAGATTTCTATCTCGCTCTCCGGCCCGATAGCGCTAAGAAGCGAGACAAAGAAAGGCTGTGGTTTATGGGTTGTTGATAGAATTGGTATCCGCTCAGTAACGTGCCGCGGTGAGTTGCATATTTTTATAGGAGGTGACTTTGTGTGGAGGGGCGTTGGGAAAAAAATCATGGCTGGCGATGCATATGGCATTCATATTTCATACCTATTTCTACAACCAAGAAGTCATGCTCGCATTGCTTGATCTGGTTGAAAGGGTTTGAGTTACGATGAGATTACAGGCCCATGATACTTTTCTCCATTTTGTCTTAGGGTCGGCAACGCGAGTGATACGTCTGGTGCTGAAAGCGTCTATAATGTCCACATGTTGGTAAGTGGTTACAGTAACCACTTACCAACATGTGGACTGTATACATGCAATAACGCAAACTTGACAAAATTAAATAATTTTTTTAACGTGATCAAAATAAATGAAAATATAATATTTTTTTGTAACCAATTGTATAACATTGGTGAAAACGGTATTGTATTTTTCTGACGTTTCACGTTTTGTTTGTGTTAGCTGCCGTGGCACAAAACACCAATCGTGGTCACGGATTGGCTTTAGAATGAGATTATACAATAGAAAAAACGTATAAAAATATATTTGGAATAGCTATGCAACAATTAATTCGAAGTAAAATACGAATAAATACCATTAAAGTTATTTTACTTTTAAGTACGTTATGCTTTTTAATTTGAATATTTTGGCTGTTGTAAATAGATAATAGTTAATAAAATTGAGAGTATTTCGTATTTAGGCTAATGAATTAGCTAATATATTAGTCAAAGAGTAAAAGAGCTAAAACGAATTTCACAGTACCTACAACGTTACAGGCGCGTCGTAGCAAGTACTACATTCGTAGCAAAACCGTAGACCTGTCTACGAAAATTAATAAATCGTAATTTTTATCAAAAACTCACTACGTCTACACAAGGTCACATCGCACGGAATTATAACACTAAAGATGTTTAAGCAATATAGGCGTCGCCCCGAGCGCAGTCGTACGTTCATCTTGTTTTATACCACCGCCAGCATTGGAGAGCAGAACATCAAACGGCGTTATAGCCCCCGGACGTGCCGGTCGCTCCGACAGCGGGAAAGGGATGGAAACACGAAAGAAGGGAGATTTTGCAGTTCCAATACATTTATTATTCGCTACACAAACAAACATCCAGATCGAATATGGAAGACCAACTTTGCTGAGATCAAAGTTTTGTATAAGTTTTATTTGCCTTGCAGGGTGGCTGGAAGCCTCATTTTTTTGACAAATTATGTTATTTTAGTTATGTTTAGAAACATAAATAAAATAAATATTGCAACAAAGCTACGAGATACGTAGTACTCCAAACTCTTGAGCCAAAGATGTACCTACGTGAACATGTTTGGCTCAAGTTTTTACACGTAAAAGTTCGAAAATTAAATACGCATCTTACTTGAGTCTATGTACATAAATATATTAGTACCCAGTATATTCTACAAACCAATTTATTGACAGCATTTTAAAAGGACTTCTTTCTAAACAAAAAAAGTACCTCATTCGGGAAAAGAAAATTTTCACATGAGACAAATTAGGGAACCGTTTACCAGATAATGTAATTATGTATAGCTTTACGGGACACCTCGGCTCACTCAGCGTAATTGAGTGCGCCCTCCTCTTCTCTCTCCTCCTATTAGGCAAATCGAATCTGTCCCCCTACCCTCCCAGGATGGCCGGGATATGTGAACAAGCTGGAACACAGTCTTTGGGAAATGGCTAAGTTAAACGTGGCATAACAATTGAAACGTGAGTATACAAGAAACAAAGTAGAAGGGTTGCATAAAGTAACATTAAATTTAGCAATGTCTTTAATTGAAGATTCAAAAAAAATGTATTGGATAAAACTTATAGTGCTATTGAAACTTTGACATTTCCATTGCGTGCTTTTCGGTGTCTCGGCGGACGAGTCGCTTCGTGCCTCTGAGACGCAAGAATTGCGGGTCGAATCCCGCAGCAGGATCAATGTTTGCATATTCTGCCGATTTAAGATAAGTACATTCGTTTTCTATTAACGTACTTGGCTAGAGCCACTGGGCAGTACAGTACAGGGCAGGACGTCACGGATTCTCGTGGACATTAGGTACATTACGTTAAAATAATGGGTACAGGTCGGTAGAGAAGTGTAAGGACTTGTGCCCAAGCAAAACGGAGATTTGAAAAAACAAAATATAGACTGAGACGGCTATTTGATATTCTACTATTTTTTACCCACAACGAAAGCAACCCGTTCATGCATTTGCGATGTCAGGTTGTTTGTTTGTTTGCATGTTACCATTTAACTCTGAACGGCTAATCCGATTTAAAAGCGGTTTTTTGCAATAGATTTGTATGAGTTGATGGATGGTTCTTTGGTAAGTTTTATTGCCATAAATCAATAAGGACACTGCAATAGACGATGGAAAAACGACGAAAGTATTTATTTGTTTTATGTCTGACTAATATAATAAATGCAAAAGTCTGTGTGTGTGTGTGAATGTTTGTTACCACGTATCTCCGTAACTACTAAACCGGTTTTGATGAAATTTGGAATGTAGATAGTAGGTTCTGGAATAACACATAAACTAATCTTATTTTCGAAAATCAACCCCTAAGGGGGTTAAACAGGGTGGTAAAGTTTTTATGGAAAAAAATATTCCTTGGTTTTATTCACTCAAAACTCGGTACACATAAACTTTAAAATAAATAATGAAACACATATTTTTTTATTTTTTCAAAATTATCCTTTGGGGGTGTGCAATTGAGTTCTAAACTTTGTATAAATTGTAATCCTTGGTTCGATTCATACAAGAGTTGGTGGACAAGTTTGAAGCCTGGAGATGGTCATATGCTACTTTTATTAACATACCACGCGGGCAAAGCCGCGGGCAACAACTAGTGTCTGATAAGTCCGTTTGAAATATATCAAATTTTTTCATGAGTAAAGTTTACCCGACATGTTAATGCAATAAACTTGGTAAAGTTCCAGAGCCATGATGGCTGAAAATGTAATACTGAGTAGCTGTAGAGCTACAGCTACTCAGTACTAGATTTAGCTGTGTCTTGGCTTCGTACCAAGGATTCAATTTGCGTTGAATGTAAATAAAACGAGTGCACGCTGCGTAGAGGTATTTGGATTTACGGCACGGTTTTGGTATGAGAATTTTAGGTATTTTTAGCTATCAACGCCTACACACGTAAATTTGTGAAAATTCAGGACGTATTTGTTAAATAAGTACTTCAATGTGATAAAAATACAAATTAAAAAAAAAAAAAAATTTACTGTTTCTAGATACTTTTTGTAATTTACTCCTTCATCAAATCAAATATGTAGGTACTCGTACATTATGCAATTAGTAATTTGTTGCGCTCCTCCTCGTTCTTAGCACAGCTGAGCTCGCCTGATTGTAGACCGATGAACGCGATCCAGGAATGTAGGATCCTCGGCACTTCTCGTATTAAGGTCTGAAAATACTGATGTGATACGGTTTTGCATTTCTTCAGCCGTATCACACTCCCGATCAGACTCTTTCCTTGACATGACCCCATACAAAAAAATCCAATGGAGTCAAGTCAGGTGATCGAGGAGGCCGTGCACGAGGTCCAAATCGTCCAATCCACTGGTTTAAGTAACTCATGGTCAAGCTGATCCGATGAGTATGGATCTGAGGATCTACATAGTGGAAATTACAGCCGTTAGCGTGTTTTACGGTAAATTTTCCTAAATATGTAGTTACAGAACTGCCCGCATCCCTGTTGACATCGGCTTATCAGAGTATAGTAGTGTCTTATCCCGGGGTTCAAAAGTCTTAATCAAACAATGCCTATTTTTTTTTGACAAAACGTCAAATTTTTGACAGTTTTTATAGAAAAACCAAACATCATCCTCTGCTGAATTTCAGCAAAACACACCATTTCTAGTAACATAATCCTACGATGTACGATTTACCAACTTCCAAAAGATAAATATAAAACAAACTCAATTGATTCCCTCATAAACGAAATAGTATCAAGTGTCGTATTGTACATAATGTAACGTAAGTATCTTTCAAGAAGATGCTTGTGGAATATAAACTAGACTGAAGTGGATAATTCTGAGGCTAACATACCCATAACGTCAGTCCTCAATAACACTAAACAACTGATTTCATTGCAGTTATATTCCCTTATGTTGCCGACTTACATTGTTGCTATAACATTGCTTAAGATATCAGAAAAAATAATCATTGTGAAGTAAAATATTGATGATATTTTATCCAGTGCGCGTAGACAGCGACCAATAGGAACAAGACCCAAGTTTCAACGTCCAGTGGGAATGACCTCTTGGATTTGCGTTTTGGTTCCCCTTTGTCATCAATTTATAGTTGTGTGGGGGAGGAGAGGTAGGTCAGATTATAGTGGAGGCATAATATGAAGTTGTCTTGGATCGGTTCATTTATATGCTAATCAGGGAGAAGGCGGCAGACTCAAGAATAACCGGTACCTACATCCTTGCCGCATACCACACTTGGGTTACTTTGTTGTTAATCTTATGTTATTGCTTGGGACTGGGATTGATACCAATTTCCTTTACGTATTAAATGTATAATATTGTAAGCAATAAGTTTCACTTATTATTATAGATCAACCTATACCTCCGAAATCGGCCTGGAAGATCATCATTATCAAGGTATAAAAAATACTTTTACGAGCCTCTGCTCACGTTGCGTGGTACCCAAGTAAAACACAAATTATTAACCCGTTTTTCAGTTAATTCGTTTTTCAGCTGTTAAAATGTTTATCTAGAACAAACATTCTTACGAACTAGACAAGGACAAACTAGACAATATTTTAGGTGGACAATCGTGGCAGTAAGCGTCTGAAAATAATGCGGAGTATTGCTTCAGCAGTGGGGATTGCCCAACTATGGGAATATGTGAGGATGGACAGTACAGGATTCGTTGTAAATCACGAAAAAGCTTTTAGGATAGTAGAGCTGCTAGGAAAGAAGCTCATCCCCGGATGAGCTCCTGAATTACTACCACAATACCTATTTCTCATTGCTATGGGGATTGGATTCTGCTGAAATTTCAGGCACACTTTAATTAGACCTTTATCCATTATGTCGCTGGGTCGGCAACGCTACTTGTTGTGTTTCAAGCGTCCAAAAGCTACGGTAATTGTTTACCAACAGGTGATATGCTTATTAGCCTGTTTTTACAGACACTGCTACACAACCTTCTTCACTTTTTGATTACAGCTGAAAATCAGTGTTAGGTGATGGTAACACATCTAACACACTGAGCTATTTTCATCCTGATACAGATATACCTTTTCAAATATAATGTTTAAACCAAACAATTGTTGTTGTTGTTGTAGTAGTTTTAGATTTAAGTACCTAGCTCAGCGTATAATCAACAGCTTTGTGATGTATAAAAGCCCGGTAAAACTGGCGTGAGGGTGGCGGTGAGAATCAGTTGGTACATTCACGAGAACTTTGACAACCATTTTTCATTTGATCACCACTGCCACCGCCGCCACCGCGTTTGTTTGACCGAGCCCTTAGTCCCAATAGGACTTTTTATTTGAAGAAACAACTGATCTGAGAGTTGTTTATTAGGTAAGTAAGTAACAGATCATCTCAAAATTAAATTAAAAAAACAACATCCCAAAAGGTGTTTGGCTTGGTGGTAGGAGAGAGCTTTCGAGTGATTTCCAAATAAACCTATAACATTTAGTTCAATTACAAAATTTGTTACCTACATATTTACCTAAACATTTTACAGCAAATCAGACTGTCTATTTTTTCTTCCAAGTTCCCTTCCAAGATAAACTAGTCGTTAGTTAAAACTCTCTTGTCACTAGATGGCGCTGTGTTTGAAGTAAGTACTCTTTCAAAGTAAAGTTTATTTTTAGGTACCTAGTTACTTACAACGTGATTATTTTGTGTAGAATTAAAATTTTCAAACTAGGGGTCAATGCCAAAAAATCTTTATTTATGCATAGGTAGAACTTGTCACGATTTTAATGGTACCTAGGTATGAGTTTTGAATATAAAATTTTAATCCATTTACAACTCGACAATATTGTCATTTTTATAAATATATATTGTAATGTGTGACGTACAGGCTCTATCGATTACCTTTGTAAAAAAATTATAGTAATCTCCGTAGCCTTATATGATACAAGGGTATCCTTCAGGTAACAATATGATGCGCACGTACCTGGAAAACCAGCTGCTGATCGCCTCTACAAAGTACGCTTGCTGTTCAATGCTGGCAGCACTTGTCACACGCACCGGCGTAGGAAATCGTTGGTGTTTTACTTTTGTAGCACAATAAAAAGTCTAGTAGGGATACACACGCATTTAGATGATTTTGTAGAGATTGATGGGTAGACTAGGTACGAGCTGCGTTGCGCTGTCGATCGTTCGGGGGTGACACAACAACTCTTTCTTATTTCTCACAGCGGTGGATTTTCTTGTCGGGCGACTAGTTGTTGAGGGTAGGTTTTTTTATGAAGTAGTCTACGAGGAGAAACTACCCTAATACCAAACTTTGCCTACATGTAAGTATACCTACATATTCTGGGGCACTCTGTAGATACGGAAGCTAATGTCAAGAAAGACATATAATTTGAAACAAAAAAATAATCAAAAAGTATTTTATCTTTTTCTTTCCATCCTTATTTTGCCACAGGAAGGTCAATCGTCGCATAGCTCTGGGTTTACGAAGATTAGTAGACGGCTTTTGAATATGGAAGCGGAATCGGCTCCGCTACACTCGCAGCCAGTTATGCTTAGTGAATACATTGAGAGGTTCTTCAAAAAGGTCATTTTAATTATTTTAAAGAGTCGGTAACGCGATATGTCTCTGGAGTTGCAAGCGTCTATAGGCTTCGATAACCGCTTGCCAACAGGTGGGTCGTATTCTTGTTTGCCACTTTGGTGGTATAAAAAAAGGTAGTCACAGTCGCGTGACTTTAAATCGCAGCCACGTGACTAGTAGTCACAGTCACGCTAGGTACTAGTCAGTCAAGTCCAATTGTCTAGCGTCACTGATTGCACAATAATTGCAATTCTGTGGTATCGTTTGAGATCGTATAAAATACGAACATCGTTGATAGGATCTTAAATCATCCTTAAAAATAATCATGATCATCAACCTAGGGGTTCCAAAGAGTGCCTCGACGAACGGTCTTGTGCCACCTCTATCCGCTGACTTAATGCAGCCTTTATGACGTCAGTGGTATTTTATAACAGGTTCAAGAGGCGATTGGCTTGCAAACTGTAACGTTGATTACTTAGTACTATGCAAAACGTGGGCATGTGCCAAATATAATGTTTGGACGTGCCTCTGACTAACGACTACTTGATATCCTCACAGATAAGCGTATGACCAATGTAAATTGGGACACTGTCATGGGAATTACAGTCGTGAGCGTGTTTGTTTTCTTATTACATGAAAATAAAAAGATTTTCGATATTTACTCGACTATTTCGATTAAAAGGGTATCTATGTTCCCTTTTAATCGAAATAGTGGAAGTAGTAGTAATTTTGAATGCATTTAAACTTTTCAAGTCGGGAAACGGTTAGTAATACTTTATCTTCAAGAATGAAAAATCTTTAAAAAAACTAAAACGGCCAAAAGAAAAAGTAACCAGGACACGACGAAGTATTTAATTTTTTCCCCTTTCATACATTCTTTTCTAAATTCGTCATAAAACTGTCGAGAGCACATTCATGTTTAATTATACATTAATCTTAATTAATGTTAATCTTAACAAAACCTCACATATTCTGGCGTGATTAACTACTTTAATTTATCTGTACAATATAATAATTACGAGACCTTTAATTATTACAATAATAGGTAGGCTCTAGATGTATTAACTACTGAAACTGCGGAATATACAGTCCCTAAGAGAAGCTACATCTTATATATCCGAAAAGCAATATTACTCATTTATTAAAATGTTTGCCATATCTAATTTACAATAGAATTAAGTACTTCATCCAATTGAACCTAAATCTGAGCTTTTCAGAATAAAATATGTGTATGTTATAGATGTCGTTACCATCTAGGTATACTATTTTAATTCGTTAGGTAAGAAAACATCATGTATTTTCATTTTACATAGAAAATTCGGTCACCTAGACGAGGTCGCCATTTTGTACAAAACACCTATTTTTATCACTATAAAGTATTTACGGAACAATACAGATTTAAGAATAGAACAAGTAAACTACTAAGTTTACGATAGAAACATTCAATAGGTACATAGATAAATACAAAATGTAGATAGCTAAATATTACAAAGATACTCTAAAGACTGAGATGATTTTACAATTAAGATCTCTAGGAAATATCATGTTGTAACTATAACGTTGTAAAGCATGATATAAATTAAATAGATTGTAGATTCAATCCTGTTTCAAATAAATAATAAAATATTCAACTAAAACAAAAATAAAAGTAATAGACAGGCTAAAGCGAACAGTAAAATGATCAATAGGACAAAATTAATGCACTTGCCCATAATTACCTAATTAATTGATTATAACATCAACTTCAATATCAAAAGTCATAACAGTAACTTAATGTATAATTCTACTGGAACCAAGTTAAAGCTTTGTCAGAAATCCATAATTTATAACAACAAAATTTACGAATTATGCAAGAAATTAAACAGTTAATAAATATTTGATCATTCTGATTCCAATAACTGCTAATGTACTTATATTAAAAGAAAAATATGACATGTTGATGGTAGTAGTAAGACCAATACAGCTAATGCTTGCACTTCATCTAATTCATATAAATATCGTACATACAATTCGCAAAAAAAAATATCTATAACTGCCACCCAAGCAACCAGAGTCATTCAACAATTTGGTAACAAAAGAAAAAGTAACTGATTATGACTAATCCACCTCCGAACAGCGATACGAATACAACAATAAGCAGTCTCACAAAATATTTTACAAAAAAAAACATTAAACTAATTAGAAACTATAGATTTAATGGTGACGTCTTTAAAATTGTTGAAATTCGTACTTAAAAAGACTTTTAAATACATATTCAGCGCTATTATCTAGATATCAATAATATCAGGAATCGTAATCTACTCATTTACTTAGTCTCGTTAAAATTACAGAACATATCGTAATTAATACTATACACAAATCGACAACACAATTTAATCTTAGTTTGAGATTCTCTGGGACTCAAAGTGCTCACGGCGCAAGCAAAGCGTCCACACGATTACGTACGAAACGGGTATAGCAAATACGCTCGTTGAGTCAATCAGGTAACCACCCTGCGGCGACCACAATTCTCACATTGTCCCTTGAAACTTTCCTACTCGTCTCGATTTAACTGGCTATACCGTGGTGAAGAGGGTAAGTCCCAGAGAAAGGCGCGGGTCACTGATGATGCTTGGCTGGCGGGGCGTGGTGCAACGAGACGTGGTGCGGCGCGTGGTGATGCCCGGCGTGGTGGTTGTGGTTGTTCGCGTTCGAGTTATTGTTGTTGTTCTGCGCTGCCTGTGCCGCTTGCCGCTGCGAATTCTTCTTGTTTTTCATTCGTCTATTCTGAAACCATATCTTCACTTGTCGCTCCGTCAGGTTGAGATTGCGCGCGAGCTCCCATCTCTTCTGTTTCGAGACGTAAGCGTTGAACAGGAATTCTTTCTCTAGTTCGAGAGTCTGGAACTTGGAGTAGGGCTTACGCTTTTTGCGCACCGTCACTTGGCCGGTCCAATCAAGCGGGTTCGAGGACCCACAGCCGACCCCCACACCGACTGACATCGACAGGGAACCTGCACAAATAAAGTAGTTAATGATGGCAAATGTATTGCAAATGATTATAATACATGGTAAAACAGACAATTCAAAATAATTTCGAACGCGTAAATATTTTTTTAGCACGAGGGTTGTACCTACGTCTTGTTTCATAAATCAAAACATTCACATTTTTTTCAAGGCACGACTTATAACTACATAGGAAGAGAAATATGACTCAGTTGGCTTCTGTTTGACATATTTCTAAGACCTCTGTTTTCCGCTCGACAGCGCGTTAATTAGGTTGCACGGAACGCTTTGCAAGCGCATGACCGCAGTGCATTACATTTTTAACTAGCTATTTCCATGCTGCCTTCATAGAAACAATTGTGGGCTGGTACGGCGCGTTAGAAGTAATACATAGCGCGATTTATGCGACCGGTCCTTTTGATGAGATCACCGACGATAAAGTTTGTATGCGGCCCACGATATTCTCAATAGCCGATGCGTGCAGCAAACTGCACCATTTCCTATTATTTAAAACGGTGTTCTTACGAACATTGAACGGTGTTGGGAAATAGATGCCTCATTGTCTAGCTAGCGGATGGATGCAATGACTTGTTTCGTAAGACTTGTTTTCTGTGACAGGATTAGCTGTAGCGTTTTATTAGGTAGACATTTCAAAATGTTTATTATATGATTTTATGTTCATGTGTTATTGTTATTATTATGAGCATGAATTCACGCAAACATTATGGATGAACTTAAACAAAACAAAATTTTAAATTTTGAGCCGTATCACTCAGGGTCATGCTTTTGATCAACTTTTATTTCTATTGTCCTTTGGGTTACCAATTACATTTGTGTAGTAATACGTTAAGAGTTTTCGATCTTTTAGTTAGGTACTTTGCATGAAAAGAGGCACCATCTGTGTGAGGTAATGCGAAGGTTGATAGCTAAGCAGAGTTCGTAAAACTGCCCTACCACAATATTTAAATGTCGCCTACGCGTTTCATGAGAAGCCCCATTTTTTATACACTCTGGCATTATTTGTAATACCATATTATTTACTTAACATTCTTCAGGTTTGTATTAAGAGTTTATTTAAAATTTTATTGAATGTATTTTTTAAATCATGTAGGCACTTACTTATTGATTTTCGTGTCAGAACTATTACACTTTTTTTAGGTTCCGGGCTTTGGTAAAATAATTAATAGATAGAATTTCGTAACAGATTACAATTTTTATTTGAATTATTTCATTTCATAAAAGATGAATGTTTCTTCAAAGCCAATTTTAGAAGCAGAAGCCCATTGTTTAAGGAAAACATAATGACAAGTCGAGTTGTCGATTATGAGGGAATAGGTAGCGATCAGTGGTAATAAAAGTGCGGGTTCTCTTCGACCATAAAACTTTACCTACCCGACATCGACAGCGAGCTTTGTCTATTTCGTAAAACAAGAATTCTTTGCGGTTGAACCACTTACCCTGCACTCTTATGCGAAGGGTATAGGGTCTTTTTTTGTTTTTTTAAAACCTTTATGTATACTTTTCTGGATTTTTACCAATATTGAAAATGTTTAAGGACTATATCATAATATTATATCCTCATTATTAAACAATACAAGGAGCGAAGAATGAAGATACATGCATCATGCAATTGTGGTTAGTATAGAGCTTGTAATGGGAGGTACTAACTAATGGAGCCATTCTGCAAACTGTTTAGTCGTTTACTAAGCCATAAATGTACAAATCAAAGTCAATGTCAACCTCAGGTGGGCTGTAAACACACAATCATAAAGTGACGCGACACTCGTATAACTTTTTCAACAATTGTTTCCTTTTAATGGGCCATTATATGAGCGTTTTACGCAAAATTATGTCAAGTTACACCTCTGCTGTAACAGAGGCACGATAAACCCATCTTTATGGGTTGGCGATCGAAAGTGAACTAGCGCTTAGCGGTTTATGAATGAAGCCTTTTTATTACACTTCTATTGACATGGTGGTTAAAGTTTAGTAATTACGGGCTACTATCGCGATTTGGAGAAGAAACCGTAGAAACTAGTATTATGGCATGTATAACGTGGTAGTTTTATGAATCATAAACATGATACGAATCTGCTAGACCGTCTAAATGACATGCATGGATTGATACTCCCGGGCAGCGAGACTACGGTAGCCGGTATTTAGCCTTATGCTTTTATCGTCTCATCGACCTATAATGTGTTTATTGCAGCAATATTTGGTTAACTACCACTACACAATCAGTTTATTGTCTTAACGCTCAGGTATCGTGTTTATTTATTAGTTATACATTTTTATTGGCTGCTTTATTTTACGTAAACTTTAATTTATTGTCGGTTGTATAGCGTTTTACATTGCCTATAAAAAGGTGCTTACGGTTCGTTTTTAAACATTGGTAGCACGTGTTTCGTTCATTCATCAAATTTATGGTGTTCTGTGGGAAAATGTTTGGTTTGTGCTTTTCGTGGCTGCAGGTTGCTAAGGGTTGCCATAATTGCAATGTTGATTAAGCCTTTATTTTGCAGCCTTCTCTTTTAGTTTTTTACTTGAAGTACCTACAATACTAAAAAACGTAGATTAAGTAAACGTAGTTTTCGAGTTTTTTTCTATTCATACATGAGACATACCTGCAGGATTCATATAAATGAGCACCTTGCATATGAATGGTATCTTTATAATTTTGTGTAAGTCTATAGAATAAATACCAATTTTACCTCTCACAGCACCTAAGTACCTACATACTTTAAAATATAAAAATTATAACCTATCCAGAATCTTACCACCCAACCAACAGTTTTCGAACATTAAACTAGAGACAAAATCGTATAAAACCTGAAACATGATTCAGTAAGATCTGAACAATGATGGCTCTGCAAACTATATTCACTTGTATGACTCGTGTCAATCAGACGTCTTCGATAAGAGAAAACCAATGCAGTCAGCCATGATAGTGTGCATTGAACTGTTGATATGACACCCACATAGAGCTCTCAGCGGGGGGTATCTCTGTGTGCGTGCTCCACACATACGCACTCGCGCCTGTGTGAGTGCACCGCGCGCCATCTAGCGGCAAGCGGCGCTCCGTCCGCAGACAGGTCAAGGTTGACAAACTCATAAGAAATTATTATTTACTAATTAACTTTATCAGATTCAGCTCAACGGGGTACCACTGTAAAAATTGTGAAAAAGTAAAAGTTCTTCAAGTTTTTAGTTAGAATTCCTAAACTTGTATTCACGTTTCCGGGTACGAAACTTATCTGTTTATAAACGAAAAATGTTATGCCGCACGACTTGTTTGGATCTCGATAAGTTTCATAGATTACAAACAGCTTGGCCGGACGTCAGAAAATACGAGCACTGGGTTCTAGGAACTTCCATAAATAATGCATGAGTAATAGGTACTAACCGGGCAGAGAGCCTGGAGGCGGGTACGGTGCGCTGGAGACCGACTCTGGAGCGTAGTTCCGGAGACCATACGCGTCATGGGAGAAGCCTGACGCCTCGGATACCGCCGTGCGCCGCTCCTCGCCACCAACGTAGGACAGCGGCTGGTCTCCTCGCGGAGCCCCGTACGGGTAGTTCCAGCAGGGCTGCGAGAAACTCTGGTGACAGCCCCCGTCAGCGTACGGCTTGTACTCGCCGCTCCCCGCCGGCCAGAAGGGCAGCGTGGACTTGCGCTCCCTCTCCACGGGCAGGTTGTAGTAGGTTGGCGCCGCGGGATACTGGTGCTCGAAGGAGCCAGGCGCGTCGGGCGGGTAGCCCCAGGGCTGCTGCGCGTGCCGGATGACGCCTGGCTCGGGGTCGTAGCGCTTGGCCGGGATGTGCAGCGGCGGCTGCGGTGGATTGGAGCCCACGCTGGCCGGCGAGGCGCTGGACGCGGAGGGCGGTGCAGCAGCGGGCGCGGCGGGTGGTGACCCGCCGGGCGGCGACGCGTGCGCCTCCTCGTACAGCGCGCCGCCGACCCCGTTCATCATGGTCCACCAGGCCGGGCCGGCGGAGTGGCCGGAGGCGGGCGCTGGCGACGCGGCGGCCGCATCGCAGGGCGCGCCGAGGCCCCCGACATGGTTGTCAGGGTACAGGGTGGCGGCCGGGCAAGCCACGGGGGATCGGGAGAGTCGCGGCCGGTTCACGCGCGTCGCGGGCACATTGCACCGCGATAGCACGCGTCCCACACGCCGCAGCGGCACATGAAAATTAAAACGCGAGCCCGATTTAGAGCCGGCCGGACGGGAGCTGACCGCGGCGGAAACTCGCAGGAATCTTCGCCCGCTCGAAGGAAAATTTTAGATAGATTGGTTCGTCGAACAGTCACTGATATGATAAGGTGATATTTTCCGGAGAGTCAAGTCCATAAACTGCGAAAAGTCTGTAAACTGGCGAAAGTAGATTTTTGGCAGTGCACAAAAGTTCAGAAAAGTAAATTTTAGCGATAAGCGATGACGTAACAGTATTTTTTTAAAATTTGTTGATTTTAGTGAGCGCGGATATTTTGTTGTCGCGTGTCGTGTGTCGTTCGACGGGCGAGTGGAGTACGCGAGGCGCGCGATCTGCGGCGCGGTCGAGCGCGGAGTGGCGGCGCGTATGTCGGTGTGCCGGCCGCGCACACACGCGCGCACCCGCGACCCGGCATCTAGCGTCGGGCGGCGGAACAAGAGCCGCGCGCCGATCCGAGACAGACACGCGACTGTTCCCGTAGGCGGGCGGATAGCAGGCGCCCAATCACTTTTAATTACTGTTTTTGTCTTGTACTTATTTTTTATATTTAAATAAATTAAATGAAAGTATTTTTCAATATTTTTGATAACCATACAAAAACCTTTTTTTTATATCTAAAAGAGGTGCATAGATTCACTAACGACGCTATACAAAGTATGCTCTAAAACAATTCATTTCACTTTCCGAAAATTTTCTGTAGGAACAAGCTGAGTCTTAACCGCCTACGCAGCTTAAAGGGTTGTCGAAAGGCGCGGGTGCGTAGTAAAGCGATTAATGGAGGCAAAATAGCTATAAACTGCCGTTTAAGCAAACTGCAAGCGTCACTCGACCATCCGTTCCAATAAAAAACGCGAGACTTTATGACGGCAACTCACATTTTATTGTGAGTATAAACTTAATTTTATCGTCTGTTAATTTCACCACAAATAATACTAGGTACTAGATTAAATTATATAATTTTATGGTCATTGTTGAAAACAAGGCCGTTGGGGTTCAATTATATTAAGTTTTTATCCAACTTTTGGTAACTTTGGTAATCTACGATTTTAAGAGAAATCTTCAAGAATCTTGAGTTATCGCAGTTTCAGTATTGGTTCCTTCTACGGTTAAGACCTTATTTTTTAAATAGATAAATCTTTTTATTTTTTTGCACTTTTTTGTGGTTTTATTGGATATATCTCACAACAAATCTAAGGGGTAATTTGAGGTCATTTGTCAAGACATAAGTAACGCAAGTTTGACTTATGCAAGTAGACCCATCCCCTTCGCACCCTTCTTTCATTTTGTATGAACAGAACAATGCGTCGTACAACCAATAAATTTGCTTACAATTCACACCTATACTTGTTTACACAAGACTTGGCAATAAAATATATCAGCCGAACAAAGAAAAACATACATAACGCTGTAACGCTAAATCTTGTTAACATACAAACTTAACGTAACATTATGATAATAGTAACCGAATTGTCAAAATAAAATATATGTACATGATCCTACTTTGGTGGGTTGATTGTGAGCGAGCAGCGACTCATAACTACGTGGTAAGGTTTTCATCAGGTTTTCTCCAAAAAGTACGACTAGTTCTCAGATGATATTTTAATAGACATTGGACATTACACATTGGAAATATATCTAATGACAAAATAATAAAATCGCAAAATGTAGATTCGGCAAACAGAGTTTCCTCAACTAGTTAATTTGTGAAGATGAATAAATCTGCAGTTGCAATTAAATAAATATTATTATTTCACCACAGTATTTTTTTAATATATCATTTTCTTTATCCCCTTGCAAGATGCAAGGAGCCTTTATGCGTTTAAAGTTTTGAGGTTGTATGTTTTTTACCGTTTTATCTCTAAAACCGCGCTACGTAAAATGTCATGCAGTTTTTTGTAATCGATTTTTTTAATAGAATAACTAGTACGTGGTTAAAAATTTTGTAAAAATAACTTGTTATAGCCTAAAGACAATGTCAAAACGCTGATCGCTTATAATACGAACTCAAGCGGTTTCAACAATAGCTGTACCTAATTTCTCACACTTAACAGTGTCGTGCACTAGTAATTGGTGTACTACAAAGGATAAGGTTCAAGAATGGTGGTGATAAATTCGCTACGACTGTGAACGTGTCAACAAAACTAATAACATGGATTATTATTGTCGCTTTGTGATGTTAAATGAAGGATTTGAATCTGATTTGTAGGTCTGATTTTTAAGCATTGGCATGTTTCGTCATATCATCAATTTTATATCTCACAAAACCTTTGGGAATGCGGACTGATCAGTAATATACGGTAAATTAAAAGAAAGCCCTTTCTTATCTTAGCTATTGATGGTGGGAGGAAATTCGAACGATTTTGTAAAGAACATGAGTCTGCATTTACAAATCCCTATGTATTTCTAACAGCCAAGAGAAAACATCTCTGTCACGAGAAAGATCAGAACATAAACAAATCCCAAAAGGATAGTAACATTATCTATACAGCGCCCAAACAACCAGACGCGATGAATGACAGAAACAAACATAGGAACACAAGTGCGCGCCTGTATGGTGCCTCTGATAGACGTAGTCAAGATTTTTCTGGGGCAAAAATAGTGAAAATGTGGGCCGTTCTCTTTATTGTAGAAAAAATCTGAATCAAATAATTTCTGTGTCAACTATAGAAGATGCAAGATCACTAAACAATAAAGAAAAAAAAATTTAAATTTTTCTTTCTCCTTGCCTTGTTTTTAATTATATTAATTTGAAATTATGTTCAAATATTATTAAGATCACAGCAAAACCCCATTGTGCTTTCTCTCGTATACTGTTTATTTATCTTACTATTTAGCTCACTGTTTTACGAGTGTGGGCAGACGAGACAGACGCCCCGCACTGCGTACGTCCACGGCCGGTCTATAAATATTTACGTTAGGAAACTCTCCAGGCCAATGGTCGGCCATGTAAACGTGGATGAAATCACGTTCTCGAAGAAAACAGTTTCAAGCTGACTCTGTCAGCTTCCAGTTATTTTTGAAGCTCACCTCACCATCATTCTCCAGAGAACTCACTTTTAGTATAGCAACAATGAAGGTGTATATCACCCAAGATTTGATCGCTAAGGCCTATTAGAGAAATCTTTCAAGTTTAAACAGGGTGACAAGGAGAAATAGACTGGAAATTACCGGTGAATAGTTGGTGGCAACCTGTTTTATACGTGAATGTGGCATAAAAGTAAGCTTTCTTATCTCGAACATGTGCGCAGGAGTTGCGCAAACGGGCTGCGTTGCTAACGTGAAAATCAGAAATAAAATGGCTTGTAGATAAAAGAGATTGGATATTTGAAGTAGAGCGAGGTTTCAGACGTGTTTTCTGATTATTTTTGAAATGTAAAATTGTGCAGGAAAATACTTACAAAACCTACACTAAACCAACCACACACTGAACTACCTTTTTATAACAGTATTTTTTGGCATTGCTGAAAGAATACCATTAAAGCAGATGAGTTTCAAGATACAAATTATAATGCAGCTTGACCATAACTGAACTTTCCGGTAAACGCTTTAAGATACCAGTTTAATACTCATCCAATATCATCGCCTTTTCTCTGTACTCGTTAAAACATGTAGATACCGTTGATCGAGTCAGCGATTGAGGTTACGAAACCCGCTTTTGTCGATGCAAATGCTGCATTAATTTAAAAGTTTAAACTTAATATTTATCTCTGTCATTTGGAAGAAATTGTTATAGATAGAAGATCAATTCGTGTGGTTTTTATTACTTAATTTTATCCCATTTCGCCTAAAAGCTTATTATTAATTTTATCATATTATTGGGATAAAATAATGAATAAGCTAGTTCCTAGATGATGGAGAAAATCCTAATTTCCGTACTTCCTAATTCCTTTGTCGCTTTCAAGTACTTATTGTATGTAATGTTAAATCAATGACTTTTCGACGGACGAGCAAAAGGTTAATTTAACAAGATATAATTTTATTAGTAAATCTTAAGGGAATATGAAGATGATTTCTACATTAGATACAGTGTATATTATACTATCATAAAATTATCAATTGAATCGATTATTTATGTAATTACTGTCGTAAATAACTGAAAATACATGTTGACTGCGGTTGCAGGACGGGTCAAGTTTACTTATAATGATTATTTTACTGCACGTATTAGAACATACGAACTATAATATTTAAGACTACTGCACAGTAGGTAAGTATACATACTCTACCTGCACCATAGAATGATACAATGATATGAGTACCTATATTTTGATTGTGCGTTATATTCTTTCTATTTTTTTTTAATTGTTATGTAACACGTAATCATATTCTTATACTATATAAAATTAATTCATAGAATATTCTAAAGAATATTATAGGTGAATATATATCAACGAATTCCTTTAAAATTTTCCCTTATCACATATTTTTTTATTTATTTTAAAATAAATAAATAGCGTGTCTCTAATATTCACCTTGTCGTAAACTGGCGAGCGACGACTGCGTAAAAGGGCAAGGCAACCTGCAACAAATAATTGGATTAAAGTGGATAGGTCTAATTGTGGCGCAAAATTCTAATATTTAACGGTTGTAATATATATTACTCACTGCGTTCTACCAGTTATAAGATTAATATCCTAATTTTGATATATAAATTTTATAATCAGTTATATAGTTTGGTTGGTTTCGGTTTTTTAATTAACTTTCAAACGAAAAGAAACCAAATCATCAAATTGCAATAATAAATCGATTCCTAAGAAACTTTTTACTCAATTTCAACTACAGGCGCAACGAATATATATTTAACAAAATATTTGATTTTCACGCTACCAACTTGGACCGTTCACCGTACATTAATTAAATTAATTTATTATCAATTCCAAACATCTGTCTGCAGAAAACGGCAGTAGAATGTGCATGCTGAAAAGGGCGTGTATTATTTACGAGCAGATAATAGGAACAAACAGAAAATTGCGTACCTACCTAGTGAATGTTGAAACTATGTAGTTTATAAGTACTTTGAACATGATTGTATGACTAAATTCCTAAATATCTTTTCAATATATTTTTATTGTAAACTAATTCATCTTTTCTACAGCCAATCAAATCTACTCTATTATATAAAGTCCTGTAATTTGATTGCCTACAACACAATATTTGGACATAATTAGCCAGAAGCAAGGTTATAGGCGTAGCCAATCACAGAGTATACTTGCACCGTATTGGCCACGAATCAGTTCTTAACATGTTAATTTACGATAATTACTTAGTTCCATACAAGGGTATATACTATATACCTACTGGTAAAGAAAAATAATATATGTGATATAGGCATACAAACTGGATATAATATTGCATCTTATTGAGAGTCCAGGCTTTTATTGAGAAATGGTAAACCCATTGACACGCGCTTGAACACGACACGTGAAGCCTCATGTGATGTGTATTTGCTTGGATTTGTTTTTAACTTGCTACGAGTTTAATATAAATAGTAACCTAATAAGTAAACTGTAACTAAGTCAGTGCGTGACTAACAAGGGAACTCCACATATGTATATCACCGTCACACATTAAACTAAGAACAAAAACTGGTTTATTTTTAAACCCGACCCACAAACATCTAATTGAATAGGTATTTTAAATGCTTACAAATTTATTTCCTAGTAGAAAATAAATTATAAGTAAATCCTTCTTAACTCATTCGATATGGTGGGTAGTCACGAAGTTTACATAAAATAGGCGATTTGCGCCGAATGCCGTGAGCTTTTTTTCAGGGTTTCTTGAAGGGAGCGCCCGCCCTATGAAAAAACATGTTTACAGACTTTTTAGGTTATTTGTACGTATTCTGGAGGGTCGTAAAATTCTGTTTTGTATACGTCGGCAATTCATTATTTTTAAGACTTAGTTACACAATTGGTGCCAAGAAATTTATCCTCATTTTGTTTCTTATTTGAATAAAACCAAAGATTTTAGATAAATACAATAATATCTAAAAACTATTATTCAGGTAGCTATAGAAGAAAACATAGCTTCTTGAGCCGGCACTAATTTGAAAACTTTCTGAATTTGTGTAAATCTTCATCCAACACCAAAACTTGGGTAATCCCTTTGCCTTCAACTTTTTCGTCTTTCATCAAATGCGAGTAAATAGAGCAAGAGAGCTATGCTGGAGGCCACTCGACTTGACATTTACGACTCAATCCCGAAACATAGGCCGTCGACTGTCGGCCGGCATACGGTTGCGCCTATCTCCAAATTAATTAGACCTACCCTCTTTCGGATAAACACACCCAAGGTTACGTACCTAGAGGCCATTTTACTCTGGTTAGTTATATGTTGAGCGGTCGCAGTGACAGGACTCGTTTGGCTGGTTATTACAAACTGTCAAGTTATGTTATCTGTGCCACAAGTATTATCGGAATGGTTATCCCACGGTTGGCTGGACAAAACTTATCTTTCGGAAAGCACTTTAAAGTTGATGGGATTTATGTAGAACGACATAAAACCTAATATTAGTTTTGACACAAATATCTTATTGCATCAGAAGAAAAGCCTAGGTAATCTACATTTATGAGACACGTATCTAAGAGTGCAAGCGTTTGTGATGCAAGAACTTACGTAAATAATTTAAATACCTATCTACCTACTTTAGTAGTGATCATAAATAACCATCACTCAAAAGAGCATGAGCTGTCGTTCCAATAAAAAAGTTCATAGGTAGTTGGAGCCGAGATAATCGGCCAAAGTCAATACAAATAAGAACAATGAAACCTAAACTCTAAGTAGGTGTACTAAGTGTACCTATCGTAGGTATACATGCATACCGATTACAATTTACAATAACATTATAATCGAAGAGTACTCTGAAAGAGTACTTACCTATCATGCCTGTATAAAAAAATAATGATTGCGCTTTCTAGATCTAAATAAACATGTTGTATTCCTAAAAGACACAATACAATAACGATATCAGACAGAGGGAGGGATTTGTCCGAGAGGTTAATGGCGCGAAAACTGACTGGATCATATCCCTGGGTTTACGACACGAGAAAATGGCCGATTCATTTGCAATTCTAAATACGACTTAGTGACGGTCCAAATAGGAGATTTCAAAACATATTGTGAACGTAGTGCTATGTATAAATATTTGTTTGGCTTTAAAAGTGATTTCTATAATTTTGAACCTCTTTTACGCATGCATAGAAAGTGCTGTATCTGCATTATCTCAAACCAATCGTCTAGAACTTCCGCCCTGATTTAAACAACCTGATAAAAGTTATACTCACCATGTATTTTAAAGTAAAATTTAATGCAAAACACTAGGTAACTCAAAACAACAATACCTACTAATAAAAAGATATACCTTTGTACCTATGTACACACTGTATACTGTAAGTATAGGAAAAAAGGAAGCTACCAGGTATGTGACATGTATGATAAAGTATACGCCTATAGGTACAATTTAGTTTTGTAGCGGATCTCAAAAGTTTGGACATAGGTACATGCATACCTTGTGAGGCCGGTGGTCCCCTCTATTTGCTATTCCAAACACTCTCACATACCGTCAAGGACACATATTGTGATTCGTTATCGCTACCCAGTTCGGAATAGATCGTTCGACTGATACAAGCGGCGATCGATGAAGCCTACAGACGGTATCACGCCGTGGCCCATGGCCGGTCTAGCATAAATAGAATGTTGAAACTAATATTAATGATATCATCATCATCAACAGCCTGTGAAGTCCAGTGCTCCTAGGGTTCTTCTAAAGAATGCTTAGTATACACTGCTTACTAAGCACTATTGAGCCACCTGCATCCACCGAACACCTGCAACCTTTGAGATACCGAGAACCTGCATCGGTTCCTCTGCGGGTAGGGGGGGAGTCTTCCTACACTGCGTCGTCTGCTAATGATAGTGAGAGATTTTTAATCTATGTCAAAAAATATCTTCAAATTCACAGATGAGACTATACCGGAAATTTAAAAGAACGTAACTTCATGTAGTGTCATGGAGTGAATGGCCCTGGCAATGCCTGACAATTACAATACCATCTAGTTAACGGCACTGAACTAACTCAGCCTGCCAAAGATAAAAAAAGAAAGTTAGCCTTGAATCACGGCTAAGCGCCCTTACTTTACTGCTTTAGAATGTCTATGGACTATGATACTTCAAATTCGCGTGGAATGATCTTCATGCGTAGGACGAATTCTGTCAAGGAAACTTTACTGAGCAATACCTATGTAAATTTATTTGCGGATCGGTAACAAGTAGCTCTATTTAACCTATATATTTGATTAGGTACCTAAGCAATGTTAAAAGTTAGACAGAGTTAACTTTAACAGACAGAGTTTTTTAGGGCGTTAACTTTACGAGGCCTAGGCATTTTCTTGTTCTTGTCTTGTGGTACTTTTTGAAAGCTGAATACATATAATTAGTACCTAATACAAAACCTACATAAACCATAATGATACAGCAACATAAACTATTGTGATACGTGACTCTTTCCATGGAAGTTTTGACCGAAAATGGCCATAAAATTCGGGTGTTCAAGGCAATTATTAGCGCAAAAAATAAACATTTTTGCACTTAAATTAAAACGTCAACGTGAATAACACAATCGCAACTCTGTTGTGACTTTGGATTAAAAGTTAATATCCCTAAACTATAAATTTAAGCATTGAATTAAAAAAAATGGCAGGGCGGGTGGGTATAAAGAGCTTTAATCTGCAGGTGGCACGTAGATTTTATTTTCTAATGAAAGATACACACCATGCAAAGGATAATCAATGGAATTAAGATTTCATATATACAATTTTTGACGTCTCAATACACAAACATCAACTAATATTTTTGAAGAAATATTCGCTACTTTTTTTCTATTATTTTGTATGAACACAAAAGAATACCCCAGATGCAAGAAACCTACTTGTGCCTACGATTAAAAGAACAAGCGGAGACATGCAATAAAAATGTAAATTGTGCCGTGGGCGGGTTCAAGCGACTCACGCTTTGTCGTGAATGCACATAGCTAATGCACCACACAGTATAGACCATAGTTACTAGGTATGCATTTCTCACCTAAAAACCTCGTATTATACAAACATTACGAGTCCACGGACGTCAAGCTTAAAACTCATCGCCATCCATCGTTATCCATATCACAAAAAAATTGGTGTAATTTTTACAAGTAATTACTTATACTAAGTGGTCGATACGATTCAAATTGGATTCCTTTTGTTTTATAAAATTTAATGAAAATGAACAAAATTTCCCGATAGCTATAATCTTAGAAATGAAAGTACCTCTACCTCGTCCTAACTCTTTGCATAAGCTTGGAGACGGGCATACACGTTTGCTTCGCGCATTTGTAGCGCCAATTTCAGGAGACATTTTAGAAAAAACCTTAACCTTTTTAGGATAATTTATGTAGCATTTTGAATTTTTCATGTATTGGTTGAAATTTCAAACTCAAAAAGCCTAATTAATTAATGTTTTCTGAACATTGAAGAACGATTCAGTTTCTCTTTTAAACTTACAGATTTTAGCGTGAAATTAAAGGCATTAATTTATAAAACTAAACGGAAACCCTTTTATCAAAAACCAATCATTTATGATTCTTAAGTTGTAACCAAAATGCAATATTATCTACTAGAAAATAAAGTTCAAATCCAAACCTTAGTATCATGGTCTGTGTGGCGTCGCCGCCTCACCTGTTAGTAAGGCCGACCGCGTGGGAGCCGCGCTCGAACCTTACCCGCTACACGCCTGCAACAAACATTTTTTTGTTATAAAATATTAATGTAGGTATTGTGTATTCTTCGGGAAGGATGAATTCGTTTAAAATTTTGTAAATATTCAGATAATACGTCGACATGCTTCCAAACAGCTCAGTTCATCATCAACACCTTGTGGAAGTCCACTACTGGACATAGGCTGTACATAGGCTTTCCTAAAATACTGCCATAACACCGTTTATCATGGCAGTATTGTGGGGAAGACTGTGAGAAACTTCGATCCACCGACTACTCGAAACCTTTAAGATGCCAGCCCATCTGGTTCAAAAAGCTCAAATACAGAAGAAAAATTATCTAGTTTTCGCCTTTTCGCCTCCTCAACCACTATTTCTTCATATCTAGGGACATAAACTTGAATTGTCTCTAGACTTGTATTTAATTCCTTGTGCCAAAAATAGTGTGATTGTGAAAGGATTCTATTGGTATTTAACAAAATATCGAATGCGTCATTCCCAGGTATGCTTACAGAACAGATAGGTTAAGAATGATCTAGTTTCCGTTTGAAATGTTTGACATACCAAATTTAGATTTAAGAGTTGTTTATGATAAAACAACAATTAAAAATAACAGAAATTACAAATAACCCTGTGTTTAGTAATACTACGTGAATACAATTTCAGCCAGACGCTCTTATTTCACCTGTTTTAAGAGAGTTTCAACAGACATATGTATCTCGATGCCACCGGAGTCCTCGATCAAAATCATTTGTGCAAATACGGCTTTGTACGTTTGATGCGTTCTATTAAAGCTAGCCAATTAACTTTTCTGATCAAGTTTATTTTCATTAAACTAAAGTTCAGTTCCAAATAGCTCTGTTAAATCAATATAAATGGCGATGCACTTCGATTCCCGCCTTTACTTTATAGTCATTGTTGCACAAATAGCAACGATAAATTGGTAACATACGTTTATAGAATTTTAGTACGTAGTTAAACTTAAAAATAAAAAGTTCTTATTGTGGGCTTAAAAGACAAGAATGTTATGGATATTTACTGAAACGATTTTAGATAAAGAACGTCATTGGAAGACAATATTTTCTTTATTTTAATACTTTGTATGATAAAGAGGCTTTTGAGCCTCAACCCTCGTAAATTGTAAGCATTATGTTCGGTTGCGTTACATAGAAAAACTTTGGCAGCCTGGGCTATTTTCAATATTTTGATCCATTTTACTACAGTAATTTCATTTTGTAAGGTAAATCCCAATCACGTGACACTGTATAACTCAACCCTATACCTAGGTATATAGTATGTATATTTTTCTTTTTTTTTCTACAGACGGATCTGATATTATTGTTTATTCTAGTATATAAACCAAAATTTAAAGAATTTAAGATCTTCTATTATCAACATCGTGCGTATATATATTTTTAATGAAATACCTACATAATTAAAATATTGATAAAATATTTAAACATGCATCCGCTCTAAGTTTATTAGTTTATATTTTAAATTTACGCAGTAAATTTAAAATATAAACGTTGATAGGTATTTCTGATAATGATGTCCACAACACAACAATAAAGAAAAATATAAAAAAATTGACAAAACTGTTGAAATGTATATTTCTTATCATTTTTCAAAATTGGATAGTAGGCGAAGAATCTCATGATGATGAATTTATAAGATGATTACAAAACCATGTTTTGCTATTCGTTAAAATCCCAACCCCCATATCAAGTAGGTATAAACAAAACAGGCAGTATCGATTCACAACGGGGCTTCCATTAGCAGGGTTAGAAAATGGGTGTGCGCCTTGAGCCTTCCCTATTAGAGCGTTCTAGAAATCTCAGCAATAAATGCCCACGAGAGCTAAATTTATTTTATCGTTCGCCCCACTTAAGGTACAAGTATCAGATTGAAAACTGTTCGTAATATTTCCCCTTAATTTGTCCGGATATTTTTTCGCCGGCAATAAAATATTTACGGGGCTCAGATGAATTCGAGAGGCCTCGATCTTCCACTTGGGCGAATTAATTCATTTTCATGTATAAACAGTATAAATACTGAATATTTATTCAAGCGATTGTTTATGGTGTTGTTTTCGATACTGAGGAAAAATAGAGTGATTTTCATGAAACTATTGTAGAAGTATTTTTTTATAATTGGTGAAACATAACAGGGTAAAGGATTTACTAGGAAGGTTGGTGGTCACTCAAGTAAGTATTAAAATAAAAAACTATCTCACCAATATAACCTTCGTATTGGTTAAAATCACAGTAACGGATAACTTTCAAGTGCCGTGTTATAGGTACCTACAACACCTTCAAAATCCAAAGCACGTAGCCCGCCACTCACTCGTATGTGCCTAAAGGTATACCTTATTAAATTATATACCTTATGTGCGTATAGGTAAACACAAAGTACGTAGCACAGATGTTGCAAAAACTCAGTGCATCGGTCTTGGGTTCTCAGAAGTGCAATATCAGAGATCTTTCTGTGGACGTCGTTACAGCGCGGATGTGATGATGCACTTACAGATAGGACTTGGGAATATAAGTACAATCTTACATTTCAGAGTCAGAGAGTTACATACACCATAGTACAAATGTTAGTTACCTACAACGTTGATAGGTATTTGGGAAACTACAACATAGACAAGAAATCAAAGGCGCTTCAAACCAAAACATCCAAAGAATTTCAACCAGTCTGGTACCGCAATGGCAACGCGGCCTTTGTGCCATCATACCTTGGAACGTCACAGGTTTGGGATATTAAGCATTCCTATTTAATCAAAAAATGATGTTATTAATATCGAAAAAACTTACCATTAATCTCCGCAATGTGTACAGTGAGAGTCGCAAAAAAACTAGCAAATTCGTATAATTAAGTAAAACTGATAAAATTGCTCATACTAGAGATAGGTATCAACAATCTAATCCACTCGTTGAACTTCTCGGAGATTTTAGTTATTGGAAAATAAAACAAAGGAGGAAACAGATTTGGAGTAAATATTTTATAGTTGGCACTTCGATTTCGTGTTCTTTTGTAATAACTCCAAGGCAACACAATAGTTCACTCAGAGTGGGGTTTGTCACGCCAGACATTATCACGCTAGGGGCTTTCTTCAGAATGTTACCAACTTTTTGTTTGTCACAACTTTTTACTATCTTGTGTTTAATAGTTTCTTAGGATAGTTTCCTAATTCGACATAGCTATACAATCTAGTCAAGCCATATTTAATTTTAAAAAAGTAGGTTCATCAAAAAATACTTCAAACCACCACATATACAGAATATTGCGACTATTCGAATTTTCAACAAACATCTATAAAATTTAATAAATTGCTTTATTTATCTTCGAAATAAACTTAATTTATGAAAATGTATCAGACAGAAATAAAAATCTTGACTCGTTAAAATTATGAAAATACGTATTAGGTTATTCACTCACGAAAATATATCTTTATAAATACAGTCGCTTTTTATAAACGCTTTGCATAAAAATGTAAATGGGAAAAGTGATATAGGTACAGTGAGGGACTAAACTTTTACTGCTAAATTGTTTAAGTAAAATATGTGTTCCGGATCGAAGGGTATGGGTGCCGGTGAAATTACAGGCACATGAGACTTTTCACCCGTTATGTCTCAGGGTCAGCACCGCGCGAGTGATATCTCTGGTTTTGCAAGCGTCCATAGGTTACGGTAACTGCTTACCAACAGGTGGGCCTTATGCTTGGTTGCCACTTAATTTGTATAAAAAAGGTATCTAATTACATATTTTAGGCTAGTTTTGACTAAGATTTTAATAGGTCGTTACATATTTGACACGTTCCCAAACTGGGTTTAGAACTATTCTCATGGGCATTGACAATAATCTTGCTACAATATACATCTGTTCATCTAGCAAAGTTTCTGCGATGTCATGACCAAGATATCGGACGATAATTCGAGCAATGTACATATAAAATGTATGTATGTATTTACAAAAAAACAAGTTGTATATCAGTCATGTAGTTCCCATAATACAAGCTCTGCTATGTTTGGGTCTAGATGATGCTATGTGCTAAAAATGTCCAGCATTATTATTAATGTCCAGATTTGAAATGAGTGCACGCACAGTACCCTATGCAAAAACCAAATCTACAGTTGTTTTTATCTACAAAACAGTTTAGCGTTTTTGCCACATTAGTACATTTCATACATGTCGTAGGTAGAGCATGCAAGTGCATCAAGCAAACCTTTATGGGTTGAATGTCATAATTTAGAGGGAGATATGTACAAGACTCTTTGTTTTGCCCGTTTTACGACTTGATAGCGGGTCGTGCAATCTGAGGGTACATGCTCGTGCATGTGCATTGTGCATAAATATAAGGCAGACGCTTAACAATACTGTGCTAGGACGATTGTATGTAACACAGCTTCCAAACTTCTTTTACAAAACATTTGTGTCGCTTCTATCTACCTCAAATTATGTAACACTTATTGTAACATTTTGTGAAGATAAAATAAATAGTATTAAAATAGTATGATTCCATTGAAATCACAGTAGGGACCTACTTTTTGTTGTATATATTTTCGGCATATTTTAATAATAAATATAAAACAAAACAACAAACCACAATATTGCAAAATCTTGGCATAAAGTGACTAACATATTGCATGAGATAAATCCGACGCGAGGGGACTTCACAATGATTCAATATAATCCCAGGACATGTGTGTCTTATGGACTTTTATTAAACCAACCATTATGGGAAACAATATCTAAATGATGCTCGTTTCTATGAAAAAAATCGAAATACCTAAAATATACACTAGGCTAGGCCAGTAATAGATCTTCTACAATAGGAGTAGTAAGATTATTCTGAAAATCTTAAAAGAAAGTTTAGGTCATGATTATCGATAAATTAGCACCAAAATAAATATACGTTAGATACTTACCCAATTTCAGGTATAAAATTAAGATATTGCACTTCTATATGGGTTTCTTTAGTAACCTATTCATGACTCATATTATTTGCCAGGGTCCTAGGGCTTACATCGACTTTGATTGAACATTCTTTGGAATAAAGCGATTTAGTATTTTCAAAGGACCACGTAGGGTAGCTACAAGCTTTAGGTAGAGATAGATGTCTACAGTTTTCGAGTATTTTGTTGATGTCATTGAAATAGATAGATATAGAGATTTCACCCGCTGCTAAAATTGAATATTATTACACACACTATGTGAGTCACAATATGTTATTTGTGAAAAATTAAATAATAACCAAACGCACGCTCTTTTTAATTAGTGAGCACATAAAGCATTTTTATGTAAACCGTTTCAAAATACCCTTGTTATACATCTGCCCTGAAAATTATTTCAGTCGGGGTTCTAATTTTGGTACATTTGCGATGAGCTTAGCAAGAACGAGAGAGCGGCGCGCTTTTCATCTTTGAAGCGAAACATTTACATTTTCGTCTCATTTATTTGCTATTTCGGGCACCTTCCCCCCTTTTCCCATCCCTCTTTCCAGCGCCCTCACTCCAATGAATAAGTCTCAGCGTGCGTCAGAGAACAAAATTGGGAAGGAACGCTCTATAAAGTCTAATTAAGTTTGAAGTGAATGCACAAGCGTAAGGAAATATAAAAATGTACATAATAAAATGAGATTTTTTTTTGGTACCTATCATGTTCATGAGATAATTTTAAAATAACATGCTTGTAATTGTGACTGCTCCCAATAAGCTTAGTATTTTATTTCAGCAATTTAGATACCTACTCATACAATTCTAAATTAAACGTTTTTTTATGTTAAAATTAAAATGCAATGTAATTTATTGGCACACATTGCATATTACTTCTTATTGTTTTTATTTATGCACTAAATATAAATGATAATTTTATCGTGATTTTATTGTTTGATTATTTAATAAACGCTCACTACTGAGAAACTAAGACAAGTAGTCAAATCATTTTAAATAATCATAAATCTTTTCGTTGCGGGTGTAAATCAGGAACAGAAAATTTAACACTTCGGTAAGGAGGAAGCGACTTGGCGCATGATCAGAATGTGATTGCCTTATTCCACTTTTTATTAAGATATTTTTACGGAGAAAAACTGTTGGTTTGTTATTCAGCGTACGTCTCGTATAACAATAATGCGTCCCTACGCGAACCTTTTGTCTTTGGGGCAGCGGCGACGCAACATTATTTTATAGAATTTATTTGGGTTCCACCCTTACTTCACTTGACATTCGAGGCTTGCAGACAGGATGCAAGTGGGCTCCGTGATTGAATTATCAAAGGAGGGATTCTAATTAGATTGTACCTGTTTCGATCCATTTCCTTTACGTTGGGTCCATCATTGTTTTTGTTGTGTGAGTGCTCCATTGTTTGGAAACCTGGTTGTAGGTACCAATGCGACGAAATAAATAAGAAAATTTGTTCACAAATATATAAACTGGTCACAAAATAAGAAACTAAATTCCTCGATCAAAACGAAAACTTAGTTTTTTTAGGCGCGATAAAAAGTATTTTCAATTAATGATGAATTAAACTTTTTGTTCAGGTACGCTCATTATACTTATCATTCAACTATTTCATCACTCACTACACAACAAAACACAACTGAACAGGTACTGGTCTACTGATAGGCAAGCAATCGACGTGCTTTAAAAAATATTATTCGACTTTTCCAATAATTTTCAAATATTAAAATCGATATCCCCCTTATCCAAATCGCCACAAATAACTATAGCGTAGAGTTAGCACATGTGGCTTTCACGATAGAAAATACCTAGGGGTACATACGAACCGATAGAAAAAAAGAATCCGGAATATAAATCGCCTTGTTATATTTTCCGGGACATTGGGATTCATGAAGCTGTGGACCCTGACGGTTTGATTTCACGGAAATACTCACGAACTTTATTATAACAAATGGTGTGTATCATTTAAGCAGAAAATATTAAACCTAGGTTCCTAAATATTACCATATCATGGAGTAGAACCTACGAATTTTGTTGTTCCAGAAGCGATTGATTTAATTATTTTGAATTGGTGCCGCTACGAGATTATCTTAATTATTTAACTTAATTAAGTTCGTTCGAGTCAACTTAAGGCTCCAACTTTGTCATTATCTTATCTATGCTTGAATATTTAATCAAATTTTGAATACCTAAATGTTAGTGAGGATGTAAAAGGATATTAAAATGCCGACCGAGTATTCTTCACACCTAATGTACGCCAAATATTATGTAAATGTTTTTATTATGGTAATAAGTAAACCATTTGGCGTTTACTCCACAGCTCAGTATTTTATTGTTATGTTCTCCACCATGATTCTAAATGCCTGTGATTTTATTTTGAATATCATAACTTTACTCAGTATCTAGTAGTACTATGATAGAGGCCTGTGTCCGTCAGCAGTGAACGTTTTCCAGATGATGACAACCACAAAATAAAAGCCGAAGGTCGATCCAAATCTTTTCGGTGCGCGTTGCACGACTTGTCATATCCCTTGACCAGACAACAGAAATAATATAATACGTGCCTATATAGCACCTCCTTTAATTCTTCAGCCACATTGCCAGGAAAATAAAGATAGGGGTTTGCCTTGAAAAGTTAGTGGTCACTGGCAAAGTAGAATAAAAGAGACTGCGGGGGCGGAGTGCCATGCGTTGGAGCAACCAGATCCGCACTACAACCGACGAAGCTTTTTGATCCGCTGAGGACAGATTCCGATGGAGAGATATAGTAAAATCTAGGGTTCTATATGAAGGTTACGACAATCAGCATTGAGGATATCGACGCAAGGCGGAGGAGGTGCCTCAGTGGCCCTAGGCAATGGACTCACTAATCACTGATTGTCCAATTCCTATCTTCTTTTTGTCAAGGTTTGGCAAAGCACTATTCATCACACTTTGTGCCAGTAAGCGGTTGTTTTTTATCTGTGACAAGTCAGGCTGTTACACTGAAGCTTACAAGATGGTATAGTATGTCAGGGAAATAATATGAAGCCACAGTTTTTCACATACTTACCAGTCATAATTTCCTAACGTATTTGTACAGCGCCATCTATGTGACTTTAAAGATAAATGCTGAGTGCATGACATTATCAGCGCTGTATAATATACATAGGCATCCCCTCCCAATATTAGTCTTAAATAGCCTCCAACCACGAGGATTATGCTGAGTGACAATGTCATTGGTCTACTTAAAGCTCTCACCATTTTACCTTACTTTGTATGATAATCCAGGGAGTCGCAATTAACAAAAAAGTGTATAAAAAAAGTTGCTTACAAAATGAGCTCAACTTTTTATTCAAACCGGTGTCGGAGCAAAACTCCCAAGTTATTAACATTCGTATGTAAATTGACCGTTCCCTACAGAGCCTCGTCAGCCAAGGCTTTATATCGAGATAAGTAAAGTGGGTTTCTTTTTAGCGGCCGTTATCTCAGTTTCAATGTTTCTCCGCTGATATTCATAATGATTACGTAATTTGTAAAAGGTGTCACAGACTATTTATGACATCCTCAAAAGAGGAGTTTAGCTTGTTCTAAGCTAAACCCCTCTTTTAAGGATACTTTTAAAGAAAACTTTACATAATATATTTATTAAACAAAAAAGATCTACTCGAAAACATCTAGATTTATCTCTTAGATTTATTTTACGTCTTCATTTTCATTAATACTTAACTACCTACAAGAAATTTGATACCAAGACTAGGTATATCCATTTACCAAAGTTTATTTCTATATATTTTCCAAAACAGCAGGACTTTCAAAAAAGGACTTCCAACACAAGCCATTATATAAATCCAAAATTTAAAAAAAAACTCGTTCTGGGACGCCTTGTATTACTATTATGTTATCAGTACTAGCTTATTTATACTTAAGTTAAGTATCTATCTGAAGTAGGTTTTAGCTAGATATGCCTACTCAGTTATCAAAAGCAGCTCGTCGTTAAATAACTTAGGACTGTTTTGCATATAAATTCTACTCAATAAAGGTAAAAACCGTAAGGCAAAGTACCTATACCTACTCTGTGCTTGTTAGGTACTCTTTCACCTGGAAAGGGCAAGAGGTCAAATGCGGTGGCGGTGGCGATCAAAGGAAAAAGTTTGTCAAGTGGCTGTCAAAGTTTGCGTGAATGTACGCCCGCGCCACCACCGCCACCGCGTGAGTTTGACCGGGTCCTTAGGAAATATATATATTTTCAAAACTTAGAAACAGCAGTTATTCTCGTAGGAAATTATGGTTTGTTTTCACCTGTTTAATTCTACATATTTTGTTCTCAAAGGACATCATATTCCTATATCAATTAAAATACTTAAACTCAGTTCAAATACCGCGTTTACAAATAAGACCATTAATGAAGGAACTTGCTTTCACCAACCCAATTTGCATAACTACGATCAATAGGAATCATAATTTCGTCCGATTTCGTCTTCGAAGCTTCGAGACGCATTCCAATACAATAACAAAAGAGAAAAGGAGTAGACATTACGTAACATTGAACAAAGGGTCGCAATATGAATATGAATGGCTTGTTTGCCGAAATTGGAACGATGACAATGAAGAGGAAACTTTTTTGTGATATAGGGCTATTTGTTGGTTTATTTTTCAGTGCAAAAACGGTTTAAGATAACGCCACTTTCTAAAGCTTTTGCATAAAAAAGCAATAACATATCTGACGTTCTGAATTGGACGTCCTAGGTAGGACAGGCTAAGATGGCCTTTAAAATAGGTACTGCAAGAAGCGATAGTTTTGTAATAACTTTTTTCAAAATTAAAAAAAAAATAGTGAATAATTTAAGTTAGTTAAGCTATTTTAGTATAGTAAGTATATAAATAGAAGGTATCGAATAGCGCTATTTAATAAGGGCACATTTTGAAAAGTGTTTCTAAGTAATTTGTGTTATTGCAAATGAAGGTACAAAATCCCAATACCCACGTAGCCAATGGCCTGATAAGTTTCCTCAATTGTGCCGGGTATTTATTAAATTACCCGGGAAGGGCGTATCTCCGAAGAGGTCCGATGCTTATAAGCTCGCGCTTTAGGGTTGCTCCTTCAACACCACAAATAAGGAAGGTTTAATTAACATTTTCATAGACTAAAATCTTCTTTAGGTTTTTAAGGAGGATGAGCATCGCCAATAAAATTGTTTTTCAGCTTAAAAGAAAGAATTTGGAATTGACAATAAAAAAGCTGATATATTTTTTCTGACTACATTGAGCTACATTGGGTATCATTAATCAAGCAATGAAACTACAGTCTTTAAAAAAAACAAATCCCAAACCTACCCGTAGATAAGCATGCATTAGATGAGTATATATCGTACATCCCTATGGAATGCTTGGAAAGTTATGAAACAGGAATATTATTCAAATCCAAGCCCAAAATGTCATAACCATAGCAGCTCTCAACTCAGAAACGTTATCTCAGTAGAACTAAACAACTCACTCTGAATGGATACACATTTAAAAACAAAACAGACCTAACTACTTTGTTACTTCAAAGTAACATAAACTCTATCACTGTACACGAAAGACTTGAATTGCCCGTAGCGTAAAAGTAAATGTACCTCTTTTACATAGTGTAACATAACGCTGGATCAGTATAACCTCGACGCTACGAGTTAAGCAGATGCCGCAAAACTGAGACTACTCAAATAACTTGCAGGATAAACTGTCCTACACACGACCTTAATTTTAACCCCAGAACGTTGCCAGAACATAAGTGGGCAGATCAAATTTATTCTTTTAATTTATGAGACAATAGATTGTCAGTAATATTCTTGAATGTGCTGAATCGGTGAACGTCGAAAACGATAAATCCCGAGAATTCTACAACGTCTGTCGAAAATACACGATGAGGTTGCGACGCTACGTTTGAAATGGCAATGCTCCTTTGACTTTTATGAAAATAACATGCGGTGTGAATAGTCGTGAAGTGCTTGTTTGTGTGTACCACACCCAGAAATTATGTTCGTGCTATCTCGAAGTAAGCGGTTCTCAAGCTTACACCTAAATACCTACAAAATACAAAAATGGATGGGCACCTGTCAATGACAAGTACCTATGGCTAGAAAAGTTCCATACCACCAACATTATTGACATCAGCAGTATGTGAAGCTACGCTGATTTTCAGACGCTGGTTTTATATGGAGGGTGCCCTTGGGTTTTGACTAGTTTATTTTTTTATTATTTGGCACCGTACTGGTCATTCATACTATCTGAAAATTTAAAATGTACTTACTAAGTACTTTATTATATAATTACAGCTAAATGATACAGCGCTGAATAGACAGATGGACGGCATAGGCTTAGTACCTAATAGGATCTCCGTTGACACCTTTTGGCCCAAAGAATAAGTCGTAAAACAAAAACTTTACTAAGTTATCTAAGTTACATTTACTATTAAATGAACTTGCCTACTAAGTATTTTAAAATAAATACTACAACTGAAGTAATGAAGCAATTTGAATTAAGTAGTAATTTAAAGAAGTGCTAATTTGTACCTACTAATTTCAATCCAATCCACTTTTACGAAAGTAGTAATATTTAAGATTATTTGATTATCAAATTCAATCAAATCTTTTAATGGTTTTAAAAAGAACAAATTGTTGTTTGAAATTCATTTGCCAGAACGGGTTTCTGCAATCTTAAAAAAAATAGGTGGTGGCCATGTTGCTTCATCGGCCAATCAGAGTGCGCCTTGTAGGTATATTCAAGATGGCGGCTGAATCTACCTACTGTATTGTGTCATTCCCTATTGTTAAGCCAAGGAGGACTGGCTTAATGCTCCCGCAGCGGGACAAATGTTTACAGAACCAGATTTTACCTACGGTGTTTGTTTAATTCTGGTGTATGCAATCAAGTGTTATCTATCTAGCATTATGTATGTGACCAGGAACTTTACCAATACCTCAGATATTATAATACTATAAATTTTAGGTATGGCCTACCGATCTAAGGACGAGCAATTTTTGATGAGACTAAACATCCTATTTTTTTAAAGAAAATTTTAGAACAAAATACAACCATAAATTTTTCTGTTCTATGAGAATTTCGTTTTAGTTTTTGGCAAGCCTCTAATTGCTCTACGATTTAAATTCAAGTGTCGAACAATGTGAATAAAGTCTGTGACTGAAATATGGGAACAGATGTTTCGGGTGAACGAACTTTGAACATGCGTTCACGCACACAATCCTTAGTATTTATTAATAGCGTTCTACGTGTCAATTCCTACCAATCCTTGATTAAGTGGCAAGTTTTTTTTAGCAATTGACGAACTGATAATAAGTTTACGATCAAAATAATGTCATTTTATGGCAATTAAACAATCGTAAATTTGAGTAGCATAAAATAAAGTTTATGGTACCAATCAAACGTTTAACAAGCATAAATCAATTTCCTTGTAAGTATTTTGTTTTTATTTTATAATAAATTAATGTGTCAGTTATAAAAAAGATGCATAACGCTGCTAGGGATTCTATATAGCATTTTCTGAAGCATCTAATAGACTGAAATACCTACAAGTTAAATTTTGCAAAATAATAAAGCCTCCAACGGTTTTTCCGTCGTCTATAGTAGCGCCCTCTAGTTAATTATAGAGACCAAACCTAGTTAAGAGCCATCCTTGAAGACATACAAATCGATATCAAAAAACCCCATTACAATCCGAAAACCCATTTGTAAGATGATTAGTACTAATCAAACAAACAAACTCACAAACAAAGAATCAACCTCTTATGGCAAATGCATATACGGTCTCTTTACATCGCTGGTTAAAAGAGATCGCTTATCGAGCACATAACCCTGCTCGCTGCGAGGCTATATTTTAGTGCAGTCAAATTTAGTTTAGCTCACAAATGTGACACCGCAATACCGATTTTTAACCTATAGTAACATTTTTAATGAGTATTTTAACCTATTGTAAAATTTTTAATGAGTATTTTAAATTTTATAAATGCGAATAAATTTGTAAACCTTGTTCACGTAAATACAATTACAGAAATAGCTAGCCTCCAGTCTTCGAAAATTGTCTGTCTTCGCTACTCTATTATTTTTTCCTAATGATAGAGTCTCTCCTCCTGCGTACAGTCAGCAAAATAATATTTTTATATGAAATCTTATTATTTCGTATCTCGGGATACCTACTTTTAATATGAGTTTACTTCTTTATGTTTAAGAAATCAATTTTAATGTGAATACAGTTTTTTCTATGTTATATAAACTCTTTAATTTGATTTGAAAAGACTTTTATGGAATGACGACCTCTGTGGCGCAGTGGGCGAAGGTCCGCCTGAGACGCAGAAGGTTGCGGGTTCGATTCCTGTCACGGGACAAATGTTTGTAAGATCTGCAAATATTTGTTCTTGGTCTGGGTGTTTTTCTATGTATAATATGTATGTATTTACAAAAAAAAAGTATATAAGTAGTATATCAGTCATGTAGTCCCCATAATACAAGCTCTGCTTAGTTTGGGGCTAGATGACGCTGTGTGAAAAATGTCCAGCATTATTTATTTATTTATTTATTATTTTAATTTGATTTGAAAAGACTTTTATGGAAGATTTAAAATAAAAAACAGATGAATTACTCAAAATAATAACTGTAATTAATATTAATAATAAATATTTTCAGATAGTTAAAATAAGTAGGTACATAGAATTAAATGTAATTTTATTTCTTATTTTTTACTAGTGTTCAGGAGATAATTATTGAGCCAGTGCTAACAGTTTAATACCATTCTAGCTTATCAGCTCACAATTTTTCAGTTCGTACATTTTTTGCAATGGCATGAGGGCTGGCTGTAGGTGATTTGAGCAAATTACATTATAAAACGAGCTAAAACTCCCTGGGGCCTCCAGGGAGGTTGAACTTTTTTTGCTTTCAAGCAAGTTATTATAAACGTAGGTAGGTACCTACTGATTCTTCGTAGTGCATATTCTCGGTTTTGTATTTAGAGTAGGTCCAGTAACATTTTCTTTAAGAATAAATCTCTGTGTTTCAGACCGGGCAAGAATTCAAATTGATTATAGTTGAATATTATAAAATTCAAATAGTTGCATAGGTAAAGATTTTCATTACTGTGATTTAATTATTCTTCGCTTGAATTTTTTGTTTGCTTTTACAAAAAATTATAACAAAACTAAAAACCGAAAGTGGTTTCAGACTGAGGCAAACGATTTGTATCTACTCGTATTTTGGGGCAAGTCTATTCTCAAAATGCCGTAACATATTCAAAATTAATAAAAAAACACACTAATTACTAGATTTTCTCCTCTATAACTGTAGTTTAACAAAACTACCTACATTGGGTATAGGTAGGTATACCTAACTATCCATAAGAGGTTTTACTACCGCCGTTTTTCTTAAATTGGGAACTCCAACTGATCGAATCCACAGTTCAACTTGGACTGTAAAAACTTTCTTTGTTACCCAGATGCTATCGGATAAACTCTTTTATTCAACTTACTAAGGGGAATAGAAGAAGGGTTTAGAACAATTTGGGGATACAAGAGAATAACTTTGGCAAGGTATATTCTTATCTGGTGATATTAAAACTTTTTAAATTTGAGATTAGAGATGTCTTTGTTCATATTCTCAAATATTTTTACAGTTAAAATAAAATTGCGTATATAGTGGAGAGAAGGATTCTGTGATTAGCAAGTGCGTCGATATTTTATATACCTATATAAAAACTTGGCCTTGCTATATACTACAGCGTACACACACAATTGTGAGAAGAGTATCATCCTTTTACACAAGATTTTCTTATATTTAAATGTACACAAATTTATCTACCTTGTGTAACTACATTGCATATTGTTTTCATCTGTATAAAAATAAAGATAATTCTACACTTCAAAACTAAATAAACTTGTATTTTAAATCTTCAAGTAAAATGCATGAAGTAAATTTTATGTCATCATCAGTCTGAATTGCCTCCGTGTAAAGCTTGATAATAATTAATTGAATATTTTATTCATCATAATAATCATTCGTTCATAAGGGTTGAAGTGAAAATAAATTAATTCGCCTGTCTGAAACAATAATGAATCCACCTGCGTGTATGAATAAGGAATTCGCGGCGGAGTGGCAATAACAAAATATCCTCCCGGGGATCCAATTAAAACGTTATATCCGCAGAATTCCACGGGGTCGAGAACTTTCCAAATACCGCCCCGAGTTTAGTACAGTACAGACAGAATAAACAAGACTGGAATATTATGCTCAAAATAACTCCTAATTAAAATGAAGTTGTATGCATATCAGTAGGTACCAACATATTTTTTTTAATGAAAGAGTATTTCTCATGCGGGCTCGCACGTTTGATGCACGTATAATTTGGCATGTTGTGCCAAATTATGGTGGTTAGGTCTACCCCTGAGTACCTACCATGTAAAGTGTTTGCTTTGATCAAAAGTACATACATACATAAACTCACGCCTGCTTCCCGAAAGGGGTAGACAGAGACCACGGATTTACGCTTGCTACGATTCTGACACACCTCTTTTCATATCTCATCACAGTCTTCATACATGCCTACATTCTTCATGAAAAGGTACTACATAAAAGTCAACTAATAAAAAAAACAACCTGGGTAGCAAAGATACTAGAACAGCTAATTGTTCATACAAAAAAGTACATTTGTACCTTTTCACCTAACTACATGAAGTTGTAACAATAGTTTAACATGCTGTCTGTACCTGAAATTAATTGCTTCAGTCGCATACTTAGAATATTTCTCTTAGAATTATCTCTCGTCTTGCTTCAAGAAATGCAAACCCAGCTTTTGTAGTACCTACTCAAGAAGCAAATGATTATTCAACGTCTTGAATAAATTCAACGATCAAATAACGTTTATCGCAATTTTTAATGCAAAAGGAACGAATAACTAGTCGTGCTTTTTTGTATACTATTAAAAACTGTGCAACAATTTTATTTCGTCTACATTATTAAGTTTGAGTTAAATTGAATTTAATAATGTCAAAGCAATTACGAGATACTGACCACCCACTGCATTTTAATCATAAATACCTAATAAATACATTCTATACCTATGTACGTATAGTATTTATGATTATAGGTAGAACTTACTTATTACGTAGTTAGTAATAAAATAAAGTCGTTAAATATTTCATGCAACTATTAGGTACAAAAAACGATCTCTTTAAAATACCTGCTAATAATGAATTCAAGACGTGAATATTTTCTTTTGTCACTCAAAATTCAGTTTTATGAATTATTGAGTAAAAAGGTTTATTTCAAAGTATCTACTTAACAGAAATAATAGAAAACCACAGTGAAATTTCATAATCTCTCAGGCGTAGCTAAGAGCACGCGCCAATATTTATAAATAATAACATAAAACAATATAGCGGTGGCTCGGAGATGCTACATAAATCGCGCCCCGTGAATAAATGGATTACTTGTGTACGCGGAGCGCCATCTAGCGGGGGGCGCGTAAAACTACACGGCCACGGTTACACCGAGAGATGAACAGAATGAAGGCAGTTTGTAAAGCAGATATATTCAAAAGACCGATTCTGGTACATATTATAGATCAGCAGATTTATTTTTTGCAGATTACTCAAGGAAACGACGTTAATTTATATTTTGCTAGACAATAATGGCTTCAAATTATTCTAAATCCGTTGCTTCCATGACATTTGACGAAGCCAATAAATTATCTGTCACACGACGGAGATATGTAATATTTGGGGAAGGGGGTTAGGACAAGTCTATTATGTTTGTTTTATCTTTAACAAAGTCAAAGTCAATAGGTTTTATTTCATTAAAATCTCAAGGATATGGAAACATAATGGGAGGTAGAGTCAGAAAGTGTCTAAAATAATTGGACAGCCCCAAATCAACTTTATTCATACATTTTTTTTAATAATGCTGTACAGTTTCACACAGCATCATTTAGCCCAAAACTAACCAGAGCTTGTATTATGGGATCTATATGACTGATAAACTACTTAAATATTTTTTTTGTTAATACATAGGTACATATACATAAAACACCCAGACCCGAAACAAAACATTTGTCCCGCGGCGGGAATCGAACCCGCAACCTACTGCGTCTCATCAGGCGGGCCTACGCCCACTGCACCACAGAAGTCGTCTTTGTTCAGCTTGGTGCGGTGTGACCGTGGTCCTGAGTTAGTGTTATTGCGTGGATTTTCCCGCTTCCGTACACGCATTCACTTACACCCCACTTATTGTGGGTAGTCGTAAAAATCTGACGGAATTATTTTAATAAATTGATTACTTACGTCTTCAAAACTACGGCCCTCTGTTTGAAGATTTGCTAGACTATTATTACTTGTGTTTTACGGCATCTTTCTTTTGAATGAGATTTGTATTCAGCTTTTGCCAATAGGTACTTTATAACAATGTTGTTTAATAAAAACCGGCCAACTGCGAGTCGAACTTGCACACTAAGTGTTCCGTACCAATATAAAACAAGGTTGTTGAATTTTTTTAATGATTTTTGCATGGCAAGTACTTACCTATATCTTTTAGGTTTGAACTTATTCTTTTAATTTTTCACGATGGGCCTTAGTGACACGCACTTAGCTTCATTCATTATTATTTCAATTTCATCAATTTCACGTAATTGGCTACTCTGTGAATTTTTCAACTAATTGCATATTATTATACGGTTAAGATACAGCCCTATGCAGAGACGGTAAGTAAGTTTAGAAGGGTCCTGTTGTCAGCCTTAGGATACAGAACCCTGAAAAGGAAATCAATATATATACCTCTAAAACTGTTCCGTTACCTACTGATTGGCGGATCAATGCACAGCCTAAACCATTAGTCCTAGAAGCATGAAACTTGTAGGGTATATTCCTCTTATGGTGTGCACTAAGAAAGGAATTTGGAAAATTCTACTCCTGAATGAAAAGGGCTGAAAATCTTTGTATGAAAATTCGTATTCCTTGAACTTACAGTATTGAAACTTCACATAAATATTCTTCAACCCAAATGATAAAATTCTTACATAATAATTTCTCCAAAATACCCCTCAAAAGGAGGGGGTGTTAAAGTCCAAGAGGTGAATCAACGCACAGTCTAAATCATAAGTCCTAGAAACGTAAAACTCGGAGGGTATATTCCTCTTATGGTGTAGGGATGCACTAAGACATTATACACATTGATAAATACATTTTTTTTCTAAACTACTCCTCAAAGGGGGTAGGATTTTACGTTAAGTTTGTTTAAGAAATGTTTAACGCGTGGTGCGATTTGCTGTAAATTTAGTTTGGATAGTTAAAATACAAAAGAACTGAATACGTATCAGGGTATTCAAAAAAGCGCTTAAGGGTGCAAGGCATGCAATTATTTCTGATGCACCTATCAATTATCTATCCTACGCGAATAAAACCGCGAGCATCGACTAGTCGATTCATAAACTTGTCACCCGTTATGTCTCAAGGGTTGTCTCACCTCTGCTCTTGCAAGCATCCACAGGTTACGGCAACCGTTTTCCTACGGTCGGTAGCCTTGTTTGTCACCGTCATGTTACTTTCTGTGCTCTGATTGGCTGAAACTACAGTTTCGACCAATCAGAGCACAGCAGGCGTGGAGAGACTCGCACGATAGTTGACAGAATTGTTTCCTAGCAAATTTTCAAACATTGCGTCTCTTGAGTCTGTCTACTCTATGAAAAAAAGTATTATAAGGTTGCCGTTGAATGGAGATAGCCCAAGATCTTAGTCAAGGCATTTTTTGAGAAGTCCTCTGTCTATAACTTCACAGGCTGACATGATGATGATCACTAGTAGCACTACAAGGATTGTTCTAATTAGGTATACGAGTTATTGTGCCAGTACATTGTCGGTAATTGAAATGCACCTTTTAAATGAGTCACAGCTACTCAGTGCTACGCGGGTGTTCCCTTAGGTACCCAGTAAGTTATGTTGCTCTGTCCGTCCAACTTTACGATCTCATTAGTACTAATAAGACTGCGGACTTTAATTTACAAGTCTGCGGTTTGAGATTGAGTGGCATGAAAGAAATTTATTGATATAATCTTTCGGAGTTCTAAGAAAATCACTGGAATATTTTCAAAGGATTCATGAAGAAAATTTTCCATGGTAAATAAAAAAAAACATTATTGTGTTGACTTCCTCAGACATTAGGTGCACAGATCATCACCTTAAATCACTGAATAATAAAAACAAGTTTGATACCAACTCAATATGTTTGTAGACCACACAAAGACGCATCTTAACGGGATTTTTAGGTTTACTTACAATATATTAGAATGAATGAAACAGTAAATTAGTAAGCTAATTTAAATAATCTGAAACGCAGAATTTTTGACAAAAAATATTTTTATCAGCACTCACTTAATCGTAAGAAAACATTTCAGAAACAAAAATGTTGACAGAAGTCATTATGAGCTTTAAAAACATACCCAGTAAGTCCAAGTTTCCATCGCCACCGATGTCTCTTATCCTGCTTACGCAGAACAACGAAAGTACGAAACATCTCAAAGATACAGCTTGTGAAATGTTCAACAATTTAATAACAAAATCATTTTTCTAAGCACAGACACTACTTTCACGTATAAAATCTCAAGTTTAACTGGCAATATGTCACGCAGCTTTCTCTTTGCTCGCCAAAAAAAGTTATTTGAATTTTTATAGAAAATTGGGTCAGTTTGTCTTTCCTAGAACCGCTTGGCTTCTTTCTTCTCAAAGTTGGTAAACAAATGTTTTGTTCGAAATTCAAATTAGGTGTCTCATTTGCATTACTTTGTATTGTTTTGCGCAAACCCTTTACCCAGTGCAATATTTTATTCTAATTTCAAACAGCAGAAAGGCCGACTGATTTTACCCGACAAGGCTCGCTTTAGTTAAATAGGTAGGTAGGTACTTGGGTAAGTAGGTACCTATTTTCATACCTACATCAACAATAAAATGCTCAACACATGAAATCTTTCTTTACTTATTTATGATGGACGGGCATCCTCAGGTCTACTTCGATACGTAAATAGGTATGTATAGGTACCTAAGCAGCTACCAGGTAGGTATCAAGTAACAGGACTTAGTCAGAGAAATATCTAAACAACATATTTTGATAAATTCCCATTACAACATCAATACCTAAACATGATTAGTTAGGTAAGTTTTTATTTAAACTTAAAAATCTCGTCACAAACACTTTTTATTTTTTATGGATTCTCTCGGAAATTATTGCGGGCTTTGTTGGAACTTTTTTGTAGGACTCTTTATTTTAATGAAATCTGCAAAATATTAACGTAAGTACATACTCACCTGAATAATATAATTTATTTTATTTTGCTAGACTCGGCTGTCTTTACCAAAGTGGACTAAAAGTCCACCAAAACCGTACATTTTATAAATATGCACGAAAGCGCCATCTAGTGAAAGGTGGTTGAACTCTGTGAACGTAAAGCTCGCATTCATTCGGAAGGGAATTTAGTAGGGAGAAACGATATTTTATTTTGTAGATAGATTTGTAGAATTAACAAGAACATAAAATAATATTTTGCAACGCTAAATTGAAGCTATTTCCACTGAGAAGATATAGGTAGGTAATACAAAATACATGTAGCTGACCAGAATTGAATATTCAACTTTAATTCCGCTTGCAGAAAATTCTAGGTACCTACTTAGATAGTACAGTAAATACTCGTACTTACTAAATAGATACATGTGGAGGTACCTACTTCCTTGTCTATTTTTAAAAACAAAAATACGGTTTAAATACCAACATAGACGAAAAAGTTAAGATTTACTGTGAATAGTGCCCTCTGTACTATTACATCGGAACGTCGTGATAGAAACAGGGGTCACAAACTTTTTTTGTTTGGCATTCCATGACTCCAGACTTTCTTATTTTACTCCTTCAGAGAAAAAATATAACTTTTCTATAACTTGGTAGAAAGGTAAAACAATAAAAAGGTATTGCGTGGTATATATGTATTTGTAGTAATGAATAGTAGGTAATAATTTGAACGTTATGTTTATCTACATCAACCTGGAAAGTTGCGATTGATATTATTTCTGTAAGGAAATAAAATCAAGTAAAACTCAGGTGATGTTGTTTTTATCAGTTCAATTATGATCTAAGAAGCTGTCGATGTAGGTGCTACGCAGTGAAGCATGTGGGCAGGTGCTAGTGTTTAAAAAAAATGTCTACATAGATTTATTTTATTTATTTCAAGGATTTGAAGTCAGTATCAGGACAGTATCCAAGAATGAATTCTTTTGGTATGTACCTACTCAAATTTTATCAAATAACATTACATTACAAACACTTGAATGAGAATGTTACCTACTTGATACTGCACCCAAAAGAGAACGGCCGATAAATCGCTGTAATATTAAAAATATACAACACATTTTTTTTCAATGCTAGAAGTAAAAAAAACATTATAATTAAGTTAATTTAGTTATTATAGTAAAAAACAAAATAAATGCCGAATAGTTACTATGGTGGCTACATATCAAATTTGAAACAATCATTTATGAAATCGATAAAAAACAGAGATAAGTAGCCATATTTTCAATTTCTAAAATAAATGCCTTTCGGCTGGATAAAATCTTGTTAGAAAACCAAACGTTGGTGAGGTCTGGTATGGCTTACCCTCCCAATCATTATAAGGATACAAACGCACACATTAACATTCTTAGCATGTGTGCTTTAGAATTTCAACAGGCCATTGCCTCGCCGTCCTTTCGGCGCCATGTTAGTTTATTTTCTATCTCTCTCACTCTTCACTGATCTTTTATTGGTCCAATGAGACAGGTGATTCATCCTATCTCTTTTCAGAGATGGGTGAGGATCACAGCGTGATTCTCTCCATTTGAGGGGAATGGTAAAAATAACAAAGCATGGCGATGTCGGTTCCTGGCGCAATCGAGCGGACATTATTGGAATATTTTGATTATGGCGGGACAAACTTCGGCCGGTTGGGGAATTGGGTGTGGTTTAAAACCGGATTATTATTAACTCTACCAACGACTCTACATTCATGAAGCAGCGCTGTTATAATCTGACCTTCGGATTTTCAAGCTATTACCTATAATTTATACAAATGCTCAGTATAAAAGAACAAGTTTTTCTTTAGGTAAGTTACACCCGCTGTTGGTTTTAGTAGAAAATAAATTTGATTGAGATCAACACAGAGCCGAAACAGTGGACCTTACTTAGAAATATTTTTTAAACAATGATAAGCTACTTAGTACATGTGTCATTTCAAATTTAACAGAAAAACAAAACAATGTTTAACTAAACAATTGTTGAAAAGCTTAAAAAGTAGGTAAATAAGCATGTAAAGCCCTTCTAATACTTAAAGGTTTTTAAACAGTTGATAAATTAACTGCTTTGGCTCTTTCTGTCAGTACCTATGTGTTAACAAACTCAAGGGTAGAAAACAGAACGCAACTTTACTGTAGGTACAATAATCTTTATAATTAAGACCCCGAGTACGCCAAAAGTTCAAGCAGGTAGGTTCCTTTTAGGTACTCGTATGCAGTACCTAGGTACTAAGGATTTTCCAAAATTCTATACCTAGAAGGTGAAGGGAGAAATGTGTAATGTAAAAACAAAACGGGGCAAAGTCACGGGGCGTTTCACTAGTCATCATCATCATGAACAGACTGTAGAAGTTAGGCCTCCCAACCACCGTATGCATAAGAATAAAATTATAAGTCAGTATTATAACAATATACCTAGGTAGGTATATAGCCTTATCTACAGTCGGGTAGAAAGTATCTACCTACCTAAAAGTAAAAGCGATGGACTTTAGGTACTTAATGTTAAAAAAATTGTACCGGTTTGTAAATTTATTTCTTACCGTTTAGGCAACGTTTTTCAAACGTGCGAATGATATTCCTTTCTTCATACCATCTTGATGAGATCTGAAATAAACGCAAAGAAGTCCAAGTAAGATTGTATTCTTTAAAAGCACAAGAATATATACGCCGATTCTTCGTGACCAAGCTTAAAAACTAAGGTCTTACTATTGCATATGTCAATATAGGAGACGGACACGTCTTTGCAGCAGATGGGCCCATCCCTATTTGCCTTAAATGTTAAAAAATTATCGATGTTGAATAACAGTAGGTACAAAGATTGTATTGATTTCCAGTTTCTCAACGCCACACGCTAAGGGCGCGGTCAAACTGACACGTTGGCGGTGGTAGAGGCAGCGGTGATCATCACCTTCACAAGAACTTTGACAATCTCTTTAAGCCAATTTCTCTTTTTTCGCCGCGGCCACCGCAACCGAGTCAGATTGATCGGGCCTTAAGTTTAAAAAAAAAATATCTATTATCTTTTTGGTACACATCCCTAGCAGTTAGGTATCTTTGCTTTAGGCACCCCGCCTTCATTTTTATACCATAAAAGTACATAGCAACCTAAACGTAAATTATTTGTAAGTAATGATGGAATTTCACGATGTTCATGTGAAAGAAACATTGAGTTCAAAATAACGTAATGTTTATTCAAATAACGTGAATAAAGTTAGTTTCACCTATAAGTAAGGGTAGGTAATAGATCAAACTCACGAAACCTATTGGCTATTGATCTATTGCTGCTGTATTGAAAATTAGTGCTAAAACATGTTGACAAACCCAACAACGTATTGTAGGTACTCGTAGGTGGGCCCGATGAACCAATATCTTAAAGCAAGATAGAAAACCAAGATCGTTCGTCGTGGCACTCTTTAGGTGGATCTATGTAAAAATAACTTATAAATAGAAGTTATTTTTACGAAAAAAACTCCAACTTATTTATTGACTAGACTCATTATATGATAGATAGGTAGTTATTTTTTTTATTCAACACATACAACAACCTCTGTGGCACAGTGGGCGAAGGCCCGCCTGAGACGCAGAAGGTTGCGGGTTGGATTCCCGCCGCGGGATAAATGTTTGTATCTGCAAATATTTGTCTCGGATCTGGGTGTTTTCTATGTATGTATGTATTTACAAAAAATGAATATAAGTAGTATATCAGTCATGTAGTTCCCATAACACAAGCTCTGCTTACTTTGGGGCTAGATGATGCTATGTGAATATGTCCAGCATTAACTATTTATTTTATACGATACAGCACACATACGATAGGTATATCTATTACAGCGCCCCTTGTGAGGAGTGGCTATGGTTAGTATTTTTCGAACGAAACGTTGCTCGGTTGCTGTCCCTATCCTCAAAGGTTTGCTGGAAGAAAACTCTTGTTAGGGTTAAGCTCGTCTTTGTACATGTCCTATATGTAAGCTTTTTTGCCTGTATTATCTGTGTGTACAATAAAGACTAAAGAATAAAGGAAAATAATAAAAACTGTAAAAGCGATAAACACCCGTAAAATTTATAATTTGGCTATGGCTTTTCGAAAACCTTCTTTGAAAATTGTAAATTACCGCATTACAGTCTTTGAAGCCGTTTTGGAGAATATTAGTAGGTATTGATAGCAGAAAAATACACTAACTAACGAACAAAAAACCTCATACTCCTAACAGCTAACTAGCTACTTGGGTCTTGGATAAAAATGACGCACACATCAATAATGTGTAATAACGGCCACACCTCTTTAAGTAGGAGGCGATACATACCTAGGCAGTAGGCGCTCGTAGCAGCTTAACCAGATAACCTTCTAATATATCCAGTGACTTTAAGTAGGTCAGTCTTCTGTGTAGGTACAGTATCTTATATGTCCTTTAAAGGACATTCAATTAGTAGAAAATAAATAAAGTGTCAAATACGTCTCGAAACACCATGTTAGGGTCTCGAAGTTGCCTCATCACTTAAGAACCAAATTTCGTTGGCAGTTCCTACCGAGCCTCCTACTCGCTAACGAATATTTCTTGGTTACATGAGGACACAATTTTAGCTATATTGAAGCTATATTCAATATAGCTATAGGCTTAATTATTATAAAAAAACCTCATAGTAATTTTAAGAAACCTTAGTAGGTATTCAATAACACCGACTGACGAACTGACCGGATCATGTCAGGACCGGATTTCAAAGATACATGACGAAACTAGAAGGAATCTGTTTTCGCCATTCGGCTTTAAAACCCCAAAAACCTGTCATTTTTCCAGAATTGATTTAAGGACATCGGTCCACAAAATGGCATAGGCCTTTAAATAGTTCTTAGTTACCTAACAAAGCATGGTGATATTTTAGTGGAGCCTTTTATACATATTTAAGAGGCTTGTTAAGAGCGCGCAGCTGGTTACAGATCCATTCATAAATTAGTTTCATAGTACAAGCCAGTAACCACCGTATAAATGTGCACTTGAGAAACTGAACTCCGCTTAATTACTAAGCAGTAAGTATACTTCAAAGCGAGACGCGAAAAATATATTACTATTTTTTATAAAATAAACTATCATCCATGAAGCTCTGGTCGTTAAAGAATGCACGCGTCGTGGACAACAAATTGTTTCCCTTTCTCGTCTACCCATGCCGCAGGCCTTCGATCAACCTAAAACTAACCCTCTTAATAATAACTACGTACCCTCTTATTCGTAATCACTCACTTTGGTAGGTCTTGTGGCTGAACCAGTTTGCAAATAAGGGACGCTAAATGACGCGTACTGTAGCAATGCAGTAACATAGGATATTTACAGCCAGTCGTAAGATAAGCTTTACTTAGTGCATGTCGGCCCGCCGGACCGACACTCCTTTATGGCGACTTAAGAACCTGTTTGCACTAACCTGGTTATGTTTGGTGAACTGGATCCCAGTACCTAGAGCTTTGATATTTTGTGACATGAAAAGACTTGTAAACTTAAAATGCACTAAGCGGAAAACACTATAATATTGATCAACATTTTTCAAACAAACCCCAATAAAAAGTTTAAAAACCCTGGTTCTCAATTTACACCCTTTAGTTTAATCTTCGAAACTACTAGGAAATTCAAGAAAATAAATCGTTGATATAATGATATGATTTTTTTTAAATTTCTTGAAAACGGTTTTATATAGTTAATGCTATTTTAACTTTTATTTAAACAAAAGGTGAGTTAATGACTAGATTATTTTACAAGATTATGATTATGATTATCTATTCTCGGGCCTGGGTGTTTACTATGTATAATATGTATGTATTTACAACAAAAAAGTATACCAGTAGTATATCAGTGATGTAGTTCCTATAACATCAAGTTATGGGAACCGACACAAGAAGAATAAGGGGAGGCCTATGTCAAGAAGAAGACTTCTACAGACTGTTGATTATGATGATTTGTATTGCGTTTAACTGTTCGGAATTTTAGTAAAATAGATTTATAACGACTAACTAATACACAACACCGTTAAAATATTCCGAAGTTATTTAACATTATCTATTCCACATCATGAAATTCGCAAAGTTCGCTTACACTAAAACGTCCACATAAACGTCAACGTGTAACCTTAAGAGGATAACCTACAAGTGAAGTGAAAATTGCAGCATTAAAAATGTTTACAGCGCCATCAAAGGTCAAGACGTGTACGCGACTCGAACTCGATTCGAACTCGCCTCGATCTTGATTGTGCCTACACTACACATTACTCATGACACGCCCTAACATCGTAAAGCCGTGAATTTGTAAAAGTGCTTTCCAAGATACGTCGAATTTAAATTAGTTTAGCGTGTTGATATCAGGGTGTCTTCTTTACAATTATAAATCTTACCTGCCACGTGAAAATAAATGAAAAATAAAAGAAGAGTTACCTGTGATTACCTACGGTAAAATAAAAGAAGCACATTTAACTTTTAACTTTATTTATAGGCAACTTTATTAACAGCAATTTTTCAGGTTTTTTCATACTTACTACTTATCTAACGTCGGTGTGCCATGTGGCATGTGGCAAACATGCCATGTCCATGTCGTATCCAAGACGTATAATCCACTCTTTTACATAACCGCTAGCTGTTTTACAAAACCGCACTAATTTTTAAAGTAGCGTATAGACATTCAACCGGGTTGTATCTCGGATAAACAAAGCGTTTCATGTTTACGAATGCGGCTGACAATATGTAGCCATTATACAAATTACAGCGCCGTTTTGGTAATTAAAAAAACCTAAGTACATAGGTGCCTAACCTCTCTTCTGTTTACAATATGGCTAAACATTGGTAGACTTTTTGTTAAAGATATTGCAATGACATTCCGGTTAGACGTACGCCACTTTACAAAATAGTGTCGTTTTGGAAAACAGCTAGCGATTATATAAAATAGGTAATTAAGCAATTCATCTGCAACTTCCACAGAACATAAGTCGCGTCTAGACAAACGATAGCTTAGGGCATTGGGTGGACAAAATAACATACAACATACGTATCGCAGGTTCAGTAATTTGTCAACAGACTAAATAGGAACGTATAATTATCGTGACAAACGTTTCAGGCTCAGTATGAATGTGTAAGCCTCATGTGATTGATACGCAATAAACTGAATTTATTACAAGACCGCTATAAACCGAACCCAAACGTCTAATCATCTATTAATCGAAACGCATCAACACTATCAAATAATACTTGAAAGGACAAGCAATAAACATTCTAATAGCGTAGCGAAATCTGTGTGATTGCAATTTTTCTGTCGAATTACTAACCATAGAAACCTTTGGAGAAAATGCCATTGGTCGTAAATGATCGCACATTTTCCAACAGTGTCCACAAACCTAGACAGATTGCTTTCTCTTTTAGCGTTCGAGATCTAATATTCTTAAAGCAAAATAGGTATCAGTCATTATTGAGTTATCTATTGATCGTTTCCAACGGTCTTTATATGTATTAGCTGTTTATTGGTGTAGTGTCCATCAAACAAGTTGAACTTACTCATTGAGAAAGTATAGGTACAGAAAAAACTAAAACATGTGTAAGTATTAAATGCCAACGGTTCATACCTTCTTTTCAACCTATCTACCCGCAGATTTAATACATTCTCGTAAGCAAGCTTCATAATATTTTGCCTCTGAAGTAGCCTTTTCCAAGCGTGACCAAACAAAAAATAATAAAACTCACGGAAGGAATCACAATGCCTTAACCTACCGCAAAAATTGTATTCAATGTTTCTTTGTTTATCGTATAGTGGTATAGTGGATCATAAAGCAATGAGCGTTGAACTTTAAATCGGTTGATTACGGGTTTTCAATGGTTCAATGCGAATATTAGTCAATTCATTGTTGGCTGAGCCATTGTTTCTGGAGGCTGCATGCTTTAATATGAGGCGTGCTGCTACGGTAAATTCTTAATGATTTCCTATATACCTACTTGCCTGTATTATATAGGTAGCAAATACAAATAAAAACATACCTTTACTGTGTAATAACACTGCCTGTAGCTTTGGACACTGCCTGTCGCTATGTAGATACGCTTTTTTATAATAATGAATGTCATATTTGGGCACGAAGTAAAACAGTGTCTAATAAAAATGCTAAGTTATGATTGTCGTTTTCTTGAAAGCATTTAAAGTGAATACAATTCAAATCATTATAATCCTGATATCAAGTTATAAAACCCGTACTGTAAACTGATACGAACATATCCGAAACAATAATTCAAATCAAGTTGGTATGTAGTACCTACAGTCATAAATATCGAACTGTAAGATAGATGGCCGTAAGATACGTAATGTACCATTCAAAGGCTATTCGTATCGAGATCGCCCAAACACCGGTTGTTTGGCGATGTTGTAAATCAAATCATCAATTATCGACAATCGTTTACACTTGTGACGCCGCCGTGTAAACAATTCGAACATTAAAACTTGCTACCTACATTTACGACTATTCAATTTGGGGGAAAATCGATTTTATTCGCTCGGTTTTCAATCGGATCGCTTGTAAAGTCGCGCGCGAGTTTATGGTATAGGTATTTTTCTATGCGGAAGTGGTCGACGGATACGATGCAAACTAGGAAGAGATTTGTAAAAACCAAGAAATCTTCAGTTAGTTTATTAACCTTAGGTTGATTTTATTGAAATTATATCTGTATTGCGCGTCAGTTAATTATAAAACAATATATGTAGCTAATTCTTTTGCTTGAAGATAGATAAAGCTAGATATAGGTTCAACAATAGTTAGTAAGTTTAATAAATGTTTGTGTAGTAGAAAATTACATCTAAAATGTTTGACAGATATGGTAAATAACGCAATTGAATTTTACTTTATTCAATTGCGTTATTTACCATATTAGTTGAGTCATTTTTCAATAATTTACCAGTGAACTCTATGTATTAAGGAGACAATAAAAATTTTCATAACTTACCTACAATAAAATCGTCATTATTTTGATTAAAATATGACACAGCACTAATCAGAGGTCTTAAAATTAGAGCAAGACACTTAAAATCACTCTTAATTCTATTCCCGAGTGTGACCAGCGGAGTCATCAATGCAACTGAGCAATCGTCCTACAATTGTATCACATACGAGTATATTCATTCTCCTAACAAAACACTAACAAATTGATATGTTTATCTACAAAGGACTATAAACTCATTCAAGGCCCACCCTTTATTAAAGGGATCCACCCTTCTGATTCAAAAATTGCAAAATATAACATAAATAATAAAAAAACTCCGCTCCCCTCTCTGTGATATAATTTTGGCTAACTCATAGTTCCGGGGAAATGTTCCGTAAAGATACTTTGAAATTTAAATGCCTGGGATACATTATTCATGAAGATTTTCCCCTAAAACTGCCCTTTACATGAGAACTAGTCTTGGCAGCACCATCATGAATATAATAACCAACCAAGCGAAGTATCCTATCCGTTGTTTTTTATTTTTAAATAAACCAAGACGTTTCCTTCTCAGAAAACTGTACTGCTTATTGTTAACCTAAACTAGACGCGTTTCGCAAAACTTTTTACAATCTAAAAATGTTATGAAGCTGTTTTTTAATCGTTTTTACACTCCCACAAGCGCCACCCTTTCCCGTTTGAGGCAACCCTAAAATGGATGACACGGCTATTAAAAGACAAAAAGCAAAGTGGAAATAGGGGTGCTCTGTGTTTTAATTTGGGATGATGGTTTGATGGGAAAACTTTAGATTAGTTGCAAAAAAAGTTTAAGCTGAGTTGTAAAGTAAAATTAAAGCTTTAAAGGAAAATCAAATCGATTTTAGGTTTGTTGTACTTATCCATAATTAAATTGTAAATCCGCGTGAGAAGCTGAAGTCCAGCAAAACGTCGATGCTTTATGCCCACATTATTTACCGTGGTTTGTGACAGTATTTTCGAAGTCTCGAAGCATGTGCGTGTGGTCTCCTATCACTCACTACTGTCCGGAAAACTTGCAATCAATTAAACTGTCTATATCACATGAACCAAGTTTAACAAAACTCGTTAAAAAGCTAGCTTTGAAAGGAGTTCTTTAAATACCTTTCGACAAATTTTAACACAGCTCCCAGCAATTTTTGGTTTGTAACAAAACTATTTGTGCACCCTTTATTTTTCACTGTGGAGGTACTTTATTTACTTCATATTTTCATTTCCTCACAATTAGGGGAACTACACTGCTCCAGTACCACTCACAAACTAAGCTTTACAATCAATTTAATTCGTATTACAAAATAGCTCAAAATTTAAATAATTATCACAGGGCAGTCGCGTGTGACTACCTAATGAAACAAGAGCCTTGAGGCTGACACCTTAATTTATTTCTAGTCATAATTAAAACGTCACAGAATAGTAAGCCCTTTCATAAATTATGAAAATTGTACTTAAAATCGGACTAAGTTATGAGATTCGAAGCAGTTACCTATAATGTCATTCGTGTATTTATTTATGAGACATACTTCCTCTGATCCCAGGGTCGCATGAACACGATATCCACTCTGTGGCGTAGTGGGCGAAAGCCCGCCTGAGACGCAGAAAATTGCGGGTTCGATTTCCGCTGCGGGATAAATGTTCGTATGATTACCTAATGTTTGTTTCGGGTTTGGGTGTTTTATATATATAATATGTATGAATTTACAAAAAAAAGTATATATCAGTCATGTAGTTGCCATAATACAAGCTCTGCTTAGTTTGGGACTAGTGTTGGATGCTGTGTGAAAAATGTCCAGTATTATTTATTATTTATTTATTTGCACTATAAAATCACCTTATTTTAGACACTAATTAGGTTCTCTATCTTTATATAAACAATGGCCTCGATTCTGTAGTTCACTAACTAAACTAATTTTAAACTGTAGCTCTCTTTTACTGATAATGCAAGCAAGAAAGAGATAGCTACAATTTTAGTGCTGTCAAATTAGTCAGATTTGAGTTTTCCATACAAATTTAGTCGTCATTTCAAAACATGCTGACTATAAACACAAAGAAAAGCGGCACGTAAACTGATTTGACAGCACTAAAATTGTAGCTATCTCTTTCTTGCTTGCACTATCAGTAAAAGAGAGCGACAGTTTAAATTTAGTTTAGTTAGTGAACTACAAATCGAGGCCATTGTCACTTTACCCAAATCCATCTTATGTTCAATAAATTTATTTATTTAAATCATATACTTTTTCATACAAATCTTCAATAATCGCCAGTACAAGTAAAAAAAATTGAGTTCTTGTTGAAATCATCATTATATTTTAACAATATGGTTACCTCCTCATTATCCCACAGTTCTGAAAGTACGAAGGGATGCTGAGAGGATACCGGGTCTATATTTAAATCGTGTTTTTGTTTCCCCGGTTAGTTGTTGGGGCACTAATTCCGTAGTTTACGACTGCGCCTGCCAGATCAGGCGGGCCCAGATGCCGCTCCCACGCCGTAGGGCTAATCCACACTAGTAAATTTGTTACAACACTTTCAGTGACAGTGGTTTACGTAATATTACGTGCCATAAGCAGCGGCTTTTACGAAATTACGTAACAAATGACAGTGACATTGTGATGAAACAGTCAGTATTTTTGTCACACTAAACTGATAAACTCTCTAACGGATTTTCACGACCATTTTGAATTAAGAATATCATTGAATTTGATGAACAGATGGTATTGCCCTAAGTAGAGCAATAACCAATGTCATGTCGTCAATAAATCATATTATTTTGCAAAGCAAGCACAAAAAAAACAATCATGGAATCAAAGAAAGTTACCATCTTTTATATACTCGTCAAGTCAATACCATTTATCAAGTAAGTTGGACCATATTTTTTAGTGGAAAGCCTATAAAAAAAATGGTAATAGTATATAAAATATTAACATTTAGTAAAAATAGTTTTTTTTACTAAATGTTTACAATCCCAACGTGTTTTCCATCATTAATTCTATGTTTTCCATCGGTTTCAGAAAACTACATTAGTCGTCGATAAATAGTAACGGACAAACAAACGTACAAATAACCTCTTACAAACATAGACTGAGGCAAACCGGTTTTCTATTCATGTTTTTCTTCAACAATTCGACTTGTGTTAGTGCGTAATTATTATTTTTTATTAGAAAAATCTATTGTTGCATGACCGACTTCGAAACCACAACCTTCGTATGACAAGTCGAGGTACCGCCCTCTGAGTGTGAACAACCAACCTATATAACATAAGTTTTAGGTTCATATAACTGAATTTCTATGAAAAAGACATCAACGCGTTGTTGGATTATATGTGAGAGAATTGTTTTTGGCATGGAATCTAGGCTCATCCGTCATTTTTACCTCCTAATATAGTAAAGCTAAAGGGAAAGATAAGGTAGGACATCAGATTATCCGACGTGATTCCTAAACGCCCTTTCTAATATTGCCTAATTCCTATGCCTATTCTACTGACCGATCTGATGATGATCATCATCATCAGATAGAAAACCACAAAACGCACCCCAACAGTGGACTTCTATATACCTATAGGATATTGATAATGATGAATAAAACTCAGGTATGTACGCTTGTGTGCACAAGACTTTACTTTCTTTATGCTTGTGCATATAGAACCAGGGATGTTTGGAATATCGAAAGCCGAGTCGAATAATTTTATCGATATGAATATGGAAAAATGATTAGATTTTCCGATAGACTTTCATCACTTTCTCTCAGACGTGAATTTGAGTGGAAAAATCGTTTTTGATAGGTATATTCTGAATACTTTTTAACCAAGTATTTGTCGGTCAGTTGGAGCATTAGAACTATTCATACTATTTTAATTTTATTATATATATTATTCTCGTTCTCATTCTCGTCCTCAATTAAACGGGTATTTACTCAATTACTCATACTTACTTTAAACACTGAACAATCACCTAGGTACATAACATTGCAGTATTTTGATGATAAACCAAATATGAAATGATTTAAGGCCGCGCAAAGAGCGGTGGCGATGTAATAGCGATCAGTAGAATTTGTATAGAGGCGTCCACACTGACGCGATTTTTTACAACCTTTTCAGCAATTTGATCGCCACCATAACCGCCACCACCAATGCCACCATACAATTGATGGTGGCGTTACACAAGCTCATAAGTAGGCATCTTGTATCACAAAAGTAATCAATTAAAAATTGCTCTCGGTCCAGTTGAGTTGTGCCTTAAATATAGAGATGTGTTAGTTACTAAACATGAATTCTGTGCCTTCATACTGAAGAACCTAATGTGTGTATCTTATATTTAAAAGCAGTAAGCTTGTAATAAATTCATCACTGTGACTGGCTCCAAAGGGTTTATCTGTTTACAAGAAAATAAGAACCATTTCCCAGAACATTATAATTATTCATAATTACATTTACAACCACATTTGGTTTGAATAATTAAGGCGAAAGGCAATGAAAGTTTGAATTTAATAATTCTTAAAGTAGGCACGAGTCAGAGTCAACCAGTCATAATGTATAAGCTACCTATCTGTTATAAATCGTAGCTTTTTATGTACCATTAAAGCAGTTTTATTAGTTATTAACACGTGTTAAGCGGCTAAATACTAAACATTTGTAGAAAACTACGATAATTAAGGTACGTGTAATACCCTATTGAATCCGTTTTGTAAAAGCCGATTATGAAAACTGATACTACGGAAAACTGATAATCCAGATGTATGAATAATTTAGGGCAAAAGTAATAATAGATTTTCGGAAAACATTTCTAAGTTGCCAAAATATACTAAATAGACCTAAGTTTTCAAATAAACTTCGTAACGGCTGAACTGGACCGATTCCGATGAAATTTGAAATAGATATTCAGGTACAACGCGAACAATATTGGAGCTAAATTAAAGTTGTATATCAAACGCTTATATATTGCGTATAATCCTAAATAGCACCAATTCTATAGATTATGATCACCTAAATCTAATCAAATAAGGTTTATATTTGAAAGTAATGATTAGACCTGCCTTCCTCTCGGAGAACTTACTTAGCCACGAGATGCGTTTACTTAGCGATCACTGTATTGTTTTATTGCATGGTACTTATATTGTTAAACGTGTATACGTGGCTTTATGTTAGATTGGAACGACATCAACGGAAAACCTTGTAGGTTATTTCCTATGTCCATGACGAACAGTACCTAGCTCAACATAATGAAACTAGTTCCTCGCACAACGAACAAATTAGTTTTTTGCTATTCTTTAGTAAGTATGTATAGAAAGGTAATTTTCAAAGATAATTACAACTTAAAGTACAGACAAAAGTTTTTGGGTTAAAACTAAATATAAGTTTTAGTTTAAAAAAAATTATATACTGAACTGAAAAATATATCATTTATTAGAATGATATATTAAAATTATTAAAACTTTGTTTATTATATTATACTCTCACTATATTTATAGTTCGAATTTAATTGAAAATTATTCTTGTGATAGCTAAACTCATTACTATTCCTCCGATAATGAATTTTCAACAATCAGTCTCAAATTAACGTTAATAACCAGCATAAATCAATTATTCATTTAAACACTCATCGACTTTTAAATCGTAATAAAATGCACAAACGGCAGTCAATGTATTTATTGCCTTTAAGTTGTAAAACGATATTACACGCCATAATGACGTGTGTTATTGGCATTTTTTCACCCATTTTACTATCAATGACCACACAATCAAAAGTTTATGTTTGTTTATTATCCAAATTAGCCATTCATTATACTTTTATATTTATCGTAGGCTTACTTTTTAGAAGACTTACAAATACTCCATACAAACGGTTATTTCTCACGGTTTTAAAATAGGTACGTTTCGAACTTGCAGCGCATTTCACACATTATATACTGCCCATTACCTATATACATAAAATGAACGAGTTTTGCAAGAAACGGTTGGCAATATTGTTGTCCGATGCCACATGCACCAGACCGTATAAATTTGCGCTTGATTTATTTATTGCTCACAGAATATCAACAATACGACCTTTTTTGTTTAAAAGTGAAAAGGATTTTTCCCTACTAAAGGATGTCTGAGTATTGTATGTGCACCCTTATGCAAATCAGTACGCTGAAACCGAAAGTGTAGACTCGTAACAAAAGCACAAACTTGCGTAACCTATACATAAATTATCGACACGCATCACACAAATTAGGAGCGCTTTTGCAAAGGTTTTCCAAAACCAGACAATACCAGTTTAAACTGTACAAAAAAACAATCATCGCCCGCATTGTCTCGGTATTTCGCTCGTTATAAAGCACTGTTTCCATAAAAGGGTACGATTTGCATAATATTGTTATCACTCTCTTCGGTTAAATATTTTGTGTGTTTGCGGTAAAGTACTTTCGTTTTTAGGTTTTACGTCCTTTATAGTAGCTATTTGGAGTTCGTCCGAAGCAGTTGAGTGCGTGATTTGTGATAATTTTGCGAAGTTATAATTCAAGAGCAAGCGGAAACGTTATAAATGGCGGTCGTGTTATACATATTTCGATAAGTACGTTACCAGTTGTTGTGATTTATATTCAGGTGTGTTCGTGTTACCGGATAGTTAAGTTTTTACTGTCACGATAGAGAGGGTCCCTTGTCGGATGTAGGTACCGCTTGTTCGATACCGGTGCCGCCGAGGCGACGACAGGCAACGACGCGGTATCAGCTATGTATCTACTCACAGGCTATCTTGTATATGTAAGTGTCACGTTTAGAGCCCATTTATTGCTTTTTGGTTGCGTACAGGTATAAAACTACTATTCGAATATATAGAGGGATTTCAACACCCGTGAGAATGTTGAGAGGTTTTGATGCGATAAGATCTGTCGAAATGCATATTTTGTTCGCATTTACTTACAACAAAACAGATATACGCTTAAGAATAAAAAAACATATTTATTGATATATAAAAAAAGAATACTAGATAGGTAATATTAATGTTCCAAATTGTAAAAAAGTAAAAACATCACAACATGCATTATTTAACTAATATCTATTATGAAGTTTATAGATATAATATAGCACAAAAATATTTGCGAAGCAAGCAAATATTTTTGTGACTACCTGAACAACCTGTCCTGGAACAATATATACCTATATGTTTCTATGTATATTTCTATATTTGTCGGACGATAACTGCCGAACCGTTTATTCAATCTTAATGAAACTCGTTACACTATTAGAATTTGTAAGAAATGAGTCTGTCGAATGAGCTTAAACTCATACCCCTCCTTTTGATAGAAGGGTAAAAATAGTATTTCGCGAGATCACAGTTCGTGGTGAACTTATAAAATATCCTGTTAGTATCATACTAAAAGTAAAATGTGGCGAAATTATTAAAATAATCTATTTATGATTCAAACACAATGTCATAAATTTACTTCAGTTTGACATAAAGGTCGCATAACATAATAGGTTCATTATTATACCTAACACATCCCACCACTTTTTGATTGACTGACTTGGACCTTCCGGCGTTTGCATGTATGTTTGTTAGTCAGACTATAACTACCGAGCCGTTTAGTCAACCTTGATGGCACTTGGTTAGTAGGTTACATCACGAGATCTCAGTTCGTGACCAATTACTAGTCCTACTAATACTATAAACGCGTAAGTTTGTGAGGATGGAAGTTTGTTGCTCTTTCACGCAAAAACTACTGGACGGATTTTGATGAAACTCTACAGTAATATAACTTATACATCAAAATAACACATAGACTACTTTTTATCCGGGTACCACGCGGGCAAAGCCGTGGGCAGAAGCTAGTAAAATATAAAACAAAGTATAAGACAAATAGCTTCGTACAATATCTTACAATCTACACATGAAAAAAAAACTTTTTAGATTCACGAACTACGAGCTAGGTAGGTAAGCATTCTGCAATCGATGGAATGTGTTTTTGCAATCTAACAATTTTACAAATAAATCTGTAACCGACACCCGAATTCCATCTTATAAATTAAAACCGCACCATTAAGCCCGAAAGTTTCAGTCGCAATTTACGACACAGAAAACGAACCTATAAAAAATTGTGCCTACCCGCACAAACGAAAATTTGATTTATCGTCTCCGTTATAGAGATATATCTATGTAGTGCAATTAGATGGGTGCGGGTAGAAATTAGATTGATTTATGTTGATTCGGAGTAATCATGGCGGGACAGCACAGCCTGTGATCCGCCAAGTAATTCTATTTTATGACATCCCCTGATGAATAATCGCTTGCGGTTTCTTCGCCATCTTGAATTGAGTTGCTATTGTGGTCGAGTAAATCCGCAAAACAGAGACATTCACTTAGACAAAGACTTAAACATACGCGCTTTGATTTCTATATCTAGCTATTTTTATTTATCACACATTTCAGAAGCAAAAAATATTGTTAAAATCTTGTAGGTATCACATTTCTTACAAGCAAACAGCAATAGTAACGTAATTACTAAGTAATTATTAAATCTTAATTAGTAATTACCCTCCCGGTTCTCGTAATATATACTTCATCAAATCAAGTATTGAACAATATTTCTGCCGTTTTCTTTACGCAGTTTGATAAACCTAGAGATTTTAATTTAACGCTTGATTACATTTCATTAACGGGCATTATTGTGTTGTAACACGTATTTCTATTGCTATCAAACCAATTTCTACGCTATCGAAGCAATTTCTCTGTTTAATTACTGTAACCATTCTATAAACAAACCACATAGCCAATTATAAAACAGTATTATGAAGTTTTTCGGATGAATTATGAGAAATAATAATAGGAAATCTCTAAACTAGAAACGAATTTTAAATAAATAGCGAGTTAGCTTTATAAACCATTTTCCATCTCACTTACATATACATTCGAGTGATAATTTTAAACTTATATTTAAATTTATTAACAAGAACATAATTAACAGAAAATGTTAACTATTTAAATACGATAATAATTCAAATAAATTAAACATGACAATATGGCTATGACTTTCTAGGTACCTAAAGGTGCGCTGTTCTGTGTATTTTCTGTAAAGTCAAAGCCTGAAAAAACTCGACATACATAACGACACTTTTTTTTTTTGTATAATTACCGTCTTGATAGAGTAAAATTTGTTCATCCAAGCAATTTATCTGACGGTTAATCCAAAGTAATTGACTCAAGCCGAGAAAGCTATAAAATGCTTATTGACAGTACCAATAAACACAATTAATCCACCGTTTTATTTCTAAATCTCTTATATGGTTTCCGCGAACATCCTTTACCTCGGTAATACGATATTTCCTTCATTACTTTATTTTATTTGATAATTTATATTTAGTAATTTTATAAGAGCATGTGCCTGTTTTTTGAGTTATTTGTGAGATTATTATTAAATGATCAAAAGGGGCAAACAGCGCAGCGTTAAAACCTACATGCCTTAGAACCAAAAAATCTAAATCATGTAGGATGAGTTGGTTTTTTAATAGGCGGCGATGGGCTTACATACAACCTGTCACATGAAATGCTAACTACTTGAAAAACGCGGCCACATGTCAAATTTAATATATATACCTACGTTACATTTGGCACTTATTGAAAGATTTAGAAAGGTTTAAAAGTGTCCAAAACTTCGTATACCTAAACAACTTAATTTAATCATTTACATTTTCGAAGTGTAGAATTTTTAGAAAATGCTATGCCTTGAACGACCTAAAATGAACGAATTTCATTGTCTCGTTGCATTGCCAATTTGCAGGTCAGGTCACTGACCTAATTTGGAGTGACCAAGTAAGGACCAGTTACCCGTTTGTGTTGTAACAGTGACTTTAAATAGTCAGAATACCTGAGTGTTTCAGAAGTGCATTACCTTCGAGCATGAGCCCTGACGAAGCTTTTAGACCATAAATAAGTCTAGCGTTTTCAGAACCTCGCCTAGAATGTTACGTGCATTGGCAAATACATAGGTACAATACTCTACTTAAACCCAAATGCTCTAAATAAAGGTTACTGCTATTGTAAATTTAACTTTACGGCTTATATGGAACGATTTAATTTCGTTTGATACGAGCGTGCATTGTGGTCTTGTTGCAATGGCGACTCGCGATTTGAAAACAGATTTATGATCGGCGACGATAACGCGTTTGCGATAAAAATTTTGCCATTCCAAAGCGGTATGCACTGAACAGAAAAATGTCTTATACTTGACTCAGACTGTGAAATAATCTTTAAAACATGCAAAAAAACGCATAAAATATTGTAACTTCGAAGTGTTAAGAAATTTTCAAGGACATTTTGTGTACTGTTGCTGATTTCCAGAGGTACAGTTTAGCTTCCCACTGCGGGCGATACATGTTTGCATATTCTGCAGGTATTGGTTCCGGATCTGGGTTTTCTGGTACCACGGTACTCGTTACTACCTGATACCCACGACACAGAGAATCCTAGTGTGGGGTCACGACTATGTATGTTTCCGTTGGGTGTTTGTATTGTTTTTATTAGTAAGGTATGTTTTTCATTAAAAGCAAATTAAAAGTTTACCAAAATTATTGTATTTTTTCGCAATGATTGTTTGTGTATATATGTGCAGTATGTAGATAATGTTAAATACTTATGCCAATTTGAAATACAGCGTGCTTCTTTACAAAAAAAACAAAAACGATGAATATGAATAGGCAAAACCTACTGATAATAATTTGCACACAAACAAAGTTTGCGATCCTTTTGCACAGTTCATTTAGGTATTTTCTTTTTTTCATTTAATCGCTTTTCTAAGCACCATAGAAATAAAATGGTTTGTTTTTATTCTAATTGTTTTATTTTTCACAAGGAAAGGAACTCGTTATAGGTATAATTTTTAACAATATTTTAACATATCAAAAAATATAAATAATTTGAAAACTGATCGCAAACTTTTTTGATGTGTGTACTTTACCTACCTCCTACCAAGTACTTAGATTCACATTAAATGTACGTATCTAATCAAATAGATACCTACCTGCGCATTTTCAAAAGCGTGCTACACGAAGCGTTGCACGAATCGAGATCACGAATTTCAGTCGTGGTGATAGAGCGCTAGATAACTCAATACATTTGTTCACGATTATTTTATGGGCTTTGTAAGCATTCAGAAAGTGAGGTATAAAGTTTAACCTACTTATGTGAAATAATATTTGAGCAAGATTTCAACATTCAATTATCCTCTAATTCTTCAGTGCCTCCCTCCGGTCCGAGTGCCTTCCGTTTAAGGGGCAGACAGATGCCGAATTAGTACATCAAAAGAACCAAAAATACTTATTTCAAACAATGTTCTTAATTACGGTAAAATGAGTAGGTATTCTAAATTTTATCAATATCTGTTCTGTAATATAGAATTTTTTTTTTTGCAAGTCAAGTTTGATTACCTCTCAAATTCGCATATTTTTATCTAGAAATTTTAGTAAAACCCTTTTTTGATAATAATAATAGTCTGTACGAGTATCTGCTGATGTCAACCATGGGAAACACAGGTGTGAGCGTATCTGTTTTTTGTTAATAAGTAAAATAAGTATGTATGTACCAGTTATATTTTCGATTTTCATTAGAAAACCTTAGAAAATAATGTTTAATGTTGAGCCAAAGTGCACATTATGACCAATCTCCGTGTCAGTTTATAGATCTCCAGTGGCGCTTCGCACCTAAATTCCTTCTTGTTTGGCCATTACTATAAATAAAACAGATGAAACCAGGCTACCAACGAGGTCGCACTCGCTTGTAGCAAAGCAATGTTGTGGAAATTAGCCATTCTAGCTAGAGCAACAAGAAAATTATATTATTCAAACAAGATTTTGTACGAACAAACAAACACATTTGAAAATATTTTACAAACTGAAAATTTACTTGACATAATAACTTTCCATATGACAGATTGCAAACTAGCAGCCATCAAGTCATGGTGGCCCAGCGAAAGGCAACCGACTTTGAAACCAAAGGTCGTGTATTAAAATCCCAGCCGTATACCAAAAACCTTTTCCACTCGAAAATTTTATATGCAAATTTCACTTAATCAAATCAGTGAAAGAAAACGTCGTGCAGGATAATCGAAGGTTTGTGGCAAGTGGCCACATGTAACGCATGTGATGTGGTGAGCAAATGTATACTCTCTTCTCTTCGAAAAAGCTAATGGCTCCCAGCAGTGGGAAATAAGATGGGCTGCTTATGCTATACCTACATCATTAAGGAACTAACTACATTCTAGGAACTGTACAATAAATAATTGCTTGTTTTATGACAGTGTCCTCTGCGTCTAACATATACATCCATGTAATCTTTACGACGTCTATTAATACAAGAACCTAGACCTATAGACGGACATCACAAAACCAATGTGTTAGGTACGTATCTATCGTGCTATCAAAACTCAACAGAAAATGAAAAAAAAAATGTAAACGTAACATAGTTACATTAAACAATAAGACATAAAACTATCAAGTACAATTCAAAAGCTTGTAAATAATTTAAAAGGCTGTTAAAAATTACTCACTGCCAATCCATAAATCTCCTAATTCTTCTGGCACAATAACTAAGTCATAATTTTATATGAAGTTATAAACATAACGTGAGGCACTTATGATTTCAACTTCCAATACCCTGCGATAAGGGGTTGATAACGTGGACGTAGAGCGTGTCTAAACCGCGGGAGTGGTTTTAAAAATGTTCGATTTACAAGTTCAATTATTCGGAATATGAATGAAGTATATAATCGGATGCCGCCATGTTGGGCGAGCGTGCGTAAGCGCCTACACACCGCGAACACTGCGAAATTACAGGCGGCTCTTCACGATCGCTGGCTCGTTTAAAAATAAAATAAACTTAAAACAACGTCATTTTGTGCACGTGTGTGCGAGTGGGCCGGTATTTATTTATAGGCTAGTAGCTATGTAAATATAACGAATGACCGGCTCCAGTTCAGCATTTCTTGTGGTTTTCGAAATGTCTTAATTTGGCCGACTCAGACCTCGCTCTACCTAGATTTGTGGACTCGCTTGGCTCATAAGCTTGGCAACCTACGGTTAAGCATTATTAATGAGCGACCGCTTCAGAATTTGCTAGTGAATTGATGATGAAATTACATAGTCCTTGGTTTAATATATGATGATAATTGGAACTTAATAATCTAGTAATAAAAAGCCCACGAGATAAGTGTTTGGAAGCATCGGCTCGCAAAGAGAGTTTTAGGTCAACAATTTCAGGGCAAAAATAATAACATATGGTCAAAGTTTAAAGACATATTCCCATTTCCCACTGTTCTAATTGTACTGTACTTGTGACTAATAATTTTAGTTTATTAAACTTATCAAGAAAGAAAACAGTTTTGTATAATTTTCTTTCATCACAAGAATTCTAAGCCAATTTAATTGTTCCGCTCACTTTCACACTGTCTCGGTAACATAAAATGATAAAAATTCTTCGTGATAAATACTTTTAGTCTAACTTTCAGGTCTAATTTAAATGCTAATATCCAAACAAGGCCAGGAATATAGTTGTTTATACACGATTACAAACGAGTATTTCGAGAACTATAGAACTATAAATGACTACTGAATAGTTTTTTGAACCACCTGAAAAAAGTTCCATGACAAAAAACATGATAAAATTGCGTGAAATTTGCCTTACTCTTTAGTGAAGTAACAAATACGCCTTTCTGGATTACCTAATAGATTATTTTTCAGTTTCAGGTACTTATTTTAATTAACCTTGTATGAAAAATAGATAAAATTGTATTATTCAATCAGTAAATAATCAATACAACTTAGTTTCATAATGTGACTGAAAAATTTTAATCAAGATTTAACGGTAAAGGTAACTAACTATAGAGGTAGAGTTTCTACTAACTACCTGGATTTCCTTAAACCAAACTCCAAAGTTATTCGTTTAATAAGGTTTATAAAGCTTAGTCCAGACATGGTATAATCCGAACCAGATATTGCAAGGCGTATTTCAAGCGCGGGCGGCGGTCGTCGACCTCGGCTCCCCACGCTACTCCCATATCCCAGGGTTGCCAGTTGAAGTTTTAACAAAAAAGGTTATTATTTTATTTCTTTACGTACAAAAAGACGCAATTGATGTTTTGGTCGTAACTTTTATTGATTCGAAAGAACATCTAAGAAAAAACTAAGTATTGTGAATAAACTGTTTCATTTTTAAAAATCACTGATCTAAATCATTAATAGTTTTCCATCATGAAATAATTAAATGAGTTATAAATTAACCATGTTAATAACAATTATTATTACTAAATTAGGTCAAAATCTCTGTCTGTATCAAATTCGTAGAGGGTCTACAAAAATGGCAATAATTAAATTTCTTGTTTTCAAAATAAATTAGTGAATAGTACTTAGTGCTATTAATTTAAGTATTACATGCCCAAAAAATATGATAAGAACTTCTTAAGACATCTTCACCAGCCCTACGGGATCTCCACGTCCGCTTTTTAATTTTACTCCTTCGTCCTGTATAAACACACCCTTAAATGTACAGTTACCAACGTTCATACCATACTTATCTTAACAGTAATTTTGGTACGAATCGCTCGTAAAACATACTACGATATGAATAATCTCATGTGAAGCCCTTAACTCTGAACATTATTCGAATTGGGATTAATTGGATTGATCTGGTTGAGGTTCAGCATAATGATAAAACAACCTGCTTACTTAGGTACCTAGTTATCATCGGTTCATATGTCAACATTTTGTGCAAACGCGGGTATGCAAGCCCGAAATGTTGGTGACACACGCGAGTCTTTCTATTATATTAGAAGAATAAGTACACTTTCTTGTTTTGATGTATAAACCTCTGCCCATGGCTTTGCCAGCGTGGTATCCGAATAAAAAGAAGCTTGACATAATTTAAGTCAAGTTTTTTTTTTAAACTAAATTGGTCCATCTTCAGTAGAAGATTATTAGCAATGACTTAACATCCAAACTTAAACATTGATAATATTAGTAGGATAGGACAGTTTTTTTAATTTGAATGATATTATTTTTTTTCTTCTAAAGTTCGCCATCTCAAAAATGTTAGATATATAGGTACGAGTATGTACCTACCTAAGGAATTCAATTCAAATAAACTTGGTAGAAGCACTCTAAACAAGCCATACTGCTACAACTTTTCACCTGCTTTGATCGATATCTAGCTCTTCGCTAAAGCAATAAATTTTGGCTCAGTAAGAACTAATGTACTAAAAAAACAAACAATTCAATACAAAAACGATTCCACAAATTAACTAAAGCTATATTTTAGTTTCAATTTATTATGTTTATATTCAATTCCTTTATATTTTGTAAAAATAAGCTTGAAAAGGTTTTGTCGAAAGATTTTATCTCCTCGTATTTTGTACTGCATCTCCGGCGACATAGACAATGTTTCTACAGGGAAGGGAGACGATCCCCGCCCTTCAAAAACAATAAATATGTCAGTGGGGGCATTACAAGACGTTAAGACGTGGCTCCGTCTTAACTAGAGATGTTTTAGTACCTACTCAAAACGTTCGGAAATTAAAGTAAGAATTTTACAGGTTATGTAGTTTATAGAATTTTAAACAAAATAGTTTTTTTGGTTCAAAAATAATAAAAGTTATTGCGTAACATTCATATTGAATCATATTCATATTTTAAAGAAAATATTTTTTTATAGGTATTGATTTATTCTCAATCTTTATTTAATGAGTATTCTTATCACATTAATAACGATCAGTCTGATCCGTATTCGTAACTAAAGCCACATTCCCAGCCCTAGCTTCAACTTCTAAGTAAATTATTACACTGCAACTTGCCCGATGAGTCCGCTCCTAATATCTTTTTACTTTTTATTGCCATGTAGGATTAAACGAAGGAGGGTTTTATTTTGTTTATGTTTGAGATGGGATGAGTTTTATAAAAATAATTTGCCTTTTAGTAAGCTTGCATGAGTAAGCAGGTAAAAATACCTTCCTTATATAGTTGGAGCTTCACTTTTGTTATTGCTCTGTGTAGTAGCAAATTAAATTATGTATTTAATTTCATGTCCTACAATATCCATCATAACAGTTTTCATTGATTGAAGTAGGTACGTACATACTATGGTTGAATATTTACCTACTTTATTTCTTATAACTCGGTCTCAAATAAACATTTAAGATGCCTAGGTATATTTTATAGCTACCTACCTATGTAGATACACTGCCATCGGCAACTAACAGGTGTGCTAAACATGGTTTTAATTCCGTCAAGGTCGCCTTCTTCCAATTTTGTATCCAATCTTCCAAAATATTAAATACATTTTGAATCCGTAGCTCTATTCATACTAAATTATCAATACATACATATACTTATTGTTATGTAGGTTTTATCTCACATGAACCCTGTGAGGGTATATAGCAGCAGATAGGTAGGCAAGCCGGGGTTTTATGTAAACAAAAATAATTAGTAGATACGAAAATAAAATTAAGTAGGTAAGCAAAGTATCAAGGTATCTAAGTTTTGGTATTAAATAATAAATAAAGGTAGGTTTAGTAATTTTTCTACATACCTCTATAGATATCATTTTTCAACATAGGTAATTACGTCTCTTTTTATTTGTTTTTAAGACATTAGGTTAGTTTCCTAGTCTAATTCGTCATTGTAGATATGGCATTTGTCAATTAGGAATCATCTTAGTTGTTTAGTGAAAAGAGAATCTTTTTGTAATTCCGTGATTTGTTTTGAGAGTTTGTCATAGATTTTAATTGACATTATGTATGGGCCATCGCTGTTCAATTTTTGGTACCTACCTATTAAAAACAATTGATAAACTATGCTAAACTGGAGTAATACAATCTACAATACTACTTTATCAGAGAAACAATTTCATATCACTTTAACCCAAACAGTAGATAACATAATTTTATAATTCAATCAAATGACTATTTCCAAAATATAAAATGAAGCGCTAAACCCATTCTATTCACGTATTTAGCCCGAAAGAAAACACTTAAACAAACATTGTATCTGCAAAGTAAACAAAACAAAGAAAAAACAGGAAAAAGCGAAAAAGAAAAACGACGTCGTCGTCGCCATAAAAGAAAGAGCGGAGTTGGCGAGTGTTTTGCGGGCGCTCGCTCAGCGATACGCGATTGGGCCTTGCTTGCCCCCCTTCCTCCCACCCCATCATTCCCCCCGGCCCGTAACTCACTGTTCACTTGTTTTACGGCCACCATTTTGTGACGTTAGCTCGCTCGGCAGCCCGCGCTAATCCATACTAGTGAGGTTGCGAGAGTGTGCGTGACCCAGTCTGTTTGTAGTGGTGGCGTGACGTAATCTTGCAGCAGATAGGTTGTAATGGACTGAGAGTGTGCTAGTCTGTAATTTACTTTGATTTCAATTTCAGGTGCTGCTAATAATAAAGTTTTTTTTAATACCTACCTGATTGTAGATAATACCCAAATTGTAGTCTTAATTAGGATAACGTTGACCCTTAATTCTTTTGAGGTATGCTGGCTTTAAAACGATGGCAAAAACCTGTGCGGTGAAAGGTTAATACGCAACCAATCCATATAACAAAGCCTGTTTTTTTACTGCTGCATTTTAGCCATGTCTTTCCATGTCGGTTTACAGTTTATAAATATAAATATATCATGTTCTCTTTCTCAATTCTGTACATTAAAACCTATAGATGTGAAGTTGTAGGTAGGTAGGTAAACCATCCATTAGGCCGGCATCATTAACTCCCGCTGCGATCCCATCCATAGATGCATGAGCCGTAATGACGTATCAGCGGATCTTTACGTCTTAATCCGTATCATTACGCCCCTTCCCTAACGAGGGTAGATGGTAGATTTAATTAAAATTCTGAGATGAGTCTTGTAAATGAGAAATTTTAAATTGGAAAAAGGTTTTGTTAAACTTATTACCTAAGTATAGGTTGGGAATTGTTTTGTTATTTACCTAATACGAAAAAAAACTAACGTTTTAGATATACCTAATCGTAAACCTTACTCAAAAAAGTTGGACTTCAAATAGCTACAATTTGAAAGCACTGGGCGGTGAAGTGGCTAGTGATCCCGACTTTTGTACGGAAGACGCGGGTTCGAATTCTGTGGTACAAATAATAGTTTTTCCACTCGAACATAAGTAGGTATGTGGACAATTCCGTTATGCTCTCAAACGGTGATCATCAACATCATGAGGAAACCGGCATGTCCTAGAACCAAAAATTTAAAAACATGTTCCTTAAGTGCATAAGAGAAGTCACAGTAAATACGTAATAATAAAGCTTTAACCACAATGGTTCTCCCACCATTTTCACTAAGTCCTTTTTGGTAACCTTCATCAACTCTCTAACCTAACTCAGAGTGACTAGGTAGGTGCAGACATAAGAACTGGTGATGCTAAGAACAAGCGACCATTCGTTGGTTGACGAAGATATTTGTGATGCTGTATATAGCCTAAATCAAAGTTATAAATTTATGGTTTGAAAGCATTTATCTCAGTGTCTATCGTCATAGCCTGGAATAAACTTCAGGAGCTGACAATCGCCACTTTACAGCCATCGTTTAACTTTAAGTGCTTTAAACGGTCACTATAAACCCAATCGTTCCAGTGATGTATCATCAGTGATTTTCAAAGAGTCAGAAATTCACCCACTCAGAATAATCTCGCCTTTGCAGTTGAGTAGAAACTTCCTATATAGGTAGTTAGGCACGCCTGAAAAGGGAACAGGTATGTCCTGCCTTAAAGTGACCGATGAATGTCTTTTACCCGATGAAATGAACCCGTTTAGTTTGTTTGAAGCTTGTTTTTATGTTACAACTTTGGAAACGACTTATCAATTAAAATGCGGTTTAATGCAAAAGATTATTATGACTATAAGGATGATTCTAGGTTTTATTGCCACAAATCGCCAGAGGGTGCTGCAAAGGATGATAGCACATACATGGGGGATTTAAAAGTATACAAAAAATATACAATTTTTTTTGTATAACTTAAATCCCCCGGGAATGCAGTAAAAGTATATTGACGTTAGGTTTATATTTTGACTATTACCTAGGTACATTATTACATCATATGCACTAAGGCTCGTATTTCAAAATAAATCTCAAACTGAGTCTGGACTAAAGGTATGATAATATCTGTGACTAAAGTATAGATTTTTTGACAGTTTTCAATCGAAATGTGTAAAAACCCTTGAGTTTTAGATTGAGTTAGAGTTTTATTCAGGAATATGATAAGTACTAAAAATATCGAAATTTAAATCTTAATTACTACTGTCAATTTATCTGACTTTTCAAACAAATTTCTTATGAGCTCTTTTCTCATGAACAACACCAGATACTGCTTTTGGCGGTAGACCCGTCTATAGTTGAGATTTTATGTCGTTCATTATATAACAATATGGTAGAATATTTTTTTAAATACTGTGTATTTGTCATGGAATCTATCATCCCTATCTTACCGCTTATCTTTTGGAACTATGATAACAATATTACTCCAAGAACCAAAACCATTACGTTCCTTTACAGCCCTACCATTAGTTAAACGAGCTCTCGGTGGTTGCCGCCTAATGAGGTTCAATGATGGCACGTAGCACATCTCTACTAACCAGAGGGTGTAAGGGGGTCTAGGTACTCGGAGGGTGTTAGGGGGACTAGGCACATAAGAGGCTATTTGGTTGATTTGGTATGGTTAATATTTTACTTTTAAAATGAATGTTTCTTTACCTAAAAGAGGGATTTCACGTCATATTACTATAATTATGTTGAATATATATTTATGCAAAATTGTTTGTTTTTAGAAAAGTCTCCAAAATATTTTTGTTCCGATAGTTTTGATCAGGTGATGTCTTCTTCCGCGTTTAATGAACAATTTTCGTTTAACAATATTAATGATCAAATTCACGATAGTTTTTTTTAATGAAATTATTGTGCTGTAATAAAAAAAATGAAACAAACACTTAAAAAAACTCTTTTATATAATCGAAGAACTTTGGTGTAAGTATAACGCGTTCGGAACCTATGTTACTTTGAAGTAACGAATGGTTATGTAAATTGCATTGTTCGGTTTAATTATTGTTTACGTTGAAATGGGTTTACGGCTTTGATTGCTAACAAAAACAAACTTTTGTGATTATGGAAATGAATTGTTTGAAAGCAGAAATAAATAAATTTGCATAAGTTTTGAGGGATTTGACAAAATAAGCCATAAATAATAGTGGACAATAGTTTAGTTACTCGTACCTACCGAAAAAAAGTGGAACTTCTAAAATCTATAATCATCGATTATCTATACCTACTTTCTAATCTTGAATTGCAAACCACTTTTTCTAATTGTGTGTAGTGAAAAACTAAAATACAGATCAAAATTATTTCCAACGCCCCAAAACTAAAGTTTAAAGTCCCATAATTCAAAGTTTTTACTATACCAAAGATTGATGACTTTCAGAGCATCTATCTTAAAATATCAGCCCACGAGTGAAACTTGGAGAGGGGAAGATGGTGCCATATGTCTTCAATGGATTTGGTCTCTCCGCATTATATATTTTGAACCTTATTGCCTAAGAAAAGTGGAAATTTAATGTTTCAGCTGCGTTTCTACGTTTGTCCACCTCTGAGGTGTTATCCGAAGTGTCGATACATTTCACAATTGTCGTAAAGTCTGAAGACGGAAGGGGAGAGCAGTAAAATTATCATTTTATGCCGTTCGACGACTGAAATGACACGGGAATGCTGTAAAACTGATTTATTGGACACATCCCGAGTGTCACATGCTGAATTTTTGATGAGATCTTTGTTTTGAGATAACGGGGGCAGGTTGGAGCTAGATAAAGATGTAGGATACAGATTTATTACGTCAACCCTTTTTGCATGAACATTTATTATAAGAAACTTTTTTAAATTACCCTAATGCGTAACAATTTGTTTGTAATATAATAAATAAATAAATAATGCTGGACATTTTCACACAGCATCATCTAGCCCCAAACTAAGCAGAGCTTGTATTATGGGAACTACATATATGACTGATATACTACATACATATATACATTTTTTTTTGTAAATACATACATAGAAAACACTTAGAACCGAGACAAATATTTGCAGATCATACAAAAATCTTTCCCGCAGCAAGAATCGAACCCGCGACCTTCTGCGTTTCAGGCGGGCCTTCGACCACTGCGCCACAGAGGTCGTTAAAAAAATATAAATATAAATTAAATATAAATGTTTGATGTAATACATTTATACATAGAACTATTTACAGGGTATATACAAAAAATACAGATGAAACAGCTAGCCATCTAAAGACCGTTGCAAACGATCTATAGATAGCTGATTGCCGCCCATTGTACTTTATATTATTATAAATTCTTTTGTCCTTTGTATTTTGCTTTAGTGTGCAATAAAGAGTTTATCTATCTATCTATCTGATCCAGATCACTAACAGACGGAAGCCTTCTATATCGCGTATTTAATATAAATTAAATATAAATTATATTGTAAATTAAAGTTCATGGCAAAAAGTTTCTGTATCCATATGAGAAAAAAGAATTTAGTTTATATAAGGTTCCTCAATTATTTATGTACCTATGTTATCCCAAAAAAGGCTTTATTATTATAGTAACGTAGAGGTGTATGTGTAAATAGCCCTCGTTGTGAGCTAAAGTCATATAACAAATAATTTGATAAATTTATGGCTTTTGAAAATTTAGCTTAGATATCCGATTAAGTAACGGAATTTTTCCGTAAAAAATAGTAAGCCTGTTGCTGGGAGAAAGCCCGATGCACACTCATGCGCCCAAACCTGCCTATTAATATGTTGTTATACCTTTAGACAGGGATCATAATGAGATACCTACCTATAAGCACCATCTATGTCACTACCATGTGACCATTTAAATAGAGGTAGAAATAGAGGGTAGGTACTAATTACCTGGGCATGCGTAATTCACATCAAATAGTCCTTCTTCCAGTCATTTGGTCAATTTGATTAGATTCGGTCCGCCACCGTACCCGTATTTTATTGCCCTATATTTCCTGATTAAGACCGCTGGGCCATCCAACGGTTCTATATTAAACTGATCACTTGGTATCTATGAGTAAGTTGAAGAAATCAATGCTATTCCAAAATTTATATCTTCTTTACTTTTCTGTAGTCACACGTATATTTCATTAAGATAAATTGCTAGTTCAATGCGCATTTACACAAAGTTTGCTCACGTGGAAGTGCGTAAAAACAACCTATGTTTAGCAAAGATCAAAATTCCTTTTATACCAAATTTAATCCAAACAGTTCAGCCGAACTGTTTGGATTAAAGTTACAAAGATAAACATAACACTCACTCACGCATTAATAATATTAGTATGAAAATGTAGTATATATAGGTTTAGCATAGCTTTAAGTAGAAAGTAGGTCTATATCGTAAACGCTATCAGATTATTACAGCATGTTCATTCACTAAACAGAATCCGTACTGACTAAACTCTTATTTTACAAGCAATAAAACAGATAGCAAATAATACTCATTCACATCAAAATTACCAATAAAAGTCGCATAATCTATTTGTTGGTCTATTAACGTACAAATAGTACAAATTAAAGACCACCTCACACTATTACAGTGCAGTTATTCAGTAACGAGTAAATATTTTATAATCTTTACAAATAAATATCTTTACTCCCATCCTTTCCTACTATTACTATCAACGTAAAAGTTTGGATGTTTGTTGCTAAACATCTCCGAAACGGCTGAACAGGTTTGGATGGTGGAACATAGTTTGTGACTTAGTATAATACCTACATAATTATGTTGTTTTTTATCCGAGCAACACGCGGGTGAAGCCGTGTGCAGAGTTTAGTTTTTTTATATATTATGAAATTACTGATCAGACACAAAAATCAAATCTATGAAAAAATATGATTTTCACATTTTTTACAGTTAAAAAAACTGCATCATATGTGTAAATTTCATGAACTATAAAAATTAATGGTGTCTATCATGATCACTAACAAAACCTCTGGTATATAACACAAATTTAATGTTGTACACAATCTAAGTGATATTTTCTGTTGCGGCTTACTACTCACCGTGATGGTATGGTGTGTATAAGCCTTGAATAAATGACAATTGAGTCGACCTCTCAACGCGAAAAACGTACTAAAACAAACAGAGCTGTAAAAATAAATCTAACTGCCTATAAAACTGCCATAACTATCACTTAAACACCATTGTACTGCAACGGCTTTTATCTCAATAGCGTCAGTCAAAATGCAATAGCAATATTGATCAATTATATATTTGCTAAAATATTTATGAATCAAATTATTAGCTATGTATAGTACTAAAAAAAACTTCTTGCGAGAAAATAGTTCAGATGCGTGAAGTGACACTCGGGAGGGGAAGACCTCGCACGAACACACTCACCAAATTGGAGTAATTCTGCATGAGTACCCAACCCCATGAGTACCGCCCCAAGACAACGTTAAAAAAGTTGGCTTGGGGCGGAAGAGAAGACCACGCTTTTTATCACGATATTTATCCATCATGTATGATCTCCAAATATTTGTCTCTGGTCTGATTGTTTTCATTGTATAAATATATGTATTTATAAAAAACTAGTAAATCATGTAGTTTCCATAACACAAGCTCTGCTTACTATGGGGCTAGATGATACTTTGTGAAAATGTCCAGCATTATTGCATTATTTATTACTATTATTATTATGGGAAATAATATTTGTTAATTATGCATACAATATTATAAGTTTTCTCTTTTTTATCTGACGGAAAGGAAAAACAAGTGCTTTCAGTCTTCCCTTATGTAGACAAAATGGTTGTCGGTAGGTACTCGCTCATGCTTTGCATGCTGAAGAAAGGTCTTATCAAAAGTACCATAAACCGACGGAAATGCATGATTATGATAAGAGTGACTGAAGCAAAAGAGGTATTTTAAGATCGTCGCAAGTGAAGTCCGTGGTTTCTGTCTACGCCTCCCGGATACAGGCGTTTGTTTATGTAAGTGTGATTGAGTGGTGGTAGATCTGTGGTATGAGGAACAATTTAGTTTTTAGATTTAAGAATGGTGTTTGTAGTGTAGTCCTACAAATACAGCGGAACAAAAGTTAGTTTTAAATAGCAATATCCAAAGAAGTTTACATAGAAATGTTAGTATTGGATCAAGTTGTCAAAACAGCAGCTCGGTAAGCTTAATTTACAAGCTGGTTGACACTGATTAACGCGGAATATTATTATTTGTGAGCAACATGCAATAGGCTATAACCATTCGTTGAATAGCATCCAGACAAAATTGAATAGCGTATGCAAATTACCATTTATATTTCAATAAATGCATGCTTCGATGAATCGCATCACTCATCAAATAACATTCTGAATTTACCTCCGTACTATCGAAGATTTTCAGTATTATCATTAGGACACCTCAAATAATAACTGTAGATACCAAGTTTTAAAACTAAATGAAAAATGTTGACTAATTTTATCTTCATATTTTTTTAAATAACTCTTAAAAAATATTAAGATTAAGAAAATGTGTTGATTATCGTGTTTTTCACTTTTAGAAGTGAAAAATGTCTCGTCATGCATTTGAGACTTGAGATCTCCATATATCTTAACGTTCAATTTAAAGCATTATCGATGTGAATATAAAACTTTTATTTCAGCGAATGTGCAAGCTAGCGTCTGCTTTTTAGCATAATTCCAGTTTGGATCATAACTGCTCATGTATGGCAATAACGACAGAAAAGGAAAAAAAGAGTGGAAAGGAAAAATAACGAGAAAGAAGATCAAATCGATATGCTCTGTTTCATAGAGACACTGAGCACTAAAATATTTCATTCAGAGCGCCTCTCGATTAGGCAACATATATAAATAGATAGAAAAAAACAGAATACAGCTTAATTTTGGGTTATCACAATGGGTAAGAATTGTCCCTGTTGTGTCTCCTGCTAAAGATCACAGCCGATTTACCCTTTTTCACTCTTTTGCGAATGATACCGCTTCTACCAGGTACGATCTTGGATTACCTACTATGTTGACTTATTACGCAAAAATCAGGACAAAAGTTTTTGTTGCTTGACCAGACTCCGAAAGGGTTCTCAATTGACTCTTGAAATGTTGTTTACCATGATGGTTATTTTACCAAAAAAGAAGGCGATCCTCAGCAATAAGGGAAATACGGAGGATGAATAAAAAAAAAGTGTCATTATGATACCAAAACACTGTATAAGTAGTTAATGAAACCCAATAAAACAACTCACGTGGTTTATCTCGTCCCGTGCCGACCTAACGCAACAATAATAAAGACAGTTTATTAGACATCTCACCACGAGGTGTTATCGACTTCAATTAAACATCATTTTTATTAGGAATCGCTGGAAACGCCCCGCGCGGCCACTTTATTTTCATTTAACATATTTTATTTGCCACCACAGGATTTTACGACTGACCGGACAATGTATAAAAACATAAAATATTTACCAATTTTAATCCATTATCACTCTGACTGCCAATCCATTAATCTGAAAAAAAGACAAACAGTTTTTTTTTAAATATGACAAATTTATGATCCAAATAAACATAACTACGAATCTCATATTAAAGCTTGAAAGATTTCTAAGCTACATTACGATAGAAAAATATAATGACACGATTATTTATTTAAACGCTAAGAAAGCATACCTATCCATAAAAAGGGAATGTGCGTCGCGGCCTTCGTAACAATGAATACGAAAAAATACGCGGAGCAAAACGGAGATCGCTTTTCTTCAATGGTTACTTTATATGCAAATTCCTGGTAATAAAACTGGGAACCCTTCTCTCCTAGCTTTACATAAGCGCAAGTCTCGAATCCTACGTTTTATGTATTCGCGAATCGAAGCAGTTTTATTGGTATCGACTATCGATTCGATTCGCCCGCATTCGAGAATTCGGAAGTAATGCTGGCTATTTCCAGTTTCGTCTGCTAAAGTTGTGCCTATTCGATCACATTAAAATTTCATTGCTCTGGCTTAAGTTTTCATTTAGGTTAGGTGTGCAGTTGCTTGAGCAACTTGACTAACATGAACTAACTTTGATGACAGCTTACATATTATCTTGTTTGCATTGATGTAGAAAGTTCTTGCCATATTCATAAACCTAAGGCATTATTCCAAATATTCTAAATGCAACCCTACGATATTTTTCTCTTGTAAACACGCTAAGTTCAAAATCCCTGATCTCCTATTGATGTCATCTGCAGCGCATGATGTAAAGCACAAATTCTATCATTTTCAAAAAGGTCAGAATTGTTTCTCTTCAAACTGTCTCTTTACAAATATGTACATACTATTCTACAGCCTGAGGATTTTAACGTGTTGTTCTTTTATTTTTGCTTGGCTAGCGTAAATAGAAGACTAAAGCACTTCGCTTATCTATGTATAAGTACTTTTACCTAAGGTCGTATATTCTTAGCTAAGAGATTACATTCTCCAGAGACGGCGAGGGCAAGGCACGCTTGTTCCTCCGACAAGGATCTTATATTTCCATAAAACGTACATTTTACGACACACCTACGGCACTCGCGCCTGACGTGCTTCCTGCAGTGACCGAAAATTTAGAAACTATTCTGAGGATGTATTATAACATTGAATAAATACATACCTTAAAAATTCAATCTCATTTATTTTATATAATTCTTAGTAGTTAAAATGTTGTAGTTTTGTTAAGTCTTATTTATTTTTTATTCGGTGTACTATAAAGTGTTTTTATTCATTGATATATTTTCCATTAGCTAGTAATAATTAGTACAGTCAAAGACATGATTACGTAGTTGTTTTCGGATTTAAAAAGTACCATTTAATTTTTTCCTATGAAGTGGGATTAATGGGTCTGTGATATATTCATAGATCGTTCTTACAATTCTGTTTCGACAGTAACTTGTCACTCTTTTACCATCATCATCATCATCTTTAATCGGAAAACATTAATATTTTAGTAAAGATTTGTAACCCAAAGAAAATAAATTTCAAAAGCGTACTTTTGAATAACAATTAGATAATAACATATTTTTGAGTATCTTGATGTTTCAATATTTCAATACACGCCTACTTCCATTATTTTATACGTCATATTTTTTGAAGTTGAACAAGATGTATAAAATACTTAACATTTAATTTTATTAGCCACTAAAATTTTACATGTCAAATCGAAGTAGTTAATTCATTATAAACATAAACTTATAATGCAACCAGAATAAACATGGAAACTAGGAAAAGCACATTTCTCTTTCACCACATCACAAATTAAAATTATGTCACAAAGATTCCCGAGAATGAAAGGTTCCCGTATGATCTATTTTACGACTCTAGCTCTAATAAAAATATCTAATAACATTCCGACATCATGTTCCATATTAGATACACATACCTACCGTTTATAATAAACACATCTTAAATGCATTCATAAACAATATTATTCATATCTAACTATCCAATTACTTGTGCGCTTTTATAATTTCATTTTCCGCTTGAGATCATATCGTCTTCCAATACCTAGGTATCTATCGTAGGTATAGGTATTGCCGAAATATATACCTATATATACCTACCATACCTACCCATATTCTTTCTGTGTAATTTTATGTCATAAATATTTTTTCCTTCTTTCTTTTAATACCTAAGTACTTATGTAACTAGAACCGTGTTGGTTCCACTATAAATTTCATAACAAACTGCCACACAAGGCCATATCTTGTCTATATTATGAGCTTTTTCGTTTAAGCCGGAGCGCTGATATGGTGACTCAGATAAGTTGTATCAGTCATTACAACATATTGAAAAGTCGCCTCTGTCGTCCAAATTATAGAGCATAATTTTGCATAATCTTAAACTATGTCATTTGGTTTCGGTCGATGGATGGAAGAACGCCCTTTGAATGTTTTACTTAAATGTTAATAACACGAAGGCGTAGATATAAAATGCCAGGTTACTTGTGTTTTGGATATATTATTTAAAAAAACCATGACTTTTTTAATGAAGTATTTAAATGAAAATAATGCGTATTTTTTTACTTATTTTTAAAAGTCAACAGAAAACGGAAGCCGTTTTTTTTCTAAAGCCGTATACAGGCCTATGACTGCTGCGCGTATTGAACTTCTCATCACGGTATTGCATACATTATGCAACTTTAGATGGAGCACCTACTGACCTGCGGTCTGCCTAGCTTGAACGCGGTTTGCACGACACGCAACGAGCCGCTGAATTGAGCATAAATTTACAGAGCTGCGAGCTGAGCGGCTCAAAAAGCTCGCAGGTATATACACACCTTTACTTGACTTACTTATCTGCAGGCTCATAATTTAATACAAATGGGCGTTGATTTGTGCCCGAGAGTTTAAACAGTAATTGGCGTTTATTTTGCAAACGCACCTTCTTAGACATTTTTTGTCAAAAAACCAGGTGCTTTCAAATATTGTACAAAATTAGTAGGCAGATATTTTATCATTCTAATGTGTTTTTTCCGCAGCATGAATCGTACCCGCAAATTTTGCGTCTCAGCCGTTACTCACCCGTACCACCACCGAAGTCGTCTATTAACGTCTTTCGTACCTACTTTTCGCTGGTTTTTATCATCGAGTAAGTAAGTTCTAAGGGAGGGAACTATAAAGGTTACTTACAGTTTCCACCCGCTCTAGTGCATCACTCGCCAACTAATAAATTATACATTCTACCCCTGAGTTTCTCATTACGACAATGTTGCCAGAACATCTAAATTACCTATTGGAACAGCTGTCCAACTGAGTTATAGTAACATAAATTCATCAGATACGCCCTCGAGAAGACTGTTTGTCTGTCAGGGCATCGATAGCTAATATAATTAGAAATTATTTTCTCACGTTTTGATTAGGTACAAAAACTACATGGTTTTTGCAGATATTCCTTTTGAAGTAAACTATCCATTATCTAAGTTTATGTCAATGTCTGTGTAGTTAGGTAAAGTACGAATACGAAGTAAAATATTAGGTATTCGTAGTATATCACAAGATATTAAAAAGGTAAAGAAAAAGCATTTCGGAATAAAAAGTATCAGATTATGGTAATGTGCAGGCCGTTTCATTACCGGTTTCGATGCGATTGCGCTGTGACAGGCAATTTTGTCTTCGATTTTATTGGAAAGCTTTATATTCCACATTTATATCCAAGTTATATATACGATACAAAATGTATTCACGTTTGTGATCACGATACTGCGATACCGGGATGTTATGAGTGCATAGCATGAACTTATTATTTCAGGATAATTGATTCAGTCGGTAAATATTTGTCGCTCTTTCACAGCTAACAAACATGTTCACGTATAACAATGAGTGAATCTATAGCAGTAATGTATAGATATGGTTAGACCGAAGATATTTGGCTCGTAGGGTCGCCGGGACTGCGTCACGTTCGCTTCAACGTTAGCATTTCTTTTGTGAACGCCCCGAATTGCCGACATAAAACTCCAAGACCTGCTTTTCTACGTGATATTTTACTGCTTATATTTCTTGATATATTCTTATCTGCTCCGGACGAGCTAGAACCGTCCCTTTTCATTTCAGCAAAGGAAAATCGTAAAAATATTCCGGAGCAGTTTCGTGTATAAATGAACTTTGCGAGTTTTGTAATTAATGTTGCAAGAAGATATCGTCGGGAAAAGTTTTTTCATCACGTTTGGCGGAGGCGGTGCCGTAATGAGCGCTCCCGCGGCGTTACATCGTAAAAACACCATACAACTTAATAAATAAAACTTGGGATTCGTGAAGATTTATATCACGAAACCCCTATTGCGATTCGTGACTTCGGGCTTGAGGCGTGTTTTTGCTCTAGGGCCAGGGCAGTAAAAATAGAGATATACTACAGGAGCGATTTGCGGTCAACCTCTCATATTTACAAAAAGTCTCTGTTTGAAATATTTCGACATTTCTTAGTAAGGCGCGCCGCGTTGGAAACGAACGCGGGTGTTCCTTCTTGGAATCAACTGTGCGTAATTCTAGACTCGTCTTTGCTCACGGCTTCTCCCGCGTGGTACTTTTATATTTTTCTAGATAACGAACTATAGCGGATCCAACTTTATTTGAATAAAGTTTGGTACCTACAGGTATTCCGATCCATCGATTTGGATCGGTCCAGCCGTTACGGAGATTACTAGTAACAAACATCTAAACAGACAAATTTTGATTTTTATAATATTACTATGATAGTATGGGATACTTTCTACAGATGAAATTGTTTGAACAACATTGATCAACTAAAGTTACCATTTTTTATGATTTTCTCATATACTGTTATAAACACAGAAGCAACTGTGTTTTGGTAGCAACAAAAAATACAGCTTTATTTATGTGTAACCTAACTTGTCAAACTCAGTTTAAAATTCAGTGGATCGCGTACATTCCTCCCACGTACTGGGTCTCAGGTGATATCAGGAGAAACACGACAGTCCAGGTTTTATTGTTATTCCCACTCTGCGAATTGAATTTGAAACAGGCGAGTGCTCCGATCAATACCTAGACACCTACACTTCGTGTTTATATCGTCAAAGTGACGCAGTAGGTAGGTACACTAAATAATAGAATAACATCAGATATTGCAAAAGCATCGATTTAATGAGTCGTTAGCACCGTTTGTTTGACCTAATCTCTCGTATATGCCGTTGTTGCATTCGTCAATGAATGCCCGTTATTTCATTAATTTGGTCAAGTATTTCCCTACGCATCTTCAGTATCCAGTATTATTGTGTTCCAAATTAACAAAAAATATATTGTGTACGAAATGTTACATAAAGGATTACATATTAATTACATACCCACAAATCATTTAAAATCATACAACAACACAATAACCATTGCTAAAACATCAAAAAATAATTTTATTATAGATTACTAGTATGTGTACTGTCGTTTTCTATACTACAAATATATTACGTTACAGTTTCTTCTGTTTTGTGTGAGAAAATCATTTTTCTGCTCTGTTTTGGTATTTTAATAACAACAAAGGTTTTCATTTTCCTTCAAGGCTTTTGTTCCATTTTAATTTTGTTAACGCTCGGCTTCCTTAGCTCCGTGGGTATTATCTACGGCGTTTTATCTCCAATGTAATCTTGTTAAGAGGCCCCCATCCCTCTGAAGGGAAGCAATAACGTTAAATCCCCGGTTTTGAAGCTTCCAACTAAGCCACGTATTACAGCGAAATTCTTAGCCAAATTAGTTAGCATGCACCTTTTCGTGCGTTTATTTTAATAGAAACCTTGAGTTGAAAGATGGTCGGCACTTTTCCATGCAAATGTAAATTAAATAATAATAAATATTGCTAGACATTGTCACACAGCATCATCTAACCCCAAAGTAAGCAGAGCTTGTGTTATGGGAACTACAAGACTAATATCTTACTAGCTTCTGCCCACGGCTTCGCCCGCATGGTACCCGGATAAAAAGTAGTAAAGTTCAATGACGAGCAGTCTTTTGTAACTTTTCAACTTCTACGATGTCATCAGCCCATTTCGAGTGAAAGCCAAGAGGTTGGAAAACCAAAAATTCCGGTGCTAGTGTTTTCACCAAAGATCTTGAACAAACGGTGTGGTAGAAGTCTTCACATTACGTTTTTCGGTTCGTGGTTGTTATTAGAATCCTAGTAGTCGTGTTGCTATTCAAATTCGGTAGTGATCTAAAGAATATGGTTGTTGTCAAAGTTTGCGTGAATGTACTGATCCCGACGACAATCAGTGTGACCGGACCCTTAAGAATTCAACAAAGAGGTTACAAAGATTTACAAATAAATACAGCGATTTATAGCCTCAAGGTTATCTGGATTATTCTATGATAGTATTGATAACAATGCTGTCTATTTTATGTAAAATTGGAAGCACATCCAAATATATTTTTGTACAACGCTGAAGGCACATTATTGGCAGCAAAGACTGAATTGGCAGAAAACTGACAATGGTTATTTCCTTTAAGTCTATTACTGACAGTTCACAGTTCAGTTTGTTTTTCTTGCGTATTTCTGAATGGTTTTGTATTAGTTTATTTTGTTTCATATTCACGATGCCATGGAATAAACTTCCCGATATACAAAAATGTTGTGGGTGTGTCACAGATTTGAAAACTGCTGCTGCCATAATTGCTGTGTTTGGTATAGTTCGTATAACTTCTATTCCATGATCAATGTTGCTGAAACATAGACTGATAATTTTATTATCATTAACTTTCCTAGTAAAATTTCAACCAAACCATTTGATTTTAAAATGTATTCAAGTTGCGAGTTTATTTTTATCCTAGCTACCTATATAGATAGTTTGACGTACTTCCTACTATAGCCGGCATGCTCAAGAGATCAAAAGTTTGCCAATGGTGCTATCACCGATTTATTGGTTAGTGTTATAATAAATCAGCGATGAGCTCGCAAGTTGTCACGTGGAATGAGAACTACTACGCAAAAAGTGGGCAATTGTCAAATAATTATGATGTTCGAACGTGCCTCTAACTATACAGGCACTTGGTATGCTCTGGTACTGAGTATGGATCCCAGAATGTCCATCATGGGAATTTAGTACTGTAGAGAGCCTGTGTAATTTTTATTTTAGATTTTTCATTTTTATTTTGTACCCTTTTCAGGTAACAAGTCCAGCATTATCATGGGCGGTGGTGAGACACTCATACGTGATACGGGTATCATGTTTCGTCACCACTGCAGCGAGCCGGCCAGATATCGTTGATATCAATCTGAATAATATTGTGAGTTATTGCTATACATCATTCTCAGTTGTAAGAAAGCTAGGAAGTCAAATATTATATATGTCTACAGTTTTTAAGAACCCTGAAAAACTGAAGGCAGTTTTATTACACCTAACGAGTATGTACCTACTAAGGGTATTTAAATCAGCCTGTGTGATAATTTTGCTGTCTTATTTGTTTATCTAATTGCTTCTATTGATGTGTATTTTAAAACATTTTGTTATTCTAGTTGAGTTTTGGCTTCGGCGCAAACGCAGGACTTGGCCCTTCCTGTCTCGGTCCCTACAAAAACGAGACAAAGCCCACGTTGAGGACCAGAAAGGACCCAGAGTCGTCTTCGTTCGTGAAAACCGTCAAGTACGTCGGGTGGGCTGTCTTAGCTTCTGATGCAGTCTTTCTAATAAGCAGCGTTTTCTTCTTATATATGATTTTTCATGTAAGATATTTTTTAACTTATTTGTGTATTTTCTTACTTGTATTATCGATCTTAGAACACACTATAAACACAGCCAAGAAACCTCTATGATTGGGATTAATATTGAACGTATTCAGCATCACATCACCTGCTTGACCTAGAACACGTTTTTAGTATTATTAACGTGATATTTGTGTTTTAGAAGTGGCCATCCTAGTTTAGTCTTCTACTAGAAGACTAAACATTGTTTAATCTTCTAGGAGAAGACTAGGTCAACTTAATAAAGTAGCCATTATGATTTTTGTCACCCCTCTATTTTTTATAAATATAAAAAGACCCCAGTTACGAGCTCAGCTTAGTTCAATACTATTTTTAAGAGATTCAAGCTTCTGTACGTTTTTCAATTTCAGGGACCCGTGAAAAAATCTGCAGCCGTATTCATATGGTCTTGTATTATTTCAATTATTATGTCATTCATTTACGGAATGCTGTTTATATCTGCGTGTATATCTGTTGGTGGAGCATTCCCTATTTTCGAATTTGCATTTTCGTTATTCGACTTATTACGTAAGTATTTGAAAATTTCTACATTCATTCAACTACTTTATGGCGAAAAATGGCGGTAACAGATATAGCTAAGTGTAGGACAATCAGCTACTATAGCGGTAGGTAATTAAACTAAAACAATTACAACAAAATTGTTTGGCTCATATGTTTGAAAAGCTGTACCGAAATCGGATAGATTGGATGCAACCAATATACAACAAAGAGTGATGTGGACTGTGACTGATATATTCATATATATTTTATTTGCAATCTAGTAGTTTTAATATGTTTTTAAATTATTTTAATTAAACCTTATATTAGCTAAGCTAAGAATAATATTTGCTGCTTTAATAAGATTTTCTTTTCAGTTTGGATTATGTGGATTTACTTTGTCCATGTCATACATTGCTTTACTAAAATACGAGCTCAAGGCCAACCTACACATTCAAATGGTGTCTCTATTTGCGACACCATTTCAAAATATCTACCTTTACAGCTCATTGAAAAACTTCCATCGCTTTCTTATAGGTATGATAATTTAATTCTCTTTATTTTTAATTTCAGTTTGGATCTACTTTTTAATAGTAGTTCATTCCTACAGAAGGTCTTCCTAACAAAGAAGTATAAAATAAGCTAAACTGGGGATGAAAAGAAGCAAACGATAGAGGAGGACAATACAATAATAGGCGTGAAGTGTTTGTCAATTTTGATAATGTACCTACTCATTAAACATTGATAAAAAAAAACATTTAAATAAGATTTTTTGTCTATTGTAATAATAATCGGTACCTATAATGAATTTTATGAAAGTTATAGAATTAAAATTATTGCGGTTTGGTATCATTTTAGAATATTATTACGACTTTACCACGTACTTTATATATTCTAAAATTTATGAAAGTTGTTAAGGATCTCCCGGCTGAACCGATTGGGATGAAATTTGAAACAAGTGATAAAAACCAAACCATAGTCTAGTTTTTATCTGGATACTTTTACAAGCTACCGGTATAAGCCTCAGTGTGGGTATGTAAGAGCACAAAAAATTTCGGCGTTCGGAATGAATATTATGTAGGTTCGTATGCCAATTGTGGCTACAGCATTGTTCAAAGTCTTAACTTGGCACTAGGGTAAAGAAACCAAAGCTCTTGCACTTCTCGCTTTGCTAGAAGCATATATGCTTTGCTAGAAGCATATCTAGCTGAACGTAGTGGTTATTTCCTCTATAGAGGAAATAACCACTACGTTCAGCTAGAAGTTTTGACCAATGATCTTGAACTACGCTGCTCTAGAGAGCCGTGTGTCACACGACACAGTCTTGGTTTGACTTCACCAACAATTTTTTTAGCGAAAGTATTTTTTGTAGTTTGTGGTTAGAGTTACTAACCTAAGTAGTAGAATTAGTATTTCTCACCACAGATTAAAAAAAATTGCTTTCTTACTCCCTGGTACATATAGTAGTCTGTGTTCTTACTCGTCTGTGGTCATAGATACAATAACACAGAACAGTATTTGTGATTATTTTGTTACTTTTCTGAAGATGATAACTGGATTTTCTATCTACAGTAAGCAAAACGTATACGACTAGGAAATCAGAAGAAATAAATGTGTCGAAAAGATCTTATCTGTAGTAATATATTCCCTTACTGATAATTTTCTGACGATATGGGTGGTATTTTCGAATTTCTACCGAAAGTAGACCGATGTTGCTACTGCACTAGAAAACTGAAAATAGCGTGTGTGCTCATTGATATTTGGAGTATGGTAAGACTTTTAATTATTTTTAACAAATTTATCCATAGCAATTAATTAGGTAGGTATAATCAACTTACCTACATGACGATAGCCGGGTAGCTCGATAAAGCGACAAATTGAGCGGATTGGTAGACAGCGATGGAATTTGAGTGTGATACGCATTCTTTGCAGCTTTTAAAGAGTTCGCAATCTATTGTGGTTGCTTATGCCCTGTGGGACCCTGCCTGATGATGATGCTATGTGATGTGTTTTTCTACTTTTTCAGTTCGCCACATGCCAAGAAATTAGAATCCTCCTCTGGCCAGTGTGCGAGTCACAGTACGAGTCGTCATCTGGTAAGATGCACGGCCCACTGACAATCGTTAAATGGATATTCTTTGCTGTAAACCTGTTTCTGCTGGCCAGCAGTTTTGCTTACCTCCTGGGGATTTTCATGGCAAGACTTTAAACGAATTTTACTTATAATAAAAGGTCAAAAGCATCTAAAACACGCTAGAAATTTCTTTGGAAATCTGTCGAACCAATTTTGGTATTTATTAAATACATTTTGTATTTATATTAAAAAAGGGACTACCATACATTGAGTAGAAGCTTAGATACAGTCACAAATGGTTCAAAACCTTACCATGTATTGTTTAAGTGTTCTGTTCAATTATATCCAACACATGGGTATCATTGAACAGGGGCAATAAGCTCAGCGCTAATTTCGCTTGATGACGATGATGATTTATTACTAATGTCACAGATATTATAATACCTAATTATATATTTTTATGTATTTTCGTTTCAGTCGTTTCCAATAACAGCAGATGTGTTCATTTGTTTTGGCGTCATATCTTCAATAATAGCCATGATTTTCGCAGTAATGGTAGCGACGCAAATGATATTCGCGAAATGCACGAACCCTAGTGATGTTTTATGTCTTATTTTGTTTATTTTATGTGAGTTTGATTGTTTTTGTTTGTACAAATGGTGCTATAATATACCTTTCTACACACTTCATCACCGTTTCCCGAAACAAAGAAAACACTGATTTCTACTAGGTACTCGTATTCGTAGATATATGGTTGTACGCCTCAATGGTTTCATCTTTTAAATAACAGGAAAGAAAATCGTTTTGTGACTTACTGAAATCAACGCTCAGCCTAAACCATAATTCCTAGAGAACTGACATTTGGGTTGTAGATTCCATTTGATATATTGGGTGCAGCGGAAAGCGGAAGTTTTCCACTAGTCAATTATTATACCTCTATAATTCTATTAACTTTAATAAAATTATAATTATTTGTTGCAGTGTGGAGTTACTTCATCATCATCGTAAACTCATATAGGGACGACATGTAGTTTATTGTAATTGAAAGTAAAGAATTTATCAAATAATATGTTCAATTTTATTCTTGCCTCCCTAGTCTCAATTCACAGGATATGTATTTTTGTTAAAGTTATTTTATCGAAATTGAAAAAAATAATCGCAAGGGCCTTATATTAGAAGACACAGACTACATTTTAATATGTGACTGTAGGTCATTTGTAGGTTTGTAGATATTGTATGAACACCACTCGCTGATCCAGAATAATGTTTTTGTTGAGTAGAGTCTAAAATCTTTGGAGTCCCTGTATTGTACGTCCATGGAATGCACAACCATGGAAAGTACACCCCTGGAAAGTACAGCCAGTATTACAAACCATTGGTTTCAAATACTTGGTTTGGCGTACATTCCTGGGCGTGCATTCCCTACACGTGTTGATCTTGTACGGCCAGTTTTGTACAACCCTGGAATGTAAAGCCATGGAATACGAACCAATTTCATGCTCTGTTTTCGTGTGCGAGTGCTATCAAGGGGCAAGTGCTGTATTGCCATAGTATTTTACGCTATTAGTAAATTAATGTAGATGTAGTAAGTAGATTAGTTATTTATGTCGGTTTTTTAAAGATGAACTAACCGGTTGGTTTTATTTATTTGAACCCAAGTTTGTTGGATAAAGTTCGGATAGCAATCCTCCTTTTCTGAGTGGTAATAAAAAAAATCCTAATAACCTAACCAATCCAAGACGGATTTGCTTAGGAAAGATTTCTCAGGCCAACATTAACTTATTGTTTACATTATTTATCAATGGCAACTCTTGGTTGAACATATTAGAACTTGCTCAGTGCAAACGAGGCTCGTTCTCGTCATGCGACTTATTCGCATCGACCAATGAGAGCTCACGGATATGACGAACTCTCGACCAATAAGCGTCGAGAATATTGGTTTGTAATCCGGGGTGTACATTCCAGGGGTGTGCTCATGTGTACACATACCGTCATGTGTTTAGTTTTTACGGAGCGTATTGTACGACCATGGAAAGCACACCCAGATAATTCAAACCAAATAGTTTGTAATACTGGCTGTACTTTCCATGGTTGTGGTTTGCATGGACGTACAATACGGTCTCCCAATCTTTGTAGAGTCGCGTAGAGTCTTTTCCTAGCGCAGCGTTGTTAAAGATCTTTGGATTTGCCAAAAAAATGTTTGAGTTGCATTTTTAGCAGCATGTAACGAATGCATCCATATTAAATTTTTGTTTACAGACAAAATATTTGCATAGAGGAAATAATTGCTATATTTTGGATTTTAGTAATTATTAAATTATCTCTAAAAAGTAAAATAATCGTAGGTTTGGTACACTAGGAATGACGTAGTGGTTATATCCTCTATGATCTGTTTCAAAACAAATCTTTTTTTGGTTTTCCAACCTCATTGGGCAAATCAATAGAATCCCAAACTCTGGGCAAAGAGAATAGAATCACAACATTATTCCGAGTGTAGGTATACATTAGCGACGTTAGTGACGGGGCGAATGACGAATATTGACTTCCTATTTGTACCTAACAAATATGTGGCGAAAGACCTATTTGTGAATACCATAGAGGAAATAACCACTACGTTTACTGAATGAGGACTCCGCGACGTTTATCCCCCATGTCACACCCACTTGGCACAACTCGTAGTGCTATAAATTGGTTTTCTTTCCCGTGAAACAGTTATTTTCAATAAGTCGACATTAAAATTTCCCGTAGTTACTCATGACCAGACACTACTGAAGAATATAAACACTAGTGCCAACACAATATTATAATGATACAATCTGAATCGAAATGACAATCAAAATAAAAAAATATATATTAAAATACAGGATACCTACATCAAAATTAACAGGAAATGTCAAAAGTGCCAAAAGTGACAGATAATGTAAAATTGATATCTGAGAATCCAGTGGACCCTGAATCCGAATCTTTAGCGGTTTCCAATTCAAATAATTTAGCATTAATAATAGAGCAGAAATAAAAAAAAATACTGTACATTTATTTAAGTGGGTATCATGAAGTATTGGTACTTACTATGAGTAAGAAAAATGATTAGTGATAGTGCCTGATAGTGCTAAGAAAATCAGTAGTGTTTTCTCATAGCACTACCAATAGTGTCACGGAAGAGAAAAAGGTCGCGGTTGTGCCAAGCGGTTGTGTCATGTATGACAAATGTTCAGTGATTGTATGAATGAACTTTTGCGTGTACACGAACTTTTTGACTAGTGCCGAAACCAATGCGAACGTGTGCATATATTCCTCATTATCTATTTTCTGTGTTTTTTCTAAGGTTGCCACGTTTTTTGTGGTTCTACGTAATGGTTACTTCATCTATGGGTATTTCTCTACGTTATCATAGACAAGTTAGATATACTACATGTTTATCTACTTTCCGATTTATTTATTATTAGTTTAGATCCATGAAAAATGAGCTTATGTAATTTTTTGCCTAATTTCTCGAAATGCTGTTGTTGTATTCCCCTCAGAGCGGGCAGCATTACAATTTGTATACTGTTTATCGTTAGTATTTCTTCTTACATCGCTGCCGTTGAGCCAAACATGTAATAGCTCGTGCCTGTATTGCAAGAAAGAAAGAAAGTTCATTTATGTGTCCCCATTACACAAAAGATTTAAATAAGTAATAATAAACACACAAAAACAGTTAGCATAAAAAGAAACGAAAAACAGACAAACTAAGTAGGTAGGTAGGTACCTACCTAATGTTTTCGTGTTGCGTGCTGCACCAAAACCTAGGAAGGTAAGGTGCAGCGCTGGTCATAGAGGAATTAGCCACGCATTGCTCACTTTTATATGAATCAAAAGTATAGCCCTCGTTGTTAATTAAAAAAAATCCAAATTATATCCTAAGCGGATCAGCCGTTACGTGATTATTGGCAACAAACATTCTTTCGCATTGAAATAATAAGGGCGGGAAGGTATTTTACATGTTAGTATAGAATAGAAAATATTTATTTTGTAGCAGAACTAAGTATACACACATCTTACTAGATAGATCTAGTTATGTTCTGTGGGATTAAGGAATAGGTACCTATAGGATAGAATAATAAGTAGCTACGTACAGTCGTACACATAACATGGGCATCAATGCTATCAATGTGCACTGTAAACCAGTATGTTTCATCATACGAGTGGTAAAAAATCATTAAATTTAGTTCAACTAATTTATGCTTTTACTAGCCGCAGCTTCCATTTTTAAACACTTTAGGTTGGTAATTAGAAATTAACTGCAATTATTGGTTAAAATTATCCCAGTTATTTTTACGTTATTAGGTGTAATTTTAAGGTACCTAACGAAGCCGAACGGCAACCTAATTACTACTAAGACCTTTAACTTAATGTAGCGCAAATATATTTTTCAGATAATGTCATCTTCAACGTTTTACTCCAATACGACCTCGTTGCGATGCGACAAACGAGATACTGCAATGCAAAAAGCTTTGTATTATATGTCTTACCTTATTATTGTAATCAGTATTATTTTGTTCTTTATTTGGATCGCACTCTTAGTTGCAGTTATCCAGGTGAAAATGATTTATTAAAACAAGGATATAGTCACATTTAGACATTGGACCACTATTCCTACACCATTGAGCAGAAATAATACATCCTACTAATATAATAAACGTGAAAGTTTGTGAGTATGGATGTTTGTTACTCTTTCACGCAAAAACTACTGAATGGATTTTGATGAAACTTTACAGTCATATAGCTTATACATCAGAATAACACCGAGTCTACTTTTTATTCGAGTACCAAGTGGACGAAGCCGTGGGCAGATGCTAGTAGTTCATAACGCGTAAATGACGTTAGAATTACTAAAACTTTCACGTTTATAAAAGTAGTAGGATAGGATTATTTCCTAGGGTGACGTCGTGATGCAAAACAATGAGAAGGGCTATAGTACTTTATTAGCTGAAAGCTTGCAACGGCATTTGCTTGAAGGTTTACTCATTTCTAAGAACCCCTGAATAATAATCTGAACACTGCATTTTACTTCATTCATTGCAGTAAATTTGTTGGAATAATAATTAAATATGGGTTTTGTTTATTAATTTTATTAATATTTATCAATATTTCAGGAAAACGCTAACTTAATATCAAAGTTTTTATATATTATATTCATCGCGTATGTTTTAGAAATTGTGTTCGTAATCATATATATATGCACAGCACCAGAAGAATGTGCTTTTAGTATTGAAGAATGTGTATTCGTTCCCGTCATATATATAGGTAAGTAAGAACAATTATAATTTACTATGTAGTAAACTCCCACATAGTAAATTATAATTGTTTTATTTTAAACGCTATTTTCTGTTAGGTCTACATAAATCAAAAGTGTCTAGGGATCAAGTACATTTTTAATTATAAAAAAATATCCAATTAATACTTTAATTCCTATGTTTAAGTTAACAACTTATTCCTATATTTTGTAAATATTTAGAAATATTGCATTTTTTGCAATTTGTTAGTGATTAATCTGAGTTAATGTCGACAATTAAATGGTATAAAGGCAAAAATGAGGATTTAATTTTTGGAAAGATAAAAAAAATAACTAAGTATTTCACCGGCAGATGTCTAAAATGACTTCATGGGGTTTGATATTACAAGAAAAGGGAATTTGACGACGATAAAACTTGCTAGATTCCTTATTACGTCCACTGCTTTATGGTATATAAAGAATCTTTTACGTGACTTTCAGCCCGTGTGAGACTCAGAAACTTATATTCTTTTAACTCTGCCATTTCTAACATTGGATGAAGGCGGTTCGAGGCAGCTCGGACTGACTTCCTTGGGGAGGCCATCTTTTTTTTATATACCTATCAACCTGTGTAAATAAATAGTAATAAATGAGCAAGCAACAGACACATATAGTCCTGACCCCCACACTAAATATCCTATGTCGCGGGTATGAGGAACTTCGAATACCCGGAATCACGGTACTTGTAGTTCCGGAACAACAGTGCCTGGAACCAATAACTGCAGAATAAACATTTGTCTCTCATCGGGAATCGAACCCGCACCTTGCATTGCAGCTGGCTACTCGCCAGCCGTGCTACCGAGATCAAATGTCGTGGTGGTATCAAACTGATGTGTGTCTTATAATGTCTATTGTGTGCGCTAAATATATAGGTTTAATATATATAGTATATAATATACCTATAACTTTTTATTGTTCCAGTTGCGTTCTACTTTATTTTAGTGATCAAAAGCTACAAATCAGAAATACATTAGGACCAAATCAACTTAACTTACATAATTGGTATTCAAAATCGTAAAGTGCGCTTATATTTTCAAATAAATATTTCACTTGTATAAAAATGAATCGGTAATAAATTTACTACTTTAGACTTTAAAAAAACAACATGTATTTTATTTTATTCCTTATTAACGTCTCCCCCTCGTAGATCCTTTATAGTAACATTTTATATTATTTATTTATTTCATATCAAGCAATAGGTACCAACATTAATAATTTACATAAAATTATATGCTGATTGCATATAATAATAATAATAATAACATTTATTAGACACAAAAGTTTACATGGTACAGACAAATTAGACAAATTATTAAGTACTACAGAATTAGGAACGATTCCTAATTAAAAATAATTGTACCTATATAAAGTAGTCAGTGTGACTTGTGTTGCAGGTCCTGCTTTCCTTCAAGAAACAATCATAATTTCGTAGCATAGTATAACAATTATATATTAAGTAGTACCTACAATAAAGCAACATTCATAATTAAATACCGGATTATTTTAAATTATTGTAAACTTATATTTATGCAAATATTATATATACTTTCGAAATCTATTAGTCCGAATTTTAGAAGTATTCCCGTTTGAGCACCTATGCATTGAGCACCAAAGGTATTCCCATTTGAGCACCAATCAATATTTTAACGTGGTACTCAAAGAGGAACAAAAAATAAAATTTGATTTTATTCCCCATTGAGCAACTACGGTATGGCAGCTCCTAGTGATGGGGTTTATAATAAAACATTTTGATAAAAAATGGCAGTACTTTTATTATCATATAAATTTTAGGAAACTAAGTAATTATGGCACTCATTAGGGGAGGCCTATGTCCAGCAGTGGACTAATATAGGCTGATGATGATGATGAAGTAATTATTATTAATATCACTATTACTATTAATATTTACGGCCCTCTCAACTTATCTACTCTTAATAATAAGAAAACACCGATTTCTTTTGTTAGTGTTACAGCCTACAACTGGTTTAGTGATTGATAAAATTAAACTTGAGGAAACTTATGATATTAACAATAAATTATTGAGTAAACTTTTATTTTAATGATGATATACTTTTATTAAATAATAACATTCTGCAATAAAACTGCTGATTTTTATCGATATGATTTATTATAATTATTATGAACCCCATCACTAGAAGGTACCGCGCCGTAAATGCTAAATGGGGAATAAAATCAAATATTATTTTTTGTTCCCCTTTGAGCACCACGTTAAAATATTGATTGGTGCTCTAATGGGAATACCTTTGGTGCTCAATGCATAGGTGCCCAAAAATTGGTGCTCAAACGGGAATACTCCGAATTTTAAATGTCCGAAAACTGTTCACAGATCTCTTAAGTTCCAGGTGTATTGTATTGAAAAGCATTATTTTGTTTATCCGCAAACAGAAATATTGGTTCCTAGAAACTCTATTTTTAGAATATAATTTGAAATCTTTTTCCTAATATAACTATATAATAAAAATGCCACCCATTGTTATCACCACAACCTTGTTTATAAAATCCTGTGTAAAGTGTTTTTTTTTTATTCTGGTGTATGCAACAAAGAGTTATCTATCTATCTATAAATAACTTAAACTCGAAGTTTTGATAGATTAAAGTATATTTTGCTATAAGTTCCATAAACTTATTTCTTTTGCCGACAATAACTTGTGATAGAAATTTTAGTAGACCGAAACAACTTTTGCTATAAAATCACCATTAAAACTAGGGCTGATTATAGTACTTGGATTGCTTAGGTTGTTAGGGTATTGATATTTATACTCTGAAATTATTTAATTTTGATTCTCGAGAAAATAAATTCATAAAATCTGGAAAGTAAATAACCTGATTTTTGTAACCATATAAAAAAAATATTGAATAGTGCTCGTACTGTAATCATCTGACTTCTATTTTCACTGGACAATTAGCAAATTGGAAAAGCATAATGTAATTTGAAAAGAGGATATTTGCCTACTAATCTGACAATACTGTCTTATTCGAGTTTTAGGGCAAACAATAAAAGGTGAAACGTTTTCGGGAAAATGAAATCTGGTAATGATAACTGATTATCTTGGTTTTAATTAAGTTTCTTTAAATATATTCGGTCAAAGCGACCGCTTCTCATTAAGACTGAGTCCTGGCATTAGCATTAATGTCACTCCATCTGAGGATTTAATTATGACGACCCACCGCCGAGCGTAAAAGGGTTACATGATTACATCCCTGAAACGAAACGACCTTTAGGGACCTGTTTTGGTATCAATGAAACGCTCAACTTGACTAACCAATGTTCTGCTTACGGTTATCGCGCAGTAAGTTCTGGTAATTAATAAGTATGTAAGTGAAAGCAAGAACAGGTCAGCTTCTTTATAAATGTATATTTTTTCTAGGCCGAGCTACCAAAAATATCGAAAAAAGGAAACCTACGTTCCATTTTTATTCCTCTCACCAGTTAGTTTTTTTATTCGATAAAATTACTTATTATTTTTCTAGGTCAACAACTAAAATACTTAAAGGAAGGGAAACCTGCATTCTTTTATACATTTTTATTCCTCTCAGAGCTGCCACTCTCAGAGATTGCAGTGAACGGATTTGATCACCCACGCAGCGCACGCAAATGCTACGCACGGATTCACCTGGCTTATATGCGAACCCTCTTTACTATGTATAATACGGTAGAATTTGGAAATAGGCACATAGAGTTTTAAAGGCTTTAAAACTCTTAATTTCTTTAACGCATGACGTCCCGTAGCATAGTGGCCTTAAAATTTCCGGAAAGTTAGCTGATGGAATCCAAGATACAATCAATCAGTCAATCAGTACAGATACAGTCAATCGTTATGTCAATCTTTAGGAGAGGTTTATGTCCAGCTTCTTCCGCTGTTGATGATGATGATGTTGTTAGTGGTTCTAGACCGTGTTGTAGATCCTCTATGAATGAAATCGTTATTAAGACAACTGAACCCTTGAACCAGCCATTTCATTGTTAGGAATACCGCTGACGCTACTGAGTGACACTAGGTACCAAATTGTATCACGGTTAAAAAAAATAGTAGATCCTTTGTTACTCGTGTTACTACTGGTAGTAAAAAGGGTAAAAAGATTACTGAGCCTTTTAGTAGTGTCGCGGAAAAGTATGATTACCTGTGTTACATACAACTGGAACTATAGCTGGAAGTAACATTGGCAATACAGGCCATAAACTTACATAGCCCAGTACCTACCCCAGGTACCGAATTCATGGAAATATGGAAGATCTAGAACTGATTTTACAAACAAAAGCTCCATTAGTAGTTATTACCCTGAAGGACGGCAAAGGTCCCTGCATGTCCCTCGGGCGAGTTATTCATAACGGCCATAAAACCACCCCCACTGTGATAAAGAAAATATTTTACTTGCAAAGGAAATTCGTAGCCTCAACAATCATCTACATGGGTACTACCTACCAAATTCCATTTCTGTACGTTTTTTTTCTTGGCCATCATTTTTTGCTCTCTCGGATGCTCGCTTTCTTCTTTTCTATCCAAAGATATTATAGCGTATACCTAGTTATGTATTGGTTAAAAACAATCATACGCGCTCTCTAATCCCCATGATGAACATTCTCAAATCTATCCATACCTACTCACTACGTACTTAGATCCTTGGAGACGACAAGAACGGACGATAGTCAGAGGCAGGCCCAAACATTATCTACCTACAGTGTGTCCCACGGCCATGCTACATGGATGATACATCATATTAAAGTAAGGATATTATTCTAGTACCTAGGTAAAACTTCCCGACATATTGAATTCAGGTAGTTTTCCTTTTTTTTAAAGTAAGGAATACTGCTTTCGATGTTTTTAATAAAGTCGCTTGCAATACCTAAGCCTCGAACCCGCTAAAGGAGAAAAAAAATTGTCTATAATTTTATGATATGTACCTATTATTTCTTTTCAATAACATAGTAGGAAACTATCTCAAATAAAAAAAAACATTAATAGTAACTATCAATTATTATTTAGGATGCCATTCGTTCAGGAAACTTAATAAGGCCTTTTTACTTATGCATTCCTTTGGTAACATGCGACTTTTTTAAATAAGACTAACTTATTTGAATGCAGCAGGTATTACTTACTTAAAAAAATAAAGGAAAAACTTCCAAACTTGAAAAAAAAATTAAGATCTACCTACCAAGGCACAGGTAAGTAGGTATAATTAATTAATTACATAATATGTTGGTCTAGTACAACAATGGTACAACATTTTTAAATATTTTTTTGTAGGCAGGTATCTACAGGTAGGTACAGAGATACTTACTCCTACTTATATAAGAAGTATATACCTACATATATGTTACCTATTTCCTTAGTTCTTATCTATATTTTTTTATTTTTCATTAGATACCTACAATATTTCTAAAATAATTAATTCATTTTTATTTATGTGATACACGATCCTATAGCCTCACTAAATAAAACTAATAAGTCTAGGTATATTCCTGAAAGGAATGTAAGAAAATTAGGTAGGTACTAGGTAGGAAAAATATATAAGAGATGACTCTAGGTTCAATTTGACTTATGAACAAACTCAATCAATGGGCTACAGCGCCATCTATTCGCTAATCGAGTTAAAAACTTGAGCTAAGAGCGCATGCGTGGACCAAAATGGCCGCCACGATCAATAAGGATGCCACCCTACCTCTCACCCCACTCTCATCACCATTATCACCGGCCAAAGGAAAATGTTCTCTGAGTTCTTGAGTATAAGATCCAACGGAAATAATAGATATATGTTGACAATATCTTTGGTTTGTATAGGTAGGCAGTATCTACCTTAGTTTCTATAGCTACGAGTAGGTATCGTGGATCTTACGGTAGTGAAGCAGAAATTAGATAGTGAGGGAGAGCAGGCAGTCTACGGTACCCTACCTACCTAGCTGAAAGCTACAACTCAGGTGGTGCGGCGGCGGCGATCGAATCAGCGACCTCCCCTGATTATTGTATGTAGAAACCTATGACCTACCTACATGAATATAAACCTATGACCACTCATTTAGGTAGTACTAAACTACTAATTTATCATATATAAATAACCTACCAAAAAGGCTGCGAAATATATCTATAACTTATATCCTACTATAAAGGATCTATAGATTTGGATAGATATCATAATTATCTTACCTTTTAGGTAAGTATACATCAAAGTATGAATGGTTAAATGTTTGGAAACATCAAAACGAAAGTTTTTTTTTTATCTTTACAGAGGTAGGTATTTGTTAGAGAGGGTTTAATCAGAACTGATTAGGTATGTGACCCTCAAAATGGTATAATTCATCTAAGTACCCAGTTACCTATCTACGATAGATAGGTACCCATCACAAGATGTTTGAATATTACCTATTGTTAGGTTGGTACTTACCTACCTACTTAATAATCTCTGTAACGGCTTAACAGATTTAGATGAAATCGTGGGCGGCTCAGGTAGGGCGGCCTATGTACCCATAGTTTCATATAATTACCTACCTATTACCTTTAGGTAGAAAAACGTCCTTAATGATCGATCATCATCATTCCAGCCTGAAATCACCTACCTACCTACCTAGGTATTGATAGGTACCTACAGTCAACGAGTGTTTAACGAGTGTTTGCTTTGCAAAATACCTAATAGGTATGCTTATTTTTAAGGAATGCGCTTTGAAATTATCTTTCAACAGTAAATAGTTTTTTTCTTTTGAAATTTACTGAATTCGTAACCCTAACTGCTAAACAAGTAAAGCCGCTTTTAACTGCTTCGAGAGGTTTATCGCATATCCGCCCTTAAGAACGCCATCTCTGAGCAGACGATGACACTTCTATAAAGAAACGTTGTGGTGTATTCTTCCCACACTTTTACTGGCGTAGCTGGCGACATCTCTTTGAAACATTCTGTACTACTTAGCAAGTAGCAGACAAGCATTAGATAGGTATTAACGTATTTTGTAAGTTACTTTCGTAGCTGCCACCATTGGTGTGTAGTTTACAATATAAAACAAAGGTGTCAGAAATTTAAAACTTATTCATAGTATGTATGAACCTTACAAGAGTATTTTAGGACTAGGTATAATAATGTAAGGGAATTAAAAAATATATAGGTATTGTGTATTCTGATTTGGTATGGTTACAAAATATAAAGTTTTTTTTAAATGTCAACCTTAGTTTGTACCTTACTATAAATAAAAAAACTAGTTACACGGTAGGAACTTAGTACCTAATGAAAACCTAACTATTTTTAATAGTACCTATCTAGGCATCTACGTACCTAGGTACTAAAGTAAAACTGGACACGAAACTAAAATAGGATCAGAATAAAATGGGTGTTTCCTAATAGTACAATAGAGTCAATTAATTTTATTTAAAATTGAGCCTGTTCCAGACGTCAACTGATTCGCAAGGTTGCCAAGCAACCTCCGAGATTTCAAAAATGGAATATTCAACGCCAATCTCATTGGCTGAGTTAGGCGCCATTTGCGAAGGGTTGGTATCTTTAGGCCACGCCTATACTCACAGCCGAATCGGGCCCGCCTCTGAGCCACTGCCATGTTGGCTACTGTCACATTTCGGCACTTAGGGCGGAGCGTAGGATATAACCCAACTGAATTGAGTTAACGTAGCTTTGTTTTACTTTTGAACAACTGAGTAAGCTTTTTAATTTTACTGGATAGTTGAAGATGCAAACTTCCTGCCACGTTTAAAGGCCACCATTTTAGTGGGTGTCGAATTTGGGAGTACCTACATGCATGATTGGAATTTATGAAGAACTAAGGAACATCGTGTGTGACAGCCGTGAGTAATGAATGGGACATGAGGGTCGGATATTGCAGGCTTCCATTTTTAAGCTCTTCGCCGATGGCAATAGGTATTTTTAAACGTTAGTATAAGTAGTATACTTACGTTTAAATACCTACAACCTCTGTGGTGCAGTCGGCGAAGGTCCGCCTGAGACGCAAAAGGTTGCGGTTCGATTCCCGCCGCGGGACAAATGTTTGTAACAGCGAATAACTATTTATCTCGGGTCTGGGTGTTTTCTATATAAAATATGCATGTATTTACAAAAATAATGTATATAAGTAGTATATCAGTCATGAAGAAGGTATGTATTACCAACGCACAGTGTCTATGGTTTAAACCACTGATATACCTACTCGTACTTATAAATAAATACATAAATAAATAATAATGACATTTCCATACAGTCCATCTAGTCCCAAAGTAAGCAGAGCTTGTGTTGTAGGAATTATGAACTACATGAATGGTATACCTACTAGGTAGGTACTTACATATTTAAAAAAAAAATAAGTACCTACATTTTATGAATAGAAGACACATTATTGCAGATCATACAATCATTTGTCCCGCGGCGGATCGAACCCGTAACCTTCTGCATCTCAGCTCAGAGGTAGGTATTAAGAACTAGCTTCTGCCCATGGCTTCGCCCGCGTAGTACCCAAATAAAGAGTAGCCTATGTGTTATTCTGATTTATAAGCTATATAACTGTAAAGTTTCATTAAAATACGTTCAGTAGTTTTTGCGTGAAAGAGTAACAAACATCCATCCTCACAAACTTTCGCGTTTATAATAGGTAATAGTAGGATATTCCATTACAAGACTTTTTCCATCGAGCACATAACCCCTTACATGCTCGATGCTTTTCAAAAGCATCGCTTTTGCAAAAATGTAGGTAGGTACCTATGTATAGGGCTTACTTAAGCATACCTAGGTATCTACTTTTTGCTAGAGGTAGCGGTGGCGATCAATTTACGAAATGCTGTCTAAGTTTGCGTCAATGTGGACGTCTCCATAAAAAATCTGAGTAGGTACCTAATCATCAAATATGATTTTTTTTTTAGGTTCCTCATAAATTAATAGAACTAATTGTCTTCAAAACCTCTCTCCACGACCTCTGTGGCACAGTGGGTAAAGGCCCGCCTGAGACTCAGAAGACTGCAGGTTCGATTCCCGCCTTTAATTTTTCACTACAAATTCAATATAAATTACATCAAAACATTGTAGTAAACAACATTTAAAAACGGAGAACCACAAACCGCGGGGCAGAACCCAAGCGGTCGGTGGTTATTATTATAATTATTAAAACAAATGGTCTCAACCCATATTGACATAATTATTGTGTAATTTCAAACTGATTACAAGGGAACTTCAAAACTAATATCAGCGCTTTTTTATATACAACTAAAGCGGCAAACAAACGTACGGATCACCAGTTTATTAAGTTACCGGAAACTCCATAGGTTACGGTAACTTACACTTGCAACACTAGAGGTATCACTCGCGCGCTGTCGGATTAAAAATCTCCTTAAAACCGGAACACAGCACTGCGAGCAACACCTTCGTAATTGCAGTTACGAATTGTGTTTAAAAAAATGACTTAGGCAAGCTAATCAGTGATGGTGAATTAGCAATATGAAGATAATGCAGTCCATGACTACTACCTCCAAAGATAACTTCAAAAGTACCTACGTAGCTTCCAGTCACAAAATGTTCTCTTCAAAGTATAAACAAAAAAAATCATGCAACCGTTTTGGTTTAAACCAAAGAGGTTGGAAACAATACTTCATTTGAATAACAAAAACTAAACTAAATACAATATGAATAAAATAGGGCTGTAGTTTACAGTGATCAACTCTATCTATCGAGTACCAGGACAATAACTAAACTAAATAGATACCTACAATAAGAATAAAATAGACCGGGAGCTTACAGTCGTCAACCCTATCTATCGAGCACCAGGACGAGTCAATTATCTGAGGTGTATGAGGACAAACATTTTTTTTTGTTAATATAGTATAGTCAGAGGTTTTTTCAAAGTTACATTGAGCTCAAGCCCGCGTTTTGCAAGTAGTTGCCGGCTTATATAATTCATAGAAATTTTGCACGCAAAGTGAAAGAGGACACAAACACACGTGTTTGTGTCCTCTTTCACTTCATGTTACTAGGTAGGTTTATTTTATGCTGGTATTTAAACGCATTAATAAGATCGAAGATAGTGCTAATTTGCTTCGGATTCGACGGCTTAAAACCATCTTATCTGAATAGATACAAGTATGAAACATGCATACAGGGTTGATAGAGTTTAAAACACTTGCAACCGAAGCATGGCCAGCTAGATTAAGTACAATCAAGAAAAAAAGTGATTATTAAATTTTGCTACCTACCGTCCAGGTAACATTTAACATTTAACCTTTTACATTCTATCGTGTTCTCTTTCACTCCATGACTTGTCCTGGTATCCGATAGATAGGATTAACGACTGTGGTCACCCGGTCTAAAAGTACCGGAAGTTAACAACTTCATACTGTATAAAGACCAAGCAGGCATTTAGACATACGTATTAGAGATGCTAACGCATGCCATTTACTAGCGTGACGTTCCATAACGGCATGGCTCTTTTCTCTGTATTTTGACTCGCAACGTAGGAGCCCGTATTATTATGCGTTTGCCGTAAGAGATTGTTTGCTTGTATATTTCTGTCACCACTTGTCACTGAAACGACTTATCCGATTGAAATGCGTTTTTGCAAACGATTTGTGTGTTTGTCTGTACCGTTTTATCACCACAAGACACTAGAAGGCACTGCAATATGACGATGGAAAATATGTCGAGGGGAGGTAGGTACCTATTGAAATTTTGCAAAAATGAATTTCTGCTTTTCGACTTAACTTCGTTTCAGATAACATTAACGTTCAGTGCAAATGACCGTACAGTAAAAATACACCGAACTACAATAACTTTAGCGTCCATTTGTAAGCGTTTATGGGATATAACCTGCCTCCGAAGTCGTACACGCGGTTTATCGACTCAAAATGCATAACTTTGCCACGTTTATGATACGAGCGAACAGCTGGATCATTGAGTCACAATATTTTAGTTTAAGTACATTATGGCAACCTCTAAGTAGGTAACTATATTGTAAAACTGCGCAATCCTGATGTAAACAATTTTGTTGTAAGCTTAGAATATAGATTTGCCAGAAACCGCTTCCTTTACAAACAGTCCGAGGTGAAGTGAAGCTTAAAAACATCGGAATTATCGTATAACGAAATCTTGCTAGCTTGCGAATGGTTTCCAATTTTTTGGTGTAACAGTACCTACCTAAGTAGTAATGTTAATAGCAGTGATAGATTGGTATATTACGATTCATACTTATGGCTAACTAGCCTCTGCTCACGGCTTCGCCCGCGCGGTATCCTGGTAAAAAGTAGCCTATATATTATTCTGATGAATAAGCTATATTACTGTAAAGTTTCATCGAAATCCGTTCAGTAGTTTTTGCGTGAAACAGTTACAAACATCCATCCTCACAAACTTCTGCGTTTATAATGGTAGTAGGATAACGATTTTTAAACAGTCGATTAACTAAACACTGTTTTGTCTCTTTCTGATTTGTGCCATTTCAATTTCAAATGTAGTAAACAAAATACTGTACTGCACTAAACAACTGTTTAAAATCTCCATAAGCAAGGCCCTAATACTGGCTACTATGAAGGAATTCCAGTAGAACTCCTTTTGGTCGTTTGTTCTACGGTATTATGCAATGATTGAAAAAATACCTAAAAGTCTGAGGATGTCAGGGACAACTAAATAGGTTCTTGAAAGCGATTAAACTAACATACCACTGACCTACCTATAGTTCAACTTCTCTGTAGCAATTACGTAGACAGTAGCCCGCCTCGGTCGTCCAACTTAATTTCTCGCTTAGTTAACTTTACAACCCAGCGCTGATTGGATATTGATTAGAATCCACAGTTTCACTGTTTCTGAATCGAGATTCTTTTCAAAACATCGTGTACTTTACACTCACTACATTAATGTAATTGCCTACAGTTTATTATGGCTATTGATTAAATAAAACATCCATAAAGGTTTTTTTTATCGATAGGTAAAGAATGGTTCTAGCAATAAAATTAGTTTTATGTTTTGGTAGAGCACGGTTTTGAGGCTTCGGCTGATTTTTTTTATTTCACTATATTTTTCTTTCTAATTCACACATCCTATGCATCCAAAATAACGTAAATTAAGGCGAAAATATTTTTACCTCGCTCTTTTGTTTAATGGAAAATAAATAGTTATTTTATATCTCTTCGTAGACAAAATTGTTTTCTTGGTGCTGTTTGGTTGCAGCTAAATGTGTGTGAATGTTTGTTACCACGTATCTCCGTAACTACTAAACCGGTTTTTATGAAATTTGGAATGTAGATAGTTTAGGTTCTGGAATAACACATAGGCTAATCTTATTTTCGAAAATCAACCCCTAAGAGGGTTAAACAGGGTGCTAAAGTTTCTATGAAATAAAATATTATTTTGTTTGATTCGCTCAAAACTTTGTATCAATAAACTTTAAAGTAAATAATGAAACCCGTATTTTTTTTCAAAACTACCATTTGGGGGTGTGCAATTGAGTTCTAAACTTTGTATGGAAAATTATAATCCTTGGTTCGGTTCATTCAAAAGTTAGTGGACATCGTTTGAAGCCTGGATTGAAGAACTTGGTTTCGGAAATTTCACATCTTATTGCGAAGAAGACTTCATCATCATTATCACTATAATAGCTTCAGTTTGACTCCTACATACTTATCCAGAAGTGGTTGAGTAAGTCCACTTCAGCATAAGTATCATCAAGTATTGATGACCTTCAAGTTGCCATCTATACTTAGAGCAAGAGGCCTTTCTAAACACTGCATTGGTGTCGATTCTCTTGAACATCCACTAAAATTAACGCTTTGGGTTTTATATCTACGATATTTTGCTTATACCATATCGCAATAAAAATATATATCTATTTGTATTATACATAATACAAATTTACCTCTGTAGATAGCTACCTAAACACTGTTAAGTGTATGTACTCACTAGGAACTATAAGCTGCCAACCAAACGTTAAAACGTGTTTGTACACCAAAGTAGTCCTACACTGTTGAATAAACATCAATGATTGAATACTAAATGAAGCGGAAATAAAATATAGGTAGGTATTCTGAACGACCAAAGCATTCGAATATAAAACTGTTACAATAACAACAAATCGTAAACGCTACTCAAGTGGACGTTTAAAAAATTGACCTCCCGTCTTCAAAATGACTTTACTGCCTATGTTGCGCAACTGACTGGGATTTCTCGTTCTAATCCACTACTTGGGTGTCTAGTTTTATGTCGAGGAGTAATAAACTGCATGTCTCTGAATCCACTCACATTCTATCCTACAAGTACCGCAGTAACATCAACATGAACCGTATTTCTATAGTGACAAAGTAGAGTATTGTATCGAGAAAGCACGGTGAGTTTGAACACGTGGGTGAATCAAGATGCTGGGCTATTATGAGTTTACAGCCAGTGTCATTCATTTAGCGAATCGTGCGTGATGGATAGATGGAATAAACACAAGATAGTACTGGCACATATTGCTTGGAGTATATTTGAAGCTATTCAATGAGTACTTTGATATCGCGACTTGGTTAGCTATATAATATAAGTACAAGATATTCATACTCATCGGCTTCTCCCCGTGCTCAGATAAAAAATAGCTTATGTGTTTCAGGCATTTATAGTAGGCATAGGATAATAAATCAGTCTGAATCAAACTTTTAAGATGGACATTGCATTCTATAAGAATTCTATAAGAATGCAATGTCCATCTTTTCCATCTATTCTATAAGGATAGATAGAAAAAATAAATAAACAATGCTTTAGTGCATAAGATAAAACAAGTACCTACACAGGTGAACTTAATGCTACTTAGTATTTTCTTCCAGCTAATCTTTGTGTAACAAAGAGTGGGGTGGTAAGGATCTCAAACGGCCCTCATTCTTCGTCATGGCACTCTTTGAGGGAGGCTTTTGTTAGCTTTTGTTCTTCCAAATAACATTCGTTTATATCCAAACAAGCTAATAAATACAGTAAGTATATATCCTAACATGAAAATGCAAAATTTCATTATTGCTTGAAAATTCATTATTGCAAAACAAGGTAGGTAAGTAGGTATCTTGTTCTTATTCCACGTTAGGTGGAGTCATCTCAACATGTTTTCTTCTTCCATTAACCTCTGTCATTCGTAATTTAATATTGTATTGTTAAACTATTTTCCGAATAAAAGAAAAAATAACTATAAATGTTAATTCACTGTTATTTTTTTATACGAAAGACATCAACGAGGTTCTATAAATAAAACTGCTATTACAATATTCGTAAGATCAATTATTATAATCCTTAATTAGGTCCTTGTACATATTGTCGTATCCCACCTCTGGTGGATATTGTTCAATTATTTTTGCTTGTTTATGTTTTTGGATGAATATCGCTATAATCGTCCCAATTTTAAATTAAAAAAAACTTTGCATAAAAATAAGAGCGCGTTTAAATCACTTGTATGAAAATATGCGAACTAGAATTTTTTTGTAACGAATACGTATGCTTAGATACTAAGTAAGGTTCTAATGCCATAATACCATCCGGATTATTTTATTTAGCTGTCTATTACGTCTTAAAACTGTTAAAATATAGTTTTCTAAACTTATAATCATACTAGCTTCTGCCCACGGCTTCGCCCGCGCGGTACCCGGATAAAAAGTAGCCTATGTGATATTGTGATGTATAAGCTATAATACTGTAAAGTTTCATCAAAATCCGTTCAAATTTTTTTGTGTGAAAGAGTAGGTAACAAACATTCATCCTTATAAACTTTCGCGTTTATATTAGTAGTAGGATATTATCAAGTTTAAAGTTAAAATTACGGCTGGGATTATAAATAGGTACTATATTATAAACAGATACCTACAGATTACACTTCTTTACAAAAATAAAAATAGCATGTAAGTATACAAACTAATCAACAAAAACTATCAAATGAACAGCAAACAGATTTTGATTTGACAAAAATATAAATGAATTGGTATTATTCAAAAGATACCTTCTATAATATATACAGTAGTTAAATACAAACCAGATATTTGATCAATAAGAAATATTTTTGTATGATAACATAGACTGTATGGTAATTTTTCACGTCAAAAAAAGCTATAATGAGCATGAAAGAACATTTGCAAAGAAACTTCTAAAAATTACGGAAGTAAATTTTAAACACATAACCAATATTCTCACAGTATCTTTACGGCTAAGGTCAAACACAATAAACAATCACTATAACAAGACAAAAGAAACAAAAGTCCTTAACTAAACCGCATTCGAGCCGTCTAATTCACAGACCAACACAAAAGGGCTCACTTCACAACTTTTCTGTTTGTCTACAAACAAGCGGCATTCGAAAGCAATTACCACTTACCTGCGACACGTGATCACAGATTTATAGTCGATAAACTAGTATCATCACTTTTACAGTGTTGTAAATTAATTATGTGCACTATTTTATGTACGGTACGAGTGGCCATGCGGCCTCGCGCGGCGAAGTCGGGAAACGGTATGGCCGCTGGGCGGGCGGAGCTAAAGCCATCTCCACACGCTGAGCCGGCAGTCATGCCACACAGGCGCGCGCAGCATGCCGAGATCTCGAGACCCGGAAAACATCGACCCCTTATTTCTTCAGCTTTTTTTATTATTTACGCATCATTTGCAGTTAATAACGGTTTGTGCTTTCTGTTATTGACTATTATGGACGATTGTTGATGAGTAATTTTATTTTGATACATTATCGTACTTGAACTTGATTATGGTTTGCGAAAAGCACGCCATTTTAAATGAGATATACTAATAAAAGAGGTACTGTGTACCCTTAACCGACGAGTGTAAATAAAGACTGTTAAAAGAGCGAATGAAGCAAACCGGGTAGGTATGCCAGGATCGTAGCAAGTAGAAATCCATAGACATTTGTGTATATATATATATATACACCTGAGGTTGTACCTGGTTGACTGTCACACCTGTTTCAGACATTTATTTATTTATAGACGAGTAGCTTTCGCTGATATGTCTATGTCATACAGTGTGGGATCAAAAGTCTTGTTTTTTTTTAGTTACTCACATGTCTTTAGTATCTATCTATTTATCTCATTGTATACCAATTTTGTACTTTGATACACTAGTCATACTAGAATAATAAAAAAGATATTACCATATACTAACTAAAAACGATAAACGTTGTCATTAATAATAAAGAGTTACTTAGTATTTTTTTAAAGCTTTGTAAACTCTGTAATGTAGAAAAAATATATGTTTTTCATATTGAACTCACAACTTCTATTCGTACAATATTTTTTATCTTGTTTCTGGATGTTTTTTACCCTTAGCAAGCCGGGCTAGTACCCAGAAGCTTGCTAGATGGCATTGTAGGTATGTCAGGAAGACAAAAGTTTTAATGTACTTATATATAGTTGTTTTATATAGTAAAAATTATACAATTTCGTATTAAATACGAAGGTAGATTCTCCTTACAAGATACTCTCATCCGCCTAACTCTGTATCGTCCTACTACTGACTAAGGTCTCCCACAAATTCTTCCATCTATCCCAGCCTCTAGCAGTACCCCACCGCTTTAACATGTGAATCCAGATTGTCCCACCAAGACCCACTATCTATTAATGAAAATAGCTCATTTTTTTTTTCTTTTAATCGTCTTAACCAAAAGTCAACGTTGACCTTGCAGGTTCCAAGAAGGAAGTCAAATGTCCAAATCAATACGTAGGTATTAATTCAATGAATATATATATACGAATATATTATAATGTTTTATAAAACATTATATTACATTGTAAAATTTAAAATTACATGAATAATTTGATAACCGATTGCATGTGATGTAAAATATTGGTTGCTTATATTTTTGGTGGGAATCGTCTTTGTGGTTTTCTTAAGTCTATCAGTCACATTATTAAGTTCTGTGTACGTAATAAATAATAAAAACAAATATTATATACATAATCCTAACCCTAAAGGAAGGTGTCAATTAATTTTGAATTCAAACTAACAAAAAGATCAGTCAAATAAGTGATATAAAAATCGGTTCCGGTTATTAAAATATACGTGCCTTCAACAGTGCATTTCGCCTCGTAAAATTAAAGTACACACGCAATTAAGCCGTAATTTTATATGAGTAAAATAATCTGATAACAATATGTTAAATGTAGGCTTTATAATAATCTTAGAGTTATAATATAGACCGCGGACGAGAGAAACAATATCCATTAGTCGTTTACAGTATTAAAACAAACTGTCCGATCTGAAAAGGAACGATTAGGTATCATATGAAATCATTTAGATTAGATGTCATAATGGGATTTTTTTTTTATGTCCCTGTTCTTTAACGAAAGTTAAATAATGTTATTCCCCCAGTCAAAGTAAAAAAAATGTCTTCCTGCTGATGTAATGAGGTGATACTATAATTTGTGTCCGAATGGTGCTATTTATGTTTTTTTTATTATATTAAAGAAAAATACTACTTTCAGCGACGCGCTCTACACTCACTCGTTTAATAATCTGAAATAAATGCTTTTTGCGTAATGACCACACGCAGAATCATTAAGACTCTATTTACTGTGTATATAATAGTCATGAAATCAATTAACACTTTTTTAAATAACTTTCTTTTTGAACTTGAAGCTGCCTTTATAATACTTTACATGTCTAATAAATTACCCTAGTAATTCTATCTAGATACAAAAACATAGTTTTTTTTTTCGCGATTTTATTTTTCATTAAAAAAAACACATTTTTTTATTGAAAAATAAAATCTTTAATCCACACCATGTCCATATGTCCATAATGAGACATACACACGAGCGTATTTCTATGCTATAAAATATATTGAACGCTAGAACCGTTACCAACAGAGTAGTATCGCCGAGTGTCAATGCACGATACTTTTAAGTAAACAACGCAGATGGTCGTGTTTCGTGTGTTCTACCAAGAGACGAAAATAGTTCATACCCTGGTGGTAGCGATTTAAGCGTGTAATATATTTTACACATTTTTGCACGTACGAATGGCGACAATCTTCGTTGTTTACTCAAAAATGTCGACACAAGAACTGAGCCTCAATCTTCAACGTATGCCGTTAGGAAAGACTACTCCTAAGTACACGTGCGTAGTCTCTGCGTGCGTTTCAACTGATTGACATTTCTACTCCCTGTTTGCTGAGCAAAGATAATACATCAGTAATAACATTATTTTGATTTTTTATTGCCACATACCTATTATTATACATACTTATACCTATTATTTCTCAACCCAGTACTTCTCAATTTGAAACTTTTGAATAAACAAACTATAAAACATTTTTAACACTGTTTCGAGCCAGTTATGCACAATTTTATTATTTGTAATGGATGAGTTTGAATAAAAACGATGTTATCTTTAACGCGCGGCAAAGCCTCTTAGATGGTGTTTATTCACATTTAATAGTGAACTTTTCTTATAATGTTATAATGATGAAGCCACTGTTCACTTAATTATTTTATAGGTGTGTTTCAAGCCATCAAAATTTGCTTTTAATTTACCATTATTTTGCCACTACGTCTTTGTGGTCATTCATACACTGTTTGTTTTATAAAACGTCTGGTTTTAAACTCTCGAATACACGTTATTTTAACAGCAACAACCAGTTGCCGTGGCACAAAAAAGACTGGAAAGCATCGGTTTGCTCACACGGTGACGAATCATAATCACGAATCCGTGATAGACGACAATGGAGTTTATTATCAGTCACATCACATATCTTTATAACCCATTGCGGGGTTTAAGTTTTTGTGTAAGTTTGGAATATTTTTGGCACATGACGTTGATTTGTGATATTTAATGATTTGGATCTCGGTAACTGTTTGATACAGATACGGCACACAAGATTGTCAAACTCTCCAAAGCAAAAACACAATAAAATATTGGATTAAATATCCGAAAAAACCTTAAAAATTTGAAGCAGTTTTTGGGTAATAATATAATCTCTAAACACTTGAAATTTTTATTTTTATTTGATTTTAGGTCCTACTCTTTTAAAGCATTGTTTTCGTGCCCTTTCGTGTGTAATTTTGGATAATAACAAATAACTGAGTGATCTTCTAAATAAATCAATCCATTCATTCAAAATTTACTCAATCGCATGATTTTTGAACTGTGCTGGCTTTAGTGTGTTAGTATATTATTAAAATAAGATGATTTATTTACAATTTCCAAGAACAAATAAATAAATAAATAAATAAAAATAAATAATGTGCAAGAACAACAGCCGATAACTATCAGTACCTCAGCAGGTTTTAAACAATTTTGAAGACTCGAAAGTCTCTTATTCGATACATACGAGTACCTATTAAATTATATAATCGGATTAAATAAGGCTTTTGACCTGAATTATGTGAATCTATCAATATTTAAAGGCTGATTTGTACGGTTGTAAATATAGTTTATGATTGGAATTTAGTTCCTTTTACCTTTAAAATACTTATTTGATTAAAACTCCATAGCCAGTTACTTATTTAGATAGGTATTAAAACTTTTCGACAAGCCACATGAAACTTTGTCACCTTATGCAAATGGGAAATGCACGAGTAGTATAAGTAGCGCAAGTAGCATCGGTGTACCTTTAAAATTTTTAATTCACAAAGGTACTTAATTTTTTTTTAAATCGACATTGCATATTGCATACATTGCGGTTGGTTGCGCGGTACTGTGCCCCTCATAAGTGCTATAGTGTAGTACGGCAGTCGAACAGCTCGGTTACCACGGATTATCGTATACTAGCCTACTGCCCACGGCTTCGCCCGTGTGGTACCCAGATAAAAAATAGCCTATGTGTTATTCTGATATATAAGCTATATTACTGTAAAGTTTCATCAAAATCCGTTCAGTAGTTTTTGCGTGAAAGAATAACACACATCCACCCTCACAAACTTTCATGTTTATAATTGTAGTAGGACCATGGTCTCCGGTAGCATATCCCGTCACGCTAGCCTTAGTGATTATCATACGTCGGGCTTTTACCAGCGTCAACGTTCCAGCTGTTCGCGAACCGAATGTTTTACTATGTGACGATGGTAGGCAGCCAGACGGCATGACTGTGGTCCCTTGGGAGAAGGGAAGGCCTTTATCGCATTAACCAATGCTATTGCGTTGACATGCAGCGTGGCAATGTAGCCAACATTTTGGGGACGCTTTCGTCTGGTATATTTGGATCGGTTGTCATCGTTTATTACGAGATTTAGATGCCTAGATGTCTACTGAACCGTTGTATTGGTGCTCATACAAAAAATATACTCGTATATGCGTAGTATATCAGCCACATAGTTTCCATAATACAAGCTTATTTTGAAGCTAAATGAGGTTATGTGAAAATATTTTTATTTATCCAGCATCATTTATTCATAGTTAGCTTCAGAATAAGTTCAGATATTATAATTCTACTAGCTTCTGCCCACGGTTTTGCCCGCGTGGTACCCGGATAAAAGTAACCTATGTGTTATTCTGATGTATAAGCTATATTACTCTAAAGTTTCATCAAAATCCGTTCAGTAGTTTTTGCGTGGCAAACATCCATCCTCACAAACTTTCACGATTATAATAGTAGTAGGATACAAGCCTATTCCAAATTTCCTTCAAACCCATTGAGCCGATACTTATACGGAAGTGCATCCTTGGGTTTATTATATGATATCTTGCTATATTGTGCACCGTCAGCATATGAGCCGAGCGCGTGCTACATTCCTGCAGTGTTGACTCGACGCGGCCGACACAAAGTTACTTGCGCTACGAGGTACAGATAGTAAAATTAAACCTTTTTATATTTTACTAGAATTAACTCTGTTTCTTACTCAGATGAGAAACCTTGTTAGTAACAAAGTACATACCTACCCACTTGCGAAGAATAACAAATAATATAAACGATTCAAAGACATGGACTATCAAAAACATTAGATCTTTAAACAAAGCTTAAAAAGGAATACAGTAAGATAAATACATATAGGTTACTTTTCACCCCGACAGAAAAGAAATATGTGACTAAAACAATACGACTGCTGACCTGGACTCCATCAAGTTTGCCATCGTCCTGATCACAGCAGACTACGGAGTTTGACAGAAGTCGTTAACCTCTGAACATCCTTCGTTTCGTTGAATCATCAAGAAAAACAACATTAAAACATTCAAACGTCTCGATCGCATAGTCAAATTCAGATTAAAAGTGTTCGATAGCACCCTGACGCAATATGATATCGAGACATCGTGAAATAATTACGAGAATTGGGCCTTTATTATTTTTTTAAACTCATTAGACCTGAGTGATGAATTTGCTGTTGTTACTCTACCTGTGAGGCGATGGCCCGTCTGTTTGCGAAGTGCACCGCTAATTGCAGACCAAGTCGCACCTTCCAACTGGCTGTAATGGCGTACTTTATAAGCAGAAGTCAATACCTAGCAGTTAGGTCACAATGCTGCAGGAAGTGCGACCATACTCTGTAGCGAGATTGTTACAACGAAAACAGAGGTGATTCTATTTGTGGTACTCATTTTACTTCTATTGCTTACCTACAAGTGTCACGAAACGACACATCGGCTAAGGCAAAAAGAATATAGTATGTTACGTTATCTCTCATATTCAGAAATCAATAGTTTTTGTATTGATGTGACAAGTAAACAAGACAGCCCTTTATTCTAGATTATCTCTTGAAATAAGTGGACGTTCTTCGATCCTAGCCATCTCAAGCCCTTCAAAATCTCTTATCCACCCCTCCTCTCTTCTTACTTTTAATATAATCCGTAATTCAGAGATTCGTCTCACCCGTTTCCAATCCCAAGTAATTTTGTACGAAGTGGATTGTTTTTCCTCGGTCCCCGATTGGATTTATCTCAAGTTTTATGGCGTCTCGCATCCCTGTCGTAAAGTTTTATACCAACCGGCTACCGCTCTAGCTACAGATATAAATGTATGGAGATTCGGTGACATTCTTGGAATCTTTGAGATATTTTTGATCTAAAAATGTACAGTCAATAAAGTTTGGAATATTTACGGTTTTATTACATACGGACTATACTAACATAATATTGATTCGTAGACAAGACTATGAATCATCAGCTTGTTGATATCTTCTTCAAAATTACTAGCAAGTGGGGTTTGTTCGGGAACTGAAATTATTCCCTATTTTGAGAACATCATCCAAAACTATCATCATCGGGTTCACCAAAATCGTAAAAGCAGTTTTTTGTGATTCTTACAGATGTCGGACGTATTACGTCTTCAGTCAAAAGCGCATATTCTTGATAGATAATATATTATAGTTGTTCTACAAATAAAAACCTATCGTATGTATAAACCTTGCCAGCAAACTACAGTGATATCCCATCACGCCTAACAAAAACAGCCTTCTTGGGAGGTTTTAGCACCTGCTTTAACTCTAGACAAGAACATGTGACAGCATTAGGCAGGTGACTAGCCAAAAATATATATAAAGCCTTTCTACAAAACTGACTGACAAGTTAATGTATTTTTAAAATTCTGCAATGGTATATCCAAATTGATCCAAAGTGAATGAGTTCAAGAGTCGTTGGAGCAAATGAAAAATGATTATAGCAAGAAAGTGAAAATAAGATATTAAGCTACCCCGGGGTAAGTACTAACAGCTTTATCTATTACTAGCCTCTACCCACGACATCGCCCACGTGGTAACAGGATAAAAAGTACCCTATGTGTTATTCTAATGTAAAAGCTAGGTATATTACTGTAAAGTTTCATCAAAAACCATTCAGTAGTTTTCAAAATCCTCACAAACTTTCGCATTTATAATAGTAGTAGGATAATTATATAGATTAAAATAAGTGCATACATGGATTTCTTGAAGATATTTTTAATTCGGATCAGCATTCGATTACTTGATGCAGTCAATTTCAATGATTACTTTCAATCTCTGGCTTAACTTCTTATATTTTTTTCTATAATTATTTTGTTTTCAACGTCCGTCACATAACAGTTCTTATCAACAAGCGCACTCAAAGGCACCGAAAACTGCGAAAAGGGTTGTTTTGAATAACAAAAGCGTTCGGTAGCGCTTGTAAAAACATCTTTTGCATCTTGTAACGTAAATATTTGTCCCAACAATAGCAAAAAAAAAATCGGAGGAAGCGTGAAGATTCACAATATGCACCCAGTTGGCTTTCACTTTCAACCAGTTTTTTCTAATTTTTGGAAACCCTTTCATAAACATGGCATGATGCTACTGGTGATTTGCATAACACTAAACCAAATAATAAAGTGTTTTTGTGAAAAGTGAAAACAAAGTTTAAGGTCTTGAAGGTAAGGTCAGTTGAAGTTCTAGTGTCTGAAGTACTGCACGTCATTTAAGTCAAAACTAGCGCCAGTAATCAGTAGTTTAGGAATTTTAAATCAAATAAATTATTATGTGCTATCAACATACGAAAAATAAAAATGGAAGATATACAGTTTTACATTTCACATAATGTACCTACTGCGACTATCACCTTTTATAAAAGTTGAGGAACTAAAAATTCCAATGGGATTTTACCTTCAGTAGCAGCTAAAAAAGGTATTATTGAGTCATGCCATATAATTACATTTATTTGATACTTTCCAGTAAACTTATAGTTACTGAATAAGTTATATCAGAAACTTATTCAGTTACTTACTTTGGAATTTGAAATGAAGTCAATCAGCTGATTGGTAATATTGATGTTTTATGATGCGTCTATAACTTCACAAATTAGTCAAACGTTAACTCCAGCTGAATTGCCTTCGGGTGCAATAAACGCTGACCGATTGATCTGAATGCAATTTAAAATATAATTTCGTTTGAAACTAAATCTTATACTCATGCTCCATAGTGATCAATGTAAGAACCGCATATTTTTTAAAGATATGCTGTTTTGTGTTTGCTTTTGTAACATGCTGAGGATCTGTTAATAAGTCAGATACACACGGTGTGTTTGCATGCGTTGTTACATCACTTGGAGTCGGCTTAGCGAGTCCAAGTTCCAATATTTAGTGTATTCAGGCTTAAGACTAGTATTTGCCCTCAAATATTGAGATATTGTTCACATTTTTGAGCGACTTGTCGGCGACTATTGAGGCACTTCGCGGTTGCGTGAGGGTGTCAATAATAGGACAGTAATTGTTTGGTAAGTGTCAACAAGTTCATAATTTTTATCAATATTTCGTACATCAAATTATTCTCACGCACAACTTCTTTATATCAGACAGATGCGAGTCTTGTTAAATATTTGAAAAAACTCTGATTAGACGATGATTATTCATCACTCTCAGCCCTTTCCTTGTTCAGTTGCCGTAACATCAAAATTCCAAATGATTACACCAATTAAAAATTAACGTTCTTATAAAAGTGTGGAACTGTGGAACCAGGTCAGGGGTTTCAGTGGCCATAAAGCCTGTTTTAAATTCCAAGTCAGCTGTGCCATGGCTCGAATAGATGCGGTTTCGTTTATTGAGGCTCATATAACTGCGACCAGTTATCGTCCAAAGCCAGTTAGTTCGATTTCAAACACAACGGAGATAAGTCAGGTTTTGAAAGTGCAAAATTCTGTGTTATTATTTATAAATACAATTGTGGAGATGTGACTTGTGTACCTATTGCAAGTAGCAGCAGTGTCTTGCTTCGTGAGTTGTTTTTCCTTGAGCTTTAACCGGACCGGTTAGTATCGGTACATCATTTATTAATGTTACTTATTTAATGTTTGTGATCTTGCCAACTTATATCATCTCGATTTCATAATATAACATTCTAAGGCTAGTTCTTATCAAGGCCGATGTTAAATATAAGAGTACTATGAATACCTTTTTCAGTAACAAAATCTCCTCTGCCTATTAGCTGGCCCTGCCATGTGCTGTGCTGATCTCAATACGCCAAGAAACTTCTATATAATCTATTTGTATGAGTTGGTTGAACTCGGTATTAACAAACTGGCAATAGGAACGACTTATATCAGTCTTAGTTATAACTTCTACAGCTTAAATAAGGGGCATATTTCGACAAAAACATCTCCATATTCAAGTTGAGTGTAAAAACAAAGTATATCTCTAACCTTATAAGAGGCGACAAACGATCACATTTTCTGATTCGCCCCGCCTTAAGGAAAACAGTCTTGAATATCCATAGGTAAAACCTCACATACAAAATGCGTCAGCATGGCGTTGCAGCTACTTCAATAAGCAAAGCCGTAGGTGGGCCGTAGTTATAACTGATTACCTCCGAAAAATATTAAATTAAAGTAGATAAGTCTCCGTTTTAGGTCTGTGTATATTATTTTTGTATATGCACGAGTATGTCTATTACTCCGCGGTGCTTAGTTTCACTTAAATGCATTTTCCTATCACGTGCAGAAGATTTGTCCGGTGTAGCTATGAAAATGTTAACTGAAACAGGGTTCGTATCAAACATATTAGAAATTACTTGTGACTTTGTCGTTAAGTACCTTCATTTTATTATATTTTGATATTTTGAATTAGTTCTCGGAAAACCAAACAAAAGAAATAGGTATAACTACTTGAAATAATGTGAAGGAATAAAAAAACTTCTATGAATAGTTTCGTTATGTGCGTTCGTTGCCTCTACGCTACGTGCTCCACGGTTGGTTGGCAGCTGAAACGTCCCAAGCTCAAGTACTGATGGCGATGTACACACATGTGCTACCAAATGGTGTCACTTGACGTGCACTAGAGTGCGTTCCCATGTATCAGATAATTTAGGCCTCTACTCTTGTGTTACGACGGTGGCGGCCGGTGACGCTATATTTAACAAGAAACGTCTAATATGGCATCGCCGCCGGCCACCGCGCAACGATGCAGCACTAGTTTTACACACTACAACAAAAGAGAAAAAAAAAACAATTTTCATTGATCAATTTATTATATAGAGGCTTCTGCCCCTTTGTAGGTATCCATTTGTGTACCTGGACGACCTAACATTTTGGCCAAATTTATGAAAATTTTCAAATTTAATTAATTATACCGTTTTTTAATTTAGTAAATGGTTTTAACCATACCTACTTCGGGTTGGCCAGTCTAAAGTGAAATGTGTGAGCATTTTCAATCATTATTATGAATTCTCTAATTTAATTTCAATTGTTTTGCTTCTATAAGTATTTCAAATGTTCGACTCGCATTGTTTTTCTATATTTAATAGTAGCTTCTGCCCAAAGCTTCGCCCGTGAAAGAGTAACAAACACCCATCCTCACAAAGTTTAGTGTTTATAATATTAGTAGGATAGGATATTTTTTCCATACTCAATCTGGGCTTCCGCCATAGTCTAGACTTAGAGCGGGCTCAGTGTCAAACTTGTAATTAAGGTACATACTATTTTTGTAATTCAAGTATTTGTATTTTTAATTCTGAAGCATTACATCACTGGTTGGTTCCTCTATGTCTGTAGGCAAGATTTTGAAACGAGTTGCTTTATTTTTCCGTGTTTACTAAGAACTCGTATTTCGCGATAGGTGACGTTTTTCGCGGTTTTTAAATAAATACGTGTTGTAGAACACTATTTGTTTTTTTTTATGTGCCACATCAAACAGAAGCACGTCTGCTGCATTTCAATTATCAAAATAAGGAAAATACTATCGTACGAAGCTTATTTAAAACTTTTATCAAAAACTATTAAACTAAAAATGCTTTTTCCCAAAAATTTCAACAAGGTCAAGGTTATCGTAATTTCTAATTTTTCATTTCTGAAATTATATCGATCTTTTTATAACATTATAACGACGACCTCTGTGGCGAAGTGGGCGAGGGCCCGCCTAAGACACAGAAGCTTGTGGGTTCGATTCCCGCCGCAGGATAAATATTTGTACAACCTTCAAATATTTGTCTCGAGTCTGGGTGTTTTTATGTATAATATGAATGTATTTACAAAAAAAAGTATATAAGTAGTATATCAGTCATGTAGTTCCCATAATACAAGCTCTGCTTAGTTTAGGCCGTGTGAAAAATGTCCAGCATTATTTATTATTTATTTATTTATTTATTTATTATATAAACCTCGGCGGTACTCTAACCCGCTACCGCGATTTGGTATATTAATATAAAAATCTTACAATTTCCAATAACCCACACGGATTACACATTAACAACTAAATAACTATGAAATATATCGACACGATATATTTTCCAACAAGAGTTTTTTCGATAAATTCTTTATGCCTTTCCTAAATTAATAATTTCATCCAAGCAGCGTCGGGTGGGGTATACATATGGGTATATGTTTACCCCACCCACATATACGAAATACATACTAGTTGAACCGACGGTATCTCATTTTAATCTGGGTGGATGGATATTTTTAAGTCGATAAATTTGGCTGTCAGGGCACATGTGTAGGTACGGGAGATAAGGCTTCCCGCCTCTCGGCTTGGTTTAAGCCATCGTAAAATATTATCCTGGCTAAGACATTTATAGCCGGTTTGAGATAGGTACCGTGGAATCATTTTTTTAGTTGCGCATTTTACATGGCTCTCAAAATGGGACTCTTGTAATTTTGTTTAAGATCGTAGATATGTAAATTATTAGGTTCATTCGGTTAAGTAAATTAAATTTTCTGGTTTTGGTATTCGTTTCTAAATCGTTTGACAATATAGGTACCTATATTTGAGTATACAGAAATATATAATGACAAAAATAAAAACAAAAAGAGTAATAACTAGGAGCACAATATGTTTTAAATATTTACAGTTTTTACTGTTTTATTGCTATTCCATTATTTTCAATATCCGTATACAGATATGTCAGATTTTTTTTTTCAAACATCCTTCCAAAACTACTTTATTACGTACAGTACAGCTGCTTTGAAGAAAAAGTATACAAAATAAGCTACTGTAAAAAAATACAAAAATGTATTAATAAGTATCTCACATGTTGGTTTAGTGTTTAAACTTTTTCCTCCAGTCCTTTTTTGCTACTTTTCGTTCAACGCGTTTTAGTTGACTGCATCTAACTTTATTTTTTTCAGGCAGTTTTATAATCACAACTCAAAGCACAGAATGAATTCCGAGCGTCACATTAGTTTGATAAATTGCAACAAATAATGTCATCATCTTTTCCTACGGGTGCATTCACACTGGCCAGCGTTGGGACCATAAAATCACGCTAATGTCCCGTAATACATCGCTCTATATCTTTATTAACAATTCCGTCGATAGATTCTATTGAAAAAGCTTTATGCTTGAAGTTACGACGTCCTCATACTTTCCTTTCATCCGAAACTATTTTTCTGAAAACACTGTTTTCTTTGTGATTTTATACAGCGCACTTTTATTGACTCCCTTATGTGACCCTACAAAGTTGCGAATATGAAATAAAAAATATGAGCACATAACATCTTGAAGGCGTAGATATAAATCAACTTCATTGCAAAGTTCTTGCTTTTTGCTCGGCTTAAAAAGGTGTTCTTTGCATATTTTACTGCCGTTCTTTATAAATATAACGCGTGGAAGATTTGCTTACAATGTTGTTAGCTAATAATATACGAGAAGAGTACCTAATATCTAAGTTCTATGTAGGTACAAATAGCATGTACAACTTCCTGCAATTTAAATAAATGTTTAAATATTGATTTACCTAGAAGGAATTATAAAATCCGTGCTAGAAGTTACCTAGTTATCTTTTATCAAAAACATGAATGTCAATTTTTAAAATATAATCGGTATATTGGTAGGTGAAGAAAGTTAACAAACGGTCCTCATGTTACTTTTTACACGACTGAGCAAAGCAGAGCAAATACAAAAGTATGAAAAAAAGTAAAATATTTAAATACTAGCTTCTGCCCACGGCTTCGCCCGCGTGGTATCCGGATAAAAAGTAGCCTATTTGTATAAGCTATATTAATGTAAAGTTTTCTCAAACACCGTTCAGTAGTTTTTACTAGAGTAGTAGTAGTGCTAAGAGTAACAAACATACATCCTCACAAACTTTCGCGTTTATAATATTAGTAGGATTTATAATTTGAGACAGTCTTTATACAGAGTGCGTACGTGGCTGCTGTTAACTATTTGGTTTTTAAAGTGCTAACCCACACTTAAGAAGGATGAATTGTCCATACAAACGTAATACCATAGTCATTTATAATTATAGCTTACTTCCACCATATTATGTTACTATTTGCATTCGAATAGTATTTATCTACGTACCTTGCTATATATTTTTTCAAAATACTTACCTAAAATGAAATGTAAACGAATCGCATTTTGGATATTTTTACGTAATACATGACATGTTTTCTTCTTATTTGTTTCGTATTAAAAACAACAATAACGATACGTAAGGACGTATCGTTTGGTTAGGTACATACATAGATTATATTGTCCAGTTACAGAATAACAACACAATGTGAAAAAAACAACAAGTTTTCATTCATCTTTTTTGGTATTACGGAACATCACCAAATTTATAACAAATTCTGAACGGCTAATATTGCTATCGCGCAAGCACGGGCGGGCCTGCATCAGTCGAAAAGAGATAAGTAGCTATATTTTTGAACGCGCGTCGATTTTACTTTATGAGCGCTGTACGACGGAACCTTAAGGGAAATCATAAGATTTTTATAATAATCCAAAATTCTACCTCGGCGGGACTCGAACTCGACTCGTGGCCTCCCGCTTGGCACGGGGCTAAATACCAACTAAGCCACGAGATCGTCACCAGCTTGGTTGAAATTCTTGTTCGTGCATACGAGTACCGTGGTACTACAACATCCAGTTCGGAACCAATATCTGCAAAACATGTAAACATTTGTCCCGCAGCGAGAATTGAAACCACACTTCAGGTAGACTTGCGACTTAGATATACTTACAAAAATTCAAGTTTGTAGGCCTTTTAGTTCTTGAGATATCGTGATGAGTCAGTGAGTGGTATTTGCCTTTTATATAATAGCGATTACATTTCCTAACTTACCTAAGGTATATAACCAGAGTATCGAAACATTTGACTACCCAGTATTCGGCAGTGGGCGAAAGCCCGCCTGAGACGCAGAAGGTTGCGGATTCGATTCCCGCCGCGGGACAAATAAGAATAGAATAACTTTATTTTGACATCTTAAGAAACAGTTGTATACTTATAGAATAAACAACAATAGCTTATTTCGTTAAATAAAAATAAGTTATGAGTTGCAACAATAATACAACATAAGCAAAAATTACGGTAGGAAAGTAAGTATACAGTCGAAATAAACTTTTACCTAAAATCTATACTAATCTGGGTCTGGGCATTAATGGTACCACAGTACTCGGTACTCGTAGTTTCTGATACCAACGAAACAGGGGAACTTAGTGTGGGGTCAGGCCTGTGTATGCGACTGTTTGATGTTTATTTATTTATTAATTGGCATAAGCTACGTTTTAATAACTAAGGTGACTATTTTATGGTCAACAGTAGAGATTCAGTCTTCTCATAAACAGATAAAAAATCTTCTAGCGCCTTTCCACAGGCAAATTTAGTTTTATCTTTTAAACCTATCTTTTTATTAAATCTGTTGTATAGAAGTGGAGCTAGAAAATATGCAAATCCTTGCGCAAAGGTGGTCTTACATACAAGCACTCTGTAAACACGGGCTCTTCTTTTAGTAGTATTTTCCGTACGATCTATGAGCGACTGTTGTCTTAATACGATACATTTTATAGTTAATAGTTATCGCACGGATAACCTTATGGTCTCTAAATATAGATCAAATGTAGGGTACCTAAATGTCTTGAAATGTAATACTTTTAGGATGGCTCGTTGCGTACGCTCTTATTTAATGAGAGAAGTCTTTCTTGCTCCTCCCCAGGCTGAGATTCCGTAAGAAGTAATTGATTGACATAATGTTAAGTACACAATTTTATTAGTTTTATCTTCTATTAAGTGCCGATTTTTTTTAAAAGATAGGTATAAGTTTACGTATCCGAGATTTAAGAGTGTCAATATGATGTTTCGAATTGAGGTTCTTGTCTATCGTTATTCCCAAGTATTTAATACTCTCTGTAACCGTTATTGAGTAGCAATCACAACTTAAATTGGAAAGGTTGCAGTTATGAGCTTTAATCATGAAGTCTATACCTGGTTGATTGTTATTGTATATAAAGAAAGGTATGAATTTTGTTTTACCAAGATTTAGTGTTAATAATTTTTTGTCTGTATGATTTGCTAAAAATTGTCTCGGGTCTGGGTATTTTCTATGTATATAAGTAGTATATCAGTCATTTTTTTTATCAGTTTGGGGCTAAAATGATGATGTGTCAAAAAATGTCTAGCAAAAAATTAAAATAATAATAAAAAAAAAATTAATAAAAAAAATGCTATATTTTGTACAGTTGCGCACAGAAACATAAAGCTAATGGATCAAAAGCCAGGCAGGGGGTGGGGCGAAGGTTTATATTTTTCAATATCGTGTGAGAACACGAGGGTCTAGCTCATGTATCGAGACAGACGTTCGAGTGAATTTTATTTATGAAGATACGGTTTAATTTGTGTTATTTTCGGTTCAAGTGTAGCCGAAAGACTCGAGGCTTTTGGTAGTATTATAATATCTGTGCTTTTGGGGTCAAAACCTATTCCAAGTTTTGGTAAAAAACTATACAATGGTACATTTAGAAGTATTTTTTTGGTATATTAATATTAGTGTGTCATAGCCATATTCACGGACACAAGAAACAATGACAACCTCTGTGGCGCGGTGGGCGAAGGTCCGCCTGGGACGCAGAAGGTTGCGAGTTCAATTCCCGCCACGGGACAAATGTCTGTATCTGCAAATATTTGTCTCAGGTCTGGGTGTTTTCTATGTATATTATGTATGTATTTACAAAAAAAATGTATATAAGTAGTATATCAGTCGTGTAGTTCCCATAATACAAGCTCTGCTTAGTTTGGGGCTAGATTATGCTGTGTGAAAATGTCCAGCATTATTATTATTATTATTATTATAATGACAGACTTTTCTGATTTTATACTTCCCATTTGGAAAGTTACAAGCAAACAATACATTACATCATTGACCTTTAGACCCCAAATCATTGAATCCCACGACGGTTATCGTACTCATTGCCCTATAAACTCATTAAACCACATAACCGACCAATCGAGCTTTCCAATCATGAAATTAAAATAACGTCCCCTTTATAGCCGGCCGTTACGAGCTGCGAAAAAAGGGGGCATAAATAAAAAAGGGGGTATAAATAACACACCTTCGTTGCACGCAAGCGGTTGGATACAGTCGACGGCAAAAGCGAAAGCTAGTAAAACTCCCTAATTTCCTAGTTACAGCGAACATTTTGGTTGAGAGTAAATTTTCTACTGTTTACTAGCTATTACAAATCGACCTGAAAGTAGTGGTTTAAATAAAGTAGACCTCTTCCAATTTAGTAAACCATTGAGCCTTTAAAAACTAGAAATTGCAGGCTTACTATTGCAAAAGAAATCTGTAGTTACCAGTTTGAACTTACTGAATAAAATTTCATACAACCAGGAATTTTTATCTCGTAAATATTGTATAATTAAGTATCGATTACAGCTTTTAATTAAAATCTTTCGATAATCTGGACAGTGACAATATTTTGAGCCAACTAATTTGACGTTTATTATATCGAGATTTTATCAGAATTTAAATTTAATTAAGTATTTTTATCAGGAAATTAGGCCTGATAGAAAACTTCCTGATAAAAATACTTAATTAAATTTAAATTCTGATAAAATCTCGATATAATAAACGTCAAATTAGTTGGCAGCATATAAGTTATGTACCCAAATGATGGGGTATTTTTATTTATAGCAAATTAGTATCTTTTCGCATTAAAAATGGTTTTCTTCTACACTTTTGTTGATAACTGTACATTGTTCAATCGTAAATTACTCGCTTATGGCCGCGTGCGATCAATACCATTCATTAGGGAAAAATGTATCGATACGAACATTTTGACGATCGTTTGCGGTCTCAAAAGCTTTTTGGCGTAGGACATAAATTACGACGAACGAGCTGTCTTCTTCCACGTATTCTGGTTTCTCGGCTTTTGTTGGGGTTTTTAGTTTTAATTATTTTCAACCGACTTCAACACAATAAAGGGGTAGTTAATTGAAAACATATGACTGAATATTTTAATTTTAAATATTTTCCAAAACAAAACACCTTATATACAAAATCATACTAGCAAACCAAAACTAATTAACTTAACAGCTATACCTACGTTTCAGCCATGTTGGGAACGAAGGAAAGGGATATCGTGTCGACCCCACGCTCGCCCGGGCTTATCGATTCACTCCACCTTGCCTCATCCATCACGCAAGGATTTGGTCCAGGGTAAAAACACAAGTCACGTGTTTAGAGAACCGTTTTACTGAACCGTACGAAATTCTGTATTGTATCGTAACTGTGTAAGCTCTGTAGCTTACTTAGTTAATATATAGTATACATGTTTTGCTCCGCTTTCCCTTCCACCGCTTCTCTCGGTGGTATCTTGATAAAAAGCTTTTATGTTATACCTACCTACCTAAATTTACTATACATTTTATCACAATTGGTTCAGGCGTTGTGAAGTTTATTGGTTACTAGCCTGTCCATGGCTTCACCCTCACGGTACCAGGATAAAAATAAGCTTTTGTAAGTAACTATACTTACCCATTCCAAATTGCATTAAAATCGGTTCAGCCTTTACGGAGATTATTAGCAAAATAACATCATTTTTTTTATATTATAACTAATAGGAAAAAGGTGTAGAAGTAAGAAATTCACCGTAGGAACACAGGTAACACTTAGTTTAGTTACTTACTATGCTAACATTTGAAAATGTAACCAACACCAGATAAATATTACAGAATTTACATATCAAATTAACAACAAAAAAAATGATCAAGAAAACCATTTTCCGCCAGCGCAGTGGCAGCTTAGCGTATTCACTAAATTGGTTCAGCGTGCAAAGCGAAAGCAGATTTCTTATACGTATTCGTACTTTTGCCAAGTATTTTTTTTATATCAAGGCTTTTGACTAATCACAATTAATGCTTGATACGGTTTTGTTTATAGAACAATAATTGTGTCATGGATATGATTAATTATTATAAAACAGCATTTTTACAGGAAGATATTCTAAACCCTGCAATATCTCTTACTTTCACTACACGTATGTATTATTATAATGACGCTCTAGAAGCCTGAAAATAACGTTATCTACTTAGTTTTAATGTCGGTTGAAAAGGGGAAGAGCCCACATAAGAGCAGTTAGGTTAAACTTAGGGGAGATAAAGGGGTTTCTTAGGAGAGGGGCCGATTATGAGGCACATTACGTTCAAACTATACTTACCTACAAACATAATGGCCAACGATAAAATAATAAATGAGAACATTTGAATATTAAATAACTACGTAACGTACTATCTTCTTTGATTATGTGCGTAATACGTAGTCTACAAGAAAAATCACATCTAGCGATATCTTTGTTGGCAGTCGCATTCTTGCTTCTAGTCCTTAGATACTTTTCAAACGAATTGGAATCCATTCGCAACAAAGTCCTCATTTGCATTTTTAATACAAAAAGACTGCAACGAGATAAAGGTCGTTGGCATTTCGGCCCTCGCCTCAATTGTACCAATTAACTTGAACAGAAAGTGAAACTCGGGCTTTAGACGGGCGTTTTTTCCTCTAGATTTACATATTTATTGGGGCACATTTTATGGAGGCAGAAAAAAGCAGAGCTCGTTTAATGGACAAAAAGGGTGACTCGGTATATTTATTTTGTCGCATCGCATCCTTTTTTACGTGTGAGAGGACGACGTGGCGTTTTTTGCCACCAACCGTGGAACATTTGGCGTACCTACTTTGCATAAAAATATTGGATCGTAAAGCCTATGCTTCGGGACGCATGTGTCGCAAGAAAAATATTGAAATCGCTGAAAATAAGGTTTTATTGGTGCGTTAGATTGAGATAGAATGATGGATTCAATATTGTTGTAACACCTGCTACGTAGAAAAGTTAAATGTCTAAGAATATAAGAATTTCGTTTATTTCGGCTATAGTTGGTATCCAACCAAAATGTGTTCGTTCGACTCGTTTACAGGTTTAGTGCTTTTCATATTTAGCATCTAATTTATCTGAAATGCACTGTTGCGTTGAAAATAAATTAAACCTCATCATCGAACATAAATAAATTAAATAAAGACCGTAATTTACTTATGAAGAAGATAAGTCGTCGTATTTAAAGCTAAGACTTCTACAAAATTAGCAATGCAAATCGTATTATTATTCATATTGAAAACCGTATTCAAACGGGTTCTGAAGGAAACACTTAAACTAAGGACTAAGGATTACTTACGAATCCTGCGTATAATGCCTTCATAAATTACCGTCTGGCATTAAGAACATTACCTTAATCAAAGCTCAATGAAAACAGTCTGTTCATTCCAGCTTATTATTGCCTTAGCAAAGGCTTTACGGAGTCCTAAATAAATTATTATTATTTTGGTGATGACTCAGACCTGTCAAATTTAGTACTTTTGGCAAATATAATAAAGGAAATAAATAACTTTCTCTGCTTTAGTAGTCCAAATTTTATTAGGCGTTACAAATTCGTTGATTTTGTGATTGGGCTACTTATTCATACACTGTGACACTGCCTGAATCTGTAACAAGCAAGAGACGTATGTTATTACTTAGTTACTATTACGAAAATCAAGGTACCCACACATTTTTTTTTAATTCGAAATTTATGCCAGTACTCTATCGGTTTCAAAGATAAATTAATATCTTTGTATGGGCTGAATACAAACTTCTTATCAAAGGTGTTAGGGCAAACCGACTGCGAGTGCGGGCAATGTTTGGACTGAAGCCCTAATTATTTTATTTAAAAAAAGAGTAGTCTCAATCTGATAAAAAGGCTTTTATCAGATTGAGACGGTTCTTTCCTTTTTGAAACAATTGAAACCCAGAAGAGGTGTTATAAAAACTTAATTTGGTCCAGACAAAATTAAAGTAGAAAGTTGACCACATTTAGACCGACAATTGTGTCGTATAATATTGACTAATATTGAGACTTAGAACGTCCTATAACCTGATTGCAACTGTGTAGTAGAATACATGAATTATTGTCTAGACGTCACACATTTGTTGAGAGGCCTACCACTTTCTCCCTCTAAATATTTGAGCAGAAAATTAGTAAGTACCATAGCTTTTAGCCTAGAGAGTGGTTCTTGTAGATAACTTACAGCTCAAGTGGCATTATCCTTTCCCGTTAATCTCAAACATTTACACCGGCAATATAGCGGAGTTACTCGAGGAATGCACCCAGTAAATCATCAAAGTAGTAAACCAACTCTTTAGTGCATTGTATAGGGATAGGGTTGGCGCGTATGCTCTTCACTTAGGTACCTACTGCACATACAACTGTGCGTTCTTTTAACAAAAGAACCGAGTACCGATCGCCAAATGAGACTTTGATATTCGTGGGCATATGTCTTTAAAGGGTAAAGTGATGAAAACAAAGGGGCACGGTGCATAAACTATTCATCATCAACAGCCTGTAAAAGTCCACTGCCACAGAAGCCTATTTCAAGAAGCTTCTCCCATAAATGACGTGAAAAACGACGTTGAACCACGACGGTGTATCATAAGTCATTAAATACTTAAATATTATATTTTGGTATCAACCCTAATATCGAATGTACGGCCGTAAGTCGCTTCACGTCGATATTTTAAGCCATAAACTTGTAATTTTGTTGTAACTGAATCCTTAGGCTTATACAACACACCATTCAATCTAAAATGCTTTTAAAGCGCTAAGATGTCTCCTATCTTTGACTTAAAGAGCTCTGTGACGTAAGTGCCAACGATAGTGTTGTCCAAACAAATAGATATTGTAGTGATTTGTAAGCAATAACGTCGTAAAAATGTCTTTATTGTTATAACCCATATTTGTTATCATAGCCGATAGTGATCTGTAGAGAAAAGCTGTCATTGATAGGGGTTATCATTCACGAAACCGCTTGGTTTGCTCTAATATCCCATAAGCGCAATATTTGTTACCAACGCCCTGCTCATCCTCCTACTTTACCAAAAACTCAAAATGTTCATCAGATATGCGGTCGTAGCTGTTGTTCCCGTATCGGCCTTACTAATCATTTGCGTAGTACCGCACCTCATAAACGGATGCTGCGTCTTTTATAGATGTAATAGGCCTATGATGATAGCCATACTATTTATTTTATAGCTGAACTCATTGCGATAGTATTCAGAAATTAAAAGACGGATTTCCCTAAGATTTTGTAGCTTTTTGTCGATATAATATACCTGTAAATGTGATAACAATAATTTTGATAGTTGGTCCTTATTGCTCTTTGAGGTTTGCTTGGTAACTTGTACATAAAACAAAAAGGTACCTATGTACAGGCTGTCCCTGAAATGTAATATTGCTTAAAAATTAATAATGCCATTATATACATAAAAGAGAAATGCTTTTTTTCTAGAACTTTTTAAACAAAATAAAACTAGTTCACCTATTTTTATTTGAGAGAATTGTGGTAAAAATCACCTGTTTTTGATAAAAATCCAATTAATCATAACTCGATGTCACTAATCTTGATTGTTTAACATCAAACTTCGAACAACTTCAAATTCCAAAAAGCAGCAGATTTAATGGTGCTAAGAAGCCATTCCTAAGAAAAAAAATACTTCTCAGGATTTTTTTCAATTGCAGAATCATCCCTTTTTCGTAATAGGTTATGCGCATGCTATAAGTATAAGATATAAGACTCAGGATAAAACCTGTACATCTACACAATCCACTTTACAAAATTAAATTCAAGTAACATTCCTCAATGTTCATTAATCAGTGGATTAGATTCGTATTATTTACGAGCAAGTCCAAAACGTACGGAATTTAATTTCATTAGGGGATTTTAGTGGCTCCATGTTGTCACCCGCTGCGCTAAGGCAGGCGAACCGGCATATTTCAACCAGCTGTCATCCGCCCACCAATCACAAGCGAGGAACGTACGCGCGTTCCAACTTTAAAAATGGTGGAGATAATTTCATTGTATATTATTTTGTGACAGGTCGTTATTTTGAGTTTTTATTGGTTCTGCTTTCAATATTTCTTGGGATATTTTGTGTAGGCAGGTCTGTTTGAAGCCTTTTATTATCCATCTGATATCTGCGTACGTATTTTGTTCTATTCTATATTCAAAGCGGGTCAATGTGAAACCTTATGATGTGGTTCCAATGGATGATTTTTGACTACTTATCTTTAAACAATTATAATTGCTTTAACATATCTACCGACAGTGCTTAATGTGAAAATAGGTCAGACTAAGGACTTTTATCGCTTAAATTTTCCTCTATGTACCTACTAAAACGGGGATTGGAGCTATACTTATATACCATCCAAAGTCAACTACTAAAAACTTCCATAAAACAACAATTTCAAACGGGCCATTTCGCACGGGAAAAACAGCATCCCGGCGATAGGGGGGACCCCCACCCAGGAGGGGCCCAAAGTGAGGCCTGCTTTATGTCCCGGAATTACGACTTAGACGTTTCAAACAATAACTGGGACTATAAATACGGCCCGATTTCTTTACGCGTCACGGCGCAGATCGTTTTTCCTCTTTTGCCCCAAATTTTCTTCATCAAATAATAATATCGGTTATTCTTATTCAAATATTCACCGAATATTTTAAAACCTTGATACATGACTAGATGAAATTTATCCTACTAATATAATAAATGCGAAAGTCTGTGTGTGTGAGTGTGAATGTTTGTTACCACGTATCTCCGTAACTTCTAGACCGACTTTGATGAAATATGGAATGTAGATAGTTTAGGATCTGGAATAACACATATAGGCTAATCTAATTTTCGAAAATCGCCCCTAAGAGGGTTAAATAGGGCGTTCTAAACTTTGTTGGTGGACATAGTTTGAAGCCTGGAGACGATCATATGCTACTTTTATTAACATACCACGCGAGCCGTGGGCAACAACTAGTGAATAATATTTATCACAGCACAGGATATTTTTCGGGTCCGTTGGGAATACACCAAGCTTCCTAGTAGTTTCTAAAGAAACTAAGCAGTACAAAAAAGTTCTAACTTATAGGTTTAAGACCTTTTTTGCAGTCTTTTTTTTATATTTCTTCGTTATTCCTACAAATAAATATTTAAGTGAAAATTAACGATTTGAAACGGTTTGTTCAAAACTGATAAGGTGAAGGATGTAATGTCTCTAATCAGTATAATAACAAAAAATGGTTTTATTTTCCACACTTATTTTTTTTAATTGAAAATGGAATTTGTATCCTTCAAAGGCATTTGTTACTAATTAAAAAAGAAGAATAATTTATGCCTATATGCCTTTAAAAATTAAGCTAATGCTTAGACTAAGTGACACATTTAAAAAAAATACTGTAATATTATGCCTAAAGTTTTGCCTAAGCTTAGAGTATAGAAGAGCAAAAGACATGGCCTTAGGCTTTTTTTAATTTAGTGCAAACGGGCATTATTCTTTGCTTATTTTTTTGCCTTATCATTAACATAGTATGACTACAGCTATCTCTGGAATTTCCCATTTTCTCGTGACCTCAACTCACCCGACTTCTAATCTAGAAAACCTAATAAAACCGTAATAAAAACGTGCATTTTCACGTTCATCGTAAAAATATGATAACGTTCACGTACGGTGCCCACCTTACTTACGGTGGTACGGTGCGAACCGTGATCCGAGTTTCGGATTTTATATACCTATACAGTGTGATTCACAGGACAAAGATCATGCTAATAGTAGAAAACCCCTAAGTTATGACCCAGAAGAGAATGCATTGAAGAGAAGAGCCTCTAAGAGGCAGAGGCGAGGAGTATCAAATGATTTCACCACCTGGCTCTTAAACCCTCGGTCACTAGCTCTTTTAAAGCCATCTTATCACCAGTCACCGGTTATACTCACTTTATGCACTCCATACATTTTGATTTACTAAATGCAGTGACACTGCGAATAAAAAAAACGGTGACCGATATCAATATACTTAATTATCATGCATTGCTTTAAATTGAAAAGGTTTTGGTCTTATAATTTTATTTAGTTATAATACATATAAAGTATTCGTATTAAAAATGAAAATTAACATATAGGGGGAAAGGGTACGATAGTTGTAATAGCTGTATAGAAATAGGGATACCTAGTTCGTTATTCGTTCGTTATTTAACTCAGTTTTGATATTCGAAGGGACTAGCATAATATTTTTCCTGCTTCGCACGATCCGTGTTCAGTGAATCACCCAGTATATTTACGGTAACTACAAAATTTTGAGATAAAGCCGGCTAATTAGTCGAGTTTTTAAACAAAGAAATTTTATGTTGTTATAAAATATTATAATAGCGGACCTCCCACTCAGCTGAAAATTTAGGCTAGGTATTCATCATACCTACCCAAAACCTAAAATATATACCTAAAGCAAAATATTTTTTCGCTGGTGGTATAAATATATGGATGTAAAATAACTCGACAGACACCATACATATTCTCATGACAATGTTTATAGTAACCCCACACTAGGATTCCTTGTTTCATGGGTTTCAGGAACTGCGAGTACCGTGGTTCCACATCACCCAGAACAAATATCTGCAGAACATGCAAACAGTTGTCCCGCAGTATAGGAATCGAACCCACACCTCTTGCGTCGCTGCTAACTATTCGCCCGCCGCGCCATCGAGTTTGTCATTAAAGTATATTTCATTGTTTGAAAAATAATATAAAAATTAAAAAACTGTGTTTCTTTAGATATTGTTGCAATCGCTTTTGCCAGGCATGATTTTATGTAAGTAGGTAGTAAATAAATGACGATCCTAATGGACAAAGATTACTATGGGCCATATTATGGATACCTTCTTCAACTACACTCCAATCCCTTAGCATCTGTTTAGAGTAAGTGCTTGGCAATTCCCACATGCGCCCCTTATCAGCAAGGCGCCTGGGCATTTCCCTCCCTCCATAAAGGTGGATTAATACAGCCAAAAGCCCAACTTACTTAATAAATATAAAAGCCTTCTCCGCCCGCGCTCGTAAACTCCCCAATGTGCTTCTCCAAGATTACTTATACCATGGCCAGTTAATACAGACCCCCCTGTTTTCATTATACGGCCTAGAAACCCCCAATCGAAGGGACGTTAGAAGTTCTTCGTGAACTGGTTTCGCCATTATCAGCTCTATGTAGATTGCACGGCCCGCGCTGCTTTCTCCAGATAAGGTTTTATGGATGCCTCGAAGAAAGGATAATGTTCTCTTTTGATGTAGAGGAACTTAGAATGTTCCGGTTTTGCTGTAAAGATAGATAGCGTGTTTTATGTCTTCAGCTTCAGTTGTTTGAATGTTGTTATTTTGCTTATGCGTAAAACCACTGCAAAAATGACAACCTTTATGGCGCAGTGGGTGAAGGCCTGCCCGAGACGCAGAAGGTTGCGGGTTTGATTCCCGCTGCGGGACAAATGTTTGTATGATTAGCAAATGTTTGTCTCGGGTCTGGGTGTTTTCTATGTATAATATATGTAGGTATATATCAGTCATGTAGTTCCCATAATACAAGCTCTGCTTAGTGTGGGGCTAGATGATGCTGTGTGCAAAATGTAAAAAAAAAACCTGGATGGTTCGGCTGAGACGCAAGTGGTGCGTGTTTGATTCCTGCTGCGGGTCAAATGTTCGCATGATCTGCAATTATTCCGTCCCAGTCTGACCGTTGTACCTACTATTGATGCTAGTTATTTCTAAACCCACGATGCAGGGAATACTAGCGGGGGTCAGGACTTTTGTGACTAAGTACCTATTGGATGTTATGATAATAGGCTCTTTCCTGGTCGTTGGTTTGAGCTTTAGAAGACGTTATACATTTTTAAGGAAGATAAATAACTGGTTATCAACATCATCATCAACCTAGAGAAGTCCACTACCACACATAGGACATTTTTGGAGAAATTTCGTCTTTTTTTATACTTAGTAAGAGGCAAACAAACTAACCTATGGGCAAGAGCCCATAGATTACGGTAACCGCTTGCAAGAGCAATACCAGAGGAACCACTCACGCGTTGTCTCCCTAAGATATCAAGATGAAAGATCTGATGTGCCTGTAATTTGACCGTCGTGAAAATATTATGCAAAAAAAAAAGCAGTTTGCATTTTGCAAACGTCATGTTTGCAAAATGCATGTGTCTGTGAAAACATTTTGCGAAAAAAGGAAAAATATATTGGGATTTTTTTTAATAGCTTGGAAACAATAATAACAGATACTATGCCACGTGCCCCATAAATCGAAAGACCTAATAGTACGCTATAAAATTAGTCAAATTAACGCAATAGTGCGACCGATTCGCGTCAACGGCATAATTGAACAACTCATTTGTTTAACTTGTTATATCACGTACAAATCGCCATAAATTGTGTGGGTTCATCTTTGTGAGTAATAGGACTTCCAATTTAACTTGTTGACAATTAAAAATCTCTTTCTATAGAAAACCTCGCATTGAATCTTGTTAGAAAGAATTTAGAGGTTTTCTATTCATCTGAAGCAGGCCAGGCTAGTTTCCTTGCGCTTTCCAGATGTCACTGTATTGTCAGATTAAACCAAGTGTAGCACATAAAGTCATATTTTTGACGACTCATTTCGGCTCATAGTCATCTCTGAGACTTTGAAGAACCACATAAAATTACACTTGCCACAAAAAAGAGTTTTGTTTAGAGAGTGAGGGTATTTGTAAGCGTGCTTGTTCAGCAGGCATGCTTCTCTCCGCACAGTTTAGATTTGAAAATATTCCTCAGACGCCTGTGTGCCGCCCCGGTGGTTCTCAACATTAGGGTGTCTCACACTCGATGTCACAGATAAGATAGCGCATGCTTTGATGTAACGCACGCGCCGCGCGTTATTATATAAAATTGTTACGAGAAGTTAAAAGAATTGTTGTCGAGGATACCTATAACTAATACACTTCGAAGATGGGAAATAAGAGGGTAGAACCTAGTTTATTTAAGGACTGTGTACCTGAAGTACAAGAAAACAATGTCATTTGATAGTAATATGTAAATTATGGCAATAATTTAGTTTAGTAAAAGTTACGTAATATGGCCTGACCCATAGAACATATTTTGCACCTACTACTTTTTTTGTCATACCAAAGTAACATAAAATATTTGTGTTTCTACAGAAATATATTGTGACTAGCTTCTGCCCACGGCTTCGCCCGCGTGGTACCCGGATAAAAAGTAGCCTATGTGTTATTCTGATGTATAAGCTATATTATTGTAAACTTTCATCAAAATCCGTTCAGTAGTTTTTGCGTGAAAGAATAACACACATCCACCCTCACAAACTTTCACGTTTATAATATTAGTAGGATAGGATATACCTCTAGAATGTACAAGATGTTTACAAAGTCTGAGATTAACAAAATTTCAATTGCACTTTTCAATTATATCAGATTACAAATTTAGAATAGGAAGCAATCTTTAGAGTGGTGACAAAGATAATAAAAATAAGAAAACAATACGAAAAACTAGTTTAAGTAGGTAGCATTTGTTATATAGATATATACCTATTTATACCTATATATAGATAGATACCTGCTTATTAAGATGATCAAGATATTTTAGTTTATGGATTTTGCCGGCAATCATATCGTAGCACGCGCCGAAGTCAGGCCGCGCCGCCGCGCGCCAGCCCCAGAGCCAGACTCGCTCCACGATCAAAATAGCTGTGATCGTGGAGCGAGTCTTCTGAACGTAGTAGTATTATTGATTATTCTCGACGTAGGTAGTGGTAGGTATTTGGTGAGTATATGATCAGTGCCGCCGCCAGTACATGAATTAAAAGGATTTCTCTGTTCTGTAATTTATGCCTTCTTTTCCTAAGAGACATGCAAGATCTTGCACACAGTACATAAACTAAACAGAAGTAATACTACTTATTAATCGAGAGCTGCTGACTCAACACATCAAAAAGTAGCTAGAAAGAGGTTATGATCCGACGCTAACAAAAAATGTGAGACAAATACACATTTAGGTAATTATATTTTTCGCACAAAAAAATATTTTTCAAATATATAAAGTAACAAGGTTACAAAGAACCTTATAATACTTAGTATTATAATATGTGTGGTATAGGTTTATATCTAAGTATAGGTAGCTATTATTGATTAATTCTTCTAAATCTTAATATCTGTCGGTAAAACTATAGATTTTTTATAGTTTGGTTGGCCATATGTTTTTTCTAGAAAATTTCGTAATTTTTTTTTCGGAAACAACATAATTTTTGACTTGAAATTTTATATTAACACAACCAAACCAAATTCGCTTTAAATCTTATCATAGATACTCTCTGTGTTGCTGTGTCGAATTTTATTTTCATTCTTCTTCTTTTCTTTCTAGTAAAGTGTAGGTATTTCCTTCAAATCTTTCCGTCCTTACTTGCACTCTCTTTATTATTTATTCTGTATTCCATACTAGACCACGTTGTTGGGTAAAAAGATTTCCTACGTAAATACCTTCTTCTTGATAAACGATGTATTGTGCCTCAGGTTAATAAATAATTTTGTATATTTCAGTGCTCTGGCGGAGGTGCAGCCCACACTAGCCATACAAAGTTGCGTATAATTTATGAGTACGTTTACGGCCATGGACCAAGTTCACACATGCGCAGCGGACCCAGGACGCGTATTGGAGCCATAAATATTCGCTAACCCCTTGCAAGGGTCAGGTATGTATTCTACACGCATAAATTACAGTTTTGTAGGTAAGGTTTTATAAATTACAAACTGAAAGCTTTCAAATCAAATTATTTATTGGGTATATGGGTACAATTTTTTTTAATTTGTAATAAACTATCACCATAAATAGCTTGAAAGCATAATAAACCTACACGACATACCTTAATTAATATCTAAACACCTAGCGGTCTATAAAATATTTACCTAATAATAAAACAACTTTTTAAGCCTCTATCTGAAAAGTAATATAGACAAATGTAGAGACAGATAGCTTTAAGGCGAGATGAGTGGTGATTGTAAGTACTTTTAATTAGCTTTGATTTGATTTTACTAAGTAGGTAGTTACTTTCATTTATATTTTAATTCATGGTCGCCATTCAAGAACCTATATTCGCCAGTGTTAAGGTTCGGTAAACTGATGCTCTCATAAATGATGAGCTATATCGCAGTTTTTTATCACTCAAAATCGCCCTTAGGTGTTTTTTTCTCGGTGCCTTACAATATTTCTTGATGACAGATTAATGCCCCGCAAAAAATATGATTCGCCAACATGAATAGCAGCGATTATTTCAATTAATAAAACGCTTTACGCTCACTTAAAGCAACTTAGTAGTAGTAGAGAAATCACCATAAAAATAACACTTCATTTCAGCGCACAATTACGACGCCATTAAAGGGCGGCTGCCTAGTCCCAGCATCGGTATTACATTACCTCTACACTTACCATACTAAACCTATGTTCACACTTTAACCGATGAAATAATTTTTGGCCAGTTCCACAAATTCATACAATATGCCTGAAATGAATATTGACATCATATTCTGCGCTCACTCTTGTCACAATTTTTCATAAAATATAGCGTTTCTGGGTTTTATTTTAAATAGTAGCGTTGGTGAGGTTTATCTAGAAATTGTATTTAATATCTATTAATTCAGATACTGATGCTGAATAAAATCGACTCGATTCACTCTTACCGGCGATCCAAGGAGCCGGTGTAGGTAGGTAATATGTGTTTGGGGTTAAGAGGTTCGTTTATATTTTTATCTGCGATGTTAGCAGTTTGCTATAATGTAATGATAAATCGATGTAGTGTCGTGATAGCGACGTGGACGAGAGCTTACCTTACACACTAACTAGCCATACGTTCTACTCTTAGAAGCCGACGCGTCGTAAAAATAAGGAATAAGTTTGAACAATAAAGCGAAAAAATAAAACTTTCTTTGCGGCACGGCATTGTATGGCACCTTGGAGTGATAGAATGGAGTATTTTCATCTATTACCAGTCACAAATAAGCCAACTTGCTGGCCACGGACAAGGACACTAATAAATGCTAGTTGGTTATCGTTAGTAATCTATGCCATTTATTGTTCCAGGTCATGATGTAGTCACAGACAACGAGGAAATCCGAGAAAGAACTAAACCCAGCGCTCTTAGAATTTTGTGATAGTAGATATATATAGGTCATATATCTTGTAGAAACGATAACCGCTAAAGAAAGGTGTAGAAAGGTCCTCACCCGAAGGACGATGACATTCTAAAGATTACGGGTACGAACGATCATGGGCTATTCAATGAATAGCCCATGATCGTTCGTCATGTCACTGCTTTTAAGGAAGACTTTATAGGTACTAGCCTCTGCCCACGGCTTCACCCGCGTGGTAACCGGATAAAAAGTAGCTTATGTGTTATTCTGATGTATAAGTTATATTACTGTAAAGTTTCATCAAAATCCGTTCAGTAGTTTTGCGTGAAAGAGTAACAAACATCCACACAAACTTTCGCATTTATGATATTAGTAGGATAACACAGGTGTGTTGGATATCCAACACTCGAATTCTACCAGCATTTTATGATAAATAAGTCTATGCGAAGAAGTAGACTCCTCGATGTTCGCACCCGCTTCAGGGTTAGTAACCGTAGTGTTTGCAATGTTCAAACCCGTATTTTGACAATCTTGTTCTATATTATGCTGAATAGCACTCTGAGGCGGCCTCGGCATCTATTCGGCGTAGGGTAAAGATGATGAAGTTGAACTTATAAGAAAATTTAATTTGTGGTTGTTAGTTTGCTTTACAATTGTAACAAAATGTTATAAGTTGTGGTGTTAGCTATTGTTCAGTTTCTATATCGATTAAATAGTTTAGTGCTTTTTTACACATTGAAGTAGGTAGTCAAAGAGCCCGCATTGCTTAATAAGCAGAATAATTATAGTTAAGATAACACCTACCTACGTCCATGAAATGTATGCATCGCACCCCATGTGGACTTAATCAAATGGAGTAATTAAAGCACACGTGTCACTTTAATGAACTCGTTCATTGAGATTAATTTTATAGAAAAGTAATACCTACCTAGTTAAGGGGCTTACTATAAAATACCTTATAATATTTCTACCCACGAGTATAAGTAGGCAAGTATGTAGGTACCTTCTTATATTACCTACTACATAGATTGAATATTGTTTTATGGCTAGCAGCTTTCGCGAACGCAAATGGTGATACAAGAAAAATCTGTAATAGAGCATTTCTCTCTGCCCATAAGGCCACCCATTGTGCTTACTTTTTTGCTGTTTTATTATGTTTTTGCACGTCGTACTGAAAAAGGGTGTTAAGCACAATAATAAGTGTAAAGGTTGTCTGGTAGGGATCGCTAATTAGCGATAAGACCGCCCATTGTATAACAATGTTAAAGTTTGTACTATTTATTTAAGCTGAAATATTTGGTGTGCAATAAAGTATTTTCTATCTATCTATTTATCTAGGATAATTAATTAATAGCGTAGAATAATAGATTAAATACTGTAACGGGTGTCGACGGGAATAACACAGGGCTTGATGCCCTGTGTTATTCCCGTCGACACCCGTTCAACTACGTTTATTTGAATAATTTATAGTGTTTCAAACTATTGAAAATAATTTTACTGACAGTGTTAAAATTTAAGTCAACTTATTGATAAAAATAAATAAATAATAATGCTGGACATTTTCACACATCATTATCTAGCCCCAAAGACACACTACTAAAAACTTATACTTTTTTGTAAATACATAGATAACACCTGAGACAAATATTTGCGTACAAAAATTTGTCACGCCGCGGGAATCGAACCCATAACCTTCTGCGTCTCAAGTGGGCCTTTCCTCACTGCGCCACAGAGGTCGTAAAAACGTGCTTTAGCATTCCAATAAAGTTGATGAGCATAGGGTTGCGAACCCCAGTAAATTTATTTGCAAATAAACAGCAATGTGTGCACTTGGTAAGTATTTGATTTTCTTATCACAGAGGGGGACAGCCCAATTTCTCACCAAAGCATAAATTACGCTCTAGAACTAAAATAATATGTAGGTATTTACAAGAATGTCTGGAGAATTAAAGGAATTCCATCTTATGGTTCGACGTTAAAATATATCAGTTTAGATTTTTTTTTAATAAATGAGATGACTTTTTACATTTATGTAAATTCACATCTCTTCACCTATTTATATACATTATTAGGTATGTATTATGTTACAGGTACTATTAGTCATTTAAATATATTTCTCAAAGATAACATTAAGTAAGTAAGTATTACTTATGTCCTATTTACTTTAACTTTTACTATTCAGTTCTGTTTCATTTTGATAAGTTGGCGCAACAAACGTAATTTTTCAGATATCTTCTAGTCCCCAGAAGAAGGCCGGCATTATTTTTTTTAAATTGAGTCTATCTAGAAGAAAGTACAGTTCTTTGATACGAAATAGCATATTTTGTATGTTTTTCAATTTCGAAATCAATATCAAAAATTATGATATGTTTAGATTTTAACAATTTTAGGTCAAAAGATATCTGTTTTATTTTGCTACTCCAACTTTAATTTCATTTTTCTAAATCTACCCTAATGCGATCAAATGGCAAGAAATAACGGCCTCGATAACGAGAGCAATAACTTCTCTGTCAGGAAACACTTGAGTGATTTTTCTAGGGGAAAAGCAATGGTAGAATTATTGGTATAAAGAAATGAGAATCAGTGAACCGTGGTGCAGTGATAGGTAGCAAGTAGGTAAAACAAATAAAGAAGATAATTATATTTATCACACAATCACCTCATTTGGCAGCAGCGAGCATATACGAACGAACGAATAGGTACATAGGTATCAAACTTTTACGTTTTTGCCACCAACTTAAAATTTATTCACCGATATGCCTGTTGTATAATTTTGGTGGCATAGTGGCATTTTTAGTAGCATGAAGTAGATAGTGTCATGTATATGTCGTTTTTTTTTAACGTAATAGTACCGTAACAATTGTAATCTGAATATTTTCGGTTTCTGGTGGTCATCATGTCATTGTCTGCATTTTTAAGCAATTTTTCACAAAACTTAAGTATATTTTTAAACAGTCTTTTTTGTCATCTGTTTCAAAAAAGACGAAATCCTTATTATACATTCAGCAGAGCTCATGTCTAATTCCTTTTGCACCCCTATATCACTTGTTTCGTTTCCTCCTAATTACTTAAGTATTATTCCTCTCTCTCACACACACGGTCGTAAAACATGGCGGATGCTGGGTTCAGGGGGTTCAGGAGGGGCTGTTTTCAGAGGGTGAGTAGGGTAGGAATTTTGAGTGAAATCATGTGAACTCGATCGGTTATTAGGGATGGAATGAAGCCATCAGCTTTATTTTCATGCAAGGATGGAATGTTGGTCCATGCTGCATTCATTTTGTATTCTATGTTGTAATCGACCTTTTTGATTTTGTTCACAGGATTGACGACCAAAAATCTAGCAACATGCTTCGTATCAGCAAAAACAAAACGTTTATTACGAATAAGTACATATTTACATGAAATAAGACAAGAGTCCTCTTTATTAATCCCAAAAACGTAAGTAGGTATAATCATTTATTTATTTCTGACCTCTATTATAAATGTATAATAGAGGATGTTATTTTCAGTAGGATTTTTAATACTTCAAAAAACCTGTCTTGCCGGCGAGCGGCGGTCCACAAAATATAGTAATACGTAAGTTCCGATTTCTAGCAGACCAGTAAGATATACAAAAGCATGGTCAGTTTTGCCTACGATTAGTTGAATGAAAACTTTTAGTTTTTTAATTTTTATTCATCGTATCAAAGTTATTGAAGACAGGGGTTCTGCACAGCTCTACCTAACCTATTAATCCGTTGATTAGTGCAGGAATTTACGATTAGTTTCAGCAATTACACGGCTGCTGTGGATTACGGCAGGGGTAATGGTCGGTAGGCACCTAATGGAACTAGGGACTTCACCGGTTTACTGTGATGTACTTAGCACAAGTAATAAAGACAGTTTTTCAAGGAAAAGGTAATCTTGCTGTCTTGAAAAGATCGAGCGAACGTTTCCTTCGTACGTCGCACCAAATTTCAGCCAAATATGTATATTCGTTGGTATGCCAAGAATTTATGTTACTCCATGAATATATAAGTACAAAACAAAAAAATAACAATGAAATATATATCTACTTTGGAAAGAATTAAGTAAAACTTAGCATGGGATCGAGCTCACTTAGATTAATATTGACTCTGGATAGATAAATTCCAATAGGTGGCTAGACGTATTGGAACATTACAAAAGTAAACAGAGCTACAAAAAAAATGGACTTGTGTTTTACATTTAGTATACTCACGGATTTGTATACTGGCCAGAATATATGAGGATGTACAAGGAATTAAAGTTGGGACCATTTTTGTTTCTTTGTTTTGTACTTGAGTATACTTGCTATAATTTGGTATTACAGAAAATTAAGCCCTGAAAAAACCTGATGCTTATAAAGTAGATAACGTTGACCTCCAATTAACCCAATATTCGTAATCAAACTATGTAAAATGGCAAATAAAAGTCCAAGAACTGTCGACTTTTATTATTGGTTTCCGTTGCGTATTAATCAAGGTGTTCTGAACGTCTTATACCACACCTTTTATAATATACTAGCGGTTGCCAGCGGCTTTACACGCGTGGTGTCGTGTTTAAAACCCCTTATGCACACTTTCACTTCCTTAAAATGTGCAAATCAAAAACGCTGAAACACGTCATTATTTATTTATGATGAGTAGCTATCATTCCACCAATTTTCAAGGTTTTCACCGCCCATTTCCCAGTTTGTCAGTCAGGACAAACGATTTATAAGTATCTATGATAGATAAACCCTATAATGCGCACCAAAGAAAAATACAAATAGGTAGGTTGTATAGGTACATAAGTAGTATGAACACCAGGAATTTACGATTAGTTTCAGCAGTAATTACACAGCTGCTGTGCAGGTTACGGCTATGGGGAAATGGACGATAATGGAACTTCAGACTTCACTACACTTCACAGCTGTTTACTACCTGCACTAGGTACAAATAACTTTTCATTTATAATACGTTAGAAAGAATAACAATACTAATACCTCGGTACCTAAAACTACTTGGGGCTCAAATCTAATGTAAATATCAGTGACGGGATGTACTAAAAAGCGTCACTAACTGATTACCCCCTGGACTTTAAAAATTAATTATTTTACTTGAAGAGTAACATTTTATATATTTTTAAGTCAATAATGTTGTCTAAGACAAATAACACAACAAATTAATTAAAAAAGAAACTTAAAATTACTATGCTCTTTAGCCCTAGAGGGCTAACCAGTTATTGCTGACGTTTCTTTACTATAATAACTATACTAGCGATATTGTTAAGCAGATAGGTACACAGGTTAATTTTAATGTGAATTTCCATCATCGATTGCAACTTGCGGCAATAAAGTGGGTTATTCCACAAATTCCTCCTTGATAACGAACCGAGAGAAGCGTGTCAGGGAAGTGAATAGCCAGTGCCAGAACCAAAGCGGAACTCTTCACTCTTCATTGGGAGAAGGTACTGTTCTAACTTCGCTGATATTACAAAATCTCTGCGACATAGGTAGAGTCACCTATATTACCTGCATTTATAGGAACTTTCAAGTATGTATAGGATTCATCTGCTGCCTTGTAGGTATAATTATCACCAAAACAAACTGCCCATACTAATTCCTTATTTAAATGAGGTAGCTATGAAGGTACATACATTCTCAAATTAACATTGGATCTCCCTCGCCCTGCGTCTAGTGTAGGACCTCTGATGTGATTAATAAATAAAGGGAGGTCGGAGGGTCCATCCATAGCTAATGCGGGCTGTGGGCAGAGAATCACGTTTTGTTTCATACTCATTTATTAACCATAGAACTACAAAGTACACTTGGTTTTGTCAAATAGGTATAGTAAAGCTGGTCAAATATCTACATAATAAATCTGGTCAGTCACAAACCATTAAATAAAACAGACAAGCACAGTGATTTAGGAAGTATTTGTTTGAGGGACTACCTACTTAACTAGGTACCTACTTAGCTCGAACTAAACTCTGCCTGCTGAGCATGAAAACCCAAGACCGTTGTCTTGGGTTTTCATGCTATTTTTTGTCTACCGCCGAGAAGACCGAGAAAAAATATTTTGTCCCTCTCTTTTGTTTGACAGAATAGGCGTCAGAAATAGGTTTTGTCTTCTCTTTCGTAGACAAAACGTTGTCTTGGGTGCTCATGCTAAGCGGGCTGATCTAAATAAACTTGCATTCCACAAAGACGCGCCTCACCATAGGCTATGGCAATCATTATGATACCTAGTCGTAGACTCGTACCGTATTCTATTTGCCATGTCTCATAGCTTTTAAAAATTGATAAGATTAATACCTACCTAGGACGAAAAGTTACATTTTCAAGTTTTAAGTATGGGACATGGCTTGGCTATAGTTATTCTACGACTAGCTGTACCCGCGACTTCGTTCGCGATTGTGATCCCTGCAGACTAATTATTCGCATCTGACCTCAGTTAGTCTCATATAAAGCAACGCTGTAGTCTGTTTACTTTGGATTTGAAAACTCCCAGGTTGTATTTAAGACTCGAGATTAAAAAATAATAATATCGGAATAAAATCGGTTAACATTGGCGAAGATATCACGTAATATACCTACACACAAAAAACATACAGACAAATTGAGAAGTACTTCCTTTCTAACAAAAAAAGAATTAATAAAATCGGACTACGCGTTAATGTACACATTTTGACTTTCATCCCCTCTCTCAAGGGAACCATGCTGAATTTCGGGATAAAAAGTATCCTAAGTCCTACCCCGTAGTATGAACTCAAATCATGCCAAGTTTCATTTGAATTCATTCAGTAGTTTCGGCGCCATGCTTGATTAAGGTTCAGACAGAAAGACAGAAAGACCACCTTCCTAAATTAATATCAACTCATTGAAAGTAATATTACCTATGTTGTCTTTTTACCTTAATGTTCAAAGTAGGTTACATCAGACTTGTCATTAAAAAAAGGTATGAAATAATTAATGTAAAACACAAGTCCATTTACCTGTCTGACCTAGGAAGGTAGTTAGCTGTAGCTTGAACATGGACTTTGATGATTTCATACTAGGTAGGTATCTAACCTACCTAATAACCTACTAGGTACGCGATTTTTGACCGCCCATTTTGCGTTTCTTTTGTTTTTGTTCTACTACTGTAAAATGGTGTTATAGCTACACGATAATGAGTTTATCTATATACCTAGATAGGTACCTACCTATCTAATAGCCAATAAAGTTAGCTAAAAACTGTAAAAATTATGTCGCAAATTAACACATAAATTCTCAACCACAAAATGAATAAGTAGAACCAGAGTAGGTAAATACCTACCTACTAATTATAACTGTAAGGGTAGATACCTACTTAGCTCTATCCCTCTATCTAAGTTTATTTGATAACAATTTAATAATCAATCTAATAAGGTAGGTAGTAGGTATCTACCTGAAATAAACTTGGCACCTAGTATAGTGTTTGGTAAGACTATGTACCTAGGTAGGTACCTATGTGTCTGATGGGTGTTTATGTAAAATAAAAATATACCTTATATCTACCTAGTCAGAAGAAAAAGTATTATTTGTTGTACACACAGAGAATGCCTGCATTCTAAAACGAACATATATCTCATTTACATAATCAAAATAAAATAATCATATGTAGGTAGGTACCTTTATTACGAACGACAACATTATTACCTATCTAGTTTAGGGGCAAGCAAAACGAATTCCCAAATAGGATACAGCGCCATCTATTACACTACGCTCGAATTAAGTATGCAGGGCATCGTACTACCATCAGTTCACATTTCTCCGCGGACTTGAATTGTAAAACGGCATCTAGCGGATAAGTTTGGAATTAATTGGTCAAGTGAGCTTTCAAAGCTCGCAATCTTAGACGAAGAACCTTTTTGCAAAAACCTTTGTAGGAAACACAGAGGGCACTTTTTACACTTAAAGAATAAAAATATTGAATTTTGATGATCTGTGGGACTTACCACGCTACACTAGCTTACGATGCCCTTTTGTGTTAGATGAGTAAGTACTTAGTTGTTAGGTAGCCAAGTCAGTACCTACCTAGCAGCCTACTGCTACTGCCTATCTTCGAAGACGTAGAAACCTATTTCTACGCCTTCCAAGATTAAGGTAGGTAGAGACCTACCTACCTACATCAGGCTCAACCCCTCAACATCAACATAGGTAGGTACCTACCTACCACGTAATAAAGTTTAAGGCTTTTTCAGCAAGTTTTGTAACACTCCGCATTTATCGAGCTTTTGTTGAGCTTTATTGTGTCATAAATACAAACAATGTTGGTGATTATCTGATGTTTTGTAACCAAACACAGTCGTAAACATTTCAAAGGGTTGAATAAACCTTTGTTGGGGTTGAAGAATACAAAGTCAAACACAGGGCTGTAATCAAGTAAACGAAAATTGGATGGTACTGAAGCTTCAGTAACAAAGGAGTGCCACTTTCCAAAAACAGGATCATTCTGAGAGCACTGGTGTCTCATTGGTCAATTAAATAGCAAGGGCATGGTAGGTACTTAGGTAAAGTAAACTTTACTGAGGTAAAGTTTTTATGAGATTTCTATTTGCCATAGTGATTGGATTTGTTACTTAATAAAGTAATTTACCTACACCAAATAAAGTAATTTCAATATATTAAGCTACTGCACGTATCTACCTACTATTTTTTTTTATCGATGCACGTGTTGCCAGAACATAACTTTGTGACGAAATAAAAGGTAGGTTCTTTGAGAGCCTCATTATGTTGCCGCACCCTTAAAGAATTATTATCTAACTATCCGACTGCACCAAAATTAGGCATAGACAGGCATGACTTACTAATACATCTTAGTGACAGCTTCTATGTTTTTATCTTTATCTCATCTAAGTGCAGGCGGATAAAGGACTTAACATAAGGTGCATAAGGACTTAACATAATATTTAAAATAATTATTTTTTATAGGAACCCTCAGACTCTTTATTCCCTTAGCGGTTTATAACTTATCTTTCATAATGGAGTAAAATAATTGATAACAAAACTAACCCCTTCACGACTGCAATCCCCATGATGGAGATCCTCAGGTTTATACTCCAAGTAGGGGGTAGTCGGCTCGGTAGGAAAATCATAATGTCCTTCGTCCTAAATCCATCTCTGCTCAAGTTTTTCAATGATTGCTTGGTGTAGGTACATAAAGGTATAGGTAACGATTTTTTTTCAACAGGATTAAATTGCATCCGATATTAGGAGCCAAAACCCGGCCCACACCATCATTCACCATCAGCAAGTCAGTTGTGTAATAGGTAACCTACCGAAATATATATATTTAATTGATTTTCCATCCTTGACATTAATAAACAGTGATACCTACCTAACATGTGTGTGTAAGCCGTGTGCAGAATCCATACTATATTACATACCTACCTAACAAGAGAAGACCAATTGATTTGTTCTTGGTCCCCCACAGGGTCATGAGGCTTCTTTAGTAAACAGTGAGTATTTTATTATTATTATTTAGCCATCGCTGCCACTGCAGGACAAAGGCCTCCCTTCCTTTCCACCCTTCGCGATCCAACGCCTTCACAGTCCATGTTGTTAGGTGCGAGTTGAACTCATCTCTCCATCTTATTCTGGGCCTTCCATGTTGTCGCCTAATATTGGGTGGGATCCACTCTGTAGTTATTTTTGTCCAAAAGTCATTTGACATGCGACAGACGTGTACGGTCCAATTCTACTTTAGGCTAGCAGTTTTGTTGACAACGCCAGTGATTTGAGTTTTGGAGCGCAGTATGCTGTTCCTCACGCGGTCTGGCAGTTTGATTCTCAAGATGGTGCGCTCCATGGCTCGCTGGCATACCCCAAGGGCAGACCTGTGCGGTCTTATTACGAAACGTGGTCAAGTTTAGTCGAGTCAAGTTTAAGAAAAAACTGGGGTTTAGACGCTGGTTTAAAAAAAATATTACGAAACGAGGTTTTTTTCGTACTTATCTGATATTATTCTGTGTTTTCTTATTTTCAGTCGATAAAAATAGTGAAAACTTTTTGGTTCTTCTGGTATTTTGATTGATGCGATTTGAAGAAGGACATTTTGGGGCCTGAGTCGCTTACGTTTCGTTTCAAGTAAATAAACGTAACCTGTAACTTCTGAGTAAAAATATAAGTAGGTAGGTATTCGAATTTATTTTCAGAAAATGTTACAGTATGTTTTAATCATAAGCTGACTTAACTTTTGAAACTATCATGATTTTTAACATAATGTTTACTAAAAAACGGGATATTTACCATGATTTCTGAGTTTGAATGTTTCCCGATATTTCGGCACAGTTGCATGTACCATGATCACGGGAGGAACTGAAGTCTTTGCGGGTTATGAATGTTAGTGGCAGACAAATCGATCTACCCTCTTTCTCACTCTTTTAGTGCAAAAAATACCACAACCACCGGTTCCACTGTCACATTCGAGTACATCTCGGCTCCGACACACAACACTAACAATATCCTGACGCACAACTGGTATTATGTTTTTTCGATTTTTGTACAATCTCACCACAGGACTCCAGACTCCAGATAATTGAAAACCATCTTCTCTATTGGAATTCCTGTGTTTGGTAATCTCAATTGCCTCCTGAACCAATCTTGGTATGTAGCGGCTTTCTGTTGAGATTACCTGTGGATTATGCAACTCGATCCAGTGATTTGAGCCACAATTCAACAAATGTTCTGCAATAGCAGATTTTTGTGTATCAACATCTTTAACCGCCCTGATGTGCTCCTTCACACGACAAGCTATGATACGTTTAGTTTGGCCTATGTAGGAACTACCACAACTACATTCAATTTTATACACTCCCGGTTTTTCTAGTGGAAAGCTATCTTTAGGTGCGCACTTTTATAGGACTTTCGCAACTTTATCCGTCACTCCTTCCGGGAAACATTCCAACTCACAAATAATGGTAAATATTCCGTTTTTTAGTAAAAATAAGCTGACTGAGATTTGCCTCGATAACATCGAGGCAAATAAACAATCATATGTTTTACTTACTTGTAGATAATTAATTGCCTATATTTAAATTCGATGACGAATATAATAAAGCAAAACATTTTATTCGAGATTCTTGAAGGAATGGAACTTTCTCGATGTTTGGGGCATGCAAGGTCGAAAATCTTTGCCTGTTTTCAGTGAATCATTGACATACACGTAGACCCATTTCTAGTTGGGTGTTGTGTTGTTAGACCTCGGAAAAATCTGCTTTTGTAACAAAGTCAAGTCTAAACCAAAGGTCTATATAGGCCTGACTTAAACTCGAGTCTAACCACCTTTCGTAATGAGACCACAATGTTTGGCCAAGACCATGTTTGAGCACCGTATGTGAGAATAGGGAGAATGCGCACGTCTGTAAGGGATAGGTAGTGGTAGGGTGCCCTTAATTTGTTATTTCATTGACCAAAAGCTCTTCGAGACGTTCTCTGTGTGTCTAACAGAAAAAGAGGTTTTCTGCTCGTGCTTGGAAAGAAACCTATATAAAGATACTCCTGGACGTACTCAATCTGTAAACCGTCCACATTCACCCTGCTCTTCGTGCTATTTGTTATGAGCTTGGTCTTCAACATATTCATCTTAAGTCCATCCTCGAAGCCAGCGGTGTTTAATTCGTTGATCATTTGGCTGAGTCCAGAAGCTGAGGGTGAAAATACTTAACACGATGTCGTCGGCAAAACGCATGACAATTCCACATTCAAATTTTAAAAGTCATGCATAAATGTTTTGTAGAGCAACAATCACTTTTATGCCTGACAACATGAACAAATAGATACTTTGATATGACCTATGTAAGTAGTACTTTTCCATCCAATGTTTTTAGGGTAGGTACATGTCGTTTCAATTAACTGTAAAGTAGGTACAATCACAAAACAAGAGTTTTTCAGACTTTGATTAAAAAAACTAACACGAACTCACCGTACGTTACCTACGTAGCGTCAACCTACTCGAAGTCTCTACAAATGCTACAAAGAAACTAAATAAATAAACGAAGAAAATAAATTATAAAATATTGGTGACATGCCGGTCATTAGATTATTCGAAAGCGCATGCGTGCTCTTCCTAAAGAAAAGCGCGAGCGCGGTGACATCGACGAATGGGAATCGTTCTTTTTGGCGGCCATTGCAATAAAGGCGGGAACGCATGTCAAGAGAGTGAAAGAAATATAAATAAAATTCACGAGTTGGATCGATAATATTCTTAACAAGAGGGTTCAGCATCCAAATGGGTACCTAGTAGGTATACAACACAACATAAAAGCGAATTAATCCTTAGGGTTAGCTATGTATATTTTAGTTGCTGTCAAAATCTTTATCTTTGAAATTTAGTTAGGTACCTAGGTAGCAGTGAGTTTTAGCACAGATATTATAATACAAGTTTTAGTAACCAAACCAAATTTATGAATGAGAACGAAGAACCTATTCCAGCTACATATTTATTTGTTCGTCGTAAGATACCTACCTATACCTAGTAGTTCGTATGAATTTTGTTATTTTAGTACCTACCTAGGTATACCTACCTAGGTACCAATACCTACCGATTTATTTGGTTCTTCGCTCTCATTTCAAAACTCGTTTATGTTGTTGCGTATTTTCACATGGATAATTCAGACTTTTACCCGTTTTGTTGTAAAAATCTGAAAATTTGTGCTGAATTTTTTTTTAAAGCCTTAGTAGCGTCAAATACCTTTTTTCAAACTTTCACGATCAGTTAACATACTTCATTAAGTATGAGTAAGTACCTAGTCTTTATCGCGTTTACCTTAGATACCTAATAGGTAATAAAAAGATAAACGCCTTATAGACACGTAAAAACTTATAATTATTTTTGAAGCCTATTAAACAAACCAAGCTTAGTTTGCCCTCAACATACTGATGACAAAACTATATACCTACCTAATGTAAATCTATAAGTACCTTTAGTTACACTGATGACGCGGCGTCTGGATATAATTATCTAATTTGTGTAGAGTCGCGTAGAACAGATTTGTTTGACATTTCTTTAGTTAGGTACATTAGCTATTACTTATGTACCCAAACAAATCTTTTTACAAGATACACTTCTCTTCAAATAAATCGAAACACTTGTCGAAACAGTTTATGTTTCTAATGGATTATTATAAAAAATATTGTATTCTTAGGTAAAAAATGAAAATGTCATACAACAGTAGGTAGTACAAGGTTTCGAATTCTCTATGTTAATGTTCCAAATTCAAATTAAATTATCTTATGCTTCTTGTTTTGTTTAACAAGTCACTTCTAACCTGAGGTTTTATGAAACGCAATGAAAAAAACACGTAAATAAAATAAAAAAAGTTCAAGTAACTTACTTAAGTTACAATTTATTAAATCATTCATTTGTATTCCCTCACCGGGCCGGGATGAGAGTCACGACTTCATGTTGTTGAATGTTATTCTATTCTTCTTGAATTCCTTTTTTCAGCTGGCCAAGAGTCTCTGGAGCAGGATTTCTAAATCTAAGCTCTAACTCGTCTATTTAGTTCATCCCACAGGTAGGTACTTTATGGGATTGATATACGGGCTTCCTGCTGGCCGTTCCATAACGGAGATACCGACTTCAATGAGATAATCTCGTACAATTCCTGGGGTATGGACCCTGGCATTATCATGCATGAATATGCAATCTTCGCCAATTAAATATGCATAGGGAACCACATGAGCCTCGAGACATTCTTCGATGCAACAACAACCGTTTATGCAGGCAGGCGTGGTCCTGATACGAAAGCGATAGGTATCTGGTTTTCCGTCGGTACTAATGCCCCCCCCAGTTCGCAAAGAAACTGTTGCAATAAATCGGTCGTCTCGCTCAGAAGTGGCCCGATTCCTACTAGATCCTGGACGACGAGTGATTAAACTAGTCTCCCGATAGCGTTTGTACACTCTAGAGGCTTAGATGTAGTCTTGCAGCCACAACACGTTGACTAAGACCAGAACCCTTTACTTGGGCGGCGGCTGCGGGCGAAATATCCATGTGTGATGAAAAAAAGACTTGTTAACAAATGTCACAGAGCCTTAAAATCAAATTAAAAATAGGAAGTTTGAAATTAAACCGTTATTTTGTGTTTATTACACACCAATTAACTGGTTGCCTCAAAACAATGTTCCGTTTAATAGATTCAAAAATTTAAATTTAAATTTGGAATTCTTCTACACTACTGAAAAGGCCAAACTGGCAACTAATAAATCGATGTTTATTTTTTAAGAATAAATCCTCTTTTTTGGTTATTTGTTGCCAGATATAAAATCTTGGTAGTGTTTGGATTTTTTTTATGAGAAGTGCATTTATTTGAGATTCTTTGAATGCCGTTTCTATAAGTATTAAAATTCGCAATTCCTTTTTAAATTACCTACTTACCGATGAGAAATGCCGAAAGCAAAGAAAACAAATATTAGTTTACACTCGTATAGTGTGCAACAAAAACCTTGTCCTATCTACAAAATGCCTATATTCCTGCATTACCTAATAAGAATTCTTACAAATAACCCTTATCCTTAATCTTAAAACATAATTATTTTTTTAAAGTAAGTAGTTAGCTACTACGTTTTTTATTAAAATATCATTACTTGTGCTTTGATTACATTTGATTATAGGTACATTATAATAAAAATATAATATATGGTTTCTTTGACATTTTCAAAGTTTTCGTCTCAAAGTTCGGCTTATACCTAACCACCTATACGCTACAAGCAAGTCTTGTAGGTACTATAGGTATGTACCTGTTGAATTTCCTATTACAGAATAGAAAACACGTTTTGTGGAAGGTATGTGTTTCCCATGGTTAGTAGGCAGGTATATATGAAATTGTTTGGGATTGCATAAAAACCAGTTTATTTAGGACTAGCTGCGCCACGCGGTTTCACCCGCGTAAGTTTCGATTTTACTCGTGATAACTTCGAAATTAAATGTCCTATTCGAATTAATTAGAAAAGTGTTTGACTGCTACATAAACACCCTTGATGATAAAACTATTTATTTTGATAAGAATTAATACTACGATACGAATGTAACCAACTTTTGTTTCTACCGGCGAATTTTAAAACACAAAAGCTTCTATTGCGACTTAACTATGATAGTTAGATATATTCCCTCCAGGACTTTTTTGTAGGTAAAATAATGAGTACTTTAATCATGTAGTACATCATTTTTATGTATCATCAATAGTTCTCTCAGCGCACGCCAAATAATGAATTTTTTAGGCAAAATTTTGCTACTTTGGGTTACATTTTCCCAATTTTCTTAAGGATCTCTAATTTTTTGAAAATAAATTATAGCCTATTTTCCTTCCTGATATTTTTGCTTTCTATTAGTGATTTTTTTTATAAAATCGGTGCAGTAGTTTCGGAGCCTATTCGGTACAAACAAACAAAAAAATCTTTCCTCTTTATAATATTAGTATAGATACATTATGTCATACCACCATTGTCACAGCACAACCAAACAAACTTGATTTACAGCATCGTAAAATCTCAAATTAGCCTTGTGCATTACACAGACCGTTTTATGTCACATCGTCCTAAGCAGATTTAATCAGAGTAAAGAGATACGTAGGCAAACGTTCACTCGAGTTCGCTAACGCCACAGATATTTAGTAAGTATACCTACTTATTACTAATAACGCAAACGGCAAGATTTGTACATCTGATTGTATGAACAAAAGACAAATCTTGGTTCACCTAATTTTTTGATCTATTTAAGTACTTACTTTACTTAGTTATGTATGTCCCTAAATATATTTAAACATAAATGGTGCAGATATGTAAATATGTAAGTAAAGCTACTACGTATTTAATTATTCACTTGTATCTATTTCAACCAGCAACCAGTATTTCACCATTGACTGAGATCTTGCGACGTACCCTTACTACCCGACTACCGTAAGGAGGGTTATGAGTTATAGTCACATTTTTCAAACGTACCTTCTTGCCAGATGTTTAACGTCAGCACGATTTAGAAAATGTCACATTTCAACAGCTTAGTTAGATTCCGTTTAAACTAATCTTTATCATTCGTTGAACAACTACCTAGGCTGAACTAAACCTGGCCACAGGCTGGCCCATTTGCGCTAGCACAGATATGCGCTAGTAAGTAATGGTCTTACTTGGCAATGGCGGTACGATTAATTTTGCGATTTTGCGTTACGCTAGCTTTTGCAGAACGCTTTGTATAGAATTCTGATCGATAAAAGTTTCCCATCTCAGTATCCCCTTGCAACTTTTATATATTTTTATATAGCGATCATAATTTTATGTAATTTATTATACGAAATCTAAGGGGGATGTAATGGGAAATCCGTCGTAAATATATCGAAATTTAATTGTTGAACTGACTGTTTACAAAATGTTGTAAGAGTAGGTAAGTCTATCTACCTAAGTATGTAGGTATGTAACAGTGAAGGAAAACATCGTGAGCAAACCGGTATGCCCTTCCCCCTACAAATTGAATTAGCCTCTAGGAACCGCACTAAATCCTCTATAGCACTGGTTGTTTTACCATAGGTCACTGAGCCCTTTTCAGGGCCACCATATCTCAACTTAGATTACCAACGTGGATCTAGAATTTTAACTAAATATAGATCACAATAAAAGAGTGAAAAAGAGGGTAGATCAATTCGTCTGCCACTTAAAATCCACCAGCAAAGACTTCAGTTCCTCTCGTGGTCATGATATAAATGCAACTGTGCCGAAATAGCGGGAAACATTAAAACTCACGAATCATGGTATAAATCCCGTTATTTGTTAAAAATAAAATTATGTTCATAACCATTAGATACCTACCTATAGTTTCAAAAGCTATGATGCAGGGTCACAGGGGATGATAGAACTGATGAACCACGAAGAAGTAGGTAGGTACTAGTCTCACACTGGGTAGAGTTTTTTATTATGTACCTAGTCGTAAAAATAACTGAGGTAGACGGTAGCACGTCAGCCATAAAAATAAAAAAGCTATATCGTCGGCCACGATAAAAAGTGGGCGCACATTAACTGAGTTAGTACTTTCTTGGTATTTTATAGTTTTTCATGAACTTACATAGGTAGGAACTTGTACCAATAAATACGTACCTATTTACTTGACACCGCACATTACTTACACAGACTCTGGTAACCGGGAATCGACCCGCTTTTGTGTTTTTCTAAAACAAAAAAAAACACATATTTACCGACGCCGACAGGAGTGCGTAATGCATTTACCGTATAAAAAAGGTTGTTTAGTTATTTGTTAAAATTCTATTCTTTCTGTTACAGTTGGTTTATCCGATTGAAATGCAATTGTTTCCTATCGATTTGTATGACTTCAAGGATGGTTCTTAGATAGGACAAGTCATAATAGGGCGGTGCAAAAGACGGTGGAAATTTTACAAAAATAAACTTGGTTGCATAGTTGGAACATTCTTAATTACCTTTCTAACAAAACCCTGACCGATCCAATAAAGGTCCTCTGCGTACCTTCAACATAAGAATTCCTGAAGAAATTGTGGGTATAATCAAGAATACCTAATTTATGGATAAATACACAGTTATTTTGTAATAATGATAATAATAATAATGTAGTGATAATCAAATCACTACATCATGTTTGTACATGATGTAGTGATTTGATTTGTAAATTTTCTTAAAGTTATGGGGAAGTTTTTATCCAATCCCATCCGATCCAAATATGTGCAACACCAAAATGGCGGTGAGGCTGTAAGCTGTAAGTTTCCCAATTTATTAATTAATTAAAGATACTTTCAAAAATAATTTAATTTCTTTTTTAAACATACCCTTGGGGTCGGACAAGATTTTTGGCCGTAACATCGTAACGTAGAGTCAGTCCGAGTCTTTGCATACTCAAATGCTGCTCTACAACAAAGAATAGTTAGTACCTACAGCAGCTGAGGTGGGATCAGAATGAATTTAGTTTTGCTTAAGAACCCTACCATTCATTAATTAAGTTATTTATTATTTTTGTTTCGGTAAGTTTGTCCGTTGTCCACACTGTAATTTTACTTTTAAACTGTACTTTTAGCATATCATTTTTTTATCTATAAATGGAAACTTTTAATTGGCCCTTAGCCTACCTACATGCACTTTGCATGTAAGTATTTAGTTAAGTAATTTCTTGTGTACCTAGCTGTAAGTTTTCTCAAAATTCTTAAATAAATAAATTAAGACCTAGTAGATACATACTGGGGTATGTATCTACTAGGTTCAAAAACTTTTAAAGAGTCTTTACCAACTTAGCATACGTCATTCATTATAGTATTAGGTTCTTAAAAAGCTAGCCAGTTTCGGGTTTTCAATACATATTTACATTATTTTTTTCAATGCATCGCCGGCCGTCGCAGTTTTTAATTGCTAAATTCTAAAAACCCCGTAATTTCATCTCAGCTTGCTACGTCCCCCTGGTGATTTAAGGTAATAAAACCTACTTATCAAAGAATCATCCTTGAAAACATACAAATCGATTGCAAAACACCGCCTTACAATCTGATAAGCCGTGTTTGAATAACACACAAACAACTTCTTAGACGCACTTCTTATTCGGACCCATTCCAGCCCGAATTTTCAAAAATCTTCAATGTTGACTAAACTAAGTTGTGGTATCAAAGTACTTACCCAAGATTCAGGGATTACAGTTTCTGATACCCAAGATACAGGGATTTTTAGTAAGGGGTCAGGACTATGTTACATACCTACATACTGTGTAAAAAGTTGGTTAGTATTTCCACAGATAAGTATTATAATACCGTATTACCTACGAGTATCTGTGTCGTAACTCTACATTATTTTTAGAGGTCCATAAATTAATATCTCTACAAGCCGACATAATGGTAAGTTTGTGTTATAAAATCCATCTAGGAAGGAGCCATTGTTGTGGCAATAAATAATTCACGGCACACAATCTCCGAATCCAATTTTGGACCACAATTTTACGATCAGGGGCCTGGTGTGCTACGATTATGCAAGCTGTGCAATTTTCTTCCCAAACTTTATTCTCCTTTTTATGGGCGTCTACTTGAGTAATGAAAAACTATAAAAGTGCCCGTGTGGGGAATGGGTATAAAGCGAGGGTTGTTTGGACCTTCCAGTTTTATTATGGCCCGACGAATGACGCAGCGCTATTTTTACAACCCTGCAAATTTCATGAGCTTCGCTAAAAGATGGCAGCTTACTTTAATAGTAACTTATTTGTATAGGCTTAGGTAGATATAATACGATGCAAGATAAGTATTTATTTTGGTAAATTTAGCCTATAAATTTCAAAACTAGAACAGAGTCTTATTAGATAAAAATAGATCTTCCTATGACAAGTTTCATCGAAATCGTTTCGATCGTTATCAAAATAAGTAGGTACAAATCTTATTATAAAATGTTTCAAGTAAATTTTATAAAGTTTTATATAATCTTATTATTGAATATTTTGATGATACAAAAACTTGAGGCCACAGGTAGGTATTATATGTAATAAATAATAATATAAGACTATACCTACTAGCTTGGGATTGAAGTTACTCAAACTCACAAAACTACCTATATCTAGGTACGTTTCGCTTTTTTAACTCCTTCCTAGAAAGAAGTAGCTTTTTTTATTCCTACGAATGTGTAATACATACCTAGTAATATACAAAATCAAGAGCTATTATTAGCTGCAGGTGGTGAGTCGATATTTATTGATATTGAAATTTAAAATGTATTAGGTACCTAAGTACCTATTATATAGGCAGTCCCAGAAAAATATATGTATCGTTTCCCGAAAGACGAATATTTTACACCATACCTTCATAAGTACCTACTTAATACTCGTAGGTAAGGCATGCATTCCGAAATTCCGGAATTTCGTAATTCCGGAATCTCGAATAGATTTTTTCCGATATTTCAATTTCGGAATTGAGAGGACTAATATCGGTATTCCGATATTAATAACTTTTACTCAGTGAGTGGCATTTTGCACAAAAAAACGCAACATTTCTACTTGCCGAAGTCGTATAAAAGAAAGAAGACCATTATTAGTAGGATTGCTGCACTATTTGCACGATTGGGAAGACTTATTCGCACAAACCGACGACAATATTTTCCCTTAAACAAATAACGAGAAAATTTCTGAGATTATCGTCAATTTACTACGTCAGTAAAAAACTCACAGTGAGCCTAATCCTACACATGCAGTGCCCTCCAAGCCAAAATGAACGTGTCATCGTGTCATTCTCACGAAGACGTTTCAGTCGAAGAACCAACTCTACAAGAACCGCTAGACAAGGAATAGGATAAATACAAGATCATCCGCAAATATCCATCTGTATCTACCAATTTTGACTATGCATGGTTTGTCAAAGTAGAAAAAACGATATGATAACGGAGGACAACAAGGTGTGCATCTGACAGAAGCATACAAATATATTTTGTGTGTCCTGCCCGAGAGTATTGAGAGTAAATAAATAGTATAAATAATGCTGGACATTTTTCACAAAGCATCATCTAGCCCCAAACTATGCAGAGCTTGTATTATGGGAACTACATGACTGACATACTACTTAAGTATATACATTTTTTTTGGTGTAAATACATAATGATATATTGAAAACACAGACCCGAGATAAATATTAACAGATTCATAAAATGAATAATTAATATTGTTGTTTTAATTTTTGTTTATCTAACTGTTTATGTGAAAATAATTACTGCGTGCGTATATATATTCTATATTACTTAATGTTGATTAAAATACTGATACTATAACACAAGTCATTTGATCGTTTCTTTCCTCTAAACAGAAAAATTAAAAAAAATTGACAATTCCGGAACCAGTTCCAGAATTCCGAAATTAGGTCCCCAGCATCGAAATTCAGTTCCGGAATTGAATACCTTCCGATATTGCATACTCGTAGGTAACAACTTTTGTTTTAGGAATTTTCAAAATTTGGTTTTTTCATTGAAGAAAATGGCGGTGAAAATCAGATTTTTTCTGTTAAAATCGAATCAATAAATTCGCTGTAAATTACTTATCATGTAAGTTTACATGATAAGTAGTCTTCGAGTTCAGGCACTATATAATTACCTCAAGATGTCTATCATTTGGAATACAATCATGAGCGTGTTTATTTGTTTTTATTTACTGAAAAAAGTATTAGAAAGTATAACTTGTTAGTCAGGAAAACTTGTTTAACTTTCATGTGCAGAATCATCCCCTTTTGGGTTGGTATACATGTTCTGGGGCACCTTGTAATAGTATCTTTCAGACTGGTGTCTGAAAGACTGGTGCATATTTGAACAAGCAAGTGAAGCGAAGAAAGATCTGACATAAAATAATGTGTAGGCCTTGTAAGAGCCGTATTGGCCTATTAGTGGGCTGTACTCCGACTTTTGATCGTGGGATCGTATCTGGCCATGCTGTAATGAATTTTTCATTCGAAAAATGTAAGTGTGCACTAACATGCGCTTATAAAACGGTGCATGAAAACAGCGTGAGGAAACCGGCATGCGCTAGAATCAATAATACGAAGACAAGCCATCGGTGATCGGCTATAACGTGTTCCAATAGAGGTGATGGGCTTGAAAACGGTCCTGTGGAATACTAACTAGGTAGTTACTGTGAAAAACGGTGGGCAACTGCCAAATATATTTTATATACAGAATGTCCCAGAAATGTATAAATAATGCCGAAAGAAGGTCATTGATACCTTGATGGGGAACATTGTTTGTTCTACGACTTTTTGGATTTCCATGTTTTTCATTCAAGAAATGACCATTAAAGTTCACATCCTACCTTAGCACATCCCTAAAATCAACAAAACAGCTGATTATTTGACCTTTGAGTGTGACATCACACGACCTCTAAATGAAGTACCTCTAAATGAAATACCCATCGTCAGTAACTTACGATATCTACCAAAGAGTCTACATCATGGAGTCCGCTTTGTGATCTAAGCCATGTTTTATTATTATTTTTGAAAATGGTTCCGTAAAAAAACATGTAACAACATGTGACGGAAATTTACCGTAAAGTTAAGTGTTTTAAAATGGGCACAGTAACGCAGTGGAGTTTAAGTTGTCTCTATTCCATGTTATTGTTATTATATATTACGGGTGATTAATCAGAAAGAGAGCATTTAAATTTAAATGAATCATTATGCTTTTGATGTTTAGAATTTTTCGTTTTATTCCCTGAATCGATATTCGTAAATAGCTAACGCAAAGGATCGTGTTTCGATACACTCATTCGTTTTTTTGTTCAAAAAAACTCCATAATACTAGCTTAGATGTCGTGGCAAGGTAACAATCCTAAACATAGATAAATAATACAACTGATAACACCATATTTTCTTAAACTTTCGTTTATTTTTTTTTTATTTTTTCTGTTGCAAAATTTTCCGATAGGAGTGGCTTAAAAGTTGATTCACCCTCCTTACTAGTCTGTGCACCTATTGAACAAACCCAGACTTGGTTTAATTTTGCTCGCTCATATGCCAGTCGCACAGTGGATCGAAACTGTTAAAAAGCGGACATTGGATTTTTTTTCAATAATTGAAAGTTTTTTTTATGCCAATCGGTGGAGCTCAATAACCCTATCAGAAACTATTCATTGACATTTTGTCATAAAACTAATACTCACCGAGAAAAAAAATAAAGTTCAAAAAAATTGTATGGAATGACATCTATCAAGGTCGATTTCTACGAAATACTTACCGATACAGCTTTGAAAACACATAGGTGTTATAGAATAGGTTATTACCTATCGTATGATATCACACACAAGTGCATCCACTTGCTCCCTTTTCCGATAAATACCATTGAAAATGAGCCCTTTTTATTATTTTGCAACTAAAAAAAGTATTGTTGCACGCGTTTGTTAGGTTAAATATAAACAAAATCCATTAGTTGGTTCCTTAATTTCATTAAAGGCACCAAAATATTTGATCTAAGTTGTAAGATTTTTAATAAAAAAAATATAATATTGATTGTTTCAAAAAAATGAGTAAACTTGTTTGTAACCTATAATGTCATATAACACAATTCACGAAAATCTTAAGTAGTACATATTTTGAATCAAAACCCTCATTCGGTTTTAACGCCATCTATTAGTTTACATTTTATTAGTAAGTGAAATCCATCTACAGTACAAGCTAGATGGCGCTCGCCATCGCTGCTAGCGGCATCTAGTACATATCTATGGCAAACAAAATAGCCCGACTTTAGAGCAATCCATTTCTATGGGATGAGGTATCTGTTTCCTTTATTATAAATTATAATATCTGTGCTTGTGCTTAATTGTTCTAGGTTAGGCAAAAGTGCGGGGCTAACTTCTCGCACTCGTATTTAGTACTAGCTACTGCCACTGTTTCGCCCGCGTGGTACCTACTTACCTTGTTTAAAAGTAGCCACGAAAAGGTCTTATAATTTTACCTGGATAATTTTTAGCTAAACATAATTTTATACATCGCTCTTTTCTCCAAAAAATAGCTAAATAACATCGAAACAATTTTAATGCTGTCAGTCAGATTCGTTTAGTAAAAAGTACTCTGTGGTCAGATTAGTCAGATTTAAGTTTTCCTTATCTGCAACTAAATAAAGTCGTGATTTCAAAACATGCTGACTGAAATAATTGACAGGAATAAAGTTCTTGCCATCTCTTTCTTGCGTGCACTATCTAAGTAGATAAGAGGAGTCCCAGTATTGTAGGTCCGTCCATGGAATGCACAACCATGGAAAGACAGCCAGTATTACAAACCATTGGTTTCAAATACTTGGTTTGTAATACTGGGCGTACATTCCTGGGCGTACATTCCCTACACGTCGCACATTGAAAACAAAAGTGACACAAAACAAAATTTGGCAGAATTGAGTTACAGTGACATCTGAAATCTACGGAAAAAACTACGTCGTCTCCAAAGATCCCTATTCCTATAGTTCACTTAGATATCGCTAGATGTCACCATGTGTCATTTCATACTTCAAGGTTTTGTGCTTGTTCATTAAACAAAAACCGACATTAATTCAGTTCGCGTCCGGTCGCCGGCGACAACTGTTCATGGAGTAATAAAATTACATATTCTGTTTAGTGTCGGTTAAGTCGTAACTTTTCATGAAATAATTATAAATAAGTGAATAGAACAGTGACATGTTTTGTATAGTGCCGCTAATTGTGTAAGATAATAAACAAAAATTGTGTGAGGTGATACCAATAAACGGCACTATGTGTTTAATGTCATTATTGTATAAAAATTTTATGAGTAACTTTTGATTGTCTAATTACATAATCGACACATCGTGTTTAGTGTCACTTTCTCGATTAAGAAAAATTGTATGAAATAATTATTAGTGAAGAATATATAGACATTTTTTGTTCACTGACGATTTTATTTTTCTTCATTACATGTTATTTTGTTAAACTATTTATTTACGTACGTTTAAGTAAATCTTGAAAGTGATATTTGACTCAGTTTCCGTTGTTCGATTGAGTTCAAACTTTGCATATTTGGAGTCAGAGGCTGTTCAATGGAAGTCCTCAGTAAATAACATTTTCTTACTAATTGGCTCATTTTAAAAAGCTAGCGGTTAGGTATTAGGTAACTAATAAGAGCATGCTGTAGAAAAATAATTTTCTTTAAGCTTTATGTATTTGTTTTGTCAAAGGTACCTAGTTCATTGAAATAATTATGGATCCATCCAGAAGTAGAGGAAAAGAATATTACAACTAGCTTTTCAAAAAAATAATGAAGAACAAAATGCAAATTCATCATCCAAAACCTATATTGAACAATGCGACACCTCAACAAAAATATATTCTAATTCAAGTTTTACGAAAAATCAACCCACAACGATCTCGAACGCGCTACCTACTGAAAACAGCGACGATAATGATGGAGACTTCTCTCCCGCCTCAGACGATGATAAGACGTACGCACCACCTCTACCACCAAAGAGGAAACGCCGTATGTCTAGCTTAAGCTCGTCGTCATCCAGTTCGTCCTCAAATTCATCTTCGTCTTCCACGGACACCTCATCTTGTTCGTCTTCTGATTCAAGTGGGAGAGAGAAAGAGTCTACCAACGTTAACTTGGCAAATGAAGTCATCGAAGTGATGAATACGGTAGCAACTCTTAAAACATCAAACAAGTCATCTGGTTCTGAAGAAATCCCTTCCGGCACACTACTCGATGAAAATGCCTTGGAACAAAGTTTTGGAAACCGTTCAGCAGTTGGCAACCAATATCAAACCGACAATATTGCTGTTGAAACCGTTGTTGATTACCATCCTGAAATACTGCTGGCTGAATATAACTGGGAAGAAAGTTATGAAAACATACAAACAGGTGATAGTGCATCTATTGATATTCCAAATCTAGTTCCGATTGACAATTTCGAGATAGTTGATAGCGTTCCTTTTACTATTTCAAATTCGATTGAACAGAATACTAACGCTCTAAATGAAAACAACGAAATGGTGGCTGTGGAAACTCAATCAGACTATGATGTGACGCACAAATCTAAGAAGAAAAAGAAGAGTAAGAGGAATAGTAATGTAGCAAAACTATTAAGAGATTCTGGTAAAGAATACGTCTCAACTTCCAAAACAAAAAAGATTTTTCCGGCCAGAATTATCAAACAAACTTGTGGATATAGCTGCAAGCTAAAATGCTCAGAAAAAGTATCTGAAGAATGTAGACGAAAACTATTTCAAAGTTACTGGGGCATGGCTTCAATTGAAAGACAAAGAGAATACATTGCTTGTTATACTGAAAACATAACACCCAAATATCAATACAAGAAAATTAATTCAAATAGAAAACCAAAGAACGCTTTTTACTTTGAAGTCAACAGCATCAAAACAAGAGTCTGTAAAAATTTCTTTAGAAATACTTTGGATATTACTGACATATGTATCAGGACTGTTTTGCAAAAAAAATGTAGTACAACTGGTGCAATAGAAGGAGAAAAGAGAGGAAAGCATCAGAAGCATAAAAAGTTGTCAGATTATTTGATTGAAGGAGTTAAAAGCCATATAAACAGCATTCCGCGTATAGAAAGTCACTATTTACGTCAACAAACACCAGAGAATTCATAGATGGAGGAAAAACAGTGGTAGACCTTTATAAAGACTATAAAAATGACTGCGAAAAGAATGGATTACCCTGGGTTATGGAGCAAGCTTATCGCAAAGTTTTTAATGAAAATTTCAACATTGGTTTCTTTGTGCCCAAAAAAGACCAATGCGAACAATGCACAATTTACAAGTTAGCTATAGGTCCTGAAAGAGAAGCTCTTAAGGAAGATTATCAGAGGCATTTAAAAGAGAAAGAAAAAAGCCGAGATGAAAAGGCAAGTGATAAAGAAAAAGTGTCAAACAGTTTTATCGTTGCTTGCTATGACTTACAAGCAGTAATGATAGTCCCAAAAGGCGAAGTATCGACTTTTTACTACTAGTCAAAGATAAACTGCTTGAACTTTACCATCTCAGAACTAAAATTTGATCAAACTGAATGCTACTTTTGGGATGTATCTCAAGAAAATCGTGGAGCTAATGAAATAGGGAGCTGCGTTTTAAAGTATTTGCAAAAAAAGTCATCAGTTGCTAGTGACGATCTTGACATAGTTTTCTATTCGGATAACTGCTGTGGCCAGCAATAAAATCAGTTTATCATTGGCATGTATATCTATGCAGTATCAAACTTAAAAATACGATCAATAACCCATAAATTTCTGATCAGAGGCTACACACAAAATGAAGGAGATTCAGTCCATTCAACTATAGAGAAAGAAATAAAAAAAAAACAGCAATCTGCACCCATTTACGTGCCTTCCCAATACGTATCTGCCATAAGAAATGCAAAAAAACGAGGAACGCCATACACAGTTAACGAAATGGGATACCGTGATTTTGTTGATATTAAACAACTGCCTGTTCCAAAACTAAACAGAAGTATCGGTGGTCAAGTTGTAAAGCTGTCCGACATAAAAATCATAAAAATTGAGAAAAATACTAACAATGAAACCAGAATATTCTACAAAACGTCCTATTTTGATGACTTTAAAGAGCTTGATGTGACTAGTAAACGAACTAGAAGTAATCCACCAGTACAACCACGACCTCAAGAACTTAAACCATTGTATGAGAGAAAATTGAAAGTATCAGAGAGGAAGATAAATGACGTGAGGAGCCTCGTAGATGCAGGCTTGATTCCAAATTACTACAGTTCCTATTATGACAGCATTTTTAACTAAATTTGAATGCTTTTAAGTGCCTAAGTGTACTGATCTCATTGAGTGTTACGTATACGCTACCTTACTTTAAGATATTCTTGATTGTGTTGTTTTTCTTATAAAACGAGGACTATAATTTTGTTATTTTTGTAGATTTTTAATAATGCGTCTGATAATCAAGAGAGTAATTTGTTATTTTTCTTTACAAACCCTTTAAAAACGTTTTCTTTAGTTTTTGTACCTAGGTATAAGTTTATCTGAAACAAGTAATTTTGTAAGCATTCCCGTGTTAGTTTCATGGGTGAACTGATTAAAATAAGCAGCCTAATTTTTGACATATCTTACATAATATGTTTTATTTCATTGATTTTTGAGGGTTATATTAAGAAGATAAGATAATTATTAAGGGTCATGTAAGGCACTTAACAAAAAATACTTGACAATTTGAGAACAAAGGTGGCACTATACTGATCTTTTTTAAATTTTAGGCATTAAATTGATAATGTGAGAACAAAAGTGACACTATGCTGAACTTTTTTTTAAAATTATTTTTTTGACATATCTACTTGTTAATATAATTAAAACCAACCAGACTGTGATAGAATAATCCCTAAACTATTATTAAAAACAACAACAGTACATCTATTTACATTTATAGTCGAGTTATTAACGTAATAAAGATTGCAAAAAATGGCCGTACTGAAAAATTGAGTTTTTCGTTTTGTGTCACTTTTGTTTTCAATGTGCGACGTGTTGATCTTGTACGGTCAGTTTTGTACAACACTGGCAAACAGCCGTGGAATACGAACAAATTTCATGCTCTGTTTTCATGTGCGAGTGCTATCAAGGGGCAAGTGCTGTGTTGCCATAGTATTTTACGCTAAGTAATGTAAGTAGATTAGTCATTTATGTTGGTTTTATGCAGATAAACTAATCGGTTGGTTTTATTTATTTTGAACCTAAGTTTGCTATATTTGGGATATTAAATTTAAACCACTCTTTTTGCTACCACTCAGAAAAGAAGGAGGTAAATTTCCTTCTTTTCTGAGTGGTAATAAAAAAACTAATAACCTAGGTTAGGTTATTAGTTTTTTTATTTTTTTTATCCAAGACGGATTTGCCTGAACGATTTTTCAGGCCAATAAGTTATTGTTTGCATTACTTTTCAGAGGAAGAGTTGCCTCTTCCTCTGAGGTTGAAAATATTAGAACTTGTGCAAACGAGGCTCGTCCTCGTCATCCGACTACTTCGCATCGACCAATGAGGATTCAAGGATATGACGAACTCTCGACCAATGAGCGTCGAGAATCTGGGTTCGTAATACGGGGCGTACATTCCAGAGGTATGCAATACCATCATGTGTTTAGTTCAATACGGAGCGTTTTGCACGATCATGAAAAGCACACTCAGATCATTCAAACTAAATGGTTTGTAATACTAGCTGCAGTTTCCAGGGATGCGCTTTCCATGGAGGTACAATACATACGGTCACCTCCCGTGAAACGGCGCGTAACCGGTACTCATGTTTTTTTTGGTACCTAAATAGTTTTATTTGAGACCAGACGTCACTAAAGGCGCTGCAAATATATGTTAGGGGTTTTATAATTTTGTAAAAACTTGGGCACATGATAAATATTACATTTAATAAAGCCTGCGCTAACTTTCGCCTCACTTCGTCGCACTATGCTCGTTCGTATGTACCACAGAACAACAATACCCGTTAGCCATGGGTAGTTCGCGAACGAATGAAGTAAATGAAGTACTTCATACGTAAGATTGCCTTGTCATTTAGTTCACTACTTATTCGAATGTGTCTCTAGTTCATTTAGTTCATTTAGTTCACGTGTCTTTTTACTTCAATGCTTTTACTTCAATGCTGCGTTTAGCATTACGCTCGACGAAGATAGAAAAAACGATGTTATGGCGTCTACACAGACTATTTTATTTTGCACAATTTTTTCAACAATAGAAGCGAGAGTAAAGAGTGATAGCTGATATGATATCTCTTTCTAAAAACTTGCAAATAAAACAAATCCTAACGTCATTGAGATAAAGTTCTTTGATTCTTGCTAAAGTAGATTGTTTACGTTTGTTTGGTTATTTTGATTATTAATATAAATCGATCTTAAGGATCGATTCACGCGGCTTCTATTGAAATCGATTATTTTAAAGAATCAAATCTCTACTTAGATTCAAAAAGCAAGTTTTGGATTTTCAAACCATAGACAATAATTATTATAGCTATGGTTCATTACGCATTTTGTCTTCCGTGTTCTTATTGGCTGTTCTAGAAATCTTGTCTTAGCTATCCAATATGGCGTCTTTTGTGTTATGAGATGACAACATCGCAATTTGTGGCCTGTTTGTCATTATTAGTTGATTGATAAATCCATCGTATAACTATCTACCTCACTAATTCAAAGAGATCGGGTACCTAATTTAAATGCGTACCGATATTACGTGACGCGTGTCCCTTGCCTGGAATTTACGATTTGAGTGCGTCTATGAAAAGTACTTGGCTCGCGTAAAAATGGCGGGCGTGATAACTCCATGGATTGTTTTCGTTTCATTGAATGAAGCAATGTTTTGAAATGTGTTTTATAATAGTTTGAAAGAACTAAGTATACAATTCATGCAGGGACGGCATGTTTAGGGTTATCTAACTTGAAAAGGACAGATCGGAGAGTTGGTGCAGTTGTCATCGTCTGATGAGAGTAACAGAATGTCGCGTTGGGGTAGAGGCCGTAGCGGTAGCGTGGCTGTGCCACTTGACAGCGCCCTATTTAGGGAGAACAGTAACTGCCCAACTGCTGCTCGTTCCGCAGGAACCGTCGGCAAATGGGGAATCACTAGCTTCACGTCAATCAGGAGCGCGCCTTACGGTAAGAACACTTACTTTTAGTGATTCTTACGCACATAAACAATAGTAAAGTCATGCAATTGTTGCGTGCTTTATCTCTAATTCAATTATAACAATCTGTAGTAACATATAAAAAGTGAAAGTTTCTGCTTCAACAGTGTTGCATTGAATTAATAAACTCCCAACAAACACGTACATAGCTCTACCCCCACACTAGGACAGCCTGTGACTCAATCAGTCATACCCAATGAGAAAAACCAAGTACCACAGCACCCAGACCCCTGCAGCAGGAATCAAACCGCAACTCTTGCATTACAGCCGGCTACTTGCCTGCCTCGCCATCAAGGTTTACAAACATTAACATTTTAAGTACATTGTACGGTACCTATACAGTGCTGTGCATATCTAGTTAGGGAAAGGTTTGAGAATCAATGTATACACTGATTCAAAAAATGTGTCCTAAATATTAACAGATCAGATATTAACAGGCAATGATTTCCTTAATTTCAGCTTACGCAAATAGTGCTGTAAAAAAGCCTATTCAAGATCAAAATAGTCCATTGACAGTGCCAGCAGTAGAAACAGACCAGCCTCCTCCAAAACCGAAGAAATTTTTTAAATCACGAAATGCGGAAGCATTTCCACCAGTTCCGCAGATTACATATGCACCACCAGTACCTGCAGCTCCGCTTTCCCCTGAGCATCCATACAGTAGCAAAGAAAAGAAAAATAGCAAGAAGAGTAGAATTTACAATAGAGATTCTTCATCCCCTGAAATACCCTGGCGTGGTTCCTCTGAGAAATCAAAAACTAAGAAAAATTTTGCAACAAAGGCTTCCAAAAAAGAAGATGCCCTGGATCCCAATCTTCAACCACCAAACAAAAGATATCTGGTACGGAACCGTGATAAAGTAATCAATTATGCTGAAGATGGCAGTAACAGTCCTATACCTGATTTTAACCGTTATGAACGTCTTCCTCCACCTAAATTATCTACCCAAGTGTACACTCCTAAAATACCTTCACCCCCTAAAGTACTATCACCAAAAGCAAGTCCTGTTATATCAAGTCCTATGTCTTCAAAAATGGATGCTGCAAGTCCCTCGACTAGTAAAGATTCAAATGAAGAGCGTAAACCACCACCTATTGTGCTAAGGATATCTAAAGGCACTTCGAGAATTGTCAGCACAGATTCTAATGAAGGATTTACATCTCCTGGATCAGACAGGCATTCTTCATTGGATACACACTCTGATATTGGATTTGAACCTATCAAGAAAAGTCCAGCAGTGGAGTCAATATGTTCACCAAAGCATGAGGGTCTTAAGATAACCATCAAATGTCCAGGTCTAACAGAAAGCAAGAAAGAAAGAAAGAAGGATAAAAAAGAACATAAGGCTCACAAACGTCATCACAAAAACAGTGATGATGAACCTCTAAAGAAACCATCATCACCTCATCCGGGGTCCGATGTTTATGATATGTACAAAACACTAGCTTCACCTTGTTATGAATCAGAAAAGGAAAGTAAAACCAAACCAGTTGCAGATGATATTGAATTTCAACTGGCCAAGCTAGATTCTACTGGTCCATTGTACAAGTCCCCCAGGTTAGAACCTAATGAGCCTCTACCGGAGCCTAAACCACCAGAGACATCAGGAAGGTCTAGAAGGAACCGACCAAACATAAACTACAGTGAAACTGATGATTATATGGAAGCCCTCACCAAATCAAAAGGTGCTCCACCTAAACTTGTAATTAAAACTGTAGGTGATCTCAAAAGAGAGACCAGAAAAGGGAAGAAGAGGACTGAACCTCCTATTGCTGAGACTCCAGTGATCACTTCGCCTAAACATGATCCTGTTAATAAACCTGAGAGTATTGTCGAAAATACTGACTTGATTAGTATTCTATCTGGCAGTGACACCAACAAAAAAGAAGAAACTTATAGAAAACCTCATAAAAAGCAGAAACATAGGCACATGAAACATTCAAGTCCTGAACAGGGTATTGTACAAGAGGTGAATGACTTTCAAAGTGTGCTTGAAAGCAATAACATGGAACCACCAAGTGAAGTCAATGAAGAAATGAGTCATGAAGATGGACCTATGGAGCCAGAATCAAACACAAATGAAACTCAGAGCTACCTCCAGGCAAATACACAATCATCTGATTCTGCCTACAATAGCTGTCCCAATGAAAACTATGAGGAAGAGTCTCATAAGAATTCACGAGAGGATGTATTCAAACCGCCTTTACATACTGATAATCATTTAGAAGATAAACCATGTGTGAAATTGGTGATTACAAAGAAAAAAGGTTCAATATTCAAGAGTAAGTCATTAGTTAATGACAATCCCTCACCTCTGCCAGCAAGAAAGAGACGTCACCTATACAGACACGAATGGGCAAATGATGTAAGTGTTATGTCTATGTCTAATCTAATTATCTTACATAGTTCTAAAACTAATAATATTAACTTGTAATAAGACTAAGGATTTAGGCTAATTTAGATCCATCCATAATTATATTCATTGAATGTGGTCACCATTCTGAAGCCGAAGGATTCAATATCAATTACCTAACATAAAGCATCCCTCATAATCTGTGGCCTTCTGTGCCCTTCATTCTTAATTCATAAAGTGTGACTTTTATTGATTTATTATCAAGTTACCACACATACACACATGCAAACAATTCAAAATATTCAATGTGGTTCTTTCATGGTCACCTTACATTCGGTTGAGTTTAGGACAGTTTAGGATAAACTATGGATTATGGAAGAATTTGTTTGGTGAGGATGCAGTGAGTCTTACAGAAGGTTCTTTTCATATGCCATACTTGACATGCCTGTTTTAACCCATGGCGTAAAGTGGCCGTATTTGTGTTTGCCCTATGAAGTTATTTGCTTGTATGTATGTTTGTATTTTTGTCTGTTACCATTTATATCTGAAACAGCTTATCTAATTGGAATGTGGTTTTTTTGCAATCAACTGTTTGACAAATCAAAGTACTGCACCTATTAATGTTTTCAGTGGAAAAATCCTGTTTTTGTAGATTAGACCTTAACCTTAACTAAGGCTTACAAATCCAAAGAACACAATACAAAGACTTTTCTTTCTTTTGTTTTTGGTTTTATGGCAGCATCATATCATGGCTTGTCAAGCACCCATGCCTTAGGATACAGCAACCACCAGTGCTTGGTATTTTATTGTGATTATTGGAATTCACAGAAAGGAAACGAGACTCCCAGGCCAGAAACCCAAGAGACCCCGGCAGTATCACCGAATCCAGTTGCAGATGTTTCAGAAGAGTTGACCAAGGTGACCCGATATCGGGCACCGGACCCCATAGTGGATGATCCTGCAGAAACTGTCAAACCTTATACCAGTGTTAGATGCACTAAGGAGGCTAAAGAGGTATGATTTTTTTGGCTAAAGGGAACTGTCGTTCTCTGCAAAGGAAAGGTTTTCTGCAAGATGTCTTGGTAATTGGCAAAAGATTTCTTTGTTACTTGCGACGTAGGAGCCCGCATATGCGTTTGCCATAAGAGGTTGTTTGTTTTTATGTGTGTATTTTTTATCTTTGTCTGTACCAATTAACTCCGAAACGGCTTATCTTATCGACTTTATTGTCACAAGTCACTAGAGAGCGCTGCAATAGATGAAGAAAAACATGTCGGGGTTATAAAATATTGTATACAATAATGTCTTTCTAGGTTTAAAAGAAAGTCTTCTCTTCTTTCAGTATTATACTGTCGTAAGGAATGTGAAGAAAGCACATCAGATACAAGAAATTGGAGAGTTCCAAGAATTCAATGATGATGTGGAATACCTCCTGGATACATTACAGGTAAAGTATTATTTTACTCTAAAGGGTAAAAGTTTTTTAAAAGGTTTGTCTGCTATGAATCATCCTACTATATCCAGTCTGGTTAGCCTTGATTTGACGAGACCCATTCAATAAGCGCAAAAAATATTCCAATACGTAATCAGAACCGACTTTTGATAAGATTAAAATGTCTAATAAGGAATGAAAGTAAATTTATTAGCTTCAAGATTCCAAAAGTCTTATTGGTTCATTTGTGTGTCCACTCATATGAGATACATATGTATGAGTTGACACGAAAATGGACCAATAAGACCAAACCTCTCTTAGCCGAAGAGACTAAATAATAAAAAGACAAAGTTGATTACTGAAAACCAACGGACAAAGTCATGGGCTTTCTATTAGCGCTGTAGAACACTAAATACCTACAGAATCAATGCGTGACTACATTTGGCATTTGACCTATTCATCTTCATCAGCCTGTAAAAGTCTACTGGTGGACATAAGCTTCCCCAAAAAGGGATATAACGAACGGTCTTGAGCCACCACTCCACTGACTTGTAATCTTTATGATGTCATCCATCCATCAGGTGGCGAGCCGTTGATTTTATCGCGTAGTGTGACTACCGAGTATGGCTCTCTATAACCAGTTGTGCTTAAGCCAATAGTTAGTGATCAAAGGTACATTTCTTAGAAAATACATGCAACCCGCTATCATTGTGTGTCCAAAGAAACGCACATTTTCGCAAAGAACAAAATAGGCCTGTGTCAGTAATATGTCCTCACTGGCAACACGCACTGATCATAGTTGCACTGAGTTACGTCTTTAAAAATGACTTCTCACTAATAATACAGGATAATAACCCGATATCGACGCGTTGCCTGTCCGCGATCACGCTGGCGAGCAAATGCACAGCGCCCGCGTTCCGCATGCACCTGCGCGCGCACGGCACAGTACAGAAGTTCTTCAGCGCGCTTCACGACGCCACCAACGACCAGGTATGCGTATGCCATAAGAACAATACTAAGCTTTTATTGAATAAACCTATGTTACAATTCAATTTGTAGCCCTTAACTCTTAACCTCTTCTGGCTATCTGGAGTTGTTAATATTTCTTTTTTATTTTACTTGTGATTGTACTTGTTATTTTCAGAGCCTGGGACTTTGTACGGCAACTGTGATGTTTGTGCTGTCTCAAGATCGTCTCAATATGGACTTAGACCGAGAATCGCTAGAGCTCATGCTGAATTTACTCGAATCAGATGCTTCACACAAGTAAGGATGGCAACCTAAACTAATACTGCAATAATGCACTTCCTACGTAATCTACATAGATACTATATTTGACGACCTTTGTGGCGTAGTGAGCGAAGGCTCACGCTCGCACGCCTTTGAGACGCAGAAGGTTGCGGGTTCGATTGCCGCCGCAGGACAAATGTTTGTATGATCTGCAAATATTTGTCTCGGATATGGGTGTTTTCTATGTATAACATGTATGTATTTACAACAAAAAAATTATTATAAGTAGTTGTAGTAGTTGCTCATGTAATTCCCATAACACAAGCGCTGCTTACTTTGGAGCTAGATGTGAATCAAACCCATGCACTAAGGGTTCCATATCAAAACACAGTACAGAAACAGGTTTGATAAATAAGAAAAATAATTGCATAATTATAAATTTTTACGTGTCTGTATAGGCCAGTCCTCCCGTGACCACGGCTGTTGCAATACAGTCGAAACGACAAAAATAAAAGAGTTAAACGTGGTAAAGACCCGTAAAAACTTAAATTATGCTATCTAAGTGCGAAAGTTTGAAAAATACTAAGATAGTTGCATGATTATAAAGTTTTATACGGGTCTTTAACGCAATTACCTTTTTTATGTAATGTGTAAAACTTAATAATTATGTTTACTAATTGGGAAAGTTTGAAAGATAGTTACATTTTGTTTACAACTTTTTGGCTCATAATTGTTTTTCTTTTTCACAACACACCATTACTCAGACCTGTCTAGAGAAACATCATGGTGCGTCAATATTACAAGTAAAACTAATAATTATAAGCGTGTTAAAAGCGTATATTCCGTTCAGAGATCTAATCCGATTAGATCCGATTTTTTTTAAATTGATGATTAGTTTCTTGTTAGATTTTGTTCTTAGTTTGGCGATACTTTTTACAGAAATGCCCTTGACGATTGCGGCTTGACATCGGCGCAGCTGGCTAAGACTCAAGACAGGGTGAGAGAGCTGTGCGCCGAAATCAAGAGTCAAGGGAAGGCTCAGCATTTAGACCTCGATAACATAACGGTGAGTGTATCTTCGTATTACTAAAATATTATAATATTAGTATTAAATAATTCGATAAAAGTCCGATAAAAGCTTCGGAAATCTTCGTCTATCTTCGGAAATGGGAAACTAGGGGAGTGTAAAACTCTCATACTGCGGTTCAAGTACAATTTGGAAGCTCATAGAGTTTTAACGCCGCTGCCCAGTTTCCCATTTCCATAGATAGACGATGATTTCCTAAGCGCATAACTTTTTTTGTTTTACTGCAAATATCTTTTACACATTTAAAGTATGAGACGAAATGAGGCACTATGATATGTGTCCCCTTGCCCTTGAATGTTGAAAAAATAAAACATTGTCCTGAAACCGTGTCCATTTCAACCGCTAAGGGGAATGAATTTACCGCCTGTAAATGATTTCGCTAAAATTGTGATTCGATCGTTTCCATTACACGATATCTAGTCGTTTTACAACACTTGAAAACATTATTGATGTAAAGGAAAAAAGGTTAAATCGATTCCACTTTCGATTTTGATCCATTGGCAGGTGTTGCGTCTACACGTTGTAACGCGTAGAACGATTTTAATGGTGCACTCGTTCTGTACCTTAAGATCCACAAAAAAGGTCTTCATATAAGTTATAATTGAAAACTATTCATTAGGTCGGCCATCTTGCAATGGAAACTCTCCTGTCCCTCACGTCGAAACGCGCCGGCGAGTGGTTCAAGGAAGAGCTCCGGAACCTCGGCGGCGTGGACCACATCGTCCGCACCATTCACGACTGCGCGGGACGGCTCGAAACGCCGGCCGCCAGTTGGACGGAGCCTGACATCGATGTGCTGCGGAAGGCCGATCGCTGTATGCGGGTACTAGAAAATGTGAGTTTACAGATTACATTCTTATGAACAATTTGTAGAACATTATTGCGAAATTAAAAACATATAAGTGACAATAGGCGGGCCTAATGCTAGTAACATTCTCTACCAACCATGATAGTCCGTTATTACTTAGCGGCGGTGACTGTTATTCAAACAATCTTAGACCAAGACGAGACCGTAAGTTTCAAAATGGTAGATTCCTAATCCTAATCCTAATAATTCGCATCCATCATGCATCGAGCAAAAACAAATAAAAATAAATCGTAACAAGTGAAAAACTACCTACCCGAGAAACCATTCGGAAAACAGGCATGATTTTATGTTGCACACTAACGTGTTTCCACAGGTGACACAACAAAACGAAGACAACCAGTTATACCTAGTGAACGGGCCGTTAGGCTGCGCGCGCACTGTGGTCGGGCTGCTTCGGAGATGTGCGGGCGAAGCGTGCCTGAACAGCCCACTTCGCACGTCTCTGCTGGACGCAGCGTTACCGGCCATCAAAGTGCTCGTGAACCTCTCGCATTCGTTCAGAACCAATGAAGGTATTTATGATTATGGTTACTTTAATCTGTTAACAATATCAGCTGTGTCGACAGCATTTATCTGCCCTGCCGGAGCCAAATGTCCCGTCGGTCGCCTCACCACTGCATAGATAACTGGGCGAGGAGGCGATGGGGACGAGTTTTTATCTTGTGCAATAAAGTATTTTGTACCTATCTATATCTTTACAATTTCTTTCATCGCACACTCAGCAGGTAATTTATGTATGTCTTTCCTTATCGTCTAGCTCGTACTTTATTTTTCTCTCTTTTGAGATGTATTGAGATTATACATTAACCTATATATCCGATCCGTAGCGACAGCGTAGCGGTGTAAAAACATACTTAGTCTCACAGTTCTTTTTTTTTTCTAAATTTTCTTCTTATTTTGCAGTCTCACTCGGCGCTCAAGTTGTTGGCGATCAACCGTCGCTAATGGAGATATGCCTCATCATTCTAAACAATCAGGGGAACTTTATACCCGACAACAGGAACTTTGAATTTAGTGTTTGTGTAAGTTTTTCACATTTTCAAATACAGTCATTAAAAAATCTAGAAATGTAACACATTTCTAACGAGATTTTTTTATGACTGACTGAAAGAGTAATTTTCAGCCAAGAGAGGAAAACACGCCGTTTGTCGTTCTAATTAGATTTTTTTATTATAAGAATATTATTTGTACACGACATGTTCAAAATGGTAGCAAGAATCAACCATCGCAAGAAAAACGACTCTTAGAACCTGAAACCAAGTGATAATCTGTAAGACTAGGCGTGTGACAAGGGAATTGCTTAGGATTGACGGTTTTTTTACGTTTCATCAATATTGATAACAAACATTTCGATCAAAGGCTACAATGTAATGAAAATAAAGCTTCTCGAATGGCGACCACAAATCGGTCCGACTATACCAAGATCATACATACTTTAGCCCAAATGATATTAAATTGTAAAATTGACATTGAATGCTAACTACATGCAAAACGCAGCATGTGCCAAGTATAATGTTTGGACGTGTCTCTGACTACCTACGCTCTGAGTATGTATCTGTGGATGTCCATCATAAGGAATAAAGCCGCGAGGGTGTTTGTTTTGTTTTGTTTTGAAAACTATTTTTGCTTGCGGTCCAGATTCTCATAACATCATGAGTCACGGTCTGAATAAGTTTTTTACGGGTCTTTGTCGTGTTTAACTTTTTTATTAGCCTTTTTTTATTAACGTCGGTAAAATTAAAAAAAAAACGGTAAACGCGATAAAGGCCCGTAAAATTCTTATAATTATTTGAACTGATCGCAAAAGTTTGAAAAATAACAGGGCTGGATGTTTAATTATGTATTTAGAAGTAAGTCTCTATAAAAAATAAAACTTTCAGGTGCTCCTTCTTTTGATAAACTTGGTACAAAACAGCGATATGAACACGCAAAGGTTATTGAGCGTGCGGATCCGAGTAGACCACGAGGAGGATATCATATCCCGCAGCCTGCCGTCCCTGGACCTCATTGTAGACCTGTTCTACAAACGGGAAGACCTCGCCAGGTATGGTTGACCCTACTTTTATATTGCCCTACTACGAAGCAAAGCGGTCGATATATAGATAAACTAAACACGTGTTTTTTACTCGCGACTTAAGGAGCCCGTATATACGTTTACCAAAAGAGGTTGTTTTATTTGTTTGTTTATTTGCCATTTACCTTCGAGACAGCTTATCCGATTGAAATGCAGTTTTTTGCATGGCTTATACCGCAAGTATTTAGGGGCGCTGCAAAAAGCGATGGAAATCACGCTATGGGTTGCAAAATTTGCAATAATTTTGCAAAAAATCTTTTATTCATCTGATAGCTTGGGATCTGCACGGAGTAAATAAAATTACCATAATATCAACACTGGCAAATTTTGCCAGTGTGTTTAATTTAAACGAAATCACTTTACTCTTACTAAAATATTCACTTGCGTGACTATTTTATTCAGCTGCTGAAATAGTCTCATCTTTCTAATTCAGACTAATAGCAGAGTGAATTCATTCGTTATGAGAACACACACGCTACGATACGATGCGATGGTGTCGTTCAAACCACTGATAAATTGTGAAAGCTAACTATACAAAACTGTACCGATCTTACAATGTGTGGTAAATCGGTACGTTGCAGAGAACGTAGGGGCGAGTTTATGAACTGTTTCAAAGACGTAGCACCTTATATTAATCAATCTTTGCTAACAACAAATGATAGTGAAGTCATTGCTATAAATAGCGCGTATTTTTCGAGCTGCAGGATAGGGCATTCACCTTTAACGTGTAGAGAAAGTACTTTCTATAATCTCGTGATCGATGTACTTACTATACTTTCGATACTGCTCGAGAATTTTGAATACATGCATGAAACTGACAATCTTTCTAATATTGCAAAAAAAAAACTCGAACTTAACTCGACTATCTTGCTATTTAGTATTATTTTATTACGATACTATTTTCATGAAAGCATCTTTTGAATTATTATTATTATCTATTATCATATATGAATTATCTACTAGTATTATAATATTTTGTGTTCTTGTAGGCGGGCTGAAGAAAATACCGATGCACTGTTGGACGGTGAAAAGGAATCCGGCGATGGAGACAACAAGAAACAATCTCAGGACGATATTGACGAAACGGTCGCTAAGCGTGAGTATTTATCATCACTTCTCACTCATGAAATCGTATTTGGATCATGTTGATCTGATGAATAATTTATATGAATCTGGTACTCATCTTCTTTCTGAATTCAGATAAGGCATCTATCCTTATCTAAATTCAGAAAGACATTCCGGCTGTCTGAGGCCTCTTTACCGCACGAAAATAAACGAACATCTTGATCGCGATACATGTTGTTTGTTCTCTAGCAAACACACTGTTTGTTCTCGGCTGTTTGGTTTGTAGCAATTTAAAAGTACTGTAAAAATACTTACTGTAGCTGCTCTCTCATATTTCAGTGCTATCCCGCGCGGGCACCCACATGGAGCACACAATGGTGGGCGCGTACATTGCGCTTCTATTAGGCCATATGGCCGTGGTATCGCCTGCGCACGCAGCGACTATCAGGACGCGCGTACCTGCCTACTCTCCGCTCCTGCCCACGCTCAATAAATACTACGCCTTCTTAACGCTTACTGCCAGCGTAAGTACAACCTAACAAGGTGGTGTGAGGGAATTTATAGTAGGTCCTCAAGTGATATGTGGACACATTCTGCCTTATGTTGGTCTTAACGGAGAGAGGAAAAGATTGAGGTGCTATATTCATTTTAAATACGTCACTGACACGAGTCCCAAAAAAGTTGGTAAGATAAACTTATTAGTTTAACTATAGAATAGTTAAAAGGAAAACCTTTTCCATTTATCTAAGTACCGTGATTACCTATAGAATTATATAAAAATTGCTCATTAATATTTTCTAGATTTGAAGGAAAACGGTAAACGGTAAACGGGGTCGGAAAACTGTTTTAAAAAAGATATCTATAAAAGGTCACTAATCGTATTTTTGAAAAAATAATTACTGCAAAAATACAGTTTTTTATATGTAGGAACTTGAAAATTGGAATTGTCATAAATAAATAATGACGTGTTTCAGGGATTTTGGATTTTCACATTATGAAGGGGGAAATGTGGTGAAACCGTGAATGTTTTTTTTTAAACGACAGCCACTCTGGCAATAGTATAATATAAGTGCGAAAGTTAGTGTTTGTTACCTTAATCTTTGATTAATCTTTGTAACGGCTGCATCGATATCTAAGTTATTTGAAGTAGGCTTACAAAAAAAAATGTTTATGTATTATTTTCTGACTTTCAGGCTGAAGCACCCATTGTAGCGCACGTGAAAGCGACGCATCGGATAATTCAATTCATGGAGACGAGCGACAAAGAGTTAGAGGTGCCATCCCAACCGGCTGCGCCATACACTGCCGCTTCTAACCCGTATCAAGCGCATTACTACCAAACCTCTCCCTCAGACATGCCACAGGACATGTCTCTGAACAGTTTGAATCAGTACCATAATTATAGCACATCCAGCTCTGATAGGATGTCTTCGTCAATGGAGGTGGACGGTTACCGCTGAACGAACGCTCCAGTACATCTTTTGCCTTCTAAACGGGCCGGTATCTTCCTAAGCTGAGCGGAAATGTGTATACAAAACAACTACATAATAGATTGATGTTACACTTCTCTATTTCCGGTTTGGTGGATACCGGCCATACATTTATACCATTTTAGATTAATTTATGACTTATTTGACTGACATCGTTATATTCCATTGAAAAATTTGACAGTGTTTGAATGAAATATCCAATTGTATGTGTTTAACCATGTTATAAATTATATTATAAGATGCAATTTTTTCTTGATGACTGGAGCGTTGGTTATAATAAATCAGAAATGGTCAGTTCTCTTATTAAAGTTGTAAATACGACCCCCCGTTTATCCTTGTATAATAAGAACACCATTAGCAATAGATTGAATAATGCCATTTGTACTAGCGTAACCTAAATGTAGGTGGTGGTTGTTTGATTGCACAGCTGTTAGTAGATATTTCTCTCTATCTATTCTCTTTGTAATATTATCTCTTCCTTCTATAAATCATTGTAAATATATAACTGTTATTTGTGTTGACGCGGTATGGGTTATGAAGTCTTAATTAAATTGAGATATTCCGAGTTTAAGCCAATGAACTGGCAATATAAAAGTGCAAAAATAGGAGTATTTAAGTGTAAAATAGGTATTGTATTCTTTTTATGTGAATATTGTCTGCACTTTTTGTATCATACGGCTCCGAGAGGGTTACAAATTATATTTAGAATATTGTTCTATTGAGGCACAATTCTTTATTGTAAATACATTTAGCTAGTGACATTCGTTCGGTATTTGTTCGTTAAATTTAGTGTAGTTATGGTTAAATTTATCGTATTTTTGAGATTTGTTTACGCGTAGTGCTGAGCTAGTCTCGCTGCTAACATAGATTTATGATCAAATTATATTTGTACGATTTGTAGGGTTTTTGCCAGTGTGAAAACGCCAATACATTTTTTTGTCACGTTTGATGGAGTTATACTGATTTTAGGCATGTTGCGGCAAAGATTATGATATTGAGTTAATACTGTAATTTATAAAACTGTTGGAAACAAACAAGGTGATTTCATTTCGTTATAGGTACCTCGGCAGATTGCCGTTGTCTTCCTGTAGATCAAAATACTGAAATGTGTGCTTGCCTAGTTCCTGTATATCTCCAAAAAACTTGTCAGAAAACCATCCAAGTGTAGAAGTTGCTATCGTGTTCTTATTCTGAGGCGTTTTTTTAGAATGTTGGAATCACCTTGCGTTACTCTGAGGTAAGGTTGCGACCATTTTTAATGTTTAGTTTACGCATAGGTAAGTTTACTTTGGTTATATGACAACTGAATTGAGAAATGACAAGATAACATTGTCATTTTAACGTTGTAAAAGTATCCATAACGAATTTTACCTTGAATATTGTAAATAACCGTTGGTCTATACGAGTTAGTGCGTTGTGCCTTTCAAAATCAAATGTATTTGAAATTAAATCTGATGTATTCGCTCATTTTGTTAGTTAACCGCAAACGAGAGAAATAATCTATACTTAGATTAGATAACAGGTATAATAATTTAGGACAATCTCCGATTTTGGGATCGTTTAAAAAATGTAAGGCCCTTGTATGCAAAATATTTTATATTGTAGTATGTAAAAGGACGTTTATTCACACATCATCGTCTTGGATACAAAATCAACTGCCGGCTAAAAGGAAGCCAGAACGAGGAGAGGCGTCGTTCTAGTGACGTTCCTTTTCCGTTCACAGATAATGCATACAAAAAACTTTACAATAGTGCGGCGTACTCTCCCTACAATATTAATTATGTTCGCTCACAGACTGATTGTCAGTTTTTTTACTTTTAGTTATATCAGTAGCGATTCTTTTTCATTTTATGCTAGATTATTTCCAAATCCGACGTGCAACACAGAATCGTTACTAATTGTCTACGTAACGTTTATTTACGTTACTGCACTTTAAGTAGTTAAGGTACCTAATATTTTATTTCAAAATTTTGAACTTCTATTGAAGTTAACTTCTAAGTTTAAGTGCCTTATGTACTTATAAAGATTTTTATACAGTTGAATTATTCTAAACACTCCTAGATATCTTTCTGATGTATGTCATTTCAAACTCATCCGTCGAAAATAAAACCCTGTTAAGGGTTGACAACTGTTTTAAAAATCTTTATAAGTTAGGCCCTAAATTTACAACATTCGAGTTTACCAACATAATAACGGGTGGTTAGGTCCTAATTAATTCCTTTTTGACACATGTGGCATACAAAAACGGTGAAATTGCTGACATCGGAAATTATAGATCAGTGTGCATCTTAGGTATTCTTTCAAAGTATGTATTTAAAAATTGATTCTTTAGTATCTTCTGCGACTTATCTAAAGCATTCGTTTGCTTGTAACATGATAGTTTGATTCATACCAGATACCAGTATGAGGAATTCAAAATAAATAAAATAAAAGGTATTTACTTAAACTTGAACGATTTATCATTTACCAAAAGAGATCAATTAGAATCATATACGGTTTACATAGATAGGTTAACTTTAGCTAGAGCGTATTTTAAGAAAGACAGTTATAGCTCTATTTATTTTTAATCCTCTAATATAAATTCATTTAAACAGAGTCGATTTACCCGTTCAAAAACATACATTTACACCTTCATAATACCTGAAACAAAAAACAAAAACACATGTACCAAGCACCAGACTTGTTAAGATGTAGATAAGTTGCCGTAAAAAATCACACGGCTTAGTGAATTTAAAACTAAATAAAAGTAATTCTTTAGATGTAATTTTTTTACAATATCCATGATGTTATTTTTTTATTTGCATGCATAGTAGATACAATTTAGAGCAATAATTTATGTACACTGACAAGCGAACATTATATAACCATAACGAAATAGTTAAAAATATAAAAACATGTGATATTTGATAGAATCTGTCATTATATTCAATGGTTAGACTTGACCATCCGTTTATTTTGTTGGTGAATTCGGCTCGGGGCTTTATAAGGATTTTTAAACCGTTGTTTCACTAAACAGTGCTTTGTTTTCTACTGTTGAATTTTAAATGACATAGAATGCAGAACAGTGCTTAGTAAATCATCTATCTTTTTTTTATAAGTAAGGCTCTTAACTTAGTTCAATTAAGGTAAATTATTGTTACAAATTAGAAGCAAATATAATATATATATCCCCACTTTTTAAAACATATTTAAATTTTAGCTCTAGATACTCATTTGCCTAGTTCATATCGAGTGGTACGAAATGGCAATAATTTAAGGATTGGTTAAATTTTGACAGATTTTTATAAGGCAATTTATGTTTAGAAACAAGTAATATTTTATAAAATGGTTGGAGTGTGCTAACATAAGATAACCTAGGAACTGTGCGCTGGGCAACAAGGCGTCTAATGTAGATAGAAAATCAGATTCTATTTTTTATTTCTTTTATAACTAGGTGACTTTTGAACACTTTGATTTAATGGGGTTTTACAACAAGGAAGTTTGTACACGAAGCTTGTTACCGTATAACATTTTCTGACAGCTTTACTAATTTGTAAGTTTTTTTTCTTTGAAATAGTACTGATTAGGTATATACTTATGTGAATGTATCAGTTTATTGAAACAGTAAAAGTCCCAGATTTTTAGGGCATACACAGTGGACAGTGGTAAAGAATTAGCATGTACTTGTACTAATCAAATTCTATTTATTTCGACCTAGTATCGGGAGATTCGATTGTTTATTTTGTACAGCTATGATTAATTGCATATTTTTATATTTACGTAATTTATTGACTCGTTTTTTGTAAAACTAAGCGTAGGTCTTGCATTTCGTTCGGGTTTCGACTATCACACTGTGTTTGATGAAATTGTTGTTTAGTATCACAAAAGGTTGATATATCTTGAGAAATTATTATTATATGTAACTTGTAATTATGTTATAAAGTATTACGTGTAATTATTAAAAGAAGATAATTTAAGTTAAAATGTTTCATTTATTCACCTTTTCGAAGATAAAGTAATAAAATAATAACCAATAAGTGATAAGCGTAACAGTTTGTAACCCTAAATCCAAGACAAATAGGACAAAATAACAGCATATAAATTAATAAATAGGAAAACTATATAACGTGATTTAGGTATGTTATTAACGATTAAAAACTCTACGTGGAAATATTCCAATCGAAAAACACGTAATTGACAACTAAACACTTAAATAGTGCTACGCCAAAAACTCAGCGATTACAAGTGATAGGTAAGTAAATGTACCTATATCTGCCGCTCCTAAGTCACCACAAAGGTAAGGAAATCCTTATACTGGATGTATTTTAAATTGAACATTTAGCGTGCGGTAGTTCAAAATTAATAAAATTAATCATTATTGAAATGACTAACAATAATTATATAGTGATTTAAATCGATTCATATTCTGTCTACAGCTTCAACGCGGGCAACGGCTGGTGCCCGGACCCCTTGCCAATCACCAGTCTCCGTGAATAGCTTGTTCACTGCCATCAGCTGCTCGAAATTGGCCTTCGCCAGCTTGTGCTTGTTACAGACCTTCTGAACCAACTCCTCATCATACACCACTTCCGGCACGTCGAGTTTTAGGTGAGCTTTCATCTCTTGAACTGTTACTAAGAAACAATTCCACGGAGACCAGTCTTCGTTCACGTGCCACCGACACAGTCTCAGCTCTGTGACGTCATTGCATTCGCTGATCGCAGAGTGAGTGTGCCACAGCTTTTCAACAATAAAGAACACGTCTTTCTCCTGAAGAACGAAAGCCAAAGAACTCCAACATTTGCGACGACGCTCGTCTCTCTGAACCGCTCGAAGGATAAACTTGTATGGTGTCATGTCTATCCAGCTGCGTTCTGTAACATCCTTCCAAGAGCAGGATTTGCAAATCAGGAACCCGCTCATTTTTGCGTTTAGCGGGAAATCTGTGTACGGTTTCACTAGATGACAGAGCTCGCATAGGTGAAGGCGGCTGTTTTCCATCCTCCTATACTCTCGTAATTCGTTGCATTTAGTTACGCCAGAATTAAGCTCTGAAGTTTTGATTAGTTGAAAGACGCTCGCAGCGATCCTACGCCTCAAGAATTCAAGCTGATAGTCGTTGCATCTTCTCACAAGAAGATCGCATTCTCTGTCGAGGAGCGTTATCACTTCTTCAGCGAGAGGATGCCGAAATTCTTGTAACGCAAACTTCATATCAACCAGGAGCTCCATACGTTCTTTTACATTCATATCATCGCGAAGAAAAGCATTGTAGAGCTCCTTTAGCTTTCTCGCTTTTTGTACTTCAATAGTCTCCATTGTAATGAGCTTACCATCCCGACCGTACCACGCAACAGGCTTTGAAATTTCATCTAAAAATAGTTTTTCTTTCATTTTCTTGCTATCTTCCTTCACTTTGACTCTGTAATCTTCAATGCACCTGAGGAGCTCTACTTCCTTGTCGAGTAGTAATGTGAATTCTGCTATTTTAGGGCCTTTCGCGTGTAACCTAGATATCCGCGCTATTTCAGCGTGTTTCCATCGATCAACCTAAAAAAGTAATTTCGCATTTATCATTTGACTAAGTCATTGTTCATTCCTATGATTAGTTATATTTGACAATTACCATTGCATAAAGTTGATCAAAATCCTCTCGCGTCTTTGGAAAAGTTTTGGTCACGAGGTCCCTGCGCAAACGTCTTTCCATTGCCTCTTGCTCAAGTCTGTCTTCCTCCTTCATTCTGGCTATTTTCTCCCTGAAATCACAAAATAAACTTTAGCACCTGTAAAACTTCTAAATGGGTAATTAAACCAATTCCAATTCACAAAACTTTCTCTCTTATCATCTCATCTACACAAAGACATATTACTTGCCGGGAAAATTATACACTGCTGCTTATATTCACGAAAATTGAAGCAGGAAAATTAGATATATTTACATGCATTCTTTTATCCATCTATTGATTTTCTGCCGAAACTGGTGATGCCTGAAAGCCCTCTGGATGACCATGGCATAGTGGTTGTGGTTCAGCCTTTTGATCATTTCTTCGTACGTCTCGTATTGCTTGGGTATTACTATCCTGTCGGTGACGTTAGGAATAAACACTTGAGCGCTACTCATTTGCGTAGCACGATTATAGCTCGTATCCTGAAAGAAAAATAGCTTTTTTAGTAGGAATATTTTTTTGAGCCATTAAAAAGTATATTGCCATGTTAACCTACTTAATACTTATTGCTAACGGTTGTTTATCTACTCACGTAAATTTTTTCTCGTTCCTCAGCGGTTTGAGTGTCTCTACATGTTTTCTTCTCTGGTGGTAGTTTCTCAGGCTTCTGTGGTGTTTGTGTGTACGCGTGATGGTAGACAACATCTGAAAATAGGGTAAAAATGATATGCAAAAATTCGCCCCTGTTTTCGTTGGTAAAAAATATTTATATTTAGTTCTCATTGCAGCATTTGTTAGTTATGACAGCTTAGTTTTAATGTATGTATATTAACACCGCTGAATTTAAAAATTATAATTACCAGTATTAACATTTCTGTATCCTCCCAAATAGGGCTTTTCCATTGGTTCAGAAAATATCTCAACGTTTATTTGTTTGACTGTGCCACCAAACGGAACGACCACACTCAATACATCGTTCACCGGCATTTCCTTGTAAAGTTTATTAAAATTTAATTTCTGGTTGTTCTTCGTCAAGAGTTCTACCTCCACTATTCCGTATTTGTCATAATCCAAGTCCATCAAAGCCATTCGGTCTTTCAATGGATGTTCTCCTCTCAGTATTACCAAATTATCCGGGTCGGTTTCGAACAATCCCGCTAAGTTCTTTTTTATTTCATGCACTCTCATGATAGAATGGTATGATCGCGTAAATATTCCATTCTGGTTCCGTACCCTGAATTTGATCGCTATAAACGGCATCGTTTTTTTTTTGGGAATAACAGCGTGTAAGAGTTCATGAACGTAGGACTCTTTGGGGATCGAGGATAGAGCAAAGTCCTCGGAGTCCTTGGTGAAAACATCGATGACCATGTTTCCAAGAGGGTCTGATTTTAGTTCCGACAGTAAACTCGTTTCCTTCAGCACGGTTCGATTCTTCGTCAACAGTAAATTATTGTTTGATACGGAAAGTAGTTTCGCAAGTTTACGCTTGACGAATTTTAACGGGGTATTTGCTGGGAAGACTTTATTGAACACTTGGTTGGGATGCAACGGGGATTTGAAGGTAATAAGGATGTGGCTGATGGGGCATTTATATTGCTCGTTGTCTCTAGCACATGGGGCAGTCTGGTAGCGTGATTTGCTTTCGTCTCCTTCAGGTGAGGACATGCGTTTGTAAGGTGGGGCTGTGAGCAACTTCTCTCGACCAAGTTCACACTGGCATGCTACCACTCCTTTCAAGCAGTCCTGTTTTGGGGAAATTCCTATTGTTCTTAGTTCCATTGTAACTGACAAAAGTATGTTAACTAATAACCATAAGAAAACACTATCAATCTATCTAAAAATTGATATAAAATAAATACAAATTCCCGCACTGACTGATTCAATTGAAATGTTTACTTTGCTTGGAAACGGTTGCCTAGTGACATTTAGTTACCGTCAAACATTTATTTGGTTTACACAAATAAACGAAGTAGATCGTATTGAAAATTTATAAAGGGGCCCTTCGAGAAAACTGGCACGTCTACGAGGCGTAGCCGCTCTACGAAACTGCATGGTACAGAATAGAGATCCACTTCCCGGTTCTGTGGTGTTACGCAGATAATGCGTTCTATGAGGCTTCGTGTCTTCTACAATCTTTCTACAATCTTACAATATCTTTCATTAGGGTCATCCATGCATGGATGACCCTAATGAAATTTTTACTATTTTGACAAATGTTATCAATAAGGCACACAGTAATATTTTTAATTTAAAAACTTGTAAAACTAAAGCACGTGTTGGATTTGCTGAATGGGCTACACCAGGTATTTATAAAAGTAGGAATAAATTATATGATCTATACGCAACTAGGGAGTCGATGCTACACGATCCTACGTTTATCTTTTACGTAAATAATTATTCCAAAACTTTCAAAAAAGTTTGTCGTGCCGCAAAATCAATGCATTTAAGAAATAAAATTGCAAAATCTTCCAATAAAATTAAGGCTACTTGGAAACTGATAAATAATGAAACAGGAAAATCTAAAATTCGGATTAAAGATATAAATCTGAACTTAGAAAATAAAATACTGACAAATAATATTGATATTGCAAATGCATTTGATAGTTTTTTCTCTAGTGTACCTAAAATTGTAACCCAAGCGTTAAACTCTTCAGCCGCTAGAGCGACTTCTTTATTAGAGTCAAGTGTTGAAAAATGTGAAGTCGTGTTTGGCTTTGGATACGTTAATGCAGATAGTATTCTAAAAACATTTAAGTCACTAAACATAAAGAATACTGAAGATCTATGGGGAATATCGACAAAAGTTCTAGGTGCGATAATCATTGATATAGCTCCGTGTTTAGCCCATGTTTTCAATAGTTGTGTTGATGAAGGACTATTTCCTGATCTTATGAAATACAGTAAATTAATTCCTTTGTTCAAGTCTGGAAATGTTAGAGATCCAGCAAATTATAGACCGATTTCTGTATTGCCCGCGCTAAGTAAAATCTTTGAAAAAATTATTCTTTCTCAACTATTGACACACTTCAACCATAATGGGCTACTTCATAATAATCAGTTTGGATTTACCAAAGGTCGATCTACAACCGATGCTGGAACCTTGCTCTTAAAGCACATATTGGAAGCTTGGGAGAACGCGCAGAATGCTATCGGAGTTTTCTGCGATCTGTCCAAGGCTTTTGATTGCGTAAATCATGGTACTTTAATATCCAAATTGAATCATTACGGCATTCGAAATAAAGCACTGGATCTTGTTCAGTCTTACTTATCCAATAGAGTTCAAAGGGTTGAGGTCGGTGGTGAGAGGTCTTTGGGATCTACTATTGACATGGGGGTGCCGCAGGGTTCGATACTTGGCCCTTTTTTGTTTCTGGTATACGTTAATGATCTTCCCTTTTTCGTGGAAAACTTATGTAATTTAGTTCTATTTGCGGATGATACTTCTATAATATTCAAAGTTGATAGATATAAAGCTAATTACGACGATGTAAACTTATCTCTATCGAAAGTTCTTGACTGGTTTACCGTCAATAATCTTCTACTGAATGCTAAAAAAACTAAGTGTATGAAATTCACTTTGCCTAATGTAATTCAGTATGACACCGACATTAAATTAAATGGAGAAACACTAGATCTAGTAGATTCTACTATATTTTTAGGACTCCATATTGATTCAAAATTGCAATGGAATCCGCAAATAGAAGCACTTGCAGGTAGACTTAGTTCTGCTGCATATGCAGTTAGAACAATTAGACACCTTACTGATGAAGCCACAGCTAGGTTAGTATATTTCTGCTACTTTCATAGTGTCATGTCATATGGTATCTTACTGTGGGGGAAGGCAGCAGATATTCAAACAATTTTTATGTTACAAAAAAGAGCAATACGTGCCATTTATAATATGAAGCCTCGTGATTCTCTGAGAGAACGATTCAGAGAAATAAACATTATGACAGTAACTTCACAGTATATTTATGAAAACTTAATGTACACGCATAAAAATAGCGCTTGTTTTATAAAAATAGGTGATGTCCATAACATTAATACTAGAAACAAAAATAAATTACTCATCCCGAAATTTAGATTAGAAAAGTCCAATGGGTCTTTTATGGGAAACACTGTACGCTTCTAGAGGTATAATAAGCTTCCGGAAAATGTAACCGAGCTGCCTATTCGAAGATTTAAATATTATATAAAGAACAATCTAATAAAGAAGGCGTATTACACCTTAAATGCCTATATTGACGATAAATTTGCATGGCCCGATGTCGTCGCTCCGCTCCTTCGTTAGCTTAATTGTGGAATTGTATATCTGTGGTATCATATTTTTTAAGAATAGGTTAAGCATTACTATTATAAAGCGTATAGTGTGTTGTCATAAGAACTTAGGTTGATACTTTTTAGACTTTATTTAAGTCTCTGACTAGTACTTTTTTCTATAAATGAGTCTCGTTCATTTACGTTCGATTGGCACCACACTAAAGCTGAATGAAGGATCATCAAAAAAATAACCAAGCAGAGTTTGTTGCCTGATTCTTCTATGCTTGGTCGCGCGCGAGGAACCGGCGTAAATTCACTTTAACATTTTAGATTCACGTATAGTTTTTAAGTTGACGTTTCTATTTGATCCTTGTGATTTCTATGAATAAAAACCTATTGACTTTGACTTTGACTTTGACAAAAAAAATTGGCCTAGCTTTGTCCTCTACTATATATGACTGAACTAAATTAAAGTCATAGCAACGTTCACGTTGGTACGTATTGTGTATTGAATAAATTAAAATAGAACACTGTTCGTTTCAGCCGCGGAATAAAAAAATAAGGCGTTGTTTTGTTTGTACAAGAGTGAATTAACCGCTAAGCTTTAAAAAACAAAACTCCTTTGAAGAATATTATAAAAGATTCTTTAGCGTTGTGCATTCAACGTTTTAATAGGTAATTTTCTGTATGAAACTGTTTCCTTTGTAAGTTCAGATTTGTTTTTAGTCTGAGCTGTCTTCCGTTATTAAAATGTAATAAGTATATGGCGCTTAGGTAACACTCAGGAAAATGCGATGGAAGTTAAAAAAACATCGAACCACTATAACGGAAGTAGGTGGTTGATAGTTAATAAAAATTGAGAAAACAATAAAATTACAGCGCAATAAAAGAGCGAATGCGCTAGCAAAGCTGGCGTGATATTAAATTCTTCCGAAAACATAAAAATGATTTTCGATCGTAAAACTATAATTTACAGACGTAAAAATGCGCTGAGTTATATGTTACGCCGTTTCTGAGACGCGCAGTAAGGATATTGCTTCCCATTCGTGTATAGCACTTATTGGTTATTCGATTCAGGCCATAATAACCAGATATTTATTAACCTACTCAAGACTAGTAATAAAAGTATTTAATAGACATATTAGTAGTATACTCGATTGTATCTAGATAAATTATGTCAGCACGTCAACACAATAGCCTGAATGGTGTGGTGATACTTCGCAGCTTTGATTTGAATCAACTTAGAGTTCAAAATGTAACGCAATCTATACATAATTGGGCTTAGTTATAGAAAATGTGTCAAAGAATTACAACAAATTAACAAATATGGAGGAACCTGGAATTAAATCGGTCAGAATACTGTACAAAAAGGATCGTTAGAGGTTTTCCTTCACATTCGGTTTCCGTTTACGTTAAGATCATTTTAGAAAAAAAAACACTAGACAAAATTCATCACAGAAATTCTCCGTTTTCCAGAATCAAATAACAAAGTGACAGCGGAGTTTCGCGTATTTGATTTCTAAAAAATCCCTCGAGCAGGAACCTTATAAAGATCTTGCACACTAGTGTAGGTCTGTTAGGTCCAAATAGACAAGACCAATAGTAACAAAGATTATAATATATAGGCGTTCTTTGGAACTACATTTTTGAAACACAAAATACACAAGGATTCCCTATATATATGAATATCACAGCCATGGTGGTCGTCAATTGTCCTTTGTTCTTTATTTTACACACAGAAAATACAGAGGAAAAACTTACATTGCCATGTAGAAAGGCGAACTTAACCCTAACAAGAGTTTTCTTCCAGCAAACCTTTGAGGATAGGAGGATAGATTGCCAAGTTTCAGTCGACAGTTTGGCTGTTTCAAAATGAACCAACGCGAAGTGAAGCGATCGAGAAGCGCGGGGAAAATTTTGATCGCTAGTTTCTTCACTTTGACGGGGTATCTGGCTTCAATTCCATTACGAGACCAAAGCAGCATCAACGCCGAATGGTATACCACAAAATGCCTGCCAGAAGTTTTGTCTGCAATGAGCAACAAGCGGCCGAACACCTTGCTCCGCGGGGTACTGCTTCACCATGACAACGTGCCCGCGCTCTCGAGACTCGGCGCTCAAAACGAGGGACTTCCTGGACACCACACCGGTCAGAGTCTTGAGTCACCCTCCTTACAGTCCTGATCTGGCACCGTGTGACTTCTTTTTATTCTCTCAAATAAAAAATCAGCTGAAAGGGATACAGTTTTCATCGCCGGAAGACGCGCTAGCAGCGTTCGAGAAGACCGTGGAAGAGATATCTGCGGCGGACTGGAAAAAATGTTTCGAAAATTGGTTCAGACGCATGAAACTTTGTATAGAGGCTGGTGGAGAGTCCTTTGAAAAGATTTAATTAAAATATTTTATCCATAGAAGTTAGATTTAGTTTCTCAAAACTTTCTGAGTAACACACGTATACCAACTAGAATAAGTAAAGTCGCAAATATAAATCTTATAATTTTAGCAAGTTAAAGTTGCTAAAATGAAAAAAGGTTTTCGAATGGCGTCCACGAACTGGACGACGCCGACGCAGTGTAGGTACCCCCCTCCCGATGATATCTTAAAGGTTCCGGGAAGACGGTGGATGGAGGTAGCACAAGATCATTAGTCGTGCTACTTCTTAGGGAAAGCATAAGCCTGGACAAAGGTCCAGGCCTGTGTCTCCAGGATGGTAATGGTAGGACAGCAATGGGCTTCTACAAATTGTTGATGCTGATGGCGAGTATACCAGTATTCAAATCATCTCGATCTCAATATGCTTGCACTAAAGGTGCGAGTAGTGTGTAAGATCCCTTATCTAGTCACTGCTAACATTGGATAGCTTTGCCCGGTATTATTGCATCCGTGTGCGTTCTGTAAACACGTGTTTTAATCAAGCCTGTTGCTTCGTTTCCGTTTGCTGCGGCCACTCGCCGCTGCGCAAAGAAAAACTTTGCATGTGTTTTATTACGACGGATGTGGACCAGCCGCAGGGCTTAATTTCAATGCCGACCTGTCTCGCTTTAATTGTTTTATTCGGTAAACAGATAACTGAATGACGACAATATTTGTTTAAAGGGTTTCATGCAATGGTTTCATGTTTTCTAGCGCACTTCAGCTTTATCATAGATCGCTCACGGATTTGAAATATTGGTAGACGGATTTAACTTTTCTTGTTTGGGCGTTGGAGGATTTTTTCACTGCATTTTATTCCTTTTAATCAGAAGCATTTAAGGTATCTAGATTAAAATTAGAATCAAGTGTGAAAAAAAAAATACTTTTTTGAAACATTACCCACCCAAACATTTCAATTTTAAAAGTTGAGTAGATCGTTAATTGTTCAAATCTACATAAAACCTATTTTATTTGCTAGATATACTCGTAAATAAGCAAATGGCCCCGTTAGGCCATTCATCACAATTTGCAGTGTCGTGTTAGTTCTAAATCGCACAATCTTCCCGCTTCGCTCGCGATAATCGAGGCGCACAATTTTATTGCGCTCGCGGGCACTAGGGGGAGCCGGGTATAGGGGGGCACGGGTTCATTCGATTAAAGCCAGTGTACACGGAAATTATCAAACGAAACGCACCGACAACTCACTCGCCCGTGAGAGCCTCTACAGTCTACATTAATATCTAGTTTTTGTTACCCCAACTCGCACGTTCTGTCGCAGAAAGGTAAAGTTTAGAACGGTTCTTTTTCTCCCGCTGCTTGTTTTCGGACACCCCTCATTTTGGAAAACTCTTTTAGCTATCTCAAATTCAATATTTAGCTCGTTTCATACGAATAGCGCATCTACCTTTGTGTAGACCGTCCTTTGCATTCGTTATGGGCTAAAATTGACAAAGTTGCATCATACGGCTTTTATTAGTTTTGAAACCTACACGCGTTTCCTACTTATATGGATCCTTTCAAAATGAGTTTATTCACAGTTATGATAAATTTTACTCTATTTATGAAAATTAATAAGTAAAAATATTGAGTACGCTATAAATCAGTGATGTACCCGGCGTACACTCGTTGCACTTTTTGTGGTTTAACTGTTGAGTTTACAAAACTTTTACTGAACTTGGTCAGATGTTCTTTTTTCAGTGCCTTTCGTCTTTAAAAGTGATCTTTCATGCTATAAAAGACTACTTATTTGCGGTGTGACATACCTAGAGTGAAACACTAAAAACGTTTTCACTCACGCGTTATTATATATATATCCATCTACTATGTCAAAATTCAAATTCAGTTTGTTTTCAACGTTTGTTCAGATTTACCAATCGCACCTCGCGTTAATTTGTTTGTACGAATTGTACCGCACCGCAAACGATTCGATTAAAATTTAGTTCTATGTTTCATTCCACCTTTAGGTAAAATAAAGGTCCCACATATACTAACAACCTTTTCAATCGGAGTGTGTTTGTTTGATTTGCTGAAATAATACGATTGTCTTAGACGTGGGAACTGTAAGCATTCCTAACTGCAGAGATGATGGGGGAGGTCATGTCATACCAAAGTTTCCAATAAATATTGAATAAAAATAAACAGCATAGATTTTACACAAATTATAACAAGCAAAGTGCTTTCAAAAACCTGCTAGGATACGCCCAGACCATCTTATCTATTTTAATAAACATTTTGTACTCTCATAATATTGCAATAGAAATCCAACCAGAATCAGAATGTCATAATTATGTACTATGGAATTCTGATTTTGGTCAGGAATAGGTTCTCTATTAAACCAACGATTGTAATGCCGAAACTGATGCAACATAAGTACCTACCTATTGGTAATGAGAGTTGATTAGCGCAGCTGAACGGATTATTACAAACAGAGCTGTTTGCACACATACCTTCATTAAACGTGTTAGCGCATCTATTTGATCAGTGTTTCAATAATTTATTACATTTTGAAATATGACAACAACTTCTGCATGTACAGTATGTAACAAAAACCCCGTCGGTCCTAACAGTACGAAAGGTTGTCTGGTAGAGATAATTAGCGATAAGACCGTCCATTGTACAAAGTTTGTATTATTTATTTAAGCTGAAATATTTGGTGTGCAAAAAAGTTTTTTCTATCTTCTATCTATCTATTCCTTTTTCATTAGGAGATAATTTATATTACATACTGTATTGTAACCTACCATTAGTATTTTATTCCATTCAATTCATCGTCATCAGCCTACAGTTACGGTGGCTTATATACTTATCTATTTACTCTGCTCACTGTTGGATAAAGAAAGTCCTCTTAGAATACGCGCCACTGAGCTTTGTGTTCGGTTATTTTAGTACCTATCTACCTACTTTTTGCCCCCGCCGACTTTTGTAAGTCATATTTCAGGGACCGCTGATATGTGTATCGCACATTATATGCCAGCCCGAAACCGGATCGGCACCACCTCAACTCAGTATTCAGTATTCTTTATATGAAACTCCATACTTCAACGCACACTTATTAGCATATTAACGGCACATATATTATAATACTATACTAAGTAACGGATAGATAAACTTTGTTTTTCACACAAAAGACTTACAAGTATCTACAGAAATACATAATTTCATAATACCAACGAGGTACAATGCAATGGATCATAATGCATTAACTTATGACAGAAGGATTAAATCGGTTATGCAGTCTAATTCTGTGTCTTATTATTAATATGAAGATACTATGATCTCCCTACCTACCTATTTAGCAGCGTTAACTCGGTAGAAGTTGTACTTACAAATTAAATCGCCTCCTAACATCAGTGATAATAACTCATCACTGATCATTTTATACATGCTTATACAATAATTATAATAAGTGTATATAGACGCAGAAGAGTGCGGGTTCGGTTCCTGCCGCGGGACAAATATTTGTATATCTTCAAAGATTTTTCTCGGTTCTGGGTGTTTTCATGTATAATAATTAAAAGTAGTACCTATATCAGTCATATACTCGTAGTTCCCATAACACAATCTCTGCTCTGCTTGCTTTGGGGCTAGATGATGCTGTATGAAAATGTCCAGCATTATTTATTTATTTCAATAAACACCAACATCATTATCCATTTACAAGCTTTAACGAACAAGTCCGTAATTACGAGTATATTAAAATCAGTGCGAGCATAATCTGACATGAAAACGTTAACCGACATTTATTCAGGCTAGATTCAATCGACAAATATCAATTAGATTTTGACATAACAATTAGATTATTATTTTTCAATCAGTGCTACAACATTTTACTTCATGACTATAACAAATATTTTACAATAAACTGAATTTATATTTCAAAATAATGAGACTTTTATTCGATAGTTAAATGGACAAAAATCTACAGCCACAACAAACAACTAATTTATGATCCATGCTATTGAGTATTTTCCTTCCTACATCAGGTACCTATACTAGAGAGATACCCTGAACACCACGGAGTAGATACTGCTGTACCAACTTTACCACGAATTAAAAACATCAATCGAACTATTAGCTTGTATTTAGCCTTTCCCCTACTGCGGTTATCAGTCAATTTGCCGGGTGCATTCCGCAAGCACTCCCAATCCAAATGTGTCCTATTAATTATTTATTAAATTAAAAGGTACCATTCGCAAAATCAAGGCTCGATATATAGACACAGAAGAAGTAATAGCTTACATTATAAATTCTCACTTTGACGACACAAAACTTACACTATATGCGAATTCGTAGCAAGTATGTGAGCGATATTCGTGATGGCTCAGTTTCATAAACAAAATAACATAATTAACACTGCAGGTCACTGAGTTTTAGAGATTGGTATTGCTCACTGCTCAATTAATATTTAGATTGGAATTCAGTTTGGTGCTTATAGTTCGCGACAGACCGAGACCGAGATGGAGGGTTGTGCTTACAATGTTCAAAGAATCGGTGTAAATCAGACGTGCCCACGTGGTTCTATGGAACCACGCTAGGGAAGTAAACAATTTTCTCATTACTTGCACTTTTCGAGCAGTTTGGACCATTTCGAAACAAGAATGCCGAAAAAAGCGCTTTCATATAAGAAAAAAGCGGTGAGAAGCCTTTGTACATTGAGGACTGAAATAACAATAATAAGGGGTGTTAAATTAAACCTCATTTATTGTAAAACAGTTCCATCGGGGTTGCATCAAATAATAAGTTTCAGAGATACTTCAAAACATGAGTGATGTGTGATGGTACTTATAAAGGCAGAGTGCTTTGCGTCCATCTTTTATTCGATTATCGAATGGATATTACTGATGGCCGATGCCTCGTAATGTATTCTAAGCGGTTTGGGTTTCGCGTTGTTTTGGTAATTTACCCCTTTATTAATCATTCGAGCCAGACATTGCATCGACATGAAAACTATATATACTAAACTTGGGCTATATAATTATGAGTATTACCAAAACCATAAAAGGAATGTTTTAAGTTACAGAATACACAAAGAGAGTTAAAATATATCTTTACATCTCTTCGAATTTTAATCATACTAACTGTAATAGTTATGACACTAACAGACCGGGATGGGCATTTGGAAAGGAAACTCTGAAAATTATGTTCCGAAAGAAAACAAGTCGGAACTAAATCTGTCAGTAACATGGTGCTACGAACGTGCTATGGGCATGCTACAAAATCACAACAACAATCGCAATCTTCAAAACGAAATAGAATAAAAACAAACGAAGGCAAAGCAGCATAGGGGAAAGTTCCAAGGTAATACGAGTCTCTATTGAGATAATTTGAGTATGTGCGTAATTCAGCTAACTTTAGACCCCTCATATCCGGGTTTATCACATATGCATATTACGCCATAACTAGGTGAGTTTTATTGCGCCACGGACAGACGTGGCCAAGGATTGGGATCTCTCAGAGGGGAAATTCTATAGAGCGCGTTCTTTACCCTTCCTCCAAAGAGATTGCAAAGAATATATATGTATTTTCCGCGGATATACGGATAAACAAAAAAACTTCGTTGCTAAAAAGAGTGGTTGCCAAAATACTACCTCGTAAATTATATAAAGTTTTCATTTGCACTTCATATTATTATTTCCCTCCGAGTTTCAGGTTCTCTGCAATTTTATTTATATGCCTTAGTATAAGTACTTTTGTATACTGCCATTATGAATGACACACCCGCTGGGTGTTATTTTTTATAGCTTTTGTTTTACTAAGAATTAATATCTGTATAGGGCTGTATTCCCTATGATGGGCGTGACAAGTATTATCGAATATTTTTTTTTTAAATAATCTCTAATTTCCATTGTAATAATTCCGAGAAGGATAACTTTTACGGCACTTTTTCTTTGTTTTTTTTACCTATAGAATATATCTAGGTTTTGTCTATTGGTTGTGTTTTGAAAGTAAACAAAATACTAGCTGGCGTTTCCACACCGCAGAAGGAGCGTTTCCAATTGCACAACTTATAAGCCAAAGAAAATGCAACAAAAGAATCCGATTAAAAAATTTGACACAATAACGTTGGTTCGGAAACAAGAAATTAGCTGTCGATTGCACCGAATACACTATTATAAGTTAGGCCATTGTTTTACTGTTTTTAGAAACTCGTTCGGAGCTAAATAGTTGTTGACATTACGGTAGCGCGGTTTCGCTGAACATGCTGAAGGTGCCAAAAACTATCGTGAACTTGATTATTCATATTGTAAAAACGGGAATTTTCACGTACTGCACTATCGGTGAAGGCACCGACTAAGTTTCGACTCATTCCGAGAGTCTTCATTAGGGTGAGTGGTTGCGACTTTCTCCTTCCGCGTCGCGCCGTGCACTACGCACGGTACGTTGTAGTGCACAATTAATAATTATGCAATAAAATTGCATAATTATTAATTGACCAAGTGCCTATTCGCACTTGGCCTTGCTCACTAACGATTCCGCACCGTGGTTCCGGTACTTTATTTGGTAGCTCACGAACTAATTTTATTGTTATTACATTTTAATTATTAACTTTTATTTATCTTAATTTATAAATTTTAATATTTTCTTTAGGTAATATTTTCAGCTCCCAATGTAAAGTCTTTTTCGTTATAGATGATAACAGCAATTTGGATCCTTAAGGGCCAAAATCATCAAAACTAAGTAGTGAATTGCTGCGAGCGGCCTGATGCTCTACAAACAACGGTATTTAATTTTGCATATTTGACGGAAAAAATCATAATACATTTTGCTGGCCTAGCTTCGGAAAAAAGGGCAAACTAGCCAAGTAAAATATAAGTTAAACATTATTTTTAAATTATGGAGTATTTAAAATAAGTACTTTTTGACCTCTTACGTATTTGTTTTGTATTCCGCGTCAGTGTAGCATTCAGGTTGATACGCATTGTGTACGAGAAAATAAAGAAAGCTTCCACGAGACAAAGGGGAAAAAATTTAGAAAGGGCGAGAAAGTATCCTTCAAGTTATAAAACCAACAATACGTGCATTGTACATATTTATAGATGTGCTGAATTATGCAGGTATTAATAACTTTGTGCTAAGCTGGATGTTTTAAAAAATATCTTTCCCTGAATCATCTTCTCGGGATTTTTTTGATTATGTTGGTTTATGTACAGTTTCAGCAATGATCATATTTGAAGCGCAAAAGAGAATCCCCGCGAGATGGACAGAATCCTTTCATTTCCTGGTTGTTTCATAAGGGATATTCAGAGTCGACGAAGAAGACTGATGATGTGATAATATCCACTGCGATGTATCGTAAAATTCTTATAGGGCTCTTACTCATTACATTTTATTGAATTTTAATAAATGAGCGGTATTGCATCGCTAAACATAACGCAACCCCAGATTTTTACCTCAATTTGAAACGCAGCATCAATCTTCTATTGACAGAGGCGAACAGAGCTACAAACACATTAGCATACGCGGGTAATGCCTGGTCAAACGGTCGCATGGCCGCGCGTGACCTGCGCGTATCTGCAGGGATATCCACGCCGTGTTGTAGGTACAAGTATCATGGAATTGTGGTACATAGAAGCTATTATGATGCTGTATATACCTAACAACATACATTTTGGTCTTAGATTATTATTTTTTCATCGGCTGGAAACTTCCAGTGACGCATACTTGCATTCGTCTCTATGATTCCAACATTTTAAATTTTGCGACTCGCATCGAAGATTTCGTACTTGTTTACTTAATTTATAGGTTTGCTTAGGTAAATTGGACTTATATTGGTTTAAATTGGTTTACGTATCTCGTACCTACGAAGATAAGTGAATTATTATTAAGTCATAAACTATTATGAACTAGAATCATTAATATTATAAACATGGGAATTTTCACGTATCGTGAAGGCACCGACTTGTTTCGACTCATTCCAAAAGTCTTTATCAAGGTGAACGCGTTGCGATCACTTGGATGCTACCGAGCTACGAAGTCACAATTTACGTTTAATTGTGACTTCAAAGTAGAAACGCAGAAAAGCATGTGAGTAGGTACTAATTCCTAATTACATTGTAATGAATTCCAACCATTCTGAAACGATCATATTAATGGAATACTTAGGTAGATTATACTGTTGACAGGTAAGCGAACAATCAAACAACATCGCTTCGTTTGGCACAACGGTCCTGTGTAATTGTTGAGATGAGATGCCAGCAATGCTTATTTACATTACGAAGGGAGTAGAAAAGAGGTATCTGGTAAATATATAAGATAAGGTATCGAGGAAAATATTCAATGGAGGGCTGTCACCAAAAAGTTAGAAATTTATGGTTTAAATTTGTATTTAAATTTAGTTTAAAAATTATTTACAACACAAATTAGAAAATACAGTATACAGATGATAAAAAAGGTTCTGCTTTCATTTGTCATTCGTAGATCAATAGAAAAAAAAATCTTATATCTATAACTCACGTTAAATAGTTTATCTCTATCCATCCATCCATATATCCATCTTTGTAAATTTTAGAGCAGCAGACAATTTCTAAAAAACACAACGTTTGGCAGCCCTAAGCTTCAAGAGGAACCGATCACCGAAGCGGAAAATGCTGCATTACCCGTTTTCCGGAACGCACCTCTTTCACTCCAAAGCAGTTCTCGAATACAAGAAATTCTTAAGAGTAGGTAGGTAATCTGCAAAAGTACAGATCTAAGTATGAATGCGGTAACTACAAGCGAACATAAAAATGCACGTGTTTACGGACCCCGCAGGCCAATATCCTACAGACTGATTGCTTCTTTACTGTTACACGATAAAAATTTTATTAGAAGCTCATAAAATGTACTCGGACGACTCGTGAGACCCAGTAGCCAATATATTTCAAACTACCCTGTAACTAACCTTTATAAAACTTAAGACTAAAAATAATAGCTGCTTTAGAATTCGCTACCACTACAAAGTGGTTCCGCGTTATGTATCGCTTTAAAAGTTATCAGAATGCATAAAAAGTTGATTACTTAAGCTCGTGTGTAGGTTGTGAGCTGTTACCATTCATGTTCATTTGTTTCTTATTGTTTATCGAAATCATAAAATTTCAGTGCAAAAAGTTCACGCGGCTGGTTGGCCAAACCGTCGAACCGTTCAAATCGTTTAGTAAACAACGAATAGGTCGTGTACAACTGAGGTACAACGATTTTAATCGAATGGAAACGGAACAAAGTGAAAATGTACACCTCAATTATTCCAACAGTCGCTTGTGGACAATAACCATATGTCGACGAGCCCGCTTGCCAATGTTTTGATTGGGCTACACAAAGTTTTTAACACGCTTATATTAACACGCTTATAAATTAGCTTCACTTTGTAGCTAACTAAATAACAAACAAACAATGTAACCAAATCTTGGAAGACAATTTTAACCTACACGACAAGTACCTACTTGTCGTATCGAAATGAAACGCTGTATATTTACTACTACTACTTTGTAGTTCGGATGACAATTCTATCATTTGGTATCTTGGAGCTGATCTGATGATGGAGCCAGGATGTGGATGGTAGAACTCTTCAGTGGCTACCAGTAAACCTTTCGAGTTTGTGCTCATATGATTCCTTTTGACGAGTCCAATAGATTACGCTTATAACGAGGGTCTGATGATGGAGCCAGGAGGTGAATAGTGGAATTATCTTTTATAGTTTTAGTGCGTGATAAAAGCGTACTTTTCTTTTTAATTACACATTTTATTAGTGTGAATTAGGTAATTTGCTTGATTTTGGAAGTTAAATTTATTTATTCTACGTTGTCATTAATATAATAAAATCTAAATTACTTTATACCTACTATACTATACTATTATTTTTCAGATCGGCCGAAACTTAAAGATAAAAAGCATATACAAAATATTTTTTGAATTAAAATCTAAGTGCTACAGGTAAAAGACTGGAGCTGTTGTAAGTTACAGCGCTGAATTGCTTGCAATTAAATTAGTGCCGGTGTTGAAATTGAAAAAGTTAATGGATTCCTGATAGAATTCTTAATAGGTCCTCGCTGAGTCACCCAGTGGGATAAAAGCTCGCAGTTAGATTTGTTATCCTACCTTTTAATTTGCTTGTAGTAAAATTGTGTAACTCTTTGTAAAAATATAGAGTGGATTTATGGAGATTCTCGAGCATAAATATCGATTTGAAATATGTATTCTGCTCTAAACACGTATGTATAAATATATACGCTCAACATACGCTCGTAAGCTAAAAAAATAACCTCGTCCCGTCATCTCATTTACGGTTCCTCGTAGCACCTTCTCTCTGTATCTAACTTTAGACTAAATTAATTAAAAAACTCAAATTCATATCTTCTCTCAATGCACAAAACAGAAATAGATCTCATAAAGAACTCAATAAAACATAGAGCCCGGTTGGGGCCGTCCCAATAAAATACAAATACAACCGATTGAAATGCAGGACGAACGCCGCTGTTTACTTGGTGCCGGCCCCTGATGCCGATAACTAAGATTGCTTTTTTCTCCGATCAATTGTAAACTGGCAGCGTAAATTAAAAATATTGCTCCGCGGTAGCAAGATAAAGTATTTATTACGCGGTTTTACAAATTTTCTCTGTTTCCCATTGTATTCAGAAACTTTGTGAACAATATCAATAAGTATAAGGCGTTACAGTGAGAAATATTGTTTTATTTTTCTCCAAGCAACGGTTTTCAAGTCAGTTTTATCATAAAAAAGTAACACTATCATGAAATTAATAATTATCTTATATATATTTATTAATAATTTTATATATTTCGTATAAATAGAAAAATATGGAAAAAAAATCGAAAACATGTACCATTAGTTAGTGTTCCAATAAGCAGCGTTTTGTCATATGGAATGTTAACTATTGCCAAAAAGCGAATATTATGTTTGGACGTACCTCTGACTACCCCCACTTGGTATCCTCAAAGATCTACTCACTGATCTATCAGAGGATTTCAATAATAGGGAATATAGTCGTGAGCGTATTTGTTTGTTTGTCTTTGTTTGTTTTGAAAAATACAAATGCTTACTCAAGTAATTCAAAAGATTAGAAAAATATATAAATCACCTAAATACCTACTTAAAGTAGCCTGTGCTGTTATAATTGATTGATTTATGATGAGTTTAAATTAGTTAGTTACCTACCTTTTCATTTACGCCAAATGTAAGGAAAGCGTAAACACGTATGGATAATCAATATCACCATTCAAGACCACGTAGCTAATGCGATAACAGTTAATTAATAACCGATCACACACAGTAGCCCACAATGAGTCGTACTCTGTTTAGTGTTAATCAACTTCGAGCATGAAGCTTGTTCTAGGTGAGTAAAACTATTGTATTAGCACTATTCGAGAATTATTAGGCAAATATGATTCTATTATCCAAAAATATATTTTACACATTTTGTCAATCACGAAACGCACCGATTTTTCTGCGGAAACTCCAGTTTTTTACTAAATGAACTACAGTTGTATTTCGATGGTTGTATATTCTAAAAAGTTATTATCAATTCACGGATTTTATTGAGTTTTGTGAAATCCACATTAATTGAAATAGGTAATATATTTATTTTTTTAGTTTTCATTATATTGGTCTTACATACGTCATGGCAACAAGACAGTACAGAAACAATAAACGAGACCTTAGACAGATTGATTCAGCAAACGGATCTTGTAGAGCACAAGGAAAAAAACAATACAGATTTCTATATAAAAAAAAATAACTCCAGGATATTTTTCCTAAATCCACCAGAGAGTGACAAAAAAACAGATAAAGACACGAGCCAGACAAAAGTAACGAACATCAAGACAGGTGCTGAGAATCTTTTGAGCATTGCTGATATATTGTATGCATTGAACTTGGAAGGCTCTAAATCTGCGGATGATACTGATCATGACGATGGCAAAAACAAAATTATAAAAGAAGTTACCCTCACAGTGGAAAAAAATACGAAACCTATTACAACTAACACAGACCATGGCGAAGTAAAGCTACTAATAGAACATTTGATGTCTAAGGGTGGAAGCCCTGCTGATGTAGAAGATATTCTAGAAGATAATATTTTGACCTTTACCTCAGGATCAGAAAACAATTTGCTTCACAAATATCCTGAAATCATTATTGACAGAATAACTTACCACAACGATGAGACTAAAAATAAAAAAGAAACTAAAACTGAAGCACTAATTGAAGAACGGGACAGTCAAGCTGCTAAAAAACAAAATAGTTATCCTTTAGTGCTTGCAGAAGAATTGAAATCATTATTGGATGAAGTTAAGAAGATGAAAGTCGCAGAAACAGCGAATAAAAATGAATTGCAAAAAACTGATCACACTCATAATATACCAAATATTGAAGAAATTCAAATTGCTACACCACAACCGTGTAAGAATCTTCTGATGCCATATTCATCCACGTGTAAAATTATGCTATTGAACAAGTTATCGGAGTATCAGAACTTACACGATACTATGACCAGACAGGCAGGGGACCCACACCTTGATACGAGCTTGCAATTAAATAGATGGGGAGCATATAATGCAAGGCAGAACGCGTTAATGAGGGTTACGAGGGCTCAGAAGTTAAAACGCATCCATTTTGTTACGGATTTAATCACTAACATGATGTCTAGATTTATTTATCGACCGTTATAATGTTAATATGGCTATAATTTAAAAGATTGAAACTTGAATATTTCTAAAAAAAAACTTCCGTTCATGGTTAAGGTTTTGTAATCGGTCAGATTTATGGTCATTTTTAATCCAGCAAATTGTTGGGACAATAATAATTATTTGTTAAATACAAACATATTATTTTCTATAATTAAATTAATTTCAACTAAAAGGTCACAACGCAAGGTAGGTTGTTCATAATCAGTCACCAACAGCTAGTTAGTGAAGTTGTGACTCTGAAACACAAAGAAGCTATCCACGATTCGCAGTCTAACTAGTGCGCAGTGAGCAAACACGATCAACCGAAGTCCAAACTGCGCTCAAAGATCTAGTTAGCTGTGGGATGACTATACTGGAATGTTTGCCTGAGCGTTGTGCTGCAAATGAGCAACAAGGGGGTGTAATACTTGTTTAATTATGTGGTTTATATTTTGAATTAATTAAGCAATCCGAGTATCGGGCGTCTCGCTGGATGCATAGCATCGCAAGAGTCCGCAGCCGTCACTCAACGACGATATTGCGCTCCCGACATACAAAGCTGCCACTGTTCTTTATTTCCTTATTTTGTATTCAGTTCAATGATGTGAACATATTTTCGCGAGACTTTTTAATAAGTTTTCTCTTTTATTTTGATGTCGGATTGGCACATGTTTTTGTGAATGGTAAAACGCATATTTCAGTATTTAAAAAAAAATACAAAAAATTATGGTGTGCCACTATTGAGGGAGAAATGTTTATTTATGTTATACATTGTATATCACTCAATAGACTAAAACATCCCAGATAAAGATTCCCTGTAGATCATGAGTATCAGAATCTACAAGTACACCACAGCCCGGTACAAATATTTGCAAAGCATACTTTCTCCCGCAGCGAAAATCAAACCCGCGCCTCGCGTCTCAGCCGACTACTGGCCTGCCGCGCCACAGAGTATATCCGAGGTGTGTTTGTTTCCGAGGGACTTATACAGCTAATAAACGTCCATTATAACAAGACAACTTCGTACTCAGTCCGAGGTAATCCTTGAGCGCATATTTTCACCTCGTGTGATAATCTCTGAAAAGCTTTCAATAGCGTTTCGCGTATAGAAAAGTTACGAGGGAAATGTTTGAAACTTCTCACAGGCAAACGAGAAGTTGCTATGTTAATGTATTTCCTCTTTGTATCAGGTCTGTCTGCTTGTTAAATACATACGCTTATACGCTTAAAAGTTCATCATGTTGTGTATCGTGTTATTATTTTCAACACAGGTATTATGGTTCCTCGTTTTATTTGTGACGACACTATAATAATATATTTTTGTGACAGAAATTCCTATCTTACACCCAGTGTAGATTCAGTTTAAATTTAATCAAAGAACAATCAGCTTACCAAAAGACGTTACCCTATGGCATGGGTTAGGTGTTAAAATATTGAATAAAAAACGTTTAGAGAAACATATTGATTTCTTTAACTACAATAAGTTACAGCCCTTAAAAATATTAATATAAGTAGGCTTTAGATTATTATTATTTTTAAATACTCCTCGCTGTACACATCGTGGTACAACCGACTTTATGTAATTCAAAAATATCCTCATATTGTGGTTAGGTACTTAATGGTACTTATGTATATGTTTTGAAATAAAATTACAAAGTGTAAAAAAGCACCGATCTCTATATGTATACTATATCTATATATAGTATGGTGGCCTATAGATTTGTATCTATAGGTCACCATACTAGACCTTTATTATTTACAATAATGAAATAGTAAGGCGATTTCACAGTGCTTCCCACAAAAGTAGATACAATTTAAATAATAATAATACATGTGATACTAAGCTACTGCTATCGCTGCGATTCTAGAATAATAATGAGCACAATAATCTTAGCCGGGAACAAAGTAAATACAACTCTAGATAAGTAGGCACGTTTGTGCGTGGCTTTTAAGAAACTTATACAAATCCAATTTATTTTCCATTTCCTCACTTCATGAAAACTTATATGCTTGCAAGGTAAACCACTTTGAAAGCAATCCTTTGATCGCGCTTATCTCTATGCAAATCCGAATCAAATTTTGAAAGCACACCTTATGGTCCCATGTTTGAAAAATGTTCAACGACATCGCCTAATAGCTATGAAACTAATATTCTTCAAAACAAACGTAGGTAATTCAGTGATACTGCTATTATAAATTTAGATACCATCAGAAAAATCTACAAACGAACCAAAAAAGTCGAAGGCACTGGTCGTTCATTCACACATTTTTTAAATACACTTTTTCAAACTCGTTTACAAGTAATTTCAGTAGACACAGGTGGATCTTAACAACACAAAAAACATTTTTTTTTTACGATTGTGTGAGGATGTCCACCATGAAATAATTAGGTATATACCTAGTCAATTCATTAACGTACTTAGTAATAACACGTCAATGAAAAATCAATCAGAGCAGTACCTGAGTAAGCATTGGAACTCAAAATATCTGCCTTACTATTCATATTGTTTTCACGTACTGCACTATTGGTGAAGGCACCAACTAAGTTTCGACTCATTCCGAGAGTCTTCATCAGGGTGAGTGATCGCGACTTTCTCCCTCCGCGTCGCGCCGTGCTCGGAATGAGTCGAAACTTAGTCGGTGCATTCACCGATAGTGCAGTACGTGAAAATTCCCGTTTTTACAATATGAATAGTCAAGTTCACGATAGTTTTTGGAATAAAATCTGCCTTACTCTACAAACAAAAGGTGAGTTTATGAAGCAATCCGCTTATCTTATCCATAAGAAACGTTGAGTTCGCTAGGATTTTAATAAGAATTCAAACAGAACAGGTTACATAGACGAAGCTAATCCGGATAAGCGAAGAGGAAGCGGAATCGGGAAGGCATCATTTCATTACCCACTATCGTATCTGTTTAGACAAAAAGCATACCTTGTGCAGACAGTATTCTGCAGAAGGTAGGTATTATGAAAACGAGTATGTACAAGACGTAAGTATTTTAGATATGACACATTTTTTATTGTCTTACATTTGCCTGACTCGGTTTTGGTGTGTTTTATGGATTTGGGTATCAAGGACGTTTTCTATCAATTAATCACAACGAAATCTGTAAGGAACAAGCTATATATATATCATATCAAATGAATGTGTCAGATAACTATAGTGACTATCAAAATAAATAAAACAGATAGAGTGAAATTTACTCTTTAGCGCTTCACATTTTTATCTTCCGAGTTTTAAAGTATTTGCAATAAGAACTCACATGTGGAAAATATTAAACTATAATTTCGCTACTCAGATTCGAGTCTACGAGATTTTAATATGTTTCGTACAATTTCAGGGCGAAATTTTTCATTCACAATAGGCGTCTTCGAGCCACTTGAAGTTGGAATTGTGTGAGACACGAATTAACTTCGGAAAGTAGTTCGACATCATGTCATACAAATACACTCCTCGCGCGGAATCACAAAGAGCAAAACATTAACACGAGCTAGTTACTTATCTGAAAAGCTATCGCAAAGTTTTCTATACCTAGATTTGTGTGCCGATGAGTTTAGCGCAACTTCCTATGTGAAGTTTGAATTCCACGCATGAAAAAGACTTTCGTGTGACAAATGGCGTGCCTAATTTTTATCCTGGAAACATAAAATGAAATAAGAATATTAGTTAAATCTATTACAAATGTTGATGGTTTAACGATGGTAATGATGTGAAAATTTACCCAAGTGTCAAAAACAAAAAAATACAAACGAAAACAAAAAGAACAAACACGCTCACGACTGTATTCCCCATGATTGTCTTCCTCAGATACATAAGTACTCAGTGAGTAGATATTTGAGGATACCAAGTAGAGGGTAGTCAGAGGAACGTCCAAATATTACATTAAGCAAGCCCATCGCCGCTTATTGGAACACTTACTAATGGCACATGCCAACGAATTTTTCTGCAGCATGCCGGTTTCCTTACGATATTTTCATTCGCCGTGTATGTGTATACACACATATATTTTATGTTATGTTACGCGATATCTTCGCAAATGTAAACCGATTTTATTCCGATATTCTTTTTTTATATCTCGAGCAACTCATGGGTTGCTGGAAGAAAATTATTTTTAGGTTTATAGATAGAAACCGTAACCAACTGCAAGCGTACCTATCTCGAATATCTCAATTAATTTATTATCAAATTTATTTATTAAAAAAAGGAGTTTCTCAATTTGTCTCTATGTTTTTTGTGTGTGTAGTGTAGATATGTTACGCGATATCTTCGCAAATGTAAACCGATTTTATTCCGATATTCTTTTTTTATATCTCGAGTTACTGTTCTCTGAGAAATACAACCTGGGAGTTTTCAAATCCAAAGTAAAAAGCTCCTTTCTTGATATATGAGTGCTTCACCGCAGACTATAGCGTTGCTTTATATGAGACAAACTGAGGTCAGATGCGAATAATTATTCTGCAAGGATGGCAATCGCGAATGTGTGAAGTGGCGGGTACAGCTAGTACTTCATGTGTTGTGTAAGACCGGTATATCTCTGCCGGCTAAAAGATTTAAAAAAAGACGATGTTTTACCACAAGTGACTGAAATGTTGTTTTTATTACTTTTCCGGGTACGTATTAAATGAATAGTCTAATGGACCTATTTAGAACTTTATTTACAATACCTATAGACGATAATAATAGTAGGTAAAATGTAGGTACTGTAAATATATAAAAATATTTGTACCACGACGGGAATCGAACCCGCAACCTTCTGCGTCTCAGGCGGACCTTCACCCACTGCGCCACAGAGGTATGTTATTTATTGTCTTCTTTCGTCCCCTGTACATTTCATCTTGGTACTCGATGATGTAGTTTGTCTTGATTTTTGGAACGGAAGACAAAATAAGTTTTATTCAGTCGGCCAATAAGACATTTTGTCTTACGTCCTGTAAGAGATTTATTGTGATAGAGTGTCATCTCTTCGCAACTTATAACCACGGCTCTCTGGCAATTACACGCATATCAGTTATATAAAGGCTGGCACTTAGCACATCGTAGTGGAGCACTTTAACGCTGATTGTGGTTCGATTGCGTTTCTGCAGCGTGCACGCGGCGGCGTCGTCGCTTTGTCGCCGATGATTGAAGCCTTGTCGTGACGTGGAAAAGCCGCCTGATGACATCGTTCCATTTATTACCCAGCAATTGAACGGTGGAACGATGCGCTCTACGTAATCACATGTTTTCAGCCACTCCATAATCACACAATAACAAGCCAGTTTCCACTAACCACTGGAAATACACCGGTTGGAAAAGAAATTGGTAACCTAGCTGCTGTTAAGAGTGCAAGAGCTAGGAAAGTTTTTGCGATATTCCTGAAGTTTTATGAGTGAGAATCTCACTTTTTCAGCTCAGTGAGGAAATAGAGAGGTACCCGCAGACTTTTATTTTTTAAAGAGGGCATATTACCGTGTTCGAAGGTGAGCACGAGTTACGTTTGTTTTACAACACTTTTATACAAGGCACTAAGGTTTGTAGCGCTGGCTGGTTAAAAGAAAAAGAATACTGGTTTATGTCTGCGATCTCTCTGACTACACTTGGTACACTCGAGGTGGGTTTCACCAAAATAATTAAAAGTTTTTACGATCGCCTCCTAGTATGGTGTAAAGGATTCGATGCGACGTTTTGCGACTGTGAATGTGAATTCGGGTATTTGAAGTTAGATAGGTACTAAATTTGAAATGCATTGAATGGAAAGGCAATGAAAGTTTTTTTTTGCTGTTGCCTGTAAATAATGAAAAGTTTAGTTCCAGAGTTGAAACTATAGTAGCTGGTATTGAAAATACGGTAATTACCATTGTTTTTCGTCTATTTTTCTGACGTTTTGAAGCTAATTTAGTACTCTTTATCATGAGCACCGTCCGCGGCCGCGTTTGTCGGTGGTCCGGCAAATACTCACTGCAAACTTCAGTAAAATTGGCGGTGGTTTTGTTACCACTTGTCACGAGGACGCGTAACTGGTAACTGGAAGGTGTGTAGCGTAGAGTTACGTTCATTTACGTGGACCACTTTTTATGACACTTTGTTTGGAAAGAAATACGTATAGCGGTCAAAATAAGTGTGTTTGTAATGATTTCTAGTGTATTTGATAAGGCTCTTTTCAAGCGGACGCTTGATGGGCGACGGTGCAAGGCGAAGCTTCCACAAGGGCAAAAAATACTATAATTTATTTCAGGCAAAAATAAAAACCGACTTCAAATGACGGGAAATTTCACTCAATCTTATTTTTTCACGCTTATGGGAGGAATTTTGTCATGAAATATATATGGGACCAATCATGAAAAAAATAATTATTCACAGTTGGTAAAGATATCGCGTAACATACACTCAAAATAACTAGATCGCGATATTCGCGATACGTTTGCAGTCCCGAGTTCACATTTTCTATCCTGTAGGATATGCTTACGTTATTATGCTCACTCGGGATGACACTCTTTCGAATTAAAAACAAAAGTTTTGTATGAAAAATAGCAATTTCTCAGGAAAAGGATCGTTATCCATACAACAACAAAATACTCATCAAAATAGATTAACAATTGCCGAAGATATTAATAGTAACAAACAAATTATAAAAAAAACCTTCTTTTATGAAGTCGTTGAAAAAGAAAAAAAAACAGACCCAAATTTACGTTAGATTAGCCTTAATGTCTAAGATTTTCTGTAAGATTATTCACTTTGGACTTAGCACAAATTAATAAACGAAGCTGTACAATATGTATAGGTATCTATAGGGTGCGGTCCGATGCAAATGGAAATCGATCAATTTTTAATAGTTCGCGTAAATATGCATAGAGAGCCAATTTACGTTTGTGAGCATGGGTTGATATCAATTTCAGCGTCGGTTTTTGCAAAAGACCAGCGCTTCAAACAACGTTAATGGGCTATTCCATCGGCTATTTCATCGGTGTGTGATTGTGTAGGTACCTAATTTGTGCTAACTTTTTTTATTCCCGTAAAAACTCATTGAATGATTTGCCTATTCTTAGCAGTTGTGACTTGGTCTCGGTAAAGTTTGCTTTTAGTTTTTACCTTATTATTTTATCTTCTCGATACGTCTGAAACCACATCTGCTTGATATCACATGATGCCAAGAGAATCTCTTCGTAACATTTTAATTTTCAGTTAGGCATATCGTATTTCCGTTTTACAATTTACTCATAAAAATAACTAACTAAAATTAAAAACCACACCACCGACAACACCAGAAAATAAAATATTTTGAAATAAGACTTGTTTTCGTACGTAATTTAAACGGAAACTTTATGTTTATAAAAATATACGGACATACAACCAGTCATAAGTCGTAATATGAGAATTAATACCCAGACAGGTACCACATGCTGGTGATATTCGTAGCGAACGACAGTCACTGGATTTTGCACACGATCAAGTTTTTATAAAGTTTTCACAAGTTTCACGTTTTTGTTATTATTAGCCTCTGCCCACGGCTTCGCCCGCGTGTTACTCGGATAAAAAGTAGCCTATGTGTTATTCTGATATAAAATCTATATGACTGTGAAATTTTCAAAATCCGTTTAGTAGTTTTTGCGTGAAAGAGTAACAAACATCCATCCTCACAAACTTTTGCGTTAATAATATAAGTAGAATAGTAGGATTTTAATGAAGATACTTCAGTAGTTAGGCAAATACTTTTATCAAATTCAATTTAAACTGTTCTTTAGCTAAGAACAGGAAATGGTTTTCATGTTACACACTAAGAAAGATCTGAACACCTTTGGACTAAAATGTGCGTGTATTGTATTGAAGCAGCCTCTTATTACTATGACTGAGCTTGAATCCCAATAGAACGAGGTAGAAACTACTAGTAAGCCCACTATTGCCGCTAAACTCTCTTTAAACCTCGGTTCATTGTTATGTTCTAAATGTTGTAGAAGAGAGTAACGAAATTTATCATAAAAACAGACCTGTAAACAATATTAACTTAAAATACATTTATGTTTTTCAAAACATAACATTTATTTTGTTTGATGAAATCTTGCCCGTGTGTCGACGCCCTTATATGGATGCTTCCCATAGTTTACGACATTAGTGACGTGCTCGCGTTTTCCATATAATTTTCCTTGCCACTTTACAGCGTCGTTCTCGCCCATCGTAAAGACTTTTAATTATATCTGACTAGGCGAAATTTGACCTGAGCGCTTAGTCTCTGAATAATAATAATAATATTATAAAGCTATAACCGAATGAGTATCTGAAAATGGTTTTCACGTCAATTGGCACATGATGGCAATGGTGACTCGCCTGGCGTCATCAATTAATTCAAAGCAAATCAGCCTTTTTTGCTAAGATGCCTTTTGGCTCTAAAATATTATTACGTTTCATAATAGCCAAATATTATAAAACATTTTTATTTATGATAAATGACGTTGAGCGTTTGACATCTCATATTCAACGTCATTTATCATGACGCACGTTAAAGTCTAAATTTTGTGAAGTGGAGTTCATGCCTACGTTGAAAATATTACTTTCACGTGTATTCTATAGCTAGCTTCATACACTCTGATGTTAAAACCTTATGCATTCTTCGCGCGCTGTTTTAAGGAGACCGTTCCGCTTAATGCTCTTTGTTTAGATAGGTACTGTAAACTACAACCTACGTTTTAAATGAGGAACGTTTTATGTTTCTGATTTAAAAGACCCGAAGTTGTTTTTATATATTTGGGTATAGTATTTTATTAGGATTGTCTAGTTATCATTTAAAATAGTCCAACGTGCTAACGGAGACTGAGTGGCAGGGCGAGGTACATGTTTTCGTGATGGCGTGTGTGACGCACACACGCAGTGTACGTGACGCAGTATTTGAGAAAGACATCCATGTAAAAAAAGTTAAATAAATAAACATCCAAGATATACATACATATTCTTGACCCCATACTAGGATTCCCTGTGTCGTGGGTATCAGGAACTAGAAGTATGGTGGAACCACAACACCCAGACCTGGACCAAATATCTGCAAAACTTACAAACCTTTGCCCCACAGCGGGAATAGAACCCGCACCTCAATGTTAGAAACATTGTCTTTTGTTTTGTTTGAAAATATGAGTTTAATATGAATGAGCTTACTTTCGCGTTCACGTTTGGAACTTGTCCTATAAAAACACGTTTGCGTCCTTGACAGGATCTTTTGACGTTTACCATCTGGTTTATAAATGCTGTGGCAAAATTATTACCATGCGTTCCACTGATCATACTAATATTAATCGAAACTAATTGGCATACTTGTTTCCAATGAACTTTGATTCTCATAAAAATCATATTGCTATCGCTGGGAAGCTGTCATTCAAGTTCTAAGGACCTAATGTAAATGTAAAAATATCTTGCGTTTTAATGAACATTTCCATTAAATACGCAGTGAAAATTTTGCTTTTAAGGAAACTAGAAAATGTTGGTGATCCAATTAGAAGCGAATTTACATAAACGAGTCGTTTACAGGTTCGCTCTACCGATCACTCCATCTGCGTAGAGTATAAACTTTTAATTGCAGGCAACGGGTGCTATGGGCATACAAAGATAATGCTACATAGAAATGTTACTCCGATTTTAGATAGCAAAATATCACGGCTATTCGTTTGCACTCCTGGCTTTCACGTGCCATGTTACCTACCAACAGATACTGATGCGTCACGCAGTGGGGAGTGTGGGCGGAATGCGTACAGAGTTGGTTGTCAAGGTACAAAAGAGTTTCGTTTCGGTAAACTTATTATTTTTTAAATTGACAGACAAGAGGTGTTGCTAATTTACGACGTAGCATCACCTACTATTGAATTATTAATATGCAGTAGTATATTATATAAACCGACTTAAACAAGTAGAAAGTTGTTAATTGGATGTGTAATTCTTGTGTTGTTGCACTTCCATTTCTAAACACTAGCCCCTATTTCAATAGGGTTTCCTTTGCTGGTAAGGGGATGATTCCGGTCCCATAAAAATATGGTATTTTACAGAAAAGACGTTTTTGCAAAAATCATAAAATACTACTACTTTTACTATAAATCATTCTCATATTATGTACGTACAGTCATCTTCATAGTAAATGTACAGCACTGCAATCAACAAAAAGCTCAGTCGAATGAAGTAAATTGACGTGTAAGTGGTTAATATGAAGTTCAGTAGGCGTTAGAACAGAGATTCCGACTTGGAGCCAATGTGCCCAACTCTACAAGGTTATGGCTGGATCTACCGAAGTAATGATACACCAAAACTTAGGCTTGAATTCCAGAATGAAACACAAACTCAATCTAGACTCGAGTAAGCACCTATAGACTTTTTTGGTACATTTCCATTTAAAACTGACAAAAAATCTATGCTTGAGTTTATATAGATTCAGTTTGAGATTCGTTCTGTAGATGGACCTTTTTGAAGTTTTTTTTTCTGTTATGACACTTTATTGATGCGAAGACGACGACGACGCTATATCTGGACACAGATCCTGCCCGTGTGTCGAAACGTGTAACTCGCCGCGAAAGGCTATAAACTGAGTTGCGATTTAGGGGCGATGTCGCTCAAATGTCCTATTATGGAATGCTAGTCATGAAGACACCATCGACACTGTTTGATAGAAAATGTATTTTTATGGCTGCGACATCATTCTGATGCGACTAATCTGGCTCTTTCACTCCGAGCTGGCAGCAATCGGAACTCATTACTAACACTCCTCGGCGGGCAGTAAACAATCCAATTTTATGGTCTAATTTGAACTAGAATTTTAAATTTCGCTTAAATCTAATAAAGTCAAATTAGAATCCAATGTAGTGCTCGAGTGGCCATGGAGTTAGCGCACTCTAATTCGTAACGTAACGTTAATTATGAAAATGTTGGTGTTTGTGAATAGGTACGTATGTTGGTTCTTTGTTCAGTAAACTACGAGTGATTGCCAAGTTGTCAATTTTTGGCCACCCCAATATATAGACTTTGCTATTACCGGTTACATCGTCATCATCAGCCTGTAGAATTCTACGGCTAGATTCTATAAAGGAATGCCATGATGAACGGTTTAAGCCACCACCATCCACCGACTTTCTGGGTTTATCAGAGGGCCCTTCCTACGTTGCGACGTCCCGTCCATTTTTTTATGTTAGTTCAGGCATAAGGCATAAGTTGATGAAGAATACATTGACAGCGTCTAGACTCTCTAGGTGGATTGAAATAGATTTCTAAATAAGTCATAAACGTTTTGACTATATACGTAAACTTCACCTAAATAATTCAGCTTTTCTGAATTATAGTTTTATTGTTAGCCTCTCGCCTCGCAGGGGATTCATCCTCACGCCCTAGGGCCTGGGTGTTCGCGTACAGTGCGCTTTCAGCGGAACTTCCTCCCAAGAACACTCAGGTGATGGAATTATCTGCCTGCTGAGGTTTCCCCAAGTGACTATAGTATGAGGTTTTTCAAGAAGGGCGTTTTTTTTAAGAGGTCGTGTACCTGCGTTTGATTACTCTGGTGTTGCAAGCGTCCATAGATTACGGTAACCACTTACCAAAAGACAGTCAGATGAACAAGACAAAACAAGCTTCTGACGCGAACTGGCGAAAACTGAACCCTACAAAACTCCTATGAAATTAGGTAGGTATGTAGTAGGTGTCTCAAATGTAAAGTCTGTTTAATAAATATGAAAGATGTTGATGATGTAAAGATGATGACCTCTATGGCGCAGTTGGCGAAGGCCCGCCTGGGAGTCGAACTCGCAACCTTCTGCAGGTTGCGAGCTCGACTCCCGCCGCGAGACAAATCTGCAAATATTTGTAACTAGTTGTTGCCCGCGGCTTCGCCCGCGTGGTATAAAAGTAGCATATGACCGTCTCCAGGTTTCAAACTACATATGTCCACCAACTTTTGAATGAATCGAACCAAGGATTACAATTTATACAAAGTTTAGAACTCAATTGCACACCCCCAAAGGGTAGTTTTGAAAAAATAAAAAATATTTGTTTCATTATTTACTCTAAAGTTTATTTGTACAGAGTTTTGAGCGAATCAAACTTTACCGCCCTATTTTTTTTTTTTTTGCCCTTATGGGTCGATTTTCGAAAATTAGATTAAGTAAGTAGTTACGGAGATACGTGGTAACAAACATTCAAACACACACATAAACTTTCGCATTTATTATATTAGTAGGATAATAAATGCGGTTCTGGGTGTTTTCTATGTATAATAACATATGTATTTACAAAAAAAATTATATAAGTAGTATATCAGTCATGTACTTCCCATAACACAAGCTCTGCTACCTTTGGGGCTAGATGATGCTGTGTTAAATTGTCCAGCATTATTATTATTCAATACAGTTAGGTACATTTCCTAAGTTCCGTTTGGTTCCGACGCACTTTTAGCAATTCATTTTGCAATGGGGTCGCGACTCTGTTAATTGAAAAATTAAAACCCTTTTACAGCCATGGGCATTCTTGCCAGGTTCAGAATGGAATTCTAAGATCTCGCGGACAAATTATGTAGGCTAAGGTGACAATTGGGTAGGCCATGTGCTCACCGATCGATGATATAGTAAAGGGAAGTCGATGGTTAGAGGTGAAATCGTTCGTCATGGCACTCTTTAGGGGAAGATTGTGTCTAGCAGTGGACTTTAACAGGACATTTGATAATGATGGCTACTCCATATGAATTCCCTCTATATTAAATATGTGTAACTAAACTCAACGATACCGATCAGAAGCTGAACAAATATGCCGACCATCAAAGCTTTGACTTGAATCCTGGGGGTCTACTCTACAAACCGATAAACGATATATCGCTTCAATTATCGTGCTAAACCTACTCTACTTTACATCGTTTCGACTATCATTTGAATGAAGAAACGACCGACATTACTTTTGACAATCGATGTTGTAACCCTACTCCGGCATCACTAAAAACGATACGATAATTTGAATTTGACAACGAAACAAATGTCAATTGACGAACTTATCAACGATGCCCTTGATGCTATCGTGCGCGTTATCGTTTCGGGTTATATTGTTGTGTTTTCTGATAAAATCATCTCCATTTCGTTTACTGGACTCCGAATCTTTTATACCTTCGAGCCCTGCTGCCTACTGAACTCTCCGCATTCTTTTTCATTCGACCTCGGCCCGCTGCACTACGGACTCTTGATTTGCCGCTTGTTTTGGAATAATGGCGAGATTTATGCTTGCCATGGAAGCTATCCGCGAGGAAAAGGCTGAACAAAAATGATGTTTTAAAGTGACGAGGGATCAGTTGAATCTAAAAAAAAAATCCCGAATATAATTTAATCGGGAATTATAAACTTAGTAAAAGTTTGTTTGAAGACTTGTGCCAGGATATAATTCCTTTGTTGCCTGCTCAACACAACATCGTTGGAGTCAGCCCACATTAAAGTAAAATAAGTGGACATCGATACTATAATTTATATTTTTGCGCATGCTGTGTTGTTTTAAAGGTTGTTTAAAGGTAAACTTGTATTTTTTTTACTTTATGATTTTTATTTCATTTTTAATAAATGAAAAATAAAAAAAAAATTGTTGTTATTAGTGCTTTAATGCTGTTTATACTAGTATATTTTTAATAAACGAATTGAATATCCACCCAGACGAATTTTTACTTCTTAATTATGGCTTCTGTGGCTAGTTGTCACAAGAATTTTGCTTGTAGTTTTCAAATAACAGTCGGGTTTGTTGATTTGACGTTTGACGTTGTCACTTATTTTACTTTCATAGATAATTGTTATCAATTTACCTAAAAAAGTGACATAAACAGTCAAGCAAAAGGATTTAGGCTAAATGTCTATTATCCAAGCCTTTAGATTTTCCTATCATTCGTTCCGAAGATTCGATACATATTGTCTTTGCTTTCGAGAGACGACAAAGATTGCGAACATTTTTGAGAGTAGGGTACGGTCGAATAATTCGGAGCACTGTCGTATCGTAACGATAATGTCGATATCGTTTTACGGAGTAGAGGCCCTTCCCTCGTTACAAACAACCACGGTCGATATTTTGAAGCTTTATTGGCATTCGGCTATTATTAGCTGTTATAACTTCACGGACATAGTAAGAAGACTCCAAAGGACCAAATCCTTTGAATTAGTTTAGTGTAACGTAGTGAAACATGTGTTAGTGCTACCTATAAAGAACATGAACAAAGTGTCTTCCCCTTAAATAGAGACAGTAAGAAACGTGTTAATGGACACATTCTTAGCTATACTTTATTTTATAAAACTAGATCAGTGTTAAATTACTAATTAGTTTAGTATAGGCTAGATTGTATTATACTAGGTTACATTAATTTATTTTAAGTATAATAATGTAATCTGGACAATGACAAAAAAACAAAAAATAATAACTTCAATCACGTTTTGGATATTTGTACCCTAAAACTAAACAACGTGGCGGCGTTTAGTTTGTATGTTTGTCAGTTACCATTTAACTACGAAGTTATGTTTAGGTTTTTGAAAATGTACATTATCGAAAAATATATTACTTATAGGTAGTACTTATATGTATCGGTCTAACTGCCAGTCGTATTAGTATTTGCATAAGTAGGTAGGATATTTAGTAGCAAGGATTCGGCCTTATACTGAGCATGCTTGTATAAACTAAAATAACAATGACAAGTAAAATTAGTAGGTTAACATTAAATTTGATCTCTACACTGCACCCAGAAACATCTCATAGAGGCAACTGATGAGGCTGTACATGTACCCACACATTGGTCAAAACAATTAAAAAAAAACCGGACAAGTGCGAGTCAGACTCGCCCACCAAGGGTTGCGTACAAATTTGTAGGAACATATTATAAATAGTTCAGGAATCGAGTCTCGCAGTTTTTTCCGAGCTTTTCCCGAAATTCAGTTTTCAAAACCACGAACAATTACAAATTTATACTTTTCAGATTTTTCCCTGTACTTGTAGTATAAGACGATATTACTAACTAAATTTCATAGTTTTAGGTCAACGAAAAGTACCCTATAAATTTTGATTCAATTGAGAGTCTCGAAGTATACGTTTTTTGCGGCATAAACGGCCGTATCTTTTTTATGTTAACTTAGATATTTGATTTTTTCAGCGCTTCAAGGGACTGTAGGCCTGAGTATTAATTCAACTTTTTAATTTGAACTTGGTACCTCCACGCGTTCTTGAAGTCTTGACAGATAGACAGACGGACAACAAAGTGATCCTATAAGGGTTCCGTTTTTTCCTTTTGATGTACGGAACCCTAAAATCATTTTTTTTAAATGATTTAAATTTAATAGCTCATGCCATTAACACGTCATGAATGAATAAATCTCTACACTAGAATTCCTTGTGCTTTGGAGACCATATAGCCAAAGCTGGTTGAGTTTTATTAAATAACTACAAGTGTTCACTACGCCACAATGTAGGAAGATTTACAAGAGAGGTACTAACTATTGTAGAGTTAGTTAGAGGTATTCAAGTTAGTATGTACCTTGGTAATTTGACTTATTTAAATATTATACTTATTTAGTTTCTTGTTATAACACGATGCATACCTAAGTAGGGCACAGGCGGGTAATTATATTACCTACACGAACGGACACTTCGCATAGAATCACTTTGGTCAAATTAATTCTGGGAATCGATTTTTGAATCTCACCCTGATCTCGAAATAACTCGTGACAAAAAGATCACAGATGAATGGAAAACACTATTTACCAAAAGTCGCAATTTACACTCTGTCGTTGTGATACTCTGTCTTGCAGTTGCGTTTCATCCTATACTAATACATATTATAAATGTGGAAACTTGTGAGGATGAATGTTTGTTACTCTTTCACGAAAATACTACTGAACAGATTTTAATGAAACTTTACAGTAATATAGCTTATACATCAGGATAACACATAGGCTACTTTATATCGGTGTACAACGCGGGCAAAGCCGTGGACAGAGGGAAGAGTATTATATCGCTATTACCTGCGTATGTAGAAGTTAATCAGAAGTTTTTGCGTAAAAGAGTAACAAACATCCATCCTCACAAACTTTTGCGTTTATAATATTAGTAGGATATACTGGAGAGTGAATTTCATCTTCGGAATCAGAACTAGCTACTGCCTTTATTTCTCGACGGTAGCTCCGTATACTCCAGTCATCCCGTGACCACGGCTGTTGCAATACAGTTGAAACGTCGGGAAAATAATAAAAAAGGTAAACGCGATGAAGACCCGTTAAACTTATAATAATTATAATAGATTTCAATATAACACATAATAAGGAGGAGGAGGACAAAACAAAAGCCTTTATTGCTTATTGTCTACTCTTTAGATTAAAATAATATATGTTTTAACCTACATTGCCAAGATCACTTTAAAAAAATAACATTACAGAGAACAATTGACTATATGATCACACAAATACATGATCCTGAACAGATATATTTACTGAGAATATCCATCATGTCTTTTTATCATTGCAATAAAAAAAAATATGTCAAAAAATACCAGCATTAAAAAAAGTTACTCGTAGGTTTCAATTAATTTCATTACTAAATTAAGCATTACTTTTAAAATATGTTGGTGCATTAAGTTTCTTTTGTTTAATATAATTTAAAACTGTAAGAAGATTCATATTCATATTGATTCTCATTTATTTATTGCTGTCATGTACACAGTTTAGTATATGTGTTAAAACATTACTTAGAAAGTAGGAAGGTACATGAACTCCGCTAAAGCGTTGCAACTTTTTTTATTCTTGAAAAAGCGGTATAACAAATTTAACTATTATTCCTTTGAAGCTCCTTAAGGTGTTAGAATTTTAGTCGCAGATGAGCTTTCAATAACATCTTTGTGAAATCGGTGACTTTCGGCCATTTTGCTGTTTTCAATGAGTATAGTCAATGAGTGTGAACGACAAGTGATTTCAGTAGGTACTCTGTACAGCACATGTAATATATTATTCCCCTATATCACCCCAGGGGAACAATACAAATACTCGTATGTAGATTACATGAATGGTTTTCCGATGTTATTATCAAGCTGATTATTTGGACCATTCATAACGGACTTTAATATTGCGTCAAATATTTGTAACGTTTATTACATTTATCTAAAGTATAGAAGAATTCAGAAAAATAATGTAGTAGTGCCAAAATGAATAAGTAGATCTTTAATTTATTACAATCATTTAGTTCGTATGTACCTGGTTTTTTGCCCTATCATGTTTTTAGGTTAATCCAGAATCCTAGTTAGGACTAGGATAGGTCCTACTAATATTATAAACGTGAAAGTTTGTGAGGATAGATGTTTGTTACTCTTTCACGCAAAAACTACTGAACGGATTTTGATGAAACTTTACACTTTAAACTTTACATTGCTTATACATCAGAAAAAACACATAGGCTACTTTTTATCCGGGTACCGCACCGGCGAAGCTAGTAAAGCTAGTAAAACGTTGAAGGAAAATGTGCATTATTCGAACGAAACTTTTTCAATTACTTATATTTATAAAAGTACCCTCAACTGCCTATCCACTTCCTATCACCTCTCCAAAATCCTGGAGACTAGAAGAAATTACGCTATCTTTGACGTTCGCTACCGGTCGCGCAAAATTACTCCTAACAAAATCACGGATAAAGCACGAATCGCCGAAAAACCGTTCTTGTACGAAATCGGTTGCACCATCGCTTTCCGCCACCCTTAGCATCATCGGTACGGCTACGGAATCCCGAGAAGGCACCAACGTGCTTCCATCACCCACGCGTGAGGAATCTGCAAGAACTCCAGTTATAACCTTTCGTTCTTTCTCTTTTTCCAATCCAGAAAAAGTTATGAGAAAACTGGCATGCTCTAAAACCAAAAGTTTGAAGGTGTGTGTCATTGGTTAGTGTTCCCATAAAGTTTATAAACCTAGATCCACTAGGATAGCAAGTAGAGGCACGTCCAAACATTATATTTGGCACATGTCCACAATTTGCATAAAAGTTAACATTCCACGTGCAAGCCCGTCGCCGCTTATTGTATCTGATTACACATGCCTTCGAAATCCTGGAAGTTCTAGGGCATGTCGGTTTCCCAAAAATACATTATTGCACGACCAGGTTTAAACATCGACATTAGTATCGGAAATCAAGAAACCACCCACTGGGCCAAAATAACTCTGAATAATTTTTTTACGAATTAACTTTATCTGTTTTTGCTATAAAAATCATCTTGCAGTCTGTCACGGGGAATGATAACTACTTGCAAAACGCGGGCATGCCATATGTAATGTTTGGACGTACCTCTGACTACCCCATACTTGGTATCCTCAAATCATAAATCATACATCTGAGAATGTTCATTATGGGGGGGGTTCAGCAGTGAGTGTCTGTTTTACATTTGTTGAAAAACCTAAATTTATTCATTTGGTACTTTCGTTAGAGCCCATTTGTATTGGCCAAAAACAATACATCTCATCAACAACGCAAACACAGTATTACACCGAGGTAACGTGATTGAATCGAGGTGAGTAATCATCGAAATAGGATTGTCGTTTTCCAATTAGTGACGCGTCGATCGAAATCTCTCTCGATGACAGCCTACAACCCCTTATCGGATCATTTCATTGCAAATGGCGAAAGAAATAATATACAAAATACAAACCACACATAGTTCTCAATTAACGTCGAAACACGACAATTATTTTTATCCAAAAAAACTCGTACATTATGCGTTAATAAGGTACAAAACTAAGTCGGCATTTTAGTGCATGTATCATGTATAGGGCCTACGTCGTAGAGGCCGGCGTAGGCCGCGAGCGATGTCGCGTCGTTCAGTCTAATTTCGGTCGGTAATAACTGCTCTCGGACATCACATCCAGAATCTTTGTGGGAACCGTGCGTGCGTCGCCCATCATTGGATAATCGTGGTATCAGGGGTGTCAATAATGCTATTCAATGTTTTCAAAGTTATACATATTTTAGGTTTGACAATATATGGATTTACAAATATATTGTGCAAAGGTTGAGCGTTTTAATTTGCCAGTTTCATACCTAAAATAACTAAATATGCAGATATAGTCATGCGATAAGAGTTGGTATTCCGAAAACATACTCTTAGGCATTTGTTGAAATGAACACACGAGGCAGAAATATAATACTTAGCTTTATTTAAACGCAGTTTTCTGAAAAAAAAACGCTTCTAAGCTTATAACATCGCCCATTGCGTTTATGATAATGGCCATAATTATTATATTCGTTTGGCTTTTTATTAAGATGAACAAATGCATTGCGGTAAGAACCATTGGGAAGTATTCTTGTTTGTTTCTTAATAACATAATTATGAATATTAAAAAATGTTTTTCATGTATTCATTATAAATATAGATTAGATATAAGTTATGTCCCTTCACAATGAAGAAAAAATTAACTAACAATACAATTTGTTTATTTTCTTATTATGCGACAACCCTACCAGTTTATGAATAGAAGGATGTTTGTCATTGTAGTGCGAATCTAAAATCAATGACAATGCATCGACGTTGACGAGAGATTGCTAGTTGAAGTCCAATTTCGAGCTGTGGGTGCTTTGGGAGACAAATACGTGGACAACAACAGTTTGCTGTCCATTTACTCCCAATAATAGTCACACTTAGAAAACCACGTTTATGAAACATTCCTAATTAAAAACTACGATATTTATTTATATTATTTGTATAAAGCCAACAGATCAATACATAGTCACATCCCACATTGGGATTCTTTATGATATTGTGGGTATCTGCGGATCTGCGGATGTTTTCTTGGGTCTGGGTGTTTTCTATGTATAATATGTATGTATTTACTAAAAAAAAGTATATTAGTAGTATATCAGTCATGTAGTTCCTATAATACAAGCTCTGCTTAGTTTGGGGCTAGATGATGCCGTGTGAAAAATGTTCAGCATTATTTATTTATTTATTTGATATTAACAGATAGACGGACGGACTGACCACGAAGTGATCCAATAAGGGTCCGTTTTTTTCTTGTGAGGTACGGAACCCTAAAAACAGGCAATATTTACACATCTGTATTATAAAGTGCGTGGTACTTAGTACCAAGCCGCGATAATAACCGTTCTAATATTTGGTAAAAAATTCAAAGCGGGAATGAAACAGCACATAATTCCTACCGAAATGTTTTATAAATGCGGAATAATAGATGTTCATCTCGAACAAATGGATGTGTGTGGCTATTTATATTCGTAACGGCTGAGCTGATTTAGATTTTTGGAATCAATATTGTTCATTTCTTTGATTAGAATAAAAATGTGGTTCCTGCATTGGTGAAGCCGTGGGCAGAAGCTAGTTATGCCCTAATAATTTCAGGTATATATCAATTGAATTAACGACAATTGATTGATTGGATTGATTTAAACGACATCTGGCGCAGTGGGCCAAGGCCCGCCTGAGACGCAGAAGGTTGCGGGTTCGATTCCGGTCGCGGGACAATTGTTTTCTATTTATAATATCTATGTACATATTTACAAAAAAAAGTATATAAGTAGTAAATCAGTCATGTAGCTCCCAAGGTATAAGCTATGCTTAGTTTGGGGCTAGATGACGTTTTGTTGAAAAGCATTATTATTATTCCTCTTTATTTATTTTTAATCTCAGGCTTATACCTGGAGCCTTTATAGGCATTAGTGGAGCCGAAGCTAACACTAAGAGGCCTTTTTGTACAATACAATATATACATCCACGGTTTTTCGTGGATGGTGAATGATGAAACTATTGGATATATTGGGTGATAATCTGGACTATTGCAGGAGTAAATGCTTAAGGAATGGTTGCTGGGCTATGTAGGATGAAACGGCACCTGCCAATTCTGACTCAAATTCAAATCATATCATAGGCAGGTGATGACTTGCCGTCCACTAAACGGGCCCCATAAGTGCCGCCAACGATAGGCAGCGTAGAGGCAACGTTGGTGTGGACGGCTAAAGGGTGTCGAGAGGTGTGCTGCAGTTTCACTAAACGCTACTCCCGGCTTTATGCCTTTAACACTTCCATCATTGGAGCATAGGTTCCGCTCTTGCGCCTCCATCTCCGACCGGCCGGCTAAGGCAAGCCGAGGGTAAGGTAAGCTGGGGTCTCCGTCGACCCCAGGGAGTAATGGGGCTCCGCGGTGTCACCACGCACCGAACGCTCGCCACAAGCGCGCCCTGCGGGTTGATGTATGAATGATGATGGTTTATGTGATGCACTATATCGTCGTCGGTGGCGGGGCATAGACCGGGTACAGCCCGGCAGCTTGCAAAGTAGGCTCCCATCGCGGTGGCCATCCGACGGCGGTCGTCCTCGTCGCACAGGTGGTCGCGGCAGCCGAGGCGACTGGTAGCAACCTGCTCTCGCTTCATTTGCTGTTGGTCCTGGTGGGTCACAGGTTTCTTATCGCTGGACAGTGACGAAGCACGGTGAGACAGGCAGCGGTGATTGTAGGGCGTGCATTGGAGTCCGCTTGTGTACATTTCCTTTGAAATTTTGCTAAACTTTGCCATGACATTTTGGATTTTCACGTATGTCAGATGTGTAAACAATGCTAAACCGGAGAAAATTTTACAGTTTTGGTGGAATTTATAAGTTTCTTCAGTTATTCTTGAAAATGTTGCAATAAAATGGGCTCACTGTCGACTATTATGTAATTTTCTATGAATGAAAGCATAAAATATATTAAATGAAAAATCTCAAAGAAATGCACGTCTGTCAAAAGCGGTGACTTTTTTTTTAAATTATTATTATTATTGAACCGCATTTGTTGCAATCTAAAAAATACAAATAAGACAATTTTATCTTTGTGCCAATAACTTGAGAGTGACTTCTGCTGAAAAAGAAACACAAGAAACAGCTAACGTCACTTTAAAATGTGATTTTTTCAGGTTCTATCAACGTTCCCTTCCGCAAGCGATTGCGCCCCGTTTCCTATTTCTGTTCAGCGTCGCCATGGCAACACGGTGCCCTTCTAACCTATATCATCTATTAGGGTCACGGTGTTGCATTGGGCTTACTTTATTGAATAAAAACTTGAATTTGTTACACATGAGTCTTGCCCAATGAAGTGAATTGGTGCTAATATTTATTAAATCATACTACGCATCGATGAAATTTAAAACAACATCAAATTTAAATCTGGAAAATGTGTAATAAAGTGGCACAAAAAGTGTGTGAAGTCTACCTATTTAAAGGTAGCGAAGCTTTGATTCCTAGCTGTAGTTTCTAAGAAAACAGATTTTGATCCATTGATGATACCAAGGATCTACCTTCTATAGTCAGAATTTATACTGATTCCAAAATACATGTTAGTTCCTTATTGAATTATATTTTAGTTTGAGTATGATGACGTTCGTTTCACTAAAACATAAGTTGTTGATTCACCACCATCTGTTTTTTTTTTCAGATATTATAGCATTAGCATAATGGACAATTTTTTAATATGACGAGTGAGAAATTACTGTAACATCAATTAATCTTATGACTTTGAAAGGTAACTACTAATCCATAATATTTATTCCATGTTACAGTAATGCCATAAAGGTATAATACCGTCCTCTTGATTCTATCTAAGCTAGGGTGTCCCACATTTATTCTGCCATGAGATTGGTTGGTTGACGTGCCATCGGTTTTATTTATGGAAATTGTGGCTTACAACGTAGTATTATTAGCAATTCATACCAGCCATGGAGTAGAGAAAGCCTTGCAAAGTGCTAATAGTGTGATCATCATTATACCAGTGGTTCGATTTGAGTAGATTATGCTTCTTATGATCTTTATTATTGACCTCTGACCTTACTGGCTTCGCGAACGTGGAACCCGGATAAAAAATAACCTATGTGTTATTCTAGGTCGTGATTTTTTGTTCCAAATTTTATTCCAAATCGGTACAGCCGTTATGAAGGTTATTAGCATCAAATATCCAACATCTAAGCATCCAAACTTTTACATTTAAAATATTAGTAGGCTAGGGTAGGATAGTAGCGTTCGGAAATACACGTATCTACGTAATAGGGATTTTTAACTCTATTAATATTTTAATTTTCAACGGATTCCCAAAAATATAGTAAATTAATAATTTTCGTAGTTCTTCTTTTAGACCAGACTAAGTTTTTTTATGACCTAAATAAAAGGAGGAGTCGAAGTGGCGTGATAATTTGCTTTACTCTGTGATACCTTCCAAGGTGAAATCATTTTAATCTTTCTAATATTTCATATTTAACGAAGACGTGGGTAGAATATTCATAGTCTAGTCTACTATCAGTAAATAAGTTCTTTAACTTTACATAAATCATCACTTAAGTGTCAAATTAAATTGGTTATACGTTAAATTTTCCGAAATCATTTTACTCAGTCAAAGGCCTTTACATTTTATATTAAAGATTTCATATCAGTGCACTGAAAATGTCAAGAAGCAAAGTAAACTCCATACTTATGTAGTTATTTCACTGAGTGCGGAATTCAATAGGTATGTAACTTTTCCTGAAAAGTTGCTCGATAACGTTCTTTTGATAAGTAAAATACACTGTAAGTTCTTTAGTAACTTTGACTAGAATATTTCAATTATTCAAAACTTTTGTATGCTTATAAATATTTTTTTATGCTTTACAAATTTATTAAATAATTCGCTGGAAGATGCGACACAGTTTTACTCATGCATTTTTAGCGTTCCTTTTGTATATTACATTCTCTTGTAATCAAATAATCAACATTTTATCTAACTTTTTTTCTTATAAACTTGGCTGGCACAATTCTTTATATAATGTAAAATAAATCATTGTAAAAGGGTTGGTTTTTCAAAATTAAAAAGATTCTGCCTTGTCCAAGTAAGCCCCAACCTTTTCTCAAATCTTTGAAAAGCAAAAACCCTCTTTATGGTGTATGAAGCTAGTATTTGTTTTAGGATTTTATTAATACATTTCCATTTTCAGGACTATGCAGAACGATAGACATGGCAATCAAATTAAAACTAACGATTTCAAAAATATTTATCATGCAACATGAGGTTTCATGTTATCTGCAATCGTTTCTCGCCAATATTTTCAGCGAACATTTTTCATCGAGATTACAATTGAACGTTTTACGGTCACTGAGTTTAGTTTTGGGGTAAAATTTGTGAAGCGAACTCAGCGTCCATAAAATGTACGCTGTAAAGGTTTGAAAAGGTAAGGCGTGAAGCTACCTGATGCATTATTTTCACAATGCTCTTCGTGTCTAATGAATTCAATTAGTATAATTTTTTTTTGTTTTTTTTTGTAATTTTAATAAAAATTTGGTATTTAAATATAAACATTATAAAACATTTCCGGCACTTTTGGTAAATTTCGTAGCAGGGCTACGCCGTAGCATCATTTGCTATCAAGAACTCGAGAAATGTGATAAGCACTCCCTGATGAAGTTCTATTTAAATGTAAGTTTTATTAAGCGTTTTGTGTATTTTATGTGTATAAGTTATTACCAGAGAGGGAGACGTGAGGTGCGTATCGTGCGTCGGCGGGCGGTCACCGTGGCGACCGGCTCGTAGGCGGGCCCGCCCAGCAGCAGCCGAACATGATTATCAGCACTGTAAAGAGACGATACAAAAACAACATAAATTATTATTTATAGTTTAGTTATCATCGTGCTCTCCTATCCGACGCTCATCTCATAACAAAACTTGGTTTTGGAAAAACGGAGCTAAAAGTTTTTATGAACCTAAGATGAAGAGACCAAACTTTAAGACAGTTTAATTGAGTGTGTAATAAGAAAACGCAGTGGATGTAAGTTTCGGAAATTAACAGGAACAATTAGGGCGGGAAAGTGAGGCACTCGGCGAATGGGCGGGTGCTGCAGTCTCGCTTGCACAGAATGCACCACCCCCAGTGGCATGCGATGCGATGCAGTCCGCGCTGTCGATCCGTGGCTACAGCTCGCCTCTTAAGCCCGCTCCGTCTCGCCGTGACATTACGCGACCTGTAACGTTCTACCAGGCTAGCAGCATTGCCGAAGAGGTGAGCCCTTACAATATCTATCATCAGCCTTTTCGCACATTCACTCGCTCCTTATTATCCGTCCCTCTCATTGAGCGGCTACAATTTGAAATAGTTTTCCCTTTTATCCTCGGAATGTGGGAAACAGGGTTTTAGTGCCCCAACTCTCTCTTTCAATTTGTAAGCGCTACATGATTATTATTGTAAGGTAACGCGTGAAGCTCAACGAGTATGAGAACTACTTGCAGGCTAACTTGAGTAGATGTCAGGTTTTTTTGTTTACTTGTGTTATCGTTTTTTCCGAGTAAATATTTTCAATAATGCCATTTTTAATAGGTTTACAATAATTTTTCTTCTGTTTCTATAATGTTCTTTCAATGGTTATTTCTACGTTTTTATGTGTGAATCTTTCACACTTTTTATGGTGTGACAAATTATTGGACAAAATTTAATTTAATCTGTTCTAGTTATGTAATGTATTCCAAAACTTACATAAGCAAAGTTCAGTACATTTTTTAGTATAAATACCCCTGTATCTGCTACCGGGGCGCCCACTGTTCAGGCATTTTGTTGCGCTTTATTATGTTTACAATGTATGCACTTGAACTTGGCTTTATCTCACAATTAGACGACCTTGACATGGCTACTACTACAAAAAAGGCGGTATTAAACAAAAAGAGACCTCTGCTCCAGTAGTGAGATATTATCACGCATTTAGCACTAATGAACTTAACTTTATTATTCAGCTTTTTCGTACTAATTTAAATCACTAGCTTTTATTTCTTGAGGTTTATAAAACTTATTAGTGAGAATATCACAAATAAGTTTCATCACGTTTGCAATTAGAAGGAAAATATGTTATTGAGGTGTGACGATAAAAGTGTTATCAACTTTAATCCGATAAACCTTGGCTATTCTTTCAGCTCATCAAGCGGATGGACGTTGTAAAAGATAAAATAAACACTAAACGCAATCGTATTTACAATAACTTGAAAATTGTCCTCGAATTGTCGAACATCTCCCCTAAGTCAATGCCAAGTAATACCAGGCGAGCAGAAGTCGCGAGGAGGTCCCGTTACAATACTGGTGGAGGTGGAGATGCCCCCTCACGCACGCCGCCGTCGGCCCACGGCGCCTACCCCTGACCGCGAGCACAAACCCCAATGAAAATCAGTTTTTCTCTCACCCGTCGATAGTTTAAAATTAAACGTCATTCTGGCTGTGGTTAACACTTAATTTGTACAACGCATAATGTTATTAACTTATTACTTTGCAATTCAATTTATTAAATCCCTGATGCGATTGTTGTGATAATAATCGCGACTCGTAATGAAATTAATATCCGATGATATTGGGGAAAATCGAAACGCTTTTGGTTCGGTGGAATTAAATAGTACTTAGTTCAATTAAAGTAGGTGTTTAAGCTTATATGAATTATCACATCCATTTTGCATGCACATATTAAATCCGGTGAGTGCTTGAGTTATTTAAAACTAGCTTCTGCCCACGGCTTCGCCCGCGTGGTACCCGGATAAAAAGTAACATATGTGTTATTCTGATGTATATACTATATAACTGTAAAGTTTCATCAAAATCCATTCAGTAATTTTTGCGTGAAAAAGTAACAAACATCCATCCTCACAAACTTTCGCGTTTATAATAGTAGTAGGATTGATTTTTCAAATAGAATTGGATCTTACGATCAGTATATATGTGAATCATTAAATTTCAAGGGAGCATGTCCACATTTTATAACTTGGCTCAGGCACAAACCAGAACTTATGAAGCTATACCATTATCGAAATGTAGGAAAACTTTATCAAGCCATTTCAAAAATGATAAATGAACTCAAAAAAAATAACAGCTGAAGACTGTTTCAGGCAATGTCGTGCATTTACTGACAGAAGTACGGAAAAATAATTTATTGCTTTTGTTTGTTTGTCTGTTACCAATATCTGATTTGTATCTCTTCAAGGGTGGTTCTTAGATATATTTTATCGCCACCAGTCCGTAGGGGGCGCTACAATCGATGACTCACGTTGGGACTATCAAATTTTAAAGAAATATACAAACTATCTACGTCAGGTCATGCGTTTGACGTGAGGTTTTTTGTCTGGTACCATTTATCGCCGAAACAGCTTACCCGATTTTTTTTTGTTTTTTTGTAATCGAATTTTTTTTTCAAGGATATTTCTTAGAAACTTTGATTTACGTATTAATTTAGTTTGTGTAACAAACTAACTATTCGATACTACTTCAATGTAGTATCAGAACGAGGTAGATTTTGTGTTGTAAAATATGTTTTCAATGGAGAAACTTTTGATAATTTTTAATATATAATAGGTAAACAGTTAAACACAGCTCATACTAAGATAAAAGCACCGTATTTAAAAAAAAAATTGTACCAAATGTAACCTCCACGTATTCACGAACATTTCTGAGAAAATATTTTTATCTTCAATGCCTTTATTCTTTTCTATTCATATTTTTTTCAAAACAATAATTATGACTCAGGCATTAGATAAAAAAACTGGAGGCCTACGGGATCAGAGGAAATATCTCAGACCTGCTCTCGTCGTAAGATCGACGACAAATTACAGAAATAACGAGATTGGAACGGAAACCCAAGTGCGAAAAATCTTACAAATCTGCAGTTAGAACAAATAAATATGGAGTACCCCAGGGAAGCGTATTAGGACCCTTACTCTTTATCATATATATAAATGACCTTCCGAATACAATTAATCAACCTATGACATTATTTGCTGATGATAGCACAGTGACAATTAAGTATAATGACATTAACTCTTATAAATATGACATAAATAATTCTCTTAATTCAATAATTACCTGGCTTGACAACAACAATATAAAAATAAATATTACTAAAACAAATATAATTCATTTTAGTCAAAGAGCTCAAATTTCAATGAATATTAATCTAGAATTTTAAGGTTGTAATGTTAATAAAGTTGACTCTACACGATTTTTAGGTATACAAATTGATCAAAAACTTAATTGAAAATACCACATAGACATACTGAGTAGACGAATCAGCAGTTCCGCATATGCTCTATAGAAACTATCCACAACTGTTAATACACAATCATTGCTCACGGCTTATTACGGGACAGTAGAATCTATACTCAGATTTGGGATATTTTAATGGGGTAACTCTACCGATAAATATATTATATTTAAAGCGCAAAAATGAAATATTAGATTCATGTTCGGCATACCTTTAACTGACAGTTGCAAACCATTATTTATTAAGCATAAAATTCTTTCACTTCCGTCACTGTACATTTTCGAATTTGCATTATTTGTAAGAAAAAACCATCATCTGTTTGTAAGAATGGCTGACATTGCGGTACGTAACAGACGAGATAACAACAGACTCTGTATGCCTATGCCTAGTTGCAAAACTGCACTGTTACAAAAAAGCATAGTCTGTATGGCACCTTAAATTTATAATAAGATACCGAAGTCCTTCTTAAATCTTAGTGAGACTATGTTTAAAGCTAAATTCAAACAATAATTAGTAAGTAAGTGGTATTACTATATTAATTACTTTTTAGTTGACGATTTAAAACTTTGGCATTTAATTTTATGAACAATTTACTTCAAATAAATATAATTTTAAATATTTGAATGCCTAATTTTAAGGTAGAACATAATTGAAACATTTAATATATTTAAGACCTATTACATTATGTTGAAGCAAATAAATTAATCTTTATCTTTACCTTTATCTCGGAACAATTGGTCTTTTTTACGATATCGATAGTGTAAATTGTAGCTATTTTTTTGGTATAAAACTAAGGTTGTCTGGTGTTTTAACTTAGTTACTAGTTGTTTTTACTGCTCAGGTGAGTTCATTTTGTTTCCACAAAACTTTCAAGGATAATTTCGAGGGTTTAAAATGCCTTTTTGTGACGCAGATATGTGTTACACATATAGGTACTCGTAACAGTACTTGTATCATAGTTAATAAAATTCAGACTAGCTTGTTCATAAAATACCAGTTGCGTCATGCCTGCGTGTAAAAATCTCTGGAATTTAAATTTGGAATTAAAAAAAAATGGGTATTCCTTTTAATTTCTTGACATAAAAAACTCTGTTTAAAAAACTATACTGTAAATAATACAACGTAATACTTACATTGTATTATTTACAGTTTAAAGAAATATGTTGTTGCTTAACACAGATTTTTGAAACGTGTACTTTTTGAGACACTTTTGAATTTTCTATTTGGTTCAGAATATGCTTTGTATTCTGCTATAACCATACTATTAATTTGAGTTTTTTTTTTAATTTTTTTGACGCCCCGCCTTCTCAAAACAGATTTTTTACTTGGACTTAGAAACAAATCATCATGGATATAAGTAGGTAGTTGTTATCAGAGAACTTGATTTAAATTTTTTTGGAATAGTTGCTTGGATAAAAAGAAAAAACCAACTACTTTTTATATTAATGTCACCCGTTATCTTCTATCTTTTTTATTCTTTATTGCTATATTTAGCTAAGATTTTGTGTTTTTGTAACATTTTAGGTAAGCATGCACTCATATCTTCAGCTTGAAATATTTCTTTACATAACTAATGAGTGTGATAGCTCATAAACTTAAAATCTTCAAAATTAAAAATATGGTAATGTAAAACCGTCCGTGTGTCACGCCCCGATTTCAGGCTTTAAAATGTGTTGAGATAAAACTTGGTATACAGAAGTTTTCATAAGCAAAAAAACATTATTAAAAAAATATAACATAAATATAATGCCCCTAGTACATGTAAAGTAAGTGATGGACCCTCCTCCAGACCTCCCTATGTTGTGTATCAATGAATAGGTCTCTAATAATCTCTTATGTCTCGTTTTTCCACCATAAATATAAGGTAGCAAAAATTGTGTTGAGATAAATGGTAACAGACAAACAACCTCTTATGGCAAAAACATATTCGGGCTCTGTCGCGGGTAAAAAAGTTTGATTATTATTTCGGTATTTCCCATTTTGATCATCCTCAGCTTAAAAATGTTTAATGTGATTCTTAGACCTAGATTAGCACATGAGCATGATAAGTTGAGAGTAGCCAGTGGCAAGTCCAATACAATATTTGGCACATGGCCCAATTATTGCATGGTAGTTGGCATTCTACGTATAAAGTTACAACTGTTGCAAGCCCATCGCCGCTTGTGGGAACACTAACCGATGGCACACGCCATCGATTTTTTGATTTCATGACGGTTCTTTCACGATGTTTTCCTTCACTGTTTTGAGCACGTGTTAAACTGAAGCCAGAAATATTTTTTACTTAAAAGTTTTTATTAGCAAAACTGCTTAACTCTTTGGTAATAGGAAATGGTGTGATATATTATTATATTCGTCATATTACCAAAGATCTAATTTCTCCTAAAACATCAACTTTACAACATTTTCACAATAAAAAAGTGGCAAACTTACCTCTAAGGTAACGCTTGGTTGACTTATTATACTAATCTGGCTGTATTATATTTTCAAACACATTTCATACAGAAAGACTAACACAACTATGTACGCGAAGGTATATGCCAAAATAACATATGAAACAGCTAGCTTTCTATAGAACGTTGCAAACGAACTTTTTTTAAATAAACACCCAACAGACACATAGTCCTGATCCCACACTAGGATTTCGGGTATTGCGGTTATAAGGCACTATGAGTACTATGGTACCAAAAAAATCAGACCAGGAATAAATATCAATAAACATGCAAACCCTTTTTCCGCAGCGAGAATCGAATCGCATACGCTCTTGCGTATGCTGACACATACAATCAGCATATCATCGTGGCGTCCTACGACACCGCGCTGTCAAAAATAGATGCAAGAGATGCGGGTTCGATTCTCGCTGCGGAAAAACTGTTCGCATGTATTGCAGATATTTGTTCCTATTACATATATTTATTATTATATAAAAAACCTAATTCAGTGACCATGCGTTAGAAATTTGTGTGGCTATTTTTATGTTCTAATTCAGCACCTCTCTGCGCCTTAACTGTGGTGGCTTAATATAAAAGATATAAACGGACATTAGTGTCGCTTATCAGCTAATTAAATTGAAGCTTATTGTTAATCTCACCAATTAATTGGATCATTGTGAAAATTGGTTATTCCACTTAATTTGAAAATAGCTTTAATTTAAGTAATCCTGATAATTAGTAAAGTCTGATGCTACTCTACGTAGCATTAGAGCGCCTATTATTTTTATAACCCTGGGTGAGAGATATTAGAACAAAACAAATTTAACTAATATTATTAAATACTAGCTTCTGCCCACGGATTCACCCGAGTGGTACCCGCATAAAAAGTAACCTATGTGTTATTCTGATAAACAGAGCGTCCCAAAACTATGCGACATGAAGGGAAAGTACCTTAAATATTGTAGATAGGATATTTTGCTTAAAGAAGACTTTATTTTATTTTTACAAATTAGTAATACTACATTCAAAGATTTTCTAAAAATTACTTGCTTCGTCTGGGAATCGAACCCGATGAAGCTCCAACTCATAATAGTCGGTGAGCAGCAGAGTTTCTGAATGAATGTTTTCCTACTTGGATTGGTACAAAATGGACAGATTAGACGGCCGGCAAGATCCCCAGATCTAACACCGCTAGATAACTTCTAATGGGGATACGTGAAAAATTTGCTATACAAAAAGCAATATGACAACGTGGGCGAGTTACAAACAGAATTGAGACATACCATATCGAGTATTCACCATAATATGATAAGAAAATCAACAGATAGCGAACTTACTAAAAGATTGTCAATTTTCATAAGACAAGAAGGATCATATTTTGAGCATTTAATTAATTAATTTACATAAAATACTCAATTAACGGCAGATTTAAGTATTTTTTTATTTGATTAAAATGATTAATTTTACGTTATTCCTTTCTTTTAAGATACTATGTTACTTAAGAGGATTTTTTTTTACAATTCTTTCGATAGGCATCGAAAAAAAAAATCAAATTCGGGCTGTTTTTTTTCACATTTGAGTCGGTTCGATTTCCAGAAAAAGCAAGTAATTTTTAGAAAATCTTTGAATGCAGTTTTACTAACTTTTAAAAATAAAATAAAGTCTTCTTTCTGCTAATTTTCCTATCTACAATATTTAAGGTACTTTCCCTTCATGTCGCATAGTCTTGGGACGCCCTGTATAAGCTATATAACTGTAAAGTTTTATCAAAATCTGTTCAGTAGTTTTTGCGTGAGAGATTAACAAACATCAATCCTCACAAACTTTCGCGTTTATAATATTAGTAGGATAGGATTAAGTTAAATATTAGTTCAATAAAATTATATTAGTGAACACGCATTCATGTATTAAACACGTGGTTAAAACGGTAAAGGGAAAGATCGTGAGGAAACCAGCATGCCCTAGAAACAAAAATTAGATGGCATGTGCCATCAGTTGGTAAAGAAGCGGTGATGGGCTTACACCCCGGCTCAAGGTAACACCTCTGATTACCCCTACTAGGTATCCTCAAAGATCTACGCACAGAGTATGAATCTGAAGATGTCCATCATGAGGCATACAGTCATTAGCGTGTAGCAAATCAAATGTGTATGTTAGTGTTTGTGATAATGAGAAAGGAAAAATTGATGGTAGAATGTTTTTGCTAATAGTCTGTGTGCTGAACCAATTTAGATAAATTTAGGTAATTGAGAAAGATGAAAGTTGATTAATTACTTTTGGCAATTTACTTATTTTGTAGGATACATTTTTAAACGTATCTTTATAAGTACCCGCTGTAGTTTTTGATTTTATCAGTATTAGCATGTTACATTGTTTCGTAAATTTTGTGAACGCATCCCCTATTTACGCCCGTCTGACGCCGAGCCGCTTAGGCCTGCCAAACAACCCGGCATATTTCATCGAAGGAAGGACTAGTTATGTTAATCTGACTGGTTTTAAAGGCTAATAAAAACTACATTATTACTTCTTAACGTGATGTTAAAGCCTCACCACTAACAAATATTTGTATGATCTGCAAATATTTGTCTCGCGTCAGGGTAATTTAAAGTATAAAGGTAGCATATCAGTCATATAGTTCCCATAATACAAGCTCTGCATGTCTACCATGTAACGCTTAGTTTTGGGCTAGATAATGCTGTGTGGAAAATGACCAGCATTATTATTATTATTAATAACTGAAAAATTAAGTAACGTTTCATCTGTTCTACAAAATGCTATGAACTTTTTTAATTGGTTTCAGTTGGGTGCTTATACTACCTATTATATAGTATACATATATTGGCGGAGCTGAATACCTAAGTACACTAGAACTCTGCCAATATAAACTCTTTGTGTGTTGTATCTAATCATGATTCTATATGAGGGTAGTTATATTTGAAGTCAGTTCTTTGTCAGCTAAAAGTGATTAACGAGTGATTAGCTAACGAGTAATAGTGATTTGCCGTGTATCCTTAGTTATTTCCTTAAATACAGAACATTTGACAGCACTTCCTCACAACAATATACCGTATGGCATAATCCTTTGAAAGAAGCTGAATTAAACTAGGTTAGCTGTATGTACATTTGCTATTGAATGCGTATGCCACAGAACGAAATCTCAATAATCAATTAACAATTTATCTTTATGTAGGCTCCATTGAAGCATATTATCTAAGGTACTAAAATACAGCGGCGTCTCGAGATCTAACTTTTCGCCAAGCGCATTAATCGCCAAAAATAAACAATCTTTGAAGTGTTTAGTGCCCTCAATTTTTTTGGCTTTCTCGTACTTAACCTTGTTACCTAGAAAAGTAAGTAACATACTCTTACATGTGGTTTATATTTTGTTGGCTTGACCACCACGGTTCAAAGTCTCACAGGCCCAAACTACGCTTCGATTGAATTGGTCTCTTTCAAACAGCAATCAGTTACATATTCTAAGTAGGTATTGATCGTGATTCTAACAACCAGTGGTCTATTTGCTGGAAAAATGAGCTGCTTGTTAGGAAATAGAACAGGAAATCGGATCCATTTTCAGGTTAATAAGACGTGTTTGTAATTTGTATTTATAAAATTGCCGAGTGTTATTTTATTATATTTAAAACTCAAAAACAGTCTCCCTAATAACTAGGTATGTCAATAATAACACAAACCTTGCCCTAATAACCTCTCTTCAATAATTTACTGTTTATCCGTAGCCTGCCTATTAGGCTACGCTAACATAAAAGCTTGTAAAATGTCTATGATATTGATTGCTTCTTATAAATATCATTGTTGGCTTCGTGTTTGTCTATTACAATTTGAAAAGATATAGCACAAATGGAGTATGGGGTGTAACAATCTAGGCAAGTTTTTGTTAAGCGTTTTATGGCTGGCCCTATTGGGTTATTTTTAAAATGGTTTACAAATTAGTTAAACCCATTTTTAGGGTTCCGTACCTCATAAGAAAAAAACGGAACCCTTATAGGATCACTTTGTTGTCCGTCTGTCAAGACCATTTATCTCGGAAACGCGTGGAGGTGAAATTAAAACCATATACTCAGGGTATATGGTTTTAATTTCAACTCTATATTTTCTTGAAGCTGTCAAAAAATCTAACTTTTAAGTTAACGTCAAAACAAGATACGGCCGTGTATGCAGCAAAAAACGTATATTTCGACACTCTCAAGGGAAATAAAATTTATAGGGAGGGTACTTTCCGTTGACCTAGAACTATGAAATTTGGCAAATAATATCGTCTTATACTACAAGTACAGGAAAAAATCTGAAAACTATACATTTGTAATTGCTCGTGGTTTTGTAAACTGAATTTCGGGAAAAGCTCGGAAAAAACTGCGAGACTCGATTCCTGAACTATTTATAAAATGTACCTACAAATTTGTACGGAACCCTCGGTGGGCGAGTCAACTCGCACTTGTCCGATTTTTTAATTCTTAATAACAATGTTAACAATGTTATCCGTCGATTTTTTGACCTTCAATTTTGTAATCATGACTGCTTTGTTTTTAAATAGCTAAAATAAATGTTACAGTATTTTTAAATTACTGAATCATGAAATTAATTTTCAAAAAAATAGATTTATTAAAATTAAACTTAGGTTGATTATATAAAATTAGAGTGAGCATGCAGCGCATTCTAGTACATAGTTAGAAATAAATGGTAACACAATGATATATTTTACCCTCCCAATCCCACGAAATAATATGTAGTTTAATAAAAATTTAGGTAGGTACTTATTTTGTTCCAACCAATCCCATGCCACAGAATACAATATCAGTAGGTACTACAGGGCTATGCCAAGCTAAAATTACAGCCAACAACAACATCGTAGTAAAGATCGGCAAGATGTTTTTTGATTCAAGGCGTAAAACGCGATCGCATTCATAGCATCTCACTGCGCTCCCAGACCAAAATCGTCGATGTAACTCATAAGTCCGCCAACTGAAATGGGACTGGGCTGGATATGTGTGCCATATGCCGGATGAGCTGTGGGCTAAAATAGACACTGAGTGGGTCCCACAGGGTGTGAAGCGACCACGGAGTTGGCCCAGGCGGAGGTGGCTCGACAAAGTTGACATAAAAACATGAGGAACATAAATTGTATTCTTACTTTTTAGTTGTATGTTTAGATAATACCTGCTACTCGTAACTTCAAGTATTTATCTAGGCTTAAAAACGCTTCAATAATTGAGTGCCCTACCTATACTTTAGCTCTTATTATTTTGTCCATTCCAATGCGATCTATTTTTTTCAAAGCAACTGCATATATATTAGGTACTATGCGTTCATATGTTTGTTGGTTGGAACTAAAGAACACGTACAATAGCAGAGAAAACTTACAACTGGCGTCTCTATTCAGAACAGTCTGAATATTTCGCAAAACTAGTCATGTTACTCCCACAATAGAGAGAAAATACTCTGAGAGGGAAACGTTCTCTGTGTGTAATCGGCTTTACTTGCCTCTCACCTGCCGTGGTCAACGCTGGATGCGTCTGATTACGGTTTCTTTGTATACAAATATAAGAAGCTCCTATATTTCCGACAGTTGAAAAATACATAGATATAATAACAATAATACAAAGACTCCTCACGATTTTTGTTTCTAAAACTTATAACCTTCCCATTAAAATGCCTCTAAATTATTTTATAACTTTAATAGATTCAGGACATAAATACTAAATTTGAACGCATGAAAGGAACGCTGAGGCATGAAATTGAAACTACCTACCTACAAGCAGCCTAACAAAAGAAAGTATAGATTCTAATAATTCAGTTTATTATATTCTGTTTCTATCTCATTAAAGTCTGTTGTTTTAATTAATCGTACCTTGTAACTTAAATATCAATGTCAGCTTGAGTTTATTCATTTTATAGCATTTGATATTTGAGTCGGTAGTTGGTATAGAGGGGCTTACAGTAGGTCGATCGGGTACTAGGCAAGCATAGGCGGGGAGTAGAAGGGATGGGAAGAGGGACGAGTGACGGCCCTGGCTTACACGCGTCGCGCTACATAGCTAGGCTAGAGTGTATATAGTCAACATTGCACCGATGAAGGCTGTACTTTACACCGAGCCGCGTACTGGTAGGAATCACAAGCTTTGAAAGCTTTTTCGCTTTTTTTATGTGATGCGCAGAGATTTGAATTCGACGCTATGGTTGATAAATAAATTGTCCAAGATAACGAACTGCAAAGAAGATTCCGTCGTAGGATTTATGTAACACTTTTAACTTTTGACCTCATTGTAAGCAAAATTTTCTTCTTACTTAATCCTTACTCAAAGAGAAATACCTACCAGAATGAGTCCAATTCGACCAAACCCTGTCATCAGTATATTTTTTCCTTGGTTAGGTTCGATGGATAAATAAAACAGATGGGTAAATTTATTAAATTCGGACAGTTTTCCCCATATATAGGAAAGTTGAATTGGACTATGTCACAATTCTATTAGTGGTAACTTCACATGATACGCTAGCCTCAATTAAATAACCGTCCAGACATAATTAAGCATTTAAAAGCCAAGCCGCCTTCGAACGAATTATGTAGCAGCTGCATTTATTATTCATTATGCACCGTAATAACTTTAAATAAATGATTATAATAGACAGAAAACAAATACAATTATGTACAAGTAGGTATATAAAAAAAAACAGATGAAACAGCTAGCTATCTAAAGACCGTTGCAAACGATCTATAGATGCCTCAAATAATCCAGATCATTACTAGAGGGAAGCGTTCCCAAAATACTGGCCGCATTGCCACGCTGAATGACAATGCTAATGCGACCAGATTAACCCCAGATAAGAGCCAGCTCTCTGGTCGCGAAGACAAATTAATTATTATTAATTATGAAATAAATAAAATAAATAAACAGGTTAATAAAGTTATGGACAGGTAAAGACTTTGATTAAAAATTAGTGGTGCGGGTAGACAACATTGTTTAAAAGGTTTTACATTTATATGAAACAAGAATTATGTAATGTTTGTACCATTGCTTTTATTACTCTTTAATATAGTAGGTAGCTACGAGTATAAAATAACTAGATTAGAAATATTAGTTTAGACTTGTTTGTTTTATTTATAGTATTTTAGCACGCCGACCTCTGTTTCCGACATCTAAGGATGACTGGTAGAAAATGCTGTATAGCATTAAGTCCCTTTGTGCATTGTGTGTGTACAATAAAGCATTAAATAGATAAATAGAACAATTAATCTAGCTATTATTTATCAGAAAATGAGAGAAAAAACTCCGTCATGTGAGCATTACCGCTTGGCAGAAGGAATATTTTCATACATACATACATTGTTAGCTAAATTCACTAACAATAAATTATTTTATTTGATTTGATTTAATTTGACTACTTTTATGTAAATGTGACCTATTATAGATTTGCTAATTTAAAACACATTAAAAACTGTTTGTGTCATCCTTAGGCTTACAAACATTGGATTAAAGTATCTTAAAGAAAATTAAATTTACATAAATGATAAAAAATAAAATATTAAATCACAAACTATAACTCTAGACTGTGATCTATCACAGTGTATAGTTTACACTCAACAGCCACACAAATAATATTTACAAAACTCTTGAGTGCCCGAGTATGCCTCGCAATTGACCGGTTTTACATAATATGTATGTAAAACCGGTGTTAACTTTTAACCTTTACTAAATCTGAAATAAAAAGTGAGGCGATATTTTCAATGCTGCCTTTATAGAGATTTAAAAAAGGCAACATCGTATTTACAGCACAAACTTCTTAAAAAATAATCATGCAACCTTTTTGACTTATACCAATACCTACCTATTTTACAAAAAACATAGGAGGTCAAATAGGCTGTTAATCAGAATCAGAATAGTGTTTATTGTAGGCTTTTTAAAATATTTTCCATTATTAATTGAAATATATAAGTTCAGAGAATGATGAATGAACTGTTACACTTATCACAATTTTTCACTGTGTTTTAAAAAACATTCAGTTATATCAATTACTGACGTATCAGGAATCTAGACACCTCTAGACTTAATACCTCATGCTTAGTTTTCCTTTCGCGCTAACGCAAATTTGTAAAGGTAAAACTTGGCAGCAGTCACGTGACTTTTCCACAGTTAATGTCATTTCCATACAATTCAATCCGCAGGCGTTAACAGAAAGTGGTATTTGTCTAGACACCCAGGAAAACAGTAAGTGGTCCCACGTGCTTAAGCTCGGCCAAACTATGAAATAATAACTTAATACTAGCCCTTCGACACTGACGATCATTTATCTATTTATGAAATAAATCATCAAATGAACATGGCAATAATGCGATGTGTTGTGGTAGAGTTGATTAGGTATGAGTATAAGTATTTAATTCTATGTTGGTTGACAAAAATTTACACGCTTAATGAACAAGCAAGAATAATTAACAAGCAAGAATAATTGGTTTGAATTGTAAAGCTCTTGATAAAGATGACAGTAGACACTGAACACCCAAGTGGCATTGCCGCAACACTAAATAACTATACCAATTTGCTGCCACTGCCTAATTTAACTATAATTTTGACCCTTTCTTATTATTATTTATGGGTACTGTGTGGGGGCGAGGACACAAAAATATTAACACCACGTACGAGCTTCCTATTCAGTCATCATTTGACCAAGCGCAGTTCCACATTGTATATCGCATGAAAAAGCTTAACTGGTCACGAAAACAATAAAAAAAACATATCGTGCGACATCATCAGTAGTGACCTATTGTAACTGACGTTGTTTCTTAGCAATTGAACGCACATATGAACACTAATTCGTTAAATTCTTTGTTTTTAATAATGTTACACCAAAGCAAGGGTATCATTTAAGTGACATAAAACGATTGGTTAACAATATATTTAAGAAACATTATAGGAACTGTGGAAAGTCACATTTGAAAAAACAACGATAGCGCCACGAAAAACCAAAGAGCCGAAGAACGATGAGAGCGATGCAGCCAGTATAGAATGAAGAAAACATCAAGAATCGGTCACTTCCGAATGTTGGTGCGTGTACTGGAAACGCGCTACAGCACCATTACAGTTTCAGTAACAGGTCGTTCAGATAACATCGACACTAAGTGTAGACATCGAGTGTATCGAGTTGTATCGAGTGTGAGTGCCGTCGACATTGTATGAGAATTAGTACCTACTTTAAACATAACTCAAATAAGTCAGTCGAAAGTGTCACAGCAGTGAAATAAAGCATTTATCGATACTATGAACGGTTAGGATGTTTGTTACAATTAAACTTCGTAAGGTTAAATTATTTTTTGGAACAAGTATTAGATTGCGATCTGGAAAAACAGGCTACTTTTAGGGTTGTGAAGCTTTTTATTCCAAAAACTATCGTGAACTTGACTATTCATTTAGAGAAAGTCGCAACCACTCACCCTGATGAAGACTCTCGGAATGAGTCGAAACTTAGTCGGTGCCTTCACCGATAGTGCAGTACGTGAAAATTCCCGTTTTTACAATATGAATAGTTGTGAAGCTTAATGTCGAAAACGGTATCCTTATAATTTCGTCATGATGGTCTGTTTGTATGTCTGTCCGTCCGTTTGTGAGTAATATTTTCTGTAATTACATTAGAAATACACACTCAAAACTCCTTAGTGTGTCTGGTAGTGATCTGGATTACTTGAGCTAACTATAGATCGTGTTTAGATAGCTAGACTGTTTCATTAGTATAAACATAAAGTTTTTAGATTATTCTTTCTGTGAATAAATGTGTATATCTAATCATAGAATTATGATAATTTAAGTACATACAGTAGGTAAATCAGAATATAAGTTAATCAAAATATATTGACTCAGATAAAACTCTTATACTCATAGTCTGAGATCCTATTAAGAGCGACCGAACAAGAAATTGTAATAAATATGAATAGCAAGCCAAGGGTGAACACTTGTTGCTACATTACATTATTGCCACAATGTTTATCATAGCGGAGAAGGAACGTCAGAAAATGTCACAGGTAAATGAGATAAAACCCGCATAAAACTTATAACTTTATTGCGACACTGAATTGTGACACAATACCACAAAAATACCTATCTAATGTACGCAGTTTTATTATTATACAATTATTATAATAATTTGATGTCTTATTTGTTTGATACCACGATATTATGTAATAATTATTTTTAAATAGAAGTTCATGAAAAATCTTTCTATATACATTTAGCTAACACACGGAAGAGATTTGATACTAAAAACACTCCCAAATAATTATATCGTAGAAAAGGTTCCATTTTCCTCGCGATGACGACGCAAGGTGCCGGTTTATGTGTTTGGGTTGTTTGTCTGTTACTCTTTGTCTATTCTAACCGGCTTCACCATCTTTAATTCTTTTTTTTAAACGTTTTATATGATTTCAAAAAAGCTTTACGTCACACGTCACTATAGGGCGCTGAAGTACCTACGTGATGGAATATGCTCGTATTTCGGGGGTATTTACATACTGTAACATGTTACATATTTACTCGAGACGTACGACGTCGACGTCGTAAGAGGTTTTTTGTTTGTCTGTTTCCATTTATCTCAGTAACAACTTATCGGATTTTAATGCGGTTTGCAATCAAGGGATTGTAATTAAATAGGTTTTGTTGCCTCAAGTCATTAAAAGGTGCTGCAATAGATGATGGAAAACAAGACAGAGCTTTCAGTATTTTTAGGGTTCCATACCTCAAAAGGAAAAACGGAACATTTATAGGATCACTTCGTTGTCCGTCCGTCTGCCCGCCTGTTTGTCAAGACCCTTTTTCTCAGAAACGTGTAGAGGTATCTAGTTGAAATTAATATCAAATACGTAGGTCTACGGTCGCTTGGAGCTCTAAAAAATCAAGATTTTAAGTCAACACAATAATAAAATACAGCCATTTATGCGACAAATGTTTATACTCGCAAATAAATTAAAACCTTTAGGGTACTTCTCGTTGACCTAGAATCATGAAATTTGGCAAGAAGCAAGGTCTCACAGCACAAGTAAAGGAAAAAATCTGAAAATCGTTAATTTGTACATTATCACATTTTTTTGCGATTAAAATCTTGCCCTTGCCTTTGGAAAATTGATCGTGAAGTATATCGATGTATGGGCGAAAATATTTTCAACTACAAAGTTAAGTTTGTCTTTCTATCCGACTTAACTTTTCGTTAGAGCAATATTTGGTGCTTTCATATTTTATGAAATTGAGTAATGTCAATTATTTTGGTGAAAGCAAAAGTTTGTACGGAACTCTCCGTGCGCAGGTCAGACTTGCACTTGCCCGGGTTTTTAATTAAATTTTATTATGTGCATTTTGGGTTCCCTTAAGATTAGGACAGAGAACAATATTGGGATGGAAAAGCTTTTATTTAGAGTGTGTCTCCATCTATCAATAGTGTCCGATGTTACTCATATATCGATGATGTTACGTCATATGCAATAGACGTTACATGCGCTCTACTGATGCGTATTTGTAACCATAGATAACCAGGTTAATGTTACGCCAACATATGTGCAACGTGCAGTGGACATTTAGCCTAGTAGTCAAAGTCAATAGGTTTTAATCATTAAAATTACAAAGATCGTATAGAATCGTTAACTCATAAACTAGGTAGATTAAAAATGTTGTTTGTTAATGATTTTATTCTTTATTATAAACTAGCTTCTGCCCACGGCTTCGCCCGCATGGTACCCAGATAAAAAGTACCCTATGTGTTGTTCTGATGTATAAGCTATTTTACTGTAAAGTTTCATCTAAATCCGTTCAGTTGTTTTGCGTGAAAGAGTATCAAACATCCATCCTCACAAACTTTCGCGTTTATAATATTAGTAGGATAGGATAGGAAGTTAAAGTTAAATGTTTTTTTGCAGAATATTCAAATATTGTATAAACACATATATATTCTAAAACAGCAGATTGTTTGTTTGTTCGCTCGTTAGCGTGTTTGTCTGATTAAAATTTTTCATCAGATATATTGTGGTTATACGCAATCTTTTTTATGACTTTTTATAGGTTTTATTGCCACGCGTCAACACACCATGTAACCCAAGAGACGGGGTTTTTAGTTTTATAAAAGTTAACTTTTACAATACAATATTGTTGATAGCGATCAGCCTATTTATAGGAGATATCTTAGACGTCTATGGCCATCCTCATCATCATCAGTCTGAGAAGGCCACTACTAAACATAGGCTTCCCTCAAATAGTGCCATAACGAAAGATCTTGAGCCTACTCCATCCATCGACTTTTTGCAATCCTGTTTCAATTTTTTAAAGCGGATTGCTTTCAGTATTTTTCAGGAAACAGGAACAGATTGTTCTTACTACTTTATTATCTGTCTGTAGGTGCATGGCTTGGTACGAGTTTATGGTTATACTTTTAAGTTACTTACCTTGTTTATGATTTAAAAACAGTGTTTTTTTTATTTTTAACTTGAGATACAATTTACAGGTGCCTAGTTTTAAAACTTAAGCCCCATCACACAAATTTAAATTGAACTTATATATGATAGTCGCTACTTATTAGAAAGATAGAGCAGAGTTTCAACACAATACCTCAAGATATTGATAGGTACTCCAACCCCAACAATGTTCCCCGATGGCGCAAACTTAGCCACAAAGTTAGTAAGAATGTGGCCGGGATTTGAAGCTTTTGACAGCCGCGGCTCGCGTCCAATACGCAAGTCTTGGGGTTGGTACGCAAGAAACTTGTATGCAAGTAACATACGCAAGTTAACCTGTGGTGTGAAACTACCCACCATACTTACCGTACCAACCATTACCCGTTGCGAACATTCTTACAAAGTTCTGCTCAATCGTGTCTACACTGTCTCAAGCATTGATTACAAAGTTTTTTATGCGACAAAGGCACAGTTTATTCTGCGTGGTGTATTGTAGGGAGTAAGGGAGGCTCCTTTCGACGTCATGGCAGTTAATTACTTTCAAAGACAAAATAATCCTACTATGTTAAAGTAATTATACTCCCTATTTTGTAAAATGCGGTCTCTCGTGAAACAGACAGCGTGTCTTGTAAGGAAGATTTTTTCAACAACGCATTAGAAGTCTGAATAAAAATTGGACTGCGGGCGAGCTAAAGAAGTTTAAAAGATAAACAAGTCACGTTTCTTTGTTCTACTTGAGTGTATTTTTGCTTCGATAATATATTGCCTAGGCCCTCTAAAAATTACATTTAAAAACATTTTGAACTAGGTGCTTACAATTTGGAAGAAACCAATTGTAACAATTTATAAAAAGTAGGTCAGATGTAATGCGTATAAGTTATGTATCCATCTTGCATCCCCAGGCTGTACAGTAGTCTAACTCATCTATACTTACTCGTATTACAAATTTACTATTCGTTAACCGCTATCAATTGGTTTAAACTAACAATTACGTCGATGTTAATGTACTTGTAATACGACTATATATATCCACAAATAAGCTTGTTAATAGAAGATACCACTCGTGGTAAATAGTATACCTCTAATACCTATACCTATATAAACTATACTTGTCTATGGCATTCAAAAAATTACTTTTACTGGTTAGGCTCACGTGAAAGTTATCTTTATACATACTTATTCATGTATAAAGATGTGGCCTTAGCAGCCAGGTGGGCAGACGACATCGTTGCCGTTCAGGGTAAGACCTGGACAAGAAAGGCCCAAAATAGACAGAAGTGGCGTTTCAGGAAGAAGGCTTATGCCCAGTTGTTTCAGCTAAACAACTCTCCTGATGACGTTTTGTTGATCGTTTAAAGGTCCTTCCTTATGAGCATCGTCCGCGACCACGCTCGGCTGTCGTGAGACGGAAACTGACTTGGCCTCGACGCTCTGCCGTTTGCGCGCGCCTTAATAGCGGCGGCGGCGCGAGTGGTGGAGAGGAGGCAGCTACCCGTTCTTCGTCTCATACATCGATGACGTAAGGCTGCGTACACACAGCCGCTATCCAGCCGCCCGCAAAGAGCAGCGCGTCGAGGCCAAGTCAGTTCCCGTACGTGTTATAATAGTTGTTATAATATTCTCAAATAGTAAAACAGTGTTTAATTTTCTTCTGTTTAATTTTAAATGACATAAAAAGACGAAGCAGTGTTTAGTTAAAAATCTTTATTTATTTATTTATTTTATTTTATTTAATGAGGGTGACTGTTTGAGAATGTTAATGGATATTATGCAAACAAATATCAGTTTTAGTTTTTTGTCATGCCTGAATGCGATACTAAGTTATTTATTATATTTTATGGAACTCACATTCCCCAATATCTGGGATGCAAATTTACTTATACATATCTAATCTAATTTATTGTAATCATTTAATGAATACACTTTTACTACAAACCTAGGAGATAATGTTGTAAATCCGTCAAAATCAATACAGTAGGTACAGCTTTCCGAAATGTCAGCTACCCACATGAACAACAATATTTAATGAGCTTCAACATTTCCACGCTTCAGTGGGTATTCAATTTATGTGTAAGTAAATTCAAGAGAGGTAGGTATAGGTATGTTGTTACTACGTTGATAATGTAGCGAGTGTCAAAACATTAATCTTGACTTTCCCCGCACGTCTCCCGCCTTTTCATTTAACCCACTTATACTCAGAGTTAATTTTTAACTTTTCTGTTTCATCTTTACCTGATTAATACATCGTAGAGTCAACTTACCCCTTTGCGAAAAAAGTAGGAATAGTTAGCACAGCATTCTCGACCTAGAAACTTTGGTTCATAACTAAAATCTGCACCTCATTAGGTACTTCATTCAAAGTTGCGTGAGTGATGGCTGTTACTGAGGGTTGGCTTTTAAAACAAAATCAAATAAAAAAACACGCACACGACTGTATTCACCACCGATGGAATTCCTGAGATAGGTACAAGCTCAGTGAGTAGGTCTTTGAGGATAACAAGAAAGGGGAAGTCAGAGATACGTCCATATTTGACACATGCCTCCGTTTTGCGAATATTTAGTAATTCAGTAAAACAGAGATCACGAGTGGATATACCTAAAAATAACAATTTCACTCCATCTATCATGGTGTGCTTTTATATTATTTTCTTAAAAGTGCAAAGTAAGCTATATTACTGTAAAGTTTCATCAAAATCCGTTCAGTAAGTAATTTTTGCGTGAAACAGTAACAAACATCCATCCTCACAAACTTCGCGTTTATAATAGTAGTATGAAGTAGGATTATTATCCTTCAAAGTTCAAGACTTCTATTGGAAAGTTAAACTATAAGAAACACACATGAAACTTAGTACATTACAGAATTGTTCATAATTTTAATGTATTTAATTAAATTTGGCATAACATTGCAGATCTTGATCTGGGTGTTGTACATTGCTGTGCTTAAATGTATCTTTTTTACACAGCATTATCTAGCCCAACTTATCAGGCTTGTATTATGGGAACTAAACGACTGATACACTACTTATATACTTGTTTTTGTAAAAACATACGTATTCTACATAGAAAACACCCAGACCCGAGACAAATATTTGCAGATCATACAACCATTTGTCTCGCGGCGGGAATCGAGCCCGCAACCTCCTGCTTCTCAAGCGAACGTACCAGGGACCAAGGTTTCAGATGTATATTAATCGTGTTACCCGCTCAAGTTACCTTCCTACCTTGGGTGCTACATAAACTGGTTGCTTTGTAATAATACGAATAACCAACGTTTCTGCTCTGTGTTGTGACTTTAGATGCAATTCGATTATGCACAATGTGAAGATAGATTTAAGCCTAGCAAGACTACTGACCGTAACCCTGTAAATGCTTTATAAATAAATAAACCTTTTCATATTGTGAAAACGGGAATTTTCACGTACCACACTATCGGTGAAGGCACCGACTAAGTTTCGACTCATTCCGAGATTCTTCATCAGAGTGAGTGATCGCGGCGAAAGCTTTACTATAGGTACATATTACTTTTACCCACCACTAGCAACTGTCTTTAAAAATTAACTGAATTGTTTCTCACGTGGTCAGTTCTACGTGTTCATTAGCCAACAGCACCTCCCTAGTTGTCAGTAGACATTATCACGTACCAACTTGTATTGGTAACTGCATGGCAGCTCCTTTAACTTTGTTTGTGGTGTATGAATCTTGCTATCGGTTGTGTTCAACTATTAATGAAAATGTGAAAAATTGCCTCGGCAGACATAGATAAAATCGAGTAGTTTATCGTGTTAATGTTAGGCAAGATTCTGCTGGAAATTTGACTCTACATAAACACATATTAAAAGGTTTATTATTTTGAATATTATGTATTATTATTATAACCCCGCTTCTGACACTGATGACGCCAGTGCCGAAGTTGGTTAGCGGCCTAATATTGTGAGATACCTTGGTTGTGAAGTACTAAGTACATTATCACTTTACTCAAATCAGATGGAATTTCTATCTAAGCTCTGTCTTAAAACAACAAGCTTTTTCTCCCTACTTGAGAAATCCGGATAAGAGGGCAACTAAAGGCAAAGCGCAGAATAAACAAGTCATCCGAGCCATTCACGAACTTTCATTTTCTTTTTACGCATTACTAGATTACTACACCGGCTTCGCTCCTGTCGTACCCGGATATAAAGGATAAAAGGTTGTTCAGCATACTAACAAAGTTTACAAGCATTCAAAAATCCGTCCGTTCATACATAATAATGTAGGTGCCCCAGAATATGTATTTAATATTCTAGGACACTATTCTGTATGTTCTGATGTATACTATTCTTCAACTTCTTAGACTTTTCGAAAATAATAAATCAGCTGTTTGGGCAATTTGAAGAGAACCAGCAGTTTAGATACCGGCTGACGATGATATATTTAATTTTATGAGACTTCCATTATCTATTAGGTAGGAAGTTAAATATCACGAAATGCCTTAAAAACTTTTACGACGACCTCTGTGGCGCAGTGGGCGAAGGTCCGCCTGAGACGCAGAAGGTTGTGGGTTCAATTCCCGCCACGGGACAAATGTTTGTATCTGCAAATATTGGTCTGGGTGTTTTCTATGTATATTGTGTATGTATTTACAAAAAATATGTATATAAGTAGTATATCAGTCATGTAGTTCCCATAATACAAGCTCTGCTTAGTTTGGGGCTAGATGATGCTGTGTGAAAATGTCCAGCGTTATTTATTATATACTTTTGCTCTCAAAATGCTTTTTTCTTTGACCTAAAAGCCGCGAGCAACTAGGACCCTATAAACTAGTTATCGGTATTCAGATGAAATGGGAAATACCTACAGTTGTGTAAAAATTTACGGATGTGAGTCTGTAAAATTGGAATGGACAGAGCTGTGGTCCACTATAGTAACACGAAAACTCATTAATATCCAAGTAACAATAATTATTGAGGTAGTGACGAAGAGTAACATCACGATTAATTTTTGTCGGCTTCCGCTGTGAAAGTTCCTACCTAATTTTGAAGTATAAGATACCTACCTAGCGGGTTCTTATTATAAGGCTTCCGAAAAACCGAGAGTGCGCTCAATGTAGTGAGCACGCTATCAAAATGTTCTACTAATCATTATCGTTTTTCGTCACAAATGTCAAAAATCAACCAAGATCAAATAGATGATAAATTAAAGATTAGCCAAAATGTCATTACATTTAGCGATTAGCGATGTCAATATTAGATAACTTTTGCCGTGATACCCGTGACGTATATTTCCATCATTGATTACAGAGCCACCTAGTGATTTATGTCGATAAAACCTATCTAAGAACCATTCTTGAAGCGATAATAAAAACAATTCACTGTTTCACACAGCAAATCTAGCCCCGAGGTAAACAGATATGACTTGTGTTATGAGAACTACATGACTGATATACTACTTTTATTCTTTTTTCTGTATATACATACATATTATACTTAGAAAACACCCAGATCCGAGACAAATATTTGCAGATCATACAAATGTTTGTCCCTCGGTAGGAATCTAACCCTCAACCTTCTGCGTCTCAGGCGGGTCCTATGCTCACTGCGTCACAGAGCTCGTCAAAGCGATACAAATCAATAGCAAAAAACACATTAAACTCTGATAAGTCGTATCGGAGTTAAATGCTTATAGAAAAACGGGACAATTGCGAGTTAGACTCGCCTACCGAGGGTTCCGTAAATTTGTAGGTACATATTATAAATAGTTTAGGAATCGAGTCTCGCAGTTTTTTTCCGAGCTTTTCCCAAAATTCAGTTTCCAAAACTACGAGCAATAACAAATGTATAGTTTTCAGATTTTTCCCTGTACTTGTAGTATAAGACGATATTACTTACCAAATTTCATAGTTGACCAACGGAACGTATTTATAAATTTTGTGCGTTTGAACAACTTTTTCGACAAACGACAGTATTTCGATTATCAGTTCTTGCTCGGGTTACAGTTGTAAATCTAACAAACGGTCATAGGGAGAAAGCGTGCTCTTGTTATTTCGACCGTGCTGAACATATTTCATCCTACCACTATTATAAACGCGAAAGTTTGCGAGGAAAGATGTTTGTTACTCATTCACGCAAAAACTACTGAACGGATTATAATGAAACTTTACTGTAATATAGTTATAAAATACCATACTGTACATTAATTGTATTTGTGCCACGAATACTTGCTATTGAAACTTGCTTACGAACAACGCTACTATAGGTACGGTAAAGTCTTTATTTATAGCTTCATTGATAGGAGTTTCCCTGCGTCTGCCAGGCTGACGTAAAAACCAGCTAGTTAGTTGAGTTTACACAAACACTGGGGGCTTGTTAACTGTAACTCAACTTGTTAATTTTGTTGCGGTGCTCTGTTACCGTTTGTCACAAGTTCACAACTCGCTATTTAAAATTTGTTTGGCATGTATGTGGACGCCGACTTCAAATGCTGTATGAACCGTTGCGTGAGATAGGTAGGAAGCACGTTAGGCCACTTTTGCCACATTTCATTGCCAGGGCGACCAATTCGAGATTCAGTGATATCGTATAAATACTAGTATAATTACAGGTTGCAGGAGGTCGGTAGGTGGAAGTAGACAATCTTTCGTCATGGCACTCTCTTGGGGCCCTATTCATCAACGCTGATGATTATTACGATTACAAAAAACTATCAAGTGCGTGTCGGACCACGAGAAGTGTAGGGTTCCGTAGTTGCCCGTCACAATATGCGGACTTAAAGGGGGCTTTTACATAACTAACAACTTCATCTACGTAATTTTCAATGGACATTTTCCTTTTTACTTCTCCAAGTACATTTTATAAGTTATTCGACTATTACTCGTTAACTTGTAAAGCCTACTTAACCTATTTAAAGATCAATATTCGCGTCCCTGAATCGAAAAATGGTTTTCACACACCCGCAATAATTTAATTCTTTGACTAGTACTATTTTTCTATAAATGAGTTCACCTCGTTCGATTGGCACCACACTAGAGCTGAATGAAGGTTCATCAAAAAAATAACCAAACAGAGTTTGTTTCCTGATTCTCCTTGGCTTGGTCGCGCGAGGAATCGGCTTAATTCTCCTTCAAATTTTATATTCACGTTATTTTAAAATTTACGTTTCTATTGGATCATTGTGATTTCAATGAATAAAAACCTATTGACTTTGACTTTGTCTTTGACAATATTTTTAAAAACTATCCAACGACACACCACACTATGGGAAAAACGAGAAAAAAAAACATCCCCACTTTAAGTGTAGGAGTTAGTTATACCCTAAATATGGCAAAACCAGGCGTTAGGCGTAGTAGGCGTTGTTGACTACGGAACCCTAAAAACCGGTACAATGCGGGTTGCACTCGCGCACATCAAAATATACTCTAATTCTTTGGTAATAACAACATTTTGGAAATAGGCATATTATTTTATTAAAAAAAAACTGTTACCAATTTTGGACTCTCACAAAATACCTACGTATACCACTTATCTCGTTTTTACATCAAAGAAAGTTACAAAGATAAGTTGGAATCTGGCAGGAATCCAGTTACATTGATATTTACAAAGTGTGCCAGAAATGTGAGTTGGTCTGGCTGCAACACAGTATACAGTTTTGTAGTCATTAAAAAAACCTGCCAAGTCTCGTGCACTAAGGGGTCCGTAACACCGTACAATATAAACACTAAAGGACATTTCCTTAAAATATTTTATTTAGCAGTTGTTTAACTAAACACTCCTTTTTCTCTCTCTGATGTTTCTCATTTCAAATTGATTTTTCTTATTATTTGCTATGGTAAAGGTTATAAGTAAAACGCAGATTCTATGAAAAGTTTAAATGGTTATATATGACTGTTAAAAATAAACGGCTCTATGTCGGACAGACAGAGAGCGTGCTTAGTAATAGTGTATAATTTGGTACCCTTCAGGAACTCTTAAAAAGGAGACGATTCAATGTCATCAATTCTCGTGTTGCTTTAGTTTAGACTGAAAATGTACACTTCCTTGCAAATGTAAGTATTTACAAATTTACGCGGATGTAAGTATTTACAAAAAAAAGAATTACCTATATAAGTAGTATATCAGTCATGTAGTTCCCATTATACATGCTCTGCTTAGTTTGGGACTAGATAATGCTGTGTGAAAATGTCCAGCATAAAAATAAAAATAAACCTGCTTAACGACAACTAACGTTTTTGATATTTAATAACAAAATGTTCATTTAAGTCGAGATGTCACGTAGAGCTGAAAATCTTTCATCCATCCACTGCAAAAAGGTACCACCCAGACCTTTTGAACCAAAATTATAAATCAATACTATTCGAATAGAAATGTAAGGTGTTAATATTATCAGACACTGAGAGAGGGTGGTTGCAGCTATTTTTGTTTCAAGGGATATGCCGGGGGTGGGTGAATGGGCGCAATTAAAAAAAGAGGTTCCCCAGCAGGCAAATGTAATTTTTGCAATCAGCAATAGGCGTATGCAATAATTGCGCTAACTGGTGCAGTCAAAATGAGATCTAACAGCAACCACTATTATTATATCGATGACCATAAAAATAAAATCATCTTCTATACTTAGTCAACAACACAGGCGGACAACCAGGCATAATATAAAGTATTCCAAGGTTCATGATTGATTGCTGTCGTGATTGCAGTCGCTATTGCTACTGCTATTGTTCTAATAAATAAATATTAACATGTAAAATTAAGTAATAGGGCTTTAAACACTTTAGTCCTTTAGTTAGGTTACGGTTTTATGACACAGTTTTATTATACAGAACAGGTTTCTGAGTTCAGAAATTGAACAGTTTCCAATCATTTTAGTTTTTAATAAAGGCCGTAATCAAATAACCTTGTTGATCAAAACTTTAAAATTAAAGCTTTAAACTTTTTGGAGAGTAAAATATACGCATGCTTAGAAACTTCTTTTGAAAAGTTTCTAATCATACCACTAATTGAATGTCACGCCCCATTGCTTCGGCGTAGCTTAGAAAGTCGTTAACTACGTTCGTTTTAGCTATTATAAAAAGTCAAGACCTCACAGATTTTAATTTCAGCTAATGCCAAGGGTGTTTTATCATAAGTTCAGTAGCGACACTGGGATAGTGACGACCGATTAGGTATTTCATATCAATAATAAGCCTTTTTCAGTAAAAAAACCTTTGGAATATTTTAATGACACTAAATTTTTCCCAAACGGTAGCCAATTATAAAATAAATGTCCACATCTTTTCCGGCTAAGCGCGTTTTCCAGTCTGTCACGTCTGTAAATTGTTCATGTAGATTCGATGCCTGTGTGCTACACCTGTGTGCATGTTGATCGACGGTCGTCTGTTTGGTCTATGGCAAAGGTCTACGCTTGTGTCTGTGTGGAATCCGTGGAATCTACGTTAGTGTGAATGTTGTGAAAGCTTCGCTCGCTGTGTGGGTGTCACGTGTAAACGCCACCACCCTCTTGATTCTGCACTCCTGGTACTCCGCTCTCTCCGCTGTAAACGATCTAGTTTGCGAGAACTTTGAAGCGGAAAATTTATCTGACAAGCAAACGAAGAGTACATTAAATGTTCAGATAATTATAATGAGGTGTTTATTGCTTATTCATTCTAATTAAAAATCAATAAGCATTATAATTCTGAAAAACTGTGGGTTATTGCTGTTTAAACTTTGTAGTATCAGAATAAATCAGTAATTATTCTTTGAACTTTATCAATACTCAATTGTATAGCTATATTCGTTCTTGCGACAGATATGTCAACATATCTGTAAACGAATGTTTTAGTTACTTAGAGATCGCTATAAGCGATAAGACCGCCCATTGTACTACCGTGATTAGCTTGTAATTGGCTCCGTTTGAATTAGTAAGTGTTGCTTATTATTTGGTGTACAATAAAGAGTTATAAGACTTATGGTTGTTCAACCATAATACTAGTTACCAAATATATTCTCAAAATACAGTATCTAGGGTTAATTACCTAGAATAACAGCTTGTCTAGCAACACGTATCGATGCTTGAAAGTTAAAACAGCAATCAAGCCCCTTCACGGATGACCGTAACCGCGGGTACAGCAAACTACAAGCGCTCTACGATAAACCAAGCCAAACTAGCGGGACCGCTACGCTTTGCTACGAGGCGACGACGCGCTTTCCCACCCACTTTGTAGCCTTCATATGTAATATTCCCGCACGTGTCTCTATTCCTTGATTAGTGAGATTCAATCCTTATTACGTAAGTACAAGTCAGTCATTCGAATGCGCAAGCTAATGCCGTCGTTCGTCGTCAGAATATGGGTATAATTGACGTGCTTGATTGGCATTTCAATTGAAGCTCGTTGGATCAGTTCATTAATGATTACTGATTACATAGGTAATCAGTAAACATTACTATAGACTAATGTTTACAATAATACTTTATTTTGTGTTTCCTCTTGTTTAAATTTATATTAAGACGCATAATTGAGCTGATTGGTCTTATTCCATGTGTTATTTTTTCAGTAGAGGCACTAATATAAATGTTCAAAGAAAACATTATAAATAAAAAAAGACCCAACAAACACATGACCGGAAAATCTGACCTAATCTGACCCCACACTAGAATTTCCTGTATCCTGTATCAGTAACTACGATACCACAATACCCAGACACGGAACAAATATCTGCAGGCAAACATTTGTCCCGTTGCGGGAATCGAACCCGCACTTCTTGCATAGCAGCCGGCTACTCTCCCGTCGCTCTGCCACGGTCGTCAATGATGTAATTATGTTATAGAATATAAATAGATTACTTTTATATGATTTTTTTATCATAATTCTATAATCTCTATAAAAAAATAAACATTTAATTTATTACAGCTACATAGCTATCTAAAAAAATCCCAAAGGAACGCTGTTTTTTAAATTAACGCAATTGTAATATTTTAGTACTAAAATGTCGAGAAAGATTTAATTACTATCATATTATTTTACCTACAAACTGTTCATTTTTCTTTGAAAAATAATAATGAAAAATATGCCAATATTAATAATATTTTTCTTCGGTTCATCAAAAATTAAAACTGCAAAACAAAATGCAAATTAGGTGGATAGTAAGCAAAGGGAGGGGAACTTTCAGAGCAGTTTTTTTTTTTAATTAGCCCTTTGCATGTGTAATAAACAGTGCTAGATCGTACTATTATGCCCACCGAGTGTCGGAAAATAATTATGCCGCACTTACCGGCAAGTTAAGTTCCGGGGATGATTAATATTTTATTTTCTTTGTGATTTTGTATAGCTAGGATTTCAATTTTAATCACATACATTTAAAATTGGAGAAAGATAATATCAATGTTGGCGTAGTAGCTAATAATAATTAACGACTTTTTTTATAATAAATTCAATTGTTAATGTCATGATATCTGTCAGATATGTGAAATGGTTAAACTTTAGTCTACACGATTATAATTTATCAATTGGCAATATAAACCGTATCGCTTCTGCAACACAAACACTCTATTAGACTGCGATGCATTTCCCCAAGCCAGCATACCATAAGGGAGGACGCATGGTATACTGGCTTGGGGAAATGTATCAGTTTTCAAGGATTGCAAGGATGTCTTTTCTACCATTGATGAATGAGTGAAAATACGCATGGCATACAGCATTGGCAGATGTATTCCGCTCAATTGTCATACGGTTTTATTGCATAAGCAGCCGACTTGAGTTTTCCCACAATACTGTCAATATCGTAGTTCCAAGTCAATTTACTGTCAGTTTGGATACGTAAAAAGTTTATGTGACTCATTTTATTGATTGAATATTTTACAATTATTTTATCAACGTTATAGAGTAAATTGTTGTGCTCTCAAATGGACAAGTAGGTTAACGAGGAATTCAAATAGAAAATTATTGCTAAAATAGAAACATCTTCCAAGCTAAATTATTTTATTTCAGATAGCACATACCACAATTCTTATGATTAAATTTCTAGGTTTTATTCGGGTAATTTTAATGACGTAGGTATGTGGCACAGATAAAACTAGCTGAATTAATCTAGCCCAAACTTCTAGGTTACAACAGCAGACGTTATTCACTTTAGGGACGTGCTAAATTTGGTTCCTAACAGACGAACTGAGAGCTGATTTTTTGAATCGATGCCAAAGAGGCCGATTGTATCTTTACATTTTACAAGACGCGCAGTCAGCAATTTATCTGACTTTTTAGGGTTTCGTACCAAAAGGGTGCTAACTGGTCCTCATCGTCCGTTCATTTGTGTGTCTGTCTTTCCAGTTGTCTGCCTGTGACAAGGATATATTTTCAACCTTTATATGAAACAGGTTCATTTTTTTTAAAGATCCTTAAGTTACTAACCTCTATCAAGCTATTCATAAAAATCAACAAATCCAAAGCCCTGTAAGGCCCGTAAGTTGTAGCCCGCGGCTTCGCCCGCGTGGTATGTTAATTAAAATAGCATATGATCGTCTCCAGGCTTCAAACTATGTCCACCAACTTTTGAATGAATCGAACCAAGGTTTACAATTTATACAAAGTTTAGAACTGAATTGCACACCCCTTAAAGGGTAGTTTTGAAAAAATAAAAAATACGTGTTTCGTTATTTACTTTAAAGTTTGTACAGAGTTCTGAGCGAATCAAACAATTTTTTTTTTTCATAGAAACTTCACCACTTCACCAGTTTAACCCCGTTAGGGATTGATTTTCGAAAATAAGATATTCCTATGTGTTATTTCAGAACCTAAACTATCTACATTCCAAATTTCATCAAAACCGGTTTAGTAGTTACAGAGATACGTGATAAGAAACATTCACACAAACAGACTTTCGCATTTATTATATTAGTAGGACATGCACAAGGCAGTATATTTTAAACCGTAATGTTTCCATTTTTTTTATGTATGGTCATGGCTCCTATATTATTCGCAGATAATAAAAATAGTAATATCTAATAAAATAATATTTATTTTGAATGGTTATACAAAAGTTTTTTTGTTAACGTTGACTCAGACTCAACATGATTACAAATTCATGATTCGAATAAAAACATTCTTGAATTGCAGTAGAATTATTTTCAATCGATAGGTAGTTATTTGTTTTGTTAAACAGAAACTTGCGACGAAAATCGTGACGCGTACACCTTGATATCAATTATATTTTTACCCATCATGGAAAAAATACTGGTAGGTATAGGTATGTGTATGGGGTAACAAGTTATTATATCTTTTGTAGGTATATTTGAATATTTTTGTTCCGATTTGGCTTTACCGATTGTTACGCAGGTTCTTGCAATCATTTTTTATGACCTCAAGAAAGGTTTGTTTAGACTGCAACAGATGACTGAAAAAAAACTTTGTCATTCCAAGCCACAGCAGCTAACCCTAAGCCTGATGTAGCAGAAAACTTTTTAGTTTATACCTTATTAATATTGTATTCATGTGTAAACTGTTGGTGAACCTAATAAATAAATAAACTCTAATAGATCATGAGTTCTGTTACTGTTCTCAACTCTATCAACCGAGTACCCGAATTGGTCATAAAATAACGTAGGTATTCTGCCAGGCTACGAAATTGTTTCAATTATAATTATTCATAACTTATTTCAATCCTATTACTCACTAAGATGGGGTAGTTCTAAGCCTATTGTAGTGATTCATATCGATCCATTTTTTTATATAAAACTTGTCAAAGTTCTGTTGGGCCTGGGCCCAACGCAATATCGCGATGCATCGATCGTTGCGAATTCGCATCGCAAGTGTGTCGGTGGCCCTATCAATCTATGTGAGTTGTCCACTTAAAAATGTAATGTTAGCCAGCTGTCCATTGGGGTACGGAACAGCGGACGTGAAGAATAATACGCATTATCTCATATGTGTGAACAATGGCGTGGCCAATTGTTTTTTGAAACATTTTGTGCAAAACAAACCTAATACAGACATCAATACATATTCATTAGTATGCGTTGGTCAGTACCTATCTTCCTTAAATGTTATAACTAATTTGCAGAATATCGATAAAAATATGTACCAACTTTTATCAATATCCAGCATAACTTAGGTTATTCATTTTTAAAGTGTTTGCCTCGCATCTGATTATATTACCTTATCTCTTTTTGCCAAAGCCAACCTGGGCTTTCGCGATATAGGCTAAACCTATGCGGAGCTCACTGTCCAAACTATATTTCAGGTAAGTACATATTATTTTTTCAAAAAAAATAATATAAGTAACCAGATAGGAAGCTCTGTTTCTCTGTTTTGTGTAGCTAACTAAGTAGGTGCATTTAATATTTTAGCCAAGAGTTAATTTATTTCTTCAATACAAAATACGTAGATTGCGTACCGAATTTGCTACAAAAAACTTTTGCAAAACCTAGTGTAGGTTTTGTTTAAGTTCTTACTATTTACGTAGTTGCCTCGTCAGGGTAATCAAACCTTTCAATTAAATCAACCTGAAGTTCCGTATGCTATCAACTTCTGCAGTTCGTTTGCTGCAATCGCAATCCAATGCTGCGACAAAGGAATTCGCAATAGAATTAACAAAGTCTGGATGGTCAGTTGTGTACAGAACCCTTAGCACGTGTTTTTTGCTCAATCGCATTTTTATACTGCATAAACATTATGCAGAAGCATGCAGCATTGCGCTAGAAACCCGTGCTAAAGGTTCAGTATCACCAGTCGACTCACGTACCAAATAGTTACATCAATGTGACCACATCGACTCATCCGCTTCAGTCTGTGGGATTTAATGCTATCACCAACATTTGCATGTCACAGGGTGAGGTACCCCAAGGCACTGCATTACGAAACAGATTGTATTCTGATGCAATATACCTGGATAATTAAATTTTCGTTGCACACACGACTATTGTTCAAAGAAATAGTAGATAATTGATTGCTACTTTAATGAATAATATAATCAGAAAATACTTAATTCAGTTACCTAGTGACTTCTTACTTCCTATGCAATTAGAAGTAACGGCTGATATCAAGCTATATATTAGGTACTTTACCTTTGACATAGATATTATAATATGCATCACTCTAAGCGTGAAATATACGCTTGCGGCGTTTACTCCAATAGTAATCTTAATCAAAATTATAGTTTTTGATTTCTAAGATGTCTACAGGTCATCCCGGCATATTTATACAATCCCTATTAGGTATAGGGATTGTATAAATATGCCTAGGGGATTTTAGTAATTAATATTGTCCTACCAGTTTCCGAAATTCAGCTAAATTAACTGAAGAAATTACTATATCTGCTCTTTCCGGTATTTTAATAAGTCAGCTATCTTCTATCCTATCCTTTCTATCCTATCTTCTTAAACTTGCTTTTGAACTTCCTGGCCCCTTTTAGGTTAGTAGGTACTGACATATTTTCGTAGAACACTCCGTATAAATAAAGGTACTGGATTTTCTAATAATGCAGAACTATTTCAAAATCCTAATTCAGACAATAATTTATGACAAAGAAATTGGCTTCCAGTAGTATCAACGACATGACATTTAAGGTCCTATGCCAAATGTCCGTATGTCCGTCGGTATGTCTGTTCTGTATCACATACCTATTTCTCCTTTAGATTTTATTGTATGGAGATAGGTACCTATATAAGACGATCTAAACCAGTATATTGTAAACCAGTTCTAGAAAAGAAAACAAAGAAAACCTCCAATAAGTTCTTAAAATTTTAAAGTTTTAAAAAATTTAAAGCAGAATAACGTAGAATAACAGCCTCCATTTATGAAATCATTATATCAAAGTAGCTAAAGATGTGCTTTATTCCTCGATTTCTTATACTAACCGGACTTCAATTGTTAACTTTAGGGATATTATCAGGCATTAGTATCCAACCGAAGCTGCGAAGGTTTGGTTTCGGCCAGTTTTGGACATAAAATCTAGTTTCGGCCACAGTTTCGGTTTCAGCCAGAATTCGGCCGCGCCTCAAGTTCGTGGCTCGTATGTGCACGCCAGTTGAGTTCGCCGGGGCCTGGTTGTGTTGAGGTTTATGCGCAAGATAATACAAAAACACAAACACAGGCAAAAACACATGCGTTTTTTCTTTATACTTCTTGTATGTTATACTTCTTATATTTTTATAGCATTTACTAGGTATTGAAGGTCTATAATTTAAGTTTTTCTCTCGAATTTATGTATGATGAGAATGATGAACCTAAACATAAAAAGAGGTTATGTTTGATCCACACATTACTTATATTATGATTAGATGAGATTTATTTATAAAAAACTGAGTAGGTAAAATAGTAATATCTTCAAACCTATGTTTGGTTTGTCTAGGATTTGTGATTAGGTAATTACTGTTGGATTACACTTTGTACCCGTGTCACCTGCAGTGATTCAATTATGTGTTATCGTTACTTACTTGATTTTACCCTGAGAAATAGCGTAGGTAAAGCTCGTGCGAATAAACTAGTTACCCCATCAGTTGAACTCATTCCCGCTTATTGTGTGACGTGCTTAGTCAATTTGGACAGGTAGTGCGTTTGAGGCCTTTCACACATGATACCTATTCACAAGCTACGCGACTGCAACGTAAGCCTGTCATGTAAATTTTGACTCAAAAGAGAAATAAACAAAAATGGTCGCCCCAAAATAAAAGTTTTTAAAATAGGATGCCTTCCACTTGACACGTTAGATGTGCCGTTATTTTAGGGTCCACCTAAAATTTCGCACATTACCTAAGATCGAGGCCGAAGATTCGGTTTCGGCTGAAAACCCTTTTTCGATCGGCCACTAGCAGGCATACAACCAACATAACGTGGCTTGAAACGTCTTGAACAGTTTTAGATTTTTTTTAATACTTTTTTTCTTATTTTTTGTCTGATGATAGGAAGGTAAATTGATAGTTTTATCTCTCAGTGAAGATACGTATAAGCGCGGAACCTACATACCCGATGCATTTTGACTGGAGGCTGAATTCAAAACCAGCCTTTGTGTTGTGGCCGTATATGTAGGGGATATACAGATAATTGACCATTTAGCGTGTAGCGCGTTACAGGTACCGGAGTCCATAGCCTTGAGCGGTATGCGACCATCAACGGTATGGGACACATCCACGGATTTGCATAACAAAGAACATCTACGGTCGTCTGTTTGTGTAACATTGGATTTGTTCCATGAATTTCATAGAAGGATCCGTGCCGATTGCGGAATAATTACATATAATGGGTGCCATAAAACTACCTACTCCTGAAAACCGAAGGCACAAGCACAGCTATAGGCCCTAAATGAACACAAATGCATCGCTTAATGTTAAATATATGGTTATCTTTGTATAAGTCCTGCTTCTCGAAATATCGTTTTTGCAAGAAAACCCTTCAATCCTGTAAATGCACCTCAAATAAACCCAAAATCAATCAAGATAACGAAACTTTTATTTTGAAAAATGATAGAAGGTAAAATATTAAAGGCCTCCGGAAATTTAAGGAAAATATTTGGAGTAGGTACCGAATTTCATAAAAATATGTTGCTACTTCCGAAAGAACAAAAGTAATCGCTAATCAAGTTAGACAAATTAAACAGCCTTCTGTACAAAATAGTTCGAGTGAAGTAAAACGTTTAAAGTATTTAGGGATGACGTGTTTTTTGAAAAGTTTTCCTTTTATTGAAGCAACATCAACTTATCGATTGGTTCAGTACTTTGATTTATTATAAACTAGTTGTTGCCCGCGGCTTCGTCCGCGTGGTATGTTAATAAAAATAGCATATGACCGGCTCCAAGCTTCAAACTATGTCCACCAACTTTTGAATGAATCGAACCAAGGATTACAATTTATACAAAGTTTAGAACTCAATTGCACACCCCCAAATAGTAGTTTTGAAAAAATTAAAAATACGTTTTTCATTATTTATTTTAAAGTTTATGTGTACCGAGTTTTGAGTGAATAAAACCAAGGAATATTTTTTCCATAGAAACTTTACCACCCTGTTTAACCCCCTTAGGGGTTGATTTTCGAAAATAAGATTAGCCTATGTGTTGTTATTCCAGAACCTAAACTATCTACATTCCAAATTTATTCAAAACCGGTTTAGTAGTTACGGAGATAGGTACGTGGTAACAAACATTCACATACACCGACTTTCGCATTTATTATATTAGTAGGATTTCACAATGAATAATTTAATAAATAATTTCATAATGTGACATTTTATTTCAGTATAAAAGTCTAATTTGGAATATAATAGGACTTAAACCCTCAGTACTTACGTCATTTTCATAATGTTGCTAAATTAAAGAGGGCACTGTAACCCTCATTTATCCAACGTAAAGGTACCTACTTATCTATTGGCCTAACAATTTGCTTCTAAAGTGAGTAGGTAGGTAATACCTTAACGCTTTGAAAGTATTATTATAAGCCACTTTTCTACGCCACCGTAAGTAATGGGGTAATTTTTACAGGTTGATAAATTACAAGGCGATGTCTATCGTAAATTATATTATTAATTAGCTGCTTTGAAGGATTGATAACCCAAGCTTTATTCCCACGCTTCATTGAACTATTCCAGTAGCAAGTTGAAGCTAAACAATTTTACGCAGCCTGTTTCCTTGTTAGGTGTTGCTTGTTTCCAACTGTGTCAACCATCGACAGAACACCTAATATTCAGTAATTATGCTTTGATTTAGCTCCATTTCATCTATGCAGGTATCTACAAGCAGTGTTACAAACAGTGTTGGCAATTACTTCTAACGCAGGCCTATAGAAAGCTGTTACTACAAACGTAATGATAAAAGTAAGTAGGTAGGTAAGTAAGTATTCAATTTTCTTATCAACTTGTATCGACATGACATGGGACACCTGGTAAATAACATCCATCAGCGCTTAGCTGAAAGTGTCCAATATATTCGGGCTCAGTGCCACTCGATTGTTTAACACATTGCTGGGGGTCTACTCTACAAACCGATAAACGATATATCGCTGCAATTATCGTGCTAAACCTACTCTACGTTACATCGTTTCGACTATCATTTGAACGAAGAAACGACCGACATTACTTTTGACAATCGATGTCGTAACCCTACTCCGGCATCACTAAAAACGATACGATAATTTGAATTTGACAACGAAACAAATGTCAACCGACGAACTTATCAACGATGCCCTTGATGCTATCGTGCGCATTATCGTTTCGGGTTATATTGTTGTGTTTTCTGATAAAATCATCTCCATTTCGTTTACCGGACTCCGAATCTTTTATACCTTCGAGCCCTGCTGCCTACTGGACTCTCTGCATTCTTTTCATTCGACCTCGGCCGGCTGCACTACGGGCTCTTGATTTGCCTCTTGTTTTGGAATAATGGCGAGATTTATGCTTGCCATGGAAGCCATCCACGAGGAAAAGGCTTTACAAAAACAACAATTTAAAGTGACGAGGGACCAGTTGGATTTGAACAAAATTCCCGACTATAATTTCATCGGGAATTATAAACATAGTAAAAGTTTGTTTGAAAGTAAACTTGTATATTTTTTTTTTAACTTCATGATTTTTTTTAATAATAAGAAATAAAATTGTTGTTAAAATAGTGCTTTAAACTTTAATGCTGTGTGTACCAGTATCTTTTTAATAAACAAATTTGAATATTCACCCCGACGAATTTTTGCTTCAACTTCAACTTCTTAATTATGGCTTCTGTGGCTAGTTGTCAAAAGAATTTTACTTGTAAAGTTTTCAAATCACAGGCGGGTTTGTTGATTTGACATTTGTCGTTGTCACTTCATTTACTTTCATAGATAATTGTTATCATTTTGCCTAAAAAGTGACATAAACAGTCAAGCAAAAAGATTTAGGCTAAATGTCTATTATCCAAGCCTTTAGATTTTCTTATCATTCGTTCCGAAGATTCGATACATATTGTCTATGCTTTCGACAGACGACAAAGATTGCGAACATTTTTGAGAGTAGGGTACGGCCGAATAATTCGGAGCACTGTCGTATCGTAACGATAATGTCGATATCGTTTTACGGAGTAGACCCCCTGATTATAGGCGAAGATGCGGGTTCGATAAACTTTTGTAAATCAGTCTACTTATTTTTCCACCTGTCATTTTTACTCGTACGAATAACTTTGAATAAAAATAGTTTATTTCCATCGGTGCTATTCAAGAGTCTGTGGTTTAATTGTCAATTGACAATTAAACCCACAGCAGCAGTGATAGAGTCCGTAATGTGAATTGTTATTTTTGTCACGTAAATATACGCTAGGGGAAATATGAGCTGTGAAATTTTTACACATTTTAGGGTTCCGGATAAACCAATGGTGCAATGGGACCCTAATTTCTCTCAGTGGTTTTCTATTAGTTCGTCCATCCGTGCATCAACACCAAAGCGCTGAAGTGTACCTTCATAACAGTTTTAAACCTTCATAACAGTTTTAAACGTTTTATTAATTTAATTTTCGACTGCTATGTAAGGAACTGACTTGCGCAGTTAGTTATGTCTATATAAAAACCTGTCTGCTACGTCAATTACAGTAGTCACATTGGTCGTTAAGTATTCTTAATAACAAATTATTAAACTGCGCGCAAGTAGGTAACAGTTGGAACAATTCAAATGTTTATTTTAGGGATATAGTCGCAATAATTTTCAATATGCATAGCGTACGCAATATTTTAAACTATTTCAACGATACCACATCATAAGCATCTGCCCAATACAACATTTATAAATCCACTTCTATGTTATATATATTTTCCGTTTAAGAAAATTTTACACTTTTTACCTGTGAATTGGCTAGCCAGGAAACTGCCAGGCGGGATATTTTCATCATTGTGATCTTTAAAGCTACCGTTCTGAATTAGTTTCATCATTAAACAAACATTTTTAAACTTGGGCTGACTTTAAAAACCTCCAGAGTAGGTAGCAGGCAACCATAGCTGGTTGTAGACTTAAAATGGTTTTCTTAGGATAGAGCAAAGTTACGATTGAAATCCAGGTGAGATAATTATAATAATAATAATAATATATAATGCTTGACATTTTTCACACAGCGTCATCTAGCCCCAAACTAAGCAGAGCTTGTATTATGGGAACTACATGACTGATATACTACTAATATACTTTTTTTTGTAAATACATACATATTATACATAGAAAAACACCCAGACCCGGAACAAATATTTGCAGATCTTACAAACATTCGTCCCGTGACAGAAATCGAATCCGCAACCTTCTGCGTCTGAGGCGGACCTTCGCCCACTGCGCCACAGAGGTCGTCATCAATTGGGGGTTGGTTTTCTTAAAAATAGACTTCTTTTAGGATACGGAATGGCAACCTATGAAGTAGGTACTACCGCTACATTATCGTCCGATTTGAAACCTGGATGAGATAGGGTTGTCTACACTGGGAGCACGTTCTACATGTATTCGCTATCAAATTACTATGGGTTTATTTTGTAACAATGGAGCAAATTGACCGGGCCACGAGTGCCGAAACAATAGACACAATCATGAATTCAGTTTGTTCGTGAACAACACATCTAGAAACAATCATATTGTTAACCAAAATCAAAGATGGATGAGTTTCACGGTTATCTAACGCATTTTTTATCTAGGCCCTGAGTAGGTAATTTTAAACTTCCTTAAAATAGCTACAAATAAACATAGGTAGGATGATTCCAAAGACATTACTGAAACTAGAAGATTATTTAAACCCAGGAGACCTGATTCATTAGAAAATGTAGTTGGTGCCTGGTAATCTAACTGTGTTGATCGTTTCTTTAATTTTCTAACAGAGTAAGCATTAGTCTAGCTAGCCCCTTATTTTTTATGAGATTGTTGATACTTCGAGTAGGATTTTCCCGAGATACCTTTGGGATAGAATAAAAAATAGGTTTTAATAAAAAATAAGTATAATTTAATAAACAGTACTCTCACGAAACAGATGAATAGAAAATTTTCTAACGAAATATTTTCTTTATTTCAGATAACTCACAGGGAAAACTTTGCAGCAAACGTAAGTAGAGTTCCATACGTTGTTACACACATTCAACCACACTTGCGCTAACTAATGACAGATTTCGCTACTAAAACTCACAAAACTACTTTTCATTCAAACTATACTGAAGCATAGCAAACAAACGCCAACTCTGTTGAGCGCAGACATTACGTCACTGAACGAAAACTATAACATGAAAGGGAAACTGCAACACGAAAGCTGACTACACTTTTGTGTCCACTGCCTCATCAAAACACGCACATCGATATATCAAGCACGTCTCACGTTTAGTTCTCACTATTTTACATTCGTGTGGTTAGCGGAAAGCTCTCCGGTACGAATGCTCCTCTAGTATTTGGTGTAACGAATAGGTCGCACGTCCGAGACAAGTGCCACTTATCTCTATTACGTAAACGCAAACCACAGGCGCACACATAGGCATAGGTACACCTACACCCTAATTCATGACCCTTCACTTCAGTGAGTACCTACTACTGAAATTCGCAGGTTAATCAGCAGCATACCGAAATTAGGTATCAGTGTGCAGTCCAGGTACGTAATCGGAAGTTATTGGCTGCAAACCAAGAGGAACGGATGAATCTGACTACTAAAGGTAAGTTAAACAACACTATACTCCGGCTAGCTAATGTCTTTTTAACTTTAAATGCCAAGCCAATGTCATTTTAGGCTGAATATGGTTACAATAAGTTACATATTGGTGTTCCCATACTAAAATTGACCTTCGTTTTTAACTTCTTGTAAACTCATCAGCGTTTTTTATAAAAGATAGTAATAAACAAGAAATCTTTGGCATACATAAAACGGTATTTTAAATGATCATTTTTTTCTTAGCAAATTTTGGTGTGGCAGCATCTTAATATTTAGTAAATGGGGCGGTTTATTTTCATAAATACTGTACCTAGTGCATACTTATAAGTAAACAATAAATACCTAGACACGTAGAATCGACCGAGTTATAATATGTAAAATGATGACTCGATATTTGCGGTATTTAATCAAGCCCATGAAAGGAGGTTTGATCATAAAGTAGTTTTGAATTTAACTTGAAATGATGATCATTTAACTTTAGATATGCTTTGGCAGCGCAACTTTCTTTAGTATTTTCAAATTTTGAATATGAGTAAACTGTTTTTTTTTGGGATATGGTGGGTATGGTAAGTTGGTATGGAAGCTAAGTAAAGAAGATCATATTTTGTAGTTAATATTTGTATTTTGTATTAGATTCGGTTCTGTTTAGTTCGATCTACATTTACAAGCTAAATTTAAAAAGCTATGTGATTAAAACTTTTAATTATTATATAGCTATCTATGTAGGTTTACTATTTATGACCCTTTTACATTAAAAACAACTCGCAGATTTATTTCACATCTCACAAGACGCAGTATCTACAAACAAAGAAGGCTTTAAAGTAGGGAGCTTTAACATTAGGTAACCGGAAATGTCAATAACCTGGGGCAAATCATGAATCCAACCAACATCTTCAAAAAAGAAAACTTCGAAGAATCTGTTACACAAGCATAAAAAGAGAAGATAAAGTGGAGTTCGATAAGGCAGCCCGTGAACAAACTAAAAAACCAAGAAGCAGAAGATTTAACTTTACACAGCTGGAGGAATTAACAGCCACTCCTGTTTTACACTAATCATGAAAAAATATAACCAACCACAACAAACGAAACCTTATCTTAAAGCAGAAGACCAAAGGATACGGACCAGTGACACTAAAGCCGATTTAATTGCTAGATATCTCGCGGCAGTATTTGTGCCCAATGAACCCATACACCAAAATAAATCTGACATTGATAAAATAATCGACCAGGAGTTAGACATTAGATTGGTATTTCAAACCTATGAAAGATAAAGGACATCACAAGAGATTAACAAAAAATATCAAAGAAAAGAGTTTAGCAGGAGCTCCTGGTAAACTCCTTGACAAACAAAAAAATACTTCCAAAAATTGCATAGTTCTTCTCGCCAATAGAAAATATCTGAAATCATAACTTGAAAAACGAGAAAACTATTATTATTATTGACCAATAAATCTGCTGCCCATTATGTCCAAACCTATAGAGAAAATAAATTTAAACCGATTAAGACCTATACTGACAGATAGGAAATAATACCGGAACTCCAATTTGAGTTACAACAGGAACACTCAACAGAATAAGCAACATACAGCAAGCTCTATGTACGAGCATGTAATACTGTGTGGCAGACAATGGAACGCAAAGACGACTTTCTAAACGTCCATCAGGCATTTAACAGAGTATGGCACAAACTAATGCTTTGCAAAATAAAAATGTTTTTGCCGTGCATACTCATTCCTCATAGATAGGTTGTTCCGAGTCGGAGAAAGTGATAGCTTTTACATAGAACACTTTTTTAATTATAGCTACAGCGCCCCAAGGTTCTGTACTTGAGTTAGTACTATAAACCATCTACACAGCCTTGTGGTATACTCGTATGCCACAAGCGCCAGATGTATGTATGCTGATGATACTGCAATCCTGTTTAGCAACAAGGATCCACAAATAATATAAAATAAAATACAAGAAGCGAAGAACCAATTATCTGAGTGTATTGATAAATGGAGTCACTGCTAGCGCATTAAAATCGTCACAAATAACATTTATCTTAAAAAAAGGGAATTGCCTTATTATACACCAGTATAATAAGAAATCAATCGGTATATAAAGAAATGAATCGGCATCAAGCTAATAGACCGTGGTCCCGTTAACGTCGAAATCAGAAGTCGAACAAAGGTCATAGACGTTGGGAATCGTATAACGGAACTAAAATGGAGCTGGGCAGGACACCTGGCTCGGCGAGGTGACGACAGATGGAGTAAGGCGCTGGCTGAATGGCGTCCAAGGACCGGTTATAGAGACGTCGGTCGTCCAGCGGCAAAATGGGCAGACGACATAGTAAGCGTTGTGGGACGAACATGGTTGAGGTTGGCATAGGACCGAGAGGAGTGGCGCAAACAAAGGGAGGCCTATGCTCAGCAGTGGATGAAGTCAGACTGTGGATGATGATGATGATAATAAGAAATCCGCGAACTACTTTACAAAAAGTGCATCAAGTATCTCGGGAGGTACCTGATTTGAGGCTAACATGGCAAACACATAATAAAACATGAAAGATGAGGCTAATCATTAATTTAGAAAAATAATTAATTAGTAAAATAATTCTAGGGAAACCTCATAATTGACCACAGAAAATAATAATTCTAATATACAAAGCTATGTCATTCATGACATATAGATATCTCCTACTCAAACATAAACATCATCTAGCGGCTATAAATTACCATACTAAAATCTATGTCAAATGCACCATGGTTCATCACAATCGAGAAACTGCATGAACACTTAAAAGTTAATACTAGGTGGGAAATGACTAAACTTTTAGAAAAAGCCTACAAAATTATATATAAATCATCCAATCAATTGGCTATGAGACTACTAAAACCTAACCAACAATTCCTAGAACTCAGTGAACGTCTCTAACTCTCTTGAATTTGTTTGAAGATAAAATGTATGACATATTTTTGCATTTGTATCGCTAACGTATTGATGTAATATAAATCAATGAATGTGCCATATTCATGTTGTAATGCGATTAACCGCTCCATTTCCAATATAGCTTGGCAATTCCTTTTGAATCAGCCGTATCTTTGTAAACTTAATATTAGGAATGGAATTTATGATTGAATAGTTCATCGAGTTGCAAATCGAACTTTTTTTCTAAGTGATACATACTGTTTTATAATATACCTGCGAGGAAGTTTCTTATTTCTGTATTTCTCGGGCAATAGTTATTAATAACTGATTGGGCAGTTACTTTTCATTTTCGCGGCGTCATCAAACCTTCACAATCACTACTTTTAGACCGCATTTCGAGTATATAGTAAGCAAAAAAAAGCGTTTACATTATATTTTCATATACTCTTTCTGCCCACTCAGCACGATTTTCATAAACTTTTATACGATTTCCAAACACTCCATCCGCATATATATACAACTGACGTACTTTCTGCCTCATTTTGAAATAAGTTATAAGGTATGTACTTTCCGAGCAGGTATATAGTATAAATAAATTTATAATTGTGTAGTGATATCGCAGCAATGTGGGAGGTGGATAAATACTACCCGTCGAGATAGGTACAGTTTTTTAACTATCTACATAATATTATTATAATTCGGCGGGTACGGCGAATCCACTTCGACCACGAAACTCGAATACATAAATCTTTCATAACCTGCCAGCTAACTACAGTGAGTAAGTAGGTGCCTACTACTATCTGCTGTATCTTTATTAATTTGTTATTTTATGTTAGTAAGCTTTCATACTTACTTAGTCACCTACCTACACCAATGATAGATGGTAGATGCCTATAAAAAATGTGTAATTTTATTCATGTACATTTTATAGGTACTATCATGGATGAAATTTAAATAACAATCCCTCCATATAAGTTTTACATAAGTAAGAATCCTGTATCTACGCATTTTTTAAATAAACAATTTGATTTGATTTGTTAAAAAAGGAAAACAAATTATAACACAGAAAGGCTCAAAAAGGCGCCACAATCTCACGCAAGTTGCATTAATAAAACACAGCAACAAAAATTATATAGAGACTGAAAATTTTAAAATAAGTTTTTTTAGTAGCAATTTTCATAAACACCAAATTAAATATCTACCGATGCAATAATCTAGTGCAATACGAATAAACTATGTAACTTGTTTGCTGACTGATCATGGGTTGCCCTACAATAATCATGTTCTAGAACAGGTGTTTTAAAAAATTACTATGGATTGTTGGTAATTAAAACTTTAGAGAACTAACAAGAGTTTCGCGAGAAATTATGAGAATTTAATAAAAAAATATGTCATGTTTAGTTGATACATTTTGTGCATATTTTATTGTACATGGATAAAGTAACTGAAAACGCCTGATTTGGGACATGAGCTTAGCCAGGATAACGCTACGCTTTAAAATAATTTGCAGGTTATCGGCGACTTAGGATAAAATCAAGAAAGAAAAATCGAAGCGAAGAAATTCAACTTCAGTCTGATGTCCAATATGGCCAAGATGCATGAAATATCAGAAATAATCACAATGTAAGCAGGTAAGTAGCCTATTCGATGCATAGCTACAATAAAATAGGTACTTAGGTACAATATTTTTTTACTTCTAACGTAACAAACAAACTGTTGTATGTAGACTCTACTGACTGTAGCATTGTAGACTCTATACAAAAACAATTATTCAGCTAAACCCTTAAAATATGAAGCTGAGGAAACCCGTATACTTAGAAATTGGTCAAACCTATAGCATACAATTTTACATTGGCCCAAAACTATTTAAATTCGTATTATATACGAATGTGTGATTCGGAAGGGTTATGAATTTCTCTCCTCTTAAATTGCTTTTGACAACCCGGTGTGAATTACCCTATATCTATATAGTAGGTATATTATATATGTAAAGTTACATGACTGAAACGTGATTTTAAATCGAATGGCATCAGTATTTTGGGAAAAATAATCACAAAGATCTGTGGAATCAAACATCTAGATTTTGTCTAGGCATTAATACCTAAATTTAACTTATAAAAGATAAACGAACGAAATTGGATCAGTATGCCATTCAATAAATGTAGGTAGGTAGGTTACACCTATCGATGAAGACCATTTTGTGGTCGATATCCAATGTAAAATTCATCAGTTGCATGTGGTTACATTTCCAATCGAACTCACCCACGCCACATCATTAATGAAATGACTCATGTTGAGTATTTGGAAGGGCTGGTTTTTACGTTGGTTCCAAATAATTTAAGAAAACATCGTCGCTGATTTCGAAATGATTCTTGTGATTTCAATTAATTAAACTTATATATTTTGACTTGGGTGGTATTTAGCGATCTGGGATTCCATATATAGTGTGTAATAAGGCCGTAAACTGTAATGGGAAGTTCACACAGGGTTTCTCGTTCAATTCGCCCAGAAATTAAAGTAATTAAAAATTTACGATTTCCGTGTATTTATGGTTTATTTCTTCATATTTCTAAATCCCAATTTCTGAATAAAAGCTCAGAATTCGGTTTATTTGAAGTCAACGTAACCTTCTTCTTAAACTTTTATCATTTCCTGGGCCCTAGAAAGGGTTTCTGAAAATACGATATTTTGAGAAGCAGAACTCTTACAAAAAACAGCTGTGCCTTTACCTTACGTCTTATTAAACCCTGTCTATAAATTACGAGTTTGATATTTGTGTATATGTCGCAGCCAACACGTAGAGGTATAATCCGCTCTTATAAATAACGGCTAGCCGCTTTACAACACAGCGCTGTTTTCTAATGCGACGCATCGACGGAATGTCATTGCGATACATTTTACAATTTTAAGTAAACAGATACAATGTAAACAGATGAGAATGAGTATGTTATTAATAAGAAACTTTCAAAAATATGTAGAGCCAAAAATCATCGAAATCAAAAATGACTGCAAAATGATGCATTTTTTTAACTAAAAACAACAAAACGGCGCGCCAATATGTACTTTGAGCTACTTATTGGAGCCGCATTGGAGAACGTGAAACGTTCTTAGTTTAGCCGAATTAAAATCCGACTAGACGTTAATGCGTCAATTAGAAAACAGCGATTTTTTTTAAGTTAAGCCGTTATGTATAAAAGAGCGAATTATACGTTTTGGCTACAACATAGGTACTTGCAGGTTAACAGATAGGTACATAAAACTTGCACTCAAGATCTCTTAACTTTCCAAAGCTAAAACATGATTGTAACAATGACGTCAACGTCAAAACAAAAATATTTATTGTCTTGCAATCGAATTTGTCAGAACAGGGAAATTACGATAGAAGAGCTAAAATGTTCCATCCGAAAAAATACTCGAAAGCCAGAATCAGCTAGACCGTTTTTCGTCTTTGTCAATTCTCCTAAGATCGTCACTTTTCTTGTACAGACAAAAAACTAAATATTTATTAAAATACCTACTTTCTACCAAAAGGCATACTACCGGATAGATAGGAACGTCTCATGAATCTCCACACATCACTTCATTTACTGCATCTGCTTTGAATAATCGCACAAATGCCGCAGGATGTTTGGGCGATGTCCATTCAGCTAAAAGTTCCGCCCAGATCCAATTGCATAATAATCTCTGCATAAGTTGGTACCTACACTACCAGAGTCTACGCAAAATTGTTAATTTATTTTTTCTCGGGAGTTAAAAAAGTTTGTGATTGGCTAAAATTCTGACACAAACTATTGAAGCCTACTTATCGTGATGCAGGTCAAACATGATGCTGTTTTTTATATGTGGCCATGAAAATATTATCTGAATCGGATAAGGCAGTTATTCCAAAATCTTAAATAACGATATTTTAATTTAAGTCTATTTTTGATTTAATGGGTTTCAGACGAGATTGACTCCTCTCTCAAATATTGATTATCGCTTTTAATAATTGGTTAAAGTATGATTTTGGTAAGGAGGCATATTCTAAAACAATCATATGAAAAAATGATTAAAATCAAAACCTATTTTGGATATCAAAATAGTTATCTCTACCTGACTGAAAGAAGTCATCTTATTGTACTGAAATAAATATGTTTTTTGTTGTTGCGAAGAAGGTATAGATTATGGGCCTCGTACGCTTCCACTGCTCACAAGTAGGTAGACTAAACCCTATTATCCATTATTATACCTTGATTAATTTATTTTTCCTCTGTTCCAGGTTCTCTTCGTGCAATTAAGTGGACTAGACAGCACGCATTGCGATTTCAATAAAGGCCCTATCGAACTGACGCGGTGACGGTGGGCGGTAGCGAACAAGTGAGCTTGTCAAGTGTTTGTCAAAGTTTGCGTCAATGTACTGATCGACACCGCGCCGTGACCGCGTCAGTTTGTGCGGACCTTTAATAAATCACGCTAAGAACTGCACACCATCACAACACTCACACTCATCCAAGTATTAAACTTATTTAAACGCATCATACATACAGACATAACACTGTGAAAACGTCATGGTGGATTGTCACGTAGATAAATATTATGCATCATCAATGAGCTACTTCACTTATTGTAAAAAAAACACAAAATGTTCTGGACCATTATTTAAAACCACTATTTAGCAGCTTTATAAGACTAAGCTCTACTATTCTACTCTATAATTTCAGTCTCCAATTACTACTACTAGGCAAAGGTCTCTATGGCGGATGCCAGATTAATTAAAACTCCATCAAACAACAAAATAATTATATCAGACATAGGCAGGCTCCTCACATGCGCTCATATCAAAGAACCGAATCGACGACGGCTCATAGACGTCGAATGCGACAGCGATTTTTTATCATGTTTGATGTCTGATGGGACTGGACAATTGTGGCATTGGTCTATCTCCTCATAACGTTAACCTCATTCAAGCCCCAATTTTATCTTTTGGAGAAATTCTCGTAAACTAAAAGTATGACCCTCAAGCGCAGCCATGCACATGCATATCAATACAATGTATGGTCAAGATATTTATCTATATCCAGCTTTATTTATTTATAATTTATTATAATATGGACTTATGTATTTACAAAAAAACGTATATAAGTAGTATATCAGTCATCATTATATCGTTCCCATAATACAAGCTCTGCTAAGTTTGGGCACATATATCATAATACTAGTTGTTTGGGGCTAGATGATGCTGTGTGAAAAATGTCCAGCATTATTTATTGATTTACCTAAAACAGCCAAATTGTTCGATTTTTACCAAAAAATATATATATCGAAAATGCTGTTTGTTATTTTTTTATGATTCCGAATTTTCACAATATGTATAAAATAGCCGAATGACTAATAAAATACACCCTTTCGATTTAACCACCACATCTCTGAATTTCGTGTAAAGCATAAGAAGTGTCTTCGTGTTCATCTTCGCAGGAATACTCACATATTTTTTCTAGTATGTAGGTATACATAATTTGGGCTATATTACTTACGTCGAGAGACCATTGCCTTGTAGAAGAGATTGTATAGAAAGCTTAGTACATGATGCAACCTACTAGTTATAATCACGCTGCACTCATTACAACCTATCTGGCGCATCTCTACCTAATGGATTTAAAGAACTGTGAATCAGGCAGATAGGCTGATCAGGCAGACCTTGAATTTACTATTCGTTTTTTTATTGACATATATATAATATGCCCGAATGCTCTAACGTTTTATAGTCTAACACGATATTCTAGGATATGAATTTAAAAAACTGACTAGTTTTACATACCAAGTATACACAGTAATTATGTACTAGATAATTTACTAGTACTTACATCAACTATGTAGATAGCCTAACCTACATTTCTAAACGCAACATACCTAGGTACTTACCTTCTTGGTTACACAAACACTACCTCCCTAATCTAAACCTACTTACAAAACCTCACAAACAAACCGATTACAGACGCCGCAATGCGAATTGAGTTTCTAAGGTACCGACTCTACCTTATCGTCTGTCGTCCACCACTGGATATCAGAAAGGCACTGCAAACTCTTAACATATCTCCAATTGCTGAGCTCGCCTATGCACAAGCTAATGCGAAATTTATTTTGTTCCTGAAACAATGCCACGGTAAGTTCCCTTCATTTATCTACTGAAAATACGGTCTCACTACTGTAAACTATGAAAGATCTTATAAATTTCCTAAATCAATCGATCAGTTCACTTTATTTACTTGCAGTACTATAAATAATAAGCAACCATTGTCAGTGGACTTGGCAAATAATTTCCCAGCACAACAGTTCCTGATATATTCATATTGTAAAAACGGGAACGTACTGCACTATCGGTGAAGGCACCGTTTAAGTTTCGACTCGTTCCGAGAGTCTTCATTAGGGTGAGTGGTCGCGACTTTCTCCTTCTGCGTCGCGCCGTGCATTTTCCTGTACTGATACTGTTCTTCATACTTTTAAGGAGAGTTCTATTCTATAATCTTTGTATCCCAATCTTCAGCCCCATCGGCGGACAACGGGTACTCACACTTTTGCCATCTACCTCTAGTTTGAAATAGAAGATGGCGAACGCAAGAACTGTAGAACTTACCTGCATGCGAAAAGAACTCAACTTTTTTTATCTGCTAAAAATGATCCGAGCAGATATTTACAATTTATTTTCAGTTTAATAATTTTCAGGTCTGTTAGTCGTTTTCATTGTAATAACTATCATATAAATGTAAAGGAAATTATAGAAACCCACTTGCACGCGGAAAGAACTTACGTTTTTTTTTATCTGCTTAGTTCACGATCAAAAACAACCATTAATAACAAATAATGAAATAGAAGATCTAGATTTTCTTTAATAACCTGAGACCATATTTTCATTGTATAAAACGAAACGTACAAACTCAAGGCATCTAAAAATCTAAATTCGAGTATGTTATCCTTAAGAACGTATCGAAGTAGTAAAACTAGTTTGAACTAGAATCCCTAATTCATGGCATATGATTACCTTCAAACTTGGCCTTCGGAGTATATTGGCTGCGATAAAAAATGTGTCGCGCCGTAGTTGTCCGCTTATTGTACCACGTGCCGCCGACTGATGAGCAAAACTCGCCACAAGTCGGTGTTATTTGCCGAATAATTTACATAGAGATAGATCCAGAGTCCCATGGGCCGCGCACCCGTTGAATTTCTATTGTTTAGATTGGAAAACTAAGTGTGCCGCTGGTCGACTTTCCACTCACGTCATTATTAGATTGCAGGTGTCGCCCAATAGAAGAGTAGGCTATTGGCACAGTTGGATAAGCTGGACTAATACCATAGGGAATTAGGGATTTTATTCGGTCCACAAAACCAACTGTTTTCTTTACAGACCAACACAACCGATTTCTTCCTAAAACTATTAGGAAGGTCCTTGCAGATTATTAGTGAAAGTTGCTTTTAAATTTAAAAAAAAAACTTCATTACCTCATAGTAAAATTATAGCTCTACTAGATATTAATTGATTCGGTCAGCCCATTCATCCAGATTATCCCGATCGTTATCCCAGAACACTATAAACAGTTCGAAGTTTAGGTACCTACCTATAACCAAGATAAGCTCTTGTTGTCGGCCAGTGTATTTGCTAGATTTATAGCTTAACACACTCGACAAAATAACATCAAAATATTTTTTATCATTGGCTCTCCGGTAAACCTAATGGTCAAGCGAATCAGACCTCAGGACGTATTGACATGCAAAAAATTAAAGATAGGTAAATAAAAATTATCTTCCATTATTAATTTGAAATGACTAAGTTAATATCTAGTTCAATGAGTGGGGAGGGTAAGTTGAAACATAAAGGACGCAATATTCATTCGGTAGAGCGTATATCGATGAGGCTGAGAACGAATCGATTACCTAATGGCGTTGTGACCACTCGGCTCCGTAGAGATTGACTCATTTGCACTGCATTACATTACCGAGTGACACGGACCGCCACTCTCATCATCGGCATCGTGGTAATGAACAGATTACCTACAACACGACACAAAATTCCAATCCGATTGCTATCTCCGCTCCACTCGACACCAACCAATCTGGATGGTATGGCGCATACGAGTACGAGTAGACAGTAGTCCAACAATTAAATATGTTACTCTTCCTACATTTTTATGCACGAACGTGAATGTTTGCATTGCAGCCAAATTTATAATTATAGACTGTATGGCGATGCCCTAGTTGTTCACATAGTCAGACATAGTTTAGCGACTCTATTGAACCCAGCATATCTAGTAATCGGACCATGGCTTCGATTCTGTAGTACACTGACTAAACTAAATTTAAACGCGGCACGTAAACTGATTTGACAGCAGCACATGGCACTAAAATTGTAGCTATCTCTTTCTTGCGTACACTATCAGTAAAAGAGAGCGATAGTTTAAATTTAGTTTAGTCTGTGTACTACAGAATCGAGGCCCATGCCGTGTGAGTAACATTGACCAATCGCGTAGTCGATCGGACCAACAACTAGCGCCCTCACACGAAAGAAAAGAAAAATGCGGCGTCCCACGCGATACTTCGATTGATTTTGTATTTTTGTTTATTTATCTCGGTGATGAACTTTTTTCGAGGCTAGATTGTAAACTTATGTTATTTTCTTTGTCTAATAACGATAATACCTACTATAACATTTGATTATCTATCTAAGCGTTATCACTTACTAAAACGTTTGACTATGAAACTATGTGCAATAATATAATCAAAAAACCGACATCAAATAACGGGAAATTAAGTGGGATTTTCCATACCATTAAAAAATAATCATTAAAATCTTTTCACAAGATATCAACGCGTAACATACACACGAATTTAGAATCTGATCCTGTTTTGAAGTCAGTTGATAATAATTAAATCGCGATACGTTTGGAGTCACAAGTTTTAGGTTTCTATCCTGCAGCTACTTTATAATCAGATCTTCGCGTGCTTACGTTATTTTCTCACTCTCGAATAAACACACACTAAGTATTTCGAATAAAAAACAATGATGTTCATTAAGTTTTGCAGAAAAAATAGAAATCCCTCAGAAATAAAAGAAAATATGGGACAGTCTCGAGATCATTCTCTATACAACAACATTCACAAAAATCGGTTAACAAATTGATGAAACAAACAAACACGATGAAAAAAGAATACAGCCTAATTTAGAACCTCCTCTTTTTTTAAGTCGGTTAAATAATACCGCATTATACCTAGGTTAAACTTTTTCGGTTAGGTTAAACCTAATTCGTTAAACTTTTTCGAAGAGGGTAAGAAATGCAAACAATCAATTAATTCGCTTATATTCATATTGTAAAAACGGGAATTTTCACGTACTGCACTATCGGTGAAGGCACCGACTAAGTTTCGACTCATTCCGAGAGTCTTCATCAGGGTGAGTGGTTGCGACTTTCTCCTTCCGCGTCGCGCCGTGCACTACGCTTATAATTGATTGTTGCACCCAAACTCATAGTTACTAGCTTCTGACGTCGCGGGCGGGTAAAAGGGTAAAAGGGGCGGGTAAGGTAAAAGGTGGGTAGGTAACCTATTTAAGTTAAGACACCATCCAACCACAAATAAAAATTGCTTCGCACCAAGACTGCAGAAGCAATCTAGCCAAATGGGGGATAATTAATCCAACCCACGTCCAGTGTGAGTGCGTGGAACCCATACAGAATATGTCGCACTTGCTCTCCTGCCCTCTGTGCCTCATCACCTGCACCCGGGAACATGTCATAGAGGCAACCGATGAGGCTGTACAAGGGGCCACAAATTGGTCAAAACAAATTTCAAAAAATGAGCCATTGACACGACATGAATAAATGACCATCCAATCTGCGATCTACCGCTTGTTTACGCGGTCTCTGTAACCAACTCAGCAACAATGTCCGGTAGCTCTCCGGTGCCGAGTTTTAAAGTCTTAACACCATACATCGAATAGGTAAGTAGGTACATTGTAGTTAAACAGCTGAATGATTTCTTTCGTTTTTCTCTAGCTTAGCTATAGGTTGGTACACTATGATTCGGATTGAACTAGGTATACAACAACCCAGTTCTACTTATCAAGATAATTAGGTATGTTACTTTAATGTACCATTTTCCTCCGAAACGGTTTAACCAATTAGGTACCTAGCAATTTCCTGAATCCCTTCCAGTCTGGTTTCCGTCCTGGCCACAGTACCGTGTCAGCGTTAGTTAAGATAACTGATGACATTCGTGATGGCATGGACAACGGACGAGTTACCGTGCTATCACTTATAGACTTTAGCAATGTTTTTAACAACGTTGACTTTGAAATCCTACTAAGTGTCTTACGCTCACTTAACATATCTCCAACAGTGATTGATTGGTTTTCCAGTTACTTGCATGGGCGTCGGCAGCGTATACACATCGATGATACTTACTCATCATGGTGCAACATATCTGCTGGCGTACCTCAAGGCGGCGTTTCATCACCTCTTCTCTTCACAATTTTCATAAATTCTGTTTCCCAAAATCTAACTTCATCCTACCACATACGATCTTCAAATTTACGAACAAGCCAGAGTAGAGGAGCTGCCTGAAGCAAGCTATAAATAATATAAATTGTGACCTAAGTCGAATTCTGGAGTGGAGCAAATCATTTGGTCTTCAGGTCAATCCACTCAAAACCCAACTCATTGTGGTTGGGGGCTCTCGGATGTTATCCAAAATAGATTGGTCTTGCCTTCCGCAGGTTCTGTTTAATGGCATACACATTCAACAGAATGAGACGGTGAAAAATTTAGGTGTTCTCCTCGACAGGCAGCTGTCATGGGGACAGCTGCCAAACATTCTTCGGCTGACTTCAGTTAACTGAGTTAACTGAAGTCAGCCGAAGAATGTTTGCCTCTGCAGGTTCTTTAAGAAGACTTCGCAATTTCCTTCCGACTGCTACCAAAATTTCACTCGCACAGTCTCTCCTTCTTCCAATACTGGACTACGCTGATACTTCCTATTTAGATCTCACTGAACAACAGCTGGATAGACTTGAGCGCCTGCAAAATTTCGAGATACGGTTCATATTTGGCTTACGCAAGTATGATCACGTTTCTGAGTTTCGCAGTAAGCTCAAGTGGTTACCCATACGACTTTGCCGGAATACTCATATCTTAAATCTGTTATATAACATTATTTTCAATCCCTCCACACCTTCCTATCTCAAAGAACGTTTCGAATATATGCATCTCTCCCATTCTCGATCCTTACGCTCTTCCGAAACTCTCCAACTTTTGACTCCTGTACACACCTCCTCCTATTATGATAATTCCTTTACAGTGCAGGCTTTTCGTTTATGGAATGAACTGCCTGTTAGTATAAGACGTGCAAAATCACTACCTATTTTTAATTCCTTAGTCAAGGAACATTACTTATCCTCGAGTCGTTAGCTGTTGCCTGTTTCTGGCTTACCTAGTTATGTATTATAGAATAGTAAATGATAGTATGTAGGTGTTATGCTATGTAGTAAGTAAGTAATTATGTAGGTAAATAATAATATAGTGTTTTCATAGTATGTGGTACACCACTTACAACCCCTTGTAATCTTTCGTACAGTCCGTTCCATTCAAAGGTTGTCTGGTAGAGATCGCTAATTAGCGATAAGACCGCCCATTGTACAACAATGTTAAAGTTTTTACTATTTATTTAAGCTGAAAAATTTGGTGTGCAATAAAGTATTTTCTATCTTCTATCCATCTATCTACCTACCTAGGTATAATGTGGTAATTTTTCACATACGTTATATAGCCAAAAGTCACTAGGGGTTAATCTTCTTAAAATTTACTTTTTGGTACCTACCTAGATAGGTACATAGTAGGTAGGTAATGGTTTAACGTAGGTACTCTATTGAAGGCAAAGGCTAAGTTCATTATTAATCAAGTAGGTAGGTACCTATAGGTAGGTATGTTTACCATTGATACGGTAGGTAAGGTAGGTATATTAATAATTAGCTACCTACCTACTACGGTTCAGACTTGTATCAAACTCCAGAGGTAATTAAATACCTACCTACATAAATAACGCTCCTATAACCAAAGGTAGCATCTCAATCGGAGCTTTAGTGTCAAACCACAGTTCATTTGTAGCTACTGTAAACACTCCTTGGAGACAAAGCGAAACGATGATGTACTTATAAACACTTTAGTCAAAATCCACTTCACAAGTGCCAAGTAGGCAGCCTGGTAGAGAAGCCGGTAACACATTCGCCTCTAGACTGTACCAATATTACGTACGGTGTGGTACGGTCATCATTGATCTCTCACCGTACTACTTACCTATCAGGTTTAGCCAGGTATGTGTACCTACCTAGGTACCTACTGCTTTTGTAACCAGACACCTAGTTGTGGAAACTTAGGTGTTGATCTACAACCAAAAGGTATTCAGTTAGGAATTTTTGTAATGACATGATACCTACCTAGGTAGTCTTACACAAAAAACAAGGCATCCATTAGATAGGTACCTAGTTCAATGGGTGCCCTTATTACTGAAAGCAGTAAGATGGAAACAAAGAAACGCCTTAAATGGTAAAGAATGTCATTGCTTAGTTTAGAAGTGATTCCGAGAAAAATATTATTTGTTTCCTAAGAACCTAGGTAGGTATAGGTACCTACCTACCTAGAAGGTATGTTCATTGCGCTATCCCTAGGAACCTACCTACCAAGGTTGCCAACTCTACGACACCTGGGTACCTATCCTACCTACGATATTGGAAGCCATACGACCTACCTTATATAATAACCTCAAAAACTTCAATAAAATAAGATATTAATTTTAAGGTTGTATATGTATATCTTATTACTACTGTATATTTTAATATAAAATATTCTATTATACCTTTATAAAATAACTAGCTGCACCCCGCGGTTTCACCCGCGTAAGTTTCGATTCCGTGGGAATATCGGCGATCTAATTAAATTTTAGGACACAAAAGCTGCTATTGTGACTTAACTATGATAGTAAGATATATTCCCTCGCGGACTTTTTTTTAGGTAATAATGAGTACTTTAATCATGTAGTACATCATTTTTATGTATCATCAATAGTTTTCTCAGCGCACGCCAAATAATAAATTTTATAGGCAATATTTTGCTACTTTGGGTTACATTATTGCAATTTTCTTAAGGATCTCTATTTTTGAAAATAAAATATAGGTATGTTACTTCCTGATAATTTAGCTTTCATTTGGTGAAAAATGGTTAAAATCGGTCCAGTAGTTTCGGAGCCTATTCGATACAAACAAACAAATAAAAAAATCTTTCCTCTTTATAATATTATTAGTATTTTATTATAAGTATTAGTATAGATTAAAACCCACTTCCAAATCAAGACAATAGTATCTAAAAAAAATTTTAAAAAATAAAGCTAAATTACAAAACCCTCAAGTCTCTTCTGTATAAAATCGCGGGTAAAAAATGTTTTCAATGAAAATAAAACTTGGTAGTAAAAAGGTAATGGGATAAAAAATAGATAACTTAGACAAAACCATCATAGTACCTACCAAATCATGACACCGAAAATTCATAATTTGTTACAATAATTATGTATCAATGAATTCTGTGAATCATAATCGTACCAACCTGTGATCAAAAGCTACCTACTTACTAAAAAGTAGGTACTATGTGTTACTTATTTAGGTATGTAGGCAGATAATTTTGAAAAGCTGCCCTCCTACGTTAAAAAGCGGCAACTCAACTGAAGTGAGTTTCATGAAAAACGGGAATGAAAATTCATTTCCCGTCATAGCATTTACTATGAATTATTTCCTTTTAATTTTTCTTCCTCTCTATAGATATTAATTACTAATTCTAAAATAGGTACAGCGTATTGTAGGAAGGTACAATGAACTTTTTGTTACTGCACCAAGGGTCAGTGGTCTTTGCTGTGAAAAAATATCTTGAAAACTGACACTAGTAGCGCCATCTCTTCGAAACTTATCAGCAAGTATTCTAGTAGCTAAACACTAAATAGTGTAAGTAGGTGGCGCCGCGCGCGCCTTGGCTTGGCGTGTGAAATCGGATGTCAAACAAAACAAACATGTGCGATTTTTTTTAAATACTTTCGTCAAGGTCTTTTACAAACCTATCTACTAAACAGATTGGTTAGCAAATACAATGGTTTTATCAGAAAGTATTTAGCAAATTAAAGTGACAACGTGTATATAGCAGAAAGAAACTTCAACAAACGGTAATGCAGGCTGCTTCCGCCTCATAACCTCACAATTTTTTTTGTTGATATAGTTAAATGTATCACAGGTAAATACATCATACCTACTTACCAATATAATTTATTTAACAAATTATTATTTTATTCGCATAATTACTATGAGTAAAAAAATCATAATCTATTGAAGAAATACATTTACAAATGTTGCAAAACTTAAATTTCGCGCCACTGTAGTGAGCTAAACGCATGAAGTTCGCGTTGCGAATCTGGCCGATTGATGTGAAAGATATTCCGAAGGCCGTGAGTGAACACGGAAATCGAGATGTGTGTGTGGTCAAAAAGACAGTGCAAGGTAGGGGTCGGGTGGCGTTTGTGATGGCAAAATTTTTGCAAATGGTGAGCTAAGAAATTATGAATTGTTGTGCCTCGGAATACAATTGTTTTGGTGCTAGTGATTAATTTGTGTGTTCTAATATCAAAATAGTGTCTAGTTTATGATAAAATTCTTCTGATTTTGTGATATGGGGTCGGCAAATGGCGCTACGAATAGCCAAAGTTGACACAACTACGCGTCTAGAAATCCTAAACATCTTCTGATGTTAATATCCAGACTCACAGTAAGATCTGTGATACGAAACGAATAGTTGTGCATTCTCAAAATCGCGATAACACGCGTGTGGACTTAGCAACTGGGACATCCAAGTTGGCGATTCTAACGGTGTCAGCATGTTGCGATTTTTTTGGCCAGCGGTACTACTTTTTTAAACTCGTTTATAGAGGCGGCTAGGGGTTTCCGTGTCCCGTTGGGTCGGTGGCCCCGCGATGCGTCTTCTGGACCTAAATTACATAATGTTTAAGTGTTGTTTGGAGCATGCAAGCAACAAGTAGATATGTGTCGGCGGGCTAACTGTCAATGTGGAGTACAGTAAGCTCGCTGCCCGCGGCCCCCATTAATTCGAGCGGCTGATGTCACTTATCTCCGCTCTTCTATCTAGGCCCTATAGCCGCCAATTTTTCGCACATGCCTATAGTATCTCAATGTAAATTTGATAACCGCCGCACGTCTCTAATTACCACTTGTTTAAATAATAGTGCTACAAATTTAGGTTCGTTTTCAGCCTGTGTCGACAAAATTTAATTTTACTACTTTGGGATAGCCTTGAGTTTGTGTTTCTTTGTATTTTTTCATAGCAACATCATTTTGATTAAATGTAGGTGTTTATTTATGTGTGGTTTTGCAGCACGGTCACTGACATTAGCTCCTACAATGGACCAGCAATTCTGCTTACGCTGGAACAACCACCCAACCAATCTGACTGATGTACTCGCAAGCCTGCTACAGAGGGAGGCCCTTTGCGATGTCACACTTGCTTGTGATGGAGAGACAGTTAAGGTAAGCTCCTTTTATGCCTTATCACTTACTAATTTCCTTTCCTTAGTGCCCGCTCATTATAGCTGATAAGAACATACCTTCTCAATAAGCCTTTCCTTGGTATACTTATCAGTCATACATAATATTAGTAACAGCAATAAGAGAATATCAAAAAAGCATTCCTATTCAACCATTATTGATGTCATTTGAAAATTGTTTATTTTAAGCTTTTTCAAGAATAAAACTGTAAATCTTTACACCAGAAATATCAACAGCAAGCTTCAACATTTTGTTAGTAATCTTAAAATATAGATATGTTATTGTATCATCATTCAAAAGTTATGTCTGATTGTAGGAAGTGTATGTAAATATTGACATTCAGCTTGCATGCGAGTGCAAGCGTTTATTGTTATGCCACAACAAAATGCATATAGTAAACAAATATGAGTAATACAATTACATAATTACACTATCAATGGCACAGTTTTGGATATTCTTGTCATTACCAATTTGTAAAATTTACATTCCTTGGTTGTACATTATGTAGTCTGCCCTTATTCCAGAACTTACCTGTGTGTCAGGCTCAACATCACATAAAAAAATGTACTAGGATTCAACGGCCTAAGTATATATTTTTTACACACAGTTTACATTGAGAAATGTTTGAATAGATTTTCTAACTGCTTGCTTGAGTTTCGGTTTAGAAACCATTGATTGCTATTCAATCCTTTAAATTGTACTTTTTTTTCTCAAAATGATAATTCAACTAGGTACTGACTCATGATTTATATGATGCTTTTGCTTTTGGGAATCATGTTTTAGTATTACAGATTGCCATTGCAATGTACCATTCATTTGATTGCAGAAATTTAAATATTGGTGTTAAAAAACAAGATTCTCGTTTGTTTATATTGAAAATATCATTTTAAATAAGAAATAATTGGCATTATATTTGTGAATAGAATCATCCTACATCCTACTTAACTATGTTTAGACTTTTGTTCATGATCTCTGTAATAGCTGAACCAATTTGAATTAAATTTAGAACAAGTATAGTTTGTAACCTAGAATAACCACATAGGCTACTTTTCTCTGGGTACCAAGCAGGCGAAGCCATGGGCAGAGGCTAGTTAATAATTAAAATATGTAGCCTCACCTCACCTCACCCTGCAAAATAAAGACAGGTCATTAAATTAATTATAATTTTAGATATTATTTGTTGAATAGGTAGACAAGATTAAGCATTTATAATCTTGACTGTTTGGTATGTTAGGCCATCCAGTCAAGGTATGTTCTTCATTATGGACATTTAAATATTTGCTATTTAGCAAGGTTACCTGCTTATCTGCTTTGGAACCTAGCTACCAAGCTAAATGAGTTACAATTGATATGTTAAACAATGTAGATTAAGCATTGACTAAACTTGCCAAGTATGAGTATCTGGCATTGTTCTTTACTTAAATTTGTTTACATAAATCATAGTCCTATTTATTTATGTTCCTAGATGTAAAAAAACTGGGCTGTTCCACAGAAGTTAAGATTTTCTTTACTTAGATAACATTGTGGTGATCCAGTTTTGCAGGATCAAATTTACATTCAAAGTAAAAAATATATATGTACAAAATTCAAAGTAAAAAATATATACCTACATTCCTCAAAAATCTAAGGTCAATAACACATGACCACTACACATGTCTACTTCTGAGCCATTTAAATTCAACAATTAACTATGAAATCCAAAACTTTTATGCTAATCAAATGCAATTTGTTTTGTAGGTTGAAAGGAGTCTGCAGAACACTGCATATATTTTAACTTTCTAATTTTTATAGCTGTTGTGAAGCAGGTTTAGGGTCTAGATCTAGACAGCTGCATTAACATATTATGTCTGGGGAGATAGCTGTTCTTGATTCTATATAATTCCACTAGCCTATATTCTACCTATCTTTCAGTATCAATGTGCAAACCTTGGTGTAGACCTTGCTCTGGACAGCTTTAGTTGATGCTACAATTTATTTGATAAAAGATTAGGTTATTTTTGTTACTTACAGAAACATATTCGCTTTTTACATTATAATAAAAATATTTGGAATTAAGTACTTTTTGAACTTCATTCAAACAAGTTTTTATATAATCTAGTATTATGATTACTAGTACACATGTTGTCATTATGCTCCCGCTCATTGTTTCTTCTGAGATAATTCGTAGGTAGGTATTTATTTATACAGCGTACATGAAATTTGAAGATTCCAATGCGCACGCGCTTTTCGTCCGATTGAGAAGGGTTATTTTTTTAATCATATTATAACTGTGTGTCTTACTTTTACCTCATAGCATCCTAACGGAGCTAGGGATTTTAACGAATGCGGTATCGTTTCAAATCGATCGATCGATGATCGAGGTCAACTACGCTGCCCATCTTGTAATAGGACTTTAAAAAGTTTAAGTTTGCGAGACACATGCGCTCACACAACAGAGCTGTATTAAATTAGTATGTTTGACATTTTAGTCTACTAAATGTCCTCCACTAGAATTCTCATCGACAGATTTCGTTGACAGTAAAAATAATTCAACTGTCATCTCACGGAAAAGTTCAACAAAAAGTACCACACGTGAGGAAGTTTCAGAGGAAACCTCAAGGTGCCCTGAGTCGAGTTGGAGTGAAGGTTTATTTGGAAAAATATTTAAGAATACGAAAGACTTGTTATCTTGAGAAGGACAGGGTACCTACATGAAGTGTCATAAAACATTAATATCAGCCGTCTTCCCTGTATGTCATAAATTGTTAAAAACTTTAATGCCGTAACTGACCTTTCTGAAATGGATCAAAGGTAAAATGAACAGGTTGTAGAAGAATGTTAAGTGAAAGTTTCTTGCATTATCTAAAGCTTAGGAAACGAAAGTTGGGTAGAAATGTCTGATATAATACTTTATATGCATTTACCTAGTAGTTTTATCATTGCTCTCTGCATCTGTTTGTCACAGTAAAAGGCTGGTATTATGAAGTGACCAATATGAAGAATGTTATGTTTCTTAGACGAAACATATTACGCGTATTACATACGCGATGCAATAGGTAGGTAAAGTAGTACATAGTTTAAATGAGTAAGGATGTAAAATAACAGTATTCAGAAATAACCTACTTGCTTACTTAATAACAGGCCAAAATCCTTCAGTCATCAGTAAATACAGTGGGTAATAAGTACCATTTATAAAATAATAAAAAAATGTCACATAAATAGTTCTTAGTCTTAAAATAATTTGGATAACAATAGCGTTGCCAAAATACTATTTATGCACTTATTAACTAGGCAAAGATGAATAGAAAAGACCTTCACATAGCTTTGCTTCATTCTTTTGTTTGACAGGTCTTACCCATTCAACTCTAGCATAAATTCTAGAGAGCTTAAGATGGGACTATTTCTTAAAATATATGAATTACAGGTACGGGTGTAGTTATAACCAAGGAAATTGATACTATCTTAAAGTTACCGTAGCTTGTATCTTTTGAGAAATGGGTCCCTGCGCTGATGTCGCATTGAGATGTGTTACACCAGCCCAGCTCCAGTTGGACAAGAACTAAGGCGTTGAGCAGGATCAAAGCAGCTTTCGCTAACCTATATTGGCTCTAGAGAATTCAGAATATATTCTCGGTAGAATCTCGTGAACGAGAAGATGGATATTGGCCCTTTTTCGTATCGAGACTTACATGCTCGTCTAGCCATAGTTAGATGATAATTTACTACCGAGGCTTTTACTTTGTTGTAGGCACACCAAACGATATTATCAGCGTGTTCACCGTACTTCGAGACCATATTCCTGCAGAACACTCATCCACATCCGATAATATTCCTAAAAGATGTTCGCTACTCAGAAATGAAGTCATTATTAGACTTCATGTATAAGGTAACGCTTCTATTTCTTATCTAAACTATAGATCGTGGAATTACGCAATGGTTAAGTAAAGAGGTACCTAAACTATTCAGTAATCTGTTTTGAAATTTCAGGGTGAAGTGAATGTTGGCCAAAATATGCTACCGATGTTCCTAAAAACTGCTGAAAGCTTACAAGTTAGAGGTTTGACAGAAAATAATATGAATCCTAAGGTGAGTGTTCCTCATTATCTGTTATAAAATTATTGTTTTCTTGTGTATTTCAGTTTATTTAAATTGTGTGTAAATAAAACACTAGAAAACAATGGTTTTATTAATAGTTCAGTAACACCGGAGTAATGTTTTTTTACCTATTTTTGAGTTATAAAACTTGATCTACCATTTGGCCGTATAACCGCACTATGGCAGGCCCGATTATTCAGAACCGAAAGCTGCATACTGCAAATGTAACGGGTTTTCGCATTCACTGTATGAAGAGCGGTCGACGCCGTGCCGAGATTATCCCGTTCGTAGCCGATCGCCGTCCTTTTATTACTCAACTGTATGTTATTAAATCCAGAACTCTAACTTCTGCCATCAGTGAAAACGTCTATCAAGGGTAAAATTACACGGTATTTTTTTAATTTGTATAAAGCCAACACCGACGTTGAGCGTCCACTTTTAAAATTTAAAAACAAACATGTTCTCGAGGATCCAAGTAGTAGGTAGCCATAGGGCATATGTTGTTGACAGTCATATTGCAATAAGCCCATTGCCGCTTATTTGAACACTAACTTATGGCACATGCCTATGAATTTTTGATCCTAGAGCATATGCCGCGCCGGTTTCCCCACGAAAGGTTCCTTCACCGTTCGCAGGAACATGTTAAGTTGACGTGCTTAAACCTTTGACACAGTATATTTTCATAATATTATTTCTTAAAAACTAACGGGTGCACTCAGTATGCAGGACCGCCAGCGCCATTATTCACAGCGCAGTTTTTAACAGAATGCTTAATTTAAAACTTGCTATATGTATATAATCAGCCAGTAACACCCACTGCTGGGTGAGAAATAAGATACACTACTAACTACTATAAGTCAACTATTAACAGCTGTCAAGGCATGCCAGAGGCTCTCAAGCTGCTTTAAAACACAAACAATACTTACTTTTGATAGATAGATAACTCTTTATTGCATACACCAAAATAAAAAAAACACTACTTCATGATCTTATAAACTAGGATCATTAAGTGTGGTGATAAAATGGGCGGCCTTATCGCTAAGAGCGATCTCTTCCAAGCAGGACCTTATGGTCAGAAGAACTAAAAAAAACTTATAAATGTACTGAACTAGAACCTTAAAACCTAATCTTGCTTAACAAGTGCAAAACTAACGGGTTTCTGCATTCACAGTGTGAAGAGCGGCCAACGCCATCCGTGAGTGCGGAGAACCTATCCCGTTCGGAGGCATTCGCGACGCCCCCGGCTGCACACTGCCTGCCGGCGCCGCACACACCGCTCGCACCGGCGCCGCCGTTGCCGTCGCATCCGACGCACCACGTCTTGCCGCCGGAGAAGAGACGAAGGAAGAACTCCACATTGCCTAGAGATGATAACATGGACTTGTCCTATCGCCATTATGAGGTACGCTCAATGGACATTTATCATCTATCTCAATATTGTGGCGAGTTTGACTTGTATTGATATTGGAAAGTTGAAGAGACGTCAGAACTCACTACGAAATTTAATGCTGTTCCGATTTTTTTATTGCTTATGGCGAAATATTTATTTTAATTTGCTGACATTTAGAATCCAGGTCAAATAATCTAAACGGCTATTACAATAAATGTATTACCACAGATACTATTATCCTATTTTAGGTATTACCTTACCTACAGGACCCTACAATTGAACACAGAGTGGTTTCACAATGTTTTGTCTTGTGCATCGACCAGCAGTTGCATTTTGCTATACGAAGTTTCCATATCCATGTTGTACTCGAAGAAAATGAGCATCTACTCAAATTCTACGTACGACAGCCGGCGTACCAACGAGTTTACCGATAAGAACTTTGATCTGCAGCGCCAGTTTGCCCATGGATCATGCATTAGCATAGATCTTTTCGAGACCTGAAACGCAAGCAGGCCGAAGGAGACCTCTAAAATGACGCCAGCCTCACTTCACGGTTAATATTTTTTTGTGCTGGTGATAAAGTAGATCACGCAAGCCGGCGTACTTACCGATTTGACAATTTTTCTCCCGCCCCGCCTGTTCACCAATGGATCGCTCACTTAAACCTCTAAAATGGCATAGTTCATGTTGGCGCTAAAACAGATTATCCTTCAGGGTCACCTAATAAAAGGCGGTCTGAAGGGCGGGTCGACAGGCTCCGGGTCGGAGCCGTCGACGCCGCCGCCGGCGCACACGCCGCACCGCGCCGCGCGCTCGCCGCTCGTCAAGCAGGAGCCGGACTCGCCGTACCCGCAGCCCGCGCCCGCGCCCGCCATGCACCCGCCACCGCACTTCGACCAGGCGCACATACAGGTGACTACACTACACTACTTATTGAACACCTCGGCGGCTCGGCGGCCGATTAGCCGGCTGAGACGCAAGAGGTGCGGATTCGATTCCCGCTGCGGGATAAATATTTTACATGTTCTGAAGATATTTGTTCCGGGTTACGGTATGTGTTAACTACCACAACAACTATGTAGTTCCTGAATTTAGTTCGAGACTATGTTTATGACTGTTGGGTGTTTTAATTACTTACATTGTTCTAGAGGGAGACTGCAAACGTTGCCTTTAGCTTGTACCATTCATTTTATTAGTCTGTGTCTGTGTTGCGCACTGTCCGCACTTTTCCCTTGTTCGGATAGCAGAGACTACCATAGTGACTTTTTAGTCTATGTTGTCCGATCACGGAAACCGACAAAAAAGAGAGCTAGGGCAGAAATATTTTTTCTCTTCTATCGACAAAACAATTGTCTTGGTCGCTCAACACTCATCTGTTTGGTACAGACCTGCTCAGACACTTGAGCCGGTTCATATAGTCGTTTTGGTTTCACTTACTTTTAGTTTAGTTAATTTCGTTTTTGAAATCTTTTTCAGTGGTTCTTACGTCTTATTTGGAGGAACTGTATCGATTGCCAAGCATAGGCAACGTTAGTAGGCACTTTGAATCACAGAATGCTATCTTCATTGTCTGTAGTGTAGTAGGATCTCGGTGTGCTCCCTAAATTCATCTCAAGTCTGAAGTATGTCAGGCTATAAAATGGCATATAAACAGCGCGTTCTAAATCCACTTCCGCCAATTTCGATGAGACGTGCTACCACGGTCAATCAACTTTCACATATGTTGGTTCGATCTTTTTCTTCTGTTTATCTTCTTCCAAATTCTTAATCTATGTATTCTATAACATGGCGACAAAAAGGAAAGGAACTGCCCGAATAATGAGAGAAAATAATAACATGGCGACAAAAAGGAAAGGAACTGCCCGAATAATGAGAGAAAATAGCCGACATTATTGTAAAGCAGATCCTTTAGTTCTTTGTTGGCAGAATAATCTCGTTATTCACACAAGACGTTCCAACGAAGATTCTACCTTGGACCTGTGCTCAATCTGGCCGCAGGACACTAAACTAAGTTCCATTCTTACCACCCCACAGCAAACGATAAAGCCACCTATAAAACATGTCACAGTTAAAAAAGGACGGAAATTCCGCTCGACCGGACTAGAAGCGTACTCATGGCTGAAATATGACGAAGCTAGGAATATCATGTTTTGCACGTACTGCAGAAAATTATCACACGAATTCTCGGTCCATAGATCTTCTTTCATAGAAGGCAACGCCAATTTCAGTTGGCGTTCAATTTCAGATAAATGCAAATCTCCGAGAGCGCCAACACGCTCACTTTTAGACTATTGTTGACAGTTTGCAGAACTGACCAAAACATTTTAAAATTATTGCTCAATATTTCCTTTCTCTAATTACATTATACCTTGCTATGGTGGCCCATTGATATTCTATGAGTGTGAGCCTTTATTTAGGTGCTTCACCTTCGAAGTTAGTGGTGCGGGGTGACCCGTCTTTTTTTTTCGTGCCTGGGTTATGTATTATTTTATTGAACTGCGAAAGCATTATTAATATAATAAAAATAGGTAGACACATAAGTAAGTTTGTAACGACCGAGTAAAGGTTATGATTACCCTAATTTATGTACTGTGATAAACCACAGTAGATCTCAAACCAGATCTATAAATATTTCTGATGCGGACACGATTATCGTGATATATATTTCCTGCATTTATTTTAAAACAAATTAATCCTAAAGTATTAAATAACAAAATTAACGCGATAATGGTGAAAGTAGTTAAAAACTATATTTTGTAAATGTTTTGACTGTATGATATGCAGTTGTGCATCATGTTAACTAATTTATATTTTCAAGTAAATTATTTATATCGACGTTTTTTTATAAAAACTAAAACTAGATAATTACTCATATTATACCATTTGCCTGCAGCTCCACCTTTCTGACATCTATATATTAAGACCTGGTCGAGTCCCGCGCAACACTCGTCATCTGGACTAGGCTATTTTACCGAGAATGTTAGGAACATTCTCGGTAAAATATCCTACACGAAAATAAAAACCGCACTCAAGTCGCTCCAGTACAAATCGAGTAATGGCGCGTTTACATACAGACGTTGCTTTTATTAATGCTAGTGAAAATTTCCGTGACTATCTACTCTAGTGATAAAATTTTGCAAAAATCCTTTTTGCCTGCTACACGATAAATCTAACATACCCGGATGAGATGGCTCTATGACTTACGGTTTAGGCTGTGCATTAATTGCCAGTCAAACACGCAACTATTTTATACATTAAGCTAGAAGATATATGTATGTGTAGGTAGGCAAATATCCGGATACACGCCAGTGTAATACAGTTATTGATACGGCAATGACCTTGTGTTGAGATCAAAACCAAATGTTCCAGGCAATGGGAGTGACAGAAATGGCATCAATTCTAACCCAACACCAGCTAGGCAACGATTGCAACGACGGCGACCAGATAATGCATCCACAACCCGACCAGACAGACACCATAGATGGTGAGTGCTTACCCGTTAAATGACCACCAACTTATACTATGTTTCAGTCAAGCGGAAGGCGCTCGCACGAATGCGTTTCTTTTTAATTAGAAAAAAAAATCAGTACCATATTAATCTCCGTTCAGAGTATTATTCAATGTAAAGATGCGCATGTTTCTTACACATTCGTGTTTGAACGCTATCCGATTCAGAAAATGGTCTTCAAGGTCCAGAATTTTGCATTTCAAATCAGCCGTGAACTAATTCAGTTGATGGTCGTTGATTTATTTCATTTTCTTTTGTCTGAAGTATTCGTCACTTTTGAGAATAACCCAAACTGTTTTCTGATCCTCAAAATTGGCTTATACTTCCCCTAAGTAAATAGAAAAAAATATTAACAGTCGAACACACATTCATATAACATTATGTAAAACAAGATTCGGAAGAAAATCATTGGACTAATACATTGTAATGAATGTGTGTTAGTGTGTGGTTGTTTTATTTAATTTGCATTGACCCTGATTGTAAACAATATCTGGCAATAAACAATGTTACTGGACTTCTAGAAATTTAAAAAAGAAAGTATTTGAAGGATTCTCAACGTTATTGCCAGACATTGTGTTCAATCGCCACCATAAACGCATGACCTACTCGTACGCACCGAGCCGCATGTTGTTATTCGCTTATCATTCCACCCTAATTTTGCACTTATCATAATACTTATCACCGCTTCTCAATCTTTTCTTTACGCTTACTACGATTTATTTTTTATTATTATGAAGAATCGGTGTCATAAGATTTCTTACTGGTGATGATTTGGCGCCCCGAGGGACATAGGTCGTGCAGTGTTTACAATTTTTTGATTACCTACTTTAATTTGATAAGTTTTGTAGTTAAGATACGACGTAACATAAGCAATTGTAAATTCGTTCTCTCAACGTTTTTAGTGTGTTTTCTAGTTTTAAGACTGCATGTAAGGATTGTTAATGGTAGGGATGGTGTGTTCATGGGTTTGATTATCGGTTCGTTAGTTTTGAGCTATAAGGATTGCAATGCTACGTTTGGATAGGAAGTCTCAGCATGCTATTGACATCGCCGCTGTAAACGAATTGCATATCTTGCAGGTGAAAACGAAGAGAATATAAAACCGCGGTACCCGCTCACCGAAAAATTAGCCAATGTCGAGAACCTAGTTAAGTCTTTCGGTTTAGCATTAACTCAGAGAACGAACTGCGCCCCGGAACCGTGTAATATATGCGGGAAACTTGTTACCAATAAGAAAAAACACATGAAGTCTCACAATCCGGAACAACACAAGTGCCCGCTATGTCCGATCACGTTGACTCGAGCGGACAACTTGAAAAGACATCTCCGCATGAAGCATTGCTCTGCCTTGATGTCCGATAATTTCGCCAATATCAAGGCTAAATATGAGTTGACTTAATTCAGACTAGGCTAGATAGGTATTTTAAAGGATAAACTTAGTTAAACAATATTGTTTCGCGACTATTTTACTCTGCGTGTATGTTAAAGGTCTATGCGCTAACATGACTAACCTTCTCCATAGGCAATTAACACGGACTTTTCCAATTGGTTCTAACAATTTCCATTTTATATAATTTAGGTTTTAAGGTGTGGTGTGATTTTGTTTGTTTTGTTTAAAATGTTGTAAATTTAAGAAGTTATTGATGAAAAGCGAATTTTTAATCAAATTCATTGAGGATTTTTTCTATTAATTTTAATCTTACCGTCCAGCATAAAGCTTATCTCTTTCTAAAACATATCAGAAACAAATAAACACTGGGATTGCTCTATATTTTTTTTCTTCAGCCAGGCACAAAGGGAATGGGGATTTTAGTTTATTGTTGACTATTTTTTTCATAGTATTTCATTGGCCAGGTCGTGCTATGAACCAACACATAGATTTGAGTGATCTGAAACAAAGCACATAATTGATAGATTACTATAAAAAAAACCGCAAAGATAAAAGCTAAAAAAAATATGTTTTTATTGTTCTCCCCATATCTAATTCTATAGCACCTAATTTGAAATAATAATTATGTTCATACTTATTTAATCCCTAGATTAAAACTAGAAGAATTTTTGAGTTTTATGCTAGATGTGGTGCCTTAAAATCATGATTATTTCGCTTTTAAATTAATAATGTTTTTTCGTAAATAAACAAACATTGTGATACATTTGAAATTGTTAGTGTATTGTTGGATGTACCTGTCAACTAATAAATAAGAAATTACGAGGAGCTATTCAGAATATAATCATCTCAATTGATAAATTTCTACAGTCACTTTAAAATGCTTAACCTTGATATTAATTCTTTTGAAAAAATAACTTGCTTGCATACATCTGATTACTCTCAGAATAAATGCCATCAGTTGAGGTGTTTATAAGACCATAGATAAGATAAGGTATCAATGGTTATATTAACTGATCACTATAGATTCACATGAGTATTAACCCAAATGATCTCTAATTGTTCCTGGTAGGTGTAATGCGGATCCTCAATCGATGGAATCCATGACTGATAATAGCTATCTTTTGTGATTGATTAGTAATTTACTTCTTAACTTTAATTTATTTTTCGTACCATTCGATTTAAAATGAACTCGTGTGTAAGGTATCGTTAATGTGTGTTTGTTTCAAATATATACCTTTATTTATACTACCACTTTTCTTTTAATTTCATTCTCTCTTCCATGCTTTATTTATGTATAGCAGACCTATTTCTCTCTTTGAATCGCCTTCCGCATACAGGCTTGGTGACAGTGATTAACCATATTACGTGCAAATAATACACGAAAAATAACAAACACCATTTCTTCTGTATCATTGATTCATTTGTGCATGAATCTCCATTGAATCTTCTGTTTTGTTGACAATTAATTATTTCATAATTTTGATTTCAAATATTTTTAAATTTTATACTCGGTAATAACGCTTCTATTTAAATAGTGCTAGGAGAGCATAGTTCAGCGTTAACAGTACCCAATATACAAGCTTTAAATAGTGCTAAAATAAACATTGAATTTGTTACACATAATTTAATCTAAAAATGAAATTCTTAATGTATTTAAATCTATATCACGCTACTTTGGTAACGAATCGTCGACACCATCTCGACCACTGCTTTAGGAGTTGAGTTGAGCAATGGTGTGTTGGGGTGTCGGCGAGTCGACTGGCGGGTCGCGTGAGAGGCGGCGAGAGAGGGAGAGGGAGACGGAGTGAGTTGGTGTGGTGTGGTGGGTGGGATGGGAATGGGAGTGAGTTTGGGATCGCTGGTTGCAGGCTCGAAGGGCTGGCACATGCGGCTGACGTTCGAGCGCGTGGCGGGCGCTCTGAACCTGCACCGCTGCAAGCTGTGCGGCAAGGTGGTGACGCACATCCGCAACCACTACCACGTGCACTTCCCGGGCCGGTTCGAGTGTCCGCTCTGCCGCGCCACCTACACGCGGTCCGACAACCTGCGCACGCACTGCAAGTTCAAACACCCCGCCTACAACCCCGACACGCGCAAGTTCGAGCCGCCCGCGCACGGCCCGCCGCACGCGGCCTCCGCTCCGCCGCACGCGCCGCTCTTCGCGAACCACCTAGACGCGGCCTACGACTGATTGTCCGTCTACTGGCTCGGCTTCGACGCTCCGTGAGCGCGTAGCTCGGTGCCAGCCACAGACTCTGTCGTCCACAGATGTGTCAAATCGGCCGTCTCACGTCGAAACCGCTTCCTATTTAGGATTAAGCTGAAGTGCTATTACTTAACGGGCCTTTGTCGAGCGGCCGCCTCGTTTTAGTATTGTCTCGGTTGTGCGTACGACTTGCCCCAGTGTGATCTTTTTTAAGAATTCGCATCAGGAATGTACCTATAGTGTCAATGTTACTGAAGTAATGACTCGAAGCGTTTATATAGGTAGATAAGCATTTTTTTTTATACCAATCGCTATACGGGAACGGGCAAAAGCAATAATATGAAGTTAATTTTATTATTACCATATTATTTTTTACAATAAATCGATAGGAATCTTAAGGTATGTAGAAATATACATTTTATCTAGTAGCGGTGCGACCGTGAAGTGATGCTGGCTATCTATTAGCAATGGCCCGGTACGGGCTCACATTTTCTTGTTATATTTATTCATTAGATAGGAAATTATGAGTTTCCTGTAGCTAACTGTGTTTATGTTATTATGTTAAATCCTATGGTTGGAATGGAATGACATCGGCGAAGAGATATTTGGGGACTGGCAAGAGATTGTGATCTGTCGTGAGTCAGCGACATATAAATATTGACTGAATCTCAGTGTAGATGCATTTGTAACTCTATGAGGCCTTTGCAGGATGGATAATTATTAAGGTTTTGTGATGTATTAAAAGGATAGCGCCTAAGGAAACATACGAAAAGTTTTTTATACTAGCCTAGTTGGTCTAATACGGAGATTGTTTTTTTTTATACTTAGAAATATTATATTTGTCTGATTTCATATACTTTTATTTTATATTTATATAACTTTATAATATGTTTTATTCGTGTTGTTTGTTTTTGAGTTAATTCATCTGAGTAACATTTTTTGATTTTATAATGAGTTGATTTGTATCGAGCGCTGTTGAGGTGTTTTATAATTTTATTGAACGTATGGTATGAAACGTACGTATGTACGTAGTGTTTAGCGTTTAATGATTAGTTGTGTATAACGGTCTGCGCCCGCCCGCTGCCCAATCTCGTGTGATCGGTGCTTGGGGTCGAGGACCTCCTTCAATCAATTAATATAAAATACGGTGCGCTGAAACGTTTCGAGGTTGCGCCTTTACTAACTAATATTGGCATTCTACGATTGGGACTAACCTAGCGTTTATGTATGTATTTTTCAATTAATGTTTAAGATTGTTAAATTTTTAGCTAAACTTTTAGAGTGGTACGGTAACCGAATTGTGATAAAATGGAATGGTGCTAGAACCAGAGTGTTAACGCGCTACGATTCGACTCCTATTATATATTAAATGTTTTAATGGTTAGTTTGCATTAAACGTAAGGGCATCTAGCATCCGGTCGGTCGCAACCGCAAGTCGCACCAACCAACTGTTCGGTCAACGGAAAACTACGCATGGATCGTTTAAGCCTAGAGATTACAGTATCACTCGAGATTTTATCTTAATTTTTCCGAAATCTAAAATTTACTAATAACATAAATAATTAATAATTACGTGTAAGAGACAATTTATATGAATCTGATCCTTGCCTACCAAATATGAGACGTAAAGATCGAGTTGGATAGTTAGAGCATCCGAAAGTGAATCCGTGAGTTTCCCTAACTTTGTTGTGGCGTTAGTGTTTATTAGCTGTGAAAACGCAATTCCACTTGTGCAATTTTTGAAAATAGTCATAACTCATACTTAACTAGATTATACAAACGTCTATTCAATATAGGGGCCCACTTAATTAAATAAGCACGAGCTCCTACGTCCCTTTAACTACTGATATACTGATAGTCACCAAACATATTTCTTCCACAAAGATTTTATATTTACTTTAAGACAAAGATTTTTATACATAATCGTAAAATGTGGGCGCTTATTATTTGATAGCATTTCATACTCAGTGCAATATTACTAGTTATTTAATTACGTAACCAAACTAAAGGATATTTTAAATATATAATAATAATGAATAATATCACGAAGAGAGTAACTACCTATTTGTATTTACACATAAGTAAGCTACTCCTATTTTTTATTTCTACTTAGTGAAATGCAGTCTGTTTGGGTTACGGTGATGTACAGGTTTTATAGCTGGTAATATTATTAAGGTTAGCTTGTTTACCTCTGCCAATCGTAATAGTTATGTACTATTTAATAATTTATTGTCGCGCAAGTTATCGTGTATTGTTGAAATAGATCATAGCTATCCAATACGGGTCCTATAGCCCACAGTCCGGGGCATGAATCGTTGTGAGACGACATCACCCGACGTTCGCTCATCACAACTGTCGGTCGAGTCAGCTCCTCCACATGAGTTACTTCCGAATACCCATTTACAACTTTATGCGTACATGTAATGATTATGTGAACTTTAAAAATCGCAACGGTCTAACGTTGTCAACATCTAAAGGAAAATCACAAATGTAAAGTAGCTTGTTAGGGGGGGAGCTAAGTAATGAGAGCATTCTCACAGCACTCAGTCGCTTCATCTAATCGTGAATGCATTTATATTACTATCACTCGAGACCAATTTTAAATAATGAATTTGCTATAGCAATTCGAATGAATAGATCATAGATTATAATTTTAGATATTTTAGGTTAGGATACTATGATAGTGTCTGGCCAGAATATTTTGGAGTATCACATCGTTTGGCTCAGAAAATATCTACCTTTGATCTCTTTCAGCTTTCAAAAAGTATGCAACTTAATTATTTTAATATTCGTGACCATTTTGGACTTAATTGAAAGCTAACTTTATGCCATATGGAATTTAAACATAAGGTTAACGAATTTCTAAATTTAGTCTTATGAAATTGAGGTCTTGCGGACCTAGTCACTTATTTGGCCAATCTATTGAATATTCCAATTTATTGTATTTTAAAATTTACAAGTGTATCACAAGGATGTGAACTATCTCTTGAATCAATGGAGTGCAGGACGAGCTAAGGTTATTATCAGGATAGCGATGGTCTAGTTATGTTTATTTTGTTCTTAATAACAGTAGCCAATTTGTTATAGTGACGTATATCACAATAGTGTAATACTAATAGAGGGGGTGTCAAATCGCGTACCTACCATCCGACTTATATTAGTCTTGTTATATTATTACATGAAATTTTATGAACCATTTGTTGTTTATGAGTATTTTGTTTTGATGTCTTGGTTTGATGCCTCCGTTAAATTTTAATTTTAATAATTTTGTTTTATGCAAGCAGTTAATGCAATTTTTTTTCACATTGTTTGATGTTATGTAATGCAATTTTAACATGTTGCAAACTCCTGCATTTATCTGTTGTATTTATTACTAATTTTTACATTAAATTGTGGTTACAAATGTGTAGTTTCAGTCGTCCCACCCACCGGCGAACCGTATTATGCACGAGCTGTTTTAGGTGTTGTTTGTCGTACGTATCCTTTAGCTGTAAGTGTTTGTTGCCGGGCGAGCTGTGAGCTGTGCGGCCGTCGCCGTCGGTCGCGGCTGCAACGGCTGGGGTGTTGTTCGCAGAGCGCGCGTTGCGGGGCGGCGCGGGCGGAGGCTCGGCTATCGCGGGCGGAGCGCAGTACTCCTACCACAGCATGTTCGTGGCGGCGGCGGAGAGCGCTGCTCTCTGGCGCTGCAAGTCCTGCGGCAAGGAGGTCTCCAACCGCTGGCACCACTACCACTCGCACACGGCGCAGCGCAGTCTGTGCCCCTACTGCCCGGCCACCTACAGCCGCATCGACACACTGCGCGCGCATCTGCGTCTCAAGCACGCACAGATGATGATCAAACACTAGACCGAGACCAAACAAACCACTCCACCCGACACGACACAAACCCGACACTCAACGTACTAAGGCTGCTATGTGTAATAACTACCATCACAAACACAACCCGACTTAAAATACAACGCAAGTAATATTTCCAATGTTGGCATCTAAAGCCCATCGCGAGACAAATATTTTCTTATACTTAAATGGTCATTATGAAAATCCTCCGCTAATTCACACGGGGCTTTTAAAAAGAAAAGATTATAGAAATAACTCTGGAACCACCACCGATTCAAAAATCTTATAATGTTGTGTCGGTCAAAAAACACCGGACCCCAACCTTGCACTCGACAATTTTTAAGGTGCATTTGAAAGCATGTTTTACAAACTTATCGTGCATTTGATGTAGATGTACCGTTTTATGCACGATTTTGTGCTTTTATTATTCTTTTAAGGTATTATTATACAAGTAATTTACCAGGGTAATTTTAAAAAGATGTTATGAAAGTAGTAATGTGACGCCGCTTGTAATCTCATTTTGACGCTAGGCGTTACGTTAGAAAATAACATGATAATAACAAAACTTATTCCAGGATATACCTACTGGGGTATCCTACCTTAGGTTGTTCTATTTGGTGTTTTGAATGTTGATACGATAATTGCTCTAAATGTATGCTACGCTAAAACGTGGTCAGTGCTTTATTATTTAGAGTCATGTAACACCCCTCTATCTGAATGGGTTAGTTTATGTAAGATTTCTAATTTTTTGCTCGAAATTGTATTTAAAAGTAAGAGAACGAGACTGAATTGGCAACAGCTTGTGATTGAAGCTAAAAATAATGGAAACGTGATGTGAATGTAAATAGATTATTTAATTTGGCGTTTTAATGTGGTATTGAAAAATCTGGGACTTAATACGTGTTCAAAATTCCAATTAATAAATGACACGATCAAATACGACTAGCTATCAGTAGAAAAAACTTCGAAATTATATTTTTGTATAGAATATTTGTCTGCATAAAACATTGTACAATGTAAATGTTTGTGTATGTAATTTATATGTTGTGTCATTTAAGTATTATAAAAAGTCATATTTAATGACTGGTTCTTCATAAACTATCGAAATCAAGTAATATCTTTCACTCGTCTGCTCGTTCATATAGGAACTTAGTGATATTGCTCTTGCTCTCAGCAAAAAAAGTAATTTCATGCACCTACTTTATCTCAAAACGTAACTTATCATAATTAGGTAATTTTATGCATCAAAACCATTATAATATCTGTCTAGTCAGCTGAGTTTTTGAATAGCTCAAATTATTCTCGTACCTAATATTTTCAGATTTTTAACTCACTAATCAAGAGCTCAGCCAAAATTAAATTTAGTATTCACGAATTTAAAAAGACATAATAATGTAAGTGCGTATTATAAACATTAGCTTCAGATGGACCAATCTAAACGGTCCTTTCATCATTTACCTTCGTTGTAAATAGCTCGTATTTAAGCGTTTAATCGACTGTTTAATGTTACCTTTACATGAATCTCATTCAATAATCGCCCATTCTTAAGTAGAAGGTATTCGGTATTAATCATTAGAGTAGTTGAAAATTCGTGTTTATAAATGTGACTATTTATGTGCTTTTTAAAACATCTTTGAAACTTTATTATCATCAATCGATTATAGGTTATCGCAGAAATATCAGCATGGAACTGGTATTAGGCATCGCCTCAACTCGAGTCATTCAGTATTCTTTGTATGAAACTCCATGCTGCAACGCACACTAATCAGTTTCTTAAAATCATGTAAGCATCTGGCCGTCTCGCCGCGCTTACGTCTCGCTGAAGCAATTTTATGGGAATTTCATAATTAGGTGTCGCGTAGCCTGGCCGTCGACGCGCGGTCCCCCAGGCGTAGCCGCGCCGATACCGCGCTGGTGCTGATACGTTGCCGGTTGTGTGCTTACGTCGCGTTGATGGCTGGCTGACGGCGAGGCGGTGCCGATTCCGTGCTGAGCTGATGTACGTGCGATAATCTTAAGTTAAAGGCCGGACGCGCTTACATGTCGAACTAGAGAGAGACAACGGGAAATACCCATGTGTCAAACGTATTCAAAAATGTTGTACGTATTAGATTTTTAAATCTTGTATAATAAAAAAGATAAATGCGATAAAGACCCGCATTAAAAATACAATACATTCAGAATGTTCTGATAACCTACCTTTTAGATTTTTGTATGCGTGTGCCACATTGTGGTACGACAACGCAAGTGTGACTGGTGTAATGTTTTGCTATGTTCTTGTTTTATATATTTGTGTCAAACACAATTTTATAGAAATCTCTTTTTGCTCACTCTTCATACTTAGGTACTTTACTCTTTTATCAATGTTTCCTTCGACAAAAATGTTATAATGAAAAAAAAATCTAATAGAATTTTAAGAAATAATTGAAACTTCAGGCTGTAAATAAATTCACTGTATTTATTCCTAGTTTGATTTTTTACATTTCAAAGAAATAGTTTTAACTAATTTAATTCATTACCCATTACTAGGTAGATACCTACTTAGAACAAAATCTAATGGCATCTAGAAATTCCAAATACCTCATTACAAACATTGCACGGATATATCACTACTAGGCACCTAATTTTATATTGGTTCGTAGGTATAAATTAATTAATCTAATCCTAATAACTACCTGAAAGTCACGCATATACTTTTTCTTTCATCTTCATCAAAAGTCAGTAGAAGCCCACAGTCGCAGAAGTCCATGACGACTGGACTTGAACCACCAACTTCACGGAGCCTTTATGATGTAATTGGTCTTTCGGGTGGAGTCTAACACTGCGCTGCCGGTTCATGCTCGCTCTACCTTGAGAACCTTTTCCCAGCGTGGTCGACTTGGTTCGGCGAGCTATATAGCCTTCCCGTTGCTGGTTCAACTTTCTTTCAAAATTCTTTGTTTTCCTCGTTTCGGATTTTATTTCGTAGTGAAACTCTGATCGCAGCTCTCGCCATAGCCCGTTGCGCGATCTTATGGTCATGATCATGGGGCAAAGATTTCACATTATTCTAATAAAATTAATTGAATTAAACATGGCAGGAGATGGCAAGTTTAATTCGCAGGCGTACATGCATTCTGCTTAAATATTCTACTCCTACTTAGCATTATGAATTTATAGTCTATACAGTTTACATAAATATCTAACAGCTTAACAGCTAATAAAATCAATGCACACTATAAATAACTGACAGCATTTAGACATATCAATAAGCCAGTGTATTGCTTACCCGACCACACAGAGAAGAGGTGACTTGCAAAATACCCTTCTATTCCTGATACCATAAAAATACCTAACTCATTCAAAATAAATCACTCAAATTCACATACCTACTGAGTACAACTTAATATCTAGGCTCTTATTTACAATCTTCAAAGTTCAAAATTTTAACAAACCTGATTTAAAGTCAACCTCCTTTATCAAACATACTCTTGAAAGATAGCCATATTATCTTCAATTCTCTTGACAAAGGGTAAATATGGACTACAAAACAGGTATTCAAAATTAATTTACACCATTCGTCATAAGCTTGTTAAATTAATTAGGACACCTCAATCAAGGGCACAAAGCCAAGTGTAATCGAAACTATCACAGTTTTAACTACAAAAACTATACACGGTGATTCAAGCCAGATAGTCCAATAGCAACAGAGATGTACGTATTTAGTGTAAACACACAGAGAATAAAGACAAAAACATACATAAAGGACATGTATAAAGGCGGCCTAACAAAAGTTTTCTTCCAGAAAGGAATCTTTCAAAATTTTGAAACAGCTCACAAAACTAAGCAATACCTACTCCCTCTCAGATTTAATTGGTTTCATTAAGAACATTTTGGACAGTTATCCAAATTTTTTGAAAATAACTTGGCATTAATTCAGATGAACCATTATGTTTTCTACGCCTTTGTTGTTTTTGCACCATCTGCATTGAATTACCCTGTGAGTAAGTTTATCTTAGAGTTGTTATTTCATAATTAAGATATTTTCAGCTCTAATTGCAGCCGTTTCAAAGAATGGGCACATGACCAAGTTTCAAAATGCTGTGACGCTGGCCGATACGAAATATATCAATGCAAATCCAAAATAAAGTTATAGAATATCTACCTATGAAACTGTTTCTATCGAAATTCAAAATTCCTATTAAATTGAATGGTACCTACTTTAGAAACAGTTTCCATCATTGCAACATAAAAAGTTAAGTTCTGGCTTATTGCAGTTGGGTCTACCAATGTTGGTATGTTGCATTCAGAAATACAAGCCGTTTTATTCATCGTTTAGTCTTTCAACTTTCCCACTATCTCCGGGCGATTCCACGATAACGCTTGCTTCACTCACTGTGTTCCTCTGACTTTTTATCGAAGTCTCTTTGTTACTCTCACTACTCTCCGATTCCTCTTCATCTTCTTCGGAACTTTCCTTCTCCGAAGAATCTGAAGCTTGCTTACTCTTCTTCTTTTTGTTGAATTCTTCTTCCATCTCTTTAAATTTCAGGGTTAGGTATCTGTAACATTTATTATGCTATTTAATATGTTACCATATTTTAAACTCGCAGTAAAATTAAAAGGTGCATCAAGGGGTCGCATTAAGCCTACATTACATACCTATGTAATGTAGGAATGACATTGACAAGTACTTTAACTCCAACAATAGGAAATAAAGAATTTCAAAGGCAATATTTTTGACAAAACTCTAAAAGGCAGTAATAAAAGGTTATTGGCGATTACTATCTTCCTGTATTCAGGGTCGACTCGGTATTTTTACCGTCGTCGATAGCAACTTCTTGTTCGACATTATCAGCAGCGGTCAAGAGTGCCATAAAAAACCATCTTAGGCTACCACCGACTTCCCGTAACATTAACGATGTCATCCGTGCTAGTGGTTCGCAATAAAAGAGTGAGAAAGTGATTAGATCGATTCGTCTGCCGTGTATGACGCATAGACATGTCTATGCATGTCTGATGCATAGACATGCATCATCCGAATCGTATGAAGATTGACATGCATCTTCATGCATTATTATAGGTAAAGCCCATTTCCACCGTCATCTGGCTGGTGAAGTGGGTGGTGATAAACAAAGAAAACTTACTTGTCTACCAACGGCCCGCTGTAGTCTTCAGGGAACGTCGGCGAGTGAGGCAGAATGTATTTGTATAGGCTTTCATTGAGCACATAGAGCTGTGGGGTAGAGGCGCATCGCACGTTGAACCACCAGTCGCACGTCAGGCCGGCTTGGGAGAAGATTGTACCGTTTGGACAGAGGAATGAAGCTTGGCCACCGTTGAGATCGCAGTAATGCCACACCTGAAAATATATAATTGCAGGTCTTAATGGAGTTCTGAAGTAGATATTAATTACATGATTGTGATCGTTATTTTTACGATCACAAATATGATGTGATCAATCATTCGTGGTATGATTGATCACATCATACCGGCTCCTACATACGAAGAGGTTTGTTTGTAAGTGTCTTTGTCTGGAAATATTTTTTCTCCAAAACATGCGGTTTTTTGCAACTTATGACAAGAATGGTTTTTAGATACATTTTTCGCCACTTGTCACTATGAGCTATGGAAGACACGGGTCGGGGATTTTATGTATAGTTTTGTTGTTATCAAGTTGATATAAGCTGTTACAGTTAGGTAGGTATTGGATTTCGGTATCAAAAGAAGGCTTTGCCCAGGAGTGAGACATAGCAGGCTAATCGTAATAGTTGTTACGGCCTTCATGGGGTAAGGTAAAGTACCTAACTAGGCGCCAATAAAAAGAAGCGAGTCGTGCCTCTTTTTATTGTAGACTTCGTCAAATGTAGGTAAAAAGTGGAACCTTTGTTTTAGGTATAGTGTAATACTTTATCTACTATATACTCTTTCACAAATTAACAAACCTAGTTTCAATCATAAGACGGCTTGTCTCGATCGAAAGAATTTAATCAGCAGCAGGCTGCTTAAATACGTGTTCGGTTACTAAAGTAGTTAGGTACTTCCTGATATAACATATTACCAAGCTGATAATCGGTACAAGTGTGTTATACCGAAAACGAGTAGGTACCTACCGAGCCACTTTTTATACGAACAACGTAAGAACTTGCATACCTACTTGGACTTTTTATCACAATCCACAACAAGCCAGTTTTGTTATGCATGCAAGATACAGAAGGAAACCACAGCGAAACTTGAAATGATCTTTGCCCATTTACAGTCACATCCCTTATGGGGTTGGTGCTCAATTACAAATGCGAGCGACACGCCCGCCTGCAGTTTGGTGGCCTACTTTCATTAAAACAGCTATTTTAAATGTTTCACAATATAAGATGCACATGGCTCACCTGACAACGTGTTTCAGTATCAGCGAAGAACCCTTTGTAGCGCTGAGTTTTGCAATTGAAGCTTGTTGGTGGGATGGTAGTGAGGACCGGATAATCGATGCCTGGCTGGCCCGGGGTGCCGCCTTCGTCGTCTGACGTCACGGGCAGCGGAAACCGCTGGCTGCTTCCACCGCTGATTGGGTGATCTGGAATAAGAAATCGTCGGTTTGATCTTCTACCTTACGTAAAATCTTCTTTTTAGAATGATAAAGTTCGGCTTGGTATTATTTTTAGCCAGATAATATCGAAATGGAAAACTAAACAACGGACTCAGTATAGCGCGTATTGGGAGAGAAAGAGGGATATTTGCGTAGTAGGGACCGAATAAATTGCAAAAAATAGGTAAATTAACGTTACTCACCGTCCAAATGCTGGGATGGTGTATCCACATCAGCAAGATAATGTTCATCGTTTAATTCTGGTCCGCTATGTTCTGGGTTATGTATCTCCGCAGTATTTGACAATTTATTCAGTTCAACTATGACTTTAGGAGCTATAAACGGCTTTGGAGAACTCAGCACTAGCCCTTCTGCCTCATTCGGATGTTCCACAGACTTTAAAACATTTAAAACTTGGAGCAAGGTTTTAATCGAGGAAGCGACGTTCTCTCTCGTGATCGGTTTGGGGATCGACTTGTTCACCTGCAGCGAGTTCAATAGAGATGCCAGAGTGACCGTGTTTGAATTAGTTTGTTCCTCAGGTTTGTATTGCGGCTGATCGATAACGTACTGATAGTAATTTGGTTTCGCATTTACTACGGGTGCTTCGGGCAACGGCTCTACCAATTGAGAGGGTCGTTTTTCATAGTCTGAAAAATCAGGTTGCTCTGGTTGAGTAGATGAATAAATAGGAGACTCCGTTGTGTATTCTGGAGGAGTGATAATTGGTCTAAAACCACTTTCAATTACCGGTTCGACCGCTACATTTTGGGGTCGCTGCTTCTCGTAGTAACTTTCTGATATAATTGACGGCTGCTTCCTTACTTGTTGACTATTATCGTTATAAATAACATGAGGTCGGACCGGCCTTGCTTTTACATGAAGCTCTTTGGGAACCAATACAGTGGACAATATCACAGGCTTTCGTACTTCATAAATTATTTCTTTCTGGGGTAAAATTTTGATGGGTGGTGTTTGGTCGTAAGGAACCAGCTTATATTTTGTAGCCTGTTCTTTTTCAGGGATATAATATCGTATATTTGGAGTTTCTTCGTTGTACAGATTCAAGAAAGGTTTTCTAGTGGGTGATATATATTGTTGCGGTATAAATCTCCTTGCATCATATTCAGGGTTGAAAGATGCATCGGATAGAAAAGGATTGATAGTTTGAGATACTTTCACGGGACTTTGATAGACAGGAACACCGTCCTTGTAGAATATTTTAGTTGGATTTGCTGAAGCTATATTGTATTGAGTGAGCCTATTTCCTTGGAATCTCGGAATATTCCGTTGTGAAGAAGGGTTGAGTAATTTCTTCGGCTGCCTTTGAATCATATGCCCTAAATCTTTCGCTTCAATGATTTGGGCTTTTTCTACCTCAACATTCCTCGTGTTATCCGTTGTGGATGTTACATCGTTCGCGTAGTAGAATGTCATGTACGGTATCAGTCTTCTATATCTCTCGTTCAAGGAGAGCTTTGTGGAATTTATACCGTTGGTTATATTCCTGCTTTTCTCATAATTACTTTTGGTTGTGGTCTCTACAGATGTCATTGGGACGAATCCTTTCTGTACATCCACCATCATCCCTCCTATCATTTTGACCTTCGGACTGTTACCATTCGATGATATGGAGATAGATGTGGCGATAGCTGGTAAAACTAAAAGAAAAAGAATACATGAACGGATTAAGCAAGTTATGTATGTAACCGTGGTACAATTTCTCATGTACGGAAAGACAATGCACCTCGAGCCCGAGGTCACTGCTTTTCAACTTGACATTGGGCTGATTTATTATTTCGCATGTAGGTTAGTTTTACGTGTTTTATGTTTTTAGCTAGATTCCTATATCTACCTCCTATTTGATTGATGACCTCAGTGGCGCAATGGGCGAAGGCCCGCCTTTGACGGAGTAGGTTGTGGGTTCGAAATGTTTGTATGACCTGCAAATAAGAGTTTTGGGTCTGAGTGTTTTCTATATATAAAATGTACGTATTTACAAAACAAACATATAAGTAGTTTAACAGTCATTTAGTTCCCATAATACAAGCTGTGTTTAGTTTGGGGTTAGATGATGCTGTATGAAAAATTGTCTAGCATTATTTATTTACACAGTAAACGATGCCAGGTCCGAGACATTACTAAGAGAGATTATAAGCGCAATTAATTCAATTTTATTAATGACTGATGCTTTTTAGTTATACATGTTCTTGTGCCAAATATGTGGCTACTGTGCCTGTGTATTATTTAGAAACAATAACCTACGCTGTACTCATCTTTGATTATAATTAACATGTACATAAACTTAATTTAAAACTGTTGGGTCACTTGATCCCTCCGTGTTTATTAGGTAACGGATAGCTTTTACTACCTTAGGGTCCATTTACTTTCACGATTTAAACTCCAAGTTACAACTTGCAAGTGCATAATAAATCCAAAGTACCTACCTGTTTAGAACGAACTGAGAATGACTACCTACTTATGAAATTTAACAGCCAAGTTCTATAAACCTTGTTGTTTTAAATAAATAACCAAACAAATAAGTCTATTTTGTCCGCAGGTTTCTCAAGCTTCCTTAATTTATTAGGCTTTGTATTCATACGCCGATTCGATGCCCAACAATTTAAGACTTAAAGACGAAAAGATACAACCATCTTTCAATTTCACTAATAGGTCCGCATAGAATTTCAATATACTGTAAGTGACTGATAATATAGTAAGTGACTGAAGCGTCATGTTATCCAATCACTTCGTGTTATTGGAACTATTCAAATACCGCTCTGTCATGCGCAGCAAACGATTTCAGAGTAGTTGTTGATAAATATGAGACTATTCAAAGCTCTACTCTGGAACTCTACCAACAAAATTCCATAGAAATTGGGCAAAGCATAAATTTCTGCTGTAATTTAAACTTAATAATAAATATATTCTTCTCTTCTGACTACCTAGGCTAGAGCAAAAGTCTGTGTCCGGTTCCAAGATGTTCCGGGTTATTCCCGTTGTTGCCGCATCTACCTACCTAAAAAGTAAAAAAGGGTTTATAATTTTTGTAAAAAACCTTTTATTGTCTCTTCACTCTTGAGTTCTCGACATGTTTCCCTGTGACCGACCGAGAGCATTAATGTAAAAGGTTTCTTGCTTATCCTCAACGGGCTTCAAGTACTAAAAAAAGTTCAATCTAAACCAGGAGTGGTAGGTAGCCAGATGAAATCCATGTTAGTACTTCGAAATCGTCACTGCAACAGCTGAGGTAGCTATAGTAGGTATTTCTATAATGGGTAAGTTAAGAGTAATAGCTTGGTTTCAAGTTTAGACTAAAACACTCACGATTGAAACACCATTAGATTGCAGTTCAATTAATTATGTCATTACAGTAACCTTGAATCTATCATAATGGTATCTTAATGTTATTGCAACGCAATGTTTCCACATATTCCGTTTATGGTGCGATAGCTAATTAGTTAAACCATGATATTGTCAGGCTCATAAAAAAGATTTATGATGAGAACCAATATTTTAAGATTAATAAAAATCATTATCATGTCAACATGCAAATGATACATACTGCATCTTAAGTCGATTTACATAATTATTCTTGTATTCTGGCTTTTATAAGAATACTAGCTTCTGACAACGGCTTCGCCCACGTGGTATTCGGATAAAAAGTAACAAACATCCTCACAAACTTTCGCGTAGTAGGATTTTTATTCGTTGATTTAGAGTCAAGGTACATTTTACTCAGAGTTTGAATTAGTTTCTGGTGGTCTTGTGGTTCTACATAATTCCATAGAAACCCCAGAGATTCAGGCGGCCGGATAGGAAACCACTGCACACATTCACCGCAGAAATATGAATGTAATTAGCTTAAAACTGTCCAGTATCTTTACCAGGCACATGATTACGGTTTTGAGAAATTGACTAGACACCGGTTTACTTGCGAAAAGTCTTGTAATACCTGTATTGGATAGTAAAATCCGGACGATACATGACATAGGCCAACTAGTTTCATCATCAACATCATCTGGAAGGCAACCTGTCGGATATAGGCCTCTGTCATAACGTGAGATCTTGAGCCACCGCCACGTAGCGCCATTCTTCTCATTTCGTGTCACGGTTTTCTCGTTCACCCTGAGTTAGGTACTGGTCACTGAACCAGGTCGAATATCATGGATTTGATAATGCGCCTTTGTGACTAATGGTGAAATATTGAATCATTTCACGTTCATTTCATGCTTAAGCAGAAGTTCCTTTGAGTGTCAAATGTGCATCATTTGACACTCGGGTCAGCTGCATAGTATGTAGAACATATTATACTAACTAACCGGATACCAAAATGCTTCACATTTCAAACATAGAATTGAACCAAGTGCCAAACTATATATCAAAGTGAGTATAATATTTAGAAAGGCTGGATCGTGTGTCGAACAGGCGAAGCCTTGGAGAAGTGACTGGCTCGGATATGAGATCCGCATCCTGGCAGTTCGGTACCTACACTAATAAATATATAATTACAGGTCTTTTGTCTTAAATTGTCTCAAATGTGTAATTTCTGTGTGAGATCGCTTAGTTATAGGTATTAATATGTATCTAAGAAATTAAATCACTATGAACCGGTTCATAGGTAGGTAAGTATTTAAACTACATATGCATGCATGTAATATTATTAACATATGGTTGCGTCCAGCTTGCCTTTCTATAAACTCCGTAATTAGGTATTAACAGATACATATGCGGCAGAAATGCTTTTTATAAGGCTTTACAAACTACATATCCTTGACCTAAGATAATCATACCGTATTTATCATCGATGATTCGTTTTGCATCAATTAATTCATCTTATTCAACCTTAAAACGCTCATTAGTTGATACATCAGCGAAACAGGACTCAGGCAAATCCTTTATTCATTTACGCCTTGACCTAAGGGTAACATAATAACGCCCTTTTCATTTGAAACTGATTGTGCCATTCAGCAACTACAAACAATCAACACGACTCCAAAGTTCAGTTTAGGTCTATAGGGCATAGAGATAATAGCTCAACGATTAAACTTGTTCTTACAATGAGGGACGAATAATTGGTTCTAAGTGTCCGAGTAGTCAATCAATGTCATTGAACTACAATGATTTTACTGAAAATTTAAACTGACTTCTGATCTAAAGCTTGAATAAACAAGTAAAAAATAAAGAAACCCCGACTGCAGTTTCTTAAGCGTGGTTCTATAACCTTAATATCTTAGTCCAGCTGTACTAGAGAAATATCCTTACTAACAATTCCCACAGAAGGCAGCATATGACTATTCATAGGATGCTGCAGTCATTTGTATTGTATAATTGAGCTTATGCGTAGGTATTACGGCCGGCGGTGTAAACGGCTGATCCAAGATTATTCAGTAGACAATGAACCACGATTTGAGCCGACAATGCCAATATCGACTGACCTCGCACCGTGAGATCGGTTAACCAGGATCGTTATTAAACTGTTTGGCACTCAGAGGGAAATATCAACACACAAGAGCGCGCCACATGGGTACGAATCGTAGGCACTACATTCAACATTCCCCAAAGTAAATCAAGGCAAAGGAGATTTAAGTCTGTTTGACCTAAAGCGTATAGAGTCGAAACTTAGTCGGTGCCTTCACCGATAGTGCAGTACGTGAAAATTCCCGTTTTTACAATATGAATAGTCAAGTTCACGATAGTTTTTTGAATAAAAAAGTGAGTGCTATTTTAGTGCCGTGAATGGCGGAATCAGAGCATTTGCGTCAATCATTGATAGCTACTCAAGGTCTTGTTGATATGCTATTATATTGTGCTATAAAAAATATTCGATCGGTTGTAGGTATTACCAATAAAAACGATCATATTTCTCAGCTCACTTTTTATGTTATAATAGTTTCAGACAAGGACAGACTGAGCCTAATGTATCTAGCTCACGTAAACTAAGACTCTTATGTGACAACTATTACAATTCTTACTATATTTTTACAAAATCGTAGTAAATCTTCCCAATAGACGACTTCTGTGGCGCAGTGGGCGAAGGTACGCCTGAGACGCAGAAGGTTGCGAGTTCAATTCCCGCCACGGGACAAATGTTTGTATCTGCAAATATTTGTCTCAGGTCTGGGTGTTTTCTATGTATATTATGTATGTATTTACAAAAAAAAATGTATATAAGTAGTATATCAGTCATGTAGTTCCCATAATACAAGCTCTGCTTAGTTTGGGACTAGGTGATGCTGTGTGAAAAATGTCCAGCATTATTTTATTTTTATTTATTTAATAGACAACATGGCAGATGACCTTAGTACTTTCTTTATATCGTGTCTTTATATATCATAGTATCAGTTACTATCTACACGAATCAGGTCAATTCTTCAATTGATAATGTGATCGTCTACTGCCTAGGCGTCGCTACATCTGCCGTCCTCGGACAAACTCATACTCAAAGAACAGGAAATAAGAAGCTTCCGTCACGTAACTTGTTTTCACATTCTCACAAAAGACAATACCTAAATGGGTCGTAATATTAGGCAACTCGTGTCACCCGCAGACACGCCTGACGGTCACGGAACGCAGCGCTTGGCAGGACGCGCACAATGCGTGATGAGCATAGATCACGAATTACTAAATTTCTTACTAAGGATGAGAGCAGGTAGACACGAAAAATGGGTAAGAGACAGGCTTCATTAAATCTGTAGAACTACAGCACTTTCTTCAAGCGTGTTTTTTCTAGATAATGACATCGATATTTCGGTCATCGAAGTTCTGTTAAAACAGTAGGTACCTACTCCTTCTGCTATTTATCACTCGTATTTTTCCATAATTTCTTATCCGAGCAACATTATGTATGTTTGTTTGGTTGTCTGGAAGCCAGGTTGCTGCATCAAGCCCAATTGGCAACTAAGTAATCATTCAGGCACACTGGGTGCATTGCTAAGTTAAAACTCGAAATATGTATGTACTTCTAACCGAATCTATTCTGTATTTAGGTCCTTACATACCTACCAATTTGTATTAAAATTGGTACTACTGATCATTGTCTCCATATCAACAAATTAAATTACCATGTTCGAAGCTTAAATATACCATGTTTAGAACCAAATTACTGTGTAAACAAAAAAAATGGCGTCTAGTTTTTAATTAAATAAATCGCTTTTTACAAACTATGTTTTTAATTGTATAATATCGCAACCTCTTGCTTATTCTATTGCTGCAGTAATTTTCATTACACTTTGATGGTACAAAATCAATACAACTTTTTCCATTCCTGTAAATGGATTATTGAGCAAGTATGTATCTTTTTTATTAATTAAAAAAAATTACAATTACCGAATTAATTTTAGAAAATTACCAACAAGGTTTTACTGTAGACCATATTTTACCTTATTATAAATACCGTGTATCTACGGTAATTATCATGTACCTATATGAAAACACTGCTACTGATAGATTATGTAACTATTATTAGCTTATCCGGGATGCATGACAAACGAAACAAAAAACTGATTAGGTAATTGCGGAACTGGAACGCATTTATGAGGTTATATTTGTAGTACCTAAATTCATGCATAGCTTTAAATACATCCTGTTAAACTTCTATAATGCTTATAAAGTTCAAGTAATGCTGTTTCCTGAGTACTGAGCAATGAGCAATAATCGTCGCCAGACTCTCATAAATCGTAAAGTACCTATTTACTCGCGCAGCAATGATCAGAGATTAGACCACATGCGATAATATGGTGGCATGTCACGTCAGACATTAGCATGGATCTGCCCAAACTCCGAGAAAGTGTTATTAAAGTGAAAGCGAATCACGGCCGCAGTACGACCGATGCCAAAACAGTTATTACATAAATCGGACCTTGTTTACCGATTAGGTGAGATTATGTGGAACCGCAACGCAAGCGGTCAAGCGACATCTCGGTTCCTACTCGAGCAGAACAATGTATCTATGTCAAGTATAATATGTATCTTTTACACGTAGCAGCCTATTAGCAATAGGTACTTGAAACGTGTTCTGATCAACTCGGGATTTGATCAATCTTCATTCCGCAAAAATATACAAAACGTATGTGATGTAGAACTCTGTTAAAAGCAGTACGCTATAGCTCATTCATTATTCTATAAGAGATTTAGGGAAAGCCCCGCAACTAAGCCCGCGTTAAGTTTTTTCCCCGCAAACTGTCATGACTGATATTATGATATGAGCCAAATTATAAAAACATACTTAGCATGTAGTGGGTACATGGATTGTTACTTTAGGCAACTTATGGTAAATAAATTATTATGAAATAAAAATAAAAACCATTTAGCCTCTGCTAGAGATGGAATTTCACAAAATATTTTCTTAGTGTACCTCTACACACCAAAAAGAACCTACCCTCCAAAGGATCCTTCAGGTCTCTTGAATGTCAATCAGTCAGTGAGTCACGCAACAATTTTATAAGTACCTACATATATTTATAAAAGTAGGTAGGGCACTGCTCTAAGCACCTCAGAATGCGAAAAAAGTTAATTGTATTAGTCGGGACCGGGCAAGAGCAGCGAATCTATCTTAGTTGCTATACGTGGAATGGGATTTAAATCTACATTTGCATCAGAAGATAGCAATCCGATAGTTACCAATTCCAATTTCACCTAAATAGCTATCCGAATTGAAACAACTCCTTTCTAGTTTTCCGATGCAGTCGTTCCTATTGCATATGAAGTAGCTGATATAAGCTGAATGATGCACTATCTCAGCATTTGTTGCTTCGAAAATGAATACGAATATTTGCATAAATTGTAAGCAAAGCTGAGATGTATATTATATTCCTTAAATAAGTCACGTTATGTTTTTTTCTATGGATACTTTCCTTAGATCCTGAAGATTGCTTTCTTTAGGAATGCATTTTGGATTTTTTTTCACAAAATATAATATTTTTGGAATCGAACTTATGACAAAGCATGAGCTATTTCAAAACACTTAATAGTCATATACATAGTAAGAAGGTTTACTGTATGTGACTATCGCTCGTTCGTAAGTCGCCGATTTCTTTTTGAACACCCTACATTATGAGAACTACGTAAAGATAACGTTTGTGACAAACATGCCTCTTTAACAAACAGTTTTTCACATTCAGAATGCTTTTGCTTATTATAAAGGTAGTATAGTTTATATGCGAGCACAGGCACTGTTTATCGGTGTGGAAATTGCTGAACGTTTATCAATATGCTAAATTTAATTTCCAAATGCCGCAATAGTAAACCAATCTATAGCAAAATTTGCTATGATGAAATGATAGAACAGTCTTCCACAAGTTACTCTAACAATGGACTAGGTCAAGAATACCTATCGCATACTACTTCATGCATTGTGTTCCGTGTGCTTCCCATATTGGGATAAATTGCTCCATTATTTCAATGGTATAATAACTGGACCAGAGCAGCGTGAGACATTGTTTTGAAAGCAGCGGGTGGGCAGGTGTTCTTTGCGCATTATCATAATAGCTTTTAATTGATAGGTGCATGTCCAACAATTTGCAGTCTACTGTTCTTTGCCCTATCTGATCCATTGTTTATGAATCGTGTCGAAACACCAACAAACGCTTACGAGATGACTTTCAAATACCCAATGAGTTATGAATAACTAATATGTAGATCCACCTAAATTACATCATCTCGAGTGTCATTATTAGAAAGGGAAGCCTAATTTTTAACGGCTTTTGCAGTTGCTGATGAATTACACCTGTTTTTTTTATTAATAGGCACTTAATTATTATTATCTCACATACATTATCAAGTTCTTAACTCTACTTTTACATACTATTTTTGACAAAAACAATGTCTAATCCTAGAAAGGTTTACTAAAGTAAAAGTCTGGCACTTTGACAGGCAGGAAAATATTTCCTCTGGTAATAATTTACGCCAAGGGCCATATCAGACATCGCAGGCTAGACTTCTGTTGCAATCCTGCCGTACTGAAAGTAGGTCACTACCTGTCACCACTTCTTATTAGCACAACTACATTAGCTGGTTTCGATCCTGGTTTCGGCAATTACGGAATCTCTACATTGCCTACTATTAACCGACCTCGAAAAAAAATGGTGGTTCTCAATTCTTATGTGTTTTTATCGCCTGATATCTTTGCCAATTGCTAACCGATGTTGATGATTCTTTTGCAGGTATTGCATTTTTAGAATGCGAGAGTAGAGATTTTCTTTTGTTTTTTATTCGAAATAGTAATCAAAATATCGTGGGGATCGAATGATAGAGTACTGCAAGCGTATCGCGAATATCGCAATTTAATTATTATCAACCGATATCAAAAAAGGAGCTCTCAATTCGTCTGTATGTTTTTTTTGTGTGTATATTAGGTACGCGATATCTTCGCCAATTGTGAACCGATTTTAATGATTATATTTTAATGGGTAGGGTAAACTTTAAGGGTGTGTGACCAACATATAATTTTTATAAAAAATCACTCCTAAGGGTGAAAAAATGGGTGATGAAATTAATATTTGACTTTTTATCAATTTCTCGTTATTTGAAGACGGTTTTTGTCATATTTGTGATATTTAATGTCTTATAAATTATTTTAGAGATTAAGAGAGATGACTGCACCCGCGTGGTGCCCGGATAAAAAGTACCTATTAGTTTATGTGTTTTTTACTATTTCTAGAACATACCTATTCAAAATTTAATTTAAATCTATTCCTCCGTAATCAAGATTACCTGATTAGCAAAAAACATCCACCTTTTGCATTTATCATATTAGTAGGAAGTATTAGTATTCAACTTTGGACAAGAGTCCCTCAATTTAAATTAATTTATAATTATAATAATAATAATAATGCTGGACAATCCACACAGCATCATCTAGCCCCAAGCTAAGCAGAGCTTGTGTTATGGGTACTAGATGACTGATATACTTAATACAATACATTACATAGATAGATTTTTTTTTATTATACATAGAAAATACCCAGAACACCCGGAACAAATATTTGCAGATCGTACAAACATTTGTCCCAGGGCGGGAATCGAACCCGCAACCTCCTGTGTCGCAGGCGGACCTTCGCCCACCGCGCCACATCGGTCGTCAATTAAAATTATCGTACTTGCTTTACTAAACTGACACGCAAAAACTAATTACATTACCGTCAAATTAAATAGTGTAAAGAAGTGTAGGCACAGATTAATCATCATCATAACTTTTGCACCCTATCAAATTACAATCAGTTACGTACTTCATCGTTCTAGGTGGTCAGAAGGGGATCTACTACAATCACAAATACACATCTAAGTACAGGTTTTTCTAATATTTCGAAAGCAGATATTTTATGCGCTTTGCCCGCGGTCCAATTTGTACCTATCGTTGCGCTACCGGGCTGAGAAATGATTTTTCCTAAGTGATGCAATTCGTATGGTCCCTATGGTTTCGCCCGCGTAGATCCTGGATAAAAAGTAGCTCATCAGTCATTCTATATACTGTCCGCTGTAGCATGGTGAATTATAACCTTTAACATTTTATATAATTTCATTTGATAAAGTACGCTGTGCTCAAATATTACGAATATGGCGTAATATTTGAGCTGCACCTTCATATCATCGGCGTTAATATAACGTCGTAATTATACTTAATAAATAAATAATAATAAATAATGCTGGACATATTCACACAGTATCACCTAGCCCCAAAGTATGCAGAGCTTGTGTTATGGGAACTAAATGACTAATATACTACTTGTATACTTTTTTTTGTAAATGTATACTTATTATACATAGAAAACACCCAGACCCGACAGACCCAGACAAATATTTGCAGATCATACAAACATTTGATCCGCGGCGGGAATCGAACCCGCAACCACCACAGAGATTGTCAAGAGCTAGCGCACAGAGACACGAAATATACTTATTCTAAATTTAATCCAAATCTGTTCGACCGTTACGGAGACCCTTAGCCAAACTTTCGACATTTACAGTTACTATAATAAATTGTAAAATAAAAAGTATTAGTCAAGAAAGAATTCAAGCATCGGATGTATAAATAAAATATAAACCGTGAAACTATCTGAATTCATAATGAGCTATGATTGATATGACTTATGGTTATAAATTAAGATGAGTGTGGTTTTGGCTCGTGATCAAACTTATTTGAATAAAGATTAATTTAAAAACAGCTGACCAAATCACGTTTATAAATAAACCTTTGATCTCAAAATTACCATCTATCCATCGATGTGATGTATAGGGTAATTGTATTACTAAGTAGATTAAAAATGCGTTCTCTACACACTCAAAACGTCGAACTCTTTACTTGAGGTCAACAAATAAGTTACCATTGTAGAGATAGCTGTAAATAATTCCATGTGATTGCATATGATTTTGGACAGCTGTGCCTATTTATGTGCGAATTTTGTTTACGTTTACTGAGGAACAGGGTTTATTACCAATATTTTTTTTAAATTACAGTTACTTCTCAAAGTAGTTCACAAAACAGGGAAGCTTAATTAATTATAATTTAATTAATTAAATAATTAATTTACTTCAAAATCCACTTTGTTTCGTGGACATTGTTTTTTACCAAAATCTTGCCCCAATCTTCCTAATTGACATTGACGACAGTCTGTCACAACAATGGCGACGGATTCCTAATAACGTAAACGCATTCTGTGTCAGTTAACACATTGTACACTAATTACTCGCTTTAATTACTATGTTACAAGTTGTGCGTGTCACACGCCCGTTTTGTGCTTCAGTCAAGGTGATGTTTGTATACGAAAGTTACACTATTGTTGAACGGTGAGCTCCTAAGAATTAGTAGAGTTATGACTTCTCTACCTTTTGCCTCGATAGGTCTATAGGTTGATAGGACCAGGGGGTCGTGAGTATAAATTAATTAATAAAAATTAGCATCTATAAAAGTTTTTCGTTCCCCTCAAGATCCGCGAAGCTATCGAGATAGGTCATCTACCAAACTTTAACAGAGACCGTGGATGGGCTTTACCCCCCGCTTGGAAGTCATGTCTGTATGGACTGTACATGACAACGTGGGAGTCGAATCTGACATTGCCACAGTGAGCGTAGCCTGTCTGCCTTCTCCAGGAATAGGTTATGGCGACGACGTGAGCAGTAGCATAGACAATGTAGCACCCCTACCACCAGTAGTTACAACAACGCTACGAACACAATTGCCCCCTCCACTCGCACGCCTTTATAACAGCGTACAACGTGCGGCAGCGCGAAGTGCACGGCGCGCCGCAGAAGGAGGAAGTCGCGACCACTCACCCTGATGAAGACCCTCGGAATTAATCGAAACTTAGTCGGTGCGTTCACCGATAGTGCAGTACTTGAAAATTCCCGTTTTTACAATATGAATAGTCAAGTCCACGATAGTTTTTGGAATAAAAAAGATTAACGATTTTCGGACTTTTTCTTTTAGTTGTGCTGTGAGACTTTGCTTCTTGTCAAATTTAATGATTCTACGTCAGCGGGGAGTATCCTATAGGTTTTGATTCATTTGCGAGTATCAAAATATGACGCATAAATGGCCGTATTTTTTAATGCGTTTACTTAAAAGCTTGATTTTTTTAGAGCTCCGAGAGACCATAGAACTACGTATTTGATATTAATTTAAACTCCAGACCTCCACACGTTCCTGAGAAAAAGGGTCTTGAAAGACGGACGGACAACGAAGTGAACCCATAACGGTTCCGTTAGAGGTACAAAACCCTATAAATTAGTAATACGAAGAACAAACGAACTCAAATAGTGAAAATATTATTATTATTATTATAATGATAATTATGTTCTATGGTATTAATAAGTTATGGGCACTAAGTGTTCAAAATATTCTCATGATTTTCTTTTGCAATCATTTTGATTGCAGCGCAACTGTAAGGATGTGAAACAGGTTAGAAAGATGTAAAGGAAGATAAAATGCGACAAGATGCCTATAAGAATATTGTCGTTAGAATCGCGCCGCCTTCCGGGCATATATTTTCACTTAATTCATAAATCTTGTAGACCGTTGGTTAAGTTTTTTTTGCTTTTCTCTCCTCAGTGTTAGAATGGGAGTAAAGAATGTTAATACTTGTCTACATCAAGCTTAGGCAAAGCCTTAATGTGATGGCAATTTTTTTATAGAAATCTGTGAAACTTTCTTGACAGATGTTACAACAAAAATTGTATGAAAACTGTATTTCTGAGGCTTCAATATTCTGTTCTGTATCAAGTAAATACTCAGCCTGATGTCCAAATGATTTGTAATAGAGCCTGCATTACGTCACAAAGCAATCGAGAGGCGGAAGTAAAAGCATGCAAAATCATAGTCATTTCGATCGACTATCGGCTCGTGAGTCAGCTACCAAACTTTGCATTTCGCATGATCTTAGGATCCCTATGTCGAAGTTTTACATTGAGCCGCTCGAAGTTCCTCCGATGTGAGTGCGATCCTAAGCCACTTTCGAAAATGTTGTTCGATTCGGTATAGGTACAATATATTCTGCTCTATTTACCGATCTACGATTACTCTTTTCGGCCCGTCTTAATCCGATGGTCACATATCTGAATATTGACTAGACTTAAATAGGACTGAACGTTGCGTTGTAATAAACAAACATGCTCACGACTATTCCCCATGACGGACACCCATAGTCAGTGCGTAGGGGTAGTCAGAGGCACGTGTAAACATTTTATTTGGCACATGCCCGTGTTTTATGTAGTAGTAGTTCGTATTATTCGTGCCAAGTTGCAAGCCCATCGCCACTCGCGTTGCGCTGTAGGTTCTTAATTTATAAAGACAGCTAAGTTGAATTTTAAAAAAGCGAGAGCTCATTCATTGATACATTTTAAAGCCACTAAAGTTAATATTTGCTTTAATTACGTAATATCTCATCGATTATTAATTATTTATTTTATAGCTACTTTAGCTTTCTTATTGCTGTTACATTATTTGCATCTATAACCAGATTATCTGCAATAAATTGCTATTACATAAAAACATAAGGCTTTTATGCGTCTCTTACATACTGCTGTACTATCTCTTTAAGATATCTCGTGGTATTTGGCGGTGACCGGGAGGTCGCGAGTGTCGGACTAACACGGCGGAGAAAGCGTGCCTCAGCTTATAGTTTACATACCTACTACTTATCTGCATACATATCTATACATGGTGTTGCGGAATATGGAAATATTATCTCCAAATGATGTTATTCCACATATTATGTTTTAAGATTCATACCCCTATGTCGAAGATCATGTTTGATTAACATCTGACTTGTGGCAGCCATTATGTCCAATAAAGAGTTGATTTACTAGTCTTACAAACAATTTCAATCTATTTTCTGCCAATAAAATTTCTAAACTCATGCAGAATTACCCTTACGGGATAGTAAACAAATTCTGGGACACTAGATTTTTTACAATGAAATGGCTCGCGTCTCTGCTACATTATCGAGTAAAGTATGGTGACCCTGAGAAGAGCCTAGTGATGATGAGTAAAAAGCTAGTGTGACGAGAGGATTCAGTTGACATGTAAATGGAAACTCAAGTTAGAATACGGTCCATGTTATATGGTAGATCTACAGGTGTGCAGTTAACTAGTATAAGTAGGCATAATTTGTCCGCATTATGTGCGTCAGTCATGCGCAGTTTCCGATCAATAATAAAAGTAATGCGGAAACGATTATCTCATTATTCCGTTCAATCGTGCCAGAACTGGCTTATGCGGAACGGTTCCCAGGACAAAGGACAATTTCTATACATGATTTAATGAATCGAGAAAACCTATCCTCGATACTAAGTTCGAAGAACGGGGGCATTGGAAATAAAAAATAAATAAAAATTTTACAGACACACATACATAGTTCTGACCCCAAACTACGAGTTCCGTGGTACCACAACACCCAGACTGTACATATTTATTGTCCTGTTCGATTTTCAAAGCTACATTTAAAACATATTTTCATCGTGAGTTTAAGTAAATTTCCCTTTTAAAAAGTTTTATGACCATTAAAACGTAATCTTTAAAAATGGAGGTAATAAATAAATAATAAATAAATAAATAATAATGCTGGACATATTCACACAGCATCATCTAGCCCCAAACTAAGCAGAGCTTGTATTATGGGAACTACATGACTGATATACTACTTATATAATTATTTTTTTTGTAAATACATACATAATATACATAGAAAACACCCAGACCTGAGACAACTATTTGCAAATACAAATATTTGTCCCGTGGCGGGAATTGAACCCGCAACCTTCTGCGTCCCAGGCGGACCTTCGCCCACTATATGGAGGTGGGTACATATAGTTTAAAATGCCTTCATGTAAAACTCCGTTTACCGTAAAAGCTAAACGTAGGCATTTATTGACCCAAAGTTGGTGAAGGGATATATTGCTGATAACTCGTAATATGTTTTAAAAATGTAAAAAAAAAAATTGTGTCAGAGTTAGCTGGGAATAAGTTCACTGATCTAGTTATCGTGTTTCACCAGGAAGTCGGTGGGAGGTAGCCTAAAACCGTTCATCGTGTCAGTCTTGGGAGGGCCTATATAATTTGCTGTTGGAATATGTACTGTGACTGAATGGAACCGTTAGTCTTCTCGTAGCGAAAAATGTTTCATACAAAAGACATCAACGCGCTTTAACAAAAACCAGATATTTTACATATTATTAAACCGCTTTATTTTTACCCGACTGCCCAAAATGAGGAAAAAGTATTTCGGGTGTATGTATGTCCTTTGGCTGCGTAGCCTAAACGATTTGATGGATTTTGATATATGAGGTGTCATTGCATTCGTCTTGAACGCGGGACTAACAGAGGACATAATAAAGTGTCAAGAAATTTAATATGGCGGCTATAAAACCGTCACTTTCGATTTTCGACGATCCAAAAGTCCTTTCTTATCCTGTCTGAATTTTGATAAATTGGAATTGGTCTTGATAGAATGCACAAAATATTAAAAAAATACAATAAACATAATTAAAATTGTAATTTTAAGTTTTACCAAAAAAAATGCCGCCATAAGCGTTCTCCGATTAAAAAATACAATCAAAACCTGATGGATAAATAATAATAAGGATAGGTGTGTCATTGTTATTAAATTCTATAAAAGAATATTAAAATTGAACAATAATTAAGAAACTGCAGTCGGGTTTCTTTATATTTAAACTGATAAATTGTTAACCTAAAAAGTTGAAAATCTATTTTCTTTCAAATAAGGGTGAACTATCTTCCATTTACTTTCGACGTTGGTATCGACGTTGGACGTTGGTTGGCATCTCTCAGAGATCAGCGTGTTACGCAAAAAATATACATTTTGCTAAATCATATGCGGCAGATCTTTTCAAAATTTCAAATTTGAGCATGTTATAACATCTTATCAATATCTTATCTTATTGTTGTTGTGACGCAGTGGGCGAAAGTCCGCCTGAGACGCAGAAGGTTGCGGGTTCGATTCCTGTCACGAGACAAATGTTTGTAAGATCTGCAAATATTTGTCTCAGGTCTAGGTGTTTTTCTATGTATAATATGTGTGTATTTACGAAAAAAAAAAAGTATAAATGTAGTATATCAGTCATGTAGTTCCCATAATACAAGCTCTGCTTAGTTTGGGACTAGATGAGGCTGTGTGAAAAATGTCCAGCATTATTTATACTTCTTCAAATAAAAATCTTGGCAAAAATTACCTTATCTATAATTTCTCCGGTCATGTATTTTATGTATCTTTTACATTTTGACCATCTGACTTGAATCATAGATAGATAGATAGATAGAAAATACTTTATTATACACCAAATAACATATCAGCTTAGTTAAGTACTATCAACTTTAACAATGTTGTACAATGGGCGGTCTTATCGCTAAATAGCGATCTCTACCAGAATCATCCTCTAGAACTAAGAATCCAGTAAAAGACTAGTTGGGCTTTTTTGTATTGTTTTTCTCTAGGTAAGCTTAGCAGGTAGGGCATAAGTAGGTATATCATCAAGCAAAATCATCTGATAGTATTTAAAGAACTAATTGCGGAAATGGAAATGCTCTCAGAGAAAGCTCGCGGACTATAAGAAAAACAATTTCCTTGTTTTAGAAATGTCCATCAAGCAAGTACTCTATGCGTCCATTAGTGGCTTTTCTCTTCACTTTTACTGGAGTCACACAAGTTCATGCTGTGGTGTCAAATATTCCTTGAGTCATTCCCAAGATACATTTTTAAAAGATAGGTGGGCGCCTGGACGTCTAGATACAATTATTATACAGTATACAAGAAAAAAGAAAAAACATTTATTTGCATATTTTTTTGAAAATCTTACCCTCTGTTTCATAATCACTCGCTAACTTTAGCAGCGTGCTAAAAGTTGCCAACCTCTATCCTTTGTTTAGTATTAGAAAAGGATAGGGCTGGATTTAGCTACTTGCTAAGTTAACCAGTGATTACGAAACAGAGTTTAAGGTGGCAGGAAATCGATGGATGGAGGTAGCTCAAGATCGTTCGTCATTGTACTCTTTGGGGGAGTTATATGTCCAGTAGTGAACTTCTACAGGCTTCTTCTCCTGTTAATGATGATGTTTTTTTACAATTTACTAGTAAGTAATATCAATGAATGCCGGCGTTGCAAAAGTCTCATAGTGAAACTGTAAATCAGCAGTAGAAAGAGCATAGAAATTAAATCAAGTGTATTATAATCCTTTATCCTTCCTACTAAATTATTAAAATGAAAGTTCGGATGTTTGTTTCTAACAATATTTTTAGTGGTTAGACCGATTTTGATAAAATATGAAACACGTGAACCTCATTACCTAGAATAACTAACATGCTTTTGATTCGAGTACAAGCTATGGACAGAGATTAGTCTATTATAATTGCCTCATCTTCTCGCTAGCCTACATTGGCTTCTCATACTTAGTTAGTAAGTATATAGAAGATAAAGCTTACTAATAAGTTGTTCCCGTAATAGTTCACGGGGGTCAGTTCCCGTCTCACGCCCGTCGAGCATAGTCGCGGACGGTGCTCATGAGGAAGGACCTTTAAACGATCAACGAAATGTCAACAGGAGAATAGTAAAGTACGTGTTATAGTCGTAATAATCCTCAAATGAAACCAAACCACAATAATTTTAATGCTATAACAGTCTTTAATTTCAAATCAACCTTGTGGTAGTTGTTTACTAAGGTCGCGGTCAGTACCGTTTCATTATACTTAGTGTAGCAAAAATAATATTCTAAGGTAGGTACTGTTCTAGATTTTATTAAATCGTGAGTAAGAAGGTATGTCGACAACATTTATAAAAATAAAACGTGAACAGTAAAAATTGCGAGACGTTGTTTAGTAAACCAACATTCATGTATTTCGTCAAAACGTTAGCGTACATTGCTTAGGCCCACCAAAATCAAACTGCTAACAAGGCTTGGATTGTGAATTGAGGTCTTTTAGTACATAGGTTCTTGTTCTAAGTTCTTCTAGGTAGGTACCTACCTAACCTGTAATATACGAGTAATATAAAATGAACCTAGTAAGTAAATCAGTTGAAAGGAAGTTGCCACAAAAAAACAAAAAAAAACAACCACGTCGGTACGCAATTGTTTAAATTAATATATAAATAAAACATTTTTGTTCAATATTTTGTTAACGTAAGCAAAACCGACGAAAATTGTGGTAATTAGCTGTATCTTCATTTTTTTAATTATTTTGTTTGTTTTTTTTGTCCGTACACAGAATAAGAGGATTTTGGGGACATAAACTATTTGGGTAGCACATCACACACAGCCGGGAAAGTAAATTCTGGAGAATTTCCGGTACTTCGATGGGTATTCAGTTAGCAGCCAGCTCAGCCAAAAACACATGCATAGCATACTTAGCGCGAGAAGTTTTAGGCAGTACCAAACTTATACAAATAATTATATTCTATAGTAGTATGTTGATAGTCTGCAAAAAATAACTTTTCAACTAATGGCCTTACAAAAGTTGCCTGTCTCAACTGTGTTTAGTTTTCTTTTGTTGAATTTGAAATGTATCACATACCACATATCAGAAAAATACAAAGCAGTATCATTAGTTAATCAACTGTTGAATAATGTAGTAAGGTTGTGTTATTAACGTGTATAACTAGATGCCTAATTATTATCTAGAATCACTAAGCAAACCAAAAAGGCTGAATGTCGAACGATAATTAGCGTAGGATATACCTATATGGTACTGCAAACGCATAGTAGACACCCATTATTAACTTATTTTTCTCATAAATACACTGGCATTGAGGTTAAACTAAATGCAAGATATAAACTTTGCAAAAAAAAGTTTGCAAAGTTCTTCCATATGGTAGGGCGAGTTAAGATGTCCCTGCTTTAACAGTTGTTAAAAATTGCCTTCCTTGTCCTTGTCGAAGGTCTTCTAACGACCTAATTTAAGACACCACAAACTTAACATAGAGCATAATTTGGACTAAGTTATTGTATCTTGAAGTAGAAAACTTAAGGAATTTAAAAATGTTCTAGTAAAACATATGGGTTATATATTACCTACGTAATAAGGTATGATGTCAACTTATGTAATGTTTTGCTTACCAATAACCAATTGCTGTTAAATGAGGCTACCAAGAAAGAAACGAGTTGAAATGAATGTATACATATTATATTTATAATTAAAGGCCGTGCAGTGGCATCGTTAAAACCACTTGGTGTGAATCCGGCTGCGAATTAAAATGGATGAAATTGTACGTTTTGTTGAGATGGATTTATACGCATTATTTTGATTGATTGGGCTTTGACCGTCTGAACTCAGCTTAGGCATAATCTTAGGCATGTCTTATGTTATTTCCGATAATAGCTCAAAGATTGCGGAAAGTAGTTGGCTGGAGGTGGCCTAAGATCGTTCGTCATCGCACTCTTTGGGGAGGCCAATGTTTACATCTACAGTCTGTTGATGATGATAATGATTAAATAAATATCTTAGAACAGATAAGCCAACTACCGCATCTTGAGTCCCGAAGTAAAGTTAAGAGAGCGTTATATTGGCTCTAAATTACGACCTTGGTGGCGCGGCGGGCAAGTAAGTAAGAGTTGCGGGTTCGATTATTTGTATGTTCTACTGATCAGTTCCGGGTCTGGGTGTAGTAATACCACAGTACTTGTAGTTCCTGACATCCATGACACAGGTAGCCGTTGTATGAGGTCAAGACTAAGTATGTGTCTGTTGGGTGTTTTTTTATACATATTTTAATGCAAATTCCTACCACAAAGCGCCCCGTAGGATATATCTAACATATTTCAGGACTAGTAGGATATAATGATCAGGTACTCATTAAATATTCAGATTTGACTTTTAAATTATTGAGCTTATGAACATTACTATGCTCTATGCTTTGCACAGAGGTTTGACTGAACCAGAATCTTCAAATAATATCGAGGAGAATCGGAAACGTCTTCGTGAATGAAGTCTTGAAATGCTTTCAAAAGTTGTTATTTACTTAAGGCACTACTATCAAAAATTCACTAGGCTTTTACTTAACTTAAAGCACACTTAGCTATCCTTAAATTGTGTCTCTACCTAAGTTAAATCCTACTACTATTATAAACGCGAAAGTTTGTAAGGATGGATGTTTGTTACTCTTTCACGCAAAAACTACAGAACAGATTTTAATGAAAATTTACAATAATATAGCTTATTCATCAGAAAATACATATTCTACTTTTTATCCGGGTACCACGCGGGTAAAGCCGTGGGCAGAAGCTAGTAATCCAATAAATTACACTTACCGCATAACATGAACGCTAAAAACTCCATTGTGAACTGATTATTCATTTTCCAAAAATCCAGGTATTCGCAAGTAAATAATTGTTGTGCAAAACATGTATGTTGTTTACTTATATGCGGTAAATTTTTCCGCGTAAATATAGGTACGCGCAGCCAAACTCGCGCGTGCGTGCAGCGCGCTTCGCGAAAGAAATGAACGCAGACTAGTTAAGGTTACTACGAATTCTTAACTAGTCGGTGCTCGACTTGATAATGAAAACAGTAGCCGATTTTGGACATCAACTAACGACTACGTATGAAGGCCCGGTCAAACTAACGTGGTGGCGGTGGTGAACTTTGACAACCACTCGACATTAACAGTTTTTTTAAACTTGCTAGCTGTCTTCTTCCTAAAATTATACACCTTTCAACAGTGGGTCTCAGCGGAACTTATTATAAGGCATTTTGGAAATGGATCTTAGTGAAACTCGAGCTATGTAGGTACTAACCATAAGATTCATCAAAGTTTTAATCATCGTTTTACATACTAAAAATAATTACCCCTATGTTTTGACACATTTAGCCGTGTAGGTGAAATTGGAGAAAATTAATTAAACTAAAGTGAAAACTATAGAAAATCGTTCAGGATCGTGTTCGTGATTTTTAGTTTAGTTTAGTGGTTTTATATCTTAGAGAGTAAAATAAACTTAGCCCCTGGGAACTGTTAGGTAAGTAAAAAGTACCTTTGTAGGTCTTCATAGGTTTTGTGTTTTAAATACTGACTAAACAATCTTGTATGCATATATGGTGTCCTGCCTCAGAGCCGTTGTTGATGACTAAGCAATCCCATGCACCATAATGTAGGATGAAAACTATCCTCATAAATTGTATATCCAAACTATCCTCATAAATTGTATATATCCTTTTATCTGGTTATTTTGTACCCAAATCTCGTTTTCCCTTAAATTTATTTGTGTGCGCACGCTTTCGTACAATGCTCGGTGAAAAAACCTCGCTTATTATCACTAATTCCCACGTCTGATGTTAGCGTACAGTTGGCAATTCATATCTAAGACCCTTGGACATGAATTGGCATTGTTTTATGCAATGAATGCTAGGATTAGGCGTGGGAACATTACTTCAACTCGCATGATTCCTAATTTCCTACATTTTTATCTTTTTACGTAATCCTAATAAATTTTAATGTATATAGCTACCTACCTAGGATTGTGTAAGTGAAAGTGTGTGTGAAGTTTTTCGATAGGAGAAAAATACTTATTATGTTCCAGGGACAGATATATTTGTTCCGTAAAAAATAGAAGAAGTTACACTTATGGTAAAGTAACTCAAAAGGAGATGGACAGGACATAAAGAACGGAGAAATGGAGTAGAACGTTGATGAATTTTTTGCTTAAATACAAACAACGGAAGAGAGAAAGCTAAAGGATAATGCAGGAGAATCATCGACAAGTATAGCAAGAGATAGAGTGGAGTGGAAGAGGTTGCCCTTTGCCAAAAAAAGTCAAACAGATAACAGTGTCGATGTCGTGTAAAATATTGTATTAAATACAATCTGAATTAAAAGGCTTAAATAATAAAATATAAACTTGTTTCGGGTCCGGGTATTGTGGTACCACAGTAGACACCAGTAGTTTCAGACACACAGAATCCTAGAGTGGGGTCAGGACTATGTATTTGACTGTTGGGTGTTTGTTTTAGTTGTTTTTCGTGCTAAGACAAATAAAACAAACTAGAATTTATGAAGCTAGAAGATAACGAAAATTCTTGTAGGAAGTAGGTTTATCAAATTTCTTACATTTATTAAAAGGCAAACCATACGATCAAAACCGACGAGGTGCCTATCTATATTGTTATTTAGTTACAAATTGTTTAGTTGTGTTTTGCTGTAAAGTAATAAGCAGGTACTTATATATTTAATTTATAATGCGACCCTAGAAAAGAGCCTGATAATACAGTGAAATGCTTATTACCTATTCATATTGTAAAAACGGGAATTTTCACGTACTGCACTATCGGTGAAGGCACCGACTAAGTTTCGACTCATTCCGAGAGTCTTCATCAGGGTGAGTGGTTGCGACTTTCTCCTTCCGCGTCGCGCCGTGCACTACTTTTACCTACTCTCGAGATCGTGAATCTCGATTTGTTTCTCTTTGATCGGTCAATAAGGTTTGTGGGGTAAGAGTTTGATCGTTTGTTTGTGTTAATTTTTTTGTCTTTATGGTAAAGCACCTTGAAGAATAATACTTACCAACTCCCAAGTGAATCATAAATCAAGAAATGCCCTTGTATACTTATTTTAAAATTGTCCCTTTGTTTTTTTTTATTGGAACCTATGTAGTTTTCATATTGTAAAAACTAGAATTTTCACGTACCGCACTATCGGTGAAGGCATCGACTAAATTTCGACTCATTCCAAGAGTCTTCATCAGAGTGTTTGCTCGCAACGTTCTCCCTCCGCGTCGCGTCGAGCACTACTACTATGTAGTTTTTGCTGCTTAGGTGCTATACACAATAACAAGTTTATCAATAAGTCCCCGATTTACTTCTTCATTAATTGCGCTTAACTAGCTTGTTTGACTTTTGTGAAATGGTTTTCGAAAGCGTCGCGCTAGTACTTAGAGCACTAGTAGTGTAATGGCTAAAAGTCTCCGACTTTCTATCCGAAGTTCGAGGGTTTGAATCCCGTCGTGCATCAAAGAATTTTAAACGTCAACAGCGGAAACCGGCTTGTCCTAGAACCAAAAATTCGAAGACAAGTCAACCGTGCATAAAAGAAGCCACTATCGAGGTACAACAAATCCTTTTACCACATTGGTTCTTTAGGCATTGGTTACTAGGTAATTTTCTGGGCCATCATACCTCGACCTGGTCAGAACACTATTACATAGGTGACGCGACGAAGATGAAAAAGACTCTAAGAGTTGAGATAACTAAGCATTTTATACCTATTCACCTCTAGGCAGTAACAAAGTGGGTGTAGCATCTAGCGGTGAACCAACACAGCGTTCTTCTAGATAGATTATTGGCTAAACGCAGGGAGACCAAGCGTGAAACGACAACACCGACGAAGAAAGAGAAGACTAGATAAACAATAATTTCATAACTACTCCCAGTCTGTCACTATCTGGTGTGAGTAGTTATGAAATTATTGTTAAGAGAGTAGAGCTAGTGTAGAGTGTACTAGAGTAGATTCTAGTGTTGAACACACAGTCATACGAAGTCACACTTTTCTATTTGTCACCTTTACCACGAGATTTCCGTAGTGGTTAGTTCCTCTCTGGAGATTCCGATGTGATTTTTCCGACAACAATTATAGAGTATTCTTTTTGTTCTTATTTTATAACTTTGTTACATCAATAACTGTTTATTCTAATCCAAGTTATATCAACGGCTTCACCACCAAATCATAATTCTACACACGTACCCTCTTATTCATAATAACTCGCTAACTTTAGCAGCATGCTAAAAGTATTCTGCCTCTATCTTTTGTTTAGTTTAAGAAAAGGACAGGGTTAGAGTTAGCAACCTGCTAAGCTAGCAAGCTTTGTGAATAAGAGGGCTAAACCTCAATATTAAAAAATCGTAAAGTCGTACGTGATGGTGATTCGGGTCGGCTACGGGGTCTCCCATCTTCCCGTGTTGGACTAGTAGGTTGTACTCCGAATTCCGATTTACAGGTCGTGGGTTTAGCCGTGCACCAATAGATTTTCTTTGGAAAAAAATATGTACAAGCATCGTGAGGAAACCGGCATGCCCTAGAACTAAAGTAAGAAGACACCTGTCATCGGTTAGTGGTCCAATCAAGAGGCGTTGGAATAGCAGCCTGTCATATAAAATGTATACCTACCTACTATCCAAAACGTGGGCATGTGCCAAATATGTATCAATTTTAGTTGTCGGTAAAGTTTGAGCTTGGATATAGAAGATAATCTCCAAAACTTCTCAGCTGATATAAGAAAATCTTTTACCAATATTTAGAATGGTCAGGGTGAACATAGGTTGTATATTATCCCCTTAAAATAAAAGGGCTTTTCGTGGAGACCAATATTGTAACGTAGGCCGAAGAAAAATCGGCCGAGCAAATGCGTTTCTTACAACGCTGTCCTAACGGTAAGAATTACTTTTAATCGGCTACTTATTATATGTGTACCACGCGGGCGAAGCCGTGGCCCGTGGACAGTAACTAGTTCAGTATAAAATGCCAAATCTCACATTGAATTGAAATATTTTTGGGTGCGGAGCGGTGCTAACAACCCTTGTACTTAAAAGTTTTGACAATTACACACATTGAATACCATATTTCGTTTTTAAGTTTCTTTAGAATGCGAACAATGAGAGGTATTCCAAATGTTCTGTGGTGTGGATAAGGTAGTTGTACGCTTTGCTTCACACTATATATAAGCACAAAGACGTTTTATAACTCCATGTTAAGGTCTTATTAAATCTTTATTAAGTACCTAAAAAGCATTTATTTTACAGTGGGCAAAAACATTAAATGGCTCGACATAATTAGCTCTAACTTTACCTAAAACTATGTATTATTTACAGAAATATTTCATCAACAAGTTGTTTATCTATAACCCTGTGTGGCTTGGGGCGGGAAGATTTCCGCCGGCGGTACAGTCTTGCATTGAGTTGGTACAGAGCTGGCGATAGGGCACAGCGCACGTTGAACCACCAGTCGCAGGAAGCGACCCCTTGCGAGAACACTGTGCCGTTGGGGCAGAGGAAGGACGCTTGGCGGCCGTCGATGTCGCAGTAGTGCCATGCTGGAATGAGAAAAGGATGCTGTAAGAATTTTTGGTTGAGCGAAGAGAGATCTCCTAGTCTTCTTGGATTGATTGGTAGGTATATTTAGGGGAGGCCAATGTATTGAATTGGATTGCTGCAGGCAACATTTATTTATTATTACTCAGCAATTTTTGTCCCACTGTTGGGCAAAGGCGTCCATCCCAGATGCGCGTCGAACTCGCCCATAGACTTTAGTTATTCTTTTTAGTTAGTTTTGACATGAGTCAGTATGAGCTGAAAACTGGTTTTGGTAGTCTGGATGAAGAGCAATAAGATTCTTATTTTATTAGTCACATAGATACGTTCAGAAATGCCTTGTGGACCTTCAATAGAGCTAAGCAATTCATTGCGAATTGCAAATCCAACTCCATGCTCACGATGTTCGGCAGAGCTTTCCCCTTTCAGAAAAACGTGAAATGATGTTCACGAAGGGAACCCTCATCGACCAGCCTAGTTTCTTGCAAGGCGGCAACCATGATATTCAGTTTGAATAATTCCGTGTCTATGACAGCGGTTTTACGAAGATGTACGTCGCAGTTGGGACTTCCACTGGTGTCCGGGAAGCCTGTCCTCATGGTCCGGACATTCCATGTCGCTAATCGCATGGCATTCGATACTTTAATACGAGTTTTTGATATTATTTTTCTTAGTCGCAGGTGAGACAAATAACGACACCGTCTATCTAGTTATTATCCTAGTGTTCCCTTCACCCATAGGAAACAAGACAGCACCGAGACGGACTAGTAACTTACTGGCCGGGGGCTGCCCGGCTTGAAGCGGGCGTTAACTAGTCGACTGACCTACGATGGACCCTCCCACTGACGAGAGTGACCTCTGGCGCCCGTGCTTACGTCTATCTGCGCGGACTTATAACCAGTCACTGTCCACTCCCCGTGTTGTTCCCCGTGTACCCCAGCAAGCTAATATGGGTGAAGTGTCCTCTCCACTGACTGATGCCACTCTGCCTGGGACTACTTTTTGATAACACAGGCCTTTCCAGAAACCTATGCCACCCTCTCGACTTTGCCGCAGGAAAGACGAGTCAATACGTGCGGTATCGGTTCGGTTGCAGTTACATTACGACTTAGACTCTGCCGGGTTTGTTTCAAGTTTTCCTTCTCTATACCATCTATCCAGTGAGAACACTCCAAATAAAGCCATCCGCCAGGACACAACTTCTTCTAACAAAATAATGCCTACAAGTCCGGACGGAGACACCATGGACGTAGGCATCATGGTGCTACGGATCCTGACAACTTGCGGTTACGTCACCATTATCTTTATGCACCCACACTTTCGTCGTCGCTGGAATCTAAAGATCTTTTCTATGGACAACTTAACGAAACATTGAAAACTGTGTGTTCTAGTGATCGCCTTATCATCTTAGGTGACCTCAATTCACGTGTAGGGCAAGACATGGTGGCCTGGCCAGATTGTCTAGGTTATCACGGTATAGGAAAACTAAACGAGAACGGCCAACGTCTCTTGGAGTTTTGCTCCCAGAACCAGCTGTGTGTTACCAACACTTACTTTAAAGGAAAGGCAATACGTAACGAAGTGTTTGGATACAATAAACCAGCACTTAAAGATTGGTTCTACGAAAACTTTGATAATTTAAAACCACTACTGGATTCTAAACGAGAAGCTGCATTCAAATATCGCCTTAATCCTTCTAGCCAAACACGAACTGAACTTGCTCAGGCTAAGGCAGCACTGCAACGCAATTCCCGATATTTTTCCAATGCCTATTGGGAAGAGCTTTGCCGGAGTATACAGGACTGCGCAGCTATCGGACATTTTAGTGGTATATATCATGGTTTTAGGAGGGCACTTGGTCCAATTCCGAAAAAAACAGCGCCACTTAAGGAGTCTGATGGCTCTATCATTACTGTTAGTGATCGTCAGATGTGCCGTTGGGTGGAACACTACACTGAACTTTACTCCCGGCCTATAGACGTACAGCCAGAAGCGGTAGATAAGATCCCTTCACTACCATTGTGGGAAAAACTGGACGAAGAACCCTCCATAGAAGAGTGTCATCTTGCTGTCAAGCAGCTAAAATGTGGTAAGAGTCCTGGCCAAGACGGCATCGAAGCAGAACTAATAATAATTAAGGTGAGGTGCGTTTTACCTTTACTGCACAATTTAATCGTAAAGTGTTGGCGCGAGGGATGTGTACCCCAGGATATGCGAGATGCAAATATTATCACCCTGTATAAAGGAAAAGGAGACCGTGGGGACTGCAATTGTTATCGTGGTATCTCCCTGTTGAGTATTGTAGGTAAATTATTTGCTCGGCTCATCTTGAGCAAACTACAGAAACTCGCAAACCGCATATATCCTGAGCCACAGTGTGGGTTCCGTGCTGAGCGCTCTACGACTGATATGATATTCACTCTTCGTCAGATACAGGAAAAGTGTAGAGAAGAAAAAACACCCTTGTTCATAGCCTTTGTCGACCTCAACAAAGCTTTTGATACAGTTAGTAGAGAAGGTCTTTTCACGTCCTTACCGAGAATAGGGTGCCCTCCTAAATTACTTACTCTGATTAAATCATTCCATGATGGTATGAGAGGGAAAGTCGTATTCAATGGTAAAACATCTGAGCCATTCGAAATGAGGCGAGGTGTACGTCAGGGCTGTGTATTAGCACCCACGCTATTCGGAATATTCTTTTAATTGCTCTTGGAAGCTGCATTTGGTGATACACAGCAAGGTATTCACTTGCATACAAGAACTGATGGCAAACTATACAACATAGCTCTGCTCAAGTCCCGACGTCATCGCGAGGACTTATTTGTTGACAGTCTCTTGTTTGCTGACGACGCAGTATTTGTCGCCTCTACACCTCAAGAGCTTCAAATATAACGAACAAATTTGAAGACGCTTGAAGACTATTTTCTATGTCTATAAATGCGAAAAAGACTGTTGTAATGGCGCAAGGTGTCACCGAAAAGCCTGTCATCCTGCTTAACGGTGCACCTTTGGAAGTTGTCGACAGCTTCTATTATCTTGGTTCCTCAGTGTCGAGCAATCTCTTAATAGATGGAGAGATTAGTACCCGCATCGGCAAGGCCTCTACGATGTTCGGGAAGCTTAGTGCAAGAGTACGGAACAACAAACACCTGTCCAATCGCACGAAGATGTTGGTTTACCGAACGTGCATCTTGAGTATACTCTTGTACGGAGCAGAGACCTGGACATCGTATGCCAAACAGGAACGGCTAAATAATTACCACATGCGCTGCCTTCGCAAGATATTAGACATCTCATGGCAAGATAAAATTACAAACGAGAAGGTACTAGAAATTGCAAAACTACCAAGTATCATGGCCATGCTAAAGCAAAAACGCTTGCGTTGGCTGGACATGTCCATCGCATGGAGTTTTCTCGTTTGCCAAGACAAATTCTTTTAGCAGGAATAGCCGACGCCAAAAGACCTGTCGGCCGGCCGATGTTGCGTTTTAAAGATAGCGTTAAACGCGACATGGTAACTTTTTAAATTGATCATCCCAGCTGGGAAAGCAAAGCTGAAGATCGTGACGCCTGGAGGAAAACAGTGGCGGATGGTGTCATCGCTCACGATAACGCCTGGCTCGACTATCTAGCACATAAGCGGGTTACACGTCACCAACGCGCCGCAAACCCTGTAACATGCCCGGGGTCTTTTATTTGTGAAAAATGTGGCCGCAGCTGCCACTCCCACATAGGTCTCATTAGTCACGAACGAAAGTGTTCAACTCTTTCTAGTTGTAGTTTAACCTGACTGACGCCACCTAAACCATCTGTAATAGATGTCAAAAGCCAATGATGATGATGAGTCACATAGAAGAATTATTCACTAATTATAAGTATAAATTAACCTTATAATTATAATTATAAGGTTAATTTATACAGATAGGTACGTAGACAGTATTATCAATGACCTTATCCTTTGGTGATTCTTTTGTGATGGTGAACTATTAGGTATGTGGCAATTTATACCTAAGTGACATCAGTATTAATTTAACATACTATGTTCATTGCAAAAGGTCAATAAGTGCCTCAATGCCATACAAATAGGACAAGTGCAGAATTATTTCTATTCGAACAGTAATCGTTTTGTAACTAATCGAGCGGTTCTTGACGAAGATAAGCAGATAAGCAGAAACCACGAAACCTAATATGGTGAATGTTAAGGGACTGAAAACGCAAACAACTTAGTAAACTAAAATTATTAAACAATTAATTATTTAATTGTTTTTAACCGACATCAAAAAAATATCACTAAAGGACGTCTTTAGCAAGACGATTGAATGTAAAATTGCGATAGACAATGGATTTTTATATAACTAGTTTTTTTAATCGTTTGTATGATTCTAAATGGCGCGACCTATATTTATATCCGTAGGGGCGCTTCATATGTAATGTAAGTACATGTTTTCATTTTGTAAATCTTACCTTGCCTCTGCTTTTCCTGAAGAGGTTCCATTTTTTTTTTATCAGAATCGAATAAGCATTTTTCCAGAAATCTACCAAAACTTGTTTACCGAGCATGATAAGATTGTGGATACCTAGGTAATTTATAGATGTTTGTATAGTGATCAGCTTACTTCGATAATTGGCAGTTGTTTCGAGTTCATATTTTATTTACCTAAGTACATACATAGTAGAATTTATCGCCAGAATTATGAGAAGAAAATATTCAAGATAATGATAAACAGTTGGTTAGAGTTCTGCTCTACTTAGATAACTGTTTCATCAAGAGAAGGGAAAGCTACCTGCAGTGAGGGCAGAAAATCATACGATAGACAATTTGGCATTAAGTCCAAATAAAATATGTATCAACAAAAAAAACAAAATAAAATAACAACAACTAAATAAAAATTATATCGAACCAGTCAATAGATTCATATCAAAATATCGATTTAATGGCGGATCTCACGTTTCAAGCCAATATTTAATGTCAAGAGAATCTTCCGGGTCACTTTTTGTTATAATTAACCGACATCTTTGTAAGGTCATATTAATCATCAAAGCACTGCCAAGGTCGACGTTTTTAGATACTAAGGTGGATTTAAACAATGATGATATCCTACACACGATTCTATAAGGTTAAACCGATATAGACAGTAGTTTAATCAAGGATTAACTATAAAACAAAGCTTATAAAAAATGCGATGACTCCTACGTAAGTAATACGCCCCACACTCTCAAAATCATTCTCCAGCATTGTTTTGTATGCCTTTAAAAATCCACCTCAAATACATTTGGCTCATCTAAAGTAAGTAAATTATAATCTTTACTTTTGATTAGAATAAAGGTGATTGATTATTTTAAAGGGAAATAGTATGATTTGTCAATATCTTTTTTCTTTACAAAATGGATTCAGGATACTGCACTTTTTATCTCTTACTATTCATTTACACTTCGTAATTTTATTAAAACTGAGACCTACATAAATGCAGCCATTTAGCTCACATATTCCGTTATTTAGCAATTTAACGAGTTCTAGCATTTCGACAGTTTTATGACAGCCCGTCATCAATATTTAATTCTTTAAAATTATATTTAAGTTATACTTATTTTGAAGTTATACTGTACGCTTACTATTTTTTGAAATTAACGGTCAACGAACTTCTGTTGACGCGACGTCAGCAGGAGAATAATACGAGTACATGGTAGCCCTTAAATATCCTAAAATCATATACGTATGTAAGTAAGTAGAAAGTCGGTTTCCATACCTTGACACCGTGTCTCCATGTCAGCAAAAAATCCTGGATAAGGTTGCTCGTCGCAGTAAAAGTTTGTGTACGGAACCGCGCCGAGCAGAGGGTAGTCCGTCCCTGGTTTCCCTGAAAATACATAAAAAATAACTATTATAACTCAGTTACTGTTATAAAATATGATCTTTGTGATATCAATGAATAAACACCTTTTGACTTTGATGTTTACTGCGTTGTAACGTTCAGTCTCGATATTCGATATTCTACAATATTAATAATTATGTAACACAAGATAATGGCCCCACCATTATCTTGTGCCCTATTTTATTATTATATTATTCGGATCCTAATTAATATTTTTGTGTTACAAGCTTGGGCAAGTGATCCCTCAAAGCCAGAACTCAAAGACAAAGTCAAGATTTATTTATTATATAAATCACAAGAATCACTTCGATTCACATCGTCGATTTTATCTATCTATCTAATTTTTTTTATCAAGTTGGAGCCACTTCAATCTCAAGATTGTTTATCATCTAAATAATCCGATATTTACAACTATTTTATGTATTGCGTCATAATTGATAGAAAAGTTCATATTGTAATAACGGGAATTTTCACGTACTGCACTATCAGTGAAGGCACCGACTAAGTTTCGACCCATTCCGAGAGTCTTCATCAGGGTGAGTGGTCGCGACTTTCTCCTTCCGCAGAAAGTCGCGATAGTGCAGTACGTGAAAATTCCCGTTATTACAATATGAATAGTCAAGTTCACGATAGTTTTTGGAATAAAATTGATAGAAAATCTTTCTGTTCGATTATAAACCATATAGACATATAGACTTGGTGTTGTAAGAAATTATGGAAAATACAGAACTAAAATTATAGCCCATTCCCATAGAGCGCGTTGAAGTCTTTTGTATGATAGCGTTTTTAATTTTGCGTTCGAACTTCGTTACTAATAGATTTTGCATCCTTTGTTATCCATTTTTAGAATAATAATAATTGTTTTTTAAAAATATTGGTGATTAAAATTATTGTAGTGTTAAAAATATAACTAAAATGCCCAGCAATATGTAACACAGCGTAGTAATATTCATACCTCCTCCCTTCAAGTATGTAAGTCTTACTTACATTAGTAAGTTATCTGAATTTACTTGCACCAAAAGATGCTAGGATTGATTTCTTGAGATTAGGTATTATGAATGCTATCTCTAACATCAAAAGACAAGTGAAAGGTTCAACAGCTCAAATACAATTGACAAATCTCATATTTAATTCATAAACATAACTATAGCTACTTGAATTGAATTCAACTGAATCGTGCTTAAATAACTATCCAGTGATCACGATCACCTCTTGCGCATTATGCACTTCACTGCCAGTTTGCCTGCAGTTAAGCAGTAACCACTTTCACCCAGAGATTAAAATTTACTCGAAGGCTGCATGCGATGTTTGGTACCTAAATAATAGATAATAGTATATGACCAGTCTTGCTACTGCGTGCTTTGAAACCATGGACGTTTGGATTACAGATTACATGGTATTTTAGTTGTAGAGATTACAGCTCTACAACTAAAATACCAAATAACTTGAAAACAGTTTATTCAAAATCGAGACCATAATAATAAGCTGTTGTTAGTCTGTAAATAATTTCTTTCGAAATCCAACGTGTGATGACAGCAGCAGCTATAAACTTCGTTGCCGCAAGCGATGCAGTCACCTTTGACTCACTGATTCCTGGTGCAATGATGGTGCACTTCCAGAATAAAGGCCGATTACTATTTATTTATAGTAGGCTCGAACTATTACATAACTTTACGATCAGTTGAGTACGGCCTAATAAGGAAATCAATTTCATAATGGTGATAATTGTGCGTCATTCATGTTTACTTTCAGGAAGACGCCGTTTTGGCTTCCACAACATTAATGCCCTAAGTATTTTCTCTCCAGCCTAGGTATAAAATGGCTGTTAGTTTGGGAATTTCCTTAGGTCTGTGTTGTATCGAGTGCGATGATTAGGTACTTATTAAGAGATGATAGTAAAAAACAAGTTTACGACTTGACTTCTCTTAGGTATGGAAGATTGGCGCATTGGTTTATATGTTTACAAACTTGGTAAGTAAATATTTACCAAACATGGCAGTGTGTTAAACGTTTCACAACAAGTTGTATGTGACATAACCTCAACACACTTATTATTTACTTGCGAAAAATTTATCATTTTTATTTTTCATTTTATTTTCATATTTGCAATGTTAAAGCATTGAGATTTCAGACATGTTATAACGTTCTATTATTGCATGATAAGTCAAATTTAAATTTGTCTGCCTGTTCTAAGAGCAATCTCTTGGAACAGGTTAAAAATATTTCTATATATAACAGGTTAAATATATTTCATAGGTAGGTACAAATATTTCATATCTACTAGGAAACCAATGTTTACCCATATTATAATATATGTGCCCATATATACCTGCCTATTTTTAAAGAGCTATAAGTTACCTAGTTATAATCAATCCTTAAACCCTTATAATCAATCAGAATTCAGTACTGTGACATTGGGTTCCTACGTCCGACCATATTCACTGAATGTGTTTCGAAAACAATAGTCTTAGTCTAAGGTATTCTCCGTTATGTAACGAAGTGTTAAATAAAACGGCCATATCGTCCAAACTGAGTTCCACAAAAAACAAGGTCGATATACCGACTTATGTAATAATATAAGATGAGCCATAACGACGAGCGATGATAATTTAAGTGAGTTTAATATTGACAATGGTGTCGATTGTTTTGTACACCAACTAAAAGTAAAGTAGTAAAATTCTTCCCATCACTTTCTTGCGTGCACTATCAGTAAAAGAGAGTGACAAATTAAGTTTGGTTGGTGTAAATTTTCTGACGTTTCGTATCCAATTAAGGCCTTCTCAAAAAATGATTTTCTTTTTCGACTAAAAACAATGGTTATAGTTAGGTATTAATTTCTTAGAAATGATGCATGTTTTAGAATGCCATCTAGCTCTAAACATTTCTGAATTTTTGTATGTATTTTAATCTGATTGTATTCTGTTTTGTGTGCCAAATAAATAAATAAATAAATTAATTAATTATTTCTATAGTTTCAACTATGAAGAGCACTGCAAATAATCTCCTATAGGCTATGTAACTTAGATCTAGCTGATTCTTTAAAGGTTTTAAAGAAGCTGTAGATGCAAAGAACAGTAGAATGTTATTTTTTTTTAATAGATTACGATTGCGAATATTTGCAACATGCCATTTTATCCAAAGTTAACTAACTAATAGATAATTGAGTACTTTGGCACTTATAATGTGATTCTGTATTTGTTGGAAACTGAATAGGTACTTTGAATTCTGCACATCTATCACTGCTAACCAGGTAAAACGGAATCTGAGAAGATTCTCGTGTTGTTTAGACATCTTTAAAATCCAAACCGGTTTCGCGCGCGTCACAATTCAAGAAGCCAATTAGGTATATTTAGGAATTACATCATTATCCGAAAATAAGCATACTGAAGCATGTAGGTTAAAACATTTGATTCTAAATTATCTTATCTTCTCTGTATTCCTGCAAAATGGTTGGAAAGCACAGTACTTAAAAGGCCTCATTAATTACCCCTCACAATTCAAGAAGCCAATTATATTTAGGAATTACATTATTATCCCAAAATAAGCATACTAAAGCATGTAGGTTAAAACATTTTATTCTAAAATATCGTCTATTCTCTTTATTCCTGCAAGATGATTGGAAAGCACAGTATTTAAAAGACTTCATCAATTACCCCCATGAAAACCGTTGCGTTTTTACCGGATTGGTTCAATCATTGCACTCAATCACTGAAAATCAACGCACAGTCGTATTAGGTAAATTACTGAAAATCAACGCACAGCCGTAATAGGTAGAATAGAATCCTAAAAAAGTTTGATGATATATTTCTGTTGTGGAATTGGGATCTAAGAAAGAGTTCCCAAATACAACCCGTTAGTTTGCATTAAAATTATGAGAAAACTAAACGCGGATAAAGTTGCGGATGCTCCACTAGTTTATTAAATACCGAACTGAAGGACGCAACGTAGGAAGGTAGGAAGCTGATGGACCGATGAGATTTCAAAGGTTGCGGGAAGTCGGTGGATGGAGGTGGCCCAAGATTAGAGGAGGCATAAGTCCAGCAATAGTCTTCTAAAGACTATTGATGATGATTATAAACCAGAAGGCATAAAAATACGAAACAGGTCATATTGCTAGTTACGTTATCAAATGGCCAGTTTTCAAAAGGACATAACATCTGACGTAACTTATTCAATACAAGCTATTACGAGTTTTCCAGTACAGGCTTATTCGAAGAAACGACTTCTTCTCAACGTGCAAAGCTATGGATGGTGACCAAAGAACGTCTATTATTTTGTGTGTCATAGCTAAGCCATAGCCCTACGTATTTTTGATGTAAGCTAAGCATACGCCAGCAGTGTTAATAGTAAGTACCTACATACGTACGTATGACCACCGAATGGCGCAACACATCTTCATGTCACAACTCTACGAGGCTGCGGCGGCACTACCAAACGATTCATTTAACAACTTCTCTTTTCCAACAAGAAAACATTCCAATTTGTAAAATAAAAGTTCGAACAAGTAATAAAACATCAGGAAGAGAGTTCATTAAAATTAATGATTTCTCATCGCAATAATATCTTAAGTGGTTGTGATGAGATGACTACCGGAATATCATTATCTCTTCATTAATTTCGGTTTATGACTTGTTCAATTCATTTTCTTCTAACTCTGATAATAGTTGGCCAATACTTGATACTATGATCCATTATCATCATAAACAGCATGTAGATTATCACAGCTGGACGTAAGCCTCCCCTAAAGAATGCAATGATGGATGACTCTGGGCCACCTCCATCTATTGTCCTTAAGATCGATTATCTCTCGTAAAAAGTGGTTAGGAATCTATCTATACCTATTTCTATACTAATATTATAAAGAGGTAAAGTTTGTATGTAATCTCCGAAACTATTCATCAAAAAGATTTTACTAATATTTAGAATGGACTTGCAGGATGAACATAGGCATTATCAATATTATCCCTTTGAAATAAAAGCCTTTTTCGTGGAGCAATTTTGCAACGTAAAAAACGGTTGGAATTTCTTGCGAACGCTTCTTTTCACAGGCTACTTTTTATCACGCGAGCGAAGCCGTGGGCAGTAGGTAACAAGTTTGAAAGTTTTTGCATGTTGGTACTCCTGCAGACATAAAAATACCTTCTGATCGTCTGCTTGTCTGATCCCAAAACGCATTGCAGTCAAACGAGTTTGTCATTTATAAACAAATTGGATTCTGTTTGTAAACTCAATAAACCCATGTAGGTAAATATGCTTGATTTACGATGGTGCAACAGCCGCGGCAATCGCCTACATTTTCATATGAATCAATTTATTAGGAATTCTCTACAATGGTAGTCTCAGCTATTTTTAGATTTTTCTAATTTCCTTGTCATCCAAGCAAATTCAGCAGTAGAACCGTAGGTAGTGTAAGAATTGGAGAGTGGTAGAGCTTCGTCTAGCTAGAATATGATTATTGGAGACTGCAATTAAATAAAAGAATACGCTGGAATACCATAGAACAAGGTCCAACTGATCTGCGCACACACATTTCTAGTTCCTACAAACTGGCAAAAACAACAATTTCCAAGGGGTACAAGCTGTGAATTTCCTGCCTCTATATAAATATCTCAACTGTTGAATGATTACAAACTCATATGCTTACATGACTGCCTTCGTGCCGACCTCTCGTCGAGTGCAGAATGTCAGGGCGATTCGTTCAAACGAACGGGGTCTATGAACATAAGAAACTAGTAGGTACCTATCAAAAAGGATATACCTCTAGGATTAGGTATATATGTATTTTTATTCCCTATGTAGTTATAATTTATTTCACTATTAAATAGACATATTTTTAGATTTGTATTCCTATACTTTCGAGATCTGGTACTACAGCAATTCCCACTGGCACAAGTCGGTTTTAGGACATTAGTGTCAGCTGGGACGTTTTATCGCAAATTATAAATTCGTTCATTTTTGGGATATGATCACAACTACTCTATTTACATTGCGGTCCACACGCAATAAATTCAGACATTTCAATTAACTTTAGCATTCACTAATTGGTGTTACATAAATGTGGACATTATTCTTGTAGGTATCTGTTCGTCCAATCAGTGTGAATCAAATAGTTACGATTGTATGGATATAACTGCGAATTAAATTAAAAGACTTATTTTTATGTACACCTTATTAATGATGTACTTGATTAAACGGATGAAAAAATAACGGATGCAATAGTCTACTCCAAATAAATATATATTTAATCCTATTGATGGTAAAATTCAGTAAATTCTACTCAACCTTGGGTTCCCAGTATCTATCATAACATAATCAACCATGAGTGATATCAGGACCTACAAATAGTTATATACCACGCAACACCACAACACCCAGACCCTTGCAGGCTGGTTTGCAAACTAAGTAATAAAGTAGCCCCAAATTTAATTGGGACAGCTCTTCAAGGCTATGCCTATGGCGTGACGTATTTAACCTTGGTCTGAGGCTTTTGTCTGGCAGTAGATACAGACTGCCTACATTCTGTGTCATAACTTTTAATTTTACTGTACTAACAATCGCACATTATGGACGAGGTCGCATCGTACTGCTTTATGTACTGCGCTCCCTGGTGTATGTCGGGCACTTGTGAAACTTATTAGCATAGTTCACGGAGCCGATGAAAGTAGTTCTACATTACAATTACTTCACTGATGAGCTAGACTGATAGGTATTCACTATTGATATGGCAATAAAAGATATTTATTTAATTATTTTCACGGGACCAATAATACCGAATCGCGTTAATTTTTAGAGTAGTGCCTAATCGTTGAAAATTTAAAACAATTTTATTGGGCGTAAGCTTAGTACGTTCCAAATGATAACGATTAAGTATTTTAAACCAATAAGCGTTTGCATCAGCATCGCCGTTCAGCGGGGCAATGCAGCCAGTATGTTGGGGGAACGCTAGCCTTGGTAATGATCTAGATTAGCTTTTGAGCTATTTAAAAATCATTGGCAACTGTCTTTAAAACAAAACAATTTTATCACCAAGTTGAATGAATAACATGTGTGGTAAAAAAAAGTCCATCCTAGGTATGTAAGTCATAGGTTAGTGTGTATGTACATTTACTACTTCAGCCTCGTAACCCTATCAGCTTAGCTATGTGTTTCAAAATAACCAACACTAATTTGTTTTTTATTTGCCAAGAGTTGCGTAGCTTACTGGTGTGATGCAGTGAACTTGTTTTGATTGATTGTATCGGTTCAACTTTTTGCGAGTACCTATCCATTAACTACGTGCTTCTGTACTTAATAGGTTCATCGTCAATTTTAGCTGACCTTAATTAGGCACGATGTTTATGTCCTACCTGCTTTACTCATTAAATGTTTTTAGGGTTCCATACCTCAAAGGAAAAAACGGAACCCTTAGATCACTTCGTAGTCCGTCCGTCTGTCTACATTTTTCTCAGGAACCCGTGGATCAAGTTGAAATTAATATGTAGGTCGTAGGTCGTAGCAAATACGTAGGTCTCCCTTGGAGCTCTAAAAAATTTAAGCTTCTAAGTCAACGCAATACAAAAATACGGCCATTTCTGCGTCATATTTTGATACTGACAAATAAATTAAAACCTATAGAGGATCGTTGACCTAGTAAAGGGTCTTGCTGTCAAGACCCTTTATCACAGACAGACAGACGGGCAACAAAGTGATCCTATAAGGGTTCCGTTTTTTCCTTTTGAGGTACAGAACCCTAAAAAGTCAATATCAGTCTAAAATAAGAATAAATTCACGCTTGTTAAAATCATTTGAGTAACAACTACAATAAAAAGCATACAGCTATTAAAATTTACTGATTTTTATTTAAGATCTCACATAATTTTAATACTTTGATATTCAATTAGGTACCTATTAATTAAGATGACTTCGCGATGAGATAAACACGTTAATAAACTGTTATATGCACCTACGAGTAGGTATCTACCCCAGAAAATGTCAAGGACAAAGATCGTCAAGGTAGGTTGGTGTCTTCCTAGTACCATCGTCTAGTCACACTTTATTAAAAAAAAAACGAGTGCTTAGGCATTATTTTGACAAATTAAGGAAAGCTACCTGATAGAAGGAGCTGATGATTCATATTATGGCACAGTAGTAATAATAATAGATAAGTATTAAGCTCAACCACAAGCAAACAAGCTGCTTCTACTTAGGTTCTTGCTGAGTGGAAAGGGTATGGAATTCTTGACTGAAAGTTGCACAAAAGTCAAATGTAAACCTTCGCTCTACCATACTGTCTAAAAGTAATCTATCTATCTATACTTATAAATTCGTTTGTCCTGACTGACTAACTGACTTACTGATCTGTCAACGCACAGCCAAAACTACTAAGTCTATAAAGCTGAAACATTATGTTCCACATAATGTTTATTTTATAAAAATTGTGTTGTGACATAAAATAAACCCATGTTCCAAATTTATTTAATGTTGTAAAAGTTTGTATAGGTGTATTATAGGTTTTTTTAAAGGTAGTAACTTGAAAATTGTAATTGTAGCTACTCATCACAAATAAATAATGACGTGTTTTAGGGTTTTTGGATTTTCACATTTTAAGAGGGGGGTAAAGGGGGTGAAAGTGTATATGGGAGTATGGGTATTTTTTAAAACACGACTCCATGCGTGCAAAGCCGCTGGCAGCAGCTAGTTATTTATAATATCAATGAGTGTAGGTTCTTACCTACACTCATTGGCATCGGGTTCAGGACTGTAGCTTAATCAAAGCCAACATAGTTGGTTAAGAAGCGAACTAGGAATTATATTATACCTACTGAAAGGTGAACATTTTAAAATGCATAAAAACTGATGTTACTTTCTTTGAGTTTCAGATTGAAAAGAGTATTAAAATGATAGTTCCAGTTAATTAAATGGGTATGTACCTAAGTAGTTTATTTTTTTAACTTTTATAGAACACATTATTGATTGCATTTTTAAATTAGAGATGGATGTTGAATTAATTGATGTAGGAAAGTGAACGATGTGATGACACGCGAAGTCGCGTCGCGAGCAGCTGGAAATGAAAAGTTCTAACCGGGTATAGCCATTCCAAGTTCCAAATACTCCTTAACCGAGGGGCTGAGGAACGCTGGGGGTGCGGGCGCCGAGTCGGGTTCAGGGTCCGGTGCATCCAGGGCTTGTGCGGGCTCCCAGGACACCGAACTGTCCGCACGAATCCTCTTCACGCGCCCTCCATTTTCCGAACCGCCTGAAAATAGGTACACAGTATACGGATGGAGGCTCTTTTACAGAACGAGGATAAATCATGAGTTCACCTTGTTCGATTGGCACTACAAAACAAGCTGAGTTTATTGCCTAATTCTAGACTTGGTTGGGTGCCAGGGGTTAATAATCCTGTGATGTGTCTGGATGTGCTTGTGATTTCATTGAATAAACAGTTACTTCAGTTTGACACCGAGAGCCAGCCCGCTTGAGCACCCAAGACAACGTTATATCTACGAAATAGAAGACAAAAACTATTTCGCACACATACACACACAACAAAAGAGAGGGACACAATATTTCGTCTTCTCGGCGGTAGACAAAACCGTTGTCTAGGGTCTTCATGCTAAGCAGGCTGGAGCATCAATATAATATATTATGCTTGGCATCAAACTTATAGACCGAATTCCAAATGTCAAAATCCGAATACGCACAAACATCAAAAACATCGTCTTAGAATTATTTAACTGAAATGGAATTGTGCATCACATATTAAAAGAGGCTATGGAAAGAGCTATGCTCGGAGTTTCACTAGTCACCGACATAACTCTTAGAATTAGTAGGTAAGCTAAAGTGGCAATGGGCAGACCATGTAGCTCGCAGAACTGACAACCTAATCTTATAGGTTCCGAAAAGTCGGTGAATGGACCTTCATTCACAACTTGGGCCACCTAGGCCAAGATCGTTCATCATGTGAACTTCTACAAGCTGTTGTTGATAATGATGATTGTTAAACATGGTGATAATACTTAAAGCAGGATAACGAATGATTGTGGGCCGAGGATTGGTTACAGAAACGTAGGACGTCCGGCAGCGCGAAGGCAAAACGATAACGTCGCGGGCCGCGGATGGCTTAGATTAGACCGTAGCAGATTGGGTGAAAGAGAATACTATGTAGCATTAAGTTCGATAACGTACAGTACTTTTATGTTTTGTACATTATGATTTTTTCTATTGACATAGTATGTACATATCTATGTGAATCACATCACATCAAAAACCTTTCTAAGGAAGGGTGTACGACGAAGGGTAACGACACAGTGTACGAAGGCCCCTAGATAGATGGAAAATGTTTCAATGCACAAAATAAAACAAGTACATAGGCGAACTGAATGCTAATTAGCATTTTCTTCCAGCTTACCTTTGTGTAATGAAGAGTGAGGCGACCATGTCACACATCCATGGTCAATGGTTGACATGGACCGATAATATCGTAAAAGTTTCGGGAATTATGTGGATGGAGGTGGCCTGTACAAGATCGTTCGTTATAGCATTCTTGGGAAGGCCTATACCCAGCTGTGGACATCTACCGGGTGATGACGTTCTTAAGGTGCTTCATCATTCTGTAGAAGTCTAATGCTGGGCATAGGCCTCCCACAAAGTGTGCCATGACGTACGATCCTGAGTCACCTCCATCAACAAACATCCCGCAATATGTCATAGGGGGCCATCCTATACTGCGTCATCCAGAGCTATCCGCACAGTTAGGTATCTCGAACTGTTAGCGTCTTTCCTGTTTTTTTTTCAGTGTCTTAATCCTCCCTTATTTATTTTGCTTACCTGTGACCGACAACGATATCACTACGACTAATCCCAGCACATTAAATCCGTTCATTTCGAGTTTTTAATTAGCTTCCCACATCAAACTTCATTCACCAAAATGCATGTTGCTGAGTGTGACACAATTGAATAAGCTTTAGTTGGCATTGAAGAGCTTTGAAGGTCTCAGTAAAGGATTTATGAATTTCGTAATGTGCCGTATGGCTTGACTTGTGATTTAAAATAAACGCGCGGTCGCGAGCGAGTGTCTGGTTTTATTTGAGTTGCATAACCGCGGGACAGAACTCGCGTGCGCTTAGAGGGACACTTGAACGCGTAATACTCGCTTCTCTCATACACACAACAAAAAGGCCCGCGCTCGCTAAAGTTCTGATGACTGAGCATGACCTCTAAACTTTTGGATGACTCTATCGAGATTCAAGGGGCTTGCATGCGATATGCATGCATAGTTACAACATTATAGCCGTTATCTGAGTAGTTACTTATCAAAGACTTTAAACAACGTCGTAGAAGTTGTTTTTTTTTAGTTTGTGTACGTACCCACCGCTAATTATCAGCTGTCCCTATCCTCAAAGGTTTGCTGGAAGAAAACCCTTGTTAGTGTTAAGCTCGCCTTTGTACATGTCCTATAAGTTTTTTGTCTGTATTATCTGTGTGTACAATAAAGACTTGGTAGGGTAGTGGCAAAAGATGAACGGTTAAGTATTTTTTACTTTAAACCACTGAAATCCATTTATTTTAATTCTGTCAGTCAACTGTGTTAGCCACTGCTCTAGTACTGTAGGTATCTATCTGATGGTTTATTTTCATCCAAGCTCACAAAGACACTCAATCAAACTTTTGCAGCATATCGACATAGGTATCTTCTTTACAAATAGTTAAGATTTTAATAATGTCAAAGTTTTAATGTGAGTTTTAGACATAGGTACCTACCTAATTTGTTGCTAATAAATAATATCCGTTACGACTGGAACAATGGATGATATTTGGAACCAGTACAGTTTTTGGCCTAGAATGACTATGTAGGTACCTCTGCCACGAGCAGAGGCTATTATAAAATTTGAAAGTTTGGATGTTTGTCACTAATACATTTTGTACAGCTAAGCCAGGGAATTACATAGGTAATTCCCTGGTACCTAGGTACCTACCTACTTAAGTATACAAAACCCAACACAAACAACATAATATATATAAAACCTAGATAGTTAACTACATGTGCACCTACTTTAGACATAACAATAAATGTAACTTAGATGTTTAAAACATGGTAAAAGCATAAATTAAATTCTTAACATCTATATTGAGTCTGTGGAAACCTTCACTAGTGTAGCCATTCGCGTTCATTTGCCATGGTACCAGTTACGAGAACGCAGAAGAAAAAAAACACACTCACTCAACACACGCTTCGTCAAAACTGTGCAGTTTTCTGCTCAATTTTGACTGTAGAATTTTATCTAATGCAGCTGCCAGGTCTACCAGATTTTTGTGTTTTACCAGATCGCCTTGTTGTCGGTTTACCGCGCTAAAATCAATTGAATTATCTGGGTGTTCTTTTCATGGTCGTACAATACACTCCATACAAACAAAATACATGACGAGGGTATTGCAACTAGGGCATGCAATATCGGAAGGTATTCAATTCCGGAACTGAATTTCGATGCTGGGAACCTAGTTTCGGAATTCCGGTACTGGTTCCGGAATTTACATTTTTTTTCTGTTTTGAGGAAAGGAACGATCAAATAACTTGTGTTATAGTATCAGTATTTTATTAATCAACATCAAGCAATATAGAATATAAATAAAAAAGTACGATATTACACACTTCCACACACACGCAGTAATTATTTTCACAAAAGTTGATGATCAAAATAATTAAAACAACAATATTACTTATTCATTTTATGAATCTGCAAATATTTGTCTCGGGTCTGTGTTTTTTTCAATGCAGCATTATGTATTTACAGCAAAAAAAATGTATATACCTAAGTAGTATATCAGTCATGTAGTTCCCATAATACAAGCTCTGCTTAGTTTGGGGCTAGATGATACTGTGTGAAAAGTGTCCAGCATTATTTATACTATTTATTTACTCTCAATACTCTCAGGCAGGACACACAAAATATATTTGTATGCTTCTGTCAGATGCACACCTCGTTGTCCTCCGTTATCATATTGTTTTTTCTACTTTGACAAACCCTACATAGTCAAAATTGGTAGATACAGATGGATACTTGCGGATTATCTTGCATTTATCCAGTTCCTTGTCTAGCGATTCTTGTAGAGTTGATTCTTCGACTGAAACGTCTTCGTCAGAAGTCGATGACATGTTCATTTTGGGCTTGGAGGGTACTGCATGTGTAGGATTAGGCTCACTGTGAATTTTGTACTGGCGTAGTAAATTGACGATAATCTCAGAAATTTTCTCGTTATTTGGTTTAGGTAAAATATTGTCGTAGGTTTGTGCGAATAAGTCTTCCCAATCGTGCAAATAGTGCAGCACTCCTACTAATAATGGTCTTCTTTCTTTTATACGAATTCGGAAATTGGAAATGTTGCATTTTGTTGTGCAAAATGCCACTCACTGAGTAAAATTTATTAATATTGGAATACCGATATTAGTCCTCTCAATTCCGGAATTGAAATATCGGAAAAATCTATTCGAGATTCCAGAATTACGAAATTCCGGAATTTCGGAATGCATGCCCTAATTGCAACCCCTGGAATGTACGCCCCGTATTACGAACCAATATTCTCGACGCTCATTGGTCGAGAGTTCGTCATATCCTTGAGCCCTCATTGGGCGATGCGAAGTAGTCGCATGACGAGGACGAGGCTCGTTTGCACTGACCAATTTCTAATAATGTTCAACCAAGAATTGCCATTGATAAGTAATGCAAACAATAAATTCAAGTTGGCCTGAAAAATCCTTCCTAGGCAAGTCCGTCTTGGATAGGTTAGGTTGTTAGGTTTTTTTTATTACCACTTAGAAAAGGAGGATTGCTATCCGAACTTTACCCAACCAACTTGGGTTCAAAATAAATAAAACCAACCGGTTAGTTTTATCTGCAAAAAACCGACATAAATAACTTATCTACTAGCATTAATTTATTAATAGTATAAAATACGATGGCAACACAGCACTTGCCCCTTGATAGCACTAGCACATGAAAACAGCATGAAATTGGTTCGTATTCCAGGGTTGTACAAAACTAGCCGTACAAGGCCAACACGTGCAGGGAATGCACACCCAGTATTACAAACCAAGTTATTTGAAACCAAAGGTTTGTATTTAATACTGGCTGTACTTTCCAGGTTGTGCATTGCATGGACGTAGAATACAGGAATTCGAGTGGAGGACATTCTGTAGACCAAAAATACCAAAACACGAAAGTTCGTCGTAAACGTAGTGGTTAAACTATCGGGTTTTGTGATAAAAAGGGCATATCACAAAATCGAGCCTCATATCACACTTTGGCCTAATAAGAAACATTTAGCTACTTCTAGCAACTTTTTGGATTAAAAAAGTTGGGTAATCTAGCAACTATTCGCAAGATATCTAGCTACTGGCTAAAGGTAGCAGCTGGCGACACTGGACTATTGTTTTTTTTTCTTGTTTGTGTATAATGACTGTAATGTTTGGTTATTTGGTTGGTTAGAATTTTGAAAATTCATGAACGAAACGATCGATGATTAGAGGTAAGTTTTTTTGGATTAGAAAAACCTACTAGAATATAAGCATGTTTGTTGTTTGTGCTGTACTGTTAAGCGTTATTGACTGACTGAATTCTCTACAACAGGCAGCCGATACGAATAAAACAAACTTCGAGATCTGCTGACTTGAAATGGACGACAAAATTCGAAAAAGTTGTCCAAATTGCTGTCAACTTTATCATTTAAAACGTAAGTAAAACTACCTTAGCTCCTCTTCTTTCAACTTCTCGTACGGTACGCAGAATATATTATGCATGGAGGCATCTGCGGCCATTTTACCGGTGAGAACTAGGGTAATTCACCGGCGGATTTTACCTACGTACTCGCCCAAAGTTTAGCACAGTTTGGTACCAGACTACCGGGCGAATTAAATAATGTAATTGAATTATTTTTTAGACATCTGATTTTCTTGTCTAATAATATGCTAACTGACTGACTAACCTAACCTACCTATTTTGTTTGGTGGGCAATCTATCCAATGTTCAACGTTGTGTGTAATCACTTATGAAATATTGCAGATCAATCATCCTGTCTAAAAGGGAATTTACCACTGTTCTTATCATGTGGCCATTCCATTTGCGAGAACTGCATCAGGAGTCTCACAAAATTCCAGGAACCGATCGAGTGCAAAATATGCCTCCGTAGCATGGAGATAAAGACAGGAGATGTCCTAACAATGGCTCAAAACAAATCCAATCTGTATAAGTTATTTCCTGTCAATTACCAAATGCTCGGAGAGCTAACATTGCAGCTTCTGGTAAAATGAAATTCTTATTTATTCTGTATCTGCAATGCAAGGAAGCCTTATAAATGTATGCATATACATTTGGTGCAAGAGGTTGTTTGCTTGTCTGTTAACATATATTTATCCGATAAAGCTTATCCAATTGAATTGCAAATAAATTTAATCAAAGTCAATGGCTTCATAAAATGTTATATACACTAATTTCAAGTACTATATAAATGCTGCATGTCATTCATATTGTAAAAACAGTAATTTTCATGTACCGCACTATCAGTGAAGGCACCAACTAAATTTCGACTCATTCCGAGAGTCTTCAGTCAGTTCAGTCTTCAGAGAGATCAGGGTGAGTGATCGTGACTTTCTCCCTCCGTGGCACGATACCTTCACCAATAGTGTAGTACATGAAAATTCCTATTTTTACAATATGAATAGTCAAGTTCACGATAGTTATTTAAATAAAAAAGCTGCATGTCATGGTGTGTATCATAGGACTTTGTTTTTTTATTAATGAATTTTCACAATCTACCCTACCTATCTTATCTACACTTTACACAAGATGAGAAGGTAGGCTGTGTCAATTAGGTAGAGATTCAAGGAAAACATTAGGGATTAAACTGGTATGTAGAAGTAGAACCAAAAATAACATTTAAATGTGTATGATGATAAAAGGGCATCAAAAAGGTGCACTGAATCCTTTAACCATTGGTCATAAGGTCCATTATATGGTCACCACATCTCAACTAACTCTGGCCTATAGGGTGACCAATAAAGAACCAGTGATGACAAATTGGTGAAACTTAGTTTTCCTATATCTAATATCCTATATCTTAATTACATCTAATAAATCTACAGATACTAGCAGCTATTGACCTGATGTGTAATAACAGTGCACTGTTTTGAAATGTATATCAAGTGTATGAAATACTTCTATAACTTCTTGCCTTTTGTTTGCTTTTTATACAGGAGAATCTCAATAATACACCAAACAAACCAGTAGAAGAGTGCTTTATTGACATTCAAGCCATATTGACACAACAAGACAACACAAAAGGTAATTTATATTAAATTAAATTCTTTTATTTCCATTGAAATACCAAATAAAGCAATGTCCAAAATTTCTAAATTAGTTATTTTAGGTTGCATAGTGTCCTATTGTGATTCCCTATTTAAGTATTAGAACTTTTGAATATTGCTTGCGGTCAACATTGCCTGTTGGCAATATGCCAAATAGATTTGGAAATATAGGCCATTACAGATTATGTACATTTTTAATAAGTGACAACTATCCCAGTGGATAGTTGTTTCTTGAAAGATGTCCATTACACCTGATATCTTAAAGGTTGTGGGAAGTTAGTGGACAGAAGTCCTAGATTGTTTGTTATTTGTCCAATTTTTTGAGGGAAGCAAATAACCAGTTGTGTCCTTTCCCAATTAGGATGATGATGATAATGATGGGCTTTCAAAATAACAGTAAAAAAAAATTGAAAGCCTAGAATGGACTTTGCTGGATAAATTTATCATAATAAAAATCATTTGTGGAGTCCCAAATTTTGATCCTGTATACATTGATTGGACTTGTGTCTGATATCCATGAAGTATGATGCCCTTAGAAGGAAGCACATTGTAGATACATAGAAAATACTTTATTGGTCACTATATAACACATCAGCTTAGTTAAGTACTACAAACTTTGACATGTTGTACAATGGGCGGTCTTGTCGCTAAATAGCGATCTTATTTTCATATTTATTTTATTGCTGTCATGTACACAGTTTAGTATAGGTGTTTAAACAATACATAAGAAAGTAGGTAGGTACATGAACCCCGTTAGGGCGCTGCAACTTTGAGTTCGATTGTGTATGTTAACAAGTAACTGTTTTTTTTTAAATCTGTTATTAAGAATGAAATATAATTTAATAGGTTGAAGAAATCATAAAAGTCACTTATAAAAACATAGGCAATCAAATTCAATTACAATCTAGTCAACAATGAAATACATAATTAGCACATAAAATTTCAAATTATCTGTATTGGTTTGGTATTATAAATGAAATTAAATAGAAATGTCAAATCAATCAAAACTAGTTAGGTGAGGCCAAGTCAAATATACTTATACTAAGGTAGATGTAGGTCAGTCACATGAAACATCGGAAGGAGAAAAAGTCAAAGTTTGTCTACAATAAACTCTTCAACGGAGTAATAGCATTTTTTTATCAACAGATTTTTAAGTTTAGCAATGAACAGTTTATCTTTTTGTTCTGCTTTTAAAGTTTCGGGTATTTTATTGTATATTCTAATCAGTCTAAAATAAGGACTCTTACCAAATGTTTGAAGGTTCGAGGAAGGTAGTAATAATTTATTTTTATTGCGTCTGTTGTAGTTCGTATTGGTCTCTAAATTGGATTTAAAATAATTTCTATGTCTTCTTACAAATAATGATGCCTGGAGAATGTATATACATGGGAGGGTCAAAATTTCGTTCTTAATAAAATGCGGCTTACAGCTTTGTCGATTTCCTATGTTAACTAAAATTCTAATACATTTCTTTTGCATTATAAATATCTGGTCAAATTCCACACTCTCACCCCACATAACTATGCAATAGTTAAAGGTTGAGAAAGCCTGGGCGTAGTAAGCGGCTAGCGCAGTTTTGTAATTTGTGTTCGATTTTAGGATACTTAACGCGTATGTAAATTGTGACAGTTTTGTTTTAATGTTTTGGATATGTTTTTTCCAGTTCAAGTGTGTGTCGAGTGTCAGTCCTAAGAGGTTATAGTGGTTTTGTTCTTCTATTTTTAGACTTTTTGTAAGTGTACTTAAATTTAGTTTGTCTTTTTTGTAGGTTTTAAATTGAACTATTTTGGTTTTTTTGTAATTTATTTCTAAATTATGTTCGCTGAGCCACTGTTCACAATTTCCAAGTGTTTTTGTGATAAGTTGGGTGTCGACATTCCGAGTGCTACTGAACAACAGTGATACATCGTCAGCGAAGAGTACGCATGTATTGTCAATTGTTTTAGGTAGGTCATTTATGTATGCTAGAAAAAGTGTACACCCGAGTACGCTTCCCTGGGGTATAGATGCATTTATAGTTAATACTTGAGATTCCACGGCCCGTAATTCATGTGAATCTATATCGTAGTGGTCTAGCTGCACGAACTGCTTTCTATTTTTGAGGTACGATTGAAACCATTTATATGTAGTTCCTCTTATTCCCAAGCCGTATAATTTCTGTAGCAGAATGTTGTGGTTCACTTTATCATACGCTTTGGTCATATCAAGGAACAGACCGATGGCATATTTCTTTTTATTAATAATTTCGTAGATTTTTTGTGTGTAATTGTAGGTAGCAAGCGACGTTGAGCGGTTTTTTCTGAAACCGTACTGGTTGTTGTCAAATAAGGTATATTTTTCCAAAAAGCTATTTACTCTGTTTGACATTGCCCGTTCGAAAATCTTTGAGATAGTAGATAGGAGTGCTATAGGTCTGTAGCTGCAAGGGTTTCGAGATGCATTACCTTTTTTTAATATAGGTCTTATTTTCGCAATTTTAAGTAAATCTGGAAAGGTGCCTTCGTTAAAAGATTGGTTGATGAGTTTTGTTATAGGTGCTGTTAATTCTAAAATGCAATGTTTTACGAGTATCGGAGGGATCTCGTCCATACCATAACTACGCTTATTACTCATTGCTCTGATTATGTAATGAACTTCTCGCTCGGAAACCGGTTTCAAATACATCGAGTTTGTGGAGGGCTTTAGTACCGGGCGGCCTCCCGGGCCACTCGCACCTCCGTCGCCATCCGAGTGGGGATCGCCGATGGATGCGAAGTAACTGTTAAATGCGTTCGCTACTGATGATGACGAGTTACTGTTAGTGGTGTTAGGCAGATCCAATGAAATGTTTTTAGGTGTGATCGATTGGTTTTTGGGGTTTGTAATGTTTTTTATCGTATTCCACATTGTTTTTATTTTATTTTTTGCGTTGCTCATGTCTTTAATATATGTATTTTTTTTAGCGTTTTTTATACATTTTTTGAGTAGTTTTTCATAGGTTCTATAATGTTTTTTAAGAATTTTGTCATTTGAGACGCTTGTGATAATTTTTAGTAGTCTTTTGTTTTTACAAGAAATTCTTATCCCTTTTGTCAGGTAGGTATTTTTGTTAGTAGTCAATATTTTTAATCGTTTTTTTGGCACATGTTCATTCAGGGTTTTCTGGATAACCTTATTAAATTGGATGTAATTTTCATTAATGTTAGTAGTATCTAGAATTATATTATGCCATATTATATCATTTAATGCATTTTTAAACTTAACGATATTAGTTTCGTTGAATATTCTTTTCATTTGGTAGGTATGATTGTTTTTCTTTTGTGTGTGTATTGTTTGGTGTTTATATATTAAGCTGTGGTGATCACTTAGTCCATTTTTTTCTACTGTGAGTGTGAAGTTTGTATGGTTTGTGAAAATAAGGTCAATACACGAAGAAGTAGAACTGGTTACTCGGGTGGGGTCTTTAACTGCTTGGTAGAAGTTACATTCTAGCATTTCGTCTGTCAGTCTTTTGTATTCTCTTGGCTTTTTTTCCTTGTCAATATTAAAGTCTCCTGTAATGATAACAATCTTTTTCATAAGGTTTTTCTTTTTTATCAGAGTGAGTAGATTACTTAAAAATACAAAGAAAGTTTCAATACCTCGGTCCAGTCTATAAGTATTTATAATTATAGTATTTTCACGTTTTATTTCTAAGGCACAGCACTCGATGTAATATTCGACCGATAGGCAGGCGAAGTCAGGCAGCTCCTCATAGTCCAGTCCGTTCTGACCAGACTCTACCAGATCTCTACCAGACAACCTTTGAATGGCATGTACTGTACATTGTACACTAATTTGAATTACATTGTAGACTAATAATATAAATTTGCACCTGTTCTGAGTATTGTGTAATTATTTTTAATTATTTGCAGATAAATGTATAGAATGTCATAATCTGACACCCAAAATGTGCAAACAATGTAACACTGCATTATGTGAGACTTGCTTTAACAAAACACACAAGAACTTTGTGATTTTCAAAAACCATGCACTTCAGAAGATTGGTATGTTTAAGATAAGATAATGTTTATTTTGTTCAAGAATACAGTTTACAGTTTGGTACAATTCCAGTAGATAATACAATTAATTAAACTTAATGACATATTGTACCGTTAAGGTACATACAATATGTCCCTACACTAGGTCTCAAAGAGCCTGTGTTGTAGGACCACAGAGACTTACCCCGGACTCTAAATCATAGTGAAGTATTCAAATTGGCGTTGTATATCATAGTATTATCATGTATTAATGATTAGTACCTACTATGTTAAACTATGTTGAGTTAAGCTCTCCATCAACAACTAAACTGGCACAATAACGTCAGATCAAGGTACTACACCAATATTACTAGGAGCTGGGCTGGTTGGAGTCTGGTTTTGTTCCTCACACCCCGATTTCTCGCTCACTATCGATTCGGTATGCAGACGTGTTTCTTAATCCAAAAACTAAAATATAAGCATTACTTTTCGCGTCCCAACATAATTAGTTTGACCAATTTCCAATGATAACTTTAGGGAGTTATAAGGCAACATCGGAACCGTAATCTTTAACGTTTGGACACTTTAATCCTACAAGCAAATTACTTTCTTAAATTCTGGTTTTTATTGGAGCTCACTAAGCTTTCCCAAAAGAAAAAATACATATTTGTAATTTTCGCAGCATCTGCATCTCCAGATAGCAACAATAATTGTAAAGTTCATGAGGGCAAACAGCTCGATTACTACTGCACCGACTGTTCAAAGGCCATATGCATGGATTGCTTGCTTGTTGGCAGTGACAAATCTTGCAAGGAACACAACTTGAAGTCAACTTCTGAAATTGTGAGGAGTGTTTTTTTCTCTTTCGTTACTAACTTCTCTATCATCATTATCGTCATCACCAACACAGACGACCTCTGTGGCGCAGTAGGCGAAGGCCCGCCTGAAACGTAGAAATTGCGGGTGCGATTCCCGACGCGATAAAAATGTTTATATCATCTGCAAATATTTGTCTCGGGTCTGGGTGTTCTATGTATAATATGTACGTAAAAATAAAATATGTAGTAGTATATCAGTCATGTAGTTCCCATAACACAAGCTCTGCTTAGTTTTGGAGCAAGATGATGGTGTGTGAAAATGTCCAGCATTTATTATTATTACCAAGCCTCCCCCGATTTTGTACAATGATTTTGTATTATTTAATTACGTTTTATCGCCACAAGTATTAACTTGCCCCATATTAATATATTATACATATTGCCCCATATTAATGGGGCGCTGAAATAGATCATGGAATGTGACACAACGTAACCTCCATTCATTGTTGTGCAGTTTTGTGCATGACAATGAAACACAGGGGGTGCGCTGCAATATGTGAGTACATGTTACAGTTATGTTTTTTTTACAGAATGATTCTCACATTGAACAAATTCTAAACATCCAACCCAAAGTTGACGAAACATTCCGGAGGCTTTCCAAAACTGCTGTGGTAAGCAAGTGAAACCGTACTGTATAACTTTAAGCCGATTTTAGTGGGAAAATTCCACCAGGGAATACTGTCCTAAAGCGAAACCAGAGTTGATAGTGACCTAACTTCACTCAACTTTTGCTTGCTATTTCAGGACATTGGTCAATTGTTGTACAACATTGAAAATGAAACAGGACCCAAATCCGAAGTGACACAAATCATATCTGACATAGAACAGCACTTCTCTAAGATCTGTTCATTAGTTCAGAAGCACAAACAAGAAACTATTGAAATGGTGACCAGGGTGAAATCTGCGGAAAAGGAATCTCTAATCAAGGCCAAAAATGATGTGTTTGAAGCTATGAAAAAAGCCAACATGATTATAAAAATGATTAGTTCAACTGCTGACTCGACGATGTCCAAACAGGTAGCATGCATGTCATTAAATAAATTAACTTTTTAAATTTTACAAACATTATCTAACTAGCTTCTGCCCACGGCATCGCCCGCGTGGTACCCGGATAAAAAGTAGCATTATAAATAAATAAATAAACTCACAAAATTTCGCGTTTATAATAATAGTAGGGTGTAAACATCCTTTGGTACCTATGCTTAAGCGTAGATCTGGTCGAAACATATAATTTTCTATTGTGTTTGAGAATCCAGTCATCAAATTTAGGGGTCCTTACTCATAAATGCTATTAAAATTGAAACTTAGGAATGTGTATATAATGCCGGAAAGAGGTCATTGACACCGTGGTGGGGAACATTGTTTGTTCTACGACTTTTTGGATTTCCATGTTTTTCATTCATGAAATGACCATCAAAGTTTCTATACTACCTGCTCTTACCACATCCCTAAAATGAACTAAACAGTTGTTTAGTTGACTTTTGAGTGTGACGTCACAAGAGGTCATTGTTACGTGACAATGAAAATCCATACGGTGTCAATGACGTCCTTCCGGCATTATATACACATTCCGGGACACCTTTATAACGTCGGTTTTTATTTTTCTTGATGAAATATTTAATTGTTTATAAAGAGATGACAATTATTTCAAACATTGTTTATCATTGCAAGTTTTTTGTGAGTAAGCCCATTTACTTATTTTCTTCTTTTTTCCCAGATGAATCTGTCGGTACTTTTAGATGATGCTAAGAAGGTAACAGAAACACCTTGGTACTTGTTGAGAGAGGAAGACAAAGACAATGCACTCAAGTAAGTAAAAACTAGTTTTAGCCGCCTGAGACACATAAGGTTGCGGGTTCGATTCCCGCCGCGGGACAAATGTTTGTATGATCTGCAAATATTTGTCTCGGGTCTGGTTATTTTCCCAAAGTATAATATGTATGTATTTACAAAAAGTATATGAGTAATACATATATCAGTCATTAAGTTCCCATAAAACAAGGTCTGCTTAGTTTGGGGCTGAATGATGTTGTGTGAAAAATGTCCGGCATTATTTATTTATTTACTCAAAGCTTTACCTCTTGTCTACCTAGAACATAAACCTACGTGGAACACTCGGTTTAAGTTTCAAGTTGAAACGTCTCTTCTAACCAGATTGACACTCCTAGACCTCAGAAAATGTATGTAGACATTCGTTTTCTTTTAAATGTGTTTCAAAAGAAGCTTTTACGAAATTAGAATTCGACTCTGCAACCTCAAAATAAGCCGAAACAACCATTTCACTACCCACTACCCCTTTCTTTGTGCCCTCCCTCCATCAGAGGTACTAAATTTGTGAGCTTGTTTGATTTTAATTTAAATGTTTAACATGTTTTTTTGTGTTTCCGTATCACGAACGTCGAGCGTGGTCGCGGACGGTTCATGAGGAAGAACCTCTAAACGGTCGACGAAACGTCAACAGGAGAATAATTAAGTACGTGGTATAGTCGTATTAATATACTATAATGTTTTTTTTTTGCACGCAGGATGAAAGTGAACGAAGATCTAACCGAGCTGATAAGCGATTACATACACCTGGAGGGGAACGCCACCTCTGTTTACAAATTGCGCACGCCGGAGGAACTTGGCGAATGTTTTGCAATACCGCCGCCGCCCCATACGCCTGTGTTCCCACCGCAGATGCCTCGAGGTACATACACGCATAGTCTAGACCCCGCATTATTCCCGATGTCGGTACCATGGTACCACAACACCCAGACCCTGGACAACAAATGGATCGATCATAGTAGCAGCGAAAACGTCGATGCCAATCGACGTCTATTAATAGAAGAATATCTAATGCCTCGAGATACCTGCACAGTACTACGATAAAAGTTAAGCGCTTCAGAAATCTGCGTCTACCTTCTGTAATGGGGAACTAGGGGCTTTTATTTATTTATTTATTTTATTCGTAAAACCAACAGCTATAACACAAAAAACATACTTAAATAGATACAGGTAGCCAATAATAGGTCTTCACTGATAGCACCAGATTAGGATCATAAAATGTGAACACTAAGCTTTTCCCTACACGTACCTACCACTTTAACTATGCACTTTTAAATTGTGCCTAGCTACTTGACCCGCACCTAGCACGTGCAGTTTCATACAATTTGTAACTGCAGTTTTTAACGCCCCCAGTTTCCCATTTCCCAAGATAGACGAAGATTTCCGAATCGCATACTACATCGTAGTACTTAACTCACTATTTCTTCAATCAATGTTGATCGACGACGATTCATCGAAACATCGCTAATATACCATTGATTCGGTCTACATCGTGAATCAGATCATTAGATCTTTGAGATTCGGGTCGTTTCACTTAAAAGCTCTCGTAATAAATTGAATCTGTCGGCCGGCGCGCTCATCAATAGAATGTATACCCAAGTCCCGTTTTTACAAAATGGTTGTTCCTCTTCGTCTTTGTATATTTTAACATCAATCACTTCAAGATGGCTGGCACGATTTTAATGGTGTTTTCTTTATATTGAGAGTTATTCCGTGGCGATACCCACACTTTTTTTATCGATTATTATAACTTGTCATATTAAGTTGATAATCTTCTTTCTAAATTTTTTTAACTCGATAGCGATAGTTTTCTTTTCCCGACTGCTTAGTATTTATAACTAACTGCAGTTGGGATTCCTGTTTTTTTTATTTGAAATGTTATATTCAGATGTGAGACAGTTGAAGAAACCTAAAGAAATGCCAACGAAACCAAAAGAAGAGTCTCCAATGACATTCTTCAATCAAGCGCCGAGCTACCGCAGCAAGTGCGCTTCTGTCAATTCACTCAACTCATGCAGCAGTGACTCTTCAAAACAGAGCCAAATTCAAAGTAAGAAATACATACATAAAAATCACGCTTGTTTCCCGGATAGGCATATAGAAAGTAAGAGATCTATCTTTTATAATTTAAAAATATGATTTATTATTTTCCATCGTCTATTGAAGCGCCCCCTAGTGATTTGTGGTGATAAATACATCCACCAATAAACCCATGTGGACATACTAATTGATTGCAAGACTCAAAAAGTCAATTGATGCACGACTGGGTTCAAACACACCACATTCGGATCGGAACTCATGGTACCCCCTTACCTTTGGCCTTAAATTAAATAATATAGAATTACTTAATTCTAACTACGCTATTCAACAAGTGAGCATTTGCCAATTCACCTCACCAATTACACTAGCAAAATAGCTATGGAAAGTAGACAGTGGCACACATTTTGCAAGTTCGTAACTTCTAAAACTTAAAAATAGGAAAGCTTAGGTCAAGAAATGATCCCTTTTGAAGTAATTAAGCGCTTGTTTGTATTTTTGACTACGGTAGTCAGACTACCATCTAATTTGGAAGGAAACCATGGTGATAAAAGTTGTGAGCCTTCTTCTAGAATAAGGCAGAGCGTTAGACAAACGAATGCTGTTAAATTAATTAAATTTCTTGCTTCTGGTGCACCATGTTTGTCGAATTGCAAAAAGTTTTTCAACTTGTTTGGGAATGGTAAATGCAAGCTGATGGTGGCGACGGAAGATAGACAAAATAATAATAACCCGTCGGTGTATTTAAAACAATATTTTAAAAACATTTAGAAATTAAAAAGACCATAACGGTAAGACCATTACGGTGTGAAGTAGCAACATGCTGAGACAAAGCCTTTTTGGCATGCGGTGCTCGGGAGACTCACTTGGCACAACAGTACCTACCTGTGAGGAAACTTAACTACCTACCGAAGACTTATAGATACCTTACATACCTACATGATGTTTTAGTAGGTACCTATCTTTTCATTATATCCTTTTTATTTTACCTGGGTGTCTGTTTTAGTGCAAAGTTGATGTCTTCATTCCGTTTTTCCAAATAAAAATATTTTCTTTCTTTCTTTCTTTCTTTCATAACATTGTCAACGTGGTATAATAATATAATTTAATATATCCTAAAATTATACCAAACCAAGAATTACCAGATTAAAGTTATGAATTATTCATAACTGCTCTTGCCTTGTCCTTTCCAATCATTAAATAAAACCAAATAAAAATTACCGGATTAAATATTGACTTCATAATTTTATTGCTCGATAACGCTTGCCTAGATATCTTTTATTTTTCTAAAATTTAATAAAAGATGGAGGCGGGGAGTGAGCTGATAAAGTTATGGAGATATTATAAACAAGGGTTTATAAATTAAAAGGTACTAGAAAAAAAATGACGGACATGTTTTGATCGATGTTATTTTTGCTTGTCTGCAGGTGAAGGATATGCATCTGTTCCTCACATAAAACCCTATAAGGTGAACCATGAAACAAGACCACTATTGACTGAAGGTAAAATAAGATTGCAACAGTCTACCCCTAAATCCCACCATGTGTTCTGTGTCGTAGACAAAACTGTTGGGTACACATGCTAAGCCTGTACGAGACCTCCCCTCGGTTATATTGGACTAGCTTCGCCCGCGTGTAGCCCCTATAAAAAGTAGCTCTTACCGTTAAGGCAGTGTCGTAAGAAACACATTCGCTCGGGTGCAGGGGCCTTCATACACTGCGTCGTTCGGTTCGTAGTCGCCATTACAGAACCTTTCTTCCCCGGCGGTTATCGGTTCTGCAAGCCAATGCAAGCTGCATGTCCAGCCTGTTACCTCTTGAACTTGCTAATTCTAAGAGCTCTGTGAGTCGGTGACTGTAGTGAATTTACCCAATTAGTAGAATGTAGGTGGTAGATGTTGAAGACCGTATTACGAAACTCAATTAAAGCTGAGCAGAGCACTAAGCAAGAATTGGTGATGGCTGATGAAATAAGGCCCTGAGTGGCCGAGGGTATTCACCAACAAATAGGATCTAAACAGCCCAGAACCGACTGGAGTACCGTTTAAGGGAGAAAAAGCTTATGCCAGCAGTGGGTTACTACAAGCTGCCATTTTTCACACATTTGACTTTATGTTTCAGGCTCCCAGGAACTCGTTTACATGTCGCACATTGTAAACCCCCACAACTTCTACGTTCAACGAGCCTGCGATCAGAAATTGGTAAAAGATCTACTGAGGGAATATCGGAACGCGGTCTCAGAGCCCAAGCCGTTGCTGTGCAATGTTGCTGAAGGTAGATCTAACTCATTTATAAAGGCTATTTCAAACTATAGTGGCAGGATATCATGTTTAAAAGTTGAAAACAGGACAAATTCTTCACTGTTTTTCGTTGATTTGCTGACGTTTCGTAACTTTTCATCATGAGCATCGCAAGGCTGAAGTTTGTTCATTTCAATATTTGCAGATCATGAAAACGTGTGTCCCACAGCGGAAATCGAAAGTAAGCTTTTTGCCCACCGCGCGACTGTCCATAGATTGTTCTTGTAGTAACAGTAGAAGTGAAACTCCCACAGGCAAATCATGGCTTATTATATCATTTGTTTTAACACAATGAACAAAATGTGTAAAACACAATAAATAGTTCCGAGTAATGTGTTATGAAATTTTATCTTGCTCTATCATCATTCTCCGAACCGTTTGTTTGATACTGTACCAAATATCTTGTTTCTTACATAATAACAAACGTCATTTCTGTTTGCAGGCAAAATATATCTGGCGTTCAACAGAGTAGATAGCCTGTGGCAGAGATGCCGGGTCCTTAGCATTGACAAAAGCAATACGAACAAGCCCAAAGTCGTTGTATACTGTTATGATTTCGGGAGCATCGAGACGGTCACCATCAACAAGTAAGATAAAATTACAACAATAGGTACATCGTAAAAATTTGCCGGTGTGAAATTAATGTGTTTCTCGTCACTTGCCTTTGATAATGCGTTGTAAATTTAGGATGTAAAAGTGAAAAAAAACACTTATACGCTTCTGTGACAATGTAAATTCGATAAATACTAACTAAATACGCGATAAAATCCGAAATTAAGAAATCCGTAGAAAAAATAAAGTCACCAACTCTGGTGTGGACACTGTTGAAGTAGTAATGGGCAGACCTATAGTACGCAGAACCGACAACCGCTGGATAATATGGGTGTTTGAATGGCGAATCACGCTCTGAGGCTCCTTCCACGGTGCGTAACCACGGATCCAGGTCGTCGTCGGCTGTGATCCGTGAAATCACGGACCGTGGGAAGCCACCTTTACTTTTGCAGTTCGGTTTTTATTTGGTAATGTCAACGATTGAATCGTTTACAAAAAAGTAATTCCGTTTAAACGATAAAACAGTTATAAAATAGCACAATTAGGTTATTTGCCCTTCTTTAAATCAGTGTACGTTGGCCATGGTCTTTCCTTTCAAGTGTCTCATTCAGATGGCCGAAGTGCTGTATACTTTTGCTTTCATTACAGTTTGCGTTTGCTGCCGCCTGTGAAGTGGAACACACCGCCCCCCCTGGCAATCAACTGCTCACTGGCGAACTGCGAGCCTATCAACGGTAAATGGATGAACGACGATGCAGTCCTTATACAAAACATTCTTGACAAGTAAGTGTTGAGGCACATTATTGAGCGCGGGAAAAATGTGCTTTGGAAGACACCTCACCAGCAAGTCCAACCTCAAATACAAATTCAAATTCTTTATTTACACACAAATACAACTAGATAGGTAAAGTTTTATATTGTAACTTTATGTCGTAAACGCTGAAGCACAAAATATGGTCGAGACAATCATTTAGGCCCGAATTCATAGTCAGGGGCTCCCCTAGAGAACTGTTCAGGCGCTATGTAAAAATTTAAGTGCGAATTTAACCTTTATGCACCCAGCCATAAGGCAAATGCTGAATGATGGATTTTGGTGGACTGTTCAACCCCCGACTATGAATTCAGGTTCTAATGTATCTGGAATCACCGCAGTCCTAAGGTTAAGCTTGGTCGCGAGGAAGCTACTTAAACAGATACTTGTGATTTCAACTAAAACCCTTTTGACTTTGCCTTGATATAGGTTTATATTTATTTGCAGTAAGCAAGCCGTAATAAACGTTCGTCGGGTAATCGTGACAGAAGGTCATAGCAAGTTGGAATGTGACGTCAGCACATTTGAAGACAAAGTCAGTCTGGCGCACGCTCTCGTATTCCATGACCGCGCTAAAATGCCCGACCCCAGACTAAGAGTAAGTTTCCAAAAAAAATATACAGCTGTACTGTTCTCTATACAACTATCTTAGATCAATTTGTAAACAAATACATATCTCTGGTTATTTGGTTGTTAAAGTGTTAACCCACACTTAAGGGAAATCACATGATTTTATTATATCCCAAAAACTCAGTCAAACCCGCAATTTCCTGCTAAAAAGAAATATCTCTGCCAAAGTGACAAACCTAGGGGGAGCAAAACATGTTCATTATCATGACAGTGGATCATTATTATTAGCACCCGCCCGCGTCTTCGCTTTGGCGGTAATTAATTTTAGCGTTAGCTGTTAGAGCGTTATTGAATACCGATATCAAGTATTAACATCCTAACCCTTTTCCATCGTATGGCTGATAGGAGAACATCTTGCCTATTTCTGCGGTATCACCTCTTTGAAACATTCTAACAATTGTTTACCTCAAAAATTCTATCACAGAAAAAAATAACAATGCACAGTTGTACCACAGACCAGTTAAAGTAAACTTAACTGGTTTAACAGGTCTGTGGTTGTACACACGAAGCGAGAATCATGAGAAACTAATGATATGCTACAAACTGCGCTATTTTGCTGACAGACAATTTATCAAACCAGAGAATATTAAAAATGTGTTGAATCGCTACAGTAATACTAGTGTTGCAGTGTTTTCTACTAAAAAAAGATTTATTATCTTACTTTGTCAAACAAAGAAATTACGCAAAAATAAATGCGATGAGATTTTTTATATTGTATTTAAATTGATCTTAGTTGAAAAATCGGAGTCTTAAAAAACAACTAAACACAATACAGGCTTATCGCTAAAAGTGATATATTTCAGGCAAACTTAGGATGGAGTGGATTATTTTATATTTATAGGCATACTACCTCTGATCACGGCTTCTTCAGCGTGGCACTCGGATAATAAGTAGCCTATGTGAAGGTCACTAACTGTACTTGATGCAAATTTCAATTACAAGTTAATTTTACACATAGTAATAAAGCTTTTGAATGAATCTTCATAATTTTTGATTACCTTGTTTCAGTATCCGTTTATAAACAGTATCGGAGAAAAACCCAAGATATTCATAAGCAACAGTGATTTCAAGCCTAAATCTACCGACGAAATCTATTTTACGCATATTGTGAGCCCTGACAAGTTCTATATTCGAAAAGTAAGTGGTTCGCTGTTGTATTGCTTATCAAGCTTTTGACAAGAATTTAACGAATTAATCTATTTTCAGCGACAACATCAACGTGATTTCTATGGACTGAGCGATGAACTGAGTCAAGAATACAGCTTAGGCCTGGATACTGGAAAAATATATCTCCCTGAAATTGGTAAGGTTTTAACAAACTACATACTTTCACTATTAGAATGTCTATAATGATATTGCAACTCAGAACTCAGGAGTAATCCAGTGGTCAAAATCCCTAACTCAAAACGAGGAGTGTTGTAAGTTTGATGTTGTGTGTGTGACATTGATCATACTCAAAAAATATATGACCAGCTAGCTTCTGCCCACGGTTTCCCCCGCGTGGTACCCAGATAAAAAATAGCCTATGTGTTATTCTGATTTATAAGCTATATTACTGTAAAATTTCATCAAAATCCGTTCAGTAGTTCTTGCGTGAAAGAGTAACAAACATCCATCCTCACAAACTTTCGTGTAAGTTTGTATAGTTTGAAATCCTACTACTATAAAAGTAGTAGGATTTCAAACTATTTTAGTTGAATTTTAATTTAATTAGGTTGGCTGAGGGTTTTATCTCCACGCATCATTAGGAACCGCTAAAATTAAACTTGTTGTAAGGGGGAAACGATTGATGACGGTTCTCGTGACCTGTATTGGGGGCGCTTACCAGATTACCAAACAGAAACGATTCTTGAATCACCCTATACACACGGACGAAATAAAAGCTAGGATTCTGCGACGCCTAAAAGTGGAGCATAGGATGGGCTATGTGTGTGCGACTTGGTCACTAATTTACGAGAGGGCCGGTACACTTTGGGTCGTTCTTTGTTCAAGTTACATCTTTTTTATCAAGCCCATGACGTACATACTGTTAGATTTTTATAAATCAAATATTTCTGGTTCCCCATAGACTTAAGTTCAAAATTTGTGCTAAATTTGAAGATTCGCCTTGGCCTTTGACTATTTGCTAATGGTAATCTAAAGTTACCATTTCCTTGTTAAACCTGAAGAAAAAGCACAGATTGTATCTTCTTTTCCCTGGCCTTGATAGATAGACAGATAGAAATACTTTATTGCATACCTACCATTAAATAATTTGCTTAGTATCTAAACTGATAAGTTGACAATGTACGGTCTAATATAGACACACAGTATGTTTGGTCGATACTGATACAGAAGTTAGTAACGAATTCCGATTAATCTCTCTCTTCGTGAGTCTAACACAATGCAGAAAGCTTTCATGCATTGCAAAAACTCAACAAAAAAATCGACACGTATTTTTTACAAAAAAACCTTTCCACGAAGCGTAATCACAGAACTACATTCGACTCGCTAACCAATAAGCAATGACTCAACCTTGCGGAACCACTCCCAAGACATGCTGCCTCGCCGAGCGCCGAACTGAAAGTTTATGTTCCTGTCTATTGGATATCTTAAATGGATTTCTGCAAATCAATTATCAGACCTGAATCAATTATCTATCGTTTAATCGTGTTACAGGAATGGCGTGCGTGGTGAACACGGAAAAGTATCGCAACACGCCCGAGAGCAGCGCCATATTGGGTGAAGAATGCATGTGGGCGCGCTGCGTGGTGACGGAGATCGCGATGCGCGGCCGCGTCCGGGTCCAGCTCGTTGACTCGGGCTCGCATCTCTTCGTGCACTGGAGCTCGCTGCGAGCCATCCAACCGCGCTTCACCACGCTGCGAGCACTGGTCAGTACCCACCCACCTGTAGTCGACTCGGGCTCCCATCAACGTACACTAGAGCGTGCTGTGAGACATCCAGCCGCGCTTCACCACGCTGCGAGCACTGGTCAGTACCCACCCACCTGTAGTCGACTCGGGCTCCCATCAATGTACACTAGAGCGTGCTGCGAGCCATCCAGCCGCGCTTCACCAAGCTGCGAGCACTGGTCAGTACCCACCCACCTGTAGTCGACTCGGACTCCCATCAATGTACACTAGAGCGTGCTGCGAACCATCCAGCCGCGCTTCACCACGCTGCGAGCACTGGTCAGTACCCACCCACCTGTAGTCGACTCGGACTCCCATCAATGTACACTAGAGCGTGCTGCGAGCCATCCAGCCGCGCTTCACCACGCTGCGAGCACTGGTCAGTACCCACCCACCTGTAGTCGACTCGGACTCCCATGAATGTACACTAGAGCGTGCTGTGAGCCATCCAGCCGCGCTTCACCACGCTGCGAGCACTGGTCAGTACCCACCCACCTGTAGTCGACTCGGGCTCCCATCAATGTACACTAGAGCGTGCTGCGAGCCATCCAGCCGCGCTTCACCACGCTGCGAGCACTGGTCAGTACCCACCCACCTGTAGTCGACTCGGGCTCCCATCAATGTACACTAGAGCACGCTGCGAGCCATCCAGCCGCGCTTCACCACGCTGCGAGTACTGGTTAGTACTCACCCACGTGTAGCCGACTCGGGCTCCCATCAACATACACTAGAGCACGCTGTGAGCCATCCAGCCACGCTTCACCACGCTGCGAGCACTGGTCAGTACCCACCCACCTGTAGCCGGCTCTTGCTCCTCGACTCGGGCTCGCATCAACGTAAACTAGAGCACGCTGCGAGCCATCTAGCCGCACCCAAAGAGATAGATAAGCTCCTCTAAGAGGGCACTTGTATTGTTGTTGCTAATGTCAAGAGACTTTGATGAAGGTCGAGGGTCAAATCCTGTCGTGCATCAATGGATTCCACGAAAAAAACGTATGTGCGTATGTTTTTGCATGTGCTAGTGAAGGAAAACATCATGAAGAGACCGGCATGTCTTGGAACAAAAAATTCAAAAATAAAGCGTGCAAATCTTTATTTGGCAAAAGACGTGGCGAGACAATGTAAGATCCTGAAATTGCGTGCCTCATAATGTCATAATCATATATCCTAAAATTAACATTGGAAATCGTCGAAACAATTTTCAGAGACATGACGAGACTATGAAGATTCCGTTTTAGCCATTTGACTTTAAATAGATCAGTATAGATCAGTACATTTTTGTAAAAACATTTTTTCACATGCTAGCTTATTTCATCTGGCACTAGCGTAAACAACTGGAGCTTAATAAACCGCATGATGAAAACAATGTTGAAAATTGTCCGCAGGCTACAGAGTGTCACTTAGCTGGTGTTACGCCTCTTAATAGGAAGTGGAGCCCGGCATCGGTGGCTTTGCTTAAAAAATACCAGAATCACGTTCTTGAAATGCAAGTAGAAGACAGTCGCAATCGCGGTTCCATTGGAGTCACACTCTTTGACAAGTCCAATGAGGAAAATATTGTCTGCATCAACAACGAAATGGTAAAATTCAAATTCGCTGTTACAATCGGGTAAGAAACTTCATTTTCTGATACAATTTAAGGTTTTAGGTAACAAACACAAATAAAAGTGAAAACATTGATTTACAGAATGTTCAATTTCTCCAGAAACCATGATCTGAAAGACCAAGCTTTTACATACAAATCACCCCTGGATAAACCAAAACAAACCAAACCAAATCCTGCCAAAATAACAATACTCAAAAAAGGATCACCAAAGGAAATTAAAGACGACGACTTAGTTGCAAAAGATAAGGGCCCGTTGAGACTGGAGGCTAAAGTAATGAATTACATATCTCCATCAATCATTTATGTCTCGCTGGTGCACCAACAAAAGATGTTCAGTGAAATGTTCGAAAACATGCAGAAGTATTATACCAACGACAAGAGTGAAGGAAAAGCAGAATGGCAGGTCGGCGAGAGATGTACCACGATATGCATGCAGTCGCAGACGTGGCGGCGCGCGACCATCCTGGAACTGGAAGGTGAAAGCGCCAAGGTCTTCTACTTGGACTTCGCCAGCGTCGAAACTGTGCCGATCTTCGGCCTGAAAGAACTCGCTACTGAATTCGTCTCCATCGGAGCCGCGGCCATCAAGTGCCACCTTTGCGGAGTGATGCCCGCTCTAGGTGACGAATGGCCTTCCATCACAAAAGAGTATTTAAAAGAACTCCTTGACGCCTACCATAGAATATTTATAACCAAATCGGGCAACTTCAAAGATAGCAGCATGCCGATTGAGATTTGGGTGTACCACACTATTCAGGGAGGCGCTTTAGAACCTGACAAATCCGAGTGGCGCTGTCTCAATAACAAAATAATCGAACAAGGATTGGGCATACCTATCAAATCTGAGCAGGTGAACATTTTAAAACAATAAAAATAAGTCGTTATTATCATAATTTATACATAGCACATACACACATAGCACTCATTAGTAAGTAGCACTATTTTAGTGTTCAATAGATTTATTCTGTTCAATTCTGTTTAAAATAATGTATTATTACAATAATTTCAGCTTGAGAGTGACAATGCTGAGGAAAATGTAGAGGGTGAAGAAATACTCTCGTTTCTGAATATCACGGGATCAGTTCGTGAATGGCTTCAATTAGAACCAATGCCTACTAAGCCACTACCCAGTATGACAGAAACTGAAAGCGCTTCAGGCTCGTCAACGGCTGTTGAATACGAGGACTCGATTGAACCTGATCATATCGATTTTAAAACTCCGAGCAATATTTTCATATCGGAATGGTTGCCGCCAGAACCTTTCCGAAACAATGAATTTACAGCGTGCTCTACGTAAGCGCCAAATTACTACATGCATCCCTATTAATATTACTCTTTTAACTTCCTTTCTAAATTCCTTTTAAATTATTTTCAGATTTGTGGACAATGACTGTGTTATCTACCTACACGATGTTGAACAAGAAGGTACGTTTGATCTCATTCGCAATGCACTGAGTGTGCGATACCGAGACCCAGATCCAAAGGCGAAATATATGAAATGGACCATTGGAGAGCCTTGCGTTGCCCTGTACCATTACGACAATAGCTTTTATAGAGGCAGAGTGGTGGAAGTTAATGAAATAACATCTAATTGTTTAGTGCACTACATTGATTATGGCAACGAAGAAGTATGCTCCTTTATCAACATGAGGAAAAGCATAGCTTTGCATCAGATACCTATACAAGCGCACAAATGCGTATTTAGTCGTATACAGCCGACTGGAAACCAATGGGATAGACAAGGTATGGATTACGTACATAAATTGATTGTAGAAAAACACTGCTATGTAAAAGTAGTAGGAAAAACAACTGGTGGCATCACGCTCATAGACATGAAATACGATAAAGTGTGGATAAACGACCATTTAGTGGAGTTTGAATTTGCAAGATACGCCGATGGTGCCAAACCAGTAGAGCGAAGAGTAAGCAAGTTTGCGGCAGAGACTAGCAACAAAGTCGACTATGAACAGAATGACGCCGTAGCCCCGGACTCGGATTCTGGACCAGATTTCATTGTCGAAGATGACGAACCGGACTTCATTGTTGAAGATGTAAATAGCAGCATCAACTCAGCTGAAGGAGATGATTCATTCGATCTAACCGCTCTGAAAGGCAAAGATTGGAACACATTACTTGCAGAGGAAGATGTTAACAGTTTTATTACTGGAAAATACATCACATTCCCTAAACATCCAGATGATGAATTTAAGTGCAACATATCAGTTATAAATGATAGGAAAATATTTCCACTGAGCATAATCCATGATGCGGAAAGCAGTATGATTTACGAGGAAATGTTTCAAGATATACAGGAAGAAGGTGAAAAGATGCCACCCCTTAACGGCATTTTCAAAAACAAAGCGTGCATTGCTCTTTTCGATGAAGACAAAAAGTGGTATAGGGCAATCATTTTGGAATACAGCGAAGTTCAGAATCGTCTCAAAGTGAGGTATGTTGACTATGGTAATGTTGAACTCATTGCCCTGGCTGATGCTCGGGAAATACATGAGGATTGGGTCAACCTGCCCCCGCTTACTGTATTTGCCAAATTACATGGCATCGAAGTAAATCCCAACATGGAGGATGTCAATTTGATATCAAAACAATTTTCTGAGGTTTTGTTGGACAAAGGGCCATTTGATGCTAAAATCATAAACAATAGCGAGTTCATACCAACTGTAGAATTAAGAAACTCCGATAATGAATTAGTTAGTGAGAAGCTCATAGCGAGTGGAGTGTTTTTAAACAAAATAGACTAACTTTATGGAAGTTTTATTAAAAATGTCAATTTTTTTTACAAATGTTTGCAGGCTATCATTTGTTGTATTGTGATTTAAACTTAATTATTTTTACATTACTGTTGTTGCTACCACACTTTAAATTAATTTAATGTATTTTGACTGAATTTCAATGACTTGTTGCATTCAAAATTCAATTTATTTCATTCAAATCACAATCACTTGTTGCATTCATAATTCAATTTATTGATTTTTGGGCTGTGCTGGCCAAAGTTTGGTAGCAGCAGTAGTTCAGCTTACCTATTAGTTTAGGTAGGTATATGGTGATGCATTCACATATTAAATTTCTAGTTAATTAAGAATGACTTATGTACCAATAAGTTTAATTTGTGCGTCTGTTATTCTATTTTCAATATTTTATCTTCACTTTTATATTGTCTAAAATATCAGTTTTGCTGTAACCATATGTACAGTCAGCAACAAAAGTATAGTTTCGATTTGTATCACTGAAAGCCCCTGCGGAGCCGGGTTATAAAAATCTGTTGGTACATTTTGTATGAACTCGTGAACGTACCGTACCATGTAAGTGACGACCAGTCATTGTGAACTACCCCTCCGATATTTTTTATTTTATTGTCTTAGCTGGACCCGGTCACGGAGCTAGCACGACCCGGATAGGTGTGGATCTGTAGATATATAAATGGGCAATAGAAATATCAAATTCCCTGTCCATTAAATGCTACAACTCCATTAAAAAAATACCTGTCTAGGTATTTTTATGATACTCAAAAATACGGCTAAATTAAAAGCGTAAGCGTAATACGCTGTAAGCGTATCTTAAGAATTGGCTAAGCAATAGAAAGGCCATGTTTTATTTTAGTTAAAGTTAATTGTTTTATTTAAAGTAGATTTATCATAGTGAGTAGTCACACATTCCGCATTAATAAAACTTTTCAAAAATATTTTCTAATTTTTACTCCATAAGATAATACTAAAACTTTCAAGGAATCTGAATTGGGCAAATTGCCACAAGTCTCAGTGGAGCCCCTGTACCGTGAGCTATATTCATCGGCATTACAAGAGCTGTGCAGCCATGATCTGAAAAACAAAACAGTTTTTTACATGGTCGAATGAACATTTTTGTTTACTGTTTGACATTTAGTCTGACAAAATGCGTCGTGCCAAAAAACTTATAAACTACGAGGCACTTGTTGGAAAGAGACTTCATAGCATGTACTAGTATTAAATTGGCGCCGATTCTCTAGTACACCAACTAAACTAAATTTAAAATGTCGCTCTCTTTTACTGGTAGTGCACGCAAGAAAGATATAGCAAGATATTTTTGAGGAGGCTTTTTCTCAACAATGGGACAACATGGGCTGATAGTAGGTAAGGTTATCTTAATTTGTGAACTGATAAAGTTACCCGGCACTCGACGGCTTAGATTGACGTTCTCCATACTGTACAGTCCTGCTTTGGCTAGTATTTTGTGCACAGGAAAGTCTGTTGAAGAGCCGGGGTCCACAGAGGCTACATCCACACCAACGCCTACTACGTTCTTGAACGAAGTTGCTATCCATTCTGCTATTTCAGCGCTAAGCCCTGAATACAAAAAATAACTAAATCTCACGATGTAAATGGGGAATCCGATCTTCATAAAATGTTATGTTAACTGAGTCTAAATTATACAAAATATAGAATTCTATTATTGCGAGGGTTTTAGAGGGGGCAAAAGGGTGAAAAAATATCAGGTTATGTCTACGAGGAGTCATTAAAGAACTTGCTTGCATTCCATCCTAATTACCATGCCCGATTTCAAACCAAATGACAAAACTATTAGACGGGAACAATGGGAATAACCCGGTATATTTGTCCTGGCGAGATTTCTTATATAAATATTACATTTTCAAACCATTTATCTCCGAAACGGCTTATCGGATGTCGGCTTATCGGTTTGAATGATCTGCAAATACATGTCTCGGGTCTGGATGTTTTCTATTTCTATGTTCTAACATAATATTTGATATTTACATCAAAAAAAATAAGTTAGCAATATATCATGTGATTCCCATAACACAAAGCTCTGCTTACTTTGGGGCTAGATGATGCTGTGTGAAAATGTCCAGCATTATAATTATATAGGTACCTAATACGGTTTCTTGCAGTCATTTGTATTTTTTCAAGGATGGTCTTTAGATAGATTTTATCGCCACAAGTATATAACATGGGGGCACTACAATCGATGATGGAAAATTCACGTCGAGGGTACCTATTTGAACAAATTGAGGTTAAACTTACCGGGAAAATTTATTGTTTTCTGCTGTTCATTTACGCCCAGATACTTGTTTGTTTGGTTAAAGAACTTACTCCATCCAAACTTGAAAATAATCACGCAGGGCTTTCCGAAATTGTCATTCAAAATATAATCTATATCATGTTTGTACAGTACGAAATTTGGGTCATCGTTTACTTTAGAGCTGATGTCCACAATGATCACTGAAAAAATAGGCTTTATGGACTACACTCTTTGGAGACGAGGATTTATTTCTTACACTTGCCGCGATATCCTGGCAGGAAGGAGTATCTACTCCTTTAAACCCTCGACGGGGAAACATCTAATACGTGATGTCATTGCCCACCTACCACCAGCCTCACCAGCAGCCTTGGGAAAATATAATCGTATGGGGGCGCACTTAGCTGTGTTGTAGGTAACCCTCACAACACAAACCAATAGTATCGTCAATAATAAGTAGTTGAGCACATATAACTCCCTATCGGTTGGGTAAGTAGGTACTTATTTTTAAAGCAAGAAGAGCTATTTATCAAAGTACAAAGTGATTTAAGAAACAGAATGTCTAAAGTGCGTACTGGTCTGTGGTAACTGTGATCAAAGATCGTAGGTAAAATTACATACCTACGTGCATGACGACCTCTGTGGCGCAGTGGGTGAAGGCCCGCCTGAGACGCAGAAGGTTGCGGGTTCGATTCCCGCCGCGAGACAAATGTTTGCAAGGTCCACAAATATTTGCTTCGGGTCTGGGTGTTTTCTATGTATAATATGTATATATTTACAAAAAAAAAAGTATATCAGTCATGTAGTTCCCATAATACAAGTTCTGCTTAGTTTGGGGCTAGATGATGCTGTGTGAAAAATGTCCAGCAATATTTATTTATTGATTTTTATTTATGATGTATAATAAATAAGCAACAACTAGCCCATTACAGACCATGATCTCATCAAGTCATAATACTCACAAGGCGCTATCAACTTCGTGAGTGGAATCTCACCCACTTGTTTCCCGGTCGAACAGAAGTGGTATGGCGCATCAATATGAGTTCCGCCATGCTCCCCCGCTGCGAATTCGTTTGCAGCATACCTGTACAAGATAATTTCTATAAAATTTTAAAAACCCGCAAAGCGTTTTCCACCGTTTATAGGAGTGACCTCTTGCGACTTTTGGCGATAAAACCTATCTAAAAAAAACAGCAATGCCGTTTTGCAGACAAATGGTAGGTATCTGACAATCGACAACGACAATCGCAATCGACAATCCAATAGTTGTATCCTTGAGACAGTATACTCTGCTATACCAAACTGAGTACGCTATTCTGAATTATTAGTTTTACCTCAAAGCAAGGTATCGGTATACGTAGGTAGATATATGTGTTTAGGATAAGTGGTAAAACTGATTGTAAGTTAGAATACTATATCGTGCACTCTGCAAGAGCGCAATCGCTATCTGTAGGAATATCGAAATTAGGTCACGTACGTTCCTACCTACTTTAGGTAGATAGGTCCTTACTTTAAGGCGCTGTGACGGTTTGAACACTGGACGTGAACCCAAGTATGAAAAAATGCCGCAGCTACAGAATAATCAATTTATTGGTAAATACAATTTACACGTCAGTCAAATAACAATAATAATAATATTAACGTAAACAATAAGTACTATGTACAATTAAATAAAACATACATTAAATAATTGAAATAGTAACATTATTGAATTTTTTAATAGTCACGAGCATGAGCGAACTTAGCTTAGCTTGCAGTGTGGTATATGCTTAACAATTGTACTACGCACTTAGTTAATTATAAATAGGTAGCTATTATTATTACCATTGAGCGTCGTCCTTACTAAAGAATTTATAGGTACTAACCACGTCTTGTCCTCTCCTGAGAACTTTTCAGTTTTTTTAGTAAATTCAAATCTTTGCACTCCGGGCCAATACACCGTTAAATTGTCAAACGGGTGAGACAAATCTATGAATTCATATTGACCTCCAAATAACTCGTTATTCAAATCACTTCTAACATAAGAGAATGCAAGTAACCAAAGGAAGCTTAAAAACACGATTGGACGGTCAGCCATAACGAGCGCGTCTGACTCAAGAAACTAGAATAATATAATCCATTTAATGCTGCAAGGCCTGGTTTGCATGAAGCCAGACAGACGCTGTCTGGTAAGTTACGCACGCAACTTATCAGCTGTTTCTCACAACTTAATTTGACCTACTTTTTTTATAATGTTGGACATTTTTCACCCAGCATCATCTAGCCCCAAACTAAGGACAGCTTATAGGAAGTACATGACTGATATACTAGTTATATACCTACTTTTTTTAAAACACATACATATTATTCATAGAAACACCCAGACCCGAGACAAATATTTGCAGATCATACAAACATCTGTCCCACGGCGGGAATCGAACCCGCAACCTTCTGCGACTCAGGTTGGCTTTCGCCCACTGCGCCACAGTGATCGTCTATAAGTTTGGCAAGTAGCTATGCAGCAGCTGTCTGACTGTCTGTCTTAATGTAACAAGGTACCTACTAAGTAGGTACCTAATACAAGTAGGTACATTAATATTAAGATAAGCTGGTGTACCAACCACAAGATACCTACGCTCATTGTTTGTTGTGTCTAAACTTCTCTTGAGTATTGTTGTTCTGTGCTTGGCATTTAGTGTCCTATTACTAAGACAAGAGGTGTCTGAGTGACATTTGGCCATAATGGTTTATCTCACCTCAAGTACTTTCGTTTAAATGTTTAATAATTAAACCAATTATTTTCTTAGGATGATGGCCCACGGTTTTGCTCATACCAAAAAGTTTAGTCTACCTACTAACATAGCGGTGTAGATATAATTACAGCAGTTATAACTACACACATCTATAGGGACCCGGTCAAACTGACGTTACTGACGTGGTGGATGACGGCGGCAGTCGCGATCCAAAGGTCAAGGACGCCTGATCTGCAGGCTTACTCTTGAACCCAATATGAATTCCAATCAATTGTGAATTTCAAACCAAGAGTTTGACAATATTGACACATTACCATACCCTTGAAAAAAAATTTGATAGCATCGGATTTAAATCGGAATTGCGCTTGTACCTATTGTCCAAGAATTGAATCGGAAGACTTTAAGTTAGCTGCGTTATGTTCAGCACTAGGAATGATAACATAAGTCGAAAACCGGTAAAACAACAATAAATACCATAAATCTTCAAAAGTTTAGCTTGTTATGATTCAACAATAATGATAAAATAGTTTAATTCACCAATCTAAATATATTTTCAAACAAATAAGCAAAAAAAGATTTTTTAGACAAAATAAATTATTTGAGCTGTATGGGAGGGGCGACGTGTTCGTAAACTATGTCAGATGAAGTGGGGGAAAAAATTGTCTAGGTTGTTATTTGTAGGCGGTTCATTCGAACTTTTTGGATTTATCTTTGAAGTGGAGTGCGTGCATTATTTTAGCCATTTGTTATGAGTACGAGTAACAAACGATTACGAGTTTGAGGAATTTTTATCCATTTATTTATTATATTTGAGTTATTCAAAGCAACAGTGACCTCTCAGTGCACGGGATACACAGACTCTGGGCCAGTGACCAGTTTTAACTTCCAGTGGTGTAGGTAAAAGGATATAGCTACCAAAATCTGCGAATACCTACTAGGTAATAAAAATCATCAGTTACAGTGAGGTCTTAGTAGATAGGGGGTAGTAATTTATTAAACATTACACTCATTATATTTATTTGATATGTCACTCCTTCTCTTTTAAGATTGCATAAAAGGCTCCAATTCATGCAATATTTCCTCAAACAAATCCTTAGTGACACGATAACTGTCTTTTAACTCATCATCATTCATATAAAATGCCTTGTCCATGTATTAATATAATTGCATTAGTTGCAATTGATACAAAGACGGAGAGAGCGTCGATGCACGATTTGACGAAGAATATGAAACACAAGAATCAAACGTGCCATTATATTGTCACAAAGGCTAAGCTATATGCACAAAACAAACTTTTAATCGAGTTTTAATTACGAAATGTTACTGATTTACAAACACGTTTTCAAACACAATACGCAACTTTGAATTGACTGTCAAAATAGCGTCAAGAGTACCATTTTGGGCCATATAAGAATTAGACAATTCATTGCTAATCTCAATTAGTTTATATAATATCCACACAATATTGAAATTTAGGTTCGCACTCAAGAGTAAGAAGTGTCACAATTCCAACACTGATTGGTCGGAATTTTGTTCAAGAGTAAGCCTCCAGATCAGTTTAAACAAGATGAATGCAATTTTTTAAATATGCCTGAAATTCTCGCTGCCAATTTAATTCTTACGTTCTAAACTAAGGTAGTTTATTCATCAAAATAATGAATAACTTATTTTTTAGCCTAAGGCCGACTGTCCATCACCGTCGTCACCGAAAACGAGTTTTTTCAGTCGAGTAATAACTTCGAGTTTTAACTCGTTCAGACGGTAATCATGTGTATAATATCACAGACTACTATATGTACCAGGGTAATATTACAGACCGAAACGCTTTAGCGGCAGATGTTTGCCCGTGACGGAATTTAATGAATGAATGAAAATACTTTATACCATATTATGATCAATAGATTACCGTGTTATACGGCAGTTGGGGCTGCTTGGCAGAAAAACAAGGCAGAACATTCATTGCCGTATCATGAAACACGGCAATCAATGCAATCCACCTTAAAATCGAACACAATCTGTAAACGATTAATCGACTACACTTGACAAGTGACATTTCAAGTGTAGTCGATTATTGGTCACACATCTTTACGATAAAAAATCAAGTTATAGCTGGTAACACCTCATTCTAAGTCATTCTGAAATTGACATTGAAGTTTCGCTATTTTCTATTTTAACGTCACGTCAGACTCAAAAACATTCCACTCATTCATTGACGTTATGGACCAATGTTACCACGTCACTAGTAGGGGCACCCCCGAAAGATTAGAAATATGCCTTGAACACTTAACTCGTTCTTTTCTTCGTTCGTAATATATATTCTAGTCATGAGTATGAGTATGTCACACTGTTTGAAAACGAGGATCGTGCGAGGGGCTCAGTTTTACAACTGAGCAGTCTTGGGAACACAGTGTGCACTGTGTGTGTTGCGTGTTGTGGTAATGTAATGGAGTACTATGTGCGAGGCGCATTGTGCGAGCCAACACGATCTTTCCTTGCGGCTCGGCTCGCACCTCGCGCCTCGTGCCTAGCACGATTGTGCAACTGTGTTGGTGTGCAGGTGTGCTAGCTCGTCCAAACGAAAAGAGTGAGGCCACGTTTCGAGAAAGTGTGTAGCTACAAAAGTGGTGCCACACGTGCCACCACTAATATATTCTTGCGTCATCGTTGATGTCTATGAAAGTGAGAGAATTGGAACCGTGAAAAATGCAACGTGAAAATAAGTGACAATAGATATTTATATTATGATGGTTCTAATGAATAAAACAACTATTTCTATTTATTTTTGTTTCTTTAAACCTTTAAATAAGGACAGCAAAGCTACAAAGTATATGTCGTTTTATGAAAATGTATGAGACATGGCAATTTCTCTAATTTTGCCTCAAAACACGGCAATTCGATATCCAAAACACGGCAGTAATTTTTATTTAATGGCAACCCTGAATTAGTTACCTGCCGCTGTTTATTTATTTATCAAAACGAATTCTTGCCTGAAAATTAGTGAACTATCATTATTATATGGGTTACACACGTTGAACGTTACATACGGTGTACGGTACGGTTACGGTTGAGGTTGGTTAGTTAGTGATTTTGGTGAAGTGGATGCAAAAACTTTCAATCTTCTTTCCTTCGCCCCTCTACTTCTAAAAATCCTATGAATGTAGTAAATATGTCTCTACTGAAAAAGACTAAAAATGATGCTATCAAGGCTGCCGTTTGTTCGTACCTAGAGCGACGCAACTATCCCGTAAGTACGATACAACTTTGTGTTCAAACATTAAATTATTTTATAATTTAGCCTGCACGCATCCCTCACTGATTTCTGATAACGCCTTCTAGTTTTATAGCCACACATGCATTAAGTATGACTAGTACATTGTGATCATGCTTTGTATTAAGAATTAATTAACTTCTTTTCAGGAAACAGATATTTTCAACACCAAAAATTCCCTGAGCCAAAGTGCCGAGCAGATGGCTGTTGCTACTATAGTGCAATGTGAAGCCAGTCGCGCCAATTCAATATTGTTTTCATCCATAAACAATGATTCCGCACAATATGACATACAGTACACCAGGTATGTGAGTATGAATCAACTCTTGTCATAAAAGTATCTGCTGATAAACATCCAACCAAAAAATAGCCCTTTTAAAAATGATTATGGTTCAGTGACAGTCAATGTTGTCCCTAGGTTGGTATTTTGTAAAGTTTTTTTTACATACAAAGAAACAATAGCATTGTGTCAAGAATCAAAACATGCATGTAGGTATAGTTAATTTTTACTGTATGTAGACCATGGTCAAATCATCAAATCATGTGGTCATCAATACCACTTATAGAGCTGATTGGAAAGACTCAGGCCTCATGAATGGTCATCATGAGAGGCATTATCTGTAAATTTAACAATGTCATCAGTTCATCAAGTGAGGGATTAACAGCATTATGCGGTTATTGTATGTATGTGTATGTGTGTGGACTCCCTTTTCCGCATTTAAACTCTTAGTTGGTTCATTGTGCGTGGGAGTTTTGGCTAGTGGATTAGCCAGCCCAACTCCGCCCAGAAGCACAGAAGTTTCCTGGGGTCTTTTAGGATTTTTGTGTGGTGAGTTGCTACGCCCACGCATTCCAGGATTACGTGGGCAGCTGATTCCTCTTCGGTTAGGCATCCTCTGCAGAGTGGGCTGTCTGTGGCTCCGATGTTGTAGAAGTGTTTGTTCAAGGGGCAGTGATCGGTTAGAGTCCCCACGATGATCCGGAGGTCTGATCTTTTGAGACTTTGTAGGTGACGCGTCAGTCGTGGTAAGATGGCAGGTAAAGCTGCTCTTGACTGTCTGCAGTCCATGGCCTGTCCCCATCGTTCATTGTGTTGGTTTATAGTGCGGTGTCGCATCCACATGCGCAGCTGAGAGAATGGCACTTCTGTGAGTGTTCCTGATCCTCTTCTGGCCAATTCGTCATCATTGCCAAGTGATCCACTATGTCCCTTAATCCATTGTAGAGTGACTTTGTTTTTCGCCGAGATTTTCTCTAGGGCTAGGTGGCACTCGTAGACGAGTTTGGAGTTACAGCTGTGGCTTTCCAGAGCTCTTAGTGTTGCTGTGCTGTCGGAGAGTATGCGTATGTTGTAGTCTTCGATTTCTCTCCTGTATATCGCCGTTGCGGCCTCGGTGATGGCCACACATTCACATTGGAAGATGGAGCTGTGTGTGCCTAGTGTCATTGAAATGTTGATGTTGAGATCCATCGAGTGTACTCCAGCGCCCGTTCCTTGTTTGGTTTTTGAGCCATCGGTGTAGACACGGACTTCACTGATTCCTGATTGATCTCTTAGGTCCTCGTATAATTGTATGTAGTAGTGTTTTTGGAATATTCGTTGTTTGGAGGTCTTGTCACATGGGGCAGCTAATAGAGGCTCATGTGTAATTGCCCGATCCAGGATAGCCGCATGCAGGCTTCTAGGGTTGCCCCATAGGCCCTGGTGTTGGAGCCTCAAAGCGGCCATAGTTGCCTCCTGCTGTATGTAGAGGTCAAGCGGGGCTAGGCATAGAATGATCTCAAGTGCGGCCGTCGGGGTTGTTCTCATGCAGCCTGTAATGGCGGAGCATGCGAGTCTTTGAAATCGTTGAAGCTTGGCGATTACGGTACTTAATTCGGTTCTGGTCCACCATACGATTGCTCCATAAGTGAGTATTGGTCGTATCACGGCCGTGTAGAGCCACATGGTTATTTTCGGGGAAAGTCCCCATGTTTTCCCAAGCATTCTGCTACATTGAAAGAAGGTTGTGCAGGCTCGCTGTATTTTGTAGTCAAGATGTTTATTCCATAACAGTTTGTTATCTAGGATGATCCCTAGATACTTGACTTCGTTAGTTAGTTTTATTTCGGTGTTGAATAGCTTCGGGAGTCTTAAGTTTCCTAGGCTCCGTTTGTGGGTGAACATTATGAGTTCCGTTTTTGTGGGGTTGACCGATAACCCATGACTTGTGCACCAGTTTTCGATTGTTTTAAAAGCTGATTTCATGAGGTCACATAGTACGTTCTCGAAATGTCCAGTCGTTAGGATAGCAAGGTCATCTGCATATCCCATTATGCGGTTAGTGGTCACCCCTTTGGAATTTTAGCCAGTAATAGCTTGGATTTTGCAAGCTACAAGGTGTGGCTAAATGCGGTAATGCTATTCCCAGGGAAAGAAGTATCAGTCATGTTGGCCAAGTGTGCTGTAATCAACTTCCGAACTGAAGGTTGTAAGTGTTCCGAACAGCCATACACCAATGGATTCTTCCATTCAAAAAATGTATGTGTATTAACACTTAGTCTTGCTCATTATTCATCATCAGCCCACATCAGTCAACTGCTGGACATAGGCCTCTCCCAATACGCGCCACTGAGCCCGGTGTTCGGCTCTTATCATCCACTTACTGCCCGCTGCTTTCCTTAAGTCATCGCTCCACCTAGCCGGGGGGCGCCCCACACTACGTTTACCCAGACGCGGTCTCCACTCAAGAACTCGTTTACCCCAACGGTTATCGGTTCTTCGGCATATATGACCAGCCCATTGCCACTTCAGCTTACTAATCCTCTGAGCTATGTCGATGACTCTCGTTCTCTGTCGGATAATCTCATTACGGATTTTATCCTTCAGAGAAACCCCGAGCATAGCTCGTTCCATAGCTCGCTGTGCGACCTTGAACTGGTGGATTAGCCCAACTGTGAGTGTCCACGTCTCGGCACCGTAGGTCATCACGGGTAGGACGCACTGATTGAAGACTTTAGTCTTCAGGCATTGTGGTATGGGTGACGAGAAGATTCGACGTAGTTTCCCGAACGCTGCCCAGCCCAGCTGGATCCTTCTCTTGGCCTCCTTCTCGAAGTTGTGTCTACCCAATTGCAAAATTTGCCCGAGGTAGACATATTCTTGAACAACTTCAAGTGGATGGCCTTGTACGACGATTGGCTCCGGGTCTATGTTCCCATTGAACATAATTTTAGTTTTATCCATGTTCATCCGGAGACCAATTCGTTGAGAAGAGTCAGCTAGGCCATCTAGCATACCCTGCAGCTCCTGCAGTGACTCCGCCATCAGGACTATGTCATCCGCAAATCGCAGGTGTGAGATGTACTCGCCATTTATGTTGATGCCCATATTTTTCCAGTCCAGCGTCTTAAACAGATCCTCCAATGCGTTAGTGAACAGTTTTGGAGATATGACATCTCCCTGTCTCACTCCTTTGCGCAATTGGATGGGATTAGACTGCTGGTTCTGTACTTGAACACTCATGGTCGCGGTTTCGTACAGACATCTCAACACTTCGATGTAACGATAGTCCACTTGGCATCGCTGCAGGGATTCTAAAACAGCCCAGGTTTCGATGGAGTCGAAGGCTTTTTCGTAGTCCACAAATGCTAAACACAGGGGCCGATTATACTCCTCGGACTTCTGTATAATCTGCCGCACTGTATGGATGTGGTCCACGGTACTATAGCCGCTTCGAAACCCGGCCTGTTCCGGAGGCTGAAACTCATCGAATCTTCTTGCGAGACGATTCGTGATGACTCTAGAAAACAACTTGTAGACGTGGCTCAGGAGTGAGATGGGCCTATAGTTCTTTAAAAGTGTTTTGTCTCCTTTCTTGAAGAAAAGGATAACAATACTCCTGTGCCACGCCTCCGGAGTTCTCCCACGGTAAATGACAGAGTTGAAGAGCTTCTGCAGCTCCCTTAACACTGGGACTCCTCCTGCCTTCAGAAGCTGAGATGTGATTCCGTCATCACCGGGGGCTTTTCCGTTTTTAAGTTGCCTAAGAGCCATCTCGATTTCATTCACGTTAACATCTGGCAGCTCATCCGTAAAGTGGCGCGTTAGTGTGGCTCTGGAATCGTGAATATCGGGTTCAGGGCGGGGAGCATGTGAGTCGTACAGCCGGCCATAGAAGTCCTCAATCTCAGCGAGAATCTGCGGCTTAGACAAGACGGTTTGGCCATTTGCTGTTTTGAGCTTCGTCAGATGACTCCTCCCAAGCGGCTGGTTAAACACTTTAGACCCTCGGTTCTGCTCAATAGCCTTCTCAATACGGCGTGTGCTAGAGTACCGAAGGTCACGACGAACCAGCTTTGCAATATGCTTGTTGAGGGCAGAACGCTCTGACGAAGTAGCCATTGTGTCTTCCCGTCGTTTTGTCATTAACCGCAGAGTCTCATCCGAGAGTTCAGACTTCCTACCCATACGTTTCATGCTGCAGAATTTTACGCCCTCTTCCCTCACGACTCCTAGCATGTTTTGGAGTTCCTCGTCAACGTCTTCTGTGGTTTCCACGGCAGCGAATCGATCTTCCAGTTTCTTTTGGAAGGCTTCGGATCCCGCACTGATTTGTAGTAGGTTAGGTCGGAGCGTGGACTTTATCATGCGCCGCCTCTCCAACTGAACGTCGATACTTAGGGTGCCTCGGACCATTCTGTGGTCACTTCCGGTATTGAACCTATTGACCACCGAGACATCCCTAAATATTTGTCTTTTGTCGGTCATGATAAAGTCAATCTCATTTTTGGTGACAGAGTCGGGGCTTCGCCACGTCCACTTTCTGTGGGGCTTCTTTTTATAGAAAGAGTTCATTAAGAAGAGCTCCTCTTGCTCTAGAAAGTTGACGAGCATTTGCCCCCTGTCATTTCTCCTACCAATACCGTGCGGCCCTAGTCTCGATTCACCGCTAGTCTGTACTCCTACTTTAGCGTTGAAGTCCCCCATGATGACGTTGAAGTGAGTTTTAGTGGTGTTATGAAGGGCTTTGGATACGTCTTCGTACATATCCTCTACCTCTTCAGTTGAGTGTGCTCCAGTCGGTGCGTACACCTGTATCACTTTCAGGCTATATCGTCTCGATAGCCTGAGTATCAGGTACGCTACCCTTGCTTGCTCATTATTGGTGGAAGTAAACAATGTGAGGAAACTGGCATGCCCTAGAACCAAAAGTAGAAAAAAGGCATTGGTTAGGGATACAATAAAAGCTGGCTGTCTCATGGAATGCTTACAACTATGCAAGATGTGGTCATGTGTCAAATTTAATGTTTGGATGTGCCTCTGACTAGCCCATACTTGATATCTTCAAGGATATGCATACTGAGTATGTATCTAATGATGTACATAATATGAGGATAACAGTTGTGAGCATATTCGTTTCATATTGTTTATTGCTAAAGAAAATGTTGTTATGTATGCTAAATGTACCTAAGAAAAAATCATACATTTTTCTTTAAAACTCGTCTTATGAAATTCCTAAGAACAAAACTAAACTTTCCCTTGGGGTCCCATTAATTTGGCACACTCTATACAGCCAGCTAATTTCTACTAGAACTTGCCAAACTCAAACTTGTCTTTAATCTAATTTCAGACTAGTAAACTACATAAAGGATATAAAAAATGAAAAAGTTCGAAATGAACTCTTTGGGTTACTGAGTCCATTATTATGTCACATGTACCTTGAGATGCTTCGCGGTGGACACGGTGGCGCCGCCCAGGTTTTCTTGAAGAGGCACTCCGCGACCTTACCACAGAAAGATCTCTCCTTCCATCAGCACATAGACAATTTACCCTCGGCTTTGTACCGACCTAACAGTCTAGAACAGCTATTCAATTCTTTACAAAACGGGACGATAGATAATGAAACAACACCTGAAAACGATTATATAAATCAAATTCTGGATAATATTGGAACGGTATTCACGTTACAGGAAATCGAAACAAAGCCGAACATAGCTGCTTTCAGGTATGTGATTAAAAATATTTCATACTATCCTACTATAATATAATAAATGCGAAAGTCTGTGTTTGTGAATATTTGTTACCACATATCTCCGGAACTACTAAATCGGTTTTGATGAAATTTTGAATGTAGATAGTTTAGGTTCTGGAATAACACATAAGCTAATCTTATTTTTGAAAATCAACCCCTAAGGGGGTTAAACAAGGTGGTAAAGTTTCCATGGAAAATTGTATTCCTTGGTCTGATTACTTCGATTCACTCAAAAATTGGTGGATATAGTTTGAAGGCTGGAGATGGTCATACGCTACTTTTATTAACACACCACGCGGGCAGAAACTAGTTATTTTATAAATAGCCTCTGCCCACGGCTTCGCCCGCATGGTACCCGGATAAGAAATAGCCTATGTGTTTATTTTAGATCATGAACCTGTTCCAAATTTTATCCAGATCGATCTAGCCATTACAGAGATTATTAGAAACAAACATCCTTACTTAAACATCCTGCAAATATTTGTCTCGGGTCTGGGTGTTTTCTATCCTACTTACTATTTTAAACTTGAAAGTTTGTGAGGATGGATGTTTGTTACTCTTTCACGCAAAAACTACTGAACGTATTTTGATGACTATACAGTAATATAGCTTATACATCAGAATAAATAGGCAAAAAACCCGCTTTGCAAAAGACAACGCTTTAAATTGTTAAACCATTGTTAAATGGCTCTGGCATTGGCCAGAGCCGTCCTCAATCGCAAAGCGGAAAGTGACATCTTTGCCTGAACTGAATCGCTATAAGACTTCATGGTTAGGCCACTGCAGTCCGGGTCTGAAACCTGCCACAGATACAAACGAAAATCTCACTCCGTTCCTTATCTCAATAGATACCACATTTTTTTTAGTTTAATACTTATAAAAAAAATCTTCTAAAATTTTTGGTCAATTACAATTTGCACAAATTCAAATAATTAAGAATTTAAAAGTACCTAATAAGATACAATAACTATTTCAGATCAAATAAATACGACATCTACCTATCACAAGATGCACTAAATATGCTGAAAGCGTATTTAGCTAAACACAGCCATGTGCTTCTGATTCAAGTATTGCAGACATGGTTCCATATTGATGTCAATGATGATGCTAAGGTCAGAAAAGTAAGTACTTAGTCCTGGCTCAAACTTGGCACAAATAAACTCAATAATATACATATTTTTTTTTCTTGTCCAGTGCTCTCAGGATGAAGATGAAGAGGAAATGGAGGAAGACACCAAATTTAAAGTGTTCACGATGAATAATTATGATGTTTACAAAGATGAAGCTAAAGGTAAACACAATATTTTTGTTTTATACAACTAAAGTATCATACAAACATACGGCCCACCTGATAGTAAGCGTCCATAATTTTAACGTAACGTAACACTATGGACGTTTGCAACACCAAAGGTCTCGCGCGTTACCGACTCTGAGATATAACGGATGAAAAGTCTCATGTGTCTGTAATTTCACCTATGGGTTCCGGTTCGAAGGGTATGCCCTTCAAACCGGAACACAGCAATATCACAACCCCTGCCGCAGTGGGCGAAGGCCCGCCTAAGACGCAGAAGGATGCGGGTTCGATTCCCGCCGCGGGACAAATGTTTGTATGATCTGTAAATATTTGTCTCGGGTCTGAGTGTTTTCTATGTATAATAATTATTTATTAACAAAAAAAAATGTATAAGTAGTATATCAGTCTTGTAGTTCCCATAATACAAGCTCTGCTTAGTTTGGGACTAGATGATGCCGTGTGAAAATGTTCAGCATTATTTATTATTAATGCTATTACTGCTTGACGGCAAATATAGGTATAGTACATGTACTGGACGAGCTCTTAAATACCTATTTAACATTGCAGTGCTTCAACGGGCTCATTTTACGGACCCTACCTATATAACCTTATATACCTACCAGCTTCTGACCACGGCTTCGCCCGCGTGGAACCCGGATAAAAAGTAGCCTATGTGTTATTCTGATGTATAAGCTATATAACTGTAAAGTTTCATCAAAATCCGTTCAGTAGTTTTTGCGTGAAATAGTAACAACTTTCACGATTATAATATTAGTAGGATTAATGAGACTTATGTATAATAAGTAATAAATAACCACATGAAACCATAAACTTCATGATTACTTAAAAAATAAAAACACGCTCGCAATCCCCATGGACAAACTCAATACGCACATTTCTTTATATCAAACGCCCTGGAAGTATTTTGAAGGATTGATTAATGTTGATTGATTTTTATCTGCGATGTAAGGAGCCCGTATATGCGTATGCCGTAAGAAGTAGTTTGTTTGTCTGTTACAATAAAATTAATCTTCTTACGATTGTTTATTGTACTCGAAAATAACACAGAAATTAAAACAAAATATTAGGTGTGGCATGTACATACAAAGGCGTTCGTAACAAATTAGTTAGAGTTTAATCTTCGAAACGGCTTATCAGATCGTAATGCGGTTTTTCCAATCGATTTGTGTTTCTTTAAAGTTTCTAGACAGGTTTTATAGTCACAAGTCGCGATCGATGAAGGGAAGCACGTCGTAGTTTTTTTTTATTTAAATCAAAGTAACTTTTCTATTATAAGTTTTCGTGTTCCAGTGGCGTTTGCAAAGTGTAACGTGAGTAACGGAGAATGCGATGCGGCGAGATATCCAACCGTGGACAAAGAGCTGAGCGACTTGAACGAAGCGATCAAAGGCGTGCGGGACTCGCTCGCACCTCTCAAGCTGTACAAAGTAGCCGCGCCGGACACTCAGTAAGATAATAATAATAATAATAATGCTGGACATTTTCCACACAGCATCACATAACTGATAAACTAGAAAGAAAGAAAACATTTATTTAGCACGACAAAAAAAAATATACAACAAATTTTGGAAGTTAGTATGGTGGGATAATTTATGAGGATAATAATAATAATTTATAAGTTAGCACAGCCTACTTATAAGTATAACTGAAACAGAAATAAACTACTTATATAGGTTTTTTTTTTGTAACTACAGACATATTATACAACGAAAACACCCAGACCCGAGACAGATATTTGCAAACACAAACATTTGTCCCGCGGCGGGAATCGAACCCGCAACCTTATGCGTTTCAGGCGGGGCATCGTCCACTGCGCCACAGATGTTGTAAATACATACATGTTATACATAGAAAAAAACCCAGATCCGAGACAAATCTTTGCAGATCATACAAACATTTGTCCCGTGGCGAATATCGAACCCGCAACCTTCTGCATCTCAGGTGGGCCTTCGCCCACTGCGCCACAAAGGTCGAGAGACTATAATATAATGTACTTTATTTGACACTAGTTACTGCCCACGGCTTCGCCCGCGTGGTACCCGGTAAAAAATAGCCGATGAAAAGTAGCGTTCGTAAGAAACGCACCGCTAAACTTTAAACAAGTAATCCAATGTTAAAATTCATTTTTCAGTTTAATTTGCGCCAAAACTGACCCTAACTGTAACATGCTGGCTGGAGGGTTCAGTAACTCTGAAATCAGGCTTTGGGATCTAGGACAGAAGAGTATCAAGAAACGAATCAACAAGAATATATCGGAAATAGAGTTGGCGTGTAACGTGCCCGACGGTGAGCCGCCAGAGGATAATACTTTGTAAGTCATTCCTATTAAAAAAAAAAACAGAAATTACTGTAATCGAGTTTAGTTATGACCCGACGGTCATAAATAATGTTATGCATACAATTTAATTTGTAAGAGAAAAATAATACCTATTAAAAACTGAAATTTCTATAATCGGCGGTCATAACTAATCTTATACATACCATTTAATTTGTAAGAGAGAAAATAATACCTAATAAAACAACAGAAATTACTATAATCGAGTTTAGTTATGACCCGACGCTCATAACTAATCTTATGCATACAATTTAACTTGTAAGAGAGAAAGAAAATATTACCTATTAAAAAAAAGAAAATACTATAATCGAGTTTAGTTATGACCAACGGACGGTCATAACTAATCTTATACATACCATTTAATTTGAAAGAGAGAAAATAATACCTAATAAAACAACAGAAATAACTATAATCGAGTTTAGTTATGACCCGACGCTCATAACTAATCTTATGCATACAATTTAACTTGTAAGAGAGAAAGAAAATATTACCTATTAAAAAAAAGAAAATACTATAATCGAGTTTAGTTATGACCAACGGACGGTCATAACTAATCTTATACATACCATTTAATTTGAAAGAGAGAAAATAATACCTAATAAAACAACAGAAATTACTATAATCGAGTTTAGTTATGACCCGACGCTCATAACTAATCTTATGCATACAATTTAACTTGTAAGAGAGAAAGAAAATATTACCTATTAAAAAAAAGAAAATACTATAATCGAGTTTAGTTATGACCAACGGACGGTCATAACTAATCTTATACATACCATTTAATTTGAAAGAGAGAAAATAATACCTAATAAAACAACAGAAATTACTATAATCGAGTTTAGTTATGACCCGACGCTCATAACTAATCTTATGCATACAATTTAACTTGTAAGAGAGAAAGAAAATATTACCTATTAAAAAACAAAATACTATAATCGAGTTTAGTTATGACCGACGGACGGTCATAACTAATCTTATACATACCATTTCATTTGTAAGAGAGAAAGAAAATAATACCTATTATAAAGCAGAAATGACTACAATAGTGTTCGAAGTTGATAAATGGATTGCAGGCAAATAGGAGGTGGTCTAGCGCTGAGGGGTCACTCGGGGCCCGTGCACGCGGTGAGTGTGCTCGCGCAGGAGGGACTGCTGCTGTCAGCCTCGCGAGACAACACCATGCGCGCCTGGAGGCTCGACGACTACTCCTGCGCTGCTGTTTACAAGTAAACCATTTATTTATTATCTTTCTTCATCCTCAAAATACATATAAGCAAAGAGTAGCAAGAACAAATAACTAATTTTGATTTGTATTGTTCGCAGAGGTCACAACTATCCAATATGGTGTATGGATGTGTCCACTAGCGGCCTCTTCATCGCGACAGGCTCTCATGACAAAACTGTAAAGCTGTGGTCCTTGAACAGAACATTTCCAGCGAGACTATTTGTCGGACATACGTCTGATGTAACCGTAAGTTATGGTTCCACTAAAGGTGGATTCATCTGTGTCCGGATTTGGTGTTTTACTGAACTATCAGTACCATCTGCCTGTCATACAAATATAAAATATATGTTTAAAAATTTTTTTGGTGACGTGGGATGATAAAATTTGTGCAAGTGAGTTGGCAGAAGCACGAGCTAATATTAATTAAAAATATGACTTTGAGGGAGCATTTTGTGCACTTGTGGCCTCTCGCGCTACATGATTGAGCTACTGATATACAAAGAACTAGCCATCGAAATGTCTAGATCGCACTAGTGAAGTTTTAACGCAATCTGAACATCTCCGATGAACAACTGTCGGTCCTGGGACCCCGGACAAGTGGATCAGATGGTTCAGTCCGGTGGAAGATCTTCCAAATGAAGGGCATTATCTTATCACCAATCATGTTCTCCATACACTTTTAATCAAGTGGCTCTATATATTTCTTACCTATAGACCGCGTAGTTGTAATTTAAAATGTGTAATACCTTCCTGTAATACTACCTTTAACTATATAATATTTCATTTACGTATGGTTGTAATTTTATTGAACCTTTTGTTATCATTTGCAGTGTGTGAAGTTCCACCCGAACGAGGCGTATCTAGCGACGGGCGGCGCGGACCGCAGCGTTCGCATGTGGACGGTGTGCGACGCGCGACTCGTGCGCGTGCTGTGGCACCGCGGCGTCGTGCGGACCCTGGCCTTCTCGCCCTCGGGCTCCTATCTAGCTAGCGCCGGTAAACTGTCCACTCTTAACCCTCTCAAAGTCCAAAGTCAATAGGGTTTATTTTTCCAACCGGGCACAGCACATCACGCATGGCGTACGAGCGCAGAAAGTCCGTAGGAAAGGGTTAGTATATATTGTATAACCCTTTCCGACCGGGCGCAACGGTGTATCTACAAGGGACAAGTGCGTACCAGATGCGCAAATGTCGGAATGTGAAAGTATAACCTTTTTCGGCGCCAAGATTTTTGGCAAGGTATAAGGTACAAGGCATGCAATGATTTTTTATACACTTAACAATTACCTACCATACGTGAGTAAAACCGCGGGAATCCGCTAGTATGTTAGATAGCAGGCTTAGTATAAGTAGCTTTGTCTACTAAAAAGAAAACAAAAAATAATATTTGCTTATTCCTTTCCGTCAAACAAATGAGAGAGACTAAAATAGTGTTTGACAAAATCGTTTTAGATAACAAATGCTCAAGCTACGGTATTATTGCATACGTCAGATCAAGAGTCACTTAGAATAAATCTCAGTCATTTATTCGCGGGTGTAAAATTGGTGGCCTTATCGCTAAGAGCTCTCTTTCATAAAATTAAGTTATTAATCCGTTGCAGCTCTGTGCTACCACGATTCATTCTGTTAATATTCCTATAATAGTAATAATTCATTTATTTCAAGTAAGACATAGTAAAGTACACATACAAATACAGGGCAAAGCAAAAATACCTTAAAAATTAAATACATATAATTATCAAAAATACCTTAAAACCAAAATACATATACTTATGTACATCCTACTAATATTATAAACGTGAAAGTTTGTGAGGATGTTTGTTCCTCTTTCACGCAAAAACTACTGAACGGATTTTGATAAAACTTTACAGTAATATAGCTCATACATCAGAATAACACATAGGCTAATTTTAAACCGAGTACCACGCGGGCGAAGCCGTGGGCAGAAGCTAGTAATTATATAAAACAAACAACTTATTTATCTAGCATGTATTGACTGCGACGTGGGCGCGGCTGGGTTCAGTATCGACCGCGGAAACTTGGATATTAGCGGCGATGTCCTTGCAAACCGTCACGTGGGCTGTTCTTGAAAAAGTGGGCACCTCGCTTACTACTTATTACCTCCTACTTGTATCTTCGTGACTGCGTACTGAGTATAAGTGTCAGGATGTCCATCATGCTGGTATTCGTTGTAAGCACCTTTGTATTATATTTTTTCTATCAGGTGATGATAAGAAAATAAAGGTGTGGGATCTAGCCGCGTCGACGTGCATCCACGAATACAAAGGGCACCACGGCAAGGTCACGGCTCTGGACTGGTCGTCCGTCGGAAAAGCCAGCCTCACCAACAGAATAGTGACGGATGCCGGCGAGTCCTCGCTTGAAAACTCACTGCTCTGCTCCGCGGGAATGGACGGCATCGTCAGGATCGTGTGGGACAGCCATTGCAGAAATAAGTGAGTTTATTACATAGCTCTTGCGAGTGGTACGGGGCAAGCCATATAGCTCCCAGATCCAAACAATTGACGACCTCTGTGATCCAGTGGGCGAAGGTCCGCCTGAGACGCAGAAGAACAAGGCACCACCTTGTTGTCGAAGTCGGTGGCCCAAGATTGTTCGTCGTGAGAGGCCTATTTGCAGTTGTGACAGTGGACATTTACATGCTGTTGTTGATGATGATTACTCGCGTCGCAAGAATCCGGTTTAAGTGTTTGTGGTAAGAGTTGTCAAAATAATAACAGACAACTCTTTCCACAAATGCCAAAACCCTAAAGAAAGCAGAGTTTTTTTCAAACTGAGTTTTGCTTCTGTCACTTTTATTCCAAAAACTGACGCACAGACTGACCACAGGCGTACTAAGGTCCTCTTGGGGCTTAGAATTCTTAGCAAATGGGACGTTTTTTTGGAAACTGGGCTGTGACGCGGCCCCATGGTCGGTCCAGGCGTTGGTGGCGTGACTCCACCTACGCCGAAAATAACTCAAAATATTTTCGGTATTCTGGGGGTCTACTCTACAAACCGATAAACGATATATCGCTTCAATTATCGTGCTAAACCTACTCTACGTTACATCGTTTCGACTATCATTTGAACGAAGAAACGACCGACATTACTTTTGACAATCGATGTCGTAACCCTACTCCGGCATCACTAAAAACGATACAATAATTTGAATTTGACAACGAAACAAATGTCAATTGACGAACTTATCAACGATGCCCTTGATGCTATCGTGCGCGTTATCATTTCGGGTTATATTGTTGTGTTTTCTGATAAAATCATCTCCATTTCGTTTACTGGACTCCGAATCTTTTATACCTTCGAGCCCTGCTGCCTACTGGACTGTCCGCATTATTTTTCATTCGACCTCGGCCCGCTGCACTACGGACTCTTGATTTGCCGCTTGTTTTGGAATAATGGCGAGATTTATGCTTGCCATGGAAGCTATCCGCGAGGAAAAGGCTGAACAAAAATGATGTTTTATAGTGACGAGGGATCAGTTGAATTTAAAAAAAAATCCCGAATATAATTTAATCGGGAATTATAAACTTAGTAAAAGTTTGTTTGAAGACTTGTGCCAGGATATAATTCCTTTGTTGCCTGCTCAACACAACATCGTTGGAGTCAGCCCACATTAAAGTAAAATAAGTGGACATCAATACTATAATTTATATTTTTGCGCACGCTGTGTTGTTTTAAAGGTTGTTTAAAGGTAAACTTGTATTTTTTTTAACTTTATGATTTTTATTTCATTTTTAATAAATTAAAAAAAAAAAAAATGTTGTTATTAGTGCTTTAATGCTGTTTATACTAGTATATTTTTAATAAACGAATTGAATATCCACCCAGACGAATTTTTACTTCTTAATTATGGCTTCTGTGGCTAGTTGTCACAAGAATTTTGCTTGTAGTTTTCAAATAACAGTCGGGTTTGTTGATTTGACGTTTGACGTTGTCACTTATTTTACTTTCATAGATAATTGTTATCATTTTACCTAAAAAAGTGACATAAACAGTCAAGCAAAAGGATTTAGGCTAAATGTCTATTATCCAAGCCTTTAGATTTTCCTATCATTCGTTCCGAAGATTCGATACATATTGTCTATGCTTTCGAGAGACGACAAAGATTGCGAACATTTTTGAGAGTAGGGTACGGTCGAATAATTCTGAGCACTGTCGTATCGTAACGATAATGTCGATATCGTTTTACGGAGTAGAGGCCCTGGCCAGTAGATTCCCAAGACTGAGTAGTAAAAGAAAAGGAAGGCCTTTGCCTTGCATTTGGATCAGATAGGCTAATTAGATTAGGAGTTCAGCTTCTGTCACCTCGACCTGGCATAAATTATACATTTTGTAACAGATATTTAAAACTTATTACTGTCTTTTTTCTTTCACAGACCAGTATCCACCCAAGATGTGATGTCATCCACATACAACACAAAATGTTCCTATTTGGTGGATGTCCAAGTTCATCCAGACTGGGTGGTAGCAATCGGCACAAAAAGATAGAAACATTTCATTTATCATGTTTAATAAAAATTGTAACATAACAACCAAATGGTGTTTATTTTTTCTTCCTTTCCAAGGACAGCATGATAAACTAACAAATACATAACTTTTACATTCTAAGTAAGGATTACAGGAAAATAAGTTCATGATTTTAATAGGGTGTCTTCATATGTCTAAATCTTTTTGAAAAAACTTGTCATTGTAGCTTGTTTACCCTTTTGAGGTGGAGATATCTTCTTCTTTGTAATTTTGGCTTTCTTTTCTTTAACTGGTGAAACTTCAACCTTCATCTTATTTGCTTTTTCAACATTTTCCTTCTCAACTTTAATATCAGGCTGTTTTATTACCACTTCATCTTCTGAACAGCTTTCATAAATTTCTTCTTTTCTGGTTAGGATATAGCCATCTTCATCTGTATAGGTCTTATCCACAATCTTTCTCCGTTTCTTAGGGTTCAATATACCTGATGTTATCTTGACAGTATTGGATAATGGTGTTGGAGGTATTTCATCATCTGATTCTTGAATAGCAGGCTTATTGTCTGCAAATGGGTCTTCATCACTTTCGCTATCAGACACATGCAACACTCTTTTGCGTTTCTTATCAACTTTGGCAGTTTTCTTTATCTTGCTCAGTGAATTCTTGGATGTGTCTTTTGAGGCACTTACTGGTTCATGTTTTATTTTTTTATCTGGGACTTCCTTATCTTCAATATCAACATCCATTTCCTCGACTTCAACTTTAGTTTTCTTCTCTTCTCCTTTGGCAGGTGTTTTTTTCTGGCAATTTTCTTGGGCTGATTTAGCAGGTTTTATAGTAGCACTGTTTGCTTTGGAGAAAAATCCTGCAATATCTTTGGTTGTTTTTTTCACATTTGTATTTATTTTACCATTAGATGCAGAGTGTGTATCTTTTTTAGGAGAAATTGCTTCAGACTTTATATTGGGTTCCGACTTAGTTGTATAGGCTTTTACAACAGGCTTAGTATCAGTGCCATTCTGAATTTTATCTTTAGATTTTACTTCAGACTTTTCATTGGGTTCAGACTTAGTTGTATGGGCTTTTACAACAGACTTAGTATCAGCGCCGTTCTGAAATTTATCTTTTTTCAGAGGAGCTTTTATATGAGCGTCAATAGCTGCCTGGCTTTTGGATTTCAGTATTCCTATTTCATCTGATGTTCTCTTCATGCAGGAATTGCTTTTGATCAGGCCTGTACATAACGTCAAATCTTCAAACCTGTTCACTGACACAATAGCAGCATTATCAAAACCAGATAAACCCTGACATATGCTGTAAATGTGTTGAAAAAATACAGTCCTGAACTTGTTTTTTTCAGTGTCCAGATCTGCCTCTGAACATACCAAAGTCCTTGCAGAGTTGTCGTTCAATAACCCTGATATAATAAAGTTAACGTTTAACATGATATCAGGTTGCTTTTTCTTGATTTCTTCCACTGCTAGACTCAACAATGTTTTGGATTCATTGACATGGACGCAGAGTTCTTTGCATAGTGAAACGTAGGTAACTAACTTCTGTTCGTCTAAAACAAGTTCCTTTACAGATTGTATATTTGCCATTTTAAGATTTTGACCTTACTTTCCGGATTGTTTATATGGGACAACAAACCACAAAATAGCCAATCAAGACAGACACCACGACACCACACCACAGACTGAGCATAGAATAGAGGCCGGGCCGGCCGGCCGTCTTTGCACAGCACAGACTTACTACTAGGGATTAGTAAGAAGGAATCGGCCAACGGCCTTTATGTTATGGCACCAAACATAGGCCTAAAGGCTATTTAATTTTAGATTTAAAAGCCAAACTGTCAATATTCCTTAAGTAAAAAAATATTGGGAGACCATATTGTATGTAATAGAAAGCACAATCATGGAAAGCACACCCCTGGAAAGTTCTGTCCAAATTGATAACCCCGAGTATTTTCAGTTAAAACTTGAAACTAACTTCCAATGCCTGATTGGTGGAAATTAAACAAGCATCTGCGTTGGAGATCTATAAAGACCCATTGAGGTCGTATAAAATAATATACGACCTCAATGGGTCTTTTTTTTTATTCTGTGGTTTTTATTTTTTATTTATTGAAATTGAAATAGTCTTTGTTGTTGAAAAGTTTGACAATCTGTCATCATACCGATACGATTTTTTTTAATATGATTGGATTGGTAAAATAGTGTTTTGTTGTAATTTGGGTAAAAAGGTGTAACAAGTGTTTTCATAAGTTTACTTCAATAATTAAAGTGTTTAATCACTCAAGAATTAAGTGATCTGCCACACGAAAAAAAAGGTACCTACATTCGGTAGAAAATCTAAAGTTGAGTTTACAGGCGTAGGTCTATTTTGATACCATTACATCATTCTATTTCCTTTGACGAATTAGAAGATTTCACGGTATTTCAGTATCATGTTGTTCTTCTTTTCGACAGAAATTTGCGTGAAGAACACTTTATTATAAGATTATTATCATTTGAAGTGAAATAATGCCAGGGTAAGCTTCATCTGCTCATGAGTGGGAGTGGTTAAACCTACTTGAAGATTACTCATTCTCAGACAACTTCATAATTAAATGCTAAAAACCCACACCATCAACCTTAACTCATTATTAAATCAAAATTTATTGTTGCTGTGAAGCAAATGATTACTAAAAAAACTGTCTAATTTTTTTTTTTTTTTGGTTTAAGATATGTTAACTTTAACTTAAGGGTCTTTTCTACAGGTAGGTAAAGGGGGTTATCAGAGACATGTCCAAACTTTTTTTTGGCTCATGAACATCTATGCACTATAATTATCATTCCACATAATATGTTGCAAGCTCATTGCTGCTTATAGTAACGCTAACCAATAGCACATGTCTTCAAACATCACAGGAATAATAATAATCCATTCTTATTATTACATCAGTCATCTCTAATAATTATTAATCTACTTTTCCTGTTACTGCTAAAAAGCAGGCATTTTATCCTCAGCACTACTCAATTCCATTCACCACCCACATCATTTGACCAGTGATTATTTTACTGAGGGAAGAAAATATATATTACAGATTAGCCACAATGTCTCTGGACAATATGTTTTGTACACGATGTGGAGATGGATTTGAGACCAACGAGAAGATTGTGAACTCGAATGGAGAACTTTGGCATACCAATTGCTTTGTGTAAGTAATCACCTCAAAATCTACACAATGCTACATATCCTTGTCTAGCTGATGACAATGTGCCAAGCAAGGGGCACCAACCTGCCAAGCTAGTAGAAACAACCTGCCAAGCTTGCAGAAACCACCTGCCAAGCAAGTAGAAACTACCTGCCAAACTAGCAACAACAACTTTTCTAGCTGGCGGTGACAATGTGACTACACATCTTGTGGTATCTAAAACTGAGAGAGATTTTTTGATGTGGGTCTGAGATCACCCTTAAAACTTACATCCTGTAAATTTCATCTAAATTGTTTGAGATTGTTTTGTGGGAATAAATTTAATGGCTTCAGAAATATAATGGAACTCATGCAAGATTGCTTTGTCATTGCAAATTTTTGCTGGAATAGTGTAGTTGCTTTTTAATTGTTATGATCGAAATGGTTGCTATTCAAAGATTTCTTTTGTAAAATTATTTCAAAAGAACAAAAATTATATTGATTGTCAAACGTTTAGATGTGCCCAATGCTTCCGCATGTTCCCTGAGGGCATTTTCTACGAGTTTGAAGGCCGAAAATATTGTGAGCGCGACTTCCAAGTTCTCTTTGCACCATGCTGTGGAAAATGTGGTATGTAATTATAATTTATATTTCATCCTACAAGATCACTTTTAAGGAAAAGGCCTCACTATTTGCGATTCTGTGCTATGGAGCATGAATCAGTAACTTCTATACTAAGTAATACAAGTTTTACTTACTGTAGAAGTTACTGGTCCATCGTTTTTAAATTGTACAAACATCAATGAAAACAATGATATTATCTCCCACTGTATTAATGGTGTATATCTTTTTTGGGTCAATAAACTTATAATATATTTCTATACTTACTGATACTAACACAAGTTTCGAAAATGGCTTTGTATCCTCACAAAAAAATAACAAACTTAACCAAAGTATCACAAAGTAGCCAATAATCTTACTGCAGCATGCTTCTTTATTCTTAAAAACCAGTGGCAATGCCTGAATTCATAGTCGGGGGTTGAACAGTCCCCCAAAATCCATAATTCAGCATTCGCCCTAGGGCTGGGTGCATAAAGGTTGAATTCGAACTTGAATTTATACTTAGCTATTTGACTATGAATTCGGGCCTAAATGTTTTTTGTTTACAGGCGAGTTTGTGATTGGTCGCGTGATAAAAGCGATGAACGCCAACTGGCACCCGGCTTGCTTCCGCTGCGAGGAATGCAGCACCGAGCTTGCAGACGCCGGCTTCATAAAGCACGCGGGCCGCGCGCTCTGCCACTCCTGCAATGCGCGCATCAAGGCGGACGGACTGCAGAACTACATGTGTCATAAGTGCCAGTGAGTATTTTCTGCCACTTTCGACGTCTGTCAGTCAAAGCCAACTCGATATATTGTCTCCTTTTACCCTTACTTGCCTCTACCCACGGCTTCGCCCGCGTACCCGGATAAAAAATAGCCTATGTGTTATTCTGATGTCTAAGCTATATAACTGTAAAGTTTAATCAAAATCCGTTCAGTAGTTTTTGCGTGAAAGAGTAACAAACATCCATCCTCACAAACTTTCACGTTTAAAATAGTAGTAGGATAATGGTGTTTTGGTTTTAGGTAATTTTGCTCTTATGATGTATTGCTTTAAGGTCGTTAATATGAATACTTTGGTTAAATCGAGTGACAGCATACTGTTTGCAATTCAGCGGCGTGATCGACGGTGAACCGCTCCGCTACCGCGGCGAGGTGTACCACGGGTACCACTTCACGTGCACAACCTGCGGGCTCGAGCTAGACCACACCGCGAGGGAGGTCAAGAACCGTCCCGGATACGCGGCCAATGACGTGGTCAGTATTCTGTTACTCAAACTCATCGAGCAGTTAATCCCGAGAGTGTTTCATATTGAAACACTGTTCTGTCAACACATTAGTGTTTTAGGACTGATGTTGGCAAACGCGGACATTGTCATTGCGTCATGTTCCCTGCTGTGCTCTGATTGGTTGAATCTACAGTTTCGGTGACAGAATTGTTTCCTAGCAAATTATCAAATATTGCGTCTCTTGAGGCTGTCTACTTTATGCTCAAACTTAAAGGCGTGCCCATAGAAAAGTAAGAAAGAATATACATTTATTGATCTGGACATAACACAACAGGTGACAAAATACAAAACAAATAAACACAAACACAGATAAACCTTTCTGTATTTGTGTTTATTAATTTTATAAAAAAGAAAAAAAAGATGTGTGCTTTCAAAAAGTCCCTATCTCAGCTTATGCTGCACCAAACCTAGGAACGATGCAGCTTGGATGCTTTCAACTTTCCATAAATCTTGCTTCCAGGACATGCATTTTTAATTTGGTTGTCGCACCACACAGATCGTTGTAAAAGACGCCGAATCGACTGATGATCGGCGACACTGTCGTTCAACTAGTTTGGAAATATACCTTAATGCATACCGAAAATACTTAAATGTGGACTAAGCATATCAGCTTCATGCTCCCCAGTCTACTACACTATGACCAGTCAGAAAAGTGAATTGAATTTGAATAAAAAAGATAAATTTTCACTAAAATAACACTTTCACATTACAGCCAGCTGAAAGTCAAATCATTCAATTATTGCATTATTTACATTTAAGCCGTGACTATGATGATGAATGGACAATCGCGGGAAGATTGAATAATTCAATTGTTGAAGTTGTTAGTTTTAATAATATTAATTTCAGAACAATCTCTTCTGCCTGCGTTGCCACGACAAGATGGGTATCCCGATCTGCGGAGCCTGTCGCCGTCCCATTGAGGAGCGCATCGTAACTGCCCTAGGCAAGCATTGGCATGTTGAGGTAACAATATAATTTGTACTTTTAGATTTTTTTGACACTCTGTTCTGAGTGTCAAAAAATGTAATGCAGACAAAGCTACTAATCAACGAATGCTGCTGTTTACTCTCACAGGTCTTATTAATTGTTATCATTTTACAGTTTTTTTCTAGCCGCCTTTGTTGTTTACAACTTTTGCAACGAGACTGCTACACTTTTGATCTTAGATAGCTATTAGTGCAGTGGCGTTTGCCACTGCACTAATAGAAACAAACGTATAGTTTGTCGCGAAATTTACTTCAATCGCTGATTACATAAGATGCGAATGTTGAGATGGTTGTGTGGAGTTACAAGAATGGACAAAGATAAGAAATGAGGAAGTCTAAATGTAGCGCCGGAGTAAAGTTGAAAGTGGATGATATAATAAGAGTAGGGGTAGACCAAAGAAAAGATGGATGGATTTTGAAAATGTGGCATGGGTAAGAAAATATGTTTTGTCGACTCCACCACGTAATGTGGGACAAGAAGAAGAAGCCAGTGTGCGGTTCGAAATTCAGACTACCATAACAAACAGAGCTTTTGAGTATATGTCTTATTCATTGTAACTTTGCAGCATTTTGTGTGCGCTAAATGCGAGAAGCCTTTCCACGGGCACCGTCACTACGAGAAGAAGGGTCTGGCGTACTGCGAGCAGCACTACCACCAGCTCTTCGGAAACCTGTGCTACGTCTGCAACCAGGTCATCGCGGGAGATGGTGAGCGTGCTATTACCAACCAGCTTCTATTAGCTGGCGGCTTTTTAACTCAAATATTTCTGGAACCCTTTTTAGTTAAAAATATTTAACTATATTTGAAGACCTGCCTTGGCAAAATTAAAATAGTTAAAGAACTATTTTGATTCTTTATTTTACCACTAGCTTCTGCCCACGGCTTCGCCCGCATGGTACCCGGATATAAAGTAGCCTATGTGTTATTCTGATGTAAAAGCTATATTACTGTAAAGTTTCATCAAAATCCGTTCAGTAGTTTTTGCGTGAAAGAGTAACAAACATCCTCACAATCATTCGCGTTTATAATAGTAGTAAGATTATAACCCAATACCTATAATACTACCTGAAGGAAGTAGAATTAAAAACCTCAATTTTTTAATTAACTTTTGTTACTGACTGTACATTAACCGTCATATCGCCACAAGTCACTAGGGGGCGCTACAATCGATGGTGGAATGTGACGCGGCGTAATGGCGTGAACTGAGTAGTACCGCTCAATCGACACGAGGTTTTAAGAGGTTTGAACGCTATAGCGTTTACGTATTACGTAACTAGGGGGCGGTGTAATATGATTATGAATATATACTCCGGGGGTTTTGCAATTTTGTCATTCTTCCCTTGTTATGAGGAAGTCTTATGTAGCACCGAGGTAACGTTGAGAAGTAACGCTTACCTATTGTAAGCGTGGTCTGGGCTGTTATAAATAAATAAATAAATAATGCTGGACATTTTTTACACAGCATCATCTAGCCCCAAACTAAGCAGATCTTATCTTATGAGGAGGGAAGAGTGTTAGATCTGGAGCATCATCATCATAGGCCTTTTACATCTATAAAAGATGATGTAGGCAGCTATGAGATGCGGCACTTACGCAATTGACTAGTAAGGCCGAAACGGGAGCGACATCTAAGACCGCATATCTGACAGACATATGGAGCGAATATCGCGCTTTATCTGACAGACAAATTGAGCGACTATCGCGCTCTATCTGACAGACAAATTAAGCGAATATAGAGCTTACGTGATAAGTGTGATAATAGTATATTTGTATTTGCAGTGTTCACGGCGTTGAACAAGGCATGGTGCGTGCACCACTTCGCTTGCTCTGTGTGCGACGCGCCGCTGAGCACGCGCAGCAAGTTCTACGAGTACGACGAGCGCCCCGCCTGCCGCCGCTGCTACGAGAAGTTCCCCTCGGAGCTGAGCCGCCGTCTGCGCCGCGCGCACCACTACACCGTGCGCCGGTAGACCGCCTGCAACCAACCTCGAACGAACTTTCAATAAACAAAACTTATACCGAAAAAAAAACAACTTTTTAAACTTTAATCATGGCTAATTGACACTGTTTTTCAACAAATTTTATTTTTACACTTTAGTTTAATAATATTAAATAATTAATCATTGTTAAATATGATTACTATAATTTTTAATCTGTGACATTCGGTAAATCATGATTTTCAAATCAACTTTGATCTTTTTTGTCATGAGTGATTTCATGATACGGTGATATTGTCTCACTGTGCGTCAACTTTGTATTGGTTCGCAATCGGAGATTATCAACGCAATTGGAGTTTAAAGAAAAACATATATAACTTTTAGACAATGTTTTAGAAAGTAATAGTATTAATTTTATTTCGAGAATTCTGCACAAGAATGTATTTGTGGAACCATATATGCTAGGATTAATTTTAACTAATCATTGTTTATTAGTAAATAACTTTATAACTCAGTAGTTATTAATATTATTTTATGCTATCGATAACAGTACAATAATAGGTTGTATGGGCTTTAAAACATTGCCATTTATGTTGTGTGACGTACGTAATTTTATTAGATTGTGAAACTAACCTTAATTAATAAACTATTTATAGGACTTTTAAATTGTATTTTTCTTATTCACTTATTTAGTGTTACATGCTTTTATACTTGAAACAAATGTGCCTTACTTATCTGAAGATGCCTGCCATTTCTATTTCACTATGATAATTTATTTAAGTCGTATAGATGGTGCTGTTTTACAACATAAGCTTTGATTACTGTGTACACGATACTTTTAATACTGGATTTATTTGTAATTTTTAATTAAGATAAGAGAAGTCGAAATAATTAAAAAAATATATATTTATTTACTAATCTTAAATTCTTTCATTCTATTGACAAATCTCAGAGTGAATCAAGACTAAAAAGCTTTTTACATAATTATCATTGAAAACTAACAAAATATTGAGATTGGTTTTGAAATACAGACTAGGAGTAGGCATTACAAATTTACACTTTCTTTTCTCAGGCACTACCACTTGGCACTACTAGTAGGAGTGAAGAGAAATTATACTTTCCTGTGCCACTACTATTCTTATTGGCTGATTATACGCATATTATAAAATCTCCCGTGGATTACCTCATTACCAATGGCACTACTAATACTAAGTATATCAAAGCAAGATAAACAAGTTAATGTTAACTTGAAAAATCCTTCCTAGGCAAATCCGTCTCGGATAGGTAAGGTTATTAGATTTTTTTTATTACCACTCAGAAAAAGAGTATTGCTATCCGAACTTTACCCAAAAAACTTGGGTTCAAAATAAATAAAACCAACCGGTTAGTTTATCTGCAAAAACAGACATAAATAACTAATCTATAAATTTTATAGCCTTTATAGATAGCCCACTCGTGCCACGGGAAATAATATTTCCCGTGAAACTATTATCAACAGTTTAGTGTCACTGGAAATGTACCTACTTTTACCCGTAGCGCTACGGCACGGGAAAGTAAATTTTCCCTTCACTTAACTAGTAGTGCCCAAGAAAAGAAAGGAATTTCACAATAGAGCGGGGTGTGGAGAGTAGGTACCTACCTTTAGTACATACTCTACTTATATTATAAATGTATTATTCTGTGTAGCATACTTATAGACGTCTATATTTGGGTCTTAGATATTATACTATACTGGGTGTGTGAAATTATCTTATACTCGTAGGTAGTAGTTAGTGTATTTTATACTTATACTAGCCTTTTTCAATAGATCTTGCATGTAGAGCATGCATTGTTGAATGTCTATAGCAAGTTAACCTATTGCAATGTTCATTTATCTTGTAAACAGGACGACGCTGCGCCGATTAGCTTAATCTTGTCAAAAAAGGGCGCTAGAGGCGTCTTATTTGTTGTGTGATACGATAAGAAGTTATAGCGCAGACGATACAAAAAATCTACCACGGCACGAAATACAGTAGTTTTGATGATCCAACTAAAAGTTTTGTGAAACAAGATTTTAGTTTTTTTATTATGATATCTATTTTGGATACAGTTTTTGAGTGCAAGTATTAAATACTTATATATAAATACCAAAATCCAGATACCTACCTAAACAAAAAATCAGCAATGGTGGCTTCTTAAATAAGTATATTCTAACCTCTGAGGCGTAGTGGGCGAAGGTTGCGGGTTCGATTCCCGCAGCGGGACAATGTTTGTATGATTAGCAAATGTTTGTCCCGGGTCTGTGTTTTCTACGTATAAAATGTATTTATTTACATAAAAAGTATATAAACCGTATATCAGTCATGTAGTTGCCATAATACAAGCTCTGCTTAGTTTGGGACTAGATGACACTGTCTGAAAAAAAAAACAGCATTATTACTATCATTATTATAAATAAAACGACGAAAAGAGGCTGGGAATGTTTTTTTATTGATATTACATTTTTAAATGGTAAACATCTACACAATAACTCTGAACGTTAGGCTATTATTATTAACAGTAAAATATTGCAATCTATTTGAAATAAAGTAGTACACACTTGCAACATGCAGGAACTCTTAAATTATTAAAACATTCTGAATAGATCTTTAAATAGTAACTTTTTATACACGATTGCAAATAAATAAACATTATTCTGTTATCTAACAAATTATAACTAATTCAACACTATTTTACAGATTCACCTGTCAACTAGATCTTGTAACGTTATTAGCCTAAGAAAGGTCTTGTAGGCCCGACAGGTTTAATATAATACTTTGGTTAGAACTTAGGTATTTTAAGTTTCTAAGTTCTAAACATATCCTAAAGAGGACTAGTATGTAACTCAGTTATCTTTCTTCATCCTAGTGCTGGTCATGCGGTAGATAATGGAATCCCTCCCAGGATCCATGTCCACCAGAGCGTACACAATAGCGACAAGTGTGAAAGTGAACACCACACCGAACCAGAGAATGATGTTGAAAATGGCGGCGTAGTCGGCAGAGTAAGCATCCATGTTATTGCTTGTTGGCTGAAATAAAAACAAAATCTGTAAATTGAAGACCTCGAGAATTCCTCGCTACGACCTTTAATTTGATTCAATAAATAAAACTGTCTAAGTCGCACACTATATGTTAGGGCCCGAAGTTGCATGCCTCTTATCTATGTAGTATAACATCTGTGTCTGTTGTTTACATTGAAATGTCGAACATATTTTAACTTTGTCGAACCTCAGTTCCTACCGAATGCTACTTTGTTTGTTCTTCTAGAGGCCTGATAAAATTGAAGCGCGAACAGCGGTGGCCTTTACTGCATAGAAAAGAACTTTTACAATATTTTCCCTTTGATCGCGCGTCATAAATGACCCCTAGGGGAATGTTATTCCCCTCCTAGTCCTAGACTAGGTAGACTAAGAGGGGAATAACTTCTATTCTTGTGTCTTGGAGTAGAGCATATGTTCCATGGAAAAAAATCGTTACTCTAAAATAATAACAATACTTAATCAAGATTTTTATTAAGACAACATAGTCCAAAAGATTTTTAAAAGATCGGATGTGCGACATAATATTTTTTAATCAATTTTTATGTTTGTGCGTTGTAAGTTTTCTGTTTACAGAAACGTAACTGATACTAAAAGTATTTTAGTAACTCAAAATACTTTTAGTATTTTCAATTGATTTTAACTTTAAATTGATTAGAGATTGGGGTGGGGTGAATTGGGTTGTGGCACACGGACTATACATGACGAAAATAAGGGCTATAATCTTTTTTCAGTTAAAGGAATCTAAATAAACGTAGATCAAAGTTTGTATACTCAGGTAAGTATGCAAGGTATTTTAAGAAAACTACTAATACCAAACTATCTAACGCTTTGGATTGTTTTAAAATGGAAGCTTTAATGACTATCATCTGTTGCTCTCACTATTTACTAAAAAAGCGAAGCTAGCTACAAATTTATAAAATGAAATCCTAAGTGATTCTATCTAATCAGAAACCTACTGCCTAAAATACTGCATTTTACAGTATATTCTAAGTACTATTTCTAAACTTAGAGATACTTAATAATCTCACTTTTTCAGTAGAAGTTGAAGAATCTTCAACGATATCTGGCTCCTTTTATAATAAATAAAACAAGTATGGATTAACAAAAGGTTAATGACCACATAACTCTTAGAATTAACACAAGTGGCAATGGGCAGACCATATAGCTCACTGAACCGACAAAAAGGTTCTCGAATGGTGACCACGAAACGGATGACGCAGTGAAGGAAGCCATTCACCCGATGAACCCAAGGTATCTTAAAGCACAACCTTTAAAATGACATTGGAAGTCGGTTAATGGAGGCAGCCCAAAGTAGATTATCCTCTTTGGGGGAAGTCTATATCCAGCAGTGGACTTCTACAGGCGTAGACGATGATTATGATGAAATTCATAAAATATTTATACAGGTGTGTCAAGAAAATGGGACTCTCAAGGAAATTAGGTACCTTATTAGAACTTAGTAAGTTTTGTTCTTTAAAAAATAGTGTTGTGTGAATTAAGATGAAAATAAAAACCCATTCATAGTAACTCATCTAATTAAATTGTTAATTTTTGAGAAAACTTAAAAATATTGTGTATTTTTTGAAGTGACCATTGTAATTCTGTCAATAAGTTTAGACAACTGAGGAGTCACGCCAGGAGACTCTGCCACGTGTCCACGTGCAACATTGTGTACCTCGAACGAATTTCAGGCAATACGTATGGAAACAATTCGATTAAATGGGTTACTTTAGGCTTACTACAGATTTAAGAATATCGAAAATGCCGTTATTTCATCATGTTAACTTACGTCATTCTGACGAGTGGATCGGACGACGCGGCGCGTGTGAGCAATGTCGGTAGACACAGCCGTCACCAGGACTGCTCCATCATAGGCCTTCACGAAAGCAGCGGTCAACTCCTCTAAAGCCTCACCTAATAGAGAACACAAGACAATAAAGATGGCGTTTAATAATAGTACTACTTACCAACACACACATTCTCAGGAAACATAACCGTAATCCTACTACTATTATAAACTTGATGGATGGATGTTTATAATAACATAGCTAATACATCAGAATAACACATAGGCTACCTTTAAGCTAGTAATATAATAAATGCGAAAGCTTGGACGTTTGTTGCTTAATATCTGAAACAGCTGAACTGGTTTGCAAGAAATTTGGAACAGGTATAGTTCATGACTCATGATAAAACATCTACTTTTATCTTAGTACCTCGCAGGCTAAGCTGTGGGCACAGGCTAGTAATAAATTAAATAACTAAGTCACACATACACAATCTTGACCCTACACTAGGATACCCTGTATTGCCATGGTACCACGACGCGCAGACCCGGAACAAATATCTGCAAAACATGCAAACACTTGTTCCAACTTTTTGTATGATCTTCAAATTTTAATATTTGTCTCGGGTCTGGGTGTATTTTAACACGTTGACTGTCCGTGCATTACATGTAATGCATTTTTGGTCTGCCTGTGACGTTCGTGCATTACATGTAATGCATTAGCCAAAGGCAATTCAACCGCGTTTCCTGGGCTGGACGTGTGAGCTAGAGCTTTGATTTTCTAGAGACGTATGAATAATGAATTGGTGAAAATAAAACTCAAATGTCCCATCGATTTTTTTTATAGACGTCATAACAGAGGAACAAAAGATTTAATGAACATCATTGAAACATGTTAGGCAAAACGCTTTTTTGCGACGGTTATGACTTGCGTAGTCTTTTTCTTGCATCATTAGCTGTGAAACCAGTTTATTTAAATTTTTTGTAGCAGCTTGCGCTGAGTTTTTGGCAAATCTTCCCATTAGCCTTTCTAGGTATGCGTGTCATTTTGTGGCAGACTTGACGCAGAGAACTCGTTGAACTTGGGTTCGATAAGACGTTTTCCGTGTTTTCCAGCCCAAGTAACTTCTTTATAATATGTTGATGACCATCTAGCATCTTCATTTTTGCAAAACTCTAGTTGAGACGTCCATGCATTACATTGTAATTCACAAAATTCTAGTTGAGACATGACTGTATAATTACACAGTCATAGACAGCCTTCATAGGAACGTAAAATAAAGCAGTTTATAAAACAAACCATTGGACCATGAAATTTACCAAAATAGACAGGACAGTCAATATGTTAACTATAACATGTATGTATATATTTACAAAAAAAAAGTTCCCATAACTCTTGCTTACTTTGGGGCTAGATGAAGCTGTGGGGATTTGTCCAGCATTATTATTATTATAACAGTAGGCACACTCTCCTAATTAATACCATACCTATTGTGTATTACAACGTAAAGAAGAACATATTCTTAAATTATTTAGTCTTAAAAAAACTATCAAAAAACAAAGGTAAAAAAATGTCTATAGACATGTTGTTGTTAACAAACTTACCAATCAGTTTCTTGGCCTCCTTGGTTTGGAGGGAGTTGGGCCCATGGTAGTCTGACAGTGCATGGAGAGAGCAGAAACGGAAGTTGTAGAGGTCAATAATATTATCTGCTGAGACTGCGCCAGACTTGACCTAAGGTAATACGAAAAAAAAATATTTACTTCATGAATATAAAAAAAAAAGCGTGGGTTGACATGACACTTAAAAAATAAACTAAATATACATATTATTATGATTGTTCAACAATTCAGTAGTTAGCTACTGATTGATGAACAATCACTTTCACAAAATACGAGAAGTTACCTAATGGCGATATTAGGAGTACATTATGTACTTATAAAGATTATTAAACATTGATTAACTAAACAGTATTTTGGTTGAACAAATTCAATAAATTCAAAACACATTTGTTTTAAATTTGAAATGAAAAATACACTTGTATTGCATTTTTATACCTTTTCAGAGATAGCCTTCAAAGCTTCAAGCTCGTTCAGGAACTGGAAGTCTTCATCGGTAGTTGCCTTCAAGTGCATCAGGGTCTGTTTCCTCACCTTAGATACTTCCATGTCACCAAATGCTTCTGCGAGCTGAAACATTAGTTAATTAGTTATCAGCCAATGATGTCTCTCTGCTGAAAGACAGAAGATAGAATGCCACAACAATCTTCAACCACAACCTTTGCAATGCCCAATGCTTTTTTTTCGATTTATAGGATGGCATTAGTAAAGTCACCACTGAATAGTGAAATGCTGCTCAACTTTGCCTGTGTTTTAAATAAATAATGCTGATCTCAATCACCATCTCCTTAAAACAGGGGCCACCAACAGTGGACTCTGTCGAGGTTGTCTCCAGGGTGAAGAGACTGTGGAGCATGTGGTAAAACACTGCACTGCCACAAATGAAGTCAGGTCCAAGATGGGACAGCAAGAACTTATCAACACATGCTCTCCATCATCATTAACCGACATGAGGTCAGGAATACTGGAACACTGCTGTCAGCAACCCACTTCCTTCCTTCTCCACTACTTCAAGGAGTTGTGCTGGTTGGGGTCAGGTTAGAAGGGGGATAATGCACAATACACCCCAATGCAGGATGTCAGAGCAGGCCTCAGTTCCCCTACTTAGAATTAGAATGCTGGAAATTTTCACACAGCATCATCTAGCCTCAAAGTTTTTGCATGGAGTTAGCATTTCACATGACAGGTTGCAAGCCCATTGCCGCTAAACACTAACTGACTAATAACTGATAGCACTAACTGCTATCAGTTATTGGTTTTAGGGCCTGCCGGTTTCCTCACTTGCAAAACTTGGGCAATGGGCATATGCCAATTGTTTTGTTTTTACTACACTTTTAATGAAGAGACTTAAGGACAATTCAAAAATAGCTTTATACTTTGCTATCTATTGCAATCACATTCTAACTCTACTTACTTTACATATATTATGTAAATTTCTATAGGGGATTTTATCATGTGACAAGATAAAGTATAGTATATATAAGTAGTCTACTTGTTTTTATAGTACTCATAAAAATCTTAATTTTCTTCATTGCCATCATATTATTGAACAATTAATAGTTACCTCATTGGGATCTGATAACTTGACATTGACAAGCCTGTTACCACCGTTGGTGAATCTCTGTGCTATCCTGTGCCTGACTGCATCATATGTGTCCGGCTCATACTCATCCACAATCAATGGGAAGTTCTTTGATTTTACATGACCCTGGACATAAAAGATAAAATAAGTAAAAGATTACTAGTTTTCGAAAATCTTCCTCTAAATGCCACTTGCACTTTCTCTGGTTATTGACCAGGGATAAAATAAGCAGAGTAAATGCAGAGGTTTGAGGCCTGAAATGTACCCCACTATTGAAGAATTATTAGTCCTGAAAATTATTGCCTCCACACCTGTATCGGTTGCATCTGCAGCAGCAGCGAGTTTTAAGAGGTTAATCATTACTAAAACATTTGAGGAATTCAATGGCACAAGATCGGCTTTCAGCTCTTGCTATTGCTTTTTCTTTGCGTTGTTCATACATTGTACAAAGGACTAGGGTCTCGAAAAGATCTGCCGCCCGGGACCTCGCAGTGGTTAAGACCGCCGCTGATGCAGGTGGTTACTGCTATGACATATTGACATGCAAGGTGTTTTTTTAAATGTACACTGACTGAAGAGATCAACAAACTGTTCAGGGTATGTAGGTATATATACTTACAGCATTACAGAGACTTGACACACCATCAAAGTACACCTCAACCACAGCTTCTGGAGTATTGAAGGGGTCGGTGATACGAAGCCCGTTCCATTCTGAATTCTAAAACACAATTTTTATTTAAGATTTAAAACGTATGTGGTCTATGGCCTGGACATCAATTAAACAAGATTAAAACGTACCTCTTCCACAGACAGCCCCAAAGTGGCTGAGAAAATTTCTTTCAAGGTGCTTTCAGGAGCCTTACTTGATCCGGAGAAGCTCAAGGAGTCAGGGTTATGAAGAATGCAGAGTTCGCCTGTAGCATTTAGGCCTAAAACAGTATAAGTATTCGTAAGGTTTGATGAAAATAATAATTATGGCTATCAATTGCTAGAAATTACTTACCAATTATCGATAGAACAAGAGAAACCCAAAAAAGAGCCGTAGACACAGCCATTTTGGTCGAATTTATTTTTCAAGATGTGAATTTTGTCATATGATTTCAGTGCTGCCAGCCTAAAATTACCATAGCCAACATAACGGACAAAATATACACAACATGAAGGAAGGGTGCTTCCCAAAGTTGGATAGTAATCTTTGGCAAACCTTCGTACCGTCCCGCCGTCCCGCGGTACCCGCGATATAATATTGATTATAATATAACCGCGTTGAAGACCACAATAATGCTCGGACAAAAAGAAAAATATTATCATTAAAAAGTAGTAAATTGTATAACTTACCTTAAAGGAACTACGACAAATATTATAATACTATACTACTACTATGTTTGTATACCTAACTAGTATGTGCTCACATAAATAGAGGAAATAGCCAGTGACTAGTCTTTTTTATAATATCTATGCCACTACCTTTTTTCCTCTTTGATAACCACTTCAGTAAGTTAAGTAGGTACCTTTAATAAGTCTGTGATTTCAGATCGTCTATCTGTTATTTTTAGGGACACGGTATCCAATCAAAGGTATCGATACTGTATTCATCATGAGTAGTATCGCGTAAAAAGTATACAATATTGAATCAATAGTATTGATACTTTTCTCAACATATTTCCTCAATAAAAGATAGAATATAACATTTCTGAACTAATCAACGTTTTTTATTAATGATTCATTTTAATTACAAATATGATTTTTTCAACAGTTAGAATAAAATACATACTCCCACTCTTCCTGTAGGTATATTTTTTTTTCATGTTTGAAGTATTACCAGACAACTTCAAAGTTTTTTAAAAATAATTAATTCCACATCATTGTGGTTTATTTTGTTGAAGTAATTCCAAATGTCACTTTTTTGTAGGTGGCAGCATTTGACTGCTAAATGACACATGCAAAGATACTGTGTAACGCGTTGGCTACGAAAAAATCCACTGGATGACGCTAGCCTGACGATACGATACAATACTTGCGTAAAAGTACTAATACCAAGAAAGTATCGAATAGAAGTTATCAAGTACAAAAGTATGGATATCGTACTCGATACTAAAAAGTATCGTTAATATTTCCGTGTCCTGTTAACATCTCTGATAAAGTAAGTCTGTGGCACAGACTAGGGGTCTGTAGGAGCAAACATTTTTAATATGACTAGGAGATCTGATATATGGCTATGTCTGTCTATGGTTTAGCGCACATAATCTGTACCATCAGTTTATTTACAATAAAAATACATTGTAATTTTGGGCATAATTAAAGATTTATAAAGAACGCCCATTACGCACAAAATATCTAATTCAACACACTTTAGTGAAACAAGATTCTGAATTTCTTTTGAAACCCTAATTAGTGGTTACCTATTTGATATATTTTAAGTTACAATATATTGTAACTTTCGACGAGCACAAGCTTTGGGAAGAAAATGTCTCATATGAAACAGTGTTTTTGATTATTTATTTCATGCGGTAGCATGAAATTATCGAATGAAAAACAACGCGCAACGCTCAAATTACCTACTTCATCACAGTTCCAAACACAGACTTACTAGAGATTATAAATTTTTAAATTTAGATAATTTTTTTCAAACCCTAAGTAATAATTATTTATTTAGCGTGCCTAAACAATTCATTTTTGTCGAGCGCAAGCTTTGAGAAGAAAATGTCTCATAAGAAACCAAGTACTATGAGTAATGATCTATTCCCCAGGGAAATCGATATTGAAGTGTGTCTGAAAACTCTCAAAATATATCAAAAAATAGAAGGAGATGTAAACTGTGTTGTTTGGGACGCCTCGCTGGTTCTTGCAAAATATTTAGAAACCATGAGCAGTCAAAAATCTGAATTTCTAAGTGGAATCAAAGTTTTAGAATTGGGTTCTGGGCTAGGGGTAGTTGGACTCACTGCTGCAACTCTTGGGTAAGTTTCAAAACAAACTAGGCTATTTTATGTAACTGAGTTACTATTTATTTATAGACGAGCAGCTTTCACTGATATGTCTATTTCATACAGTGTTGGATCAAGTCTTGTTTTTTTTAAAGTTTGGTCCACAATTTTGAGTAATGAAATGTTCTTTTGACTAAAATAAGATAAACTTAGAACATGGACTAATTAATGTCATGGACCATTGAGGTCACCTTTACCTTGAGGACATCAACCTTGACCTCGAGGTCATTGAATGTTTACCTTGGATTCATTAATCATGGATTTGAGGTCATTGACCTTGATATTGACTGGTCTTGACTATGTCGAAATCCGGGTGAGCTCCCGCCAGAAGAATAGATAGAGTTAATGTTCATTTGGCACAAAAAATTGAATAAAGGTTAAAATAACACAAAAGATGACAAGTAGAGAGAGGTACCTACTTAAATCTATAACAAATACAATAAAATTGTTCCTTGGCTCATGTGTCTAATAAGGCTATTGGATGTAGTCTGTACCAAAATGGTATCTCTTGGATGTGTTTACCATCATCCAAAACTGATTTCCTGCTGTAACCAAAAAATTTAAAAAGTAGGACAGCAATGACTATATATAAAATTGTTTGCATCTGACTATGCTAAGATCCTATTTAGGTCTTCATTTATTCACTGCTAAGAAGCTCTCAAGGTCACCTGCACCTATGTGTTGCTTCAATGCACGGGTGAAGTGGTATGTCCCTGGGCAAGGGGACAAACGGCTTGTTCCTTTCAGGACCTTCTGGCACTATTTATATCAAGGGGTGTCACGCACAAGAACAGGTAGAGTCAGGTGGTCTGTGTTGGATCTATATGTTTAACCAAATTTGACCCTCAGACACCTTCCTGATGAGGTCATAAAATGTTATATCATAAACAAATCGTCAAAATTATTCAAAGCATAGACTTAAGAAAAAAAACAATTAGGCCTAAATTAGTAGTAATTGATGGGTTCACAATGTCCTGCAGCTAGGCGGCCATTAACCTCATTTACTTTAACAAAAGTTTCATCACCCCAATGTGGCACCATTAAATAACTTAATTAAAAAAAAAACTTTTTTACCTGCTCCTTTTTTGGAGGTTAAAAATAGAAGTCCTGAATTTAAATTTTAAATTAGCACCACAACAATTTTTATTAAATAATGTATTTAATTGAAATTAGTGTGGTGTATTTAATACTTTTATTTCATATTTTTACCTAAATCTCATATTTTTTACAGGGCCCAAGTTACTTTGACGGACTTACCTGAGGCACTATCCTTACTTCGTTTAAATATAAACGAAAATAAACAAAAGGTTTCTAGCATGGGAGGATATGCCATAGCTGAATCATTAGCTTGGGGAGACAATACCTCAGAACTAGTGAAAGAAGCATTTGACATAGTAGTTCTAGCTGATTGCATATATTATGAAGAGGCAAGTATATATTATTAGGAAATAAAATAATAAAATTATTGATTTATTTATACACTACGTAAGAAGGTACTTATTTATTTAAATATTTTTTAAAGTTTTGTAATTTTTTTGTGTTTTAAAGGTACTACACTTACCTATGGTAGTATCTGCATTTCCACTAATATCAATGCAAGCAATGCATCAACCAATATCAGTTCAATTTAAAGATTTATGGGTTTGAGTCCAGCTGAATTTGACTTTTGAGACATATAGAGGGTGTGATTTATCGAAATTCTTTTTTTAAATTAGTGCAACAGCTTTCTAAATCCCAATCCATGTATAATAAGGTATTTTTTTTGTTGCTTTGTATATTATTTTCAAGGCATAGCAATCTGATTTTTTTTTCAGGCAATTGATCCCCTGATGGAAACCTTAAAACAATTAACTAATTCCATGGCAAAAAACCCAACTGTTTACCTAACTCAAGAAATGAGGGATTCAGAGTTTCAGAAAAGACTCTGGGAATCATTTTATGAGAAGCTCTCAGATCATTTTCGTGTGGAAAAAATTCCCGAAGAACAACAGCATGCAAACTTTAGGAGTCCAGACATTTTATTATTGAAGATTAACAAAAAAAGTAATAAGTAGTAGGTCAGAGATAATAAATAAAAAATCCTCGACGAATTTACTCGAGTACCTACTTCTGTCAAAGATTGTAAATATGGGAGATCGTATTGTACGTCCATGGAAAGCACAACCATGGAAAACACACCCCTGGAAAGTACAGCCAGTATTAGAAACCATTTGGTTTGAATTATCTGGGTGTGCTTTCCATGGTCGTACAAACCAAACACATGACGGTATTGCTCACCCTGGATTACGAACCAATATTCTCGATGCTCATTGGTCGATGTGAAGTAGTCGCATGACGAGGACGAGCCTCGTTTGCACTGAGCAAGTTCTAATATGTTCACCCAAGAGTTGCCATTGATAAGTAATCCGTAAATAAGTAAGCTTCGTAGGCGAATCCGTCTTGGATAGGTTGGACCAAGACGGTATCCGTCTTGGACGATAAAGTTATTAGGTTTTTTTTATTACCACAGAAAAGGAGGATTGCTATCCGAACTTTAAAGCAACAAATTAAGGTTCAAAATAAATGAAACCAACCGGTTAGTTTATCTGCAAAAAACGACAAATAACTAATCTACTTACATTAATTTACTAATATCGTTAAATACTATGGCAACACAGCACTTGCCCCTTGAAAGCACTCGCACATGTAAACAGATCATGAAATTGGTTCGTATTCTACGGCTGTGCATTCCACAGTTGTACAAAACTGGCCGTACAAGGCCACAACACGTGTAGGGAATGTACGCCCAGTATTACAAAGTTGAAACCAATGGTTTGTAATACTGGCTGTACTCTCTAGGGGTGTACTTTCCATGGTTGTTCATTCCATGAACGTACAATACAGGGACTCATAAATCTCACTTGGTTTGCTAGCGCAGCAATGTTCATGATCTTTGGGATTTTTGTACCATCTCATTGTTTTTGTTCGCTTTTTTATTCATATAAATCTGCTAAAATTTATTTGTTTTTGCAAGTCGTCACAAGCCCGTATTCTGTGACCATATAAATTGTAACTACGTATGTGCAAGTGAAAAGATAATGAATAATAAATAGGGGTAGGTAACTATCTAGGATAGGCTGAGTACCTATAATCAATCGGGCAACACTTGTATTGATTGATTTGCCAAAATAAGGCTTAATTATACATTTGGGAAATTAATGTACGGCGTGAATCTGTTCAGCCCCCTGGCTGAACAGATTCACGCCGTGATACCCTTATCAGGACAGCCAAGTCTGGTTGTACAATACTAAAGAGTAGAAAGCCCCTAACTGCTTGATGTACAACAACCTCTGACGGCCTCTGAGTATTTAAAAGCTAACTATGGTTTGAAAAATTGGAATACCTGCTACTCTGAGGCTCTTTGCTGAGATTATTACATGTCCAAACGGTCATCGGTTCGTCAGGTTTAACTCAGCATAAACAAACTCAATGCGTTAAAAACAGGTTGTGCATTGTCCGATTTGTCAGGTCTTACAATACAGGTACGTGCATATTTTCTATGTTGTGCCTTATATAGAACATAACCACAATTTGATGTGCACTTATGCTCAAAATCATAGGCGTCTATTGCACACTGACTCGCTGAAAAATGATAAAGCGTATAATTTAAAGGTGATATTCTACGGTAGTTATACAAAATAAACGGTATGTGGCCTCATTGACTTGCTGTGCATTCTCAGGTCGTACAACTAGGTGTCTCGTTCGTGCATATTTTTCTGATTGGTTGTGCCAAAGATGGGTTCCTGTATTGTACGTCCGTGTAATGCACAACCATAGAAAGTAACCCCTGAAAGTACAGCCAGTATTACAAACCAATGGTTTCAAATACTGGCTGCGTAATAGGCGTACATTCTTGGGCGTGTATTCCCTACATGTGTTGACCTTGAACGGCTAGTTTTGTCCAACCCTGGAAAACACAGCCGTGGCATACGAACCAATTTCACGTGCGAGGGGTATCAATGGGCAAGTACTGTGTTGCCATAGTATTTTAAGCTATTAGTAAATTAATGTAAGTAGATTAGTTATTTATGTCGGTTTTTTGCAGATAAACTAATCGGTTCGTTTTATTTATTTTGAACCCAAGTTTGTTGGGTAAAGTTCGGATAGCAATCCTCCTTTTCTAAGTGGTGTCACATTACAGCCCTACCCTAGGTTTTGAAGAGGAGGGCTGTAAGCGGCAAGTTAAATATTATGAAAGGAAAGGATATTAAAGATTTTTAACAAAATTTAATCCAAAATCCTACCTGCCTACCTAATGATAATTAATGAATTAATAGACACTACACGACATAATACCGAAGTATAGCGGAAAGAAGACCGATGGGTGCGGAGCGAAGCGTTGACTGGAGATAAAGTGGAGTTGACCTGAAGAAATTATGTGGTTAAGTTTGTGGGGAATATCTTTAGGGCTAGGAGGAAGTGGACCCGCCCTGATGTCAGACTGATTGCAGCAAGATCTCAGTCTTCAGAGCCCAGCATGTGAGGTTCAAGCGGAAGTATGAGGCTAGCCAGAGTCCTCAGCTTTCAATTCATCCGCCTCTGGGTCCTGCTTCAGGGTCAGTGTCGAGAGTCGGGATTTAGCGTCAGGATTCAACGTCGGGATTCAGTGTCGGGATTCAGCATCAGGATTCAGCGTCAGGATTTTCTAGGGTCAAGGCTCTTCTAGGTTCTAGAGTTGGCATTGAACTCCGGCTTCGAGGGTGTAGGCCTTTCTAGGTCCTGATGTTTCTAGAGTCAGAACTGAACAGCAGCTTCGAGGGTATAAGCTTTTCTAGGTCTTGATGGTTCTAGAGTCAGAACTCCACTGCCGGCTGAGTCTACTCAATGCCGTATTTATAGGAAGTTTTATATTTGAATATGGAGTGTGAGTGGCTAGTGTTATTCTAGACTGAATATAGAGGTTCTATTTAGTTTCCATATAATCATAACCTTCTGCAAATTTTCACAAAACAACCAAATAAAAATAAAGTTGTGACGAACTCTGTCAGAAAGTGTCAATCTGTCACTTAGAAAAACATACGTTTTCAGCTAAAAATAGTGCTTAAAAATGAAAAATGGTTTTATGATTTAGATCAGAAAATTCTGCTCTTTTTTCTCATGTTACAATGTTTTTGAGGTGAAATACACCGAAACATGGATTTTCCGTTGATTATAGCTCAAAGGTGCACTGGAAATTATGAATGAGTAATCATTTGGAGCAGTATCTTCCATCCTACGTTAGTATTTACAAGAAATCATTCTCATAAAGAAAGTTAGATATAAATATACTACAGTGGTGATAAAAAAACCTTATAACATAACCTATCCAAGACTGATTTGCCTAGGAAGGATTTGTCAGGCCAACATTAACTTATTGTTTGCATTACTTATCAATGGCAACTCTTGGTTGAACTTATTAGAACTTGCTCAGTGCAAACGAGACTCGTTCTCGTCATGCGACTACTTTGCATCGATCAATGAGGGCCAAAGGATATGACGATCTCCCCACCAATGAGCGTCGAGAATATTGGTTCGTAATACGGGGCGTACATTCCCGGGGTGTGCAATACCGTCATGTATTTAGTTTGTACATTACGGAGCGTATTGTACGACCATGAAAAGCACACCCAGATAATCCAAACCAAATGTTTTTTAACCTGGCTGTCTTTCCACAGACGTACAATACGGTCTCCCCCAAAGATGATCTAAAAAATATACCCACCGGAGCACAGTACAGAGTACATTTCACAGTACATTTTTCTAAACTTTTTTTCTTTTCAAAGAGAATGTAACGCTACGCTAAGACTGGGTATATTTTAAATTAGGAAAGTGAGTACCGGCCGGCCCGCTGAAAAAATATAAATTCGTGATCGGTGGATTCTGTACGTTATGTGAAAAGAAGAGGTATGTGATCTCATTTATGATGTAAATGCATTGTACTATAATCTTTACTACATAGAATCTCTGTTTCCTTCACCGATTTGCCGATGCAGACTCCGCTGGCTATGAAAGATCTGACATGAATTTTGTAAGTACATACAAAGAATGAGTTCCCCGCTTTATTGCAATAATGGTAGGTCCATGTCATTTTACATATAAGGGAATACAAACTTCTTCCCACGGCTTCGCCTGCTACCCGGATCTGTAGGTATGTATGGTGTTTTAGATTTCACTAGCCTAAAAATTGAAACTGAGGTTCAGTGAGGCTTGCAACTCAAGCCAGAGAATGTACCCAGGAACAGCATGATGCTGAGTAAACTCAGCCTAAACCTACAGACATATTAAAAATAAAATAGATGTTGAAACAGTGACCGTTTTGATATGTTGCTAAACTCAGCATGGACTGTAGCTCAACAGAAACAGAAAAACAGAACCATGCCTCATAAGAAAAAGCATACTTACAATAATATAATCTGTTGTACTGGCTGTGGGAATAATAATGAGCTGTTTTCTGTCTCTGACTAAATCGGATTTTCTTATGAATTTCTCACTAAAATAAATTTTGAAAATAACTTAAATAATAGCATTGTTACACTTAGAACATAATGTTTTTATTCTAAAGAGTAAGAAAAATAACAATGGCATCTGCAGGATGGAAACCATAAATTTGGGGCTGCAAGCATATCGTGAATATGTCCACTTTATTATTATCAATTTGTCTGTATGTTTTTCATGTGTATGTTACGCAATATCTTCAATTGTGAACCGATTTTAATGATTCTATTTTAAATCGGTAGATTACTCATCAAAGGTAGTCCTGTATAAATTTTATGAAAAAATACCACTTCATCATCAAAGGTGATGAAATTGCTTATTAGACTTTTTATCAAATTATTATTTATCAAGGGTAACACTTAATATGTAATTATACTAATCTTAGTTAATTCACATTAGAAACATGTGTAAATAGTTAGGTCACTATAGTAACTGTTTAAATTACTCATCAACACAGGAGTATTGGAAGTGCCATCTAACACATCACATGGCACTTCTTGCTTATTTAAACAGTAACTATAGTGACCTAACTATTTACTTGTGATTAATATAGTGAAAAATACATAAATTACAGAAAACAATTAAATTTAGTCCCCCTAAATTAAAGTATGTACATACCTACCAACTTAGGTATGTTAATAAGCCCATATTTCATATTTTATAGTATTTGACCTGTATACCAGCTAGCTTTTGTGAACTGAAACATTGACATGACACTGGCTTGAGTTACTCATAACAAGATTTCACTAGATGACTTCACCATGCTCATTCACCATACATTTTCCATGTTTTAACCTTGTGTATCATTATTAATAGATCTCAGGAATTGCGGTTTAAGAAGTACCTTAAGACTTTAATATTAATCCTGACTATACAATCTAACATAAGCTTTCATTAATTCAGTTATAAATACTAGCCAGTTGCGATTGATTACAGTTGGTACTCATGGTATGAGTATAGTAGGTAATACTAGTTTAAAACAAAGTACCCTTAATATATGCACAGATATTATAATATCATAGTAGCATCAATTATTCCCGTAAATTAATTTATTATTTTTATTATTATTAACTCTTTATTACACATTTAATGAAAAAGATTTATTATTAATATTAACTCTTTATTGCACATTTAATGAAAAGTGAACAATAGGCGGACTTAATGCTCAAGCATTTTCTACCAGCCAACCCAATTTGTTGTGATTGGTGGTAAGCATGTTACAATTTTTTATCAACTTATACCTATAATAGATATCATATTATTTTAGATATATAATCACATTTACATAATATATAAAATTATATATTTATAGGCCACTCAATGCTTTGGAAAAATATTAAACACTTTTTATTCATCCCATGCATTCATCTCATTATTTTGTGCCACACCTGTATAGGAGTTCTTACCTAAACCTACTTATTAATGTGTTTTTTTTAATTTTCAGGATGAATAGCCATAATGAAATAGCTTCTGCTTCCCCGGATGATACTTGGATTATGTGTGATTCTAAATCACATCCCGGCATGAAATTTTATGTAAACAAAGTGACTGGCATTAAAGTGTGGAATGTTACTGATACTGAGGTATTTATCTTGATTTTGTGGTATTAAATTTGAAGTGCTTATCTATTTATTAAATATTAAAAAAGGACCTAAGTATAAATGACCTTATCTATAAATAAAATATACTCACAAGTACAAATTTGCTTTAATAACAACTTTATAGCAGAGCTTGTGGTGTAATTTGTTTGGTTGTTTTAGATTAGAAAGCACAATCAACATTTTAGATGGTTGACTATTAGTTTTGTTACAGTTGTGGCTGTGCACTTTATATGAATGTATGTATTGATTTAACATTCATATCTGTTATGAACAGATTGCATTTGCTGAGAAAGCAGGTAAAGAAGACAGTTATTCAGATCCACCCGGGCGCCCAACCATGCAGCCCACCAACAATGCAAGGATATTATACAATAAACAGGTCATCAATAACCAGTTCTCAAACCAAATGCCTGATCTGCTGTTGAAGTCAGTTCGAGTATGTAGCCCATTCAATACTTGGGACAATCCACAGAACCGGCCTCCTCAGATGCAAACACAGCAGCTCTACACAATAGTTCCAGCAGCGATTGCCCCTGTCAACAATCAAATGGCACCTAATATACTGGGCTACCAACAGTTGTTACCACAGTCAAGCAATTTACATAATACTAGTTTACCCTATTATGCACAGAACCAGCAAAGACCACAAGTGCACAGATCTACAAATTGGAAGAGACAGACCTGGTACCGACGAAGGAGTTTGCATGATCACAGTCCACAAGAGAACTTCAGTAACAGAGCAAATAAACCTGATCTGAGGAGAAAGCTTGTTAGAAGAAACTACAGTGGATGTTAGTAGATTACCATATTCTATTGATAAAATTAGTGGCACTTGTATGGAAAAAAAATAGTTTTGGTGGCCAGTGATAAAACATGTGCCAATCGATAGAGTAAGTGATTACAAACTAAAAGTATTCAATGATAAAATCTCGTAATTGTTATACTTTCTAAGATATTTGAAAATGTAAAATAAAATACATGAAAACTATTTATTTTGTGAATTTAGTGGATCAAAAATGACAAGTTTATTATTTATATTATTTAATCAATTATTATTTAATCAATAATAACCGCCATTCAAGAACCTTTATTCCCCAACGGTTCTATGCAATGCAATGCAATGGGCAGGCCATATAGCTTGTAGAACCAACAATCGATTGGGAGTAAAGGTTCTCGAATGGCGACCACGAATAGGACGATGCAGTGTTGGACCGATAACATCGTCCAACATACCCTTATAAAAAACTGTATAAACAAAAATATGGAATGAGTCGGATGGTAAAACCATGATAACTATAAACAATGGTTAAAATCTTTCACTTGATTGTCAAAAATCTGGCGCTTTTTTAATCCGCGAAATTCTTAGAAACTAGCGCTTTTTCCACTGCTTTTAGCGCCGAGTTGGCTTTTTGATCTGACAGCACTGAACTGGTTTCTTGTAGCACGGTCGAATTTCGTTGACTCATTTGTAATCAGTAATCACCTATCAGAAAATAAATAAATAATCGTAATGCTTTATTTTTCTACGTCTTTGAACTCAAATATCTGAGAAAGTATATCACTTACGAGATTTAATCATTGAATACTTTTTGTTTGTAATACTTACTCTATCGATTGGAACATGTTTGATCACTGGCCGCCAAAACTAGTTTTTTTCAAAGTGGCGGACAGTAGGTATGCTAGGCTCCGTACAAAAATGGTTGAACCTCCAAAAAAATGTCGAAAAAATGGTTTGATAGGTCAATTTTTGTATATCTCTTGGGAGTTTGATATAAAAAGCGTACACCTTGCCCTATAAACTAACTTTATGGAGTCTACAAGTGTTGACTTGTATAACATTAGTATACATCTAATACACTTTGTTTCTTTTAATTTAGTAAAAGATTGTTTACATTGAACCATTTTACAACCTTAGAGATTGCATTGTTTACATTGTCAAAATCGGTTTGTCGTCGCTTTAATTTAATTAAAAGTGACGTATCAACTGCTAACAATACAACCTCATGATCGTCCCTTACAAGATGGGGTAGTTTTATTCCAAAAACTATCGTGAACTTGACTATTTATATTGTAGAAACGGGAATTTTCACGTACTGCACTATCTGTGAAGGCACCGAATAAGTTTCGACTCATTCCGAGAGTCTTCATCAGGGTGAGTGGTTGCGACTTTCTCCTTCCGCGTCGCGCCGTGCACTACGCGCTGCCGCATCTGACATCGAATCTGATATTGCCACAGTGAGCGTAGCCTGTCTGGCTCCTCCAGGAATAGGTTATTGCATCGACGTCAGCAGTAGCGTTGACGATGTAGCACCCCTACCACCAGTAGTTACAACAACGCTACGAACACAATCGCCCCCTCCACTCGCGCGCCTTTATAACCGCGCACAACGTGCGGCAGCGCGTAGTGCACGGCGCGACGCGGAAGGAGAAAGTCGCAACCACTCACCCTGATGAAGACTCTCGAAATGAGTCGAAACTTAGTCGGTGCCTTCACTGATAGTGCAGTACGTGAAAATTCCCATTTTTACAATATAAATAAGATGGGGTAGATCATTAATGTATACTAAAAGCAAAAATGGTCCAAGACTTGATCCCTGCGGTACACCCATAGTAACCAGAGACCCCGGAGAACGTCAACTCTTTGTACTCTGTCACTTAAATGGAAGTGATAAAGTCTAGAGCAACGCCCCTAATACCATAATGGTGTAGTTTCCTGGTCAATGTGTCATGGTCTACGCAATCATATGCTTTAGACAAATCACAAAAAACGCCTAAAGCGTCATGCGATTTCTCCCAGCCATTAAATATGTGCTATATTAACTCAATAATAGCATCAGTCGTTGAGCGACCCTTAGTAAATCAGAATTGTTTACTATGCAGTAAATTATTGATTAATTACTACTAACCTCACAGGAAGATTATCGGCAGAATATGCAAACATTTACCGCACATCGAACCATCTTGTGTATCAGCCGGCTTGTGTATCCCGCCAGCCACCGAGGTTGTCATTCGATTCGGTTAGGCATTTAAACACCAACTATTTTAGAAATACTCCTTTTTTACAGCTGTTGAAGGCGCGCAAAGAGATCCTAAGGAGATAGAATTAAGTACATGGAATGACAAACATAACTGGGTAATTATTTTTACAATTTGATAATATACCTTCTCTCACTTGAAAAATCTGTTATTTATTAGATTAACTGTTATCTGGTTTAAAGTAGTTCTACTCGTATACAGACAATTTGTATTTTGTTAATTTTAAAACCCGACGTATTTTCCATCGTTAATTGTATAGCCTCCCAGTGACTTGTGAAATCTTTTAAAAAAACCATCCTTGAAGCACAACAAATTATAAAATTGTAATTATCGTGGTTAAGTATCATTTAAGGATATTAATACGACTATACGACGTACTTTTCTCCTGCTGACATTTCGTTGAACGTTTGAAGGTCCATCATCATGCGCACCGTCCGCGACCATCCTCGACGGGCGTGAGACGGAACTGACTTCAATCGGATAAGCCGATTTGTAGATAACAAAAATGGTGTTCCTTGCAGGTTGGTCAAGGATTGGCAGATCCATCGATTCAGATTAATCTGACACCACTTAAAACAATCACTTCTAAAAGCCAAAATTCAGACCAATGGTACATAGTAGTGGACAAGGATGTAATCCTCGAAAATTATAACTTCCTGATCAATATGGCTGCTGCTGGTGAGTTTCTGGTATTCTTGTTCACTAGATTATTCTTGGGCAATGCAGGGTGCATTGTCTTCCAGATCTAGAGGTAGAGGCAGTATTGCAAGTGATAATACAGAGCACTGCCTGAAGTCAGGATAAAAAACCGGACAAGTGCGAGTTTGATTCGCGAACTGAGGCTTCCGTACAAGCTTGTAATTATGTTCATCAAAATAATGAACATTACTCAAGTTCATAAATTATGAAGACACCGAACATTGCTCTAACAAAAATATAAGTCGGATTGAAAGACCAACTTTACTTGCTAGTTGAAAAAAAAATTTCTCATACATCGCCTTACGTCACGGTCAATTCTCCAACTGTAAATGTAAGTTAGTAATCGCAAAAAAATATGTTTTATGTGTCATAACTACAAATTAACGATTTTCGGGCTTTTTCCTGTACTTGTGCTTGATCTTGCTTCTTGCCAAATTTTATGATTCTATTTCAACGGGAAGTACCCTATAGGTTTTGATTTATTTGCAAGTATCAAAGTATATCGTATAAATGGCCGTATTTTTTTATTGCGTTAACTTAGAAGCTTGTTTTTCAACTTGATACCTCGACGCGTTCCTAAGACAACTATAATAGATATAATAGGTTCCAGTTTTTCCTTTTGAGGTACGGAACCCTAAAAGGGGCTGCAAGAGCTCACCAGATCGTACTCTCCCACGAGGTCAGGGATACTGGAACACTGTTGTCATTAATCCAGTCTTTCTCCGCTATTCTGGAAACTATTCCCATATTACCTTAGCTCGGCCACCAGTCAGTCGCTATCCTGCTCAACCTCCATCAGAAATAACTCACCATACGTCTTGCAATGTGTCTTGCCCAACTCCTTTGTCGTTCTTCGTGTGGGAGGGTCAATATCTCGGCATCGTAGGTCATGGTGGTTAGAAAACATTGATTATATGAAGACCCGCTGTCTTCAGTTACTGCGGAGTATCGACTGATATGAGGACATCCGACTGATGTAAAATTGCCTCGCCGATAAATACTTTCATGTTTGTAATCGCCACTGTTTTAGATCCCAACTGCCATCTTCTAATACCACATCATGTGATGTCCGATCTCCGAGAACATGTGAGCACCAACAGCGATGTGCAAGCTCGTAGGATCGTGAGATTCCTCACGCAACAAATTGAGTCTGGCCTTGCTATGTTGGGTAAGTTTGTTGTTTTAATTAATTTCACGATTGCTGAAGGTTGTTTTTCCGTGCGTCCGTCTGGTAGGCTAGGTTCTCAACTTCCTAGTAGAACTCAAAGGGCTGAATGAAGAATTAATGGTGGTATCTCTACGCACGCATACGACGCACTATGAACCTGGAAATTACATAAGGGTTCATAAAGTGTGCCGAAAATCCGAATATGCCTCAGTTTTCTCGCATAACAAGTGCATAACATGAATAAAGAGGCACTTTTTTCTTCCAATAAAACTGATACGGAAATCAAAAGAAAGATCTTGATGAGACGATTTAACTGAACATAATATTCGTAGTTTTTATATATATATATTAATATTCGTGTAGTTTCATATAGTTTTTTTATTGTTTTTTATTTTATTTTTCTACTGCTAGAAAGGCAAACAAGCATAAGGCCCACCTGTTGTTAAGCAGTTGGCGTAGCCTATGGACGCTTGCAATAGCAGAGCTATCACTCACACGTTGCTTCCTCGAGATATCAAGATGAAAGATCTCATACACCTGTAATTTCACCGGCAACCATACAATGGCTGTCGGTTTGAAGGGTATGGCTACCTGCCCTTCAAACCGGAACACAGAAATGAGAGCATTACTGATTGGCGGCAGAAATAGGCATGCTGGTAGCACTTCCTCGGACGAGCCCTTTCACAGAAGCTCTACTACTAAAGAGTAGACCTACTTATACTAAAAGAGAGTTTATCGTAACAAAGTAACTACATTTATTGAATACTAGCTGTGCCCCGCGGTTTCACCCGCGTAAGTTACGATTTTATACTACTCGTGATAACTTCGAAATTAAATGTCTGATTCGAATGAATTAAAAAGTATTTTCCTGCTACATAAATACCCTTGATGATAAAACTATTTATTTGAATAAGAATTGATATTACGATACAAATTTAACCAACTTTTGTTTCTACAGGCGATCTAATAACATTTTTGAACACAAAAGCTACTATTGTGACTTAACTATGATAGTTAGATATATTCCCTCGCGGACTTTTTTGTAGGTAATAATGAGTATTTTAATCATGTGGTACATATTTTTTATGTATCATCAATAGTTTTCTCAGCGCACGCCAAATAATGAATTTTATAGGCAAAATTTTGCTACTTTGGGTTACATTATTGCAATTTTCTAAAGGATCTCTAATTTTTTTGAAAATAAATTATAGCCTATGTTACTTCCTGATAATTTAGCTTTCTATTAGTGAAAAAATGGTTAAAACAAACAAACAAAAAAATCTTTCCTCTTTATAATATTAGTATAGATAAGATATCACAGTCTTATATTAATATAGTGTTACTTAACTTCTATGTTTGTTCTTACACAGGGGAAGAAGTATATGGAGAAGGCGTTTCTCACAAGTCTATTTTGACCTGTGTTAAATTAGCTTCACGGGATAGCAATGTTATCCTCATTTCGAACAATGAAGAAACATTAAATTATAAACCGAATATCAGAGATATTCATGTTTTCACCATGCAGGACGTAAAAGACATTTTGAATAATAGATCAACCAGACCGCGAAATGCAAAATCACCCACATTGGGCATTAAAATTGTAATTCCAAACAACAGTTTTTCTCTTGAAGATGAAACCACCAACCAAAATTCCAATGCTACTACAGAAATTGCTAACTCTAATGTTCCGATGAAGAGTTTGATGGGAGTTTATTCTTTGAATAGTTCTAAAACTGAGGACAATAATCCTCTCAAACCTGTTGCAAAACGTGCTAAACAGATTCCTGAAACTGGGGCTCGAACGAGCATTGTGCTTCAAGAACAATCTGTGGATAACTCTAAAACTGATGTCCAGAATCCTCCAGAATCAGTTGCAAACTGTGCTAAACAATTTCCTGAAACTGGAGCTCATACAAGAATTGAGTTTCAGGAGCAATCTGTGGATAACTCTAAAACTGATGACCAAATGCCAAAAGATAGTGAATCATTATCTCAAACTGGTGTTCTTACTAAAAATGCGTTAGAAATACATTCTAGTGATAATTCTAAACCTGAAAACAAATACCCTCCTGACATTGCCGACAATTGCTCATCGTCAGCTAGTAACGTAAGCCTAGATACTGTGCGCATGAAAGAAATCATATCAAGGAAAAAACTGATGAGCAAAGAAAACGCACTTAAGGTTCCAAAAGAACTATCAATTAGTAATACATCAAAACACAGAATGTCGACTTCAGAAATTACATCACAAAAGGTAAACAGAATAAAATCCGCATCGACGTCTACAAGTTGTGACAATGATAACACCAGTGAAGCAAGTGTCAAGAAAACTGTTCATGAAAACGTGATTGTGGAAGAAACCTCCACATCAGCTATATCAAACAGCGAGAGCTCTCATTCTGATAAAGTAGTGAGCCCTTCTTTCAATCTTAGCGCTAGAAAAGCTGGTTTAAAAACTGTTGTCATGTTTGGAGCTGTTGGTCATAGCATGGTAGATATTTTGAAGACGAGATCTGACGAATGGATATTTAGGTTTGTACAAATAATGGAAGAAGTTCTTAGGGTTAAACTGCAGGAAAAACTGCCTTTCGAACATAAAGAACCTGCACCATGGAATTTGCTAGAGGCTGCAAGATGCATTATCAAAAAGTTCAGCAACAATTTCAATGTTGTCGATGCTGCTAACAAACTGTCATTCATTCTTTATAAAACAAGCGATGAGCAGGGTAAGCTTTATTTCTCATTGCAAAAATTAGGCTTTATTAAATTTCATGTTAATACAATTTATTCGTTATTGTTTCAGGCAATGTTTCTGTAAAAATAGATCCATCTGATTACATGGAAATGTACAGTTACGGCGTGTTTTTAGTTGAAGCATTTCAGGTTTGTTTAAATAGTTGTATTTTCATGTTTAGTCTTTTTCCTGTTGGCCAAACTGAAGCTTATTTTATTGTGATCATCTATATTTAATGTTGGTAGGGCCTTTAACTCGGCTTAATAAATTGGTGAGAGTACGGTGCTGGAAGACCGTATTTACTTCTACTTGGATTTGACTTACTTGACATAGCCAAAAGGTACTACAATTTTGATCAAAATTCTAAAAACGCAATAACTATGCAATATTAAATTTCGCAGGACATGAGTGCCGACTGCAAAGAAAAAGACTGCAAGAAGAAAAAAACGAATACACCAACAAAATATGAGGCAGATGGTTGCAGTTGCTATGAAGTACAGATTGCTTCCGAATCGCTGAAGAAGCTTTTGTACGACATTCAGAACGCAAACCTCGAGACCTTCGCAGATAACCCGCACGATCTTGCCATGCATAACGCAAGTAAGTATGCATATCCCAAAAAAGTCCCTAGCGTCGGTTAATTAAGACAGTTGCATTGCCGAACCACTTAACTATTCCACATATTCAATTAAAAACCGATAAAAAATTTGAAAGGTTTTTCGTTGTCCCAGGATTTTGTCTTATCAATGGGGTAAAGAAAAATCAATGGGACTAAGAGAAATAGACCACCCTATTTCTCGTAGTCTCATTTGTTTATCATCATTCTCTGTATATACAAGGTATTTTTGCTAATGTTTCTCTAACTTTCCAATTCATAGATGGCGCCAGTTATCATTATGATTCCGAAACAGAGACTAGAGAAGAAATAAGAGTACCCGAAATAGCGGAAAGTCAACAGGAAGAAATGATATGTGATGATATTGTGCTCAGTCATCGGGTAGGAACCCGATCTCAAAAAAGGAAATCTCAAATTGTAAGTAGATAGATAGCAAAATACTTTATTGCACACCAAATAACATAACAGCTTAGTTAAGCACTGCAAACTTTGACAATCTTATACAATGGGTGGTCTTATCGCTATATAGCGATCTCGACCACACAACCTTTGGAACAGACTGTACAAAGGTTTAGAAGGGGTTATGTTTAAGTAGGTAATTTTCCGTTGTTAAAAAAAAACTCACGTCTGTATTCCCCATGATAGACATCCTCAGATACCATACTCAGTGCGTAAATCTTTTAGGATATCAAGTAGGGGGTAGTCAAAGGTACGTCCAAACATTATATTTGGGCCCGCGTCTTGCAAGTAGCATTCCACGTGTCAGGTTGCAAGCCCATCGCCGCTTATTGGAACAATAATCGATGGCGCATGCCTTCGAATTTTTGGTTCTAGGTCATGACGGTTTCCTCACAATGTTTTTCACCGTTTTGAGCATGTGTTAATGCGCACATAAGTTTTCCAAGTGGACAAATCCATCGGTGCACGATCGGGCTTGAATCCACGTCCTCTGGATTAGAAGTCAGGGTACCGCCGACTAAGCTAACTCGTTGATAGGGATTCGAAGAATATTCGAAGAAACAATATCCTATTCTTTTTAGTACCTACTAATAGTATGAAAGCGAAACTATGGATGTTTAGACATTTGTTGCTAGTAATCTTCGTAATGGCTGAACTGATTAAGATGAAATTAGAATTAGGTATATTTAGTTCGTGCCCTGGAATAACACATATGCTACTTTTGATTCGGGTATCTTTCAACCAATCTGTGGACAAAAGTTATAGAAAACTAATGATTTTGAATTTTCCAGAAAGAAAACGAGTTGCCGTCAAAAATCACAATTAACAACGCCACTAAATCAACGTTTATTAAAAGTCTTCAACTGCAAAAAAAAGTTAATGCAAACATACCGGATGTTAATACGAATAACAAAGAATTGAAATATACTGACAAACAAAATATTCTTAAAAACAAAGTTCCATGCTCAATTGAAACTGTAGTTCGAAGCCCGGTTAAATCACGAAAAGAACAGGAAGACCTAGCAGATCTTAAATGTCATTTCAGCAGAGACTCTAAAGACATTCCAAAGTCACCATTGAAAGTGGTCTGCAATTTCAAAATGAATCCAGTCTTTGAGAGAAAAGTTAAGGCGAAGCAGAATCAAAAGATATATGAAGTATTTGCAGAAAACGAAATATATGCAGAAAAAGAGGAGACCGAGGAATACAGACGCACAGTTGATGATATGCCTACACCAGACAAAACAGTTGATTCTATACCGACAGCAAACGTACCAGATGAATATATGCCGACAGCAAAAGAAACAATTGGTTATATATCGACACCAAAAAAAACACATGATTTTATGCCGACCACAAACAAAAAACATTTCCCGATAGTAAACGAAAAATATAAACGAACAGCGAACGTAATAGATGATTATATGCAGACCGACGAAACACTTGTGACCGAAGCGAACCTGAGCGAGCTTTCCGAAAATAACAATGATATCAGCTGCGAAGCAAACGAAAAGTTCATGTGTTTCATTGGAAGACTCACGCGAAGATTAGGAGACGTTTTTACTCAGGTCAAATTACTGTGGTGAGCACAAAATATTTATTGCTGATTATCATCGATCTGTAGAATATTTATTGCTGATTATCATCGATCTCTAGAATGTTTATTGCTGATTATTATCGATCTCTAGAATATTTATTGCTGATTATCATCGATCTCTAGAATTTTTATTGCTGATTATCATCGATCTATAGAATATTTATTGCTGATTATCTCGATCTAGATCTGTAGAAGTCTATTACAATGGCGCCGATTTTTTTGTAGGTACACCAACTAAACTTAATTTAAACTGTAACTCTCTTTTACTGATCTCTTTTTCTGGGTACGCCAGAAAGAGATGGCGAGAATTTTACTCCTGTCGAATTAATTAACGCTCTTCTTCGTGTTTATAGTTAGCGTTTTTTTTAAATTACGACTAAACTTGTATGGAAAACTCTAATATGGCTAATTTGAAAACACTAAAATGGTTGCAATCTCTTTCTTTTGTTACTGTTAGTGAACGAGAGCGATAGATAAAATTAAGTTTAGTTGGCGTACAAGATAATCGACGGATATTAGGCCTCCTAAATAGTGCCATAGGTGACGATTCCACAAACTTCTCGCAATCTTTAAGATGTCGCCCTTGGCCCCCGACCCACCGCGTCGCATCATCCGCCCTTAACTTTTTATTTTTGCTCGGCTCTTATGGGTCGTAGCATCATGTTAAAGCCTATAATCTTCCTCGAGAATTGGACTATCAAATCCAAAAAGTTTTTTCAAATCCGACTGGCAGTTCCATAGATAAATCGCGTTAAAACATTAAAAACAAACAAACACTTCAGCTTTATTATTAGTATAGATTCATTCCTTATTACTTTTGATACATCATGCACTAGTGATCAGGTCATTAACTTGATTCAGTAATGTGCCTGAAAAGTATCTTTAAACAGATCTCAATAATTTTTTTTGTAAACAATCTTTTATCACACTAGAACTAGTGTGAACTCCTTGTGTGAACAATAGATCACACTCATTGTGAAAGAGCTCGTCCGGGGAAGAACTATCATTATATCTATTAAGAAATGCCAGCATTTAGCAGTAATGCACTCATTGCTTTGTTCCGGTTTGAAGGGTTAAATAAATAAATAATGCTGGACATGTTTTCACACAACGCCATCTAGCCCCAAACTAAGCATAGCTTGTACTATGGGAACTACATTTGTAAATACATACTTATTATACATAGAAAATACCCAGACTTGCGACAAATATTTGCAGATCATACAAACATTTGTCCCGCGGCGGGAATCAAACCCGCAATCTTCTGCGTCCCAGGCGGACTTTCGCCCACTGCGCCACAGACGTTGCCGGGTAAATTACGAGCACGTGGAGAAATTACACCTCTGGTTGTTGCCACAGCTTACCAACAGGTGGGCCTTATGTTTGTTTGCAACTTTAGACCACTAAAGTTGCAACATTTTTCAGATGCAGATGAAAGTTCATCACGATTTGATAAACTTTCTGACCACACCATATTTTGTATTCCCACGTATGTCCGTATTGAGTATTGATCTGGAGATGCCCTTACGATTACATATCGTGATCATTTTTGTTGCTGTAATAGAGGCGAATCACAGTAAAAGGCCGAATTGTATTCGTTTAAAATCGTACTCTATCCATATTCAACCTTTTTAATAAATATCGTCTAGGCTACTGCAAATAGATTGAGGAATGGTTCGCCTGGGCGTGGGGTTACATTTACTTACTGGTGCCACCGGTGCTAACCGAGGGACTCGTTATGGTACAATTCCGAAGGCAACGGCATCCCTCAGACCGCAAGTAGTAATAACGTTTATTGCGTTATAACTGTTAAATTAATCAGTAGCTAAGCGACAACGTCCTTCTATAGAATTGATAATTTGTATCTGCATTGTCGCTGCGATCTGTGGTCTACAGTCGTGTTCCAAATCATCCTTTTAAGGTATTTTCATCCTTTTATCCTGTTAAGTATGAATGCTACGTGACTCAGCTGTCCGTTTGTATGTGAAGTAGGCTAGGCCAGTGAACCATGAAGCTTATCAAAATAATAGCATTTACTTTCAGTGACACATACGTTAAGGAAGTAAAGAACGATCGCTCCGACGTCTCAACGCGAGAACTTCACGACAAAGTGGAGATGGCGTGCTCATTCATCGGGAATATTCATAAATCACTAGAAAGGTAATGAATCAATTAATAAAAATCACATACTTTTGGTCATTTAAAAATATGGCGGTACGAATTCACTGGATCGATTGGCACAGGATCCGAAAGAATGAAATTTTTGCTAGGATTCCCTCCTAATGAGTGGGAAAATGTTGGCTGATTAGATAGATACTGCACACAATGACCGCGTACTCAAAACGGTGCTAGAAAAACACTGTTTTTTATTATTAATAGCTAAGCGTTTTAGTCTATCTCACCTGATGGCAAGTATCGAGGTGTTCGACAATGTAGCACGCTCGTTTAGAACACAGATCAACAAATTATAGATATGCAATACATTACAGCATCCTACTTACATTATAATTTGTCATATGGAATGCTAACTACTATGCAATGGCCAAATATAAATTTGGACGTGCCTATAAAGGTGGGTTTGCACTGTACCCAATTGTTCACAGTCGACTTATTAACATTCGACTTGACGACTCCAAGATCACATTTATCGGAGAAGACAGCCGCCGTCGGCAACGAGTTCCATTCCTTTGCTGGACTGGTAATGAAGGTAGACTTGAACCGCTTTGTGCGGAAAGGTGGTACTACCATTTCGCCCTTTTGGGCGACACATTCCCCAGCGTCTGGTAGACCAATTATGAAATGGAGCCTAACCATAAAGCCTAATTGAGATTCAATTCAGGTAAAGACGTTAAACCCCGCTTTGCGTTTGACGATTTTATGACAACGCCCTAGCGTCCTCAACTGCAAAGCAGGATTTGACATCTTTGCCTTTATTATATCACAATAAGACTTGATGGTATATCTATAGAAATTCATTCTGCAGTCCAGTTATCTTGATGTGGACCACGGGCAGAGACTATAGGCTTCGTAGGCGTCTATGCGACAAGACATGCACTCATCAGTACAAAACACCGACTCGTAACTACATGTTCCCGCTATTTGCATCGAGGCCAGTCGGACTGCGTCTACCCTACGATGAATCATACTATGCATGAATGTCGTAAAGATAGCATTAGGTGACGAATATGCGCAGCATTATTTTTTTCGTTGTTTTAAAATTATTTAACCTTTTACTTCTAGTATCGGCAAACGAGAGCTTCAAGATAGCGGTAAAAATATTCAGAAGCTGTTGAAAATAGCAAATATAGAAGATTTCATCCCTGATGACAAACTTTGCTTGGAGTACAGGTAAAAACTTTGATCCCTAAAATCCTAAGTCTGAAAGAGATCCACCCAATTAATTTTTGATTGGATTATGGTTCTAAGTTTTTTTTCTAAGAGGACAGTTTCAGAAACTGCCTTCCCTTGCAAACGGTGTCTTGTCCTATTGTCTGTATTTTCGGTCAAACTCGAGAGTAGTTTCCATAATTCTAAAATTTTAGTTATTTGTATTAACTTTTCGTTTCCAGGCATGTGATAACAATATGCACAGATCAGGCTAAAGAATTTCACGAAAATCTACGAGGTATCCTGAAATTGGTACGAAGATGAACTTATTCTATATTTCCTGCATACATAATGAGTTACGTTTTTATTTATTGAGCTTGAAGCAGAGCTTTAGTAGTTAATAGTTAACTTAAATAGTTTAATACTAATTTTATAATATTTGTGCTTCATGTGAAGATAGTTTTGTATTCATGTAAAATGAAACACTGTTTTTCCATAACCTCGATAAATATATTGAACAAGAGTATGGATTTTTGTTACCGATATTCTTCATGAACCAATTTGGATGAATGAAAGAAATAACTTATAATTATTATAGATCTCGCCATATAATATACATATATTAATATGTAATGTATTATTAAAATAATATCTGTAACAAGGATTTTAAGTGCATGAGACTAAATGTTTCAGACACATACTGGTTTTATTGCATTTAAAAATGTGCTTAACAACTGTGTATTGTTAATAAACCAAGGATGCATACTCTCTACAGATAAGAGCAGTCTACGCTAAAATGTAATGCCTTCGATTTTAGCTGGTTAAACCGTTATTTTTTAATAGATTATTTAAAGTTTATTTTATTTCATGAACGGTAGCTTCGCATAGTAAGTTTATAAAAAATATATGGATTCAATTTTAGCTGGTAAAATATGTACCTTTCTTTTTCAATAGTTTAGCGGAAGTATTCCAATGTTTGTAGTTTAGCACAAACTCTCGTTTTACACCTAATTGATGTGCGATTATAAAAAGGACTGGTTTTTATAAACAAAAATACATTTTTAATCTTTCACAAATTTCTTTTTATTTTAAATGTGGTGTAAACTTTTCATAGAAGATTATTATAAAATCACTTGTGATTTTGTCAGTCTCCAATTTTTACTGAAGTAAAGGTGCCGCTTAATAATAAATTCATTGCTAAGACCAATAAATAGATTAAGTTATCTAAATCCTCTTCCTTCCACTATGCCAGTCGCGCAGTGTCTTGGAAATTGTACAACTGATAGCAAGAAGTCGGTGCAACGCTGAAATACAATTGAGTGTTTTTTGATAATAACTCTGCCTGATAGGTACTTTAAGTAAAACTAACAACATATAGGTCATTACGAAGATAACCCCATAGAGGTTTTCATCAGACAAAAATAAACATGTCCATGACTGATATGATGGACTTCCACAGACCTATTACGCAGTACGTAGATCTGTGAAAGTACACTCAGCGGCACAATTAACCGCCCACCTTGATTTTTTACGATTTTGGTTAAAAAAAAAAATTGTGACAATACTTTTGAATGTTATTTTATAACGTAGGTATTTAGAAGTAAAATGAAAGATAATATTGTTTTTAATTATTACGTTTATTTATAAAAAAGTCTCAAAAACACTTTGACCGTAAATGAACAAATGTGATGAATGACATAAAAATAAAAAAATCTGCTGATAAAATGAATTCTAATAGTGCGTATTTCCACCTCTAGCCCTCATGACTTCCATCAAACGGTTTGACATGCTGTCGATGACATCTTTGATCTGTTGTTGTGGAATGTTCTGCCACTCCTCAATCACGGATTGTTTTAATTCATCTATGGTGGTTGGAGCTGGTATGCGGCTTCGAACACGTCTTTTTAAATTGTCCCATATGTGTTCAATAGGATTTAAATCTGGACTCCGGGATGGCCATGGTAATTTTCTAATGCCGACGGTATCCAGGTACGCGGTAACAACTCTAGCAACGTGGGGGCGAGCGTTGACCTGCATTAATAAAAAATCTTCGCCAATAAATGGAGCAAATGGCATTACATGAGGTTCCAACACTTCTGTTACATACCTCTGAGCATTTATTCCACCTCTTTCGAAGATAACCAAGTCGGTGCGTGCTTCGTAAGTAATGCCGCCCCATATCATGATAGAGCCACCTTGGTAACCTACTGTTTTCACAACAGTACATGGTGCAAACCTTTCATTCTTGCGTCTGTATACACGCTGGCGACCATCAGGACCGTGCAAGCATATTCTTGTCTCGTCAGTAAACATAACATTCTTCCATTGTTCCATATTCCATTCGGCGTGCTCTCGGGAAAAACGAAGTCTGTCTCTCCGGTGGCCTACGAGTAATTGTGGCACTCAAGATGGTCGAAAAGCTCCAAGGGCATTCTCTCCTAGTCTTCTTCTCACTGTTCTTTCACTCACTTGAACATTGCGAACCTCACGAAGTTGGTTTCGTGCCTCAACAGCTGTAGTGAACCGATTTCTTAGAACATTGGTCACAAGAAATCGGTCGTCACGAGCGGAGGTGCATCTTTTTCGGCCCTGTCCTGGTCTTCGCTCATAAGAGCCAGTTTCCCGAAACCGTTTCACTGCATCCCTTAAGGTGGTACGTGCGACACCAAGCTTCCGCGCCACGTAACGCTGACTAAACCCTTCGTCGATAAGAGCGACGGCTCTCGCCACTGAATTAGCATCAAATGGCATGTTTGTGATGTCCAAACACTAGCTTTAAGTTACGAAACCAAAACAAACTCAAATTGTTTACTTTTAATGCCACTGGAGCAATGTAAGCAGTATGGCAACGATAACGATAATGAGACGAAGTTCGATATTTATCCTATTCACAACTTATGCGTATAAAAAACAAAGTTAAGTGGGTAGTTTGTAACTTTTTCGTCACTACATTTCTTTCACACTTGACTTATTTATGCCCCAATAACTTACAACTGCGATAACATAAAAATTTGCCACTTTAAAAGGGTGGGCGGTTAATTGTGCCGCTAAGTGTATTAAGTAGAGGGTTGTCAGAGGCAAGTTCAAACATAATTGACATAATGCCCACGTTTTAAAACTAGTTGGTATTTTTCCTCCAAATATTTTTCTTCACAGTTTTGGGCACGTGTTAACTTATAAATATAAGTACACATTTTTCGATTAACATAATATTTACCATCACAGATATAGTAATACTACTAGGTACCAGCTAAACCGGGAATATGTACTAGGTGCATATTCCCGATATTACCTCACTTTGATTGGCCCCAGAGGCTCAGGTATTGGGAATGGATAATTCCCGTTCAAGTTACTCACCGTTAGAGGCTTTATGCACACTGAGAATGGTAAAATGAAAACGTAGAAAAATGCTGCAAAGTGTGCTATCCAGAACCCGAAGCATAGTAGGATTATAAGCCAGATTAAGGAGAAACACAGGTTGACCATGATCTGAAAAGATAAGATTAGGTAAGTAGATACGATAAAACAATTTTTATCCTTTCAGTCTAGGAAATCCTTCAGTGCACGTGCACGTTGGCCGACTTTTATTTTCCCTTGATCCAACAACAAAGTCATGAGAGTTCCTTGTAATAAGCTCGCGATTGGTTAACAAAAGCTGGATAGTCACTTGGTAGAATGCCTATCTGTTGTGGGATCACGGGAAAATAACTTAAATAAATAATGCTGAACATTTTTCACACAGCATCATATAGCCCCAAACTAAGCAGAACTTATACTACGGGAACTACATGACTGATATACGTAATACTTATATACTTTTTTTTTTGTAAATACATACCAATTTACATAGAAAACACCCAGGCCCGAGACAAATATTTGCAGATCTTACAAACATTTGTCCAGTGACAGGAATCGAACCCGCAATCTTCTGCGTCTCTGGCGGACCTTCGCTCACTGCGCTACAGAGGTCGTCCGTTGGAGGAGGAAATTAAGAACTTTACAAAAAAAAAATTGGAACAATAGAATTCAGAACTACCACCCCAGCAAGCTCGGTCGGTCTTATTCATCAATAGTCTAGAAATCAATTGCTGGACATAAGCTTCCCTTACAAAGATTTTCATGAATGACAAACGACTTTAGGCTACCTACATACATCCACCAACTTCCCACAACCTATCCTATGTTATCGGTCTATCAAGGAGGCCTTCCTACACTGCGTCCGACGCCGTCGCCGTTCGGTTTGTGGTCGCCATTCGAGAAACATTCGTTACATTGCCTGCCCATTGTTACTTGACTAATATTAGTTAGGTAGGTACCTACTTGATTTAAGAATCAAGTCGGTGACTTTAGTTGTACGGATTTCCTCGTTCTACGTATGTACCTACCTACCTAGTGAAACTCGGAGCTTAGCTCGCTCTACGGCCCGCAATGCGTATACATTGAGGCCACGGATTTAGTGAGCGAACAAATCTGTTGTTTAATAATATGTAAGATCGCAGCATAGTGGACGCCCGGTAGATGTGCCATCAATCACTACCAAATACACGCTAGATAAAGATTTAATAAATACTCACGTGCTAGAATTAATTAAATAGGTATTTTTTCAAAGGTACACACTTTGACAAGAGACCTTTCCTTTGACACTTACCTAATCGAGTTGGAAGCGCCATAAAACAAATACAAAACAAAAATTGTTTGTGTAAAATCTCCGATCTTTGATTATATACCTACTGACACCCATCAAAGTCACAAAAGATTTATCTAGATACGTTAGGTACCCATCGACATTTTCGTGCACTGAATAAAGTACAAATACTCGTAGTTTATTTAAATGAAGATTCAAGCTACAGGTCCAAAGGACACAATAATAGAGTCGTATCCTACTATCAATAATATCACTTGCCCACGGCTACGCCTGCATGGTACATATCTATGGCTATATATGGTCACAGATATTATGTATTGTCGGTCATGATAACTATACCTTATTTACCTTTTCACCCAAATCGATGATTAAGTACACAGACTACTATATGTACCAGGGTAATTAAGTATCTACCGCCACAGATGAATGAATGAATGAATGAAAATACTTTATTGTACACCTTAAGATACAAACGAAATAAACAGTAACACATTATGATTAAGGTACAATGAGATGTCTTATTGCTTAAAAGCGATCTCTTCCAGATGATAGTGGGTTAGAATATTATAAATGCGAAAGTATTAATGTTTGTTGCTAATAAACTTCACAATGGCTGAACCGACGTGAATAAAATTTGGAATACCATGTATATAACTCATACCAGTCGAACGCACTACCGCCACACTCTTTATTTGTAAGGAATAATAAAAATATGTTTAGGTCAAATTCCGAAACACGACAATTACAATAGACGAAACAGAAACAAACTTAAGCTACCCGCGACAACCTTGCAAACAGTACAGAACAGTCCTGCCTACAGACTTGTAAAAATATATAACAAACTGCCCGAACTAATAAAAAGTGAAGAAAATGACTCATTATTCTAAAAACAGATTAAAACCATCCTGACGAAAAAAGCCTACACTGTTATTACTACACTGTTGACGAATACCTATCTGACAAACTTGTACAATCTGATTACAAATTACCTACCTACATATTCTTGGCCATTTCATTCTCAAACATTTCTTACTTACGAAATATGACGTCCCTACTGTAGAATATACTAAAACCCAACCTTTGATGTTGATTATTGAGCTACCTACATACTTCGTGATATTCGTATTCTTATATTAACAATTATTATAATTCTTGGCATTTTGTATAATTACTGACATTTAATTTTATTTTGTATACATACCTACCTATTCACCAGTGTTATTATTTAAATTGTATGTGTGTAATTGTAAAATAATACCTACCTGCAACGCCCTGACCGATGTACCTACCAACCTACTTGGAGCTACACTAGACCTAAGCTTAACCATTGTATGTAGGACATTAAGCATGCATAAGTTAAATTATGAAATAATTAGTATTAAGTTCGCCTATGTATGTACCTACTTGTTTTATCTTGTACAATAAAGCATTTTCTATCTATATATTTATACTATAAGTATACTTATGGTATAAATATACCATACTATAAAATATACTATAAGTATATATTTTAATCAAAATCCGCGTGACTTTGATTAAAATGCTTATAGTATAAAACCAATGTTTTATGTAGGATCAATTTCTATGTAAAAGTTCGCTAAGGTATATTTTTAATGATGAAGAAGTATTCGAAATATTTTGCTTGAAGTTTCGCACGTGACAAATTTTATAAGACCAAATCCACATAAAAACTATAGACCGACCGACATAGCTCATAGAATTAGCAAGTTGAAGTGACAATGATGGACAGGGTGTCTAGACAAATACCACTTTCTGATGCTTTTCTTTCCTGCGGCAAGATGGGATTTGTATGGAAATGACATTAGCTGTGGAAATGTCACGTGACAGCTGCCAAGTTTTACCTGGACCAATTTGCGTTAGCGTGAAAGGAAAACTAAGCGTGAGGTATTTGTCTAGACACCCAGGTCATTTAACTAGAGAACCGAAAACCGCTGGGGAAGAAAGTTTCACGAACGGTGACCACAAACCGGACGACGACGACGCAGTGTAGAAAGGCGATGACGGATGCTATCCTTATCCTAAGGGTTGCGGAAAGTCAGTGGATGGAGGTGGCCCAGTTCGTTCGTTGTTGTACTCATTGAGGGAAGCCTAGGTCCAGCAGTAACTTCTACAAGTTGTTGATGATAACGATGATGAAAGATACTAATCTACGTAGGTATCTTGAAACGTCACATCATATAGGAGAGTTTATTGTCAGATTTTTCTAGGCTTTGTCGCGTAAATTCACGATCTACATCAGTAGGTAGGTAGGTAGGTATCTGGGTAAGACGACGATTCATTATTAAATTACCCTTGTGATTTGACTGAATAAAAAAAACTATTGACTTTGGCTGTGGTAAGTCACCTAAATAAATAATGAATCTAGAATAGAAGTAAGACTTACCGGTTTAGGTAATTAAGCGAGCACCTTGGTAAGTACCGACTTATTTCGATACAACTAAATATACTAGTAGCACCGCGTCCGTCGCTTATCGTCTTGCCTTCTCACTTTCCAATGATGACACCCTGTCCATCAATGACAATGATGGACAGGGTGTCTAGACAAATACCACTTTCTGATGCTTTTCTTTCCTGCGGCAAGATGGGATTTGTATGGAAATGACATTAGCTGTGGAAATGTCACGTGACAGCTGCCAAGTTTTACCTGGACCAATTTGCGTTAGCGTGAAAGGAAAACTAAGCGTGAGGTATTTGTCTAGACACCCAGGTCATTTAACTAGAGAACCGAAAACCGCTGGGGAAGAAAGTTTCACGAACGGTGACCACAAACCGGACGACGACGACGCAGTGTAGAAAGGCGATGACGGATGCTATCCTTATCCTAAGGGTTGCGGAAAGTCAGTGGATGGAGGTGGCCCAGTTCGTTCGTTGTTGTACTCATTGAGGGAAGCCTAGGTCCAGCAGTAACTTCTACAAGTTGTTGATGATAACGATGATGAAAGATACTAATCTACGTAGGTATCTTGAAACGTCACATCATATAGGAGAGTTTATTGTCAGATTTTTCTAGGCTTTGTCGCGTAAATTCACGATCTACATCAGTAGGTAGGTAGGTAGGTATCTGGGTAAGACGACGATTCATTATTAAATTACCCTTGTGATTTGACTGAATAAAAAAAACTATTGACTTTGGCTGTGGTAAGTCACCTAAATAAATAATGAATCTAGAATAGAAGTAAGACTTACCGGTTTAGGTAATTAAGCGAGCACCTTGGTAAGTACCGACTTATTTCGATACAACTAAATATACTAGTAGCACCGCGTCCGTCGCTTATCGTCTTGCCTTCTCACTTTCCACAATTGGACTGACGACGATATGTGGACTCAACCAACCGACCTTGCGTAACTCGCATTCCCTTATCTGGATACTGGCTGGGCGACATGACGACGCTGTAGCTCCGTTATATGCACAAATAATTCAATTGTTTATGATTCATTCATGTATGTAGGATAATACATGACCTACCTATTATTTTATAAGCATGTATGATATAAGTTTAACTAACATAGAATGCACTATAAGGTACAGAACTATAAGGTGTTGTAGGTATGCTAGATATGGTTCAGCATCCCGTTAACTAGCAAGTTTGTGCTAACGGATCACTAATGCATGCTGTGTTTTGCCTGATGACCTACATACCTGCACACATAGCTACACCTGGAACTGTAATACTGGCTGTGACCAATTGTGTAAAGATCTAGGTTTTCATTGTTTTGTAAAGCGGTTAACCGTTATTTATAAGAACGTAATTAATTTACTGAAGGAATTGAATAGGTAGGTTCTGACTTCTAAAATTCAGAGTTTTTATATTTCTTCCGGTAGGTAGAGCCCTGGCATAGTCAAGCGGTTTTTTTGAAAATATTTAAATGCTGGTATGTAGGTATACCTATAGGTAGTTATTATTAAGGTAGGTTAGTAGTTTACCTATTATATCATAAATGCGAATGTTAGATGCTTGGATGTTTGTTGCTAGAAATCTTCGTAATGCCAGGTTTTAAGAAATACATTTCGACCTCATTTAATATATCCTAGGAACAATACAATACAATCTCATATTCATTTATTCATGCTCAAATGTACATCAGCTTAGGTGTTACATCAAAGTAGCTGCAGGGGAGTACATGGACCCTGTAAGGGCGCTGCAAGTTCAGTCAATATTTATTTAAAATGAGATAATACTAATAGGTAACAAATTCTTAATTATGTCAAATAATACATAAATCTTAATTTATAAATTGATCTAAAATAATGATAGTAATTTGAAATGGAATTAAAAAAAAAAAAAATTTCACCTATCTACCTACTTATTCCTACCGTGCATGTCAATATTTTAATTAATACAATGTCCGGATACAAATTAAATAAAATCAAAGAAGTCAATGTTAAAAAACAAACAGATTTTACATAATCTACGTAAACAGTCACCCTATTATAACTAACCTACATGTCAAATTGAATTGAATTATCACAGGTACACTTTACAGTTTGTTAGAGAAAAATTCGTCAACACAATAATAAGCTTTCTTTAACAATGGCCTCGATTCTGTAGTACACTGACTAAACTAAATTTAAACTGTCGCTCTCTTTTACTGATAGTGCAAGCAAGAAAGAGATAGCTACAATTTTATTAGAGAGCGATAGTTTAAATTTAGTTTAGTCAGTGTACTACAGAATCGAGGCCATTATTGTTTTAAGTTGTTTGAGAAATTGTGTATCTTTTTCTGCCGATTTAATTCGCTCTGGTATGTTATTATAAATCCTGATCAGTTAAAGGCCGGGCTCTTGCCCAATCTCCTGAAATCGGCCTATGTTATCAGAACTAATCCCTATCGTTAAGATAAACAATGTGTAAATACCTAAGGCTATTGGCGTTTTAAATAAATAAATAACGGCTAAACTGAATAGGATGAAATTTTGAATTTATTTGGTTCCTTCGTGACCTAGAATAGGCTTCTTTCCGGGTTCACGCAGGCGAAGCCGCCAGTCAGCAGAGGCTAGTTTTCAATATTATAATTTAAGTAGGCACTTTTAAGAGGTCATTGATTTGGTCTATACCATGGGACACTACGTACAGCTGTATAATGATGACCATAGAAGACAATTAAAATACTGTCACAGACTTACTAGTATGTAGCTTTCATACTTTTATAAGAACTCAATGAAATGGGATTGGCTATTATTTACATTCCCTGGCTGTGCATTGCCTACAACAATTACACAGAATAGTTCGTTTGGGAAGGATAATAGCTACGTTACAAGTGTCGAGCTCGACTAGGCGGTGTGTACGGCTCGAATTTTATGACCATGACATAGATTTTATAATACTAGTAGGGTAAGTACAGCCATCTCTAACTAGTCTGTGGCACAGTCAGATAAAGCCAGCAGTGGCATGGTATAACAGGCTGGACTTTCCCTACCTGTTAACTTACAACGTTTTACAATGACAGGCCGTATAACAACAGGCTGTACTTTAGCGTAGCGTTACATTCTCTTTGGGCTGTACATTATCGTCTCCCAAATAATTTCAATAAATTTTTATTCTTTTTTTTACTTCATCATTGTTTGTTTACTTATTATAAAATTACTCTTTTTAAGTTAACGTTGTGGTTATTTCATCATAAGCGTAGTAAGTCTGACGATAGGTCCCAACTTCCCAAGTTGCTATCGTAATTCGTGTAAATCTTAACAAAAGTTATCAGTAAGTTGAGTTTGGAATTAGATAAATAAAAACATTTACAATAAATTTGGACTGGGCGTTATTATATACCTTAAAATATGGCTGGATACTTTGAAGAGATGGGATGGAGAGAGCTGCAGGATGGAGAGCAGCCCGACCATCTCCTACACATGGCCAGATTTCTTCTGGACTCCGGACTCTATGACGATAACTTCTCCGGAGAATGGCCCAGGTTTGTGCATGAAGGCCAGCGTAAATGAAAGCGGTGACGATCAACTTGCGGGAAAAGTTTACCTACCTGTCAAGATAAAGATTGCTACCAGTATACATATTATGCTCCACCAGTATACATATTATGCTCCACCAGTACTGCAGCTTTTGCGTGGTTACATTTTTCTTGGGCATAAGGGGAATAATGTTTATCTTTACTTTCTGGGTGATCAATGTTTTACATGTTTAACATTGATCACCCAGAAAAACTTTCATAATTTCTGAAATGTTCTTTAACAATAGATAAAAAGTAGCCTGTGTTTAGTGTTCTACATCGAGATCTGTAACTATTCTGTCTATGGTTCCGCTGTGACAAAGATTATCATACTTTTGCAGGAAATTTTTTACTACAAAAAACTATCCCTTTACAGATTGCCACCTCCTGCAAGCAAAGATTCTGTGAAGAATCTACCTGAAGTTACCATTGAAAGTGATGATCAAAACTGCCCCATATGTATAAAAACATTCCAGGTTGGAGACAAGGTGAAACAGATGCCCTGCCAACATGTCTTCCATGCCACTTGCATATTGACTTGGCTAGAAAGAGTGAGTAATTTTTTTACAAGTAATTTAAACATAGGGTGGACACCCCTGAGAACTTAAAGGTTGCAGAAAGTTGGTGGAAGGAGGTGGCCTAAAACTATTTAAATAATAATAAAATATAAATAAACACCCAACAGTGACTCTACTTAAGTATTCTTTGTGTTGTGGGTATGAAAAACTAAGAGAACCATGGTACCATTTGTCAAGGCACACTTGGTTGAGGCCTAGGTCTAGCAGTAGACATCTACAGACTGTATATTAATACATTAATTATCGAGCAGTTCTTAAAGCAAGCTTTACTATTGATTCTTTCTTTTCAGACAAACTCATGCCCATTCTGCCGTCATGAGTTGCCAACAGATAATGAAACTTATGAAGCATTCAAGAAAGAAAAGAAGCGTGCAGAGCAACGTAAAGAAGATTTGGAAACACTTCATGATTCTATGTTTAGCTAACCAGGTACATATTTATGTAACCATTATGTATGATCCATGTAGCAAATTTAACTTTTATTCCAAATAGTTTATAAGAAAATGGTTTGATGATCTCATGTTCTAGTTTATTCATGGTTATTTGGTTTTGTGCTATAACACACTTTAGGGAACTCTAACCAAAACATCCCATGAATTTTGACCTCATGGCTGAGTGGTTACAGCACTTGCATGCCAAGTGGGAGGTTGTGGGTTCGATTCCCAGGTTTTTTTTTGGATATTATAATCTTGTTTAATTATGTTTTTGTATAATTGGGGTCATGGAGCAGTAGATAAAATATGTTTGTTATAATTATTTATAGATTTATGCTATTTTTTAAATTATTAAAAGTATTTTATGTCAGAAATTGTTTTAATTGTTGTGTGTATGGGACTACCAAATTATTTTCTGTTCTGTATGCTGTAAAGTTTAACTTGTTTAGTAAATATTGGCACACAGCATGGCCAAATAACCACTTTGTTTACATGGTACTGAATTGCAAAGATATATAATTAGAGCCAATTGGAATAGGGCAAACTAAAATGTAGAAGTTATTTCCTCTACAAACTAACTAGTGAAGTTGGTATTGAGATGTATTTTGACTAATTATAGTGGTTATTTCCACTGTGGTATTTTGTAATGTGATATTTTCTTTTGACAGAACCTGACTGGTTTGACCATTTGACAGACTTCTCGAACCATTTGTACAAAGATTTTGAACGCTGCATTTGTATTAGGAATTAAACGGGATAGAAATCTTTATTTGTAAATGGCTTATAGGAACTAACCACTACACAACCAATATGTACATAACCAATAGTACACAACCAATAGTAAGACGCACAGATTAAGAAAAATTGATCTTAAGTAAATGGCTCTGGAGGACTGTCAAACTGGACTGCCACAGATCAAAAAGTAACATCCAGGTTTTATTTGCAAGATTTACATTTGTGGTTCTAATTTCTATCCAACCAACTGGATGGTATCTCCAAATTTGAATACCCATCAAACTATTATGACAATGTCATACAAGTTAAAATTTAATGTGATCTAAAATGAAAATGATTTGTTTTTCCAAAAATATAGCATAAATATCAGAAAATGAATAACAAAAAACCGTAAGTACTTGCATTTTTTAAACTTTTGAATTTTATTTGTAGACTTTACAATGTTTTATATTTTTGGCTTTTACCTAATTACTTATGTTTAATTTCAAATGCCTATTGTTTTCTGTTTTGTTTGTAGGAACTGCAAGTGTCCTTCGAAATTACATAACGTATGTAAGCATACGAAGGTTACCGACTGTAAGGATGTTGCAGAAATCATTGAAGCTCTTACATTTAATGATGAAAGTAAGTCACTCCTAAACACTTGATAATATTAAATAAACACTCAACAGTTACATATACATAGTCCTGACCCCATAATAGAATTCCCTGTGTCGTGGGTATCTGGAACTACGAGTACCGTGGTAGGTACCACAACACTCGGACCTTAAACGAATATCTCTTGTATCTCAGCCGACTACTCAGCTACCGAGCCACGGGTCGGCGTAATTAGGCAACAGAAAAACCATAGAGGGAGCTAGCCCGCCTTCTGTTCCAAAGACGACCTCTAAAGTGCAGTGGGTAAAGACGCAGATGGTTGCGGGTTCAATTCCCGCCGAGACAAATGTTTGTATCATCTGCAAATATTTGTCTCTGGTCTGGTGGTTTTCTATGTATAATTATGTGTGTATTTATAAGTAGTATATCAGTGATGTAGGTCCCATAATACAAGCTCTGCTCAGTTAGGGGCTAGATGGTGCTCTGTAAAAATGTCCAGCATTTTTATTTAAAGTTTGTAGGTTTATATCTGGCAGATAGGCACTTATTAGTCTTTTCTAGCTGAAGGATTCATCGTAAAGACGCTCGCCGCTAGGTTTGATATGAGATTTAACTTATTGAGTTAGTTCATATTGGTAGCAATTCTGTACACATCATCTTTTATAGCAAAATTAAATTTGGCAGAAGGTACTAAAATATCTCTTTTATTTCAATCTATTAGTAAAAGAACGGTAACAAATTTAGGGCTTAAAGGTTAGTTTTAGAAAATACAACACAGGATCGCTATTATCAGCTTCAGCAAAACTATGGCGATATCGACACTAACGATTTTTTTTGTCAGCGTGGTCACGTGGTCATCCCGTAAGCGTCACGGTTTTGCATCATTTAATTGAATGTTTTACGTTCGATTTCGTATCTATAACTACTATTTGATGTACTAGTTTGGCAACTGTCTGCGCCTTAAGAGAACATGACGGGATTTTATAACGGTTTGATTTCGAATTTCAGGTTCAAGAAAAGAAAAACGGTCCAAGCCACCAAAATTCAAAACCAAGCCGTTCAAACCGCGTCATTTCAAAGATACATGTGTGCCCATGGTCCCTTCTATGCATACAAGGTACGACATTGAATCAACTTAAACCTTACCTACGTATTACTTTTCCTTAGGTATAGAATCCAGAAAAGGCTGTGACATGAGTCACCTAATTTATGCCGTTTTAAAATGATCTTTGTGATTTTAATCCTACCACAGATATATCCTACTTTTTATATTAAGTATACATAAATGCGAAAGTATGGTTAGAAAGAGTGGTAAATCTTCATAACAGCTGAACCGATTTGGCGGCTGCCTGCGCCGCTCCATCGTCACATGTTTTTGCGACACGCTGTAAATTTAGTAATACATTGCTAGCCACGAACATCATATATGTCGCGCCCATTCGGCGGCGGCAATGGACAGTACACAACAAGCGGCGGCGGCATCGTTGCCCTTTGCCCATCAAAAGCTTCATGAAAATCTTCACACACTGCAACCTCTCCCAACCTTCAGTTATTGGTTCTTATTCTACGATTCTTGTGCCGTTGCTTTGATAAATGATCTTACATTTCTGTCCTTTCAGATTACGTTATATCGGCCATTGTGCAGTAGATCCTCCAAAAACCTCAGGAGCCAGGTTGGTAGCATTTTAATTATTACATAATATACTTGTTTATGGTTACACAAATAACGACTTTAGGTTTAACTGGTTAGTTTCTATTTGGAATCAACTTAATAAAATACCTAATCTTAATTTGGGAACTCGTTAAAGTCGTTTCTAGTACACTTTCTGCTAAAAAAATGCCCATACCTACATTATAAATCTATCATGGTACTCTTAGTTCCTGATACCCACGAAACAGAAAATCCTATAGTGGTTTCACTATAAATAAAAATAAATAATGCTGGACAATCCACACAGCATCATCTAGCCCCAAGCTAAGCAGAGCTTGTGTTATGGGTACTAGATGACTGATATACTTAATACAATACATTTCATAGATAAATATTTTTTATTATACATAGAAAAGACCCAGAACACCCAGAACAAATATTTGCAGATCGTACAAACATTTGTCCCAGGGCGGGAATCGAACCCGCAACCTCCTGTGTCGCAGGCGGACCTTCGCCCACCGCGCCACATCGGTCGTCAATGCTGTATGCACTATGTAGTGCTGAAGTATGTATGCTATTTATTTATTTTTAGAAGAGCATACGGCGGATTCGACTTCAACTCGACCTCCGAAGAAGATGAAACGACCAGCGGTATCTTACGGACGGGAAAAAAGCAGAAATACCGCAAGAGGGTGCGGTACTTTGACCTGTTACCTGGCGATATTATGCTGCCGACGCCTGTTCCCGTCATAAAACACACCGCCTCTGATAAGTCTATATTGAACGTAAGTGCCTTTTATATCAAACATTCTACTTGATAGGTACGAGTATTCTCAAAGATCTACGCACTGAGACCTGATTAGGATATCCATTATGAAGAATACAGTCGTGAACGTGTTTTTTTTTGCCTCTCATTTCAATAGTATGAAGAAGTAGGTACATTTTGTAAAAAAATAGATAGAAGGTAGAAAATACTTAATTGCATACCAAATAATACATCAGCTTAGATAAGTATACTACAAACATTGACAAAGTTGTACAATTAGCGGTCTTATCGCTAATTAGCGGTCTTAGTGCAAGCAGGCTTAGGTGCAGCTGATTCAAGTTCGTAAAGCTGTCTTAATTACTTAGGTCGGAAGTCCGCGGACTAGTGGTGACGTGATCCAAGCTCAACGAGCATCTGTCAAGCCTGGGGAAGTGAAACCGCCGCTACCGGCCAAGTCGGGACATGAGTGAGCATTACCTTTACTTTCTCTCACCATCAGCGTACATTTTGGGTAGCTCAATCATTTTACTTCCTCACACTATCAGCATATAGTTAGGGTAGCTCAATCCTTTTATTGTCTCATACTGTCAGCATAAATTTTTGGGTAGTTTAATCATTTAACTTCCTTACACTATCAGCATATAGTTAGGGTAGCTCAATCCTTTTATTGTCTCATACTGTCAGCATACATTTTTGGGTAGTTTAATCATTTAACTTCCTTACACTATCAGCATATAGTTAGGATAGCTCAATCCTTTTACTGTCTCATACTGTCAGCATACATTTTTGGGTAGTTTAATCATTTAACTTCCTTACACTATCAGCATATAGTTAGGGTAGCTCAATCCTTTTACTGTCTCATACTGTCAGCATAAATTTTTGGGTAGCTTAATCATTTTACTTCCCCACACTATCAGCATATAGTTAGGGTAGCTCAATCCTTTTATTGTCTCATACTGTCAGCATAAATTTTTGAGTAGTTTAATCATTTAACTTCCTTACACTATCAGCATATGGTTAGGATAGCTCAATCCTTTTACTGTCTCATACTGTCAGCATAATTTTTTGGGTAGCTTAATCATTTTACTTCCTCACACTATCAGCATATAGTTAGGGTAGCTCAATCCTTTTATTATCTCATACTGTCAGCATACATTTTTGGGTAGCTTAATCATTTTACTTCCTCACACTATCAGCATATAGTTAGGGTAGCTCAACCCTTTTATTGTCTCATACTGTCAGCATAAATTATAGGTAGCTCAATCTTTTTACTTCCACACACTATCAGCACAGATTTTGGAAAGCTCATCCTATTACAAAGTACATTTTAAAGCTACGAGCGCAACTCGCGTTCCTAGGTTTGAAGTACGTATAAAATGTTTATATCATCAATTTTCGCATATGCATATCTTGCATATGCGAAAATTGATGCCACAACAAAAAATCAATCAATCAAAGCCAATATTTTGGTTACGTTGATTTATTTTTGTTTCAGCCTTTTCAAGCCCCACAGTGGAATTGTCATCAATAGAGACAAGGAGTTTGTTCCCGATGTAGTCCATGCTCCAGGCCCTAAGAATATTCCCAGGTTTGCACTTAGAACTTAATGGTTGCCATAGGTTATAACATTTCTCTGAGAAAAAAAATAGAAAACAGACAGCCCATTCGGTCGCTTCGCTAAACGGCAGGCGTATCGTAATACGTGTCGAAACCATCGCATTTACTTACATACATGCTATGGTTTCCCAAGTTGAAGCCGCAAGACGCGAAACAAGTCGCTTGCCGTCCAGCCGGGGTATAACATTTTTATCCGCGACGGCAGAAGAAGGCCCTGTATTCTTTTTTTAGTCTGTTAATTACCATTCATCTTAGAAGCGGCTTATCTTTAATTGCAATGTGTTTTTTTGCAATCGATTTGTATATTATCTTCAAAAGATGGTGTTTAGACAGGTTTGAACGTCACAAGTCACTAGGGGGCCCTGCAATCAATGATGGAGTGTGAAACGGCGCTACCGATTATCATGAAGTTTTTTGAATTCGTTTTGTATGAATTCAAAATGTTTTTATACCTTTTAATGCCATACGGTTTAATTAACTTGTTTTATAATTTAGTTAAAAATGGTTTCCTGTCTTTGTGATTTCAGGGACAAGACGGGCAAAGGAAAACCGTGCCACAAAGGAGGGTAAGACTAAATAAGTCACATTTCGTATTTGGGTGTCTTAGAATATATTTCGTATACCTCGAAGGGATATCATTTTACACTTCATAGGTTTCAAGTTTTGTCCTAAGACTTTTCGATATAAGGCTATTTTCATTGAATAAATTAGTCTTAAAATTCTGCTGTTTTCGATAAAAAGACAATAAATCTGTTGTCTAATATAGGTACATAACCCGATGTCAAACTATTTATCAATTTGACATCAGACTTCAGGGCATTAAGTCAAGCACAAATAGAAAGATGTTGATTCAAGTGCGGTACATACAAACTATGTATTTCAAAATATTTAGATACCATGAAAAAAAAAACTTTCTACTATTTAATGAAAATTCGTCCACTTCAAGAATAAGCCCCTTTTGGGATAACATACAATATTCTTAGAGCTGAATATCAGCATTTGTACAGTGGTCGGGCATAGCCGACTCCTCCCTGTTTTTTTTATAGATCTCGGCACAGATATTATATTACGTCGCGGTAAAATAAAGCTCAAATTCTCAGTGTCGCCACACTTAGCTTTCGTTGGTTATTAGCCACTTATCTGCTGATGGTGGAAAGGGCTCATAAACAATTTGCACATTAATCTTTCAGAGTTTGCGGAAAGAAAACGTGCAAAAGAAAAAAATGCCGGTAAGTTTATATCATTATTATCAGCATTATTATTAATATTGTATTGTTCTCCGTTGTAGCAATAAACAGATAACGCTGGATAACAGGGGCTAGACAAATACCTCACGCTTAGTATTCCTTTTACGCTAACGCAAAGATTTTTTAAAATCATGGCAGCAGGAACGTGACTTTTCCACTGCTAATGTAGCCATACAATTAAATCTTTCCGCAGGCGTTAACGTTAACAGGAAGTGGTATTTATCTAGACACCCGGTTTGTCAACATAAACAGTACTACACACGCCAGGCAAAGACCATAGAGTGCCAGAATACCGGGTGCCGAAACAGTAACCACTGATTCTCGTTATTATATCGCTATTGTAACGGTGATTATAAATAATAATTATTTTTTGGCTTATTTATTATTCATCACATCACAGATAATCAAAACACTACTAATTGACTAGTTCAATTACGATTTGGTTAAATGTTTTATTAATTTAATATTTTTTCACAGCAAAGCTATGAAAAAGAAAGGCAGAGGCGGAAGGTGAGGCCACCATTTAATTTAATCGACCTTTATCTGTACAGCATACTCGCTACCAAATAGCAGACTGGTTGTTCTTTTACTGATAAGTTAGGTTAAGCAACGTCCAACACGGTCGAAACTTGGATGGGTAACCCTTAGTGGCATTTAGAACTGAGGCACGGAATGGTTAATAATATAAGGTGGCGCAAAGGTTGAGTTTTATTTGTCAGTGTGATACACACGCGTTTTTATAAGGCTGCCTCTATGGACCGTTTTAGCAACTCATTATTTATCACCGTTTTTATCGCAAAAAGAAATGTGTCAGCAGTATGAATTTCAGCTCCCAAACGGATAGATCAATTTTTAACCGTTTATTTTAAAGGGATATTTAATCGGGATAGGCTTATTGTTTTTACATCACTAGGGCTAGGGATCACTGCAATACATGTAATAATGTGAAACGGCCTAACCGGTTGCAATGCATTTTTCTACGACTTCAAGAAATGCTGGTTCTGAGTTTCTGCAATACATGATGAAATGCATACGACGGGGACTTAAATTTATTTTTAAATTAACTTGTATCCTCATCTTGTCCTTGTCCCACATTACGTGGGGTCGGTACAACATGTTTTCATGAAATTAATTTGTATACAGGGTGTCTAGACAAATACCACTTTCTGTTGGCGTTAACGCCTGCGGAAAGATTGAATCGTATGAAAATGACATTAGCTGTGAAAATGTCACGTGACTTCTGCCTTGACAAATTTTCGTTAGCATGAAAGGAAAACTAAGCATGAAGTATTTGTCTAGACCCCAGATCAAAATTTGTTTAACGCTTTTACAGTTGAGGCGGTGATATATTGTCTGTGCCCATTTATCTTCGAAACGCTTATCAGACTGTACTGCGGTTTTTTGCTATCGATTCGTAGGTCGGCAAGGATGGTTCTTAGTTAGAGTTTGTAAATTGATAGATTGATGGAAAATGCTTTATTGCCCAATATAAAACAAGTACTTAGGCGAACTTAATGCTAATTAGCATTTCCTTCCAGCTAACCTCTGTGTAATGAAGAGTGGGGCGGGGACTAGGGGCGCTGCAATCGATGATGGGAAAACACGTCTCAATTCTTTATCAACTTATAATTTTAATAATTTTGTTCAGGTCCGATATTCCGTACACTACCCTGGGAGTGACGGACGGTAAGCCGAGAGCGAAAGGCACACAGAAACATCTTAAAGACGACGATTCCATCTGCGGCCTGGACGAGATACCGAGGCCTGAGCACGTTAGTACTCTATTTAATAAATATTCAGATTTATATCACCACTAGCTTCTGCCCACGGCTTCGCCCGCGTGGTACCCAAATAAAAAGTAACCTATGTGTTATTCTGATGTGTAAGCTTATATTACTGTAAAGTTTCATCAAAATCCGTTCAGTAGTTTTTGCGTGACAGAGTAACAAACATCCATCCTCACATACTTTCGCGTTTATACTAGTAGTAGGATTACCATTAGCTCTTAGAACCGACTACCGCTGGGGAAGAATGCCGACCACGAACCGAACTATGAAGTGTGGAGGATTGATATCCCAATCACGTTCAACAATCATGCGTTTGATAGTATGATAGGCTGGGGTCAATTGAAACATGTTAATCGAATGTATTGTTTACTTATGTATTCAAAGGTCAAAGTTTTAGTTTCTTTCTTATTTCTTAAAGCCTAATCATGGTAAGTTGGTACACAATTCTTTGATTTTATGTAACTCAATTATTACCTATATTAAGTAATCCTCATAAAATCTTGTGTAAAATACCGCGGTTACAAATAAAGATTTACCTATTATTTTTATTACGATTAATGACTGTACTATCCCGCGAATGATAGTAAGGTAGGCTAAGGTCAATTGAAACATAGGTATTTATCTAAGTAGATGGATTAGGCAGTAAGGTGCGTGCGGCATTTCTGTTTCAGTTATACTTATAAGTAGGCTGTTCTAACTTATATATTATTATTACTATTCTCATAATTTATCCCACCATCCTAACTTACAAAATTGGTTGTATTTTTTTACGTCGTGCTAAATAAATGTTTTCTTTCTTCCTTTCTTTCCATCTATGACTCCCCTGCGAACTCGACTTTCACGACCTTTGACGACCTCTGTGGCTGTGTGAAAAATGACCAACATTAATTTTTATTTACAGGTTCAACTACCAGCTGATTTAAAACGAGGCACACTACAAACTCATTCCCTCACTGTGCTGCCTTGCACCAAGGAACGGAAGCCAGAGATACACTATGGAATTCTCACGGGATCATTCAATATGTATGACAATAAATTCAGTAAGTATTTCCTTTTACATCCAAAAAACAATAGTCATGACCCCACTCTAGATTCCCTGTGTCGTGGGTATCAGAAACGACGAGTACCAGCACCACAGCAATCAGATCCGGAACAATTATCTGCAGGATATGCAAACATTTGTTCCGCAGCGGGAATCGAATCCGCACCTCATGCGTCTCTGCCCGCTTATGCACGAGAGCACAAACAACAAACGCAAAATTTCTTCGGATTGTCCAGACTCAGCGCCCGGACCGATTAGGTACAGCCAATAAAAAAAGTGTTTAACAAAATCCTGTCAAGCTGCGCCCTGGCAGCATACGTTATTTTTACGTAAATTTTATTCTATTTCACCATATGTTTTTACCCGTCTTGGTACTCGATAGATAAGGTTTCCGAGGTCCGGGTGAACTCCTGGTCTATATACTTGTGTTGTGTAACTTTCACGGTACCGTTACACAAAAGTTTTGCACACTTTTGCATCATTGGTTATGATCTACCCCTCACCACTATGACGGTCTACCCCCTCATAATCCCCACTACTCCCACAAGGGGGTAGTGCTGGTGGGCATTATAAAACTAACTCTTGTTTTTAATGAGTTTGATTCTTATTCCAGGCGGAAGATCGAAAGGTCGGCAAGCGTTGACAATGAGCGTGATGGCATACTGTTTAGCATTTCACTACCATCCGAAGCAGTGGACCATGAAACTCGTCGATAATCTGGTGGATGCTGGCGACCAATGGTTAGTGAATTATTTAATAATCTCTGAATACATAATAAGTGTTAGACCTCGTAGATGTAACAAAAAAAACACGCTCATAGCTGTAATCCCCATGATGGAGATTCTCAGACCCATACTCGGAAATTCGGAATACAGATCTGTGAAGTTACCATAGTAGGGGGTTGTCACAGGCACGTCCAATGCCCGCCTCAGATCAATACTCGAAAATTCAGAATACAGATCTGAAAATTGCAAAGTAGGGGGTAGTCACAGGCACGTACAATGCCCGCCTCAGATCAATACTCGGAAATTTGGAATACAGATCTGAAAATTCCAAAGTAGGGGGTAGTCACAGGCACGTTCAATGCCCGCCTCAGATCAATACTCGGAAATTTGGAATACAGATCTGTGAAGATATCAAAGTAGGGGGTAGTCAGAGGAACGACCAATGCCCGCGTTTTGCGAGTAGTTAGCGTTCCACGTGACAGGTTGAAAGCCCATCGCCGAGATTTCAAACTTTGCGAAACTTCACTTGTAGGTACATTCAGTGCCTAGAAAAAGTCCACGATCACTCAGCGGTCCAAGGGATGTGTGAAGTTCTGCCTTTCGGCAAGAAGCAGACCCTCGTTCTGAACGGCAAGAGGATGCAGGTGCTGCTGGGCGAGCCCGACATCGTCGGCTACACCATGTCCCTAGACCCCACCGTCTATAACCTGTGCCGGGGGCTGAAGGCCTTCTTCAAGGACAACCGCGCCGGCATCATGCTTTCGAGGTTAGCTTCAACCTTGTTAACCAACAAAACAAACGGACGGTCAAGTCTAACCTTTGATTCTGATGACAAGTTCTATGAGAACATGTGTCAAAAAGCGTTGATTAGGACTCATCGTGGGTGTAGCGTGTTCCATCGAAAGGCACATACCTATATCAACCCACCGTGGACCGCCCGCGCGCCCCGCGCCCCTCGCTTCGATCGACACGACATGACCACCCGTTATTGTGTTGGTGAACTTGAGCCTAAGGTAACTACCTAGGAACTAGGAAGTGACAGAAGTGACAAAGACACAGAAAAAAAAATGAAGAGGTACCTATCAAGACGTCCTTGTTTCGACCTAGGCTATTAGTAAACTATTCTAATGCTCTTAGAAAGATCATTAAACAGTTGATTTACTAAACATTGCTCTGTCTATTTCTGTTACCTATGTGACATTTCAAGTTAAAGAAGAAAAAAAAACAACAAATCTTTTTATGTAAGCATGTAAATATATAAAATCGTTGTGTGCCTGGCTATCAACGCACAGCCAAAACATTAAATAAATAAATAAATAAATGCTGGTCATTTTTCACACAGCATCATCTAGCCCCAAAGTAAGCAGAGCTTGTGTTATGGGAACTACATGACTGATATACTACTTATATATTTTTTTTTTGTAAATACATAAATATTATACATAGAAAACACCCAGATCCTGACAAATATTTGCAGATACAAACATTTGTCCCGCAGCGGAAATCGAACCCGCAACCTTCTGCGTCTCAAGCGGGCCTTCGCCCACTGCGTCACAGAGGTCGTTAAACACAGAGGTCATAGAGACCTGAAATGACCATTGAAGGTTCGCGTAGTTCCTGATGGCTACGACACAGGGAATTCTAGTGTGGTGTCAGGTCTATGTACATTTTCAGTCATGTACATGTTATGTACATTTTGTGTCAGTTGGGTGTTTATTATTATTATAAAGACAGTTCTAACAAGAGAGAGGGTGTACTAACAAGACATTTTCCAAAATCACACCACTAGATGGTATCGCGGGAAGATTGAGTTTGTGTTGAAAAAACATAATGCGATCTATGTCGCGAGGCGTGAATCGTTTTCTTTCATACTTTATGTTGTTCAGGTTAAGTAGACAGGCCTGTTCACTCAACTTTATCTGGATACGAGGTATTACACACCGACGGACAGACAGAAAAACGGCTACGATTAAATAAGGGTTGAATATTCCGGAAACGAGTGCATACTTGTCTATATTTTTTTGCACTTCGTAGGTACCCAATAGGGAATCCTATTGCTTCGGCAATTGATTTGCTTAAATTCTTTTCAGAGTTCTGAAAGTGGTGATATGGAAAGACAGAATATGCTATTACATTTTCGACCCGGCCGGCAGAGACTCCAGAGCGTTCTCGAATTTCTCGAATGGCTGCGCCGCCCTTGTAAACGTGAAAGACCTCGAATCCGTCGCAGAAGTGCTTCTGGCTCGAAGCGTCTTAGAAGACCAAAAGTTCGTTCTAGCACCCGTCAAAGTTCTCAAAATGATCGACGAGAAATGCGACGAAGATTTCGAATCCGATAAAGAGTTAACGCAAGCAGAAAAAGCCATGATGGGCTACAGAATTTTGAACGAAAACTGCGCGATCGTAAACGCTAATATGCATTTGGGTGATCGATGTTTCGAAGATTGCAAATTCCGACAGGCGTTGCCGATAGCGATAGTCGCTATGACGTACGCGAAAATCTCGCCGCCGAATACATGGTTCACGAAAACCCTAGACAAAGTTCTACGTTTGGGGAACAAGTTGTTCATGGATTGCCTACACCCGAAAGTTATGATCGACATGTCTATTGATAACATTCCGAACAGTATCACGGTCGGTCCGTACGACTGTGAAATTATCATCTATCGTGAACGCGTCAAGGGCCAACTTTTCACTACAAAAGAGTGCCTGTTCAACATTAGATCGGGCTTGGAAGAGTTCTTCAGTCATGAATACAATAGCGGTGTACTAGACTTCAATAACTATATGTTGGCTGTTTGGAGGCAGAAGGACATGTTTTACTTATTCGATCCGTATCCGCGTACCAACGATGGTTTGAGGTCAGCGAGCGTTGGCAAAGCGTGTTGCTGGATGTTGCTGAACTCTGATACGATGGCTGAGGTGTTCACGAAGAACTGGGACTACTTGCCGACTACGACACAGTTCTGCATTCACGCTTTCAAAGTTCTGAAGCTGAAGAAAAAAGAACCTAAGGTAATTTCAATTATATTCAACCTAGAAAAATTTAGTACCTATAATTTTATTAAAGAACCTTAGGTTATTTTAATTTTATAAAACTTTACAGAGTTGCCGCATGAAATATTATACATATGTGTATAAAATTAGTGTGCTATAAACCGGTTTTCTATTTTACTTTTTTAAGTTAGCACGTCAATCTTCTATTTACTCTTATTTTTTGTGCTTAATAAAGAATTAAATAACCTACTTTATTCGTAATAAGTCTTTCTATCATGATTTTATGATGATAATAGAAAATATGTACTTAATTTTTACTAAAAAACGGGATATTTACCATGATTTGTGAGTTTGAATGTTTCCCGATATTTCGGCAGAGTTGCATGTACCATGATCACGGGAGGAACTGAAGTCTTTGCGGGTTTTGAATGTTAGAGGCAGATAACTTTTAAATTATAAATACGTACTTAACATATTTCATAATGCATCTAGGTAACATCACTAATTGCTTACCTTATCCGGTGGCAATGTACCTATTAATTGTAGCTAACTCTTACCTCATTAACCCGCCACCTTATTTATAAAAGTGGGATAATATGTTATTGACCTTATTATTAAAACATGTGTTATATGATTAACACATGTTTAATCATATAACACTAACGCAGTTGATTGCAAATAAACAATTGCAAGATTTACACAAAAAAAATCACGGACGATGTCGTGGGCCGTTCCTTAATCTCATATTTTGGTTACAGCAAATAGTTTGCACTCTGAGCGACGAGCAATTGCCGGGTGCGAGGGGAAAAGGCAAAAGGAAAGTGCTGCCAATGAGCCAAGCACAAGGCGACGGCAAGGAGATATACCATGACGTCCTACCGGATGATACCTTGGATGAAAGAACTGTTGCTGGGGTGAGTCGTTGCTTTTACTTTTCGATGGACTTTCCAGCTGTCGAATTCGTTCTTTCTCCCGCCTTAATTGTACACTAGGATAATTTTACATAGGCATAAATAGGGCGATTTTACTGAGCAACCTTGGTAGAAATGGTTGACTAAATCATCAGACTGAGATTCAACTAATCAAATCTTAGTGATTTATTGTGGTCTGAAAGCGGCAAGATCGCAGATTTTTGGACGTGTTATGTGACATATTTCTGCTGGCAGGCAGTAATGCTAGCATTGCTGTGTTCCGGTTTGAAGGGTGCCAGTGCCAGTGAAGTTACAGGTACATGAGTCTTTTCACCCGTTTGTCTCAGGGTCGGCAATGCGCGATTGATAGCTCTGGTGTTGCGAGCGTCCATAGCTTACGATAACGGCTTACCAACAGCTGGGCCGTATACCTGTTTCGCAGAGGGGTGGGCAGAGATCAAGGATTTCCACTTGCTACGATGCTGGCAGACCTATATCGCTTCATTCATCCTTATCAAATTCTTCATACAAACTCGGCTGTTTTGTGTACTTCTGACCTGGCCTTTCTCTAGAATGTCTCCAATTTGAACGTCAGAATACGTTTACTGAGGCCTTCCTCTTTCAACTATGCCATTCATGCTCGCCTTTTTCCACTTTAGTTGTATTAACAGACGAATCTAAGTATTGGTTTCAGAGTAATGCGTATTTAGCTGTGGGCCGTACTCACGGAGCTCTCTCCGTGAATAAAACGGCGTTGAAACTGAACATTTGGTTACGCTTCGGAGCAACTTCCGCACCTAAATACATATTGCTCTGAAACCAGTATTTCGTTCTCAGCCACAAGCAGACGAAGAACAAATGGGCGACATCATATCCCTAGTGGACAGTATACAGGAAGACTATCTGCCGCCTATACCTCTGCGGTACAAGAAGATGGCTCCTGAACCCTTAGAGCCGAGAGTCAGTAAGTGTTTGTTTGTTACCATTTATCTGCGAAACGGCTTAGCCGATTGAAATGCGGTTTCCTGCAATCCATTTACATGACGTCAAGGATGGTTAAACTTAATATTTAAGGTTAATTATAACAAGTCACTAGGGGGCGCTGCAATAAACGATAAAAAACATATCGGGTTTTTTAAATTTTGCAAAATTACACTTATTAACTTTAATAGGTACTAAGTATTTTTTGACGCGACATTAACGAAACGTTATATTCTTTCCGATTCGCTTTGTTGTACAGGGGGGCTAGACAAATACCACTTTAAAATTGTATGGAAATGGCAGCAAATGTCATTTCCATATAATTTTATCTTTCCGCGGGCGTTAACGACAACAGAAAGTGGTAGGTAAATACCTACCATATATATATGATATCCCCCTGGACACTATCAAAATTTGAGATCCTAAAAGATACGCAATGCGCTTATTGCTTGGACGATGAATGAACGAATGAATTAAAATACTTTATTGTACACCTTATGATATAAACAATAACACATTATGATAAAGTTACAATGGGCGGTCTTATCGCACAAAGCGATCTTTTCCAGACAAACTTTCTGATTTAGAATTGTTTGCGCAGTAAACCTCGATTCACCGACGGTGTCAGTGACGCAAGTGGTACCGCCGTGGCCGAAGCCGCGCGACAAGACGAACGAGCCTCCTGAGCCCGATCCGGACCCGGAACCGACCCCGCCCCCGACCCCGCCACCTATGCCGGTAAACAGCCTCATCGAGCTTGCCTCTTAGGCAACAACCATTTTCTTGTAAGATTTAATTGTATGGAAATGGCATTTGTACTAACACATGACATTATGTAACCTACTAACAAATTATGGATCAAGTTATCTGAATAAATAAATACATTATTATTATTAGTTGTCACGTGACTGCTGCCTGACGAATTTGCGTTAGTGTGTAAGGAAAATGTGGGATATTTGTTTATGAGCCTTTGTGTGCTGAAATTGATCAAGCTTGAGTTACTGAACACGCATGACAAGAAGAGGAGACGAAAATATTTGTCTTGATTTTTTGAGGGGAAAAACAAAAATATTTTTTCTCACGTTAAGCCCCTTTCCCTCAGAATAGGTTTTTAGTAAAAATTTACTTGCGTTGTTAGATTTTGCATATTATTTAAAGATATAATTTGACTATAAGATATAGTTTTCGTTTCACTCTGATTTTTGTTTCTTCAGGTACCCGAGGGAGGCGAAGAAGAGGTGAGTTCCATTGATTTACGTAACAACTTTTTAAACCAAATTGTTTACTGTGTTGTGTATGTAACAAATAACTTGTTGAGGAGGAAGAGGCAGCTGAAGAAGAGGAGGACGAAGACACAATAAAGCGTAAGAAAGAAGAAGCGGCACGATTAAAAGAGGAGGAAGAAGAAGCAAGAAGGAAAGCAGAGGAATTGCCACCGGCCTTGCCGCCGCCTCCGCCCTCACCGCAGCCCTCGCTTAAGGAAGTACCGGTAACCATCAACCAATCATATTCATCATCGACCAATGTTGAACTTTACAACTACCAATCAATCACAATCACCAATTAATCACTAAGTAGGTTCAATACATCATCAGTAAATCTGATCAAAGTCATATTGTGATTTAATGAATAAAAGAATCAAAATTCTTTTATTCATTAAAATCACAACGATCATTTTGAAACTTCAATTTGACCTATTAATCAAATTGACTTGATTAATATGCATCGTTATAAACCAATCACATTAGCAATGTATTATTTATTATCTTAAAACCATCGTATCTTCTTAAATTTCTAATGACCAATTATTTAATTACTACACCACTAATGAATGTTTTTATCATCATCAATCAATGCATCAAGTAATATCTTTATCAACCAGATCTAAATATCTTCATCGGATCAACTTTTACCAATGAATTGTTTGTCAACATTTCAGCTCGCTCCTATCCAAGTAGCTGAAGATGAGGTACAAACGCTACCCCCGGTCAACGTGGATCGCCGAATACTATTAACAGAAGACGCGCGCTACAGATTTAAGTTACGACAACTCAGAAAGAAAATGACACCACCCCTTTCAGAATCGCAGGTCGATGCCACGCCGTCCGAGGAACTAGCGAAGCCAAGCAATTTCCTTGAATTACCTGATAATACAGAAATCGTTCGAGGCTCATCCGCTGTAACCGAAGCGAACGCAGTCGATATACTACCATTCACGGCGATTATGGCAATCGTGACGTCATACAAGTATACCATCAATACTTGGGCGAGCGGAATCGTAAACTTTGTAGTCGACTCGGCGAAGAAGTTGTACCAGAATAAGCAGGAGAAGTTTCAGCTAGCGCCCGTGCATATCATACCGAAGATTGGTATTGGACATCAAGTGAGTTGACTGCCTCATTAGGTATAACTATAGCTCATTTTGACACATTTTGGATTAACCCCGTCTGGGGTTGATATGCTTGCGTATTTTCATATATAAGATGTAATAAAATAGTGATAATATGAGGCGTGCAGCTTTGGGACCCTAACATAGCGTGTTTTGTTAAAATGTGTTCTCATTTTCCAGGCTTACAACGCCAACATAGACGTGGTCGGAGAAGGTGCCACTTGGCAGCTAGAAGACGTACTAACGAGGAAGTTTCTCACGAAATACGACAGGGGCATGATAACTACGTCCAATTATAGCTGTGCGTTTTTCAAACGAAACGGACTTTATTACTTGTATGACGGAAGTGCGTGCAACGCCATGGGGCTTCGGGACGAGAATAATAAAGGCAAGGCGTGCTTCCTGCGGTTCCGCAGTTTACATGATCTTGTCACCAGGTAAATAATGAGTAAACTTCAAATTTATTATTATTATTTAAACAAGTAATGTCGGTCTGCTTTAGCAGTTCTATAGGTCCAGAAGTTGCTCATAAACTCGTCCTAGAAACTTCTTTTTTTGGGTAGAAAGAAACTTCTACTAGGTCCCACAGCTTATACATTTCTCCTATAAAAACAACACCTCTTCCAGGTTGCTCTTGGTTTAAGCCATGCTATACAGTTTTTCTAACGTTTTCCTTCACCATTGTGAGCTTGTTGATGTTGAAGTACCTATGTATTGTACAAATGCAAATTCGTACGATAGTTTGAATTATGATTATCATTTGTTCACAGAATATTGTACAACAAAGATGGCAAGACTGAGGATCAGCAATTCATTCTGAGCAGGATTTTAGTTAGGAGACTACTGACAGAGCCTCGGACAAAACTACCCGAAGATTATGACTACGAAACCGGATTGCCGAAGTCCAAGAAATCCAAGCCATCCATAGTCTCGTCCAGTAAAGGCTCCGATAAAAAGAGCTCAATAGACATTGATGAACCGAAGAGCCAAACCATGGTGGGATACCAACAGATCGACGGAATTTACAGAATAGAGGGAACAACTTCCCTCAAAGACCGGAAGGCCAGTTCAGACGTGAAGTCCTGCCACTTCGTCAGTCTCATAGCGATGCTCATGGCTGCGATGCACCCCATCAGGACTTGGGACCACGTCATGATAGACACTTGCATAGAAAAAGGCTTAGAAATACATGAAAAGGCAACAAACCTCAGCATTTGCGAGAAGAGAGTAATCAAGAACGTTATACTGGATGGGAAATTCATCAACATCAATATCAAGAAAATTATCGTCGTGAACGAAAATCCAGAGAAGAGATTGGAGCAGTATTTGAAAGCTGTACTGCGGAGGTTGCGCTATGTTATTATTAGATTCCCTCAGTGCAGTATGGTAATTTGTCAAACTGAGGGATACTACCACCTGTTCGATCCCTACCCGCCGCCGAGCGAGGACCCTCCAAAAAAAGACGAGCCCAAGAAAGAAGAGTCTGATAAAGAGAAAAAAGACAAGAAGAAAGAAGAAAAACCACCTTCAAAGAAGAAAGCCAGCCCTGTGGCCACGTGGACGCTGTACCGCTCCTTAGATGCTATTATACATAGAATTAAAAAAGTAGTTTGCGCCAAAACTGCGAACAATCCTGAATTCTACACATTCGAATTAACTTCAGTGAAAACTGCACCCCGCCACTCGGCTCTAAATTACAGACTGAGTCCATTGTTTAAACCAGACGACAATCCCAACTTACCCTATCTCAAACGCAGAAAACTACGGCCAATCGTCGACGAGAAAATGTATTGGCTGAACATAGAAACTATACCGTGGTCTAGGATGAATCCCATTAACGACTTAGGTTTCGAGAGGAAGACTCCTCAAACTTTATGGAAAGATTGGGACATTGAGTTTCCAGGTGATCTCTATTCACTATGGGGATCAGTTCACCCGTTGGACAAGAAGTTTGACGAAGCTCATCGTGGAAAGCAGTACCTTGCGACTTGCGTGGTAGGCATCGTCATGACCCAAGCGTGTAATCTCAGTGCATGGACAGGCAGCTTCCTCGATGGAATAGTCAACGCAGGTGACAAGTATCATAAAAAATGCATCACTAAAATAGGGAACAAGAAAAATTACGAAATTACCGTGCAGGATTTAGACGGCAGGTTCGATGACATGTTCCCGTACTCATTCTCAGTCAAGTTTGATAAGATAATATTTGGATTTGTGTACAACATGTTTCCGGATCGTTTTAACTTGAGCAAGGCGTTAGCATACTTCTTTGAAAAAAACAATTTGGGATTACTGACAAGTCCCACGAAAAACTTGTCTTTCGGAAGGGCTGGTGCCTCCTACTTTATGTATGACTGTCAGAGTTATGGGGCGCCTATATTCTGTCCAGGCCAGGGGGCGTCGTATATGTTGAAATGTGAGAGTTTGAACAGACTCATTTACTGCATGACTCTAACGTTGAATATCAGGAGACATGGCCAACAATTCCACTTGTATAGTGTATCTGTATCTCTTTCGGAAAGATCAAAATAAACGTAACTTAGTATATATAATTTTGGCTTTTGTTTTATTACAGTTATCTATTCCAGTTATCATTAGGTATCAACTTAATGACAGTACTTAAATTCCGGTGGCGTACGCGCGTAGCGTAGCTACTAATAACTTAAGTACTTATTAGGATAAAGAACAAAGTCAGAACATAAACAACCATAGGATACCAAAGCACTACTTTACCTACTTATTCACAGATTTTTATGAGTTTATTAAGGTGTATATCGAACTTAGTAGGGCCCCCAGGCGGAAGATGATACCCGCCTGCGAAGTACTTGCATAGTAACAGGAAGTGGTTATTCATACACACAATCATAAAACCTAATAGCTCCATGCTTATCGGTGCTGAATATATATAAAAATAATGAGGCTGATGGAAAGTAGTAGTACTTTTATATTATACCTATCAACTAGATTTTTATGATAACCTGTTAGCTTACCTACCTAATTAAAGTTATAATACATTAATGTGTAAGTACCAAAAGCATTACATATATTGTATTTTTAGGTAGGCACCTATAGGTTTTGTTTATTTTTTTATCTTGTGGTGTTTAAAGTATTTTAATTCTTTACATAGGTTTTGAATTGAAGGCGAGACATGGAATGAACTCTTGTAATATATGAATAGGTACTGGAATACTATTGTAGGTAGGTAGGTACTAAATATCAGGTGTTCCTCATGGACCAATCAGTATGCACAACTAGTTTTGCCATCCCAAATATAAGTTCTGTTATACACAACTGTGTTCCTTACATAAAAATGTTCCATATCACATCACCCTTTCTGGGCGGTCATAAAAAAAACCTAACAACCTATCCAAGTCAGATCTGCCCAGGAAGGATTTTTCAGTTTTGCCCAGTTTTGTCTACTAGAACTAATATTTGTGCAGCATTTCTGATGACACAGCTAGTTGTACATACGGATTGGGCCACTAGAAACTCTAAATATGGATGAATGGGTTACTACAAGAATAAAGGTTGACGGACTGAATGCTCGGCTATGAAATGAAATGCAGCACTTGTCAATACTGACATTATATTCCTGCTTATTTTAGCTACATACTTAAACTGAATAATTGTATCAGGTCATTTAAGGTGATGCAACATGACCCTTTGTTTTGAACTTGATACGGTACATTGAACTGGAGTCTACATATCAATCTATCCATGGCTTGGTAATAACTAGAATATACACAGTGGTGGGGCTGTGTTAGCTTTATACATATTAGTTGTCATGACAATCAATCAATAATTATTACATTTTGAAATCATCAAGTCATGCATCTACTTGATTCAACTCCTTTCTACAGCTTACCAGTTGTAAACAAAATAGAATTTCTAGAACAGTCCATTAGCTACCTAAGATTTTTATAGGGATTTAAAAGATAAATTACCATTATCATTGCATGAATGATTTTATTGTAACTGTAAAAACCTTATACATAATGTACTGACAAATTAAAATACTAGCAAATCCCTTGAGACTTCACTCAAGATCTGGTAGATTCTCATCATCGGAGTCCTCTTCTAAGTCATCGAAGGATGGCTTGGCAGCTGCAAGGTCTCCAGCGCCGGCTCCTGGGCCTCCCATTGATCGAAGCATCTCTTCAATATCGTAGTCTTTGTTGCCTTTTCCATCTTCATCCACATCATCTTCATCTGTCCATTTGTTGAAATCAATCTTTAGATAGTGTGGTTTCTTTTTGTCCTTCGTCAAGGAGGGCCAGTATGGAGCGTCTTTTTTCTCCTTGCGAAGAATTATTTCTATGCATCTACCTTTATTGACGAAGGCGCTAGTTTCAGGAACTACAGCATCGTAGAGAGGTATGGTTACTTCATAACCTTTATTGTCTTGGGTATTGACACCTTTGAAGTAAACTGATTCCTTTTCAATTTTGATAATCGGATCTTTAGACTCGATGCTTACCGTGAGGAAAACGTCTTCCTTGCGCTGAGCCCATAGAACAGGAGGAGGCACTGCGGTTTCGTTGGACATGATGGCTTGAGAGATATATTCTTGTGAGAAAAAATGCTCCTGAGAGAACAATTCACTTCAAATCGATTTTTGTAGACTAGATTCACGATTGCAACGAAACTCACGAGAATTCTTTTTTCGACACCGCTGTCTCGCCGCAAAATTTCTTTTGGAAAATCATAGACAAGTGTAGAGCACAGTAGGTAGGTAGAGTCAATTAGTGTTGCCAATAGGTAACTGTATATATTCCTAACTCGAGAATCGAATTACCCGAAATCTGGGATGCAGATTTCGAAAATTAGGTTGGGATTTAGAAAGCCGTCGCATGAATTTAGGTAAAAAAAAGGATAGGGGGTGGAAGGGATGGACTTCCCTATTCCAACAGTACCATTCCCAAAGTTAGGAATCCGAGAAACAACGTTTTGAAATGACGAATTTGTAGGTTAAGTACTGAAAAAAACAAAAGCGATCAAATTTTGAGTGACCCCAATTTCCACAAATAACTAGAAGTAGGGTTAAATTAGGTTCTGTGACTCAGCAACAAGCCCATCAATACGTTGCTTGTGTTTTTGTGTTCCTTAGTGGACTGAAATGTGTCGGACTAAAATTAAGATTTAAATAGGCTTTATTTCGGTTCTGGCACTCGCCGGCCGCTTCCGCGGCACGCTGCGCTCGGCTCATGCTTGTGTTTTTATGTTCCCTAGTGGATTGAACAGTGTCGGACTAAATTCCAAATTCGAATAGAATTCTTTTCGGACCATTCAAAGGTTGGTCCATTGTAATAATGTATACCATATCGAATAAATTTTATTTTTCAATACTTAACCTAAAAAATATTAAAATATTAATTTCTCGCAAACTATTTAATTCCTAACTTTGGGAATGGTACCGTCCACCCCTTCCGCTTATTTTATCGAAATTCATGCGTTGGCTTTCTAAAACCCACCCGAAAACAGTGATACATTCGGAAGAAGGTAAGTACTTCAAACCCTCGGTTGGTTATTTTTGTAGTAAGATGATAGGTCAACGGCATATCTCTACAGCAAACGCGCAAATGCTTATTCAATTGCCTTGTACAAGAAATTCATGAACAACTCATATGTCTATCTATTGTTCTTAGAAAAGGTGGTACGTATGAGTCAATAATGTGTAAGCAAATAAAATAATCGGCGTCATTTTTATTGGGATTTTTAAACGCCTTCATGACATCACCATTAGACAACTCTTCATTCACATTTACATTACTCTTGTTCAAACAATTATTTTATATTGTATATAAAAAGTATATTTTTATCTATCTGAGGGGTACATACAAAACTAAGTTTATAAACATAGAACGAGCACAAAGAACTATAGGTACTTAAAATTATGCTACACAAGAAAAATTGTTTAACCGTTAGACAAATTATACATACTACAGTGCGTTGGTACTAAAAACTCGTAAGACAATAACTGTTGATCCAAATATAGTACACAACACTCCTAATCAAGAACCTGGTACCGAGCTGTTCTCGGTCTTAGCCTCATAAAATCTGTGGTCTCAAGACAATTCACAACTCAGTCAAATAAATTATATAAAAAAATAATAGAAAATTAAATATTAATCCTAAGCCATAATCTAAATGCAAAAAAAAAACAGTTACAATAGCATGAAATTGATTAGAATTATAATATTAGTTGTAAGTATAGATTAAGGCCGACAAATAAAAGTAGGTAGATACTTGTAGCTGAAACAACAATAACATGGAAATGGAACGCAACATCCAAAACTTAACCAACCATTCTAGCCTTAAATTTAAGATGTTTTTACGACTATAAATAGTTATATCGTTTTAAGAGAAATCTCACTGTCACTATAATTTCTTTATTTTACTGGATGCACAACAGTGCAATACGCGCTCCAAGTAGATAGAATAAAAGTTACCCGATAGTTCTCAATATACCCGTAAATCAAGGAATTACCGTAACCTAACAGAGCAAAGATAATAGATAAACTGTGTTTACCGTAGGTATTCTCAATCTTTGGTTTTTATATCCGGTAAATAGCGATTAAAAAACAATGATTGTCCATTTAGGTTATATCTATGGTATCCCTTGACATTTTAGTAAAATAGGCATGGAACTAAAAGAGGTGGGGAAAAGCGTTATTTTCGTATCGCCGTGACTGTCGTGCCAATATTAACCAGTGCCAATATTAAATTGAATATTGGCACTGTTTCACTAACATTATAATATAAGCTGTATGTAGTTAATTATTTCTATACTCTATAACTATTTTTTATCTACTTATTTAAATAAATATTAGTAAGTATTATTTTTGGTAGGAAGGTAGGTATTACTTAGATTGTGAAAAAGGACATAGGCTATATTTTGTCGCGAAAAATAGGCTTGAAGGGGTTGAAATAGGGGATGAAAGTTTGAATGGTAGCCGAAGAATTGGCGTTATAAATGAGTTCCACGAAAACGAAAATATACAAATAAGTTGTTGTCGCTAAAAATGACAAAACATTCTGTCGAATGCACTTGTTACAGTGCGTGTTTGATTGATCTGGGCCGAAGTTGAAATTCCCAAGTTCAAGGACGTAACATATATCTACGTTTTAAGAATAAGACTAGAAGGACTAATTAATAGGCGAACAATCATATAACATTTTTTTCATTTTATTTATTTACTTGAAAACAATGTACTTACCAGCATCGAGTTTTTTAAATAAATTATGTAAAAAAAATTAAGTACATACTTAAATATTTATTTCGATTTATACTTCCCACATTATTGCATAATTTGCACATACAGTTCAAGGATCATAAAGTAATTGAATAGGTACTTACAACCAATTTATAGGTATTAACCATATTAACGGTGTATTCTTATGTAACTTTAAGTCTCTTATCCCAACTAATAATTTAGATTGTTCCTATCTGCCATTTCTAGAAAACAGGTACCTTCTTACCCTCTAACTCTTTGTAGAGATATGGTGAAATAGAATGAACACGAACAGGCGCCGAGGACGCGCCAAACTAACCGAAGTTACAGCGCGTCCGTGGGCACGCTTGCTTCGCTGCCGCTAGTCATGCGCTAGTCACGCGCCATTAGAGCAGTCAGCAGGAAGGAACGACAATATATTATTATCTTGGAACGGCGCGCGATAGGAGCAGGAAGGAACGACATACGTAACGTTGTTCCTTTACGAAAAATCACAGTGAAACTATTTGACTTCAGATCACTGTGATTTTTTTATCGTGACGTTATTTATCAACCACCTCTAAACATGAGAAGCATGCGAAAAAATATCTTTGGAAGTTAGTTTTCATACGTCACACCTACAAACAGTTTGCTACAAATAACAGCGGTATCTACTGCTAAAAATTAAATCGCAGATCCTTCGGATTTCATCGTGAGACATCGGTTGGTGAAACCGAACTAGACATGAGTTCGATATATCGAAACGTAACTTATATTGGATATGGGTTAGATATCGATATCATATCGATATGTAAATCCACATAACCGATACCTATCATGAAAACTAATAAAAACTCAACTGTCACTAAAGACACGAACAAAATGAAAACTTCACAAACCAAACGAAACGACATATGGAGCGAATATGACGTAACATTAGCCATAATTGCATGACAATGGCGTGCGTAAAAATATATCATAGGTAGCAGGCAATATGGTTTACTTTTTATTTTTCTATGTATAAAGTGTATGTATTTACAAAAAAAATGTATATAAGTAGTATATCAGTCATGTAGTTCCCATAATACAAGCATATTTATTTATTTTATTTTATTTAATTTATTTAATTTATATATATATATATTATTATTTTTTAAATTTAATTTATTTTATTTTTTATTTTTCTAATATATAACTATTTCTAAGCCTAGTAAAGCATGAAGGGAAATCGACGTAGTTACAAGTTGCTAAACTGATAAATAACTTTTAATAACTACCTGTATCGATGTACTAAATAACTGTTTGCGTTATTTAGTACATCGATATGTTTGCGTTTGTCGTTTCGTAGTTAGTTTGCATAACTAAAAATCATGTTAACGTTTGAAACCCCTACAACAGATATCGATATCTGAAAACCGTTTCCCATATCGATATGCAAACTGTATATCGGTTACATAACCGTTTGCGGGAAAAAACGAAAACGCCCATGTCTAAACCGAACCGTCTCGCCGAGTTGGTTAGTGTGTTATAAATGTTATTTATAACTGTTTCGTTTTATTTACGATACTATGTAAATATTATATAATATCACAAAAAAAAAAAAACAATGAGTCTTCCACAGTGTTTATAGCACGTTTTCCATCTGTCCAAAATGTTTAATCTGTGGCATCGTTTTTTAATCTGTGATGTGCTAGTATGTATCTCATAATCTGTGGCTTGCATCAAGTTTTCATTTATTTAACGACTGATTCTAATCTATTGAAAATGGCTAAAAAACTAGGCAAAATATATTTGGGATATGAAGAAGAGACAATAACTGAAAAGTCTTCAACTATGGTGAACTACACTGTGAATAAAATTGGTGGACTTCCAGTAAGTGGCGATATTTTGTCATCTTATATGTTATGTTCTGTTCGAGCACGTTTAAAAACAACAATTTCTCTGTCTAGAACTGGCCCTTTGAAAACGTACAATATCCTTCGAAATGCCCCCTGTGCGGACTACACAGGCTTTTGGTCGTTCAGTGCTATGCGCCTCTCGAAATGTCATTGTATCACCGTACCCTTTATGTCTTCGCGTGTATCAACCCTAACTGCTGGAATCAATCAGAAAGGTATGTATTTATGCTTCTTATGTCGTTTTACGCGAAAGCACTGAGTAAATTAATTACAATAATTGAATTAAACTTTTTCCAGTTGGCTGTGTGTCCGAAGCCAATTTCTTGATCAGACAAGAACGGAAGCTAGTTCTATGGTTTCCATTCCAAGCTCAGATGCGACCCTCACTTGGTGCAATGGTGCAGATGAGTGGGATGAGAATGATAATGATGACACAGCTAATGGGAACATTATGAGTGTAAATAATGCACCTTGCCACAACAATGCTGTACAAAGGTGAGGATATAATAACAAAATTATGTTATACAAATTCATCAGCTATCTGCATTGCAGCACTGAATCCCACTGTCAATGACTCAGATAAATTTAATTTACATTGTATTGTAATTTTAATTCCAGGAACTCTGATGATGATGAAAGCAACTCATATGAATTAGAATCAGTTGAACAGGCGCTTGGGAATCTTAAAGTATTTGATGCTCACAATGCGAACATGTCTCCTGTTCAAGGTACCCTTGAATTATATGAATGTCATTTGTGTGTTGATAATAATTTAATCTTAATCAAACTGAAGTATTGTTTTTTTTGTGGGTATTTGAAGCAAGAGCTGTGTGTATGAGGCAAGTGGAAATCTGAAAAATTCATTCAAGCAATGTTAATAATGAAACAATCTATAGAATATTGTATTATTGCTAACCTGCTGGCTTAGCTAATGCTAAGCCAGCAGGTTAGCAATAATATTAGTAGACAAAAATTGTCTTGGTGCTAATGCACCAAGACAATTTTTGTCTACTGAATGGATGACAAAATTACATCTGTGTGCTCTTTCTATATATTTGTCTCTTTTGTTTGACACTGGTGTCTTGGGTGTTCAAGCTAAGTCAGCAATAATACAATATTCAATAGATTGTTATTAAGGATACCATGCCATATTAGGTTTAGGAGGAACATTGCTGATAAAGATGTGAACATTTTAGGAGCTGTAGGGGCTATTGGTATCCCAGTAGCTGCAGCTGAATTGGAAGGTGGTGATGAGCCCGGGCTGGTCACTGTTGATACACCCACAAACCCATCTAAAGATATTGAACGATTGCTGAACCAGGTAGAATTAGAATTTAATTTTTTATATTAAATTGTTGTTTAAATTTAAAATGAAAATATATATGTTTGCTGAAATTAAATCGATACAGAGACCCCTTATCTAGTTATTTTTATGGTTCAAAAGTTAAATGGTGAAAACATCATTCTTATATGGACATAGTTTCATCATATCCAGCTTCCTGTCTGTCTGTAACCCAGATTTCTGATTCAGTTCTAGCATATTGAGTAATTATACCAAAAGCACATTTTGCCAAGCATGTCATCTGCGATTGGACTGGTGATCGGATTGGGGACTGGCTAAGCTCCCAGACACAGTGATAAGTACTTCATTTGTTTTAGAAATAGACTGGACAAACATATAAATTTTATCCTTTTGCTTCCAAATGTTAGACTTTTAGACTGAGTTATTTTACCTGGGCATCATTAAGCAAAACTAGAGCTACCCCAAGCTATCAATACAAATGTTTATTTTTATTGCAGACCGCTGAACTGCCCCAGGACATGAGATGCCGGCTGATGTGCGCCCCATTGCAGTTTCTTCCCAAGTTCATTTATGTTGAAGAAGAATGGAAAAAGTCTGGAAGTAGTGATGAAAAGATTGCTGATCTTATAAGAAAATACAAGAAGGAAAATGGTAAAAATGCCAGTTGTTTTGGTTTTTAGTAATTTTTATGAGAAGATTGGGAATGACACAATTTGTGCCGAACAATTGTTATAAACCATGACGTCAATAAGCAGAAGGGGGTCATAAAAGGACACAGAGCCATGTAGAGGGGGTTATTCAGAATGTTACATAACACTTTTTTAAAAACATCCATTCCTGAGTGTATAGGTTATTGCAACAACAGTTTATGATAAAGTCATTTAAGAGCAATATAAGTTATGAAATAGAGAAAAGCCTTTTGCATTTCTGATGAATAAAGTTGCATTACATTTTTTATCTATTATATGTCAACTAAACTGTCACCAAAGTGCCACTAGGTCAAAGTCTAATTTCAGCATGCTACTCTTAAGGAAGGCCTATGTCCAGCAGTGAAATTCTACAGGTTGGATTAAAAAAAAAAATTAGACACATAATGACATGGTACAAACAAATGATTAAGTACTACAAAATTAGGGTTAGGATTGTTCGACGCTTTTCTCCTATTGTTACGCTACTTTCCAGACATAGAGCCATACGGCGATCGGCTGGGCGGCGGCGAAGACGACATCTATGAAGAAGCGGCGCCGTTGCACGGAGACAGGCTGTTCCACGCATTCATCACCCGCCTCAGAGATAACCCTGGACAGATTCTCAGGTAAATCATACATGTTATGCATTGCGACATTATACAACAAAAATAGAAAAATACACAAAAATCACAAGGTGATACAGCACGACATATAGAACAAATTATGCAGGATTTTTTAGAAACAAAAACAACAAATTACAGTTAAAATAATATTCTGCAGACCTTACTGCACGTCACAGGCGACAGACGCAAACACTGCTCTGTTTTGAATGAAATTAAATCCGGATTTCCGCACGAAAATAAATCACTTCCATGGGTTTGGGCATGGGCTAGATGCTGAAGCACACATGCCCATCATGTGTACAACAACAGCATCTAGAAGTCTACTGCTGGATATAGGCCTCTTTTTTTATGAATCAATGTTATATTTCAGATACTCCCGTGAGGAGCCTCCGATTCTTGGCGCTACGATCCCGACAGCCGGCAGTCCGGAAGCGCCGACCGTGCCCTCATGTGACCGCTGCGGGTCGCATCTCATCTGCGAGATACAACTGGTACCCGAATTCGCTGAGTCCCTTCGCGTCTTACCTCATAATATCCCTTTATCGCATTTACACTTCCTGTCGGTCCTTATATTCACTTGCGCTCAGAGTTGCTGGCAAGCATCCGATTCAATCGTCCAAGAGACTGTAGTATTCCAACCTGAGGTTTTCTAAGCAACAACGTATCTGAAAAAGTATCTAAACTTGCCGAGTCGCTCCGCGTCTTAACTAATACCTTTACCGCATTTTTACTTTCTACCGGTCTTAATACTTGCGCCAGAGTTGTTAGGAAACCATCCTATTACATTCTGAGGTCTTGTTAGTCTTCCAAAAGTAACGTGTTATTGACGGCAATTTTTTTGATAGTGTTTAATGCTTGGGAATTTCTGCGTAGACCCAACTTTTAGTTACTGCATCTATATTCAAATAGGAGTCTTGGTGAGTCTTCCAACGTTTACGCCCTCGCTGGTTTCACCTCGAGGTAATGAATTACAATAAAGTAGTTTAGTAGTAGTTTTGTCCCACGTTTTGTCTATTTTATAGCTCTATTATAGAAGGTATGGTACGATAGAGAAAGATCGCCTTACTTACCATAGAGTCTCTGAGAAGCAGTATATGTGATGTTGTTTCGACGTCATCATTTTATTTGATGAAGATGGTTATTGGATAAGGATTAATGTCTTCTGGAATTAGGTTGGAGATGTTTTGTGAAATGTTGTTGGTACTGTTGGTAATTTCTTTATACGTTTTTAAAGTTTCACACTTTATTCCATTAATTATGTAATTTTGAGCAAGCGCATTTTATTTGTTTTGCATTTATAAGAAATCTCTAGCGGGTGTACCTTTAAACGAACCTTTCCGAGGAATTGATTTATGATTTTAATGTTAAAGTTAAAATACATATTAAAATTTTGAATTAACGGTACAGGTGATGAAGGATCACCTGTACCTGTATGATGAAGGATTGAAAATATAAAAGAACTGAATCGGTATGTAATAAAAATAAATTAAAGTCTATTACTAACTGCCACAAAGTAAATAAGTTTAAGAATGTATTTCATGACAAGATAATTAGTACCTTAACTATCTGTGCACCTCTTATGTATCGGATGCGTTCCTGGTACTTAGATTCAGCATTTCTTGGAACCTTTTTTTAACTTTTAGTTATGGTGTTGTTTAAATTGCGAGAGGATTTTGAAGCAGTTTCTTTTATCCGATTGAGTTCAAATGTTGCATGTAAAGTTCCTATGACAATCCTATCCTACTAATATTATGAACGCGAAAGTTTGTGAGGATGGATGTTTGTTACTCTTTCACGCAAAAACTACTGAACGGATTTTGATGAAACTTTACAGTAATATAGCTTATACATCAGAATAACACATAGGCTACTTTTTATCCGGGTACCACGCGGGCGAAGCCGTGGGCAGAAGCTAGTATAATATATTACCTAGGTGGCGCGGTGGGCGAGAAGCCGACTGCGACGCAAGAGGTGCGGGTTCGATTCCCGCTTCGGGACAAATGTTTGCATGGTCTGCAGATATTTGTTCCGGCTCGGGTTTTGTGTACCTGATACCCATGACATAGGGAATCCTAGTGTGGGGTCAGGTCTAATGTGTCTGTTGAGTGTTTTTTTTTAACTAAGAGTTAATCTCAAGATGGAGACGAATGGCACACAACGGTACGCTTCCTATTAAGGATGACTACATAGGCTACTCTGGCCACGGCTTCGCCCGCGTAGTACCCGGATAAAAAGTAGCATATGTGTTATTCTGATGTGTAAGCAAGGTATATTACTGTAAAGTTTCATCAAAATCCGTTCAGTAGTTTTTGCGTGAAAAAGTAACAAACATCCATCCTCACAAACTTTCGCGTTTACATTATTAATAGGATAGGATATTAGACAGAAAGTGTTTGTGCTAATTTATTTATGCAGCTTAATTTTTGTAAGAGCTCTTTGAAATTTAATTTTCAACAAAATACTTATTTCGCTAGTTGTCCAAGTATAGCCAGGAAAAAATATTTCAAGATGGTGCACAGTTAACGTAGTGATGTTTACTTGGTGATACTAAGAACTAGTCATATGCAGGAGCTCGGGTGGTCAATATTAGTCTGTTAGAGGAAACATGAAATCTTTAACTTTTGTAGCATGGTACCTATTTAGATGTTTTGGCGTTTCTTAGAGCCAATAGAAATAGAAACCTAATAGATTCTACAAACCTTTGCTTATTCAATTCATTTCTATATTTTTGATGTACTTTTAAAAAAAAAACTTTATCGAATGCTAGAGTAGAGCACGCGGTTTAAATTGTTATTCAAATGGTTTCACGTATTTTTTATGTTTTAAATGTTTTGGGATGTATTCGCAATACCTTGAAGTAGTGCTGTGATGTTTTATTAATAGGAATTTATTATATTTAGATACTAAGTATCATCAGCAGTTTACTGGTCCATAAGAGTTTTAAGTAAAAGTCTTGAAATCTAAATAAATGTCTTAAATATTGTATCCGGCTTATTTATTTTATATATTTAATGTTTTTTGTATTCCCTAAATAAAGTCCAAATGGTACAAAATTAACCACACTTCTATGACAAATTTAAATTATCTGACTATTAAATACAAAATCAGGTATTTACATAATCTTAATATAGAAAAAAGCAATATACCTAAATTGTCATCTGACCCAATAACCTTTTTAAAGATTTGCAACTTTGCAGATTCTGGTTAGATAGGCTCATATATTATATGCCGTATAGGGTTCATTGCCCAAGCATTGTGATGCATAATGCTTGTGTGGGCGAACTCGGCTCAAAGACGTTATAGTATTTTGTTTTCGGAACCTCAGAAAACTGCCAGGCTTCATAGTGAAGACATCCGTTAAGTTACTGAGTGACCTATGTACACGATGGGACGGATACGACGAATTTGTGAGCAGTTCATTTTCGTACAAGTAAGTTTAATAAGTTGCATTTTAGCCATTCTCCATACCATATTTGTTGTTAAACTGTCTCTACATTAATAAGCCCGTCAAAACAGGAACAAGGTGTAAGGTGTTGCTATCTGTACCTAATTTCTAGAATTTCTAGATGCCTTTTCATCTGACAGCAATAAAATAAAGCATAATTGATCAACTTGGACAATCCGGCATTTGTATGTATTTTTGTTTGTCCGATGATAATTGCTGAACTTGATGAAACTTGGTAGGTAGATTCTACTAATATAATTTTGAAGTTTAAATATGAGCTTAATCGTAGGGGAGTTTTAACTATGGGGTCAAGAAATCTAATTTCGTGGCGAACTATATAGTAAATATAAAATTACCAATAAATCAGACCATTATTTCAGGCATTTCTGTTTGCAATCCCGCTAGAAGCAGTAACGGTTCCCATATGCCCCACTAACAAAGTAGCGCCACACCGGCGCCATATCACAAATCGGGAGAACGGGAATGCGCGGACTTTTGCCGCATTCTACGATCTACTTGCGCCGAACAGTCTGCAGTTTCAGAACGACGCACCAAATGACTTGCAAGAGAAGCCTCAGGAAGATGACCCGGACGACTGCGGAGAGATCGAAGATTACGATGAGAATGATCTGAGCTCAAGTGAGTTGACGGTTTACATTGTAAAATCGGATTAGCGCGAATAATCAAATATCTGTTTGCAGTGTGGGGTCTACACATATACCATTTTCAGTTGGCGTTTACGCCTGCGGATTTTTTTTTTGCTTTCTTATACATTTTATCTTTACCTAAATCTTTCTATATAGAAAGATTTACACAGTGTATGTAATGTAAATATATATTTATTTATATAGGATAATAATACAATTAGATACTTTAAAAACAGGAAAGTATCTATCACAGGAAGTAAACTATCCATATAATATTTAACTAGACTATTTTCTACCTGTAGTAATATGACTACATGTTGAAAAAAGAGCTTAAATGGTATACATTTAAGTGATAGTAGACAATCGAACTAATGAAAATAAAAAGTTAATCTTTAAGAATTCTGTATAGACGTAGAACAAAAGTTGTTATGTGTAGAATAAAATACCCCCGAAAGGGGTTTCGCGATACGTAATATACATACATATTCTAGGACACCCTGTATGTCATCATTTTAAAATTCTAGAATCGAATTCTATGTTCCTACGATGCTGTTTACGCACAAAAAAGGTTGCTATAACAATGTTAACGGAAACAAAAATGTTTATTTTATTTATATTCTATTGAAATCTCTATTTTTGTATTGTTTGCTATTTGATTTATTTGTAAAATAAATCAGTCCAGTCCAAGTAAGATAATTTTACGATTAATATTTGTTCATACATTTTTTTTAGTCACACCACAATCACAAGGACAGCGCAGGCAAGGACAGGACAAGACATTCTTCCCAGGACTGTACCGACCGCCGCACAACTATCCCATGCAGCCTCCTTCGACCATACGACCTCAACGGCCTCAGAGGCCCCCATTCCCCAACTACCCCACTACGAGACCACCGTATTGGTCCGGTGGGTTCTTCGGCACGAATAACTATCGACCACCATTGCATCAATATCCATCAGGTAAAAAAATACAAGTGATAGTTATAGCGAGTATAGTATAATATCTGTGGTTATAGCAAATGGCAATGTGCGAACCCATTATAGCGTGCAGAACCGACAACTGCTGAAATAAAGATGACCACGAACCGGCCGACGCAGTGTAAGAAAGGACCCCACCCGATGACATCATGCGATAGGTTGCTTGAAGTTCGTGGATGGAGGGCACCAGGATCGTTAGTCATAGCGTTCTTTGGGGCCTATGCAGCATTGGACTTGTACAGGCTGATAATGATTAATATTAATAGTTGTGGAAACACCAACACCATTTTAGTCATGTCTAAATTAGGTTGTGCTAGATGTTTATATTTAAATAATAGTTGTTTATGAAATAGTTTTTCCTCTGTCCATGTAGTTTTGCAATAAAACTTGCGTAATGGTGTCAATCCGCGCCTAAATTAACGTAATACATTTAATTTTTACCGGCGACATCGCTGGATTCCGTATATGCGTTAGCCGTACGAGGTTGTTTGTCTATTAACATTTAGCTCCGAAACGGTTTATCGAGTTGTAATACGGTTATCTGCAATCGATTTGTATATCTTGGAGGGTGGTTCTTAGATAAATTGAATCACATGTCAATAAGAGGGTAGATGATTGAAAACATGTCAGGGGTTTTTAAAATGTTGTACAAATTAACTTATATTGTAAAGGGACCACTGCACACTGGTCACAGGGTCGACACAAAAAACGATGTTAAAAGTCAAGACATATGTATTCCTCTCTAGTGGGTGGGTACCTTCCTATTGTGTCGTCCGGTTCGTGTTCACCATTGGAGATCTTTCTTCCCCAGCAGTTCTCGGTTTTTCAACTTGTTAATTCTAAGAGATAATTGGTGACTTTAGTTCTAAGTATTTTCTTGTTTTGTATTTTAGCACGTACGTTCTACATGCACGGTTTTTATTTAACAGATAGCATCAAACCCATCCACGAGAATTCAGAGAACTTTCAGCAGCCTTATCGCCCTAGTCTAGTGGGGGGTCTCTTAGGGCACATAGTAGGGGCCTCGCCGGCGATACCAACTACCACCGTCTTCGAAGCCACTACACCAAGACCTTTTTTCCCGAATCGCACTCCAAGAAATGATCCGGAACGAACGCACCGCCCCTACTATCCGAGCCGAATCCCATCATCAACGCCAACTAGCATTATTTATCCCATCAGAGGTCAGCGACCAAGAAATATAAACAGCAACGGCTTTTTAGGATCGTTCGTTGATTTGTTATTCAAATAAATTATTCAAAACTTTTTTGTTATCTCTCATTGTAGATTTGTAGACACAATCTTAACCTTTCAACACTAGCTAAGTGTAGGTGCCTTGCCTACGTATTTCACCTTCTATTGTTCGTGTCACGAAAATACCAATGCAACCTTTGTATCCATGTCATTTTGTCATGATCCTTACGTAAGTGAAGAGACGCTAGAAGCAAGCGTTATTCTGATGCTTGGCTGAAACCACGACACGACGCAATGCGCAAATACTTGCTGTTTTAATGAGAAGCTCGTGACAATATAAACAGATCCGCTTATCCATGAGTATTTTTTCCTTGATGAAACGAATTCCTTAATTAGAGTATTAAATATCATGTGTTTATTGTTCGTGCGGTGTTAATTGTTTTTCAGTGCTACAGAAAGGCACTTGTGTTTTGTTAGAACTTTAGCTTTAAGTGCCAAAATGAAGAAAGTTTTAATTTGGATAACCACCGTGTGTATTTTTGCGGAGGCAGTGAATTACACTGAATTCTATATGTGTGGCAACAAATACACGCCATGTGATTTTTTTCGGTACCCTGGAGGTAAGTTTCTGTTTACTTGTTTCAATCGTTAGAAGTTTACTATGTACTCGTTCAATTATAAAAGTGTATCTAGTAATTTTTCAATGGTATGTTTTACGTAAAAGAAAATATGGCTGGCAAATTGTTGATTATATAGTTTCAAGCTTATTTTCATATTTGTAAACTATACCTATGGAGGTCAACACAAAAATAATTGTATAGGTAGGTACGCATTTCGATAATTTGCATACAATTGCCAAATATATCACACATTCAACTCTGTAATGACATCTGAAAACAACATGATTTACAGTCGCGTTTTTAATTTGTGGACCTCTGCGATGGTTGACAATAAAAATGTTTACGTAATATTGAAGAAAACACTAGCGTTGTTAATTCAAGATGTTTTGAGGCGTGTGGCCATCCCAGTTCTTGATCAAATCTCGGTAATCTCATCATCACCATCTTTATGTAGAAGATAAGTCCACTGTTGACCAAAGGCCTCATCAAAGAGACGATGACGATCCAGACTTCCAGCATCCTTTGGAATGTCATCGGTCCCTTGGACTTCGATTGAATTCTATCTAACTGAATAAGCATATCTTGATATTTTTTTAATGGTATCATAAAAATCAGGGCATAATCCGTACAAAGCAGCAGTACGCAAATGCTCATTAATGCGCCAAAAGGCCCACGGCTACCTACTAATTCGCCCAGGAGTCCACATGTTTTACCAATTGTTCTACGCCAATGGGACTAAACATGGCGCAGCTAGTAAGCCCCTGCTAATATGGATACAAGGAGGGCCGGGGTTTGCGGCCAGTGGAATTGGAGTCTTCGCTGAAATAGGTCCTTTGGATATGGACTTCAAACCACGGAATCATACTTGGGTAAGATCAACTTGATTTTCAAGGTTCGAAAACAAAATGCCGAAAACAGAACCCTGTAATATTTAACAAGTCCTTGAAGTACAAGACGTTTCTAAGTAATGAAGTCTACATAACATAGAACAGAAGTGTCAAAGAAGAGTCTGAAATTGCATCTGAATGGTTTAAAGTGGATGGATAAAGCTCAGGACCGTTCATCGTGGGACTTTTGGGAGGCCTATATCTAGCAGTAAACTTCATTAAGCTGGTAATTTCATCCTAAGTAGCAAGTTTATACTTTTAAACTGATCAACTAAACACTGCTTTGTCTCTTTCAAAACATTGTTTCGCTAAACAAATGTTTAAAAATCTTAATAAGTAGGTATGAATAAGGGGTTCATTATCATCCCCTGCATCTTATCCCACATTACGTGTAATCGCCACAAAAAGGTAAATTTTCATTCTTGTTTGTCAGCCATCAACTAAACACACTTCTTTATGACACAATCATCGTTCACATAATCCATACATCTCCTCATCGTGTCTCTCTCTGCTCCTATATCCATCCACATCCATATTATTTCCTTATTATATTTCAGGTAAAAGGAAGGAACGTTTTGCTCATAGATCACCCTGTAGGAACCGGTTTCAGCTATGCCGTAAATGATTCTTTGCTAGTGAAGTCAGACCGCGAAATGGGTAAGTCCTTTGTAAGCCCCCATTTTCTTTCCAATGCACAGATGGATATTTATTATGTCGCTTCCGGCATAAAAGTTGCTTTGGTGCTAAGCCTGCTGATCTGTTAAGAACATCTAGGCATAATAATTCACGAGAGCGGTTCGAAAAAAGCGAAAAAAAATGATGAACCAATGACACGAATACAAACTATAGTAGTAATACTTCATGACTTTCAAGTCATCTCTATTAATTGAAATAGGAACATATTGAAACCCCTAAAAACTTAAATAATGACTCACCATCTGTATTCGCTAAACGTGATGAAGCCTCTGGAACCCGACATACTAATTAAAGAAAAAAAGTTATTTATTTGACAACAACAAAGCACAGAAAGGACACACAGAGAAAATAGACACAATAAATACCTAAGATTTTAACAAAAACATAGTGACAAAGAGAAGATTTTTGTGCTAATTAGTCCCATCTGTGCCGTGTGGGCTATAATTCGCTATAGGAGGTAGGTACCAATATCCTACTAATGTTATAAACGCGAAAGTTTGTGAGGATGGATGTTTGTTACTCTTTCACGCAAAAACAACTGAACGGATTTTGATTAAACTTTATAGCTTATACATCAGAATAACACATAGGATACTTTTTATCCGGGTACAATGCGGGCGAAGCCGTGGGCAGAAGATAGTATTATATAAATATGTACTATCCACGGAATTTTTCCTACTGTGACAAACCGTAGATCTTATTATTTTGCATATGTATCAATATCAACTTGGATTTGATAAAATATCAGTAGGTACCTATCCACTGTACCTATGTGAATAAGGATACGCATGCGCTGTGCGCCGATTTGTAAGTCTCATACTTTTATAGAACAGTAGCATGTGATAATTTGTATAAAAGTTATTGAAGTAAACAAATTATTATGTAACGATACTCGAATAGGTTGTTTCTTTTAATTTCCAGCAATAGACCTTTCAAAAGCTATAAAGATGTTCCTAAGGAGACGATCTGAGTTTCGCAAAACACCCACTTACATAATAGGCCAAAGTTACGGCGGCAAAATAACACCCAGACTGGCTCTGTACCTTTACACCGTAAGTCAAAGAAATAATATTTTCAGAACACCATTTTACTCAGAAATCGAAGCACTACAAGTGAGAAGTAAATATTTAGCAATCTATGATAGCATCCTAAATACTTCCACACTTAAAAGCCGCTGACTTCGTTCGTTTAACCATCGGTTCTTTCTTGATCACCCTGCGTGACCAGGCGAGGTGGCCGATGTATGGTAAAATAACTAGTGTGGTGTAGGTTCATGAGGGTCCTTACAAGCACATGTCATAAGCTTTCCTTCATTGTTTAAGAGCAGTACCTAGAATTGTGTGTTTTTTTTTTTTTCAAATTAAAGTACTTTTACATTATAAAGTTTCTGCCAAACTGTACAACAGTTTGTCGGCAGTAGCTCTCGTGGACATATTGTACTTAATTGTAAAGGTACCTAACTACTTAAACTAATTACTAATTACTTATCACATAATATAATATAATACAGCCAGATTAGCTCCCCTATACGTACATAATAGATACATAATATTATTACGAATGCTAAATGACGGTGTATTCATTTACAATACATCTCTGTAACACAGTTACCCTTTCACGTCTACACGGCTGAACGGTTTTTATGAAATTATGCAAGGCGGTACCTAGATTATAACAATGTTATTAGTTATTATGGACACAGCGAAATGTAATGCTTCTTTAAACTTGTCTTCAATGAGTTTTTGCTTGTTACACTGTTAAAGAGGTTACATGGGAGCTCATTGATAATTGTTGGTGTTAAAAAGCGCCTCTCACGTCTTCCATAATAATTCCTCACTTTAGGGACCACTAACTTGGGTATCTTAGATTGACGGGTTGGGTACGCATACCCCCTTTCCCTTTTATATTCATTGCTGTCGTACTGCTCAATCATGATAGTGATTTTAATTTTTGATTCTATTTACATATCTTAAATAATCTTTTGTAATTATTTTCTAGGGACTTTTTTACGTTGTTATCTACCAGTAGTTTGAGAATACGGATTTGCAAGTTTTTAATTTTGATAAGGTATGTAGGAAAAGTGAGTCCATACGCACCCAACCCGTAAGATATAGTTGCGTCGACTAGCGCGTGGTAAAGTACGTACATTACCCCTCTCGAAATCGTATACTTTAAACTGATTAACTTACTATAAATTGATCGCAATTTATTACATACTGAGTTAATATGGCAGTTCCAGCTAAAATGTGTTTCGACAGTTAAACCTAGATATTTATAAGTAGATACATTTTCTAACTTTGCACACCTACAATTGATTTTATTGTTATGCAAACAGTCGTATGTATGTCCTTTTAGTTCTATAGTTATATTCTTATTTTTATTATAAGGCGAGAGTATCGGCATACACTTTGTTTTACCTATATTTATGATTATGCCATTGTCGTGGGCCCATCGAACTACATTATCAAAGTCCTCCTGCATGATTTAAACTTAAACCTTAGTATGCAAGGTCTATTGTGTCCCAGGAGTCAGAATGTTAAGTGGAAAAATCCACAGGACCACGACAGAATTCGAAACCACAATCTTCGGTGCAAAGGTCAAGATCATTAGCTACTACACCACACAATTAGTGCTCTCTGTCGTAGACTATAAACGTGTTCCTAACTGATCTTGAAGGGATCACTTCGCTCGTCCTTTCATACTTTCTCAAGGAAGGATTTAAGACTACCTTCAGGTATAATAAGGTATGCAAACCACTTGTGTATTGAAATCTGAGATAAAGTGTTTAATTTTTCTTACAGGCGATTCAAAACAAAAACTTGCAAATGAACTTCCAAGGGATTGCAATCGGCGGTGGGTGGGTGAATCCAAAGGAAAGCACATTGACACAACCTGACTTCTTGTATCATACAGTAAGAGTCCATTAACCATTTCATAATCTAACTATATTCTATTTGCAGAGATACTTTGACTGTAGGGATACCAGCGAAGGCCACTGACACCATGGCGCACTGCACGCCACTGACCAATCATTTAGTCACTTATGGTGGTAGTGCGTCCTTCTTAATCTTATGTGCAATAGAGAGTGCCTTTTATGAGTCTTTCTCTATGTAAAATAGCAGCACTGAGGAACTTTGGCTCCACTAGGACCGATCGCAAACGATTAGTAAACTAACCTGCAACCGTTCAAGATTTTTTCTAGTTTTTGCTCCAAAATTGTCCTATATATTTTACCAAAACTGATCGAGCGATTCTCGAGATTTTTTGTAAAGTATGAAAATACATAAGTCGCTTCAGTTGGCCAATCAGAAAGGGATTTGAAGGTGCTGGCAACCTCTAGTAAACCGCTTATATCGCATTAATACTTGCGCGTTCGCTTTCGCTCGGCATAGCGCCTCGAAAAGTTAAAAGTTATTATAATTGCCGTTCGCACAATCGCGGAGTATTCAGTCAGTTACGCGAGTCGTGAGGCGAATGACGAGGCGAGTGATAAGCGTGCCGGTCACATATGCGACCTTCGCTTAGTATTGCGTAGTCAACATTCGTCATTCGCGTCGTCACTCGCGTCGCATCGCATGTGTAAACGCGGTATTACGAAACGTTGCACTTGGTTCCAGGGAGCGATCGATCGAGAACTGTACCTCACTGCCAAAAGGATATCACTGAGGTTGGTGAAAGCGATCGACAGCCGATTATACGATGATGCAGCCTTGTTGGACAACCTTCTTTTCCAGACCATCAATAAAAACCGCTTTATAAACTTCAACAACGTGTATTCCGAGAGTCCGTACCCGGCGTTGGAGTATTTGAACGCGAAAATGAATCTTTATGTTAAACCGACTTTGCGAAATGTGAACCAAACATTACGGTGGCGTTACCTATCCGGCAAAGCTTATCACAATTTGAAGAATAACTTTTTGGTACCATCGTTTTCATTCCGTAAGTGAATTGTACCAAACGGTCGCTAGATATCGATGTTAGGGGCCGGCGGTATATGAATCGGTATATGACTTTATTTGCTCATGCAAATTTCTCATAATTACAACTTTCTACATTTGAATGGGTTGCAAATATTTGCTTGCCTCTTTTATGAGGGAAGTGTGTGCTTTAACACTCGTAGCCTTTTACCTTTGTTCGCATGAGTCCAACTTTTTCAAGATTACCTCTTTTTTAATAATACACAAATGTCAGCATCAGTCTTTTGTCAGGGAGGTATTTATGCCCAGCAATGAACGTCTGCCGATTTATAATGGGTCATTCCCACTCAATGTAAATATTTTTCCCTCTCAATCCCACGAAATAGTTAAATAATAATTTAGGTACTTATTTTGTTCCCACTCAATCCCACGCCACAGAATACAATATTAGTACTACCGGGCTAGGCCAAGCAAAAGTATAGTCAATAACAACATAGTAGTAAAGATCGGCAAGATGTTTTTTGTTGCAAGTTGCAATGTTAGAATGAGATAGAAATAAAAATGCTAGAGAATTATAATCTTCTCATCAAATGCAGGTAGAACTATTGTGCAAGAAAGAGACATCTTCTTCTTCGACGGAACCTTTAAAAGCTGCGCGCAGCCTTTCTATCAGTTGTACTCTATGCATGCAGATATTGGTAGTAACAAATGTGAAACAAACGTAATACCTGTGCTTTTCGCACTTTTGCCTAATAAAATGCAGAAAACGTATGAAATATTTTTCAACTCAGTCAGGCAAAGCCTGCCACTCTGGAAATCACGTAAATTGTTTTTTGATTTTGAAATAAGCGCTATCAAAGCTGCACAAACATCCTTCCCTGATGTAGCTATCAAAGGTTGCAACTTCTAGCTATCAAAGGTTGGAACTTGATATCTAAGATAGAACTGTTAGATATTATTTTTTGATATATAACTTGATTGAACGTTTATTAGTTATTTCATTTAATAATCATCATTCCCTTACTATCCCACAACATGTCCCTATCATTTGAAGAAGGTAGGGCCCTACAATGGTAGGAAAATGAAAAAAATATAGTCTTAAGCTTTTTGTGTTAACTGTACCTACAACCTACCTAAAATTCGTGGCATTGACTGGGAAAGAAAGCTAATTTATTTAAATTTTAAAAATGGCATGGGATTGCTTGGGAACCCATGTATGGAATTTATAATTTGGAGAACAATAGATTTGGCATTGGCGGGAATGACCCTTTATAATTATGATGAAATTAATTTAATGTTTTTTTTTTATGTTTATATACAGCACCACAGGTACAATATACCTCGTAGGTAGCTAAGCGATAGGAGCATACCATTTATTTTTATTTAATTTCGTTTCAGTGGAAAAACTTTTGGACAATTCGGATTTAAAAATCGTTGTTTATAACGGCAATTTAGATATAATCACTCCAATAGCAGGTAATATTTGCGAATATATAAAAGTAAGCGCGCGCGGCTCCTCCGGTCTAGGTTACACATATTTTTACCTATCCACACATATTTTTATATACCCTACACAAAAAGTATTTCAGTAAGATTTATTATTCGAGTCCGACAAGTAGACCTTGAGTTAAAAAACCTTATCTACAGAGACAGACGTTACCTTACCTTTTTAAAATAAGAGTTGCATAATTTTCACCTGTTTGTTAATTATTTTTATTGAACTTTAACTTTATTTTATTTTATTCGGAAAACAAATAGTATTTATGACTAAATAGACAACTTCTTAAAATACCATTTACCATTAACACGTTATCGCATAAAAGAAACGAAATAAACTTATTTCTTTGAGTTAGCTACTTACTTAAATAAGAAGAAAAGACACACGCTACCGCTACCGCTACCGCTGTTGAGTAAAGGTTCTAAAATAGCGACCTCGAATCCGATCCGACATCGAGTATTCATTCGACATCCATTCGATGTAACAATGACATTGGTAAGGTCGAGGGTGGCTTTTTGTGAGAAAGAGAGAAGTGACGGCAGATATAATTAATGATATTTCATATATTTCTAGGTGCTTCAAACTGGATACATAAGTTGCGCTGGCAGGACGCGGACAAATTCTTAAAAGCTTCACGATATCCGATAAACGGTGACAAAAACGGATTTTACAAACAATGGAAAAGATTCAGCTTTTGGACTGTGTTTGGTGCTGGCCACTGGGTAAGAAAATCTGACTTCACTGGATGTTTGTGACCATTCGTTGGGTGTTATTGTTTATAAGTCGTGATTCTAAAGTTCCACCAGAAACCATATTAAGACATTAGTGTGACTTTTATCCAGCAGTGGGATATATGCTATCTTATTTTTGCCTTCAGGTACCAGAAGATAACCCAGAAGCAATGGAACACATCCTGCAATACTTGACAACAGAAGACCTAGATTTAAGATTAATATTTAGGCCGAATTGGTAACTTAACAAAATCAACAAGAATATTATTGCAATAAAGATTATTAGTTATAAAGAATTAAGGATTTGAGGAAACATATCAGTTATATTCTACTGTAATCCCAATTAGAATTGTAATTTTGATCAGCAGTAACTCTAGTCAGAAAAGTTGTAAATTGTATACCTTTATAAGTATACATGCTCTGTATACTTACTTCAGGTAAATTATATTATCTTTGCTATTATGTAATCCAGTGTTTTTATGTAATTTAGTGAAATCAAATGCGTTAATAATTTGAAATATCTCTTATATTCGGTTTATATCGTCATCATTAATTATACAAATAATAACATATATTTACAACATAATTGGATTATAATAATATTTGATTAAATGTACATTTACTACACAATTTAGTCTAAGCACCACAGTAGCCAAAATGTCACGTTCTATTTGATAACTCTCAAGATCATCCTCCAGAGTTGTGACAAAGATGTGGGGGCATTTGAAACGATCTAGGTTAGAAGTGTCCCTAACTCTGAGAGATTGATTTTGAGGGTGGTCAAGTATTTGTTTTTAAGATTGAGCTGGTATTGTTGATGAGAAACCTACAATGTCTAATATGGAATCGTTCTTTAAGCATTGACTTCGTGTAACACCATATTGAAAGCTTTATTAATGTATAAAAAAAATATAGGTCACCAAATTTAATCATAGACAAAGTGTCAAGGTCACTTTTACTTTATATGATTTTTGATTCATTTTATAATCAATAGGCATTAGAAGAACTGATAAGTAGCAGTATTTCATAATATTTTAATGCGGACTCAATTTTATCAAGATATATTTTTGTTTTTGACAATAGCCATTTGTATATCTCCTTCCCATCTACATGGTGTACGATGATAAACTTTTGTACTTAAAACTATTGAATTTGCAATATTTCATATTTTAAAACATCATTATTTAAAGTTGGCAGTGTGGGAATTTTATTAATAATACACAATAACAATACCGCGGTTTAGAATCATGACTTCAGTCTTAAACCTTCGTTTTGTTCAAATTATGATAGGTATCCCATTTATTTGAATGATAGAGACTAACCATATGATTCATCCAATCCCTAACTTTTTCGGCTCGATAACTCTAGCCCTGTCGGGTCACTTTTATCGAGCCGATAAAGTTAGGAAACGAGTATAAATAACGGGATTGATCATTTGATTTCTCTAGAAATTTATATACTTTTCCCGAATTCCGTATGCCCACTGCTTGATCTACAAACAGCTACGATCCATTTCCTTATTTTAATAATATATTTAACAAAATTACATAAACATACGTATTGCAGAATTTAAGCTAAGGCTGTTTCACTCGATTTACTACCACTGTTTTCTCACCTGGGAAGACCAATCATACGTTCAAAGCCAGTATAAACTCTAAATAATCATCAGTTTAAACCCTTTGGTTTTCAAAAAACCATTTAAAAGAATAATGACGAAAGTTTCAACGTTTTTTACTCGACTGTGGAGGGTTGTGTTTTTTTGTATGTATAGCATATAGCATACAAATGGTTGAACGAATTATGATGTAGGTATGAGGTATCGTTAGATTTTTTATCTCGAGAGTAGGCATATGTATACTTTAATGAGTAATAATATAAGTGTACAGTCACCACTTCACCGTATTATTTAAATTATTTCACATGAAATTCTTACAACTCTGCCAACTCTGTTGATATAGATACCTATTGACAAAGGTCTTCATGAGACGTAATCAAAAATAGATAGAACTCCCATCATTTTCTAAATCTAACTGTTTTATGTTAATTTGATACGCTAGGGATCTAGTGGATGTATTGATGTTCATACAAAAACTGTTGAAACTTTTTTCATTATTCTTATAACTGCTAAATTCGTAAAATTATAACGTTTTTCGTTGAAAGTATGTCAAACCTTCAAAATTGTAAATAGAGAATCGAAACAGTGCCCTTCAGATTATTAGACAAAATATGACTATAATTGATCTACAACAGAAAGCATACATTACGTCAGTCTCACTTCCGCATAGCACGCGTCGCAAACTCGAACAGGTTTGGTGTTGCCAGCTAATGCGACGGCTTTCTCGCTGCAAGACGCGCAGAATATATGGCCACAACGACGACAGTGATGCTGAAATAGATAAAAAATATTGCTAAGTTTTTCATCGATAATCCTTTACTTGAAATTTCCTTACATATTGTTCCTTTGGTAACTTGCATTAGGCGATTTTTACTCTAGCAAGAATTTCTTAAGTTTCCCAAAAGAATCGAAAGGTGTTGGATCATGGATCTGGAGGCGAGAGTCGGTAGGCGAAGATGGCCAAGAGCACCCTTTGAGAAACTTATATATGGCATATGTCCAGCAGTGGGCTTCCTCCGGATGGTTATGATGACCTTATAATCTTTCTTTCAGTCCGTTCCATCCAAAGGTCTGTCTGTTATAGATTGCTAATTAGCGATAAGACCGGCCATTTTACGACACTATTAAAGTTTTTAGTACTTATTTAAGCTGAAATAGTATTTGGTTTGCAATAAAGTATCTTCCATATATCTATCTATAGTTTTCTATAGTTAAATAAGGCATACACTTGCTAGCTCCTGCCTCCAAGTAAAAAGTATGCGAAGACCTAGACTTAGCAAGGCTTAAATTAATCTTTTAACCGTTATGACATTTATCGATATCAAGCATATAAATCATCTATTCGTGAGACCGTTTAAGATCTCCGTCTAAGAGTACCTTTATGAGCTCTGCGATCTTTCCCAGCAGTGGGAACAAGCTAGATCGAGATTCGTCTCTAAACTCCTATCTAGTAAATTTCAACAAAATCGTTGGAGCATTTTAATTTGTTTTTTGTACTACACAAAATTTACGTTTAAATAGTAGGGGGATACGGTTGGATTACCTTCCGCCTAGCTATGGTAAACTCCTTAGTGCAGGCGGTACATGCCACGGCGTCCTTATCGCTTGTCCAAGTGGGCGTGTCCTCAGGAGTAGGAGCTTTTGCCTCTCGCTCTAACAACTCGGCAAGCTGTAGTTTGTTCTCGCTCAGCGTGGCGCCGACCTCCTCCAGCGTCTTCTGCGCGTCGCTGTACTGTGTCCGTAATAAGTGCTGTTCCTCTTGTAGTATGAGGTATTTCTAGAAAAAAGTAATGCAGTAAGCGTGACAGGTTACAAGCCCATCGCACCGGTTTTAATATGTATATCCCAAAGAATATCAAATCAGTTGGGGTTCGACCCCGCGACCTCAAGATGGAGGCTTATAGGGATTGGTATTAAACAAAGATTGATGCTTCTATTTCTAAAGAACGACATTAGCATGAGACTATAATTTACAAGACCGAAACCACCATAGCGGTTTTGAGCGGTCGCGCTCAAAATACATATATACATAGCAATTACAACTATACATGTAGTTGTAATTTTCTTTGGTATGTAATAAAGAGTTTATTCATCTATGGGTTCAATCCCCACCTGGTTTGATAAAATTAATGAAAATAGTTCTACCGACATACAAATTGACCGTCGTCGGTCGGTATGGCGCACGTGCATTACAGAAAAAACAATAATATTGAAGACATTCTATACCGCAACTATTCTGTGCTTATTTATAAGGATAATAGCGGTACGTAGGTAGGTATTTATATCAGTTAGGAATACATGAGATCAAACTATCGAAACATATGTTTACTTAAAACTGATATGATATCTTACAAATAATAATAATGTCTTGTAGAGAATTTCCCAGGGAATGATTCACGGATAGTTTTGAAGCATTCGAAACAGTTAAAGGCTTATCAGTTATCATTTCAGAATTGTAGTTAAGTACCAACTTTAATGGCGCCAAACAGTGTTAATCGCACAAATAGAGTGGCAAAATTATATTATCAGTAAGTCAGTAGGTACTTTGAGGCACAGGTAAGTATTAAAATGTGGGATAGAATCGATTGAGATTTACAAACTAAAATAAGTAGGTACCTACAAAAAAAAAAATTATACAAATCTGTCATCAAATGAGAGATATGCGAATGTATGAGATAGACTAACCATGCATAAATATTAGTTCTAGAATACGGGTCTAGAGTAACTGAATTCATTATGTAGAGCAAGTTGTGTAACACGGACGGATGTCAGATAAAATAACAAACAATGCTCTAAGTAGGTATATTACAACGATTATGACTGTCTGTTTATTATTAAATTCATGTTATATAATGACCCTGTAAAGCCCAATGACCGTGACGGCGGTCGATGGTTGAATGTAACGCTTCAGAGCATTATACCAGACTCGCCAAACACAAGATTATGTAAGCGGGTCAAGGTCGATAAAGCTACAGAATTTGTTGCGGCACATGACAATAGTGAAAACATCAATCTTTGCACTAGCGGTAAATGTAGCTTGACCCTAATATTGGGATTCGACGGATTAAGAGGCCTGGGTTGGATGAATTGCCCATACAAACGTAATACCATAGTAATTTGTAATTAGGGCTTATTTCCACCATATTATGTTATTATTTGCATTCGAATAGTATTTATCTACGTACCTTGCTATATATATTTTTTCAAAATACTTACCTAAAATGAAATGTAAACGAATCGCATTTTGGATATTTTTACGTCATACATGACATGTTTTCTTCTTATTTGTTTCGTATTAAAAACAACAATACCTTACGTATCGTTTGGTTAGGTACATAGATTATATTGTCTAGTTACAGAAAAACAACACAATGTGAAAAATACAACAAGTTTTCATTCATAGTTTTGGTATTACGGAACATCACCAAATTTATAACAAATTCTGAACGGCTAATATTGCGCAAGCACGGGCGGGCCGGCATCAGTCAAAAAGAGATAGCTATATTTTTGTATTGAGCTTCAAATTTAAGTTACGAGCGCTGTACGCCGGATCCTTAATACGTCAGCACTGCACGGCAGTCAGGGATTATTCAATAGGAGCCTGCAGGTTTCAGGGAACGATGCCTATGAAATCAAATTGGTTTTTAAAGTTTTAATGGGAAATCTCAAGATTTTTATCGTATCGTGTCAACCTCGGTGGGTCTCGCGACCTCTTGTAGGTGGAGCCTCGGCGCGTCGAGCTTGGTCGAAATTCTTGGGATGTTTCAGCCAAGAATTTCGACCAGGCTGGTAATGATCTCGCGGTATATCCCCCGCGTAAGTGGGAGCATGCCGGTTCGAGTCACACCGAGCTTGATATTTTTGGGATAATGACCGTACTTACCCTACCATACAAAAATAGATTTTCATGTAAAAATCGTAAATACTGTGACCGAATTCACATGTTTAAAAACTCGGGTTAGACCCTAATGACTGTAAGAAAGTTAGCGGAGTGCGTCGCCCGTCTGCGGAGAGCGTCTGGGGGCGCCCTTATTCGCATGGATCGTAGAAAGGGAAATGTATTTTGAGGACTTCACAGTAGGGATAACATACCTGTCCTATAGAGTTCAATGATTCGATTTCTTGCGACAGCATCAACATTTTATCACGATCACGCATCATTGACTCCTGTAACACGATTACAGCAACTTTTACACGATGTAGTAAAATCAGCCGAGGAGAACAACACTCCTCGAAGAGTGTTATCGATCAATACAGAACTCACACAGAACAGACAACAACCACTTTAACGCTTGCGGAATGGTTGAATTGTATGGAAATAACATTAGTTTTTGAGATGTCACGTGACTGCTGCCAAGTTTTTCCTTGACAAATTTACGCTAGCGTAAAAGGAAAATAAAGTCAGAGGTATTTGTCTTGACGCCCCGGGTGTGTTAGACAAATACCACTTTCTGTTGGCGTAAACGCCGAAAGATTGAATTGTATGGAAATAACATTAGTTGTGAAAATGTCACGTGACTACTGCCAAATTTTTCTTTGACAAATTTACGTTAGCGTGAATACATAAGAAATTTGTTTTTACCTGTAAAGATATTCTCCACTCTCGTTCTATCCTGAGGTCGCCTTCCGCTGCAACAGCCCTTTTTTCCGCGGTGGCTGCTTTCTGCCCTAACGAGCGCGCACTCTCTTCTAAATCTTTCCTAGCCATCTTATCTTCCTGTAATCTATTGGACGGGACCATAAAACTTGTGTTTCTTAGCAACTTACACGACTAATGGTAAAAAAATTTGGACAAGCGGGAATTTTCCCGCCCCTTTCTATCGGTAAAAAAATAAATAAATAAATGATGGACATTTCACACAGCATCATCTAGCCCAAAAGTAAGCAGAGCTTGTGTTATGGGACCTACATGAATCATATACTACTTATATACTTTTTTTTGGGAAATACATACACATTATACATAGCAAACACTCAGACCCGAGAAAAATATTTGCAGATCATACAAACATTTGTCCCGCGGCGGGAATCGAACCCGCAACCTTCTACGTCTCAGGCGGGCCATCGCCCACCGCGACACAGAGGGCGTCTAAAAAAGTTGCGTTCACTCGACTTGGTGAACAGTCGGCGGCCTTCATAGAGCGGTACGTGAAACTTCTAGTTTAATTAATGAAAATGACACTGATAAGTATACGAAGTCTTGAATTAACATATTATTTGCGCAAAGATGAGAACTTATAGCCATATCAAAAAGTTTATAACCTAAATATTTACGGGAAAAGTATGAAAAGTATCAGTGTCCAAAGACTCGGAAATTAATAGAAATACGCCAAATGATTATTAAAGCTCAAAAATCTTGGTTCATGTGGGAATCGAACCCGTGAGCTCTCGATTTGCTCGACATAGAAATGCTGTGGATATGCTTATGGATTAGTCTATAGAAATTTTCGTTTATTCTAGCCCTCGAAAAAATATCTGTTCTGGGCAATGAACCACGTTACTTCAGCATTATTAAAATTAAGATATTACCCTGTTTTGTGGCAATTCAGAACGACCCGAAAAGTATTTACTAGGTTCTTGTACAATAAGTTGTGTATTTGATGGATACTTTGAAATGAAGTTATTTGATCTTCGCGAGGTAAAACTACAGGTAGGTCCTTAATATTGGATCATTTCAGAAATCCCTCCAAGGTCTACCTACCTAGAGGTAGGGTTTGTTTATATTGTTTCGAACATGTATGGGTTTAAATGGTATGAAGTGTCTACATAATTAAGCTATACAAGGTGGATTATGTGGGCGCCCAGGTCATGGCGGCATATTAGTCATGAAAACATAATGAGTTGATAAAGGCAAACCTACACAATAAACAAAATCAATAAAAACAAAACCGTGCTTCCAATAAAATACATTATGCGACTGAATATTCTTTATTACAAACAGGCTTTACATAGCTACCGCCTCAAATTACAAAACTATTTGAATCAAAATATACAATTTATACCTATTAGCACAAACTTTGATTTTGATGCAATAAATAATGTCTATCAGCAAATCACTATAGAGATCATAATAGTCCGCAATAATACATATCATTTACAGTCTTTAATACTTTAATATCACTAGATAAAGTTACAATCAACGAAGTAACTATAAAGAAAAAAACTATTTAAAATTATATAAGTAAAACAGTTTGAATATACATTTCACTTAAAATAAACAAATGTCTATTTGATCAACAGATTCAATAGCTCGGCAAATAAACTTAAACTTAACAATCGAATATAACGAGATTTTACTTTAAACTATAGCAAATAAGCCAAAGCAACATTAACAATTCTAAGGTTTGCGCTATCATCAAGGTTTCTCTTAGGAAAATATTTTTTCATCCATAAATCTTTACAATTCGAGTTTATTGTGACGGTTTGCCAATATCGAGCGATTTGTCGTTTTACAAGCGGTGCACTGCACACACCTATGTGCGAATCGAGTATTGATTTGTCAAGCTGTTTATGCCCGATTTATACGAAGACAGCTGATAACTAGCGCGCGCAACATGCCAGCTGACTATTTAATTTTCAAAGTGTTAACCCACAATTGAAGGAAATCACAAAAAATTATAATATCCCAAATATATCAACTTCGAGGGACTCCAAGCCGCACGAGAAAGCCGGTTCGAGTCCCACCGAGGTTCGTATTTTTAAGATAATAGCTGTCTCTCTGTCTGAACTTGATTCTAAAGTGTGAAGTTAGTAGATCTGACTGAAATGAAGTTTAGATAGAAAGCTGATGCTACTACTTACTAGCTCTGTCTATCTTCGTGTAAACCAAGTATTATCCTAGTTTACACCAAGCGAGCTGGGTCGAAAAACTTGGTTTCTCAATTTCTCTTTCAGGCGAGTTCCTATCCTGAGTTTGACCGAATGCCCGTTAGGTGTAAACTTGCTTGTAGCGTACTATCCTTGCGTATGAAGGGCCGCAGCCCGTGACGTCAATAGTATAAAATCAAAACCTACTTTTCATCGAGCTGATGTATCGTGCTGCCCATTGACTCAGTCTTTGCTTCCAATTTGGCTATTAGTTCTGTTTTATGTTTCAAGGAACTTTCACATTCCTAAAACAAGGCCAATACATTTTAGCTAAGAAAAATTACAACTCACAGGAGGTATTTGTTAGTAAAGCGAATAAATGCAGGGTTAAGAAGCCCTCATTATTTGTCAGTAAGAGGCTAATAAAGTGGTTTGGTTAATTTAAAAGTTCCTACGGTAAAGTTGGGAGACTTAGCATAGAATAATTGTTATTATAATAATATATAATAGTTAAACATTATTTAAATATCATACAATATTGCTGTCAGGAAGAGGAAATACCACCCATAACGAATGTAGCAATATCGAAACTATGAATTGAAATGTGAAACATCACTAGGCATTTTATTCTAATTGACCAACAGTCTTATCTTTACTAGCGCTTCTACGAAACGGTGGTATTTCCTGGAGATTCAGCTTCTTATGGGGCGGGCCTTCGTCTTTAGACTTTGTACCCTTTTGTGCATTTTGTGCCCTGAATTTCTCGATTTTCTCGCCTAGATTATTCTCGTTTGTGGTAGGGGATCTAAGAGCTTTGACCAGTTCGTGGTCGGGTCCTAGGAAGTGGTTGTATTTCTCGAGGTTTGTCAGTATTTTGCCGATTTGCTCGGCTTTCACTTGAAGCCTCGACACCATTTCTCCCTTCTGCGTCAGCTCCATTTCGCATTCCTTCCGTGCAACAATCGCGGCATTGTGAACAGCAATATGTTAGTATACGATATAATAAAAATTCAAAAAATAAGAGATCTAGTAAAAAGAATAATTAAATTACATAACAAACAAGCTCGCAACTGTATTTCACATGATGGACATCCTTAGATACATACTTAGTGCGTAGATCTTTAAGGATATCAAGTAGGGGTAGTGAGAGGCTAGTTCACGTTTTTCAATTATTTAGTATTCTGCGTGACAGGTTGCAAGCCCATCGCCGCTTATTGGAACACTAACTGATGGCAAATGCCTTTGAATTTTTGACTGGTAATTCAATTACATAGACAATAAATAAAATACGTAGATACGAAATAAGTAAGACCAAGAGATGACGAATCAAAACAAAGGATAATGTAATCAAAGAGATGCACAAAACGATTAGCAAAGGTGCATGGGCGTCAAACAATTTAATCGGAGAAGCGCCTACACAAAACGAGCGGCCTTCACGGGGCATCGCTTTATTCTCCTTGACAATCAACAAAAAGTATCTAATAATCTGTGTGAACTTGGATTGACATTGAATTCGTAGTCAATAGGTACAACTTAAAAGTAAAAACTTTTAAAAGCAAAGAGATGTATCCGCAACGGACCGTGAAGCACTTAAGAAATTACAATTTCTGCAACCTCTGACGTAAGCTAAGGATTGTCAAGATACTACACTGAGGCGACCAGTATTCAGTAGCAAACAAAATGTACATAACTGGCACGGAAATAAACAAGGTAAATGATGCAGTGGTAAGCAGAGTTTGACTGATTTATTTGATGCTAAAACGGTCATTTTATTCGAGGGACGAAACTGGTGTCTTAGAGAACATGTTATAAAGCTGTTATAGAATATGCTATGAATGTGTGTTATAGATTTGAAAGGGCACAAAATCGTGATAAAAAGCGAAAATGAGCAAACATGTAACTTACCTGTAGCTTTTTGTACATTTCCAAGTTGATTAACTTTATGTCGTCCAGCTGCCTTCTCAGTGATATAATCGTATCTTGTTTATCGTGAATGTCTTTTTCGAGCAATTTCATTGCTACCTCCATTTCTGCTTTCAGTGACATCTGAAAATGTTCAATGAAAACTGCCATTCAAACTAAATTCAAAACATCAATGCCTAAGATATCTTACAAAGGTATGGTGAACAAACCGCTTTCATGGTATGTTTACAAATTGTCGAACATTGATGAAAACTTCATTCGATTTCGTTGGTTCGACTGTCTAGATAAGTTTATCAACAAATGAATTACTAGAACACTAGCCTACTTGAAGAGCGCTGAAAACAGATAGGATCACAGTATGCTGTCAGTACCGTGTGGTAGATTGCAGCCCGGACACTCGCGATAAACGAGAGATACTGATAATCCTTAAGTAGAGAAGAATGTGGGAATATAAAATTCAAATGATAGTATAATGATGTTTTTAAGAATTGCAACGGTTTTAATTTCACCTGCAAATCCAATTCACGTTGTAATTCATTATTCCTCTTTCTCTCTTCATCTAGCAGTTTTCCGGTTTCGCCGTCCTTATCAGACTTTGACTTATCGGACGTTGTGCTTTTAACACTTCTCTTTTCCTGAAAGTAGATAATTACTAACTTATATTACGTATTACAAATGTTGAGCACGTTGATTGAAAAATAAACATGACACATAAAATGATGGATTCCCACCCTCATAAGTTATAACTTACAAGGATAAGAATTTACGTAAACATATACCATGACTAATATTTTCGGGGACAGGGAATAATGTTTTTTTTTTGGTATGTAGGCGTTTGTTTTGTGAAAAAGTATGATATGCTGTGTAATTAATTAGAATATCGTTTTATCAATATTCCTATAAATGTAAAAGTATGGATGTTTGTAACCAATAGCGGCTGTACCGATTTGAATATTGCATAGATAAAGATCGTAACTTGAGCATAGGCTACATTTCACCTTGGTACCACGCGAGGGAAGCCCGGTACAGATGCTAGTATTGTATAAATCTTACCTCTTCTTCCGATTGATGCTCCGTCACCTTCATCCGGGAATCTTTGGTTATATCCTGACCTGTACAAAAATCACACGTGTCACACAAATAAACACGAGACAGACGCGGACGCTTGAAGATATATTTAAACATTTCGAAATAACTCACAAGATTTGAACCATATTGTTTTATTCCTATTGGATTTCGTCGTTGAATTTCCCATTAATTGTGTTTTGTATTTTGTATCGCATAACTGTATAAATAACAGTTATTCGACGGTAAATATGGGCATGGTTTACGCGTTCGACACCATTGGCATCCTAATACATACTGAGCGGTACAATAGAATAGAATTAGTTAGCGACTGACTCATAGATGCAAGGTGCTTTATCTAATGACATTTTTCGCAGTGTTAATTCTTCAAGTAAACACGGATGACCATGACCACATGGATTCTATTCAACCGATAATCTAATTGATTTATAGTACTGCACAAACATTTAACTGCCCAAGACGTGTCAGGCACATAATGTTAGAGTTCCGAAGTAGCATGCCATAAAATTGATATTGAAGTTATCATAGGAAATCCGTCGAACTAGTTTTTCTGTTGAAAGGTCGGGGTTCGAACCAGGACGGGCACCAATGGATTTTCCATTCGAAAAATGTATATCCACATTACCACGTGCTCAACATGGTGGAGTAAAACATCGCGAGGAAACCGGCATGCTCTAGATCCTAAAAGTTCGAAGGCATGTATCATTATTTAGTGTTCCAATAAAGACACGATGGGGTTGGAACGTGTTATGTGGAATGTTAATTACTACATGTACTACGTTTGTATTATACCCTATTTGGTTTGCTCACGAATCTGCGAACCGGGTATGGATATGAAGATGAACTTCATGGGGACTACAGCCGTGAAGTTATTTTGTATTGAGTTTTAAAAACACAACCGTTCTATACATAATGTTATCTTGATACTCTTAGTGAAAGAGAAATCGGGGTGCGACACACGAGACGGATAGACGAGCAAACGGACAAGACAAAACTATAAAGGGTTCCGTTTTCACCATTTAGCTTCAGAACTCTAGAGATAAAAGTTTTTATCGCGCTGCAAAATCTATTCAAGTCAACCATAAATCAAAAGAACCAAAATAAAATAATACTTTTGAGACTTTCAACGTAGGTAAGGTAATGAAACTAAATTAACAACGGCGTATCAGTTGGAAAGCAACCGTAGTGAAACCATTAAAACTGAGGAAGACAATAGAAAACCTATTGTGTCTCGACCGATCTGGATATAACAGGCGCATGAGACTTTCACCCTTTATGTCTTAGGGTCGGTAACTTTCGGCAACGCGCGAGTGATACCTCTGATGTTGCGAGCATCCATAGGTTACGGTAACTGCTTGCCAACAAGTGGGCGGTGTGCTTGTTTGCTACTATATTTGTATTAAAAAAGCATTTCAAGATGTGTTAATCATCCAGCGGGTGAGGGGCCTTCCTTCACTGCGTCATCAGGTTGGTTGTTGGTTTACCAGCTAAATGGCCTGCTAAAGGCAAGTCGAAGTGGCAATGCTTCAACTAACCTTTAGTTCTAGGGATTTCTCTTTACATAAAACGAGTTTTTTTTTCAAAGAGAGTAAAGATTGAACACTTACCCAAGGCATGTTTTAGCTGATTATTCTCTTCGACGAGAGAAATCATCGTGTTTTTGGCGATAGCCAAGTCTTCTTTCATGAGAGCGTTCGTCGTGGTCAGACCTTCCACTTTAGCTTGCAAGTTAGCGACCGTTGCACTGAAAACAGAACGAATAAGATCGAGCCAAATTGTCATTTTTAGAAGATTTTATTGAATTATATTATTCTGTTCGTTCCTTCATGATTCTTTCTTGGTCAGCTCTTGCTTTAGGTTTGTGATTTGTCCCCTTTCTCACTAGCAAAATGGCAATAGGAAAATAAACCATACATGTCTAAAACTTCAAAAATATTCAAAAGGAAAACACGATTTGACCCATTTCAAGTTTTAGAAGTTTAAGACTTTGCTAAGCCAGTCAAAAAGAGTGCCATGATTTTGTTTCTAATGCCGTTTTGATAGAGTAATTTTAGCAGCATGAAATGCCCTGTAAAGTAGATATCGCAGACAGACGATTATGCCACAATTTGCTACTTCAAGCTGTTCACAATAACAATTCTCACGATGAAGCAAACCAATTCCTAAAGCCATAAAACATACTTTCTCCAATTTATCTCGTGTGAGCTATCATCTAAAACAATGGACCACTCACTTAAGATGTCGGTTCAGTTCCTCGATATAGTTCTTCTGGTCCAACATAGTGTTGATGTGGCGTTGCTTTGGCTCTGTGTTAGTGTTGTTGCCATTGCCGGCGAGATCATTAGACGAGTTGCTACCGCGGAGGTAGAGAGAGAAATCGATGACGCCTTGTTGGCTATCCAAATCTTCTTCCTATAACACAACTCGCATCTTAGTTGTGTTTAAGGAATAGGGAGCGAAATAATTTTTACCCGTGACGTAACGCGTCCATTATGCATTTGCCATAAGCGGTTATTGGTTTGCCTGTTAATATTTTATATCCGAAAAGCTTATCGGATTGTAAGTTTTTTTTTTAAATAGATTTTTATGTCTTTATACAAATGGTTCTTAGATAGGTTTTATCGCCACAAATCACTAGGGGGATAGCTATTGTAATTAGGATTTTAGAAATTTGTAATTCTCAAGCCTCGATAGTATGTTTAGAGGCGGGATAATATAAAATGTAAAAAAATACTACCAATTGTTGTACAGTGACACTCGTAGTTCCTGATAACTACACGGAATCCTAGTGTGTGGTCAGGACAATGTATATGGCTGTTGGATATTATGTTTACTCTGTAGTATTTTAAATAGAAGGAATAAACATAAGAGGACGAAACGAAAATGCCTTGGACAGGCCTGACTCGGCAGTCCTCTATAAAAAGGTCCAGGCTAGGCTTCAAATGGTTGCATAATAGATGAGCTTAAATACAGACATTTGAAATGTTCAAACTAGTGGTAAGGTCTCAGAGCAGCGGTCCACAAGTTCTATTCATGCATGAAAGGAAAGACGCTAATATACTGTTGTTCGAGCATACCGCAACAACTCATCTACATCCTCATGAATAAATCGCTAAAATCGGGATTTTAAATTTTGCTAAAATTAAATGTACTTGATTTAGTTAATCTGAGTTACCTTGACGCAGAGATTGCAATCAACAACATTGAGACCGACTAGTAATCCGGTAATGATCACCGCCTCTTCATTCAGCATCAGAGCGTGAGGCTCAAAGTATTCTTCCAGCGTGTCTTCACGATGTTCTAGAATAATCCTCATGTAGTCAGCGAGACGCTTCTGCATCAAGGCCAGCCTTAGCCAGGCACGAGCTCGGCCCATCGCAGTCCTGGGAAATTGCGTTTTTATGCTAGTTTATACCTACCTAGATTTGTTTATTATTACTTCTAGGCAAAAAAAAGTACACTCCCTGATAAAGTAAAGGCGAAAAGGTTTTAATATGATCGCTATTCACGTTTTTAGGATGGGTAGAAGAATTTTGTATGAAGGCTTTGACAGCATTATGATTGAGCATACAAAAGGTTGATGATTAATGGAAATAATACAATTTGCGATTGAATCGACAAACACATTAAAACCATTGTAGGTAGCGTTACCATCTCAAAAAAAATACACCCAGACATAGTTTTTTAAAGTTACAAAACAGAGATTTTTAAAGTTGCTCAGAAAAACGCGTATTTTCGGTAGATGTTTCAACAGCCTAAAACCCGGACTACAAATGAAATCCCGCCCGGTCGCCCTCTAAACTAGGACAAATCTACAGGAAAAAGTCTCATACTTAAAGTTACCTAAAGGATTGCCATCCTGTAGGTAACTTTAAGTATGAGACTAGTGATTAACAAAGAGGATGCTGCGCAATTATTATGACTTCCGGCTAGCGAACGTTTGTAATAATACACTTCTGTGCAAGTGTCTAATAAACAAAGATAAAGAAAATAAACAAACTGGTTCTTACTTGACCGTCGGAAGATCTCGAACACTAGCTGTAATATCGGCAGCCTCAGGAGAATACTTCTCGACCATTTGCAAGATGTCCCAAAGTTCCTTTTTCGGTCCAAGAAGACCCTAGAAAATAATGAAATGTAGTATCGTAACAGGTAACATCTTCACTTGAACATCTAATAAGAGGTACGTTAGAGCCTAGGCAGTAAGTAGGTATCAGTAGAGTCAGAAGCTATTCGTATGCAAATATTTGAGAGATTACCTTCTTCGGTTTGAGCCCATGACGCATAACATGCTCAAGGACAATGAAGAAATGATGTAATGGCAGATGATCGCTATCCAGCATTCGTCCATAACGCAGCGATTGTTCAATTAGCTCCTTGACAATCAACTTTGAGATGTTCACGAGATTGCTGCGCTCAATAACAACCGGGTCGCGAGCTACAAAAATAATACAATGGTTGTTTTTGCGCATAGTTCTATGAGCTTACCAGAGTAAAGCAATGAAGTTACCCATCAAGGAATGCATAGGATCGTCGGGCGAAGTAACCGCGACATTTTCAGATGGGCGTATGTAGGAATCTTGCATCGCATCCATGTCATGTAATTCCTTCAAACAGAGCCACTCTCCGTCTACGGAGACCCGAAAGTTGCACAGGTAAATGGTATCCTGGGCGCCGGCCATGTCGACGTCCGGGTTTTCGCCCTGGTGTCGGATGCCCGAAGGAAACTGTCCTTGCTCAGGCAAGGGATGGACCCCGTGCAACGCGGTCAGAGAACGCATAATAAAGCAGCAAAGAAACGGTTAAGCAAAAACAGTAATACACGTCCTTTAATCGTGATCACCCGCTTAAATTCATTTCAAATGCTGAGAATTTGATGCAAGCAAAACGTTTCCACTAGTTGCGACTGGGTGCTTTCACTCTTATGCCGTAAAACCCTTAAAATAACGTAAAACACGACGTAAAAGAATTATCTAGAGTACTCGCTTTTACAGCGTTCAGATATTGATTTTCCGGCCTTACAGAGCTGGGCGAGGGCGTAGTAAGTATAAATTCTCGGTGAGGGGTAGTAAAATCAATACTTTCCGTATTTGCATCGGGGTGCTGCCATCTGTGCCGCTGGCTTAGAACTAATGTACATTTTAGCCGTATAAGGCCGCGCCGCACTTCAGACGTCTAGGATGCTAGGCTAAAAAGCATCTAGGTGGCTTGCTACGGAAGGCCGCACTGCAGGCGGCATGGCATATATGGTGGTCAAATAGGCGAATCATGCCTAGCATGCTATCTTTAGAGAACGAGTAAACAAACACATCTTCGGCTGTTTCATTTTCGAGTGGCAGCAAGTGGTGAGGTATCATGGGGCACAGTGTAGCCAGACCAGTAAATTTTCATGCATTGGTTTTCTCAAGGTGAAGCCACCAGTCGCTATACCCTTTTCATTATGGTCATTCTTAAATGATGTTAAGCTATTACAGTATTTCATGTAGGTAATTATTTAGCTATGATTTAGTGTTTGATAATTAATTTGACAAGAATATTCGCTACAAGTCCCATAACACAAGCACCCATTCATGTTGATTGCGAAAGGGTTACCAAAATACATGGAGAAGACATTTATTTAGCATTTCACATATGCTTGTCTAAAAGCCAGATATAGAATGTTATATCTATTTCACACACACCTTTGGTTCTGTGATACAACACCCAATTTAAGTTACAAATAGTCCTTTCACCCATAAGGACTATTTGTAAGTGACTTTCAGGACCAGCAACTTTTACAAAGTCATCAGCTTATCAGGTGGCAGGTTTCAGCTAAGGCAGTATGTTTGGTAAATATCAAATTTTATTTGGTAACACATTAAATTTGTCATATTGATTTCTATGTAAAAAAAAAGTTTGTATGTAATGTTCAAGGGATTGAAATTTTTGATTGATGATCAATCTAAAAACAGAAATCAAACTAGGTCTCAGGCATGGTAGGCCACCTTAATGCCAATGTTAGATTGAGACACATAATCATGTACATGATGTAAAAACCGAGCATAGAAATAGTGACAAGAAGTTGAAGATAGCATTTTTGGATTACAAATTTAGACACTTAAAATATATATATTTTTTCAAGTCAAAGAGGATAGTGTATGATTAAATGCAGACATGTCCATTAAGTGGTCTTATCCATGAAACTATGCCTAAACAAGGTGATTATTAGGGAGAGCAAGCATTACAGATGCACCACTCAAATTAAGTGGAATAGGATATAGTTTGTGACTGTGATGTGAGTAACACATAGGATATGAGAGCAAAGATAGGGCCAGAAGATGGGAGTATAATAAATATAGATTAGATTACAAGTGACCTGACCACTGTCTAGTTCAAAAAATGTTGAGAACAAGAAATCTATTACAAGATATTCCTTTAATATTGTAAAATCAGTTGTTATCTGCATGATATTCGCCTTCTACTAGAAATAAGTATGATTTTTTTTTGATGTTATGGTGGTGGATTGCCTTGATTATCTTTTTGTGTGTTGATTGAAAAGTCAGAAGACTACATCATTTTTGATGTACATAACGCGTGCATTAGGTAGAGATAGTTAAGAACTTACATTTGGTGGTGTAGTAGTAAGATTTATCCGGTCTTGATATCAACAGTTCCGGCCACCTGTCTTCCCTACTCGACGAAACGGATAGAGATCTATCGAAAAAACTTGATTTTACGGATGATGATGAGGTCGTTGGGGACACTTCCACGTCTTTATCTCTTGAGGTAGACATAATAACAACATTTATTACAATTTATTTGATCATACAAGTCTTGAAACAACGAAAAAGGAAACGAAACAAACGCGTTACGTCAAATAATTCATTTTGACTTAACTGACTTTGACATTTTATGTTTTTTGATAAATAATTATTGACGATTGGCTTACAAAAAATCATACGTGGAGATGGTGAAGACTAAAATTTCGTTAAAATAATATTACCCTGTTTAGTAGCAGATAACTACTAAAATTTAAAATTTACCTTATTTTGATATATTTTCCTACTAACTTAGCATAACCATTCATTGCACCGCAGACAGCGCCCTTGCGTAAACTTCATATTGCTTACAACGAACTACTAAAATGAATATAAAGATGGCGTTACATACCTACCTACATAGTTGGCAAATAATATTTTGTTTTTGCTACGTCTTGTGTTGGTTTTAGATTAGCATTCGATCCTTCATAGCCAAAGGTCCAGACTTATTAGCGACGCTAATGTATCAGAGGTTGTAAAAATGAATATATTTTTTAGTTTTTAGCATAACCACAGCATGCTTCATTCATTCATTGTACATACGGATTTTATGTGGCTGGCTCCTTAGCCAAATTAATGTCGAAAACGGAACCCATATAATATATATAACTTATGTACCTACCTACTTAAATTCCCGTCTTTCCGTCACACTCTGATTTCTTCATAGACACAGATGAAGAACTAAGCAGTAGGTACATAATTCACACTCAGATAACTGAGTGTGAATTATGTACCTAGATAACCATAAGGTTAACATAGGTAGGTTCAATGGTGAACCATTGAGCTTACTACCTATAATAGAGGTTACTACATTACCTATTTTAATGCAAAATGCATGACAGTGTAAGTTTACAAATTTTTAATACAAGAAAAGTATTTCATATACCTACCTAAATGTAATATCTCTCACATACATGCAACGCATTTATCGTTAATGTTAAATTTTTTAACTAAGGACTTCGGGACTTTAACCACAGCGTGAATTAACGACCTACTATGTAAGTACCTACATACAGGTACATACAGGTACCTAGTCTTTTGTAGATAGATACCTACCTATTATAGTGAATTAATCTTAAACATATTTGTCTCAGGTCTTAGTGTTTTCTATGTATAATAGGTATGTATTACAAAAAATATATATAAGTAAGTAAGTAATATATCAATCATGTAGTTCCCATGCCACAAGCTCTGCTTAGTTTGGGGCTAGGTGATGCTGTGTGAAAATGTCCAGCTTTATTTTAATCAAAGCCTTTTGACGCAGGTTTGCATAGAATCTGTCATTAGGTTAAGGTTAAGGTTAAGGTACCTACTTTTGTATCTACACAGCACGCGGGTAGGTATCCGTTACGTTGGCAAATATCTCAATATGCGCATGTTGAGGCATATGCGCGGTTATACCTATGCATCGTGTAAACTGCCGTGTAAAGAAGTGCGTGGGTTCAGTGTAATTATGCATACTTACTAGTTCGTGCATTCAGTCCGCGCATGTAGCCTATAATATACCTTTACTTGCTCCGGCTACTTGCACCGTGTAAGTACAAGCACCATTAGCTTGACCGTTCGTTTATTTTGTTGGTGAACTCAATACTTACTTATTAATTATTATTACCTTTGTGGCGCAGTGGGTGAAGGCCTGCCGGCCGGAAACGCAAAAGGTTGCAGGTTCGATTCCCGCCGCGAGACAATTCTTCGTATGATCAGCAGATATTTGTCTAGGGTGTAAGTGTTTCCTATGAATAATATAGTAAGTAAGTATTTACAAAAAAAAAATTGAATAGTTTTTCAGTCATGTAGTTTCCATAACACAAGCTCTGCTTACTTTGGTGCTAGATGATGTTGTGTGAAAAATGTCAGGCATTATTTAGCATTAGCGGTCAGATGTAATATGCTGGCACGCCGGTTTGCTCGTTGCAGTAGGCAAGTGTAAATAACTCTCTTGAAAGCCTACTGCCAATCTTTCTAGATGAACAGCCTGTTGTTTAGCTATACTCAGAAATCGCTTAATGCTCTGCGCGTCCAATATAATAACGGTTTTAGGATGTTGATGGGACTGCTGCGTTTCTGCAGTGCATCCACTATGTTTGCGGAGGCACGGGTCGATGGTTTCCACGCCATCATCCGTAAGAAAACTGCCTCATTGCTCAGCAGAGTGCGGGGCAGTTCCTACAGCATCCTGCAGGTCAATCCAGATCGGTATGACTTGCCAGTAATGAAGGCCTTTATTCGGGTCCTGATCAAGTAGAAAGTCTCGCCTGAGACAGCTTGATCAGGACACGAGTAAAGGTTCTTAAACATTCCTTTTTTAATACATTGTGCTTATTCTAACATAGATATTAAGACATACTAACAAAAATATGGACCAAAAATGTCTGAGTTAATAAACGAATTTAATTTAATTTTTATTAATTAATTATTTAATTACACTTTAGCTAAATGTACAAAATATTTTTTGTAGTAGGCAATCTATTGTAGGTAAAGCGTCGAGCTTGGAAAAGATATTGAAAACGTGTTTGAAACAAAAAGTTGCTGTGTTTTTTGTAACGTCATGTACGCTTACCTAGGTCACAGATATTATAATACTAGCCTAGGTAAAATATTTTTACCGGCGGTTATGTCCGTGGGTGTTTTTCATGTTTAATATGTATTATTTACAAAAAAGTATGTCATGTAGTTCCCATAATATGAACAAGCTCTGCTTAGTTTGGGGCTAGATGATGCTGTTTGAAAAATGTTCAGCATTAGGTATTATAATTTATTAAGTATATTCCTATTTCAGGTCTAGGCCTGGACTTTTGAGAGGCATTTGCGCGGCCTGAGCCAACGCTAAGAGGCTTTTTTGTACGAATAGGCGACGAAGACGACCACCGTCGGCTGACAACCGTGCTAGACCGTGCCCGTCCACCACCGCGCCCCGGCTCCGTCGACGGAATAGTGCATCATCCATTACCAACTTCATTCATACATCATCCTGCAGGGCGCGTGTGGCGAGCGTCCGGTGCGTGGCGACACTGCGGAGCCCCATTACTCCCTAGGGTCGACAGAGACCCCTGACTTGCCTTGGCCTCAGTCGGCCGGTCACGAGTTGAGGCGCAAGAGTGTCGTCATGTGTGAAAATTGCCTATGTAAACATAAATCGGGTACAGAATGGTCCCCAATGGAACCACAATGTTTAATTTCCTAAATCGCGCCCGACCGCGCCTTTGCGAGACGATAACTTGTAGAGAGCGCTTTAAAAGATCTGTCAAAACGTAGTGGTTATGTCCAAAGCGTCAAAAGCGACTGTCAAAAACCATTGCATTGTTCGATCTGGAAAAAAACAATTTCTTCAATATTACTATTGATTCCCATAAACTTAGATCAAAGTGAACTGCGAATTAGAACTTAATATGAATTTTCAATTTTCACCAGTGTTACCTCCATTAAAAGTTTTAGTTGTTAATCCACTTTCGCCGGCTGCCCAGTTAACCATAATCAAAATAATGTCTGGAGCGGTGTTTGGGAGCACCCAGCTAATTGATCTCATCCTTTTGGTCTACTCTAATGAGAAGTCCTCTGCCCAAGAATATAAATTGGAACTGAAAAGTTGCGCTTTCCCATGTATGAACTCCATAGAAGTTTCGTCCGACTTACCCTGGTAACCGCCTATTTAGATTGCAGCTACAAGCGAGTAGCTATTTAATCTCTATGCCCCAAGGTACCTTCATCTTTGCTGAGGTCACCATAATTTAAAAATAATTAAATAATAATGAACACCCATAGCCCTGACCCCATACTTAGATCCCCTGTATTGTGGGTATCAGAAACTACACAACACGCAAAGATTTGTTTCGCAGTGGGAATAGCACCCGCACTTCTTTCGTCTAAGCCGGCTATTAGTCCGCCACGCCACCGGTCATGAAGGTTCAGTCTGTATTTTGATTTAGATGGTTGGTTGTAGCAAAGTCAAAGTCAAAATTCATTTATTCATTAAAATCACAAGGATTACTTTGTAACGTCGATAATATAATTACTGTTCCTCAGCATTTTTCAGAGAAAATCTTCACTTTTCTTTATGTGTTTTAAGTAAAATGTTGGCTATTTATCTAGTCTTTGCTCTCTGTTTCTCAGTATTTCAGATGCCGATGTGTTTTGCTTCATCACCAATTTGAAAAATCCCAACTGTTTGGAGTTTGAGAACATCGACAACGACACATTTGACGCACTGTATCTGATCATTAAAATTGCAAATGGTTTAACAAAACCTGTGGTAGCAAGTCCGGAACCTGAGAAAATTGTTGTGTTCAAAAAGAAGAAGGGGAAAACAGAGCCAATGCCGAGAAAACCGATTGTTTTCGCTGATGGTTTGGTAGCGATGGATATACTAATGTCGCTGTCACAAAACGTACCTAGTGACATATTTTTTTGTCCAACTCCTTTGCCAGCTATAGCTAAGTCAGTTTTAGGAGATTACTTAAAGGTTGGTTTGGTATATCTAGAACTTATTGCAAGATTTAATTTAATGAATGTACCTACACAGGTACCAACCTGTGTAGGTACAACCATGTAGTTACAAACTTACATCATTATTCATTACAGAAAGTGTAACAACTTGACTAAAGACGGATATTAAAACTCTGAACTATTGATCGAATTAAATTTTAAAAAATCATGATGCGAGTATTTTAAGTTTTATTTTCAATTGTCTATGAATTCAACAGAAACCTAGATAGAGCACATTGATTTCATGATTTCTTAGAATTACTTACATAGATTTCTGTTACTAGGTTCAATGTAACGTAATAAATGATGTGTTGGTATGGGCTGCAAACGATGAAGTATTTCATATCGAAGTTGAGAAGCCACTGATTATACACGACCGTGTCGGCGATGGAACGCATTGTGACTGGGATATGATAGGGAAAGATCTATTAGGATCTTTTAGTTTAGACCATACGCAATTCAGCGAGTCTTGGATGAAAAAGGAATATATGGAAAAGGTTGCATTCATATAATTGGCTGTAGTTTGTACTGCTTTTATCATTCTTAGACCTCGTATACATATCAGAATACGGAAATTATTACCGTTCGCATCGTATAGTTGCTATTTATTTCATGATAAATAGGTATTCAGAAACATAATAATAACGGAACTTCCTTAAAACATGAGTTTTCGAATTCCGTAGAATATCCGGTAACCTCGTAGCGCGCATCGTAGAACGTGCGCAAATCTACATTGTATGTAGTTTGTAAACAGAAAATTAAAATGACTACTGAACGTGTATATGTTTTCGCAGGAGCTTATATTTTTATATTTTTATCTACATATACTAGGTACATATACTAGGTAATATACTAGGTATTTAATATACATAAATAAAAATATAATAGAAAAAACTAACTTTAAAAAAAAACTTTTGCTCTGATAAGCAAAGTCACTTTTACATTATTTGTATATCATAGCCAGATTTGTGTATAGCATATACATCGTTTGTAAAAGACAATAGAAACGAGTATATTTTGAAATTACTTACAAGGCTCATTTATGAATAAGTGAATTTAAGATTTTATTCGTAAGTAGAAGAATCAGGCAACAAACTGCTTGCTTTTATTTAATTATCATGAAGTATCAGCTTTAGTGTGATAATTATTAATACGGAAATAAAAACAGCCATCACATATTTAACAGGTGTTAACATCCTCATTAAAGAATCCGTACGGCTGCATATACAGAGCCTCTGAATTCGCCAAAAGTCTGCAAACAATTTGGAGAACGCGTTCGAGAGGAGACGGAATGAAGGTCTATTGCAGCTTGGGTGTCATTAGTGACGGCTCTTTGGGGACTATAAAAGGTATATATATATATATTTTTTACTGCAAACGAACAACACTTTTCCATTTGAAAGATTATTACGGCTGGGTAGGAACCATTCTGCCTTCCATTCTGAGAAGCAGAAGTTTGCAGGTTCGATTCCCGCCGCGTGACAAATGTGTGTATGATCAGCAAAAAATTGTCTCGGGTCTAGGTGTTTTCTATGTATAATCTGTATATGTATTGAAAAAAAATCATAATAGTAGTCATATCACCTCTATATCAGTCATGTTAGCAAAGCCTGTGTTTTTGGTTCATAAACACAAGCTCTGCTTACTTTGGGGCTAGATGATGATACTAATTTATTAAATTATTTAATAATTCCAATCAGTACTTAGGATCCACCTTTGATTCGTATTCAACATCTATGGCTAACGCCAATTAGCTTGGCATATGAGATTTCCTATCAGAAGCCACAACGAACACAAAGCAATATCTTAGGCTAATAATTATTTTCTATTTATTATTGTCGTTATAGGCACAGATATCATAATACTAAACCTATAGATATACACCCATGATTGTGACTGCTCATTATCAGATGGATATTTATCTGTTATTTTTAGGGTATCCGTGTGTTTTACCGTTGGTGTTCGTTGAAGATAACTGGATTGTCAATAAGCGCTTCGAAGAAACGCCCCATTTGAGACAGGAAATCAAAAGAATCAACAAGACTACAAAATACCATCATCAGAAGGTAAGTAGTTACACCTTCACAGTGGTCTCATTAGGATACTATATAACTAAAATTCCAGACTGGATATTTCTGACAGTTTTCAATGATGTGTTTTGCTTGCAAATAAAATCTAAGAGTTTGAAAATCTTTCAGGAATTGCCTATGTTTATTATTTCAGTTGATACCGTACTGCAAGAAGTTTCTAGAAGATAATGTTATAAATCAAGCCTTCATTCCAGATGATGAAAGTGGGTCTGTCTTTTCCTTGATAGAGCACAGTAGCCAAGGTACTACTATTTAGAAACTTACAGAGCACAGTAGCCAAAGTACTACTATTTAGAAACTTACAATATTTTTCTTGAACCATGGTGCTTGAATTACCCTGTTTACTACTCTACCCATGCCTAGTTACAAATTTTCATTTCGAAAACTTCCTATAATTGCAGTTGAGTTAGTTTAACCTGAAATGCCTTGATGTGGTAAATCGATTAATACTGTTACCTACGTTCAATAAAGTTTACTGATTCGGACACTATTTCATTTTTGAAAACAAGGCCAGATAAATAATATGTTGGCAACGCGCGAGTGATACCTCGGGTGTTGCACCGTCCATAGGTTACCGTAACTGCTTACCAACAGATGGGCCGTATGTTTGTTACTTTTAAAAACAAGGCCTTATAAGTATCTTATCAGACTAAGTTAAAAGTCTGTTTTCTTGGTCCGAGTTTTTACGTACAACAAATGTACCTACTTTTTTACTAAGTGGCCAACAAACATACGGCCCATCTGTTGGTAAGTAGCTACGGTAATCTATCGACGCTTGCAACACCTGAGGTATCACCACTCGTGCGTTTCCGACCCTGAGACATACAGATGAAAAGGCTCATGTGCCAGAAATTTCACCGGCACCCCTTTAAACCGGCACACTGCGTTACTGCTAGGTGGTAGAAATAGGCATAGTGGTAGTAATTCTCCGAACGAGCTCTTTCAAAAAGAGCTATAAAAGAGCTACCTACATTTTCGTTCAGTTTTTTTCTGCCCGTAAACTAAAACTGAAATTGATTTCAGAATTTCGATGACGTTGATTTGTTCGTCAGATAAAATCAGCTCATGATCTTATTTACTCTCACAGTATATTGAGCCGTTATGTATACCTAAATATGTCACTTTCTCGCCGTTACAGTTAGTCAGAGGAAAAACAAATAAAAGCGCATTTACCGAGCGATTAATATTCGACGGACTTCGGTCTCGGCCGCCGGACCGCATCGTTTGTTTAACCTCTTCTGTCAATTTGATTTCCGACCTCGGGGGTATGTAATTTCCATTACGAAGGCCAGACGCTTTGTTTATATACGGTCGGCCCAATAAGACCACCGGGATTCTCCGTTTCATCTGAGGAAATCTTATGTACATTTTGGTCCTGTTTTGCATCAAGTTACCGTGGATGTTTTAATATTGTCTCTCAGAAGCAATTCTTTTCTTAATTGAAATGCTTTTCTTTCTTTCTGGGACAGAGAGTATCATAGTATTATGGTAAATAGATGTATTTAATTTACATACTGTAAAAAACTTCTACTAAAAGCAACTCCACATCTCACTAGTTTTGTAAATCGTACCTACAAAACATTCGTAGAATAATAATATGATAAAGATTTTCATAGATAGATAGATACACTTTATTGCTTATAAATTCAAACAGAGCATATTACAAGCTAATCGTCGAAGAAAAAATAAGCAATTTTATCGCTAATAGCCATCTCTTCCAGACAACATTTGGATTGACAGCAATTTATGTAAATGATGTATGACCATGGTACATAGTCAATTAAAGTACATGCATAGATTAATTAGATATATAAGGTAAATATACTTATTATACATATAATTGCATACGTCTACTTCAACGATGTGGTAAAACTAGCACACTTAATATTGTTACTATTCATGATGCTAATACAGTTCTTATTCCTATTTAAAATTTATTTCGTTGGTAAGGTTTATTTATCCGGCAGCTATTCAGAGAGGCTGGCAGCGCGTCGGGAATTCAAATCAAACTCGTCTCATTAGCTAGTAAAGGAAAACTTGTATTAGTTGACCAACTCCTAGTAGTAAAATGAGTGGGGGCGTCGGCTATGCTAGACTAGACGAACTTTATACTTATAATATTGGAACTTTTTATAAAACTTTAAAATTATGACACAATACATTTACAAAAGTAACCAAGAAAATATTTTCTACAAAAATATATGATCCCTGCTATTATTAGAGATCATAATTTATTATACACATGAATACATTATCATTCAAGTAATAAGTAGAAGTCGTTTATATACCATACTGCATTCGCTCTAAAATCTAAAGAGCACAATGCGTCTAGGTCATAAAATACGTTCATGCACATTAAGTTCATAAGGCTAAAATTACCTGGACATTACAAAGTTTCAGAAAATATGTTAGGAATAGTGAATGAAATGGCTGAAATAACGTCAATTTAACCCATGAAAAGGATATTAACTGAAGCATTTATCTAGGAGAGGCGTCCTCCACACCTTGCTGAGATATACGATTTCCGCAGGCAATGACTTGAAAACAAAACTAGGGGACCTTTTGCAAGCACGTGGTAGGTATTTCAACTTTTTATAAACTCCAATAAAATATAAGTACTTAGGTCAAAAGCCAGACAAAGTGTGAGTGTAATAAAGTAACTTGTTGTGTGCAGCATTACTTTGCCCAATGTTAAGTGTACAAAAATGGACAAACTTCCATTCGAGACGAGACACGCTATATTAGGAAGCCAATATTGTCTCATATCTTCTAAAGTTATCATTAGACATCTGCCTAACAAAATATTTTGCTTTTCGCTTAACTTTGTTTCATATGTCCAGGACACAAGGTTAAAAAGTTCTGCACCATTATAATTATAATGGGAGTATTTATTACATTTAGATGTCTATAGGGGTATCACGTCACAGCTGTAGAGCGCCTACTCACAATCTGATCCTAGTCTTGATGACATCAGTTCCACCCTGGTTTTTGGATTTATTGACTTTTTCCCTGGTTTAATTTCCAGAGATTCGGTCGAATAGCTCACGCTAGTACCGTAACATTAACGCTGCCCCAGGGAAATATCTCTCTGTTTTGTAGTATTTTTTAAATGTCTCTACAGTCGCTTATCCTCCGAATTGGCGGTAGATCTTATTAGTCTTGTTTAATTAAACTATTAATTTGATTACCTCATCAGGAACTTTGTGAACCTTATAATTTCATGTTGTAAAATGGAACCTTGCGTCTAGCTTACTAAACAATTCATCACGCTGATTTACTTTATCTTTTTCTGAATCACGTTTTAACCGTTAAAGAGTTTTCAGCTTGACGAACCGGAAAAGCTTGTGTTTAAGGATTTGTAAAGTGTGTAAAACCATGAAACTAAGAATAATTCATAAAAAGTTAATAGTGTAATAACGTTCTAATTCTATATCATAAAGTGGGTTCCTCAGTAGAAGCTGTTGCCCGAAAATTTGTTTAAAAATTCAATAACATCTTTAAGAAACTCGTTGTGCGAACGCAATGGCCTGCGAACATTCCCATTTTCCTTTAATAACATGGGTGAAATTGCTCGATTAGTGTGGAAAGGGATACCTGCTACCTGCTTTCTCAAGATGCGATACACGGACCCAGGAGGAACTTAACGTAATCAACGTACCTATACAAAAAGAATTAGGGGAAATTTTAACTTTTCGAAAATATCAACAGTTAATGTTAGGTAGATAAATCAACACATTCTATTAACATACTTTATTAAAGTTATTGTTATAAATAACTGTAGGTATATACGTTGGGAATATAAATTTTATCGATACCGAGTTGCTAGTAAAAGAGAAAATGATTTGAAAAAGGGAGAACTTCGAGTTTAAGTGCTGAATGAGGAGAAGCTCTTGTTAATAATTAAAGTCCATCAGTATAGCACAGTCTTTTCATCTTTTGCGTCGAGAAAGTACCTGCTCCATACCTACTCTGGGCTTTTGGAAGAGAAAAGTGAAGATAAAGGTAGATAGCAACTTAATTGTTATGTTAAATCGAAGGTATCTACGCTAAAAGAAAACGGAGCAAAACTAGGGTATTTCGAGATTCACAAATTCCTTGTGATTTTTCATTCTATTTGCATACAGGTTGGTAGGTACTTAAACCTTCTGTTCTAAGAAGTATACAATACAGATATAGGGTATATAGATTAGAAAATAATATTAAAGAAACAATTTCTTAGGCGTCATATTCTTTCTTTCAAATTGTGTCTCAAGAAAAATGTGAAAGTTAGCCGGATTAAAAGCATTCAATTTAAATATCCCAGACCTTTGTCCAGTGAGTTTCCGCAGGCAACCGGCCGTGAAATTTCATTTAATCGCCGAAGAGAAGTGCGTCTTGGCTAATGCAGATTGCGAAGCTCGCCCCCAGGCCCCGGTTAATTTATGGCTCAACAAATTTTTATTCTTTCTTGAACTGCTCAATTGTCCATTTTTTCCTCGAGTTGAAGTCTCCTTTTTAGAATTATCGCTTTCAACAAACATAGGAACCTACCCCCATAAAGGCACTTATTCGACTTATATATTATATTATAAAAGTTATATTAGTAGAGTATGAGTAGAGTAGTTAAAACATACTAGCGCATTTAAAAAAAGTAAATGGTTATGTATGAGATGATAATCAATTATACAGGATTTCAGCTGATACGCGGTATTTATATCACAGATTTAAAATTCAACGCAAAATAAATTGTCATTAACAGGTTCACTGTCCAAGCAAGAAAGAGGAAATGATCCGTAAGTCCAGTGGTTTTTTGTCCAAATTAGGTATGTGGGAGGATTATAATAAATGAACAAGGATAGCAATTAAAAAAAGGATGGTAAGGTTTTGTTTTACATAGCCCACATGCGGACTGTGGACTTATTAGGAAAAAATCTCAAAGATTTTTGTTATAAGTGAGTCATCAAGAAAATATTTTAATTTTTTGCCAAAAACAAACCAATTGAATAAGAAAAAAGTTCTGCAAATGCTCTTGTAATGTCCCGGCATTTTTTACGTACCTTGGGATTTGTCCTGTCAAGTCTGAAATTTAAGTAATTCTTCATAAGTCCACTTCACTAGAATGTTTACAAAATGTATTGGCTCACAGCCCACGCATGGGCTGTGGACTGGTAGTGCTTTCTGCAAACAGCCCACATATGGGCTGTAGACAGTGAACGTGTAATCAATCCTCTATTATTGTTAAGTTATGCGTGATGGGGAATGGGAGCTGCACGTTCCCAGAGAAGTCTGTGGCTAAGTCTGGATTGGCTTCGTAGCCTGTGACTTGCTCTACGGTGTTTTGATGTTTCGCCTAGGATTTATATTAAAAATATAGGTACCCACCTACCTTCGATTGCGTACAAATCCAGATACACCAACGTTATTTCAAGATCCAATCTACAAAGTGATAGAGCTTATATCGATATGGGCACGATTATTATAACAATCATAAAGATTGATTTCTTTAGCCATCGCATGCGTAAATCTATTACGAAGACCTCATGTGTGAATAGCAAGTACCACTTGACAATAAAAAACACGAGTTTGTGTTTTGTGTCCCCGCGGCCCCGGTGACCTTTTCTTGTTGACATCTTTATCGAACGATTTTCGAGATGTGGAGGCGTGGAAAAGTTAAATAAATCCAAGGAGGACATTAGATAAGAAAATGGCTTTTGTAATGTGTTCGGGACGCCCGTAAATGCAACCGATGTGCCATACATATCTGTCGAGAACGTGCCAGAATTCAAACTTTGTTTCCGTTTCTTTTTAAATGGTCTAGGCGATATTTATGTATTTTACTTCTTATTATACACAATTATTGTACTTAGGTAAAAAAGTAGGTAAAAAAAATTATGGCTTAGATTTTTTAGTTTGAGATTCCTAGATATGTATGAAAGAAGCCTCTCTCTACGATGCGCACTGAATCCTTTCACTACACTTCTTTCACTAGGCCATTTATAGAGCCACTTTACCTCAGTTTGGTCAGATGACTGCCCTCACGAATGGTGTCACATTGCATAGCTGTAAATCATAATCATAATCATAATTTATTCATAAAATTTCAGGTTACATATAGATCTTAAAATTATTATAGTAGGTACTACCAAAACCTGCCTTTACAGGCGTATGAATATAATATTGAATTAAAATTAATGTTCATTCCGTGCAAATGTCACAAATCAAAAAGAATTAATAATAATAGAAAAACATGTCAAAATTTACCTAATCATGCAACATCAAAAATAAAGTCAGTTATAATTTATATTCGAAGAATTTGTTTATACTATAAAAACAATACTATGTTAATACTATGTAGTAATATAGTATTAACATTAGCATCATTATTTTAAAGCCTATCGGACTTTGTTTGATCTTGACGATCAATAACATAGCCGCTGCTGGCTCCAAAACAATTTGTGGTTCTACCGGCAATCCGCGTGCTGGGATGTTGACAGAAGATAGATAAAGTACACAAAATTACCTATAACTAAACTCACCCCGACTGCCACAACTTCTATTTTGTGATGCACTTGCACAGTTTTATTTGGTTTTCCGCTTGTTTTTTACACAGAGATTTTATTTTTTCACCAAACCGCCATAGTTTTTTTTTTCGCAAGCTTTTTTCTTCTTTTTACAAGGTGGCGCTAGCATCCCAGCAAGCACGACATGACTTGCTTACTCCGGCGCAGCGATACGTCCGCTTCCGGTTTTTGTATGCCACAATGACTTTGGCATGTGTTGACATGACAGTCGTGAACCCAACCCATTACGAAAAAGGAGGCATTATTTAAATATACTAATAGACATACAAAATCTAAAATGTGCATGTGTGTGTGTGTTCCGCGTATCCCGAGATCATTCATATATATTAAACAGACTTAAGTTGATACATTATTTAGTTCTTTGACGATAACTCTGTTTTAAATAAATGAGTTAATCTTGTCGATTGGCACCATACTACAGCTGAATGAAGGATCTTTAAAAAATCAAGCAGAGTTTGTTACCTGATTCTTCTAGGCACGCGCGAGGGATCGGCGTAAATTCACTTTAACATTTTAAATTCACGTAGTTTTTAAACTGACGTTTCTATATGATCCGTGTGATTTCAATAAATAAAAAAACCTTTAGACTTTGACTTTGAAGAACCGATGACATGACGAAGAAGATGTTTGAGATAAAAATAATGTTATTAAACATTTATAATTCACAGATTTACCAACTAAGTAATGTAAAAATACGTTTTCGAAAGAGCAGCTCTTAGTAGAGCAATATTATGCTAAAAAGTCAATTGCACTATCTTTAGTCCTAATGATTTCCGAAGGAATTAGTTATTTGCTGAGAAAATAACCATTTCTACCTCTAAATCCAATTGGATCTTTTACCTTCTGTGAAACAACCTTTATATATTTATACTAGGTAGGTCTATATAACTATAATAAAAACCTAATTTATATATGCAGGCAAAAATATTTAACGATGCGCTATGTGCAATGCACAGGTATTATAATATCAGTGGCACAGGCTTGGTCAAAATGCAATGGACATGGGAGTACAATGATGGAGCTATAAAACAACAGTCGGACATGCATCGCGGATAAATCACGTACATTTGTATCTACAACACACGCCTGACAGAAGACGAACTCGCCAATTCGATGTTTTCATTGTGTATTTATTGTGTATAGGCACACACCGTGGCGCACACATGATTTGTTTATGCTGGGTTTTGGTGTGGCTTTCTACAATTTAAAATAAAGATATTAAATATGTGATTGAATATATTTGCATATTAGAGTGGCAAGCCTATTTTCACCTTCAAAAGAAAAGAGCAAAGTAGTAGTTAGTATTTATCTAGAAATCTATAAAGTTTCATGTGTTAATTGAGTTGATATTTTCTATGAGAAGCTAAAATAAATAATTAATTCATGTAACATTTTTCTCCAAGAAAATTTTGTGAAAGCTGAAAATGGTTTACGCCAATCCTTCGAGAATTCGTACCCAAATCGTCGTTTAATACAGATTATCACGCAAGAGAAGCCTCAAGCTATTTTGAAAATTTAAATGCCGTTATTTTGAGCGTCATTGAAGAGAGGTAATTGACGTCAATTCATTAAAAATAATATTTAACTAGTCTTAGTTGAAGAGCCGTGTGGGCCTAGTGGGATGTACCTCGACTTTAGATTCGGTGATCCTACTGTGGACTCAGAACTATAATGTGTATGTTTATTTATTTGTTCCTGCCTTCTTATACTCGTACAGTTCATTCAATAAGGTAGGTAATTATAACTACTATCCCGGCGGAGGGAATTGGTACGCCATCATACAGGTAAACCAGGTTTGGGTACCAATGTTATCCATCAAGGAATGACATATATTTAAGATCTGGGATTGTTTTTATCAATTCCAATTCCGATTCCGATTCCGATTCCGATTCCGATTCCGATTCCGATTCCGATTCCGATTCCGATTCCGATTCCGATTCCGATCCCGATCCCGATCCCGATCCCGATCCCGATCCCGATCCCGATCCCGATCCCGATCCCGATCCCGATCCCGATCCCGATCCCGATCCCGATCCCGATCCCGATCCCGATCCCGATCCCGATCCCGATCCCGATCCCGATCCCGATCCCGATCCCGATCCCGATCCCGATCCCGATCCCGATCCCGATCCCGATCCCGATCCCGATCCCGATCCCGATCCCGATCCCGATCCCGATCCCGATCCCGATCCCGATCCCGATCCCGATCCCGATCCCGATCCCGATCCCGATCCCGATCCCGATCCCGATCCCGATCCCGATCCCGATCCCGATCCCGATCCCGATCCCGATCCCGATCCCGATCCCGATCCCGATCCCGATCCCGATCCCGATCCCGATCCCGATCCCGATCCCGATCCCGATCCCGATCCCGATCCCGATCCCGATCCCGATCCCGATCCCGATCCCGATCCCGATCCCGATCCCGATCCCGATCCCGATCCCGATCCCGATCCCGATCCCGATCCCGATCCCGATCCCGATCCCGATCCCGATCCCGATCCCGATCCCGATCCCGATCCCGATCCCGATCCCGATCCCGATCCCGATCCCGATCCCGATCCCGATCCCGATCCCGATCCCGATCCCGATCCCGATCCCGATCCCGATCCCGATCCCGATCCCGATCCCGATCCCGATCCCGATCCCGATCCCGATCCCGATCCCGATCCCGATCCCGATCCCGATCCCGATCCCGATCCCGATCCCGATCCCGATCCCGATCCCGATCCCGATCCCGATCCCGATCCCGATCCCGATCCCGATCCCGATCCCGATCCCGATCCCGACTGCTTAGGGATCATCATTATCTATACAACAACAAAAAAATCGGTTAACAATTGGCTAAGATATCAAGTAACAAACAAACACTATACAGAAAATTCCACCGAATTGAGAACTTATTTTATTAACCAACTTCAATAACTAAAAGGAGGACGCTTTATTTTGAAGTCGGTTAAAAAAATAAGTAGTCTTCAATTTAATTAATTACTCAATTAAATAATTTTCACTTTGTTGACCTAGTTTATATTACCTTACATATTATATTCCTTGATGGTTATAGAAATTTACGATTCTACTTTGTTGACCAAGGTGATATCGCTAAGGAGCACATTATGGTATATATCTTGTAGTATTGGTCCACGCTTAGAATGCAGGAGTTGTACAAATTAATTATAGAGCACTTCATCCATCGCTAGGATTCAATCGAATCAGAGTTCACTTAGACCAAGCTCTATTCATCCCTAGATGACTGACATAGTAAACCTCCGTCTGTGTTTGTATAATCATTATTACTCAGAACTTTATCAAAGAATGATGTTCTTATTTTCAGTACTAAGTACCTCTACATTGATTATCGGGTAAATTTATTGTATTAGTTGTAATTGTTCACGTTATGATGATTCAAGCATATTTTCAAAGCCAATTATCGAAGAATTGTTCAGACTGGAAATGTTACCATCATCCATTAGTACTTATGTGATCCATCGCATACCATAGAGCTAGCAGTTGTGAATTTATGGGCAATCTTCGTCAACGTCAACCGCCGTTGACGAGCTTAGGCTTCCCTCAGTTATTATTCAGCGATAATACGTATCGTATGCAATGCCACGATCATTTACCTACAAAACGACGTAAATTTTGCATGAATCAATCTAAAATACACATCGAATAAAAATAAGGTGAATGTCCCGGTAGCTACAGATCTGAATTATTATGGAACTGAAACTTAACACAATGTTCATTTCGGATTTTGGCAATACATACACAAGGTATTTATAATTGAGGAATATTGTTTTATTGTAGGTACTACTTCATACAGAATTGTTATGCTATACAACGATATTATTAATGTTTCTTGAAGGAAAGTAGGATCTGTCTGAAGTACTAGTGTAAAATAAGTAATCAGCATTTGTTTTTATGTAAATTTATGTATGAAGTAAATTATACTTATACTCACAACGTTCCTATTAACTGGTCTTGCATATTAAACTCGAAATAAAATTGATTAATTATCAGAGCTTTAAAGATCTGCCCTTTGATCTAAACTTTGTTTCGCTGAACATATGAAAATAACAATTCATCCGTAACCTAATGGTTAACTTTGACATAAATTATGGATAGATAGAAAATTCTTTATTGCACATTCATAGTAGTACATAGGCGAACTTAATGCTAAAAAGCATTATCTTCCAGATAACCTTAATTAGTTTTGAATCAAATATTTTGCATGTCAACCAATGAAGTGTGAGAATTGTGTCAATGATCCCTTTCATAAAGCGTCCATTATAATCACTTCAGGCAGCATGTGCTAGGGATCAAGTTTCACTGGCGGGCTTAGCTTTGCCCAGTAGCAATACGTCTCATCTGTCTGGTTAGGTACAGCTTATCGAGTAGTCCACACTCACCCGGCCACATGCTAACTGAAACTGATTTATGAGATCGATGATAGTTTATTCAACGACGCCGTCAGTGGGCTATTGTTTAGTAATTGGTACAAACACTATACATGATTAGCCGAATCTCCCAAATAATATAATATCCAGCTTGCACGATGAATCTATGATACATGGGAATCCTTGAATTATTATAACAAAAAACATGTTCATCTTATAGGTGTTTCCGGGTTAATCCGGTTATATTGGAGGGGGAGCAACTGTGGTTGTCCGACGAGTAACGCGCGCAGGCGCAGGCGCAGGCACATTATATATGCGCTGTGACGCGTGCAAGGACCAATTTGTTGGGCAAAACATCTTTGACATGAACCATGCAAACACTGAATCTGGTTGCAGAGCTAATTTCTCTGTTCACTGAATGAATTCGTAAAAGCTACACTTTATATTTTATGTTATTCCTATAATTCAGTATTTAATTAGTTTTGCATGAATTTGTGGACTACAAGCTATTGTATTATAGTGGACTATTCATTAGGGATACCCTGTGATAATAGTTGTAATTTGAAATAAATAAATGTTAAAACAGTTGATTAACTTAACACTACTATTTGTCTCATTCTTATAAGTGTAATTTTAAATTGAACAGTAAGTAGATAACAAAACTGTCTCGCCAAACAACTATCAACAATCTCTTTATAAGTGAGACCGTAAGTGCTTACACCGCGTTGCGTATGTACGTTACGTAGACATCTGCGTTTATGTCTGATCACAAAGAAGATTTTTTCTACGCCATACAAAGTTATTATTAGATATCGTCTCTTGTATTCATGCGTAAACTGTTGGTATATATTTTATAAAAAGTTGTAGAGACAATCTTCAGATATAGTAAATTACCACTGCTCATTCGTCAAATGGCGTACAAACAATGATGTTGTAATAAATTATGAATTTAGCTATTCATAGTAGGTACAGAGGTATTCGGGTTCCCGAGCGGTTTACCCAACAACCTGATTAACACGGAGTACTTCAGCTCCAATACCACTTGTATAATTAATTACACTGCATGGAACACTGAAACGACTCGATAAACATGATTTTGTCATTAATTTAAATATATTGTTTTATTTTAACGACGCGTATTGGAATGGAATGGTATTGTTTACCATTCAAAAGTAAACTGCTAATTATGAGGAGCTACTTCTTTTTTTAAGTCGGTTAGATATTTGTGCCTCTTCTGTATTTAACATTTATTTATTTATATTTTTTTGAGTTTAGTATAGAACTAGCTGTACCTGCAACTTCGTTTGATATTGCCATCCGAGTAGACTAATTATTCGCATTTGACCACAGTTAGTCTCATATTAAGCAACATTGTGGTCTGCAGTGAAGCAAGAAAGGAGCTTTTTACTTTGGATTTGAAGACAGTAACTCAGGTGCTTTGTGCGAGTTTTTGGAATTTCGACTGTTAAACAGTGTCTTTTTGCCGAGGCTCTCCTCGTTTGGTAGTGGAACGAAGGTAGGGATATTAGATTGTGCAGTTCCATAATAAAATGTCAATATAGGGTTAATGGAAAGGGTATGCTAAGCCGAAAGGTCAAAAAAGAACAGCGTGACTTTCTTTATGGGATAATTTTATTTACGTAAAAGAGTCTCAAAGAAGTATAGTTTTGACTCTACATCTACCTAATTATTGAGTGGGGAAGTTGGTCGAAGAGGAAAATGATAATTAATATTTTTAATGGATTACATTAGAACAGTCAGTTTGGACCCATTTGTATAGTTTATTAGGTGTTTGAATATCAGGGTATATTCAACCCTTGTTGGATGCAGCGGTTTCTTGAAATTTGTATGAAAAAAACTCCACATGATCGAAGTAGTGGGCGTTCCATTAGATAAGGTATGTTAAGTTTAACGAACATGTCTAAATTCAAATTCAAAACTTTTTATTTCACATTCAATAGCAGCCATAATTAAACATTTGACAAAAATAATAAATACAGTAATTTTAATACTAATAAACCTTAAAAGTCCTCCTTATGAAGCACCTGAGCAAGGCGCACGCTGTGCAGTGTGCACTTCTGTCTAGTACCTCATGAAGACTGTGTCTACGTCCAGCCTGCCTAAAGAAACTGCAGTCGGGATTGAGAATATAAATTGAATTAACATAACGCAAGACTATTGCGTTAAAAATCATCTTTAGTCTATGCAATCCATTGCTGGATATAATTATAATGACTCATCCAAAAAGTGCTATGACATCTTGAGCTACCTACCATCCACTAACTTCCCAAAACTTTCAAAATGTCATCGGTCCATCAAGTTTGTCCATTGTTCGGTTGAGAATAAAGTTCTGCGAATTATTTATAGCATCATCCATAACTTTATCTAATCCAGTAAAAGTTTACGATCTCTGTGGCGCAGTAGGCGAAGGCCCGCCTGAGACGCAAAAGGTTGCGGGTTCAATTCCCGCCACGGGACAAATATTTGTATGATCTACACATATTTGTCTAGGGTCTGGGTATTTTCTATGTATAAGATGTATTTGTTTAAAAAAATGTATTATCAGTCATGTAGTTCCTATAACACAAACTCTGCTTACTTAGGCTAGATGATGCTGTGTGAAAATGTCCAGCATTATTATATTTATTATTTATGAAGTTGAATAAGGTGCTGAAAGTGTATCTTGTAATGAGTTCAGCAGTTGAGCTTCATCATACATTATATTTCACAAATAATATAAAAGTATTTTTGCCTACCACGAGTCTGTTCCACAATTCACTAAGTGGCATTCATTAATTCAATTCATGTGTGCATTCTCCTTTTACCACTTTATATTCCGCCAGGCCACTAGGAATGGTACGAGTATTATCCAAAACTGTATTAATTTTGTATTTTTTAAGTTGAGATTATTTTTATAGTAATCATGATAAAGCAAAAAAACAAACACGCTCACGACTGTGATTCCATGATGGACATCCTTGGATCCATACTCTCAGATCTTCAAAGGTAGGTACTAGTAGTAGTAGTCAGAGACACGTCCTAACATTTATTAGTCACATGCCCGCGTTTTGCATAGTCGAGAGTATTCCAAGTGACAGGTTGCACATCGCCGCTAACATGCCTTCCGTTTTTTTATTTTAGAACATTTCGATTTTCTCACGATAGTTCCTTCAATGTTTTGAGCACGTGTTCAGTGCACATATTTTTTCGAATTGAATCACGAATTACGATTGGTGTACGACTAGGTTCGATCGCAAGCCAGCGGATTGATGTTCTGTGCACCCACGACTTTCAAGTAGGAGTAGAGACATTAGGCCAAATTCTGGTATACAAGATTTCTACTTCTAAGTCTTATATTAAAACATTAATAATTTAAGTCACTCTTCTTGACAAATGTCCATGTCTTAAACTTGAAATTACAATGAATGCTGGACAAAAGAACAAACTAATTCACAGTATTTTGCGTTTATTCGATCAAATGAGTTTATAAAGCAATTTTCGTAGATTACCAAACAAAAAGATTAGAAAGATTTCAATTGACGTTGGCCAATATTTTCCGTCAACAACCTTTGTATTGTAAAGAGCAATTTTGCAACACTAAAGTATTCCCAATGTGAAAGTCATTCGATTGAATGTGTGTGAAATGATCCGAAAAGAAAATTGCAACAAGGGTTGTGGAAAGGTGTTATTTGCTTTTGATTCGACTTTAATAAAACGTTAGCACGGGTGGAGTGGGCGTGTATGTAGGTAGATCATATATTGTTTGGCCATTTATCTTGCGATCTCATAAGTTTTTGCACCCTGCTGAACAATCATTTTTGGTACTTCAAGGTTGTTAATCGAGCCACAGCTCTTGAAATGAAGAAGATTGGCCTATAACATCAGGATTGGCAAGATGAGACGGTAGTGAAAGTGAATTGAATTTGTATTTAGGCTAAAACTTCCGTGGTATTCACGACAAGGATTCTCTAGGATATAGGTACAGATATGATATCAGAATCCTTAAAAGCTTTGCCCCAGTACGGAAGCCTGATTTGACTAGGTAAGTATTACCTGGTGAAACCCGTATTCCCGAGGGAGCTTTAATTAGCCAGGGATATTACATTACAATGCGGCAAAATGGCCTTCCTTAGCATCCAATGTTTCTTCACAGAGCACATCTAAAAATGTAACTCTGACGCAAGGCTGAAATTAAACACTGGTATTCATTAAATCCCATTTCAATAAACGGTCTAATTAACATGTAGGTATATTGCTATCAAACAACAGTAAGTACATCTATGGTACAAAACAATTGAGAAGTACATATTGATGAAATTGAATAGTGGTATTCACTTTATTGCCGCCTGCGCCACCATTGCCAATTAAGTTCCTATGTTATTGCTTTAATAAGCGAGTGGGCTCATTATTGAATTTAAATAACTGTTATGCCTATTTAATCAACCGATGGAGTATTATAAAAATAAATGAATGCGGTTTGGTTGACATAAAATATCTACTAGAGATCTAATCAAAGAAATAGCTTCAAAATTATATTTTTACGCTAGAGAAATTACAACAGGGATTGGTTCTATTGCTCGGTTTTTTTGGTTAGTTGCGGCAAGTATGACTGCGGTTTTGTTATTGCTACAATTATCCATGTGAAACAACAAAAATAGATAGGTAAGGTTCCTATCTATTTATGTCAATAGTCGTAAGTATAAACTTCTGCTCTACGTATGTACATATGGCTCTTATTAAAAGCTTCACTTAGCTATCCAGATATTTATTAAATTCAATTCCCAAAGGTATTAAAGAATTTACGCGGCTTAAATCACAAACAACAGTTAAAATGTATGGCTAGATATGGAAGCTATACCTACTCCAGAGTCTAGACGCAACAGAAATCTCTATTTCCAATGAATTGGTTGTAACTAAACACTGGAAAATAAAATCCCGCCGGAGTAGTTCAGCCAGCGCCAGCGGATGGGAACTGAGACCGGGCAAGTGAGCGTGAGTGGCACACATGTAGGTAATCCAGTAATTACCTCAGTCCAGTGAGGCTCCGTTTTCATTGCTCGTAAAGCCAGATGGTTCTACAACAACGCTGGACCCTCCATTGCACTATAAAGTGCCGGATAATAGGGATTACTACACTTTCGTGCGCTAGATTTAACTTTGATAACATTCCGAACGTTTAAATAAACTAATATCTCATGCTAATTTTCCATTTAGTGCTTGTGGCTTACTTAAACGATGTTAAAACTGTAGGAACGTCTGAGTTTTAAAGCATAGGGTAATGTTTGCCCGAACTGAAATCTTGTTCATTTACGTTTTTAAATAATCACCTTTATATTTTAACTGTTCACGAGCGCGTTGGAAGATATGTTTAAGATGCTGGACTGGAAAGGTAGGGACATAAACATAAACGGCGATTACATCTCACACCTGCGATTCGCTAATGACATAGTCGTGATGGCAGAGTCGCTAGAGGAGCTGAACCGGATGCTGGACGGCCTAGCTTCAGCTTCCCGATGTATCGGTTTTGGCATGAATTTGGATAAAACCAAAGTCATGATCAATGGCCACATTTTTCCAAGACCGGTGGTTGGCTACCTTCTCGAAATTGTTTCCGAATATACTTACCTTGGGCAGATTCTGCAGTTGGGTAAAAACAATTTCGAGAAGGAGGCCAAGAGGAGGATCCAGCTAGGCTGGGCAGCGTTTCGAAAACTACGTGGAGTCTTCTCGTCATCCATACCGCAATGCTTGAAAACGAAAGTTTACAATCAGTACGTCCTACCCGTCATGACCTACGGAGCTGAGAAGTGGACACTCACGATAGGGCTGGTCCACCAGTTCAAAGTCGCTCAGCGAGCTATGGAAAGAGCTATGCTCGGAGTCTCTCTGAAGGATAGAATTCGTAACGAATACATCCGTCAGAGAACCAAAGTTATCGACATAGCTCAACGACTTAGCAAGCTGAAGTGGCAGCCGGTCATATCTCGCGAAGAACCGATAACCGCTGGTAAACGTGTTCTTGAGTGGAGACCGCGACTCGGCAAACGTAGTGTAGGACGCCCTCCGGCCAGATGGGATGACGATCTGCGAAAGACTGCAGGCAGATGCTGGATGCGGCAAGCTGAACACAGGGCGCTATGGCACTCATTAGGGGAGGCCTATGTCCAGCAGTGGACTAATATAGGCTGATGATGCTGATGATGATATTTTACTAGCCTTTGCCCATGGCTTCGCCCGTGTGATACCTAGATCAAAAGTAGCCTATGTGTTATTCTGATGTATATGCTATATTACTGTAAAGTTTCATCAAAATCCGTTCAGTAGTTGTTGCGTGAATGAGTAACAAACATCCATCCTCACAAACTTTCGCGTTTATTATTATAATAGTAGTAGTGTAAGCAAACGTTTTTTTACTATAAAATATATTTTCTACCCTAAAAAGGCTATACTTATACATAAATTAACTACAAGTGCAATCCAAAGCCCTTATGTTTTAGATTGTATTAAAACGAATCCACGCTCATAAAAATTACGTATGTAGCACGCATTAGCCTTTTATATGAAACTTCATTACTATTGGTCGGTATCAGTATAACAAGTGTAATCCCCGTGTACAGGGATTTGGAACTTTATTGTTGTTCAGAGATCAGCACGTGAAGGATGAAGGTGCGACGCTAACTTCTACGGAGATAAAACTTGTTTGTTAGTTTATGCCTCAGCATTAAACGGAGTTAGGAGCGCGCGCGCCGCGGACTCTCGGCTTATCAGATCCTGAAACACTGAAGGACGGCGATCAAGCACAGACGCTAAAAAATTTAACTTTTCTTTCTCTTTGAGATTTACGATCGCTTAAAAAAAACTTTTATCGGGGTTGAGGTATGGTGGCAAAAGTTTCAATAAATAAGATTGAGTAAAGTAAAAGAGCTAGTTGTATTTCATTTTGGGACCTACATATGTTGTGAACAATTGTATTCCTTAGCTTTATCTTATATCGATGTTAAGGTTCCCGGGATAATTCGTATTAAATTTGAAATACTTGTTTTATTTAAAAAAATGAGCGAGCGATTCTATTTGGTATTACTGAGTTGGCAATCAGTTTTTTAAAACGGTAATGGTCTGCATCCCACTTCTTAGAAAAACGATTACTCAACTTCCGACCGCTTCTGTATCATATTTATCTTTGTCAGATCAGTTTAGTGTGATTAGAAATTAAGTTGTGAGGTAAAATTAGCCTGTATACAGGCATGTCCATTACAGTGTTTGTTTGGAACAGGTCTGGACAGGCAGCCGACCGCAGTTTGCGCTAGCCGCATCGACTGCATCCAACTGGTTTCCCGACGGACTGACACAGGAAATTAATATAAATTCCTATCGCATAAACTGGGAACGGGAACAATGTGATGTCACGCAGACAGTGATGAGGCCTATTGTGCGAAAGTGATTCAATCGGACTACACTTCCACAGTTTATTCACGTTAGTTTAAATCTGAATGCAGTGTCAACTGATTGCCTAATATGTGTATTGTGTGTAAGTATTTAATCATAGAAATGCCTAAAAACACCACGTAACTTACGAATCGAAACAATTATTAAAAATATTCATAACTGACTACACGCTCATGGATAAAAGTGTACCACCTTTATCTATGAGCGTGTAGTCAGTGCCAAATTTAAATAGAAAAACTTAGTTGCTTTGATTTTTAGAAAATCATCCAGTAAATACATTTATGGGTATTAGTTTAGTTATTAGTGTTTAGGTTAGGTAGTTACGTATACATTATTATTTTGCATGTGGCTGTGAAAGGGATATTTTTTATTCCGAGTACTTTACATCGACGTCCCGCCTACTAAAAGGCAATTCTATCTCACAAAAGAGAAGGAATTGCTTTCACCTTCGAAATGAAACAGTCGCTTTGTCGATTTTGTGGGGTTCCTTGTAACGACACCTTTATTGAAAACGTACTGTGTGTGTTTCGTGATCTTTTTTACGAGAGCTGCGTACGTGTTTAGGCCGTGCCATTTATTATGTAGGAGTTTGCGAGGTGCTATGAGATACGTTGAGTAAAAATTTGAGAAATTCCTTTGATTCCCTAAGGGCGACAGCAATCTTCAAACCGAGATTACGTTTACGGTGTGGCAAACTGCGTGTACCTAAACAACTTGTTTGTAACTTCTTAATTATTTCGGGACAAAAAGTTTACATGATGCAAACTCTTCTTTGAACTTTACTTGGTGGTAAATAGTACGGAGCGAGGTTAAACATTTTCTCTAAGCGTTTATTGGCTTGTTTAACTTTATCTTTTAATGTCTTGAGGTGTCGTATTTTGAAGTCGTTGTAATTGACTTCCCTTGGCGCGAAGTTCGGCATGGTTAGCCGAGAAACTACTTTATGTACCTAACATGCCTGATAAATAAATAAATGCTGGTCATTTTTCACACAGCATCACCTAGCCCCAAACTAAGCAAAGCTTGTATTATGGGAACTACAAACATGACTAATAGTAGTAATTAATATACTTTTTTTTGTAAATACATACATGTTATACAAGCATCTGTCCCGCGGCGGGAATCGAGCCCGCAACCTTCTGCGGGCTTTCGCCCACAGCGTCACAGAGGTCGTCATTAAAAAAAAACTTGTCACGACTTTTTTATATGTCTTGAATTTCCTGAATTCACCATGAACAATCATATACTATCTGTATCAGGGATAAGTACTTATTAAGTTTTCGTTATCAATATATATAAAACTGTTCCGTTACTAATTGGCGGATCAATGCACAGCCTAAACCATAAGTCCTAGAAGCATGAAACTTGGAGGGAATATTCCTCTTATAGTGTAGGAGTGCACTAAGAAAGGAATTAGGAAAATTGTACCCCTAAGGGGGTTAAAAGGGCTGCAAACCTTTGTATGAAAAAATGGTATTCCTTGAACTTACAGTCTGTGAAGATTCACTTCACATAAATATTTTTTAATCCAAATTATAAAATACTAATATAATTATCTCCCCAAACTACCCTTCTAAGGGGTTGTATAGGATGTCCAAGTTTGTATGGGAACTTTTTAACGAGTTGTCCAATTTGTTTGAAACTCGGCATAAATATTATTCAGTACAAATGATAAATTACAAATTCATTTTTTTTCTTAACTACCCCTCAAAGGGGTTAGGATGGTATGTTAAGTTTGTTTCAGAAATGTTTAACTCGTGGTGCGATTTGCTGTAAACTTAGTTCGGATACTTAAAATACAAAAGAACTGAATACATATCGGGGTATTCAAAAAAGCCCTTAAGGGTGCAGGGCATGCAATTATTTTGTTTCACCTATCAATTATTTATCCTACGCGAGTGAAACCGCGGGTATCGGCTAGTATTATATAGTTTAGATTTTCTAAAATTTTCACACGATTTTTTGACCACGGAAACTACCTAAAACTATAAGTACTGCTAAGAATGGAGCAGTAAACTGAAATAGATGATGATAATGTGCGTGTTTTATTTATCACATAGTGTGACAAAATAATCATCAACATCGTTTAACAATTGGCGAAGATTTCAAGTAACAAACATAAAAAAATACAACCGAATTGAGAAACTCCTTCTTTTCTGAAGTCGGTTAAAAAATAGAGCTCACACAGGAATTCCTTTGTTCTACTAGAAGAAAAACGGAGGTTCTATATATCTAAGTCTTATTTTTATTCTATACCCATTATTATTATTACACTCGAGGAATCCAGAGTCAGAGTCATCGATGAGTATCAAGAAAACGAAAGGGCACGGAGGTTTTTAAATTAGATCTAACAATCTAAAAATGAAAATCCTTAATCGGGGACATTAGTGTGAGTAACGACGTCCGTAGGTCGAGACCATCAAAGTCACTTATTGTGCCGCGGTGCCGTGTAAAAAAGATTAGCACATTTACCGTTAACGACCCCGAAAATAGGGCCACATCAGACAGCATCAGCCCCGACGAAATAAAACGAAATAGCAATAAAAGTAAATCGACGCGCCCGCCCGGCCGGGCCTCTCTACGTGCCGGATTAAATCAAACGTTATTCGTCTTAGCAAATTACTGTTCATGTTTTTGTACATTCCCAGGACTTGATGCGCGGAAATGTAAGCCGGGTCGAAAGTAGATTTTTAAATGCAATCCGGGAAACGAATAAAATTTTGCTGCTTTGCTTTAGAAATTCGATTCGTGGAAATGGAAATGAATTCAGCTCAAAGCTGTAAGTCTATTGGATAGCTTAATTACATTCTTACTAGTATACTTAGATATATGATGGTTCAATTCTACTATTCTTAAAATTGAATGAAAACTAAATGTAGAACTAACATTAAGAAAACTTTATTCTCTAAAATGAGAAGAAATTTTAAAGAATTGCTCTCTATTTTTACCGACGAACAAGTTTCTCGTAGCACCTATCGCACGACTTAGCAACACAAATGAACTATTGTACGTGCTCGGTACGTAAGTTCCGACGACTAAGGTTTATACGTTGCGTTTCAGTCGCGAACAATATTAAAGCCGCGATAAACTTAAAAACAAGTTAAATCCGGCTTGCTGCGGACTTCGCCTTCATCCCACCGGCAATCTGCCTGCAATGCCGTCGAATTAGTCTACTTTAACCACTGCGCTATTATCATTAATTTATCTTACCTTCCTGTATTATTTATAGGCGGTTGTAACGCATAAAAATAACTTAATGAGAAAAGTTTAAAAATATTACATTGCTCAAGTTATTGAAAGATTTCCCTTCTTTCTTGTAGCGACTTATTTTGCGTCTTGCGTTTCGGAATTACCTACTTACTTATAAAGATTATTTGACAGTTGATTAATTGAATAATGCCTTATCTCTTTGTTTTATATCTTACTAGCCTCTGCCCAAGTGGGGGAAAAAATAGCCTATGCGTTGTTCTAATGTACTTATAAGCTACTATAGCTTATATTACTGTAAAGTTTTATCAAAATCCGTTCAGTAGTTTTTGCGTGAATGAGTAACAAACATCCATCCTCACAAACTTTCGCGTTTATGATAGTAGTAGGATTTCAAGTTCAACAAGAGAATAAAATACTGTATATCCAAAAAACTGTATAAAATTTTTAATAATAAATTTTGTTTTAAAACCTTTCTATTTAATTAAGTAATTAAAAAGAAAGGTTTTGAAACAAAATTTATGAGTTTTCTACAGTTGAATTTGAAATGACACTTATTAGAAAGAGACAAGAGACATAAAAAATGTAAGTTCAACAAGAGAATAAAATACTGTATATCCAAAAAACTGTATAAAATTTTTAATAATAAATTTTGTTTTAAAACCTTTCTATTTAATTAAGTAATTAAATAGAAAGGTTTTGAAACAAAATTTATGAGTTTTCTACAGTTGAATTTGAAATGACACTTATTAGAAAGAGACAAGAGACATAAAAAATGTAAGTTCAGTTATCTGAACTACCTTTGCTATTTGTAGGATTGACCAAGTTGAATGACAACCACCTAGAAACTCGGGTGTTTGTCTCAAGTTATCGGCCAGACAGTTTTGTTTAAAAGGGCTGCAGTCTGTGTGGGTTACAGGTGATACCACTGTCAGAAAGTTTATTCGTAAGTATGAGCCGAATTGCAAAGTTTATCTTGCTCCAGCTCTCCATTGAGAAGTTGCCTAGCTGATGTTTGCAGTGAGACAATGAGTTTGTCTTGCAACTTCGACATGCGTTTCAGACTGCGTTCAGTTTGCGCTATTCAAACTTTTACACTGTTACAGTAGCGTCTTTTAGTTGATTTGAACTTTCAGTTTCAAAAATTCATTACATTTTTGTAAAATCTAAACACATAATACATAAAACCTATTATGAAATTAATGAAAATGGTATAGGTAGGTATGTAGGTATTTATTAACTATCACATTCATCTAACATTGAAGAAACAGTTTTGAAATCTTTTATGCATCGTAGCATCTTAATAACTGAGCAGATTTTAATGAAAAAAGTTCTTACAAAGACATTTTAAATGCAAAATAAAAGTCTTTCTACCTGTAGTAAAGTTGGAACAGGGGTTTGCACTGAATGGCTTTAATTGTTTTAAAGCTTCTAATAGATTATCTAATGGCTATGGACCGCATAAACCTACAGTTACACTTGAAACGAATAGATGCAGGAAAATATATACACAATAACAAGATAAAATGAAATCAGGACTTTTGTCTGAGTTTATTGAGTAGCTGGACTATACCTCATATGAAACCTCGGTCGACATTTGTCGATACGTTACAAGCTCTTAGTATAGTATAGTGTGTTGAAAACGCGGTTCGCTGAATTTCCGATTGCATTATGGCTCGGTGGACCACAGTCGCTAGACATTACTGAAGCCATTACCTTATCTAAAGTCCCTCTCGGATTTATTTAGTTTTCCCTCGCCGCATGTTATCGAAAACCGCTCGATAAAGTTGTCAACAGGAATGGATCTGAAGCCAATTTGAGAGGAGAACGCTCCGCAAAAAAGGAAACTACTTTTTTGATTCTACGTGCCTGATTAAGTTACCGCAGATGTTACTTTAGATACTTTTACTTTTATTACGGCAGATGCCTTGAAAAACCCTTTTAAAGTTGACCAAATTTAAAATAAAATGGTTTATTGATTAGATATTTCGTTTGGAGTTTTAGGAGTGTTCCATAAAGGTAAACTCAATACAAAAAACATAAGTTAAGATAAAACAAAAGAAATGCACAATGGGTGGTAATTGGGTGAAAATTGATCGGAGAACGCACTCGTATAGATAATATAAGAATCATTTTTGTGTGCCCACTTATATAGAATAAAAAAATAATAAATTTATGTAGCTCAAATCCACGTTAAATTTAAACTTCCTTATCCTATAAAAAATGTCGTAAAGGCTGTCATAATAATCTTCATCAACAGCCTGTAAAAGTCCACAAACGATTTGGGCTACCTCCATCCGCATACTACCTTTAAGAGATCATTGGTCCACAGGGTGGGAGTAGGCCTTCCTATATAAACACTGCGGTTTGTGAGAGTTGTGGTTAAATATAATTATAAATGAATATAAGTAAGAGCCTTATGTTGGGTTGGAAGCTTGATTTAAAATGCATGTAACGTAAAATTTTATATAAATTGTGATAAGTACAGCAATGTTGCATATTGCTTTGTCGAAAATCACACTTTTCAGCCCACCATGCCATTTTGATTGTAATAATAAAATGTAATTAAAACTTGACAATACCTCCCCCGAGGTACATGTTTTAAATATATTTTAACCAACCCAATATTCCGTGAACCAGTTACAAAAGGTATTGCTTTGCAGATTTTCTCCAGCCACCAAGTTATGAAGTAGATAAGTACCTACAAACTTTAATCCTCTTTACCAACTTTGTTTTCTTTACTTTCCTATATTATTCTCAGCACTTATTTTACTACTTGTCAGTGGAGGTGATGATTGACGACCGATGTGGCGCGGTGGGCGAAGGTCCGCCTGCGACACAGGAGGTTGCGGGTTCGATTCCCGCCCTGGGACAAATGTTTGTACGATCTGCAAATATTTGTTCCGGGTGTTCTGGGTATTTTCTATGTATAATAAAAAAATATCTATCTATGTAATGTATTGTATTAAGTATATCAGTCATCTAGTACCCATAACACAAGCTCTGCTTAGCTTGGGGCTAGATGATGCTGTGTGGATTGTCCAGCATTATTTATTTATTTATTTATTTATTTTGAATTCTTATTGTATTTTGGTACAGTAACGACCTGTTATATTTATAAAATATTATCACTAAATACATATGGATGATATTATTATTATTCAAGGTAGTTCACACAAATTATAAATTACACCCCCAGCCACTTCAAAATCATATATAATCCTCGCCATCCAAAGGTTGTCTGGAAAAAAATCGCTTTTAAGCGATAAGACCATCAATTGTACATTGTATCGTAAGTTGCACAATAAAGTATTTTCATTGATTCATATTTACTCCGCAGTTTATCTAATTCAATCACACACAAGGATGAGAAACTCAGAGCTGTATAGTATTGAGACCTTAGTATAAAGTTACAATCACATTTGATAGAGGTAATGATGTAGGCATATACTGTTCCATGCCTGAATAGAACAGTTAACTGGCTTTTGCTCACTGCATTTGGGCCCAGCAGATGGTGCATCAGTGTTGTCTCGTATTTCCAAACGTAGCCATTTATGTGCAAATTGCAGTTATTGGGCTAAACCAACGTATACGTATAGGATTGTTCGGATTAACCACATCAGTTTCGCGATATAATACCACTAGCTTCTGCCCACGGCTTCGCCCGCGTGGTATCCAGATAAAAAGTAGCTTATGTGTTATTCTGATGTATAAGAATATAGTTCAGTAGTTTTTGCGTGAAAGAGTAACAAACATCCATCCTCACAAACTTTCGCGTTTATAATATTAGTAGGATAGTAGGATTGACGAGAGTTGCTATTACGAAACATGGTATTTCTAAATGAGAATGGACCTCATTTGCCTTATCTTTAGTAAGGTCCACCTATGCCGGTCTGTTGATCTTATGAAATCTTTTTTTTTTATATTGCACACACAGATAATACAGATAAAAATCTTGTACAAAGGCAAGTTAACCCTAACAAACTTAATTTTTGACTTTATCTTAGCTCAGTGCAGACGCGAATAGATAATTGTTTGTCCAATCAGGTACGATTACGTAAAAAACCATACCTATGTGAGTAGATAAGTTTTTTTTTACCAGAAATATCTGTTTATATTTGAGGGTCGTTTTCAGTAACCATCAAATTAAAGAGACATTAGTTTACGCTGAGGGAACATTAGTCAAAATGCAGAAATTTACGCATAAAAAGCTTCCGGTTTACGTAACTTAAAGTGCCCATACAAAATCCCTTTGGGCGTAAAAAACGAAGGTTTAAAAAGCCAACTTACCGAACCGTTTTTAAACAGTTACGAGGAGATATTGGCGGTCTGCGACGTGCCATGAACGTTTTTCAACTGGTTCTCCGAATATCTCTTTGACTAATAAATAACATTGCTCACTTGGAAGGAACGCTACTAAGCACTTTTTCAGATAACAGAACTCAAAGAACGGACAAATTGCACCGGAATAAATGAAAGAACAAAAATAATATTAAGTACCGGAATTTTCAAGAATACTTTTAAGTACGAAAGTTAAGATATTTTGGTCTTATTTCAGATAAACGTTCCCGTTTCTGCAAATACGATATTTCGAGATTCGGGAAACAAACAGTCATAGATTGAACATCCTTCGATAGGATGTAGCATTGTTATCTTTACCTTCAGTTATTAGGAACAGTCTTCTAAAAACTTATATGGTGTCAACAAGCTAATGAGTAAAGACACAAGTTTTGTTTTGTGGCTCAATGTGGCTGCATTAGTACTCGTAAGTGTTTTATATCGGTAAAATCCGAAAGAATTCATAAATATAGATAAGCGCAGACGAATTCAAGGAGAATCGTTTCAAAGGAGAAAGTATTGAATAAATAAAGAAATCGACACGTTTTCGCGAACTCTCAATTTGTATAAGAAAATTTTATTCATATTCGCATTGAGGGGACCGCTTCAAAGAAAACGACATATGGACAAACGTCGGGCGGGGACAAGCATTATCTTATCATTATTTTGTTATTCATAATTTTTTGGGTATTTGAGAATACCTAGTTAGATACTAGTAGGTAATGTGAAACTTCTCACTGGATTGATTATTATTAAAGGCACATGTTTACTTCGCACCTACGTGAACAGACTGTCAAAATTTTCCACAATATCTTTCATAGCTATATAAGCCCTTTGTTATAAGACAAGTAAAAGCTCGACTTGAAAAGCGGATTAGGCCGCTAAAGTTTGTTGCGAGGTAAAGTAATATTCTTGAAGACAACGAAAAGTAAATCTCCAACTCGCAACCATCCCTAGCATATTAATCCTTGATATCTCGGATTGAGTTCCTATTATTGAGCATTTGTTTTGATTTTTTTTAATTTTTAAAAAAAAAATTACTATTTCAAATACACAAAAATCAAACTGTCAATGTATACCTAGGTGTTCCAATCATCAAAGGTTTTAGTTTTACTTGGAAGCAAACAGAAATACCTCCCACCAGATGGTAAGCGGTTACTGTCGCCTTTTCATATCTGTAAAATCAACAAGGGCATTCTTGATGCGTTACCTGATATAAAGAGAATGTGGCGTGAAATGTTTGTCATGTAGGTTTTAACTATACATTACCTTCCCACAGCCATCTACCTAGCCGTTTCCTAGGAATGTCGTGCTATAAGAATCATAACGTATGCAGCACGGACGAAGTAATGAGCTTAGGGAATATGTAGCCCCTTGTAAAGCTCGCATTACCAACACCATACTATAAAACGAAGCATCCACCAGATGCTTTAAGAAAATATTGTAAGAGGACAATGAAACTGTTCACAGCACTGTACCTACGTAAGCCTTTTTATCCGAGGGGATACGCTCTGAGGGTACGGGAATCCGTGCCCTGTTCTTATAATTTCCTTGAATGGTGAACATTTGATTTAAGTACCGTCCCAGGGCTAAGAACGACTCTCCAGGGACCGCCCCGACTATTTCCTTTTGTTTTTGTGCCGTTTTTTAACAACTTTTTTCTCAAAAGGATTCGCGAAGAGGCCGGCATGAAAGCGGGCGTTTAGAGCAAATCCCGTGATTAGAGTCAAACGATTGACATTCCCAGCGGGATTATGTAGCAAGATTAATGGTAACGATCGAATGGTAATTACGGAAATGAAACGTGTAACTTATGCAAATGGTAGCCAACGAACTCCAACTTCCAAACTAATAGTCCAGGAGACCGCTCATCGAAAAGTTAATCGAGAAGCTAAATATAAGGGTCGTGATACTGAGTTATGAGCGATTAAATATGATGTTTTATGGTAAGGTAGGTACAGGCTGAATTTGTAGGTTATTTGTTCAACCATATATAGCAATGTTGGTATATGTTAGGTGAAATGATAACTTAAAAGCAAAACGTGGGCACGTGTCAAATGTAATGGTTTGAATTGCCGACTACCCTCTACTTGGGGGTGTCACGCAACTGTGTACTGAGTATCTTAGGATGTCCATCATTGGGATTAGAGTCGTGAACATTTTTGTGTGTTTCATGTAGTTTGTCTGATTATTATTATTGTTGCGAAATTAAGAAATCAATTATTTAATTTACATTTTGTCTACTATGAAATTCTATTTATTTAATTCATAACTCAGACTTTAAAGCATCTGCGGGGCTAGAGCCAACGCAGAGGCCATTTTGAAATATATGGGATAAAAACAATATGTTATATGCGAGTTATTTGAACAGATTGTAGTATTATAATAATCACGGCTTCTGCCCACGGCTTCACCCGCGTGGTACCGGATAAAAAGTAGCCTATGTGTTATTCTGATGTATAAGCTATATTATTGTAAAGTTTCATTAAAACCCGTTCAGTAGTTTTTGCGTGGTGAAAGTGTAAAAAACATCCATCCTCACAAAGTTTCGCGTTTATAATATTAGTAGGATATTCAATAGATAAAAGATTGAAGGAAGTAGTGAATAGATTAGAATAGAAATTGTTTTATTAGACAACAAAAAAAGCACAGAAAGGACAGGTACACAATAAATAAATAAAAAAGACACCATAAATAGGTAGTAAGATTTTAAATAAAAACACAGAATCAAAGCATAAGCTAAAAATGTTAGTGAAATGAATGCTGGGTGGGCTATACCTCTATAATGATATCTGGTACCTTCCAATCATGAGGTATTACTATTGTTACGAGCTAGGGTTCGAGATAAAATAATTAAGTCCAATTAAACACCAAAATTAACACTGTATTAAATCACGCAGTAAAAATATCACAACGAAACTACACAATTGGAACAAAAACACTAAAACACTGTATCACTTGGTACAACACTAGCGCAACTGTCACTTCACTAGTCACTGGGTATCGCTCTCGAATCACTTCAAATAATTCACTTTCCAATCATGAAAAGAAATTGACTCTCCCGGCCGCTTGCCGCGCTTATATATCTCGTAAGACGTGTTTTCCAGAACAATCTCGTAGGAGGCGTGGCCCGTATGTCTCGCTCCGCCCCATCTCGTACCGTCCCAAACATTCTGGAAACTTCCATCCTTTTCTAGCGCGGCTAATGCTAGTCGATGGCGGTAACAAGTAGTGCGTCCACTTGATAAAAGATGGCGCTAGCGTACCATAGTTAGCTAAGCCGCGCTCGTCACACTATTTAAATAATAAGTTGGTACAAAACGGAACTGCAAACGATGAACAAAAGGTTCTTAATAATGTAGGTTTACCAAATCGTTTGTATGAAAATGCCTTTAGCATTTTCATACAAACGATTTGATGAAATGGATCAAACCATTGCAGGTTAACGAGGCAACTTGCTGCACACAACTGTTTTCACCCGTGAGCTCGGTTTATGCTGAATGTGCAGTTGCTTCGCGGTTCGGCAGAGCTTTGTTAGCTGCACCGCGGAAAACCACGGGTTTTGTTGAATATTGCATTGTAGTTATGATAGTTTATTAAATGGACAGAAATACACTTTCCTATAACATGTGTAAAAATGTATGATTTAACAACTTTTTTCATAAATACATACATAGATAGTGGCCGGCATGTTTCCTTTAAAAATGTATTCCCTATTTTCTCGACGATCTCTGTGGCGCGGCGGGCCAGCTGCGACACAGGAGGTGCGGCTTTGATTTCCGCTGCGGGACAAATGTTTGGATGTGCTGCAAATATATGTCACGGGCATATATGTTGTGATACCACGGTACCTGTAGTTCCTGATACTCACTACACAGGGAATCCGAGTGTGGATTCAGAACTATGTATGTGTCTGTTGGGTGTTCATACTTGTTCATTGTTCACTTTTTATGTATTTTCCTAGAATAAATATACCTACATTATTAAGTTTTTATTGGTTTGGATTGCAAGACACGGGATCAATTTCTTAAAAAGATAGAACTCGCGAAAGTTTGGTTTTTGGTGAATTCTGGCTGGTGAGAGTTTTCAAGTTAGTTATGTTGACATTTAAATAGAGTGGGTGAATTGTATAATGGTGTATCAGCAATGGACAATATTGAGCTCACTGTAAATATAAAAAAAAATCGAAAGGCTGACATCAAAATTTACACTTTTGTTTACCTTGGAAAACTTTGAGAGTTTTTGACATTAAATATACAAAAAAAAAACAAACCACTTAAATTTACTGATATTCTAAAACTCTGTATTTTTTCACTTCGCAATCTGTAACAGCCATAATTTTAGTGTAGGGTGGTCACTCACTCGTTCATATACGTAGTTAGTTGACAGAATTAATGATACTGATTTCTACAATACTCTATTGAATAAAAGATGCGAAACTTTGTTTCAGGTGTGCTCTTATTTTGATATTAAAAAACAGTAAAAATTATAAGTAAGCTTCCGCCCACAGCTTCGCCCACGTGGTACCCGGATAATAAAATGCCTATGTATTCTGATGTATAAGCTATATTGCTGTAAAGTTTCATCAAAATCCGTTCAGTAGTTTTTGCGTGAAAGAGTAACAAACATCCATGCTCACAAACTTTCACGTTTATATTATTAGTAGGATTTGTAATAACGTGAGAAATAATGATATTCTTCCCTTGATGTTGATATTATCCCTTGGTTATCCCTAACCTTGTTGGTCCCGCAAGGACAACTGATTTTTTCCCGTTGTTTTCCGATGGGAATATGTGTCTCATATAAGTATGGGGTTTTTCCAACTTTTTTTCGTCTGGAGGTGACAATAAAGACTCTTTTTCCATGGGGATTTCCCGCAGAAGAAACAATATGAACAAACGTTTTGACAACCCTTGTCATAATTATATTTTTCTATTAATATTATTCCGATACCGATTTATACATTTCTTAAATTAAATTCTCAGTTTTTCAAATTTATTGAAAATATTATAAAATATTTTGATTTTATTCCAAAAACTATCGTGAACTTGACTATTCATATTGTAAAAACGGGAATTTGTGCACGGCGCGACGCGGAAGGAGAAAGTCGCAACCATTCACCCTGATGAAGACTCTCGGAATGAGTCGAAACTTAGTCGATGCCTTCACCGATAGTGCAGTACGTGAAAATTCCCGTTTTTACAATATAAATATTTTGATGTTATCGCAAGGTAAAAACAAAAGAACACAATAAAAAATAAATAAAAAAGTTAATATTTAAAACACGTATCCTTGCGTATTATTTACAAATCATATTTACGAGTACCTTCTTTGATAGTCAACTACTCTACAAGCGATGGTCATAATTCAGAGCAACACTTGATGTCTAGTTTTAGCAGGACACAGATCGTCGCACACCAGCGGGTGCATCTGTCGCGTCGGCGTGAAAATAGATTCCATGACACTTTATGAAACATGCTGTGCATAACTGTCGTGACTCAAGATACCACAATAGTGAACCTAGGTTTCTCAACATTGGCGTAGGTATACGCTCTACTAACCCAAGGGGAATAAATCGAACAGGAAACCGAGTTCAAGTTCGATCTGGTGTCTTGTATCTTACCATAGTTTGTTTGTTTACGTAGTTGGTTGCTTCTACGAGACCATTATTGTATTCCGTCTGTACCAACACTGAATTTTATTGTCTGGAAACTATCATTCCAATAAAGTATAAAAATGTACAAAAAAAATATATTTTCAATTTATTGGAGTTCCAAAAACGGAATCCTAGTTTCATCATTACCCATATACTAGCTTCTGCCCACGGCTTCGCTCGCATTGTAACCGGATAAAAAGTAGCCTATGTGTTATTCTGATGTACTTATAGTTTTTGTGTGAAAGAGTAACAAACATCCATCCTCACAAACTTTCACGTTTATAATATTAGTAGAACCTGCTTCTGAGTTTTGCTACCTCAGTTAAAAGTGTATCAAGATATATTTGGTTTTTGTAACCCGAAACTTATTCATATACGAGTATGTCTAGTGTTTTTTTTTGCAATTCTATTTTTATTCTAAACAGGCTTTCATAATATTCATAAATCTTTTTGAGCTCCTGTCCAGGAAATGTGAGGCTTCAAAGTAGCTAAAATGTGAGGCTTCAAAGTAGCTAAACTCCCTGATAAAGTTTATAAGGAATTATGAAACAAAGTTAAACAATTATCTAGTTATTGATAATAACTGTACTGAAATATTAACGACGGATGTCCAGTGTCTAGTGTCTATTACTTTGAAATAGGAGTATTGAAGCTTCGAGACAATATCACACCACGACGTGGTACGAGGACGTGGACAACCTCAGATCTATATATGATAGATTCGTGAGGATACTAAGACAATTATTTAATAATCTTTTGTGTAAGTGGAATGCGCTGTTCATAGATTGATGCATGTTTCTCGCGAGGAAATAGCACAATGCATTAGCACATCTACGCATGCAGCTTCGGATACGAAGCGATATAGTGATGCCAGTGTTCGTTCACTCATGGTCTGCTGATCACTATCAACTCAACCACTCGCCCATTTCGTCGCAGTCAAATGTTCTGATAAACTATCAAGAAAATATAAACGATGTTGATTCAACATTTTATAAAATCCCAATACTCTTGGGGGTTCAAATCCGCAACCAATCCGCAATCCGTCCAACCAGACCAACTCTTGTGGCTGAGTGGTTACAGCACCCCAAGTACCAAGCGGGACGGAGTTGCGAATTAGATCCTCACCGAGTTGATATTATAAAATCGTTAGAATGCTGAATAAGTTTTATACTTTAAAATAAAATGACGAATGAAGGATAAATTGATAGTTCATAACATAATCTTTATGTTTCAATCAAAACATCATAAAGTTACATTAAAAAAGTGATTGAACAAATATACAACAACCGAACAATAAAAAAATATTTATAAAATAAAATTGAATCGAATTTCATTTCTAATAAATATTATATCTGCAATGGTATTGGGCAAATTCTAATATCGAAATACCAATATGATTTCCAATCTACGCAAGCAGTCGCTCACACTTCAGTAGACGTAGCATCGTACGTACTCGTAGAACTGGCTACGAAATTTACTACGAAACTTGCTACGTAGCTACAACTGCGTACAACCAACAATAATATTTTTTGAGAAAAAATAATTCACGCAAAAATCTTATTAAAATTTAAAATAAATAAGGAAAACGTAAATTGCTCGGTTGTTGACAGGTTTCTATTAATAATTATCGACTAGCCTCTGCCCACGGTTTCACCTATTTGGTTAAAAAGTAGCCGATGTATTCTAGGTCACGAATTTCATTAAAACCGGTCCAGGCGTAACGGAGATTATTAGCAACAAACATCCAAACATAAAAAAAAATGTTTCTCGTAGTTGGATGATTCTAAGCAATCAGACAATGATGCAATCATTTTTTTTTTTACAACGCAAACAATCCCTAGTTGTCGGTTCTGCAAGCTGCCATATCTCCCTCATAGTACCCTCTGCCGAACTTGTTAATTCACAGATCGGTGATTTTATTTTTTTATTTACTACAAATTGCAACATAAAAATCAAACGAAATCAATATTTATTCAAATTAAAACGTGCTTCTACGAAAAGCATATTTATTGCTAGTGTGGATTGTATTTATGTCCAAACTTTCATGTTATAAAATTTAATTGAAAATTAAATTTAATAATTGTTCTGAGATTTCCAAAAGATACAGCGCAAAAAAGTACTCATATTTTACTCAGAGAAAACCATTTACCAGTCCTTTGATATAAAAGTGGCAGGTACGATGGAATTGTGAGTGAAATTAAAGCGAGATCTACAAACCTGATGTTTTATTGTATTTTGGATTACAAAATAAATAATTATTAAAAGCACCAAAAGATGAAGAGGGTGTTATTAATTTGTGGAGATAGATCATTAAATACAATCTTTCAAATCTCATATTCATTCATTCATATTCATTTATTCATGCTCAAATGTACATCAGCTTAGGTGTTACATCAAAGTAGCTGTAGGGGAGTACATGGACCCTGTAAGGGCGGTGCAAGTTCAGTCAATATTTATTTAAATTGAGATAATACTAATAGCAAAATCGTAATTATGAATGTCAAATAATACATAAAAATTATATTAAAAATAATAATAATAATAATCATCTTACTGTATAAATTGATTTAAAATAACCTATCTACCTACTTATTCCTACCATGCATGTCAATATTTTAATTACAATGTCCGGAAACAAATTAAATAAAATCAAAGAAGTCAATGTTAAATAAAATGGTAAAATCTACGTAAACAGTCACCTTATACTAACCTAAATGACAAATTTAATTTATTTATCATAGTTTACAGTTTGTTAGAGAAAAATTCGTCAACACAATAATAAGCTTTTTTTAACAATATTGCCTTAAGTTGTTTGAGAAATTGTGTATCTTTTTCTGCCGATTTTATTCGCTCCGGTATGTTATTATAAATCCTGATCAGTCTAAAGGCCGGGCTCTTGCCCATTGTCTGTAATTTTGATGCGGGTACAATTAATTTATTTTTATGACGCCTATAATAGTTCTCGTGTATTTCCGAATTCGATTTAAAAAGGTTTCTATTAGTCCTAACAAATAACCCTGCCTGTAGAATATAGATACAGGGTAGGGTCAATATTTCTTTTTTTTTAAAGTAAGGCCGGCAGCTTTCTCGTCTCTTTATATTTACGAGGATTCTTATACATTTTTTCTGCATAATGAACAGTTTCTCGAAGTCAGCGCTTTCGCTTCACATTATGATGGATTATGATCCCACATTGTGATCTCTTTCACTCTTTCATAATGTTTCGGTTTCACTCTTTCAAATTAAATTAAAAAGTAAATAAAACAGCATCTTTTTTGTAGAGCAACACAGTATGTATAATACAGATGTGATACAGCAGCGCTCTCAGCTCTAATTTCACAAAGATATTCCGGGAATGTCTAAATTGCACACTCAATGCATTTTGCTTGATTTTGGTTCATTATTATGGCTCTACACAGACTGTAGAGCCAAGACTGTCTGTAAAGATATTTTAATGCAAAATGATATAAAAAAAATATACATGCGTTCTATTAGAATAGTGTTTCTTGCAACTAAAGGCCGAGCATACACAATATCTCACACAAGGTATACAATTTGACGCCTTGCGAATAAGAGGCTTACTAGAGGGCTTTCGAGAAAATCAAGTCTCTTGAGGTGAGGCTGAGCATGTGGATTACTCGAGTCAAGTCCTTACTTAAAGTATCTTATGAATAAGCAATTAATAATACGCTATTGGGCTTTATTAAAGTAGATGAAATTAATTTTATCTGCTGGTCCATGGCCGAAATCATAAATCACTAATGTCATTAGTCTAATTGGCACTTCACGCTTGCACTAAAGCCAGGTAATAATTTAACAAAGACATTTTACGAACATTCTCCGGTGCTATGAAATGAATGCTAGTTCTATCATAAATCACACGTTTTAATGGTTATTTATTCTGAGTGTTCGATTGGAGCGATGGCAATCAGTTGGGATACTACTTTTATGGGCTGTACCGGATGCGCCATAAAGTGAAGCATAAAATCAGTAAGCCTTCGAAGGAGAAATATAAAAGTAAATAACACTTAGATTGGAGATTTAGGCATCGCGCAGGCACGGGCCGGGCGGCGAAGCTTCTCGCTCCAATGAGCCGTTAACTTAGAAACTCACACTAACGGTCACCTGTACTTTGTGTAATTTACAACTTCCTTCCGAAACGACTTTCCGCAAAATACAAGGTAGAGTAGGCATTCAGAGAGGTTTCTATACGAACCCTTTATAGAGTTTATGTGATCGTTATTTTTCAGAGTTTCATGTTTAAAAGTTTAAGTTTAGTTAAAAAATGTATTTAAGTACGTCAATACAATAAGAACTATGACTATACAGACTTTCTAAATTAGTAAATAAGTAAGTTTGAAAATTTACTTTAATGTACACCTTATGAGATAAATAAATAAACAATAACATTTTAAGCATAAAGTTACTATGGGTGGTTTTATCGCTTAAAAGCGATCTTTTCCAGACAACCTTTAGATGGAGAGGATTCCATGTGACTTTAAAGTGGTGTACTTTATAATTTGTATAATTAAATATTATGCATTAAAAAATTACTGCATACATATTAATATATATTCATCATCATCATCATCATCATCAGCCCACATCAGTCCACTGCTGGACATAGGCCTCTCCCAATACGCGCCACTGAGCCCGGTGTTCGGCTCTTATCATCCACTTACTGCCCGCTGCTTTCCTTAAGTCATCGCTCCACCTAGCCGGGGGGCGCCCCACACTACGTTTACCCAGACGCGGTCTCCACTCAAGAACTCGTTTACCCCAACGGTTATCGGTTCTTCGGCATATATGACCAGCCCATTGCCACTTCAGCTTACTAATCCTCTGAGCTATGTCGATTACTCTCGTTCTCTGTCGGATAATCTCATTACGGATTTTATCCTTCAGAGAAACCCCGAGCATAGCTCGTTCCATAGCTCGCTGTGCGACCTTGAACTGGTGGATTAGCCCAACTGTGAGTGTCCACGTCTCGGCACCGTAGGTCATCACGGGTAGGACGCACTGATTGAAGACTTTAGTCTTCAGGCATTGTGGTATGGGTGACGAGAAGATTCGACGTAGTTTCCCGAACGCTGCCCAGCCCAGCTGGATCCTTCTCTTGGCCTCCTTCTCGAAGTTGTGTCTACCCAATTGCAAAATTTGCCCGAGGTAGACATATTCTTGAACAACTTCAAGTGGATGGCCTTGTACGACGATTGGCTCCGGGTCTATGTTCCCATTGAACATAATTTTAGTTTTATCCATGTTCATCCGGAGACCAATTCGTTGAGAAGAGTCAGCTAGGCCATTTCAAGGTGGTTAATATATATTAATAAATATATACTAATATGTACCAATTTATGTGAATACTTACATATACCAACAGTCACAACTCAGCAAAATAGGATCAAGCGAAACAATGACTTCTGTGATATCCTACTATAATATAATAAATGCGAAAGTCTGTGTGTGTGAATGTTTGTTACCACGTATCTCCGTAACTACTATACCTGTTTGGATGAAATTTGGCATTTAGATAGTTTCGGTTTTGGAATAACCCATAGGCTAATCTTAATTTGGAAAATCAACCCCTAAAGGGGTTAAATAGGGTTGTAAAGTTTCTATAGAAATGTTATTCCTAGGTAAGATTCGCTCAAAACTCGGTACAAATAAACTTTAAAATAAATAATAAAACATATATTTTTTTATTTTTCCAAACTACCTTTTGGTGGTGTGCAATTGAGTTCTAAAGTTTGTATGGATTTTTTTTAAAGAAACTATAAAGTAAATAATGAATTAAGTATTTTTTTCATCATACCACGCGGGCGAAGCCGTGGGCAGAATCTAGTGTAATTTGATACTGCTTAAGTCGATCATAGAAGCTGGTGCTATGTGTAGGAGTTTCCAGCAGAAGATTTTCTGATGAACGAAGCAGACGGAAGGGATGGGAACTGTGGAGAAACTCAAATGCCTCTTTTAAATAAGAAGATTCCTTTAAATACAAATAATGAATTATTATTACTTGTATGAATTATGTTATGTTTAACTGCATAGTTGGTGTAAAACATGGAAAAACCGCAGATTGTGAACTGTGTTCTAAATAGTAACTGATTATAGTCATAACACTATATGTGTTCAAGCAGACTTTCGAATTGAACGAAAAACGCACAACCAAATTGGTTGAATTGGTTGGTGTTTCTATTATTTGAACGTTAAAGTTTTATGAAAATATATCGATTATATTTAAAAAAAATCAATGAAAGTTAAATTAAAAGTTATGGATTAAACCTTCCAGTGAATTGATAAAACCTTCCAATTTGTTCGCACCAATTGCTTAACAAGTTAAAAATAATGTTGAACGGTACTGAGTAGCCATCTTCAGTACAACATTAGAGTACTGTTGTCTGCTTAGTTACTCGTATAAGCTAATAAAAACATATTATTCAATAGATCAAAGTATGAACCCATCAACCCTGTAGGTTGGGGATGAAATTGGATAGTTAGTAGACACTCCAGCCGATTGTGAACATTGATGTCTCATCTGTCATTGGCATTTACAGCGTCCGTAATGGTTCGTTAATTCTAATGTTGCGAAACAGCTCTCTCGGCTGAGCAAATAATTTTATCGTTTTGACATTTAGTTAAAGCATTGCTGAACAATCGAAAACTAGAAATTTTATGGATAAATTCATAATATTCCTTTACCACTCGTATTAGCCAAGCAAGTGTTTATTTGAACACCCATGGATCATTCGTAGATGAATTCCTAATATGCTCAATTTAGTTAACCTGTTCAGTTAAAAGCTATCTGAATACTTAACTAAAAACACTCGCCACTGTATAGCGGTTGTAATTTAATATTAAGTACGTAATTTTGCATTAGCTAATAGACTCGGTAGACAATCTACAATGTATAATCAGTAAGTGTATCCCGCAGGTATATCATATTAGGGTCCACTCTAATAATGTGTGTGAGCATTAACCGCTCAAGTTTTAGGGGTCGATGTCAAAGAGGCGTAGATAAAGTCGCCACACGGATCACCTTGTACCTACCTACCTACATCAATCAACTTGACATGACTCCAGTTGTTCGCCCAAATGGATTATAGGAAGTCGACGCCCCAAGGCTAGTTTATCCAGTAGGAAATCTTTGTGTAAACACTGCGCTTAAACGACTAGATTAAATCTTGACAAGGCTCGCGGGCTTACGTTAGCAAATAGTTGTGCGGATGCGTGTGTGTTGCTGGGTGTCACGTTCAGCAAGACATGTGTTTTCCTTCTGAAATGGTGTTTGGTTTTATTTTACTGTGTCTTGGGTGAGTTTCACATTTGCGTGTAAACATTATTTGCCAAAGTGATGCGGTGACAAGGCTAACTTTACCGAAGGATATCCTTTACAAGAACTCTTTTAAGAAAGATTTTTGTCGATAAATTATTCACGTAGTTATATCCATTGTTACATTTTTTACCTATATATTATACCTATTTTTTGTAGCCTTTTTTTTTAACGATGGGAAAAATGCCTTTACGCATGTCCTCCGGCCAAAGTTGGGAGTGCCGGAGGGGTCTGTCGGACTCGACGCTGACAAAAGCCAGCGTAATACCGACTAAACAACCCATCGATGTTCCTCCCTTTACCGCAGTGCCAATGCATCATCAAACCATTCATCTCCAGACGAATAGTTCGATGCTGCATCGGAACTTGACAGAGTCACGGGATCTCGATTGAATTCAACCGCGAATCTGTCGGTAACTGTCCGCACTTGACGGACCCCTTGTCCTTCTTTGATGAGGGAAGGAGAATGTCCCGGAACATTTAGGACATCTCTAGGCGTCGAAAACCTGTGCAATGCAGGAACGGGGCTCCCTGCACCCGAGTCCTGCTGGTTTCCGTCGAGTGGAAGAAGGCGGTGAAAATTTCACCGCCTCCTTCCTGCTCTACGGCGACGGCACTGGTCAGCGAGAGGATTTTCCTCTCTGACTCGTTCCGCGGCCTCCTTCTGAGAGATAATCTGTTCACAGAAGGAGCCCATTGCCTCCCAGGAGCTTTCACTGTCAAGCATAGAAATGATCACGCTCGACAGTGAAAGATTCTGTCAGCAGCAGAAGAGCTGCTATCATTAGCTGCCGCTGCGACGCCCATGGGCTGCATACCTCAAGTGTGTGTTGCGCCGTATCTTCGGGTTCACCACAGTGTTGACAGGCTGGAGTCAACTCCCTCCTAGCGACCTTGTGCAGTTACCGCCCAAAGCATCCGTGCTCGGACAGTACCTGCACGAGTCTATAAGTGAGGACGCCGTGCTTTCGGTGCACCCACTCATCCAGCACCGGAAGTAGGGCGTCTATTGTCCACCGGCCATACCGAGAGGACTCTAGCTCTTCAGCCCAAGCCCGTAGAGCGGATTCATATGCTTCCTCTCGGATATGGCGCACCTCTAGTGGTGCCAGGCGATCTCCTTTCGCCCGCCACTCATGCCTACGCTGGTACATTTCAGCCAAGACTTTAGCCTCTTTATCCCACGGGGCGGACCCCGCAATCGCACACGCATCCCCGTACGACACCGTGCGGTATCCCCGTATAGCTCTGACTGCCATGATCCTCTGCGGCCTTCACAGGAGGGCTTTATTTTTAGCAGTCAGAGCATCGGTCCATACTGGTGACCCGTATAGTACCATGGATCTTATGACCCCCGCAAATAGCCTGCGACAGAGTACACTTGGCCCACCCAAGTTAGGCAAGAGCTTAGCAAGCGACCCTGCCGCGCTCTGCACTTTGGGGCTCATAAGCCGGAAATATTCTGAGAAGTTCCAGGCACTATCTAAAGTAAGCCCCAAGTACTTCATGTTGGTCCCGACCTTGACCTGCACACCGTCTATCCGTATATAGGCACCGCGTGGTGGTGCACCCCTTCTGCCATGGAAGGAGATTACCTCTGTTTTATTGAGAGCCACCTTTAGCCCCAACAGATGTATCCGGCCAACCACCAGACCAGTCTGGCGTGACCAGAGAACTGGCTCTTATCTGGGTCAACGCATTAGCATTGCCATTCAGCGTGGCAATGCGGCCAGTATTTTGGGAACGCTTCCGTCTGGTAGTGATCTGGATCAGTTGAGCTATCTATAGATCGTTTGCAACGGCCAATAGATAGCTAGCCGTTTCATCTGTATTTTTTGTATATACCTACTTGTAAATAGTTTTATGAATAAAAAAAAATTAAGTACATGCTTAAACCTACTGTGGAAGGATGTATGTTGTGTGATCCAGGGTGTTGGTAGAAGTATTGAAAGTCCAGATACAGTTCACCGTTTACTGATCACACGACACAAGCACAGCACATTTATTATTAAAGTTTAGAAGGAGAGAGGCACGGAGTAAGAAAGCACAATAGAATGAAAGTATATGAGAGAAAGAAATATGAAAGCGAATACGTAAAGACAATTTGCGATAGCCGGAGGCGTACAAGGCGATATAGCGTTTGCGTTGCGCTAGCGATTCCATCCGACTGCCGGTCGCGCGAGCGCGGGCCAGCGAGTAGGCCGCGCGCGCGCTGAGTTGTTGAACCGGTCGGGGCCGTGACGCGCGCGTGACGTCACACGGCGCAGGTCACGTAGGTAGGTAGCCGAGCCGATCGCGCGGTTCCAATATAATATCGGATGACACGCCAACTCGTCCGTCGTCGTAGTGTAGATAGTGTAATAGGTATTACATAAATATTTTATATTATATTATATTGTGTGTAGGTATATGAAGAATGTGTGAAGTAAGTATGTGCATGTGTATGAGTGTTGAAATTATTTAAATAGATAGGTAAATAGATAAATACGGTTACAAAGTAGTAGGTAGGAATGTAGGTAGGAAAGTAGGTAGGAAAATGTGTAGAGAATCCCCACATCACTCCCCTCCGAAGACCGTCACTACGGGCGATAAAAATCCGGGAACTGGACGTGTCTACCGGATCGTGTAGTACGTATCGGAGGAGGAGGTGTTTCCTCCGCAGGTCTTACCTCACGATCAAGAACAGGCTCAAGTGGCGATGCAGTCGACAAAATGTAGGCCGGTTTCAGGCGGTCGATTGAGACGGTCATCGCCTTACCCTTTACCAATATTTTAAACACTTTTTCCCCCCGCTGAATAACTTCATGGGGGCCGGAGTATGCTGGATGAAATGTTCCTCGTAGCATTTCTTCCCGAAGGAATACGTGCGTCGAGGAAGCGAGGTCCTTATAGATAAAAATTTTGCTTTTATTATGCCGTGACGCAGGAGCTGGTTGCAGTTGTTCTGCAATGGAACGTAGTCGAGCAGTGAAGTCGGTATAATCGGTCGTACCGGATGCAGTGTGGTGAAAAAAATCACCTGGGAGCCTTAAGGGCTCGCCGTAAACCAATTCAGCAGAAGATGAATGAAGATCTTCTTTGACCGCGCTCCTAATGCCTAGTAGGACTAGTGGTAACGATTCTGTCCAACTACTGTCAGCATGACAAGTAATAGCTGTCTTTAGCTGTCGGTGGAATCGCTCCACCAGTCCGTTGCAGGCTGGGTGGTAAACAGTGGTCCGGCGGTGTTTGAATCCGGCTATTTTCGCAAGAACTTCAAATAGTGAGGATTCAAACTGACGTCCACGATCGGTCACAATGTCAGTTGGACAACCAAATCTGGCGATCCAACCTGACAGCAATGCCTTTGCTACCGTTTCTGCCGTAATGTCTACGATAGGGATGGCTTCAGGCCACCTGGTAAAGCGGTCTACGGCAGTAAGGCAGTAACGAAAGCCGTTGGATAAGGGCATGGGACCAATCAGGTCGATGTGGATGAACGCAAAACGAGCCTTAGGTAAATCGAAAGTGCCCAGAGGAGCGGACACGTGACGATTCACCTTAGACCGCTGACAAGCCAAGCACGTTCGTGACCATTCTCGACAGTCTTTTCTGACGCCTGGCCAAACGTAACGCTGTGCTACAAGCTTAGCAGTTGCGTTTGCACCAGGGTGACTCAAGCAGTGTAGGCTGTCAAATACTTGCTTTCGCAATGATTTGGTCACGAAAGGTCTTGCTGTGCCAGTACTAACGACACAGTAAATCTCAATTTTGCTACCGGGCTCTTTGATCTTCTCCAAGCGAAGCGAAGTCGGTTCGTCATGGAGATAAGAAGAAAGCTCGGTATCAGAGATCTGAGATCTAGCGAGAACTTCTAGATCAACTGGACTTTGCAACTCATCAATTCTAGAAAGCGTGTCGGCCACAACGTTATCCTTGCCGGATATATGCCGGATATCGCTGGTGAATTGGGAGATGAAGTCCAGATGTCTGTATTGGCGAGGTGAGCAGTTACCTTTCCGTTCGCTGAAGGCGTAACAAATGGGCTTGTGGTCGGTATAAACCGTGAAGTCCCTTGCCTCCAGCATGTGGCGGAAGTACTTTATGCCCTCGTATATGGCGAGCAGCTCGCGGTCGTAGGGTGAGTACTTCTGCTGAGATGGGCTGAGTTTCCGTGAAAAAGAATGCGAGCGGCTGCCAAACCTCATCCTTGAGTTGCTGAATTACTGCGCCCAGTGCTAAGTCGCTGGCGTCAGTAACCAACGCGAGCTTGGCTTGGCAGTCGGGGTGAGCTAGTAAAGCAGCGTCGCAGAGACTCTGTTTAGACTGCTCGAAAGCTGCGGGAGACTCACTGGTGAGGTGCACGGGATCCGAGGCCTTGACAGAACCAGCTAACAGGGCATTGAGAGGGCCTTGAACTTTTGCGGCGTTAGGCATAAATCGCCGGTAAAAATTCAACATGCCTAAAAATCGCCTGAGTTGCCATACTGTTTTCGGCGCAGGGAACTCTTTTATGGCCTGTACCTTGGAGTCTAGAGGTTTGGTACCAGAAGCAGAGATGTGGTAGCCTAAAAATGTTACCTCTGAGGCTCCAAACACACACTTTGAGGTATTCACGACGATGCCGTATTTCTTCATGCGTTCGAAGAGCTGACGAAGATGGCTTTCATGCTCGACTGCGGAACGGCTAAACACTAAAAAATCGTCGAGATAACAATAGCAAAAGTCGATCCCCCGGGTCATCTCATCGACGAACCTCTGGAAAGTCTGACCAGCGTTCCGGAGGCCAAAGCTCATATACGGGAACTCGTAAAGGCCAAAAGGGGTGGTTATTGCTGCCTTCTGGATGTCCTCCTCGAACACAGGAATCTGGTTGTATGCTTTGACCAAGTCGATAGTCGAAAAGACTGTACAGCCAGAGATGCTGTGGGCAAAGTCGTGTATATGCCTGATAGGGTACCTGTCAGCGATGGTCCGAGCGTTGAGTAGCCTATAATCTCCGCATGGACGCCATCCATTTTCTTTTTTGGGCGCTAAATGCAGAGGAGAAGACCATGGACTCTCAGAAGGACGCGCCGTACCATTGCTCAGCATCAAGTCAAACTCCTTCTTCGCCACCTTGAGCTTATCGGGAGCCAACCTGCGAGGGGAACAAGAGATGGGGGGACCGGGTGTGGTGCGTATGTGATGTACAGTGTTATATTTGTGGGCGTGTGGCGTGCCAGCCGGCTTAGTTATTTCGGGAAATTCCGATAGAATTTTATGAAAAGACGTGTCGCCGGATGGAACCTTTACAGAACATGTGTCAGGAACATTAGCGGGGTAAGCTTCGGTTGACAATGATGTTAGGTTATCTATGATACGCCCTATGCGCTTATTGCGAACATCAACAATGAGGTTGTAGAAGCTAAGAAAATCTACACCTGTAATAGCTTTAGTGACATCAGCAACAATAAAATTCCAGGGGAAATTACGCCTAAGCCCTAAATCTAAATTAAGCTGAAGCGATCCGAAGGTGTTTATGACACTTCCGTTGGCAGCTGTCAGCTCGTAGCTGGTCTTGACCCGGCGTTCCCGAAGTGCAGACCGAGGGAAGACGCAGACGTCGCTACCGGTATCTACCAAGAACGGTATCTTCAATATGCGGTCGGTAACGAAGAGGCGACCAGGGGAAATGGGGCAATCGTCAGTCGCCTTTATCGACCGCCCTGAGCGTTTCCCGATTTCTCGAAATCGCAGGGCTTCACACACTGGGTAGCGTTGGCGCCATGTCGACTATGATACCAGCAGTTTGGGAATCTTCTGTAGCTGGATTGTGACCGGGATCTGGGGCGCCTGCGCTGATGGTCGTTCGAACGATGGCTGGAACGATCGCGTAACCGAGGCTGATGGTTCAGCTGCATGGTCAAGTTCTTGACTGCTGCTTTCAGCTCAGCAATCTCGTTCGCCATTGATTGCATCGAACCAGGAACAGGGGTTGCCGATGCAGTTGAAGCTACCTGGAGACTGGGTGCTACGATATCGTGGACTCGGTCCGCTAGGTCAGCTGAAGCTTCCAGGCTGCTGGATGGTTGGGATGCGATCAGCGTTTGTAGGTTGCTGGGTAGACGGCTGCACCATATGCTCCGGATAAAATCATCAGGTACGGTGGTTCCAGCCAGGCCCTGTAAGTGGCGCAGGAACTGCGAGGGTTTCCGGTCGCCCAACTCCTCGTGCATGAGCAACTGCTGGATTTTTCGCTCTCGTGACGCTGACAGACGCTTGATCAGCTCCTCCTTAAGCTTCTCATATTTGTTGGTCGCTGGAGGATTCGTAATAATGTCTTTCACTTCTTTGGAGTATTGAGGTTCCAAGTGGCCGGTAACATAATAAAATTTTGTCGTATCCGAAGTGATGTTGGATATGGCAAATTGTCCTTCAATCTGTGCGAACCATATTTCAGGCTCCTCAGGCCAAAACGGTGGAATTCGGATGCCGACTTTAAACATCTCGGACGGGATAGTGGAAACATGCCTTTTTTGTTCCTGCGATGTATCGCCGCCATTTTTGTCCAGCGTTTCTGCTGAATCATGATCACTCATCGTACCTTTTAGTGTTCTTCAGGGGTCACCAGATGTGGAAGGATGTATGTTGTGTGATCCAGGGTGTTGGTAGAAGTATTGAAAGTCCAGATACAGTTCACCGTTTACTGACCACACGACACAAGCACAGCACATTTATTATTAAAGTTTAGAAGGAGAGAGGCACGGAGTAAGAAAGCACAATAGAATGAAAGTATATGAGAGAAAGAAATATGAAAGCGAATACGTAAAGACAATTTGCGATAGCCGGAGGCGTACAAGGCGATATAGCGTTTGCGTTGCGCTAGCGATTCCATCCGACTGCCGGTCGCGCGAGCGTGGGCCAGCGAGTAGGCCGCGCGCGCGCTGAGTTGTTGAACCGGTCGGGGCCGTGACGCGCGCGTGACGTCACACGGCGCAGGTCACGTAGGTAGGTAGCCGAGCCGATCGCGCGGTTCCAATATAATATCGGATGACACGCCAACTCGTCCGTCGTCGTAGTGTAGATAGTGTAATAGGTATTACATAAATATTTTATATTATATGATATTGTGTGTAGGTATATGAAGAATGTGTGAAGTAAGTATGTGCATGTGTATGAGTGTTGAAATTATTTAAATAGATAGGTAAATAGATAAATACGGTTACAAAGTAGTAGGTAGGAATGTAGGTAGGAAAGTAGGTAGGAAAATGTGTAGAGAATCCCCACACCTACTAACTTGTTAAGGTCATTTGGTTACCAGTGTAGGTCATTAATTTATAATGAACTTCAAAGTTTAGGGATGATTCTAAGGTTAGTGGTTATTTATGAAATCATTTATTGTGATCCACTCCACGTCTAAGAATCCCGGACACGTTTTAGGACGGGACTCGATCAAGCCTCGAATTTTAGGTCGACCAATTATCATAATTAAGTGGCGCATTTCCTTTATAAAGTGGACTGGATTATACTGACAATTGTAAATTATTGAACTTGGCTATAAATTCATCAGTCTGGTAAGTCAGGTCAGCGTTTGAAGATTAGAAAATCTTAATCTATTAAATCTGGATGACATTTTAATAAGACATTTAATTTTACCCTTTAGTAGAATAATAAGTACCAGATTTGGCTCAGCTAAAAATACGATTTATTCAGCGACATTTATACCAGATTCTTCTCTTCTTTAAATGTGGCAGAGTAATGCTCTTGTATATGTAAGTACTGTAATCAGCTTAAGCAGCACTCTACAAGCATTATCTGCATTTGTGTAGGTAATCTGTTGTCTCAGTAAACATTAATATGGCAATGTAACCTGCATATGTAATGTATGGGCAATTATTTATGCAGTTTGTACACATTAATCGCTGAAGCATTACCTGTCTGTAGTTATGTTTCAGAGCATTAGTCAAACCGGAGCTGTTAAGCATCAGGTCCTGTCGATTAAACTGTCGAAAGTCCGCAATTTTGGTTAGCGAGGTAAGCTTTAGGTGAACCAAACTAACCGTCATAGCTCCCTGAAATAGAACATCGACATTGAAATAGGTTGATCATATAGCTTGAAGAACGGACCGACTCTGGGGATGATGGTTCTCGTGTGGCGACAACGAACCAAAAACGCAGAGAGATAGGGCTCCCGTAGACAGAGAAGTCGGTAAATGGAAGTAACTCAAGACAGTAACTTTTGGTGAGGCGTTTTACAGTCTGTTAATGATTATGATGTAGCATGTTAGTAAAAAAATGCCAGTATGTTGTATGCTAAGATTTTAATTGATAAGAGTGATTTAATGTTGTTATACCAGAATACAGGTAATCCAAGATTGGGGTCACAATGTTATCTATCAAGGAATAATCACTAATCAGTAAATAATGTTTGAAATGTTTATTGTTTCTTCAAACTTTAATGTTTTTTCTTCACTATAAGTTTCAATTTTATTGTTTAATCAAGTGTAATGTCCAGTGTTGACGCGTTTTTAATATCTTACGGGTGTTATTTACACGGCAAGTTGTCGAAATTATTTAGAGGAAAAGTTCAAAGATCCAATTAACCCTCCACTCCAAAAGGGTTCATGTACCTCAATATCGGGGTTTGCAATGACTAGCAAATACTGCCAAACCCGAAATATTCCGTGAAACACTGCACGAAATATTCTACTGCCGCTATAAATTTTGGATTGAATTATGAAGAGAGGAACCTTATGCCTACCAAAAAAATGACCCAAAGACAATCTGTTTTTTGTTCAGGATCTACAAAGTAAATATTTACAAGAATTTACATGTTTCGGCACACTTGTTTATTCGCAACAGATTAATTCAATACCCATGCGCATTGTTTGATTAATAATTAGCTGTGTGTAATTTTTTTAAACCACATATAGGCGGGGGCGAAGCCGTGGGCAGAGGCTAGTAGGTATTTACCTTTAACCTGCGGCATTACCTGTATATTACATCGACTGTATTTGGAATAATATACAGGTTGTACCAACAACGTAAAATTTAATTTTATTTCCAAAATTCTACTGTGATATTTTGTATTTAGAACTATTGTTTTTATAACAACACTTAGTAAACAACGGGTGGCAGATAAAAACGTAAGTCAGTCGGAAAGAGGAATAGAAAATCTGACAAGGGAGGCTGTAAAGTCCATAACAGTTTTAGAATAGAAAAAAAATTATTTTTTTGCAAATAGTACCTACCATCACGATGACGTCACAAAGTGAAGTCCGCAGTTAAGACGCACAGGTTGCACCATCGGTTGGGCTTTTAAATCCAGGTTTAATCAAATATAAGAAGAGGCTAGACTAGAACTGCGTCGTCAGATAGTTCCATTCTAGTAATATTTTAGTTCATTTAATCATTCATTTAATTTTTATAATTCTATTATAAAATGCTTTTGATTGTTATACACCCTCTCGATATATCCTTTCTCTCGAAACCGCCAAGAATTTGTTTGTATGCTTTGCATCAATAACCTGTTAGTGCACAATGGACATTCAACGAGGGTCAAGTGGCCACAAGAGGGAAATTTAATTTGCTGCCGGCATCCCTTGCTGGAGTTTGTGCCGCTTTCGACTTAATTATTTTCTCATATATCATAATATGATAATGATTCAAATTATGGGAAACACGTTTTAAGGTTTGAAGCTAAATGGTCAAAGTGGAACTTTATTATTTTGTTAATCCGTCTGTCCGCCCGTATGTAACATTCTAATCTTCACTCATGTTAAACGTTGTAAGGTAAAATCCTACTACTATTATAAACGCAAAAGTTTGTGAAGATGGATGTTTGTTACTCTTTCACGTAAAAACTTCTGAACAGATTTTGATGAAACCTTACAGTAATATAGATTATACATCAGAATAATACATAGGCTACTAATACTATTTATCAGAATAATACTATTTATCCGGGTACCATGCGGGCGAAGCCGTGGGCAGAGGCTAGTATACTATAAAGATGTATTGTCTAATTAAAAAAAAATACATTGGAAAAAAAGATAAAACACAGCAAAAATTCACGAACCTGTACATGTAAAATGAGGAAAAACTTTTTTCTAAGCAACATTCTGGTTTGATCACTAAACTGGTTTCTAAAAATATCATTTAGGTTTCCTTATTTTTTTTATTTACAGCGTATCTAAAAAAAATTGGATTTCAATGTAACGAAAGTTACTCCCTTAATAACTTCGAGTTCTAAAAGTATGAAACAAAAATTTTCGAGCAGAATTTTTAATAAAAACTGATTTTTCATTTAAAAGGTTTGCTTGCAACGAAAACTTTTAAAGATGCCAGGCATGTAACTTCGGGGCCCTTACACAGTATGTCTCACATGTCTTAGGTATGTTATTGACTCGCCACTGTGATAAAAAATATTGTATGTTGCTTTTAAGTCTTTTAATATTTATTTTTTTTAATATAGAGACACAGAGAGAGAGACGTGTATCCCTGCTATTTTCCATAATATCGTGCATACATGATTACTGATATTATATTACTTACCCAACCTATTCTCTATTTTAAAGCAGATGTTTCCAAAGGAAGATAATAAAAGGATTTTACGGTGATTGCTCAGCAATAAAAGTGACCCGAAAGGTAGTCATGCGGAACTGGGGCACATAGTTCTATGAAATTCACACTCTACAGCTCAATGTTTTTTGTAAAAAAAAATGCGTTGAAAATAGTGAGTAAAATATTCAAGCGGTTCTCAAGAGAACCTAAGTATCAATGTCTATCATTGTATATTAAGAATTAGATACTTACACTGATTAGGTTAGCTGATTAAAGGAGTCAACTTCCAAAAGTTAAAAAAAAAATGTGAATCGCCTAGAACAACACCCTGTATTCAGCAGTATTTTGCACTTTGTTTTAATCCTAAGCATACACGAACAATATATTTGGCAGCGGCTCCTGTAGTATTATAATATCTGTGATAGCGGCTACCGCACCTAATACAGCAGATTTTTTCAGTTTCTTCAATAAAACACGCCTTATTTCCAAAAAGTCGTAAAAATACATTTGCTAATAGCTCCCTTATACATATTTTGGGACATCCCTGTAACTGCTTTAAATAATTTTGTAACATTCAACTTATTTAACTTCTATAAAATACAACATCCTAAAAAAAGCTGTTTTTGGTAGAAAGTAGGATTGACACTCAAAGAGTAGTTGTTGGGAAAAAATATTAAATACAAACTGTTATTTTTTTATTAATAATCGGTTTTTAAGAGAAAGTTAGCGAAAAAAAACGTTCGTCTAACTTTTTGTCAGCGCAGATGTCGTAAGCACCATAGCACATCAGAAAGTACCAATTCGTATTGGTACTTTCTGATGTGCTAATCTAAATCATGTATAGGCCTTAAGTAGATGAGTACGTATCAAGTACATACCTACCTAAATTACGAAAATTATATGCCGGTATCTGCCTCCAGTAGTTGGAGTAAGAACTCAAAATTAGTCTCTTAATTTCAAAAGCTTTGTTTTAAATAAAGACGTAACAAAAGTTTTAAGATATTTATCAAAATATATATATTGTTTTACCCTTATTCTGTGCAGGTGTCAGTCTTTGGTCTTCGTCTGCAATGAGTTAATTTTTCGTTTTTATTTGTCTATACGAAGAAACAACTTGAATTTTTCTCAATATTTGAATTAATTTTACCCTTACATTGCGAAGTAGCTGGCAAAGTGAGCATAATCTAAAACTAGATTTTAAAATTTTCAGCCTGTTGTTTATTATTCGTAGAATATAGATAACAAAGGAATAATCCATTATCATAGTTAAAGAGTGGATTTATTCAGCTACATGCCTTGGTCAAATACATCAACGGATTAAAAGCCATTTTATTCACAACATAAAGACTCATAATTAAAAAAAACTTACTCTTTTAGTGAAGATCTTAGACGAAACAACTTTGTGCTCATATTTGAAATTTTCGTTTCTAAGTATAAATTACTTTTATGTATTCGAATCAGGTTGTTTCGTGTTTTAAAAGCATTTCATTGTTCGAAGCGTGCAATGTAGTTACGTCGAGAAAATGGAATAGTGCATTTCGCTTCCTGTGCCTTGGGCTGCAAATGAAATGGTTACGGAGAGATTTTTATGTTCACATTGTTTTCTTACGAAATTGAATACCATTTTTGCCTTCAGACTCGCTTCATAATAATATTACTGCCCTACTAAGCTTGAAAATGCTCTTTTTAACCTCCTATTTCCATAAGTTTTGTTAAACGGCCTCTCTCGGGGTTTTCTTCTGCATTAGAAATAAGGTTGTTATCAAGATAAAAACTCCAACTGCTTTTGCAGTTTAGTCATCTAACAAATGTCTGCACATGTATTGCAGAATTTTTAAAATGTTAGTATTTAGTGTACCTATCCTGTTATTCCTGTCTAGCCTTAATAATCACAAAGACATTTAAGCCATTGCTTAGCACTTATTTTTTATATTAATAAGTGATTTCTGAATATTTCACGAGGTACTTCAGATAGGCATACAAAAGATTTGATATATTTTCGTTTTAACATCAATCACGTCGCACATTGTCGTCGCCGTCACTTTGTGAGACATAAATAAAGGCACTGAAGGCTTCCGACACCATCCGTATTGATGTATTCAAAACGTAAACCGGTTCTAGTTATTGTCAGAGGCTTCGTTTCGACACCGTGAAAGGATACATTATGCAGTGTGATACTGATCCCTATTTTGTTGTTGGAGATTTTTAGGAAATCTTCAAGAACTCAGACACTTATGGGTTCTGATGGGGTGCTGTCAAAAGAGAATCATTTTTGTTGCAGATAAATAATTTAAAGTGATAGAAAGTAAATGAAAAATATTAAATAAGAAATGTAAGTAAATAAATAAATAATGCTGAACATTTTTCACACATCATCATCTAGTCCCAAACTAAGCAGAGCTTGTATTATGGACACTACATGACTGATATACTACTTATATACTTTTTTTAAATACATACATAGAATATACATAGAACTCACCCAGACTCGAGGCAAATATTTGCAGGTCATACAAAAATTTGTCCCGCTGCGGGAACCTTCGAACCCGCAACCTTCTGCGCCTCAGGCGGGCCTTCGCCCACTGTGCCACAGAGGTCAATAACAATACACAATTCAATAACAATAAGGTACACCCAGTTATCATGAGTTGGATCTCGGGAAGAAAATAATTGTCCCGGTACAGCCAGGTGAACTATGTAGGTGGACCACGGGCAGAGACTAGTAATGTAATGCATATGTTCCACTTGTTACAAACGATGAGAAAAAATGCCTTAAAGAAACCGGATTCTATCTGCGGAATTCTAAACTCGAAACTCCATCTACGTGAAAAGTGTCTACGATGCTTGTAGCCTGAAATAGTGACATGTTTCTGACATGTCTTGCATATATTTAAAACAATGAGTAAAATTTTTAATCCAAAGAAAGAATCGTGAAGAATCGAACGTAAGTCCTTCTAAAACATGTTTTGTTATTATATTTATGGAGTTATTTTATTGAGGTGATATTATTGTAGAATAGCTGATAGACAAGGAAAGTAACAAAGCATAATCCGTAAAACAAAAGTGACGCATTCCGAAATAGAGCAATTTTCCAGCGAAAGCAACGTCAGAACTCGATGAACACTTTATAACTCATGCAGTGTTATTGGTCCGCAGGAGGCAAAGCAAAAATTAAAAAGTTTTTTTACCCGCTGTGCTCAAAATGCTTTTATCGTACGACAGCGTTCAATTCGATTTTTATTACAGTATACATTAACACTGTTCGGGAGTATCGCTTGTTGATTGAGAACGCAATAACCACGCTCCATCGTGTGTAGCGTTTAAATCGGATTGTTTAGGTATTTAGCGGTGTAATGTTATTTAACTGGCAGTTTGTTGCTTCAAATAGAGACACTCACATTACGTATGATTCAGTGAAAATGCATTTATGCACACAATTTACACGAAATCACATGTGGTTGAAAATTAGATTTACAATTTATTTTAAATCATTATGACGAACATTATTATTTAAAAAAACTGAACGGAACAAATAATCATGCTTAAGCCTGTATTCCCCATGCTGGACCTCCTCAGATACATACTCAGTGCGTAGGGGTAGTTAGAGGCACGTCAAAACATTATTTTTGGTACAAGCCCGCGTTTTGCAAGTCATTAGCATTCCACGTGACAGGTTGCAAGCGTATCGCCTCTTAATAGAATATAATCGATGCACATGCCTTCTGATTTTTGGTCCAAGGTCATACCGTATTCCTAACGAAAATTTCCTTTACCGTGTAAATACGCACTTAAATATTTCGTGTGGAAAAATCATAGGTGGCCAACCGAGTTCGAACCTACCACCTCCAATCATTTTTACAAATTACTTATTATTTTTAATGTATCTACTAAGTAAAGGTAAATCGAAACCCTTGTTGGCATTTTGGTGAAAGTAAAGCGTCATGTTTATTGGATTAAATCCGATGAATATTATATGCGTTGGCTCATTTAAAAGGGTGGTTGTGTGGTTTTATTTATTGGACTTGCACGGACTTAGCTTTGGCTCATCTCACGTTATGAACATAAATGAGTAAATACGAACTTTGGGGCTGCGCAACAATGAAAATGTCACTTTATGAAATGGGATATGCCGTTGATTAATGGGGTTTGAGTAGGGCCACCCTATTGGGTCCTGCTTACTTGTTTATTCATCCGGCAGTACCGCAGTATTACCTACTTATATATGTTTGCAAAAAATACTTGCATGGAAAGAATCTTGTATATGGATTAGTTTACCTATCTATAGATCATTAGCAACGGTATTTAGATACATCTGTATTTTTTGTATCTTGTAGGTACCTAAATAAAAGTTCACTGTATTGTTTTTTACTATAATCTTAGTCAAGTTACCTACATCTGATTTACAAATTGACTGTAATTATTTTGTCTATATATGTGTTGCATAAAGTGTTGGCAATTGAATAGATAAGGTAATATATTATGATGTGTGATTTGGGCTAGCGCAAATTTTAACTTAAAAAAAAAATACTTTCATATTATTTCTAAATAATGCCTCCTCGAGAGATGCAACAACTATTCTCTTATTTTCTTTATGCTAAATAAACGAGCCCTGAAATCACAACGAGGGTCTTGTCAAATAAATTGTTTATATCATAGTTAAGCAATTTAATCATAGATTATTTAATCAAAGCAGATTCCAAATAGTACAGTGGCAAATAAATGTCGCACAACATGATAACAATGCGATAGACAGTTTATGAAACAGCGGCTCCCTTGATAAATGACTGCTCGCTTCCAAGCGGACGGAGAAATTTATGCATACCCGTCATCGGCAGGATTACAATGCCTTATAAAATATACAACGAAACTATAAATCTTTTGTGTATTTCCTAAAAGGTATCTAGTATCGAACTAAAGTGCAAACTAAGAAGTGTATTAAAATACAGCACAATGGATCCATCCATGATTACGCATTTTCGATAAAAAAATGTTTTTTTATAGCTTATAAATCCAACAACATTCAAGTATTTTTTTATCACTAGAAGTTCACTGCTGAGCATAACCTTTCCCCGTTCCATGATAAACAATCATGAGCTATCTTCATGTACTGACTTCCCTCGGTCCATCGGAGAGACTTCCTACACCGCGTCGTCTGCTTCGTGGTAGCTATTCTAATACATTCGTTTCCAATTGGCTGATATATTCTACGATGTATTTGACCTAACCATGCCACACGCTATGTAAAAACATAGCATATACAAAAGTATATTAAAGCTGAAAATTTCACTCCAAGATGCTTATCGGTACATAAAAGCTCACATGACGCTTTTAATAAAATGTGTTTGTGTTTTACCCAAGTTACGCCGATATAAAATCTATCGGATTCATCGCAAATTTTCTTTGCATTGTCAGTCGCATGATTCGTAAGGATTTCAACCTGCCATGTTGGATATTTATAAAATCCCAAATCGTTCGTTTATAGAGGGCACGTAACTCCAAATTAAAAACGTTCAGTAAATATTTTGAAAGGTTGCTACGGATGAAATTGTATTTCGATATGACGCAGCGCAGCATTGAGAGTGATGTTTAAATAGGCTGCTAATCCCACCAATATTGAAATATCTCTGACAATATTCAGCCGGAAAACCGTGATCCGCTTTTATTAAAACACCGATATGAGAGACGACAGAAAAAAATATGTCTAGTTTACGACACTGTTAACAACGGAGTTTACCGAAGGTTGGGGTATTGGTTTATCTTATGAAAAAAATAATGTTGCCTTTCTTATTTTTTATTGTGTTTTAAGATAAAAAAGTCATTATTATTACAATTATAAATGGATTTAGAAGATATCATTGCTTTTTAGGGAACTAAGTAAATGATGGAGGGTAGGAATATGAGCTGCTAAATAATGACATTTAATTATTGCCTGACTTTTGTACTTTCTGACTTATGAAAATTCTCACTTGCCATGCACAGAACGCAGCTTTAAATAGAGATTTTATGCCACCAAAATAGAAAAAAGCATCGCTTGTAGGTAAATTTGAATCACCTTTCTTATTTCTTGAGTTAGGTTACCAGTATCACAGATATTATAATACTAGCTTCTGCCCACGGCTTCGCCCGCGTGGTACCCGAATAAAAAGTAACCTATGTATTATTCTGATAGATAAGCTATATTACTGTAAAGTTTTATTAAAATTCGTTCAGTAGTTTTTGCGTGAAAGAGTAACAAACATCCATCGCGTTTATAATATTTTAGTAGGAATATACTCTACAAAAATTACTCTGTACCTGTACAGTGAATTTTTACACGTGTAATAAAACAAAAAAGTGTGTAGGTCGTAAAGCATGATTTTTTATGTTGGTTCAAAAATGGTCCCGAAATGTTTGTTTAAAATTGCGAAGACAACTGAAAATTACATGGTTGAGACTTTGGCGACTTGGAAAGTGAGCGTGTAATGTTGCAAATTACGTAACATAGATTGAATTTTACTCAATAACTAGATACTGGAGACCTGCATACGAACCGGATGAAAACGCAGTGTAGAAATATCCGATGAACCGATGACATAGGGAAGGCGGTGGATGGTGGCTTTAGATTGTTCGTCAAAGCATTCTTTAGTGGTCATGTTGATAATGATGTTGACAACGGAAAATGTACACGTTTCGTTCTTAGCACACAAACGTTTTAAGGCATAAACTCTTAGTTAGGAGTTAATTAGGTATAATTTTTAACTGACTTCAAAACAAGGAAGAGGTTTTCGATTCGTCTGTATTTTTACGCAATAAAACAATAATCTACACACCTCAAGATCTTAAGATCTTTTTCCTGGAAATCTCTTGTGTCATTTGTTGGGAAAAAACCTCTTAGCTACAGCTGAGTGTAATTTTTCTACCTCGCACACTACTTTATAGAGGTATTATACTAACAGCATAACATAACCCAAACATACTTTTAAGAAAATTATGAAATCCAATGCCCATAACATCCGTTACCTACCAGAAGAGTCAAGACTTCGATTCTAGAGTGAATCTCGAATGGCTGCGAGTTTCGGCTTACCGATTCCGTTTCGGGTTCCGTACCATAAGCCGGTCAGAAATAGTAACTGAAAAATAAAACCACGGGCCTCGGGTTTTCTTACTTTGTTGCTTTTGTGGTACAATATACAGCGTTTAGTTGGCCTAAATTTATGATTATTGATTAGATTTTACGTCGTTGTAAAGCTTCTTTGTGAAAGAGTATTATTTTTTTAGCCAATTAATAATGTTTGCACTGCTGTGTTTCGGATTACAGTATATCAGTACCGGTAAACAGGCACATGCGACTTTTTATCTTTGTCTATATGACATGACGCACCAGCAATGTGTCTGGTGTTGTAAATATAGATGTCAATAGTAAAGTAAAGTAAATATTTATTCAGAAAAAAATATTCTGACAAACTTACCATCTACCTAACAATATACTATAGTAAGTACATATTATAGTACACAAGACTAGTAGCATGTTACGTAAATTTTAAAATTGAAACGATTTTCAACTATTTCAATTTATAGGATAACCACGTTTATTAGAATAATGGTTACGCTGCAACCTCAGTAATATTTGACATTCAACTTTTAAAGTAACAAAATAGTCAGTGACAAAAGTAGATTGACAATTAAAATACTCAATACTCAATACATTTATTGCTTTCACATGGTAGGTACATAGATGGTGTTTATAGGTAGGTATCTCAAATGAACCCTGTCTAAGGGTATATAGCAAAAGATAGGTAGGCAGGCCGAAGTTTTGTGTAAACAAAAAAACTAGTAGGTACAATAAAATAACTTCAAGGTAGGCAAAGTTTTGGCATTTGAAATAATATAATTAAGTAGGTTTAGTCATTTTTTCTTTTGTTATTATTTTCATTAGTTGAAATAGGTACTTACGTCACTTTTTATTTATTTTTAAGGTTTGTTAGCTTTCTAGTCTAAATAATGTTTGTAAAATTTGTATAACTGAAATATTTGTGGAATATATTTTCGTATATTCTGGAATAAAATAGTGTGATGCATTGGAAGATCCAAGATGGTTCTGCCAAATCTAAAGAGAAATAATTTTTAAAAACCTAAAATATTTATCAAAATCTCCAGACGTTCTGGCTGTCATCGCTCCGTCTAATAGCAACAATTTCTGCCGCGCGGCGCTTGACTTTTTTTCGATCACGTATTGCAGTGCCCCCTAGAGATATGAAACGTTTTTGACAAAGACATACTCGTACAATGGACCTAATTTGTGGAATATTATGTTGTTTTTAAATAACAAAAAAAAAACACTTATGATTCCCATGATGGAGATTTTCAAATTGTTTGGCCCATATCCGCGTTTTGCATTATATTTAGCATTTTATGTGGTTGTGAGCCCACAAACCCTGAATGTATAGATTTTTTGTAAAAAAATAGTATCCGAACGTATCTGTTCAACATTGAATCAGTGCTTACGTACCTACTTCACTTGTCTTAAATTGGACACCGGTGCCAGTCGCGCCCCGCCCTAAGCCGCGTACTCTCCAAGTTTCAGAAGTGGTGCTCTTCCTTGAACCACCTTCTTATTAACGATAACGCTGACTTGCTTGCTTTGTACTACTCTATTTACGCTTTCTTGAGTTAATAACGCTGTACTCTGCCTGCTTGTTTAAAATTAGACGTGTAAAATGTAGGTACCGTCGTGGAACATGACATTCGTAATTTGAAGCAAAATACTGCTTTTATTTTTTATAATACTGCCTTTACAAAGTTGATTCACTAAAAACTGCGTTCTCTTTCTAATATGAGTCATTTTAAATTCAACAGAATTCAACAAAACACTGTTTAGCTAAGCAACTGTTTAACATTTGTATAATCAAAATAATATAAATAAAATAAATCGAAGCTAGGCTGGACGTTTTAACACATATTTTTCTTGACTGTAGGTTCTTAGTCTAGCCGGTTGCACCTGGGCATTCTAATGAACCTAACTACCAATGAATGGATAATTGTAAACTCCCGGTCTACTATCAGAAAGAAACAAATCCGAGTAAAGCCCTAAAATAAGTAGGCCTCTTGTTTCGAGCTGCTGTCTTGCAGTGTTGTAAATTGCAGCTAACTATGCACAACTGCTTAATACTGCGCAACAAAGTTAACAATCTGACCATACCATAATAATAATAAAATAAAATAAAATAAATAATGCTGGTCATTTTTCACACAGTATCATTTAGCCCCAAAGTAAGCAGAGCTTGTGTTATGGGAACTACATGACTGATATACTAGTTATATACGTATTTTTCTGTAAAGACATTACTTTTTATACATAGAAAACACCTGAGACAAATATTTGTAGATCATACAAATATTAGTCCCGCGGCGGGAATCGAACCCGCAACTTTCTGCGTCTCAGGCAGGCCTTCCCGCTCATTGAAGCAATATTAAGAAGCATGTCTCTTTATGTTCCCAACAGCTACATAAAAGGCGTCTGTCGTCGTCACCGGCTTTTCGTTTATCACGCAACGAGCAAAGAGAACGCATCACGCTAACAATGCGCCTACTCAACGGGCGCGCATACTTTTCAAATGATTTCTTGCAAAAGTTCCATCATGTAAACATTTATAACGATAGTCTTACATGTATCTATCAGAATTTAAGAGTTTACCTAACTTTTAGCTTAGATAATTCTCTGAATTAATTAATATAGTTTGCGTTTTGGTGTTAACTGTTAAGCAATGTCTAAAGTAATATATAAATTCGAATTCAAAATTCTTGAATATTTCACCATATTTATTTTTAGGATGAAAAGAAGGATAGGATTCGTAACGAATACATCCGTCAGAGAACCAAAGTTATTGACATAGCTCAATGAATTAGCAAGCTGAAGTGGCAGTGGGCCGGTCATATCTCGCGAAGAACCGATAACCGCTGGGGTAAACGTGTTCTTGAGTGGAGACCGCGACTCGGCAAACGTAGTGTAGGACGCCCTCCGGCCAGGTGGGATGACGATCTGCGAAAGACTGCAGGCAGATGCTGGATGCGGCAAGCTGAAGACAGGGCGCTATGGCGCTCATTAGGGGAGGCCTATGTCCAGCAGTGGACTAATATAGGCTGATGATGATTATGATGATGATTTTTAGGATAGTAACATATTAATTGAATTTATTTTCAAGAAATATGAAACAAATTGTAGATACTCTTAGCATTCATTCGTCAACGAAAATTATTTTCATATTAAATTAAAATTAAATTCAAATGTTATTATAGGTGATAGAGGTACGTTATTTTTAACCCTACCGATGTGTGACTCGAGATGTTATAACCTTTTTAAGTATCTTTCAAAACCTTTACTCAACTACTGTATAGTAGTGAGTAACTAAGCAAAAACAGTGTTCCATCTGGTTTCAAAAGCCAGAAAATGCACTATATTTTTACTTATGTTCCAGCCATTACAAAAAGCTCAACTGAGAGGAAGTTATTATTTTAATGGTGGACTACGAAGATTTAAAAAAGTTGGTGTTGCTTTCATCATTAATGTGATGGACGGAAACACGATTCTTTATCTGAAAGAAAGCATGAGAAATAAAAAATTTAATTATTGAATCGACATTTTACCATTATAAATATGAAATTATAAGTGGGTTATCAGATACAGTCGCAAATATATTACTTATTACATTTATCGTAGCCATGGACCGTTGCCGGGAACCATTGTTTGTATCCCGCCGCCGCATATCCGATATATCCTTGTAAACAAAATTGTAGCTGTCATCGATATCCTACTTTATGATTGGAAAGCTGAAGGCAACCGAATTCAAACCATATAAAATTGACCGCTTACCCTTTTCAAGTAGCCGTATACTTGAGTATAATAATTGTAAAGGTGCTGACTTACTTGCAACATTATGACTTAACGTAGCACTTTTATGAGTTAAGGTACAAAAAACTCGTGGAGAACGCTCAGAAGAGACAACGCCGTGCACGCATTATAAATTATTATGCATATATCTAACTATTATCAAAATTAGTAAAAATACAAAAACAGCATGGAATCATTATGTCCGGCGGCATTTTCTCAAAGCCAAAAGTAGGCATTACGAGTACTTTTGCTTGGTTTGTTCCGTTACTTAACACACGAATGGTTCAAGTCAGTGCTCGCCTTAATAACTCTAAAACATCCAAATCCATTGAAGCCGTCGGACAATGACTTTGGTCTACCCTATTATTATATTTTATTTTCCTTCACGGTTCCTTATTATTTTTATCCCTTTATTTATTCGAGGACGAATCGGCTATAACATTGAAGCGTTACTTGCCTTATTGAACATTTGAGCTACTTGTGGTTTTATTTGGATGCTGCAAGTGTTATTTTATTGATTAATCGTGGCTGCTTTATTATACTATTGAAATATTAAGAATTGATTCTTTGCTTACAACTCAAAATAAAATGAGGGTTCGGAGCAGGACTGATACAATGCTTAGTTATATTTTGTTCTTAATAACATTACATTAAGCGCTTAAATTGTATAAATAGCAGAAGCTAGTATTCATAAATATATATGCATATATATACTTATACTAGCCTCTGCCCACGGCTTCGCCCGCATGGTACCCGGATAAAAAGTAGCCTATGTGTTATTCTGATGTATAAGCTATATTACTATAAAGTTTCATTCAAATCTGTTCAGTAGTTTTTGCGTGAAAGAGTAACAAATATCCATCCTTACAAACTTTCGCGTTTATAATATTAGTAGGATTTACGTAGTTTATTATACTGTTATAATATTTTTTAAGTAGCTTATTTCACCTGCTGCACTCTCACGCACAGTGTGCGCATTAATAAATTAATGCCACACCGCCGACCATTCATATACAATTTTATAGATTCCTCTCCATCCAAAGGTTGTCTGGAAGAGATCGCAAAGCAATAATACCGCCTATTGTACCCCATTGTTTGTTATGTAAAGTTCTTGATATTTTTGTAGTTTTCTTGTGGTTTACAATAAAGTATTTTCATTCATTGATTCATAAAAAAAAAGAAAACTCACGAATTAAGAACCTCCTCCTTTTTTGACTTCCTCCTCCTCCTTCGGTTGAAAAATCGTTTTACGCTATTTCTTCGCACTCTTACACGTCGATCATCGTTAGGGAACTTCACCTAGCACTCATACGTGAAGAGCACGCTACGCCATTCCTCCATGCCTCATTCATGGTGTAGACGCGCAAACCTCAATCGGTTTGGACTGTGAGCTCAGTTTAGTTCAGATTACTTGCATTCTTGAACATTGCTAGTCTAATTGCAAACGATTTTATATCGTCTGGTCACAAGTGTTGTTAACAATTTCCGAAATACTCTAAATGTTTTTAAAACACACTGGGGAACGCGGGAAAAAATGCAAAGGTTTCTGGTTAGTAGTTAGTTAGCCGTCATCGCCAGCTCGGTCGAGTTTGGTACTGTAAAATATTTTACTATGTGTGAAGTATTATACAATCTCAGTTTTCGAGCAAAGTTCGGTTTTTACTAGTTGGTAAGTATGTTATAGAGCTAGGATAGTCCTTCACGATTGTACCTATTTTTGTATGCACCCAGTATGCATACGAAAAACCTTGTGGCGCAGAATGCTTGGCCCACGGAACTGGCTGCATTTTGCATAAAATCGATATAGCATTATAGGGCGCTCCTAACAATGTGCCTTGAATGAATTTGTTATGCACTCCACCTTCTCCTTGGTTTTATTATTCTTAGCATAACTTCTATAGAAAAGATAATTTGAAATCAGGTGACGCTTTTTTCAACGAACACTTTTATATGTGGTACGTACTTTACAGGTACTTTACCTAAATATCTTTGTAATAAGGAACTTGATATGGCAAAATATGGACTACGTTTTGCGACAAGTTATAGAGCAGCGCAAGAGAACATACAGGTTTTTTACCGATTTCTATCTCAAAAAGTTGAAGCATGGATTTATTTTTTTAGAATAGAATAGAAAGAACTTTATTTGACAACAACAATAATTAAATAAATAAAATGAAAGGACAGATAAAAAATAATTAAATATATTAGACAATTTATACAAAGGTAAGATTTTAACAGAGATTTACAAAAACGCAGAGACAAAGAGGAAGATTTTTGTATAAGTAACTATAATTAGTCTCATTACAAACCACAGGGTTTTATCTCACCACAAATCTTAGCGGGTAATTTCATCTAAAAATTGAACTAACTTTGTCTAACCTATGTTTTTGCAATGATTGAGGTATAATCAAGCGGATGCTTGAAAAATAAGTGAAGAGCAAATAAAATCTCTGCATATGTTGTGCAAACTATGCATGAGCCGAGCGTCCGTCAGTGCGGACAAGTTTTGAATAGGCGATGCTCGACGCTCTCTCGACCGAATTTTACGGCAGTTTAAAAATTCGGGCGATGCTGGTGAGGCTATATTCCAGCTCGTCAGGTCGCCATGACTCTTGGCAGTAAGTGCATTAAAGTGTCTGCGGGCCGCGGGCAGGCCAGGTACCGCTTCCGCGCCCATTATTTTATGCAAAATAAGCTCGAGTAGAAGTGTAATAATTTTTGAACAATAGAGCCTTGTTCATCCTTGTCTACCGTTTTTCTTCACTGTATTGCCATAGCGCTAGCCGTAACAATGTTAAAGTCAGACGAGTCTTATAGTTTGAAACCATGTTATTATCGTCCTATGTAGTGTTAAATAAAGAATTAATATTTGGGTCTGTGTGTTTTCTATGAATAATTTGTGTATAAATATGACTGATATAGTACTTCTATATATTTTTTCTTAAATAAGAAAAAAAAATATTATATCAATCATATAGTTACCACACAAGCTCTGCTTACTTTTGGGGCTAGATGGTGCTGTGTGAAAAGGTGTAGCAATATTTTATTTTTATTAATTATTTACACGAAGTTTTTTTTTTATGCTGGACATTTTCCACGCAGCATCGTCTAGCCCCAAACTAAGCAGAGCTTGTATTATGGGAACTAAATGACTGATATATTAATTATATACTTTTTTTTGTAAATACATACATAATAATATTATACATAGAAAACACCCAGACCCGAGACAAATATTTGTAGATCATACAAACATTTGTCACGCGGCGGGAATCGAACCCGCAACCTTCTGCGTCTCAGGCGGGCTTTCGTCCACTGCGCCACAGAGGTCGTCGTTGAGTTTACAACACATTTAAATATTGAGCTTTGAAAAAAAAACATTGTAGTAAACGCCTTGCGACATGCGATAAATAAGGGCAATGAGGATAGAATACCAACGGAAACTGGAGAGAGTACCTACTCGTCGAACCCATCTATTTCAAATTACAAGTGTTGGTACAATTAGATACTGATTTTATATTTTATTTGATAGTGAATGTTTGTAAGGATGGATTTTTGTTACTCTTTCACGCAAATACTACTGAATGTATTTTGATGAAACTTTACAGTAATATAGCTTATATGTAAATCAGAATAACACATAGGCTACTTTTTATCCGGGTATTACACGAGGGAAGCCGTGGGCAGAAGCTAGTTATAATGCGAACAATATTTAAAATGTTTTCAGTCCATCGGTGTGCGGGTCTCCCTTCATACTATACGTAGTCTGGTTCGTGGTCACCATTTGAGAATGTTTGATCTCCAGCGGTATTCTATGTCTTATTACCAGTTCAACTTGATTCTGAGATGTCGTAGACTTTCGTTCCACGGTTTTAATTCTTTGTATTGTAGTACCCCACTTGGTTACCCCTACGGATCTACGTAAGTTTACCAACTACAAGTATGGATCTGAGTATCATCACGGTGAACAAATGTTTTGATCGTGTTTGTTATATTACGTACCTAGTTACAACCATAATTATCTTCATAGCCCGTTGCGTGGCCGTGAGCTTATGTATGAGGCTAGTTAGTGACTAAATGCCATATTATATCATCTTCATCATTGTTAACTGGTAGATATAAAATATGCATTTTCGTTTTGAGGCTGTGCGGTATCTGTGACAAAACCAAAGTTTTCTGAACGCTGCCTAGGACTAAATATAAGGTGCTGTATTATTTGATTTCAATTTGCAGTAACTCACAAGATTTAGTGAAATTTGTGACCCAGAAATGAAACAAAAACAGAGTAGTTTTATGAAACATTGTTTATTTTTTTACATGAAACAACTAGGTACATAATTATTTTCGAGATATGTTTCTATGTTTAAAGAATTGTGTTAGTTAACAAAAGTCCCGAAACAGAAGTCTATAAATTTCATTTATTTACATAGTATATCACTTCTAGATAACGGACTATGAAATTCCACAAAGTTTACTTTAATTTTAAATTTCATCAAACTCAAGCCTGAGTGATAAGTATAACACATACAAGATACATATACACACAAGATATATAAATAACTAGCTACATTTTATACACAAAGCACGTTGTATTGTCTTTATTGCAGATTATGAAGCTTTATTTTCCTTATTTTCCAATATTTACATTTAAAAATAAGTTTTATGGAATCAGGAAATGTATAGGTCGTTTTTGTTTTCAACTAAAATATATTTCAATAAAAACCTATATCAATTCATAGCACAGTAGATACCTAGTATTTATAATTAGTTTGAATCAAGAAAGATAATTGTTTTGATACACATTTCCTTATCCGTGATCTGAGGGCAACTTTGTACGTAGTAATATTATAGCATAACAGCAAGTATTTAATCGTTATGATTAATTTCGTAACAATTTACACCGGGGAGTAAAGTTCGAATTTATTAACTTATGGCCGACTGCACTGTTCTAAACATTCGCGTGCTAATCACGTTAACCCCAAACAACCCTATAAAGTTATTTGTAGCTACAGCATTAATAACGACTAATATATCTACAAGTACGCAAGATATGGCACATTTATCGTAAAAACCTATCAGTCTTTCAACAAGATTTTACATTTAATCAATTTATGTTTGTTAGGATTTCAGCAAGTAATAAAATATCCAACATTCATATAAATATTCCTAACCACATACTAGGATTTCCTGTACACGATACAGGAACTGCGAGTAGCATAGTACCATAACACCCAGACCGGAACAAATATCTGCAGAACATGCAAACATTAGTCCCGCAACGAAAATCGAACCCTTTTATCTCAGCTGGGTACTGACCGCTGGACCACCAATAGCATCTTTAATTAATGTAACTAATTATATTTTTACAAACGAAACAGAAATGGTAGTTACCGTTCTGTACGGCATGTAAACATATCGACATCTGTTATATAAAAGTATTTTTCCATTTTCTTAGTTGACAGTAATGTTAAGATTCATCGGTTATGTCTGTTTTAAACTTGCTATTAGCAAGTGGCAATTGGGCATGCTACCAATGAATTATTCTTGCCACTCTCTAACAGTCTTGTGTGAACAGCTATAATGGTTGAATTGGTTTGCAAATAAAGGAGTTGCTATAGACGTTTTACAAAGATATAATATTTAAGCACGAAGATTGTCTTGTATTGGCACTATGATGTCGTAGGAAAAATAATGTTTAATTTGTCAGCTGGATACGAAAACTGCGGCCAAAATTATAAGTAAGGCTCCCCGTGAAGTGGTCGAATCTGAAGACTGGGTCGACTCGTAATCTAAACAAAACAATAAACTTTGTTATACAACAGTAAAACAAAGGGTACGGTATACTTATAAAAATCAACGACGTGCAGTTCAACTTGGCTACTATAAATAATGTAATTACTATTAATTTTGAAAGCAAGATCCAATTTTTGAAACTTTAGCGGAAGTGTCTTAGACCGAATAGATGTCATAGATGTTCGTATACGTAAATGTAGGTATAATTTTGAAAATGTCTCTAGGGCATTCCATTTTCTTCGCAGTCCCTAACGGTAATAACCCATACAAGCATCTACGTCATCATTTTTTTTATTATTTATAAACATTTTCTTGACATTATTTTATATCATTATTTATTTTTACCATAAAATTATTGCATAATGCGCTTCAACATAGGTATCTGATATCATAAGGTTAATTTATAATAATAAATATAATATACAGGGTAATTTGTTAATTACGCAAAAGCTCTCGGACTATTACGTTCTAACCAAACAACTTTTGCTCTACTAATTTTGGAATTTTTACTTCTTTTTAAGTTATATTCAGAAAAATTTAATGAAATATCTAAAAATACTTGACATCAGCCTAAAATCAAAGATTGTTCTAATTTCTTACGTTAACGTAAGTAGTAATACGATTATTGTTACGGTTATACTTCCAACAGTTAAAAAAAAAAACAAGTTCAAGAGTTGAATAAAAAAGTTATCGATGTGATTGTAGGAATTATGTTCCGAAAGCTTTGATTCACAGATAACCCTGTATAGTAAAATTCTAGTGCAGAAATTATAAACAATACTCGTAAAGGACTCACCAACATCTTTCCATTCTTCCACCTCGTAATCACCAATAACTCTATTCTCAGCCGAACCATCGCGCCAGCGATTTTTATGTTTACCTGACAGAAATAAGGTTTATAAGATAAAAATGTATTTTCAGTAAAAAAATGATGCGGAAAATGATTGCGCCATAAAATTTTCTTACACGATGCTAAGGGCCCGTGAACGCTGGCTTTCAAGTGTGAACAAAACATATGACGTCGTAAAGAAAGCCCAAATCTATAACAATAAGGGGGTATATTGGGAGTCAAAGCGCAAACAAAATCGCTTTTCCCACAATAATATTACTAACGACCCAATTGTACGGAAGCATTCGGTTGTGCCGGCAAAACCAATAAATACAAAATCTCCCATCGACCTTTCCCACAGCGAGACGCGAGGCCTAAAGGTGATCCCAATGAATGTATAAAAGGCACGTGGTAGCGGCAACTTTAAGTTCCTATTGATTTCTAATCGTGGTTTAGATGCCAAAACTCCTATACTCCTATAGGATTCCCCAGCTGAACCAAAACCGAGTCGATCGTCAAACATTAATCCAGATATTTCGCAACGGATCGTCCCTGGAACCAGTTTAATTTGAAACTTTATGCCGGTGTTCGGCCTGTAGTTGTTTTGTTCTAAAGGCTTTTATGGAGGCAATTAGAGTAAAATAAATGTTGTTTGAATACAGCTTATTATAATTAGATTTGAAATGAGAATACCTAGTTTTAAAATACCTTTTTTCCTTTGTGGAAATGTAGCGACGTAGTTCACTGTAGTACTGATTGTGGATGGCGCAGGTATTTCTGTAAAGAATTTAAATTTAATAATTATAAATAACCACGTTGTACCCGGATGAAAAGTTTTGGTGTTTGTCTCACGTACTACACCTGTTCCAGATTTCACCCTAATTGGTCCAGCCGTTACATTGTGTGTTAGCAACACGCATCCAAACATTATCTTTTCATTATTTGTGCTATAACGTTTATTCTATTCTATTATATTCAAACATCCAGTATGCTGAACATTTTCACACAGCATCACCTAGCCCCAAAGTTAGCAGAGCTCGTGTTATATGAACTACATGACTGATATACTACTTATATATATATTTTTGTACCTAAATACATACACAATATACATAGAAAACACCCTGACCCGAGAAAAATATTTGCAAATCATATACACAATTGTCCCGACTCAGGCGGGTCTTCGCCGACTGCGCCACAGAGGTCGTTAAAATATATATCTTATATGCTTCTTACTGTTTGTTATAAAAGTATACCGCGCCTTTTAATTTTATTCAAAGATATTAAATAAAAATTTCAACATCTGCCTAGAGAATCTCAACATTAACTGAGTTAAAAGAAAACTTGTATATTATAATATACCCAATTACCCACCCTTTATCTCTTAGTAAAATGTTAAATAACAAATTAGCAACCTTAAACCCAAACTTCTAAGGATACAAGATATTGATACATAATGGTCCACCTGTTCTTCACGTATGGGAGTTACTAATTACTGGAAATTTAATTATGTATTATGATTATGTATCTTGGATAAGTTTATTTTTAGGTGTGATTGTTCTGCTTGTTATCCAAATAAATATAAATAAATGAATAGTTTTCTCACGCTTAGAAAATGTAATAGGGAATTCATATTGTAAAAGCGGGAATTTCACGTACTGACTATCGGTTTCATGGCGCGATGCAGAGGGAGAGCGTCGCAATCACTCACCCTGATGACTCTTGGAATTAGTCGAAACTTAGTCGGTGCCTTCACCGATAGTACGGTATGTGAAAATATTCATTTTTACAATATGAATAATCACGATAGTTGTTGTGATAGGGAAATCGAATCTATTTTCTCTATACAAACTGTTCAAACCCCAAAAACTAATAATTCAAGAGCTCTTCTAGTGTAAGCTGTTACGGTGGTAAATTGGCGTAAAGCTCAATGTGGCGTATCTCCTATGATAGAGAATACGATTCATGGCACATAACCGTCTACTTAATATGGGTGGGAATAATCTAGTGGATGTACCGTCGAGCCGGATGAGCCCATCTGTCTCTCCGAGGGAGTTCTTCGCGACGCACCGGTACGACGAGAAGTCTCGGAGTGACACTTTACGTATGGTTAGCTTCATTTTTCGACTATAGCTCTCGTCGCTCAGAGAGGTAATGTATTTGTTTCCTGTGAAAAAAAAAACTTTTATCGTTACGTACTAATGAATGTTAGATTATTTTGATCTTCATTATTTGAATCCGAAAATAACCATTAATTGTTTTTTTATCATTACCAGATATAATCATGTCGCCTCTGTCTGTAGTCCAGTAGTTTATAGAGGATGGGTATGCTTCAGTATGGCACTCTAGTGTCACATCCTGTCCGATGTAGGCCGCTTCCAGCTGGTTCGGTATCGACAGCATCGGCGGAACTGCGCAAAGTTTAGCTAATAAAATAACATGAATAGACATCGCGTTGTGTGCGTGTGTGTTAGTTTATATTGAACTATTAATATATAACCAAAAACAATAGTAACAATCCGTGCCTTTCGCGTACTGGCACGTAGTTTCCTCACGCACAAAATACGATGAAAAATGTGCCAATTCACAAAAACTTTGTCGTAGTTTCTTTATGGCTACGTAAATAATATCACAGCTGCATGATAAAAAGTATAATCTCTTATGTAAAATATCCCCACATATGTTATTACTTATACCCGAGTTGGTGTTGAACCGGTAAACTCTGAGGTAAGAACCACATTAAGCTTTCCAGCGAGTGTTCGCATGTTGATGGGAAATTTAAGATAACAAATTATGTAGTTCCATATAAATTCGCCCCCTGTTCAGCATAAGGAGAGGAAGTGGAGAGATTATGAATGAATAAAGCCCGGGACGAAGACACGAATCCAGAATAATAACTCTAGCATAAAGATTTGTCTTCAGCAAATGAAACACAAGACTTCGCAGTGAAAACTGACGGTGAATTCATAAGGAAGCTCACTGGTTAATCGAGTGAAAGTTACGAACGTTTCACGTAAGAAATGAAGAGACTATGAAACGCGCTGATATACTGAATGCGAATTAGGTGGAAAGAAAAGCGTCTCATTGGTTTTCGAGGGGGCCGGCGCTGCGGGCCGGGAGAGATAGTATCGCCATTATCGCGTCCGTGCCGTATTCACGTCAGCATAATGCTCTAATTGGGTGCAATTACGGTCGATCCGGCGGAAGGCGCCTCCCGTCAGGTAGAGACGCCGTGTCCTCGTAAATACTAGTTAACGACGCTCACCGAGAGAAAAATAATATTTCTCAACGCTGACTCCCAGCTAAAGAAAACGGCGACGGAAAAGCTCACGTCTTTACGAAGAAAGAATTGGAGACCAAGTTAACGGGCCGAGAGAAATGTGCGGAGCGTTTCTTTCTTCCTGATGAGGAAATGATATCGAGTGTGAGGGCAATTTGCACGGGTGTCTTAAACGACAAAATGTGTGTGATTAGTGGTTTTTAGGGTTCCAAAGCCAAATATTGTAATAAAATATGATTTGCAGAGGTATTTTGTTACATAAAATAGCACTTCGCACCTCCCAGTACAAATAAGTGGTAGAATAACTTTTTGTAGTTATATACCCGTTTTTTCGTACACCGTCTTTTGATTCCATATTACCTGCCCACCTTAAAGTGGTTTGGAAGAGATCGCTTAATAGCCCACTGTACCTTGTTTATTTATGAATTCTTGAGAATCTTTTTTTCTTTGATGTGCAATACAAAAAATCTATATATATCCTACTACTATTATTAACACGAAAGTTTGTGAGGATGGATGTTTGTTATTCTTTCACGCAAAAACTACACAATAGATTTTGATGAATTTGTACAGTAATATAGCTTATACATCAGAATAATATCTAGGCTACTTTTTATCCGGGTCGTGATTATAACATGGCGTAGTCTAAAATATGTTGGACAGTTCTTTGACATTCCCATTTGAATAAGATTTATGTAATCAAATACTCACTTAACTATAATTAATAAATGTAATGTAATTTATGAATATCTACAAATGTTTATCTATTAAGGATTAAAACATGAGAATTACAAAGGTACCGACTTAAACAAGTTAAGTAAATAAAAAGGTGGCTTACAGGAGAAACTCTGTGATAGTTTCTTCTCTCAAAACTATTCAGAACAGAGTGGTATGGCATTAACAGATTGTTATTTAATAAAGTTTCAAACCCACAATCGCAATTTATCAGTGGGTAAATAGTATTTTGTAGATAATTTTCTACAAACGATGAAACAATAATTATAAATGAGCTACAGAGAGAACAAAAGAGAACTACAACAAAGTGTTGTAAGTTTCTACTTGATTAGACCTTACGATGTCAATTCTGAATAGTAAGAGTACTTCAAAAGAGAGTAAATACATAATAGCCTAACACACCTACATAAAAATGCAATTCAAATGTACTTGAAATGAACATATAGGAACCTAATGAGTTTAACTCCATATTTTTTTTAAATATCGGCGGATAAATATCGGCTTTATAAAATAGTGTTTATAAGCTCTCGCTTATTTTCCAATCTTTTCGAGAAGATTCGTGGGTAACATCAGTCCAATGGAGGCGCTGACAATAACGGATACAGAAAATCGGAACCCATTAGGAAACAAAGAGTTCGCAGTGGATTTGGCTTGTTATTAAGGCTATTCATAACAGTACCCGCTTTATTTCCTTGAGTTTAAAATTTGAGGTCACTAGTGTTATTTTTAACTTGTTTACACTTAGGTCACGAATAGCTGAGAATAATTGTCCGGGATAAGCGGTTCCAGCCTCTATAGTGCTTACTCGACGATCCTCTTAACTTAATGTAGGTAATGCTTTTTAATTCTTTTTAATCGTCTACAAATGGTGCCTCAAAAATTATAATAAACGATAACATTTAAATCATCTTTGTTATAATGCAAATAAATTATTATTTTGCTAGATACTCACATTGAACCATAAGAACAACTCGTTTACTGATCGAAGGTGGGACACCGTTAGAAGCAATGCACAAGTATGCTCCCATGTGGAGACGAGACACTTTAGATATTGTCAAGTTTTCTCCATCTACCACGTTCACTGTGAAAACAAATTCATTTCAATAGTGATAATAAACAATAATTCATAAATTACAAAAGTACAACAAGAATGTATCTCAAATGTATTGTTGTATGACAACGGAAACGATAAATTTATTAAAAATGATTGTTAAAAGAGTTTATTCCAGTTATCGTTCGCTCTATTGTTTATTCAATAGGTCAAATATTTTGTACTATTTTCTTGTTTTGTGTAGAACAATCGCATTAAATTTGTTGCCATTCTGCAGCAATATTCTTTTTACGGATTTAGTTCTAACCATAGGTTCTATCCGAAAAAGACGAACTTAGTGCCATACATAAGAACCGTCTTAAAAGTGCTCCTTGTAAAGAACTAGTTATTTTATGTTTGACATTATTTGAAAAACAAAGTTGAAAAATCAAATTTACTAGTATTTTCTCATACGCAGTGCCTATGTTTAGAATAGTTCACAAATCGTAATATTTTAGAACGAGACACGATCGATATGTCCGTAGTTGGACTCGAGTCCTTCAGTCCATTTCTCGTTCTAGAGATTTCTTTCGAGTGTTTTGTTTCTTTGTGAGTGCGTCAACATAATGAGCATCCGGGAACAATGTTTCGACCGGATATTTATAGAGTAAATTCACTTTACATGGGGAAGGTGGAAGACACTTGTGACTTTAACGCGACAAATAATCAATACATAATGAAAAAAGTTAAGGGTGATCAAATGCCAATCATAAACTAAGTATATTCAGAATATTCGCAAGACGTGAGATGACTTGATTAAATTCGCCTTGCGGATAGGTGGCACTGTGATTCGTGATTCTAAGCCATGGTATTATGTAACACTGAGCTGAAATATTGGGAAACTAAATTCTGACACAAATCATGGTATTCGGGATAGTCGCCATGTAGTCCACAGTGAAAATAATGTTCTTACGCATGATGTCTTAAAAATCTATATCTTACCAGATTCTCCATTACAATTGAACTCTTGTCCATCCTCTCTCCTCCACATTACATAAGGCTCTGGGTAGCCGGACGCTCTGCATACCATTGTGACATTTGTTCCTTCACGCACTACCATGTCCGTTGACGTCATATTATCGATTATTGCAGGTGGCACTATGACAAAAAATACACTGGTAAGTTCATGAGATAGTTGATAGTTATTTTGGTTCCGTTTCGAAACCCTCTTTTCGGACATTAAATCCTAATCCTCTACCTGTCTAAAAGCCCTAAGAAATGCCTATATAAGCGACATAAGACCACTCAACTGTGATGAAAGTAAAGTTGTGGAAGGAGACGCACCCACCAACTCCCTTATTTCATATTGGTGAAATTGTAGGAACATGAAACTTTTCACCCGTTATGTCTCAGGGTCGGCAACGCGCGAGTGATACCTCTGGTGATAAAAGCGTCCATATGTTACGGTAACGGCTTACCAACTGGTGGGTCGTGCAGTCTTATTTTGTCTTTGTTTCCAATTTGATATTGGCAATAATTTTGAGCACACAAGATCATAACGATGATATGAGTTTTTTTGTATTCTTGTATATTAGTACAGTGCTTACTCTAAAAAAAAGTAAAAATAAAAGGGCATTTATTTACTTACACTCAAACAAATATACCTAGCCTAAGTAGAATATAATAAGTAGGTATTTAAAATAGTAGATATAGTGAGAAGGTATGTTTGTATGTAAGTAAAAAGGTCGAGGACTCAGCTACGCTGTTTTTCAACCTCACCTACTAATGTAGCTGCTGACGTCACATCTACCACTAAAAAATCTATAATTGCATTAAACAATCTAACCTAACCACTCATAGAAGCACAGTCCCTAATGCGATATTTTATATGTATTTTCTAAACTCTACTTCAGTTTTTTTATAGACCATCTTGCACCATCTATTTTTAAAAACGTACTTCAAAAATTAAGTGGTACATTTGCTTGAACAATATTTTTTTGTGCCAACTTCAGATGTTTTGAACTGCGTCATTCATCGCACTTGGAGAAGCTATGAAAAGTAAATTTGAGAATTTGTTTCAGTGAAAAGTGGTTCTTTTGTAAAAAAAATACTGAACAATTCATGTTCTATTTTGCTCTATCACTGCCTGAGCTGTTGTACGAAACTTTGGGAATTGATATTGATTTGTTCATACTACTAGACGCGAGATTGGCTCAGTTTAGCAAATGGTGCTTGAGTTGACTTGACTTTTTGTCACCAACATTCATGAAAGTGCATAATAATTTAGAATGCAATTTAAATGTATAAACCTCTGTCACTTGATGGGCGTGTAAAGCCGACTGAGATGTCAAAAGTTGTGAATTCAATTCAACAAATATTTTAACTCTGCAGGACTCTGTACCTAAAAATAACAATATTTGTTCAGGCTCTGGCTGTTGTGGTACCAATGTAGTTCCTGATGCCCACGAGACAGGGAATCCTAGTATGGGGACAGGGTAACAAAAGTAAGAGGATAAGAGAGTCTTGAAAAAAAAAGTCAATAGAGGTGCGGAAAGCTGTGCATAGGACAACGTTTTGATACTGACCTACAACCTGAAGATAACCTTTCCTAGAACGCATAGGGTCGGTGTTGACCTGGCACATGTACCAACCGCGGTCCACCTCCTGTACGTTCTTGATGTGCAGGTACCATGAGCGGTGGTCGTTGTACGACAGGCTGATGCGTGCATTCTGCGTTATTATGTTGTGGTGGATGCTAAGAATCGTTTGTGTATCTACTCGCACCCACGCCACCTGCACAGAAAATATCGTACCTATGCATAACATCAAAATATAGGTAACACAAATTAGCAGATGTAAGAACAAACCGAAACTTAAAAATTCTTAAAGGGACGTTTATGCTCGTAGTCCCAACCATAATGGCACTAAAACCCGTTCTACCTCATCCCGTATAAATCTCAGCGCACTACACAGCACTCCAATTTCACTAACTAGCCGTCCTGCATGATTAATAACTGGCGAATCGTGCATTCTGAGCAAAGTGATATTAAGTTGGCTTGTTAAAACTTTACCCCGTGCACCGCACGAATGAAGTTGTATGAAGTTCCGTGCCACGTATCCGTTCATAGAATTATATTGCGGTCGTTCATCATAGGATTTGAAGCGTCATTCTCATAGCTTGTAGGATGCGAGTTGTTTGTTTTCTTAATTAAAGATAAGGCTTACCCTTTTTGGGATGGACAATGAAAAATTACCGTAGCGATTTATCGTAGTACACGAAGCTAAAGCTTCGTGTAGTTACTAAGTTGTAAAGCCACCTTTGTTCTAAACTATTCTATTTTCCGCAACGTTCACTAAAAACGGCAAAATATTCGATTATTGTGTATAGACAATTTTCCAGGCGAACAAATTGAATATTCCTTTTAAGGATGGGGTGAGTACCTTGTATCCGCGCAGATCCTCGACGACGCAGGCTAGCAGCGCGTCGCGACCCACAGTGACGGTCACATTGGGCACCGGCTCAACGAAGCGCGGAAACAACGACTCTGCAACAAATTCATTGCATTATTGTATCGGTGCTTATATTTGTTTTTATTGGATCAGGTGCAGACGTTTTCTATCTCGCGAAACGGTCTCTGTCATAATCCACAACTTTATTATCGAAAGATTTAATATCCCTATTTCTGTTTGTTATAAGTTCCTACTATTTAAATCATACATACATGCATATAGTCACGCCTGTTTAGCTGCCAGAGGGGTAGGCAGAGACAGAGGACTTCCACCTGTTAAAATTTTTCATACAAGCTTGGCGGTACTATTTATATCAGTTTATTTATAAACATTTATTTATTTATTGTGATCGGCGGAGAGAGAGTGGAACAAATAAAAGAGTTTGTATATCTGGGGACTTTGTTTACTAGGAATGGGAAGCATGAGGAAGATATTGAAATGAGAGTGAATGCTGGAAATCAAGTGAATGGGGCACTTCACTCCTTCATGAGCAGCCGGCAATTGTCTGAGACGACACGACTAGCCGTGCATAAAGGAGTGTTAGTGCCGACACTTATGTATGGAAGTGAAAGTTGAGTATGGCAGAAGAAACATCAAAGTCGAGTGAATGCAGTGGAGATGAGAGCTTTGAGAATTATGTGTGGTGTAACTTTGAGTGATAGAGTGAGGCGTTTAAGAGAGCAGTGTGGAGTGAATGAAGATGTAGTAACGAGAGTTGAGAAAGGTATATTGAGATGATTTGGGCATATAGAAAGGATGGACGAAAGTAGATTAACAAAACAAGTATACAAGGCGAGCGTGTATGGGATAGTTGGAAGGGGAAGGCCTCGGCGAACTTACTCTGACTAAATTTGAGACATTCTAGAAAAGGCCAGGCCAGAAGTACACTAAACCGTCACACGAAATCGTTAGTTTTGAAACTACCTACTAGCACACATACTGCCTTCATTTCCAGTTACTGAACAGCACTGGAAATCAATGCCGTGTTCGTTTCATTCGACCCAACTACCGACATCGGCACCTATGCATCATTGCCTTCACAGTCATTCATGAGTTGCGGTCGTTTGTATGGGAATGGCAACCACAACCTATTTACTGTTATGCGTTCCATCAACGTGCTAATTAATTCAGAGCCGGACAACCCTGAAATAATGCCTAGGTCCCTTTTGGTACAATTGGACACTAATTACTAATTTCATATAATTTGTGTAGAAAGGGTTGGATATTTATTCTCGTAGGTCCGTGTTACTAAAGAGTTTCGGATAGGTAATCGAATTACTTCTCATACTTTGTCCATAACATAAGATTGATCGACTTTATTATGTTCTCGATTCAATTTGCTCTTCCGGTTTCCTGTCTATCGTGGATACGGTATGTAATACCTACTATGTTTACAAGCACAAGTAAGTATAATAACAACAACGTGAGGGAGTAATTCTATATTTCAAGAGGCAGTAAAGAAGGTATTATTAAAGTGTTCTTTGTCATAATTTTTATGTTTTTGCACTCGCAAAACCGATTTTGTTAAATTATTAAAAGACTAGCATCTGCCCACGGCTTCTCGCGTGGAACCAGAATGAAAAGTAGCTGATGCCAATTTCGTCAAAATCGGTTCCGCTGTTACGGATATTATTAGAAATAACAGTTCTACATAGTAACACCCCGCCACAGATAATAATTACTACTGCTCCGGGCTTTCATTAATTTTTCTGTTAAATATTTTAATTTTTAACCGATTTCTAAATATGATGAGTTTCTCAATTCAACATTTTTTATGGTACTCCTTGACTAGCATTAATGACGAGAGCCCGCCCGCCCCCGCACCCGCACGCTATCAGTACACCAAACTTCGTTCAGGCGAACGCAAGATCGCACTGAACAACTTCCCTAGCTATAAGCAGTGAAGAGTTCTAGAAGTACATGCGACAGCTTTATATATTTAGTCGATTAAATATCATATATATTTAGTCAATTATTATAATTACTTATTTAAATGATCACCTAAGTAGGTGCGTATGCCTTTGTGTTTTTCATTTTTATTTATAACAGTTAGAACGTAGTAGATCATCTAGATAATTGCAGTAAATTCAGTTTTAAAAAAGAATACATTTGTAATACTTATTAAACACCTATTTCTTGAGAGTAGTGTTTACTTCTGGTGTCTGTGACGTCACTGCGCAGGGTCAGCAGAATACCAGTGCTAAGTAGGTAGCCACCTACCTATCATTCTGCTGAGCTGATACCTTTTTGGTGCGACATTGAACTGTCTAGGTGGGTGGATTAGTAAGGTGCGTGGGGCATTTCTGTTTTAGTTATTTATAAGTATGCTATTCTAACTTATATACCTATATATTTTATCATAACTTATCCCACCATCTTATCTTTGTTCCAAAATTTGTTGTTTTTTATGAGGTGCTAAATAAATTAATGAATGAATGAATTAATGTAAATACTTTATTGTACACCATAAGACAACAAAATAAACAAAAAAGTAATATAACTAAAAGTACAATGGGTGGTTTTATCGCTTAAAAGCGATCTCTTCCAAACAACCTTGGGATGGAGTGGAATGTATGCAATTGTAAGAATAGTTGGCGGTTAACGTAATAATAAATACAAGAGGGGAGTGCAATGCGATATATAACTACTACATAAATATAATTACATACCTACATACACAGTAATAAACTACACAATATAAAAATGTATAGATATATATAAATATATATTTATAATTAATATATACACCTACCATACAGTTTCTTAATAAAAAAGACTAAAGTCTTATTCACTGGTTCAAAGATATATCCGATAAAAATAAGTTTTTAACTCGAGCTTTGAATATGCCTTGCACTGGCATTAAATGTTTTTCTTTTAAAAAATATAAAATATAGCTGTTACAACGATTTAAACCTAAATAGTATAATTTTAAAAATAAAACCAACTCAAATAACGGGAAGTTTAGAAAAAGTATAATAACTATTCTTAGTGGTAGATTTTTTTCCATAAAATTTATTTAAAACTACCTGTGAAGTATATATACACTGACCGATTTTAAAATTAATCCTTCCTTAAATTCGCTTTATAAAAGGCGAACATATCGCGTAACATACACACAAAAAGAAACATACAGAGGAATTGAGAACCTCCTCCTTTTTTGAAGTCGGTTAAAAATATGAAAAGACTCTTTCCGTTTCAAGACTATGTTATAAGAAAATTATGGAGTGATTTTAATGATTAATTTTTCTTTACCTTAAGGTTGGTTCCATATCAATTTGCTAAACATTTGATGATGGAGTATGAGAAAGAAACCGGGAACTCCTCAACGGAACAAGCACATGCATCGCTGCAATCAAATCAGGTGGATATCTTCGCCATATTATTGTATCACGTAGTGAAACTCTGAGCTTATCTCTGTATGTATAGTCAACATACCATGAAACATAAAAAATATACATAATTAACACCTTAGATGAAACAAAAAAAAAACTTAGTACATCCCCCACACAAAAGGAACATACCCTTTACATTTCAGTTTTGTGTTGTACGTTGATTGTCAGTCAGTTATTCAGTGTAAAACGCAACGCTTTTTAAATATATTAATATAGTGTAGATGTAGATTAAATACAGTTTTGGCACTTGCATAAACAAACAATACAGTAGACTGGACTGGTTATGAAACATGATGCAGGGACCGAACAGTAGACTCGGTCTCAGGTTGCTTGTTCATTTGAAAGTTGAATATTATAGATTAGGTACGCTGCAGTGCGTATATAGGGCGATCCATGAACCGCAATATATTGGGGCTATCTCGCAGTAGTGTTCAAACCAGCGGTTGAGGTCAACCGCATTGTGGCCTTTGTGACCCTGCCTTTATAAGCCGACATATGAATATGTACAATATTGATATATAACCGATTTTCAGATAATCGGGAAGATGTTCACTCACAGGCGTTTGAGCGTGAATGCTAATGCGATACATGTCGATGCTCCAACCCGCAACATTCTGCCTACTTTTATAGACAAAACAACCTGAAATACGGAAAAATATCCGCAAATGATTGATGAGTGAGAACGCGAATAGAACAAATCCATCGCGACCATCAATCTTGAGTTCGGTGTGGCCTCCCTGCGAGCGACGTCGCCGTCTAATGAAAGAAGAGCTTACCGAGCACGTATAAACAATCGGAAAATGTTGTTTCTAATATCCCCGCAAGATAGATGGCCCGTGAAATGTGTTCTTGGTACGGGATAAAGTTCCACGGTATAAGTGACTTTTCTTTTTACTCGAGAGAAGTAAAATTGAATGCAAATCGACGAAGTTTTTGTCGAGAAATTTTGTTGTTTGCTTTGATGCTGAAAATATTTTTATTTTATTTAAAGAAGTCTCCGCTGTTGTCGATCTGTGTTTTATTCTGATGTTTGTCAGTAAGCGAAGTCTTGAGAATCCTACTAATATTATAAATGCGAAAGATTGTGTATGTAAATGTTGGATACCACGTATCTCGTAACTACTAAACCGATTTTAATGAAATTTGGAATGTAGATAGTCTAGGTTTGAGAATAGCATATTAGCTTATCTAATTTTCGAACATCAATAACTAAGGGGTTAAATTTTTATGATGGTTCGATTCACTCAAAGATGCAATGTTAACAACACCAAAGCTATCTAAATGCCACGTGATCATATTGGAATGCTTTTGGTATATTGGATCCCATACATTTTAAGATTTTACAATTATAGTAAATCAACTCGTCAACAGAAGCTTATTAATTGGCTATTACCAAAGCTACCAAAATATGTGCTTTAGTAAAAGCTAACACGGTAACGTGTTAATAATTGAGTCAGGTGTTAATGAGACAACGAGATTACTCGGCCACTTGAAATATGATTACGGTCGGGTCTCTCATCAGGCGTAAGTGTTTACGGATGCACGTGACGGCCTGGCGGCATCCGGCCCGTCCACTCGCGTATTTACCTAATTGGCACCGTACGTCGTGACAAAAGTCTACGTTGGACCCCCACCCCGACCAAATTAGATTCCCAGGCCACCCCACCCGCGACGAGCGGGACACACCACTGCCGCTTTACTCACCTCTTTCACCCTAAATTGACTTTTGACTAATTGAAATACGCGTCAAAGAACCATTCGGCGATTAGTCTTTTTGGAAATTTTCATCGGGCTTAGTAAGTGCATGCTGCTCTTTATTTTATTTTTTCAGATGCGATTCAACATCATTCTTCAGAAACCCGAGAATAATTTGGTTTTTCGAGCACTTTCAAAATTTCAACATAATGTATAGAGGTAGATAAAATTATGACATTAGTCTTAAGTGGTTTTTGCAAGAACTGGGGTCATAATATAAATCTCGGAATACGCGGAACATACATTTTTAGATTTTTGTATATCTATATTTTAATAATCCCTCACCTATTTCGTAATGGGATAGGTGCAACTATCGATGTCAACACATGCCAAAAGGCATTGTGTCATCCAAATCTGCGGACATATCGCTCCGCCGGAGTAGAAAGTCATGTCATACTTGCTGTGACGCTAACGCCACTATTTTGCACGCCTATTTTGTATATATACCTATTTTCTGTGAACATCACATCTCGCGTTTTTTTAGACTACTAAAGAGATAAACAAATCTACGGCCCACCTGGTAAGCGGTTACCGTAGCATATGGACTGCACTGGTAGCACTGGTATTAGTAAGCAATACCAGTGGTATCACTCATGCGTTGACTCCGTGAGATATCAAGATGAAATATATGATGTGCCTTCACCGGCAACCATACCCTTCAAACCGGAATACAGTAATGAGAACATTACTGCTTGACAGTAGAAATAGGCATGGTGATAGCATTTCCCTGTACGAGCCCTTTCACAGAAGAACCACAAATAGCTTCGGAGCCAGCAACGGTTTATGTTATTGATTGGCAAGATCCAACGCATAGGATGATAGACGGCATGAAGCTACGTAAAAGAACGGATGCTGCCAGCGCGGTACTTGGCAGGATATTTTCAATCCTTTTTTAATTGACAGCTAAATCTAGCTGATTAGCAGCAAAAGTGCTTTCTAACTATAATTTCTTATTTTTATCTTGATATTTTTTTTATCTCAGATTAGTTCTGGATAGTCAGATCGGGAGCAATTGGCTCTTTCTCTCAAGCAGCGTCTTAGCAGCATATTTTATTACGTTTTGTCCTCTTTCATCACTTGTATAATCCGTCCTACATATATAGGGTAGACGACAGTGAACTCTTGGAACTCCTGAATATAGTATTTTTCTAAGACCAAATCGAAATCATCCAGAAAAAATGAATCTAATAGTATCTAGCGTCACGTTGTAAACGGTGAAACAAATTTCCTTAATATACATATGTTGAGCAATAGCAAATAATATCATTTTCTTGTTTTTTTTAAGTTCTGATAAAAAATTTATAAATATTGTTTGAGACCATTCCATACTCATATTTTAGTTACAATATAGAAAAATACATTTACAAATTTGAGTAGGACCATCATCACGGAATAATCATTGCACACAAGTATGCCCCTGAATTAAGAATCTCTTTTTATACTTAAAATAACATTCTCGAGTAACATGCTATGGCAGACAAAAGGCTTTAAAAATTAAGTTATATTCCAATCGGTTCTCGAAACAATAAAGCGGTACGAGTACTAAAATAAAACCGATTGCAGCAAATTCGAGTTGGCTCGTCTCATGGCGGCTTCGCTGTGGCTCCGGGTATTCATGAGTATCGATTTTATGCAAAATGCAACAAGATTCACTTGAACATGTCGACTATACGATACCTATTGTACGAGCTGTCTACCTAACAATTATATCGGTGTACGGACCATGTAAACTGGGTAGCAGTGTAGGGAAATGAGCGACCTATCTGGCAATATCGAGAGAATCTAAGGAGTATACATATAACCATAACACGGCATACAATTAGCGGTTAGATTTTGCGAGAGTTTCCCTTCTGCCGCGTAGTATCACTCCCATATAATTTCTGAAAGGAATTCCGATTCTCCCTCTGTTTAATATCAGTTGCCTGATTTTGGTTTCTCCTATCCTATTGTGTGCACAGGATGAGCAAACAACTGATGAGAATAATTTTGGTTTGTTAAGTAATTAAATGTTTGCACATCGCGCGTTGATCGTTCAAATTCAACTGGATGGATACTCTTATTATATTATGGCAAATTATAGTTTAAGGGTTTAACATTTAGTAGTTTCATCCTCTCCGTCCAAATGTTGTCTGAAAGAGATCTATTTTAAGCGATAAGACAGCTCATTGTACCTATATCATAATGTGTTATTGTTTATTTTGTTATCATAAAGTGTACAATAAAGCATTTTCATTCATTCATAAACATGGTTATTTAAAAGATTTGAAACTGTTGTTTAGGTAAACAGTGTTTTATTTTCTTGTGTTGCATTTGATATGACAATTAAAAGAAAGGGACAAAGCAGTGTTTAATCATTCAACTGTTTAATATTCATAATAATTAACAAAGTTATTGTGTTCAACACATCATTTACACAAATTTTGAGTTGGTTTCGAGTAGGGATGTAACGATACTTGTTTTTGCCGATACGATACCGATACCAAATATCGTAATTAAAAATCAGGGATACCGATATGATAATCTTATATAAAATTAAACACACTCATAACTTATAATGATGGGCATCTTCAGATCCAGATTCATGAAGATTCTTGTAGGCGACTACCCGTCTGTGCTACAACACGTTCTAACATTTCTAAACAGTTTTTTGAAGTGTCAAAAATCTGTTCTGATAGAATATAGGTCTTTTTCTTGACAGAATTGAGAAAAATAGATACAAAAGCCATAATCAAGAAGTGAAGAGGTCATTGACACATATTTTGCTACATTTTTTAATTTCAGGTAATACAATACAAAGTACTAAAATACAGGGTTTCGAAGTAACCAACAATGGATCGGTGATGTCGATACATCAGCCCAATCGATCTATCGGTATCATAACATGACTATGAAGTTTCGTGTATATTTTTATCAAACGCTGAATAACAGCTCTCGTGACTAAGTAGGTAATTTACATATTTACTTGCCTGAGCTGTTTACATAAATGAACACCATGTTATGATTTGAAAATTCTTTTTACTTTAATTTAAAAATAAAAGAAAGCCTATTAAGTAAAACTTCCTAACTTCAATATTTAAATTACCGGTCCTCCGAGTAACATGGCCGTGGGGCACACTGTATAGAGTAGCTATTTTCTAGGATGCTTAAATAGAATGGTAGGTAATTGAAGTGAGATAGGCTGATATTTTAAACTCCCTGCGCATAACTGCGTTGATAATTTTATTAATTCGTGAACTCACGCAGAATTGCAATCGAATATCATCGATTGGTTTTTATCAATTAAATAAACGTAATGATCATGCACGTCGCGTCGCGTAACACGCTCTACGAATATTTGTAGTGGTTGCTACGCCACCGCTGTAGCAGTCTTAACTACCAATAAAACTATTTATTGGAAAAATATTTTTTATCAATGCCAAATGTTGAACAGTCATCCGCAGTTGTTTTTAAGACATGATTTTTTTCTCGTATTTAAGTAATATCTAAATACAATGGATATTCTGCTTATTATTTCCCGACTGGGTAGAGGAGCATACTGGTATTCGTGAGTGTACTTATGTGTATAAAAGGTATTTTTTTTTAGTGCATCGAGTCACCCTAACGCAATAATTGATTTGAATAAGCGAGGACTTGTAGACACTTTTGAATAAATGAAACTAATATGACCACCCCCAGCTATAATTTGTCTCACGTGATCCTAATGTGTATTCTCATTTGTTCTCACTGATATGGTAATTAAAAGAAGGCGGATGATTTCAATAATATCTATTTTAATAGGGTAATTACTGACAATCTGTGATAAGCTCAGTTACGTTTAAAATTTTCCATTAGTTGACGTAACAAAGCTTCGCAACTAGTGACGAACGAGGAATATCTTATACACTTTCAGAACCGGGTTTCGAAAAAAGAGCACCTTTAGGAGTGGTTCAAATAATGCGAGACGATTTTGATGAACGTTCTAACATCCGATTGAGTTGAAACTTTGCGTGTCTAGGAACTTATTATTTCTGATGGCAATCCAAGATTTTTATAACAACAAGATGAAACTGGAAAATGGACAGTGAAATCTATATCGTAGGATAGAAGTAAACTGGTACAGTTTAAGAAAATTTTGATCAGGTTTCAAATAAGTGCTTGTAAAAGCTTGTTTCGGAAAATTTTGCGAGTGTGCAAAATGAATGTTGCTGGAAGAAAACTCTTGTTAGGGTTAAGCTCGCTTTTGTACATATAATTTAATTCTGCCTTTTTACAAGTGTCATTTGTGTGTACATTAAATAATAAAGAATCTTGTGAAAGAATCGTTGTGGTGGAATATTGGCCGTTTGAAGGATATAAAAATATGTGGAGGACAGGTTGGCGTTATATTGTAGCTATAAATCAGGGATAGCGTGTCTGCGCCGTGCCACTGTGTGTTGCGACACCGCTCGCTGATGCATAAACATTGCCGCGGTATCACACTTTAATCGCACCTAACTCTCATCGAACGGCATCATAACGTTCTAAGTTAACACCTGAAACTCGCACAAAATACATGTCACAACAATTTGTTACTCAAGATCATCAATAGCCTGACCAAGCGGTGGCTGAGGATGGGCTCAAAATACCCAGTAGTAAGTTCACTGGTAAAGTTACAGGAATACGTCGGTTGCAGATGAAGCTGATAACAGTGCAAAGAAGCCTTTATTTAGCAGTCCATTCCAGGCGGATATTATAATGATGATGATTATGAAAATTAGCAAGATAAAACCATGATTTCAAAACTTGAAGATAAGTTTACCGCGGCTTTGCGATTTGATTGAGTATGTTTTGGCGTTTTCCTGTAAAAAAGCTATAAAACTGTAGTAAAAGTAAAAATACCTACGTACGCAAAGAAATCACGAGTAGTAGACTCACGATTTTCTTATCCAATATTATGAAGTTTTGAAACGTACCATCGCCTAAACTAGCAGACTGGCACGAAACTAAACTTTTATTGTTTGAAAAACATGCAATAAGTTTGTATAAATATTTGTACACAGCTGAATGCTAGTGGAAGCGTTGTATATTTTTATCGAAAACACATACCATGTCAGATATGGCATTCTTGCATCTATCGTTTAAGCAATTATAAAAAAAAATAAACGAAAAATTGAAAATACTTTAAAAAAAGTTACAAATAATATAATTTACTTCATAGATGAAACAAGACATAGAAAGATAAATATTCAACATTTTTTTATTCAAGTATTTACAGTTATCAGTGTTTTTGGGTACTAGCCAAGAAGTACCTATCGCATAACAGAGTAACTCAATAATATATCAAGCAGCGTAAAAAAAAATCTTATAGCCGCTACCAATCGAGAGTCGAGATACAACAGCCAAGGTAGATCGAGTGGCTGGAAATGGTTTCCGGCTCATATAGCTAGATTGGAAGAGCAAGCTTGCCTGACCAGTATTGAATTATGCGGAACGGTGTGAGTGGTGACGCTGCGCGAGTTAGATTCACTTACCTACATTTGCTTCGTGACCAAACTCTATACAACGCTGCTGTGGAACCGTAAATAAAAAGGTATTGTGGCGCGGAAACCGCACATCGAAAAACCGGGGGACGTCGCGTGAAATGCTACCGGTGCCGGTATCGGCATAGAATCCGAGAAATATGGCCAAACGTTCCACACATACGAAATATATAGATGCCGTGTCGAACGGTGCCTGGTCGCTTCGAGCTTCTTAAATGTAACAAATGTCATTTCTGTTGGCAATCAGTTTTTTTTTGCTTTAGTCTTCTATTTGGTTTTAGTACACTTTTGAGGATTTCGATTATTAGAGAGTTCTCTGTCATATATTTCATACTATTATTTGATTATTTATAGCATTTTTTTACATAGTATATCTTACCCGCAGCGTAAGGAGCCCGTTATTTGTATGTTTGTCTGTTATAATTAACCTTTGAAACGGCTTATCCGTTTAAAATACGAATTTGCAATCGATTTATCTGACTTCTAGGATTGTTTTTAAATAGGTGTTATAACCACTAGTCATAAAAACTATCTAAGAGGGCCCTGTATGGAAACCCGTCGAGTTTTTTATAATTTATATAAGACCACCCACCCTTAAAGTACCCATTAAAAATACCGCGTAACATAAAAAAACATACAGAAGAATTGAGAAATTCCTTTGTTGAAGTTGGTTGATAATAATTAAATCGCAATATTCGAGATACGCTTGCAATCCCAAGTTTATGGTTTCTATCCTGCAGGTACTCTACTATTATCAGATCCTTACGTGCCCACGTTATTTTGCTTACTCTTTCGAATAAATAACAAAATAAATTTTCCCACAAAAAATGTTTAGGCTAGTCGTGACTCCATAAGATGATGATGTTTTTTTCAAGTTTTTTTATAGCAAACCCTCAGCATAACACCACTTCGGGTGACCACTTCTGGTAATTTTCTATAAAACAACAAAAGTTTCATCAAAATCGGTTAACAATTGGCAAAGATAAGAGGTAATAAAGACACACATACCTCCTTGTTTTGAAGTCGGCTTATATTTTTACAAAAAAATTACTTGCTTTTATCGCGGCAATGATAATTAACATTTTAAGACGTTTGCTTTGAAATATTCCTGGGATTCAAAGACTCAGCCTTGCAAATAAACAAATAGTAGGTACATAGTTTCTTCCTATAAAATATTATTAAAACTGCAGTTTCACTCAACTCAACCTATACGGATGAGTAATTTTGAAAGGTTGTTGAAGAAGAGTTAGTATTCTGTATTTCATATTCCCGTAATGCCAGTTACGTAGCAGCTGACTCGCGGGCAACTAGCATAAACTTTAAGTAAGAGAAAATTTGCTTCGAAATATTCCCGGGTCGAAAGAACTGGGCACTGCGAAGAAGGATGTTTTATGTACTCAGGTTTATTTATAAAATAAACTGTACATCCGTCGAACTTCGCTCACGAGTTTAATCAAAATTAGTTGTAAAAGTCAGATCGTACGTCTACCAAGATCGACGTGTTTGCTATGTCGTGTGGAGAATTTATTTAAAGACTGATCGGCTCCTCTTCGATCTTGACTCTTTTCGCAGCTTTTCCTGGAATCCCAATATTGCCTGTTTAAGTATTGAACGATCTTCGGATGTAAAGATTCTATGATGGACATTTTATAGTACATTAGGAAGTTTAAAAATTTGTACAAAGTTTTAACTAACCGTTATACCAGTATAACCGTTTATCTTTTAGTAAAAGACCTAGCAATTACCATTAGTCGGGGAAATTATTCATTTTATGGCAAGTTTGCCATAAGATAAATAATTTCCCTACACGTTTGTCTTTCTTATTCTATGGTTCTTAACCCAACCCATCAAACCTATCAAATTATCCTTAACCCAAAACCTGCTGGCATGCTTTTCTATTAATAGACAAGACAAAAAAATGTTTATTAAATCAATGTTGGCGGAATTTGAAATCAAAAGCAATCTGCTTACGCGGAAACGTGGAAGGAGATGGATGACAAGGAAAATACGCGAGAAAATTCAAAAGGAAAGCAAGGTGGAGAGGGCGCAGAAAATTGGCTTCATTAGATAGAGGTGGAGGGCGCGTTATTGGCCGACATACTGCACTGAAAGATGAAACACCATCGTAGTTTATTTATGCTCCCAGTATTACTTTTTGTTCTTAATGTATGTAATGTATGGGGTAAAAAGTAAATTCGTGTAAACTTGTTTTATTCATGAAAGAGTAATTATATTTTTTGTGTGTTTTGTCGCATATATCTATACTAATATTATAAAGAGGAAAGATTTTTTTATTTGTTTGTGTGTTTGTATCGAATAGGCTTACAATAGCAGCTTTTGTGTTCTAAAATGTAATTAGATCGCCGGTAGAAACAAAAGTTGGTTACATTCTTATCGTAGTATTAATTCTTATTCAAATAAATAGTTTTATCAGATAGATTTCAGTACGCTGTTCAAATTTTATACATCAACCATTGAATCTGCTGAACTCCTAGCTAGTTTACATAAGAAATCAATTTTTAATGTATCCGTGCTACATTGTTAGAAAATATACAATACAGCTTTTGTAAAATTTTTGTAACACAAACTTTAGTAAAATAGCTACATAGCAAAAATTAAAATAGGACAATTGCTATTTCTGTTTCGCTGCATCTGATTTTGTATTATGTACCTAAAAGTTGCAATTGGCCTGTACATTGGTATTGTAAAAACAAATGGCCTGCATCAAACGTACATCAATATAACTAGCACCAGAGAATATTGGTTTCAAAACCTAAACAGAAAAAAAAATGATGTTGTATAGTGACGGAACCATTACAGTTTCGTCATGTCTGTCCATCCGTATGACATACCCTATTTCACGCACCCGAAGTGTACCTAAAGGTGCATGTAAAGTGAGGGATGAAATTTCCAGCTATTTTTACTTCATAAAGCATCTAAGCAGCTAAGGTTATGCCCCTCTCATAAATTTTTAACCTAAGTTAGGATAAATCCTAGAAGTATTAAACAAAGTTTAGCGAGAAGAATTTCGAAGAATTGCCAACGTAAATGGTTTGACAGTTTTCCAATGATAACTTTAGGAAATATTATGACTTTCTAATGTTTCTGGCATTTACATGCACACCTAATTGGTAACTACGATATTCTAAAAACACATTCTTGAGCTGATAGATAATATTGTAAAAAATATTATCCTCTATGTGTTTATGTGTATTGTGTGTATTGTTATTTATTCATACAACTATGTATGTACAAATAGGTATATACAAAAATACAGATGAAACAGCTAGCTATCTAAAGACAGCAGTTGCAAACGATCTATAGATAGCTCAACTGATCCAGATCACTACCAGACGGAAGCGTTCTCAAAATACTGGCAGCATTGCCACGCTAATGCTAATGCCATTCAGCGTATGGCCATTTTGTGACCTAGTCCAATTGCGATAAAGCCGTTCTGCAACTGACCCAAAGAATAGCTGGTTTTGACCGATTATTAATTCAACTCGTAAACGACAACAATACATTTAATGTTCCAGTACTATATTTTCGGAAAAGATATTACCAACAAAGTGTTCTAAGTCCGTGTTCGTTTTTGAGACAGTTGATGTGAAAAAGGTGAGGTGTTTTTATTTTATTCTCATGCGCGTATGTCGTAAACGCCACCGTCTTGCGAAGGCACTTTTATAATCTTTAATTCAATGATTTTGCGTTAAAAACTTGTTTTGTTACCCTCTGTATCTAATCTGGCTAGCTCCACCTTTAAGGGGCTGAAGCCCAAAATTCGCTTTAAAAGTTCGGTTCAGTTCGTAGGAAATATGTTAAGTATATATTCATTATATTACCAAGAGTATAATTATTGTTTCCAAAATAAAATAAACTCGATAAAAAAACCTAACCTTTAAAAAGGTACGTTGCCAACGTTACCTCTAAAATAACACTACAAAAAATCTTTCTTTATTTCTTTATTCCTTATTGTACACACAAATAAACAATTACAAAAAAGCAGAATTAAATGACATGTACAAAGGCGAGTTTAACCCTAAAAAGAGTTTTCTTCCAGCAAACCTTGAGCTAGACAGAGGTAATTACAGAGGTAGGATCGTGTACAGAAAGAAAATAATACTTTAGTTACTTAAACTACAAAAAATAAATAAACATATAAGTATAAATATACCTTTATATATAAATAAATATATAGATATTACAAAACAAATACCATACATAATTTAGAGAGACAGATAATGCTCTTTAACTTTTCTCCTGAAGACATCGATTGAAGGACAATCACAAATGACATGAGGTAGGGCATTCCAACGCTTAACCGCAAAAACAGTCATAACATCTTTGATATATTGATGTAAAAAACTCATACTCAATCTTGTTGTTTTACATTTTCGAAAAAGAAATGTTTTAAAGAGGATATAGCAAAAATGTGTAATTTTCTAAAATGTTTTGCTCATGAGCTCTAATTTGTGGATTTTGCTTTAGGCTACTTTTTGATATGCTGATTTGGCAGGTGTCTGCCTCTTAACAAAACATACATGCACTGTGCGAGGCGGACTTATGCAACATGGTACGATGTCGTCGTGGGTGAGCACAAAAGTTCGTGGCGATACCCACCTTTTCCCAACAAGTATAATATTGCTTACAAAATCCGGTTAAATCGTTCGGCGTTCGGCAAAATTGTTCCAGTAATAAAGTTTGAAAACTTGTCTTTCTTCTCTATACACAGCTTGATGTTATAATTATTATGTGAACATTAAAACTGTCTTGGTGCTTGAAAGATGAGTGTTGAACTTTTCTGGGAGATGTTTTATGATATGTAGTGAGAAGAGTAAACATGAAAGTTTCGGTATCGCGGCCGCATAGCTTGGGCGAGGCTTGTTTATGTGGCAATTGGCGTTGCAATGAACTGGCACTCTCTAGTTGGTAGCAAGTTTTCAGCAAAGGCGTTCCCGAGTTGAGTAACAAATTGAAGCATGGCGCCGACGACTGGGCGAATAATCATACACAAGGTGAGTTGTGAGTTCTATAGCGCTCAAAGTTCATCCAACTTTGATGATAGTAATAGGTTCTGTTTTGGATTGCGGTCAAAATGCGAGGGGTGGGGGGTTCCGAAATGTATAATTTATGTATCGATATAGCTGCTTCTAAACTTAGATATAATATAATTATATAAGTTAGTGGCCCTGGTAATACATGTTTATGCCGACTTATTGCTTCGATATGGTATAATGTACCTCCATGATATCGTTTTCATAACTGTATGATGATTGAAAATGTGTCAAATATACATTTTATAAAAGTAACTGTTATGGGAACTACATGTCTAATAAAATATTTATATAATTTTTTTGAATTAAATTAGCATTTATCTCCAAAATGGCTTATCCGTAAGACTTAGCTTAGAGATGGTTTTAAGATAGGATTTATAGCGAATGATGATTACATCATTGTCTTATTTTTTCTGAACCGACTTCACAAGTAGAGTGGCTACTGGGTATCTTCTTGTACCAATTACTATATTTTGTAACAAAAGCACTGTCCAGTCATAAAATATTATGATTGGAATAATTTGTTACATATATATTTTTTTATTAATAAAGTATATAATAAATATCTCTGAAATATATTATTATATTAAATATACGTATTTCAAAGAAATCAGAAGTTGGTGTAGGAATATTTCCTCAAAAAATGCCATCTTTAGAAACATTCGGCACCACTTTGAAACTATTAAATTATCTGTGTGAAAACATTTTTATTTAATATTGGTAAAATGATCTATGAGATTGAATATCTGTACCGCATAAATACCCTTTTAGATTGGACAGGGTTTTAGTTACATTCTGTATATTGTTTAAAGCGCGCGCAGCAAAAGAAAATAAGTATACATATTATATTTTTTGTAATTTTTCGGTAATATTCTATTTTAGATTTATTTATTAAACAAACTGAGTAGATAAAATAGTTAGTTGGTAATAGTTAGTAACCTATGTTCTCGAAGATAATGCAGTATCGTAGATATATGCAGTATTTAATCAAACAAGTTATGTTATAATATTTGAAAACTATTATCGATTGCAGGCTCCAAGTGATTTTTGGCGGTAAAATCTATCTAATATCCTTTATTTGAAGACATAAATCGATTGAAAAAAACCACATCCGATAAGCCATTTTGATGAAAGATAATAAAATCATGGATTTGCATACTAGTCAATATAACTTAAACAAAATATTGCAACATTAATATTTATAATCTGTGATTTTAACCATTATTTTCGGTACTGGAGAAGTATCGCATACAATGTCATGATATCCTTACACTTCATACTCATAGGTTTGGAGACAACGTCCTGATTCAGTTGCAGAGTAGACTCTGGAGAGATTGTTATTTTGCAGCCATTTTACATAGCTACTTACCCTATTATCTTGTAAACACCTACGTATAAAAAAACTCTTTCTGTCTACTACAAACGCATAGTTCATTTAGGACACTATTGAAAACAATCATCTCAATGAGAAAAGAAACGCTGGAAACGACGGCTGGATTAATTGGATTTTAGTGTAGAGTTCGTAGATTCAAACAAAATTTAATAACTTGACTTTTGAATACTCACAACTCATCCGGCAAAAAGCTAATCCGTTGAATAATGGTAGCGCTGATATCAATGCTGGGACAGGCGTGGCAGGAAAATATGTCAATTGTTTCAGTAATTTACACCAGAATCACCATTTAGAATAGAACTTCTTTATATGCTTGAAATAGCAAAAAATATTTGCTTTGTTTACTTTATTCGACCTTTATATGACGACCTCTGTGGCGCAGTGGGCGAAGGTCCGCCTGAGACGCAGAAGGTTGCGGGTTCAATTCCCGCCGCGGGACAAATGTTTGTATTATCTGCAAATATTTTTCTCGGGTCTGGGGGTTTTCTATGTATAATATGTATGTATTTACAAAAAAAAAGTATATAAGTAGTATATCAGTCATGTAGTTCCCATAACACAAGCTCTGCTTACTTTGGGGCTAGATGATGCTGTGTGAAAATGTCCAGCATTATTCATGCATCTCAAAATAAGGTTGATTTTTTTTAAAAATCGGGTTAGTGTTTTGGAACTGGCAGATCCAAAACAGTAACCTGGTATAAAGAGAATCAAATAAAAATTTATTGAGAATGGCAAAAAAAAAATAAAAAATGCGTATTTTCTAAAACAGATAAGTAATTATGTCGTGCTACTTATTTTGAAGTATTTTACGGCGCTACCCATAATCTTCATTAAATAGTCCCTTTTTGAGTAAATTAAATTGAATTAAAGAAATAATGAAACAATGCCATGGCCCCTCAACTTTTAGCTGCTATGTGCAGCTTTTAGGCTGATAAGTCTTATAATTTAATGGAACTGAAGTTGATGTTCAAGTTAAGTTAGCTGTCAAAGCATTTAACATAAATTAATTTCAAAGGTAATTGAATCAGGTACAACACACGAATGGAGCCACAAAGTCATCTCCAAAATGGTATCTACCGTGATTATACTTTTCATCATCATCAAGAGCCTGTAAAAGTCCACTGCTGGGCATATACCTCCCCTAAAGAGTGCCACGACAAACGATCTTGGGCCACCTCCATCTACCGACTTTCTACAACCTTTAACCATTGGCCCATCGGGGCCTTTCTTCATTGCACAGTGAGTTTCTTGCAAGAGTCAACCAAGTCAGCCATTGGGGGTTGGAGGCTGCTCAAGACCATTTGTCGAGGCATTTTATGAGAAAGGCCTTAATCAAGCTGTGGTCATCTGATGATAGTAATCTAAATCACATTACAACAATATTATGAAGTGTTTAGGTTCAATACTACGTAATATTGTTTGTAGCTGTCCAAATATATGGAACAGTGCATTATAATGTCTCAAAAGTGTGGTAAGTATAGATGTTTTTTACCATGGCACTATCAGCAATATCTGCTAAGTCCAATGGCATATGATTGCACTACCATGGGCCGATAGTGTCAAGCACTAGTTCCACGTGAGAGTCATCCAATTGAGTACACCAGATACTAATTTTTACCGCTTATAATATCACTAATTATTGCGTAGTTATTTAATAGTATTGACTTGTTAGTTACACAATTATTGTAAAATGCACAGACAAGAACAAATGTAATTGATATACTTATTAGAATTTTTTGTACACATGGAGTATACAAAAAACAAACTATACGATGTGGTTATGTTGTTACTAATTAAATTAAATTCACTATGTATTATTAACTTCAATTGCCAATCGTCATTCTCTACAAACTAAATAATTAATGAGATAAGGTACAATAACTAAAACAGAGTAAAAAAGATACATAACTATAAGAATATGAAAATCCATTATCAAAATATTTCAAGAAGTTTAGCAAGATATAGTGAAATGACAAACTCTTAACAGTTTCATAAAGTTTAATGAACGTTTATTTACTCTTTGAAGTAGCTTAAAAATGTGTTGCTTACCATCTGTCGTTGCGATGGAACTGCTTATTAGTAATAGCAACAGAACAGGTGTCATCGCCACACACGGAACCAATATTTGTCCGTTCATGATGCCGAATTAGTTTACCCCAAAAACATCGTAACCGACAGAACTTTTATAAGAATTACAGGCGCGTCAATAAAAGCGCTACCATGACTGTCATTGGGGTAACAAAGTTCGCTCATTCATACGCCATTGGTATCAGGCCGATTAAATATTCATCGGAAGGTGAATCGAGTGGGGTATTCGGGTCGGCAGCGATAGCGCGGTGGGAGTAGCGTGGAGCGGCGGGGTCGCTGCGAGCCCGCGGCGCGCCGGTTGCGTACTGCCCGCGCTACGCGACCCGCCGCGCTTTGTCTACGAGACTACGGCCGGCACGGTGCTAAGCGGCCGGCGCTTGCGTAGCCCCGCCTGCCGCGCCGCCTCGCTCTCGGATGAAAGGACGGAACATTACCAGTATTTGTAACAGTTTGCGTCAAATTGATATAAATGGAGACGGTTTTAATAAAGTGTAATTGACTTTTGCCGACTTTGCGTCGCATTAATTTCGACCACGCTGAGATGCCTTACGGGCAGGTGCGCCGCTAAATACCACCAAGGTAACTTTGCCTTCTGCCATGAATAATCTCAAATTTAAATGAATGTTAATTATGATGAGTTTTTAAGTAAGCTCTGATATCTCCGGAAATAATAATGCGAGTCGGAAATTCAGATTTTATGCAGATGTAGACCTGCGAATTGAATACCTATCTTGCTGCTGTTCACTTAATAAAACATTTTTATACTTAAAATAAAATTGTTACAAAACTTACAAACAAACTGATAAAATCAGATCCTTTAAATTTACAGTTTTATCGTGCCCATCTTAGTGGTTGAATTTTCAATAGGATTGTCTTCATAAATAATAAACTGAAAGGGTCTAAGACGGATTACACAGACATTCCTGAAAGTGTAAAGTTAGTATACAGTCTCCTATCATCATCATCATTAGCTATGTACATAACTAATACAGGGGCATCCTATAGCGACAAACAAGTGTGTCTAATTAACGGTAGGTTAGAGATTAACCAGATTTACCTTAATATTATCAGAATGTTTCAGCTGCCTGAATCCTATAGACATGCATAATTAATCGTAATATGTTAAATACAGTCACCGTGTTGATCTGATATGCTCCCGGTTTGCTGTGTATTTTCACCGAACTGAATTTTTAATCGCGTTTGTTTTTATAGGAACTACATTTAAAACTGAATAAAATCGTTGGATTTTATCGTGGCAAAAAGCGTGTATGCAAATAAAATTGTTGAATAAATAATGACAAAATAGTGTGCTAAAATTGCGTAATCGATGTAAAGTTATGTTTCGTAACAAGAAACGCAGAAGAATATAGCAGAAGAAATTGAGCTTTCAACTCCTGCCGGTACGTGGAAGTTATTAAGATTTTTCGGCTCGGTCAAATCAAAATCTTCCAACTATGAAATCCCACTGGACCTCATTGAACTCAATTGTCACTTTATCTCTACGATCAAAATCAGCCCTTCCACGCTTCTCGAAATTCAAGCCCTTCCTTCTTCTCGAAATTCATGACCTCCCGAGACCAGATATTGGTCTGTTTGATTTCTCACCCATTTCTCAAGATTCTGTAAAAAAATATTGCCATCCTTCAAATCCAAGGCTGTCGGACGTGATGAAATTAGACGCATGATGATTTCCCTTATTTCTGACCACATTCTTCCAACCATTGTCCATATAATCAACCTCTCTCTGTCTTCTGGAAATTTACCTGAGCAATGGCGTGAAGCCCATGTAATTCCTTTACCAAAAATTGCTAACCCCCTTCTACCTAATAATTCTAGACCTATCTCCATCCTTCCTTTTCTTTTCAAAGCTATCGAGTCTATAGTCCATAAACAGGTTAGGTTACTTCTCAAAAGGAGGTTTATTTAACGATTTCTATTCTGGCATAGTACAACAACCGCTCTGCTCAAGGTCACCGAGGATATTAGTTGCAGTATGGAACTATCCCAAGTTACACAATTACCTCTTTATGTTTGATTCTATAATTTCGTATAATATTATTTATCTTCTCTATTTAGCATTGTTTTTGTTACTTTTTTCATATAGCCTACTATATAAAATAACTAGATAGTATTTTAGGACGTCAACCTCTGTTTCCTCTGTTTCTGGATGACTGGTAGAAAATGCTGTAAAACATTAAGTCCTCCCTTTGTATATTGTTTGTGTGCAATAAAGCATTAAATATAAATATAGCTCATGAACATTTCTATCATAAATAATCATTATGCTTTGCTAATTGCAATATATTACAATTGTAAGTCTTGGTTTGCCTAGCTTTGTTGCTGTGCATATAGACAAGAACAAATGGAGCATCAGGAAGGATACATATTTTTATTACCTTAAATATACCAAGTATAAAAGAAGTAACATGATATGAAAATACTTATGATTACTTTTAAAACTATCCAGAATAATTTATTTATTATATGTAGAAACTATAAACTTAGGCCATCATAAAGTTCACGTGCAAAAGTTCAATTCGCCTAGCGCTCCAGTTAATGACACGATGAGTTTCATTATTTTTACAACCAGAAATTGCATCTCTTTAATAAACCTTCGATTTGGAAGCTTGCCACTAATAGTATTTTTCGAGGAAATAAAGAGGTGCGAGGACGATAAGCGCCGTCAGAACCCCGCCTACGAAGGGGATCCAAGCCTACGAACCCTTTTTTCCTTCTTCTCAAATCGTCAAGGATTAAGCCTGAGAGCTCGCACCTTTTCGCCATTTTTTTGTGGTTTAACCGCCGGTATAAGGTTATGATACAAAGTGTTTTCCTACCGATCAATGGGTCTCTCGAAAGATATAACATTTCATCACAACACACCTCTGTTATAGATTCTTCGATTAAGAACGGGTTTTAAGGAGACAGAAAAGGGATTTGGGCGCAAATGAGATTTTCGTGTTTTGCCAAATGGAAAAAATATTAAATGAGGCTCATCATTTAGATGGAAACTTTGGATTGAGTTTAAGTAATGCTATTTTGTGTTGGTAAGTAGGTAAGTTTATTGTACGTTTCAGGTGTCTTTTTTTACATCATATTATTTAGAAAAAAAATAGCGCACGAAAAAACAGTACCTACTTTGTTTATCATATTGTAGTTAGTGAATAAAACTCAAACAAAATTCAAGCGCTTTTATTTACAGTAGATTAGCTAAAAACTTATATCAAGGCAAAACTAGATTTTCCGTTAGGTGTAATAAGTAATATTTTACGAAGGGTCAGGTTTTCTGTGAATTTTTGTATTATTGTCGCACTGAATTGAATACTGTTGTTCTTTCACGTCAAATAAAAATTATTGCATTGTAAACATTTGGAGAAAATCTTTTTACACGCGGGCGAGGAGAACGTAAAAGTTTGTTCGTTTCAAATTCAATATATTATGGCGAGCGTGCTCCCGCTCAGCCGACACCGAAACTCACTCGAGCGTAGCTCACAGAAAATTTATTGTTTTTCTAAGAAAATTTCTTTGCACGACCCTATATCCTAGTGAAGTCTCCGGGGACGAGTTACAAAAATTTAATGACGTCTTGGAGTAAGTTTCTATTATTGTCGAGATACAGATTTATATTTTTACTCATCAGGGTCTAGACAAATACCTCGCGCTTATTTTTCCTTTCACGCTAACACAAATTTGTCAAGGAAGAACTGGGCAGTTGTCAAGTGACATTTCCACAGTTAATATAATTTCCATAAAATTCAGTCTTTCCGCAGATTTTAATGCCAACAGAAAGTAATATTTGTCTAGGCACCCAGTATGTTGTACTATAGTACCTTTATAATATTTTGGTAGGGTGCTAATGTCATCACCTTTGCGCTTCGGTTAGTACGGCCTACTATCAAATGAATATGGCCAAGTGCCAGTTACACTCGCGCATCAGGGGTTTAATTGTTTTGAGATTATAATAAAAACCATTTTAGTTTTAAGCAAACAGTAAGCTGGAATTGTCTTTCCGTGTGCCCAGCCGTCACACGGCTTTGTTATAGAACATGCATTGAACCAACGATCGAAGTTACCGCTGTCGGTTAGTGTTCCTATAAAGCGACGATAGGCTTGCAACCGGAACACGGAATATTTACTACTATGCAAAACGTGGGCATATGCTAAATATAATGTTTGGAGGTGCCTCGTGCCTCTGCCTCCACTTGTATCCTTAAAGATCTGCGTACTACAGATCTTTAAGGATCGTGAGCAGTTTTTTTTTTTAAATACATGGTATCATGTTTATAGAAAGTCTTAGATGGCACTTTTCAAAACAGATTTCTTTAAAAATCTTCATAGTTTCATAAAAATAAGGTGACATTTTGATTATTTCATAGAACAACGAAACCCTCAGTGCACGAGTCTGACTCTCATTTCAATTTTTACGAAAAATATGTATTTAAGAAAGTGAAACAACAATAGAATCCGTAACAAAATGCTTACATCAACCCAACTCGTGAACAAAGGGAAAAGAATGATAAAGCACAAAATTAATCGCAAAAGAAGTTAGATTTATCGCATTTAAAAGAAATCAGCGAAAGTGCTCCGTTAAACTTCTATTTTGCGATCACGAACTGAAACTTGTACATTTAAGTTGAAAAAAATGTGAATCATTCTAGTCAAGTAAGATAATCAATTTAAACAAAGAAAAGTTGTTAACGAAATATTTTTTCTCGAAACTTTCTTCTTTTTCTGGAGCGACTTTTGACTTTTATAGTAAAGGTCAAATTAAAATAATTGTTATACGAATGTATAATGAATTCACATTCAGGCACAGACATTTAATAATAATAATCTCGAAGGGCGCGCTTGTGGCGAGCGTTCGGTGCGTGGCGACACTGCGGTGCCCCATTAAACTCTGGGTTCGACTGAGACCCATCACCCTCGGCTTGCCTTAGCCGGCTGGTCGGAGGTGGAGGCTCATGAGCGGATCCTATGCTCCAAGGGTGGAAGTGTTAAAGGCATAAAGTCGGGAGTTGCGTTTAGTGAAACTGCAGCACACCTCTCGACACCCTTTAGCTGTTCACACCAATGTTGCTCCTACGCTGCCTATCACTGGTGGCACTTGAGGCCCATTTAGTTTAGTTTAGCATATACTACTGCAATTTATCTTTTTTACCAAGTGCCCACTTTAACACCCAATATTTTCAATCGTTTCATCAGTCGCCATCCACAAAATAACGTTTTTTATATATTGTATTGTACAAAAAGGCCTTTTAGCCTTTTAGTGTTGCTTCGGCTCCACTAATGCTTGTAAAGGCTCTAGACATAAGTCTGAGATTTGAAATAAATAAAGAGGAATAATAATAATAATAATAATAATAATTTCTTTTGTCGCCTGACAAAAGTACTGAACAGTCTTTTGTCAGGAGGTAACAAGGTTCGTGCCTTCAACGGCTGGGTTATGCCCCTACTTATTTACACATTTGGCATACTAAGATGGACTCAGACGGAGTTAGAAGCAATGGACTGTAGGGTTCGTCAACTGCTAACGACACACCGCATGCGTCATCCGCGTTCATCTGTTATGAGAATGTACATACCACGGAAGTGTGGTGGTCGGGGCTTTTTAAATTCCAAAAACCTCCACAACAGTGAGGTGTGTAATCTCAGGGAGTACTTTCTCCATGCCGAGTACGGAATGCATCGTGATGTCGTTGCAGTTGACAAAAACCTAACCCCGCTCTATCTGGCTAACGAGAACTGGCGCAAACCAACCGTACTGAGCACTAGGGACCGTGTGGTTGTATGGGAAAGCAAGGAACTACATGGGCGGTTCTACAAGGCACTAAAAGAACCTGCTGTACTCGCTTCGGGTAACTGGCTGCGTTTCGGGGACCTTTTTGGAGAAACCGAGGGTTTTGTCTGTGCGATAATGGATGAGGTGATTAAGACGAACAACTACCGAAAGTACATCATTAAGGACGGGTCGGTCGATATTTGTAGAGCATGTCACCGTCCCGGAGAATCGCTAAGATATGTGTTTTTGGGTTGTTCGCATCTTGCCAACTCGGTGTACTTGCATAGACACAACCAAGTAGCCAAGATCATTCACCAACAACTTGCCCTCCGATACGACCTTGTCAGCTCTGAGGTGCCGTACTATAAGTACGTACCGCAGACGGTTCTCGAGAATGGTCGTGCCACGCTCTACTGGGACCGGTCTATCATCACAGACAGGACTATTGCAGCCAATAAGCCTGATATCGTACTGGTAGACCGGTCGGAGCGCCAAGCGATACTCGTTGACGTCACTATCCCACATGATGCTAATCTTGTGAAGGCCGAGATGAACAAGCTTAGTAAGTACCTAGACTTGGCCCACGATATAACTGCCATGTGGGATGTGGATTCGACGATTATCGTTCCGATAGTCGTGTCAGTGAACGGACTGACTCAGCGAAGAGCCTCAACCAACACCTTAAGAGACTTTCGCTAGGTTGCTGGATCAAGGGTCAGATTCAGAAGGCGGTGCTCCTGGACTCGGCGCGCATCGTCAGGAGGTTCCTCTTTCTGCATCCCTAGCCACCGACCGCTTGGGTTCTGCCCCGCGGTTTGTGGTTCTCCGTTTTTATATGTTTTTACTACAATGTTTTGATGTATTTTATATTGAATTTGTAGCGAAAAATTTATTTAAGTGAGATTATACAATAAATGAAGTGTAATAATAATAAAGCTATAAGAAACCTGTGACCCCCAGGACCAACAGCAAATGAAACAAGAGCAGGCCGCTACCAGTCGCCTCGGCCGCCGCGATCACCTGTGTGACGAGGATGACCGCCGTCGGATGGCCACCGCGCTGGGAGCCTACTTCGCAAGCTGCCGGGCTGTACCCGGTCTATGCCCCGCCACCGACGACGATATAGTGCATCACATAGACCATCATCATTCATACATCATCCCGCAGGGCGCGCTTGTGGCGACCGTTCGGTGCGTGGTGACACCGCGGAGCCCCATTACTCCCTGGGGTCGACGGAGACCCCTAACCCTCGGCTTGCCTTAGCCGGCCGGTCGGAGGTGGAGGCGCAAGAACGGAACCTATGCTCCGATGGTGGAAGTGTTAAAGGCGTTAGCGTTTAGTGAAACTGCAGCACACCTCTCGACACCCTTTAGCCGTTCACACCAACGTTGCCTCTACGCTGCCTATCGTTGGCGGCACTTATGGGGCCCGTTTAGTGGACGGCAAGTCATCACCTGCCTATGATTTGATTTGAATTTGGGTCAGAATTGGCAGGTGCCGTTTCATCCTACATAGCCCAGCAACCATTTCTTTAGCATTTACTACTGCAATAGTCCAGATTATCACCCAATATATCCAATAGTTTCATCATTCACCATCCACGAAAAACCGTTTTTTATATATTGTATTGTACAAAAAGACCTCTTAGTGTTAGCTTCGGCTCCACTAATGTCTATAAAGGCTCCAGGTATAAGCCTGAGATTAAAAATAAATAAAGATAATAATAATATTTAATTCAAATGTATAGTATGTAGGACACTATGACTCAATTTTAATCTAGGTAGATACACGAGCTTGTTATTCTTATTACTCACTAATGTTTAATTAGGTAGGTAGGTTGTAAGTTGATTCACAAACAAATAAATAAATAAATAATGCAGGATATTTTCACATAGCATAATTTAGCCCCGAACTAAGCAGAGCTTGTATTATGGGAACTACATGACTGATATACTACTTATATGCATTTTTTTTATAAATACTTACATATTATATATAGGAAAAATATCCAGACCCGAGTTAAAATTTTCAGATACAAACATTTGTCCTGTGGCGGGAATCGAACCCGCAACCTTCCGCGTCTTAGGAGAGCCTTCGCCCACTGCGCCACAGAGGTCGTCAAAACCAAACAAAAATTCCTGCTGTTTTTGTCCAAGTGGCCGATACTGATCCTAACTTCGCAAGCACCTGTAAAATAGGTATATAAAGTTGTGCAGCATTGTAGTATATTTATATCTAACTTTCTTTATAAGAATGATTTCTTGTATATACTCACGTAAGATTGAAGATACTGCTCCAAATTATTACTCATTCATAATTTCCAGCCCTCCTTTGAGCTATAATCGACGGAAAATCCATGTTCCTGACGCTGGACACTGACGGTGGACCCTAAAGCAGGACCCAGAAGCGGACGACCTGAAAGCCGAGGACTCTGGCTAGCCTCATACTTCCGCTTAAACCTCACCTGCTGGGCTCTGAAGACTGAGATCTAGCTGCGATCAGTCTGTCATCAGGGCGGGTCAACTTCCTCCCCGCCCTAAAGACATTCTCCACAACTCTTAACCACATCATTTCTTCAGGTCAACTCCACTTCATCTCCAGTCAACGCTTCGCTCCGCACCCATCGGTCTTCTCTGCGCTATACTTCGGTATTACGTCGCGTAGTGTCCATTAACTCATTATTTATTATTAGGTAGGTAGGATATAATTTTGAATTAAATAATTTGTTAAAAATCTCTAACACCATTTCCTTTCTTAATTAACTTTCAGCTTACAGCCCTCCTCTTCAAAACCTAGGGTAGGGCTGTAACGCGACAGCATATTTAATAGTGGCGCATTGAGTGTGCATGTTTGTTAAAAGTGTTGAGGTATGTGTAGTTTCTGTGTAAGTATGTGTAGGTTTGGATGTGTACTCAAGATGTCAATTCATACATTCGCCTCGATTCTGTAGTAAACTGACTAAACTAAATTTAAACTATCGCTATCTTTTACTGCTATCAGTAAAAGATAGCGATAGTTTAAATAGTATCAATAGTAGTAATAGTAGTAATAGTAATAGTTTTAATAGTGCAAGCAAGAAAGAGATAGCTACAATTTTAGTGCTGTCAAATTAGTCAGATTTAAGTTTTCTATACAAATTTCGTCGTGATATCAAAACATGCTCACTATAAACACGAAGAAAAGCGGCACGTGAACTGATTTGTCAGCAGCACACATCACTAAAATTGTAGCTATCTCTTTCTTGCGTACACTATCAGTAAAAGAGTGCGATAGTTTAAATTTAGTTTAGTCAGTGTACTACAGAATTGAGGCCATTATAATACTATGTAGGGCATGGTAGGTGCTTAACGGGACATTACCTTAAAACATTTTACACATTTTAAGATTCGAACAAATCTTTAAGTAGGTCTAAAGAGCTTGGTTTTAGATTATGTTTATGAAACTATCTAGATTCCATTAACATAAAATGGATAGAGTTGGCCGAGTATCGGGAAGGTGGAGAAGACTTTTGCTCAGCATAGAACTAGTAAAGATAAGAAAAAGCAAAATAAATAGGTATGCCAGTAAAATAAAGCTCGTATTTCACAAAAATGTATAAGCTAATGATTGATATGTGAAGCCATTTCTACAAATGTACCATTATAAAATACTGGCAATGAGGTCATGTATACCTGGTACGTTGTTCAATTTATATCGTTGGTAATTTCTGAACTTGTAAATTGTCAGTGAATACTAGTACGACCCTGAGTCAACATGAAACGTGACCAGTAGAATAAACATGTCTCTGGTTCGCAAAACAGTTCCGATGTTTTATGCGTTTTATAAGTTCTATAAATTATGAATAGAAGTTCTATTTATTTTGTATGGTCTTAGTTCACGTCTTTTGCATTCCTATCATTCTATCATAAATCTACCTTGGTGATTAGAGCAAACGATGGAAGTAATTAATTGTTTTCATATCCAAATTTTGAAATGCTTGTTAAATACATCCATAACTGTCCATAAACTAATTTTTTGCTCTCAGTCAATTAATATTTTAAAAGCCCTTTTCATCTGCTTGCCTGATTTGGTTCTAAGGTACTTAGTTATTTAGTACCTAAATTAAAATTATCGTCGTTTGTTATCATTTAAGGATATACTTATAAAAGATAATAGGACGACAGACTGGCCACTGAGACTTGTTTGATTTATTAAATGGGCATAAAGTTTCGTGTATGTTCAGCTATATGACATAATTGTTTGAGTACGTGTTTACGAGTACCAGAAAGTATATAACGGCACTATCCAGAATTTCCTAACGCTTGAACAATATGGCGTAACGAATGGACTAACATCTTGGCGTTACTTCCAAACCAATTCCAGGGGGTCTAGACAAATAGCACTTTCTGTTGGCGTTAACGCCTGCGGAATGATTGATATGGAAATGATATTAGCTGTGGAAATGTCACGTGACAGCTGCCAAGTTTTACCTTGACAAATTTGCGTTAGCGTGAAAGGAAAAGTAAGCATGAGGTATTTGTATAGACCCCAGGCACTAAGATCTTAAAAACTGAAAATTTATTATAAATATCTGCGGTTATAAGAAATACCATTAAAGAAATTGTAGTTACCTATACTATAAATAGGTAGTGGCTATGCACCTAGATTATTTCAGAGAAACAGGTTTTTATGCTTTCTATTCAGCTGATGAATCCAATCTAATTCAGATTGCCGGTCGGGAAACTTCGAGCCTCGAGTGCATGTTGCCAGTGATGACATATGACACTGAGACTTGGTTGCTTATTTGGAGTTTCATTACGTGAACTCCGAAATGAGGAAATCCGTATAAAAACCAAAGTCACCCACAATGCTTATAGAATTATCAAGCTAAGGTGGCAATGAGCAGGCCATATAGCTCGCAGAACAGACAACTTTTGGAGAAGAAATATTCTCGAATAACAACCACAAACTGAACGATGCAGGCCCCCTACTCGATAGACCGAAACCATCTCAAAGGTTGCAGGAATTCCGTGGATGGAGGTGGTTCAAGATTATTTATCATGGCAATCTTTGGAGGAGGCCTATGTCCACTGTCCAGCAATGGAATTCTACAGGTTGTTATGATGATGAGGTTTCTGTTTGGTTAGGTATTCATCGTTGGTTAGATCGGAGTTTAAGGTTTTTGAAGAGTTCTGACGTGAACACGATTGCTTCTTGCAGCTTCAGAGAGTAGATGCTTCCTCGAGCTCGTTTTCTCCGCAAAAGATAATGTCAAAGTTGTTGAAAAAACACAATACCATTGGAAACATCATCGTGTTACAACTTTAAATGTAAGCTGTTGAATATGTTTCAGTCACTTCTTATTTATATCAGGTATTACCAAGCACGAGTTGCCACGAAATGGATCGCGTCTTCGCTTTTTGATAAAGTGAAATGCGTATACCTACGAGGTATTAGAAGCATTTGGAAGGTGTCTCAGCTGAGGCGGAGGCGAGAGCGGACAATAACTTCCGATAACGTCTGCAACCCCGAACGATCAATCTTATGGCTATTACGATGCTTTAGCGCCTTGATGTATTGTTTCAGCCTCAATAAAGTTTTGATGAATTTTCGTGTTCTCCCTCGGCCTTTGTTGAAAATGAGGCGTCGGATATTGATGAGTAATTTGACGAAGGAATAACGACCCCGTAATTATTTAGAAGTTGGTAATCATGTACCCTGATTTCATATTTACTTTATAGAGGTACAATAGGTATAGGTACGTATCTACTCGGAAGGTAGTTTTCCAATTTTAAATTCAATTTAATTTAATTTATATACAATACAGTGTGTCCCGAAAAACGTATACTAATCCCGAACGGGTGGTTTCAACCCTCGAAAATGAGCATTTGTGTAGGTACAGTTCTTAGGAACTTTTATTTTTAGATTTCCATATAAAAACTTTTGTGCAAAAAAAATTATAACCCTAAATTTTGTCAACACCGTCGTCCTACCTATATTGATAGGTAAAGGTAGCAGTTGAACTTATCGACAATTGTTTTGGGGTTCATTTTTGTTATGAAATTTGAAACCCCTTTTTATTTTGACATGAGCCGCGTCACTGATTATTACTTAATTATCCTGACTTCTAAGTTTCTTACTGGGTTAAGGTATGTTAGCCCTGAAAAGAATAGTACTCCATAGTGAAAGAAAGATTAAGAACAGAGGCTTCTTTTTGGTTCAAGGATATCATGATCTTAGTTTCTACAAGCATGTTTATAAGGGCGAATTATGGCTACTAAATGTAGGTACTATAAGTAATATATCTCGATGTTGTATATTTCAAAACTTAATAAAAAATTGTTCATATTATATTTATCTTATTATTTAGTTCAAGTTTGCGTCATTAGTTGATAAGTCTTAGGACCTACACAATGTTAACATCTAATATGAACTATTTTCAAAAATAAAAAAAACACTTGGCTTCAATCACAAAGCGGACTCTATGATTTAGACTCTTTAGTATCCTATTTTCATTTTGAGGGCAATGGCCTCATGTTTTGTTAATTTTAGGGATCTGCTAAGAGCAAGTAGGAATGAAACTTTGATGATTATTTCTTGAATGAAAAACATGGAAATCCAAAAAGTTGTAGATCAATCAATGTTCCCCAGCATGGTGTCAATGACCTCCTTTCGGTATTAAATACGCATATTACCAAAACCTGTATAATGCCGAAAGGCAAAAAGTCAAATAGTCATTTCGTTCGTAAAATGATACTGGCCTCTTGCTCTTTCTGAACATTCATTTTAAAAAGAAAATAAAACATAATAAACAATTGAAAATCGCGCGTATGCGTATTGCTTTCTATTTGTGTTTAATATCTACTCTAAATTAGTGACAGTGTAGATTTGATGACGCCGCCAGAATCAAATGAAACTACCCAATGAGTTATTGAGAACCTATTACCTGAGAGATCCATAAATACATATACCTCTATAACAAAACAAACGAGGTTTTCCACGTTGGTATAGTATAAGCACTATGTATCACTCGGAAGAAAGCTCGGCTGAGCCGCAGGCCTCAAATTACACCCTCTTTGTTAAACAGTCACTTTCTCCTCTCGGTGAAAAATGTATTATAATGCAATGAACATTTATAAAATGTATGCTAGGAGAAGTCGTATGATACGAAGTAATGAGGAAATAATATGTATTACAAACATTCAATCGTCATATACATAGGCCTCACCCTAGGATCCTCTGTAACGTGGGTATCAGGAACTACGAGTATCATGGTACCACAACACCTGGAACAAATATCTGCAGAACATACAAAAATATGTCCTGCACATTCGATTCCCGAATCGAAATGGCACCTGTCACTTCACAACCGGCTACTCACCCGCTTCGCCTTCGTGGTCGTTATGAGGCCCAGTTGTCGCCTTAGTAATTGATTCTATACATTTAAAGTTTCAAACAATGATGTCATCGAAGTGATTCATAAATTAAGGACCGTGTACCTACGACTGTTTGATGAAGCTGACTAGAGTGTAACAATGCATCTTGGTTAATGTCGTGTAACCGGTTCCCTAGGTGCTTCGCTCAGTATAGTTCGTAGAACTAGCAAGAGAGCAATTAACCAAAACATTATTATATTCGAGTACGTTCTGAGATGTCTTACCTACGATATAAGGATGGCATTAGTCGAACAAGAAAAAGCAAAAATCTATAAATTGTATAACTTGACAACTCATATAATTCAGATATGAGTTCAGGGAAAGCAAAAATATTTTTTAATTTGACTTTAGCATAACAATGTCATACTGTGAGAAAGCAGAGATACGCGTGAAAATCTGCTAACACTTTAGACGGAGAGGTCGCGTCGTGCGCTTCTGCGAGCGATAATATTTCATCCATGCGCCATGATTCGCCGCTTAAGCGCGATAGGGAAATCGTAAATTCAAGGGAAAGAATTTTCTTTATAGTCTCCTAAAAAGTTTCCACACAAGCACGTATTTGAACACAAGAGGCAACGTGAGAGCAAATGGCACCGAATTGTAATATCATCCGTTTTTGTAGACACCCCTACTTTTCAAATTTTCTTTTACAATGCGACGAGGTAATATGCGTTTTATTGGATCGTTTTTCTTTTGAAATAAAATGGAATTGTTGTTATAAGAAAACGTTTTGGACAAACATCGTTGGCTTTTCATAAAAACGTGTTTTGTACAATTTGAATGAAATAACCTTTAGCGAAATAACAAAGGTGCTAATTCTGTATATTGTGTTTCTAAGTTATATTATTATGTGACTAACTTGTTTAATAGTCCAAGTTCTATCAGGTATAGTAGAAGAAACCTAACAAATGTCTGTTAAGGTTTTTTTGCGTTTACAGCTCTCGAACATGAAAAATACAATACTGCTCTCAAACATGTTCTTATGAATGTAATAGTTCTGCCCCCGGTTTTGCATGCTTGGTACTCCGATAAAGTAATCAGTATTTTTCAGGTTGAATGAATTAATAAAAATACATGTACTTACACCTTAAGCAAATAAAACGTATCGTAGTTAATGTATAATTGATATAATCGCTTTGGAGCGATCTCTTCCAGACAACCTCTGTTAAAAACCAAATTACCATTTTATATGTAAGCAAAGCGACACCTTCTTGTAGTCTTTATTGTAGTTTCGGAAACTGCAAAGTTTCCCCTGTAGGTGGAGGCTCGGCGCTTCGAGCCGAAACATCCCAAGAATTTCGACTAGGTTGATAACGATCTCGTGTCTTAGTTGGTATAGCCCTCGCGTACCAAGTGGGAGGCCGGGAGTTCAAATCCTGCCGAGGTTTAATCTTTGGTATATTACAAAGTCTTGTGATTTGTTTAAATTAATAAAATACAGATACACACAATCAAAACGCACTACAAGCTTTTTAAATTAATCATTGGATATAAGAGAGGTGCCAAGCTTACTAATAACTACCTAGGGTATAAATCGTATTGTTTAAAAAAAATATTTGCGTTAACTCTACAATCAAGTTAAAATATTGGCTAAATATAATTAAATATAATTTATAAATATACTAAATATAATTTATAAATATACTATTAGTAATAAAGTAACAAATATAATTTAATTATTTTATAGATTTTAGTGCGTGATATGTGTGTTTACTATAACTTTTTATTTTTTACTTTTTAGTTTTCTTGAGGCGTTTACTAGAAGCCAGTGAAGAGTTCTACTACCCACCTCCTGGCTTCGTCATCAGACTCTCGACACCAAGTGCAATATATTGGACTCATCATAATTACTCATATGACACCAAACTAAAGGAGTTTACTAGTAGTGACTGAAGAATTCCACTATAAGTACATCTCCTGGCTCCATTATCAGACCATCGTTACCAAGCCCAATCTATTTGAATCGTCAAAACAAACCATATGAGCCCAAACTCGAGAGGTTTCTAGTAGCCACTGGAGTTCCACAAGTCACCTCCTGGCTCCATCATCAGACCCTCGTAACCAAGTGCAATATATTGGACTCATCATAACGAATCTTATGACCCCTTACTTGAGGGGTATACTAGTAGCCACTGAAGAATTCCACTATCCACCTCCTGGCTCCATCATCAGACCCTCGTTACCAAGCCCAATCTATTGGACTCATCAAAACGAATCAAACCTAAACTCGAGGTTTACTAGTAGCCACTGAAGAGTTCCACTATCAAGCCCTGGCTCCATCATCAGATCAGCTCTAAAATACCAAATTATAGTATTGTCATCCAAAGTACATGTCATAAATACATAGTTTTAATTAGATATGACATAAGACTTGGTTAAAATTCCAAGATTTAATAACATTGTTTGTTAGTTAGTGAAGATAATAATAAAAGCGTGTTAAAACCAAATAACCAATGTCTGTTTTATTGTTATTGTCAGTGATTGTTTTACTATCTTCAACTAGATCGACCTCATTTACTCTGCCACAGTTTGAGTTGTTACGTATTCGTTTACTTCTGTGCAGTTAGCAAAAAGTGACGTTTGAAATGGGAGCTAGTTCGCGCCGTCCAATCCGTTATAGGCTGCGGTTAGGCGCGCCTGACAGACCCACGATCCGTTGTGGGCTGGTGCACGATACACTTTTGAATAGAGCTTTTGTTTCACAGCGAAAAATGCTCACGTAAAAGCTTTATAGACCAATACAATAACTTACGGTTGGGTCTAAACTCTGAAAATTGAATTTGTGATATTTTCTGTGCACATAATAGGTGTCTATTTGGAACTTCAATAGATTGTTTTTTATTGATGGCTGCTGAGAAGTCGTCTGCAAGAATGCGGATTTTATTCCTGAAAACTTGTATTATTATTCTTAATATTATTAGGATCGAGATAAGATATTTTCCAGATTCACATTGATTTGGCAGGTTTTACGTTTATTGGAAGAATTTATACATATTGAAATATGGAAGTTTTATTTGAGATACGGGTTACGTTGGGTAACCGGTGCCGTCGCATATTCAGCATTATTTTAGGGCTACTGGTTGAAGCGACGCGTGACCAGAGGGGCCAACGCATATTATCTGGGGCCAACGCATTAGCATTGCCATTCAGCGTGTCGATGCAGCCAGCATATTGAGAACACTTCGTTAGGTTATAATCTGGACCTATCTATAGATCATTTGCAACGGTAACTAGTTGTTTCATCTGTTTTTTTTTGTATAATACCTAGTTTTATGAATAGATGTATATTTATATTATTATAAAAATAAAGTATCAGGTAATGGTTATTCCATCAGAAGGTACCTTATTGGTAAGAAAGATGTCGTCGTTGGACTTGCACAGTTGCAGAAGTTTCTGATTTAATGTAGGTAATAATGTAGACCATATTTATGAACTAAGAACCTACGTGTTGAATAGTTAAACAACTCGAGAGCACGAACTTTGCCTGTGTTTGACAAATGTATTTTGGGAAAAGTATGGAAAAGACATGACTGTTGATTGTTTTATTCGATAAATAGCGACCTCGGTGGGGCGACGCGGCGGGCTGAGACGCAAGGGTTCGTTTCCCGCTCTAGATATATATATTTGCATGTTCTGCAGAGATTTGTTCCGGGTATGGATATTGTGATAACACAGCACACGTAGGTCCTGATACTCACGACACAGGGAATCCTTGTGTGGGGTTAGGACTACGTATTTGTTTGTTAACTGTAACAAAAATAACAAACGTAAAAAATATTCATAATGACAAAATAATAAATGTGAACCAGAGAAATAAAGTAAATACCTGTTTGTCTGCTTGTACGTGTACATAACACGCTGTTATTATTTATATGCCTTTCTTTAATTTAATTATCCTACTACTATTATAAACGTGAAAGTTTGTGAGGATGGACGATTGTTACTCTTTCATGCAAAAACTACCTACTATAATAATAATAATAATAATTTATTTATTTGACCATAACTTGCTTAAGGTAACATTCCATGTACTACATGCTAAGTAGGTAGGTACTAGTTATTAACTTATTAGTAAGTATGTCTTGATACCTTGGCTCATACAGATGGTAAGTATCTATGTTAACTGCGATCACAGTCATGACACTATAGTAGCGAGTACATGACCGAGCTCTAACTCCTAACTGAACGTATTTTGATGAAACTTTACAGTAATACAGATTATACATCTGAATTACACATAGGCTACCTTTTAATATTTAAACCACTTTTTAATTTTCCGGTTACTACATAGACGAAGCCGTAGGCAGAAGCTAGTACATTACTAATGAATAATTTATAAACAACAAGGTGTAGCAGGTGAATGCCCCAAAATGTGATTAATATAATACTAGGCTCTTCATTAAATTTATCATTTATGAAAGTACTGGCTTATCAGTATTAAAGATATTCTGAAAATAGTAACCTACTTCACTTTATCCACAAATCAAAATGAGGAATAACAAATTACATCTTTGTTCATTTGAAATGTCACGCCTACATTAAAATGTCGATGTAGAAACATCAATCACTCTTACCTGAAGAACGTTCAATTCCCTAGAGAGAGCAGCCTTCAGTCAAAAACCATTTGCTCGAGACAAAAACAATATCTTGCTACTTATAGAGAAGACATCTGGAGTATTCTTTCCACTAAGAGAAATAGGTATTAGAAGATTGATTGAACTTTCACATTGCATAAAGTTGAATTGAATTGCTATACATGTAATAGGCAGAAAAAATATCAGTGAACGCATTCAGTAGATACTCTTATATTCTTATACAAAATTGGGGTTTTTTTATTATGTTTATAATGTTAATAAGTATGGGCCTTGATAGAATTTAATAACAAATTGTATACACAGATAATTGATTACTAGAAATACTTTAAAAACAGAAAAAATAATAATAAGCTATCTAAATAATATTAAAATAGGAAAAAATACCCTGTTTTCTACCTGTAGTTCTTTCTATCACTACAAGTAGAAAACAGAGTTTAAGGCACCGAAAAGGGTTGACTAAAGGCCTTATTATATACGGCTATTTAGCTCATAGAATCGACAACTGCTGGGAAGAAACGCAGTGTAGGAAGCCCCTTCTATCGGATTGACCAATGATGTTACAAAGTTTGCAGGAAGTCGGTGGATAGAGGTAGCACAAGATAGTTCGTCATGATACTCTTTGGGGCCCTTGCCCTGAAGTGGACTAACTTCTAAAAGCTGCTGGTGATGATGATGATACAATGTAACGAAATGAAACAAAAACCATTTCAGTTCATATACCACGAAATTAAAATACTGAAGAGCTCTTTCAGCGTGAAGTTTGGCGGCTTCCATTATGAAGCAGCAGTGACACAGAATTAACAAAACTGATACTGACAATACGTGGCTATTGGCAAATCGGCCTAGTGTGCTGCCGGTGTGTGTGACTGGCGGATGATCAGCTTGTATTGATGGTATAACCACCTGTACGGCTATTTCGTTTTGTACCTTGGGTTCAGCCAAATCCGGGGTACAGAGGTAGGAGAGTAGTCAGTACGTACAACGTAAAATATAAAGTATTGCTTTATATTAATATTTTAAAATGAAAACAACGCGATGGAGGATTTTTAAAATGTGCTCCTAAAATTCTGAATTAATAATAATAATATATAATAATATGTCCAATATACTCGGATTAGGCGTTAGATCGATCATGCCGAGGTGCTCAATGCATGCCTGAAAAGCAAAGGTGCAGCCAAGTTTCAAGTCCAGCTGAATCGTTTCGAATACTTTTAAAAGACAAAGGTACAGATATAATAGGAGCAGACTACAACGACATTACTTTAGAAGTGATAAAGAAGTAAAAATAAATCTTAAAGTAATCTTAAGTGGCATAAATGCGTAAGGCATAAATGCATTTACGCATTCATGCCACTTAAGATTACTTTTAAAAGTACCTATGTCCGGTCCCGTATCAATATCGATGTAAAAATCTCATTTTTTCAGTTTATAATTATGCTATCCTATTTATACCTATTATAAATGCGAAAGTTTCGATATATATATATATATATAAGTAAAGTAATAAAAAAGTATAGATGATTGAATGTTTATTACTAAATATCTCAATAACGGCTAAACTAATTTAGGTGAAATTTGGATCAGGTCTAGTTCGTGACCTAGAATAACATATATAGGCTACTTTTGTACGGGTATGACGTGGGCGAAGCCGTGAGCAGAGGCTAGTCATGTATAAGCTTTGTAAGGTATGGAGTACAAACTTTTAAATCATTTATGAAAGCGGAAGTTATATTGTTGTTCAGTTTTATTTCACACACGGTTAATATCGTGATTGATTTCGAGGCTGGCCCTAACGATACATAAAATATTCTGACTCATTAAATCACGCGCCACGAGAGTGGAGAGCGCGTGAGAGCTCTTCAATCACGGCTCAATAAATATGTTGAGCATTCAAATTAATAACATCCTACGAATAGTATGCAAATCTATAAGTGTTATTGGTCTCTTTTTACCCGCGGCCCATGGAGTCTGGATGTGCATTATGTGTAAATAGGTTGTTTGTCTGTTACTGTTTTTACTAGAACTTCTTTGTGTATTATTTTGCCACATTAGATATTTTAATATTTTTATGAGTACCTATTACTTGACTGGTACCTAACTAACAAATTCACATACAAATCCCGTTTACCCTATCCTTCTCAAATTATAAATGCGAAAAGATGTATGTTTGGAACATCCGGACAATACGTTAATAATCTCCGTAACGACTGAAATGATTTGAATGAAATTTTGAATCCATATTGTACATGATGTCCACGCGGACGAAGCTGTGGACAGGATCTAGTTAATTGTAAAAATACTTAATTATTAATTTAGTAATTCAAACTATTTTTTCATTTAAAATTTCTTCGAGATAATCTATTATGAGTTATAAAATTATGCTTATTTAAAGATTTTTTATTGGTTCATCATAATACCTTTGCCTCGTAATAAATGACATTTAGATTACCAGTCAAAATATTATTCTTGGGCTATATTTACGAAAATAATAGATAAGTAAATGTTTATATTGATAAAAAATAAAAATTTAATAATGCTGGACATTTTTCACACAACATCATTTAGCCCCAAACTAAACAGAGTCAAAGGCAAAATTCATTTTTTCATTAAAATCACAAGGATCACTTTGAAACGTCGGTTTTATCTATTGTCTGTTCCTTGCGACCAAGCCAGAAATGAAAGGCAAGAAAACAAGGCTGGTTATTCTTTTAAATGATCCTTTTACAAAACAATAGCATTTTTATTGCATTTTAATTTACTGCATTTTTTATCGAGTTGGAGCGTTTTCAATCCCAAGAGTTTTTATCATCTAAATAATCAGATATTTTATAGTATGCCTTTTTATAAAGTTTTTGTTTAATTACGTTTTTAAATTTATTTATTGTCAATTTTTGTATATCTCTTGGGAGTTTGTTTTAAAAGCATACACCCTGCCCTTTAAACGATTTTCTAACTTTATGGAGTCTACAAGTGTGGCAATAGCGAGTTTATCTTTATTTCTGGTATTAACATTGTGATTATCGCTTTTTTTCTTAAACAAATAAATATTTTTGTGAACATACATCTGATTTTCATAGATGTATTGACAAGGGAATGTTATATTTATTTCTTCAAACTTTTGGCGAAGTGATTCTCTGGGGCCCATATTATAAATTGCTCGAACAGCCCTCTTCTGCAGCACAAAAACGGTATTTATATCAGCAGCACTCCCCCACAGCAGTATACCGTATGACATAATGCTATGGAAGTAGCTGAAGTAAAATAGTCTAGCTGTGTCTACGTCTGTATAAAGACGGATCTTTTTGACTGCGTATGCCACAGAACTAAGTCTCTTCGATAACTTATCAATGTGAGGGCCCCATTGAAGCTTATTATCTAGGGTGATACCTAAGAATACGGTGGTGTCCACAAGAGCTAACTCTTCATCTTTGATTTTGATATTTGCTTTAACTTGTGTAACATTAGGTAGTATAAATCTAATACACTTTGTTTTCTTTTTATTAAGTAGAAGATTGTTTACATTAACCCATTTTATATTATGGGAACTACATGTCTGATATACCTACTAATTATATACTTTATTTTTGTAAATTCATACATATTATACATAGAAAACACCCAGACCCAAGACAAATATTTGCAGATCATACAAACATTTGTCGCGCGACGGGAATCGAAACCGCAACTCAGGCGGGTTTTAACCTACTACGCCTCAGGGGTCGTCAAAATTAGGTTTTACTTTCTGAGTTGTTTTCACTGTCATGGTAACACCCCACTAGCATAGGGTGAATTAAAACATAATATAGTACTTAATCTATGGCTTAGTTGGTTGAAAGAAATCTTTCATTATATACGTATGATATTTAATAGGTATTGTAAGACGCGATACAGCGAAAACGAATTTATAATACCTATTTTTATCGTGAACCAGTGCTCGAGTCTCAGAACTCAAATTTACAATTCAATAGAAACTGCACAAGGCTTTGCATGCCAATACGTCCATTTGGTGCACATGCGATCGACTTCCCATTTGAAAGATGAATGAAATCATTCAAATGGGAAATTCGTTCATTCGAATACCACATGTTTATGCCGTTGCGGTATTAAATTTATGCATCAGATTCATAAGGAAAGTTGTACTTAAGACAGAAAAGGTAAAACCAAATCTGAATAATCAATTCGATTGCGGGGACAGTGGACGGCAATTGCCATGAGACCGTTATTCAATCGAAACGATATATCTCGTCAGTGGCTCCCGAACTGGAGCGTAGCGATAGCTGGCTCTGCAAAAGTTGGCACGGGTGGTAGCCGAGACCACTGCCAATTTCCATTAGCCCATCATCCAAAACGAAAAAATGCACAGACGATCATTTTTTCATTCAATTAAAATTGGCCACCAACCAAAACGGATCGACATTTTCGCCGTTTGATACGTTACTGCCGCTTGTCCCTTTATAATCGGCTGACCAATTATGCGGTTGATTTCACGGTTAATCTGTCAACAATAATCATACATTGGCGGGCTATACCCACATCATGCATTCCAAACCTTTTTTGTGTCATTTAATGCCATCAGAATAATGGCAATGTAAAGCATACGCTTACGTAGTTGGTTATGCATCAAGATTTTTTCAAATTTCTGAATCTCGGCACAGGGGATAAAATGGCAGAAAAATACTTCCTCTTATGAATTCTCGTTCCACCAACAGTAAAACGTAGATTTGCAAAATTGCTTCAATATACTTAGCGTACTGATTACCGGAGTCATATCCACGGCAGCATAGAAAATCCATAAGCTTTCAATATCGCAGAATTAACTCGGTTTTTGTTCCCAGTGGTTGCTTGATCTGAATATCAAAAATGTGAAAACGCTCGTCAGTATCCAAGACACGTATATCGGGACCCTATCACTGCGCTCTTTGCTTACTTGCTAGGCGCCATCTGCACATTCCCGCCTAATCCACTATCGTATTTGATTATATAAAAATATAGCACACGTTGCCTTTTCGGCGTTATGCTTGGAGGGGTTTATGTATGAAGTCCAAAATGCTTTCAGATTAAATTTTGTTGACTTTTTATTAAGTAGTTCAACGACTACAGTTTAGTAGTATTTTAAATAGGCACCGAGTGAATTTTATTTAATACGAAAAAAATACACTGTCTGTTCTATATTTAAAAAAAAAATACACTCTGTTCTAAGAATCGGACAAGATACTCAAGAAGATTGGCACACCGAAGAGGCCCCTAATGGCCTCTCGACGGGTCCTCACAGGTACTCCAGGACACTTCGTTACTGGGATTGTACTATAGCCTTCATGTACTATGAATAACCTAAATGGAAATTTTGGTAGGTATTTGCTTTGAAGTGTTGGATTCACGTAATGCCCAAAGTTTTTTGCGCCACCTGTGATAAGGTTCTCATGTGAAAGTTAGCAGCATGAAAAATCAAATATGTATGTACCTATGCGCTTGACGACCTCGCACGTGACCTAACACTAGGATTCCCTGTGTCGTGGGTACCAGGAAATACGAGTGCCGTGGTACCACAACGACTAGACCCGGGACAAATATCTGCAGAACATGAAAACATTTGTTCCGCAGCGGGAATCGAACCCGTTGCGTCTTAGCCGGCTACTCACCCGCCGCGCCATTGAGGTCGTCTAAGATGTTGACTTGAATAGAGTAAACTTGACTGAACTCGAGTCAGGGGTTTTAAACTTACATAGATTCGGCACTTTATAGCTTTCTGGAAAGTGCAGAATGTAGGGGAAATATTATAACCTCTTGATGTTAACAGCCATTGTATAAAAAGCCATAAATAGTTAAATAAATAAAATAAAAATATAAATAAATAATGCTGGACATTTTTCACACAGCATCATGTAGCCCCAAACTAAGCAGAGCTTGTATTATGGGCACTCCATTATTGATATACTACTTAGATACTTTTTTTTTTGTAAATACAAACATATTATACATAGAAAACACCCAGACCCGAGACAAATATTTGTAGATCATACAAACATTCGTTCCGCGACGGGAATCGAACCCGCAACCCTCTGCGTCCCAGGCGGGCTTTCGCCCACTGCGCCACAGAGGTCGTCGAGTTGTTATTTATGTTATTTTATTACAATTTGTAATAGCTTACGAGTAACTTACCAGGTTTTAAATAATAAAGACTTTCAGCAAAAAAAAAATATGCCACTTCTGTGTTTTATTACTTCGAAACTTTGTCAGAATCCGTAAAAAGTCGTCACAAACAACGTTTAATAACAGTTCTGAGGTTTACACAATTTTGTGTATGTAAAATTCAGAATGTTTAGTATTTTACTCGTGTAAAATTGTATTTCAGTATATACAAGGTGTCTCGAGTATCTTATTTGATAATTTCATGTTGTTAATTTTTGAGAATTAAGATGCTATGTTTTTGAGAAGGAATTGATACTTGTTATTCCTTTGCAATCGGTTTCTTAAAAATATGAATGTTTTTTTTTCATTTGTCGGGTTTTAGTCCTGACTTAGACTAGCAATTTAAAATATTTAAATGTTAGATTACTTTAACTAATAAAGGAAAGTCTCCATGGAGTAAAACTTCCTAACTGCAATATTTAAAGTACTTTTCCTCCATGTAACATGGCCGCGGAACACACTGTATAATAATGTACCATAATATCCTACTACTATTATAAATGTGAAAGTTTGTGAGGATAGATATTTGTTACTCTTTCAAGTAAAAACTACTGAACGTATTTTGATGAAACTTTACAGAAATATAGCTGATACATCAGAATAACACATAGGTTACTTTTCATCCGGGTACCACGCGGGTGAAGCCATGAGCAGAAGCTAGTATAAAATAACATTCAGTGTGTTCCATTAAAAGTTGTTATTGTAAATTGAAAATACACACGATTGGACAATTTCATCTGGAGTGTGATAGAGTGGCAACAAATATTAATAAACGTTGATGCATTTAACATTTATTTGGTGTAGCTGTATGATTAAAAAAACCACTCACGAATAGTATTCCTCATGATGGACATCCTCAGATACATACTCAGTGCATAGAATCTATCTCTTAATTCTATGCACTGAGTATCCTCAAAGATAAAAATATATTTGAGGATACAAAGTAGAGGGTAAACCCCTACTTATATTTTAAGCACATCTTTTATTTTACTTTATTATGGTTATCTAACAGCGTAATGTTATGAAACAATAAGGCCAAAACAGGGTTACACAAAATACAATATACATTTTAACAATCGTGTGAAACTGATGTTGAATGAACAAAAATAATAATGGTGAGCTAAAAACAAGATATAAGAAAAATAAAAGTATTTTACTTCCGTGGCTTTGTGACTATTATTATCATTAATAATGATCATAATCAGCTTCCAGCATGCATAAAACTCAGTAAAACTAAAGTGATTTTTCTAACCAGAGCTTCGCATAGATATCACACGAGTTAGTTTCATGTCCGTCCATGTTGTACATTCACATGTCATGAAGGTTAGGTACGTTTTATCGCCAGTGGGGCACTTGTTTGTAATGTCGACGGAGATTGAATTAGGTTTGTTAAAGTATCATAGGATATTAATTGTTTTATTACATCTGGGTATACACAACATGGAAGCCAATTTACCACTATGGCACCTATAGCACGAGTAATTTTGATATATTGGTGATTCTCTTGGAGTGCGATTACAATAAAAAAAACAATGAAGATCTTAAAAATATGCTTTTAACATTTAGTTGAGCACAACACTTGCAACATTCGCGTATTAAGTAGAATGTCGCGGGTTCGATCTCCGCCGAGATTGTAATTTTTGGAATGTTATTCAAAATCTCCTGATTTCCCATGGGTACATAGAACATCATAGTAGCTAAAATACTGAAATAGTTATAGTAGAGTCATTCGGGTCAACTGTGCGCACTTTTCACTTTAAAATCTCACTATGCCCAAGATATAGGATTTAGCAAGGTGAAATTATTGTTTTTATGTAAAAAAAATATTAGTCAAACAAAAATTGAATAATTTGTACTGTCATTTATTTATATTTATGCAATAAATGCGTTTTAAGAGAAAAAATCGGTATGCGCTCACTTGCCTCGACTTCCGGGAAAGTGTACAGGGTGCGTACACTTTACGGGGTAAGTAAACGCACGCTGGGTAAGTGTTCGCGATACAAACTACTTAAAAGCAAATTACACTTAAAAGTTTAAAAATATTAAAATTTCGAGAACAATCAACATGTAGAGATGGAACCCAACCACTATAACGTTAAATAAAATGTAATAATAATTATAAAAGAATATTAGTAAATAAATAGTCTTAAATAGTCAGTTAACATTTGTTTTACGAATACCCTGGTTGTCAGTCTGGAAATAAACGCTCTTTGTATCACGTCGTGCTTTCTATTTAGTTAGTAATAATAAGTAAATACAGACCAGGTATAATTATGTCTCTATATTATAGAATAAATTTTAAATAAATAATTCCAACGGCAGCTGCAGCAGATCTTTTGCTTTTTCCATTTTGAATTAGCTTTTTGGCTTCTGAGATCGTTCGCTCGGAAACTGGTGCGATATCGGGTTTTTTACGGATTTAATTACGTGACATTATGAAATAATACTGAAATAAAAATACAATTAACATCACAGCTACATAACATGGATAAGTGTACGAGTGCGCACACTTACCCGAAATGGACAAATTACGGATGAATACACACAAAAACAGAAGATTGATCAACGCAACTTGAACTTTCTTTTTCATAATATGCGCAGATATGTTTTGAATCCATAGCAAAAGACTTACCAATATCGGTTCAGGAACTGAGATGCTACACACCTTGTCAAAATTCCAAAAACTAACATTGAAGTGCTAAAAAAAAATTTTCTTTATAAAACTTTATATACACACAGCATGGTAATTGGTCAAGCGACGCGTCGCAACTAGTTGTCTGCCTAGACGTTGCCAACCTACCAAAACAAACAATATACCTCACGCGCTCCGTTCCGGAGATAAAAGCTATGCGTACACTTACCCACCGCGCACAGTTACCCCGAATGACTCGAACTTATTTTTGTGCTACTAACTGACATGAATTTTTCGGGGTTTTTGGATTTTCACATTGAATACAACAGACGTTATTATACATGTAGGTACAATCTTAAAAGTAGTTATCATATTTAAATACTGTTTAATCCTATATGGACAACATTAGTACCCAAACTAGGATGCCTGTGGTATGGCGTACTAATGCCCTCCGCCAGACAAAGTTGTGTGCATGTATATATAATTGAAGTGAAAGTGTGTATGGAAGTATGTTTTTTTACACGATTTCACGCGTACAAAGCTGCTGGCAACAGCTAATTAATAATAATATGTTTTATTGCCTTTGAATTGGCCATTTGTTACTTACAAAGAACATAACAATTAGGTTATAATACTAAAATATTTAAGAATCGTACCATAGGTGAGCTCTGTTCACTCTAGTGTGTTACTCTATGTAGGACACTAGTTACTGCAAGCGCCCGAAGATAGATGTTATTGCTGGTATGTTATACTCGTACATGTTTTTCAAATGTCAACCGAATTGAATAAATCGTTATGAAGATTATCATGCGCAATTCTAGATGGAGATAACAATCATATTTTGTTTTGCATTTATAATTCGTGAAAATATTACCTTTATTTTAGTGCAACCAAAACACTTGCTTATAACACTCCAATGATCAATGTCTTTTCTGAGCTCAAAGAGAGCCCTGCTTAAAATATTTGTCTAATACGAGTAAAGTTCGGATCGTTTAAGCGTGCCTACATCTATTAAACAACTTTATTAGGTTGGTAAATATATAGATTGTTTGAAAACTTTGTGCGTTTACTAGCTGAGATATTACAGTGTTAAACTTTACTGCCGATTTACAACCACTATTCACATTATTAATTTTGAATCTAATCAAATTTAATGCTCTGTGTATACGGAGATGAAAATACAATAAAGTGAGGTTGTGTAAACCACCCGACTAATAAACAATATCGGTCCTATGGCAGCGGCCGTTATTACAGGATATTAATTTGGGTTAAATGTAATGTAGGTAGTTGCACCTATCCATGATGATATTAATTTGTAAACTTTATTTCAAAATATGACTACCTTTTATAATGGTTAAATAATTATTAATAAGGCTTAGCAATAAATACCTAAAAAATGACAATAGTTTTTAGCAAGTATAAAATAAATAAATATAAGATTTATTTTGTATCTTTGTCTCAGTGCGTCGGCGTATACGCGTGGTATTATCCCGTCGTGCATTAATGAATCTTACCACGCGGAAAACTTATTTGTAAGTGCTCTCAATAATTGGTGGTGAATAGAAAGTGAAAATATCAGCAAGTCCTAGAACCATAAACTGAAGACACATATATGAAAAGAGGCGCATTGAATCCTGGTCCTTTTAAAATTGGTTGCTAGGCCTCTCAGGGCAATTCAACATCAAAGAATTTAAGTTCAAAATGCATTTTTGTTGGTAATTAGAATACCTATATATTTTCATTTCGTTTATATTGTATATTATTCGCGTTATAGAACTTATACCTAATAAGTTGTTTTTTGATGGATGAGAGAGCAGACAAACTAAAAGTTTATTAAATGACAAGAAACATTTCTCTCAAAGTTTCTCAACTGATAATAAGTGTATAGTTGCGTGAAACGTGAAATACATTGCTTCGTTTTGTAGCGCACACAAAACTCTACTCATTTATCACTAAACTTTCTCAAAATGAATGATAACAACTTCATCTATATCAGGTGCATACAATCAACCACATAAACTTATATTACAGTATTACCTCTTCAAATATGACCTCATAAATGTACAATAACGCTGTTAATCTATCTACGAAACTGTTGTGCAATGTTTCATAGAAATTTAGATCAAATATGTATCTTTCACATTGTGCTCCGATCAGGTGCCGGGAACTTTTAATGAGGCAAATATGTATAACTTTACATCGATTGTATTTCCATAGTAAAAGTTGAGCTTTCGAATAGAACATTGCAATGAAGATAAACTTCAAATGAGATCGTATTCCTGTATATCGGTCGCAATAAAACTAGAATGGAATTGCAATAGAGGTGTGTTCGGGAAACTGTGAAACTTACGTATTTTTCATTGAAAGTTACGTTCGCTATTTCAAAGTTTTACTTTTTCAACAGTTTAGGATCTGCACGTCGTAAATGTAAGTTGTTTTAGTATTTGGCAATGGTAGTGATGCCTTTTGTTCGATGGTAATTTCGGCTACGCTTTCCGAATTCAGTGTTAGTTTTACGGCATCGCATGCGGGATGCGGGGTATAATTAGAACATTACGCGTGCCGGGTCCGAGCACAAAACTATCGACACAATGTAAATTTGCCGGCGGATGGGTGCTCGCATCTCAATAGGCCATAAACAACGCGACCGTGAATACAAATCGAATATTAGAGCGTGAGCGCACAACATTAGCGCATTTGATGTAGGAGATCACTGCCATATCACATAATGTGACGTTGTGGACCTTGGCTCGAGTTTGTCAAACACTAATTAGGTATTTCACGCATATGGCTATTAGTAGAAAAGCTACATTAGCAAAATAGGGCACGATATTTTCAATGACATTCCTTTATTTTCTGACACTTATCTTTCTATTTATCCAATCAGCCAATGTTGAGTTAACGCCTCTTTTCAATTACGCACAAGAAAACACACATATTGGCACAAGACCTTGTGCCAGCCAGATCCACTGCTCACCTACTGACCTCACAATGTCTCTCTTTTTATACAGAATACATAACCTATGGTGCAACGCCAAATTCTTAAAAACGATATGCGAATTTAATTAGTTTACTAAGCTTTATTTCGTATAAACGGTACGGTATAAGGTAGAAATAAATAATGTTATTTCTACCTTATGTTAAATGTTGTTCTTATATAACATGTCTAGGGCTCGCAGGTGTAAAACACTAATATCTAGTCTGTCGGGTGTATTGATCGGAGATCTATAATAAAAATAATAATGCTGGACATTTTCACACAGCATCATCTAGCCCCAAACTAAGCAGAGCTTGTAGTACTGGAACTACATGACTGATATACTACTTATATATATTTTTTCTTTTTTGTTAATACATACATATTATACATAGAAAAAACCCAGACCCGAGACAAATATTTGCAGATACAAACATTTGTCTCGCGGCGGGAATCAAACCCGCAACCCTCTGCGTCTCAGGCGAGCCTTCGCCCACTTTGTAGTTTTAAGTACATACATTGTAGTTTTATTTTTATTGTATGTGTATTTTTAATGTGATTAAGAAATGGATCTCGTGTCTATAATAAAGCAACTTATTTTTATTATTATTATATAAATGACATTCCTTATCTTTTTTTAAAATCCATTTCTTTAAATGATCATTTTTTTCGATAAACGAGCCCTACTTTGCAACAACAGCACGTGATTTCACGATCTGTGTTTTTTATTAGTTGTACCTCACCAAAATTAAAATGGTATTTCTCTTCAAAAACTTAAAAATAAATATTACTCTTCGTTTTCCCTTCACGGGAGCTAATTAGTGAATTAGATTAGAGGAATGACTCTCACAAATACCTACAGCGTATTATTTTATCCGAGGTATACGAAAACCAGACTTTAAAGTTTAAGAAGGTTTAACTACCGGACGGCAATATTTTATTTTATTTATTTATTTTTTGAACAAGAGAGGATTATAATATAGTTTTGTAGTGGCGGGGGGTGTACTTTATTAAATTTATTGAGCTGATCCTCTGTGACATCAGAATAACTGGCCTCAGCATAGTCATGGACAGGGAGAAGGAGAGATAGTGCTTTAATGCCAGTAGGTAGAAAATTACGTAGCCTCCTAAGCAAGCCGGCAGAAGTAAAAAGTTTCCGACTCACTGCATCTAGCTGTGGGCCTCATGACATGCAACTGTCAATAAAAACACCCAAGTTTTTGACGTGTTTGCTGTAGGGAACAATCACGCCGTTGAATTCTACTGTTCCCCAGTTAATTTTCACTATGTTACATGATGACTTGCGTTGTAGTCGGGTACTTTTATTCCGTAGGCCATGCTCCAGTGACGAATTCGTTTGAGATCACAGTTTGTACGGTTTATTGCATCAGCTAGGTCATTGAGTGGAGCTTGAGTGTAAATTTGGAGATCGTCTGCATAGAGATGATAGGAAGAAGTGAGTTGATGTGAGATTGAATTAATAAAAAGGACAAGTAGAAGAGGAGACAAGACGCCATCTTGCGGGACACCGGCTGATGTGGATCACCAGGATGAGAAGGAGTCGTCAATGGGAATCCGTTGCCGGCGCCCGTACAGATAATCGCAAAACTAATCAATCACCGATGGAGATATGTTAATTGAGCTTAGTAAGACAAGAAGGTGTCGAAATCATTGCTGACAGTGTTGAAAGCATTGCTGAGATCTAACAAGGTAAGGATAGTGAGTTATCCGATTTCTTTTGATGTCGTCAGTGATAATGTGAGGGATAATGTTAAGGAGGTGACAAATCATTGGAAGTCATTCCTCAATGATAGGAAAAAATCATATTCCGACTTATATTGCATTAGAGGAAATTGACATTATGCTCTTTTAATATCACGTCCTGTATATTGACTAAAGACAATAGAGAGATAGGAGTTGGCAAATAAGGAAAGATAGTTTAAGGTGGTATTTTTGTCATCCAAATCCATTTTGGACGACGACAAAAAGTGAAGGTTAAGAGAATCAATGTCGAGACCTTTGCAAAATGTGTTATGACGTGACTTGCAAACTTGTAGCGTTCTAAGAAATTTCCAGACTTTGGCTGGTTCTACGTTAGAGAAGCATGAATATGGTGACGCTGATCAATCCTACATACAATACAGCTATTACAGCGATTCCGAGCTAGAAAATATTTTTCTTTATTGATCTCATTACAACATCGTTTATATCTTGCTTTTGTGATAGCTTTTTTATGCATCAAGGATTTTATTTCGTCTGTGGGCCATGGGTTTGGGAGATGCTTAATTTTGGTAGCGCGGATCGGTGCATAGATGTCGAAGAGCTGTGTTAGGGTTGAATTGAAGATTGAAGCTTCTCGTCAATAGAATCAGTCGCCATTACTGGAAACTAATCGATGTTCTGAGCACCGCATTTCAACTTTCAACTTGAACGGTCATCAGATTAGATAAATAGGAATTTAATGCTAAGAGCAATTACATTTTAAATAAAAGCAATATCTAATTTTTGCATTACCACCGCTTTCTGCACGCGTTCACGTGGCTTAAAATATATAAACTCGATACTCTTATGAGGTCTAGTAGCTAAATTTTCCAAGAACAAGTCACACATCATATTCCGTCGACGAGAGAAAACAGATGGTGGGATTTCATTACAATATCTCAACGGTGCGGAAGGAGAATCGCAGCCAGGAGTTATAATGTTCTAGAGATACAAGAAGTATGGATATCCGCATTTACGTTTGGCAATGAGGAGTTTTTTTCACGGATTTTTTAATGCGGTGATATTATTGAATAATAAAAATGCTTCATTGACTCAGGTACATACATATATACACAGGATTAATAAAAATAGCAATTTAAAAAACTTTGATGAATTGGCTAATTCATTTTTTTTTTTTGCAAAGTTTTTTTGGTGATTTTCCGAGTAGTGAAAAAATCTAACAAAACACCCCAAAAAGTTTTAAAATTTGTATTTCAATAAAACTGTCAAAGAAGAATATCTCCTTATTTTTCATAATTATTGGAACTTAGAAGTGTCGATCTTCAAACTGAGTTTATTGAGGCGTCAAATCAAAAACCTCTTTTGATTCAAACGTAGTTCAAGTTAAGCAGAGTAAGTTTCGATTGTACCTCTAAAAAAGCTCTGAGATTGGGTTTCTCTCTTAAATCGATGATTTGTTGAATTTAAATTTGTTTTACATTGTGTTTCATACTGTTTATCAGTTTTTAAATAGTTCAGTATCAGAACGTTTGTATGAAAAAAGAGTCATGATGAGCCCTTTTAAGCTCACATTTCCTAATTAGCATTCATTTTGTTGCACGAAATTTTACCTTTCAAGAACAAACAAAGACGTTCGTCCGTCTTTATTATTAAGTTTAAATTATAGTCATTAACTAACAAGAAAACAAGCGGAGACTCTCAATTTGCTTTCAGGGTTTAAAGATAAGGTTTTGAGTTTCCAGAAAGTTTTGTGAAAATTTAAGCCTCAAAACAAAATACCTCTAATATTTACAAAATATTGTTAAAGAAACTAAATTGTTTAAAATGTTTCACGGTCTTTGTAATTATGGAAATGCTAAATGCAAGCCGCTTTTATAAGGATGTTTCCAAGGAAACAGTAGATACTCGGATATCCGGGTATGGTAAGAACCTAACACTAAAAGATAACTGTAAAAGGATTACGTATAAATAGTGCTGATGGCATAATTTACAGTAAATGAAATTTCCACCACAACCCTAAAGGTTGAGGAAGATAACAATAAAAGTAAATGGGTTAGTTGGTAACTTCCGATACATTAATCAGAACCGTAAAAAGGAACGGCATCGATCCCGCCATTACGTTCATATTAAACGAGCGTGCGACCCAACACTCTTTGAATTTGCTGGGAGCTGTTTAAATTGTAATTATTAGTGCTTAGACAAAAGAGAACAGTCTAGCAGGTTTTTTCTGTCTCACATTTGTGTATTACCATTTCCAAGGGAGCTCTGCGCCCGCGAACGCTCGGCGGCAATAAGGTTTTTTTATGTGAAACGTTGAAATGTAAATTAATATCTCCGTTTATGATACGAAACTTTTTGGTAGGGCTGCTGCCGGCTAAATTACTACACTCTAGTTAGCTCAGTTGCTACACAGCTCGCATATGAGATGCAACGAGCCGATTTGAATTACGGCACGTAGGTATAACTTGGACCAGATGAAGCGACAATTTAATTAGCAAATGTGGTAGAATTGTACTCTTATTAAAGCAAGGAATTGTAGGTCAGTTTTGAAGAACTCTAGCAAGTTTGAATATGAGATGAATATGTTGAGCTGTTAGTAATTTTGAAGTCTTGGGCTGTGTATTTTTTTGGGAGTAAATATACTTTACATATACAGGATGTGGCGTAACTAGTAACTTACTTACGGGTACATTTTAATGTTTTTTGAACAGTTATAATGCCTCTCACCCGTAGGTGAAGTGTTGGCTCTTTATGCCACACCTGTACATGTAGATTACTACGGGATATACGTAAGGTGAAAGAAGACACTACGAGCGCAAATTACATTGGATGCACAGCCTGCTAAATTAGGAACAGTCAAGATTATTGTGTTTAAAAAAATTACCAAGCAACGCCCTAGCAGCATACGTACTTTTTACGTATTTTTTTGTCCTCTTTCTTTTTACGTATGACCCGTTCTAGTACTCGATTGATATTTTTGACATCTTTAAACTCCTGCGGGCTTACTCTTGAACGCAATTCCGACCGATCGGTATTGGAATTGAGACATTTCTTACTCTTGAACACTCTTGAGTGCGACTCTAGCGTCAAATTAATTTCAATATTGCGTGGATATTATATAAACTAATTGAGATTAGCATTGAATTCTAAGACGAACTTTTTTCCCGCTTTATCTGACATAGGCTAACGAACACGTCGTCCATACAGCTAAAATCATTTATTTTGTCTAAAAAAACATTTTTTTGCTGTATTTGTTTGAAAATATATTTTGATTGGTGAATTAAACTATTTTTAACCTTAAAAAGCTAAACTTTTGAAGATTTATGGTATTTATTATTGTATTACCGGTTTTCGACTTATATTATCATCCCTCGTGCTGAACATAACGCAGCTAACTTCAAGTATACTGATATAATTCTTGGCCAATACAAGCGCAATTCCGATTTAAATTCGATGCTATCAAAATTGTTTTCAAGGATATGGTAATTTATCAACATTGTCAGACTCTTGGATTGAAATTCACAATTGATTGGAATTATTATTAGATTCAAGAGTAGGCCTACTGGTTTAAAAAGGCTAATAAACTTCCTGTTGTCAAATTATGTTGTCATGTCAACTTAAATGACAGACACGTGATTTGAAAAATATTGCGTTTTGCAAAAGCCATAACCAAGAAGTGAAGTGATTAGTCTTTAAGTAACATAATTATTGTAAAATCATCTTGTAAGTTAAACTTGCTGATTCTCCCAATTTTTGTAACCGATCATATTCTTAGTAATCATACCTCTTCAAAAGTTTTTGACACTAACATGATACGGACATTGGCAGAATTGGGACAAATAGTTACATAAGCCATAATCAAGTAGTGAAGCGAAGTGAAATGATCAACCTTTCAGAAATCCGGATGTTACTAAGCCATACCAAACAGCACCTTTGAGCTTACAGAACAGGTCAATCTTGTATTCCAGAAGAATTAAATAAATAAATAAACAACTAAACACATAGTCCTGACCGCACACTAGGATTCCTTGTATCGTGGATATCAAGATCTACGATTACCATGGTACCACAATGCGGAGAAATAAGTATCTGTCCCGCATCGACTCGAACCCACAACTTGCAAACAGCTACTCGCCCGATGCATAGCGGTGTTGATAATATTATGTAAGGTCATAATAATATTCTATAGTAGTGATCTGGATCAGTTGAGCTATCTGTAGATCGTTTGCAACGGTCTTTAGATTGCTAGCCGTTTCATCTGTAGTTTGTGTATACCTACTTGTACATAGTTGTATGAATAAATGTATTAAGCAGAGCTTTTATGGGAATTACATGTCTGATATTATATTATGTTACATTTTATGTTTCATGTAAAGATTAACCAAAATGGCCTCATGAGTTTGTCCTTAAAAAAATAAATCGAGTGACATAGAACCGCACCGCTCTCCAACTTTGCTAATATGTGCCCAACCTCTGTCATCTCTGGAAATAATGGTGGTAATATTTGAAAACTTTCCGGAGGTAGGCAAGCCCATTCTTATACCGTAAAGAATTTTGCTTACAATAATAACCGTGAAGCTTTTAAACTTTTGAAATCACTGGACCTCATCCAATAGCAATTTGTATCACACAATTAAAAAAATATTGTATTGCATTTGATAGAAAAAAACAATTTAGAAATTTGATATTCAAATTCAATGTTTAATTTTTATAGAATTTAATAAAGCTTTAATTTAACGTTTTTAGTAAATTTAATCAATTTAAAGCTATTTCGTGAAACTAAGTGAAATTGCGAGAGCGACACACGAAATGCTGAATAAAAAAATGTTAGCTTGTCACTGGGATCGGCAAAGCGTAATGAAGTTGGGCTCAGTCAGTGGTGTTAATAAGTGCGATCATTTTTTACCGGGCTTCCGAGTGAGGTTTCGCAAAGCCAAAACAATAAATCACTGGTGAGGCGCGGGTTGCGGCTTATTATTTCGGGCCATACACCGGCGGTCTTTTCTGCTAACTAACCAATGCTCAGCGGAATTATATTTTTTCTTCGCTTCGCGAGTAATCCTGGCCCTCCCCCGACCTCTCCACTGTTATTAATTAACCCGCCGGATGTAGAGCGTCCGTGACACGTCTAGAAAATAATCGCAATGACCGGGTGAGTCACGAGTGAGTTTCTCTATTCGTTTGATTAATTAGTTTCGTACGAACAACAGATGGAACGGAAAAAAACGCCTTGGCATTTGGAGCCAGCCATTCAGCGTTCACAAACTTGTTGAGGCAATTTCGAAATGACTTATACTAACTGAAGCTATGTGTTTAGACTGAACACCAACAAAGGGACTCAACCCTATTAATTGTTTTTTTTAATTGCGACAAAAGAGACGCGGGTTCGATTCCCGCTACGGGACAAATGTTTGCATGATTTGCGGATATTTGTTCCAGGTCTGGGTGTTTTCTATGTATTATATGTATGCATGTACAAAAAAAGGTATATATCAGTTATGTAGTTCCCATAACACAAGCTCTGCTTAGTTTGGGGCTAGATGATGCTGTGTGAAAAATGTCCAGCAATATTATTCCAGCATTATGACGCAGGCAATTTTAGTATGAGGCCAGGACTACGTATGTGTCTGTTGGGTATTTATATATTTATCACATAGGTAACTGTATTAAATTGTTGTGGTTTAATTATGTCTACCCAAAGACCTCAACAATTCATAAAATTCATGTTAAATTTTTTGGCGTCCAAATTTGATCACAATGTAATGAGCACAATATAATGACTAAACTAGAACCTTCATTGACAATGCAAAAAAATGGTTACAAATGGGTATTGAGAAACAAAAAATACATAAAATATAATATATCTGTGGAGTATCTCCACAGATATAGAATATCACAGATATCGAAGATCACTGATCATATCTGTGGAGTATCATACTGATCATACTGATCATGTCTTCGTTTTACTTCCTTTCATTTATATGCTGATAACGTCCAACTTTACCTCTCTTTTAAACCTGATGACATACATGATGCAGTCGACCTGCTGACTGAAGGCCTACGTGCTGTCTCCTCTTGGTCTAGGAAATTCGGTCTTCAAATAAACACCAGTCTTGCTGGTGATGATCACCGGTAGTAAGGCCTTTATCTCCAGATTAGACAAAAACTCTCTCCCTTCAGTCAAATATAATGATGTTTCTTTGGTCTATTATTCTGAGGTGAAGAGCATTGGCTTCATCATGACCGAAAATCTATCCAGGTTACCTTAACGTTAGGCACATTACCGAAGTCAGCAGGAAAATGTATGGTTCAATAAATGCTCGAAAACGCATGCAAATGTTTTCCTCCCTTGCTCTGCTGAAGCAACTCTTGTTAACTCTATCCTACTACCTATCCTAGATTATGCAGATGCGTGCTATCCTGACGCTTCTGAGGAACAGCTTAACAAACGAGCGGTTGCTGAATCTCTGCATCAGATACTTGTACGGTCTACGCAAGTATGACCATATCACACACAAACGCTCGCACTTAAAATGGCTTACAATTCGGTATCTTCGAGATACTCACATACTCAGCCTTCTTTACAATACCCTCCATAATCCTTTCTCTCTTAACTACCTCAAAGAACGTTTTTCTCCACTCTTCTCTCAAGACCGTTCCGCTCGTTCCTCTCAACATCTTCGACTCCTGACCCCTGAGCATTCTACCTCTTTCTATACGGACTCTTTTACTGTCACTGCGATCCACTTGTGGAACTCTATCCCAACATAAATCCGCACTGCTGTATCCATTGGAGTCTTCAAATCCAAACTATAGAAACATTTCATCTCTCTACAAAATAGTCAACAAAATTGAGCATTTATATTATTTTTGTATGTATCTAAATATATATTTGGATATATGTATTTAAGTATAAATAATGTTTCGTTTAATGTATGTAGTTTACTTCTATCTAAGTAGCTTGTTATTTTATTTAATAAATTGTTTCTCTTATTTTAGTAATCAGCCAAACGCACTACCGCTCTACTCTTCATAACATAATGATTAGCTGGAAGAAAATGCTAATTAGCACTAAATTCGCCTATGTACTTGTTTTATCTTGTGCAATAAAGCATTTTCTATCTATCTATGGGGATACAGTCGTGAGCATGTTTTTTGTATATAATGACATTAAATGTTGCCGATATGCTCTGAATTATTTAAAATGGTGCTTATTTTAGATTTGCACAGTGTTTTCAGTCTAGATAGACATCTGGAATAGATAATTCGTTTGGGAATCGATTCGCTATCTCAGGTAAGAGTAAGACGAACAAAAGCAATATATTTTCCGACACTTGAGCTTTCAGGTAATTGTGGCAGAAAGTTTTCGAACGCGCGCAAAATATTGATGAGAAGGCACTCAGTTCGCGCCTTGCAGTCTATTTTACACGCTTCATGGAGTTATAATATTGTTTTACGTAGGATGTCAAGTTATTATATTTACTTATATTTAATCTTATATGTACCTAATTGTAAAGTTTACGTATTTTATATAAAACTCTTACCAAAAAAATCTTACATGTTATTAATGACATTATTATACTCGTAGATACATTTACTACCCTAATTGAAATATACAAAAGCAATTAAAATATTTCTGACCGGCTAAGAAACCTTCTATTCTAAACAGAGGTGATTTCGGTAGTTTAGATCAAAATACAATGATAAAGGTGAAACCGAAACGGTGAAATTTATTGTGAGCACGATTCGAAGGGTCAAAGGTTTTATTATTCTGCATACAATTCCATTTTCCTATCACAAATTATCCCAACGGTAACGGTAAGCGAAACCAGCAAAAAATATTTTTCCCTTGAATATAAGCTATCTGTATCAGATCGCGTTGGTTGCTCTCTGGTGAGAAATGCTATTTTTTCCAAAGCCCATGATAGGTACGATTTAAAAAAATATAAATAAATAGAATGGCAAAAAAAATAAACATTGTCAATGAGAAGATAATTTTTGTAAAATTTTAAAACTCCCTTTTTTATTTTCATCGTCTACAATAGCGCCTCCTAGAGACTTGTGGAGATAAAACCTATCTAAGTACTGTCGATTAAGTAAATCATTTTCAAAATACCGAATTTCATTCGGATAAGTCGTTACATACAAAGAAACGATCTCTTACACATTATATGTACACCAAGTACAGACGGAAATTAACAAATTCATGTGAATTGGCAGCTTTTTAAAATTTACAATAGGAATCGTACAATTTAATTAAAAATAAAGGTCTCAAATTAGACCACAAAATGGAGAGGTGAAACTAATTTCAATTACCCACATCAAATGTTAGTCTAGTAGCTTAATTTATTTAGAACCTTAATGAAGTTACCAGGTTAAATACTTAATTTACTTCAGACAGTCCTTGTTCTGCTTGGGAAAGAGAAATAATTTATTAAGAGTAAGTATCCATATTGACCCTATATTGATATTTTATTAGAATGAAAAGCTTGATAAATATTTCGAGCATTTATCTGTATTATATATAAAAGAACAAAGCCTGACTGATAAACTTAAGGGATCAACGCAGAGCCAACACCATACGTCCTATAGACCTGAAGTTTGGACAGTATACGTACATTTTGTTGTTCAAGGGTAGGTATACTAAGAATGTGTTTTTGGAAAATAATCCCCTAAGGGGGTAAAAAAAGGAAATAAACTTTTGTATGGAACATTAATTTTATTTCTTGGTTCGATTCCCTCAAATTTTGGCCAAAATAACTTTGAAACTTATTAACGAAACAGAAATTTATCGTTTTTCCAAAACTACCAAGGGATGTAAACTCTAAGGCCCTTGTAAACGCATTAGGATTCAACTTTACGACTTTTTGGGTAGAATTTCCACCATCTTTTCATACAATCCGGTCTTACAGAAATCGAGTTATTATTAAATATATTTTTCCGACTTTTCCTCAGAAATAAAAAAAAATGTTTCGATTTGTATATATTTTTTCAAATCAATCGATACCTCAAAGACCAGATTAACTCACTATGTCTCCCTTTGCTTCAAAGGGTGTCTCTAATCACATAGTTTCATTATGGGATTAAAGAGACTAGTTAACCGCTGAAAAACATTATTCAATCGCAATTAGTTAACGAAAACTAGAAAAAAGTCCAAAACCAACAACTAAGAAAAAATATAAACTACTAATATACAACTTAGTTGCTAACGCGGCCGAAGGGGACAGAATCTTCTTTTCAAACAGGTTATTTCATCATAAACGGATCAAGCAAGCAGGAATCAGTGACACGACAAACGAACAGACAGTTGATTTTTCCCCAGATGCTGATGATGATGATAACTTAAACGCGGCCGAAGGGGACAGAATCTTCTTTTCAAACAGGTTATTTCATCATAAACGGAGCAAGCAAGCAGGAATCAGTGACACGACAAACGAACAGACAGTTGATTTTTCCCCAGATGCTGATGATGATGATAACTTAAACGCGGCCGAAGGGGACAGAATCTTCTTTTCAAACAGGTTATTTCACCATAAACGGAGCAAGCAAGCAGGAACCAGTGACACGACAAACGAACAGACAGTTGATTTTTCTCCAGATGCTGATGATGATGATAACTTACACTTGACTATATGAAAGTTCTACTAGTTTCTAGAATATTGTTACATAGACACTGTATGTTTGGTTAGGAATTAAAAAAATAATTCCTTTAATAATTCCGAGGTCCACATCGATGCGTGACGTGGTAACATTACAGATATCTACCTTTATACTAATATTATAAAGAGGAAAGATTTTTGTTTGTTTGTACCCAATTTTAAATTACCAATTTTATCACCAATAGATAGCTAAAGTATCAGGAAGTAACATAGGCTATAATTTATTTAAAAAAAAATAGAGATCCTTAAGAAAATTGCAATTATGTAACCCAAAGTAGCAAAATTTTTTCTAAAAATTCATTATTTGGCGTACGCTGAGAAAACTATTGATGATAGATAAAAATTATGTACTACATGATTAAAGTACTCATTATTACCTACAAAAAAGTTCGCGAGGGAATATATCTAAATATCATAGTTAAGTCACAATAGCAGCTTGTGTGTTCTAAAATTTAATTAGATCACCGGCAGAAAGAAAAGTTAGTTACATTCGTATCGTATTATTAATTCTTATCAAAATAAATCGTTTTATCATCAAGGGTATTTATATAGCAGTAAATTACTTTTTAATTCATTCGAATCGGATATTTAATTTTAAAGTTTTTACGAGTATAAAAAGCGAGAGGGGTTACGTCTATGAGTAAGGTACCCGCTCGGCTCAGACGCATAAGTATGTACATAATATGTTTGTTACTTCTTTACGCGAAAACGAATGAACCTGCGTTAATGTACAAACGTACAAACAAACGTAACGTACAAACTCAAAATTAAATCTCTACATTACCCTAAAAAGTGTGCAATTGGATAGTAAAGTTTTTAGAGGAGAATCATAACACAGGATCACTATGACTTGAAACATAATATACTCTAGTCACAGATATTATTATTAGACTAAACAGAATTCTAAGTTGCATTATTGAGAATTCGTAATCACGATAATGAAATTGAGAACGGGTTAGCTATTTTTGTAAGGAAAATGGGCAGAATTAGGCATTATAGGCAATCCCTTGCTTTAGATCAGAAAGAAAAACAGCCTGTGCATTTAACTATCCACTACAAATAACCCATAGTTATAACAGTAACTACAAATAACAGTTTTGCATCTGAAGTTTTTTCGATAATGTATAAAAGAAGCTTAAAACTATCATGTACTATTCGAAACTTTAATGCGTAAACCACTACATAGGCATACATAATATATGTCGGCGCAAGGGCGTTATTTTGCTTCTACAATGAGTCATCGGCGCAGAACCACGAGTTATTTAAGAAGTTATCACTTAGATTGTCAAATTACAGTGTGAAAAGTTGTTATTTTGACATTGTTTACCTTCTAGAACCATTTGTAAACTTAAGTGATTGTAAATGTAGAAATTCAAAAGCTTGCAAGTAATTTAAACTTGTTCGAACAAGTAGCTTGCTTGAGTTTGTGTTTTTGCATAAATACGGGCGACGGACCGAGTACGATTCAACCCCTAGCCACTACCCCGTTGACCCTGCTCACCTCGATACGGTGAACAGTGAAGTCACGCGCCATATCTCCCTACCCCCCAGTGTTCCAGCTCTGCCCCCTGTCAAAGCTTCAGAGGTAATGACGATCATCAAGGATCTCCGCCCTAAGAAATCCCCTGGTGCAGATGGCACCAGCAACAGAGTACTCAAGCAGTTCTCAGTTCCCCTCATATATCTCTTAGTCAGCATCTTCAATGCAGCCATGTCCTCGTGTTCATTTCCTAATGCCTGGAAGGAAGCCATCGTCATCGGCATCCGCAAGCCCGGCAAAAGTGCAAATGAACCCTCCAGTTACCGCCCTATCAGTCTCCTCAGTTCCCTGGGGAAGATTTATTATTTTTATTTATTTAAGATTTAAGATCGACTCCTTCTGAATCGTCTTTGGTCCCACGTAAACGAGTTCAGGCTCCTCCCGGACGAGCAGTTCGGTTTTCGAGCCCAACACTCGTGCCCCCAGCAAGTGCTCCGCATCACGGAGCACATCCTATCCAAGAGGCACGCTATCTGGCCTGCAGATTACAGGTGCAATCTTCCTCGATGTAGCGAAAGCTTTCGATAAAGTCTGGCACAATGGCTTGATCTACAAGCTATTCTAACTCGGAGTGCCAGACAGACTCGTGCTCATCTTACGAGACTATCTCCACAATCGAAGCTTCCGCTATCGCGTGGAAGGTACTCTTTCTGACCCCAGACCCATAAGAGCCGGTGTCCATCAAGGCTCCGTCCTTGCTCCCCTCCTGTTCACGCTGTATACCAGCGATAACCCTCAGACTCATCAAGTCGGACTTGCCCTTTTCGCGGACGACACAGCTTTATACGCATCCGACAAGAACTCTGATCGAGTGCGCTGCAAGCCGCTCTCGACACCTTAAGTGCATGGTTCCGTAAATGGCGCATAGAGGTCAACCCAACGAAAAGTGCAGCAGTGCTCTTTTCTCGGAGAAACCACTTGCCCACAAGAACGGTCTCACTCTTTGGCTAACCCATCCCATGGGTTAAGTCAGCCCGTTACTTAGGAGTGATCCTTGATAGACATCTATCCTTCTTCACTCACATTACGAAAGTAAGCAACCGCGCCAAGCGCCTTGGCCGCCTTTCCCCTCTCATCTGTGCGAAGAGTAAAATGTCCCTTAGAAATAAGGTGACACTTTACAAAACGTGCATCCGCTCTATTATGACATATGCCGCAGTGGCCTTCGGCCACTCCATTCATGTCAAAAAACTCCAAGCTGTCCAAAATCGTTTCTTGCACAAGGCCACCGGTGCGCCGTGGTATTCGCGCAACATAGATCTCCACCGAGACACCAAGCTCGAGTCCATAGCCAAATTCATAAAAACCGCTTCTCAGCGGTATTATGAACTGGCCTCATCCCACCCGAACCCCTTAATCTCCACTATCCCCGACTACTCGATCGAGTCACCCGAGTTGAAAACCCTCCGTAGACCAAGACACGTTCTTGGTGACCCTGATGAGCCCATCAGCACCGCTAACGCGGTGGTGACGTCATGAAGCCCCGACAGAGCAAACACTCCACAGATACACCGAGCCTGCCGGCGGGCTCGACGAGTCCCCACTTCCGCCTACTCACGGTACAGATATGTACCGGGGCGTTTCTCTCCTATTCCACCCCCTCTGGTAACGGCCCAAGCCGAGGTCCGTACCTAAGTGGTGCCCTTGTGCTAGTTGCCCTATCCTAACTTTTACAGGCTGAGCGCCTTCTGCGCTCGCCGTAGTCCGGTGACGCTGACCAAGGCCATCTGCGGCCCTGCAGTATTAAAGTCCATTCAGAAAAAAAAAAGTACGATTCATTCTCGCTCGAGCCATCGGGCCGTACAGACCTAGAAACCCTCTGTACAACGAAGAATAAATTAGAAGAACATCTCCTGGAGTTTACTTTCGTCGTCAATTATGAGTGACCAGCATGATGGTGATGGTAGTGGCGTCAGCATTGCTAACGACACACTTTCTAAAAACTACCTTGGAGCCACCTGCTCCGTCATATATACTCGTAATTCAAGACTTAACAGTAATTATAAATAAAGAAGTTAAATAACATAAATAATTATAATGGTCTGCCAAGTTCTATATTATAAAATCGTAAAAAAAACTGAACGATTAAAAGTACCTACACATAACCTGAGTACAAAATATCAACAGTAACATCTAAAGAGATGTTACTGTTAATATTTTGTACTCAGGTTGGTATTGGTACGTTGTAGGCACTCACGTAGTCAGTTTGAATAATTTTACCTAAATACAAGTTGTTTCCAGGCAAGGGGAAGCGTGTCGGATCAAACGTCGCCCGGGGGCGCTACAAATCATTCGACAAAAACCTGTTGTAGGTAATTTCGGACGATCTTGGCCTGTCACTAGAGTTGCTATCGAAATCAGTAGGTATAGCCGGTTAAGGCAAAATATTATTGAAAAATGTAAAAAGCTACCATTCTATAAAAGTTTTACCTGGCTTATGTACTCGTATAACAATTGGTATATTTATTTTTAAATTAAAATTACCTAATAATTATATGATTAGACGAAAGAGTGTCACCCACTCGATGAACCAATGGTCCAATGTCATCCAAAAATTGCGGATCAACACCGTTCCTCATGACTACTTTGGGGACGCCTATCTCCAGCAGTAGACTTATGCAGACAGATGTTAGCGATACTATGAAGCAGAAGTAGTAGGTACTGTGAAAATAAAATTGCCTAAGACTTGTCGATACACGCTATGTACGGGTTCTGAAGTTGCCTCTCTCTTAAAGCTAACATTGGAAATCCGTCGACCAAATGTTTGATGACAATTTTTACCAAAATCTACTTCTTTAACTTTGTTTCATACTTCTTAACACAAAGTTAATATATTAGAGGGAAAGGACACAACTTTAGCGTTGACAAGGTCACGAAACTACTAATAAGGCTTCTTTCACAAAATTTTGAGCTTTTACTAAATGTTCGGTGTTCGCCGTTCGATCGTCGTATCCCAATACTAGTCGTAGGTTATTCAAACGATCTTGCCCTGCTGAAGCTGCCGATACTCAAGATAAGCGGCCCTACAAATTGAGATAGCCCACAATCGGCAATATTTCATCCGAGTATTTATTGCCAATCTCTATTGATATGTATGTTTCAGTTTATCATGCTAAGGGTAACTAAGCCTCAAAATTGCGATGGTTTTACCTTACGTACAATAAATATAAATGAAATAAATATCGAATCGATTTTCTCCTGATAATTTTCATTAAAAAATATAATCATGATCCTTAAATGTTGTTGATTGTAAGATATATAATATTTCTTTCTTATTTAGGCAAACGCGAACGCAAATGTTAACAGCAAACAATGCTGATTACACACGAAATGTTATGCCAGAAGCTTAGGCGTTTTATCTCCGGATTAAATATATCCTTCCTAATTTACGTGACTTTGCCTTACATGATGAGACCTTGTTTTTAGGTTCAGGTGTGCAGAATTCCCAAGCACAGATAACATCAACTCATAATGCATCGAATCATTAAGTTTATTTATGCGTAAATCTAAAGAGATTTTAGCACATTTATAAATATGTTACAATTTAATTTGTATGAAAATACAGAAAGTCGTATTATGCTTCCGCTTTAGCGGAAGCATAATACGACTTTACCAAATACATTTGGTTTACCAAATATTGCTGTAAAGATTGTAAAAAAACAATAAATTCAATCACCACAAAAGGTGGCTAGAATTGACCATTATAATGTCAAAAGCATTGCAGGGCCGTATGTAATACGCCTACTGATTGTGTTTCAACCAAAAATATAGCTATCTCTCTGAAATGTACCTACCAGATTTATGTGATTCTTTTATTCAAATAAAATTGCCCAATACGTGTCAAGCCACGCTATTTCAAGGTCCAGAAGTTGTATGTATATAATAGTTCCTACAGATTTATCGGTGACAGTTCTTATCAAATGCACAGCTTAGCTATTGAAGCCGCAATAGCTTTAGTTGATTTGAAGATAATAACCTGGATGAGGCTTTTCTGTAAAAAAATTAGAAATCAATGATAACTTACACAGTAAAAAAACATCTTCTTGATTTATATGACATGGAGAGTGCACGAGGAATTTTTATTTTATAATTTTTATTTCTTGGTCGTATGGACAATAAAACTCGGGGAAAATTGGAACGACTGACTAACGGATAGACAAATTATGATAATACAGCTACTACAATGACCATTTACAGTAAATATGATTTAATTGAGTGAATGTTGTTCGAATGAATGAATTTGGGAGAAAAAGTTTACTGTTTTCAAAGCCATTTAATGATGTTGGACTGGGCTGGCTGATAGTGTGGTAGCAGCTTATCTATTTTTTCCATTTGAACCCTAGAAAAGGGTTGTACAATAAAGTTTTGATAAAGCTCAGAATAATGTTGTATTGGAAAATGTACAAATACTATAAGCTGCCTTAAATGTATTTGTAAACTTCGTTATGGGTAGAACAGCGCAGCGCTCTCATGGAGCTGGCAACAACAAACATCGATCAATTTCAATTTATAAAACGTACGATGCTGATTAATGATAGCTTACTAATAATTTTGCTGTGTTTTAAGTATTATTATTTATATCTAACAGTCTTATAATATTAATTAAATATTTATTTTGGCATACACTTTTCGCAAAAGATGTGCCGCTAAACCTGTTTCATAAATTGTTTCTCATGTGAAAAACTAAAAAGATTAAACCAAATCCTTCAATAAGGCAAAACAAACAATAATTAGTAATATTTAGGTTTGTTTTCAGGGTCCAAAATGATTTTTAAAAAAGTACCATAAAAAGTTGCAGGCCGCGATGACTTTGCTTTTTAGTTTTTGTTCAAATTGCAATTAGTGAAGAGTTTGCGAATCCTCCGCGTCGTCGTGTCAGAGATTGATGACAATGGAAATTTTATACATCGTTAGTCAGGACCGTGTTAGGTGAGCGAGCTTTTTTCAGTAATCCTATCCTTGTAGGTCCCTGAAATCACGTGTTATTTGTCACTAACGCCGGAAGGTTAAGTTCTTTAACCGCTTTTATTTCCTACTAGTTGTTTTGTGCGCGGTTTCGCCCGCGTGATATGTTAATAAAAGTAGCATATGACCGTCTCCAGGCTTCAAACTATGTCCACCAACTTTTGAATGAATCGAACCAAGGATTACAATTTATGCAAAGTTTAGAACTCAATTGCACACCCCCAAAGGGTAGTTTTGAAAAAATAAAAAATACGTGTTTCATTATTTACTTTAAAGTTTATTTGTACAGAATTTTGAGCGAATCAAACAATTTTTTTTTTCATAGAAACTTTACCGCCCAATTTAACCTCCTTCGGGGTCAATTTTCGAAAATTAGATTTATTCCATGTATTATTCCAGATCCTAAACTATCTACATTAAAAATTTCATCAAAATCGGTTTAGTAGTTACGAAGATACATTCACACACACACATACACTCAGACTTTCGTATTTATTATATTAGTAGGATGCATCCATTAAACATTTTTTTCGATTCAATCGCTGTCTACCCTTGTTTCTACGTTCACACCATTCGATAACCCATAATGTGTAGCTAAAACTGATATCTCACCAATATTATGAATAATTTGCTTGAAATGGCTTTCATTTACAAACACGAGAGCAATTCTCCTGTAAAAATATCTACTTGGACGATCGGTTGTTACAATCAATTTTTATACCGCGGATGGGTATTATTGAGCCGGACTGCGAACCCGGACTCATTCGTTTGTGTTTATCAGCAGGGAAACCGATAACTCTCATTCCGCTCGGTGTGACGCAATGCAGAGATTAAAGGCTTACAGTCGTAGCGCCGTGGATATGGAACCGGCTAGATCCAATATGAGCCCAGTCTGACGTGCATCAGACTCGCATGTCGATATAAAGGGGTTATCTGATGACTGCTGGTAGGTGCTGGTGCTATTAACCAGAACTACTGAACATTTCTAGATGAGAAACGTTATTTGTGTGGGTAATTGTATGGGGCCGTAACATATCCTTTTAATAGAGAATGAAAACAGACGCGTAAATCTTGGCTGTTCGACCAGCTGACATACTGTTACAGGCAGTTAATCCGCTGATCCGGGTTGCGAGCTCCTGGCTCAGCTGACATCGGGGGAATTTAGCCTCCTTTGTGGGGATCAGGGTTTAATCGTCACATCATATGCACAATACATCGTATTCGCGATTGTTAAAGCATTTTTTCATTCGCCGATTCCGATAACGATATATTTTCACCGAAATACTCAGTTATATCGGGCACTAAAATGTATGGCATAAAATGTACCTTTGTAATTTATTGATTATGTGTTTATAACAACTAACATACGAGTAGGTACCTGCTAATATCGCCGTAGCCAATGTAGGTACGTAGTCGGACGTCTGTCGCGGCCATGACCAGCTACGAGTAGTAAAGCTAGATTGTTTAATTATCTAACTATATGATAGATTCTAAGTCGTGTTATATAGATTTAAAGTAGAACTTAGCTGAGTAAGTCGAGTTTAGTGAGTTCTCGGTTGCTATCTTGCTGTTTTCTTTCATAACCTGACACATAAAGCTATAAGTAAGTGAACCATTGATCGATTACAGGAGATAAGCGTCCGAGAGTCATAGCTACATTAGTAGGCGAGACTGAAAAACAACGGGTTGAGTCCTCGACTTATCTTTTTACTTACGTAAGTAAGTACTACGGATATACCTTCTAATTATAACACTATCAAAATGATTGTAACTGGGTAGGCATATTTTTTTAAGTGAAGTAAATAAATACTCTTTTATTTATTTACTAACCAGCACGTCACTGAGATATCGTCACCAACACGTTATTGGCGATATCATGTCGGTTATACGTCTACTTCCCATAAGCTTGATAAAATCCAGGATATGTGACGTAATTACACACAAATACAATAATAATAGAACTCGCGACTCTCACGTGACTTCATTTGACTTCGTACAGTTTGACAGTGCGGCAGGAGAGTTCTGTTTCATCGTCATAAGTATCGGTACCGTGTTGTTTAATAAAAAGTGTGGAATTTTCAGTGTTGCTCCGGCGTATCGGTGACGATATATCGTTATCGGAGTCAATGAGAAACTGCTCTTATCTTAAGGTATTTTAATTCTGAAAAGGCATCAATGTAATCCATGACAAGTAAAACAGTCTCACGCTCGATTTTTTTAATATTCGATATATTTAAGAGCGCTTTGTGGTTTCGCCTAGACCGCACTGGTGTCACTTTTTATATGTAACATCTTAAACATGTTACTAATCTTAAGCATAATACTTTTTTATTATTTTTCTTAAACATGCGCGAAAATATTGTTATTAATTTCGACAAAAAAATACGCGAACTATCGTATTTACGTAAACAGCATTAGTTTTGAATTTGGAACAAAACTACGCCGGTAATTTTGCATAGAAATCCAAAATTGCACGGAAATACGTGAAAGTATCTTACATAAGAAACTTTTTTATTTCCTTGCATTTTTTTAAGCAAAGCACTCTATATATAATGCCTCGGTGGAAATGGCAATAGCCTGTCTCGTATCATTGAAGTCCTCACCTGCGGCTCGGCCTTCAAACTCATACTCGACTTGCAATTGCCTCTTTTGTGGTCTTTGCAATAATGTAATTTTGTAAACCTTTTCTGAAAATAAAAATTATTATTATTTTACTTTAAAACAAAACATATAGCCACGAGTTACGAGTGTTTCGTGCCGGTAAGTTATGCAACGCAAATTACACAACAAACTGATTTAATTGAACGAAATGTTATATTTTTTAAATAAAATAATATTAATAATATAAATCTCGCAGGGCGCGTTTGTGGTGAGCGCCGCGATCCCTATTTCTCCCTGGGGTCGACAGATACTCCTGACCCACGGCTTTGCCTTAAAAGAGGAAGATGCTCCAAGGATGGAAGTGATAAAGACATAATGCACGGGAGTAGCGTTTAATTAAACTGCAGCACACCTTTTAGCCATTCACGCAAACGTTGCCTCTATGCTGCCATTCATTGGTGGCACTTATAGGGGCCCGTTTAGTGGACGGCAAGTCATCACCTGACTATGATTCGATCTAAATTTTTGTCTGAATTGGCAGGTGCCATTTCAGCCTATATAGCCCAGCAACCACTCACTAAGCATATGCTCCTGTAATAGCGTAGTTAATCTATATTATATACTCAATATACTATTATAATATTTTATAATATCAATATAATATTATAAAGAGGAAATATTTTTTTTGTTTGTTTGTTTTTACCGAATAGGCTCCGAAACTACTGGATCGATTTAAACCATTTTTTCACCAATAGAAAGCTAAATTATCTGGAAGTTACATAAGCAGTAATTTATTTTACAAAAAATTAGAGATCCTTAACCCAAAGTAACAAATTTTTCCTATAAAATTAATTATTTGGCTTGCGCTTGAAAACTATTCATGATACATAAAAATTATATACTACATGATTAGAGTATTCATTATTATCTACAAAAAATTACAAGGGTATGTTGCAGTAAAATAATTCATTCGAATCGGACATTTAATTTCGAAGTTATAACGAGTATAAAAATGCAATACGCGTACCGTATTCCCACTGAATCGAAACTTACGCGGGTGAAACCGCGGGGCGCAGCTAGTCACTTATATTTCCAATAGTATCCATTAGTCGCCATCCATGAGATCCATGAGATATTCTATATGATTGTATTGTACAAAAATGCCTTAGTGTATGTTTCGGCTCCACTTATGCCTGGAAATGTTCCAGGCATAAGCCTGAAATTTTGAATAAGAATAAAAATAATAAAGTATTTATTTGCAAAAAAGGTTTTACCAGATTTTAAATACCTGAGCTAAAATAATTTAAAAATAAACTTCACTATAAAACTTTTAATAGAATATATTATTGGGTGTTTGGTGTTATATTTAATATGTATGTATTTACAAAAAAGTAATAAAGTAGCATATCAGTCATGTAGTTCCCATAATACAAGCTTTGTTTAGTTTGGGACTAATTAATGCTCTGTGAAAAATGCCCAGCATTATTTATTTATATTTTATAATACTCAAAAAGAGGATTAACGAATCGTATAATAATCACATAAAAATTGTTCATATAGAAGTGTTTCAGACGTTTCGGTAAGTGCACGAACAATCTTTTAATTTAGTTAATTGCTAGTCACAGTGAAGAGGGCCGAGTTCTTCTTGAGAGATCACGAACGTCTTTATCCAATTTATTTAACGATGGAGTCTCGCTCATTAGGGACGGACTCTCGGCCTGCTCCATCTGTTGGCTAGCTCTGTGACTCTGCATCTGCATCTCGTTAGGCTGTAAGGAGCACCACGGTATGTGCTCGCTTAATGTCTTCCAACCATGAACATTTCCACGTTTGCGAGGAGAGACGTTTTGTTACGTTGTACTGAAATTGTGTAGACGGGCTATTTTATTCAAGTTTGCTATCTTCAGTCGTGTTTCTTGGCTTAGATTTAATTAGCAAAGCGTTCCTGTATCACTTTTAAATTAAAAAGTAAGTAAATATTTGCACCTTTGACAACCCATCATAAAGTTTGTTAGGTGTACTAGAATATTATGTAACTGTAAAATGTATTTAAAATAAAATAAAATTGTATCAGTGCAATCCAAAACTATACGATACAGACAAAACTCTGCTTGTCCAGCAGTTAAACAACATGGATAATACACAAATATCACTGAAATAAAGTTATATCTCAACGAATATCTCTTGTCGCCGCGTGCTCGTGACAATGTGATATAGACAATGCCTTAGAAAAGGGTAATGCTACATTCACATCCGGCGAGTCTGCAAACAGGCGAGTAACTTGTGAGTTTATCTTATGACCTAGTGACCATAGACCTACTAAGTGACTAGAATGATGGAAAGTTACGCGATGTGAACGACCCATACAGACAATGCGTTGGGAAAAGGGTAAGCTATATCGTCCTCCTCACGTCTCTGAAATATGATTTCGATAAGACGGGAGCTATTGGACGGGGTTCTTTTTATAAAATAGTTTATTTTACACATGCTTTAGTCGTGTTATTTATGTTGCTTGATTCGTTTTAGAGAGGAAAGCACGATGTGGCAATTTATTTTATGAGTGTTGTACGACGAAGTCGTTATATTCGCCGTATCAGTTTAATTGTGCACGTTTGTTTGCTGCAGTCGCTGATAACTTTATACAGCTTAAAACAATGGAGGCATTTAGATCTCAGCAGGAGTTATGATTAAGTAGCCTAAGCAGAATTGACGTTATTGAACAGTGGCCGCGGCAGACGTCTAATCCCACGGGTTACGCTCTAAATACCCCAAGAGTGACTATTCCCTTCATAATAATAAATGACCGTCTTACGGAGTTACGATTAACTCATTATCACAGACCGAATACTTCAAATAAAGGCAGTGGTGGAGATATCGAACGGCTGTCATTACGGCAAAGGAATAACGTTATTAATCACTCGATATGATGCTGAGGAAAATAATATCGTCACATGCTCTCGACACAGTGAGATTAACAGGTCCAGTCCATTCTCGATAGTGATCTAGCGAGTTATATCTTTCGGAAAGCACTGTATTTAGGGTAGGAAAAAATGCACTCGTCAAATTTATTTATTAAAAATAATGTAACAAAAAAAAAAAGAGAATTCTGTTAAATTGAATTCTTAACAAAGATATGCAAACATAAAATTGAAGTAAGTAAATCAATTATCCACTTGCATAGAGTCTACGCTATCGAACCAGCAGATATAAGATTACCAATTAGCCTCGGTATAGCGGAGTCAAAGAACGCATTTTAGTGAAAATTAAGATAGCTCGACGCCCTGCGGGGTTGATAAAAGTAGTTGGAAGTAGACTTTACATTGTTGTGAATATTTATGAACGTTCGGATATTGTAACTCGGTGAAACTTTAGTGAGGCCTTCCTATGCAATGGGTGGCGTTCGCCTATTGTGTAGGTATCCCAGCTAAAAGTGGTGAAATACGAAGAGTTGCTTCAACAACTCCGGACTTGCATATTTATGAGTGTACTTCGAAAGACTTGAGTGACGAGGAAATAAAAGTAAATAGCTGCTGCACTGTTGTTTGTAACTTTAAAAGAGAGAAAGGAATAAAATGAATGATTTGAATAAAAGCAGAACGGGCTAGCAATCTCGTTGTTTGTATAATAACATACATAAAATGTTCTTAGATACACATTTGATCTGATCTTCTTCATATTCTTATTAGCAGGATTTTGTCAGCTTTAACAAAGATATTGGATGAGCTGTTTCTTTGCCATTTTGTCTTCGGCTTGTCTCAGGGTGGCATATGACTTGATCAAACCAGCACTGTGTGACGGCTTGGTCTATTATTTTACATATATATTATATTATATATATTAAGATAAAAATGCTATTCGTTGTTAAGCGCATCACCTGAGAACGGCAGGACCGATTTGGCAATGTTTTGGTTTTAAATGTTCTTATAATATGATAATATATGTTGTATCACCACAACCTAGTTTTAAGTTCCTCGGTAAAGTGTTTTGAATCCTGGTTTATGCAATAAAAAGTTATTACTATTACTACTGCTATTAACTATTACTACTATTAGGTTTTTATGAAAACAAAAAAATTGCCCGGAATATGTAAAAAAAATTTTTTTTTTTGATCTTGGTTATCGAATGAAAGAAAGAAAGATTCTGCTGACCCTGCGCAGTGACGTCACAGACACCAGAAGCAAACACTACTCTCAAGAAATTAAGTGTTTAATAATTATTATAGATGTATACTTTTTTAAAACTGTATTTAGTGTAATTATCTAGATTATCTACTACGTTCTAACTGTTTATAAATAAAAATGAAAAAACAAATGCATACGCGCCTACTTAGGTGATCATTTACATAAATAATTACAATAAATTACTAAATATATATGATATTTAATGGACTGAATGCTACGTAGTACCTCGTAATATGTAGTGGTCAATTCGACAACAATAGAGGTTCTATTGCTGTCGAATTGACTTTTCGTATTCATCACATTTAAAGACGGAACAACGTTAGTCGGGTTAGCTAAATAGTTCCTAATGTTTACAAGAAATATAAATGTTTTTATTTATGAACTGCCTGTTTACCATATTTAATAAAAGCAGCATTTCATTTCTTACACGTTTCACAACTGCAGTTCATAAAATAATGTCACATCATAACCTTACAATATTGCATTTCGTGTCGTTTGTCTCTAAAGGAAGAAGTTCATGTGAAATGTCTTTGCAATTGTTATATCAACTTTCTTGGCTTTCTCGGATTGAGAGATATTTTCCCAGACTTTCTTGAAAACGGATACTTACTTGAATATTACCGTGTTGTGCGATGTCTGATTTGAAAATAATAAGATTCCGATAAACATATTACCTCCTTAACATAAAAGTATTATCAGAGATAAAATGTACGTAGCTGCAGGTTGTCCTAAAATATGTATACTAACCCGAAAGAGTTAATATACATATTTTATTATATAATAACTATAAAGACGTTATTTATGCTCATAATAGGTACCTAACTAACATCTTTGTTTTTAATTCAGCGATTGCATCGAAAAAAATGTGGTGAAAATTTGATTTTATCGGTATAATGCTATGACGAATGATTTTGGCCACCTCCACCCATCAAATTCCCGCAATCTTTATGATGTCAACTGTCGATGGGCTGGGGAGCCTGCCTAGATTATTACTAGAGATGGCTAATTATCTTTGCTATACTCGAGTACTTATTTTATCGTCAACATTATTATTTATTATTTTTTCTTTTTTTTATACGTTATAAAAAAAAAATATTATAAACTAGTAACCCGCCCGGTTGTACGACGTACGAGTTTACGACTTCTCAGATGGATTTTCAAACAAAAAATCTTTCATACAAATCTTATTCTGACAATTACAAACACAACAAAAAAAACAGCCAAATCGGTCGAGCCGTTCTCAAATCTTTCATAGATGCGGCAATTGGTTTTTATTTAAATAGATATAAAAAGAAAACCACTAAGGTTTATGAAAATCCTACTATCCTATCCTACTAATATTATAAACGCGAAAGTTTGTGAGGATGGATGTTTGTTACTCTTTCACGCAAAAACTACTGAGCGGATTTTAATGAAACTTTGCAGTAATATAACTCATACATCAGAATAACATATAGGCTACTTTTTATCCGGGTACCAAGCGGGCGAAGCCGTGGGCAGAAGCTAGTGCTATTATACATTTTTAAAATTGAATATAGCCTAAATGTTCCGAATTCCCAGACGCCTGCTCGTATTTCGTCATACCACTTATCACCGCTACGTATTTCACGGCTCACTTAGCCATGATTACAGTTTTATGAAGTGCTTGTATAAACCTACTTAGAGAGATCTAAGTTACTGTTAGTTGAGTTTGGGGTCCTTTAATATTTCTAAAACCGCGGGTATGTTACCGCTAGCATATTTTACCTCGATAAACTTATTTCGTTAGACTAGGTGAGTGAGTATATTGTGTATATATAAGACGTGTATGTAATGGTTAAAATATGAGATTTGAAGGCAATTGGCGCGTGTGTACCACGTTTTACATCTGTAGGGCATATTGTAGGCATTCTCGAATCTTTCAGTGTTCATAGACTATTTTCATGTTGAAATTCTCTATACCGGTATTAGAACAAAACCTGGCCTCGGTGAACAATGTCTTAGGAAAAAATGCAATTGAATTTCACTCTGCGGTCGCGCGCAATTATTCTTATTTTTTTTAATAAGTTTTTATGAGTGAGGTTTTATGGAAGTTAGGATTAAATGGGTAAAAGTATATATTTTATGTAATATTATGTATCAAAATGATCGTAAAACTACAGGCTTTAGGATTAATTGAAAATATCAACAAAATATGTATGTTTCCTCATAAATAAAACTTGTTACTAAATTTATGGGTAAAAACAGAATTTTAATGGAATTAACCCAAATTAACCCACTATACAAAAAAAGTTTCGTATTTTGTGATTTACTGTTTATATAATAAAATTCCTTAATAAATTAGCTTTACGTTTATTAAATTTGTTTTGACTTAGCTACAATAGATATCGAGATAGAAGCGATTCTTTAATCGCGGGCCGTTCGTAATTTTCTATGATAACATGGCTCGCGACCTTGGACTTATGCGGGGTCATGTTCGCGGCCGCTTGGACGTAAGAAAGGATACAACCATACAAATCCATTGCAATCAAATAAGCTGTTTGGGAGATAAATAGTTATAGACAAACAAACACATAAACAAAATACGTCTTACGCATACATGGACTCCTTATAATGAGGGCAAAAAAATGAGATCATCTAGGAATATCTAGGATCAAACCTGTTAATTGAATTAGGGGTTGTTGCAAAAACATAGAAATGGCACAAAGCCCGAACGGCTTTGTGCCATTTCCTAGCAGTCATAGCATTTTACCAATAAAAGCAAATTTTCACCACCTTTTAATTCGATAAAAATCGCCGAATTTGATAATGACCTAAAATAAATTACGGCTGAAATTAACTCAATTATTCCATAAGTATTTCTGAGATGATTTGCATATATTAATTACTACAAGTTTTTGTTTCAAAATATGGAAATTTGTTGACAAAATAAATTATTATCATATATTTATTATTGCCGCTGAAATTTATTACAAATTCACGGCGGACTAGAAATAGAATGTAGTTTCATACATATTTACATAATGACACGCTGGTTTCCGGAGGGGTAGGCAAAGACCACGAGTTCCCACTACGATCTCGGAATACCACTCCCATTTCACTCACCCTCATCGCAATATCCATACAAACACGTCAGTTACTCTTGCCGTGATCTTTCTCCAGAACGTCCCCAAATGTTGCTTCGTAAATAAAAAACCTATTTAATCTTGAATTCATTGTTTTTTTTCCATTGACACCTAACATCAATAAAATAATTCTGCGATAGTTTCAAAGACAAAGAGCCAACGCATCGAGGCACCGACCCTGGTAACGACGAGATCGTTTGACTGCCTTCCGAATTCACGACGCGTGCGATACTCTCAATTCTCAAACATTTTACGATTATTACAACGATTTTTGATCCCTTCTTGTCGGCGAGTCACTTTAGACTCTCGCCTGAGCCCTCACATTTATTAACCGCTAAATGATGATAGCTGCTCGTGGATTCATCAGAAGCTTATTCTAAGTTCTTAGTAATCATGCGATGTACTACCTCAACCATAATTTTAGTATTACTTTTGATGAATGAATTAAAGATAATGCATTCTATTTCAATGCATATTACACACTATCAGTTTGTGTTTTATATCTACGTAAGATGTAAATAAATTTGAGGTAAACAAGCTTTGCCGTAGATCCGAATACACTCTCTACGACGTAGCGGGTTATTCTACGTCAGCGTAGCTCTACGAGGCTTATCGTATTACTTGAAAATGTACCTTTTAGATTTCAAATCAGTTTAATGTTTTATTTCAACAACGTCATTAAATAATATTTTTTTTTTATTTATAGGTACCTTAATATTTACTAAGATCCAATTTTATTGGAAAACACATCTCATCGTGTTGAGTCTAAAAGCCAACTCATGTGTGCTAAATAAAATAGACAACCGAATGCTTGACATAAAATGAAATACGTTAGGCTCTTGATCTACGTAGTTAACTAACTAGGAAGTTCCTCTTAAAGTTATGTACAATACTTTCAATATAATGCAATATCGAGGGAGATAGTGAAGAGAAGTTTGTCGTAGAAAGTTAAACAGAAGTACCTACTTTATCAAGAGTTCTCGTTGTGAGCCTCAAAACCGCAACCATTCGACAACTTGCACACAATGACTCTGATATCTATAACTAAAGTTGGTTCATCTTATGCCCTTACCGTGAGGTTCTCATTATGGAAATATAAACTGTAGAATTTATGAAGAACATTGGATGAAGTTTCACGCTTTGCTATTATAAGTTTAGTTGACAAGTTGTCGCTAATTCTTGTCAAATTCGAAGGTAAGTATAGTAAATGACGCAAAACAAAATTTGTTGAAAAAACAGGCATGACTTTATTTCATATTAAAATAAAAGAACATGTATTTATATGTTTATAACAAAAAATAAACAAGCTCACGACAATAATTTTAATTATAGACATCTTCTGATTTATACTCAGTATGCAGATCCGTGAGTATGCCAAGAAAGGGGTAGTCAGAAGCACGTCAAAACATTATATTTGAAACATGCCCACGCGCTTTTTAGGCAGTTAGCATCCCTTGTGACAGGCTGTAAGCCCATCATTGCTTATTAAAACACTAACCGATGGTACTTGTTAATACGCACGTATAATTTCGGATAAAAAAATCCATTATCCTATGGCCTAAACATAAAAATAATTTATGAAGACCTTATACACTAAAACAAGTACTAGGGTAGGTAAAACTAGTACTAAAAACTACTTTCTTTTTACTTTGCACTTAGGTACTTTAACACCTAATTAGTTCATTGAATTAGTAAATTTTTCACATGCTAGACTACCTTGTGACGTGGCTGCAATACCCAGACCATGAACAAATATTTAAAGAACATATACAAATTTGTCCCGCAGCGTGAATCGAACCCACAACTCTCTGCGACGCATCTGGCTACTCGGTAATGGTCGCCAGCTCAAGTTTGTATGAAAAATACCTACTCAACGCGAACAAATTCACTAGTTGTGAAATATAATGTAGTGTAACAAACGAACAATAATATAACAAAACATGTAATCCATACAAAAGTTGATAAAAATGTGCGTGTATAAACTAATTTGACAGGATGCGTAATAAAAATTTACATAATGCGAGAAAAGACCACCCGCAAGAAAACACAAACGACGAGAATTTTATTTTCATGCTCACATTTGCGCCATTTGTATACAGAATGTAAATTAGAAAGAGCCTTATTTCAGGCAACGCGCGTCAGGTTATTTGGCTCAGTGTCGGGATGTCGCTTCACAAACAAAAATATACAGATACAATGAATAAGACCCTTAAGCACATTCGCTACGTTCAAATTGCTCAGCCCTAATGAAATGTTATGACGAATTTAATATTAGCTCGACCTCACTCGTTCTCGAGCTCTTTGCTTCTCGTTATATTTACGTACATTACGATGATTTTATTAAACTCGTACCTTTCACTTATATTTGCTAGTTTTATTTTCATGGGCTGTTTAAGCAGAATATAATAATTTGCAGATGTTAGGTACGTACTTAAAATAAATACCTAAATGATATCCACTATACCTAGTTATACGTAGTTGTTTTTGAAAGTCATTTCATTAGTTATCTTCATCAACACCTACTGTAGAAGTCCGCTTGCGTGAGTGTTTGACACAAATTGCCTTTGATACGTTGTCTTTTCAATCAATAACCCATTGGCAAGAATTAGAAGAAGATATTGAAAAGGGTCTTGGCCATTGCTAAGTCCAAGGCACACGTAGAGGCTACGCAAGTCGACAACATAGCCTGTGCATGTACTTTTCCGGTATTTATCTTATTGATTTTAAACATTTATTCATAATGTCGAACAAACATGTCCAAGTACTTAGTATTTTTGTGTTTTTTGTTTATAAACAAAAAATATACATGAAACAGCTAGCTATCTAAAAATTGTTGTAAGCAAACGATCTATAAATAAAATAAAATAAATAAATAATGCAGGACATTTTCACACAGCATTATCTAGTCCCAAACTAAGCAGAGCTTGTATAATGGGAGCTACATGACTGATATACTACTTATATAATTTTTTTTTGTAAATACATACATTTTATACATAGAAAAAACCCAGACCCGAGTCAAATATTTTCCCGCCGCGGGACAAATGTTTGTATCTGACAAACATTTGTCCCGCGGCGGGAATCGAACCCGCGACCTTCTGCGTCTCAGGCGAGCCTTCGCCCACTGCATAGATATATATAGCTATAGATAGCTTACCTATAAAACTGAAGCATATCTTACTTATCACTATGAAACCGAACCATTTTCCAACAGGCATACGGCCCGTATGCCTGTTTATCTCATAATAACATAAAAAAAACAGTTCTTACAAATATTCTAATGAAAAAGATTGCATTCATCCTAAGAAAAAACGTTAAAATTGCAATTGAAAGTGAACAAAAAGTAGATAACACGATATTATTTTTATCGAGATTTTTTGTTAAATAATTACAACAATTAATTGGGCCTTCAAGATCACGGGGTCAAACGTTTAGAAATCTTATAATCTGTGTGTTCTCTTTTACTGATAAGTAACGTTAATGTTATTTTAAGTAAAGCTTTTTTAAGTAAGTTAATTTGATTAACTTATTAATCTAGAATCATTCAAATTCATGTTCCAAAAATTCACAGTATATTTAATTTAACTTTATTTAATGATACTCTGACACTGCTGTGAATTTTAAACTAGTGATAAGTAAATTGGTATTTCGCAATGCAATACGTAACTATTGAAAATTAGTGAACTCTGAGATTTATAAGACAAGAGAATAATTAATTTCATTCATACAAACTAATAGTAAAATTATGGACTATCAAAATATAAATAATGCATTATTTATTTTTTCAAAATTGTATGTTAAATTACTTTTAAAAGCATTTGTAAGTAAGGCCCCTAGTAAGTATGCTCGTACTAAGTAATTACTTTTAACAATTTGTGCAAATGCTTTATACAGTCGGCACAAGAGACATTGTATTGAATGTACAGAATCGAATGGGTATTCCCGGTGGGGTCGATGAAAAAATGTTTTGTTGTGAACGCGCCTCGCTGTCCACTGCGAGATTTACAGCGTCCCATTACTGCCATAGGTAGTAAAGCTATTGCATGGAGTAAAGCGCTTGATTGGTCAACTGTTAAATTACATTGTAGGTATAAGAAGTGGGTATAAAGTTTTCATACATATTTGAGTCATCTTCAAAGGTGACACAAAGGTCTTTATTGGCAAACCACACTAACGCTAAGGAAAAACCGACTTGCTTTTCTATCTATTTTACTTAACTTCTAAGTTCATAAAATCGTTGCGATCTGGGTACCTACTGAGTAAGTATATAGTTTACCCGACTAGCATATTTTTTTTAAATTTATTACAATACAATGTGATCATGTTTCACTTTTGAAAACTCTTGTTTGCATATTGTGTTTCATGTATACTGAGCATTTTCTGTAAAATTAAGGATTATAACCGTAGACAATGCCCAAAATACATTAGAATTTTATGGAATTTCATGAACTCATTATTACTTAGAGCATTATATTAAACTAGCTGTTGCCTGCGGCTTTGCAGGCGTGGAAACGTGTAATTAAAAAAACAATACTCCTATACAAACTTTCACCCCCAATTTCCCCCTTAACTTTAAAGAAAGACTTTCATACAAAGAGCCTGCCCCCCATTTCCAGCCCTTATAATGGAAATTTCCAAAAATCCTTTCTTAACACTTGCTTATGTTATAAAATAAATCAATGTTCCAAATTTAAGTTTTCTAGACTTAGTAGTTTTAGCTGTGCGTTGATAGATCAGTCAGTCAGGACAAACGATTTTATAAGTTTAGATTAAATAATGCTGGACATATTTCACACAGCATCATTTAGCCCCAAATTAAGCAGAGCTTTTGTTATGGGAACTACGTGACTGATACATTGACTTATATATTTTTTTTTGTAAATACATACTTTATACATAGAAAACACCCAGACCCGAGACAAACATTTGCTAATCATACAAACATTTGTCCCGCAGCGGGAATCGAACCCGCAACCTTCTGCGTCTCAGGCAGGCGTTCGCCCACTGCGCCGCAGAGGTTGTCTATAGACAACCTCTATAAGTTGTCTATAGACAAACTTTGAGCCTATAGGCTCAAAGTTTACTTAACGATACTTGTTTCATCTACTGGCGACCTCAATCGAAACCCACGTTAATAGGTAACTGGAATGGTCTGAGTTACAAGTAATTAAATACGAACGCTAATTAAATTGAGATCCATCAGAAATAATATGCGGTTACTCGAACGAAATCAATGCTACGTAAGCGTGTATTTTATAAAAACCCAAGCGCGTATATGCTTCGTTGTTATTGCGACTGTAAAGTTGGGTGCAAAAACAATTTAATTTTATTAACGACATAATGTAGTGTACAGTGTTTCATACTATAATCGTATCGTTAATGATTCTGAACTTCTCATTCAGGCATACTTTTTCAAAACTAATAAGCCCAAATGGCAAAGTCTTGTTGAGGTCTTGTTGTTGAAATGAAAAGTTTCTTACTTGTCTAAAATACCAAGTGTAATAAAATCAACGAACCCTCGAAAACTAAAACATGGTACTAAAAACATACGAAAAGAATTTTAATAATTTAACATATGTTTCATTTGTAGTGCATATTCATGGTAAATTATAACAAACATGTACCTGATTCCCCTTTTTATAAACATGCCTTCTTTCAGTATTCGAGAGCTGTCTGAGACGAGCATATCAAACCATATAGATTCAGTTCCCCTATTTTATCCGATGAAAATGTATTAATTTTGTTTTTCATAAACAAAGAAGTTTAATTACGCAATTTTTAAAGTAGTTTGACAAAAGGATGAAGGATGTTAGATAAATAATCAAATCTAAAAAAAAACGTAGGGACATTGTTTCCGTTATTTTACTGTTAAATTAGAAACATCTTAAGCCTGCATATTAACCAAAACAATAAACGCTAAAATATTACTTTTAACTTAAATTGAACACGACAAATACGACGCCGCCGTCTAAACAATATGATGGATATTAAACAAGAACTGCACTGTGAACGGAAATAAACATCGGTTTATACGAAGCATGCTAAGAAATATATCAGAAATATGAAGGCGGCAGCTTTTGACTTGAGTGTTTCTCAAAAATAGACTTCAGAAGGTGTCGCAAGAAAGATAGAAAGTTTAAAAAGGATTTGCTAAGGCGGGGACAATCTCAGATATTATCTTAAACTCTGTAGTTACCAAGTGTTGTTAAATTGTGGCTAAATTATGGATAAAATTTGTCGAACACAACATTGAATACTTAAACTTGTTAAATGTTTCAAAAGGTGTGCCTAGACTTTTTATCTTCAAAAGGAAAAACTGATTTTGGTATGCCACTCACGCGTTTGGCTCGTTTGTGAAAGTAACAATGTTGATTTGGAAAAGAGTTAAAAGGCTGGTGCCCACGTAGGCACTCACTGCAAGATTCGAGCAAGGTTTGCTATAGTATAACATACAAGATTTATAATCCTACTAATATTAAAAATGTTTGGATTTTTAGAAGTTTGGATCTTTGTTGATAATAATCTCCATAATGGCTGGATGTATTTGGATAAATTATGAAACAGGTATAGTTCAAGAGCTAAAATAAAACATTGGGACCTTTTTTATTTGGATGAAGCCGAGAGCAGTGGCATATTATATATTTGAAAACTCATTTATTTATTTTACGCCCAACAGTCACAAACTTAGTCCTGACCCCACACTAGGATACCTTGTGTCGTGGTAATCAAGAACTATTACCGAGGTACCACAACAACCAGACAGGAATACCTTCAGAACATGCAAAAATTCGTCCCGCAGCGGTAATCAAACTTTTCCCGCCCTTCGCCTCTTGCGTTTCAGTGGCCCACCGTGCCACCGCGGTCATCAGGTAATATTGAAAAATAAGCACAAAATATGAGAAGCAATAGAGTTTCATATTATTGAAGAGATTCCTCAATATTTTTTGAGGAAAATACTAGATGAACTTGATATGTAGAACTCACTAATATTTTGCTCTCTTTATTACGCTGCCTTTTCGCGTAATTATCACCCTTATCTGATGATAAAAACAGTCTCATTGTATTTTTGTAATTTCGCTGTAAATCTTGCCACTCAAATCGGAACACACCATTGGGTAATTATTGTTTGACGACAAAACACGCATGTATGTGCTGTGCTCTTAGCATGCAATCGTCCGGAAATGAAAACACCACCTGGTTAGAATTCATTCAGAAACTTACTTCGACATATATAAATACAAATATTTATAAAAGTAATATATTTTTTGAGAAAATTTAGTAATTGTATATCACAATTACTAATATATAATCAATAATGATCTCATACTCATAATCAATAATGATTACTCAGTAGTACAAATAGTCGCCAAAAACTGAGATCGCAATGTTTAAATGGTAAAAATCTCCAATATTCATGAAATCTTAACACAAACAGAATCATATTGTACCGGGGGTTTTTAATAAAAAGGAAATTTTTTTATGAAATTTTTTAACTACCTCGTGTGTTCATAAGTCTTGAGACACAGTAAAACTAAAATATTTTTGGAGCTAAGTTGAGTATTCATTTATTGGATATTAAAATTAAAACTACTGACATCTAGATCTGTATTTAAAAATAAATCATTCAAAATGGCCGCCTTTGCATTCAATGCAGGCCTTCAAACGCGTGCGCCATTCATCTATGGCGGCACGAATCTTTTCAATGGGAATCCGTTTCGATTCTTTAATAAGGGCTCGCTTGAGAGAATCCAGGTTTGGGTGAGACTTTCTGCATGCCCTCAGCTCCAATTCCGTCCATAAAGAATAATCCAAAGGATTCAAGTCAGGGCTTGACGAGGGCCAATCTTCGCTCCGAATGAAGCCTGGCAAATTGGCCTCCAGCCAACGTTGGGTAGTCTTAGCTTTATGGGAGGGAGCAGAGTCCTGTTGGAAAACCCAGTATTTTCCAGCGAATAGCGTATCATTTAATGGTTTAACCACCGCTTCCAATATGTCGGTTTGGTAATTTTGTGCCTTCACCTTGACGCCTTGCTGGCAAAAATGAAGCGAAGTGACCCCCTCGTAGGAAACACCCCACCAAACCATCACACTTGCTGGATGATGAGTGCGCTGGACATTGCGTACAGATGGCTGGACGTCCTTTGAACTTCTGGCGTAAACTTTATTGTTCTGCCGGTTAAACTTTTCTTCCACCGTGAAGATCTTTTCATCGGTAAACAGGATATTTTTTGGATCGTGTCTCTTCAATAGGTTCCGACATCGTTCCAGTCGCAATTTACGAAGACGCTCGTTTAAATAATGCACTTTCCTTCGACTGTAGGCCTTTAGTTTAAGATCATATTTAAGTATCCTGTTCACCGATATTCGCGAAATGTTGGTCTGCAGAGCTAATTTCTTTTGAGTCCGGCAAGGGTTGCGACGAATTCGCTCTCTGATTACTTTGATGTTGGCGGGCGTCCTTACAGACCGCGGGCGGCCACATCTTCCACGGTCTTCTAAAGAGCCGGTCTCCTTGTACCTCTTTATGGTATAATACACAAAGTTCCGACTACATCCCAAACTTTGGATTTCACTAAAAACTTGCATTGGTTTTTTTCCTGCTTGAAACAGTGAAGTTACAGTCGCACGCAAATCTTTTGTTGGCGCCATTTTCACGGAGAATGAAACAAATTTTCAAATGTATATTTTTTCTGATTCAAAACATTCGAAATTTAAAATTTTAAAAGTTTAAAAAAGGTTGCATGAATTACTTTCTTTTTAAATTAATTAAATAAGTTCGTCTCAAAACTTATGAACACACGAGGTAGAGTGAGTCGCTATCAACTGTCGGATGGCTGGTATAGATTCGATTACTATTACAAACGTTTGCATAATCTGCAAATATTTATCCTAATATTAACTAATTTATAACAACACTTAATTAAATATATACCAGGCCACTCAGAAAGTTTAGCGAAAAAAATTAAATGTTTTTATGTCTATGGCTCTGGCCACTTGTAATTATTTTGAAAAATTTTATTATTTAAAAGTAAAAATACCATTGTTTGAATTTCGAATTTCCCTCCACATTTTTTTCGAGAGTCAAATTAAATTATCGTGTCTCATTTAAAAACGGATCTGCATCGAGAGCATTTTCGTGCGATGATTTTCTACGATTTTAATTGTGGCCTAAAACCTGATGAGTTATTTGATCGACTTCAAATGGCTTTTTGAAATGGAGGACCTTCAAAAGCAACCATCTACCGTTGGCATAGCGAGTTCAAGCGCGGTCGCCTTACTTTGGGGATAAACAAAGGAGTGGTCGTCCTACGACGGCTGTCCCGGAAGAATGTGTGCTAGCACTAAAAAAAAAATTTAAGAAAACAGGCGAATTACATACGAAGAGATTCAACATACACTGCAGATTGGTTCGGGAAGCGTTCACAAGATTCTTCACGAGCACCTTCGCGTGAGGAGGATAGTTTCGCGCTGGCACCCAGCGCGAAACTATCACAACCTCACCGAAGCAGGCCCGTGTGGTGCCGTGATATGATTCAAAAATTTGAAGCAGGCTCGTCTCGGCGCGTTTACGACATTGTGACAGGTGATGAATCCTGGATTTATCAATACGATCTAGAAACAAAGCGTCAGTCGACAGTTTGGCTGTTTCAAAACGAACCCAACGCCTACGAAAGTGAAGCGGTCGAGAAGCACGGGTAAAATTTTGATCGCTAGTTTCTGCACTTTGACGGGGTATCTGGTTTCAATTCCATTACGAGACCAAAGCAGCATCAACGCCGAATGGTATACCACAAAATGCCTGCCAGAAGTTTTGTCTGTAATGAGCAACAAGCGACCAGACCCGGGCTCCACGGGGTACTGCTTCACCATGACAACGAGCCCGCGCACTCAGCGCTCAAAACGAGGGACTTCCTGGACACCACACCGGTCAGAGTCTTGGATCACCCTCCTTACAGTCCTGAGTTGGCACGGAATATATAATATTTAAGTAAGTATTTAGGTTTAATACAAACCTTCCATTCTTCAAATCCTACATCACCATGGAGGGACTAGACCTTACGACTCAGGGAATCCTAGCGTGAGGTTGAGGGCTCATCTATCTTTATAAATATTTAATGAGTAGATTCTTATTTCTGTTAATTTACTTGCTCTTAACTTAATTTAAAATAGCTAACTGCATAGTACCTGTCTACCCTCATGAATGATGCTGTTCAGAGCCTACTGATAGCTTAAATATTGTAGGTAGGTAATGGTGTCACATCTGAAATAAATGATGATTATTATTATTATTATAGTACCCTAATTGTAGTTACATAGCATAGACTTAAGAAGTTATCTGAATAAATAATTCTAATTCTAACAAAATAATATGTTTAAAAAAATCCATCAGGGCAAGCAACGCATCAGCAATGCTCCAAGTGTTGTCTCGTCATATTATAAAAAAAATCGATTGTTTTTGTTAGAAACGTTTTAGTAATTTTGCAGACAAAGGAAATTCTGCTTCGAGTTATTTTAGTTTATTTATTTAACAAAATCACACAACTAAATGGTAACTGTAACCAATAAAAACTTTTCTTACAGGCAATTAAGGATTAGCATTTTTTTTATGTACTTAACCAAAAAATTGACGAAAGTAACTAAACTAGAACATATAGGTATAAAATTATTAATGTAACACAGACTTTGCTTCAAGGGACAAAAATAATGAATTGATACAACCTTAGTGTGTGTGTGTGTGGTGTGGGGTGTGCGTGGGGTGAATCGGTGTGTGGTTGTGTATGTATGTTTGGGGGTGTGCGTGAGGTGAATCGGTGTGAGGGTGTGTATGTATGTTTGGAGGTGTGTGTGCATTCATATTATATTCGTCCAAAAGTCAAAAATTAAATGAACCAAATGTCAAAACACAAATTTCTTGAATACGAATGTTGAATGGCCAGATACGAAACAGTGATATTCAGACGTTCTATATTGAGAAGCTATCAAACAGATGCCTGGTTTAGTGTATCAATGGTTAAGCGTAGTATACAATGTACAGCATTTAAATGCTTGATAGGTAGACGATCGCATCTCAATTAGTTCATCATATTATTGATTAGAATAATAATAATAATAAGCAGCGATGTCTGTTCATTATTATACCTACTGGCTGATGTCTGATGAGATACCATTACTCCACACTAGAATTCCTGGAATCGTGGGTAGCAAGAATCGTGGGTAGGTATAACAACACCCAGACTCAGAACAAATATCTGCAGATTAAACATAATTCGTCCCACACCGGGAAACAAATCCGCACCTCTTGCATTGCAGCTGGCTACTCGCCCGCCACGTATAATTTAGGTAGGTAGGAGTATGGTAGTAGCTATAGCTGTAGTGCAACATATATATGCATACTGGGTATAAACCCAGTGTTATATTATACTAGCTTCTGCCCACGGCTTCGTCCGTGTGGTACCGGATAAAAAGTAGCCTATGTCTTATTCTGATGTATAAGCTATATTACTTTAAAGTTTCATCAAAATCCGTTCAGTAGTAACAAACATCCATCCTCACAAACTTTCACGTTTATAATATTAGTAGGATAGGATGTAACAATTATTTTTATTTAAGTTATGTAAAAATAACCATGTTTAACGACTAATGCTGAAATACCGCTTATTCGTGCTTGTCAACTATCTATAAATTTGTTTTTTTTTCAAGCTTTTTTAATATCCCAAAATGTATATGCAACCTTGGAGTGGCGGCTACTGACGTGCGCGTTGCACACTGCTTACTTATATTTTGTTTTATTTTTTTCTTTTGTTTTCGTTGACACGCAAAACGTTGCATTCGTATTTGTTATATCCAGGGCGCAGGTGTGTGGGCGTTTAAAAGCAATCGACTCTAATTTCTAAATCTATTGCATTGTTACGTAATGTAATTGCATTTTTTGCATGCGCGCGCGGCTACGGCCACTCGAGACTTGTACCCGCCACCTCCCGCTTGGCACGCGTGGGCTACCAACTGAGCCACGAGATCGTTACAAGCTCGCTCTTGTTTTTTTAATATTAACACTCTAGTCACATACGTACCTCCAAACTAGTCGTCTCTGTTTATCGTGTATCAGGAACCACTAGTAGGTACCTTTGTGGTACAGAACACGCAGACCGCGGACCGCGATATCTGCGGAATATAAAATACGTTTAATTGTGCCGCGGGGAGAACCGAACCCACACTTCATGTATCCTCTTAGCCTCCCCACCAAGGTCAAGAAAAATCGAGATTAGAATCTGAGTTAGTTTTTTGGAAAAGTTAATTCGTTCAAATTAATATTTTAATAAATAAGAAATTTTATCTTTGTCTGTTCCGGCATGGCACGCTCGTCACTGATAAGATTTGTAGAGTTATGAAATGATCAGGAACTTAGCCGGACAACATAAACATTAATATCTTCCACAACTAATTCTGACGATCTCTGTGGCGCAGTGGATGAAGGCTCGCCTGCGACGCAGAAGGTTGCGGGTTCGATTCGATAAATGTTTGTATGATCTGCAACTATTTGTCACGGCTCTGGTTGTTTTCTATGTATAATATGTATGTATTCACAAAAAAAATCTAAGTTATAAATCATGTAGTTCCCATAATACCAGCTCTGCTTAGTTTGAGGCTAGATGATGCTGTGTGAAAAATATCCAGCATTATTTATTTATAACTAGATTCTGCCCGCGGCTTCGCCCGCGTGGTATGTTGGTAAAAGTAGCGTATGACCATTTCCAGGCTTCAAACTATGCCCATATCAAATTTCATGACAAACGTGTTATAATATTTATCAGGTAAAACACACGAGTATTTTATCTGATGAATATTATAAGCATTTACGAAGAAAAAGCATAAATACTTAACCTAATATAAGAATTGATTATATATTATAAGTTTTTCGTTTGCGTACACAAATGAAGAGTCATAATAATATCTGATAAACATTATAAAAATTGTACCGTGAAGGCTTATTAATAGCGGAGATATTTTTTTAGTCTGCTTGTAGAATGCGGACGAAATGATCAAAGCAAAAACGTAGGCTGTCCAAACGATAGGTACCTATCATAGCAACAAAGAGAGCATATTAGAAAGAGTGTATCGTTGCGACTAAATTCACTGAAAAACGCAATGAAAATGTATATTTATTTTGGTGGTTTGTATCTGTTTCCTTTAATTCAAATAGATGCGAGTACTATTAATTATATTTCCTAGAAATCCTAGCTTTACATCACGCCCAACACACTGTGCCACCTACACAAAGCATATAAACAGGTCCAGGTATCACGGGCACAAACAATTAAAGCTTATGGAAATCAGGGTCTAGTATTTTACCGGATTAAATATACTACCAATTATAGCTGTCCCGACGCCCGGCTAGTTTATCGTGAGGTCTAAGACTTAATTAAAACATCTTACTTTGAGCTTCCTACTGCTACCCTATACCTACATCCTTTGAAGGTACAGCAAATTAAATTAGGTCAAGCTTGCACCAAAACGACGCGACGCTCTCTGTTTTAAGAACCAACTCAGTTTTAATTAAGACAGGAATTAGTAATGGTAATATTAAAAAATACTAAAACCAAATACATCATCACGATTTCTCACAATATGCTAACCTCTTTGGCGCAGTGGGCGATGGCCCGCCTAGGACGCAGAAAGTTGCGGGTTCGATTCCCACCGCGGGACAAATGTTTGTATTTGCAAATATTTTGTCTCGGGACTTGGTGTTTTCTATTTATAATATGTATGTTTTTACAAAAAAATATATAATATTAGTTTATCAGTCATGTAGTTCCCATAATACAAGCTCTGCTTAGTTTGGGGCTAGATGAAGCTGTGCGAAAAATGTCTAGCATTATTATTGTTATTATAATATTATTATCGCTTGTCTACAGTAAATTGTAATAAACTGCAAATAAATTATATAGTATTAGATATATGTTGGATTTACTGTTCCTACTAAGATAGATTAAAACAGGTATGTCTAGAGAAGCGATCCCAAGGTCAACAAGGTGGTGATGGATAATCCTTTATGAGGTGAATGAGTTATTTAATATTGGAAAATCACGGTTATTGGATTAATTTGGTTTCAAATAGTGCAAGGAATAGAAGTTAAAAGTCAAAAGATATTACCATTGTAATCACTATCGAGGGAGACCGGATCCTCGTGGCTTTTGAACGTGCAGTTCAACTCTTGAAGTCGCTTCGAATAGAAATGCGAATTAAAGCCCCATTTATAAAGACTAACTGACTTTATGCGTATTTCCATTAACCGAAGGTGCGGCAAATGCCACGTTCCCCTCTATCGGGTTTTTGTAAACGCACAGTGTTAGTGACGAAGGTTCATAATGTTGAACAAATAGTGTTTGAAGAAACTTAAATCTCTATTTTTATTAGTAAAAAAAATGTTCTAAAAATATGTGATGGTGTTAGATCTTGAATAAATATGTAAAGCAATGACAGCCTCGAATTGATTTGCTAAAGTGAAAATCTGAATTTACCTCTGTAAGTTAATATTTTTTGACAACACTACATCTTACTTCCTACTACTACTATATTATAAAAAACTACTTAACGGACTTTGATAAAACTTTACAGTAATATAGCTTATACATCAGAATAACACATAGGCTACTTTTTATACGGGTACCACGCGGGCGAAGCCATGTGCAGAAGCTAGTACTATTATAAACGCGAAAGTATATGATGATGGATGATTTTACTCTTTCACGCAAAAACTACTGAATAGATTTTGATGACACTTACAGTAATATAGCTTATACATCAGAATAACACACATGCTACTTTTTATCTGGGAACTAAGCGGGCGAAGCCGTGGGCAGAGGCTAGTTTAATATACAGCCAGCCTTGCCTGATTTATTCACATAAGAAACCAATGATTGCCAATAACAATATGATCTAGACATAATTCAATATTTTGCTTCCAACAACCAAACAGGAAACTGGGACTCTAACACGGAAACGGCAATTGCTCATCTTCGCCGTGCCGTCAATTTGTGGAAAAGCGCCCACTATCAAAAGTTACGATGAAGCGTCTACCGTCAGCCGTCACCATACATTCTCATTCATCGCGTATTAATTAAACTAATTTTCAGCTCGATGAAATAGTTGTCTATCTGGTAAATGAGAGGAGCAAAGGGCTTGCTTTAATTATCTTTGCAAATCATATTACCGAATGTTATTATAGAGCGGCGCATAAATTGGATCTGTTTGCGAACTGAATGATAAATCGGTTTGTTTTAGCTCTTTTGAATTTCTGTTTGATACAGGTTGTTGTTAGTATTTTTTTACAAAACTTTACGTCTAAGAGAATGTGGAACTTTTTGTATTTAGAATAAACTAAGCCGTAATTGTGATAAATTAAGCGGAATAATAAAGATTATTCCGCGACTTTGAAATCTATTTAATTGATGACCGTTGTCTAGTGAATATGCTTCGTAGAATTACTTTACCCTTCAAATATCTGTCATAGATCTTTAACTAATGGCAGAGTAGTAAAATATAGTGATACATTTCTATTCATATTGTAAAAACGCGAATTTTCACGTACTGCACTATCGGTGAAGGCACCGACTAAGTTTCGACTCATTCCGAGAGTCTTCATCAGAGTGAGTGGACGCAACTTTCTCCCTCCGCGTCGACCCGTGCACTGACACAAAACTAGGTGCCTTCACCGTTAGTGCAGTACGTGAAAATTCCCGTTTTTACAATATGAATAGTCAAGTTCACGATAGTTTTTGATACATTTCTAATCTGACGTCTGTAATCTTTTATCCGTGTTTTGTGACGCCATTTCGAAACTCATGGAAAATAAATTATTTAAATTATAACCACAATAGTGGTCAAAAACGCACTTTCCTTAAATTTTGTTCTTGACTTGTTCAATAAAGGATTCATTATCATGTAAGTGTAAGACCAAAAGTTATCCAAAAGAATGTACTTATTGCTTGTTGCGAGGCAGTAGTAAATATTTGAATGAGCCCCACATCTGCTGCGGCCACTATGCAAGTCCGAATTTGTTAATTGTGGCAGTAACATAACGTTGGGTGCTACGTGACTGCAATATGTTCGAAACAAGTGCCTACTTTGCTGTCCCATTTGCACACACCTGCAGACAATATTCAGGTTTTGTTAACGGTTAAAATAATTGTTACATCCTTTGGTTGGTTGGCGACGTGTTTATAACATCCTACTAATATTATAAACGCGAAAGTTTGTGAGGATGGATGTTTGTTACTCTTTCTTTCTTATCTATCTACAGTGTCCTCAGTAACATCGCTCAACCTACTACTGAGATATTCAATATATCTCGGTTAACAACTCCTCATATATTTTAGACAAACCTAGAGATTATAAGTTTTTCATGATTAATAAAAGCGTAAGAATGGAAAAAAGGTGACCTATTGTTTTTGTTATTTTACGTTGGTTTTATTGAATTTTCTCCTACAGAGTAATTGAAATAAATGTTCAGAGGTGTTTATATTGCAAAGAAATAAAAACTGTTTTACTGGTAAGAAAGTAACAATGCCGACATGGCATTCCGCCAAAGCTAAATTAGATAATGGAGTTTGCGTGCAAAAATATAGGAAACCGAGAACAAAGACAAATGGGCTCAACTCTGGAATAAAATAACTGGTGAGATTGAGGTTAGCCCCTACATCTTACCGCCACGTGGCTCCAATGAGCAACCACAACACAATGCTATTCTGATAGAATAACATACATTGAGATAGTGTTTTTTTAAACTGTATGACTAGCCATATCAATTGTTTTTTTTTTGTTATATTTAAAATCGAACGTTTTTGGAATTTAGATATTTTTTATGATTTAAATAATAAATAAATAAAATTAAAAATTCTTTATTTCGGACTACTTGTGATCCATATTGGTTAGTATGAAGACAAACAAAATAATTATGAACTATGTTAGTAGACAAAAGTAAAGGTAAACAACAATCAAAAAGAAAGAAAGGTAATGGTGCTGGGTGTGACGTTCATGTTCCTGTGCCAAGAATCCTCAAAAAAGAAGCAAATTCAAACATAAACCGATTTCAATTTCACATTTGATGACTCTCCGCACAAGACACTTCCACAACGGCGACGTGTAACTTTAAATGTAACTTTAATTCGCTAAAAAAATAAATTAATAAAATTTAAAATTAAATTAAATTAAATTTAAATGATTATTTTTTTTTTATTTTTTTTCACAAAGCGCGTACGTGTCATTTAATTTAAATGATTATTTTTTTTTTCCATTTTTTTTCACAAAGCGTGTGTTGATGACAGACAACAATAACTATTATTTTAATTATAGGATAATCCATACGACGTTCAAGAAAGTTTCACATTTACATGTGAAGTACTGTTTCGACTCAGATAATAAACCAGGAAACAAAGGCGTTATTTCCGAACAAATAAACCCAACTATAAAATTACACTGCGTCATTCATGCTTAGGCAAAAATAAAACAAATATCATGAAAATATGTCAACGTAAGAAAACCATTATTTCATGTTATGAGGTTTCACCATTTGAATTCTACCTCATTATTTAAAATAACAGTAATTTACTTTGAATTCTTAGGAATACAATAATCACATTAAGCTCGCTGTTTCTACATCTTAAGATATCTGTATTTGAGTACAAACGTCCATTAGTTAATTGAGACATATTTTTCTTTTGGAATTGCTTTCAATATGAAAAGAACGTAAAAATCCTTGTCCTTTATGAAATTGTCACCATTGTTTTTGGAATTAACAATGAATCCAAAAAGGTACTTAAGTAAAGCCTCGACGACCTCTGTGGCGCAGTGAGTGAAGGCCCGCCTAAGACGCAGAAGGTTGCGGATTTGATTCCCACCGCGAGACAAATGTTTGTATGATCTGCAAATATTTATCTCCGTTCTGGGTGTTTTACGAGTATATCTATAATTTTGTATTTACAAAAAAAGTACGAGTATATATCAGTCATGTAGTTCCCATAATATAAGCTCTTAATACTTAAAGTCATCATCAAATCACGATTATGATTTTATAACATGCACGGATAAAACCGACCAGACTAAATAATAACGTCGTGATGCTGGCAACGATGATTTATTATATAGCTTTCCTCGACCGCCCGAATGAACCACATGAAAAATGATCTCGCTTATTGCTACTAGCAACTCTGCAGTTGACGCTTTGTTTAAGCACAAATGACTCGTACTATGAAGTTTTTGTTTTATTCGCCTAATGTTTTTACCACATTGCTGACGTGTGCGCTTGTGGCAGTCCCGGCGCGTTGTCCCAAGCCGCCAGATTTCTCTTCCTCACACGATTTGATAAATAACCCCTCTCACTTATTGTTGTTCTATTATTTTCCCACCACGATCCGATCCTTTCTGTTAGTAAACAAAACATACATTTACATAAAGCTGATACCATTGATACTCTTAGAAGCTCTTTTTTGTGGAGAGACCTTTCTAATTGTCACTTCGGTCTAAAAGGAGAGTGTAAAATGGGAGTGATAAGGGTTTCTTTACTCGTCGGTGCCGGAAATTAATTGTCACGAAACGAAAAATAGGGCGAAAGTCCAATTAATTATTAGTCACTTCATTTATTTAACCCGCCTGCGCGAATCTTCTTTCTTATATTAATGTACGAAGTGCCAGGCTAATCTCGGCCCCCCTTAAAGGAAAAGGTGGACACAATTTTTCTTGTAATTTTGTAAACGACTTTTCAAACTGCGATAATTCACCGTAATAAAGGAGCTAAACGTCTATTATAGACAACATAATATTAAAATCAAAACTCCGATCACTATCCATTATACATACTGTGCATTTACGAACAAAAAGATCGTAAGGCTAACTTTAGTATCTACAAAAAAGTTCGCCTTAAAATTGGCAAAAGTTTGAATGAAGTGACTTAGCTAACTCGCGGCGTTTTATGCCGTCAGCTGCGGTGATCCCATCGCCTCCCTAATGTAACACAATAAAAAATATTATTATTATTTATAGCTGTCTACAGTACAATCTGACATGAATAAAGGTCATTGATTCACTGGACGGATTTCAGTAAGATTTCCGTAAAAGCTAATAATATGACTGTATCAAAATTATAGCAGATGTGGTCTCTCTTGATATGAATAGCTTAAATTAATAGAAATATGAAGTCGATGTGTCTCGTCACTACATCACTAGTACTCTTAATAATATGTGCTATGAATGCAAGGAATTAATGAACGTTTTGATAAGTGATGTTGAAAAGTGTGTGTGTAAGTATTCTTTTTGTTAATCACATGCGAATATCAAAATTATTATTTTACATGCTACAGAATAGAACTTAACTGAAGAGTGGGAAAAGACTGTAGCTAGAGAACCTAATTATTTTATCAATATCAATATTGGTCAATAATTACCGTCTTTCCCATCAGCTGCTTCTTCTCTATATTTTTGTTTGTAACGTGTTCAGCAGCAGCTTCGCAAGCCACTCAATATAATTACAAAGTGAATGGTAGCGAGAGATAAGATGGGGAGTTATTTGTTTCCATTACAGCAGTAATATTTACCGAGGGCACGGATGCATGGATTGGACCGACGACGGAGGAGTCTGTCGAGTTCGCAAACAAAATGACATTAGCATTGCCTTAATCGACACCGCGGGAGCTGTACCCAGAACGCCCGACGAGCGAGTTGACTCGCTTCTAGAGCAATTTTCTTGTTTTGACAATCCCACACAATTTGAATACTGCCATCAGTATTCACTGCTTGGTACCAGTGATTATTTAAATTTTGTACCTCGTTACAAACAAAACTCTTTTGTTTGCCAATTAATTTAGTAACGCGATTCTCTGCGTATTGATACACGCAGTAATACTCCATAAACGTATGATGAAATAGGAACTTCAATTAGGGTCTTACAATTCATTTTTTTGAACTTGTGAATTAAGACACGTGTTCATTTTTACGGTTCCGTGCCCAAAAAGTGCAAACGGGACCCTTTACTAAGTCAACGTTCGTGTGTCAGTTTGCTTCATGTTTTAAAAAAAATACCACCCAATAGATACATGACCCCATACTAGGTTTGTTATATATTAAACTATATTTTATACATGTTACTGTAAAACCCCGTATATTGATAAATCCTAGGTTTTACTTGTAAATCTTAGATTTTTTGGATTTACTAACATAAGTCGGTAAGTGTAAAGATTTTTATAAAGTGAAATGATTTTCCGGGCTTTTACTATCAGAATTTGGTACATGCTAGGTTTTACTAAAGACAGTAAATGTTGGTTTTGAAATTAAACTATGAGTATTTTAATAATCATTTATTGCAGTTCTTATAATCAGTCAACTTACTAAGTTCTGTTACTGGTGTAACAGTAAAAAAATTGGTACTTTTTATCATAATAATTTAATTATCTTCTCAAAAATAATATAACGCCTAAGCTTATCAGTAATAACAGTATTTTTTCTTATCATTTCCTATTTATTGTCAAGAGTAAACAGTAGTAAGTTTTACTTGTTACAGCATGAAAAACTATCTTACATTACTTTTCAATTATAATAACAAAGTGATCCTGATGACTTGCAAGTGCTCTTCTTCGTTAAGCATTTTTGTAGGAAAATACATTTCTTGAAACTCTATCCTACGGTCAAAGGCAATTTTGCGAAAACTTCTCGAAGACTCACTTCTTTCTCTTTTGTCAATTTCTTCTATTTTGATAAGGTCTTCAAGGCATGAGGTGAATCGGTGCAGTAAGCTGCTTAACTAGGTACTCCAATTTTGGTACATAGTTGGTGAAACTAGGCTAGGCTAGGACTAGACTAGGTCTAGGCTTGGTCGCGCGTGAGGAATCGGCGTAAGTTCACGTAGTTTTTAAGTTGACGTTTCTATATGATCCTTGTGATTTCAATGAATAAAAACCTATTGATTTTGACTTTGACTTTGAAACTCGCTGTCTTTTATATCTACTACAATAGCAATAAAGCTTTTTGTTACTGACCTAAAATTAACCCAGAGGTTTTAGTTTTATAAATTTCAGGCATTTTCAGTCTTACATTTTGGGCAATTTTTACATTTGGCTATATATGAACAGGTGTGGCTTTCATTTTGAGTACGAGTCGATGTGCCAACTTGGCAATACTTGTATACTTTTTCAAAATTTACCATGTCTCTGAAGTACCTTAGATTTACCGAGTGAATGCTGGTAAAAATTTGAAATTAACGATGGTCACAGAGCATTACGGACTTTTACCATTTAGAGTTGGTAAATAATATAATAATAATATAATTGGTGTTAATGAAATGTAGTGGTAAGGAACCCTTAGTACGCGAGTCTAATTCGCACTTGATCGGTTTTTATTGCCTTCGCTGTTTATTAAGTTTAAAACTTTGTAAAAGTTGCCTTCTTAATAAGGTAAATTAATGTTCAAAAGATTTTGTTTTGGATAAATATTAAGTGGGAAGTCCAATTGTCAAGTATTTGACACATTTTGCAAATCTACCATTGCTAGTATATCCTATGCATGATAGGATATTAAACCATTGTGCCGTTTGTTAAATACAAAATGACATTAGCATTGCATAATAATTCTAATAACATAATAATTCCAGTTTCAACATAATTAAGGCTACATCGTACTATGTCAAAGCAATCTAATGGTGAGAATATATTTTTATCACTTACCATATTGAAATGAGCCAAAATAAATGAAATAATGCCTCACACATCCCGCCTTTGTTAAGAACAAACGATGGACATTTGAGTGGCTTTTGGCCAGTTTAAATAATCTGTGGGTGTCAATTCTCTAATAAGGTCATTTAGTTGATAGCATCATACGCTAACAGTATAATTATATGAGTTTATTTCAAACTAACTTCTGCCTACGGCTATGTTTATGTTTGGAACCAGGATAAAATGAAGCCTGTGTATTATTCTGGGTACTTACATATCAAAATATATAAATTATTAATCTTATTTTTTTAGTCTAAATGCAAGTAATTAATAAAGTTCATGATTTAACTACTTAGTTTCAATATACCTAGTGTTTCATTTTTATAATGGTTTTGGTAACAGCTTAGCAAAAGCACTTTAGTTGTATACAAAAAACTATAAAAAGTGTCTGAGTCGTTCTAGATCCTAACCTTCTCAAGTGGGGCTGCTCCGTGTCGGTCTCCGGATGCACTCCCACTAGAAAGTCGCCCCTGGGTCACCACACTCGATCTTCGCTTCGCTCAGGAACTCCCGCAAGCTTTTCACTCCCGCACTTTTAATACACACTCTAGGCCCTAGAGCCATATGCGTAATGCCCCTGGAGCATCGCGAACAAGACCACGCGAGGTCAGGGTGCTTCGTGTCGGTTCTGTATCTCATTCAGAATGCAAACTATTCAAGTCTTAAGTTTTAATATTTTATATCCATTATACATTTTGAACTTAGACTTATAGTTTGTCACCATTATTCGTTTTAGCTATTATGTGTTATAGACATTGGCCTCGATTCTGTAGTACACTGACTAAACTAACTTTAAACTGTCGCTCTCTTGTACTGATAGTGCAAGCAAGAAAGAGATAGCTACAATTTTAGTGCTGTCAAATTAGTCAGATTTAAGTTTTCCATACAAATTTAGTCGTGATATCAAAACATGCTGACTATAAACACGAAGAAAAGCGGCACGTAAGCTGATTTGACAGCAGCACACGGTACTAAAATTGTAGCTATCTCTTTCTTGCGTATACTATCAGTAAAAGAGAGCGATAGTTTAAATTTACTTTAGTCAGTGTACTACAGAATCGAGGCCATTATTTTACTTCATTATTCTAAGCGTTACTACAAACCGCGTGCCAGTGCACGCGGTTAAAGTAGCCAAACAGCGCTTTTTCCTTCAACTTGATTTACAAATAATGAGTTGAGATTTCGAACTGAAAACGTGTTTTTATCAAAATGAGCCCAAACAACATTTTTCTTACATCATTCATCTAAAAGTTGCCAATTCAATTCCCAAGTTCATGCACTACTTCAATAAGGTTGAAATTGGCATTAAATAAATACGAGTAACATACTCGTAGGCGCTACCATTTTTTTATGAGAGAGTGAGGGGTATATAACTCCTCATAATCTATTTATAAATTAATTAGCTGTAGTTATATCTATGTCACCGTAATATTGAAGGGTCAGAAGTTTATTTATGCATTTTCAACCCAAACATACCAAGGAAAGTCAATAAAAGCTTATAATGTCAAAATTCGCAAATTTACGCAAACTGGACACCCTCTCGCTCAGTTTATTTCAAAACTTACCTCATTTTAGTGCATAATAGGTAGGACACTTCTATTTGGACGGAATAAAAACTTCTCCAATGAAATGTTAGGAGCAGGAAAATCGATGAATTTTATATTTCTTGGCTTTAGTGTGGACTTCTAATATTTTGGGGGAAAACAGCCCCTTTGTTGGAGACCTCTGAGCTTCCTCTAAATATTATTGGATTTCGCGTGTGTGCGTACTTTGTATACAAGTAAAAACTTTGAACTGATTTGCATTTATTTTTGTTTTCCTAAGCCTAGTCAGTGTTTGTGAAATAAATCGTATATGTTATATCGCCGTATATTACGAAGATTTTTGGGTCACACGAAGGCCTCAGATATCTTTACGAGTATTACCTCTATAGCCAGGATATAAACGTGCCCTCCAAAAGACGGAAGCACTCAGTTCTAAATGCTATTACCGGTCATCGAAATGGTAATCTGGCAGACCGTCTCTTATCCCAGATGCTGGTTGAATAACTAGGCAAGGTAAGCCACCAGCGCTTCGAATATTTTTTTCACTCTGTAGAAGGATAGATTGAGTGGGACTTAAATTTTAAAATCAATTTGATCACAAAAGTAATAAAACAATAATTACGAAAGAAAATCTATTGCATCTTATAGGTAGGTAGGCAGCTTAGTGGTACCCGGTTTAGTTTCGGCTCGGACTATAAATAAGGATCCGGTGTCCAAATATCCACCGAAGAACTAATTGCCACCACCTAATCCACTAAAGTAAAATGAGGTCGGAATTTTAAGTCTGTTTGAACACCGACAAGTGATTTGAATCTCTGGGTAGATAGGAACAAAAACTTTTGTGTATTTTGATTTTCGAGCTATCTGTTAATTTGTCTTAGTTACCTAATCATTTTCAAATATTGCTAGCTTCCTCAATACAGGTTTCGAATTTAGCTTTATTTATTTTTCCAAACACAATTATTTAAAATAAATTATTCATTTTCATTTTTTATGTATGTCAGGCAACACAGTAAATTGCACGAAAAATACAGAACTTTGAAACTGGATACCTACTTTTTCTACCTCAGCGTGTTTATTTAAATAGTCTAGGTATATACCTACCGACCTACGCATACTCAACTTATACAATTGTTTTTTTAAATTATAAAACCGTGTATCTAAAATACACTTAGGTACAATTACATAAAAGGAAGACTAATTTAACAAGTATGTTGTGACAGCGATGCTGATGTGGGCGCGGCTGGGTCAAATCATAAAATAATGTCTGGTTCGTATTACATGTAAGACCTAGGCTGCTGATATCGAACAGAGAAGGTTGACAGAAAATAATGAAGTAAGAACCTATTCAGCTATCACGTGAAAAATACCACACGGAATGATAACTAAGTAATTGTTAAACGGATTCAAGTGTCAAATATAATGTATGGACTTTCCTGTGACTACTCCCTATTTATTAACCTTACGGGTCTACGTACTGAGCATACATCTGATATTGTTCACTATGGGAAACTAATTATTATTTATTTATTTATTTCATCAATAAACGTAAACTCCAAACAAATCCAGTAATTTAGGTATTTTAGAATTGCGGTTCCATATGTTAGATCCCTGTGGTTTACTAGACATACGCTCCGGGCAGTAGCCATTTCAGACGCGATATAAATAGAACACCGCCGGCTAGCTCCGATTAATCAAGGTAACCACCTGCCACGTACCACCTGAGAGCTTCACCGACGGACCAAGCCAATGCAAGCAAAAACATTATGTTAGATTACGGAGGTGACGCCACATAACAAATTTTGCCCGCTTTTTCTCGGCGTCGTTCCTGAAAAATACTCCGGGACAAAAACAGGTAAATTCTCAATTTCCTAGTAGGATATAACAAGTAGGTATGTCGGTTTTCGTAAACTTTTTAGCTTTATTCAGAAAAAAACTTCACTAGATACTAGTACGAAATAATGATCACGTGTGATCATTTGTGGTCATTATTTCGTAATACCTAGTCTCGTATTTTAACTCATGAAAACCACAAGCTTCAGTGCAGGATTAATTACGTAATGGATACGCTCAGACAATGTGGCATAATAAGCCAGAGATTGTGTTATGTTGGTTTTTAAGTAATTAAAAATATGCCTTTACAACTCATCAATATTTTTTATAGCAGGTAAGTATGTAAAGTTTCATTCGTTAGAGTAGCGAACCAAGTATAAAATAATCACATTGGATACGATAACGGGAAATTATTTAATATTATATTATCGTAATACCAAAGGAGTACATATTGATAATACTGTTTTAACAGTGAATATTAATGTGGCATATCTGAAGCACTTACTAAAGCAGATAAATATTTTCCTAAAAAGAAGACGATTGGATACGTTTAATGTAATAAAATTTGTTTTGTCAATATTCCATTGGTCACTATCGTGTACCGTGCAGTATTGTTGTAGTATCCCCTTTAGATTCAAAGCCAGCAAGTTTCCGATCACGACGCATCTTACGGGAATATAAATAAATAGGTAGGGGCGCATCGGGCTCGCAGGGGCGATTCATCACGCGGACCACCTGTGACTGTACTTTTATCGTGGACCACTATGTACCAAATCAGATGATTCTATTTATCAGTTTGTCTGCAAAGAGTGTCACGCATCACGACTTAAATAGATACATATATAAACGTTTTGTTGTGCATAATACCAGTTACATACATATTCTTGCAACATACATAGGCATTTGTCTCATAGTTTGACGAATTAACTATTTCTTGACAATTGAGATTGATATTTGGCATATACCAGCAACAAGCTGTCACAAAGAAACACGAACATTATTTTAGGAACAGGTATCAAAGGCTTTAAATGCACATTCACTTATTTATCAGAATGTCTGGACATTACCATACCTTTACAAGGATGAAACCATAGATTTTACCAGCTACGTCTTGTACCCTTTGTGTCCATTTGCATTTCTGCAGCGGCAGACGCTCGTAAATAATCCTTTGGACCTGAAAAACGTTTCAGTGAATCCAATAAAATACGTATCCGCAGAGACTACGCCGCAGCGCTCTCGTTACCACGCCTAGACGATTTATTGAGATTTGAACGCTGAAATATTGTAGGTGTTCCATTTTAAACTCTTTTATGATATATAAAGCTTGTAAGCCTGGTGCCTTTGAAAAGACGTTTTGCTTCCGTCATTGTTGGTCCAACTTTACCAGCTTTATTCTCTCGCCTGGCCTGATTCATGCCAGAATCGTTTTATCGACTTTATTTTTAATGTCTGAGCATAAGCATTTTCCTGTCTCATGTGCATTTAAAACAAAAACAGATTCGAAACAAAATACTAACTCCTCTGAATTTGGTGTGGATATTTATGAATAAACTAAATAACTCAATTTCATTAGAGTCATTATGGTATAGTTAATTTATGCACCGTCCAACGAGCCTAATAAGGCCCGCGAAAATCATAAATTATTACGGAGGTAATCAATTTATGTTCCTACCTATATAATATAACCTCTTACTTTATTTAATAGAGAATACAAAAAGGATTCGTTTCTGAATGAATTGGGTCTTTGGATAAGAAAAAATGATTATAAACCACTTGCAATGCTTTTTCTGATTAATGTTTATTTTTTACTTTCTTATACAAAGAGTAAAGAACAATAGGACACTTGTAGAACATTCCAACAAGTCACGTAAACTATCAGAAAAAAACAACTAACCTCTGTGTGAAACAACTGCACAGTAATATCACCAATAATATCAACATCAAAAGTTCCAAGGCACGGTAAAAGCAAATTGTACTTTTTCTTTTTCTAATGGGACGAGTTGGTCTAATTAAATGGAGCGAAAATTCCACCAAAAGCTCCTAATAAACAATAAGGAGCTTATTTACATTTCGTATCGAAGCGAGCATTTTACTCTGAAGTCATTAAAAAAATTTACCACGTACCAGCGAAATTGTCCCGGCTTAATCTTAATTATGTATGTGAATCCGTTCATGCCCGGAGCACTCGCATTTCATGTGACAAGGTACAATGTACCTACTAAAGATAAGGTGGCCCTTTCCAAGCCACTGGCTCTATTGTCAATCTCATACGCAGCTTGCCATGTTAAAAGGAGTGACGTGATAGTGAAAGCATTTCAAAGTCAGTGATTTTAACCGATAGTTTACATGAAAAACTAGACTGATTTTTTCTCAAAAGAAAATCAATAAAGAAACCGTACTCGGTAAAAATGATAAGTGATGTATAAAAATTTTAGTGAATAGCTTCCTTTAGACAGAGAAAACGTATAATGGAATGCAATAACTCTTGACCGGGTGTGCGAAGAAATAACACAGTGTCATATTTCACAACCCTCCAACATTTTTATAAAAGCGGACCATCTGCTTTTGACCCCTCATTCTTTTTGTTTCACGAATTATTTCTGTATGAGTAAAATATTAGATCAGTGGGCATAAGTTTTTCTCAGCACGTTCCACTTCGATTAATATTAGCAAAATCTATTTGTTTCTTTCAATAAAAACAAGGTATTTTGCTGAACAAATTTCAGATTATAGAATTATAATGGTCACTTCATAGATATAGAAAATGAGTCTGGAAAACAGAGTACCTATTTGAGTTTTTTCGAAATCTTACGATTAGATTGGATGACGTGTTATATTTTTAATCGTAATTCATCGTAAATTTTCCAGTAACTCGGAATAAATGTGCGATTTACATACTCGTATTTTGTAGTTAACTAGCCTCTCTTTAACCCCTCCAGGACATTTCCCACAATCTGCATAGCTATCTCGTTCGCCCAGCACCCGTTTTGTCAGTAGGTAATATTGAGTTAACTACTCGACAACTCAAGCGTTATTTGCGAATCATTTTATTTCGAAACGTTTTCAAAGCCTGACTCAGTGTGTAAACTCGTTACATTGCAATTTGAAATTTACTCGTGCCTGCTCAATGTAATTCCGATTTAGCTTAGCTGTGTACTCACTTAATTGCGTAACTAATATAATTTACCCATTTAAAAAGTTTGTTCTAAAAGTTAAAATATCTTTGACAGTGCTCACTTACATCGATCTCGTAATGATCAAGCTTTATACAAATATTAGATTCTGCCCACAGCTTCGCCCGCATGGTACCCGGATGAATAGTAGCCTATGTGTTATTATGATAAAAAGTAGCCTAAGTGTTATTCTGATGTATAAGCTATATTACTGTAAAGTTTCATCAAAAGTAGTTTTTACGTGAAAGAGTAAAAAACATCCATCCTCACAAACTTTCGTGTTTATAATAGTATAGTAGTATAAGGTTGAAATAGTTTTATTCCATCCACAGAGAAAACTCTCAATATAAGGGCAAGTGCTCCTTGTGTTCATAAAAAGTTCTGTGGAGTGAACGTGTAAGGAATAAGCGTCACAGGAGCCGGGGTGACTGCGGTCATTCCGCTAAACGAAGATCAGAATCGCAAGCTGTTAGCATAGAGATTGCGATCGAATGAAAGCCGCCCCAAGTATTCCATCCCGAAATCGAGGGGCTCGGTATATTGCGGCCGCCCAATACAGCCCTTTTTTACTTTACCGACATTCCTCTACGGCAGCAGGTCTTTGATTTTTTTTACGCTTTAAAATGCCTCCTTATTTTATAAATTTACATAAAAGTGGGTGGGTAAGCGTCCATGGATCCTACGCTTTTATATTTCCATTTATTTGGTGGTTTTGAATTATTAGCTTTTCAAATGATAAAGTGAAACCAAAACGTTCCAACTACACAATGGAAAATGGCATATTTTACTGTAAAAATGTACCTTTAGTCAATTCATCAATTGTTTTGTGCTGAGAAACTCTCTTTGTAATTTGATCGATTGCTTTTGTCCATTATAGACCTTTTAAAAGTTGTCATTTGATTTCATTGTGTGCTTCAACAATCAGTCGTTTTTCTTTAGAAACTTTCAGAAGACAACCATTAATCATGTAAATGCTTTGTTTTGATTTATTTTATTTATCAAAGAGAGGTTGATTGTTTGAGACAGAGCGGGTGAGGTGACTCAGTGCTTCTGCAAACATAAATTGGCTCAGAAGAGTGTTCTGATATTTTATTTACAGGTACCTCTACCGCGATGGAAATCAGATAGTAGATACAAGATTGGGATGCGCCGCGTTTTGCGATGGCGGAGGCGTCGAGGTTTCAGGAGGTGCCAATATATTTCCTGACGGTTGAACGGTCAGGTAATTGTGGCTGAAACTTATCTCAAGGGGCAAACGTGAGCGGAATACTAAAACTTTTGCAGCTCTTGTGCAAATTGCGAACTCTGTTTCTCTTGCATCTCTGTCAAAGACGAGTTATTGCTTGTTTGATTTAATTATAATTTCAATTTAGACTCTACAAGATACAAAGTTATTGAGTTTTCGTAAACTTTGATTGCTTGTTACGATGGGATGTTACAGTCATTTACTTAAAGAAATCTTTTAGTGTTTGTGCAAAATTGTATGATTCAAAGTGTTGCATTTACCAAAGTTAATTATACCTCCTGAAAAGACCGGCAACGAACTTTCTAGGCAGATGTTATTTTTATTTTCTTAGGTTCAAGTTATCACGGGAGTCTGAGTCGAATATCAAAGGTTGGAACTGTTGGATCTCAGTGACGTAAACTTTGTTCAAGTTATTTACTTTGCAGCGCGCTCATTAGCTAAATGACCGTGCTTTATTGAAAGAGTAATTAAAAGAGCAAGGGGAAGGCGCGAAGTACCAACTTACCGAACATTGCATTTCCTCGAACGAGCTTGTGTGACTTATTACGACTTTGTGGTATCCCACAAAGTTTATTCTTTATTACTATTTTATCTAGAAATCAACGAATATAAATATTTCATCATCATCATCAACAACATTCCATAGAAATATTGAAAAGCATTCTACACTACGTTGTCCGGTTTTTGGTCTTCGTTCTAGAACCTTTCTTCCCCAGCGGTTGTCAGTTATATGGCCTGCCCATTGCCACTTTAGACACCACTTCATTCTAAGCGCTATGTCGGTGACTTTGGTGTTTCCCCAAATTTCCTCGTTTCTGAGATTTTTCCATAGCCCACTTCTTGACCTTGAGCATATGAATAAGTTAGTGACCAAGTCACAGTGCCACATGTCATCACTAGTAACTCGCACTGATTGTAGACTTTCTTCTTGAGGCTCTGCAGTATTTGTCACTGCAAGATAGTTATGCCGAAGTTTCCTGAACGCTGATCATCCAAGTCGGAAACGCAGTGCAAAAGGAATATGGAGCCAGTCATCATAATCGTCCATTGCATGGGGAGCCTTCCTACACGACACGTTACGTGGTCACCATTTAACCTTTGTTCATATTGTAAAAACGGGAATTTTCACGTACTGCACTATCAGTGAAGGCACCGACTAAGTTTCGACTCTTTCCGAGAGTCTTCATCAGGGTGAGTGGTCGCGACTTTCTCCCTCCGCGTCGCGCCGTGCACTACTACCTTTGTTCCACAGCGGTTGTAGGTTCTGCGAGCAATTTTATTTGCCTGTTGTTATATGCATTGCTGTGTTTCGGTTTAAAGGGTATAGGTACTGGTGAAATTACAGGCATATGAGACTTTTCACCCGTTATGTCTCAAGATCAACAATGCACGAGTGATACCTCTGGTGTTGCAAGTATCCATAGGTTACGGTAACTACTTACCAACTGGTGGGGCCTATTCTTGTTTGCCACTTTAATCTTACTAATATTTTTAACGCGATAGTTTGAGAGAATGGATGTTTGTTACTCTTTCACGCAAAAACTACTGAATGGATTTGATGAAACTTTACAGTAATATACGAGTAGCTTATACATCACCTACTTTTATCCGGGTACCACGTGGGCGAAGCCGTGGGCAAAAGCTAGTATTATATAAAAATAACTTCTTTTGGCTCTTCTATGGACTAACTGTGCACCACAAAGCTATTTTTACTTACGATGACAGGAGCTCGTTTATGCATTTGCCGTATGAGGTTGTTCGTTTATCTATCCGTTACCATTTGTCTCCGAAACGGCGTATTTGATTGTTAATAAAAAAAAATGCAATTATCTAAAAGTCTTCAACTATGGATTTTAGGTAGGTTTTATCACCAAGTCAGTAGGCGCAGTAATCGATAGAAATAAACGTCGAGAGTTTCTTACATTGTAAAAAATATTTTTTCAATAGGGCAGTTGCAGCTTATGCAACGTATGCTTGCTATAATCATGTACGTGGATGATTTTATGACTACGCACTGCCGTAAATGTAGCCACAATAGTTACCAGTTGCTAAATAGTTTTAGTGCAAAATAAATATAACAGTCTAGCTATCAGTTCAAATAAAACGTTGATCAGAAATAAACAGAAGATAACTTTGATACTCATACATTTAGTAAAAATGTGATTACGTAGGTAGTAGTTATTATTATCTAATAATAAAAAACATCAACAATAAACACCCAACAGATACTGTAGTTCTAGTCACACAATAGGATTCCCTGTATCGTGTTACACCCGGTACAAGTATTAACAGAACATGCAAACATTTTCCCTGAAGCGGGAATCAAACCGCGCGGGTGTGCATCACAGCCGGTTATTCAGCCGCCGCGCTAAACGAAGTCATCAAAACTTTTAATAACCTTTTACTCTTTTTTTGACGACCTCTGTGGCGCAGTGTATATAAGTAGTATATTAAACATTCCCATAACACAAGCTCTGCTTACTTTGGAAAAATGTTTTTTTTTACGGGAATAAAGTACTTGTAGAATTAGTTATTAAACATACAAAAAAAACTAATTGTAAAGATAGCTATCCGTTCGAATAATCGTGTCCATTAAGTACTTATCGCATAGAGAGAGTGTAATATTATAAGTTATATAAAATACAATGAGTATATTTTTTACTGTGTATGTATGGCATCAAAACCATAACATACTCGTAATCCTACACAAATTACACTTCTACGTGTTAAAAACGTAAATTACTGAGAAAATTAATTGAATACGACAAGGGTACAGTAACCACATGCAAACGTGTTGTTGAAATACTTCACGCCACATAAAAAGTTTTTGTTGGCTTCGCAAACCGTCAACACCTAACACCCTAATTAAAATTGTACGAGAATCTGAATTGCTTGTGCAAAAGTGTATACTGCGACACCGTTTTTTCTCTAAACGTTAAAGCGATTTTTATGTTATGTTGAAATAATGAAACCCCGCGCCCGCGTTCGTTTTTTTGTCCATAGAAACTTTATCTTCCCGTTACACGCTCTATCGGAGGTAGAATTTCGGAAATAAATCACTTCTTAAGGACCGGTTAAACTTAGGCGGTGGCGTTGGCGATTAATACATTCACGAGAACTTTGACAACCAATTGACAACGATTTAAAAAAAAATCCTTTGATCGTGACCGCCACCGCCAACGCCACCGCGTCTATTTGACCGAGTGCAATCCTAAACACTTAAATTAACTTTATCTTCCCAAATTTCAGATCTATCTATCTTACGGCTTAGGCTGTGCGTTGATTGTCAGTCAATGAGGCAGTCAGTATCATGTAACGTTTTTATCTATTTACATAGTTGTAAATAATTAATATTTCATTTTAAGCATTTGATTTAATCAAAAATTCTTATTATTTGATAAAATGACCTATATTGGTTTCGCTGGTATTCGCAGATAGTGATGCTAATAGGGTGATTCTTTCGTAGCAGATGTAAAAGGATGAGAGGGAAGCAACGGAAACAAAACCAATGTGCGGTTTTACCGTGACAGCTGAGCTCTTAGGTGATTGTGGCGGAAACTTTTATCGGATGCCGAACGTGAGCGAAATGGCGATTCCCGCGAGTTTACCTACACGTGGATATCTTTTAAACTAGAAATTCCATCAGCCTAACAACCCCGTAAGAAAATCAGGTACAAATACTAGCACAATTTGATACTTCAAAACTAAACATGTGATTGCACTGGTAAATTCAACCCTTAATTTCAATCGCCTCATGTACTCGTATCATTCTCGAAGACCCGAATAAAAAATAAAAAAAAATATTTACCTATTCTATGAAGACAGTGATTTCCGAATTATTAAAACAGTTTAATAAAATATGAAAAGTACTATCGAACACCAAACCTTAGACGTCTCTTACGTTTGTAAAAATACTTAATAATATACCAGTGAAATAGAAAAATTCGCTACCGCTCCGCTTCGGAATCACTCCATCATCAATTAGGCACAAAGAAACGTGGTAGCATTAATTATTCAATTTATTGATCGGTTGCCATCTTATCCGATTACAATGTTTGCTGATACTTTATATTCATAGTTTAGATAAAAAAATCAGCAGGATTCTTGAATTGGGTTTCTATGATAACTTGAGGGAAAGCTTGTGGCGTAAACTCAAATATTTTACGTGTACTGGTGGAACGAAAATAATCAAAATCGCAAATAAATAAATTACGTCCACAAATGGTGGTGGTGCCTTATTGAAAAACAAACAAACACACTCAAAAGATCTAGATAAATACCTTACGCTTACTTTTTCTTTCACGCAGCTGTCACGTGACATTTCCACAGCTAATGTCATTCCCATATAATTCAATCTTTCCGCAGGCGTTAATGCCAACAGAAAGTGGTATTTGTCTAGACCCCCAGGTCCATACTCAGTACGCAGATCTGTGAAAATACCAAGTATTGGCATATGTTCGCGTTTTGCATAGTAGTTAGCGTTCCTTAGCTTTGATATAGGTTCACTTATAATTTGTACGATAAATACTAAAAAAAAATGACTAAATTATCTAGAAAATACTAATAAATAAATAAACTAGTATTAGTTGACTTTGACTTTGATTTTGACATAGTTAACTGTTGGCTGGTAAAACTGGCACCATCCAGTGACTCTACCTCTGCGACAGCTTTTAGCATTCCTCACCAAAACATGGAGGTTTACTATCAATAACGCGTCATTTTATCCCATATAACGTAAGCTTCATGGACAATAAAGCAGGATAACTGAATTATTTCGTTACAATTAAGTTATTATGGCGCACTTTGTGTCATTAATGTTTGTAACTTTTCATTTTGCGATCAAACGCTGGTCAATTTACCTACGCAAAAATAGTTATAACTAACTTTATTATAATCCTACTACTATTATAAAAGTTTGTGAGGATGGATGTATGTTACTCTTTCACGCAAAAACGGCTAAACGGATTTTGATGAAACTTTACAGTAATATAGCGTATACATCAGAATAACACATAGGCTACTTTTAATCCAGGTACCATGTGGGCGAAGTCGTGGGCAGAAGCTAGTGTTGATATAAAGTAAATATTGGTGATTCGAGTTATCTGCCCACTTTATTAAGTAACTTACATTCAAAGTTGTGAAGAAAACAAACACGCTCATGACTGTACTTCCCATGATGTACATCCTCAGATAAATACTTAGTAAGTAGTCGGGATAACGCCCACTAGGCTAATACAGCTCAAAAAAATATAACGAGATAATGTCGAAACATCTTACTGAGCCTGTTTAAACAATCTATTGTAACTATAAATATAGCAAGTTATAGTATAACCGAGCAAAGGAGAAGATAATTTCCAGATCCAAGTATTACGGCTTGGTTGAATATACGAGCCGCGTGGTGCAGCGTAACTCGAGTGAGATGTAGGTAAGGGTGTTCTCTTTCGATCGCAGCGCTTCAAGATATCTGTAATGGCCACTCGAGCTATCTGCTCAACCGTTATTCTCAACAAATCTTCCATATTGCGGCCAACCGACGCGACGCTCAATCAATACTGGTGGCTTTTCATTTTGAATTTGTTTACACTCTGTTGCAAAACGTTGTAGGTATTTGTGTAGTTTTAGGGTGTAAAAAATCAGTTTAATCAGCATCGAGCACATAAAACAAAAAAAAACTATGCTGGCTGCAAAGCTTTATCATAGCTTGTTTACTAATATTATTGTTTACTTTTCGTATTGAAAATCAATTTGCTTCCATTTGAGTGATCATTTTTACAATTTTCCGTTCGATTTTGACTGGTATTCCAGTAAAACTCCGTTAATGTACTAATGGTTCGCGTTAAGAAAAGTTATGATAACCAGAAGCACATCCTTTGAACGAAGGAAGGACCTGCTTTGTTTTCAACTTTAAAAACATCGCCTCACTGTTTACTTTGAAAATATAATATACTCGTACCATGTGTATTATAGAATGGGGCTTTCTTTTTTTTTTGTTTTGTTTATCTGACACAAAAGTCATAAGATTGATCAGTGATATAGGAACAATAAGTTTGACTTAGTTTATGTATAGTCGAGTTAACTAGGAACGTAATGAAACGACATAGGTACATAACCTATGTCGTTTAATCACGCAATAATAAACGCTTTATTCTTTATTGTACACACAAATAAACAAACTTACAAAAAGGTAGAATTAAATGACATGTACAAAGGCGAGCTTAACCCTAAAACGACTTTTCTTCCAGCAAACCTTGAGCTAGAGAGAGGTAATTATAGAGGTAGGATCGTGTACCGAAAGAAGATAATACTTTAGTTACTTAAAACTACAAAAAATAAATAAACATATATAAATATATATGTATATACAAATAAATATAAAGATACTATAAAACGCTATCATGCAAATGAAAATATTTTTTTCGGCACCTAACATTCTTTTAGAATTATTGCCTGAACATTTTTGATTTTCAAACCTGATGTAGAAAGAGACGCGGCGAGGTGAATAATTGCCACAATCACTGCCAGACTGAGTCATGATCCTCCAAGGAAACTTGCGCTCGCTTTATGGTATCAAACTGGAAGTAAATATTCAATGAGATGAATCAATAAATGCAGTGAAAGATAACACAATTCATGAAACTCTGTAAAAATTAGAAAAATATGAAAAATATACATGCTTAAATGTAGGGTTTTCATCGCTACGCATCAAGTGAGTTCTCTATTTTTTTATCCATGTTAGACTATTTTATTTTATGCCTAAATGCGTTGAAAAGGTTTTCCTGGTAGTGTTTTATTTGCTTCTCTAACGTTATACAACTGCGCCGGAAATTTGCTTCTAGAGCTGGTGCTCTCAGATGTAAGAACGACTACAAATTAACACTTACGTCACTTTCGCCTCAATTAAGTCAATATAATTATTTTATTCAAGTAGGTATGTAATGATTTCCTGGTAAGCAAATAAGCTAATTGATAACGATAGTTTATGAGCTAGTTTGACAGTGTATCTATATTTATCTTGTTAGAAACCAACTAAACTGGACGTGGGAGTCAGGCCGTTTTTATGGGGTAAAGTTACTGGAACAATGCCTTGGAATGTGCGAAGTAAACACTTAACTGCAGGTTTGCTTGTCGTAATGCAGTGCAAGTTTCGCCGCACACTCGACCACAGCGCGGAACCGAGACCGCTCGAAGTTTTATAGTTGCAGTTTTAATGTGAACTGAGCTCCGTCAGTCGGTCGCTCCGGTGACTTCGTAGAGGGCGAGACGTTTCAATCCCGTCGCCGTCTCACGAATCAAATTACACATTTTTACCTGATTCCGCAGAGGATACGTAACCGTTACAGAAATTAGTTTTCGGAAGCGGATTCAGTTCCTGTTGACAAACTCAATTCCTACAAAGTATTTTCTTTCGCAATAGTTACTACCTACCGGAAGGAGGTACCTTCTTTAAAAACCATCTATGCAGTTGATTCAGACTGCATATATGGTTTTACAGTAGGTACCCTAATATATAAAAAGTGAACATTCACGTAACGGGTGGAGAGTCAGGGAAGTTGAGAAGTAAATGGTATATTAGCATCGTCTAATCACTACCAGGGGAGCATTCTATCTAGTGCTCCGAACTGGGTACCGGCATTTGGAGCCGTTCCCGTACACTTGCTTGCCCGTTCTGGGAGCCTTCTTGAATGCAAATAAGCATTAGGAACGCCTTTACAACATTGAAACGCTCTTTATTGGGCCTGTTCGGGCATATAAACTGGTAAGGTTCAAACGCTCGCTCCACGCACCACCCGGTACACGCCCTCTTAGCTTAAATAATGAAAATAGAAACTCCCAAAAGAACTCCGATGAGAGGGAATCTTATCACAGACGAGGTAGGTAAAAATCAAGAAATGCAAATTTAACGGGAAAGGCGAACTTAAGCGGAGCTGTAAATGTAATTAGATTTTCGAGTTACAAAGACAAGAGCGCTCAGGTTGGTAGATTTACTGCGGGCTGACCCGCTCCCCCGGAGGACGATAAATGAGATGCCGCGAGGTAGCGATACTAATTATCCTACTAGTATAGGTAGACGCGTACGCCGGCCACGTTCGCTCTAAATCTTGTTAGCGGTCGGAGGTGCAATTGTGATAAATGCACTTGCTACGAAAATTTAGAGCTGCCCGCACAATAAAGGTTAATCTTAATTTATGCATTCGTCTTCCTGCTATTGCATGCTTTTACACGTAACGGTTGAATTTTACCTACTCAGTAAATTTATACCAATTAAAAGTTATTTTTCTCAAAGACCTATAAGAGCTCACAAATTGTGTAAGTATTCTATCTTAATATTATTCTAATGCTTGTTTCATAAATACCATTTTACAATCAATTCAAATCAATAAAAATTATAAAAGAAGAATAAAGAGTTCATAAATAGAAATCTTTTAGATCGAATGAATTCGTATATGGATCTATAAATAAAACCGGAATTGAAAGAATGTCTACGTAATTTCTGCTGATACCTTATTTTGATTAGCTCATTACATTCAGCACGGGTCATAATTTTAATTTAAAAAAGTTTATATTGGATTTACACCGTTTACTTCGCAAGGGTTGGTTGTACGCATATTTTATTTTATTTATTACTAGTTGTTGCCCGCGGCTTCGCCCGCGTGGTTTGTTAATAACAGTAGCATATGACCGTCTTCAGGCTTCAAACTATGTCCACCAACTTTTGAATGAATGGAACCAAGGATTACAATTTATACAAAGTTTAGAACTCAATTGCACACCACCAAAGGGTAGTTTTGTAAAAATAAAAAATACGTATTTCATTATTTACTTTAAAGTTTATTTGTACAGAATCAAACAATGTTTTTTTCATAGAAACTTTACCGCCCTATTTAACCCCCTTAGGGGTCGATTTTCGAAAAATAGATTATATTTTTATGCAGCCTATGTGTTATTCCAGATCTTAAACTATCTACATTCCAAATTTCATCAATCGGTTTAATAGTTACGGAGATACGTGGTAACAAACATTCACACACACACACACACACACAGACTTTCGCATTTTTTATATTTGTAGGATGAAAAAAATACGCGATAAAGACAATTAAATTAATGAACATAAAAACACCGAAATGTACTGAGCCAAAATAAACCAAAGCATCCATAGGTTACGGTAACCGCTTACCAATAGGTGGGCCGTTGGTAAACTTTAGTATAAAAAAATGTAATTGTCAGTTATAATTTTAACAAACACACTGTTACAAATGTATCAATGAATATATTTAAAGAATTTATGAAAATGCTAGACGTAACAATTTGTTTAATTGGCTGTGTTATAATCAAGTACTTCATTTATATTACATGATTCTGATTCTCAATGAGAAATTAGTTATTGCAGAAACAATAGGAAGAGAAAATGCTTTTCTGAAGCTACTTCAAGACTGTATGTTTCACCTATTGATTTTAAAGATCTTTGAATTAACGTGAATTGGACTCCGTTGCGCTGCACCATCTATGCTATATTCGTCACAGTGATTTTGATAATACACAGGTTGATAGTGGACGTCCAAAGTCACCGTAGTCTAATATCGTATAACAAATGCAAACTGGAAATAGTTGTACTAACATTATGTCAAGCTTTTCCGGTAGATGTTAAATGTTGGCAGCACTACGAGTAAACAAGGCTTGCGGGTGGAAGGCATTAGACTTGAATAATTGCGGCAATCGCTTGATGGTGCCTGACAAACGTACGGTCTTGCAGCCGAGGAAGAACATGTAGCTTGAATTCTGTAGTAGGTATCAAATCCAAAAGTGCGACTAGGTTAGAATTTATTTTGCATTACTGCGTGATGATAAGACTGAAGCCTAACAGTGGGTTAACACAAGTGCGTTCGTATTAGTCTCGGGACTCGTCGAAAAGTTTGTGTGCAAGTGCCGACATGAACTACCGTTCACACGATCGCGGAGTCTTCAGTCAGCTTTGCGAATCGGGATGCGAATGACGAGGCGATACCTTTATGAGTGACGAACGAGCCATTTACATATGCGTCTTTTGCCACAGATTAGAACTTTTTGTCATTTGCCTCGCCACACGCGTCGCATATGTAAGCGCGGTAGAACGTAGTAGGATCGCGTATTGCGATTCTCTTAAAAGTAATAGCAGCCATCGATTTTAAAGACTGGGACTGTATACATTTGACAGTCAATCCGTAACAGATCAATAGATAAAGATGATTCCCTGAGCTAGATTAGCACATCAGGAAGTAGCAACACAAATTTTTAAATGCAACTTTACACATTTTATTAAAGTTGATAAAAGCATGCGCAAGACTTACGACGACGGATTCCGACGCGACAAGAAAGGCCCCCTTACCCGATGGACCAATGAAAAAAGGGTGCGGGAAGTAGGTAGATGGAGGTAGCCCAAAATCGTTTGTCGTTGCACTCTATCGGGGTTTAAAGTTAGCAGTGAATTTTATAGTCTGTTAATGACGATGATGATGACGTACGAGTATAAAAATAATATTTCCTCATAGTAACCACTGTTGTTAATTTTGTTACTAAAACAATTAGGTATGCCTGTAATCAAATTAGACAGCAAACTAATAGATAAGGGACGACAGGACCCTATTATAAGTTCATGCTGTATCACCAGGATCTGTATATGACTAGCTTTTGCATTTATTAACGGTGTTTCACCGATATTTAGTTAATTACACATATTATTATAGCTAACTTGTGCTGCGCGCAGACCTTAGTTTGGCATTAAATTATTCGTAATACTTAAAAAAGTTAGTAGGGCAACTTTTCCAATTATTTTACCATGCGACCAGAGATTTAACAGGCTAGTAATGAAAACTAAAAATTTAAAGATTACGATTACTGATTTATTTATCAGGTCCTTTAAAAATCTATGTAATAGTAGTATTTAACTTTTTCTCAAACATGCGCGTAAATATTATAATTACTTTCGAAAAAAGAACAAATGAAGTATCATTTTTAGATATCCAGCATCAGTTTCGAATTAAGAACAAGACCATTCACTTCTTTTAAAATAAAATGTATTAGATGGTCAACTTGTACTTCAGAATGACCTATACTTTTAGTACCTACTCCTATATAAACTTATTTCGCAAGTGGCACGGTAATGTCTTTTGTGATTAAATATTATTACACCTGAACAAAAATGCGCCGGCAATGCTGCATAAAAATCCAATGCTGGCGTGCTGGGTGCATACCCAATTACCCAATGCACCAAGCACACCGGCAATAATGACTACGACAAAACGTTTTTTTGTTTGCCTTATTTGAATTTACATCTCTTTAATCGAGCTTGGCACAAATACTTTGCATTAAAATGGCTATATATAGACGCCTTTAGCACAGATGCCTTTACCTTTCGGCACATGCAAAACTTTTTCTTCAAATGCCTCATTTGAATTTTGATCTCTTTCATCAATGCATTCAAGTGGCTGTAGGCAGACGCCTTTACTAGGCTTATGATTATTCTTTCACTGAGCGGAGTTTTCCGTACTAGTCTCATTGCCATATTATTAGTATCATAGTATTAGTGCCTGTCTCGTATCATTGAAGTCCATGCCTATGACCCGGATTTCAAACTAATACTCAACCTGCAATTGCTTATTTCGCAGCCTCTGCAATAATCTACGAATACTTTGCAATCGGTAAAAGCGAATAAATAATAACTTGTTGGCGGGCGACATTTCGAATTTCTGTAATAAAACAAGGAATCTACGGAGACTGCACCACCCTGTGGTCCCCACATCCAGACAATTTATTAGGATTTACGAGTTAAGTACCAATGTTTGGATGATTGTTCAGAGGACTTTGCGCTTCTACTTACTTGATTACTTACTTCACCCCTTTTATTTTGATACTATCAAAAAGCATATAAAAATGGTTTTAAAAGAATTGCTTTACAAAAATTAAGGCTGTCTTCAAAAGATAGTAAGACTTGGACCGTTTTAGGGTTCCGTAGACAACAAGGAACTCTTATAACTATAAGACTGTCATTCCGTCGTGTCTGTCGCCATGTCCGTCCGTCTGTCTGTCTGTTTATCCGTGGCTTAGCTCAGATACTCTTATTATTAATATATATAAGAGTATTTATATGGGTATACATATAAATAACGCACTCACAACAGAGTGTTAAAATAAAAATATTATATAACATTTTTTAGGGTAACATTAATATAAAATCATCCTCACATTACGCATAGGGGCACGTACGAGTATGTCTAATAAAGAGCACTTTAAAATGCTTATTTTTGTTAGAGGCAAGTATCTACAAGTACAAGTTACAAATTAACGAGTAATAGTCGACGAACTTATAAAATGTACATGAAGAAGTAAAAGGGAAATTTCAATACAAATTCCAATGAAAATAACTCGGATGAAGTTGTTATGTGTAAAACAGGTAGTAAATATAAGTTTATAACTAAGGGCAAGTATGGAAACCTATAATGATAAGATGTGAATCTTCTGATTTTGAGATACCTTCCGTGGATATATAGTTGGCAAATTTTGATACTAAGTAGAATGTACTGTCCGATCCATGCATTCATATCTTGAAAAATCAGAATTTGAACATTTTTATTATTAAAACTATCGAAATAACATATTGAAATAATATCGAAGACTGCACACGGTGTATGCGATTTCCAATTATCGATGTGCGCTGACTGTTCCGACGGTATTGCGATCCGTATGACGAGAAATATTTCGCTTCCGTCTCGTATGTATCCGTAAAAATACCAGTCTGATATAGCGTGTTCTACCTATGTTCTAATCTTACTATAGAGGTATTTTCCGAGCAGAGAAGAAATAAAATTGAAATTCTATTTATATTATCCGTTTCGCAAGTTATGTTATGCAGAGATACCATTTTCTCTTTCTTTACCCGGATCGAATGAGTTTATGAAATTAACTCATTCGATCGAAAAGACAGAAATACTTTTCGCATTTTCAGAAATGTTTATTCTAGTCAATCATGAGTGACATACAAACGAACAACACACAAAAGTTTGTACTGCAAGTTCTAGCGAAATCGCGTTATGAATATTCACAAACGCCTTGGGATTCCGCACGTAAGGAAAACTTCTTTTAATAGTATGCTAAGTGCCGGCGAGTGGGAATTCAATCTTTGAAATTTTCAAATTAAATTACCCTGTTATATCTACTTAGCTACTAAACTAGAAATATTTCCTTAAACGGATCACTTATCAATCTACCTGCGAGAAATAAAAGAGTTGATACAAAAATTATCCATTACTTTCACGATCGACCACACTGTTCTTTCACCATCGACCACTAGGCCCTTTTTAGGACTACAAAACCGCAACCTAGTAAGATCACTGAACTAACGCTGAGAGACCAAGAAAGAGCCTGTGATATGAACGAACATTAATAGTAAGCAACAATAATGGGCGGAAAAAATACAAAGATCACAAAAACTGATTTATATTTTCAGAAGATACGAGTACCATCTACATCCGCTGTAGTGCACTGTGATATATTGACAGTGACTTGTAATTATTATGACAAATCCTCGTAACGTAGGTTGGCATTGCGTCTGCAATCGCAACACAGCGGCCATGCAAGAGATAAATTGAGTACAAAACAGTCCAGAGTAAAGCGGATACAGTCCTCGCATGAAACAAACAGCCGAGGTTTATGCAAATTGGACTCCTTTGTATTTTGTTGGATTAAAATAGTGGGAATTAGTTCTGTGTCAGATATCCAACCAACGGCCCAGTCAAGCCTACTTGATTTTATTGCTCCCTACTTTATTTAAAACGAACCTTTTTTTTTAATAAAGTAGTTACTAAAAATATATAATCTTTTAACCGTAATGAACAGCTTTGGAAAAGTTTCAAAGTTGGGAACTCAGCTATTGATTAAAAACGTATTCAAACCTACGCTCTTATTTCCCGGTCTAATGATGTTGAATGATGCGACAGTCACTGCATATTCAAGATAGGCCTTCCCATCATTTAAAAAAAATGGTTTCCTTTCATACCGGGGTTTCGCATAAAAGAACCCCTTCGTTATTCAAAGAGACCTTTAGTGCTGGTCGGCCGCGGCTCGTTATTGACGGGCAGGTGCCTGGTACCTAGTCATTCAGAATCTCTCTTCAATACCTAGCTAGTTTTACAAATTATAATTTTGCCATTGGCTACAAATGCCTATATATATGTATTAGAGCTTTTGGTAAAATCTACAAGAGACATCAAAAAATGATTAGAAAATAGCCAGACATCTTGATATTTTTAGTAAGTTAAAAACCGAAGGTAATTCAAGTTTCAATTTTGTTTCAATTTTGTTCGTTGTTCAATTTGGACAACAGCGTGATAGTGAAAAAAATTGATAGAAATAGATAGATAAAAAATTATTCAACACATATGGATACAGCACAGACAAAAGAACACATGTCAAGAAAAACAAAATGCATACAAAACAAACGGTAAAAGTCAAAACGATAAAAGGATAATGGTGGTAATTAGGTATATACTCAATTACTGATTGTAATTACATACTTATATGAATAATTATGTTGTGATTAATCACCACACTTATAATATTATACGTGGGTACTAACCAGTGCTAACGAGGACATTCAACGCTGCAGTTGTATGGGTCGAAAAGATCTTATGTCAGCTTATTACTGCTCCACCGAGGCGTAGCAGCGCTGATTTTCAAATAGCACCTAGGAAGTGAGGGGTGACCTCACGATCGCAGTGACAACCATAGTCGTACCAAGGTAGGAAGGTATGTATGTGTTATATGGTATGTGGGCAGTGGCATATGTAGTAAAATAAATAAGGGCAAGTAAATGTTCAATTTAATTATTATTTTTATTTTCTACTTTTGTCCGCCAAGACTGACTGTCTTGTCGTTCAACTCAAGGCTGGCAACCATTAGGTATAGTATTTTTATAAGTCAAGACTCGCGCGAAAATAAACGAGCAACAAACAAAATAAGTAGGTACATAAAGATCTAGCATCTTGTACTCGTTCTTTAAAAGGCATGTAGCAGACGAGGCAGTCTGAAATACGAAATATCCGATACCGCTGTATAAGCACATTTTTAAGTTAGAGTTGAGATTGTTAGCATTGTAACAGGGAAAACAAAGACAAAGTCAGTGTTATAAAAGACGAATAGAAATGGCTCATTTCCAGTTTCAGCTTCAAACCAGTGTTTCTTCATTTAACCAGTGTGAGAAGAATGTGTAAAAGTTGTGCTGCAGCGACCGACACATCGTGCGTGTCCTAGCATTTGGTAAGTAGAAGCTAGAGTAAATCACCGGCTTTTTTGTAGAATTAGAAGCTGTTTATTGAGTGTAAATCTAAAAGTTCTTACCGACTTCAGCACACGGACCGAGGAAAGAAGGTCATTCCAGCACCTGATAGCAGCACATCGGAAAGAACCCCCAAATGCTACTGACTTGTGCCTCGGCTTCAACAAAGCCGAGATCGAGAGCTATTGCTAGCCCATTTTAGTTTAGAAAAGAAATTTGCGTATTATATTTACAGTAAGGCCAAAAAGTTATAGGTAAATCTGCTCTAAAAAGTATGTTGTGACTATGTAATGTGACTAACAACGTGATAAGAGAGGCAGTGTAGAGTGAAATTAAGTGAACTTAAACGAAATTTGATTAAAGTATGCTTATACGGCTTAGAAAAGGTTGGATGATAGAATATTAATTTAACAAAGGAAGACTTCGGGAAACGTATCGAAACCTACTTCGAGACCTTCTGGAGAAAAGCCAGGTCAAGAGTATCCAGAACTGACTCTGCTTTCGGAAAAAAGTTTCATTTCGCAATTTAATCGACGTACGTAACTAGTAAACTTATTTTTGCACGTTTATATTTGAGGCAATCGTTAAAAATATCAACTTATTGAAATTGAAACTCTTGAACTGAAACGCATTAAGATTAGACAAACGCCCGAAGAAATACATTGTATTTTAGAGCATACATGCTATTTTTACACACGACATCAGGAGCCCGTATAATTGCCATAAGAGATTGTTTGTTTATTTGTATGTTACCATTTATCTCTAAATCAGCTTATCAAATTGTAATGCAGTTTCTTGTAATCGATTTGCATGTCTTCAAAGATGGTCACAAGCCACAAGTCACCAGGGAGCGCTGCAATCGATGATTGTTATACACGTCACGGGTTTTCAAATTAAGTAAAACTATTCTTTTTATTGATATCATGTAAAAATGCGAAAGCGAAGAACCATCATCATTATCCTTATCCCACATTACGTGGGGTCGGCACAACATGTTTTCTTCTTCCTCTCTCCTATATCAGCCGTAATCTCAGTACTTTCTCCTTTCTAAACCATGTCATTCTTCACACCATCCATCCATCTTTTCTTTGGCCTACCTCTGCTTTCATTTCCATCCACATTTATATTTAACATTCTTCTCATAATATGACATTCTTCCCTTCTCATGACATGCCCATATCATGCTAACCTATTACTCCTCAACTTTTCCGTCACGGGTGCTACTTTCAAACTTCCCCTGATATACTCATTCCTTATTTTTTCCATTCTAGTAACTCCACACATCTATCTCAACATTCGCATCTCAGCTGCGTGCACTCTTCTTTCATCAATCTCTTTGGTTGCCCAACACATAACCAGACCTGTCATATTGTATGGATCAGAATCCATACAATATGACAGGTCTGGTTATGATTGTTTTGTAATTTTTTCCTTTGAGCCTAAGGGGCATTCGTGGATCACATGTAGTTCCTGTAACCTGTCGCCATCCATCCCACATTTATTCTGTTCCTCACATCATACCTAAATTACCATAAAAGAGTATGTAATAAATAAAATAAAACCAACCAAGTGCATGTCAGGCCACGCGCAGTATAGGGTTCCATAGTTGCCCATAAACTTATATGTACTACTTGTTTTACACAACTAACAATTTCATTTAAGTAATTTTCAATGGAATTTGTACGAAAAGAAGAAAAGAGTTTCTAAGCTAAGCAGCGGACAAACAGACAGACGGACATACATAGCGAAACTATAAGGTCACTTTATGGACCCCTAAAAAATAAAAAATCACATCGTATTCTTAATAATTTTTTTGTTAAACTGTATTTTTTCTGTTTTATATTCATATCATGATTCTTTTACCAACCCGTCAATATGCTTTGAAAGATTATGTAAGTCTTTTATGCAAGTTTCATTTATTTGAATATCAAAATCTAAGCTCATATTGATATCGAGATCCAAATTGTTAAACAACACCAACTCAACGCTTTTTACTTCTTTATCAATTTCATAAGGGGTTGCTTATGTATTTATTTTGTAGTTATGTGCACTGTATGTAAGTACATACTACGTAATATTTGGTCCCAATTGAAGGGTTTTTTAGAGTCATTATTACCCGTAGTACCGTAATGGTTCAACTTCGAAGTTAGGATAATCTTTTTGGTGCAAAGGATATTTTTTTGTTTTATATTTAACTTATTTAGTTTTACTGATTCTATCGTAAAGCTTCGAACAAAAGCTTATTGTATTGCACGATGCATTAATAAAAGCGATTGCTGCGAAATCCGATTACCAAAACCGGTTCAACCAGCTATTTCGTACGAATCCCATCAATCGGTACTTGACGTCAAGTTGCATTTTGCAAAAACCCGAATTCCCATTGTGATTCAATGCAGTGCAGCCACCGTGATTGGGCGTTTCCTCACTCACTGTGTTTTGGAAGAGTCTATTTTTGGTTTCAATGTGAGTTGTGAGTCATTATTAAGGTATTGTTCGCTACTGTATTCATAAGTAAAGTTTTATTGGTACTTTATAGGTAGTTACGAGAATTTTAAGCTGAAGCTGAATCTAGCTCAAGCGATTCACGACCATAGCCCCGGCTATTATCTGAGACAACGCATTAGCAATGCCATTCAGCGTGGTAATGCAGCAGGTAGTTAGAGACACTTCCGTCTGGTCTGGATGAGTTGAGCTATCAATAGATCGTTTGCAACGGTCTTTAGAAAGCTCAATTGTTTTATTTGTAATTATCTTGTTTAAACTACAACTTTATAATACAACAGGTACTTATGTAATGTATCTGTTGTGTTACTATTTTAGAGTAAAACAAATCTGTGCATTTTTTCTAGGTGACATTCCTACAGAGTTTTGTTAGAAGACGCTAGAGACGAATATTGAGAAATTGTTTTAATTACGAGTATTTAGTTAATTTTAATATGAACTTCCATTTCATTGAATTAGGTAGGGTTCCCAATAAAAGGGTGGAATACCTACTATTACCGGATTACACACTTTACGTACGTAAATTTTCATGGACTATTTATTTTTATTTAACCATAAAAACACCGACACAAAGTGATTTCGATATTTTACAGCGTATTAAAAATAATTTAGAGCCAAAGAGTAAACTTTTTAACGTTACCGAGAAAAAAATCGTTTAGGCTTGTAAAATATTGGAACATACTATGTTATGAGCGAAGTTTGCGGGCGTCCCGCGAACGGTTTTCCTTATAAAGAAATTTGTTAGTTTGTTAACCTAACGGTGTTCTAATATAATTTAAGGAGTCTATAAAGTTTAAGAGCCCGCGTTATTGACGCTCGCTGAAGTTAATGCAATCCTGAGGCGTTAATCGCTTCACTTAAAATTGGCTCCTCGTATTAGTCTACGACTATGGCTATTTCAATATCACGTCCTAAATAGCATTACTTTTCATTAATGAAGACGTTCCTTTAGAAATGTATAAAAGTAATCTTGAGTTCAGTATTGAAGTTAAGTGGGTATAGTTGAAAATGTCTATAAAGCCGATCGAATAACTTACAATAATCAGTTTACTTACTTCGTAGAATACATAGAAAAACTAAAGAATGAAAAAAGGCCACAACCACGAGCACCTAAATTTATTTATCGTAAGATAGAAAATGTTGCCTATAATGTAACTCAATATAATGAAGAAGAAAATAAAATTGTTTTACCAGTCTCGATAAATGGCACATTTAAATCAAGGTCTTGGACGTCAGCCAAGTGCAAGTGGTCGCCCAGCAATGGACGCTCCTTCGTTATGCCTGTGCATTTGTCCACTTTACTCACTTACATGGGCAAACAAGCTCACTCAACGATTGGAATGCCAATGTTTTAAATTTAATCACATGAGGCGGTCAAGACAAATTGTATCATCTTATCCTACTAATATTATAAACGCGAAAGTTTGTGAGGATGGTTATTTATTACTATTTCACGCAAAAACGACTAAACGGATTTTGATGAAACTTTACAGTAATATAGCTTATACATCAGAATAACGAAAAGGCTACTTTTTATACGGGTACCATGCGGGCGAAGCCGTGGGCAGAAGCTAGTCATTTAAGAAATGCGAGTCAACTAATCAATGTCTACTGAAATGTCAATGTATACTTTTTAAATTAACGATAAGGCAGAACCGTCCTTGAAATGCTGGTTGCATTTCCACGTTGTATGGCAATGCTGATGTGTTGATCCAGATGAGAACTAGCTCTGGAATCATACGTCACTTCACCCTGAAGCTATAAATGCATAGTTATTTGCTTTTAGTTTCACATTGAAAGTGGTGGTCGGTACTGCCATACTCAGCAAAAATATTGTCATGAAAGACACAACTGAGTAAACTAACGAAATGCCACAACAACCTTATTTCACTTGGCACCAGTTAGACATTTTTCCTTCATCGATCTAATTAGCATTGGATCTATCAGAGGTGCAGAAAAAAAATACCAACCATGACAGAGTTCTTTGTAAGTACACGGTTTCATAATAATATCCAATTTGTGAGTTTAAATATCTACACAACTTGATCGAATGTCTATTTCAAATTATGTCAACTTTTCTAACGATCTGGATCAGTAGGGCTTTTTATGGATCGCTTGTAACAGTTGGCCCAAATATTCTGTTATAGGACTACTTTGTTACTTTCTGTAAGCTAGTACCTACTCTACTCGTATATCAAAACAAAATAAGCGCTTTTACTATATTCAGTTTGCTTGAAGACAAAAGTTGGCAACATATTGAGCCTGAGTTGATCACAAAAACAGCAGTTATGGGTTTGTTGTCCTACATGAAGATTTCCTCTTAGTTTCATGACGCTGTTATATAAGCCGGTGCCGCTCTGTCTGGAATTTTTTACCATACTTCAGAATCATACGCCCACTTCGGAATATAGAGAGCTATTTATATTTTACTATTTCTTCATTAGTCCAAGGCTAAGTTGAGGAAGGATAACAAATAAAGGCTTTTATTTCATACACTTTTTGACTGCAAAATGTGATGTGTCATTTTGAACAACGGAACCCTTGCTGGTCTGTCTGACTCGTAGGTTACTCTACTGATTACATTGTAAGATACGATTCCTTAAATATTTTCGTTATAATTTTGCATGAAACCATCTTCTAACCACGGTGGCTAAAGAGAACCGACAAAGTTGCGGGTTTGCTTCATGTGGGTAGATACGCCGATGCGTGTTTGTGGTGACTAGGCTCTTACTTTGTTCTTTGCAATTGATGTGGCAAGTTATGCTGAAATTCATGGTTTCGTAACATTAACCTACATTTATGAATTTCACTAAAATCATTTTTAGATTTTAACTCAGTATACAAATCCGCTAGGACACCAAGTAGAGGGTCAGACAGAGGCAGTTCTAGTATTAGGTTTAATCGGCACATATTCACGTTTTGCATAGTAGTTACCATTCCATGTGCAATACCATCGCCGCTTATTGGAAAACTAACCGATGGCACACGCCTTTTAATTTTCGATTAGAGAGCATGGTGGGAATACGCCAATTACTCTAATATACTTATAAACAATTAAGACAATTGATTTTAACAAACAGAAGAAAAGTAAATACACTTTTCTTCTGTTTAATTTTAAATGACACATATCGGAAAGAGACAAAGCAGTGTTTAGTAAATTAACTATTTAATGTTTTTACAGGTAAAGCACTCTTAGGTCTAAGTTACACCCTTGTAATATATATGAATGTATTTTGCGATTGCAAAATAGGTCTTAATAGACTGGGGAGTCACGCACAAAATCCAAACAAGCCAGTACACGCAGTTAGTGTCCGTGACGAGCGCCGAGCGCGAATGAATGGCATCGCATTTTTCTCACAAACTCCGCGTCGCCTTGCAATAAAACATTCATGAATTCAGAATGTTACTACTCAGTACCCATTGCGTGGATGGGGCTGTGATTCCTTGGAAATTTGAGAGATACGGCCGCTTCAAGTGTCGATTTGTTGCCGAACGTATTGCTTTTACGTATGTGTACACAATTGCCTCTTCGTTTTTTTGCTCCATAAAGCAGTAGGTATTTGCTTTATTCCCCTCTTCTGCTTTTTCACTGCTGCCCCGAAATTTATTAAAGTTAAAATAAAACACCTACTTTAAACTATATCCAAATAGCTCTACAATAACCACGCAAGTTGCATTCTTAGAACAAGGCAAACAAGGAATAAAAGCAATTTTGGAGCGGGCCAATAAATGAAAAAAAAAACTTCTGAGATGGACGCATAGCAGTGAGCTGTGTTTCCAACATCTATGGCGGGATAGCTCCGTCGCCGGCGGCGCGGCGGCGCCCGGCCCGGCGCGATGTGGCACGGTGGGAACGCGCAGAAACTATGCGCGGCGCGGAGACGGAATGCGGACAATTTCACAAAAGCCCACCGAGTGAGAGGTACGCCGTGATAACCGTGAAAGCTAATAAATTCGTACGCGAGGGAGCGGAGGTGCCAAAACAAAAAGCCTATTATTTCGTATTAGTCCGCGTTTTATTCCTAAAAATTCCACCACGTTTATTTTTGTAGCTTTGTTTGCACTCTTTTAAGGCTCCGGTTTTTTCGAAGTGGTTTTTATTTAACGGCTTCGAGTCTGTAATATGAAAAAACCGCTTTGAACACAAACATGTTTAGACATAAGATTTATGTGTTCTGATCCATCTGTCGTGTCATCTCGCATAATATTGCGGACAAACTTGGAAAATAACATAAAGGCGGAAAGAAGGTTTTCGTCTGTTTCGACAAAAACGATGAAATCTTGTTCAGAATAATCTAATTCTTAATTTTTCTTAGGCCAAAAATGGATGAATTATTAGTGTTTAAGTTGTTAAGCCTAATTTAATAAGATTTATAAGCTTCGTTTTCGCACATGAGAAAATTCGTAATGGAAGCCACACAAAAAAAAGTATAGTACCTGTCTACTAGATTTAGATTTAAATAATACCATAAGAAGTCAGCATCAAAGAAAATGTACCTACCACGTATGTACTTACCTAGTAAATTAAACATAAAAAACTAATCAATCTCTTGTTTATTTCGCTAAAATGGCTTGCCTTGCCATTATCTGCTCTAAGATCGAAATATATCGGCGATGATATTACACGAAGGCCAAAAAATACTAAAACTGCTCGAGACTCGTCAATAAGATCCCAAAGTTGCATGCCTCACACCTTCCAAAGTAGAAAACACTTCAAACTAATAATTTCAATCGAATACTACTCACCAACCCGTTTTATTATTATCTCATACTTTTAGGACACAAGCTTAAAATGTGAGGATGGGAACACAACTTAGGTAGGTAACTTTGAAGCCCTTATTACCTGAATGAGGTCTTCATTTGAAGTTTATTTTTAAAATCGTCAAATAAATTTTCCTTCTGTAAGATAGGGGGAAATTAACGTGTTTTTTTACAACTGCAGTGGCAAACAAGCATACGGTCCACCTATTATTTAGCGGTTACCGTAACCTTCCATAGGTTACGGTAACCGCTAACAACACCAGAGGTATAATACGCGCGTTGCCGACTCTGAGGCATAGAGGGTAAAAAGCCTCATGTATTTGTTATTTCACCGGCATCCACTCCCTTTAAACCTGAACACAGCAATGAAAGAATAACTGCTTGCATGCTATGTATGTAGCTACATAACTGGGCTGGGGGTCACGTCTTTATACCTGGACACAGACATGAAGACAGAATATAACAAAAAAATTCCCCATCTGGCTGCAAAACCTTAAAAAACTAGGTACCTATTTTGTAAACATGATCGAAGATTAAAAACTGAACTATAAAACAACGAGTGAGTAGAATAAAATAATAAAAATAGGTTATAGCGTAGCAAGTTTCTTCGGCCAGCGAGCGGAGCGGTCGGAGAGAGAAACTAATTTCTGAGCCCATGCGGGCCGTTTTGTTGGAAATAGCTTTCCTTCAATCTGCATTTTCTTGCTTACCAACTCTCATCCAGAGCCAGGCCTTTCCACGGCTTCAGGCCTGTATCCAAGGGAGGGGTTCAATGAGACTCATTGTGTGTTTCAATTTTTTGTTATTTAAGTTGTACATAAAAGAATGAGGGAGGGGGTTGGGATGTTCAACTAATAAAATGAATAATGCTGGTATTTTTTTTCCACACAACATCATCAAGACCAAAGTCAAAATTCATTTATTCATTAAAATCACAAGGATCGCCATCTAGCTCCAATGTAAGCATAGCTTGTATTATGGAAACTACTACTGATATTCTACTTATATAGTATTTGTAAATACATATATATAATACATAGAAAACACCCAGATCAGAGACAAATATTTGCAAGACATACAAAAATTTAACCCGCGGCGGTAATCAAATCCGCAACTTTCTGCATCTCAGGCGGGCCTTCGCCCACTGCGCCACAGAGGTCGTCACATACGTAAGTAATGTAGTTCATGTATTCTGTTTTAGGTTTGATGTATTTCACATGTTGATCTCTCGTGTGATAATGTACACCGACGTTCTTAATTGTTCAGACCTATACATTAAAAAGTTGCATGAAAGAGATTTAGTGAAAATATCGGTATTCGTATAACCAATTTTATAATAACAGTAATCTTGTGTTATTTGTGCAATACCCTATTTTTTTACTTATGTTTTTTTTCTTAATTTACAAAATCCGTCGGTATTAAATAAAACTGCACTGGAATATTACGAACAGAGAGTTCTATAAAAAGGACATATGAAATTAGATTCTTATTTATTTTAAAAACATATCAAGTCTCAAAATGTAATCATATTTTGTTAATTTTCTATCGATATACCTCGTGTGTTCATAAGTCTTGAGACACAGTAAAACTAAAATATTTTTGGAGCTAAGTTGAGTATTCATTTATTGGATATTAAAATTAAAACTACTGACATCTAGATCTGTATTTAAAAATAAATCATTCAAAATGGCCGCCTTTGCATTCAATGCAGGCCTTCAAACGCGTGCGCCATTCATCTATGGCGGCACGAATCTTTTCAATGGGAATCCGTTTCGATTCTTTAATAAGGGCTCGCTTGAGAGAATCCAGGTTTGGGTGAGACTTTCTGCATGCCCTCAGCTCCAATTCCGTCCATAAAGAATAATCCAAAGGATTCAAGTCAGGGCTTGACGAGGGCCAATCTTCGCTCCGAATGAAGCCTGGCAAATTGGCCTCCAGCCAACGTTGGGTAGTCTTAGCTTTATGGGAGGGAGCAGAGTCCTGTTGGAAAACCCAGTATTTTCCAGCGAATAGCGTATCATTTAATGGTTTAACCACCGCTTCCAATATGTCGGTTTGGTAATTTTGTGCCTTCACCTTGACGCCTTGCTGGCAAAAATGAAGCGAAGTGACCCCCTCGTAGGACACACCCCACCAAACCATCACACTTGCTGGATGATGAGTGCGCTGGACATTGCGTACAGATGGCTGGACGTCCTTTGAACTTCTGGCGTAAACCTTATTGTTCTGCCGGTTAAACTTTTCTTCCACCGTGAAGATCTTTTCATCGGTAAACAGGATATTTTTTGGATCGTGTCTCTTCAATAGGTTCCGACATCGTTCCAGTCGCAATTTACGAAGACGCTCGTTTAAATAATGCACTTTCCTTCGACTGTAGGCCTTTAGTTTAAGATCATATTTAAGTATCCTGTTTACCGATATTCGCGAAATGTTGGTCTGCAGAGCTAATTTCTTTTGAGTCCGGCAAGGGTTGCGACGAATTCGCTCTCTGATTACTTTGGTGTTGGCGGGCGTCCTTACAGACCGCGGGCGGCCACATCTTCCACGGTCTTCTAAAGAGCCGGTCTCCTTGTACCTCTTTATGGTATAATACACAAAGTTCCGACTACATCCCAAACTTTGGATTACACTAAAAACTTGCATTGGTTTTTTTCCTGCTTGAAACAGTGAAATTACAGTCGCACGCAAATCTTTTGTTGGCGCCATTTTCACGGAGAATGAAACAAATATTCAAATGTATATTTTTTCTGATTCAAAACTTTGGAAATTTAAAATTTTAAAAGTTTAAAAAAGGTTGCATGAATTACTTTCTTTTTAAATTAATTAAATAAGTTCGTCTCAAAACTTATGAACACACGAGGTAGTCAGGTTCTTAAACTATAAATCTAATTGAAATCGTTACTAAAAAAAATGATCCGTGGACCGGTTTTTAGATACACCAACAATCAGTCCTCTTCATATTTAGGAACTTTGTGAGTAGACTGTATGCACAGAAATAACTTACTTATAATAAAGCACTTTGCGTTCAAATAACTTGCTATCTTATTACTAAGAGCCTATTCACAAGGACGTCAGCGTTACCACAGCGCAACTGCATACATAGCGTTAGACGTCCGGGTCTGTGTGAGTAGTTGGTGCAGTTGCCTGAACGCAACTTCAAGGTTGTCGCAGTGGGTGAAGTTTGTCACCCACTGCGATTGGAACGCGTTTTGATTGGTTTCGTCAATACGCTGGCGTTAGAAGCTTAAAGCGAACGTACGTTGACGTTCGTGTGAAGTAATAGAACATTCTACGCGTTTTCATACGCATTCGTCCACTTTAAACTTTTTTTTCGCTTTTGTGTGGTAGCGTCGACGCTTGTTAAACGTCCATGTGAACAGTGCCTTAGTGAACGGCTATTTTTATTTAGCCGCTCTATATTTGACTTGGCTTTTGTATCAAAAATAGATTTGATTTTTATGAAATGCTGCGTTACGATATTTTTATGAGAGATGTGTCGTCGAAAAGTGGTTAAACTCTGTAGTTGAACTTTGATATCGAGTTTGACAATGCATCAAATAAATTATCGTGGACTAAATAGTGTGTACGTACCTGTGGTAGAGTCTATGATGGAATGTAACCGGTAGCCCTATTACGGAGCTTCGTATACTTATTATTTTAAAATTATAGACAGAGGCATTATCTATCTCCTTGATATATAATGCCGTAAAATGCATTTTTACTAAATAAAAAATCAGCCAAGTGCGTGTCGGGCCACGCACAGTGTTGGGTTCCGTAGTTGCCCGTAACAATTAACAACTTCACCTAAGTAATTTTCAATAGAATTTGTACAAATCTATTCTTTTTACTTCTTAAAGTTCATTTTATAAGTTATATATTCGTTAACTTATAAAGCCTATTTAGCTGTGATAGTTTTCCTATTAACTTCGTTGTAAATACAGCTGCCGTATTTTATTTCAAATATCCAAAAACAATTGTTTAGCTTTTTATTTTACCGCTTAATCTCCTTGATTAATATGTATACCAAATTACAGCTTTCTAGTCAGACTAGACATACAGACGGGCATGAGTTCCTTGTTGACTACGGAGCCCTAAAAACATTTACTTGCAAGATTGAGATGGCACTAGGGGCGTTAAGAGAGTTGCTTAGCAACCCCGCGTCATAATAAATGGCTAGTGACACGTATTGAGTCGAGGACTACACTCGTAAAGTCCAGAGTTCGATTACACACCCGACCGGATCGCAGTGAATTAAGTACAAACGGACCCAACTCAACGTGACCAGAATATTTACAAAATATCATCCAGTCACCTATCTGGGCGCTCAGAAAGGGATAATGAATATTATTTTTTCTGTCACAACAATAAGCTCTCGAAAACGCTCGTCTGCTTGTGCAGGTAGAATAAGTGGACACCTATTTATACTGCACGTTTTAGTTGCGATTACTTGGAATACTTTGGTAATTACGTTACCACAAAGCAATGGCGATTTGTGAGAAGGGAGGATGTTGATTTATTTTTTATTACAAAAAAAACTGTGTATGCTGCAAAATGATGCGCCGGTGCAGCCCGCTAAGCATACCCATAGAGGAACTAATCACTACGTTTGAGTATGATCCCCGAGTTATACGTCCTGTGAATGTATCACACAATGTACAAAACGAATCAAAAATTGGTACCCAAACTAGAAATTCTAACCGTATCGCTATCACAAAGATTACAAATTCTGAGTGATTTCAGTATGTATGTAGTGAATACGACTAATACATAAAACATCCACTTTTACTTTTACAAACATAAAGCAAACAGTTCTTCTTTGTCCTAGTCTTATATCTAATTTCTTCTGAGATCGGTCCTCCTTGTCTTCATAGTTCATAAGTCGCATTGGGTAGCTCGATGCGTTTTTGCGTGAGCTCAGAGTCTATTCATCCATCTCGACGGTTCCAATCCAAGTAGTCACGGATCTGCCTGGTTCCTTTTTGCTGCGGTGATTGTGAGGACGTCCTCAGATCTAAGTTTTTTGATCCGCGAAGATCCAAGTAGGTGTCAAAGGCACATCCAAACATTATTTTTGGCAGATGCCCAGTGCCCACGTTTTGCATAGTTGTTATTATTCCACGTAACAGTTCCTTCCATCACAGTTTTGATCACGTGTTAATGCGCACTTTAATTTTTTGAGTATAAAAATCTATTGATTCACGACCGGGTTTGGATCAGAAGTCGGGGTACTGCCTACTCGAGCAACACAGCTCTTTCTCATTTATAAATTAAAAATGCATGAAATAATCTCTAAAAATGCTTTGTTTCTAGCCTCGCTTTTGATTGTCTCGCAGAAAGTGTGAATACTTAGTAGAGTATTTTTCTCTGGGACAAAATTGATTGTTTGAATCTCTCGCTGCACTTAGGATTCACAAGTAACACAAATCAGCCGCTTTTCATCAGAATATAGTCGTAAATAAAAGGCATCAGCTCCATAAAACAGGTGGAAATTTTGCTTTTTAATCATGACACTTATTCGCAAACCACTTCCCATGATAAATCAGCTAATGGAGTGTACGTGATACGACTCATCTTTAGCTGATAGAAAACAGCTGCCTCACCCTAAACTATTTCAGTTATTCGAACCATATCACACTACAGCTTTTTATTATGTTTCATCAGTTTACTTGGGTACTTAGTTGAGTTGTTCGAGAAAGAAGTTATCTGGGGAAATGCTATCGTATTTATTTCTTCGGTTGAGCAGTACTGTTAGCATGGTTTTGTTGGCAGTTTAAGATTATGATGAACAGATGCATGATACTTTTACATTACTTCTTTTGTCTTTGCAACGCATCAGAAATGTTGCCTCCACTAGCGAAATTAACGTCGTTTTCCAGCTACTTATTGATAAGTGTTCTGTATATAAGAAGTATTCTAGCTACTTGAACGTTTTATCGCTAGAAAAAAGCAATAGCCTATTAAAATTATGATTCACTCAAATTACTTTTAGATCAAAAGGTAAGAAAATCTCAGCTTGTACTCAAATTTCAGTTTTTAATAGTACCTAACAACTTTTGTATTACTAAGACCTTTCTAAAACGAAAACAATCCTAACGTTCACCTGTACGAAAATATCAGGCTTAATATTATGAAAAATGAATGTTATTTTTTACAGATTCTCCTATCTTTCCACATTCTTTTGGTTTGAGCTTTACATTTACCATCAAGTGCCATTGCATTTCCACCTTCTCTGTACTTGATAACTTCTTGCATTAATTACCTTAGTTCTGCTAGTAAATTGCCTCTGCCTCACACAACCGCCCTCAGCAAAAAGGAAGTAAGTTAACATAAAATTACTTAACTAAAAATTATCTAAAATTGTTTGATCGTGTCAATTTTTCATGTTTTACTTTCAGTACTGAGTATTGAGTTTTGTTGTTTTTTATTGGTAAAATTAATTTAAAATTTTTATTATGTTGTTTTCTAGAAGATTTTCTGTCTGTGATTTTTTGTAGAAGAAGTCTTAACTGTCCTGTCAAATATTGACAAAGGATTGCTACAGATTCCTCAAGTTCTTTAGTACAGATCAAAGATTTTTAACTATTCTGGTTATTAGGTGTAACAGCCGTGATAAGTCGAAGTCCAAATTCATTTATTCATTAAAATTACGATTTTACAAGGACCCCTTTGGGGGTCCTTGTAAAATCGGCGTTTCAAAAATCGCCGATTTTATCTACTGCCTGTTCGTACGCGACCAAGCCGGGAAAGAAAGGCAAGAAAACAAGTCTGGTTATTCTTTTTAATGATCCTTATACAAAACAAAATGTACCTAAATTTTTTATCGACTTGGAACATTTTCAATCCCAATAGTTTATATCATCTAAAAAATTCAATATTTTGATCACGAATTGACTAGAATATTATATGGAGCTAGCGTCGAGGAAAAGGCAGTAGCCTCAACTACCCTAATTTCACCTTCAGAGTCAGAAAAGTCCATAGAACTGCGAAATCAGATCGCGACGCAGATACTTGTTAATAATACTGAGGCTAAGGTTGTGTCCATTTAATGGCCCATTCTGAAATATCAATAACATAATTTTACTCTTACGTGCTTTTAGCGTAGGTCCATCAATTCGATCAACATTGTATGGTTGCGCATGATGTACCACGGCTGAGCGCCCGATCACCGGCAGGCGCACTGTAACTAGATTGGAATCAGGCAACTTAGTAACGGCTTTCAATGCATTCGCTATCTCCGTTTCAGGAAACTTACTAGGTACAGATGTAATCAACTTTGCACTAGAGTGCAATGTTGATTAGGTACATCTGTGTGCACATTCGGTCGCCTTTTTGATAAATAGGTAATTTATTATTATTGTATACGTCATGATTTTATAATCGTCCTTATCTAGAATGCACAATATGTCAAAAGTTTAATACGACGGCTAAATGGCGCCATAAATGATTATAAAAAAAAAACAATCAAAACCTGCCGGATATAATATATAGATGCGGATAAATGTGGTCTCATTGAATTCGTCTTAGCCTAGAGAGTAACAGGAAATAATTAAATGAAGTGCCATTTGTTATAAAATTTTATCTAGAAATAATAAGAAACACGCTTAAGATATTGCAGTCGGGTTTCTTTGTTTTTGAACTGATTACTTGTTCATATTTATTTATCTAGTCTATCTTTACCGTGGTATCATGAGACAGTTTCATTAATAGTGATTTAGCATTTATTTTCCGTTGTAGCGGTAATGATACAACGGAAAATAAATGCTAAATCACTATGTTTTAAAAATGCAAGTATATGCAGTTACTAAATTATAACCCAAAAAAAACTTGATTTATTTTACAAGTCAATATTTTGATTAGAATCAAATCGCTAGACATAAACCACGAGTTACTTCCTGACCCAATTTGGAAAGTTTCATCAATTCGCCTACAAGCAATTCATTTAAACTATTCCATTGCATTGACTGCATCGCAAAACAACTTGGAAAGGCTGACGAGATGTGATCGTAACAAAAGTCGTTATCCCATATTTTGGGGTCAATAAACTTCGGGACGATAGCGTCGCGACTTTATGGCGACGACTAGTATTGCCAGATGACCTAGGAACGTTACTCACGATGACCCTACTACTTGTGAATATTGAGAACTTTGCTATGCGAATCATTTTGGTAAGGCCTGGCAAAATTAAATCTTACTGTAATAATAAACAATATATTTTCTAGACAGATTTATAAAAATCTTCGTTTAAAGTATTAGAAGTATAGGAGGTAAAGATTAGCTAAGTAATTAAATTATCTTTGGTAATAGTTCTTACTACGTAACGTACGTACGTATCTTCACGAGGTTTGACAAACACGACTGTGAACGAATATTTTTCCTTCTATTCACAAACACTTTATCCTGCTACGAAAATTGAACCATACAGCTGTTTCGTAGCAAAATTTCGCTGAGTGGTACGCTACGTAGTCACCTGTCAATGATTCCTGCAGCTTTACGATACGTTTTACAATAGTATAATAATCAGCAAATTATGTGCATTACTAAACTTATCTAGTATTTTCGCTTAAAACAAAACACTAAAGGCAGTCTCTTGGTTATTTGGCTTATCAAAAAACCATTTCTCGAAAACGTCCAAAACGAACCCCACTTTAGAAGTACTCTTGTTGTGTGTTTTGTGAAATTGAATGATTAGATAAGGCAAAAAGATTGAATAGCAACCCACATGAAGGTAAGCACGGGATAAAGAGGGTAAAATAAATAAGGATAGCTACTCGTAAGTAAGTTAATTATTAAGGATTTAACAACAGATTGTGTCAATAAAATGCTTACTGGAAACCAGTAAAGATGATTTTTTTCGGCGCATATTGATATTATTGAACCCGTAGGTTCTTACATAAATCAGAGTTACTCAAAGTATTTATGTCTACATAGTTATATTTTTTATTGTAGGTACCTTATTATGTTATTGCCTAAGCAAAACCTAAGATAAGCAGTAATTTCTTGTAATGTAACAACTCATGAGGATCTACACTTACCTAAAGCGGTATAATATTTTATTATACACCAACCTTTCCCACGACGAGGAAAACGACCAATATTCTAGAAATATTATACGTACTTGTACTACCAGCTGTATCGAGAAACATCTTATTGAGCGATTTTCCAACCCAAATGGTGAAATCACTTTGACAGGTCCCATAAATAAATAATAAACCCGAAGACTTATCTCTTATCTGCCCACGAACTTGAATACTAATTATAACAAATAAATTATTTACGACAAATAAACGTAAATTAAATATTCGTGAACAAATTATAATACAAAGCACTATTGTTGAAATGAATAAACGGTATGACCGTTTACCTACGGTCATACCGTTTTTACCGTGACCTACGTAGCTAATAAACTCGAAAACACTTACATTGTAAACATTTCTGTTCAGTAGCGAAGAAAATATATGACGCCATCATACGTTTTAATAATGTTCCATGTTTAGTTTCTTATGCTTAAAAATTACAAAGTCAAATGTATAAACGTATATATTTTAAATGCATTTTTTTTATTCCAGTAAGCAGCACTGAATATGTTCTTACTTTGCATTAAAGCAGTTTGCATTCTACGAAGATTGACGAATAATTTCTGCAGGAGAGTAAAACTTTAATATCTTTATCCATAAGTGGCAAGAAGGGGCCTTTGTAACAACATAGTATCAGATATCCCGCAGAAACTAAATAAAAAAGTGCATATCTGCTTTACTGACACTTTATTGCATCGCATGTACTTAAAGTGCCCTATAAGTTTTATGTAAACAAGTATTAAGAGAATAAAATACTCGTTCACATAACATTGATATTATAGTGCTAAGAGCTCTCAAGACCCGAGCATCGTACAAGGGTCAGTTGTACTTAAGAACAACATTATTGGTATGCAGTGGTCTGGAGTTGCTTATACTGGAGTCTTGGGTATCGCGGCACTATTAAGCGCATGATACTGCAATAACAATACACATTCTTCTCTTAAACACCCGTTTTAGTAATGTTACACGTAGAATTTACTGATTCAGTTGTTTTGTAAAGTATAATTGTGTAGCTTTCATCTCGCGAACTTAGTTAGGTCTACATTGTAGTTTGATCTTTTGCTATCAAAGCAATAGCATTTTTTTAGAAAACATAGAAACGTCTTTGACATATCTATGCTATATTTTACTTAATACAAGTAAAATATTAGAAATCAACTGAAACAAGTTATCATACAACTTCCCTTTTTAACATTTTATTGCTATAATAATCCTCAACTTTCAGAAGTCCAGAAAAGTCTCAACAGGTCGCGTGGAAGTTCTTTTAAAATATTTCTATGCATGGAAGTGTAAAATCAGCTTTGGTAACCTCAAATAAACGGACTTCAGTATTCCTTTTCCAGGAAGAACAATCCTGAATCGTTTTTCCTTCAGTGCCATAAGATTGATAAGCAAAGAGCTTTGGAGCTGTGCTGTTGAAGCAACAACATTTCAGCTTGTTTAAGTTATTTCAATATGAATAACTTAAGCCATACTTGCTCGTTTAAGTTAAAACAACTTACTTGTTAATAAATTATACATATTCTATCAGGTTTGTATTTTGAGAGCGGAAAAATGTAGAAAAATAGGATCGCAGGAATTTTAAAACGAGTGAATGCTGGTAACTTTGATTTTGCCTCTTTTGCTATAAATTTATTTTGGTGCATCCAAGCTCCTATAAAAAAAATTCGTAGCTGTTGAAACCGAATAGCAGTACCAAGGTACGATTTACTTATTAGCGATAAATAAACGTGATTCTCCGATCGGCATCCACGTCAGTCCTTCCGCCATTCGTCTTTTGTCTTATTTTATTATCTATTACTCAGTCCCGGCGATAAAGGGCAGCGAGACGGCTTGTCTGCCTGTTCCCGGTTTCTCGGCCTTGTTTATCTGGCTGGGGGTAGTTAGCGTGGTAGAGTGGCGCGATGGGCATGAGGCGCCCCGCGGCAGTGCCTCCGCAGTCCGCCCAAGCGATGGGACGCGGCCGCCCTGACGTGCGCACCCACCCGGTATCACTCGAACGCGCATTCTCACGACACAGGTGAACGCGAACAGAGAAAAACAACACACAGACTATCTAATGTGACCGCAGCAAAATGTCTGTTTTTATACATTTATACTGTGTTATATGGGCGTCTATATTGACCTGCTGCACCACGACAGGTGAGTTGATAGTGCAATTAGCATTTTTATAGTGTTATTTGGCAACTTGTAAAAAGTTTTGTGCTAGTAATTTGTTTTATTTATGAAAAAATGGTTGGCTCTCAACTTTCTCAACTGAATCTATTACTGCTTTACTCATTCCAGATTTAATTTGTTAAATTTTAATTGTTCCCGTAGTAAAAGAGAAGAAAAAAACTCATTATTTTTATTTCTAAGGTTTTAACGTTTTTTTGTTTGTTATTTATATAGGCAGTGTACAAACATTTTTTAAATATATAAATGCATTTTTCACAAAATGAAATTATTTTGGGACATTTAGTAAATAATCCTACTATAATATAATAAATGCGAAAATCAGTGTGTGTGTGTGAATGTTTGTTACTACGTATCTCCGTAACTACTAAACCGGTTTTGATGGAATTTTGAATATAGATAGTTTAGATTCTGGAATAACACATAGGCTAATCTTATTTTCGAAAATCAACCCCTAAAGGGGTTGAACAGGGTGGTAAAATTTGTAAGGGAAAAATTATTCCATGGTTTGATTCGCTCAAAACTCGGTACAAATAAACTTTAAAATAAATAATGAAACACGTATTTTTTTATTTTTTCTAAACTACCTTTTGGATCCCCAAAAGGTAGGTTAGGTGCAATTGAGTTCTTAACTTTGTATGTAAAATTTTAATCCTTGGTTCGATTCACTCAAAAGTTGCTGGACATAGTTTGAAGCCTGGAGACGGTCATACGTTACTTTTATTAACATACCACGCGGGCGAAGCCGTGGGCAGAAACTAGTATGTTAATATATGGCTAACACAAATGCACAATCTGTTTTGTGATAAGCCAATATTTAACCAAATTGATCTTTAATTCGGTTGTTTAGAGTCACACTCATTAATATGTTGCGTTGTATAAAATTCTTGCAAATATTTAATCTTGAATATACTCAGGCATGACCCACCATAGCAATAAATCATGTCATATCATGTGTTATTATTTGGTTTACATTATTAATAAATTAAATGTACAATAATTGAACACTGGTAACTGGGTGTGTAATTATAATTTAGTAATGTGTAATTAAAGGAATATCATGAAATTGGAAGAAATTGCTGGACGTTCAAACTAGCTGCTTTAAAATTTAATTAAAATCAAACCTTCAATGTGTTCATATTCTGATCGATAGTATGTACTACAAATCTAGGTTTGCTGTGCCAGCTTTATTTGATTGGACTAAGGCTCAAGCTAAAAAATATTTAATTTTGTTCAGTAGATAAAAAAGAATTCCTTACAGCTTCTTTATTCATGTCTTTCTATCTACGTATCTACACAGTTTTGTCATTCAAAGATTATCAAATAATTTATGGCTGAAATGTGTCTAAAAGGATTGAAGACTACCACATATATAATATGAAACAGTTAGATATTTTGAAAGTTATAATGTTTTCTAGGACAAACTATGAGAGCTATTCGCTGAACAAACCAAAATGATCACGCGTTTTATCTGAACAAAGTCTATATTAGGTTTTTATGAATGATACACATTTGACTAGTTTATTATCTTTACCTTGTTATTGTTCAAAACAACCTCGATTTAATCATCATTATAATTCTACGCTAGATTTATGTCACGCGTATATATACCAATATAGGTATGATACTTAAATTCAATGATTAACATGTTCAGTGCACAAACACATGTATAGTAAACTAGCTGCGCCTCGCAGTGCCACCCGCGTAAGTTTCGATTACATGGGAATATCGGAATAAAAAGTAACAGTAAAGTATTTTACTGCTACATAAATAAATACCCTTGATTATAAAACTACTTATTTGAATAAAACTTGATACTACGATACGAATGTAACCAACTTTTGTTTCTAGCGGCGATCTAATTAAATTTTAGAACACAAAAACTGGTATTGTCACTTAACTATGACAGTTAAATATATTCTCGGACTTTTTTGTAGGTAATAATGAGTATTTTGATCATGTACGTCATTTTTATGTATCATCAATAGTTTTCTCAGCGCACGCCAAATAATGAATTTTAAAGGCAAAATTTTGCATTATTGAAATTTTCTTAAGGATCTCCAATTTTTTGGAAATAAATTATAGCCTATGTTACTTTCTGATAATTTAGCTTTCTATTAGTGAAAGAACGGTTAAAATCGGTCCAGTAGTTTCGGAGCCTATTCGGTACAAACAAACAAACAAAAAAAATCCTCTTTGTAACCATTAAGAAATACGAAGTTTAGGCAGTGATCTAAATACGTACCTAAAAAGTAAAATTAAAACAGTCAAATCAGTTCTCGATATAAGGACTACAAAGTGCCTTTGTTAATAGGATTGTCGAATTTCTGATCTTAAAAATACACCCGCATCCCCTTGCCTCTGCTGTCGGAGCGTAAGCTTCTTCAAGTTTGAGATTTATTCAGAGGGTCTGAGACGAGACGAACACTCGTGGTTCTCTAACATAATTCAGTTAACAAGGGGAAGAATCATAGTCGGGGAGCCAAATCTATTATTTTTGTGTCATATAACTGCAGAAATAAAGCAACGCGCTTCCTTCTTATGTGGCACGGTTCTTTCTTGGTTGCTCTAGGTAAGGTCAGTGATTTGACTAGGTTGCGGTAAAGTTGGCTTAGTGGATTAGGCCCTAGTGACCTTTAGTGAAAAAAGTACCTAGTAGCACATTACGCCACGAAAAGATGGAGTACAATCCGTTAGCTGAACACCTACTGGTGGTAGAGCACAGTACCACACACCGGTCAGCCCGATTTATTTAAGGGTTATCGTTTAACCTAAGTTTAAGGGTTATCAATGGTCGAAGATAATGATTAAAGATTTAATAAGCATGTTCATATTCATGCTTAATAAACATACTTACACCTATATCTTTTACTCGTGATGACAGGAGCCCGTATATGCGTTTGCCAAGAATGGTAGTTTGTTTGTTTGTTTGTTACTATTTATCTCCGAAACGATTATTCTGATTGTAATGCGATTTTTTATAATCGTTTTGTATGTCTTTATGGATAGGTTTTATCGCCGTAATTCACTAGAAGGACGCTTCAAACAATGATGGAAATACACGTCCTCACGACGTGTCCCACGTGTCCCGTGTGCCACGAGTTTTAAAATTTTGTAATAAAATATAGTTATTATCCCAAGCAGTGGTTAACTTAAGACATTTAACGTAAAAATACCGTCACTACATTTCAGGCTATGAGGCGGTGACGCATCGGAGGATATCTTTACGGATATCCGTGGGCTTCCAGTTTGACAGTTATCGATGTGTTGGACCGACCGACGACCGACGGTATAAACACAAAGCGATGAGTAATGCACTTTGGGAAACTGCGTTGTGGGTCATAAGATTAAAATTTACACATATATGTATAGTAAACTAATGTTGTCACGCCTGTTTCCCGCAGGGAAAGCAGAGACTACGAATTGCTACGAACCTGGCACATGTCTCTACGAATAATTCCTATGTTTCAAGGAGCTGTATCTGAAATGGAGTCTCTATTAGCAGATGTAAAAATATGTAGAATAATTACAGAATAATGCAATGTAATTTCACTAAATTATTTCCATAACTTTGTCTATGAATTCAATAATATTACGAAAATGGAATTTTGTCTTTTTCATCGTCAAGTTAAAGAGAACCTATCAAAATTGGTTGAAAGGTTGTGAAACTTTTTTCATAAATCTTTGTCCTTAATAAGTTGGCGTGTCTTTTATGATTGAATATACCTGGAAAACATTTTTCTGCTCCATAGGAAGCTATAAATGATACATTAAAGATGAAGTAAAGGTCCGGTCAAAACGACGCGGTGGCGGTGGCGGTGGCGATCAAAGGGCCACAGCGTCAGTTTGACCAGGCCTTTGGTTTTTAACTTTGGTATGACTTCTACAGAAAGGGCTTTACATAAAACTCAAGAACAGAAACTACGGTAAAAAAATATGTCTTTGCTCCAAACGAATTCAACACAATAAAGTGTTTAAACAAAAAGTAAGAAACGTACAATAAAATTTCAAAAGTACAATCCTCTTACCGCTACTTACCTACTTACGAGTAAGAGCACTTAAGATAATTGCAAACCGGCTATTGGTTTGGCTAATTTTTAGCTCTTTTTTTGCAAATAGTCACGTTATGCCCAACTGCTGAACTCCTTCAGATTATGTGATTATGGCTAAGATTTGGGTCTTTTACGTTGAGATAAATACATTATAGCATGTACACCTAAACGGCATGAAATAGGTATTGTTGGACGTGTCATAATCAATGAGACCAAAGTTACGAATAAAAATAAAAGTGGCTTAAACACGAATATCTACACGGCAACTACATCCAGCGTGTATAATTTTGTTTCTAATTCCCATCGACAATGGTTTCAAAAGCAAGGCCTTGATGTTAAAATTTCATTATGGTATATCAATCCAACTTAAAGAGCAGTCTTCGGAAAGTCGGTGGATGAAGATGGCCCATGATCGTTCGTCATGGCACTCTTTGGGGGTGACCTATGTCCGTTCAGTAGCGAACTACTAAGTCGGTTGATGATAATGATGATGATTATATAAAAACATTTTATAGAAGTAATCCCATGAAGCCACTCAGGCTTTTCAGTTTTTAAGATTTGTCCGTCGCTCAGTTACATATCGTTCCACAGCTTCGCTCTGGTGGATACGCAGCATCAAGGTTAACAAGACAAAAATATACTAACGTGTTTTTAACTCAAAAACGGAATCAAGAAAATAAAATAAGTGATAAAACTACTTTAAATATAAAGTAAGGGTGAACTTTTTTGACACAATAAATCAAAGGGATGAACGTTTGCTAGGGTGCATCGGGTTTTTTAAGAGTTTCCATAACTATTTTTAGGGTTCCGTAATCAACAAGGGACCCTTATAGTTTCGCCATGTCCGTCCGTCTATCTGTCTGTCCGCGGCTCAGCTCAGAGACTCTACTACTTGAAAGCTGTAATTTGGCATGGGTATATTATATTTATCACGCCGACAAAGTGGTTAAATAAAAGTCTTGTTTTTCTCGTCTATCTCATAGTGTGGGGTGTGGTTGTATAGGTCTTTTAAAAATATTGCGGGTGTATCAAATCCATTTTTTGGGTTAGGGATCCTTCTGTGAAATATTAAACTCTTTTTCTAATTTTTGTTAGAGTCAAGTGTCCCCCTGCCAACTAAACGGATATTTTTACGGATTTTGGATATGTGAAAAAAATCACAGCACTGAGTACTTAAACGGTGTAAAAAGACCTATCACTGTGCCAAAAACCACATATTCTATAATTCATTGTGATATTAATTATCTACTACCTGGGAATCCACTGTTTCTGGAGATATTGAAGGTCAAAGTCTAATTTTTTTTACGGAAATGAATTTTAAGTGTTATTACAAAACTTAAGCTTAATCTCACTAAGATGAACAGTATGCGTACATTCTGGCTTGGTGATGGGTTTTTTTTACACCTAAAAATACCATAACTTCATACTAATTCCATTGAAAATTACATAGATGAAGTTGTTAGTGTGTAAAACATATATAAGTTTATGGGCAACTACGGAACCCTACACTGCGCGTGGCCCGACATGCACTTGGCCGGTTCTTTCATTTCAAGTTCCACTCCAAAAAATATACGGCTTCAAAATTCAAAAGGATGTCTCTAATACCACAACTTTTTTTTTCTTATTTCTTAAAATGTACTCATGTTTACCCATAGTTGTGTCCTAGAAGTATGGTTAGTTATATACTTCTAGGACACAACTACGAGTAGAAGTATAAAAATTTAGCTTTCAGTAGCAACTGGTAACTTTTCCAATGAATAGTTTTGATTTAAAAAAAAGTTTTGATTCTCAATAATGACCTTATTAAGCTAGGCTTTAAATACAATATTGCTATTATATTGCATTTTATAGCTAGCTATTTTAGGCTTCTCTTAATAATTTTTTTTCCAAGAACACCTTAGCAGCCTATTCAACCCCTCTATACGGGGTAGTTTTAAAAAAACTTTACATAAGTAAATGTTTCTTTTTTTTTCATTGTTTGAAAAGATTAACACCGCCCGTTATGATTTTCTCCCATAAACTTCGACTTTTTTTATTTAAACGTTTGGATATTTGTCAGGAGCAGTTCGTCAGCTAGAAAAATACAAAAACCTTTTATCCGGGTACCATAAGCCACCATTAAGCCGTGGGCAGAGTCTAGTCAGTAATAAGATTCATAATTATCTAGTAAACTAAGAATATATATTCTGGTTAGATTAGCCGAAAGCGTCCAATTTAATTACGATAAGTGTGTAAATAATCAGTTACGTAAACTCCGATAGGCATGAAATGTGTACGGGTTGCGAACACGGTCAGAATTCAATCCACTTATGGGCAACTTGGCAATTTGGCTGGAAGCGCTGTATTTATCCTCGTGACCCCTCACCATTGAGACTTGAGAAGTTCCGGGAACCTCACACGGAGTTGAGAAACCGTGTAGGAGGTACTAGGTAATTAGGTACAGCTTCGTAAACACTAGACTAAAAGACACACCTCATCTTCACTCTTAGGATTCTTCTGTCTTATTCTTTGCAATACAGAATAAACTCGGTTGCGCGGTGGGCAGGAAGCCAGCTGTGACGCAAGAGGTGCGGGCTCGATTCCCGCTGCGAGACAAATATAAGTAAATAAATAAATAATGCTGGACATTTTTCACACAGCATCATCTAGCCCCAAAATAAGCAGAGCTTGTAGTATGGGAACTACATGACTGATATACTACATATATACTTTTTTGTGAACACATACATACATATTATACATAGAAAACACGCAGACCCGAGACAAACATTAGCTAATTATACAAATATTTGCATGTACTGCAGATGTTTGTCTTGGGCCGGGGTGTTGTGGTTCTCGTAGTTTCTGATAACCACGATACAGGGAATCCTAGTGTGAGGACAGGACTATGTATGTATCTGTATATAAAAAATATAAAGAATACACTTACCAACTAAAATTCTATTCTATAACAAAAACATACCTACTCCTAAGTAATTCGTTACGTAAAATATTTAACAAAGTGAAGTGAAAGAGATAGTGGGACGACCGGGTCGTAAACCGATGGATTTTTCAACCCGAAAAATTTGTATGATATGTGACTTTATCATGTGTTACTGTTAATTTTGTTTGTATGTTAAGATGTACAATAAAGTATTTTCATTCATTCATAATATGTGCTCAAAACAGAAGGAAAATATCATTAGGAAACCAGCAAAAATTCGAAGGGATGTGCCATCAGTTAGTGGTCCAATAAGCAGCGATGGGCTTACTTATGACGTGGAATACTAACTACTCACACAACGCGGGCTTGTGCCATATATCATGTTTAAATGTGCCTAATGCGCCTACTACCTACTAAGTATCCTTAAAGATCTAAGTGCCCCATACTTTAAGTATTAAACTTAGCCTAACAGATTTTGATCGCTGTCTGTGCCTGAAGGTTTCTTACCGCACTCTGTTTGCCCAGTGATAGGTTTATGTAATTTATGGGTTACTAGATTCTTCCCACAGCTTCTCCCGCGTGGTATCCATATAAAAAGTAGCTTATGTGTTATTCTGATGTATAAGCTATATTACTGTAAAGTTTCATCAAAATCCGTTCAGTAGTTTTTGCGTGAACAAGTAACAAACATACATCCTTATAAACTTTTGCGTTTAATATTAATAGGATTTTCGTAGAATAATTACTAGGCTAAATGAGTTAATTAAAGGAATAGTTCTAAAGTTTCAGCATTATAAGGTTTTATTTATTTATAATCCGTAGTGTAATTTCCTAATTAAACACAAATAATATTTCTGGTAGGTAATTTGAGAATTTTACTCCTGTAAAATTAGTTTACGTACTTCTTCGTGTTTATAGTCAGCATGTTTTGTGATCACGACTAAACTTGTATGGAAAACTTAAATTGAACTAACTTGACAGCACTAACATTGTTGCAATAATCTCTCTTTTTTACGGTTAGTAAAAGAGAGCGATATATAAAATTAAGTAAGCGAGTAATAGAGATTACTCGCTCGGAGGGAAGGGAGGTCTTTGCCCTGTTTTGCGACAGTACAGGCTCAAAATAAAAATAATTAGTTGGTGTACAAGAAAATTGATGACAGTATGTAACAAAAACACCGTCCGTGAATTCCAAAGGGTATTTACAGGTTACAGGGTATAGGAAATTACTTAAGTATTCTCTTTTGACGGAAATTAAATAACTATTTTATTTTTATGGATTGAAATAATCGGAAATAATAATTGACCTGAAGCTGGCTGAACCAACCTCCGCGATTGTTAATATTATGTGCAAAGTGGTATCGAGTCTTTTGTTAAAAAAACATAACTTCAAATGATTTTTAGTAATAAAAAAAATGGGAAATTTACGTATACATTTCTCAAGAAGTTATATTCAATATCTTTAAATTTCGTTTAAACATTTTTAGGGATTTTTATACAAACAAGAATCACTTTTACACAAAAGTGATTCTCGATACACTTTTGTTGCTTTTTTTTACGTATCCAAAATCCTATCTAATTTTATTTTCTTTATATGGTCTACCTGCGTGTGTTACAATGATACTAGCAGGAAAATCAACTTAGTTAACAATAAACAAGAGACAATCGAAGCGAAAATTTCACCTCCTACAAGCAAGGTATTAAGTACCTAAAGTTAATAAGAAGGCGAAATTAGTTTAACAGTTTTTTACAACATGGCGGTGGTTAAATTGGCACTTAGACTCCAAATTTAACAACCTATTTTTAATTACCTCAATTATTACTTGGCTTACATATTCTATTGAGTAGAATGGATTTAGACTGGCAGGTATATAAATTTATCAAAGGCAATATTTATACGCGTTATTTCGCAAACATTGAGGGTTTAACAATCTTTGTTGAATAGTTATAATATCTTACAACATTAATCATGAACGCCCTTTTAAAGCTCTTCAAAGCTAAAAATAAGTACACACTACATTACCGTATCCACTGAGCATAGTAAGCGTTGAATTCACCCACGAACCGATATAATGGAACAATCCTGTCGATGCTATGAAGTGGACCTGTCAACGGTAGACGTAATGGCATATACGATCAACGTCAAAAACCTATCAATAGCTGATGGCGAAAGTGACACAGTGACAACATAAAATTTTTAAACTGTGTATGCGAAAGTATTGTGAGTATGGATTGGGTGTTTGTTACCATGATAGACATTAAGGACCTAGTCATATACCAGAAATAAGGAATGGTGTGCCTACTTTTTGGTGAGCGTGACTCTGACTTAAAACTTTTAATACCAAATAGCCGGCATTTGAGTCCAATGGATGTTGATGCAATACTCGTTGTTGCATCTATAATGTCTATTATGTCTTGGTATATACCACGACTGACGCGGTGGTGGACGTTAAGGTTACTCCGCGATCCGCCCCGAAATTTATCTAAGCTAAAGCGTAAGTCTATTATAGAATTGACTAGCTAGGCCAACCTAAGTGTGTCAAAATTTCGGGCTTTGCCTACAACACTATTATCAGGCTCAATCATTATGAAATGTTATGAATATTTTATAAAGACTTAATACCTTTTAACTACGATCGATTAAATATAATTCCTATTCCAGGCCCTTAATTTTTGTGTTTAGTTATGAAAATGGACTACAATTATATTATAGTTAAAATTTCATAGGTCAGAAGGTATTTACTGTGTAATTAAAGCAAAGTAAAAGCTTATTTAGAGCAAACCTTTATAATATATAATTTTAACACACGCCAAAACCATACAGAAAGAATTTCGTAAATTGTTCTTCCAACTTGTCATCATTGAAAGGCGATGCAAAAGCCGGACAGAGCATATGTCGGATGCATCTCTGAAGCTGATTTGGAGGTTTGTTCAACAATAAAAGTACCTACCTAAAGCTTATAATTTTCAACCGACTTCAAAAAAGGAGGAGGTTCTCAATTCGTCTGTATATTTTATTGTGTATATGTTACTCGATTTCTTCGCCAATTGTGAACCGACTTTAATGATTAAATTTTAATGAGTAGGATAAGTTTACTTCAAGGGTGGTCGGTCCCATATTATTTTTATGAAAAATTCCACCATAAGGATAAATGGGTGGTCAAATTTTACCACCAACTGGGATTTTTAATAAATTTCCCGTTAGTTAAAGTCCTTTTTATACTGGATATAAATTGAAAAAGTTTTAGGGCAGCATTGACGAACGAAAATATTATGATTTTTACAATTCTTCATGTCCTAAGCGTGTCGATTTTTTTGGTCCGAGTTAATGACTCGGAGATATAGGCTAACGTCCATAATGTCCTCAGTGTAATGTTATGGTCCATGTTGTGGGCTTTATGCCAATTTGCATTAAAGTCAAAAACAGGTAGGCAAATTGATGAGTTTTCCTATAGAAACTTGTCTTTATGCATCAACAATTTTTTGCGTTCTTCTTTATTTTGTGGCCTTTCATTTATGCATTTTTATTTAAGTATACCTCTACAGTAATTAAATGTATTTACTAGCGAAAATGATGCTTTATACCCACCAGTCTGACATCATAATTGGCAGGTATTTATTTGTTACACTCGCAGTAAATTTGCGGATTTACCATAAGTATACAACGTGTTTTTCCCTATTAGTTCAAAGGGACCAAGCATGTGAATTCTTTGACGTGTGCAAAGGTTGAATACATCGTATTTAATATTCCCCTATAAAAGTAAAAATATTATTATCTTAGAAATTTGCGAAAACCAAGTGCTTGTTTACTATTTAAACAAACTATTATTCTACCTGTGTTTCTTTATATCAATGATTTTTTGTAAATACTCATGTAGGATGGAAGATTCTGACCCAAATCCTTACTCATTCATAATTTACAGCCCTCCTTTGAAAGCCCTCCTTTTTTTTAGACGGAAAATCCATTTTTCGGCGTATACTCGCAGAACTTTCTGATCTAAACAGTAAAACCATTTTAGATTTTTAAGCACCACAATGACCAATTGTTATCCTAATAAAACGCGTGTAAGACCGCGGGCGTTGCTAGTTCTATGTAATTAAGAAAACTTTAATAATTTTGGTCAATTTAGTCAGTACTAATAACCGTCTACCGGTTATTTCAAGAATTTTTTCTTCCAATTACATTCCCAAATAACTGCAATTATCTACTTTAACTATCAGTAAAACTAGTGCCGGGGTGATATTATTGATCGATAGTACCTTCTTCCAAAGAAGTGAAATATCATAATACACCTATGGAAGAGTTTGAAGGATAAAAAACTTTGCCTAAGTCCTTATGCTTATGAAAATACGAGTATGTTGATGTATACCTGCTCGCTATTTATAAGTACTATGGCAAAATAATTTATAAACTATTCGATTACAGCAAAATGAGAATTTTCGATTGTGTATATTTGTTGTCTCAATCACGCCGTAACGACCTAATTTGGATTCATTTTGATTATTAATATAGTTTATGACCTTGAATTCTTATAATCCCGTTCCGTTAATCCATGCTAGGTGAGCAAAGCTTGAAAGAGAAGCTAATAACTTTATGATTGAGCACTTTATCGTCTCGCATTAGGTTCAGCTTTCATTGAAGTTCTTAGCTCGTTAAGTTCTCAGTAAATTGCCTGTGGTAAAGCGCATATACCCGACATGCACTATAAAATAATTTATAAACTGCTGTTTCATAATCGCTGGCTTATGAAAATTAAAATATTGCTCCAACCAGATATTAAAGCATACGTTTTAATTGCAGGTCGGGAATTACCTACCGGGCAAAATGTAGTGTCTGTAGCACCTATAGAAGTTCCTGATGGTACGTATGCTTTTTTACTGGACAAAATATACGGTATTATCGTTTGTATTTATCGAAAAAGCGATGACGTTTTACTGCCCTAATTTAAAACAGGAAGTTAAATATAAACATAAAGAAAGTTTAAAAATGTAGTTCGTTAAGTTCGTATGAGATACTCTTATGACTCGCCTGGGATTGCTGGACGTGAGCTTGCAAAAGATAAGAGAGGTCTGCGGGGAAGGATAACAAAAAGCGACGTATTTTTTTACCTTATTACCGAACAGAGCGAATAGAAAAGGGTATGTTTTCAGGATTTTCCAAGCTTCCATGCTCTCTATTGTTTTGATCGTAAGCCAAAGAAAGTATACAGATGAAATACCGCAAACGAAATAAAAACATAATAAAAAATAAATTTGAAATACTAATCCAAGAAATAATAATTGGGAAGACGTCTGGATCAAATCATCTAATCAACAATGCCTTTGAAAACACTGCTAAACCAGAACGATTCGTTTATTGCCAAATAAACTTTAATTTATGCGTCTGGCTTAAAGCACTTTAGTTTTTTTTATTAAGGTTGGGCTTATTACGTTTTAACAGTGCACCTGTGGCCCAATAAAGGTAACGTTCGTACAATTTGCTACACGAATGAGATCCATAATCTCTGGAAATTAAGGACATGGAAAACACACACTTTACGATATACCTGCTAAATATTACCTAGCAGGTATACTGGCAGGCACTGTTCTCTTTTTCCGAAATTGCTTTGAACATGTTGGTTAAATCTATTTTAAATCAAAATTCCTAGGCACCATAGATAAATCGTAAAATAAATCCCCGGATTGGATTTTTCGCAAAGTTGGAAAACATTCTTAGCATTGTGCCTTCTATACATTATTTTCTCCGGTGAAAGAGCGATACCGCGACAAACCGCTATTTGTCGTGGGTGAGTCGTGTATAAATCACACAACCCTACCGTTAGGGCTGGCATGTATGCGTGTTCGCACGGACAGTTCAATATGTATCTTTTCCGGTTCCGGCGAGGTTTAAAAAGGTCCTTAAAGCAAATTCCATTTGCCAGATTTTGCAAATCTTCGTACATTGAATTTCCGGACGGATTTAGCTGCTTACATTTGCATTTGCACGTTTGTAAACATAAAATAGATAGGTCTTTCAGAACTGTACGCGCAAAGTTTATTTCTTTAGTGCAATGGGTGAATTACACAACCACAGCACCTTTATACAAATAATATATTTTCATATATTAAATACTCTACATAGTTTGTATCTCAAATGTGAACTAACTGACGTATCGAAACGCTCGTTTTCATGCAAATGTCATAATAATCAATCACTTTGACGTAACTTGATATCTTAATGATGTGAATCACTAATTTAAGACATATAATGTAATCACCACACATTGATAATAAGAAAAGGTAATATAACGCTATGTATCTAACATCTCCAAATATACCTCTTTGTATAACTTACTTCATTCCTTTCCCATATTACAAAGGTTGTCTGGAAGTGATAGGCATTTTACGAGAAGATCGCAAATTGTTGTTACATTTTCTTATGACTTACAAGTATAAATTATTTTCTTAGTTTGTAAGTAAACTAATTATTTATATATTTTTATATTATTATATATTAGTCTCTGCCCATGGCTTCGCTCGCGTGTTAATGGATAAAAGATTATTAGTTATTTTAGGTCACGAATGATACCTGTTCCAAACTTCGTAGTTCAGTCCATGGAATCCACAAAATTAATGACCAATAATAATTAAACCTGTTATGTTAATTAAATTCATATGCATAGTGTCCGAAGACATCAAAAATTTTTGCAGTCATTCGAAAAACTTATATTCATTTTACAATAAATTGGATCGGATGGGAAGCACGGTAAACAATTTGTAGGTAAGTATTCCCGGCAACTCAGCTCGGAATTCAACGTGATAATTCGATCCGTAGGTATTTTTTGTCTCTCCAATCGTACCAGCTCTTGTATTCAGAAAATTAGTTTATTTTTTATAAAAAAAGACCCCTAACAATTTTCTGCATTCACTTATTATTTCTGCTCTGGGTATTACACTCATCAAAAGTTCGTTACTATTTATGTGTGGTAAAGCTGTTCGCTCAGAGTTTCCTTCATCTATATAATATCTATATAAACGACCTCTAGTCTGTGGCGCAGTGGGCGGAAGTCTGTCTGAGACGCAGAAGGTTGAGGATTCGATTCCCGCCGCAGGACAAATGTTTGTATGATCTGCAAATATTCGTCTCTGGTCTGGTATAATATGTAGGTATGTATTTATAAAAACAAGTATATAAGTAGTATATCAGTCATGTAGTCCCATAATACAAGCTCTGCTTAGTTTGGGTCTAGATGATGCTGTGTGAAAAATGTCCAGCATTATTTATTTATTATTCTTTTTTAAGTTATACACTAGCATCTGCCCACATCTTCGTCCGCGTTGTACTCGCGTAGCCTATATTACGAACTAATAATGGTATTTTTATGATTTACCCATTACGGGTAGCTACAAACATCCAAACATCTATCTTAACTATCGCGAATACAATATTAGTAGAACTATAACTAACTATTGTTATTGTTGTAAATTAAATGAAAACTGAATTGTCAAAGGTATTGTTAAACTCCGAGTGTAATTAAAATAATCCGTTCTATTTGGCAGCCCTACAAGAATCGCTCTGCCCCCGGCAGACACGATGGCACCGCATGTTTACGTCTCTTTGCACTCGTTCAGCAAACTTTTATAACCAGTAAACATGTTTACTGGTCAAAGTTACGGTATGCTGTAAGCATAATAAGCCTGTGATGATACTGCGACTGACTATGGCCTAGCCTAGTCATGACTGACGAATTACCTCTCTATTAAAAGACAGAATGTAAAAATACTAAGTACATTCGAAAATCTAAAAGGGATACACACCGAGGTTCCCGATAAGTTCGTATCAAAATGAACAAATCCAAAAAAAATTTTTTTTGTCCCAATTCCGGAAACATACAAAATACTGATTTCGAAATGGAAAGTTCACATATATTTCGATTATATTTGGGTTTATTGTAGGTAAATATTACCTTTTTCAAATCTAGTAGCATTTACAGGACCCAAAGGTTCGGAATAAAGCGATTTTGTTTTCGCCTTTGAACTATGTATGGGTAGGTTTAGGTCTGCTGACGTCGCGTCGGGTATGTGTGCTTTCAGTTTACGGGAGTACCTACTTCTTAATATAAATTCTCCGCCCTTTTGAATTGGTACCTACGTGATAGCACAAGCTTAAAGCATGCACATCATTTTTAATAGTAAAACTAAAAGTCACTGCTTAGATTTAAAGTCACGACGGCATTCACTAGGTGTTAGGCACCCATTCAAATACAGGTTAGTTATTTATTTGCAGAATCAATGTACCCGAGGTTTGCTGAGCCCATACCGAATGTCACGGTCACAGTCGGGAGAGATGCCTTGCTGGCGTGTGTCGTCGACAATTTGAGAGGATTCAAGGTTAGAACTTCAGCTAGTAATCTTTGAGGCAGTTGAGTTAAGTAGCCAGCGGTATTTACTATATTCCCACACGTCAGTGCAAAAATAAATAAACATTTCTCTTGATCTCGTGTTGTGAGGGTAGTTTTACGAAACAAGTATATATTTAAAGTAAATTCTCATGATTCACAATATTGCCCATCATCAGCATCATTCAGTAGAAGTCCACTACTAGATGTTTTAGCTACCCCTTGATTATTACAAACGGTATTGAGTCAACTCCATCCACCAATTTCAAGTAAATCCTCATGATCGGGTTCATATTCGTCTCCCATATTTACTCAAAACAGTATTGACAAATTTCACAATAACATCAGTGAAAAACTCACTTCCATACTACCTCTTAATTACTCAATTAATTGTCACCCTAATCCCCAATACCCTTACATAATAATTTTCGACTCGATACTTGAGAGTTTAGGTACCTACCTAACGAACTTTATTGGCCCAATTCTCACTCCATCCAATTTAGTTATCTTCGATTGACATCAATTAGAAGGGACAGTTTGCCGTTGAAGTTACGTAATTGCATGCCTTGTTCTAAACTAATACTTGTACCTTACTAGTATTCCACTTCAAGTCATAAAGAATTTGCAAAACTAAAAACCCAGAAGAACGACGAAGCCTGCTTCTTTGATAAATAATTAGGCCTCAATGAGCTGCATTTTGCGCTGACTTGTAATAATTTAATGTATTCTTTTTATCGACTTTTAATTTAGACTTTTTGTAGGTGGCGTGGGTGCGGATGGATACACAGACAATTCTCAGCATTCACCACAACATAATAACGCAAAATACGCGCATCAGCCTGTCGTACAACGACCACCGCTCGTGGTACCTGCATATCAAGAGCGTACAGGAGGTGGACCGCGGGTGGTACATGTGCCAGGTTAACACCGACCCTATGCGCTCCAGGAAGGGTTATCTACAGGTCGTAGGTCAGTGTCACCGCTTCTCGAATTTGCACGTCAAGAAATTACAGTAGGTTTGCATGGATGATTCTGAGCTTCTTCAACACAGATTCAGAATCGCAGTTAACATAGATACTTATCATCTGTATGAGCCAAGGTATCCAGACATACTTACTAATAAGTTAATAACTAGTACCTACCTACTTAGCATGTAGTACATGGACTGTTACCTTAAGCAAGTTATGGTCAAATAAATAAATAAATTATAATTATTAGATTAAAGGTCATACGCATAAACGCGGTTTTAAACGTTATTCAAAGTTGAAGGTGTGTGTTTCAGTAAAAAAGTACATAACACAATTTTGGTCTCTATGAAAGCAAAAAAAAACAAATAGCAGTTTTTGATTTGACAGATGTTTATCATGTAGGATGTCGAAAACATACTTACTAGGATGCTAACGCATTATAGAATTGGTTTTTAATAAGCAAAAATGCATTCAACAGTTGTGTGCTAAACCTTTGTGAGGTTCGATAAAACTAGAAGCTTTTACAACGTTAATATAATAAATCAAGGAACTCAATTAATCGAAGTAGTCAACGCTAATTTGTACATTTTATTATGTGACGCAGTGCCACCATCAATCATCGATAACATGACATCTACGGATATGGTGGTGCGCGAGGGGTCCGACGTGACCTTGGTGTGTCGCGCCTCCGGCTATCCAGAGCCCTACGTCATGTGGCGACGGGAGGATGGACAGGACTTTAATTATAATGGCGAATCAGGTAAGATTGGCAGAGTAATGTAGTGTAAAGTTAATTATGCAATCAAGCTCTTTACAACAATTGTCTAAGATTGCTATCAAGCTCCTTACAACAACTGTTAAAGATTCAGTTAATTCATTTGCACAGAACACAGGTAAAAATTACATATAAAAAGTATAGGTTAGTAAATGTATCATATTCTACTAAGTTGTTAGTATACAAATGTTTATCACATTAATTAACAATAAAATCAAATACTAGGCGAGAAAAATTTAATGTAAAACATGTCAAAAAACTGATAACTATTCAAATGATGTCATCATCATCTAGGTGATTTATGTGTTGGTACATACATAAATTAGGTAAAAAAAACGAACCTGTAATGTTTATTTATGTAACGAAACGGTACAAACCAGTTAAATAATTTTAGTAAAGACAAAGGTTCGATTCCCAATGCAGGACCAATGTTTGCATGTGGGGTCAAAGCTATGGAAGCAACTGTTGGATGTAGGAACAAGTATGTATTAAAATATATTAATGAGTGTACTCGGGTTTTTTTCACAGACATTAAAGTTACTAAGGGTACGCTTTGAAGCGGACCGCATTTATTTAATCTTGTTAATTAATGTAAAAGGGGGTCCCGAAAATAAAGTCTGAATTCGGAAACGGTCAATTATGTCCAGAAAAGGTAAATAATAAATGATTCTGAAAAGCAAAGTGCAAATTCTCAAGGAAAAGCTACGAAAGACCTTATTATCTTATAAGAAACATATTCGTTTTATTACAGTTTTGCCATTCTCTTTAGCGGTTTTTTAATAACTAACGAAGCAGTTTTAAGCTCGGTTTACTATAATGTTGGTCTAAATTAAAAGAGATAAAACCTTTTCTTACCTTCAGAATGAAGCTCTACCCTCTTTCATTTAGAAGAAAAAGAAACTATTGAAGTTCCTGTTGTTGTATAAATCGTATCCGAGAAAGATTTTTATTCTTGGTATTATGTTGGTTTAGTTTGTATCTGTAGGAAAACAATAATGTTATAATTCATCATTTTTTGTACAAAGAATCTTGTTGTTTCCAAAATACGAATTCACAAAACTTTCTCTATAAAAATTTAGCAATGTTAGATAATTAAAATAACACTTGCGAGATAAAATATCTGATATTAGCCAGCAGATGTTGATGGAATATAGAAGACTCACCTTATTACCGATATTTACATACAGGACCGTTTTAAATTTTTGGGAAGCAATCATATAAGATAGATAACTCTTTAATAAACTCTTTTAGGGATAAGCTCGCCTTTTTGCATGTCCTATAATTTTGTGTTATGCGAATGTGTTTATTTATGTACAATAAATAATAAAGATAGATAATGCTAAAAACGTGTGATTTTGGTTTGCCGCTCAGGGTCTTTGACCACATTACATTAGCATTGATGACCTCTGTGGCGCAGTGGGCGAAGGCACACCTGAAATGTAGAAGGGTGCGGGTTCGATTCCCACCGCGAGACAAATGTTTATATGATCTGAAAATATGTGTATAGGGTCTGGGTGTTTTTATGTATAATATGTATGTATTTACAAATAAAAATGAAAAATGGGTGGGGATTTAGAAAGCCGTTGCACGAATTTAGGTAAAAAAGCATAGGGGGTGGAAAGGATGGACTCCCCTATTCCAACAGTATCACTCTCAAAGTAAGGAATTGAATAGTTTCCGAGAAATTACGTTTTGAAATGACGAATTGTGTAGGTTAAGTACTAAAAAAATCAAAAGCAATCAAACTTTGAGTGAGGTCTATACCCCTAATTTCGACAAATAACTAGAAGTAGGGTTAAATAAGGTTCTGTGACTCACCAACAAGTTCATCAATACGCTGCGTTCAGCTCGTGCTTGTGTTTTTTTTGTTCCTTAGAAGACTGAACAGTGTCAGACTAAATTTTAAACTTTAACAGAATCCTTTTCGGACCATACATAGGTTGGTCCATTGTAATCATATATATCATATCGGAATCCAGAAAACAAATTCGAAAATGAAAAAGTTAAAAAATGATTCAAAACACACACAGTATTCCGGCGCTTTATTAATGACCATCATTTTATATTTCCAAGCATGTGCGTTACAAAACAAGCCTCTAACTCCAGTACATTACATTTTATTTTTCAATACTTAACCGAAAAAATGTTTTAAATATTAATTTCTCGCAAACTATTCAATTCCTTACTTTAGGAGTGGTACCGTTGGAATGGGGGAGTCCACCCCTTCCACCCCTGTGCTTATTTTATCGAAATTCGTGCGACGGCTTTCTAAATCCCACCCAAAAAATGTATCCAGCCCGAAACTAAGCAGAGCTTGTATTATGGGAACTACATTTGTCCCGCGGCGGGAATAGAACCTGCAACTTTCTGTGTCTCAGGTGGGCCTTTGCCCACTGCCCTACAGAGGTCATCAATGCTAATGTAATATGCTGCGTTAAGCTTAAATTCAATGATCTTGCATTCAAAATTTGTGCGGCTACTTTTAATGTAGGTTCGGACTCGCTTTCTCTCTCGTATGAGCTAGCGGAAACTGTTGTTAGTAGCGTTGAAGTTTATAGGCCCACATGACTTGACTGCTGCTGGATCGAAAATTGACCGATAACGTGTCCTCCGAGGCAAAGAAGCACTCAGCCGTAAGCTCTAGTAGTGGTGACCCATCAAAATTTTATTCGTGCTGAAAGTTACTTATCTGTTAATATGATAAGAACAACGGCAAGCTAGGTCACGAGCGTATCAAGTATAATGGTTGTTCTAGTAGAAAACCCGCAACTTAGTCCGCTTAGAGTTTTTATGATATAAACTTCAACTACCTTAGGAGTGCGGGGCCAAACTCTACACCTTTTTAAAAGTTCTACATATACCCCACGTATACATACCTACAGGGTTATTTGTAAATAACGCTAATCCTTCGGATCCACAATTCATACCATCAAACACAACTTTAGTTCCACAACTTGGAATTTTGAATTATTTACATGAATTATCTGTAAGTTATTATGAAATATGAGCAAAAACATTCAAACTCAAATCACTTTTTTTTCTGTACACAACCCTATCTCTTTAGTTATATCTCTCTAGCTCAGAGTACTCGCCTCATATCATTGTGCCTTTTGTAAGTGTTTATTATTGTGTACAATAAAGAATAAAGAGTACATTAAACCTTAAATACCCATTTTTAGTAAAAAAAAATAGTTTGCCAACAGTTTTTACTAACAGTTTTATTTATTAAGTATTTAGATTGTTGTGTTTCTTTCAAATTATCGTCATATCTGTTCGGTTGACAGTGAGCGTGGTTGACGGAGAGACGTTGACGATAACAAAGGTGTCTCGATTACACATGGGCGCTTACTTATGTATCGCATCTAACGGCGTGCCACCTTCGATTAGTAAACGGATCATGCTGATGGTACAATGTAAGTATTCAATACTAGCTTCTGCCCACGGCTTCGCCTGCGTGGTACCCATATATAAAGTAGCCTATGTGTTATTCTGTATTACTGTAAAGTTTCATCAAAATACGTTCAGTAGTTTTTTCCTCATCCTCACAAACTTTCACGTTTATAAGAGTAGTAGGATTATATACCTAGTATCGTTTACCTACCTAACTACTACATAATAACTTAAACCTACCTATTTGACTTGTGAAATGAACCTGTACCAAAAGGAAAGGCATATCTGCATATCTCATTCTAAACTTTTATATCTGTACAAAAGGAAAATCAGGAAAAGAGTCCCTGTAAATTTTCCGCAGAAATCTGCCAAAAAAGAAAAAGAAAAAGATATGTTTGCTTTTACCAGCGAGCATAAAAACCATACACGGAATAGTATTTTTTCTCACTGGTGGGCGACTGCAAGCAAGCTGCAAGCTTGTTGTTAATTGACAACACAACGAGAGCGACAGGACCATGCAAAAATTGCCTCTAATTTAGTCTTCATTTTATAGTAGTAGCACTACACTCAATCCTTTGTACAAGATATCGATTTGTATCAGTGTGTGCCGATGTTCTAGTTCACGACGCTATCCATTCATCAAAGTCGGTCATGTAAGTTTTTAAGTCCTCATTCCTTTCGACGTCTTTCTTGTAAAGTTCTAGAGTTAGACTAATGGGCATTATAGTCCTTATGTACACTGGAGATAAGTATGATTTGAAACCAAAGGTGGTTTTTAAATCTTGATTATTTCAATTAACAGCACTCAACGTGAAACAATACTAACGCTGACGTGATTGGTCAAGAAGAATTGAAATGGGTATTAAAATGTAACAATAAAAGATCATTGCATTTTTTTCACTACCATTTTTACCGATAAGGACTATCTCAAAATACCTAATAAATATTAATCAATAAGAGGTTTCACGTGCTAAAAATATTGTGTTTTTTTACAACACGAAACAGAAATAAGAACCACCTTTTCTTAACTCTCACCAAACTTTGAAAAGTACGATCGTTTATGGCCAGCCTATAGGCACATAAGATCTTTATAAAGATTAGTTCACGAAAGTCAAGAACACTTTAAGACGCCCCTATTACTCATACGAACAAAGTTTGCCTCTTTATAAGATTAGTAGATGGAGAGTACTCACTCACTGAAGTAAACAATGCGTCTTTTCTCCGAACACGGCTTTAGGAGGCAAACAAACGTAGCGATTGCGGTAGATTTTGCTTTTCTTTTGTCTTAAGACCATCTTTGTTTTTAGGAGCTTAGGTTTTATAAAAGAACGTCAAAGCATCTGCTTTTTTTTAATCTTCTAAAGACGATCCGTTCAGTCTACTCTAGTCTAAGTCGTTTCTTTTAGCCTTTGGTAGTAGGTACGAGACTCATTCTAATACCTATTAGTTAAGTGTGAAATATCACTTGAGTCTGTGTTGAATTTTATCAAATTTTATGTCAATATATTTGTAACTTTATAGGGCAATTTTTCATTGAAAAATTAAAATTTTACGGTCTGATTATTGGTGTAATTGGGCAACGAAACACAGATGTTATAGTTTACAGCTGGCATTCGCTGAAAATTGTAACAGGTATAGTTCGTCACTTATAACAAAACATCGACATATCCAACTACCATGCGGGCAAAGACAAGGATTTTTGTAAGGCTAGTCTACCCATAACAGTCCTGGATAAATCAGCGTTGGTATTGGCCAAGCAATATTTTATAAGATATTTTTTTTTTTTACTTAAATCTATCATAATCTGTTTGAATTTAACACTCGCAGAGCAAAATAAATCTACATATTTTTTTTCTACATTATCTTTTTCAACAGTTCCGCCTATGCTGTCAATCCCCAACCAACTGGAAGGAGCGTACATCGGCCAAGACGTGACTTTAGAATGTCACACTGAAGCCTACCCATCTTCGATAAACTACTGGACCACGGATAGAGGAGACATGATCATTTCCGGTGAGATTTATGCAACATTTGGGGTCGCTAAGTCGTTACTTTTGCTTCGTTGGGCACGCGAAGAAGGGGAATCTTAACAAATTCGTGTTTTTACGACACGCTATGATTCACGGAGTTATAGGCTTACGTTTAGGGTTGTCATTTTGGTTGAAAGCCATGGGGGGGGGGGTAGCTGCAAAAGAGTTTTCACAAAGCGTGAGGAAAAATGTAGCTCAACTTAGTATTTTTGAAGAAAGATTGATTTTACGATACGCGATCTGAATCATGCTGGTTTACTTCATACTATTAATGTAGGATATTAACTTTTTATAGACATAGCTAGTTGAAATATTTACCATATAAATACGGAAGAAAATCATTTCAGTGATTTTCAGTGCAACTATCTCTTCCCCGTATCATATAATCTATACTTTGTCTACTGTATTTAAGAAAGATTCAGTATGATACGACTGTAGTTCAGTTTACTTGATGTTGTGTTCATTACGATGATATCTGATGAAAGTTTGTAAACGATTAAGTATATTCTAATAAATTGGCAATTTAGCGAACCAAGCACGCCAACCTGTCATATGTCACGTAACATGCTAACACCAAGCTTTAAATTACCTCATATTGTAATCAACCAACTAATAACATCAAACTATTGAGTTTAGCTCCAAATACAGAATACATAATGAACACACATTTATCATTTTCACATAAATAACATGTGTTCCTGTCTGCTTCGGCATCGTTCGATTCTATCATTGATTTATTACTTCATAATGAAAATAGTTTCTGTTGTATCAGAGCAAACGAAATAAAGTGAATTCAAAATGTACAGTTATCATGTTCAAAATGAACTCATCCGTGCACGTATAGAATAGAAAACAAATGTTTAATGAAATACCTCTCCGATTCAACTTTAGCTGAATTACCAGAACACAGACAGTCAAAGAGCAAATTCGATTGTGAGATCGAACCATCTTCTGGTTCGTTTTGTTCAAAGAATTGGATTTTACTCATGCAATTTTTCAGTTTATTATTTACGTGTGGGTTCTTAGATAGACGGTATTTTTATTTAAGTAGAAATGGAAATTGTAGGTGGAAAATACGAGGCATTCCCGATGGACAGCGGCTACAACAAGTTTATGATGCTCAAGATACGGAACATAACGAAGGACGACTTCGGCTTTTACAAGTGCATCGCTAAGAACTCGCTCGGGGAAACCGACGGCATCATCAAACTAGATGGTAACGTCTATGCAATTTTATTTTCTACCTGTTATAATTTTATTTATCTCTGCTCTTTGATGCATATGACTGTATAACATCAAAGCCTGAAAATAGTTGTATCAGAATTAAGAGTAGAATCGATCAAGCTACTTTTTTAAATGCTTCGGCTTTTTTTCTATGAATACAAAAAACTTAAATTGAAAATAAAACAACCTTTGTGACAGTACTACGCGCATCACTTATAAAAATTGTAGAAAAAATGTACACATCAAAAGTACCAAGGGATCAAGGTATTTTTTTAAAGTATTTTGTTGCTTTATTGAAATTAAATAAAAATGACTAATTAGATTGATTAAATAAAATATTTTCGTATGTGTAGATCGACGAAATATTCTCTGAAAATATTATATATAAACATTATAAATATTATTTAGCTTTAATACTTCTCGCGTTTTTTGCTCATGCTGGATTTTTCACCTTAGTCACAGATATTATAATACCTTAGTATCCTGACATTAAAATGTAATAAAAAGATAAAAATAAAGGTTTTTAAAGGTTTTTATTGCGGTAACATGTACCTCTACAAAGTCGTAGTGCCCAGAGCGTTTGCCACAGCACGTTGCCGAGAACCAACTTCCAACATTCGGCTCTGATCGGCTCTGATCATTTTTTCTCGGTCTTCTCTCCATAATAACGTTCTTTTGTATTGATTCCACTCAGAAGTATGGCGAATATTGTACTTATTTGGCCTCAAACTCGTTGCAGATTTATATAATAACTAGAGGTTGCTCGGTGCGCGAGCTGCACGCAGCTCGCGGTTTATGTTTTGTCCTGGGGGGTGTTTTTCGTAGGGTCTGCAAGTTTTAAAAAATATTGTACTTATTTGGCCTCAAACTCGTTGCAGATTTATATAATAACTAGAGGTTGCTCGGTGCGCGAGCTGCACGCAGCTCGCGGTTTATGTTTTGTCCTGGGGGGTGTTTTTCGTAGGGTCTGCAAGTTTTAAAACGTCATGGAACACCCTTAATACGATGCCACCCTTATGCAAGTTTCGAAGATACAATGGGAAGGGGGGTGCAGAGGGGGCTGATTTTAAGAGGGGGTGCAGGTTTATTTATGTCTTGGAACACTTCTATACGATCCCACCATGCAATCACCGCCACTTATGCAAGTTTCGAAGAAACTAACTAACTAACTTTTATAACTGTTAATAATTCACTATACGATCCCATAAAGCAAGCACAATTTTTTTTACGCATTTCGGAGATTCCGAAAGAGGGGGGAAGATGGAAAGGGGTTTTATACGATCGCGTAGAGCAATCACCACAATTTTGATGCATTTGAGAGATCGAGGTAGAGGGGGGATGAAAGTGGGTGAAAAGGAGGGAGAGGGGGTGAAATTTTTATCTGTCAATTATCCTCTTTACGGTCCCGTAAAGCAATCACCACAATTCTGTCGGGTTAGGGAGATCGGGGTAGAGGGGGGGTGAAAGTGGATGAAAAGGGGGGTAGGAGAGGGAAATTTTTTCAACTGTTAATCATTCACTATACGATGCCATAGAGCAATCACCACAATTTAACGCAACTCGGAGATCTCGAAAGAGGGGGGATGAAAGTGGGTGAAAAGTTGAGAGGGGGGGTGAAATTTTTATCTATCAATTATCTTCAATACGATCCCATAAAGCAATAGCCACAATTCTGTCGCGTTTGAGAGATCGGATCAGAGGGGGGGTGAAAGTGGGTGAAAAGGGGGGAGGAGGGGGTAAATTTTTTCACTGTTAATCACTCACTATATGATCTTATCGAGCAATTACCAAAATGTTCACGAACTTTGGAGATTCCGAAAGAGGGGGGATGAAAAGAGGGGAAGGTGGGGGAGGGGGGATCATTTTGTATCAACTTTTACACCCTCTATACGAATCCGCTATAAAAACATACCCTCGTCGGGAAGATTTCAATGTTCATTCCTGGGGGGGGATGAAGGGGGGTGAAAAGTGGGGTTTTCGGATTTTCCTCTACTCACTGGAACACCTCCTATACGATCCCACCAAACGATCACCCCTCCCACGAGTGCATCTAGGAGTACAATTATGTCAATCAGTCAGTCAGTCAGTGAGTGGTAATCGAGCTTTATTATAATAGATCAAGCTTTATAATAATAGAATACAACTTGACAGAAGATTTTCATCTTTTGACCAAAATTTAAAAACTATTCCATTTCTCAATCTTCAAATGACGAAATTTACTAAAAAGTATCCATAGGGGTTACAAAAAATATAATTAAAAAACATGACTTTTAGTAACTAGCAAAAACATGCTTGATCAATAGACACTTTTAACGTATGTAGTTAAAAAGTGATCAGAACTTTTAAGAAGAGGGCAATATAAATACAACGTTGTAATATTTATATTTCATTTTCAACAGAAATACCAGCTCCGCCATCCGCCTTTACAACGACTCAAAAATCTATATTAGACAACCAGACTATAAGAAAAAAAGGTATTATTTTTCATCTGTTTCAAAATCTTCTCATAATTGGGTTCGTCATGTACTAAACATTTTTCCTGGAACAGGTCAGCCACAAGTGATACAAAGTAGTGACGCAGTAAGTTCCAACTTTCAAGGTGAAGCCTACGGTGAGCAAATAAGAGACTTCGGTAAGCATACAACATAGTTTAATTATTGATCAACCTTTTTTAATTTGTCAGAGTGCATCATTCCAAGCTCTTTTCACGAGACAAAATTACGCAGATAAGTCATGTGTAGATTCGTTTTAACTGGTTGTTTTGATGACCATCAACAGCTGTAGAAGTCTAATGTTGGACATAGACTATCTTCATCCACTTACTTCGCGTAAACTTTAAGATGTCATCGGTCCAGCGGGTGAGGGGAGCGCTTCTTTCTTCCACGTCTTGTTTGTTGTTACTCTGGTAATTTTTGAATATGTTTTTCAGATTTCGACGAAGACAGCAGTGTAGCATATCGGTCAAATCTAAGCAATGCGTTAGTTTCCGTACTGACATGTGTTGTGATATTAAATTTTAAGTATCATCCGCTATCTTGATCATAATATATTTTTAACAAATCGAATCTGTAACATAGACTCAAAATATTGTTTAATAGATTGCTGTTCCTATGTACTTATTATTATTATATAAATATTATTATTCTTATATTCTCAACGAATTTGTTTTTCAGTTCTAGGCTGACCAGACAATAAACTATTCGTTCTACTATGCATACGTCATATTCATGTTTAATAACGTATTAGAATCCGTTACCTTCTTAAATTAATCTGGGCTGTTTGAAAGATGAAGAGTTTAAAACTTAGGTTGCGCATGCCATTGTAGGTATATGCCATTATTGATAAGTAGCTTGGGTTTAAAAAGTCTGTCAATTGATTGGTAGATTCTAGTCCTTGTAATTTGTAAGTAGAAGCTCTTTTAAGACTATAAAACTAATCAAATGGTTTCTGACTAGTTTTCTACTACATTGACTTTTTTAAACGCTTATTTAGAAATTTTGTAGATCTGTCCATCCAGTGACTGTAAATCTCTTTAAGTTGATGGTAGGTCTTTACTTTCTACCGTGAAAGATGTACTACATAAGGCTTTCGTAGAGAAAAATTGTATGTATTAAATACTTAAATGTTAATTTCAAATAATTTTGCTCAATTGATTATTTACATTATCTGTTAAATATCAATTTGATTTGATTCAATAGTACAAAATGTCTCCGAATGTCTATGCTTTCCCGAAAAGGGATACTATATATTAAAGCGAACAAGTTTCCTTATAAAATAGAAAGTTTATAACACCCATAAATCAGATGCTTTTTGGACTTTATTTCTTTCCTACGTATGATAACAAATATGTTTTATTTTTGCCATCAGCTGTTTATGTGCCATAAACACTGATCTATGTTTTTTAAGATAGGATTATCATCTTCACACCAATTATTAAAATAAAAATAGCCGAAATTTTAAATTAGAACAAAAGTTATTACTATAATATGATCCCCTTTTGGGATAACATTATGTACCAAAACACACTGTAATGCATATTTTTATTATACCAGATAGTAATCGATGGATACGATACATTTTAATAAGTAAAGTTTATTTGTACGAATGCTATAGAACTGCCAAATAAATGTGTAAAATCATGAAATTAAAACGATGCTTATAAAAATCGTTTATTTTTTTACATATTGAACAATAACGGGGACATTGGATCTAATGTTCTAGTAAAAGTCTGTAAAAGTCTTCAAACGGAACTTAAATAAACTTTTCAATAAATTGCATGGGATGAATTGTACATTAAGTAGCGCTTGCTTTCTTCCACAGTGCAAATTACTCAAAATACTATTTAAATAAATAGATATGGCAAGGTCAGATAGGCACTCTACTGAATTTCTAGTAAATACCTACCAAATAAATAGTCTCTAGAGACCATTTCATTTTTATGCAAAACATAAAATGAAATGGTATCTAGAGACTATTTATTTGTTCCATTTATTGTAAATTTCAAGACATACTGACTCGACCCTATTCATTTAGAATAATTTAAATCTATGTGACTTCTCCAGAAAGTTTTTCTAGTTTTTCTAAATGTAAGTTAAAAACAATCAATATTTTTAACCAACAATAAAAAAGAGGAAGTTAAGGGACTTTTTGGGAGTGAAAAATATATTCTGATTATTCTATTCTGATCTAATATATGATAATAGTATTCGACTTAATATTTGCTCCAAAAAAAAAGTTTTGAACTGGTTAAAGAAGGTATATTTATGATACTGCATAACCACAATATTTCTGTCATTTCTATCAAAAATACTCAGGCAGTAAAAAATAAAAACCACAAGCTAAGCTTGCTACAAAGATAATCTCAGTTTACTCCATTCACAACATTCACACTGTAAGCACGACCGAGACAGAAAAACCACTGCAACCTCGCATAGAACCGTGCCATTCACCATTAATACGTAACGTGCAACAATCTCGGTGCAGTGAAACTGCCCTTTACTGTCCGGGAACAATCGATACCTTGCCGACTGTTATTTATTCTGTGATCTTACTTAGTAATTTACTGCACTCGAGTTTTACGCTCCTGAATTTTCTATCGCGCCAAGTGAGGGCAATCTCGCCCGGAGTGCAATGTGATAGCTAGCTATATTTCAGTGGCCGAGCTCGTAGTAAAATGCTGCCCTATCAAATAATTTGATTTATAATTGAATTGCTCTATTGGCATGACATTTGTATATCAGAATGAAAAAAACTCAAATTTGTATACTCGAGCAATGACTTTACCCGCCTCTATTGGGAAACAGACTGTTTCAAAGTTATTATAAAATTTTAATAGTGTAGAATTGCGCATTATTTATGAGTAGCTTGTATTTACGACAGTTTGTTTTCGGGTATCGAGATATAAAATAATAAATACGCCATTTGATTAATTCTAATTGAACTTCATCCAAATTGATTCAGCCAATACAAAGATTTAAGCAAACATCCATACTTTCGCATTAAAATATTAGTAATAAAATCTCTGCTTGGTACGTATTATAATAAGTTTCATACTTTTTTTGGCCATTTGAGCACGACAATTATTTTTAATTGCTAAAATGTAAAAATATTGTAAACAGGAAAATAAAAATGTGCGCTAAGTGGAAGTGCGCTTCACAAAAACATGACCTAGGTAGATATCGTGCCACTAAACTATCGTCCTTATAAGAGCGTGTCATTTCGGGTTCTGAAACCAAATGGTGAAAATGGAACTAAGTAAAAATTATTTGGAGACTCAAACAATTTTTTATCTTAAAACCTTGAACAAGAAAACATAATACTTTAAAATTGCTAAAGTGGTGTTCACCCCATGATATTTTTTTTTTCCTAGACCGTGTCCAAGAAGTATGAATCAGAGTGTAGCAAGTTAATATTTTGTGAGAACTATTACCACGGACCATTTAGTCGATAGATAATGAATATAAAAACGCGAGGATATTGACTCTACATCACAAATGACTTTAAACTGTTTCGATTCTATTAAGAGGCTATTATATTCTTTAATGAGTCAATTACGATAACTGACTCCTTAGCATGATAAGAAAGGCATGTTGACAGAAATGGGACAGTTTTACTCAACATACGAAGCAGTTGTGAAGTCTTATTATTGTGAAAATGTTTAACAGTAAATACTATGTTTATGGGAAAGTGCCACAGGTACCGGCACATTTAAATTTCGGAAAATATATCCTTGACCGACTAAGGGCCAAGAACGATGAAATAGCTTTGGTGAGTAATTATTATTCGACACAATACATTCAGATCTATCCATATTTATTCAATTTCTTTTCAATGTAAAATACCTACCTATCAAATAAAAACTGAAACCCAATAGAATGCCCGTGATACACAAAAACATATACTTTAATTTTTTTAAAGTATTATGCACTCCTCGATATAAATATATTATTGTATTTATAAACTGTTTATCTACCTGCATTTTGTAAAAGAAACATATTCAATAGCAAAATAACAATTTTCCGTCCAGGAGAACATCAATACGAAGGAAAAGCTATCCTACAAGGAATTCACACAATATGCCGTGAATCTCTCCGCCTCACTGACTAAGTTGGGGGTCGGTAAAGGCGACACTGTTGGAGTCGGCAGCGAAAAACGCAATGAATTCTTACCTACGGCCCTTGCGATCGTCTTCTCGGGGGCTACTTATACTCCCTATGAATTAAAGAGTGGAAAAGGTGAGACCCGCGTTTCTTATTCTTATTCTACTTACATTTCATTAAATTCTTATTTTATTGAGGAAGAAACTCTCTATGTGACCTGCATTTTTTACGTTTTACACGTTTAACCGCATTCCACCCGATGAAATATATAATGGAGTAATGCTTCTAGTCAGAGAGTACTTACCAGAGTTTAGTAATTATATTAATACTTAACATGATATGATAACTTAAGCAAAGTTTGAAAGTTTGGATTTGTTACTCAATTTCTCCTTAACGGAATCGATTTGATCTTGAAATACATTGACGTAGATGAATCACGCAATTATACCCACAAAAGTCGAGATTAATTAGTAAGTAGGTTCTAGTTATTATTAAAATAATGATAAAACTATATTATGTTATGTATTTTAGCTGCTCTGAGACACAAATTGAAAATTACGCAACCAAAATACTTCATTTGTTCAAAAAACTTCTGGATTCTAAACAAGAATATCTTACAAGAATTTGAATGCATCAAACTGATTCTTACGTTGGATGATGCTTTTGACTCTCTAACTTCTACGAGAAATTTAGTTGCCGAGGATTTCGAGGTGGAATTATTTGAACCAGCCACTGTTCTTGGACAGACGGACGTCGCTTTCATTTTGTATTCATCCGGTACTACGGGATTATCAAAAGGAGTTCAGCTTACACATTTGAATTGTATACTCAACAGCTTGCCAGATGAGTAAGTACGAGATAATTTTAGAAGTACCTAAAAAAGTTATTGAAGTAAGAAGGTAAGTATTACATATGTAGTAGGTATAAGTATTCATAGTTTAAATCGAAACTACATGTGGCGACTTAGGCGGCGCAGCGGGCGAGTAGCCGGCTGTGACGCGAGAGGTGCGGGTTCGATTTTAGCTGCGCGACAAATATATGCGTATTCTGCAGATATTTCTTCCGGGTCTGGGTATATTGGTACCATGGATAGTTCCTGATACCTGTCGTGGGCATCACAGGGATTCCTGAACCCACACGGATTCAGGACTATGTAGCTATGTGTATGTTGGGTATTTATTTATTGAATGATTCTTTGCATTAGTATGGGTACTATGTTTATAAAGTTATTCCAGCATTGCCAAAATAATCAAAGTGAACGTAATTATTTGGCTATCCGAAAACAATGAACTACAAAATTGTTTGATAAATTCCCATCCAAATTGTGCTGTGATTCCTACAATTAAATTGGGTAGATTCTTGAAAATTCATCGAATTGGATGTTATTATTACCTTATTTTTTAAATGTTTTTCCCCGTTTCACAGAATTTTATACAGTTCTGTTATATAACAGAAAAAAATATTTTTCACTTACTATTTGTAATTATTTTAAGATGTTGGTTGTGATGACAAATCTGGAACAAAATCTTGTTTTTTTTTTAGTTTCTCCGATGAAACAATTCAAACCGCTTTCATTGCTGGAGAATGGTATCACAACTACGATACTTTTATGACTTACAAGTTCCTTTCAATGGGTAAAAAAATTGTTTACGCCGAAGACATGAACACTGAATCGACTTTACTAAGCATTGATCAGTATAAGGTATTTACGCTTTTTAATTTTAAAATACGACATTATATTTTACTCAAAAAGGTTTTACGTACATGTATAATTCTAATTACAGACCAACGTAGTATTTGCTATACCATCTCTCGTCAGTTTCCTTTCAAAGGAATGTGAGCAAGACAAATACAACCTAGATTCCTTGAAAATAATTTACTCGAGATCATCTCCACTCCATAAAAAGACAATAGAAAAAGTGAAACAAAGGTAAGACTGCATAAGTTCAAAGAGTTACAGGATCCTGGCTGTTTTATTTGGCAGTTCTGTTTTGTTACCCGAGCTTCATGTTATTTTATCTGATACTTAATGTAGGTAGAGCGCAGGTCACGATGAAATATTATTTGTTGTTAAAGCTTTACTATGTTATACAAAAACATGCTAATTCCATTATTTTAGGAGTTTCAGGGACTCAAAATACATAAACAAAAATACACATCATCACACAAACACTAGAAAAAATATCAATATCACTTTACAGCCCTAGAAACAGCGCTTTACAACTCTATTAACAGTCAACCGATTGTAATTTTTAACATTATCTAACACATAGTTAAAACTACTTTAAAGGTTCCCGAATCTCAAAAATATTTTACAAGGATACGGTATGACCGAGGCAGGTGAACTGACTTCAGAAAGTTGGGGCCATAAAGGCCCAAAGCCAGGAAGTGTCGGTAAAGCCTCTCCGGGAATTACTTTAAAGGTAAACCTGAAGTTTAAAATATATATATATTTTTTTAATATAAGATAGATTGAGCAAACTACGGAGAGGTTATCCAACAAAAGGAAACTAACTCATCACGCACCAGAAATAAATATAAAAAATAAAATAAGGGTTAATTGCTATAGATTTGCTAATAATCAATAGTCTAATTGAGTGAGTGAAATTATCCGATGTATTAGTAAATGTAGACTAATGATACTAGCTTCTGCCCATAGATTCGCCCGCGTTGTACTCGTAGAAAAAGTATCATATGTGTTATTCTGATATACAAGCTATATTACTTAAAAGTTTTATCAAAATCGGTTCTGTACTTTTTGCGTGAAAGAGTAACAAACATCCATCCTCACAAACTTTCGCGTTTATAATAGTAGTAGGATAAGCCATTACAGAACAAGAGAAACGAAGTTCAAATATTGCAGGCAAGGACACCACACATATCAATATAAACCTACAAGTATCTTTGTCTTATCCACATAATCAAAACAGTCATTAAATCAGTAGAGTTCAATAAAACTGTTGCGAACATGCCTAAACTCACCTACCATTTATAAAGATTTCAGATGCAAAAACTAAAACGAAAATATTATTCCAAAGCATTCCATGTCATTTGCAGAAATTCTATTTACGAGTACATCGAGAGTTTTCCTCGTAAAAATATTTTCCTCAATTCTACACTTCACTTCTTTTATTCTCAGGTTTCAGATCTAGAAACCCGTAAAACGGTTGGTCCGAATGAACGAGGCGAAATTTGTCTAAAGGGTCCGATCCTTATGAAGGGTTATGTAGGAATGGACCTTTCAAATTACACGGACAACGAAGGTTTCTTCAGGACTGGTGATCTTGGCTATTACGACGAAGACGAGTACTTTTATATCGTCGGAAGACTCAAAGACATAATTATTTATGACGGATACAACGTGAGCTTACCTTTACAATAAATAGTAAACATCTCATCCTCGGTAACGTGGTGGACGAGTAGCTGACACGTAAGCGCGGGTTCGATTCCTGCTGCGGGACAAATATCTGCATGTTCTGCAAATATTTGTCTCGGATCTGGTTGTTGTGATAATTTATAGTTCCTGATTCCACGACATAGGGTAACAGTCGCCTATGACATCTGAAACGCCAGGCTTGGCTGATTTCAAGAAGAAATTTCATTAAATGTACATTAGTAGGTACCTAGTACTGGGGTGACCCATCATAAATGTACAACTATTCCAAAAAGTCATCGAACCAACACCATATCGCAATGTTTTGTTCTATTACTTCTGTAATTTCGATGTTTTTAAGACAAGAAGAAAACTTTGATAGTCGTATCAAAGTTTTCTTTAAACTCTTCTTTCAACGGTTTCTGAGATTTTTGTTGTTGATATGAACACAATGATGTTTGGACAAAAATAAAACAAGGCACAGGGAATGGTATTTAGCATGTACTGTTTCATCTTATGTTTTTTCTTACACATAATCTAGGTTCCCCCGGTAGAGTTGGAAACGATTCTACAAATGCACCCTGGGGTTTATGAGGCGAGTGTGGTAGGACAAGCAATTCCAGTGCTTGGGGAGCTACCCACTGCATTCATAGTGCGACAACCTGGATCCAATGTATCAGAGAACGAACTATTGGACTATATCAATGAAGAGGTAAGCATATATTGCTTCAGACGTCTCTTTGTTATAATAATTGATAGACATTTGAGTGAATATGAGATTACAATAAGGTTTCGTGTTCATACTGGCAATATAATAACAGTCGCATTGAAGCTATAAGGTACAACGTGACTTAGATAGTTATTACACTTCATGAGTGAGCAAAACAATGCTGTTATTTTTGTCCTAGGCAATTAAAATAAGTTAGTATTAAGGCATGTTTTTTTTATACAAGGTTCCGCTACAATTCACAGGCTACGTTCATTCAGTCACGGCTGTTTCCTCTACGAAAGCACTACGCCATCCACTGCGTAGAGCCACTTGCATAATGTAAACACGCATTAGCCACAGTTTGTATTCTGAACGTTTTTAGGTCGCGCCGTACATGCAATTAAGAGGTGGAGTAAAGTTTATTGAGGAAATGCCAAAGAACCCGAGAGGAAAGATTTTAAGGCAACAGTTGAAGGACGTGTTGAAAGAAATGTAATTGACGCCAATTGTTTATGAGATAGATGCTCTTATAGATAATATTATTTATGAAATATTCATGCTTACCATAGAAACTTTCATAAAAAAATATTGGTTTACAGCATGTTTGTGCAACTATTATCTACCTACGTATCAATGTTTCTGAATTTTTTGTTATTATTAATGAAACAATGAAAATAAAATGTTTTAAATTTTGTTTTTCACCTGTATTATTTTAAAATGTATCGAATATTAAAGATAAAATCTATGTTGTAAATTGTGTTTTACTTTTATAGGGATTTCTTTACCTAGTTAATTCACGGACTTGAAACAAAAATAAATACTAAAATCCATGAGAGATGATCTACGTCGATGAGGATTATTCCGGGAATCATGCCCACTGGTGTAGTACATATCATCGCACTTCGCTATATTAATCCAAAAACTATCGTGAATTTATATTATAAGACGAACATTTTTCACGTACCGTCATCTATCGGTACTTCGCAATAATAAATCTGCTCAAGGTTTAGCCTGAAATCATGAGCTGACAAAATCTATAAAAAATTACTAGACAACTATTCGAAACTAAAAAATAATAAGATATATTTCATTAAATAAATATAGTGTCTATAAAGAAAACGAAGCAATTGTTCTACGCAACACCAACCCATAGCCGCACAAAAGTGGTTTTACCGCCCCTCATTCTAATCTTATTTCTGGGGATGTCTTTATTAATTCAGTATGATTTAGATTATCATAATTCCTTACCTTCTGCTTAAATTACTTTGTAATAGGACAAAATGCTTGGCTTATACAGCTTTGGCTGTTCGTTTGAATTTGTCATGGAATGGAGGAGTCGCCCGTAAATTCTTTTATTACGGTTTTATGATTATAAGTGGCCAAATAAATTTAACGGTGTATAAACATTAATTTATTTATTTATTATTTATATTAAATACTATTTAGTATTTTCCACCACAAATTGCAGTACACCTGGCGTATGGCGTTTAAACCGTTTCATAAACCACAAAACTACAGCATTAAAATCAGTGAAGCAAACAAACAAACACGCGGATATACAAACAACCTCCTAGCAAAAACATATGTATAACTAGCTTCTGCCCATGGCTTCGCCCACGTGGTACCCGGATAAAAAGTAGCCTATGTGTTATTCTGATGTACAAGCTATATTACTGTAAAGTTTCATCAAAATTCGTTCAGTAGTTTTTGCGTGAAAGAGTAACAAACATCCAACCTCACAAACTTTCACGTTTATAATAGTAGTAGGATATACTCCTGGTATAGCGAGTGAAAAAAGCATTTTCCTCCTGAGTAATAATAATAACAACGCAGGAATCCAACCCAATGATAATATATTTTTTAATTCAGGCCATATCATTTGCATTGACACTTTTCTAAAGTGGAACTCGTTTGCCATTTAAATTGACTACTTCGGAGCAATCTCGCTGGTGGTCTCTGCTAGAATGGTCCCTGCGGCCTGTAATAGGTTTCTTAAAAGAAAATCGAGTTAAACACGCTGTGATTGACTTAATTGTGGAAAAGCATTATTTCCAAGATTGAATTACTCTGAGGTTGATTTTGAATAGATTACAGTTTTCGGGTGAAGATATAGTATTTCTAAGATCAGGTTATAAAAAAATCCGATAGGTATATATATTTCTATCAGAGCTTTAGTTGTCTGTTTTCACAGTCCAATTAAATAAATAACGAATATTTAAGAGAATATAACCCTCGGCAACAAACTTAGTCAAGCAACGTCCTGAAAATATCAAAGATCAGCAACTTTGCAGCGGCCAAATATTTGAAAAGCGTAAAATAGACAAGAAAGTTAATTAAATGTTACCACTTCGAAAATTGAATCGTTTAATCGCGGCAAGCCGAGCGGGGCTGTGAAAACAGCGACCGGTGCCGATGCAAATACTCTCTTGTTGACGAAGACTATTTCGTGAGCCTGATAAATGTCTCCCATTGAATCGTAAGCATTATTTCTGCATTTACTTATCAAACTCGATAAAACTTTGTATTTATATGTTTCAGGCTTGTCACATTTACGCCATATTATACAGTGCGTCCCACGGCCATGTTACATGACGGAAAACTATTTAAAATATTGAAATGATAACGTTATCTAAAATAGTTTTTTTCTTATTTAAATGTTTTGGGTGACGGCTTAGGCAAGCGACTTTTTAAAAATTTTGAATGCAATATTACTTACTTTGAAAGATAAAGGAAAGTCTCGATTAAGTTAAATATCTGTGAGACACACTGTACCTAAGCCTAGTTAAAAAATCACACAGGTCTAATGAATTGGGTGGAATTCTTGAACTCGTGTATTTTTGAAACGATATGGTAACATTTATTTCTAAAAAAGGGCCGTTTTTAATTTAAAAATCATCTTCAACTTCTTTATTTTTATTCTGTAATTTATGTATATTTAGGAATGCAGTGTTGGCTATTGGTCTGTACCTCCACTTCCGAAAGTCGTAGGTTTGAGCCCAGACGTAAACCAACAGATTTTTCAGTGAAAACATCGCCATCGTGAGAAAACCGGTTCTAGAACCAAAAGTCTGAGGGTATATGCTATCGGTTAATATTCTATTAAGTAGCGATGGACTTAAAACCTATAGCTAGAAATACTACTTGCAAAATCTTGGCATATACCAAATGTTTAGACGTGCCTCTGATTATCCTTCTTGGTATCCTGTAGGATCTGCCTACTAAAGATGTTAGGATTTCCATGAGGATTCAGTGGTGAGCGTGTTTTTTTTTAATTTAACTAATAATGTGTTCATATCAAATATTCTATATATTTGATATGAATATGAATAATATATATATAAAGTTATATATACTTATACTATATAATAAAATAAAGTTTATTATCCTCTATTCTTCTAACTAAATCATCGAATTTGTTTGTTAATACAAAGCTATGACCGGACTACAATTTGTATGAACAGGAAAATGGAAAGGAAATTCCTTTCATTGTTTTAATAATACTGTAGGTTGTAACGTAGTACTGTACTACATTTATGATTGGTTGTACACAACATCCGAGATCCGTTTTCCAAAGTCCAATCATCTGCACTGTCAAGAGAGCGGATAGCGGCTGCAGGGCAAAGGATTCAAGCAATACCTTATCAGCGTTATCAATCAACACAAGTATTGCCAATGTTGCGATGTAACAATATCAACTGTATTTTCTTGAATCAAATGCAGTGCACTAAAGGTCCTCATTAGTTGCTATTATTATACAGGTGTCCCAGAACTACTATGTTTTCTCTATGGGGACGATTCTCGACACTTACGAGTACATTTAATGTTCTACGACTTTTGTGTCTCGATGTTTTTCATTGAAGTAAATGGTAAAAATCATCTGTTTTCAGTAAAAAAAATGAATTAGCTGTTTTAGGTATAGTTTCCGATGTCCAACATGTTGTTCTATTAAAAGTTGTATTAGAGTTGGCACACAGTCCAAAATACAGCTTAGAAAAGAATGTTTCAAACAATATCAAAATATTTACCTGAAAGTAATTTTTTTGAAATTCGACCTAATTTTCAGTAAACTTTTTCACTTTCATGTTTGGAATCACCCCGTTCAGGTTTAAAATACTAGTTCCGGGATAACCGGTATACGGGTTTTTATAAATGCCCGTTTTTAATTATTTTCCTGACGTTTTGTCTGTGTTGCAATCGACGTGGCCACGAGATGATCACAGTCGAAACGTCGAGAAAATAATAAAAGAGATAAGTGCAATAAAGACCCGCATAAAACTAAAAACTATGTTTGATCGTAAAATTTTTAAAATCAGAGTATTATTATGACTAGCATTTATTAAATAGCGTGTAGTACGTATTTATTTAAAAATATTGTAGCTGATCGCGCAGTCCCTGGCCTGTGAAAACGCATCGGCGGGGAGCTCGTAATTGCGTCGGAGTACCTTTGATACTGCGTGGAAATAGAGCAATTAAGTCCCTCCAGCTGAAGAGTTTCCGTAATTTTTTATTACGTTCCACCCTTCGTGTAGGTCGGTACATGTTTTAATGGTGCAAAGAGCAAACACGCTACAACGCGCACCGCCCAATAGACTATTGCGTAGATGCCTACTTACAATCCTACTTCACAATAAGTATTTTAAATTTGTATGTTTGGATGTTTGAGGCTAATAATCTCCGTAATGACTGAAAAGCCGTAGTTCGTGACCAGTTTTTTTTGATGGGAAAATGATGTGTTTTCCCCGGCCTGAGGAAAACCGAGGGGGTCTGTCAGGCTCACCAACCAAACCACTAACAAAGTGCTAGTGGGTGGTTGCATACCGACTAAAACCCCTTCGATATTCCATGAGAAGACTCGTTTGACGGCGCATTAGCACTGGACAGGGCTACGGGTTACCGGTCGGATTCTACTACGGCACTTTAGGTGATCGCCCGCCTTTGGCGGAACCCTCGGTCCCCTCCTTGTGGGAGAGGATGTCTTGAAATATTTAAGACATCCCCCGACGCAGGAAGCCAGTGCAATGCAGGGGTAGGTGTCTTCGTACCCAAACCCTGCTGGTCCCCATCGAGCGGAAGAAGGCGGAGGAATTGCCGCGAACCTAGAATAACATATTATAAACCAACTTTTATTGGAATACCATGCGGGCGAAGCCGTGAGCAGAGGCTAGTATTTACATTCATTTTGTGTATGTTTTTTATTGTAAAAATAATTCATTATTATCTTCGAGGTATTATTAGGCAGGCCTTTGTTCTACAAAATAATGCGGCGCAGTAATTAGAATTCCACGTTATAGGTTGATAGCCCATCGCCGCTTATTCGAAAACTAATTGATGTCACCTTCATGTGTGCCTTCGAATTGGTTCTAGGGCATGCCGGTTTCCTCACGATGTGTTCCTTCACTGATTTAAGCAGCACGTGGCATCATTACAACCCAAATAATTAATAATCTTTACATCGTTGTTCTTATATTTATTGTTACCAACCAACCTTAAGATCCTAAATACGTTTTTGTCAAGTACCTACCTATCTATACCAAGTATCATTGTATAGTTCTTCAGAATCACACAGATAGTGCAGTCCCGAAAAGCAAAATCTAGACTGACAAAAATTTGGGTTTTATTAATTGTTTCCTAGAAATACATGTAACATGCCATCTAGTTAGGTTCAGGGAATAGACCAGCCTGTCTTGAGTCTGTTGGCAGAATTAGTCTGTTTAATAAAACAGACTAATTCTGCCAACAGACCGTGGTGGGCGCATTCAGAGTATAAAATATATACACATATATATGTTATGTATATAACATATATATGTTATGTATATAACATATATACATATAATAATCACGCCTATTTTCCGGAGGGTTAGGCAGAGACCACAGAATTCCATTTGCTACGATCCTGGCATACCTCTTTCATTTAATTCATCCTCATCAAATGCTTTATACTAACTCGGCGATAATGTATACTCTTAACTTGGCCTTTCTCTAGAATACGTTGGCCGTGGCCTTTCTCTAGCGTACGTTCGGCGAGGCCTTTCCCTTCTAACTCTCATTCAAAGTCTTGTATACTTGTTTTGTTTATCTTCTTTCATCCATCGTTTCTACATGCCCTTTTGATTGATTAAATTCTAAGACGCAGAGACTGCACACGGTGATATTCGACTACACTCATCATTATTATAATAATGCTTGACATTCTCACATAGCATCATCTAGCCCTAAAGTAAGCAGAGCTTGTGTTATGGGAACAATATTTCATACATTGTTCAATATATTTACCTATGTTATTTTGACAGTCTGCTTTGAATATCTTTGTCTCCTGTATTTTTTCTCATGTATATTTTACTCGAACAGGTTCAACAAGGTTTTGAGGCAATAGAGCCTTTGTACATTTAATTTCACAGTTATTGTAAAACCGTCGTATACAACTGCTGATGAAATACGTCCAATGCAATAATAAAAGTCTAAAGAAACTGAAATCAGGGTACATTCAAATGGTATCTGCAACCAAGTAATTGTTGATAGAGTAAACGTTTTTTTAAATACATTAATAATAAACATAGAAAACACCCAGACTCGATACAAATATTTGCAGATCATACAAATATTTGTTTCGCGGCGTAATTGAACCCGCAACCTTCTGCGTCTCAGACGGGCCTTCGCCCTCTGCGCCACAAAGGTCGCAGTGCCACAAATCGGGATAGCATTCTATTGGGATACTCAGCATAACTAAGTATTATTTATACTATCTATACTAATATTATAAAGAGGATTTTTTTTGTTAGTTTGATCCGAACTGGCTCCGAAACTACTGGACCGATTTTAACCATTTTTTCACCAATAAAGAGCTTAATTGTCAGGAAGCCTAATTATTGTTTTTTATTTATTTAAAAAATTAGAGATCTTTAAGATATTACTGTAATGTAACCCAAAGTAGCCAAATAATTTCATTATTTGGCGTGCGCTTAGAAAACTATTGATCATACATAAAAAATATGTAGTACATGATTAAAGTACTCATTATTACCTACAAAAAAGTCTTGAAGGGAATATATCATAGTTAAGTCACAATAGCAGCTTTTGTGTTCCAAAATTAATTAGTTAATTGTTTTTTTTATTTTATTTAGAATTAACATTTATATTTTACTGCGAAACAACACTTAATAAAAACATTCTCCTCTCTCTCTCTTTCTCTCTCTCTCTTTCTCTCTCACTCGCTCTTCTCTAACGAGGCGAAGATTATTAACAATTTAACTTATTGTTTTACAATGCTATACTCAATACTAGATGAAATTTCTAAATGAGAATACTGCCAAAAACTGAAGTACAGACTACGTCTACATACAAAAGTTTTACCTCGTAAGTTATGCAATCTATTCATGTTTTTTTATGAGTCATGTTTATTTATTTATTTATTTAATACTTTCGCACAAACAATGTAGTGCTAGGAGGACTTAATTCTAAAGCATTCTCTACCAGTCATCCTGGGCGTGCAAAAAGATGGTGTGGCGAGTCTGTTCGCAAAATGTCGTATTTACAGACACCAGGTTACTGAAAATGTTACAAATTATAAAAAAGTTGACCTCAAATCGACTTAAATATCTGAATTTTCTCAAACAGCTTATGAAATATGATGTAATGTTAAAATTTTCAATTTTACGTACGCGATTCATAAGAATCTATAAATCCACAACATATCCTTACTCTACATCTCATTTTGAGTTATACTCGTACTTATTTTATATTACAATATTGCAAAACATATCAACTAAATCTGCACCACGTAAGCACTTGAGTTTAGTGGTTAAATCCCTCTTAACTAGACGTAAACCTATTTTCAAGCAAATAGCGTAATAGTGCCGGTCATTTAAGCTACGTTCAATTAACTAAGTAGTCTCTTAATGTGGACATCACAATCTGAATAAGTAAATGTAATAAAGTAAAGCCTTTGAGCCCCACAACTCTCTGGGTTTAACGGCTTACTAACGTTTATAATAGCTGCCAACATCGCTGCAGCTATCTGGATTGTTTTGAAAGCGACAGAGTTCTCTTTCACATTAATTTTATATTTTCAATCACCATCAGCCAGTTCAGGCCAACCCTGACATTACACACAAAGTTTAAATCTAACTATTGAATATAAACATCTAACTTTGTTGGAAATAATTTGAAAAATATAGAAATAATAGAATTAAAATTATCGTGGTTTGGTATCATTTTAGAATATAATTACGACTATACCACGTACTTTACTATTCTCCTGCTGACGTCTAAACGGTCAACGAAACGTCAGCAGAAGAATAGTAAAGTACGTGGTATAGTCGTAATTATATTCTAAAATATAGAAATAGCTTGGTAACATTTATGTCATAGTTTTCTGTCGTTTTTTCAATCTGTCTATCATTTACCTACCTACTTACTTATGGACGATGTGTAGGCGGAGATGCATTTTGCCGTCGGTAGCCAAATACTCGTATTTTGTCCACAGATCATTGGCCACAGATGATCGATTAACACTTGAGCAAGTTTTAAGTGCAGATAAAGTTTGTCCGCTTAGTTTAGAAGTGCTAAGTAAAACTCGGAGAGCCAGGAAAGACCAAGAGAAGCCATCCATCAAATAGTTCCTCAGCTTGTTAAAATAACAAGGTCTTGCTTTTCTCGGAACTCGATGTGGTGGATAAAGCGCTTGTGAAAACATTACCTTATTAGTTCTGAACAATTAATAAGGCAGGGCTTATTTTAAGCTTGCCTATAGGTACTTAACATTTAAGTATTTTATAAGTTCACATTACGTAGTTTTAAATATCCCACCATAAATTAAAACGTTTATCCGGGCTCAACCTTTACGTATCCAGCTTAGTTTATAAGATGAGTAAACTTATCAAGGACCTGTTAATGTTTTGACGTTGTCCATTGTGAATTACTACGGGACAAGGGTCCGAGATTTATAGGAGGTCTTGATAACTAGAGGCCGTCTTACTAAACTTGCTAAAACCTCAATGATTCCTCGAAGATGGTTCTTGTAATGATATTCACTAACAAAATGTATGTGTAAGTACTGACTAAATTTTTCTGCTTTGAAAATGTATTATTTATTGTATTTGAAGACTTGACACCGTTGGGTGTGATTTCATTAATATTGTAACGTGTATTGTAAAAAAGTCCCCTTCTCAGAACCTTAAAACTAACAACGACGAGCAGGTAGGATCGTGTGGGAGGAAGACAACGGAATTCAAAGACAAATTTCATTTTTTTCAAAGACAACGGTTCAAATTTCAAAGACATCGGTTTGTTTCAGTAAAACAGAGAAAGGTCCACGCGAGAGAAAATCGCAGCGCAGTAAATAACACGAGGTATTATGATGCAACATACGCTGAAGCTCCATCTCATTACTAATTAATAAAATTACACAGCCTCTACCATAATATGAGATCAAGGCATATTTAGCAAATTGGTTTTTCACGCGTCACAGCGTAAGCTCGATTTGTTCCATGACAAATAAACGAAATTAAAATGAGAAGTGGGGCCGAATCTCTTCACCAATCATAACAATCTCGACCATTCTATTTGAATTATCTCATTACCCTCCCATCATAAACACCTTGAAAATATTTCCCAGACGTGGGAGTCTGAGAGGAGAAACGGGGACAATATCAAGTTCATTATTTCATTCGGCGTAATGGTGTGGCAGTGAAATAGGGCAAAGGACGAATAAACGGGACCCTGGAAATGAAGATTCCGTTTGTTCATAATCAGCTCGTTAATTCCATTATTACAAGTCAGAGGAGCGAGCAGACCGGTAACAGATGTGCCACTTGACTTGTGAATCTGCAGAGCTGACTTTTCGTGGATTTCAACATCATTATTTTTAGTGGCTCCATTAGACGTAAGAATAGTACGGAGTTTTTACCGAAGTGCACAAAGAATAGATGAAACGTAATTATATTCACCTTGTGAATTGTGAAAACAACTTGTGAAAATTCTGCAAACTGTAAAAAGATTCTCGCAGTCGTCGTCAAAAAAGTTTTCTTATTACATTTCTGTGCTATACTGAAAACTAGCTTCTGTTCGCCTTGAACCCGAAAAAGATGCCGATCAGATTCGACTACAGCATTACCTGAGAGCCTTATCACACTAGCGATTTGCGAGCAGATTTCAATCGTAGCGATCCGTCAAGGTACATAGGTACATGAGTGTACAAATAAGGCATCCGCGTCGTGGAGTCACTGAGATCTCTTTGCACACCCGTAGCGTTCACGGCAATCATAATGCCAATTATTCACAAATTACCTAGCTGCAAACAAGTTCACTGATCGCCAGTGAGATACCGCTCTCTTAGCTATCGGATTAAGTAATAAAAAAATATCAAACAAATTTTCTACGTATTTTATCCACAAAATTAACTAGGTACTGAGGAAGTCACTATGCAAAGTCACTGTCAGAGAGAGCTTATCAAGTTTGGTTATTATACCATAAATAAATACTGCACCGTGTAGAGTATTCATGGAGCCACTAAAATATCACATTAACATAGTTTTAATGACGAGAGTTGTAAAGGCCGTTTATAGCCCGAAAGTAACTTACTATAAACATCAAACTTCAGCCAAAGTGAATAATAGCCAAAGTCCGATACTGTCAGCTTAAACGAAAGCGTTGGTTTAGTTTTATAAGCTTAATCATTTTTTATAAGCCTTGCTCTGTTACGATAACATCAGAAGGAAGATAATTAGCCCAATGGGTTAACGAGGAGGAATACATGGAGTGATTCAGGAGATTCTCTACCACTCTCTTGATCCATTATTGTGACAGTAATTCAAATCGTTCGAAAATAATAACACAGCTGTCCCCTTTTCACTGTGATAACGACCACAGCATGATACTATCAACCTTAATTGTTTGACAAAAGAGCTATTAGACCCAACTGTAACGCGAAACGATTAAATTGATTGATGTCGTTAGCTTCATTACAACTTCTTTTTAGTCTTTCACTTATAACTTATACTTCTCTACTACAGTTAAATAATTGGTTTAAAACTACATACGTTTTAAGCACTCCCATACCTCTCTAGGTATGAGGGTGAGGCGAAAACGGACGCGGAGAACGCGGGTTCAATTCGACATCAAACGTCATATCAGTAAGAAAATGACGTTATATTCATTATATCCAATCCCTTTCTATGACAATCTGAAGAACAATATCTTATTTCTCTTGAAGTTCATTTATTATTATTTTTTCATCCTCTCCTTAATTTTGATAAATACTGGTAGCTTCTTAGGTAACTACACTAAATATAATGCATATTTACAGACATGATTTTTTTTTCATGACATACAGATATTACTTTAATATAAAGGTAAACAATCAAACGTCTTCCTAAATCACGAGTTTTCTTATCTTAGTTCTTACCAGACAGATCTTTGTTTGACAACTAAGTCAAATTAGGCGCTATGAACCATTCGGTTGGTCACGTCAACCTTTTATGCGAAATCAATACGAACGTTTTATGTGACGTTTCTGTCGAATTTAATAGTCCCGAGATGACTGGACGAGGAGCTATAAACCGAAATAAGTATTCTAACACATTGGCCGATAAAACTTTATTCGCTAAATACCCGTAGATATCCGCTCGAGTAAAACTTCCACTCATTACACTCAATTTTCCGTAGATATAACGAACGGAAAATGACATCAATTTCGCACATTAATAGGTTACCTAGGGCAATTGTTATTGGGAAAATAAGTAAGTAGTTGGCCTTTGTTGATCCCAACGTCATAAAACATTTCAACTTCAACATGGTAACAACACTAAAGTATAGGTTTTTATAATACGACAATTCACACGTATTTTTGAAGTACTAAACTATATACTAACAAACAACCCCCTCTGATTCAAATAGCTTTTTATGAGACAACACCGAGGTTATCATCTACACAACATAATTAAAAACTTTTAAGTATAATGACGCAACGCTTAGTAAATCACCGTAACTTATATTTTATTTATTTATGCAGACACAACAAAAAACAAAGCCTCCGCATTTAGAACTTCCTCTTTTTTTAGAAGTCAGTTTAAAAAACACTTTCTCGTCCTTACGTACTGGAGCGCGCTTGTATGTGCTAAAAGAAGATTGTAGAGAGAATAAGCTATAAGGCTGCGATATTTCAATCCAATAAGTTGGATAGTTTCATAAATAATTCAGTAAGTTGTAACAGGTAAGTGGCACTCGCGCGTTACGGTCGCCCAGAGAGCCGCGCAGGTGGAATCTTCGCACTCCGTTGGGTGAAATCACAGCAATTTTATTTCATGAAATTAATTTTTAATTCTTCAGCACACCCGCGCTAAGATAGCCTGTTACAGCCGCAATAAAATACCCACATTACTTACAATAGTAATAACAACACAAATACACTCTTAAAATACATTGCCCACAATTTCAGTTGAGTTCTAACATATACATTGTAATTAGATAAATTCCGTAGGTTTAAGCCCCTATTTTCGGTTTCAAATGGAACCCTTTTCATTTTAACTGCCTGATAAAGCTTATCCAGACGTCATAAAATATATGCCCTCAGAGTACAAAAGACAGACGCATAAAGGTCGGCTGTAGTCACAGAAAAGCTTAGCTGGATGCGAAGATTTAGTCAATCTGATGGATTATTAACGCGAGTCTTGGGGTCGGATGTCACACACAGCTCCAGTGCCTGGAGGGACGATATCCCGCGGGCCGAGGATAGATAAGCTCATAATTTATGCATTGGACACCAAGTCGCTTTAATTATTTAACACTTCGAAAACCATCCGATGTATGAAGAAATGTTGATTCAATAATGCAGTTTAACGTCAGGGTCTAAAATGTATAAAATGTTTAAATGTAGTTAAAATAATAAGGTACCCAAGTGAGTAATATAATGATATTTTTTCGTTAAAATCAATTAAGAATTTGATATGCATTATTTTTATTTTTCGATGGCAAAAAGTTCAATTGATAAGCACAATATGATCCTACCTCAATAGAAGAATAATTTCCCCAAGAAAACACTTTTTTGTGAAACATCCCTCTGTTTTATACATGGAATTAAAAATTATCGCACGTTCTTAATCAAATGAAATAGGTACTTGAATTGGATGCAGTTATTTCCTAAGTGGCGGTCTCGATGTAATTCGACTCGATTCGGATTATCCCGTGCCGATATGTAATTTAGTGGAAAAGGTTGTGACCCTGCTAGTTTGTATTACCCCGACAGTGATATAGGGTATTAAGTTCCCTTCCCTGTCTCCCTTAACGCGTAAACAAGACAGAACCTTTCTGCGTATCGCCCTTACAAAGGTTAATAATTTAAGAGACTAAGCGGGGAAAGGTTTCTGCCTATTTTCTACTTAGACTAAAATTGTTTTGTTTCCATCGCCATTGCAATCCTGATGAATTATTTATCAATAGACTATGGAAAATGGGTAGTAGTTTCATTAGAATTGGCTGGTGTGTTCTGAATAATATGTGTCTGTAGAATTGGTAATCGTATAATCGAAATCAAAATCGAACGAGCACCTATGCCTTAGTGGTAGGTACATTACTGGTACCTATAATGTATGGTGCCTTCGCCTTCGTTCGCAAACGACATCGTCCGGCGAACTTTGATTATAGTGCCTCTCAACAAAGGGACAAGCTTGATCCTGTAGTTTGATTATCTTCCATCTATTTACCATCTTCAGGGTCAGTGAATAACTACCAATTCAATTATCAAGAATAAGAAACAAAAGCTCTTACATGTTGGTACCTTTTTAACAAGGGAGAGCTATGTCGTTAGCTTTTAGAGGAGATAAGCTCTTATCTTTATTATTTATATTTATTCCCTCTTCCTAATATATCAACACATTATGTGTGTACGTACTACCAATTAGGTGCATACTTCTGATTGACATCTCACACTCTCCAGCGAAACAACGAAATCAATCTTTCATAAATAATTAATAACGTTTGTAAATTTATCTATTCCTACAAAATAAACGGATTATACCCTACTTATTACTGTTATACTTATTATTTTTACATAAGATTATCCGTACCTACATAGAGTATGGATAACGAAGCGTAATCCGATTTGCAAATTCGATAAGTTAGGTGAAAGCGCGTGGACACGTCCCAAATAAAGCCCGGTTTGATCCTATTAACGCACGGCTAACGGGCAGGATCTTGTGACAACGCCTGGTTGATCCTTGTATGGACCCGCCAAAGGATTTATCTCATTCCATTATGTACAAAGCTTTTCCGATCGTATTTAAAAACTCGCAGTCTTGTCGAAGCCGGGTGAGCGTGTAATCTCTACACGCGTTTGTTTATTTTTATCGATGGAATGCCAGCTCCCGAAAGGCCGATACGCGATCGGATCAAAATGAGGTTATTTATCGTCCTTTGCGATTCGATCGCGCGACATTCATGTGTTACGTCTATTGTTTATTTATTGTCTTTCGGTTGCACGAGTGCTCACGATTACGTATGATCGAGACACTACAATTTTACCTACAATTTTTTAGGTGCCAAAGTACCAACTAATCGAGTCATACCTCTGTCAGAGACGATGTGCATGCACTTAGAGGTAGAATGCCAATGTAAAAAAAGAACTTCTATTAACACATCAAAAAGTAACCAAATAAACAATTATATAATTACTAGCTTCTACCCACTGCTTCACCCGCATAGTACCTGTATATAAAGTAGCCTATACCTATGTTATTCTGATGTATAAGTTAATTTACTGAAAAGTTTCATCAAAATACGTTCAGGAGTTTTAGCGTGAAAGAGTAACAAACATCCATCCTCACAAACTTAAACGTTTATAATAGTACTAGCTTTTGCCCACGACTTCGCCCGCGTGGTAAACGGATAAAAAGTAGCTTTTGTGTTATTCTGATATATAAGCTATATTACTATAAAGTTTCATCAAAATCCGTTCAGTAATTTTTGCGTGAAAGAGTAACAAACATCCATCCACAAAACTTTTGCGTTTATAATAGTAGTAGGAAGTAAGATTTTGTGTTGTAAATTAAAATCACGATGGCGCACCATCGTCCAAGAAAAACTCCACCGGAGAAATGGTCAGGACCCTCAATATTACGGAAACGACGTGAGGAGGAAATTAAAACATTGTTTTGCATCTATGGCAAAACGTAATTATCAAGACGTCAACGTCGTAACCACAGGCGGTTAGGTTGTATCGTTACAATAGCGATACAACCTAACCGCCGGTTAGGTTGTATCGGTTGTATCGGTACAGTGGCCCAATCGAAACTAAAACAAAGAAGTATTTCCTACTGATCCATGATCATAAAATGTGTAATCTAGACAAACTTTTCATGTTTTATAACATCACCTAAATCAAAAAGGATGATGAAGGGGATTCATTATAATTTATATTATAATGAATAATTTATATTTTTCATTATTATTTAAATTATAATAAGTATAAGTACAGTAATTTATGAAATAATAATAATAATACAACCACCTAACTTTAATAGGTACCTAACTATAAACGACATGAAACAGTTGAAATTTAATTGTATATTATAAACTAAAATTCTTGGAAACTGCCTAAAGTCTTATATAGGTACACACACCTTAAGAGGGCCGGAGAAAGCTACCAGAGTGCGTCCGTCGAACTGTCTCTCCACTGGACCCGTTCATACAGGCCACGATGCGCGTGTATTGCAACTCCTACTCATACCGGACCTGGCCAAAACGGTTTGTGTAACGGCGCCCTAAAAGTCTCTTCAAAATGCTATGAGAAAAGTTAAAGTAATGGAAAATACGGAAGCCAAAGCAGGCATCAAATGTGAGTAGGCACTTGTCCACAATAATTATTTACTTCTGGACCACAATGCTTTTTGTTTTTATTATAAGGGCTTGATAACTGGCAACCCTAAATAAAGTGTACGTTACGTAACCTGATGGTAAATGTGTAGGTAAAGAGCATAGTGGCCGTTTACATGAATACAATGGCAGAGACAGATAATGAATCATGTTCAATTAACGTTTATAACGGACGACTTTTCAGGTAAAATATTTTAGAGTTTGTATTGTGAGTTGACAAATTGTGTATATTGAGAATTAATCAACGTTTCACGTAAAATTTTATACTGTGGATATATACTCGTATACTGGGTTTATTTTTGTTGTTTATCATAGCAAAAATGTACCATACAAGCTCACAACTGTAATCTCCATGATCTTTTTTTTTTAGATTCATACTCAGTACGCAGATCTGTGACTACCCCCTACATTGTATATGTAGGGGGTAGTCAAAGACACATCCAAACATTATATTTGGCACATGCCCGCTTTACTTCACTTTTGCATACAAGTTAGCATACTTTTACATACAGCAGTTCTACGAGCTTGCAAGCCCTAACCGATGGCATATACCTTCGAATTTTTGGTTCTAGGGCCTCTTGATTTCCTCACGATGTTTTCCTTCCGTTTTGAGCACGTGTTGAGTACACATCAATTACACAATTGAACAATTCATTCGTACACGAACCCACGATCTTAGTTTTCCACCCTAAGGGGGATTTTCAGGGGAGATTTGTGGAATAACCCGAACTACAGAGGTCTAACAACAAAGTATAATATATTAGAAAAACTAAAGTAATCGTTGGTTACTTACTTAAGTACTTATATTTTGGATGTCGTTTCACTTTAATAGGGTTTCATTTAATCACAATTAAATACTTTCTGTTCAAGCTAAGTAGCAAGCAACAAACTATAACTCTTAAAGAAAATTTTAGATGATATCAGAAATCCAATGTGTTAATTTCGCCAGTTCAATAACGTAAATAAACTTTGGCTATTATCGCGTCAGAATAGCTGTTTAACGAGAGGGTTGCCCAATAAATGGAGATTAAACAAGACGATACGGAAACCGGCAAACCTTCTCGATTACTTTATGAAATTAGTTGCAGGGTGTTGAGGCCTTTTCTTGAAAGTGGGGAACGCGCGTCAACTGCTTTCCATAATCAATATCAATAGTTTCAAAATAACAACTTTAAGTTATTGTCTCGGACAAAATGGTCTGAGTGTCTATGTTAGTTATTTTTAGTGACATGTGACTTTGATGTTAATCATTTTACAAAGTTCTTCTTCAGTAATCTTTGACAAATACCTACCGGGTCTAAACTTGCAGAAATTAAATCCAACATTTTTTATTAATTCATTGTCTTAATAGACAGTCTCTAGAAGTCCATTGTTGGACATAGGCGTCCCTCCTTCCACTGACTTCTGCGATCTACATGACTTGTCCACTGCCACTTTAACTTGCTTATCTTAAGAGCTATGCCGAGCTTTTTGAAATTGAATTTCCGTAATTAAAACAAAGTCGTAAAAAATTAAATCAGAACTTAAACAATAAATGCAAACACTCCTGTGGGATGACGACTATTAATACGCTTGTGTGACACCCGATGCAATAAAGTAGCTGATTCATTTTCATTTACACCCTCCCTACATACCAACAGCCACCTCCTTGGAATACTTATACCTACGTACCCACTATGTATTGACGAGGGTACTACAGTTCCTACACCAATAATGCTCTGGACGTAAATATAACTCGGGGATCTAAAACTAACATTGTCTCTCCTCTTCAACCTACCTCTCTACAATAACATAAGCACATTAGGTACTTTATATAAATTAAATGATGTAGGTACCTAACCTAAGTCGATAATTATTAATTATTCATTTTTTGATGTAAGATGTCTTTCTAAAAAATGCTAATACGCAACGTCAAAAACATAGCCGGACAAAAATCACGGCTCACTTGTAAAAAGTGAACCTTAAAAAAATTGCAAACCCTTTTGTCATTTTTAAAGAAAACAAGAGATGCAAAATTCAATTTAGCTTTGTTTGTGGCATACAAATGAATCCTCTCGTTGCTGAATTGTCCAACCAACAATGGCAAACGCAAGTCGCAAACAATGTTGCAATAGCAATCCACTTCAATTATTAGTGTGCTTACACGACGTGAGACGTGTCGACGAACGTCTCAGTACCTAGTTGGTATTGCTAGTTAGGAAATTAACTACGATGAATGGAAGCAGTTTTGGGTGGCATTTACTTAACCTATGGTTAACAATATAAGATATGAGAGAGTTTGGACATTTTTACTTGATTTGGATCTTCGTATTGGCTGAACTGGTTTGGATGAAATTTAGAACAGGAGTATAGTTTGTGACCAAGAATAAGACATTGGCTCACATCACATATCTATACTTATAATAAAGCTGAAGCGTTTGTTTAATTTTAGTTTTTTTGTTTGAACGTGGAACCTCTAATATCTGTAAAGAAGTAATGGCACGGGCGGGCGATGCGACGAGGTTGGTTGGTCGGGGGCCGAGGGCGGCCGTGGCACAGCTAGTATATATTATGATACTATACTAGTAGAAATTTGATAAATCATACTTTAGCGAAATATTATACCCCCTAAGTACCTAAGTAGTCTAGGAAGAATGACGTTCCAATTTTAATACCACAAACTTACTAAATACCTAGACTAAAACAACTCCTAGTTCTCTTCCTGGTTTGACATTTGAGAAATAATAATTTATAAGACATTAAATGTCAATAAACCAACTTCAAATAACGGTAAATTTATACGACACTAGCCGATGCCCGCGGTTTTACTCGCGTAGGATAGATAATTGATAGGTGCATCAAAAATAATTGCATGCCTTGCACCCTTAAGAATACCCTGATACGTATTCAGTTCTTTTGTATTTTAAGTATGCAAACTAAGTTTACATCGCATCGTTTAAATCGCACCACGCGTTAAACATTTTTTAAACAAACTTAACATACCATCCTAACCCCTTTAAGGGTTAGTTTAGAAAAAAAAACTATCTTTTATCATTTGTACTGAATAATATTAATGCCGAGTTTAAAAAAAATTGGACTACTCTTAAAAAGTTCCCATGCAAACTTGGACAGCCTTTACAACCCCTTAGAAGGGTAGTTTGGGGAGATAATTATATAAGTATTTTATTATTTGGATTGAAAAATATTTATGTGAAGTGAATCTTCACAGACTGCAAGTTCATACAAAGGTTTATCATTTTTCATAGCAAGGTTTTTAGCCCTTTTCACCCCTTAGTTGTAGAATTTTCCAAATTCCTTTCTTAGTGCACCCTTGCACCATAAGTGGAATATACCCTCAAAACGCACAGCCTAAACCATAAGGCTTCCAGGACTTATGGTTTAGGCTGTGCGTTGATTCACCTCTTGTACTTTGACACCCCCTACGTCCCCATTGTGGATTATTTTGGGGAAATAATTATATAAGACATCATTTGGATTGAAAAATATTTATGTGAAGTTTCAAGACTGTAAATTCAAGGTATACGATTTTTCATACAAAGGTTTTCAGCTTTTTAGGGGTAGAATTTTCCAAATTTCTTTCTTAGTGCACTCCTACACCATAAGAGGAATATTCCCCGGGAAGAGGAATATTTAACGGGAAATCTATAAAACAATAAAATGTGTAATATAAAAAAATCAAAAAACACACTTCTATCAGGCACTAAAAATTATACAAATAATTCCACTGTTCACCTTCTGGCTCCATCTTCAGACCCTTGGATTGGACTGGTCCTCGAGTTTGGGCCCAAACTCGAGGCTTCACTATTAGCCACTGAAATGTTCCACCTCCTGGCTCCATCATCAGATCAGCTCCAAGATATTGAATTATAATATTGTCATCCGAACTACATATAGTTAAGTATACAAAGTTTCATTTCGATACGATAACAAGAAGTATGTTAAAATTGATTATATAGTTTTAGTATTATATAGTAGAATCCAAAATTTGATTATATAGTTTGTTTGTTAGTTACTTAGTTACAAGTGAAGCTAATATAAGCGTGTTAAAAAGTGCAATATGACATTTCACCACACATTTTCACCCTTAGGAGTGGGATTTTTGCATAAAATGTATATGAGTCCACCCTTGAAATATACCCATTAAAAATAATCATTAAAATTGGTTAACAATTGGCGATATCGCGTCGAGTAACATTACACACAACAAAACATACATACAAATGAGAAACTCCTCCTTTTTTAAGTTGGTCGATTATAATTAAATGGAGATATTCGCGATATACTTCCAGTCCCAAGTTTACGGTTTTTATCCTACAGGTACTCTATAACTAGTCCTCACATCACGTAATTTTGCGCTCTTTCCAATAAAAAAAAAACAGGCATTATGTTCATTTCAAAGCTCCAGTTAATCCTTATAGGCAAATAGTTCTTGTCCTCAGAAACTACGAAGCCGATTGAAGAAAAAAATGCCTACTTATAGGCATAACATTTTTGGAATGGAAACTTTGACGTACCTTTATCCTATCTGTGTTAATTGTGTAAGTATGTTAAATAAGTTTATTTAATTTTTTGATATCTTGAGATTGTAGAAAATTATTATAACCATATTATTCTCATATTTAGTTTAAACTTGATATCAGCTAGTGGTAGTTACGAGTGTTTTTTCTATTGTACCGCTTTTTTACAAGGCATTCGAGTTTTCACGTAGGACCTGTGTTGAGGTAGCTGTACTTATTATCCCTTCAGTTTTCGATAGTGATCTTATTATATTACAACTTGTGTAGGTACTAGGACCTAATACACAGACTGTACCTACTATATATATTGCCTCTATGTTGCCTACCTTACTTTATATCTTTCTTTACAAGATTCATCTATCTATCTATACCTGGTATAGAGGCTAATTTTATAGGAGGTTGCGGCGGCACCTCATCCTTTATGCATGCAGCGCGCCTTAATGCCTTCATTACCAGTTTAAAGTATTAAGCAAACTTTGGTGGAAGACAGCTCGCTGAGATTTGTTTAAATGGTCGAACGTTTTCTCTAAAATTATTCGAAGGAAATACCGTAAAACAATTTCGTGATGAATCACCCAATTTAATCTGCTGCGATGATATGGACATATATGAACTATATAATTATTGGTAAAAACGAACTAATACTTAATACCTAATACTTTATAATGCATTTTTGGTTGCGGCGTGGCCCCTACGCCTCTACGACAAAGGTTTAAATGCATTTGAGCGCTCAACTAACTGTCTACTAGCTTACATGTAAGAATTTAGGATATAATAAAACTTAATCCCACTTATTTTTAAGCGTGGTTCAGCCAGGGTACAATTTAGCTTTGATTTTTAGTTTATTCTCCTTTCTGTAAATTGAGAAAAAAACTAAACAAAATACCTAATACAAGTATAAACTATACCGGAGCTAAATTAAGTTTATACATTTTATTTCAAAAACTATCGTGCATATGATTATTCATATTGTAAAAACGGGAATTGTCAGGTAAAGTACTATCAGTGAAGGCACCGACTAAGGACACGCAACGCGACGCGGAGGAAGAGCGTTTCGATCGCTCACCCTCTCGGAATGAGTCGAAACTTAGTCGGTGCCTTCACCGATACGTGAAAATTTCCATTTTTACAATATAAGTTTATAAATAAAATATTAAGTTGTTTGATTGCATTATTATTTCAGGACACCTTTCAAGGGCCCTCTTAAAATGCAAGCCACATCCCATTCACACTAAATGTTTAGATTAATTGGGCCTTAAGACACAGAGACATTATTCCAAAGGGGTGGTTTTTCTCCCTTCGAACAGCAATTGGGAAGTGTTAATGGGCTGGTATTACTACCATGCTTATGACTTTCATTAGAACGAAGCCGCGAAAGATTCATGTAGGGACGTGCCTTTATTATAAGCGACGTAATTGCTTTGAAAATTGCTTCGAATATTGTACCATTCTTGGCCAGGTGAGACGATTTCAAATTTTTTACACGACGTAGCTACAAAAAAAATACATAGCGAAGGATTCCTATAAATCCTACTAATATTATAAACGCGAAAGTTTGTGAGGATGGATGTTTGTTCCTTTTTCACGCAAAAACTACTGAACGGATTTTGATGTAACTTTACAGTAATATAGCGTATACATCAGAATAACACATAGGCTACTTTTTATCCGGGTACCACGCGGGCGAGGCCGTGGGCAGAAGCTAGTCCCTCATACACGAGCTCTCAGGTACTGTATTTTATACTGTATGTATACTCTAGAACATTACGATCAAGGTAAAAACAAAGCTTAACGAGTAAAACGACACATGAATAGTAAAACGTAGTATATATACGAGTATATGTACTTACTTAAAAACTTGTGATTCTTATGTCGATGTTGGTTTTGTTGTCCGTAGATAGGTAGGTAATATTTATCGTACCATACCATCATGCAGTCTCTTGTAGGTATACCAATCTTGGTGAACATGTCCAGTTCATCCATAGGTTTCTACATACATTATAGACGTACCTACCTACAAGCTATCCAATAGCTTAATTGGCCTATTGATCTATACTAGCCTTCCTACCTATTCACATGATTCTGTATTTACGGTCAGTGCCTGTGAATTCGGGTCAGTTCGATTGGTCCTGACAACGTTTATGCTACCTAATCTACGAAGAGGAACTTGGTCAAAAGTAATAGAGATTTTTTGGGCACGGTATGAAGTGGGACCAAATGAAAAATTCTACCCCTATTTCGTACTTAAAGTAGCTGCCTAATATTGCAATAAAAGTGTGTTGAAAAGTTTTATGAATAATTCAAATATATCGCGTGTCTAGCTTGTGTAGCTATACTAGTGGTATTTTATGAATAGTTTGAAACCTGCAGTAAATATGGCAACAATTAAGATAAATGAGCTACAAATAAATGTGAACAGTCGGTAAAATAGGGCACACAACAAACAGCATCGACAGACAGCAACAACACAATCGATTCCGCAAACGGTTTTAATTCGTATAAATTGAACAACGCTGCTTTATGTATTATAGATTTAACCAGCTTTGCGACAACTGTACGTTGGGATTATGCTTTGCAAAACTGATACTGTTGCCAATTAGTCAGCTTTTGTAACCACAAACGAACTAATTTCGTGCAATGCGTATCCACGAGCTTTAAAACATCCGACAACACGAGCTTTATAGACTATTTTAAGATCAACGCGATGCGGGAGTATTTTCCCTAGGTTTTTGTCTTTAAACTGCTGACCAATGTACGTAACGGTCCGCAACGACAGACGGTCACGTCTGAAGATGGACCCATAAATCTATCAGCTCGGAAACATAGTGGATTAAACTAGCAACATAAATTCTTAGTAAAATGCTGTAAGAGTTTCTTATACAATATTTTCGTAGCGTGTCGCCGATTCTATGGATGCCAGATTCAAAGATTTTCATATAAGTTTACGTAATTCGTTTTAACAAAAAGTGAGTAACGGTAACTTGGTTTTCTGTGCGCTCTTGTAATTTATGTATGACGGCGCAAATGCCAATTTATCGCTGAGTAATGGCACCGTTTGGAGATCTGCAAATGGGCTAGTCGAGTAAGAAGAGAAATGGTTCGAAACGTGCGCTTCTAAATGTATTTATAATTTATTTATCGTCCATGTTACAAATCCGAAATGTTATCGCAAGAATTGTTCTTGTTCATACTAGTCTGAACCTCGGATATGAATAATGAGAGCGAAATCAAATGGCTTCTGTTTATGACAGAGAGTTAGGTGAATATTTCTAAGATATTCATTTATATTGGTACAGGGGCAGAAGCTCCCTGGTTTCGCTTGGATGAAAAGTACTAGCCAAATCTGAACCGATTGCATTATAGTGTTTTTTAAACATTGGATGTTTAAAAAAACATCACTTTTGCAATCTAAACTTATAAAATCGTTTGTCCTAGCTAACTTACTGACTGATCTATCAACGCACAGTCAAAGCTACTAAGTCTAGAAAGCTGAAATTTGGAACATTGGATGGAGGCAGTTACTTTGTAACTTTGTCTTTGTTCTTTGAAGTTATAAACATTAAAATTTGAATTAAGCTGAGCTTATAATTACTGAGCATAAATAAATAATGAAGTGTTATAGGGTTTTTGGATTTTCACATTTTAAGGGGGGAATTTTGTATGGGACTATCGGTTTTTTAAGATAGAAACTAGAAAATTGGAATTGTAGCTACTCATCATAAATACATAATGACGTGTTTCAAGGTTTTTGGATTTTCACATTTAAAGGGGGGAAAGGGGGAGAGGAATTTTACATGGTAGCATCGGTTTAAAAGCCGCACACGAGGAGGGTTCACAAGGTTCGAGTTCAATACCCTCTGCGGGACAAATGTTTGCATGTGCTTCAGATATTTGTTTCATGTGTGGGTGTTGTGGTACTCGTAGTTCCTGATACCCAAGATACAAGAAATCCAAGTGTGGTTTCAGAACTTATAAGTTATTCTATTATATAAGTTATATAATAGAACTAATTCTATTATATAACTTTGTTAAATTCGATGTACCTATTTGGCAAAACTCCGTTATTTTTATAAAAGCCAACCAAATGTTAATATTTACCCAACGATCCAAAGATTACAGTTATTTATCTTGCAGATAGTCACGAAGCAATTTATCCGCCTAAATGAAGTTTCAAATTTTAATTTGACCCTCGGTGCCTTGCCAGATCCGTGCCCTTTGAACTGAGTGGTAGATTTCAAATTGCTTTTTCGAAAAATAATTTGGATTCAAACACTTCTGCGATGTTTACCGAGCTAAGTAAATTAATTCAATAAGTTCTTGTTATTGCGACGCCAATTAAACAGTGACTTTTTTTGATTGTTTGCCGTCTCGCATTTCGCTACAAATGCTACGAAGTGTAAGTAAGCGATGGTAAAGATTCCGTAGGTTCTCTGCACGTTTTTATTCTTCATTTACCTTCTTATCTAACAAGCTATAAACCTTATTACTAAGTTATTACTTTTGGTCTTAAGAATATTGTTAACGCTGTCTAAAAGATATAGGTCAAATTTTTCTGGTTGTTTTCTATGTAATATATGTATGTATTTACAAAAAAGTACATAAGTAGTATCAGTCATGAAATTCTCATTATTATGAGAATGACCAGAGCTTATATTCAAGCTCTGCTTAGTTTGGGGCTAGATTGGGTTATTCCTGCTGTCCCCCGAAGCTTCATTGTAGCTTTTACCCTCATTATAATCGTTATTTTTTTACGGAACAGCTTAGAAAACTTTTTTCCTCTGCAAAAACTTAAGGAATTACTTAATTCCTTTTGTTGCTGATTCTGCTGTCTCCTTGTGCGAAAGTGCTGAGGGTGCTACCTACGTACGGGCATTACAATAGCGTACCAATGAGTCTCATTTAATCTAACTTTCTTTCCCCCTTAGCAAGCAAACAGGAAAAACTGCCACGCCCTCGCCGAGAAAACGCGACGAACGATAATTAATTAGCGAGTTTCATTATTGTGATTGTAACGAGTTTTATAAGAATTTCCTCATTATAGAAGTGGATCATCCTACTTTTTACGTGTTTAACAAGACATAAACTTTTCTTGAAGGTCATGGGATCGAGCCTGGCTCTGCATCAATGGATTATAATCAATGGAAATTTATGAGCCACTAGCTTCTGCCCACGGCTTCGCCCGCGTGGTCCCGGATAAAAAGTAGCATATGATGTAAAAGCTATATTACTGTAATATAGCTTTTAAAATCCGTTCAGTAGTTTTTATGTGAAAGAGTAGCAAACATCAATCCTCACAAACTTTCGCGTTTATAATATTAATAGGATAGTAGGATTAACGCGTGCTGAAAACGGCGAAGGAAACATCTAGAGGAAATCAGCATGTCCTAGGGCCAATAAATCGAAGGCATGTAGTATCAGTTCGTGTTCCAATAGACGGTGACGGGTTTGCAACCTGTCTAGTAGAATGCTAGCTACTGCCAAAACGTGGGCATGTGTCAAATATAATTATTAGACGTTCCTCTGCCTACCCCCTACTTACATACGAAGAACGGGTAGCTGCCTCCCCTCCAGCGCTCTCGCCGTCGCCGCCGCTGCCGTGCGCATCGGGCGGAGCGTCGAGGCCAAGTCAGTTCCCGTCTCACGACCGTCTAGCGTGGTCACGGACGGTGCATGAGGAAAGACCTCTAAACGGTCAACGAAACGTCAGCAGGAAAATAGTACATTAATTTATTTATCTAAGGATGTCCATCATTGGGATTACAATGCGTGTTTTTTTTGTTTTGTTTTAAGAAACTTATCTTTTACCGTGTTTTTTTTTACCTTTATGTGACGAAACTAATACCGTAGTAGTAGTAGAGCTCCTTGTGAAGGGCTCGTCCGGGGAAGTACCTACTACCACAATACCTATATCTGTCGCTAAGCAGTAACGCTCGCATTGCTGTGTTCCTGTTTGAAGGTTATGGGTACCGGTGAAATTATAGGCATTCGACGACCTCTATAGCGCAGTGGGAGTAGGCCCGCCTGAAACGCAAAAATTTGCGGGTTCGATTCCCGCCGCGAGACCAATATTTGTATGATCTGCAAATATTTTTCTCGGGTCTAGGTGCTTTCTATGTATAAAATGTATGTATTTACAAAAAAAAGTACATAAATAGGTACCTAGTATATCAATCATGTAGTCCCCATAATACAAGCTCTGCTTAGTTTGGGGCTAGATGATGCTGTGTGAAATATGTCCAGCATTATTTATTTATTTATTTATTTATATGAGACTTTTCACCCGCTATGTCTCAGCAGGGTCGACAACGCGCGATTGCTACTACCTCTGGTGTCGCAAGCGTCCATAGGTTGCGGTAACCGCTTACCAATAGATGGGTCGTATGCTTGTTATTTAATTGTATTAAAAAAAACAAGTTATATTTTTTTTTGCTTACTCCGGAGGATTATTACGTAGGTATTTGAGTACTTACCTAGGTACTAATAAATTCAAAAAACTGACATTTTGTATCATTACCAACCTACAACCGATTCCTTCCAGTTCAAAGTCGCTCAGCGAGCTATGGAAAGAGCTATGCTCGGAATGTCTCTGAAGGATAGGATTCGTAACGAATACATCCGTCACAGAACCAAAGTTATCGACATAGCTCAACAAATTAGCAAGCTGAAGTGGCACTGGACCGGTCATATCTCGCGAAGAACCGATAACCGCTGAGGTAAACATGTTCTTGAGTGGAGACCGCGACTCGGCAAACGTAGTGTAGGACGCCCTCCGGCCATGTGGGATGACGATCTGCGAAAGACTGCAGGCAGATGCTGGATGCGGCAAGCTGAAGACAGGGCGCTATGGCGCTCATTAGGGGAGGCCTATGTCCAGCAGTGGACTAATATAGGCTGATGATGATGATGATGATGATGAGACTAATTCCTTTTTAGGACGATACAAGAAGATATGTAAATAAGACTTTACCCTTTTCGAGAAAAACACAGAACCAGGAACAATAAAAGTTTAACAGTTTTTTAACCCTATTTTGAGAGCTTTTGAATCACAAACAGAAGCGAAGAATATTTAGGCATAGATAGGTACATACCCGTATAAGCATTTTAGTTCGAAATGTGTCATTGACAGAATTTTCCATTAATTATGGCTACTTATGTATTAGCGCTGTGTGTGCAGTGTTGCAGTTGTGTGATACTGTGTCCTCCACAATACCAGTAGGTAGGTAAGGCAATCCGTAAGAAAAGACGCTGTCGGCCGCGCGCCGCCGCCCCGCCCGCGATCCCGCGGCGCTTAGTGCCGACCGGTGCCGCCCGTTTTAACACTCTGCGACTGACGTGGTAGTCCAACCGATTGTAAAATTCTTTCACCATTAGAGTGCTACATTATCTTATTATAAATAAATATTATAATTTACAATAAAAACTTGTTTTTAGATGGCTGACTCAAGTAACCTGAGACCAGGTACTTCCTCTACTCGTAAGAGAACGACGGCTGGAACTTTTGTAGGTCACGAAGATCAAATAACATATTGGCTGGAAGAGGAAAGTGAACACGAGTTTAGTGATATTGATGATGAAGATGAAGATCCTACTTTCGAGCCAGAACTCCAACTTCTTGATGAAAACATCATTTCATGTGAAGTAGATCCAGAACCAAACGCAGAAGCGCGACAAGTACCTGCCACAGCGTTTGAACGCCAACGATCTTCAGACGAGTCACAAGACCACTACACAGGTAAAAATGGTTTAATTTGGAGTACACAAGAGCGTCCAAGGACATCACGCATTTCAGCTCATAATATAATTCGACTACCAGGCCGTATTAGAACATCCAATTTTGAAGGCTACTCGGAACATTGGCTTAGCTGATTGACCCCACAATGTTAGAATCTCTGGTGCGATTTACTAACCAGAAACTCAGTTTCTACCGTACCTACTAAGTTCAAAAATACTACTAAGTCGGAACTTCAAGACATAAATGTAAACGAGATAAAAGCGTTAATTGGTTTGATGTACTATACATCAGTATGCAAATGTAACGACGCAGATCTCAGCACAATATTTGCTACCTATGGCACAGGCCGTGAAATATTCCGGTGCGTGATGTCCAAATGACGTTTTTCGTGTTTGATAAATTGCCTTAGATTTGATGACGCAATCACCAGAGAGGAACATCTAAAAGATGATACACTAGCTCCAATATCCGATATGTTTGATAAGTTCATATCACAGTCAGTCACAATATACTCCTGGACCAAATCTCTGCATTGACGAAGTGTTACTGCCATTTAGAGGTCGGTGAAAGTTTATCATATATTATATGCCTCAGAAACCAGCAAAAATGGTATCAAAATATTATTATTAGTAGATGCATTGTATATATTCATACTATATATACAATGCTTATATATTATGGGAAGAGTTCCGATTGCAAAAGCTTAACTGATCAAGAGAAAAAAATGGCAGTACCCACTCAGTCGGTTATAAGACTTGCAAAAGTGGTCGAAAATTCAAACCGAAATATTACAGCTGACAATTGGTTCAGCTCGATACCTTTAGTCGAAATATTGCTGAAAAGAGGACTGACTTACCTGGGCACTACAAAAAAATAAAGCCGAAATACTACCTTGTTTCCTGCCGAACAAAAATAGACCAATAGAAAGTTCGTTGTATGGTTTTACGAAAGACTATTCAATTTTATCATATGTACCAAAATCTAACAAAGCCGTGTTTTTCTTCTTCTCATCACAATCAAGAAATAGATAATGATACAGGAAAATCAGTAATGATTTCTGACTATAATAATTGCAAAGGTGGAGTGGACGAGGTGGATAAGAAATGCTCCATTTACTGTAGCAGCCGCAAAACTCGTCGTTGGCCTGTGGCAATCTTTCAAAGGATGTTGGACATGGCAGGCATGAATAGCTTTGTTTTGTATTGTGGAGGTCTCGGTAAGTTGGCGTTTAAATAACACTTTGTCTTCACATATTATAACATCAGTTTATTTTGGAAAGAAAGGCGTTGAAGGTGTACAGATAATTTGAGAGATAGCGTAGAATAGTTCGTGACACAATGCAAGCGGAAGAAGGTGTAAATAGTTTGATAGAAAGATAGTAACAAAGAAAGCTAAAGATCGTAAACGGTTCGCGAGGGTCGTGCTAGGCAAAAGCGACGCAGGATCAGCGCGGAAGCGGCTTGGCGTAGCACTGGCGAGTCCGGCGACGACTGACTGCTCCACTGACTCGCGCCCCGCGCCCCTTTATGCGTCCCGCGGCCCGGAGCAGGTTTGGAACAGTGATGTGCGCGTGCGACCATAGTAATGGGATCGCGCCACAGTATCAAAGTTGTAGTGACTGTGATGATAAAATAAGGAGAGCTACTTTTTTTTTGACAATGCAAGAGATTTAGTGCTGAATCATATCATAAAACCAGAGTATACAATGACAGATTGCCAAGGGAGCTGCGCACGAGTATCACTAGGGTTTTAGGAAAGGCTATAACTACCGCCACCAGTCGTTCGGTCTGTACCAACAAGTGGCAGAAAGAAAGAAAGCCACTATGTGATAATTTTCAAACAAAGCAGTGATTTTGAAACTCTCTAGTTTTTAAGTCAACCAATGGATGTATCACAAATTTCTTAAACTGATTATTATAATTGTTAATTTTTAAAATGTCTTAATCTTAAAAAAGTTGATTTTGTGTTTTTTTTTACTTATGTCATTAATGTTTAAGTAGAGATTCATAGACTGATTTGTTACAAGTCAATAAATACTGATTATTTTTAAAAATACAAATTGTTTTTTTTTATAAAGTTCATTTAACATAAAAAAAATCCAATCTAATAAATAAAATAGCAGCATAATTTAATTTTATAAAAATATTTGCTGTTAAATAATGTCGTCTCGTGTACTACCACGTCAGTACTATTTGTAAAATTGAGCCACGTCAATCGCAGAGGTCTAAAATTATAATAGGTACCTATGTATTACCTAACATAAACATTCAAATTATAGCATACTAGCTGCGCCCCGCGATTTCACCCGCAAGTTTCGATTCCGTGGGAATATCGGGTTAAAAGTAACAGCTATGTACCTATCAAGTTTCATCGCAATAGATTCATTAGTTTTTGCCTAAAGAAGTAACAAACATATTATGTATTGTACATACATACTTAGGTACTGATGCATCTGAGCCGCGCGGGTACCTTACTCATAGACGTAACCCCTAGCACCCGCTTCTCGGCAACGCCCGCTCTACAGAGCAGGGAACGTCGCGGCGTTTCCCGTGTTGCAACTTTGAAATTAAATGTCAGATCGAATGAATAAAAACGTATTTTATTGCTACATAAATACCCTTGATGATAAAACCATTTATTTGAGTAGGAATTAATACTACGATACGAATGTAACCAACTTTTGTTTCTAGCGGCGATTTAATTAAATTTTAGAACACAAAAGCTGCTATTGTGACTTAACTATGGTAGTCAGATATATGCCCTCGCGGACTTTTTTGTAGGTAATAATGAGTATTTTAATCATGTAGTACATAATTTTTATGTATCATCAATAGTTTTCCCAGCGCATGCCAAATAATGAATTTTATAGGCAAAATTTGGCTACTTTGGATGTAACCCAAAGTAGTAGCAAATTGAAATTTTCTTAAGTATATCTACTTTTTTTTAAAATAAATTATAGCCTATGTTACTTCCTGATAATTTAGTTTTCATTTAGTGAAAAAATGGTTAAAATCGGTCCAGTAGTTTCGGAGCCTAAGTATTCGATACAAACAAAAAAAATCCCTTTATAATATTTGTATAGATGTATAGATTAGTATAGATTTTCAGTATTTTATTTTCTTATTCGAACTCATGACTCGCGGTAGGAATTAGAATGATTGCATACATTTTCATGAATATGTATATACTCGTAGTTTATCGGTTATTATCGAAAATAATTATCGATCTTCTTGTCGCTGCAACAAATGAACCGATTATCGGATTGCATGCCCTAGTCCGTATAGCGATTCAGTTTAGGCAAAAATGACAAATCCCGCTTTGTGAATGACAAAGCTTTAACTACGCCATAGCGTCCTCAATCGCAAAGCAGAAAGTGACACCTTTGCCTAAACTGAATCGCTATAAGACTTCATGGTTAGGCCCCAGGTTCCAGAAATATTCGAGTAATAGGTACCTACCTACCTAAAAAAAATCGAAACATACTTTTGTCGCTGACTGTACCTACCTTGATGTCAAAGTTGTACTTGTAAACATCCCACATATTGGACAATAAAAACTACTTCAACTGCAGAAGCGCCGCACAGAGCAATTATTCACGAAGAGCGCGAGCCTTAGCAATTAGGAGGTTGCTACCTACCTAGTTACGAACATTCGCATGGCTTTTTGAACAATAGATGCAACGGTTACACTCGGGAACCACGAAGCGCCACGCACTGGGTTGAAATACTGGCTGTTCTATCTATGGTTGTGCATTCCATTGACATACAACACAGGGACTCATCACACTGCTGACATGAGCCATTATTATAACATGAGCCACTCGCATTGTTATTGTGACGTGCGTAGGTAGCTAACTACGGTATGCTAGCGCCATCTCTTATCAACCGGACGCACTACTTGTTCTACCGCCATCTAGTATCGTCTGGCACTAACCGCGCTAGTAAAAGGTGGTAGTTTCTCGAATGTTTGAGGTGCAAGACAGCGTATGGGACACGCCCCCCTATGATAATGTTCCGGAAGAAACGCCTTATGGGATATATAAGCGCGCCGAGCGAGTGGTAGATACAGTTCTTTTTAAGATTTGAAAGTGAATTATTTGAAGTGATAAATAAGCGATACCCAGTGACTAGTAAAGTAACAGTTGTACCTAGTGATACATTGTTTTTGTATTTTTGTTTTAATTGTGTTCGTAGTTTCGTTGTGCTATTTAATTTTGTTTTGTTGACATTTTTACAGTGTGATTTTACTAATACAGTGTTCATTTGGTGTATAATTGGACTTAATTATTTTATCCCGAATTTCAAATCGTAACATTATTATGATATCACTCTGTGACTATTTGACACAGACTTTTTACTCTCTTTATGTTTGTTTTTACAAAAGCCATAATCAAGAAATCAAGAAGTGAAGTGAATAACCTTGTTTTAGTAATCAAATCTTTTAAGGCATTTGGATCAAACGATGAGATAATTCTTAGCTCCTTGTCTAAATTACCCATTTTCATAAGTGTCCTGAGTGACTGCAGTGTTTCGTTGGGCAGTTTTGAAATCTTTCTGTTGTTCACTTCTCGGCTCGGCTAGTCTAGTCTGTAGGTACTAAGTGTAGGTAAATACATTATTAGGCTTCAGCATAGATACGTGAGTTCATGTTTTTTGTAGTTACATAAATGGATACACACAATACCTAGTACGTAATATAAGCCACACACATGAAACCCCCCACTACTCCCCAATTACACCACACTTAAGCATAGTAGTATGAAACCGACATTGGCCGAATTGTGACAAATCCAAAATCAACGTTAACCCAACTAGCGTACATTCGTTTGAACGCTGTAAGGATGCGTTAGCTTATGGTCTGTTACTATAATCTTTGGCGTAGCATCCTAGTATAATAGTCTGTGCTGAAATGGATCATAGAGGACCTAACCACTACGATACATAGTATCTCCTAGTCTGTGCCACTACGTTACGTTATGGTCTGTTACTCTTTATCGCGTTATTAAATTTTTTATCTGTGCTTTGACGTTACGTTTGTTTAGAAAGGCAGGTTATAGAGCATTTACTAGTAGGTGTCTCTGTATTTGTGTTGTCCCATTGCAGGTTTACATAAATCAACTTATATGAGTCTCTATTAAAACCGGCCAAATTTTTGTAAACTCCTCTCCATCGCCTTATTTTTTTAAATCTTGCCGACACGACATTGGAAAAATTGTGGCAACCTTAACCACACAGTAGCCATAAACAAAAGTTGAAGTTTACTAGTACGTACCTAACTAACTTACGTACAATCACGCAAACAAATTTAATTAGAAATCTGATCTTTTAATTTCACAGAGAAAATAACCACTAGGCACACAGCGTGCGTTATTATTTGCGAAGGTAAGTATGTATATATTTAGGTGCTTAGCAATAAACATCCAAATGTATTTACTTAGTACACCCAACAGAAAATATTCACAGTAATTCAATGTACAATAAAATATTGTGGTCCTGCATGTTTGGGCTCATGATAGAAGATCTGTGTTACGGGCTCATTTTAATCAACTTACCGTTCTGATTATTAGATTACTAGCTTCTGCCCACGGCTTTGTCCGCGCGAAACCCAGGTAAATAAAATAGTGGCCACTATTTATAATTTCACCCTAATCAGGTTCAGCCATTACAAAGATTCTAAGCAACAAACATTTGCATTGGTTTATTATATTGGTAGGAATGCCACTATGTTACCAACACCAAGCAACTACCTATTTGTGTTATGTACCTTCTTATTTTAACATTCTTTATGTAATTAAATCTGACGGACATATTTATTCTGTTCCATAGCAGTGCATCTAAGAATGAACCAACGCAAGTGGACTCAAAATGAAATATATGATTTTTTGCTTTTATACAAGAAACATGAATGTTTGTGGAATGTGAAAAAAGCATCATATGCCAATACAGCATTAAGAGATGCTGCATTTAGTGATATTGCAGCAAAAATGTTGGAACATAAGATATATGGATTGGGACCTGAAGAAATTAAAAGAAAATTTAGTAACCTTCAATCAACATATTACCATGTAAGATTTAAGCAAAACTATTCATCAGTTTCTCCTTCTAAAAGAAAGTGGTATGAAATAATGGAACACTTAGTAAAGAATTCTAAGACATTGAACAAGCCTGGCAAGAAGAATTTGGTATGTACTATTTTGGATTGTGAAATGGAGGTAGGCAGGGCACATGCTCTGAGAAAAAGCTGAAAAATGAACAAGCTATGTGACAAACTTTCCCTCATTTCGAAAAGGAAATGAAGGAGATAGGCCCATAAAAACTACAAGAGATAAATGGAAAGAAGCGCAGAAAGACTTGCTGTGAAAGCAGTTGAGAAGTCTTAGAAATAGAAAGCTTTGCAAGCTATATGGCCTGCCCAATGCCACTTAACTTCCAAATTTTAATATTAAAGACCATGACTTTCATTCATCTTTGGTCTTCAATGTTTTGATTCCGAACAGATAGTGAGGATAGCTCTCTCCATAGCTTGCTGCATATCTTTGAGAAAACAATAGTTAGCAACCAAGTGTCAATGCTTTTTTATGTCATGATGACACAGTAAAAGAAAGCCGATGGACCAATGATATCTTGAAGGTTGCGGGGAGTCAGTGGATGGGAGTAGCAATTACAATATATTGTTAACTCATTAGGGGAGTTCTATGTACAGCGGTGGACTTTATAGGCAGCTGATGATGATAATGTGTTTTGTGATATTTTATTGTGCCACCAGTTTCCTTATTTTTTAAGTTCCCATTTTAAGTTAAGATAAAATTTAAAAATGTAAAATATGTCAGCTACTAAATGAACTCTAATGAAATAAATAATAATAATGCTGGACATTTTGCACACAGTGTCATCTAGTCCCAAACTAAGCAGAGCTTGTATTACGAAATTGTGTAGTTAACCAATTCGTTGCGGTGCCCATTTTCGAAAACTTTTCGCCATGGCTATGAACAAATTTTCTATGACACGACTCGCGTGTGAAGTGCCATAGAAATTGATGGCACGCCTATAGTGCCATCAGCCATGTATATAAAAACACATAATTTTTTTGCTTTTTCGCTGCTTTAGACTTGATTCAAGTTAAGTTGACATCAAACTACGGTAGTGTACGGCACTATACGTTATTTTAATTGGTTTTTAAGAGGTCAACTACGTGTTTTTCCTGAAATGGAAAGTAAGTGACTACATTTTCAGATGTTTCTAAACTTTTGTGATGTGGTTTAATTTTTTTGTTATATTCAAGGAATAGGTAAAGAAAATTGTTTCTAGAAACATTTTATTAGACTTGGGATTATTCATTTATTACGAAAGACTATTTGCGGGGTGGGAATTCACATGGTGAGTGAGGTTTTACTTAAATAAGTACAATGGATGGACAATAGCCAATAGACACTACACAATAGACACTACACTGTTGCCAGTAGTTTCACGGGAAATATTATTTTCCGTGGGACGAATAGGCTATCTATAAGGGCTATTAAATCTCTACATTAGTTATTTATGTCTGTTTTTGCAGATAAGCTAACTGGTGGGTTTTATTTATTTTGAACCCAAGTTTTTTGGGTAAAGTTGGGATAGCAAAAAACCTAATAACCTAACCTATCCAAGACGGATTTGCCTAGGAAGGATTTTTCAAGCCAACATCAACTAAATTTTTGGAACAAATAAATATTTTGTTTATCTTGCTTTGATATACTTTTTGCATGACGTACTGAAGATGCCTGCCTCGTGGACTGAAGTTAATCACGACCTACAAAACAGCACTTCCAGTCTAGGTATTTTCAAATGGTAGAGCGCCCGTGCCGCCGTCAGCTCATTGTTTGGAGCTTCACCAACACACAAAAACTATCGTTATACTCCCAATTGATGTACGTAATCAACATGATTCAACCGAAACTTGGAAGTAAACACTGCGAAAAATTATACATCAAGATTACACTAAACAAATGTCAAAAAAAATAACAAGCTGATCAATGTCATTTGAACTTGTCGAATTTTTTTGGGGTTCATTATTGTTATGAAATTTGAAACCCCTTTTTATTTTGACATGTGCTGCGTCACTGATTATTACTTAATCGCTCTGAGTTCTTTCAGTGAAATCAGTGAGTGAGTGAGCTCTCTGAGTACTAGGTTAAGGTTGTTTAGCCCTGAAAAGAATAATACCCGATGGTGAAAGAAGAATTTAGTTCGCAGAGGCTTCTGCTTGGTCAAACATTCTAAGACATTGAAGACCTGTGCACAAAAGAAGACTGCCTTTTCGATATGTATCGATGTTTTCCTTCGCGGTTTGAGAACTCAATAGCATTGCGCAATTATCAGTTATAGCCTTTAAAAAAATTGAGCACGTTGTAATTTGAACCCACTGAAATGACCATGGTGTTATCCTCCATCATTTTAGAGCTTAATACATCTTTCGGGTACAGAAATCCATTGATGCATGACTGAATTAGAACCCATTAATCGAAAGTCGGGAAAGCCATCCACTACGCCACTAGTGCTGATTAGAGGTGTTGAGAAACCCATACTTGATGACAGTGACGACGATCATTAAGGTAGGTAGGTACATGACTTTGTTACCTACCAAGTTTTCGTTGATTCTTTCGTCGTGTTACTAATAATGTTTTGGCCACCCATCCTACACTAGATGAAGTAGGTATGGTGTCCATAAAACAGGTCATAATGAACCTTTAGTTCAAGTTTGCGTCATTGTAGTTGATAGATGTTATGACCTACACATGTTAACATCACAACTACGAAAATTTTGTACCTACGGAACCATTTTCAAAAATAATAATAAAACTTGCCTTATATCACAAAACGGACATCATGGTTTAGACTCTTTGGTACGATATTTAATGTGGAGGACAATGACCTCGTGTGATATCACACTCAAAAGTCAACTAAACAGCTGTTTTGTTGATTTTAGGGATGTGCTAAGAGCAGGTAGGATGGAAACTTTGATGGTCATTTCATGAATGAAAAATATGGAAATTCAAAAAGTCGTAGAACAATGTTCCTCACCACGGTGTCAATGACCTCCTTTCGGCATTATATACACATTCCGGGACACACTATGTATTATGTAGTATAATTGACAACTTCATGTAATGGTCGCATTTCTTATATGCATGTGTCTTTTTGGTCGATCGCGGATCGAGACACGAGATAAATGTTTTTCCACAACTATAAGTAACAAAATATGTATTGTTTGTCAAAACTAACGTTACATCGCACCTCAAAAGCATCGATGAAATAAAAAAAACGGCACTCCTATAGTAACTATCGCCACATACATTGTATTCGTTATCTAAAAATCTAAAAAACTGGTTTCGAAATCATGATAGTTTTGTTCTAGGTAGACTCTTTAAAACTTTATTTGAGGGTGTTACAATCGATTCAAAATTGACACGCCTATAGTGACATACGCCACACGTTAAAAAACAATTCAATGCAACTTATAAAGGTTGTCAACCCCTGCAATTTTTGAATTCACACAATATCCAGAAACTAACACAACAGGCTTGATCTACGTAGAAAATCATGATAGTTTTGTTCTAGGTAGACCCTTATAAAACTTAATTTGAGGGAGTTATAATCGATTTTAAAATGACACGCCTCTAGTGTCATAAGCCACAAGTTAACAAATATATGACACGCCTGTCGTGCCATCCGCAACGAATTGGTTAAGAGGGTTTAAACTTTTTTAATGCTACTTATTTTTAAAGTGGAATGATAAACCATTATCATTGGCACTCGATCCACCCAGTGTCAAGTCTCAGAAATTATATTAAGCATGTCCTTTTTTTCCAGGATGATAAACTTTATATTGTATCTAAAAAGTCCCGGGAGAGTGAAGCGTCTAGTTCAACCATAAAACCTGCAGAGAATCAAGAGGATGCATGTTTATTACTCCAAAAAGAAATGGACCACATAAATGTACAATTACCTTTAGTTAGTTCAGTTAAACTTCAAAGTCGCATTGAAATTCTGAGTGTCCTAAAAAAAATTTACTCGGAAAAAAAGGCACCTGATTATAGTTTAATGTTTCAAATACTGACCAAGGTAATACGAAATGATAGCTGTCTGACATCCAGTGTTGAAGAATTACAGCTTGAAATGAACAGACTAGGGTATTTGTGCAAAGAAACCATATATGGAAAGAAAATGATTATTGAGAATGCAGAACAGAGGTTTGAGCGGTATCTCTATCTGACTAAAATTAGAAAAATGAGAACTGAACGAAATCGACAGATAATATACATTGATGAAAGGATTTTAAACTCAAAACTGAATTATGAAAAAGTTAATAATCTTAGTGATGGCTTACTACCTGAAACTAGTGTGTTCTTTCATGCTATATCCAAAGATGGTTTTTATAAAGGCTTATTTGTCAATCAAGCATCCAAAGAAGACTTCAACAAATGGGTTGTTGATATACTATTAAGCTCTTTAACGCCTCCTTGTGTTATAATAATGGACAATGGTCCTCTACATGGCACATTGGAGGATACATTATCAATTACTAGATACAGTACTAAAATTGAAATGTTGAAATGGTTGAACAACAATAATATTCCATGTACTCCTAACATGGCAAAACCAGAGTTATTTGAGCTCATTAGAAAGAACAAAAGAGAAAATAAAGAATATAAGATTGATGGAATATTGAGGTCCCATGGTCATGAAGTACTGCGATTGCCAAATAGCTTTCCAGATTTAAACATGACACATATTTTGTGGAATGCTATTTCTGAGGGCAAGGTTTTGCCTAAAACAGCTTCACAGCAAACCCTGCAAGAGGAACTAATTGACAATATATTACCTTCAATAGCTAAAAAAAAGTGGAGTGACTTTGAAAAGATATTGATTATGAAAGAAAATGATATTTTTGAAATTGATGTTGAGGTAGAAAATATGTTAGATTCATACATCTTTAAGTAAATAGACACTGATAACAGATAAGTATTATGTTTAAAAAAGTTATCTGTCAATAAAATATCTAAGCCTTATATCTAATTTTTACAATATTACATGTGACACATGTCTATCTGTACCTAACTACTATACCTACGATGCTAGTAGTAATAATATAGTAGAGGTAAAGTTTGCAAGTTTGGATGTAGGAGGAAAACTCCAAAACTACCTACTCATCCGATTTAAAAAAATATTTCGTTAATATTTAATATGAAACTTATATACTTACCTATATGCTGTTTTATAAGCCCAATGAAATAAATCACTTTTAATGGAGACCAATTTTGCAACGTAAGTCGTCGAAAAAACGATCGAACGCATCGGCTACTTTTTATCCGGGTACCACGCGCGCGAAGCCGTGAACAGAAGCTAGTGTTGAATATTTCAACGGCTACTTAAGTAAGGATTTATTTTATTCATTTTTCTTGGCGAAGTCTGCAAATCCCTCTGCGCGCAAAGTCCTCTAGCCCCTAGTCGTTATATTGCGCTTTCTAGATCGGTTGGATATATTAAGATTTGGAGCAAGGCTCGCCCAAAATGGTCTTTATTTGCGAAATAAAACTGTTCTTTAATACGGCCAGTCACTTAGATGACGGAAGGTAGGTTCTAGGTATAAAATGCAAGTAGGTGTTTAATATCTACTTCCGATAATGAAGAAATCAGTTTGTTTTGTACGAAATTATTAATGAATTTCAGAGCGAATCAAAGCACACGCGCCTACTTCTAATATACAGATGAAATCTTTGCAATCGCCGCCATGTTCTCTCTCGCCAACCACATTCTTAAACTATGGCTTTTCTTATCGGTAAAGTACCTAGCATTTTTAATGCCTGACGAATTGGCAAACTAATAATGTTTACCTACTTATAATTTTCAGGTCCTGTTTTACTCTACAAACGGTTTTAGGGATTCGTCTGGTGAGAAAAAAAGTAAGTTGTCGACTCTGCTTACACTTCATCAAAGACCCTACATATTAGTAACTACCTAAGTATATTTCAATGCATAATAGGGTAGACTGAATAGGTTTGGTTTTCGGACCGCTAAGGAAGTTAGGGAGGGATATAGCTACGTCAACTGGAATATACAACCTATGTATGTATTTTAAATTTGGCTCCAATCGTCTAAACATCCAACCATTGCTTTGTTAAGAAAACGCTAGATACTTAACGAGCTGTTTTGCTAATTTCAGTGAATCTCAGAATTGGTTTTGATTTGACTCAAGGCGAGAATGGAGCACCTTCACTGAGAATACGAGACTTTGAAGGTATCCAAGCTTTCTTTTTGTGTTTCAAATGCAAATTCAGTCCAACCAACGACACACATACACACACAGTTCACAACTAGATTTTTTTATTTAAAATTTGGTCGTCTTAATATTACCTACTTCTAAATTTATTATGAGTTGAGTTCATAATAGCTTTAACTGTTTTATTTTCCCGACATTTTAATCCGAAAAAAGAAAAGTAATATGAAAATAATAAACGCGATTGAGACTCGTATAATACGTATAATTAGGTATGCAAAAGTATGAAAAATGCTACTCAGTCAGTCAAAATCTATTCCTTTAATAATTGAAATAACACGGCTCATTTTAATACGGCTTAAGTATACTGTGCGTCAAAGAGCCGTTGCGCGGCGTAACTTGCGTTCTCGTTCTAAACTGATCAGCTAGGTTAAGCAACTTTACCTACACCAGGTCACCATTTAGATGGGTGACCGTTAGTCGCATTTAGAACTGAGCGCTTCCGTGCTTCCAGAATAAGAGCACGTAAACATGGCAGTCTACGAAGAACGAGCAGCACTACACCTCTAGGTGTAGTGGGTAAAGTCCCCAACTTTCAATCCTAATGTCGTTGGTTCTATATTTCCGCATGAAAAATGAATGTGCGCAGTGCCAGTGCTCGTAACGGTAAAGGACAACACCGCGAGGAAACCGACATGTCCTAGAACCAAAAATGCATTTTTTTCATTCTTCCACCGCACTTCATTTTCACTGGTCACTGGGCCTTTTTCTGGGTCACCTATCTTAATCTGCCCTTTAATTAAACTAATAAAATGGCAATACTAATCATCCTCGAACTATTCCAATTCTCAAGTTCTAGAAGTTTTAGACAGCTTAACCTGGCATAACCAGAGCCATTTGATTTTTTCCATAGCCATTTTGCTAGTGAATTAGTGGCTGCTCTAATCACTGGCTGAACGCTGAAAGAAACGTTGACACAACGATGAAAATAACTTATAAGTATATTGCCTGTAACCCCTGACAGAGTCATCCGAGTTCAACCCAAGGGCCGTAGAAGAGGATGCCGCCAATGACAAGAAATCTAGTCCGTCGGTCAGGGCGGACTCCTTCAGTGACAGCTCAGAGATGGTCACCAATAACGCGGCGAAAGACCGATACGAGTCCAGCAAGGAGCGGGATCGATCCAATGATAAATCTGATGACGATGATAGCAATGGTAAGAAATCTATCCAACCTATAGATAGATAGATAGATAATAGATAGATGTATGCTTTATTGCACAAGATAAAACAAGTAACTACATAGGCGAATGCTTATTAGCATTTTCTTCCAGCTAACCTCTGTGTAGACCTAGGTATTACTAGTTAAGTGCACTGTCTAAGAAATCGTCCAAAACAAAAACAAACAAACACGCTCACGACTGTATTCCATGATGGAATGGTACTACTTGGTATCCTGAAAGGTCAAATGGGCACGTCCAAAAATCAAATTCGGCATATGCCCATGTTTTGCAAGTAGTTAGCATTTCACGTGACAGGTTGCAAGCCCATTGCCGCTTATTGGAACACTATATAGAATGTATAAAGTCATTCGAGCGCAGCGACTCAGCGAATAAAGGTCCTTACATTTGCATGGTACATTAATCTGACGCTCTATCACGGTGTCATAGACCTTCCAAAAAAATTGTCATGATAAAGTTTCACCGACTTCCGCAACCATAAAGATGTCATAAGATCCATAGGGTTGGAGCTTTACGCCACTACGACGACCGCTTAACCGACCACCGCTGGGAAACAAAGTTCCCGATTGGCGAACACGAAACGGACGACGCAATGTTTTTCATTGAATTCTTTGGCGACGGGCCAGCCGTGGACTTCTACAGTCCACGGCTGGTTTGACTGATGATGATAATGCAACAAAAACATCTAACCTAGAATACTTAACCAGTGCTGCCATCTAGTCCGTTAAATTCAAAATTAAGAAGCAAATACCTAAAGCTGGTAAGCAAGATATAGGAAAAAATATTTCTTTCAGATTCCGACAGAAGAATAAGCACAAGAGGGCTTGTCCCTGGAGAATACGAACCAGAAGGTAAAACTGCTTGTAATTGCCTATTTTTACCCGATATGGAAGGAGTCTGTTCCTATGTTTTTGCTGTAAGAGTTGTTTTGTATGTTTGACTGTCCTACTTATATCTCCGAAACGACTTATTGTAAAGCTGTTTTTTTTTGCATCGTTATGTCACTGGGAGGCGCCATCACCAGCGCCATCTTTGGTTTTAAATTTTGTAACAAAAATTACCTTGTTTCTAGATTTTTTTTAATTATTAGAATCAATTTGTTATTGTCTGCCACAGATAGTTTTAGACAGTTCCCCGAAGCTAGCTTGATGCTACTTTCATATGTCATGGGTCACATATTCACGACAAAGTCACACTGAGCCATGAGCTGTATGTATGACTTTAGAGAACTATATATAATCACACAATGAGAAATCCCTCATTATTTGTCGCCTCTCACGATCCTTACGTTGTGATGGATCGAGCATTCTTTAGTACGTAGCTACCTACGATTTCGTTCGATCTTCGTGATTCTATCTAGAACACTATTTTGTATCTACACAAGCTTAGTAAAGACTCAGGCGTAAGTATTATAAGGATAGTTTTTTAACTCCAGGTCATTATGGCCTAGGTGGTTTTGTGGACTAGTCGTCGGCTATAACGCAAGAGGTGTGGGTTCGATTCCCGCTGCTGGACAGTGGAAAAGATGTAAGAAATTATTTTTGTCTTTTTCTTTTTCAGAAAATGCCAGAATACATCCAAAGTTTCAAGAGTCTTCGGAATCTGATTCTGAACGTAAGTTAGAGCGATAGGGACATTTAATTTTTCATTTAACACCTTTTGCCATCATGATTCTCTTGAGACGCAAGAAGTGTGATTTCTTTTTTATTCCAAAAATTATCTTGAACTTGACTATTCATATTGTAAAAACGGAAATTTTCACGTACTGCACTATCGGTGAAGGCACCGACTAAGGTGCACGTAGTGCACGGCGCGACGCGGAAGGAGAAAGTCGCGACCACTCACCCTGATGAAGACTCTCGGAATGAGTCGAAACTTAGTCGGTGCCTTCACCGATAGTGCAGTAAGTGTGTTTTGCACTGTGCGGGACAAATGTTTTGGATGTTCGCAAATATGTGTACCGGGTCTGGGTGTTGTGGGACCATGGTACTCGTAGTTCCTGATACCTACGGTGTAGGGAATTCCAGTGTGTATTTGTGTTTGACAATGTATGTGGTTGTCTATGATTTATAGTATGTGATAAAATGTTCTAGGTCCACGTCGCCGTCATAAAAGGAGCATAAGCCTGAAGGGACTCATGGCGAATTTGAAAAATAAAAGTGAGTAGGTATTTTAGTTAATAAACACCGCAAAGAAAATCTTGAACGATTTCACTATTCATTTAAGGTTTAAGGAATAATAAAGTAAGGTTTCAATTGACTCGATAGATGGCACTGACTTGGCGAGGGCAATCAAAGAAATTGACATAAAAATTTCTACAGAGTTGTTCAAGATCTTTGATCAAAGTAACATTAAAACTGATTTTTACTAATTAGAGTAGTGCCATCTTTTTGCAGAGCCTGGAAGCGTGATCCAAGATGGCCGTGAAAACAGCAGCACCTAACATAGTGCGAGATGTCTAAAGTTAAAGGGTGTGTCCATCCCAGTTCCAGAACAAGGCTCGGACTTCCGCTACATATTTCATACAGATTATTAGGACTGCATTTGACTAGACAGTACCTATAGACTGCGCTATATATATTTTTTCAAACATTGGGTCACCGTACCTCAGCGCGATTCCAAGTATATTTTCATGACCCTCATCGATATATGTATGTATACTTACTAAAATAAAAATGAATTTGCTTGTTACTCAAATTCACTAAAAAGTCTACAGAAATTTAACAAAATTGAAAATGTTTTGTAAGGGCTAGGTAAGGAGCTAGTCTTTTTAATCGATACCCTACATGACCTACGTTACTGTTTTACCGTTTTCAAAATAGGAAAAGGTTCTAAATCCGGTTGTATTTTTTTTAAATGTTTGTTACCTCTGAACTCGTCATTATAAACGGTATACTTACAAAATCCAGTTCTGATGATGGTATCCATGAGGAATAGAGGGAACTCCTCAAACTTGGGTGAAAAAATGGGTGATTATCACTTTACTGTTATTTGTAGTCGGTATTTTGACATGTCTTATAATTTTTATCCATATACCTCTTTATTTCTGAATGCCTTTTTAATAGTTCAAAAACCCCTCCGCCAATAAATAAGCTAATATTCCAACTTAAAACTCTATTAGTAGATAAAAATAAAACCTATAACATTGAATAGTATTAAGTATTATAGTATCTTTGACATTACCAAGTTTCATCAAGCAAGGTTGAATAGTGAATCAAAGTAGGTACCTATAATTGTGTAATATGTAAATGGTATTCGCACGATGATACAGCGCACAGAGTATAGTTTCTTTAATTAATTCGTTTTTTGTTACAGGTAGACAGTTCTTTAATGCTGAAAGAAGACAAGTTTCAACACCTTGATTGTGCAGATTAAACGATTTAGCCTTATTTAGTAGTTTTTTCCTATAACTAAGGATGTCAACGCATAGATTTCGCTATTTTTTACCATGCAACTTGCTTGCAACACCACAAGTATTTAGCCAAACTTTTCAACCAACTTAAAAAAAAGGAGGAGGTTCTCAATTCGTCAGTATGTTTTTTGTGTGTATATACCTATTTGTACATACCTATCTACGTAGGTACCTATAGGTATAATTTGGAGTTACCAAAGTCACACCTTAAAACGGGTAAGCCTAGGCCCTTTTCAAATGTAGTGTTAATAATTATAACCAGCGTTAAGTGGGTACTGAAACCGCAGTGTTGGTGTAGTTTCTGGGTGCAAAAAAAATATAATATCTAACCTTAACCTACTGACGTACTCAGTCATTAGATTCGTATTATTGGGTGTGAATTATCAACACGTAAATAATGTACGCATTGTACACCCAATTTGTATCTTAGGAGCATCAAATATTATTTTTGAACACCAAAAACTAATAAATAAATAAATAAGTAATGCTGGACATTTTTCACACAGCGTCATCTAGCCCCAAACTAAGCAGAGCTTGTATTATGGGAACTACATGACTGATATACTACTAATATACTTTTTTTTTGTAAATACATACATATTATACATAGAAAAACACCCAGACCCGGAACAAATATTTGCAGATCTTACAAACATTCGTCCCGTGACAGGAATCGAACCCGCAACCTTCTAGATATAACATTAAATAGAAATAGATAAAACATTAAAAATAAATATTTTTTCTTTAAAAAGTGACCATTTGAAATAGATCAATTAGATTTAAAGGGACAATACAAATAGTATTGTCCCTTTAATTAAGTTACCAGCCCAGAATAGTCTCAATCAAGGTCGTCAGCAGGAGCAAAAAAATGTTAATCGGTGCGTCAGCACAGCAGCTTCTTGTTTTTTCCTACGAGCTGCGGATAAGGCACTTTTTGCCCTAGCTTCATCTCTGGAAGCAAATACTTCCAGGTCAGGAGGAGTTTTCCAAATACCTTCCTGGCTTCAGGTGGTCCATCTGTGTATGGCTGTTGTGTTGGACTCCAGTGGCATCAATTTCCTACGAGGAATGTTTATTTACCCAGGATTTCACGAGGCAGAGACCGCCAGGATCTTCGGACTTCGGGGGGCCGTGCATGCAGTGGAGCAATAGCATTGAGGTGGATGTGGCGGCAGTTGTTGTCGCGGATACGTCGCGTCAACATTACCATGAAGTCCTCAATGCTGGGGATCTGCACGTCGCAGGCGAGTACATCATTTCTGACGTAGTATGATTTACTGTCAGTGTCAAATGTCGATGGTATGTTAAGCCTATGGTGCCGCAGAAGCCATAATCAAGTAGTTAAGTTGAAATCAATGATGAATCAAACACAAATTGACTGTTCCGTCTTGCTTTCCACAGATTAAAAATCTTGTCTGCTTCCTCCTGTTGAGTGGAATTTGATGGCAAATTTTTAAAAATTGAGGCGGATAAACAATAATCATAAATTTCTGTAAAAACATTGAACTTGAGAACTTTTTAGTTTAACTTTGTTTTGTTAAGAAAGCTGTATTTAATTCGTCAGACTAGATCTAAATACTACAAAACAGAATGCACGGAACAATAGTGTAATAAAATGACACCTGTTTGTTTTCATCTGAAATCTTTGTAATCTAATTTTTGCATTCGTTTAGTGTATTGGAGTGTTGAAAATGGAAGGTGGTGAGTGGAGGAAAAGTATAATAAGTCAGCTACAGAATCGAAATAGATATGAGACGGCTGCTTTCCAGGACATTATTTCTTTTCGTAAGTAACCTAACCTATCAGTCTTTGTTGTAGTGACAAATTAAACCAGTTCCTACTAAGCTAAATACAACAACCTATTATTTGTTTCCTACTCTCTACAATCACAAGAGTTGTTGTCACATGAGGTTGTAACCTGAGCTACTTATAATAACAGATAATGAGTTGAAGCAATAACAAAACACTTTGTTTCATTTTATTTATTACTTACAAATGTATAATATTAAATATGAATTATTTTCAATTCCAGAGAGCCGACTATTTGACAATGTAAACACATTGAAAAATGAAAACTTACAGCTGCAACTAATCAATGAGAGGATTCGTTATACTGGTGCGGAAAGTATTGTTTCTGGAGGTATTCATATTACATACATTTGAATTATTTTAATCTAGTCTTATATATGGCTCTTGACCGTCAAATATAGGTAGGCAAGGGGCACCTACAAGGACTCGCAACTAGGCATATTTGCTCATATGCAACTGCTAGTGGTTTTTTTAAATTATGTTGTCAAATCATGTCCAATATGATTCTTATACAATTTTTTATTACATTCATGCGATCCCTTTCCAAAATTTGCTTAAGAAGATTTTAAATGTTGAAAGTCTAGACCAAAAGGTATTGCCTGCCCTATATGGGTTGCATGGTTGATGGTTGGGAAATGTTAACATGCAATGCAAAGCTTGAAAGTGATAAGTTCTAAATGCTATTTTAGTAGGTTTAATGGCTATATCAAGTGGGCAGCAAAATACATTTTTGGAATAACATTGAATAAACTATTGACAAACCAGTCTCAGATTCTATTTATATTGAAAGGCAAGGTCAAAGCTTGTTAACATAATGATATAAAATTACATCCTACTTAATATTTACATAATTATAAATTATCATTTAAGTTGGAAGACTATTTCTTGTCACATTGACAGAAGAAATAATAGAACTATGTACAGATGTTGCATTATGATGCCACAAAATTGTGTCACTCATACATTTACATAATCCTACAGATTTATACAAAGTGAATTGCCCACTGCAAAAAATGTTAAATAAATGCAATCACATCAATCAACATGCAACAGCTTTATTTGACAAAATAACCAATTCAATTAATACATATAGTCACAACTGTTTCCCGGAGGGGTAACCAGAGACCAAAGATTTCCACTTGCTATGATCCTGGCATACCTCGTTCGCTTCATTCATCCTCATCAAATTATGTACTTCTGACGCTGAGTTTAGTGTTCTGAGTATGTTCACCGAAGCCTTCCTCTTCCAACTATGGGATAGTTCACACTCACTTTGTATACTTGTTTTGTTAATCTTCTTTCGTCCATCCTTTCTATATGCCCAAACCATCTCAACATACCTTTCTCAACTTAATTAATAATTTCGCCAAATTTAATTACATCTTTGCATATTACACGTCATTGACGACCTCTGTGGCGCAGTGGGTAAAGGCCCGCCTGAGACGCAGAAGATTCCCACTGCAAGATAAATGTATGCTCTGCATATATTTGTTTTAGGTCTGGATGTTTTCTATGTATAATATGTAGGTATGTATTTAATAGAAAAAAATATAAGTAGTATATCAGTCATGTAGTTACCATAATACAAACTCTACTTAGTTTGGAGCTAGATGTAAAATGTTCAGCATTATTATTGTTATTATTAATACAAGATATAGTATATTTGCAACAAAAAAAAAATTACTTACGTGTTTTCTACCATTTATTCCGCATGATGATTTTGGCGATAAAACCCAACCCAATCAAAACAACCGAAACCAAAAGAACCATCCATAAAGTTATAAATTTATTGCATAAAAACCGCTTTTCAATCAGGTAAGGCGTTTCGGAGATACACGCTCTGACATAAAAAGCATAAGAGCACCGACGACACTGATTTTTCAGGCTAACGTCACCAGGGCTGACTTGGATAAGTAGATCAGAAAAACTTACTTTTGATGACGCGAGAGGTGCGAGTTCGATTCCCGCTGCAGGACAAATGTTTGTATCATTTTATTTGTTCCGAGGTTGGGTGTTCCAGTAGCATAGTAGATGTAGTCCCTGATAACTACGACACAGGTAATCTTAGTATGGAATAAGGGCTGAGTATGTGACAGTTAAGTGTTTATAAGTTCCGTTGACTTTCTTACAGGCAGCAATAGCAATGAAAGGGTGCAAGCTTTAGAACAGAAGCTTTTAATGCAGCAAGAAGAATTGACATCACTGCACAGACGTCGCGGGGAAAATACTCAGCAAATATTAAGTCTTAATGAGAGAGTGCATGACTTGGAGAAACAACTACAGGCTAAAGATATTGCGTAAGAACTTTTCAATGTAAAACTCAAGTATTCTGGGCAGCGCTATATTTCTCCAACCCTACTTCTTAATACCAACACGATAATGATCGATAATCCGAGTGTGGATCATCGATCCTGCTAATATTATAATGCGAAAGTTTCGATGTTTGTTGCTAATAATCTCCGTGAACCGATTTAGATGAGATTTAGAATTTCGTCCAATATGGTTCATAAAAGTTCGTGACCAAGAATAACATAGGCTTTTAGCCTATGTTATTCTTTCTTTTTCTGTTTATATGTTATCTTGACAAAATATACACCAAACAAGGTCCTGACCCCAAACTATGATTCCCTGTATCGTGGGTATCAGAAACTACGAGTACCATGGCACGTTAAAACAATATCTGCAGAAAATGCAACCATTGTTTCCGTAGCTGGAATCGAACCCGTAGCTCTCGCGTCTCAGCTGGCTACTCCTATTTTTTAAATACTTTTATGAGAATTATATTTTGTATTTTTGCTTGGACACGTCCAAGTTTGTCGTTCGACATAATATTGTAGATTTTTTAAATACTTACTTTGGTCTTATATTTCAAATAATTTCAATACATGAAAAACATACTTTTTGTTATATACTTCTGTGGATGGTCTCGTCCCGGGAAGTGCTACCACCTATGCCTATTTCTGCCGCCAAACAGTAATGCTCTCGTTGTTGTGTTCCAGTATGAAGGTATGGTTGCCGGTGAAATTACAGGCATATGAGATCTTTCATCTTGATATCTCAGGGAGGCAACGCGTGAGTGATACCTCTGGTATTGCGAGCGTCAATAGGCTACGCTAACTGCTTACCAACAGGTGGGCCGTAAGTTTGTTTGCCACTTTAGTAGTATAAAAAAAACTTGCTATTAGGAATTCGGAAATAAATTTATTGGTCAATATTTAATTTAGAATTTCAGAAAACACTGCAGTTATAGCGTCACTGAGGGCAGAAATACAAATGTATGAAACTAATATGACTGAGTTACAAAACCTAAACCAGATGTTAAGAGATGAACATCAGGCATTACAGATTGCATTTGCAGCTATAGAAGATAAACTGAGGAAAGCACAGGTACATATTTTTATTATTATTTAGTCATAGTCAACAGTTTAATTTAATTGACCAGAGTACGTTCGTGTTAAAAATATCGGTCTATTGGGTATAGACCGATATTTTTAACGCCAACGTACTCTGGTCTGACCCAGCACATATGGTTAGTCCTCAAAGTTTGGTGACCCACGGGTCACGTTGGATGCCTTTTGCAGCATTGGTATACGCGCTATCACGCTGAGAGGTGAAATCTTACACGGACTTCTGAACAAGTCATACAAAAGTATAGACCGATATTTTTAACACGAACGTACTCTGGCCTGACTCGGCACATATGCCGTTTGCAGTATTGGTATATGCGCTATCACGCTGAAAGGTGAAATCATTTGCCTGAAATCTTCACTGTACACAGCAACGCTGCTTGGCAGCGTCACCACCGCGGCTGATACGCAAGAGCATTCGATCCCAGCTGCGGAAACAGTGTTTGCATTTTCTGCAGATATTTGTTCGTGGTACAATACTCGTAGTTCTTGATATCCATGACAGGACTTCTTAGCGTGGGGTCAGGACTGTGTACGTGACTGTTGAGTGACCGGTAGATATTGATATAACTTTGTAGGAATATTATCATATCTCATCATTGAACTGCTTAATACGAGTGCCCGTACTTTCCGTTGATTCAGCATTTATTTTTTGTGACCTATGGAACCCAGCAGAGAGCTCCATGCATTTTCATCTGAACTCGTTGAGAAAAGAGACATCGGAAATGTGGCCCACGTCTCTTAGATATTGGGCCAGCAGTTGGCACTTTATGGGCCAATGTTTGATGCGTTTTAACTCGATTCACGGTTGCGTTGCCGGCTAATCGCAATTTTACGAGTTTCTATTCAACAAGTATGATTGCGGGAATCAGTCATACCTAGCTAAGTACTCGTAACGGATCACAAAATGAGAATGTGTGTAATGCACTTCTTAATGCGGATCGATAGTGTTCTATGTGTGCTATTCCACCCGATGATGGCGAAGCCTGTGCGGTGGGGATGAAGGTGTTCTCTGAGATACAGTTCTATAACTGGTTCGGGGGACGGTGAATATCCACACCGCTAACTTCGCTGTGTCGGTGGAAGAGTTAGGTATAGTTTAGGTTTAGTTACATTTCGTTTTTTTTGGTAGCAATAATGCACGGTTGTCTGGAAGAGATCGCTGTCAGCGATAATACCGCCATTTGTAGGGCGTACTTACATTGTGTTCCTCAATAAAGTTATTTTTCATTTAATTTTTATCTACACGCATCTAGGTATACCCGCTTAGTGCTGGATTGTTTAGGAAAATACAAAACTCACCCTCAAATTTACACTTCCTAAAGAGACTTCGAGTATGCTATATCGAGCAGGCATTCGGCCCAGCTGATGGAAAGCGATTACCGTTGCCTATTGACATCTGCAACATCTGAGGTATTGTTGATGCGTTGATTCTCATTAGATTGATGAAAATGCCGTAGAACGTAACCCTGCTCTGGGCCATAATACGAACAGATAATACTTACGGGTAGGTAGATACGTGCTTATGTTTACCTTAATATTTTCGGCATATTTATGCGTGCTAGTGCGAACGGTTTATAGTGCTAGAACTTTTATAGCATCATAGAAAAGTTGGCCAAGCTCCAAGCTTATGCGTGTTTATCTTATATTCAGCGTGTTGCACATTTTTACTCATTGAAAATATATACATTGATATTTAAATATTTCATTAACGCGACACGATTATATCAATTACTCAATGTATGCTTTTGGGGGGAAATAAACTACTTAGTTTAATTAAAGAGCTCTATGTTGTTTTAACTTATAAAAGTACACTCTGTAGTTAAATTTTACGACGTTCACGTGATAGTTTTGTGTTTAGCTTTAGCTGTCTCAAATAACTAGTAACACTTACGTTCAGTCGGGTGGCAAGTTCTACAAGGCATAGGCCGTGAATTTTCTTTCGAATCGTAAAATTTCGTACGAAATTTTCACTCTATCCAAGTTATTGATTTGTATCACAATGAGAAAGATTTTCAAAAAGGTGTGGTTTTACCTTGAACAAATTGTTATTGTGAATTCATGGCGATGAAACTTAATGTAAATTTGTTGGTTTTAGGATGAAAATAGGTCTTTAGTGGATAGATTAATAAAGTACAAGGCCAAAGATGCGGACAAAATGAACGAAGAAAACGAACATTTCCTCAAGTAAGTGGCAATATTATTGTTTTGTTTGAGGTTTAGATACTAAAAGATCTAGCATGTCTTTGGAGTTTGAGAGGTTTGCTTTTACTGCCCACCTATTTATGAAATTTGCTATGAATAGAGGCAAAATCTAGCATACCATCTACAGGTCAAATCGATCTATATTATTGAAATTTAAAGGCCAAAGAGATGAAACAGGTTCAATTTCAAAAATAATTTTGGGGCATTTGGTCAATAGTATAATTTTTCATTGTTTTGCTTGAAAATTAGTTGCAATAAGATTAATGAATGTCGCTGCTATTTGAGTAAACTGCTAGAAAAATGAAAAAACTAGAAAAATGTTTGTCATGAATACCAACTGTTGCTTTTCGTTGATATAAAAAAAATAGTGTTTACTGTTACTTTTTCGGCTGTTAACTTTCAGTAAAAAGAACTTGCAATTAATGTACAAGCTTATAGTGAATCTGCGGTCTTATTGTGTAACTTTAAAGCGATTAGCAGGAAACATCAAAACTATTATAATTGCTCGTCAACTGTCAAAAACCTCCAGTAAAAGTAAAAGCTTAGCGGGTAGAACCTGGATAATTCGTTGGCTTGTGGATAGAAAATGCTGGTAAGGAATGGACTGCACCCAAAAACTCACACAGTTAATCGGTGGCCGATGCCAAATTTCACCATACACCCTATTAATTTTTGTTAATTCTTTAGTAAAGTTGTGTAAATGACGGTTTGGTATACACGACAAACAGGCTCAGTGCACATTAGATAATGTATATTGTGTAGTCATAGCCTAAATGTTGTTTAATTAGTTTGGGTTCTGTGTGCGTGACTCGGTCTCCTGAGCTTGCAATAAGTACCCATGATACCTGTGTTTGCTTCTTTTTTGTATTTATTTTGTTCAACAGGCCAGGAAATCCTACCGCGTTTTTCATCAACACGTTTGGTAGAGTTAGTTTCGGGTGAGTTTGACATAACCAGAATGACGATGTGGTGGTTTGAGCATTGTGCCGTTCATAAAATTGAACATCTACCTCTTCATGAAAGTGGACCATTTATGTCTTGACTGCACTCTGAAACTGACTCATTTTAAATTAAATCTCCTTATATTAAGATCGGAAACTTGTCTCTGTTTGATCTGAATTGATTTTCTTGTACTAATTGTAACATGATTGATTCGTTTGGGTACTTTGATTTAACGAAAATGTGTTGCGTTTGAACTTACCTTATTATAATTTTATTGTTTGTGCATGTATACAATCATATACCTACTGTCTTTGATGAATAGCAGGTACCGTCCTATTTTTATATACTTTCATTATGTCATTACGAAGAATATTTTATTGTGTTACGTCATATGTGTAATTGTGTACCTATCTTAAATGTAGTCTTATTTTCATATTTTCGAATGCGCTTTATCTAATCATTTCGTCCGAAAATAAATTTACTTTTAATGATCATTTTGGCGTTGATTTATTTATGACATCGCGTTCAGGTACTTTTATTAGCGGAAGGTCACCGGGCGAGCCCATCAATATCTAAGTAGGTACCTGTATGACTCACCTTTATTTAATGGTATTTTGTTGCGATCAAGGTTTTGGTATAATTTGATTGAGTTTTTATTTTCACGGAAAGATTGCTGCACACATCTATTGCATGCTATGGATGCGGATATTGCAAATTGACATTATATACAACCGACTATATAAATTCAAGGGTGTTTTTTTAATACATTAAAGCTCTAGAACATCGACTGTGGGTGTGTGACGAATGCGGCTGTGTTAATTTATTTAAATTTACCCCTTAAATTTTAGACTTGTTTTCCATTGTCTATTGCAACGTCCCGAATTATCTTATGGCGATGAAACCTATCTAAGAACCATCCCTGTTATCTCCGAAACGGCTTATCTGATTGTAATGCGGTTTCCAACCATCGATTTGTTTGTCTTCAACGCTAGTTCTTAGGTAGGTTTTATCGGCATCAGTCAATAGTGGGCGCTGTAATCGATGATGGAAATACACGGGGGTTTTAAAATTTTGTAAAAAATTACTTCACATTAACCCGTAGTGCAACACACAATGGTCCCCTTTTTATTTTTATGTGTATTCGGTCCATTGCCACCTCTGACCATTTGGATTCGAATACATCCAAGTCGTCCAATCATCTCTTTCTTGGCCTGCTACGGCGACGTAGTCCTTTATTCGCATCCACTGTGTAATTAAGTTTACCAACGATCTGGATGTCACTTGATTTGCCGAATCCCATTTTAAGTGAGGGCCATGCCTACTTCAGTTATACGTTAGTTTTGGCATGTCGGGTGGTGTTCCTTATTTTATCCGTTCGTTTAACCCTAAGATTGCTCCTCTCCATCGCTCTTTGGCAAAACTTGGGTTGGGATTTAGCGTGAATATAAATTATTCGTGATTCGCCCTCAGTTCGTCTGTAGTTTGGTGTGACGTCTCTCGTTCATTGCCATATTTTAGGTTTATACAATAAAATCGCAACCGCACGCCCGTTCCGGCAGCCAGTGTGCCAGAGCTTTTATCGTATGCAAAGTCAGAAAAATCAAACCAAAATTAAACACTAAAGAAGCTTAATTGAAAACGTTTTGGGATATATTGGTGCATGTGTGAATCATCGAATATCATGGAGGTGCTTAGGCGGTGCTCACTTCACGGCCTTGTACTAATGATAAAGGAAGGTTACTAAGAAAAAAAACATCGTTTTTAACTATTGCAGGAAGAAAACTGACAAGATAAAGAAAGATCTCGAAGAAGCGGCCAGGGAAGGCAGCGCCGGCGGCCGGAGTAGTGGCGGCTCCGGAGGCAGCTCGGAGGAAAAGATCATTGACTCGATGCCTTATTACGCGACTTCCCTTCCGTCCAAAGTAGCTTTAAGATTTGTGAGTTACTTCTCAAACTACTATACCTAAGTTCAAAGAAATTCACTGCAACATAGGCTTACATAGAAAGCCGAGCCGAGTTGGTCCAGAGGATATTAGGTAAGTACCCCGACTTCCGATCTGGAGGGTTCAAACTCGTCGTGCACTAATGGATTTTTCTACTCGGAAAATTGATGTGCGAAGTAAAACGTCTTGAGGAAACTAGCGTGTCCTAGAATTCAAAGGCGTATGCTATCGGTAAATGTTCCAATAAGCGGCAATGGGTTTTCAACCTGTCGTTAGTGCGTAATGTTAGAGTATGTAGTATAGATGTTTCCAAAGCGTAAGTCCTACTAGTTATTATTTACTTTGTATGAAAAACCAATTAAGCGTAGTCACGTTCCGTTTCGTTCAACTTTGTATGTTATTGAGTTTGGCACACGGCTATTTTATTGCCATTTACGTACTAGTGGTACGTAACTGTCTGTCTAACCGTCTGTGTAACCCTCCTACGGCAGCCGGGCAAATAGCCAAAAGTAATGCACTATCTGATCGAATCAAACACAGAGTGAAAATAAATTTGATTTGCGGTCGTCATCTCTCAAGCATCGAATGTAGCGTAACGTGTTTATTTTCACAACACGGGTTTCAATCAGAGTAGTTTCTTTTGATCCTAATTAAATCTAGAAATTGGCGTCTTATTATGCATCGAGTAGTTTCGTCTTCATCATCAGATCACGATAGTTTTGCATTGTCATTGACTTGACTGGTTTGAAACTCAATTCCATCATCTTACACTGTCTGTAGAAGTTACTGCTGGACATAGGTTTTTCGTTAAGAGCTATGGTTCCTAAATCGCATATTATGACATCAAGTGTCATTTAGGTAAAATCTTTGACAGTTGCTATGGTGAAAAAGCAAGCTGCTCATAGACATAGGCACACTACTCTTTATTTATCGTATCACCGGTTCTTCTCGTTGTCATAATTATATTATGGCCAACCATCATATAATGCTGAATGGTCTCATCCAGTTATTTTATCGTGCACACTTTTCAGTAGGAAGACTCATTTTGGCTGATCATTTATTGTTTGTTTTACTTGAAATGTTATTTTCAGGACGCTCACGATGGTGAGGTAAACGCAGTGAAATGGAGTCCAACTGACAGACTGGTGGCGACAGGTGGGGCTGACAGGAAAGTCAAGCTATGGGATGTCTCAAAATGTAAGAAAATTTTTAAGTTTTGAACTTGCCTACTATTGTTTTTTTTACTTTTTAGTTTCTAGTTTACTTGAAAGTGTCTGAGCACACAGCCACTTGAATGAGATGCTAATTGTAAGTACCATTTACTTCATAGGCTAACGTCTGTATTCCCTTTGGTAGTCATTTTCATATGCATAGGTAATGATTTTGTAAATGATCTATTTACATAATCAGTTCCTTGGGAGGAGCAAAGGAAGGAATAATAAAAACTTTTTATTTTTCTGACAAATCCGTCCATAATTTTTGTAGTATGTAGTACAGTTAAATACTTAAAGCTAATGTTAGTGACACACATAAAAAACAATCAATAGACCTACACTAGAAGTTTATTTGATGTGTATGCAGATGCATCCAACGGCACCTTATTGGACAATCCCTCCTGTCTGATAAGGTGTTCAGGATGCTGCAAACGATAGATGGATGAATTATAAATAAATAAAATAAAATATTGTTTATTTCGGACTGCATTGATCCATAGTTAGTAAGAAGAAAATAAAATATTAATAATGAAATGAAATTAAAAATACTTTATTAGGTGTACAACCTAAAACAAATAACATGATAAACAAAATCCTATTCTTAAGAAGGTACAATGGGCGGTCTAATCGCTTAGAAGCGATATCTTCCAGACAACCTTTGATCTATGTATGCGAGATGATGATGAAGCTATTGCTATCTTAACTAAATCTAACTAAACCTAAATATATAATGTGAACGATGATGATATGTGTAATATATAATGTGAACGATGATGATATGTGTAAGAAAGGAGTAAGTACTGATTGACGAGTGACAGAGGAGAATCGAAACCAAAACCTGTGGCGCCGACCCCACGTAATGTGGGATAAGGTCCTGAAGAGACGATGCATCTTGTAGGTTACCAAATGATGTTTTCTTTCACCGTTTGAAGAACGTGTTGAAGTGTCCATTTTTTCGAGTTCAAAAATCCATTAGTGCACGGCCGGCTTCGAAACTACGACCTCCAGACTGGTAGTCCGGGTACCGTCCACTAGGTTAACAACACTCTGCCAGTACTTATTATTATTATTTTATTTATTTACGTTTTTCTTTACCCGTGACGTAAATAGTACGTGTATGCGTTTGCCTGTTACCATTTATTTCAACGGCACATCCGATTGCGAATCGAAATGCGATTTCTTGCAATCGATTTATCTGACTTCACAGATGGTTCTTAGAGAGATTCTATCAATACGTGACATTCACGTGTATTCCACTCGTCGGGGTTTTCGAATGTTATAAAATACCGTTTTTTTTTCAGGTGTAGTGGAAAGCAAAGGTTGTCTAGTGGGTTCGAACGCGGGGGTCATGTCAGTGGATTTCGACTCGACTGGTGCGTACATCGTCGGCGCTTCGAACGACTTCGCGAGTCGCGTGTGGACGGTGGGCGACCAGAGATTACGGGTAAGTCGGGATCTGCAATGTCCCAATGCAATAACGCAAAACCTGATAATAACTTGATCAGAATTCATATTGTAAAAACGGGAATTTTCACGTACCGCAATATCGATGAAGGCACCGACTCAAGTTTCGACTCATTCCGAGAGTCTTCATCAGAGTGAGTTTCTCCCTCCGCGTCGCGTCCGATAGTGAGTATGTGAAAATTCCCGTTTTTACAATATGAATAGTCAAGTTCACGTTAGTTTTTGGAATAAAGTTGATCAAAATTTTAAGTACGCAGAATCGTCGTAGTTTTTTGTTTTTGTTTTTTTTTTCAAATTAAAATTAATACATTTCTATAATGCCGTGTCTAAAAATAAAAATAAAAATCTTGACCGTGACTTGTCGCATGACGTGCGTCGTTGATAAGATTCGAAGAATATTTTGAAAAAAGATATAAACAAGTATCAATTTTTTATAGTAAAACTAGTTTGGGGTGTCTGGGGTTTTGCGTTATTTCATTAAGTCTCTGTACAATCCTTAACTATTCAACTTTTGAAACTGTCTGGGCTATACGTAGATAGAAAATGATAGATAAATAAAAAATACGAGCATACTTATAGTCCCTTTGTACTTGTTGTGCAAATCTTTATAAAACCCATATCGTATTTAGATATAATGAACATATCGATGACCTCAGTGGCGCGGTAGGCGATTAGACGATATCGTAAAGTTATTTATTGATCTGTAATGTGACTGGTTCTTTCTTTGTCATCTTGTGGCAGCTTGTCCACTGGCGTGGCGACGGCAAAACGGCTGGCGATTTACTATTTCATATTCGTCATTGTATTAAAATAATAAAAAAATGACTACGTACTTACATAGCTTAGTTTTTAACGAAATTTACGGATGGCGGCCTTGCCACTAAAAGCGATCTCTTCCAGGCAACCTTAGGAAAAAGGATATTTTTTATGTAGATCCTGTATAAATAAAATATATGAGTTATATATACATACATAATATAAAAAAACATGAAAAAGCATTATTTCATTATTTTTGAGTGGAGCTCGTCAAAAATACTGGGGACCTTGCATGACGTTTTTTGTGAAAATTAAAACATGCAACATATTAAAGTTGATGAGATATAACCATAACATACACCCGTGACGGTAAGACGGACAAGTGTAGGCTTATAAACAGGGTCCAATTTGCACACTTTCAATATGGAACCCTAAACAAGTTAAGTTTTAAACTTGACGTGCATATCCATCAGCGCACTCTATTTACTTGTGGCGATCAAAGCTATCTGAGAACCATTATTGAAAACATACAAATCGATTGCAATCGCATTGCAATCTGATAAGCCGTTTCGGAGATAATTGGTAACAGACAAACAAATTCTAACGCATATAAAAGCTCCTTACGTCGCGGGTAAAAAATAAGGTACTGAAAATTTTAAACGAGTTTTCACAAGCGCCATCTAGTTACAACTGCAGTGACTCTTACATTACTCGTTTAGTTGTGGTAAAATTGTGAACCCAGCCGTTTCTATGCTATATACTGTGACGAGACAGTTGTGTTGTTCACAAGATGGCGCATACTTCGTTTCATGTAAATTTAGAATTCATTATCATAACTTCAGCTCTGATCACCCACTGCTGGGTATAGGTCTCCTTTCGATTTTGCGGCACTCTATCATGTGTGTCTAGAATCTATGTATGCCCTGCTACTTTGACTTTGTCGCGGTGGACCGGACTTCTTCGACCTGCGGGCCAACCATGATCTCTTAGAGCAATATTAAAACAATATTAAACTTCAATTTCGTACCATGACCTTCAATAAGTAAGCTTACTTTGTTCACTCAAAGCGTACCATGATGTGAGTTTTGACAGCAAGTAATATTGTTCTTACGTCAAATTTAGCATTGATGAAAAAGTTACTATTTCGCGGCGGAAACAATAATGGCCTCGATTCTGTAGTACACTGACTAAACTAAATTTAAACTATCGCTCTCTTTTACTGATAGTGTACGCAAGAAAGAGATAGCTACAATTTCAGTGCCGTGTGCTGCTGTCAAATCAGTTAACGTGCCGCTTTTCTTCGTGTTTATAATCAACATGTTTTGATATCATGACTAAATTTGTATGGAAAACTTAAATCTGACTAATTTGACAGCACTAAAATTGTAGCTATCTCTTTCTTGCTTGCACTATCAGTAAAAGAGAGCGACAGTTTAAATTTAGTTTAGTCAGTTTACTACAGAATCGAGGCCATTTTTTTCAAATAATAGCACAACTAAGCGCTAAATTATTCTAAATTGAAAGAAAAACGAGTTTATTTTCACAATATTTAATACTGAATGTGGTGAATTGGTAAAATATAATTATAGATGGCAAAGGAATATGAATTGTGTTTGGAAGCTGATACCGCTGATAAACACTCTTCTAGGAAGCAACGTCGAAGATCATTGCTTGACGAATGTGATCCCTTGAACTAAGATGAAGCGGAGTTCGTCAAACGATAGAAACCCAACGTATTCTCACGCTGCGAAAATAGTAATCCATGAACCACTTGTAATTCCTTATAGGCAGTGTCTAATACTTAGTTTTAGTCAAAAAAGGTCTTTTGTTTATATACGTATATCACAAAAATACGTATTAAACTTGTATTTAATTACTTTCTGTTGGGCATTTTATTATAATTATATTAATATATATATAAAATCATTTACGAAACAATATTAAACTTGCGCGCAACGTCAAAAGTGATACTTTCCGTCTGACGTAAAAAAAACATTCCGTTTATGGAAATTTTGAAAGTGCAAATGAGATAGATTTACTAGGCTAAATACGACAAAACTTTAGACAAATAAAATTGATTTTAAAGCAACTAAATGTTGGAAGTTGATTTGTAAACGCGTAATTCGGAACGTGTTCCCTAGCAATTGTGCGAATGTGATAACGCTATACAAAATCATGGCTTTGACTCGCTCTTTCTTATGGCAATAATAGATTATCATTCGTTCTTTCAACTCACTACGCAGGAATAAAACAATAATGTTTAAAAAGTTCATGGCACGAATCAAAGTACAAGCTACAAGCTTAAAACCAAACCGCTCCTGAAACATTATGGTTTTGTAAATGGTTGTGATAGGCCTACTGTCCTTGGCCACCAATCAGTCAAGGATTTACTCGCAACGACCAGCACCATAAATTAAAAATGCGTTTCTTAACGATCTCTTCAAGACAACCTTATGTTATTAAAATTTAAATCTGGCTAGTGTCTATTTAATTAACTGACAGATAATAATGATAACACATGCATAATAATTGAGAAGTCAAATATACAGCAATGTAAATAAACAAACACGAAATGATGTACATCAAACGATGTGTTTAAAATTCTCGACATTTTCCACCCACTAAATAATGTTCCTTTCATCTTGCGGAAACGTACTATTTTAACAGCAAAGTAATGAAGCTATTCATAATATCGGATACGTAAGTATTTGAGTATTTTATTGTTTGATTGTAGAGAGTTTGGCTGTTTTTTGTGACTAGTTTGATTTCTTTTGCTGATCTGATTTATCGTCCTATTCGATGAGATGCTATTATTTACAGCCATTTAACTCTGGCTATCACAAGTACTTATACTTAAGGACAAGGGTATAGTAATTGGTATATTTACAGATCTGCGTACTGGATATGATGGAGCGGGAAAGGTTGAGGGGTCTTTTCAGTGTTATAATTGTTCTTGTTATCTGTTTGCCGATATAATGAACTCTTGGGTCTGATCCACCCCTGCGGACGGATGAACCAAGTTAAAATATCTCTACACGAAGTCAAGGGCACTCTGCGATTTTAATATTTTTTGGATGATATCCTCCACTTCAAAAAATATGTTACTCTACCATTAATTCAAATACTCTCTTCTGAATAAAAAAAAACAACGATTTAGAGAAAAGTACCAACTAAAATGTGTACCTTCCGTCCGGTACCTTCTGACACGCAACGGCACAAACTGACGTCCAATTCAGCATTTATTATGCCTAGGCACAAAAACACAGAAGGGAAAAATCAGCGATTCTTAAATGCAATAACGCTGTCTGTCTGTCAGTACGTTATTGGTGTCGAGCGGCGCGGGTCACGAGCGTGTTCTATTAGCGGGTGGTTAGCGTTCGTGATAGCACTTTGATCACTTCCGACGTACCGCGCTCATCCTATTAAGTATTGTTCTTTTAAAACCATCACGACCTTCCGACCGCGCCCTTTTAGGCAATAAATTCAAAGTCAACATTAATCAATTCACTAAAATCACAAGGATCACTTTGAAACATGTAAGGGTTAGAAACAATTTTAATGATCCTTTTACAAAACAATAGGTAAATTTCATCGAATAGGAGCTTATTCAATCCCAAGATTTTTTATTATATAAATAATCCGATTTATTACATTGACGATTTGTGTGTCCTATTTAGAAAGTTTTTTGTTTGATAGGTTAGAATCCAAAGTAAACGGGTACGAAATACGTAATGTGTTGTACGCATCATCTTCTTGTCCTTATTCCACTTACTTGTATGGTAATAGAACTCCATGTGTAAGAGTTGGTCCGGGAAAGTACTATCACCGTACCTATTCCTGCTGATATCAATAATGCTTGCATTGCTATGTTCCTGTTTGAAGGATGCCGTGAAATTACAGGCTCATAAGATTTTTATTCCAATATGTTTTAGGGTCGGCAACGCGCCTTTTTTCAGATCACTCTATCAATAAAAATGCATGCCGATTTTCTCACGATGTTTTACTTTGCCGTTTTGAGTACGCCTTAATGCGTACATAAATGTAACAAAAATTTATTATAAGTACGAAAAAGAAGTGTTATAAAACTTATACAACAAAAACAAAATGTTACCTACACCATTCGATCTAATAATACTAACTAGTGACTCACACGTCCCAGTATTATTCAGAACGATAGATGAACATTTGAAAACTAATCAGCATTACTTAGAATAAAAAGCAGGCGGCCCTTGTTGGGCCGAGAGTTCAATGTTAGTTCAATTAAAGAAAAAAAAGCTTTTTAGGTAGACATGGACGACGCTGTGAACTATTGTATAAATTTAATGTCTTTTAACTTTAATTGAGGAATTCCAATATGCGTCGATTGGAGCGTGTCCCATGGCGAAATAGAGCTCTTTTGCCTTCACAAGTTTACGTACAAACAGTTTTGATTTCAAGTTTTGCTGTCCGATTTTATTTGAATAGCCTTCATTCAAGTAAACACGCTAAGCGTTCCAATGGACCAGTTAAAGGATGGTGAAAGGCCTTCCCACGTAAAACACAAAAGCACTATCGCATCAAATGTAAATATCATATCGATGATATCACGGTTCAATATCTATAAGTGATGCCGTTCGCGTGCCGCCCACGTTAATGTATATTTTGCTCTCATCATGAATCCTTATTCAAACATACAATCAGGATCTGAACGTCAACAAATTGGAGAGACCGCCCACTCATTTACTGACCTGACATTGCATTCAAATAACTGGAACGAACGGTTAAGTAAATTTTGCGCGTACTTATTTTGAGAGCAGGTACAATTTAGTTTTTTATCTCGATAATAACCGGCTTAAAATCATTCCATGCTTTTAGTTTCGGTTGATTTTAAAAAGTAGAATAGCCACGGTGACACAAAATGTTTTCGTTAAACCTATTTAGTCTGTTAAGCCAACTTAAACCTTTTTAGTGCTTCTATACATTGGCTATATCAACATTCTAAGATTCCGAATCGGTCATTCTATACCATATAGGTGTCTTCTAGGATCACGAGAGAGATAATGACGAGAAATGTTGGAATAAAAAACATTTGTTTCTGCAAAGATACAATCTTAATGACAACACAGTCACACTATCGATTTCACTAGAACGTGATTGAGCAGATGTGTTATGTTTTTCCGGCCGCTTATAGTGTAGAAAACAAGTCTAAGATGTACTGATTATTTTTAATTGAATTGCATAAATTTTCATGCATATTACAATTTCAAAATTATCAAAGTAAATATAGAGTCGCTTGTCAGTCACATGTATTACACAAATATTATTACTAGCCACTGCCAAATGGCAAAAGCTAGTAAATAATATATTCTTATTGTTTTACCGTGGTATTCGGATAAAAATTAGCCTATGTGTTATCTTAGGCTACGAACTACACATATTCCATCCAAATCGGTCCAGCCCTTATGAAGATTATCAGCAACAAACATGCAAACTTTCGCATTTATAATACTAGTAGGATACCGCGTAGTATTGATTCGTGTGGCCTGCAACAATGTTTCTCATGAAATTGAAATGTCGTTACATCCATTTCTATACTAGGTCCACGTTTAAGCTCATCTCAGTTTATTTTCGCTTTGCGAGCCCCTGCGTGGTCGCGATCAGTCAGGACCGATCGCGATGCAAATAAGTGCACAATTTGCGACGCCAATATCCGTAACCGGCGCCAACCAATCGACTTATAATGACCAATCGAATTGCCGTAAGCACTAAGTACCTACGCCGGATGCGAGCATCTCGTATTGAAGTCAAATCACATTTCAGAACACGGAAGTGTACATTTTAAACAATTTTATGTCTCAGCGTCTACTTAAACAAATTGTTTTTTAAAGGAAATGGAAATTGGAATATTTAATTAAAAAATGAATGTAATACAAGTTCTCATGATAAGCACGTCGCTCTTAAATGATAAACTTGATGTATTTTTCTGTTCATTTGTCGTTACACCGGTTTTTTATGGTCACCTTACGTTTGATCAGATTGATGTTTGATTCATATAACCTAAACTAACCACGGTGGCGCGGCGGGTGAGTAGCCGGCTGAGATGCAAGAGATTCTCGCGTTGGGACAAATGTTTGCATGTTCTGCAAATATTTGTTTCGGGTCTGGGTGTTGTGTGTACTCGTAGTTTCAGATACCCATGACACAGGGAATCCTTATGTGGGGTCAGGACAATGGATGTGACGGTTAGGTGTTTATTATTTGTATATGTATTATTATTTCCCTTTATTTATTAAGAATCTCAGGCTTATGCCTGGAACCTTTACAGAAAGCCCAAGCGAACACTAAGAGGCCTTTTTGTACAATACATTATCATGTAAAAAACGTAATCTTATTATTATAAGTATTGACGAAAATACCTTGTTATTATTTTCATAAAGTGCAATTTGATGTCGCGGCTCACTCACTCTTCTCATAAAATATGTTTTCTGATACAGCTAGAGTGTTGCATGTCACGTAATAAATTACCGCACACTCGGCAAAATTTAGTGTACTTAGATAAATAACGATATTCACTATACCTACCTACTTTTGGTTTTCGTTTTATCACCTAGGTTTTAGGATTTTAACTTGAGGAAGCTACCAGGCCGATGTTTGGGCAAGATAATTTAATGGCTCTACAATGAACTTTATCAACCAAACTTAAAAAATGTCAGGACCAAGTTAGAGTTGTCATTTTTTTTAGTTAGTTTGATGTGTCAAGGGATGTGTCTTTTGAAAATCCTGGGAGTTTAAATCTCTCTCTGAACGTATAATCCCTAGGATGGATGTAAGTGGATCGGCACTGACAACTTCAGTCGAAAGCAGATTTTAGGCCCAACCGGAATCGGTTCAACTCTAATACTCGATTTTATCTTTGCGACATGCATTTTTGTAGAACTCCGTTACTTTTCACTGATGGTCATCTACTTATTGTGTACCAGAATCTGCAGCTTTTTTCTCCAGTTCAGCTTTAAATTATACAAGTTAGGCTTCAAGTTCTAGATCTAGGCTTATACATTTAATTTTGCACAGTCATCTTCAATCGTTGGCTGCGTACATCTAGGCAACAGTGTTAAAGGTATTTTTTGAACGTGCATCTCATGCTATGGCACATAATTATCAAATTAAACGTTCTCGGCATTTCTACTTAAACTTACGTGGAATACAAAATTCTTAGAAAACGTTTCTCTTAAATATTCAAGTATACGAAAGGTTGCTATTGTCATCGTTTACTTTCCTTTCCAAACGAAAGTGCGTCCTAGTTCGTATTTTAAAAGTAGATTCAATGCACATCTGCCACCACAATGCTATCTAGACATTCAATTTATTCCATCTCACCACTAATGTTTACTTAATGGCACTCATTATTAAAATCAGGGAGCAGTTGTGGTACGAGTATGTCATTCAATCTCATTCATTGCATTTTTCATCGGTATCGGTCTTTGCATTCCATCAACAGATACGAACTAGCAACATTCTTATTCTAACTATTATTTTAATCGCATTAGATATTTGTTAAGCAGGTCTTGCAATATTTTATGGGGCACTCAAAGCGGTGGATAAAATCACCACCTTGTTCTTTCATGTGATTCGAAATACAGGAGTATAAAAAAAAAGGTTTATCTAACAAGAACTTGCCATAACTTTCCAAGGACATTCCTTGTTTGGAATAAGTATTAAGCATAGGCTCTAATATATCCGTTCCACTTGTTCGATACTTGGCAGTCGTCGATTTACTTTATTTTTTCTCGAGTTGTTGCGTGCGCTTTCTCAAATCCGGTGGCCTCTGTCAATTCTCTTTTATGAATATTTCATATTTGTAAACATCTTTTACCACAATGTTGTATTCAGTATTTGAATTTTATAGCCGTATGAAAATAGCTGCTATTGTCAAAGTGCGGTATTGTAGGAACATCCGCCCATGCCATTTCATCCTGTCAGGCGGGAAATAATGTTACATTACGACTTTTGTTTGATGCTTTCTGAGTATGCGTGTACGTGTATTGTTTTGTTAACAATAAAATTGTTAATTCCTTTAATAAATAAAACGTTAGCTTGACTACGAACTTGCGTGGCAAATGTATTAGTGCATCTAGGTCTTTGTCGATACCTAAATAATCTAGATAATACTTAACTATAGCAGGTTCATACTTTCATTTGGAATTTGTGCTAATTTAGTGAAACGAGATGGTTTTTGTCTAATCATTTGGCACCCTACGCATTCTATAATTTATATAATCAGTAGAGATAGTATTGGTAGCGGCGATGGACTTGCAACCACGTACCTACTGAGTATGATCTGAGGATGTCCACCATCATGCGGATGAAGTCGTGAGCGTAGGAGAGCCATTTGGTCTAGGCCAATGTACTATCACTTCTCCTCCCACACTCCAGCCAGTCCTAAAAGCTATTATTTGACTGTATTTTGAATAAAAATATAAGAATTCCTTTATTCAAAAGTTCATTCATTAGATTAAAAAAGTACACTTTTCTTTTAAAATCTACTCATATTCGCCAAAGTTAACCTCTTTATCGAATCGGAAAAGTGGTTAACTTTGGCAGCATCAGTACAAACCCTCAACATTCTTAGAATTTTTCTATCAAGTCTATAAATTACCTATTCAGTAAGCACAACATAAATAACTATTTGAATGTAGAAATCACAAACACTTGTCATTGTTTTAGTTAGCTTTAATACGTGCAGGTATGCACCGGTCTTTTCTTTCCAATACCTTCGACCGCAATCTAAATCTTTGAGAAACACTAGTCAGAACCGTATTCTTTGTTGCATGGCTACTAATGGTCGCGTTCGCGAAGTCGGCACGTGTGTGCTGTCGCGTGCCGAGTTGCAGATACTATCTCGGCCACGAATGCGACTTGAGCTTTGCCCCTTCACACGTGATTGTGCGAACCTAGCTAAAGATCCATCGCATTGATGTGTGCCGTATCTTGAACACGGACTGGTCAATGTGGCATGCGGCCTTTTCATGCGCCGTGCAAATATTTGCACGCTTTTAAATAAGATTTGCTAGCAAGCTTGCTTTTTATGTCAGCTAGATAATACTAGACATTTTCACACATCGTCATCTAGCCCCAAAGTAAGCAGAGCTTTTGTTCTGGGAACTAGATGACTGATAAACTAATTATATATATCATCATCATCATTAGCCTATATTAGTCCACTGCTGGACATAGGCCTCCCCTAATGAGCGCCATAGCGCCCTGTCTTCAGCTTGTCGCATCCAGCATCTGCCTGCAGTCTTTCGCTTTTGTAGTTTTTTTTAATATATTACATATACAAAACACCTAGAACCGAGACAAATATTTGCAGATCAAACAAATATTTGTTCCGTGGCGGGAATCGAATCTTGCTTTCTTTTACTTCTTGTCTTTTATACTCTGTATTATGTTAATCATACATTGTATTATAACTAATTTATGATTATGTTCTCTTTTCTACGGATAGAGGAAATTTTATAATAAAGGAAATATTTATAGGATGAAGGATTTTTAGTAGGTAATGAAACCATAAAATATATTTGATCTTTTATTTTTAAGAAATGAAAATTCGGACGGAAATAGTTTTAAAATATTGTTTAGTCTCACAGTACTTTATTAATATTATTTTAACTTTCAAGGCACTACTTTTCCTCTTAGTAAACATTTTTATATAAACAAGCTTTTATAAAGGATGGTATTTGTTTATAAAATTTAAATAGTTATACATATTGAATGATAGATTATAAATAAAAGCTATCCTAAATTAAATAAATTACGATGTCGGGACGGCCGTCAAACCAACGTTTCTTGACTAAGGTCGCACGTTCGGTTATCTACTTAAGGTACTGAAATGTTATTTTTACTTATCACTAGATATCATTAAAATCAGGCTTACTCTACTTCAAGAGAATATGGTACAATACGGAATCGGAGTTCTGCAAACAAACGTCCGATAGTAAAGTGATCGAATGAGCGACGTGATCTTGATAACGAGCCACGGCCGCTGTCCCGCCGACGACTCCGGAGATGGGGACAAGCGAGCGATCTCGTGCATTCTCACATTCAAGCGTCATGCCGACGACTTCACACATTCATCCACACTCGCGCACGCTCTTATGGTCGTCCCCGTCTCCGTGTCGCGCGCATCCGCGCATCTCGCCCGTACGTAGCGTATGGCGCGGAAGCGTTCGGACACTATCAATATTGACCTCTGTCGGTGTCCTGCATTCTACGAAGACGGCGTGAGCTTGATGGAATTTTCACGGCCTTCGCGGATGAGGCTTCGACCGAGGTTTTTAAACTAACGAAATAAACTACTATTGCGGATGCCGATCACGTCGACACGCCTTCTATTCAGAAGTGCCTCTGGTGCGCACGGGAAAAACTGGCATCGTAGACTTTGCACAGGGCGGAGGGCGCGTTCGGTCCGGGGAGGAGCTCGGCGGCCTTGGCGGCGGCGCGTCGTCTCTGCCAACTGCAGGTCCACGCGGCGAGGACGACTAGCTGTGCCGCTAGGAAGGCAGCCGCTGCGAGCATCGCTCCAGCGGTATTCACACACGTCACGTCGGTCTCTCTGATATAGACGGAATCCTCGGTCACATTCTTAGCCCGTTGCTTGTCGAAGCCGAATTTGTCTGTGATCTGGATGGTCTGCACCAACAGCATGTCATCGGTGGGGGCGGCTGGGGTGGATCGCCTCTTCCTGCGTCCGTAAGACATGACTGAGCGGAGTTCGTTCGGGCCGCCATCGCATTGCACGGGCTCGCACGTCGGCATGCACGGGGTGACCAGGGCGCGGAATTGCACAACCTCCGATGAAGGAAACTTGAACGCGTCGAAGGTGGATAACAGCATCTATAACATAACGCAATTTAACTCTATAATTCCTTTCGACATCCTCAATTACGTGCTGTCCAATCACCATTAACATAAATTATAATTTCATAATGGAGGTTATTTATTTTACTATCATCGTAAAATATCACATTTAGGTCGGATTTTCTCATTATCTAAATTATAGGAAGAACTATTTACTATAGAAATCATTCATAAACCGTTACCAAATTCTTTCTAATAACAGTTAAGTACAGGAAATTTGCGATTTATTACCTTTCCGCTTGGCGCTGCCTTGTATAAAGGTCCCATAATGAAATGTTCTGTGGGACAACCATCGCTATCGATGAGAGTGATTTCGCTGGAGTCGACACCGTCCATAGCAACAAGTTCTCGTACGAAGATTTCGAATGGAGAATTCGGGTCCATAATCTCGAATCGTAGAGCCTTTTGAACAAAAATATAATTAGAATCTATGATGTAAGAATTAATCCTATACTTTTAAAAGTAAATTCAAGAATGGATATGTCACTCACCAAAGGATCTCCGACCTCAGCCGAAGAGATGGTATCGTCACCATTTCTGTCGGTAATCCTCATGGCTACATTGGGAGAGTCGACAATGACCTCCTCTGAGATACCGGTCTGGATATCTCCATGGATTCCGAGATCGACCTCATTGGCCACTGTCTTGTTGGTCAAATCGTATTGGCATGTAACAGCTAAACCGAGATCAGAAGATGTGACGATGGTATCGTGATGTTGAATAACGACATCGTTGAGGTATCTGAAAGTAGATTTTATGAATTGTTATTGGTTCCAAATTTGATGGATTGCATTGACTAAATTTCCATTCGCAGATAATCATTTACCTTCCAAGACCGTTTTGCTTGACGTTGCATTCGATGTTGTTATAACCCATATGAAGTTCAAACTCAAGACTTTGCTGTACGTCGACGACACAGGAGTTTGGACTGCCCTTGGCGTAGATCTTGCCGTCGAACAATTTGGAAGTTTGGATTTTCGCTACCATGTCGCCGGCTCTGCAGTCGATAGACACGTTGTAGCAGGAAGATAGTTCATATGTGGCAGCTTCGGGGACTTCTAAATAAGGATCCTGTAATGTGTTCAAGATTTATTGACTGCTCTTAAACCTTAATAATTTTGATGACCAGTTTTGATATGTGATCGAGCTACTAAGGATCTTCGAGTACTTGGACAATCCGGCTTTGACAAACATATATGCATAGAAACATGTGTGTATGGTCATAGACACACACTACACACAATGTCTCTAGGTATGTAGGTTGTTCAATAGAATTTTGGAGTTCGAATATGACGGCACGGCGCGACGCGGAAGGAGAAAGTCGCAACCACTCACCCTGATGAAGACTCTCGGAATGACTCGAAACTTAGTCGGTGCCTTCACCGATAGTGCAGTACGTGAAAATTCCCGTTTTTACAATATGAATAGTCAAGTTCACGATAGTTTTTGAAATAAAATTCGAATATGACCTTAATCGATAGGCTTTGAACTATGGGGTCGCGAGATCGCTATCTCAGTTCGTGGCGAACTACTAGTTACCTGAATGTCAGCAAGGGTAGCCCTAGAGTGGTGAGAAAGGCGGCACACATGATCACCGGTGTCGCCATGATCGTAAGAGTGACAACGGAACGGCGAATTCAAACACAATTCACGGCATTCTTCAATGGTCTGGACGTCTTGATAAACAGAGTCCACGGTCTTTAGAATGCGACCGCCCATCTTTTTGAACTCGCATAACTTAGTTGGCTCTTCCACGCAGTTGTTTTCCAGATAGTCCGTGTCTGCAAAAAACAGAAATGTTGTTATTTCGAACTAAAATAGGTCCGATTAATAAAATGTGTGATCTAATTGTACCTTCATTAGGCTGGAATGCATTGGTTCCCGCTAAAGTAATACGGTCCATGTTCGACAGCACGCAATCCCCAGTTTTATTATTGTAGTTCGCTGATCTGCAACAATGTTCACGCGGTTTAACAGCAGCCATGTTTTTGTTTTCTTTTTTCATTGTGTGAACTTTCCCAAAGAGTTAACGTGGAGTTAACCTCTTTATACAAATACAAGAGCTACTATGTATGATTTATTCCGATTTGCTCGCTGATGGACAGTTATAATAAATGAAAATAAAAACAAACATGTTTTTAAACAGCTTGCAGCTAAAAAAACATCCGGCACTGCATTACAGTGTACCAAGTCCAAAAAATCTGAATAAACTTAGATGGTTAAACACAATTTTTGTTGTACACAAATGTTGTACCTCATTAATATGTGATAACACATTTATGTTTACCATCAGAACCAAGCCTTACAAACGTAAGAACTCTTCCATCTTATATGGGAGTGGAATCTTTCAATTAAACCATTATAATAAAACACTTACTTTCGGCATTGTCATGACCTGTCTCAATGGCTTTATACTCAACTTGATCTTTTGTTTACATACAACTCGATGTTAGTTTCAATTATATTGACTTCACAGATTTTATTTCTTCAGCCTTCAATCCCAAACCCACGACGCTTATGTATCATTACACTCTGCATTTACGGGAGATTTTACGGTATAACTTTATGTATTCTTCTAATATTATAAACGTGAAAGTTTGTGAGGATGGATGTTTTTGTCGATTTTGTATGCTTATTTGACTCAATGTACGACTGTAATGTAACATTGTCAATACATCCTCATGACTGTTTATTACCTACATCACGTAGGAGATGTCTAGTTATTGTTTATTATCTATTATCATTATATTATAGATGATGACAATGTTGCCGTATGTAACGGGCCTCGGGGACTTACAAGAAAACATTTAACTCTATGATTGCAAGTATTCCGCTACTGGACGAGCCGTTCTATTCATTACTATACTACAAGTAGCGGCAGCTTCATCGCATAATAATTACACCAACTACCTGCAATTTGCCAGGTTATAATATCTTCCTCGTGTGCTCACAACCTCACAAAAAGCTACCTTATTATACGGTGGAACTTTATGTACTTTCCATATTGACAGGAGAGCAACAATTTCTGAACAAAGTTTACATTACTTTACTCTGGAATAAATGCATTCTGCGTCTACATTAACTATCATGAAGCGACAGCCACGGTGGTCTCAGTTGGCAAAGAATGGACCATTTATGATCTATAATTTCTATTACTTGTAATTTAAACTCTTAGATCTTCCGATACGCCCTAAAGCACAGCTAAATACAGAGAGATACAAATGGTTTGTGTTGCATTGTATTTGTTTCTATTGTTTTGCCATGGCTGATTTAACTGGCGCACCTTTGAACTCTACAAAATAAAAATAAAAATATTAATTTGAGTATGAATACAATTTTGTAAAAACGGAGTCGATTATTCAAGAGCTTTTCCGAAATGAAGAAAAAAGATCAAAAAAACAACTGCAATCTACTCAGACTATTACTCAGACATACTTATGCAGTTTTAAGTAATTGTGTCAGTTAAGTAGGAAGCGATAGGGTTGGTGCCAACCGCACAGCCTCTCTCGTTTCGGTGCCACGTCCGGAAAAATTTAGCCAAATGTCGTGACCGCCGAGGATCGCGATGTGCGCCGCCCGGGGTGCGCCGCAACCGGCCTCAATGGCGATACCAACACGTGAACCCAACGGTACAAGTGTCGAAGCTAAATCGCGCATTCCTCAACCGTGATCGACGTTAACAAATTTAGCAAAAAGTTTTTTTACCCAAACGAGCTAGATGGCTTATTGTTTTCGATACGCTGATTTTCTATTGCCATGTTATCAATAGTCAATTTAGAAAACATAGATATGAGTACGTATTTGGATTGAACTAACAATCGGACATGCTGGAGCAACTTTCTCCTTGTAGCTTGTCAACATCAGAGGCCTATGCGAATGGCACATGGAGAGATCTGCATTTTGTATTCTAAACAATGCTATATATATCGCAAACTTGTGTTTGGATAGAAGTCAAAATTTATGAGAATTGGATAGGAATAGGATCACGGATTTGCAATTCAGTTACCTGGCCGGACGCACGTACCGCACGCATTCAGAAGCAAATTAGCGCTACTAAACCAACATCGTTTGTGAACCGCGCTATCTTGACCCGAACACGCCAACGGAACTACGTGTATCGAATGTGAGATGCAGACACTATTTATGTTAATGGTAGCAAAAACCTTACAAGGAAATAAACACAATAGGACAGTCTTGTCTCGCTGCATTAGACGCCTGAGACGTAAGCCGTGCAATTGGCCCCTGTTTTGTATATAATGCTTGTTGGCAGAATTCAGTAACGCAATGGATATCAGGAAGAGGCCGTGACTTATCTCCTGAATTGAGCGGAAAAGATGTACCTCCATCTAGGGCAACTGGAACGGTCTGCCTTCGTTATCGGCTTATCTGTGTATTGAGCTGATATCGGGGTTTTAATGAGAGCGTTTGTGCGGAACATTAAACATGTAAATAATAATCGTAAAGTCAAAGCTCTGTTTGGACGTTCGTATTGTAATAAGCATGATTCACTAAAGCTAGGGATGTAACTGTACTCGTTAAGCACAATACTGAATCAGTCACTGCATGATAACATCGGATTGAAGGGAATAGAACCATGACCTTATGCAATACCTCTGTGTTCATGTCTTGTTAGTGCAATTGTGTCGGTTTGTATCAGTGTCAGTGTGCTAATGTTCAGAAATGAGAAGGTTCCTACTTTATTTACATTCTCTTAAATCATAATGCTTCTTTCCTCCTGTTGATAATTGATTGATATTATTCGGGATCTATGAACTGTTATTGCTATGTACTTATTATATTAGCTTTACAATAGTTCATAAAACAATGTGGAAAATCCTATTTACTGTTTTAATTAAAGTGCCCACAGGTCGACTGTAATTAACGTTTCTCTTAACTGTGCAATACCACCTCAAACAATGATGACTATTTGCTCGTTAATTGCTAGATATTCTAGGTTGTATAATCTCTTACAGAATAAAATTATCGAACACCCAAATTACTGAAAAAAAAACTGTTTCATACTTGACGTTCCTATTGTTAATAATTTTTGACATCTAAAGGTTTCCCTTCCTACACTGTTTAAATGATAAATTGTATATTATTCTTTGGTAAATAAACAAACAACTGGTAATATTGCAAGCACTAATACTGTTTAAATGAGTGGATAGTCGCGCACAGGTCGCGTCGAGGGCAACAGAGCTTGCGGGTCATTCATGTTTCACTCCGCCCATACCGCGCTCCACTTTGTACATTTCTTCGAAGGCGATGTTTTAATTTATTAATACCACAAACACTTCCTTGTCTTGAACAAATGCAAAAGTCTCGGTTTATGTTCACAAAATTAGATTATGTTATGAGAATAGAATAATCATTCCCTTTCCTGTGGTATTTGTGCTTTCGGTGTTGGTAATTTAAAGTTATTGCGTTGTTTGGAATGTATAAATCGTTTTACCTTTTTCTATACTAATATTATAAAGCGGAAAGATTTTTTGTTTGTTTGTATCGAATAGGCTCCGAAACTACTGAACCGATTTTAACCATTTTATCACCAAATGAAAGCTAAATTATCAGAAAGTAACATAGGCTATATTTTTTTTTAAATAGAGATCCTTAAGAAAATTTCATTAAATTATTAAAGTACTTATTATTACTTACAAAAAAGTCCTGGAGGGAATATATCTAACTATGATAGTTAAGCCACAATAGCAGCTATTGTGTTCTAAAATTTAATTAGATCGCCGGTAGAAACAAAAGTTGGTTACATTCGTATCATTGTATTAATTCTTATTCAAATAAATGGTTTTATCGTCAAGGGTATTTATGTAGCAGTAAAATACTTTTTAATTCATTCGAATCGGACTTTTAAATTCGAAGTTATGACGAGTATAAAATCGAAACTTACGCAGGCGAAAACGCGGGGCGCAGCTAGTTTTTAATAATGCTTGACATTTTTTACACAGCATTATTTAGCCAATCATCATCATCACGATTGTGTTTCATTTAGGTAAGGTTATTTCGTTTCCTGGATTGGATAAACGAGATGCAACTTTCTCTTGGAAGTGGACTTAAAATCAAGAATCGGGAATAGACATGATTTCAATAAATTCTCACCGCTTCCTTCTATTGTGGTTTTGAGTCGATGCATAAATTCTACATTTATGCTCATGAGAAAAATAGCGACTTTAGCACCCATTGTTTGTCTATTTTATTGCTTCTGGGAAAACGTATTACTATCAATAAAACTGTTTTTGCGTTTCGTGCTTAAAAATAATTGCCGTTTTTAAGTTTGATAATATATGTTTTGAATGTACCTACATAATTCAATGCAAAGCTTGATCAGATAACGTTGCATCGGAAACAGAGACATGACTGGACGTCATAAAGCTTCTCAGTCGGTATCTTCGTTAATCTATAAGACTGTACTAACCTGCAAACAAACTCGTTTTCACCGAGGCAAAGGTCAAGGCACATCTGCCTGGAGCCGACTACATGGGTCTTCTTGGCTTGGGCCTTGAGGTTATACCCACGGACACGGTCGAAGCACCACGCTCGCTCGCACGGCCTTACGCCGAGACAAGACTTTTGCGCGTAGATTGTGAACACGGGGAACTGAGATTTTGTCAGTGCACCTGCGAATAAAAGTTCCCGAAATTAAGTTTCTGTTTTCTAATTACAAGTTTTGCCTAAAATTATATTTTACTCACTGATGACTTTAAATAATGACGGAAATGTTTTCTGTCCTGCTACTCTCGTATTTGTAAATTGTTAATGCTACAACCTGACGAGGGTATCATCACTTTATAATAAAAACATGAGCGAAAGGGCGCTGGTTGTCATCATTAAAATAGTTCTAACTCACGTGTTCTGTGTAAAAAGGTGTTCAACCTTAGGGAATTTGAAAGTCTGCTCACTGACACACCTAGCTATTTGTGGCTCAGTATTTTGATCTCTGTGCCTGTTTCTTCGAATAAAGCCTATACCTAAATCTTGATTCGATATAACCCTATTTTTTATACCTTGTATAAAAAATATAATATTCATTTTATAAATTCATTCATTCATTTCATTAGTTATTAAGTACTAACCTAGTTTTAAATTATACTAACAAAATGGACTAATGTGTCTGAATAAATAAATTTATTATTATTATAAATCGCAACTCATAAAGCCATTAAGTTTCATACAAACTGATGTTTAAAAAACAGAGGCGCTTCTTGTAATTAACTCACAAAAAACCTCACACAATTGACGAGCGCCTGTTATTATGCTCAAATTATCGACCGCAAACTGTTCATAATTATGAGGTCAAGGCACGTTCCACTAACGCCCGTTTAAATACGCCCGGTCAAGTTTTCCTTTTCGCGGTGAGAGTATTTTTTTCCCAATATGGTCTGATGACTGAGCGCAGTAAGCCGTTATTGACATTCAAATGATGTGTTGAGCAAAAAATCGGAACGCTTGGCTTGTGAGCTCACACCTCTATGTCGGACAATCGAGAGTATTGACGCATTACCGTGCCACCTGCTATGTGTGTATGTGCCCCAGTTTGCGCCTGCATCTATTTGTGCCGTTATTGTTAGTTTTTTACACCTGGGTGTTTATTATAATTCTCTTCATGGTGTCGATCGATTAAGTCGTGCTCAATAATTCTTATTGGATGCTACCATTGATTCATACATTATTAGCCCGTCAGTTTTCATCAGCGTACAAAGTGGTGGTTAGATAAAGCATTGGCGGTGCAGATTAAATCAGGTGTTATTTCCGGCGCGCAAGTTACGATCGCGATTATAGTTTCTTAACCCTTTGAGGACAAGATTGACTTCCCATTAGGGATTGCATCTAGTTCTGGTTCGCGTTATTGAAGTGAATGCAACTCACCGGGCAACTGATCAGCGTCTGAGCTAAAAAGCACGCAGAGTCCTGTCTCATAGTTGACGGCGCGACAGGTGTCGTTGGCCTGGCATTGCTCGAGGCAGTCGGTCAGCATCAGCGTGCCGGGGATGTCGTCCAGTATGTGCGACGGTGCTGAGAATACGTATCTGTACAAACAACGTAAGACATGATTTAAACATTTGCTACAAGTATAATTTTTAAATGGATCTCTACTAAATCTGGAAATATTAATACGTAATACTCATAAAACCGCCTAAAAGAGTTAAAAGTAAAATATTCCCTCTTAATATTAATATAATTGTTTAATAATACTAATACTGACTGTTTTCTATTTATAATTTGACGTATCTATTTACAAATAGAAATGTAGGTATATAGGTAGTATATCAGTCATGTAGTTCTCATAACACAAGCTCTGCTTACTTTAGGGCTATATGATGCTGTGTGAAAATGTCCAGCATTATTTATTTTATTATATTTATTCTAAGTATTTATTTCATTTATCTTGAACCTACAACGGCTTGGAATAGGGCTGCGACGATTGATCTCTGCGATATCTCTAAGTCACTTAAGGACGGCGCTTGTTAAATCACTTTCTTTACTTATCTCGCGAGCGATGTCAGATCTCGATAGGCATCATTTCTCGTTCAGTTAAACGTTCAGTTAACTTCGACTTAACAATCTTAATCACCTACTTATGCAATTATCGGTCACTACTCCGCTAATTCTTCTATAACAGTTCTTAATACGATATTTTGCGCTCAAAGCGCTTGTCCACTGCGTCCCGAATACGAAAAAACACAGACTGAGAAAGCTTGATCTTCGAGATTGTGCACTACATCTGGTTCAAATAGAAACTGCAGATGCCGCTTGTAACATCGCAACACGGGCCTTGTTGACTGATAATGCCACGCGTGCGTTCTGCTTCTTCCATCGAAGGCTACGGTGTGGAAATGTTCGGATAATAAAACGGATTTCGGATTTTTATCAAATCGGGTCGGATGTAGTGTACAAGCGCTCTCAGATATTATCGAATTGCAATTCTTACCCTGTGACAAGCTCAAATCCGATCATCTCGGAATCACATTCTTCTAGCGAGTTGGCGGGGGCAGATGGCGCTGACGCTCCACTGGGTGCGGATGGCGGAATACCTTCCGATGCTGTCTCAGGAACGACCGCTGGCTCTTCCGAGTCAGCGGCTGCGGCATCCTCGGACTCCTCTGGTTCGGTATCTTTAGGTGCAGGTGGAGGCGCTCCAGGATTCTGGTAATCCTGCGGCGCTGCTACCACCACTGGCTCGGGCGATCCTGACTCCACGGCTAAGTTATCCTGTGGCGGTGCGTCGACGGCAGATCTCAAGGTCCCCTCGAATTTTTTCGCCGCCTCTGCCGCGCACGCTACTAACACTAAACTAAGTAGCAGCCGCATTGTGTTTTCTGATAGGGGCCGTGGCAACATTCGTTATCTGTAACAAAAGAAAATCGACGATAGAAAAACTTTCATTGGCAATTTAAACAATTTAATTGTATGGGAAGTTTAAGATTTATTGAAGCACGTAAACTGCTCAGCACGCAACTGACTCCATAGGTGTAGAGTGAAATAGTTGTGAATCTAACGGCCATATCAGACGCCATCGTCTGTGTCGCGGTTAACTTTGAGATGCGTTATACCGATTTGTAGAGACATATGTTGTTTTCTTAGCGACATCTGCTTTATCTTTAATCTATCGGCATGCCTATGTAATGTCGCCATTTAGGCTCCATTGACACTTTATCTCTATTACCACTCAGCGATGATCTTATTTATGTTTATTTGCAATTGATGCTTAAATCTGCTTATCTATCACTATAAATGAAACCGAAGAGTACTTCTCGTAATATTATCTGATTTTATTAGCGTTGAGTGCTGCCTTTTATTGCTGTAACGCTACACTGCACTAATAAATCTTATCCACAAGATATAGTGCTTATATTATAATGTTAAAACTAGGCCCGCGCTTACAAATCATATGAATGTGAAAACATAGACTGTAATATCTGTAATTGTACTTTGCATCATATTTTTATTGAAATACACGGTTGCTTTAATCATGCTAAAAATATAACGTTATTTCGCACCGTGCAACGATGGTAGCTAAACCCAGATAGTGCACTAAGGCTATAAAAAACTAATGAGAAATCGCTTCCGCGTATCCAATTATTTCATACATTTTGGAGTTGGGAGTCACTCAATTTGCCTTTTATGAACATAGAAAATAATAATGAAAACTAATTTCGTAAAATAGCACAACGTAAGTGTACGTGAATGTTTTTGTAGAATGGCAACAATATGCGAATAGATGATAGGATGCTGCATTATGCTCAGATCACGTTCCACGCACAATGTTCGCGTAACGGTCGCATCTCGTCGCGTCCACTTCGTGCTCAACGGTACTACCTATTCCTATTTTATTGTTAAAATGTATTGGACACGCCCGAAAAAAAATTACAAATTGTTTATTGTCAGCCATTGAACGATCTATCTGTAGCTTTCTGTGTATTTTTTATAGCTTTTGTAGCATAACGATATATGGTAGCATCATTAAAACCGTACAATTACATATTTCTGTAAAAAAAAACTATTGATAGTCTATCTGTGGACCTATTACTGACGATAATTGTATTTATACGTGTTCGATGTCAAATGGAGCCTTCATAAAATCTAATCACGAACTGTTGAAACAGTTACCTCAATGTACGGATCATTAATATAAATAAGTTAATAGAACTGCTTTCGATTCATTACCGCACCTCCCCCGGGGTCTATACGCTTGTTTTTACAAGTTAATATTGACCATTTGTTTGGTATATTAAAGAAACAATATTTCCTGATGTTATCCCACGTTATGAACGTCAAAGTGGAAAAAAAAACTTTAAAAAAAAAAGTAACTAACATAAGCGAAAAAGAGTACACAAAGGTTTTAAACCGTATGAGCGCAAGGCCCCTTTATCAAAATAATTTAAAACTAACAAACCTTCTCTCCTCTAGTTGTGGGAAATATACGAAACGAGCACCACAAAATATCATTATTGTGTTAAAATGTTTTAATGCGCAATGTTTTAATGTTATTTTATGTATATTTGTGTGCAAAATCGCGAGAGCAGCGTTGTAATTTCTTGTTATAATATGTTTTATTTGTAGCTGTAAATACAAAAAGTATTTTTAGTGTTACTAAATTTTATATGGTACTTTATATGCGGTTGTTTGAATTTACACTGAATGAAATATTAATGATTAATGTTATTACACGGTGCCTACAGCCTCGGCTAGACCGAAGCAAACGCATGTTGAATGATACACCGCCCAAGGAAACCTAATTCATTTCATGCGTCGCGTCTCCTGTCGCTCAAGGCTTGATAGTAATTTGATCTGCACGTCTATTTGAAATTAAATTACTCATATATGAACGTCTATTCTGTCACATATGCCTTATATTATTATTATTATTATAGTTTTTTAACTGAAAATAGTTTTAATTGAATTTAACATTGCTTGATTATGAAAATACTATTACTGTAATTTAACATCTTTCAAATCTTTTAGCTGCTATTTTTAAAATGTACAACTCTTGCTGCTACTTTTATAATAATATTTATGCATGTGTTCTTTGCAATAAATTGCAGGATTTTAAGAGCTTATTCATTTGATAGGTGCTAGAAAATAAAACGTGAAAACCAATGTGACGTGAAAAAATATTAAGTACTAAATCTAACAATTTTCTAGTTAACTTTACGATGGATCGTAAGCTAGGCGGGTGTTATTTGTCACAGACTCTTATGGCAAAGTTCAAACAGGAAAGTATTAATAAAAAGGATCGAGCGGAGTCAATAGCTTGAAATAACAGGAGTGTCGATGTTGAGTACCTTTCGGGGCATTTAAGACTGGTTCATGTCCTTTTTTGGCAAAAACTACACCGCAGGTGGTAACATGCAACTTAAGATAAGTTATCGTTTCTTAAGACAAGCAGAGCGTCTCCGAGGTATTTATATTTACTCTGAGAAATCTAAGTGGAATAGAGATAGATCGTTCTACAAGATTGTCGAATATTTATTAATAAGAAATATTTGCATACAATTTTTTTAAAATAACTGTTGTCTAAAAGTTATTGACAGTTAAAATAGCAACAAAGTTGACTATGACAAAACAATTTCCACTAAAATAAATCTTGTGAAATACAACATAGAGTGGTAAACGAGATTTTTGCCCGACTGTACAAAAGTATGAGCTGTATGTTTCTTCAGAGTAATTTTCATGAACCTAAGCTCATTTGTAACGACGATCAGTTGAATACTATACATTACCCAGAGCCTTGTTTGTTATCAAGATTACTAAATATCACACACATTACCGAAGATATCGGTCGATTTAGGATTCTTGTAGCTCTTGTAAGCTCATCACAATAATGTGTTGACCCGTATGCGAAGGTCTTGAGTCAGCAACGTATTACAGAGTAGCTTTCTTTAAGTAGGTCGCTTGTTTCACTGCCATGAGAAATTTACAATACCTTGTGATTCTGTCTTGCACACGAAGAGTGTGTTATTTAGCAGCATTATAGGTGTACGATGATTACAAAGCATTCAATCGATAAGAACCTCCTTTAACGGTTAGAATAAGTCGTGTAATTGTATACCAAACATAATTTTCACGTGCCTTGTCTTTGTGTTTCTGCGGTGAAAATGATATTGTACCTGATTATCAAGTGTTGCTTTAAGGGGATATACAATATGCGAATAAATTGACTTTTGATTTATTCACCGGGTCGCTATTCAGTATTGGTAAATAAAAAATATGATTTACGGTATTGGATATCGAGGTTCGCTCGAGTCTCACGGTGGACACATAAAGATCCAAGCGTGCTGGGCCCAGCTTACGATCAGATGGGGTCACCGCATTCAATGAGCCGGATGCCACCAACCTGCTATTTACGTTTCGCCATACCGGGACTGGTTGGCACACTATGGGTATAGTCTTCCTTTTCTACATACCCGCTGTGGATTTACCCTGTATTCGATTGGTGTAATATTTTTTTATGTTTTATCGAGATATTAATATAATTTTGGATAAAAAGTTCTGATATGCGATTGTTGCAAAGGATTTTTTTATGTTAAATAAAAAATGTGGAATGTTAACTTCTAAGCAAAATCTGGACATGTGCCACTTAAATGTTTAGAATTTGCTCTGATTGTTCGAAATAGTAGGTATTCAAAAAGCATGAATATGTTTATGAGCCTATTTGATTTCTGTTTGATGACGAATCTTAAATAAATGACCAATGCTCTATTCGAAGCGGCCATTCATAAAATAAAGTTTAGTGACGTAGTAAAATTTTACTAAACGCAACATAATAATAAAACTGTTTATATACGCATATTTCTTCTGGTTATCGTTACATCGCCCATTAAAGAGACTCCCGTTGAAGACATACTTGCATACTTGCTATTTAAATACAACCTCTGACGCTATGGTTAAAATTGATGATTTGACATACAAAAGGGGCTTTACTACAGCTTAATCCACATCGGTAAACCATTAGATGCCTTAGCTCTACTTTACTTTGCTGATTTACATTGAATGAAGTTGTAATTTGTTTGACGCTATCTAAAGGCTGTATCTTTTTCCAAACTTGTATGTGACGTAGCTTGTGGCTGGTGACTGATTTAAAATATTTCCTTCTGTCGTAGTAGGCGTCACCTTATTTTATTGTTTCGCTTGTATTTTCCAGGAGCTACATAGATTTAGGAAGTCGCTGGCGACTATCTATCCTAATATATTGTCCGACAACTTTTTCAGACAGCGCGCGTATTTTACTGCATAATTGCAAACGCGCCAGTAAAAACCATTATTCCAGACATCATGTTGTGCCTTTTGAAACTTATTGCATGACCATTTTTGACATTAACTCCCTGGGGTAATTTCATACGCACACTTCAAATGAACTATCAAGTTGTGTTAATAGGTTCGCTTTTTAAATAAATTACCAGTCAGACTCCATTTGTATTAGTCGTAGAGAAAAGCTAGTGATCACTTACAAGGCAGTCTTACTCCTAAGTCATCGCACAATCCTTAATGATTATAAGCTACGACTGGTTATTAAATGTCGCTACGGATAAAATTACAATTGCGTTATTTACAAACTTAAGTTTGTAAATACTTCGGATAACACTGCGGCCTTCTCTACCTTCAATAAGCGTCAATCAAAATAATTACTACTAAAAATCTTATTAAGCCGTTGTATTATATAAACAATTCAATTTTACTTTTGATTATGGTAATATTACCTGACTGAAAGACATTACCATCAAAATAACGACGTCATTTGAATAACATTATTGCCTGCGATGCGTATAACTTCGCATGGCTGACGCCGTGCGCCGTAACAAATAATTGGCTTATTAGCTTTGAAAGAAATACTAGCTAATATCCAAGATGGTACTTTTCTTTGTTCGTGAATAGTGAACTGGAAGATCAATATATGTAGAACAAGCGAATGGGTATCTCAGGTGTCCTCACTCAGGAGGTTAGTAGGTTGATGCGCCAGCTGCGAGACCCTGCGCGATTTACATTAATGAGAGAATCTCGATTTCTCCGGTTCCGATCGGTACAACACAACCCGCTACTGCCTACGTGACTTAGTCTTACTATCTTTTCTGTAATTGTAAACGTAAATTAAACACCGCAGAAGCACGTCTCGGTTTCAAATCAAAAGCTCACTGAAACCATTAAAGTTAGTAGATTATTTGTACGCTTTGTTATTAATGAATACATAATTTTCTGTATCTACATTAAATTCCTAAATTGTGTAATCTATTACATTGTTGGTATGAGAGCGCTATCTCGCCGCGTTCTCGCAGTATTTGAAAAATCGAACCACTTTCCATGATGTTGCTCTGGGCTTAGCATTCCAATGAGCAGGTGGAAATCGCATCGCTTTATTATCATCTCTTTCATTTGTTTCTGCTCGTGGTTGAACTGGTTGAAGAGCCGTTGAGCAGTCATTCAATTGTACATTATTGCAGAGGCCGTGAAAATAGGCAATTGCAGGTATGAGTTTAGTTTCAGATTCGAGATAAGCAATTGCCATTTCCGCCGAGTATATATAGTGCTTTTATCAAAAAATGCAAGGAAATATTTTTTTTATATAAGGTTTCTTATTTTAGATATTTATAGGTATTTTTCTTTGACTTCGCTGGAAGCAGGTTTTCCATCCCTAATTTGGCTTCCGACCTTAGATCTGGTGAAGTACAGTCAATATCCATTTCACTTTCGGAACCTTCGAAACTCATTTCTATTTATTAGTAAAATAACAGAATCAAGACGAGATGACTTTTTTTTGACCGCTATTTTTTTATTTTACATTTGACTGAATTTTGCAGGTAAAGGCGTCTGCATACAGCCCTTTGCAAACGTAATTTAAATTTATTTAGCCGTTTTATTTGTGCCAAGCTCGATGAAAGAGATCCAAATTCAAATGAGGCAAAGAAAGAACATTTTTATCGTAGTATGCGTCAGCATCCTAGTAGTCAAAGCTCACGCGGAATACGTGTAATCCTATCATATCATGGCCTTGCCTGCATGATTTTCTAACAAACATTTGTGCATAAAAAAACATTCAATCGTGTGCGAAACGACTCTACTAAGTATCAGTACAGTACAGAACGTGCGATCTCAAATTACCAACGTAATCCTGGCTAGTTTTCTCCGCGATTAATCATGCTAACTCAATGAGGGACCCAGCTCTAAATCCTATAATTTTGTAGCATTGTTCACGGCATCATGGGCTCGAAACACAATCAAAAGTAGGTTTTGGTGCACTAGTTGCATCCGTGACCGCATTTACTGTGGCTCTTTCCGTTTTCTCCCGCGTTTTCTTTCAGTCGGACGGTTTGTGCAAACAACTTCATAGACTGTAGTTAAATTAATTTAAATTCCACATAATGACTACTTAACCTGGGTGAAATGAGTGGATCGCAATTACGTTTCGCTGGTAAATATGGCCTTGTAAAGTTGTGATGAGTCGGATGAAAGCGCGTTGCGGTCACGGGCGTATTATCGACTGCGACGCAATTTTGTTTCTATTTCTGTTCACATCATCCTTTGTGGTGCTTTGTGCAATTACATTCACTTTTCCTTTACGTTTGATTACATTCGAGCTATTTGTACTTTTTATGATCATTTATTTTATAACGTAATGATACATATTACATATCACTGTGGTTTCACGCTCAAGCATGATGCGGTCTTTAAATTAAAAATATCTTCAGTGGTTTCAATACACCCAACATATTTTTTCTACTGTTCCCACAGCAATGCTTAGATATGAAAACTAAATTGAATTCGTTCACTATTATTGTAACACTGATGGCGTTTGTACCCAATTATTTACTGTTGGAAAATGTGTTACTTGCCAAGTTATACTAGACCATTATACACTTTCGACTGTATTACAGACAAGTCAACTTTATAGTTTTGGAATTCATGTTTGACAATAATTTTACGACCTCAAATTGAGAGAAGTCAAGGTATCCCTTCTTAAATTTTCCTACACAACTCGTAACACTAAGATATATTTTCTAAAGCTAACAATTGTTTGTTAAACTTATTCTGTCCCATTCAACCAGATAAGGAATATACAAATGCGGCTTGCAGAGTTATGTTAATGACGGTTTCGTGTTTTCTACTAATTCACATGCAATCAAATGTATTCTTTATTCATTACGAATAAGTTTACGTAGAGCACTAGTGCAACGTTTGTGTACTGTTATCGTTAACCATTAAAAGTTTAAGCTTGTGCTGTGAAGCGATGTGCTCTGCCCACCATGCCCGACATACCGAGACACGGCCGCTCAAGAGCTGTATACAGAATGAGGGTGACACAGAGCCGATGAGCGTGCCAGGCTCGGCACGTATGTCGAGATACGAAGACGCAGAAAAGTCAATGACATCGGCTTTAAGATAATGGAAATAAAGACAGGCTCAGACAGATACATGACAGAAACTGATGACAGGTGGGAACAGGACGCCTGAATGGTGGTCAAAGAGTTGTTATTTATAGAAACGTAGAACGTCCGCCTGCTAGATGAGCAGACGACATTGTCGATGTGGGCGTCGCAGGCTACGGATGGTTTAGACAAGCGCAGGATCTTAGAAGTCGGTCTGTTAATGATAATGCTGGCGATGCTATTACATGATTAACTATAGTCTTATATTGATTTGTAGAATACCAGTGAAGGGTTCAAATCAGCACCTGTTTCGCTACGTGACCGGTTTAATGCCCCGACGTGTATACCGGAGGTCGGTGCCATATGTCATCACGACATGAATGCGTAATTTTCGTAACACTCATTAAAATAATTACGTCTTATAATTTGTATACGGTATATAATCATTTTTATAGTCATAGTTATAATGATCGTTCCGTTATATCATAACAATAGATCCTAATTATATGTCCGTTATATAATAGCTTTATTATTTTATTGTGTTATCTTCATTGTTTACTGCCAAACACTAATGACTGGCAAATCTAACAAATGATTAGAATTAACAAGTTATTATAATGGTTTACTAACCATTATATTAATTCTAATCATTTGTAGCACCAGCTACTGCTGGTATAAATTATTGGACAAAAAAGTAATAGCGGCTCTGCTACCTAAAACATGCACAAACAAACAGTACATATAAACAGCAAATTGAGAGAAAGTTGTAGCTTTATTGACCGACGTATAGATCATCCATGAGTAATCTAACCTGCTCTTGTGACATTTAGATTTTCTCTTCATATAACTGAAGTAAACCGATAATAGTTTATATTCTAGATGATAAGATTGCAAAGTTGCGACTTGCAAAGCCTCAGGCTTTTGCCGCAGCTCCTTTTTTTTCTGCTTCTACTTATTTCTTCTTTTTAGGGTTCTGTAGTCAAGTCCAGATGCTATTCTATGTCCACATATTCTTCGACGAGAAATAACGCAGATAAAAGCTTCGATACAACCATTCGGGACTCTCCGAAAATGAAGCGTGTTCACGCATTATTGTAAATGTTGAGCAAATTGATTGTTTCAAAAGTAAATTGAGTTGGGTAACTGTTTATTCGCCTACTTTTTTAACAGTTACCACGTCTTCCAGATTTTGGTTTAGTTGGTTACATATTTTGTCGAATTCCTATTACGCAAATGATACGGTCCGCTCGGCAGGCGTCATTGCGGCTTCGGTCGTGCGGTAACGGCATCATCAATCATCTGTAATTTGATTTCTATGCTCAATTATTGCGTTCGCGGAGGTCGAGGCGGCGCACTCGCTTCCCCATACCCATGCACTTGGTTCCCTAGACATACTCAATAGAATAACGCAAATATTGACAAGTATCCTCGCCGTTCATTAACTCGCAAAACACGTCTATTTGTTTTAGTCATTGAGACGTTCCGTATGTATGGCCATAACTCTCTTTGACTCGGTTTCTAGGACATGGAACAGTGCCCACGCTGAATACGACACCTTGTCGTAAATACTTGGCGTTTTCTTGCTTATGTGTTTGAAGAATAGGTCACTGATGTATAAAAAAAGGTATGTTAACTGTTATTTCTCCATTTAAATATAAATCGTTGCATATATAATTTTTGTCTTCATATTTACTTTTTCCATAATCGCTTCATTTTCATAAGGGTTGCTCGAACAAAAGACTTCAACGCGCTCGTGATATGTTATTGTAATGCAAAATTGGCATTTCTCGGTACAAAGAATACAAAGCATTCTGTATTTGTAAATTAAAATGTTGCTCAAATATTTAGAACCAATCAAAATTCACCTACTTTACTAAAATCGCGCTCATCTTTTTATTAATTAACCGTATTTTGAGGCGTTCCACTTTGATTTCGGATTCGCAAGCAACAAAAAGTTATTGTCGTGTCTAAAGGCGAGGACAATGGAGCGGCGTGACGCGGGCGCGAGAGTCGCTAGACATGATAATCACAAGTAGCGCATGACAACGGCGATGCACGCGCGACCGTCACGATCCTATCGCCGAGAACGAGGAGACTCCGCCCCGGGTGACATCGCTGACGCCGAAGCTCAGACTCAGACGCGCAACCTCGCGGTCGACCTTAGACAAACATCTCACGTCTGTTACCTACATTGCCACTCTTCGGCTAGAATGAACAAGATTTCTCTGAAGAAGCTCCACATTTTCATATTACTTTTACGTAGAATATTTCAATACCTGCTCTTTTATATATATGAAAAGTTTCATGAACTGTTATTTGATTTATTGTTACATTATAGACCATTTCAAAGTCTTGTTTAATTATTTTCTTCTTACTTAGTCTGGATTGACTTAAGTTAGACCTACGAGTATATTAGTTACATTTACTTGGAAGTGAATTCAGCCGTTGAAGCCTGACCCCATTGTCGCTTAACTAAGCAATACCTACTTTCGTCGCATTTCTCACAAGAGACATGCATGACGCTCACTTCATTAATTATGAGGACAGGTGTTAAAAACTATTATCATACATACTAAAATATTACTTAAAACTGTATCCCACCCTATTCTGTTGAAATTACTCGTTGAGAAAATACTTGTATCTGTTGAATAAGTCTTCGTGATAATTAAACTTATTGAATAAACAAACTTGTACTTAAGAGTAATTATCTGTTGTTTGGTCCAACGTAACAGCAGCGCTACGTTAAATAGCAAATTGCTCGATCTCACTCTCGTCGGAATCGACACTGAATGCGGAAAACCCGTTAAGAAAACGTATGTTCCATAGACAAATGAAGTAAGAGCACGTTGTATTAAAAAGCACATCCTGAAATAAAGTTCATAAGACAAGCGGCTTTCATTTTCGTCAGTGAGTGTAATTAAATTTCCACAATTTTATTTTAACAGTATAAGGTTCTGCCCATTGTATCACTAGTTTAATATTGTAATTAATTTTTGTTATGTTTTATGTTACTGGTGTACAATTAAGATATGGTGTACAATCAAGATCTATAATTTGTTTGAAACATCATTTAATCAGTTTTTGTAGAAGTACCTTAAACAGCTGCTTTATTATATACTTGCTAAAAACAGCAGATTCTAATCATAATATATTTTAACATGGGATAGTAGAAAATGCATACCATCCCCTTATGGGAAATCGCCCCCTGAAAAACAATAATCCTGCTAAGATCTTCGATGTTGACTGGTATCTTGACACCACACAAATATACTATGCTTCTCTGCGAGGCTATCGCTCTACCCGCAAGCGCGATCAACACTACAACAGCTCTACCCGGCATGAACTCGTAAATAGAATATGGTATCGTGTCAGTGATACATCCTATGATACAGAATGAAATATGAATGAGTGCAACTTGGTGATTTATGAAGTGCGATAACGCATACAGACGATGCAAATTGAAACCCTAATAACAATTAAGGTACGAACCGCTCTTTCATCTATTAAAAGGTGGCTCCTGTCATTGGTACCTGATTGGTTTCTTTTTGTTTCATATTTAATTTTAATGGACTATAATGGTTGATAAAATATATAATCAATGTTTCAATTTGAAAGAGTTGTGTTTAGAAATGAGTGATGCCATCATGTGTACCAACATGTAGGAAAGCCTTGCGGTCAAGGAAATCTAAAGCTCACCGTAATGACCGGTGACTCGCACGTGATAGATTCGATTTACAGGTTCGCTTCAATCTTCGCAGCAGTAGATACATGCGGTAAATTGCATTGCGGCTTTATCAGTCTCAGGAGCATCGAAGCAGGTTTAGCGCATACTTATATCAACACAAAAAGCAAATTTCGCACCTCGCCTTGCCATTAAAGTACGTTCTAAACCAAAGCAAGTAAATTTCGATTCTATTGAAAAAACAAGTAAAAAAAAATCCATGTATTCCATCGAATATACCCGCGACCTGCGATTGAGACGTATAAGTGCAGTTTGCATATTCAAAGAAAAGTTGTTTCCCTTACAAGTTAGTTGAGGCCAGTGAATCAAATTCCGCAGTCATATTTGTTAATAAATCATATTTCAATAAAGCATACCTAAAGTGCTTATAAACATAATCGTTACAGATATTATCTGCTAAATTATGCATTGGTTTCGATTTATCGAACGTTTTCAATTTCCCGCGATCATTGCACAACGACGTCGAAGCCCGGTCCGAGTACATTTATCACTAGCATTTCTCTGTCATATTCAATTTAATAGTTGTTTGGACTACCGTTAAGACAAGCCGCGTTCGGTATTGGGGAAGCGGCCAGTAATGTATTTTGTGTTGATGCAATCAGTTACCTGCGAGATGCGCAATGACGAAATTATGTAAGAAACATAGGTACCTACTAATTGGTGAGTAGATGCTACCTGCACGCAGAATGCGACCGGTCCAGAATAACGGACACTCGTTATGAAACAAATTCATAAGTGATGTATTTTATCGTCAATCAACGAAAACATTCATCATCATACATTGAGATGCCCTAACACGAATTTCTTTTAATTAATAGATGAATGCTCAAAGTTTTAATCATTTATTTCAATCTGATATTGAAATGAATGATAAAAACTTAGAGTTGTTGTTTTTGGGTAACATTAAAATTCACCAAGTGATATATATTTGACTAGGAGGTATAGCAGCGTGTATGTATAATAGGTTATTGTCGTTAAAATGTTTTATAATTTATTTTAATGCAACATAATTGTGTGAATTTCATCAAGTGGTATTACTTATTTAACTAGTTGCAGCGTTTGATGTTATACTGTGTTTTAATCAGCAGTAAGTTATATTGTTGGTTGGTTTTAAGATCTATGTAAAGGGCAGTGAAGTAATGAATGGTTGGGCTTCACATGCGAAACATCGGTATTGAACCAGTGTCGGCAGTGGCATGTTTATTGCTCACCCGTTGTGTTTTATGCACTCGGGGTGCTCTAACTCTTTCTGCCATTCTAATCTGTAATTTAATTTAAATTTATTAAAGCGAAACAATTAAACTTTAATGGAATAGAATTAAATGAAATAGCATCCAATGCATTCAATTGCCTAGAAATAATAGGCAATTTTACGCAGTTGGTCTTAATAAATATCGAAAAAGGATTTTTGAGTGAGATAAAATGTAAAATGTGTGTACTTATGTAAATGTATATATTTACAAAAAAAACATATAATTAGTATATCAGGTATTTAGTTCTCATAACACAATCTCTGCTTCCTTTGGGACTTGATTGTGAAAATGTCCAGCATTATTTATTTATTTGATTTAAATAGCTTTTCTGGGCGACTTTACTATTTTAATATTAAAAAATATATATTAAAATACAGACATTCAGACACATGTTTGGCTTCAGTAACTTGAACTCAAACAGGTGCATACAATATATACTAATATTATGATGCAAATGAAAGTTGCTGATTGAAACATACAATTTACCGTTTCGCTCTCACTGCCTATCTTACATCCTCAATTTCCGCAAAGTTTGGGCACGTTTCGTGGGCGGGCCGGCGGTTTTGAAGGCGCGATGTTGAAAGGGCGGGCGGACACTGCCGCCGGCACACACGAACAGCCTCGCACGGCGCTATTATTGCAACTCCTACAATTAAAACCTACTTTACGATTCCCCTCCAACTACTAATAAAACGGAACATCGTATTTCTATAGACTGTATCGCGATCTTCTGTAAATTGTTTTGATATTATCTTTAATTCTGTATTAGGAAAAGTTACAAAAGGGGGATACTCAAAACAGTATTTACTGCAGATACTTTAAGTGTACTCTATGAAAACAACACATACCTTCGTCATTATTGTATCAAGTATTGTAGTATTGTCTTGAATGATTGTTGTTAAAAAATACTCTGACATAATATGCCAAATTGACTAGTAAAATAAAGAGCAATCACAACGTGATTGTCTCACGGCGCGCCGTTAGCTGGCGCTGTCACCGGTTGCAGTACCATGCAAATCCGAGACGCGAACCGTGGTCATCTACGCAGCATTAAGCTAATATGTAATTGATTGGTTCCTGGTGCACGGGAGAGATGCACTCCTGTCCCACTGATGGCGGATGCAAAAACGCTAATGTTATAACGGTGAGGCGTGTCTTCCGGCACGCAATGTGCCTTTTAGATGCACAGTAAGTTCAGTTCACCCCCCACTTTTGAATTACGATCTATTGAGCGGTCGCTTTCAATCGGGTGATACCGGCCATGTGGCACACTTTCGGCCCAATGCATCCTTCCACAAGCCAATCACACGCACTAGACAAGTTTAAATGTACAAGCTTAATAAAACTCCGATCTTCCGCTTCACATCAAAGATAAAAACTAAAGCACTAAGCCAAGTTAAAAGCCGCTAAATATGAAGTAGGTCAAAATGGACTGATTGCTACCTATGCACAAGTTAACCGTTAACTTGTTGTTCATGTTAAACATTACCATACAAATTAAAAGTCTATAACTCATATCTGTTCATAAGAACAGATACTTAATAATGTTTGTAATAATACAAACTGTCAGTCATTTAGTGTGGAAGTTTTAATTATAAAAGTGATACGCTTGTCTTTACAAAATGAAAACTCTTTACGCTTAAAAATAATTAACTGCCACCTTTGGCGTAAAACGCAATAGTTTTGCTTTTAAATATTGAATGATTAATGTTACTAATAAATAGTTACTAAGCACACGTATACATAAGTAAACACATTACTCACTGATTGGGTGTATGTAACGGTATGCATTGTGTTATAAAATGATATTTTACATGATTTTGTTTGTGCCCATTATTTTTTATGCTCTACAAGTTAATCGGCGGAAGAGGTTCCGTTGCTTGTGGGTTGCTCTCGTTGAGGATCACCATTGTTACTCTGTTTCACAAGGTCTTTATCGTTTGGAGTTATCTTTTGGAAACTCTTAGCTTTAAATTCTGCTTAGTATCTGATAAAATACTAAGCAGATTAAGGCTGTGTGACACACAAACCTGCAGATTCTGCAATGAGGCGGACGAATCGCCCCTTCATCTGTTAGGAGAGTGTGGACCACTGATACATAAGCGTAGCCTTCATCTGGGAAAACACATTCTTAGCCCAGATGAACTAAAACTCATCACACCCAAAAAGATCCTGCAGTTTCTAACAGCTGCAGGCCTGAGCGGTGAACTTTGAACGCCCCCTGAGGGGAAAGTAAGAAAGTGGCGATCACAATAGGCCTGTGACGGCCGCAGTGATACCAAAGCCACTAAAAGCAAATAATAAAAAAAAAAAAAAAATAGTATCTGATAGGAATATGTAAACGGTTAAAAAAAACCTATTAAGAAAACAACGTTAAATCCATACTGATATCAGCAAATAGTTGGATGTTGACGACCCTCATAAATGCTCATCGTTCCGCTACTCACCATGATACCGTGGCACATTTTGTGTCAATTTAGAAAACTAGATACTGATTTCCAAGGCAGTGATCGGTACCAAGCATGACTTTGTTGACTCATATAACCTCCATAAACGTTTATAGCCATCTTTATAGCCTTACGACAAATGTGCTCGTTCAAAGTTATTTCGTCGTTGTCTATTCAAATGAAAGTACAGCGATGTTTTTATGGTGTTGGAATGGTGGTAGTTTACCGGAACAAGCTCGCACGTAATTTAAGTGGAGCGATATATTGCGGGCGCACGGTGAGATGCGGCAACTCGACGCGTGAATCCCGTTGGGGCGGACGCCATTACCGCCCACTGCACCGCGAACACGTAGAAAAACCGACCTCAGTATAAAGATGTCGCACGCAGATAGCACGGGATGGACACTTGACAATGCCGCCTCCTCGCTGTCCACGACATGTTTATCTTCCGAATCGAGAGTTTACTGCGAATATCCAATTATACTCTCACAGATCCCGACATGTGATCATATTTATAGCGTGGTGAATCCAGACATCTTTGCATGCAGGTGACCCGCTCGCCGACGCATGTTGACGCTCTGCTTTGCAAATGACTGACGCTCGTAAAACACAACGTGAAAAACTTCAGACGGCGACTTTTGAATACCAGACAGTTTAAATGTTATGCCCATTTTAATGTGACTTTTAAACCTCGGTTAACTATCACGTCACGTATGATAAAGATCTGTAGTAGATCTCGGAGTACGGAACATTGCCGGACATGGCTCTTTTCTTGGTCGTATGTCGTAATTTGCGCACGTAGGTAGGACACGTGCATACGCTACTTAATCGTATATTAGAATTTATACTCTTGAATGCACAACAGATTCTCGGAAATGACTAACGGGATTGTGCGAAATTTTCAATTAAAACTAAATTCACGGCATTATAATTTGTTGTTAAAAAATAAAGTTTTATAAGCAAAATTTGTACTATACAAAAATACATACAAAACAAGTGAAATACTAAAATAGTCAATTTATTTTTAATTAAACTGAAGATCATAAAACGCAGCTAATTGTTAAGTTGATGGTTAAAAGTGTTTCTGCGAACAGCACAGTCAGGAACTACTTTTCGAACCGGGTGGTCCAGACGCTTTGTAATGACTTATCCTATAATTGCACCAGTCCTAACGTCGCTCAACTTTCAAGTCTCAGCTTTGTTTTCAAACGCTTGTAATCATCATAAATAAAAGATCTTTGCTTCCACTGTCAAACATGTTTATGAGTTTATGTCTTAAACCTAATATCGGTTTCCCTTTCAAAGCTATGGTTATACCTAGCCCGGAATGTTACCCCATCACAACAAACGCGAAGATTTCCAAGATAATGACGCATCAGTGGTGGCTGTGTTCGTCAGCGTCCAATATCGAGAGAGAAGCACGCTATCTTACACTAATGAGAGGGTTAAAGGTAAAGAGCTATCGTTAGAATCTCTACAGATCGGTCGCTTTCCATTGTCAATTAAAAGCCTCTGGGTAAGATCCTGACCGCCCTTTGCTTGTCCTATAGTGTAACCGTCGCTTCCCGATGCATACCATTCGCTTCGGGCTAGATATCGCTCGGACATTTCCTGTATTACTCGCATGCCTGCATTTAGTTGAACTTATTCTCATCGTGAACTAAATTAACATGCGGATTTACTGAGATTTGTGTATCTTGATTATTATTGTCCAATCAGCGACGCGATTTGAATACAGTGTAAGATTTGTTCTAATCACGCTGCAAGACTCAGATGCTCGCTCTAGCTATGTCATGTAATATAAGTTATTGTTTGTATAATTTAAAATAACTGACGTGTATATTATCGTTCTTGTGACCTATCCAACAAACATATGCCTGAAGTAATACGAATAGATTGCGAAAAACCACATTTAATTCGGATAAATCGTATCGGAGATATATGGTAATAGACAAACATACAAAAAAACAACCTCTTATGGATGTCCATCTACTATTCTTATCAAAAGCGTGACGTGTAAAGCAAAATACGGGTTCCTTACGTTCCTGGTAAAAATAATAACCAGCCTGCTAAACCAATTTTACTTTGAAAGCAGTCAGGCACCTGAATAAATTGCTCTATCCGTATGTAAAATTGTTAAGTTCTGTAATGACAGTATCGCAATCGCAGAGACGTAAGAATGTTACGTGCCCATGCTTAGTGTTCGCGACCGCATAGCGCCGCTTAGCTGCGAAAATGATTTCGAGATAATCTATCTGTTAGCTGACAACTAGCTATTTAGATAATCATTTTATCTCCTGATAAATTATTGCAGTTATCATCTTACTATCCATAGTACACGTCAATTTATATCAGTAATATAGTGATTTAGAGTTAGATATTTATTATTCAAAAACCTTATTAATAAGACTATACTATACTGAAGCTAATCTAGGATTCAGTTTAGATTGGTTTACGTACTCGTACTTTTGTATCAAATAACAGATGAGTATGATATACGATGATATACGTTGTATTAGCTACAGTTTTAAAAGTCACTTCAAATCAAAACAAGGGTTGTCATTAAAAAACAACGTAACTATTTCATGTATAATGCGTGTATAGTTGGATGGTTTACAATGTCGCTGTGATAATTAAAACTCACTCACACGTTGATACGAGTATATATTCACGTGATAGACTCCAAAATGTTTTATTTACTAACTTCTGATAAAGACTGCCATAGAGTTCGCTGGACATTTAAAATCCTTTTTTCTTAAACTGTAAAATAACAGAATAATGCTCAAACCGGATTGTTTCGGAAAAATATTTGTGAGACTAGAAATTTACAAATGAAATTGCCTGCTTGTGTGTGTCGCGCTTTAATTCCAAATCTTGTAATATTATTATGACCGCATTTAATATATAATATTTTATACACTGAAAACTCATCTATAGTATATTTTCTTGAGTAGCTCAGCTAAAGCTGAAGGATAAACTAAATGATGTTGTACCACACTCGTATATATATTATGTACGTATTGGTCTGTAATTTAATCTACCACCAAAACTAACTGTAGCTATCTAATACTGTTTGCACTTCGTTGATTTTAAGCCTGTTATTTTTCGAGTGATAGTCTGATATAATTTTGTATCATTAAAAATACATCTGAAGTTTAAAAAGTACATTTCCCCTTGGCACTGAAACGCAAATTGTCAGTAATTTATTTAGTTCTGTTCCTGAGTAGTAATTTCTTTGAACCAACGCTTTTAAAATTAAGAATCAATTTCAAAAATTCAATTACCTAACCGTACTTCTTCGATCTGTGTGTAAGGTAGACTAATTTTATAATGGAGGCAATAATGGATATTATAGCAGAACAATTCTGCGGCCGGCGTAGGAGACGTGTTATTTTCCTTGCATTTGCTCTAAGTGCTTCCTCAACGGCTAATAAGACATAATGACGTGTTATTTCTGAAGATTCACGAATTCCAATCGTAGGAGAGTAAGGTGCGCTGGGTGACTGACCTGTGAGTTTAACTACCGACGCCCGCAACCGCCACCGTCCGTCCTGTGATCAAAAGAGAGAAAAATCTTAATTACGCAGTTTACACATAATTGTTACTCAATTACAACTAACTGAATTATAGGTAGGTGGCTTTTAATCACATGTTTCGTGCGAGAACATTGTGGTGATGCAAGCGCACGCTCGCGACTCTCTTCCCTCGTTGCGACGACCAACGACTCCGGGAACACACTCGAGCCATTTCCCCGTATCGGCATGTAATTACGTACGTTTGCGCTCAAGAATTTTCCGGAATGCTCATCTTACCCATAATTCTGCAGTCGGGTTGAATAAATTTACCTATTAGTGAAGAAATTTGTGCAGTAAACGCACCTGTTTACGACAAAACACGATTGATATAGAAGTTAAAGCTTCGAGCGTGCCGTGTTATGCAACAATGCGTAAGGTATGGCCTCTAACGCACCAATTTATGAGAATTTATGTGCCGCAATATGAATTCTTCTACAGCTTACCACATAATGCTTCTGGTAACATATAACTTCTTAGCAAGACATATTGTAAATTATAACTCTCTTGTTTAGAGTCTAAACGGAAAATCCTGTTGTAAAATGGCGCATTTATGAGCCATTCGATAGTTAATCTCTCTAATAATGTCATTATACTTGTTTTAGAAAAGTTGGGAGATCGCAACTGTTATTACATTTGTTATAATATTTTGAAAAAAAATCTACACAAAATCTATACAATAGTAAAATATTTTGAATATAATTTATTTTAAGACATCACTAGTTATTGCCAGCGGCTGTGCGTGCGTGGAGTCGTGTTTAAAAAACATACTCTCCCATACACACTTTCATTATTATGTACTTATGCTCAGTAACTGTAATTAAAATTTTCATGTTTCTAACTTCAAAGAACAAAGACCTTTCATACAAAGTTCACCACCCGATAAAATGGAATTTACCTTAAAGTGGAAATTTCTTAAAATCCTTTCTTAGGATCCAAACACCACATTTGAGACATGCTCGCGTTTTTCAAGTTAGCATTCCATGTGACAGGTTGCTAGCCCATCGCACTTGTTAATGCGCACATACCGCCTACTAGGCCTACACGGCTCAAATTGAAGCAATTGTGTTTAATTAATCCAAAAATCGTTTGTTCCTTGTCTTAGACATGAATATGTTTTAATGCTATCAAATTATATTAAAATTCCTTGATTTTGTATTCTTAAGAGGACTAGAAACTGGAATTTATACATTATCAGTTCTTATCATGACCGCCGCTCTTCGCACGACATTAGAATTAAAATGTATGTGGTAAAAAGAAAGCAGACTAACCATGTGGTCATTTTGTGTATATTTAGGTACTTTACAGTTTAATTCAAACTTCATGCAAGTAGGTATTAAAAAAACAATATTTTAACTCAATCAAAACTTCAACCACATACAATGTATTGTTTGACATGTAGAACTGAAAAAACGGCTTATCTCTTTCCGCTTCAACTCAAATTAAAGTACAGTAACCTATCAAAACACTGAAATGAATACTTCACTTCGCATATTCTGTACATCAATTACATAGCACAGTCCACTTATCTTATGCCAACTCAATTTTCTCAATCAGTTCCATTAATCAAGAGACGGCACCTACATGTTACGTCATTGGCCTCTTCGCTATCCCACGGTTGAACGAGTTGGATCAATCGTATCGTTAGAAAAAGTCGCTGATCACTCAGATGGTTTCAACTATCAAAATATAGAAAAGCTGGCTCATTAAAAGAGCAAATCGTAAAATATAGAATAGAATAGAAAAATAATTTACTCTCTGAAATTATGACAATAACATCATCAGGTTTAATTCAGTAGGTACTTATAGATAAAAAACCAACTATATATATCTAAATAGACCATTGCCATGATTATAATCAGGCAGTCAGGGGAATCAGGCAAAAGAGCACACTCAGCAAAATGCTGGCAGACTGCTGGCAGGCAATATCTGTGTTAAATACTAACAGAACTATGGTAAACGAGGCAGTGTATCTGGAGAAACTCAGGTTATGAGCTAAAGCAAATTTAACTAAATACTACTTGAAAGAACTTTTGAGCTAAATAAATTTAATAATCTGATCAGCATCCTCTTACTATTACAGATATCCTGACGAAGATACACGAATCCAAACACGGTTTTATTGGTGCCGTTTGAATGGATTGAACTAACTGTTTATTTACAATCTGTGACTGATTCTTGTGATCGTTGAACCTTAAACGGACTGACTCCCATGGATAGTTTTATAGTCGAGCAACACTTGTGTATTCTTTCACGACTCGTGTATACAATTGCGATTTCACAGTCAAATAACAGAAACAGACATCGAGACCTATATACGCAAAGATACCGATATGTTATGTTAAAAATATTCTTATCCCGTAGTGAACTCTACCGATGTTGCATACGAATTATCTAACTATTAGTCTATAGCTATATTACTTTACCTCAATCTTATACTAATGTAGGGATTCAGATATTTTTATGAAATCATCAACAGATAGATCATCTAAGTTAATGATTTACTTGCCATTTTTCTTACAAATAATTTATAGCAATAATATATTTTTTTTTATTCCACACGAAATTATTTTCTGTGAATCAGAATTTACTTTACTGCAATTTACTTGGTAATTCTGCTCAAGACATCGAACATCATAAATTAATAAAACTAAGTACGCTTAAGTTTTTTGCTCGCAATCTGTTCGTCAGTAGCAGTGTATCTTTAGTTTACTATTTTTTACTCACTAGTGCGATTATTTGTTTAGACAGAATAGTCTGCATGATACATATCAGCAAGTTTTTGTATGCATAGATGGAATCATTTGACTATTCTGACATTGGTTTTATATATGTTCAATAAGGCCTTGTTATCTAGATCAAAAGAAAAATGACGTGCACCTACTCGTATATTACTTGGTATTTTATTTAAGGACAGTCATTGATCGCAATATTCATAATAAGGTACATAGTTGTACATGAAGCAATATGTCACCGTTTACAAAAAAACTGACATAATTAGAGAAAGTTTATACATAGACGTTCATAAGACTACAGGAGAATTGGGCTGGAAGAAGTTGTGGTGTAAAGTCTAACCAACTATGATTAGTTGTATTTAGCAACGCCTCGTTATTGACAGATGTAGTTCACAATGCCGTTACCCTCCAGTTAGTACAAAGGGTTCGTAGAACTAGATCGTTTCGTCTGCATTAGGTTGACGGATAAATTACAGCGTTTGAGAATCGGAGGTTCATCGCTGAAGGTGGCTGACGAAGCGTGTGTTTCGGACGCCTCGGTCACGCCACTCGAGCACAATCCATTATCGTCACGCCTTCCGGACACTATTCCCACGTGAGCAATACAGGGAAAGGTTTTTATCTCCATTACTTAAAGAACCCATTACCGAAGATGCCTCTCGCAAACCCCCTATTTACGTGCTGATTTAAAACTAGTTTAATCTCGAACTGTAAAGCATTAGATAACGGCAACTGAGCTGGGAACAAGGATACATGGTTTCGTATTCCTGCTCTTCCCTTTATCTGGATGTAATCATGTGAGATCGCTCTGATTCCGCATTTAATTATGTTAGGGCCGCGGCTGCGCTGCAGGAGTCTAAGTCCAAGTTTTGTGCCTGTGTCCTGGAAGCTTGCTATGATACATTGTGGCCGAACTGAATCTGGAGATAAGCTAATCGCTTGGCGCCTAACTTGGCGTCTAACGATAGAAAAACAAGAAAACAAACAGCATATTCGGTAGCTCCCTTATAAGCTATGCGACTCGCGAGGATACAAAGCGCGCTATCCTGCCCGTCCCGGCTATTTACATACTTTCGATTCTTAGGCAAAGACGCGAAACGCAAAGATTAACGCCTGCAGTGTAGCCACAGTCTAAGTGGACATCATTCAATATAAATGGCCGATATAAACAGGCCGCTCCGAAGTTAGCCTTTAAGGCCCGAGTTCACCAACACTATAACGTATGGTTAGGTCCTAATCAAAGCTTTTTGAGACATGTTTTCATAGTAATCAGTCGTCATAATCAATGCTTAGACTTGATCCTACGTTTATTTTGTTGGTGGACTCACCTTAGTCACGCAGTAGATTTTATAAAAGATTTATGGCCTATAATTACTTTTAAAGTGTTTTGTTTTTTAATTTGAAAGGACTCATATCGGAACGATACAAAACAGTGTTTAATTAATCAACTGATTAATAATCTTTAATATGTTCATAACTATATGGTGTGCTACTAAAGGACGAACTTTAGAGCGGCTTATTCATATCGGCAGAAGTGTAAAACCGGGGAATTCTTATAAATGCTTCATTTTCTCTGCCGTATATAATGCAGAAATAATTTTATACTTTTGTTATATCGCTAGTCATCTTTCATCGATATCCTTTCATAGAAAGAAAGTCAAGTCAACAACCCGTTGACTCATCTCGCAAAGGCACACGTGCCTTTGCGTGCATTTGTCATATTGCTTCTTTTATTTTAGACATGCATATTTGTTGATACTCAGACACTACTAATAGCAAATATAATTATTACGTATAATCTTCGCCTTCTTCCAAACCTAAATCCTGGATCTGCCACTGCTTGACAAATAGACAATAAGTCCAAGTTTACAAATATTACGATAACTTTTGACAATTTATAACCACTAAGTACTTTGACTGCTTTGCCACTAAATAAATTATGGATCCACGCTTTGACGTTGAAGATAGGCACGCATTGATACGGACCGCTCACAATATTACGAGGTGTTCAATACCTTGTTAATACACCCACGCAGTGCTACTGCCTCGCGCATTATAGCATAAATATCAACGTCCGATCCTGTCACTGCAACTTCGATTACTCAGTGGCAGCTAAACGGTTCAATCTTGACGCAACATGCTCTTAAGAAACGCATAAAGCACGATTTTAGACAATAGAGAAATAAACCATGTTCTACGTTGTACCCCTACTGAATTCGTTTGAATTAATTCCTTGACGCTTATCAACGTATGTAAATGCGTTGTTGACCGCAGCAAAAGTGAACGAACCAAAATCTTGAAATGGATATTTGTTTGGCTTTATGTTTGTATAATTCGATTAAATTTCGTAAGTCGGCCGTCAAACTGCCTCGGCTCGCGTCGGACACGACTCAATTTTGGAAGTTTAGCTACGTGATGCCACGCACCTTTCGCAGCCACCGTTCCAGTGGACTGCATTACTATTGGAAGATTTCACACTGATAGAAAACGTGATAGTGCTTCGAGCCACTTTTCCGAATTTCGTGAAACGGTTCGCAATAAAGGTTTATTAACACTCATTTTATTCAAGCTGGCTCAACTATTTTTTAGACTTTAGTGAACGATTTACAAAACATGTTCTGATTACAACTAATCAAAAGTAGGTCATCGGAAAATAAATAGGCCCGCGTGTTGTCAATAGACTCAATTAGACTAATAAACCCCCGCTGATTTCAAATTTGGCGAAAACAATAAAATACAAGAGTTCGGTTGCAAAAAATATAAAAGCAATGAGTACAGCTAGATTTGCTAGATCTGCTATCCTGTAGACCGTAAATCCCGCTACATTGCTGTTGAATTAGCACCGGATATCACCGGTGTTTTAGTCACTTTGTCGTAGGCTTAACCTTGTAAGTTTGGTAGAGCAACTCTTCTATAAGAGTGGTTTTATTTACATAATGTCTTCGAGAGATTGCGCTCTGTTGTTCATTGTTAGATGAAACTGAAAATGGAGAGAGCAAAATATGAACAAAGTTATGGGATCCTAATTGACAGATCATAGCTTCGGTCGCTAGGTCGGGCGCAGACACCGTAACCGCCTTATTCAGGCTAACTGTACCGCTACCGTACTACATGGAATGACGCAGAACGTACCACCGCAACGGGAAGTGCCGCCACCGACGTCTATGACCACCGCGTCCTCCTACACCTACCCATTGATGTCTTACATCATTTCCTGTGGGAACCGCATCCGGGAACGCTATCCCAAAATCTTGCATGTAATCAAATCTGAAAGATCGAAAGAAACAACAACGCCGACTCGTTCGGCTTTCCTGTTTAAGATTCCGGTTGCAGACTAGTTTCTGTGTCATCTCTTTACGAAATATTCGCCGTGTCGCGTCGGTTGCTAAGTGAAACTGTCCGCGAGAATCTTTTATTTTCTTTAATGCGAGCCGTTTCGACTCTTGTTCGGGATCCTACTGTGACAGCCATTATAATTCCGGCTGAATGTGGAAGAATACAAAAGACTTTGTGCCCGCCATAAATATTTATGAGTAAGTGCCTATTTTCTACACACGTGGGCCGGTGGATACGCACGATACCGCCGGCCTAATTGGACGTCTGCAGGCGCGAATTTGTTTCAGTCTGACGGGAATTCCATATTTGTATTTATGAATCGGAACGCAATTTATAATTGTCGAATTGCACATCCTGTGCCCAGATACACCCACTTGAACGACTCTGTCATTTATGTCTTCGCTTATTGAAACTACGCTAATTGCCTTATTCTAAAGTTATATAATTATAAATACGTTGAAGATACTAATCCTACTTTCTCTTAACTAGTTTCTTGAGGCCACTACAAGAAAGTAAAACCCCGCTATGTGAGCGCTCGCCCCGTGTCCTGTTGACACACAAATTGCTATGATAAATTATTCTGGTATACACATTTGCAAGGTGTCATCTTTCTATTTCATACTTTTATACTATTACTTGAAAATTATATTAGTTTTCAAAAGATTTAATAAATTAAAAGCAGTCGTGACATTTACAATTTCGAGAATCACTTTGATCTCATTTATGATTTCAAGTAAATAATTCCTTACCTTTTAACCTTAAAAAAGGCAGCCTTTTAAGGCGACGTCGGCGCGACCCCAATCCTGAGCATGTTCTCGCATGGTCGACGTATATGTGGAACGCGGGAACGGTAGTTTAACCGTGGACGGTATGGCAACATGCTCTGTCCTGCCCCTGACATTTGGCCCTTTGCATGTTGGTATATCATCATAACGCATGCTTCCCCCTTAGTACCAAATACATTCTACTTTAAAATCTCACGTTACTGTTAAAACTATTTACTTGCTTTTCGTAACTATGTTGGCCCATAAACGTACGCTAGAAAATATGTTCGCTTGTCCCGGCAGTAAGTTGACAGTAACACATTTCTATTGTAAAATGTTAATGTCCATTTTAATATACGAAGGTATTATTGTATTGTCATAGGTTAAACTAAATAAAACAGCATAAACGGAATAGTATCAAACAAGCGACCATGTTATGTCTTCAGCCAGTACATGTCTGGCACACTTTCAGGAGGTATTTCGTTTACAGCGGCAACGTCACGTTTACCATGTTAAGAATTGTTTATTGAAGTCATGATGTGACCTAAACATTGTGTTTACGATTGTCTCGTCACTGGTTCGCACACTGACATTTCTATAGGGAAGGTGAGCCAGGGTCGCGCCGTGAGCATAGACACGACGAGAGGTATACGCGTCATCCACTGAATTACACCCTTTCCATAGCCTGCTTACTGCCACTATATTTTCATCGTATCCGTTATTTGTAAATATTTTCCCGCCCCTTTCATCGAACATCGCGTAAATCACACTATCGGACCTCGTGACCTAGACGAACCGAGAGAATACTCGTACTTCATCGCCGATAAAGCCATAAAACATAAACACTATTCTCAACATCGACACCCCGGCGGCATGTTACGAGACAACGGGATTATTTTCGTCTTATATTCTTTAGCTAGTGTTTGACATTTCTCGAATTACCGACGGAAGCTTATCGAGCGTCGGTATTGACTTAAATTTGCATGTAGTATTATCTAGTTGCAGCTTTGATAATGTGTGCTCACGATTTAACGCTGGTATTAATGCATTATTCAGCTGGGTTTTCATTAGTCTCTATCGGCAAGGATGATCGCGCTCTCGTTAAAATGTACCTATGGATGGCATGACGGGTGCTCGTATTGAACCAACCTCTGCTGAGTATCTCATTATTCAAACTCATATCGCTCTAAAACTTTTATACAAGTTTACATTTTCCACCATTTTGTTAATTTATTTCTCAATCTCAAAGTAGCTTATTCCATATACGGTAGCGTTTTGATGTTAATAAATAAATAATAATAATTATTTATGTTGATGAATAAGCACTGATTTCTAACGTTTCATGGCAATAAATTGAAACCTTTTTCTGTTAATTTTAATACAGGCATTGGTAGTTTTAAATAACCCTTTTTAATTCGAGGATAGTATTGGAATATGCTTAATGTAAGGTAAACACTTCCCTGTTCTGTAAAAATGTGTGCACCATAAACACAAAACTGTACACATATTTTAATACCTCGCCCTTGTCCTGGATGGTACTGGCACAGGAATTTCTCGTATGTAATGAAGAGATGTGTTTAGCAAAGCAAGAAGCCTTATTAAAAGTCTTGTTTGTAGCTTAACCAGTTTAAAGTAAACTGGTGCGGTTAGTATGGACTGGTTTATCAACCTCGCATATGATACAAACTCGCGGATGTGGTATACTTCTGATATTATTTGGGACAACTTCACTTACGTTGCCCTATTTCACCTATTTCCTATTTTTCATCGTATTCAACGATCAATTCATTGACTAACTTTTTGATGTTATCGTCACTTGCAACAAGCAAATATACTGGTTAACACGATTTTCTGATAACTCACTTCAATTCGCTTACAAAACACATTGGTAATTTGGCCGGAATGAACACTTTACCGACTCTACTAATATTTTACATTACGTGATTCACTCGTCGTAAACACTTGCTCACATGTAGAATTCAATTGTAGAATATTTCTGTCTAATTAGCGATGAAATTTTTGTGGACCTAATAATATATACAGGTATATTTTTATTATTAGGTCCATAAAAACGTCATTCGAACGAATTCCATTTTAAGCTGATACTCACGCATATAGATCTAAACCTTAACGGAGTTCAAATTATAGCTCTCAGGATAATTTTCCTGCCTACATACATTGATCTTCATCTACTCGTATCTTGAATGAGTCAGTGCAAAACGTTAAGGGTTTCGCACTGACTCATTCAAAATACGCCTGGTGACATCAGGTGTGAACGTCCGCCGCGATCTCGGACACAAGGCGTCAATACACTTGTAAACAAAGCGCTACACTGACCGGGTTAACCTTGAATGGTAAAAGTGCACGGAGTTTCGCTGGGGAAAAATATGCCATTGATGCAGCCAGCAGCGTGCGTGCCTCGGATAACGGTCAACGCGAGCCGAATAAGTAGTTTAGCATCGTACGTGGAATGATAATGTACGAGCGAGACTTGTCACGCAATTGTGCGGCCCTGTCACTACCGGACGAGGTTCATAGACCCACTTTCTAACGGCGTGTCCTTGAACCAGTGCGTTTATGTTCCTGATTCCGATTCGCTTTTTGCGATATGCCTATATGCCATTATAAACATATGCCGCCGCCATTAAGTTAATGCGTCTACTATTTAAATAAGTTTATTACTTCAATTAGTAGCGATGATCGAGTGTTAATAAAATAGATAACTTTGTAGTCAATTACTGCAGGCGATTGCCGGCGTCTGCGACGCTACAATGAGCCGCTAACAAGATCTTACTACGTTCCATCAGACGGGCCGTCGCTTGCGGAACACCTCAATCCGTTCTTTGCTCTAGGATAACTCTCGGCCTCGGAGCCCGATCGCATCCTGAACGCAATAAAGCTTTGAACAAGCTCACGATTTTGCAATGTCTACCTTTTATCACCCACTTCAAATGCCTGCGATCTTAAGCGTATTTTAATATCTGACTAAATAAACTTCCACCTGGGCTGGTCGTCCCGTAATGGGCTCCCCATGCAAAGGCCTGAGCTCACTGACCGTTACACCGATACCGCCGGTGAACAGCCCTGCGAAATAAAGAAAGGCAATAATCGCGAGCAGGAAATCCGATCGCGCCGACGGCATACGGTGCAATGCGGCTTCCTCTGGGAACCAGTCGAGCCCTAAAAGTACATAACTACAAGCTCCTCGAACAATTTAAAATGCTGTTTAATGCTGCTTAGCTTTACGTCAAAAAACTTGTATTTCTCGAAGAAAGTGGCTACACGAGTTCCTGGGTACGATCCTGTCTTAGATCAAATGAGGTAAGTTGTTAGTGAACTTGATGGGCCGAGTGGGGATTCGAAGTTCCCTTTCGTAATATGTCGAAGCGCTTTCCCTGTCGCGACTCCACGCTCTGACATTAGCACTCTTCCTTTCTACATCGCATACCGAATGCAGTATTTCCATATCTCTCACTACATCTGTTTGCATGCAGTTTGATGTTTTGAAACTTTTTACCTGAACATGGCAATCGAACATGAAAAATTTACAGTGGTACGTCGAGATTCAGTTAATTGATGATTTTCATGGCCATTTCATAAATATATTATATATTTTGAATTCGTTTTCAATTCAAAAGCCGCTTTATCATTTGTCTCTTGCAAACAACTATTACGAAATAAGATTAACAATTTTCTCACGTCCGCATCGAGATCGAGTTAGACGACGACAACCTCTGCAAAAAGTAAGTTGGAAATCTAATAGGCTTTGTGGCAAGCTGGTTATTTGTGTTATTTTTTAGTTTCGCTGAGGAGAAATGCTATGTAACGCTCGCGAACGAAGACGAAGTAACCTGACATTACAGTAATAACACCGAACCGCCATTACTCCGTACACTTTCCTCGGGTAACTAAACATCAAATGCATTTTATTTTTAAAGGGTATTTCTTCACAAATGCAATTTGTTCGTTCATTCCGGACGGGACCGGATCGTATCGAGTCATCATGATCATCAGTGTTTACATTATATATTCGTAATGAGCTTCGAATCGCATACTTTAAGCGGTTGATAAAGCTACATTCAATTAAGTTTAATTACCGCGTGTACTGGTTATGATGGCGGAGAGAGTGCGGGTATTAAGGCCGATGTTGTAGCCTGTGGAAAAGCTGCGATGCGTGAAAGAACAGGTCCAGTATGAGGACAAGCACAAGCGTAACCCAGCTACTGCGCATTGACTCGCTAAGACACCTGATGATTACTCCTCGCTGATTGTAGCGTTTGTAGCTGTAACCATTTCGCTAGTCCAAGCTTGTTGAGATCTAGTCGCAAGATCTAAATTAATACGGCGTTTTAGCGCGTCGGTTGTAGTTATATATAATAAGTATGTATCTCAGACCTAAATGGATTCCATATGGTGTCAAAGATTCGCACTCGCTTCAAGATTAATGGCAAACAGAGGAAATGTTCTCCTAGAAGAACTTGATGGCAGGCTGTCCCCGCATATGGTTGTCTCCACCGTCCTAACTGTACAGCAAAGTCGCTGCATTTTTGAATGTGTAGTTGGACTCTGTACCTGACTGGTATTTTGAATTGAATAGATAGATATGACGCTGGTGTCTGCAATCTATCGGATGTCAATCATGAAGCGTTCTGACGTTTAAGCTAGGGAAGGGATAGAGAAATTCAAATCATATTTGCAGACGGATACTAAAGAAGAGTTGCCCGTACCATTAGTATTCAACGGTGATACAGAATTATTAGCTGGTTATCATAATACAATGAGTAGGATGCGGAAGATGACTGTAATATAATGCTAATTTCGATAAAAAATACTTCACGCGGACCACTTTGTGACTAAACATGGATCTTTGAGTTTAAAATTCATGTCCATTTGAAGCTCTGGTGATGATAAAGTATATTTTACAGTGAGTATATTTTGATTTTTTTTAATGTCTTCATCTTATGAGCATTCCTCTGTGTTAGAAGAAAAAAGTTGCTCTAAACTTAGTTTTCCTGTTATCTCTTTATCTTGACATAATGAAATCAAATCTGTATCGATGCAATAAATTATGAATTGAAGTAGTAAAGCCCGAAGTCGCCCTAGGTGTTACGTAATTGCAAGAATGCAGACATTCTACCTGTGGTCGTTGTTCCTGGCATGTGAACTGTATTTATTGTAATTACGGCCGCTGACTCCGTCCATCGTCCATCGACGACTTGAACGGGAGCGCGCCCGGACCTGATAGCGTCGTGACTGACTCCAATTATCCTAGAGTCACTTGCACTTTTGTAAGTGTAATTCTATACATATTTCCTTATTAGTTATTGTGAAAGAATCATACAAGAATACTTGAATTTGTAAAATTTTAAGAGAGTTAAAAAGTTATATTTTTGATCAACTCAATGTAAAATCAACACTACAACAATCTTTGCATATTTTGTAATATTCTATTGCATTAACTGTTACCTCAATAAAATAAAACTGGACATGAATCTTAAAATATAAATCCTGTGCACTCCTCGAATATCCAGAATGGTTATTCAAACGAGTTCCCAGGTTCGCCGCTACAAACTATTAGAGCAATCAACGCATTTATCAGACGGCATTAATTGGAGTGGCATTGGTAATAGTCGAGCGATTAATGCACGCGATCGCCTCTAGGTTGGGCCGTTTGCTTTATTCGCCGGTATCACGCGCGGAATCGTAACCTCTTCCCACATAATTGGCGTGTGGGCGCGGCGGTGGTGGCGGTATCCCGATCGCCGCCCACCGGCGACGAAGCGACGCCCGATTAGATAGCTATGTCCCAACACCCGCGACCCGGGAGAATCGGGACTCCTGATCATCCGAGATCTCTGACCCGATCTGTGCTCGTAACCCGACGCTAACGACGCGACAGGTGTGGAATGGCCTACTGAAATTGTCGTATATGGTGCTCATTTCAACGCTTTTTCCGAGTCATAAGTGATGGTGTTATGGTTATTATGTTAGAGTCGTTAGACATACAGCTGTTGCTCTACTAAATTACCGAGCGTGTGTTCTTTATCGTCAATAAATTGTCCTTATTTCGCGTGCAACAAGTTTTTTAAGTTATCTTTATGAAAGTCTATGTTACCATTTGGTTGCTTTCTATAAAACAATAATTCCACCAACTTGTGATTTTCTGGTGAAATAAGAACAAGAATGCAGTTGGCACAAACTTCACGCACAATCTTGTTGGCTTCCGAGTGGAGCGTAGATAACGCGGTCGGCCGCTGCCCCCGATGGCCCGCGTGGATCGAGCACGCTCGCGACAATCTGCGAACGCGGCTCTCATTAGCGATAAGATGTGGCACTCGGTGGCTCGTTACGCAAGACGAGACGGTTCATTAATTGCGTATTGTCTAAGCTCCCGCGGTCATCTCGCAGATCGTCCGGCCGATCTCACGACGTTCCCATTTCCGCCCACTATGCGACCGGCCCGAGCCCGACAATGCAGACCTCTCATATATGGACATCGTTAATAATAGGTAATACATTGTGAAAATTAATCGGAAGCATCGATGATAGGCGTGCACGTTTATGCCCCGCCAGTATAAACACAGATAATCGCAAACACCGTTAACTTGATTTAGGGCGTCAGTCCGCCCTAGAGCTCCGCATATTAGACGCAACTAATTGAATACCTAGATTATTTACAAAAGTAAAACCCATAGTTATATTTATAAAGGACAAACTACATTCATCAACTGAGTTTACCATCAGGCGAGGTAACCAAACATAAACTCATTAAAAAAAGACACTAATCAGTGCATGATTATTCCATTCATAAATGTTAGAAATGGTAATGATTAACGTTAGCTGGTTGAGTGAGTACGCGGTTCTTTCTTAGAACGTCTCTGTAATTTTAGTCCGCTCTTCAACTCAAAGCACTCCAGATAATTATTCCATCCTTATAATCCACTTTCTAGTTAGCATGGCGAATAGTACCCTGCGGCTTTAACTTTACCGAAGTGTTTGATTCTTGTAACTTTTAGTTGTGTAAAGCTTTGGTTTTGATAAAAGTGGAGGTAGAAGCTAGGCGGATATCACAGCAAAGCCGTGAATAAATCAAGGAATGCGACTCATACTTTATAGGGCACATATGGGTAGACATTAATTGACGAAATAGAGGCAGTGGTGGTGTGCTAGCTAGTGCACAGCTGATTTATGCGCGCGCAAATCGCAGCTCAATTTGCATGGGATCTATGTAAAGCGCCCACTCGGCCTCTCGTTAAAGTGATCGCAACTGTCCCAACACACTCCATCCGTCTCCCAATCGTCACGACACGACTGAGTCTGAGTTCAGAAATATTTACTTTATCTCATTCAATTTTTGCTTGATGTGTAAAACAAATTTTTGCAACATTTTCCCCATGAGTTCCTTAGGTGTTTTTTTAAGTATTACATAGAATTCAATTGCCCAATCTCATCGTCAATTGCTTACGAAACAGCACTACGAAGGTCAGCGGTAGTTCTAACTAAACGGTTTACTCTGTGCTAGTCAGTGAATAATATCTGATTTTGAATTAGACCCTTATAAAATTCACGCATTGTTCAGACCACAGTGGTTAAATACGAATTCGTGCTTACGGTTTGTAATTTAATGCATCGATAGTAGCGATTGCTCGGCGGCGGCGGTTAACACGTTTCCTGATAGGGCCAGCGGTGCGCGCGTCGGTAAATACGACAGCACGATAACATCTTACCATTGTCTACGCATACGCGGATCATTTACTGTTACTAGTTCAAAACGCAAATAAAATCAACGAAAGACAGTCGTAAACGACCGCATAGATGCTCACTTGCGGTGCGAAATAGCGGCTTGCAAATGACATTCCACATTCATAGCATGCCAAATAAGTGCGCACGACGCGTATTTGGGTCACACATTCTCGGTAATGGAACTTCCCACTGCGGAGTGTTAAGCCGCGGAGTTTCACCACAAGTAATCTGACGGACACATAAGAAGTTCCTTGCTAATTTGCGGGGCGTGCGTTTCGGGCTGCGGTCACGCGCGTGGCGACCGCAGCCGAAGTTTGTTCTGCTACTGAAACGTGCCACATTCACGGGCCAATAGCGCTACTCATCAACTTTGTTAATGAAATCGTTGACCTTAACACTTCTCCTTGTAGAAAACTTTTAAACTGTATAAAAAAAATACATCGAAACATTTAGTTTAGGATTAGTAAGATAGGAAAGGATTAATTACTTTTCTCAATTATAAGTTTTACACGGGTCTTTAACGCATTTAGCTTTTTTAAAACCGTATAAAACTGATATGTATACTACTATTCTTATTCTTCTTCTTCTTTGCCGTGTCATCGCTTCTTTCTTGGTCTCCTTATTTAGGTCAATGATCTGACCAGGCTGAATACAAAAAAAACAAACAACCACACTCACTACTGTATTCCCTGTGATGGACATCCTCAAATATTTATTCGAGTATTAAATATTTAATAAGTATCGTCAAAAATCTACGCACTGAGTAAATACTCATTTTTGAGGATACTTGTTAAAAGACTAACCGATGGCATATGCCTGAAATTTTGGTTCTAAGGCATGCCATTTTTCACGATGTTTTCCTTCACCGTTTGAGTAGGTGTTAATACATTTTTAAATAATCATTTGTGTACGACCTGGTTTGAGCCCACGACCTTCGAATCGGAAGTCGGGGTACCGCTCACTAGGTCAACGCGGCAAAATAATGACTACAGAAACAGTAAATTTCATGTACATTTAAAAATAGAACTATTTCATCAAATTTTATGAGTAATAAATGTGCCCAGTAAAAAAAAAAGTATGGGTAATATCAAAAAGTATAATAAAACGTAGGTAGGTTTTATTATCCTTTTTATACTGCGTGTACATTATTCGCTCATGTCTAGTGTTACGAATAGAAATGAATAATAATTTTCTTAGGCCGTTTGTAGATGGCGTGAGCGCGAGAACCATTCCTGTCAGGACATGACATGAATAGGCGTTGAAAATATGCATTCCTTTCTAAGGATCATTAGTTCCGCCGGTTTATATTTTTTCTGTTATTACCGACAAATTGAATTTGCGTAATTAATAGTTACCTCATAATCGAGTTAGTCATCACTCTGAATGATCACTTTTATATTGCATTATTCATGGTCTAATGAAAACTTAAATTGCTTTGGTATTTTTATCGCAGTAGGAAAAATAAAGAAACATGACTTCTACGCGCTGAGTGCTCCTGGTATGCTCATGTTAGAATTCACCAATGAGATAAAATTGTAAATACATCTTATAAAAAGCAATTGATTTATGAGTTATCATGTCTCAGATCCTGAGCATGCACTAGTATCCTGTTAGCAGTGATGAAGCGACAGGCTATGTGATTCTGACAGATGAAGTGGCGCTAGCAGCGCCGTTTTGACACTGGGAGGCGACCGTCGGTGGTCGCCCAGCCTAACCACTGAGTAATCATACATGGGGTGAAATTGGAAACCATTTTATATGTCAGATTCTTAAACAATTTTTAAAATATATCTGTACTCTAACAGCACAAGTTTCACTAACTTTTACGCTCATTTATACCTTATTTATAGTAAGTTTTATTCTTGTACACGCACTATGGGATGGCATATTTCAAAGTAGTCGGTTCGAGAGGAAACTGGCATTTTCCTCAATCTATTGACATCTCATACCAACATGAGATAAAATGGTCACAAAAAAAAAGTTAACTGGGTTGTTTGAGCAAAGCCAGCCAAATATACAGATTATAAAAACGAACAAATGTTTAAGTATCTACTAACAAAATGGATTGTGTTGAAAAATAAACTTTTAATTTGATTTTAATTTTGAAATGTTTGTTCGTTCGTTTTTCTAACATGACTGTAATCGTCATGATGAACAGATCATAATCATAAGGCAGATTCGTGAGGATACCAAGTAGGGGTAGTGCAGTCTGGAAAAAATGTATTAAAAAAACCTGCCATGTCAACACACGGTTTTTTATTTTGTGTTACTATTTCACTGCGTGTGGTATGACTCATCTTGGTAATCGGTGGGTAGACTTGACGACGGTTGCCACCCGGTCTTTTACGGTGGTTGCAGTTTTTAGCGGGGAATGCGATTGCGACCGCAATCAATGTTCGCTCGTATTGTGCTCGCTGACGCCCGCGCAGGTTGCATAATGTGTCAGCCGTGGGAGCGAGCTCAGAGTTCCCCCGTTATGCGATGCACGCCATCGGTACCGTTCCATTAGCGATTTTATAAGACGATTCGCGTGTATCGTTCGTTATCAATTTGAGCACAAATCGAGCGCTCTAACTCGCCCCGCTTTGAATCTATTATGACTTATAAAGCTCTTTACAGACACGTTCTCTGTTCGAGCTCACACGCTGCACCATACTGGGCTAATGCAATTCTCGACGAATATAATTTTGTCGACGATATCTGGGGCACCGTTGCTTATCACGAATTTTATAGGTATTTCATGCCACTGTTAGCCATTTATACTAACAATGCTTTTTGTGGCAAGTGTTAGTAAAACTGTAAATAGTAATACATTTCTGCTAATAAAGTAATATCAAATTTTTAATTGAATAAGTAAAATAAGTCAAAAACCTAACAACTGTATTCTGGCCCAAAAAATATCTTCTTGTTTTACGTAGTCGACCATAAATTCTGTACCGGTATTAAGTTGACTTTTCAGTTGTCTGTATTTTTTATTTTGAAGAGATAATTAATAGCACATTGATTACTTTTTGGCGTAGTAGATGTAAAAAAAGTTTTCAAATTTAACTTTAGGATTACCGGTGAATAATCCTACACACGATAGACGGGTAGCCGGCTGAGCCACAAAGGGTGCGGGGATCTGCACAAATCAGAACAGATACAAGTATTTCTTCGGGGCCTGGGTGGTTTGATGCTATGTTACTCTTAGTTCCTGATACCACGACACAGGGAATCCTAGTTTGAGGCTAGGAGTATGTACCTATATGTGTAACTTGGGAGTTTATTGTTGAATTTATAAAAAATTTATATTACGACTAAAAGGAGGAACCTACTTATGAAATTTGGCGGTAGCAGTTTAGTTGAAAACTCTTTGTAAGACGAAACAGATAGGAGTTCAAGCAGATCGATTGTTTAAAAGCTTTGAAACCAAACAAGTCGTAAAATGATTTTAGATGTCAACAAACACGGTGAGGTCAGGAACCAGTTTCCGAATATCGGTTTATAATTGTCTCGCCGATATTTGGGCATGATGTGGAATCCGTGTCGTCGGTGACTCAGCGCACACCCACGGCCGCATTGTCTTCGGATCACCGCAGGTTCCCTCATTTACATACTCATCGCACTATGCTATCGCTATTTTTACAGTTTCTGCGATGACTAGCTATTTTTAAATTACGAAAAAAAAACAATTTTCAATTTACTCTTACATATTCATGAGAAAGATATTTTTACTTTTATTGACATTATTTATCGTGTTTAATTTACATCGGCTATTTTTAGTATTCCTACTTTCGTAGTTACTACCGTGCGTAGGTATTCACAGACCCATAGGCATTTAAAACATGCAGCCAACAAATTACAAGAGATTCGTTAATAAAAAATAAAGAATTAACCAGTCGACAAGGACACCTGTTTCGAAGAATTGTCAAAAGTAGGCGCTCGCGCAACCGCACATCGCTTGGCGGAGTTCGTTCAACCCGCGCAGCGGCGTAATTAAAATCCTTCATGGAAAGCACGCCTGATGGAATTCATCCTGACCCCGAGCACGACCGCACAGTACCGCCCTTTAAACGTTACTTTATAAATAGGAGCAGCCAGCCTCGCCACCACAACTAGTGCACGAAGCGATCTGTCGTGCGATGCCGAACGAAAAATAATCCAACTTAATGACCAAATGTTCACATCCATATCCGCCGTGTAGTCGTCCCGTGCCAATTAAAAAGTTAATAAACTTCAAAATGCTTATTTCATTTTCGCAAGTGCTTACTATTTCATCTGCAATTTAGCAGCGTCCAATTCCATTTCCAACGACCCTCTAATTAGCCTACTGTATAGTCGACTACCGATTTCGAAGAATCGTGTATACTTTCCGTTATTCCTTTACGAAACATGAACTCACTGACGTATTAGTATTTTCGTCGAAAGTCACAAAAAATTGACCAATTACTTCGGCTTGGTTTGAAATGTTGATAATCATGATGTGATGTTTTTATTTTAAAATAATTTCGACGAAAACTCTAAACAAGAACGAAAACGTACTCGGCCTACAGGAAACGGGAACGCGGTATCGCCTTGTGCCAGATAATTTCGAGTTGCGTGGCGTGTCATAGAAGGATAGAAGCGCTGTCACGAAACATCGCACCCAAGATCTCTTGCATTTCTCACGTGAAAACTTGACATTAATACTTAGCTGTAATTTAGCGCTTACAGACTTGCAGTAAACGGCAGCAATCAACAAATAAACATTTAATATTATTTGACAGTTAAAGGCCTACCATTTTTACCTAAAGTCAAGTAGGTACGTAGTTGGGTGGGTGGTCCAAATTACTTGGGTTTCAAAGGATCGAATTATGATTCATTTTATAACGTTTGTTCTCGACTTTCTTTGGAAAGTTTGGCATGCCTTTCAATGCCGATAAAACCAAATGAGGACTGCCTCTTGTCCTCAATTAAGTTTAAGCTTTTTATGGGTATATTGCTCTTATAGCTTCCATGTCAATATACTGCGAATACAAGTTACGATTATAGTCTGTAAAATCTTTTTAATCTTTAAAAAAGCTCATCTAATATTATTAGACGCTGATGAACACCTGAACAGTTTCATAAAGATATTATGCGGTATTTTTGATATCTGAATTGACTCATCACCACTGAAAGCTCATTAACGTTAAATGTAACGAACGCCGAACTAGCAGTTTTTGCTGAATTGTTTAAAATTCTTTTGTTTTTTGTTACTTTATTATTTTTCTGTGTTTTGTACTGTAAAATAGTGTTATGCTCAATAAAGAGTTTATCTATCTATTTATCTGAATACCGGACTTGTCGGTTTCTTAGATCAGGTTTATAGCTAAGTGAACTTTTAAAATATTAAGATTGTGCGTTCAAGGATTAAATTTAAACTGGAATTATACCTAAAGAATCAGTTATAAATATCTTTAAAAAAAATTATCCTGCTATGGGCGGATTGGGGCTGATTATATAGATAGATAAAAATAAATAAATAAATGCTGGACATTTTTCACACAGCATCATCTAGCCGCAAACTAAGCCGAGCTTGTATTATAATAAATAGATAAATTGAAAGTACAGAAAGCCACCTCATAATAACTTCCTGAAACTCGCCAGCAGTCGTCCAACCTAGAATCTAGTTTTTTGCATTTGCGAACGCTACCTGTTGTTCCGTGTGCAATTGCAGCCCTAGATATCGAGAGTAGCTTAGGATCGCAGTCCTTAATATTGGCTCGCTGTTTCGTGGGAAAAATAACAAAACATTTCTACAGTCTTTTTATATTTCTATTCTCCGTAGACCATTCATTTAGTTAGCTCAATGATAAAGTTCCGTAGAGGCACTTAAAGCGTTACTGAAAAAGGTCCAGGTTATTTAAGTTTTATGCAATATAATTTTTACTTAAACGTTCTGAAAGCAAATATTCTAGAAGATTGCGTCAAAACTATTGTCAATATGGTTTTAATATTGCTAGTGAGATAGTGTTTTAGAGCCATTACATACAAATAGGTTTTAGTAGTACTCAGCTTTGATGGTAAGTCGGCTTAGTGATATCCAGCAACTTTTGCAATTTATATTATCGGTAGCTCATAAGTAATTTATTATCAATAGCTATCTTAATTTCAGGTTATAAAGAGCGCTGTAAGCACAGTAATAATTTGAGAATAATAACTCGGTTCCGCGGAAATCGTTTAGGTTATTTTTCCTATTTATCTATTTTTGTCACTTATTAAGTTAAAAAAGAATAAATAAATGGTATTAAATAAAAAGATATGCGACAACATAATTATTCCCAAAGAATATTAGCTCAACGCGCTATTCATAGCTTTCAGTCGAAATGCGTGTTATATTTTCGTTTACTCAAAAATTAAACATAAAGCCTCATAAATTCAGTGTATTATGTAAAAGTCAATTAAATATCATCCATGTGAAACATGATCCCTTTACACAAGTAATTATTAAAATTAATAGCGACACGCTTGCGCTTCCAAAAATTAAATCATCACCTTGAATTTACTTTTAGCTTATCGTACTTATTATTTTCAAAGTAATATTTTGATAAAAAGTAGATTCATTCACCGCTGAATTTAATTAACATTATTCAGAATTTGCCACTTTAATTAAAAATGTATATGATATTGATTCAGCAAACATATTTTCGAGCGCGTTGAATTCTCAAGTACTATGCAAAGTGGTACCTTCAAATGATAGACTCGCTATATAATACTACTCGTGATTAGTGAGGCCTTTCTTTCTATTTAAAATTAAGTTATAAAATTATTTTATTACGTGTTATTGCAGCCACAGTGTAAGGCAAGAATTCCAGAACTAGACTCCAACTGTATAGAGTCACAAGAATTTGGTTGAGATTCGACCAGACTCAGTTTCAGATAAATCTTTTAGAATACGAGCCAATGTTGACTTGGCCTGCCATGCCCTAATGATTTTGTATTTTAGCCCTTAGCTGTCTAGCGCGCGTTGAAGATTTATGCACCGCGCAGTGACAACAACTCAATTATACATTTTAGTTTTCTGCAGTTTATGTTTTTTTGTATGTTGTGGCGGTTTTGGTTCAATTTTATGTTGGGTTAACCAGTATTAAAAACACAAACCTCGTAGCTATTTGTTATTTATTGTCGCCCGTAGCTAGCTAGCGCGCGTTGAAGTCTTTTGTACTGCGTAGAGTAGTGCTACGACAACTCAATTATTCATAATTAACTTCAAAATGGCATTATTTTAGTGTGCTTTATTTTGCCATTTTATCTATGGACCGGTTCAATTAATGCTTGTATATTATTGTTAATATCGAAAAAAACATATCACAGTGTATTATATTAACTTCAAGTTTCATTACATTTCCGTAAAAAACAATTGCCATTTTACTTGTAACATTAAAAAAACCAATAAACATTTTAAAAGATACTTTCATAGGGGTATTGCCTTTTGAACGATGAACGAAAATAATCAAAACGATGTAATTATACGATTAAAGTAACTGCAAATGTACCAAACGAAGCGACTCTAAATATAGCTTGTTATTGCTATATGTGCTTGCGCATCGAAGCTTATCGTTCCATACACGATTGAAGACAAGAGCGTATGGACGCAAAAACCTTCGTCTCTACATACGGTAACGGTGCACATTCATCAGTTTTCCTCTCCAACGTATAATATTAGTTCCCGCAACTGAGTGACAGGAAGCTCACTGAGATTTTTATAGAAATGTAACTAGGAACTAGGATAATGGATGAAACATTATAATTACTGACTTATGTTGTTGCTACAAGTAATGTTGGTTTTTATTTAAAATATTAATAATTAGCCTAGCCTAATGACTGCAACTATATTACAGCGTCTGTAAAAATGTCTTCAGGCGAGTTATTTCCAAGCCATTAAATATTTAATAAACCTGTTGTACGTGCACAAAGTGTACCTTAGCCGTTTATGCTATTTTGAAATAAAAGTCCCTCTTCGATTATTTCGAACTTATCAGAATAAATTACATACCTTCGAAGGGATTTTTTTAACTGTATCAGGATCGAGCGTCACGTGAGTTCAAACAAATGTCAACACGTAGTTCATGAACTTGTCACTGTTCGTATGTCACAGGCGCACAGTCCTAAGTTGACGCGAACGCTGCGATGGTCGGGGACCAAGTGTCGCGGCCACTCTCGACGAGACACTGAACTTGCCAGAGTGCGCCCCAACGGTTATAACATAACACGTCTGACGTAACCTTAACCTTGCAAGAAGAAGAGGAACGAGCTGCCGAAGGACGGAGAGAGAGCGCGATAGGCTCGAGAGAAAGGGAGAGATTGCGGTTGGCGGACACCGCGCGATCGGACCGCGCGCCGGCCGCGCTTGCATCTCGCGCCGCCGCCTCGCCGGCCGCGCCGCGCACTGAGAACCCTTCGATCGCCTGATAGGCAGCTTACCATACATACGACATTCATGGCACATTAGCTTTTAATTTACGGGCTTAGTTTTTAAAAAAGCTACGAGCTGAATACTTTTTTAATTGGACACAATAACACCGCATTAAAACACAAAAAATGAAGGTGGGGACAAAAATGAAATATTTGAGTCGTATCTATCAAGCTTTTTAATAAACAGTTCAAAGCAAGCAGTTATTTCAAAACAAAAGTCACGATCGCTTCATTCATTGCTGAAATTATGATGCTTTTAAATGGAAGTATTGTATGCGCATGGGCTGGTGACATTCTGCTCGACGACATATTTCAACTGTGAATCGATTATGCCAGTGACCTCCACTTTCTACGGGGTCACCAGGACTTAGTCTTCGCTATTCCGCCGTTTAATCTTCCATCGAACAATACTTTCACTTAGGGTTATACCGATAATAATTTTACCGGCTGTCTTAGAATGAGGTCATGCATCTTTATAGTACCTAGAATAGTTAAACTAATAATAGTTTCGAACCATATTATCACTGTGGTGACAACTAATTGGCGAGAGCAATAAAATAATATCCCATCCTACATTATTATAAATGGAAAAGGTTTGTTATTCAGTTTGTACGTTTGTGCTTACAAAAATCCTGTGCCAGGTATTATGCTGGTATATGTATATCAATGGCATATGTAACTGGCATTTATACATAACGTTTATACATAAAAGCTTATATAGGTGTATAATTGCACGATCGTATTCGTAACTTATAATCTTCATTAGAGCTTTCGATTCATCTGTTTTTCACATCTATTCATCAAGTTTCCTGGCGTCAATTATTGCATAATAAAAGAATGTTCCCAAGATAGTTAAGTAGGGCGTAGTTTGATTATGCTTCCCATAATATTTCCCGTAAGTGCCTATTATGCCCCAGGATATGATGATTCTCATTCATTTATTGGATGGCGATACGTATCTCTTTGTTTATTATCGTTTGCGATTTACTTCCAAGATAAGTACAATAGCAAGTAAGCTAATAGGTATTCGTCACTTGGTAAAAGGAAAACAGGAATTTCAAATCATAAAAACGCCTGTTAGCTATCGTACCGAAGCACTGCTAATGAAATAGACGCGAGTATTTATGATAACTAATTGCTATTTACATACAGCCCGAAGATGCATCTAAATCTTAATAAAATATTATTATACCCCTTATTTGCTGGCTGGACTGGACTATTCTTCCGTATTGTTATTATTTAGCCATCGCTATCCTAATGCAGGGCCTTCCTACTTATGTAATAATACAATTATTCTTAGGATTAATTTAAATGTAAGATATTGAGATTGCGCTTTCTAGAAATCAACTTTACAATCAATATAAACAATAAATTTAAAGTTAATCTAAACATGGCTCTGTGTTTTATTATTCTTATTTATAGTTAAATGTTTAATTCTTCGATCATGTAAGACACGGCTATAGCCGCAGTTAATGTTTACACTCTGAAGGATTTTACTGTCTTACTATATCTCTACAGGTGCCGCGAGTGGCGTTAAATGATGTGCCTACACGTATAAAACGATTGCCTACCTAGGCTTCCGAATGAGAATTTCAACTTGGAATTTATATTCAAATGTTCTGGGTTTTGAAACAATCATTCACCAACTAGAAAACTAATTATTTTCGTAAGAATATATTGGTTTGGCAAAGGCTCTACTACATATTACGGGTATGTAAAGCACACAGTAAAGTATCATTTCAAAATAATACAATAAATAATAATTTCTAGAATGAGCATCTAACCTCTCATAAACGTAGAATAAGGCTATATCCCACACCAACACCCACAGCTGCATGTATAGTAGACATCTCCTTGCTTGTCATATTCTCTACAGCCAATTCTCATAGTGTGAGAATTGGCTGTACTGTCCCCCCCCCGTGAATAGACATATTGCTTCTAGTTATTATTTTGCACAAAGCCCAGAAATGTTGTGATACATTTTGTGGAATAAATACTGTTGCTTTATAGAACTTTACGTTCCTACTTTATTATGTACCTCGTAAAATAGTCGGAGGCGTGTGTGAATATAGCTCGCTCTTTCTAGTATATTTTTGATAAAATGTAATTTTACGAGTACATCATTTGAGCAATTCGTGTTGTTACTTGTCCGGTTAAACTTAAGTTTTTCTCATAAGCAGTGGCATTTTCTTTGATGACGTCTCCTTTCACACGCTCAAGATGTTAATCAACTCGTGCAAACTTTTTATTCTATCTTCATGAACCAGGAAATATTCATAGTAATGGAAATAGAACATTTAGTTTTTCATCTGAACAATAATCATTATGAGAGCGGATCATTTGGAATCAGATTATACGTTTCGAGTGTAAGGCTATCTCCGAGAGCCAATGGGCAATGATTGATCAAGTTTTTTTTGTCATCGTACAAAATCATCCTGGTTTTATATTTGAACTCATCAATCATATAAATGTTGGGTTCAATCAAATATAATTACTTGTTTGCACAATTGATATTGTGATAATGGATTAGGCGTCAAATTTGAGAGCACGGGTTAAAAAATCTGACCCGACCGACTAAATTAAAGTAGTTTTACATTTGAAGTATCCCATGTCTGATTGTTATGAGTACGTTCAGAATGAACTTGAGAAATAAAGGAAAGAACTATTTTTGAAACCCGTATTTTCCAGATTTTGATTTTGATCTTGTATTTGTCTTGATGAAAGTTTGAAATAATATTTTCTTATCTAGACGTCGATACATAGAGTAGTTGCGTCCATCAATTACACCCGCGTGAAATCAATAAAACCACATTATCGGTGGATACGTAGTCTTATCGAGTATATCATACAAAGGAGACCCGCATTAACGATGGATAAGAGTAATGTTGAATCAATTTATTACTGTATCAAATTTGCACTGTGTCGATGATTGTAATTATCACCACTAGCATAAAAAACGCCCGTGAATTCGTCTGCTAGATTTTACCGCACAATTTCTTTATTGCGTCTATCTCCACGACTAAACGCGGTAAAGAAGATGCCTACCAACAAAGCCATCCTAAAAATATAATTCACTTTGTTTGTTGATATCATTCACTAATGCAACAATTCTAATCTTAATTTAGATCCTGCATGGTGTTTCCACAGAAGAGATAGGTAATGTACCTGTGATACCACTTCCACTTCTCTTTATGGCTTCATGATTATACCTAATTGCCTCGTAATTATCGGCCGATGGTAGTGGCCTGCGGTGGCAAGCATCGTGCTTACACATCCCTTTGTTGGTCCGATAGATCGGTTAAAACTCTTCGCGTGTACATGGTGTTATTGTGGTAAATAAACTTATCAAATATTTTGTTTTCAGCAATGCCTACCTAGAATTATGTTTGTATAGTATGTAGTGCAGGATTCGGTGGCCTTGGGCGGTCTAAAGATTTAAACAACACAGTGGGCTGTGGTTCATAAAAATCTAGTGTTTGCGCAGAAGTATAATTTGAAAATAATGTTATTTTTTCAAAATTGCCCGAAAAGTTTACTTACTAGGCCACTAAACATATGCAACTAAAACTAGTTGCATAGAGGAACTAACCTTTGAGTTTACCGCACGAGTTTTTTTTTTATTCTACTAGTCTAATAATAATTTCTATGAAAATAAAATGATGTTGCCATATACGAAGAAAAATTAATAATGATATAAAACAAAGAAACAAATTATTATAAACCTCAACAACCTATAAACAATTAATTCATGATTTTCATGACAAATAGTTATAATACAGAAGACAAGGTTCAACATTAAATGTTAAAATAATATAGCCGGACAGTTTATTTGACGTATCAAAAATAAGTTCTATAACACATTACTACTAAAACATAAACCAGGCAGCCTAGTTTATTTCTATCATAACTTTTTTTTTGAGAACCTACTATCGTATAGTAAGTATTTAATTTCCGCAGATACTAAGTGCTTTTACATGAGTGAAGGTTATTTATTGCAACTCGTTTGTAAATAACCTATTTGCGATCCTTGTATCACAATGTACTATTGGGATATGAAAGTAATAAAAAATAAACCACGTTGCTCATCCTCAGATCTACGAGTACATCATTCGATCATTACTCAGTAACATAGTGTTACGAGCTAGGGTTCGGGCTAAAATAATTAAGTCTAATTAAACACCAAAATTAACACTGTATTTATAAATCACTCAATAAAAATATCAACAAAACAAATGACACAACGAAACTACGCCATTAAAACAAAAACACTAAAACACTGTATCACTAGGTACAACACTAGCACAACTGTCACAACACTAGTCACTGGATATCGCTTATTTATCACTTCGAATAATTCGCCCTCAAATCTTGAAAGGAAACTGTCCTTACCGGCCGCTTGCTGCACTTATATATCTCGTAAGACGTCTCTTCCAGAACAATCTAGTAGGAGGCGTGGCCATCACACTCTCTCACTTCGCTCCGCCCCGTCTCGTACCGCCGTAGCGCGTGCCAGTCGATACCAGATGGCGGTAATAAGTAGTGCGTCCATTTGATAAGAGATGGCGCTAGCGTACCGTAGTTAGCTAGGCCACCCTCGTCACATTGCCCCCTCCAAAGACATGCTCGTCCCGAGCATTGTTAGATCCGTAATATCTCGCCAGACGGTCAACATGAACGATCTTAGGAGCTCCTCGCAGACCCTTTTGAATCCGATAAGTGACATCGTTAATCCTGGTCATAACACGGTATGGTCCGTCCCATTTGGGCTGTAATTTGAGAGACTTTCCTTTCTTTCTTACTGGATTATGCAACCACACCAGTGAACCTTCGTTGAATCCCAAATTGTTTAGTCTCTGATTATAACTCGTCTTCATCTTTTCAGGCGTCTGCTTGATGCTTCTTCGGGTGCGCTCTTTCACTTCGTCTTTTCTCTCACTAAGAAACGAGCCCGCAGTACTCTGCGCTATATGTTTCCCTGATGCTCCGATGCTGCATAACTTAAAGTCTCCTCTTCTATAGGTGCGGAGGAGTCCCTCCTCTGCTGCACAGCCAGTCCTTCACATTGTCTCGATAATGGATCCAATAAAACTTTTCACGAATTTCCGAATGTTCTTTTTACTCCCAGATGATCACCCGAACATCCCTCGTGGTAGAGTTTTACAACGTCAGATACCTTGGATTTAGGAATAACCATTTGTAGATGGCAGTGGTTTCCCTGAGCATTTTTCCATTCACGATACAATACTCCACCGTGGATAACCAGACCGTTCCTCTGCGCCCAATAACTCTTTGTTGTTTTACTCGTCCTAGCAAAATTACTCCACGTAGGTTTCAGGGTACCGGTTTTGATCCATTCAATAATTGGTCCGATGTCCTCATCCTCTTGCTGTGCTCGCCGCAGGTCTTCTTTCCACTCATGGCAAAGATCAGTTTTTTTCATTCTTACGGGTACCGCTTCTTTAGACTCGTAATGCTTGCAGCTCTCTGGGTAAGGTCTCCTTGACAGTGTGCCCACGTTCCCATGAAATCTTTCTGATGATCCATCTTCTATAAAGATCTCCTCGGATTTACATTGTAGGACTCCTTTTGTCACGTCAATCTTGCAATGATGCTCCCGCAAGAAATCTAATCCCAAGATACAGTCACTTACTACGTCGGCCACGATGACGTTATGCTGGAAAGTTCTTTTACCCAGCTTCATCTCCACCTGCCTTTCGCCCCGGACGGATATGTACTGACCGGTTTCTGTCAGAAGTTGGACTCGGTCGCTGTTACGGAAGAAGTCCCCAGAGAAGCGATTTGCAAGTTGGGAACTGACCACTGTACGAGAAGCACCAGTATCCAATGTCATCTTGCAGGGTGTTCCATTGATTTGGCCATTGATAATCAGGCTGTTCCTATCGTGCGCTTGAGAGATCGAAATTCTTGGGACTTTTTCAATACCAGCCAGCACCCGTCCCGCAGTCCTGGCGTTTACTCGTTTCCCTGCTGCTGTTGGGTGGAGGTGCTAGGCCCCTGTTCTTCTTAGCACTGATCTTCTCTCCGCGTAGTGCGTTTCGGACAGCCAGATCTCAGGTGACCCTTTTCTCCACACTCGTAGCATCAAGGGCTGAACTTAGGTCGGCTGAACCTATCGCTGGAAGAAGATGTCACTACCTCTCTGACGCGATGCGCTCGATGGTCTTGACGTACGGCCTCCACCTCTAAAGCATGAGTCAAGGCGTTCTTCAAAGACTCATGGTGGCCAATCCTTACAGCAGCTCGCACTTCCAAATCACGTATTCCATCGACGAATGCCTGGATCAAGATTCCGTCGATGAGCGCAGGTGAAGATTGATAGGCCTTCCGAACTAGCTTTTCAATCTCCAAAACCCACTGTTGTAGGTTCTCGATGCTCAGTTGGCTCCTGTCCTTTAACTGAGCACGGAATAAGTGCTCCAGGTGCGCGTCACTATATCTAGACTCCAAAGCTTCCAATAACTGCTCGTAGCTAACATCCTTCCCCAGGGCCTCTAGGATGGTAAGTGCCTAGTCGCCTGGATGGTAAGACCGAGTGTGAGTGCAGTCATGGCCTGGTCTGTGGTCCACCCATTCGTTTTTACAACCGCTTCAAACTGGATCTTGTAGGCTGACCACGATGAGCTTCCATCGAAGGGTGGCACTTTAAAACCTCGAACCGATGATGAAGAAATAACAGGAGCCACATGGCCGTCGCCAGATTTCAGCACACCCAGAGCTTTCTTTACGTCGGCGATCTGAGTTTCAGGCCTCGGAGATCCGACTCTCGTGGTGCTTCACCTGCTCCTTCACTTCTTTGAGGTCTTCTCCAATAGTCACGTGTAGTTCCTTCAGAAGGTGAGCTTGTTCCTCGTGGCGACGAGCTTGCTCCTCCTGCCAACGAGCCTGATCTTCTTCCAGCTGACGGAGCTGCTCCTCCTGCCGACGTGCTTGCTCCTCCTGTTGACGTGCTTGTTCCTCCTGCCGACGTGCTTGGTCTTCCATCATGGCCATCAAAGCAGCAAAATCAAACGAAGCAGGAGATCGGACCACATTCGATGGTGATTCTGCAGATGATCCAGCAGCCTACCCCATCTCCGGCTGAGAAACCTTCCCAGGTTCTTGAGAAGGGGAACCTCCGAAACGCCTGCCATCAACTTCCTGTTGACGTTGGTGTCTCGTTCTGACACCCTCCTTACCGTCGTCCTTTGGTAAAATCGGCCAAATTGTTACGAGCTAGGGTTCGTGATAAAATAATTAAGTCCATTTAAACACCAAAATTAACACTGTATTTATAAATCACTCAATAAAAATGTCAACAAAACAAATGACACCACGAAACTACGCAATTAAAACAAAAACACTAAAACACTGTATCACTAGGTACAACACTAGCACAACTGTCACAACACTAGTCACTGGATATCGCTTATTTATCACTTCGAATAATTCGCCCTCAAATCTTGAAAGGAAACTGTCCTTACCGGCCGCTTGCTGCACTTATATATCTCGTAAGACGTCTCTTCCAGAACAATCTAGTAGGAGGCGTGGCCATCACACTGCCTCGCTTCGCTCCGCCCCGTCTCGTACCGTCGTAGCGCGGTTTGTGCAAGTCGATACCAGATGGCGGTAATAAGTAGTGCGTCCATTTGATAAGAGATGGCGCTAGCGTACCGTAGTTAGCCGCCCTCGTCACAATAGTATAGTCGTAACAAACTAACTGATTAAAAGATATGAGTATGTCATCGAACTTTTTTCTTATATTTTTTTATTGCAAAGCTTTTTATTTTCTTTCCGTTCTTAAACCGGTAATATTAAGTGTTTTGATAATATTTTGGTTAGTTTTCCATCTGGGCGTATGAACATACATAAAAACACGAAATTTACTATCAATCTTAAATCTCGATTGGTATAAAAATTATATTGATTAAAACGTTTATAGTTATTATCACGTGAGATTTATTGATAAAATTATAGTATTTTACCACTGCGGCTCTTTCGTAAGCTTGCTAGAAGCGTAGCTAATATCAATTACGAATGATGCACCTCAATCACCATAAATATTATAACAAAAGACATATCTAGCCTCTTAATATAATCTTTTTTAAACTTTAGTCCAAACCAATCTTAAGTTTCCTAAATAAAAAAAAACATAACTCTAGACGAGTTATGTTCTTTATATAATCATGTACCGGTTCATTACCAAGTCCTATAATTGTAGTTGTGTGCCCAATTGTCTCTTGATGACACTTGATGACAAAAAACTCAAATTTTATTACAGGATTCACTTTTATCTGAATAAATAACAAGCTAAAGTCAGTCCACTACTCGACATGAGTCGTTTAGTGCGGTAGCTGCAGTTAAGCTTACGAACAACCCTACAGATAATATCTTCATGCGAAAGCTAGCGTATAGCGCAAAGGCGCTAATAAATATATTATGGAAATGAGAAACTCGCAAGCGATTGAAAAATGCTGCGCACCTTGTTTTTTACCCGCGACGATAACAGCCGGTATATGCTTTGGCTATAAGAGGTTGTTTGTTTATTACCATTTATATCTTTAGGTTTGGGTTGTAGGTAATGCAAGTTGCAATTGATTTCGATGTATTGAAGGATGGTTCTTGGTTAACTTTATCGCCACCAGTAACTAAGGGTGTTGCAATCAATGATGGAAATACGCGTAAGGTTCCCAAATTGTGTAGAAATTATTAAAAATGTAAGCCGCCTCATTTTTCTCTTCGTAGTGCCTTACGCTTTGGCTACAGAGTACGATGGTCTACGTGAGCTGGTTGCGAGCCATTAGATCCACTTGATAATTAGAAGACCTGCTCTAAATGTTCGAACCGATCTCTAGTACATGCGAAAACGCAGTAAACTCGCACGCGCGCCTGATAACATCTACTTGGCGCTTCAATCTTAAGCATGTTACAAGTTTCTCTTTGCTGGTGTGCTTACAGTAAGCTTGCTTTATCCCTACCAACGCAGAGCCTTAAACGTAACTCCTAGACAACCAATTCGACCCCTAGTTAAAGTTCCTACCAAAACTATCTAAGGCAGCGCGTAATTATCACTCATATTGAATAATAATAATAATAATGCTGGACATTTTTCACACAGCATAATGTAGCCCCCAAAGTAAGCAGAGCTTGTTGTGGAAACTACATGACTGATATATACTGCCTAGATACTTATTTCCTTTTTTTTGTAAATACATACAATTATTATACATAGAAAACACCCAAACCGGAGACATATATTTGCAGATCTTACAAACATTTGTCCCGTGGCGGGAATTGAGCCCACAACCTTCTGCGTCTCAGGCGGGCCTTCGTCCACTTCACCACAGAGGTCGTCAGAATTCTCCATAGAGAACTTCTTAAAATATGAACTGAATATTAACAAATCTGAACGTTTAGACCTTTAGTGTAATAATCTTATTGATATTATAAATGTTAATGTTTATATTTGGATGTTTGTTAAATTTCCGTAACGGCTGGACCGATTTGGATAAATCTTGAAAGCGTTATCGTGAACTAGAATAACACATGGGCTACTTATCCGGGTACCACACAGGTGAAGCCGTGGGCAAAACGCTAGTATATTACATGAAAAGCAATGTTGTGTTTCTTTAATTTACCCCAATTTTGTAAAAGGTTACCTACTATATTTAATTTTTGAGGATACTAAACGATCATTAAAAAAATGGGTTGACGTCAGTTAGAAATAGAAATATTTTTATATGCGAAAATGGGTATAAAATAATGTTGTGTCCTCCATAATCTACTTTTAAAGCATGCAAAATTGAAACTTAAAACTATTTAAAATTCAAACATAAATATTTTTCAAATTTAATTCATAGTTGTACATACAATTTGTATTGTGCTCTATCCACATTATTTTTTGGGTTGTACAGTTATTTGGTTAACTTACATACTTTTTACGGTTATTGTTACTAAAAGTTGACTCTAGTTTATAATGGAAATTATTTTATGATGACAATGTCCGTTCAAGAGCCCATTTTCACGGCATTTCTTCAGTCATTGTCATTAAAAGGAGACTCATGAACACAAATTACAGGCGTATATTTGTATAGTTGAAATTCTCATACATCCTACTAATATTATAAACGTGAAAGTGAAAGAGGAACAAACATCCTCACAGGATGTTTGTTCCTCTTTCACGCAAAAACTACTGAACGGATTTTGATGAAACTTTACAGTAATATAACTTATACATCAGAATAACACATAGGCCTCTTTATATCCGGGTACGACGTGGGCGAAGCCGTGGGCAGAAGCTAGTACATACATATAGTCAAGCCTGTTTCCCGGAGGGGTAGACACAGACCAAGGATTTCCACTTGCTACGATCCTGGCATACCTCTTTCGCAGCATTTATCCTCATCAAATTCTTCATACAAGCTCCACAATTGTATATTTTTTTCTGAACTGTCCACTCTAAATCGCCAATTGTTCGCATAAGTTCTCATAATCATTTTAATTCAGTTGATCCAAATTTTAGAAACCGTTACTTTAGCTATTACCTTGAACAAGATTCGGACAATCGTAGGAAGTTATTATCATAAACTTTGCCCAATTTATGGTAATTTGAAAACAACATCGTTTTGTTGTTGCCGCGTGTGACTCATGAAATCCTGTTGAAAGTATCTAATTGTTACAAGTTCAGCAAATATCAGTTTCACTTTCTCTCATCTACAAATGGCAATATTCTCATCACGATCAAGGTCGCACGTGCTAAGTATCTCAGCAGTTTGATTTTCCTTCATTGTCTTGTCACTGCATAGGATAACATCATCTATCATCATCATCAACTAGTAGAAGCTATGAGGTTCTTGAGCCAACGACTGCAATTTTTGAGATGCCTTCCATTCATTGGACACAGGGCCTCCCTATACTGCGTCGTCCGGTTTGTGATTGCCGTTTAAGAACCTTTATTATCCATTTACAAGTATTTTTTTGATCCACATAACATCGATATTTTTCTCGAAGAGTGTCTTCGCCGCATGTCAGCTTCATAAGCCTTTATGAAGCTTATTGGTTAATAACCGGCATACGCTTGTAAAGAGCGATATTTTTTTGTCCTAACTAGTTCGATACATGCCATAACTTAATGTGGAGCGCGATCGGTCTCTGCTCTGAGCGCAAAGCCTGCAGAGGCGATTCAGCAGCGGCGCAGTCGTTATAAAGATAATTAATGTTATCACCCTATGGCCGGTCTATTCAGCGCTGTTTAGACAGAAGGAACTGCGTAATAAACGACAGGAAGACGAACTAAGCTTTACGAGCGAAGATGTGTGTCCAATTGGCAGTTAAAGTATTTTAACAGCATATTGCTTTAGAGCTGAAAATTAAAGCGGCGGATGCTGGTCGCCGCCGCTGGTTACTCTGCTTAGAATTAATTAGTTGATGTATAATTCCTCATTAATCTTAACACAACGACTGGACTACTCGCGGTATTTTCATGCTTTGTCCTGGGACATAAATCTGAATTACCATAATGGCAGGCGTATATCACGGGCCACTGTTCACTTGCGCTTTAATCTACAAGTAATTTACATCTTCTGAAGTAGCTGGAGTAAATTAAAAGAAGGATTTTTACCCGTAAATTGTCGTTCCGTTTAACATTTTTTTGTATATACCTACAAGATATATTTCAAGCGCATAGTAATAACGAGAGTAGCCTTCGAAATGATTAACACAATTTATGGTCCCTAGTTTCGTGCCGTTATTGAAAGCCGTCAAATTACGATTTAATGATATTTCACTTTCCTTCCTAAATTGATTAGGAGAAATATTTTCGGATTTATAACTGCTCGTAATATCTGTGAATCAAATAAACAATGGGATTTTTTTTAAACTCACTTACATAAATTGATCGTTTTCTACTTACTTATGTGCATCACAAACGGTATATGAGTCATATATGTTTTTATTTTTCAGGTAAGTTGAAGATAATTGTATTTGGCAGTTCGAATTCAAGCATCGTAAGTAATCTTGTTTATCTATATTTCTAAGTGCATCTATTATTATAAATAGTATTAAATTTGACTGTTTTTATTATGTTCTAAATTTGAAATAGCAGAATCAAGCTGCCCTGTATATTTTGTTTAAAAAAGGCACAGAAACATATTATGTGTATTTCGTTCTCAACATTTTACGTCAATTTAATCATGGGACATACATTATTTAGTCTATTGATAAACATGCGCTTCTTGATGACAATATTTATTATATCTGTTTGCGGATAGATATATGAAAATATTACATTTCGTAAGCGAGATGTATGATTGCGTGTTATATTTTATCCTTTAGTTGGACATTAAATTGAATACAAATACAATACAAAGTTTTTGACTTCTATATTTTATTTTATAAATTTGCATTATTGTTCCATTATTAGGTTGTAATATGCTATAATTTATGTTAGAGGGCAAATAATCGTAAAATTGAAAGAAAATAAATAATAATAATAATCCATTTTGTTAAATATAAAAAATAGTTTCATTAAATTAATAATGTCTCATTTAGACGTTGTAATAATAGCTCCGACACTCAACAGCGCGGTAAATAGATTGTCACGATCATAACGAGCGCGATATTATCCGCCATGCGATTTAACCGCCGCTTGCAATTCTCACGGTTTTTACTCTACATTCTAATACAGCTTTATACTCAAGTGTTATTTCCAAAGAACACACAATCCTTTATTGTGCCACACTCACCGTTACACGTCGGACACTAACACACTGCACTAGACAAATTTACTCCACTTTCCATTTTTCACAGGCCATTTTCTTCGTCGCAGACAATGTGAGTGCAGGTGGTTCGCAGAACATAATGTGGATGGTAAAGGACTACCCACACCTCTCTATGCCGTGTTCGTGCCGAGAATAGACCGGTGCGTGCAAAAATATCGGTTGGTACATTTTAACCCGACTATGGAGGGCTATACTTTTCGCGTATTTGTGTGCGATTCTTTATGACCTCCTACCACCTGCTGGACGGGTTTTGATGAATGAGGTGCCGTTCGATTTATAAGGATCCCCAGAGTGACATAAGGCTACATAAACTGTTTAAAAGTCAAATAAGGCGAGCATCAGGTACAATATTGTTTGTGCGGGTATCAAAATCAAAATTTTGATGAGACGTTCCTAATTAAATTTACATAAGTGGCAATTGCCAAACGCAATATTTTGTCTTCAATGAAAAACAATAATTCTTCCAAACCTCCCAACACTTATTACATATAAAGTGTACCGCCTGATGTTTTTGCAGTATGCCCACGTCGCACTAAGAAGGCACGGATACGTGTGAATAGTCCTTTAGGCTGTCTCCGCCGTCACCCACTTTTAACTCGTTATAAATCGTGTTGATGCAAAATACGCGGCTGTTACTGTGTAACAAGAGAACGTAGCTCAGCTCTTGACATACGTGCCTACTTTCAACCGTCATTATCGATTCGAACTTTACCAATACTTTGAGGCATGTAATCGAACACCAAAAAAATATTTTGAGTTGAATGCATATTGAAATATCTACTATGCACAGGGTGATGATTTTTATCAGATGAATTCACTCATCCAGCCAGTTTATCACGTCTTCACGTACCGGTGTGAATACGTTTTTATTGTTTTATTCAATTCACATTCCTCGCCGGGCTACGTTCGTTGTGCTTGAGCATGAAATGCTGCATCAGGAGAGAGGTGCGGCAATAGACTAGTGTCTAGTGTCGACACTAATCCGGGAGCCCAGGGATCCACAAACAAAATAAATAAAGAAACCGTCCTTAACCGCATGTTTTTTTAATGACACAAATTTAAATGCAATTGTGTTAGCGTACTACCATTTTTAGGCTCTTTTAAAACTATAGACTAGTATTTCTGTAAGTGTAATGTACGTATGACATATTATGGCTTTTTATTTTATAAGTTGGCTATTTTTCAAATTCTAGTTACAAGATATCCGTTCTCCAGTTCTTTTTTTAAGTATATACCTAAAACAAACAAGCGTTTTGTAAGCACTTTGTATTCCACGTGACAGGTTGCAAGCTACGCCGTTTACTGGAACACTAACCGATGGCACATGCTTATGCCATAAATAAACAATGCCTAATTTAAAACCAAAACGTACAGTTTTGGTTTTAAAGCGTGCTGATTTCCTCCCTATACACTTTCACCGTTTCGAGCATCTGTTAATGCGCATGTGGAAAAATCCATTGGTGCTCGACCGGGTTCGATCTCATGATCTTCGGATCCGAAGTTGTGATACCGCCCACTAGACCAACACGGCTACTTTTATAGGATGTCCCTATAAAGTACTAAATATAGTAAAATGTGAAAGTTGTCTAACTTAATTTTTAACTGTGAAATTGAAGAAGCTACTCTTTTCCCATTAATATAGTCTATAAATTTCGCTGAATCGATAAAATTTTGAGACATGAAACGATCAGTTCCTACGAGTAAGCTCTTTCATCCGGTTAAATTAATTTCGATACCAGATAATAAAACTACAATTGAGGCGTTTCTTCTTTTACACAAATACCGATACCAACTGATCAAAAACTTACAGTATATAACGCAGAACTTGCATTACTAAACCTAAAAATAATGCAAACTATTAAGTGACAAATTTTATTGTACGAGTATATGCACATCGTAAATCCCATTGCAGTTAAAGATTTTATCCGTTATACCAATATGGTAAAGCGACTAGGTCTATATTTACTTAAATTAAACTCGATGAAACAAGCAGGTGGGTAGCTATTTCTACTATTTCCCACCGGTCGGTCACGTATGATTCTATTTATAAAGTCTTCGATTGCAATGCTTAAATTTAAATGTATTTTAACTCTTTTGACTATCGTGAATGGAAACTCAATTTTATTGGACATGCTATTGCATGTCTGTTGAAGAGGATGTTTTTTTTTTGTAATAATGTATATATTATTAATATATATAATAGCTGTTGCCAGCGGAGTCGTGATTAAAAAAAAACCCTATACACATTTGCAGATCATAACTATATTTGCTGGGTCTCCCTATAGTTTTGTCAGCAGTTCATGCAAAACGATAACTGAGTTCATATTAGAACATAAAATATACATAGTAGCGTTTACGAATTCTTTCTTAATAAATTAGATTACTTAGGCGCAAGCCAAAGCCGCAATTGAAAACCCAGCCACGCCATTTCGTCGCTCGCGCCCGATTGCCGTCAATTTAGTGTGTTTTAAATTGCGCCTATTTCTATGTATTAAGTTTGAAATTTGAATGGCACAGAAAGACGTCCGCACCAGACCCAGACGCCATTACTGTGTGGCTTGCACACACTTGAAAAATATCTGCAGGTGTTTTTATTATGTTTTCGGAGGCTAAAAAGCACTTAGCAATGCACAGATGTCAATAGGTGTTAAAAAAATGAATTCCATGAGATGAGTGCCTGTTTGCCTCGGCATAAAATAAAAAAAGATCTTTGCATATCAGTGAAGTTTAATTTATCATACCAAACAATACTGTGCTACTGTCATAAATATCATTGTAATGATTTTGATTACAAGTAACAATTCCTCGGCAAAGAGATATAGTAGTCATGAGTATAATATGATGCTTGTTTATAACCAAGGAAACAGTCATACTTATTGGTTATTCTCTGTCTGCAATATTCGTAGATAACCAGCAACTAGCAATACTTACAAATCACAGGCAAATAATCTCATTTGTTGTCAACATTTTCGTATTACCCGTACGATCGGTATGGCAACGAAAATCACTTGTAAAGTTGTAAGTATAAATACTTGAAATAGTTCCTTAAGATCCCCGCAGGTTTTTTTGGTGTGATTATTTCTCATTATAACGCACCAGTTTAACGCAGGCTAATATAGTATTAAACTTTAGAGTGAATGACGATGTTGTAACGAGAGTTGAGAAAGGTATTTTAAGATGTGAAAAGTATAGATGAAAGAAGATTTATAAACAAGTACACAAGACGAGCGTGAAACCAACAATGGAATTGTTGGAAAGAGAAAGACTCGGAGAACGTACTCTGACTAAATTGAAGACATTCTGAAGAAAAGCCAAGTCAAGAGTACCCTAAACGAGCCAGGATCGTAGCAAGTGAAACTCTGTTGTCTCTTCCTACCCTTCCAGGAAACAGGCGTGACTTATATACGAGTATATATGAAGAAGCGATTGTGGCAATGATTTCTATATTGAACCGGTTTGGCTCTTTGGAATAAATCTTTCCTGGGCATATAGAAATAAATAAAGTAAAAAAATACTTTTTAAATCCTGTTTGTAGTTATCATCGTAGCCATACAAGGCTTTATAATAATATAATAATAATAATAATAATAATAATAATAATAATAATAATAATAATAATAATAATAAATAATGCTGGACATTTTCACACAGCATCATCTAGCCCCAAACTAAGCAGAGCTTGTATTATGGGAACTACATGACTGATATACTACTTATATACATTTTTTTTTGTAAATACATACATAATATACATAGAAAACACCCAGACCTGAGACAAATATTTGCAGATACAAACATTTGTCCCGTGGCGGGAATTGAACCCGCAACCTTCTGCGTCCCAGGCGGACCTTCGCCCACTGCGCCACAGAGGTCGTCAGAAGAATATAGCAGAACGTATAGCAGAAGAGATTGTAATGATAGTTTTACATCAGACTACCAGGCTGTGGTCAATGCGATGACTGAGTGGCTCGGCAGTGCTTCAACGGCTGACGAATGTCAATGGCATCCGGCCCGTTACTCGATCTCGCGTCTGCCGAATTAATTTGCCAATAAAAATCCGCACTACGATCGATTCCTACATTGGTCGAGTTAATGAGTAGTGTTGGTACTGTATTGATTTCGGCGCCTCGGCCCGTTATCGGTCATCTCAACCGTGCCCCCTACGGTATCGCATATCACAAATGCAAATAAGCTTGTCATTCACCACGTAAAAACTTATTAATCGAATTGTTGAGATCATCACGGTCAAAGACTCCGCGCCTCAGATTTTTTTAACCGTAGACGTGCATGTTGTATCGTTGATGTTACTAAAGCCGAGAGCTGTCAGTTGTGAGTGCTCTCAATCCGTGTCCACTTTTATTGGAAGCTCGTTAATCTATTACAGTGTCGAGACGTCACGCTATTTCGCGTTAAATACCATTTGCATGATGGTTGGCTGAGGCGTGTCGAAAGTCCTTTCTACCAGTCAGCACTCTCATCTTTATAAATAAAAACACTGTCCGTTGGGCATTTACTTGCATCGATCTCGATTCCTTGTCTTCATGTCTCGCACAGTTTGTCTTTTTATGGTTAGTAGATATATTATTTGTAAAGGATAAGTTAATTTTGGTTCTTTTTTTAACAGTTAAAATCTGTCATGTAACGAATCAGTCCGTTTTCTCTGCTTTTAATCACGACTTACCTACTTTTCTAGCGCCATCTAATCATCTAACCTCGCCTATCAATTTTGACAACTTTAATTCGTTCATCGATCATTTGCCATCCACCTCTATCTGGGGTCAATATCTTTCTCTAACTCGATCGTTCCACTTCTAAATTTACTTGGTCGTTGAATTTGAATCAAGCTGGTTTGGTATATAATTTCGCATTGGAATGTCAACTAATATTATGATTTGTTATTAATTTTTATTAGGTACTTTAAACTTGCATGTTCTTTTTAAAAATTTGTATGGATTGAGCGAGCGAAGCAGGCATAGAAGGCATAGAAGAAGAGTGAAAATCACTTTATGTACTTTTATGTTTTCTTTTTTCGATCCTGTTTCCTGTGAGAATTAAAAGAACCAAACTTGGTCCTATGGGGACCAATTGTGGTTTGAGTACCTATAAAAAATACAGATAATCTGACTACTATATCTGAAGTTATTTCATGAGACACCCCACATGAATATGTGTTATCTATAATTACAGTTCATGGCGAAATACTAGTTCTTTGATATTAAAAAACAAGAAGACAACGTCCACGACAAATAAAGTGTATGGAAGTGTACCAGCCAATTATATTGCTAAATGACATGAATTTATAAATCATGTTAGTATAAAAAATGCTCTGATGTTCATGTTTTATTGGATCATGACTATGACTCATATCTTCGATGCTGCTTATTCTTAGCTTTACGCCTTTTAACTTTACATAGTACTATAGTTTTTAGTGAGCATTTTTATACTTAATTTACATACCATGTTGGATACTTTCACGAGCGCCAGGCTATAATCCTCTAAATTATGATAAGACTCTTCTTAGATCATAGCTGCGCTCAATTTAAGTGCAAATGCATTTTATAATGTTCAGTTAGCGTATCAATAAAACGCTTAATCCTATTCTGTTCACTCCTACAAAAAGTTACAAAAATAATTTATGTGACGCCGTAGAGCAATTCAAATTAAATAAATAAATTCGTTATTCAGTAAGCAAATGGTGTTTTTCGAAAATATCCGTTAGACCGAGTTGTCAGGTTGCGACGCGCAAAGCTAACTCTACATCGATAACATTCTTCGTTTATTAGATCGTTTATAGCTTCCTTACTGTTCCGCCCTAACCAGTTGTGAATCACACTGCGACTTTGAATACGCAAAATAGAACTGAGAATAGATTTTAAACGATAAGATAGCGAGACACACTGTAGCCCAAACTAGGCGAGATTCGTTGAAACTGAAATGGAGCGTCGCACGCCCGGTAGCGAACTAGCGTGAATACAAACTTGTCGCTTTATAATCGAGCCAATTTATAACAGGCGCCTAAAGTTACTTCTAGTTCAAAGCCTGGAAATCTAATACATATGTGATAAGTATTAGCATAGGCTAGTGCCGCCGGCCGCGATGCAATGCCGTCGATGGACGCTCGTAGATTCTCGTCTTGCACGGACTGTTTTATTGTTAACGGCACATTTATTGCGACAATGCCTCCATAACCGAAGGGCTTTAAAATGATGTTGCCATTTGTATCTGTTCAATTTCTCCGTAAATTATAAGGTTCATTAGTTTCGTGACGATGCATCCCAATTGACTTTCATTAACATTCATGACATGTTCACTTGACATGAACTAAGATTAGTTTTCACAAAATGTACACCAACTGAATGCAATTATGGCGTTTATATTTATGTTAAAAGTTTTGTAATTTCATTACACATTATACTTAAACAGCCAAATAGCTTGTATTTGATCCATGCCTAGAAAAAGTGAAAGTCGTCATTATGATGCTGCTTCTATAAACCAAAACAAAGTTAAATTAACTACGAGTATAATAGAGAAATTAAACTAGATCTTCACGAAAATTATAACATTATAAGCTAATTACTATGTATTGAAATTTCAATTAATCAGACAGCAACTGATTTCGCAATAATCTTACCACTGTTCATTCATCATTCTCACCGTGTTGAGAATGCAAACTGCTGGAAGAAGCGCTCGCGACGAGACGCTTCCCAACGTACAAATCCTCTATTCAATGAATAGGAAGTTAATAATTCAGAGGATATTCTTTTTTGTGATTTCATCTTCATCGACAACCGAACATCTATACTAGAAGCTGCGAATATTTTCATAAGTGAATGCACGCAAGAAAGTATACCTAGTCGAGTAGTACTGAACAACTCGTGAGTGGCCTTGCGTGTCGTCCTTGCCATACGTCCTTTGTACCCTCAAATTGCGTCTCTTTCACACCTGTGCAGAAATCTTCTTCCCTCCCTTACCAAGCTCGTCCCGGGTTATAAATCGCAACCTGTGACAGCCCCCTTTCATCGTTACTTTGCGGGGCGGGTTTAGTGCGATAGTTTTCTATGGTTACACACTAATGATAATACTTAATTTAAGATTTGAGTAGGGCCACTTCTTAGGCTTCTGACGTTTAATGGCGATAATAGTTTTACCAGGTACGTCTGTCTGTCTGTCAGTCCCTGTATCATACCTCGATTATTCTCTCAATTTGAAGTGTATTAAGATACGATTTACTAAGGTGATCGTTTTTTTCGAATTTATCAAAAACAATAACGACAAAATAATATTTACTTTTACCGTAGGGTAACTAATATTATAGTTACATACTTACTCATAATATCTAACTGCATATTATTTCACCCTGTGTGAGATGTTGTCAAATTAGGTTTCTCAAAAAAAAAAAGGCTTAGTACCCTAAATAATTAGTAAAAAGACAGATTATTTATATTTTTTATAGCAAGTACGGATACAGGACTATCGGTGCATAATTCGCATTTGAGCATCTGCTTCATACCTGAATGGAAGTGGTAAGCGTTCATTCAATTCATTTATTTATTTATAAGTAACATGTACTTTTTGTTTTTCGTACTTATTTGCATCGACGCTGCTCCTTTTATTTCTTTAATGTTTCATTTTATATTTACAGTTAGAATGTGCAAGGCCGACCGGATCGATTTAATTACATTGTTACGGGATGTGCTCAATAAATTTTAACGGTTTTAATATTTAAACGTATAATAGCGATTCTTTACAAATTGCTAGCTGATGAATATTTAGTAGTGCGGGCGTGTAGGATATACTGGACGCAGAGTCACCCGCGGCCGGCTTGTGTTCCCGCCTAATGAGGAAGACCCTTATAAAGAGCGCTCGTGTTAGAAAATTCCTAATTGTACGAAACTATGTCATTGATATTCGGTACGTGAACGCCTCCAATTATCCGAGTATCGCATCTATGCGTAGTTAACTACGCGTAGGTTAACTTAGCCGATAACTACTGTATTGTATTCAATGCTGAGATACTCTCCGTGACATACGAGTATGCATAACAATCTATCATCTGACATTATAATTTATCCTCTTAATTTCAATTATTTGTTTTGAACTTGATAAACAATTTGTGTATCCATAAAAAGCTCTTCTGACAATATGAAAATAACTTTTCAGTATTTTATTTTCCACTAACGACTGAGGCGAAGAAACATCTATCCGCGGGCATTAGCATACCATTATCTCTTAAAGCCGTGTAAAGTCGTACGCTAAAGAATGTCGAGTAATCCAGTATGATAAAATGTAAAATAAATCGAGCGATCGCGTTTTTTTTTCAAAAGCTATTTACGAAAATAGGTTACACGTCCTACAATGATTGAATTATGTGACCGAGTTTTAGATTTAATCTAAAGACTGCGACGAGTCGCCGGGCGTTGATAACACCCATTTTAGGTAGCATCGTAAAGTGTAAACTTTTCAATAATGTAGTGAAGTATCTCTCACGGTTATTAAATTTAATAACAAAGTGCCTACAAGCTATTAAACGAGATCGTTCATTTTATAGGTCATTTATAGAAACGACGACTGATTTCGCATTAATTTTTACATGAATATTAAGAGATATCCTCAGGGGCTTTTTGAGCCTAACTGGCCGGTGTCATGCAGCTTGGCAAGCGCTCGGCCTAGCTTCGAGATCGGCTAGCTCATTTTAAACGAATTATTGTGCAAGTAATTATTATCTCGTATAAAAAAGTAGTGTAGAAAGGCCCACCACCTGATTGGCCGGTGAGATTATAAAGGTAGCGGGAAGTCGGTGGATGGAGGTAGCCCAAGATCATTTCGGCATGGCACTCTTTAGAGGATTTTATGTCCAGCAGTTAACTTTTACTGCCTGTTGATGATGATGCATAGCTTATAGTTTTCGCCTGTTCTAGACTGTAAATAATGAACCCGCCGAGTAATAAATCACCGAGGTGTGCATTAGCAGTATACATAGTGACGATTTCAGCCGGTTCATGAAGAGAATGTGCTGGTAGAGTGCGTTGGATGTTTTCTCTGAGCTGTCTGGGCTGTCTCACTAATGCGCCTATTTACTGCTGTGGAGTGGACATAGCGCGGCGCTCCCGCCCGTTTGAAACCTGATTATTGGCGCCTCACTGAATAATGAAGCGCCGATCTGGGCTAATCAATGCATCATTTTTTTAGTTTTTACCGACTTTTTGCATTGCTCTTACCCCTCGCCATACTAAAAGTAAATTCGTATGCCCTAGTAGCTAACTCTGTTGCTGTCCGCCTGAAGGCCTTGTACGTTAGACATTTTATTTTTTTTATCAATAGATCGTAGGAACATTTATAACTATTTTGCTGTAATCGTTATCATCAGACTATATAGTATTGGGACAAAATGTTGTCCAAACTATATTTTAAGTACCACCGTTTTTGTAAGTGCATTTCTTACTGACTGACTGCACTTAAATTGTAAAGCCGGCGATGGGATAAATTGCACTTCGTAATGGGGCAATTTTTTTTTTTGTAAAATAGTGTATAAAGCCATAGCCATGTAATTGGTCATTCCGTCTATTCCTAACCAGCTTTATTGTATAAGATTAGTTCTTAGTAAATTGAAATAAAAACCGAAACTGTTACATCTTATAAATAAGCTATTTTTAGGGTTCCGTACCTCAATAGGAAAAAACGGAACCCTAATAGGATCACTTCGTTGTCCGCCTGTCTGTCAAGACCCTTTTTCTCAGGAACCTTCTGGAGGTATCAAGTTAAAATTAATATCAAATACATAGGAATATCAAACCCTTGGAGCTCTAAAAGAACAAACTTCTAAGTCAACGCAATAAAAAATACGTCAATGGCAGTATTTTATTATACATATTTTGATACTCGCAAATTAATCAAAACATATAGGGTACTTATAGGGTTGGGGAAAAATCGTTAATTTGAAGTTATATCATATGAAAAAAATATTGTTGTGATTACAAACTTACACTTGCTGTTGGATAATTGACCGTGACGTATATCGTTGTATGGGCGATTTTTTCAACTACTAAGTTTGTCTTTCAATTCGACCTATATTATCGTTAGAGAAATGTTTTGTGCTTTACAATCTTGTACGGAAGCCTCGGTACGCGAGACCACTTGTTCGGTTTTATTTGTTTATAAAAAGAGCACTTGCAACTTTGAAAATACACACCCTCCGCCATAAATACATAATAAATATAAATATAAATAACGCTGGACATTTTTCACACAGCATCATCTAGCCCTAAGCAGAGCTTGTATTATGGGAACTACATGAATGATATACTAATTAAATACTTTTTTTTGTAAATACATACATATTATACATAGAAAACACCCAGGCCCGAGACAAATATTTGTAGATCATACAAACATTTGTCCCGTGGCGGGAATCGAACCCGCAACCTTCTACGTCTCAGGCGGGCCTTCGCCCACTGCGCCACAGAGGTCATCTAAAAAACCTAAAAGAGTATCAAACATATCAACACAGACAACTTCGATCGATCATCATAAAACTATTACCTACTGAATGCATTGTTCAATTAAGTGGTACGTGTGTAGCAAGCATTACTCGGCTCGGAGGCGCCAATTGATTTATAACTTTGCCAAACAATCGCATCCCTCTACGTGGTAAAAATAATACCGATATGGTTTCTTATTACGCTTTACGCGTGCAGTAAGCGTAATTAAGCCTAAATTGTTTTCATTCATTTAGGGAGCGACGTTCAATATGAAGCCACCTATATATAAATTATTTACATTTCGATCGAACACAGTCCACACTTATAATAGGTAATACAGTAAAACATAATAACGATTCCATTATCAAAAGGACAACCTCTTATTTGGTTGTCAGTTGGATACCCGGCGACACGTAGCTTACCTCGAATGCTTTAAACGGCGGTGCCGAGTTCGGCATAAATAGATGGCCATAGCCATACATTTAGTCTGGCAAGAATTATAACTTTGAACTGGCCAACCACTTCGGTAATATCACAGTAATTCTTACGGTACTACAGTTTTAATAAGCTTGCATGCACGTGACTCCATAATACTTGGGTAACAACATCAAAGTTACAACATACATGGGTACCTATGTCACACCTAGTTTCTATTATGAAGCATATAAAAGTCATAATTGCTGGTACGACAACTTATTATATTATTGCTGACACTGGCTATAAAAGAGTAACTGTGTCCGGCAGGTTCTTTGTATGCTGTTTGTTTTCATTAATGTCTTCAGACTTGATTCAGTGAAATCTTCCTATCCATTATATTGTGTCCATTATTACGTGCCGCATTTGATGTTATAACATGCTCAAATTACATCACATGAATTCTTCTAACTACATCTAAGTCATTCGTATCATAATTAACTTATTTTTATAACCTATTAAATCATACATGAGTTACAACCAAACAGCTCTGAGCACTAAAATATGCACATCAGCGTAAATCAATAATTATATATAATTCGGATTGTATTGTGGTAGTTGACATGTGGAATAATGAGAAGAGGTACATCATTCCAGCCGCGCTATAACTCCTCGGCTAAGTGACAGTGTTCCTAACTAATTGTGTAATGAGCTCGGTGATCGAGTGCGACGGCCCTGCCTGTCTGTACAACCCCTACTTTGGATCAGTGACTCTCAACCAGACAATCGTAGCTCCAATATATTACCGCGTCTTTTTTTTACCTTTATTGTTCCACACACAACTTCACATTCTGCACGCACGTAACTGCCTATTTTTGTTTCGCCAGACAGTTTTATTTGATAGTTTTTATTTCATATTCTTGACAGTCTGTAAGTACCTATGGACTAAAGTGTTGGAGTTAAAACGCTCTTGTTATTTAAGTCTATATAAAACTTGGTGTCCATCTGCTTGTTCGAAAATTACATACATTTACCCACTATCGAATTGGATAATTACGAGTAATGATATACTAGACATCTAGCAATTTAAACTTTAACATTGTTTTTTAATGTCCACACTCGATGGTAAAATGATGATAAATAGTCGTTGGTATTGAATGTTAATTGTTTGGTTGAGCTTTTTTTTTTAAACAATGCTCCTGTTTATCGTTCAAAATCATTCGTTGCTAAAAAATATTGTATGTGCCAAACCATCATTATACCTTTACTTATAGTTAAATACTCGTACCATTTGATCAATTTATTTTGTTATATTCTGCATAAATACATATACATTCAGTAAGGTCATAAACGATTATTACCAGAATAAAGTGATACCAAATTGATCTTTACAGGTAATGTAAATTTAAATTCTACGCTATCTCTTATTCTAAACCCCTGTTGACCCACATGAAAGCAGTTGGGTATCGTGTTCGCACCGGTACAGTGCCGGTAAGATTATAACCTAGTCCCCTTATAACGAGTGTTTCATTGCGCTAGGCCTACGATGCACATTCATGATACGGCTAACACAACATAAAAATATTAAAACGCATCACGGACACTAACTAGAAGAGTTTAATTTATATATTGTTTACCGTTACTGTGAACAGTTTAAGTGATACAAAATTGGAATTGCAAATGCTAAGATGATCTCAACTTCACTCGCGCCTTAGAACTTTGTGTCAACGATCTCTTCAGTCTTACATTATTATTCCAACAATGCAGGACTATAAACGTGTTCGAACGATTATATTGGTAAATTAGCAATTAGTCCAGTTTTTTTATTAATTTTGTCAGATTCAATGTGTGCTGTCGGCACCCTCATCAGCCAGCGGCTAAGTGCATTTATACCCCGGTCTTTGCATGCAAGCTCCAGGGTGGCGTACTCCTCACTCAACGGCCCGTGATCGCCACGGAGAGAACCAGAGCCATATGTGCGTCTCCTGCACTCTGTCATTAACCTCTCCCGGATCGCGATCGCTCCGATATAAATCATGGTAATGGTAGATTATTCTAGATGCATCGGCGAAACCATCGGAAAATACTCTCGAAGCTCCGATTATATAGAGCCTTTGAGCACTGTCGTAATTGCGCCGCTCATTGATACCCCACGAAATGTAATTAGGCTTTGTTTCCAGCTAAGCGCAGCCCCGGGAATACGCTCCCATTGTGCAATTTCATTACGGCATTAACTAAATGATGACTTGCGGACGATACACGGACAGGTATTTTTCCATACAATGTTTGATTCTATCTAAATTGAATAATACCATGCGATGTGCGCTTTAAATTACAAATATGTTTCTGCTGTCTTATACGATTATTGATTTTATGTAATCTCCGTGTTTGTTTTATTTTTGTGCCACAAAATAAACGTTTTAATTCTTTATCAGGCTTTCAAATATAAAATGTTACAGTGCATGGCTCAACATCAATCTCCAAACTCTAAATACCTTAAAAACTAACTACATTTGTTTCTCTACGTATGACCGTACTCAGCCACCAGACGACTTTCACATAAAAAATCATAAATGCATGAATATTTCAAATCCCAACTGCTCCTGCATTAAAATAGACAAAGTACAGAGCACTAAATACCTGGGTATAATGATTGATCAGCGACTATCTTGGCACACGCACACAGAACTAATTATAAACAGGACCAGAAAATTAATATGGACTTATAAAACCATGCGTCATGTAGCCACAAAGATTCTACTTAATCAAATTTATATCTCTCTAGCATTATCAGTAATAGGTTACTTGCCTACCGGTCTGGGGTGGAGCAACCAAAATGAAATTTCTAGAACTAGAGAGGGGCCAGCGTTCTTTGATAAAGGTCATGTTCTTTAAGCCATATAGAGATTTCCTACAGAAAACCTCTATCTATCATCTGGTCTGCTAACTGTAAGAAAGCTATATCTGCTTCAAATTAGATCTCTCTTTTTTGTAAAAGATCTGACCAAAACTAGAAGAAAGAAAAAAGGCCACGGTTAAAACATCCTTTGCAAAAAGACAGTACATATGTCAATCGTCTCAAATTTATAATATTATAAATAATTGTTTAGACCTTTATCCACAAACAATTTCTAACTGCAAAAAGACCCTTACCAACTTCCAGTTGGAAGACCAAAAGCTAGAACGAAATAGAGGACATCGTACACACAATAACATTATAGTAGATAGACACTCTCAACCAACAGTGGGATGATCCCCTTCATCACCCACACTCTTAAGAGACTGGAGATTTTGAAGGAAGCCGATTACACACACACACACCACACACACACCAGACACACACACCACACACACACACCACACACACACCAGACACACACCAGACACACACCACACACACGACACACACACACCACACAAACACCACACACACACCACACACAAACACACACACACACACACACCACACACACCCCACACACACCCCACACACACCCCACACACACCACACACACCACACACACACCACACACAAACACACAAAGCGCATTTAAGTTTTAGTTTAGTTAGTTTGTTTTTTCCTTTTTACTGTCCCTCTATTTGGTACAACTTATAAGATGATTTATAAAAATGTTAAAGAAGAGCGGGTTTTCCTAAAACAAGCATATAATTGCTTAAAAGAAGACTCCAAACCCTGTAAGCACTAATCTATAAGTAACAGAAATACATATTTTGTATTTGTATTTTTTGTATGTATAAGTGCCTATAAATATATAACCATATATATTAGGTAAATGTGATTAGATATATAAAATAATATGGTATCTATTATAGTTATAAGTTGATTAAAATTTGTAGCACGCTTACTGCCAATCAAAACAAATTGGGTTGGCTGGTAGAAAATACTTTAGCATTAAGTCCGCCTATTGTTCACGTTTTAATTAATTTTGCAATAAAGAGTGCAATCGTTAGAAACTACCATCGTAAAACGAATTCATCTGATATTTATACTATTCAACCTATAATTTCAAGGAAACTAGGTTAGACATTGCTGAAATGAATGTGAATCTGTTGACAATTTGTCAAATATAGATCCTTCAGCGGTTCTTACAAGCAGAGAAGTGCTTTAAGAACCGCTATGGGCTGGCAGGAATGCATTAGTTTTTAAGTCCTAGAAACTTTATCGGCCAAAACAAATAGTTCACTACTTCAACGAACATTTACTTCAACGAACATTCATTTCCATGTTTGTTTACTAAAACGTTAATCTTTTTATATCTAATACTTTTAATGCCAGAACTTTTCTCAGAGGAAACTAATTACAAAATAATTTAAATTCCGAGACTGGCCATGATTTTTATCGTTCCAGATTACGCTGTATGTTGGAGTCGGCGAACAGTTACTAAATAATCATTACCTGCTGTTTATCCTATTCCCATTGAATCCTGATGTATTATCGGATCACGGATCAGCCTAGATATGAGACGTTATCGCTGTAATGTCAGACTTCAGACATCACAAAGTGTATTATTACACTACCAGAATACTCAACAGTAAAAAGCCTACTTATGACCACTGATACATGTTACTGTAAATCGGATTGTCGTGCGCGGTTTCATAAGATGGATATCATTTAAAAATATGTCATTCCGTTAGTCAAGAAATAATACAGTTGTATATCGTTCAAAATACGATAACCTATCGGCCGCAACCTCGGAGTAGTGGAGATGCGGCAGGCACTATCGTGTCTAATCAGGTTCGCACGAGGCGCGGTGGCTAAATCATCCGATTATTGATTTCCGATGTCGCGGTCGTGATCAAGCGCGGGGCGAGGCGCTCGCCGTGACAGTGCAGGCATTGTCGGCCCAAAACGCCGGCTCGCGCGCATTCTCCGTGATTAAACGCTTGTAATTCCAACAATATCATCCCGCCTGTCGGATTCAATCTGTACGCACCACTCCACTCATCGCTAGCATGTCATCTTCGCGAACCAATGTGCCGCGATCGATGGATCGAACTATATACACGCGACCCCGTGCCCTAAAAACGTCGATGGTCTTGCAATGCAAGGAAAAGTAATATTTTAGGAACCACATATTTTACTATTCACCAGCTGACGTTTTGTTGACTGAACAATAGTAAAGTACGTGGTATAGTCGTAATAATATCGGAAAATTATACCAAACCACGATCATTTCAATTCTATGAAAAATAATATTATAACGACTCGAGCGCCGGCTTCGCTGCTCTACTTACAGACGGCGTTTATCGTTAACGACATCTTAATTCCTTTAATTACTCGCATGATGTACCCGATAATTTAAACGATGCATTTACAAACAAACCACACATTCATTAGCCAAATAGCTTTTTTGCTCGGCTTGTCCATTTTGAGTGGGTTTCTTGCGAGTAAGTTGGATATAAAAGATTTTTGCTTTTTTTACTCACTTACGCCGCATTGAATAATAAAGGGGGTGATTTCTAGCGACATGAGATGTTTGGATGGCAACGAGCGGACCCTGTCGTTATTGAAGCCCATTGTTATGATGCACCGTATAAAGCTCGGATTGGTCCCATTCTAATGCTTCCAATAAAGCACTAAAAGTGCATTTACCTCTCTTGTAAAGGCTAGACTGAGTACTACAAAATAGGGCTGCAATTACGTATGCGATGAGCTTTCAATGAGGTACAGCAATTTCTTTTTCCCAAGCTTCAACTTCATATAGTTTGTATGATGTTATGTTAAACGCGAGCTACGCCCTTTGGTGCCGATGAAGCGATACGCAATTTCTATTTACCAATTTAAAATATGCTTAGCTAAAACGGTTTTATAAAACGCCAAATGCATCCTTAAACCAAAATGTAACTGCAAATTGATAAGCTACTGCTTTGCATAATGTTTGGCCTACAACCTATTCAAATGCTAGCATTATGACCTTTGTGGATTGCCAAACCTACCGATGTGACTTTCAGCTCTATTATCAGCCGTTAATAAAACTAGGTAGCGCACGCGGTAGGATGGCGACTGGGCTTTGTGGTGGTACCATTAAAGTTCCCACGGCGAGTAGTATCGTTCATCTGTAAAGGTTGAACAAGTTATTGTAGCTAAATTAATTGCCAATACAGACAGAATTACAAATGGTAGCAAATAAATTCACTCAATTGAGTCTCGTAGGTCTCGTAGCACGTACATAAGCGTAGGTTAGATCGCAAATAAATAAACAAACAAATAAATAATGCTGGTCATTTTTACACACAATCATCTAGCCCCAAAGTATTATGGGAACTACATGACTGATATACTACTTATATACGTTTCTTTTTGTTTATGCATACATATTTTACATAGAAAACACCCAGACAAATATTTGCAGATCATACAAACATGTGTTCCGCATCGGGAATCGAACCCGCAATCTTTTGCGTCTCAGGCGGGCCTTCGCCCACTGCGCCACAGAGGTCGTCGACGGCATTTCAAATTATCCTAAGCCTGAATTCATAGGGGATTGAACAGTCCCCCAAAATCTACCATTCAGCATTCGCCTTATGGCTGTGTGCATAAAGGTTGAATTCGCACATGAATTTTTACTTAGCGCCTGAACAGTCGGGCCGGCCGGCCGGTATGAATTCGGGCCTTAAAGTTCAAGGTTTCCTAACTCATGTAGAATGATGCAGTTTATGGCATGGTCAAGTAGACAAACAGGCTGCCTTATTCAGAGAAGTTAAATCACACAATAACACCCTTCTGATTAGTATATGCTGTTGCGTATTGTATTTCTTCCAATTAATTTCGATATATCTGGAAAAAGGTTATTTGCCTGCTATGCCTTGTAAGGGTAAATCAGTATTGTGTTCCTCGAATAGAGATAGTTGTGCCTCCAATTAATTTGGAGATACCCACACGATGCGGATTGGAAAGCCGCATCGGCGTTTAGCAGTAGCTTCCGTAGATGTCATCGGGCGTAGCTAGATGCGGCATTTGCATAAAGAATTGGTTGCGCACGCTTCGGCCCAGTCCCGGGGCGTATTTCTCACGCTACCCGCGAGAAGAAATGCCTGTTCTCCGGCTTTGGCCTGCTGATCCGACTTTTTATATCGATCAGGCATTCCTATTATCCTGCAAAACAAACTTTATGTAAATTAGCTATCGTAAAAAAGAATTTTTTTACATGAATGAGTTTGTTATAAGAGGTTGTTTGTTACAATTTACCTCCGAAACGGCTTATCGGATTGTAATGCGGTTTTACACAATCGATTTGTATGTCTTTCAAAAAGTCTCTTAGAAAGGTTTTGTTGCCACAAGTCACTAAGAGGTACTGCAATCGATGATAGAAATACACATCGGGGGTTTTCAAATTTTAAAACAAAAAAGTACATATTTCAAAAACCATTCGCTACAGATAAAATTAACACATTACATTTAGCTGCTCGGCTATCTGGATATTTTTGTTTTTTTTGGCATCTTGCTTTCCTGTTTTCTCATTTAGTGCCACCATACGCGCCTGCCCTTCCTGTCTGATGACGTGTCAGCCTATCATTTGGTTTTTTCTTTGACGTCACAATTCCGGCTTTTTTCTAAAAGATTTTTTTATTTTTCCGGCACGTTTGGTGCCATATCCTGCGGCTTAGGCACGCTCACTCCATCGCCCTCCCTTCCCGCCTAATGGCGTGTCAGCCAATCCTTTGCTCTATTGTTTTGGTTCCTTTGTTCAACCACTAGTCGCTTGACCAATGGAAAAGGTAATGAGTATAAAGAAAGTTCCATTTACCAATTGAAAAACAAGGAGTCCATTCATAATAATCCTGTAGAAATATTATGTTAATACTACAGAAGAAATTAAGTTAAATTACAGAGGAAAACGTCGAAACCGGAATGTCGTTAACATAATAAAGTATTCGATATCCCTGACAGGTTTCCGAAAAACCGTTTGGATATGCGGTAAATCTACTAAGATTGCGTACAGCAACTACGCATTAAAAAATAAACAAGCCTTTTTAACATCATAATTACACGAATTGGAACCTTGTAGCCATTAACGCCTCGATGTTTGTCGGTCATATTTTACTATTAAATCATACATTGGATGAGGTTTTGTGAGCGGTGAGTGTGCATAATTGTATGGTACATCGCTAACGGGACGTTTGGGCCCGTGTGAAGTAATAATGGAAAATATTCAATATTTGGTGCTCAATTTCTCGCTCCTCCAGTAGAGCATATATTGTACTAATATTATAAACGCGATGTTTATCCAAAAATCGCATTACGAATCATTACATCAGGTTTGTGGGGAATAATTATCATATCGGCTGACTCTATTAAGGGTAAAATTTTAAACAAGCATAGTTTGTAGCTTAGAATAAACACAGGCTACTTCTCATCCTCGTAAAGGGAAATAACCATCAGCTTGTATCGAAATAGTTACGTATGTAACATGAAATTTCTTAATTTACCATCATTTTGAAAAAAAAAATGTCTACATATTGTCGCTTGTGACTGTAACAATACAGCAGAGCAGGGAAACACAAATATCATCGGGCGATATTGCAATAGTTGTCACATGGGGTTAAATCACTAGCAATCTAGCCGGCTATTTATCAGATTTTTGCGTTAATATCAAACTACAAATGCAATATCGCCGGCTGTATAACAAGATTGCAGCAAGTGTTGCACTGAGTTGCGCGATATAGACAGTAACTCGACAACTAACAATACAATTGCAGCAAAAAAATGCCACAAAAGTACCCATTTACGAAAGCCTATAGTTACTAAAAACTAACCAAACAACGGTCGTGAATTCGCGATAGATCAATAATAAACACTTTCAGTGATTAAGTAAAGTGATTAAAATGATCAGTTAAATGAAGTCTTGCCCATTGATTATGCTGCTAAATGTAAATAACATTATACCAGTTGCATAATGGTCTCTTTACCTTGTTTTATCTTTCTTTATCTTACATATTTTATTACTTGTTTTTGCTTTCGATATAGATATCACCAAGCTCTTTGCCTGATGACATTTGTTGTAGTTAAATAAATAAAGGTACGCTTAAAAATAAAAGTCTATTAGTGATGACCGTATTTACTGCTCCAATTAAAAATTTAAATAATCTTTTGCTAACTCTAAAGGTAAAAAAAAGGTGAAAGGTTTTCTGTTTCTTCTATTATAATCGTATCACCACGTCCACACATATATCCTTACTAATGCATCATCAATATGCCGACTTAATATTATGTTACATTGTAATTTCAAAGAGCATACTTGTACCCTGTGCTGTAGCAACTAAGATGATGGTGATCTTAGTAGTCATTGTTCCCGGACAGGGCTCTTAAGATTTTCCCGTGTAGCGTATTCTATGAAGTCGTCTTATGTGTACAGCTGGGACGTGCGTCGCTGCCTATTACCCACGTTAGTTGCGCGCAGGCCTAAATTACACTGCTTGTCTAAGCAAGCGTAGCAAAGCTTGCAGACGATGTAGGAGATGGCTGCTAGTTACTGCCTCTTGAGACTGACTCGTCTGTCCGTTTTATACAAAGCTCATCGGATAATTGCTGCAGTTGCACCAAACAACCTTGCTGAAAGTAGACAACTAGTCGTTTTTCAGCCTCAAACTATCTAAATCCATCTGCGATCTCTTCTATTCAAGCCATTTCGTAATTTCTTATTGGTGCATTCTCGGAAACCCATCAGTTACGTGCCGTGACACGTAACTTGTATATCAGAATAACATGTAACTTACCTATATGTCACATTTGCATAAAACGATACAATGTTTGAGGCGCATAGTTACTCAAACACAAATAGAAATGAAGTTAGGAACTAATTGTTGTTTGAGTACGCAGTAAATTCTTATATGTGGTTGTTTGATAGCCACGCGAATGAAAATCATCGGTATTAAATTTCACTCAATAATGACGGAAATCTAATTTGCAGAATCCAACAACAACTAGGTTACACGCATTTGCGAGCAGTTTGCACTGCCCGTACGTGAAGATCATTACGAGGTAAATACAGTACTTTTTATCTAATTTGCCTGATCTTCATACCGTTTCTCGGAACCACGAAAATGATTAATGGCTAAATGACTGACTTCCCATTCCGACCAAAAGCAGTTACTGCTGTTTCGGTACATTGTGGCTCTTGAACTAATAAACCGATACCACGACCGTTACTGAGTTAATTTTCATGTTCCCTTGAAATATTTACTCCTAAACTAAAGTGAATTGGATTTTACATAAAATATAGTCAAGGTGGTACAGTAGATACGTGAAAAGTTATAAATACGTATTTTAAAGTTAAAAATAAAATTAATTTAATTAACACATACCGTCTTAATTCCACACAAGGATTCCTTGTATCGTAGGTATCAAGGACTGCGAAAACCATGGGTAGGATACACAGATCCGGAACAAATATCTGTAGAATATGCATTTGTCTCACAGCGTCTGTAATCCTACTTCCTACTAATATAATAAATGATTACTAAACCTGTTTTGATTAAATTTAGAATGTAGATAAACTCTTAGTAGATTAGTAATAACACAAAGGCTAATCTTATATTCGAATCAATCACTTAAGGGGTTAAATAGGGTGGAAAAGTTTTTATGGAAAATGTTATTCCTTGGTTAGATTCGCTCAAAACTCGGTACAAATCAACTTTAAAATAAATAATAGAACACGTATTTTTTTCCAAACTACCCTTTGGGGGTGTGCAATTGAGTTCTAAAGTTTGTATGTTTTTTTTATCCTTGGTTCGATTCACACAAAACTCGGTTTAAATAAACTATAAAGTAAATAATGAATTATGTATTTTTTATTTTTACAAAACTACCCATAGGGGGTGTGATTTCGATGAAATTTTACAGTAATATAGCTTATATATCAAAATAACACATAGTCTACAATTTATAATGATATTGTGTGATTTGGCCATAAGTATCAATTAAGTCAGTAAAATTATATCGGAAATATCTATACCTAAGTATATGTTTTCCGGCTAAACCGCTGAGCGATTTGTCATGAAATTTGATATAGTATAGTTTGAAGCCGGGAGACGGTCATACGCTACTTCTATCAACATACCACGCGGGCGAAGCCGTAGGCAGAATCTAGTATTAAATATTTTTACAACTATCAATTTCAATAGATCCCTTGGTCTGCTACTGTTACTAGCCTAATAACTATACGTTTATGTGTCGGATTGATGCGTGAAAGGGTGCGGATTGGAGGTAGCGGGTAGCGGTCCTGGCAGACGATAGAGCATCGCGGTCGTGCGCCACCGCTCACGGCGGCCGCCGGCGCTCGCGTCCCTTGCCGTGACTTATGGCCCTCTCGCGAACTTCGATCGTACGATTGAATAATAATATCCGATTCCCGTACACCGAATTTATGTTAGGAAGTGAGCACTGTCCCGTATCGAGAGACGGATCTCCGGTGCTAGCTATTCCCAGCCGCGCCCGCCGCTGCCGCCCGCCTGTCCCTAGGCGTCGATCGACGCGATACCCGATAAATAAATTTCGTCGAGGCAAAGTCCCCGTCGGATGTCGGCACTTGGTCCCCGCGAGCTGCCCGACTCCTAACTGTCCGTTCGCGTCACGTTTCGCTGCCATGATTACGTTAAATTTCAATGTTTCATGATTTATTCGGTTGAATAAAGTATGCGGAATCAAATATGTAGCTGCAATTTCTTCGCAGGCATATTTTAAGGCGATGTTGAACCCTGCCCTGTGTAATTCATACTAACTAGTCATGGTCAAAACATGGTGTGAACTAGTTTTTGCTTAATGCTTTTAGTGATTGACGAGAACTATAAAAAAGACATAACTTATTTAAATTCTATGAAAATTACTAACTTAGTTACTAACATGTCTGTGAACTTAGTTTTTCTACTATCTAACTACTAGTGATATAATTATGTACATGTAAGTTAAAATGTTCTTTGCAACCGCAGAAACATGCCATCAGTAAACCACAGCCTGTCGACTATATTCACACTAGGCAATAATGCTAATATTAGCCGATGGAAGTTCATATTCTGGCCACTTACTAAATTACTCCAAGTTCATTGAACTTGATAATTTGATACAAATTATGGGTTCACACTTCTTATGTTTTCACATCGATTTGCAATCGTGACTAATGTTGATAACTACTAATAGTTTGTTTGATATGAACCGTTAGATATTATGCCTGACTCTATGTATTTGAAGCAGTTTACTTTAGTGCTGAATTTCAAACCAATTTACGATTCTTGTTTCGAATACAGTTGGCAATCCAACATACTCATATTGCAGGATAAGCCGACTTATAAATTATGTTAACATACCTCCACCTACAAATCTGGGACAGTACTAGATCTATGTACTCTAAATACAGAATGCCTAAATCCATAATCTGGCATTTATGTATTTATGATATACCTTATACATTTCAATAATACAATTTATACCGTTTTTAATTGAATTTCATTGTAGCCGCTAGCTATGATAAAACTGTAATATTTTGCATGATGTGAAGTTATCAATATTATTATTTATTCACTTAACAACGTTGTTAAAGTTGATAGTACTTAACTAAGCTGGTGTGTTATTTGGTGTACAATAAAGTATTTTCTATCTTCTATCTATCTATTTATTTCAGATCTTAAACCGTATTGGTGCCTGTAGAATTTTAATAATTTATACGTTTAGGCTATAAAAACATACCACATAACATTCCATACAGTCCACGCACGAAAAAATCTTAAGTTTTCATAGTCGTTGAATTCAGACTAATTCGTTCAAAACCACTTAAGTTATTACGTGTAATGCGTCTTAGATTATAGAGCGGAGAATAAAATTGCGAGCCATGTTTTAGGGTATTGTTCGCAAATATGCAGCGGTCATACAAACTCTGTTCAAAAGCGTCTTTCACCGCTCTCTGCCTTCTTTCTGCACGTAACACACGCTAGAGAAATTTCAACTATTATCAAATTATTTTCACAATTCATTGGTCATTATGTGTTAACGGTTGTGTCAGTTAATGTGATTAAATCGAGCTGGTTACGCGGTCGCCGAGAACTCCCTCCCGTGTTTTTTGTAGATGCATTCCTATTATTGTATTCGTACCTAAATTTCATAGAAAGTCATTGGCTTAACTAGTTTCGCATACACTGAAAACAAATTAGTGGCATGAAATATATCGACTATTCCAACGTTGAGTATTTCTGTTTAAATATAAATGTTTTTTTTACCAATGTCAAACCAAGAACATTTGTACAACTTCACGACTTATGTGTCTGTTAATTTATAAAAACAAATCGTGGTATTATTTGTCTATGATAGCTTTTGTCCCGAAGTAGAGTAGGACTGCTAATGGTCAGTTGTATTGCGTTCGTTCTTTCGTCGTAACGCCCTTGATCATATTGTGTTTAATCAGTTTACTTGACGGCCAGTCAAGGCCCTTAAAAAGGCATAATGACTGATTGTAAAACAAGCAGTGTGTTTAAATAATTTACTAATCGTATAAAATAATGAGAAAGTGCGGAAATGATAACGTGTCCAAGCCTGTTCATACAGGCAATGCTCTATCTCCCAACTACACCACGGATTGTGATACAACTCTCAGATTGTGTCCATAACTGTTATCTTTTCGAATGATTTCTATCGTTTGTAAATATTCAAACGCATCGGAATCCGCGGCGTGCGGCTGATGCCCGTTTAGTTTCTATATTGTATGTGATTCTAGCATCGGCGTATCGTTGGAACATTAGCATTATCAAAAGGGCCGCTGGCGTCATGGTCGTATCGGTGAGGACACGCGACGGTCCCGGAAGCCGATCCGAAGGCAAAGGGCCCGACGGACGACAAGCGATAACTCAACTCAACTCAGCATACCTGAAATACAATCGTGTGGGTACAGTGCTGCTGCGGCAGTATTGCCATTTTCAGTGTTTTCGATCTCGCATATCGTACTCAACACCATTTTGATCATATTCCTCTCGCCTTTTTGGTGATATCATAAATATGAAATTTACGGCGTAAGATACGAGCGTAAAAGGAATCTCGGTGTATGAATAAAAATGCAAATAATTCATGCCTTCCTTGTTTTGTTACTCCAAGATAGAGACGCTTTGCAGACTACGTTATTATTCATACAGATGACATATGCATGTATAGTAATAAAATCGGTCTGTCTGATGATTTGAGAGACATCTTCGTATTGTTTATGGAAATTTATGTAAAAAATACAAGAAACATTAATATTTATCATACATTTACAATACGGACAAGCGTCGGTGCGGTTTGTGCTTATTTTTCAACGTCAGCCGGCTTAGAGCTATGCTCGATTGAATTCTAGGTATCATAACTAAACTTAAAACTGCTCAATATCTCATCTTGTAACCTAAGTTACAAGATCAAGATCTCATCTAGCCCAAGTATTGATGTCTAGGTTGCAAAGAACTAGAGTGAAAGCAATAACACCGTAACAGTAGGATGGAGTCGCTCTACGATCTAATAGCTGCCAATAACCAACAAGACCTCCAAGGGCGTAGCTATTGGCAGTTACTCAGAACTGGAAATTATAATGAAGATGGCCTACCGAGAAGGTACAAGCTGGCTGAATTGATAAATAGCCACGTACAGACACAAAATGACAGCGCTTTGCATATGACGCGTCGCGCGTCGCTTGACAGTAGGCGTTGCACGGAAGCGGCTTGGACCGGCACCCGCGCCGTTACCGTCAACCGCCATTAAACGACCACTCTTAATTATCAACAGTTACCGCGGACCGCATTGATACCACTCGGCCGCAACGCAAAACACCACACCGTAACCGAAGAAATACCCTCCAGGCATATTGCGAATATGCACACCCGCGCGATCAATCCTATACCGTCTTATTACCAATGACATTAATTTATTTATTTTTTCTATCTGATCACTGATGTAGTCAATGCAAGTGTAACGGGATTGTCTTGAATAAGCTGTACATTCATAATGACAAATGACACAAGCTAGCCTGCAGTAATATTTTCGTAGCGTAGTGCTACGAGTTTTACTCCATTAATTTAGCTTATAGCTGATTTATTAAATTTTATAAAAAATATTGATTTGGGTGCATAAACAACATACATACAGCTTCTTATTGTAGACGTGTTTGCTAAGTTTTTGGGGCAAAACGTGTTTTATAAGCGTGTATCTATCTCTGTCAGCAACAGCTATGGTTTAAGCGAGGCGCTAGATTTCTCACGTGATCTCCGGATACCGAGATACCTCGTTGAGCCACCACCCAGCGCCTTGTCTTCTAATTACTAACAGCATGAGAGGCATTCCACGGATGTACACACACTGGGTACAAATACTTGAGCATTGTCTCTCGCTCGGGCGTCCTTCCGGTAAACTCGTCCACGATCGTAATCATCGATCCCAGGCATGGTTAAAGATAGCACGGTGTAATTAACCCTTAACCGAAACAATGAACGAATGAGAAAATTTAGGTAGGTACTTGTAAATATTGTATCAACGAAGCGTTCATTTTTAATTTACCGTATGGCATATTTTTTTCGTTTTGGAAAATGCTGTGTAGCTTTTACAGTTACACACGTTTAAATAAGAAATAAATCTGTCTACATTATTAAACATAAATCATATATTGTCTTTTGTATTAACTGTGTGGATTAGTATCATAAAATATAGTCCTGATTTGATAGCATTCACTTTTTCGTAATAGCGTTTGGCTTGCCCATCTTAGAGGTAGAAGAACGTAATTTTGAGTTGTAACAATAAATTATCTGCGCTTGCGTGAATCTGAGTTACGCCTAGTTCGACCACCCATGAAGACCAACTATCTTTTGAGCTTTTTTGTTGTATCGAAAATTAAAATCAGGGCTTTATTTACAATAATCAGAAAATAAGCTACCTAGATCTGTTTCATTTCATTATTAGTGTAATTTAATTTTTCATGCTATCCAAAATCAATGCCTAGTATCTTTAAATGGTTAAGACTCCTTTTTACCAACTCAATAAAATACAGTTATGCCATAATCAGCCATACTCAGCTGTGGTCATTCTTTTAGTGCAACAAAAACAATGATTAATTACTATTGTGATCCTTTAATAGTTCCTTGACATTTAAACTTTCCGTTGGGCGAATTTATAAGGATTTGAATGATGATGACAAAAAGCAGTTATCGGTCATTCCATTGTACTTGTGAAAGAATATTTTCGTTTAATCTCTGCCTTGTCGCTAATTTGTATTATTCCTATCTGACAGGCGCCACAAAAAAGTTTAGGTTAAAATATATAGTGTATTTAAACTTGGCTTTTTGTAAACCTCAGCTCACACTTGACCGATTTTTTGTTTAGTTCCGGCGCGTGACCGATTGGTCAAACATCATTGTGTCCAGTTTTACGGTCCTTGTCTGAATGATGAAATGATGTTTTCACTTCGACAGTCTGTCTGTGCTTTGAGACATGTTTCAGTATGTTAAAGAAGCTATCTGCACGTTTTAAGGTTGTAATTATGATCATATTTATACGTGCGATTGTCCAGGCCATTGAAAACAACTTTCACACACATGATATGCAACTTTAACGCAGTTCATTCACTGACATTCATGTGTTCAGATAATTACATAGAAGCTTAACGTCTCTCTTCCCACGATTCTATCTTGAAAGCGTCAAGTTTTCACAGATCTTATGTTTGCCTAAGTTGCCGTAGTTGGTGTCACGATTACTTTATTGTACCAATGCTCGCCACCAGACAACAAGGACGAAAATAACTTCAAAATTTTTCTTTTAACAAGGTGCATAATATTTTGCCCAATCCTATGTATAATCGATGTTATTACCCGGAGTTACAGCTACTCGGGTGTCATTAAAATAACGACGTCCATGTGGAACTTTAATTTGGCTAAAACAAAGACATTTCGTTTCGGTTCGGTGGCTGCTACCACGTAAACCTGTAAGCTTGCTCTACATAAGTGCGAATTTTGGTCTGTGACATGTTTCCATGATTCTCAGTTCCACATCGTTAATTTGACCAGCTAAGGCATTTGCCCTCTCATAAATTGTGACCGTGTGTGCTTTGCACGACTTGGTACACTCCAAAAATTATGAAGCACAAAATAGGACAGTTACGAGTAACAAAATTTTTAACGTAATTATTACTTTTAAAATTTTGCTACTCGTAACTGTAACTCGTACTCGTACCTACGCAAAAAGGGGGTGTTATAAGTTTATCGTGTGTGTCTGTGTGTCTGTCTGTGGCATCGAGGCTCCCAAACGTATGAACCAATTTTGTTTTTTTTTTTGTTTGAAAGGTGACTTGAGCGAGATTGTTCTTAGCTATGATTCAAGAAAATTGGTCTTTGAACTCTTTTCTAGTTGTTGGTTGGATGTGAGAAACTTCTATAGGTCTGATCGATTCGAAATTTAGTATCCTGTTATTCCAATCATATTTCAAGATCATGGTTACCTGGACCTGATGCTGAGGCTTCATCTGGAATCTGCAAGATACCCAACTCCTCACCAATTTACTGCGGAGGTATCGTGTTTGGGCTCATTAGAATTGGCTCAATGAAGAGGTTATAGATAGATGGTGACCAGAATCTTATGATGGAGCAGGAAAGAAAACTGAAGATAAATTGGTGAGGGGTTCTAAGTCTATGTAAAACACTTCGGAGGTTTTAAAATTTACTTGTTATTGCTAGATATGCATTGCTATTATCAGCAAGTGTATAAAGGAACTTCTGATGTTACTTGTCATTATTTTCTTAACAAACTCTACAAAAAGTGGCACTAATCCATAATATAAAAGTACTGTTTCAATTGGCATGTATCGCTGAGTATCTATAATTATCATACATGCCAGGAAATAGTCAATCAGTGCATGTTCTGTTATTCTTCATAGTAAGTGCAAGAGTCAAAGACCGTTCTTCGTTTGTGAGGGAGAAACGTAATGCACATTAGTTACGCTATGGCGATGGCGGACTATCGCTATGCCGAAATTTGCTTCGGTCGTTTCCTTCCAGTTTCCTCAGAATTGTAAAACTTAACATCCAAGCATTTGGCACGGCAAACCGGTGTGGGAACCAATATATGAAATAGAGTTATTTAAGCAAGAAATGCTTTTGCTCTAGGTGTTGAGGCGCGAACTCATAGCCGTGAACTTATTTAGCATTCATTCACCTTGCGTTACGCTAGTTGGGCGCCTGGACTGCGCATTGTCTCACTCGGCACGAAATACGAATGATCCTTTGTTCGCTACACTTTGCCTACACTGTAACAGAAACCACTAGCGGAACACTTAGCACCCACTTCTAAACGCAATATTCACGCCTCTGAACGCAAGCCTCTACCCTATTCTTGATTTAACGATATTTACTCTAGAATAACAAAGCGTACACAGATCCGTCGTTGATAATTTAAATGGTTCCTGTTTTTTTTTCTTATCCAGGAATGAATTATAGCGTACACTTCCTGTGTACATTAGATACTTCGCATGCATAAAGTGCAAAAGCTCGTGCTTTCACTCAAAGAGGAAACGATTTTAATCCCAGCAGCTACTTTCTTGAAGCACAAACGTATAATTTAATCAATGACCCGAAGTAGTTTTACAAACAAAACATTGTTCCAAACATTTGTCGCTTTCACGTGTTTACTTTCTTGCTTCTTTATTGAAGCATGATTATTATCGTAATAATGCATAATGCTTACTTTTACTTGTATTTAAGATTTCAAATAGAAAGCATTAATTTTTTTTATCGTATTATTGTTTTGTACATAATGTTTATCAGACAGTCCAAACGAAGTCTGCGTGTTCGAGTGTGGCTGCTCTAAGGGTTTTCGTGATCTGCAATTGGATAAAATGTACAGAATTTCAAAATTATTTTATTTCTTGCATATAATGTCTTCCGTTTCTGTTTATAGAAACATTTACCTTTTTATGCGGTGCTTTACAATAACAGTTTAAAGCATAAACAAATATTCTACGATACACTGTTATACCACTTGTGTGTTTATGGATATTGTACCGTAGTTGATATCCTACGAGTATAAAAGTAAATAATACTCCATAAATAAATAAATAAAATTCGTTTATTTCAGGGGGTCTACTCCGTAAAACGATATCGACATTATCGTTACGATACGACAGTGCTCCGAATTATTCGGCCGTACCCTACTCTCAAAAATGTTCGCAATCTTTGTCGTCTGTCGAAAGCATAGACAATATGTATCGAATCTTCGGAACGAATGAGAGGAAAATCTAAAGGCTTGGATAATAGACATTTAGCCTAAATCTTTTTGCTTGACTGTTTATGTCACTTTTTAGGCAAAATGATAACAATTATCTATGAAAGTAAATGAAGTGACAACGTCAAATGTCAAATCAACAAACCCGCCTGTGATTTGAAAACTTTACAAGTAAAATTCTTGTGACAACTAGCCACAGAAGCCATAATTAATAAGTTGAAGTTGAAGCAAAAATTCGTCGGGGTGAATATTCAAATTTGTTTAATAAAAAGATACTAGTACACACAGCATTAAAGTTTAAAGCACTATTTTAACAACAATTTTGTTTATTAATTTAAAAAAATCATGAAGTTAAAAAAAAATACAAGTTTACCTTCAAACAAACTTTTACTATGTTTATAATTCCCGATGAAATTATAGTCTGGAATTTTGTTCAAATCCAACTGGTCCCTCGTCACTTTAAAATGTTGTTTTTGTAAAGCCTTTTCCTTGTGGATGGCTTCCATGGCAAGCATAAATCTCGCCATTATTCCAAAACAAGAGGCAAATCAAGAGTCTGTAGTGCAGCAGGGCTCGAAGGTATAAAAGATTCGGAGTCCGGTAAACGAAATGGAGATGATTTTATCAGAAAACACAACAATATAACCCGAAACGATAATGCGCACGATAGCATCAAGGGCATCGTTGATAAGTTCGTCGGTTGACATTTGTTTTGTTGTCAAATTCAAATTATCGTATCGTTTTTAGTGATGCCGGAGTAGGGTTACGACATCGATTGTCAAAACTAATGTCGGTCGTTTCTTCGTTCAAATGATAGTCGAAACGATGTAACGTAGAGTAGGTTTAGCACGATAATTGAAGCGATATATCGTTTATCGGTTTGTAGAGTAGACCCCCAGGCTCTGTACAATGTACACCCAATTAAATTAGCGGCATTATATGTGTGCATATAAATTAATTAGAGTAGTAGAGCTTCTGTGAAAGGGCTCGTCCGGGGAAGTGCTACCACCGTGCCTATTTCTGCCGCCAAGCAGTAATGCTCTCATTGCTGTGTTCCGGTATGGGTATGGTTGCCGGTGAAATTACAGGCACATGAGATATTTAATCTTGATATCTCTGGTAGGCAACGTGTGAGTGATACCTCTGGTATTGCAAGCGTCAATAGGCTACCACCAGGTGGGCCGTACGTTTGTTTGCCTCTTTAGTAGTATAAAAAAAGTATCTGCTCGCGTGCTATGTATCTGAGTTAAAAGTAGGTAGCATCTATATTATTATAGGTTACGAATTCCATATTTCATCCAAATCGGTTCCTCATCATAATTTTCAGCGCGTGCCAACCCGCTGCTGGGCATATGTAGGTCTCTCTATTATGCCACAAATTTATGTTATAAATCCCTCTTGTGCCAGTCTGATTCAAAAATTATTGAAATATCCATTATAATAGTAGGATATAATAATAAATAAACATTCAACGTGTTTCTGCAGATATTTGGTCCCAATATGGATGTTGTACCATGTGATCGTACTCGTAGTTCCTGATATCCATGATACAGGGAATTCTAGTGTGGAGTCAGGACTACGTTGTGTGTTTTTTTTTAATATTAGTTTTGCAGCGTGTTTTGAAATTGGGAATAAGATTGTAAGTACGATAGTTTAATAAGTATTTATAAATATTGCTATTATGTTACATTATTCGCTTACAAAAATATTAATCTATTATAGTTTGTAAACCAATTGATGGGTACTTAAATTTCAGTAATATTGCTTATAAAATAGTAACATCTTCATACTTTATGCTAGTTAACAGGTGTGTGTAAATTGTGTAATAGGATCGGAATGTAATTAACTGTTAACGAACATTATTACTATGATGTTTATGAATAAAGTACCTGACTGGCAAAAAAGGTAAGGTGCTTAATATTAATGGTTGCAAGGCAAGAATATTTTCTCTGAATCTGATGAAATGGGAATACATCCCGCTTCCCGTATGTTATGGGTACAACAATTATACCTTTTCATAAATATTTACCATAAAAAGCCGGACGAACATCGGAGAGCTTGATTCATGCCAAGTCGACTCTTTGTCGAGCCGTTAGTTGACGAGAAGGAAATGGCAGCTTGAAGTTCTCTGTGTATGCTGGTGGCTTGGTCGCAGAGGAACAGGCAGTAGATAAAAACCGACGTTTCAAAGTGATCTTTGTGATTTCAATAAAATCACAAAGATCACTTTGAAACGTCGGTTTTCATAAATGAATTTTGACTTTGGATTTATTTATTGATTAGGACACCTACACAAGTTATTACTCCGCACACACAAAAAAAAATATATTAGAAATAGTGTTCTCGCAATTAGAGGGCATCACAAGATGCGCATTAGGTAAATACAAAAAGACAACATAAAGGTACTCAAAGGTTTATAGGTACTTAAAAATATATATCATGATTCACTGTATCATAATTCATCATATTTACATCCCATTTCACACATCTGACGCAACGCAAACTCTAATAACTTTTTTATGTATATTAACACGGCTAATACAAAGACAATTGCTAGTCACTCTATCAAATACTTAACACACACGATCCCATCCAATATCACCATTATAATCACATTAGAGATGGTGCGGGCACGCCATGGTCGCATTACATGTCCGTAACACGGTCACAACGTTTCTCGCCCAATTTTGATTTACTATAAATGCCGACTTTACACTCAAATATATCCAAACTTAACCGTGCGAAAACTGTTCCGTACGCCTCGTAAACCGCTCTGACAACTCACACTGTATCCGCAATTTCATTTAACCGTTTTCAATCAAAAAATATCTAGGTGTCTTATGAAATTAAAGACAAACGTGATCAGACACATATACGTATCAAATTCTAACATGAAGAGCGCGTAAACACTCGCGCTAGTTTATAAAGGTGTGTAATTGCTAATGAAATACATGTTATAAAAATTGGGTCAAATTACAGTACAGTTTACGTGGTAAGACAAAAAAAAACTTTCGCTGAGTCGGTGCTGCGTCGTCAGTTATCGCATTTCATTGAGCTTTCTTCAACATTTCCGGTGTTTTTTTTATTCAGTTATGACCTTCAGTTATGGTGGAATCAAAATCTGATTTATGCAAGTAATTAAATTGTTATAGTGAACAATAATTTTCATGTGTGGGGGTTCGCGACCCTTCTCTCCCACACATAAATCGGCGAGGATTTCGCGTCGTGAGTGCAGTATGGTCGCGCATACCTCGCTGCTACCGGACCTGTACCATTTCGTGTTACCACTGTAATTAATAATGGGAAACTGTATGTGAAATCACTTGCAGGATTGCCTCCGTGTACCGTATGCTACAATGTAATGGACCACGATTTATGCTAAATAATATAATATATTCTCAATTTCAGAACACATTAACATTACACAGTAAACAATAATTGTATTTTCCAATTTATTCTTCACTTTTCTAGTTACATGAGCTTGATCACACTTTACCTTATAGGTACATGTTCAACATATTCACGGAAATTACAGCAATAATATTATTGACTTATACTTGTTGTGAAAATTTTACACAGGCTTTATAGACTGGCACGCGTTTGAAGCTATCATAGGTACATAAGATTTCCATTGTAGAAATGTATTCTAGTGAATTCAATTAAGTGTTTTACTGCTTTCTTATAGGTTCGAGTAAGTACTTCGAGTGTAATGATCAACATTTAAATAGTTTCACCAATGGCAATAATAATTTTGCAAAAGCAACACCGTTAGCAGAAGGCACAACGCGCATTTTGTTAATTGATTAACTGTATCCTAAGATAGTCAACTTCAACTTCAAATACTGTTACGTACATATTTGATCAACTTGAATGGATTTATGCGAAGGCTCTATGATTGGACACTAATCGCATTACAATCCATAATTTTCGAGCTATCTTCTCATTAAATGTAAAATTATGAACTATAATTTACATCTGCGCCGCATCGTTGTGTTAATAATCGTTGTGAATTTATGTCAATTTACATCGAGCTTTAATGTAAAGATTCATATAAAATTAATTGGATTTGTGATCCTCTTTGGACTAAATAACTACCTCGTGTGTTCATAAGTCTTGAGACACAGTAAAACTAAAATATTTTTGGAGCTAAGTTGAGTATTCATTTATTGGATATTAAAATTAAAACTACTGACATCTAGATCTGTATTTAAAAATAAATCATTCAAAATGGCCGCCTTTGCATTCAATGCAGGCCTTCAAACGCGTGCGCCATTCATCTATGGCGGCACGAATCTTTTCAATGGGAATCCGTTTCGATTCTTTAATAAGGGCTCGCTTGAGAGAATCCAGGTTTGGGTGAGACTTTCTGCATGCCCTCAGCTCCAATTCCGTCCATAAAGAATAATCCAAAGGATTCAAGTCAGGGCTTGACGAGGGCCAATCTTCGCTCCGAATGAAGCCTGGCAAATTGGCCTCCAGCCAACGTTGGGTAGTCTTAGCTTTATGGGAGGGAGCAGAGTCCTGTTGGAAAACCCAGTATTTTCCAGCGAATAGCGTATCATTTAATGGTTTAACCACCGCTTCCAATATGTCGGTTTGGTAATTTTGTGCCTTCACCTTGACGCCTTGCTGGCAAAAATGAAGCGAAGTGACCCCCTCGTAGGAAACACCCCACCAAACCATCACACTTGCTGGATGATGAGTGCGCTGGACATTGCGTACAGATGGCTGGACGTCCTTTGAACTTCTGGCGTAAACCTTATTGTTCTGCCGGTTAAACTTTTCTTCCACCGTGAAGATCTTTTCATCGGTAAACAGGATATTTTTTGGATCGTGTCTCTTCAATAGGTTCCGACATCGTTCCAGTCGCAATTTACGAAGACGCTCGTTTAAATAATGCACTTTCCTTCGACTGTAGGCCTTTAGTTTAAGATCATATTTAAGTATCCTGTTCACCGATATTCGCGAAATGTTGGTCTGCAGAGCTAATTTCTTTTGAGTCCGGCAAGGGTTGCGACGAATTCGCTCTCTGATTACTTTGATGTTGGCGGGCGTCCTTACAGACCGCGGGCGGCCACATCTTCCACGGTTTTCTAAAGAGCCGGTCTCCTTGTACCTCTTTATGGTATAATACACAAAGTTCCGACTACATCCCAAACTTTGGATTTCACTAAAAACTTGCATTGGTTTTTTTCCTGCTTGAAACAGTGAAATTACAGTCGCACGCAAATCTTTTGTTGGCGCCATTTTCACGGAGAATGAAACAAATATTCAAATGTATATTTTTTCTGATTCAAAACATTCGAAATTTAAAATTTTAAAAGTTTAAAAAAGGTTGCATGAATTTTTTTCTTTTTAAATTAATTAAATAAGTTCGTCTCAAAACTTATGAACACACGAGGTAGTATCTAATCAACGGGAATATTTATAGACGCTACATAATAAACCAACCAACGAAAATTTACTTTTGCAACAGTTCTTATAACAATCTTAGCGTAAACTCTGATCAACGATTATTTTATAAAATCCATAAGTTACTACAATATTATGTCATTAGGTATAATTGCTAATATAAAGTTATATATGTATTATACTGATAATGCCGCATTAGTGTCATAAAGTAAATCGGGTTATGACTACAAGACATATAGGATTGATGGGCGGACATTGCCTTATTGAGTACGTCGTAAACGAAGGATAACTTTGAGACGTATCGTTTAAGACATTATAATAATTACTATTATGCCAACTTTTTGTCGACATTTTCCATACAGCATCATCTAGCTCCAAACTAAGCAGAGCTTGTATTATGAGAACTGCATGATTGATATATACTACTAAGATATATTTTTTTGTAAATACATACACATAACACATTGAAAACATCCAGATCCGAGACAAATATTTGCAGACCATAGAAACATTTATCCCGCGGCGGGATCTTAACCTACTGCGTCTCAGTCGGTAATTATTAAAATAATTGCAAAGAAAATAATAGGATTTCTAACCGTTCAAAGCATGACATGTGTTATTTTAACTTTTCAAATCGTTCGTACTTACTGAATGACTAATCTATCAATGTACAGCCAAATTTACTTAGGCTAGGAAGCTGAAATATGGTTTATTTTAAAACGTTAGCATCCGCTAAGAAAGGATTATCGGAAATTTTAACATAAGGGGGGAAATGGGGAACTTTGTATGAAAGTATTTTTAAAATAAGAGTTAAATAAATAATGTCAAGGTTTTGGATTTTCACATTTTAGGGGGGGGTTGATAGTTTGTATGGGAGTATCAGATTTTATTAAACTCTACTACAGGCGTGCAAATCCGCAGGATTTATATTGCTAGCCAAATATAAAATGACTAAAAATGGGGTTATTTTTATTCTATTAAATAATACAAAACTCATGCTTTATTACACGTGTGTAGTGTAGCAAAGCATTCAAAGCATTCAAAAGGAAAATTTGTCATTAAAAAAATAGGTAAAACATTTGCAAGAGTTATTACTGCCGGTCGCTAAAAAGTTTATTTAGAACTTAATACGGCATAATCACGCATGGTATGATTAAATGCAGTAGGTAATGTGTGAATACACTAAGCTCGGCTTTGGAACAACGGCTACTGCTTACAGGAATTTCTGTGGTAATTGGATTGGCTTGAGAGCTTTTAGATGGCTGGTTTTAAAACGTAATATAACCAGATGGATGAAAATATTTCTTAGGTAAACCCATTCCTAAAGTGCTTATATGTGTGTGGTGTGTTCGCCAATTTAACACTTTCTGACTGTGTTTACAGATTTACTGGTAGGATCAATATTTCTTGAAAAAAAAAGAAAAATGAGATTCATTTATAACGTTCAACAAAAAGCGGGTCATGGTCGCTTCCTTTAACATAAATCTTTTTTATTTTGATTTCTATTTTTCATATTTTGGTATTCTTCTTAGTCAGGCGTAACCAGTAGGTATAGTCGCGAAAAGTTTAAAGAAATAAATATAATGACATTCCATTGTCAATACATTTATGAAAATCTGATGTATGTTCACAAAAATATTAATTTGTTTAAGAAAAAAAGCGATAATCACAATGTTAATACTAGAAATAAAGATAAACTCGCTGTTGCCACTTGTAGACTCCATAAAGTTGGTAAATCGTTTAAAGGGCACGGTGTACGCTTTTATAACAAACTCCCAAGAGATATACAAAAATTATCAATTAACAAATTTAAAAACGTAATTAAACAAAAGCTTTATAAAAAGGCATACTATAAAATATCTGATTATTTAGATGACAAAAACTCTTGGGATTGAAAATGCTCCAACTCGAACCTATTGTTTTGTAAAAGGATCATTAAAAAGAATAACCAGCCTTGTTTTCTTGCCTTTCTTTCCTGGCTTGGTCGCGGAGGAACAGGCACCTAGATAAAAACCGACGTTTCAAAGTGGTCCTTGTGATTTTATTGAATTAAAAACAGAAAAAAAAAAAAAAAAAAAAATCTAAAATAAATATCTTTTATTTATCATCTAGCAATCAAGAACAGCTATTGTTTAGAATATATATTTTAAGAACATTCACAAAGCCATTTAGCCGTTATCATATATGTATATCCATGACTTTTTATTATACGAGATTTAAAACAAGTTTTGTAAAGAATGCCCTAAAGCTGACTCTTTTTTCTACTTCATAGGTTTTGGTAAACTTTATGACTTAATTATAGTGTAATGAAATATATTAATTATTGGTTCGATGACCGGCTCTTTTAGTTTTATTCCATTTTAAGTAATTCATCAGCCTTCTCTATATTAATATTTATTGTCTCTATAATTATCCTTTCGGTTTAAAAATCTGACTCATAAAATCCAAATTGGAAATAAAATTATCTTATTATGTAATTTATTTGGCAACTTGTACCATACTATTTGTTTCGTCTATGGCATCGTTAGTTATTGAACATTAGTAAAAAAAACAATGATATTTTTCTGCCGCTATTCAGCATTGTATTAGTTCTCCTTTATCAAAAAAAATATTATTTGCTTACTATTCTTTTGATCGTCTTCAAAACCGAATAAAAATGTGCTCATAACCATCACTAGATTCTATTTTACTAATACAAGTACAAAATCCCAATGAAAAAATTAAAGGGATTGAGAAAATGTGATAGTTCTATGAAAGCATTTCGAGCTGTTTGTAAAATTATTGCTATTAGTATTAGCAGATGCTGTACAAAAACCAGACTAAATTTGAATAATCTTGTCGCTAGGATATATAAATGTTTCATTATTATGTGTAGGACCTATTCAATTTATCAAACCATATCCCTTGCAGACATGAATTCCATGATCATAATTAATAATAAGGTTGTGGGTTCCATTCCCGCTGCGGGACAAATGTTTAATTAGCAAATGTTTGTCTCGGGTCTGGGTGTTTTCTATGTATAATATGTATGTATTTACAAAAAAAAATTATATGAGTAGTATATCAGTCATGTAGTTTCCATAATACAAGCTCTGCTTAGTTTGGGGCTAGATGATGCTGTGTGAAATATGTCCAGCATTATTTATTTAACTGTACTCACAAAATAAATGAAAACAGCACAAAGATACTGCCTTCAACGCGTTAATCAGTTATTTCTGAATATTTCCTTAGAGGTATAATAATACATTCTAATTATCATTGTCACTTACACGCCCTCGTTTTCGTACAATTTGTAAACTATTAAAATGTCCATAGACAAGTTTATAGAAAATAACCCTAAACCTATAGATTAAATTAACTTCTTCCTGAAAAAATCTGAATACAAGCGCCTATGCTTTGTTAGCGCGTTGAAGTCTTTTGTATGAAGAACACGCACTACAATTAGTGCACTGTAGAATATCATGCAAGATTATATGGTAAAAAACTACAAAAAATGTGAAGTAAAATGTGATGAAAGTTCTCGGAATGAAAATAAATAAATGCAATTTAAATAAATAATAATGGTGTAGTTAGACAAAATATTGCACAAGACCTTTTGCTTTCTAGCATTTTCTTTCAGCATATTAACTTACTCGCTTATTTAAGCACAGTAACACGAGGCCCGTGCATATTCACCACTACATTATAAGGATCTCTCTCTTGCACAGTTGTAAGGAAGTGAATAGGACGGTAAGTGACCGTGTAAAAGAAATTGGTCAGTGGAGACCTATATAGTGCAGTCTCCTGATTTTCATAGTTCCGTGAACAGACCATAGTTAACACTACATTATAAGGTCCTCTCTCTTGCACAGTTGTAAGGAAGTGAATAGGACGGTAAGTGACCGTGTAATAGAAATTGGTCAGTGGAGACCTATATAGTGCAGTCTCCTGATTTTCATATTTCCGTAAACAGACCATAGTTAATCGCATCTGTTGTCGCGGTCCATATCGCGCATCGCCGTGATTTAACCGCCACCTGTCTTAGTTTATGCATTCCGATATCCGCACACGAGGAAGTGCAAATAACTCGTCCTAAGCCAACTTCGTGTACCAGTAATTTGTAATACCTTTCAGTACCAGTTTCTCGATACAACACTTTGAATATAAGATTTTATCATCGCTTCGCTAATATCAACCGCTTCAACGTCTGACTTTACGACATCAAGTATATGTTCATTTTTTGTGTCATTTTAAGGAAGTAATTATTTGCACAGTCAAAAAAGGGCATTGCTTCCATTGTGATGAAATATTGTCACATAAGAAAAATATAAGATGAGATTATTCCAACCAACACAGTTATGGTTGTCAAAACGAACAGAATATAGTCCTTTCGCGTGTAGCGCTTCCGTGACCGTCCCTGTTAACTCTGCTAATATATTCTGATATAATAAATCAGCCTCTTTAGAATCTGGCCACCTCATTTCAGGAATCCAAATGGTGACAAAAAGCACTCGAAAAACAGAATGCTTGAAGAATTTGTCCACTTAGATTTGCACGAATATTTGAGAAATGCTAATTTTATCTAAGGAGATAGGTGGTGTATTCAATAGCTCTATGTAGATACTTTATAAATGCGTTTAATCGTGTAGCCAAAGTAATAAGTTGTGTACTCCGGTGCAACGCTCCACAGCTGGAATCACTAATGAGAGCGCAATTCAAATCAACTGATTTATAAGGAGTTATTTAGCCGGCTGTGCGCACAATATTTATATTCTAACGGCTTAACTGATAATACGTAACATTCTGTACATACACGTAATGGAACCATTTGCAGCTAAAGTATTTTAACTTGCGGCAATGACATTGAACTTAAACTCTATACGAGTGCAGTAGCGACGGGTGATCTCGGCTCCCACCAGCGTTGCCTTTGAGATCTCCTAATCCTTTCAATTAGTGTTCTCCTGTTATCGCGCCGAAACAACGTAAGACAACACTAACGTGATCGTGACACCACTAATCTATCAAATGGGTGTACTTTTAATTAGCCGTTATATAATACAAACTATGATCGCTAAGGTCCCGTTGCGCGCTCACTGAGAACACTCGCCGACTAATGACGGTCGCGAATTAGTTTAATTAATTCCTCTCGCCAAACGTGCCAGTAATTGTAAAATCGATGGCGGTAATTTATTTTTACTTAAATAAATAGTGACATGGTTTATCAATCAGAGTGGACACATGACCCGACCAAAAAATAAAATTGAAATAATGAAAAAAATTACTCGCTATAACAGTATCAAGACACGCCTATGTTCGGTTATTCTTCTTAACTTTCGATCCGAGGTCTTTTATTGCTGGTATTAACTTTTTTCAGCTTATCATAATACCGTTTTAAATTACTTATAATGAGCTGAAATTTAACGTACGCTATGGAATGCACTCAGTGTCTACCGGTGGATTCGTCTCAACTAATGACTAAACATGTTCCGTAGTCAATAAAATTGAAGAATTGCGTCGGTTAAAGACTGCGTGCCGTGAGCGTTAGGCGGGCGGAAAGCATGTGCTATCCGCCCATGCAATTAATTTACTCGGCGCATGGCGACGGCAATGGCGCAGTCCAGTGGCAGAAGAGTAGAAAACTGTGTTCGCGCACTATGTGCCTTTTGTGTTGCTGCTCCTTAGACTATAACAAGAAAACGACATAATAAATAAATAATGCTGGACATTTTTAAAAAGGAGCACACTCTCATTTTCAGGTCAAAGTCAAAGTCAATAGGTTTTTATTCATTGAAATCACAAGGATCATATAGAAACGTCAACTTAAAAACTATACGTGAATCTAAAATGTTAAAGTGAATTTACGCCGGTTCCTCGCGCGCGACCAAGCATAGAAGAATCAGGCAACAAACTCTGCTTGGTTATTTTTTTGATGATCCTTCATTCAGCTTTAGTGTGGTGCCAATCGAACGTAAATGAACGAGACTCATTTATAGAAAAAAGTACTAGTCAGAGACTTAAATAAAGTCTAAAAAGTATCAACCTAAGTTCTTATGACAACACACTATACGCTTTATAATAGTAATGCTTAACCTATTCTTAAAAAATATGATACCACAGATATACAATTCCACAATTAAGCTAACGAAGGCGCGGAGCGACGACATCGGGCCATGCAGTTTTATCGTCAATATAGGCATTTAAGGTGTAATACGCCTTCTTTATTAGATTGTTCTTTATATAAGATTTAAATCTTCGAATAGGCAGCTCGGTTACATTTTCCGGAAGCTTATTATAGAAGCGTACAGAGTTTCCCATAAAAGACCCATTGGACTTTTCTAATCTAAATTTCGGGATGAGTAATTTATTTTTGTTTCTAGTATTAATGTTATGGACATCACCTTTTTTTATAAAACTAGCGTTATTTTTATGCGTGTACATTAAGTTTTCATAAATATACTGTGAAGTTACTGTCATAATGTTTATTTCTCTGAATCGTTCTCTCAGAGAATCACGAGGTTTCATATTATAAATGGCACGTATTGCTCTTTTTTGTAAAACAAAAATTGTTTGAATATCTGCTGCCTTCCCCCACAGTAAGATACCATATGACATGACACTATGAAAGTAGCTGAAATATACTAACCTAGCTGTGGCTTCATCAGTAAGGTGTCTAATTGTTCTAACTGCATATGCAGCAGAACTAAGTCTACCTGCAAGTGCTTCTATTTGCGGACTCCATTGCAATTTTGAATCAATATGGAGTCCTAAAAATATAGTAGAATCTACTAGATCTAGTGTTTCTCCATTTAATTTAATGTCGGTGTCATACTGAATTACATTAGGCAAAGTGAATTTCATACACTTAGTTTTTTTAGCATTCAGTAGAAGACGGTATTGACGGTAAACCAATCAAGTACTCTCGATAGAGATAAGTTTACATCGTCGTAATTAGCTTTAGATCTATCAACTTTGAATATTATAGAAGTATCATCCGCAAATAGAACTAAATTACATAAGTTTTCCACGAAAAAGGGAAGATCATTAACGTATACCAGAAACAAAAAAGGACCAAGTATCGAACCCTGCGGCACCCCCATGTCAATAGTAGATCCCAAAGACCTCTCACCACCGACCTCAACCCTTTGAACTCTATTGGATAAGTAAGACTGAATAAGATCCAGTGCTTTATTTCGAATGCCGTAATGATTCAATTTGGATATTAAAGTACCATGATTTACGCAAAGCCTTGGACAGATCGCAGAATACTCCGATAGCATTCTGTGCGTTCTCCCAGGCTTCCAATATGTGCTTTAAGAGCAAGGTTCCAGCATCGGTTGTAGATCGACCTTTGGTAAATCCAAACTGATTATTATGAAGTAGCCCATTATGGTTGAAGTGTGTCAATAGTTGAGAAAGAATAATTTTTTCAAAGATTTTACTTAGCGCGGGCAATACAGAAATCGGTCTATAATTTGCTGGATCTCTAACATTTCCAGACTTGAACAAAGGAATTAATTTACTGTATTTCATAAGATCAGGAAATAGTCCTTCATCAACACAACTATTGAAAACATGGGCTAAACACGGAGCGATATCAATGATTATCGCACCTAGAACTTTTGTCGATATTCCCCATAGGTCTTCAGTATTCTTTATGTTTAGTGACTTAAATGTTTTTAGAATAGTATCTGCATTAACGTATCCAAAGCCAAACACGACTTCACATTTTTCAACACTTGACTCTAATAAAGAAGTCGCTCTAGCGGCTGAAGAGTTTAACGCTTGGGTTACAATTTTAGGTACACTAGAGAAAAAACTATCAAATGCATTTGCAATATCAATATTATTTGTCAGTATTTTATTTTCTAAGTTCAGATTTATATCTTTAATCCGGATTTTAGATTTTCCTGTTTCATTATTTATCAGTTTCCAAGTAGCCTTAATTTTATTGGAAGATTTTGCAATTTTATTTCTTAAATGCATCAATTTTGCTGCACGACAAACTTTTTTAAAAGTTTTGGAATAATTCTTTACGTAAAAGATAAACGTAGGATCGTGTAGCATCGACTCCCTCTTTGCGTATAGATCATATAATTTATTCCTACTTTTATAAATACCTGGTGTAGCCCATTCAGCAAATCCAACACGTGCTTTAGTTTTACAAGTTTTTAAATTAAAAATATTACTGTGTGCCTTATTGATAACATTTGTTAAAATAGTAAAAATTTCATTAGGGTCATCCATGCATGGAACTAGAGACATTTGAGATTGAATACTGGCCTGGAATTTCTTAATACGGCTCTCAGTGATAGGCCGGTAAGTGAATTCTTGGGGCTCATTTTCTAAGTTACAAGTAAATAAGGCACTGTGACCATAATGATCTGAACTAAAACGTTTAATTACTGATTTTAGAACTATCCGTTTATGCTGTGCGTTGATTGTCAATCAGATCTAGAATCTATCAGAGAAGGCCTCTAGCTGAAATCTGTGCACCGACCGGGCAGAACCATCTGTTGCACGCGGCTTTACCCGGGTCGCTGTTGTATGTGTCCCGACTACACTATCCCACGAAGGTCGAACAGATAGTGGAATATGTGAGATTAAAACCAACTTCAAATAAGAGTTGAACACACAACAGTTTTAAATCTTTTGTGTGCCGTGTCCTCACTTTCCATCCTTCAACCTTCATGTGTGTTGTTTCGTCGTTGTCGCCCGCTTAACTGGACACAGCACAATTGCATAACACATCGCAGACTTTACGTGTTAACAAGAAGTGATAAGTTATCTGTTATATAATTATAATAATTATGTATGTTAGTTAGTCTCTAAGGTTAAATACCTAAGAGACTGTTAGGCATATTGCCATCATTTTAAATGTTGTTCATGTTGCTGCCTGAAATAAATGTTTATAATTTTGTTATTTTTATAGATCATATATTATCATTGTCATTTTGACAGAACTTCAAAATGTCTTTTTTCTTTATATCAATCGCCTTCGTATTTCGTGTTTCGTGATGATTGGCACTTGTCTAAGGGCAGTACACACTACGTTAATGGAACCCTGTCGTCTGTCCTGCCCGATAACGGAGTGTTTTGTCTGCAATTAAGACCGGCAAGAGCGGGTCAGACGTCCGTTCGAGCATTCCCGAGAAGTTATGGAGACATTTGAGCGTGCCCGGACTGCTTGACTATGAGCCTGTCATGCTTAGAATAAACTCGTTGTATAAATCTGCCAAGATGTCTTGATTTCAGTCGGATAATTTGTTCATTATCACAAATGTGCAAAGGGCTGGGTATAAAGCTAATATTCATGTAATTATTGCACGGTGAGGCTATGAAAACTTTCGTGTTCGAATACTTTAGCCTGTCTTTTTGTTCTGTAAAATGTTGTAAGTGATGTACTTAAAAAAACTGGTGTAAATTTACAGATTTGAAACTGGAGTGGGTAAAAATCATTTTAATATTACAAATAATCACCTCGATCGTCGACGTTTCATAACTAATTTAGATCTTTATCATAAGCACCGCAGGTATGCGCCGATAGACAGTAGTCCGGCGAATACTCAAGTCGAAGAGCTTAAAAGTTAGCTACTAAAACTCAGCTTTTGACGTAAAACTGTATTATGTAACGATAAAATTACAAGACTTTTTTTGTAAACGTAGCTTGACTACTATTATTTAAAATGACAGTTCATTGTACTTTTATTTTTCATACGTATTTTCATTCATTTATTTAATCATTTAACTGAAGACACTGCAGTAAATGTCGGAAGATGTAGGTATTTAATCAAGCACTGATTTAGAAATTATTAAGGACAATTTGTATACTTATAACGAAATTGTACTGAACTTGAGTTTGAAGGAACAATTATTACTGCGACGTTTATTATCGCATTTTATTACTTGCAGATTGCCGATGCAAAACAGTTAGCTTTGCTTATTTCAGCAAGATATAACTTATGTGTCCATTATGCTTTTCGTGTTAGTTTTTCATTCAAACTTATCACTATGATTTGTAAATTTCCCTTGAAGTTTTAATACTGGCAAACTATTTTAGCAAGTACTAACTCTGTGCACAGGCTGCGAGATTTTGTGTACAACAATGATCGTCGATCGCAGCGGGCTCAAAGCACCGTGTTAATCTCGTCCGATGTCTGCCGGTAGCACAACGGTAGCAAACGGTAGCTTTTTGTGTAACACAACACTGTTGTATCTTTGTCCAAAAGATCACTAGAGGCAGTGCTCTGGGTATAGTTTTGAAAAACCACTGTAAAAATAATCTTATTACCTTGAATAGAATACTATTTGGTGGCTCGATCCCACTTGTGGTTGGAATCGAGCAACTTAATTGTGATTGTTTGTGCCTATTATTTACAGAAATAATCGAAAACGGCTTTATGGTTATTTTACTTAACAGGACGAGTAAAAGATCTGAAAAATCAAAAATGCTTTAATTTCTAAAATAATAAAACAAAACGATGGTGCTCTTCGATCTGTTAATTCTTTATTGAACTGACCCATGTTTTTCAAAACGGTTCTAGCAACATTCATAATCATTGTAGCTCACATTCTGTCAGCTTAAAATACACACTGGATCGAATATAAGTTAGTTTTATTCACTGATAAAGTCCGGTAGAATTGCGTTTTATATTTATAGAGCAGTTTGAACCTACAGCACGCAGTATCGTGCACCGTGACTCCCTCCGACACTTCCTATTCGTTGTCATCTTTAACAAATGAGTATGTTAGGCTTTGTTTTCATGGTGCTACTGATGAGAAGTAAACGATGACTATTTACCCGTGTTTTAATTAAAACAAAACAATAAAATACAGATCAAAGTGAATGTGTTATAAACGATATTCTTGATTCTTAAACCTGCATTTTTTCAGAATCTTTGCTTTGGATACTGCGTTGAGTAAAGCGATATAGTTCGTACTCCAAATAAACAGCTCCAGTATTTTTAACTTGTGATGTAATTTAAAAGCTAGTTCTGGGTTAAGTGCTGGGACGCTCGGTTCCTTTCAAACAATCAAAAAATACATTCCTCATTAACCTTTAGGTAAATACAACGGCTACTATTGCGTAGGTAAAGAGCAAACAAAGCCTTAGCGTTAATTGTAGCCAATATTCTCATACAAATTGCCTTTAATGAAGTGTTTTGTGAGTGAACAGTCGGTTTATAATTTGTAATGTATTTCCCTTTGTTCCAGCATACTTTAACGGGGCACAGCGGGAAGGTGATGGCCGCCAAGTTCCTGGGAGAGCCCACAAAGGTGATCACCGGAAGCCACGACCGAACGCTTAAAATATGGGATCTTAGAAGTAGAATGTGTGAGTTGTCATCAATATAACTTTGGAAATCCAATTTATTTATATGAAATATCTTCATTAAAATTGCTAATCATCAGTGAAAATATTTCCAATATTAATCAACCAAAATTTTATGTTATACAAAACAACTTTTCAAAAATAATTTAGACAATCTTAATAAGTTAATATTTTAATTAAATTAGATGTATAATGAGGCTATTAAACCATGATGATCTTAAGATATTGCACTTATTTTATTTTACAGTAGCATTGTTCGTATAAATAACGTGTAAAAATGATAATGACTAAAGTAAATTTAGCAAAATTTGTTTTACAACTGTAACTGATAATTTAATCTGAGATATAAATTACGACATGAAACTACACTTATATTGTGGCATAAAGGCTTGCTAATAAAACCATTATGTGTTAAACCAATTAATTTGCTATTAGATCCACTGTAATGCTTTTGATGTGAGATGCTTCTGGCCAGCATGTTTTCTTCCAGTACTTACCAAAGCGTTGGGCAACGACTTTCACACTAACATTGTTTTGACTTCCGGCTCTAAAAGCTTATTTTAAAAACCTTAATAAAATCTATTTTGAAACTACGTGATTATGAGTCCTTCAGTGAATATTCTGATTAAATAATTTAATTTAATAGTGTGAAATGTTGTGAATAATCTGCGAGATAGTCCCTTATCATTTATTGATTTCTAATTGAACATGGCTGCTGTATTTTGTATAATTGCATTAATAAAACTCCATACAGGGTAGCTCTGTGGTCCGATACAAGTTATTGCCTGATATCGTATTACCTCTTACCTTATACGTTTAACAGTTAACAGTACGTGTCTAAGGGCGATTCAGGGATAGAATACTGATAGAGATTTGTGCTCCGAGATATATCGGGAGGCTGAAATTCATTGAACCACGGTGACCTGCTATTCAACAAGGTTTAGTGTAATTGCCTTTAATTACATTGTGGTTAGTCTAGAGATGAGAGTGAAGAGTGAATCAAGTATCTTTTGTAATTATTAAACGACGACCAAGCTTTGCATGGCACTAAAATTTTAACCACCTAGAGGATCTCTATTTTTATCGTTTTCAGGTATTAAATATCCCCATGTATTATCATCAAAGTTGCAGTAGCCCTTTTCTAAATGATTACAAAAATGGTATGAGGCTTTTAGTGCTGCTTCAACCATATGATCCACGGACTCTCCTGCACTTAATTACTGAATTTTATTTAGTTCATTGTTACAGCGTGTTTTTTGTACAGGTACAGAAACAAAGTTCGCAGGATCATCTTGTAATGACCTGGTGACGTCAGACGGCGCTGGCTCGACGATAATATCGGGGCACTTCGACAAACGGATCAGGTTTTGGGACATACGCACCGAAATGTCTGCGAACCACATCGTGCTTCAGGGCAAGGTTACATCGCTCGACCTCAGCCGAGGTAAGGTTAACTTTACCTTTGGCTTTTCTGGCTAAACGCAACACTAACATAAATTCAGAAGCAGATTAGAATACCGTTAAGTACATTTTTAGATTAGAGAAAACAAAGCCGAATGTAGGTAAAATGTATGTAGAATGTAGAGGTATCTTAAAATTTTACGAGCTCTGTGCACTGCTCGTTTATTTTCATTATGACATCTATGACCGAATTCACAGCAAAATACCCAACAACTGTTTGGCAGTTCATTTCCGGATCTCCAAAGGAAATGCACGATTAATCTCGCCCGTAAAACCTAGCATAATATATCATACACAAGCGGTTGCGCGTCCCCCTAAATGGCTTGTTAATATCCGTATATCAAAAGTTTATTGAGAAGTAATCGAATGTATCACGCGTGTTTTAGTATCGGTATTCGTGACGGCAACGTGAAGAGTGCGCGTTGCCTGTTTCCGTTACCTACGCGTGTCTCGATCGATCCCTTTTTTGTCAGTAACGGTCTGCGCATTGCTCAAAACGCCGAGATTGATACCTTCAATCAAAGTGAGTGTCGGGGAGCTACCGCCTAGGAAACTGATTAAATCACGTCGAATTCGTCGTCTCGTTCCGTCTTACGGGCGAATGGGCACAACGCGGGCGCACGGTCACCCATCACGCTCGATCCAGATACATCAACTCTATTGAAATCAGATCATATTTCACGAGTACACCATTACCTTTCTAACTAGAAGACGCTTTCATAAAAAAACGAAACCCACATTTGTTACCAGTTAGTTGAAGAGATCACCATGTTCTGTCATCATTTCAGATCGTTTGTATAAAATTGTAGTTACATTCCTGACGGAAAATATCGTTTACTTACTACCGCGCTGGTCCATTCCCAACATTCCCTTTAAGAAACTCGTCTGTATCCAGTCACGGCTAATGGCAGCATCTCTATGAAAATTTACGATTTGACCCCAAGACATCTGATTGCTCTTTATACTATGACTGATGACCAACTAAACTGAGATATTATCATGCAATTTGAACTTCTAATTTAATAAAACGTTGTACTTACACGTACTACATTGCGTTTTACCTCTATCAAGCTATTAAAGCATCTGTCTAAAGGTTCAAGGTTAAATATACCTCCATACGGTCGTGGAAAAGGTAAGCAATAAAGAAAATAACGGCTCGGATGGATAATAACAAATCGTCAGTATCGGGCACATAAAAGTATCCCTCGCATAACTTTATGATAACTCTTTCTAAAGGGACCGTTATAAAATACATTTGGTATAGATAAAGTCTCGTCAGTTAGAAAATCCAAAAACTCCCACTCTACCTCTATGATTTATGTGACTGGTAATGTTCTTTTTTTTGTTCCAGACAGCAATTTCTTGTTGGCGTGTGTGAGGGACGACACGATACAACTCATAGACCTACGGATGAACACGATAGTACGATCTTTCAGGTAACTCTATACTTCCTAGTGCTAGTACCTAATAAATTGCTCTACAGGCTCAGTTACTTTGACACACTAGGAACTTAATACACTTATCGACATCCATAAATTATTTAACTTATGTTTTATAGCCGAAATATTTGGTAAAATATTGACTGCTGAATGCAGCGGTCCATCGGGAGTGGGACCTTCCTTTACTGCGTCATAGAGCTATATGATCTGCCCATTGCCAATTCCGGTTTCGAAAGACCCTCCCACCGATGGAGTCAGTAGGTGACTCAAGATTGTACGTTGTAGTACTCTTTGGGGAGGCCTATATACAGCATAACTTCTACGGATTGTTGATGATGATGATGAGGAAGGCACCTAATTTACTTGATAAAATAATTCAAAATGACGATGTATATGTTTCGTTCAGTTCAAAACTTATGATGAGTCATGTGACAAAAATCCGATCCGATACTAACTATGATAGCAGCTATTGATATGCCTATTCAAAAATGGTAAATCCCACTGACTTAATTAGCTCTACCTGTGACCAATAACGGGATTAAGTAAAAGCCTGGCGAAGTTGATCTATTAACTAGTAGCGAATTTGACAGGCTTAATATTATGCTAACTAGATGATATCAGCAAACACAGTAGTAAAGCTTATGAAGGAGTTTGTCCAGAAAAAATTGCGTGCGGCACATTTGTTTACCAAACATTTTACTAAGAGTACTCCAGTGTTCATACTGTGCGTCAGATGCGTTTGTGTCTATTTTATATACTTCAAAAAAGGAGTTTTTGTGGTGTGTGTTTGTTACGCATTTACCTGTAAAAATTAAATGTTATTTATATAGGTGGAATATAAATAACATTTAATTTTATAGACTCGAATGGATAGATTGTCAGCTGTACAGATTTCCAACTAGACAGGGTGTCTAGACAAATACCACTTTCTGTTGGCGTTAACGCCAGCGGAAACATTGAATTGTATGGAAATTACATTAGCTGTGGAAATGTCGCGTGACTGCTGCCAAGTTTTTCCTTGACAAATTTGCGTTAGCGTGAAAGTAAAAGTAAGCGTGAGGTATTTGTCTAGACCCCCTGATGACTTGACATCTCGCGAACATTATGATCACTTTTAAATTTACTAAATATACGAGCTACTGTTTTGAAAATGTACCTCGATATTACCGCTATCACCTTTAAGCTTTAGAAATTAAGAACATTCAGCAACCCACATCGATACAATCTCATGAGAACGGCCCAGTGCATGTCTCCTCACATTATCTTGATCACGCTGATGATGAATTTCTTACCCAAAATTAATTTACCACCAAAAAGAGCTCGAATTTCTTTCTCTTAAATTGGTTATTCAAACTTCTCTCTTGTTTCGGGTCAGTGGGTTTTTACGTCGGATTATATTTGAAAATGGTATTGAGGACATAATGTCAGCAAAATGGCGAGTCACCCACACGTTTGTGGTAAAGCTTCATTTTATGTGGCAGATACTTTTTTGGAAGTGCGAAATTGGTAGCATCTATCTCAGGATGTTTACTTTCAAGCTGAATGTTTCTTAAAAGGATTAATGGTCTCCTAATTATAAAGTAAGTTAGTATTGCCTTGCCTTGTTGGAATGTCTAGGTCGGATGTCTCCGTGAGGAGACAACTTTTTTACAATTGCCATAAAAGTTTGCTTGCACAATCTCTTTTACTCCCTAGCTTAGACTATGCCGACGCCAGCTTCTCTGATCTTACAGAAAAGCAACTAAATAAGCTTGAGCGGTTTCATAATCTCTGCATTTCGATTATTTGGCCTACGCAAATATGATCATAATCATATGGAAAACACTTTTAAAACAAACAACTTGGTCCATGATTGCAAAAAAAACTTATTTGTATCGCAAATGAACGCAGCCAGACCGCATCCTAGGCCGCACAAAGTAGGTACGAGTACGTAGGCTCCTGGCCGGTCGGCACTTGGGCTAAGCTCAACGTGGAACTCAATCAATTTCCTTTTATTCTTCGACGTACATATATCATATGGATGGGAGTGGGTTTTAAATACATGCGACAGCTTTATATATTTAGTCCATTAAATATCATATATATTTAGTCATTTATTATAATTATTTATGGTTGTGATAACCTGAGTAGGCGCGTATGCATTTGTTTTTTTTTTATTTAAAACAGTTAGAACCTAGTAGATAATTACAATAAATACAGTTTTAAAAAAGTATACATACTCGTAAAATACACATTTAATTTATTGAAAGTAGTGTTTGCTTCTGGCGTTTGTGGCGTCACTGCGCAGGGTCAGCAGAATACCAGCGCTAAGTAGGTAGCCACCTACCTAGCATTATGCTGAGCTGATACCTTTTTGGTGCGACATTGAACTGTCTAGTTGGATGGTAAGGTGCGTGGGGCATTTCTGTTTCAGTTATACTTATAAGTAGGCTGTTCTAACTTATTTATTATTATTATTATTCTCATAACTTATCTCACCATCCTAACTTTCAAAATTTGTTGTATTTTTTTCATGTCGTGCTAACTAAATGTTTTTCTTTCTTCTTTCTTTCTGGTGGTTCACAACCAACAAGTGGTGCTCAAGTGGTTGCCAATCCGTCTTCACCAGGATGCTCATATTCTCACCCTGTTCTATAAAATCTTATTAACTCCTTCTTCTACATCTTATCTTAGACAACTCTTCGAATTCTTACATCTTTCTAATCCTAGCAACCTGTGCTCCTCAGATTATATTCAGTTGAAGACTCCACTCCAAACTCCAGATTCTTTAGTAACTCTATATCTAAAGATAGTCTCTATGCTAGACCTATAGATAGCTCGCGTCCCCAAAATGCTGGCAGCATTACGCTGAACGGCAATGCTAATGCATTGACCCAGATAACTGCCAGTTCTCTGGTTGTGGGTTTGCTGCGACCAGACACCCTGAAAAAATTGAATACGCGAATAGGGTCCAGTTCTCCCCGGACCCAGAGTCTGAACCTCCAAAGACTGAAATAAATAAGCTCTATCGAGATTTCCATATTTAAGCCTTAGTTTACTAAGCAATATTCATCCTAGGCCGGATGAACATTGCTTAGGTTGAGCGATATTCCGTCAGATCACCATGATCTGTTAAGGCACGAGCGCTTCAACTTTTATTATCTGTATGTTTAGTAGATAGAGAATATAAGAATATAATAGGCACTTGCCTACTATAGGATGTTCCTACTTAGGCCACCTACTCTCATACTAAAAAAAAATAGTTTCTAATAAAATACTAAATCGTAATTAAAATATATATAAACGTTGCATGACTGACTGACTACTAACGCACAGCCTAAACCGTACGTACCTGAAAGTAGGATAACAAAATTTTCTAAAAATTCCACTCCAAACACGAAGGTTTATGGAAATAACTCAACGCAACAAAACCGCGGGCATTTCCTAATTATTATTTAAAAATATTTATAACACGTATAGAAATTTGTTGAAATAACCACTTGATTGGGAGTAATTTCTTTTCAATGCCCTCCCATTTCCGCTTGCAAATAAATCGAAATCACGCTCTAAGCGGTTATATTGCATTCGTCGACATATTTGATGGAAAGTGTCATGTGCCTGTTTATAAATTCAAAGGAAAACCTGCATTCTAAACCTGAATACAGCTGAAGAAATACGTGATGACAGGAATGAAAAGTGGCAAATCACTTCGGTAGATGAATGTGTCCCATGCTATGAATGGTAAATATTGCTGGTAATATATTTATTATTAGGACCGAGCTTTAATCGAGAACTGGGACGACCACACCCCTAAAAGTGTTCTCGACCGAGCTGGCGGCTGGCCAAACCTACAATCTCATAGAATCCTCTCCATAAAAAAAAGGTATATAACATAGGATCCCTTTTGTTAAGTTTAAGTAAAAACTGTATCAAAAGAGTCCCCTCTATTATGTGGTTCGTATACGGTAACCCTTATAATATACTAAATTAGGTACGATAGTTGACAAACAACCTATAATGGTTAAAATAAACCTATAACTTGTTTAAAACAAACACGACAATCTTGATCGCGGTTAATAAAGGTGAAGGATATTGCCTATGAAATAAAATTTTATAAACATTATAAATAAATAAATAATGCTGAACATTTTCACACAGCATCATCTAGCTTCATAGAAAACACCCTGACCCGAACAAATATTTGCAGATAATACAAATATTTGTCTCGCGGCGACAGGAACATGAGATTTTTCATACATTTTGTCTCAGAGTCAGCAGTTCGTTAAGTAATACCTAAATTCTGGTGTTGCAAGCGTATCCATAGGTTACGGTAGCCGCTTACCAACAGGTGAGCCGTATATTGGTTTGCTACTTTAGTTTTATAAAAAAAAATATTTTCTTTTAGCCACGAGGCGTTCAAGGTGGGTTGCGACTGGTCGCGGGCAGCGTTCGGTCCGGGCGGGCGGCTACTGGCGGTGGGCGCGGCGGATGGCGCGGTCTATGTATGGAACACGCACTCGGGGAAGCTAGAAGCGGTACTCAAGGATCATACGTGAGTACTTTTATTTTGATATTTCATTGCAACAACACGAAGACCAAGCATTTTTTAAAATTTTTAATTTGAATTGGATTTAAATATATTAAATGTATGAACACCCTGCATAGTCCTGGCCCTACACTAGAATTCCCTTTATCAAGAACTACGAGTAATATGACCACAACACTCGGACTCGAAACAAATATCTGCAGAACAAGGATTTGCTTAAATACTTAGAAAATATAACACGACCTGACACAATCAATGTAGAGCACAGACAAGTAGAGTTGACGTTACCACTAAGGTGCTTAAACACGTCTAGCCAGTTAAGTTTATTCCACAAATAAGATGCTATAGTATCTATATTACAACAAACCCGCACCTCGTGCGTCATACTCGCCCGCCGCGCCACTGAGGTCGCTTTGCTTGGAAAATAGGATGGTGATTCCCAAAACATCTCATCATTAGAAGTAGAGCTTCTTACGACAAGCTCGTTTGGAGAAGTACTACCACCATACCTATTTCTGTCGCCAACTCTTTTTATCATTATCAAAACCAACCAAGGTCGCCAACGCGACTGGGATTAGGATTTTTCCCAGCTATGTGACAAAGCTTTATATTTTTTTTCAATATGCAAACCACCACTTTTTTTTTACTTTTAACAAATTCCTTCGGTCTGTTCATAAGATCTTTTTACTGACAAACAAATGTATATTGCTCGTTTTAAGAATCTTGAAATTCTTAACAAATACTCTATATTTTTTGTACTTTATTGTACACACACAAAAAACTTACATTATAGGACATGTACATAGCTTAACCCTAGAAGAGTCAATCGACAAGAGTCGATACATCGAATTGAACTGGTGATCGGAGTTTTCGAACTAGTCCGGAAATTATAAATCGAGACTAGGTATTTACTGCCTTTTTTGAGCTCTAACCAAACATGTATTGTCGAATGGTCCGCTTAGAATAGTGGAAAGAACGTGGTGACTATTGATTTTGCTAAATACACTCATAGATATAATAGAGGAACGCAAAAGCTAATAGAATAGAATAGAAATTCGTTTATTTTGCAAAAAAAAAAACACATTACAAATAGTCACAATAAATAGGCAATGAAAGGTGCAAAAAAGGTCCCAACTCAGCATAACGCTGGTTGCAACAACCAGCGCTGGTCTTCTGTTAGAACCGTTTTTTTGGGGTGCGGACTTGTAACATTTATCAGTATAAAAAAGAAAATAAAAAAGCATAAACTAATTAATTAAAGAACGCAAATAATAAAACAAAAGCTTAAAAACAAGAAAAAAAACATCAACAAAATAAATGATACACTGAATAAATAAAGTAAGTAGGTACATAGATAGGTACACTTAACAAATTAAAGCAAAAAGTAAAATAAAAACTAAAAAAACTAGCTACACTGTTTTGGTTTATCAGTCGTTCGGTCTCTGCCCACGTGGCACCCAGATAAAAAAAGTTACCTATGTGTTGGTCACGAACTATACCTTTTTTCAAATTAGATCTTAATCGGTTCAGCCGATACGAAGATTAGTAACAAACAACCAAACACCTAAACTTTCGCATCTATTATATTATTAGATAAGGAAGCACTGGCCAGATTAGTGATTATAACTATTTTACACAAACAATGTACCTGTTTACCAGGTAACGGTGAATCTGATTGTTCTGTTTGGAGTTAGCAAGACTTCATTAAACAAATGCCTATCGGCAAAACATATTTGTCGACAAATGTGGCGCGTAGCGGTTCTACGCATTAATATTGACGAGCATCGCCTCGCAAATTGAAGACAAACAAATTAGTGTTTCTGTGTCCCCTCTTCTGAAATGCAAACATTGAGATCTATGACATTTGCAAATGGTTCCCATACGTATTTCCGTGCTATGATTAGTCAAATGTCATCCAGAGCTCTAGACATAAATAATAGCGATACGGTGGCCGATATCCCGTTGCAATCTGCATAATATACAGTTTAGTCCGAACCCTGACCCCTGTAAAATATCCGCGACAGCATTTCTGACCTTGAATTTAAAACTGGGATTGTTTTATTCGTGACATCGTTCGGTTCCCGGTAACATTTCGCATGGACAATTGAAATCGTGAGGTCAACACTGGCGCGGGCTGTCTCACCATTGCGAATTTCTCTCTACCATACTGTTACATTGCATATTTATTTGGCATTAAGCTATCGCTTCACCTGCCTTGTTCTATTAAACAAAACAATGGAGATTCAATAATATGCCACTAAATGCTACTGCATGCCAACCAACCGTAGATTACACAAAATTAAAGGTATCTTGACAAAAATGGTTCAAACATGGTCACGATTGGAATTTCTTTATGGAAATTCTCAAACCAATGCGTAGTACGCATATACCTCATCTCCTCATCAAGTAGAGGAGGCAATTGCAAGTCATATATTTGGCACATGCCCACGTGGAGCATGCGGAGTAGTTAACATTCCACGTGACAGTTTGCAAGCCCATCGCTGCTTATTAGAACACTAACCGATGCTGGCAAATGTCTGCGCCAGTTTTTGCTTGGAACATATCATGTTAGAATGGAAATCCACGACTAGGTTCGAACCTACGGCCTTCTGATTAAAAGTTAGGAGGATACTGTTCACTATATAATCCAACATAAAGAAATATATATTATGAGCAGTTTACTGTGAAAACACCAAATAAGTGGTGTATCTAATTCTGAATTCTGCAGAGAATGAAACATTCATTTTATTGGTGAATTGAGATTTGAAAAGTAGATTATTATATCACTAGTCTTTATGCGATGTAATAATAACGCCCACAATGCTCTTTGATCGACTATAACAATCAGGCTGCCTTAAGCTTACGACTGCAACAGAAGCCAGCGGAAATCATACCGTATTGTTCCGTGACATGTAGCCTTGAGATGCAATCTCATTCAATTCTATAAACATAACGCACTCTCCACGACACAACGAAGGACAAAGGAACACGGAACTGTTTCTACAGATAACGTTATAATGTACCCAATGTAATTTTCGCCCCGCCATATAACGTACATGACCCACCCAAGTTTAATCAATGAAATTGCTGGTTTCATTTTACTACCGCCGCCAGTCAAATTCAATATTGAAACAAAAATTACTACGGTTTCTAAAATATACCGTTGGCACATAAAACTCTTATCATTCTCGGTTGAAATCAATCCGAACGCAACAATATCAGAGTAAAGTGAGATGAACAATAAAGATTGGTTTCATTTTGGCTTTGGCTATTGTTTCGCATTTCATAAACGCGTTAACCGCGGGCACGTAATGTACCTCCCTGGTTACAATGATACCGCTCTACGTTGCTGCAAACGTTATACCGCCTATCTAGAAAGGCTCGTTAACATTGTTACCTACTGTACTGCTTACTCGAATTAATTTACATCTGCAGTTTAGCTACTGTTTATCTACATAAATGTCTGTATAGGAACATTTATCTTAAAACTCGCCTTATCAATGGGATCGGAAACTCGATAAGGGTAGAATCGTCGAGCTAATTGCATAACTTTGAGTCCGTCCGTATCGGACTAGCGGTCGTTTGTGTTCGTAATGAAATGTAGCATTAACGGAAATGTCGGTATGTCACAGTGATAGCGTGATTGTGTCCGAGTTAGCGACTATCGGGTAATCTCTGGCAATGGTCGTCCTGCGCCTGCTCCTCGGCGTCTTGTTCGCAGCATGCGACTCTTGCACAAAATTAGCGAGAACATTTTGCGAATCGCAGTTATTGTTGTCGTCGGATATCGTTATGATTTATCGCGTGGTCCCTCGCACGCTTATCGCTGATCGGTATCACTGATATCCGCCTCTATGTGAATACCTGTGCATTTAAACATAACTGCAAATTAACGCGCATCAAGATGCAGCTGGGACTCATGGCTCGTTTCGCAGTAATCCGCGCGACTCGCCACTAAACGACGCTTTATAAAATAAATGTTTTTCACTTCGAATCATGCATATTCAATTCTAATCGACGAAATAGCTTCGTGACGTTGATGGATTTATTTTCTCCCTTCTCTACATTATAATTTCTAAGCTCAGGTTCGTGTACAGCTTCATTCGCCTGCTACTTATCTTTCATTTTGTGAATAAGTACGTTAGTTGCGTGACTGTACATTGTAATTTTCTCTGTCGCGTTATATTTTACCAATCTTATTTAGTAGACTTTTAAAGTTACCGTGCAGTAAATAGTGCTCGGGCTTCGGTACTGGAGTGCAGCTTCGTATAGATATAGTAAAAATATGTAAATGAAAGTAGTTTTCTACGCTGTATGGTTGCATTCTGAGATTTACATAAAAACTTATATGCTAAGCTTTATGATAGCAAAGCAATCATCTAACATAATCTAATGGTTACCAGGGAACAAACAATTAATCCCCAATGAACATTACCCTAAAACTATTCAGGGGTATCTTCGATGGCAATTTTTTAAGATTTCTGCTGCTATTTTCGGACTACGAGTATATCGTGAACTACGTACCTATTAGTTTATGTAAGCACTATGTTTGGACATTGGTCTCAGCTAATCGCGGTGCATGCTTTTTGTAGCGGAAAGGCTAATGACCGCAGCGGATAGGTTCTTGAAATTGCTTTATTGGGTAACCTGTTTCTGAACACGGTAGGCGTGTTATACTAAAATTACAATAAGACTAACCGTGGAATTCATAGTCAAGATAAGGGCTTATCTTATATACTTTTCTCTTTTCATAGGCAAAACAAACCCCCACTTTGACTGAAGTTACCGTCTGGATGCTGAAGGCCGAACTCCGTCCTCCAAAGATACACCTTCTGTAAAGTTTTGTTAGTTTGTGTAGGTTCGTATAGTTAATTAGTGGATTGGTCTCAAAATCGAATGTGGAAAATCCTTAACCTTCGACTTGAAGCCGATCTAATAGCCGATGAAGCTCTACAAGAAATGCGGATAATAACAGTGCCCAAGAGATATATCGATATTATAGTGATTCGAGATCATCATAATTATACTGAATTATACATAATGAATTCCGCATTATTTATTCATACTTTCACAAAAATCTACAAAAATTTCGAGCAAAAACTTTGTTTGTAATGCCGGGTACAGACTGGTGAATAGAGCTGTGCAAAAATTATGTATTCGTACAACGAGTACATCGCCTGACTCGAAGTTATATGTATGTAGTTTTTTTACAAAGTACGAACAAAGTCATACCTTATGCTACGCGATTCGATGCGATGTTTCATGCTAGTGCTTGATTCTATCAAAAGTAAAAAGTAACATCTGCGAAACGTTTTGTGTTTGTCCGAAAAACCAACAAATCACGGACTGCTCCGCGCGCGACTTGTAATGCTCGTAGCATGCACATGAAATACACCCAGTCTAAGAGAATTTGTTACAAAATGCATGATACATTGCAGCAATTTAAACGGCAAATTCTTTCATTGAGTGTTACGTTGCATGTTACCGTTTCACCAATCTGTAATAAACCAATCTGTGGCATAAACCAGTACTGACAATGGCATGCACGTCATTAGTGAAACTCTATTCAGCTAGGAGATTCTCCAGTGATTGTTTATGAAAAACAAAAATATTGATCCAACATTCAGCCTCAAGGCGAATGCTGAATGATGGATTTTTAATGACGTTTTACCCCCCGACTATGAATTCCAGCGTAAGTACACTTCAAAAAAGCTTTTCTACCAATAAACCGGTTGCCTTTGCTCTAATTACAAGTATAGGTGATATTCTGTATTGCTTCACACAGAAACTATCGATCGACTAGTCTGATTAACAACTTTTCATTAGTGATCGATAATTTATTTTTTATAGCAGTTATTTAAAACTGTTATAATTGCCGCCCTACGAAAGCGACCAATAAAAATATGTGCATCTCAATTAAAAGCCTAGATTGCAATTTATGATCTCGCATTGTCAGTTAATGTTTCGACATTCTTCTCTTGAGCAACTACACCAAAGTTGATAGTTTTCCATAAAAGTGTGGTCGTTGTGAGCCGAGCGCACTCCGTTATGGAAACAATTGGAGGGTGTATTGTGTGTCAGATTTGTCGATGTTTACGGCGCGCTTCCTAGTTCCCGTATTGGATATATAGTGGAGGGCTCGTTACAGCGACCGGGAGCGGTATGTGTAAACGAGCCGAACCAGCCCGACGCTAATTCTTGTTTATGAGGAGCCTCGCCCCGCATAGATACGATGTAGAGCCACTGAGCGGCTCCGACAATCGAACCAACCGACGTATAACTTACACACTCAAAAGTGTATGGACCAGTTAGATCACAATCCTGCCATATTTGTAGGTAACGATAAATCGACATTAAGAATGAAATTTATTCTGACTCACTACAATAGCTGTGCTTCTCGTTTCTGAGATTGGCAGTAAATTGGCCGTACAGTCCGTGATGCTCTTACTCAGTGCATTTTTTGTCGACCTCATTAGGCGCTAAGCATTAATAAAAGGTATGATAGGTATCTTTAAAACGCCGTGACACAGATCTAAGCGCCGACATAATATTCCTAATGTACGACCAGCCGAGCCCGTACCCGCTTGGTTACCGTTCATAGTCTTCTCGTGTAATATTCTGAGAAGTGTAACGGTTCTCGAGACTCGGACACAAAAATGCTCCAGTTTTATTAAAGTTTAGTGGTTGGTGTTTTGTTTTATTGCCCAACGAGCTTACTCCGTCACAGCTTCATGAATCTCATTTATGGTTCGCAGTGGATACTGGACAATATCTTTATGCGTGCTGCGACATCTTCAATGATAACCGCTATTCGCTCTGTGATATCTTCATCACTTTCATGTTCGTTGCGTGTCCGTGCATAGTTTAATATAGCCATCCGAGTGACGGAATGACAAATCGTTTTAACATTTAATATCATTATCTTTGTCAAATTGCAAATCTTATCACCATTACGGAAATAATATAATTTATAACTAAGATGTTGCCTTCAAAAATCATATTTCTTTGCAATGGCAAGTGAATATCGCTGCTTCATTATCTGAATAGATTTCTGACTTCTTTCAATTTATTATTTTCAACACATTTTTATCAAAATTCTCATAACTGGTTTTGAAAACGCGGTCTTTTGATTCAAAGGCGAAGCAGCTACCACCTTCGTACTACAAACGCTTAGTATATTATTGTTTTTAGGTGTTACCTGTCATAATTGTAAATTAATCAATAAATAATCATCTTAAAAGTTATTTTCATATCTCATAAACAGTACATGTTGCATTCACTTAGATTCTTGAGATAACACATTTAGAGTCAAATAAAAACATATTTTATACTCGATTATGACATGTTTTATCATCATGACGGCTAAATGCTGGACACTTATGCCACGGGTTTGAGCCCTCGTCATCAGAGCTCCTGCTACCGGTCGGTTCTGCGAACTATAATCATGCGCTGATATCATCAGTCCATCGCATGTTGGGTCACTTTTCGGTTCGCCTTTAGGTTCGTGATCCCCGCTCGAAATCTTTTTTTTAACAGTGTTCGGTTCTCCTACTGCGCGTATTTTTGCGCAGAGTGAGAGTGACATTTAAGTGTAAGTGTAAGAACATGTACGCTCGCAATATAAACGTGTATTTTTATAACAGTCACCTGTATAGTCCTGACCCCGCACTAGGATTCCGCACTAGGTCGTAGAAACTGAGTACCGTGATACCGCAACAATCAGACTCGTAACAAACATATGTTCCGCAGCGGGAATCGCACCCGCACCTCTTGGTCTCCGCCGGCTACTCATCCGCCGCGCCACTGAGATCATCACCTCGAACTTACCTTCACTAAGGTCCCATTTCAGGTCGCCATTCGGCGATGTTATTGCACCCCTCATCGGGACCCCTAACTTCAGTTAGATTTTAGTTGTCATTTCCCGTATCTGTCCTTCTCGCATTTCGCGTAGTTCCCAATGATGTGAATAGAGTGACAGCGACAAAAATGTCGGATCATGTGCGCTCTCATTCAAAACGTGTATTTTACACTTAGGTCCGGTTTCAGGTCGCCAGTGACGGCGGTATCATGGCACCCTCAGTCGGGACTCCTAGCGTCGGTGGACCGTGGAAAGTGCGCGCTTGTCTGGGGGGACTTGTGACACGCCTGGGAGGCGCTGCCGCCGCCAACTACTGCTGATACTGAACAGGTATATAACCAAAAAAAGTATTTTGTATTTTACGTACATTTGTTTTACGAAAAAACCAGACTCTTATGTTCCATCGTCTATTCAAAGTCAAAAACAATAGGTTTTTATTCATTGAAATTCTATTCAGCTTACGTTTCTATATGATCATAAGGATCATATAGAAACGTAAGCTTAAAAACAACGTGAATTAAAATTGAAAGTGAATTTACGCCGATTCCTCGCGCGAGACCAAGCCTAGAAGAATCAGTCAACAAACTCTGCAAACAATCATTCATTGGGTTGCGATAAAACCCGGTTTTAGTAGGTATCAGTTTCGTCATTTAATCGCTATCATCACAATATGCCTGCCTGTCGAAGTCCACAGCTGGACGTGAGCCTCCCCAAAGAGTGCCATGACGAACGATCTTGGACCACCTACACCCAACTACTTTCCGTAGTATTTGAGATGTCATCGGTCCATTGGGTGGAAGGGGCTTCCTACACTGCGTCGTCCGGTCATTACCTCGTTAATTTATGTATTTTCGGCGTCGACAGGAGCCCGTGTATGTGTTTAACGTAGGAGGTTGTTTGTGTGTCTGTTTGTTTGTTTGTCGGTTGCCATTTATATCTGGCTTATCGCAATCTAATGCGGTTTTTGGAAATCGCTTTGTATGTGTTCAAAGATAGATTGTATCGCAGCAAGTTACTCGGGGGTTCTGCAGTTGATAGTGGAAGGTGAAATGACGTAACCGATCAATATATACATAGCTTTTTGTAATAGTTTTGTGTGACATCAAAAAAGGTTTTTAGATAGCAGTAGCACATTTATCTAGTGCCATAATAAAGTTAGGGTTAAAAGTTAACGACGTAGAGAAAGCTCCATTGTCATTCCTATTATGCCACTGCCATATTCTATTTCCACACTTAGATTTCTAGTCGAGAACGACGAAACAGAAACATTATCATAAATTCGCGCCAGTTTTAAAGTTTTGGTGAATCATGTTTTATTTTCTTTTGAGTAACCCGGTTGCATATGGTATTAGAAATCGTGTAGAGTTTCAGACTACACACGTCTTTTTACATAATTCCATGATAATAAACAAACATTAAAAAAACTATAAATAAAACCAACCTAAGTTGTTTTTTTTAATAATGAGCTTGGACAGATCTTCAATCTCAATATTAAATTAATCAAAACAAACTCGTACTTGTATCATAGAACAATCGCACCCTTGTTTTAAAAAGCTCCACGTTTTGAAACACAATTGAAATAGTTGTTTCATACAATTGGCTTAAAGTACAATACAGTCGACAAGTGAAAGCGTGACTTTCGACTTTCATTAAGTTTTTGTTAAATGTATGTATGGGCCTCGCGACCGCTAGCCATATTGTCTCGCGGCATAAATCTTTAAAGGCTCTTCTGAATAAAGAGCTCTAAATATTTGTTCGATTTTTACTTTCGAACGGAATCGCCGGCGAAGAAAGTGATCTAAGTGGTGAAAAAAGATTATCTTATACGCTATTTAATTGATACCATTGGTTTTCCTTTCGATATGTTTTGAAAGAACTATAACTGTAGCATTAGAAATTCCACTTTCCCGTAAAAATATGTTGATTTTATACATATGAAAATATTTGAAGTACTAACTTCTGTCCACGGCTTCGCCCGCGCGGTACCCTGATAAAAAGTCGCCTATGTGTGATTCTGATGTATAAGCTATATTACTGTAAAGTTTCATCAAAATCCGTTCAGTAGTTTTTGCGTGAAAGAGCAACAAACATCCATCCTCACAAACTTTCGCGTTAATAGTATAATAGTAGTAGGGTGGTTATTTGGTTCATATTGAAAAACGGGAATTTACACGTACCGCACTATAGGTGAAGGCACCGACTAAGTTTCGACTCATTTCGAGAGTCATCATCAGGGTGAGTAATCGCGACGCTCTCCCTCCGCGTCGCGTCGTGCACTGCCTTCACCGATAGTGCGTTACGTGAAAATTCCCGTTTTTACAATATGAATAATCAAATTCACGATAGTTTTTGGAATAGAATAGGAAGTTATATATTTGACAAAGGACAGCTACACAATAAACAAATAAAATAAACACTATGAATAGGTACCTAAGATTTTTAACAAAAACAGCATAATTGTTATTTGAAGTATATTCATACACTCACGAGCATACTTGACTTTAATTTTATCTGAGTTTACAATCAGTTTCAAATCTTTTTTTCCTTTCATTTTCCTGGTCAATTAGACAAGATACTTCGATGCAAAAAGTTGTGTACGTTAAAATAGTGTATTCAACAGAGTATTTAGAATGTCGTGTCGTAGAGGCAAATCTTCTGCCGTACATATAAAAAAGTATGAACAGGCGTGCGACGCGCGGCTCATGATGGTGCGGCAGTACAGCCATCCATCACCTGCCTAGGCGATTGTCGAACAAGACAAACTCAAGTGATAATAAAACATTCGAATCAACAGTTTATATCATTCAAATGTATGTGGGAAATGCCAAGGGTTATGCAAAATTTGTTGCTTGCAATTCAACAAGTTATGTATGGACAGATGCGATTTATTTTTTTGGGTTAACAGTCGGGATGAATTTATAAACGAGTTATCGCTTCGTAATTATTTCTGCAGACACACGATTATACCTAAATGTTTAATGTAAAATACAAAGCTCTCTTTTAGGAGAGCAAAATGATTGGTTTAGAGCACTTTGTATACTGGGAAAGTGCCCTTATTTTTTCTGTCGCATAATACAACAGGCAGTATCTCACCCACAAGTATTCAAAATTGTATTGAAAGATGTCTCCGTTGAGCTCGCAGCGCGCTGGAGCGTTCACAAACCGTTTGTCGCTAAAACGAAGCGGAAAATTTAATACTCGGACTGTACGTGATCAGTATCAGTCTTTTTGTCATCAGACTATCGGCACACTTTCGTTTCCTGGCAAGAGAATGTTTACCACCACCTACTTCATAACCATTGTGTATATACACTTCAAACATATTTTAATGTAACTTTGTATACAGAATAAAATATAACATTAGTTAGCTTTCAATACTTCCATGTCGGGCTATAAAATATTATGAAGTTTGACATAGATTTGATGAATAGCCACTTCAGTCATCAATCAAACGATCATACCTACCTAACTTTACGATTTATTAGGTTACAGAATAAAACAACACAACATTCAGTGATAGCTCCCGTTAATGGTTACCATACACAATATCACTTTCTCATCTAATGCATGTATTGTGTAGGTATCAATTTCAATGGCCATTATATGTAGAACGGCACTTTGCACCTATTAACGTCGATGGAAAAATCACGTTTTTATTGGAGTGCGAGTGAATAACACCCTAGAAAGTATGCATGGTCATCTGGGCGGATTTGTTCCGAAATTTGTCTCATTCCGTCGATACCGTTGGGTTGCGGCTTGCGAGTGGTAGATTCGGCGTAATGACCTGTGGCTCGGTGTCCGTCGCACGATTGTCGCACAAGTCAATCATCCACGGTGGCTGCTATCGGCCACATTCCACTAGCGACGCTGCGCCGTGCCGCTCAGACCACGCTTGCAATCATTACTGACGTAGTCGAGACGACGTCGCACCTTGGCTCGCCTTACAGAGCTCCGATAAACAAATTACATCTCGTTAAATTCGCATAACTGTACCGATGCAAACATGTCGCAATTTAATCAATGACGTACCGTTTCTTGATCAGACTTCTTTAAATTAAACTTTCAGTGTAATTTAAAATACGTCTACCGACATTTATTTGAAATAATACAAATGACAGCGTAATTGAACCGTTAAAAAGTCTGATCAATAATTTTCTTTAACATCAATTCTGTTAGCACATTCGAAACTTTATTACCTTATACAACAAGTGGATAAACATAAGGTGATAACCGTAAACTATTCTGCGCTCATTTCACAGCTCATTATGCCTTTACCTGTCAAATTAAGAGCTAAAAGCTGACAGCGACGCTATAATTCACTGGTTGCTAACAAACTAAAGACTCAAGCACGATTGGTTTATGGTAACGTTACTTTAGCTACCAGTATATGATAGTGTTAAAAACAAATTGAAAATATATCTCAGCAACGCCAATATCGTTTCCAATAACTAACGTGAATCTCCTCTAAGCTTGCTAACATACGTTGGCAGTTGAAAAAAATTGACATCATTTTTACCGTTAGAGAATCTACACGTTCAAGTATAGATACTCTCCATCAATTAAGTGTTACCGTTTTAGGAATAGTTATGTTTTTTGTTTGTGATAGTAAGGCCGGTAGTGGACACGAGAAAGGCCGGAGGCGGGCTAATAGTCGCTATTAGCAAATCACTCTGAGAAATCGCCAACAATGAACACGAAATATGCACATTGCCGTGGCTCATTCATTAAACTTTTTGCGATACTATTTTCTGTTTTAAATGTGTGTCAAATTCATGTTATTTTTTTTGCTCCCTAAACGGAGCAATTTGCCCTCTAGAAGACTAATATCATGATTAGATTACTATGTCGGGGAGTTTGTATATAATAATTGTACCATTTGCGTGTGACTGACTTTCGAGTGATTTCAGTCTATTATACGCTCATTTGGGCGCTTTAAGCTGTAAAAAACTTAGCATGTGTAAATTAAAACACTTTATCACCATTATGGCAATGTGGTAACGGTTTATCTGCATCCCTATTAAGGAGTTGAAGTGGGTTAATTACCTAGCCAAGACCATTGGGACTCATTAAATGCCCTACAATGCTCGGACACCCGTTACAGTTTTATCAAGTTTGTACAATGGCTATGCTAAACTGCCTATTTTCCAAAGTCTCAGTAAATCCCGTTAAATACCGGAAGGCTATCCATCAATCTGGCATGTAATAATGACAAATTTATATGTAAGAGACGCCTATATCTTAACCTAAGCTCGGTCATTAGTCTAAGATAAAACTAATATTTACAATTTTAGCTGCTACTTATACCATACCAATAAGACTAGGATAAGATTAAGTCGTTCATAATCTGAGATTATGTTTAGTATGCCATTTGCGCCGTGTGTCAACTTTCAACGATTTTCATTGCAGGATCACGAAGAAAGCGCAGATCTTGAGAGCGAGGCTGCCGAGGTGTTCGACTTCCTACGCGGCTTTACAACGGACATCTTCCAACGGTTTGTGTGAAAACCATCAGTGTACGTAGAATACTTTATATGGACGACAATGACTAATAAATTTTCTATTAAAATCCTACAACACAAAAAGACATCATGAACTAAACTCATGCTACAATTGGTGATAACGATGTTTGCAATAAGAATGTTATGTGTTATTTTTTTATAAATTTAGAGGTGCTATGTAAAAGATTTAGATTTTTTGTAAAACAATGAAAATGATACGAGTAGGATTGGTAGGATCAGCCTTAATGTGATTTCAATAAAACTCGGAAATACTTACGTAGCCTTTAAAATGCATAATAATTTGTTACATTATGTTACCTAAGTGAGATGGTTGTGTCTTTGTAAGTGTACACGCGATTTTATTTCGAAACCACATTAAGGTAATTTTCCTCTGTTGTTTAGGTATAGTTTATTTTCATTCCTTTTGACTGTTTGTGGGCTACTGTGCTGTTCCGTACAATCCTTTTTACAGGTGCTCCTTCATAGATTTTTGGCAGTTGTGACAAATACCTACGTATATTCATAATCTTAGGTTCCAATAGTATCCTTAGATTTCAATATAAAATCTATAGCCAACTCTACTCAGATTATTTACAACTTCAACTATTCCCAGGTTTTAAAATATTAGCCCAATCTTTTATGAGATAAAAACTATCAACCTCGGCGGGGTTATAACCTGCAGACTCCCGCTTTGTACGTGGGTGCTGTAACCACTCAGCCACGAGCTCGAAGTTCTTTGGATGTTTTGACTATTAGTAAGTTCAATCGAACCCCGCCGGGTTTGATATTTTTGAAATATTAAGTACGGCATAAATGAAAAACGTACGGCATAAAGTGGGCTATAAATGTTTTTAATTTGGTCTATTTTGTAACGCCTGCATATTTTTACGGGTGTTTGCTGTAATTTCGTGAGCTTTACTAGTTTAATTAGTGTATAACAGTTTAGATAATGTCTCGAACACTCGAAATAGCTGTAAGTGATACTGGCATTTATACAAACCAAAATATTCGGTATGCCGCTTCCAAACCGCGGCCAGTTGGCCAGACAAATCAATTAATTTAATGAAAAGAGTGTTTTTTTTTTCTTTCAAAATCTAATATCCATTAATTCGAGCGAAAAAGTGCACTCTTTTGATTTAATTGCTCGACGGTCCGCGATGTGAAAGCAGCGTTAAGATGCATACGATACAAAACGAGTAATTATGAATAAATAAACGCCCAACAGATATACATAGTCCTGACCCCAAACTAGGATTCTTTGTGTCGTAGGTATCAGGAACTACGAGTACCATTATACCAAAACACCCAGATCCGGAACAAATATCTGCAGAACATGCAAATATTTGTCTCGCCCGAATCGATCCTGCACCTCTTGCGACGCAGCCGGCTACGCGCCCGCCACACCATCGAGGCCGTCGAATTGAATGATGAGTGTTCGCTATGGTCATCGTATTTGTTTTTCCACAGGACCACCTGTGTTTCCCGGAGTCTCTCATTAGCAAACAATGATCATGCGTTCGACTCACTGTCCCGCGATCAATAAACCGCTCTGACGGTAAAACGCAGGGCTGCCTCTCACGTGCCGCGGCCCTGCCTCTAGCGTCATGATTCATGATACCATCGCCCATAACGATGCAAAACAAAAATAAACGATGGTATATTTTTGCGTCGTTTTGCGATAGCAAAACTATGCAAAAATATTGATACCTTCGCAAAATGAAGCAAAAAATATTGACGTGAGGCGTGTTGATGCGTCCTTAATCTGTCGTCGCTGTTTTCCATATTTTTTACCGTTATTAATAAATAAGAGTCAAAGAACAAAAATAGGATTGAATAGTCGTTTATACAGTACTAGCGTCTGCCCACGGCTTCGCCCGTATGGTACTTAGATAAAAAGGAACCGGTGAAAAGTAGCTCTTACTTTTAAGGCAGCGTTCGTAATAAACACATTCGCTCTATCACTATTTCGTCGACATACGTTGCTAAATTGGTCTCCACGAAAAACCCTTTTATTCTGAAGGTCCATACAACATATTGCTGAAATCGTTTTTGAAATCGGATGAGTAGTTTCGTAGATTATTTCCTACATACAAACTTACAAACTTTACGTTTTTTATAATATAAGTGTGTCAATTAAGTGTGTTTTAGGCGCTGCGGCAACTAAAATAACGTGATCTGTAACTTGCCACTCCTTAAAAAAATAAAATAAAAATGTATGGCGTAGCATTCTAGCGCTCATTCGCTAGCGTAGCGTCATACGACGTGATTTAGTGACGTATCGAAGTGGCACGTAACAAGAAACGAGAAAGAGAGTAAATTGTGCTGTAGCATTGTAAACTATTTAACAATAAATAAATTTCAATGGTAGTGATTCGTCTGTCCAAAATGAAAGGTCCAAAGGAGATTCTAGAATTTAATTTAAAATGCATTGAATTAGTTGAACACCTTCATTGGAAGACGACGTTTTCCCGAGTGTTTTACCTCTCCTTTGATATATTTCTAGCATGTCACATAGAATGGACCTTCAGGGTGGACAAAGGCTTTTCGTGAGGCCAATTTCGTAACGTAAGTCCACGAAAAAACGGTCTAGCGAATGTTTTTTTTCGAACACTGCCTTAACGGTAAGAGCTACTTTTTATTCGGGTACCACGCAGGCGAAGTAGCTAGCTTCCATATATTTTGTTCCATATATTTCCATGTAAATTTGAATGGATCGGCAGCCATACCAGTAGCTTGCGCCTTAATAGCATGACAGCCCTATAACTTTAGGCGCAGCCGCGGGCGACACATCCATAATCCTGTGACGTGTGTTTTGACAGCCGACCCAAGCACCAACTGACTAGGTTTTTACCGCATTTTTTATTCGACGGTACAATGACCCTTACCTGCGGTGTTATTTTCACACGTAACGTAATTACATGTAATCACGCCCGCTTAATTACTAGAGAGAGCACTAGTGGTGTAGTGGCTAGAGTCCCCGACTTTCGATTCGGAAATCGTATGTTCAAATCACGTGCACAAATGGATTTTTCGCAGGGTGAACAAGTAATAACCGTTGTCACAATATAGAAGAAACTTATTATAACTTAACATTACTGGCAGAGTATTTTGATGGGACATAGCCGCTATCCGATAAAAAAGTACGCTACTAGGTAGCTACAGTCAGCGTGATTGAACTTTTTACTCGCGATTAGTTAAGATTATTATAAGATTTATACTGGTATACTTTTTTATTATTTTGTGTGGTCATGGAATGATTCCCGCTTATCCCGTCATGAGTCATGAGTCGAAACGGCAGGAAAATAATAAAAAATGTAAACGCGATAGAGATACATTTATTTTTTCAGAAGCAAAAATTTAACCTAAGATTAAATAAACAACTAATGATTACCATGCTGCTCAAGTTCAACTGTTTAGTAGATACTACAATAGGATGGGTGACGGCGCCTAGTCTACATTACTCGGTTCCAATTACAGCCGCACACGAATGACGTCTCGGTTCTCTGTGAAAAACTGTCAATGTTTTGACGTTTCAATGAAATGTAACGCCTTACATTTCATACCTGTCGTTGGAAATACAACGACTAACCCCGGGTTCTAATTAACGACGAAGCAGTACGACTGACATCTCGTTTTTCCTTGAAATACGTCAAAGTTTTGATAATGTTTTCACACGGCTACGGCCGTTATTGGAACAATTAAATTAACTACACATTTTAGTTCAACCGATAAACGAGCAGAGTAATGATTTTGATTTTTTTTTAAACCTTAAATTTTTGCTATGCTCAGTGTATTTTGGACTCATCATTGCCCAATTAATTACGCCATGTTTGGAGCCAACAAATCCAAGCATTTTAATCTGGGATAGTTTCTCTATGAAAATATTTAGCAAAGTCAAGCGCGATCAACACGTGGTGCCATATACTACTGAGTACATCCGTTGATCCCGGACATAGTAGCCAAAAGACGTCTCGTCTTCCCTTGAAAAAACCGTCAAAGTTTTGACATGGTTTCATAGAGAAACGAAAAGACATCCATAGGTCGGTCCAGGTTGTAAAGGCCCGGTGAAACTGACGCGACAAGTGGTTGACAAAGTTCGCGTGAATATATTAATCGCCGCCGCTACCGCGTCAGCTTGACCGTGCCTTAACAGTTGCTATTTTAACCCTTCCTAAAGGTCTGCTATGAGCTAGTGCTCATACGAATTAGTTTTATATGATATTATGTTCACTCATTATAATGAAACCAATTAAAAAGAGCGTAATAAAAATAAATCACATCACATAGTCTCTCTATAAATTTAAATTCTTGCCAGAAAACATGTCAAACTAGAATGCGTTATTATTTTCAAAGCTGTCCAACAATTTCTAAAATATTTATCGATAAAGCCATTTTTATTATAAACTAGTCATTTATCTATGTGTATTCTGCTATTGGACTAACCGCACCTATCCACGCAACAAACGTAACAAAATTAACAGGCTTAATCCCCGTGATCGACATCCTCAGATATAAGTCGATTCGCGATGTCTTCCTAACATTAAATTTTGCACATGTCTACAATTTATAGTACTTAGTATAGTACTAAGCATTGTGAGCCCATGGCCGCTTTTAGAAAAACTAACCGATGTCACATGCCTTTGATTTTTTTAGTAACACATGACGTTGGTGTCCACGCGATGTTTGAAGTCATTCATGGTTTTGAGCGCACATCACTTTTTTGAGTTTACAAAATAATCGGGCTGAAGATCGGGTCCCGCCCCCCCGACGAAATACGGTCCGTTCACGTTGCGGATAGGTGTGAATGTCCTTAATTATACCTACGTGTTTACAGATGTGATAAATTTTTATTTGATAAAGTTGTAGTTAGATTTTCGTTGGATAAAACGTTTGCATTTAGCGATTTATCGTAATATGTTATTTAGATAGAAGATATTGAAATATACGATGACTCAAAACTTTGGTAGAGGTACTAGTTTTTGTAAGTGAATGCCAAAATGAATGCAGTGTAACATACCCCCGATGGTTTGTCAGTTTGTCGTGGCATTCTTTAGGAGAGAATATGACATTATATAAAGCAGCTATATAAGTAGTTTTTTTTATATTTTTAAACACTACATACTTTGTTTTTAAAACATAATATACAAATACATAATTTCGCTACATAATTTCTATTAACGTCTATTCATTATACTTTTCTAAATAGTGTACATTTTCAAACATCTCATATTAGTTTTGTCTTGGCAGATTACTTAAGAAAATTGTAAAGAAATAATATAAAATTACAATAATAATTTTATTATTGTATTTATATTATAAATGTGCCTTTAATTAGCTATTAAGCATGTACTTGTGTAAAGTTGTATGGATAAATAAATGTACTTCTCATATAATTTTAAACTGCTATGAACTTTTATATGGCCCGATAATTTTATCCTATAAATAAATAATTAATAGTAGCTTTATGTACCTATTCTATCGTTTATTGTAAATAGTCGCAGTAAGCAAAAAGTTAAGCTTTATTAAGACTGTTGTGATTATTTTTTTAAAACAAATACATCACTGAAACCTTATTTTCAGATGTTTGTGAGAAATAAAACCTTATACTATTTTACGTTATGCGATAAATTAATGTGTTTTGTTAAATATATTATTAGAAGTAGGTAGGTTTTGTTCAGCATAATATTTTGCAAACTATAACCTCCTACCTACTATTTAATATTTTTATATGGAAACTTACAGTGTACAGTACAACTTCGACATTGTAAGAAAAAATATCCACTCGTCACTTTTATTCTACGAAATGTATATTCATATTCAATATGAAATAAATGTATGTTATTAAAAGTGATTGGTTTCATTATATCTTAATCGAATTAACTTTTTTGCTGTAGGTTATTGTTCGTACGTATGATTAAGTTCGCACATCGTTCTTTGTCGAATTAACATTCATTTGGAAATAATAGTGGTTGAATTATTCAGGCGCGTTATGGCGGCGTTTATTAGCTGCGAACTACTGCGGTCGTCACCCGATGACCCGCAGTTTCTCCAATTAAACCACCTTGCTAGGGAAGAGGTGCCATCTTTCATATTATTCTGACTGTTAAACATTTATGTTCGTGATATGAGAGGAGTCAGAGGAATAGCCTATAGAAGATCATTTATTCCGTAAGTCCGCATTCCAGCACAAATAGTGTGGTGTTTTCTACAGCTCTGTTCAAAATCAAAAGGTTTTTAAATAATTACCTACAAAATTAAATCTTTGTACCACCACTCCCATGTGGTCAATGACCTGACTACCCACATAAATTATTTATGAATATTGACCTATATTCATAATACAGGTGCTTAGTTACCTATCTAAAAACATTTCAGGAAGTTATTTGTCCTCTAATTAACACGTACTTTAGTTAATTAAGGTAGTCCTGCTGCAGAGCAAGACAATTCAAAATTATAACGAAAATCTTTTGCGCGTTTTTGAGGAAGTAGTAATCTCTCTTCTTGTTTTACTTTTCTATAATCATTGAGAGTGGTGGGAGACCGGTAAGGAAAAGGAGACCTTTTCCCAGCAATGGGACGATACAGGTTAACTAAAAAAATAAGACCTTTGAGGACGCTCTAGAGCGTATAACTACTCTGTGGAGCAGAGTCTGAGGTCAAGTGGCAATTAGAAAGAAATCAATTCACTGATTCTGGTTACGGAGGCTCGGAGGCTATTAGTTTTATGTGCCAGTCATTTATCGATCTATGGTACGCGAGTACGGTTATAATTAACGCAAGAATGAATTATAAATTCCATCGTCAAAACAAGATAAGTAGTTACCGAGAGGAAAAAATAAGGTACCTACTTAATGTTTCTATTCAATCTTCTACGACTGGTTTAAAAAGGCGATAAAATCCTTTGCAGAGAAAGGGTTGAGAACACGCTTGGGATTAAATAGAAATTGATGACGTGGCATGCGATTTTTTGGAACTGCTCGCCGTATATAGATTCAGATGAATCCATCAGTAGATAAAAAAAAAGAAAAAATGCTGGATATTTTCACACAAGATCATCTAACTCCAAAGTAAGCAGAGCTTATGTTATGGGAACTACATGAGTGCCAGCTTATTGACACCTATCATTAATATGATAAATGTATATGTTATCCAACTAGCTGTAAATCGCCAGCAGCAGGTGTTTGTATGTTTAAATGATAATCTTGACGCACCCCTTTAGACTTAGATACATCGTTCACCTTTGTATACGATATGTTTTATGCTAATTTTCTGCGCAGTTCGAGTCATCAGACCTAGAAGTACCGAAACCACATCAAATATGAAGTCATCGACTTTAGTATTGATGTCATTGGGTGTGTATATTATATGTTATCACCCCAGCAGTGAGATGAGAGCGCACAAGAGTATTTTGTTCTGCTACCTTCGACGGAAACTCTACCATCGCCATGATACGAAGGTGTATCACACGTACTTACGTCGTTTTTTCTTGATTCCTCAATAATCATCTTCAGCTGTCCTACTGCTGGACCTAGGCCTCCTCCAAATAGTGTCATGATGAACCGTTTTAGGCCACCTTAACCCACCCCTCAACCTTAAGATATCATCGGTCCAACGAGCTTAGCCTATACTGCGTCGCCCGATTCGTGGTCGCCGTTAGAGAACTATTATTTTACAACGTTCGTCGGTTCTGCGAACTAATGGCCTGCTCATTGCCAATATAGTTGACCACTATAGTTTTACCATTTGTCTTTAACACTTATGTAGATATGACCCACCAGAAAGTAGGAAAAAATAATGTCCAGTTAGTCCCAACCGCACTATCTCATCTTTCCATAGTTATTACTTCCAGGCTTGTATGACAGCAGAAATACCAACATCAGATCAATCGAGCAAACATGAAATTGCTAGAAGCTATCACCAGCGTCATTACAATCCCGCCCACTTGAACAGGTGTGTTTCAGTCATTAGTTTATTTATCTAGATAGGATCTTGACGGATGTAGGCACAGTACATCAATACAATAGACGAGATGTTTTCTCTAATGGACACACCATCTAGCCGCGGCTTGCCGACACCTATTGATATTCTACGAAACCGATATGCAAAACAAAGTAACAGTATTCACACGTTTGTATTGCCTTTTTTATAACCTAGCAAAAACTCCCCGAGCTTATTACAGCGAGCAAATTGGACATGGGAACGTAATTACGGCAAATTAGGTGTGCATTATTTTATTTAGGTAGTGAGTACGGATGTCTAATGTTTAATGATTGACTCGTTCGAGAACGCAGAATACCTAGCCGAGGTGACCTAGAGAGTAGACAAACACTTTGTTCAATTGCCGACTGCCGTGAGGACTCTCAACCGGGTTACGGTCAAAACCAATATGAAATCGACCACAACCTACATCAACCTTACACTTTGCGCGCTCCGAAATGGAAAAACGCCTTTTAAACCGACTGGAAACAATGGCAACTCGTGCGAAATCGATTGCAAATTAATGTACGTAGGTACCTAATCCGTTACATGCCCGGGTTTTGTTCGCCTCGTAACTCGGTTGGTGCTTTCATCGAATATAAAACCCAGTTTTCGCGGGGCATTCTCTGTTATGATGATTTTATCTATTTTGGAATTTTTCACCACAGCCGAAGTGTAATTTTTTTTGCTCGTGTTTCCATGTATATTTGGGATCCTTTATAATTATTTCATAATATATCCAAATGGCTAAATTGCTTCAAATTAATTGGGAATCGTTAGACACGTCGTGATTCTGACAAAAGTGTAAAAATAATGGCGATACAGACGCTAAGCACTACAGTGTTAGATTTCGGGGCATGCGAGTAGTTTTTTAGTATGTTTATGAAATTAAACAAGTTCGACATTGTAACGGTGCGATGTGTAGTCAAAGCCCGGGGCACGTGACATAAATTATTAGGCATTTTTTTCATATTTTCATTCCAATGTAACTTGAGGCGTGCTGCCTAATTAGATACATGCGCACAGGCGCAGGCGTGGGCTCCGGGATAACGGTCTACTTATTAGACACACTACCTTTCCAATCGGAAGACTGATTTATCATTACATCAGAGTAAAAAATATTGACAGATTCGAGACTACTGTAGGTACAGTCAGCGACGACAGTAGATTAACTCCAATATTTCTGGAAGCCGTCTTACTTATGGTACTTGAAATCTTGCGCTGCATTTGAAGATTCGCCTTGGTCCTTAGCAACCTAAAGTTACTATTCCCTTGTTAAACCTGAAATAAAGCAGCATCTTAAAACTAAAATTGTTAAATTACGTTTGTCGCTGACTATAGGTACATACTAAATACCTATGTTTTTAGATGCGCGTGCAAAAAATAAGTAAGCTTTAAAATTTAACCTGATGCTAACTTGTAGTTATATCAACGTGAGCTGTTTGCTTTTTATTTCTCCTTGTGAAAGAGCTCGTCCAGGGAAGTACCTACAACAATACCTATTTCTGCCGCCAAGCAGTACCTACTTACATTGTGTTCTGGTTTGAAGAGTATGATTGAAATAACAGCCACATTCGATTTTTCAACATTATGTCTCAGGCTGGCTAGCGCAATGTAATGCCACGTAGGGCTCATTCTATGCTCAAATATAAAACAAAAACCTAAGTTATATGTGTAATAATGTATGACAACCTCTGTCGCAGTGGGCGAAAGTCCGCCTGAGACGCAGAAGGTTGCGGGTTCGATTTCCGCTGCGGGACAAATGTTTGTATGATCTGCATTCATTTGTCTCCGGTCTGTGTGTTTTCTATGTATAATATGTATGTATTTACAAAAAAATGTAAATAAGTAGTATATCAGTCATGTAGTTCCCATAACACAAGCTCTGCTTACTTTGGGGCTAGATGATGCTGTGTGAAAATGTCCAGATTTTTTTATTACAAGAAGTGGAAGAAAATACTAATTAGCATTAAGTTCGCCTATGTACTTGTTTTATCTTGTGCAATAAAGCATTTTCTGTCTATCGTCCGCATCCAGACAACATACCAACTTTTGATTAGATTTCTACACACCGTAAATTATTACACATTACACTCCCTAGATAAGATTTTATAATATCCCAAAAAATCAACCTCGGCGAGACTCAAACCCATATAATTTTGATCCACAATCTATCAGTGTAGGTACCTCTTTAATCAACGCTTGTATACAAATCTAGAATATTTTCTTCTGTATGTACCTAGAACTAAATGAATTTAAAACATATTTCTAAATAATCCTTATCTATAAGGATTATTTCGAAATACTGTTTCTCTACCAGATAGAATTATGAAAAAATTTTGAAAATTGTTTCTACATGTTCGATATGAAACGGTATTAAATATTCGCATGGCAATGCGTGTTTAGCGTTCAATACAGCTGTTGAGTGGGACATGTTTATTACTTACGAGTATATCGGTGCATTAAAACCTTGACGTGCAGCAAGTCCGCTACGGCTATTACATCAACTAGTCCAACAGAAATCGTGTACTAGTTCAAAATTCAAAACCGAGGTAATATTACACCGGCCCCTTCTACTCCCCAATGGTTTATTTGCTTACATACAATACAAGTGGTACCTAATGGAAAACATCGCTTTGCATGCGCTTGGAGGCTGGCTTGACGGATGATCAAGTTCCCGAGACAAAATACCGATGAATTTGAGGTAAATCGGCGAGTCGTGACCGAGCCATTTAATCATAAGCATCTAAGCTAATTAGAGTAGGTTGCGAACCCGAGATGGGTAATGAAAATCATAATTGAACCTAGTTGCAGAAAATTGCACTTGGCATGGAATTCCACAACATTATCGATGGGTTGGTTGTCGTTGGCCACGATGCACGTCGCTTGTCAACTTGCCACGACATTGCAAATTATGTTCTACTTTGTCTGAGAAAGGTCACTCCTACTACTGTCTCCTCAAAGTACCAAGAGAAAATACATACCCACCTCAGTACAACGACGGTAGATAATTGAAGGTTTATTGGGTCCTCTTCTGAATAGAACCAGTGTGCGAATCAATTTATGACTGAGAGTATAATTACTTTCACACAGAGACAACCTTTCTAAATCATAAGGGTCATGCCGGTCGCTGAGGTCGCCATGGTAATTTGCCTGAGGATCTGTTTACGATTGTGCTTATTATTCAATAAAACTGTCGGCTATAGAGAATTAAACTGTTCTATAGCTCGTTGGTCACGCATTCAATGAAGATGTTGGGACGGTGTGAAAACAATTTAACAATAGGTAATTGAATCCATGCTCTGAGCTTTATTGCCAACTTCATGTGTGAAAAGATCTTATCAGGGCTTGTCTGCAACAGACTTATTGGTTCCTCAATTTTTAAAGTAAACAGAGTACCTATTATTTTTTCATACTTTACAAAGTCGGTCTAAATTACTACTCCACCATAGATCTTGGCCATGACTCTCGGCTTAATTCAGTCTTTGGACTCTTCCTGTTCATATTCACTTTTCAGTTTGGTCTCGTCATAAAAATCTGTATGTACATATATATATATATATATATATATCCCTTTAGTGTACAATAAGTAACTTAAATTATTTAGAACTGCGAAAGGCCTTTTATTGTATTAATTTTTGACAATAAAAAGCTACTTTTTTAGAATAGAATAGAATAGAATAGAATAAACGTTTTTTTTAACTCCTTTTGTTTCAGATACACTGTGTTCATAGGTGGTTTTATGTCACAATAGGTGGTTTTACGTTTATTAGGTGATTTACGATCACACCAAACTTTTCGGCTCAACTCATGTTTATTTTCTCCAGGTCTTATAAATGATTATTATAAATAATGTGATGATTCACATCAAATAGTTGTATATACAGTTAAGTAGCTAATTTTAAAGATTGTGGAAACTCTGGATGGATGTGGCTCAAGATCGTTTCTGCATGGTACTCTCTGATACATACCTACCTACTTCTTTAGGTTGATGATTATTATGGACCGTTACCAGAAGCACGTGCGAGATGATTGCAAAAAAATTGACTCCACAAATAATTACACAGTAATTATGACTCCATCCATCATTCGAGGCTCTACAGACAGCTCTACCGGTTAATCAAAAATGTAGGAAACCATCTTAGAAAAGAATTGGTTGGTGGGTTTATTGACTTTGATGTCTGGGTACCAACTTTTTCATGGGAAACAGATTCAACAAGATAGAAAAATAAAGCTTAGTTAGGGTTTAAAAGTACATTTCTTTTCTTCGTGCTCTTTGTTTTTTTTTTCATTTATTTAAGGACTTATAAACATGGTTTATGTCAGTAAGGTTACACAGTTATACAAAACGAAAATAAATATTCTCCTAAGAAAACAGGTACACATTCTAAAACTACAACAAGTAAATAATGTAATACCTACTTACTAACACATACCTACGAGTATATGTCAGAAAGCAAGCATTATTGACCATGGGCTCTTTGTTATGTTATCTATAACGCCGCAATAATTACTTATCTTCATTTCACATTATCTCTTAAACTATTAAGTTTACAGCAAATCGACCCGTGTTAATCATTTTCAATACAAAATTTACACACCATACCTCCTTTGAGGGGTTAATTTGGAAAAAACATGCAAGTATTTGTCTTTTTTTCATTTATTTATTTATAATATTTATTTAAGTTTCAAGTTTGTAAGTTCAAGGGATACGATTTTTCATACAAAAGTTTTCAGCCCTTTTCACCCTCTTAGGGGTAGAATTTTCCTATAATTTTCTTAGTGCACCTCTACAGCATAAGAGGAATAAACCCTCCAAGTTTCATGCTTCTAGGACTTATTCTGTGCGTTGATCGGCCAGTCAGAAACGGAAGAGCTTTATACAAACTTGGACACCCTCTTACACCTCCTTTGAGAAATAATGTAGAAATAATAATTAGCTTGGAGAAATAATTATATTAGTCTTTTTTTAATTCTGATTGAAGAATATTTATGCTAATTTTCATGTTTGTAAGTTCAAGGAATACGATTTTCCATACAAAAGTTTTCAGCCCTTTTCACCCCCTCAGGGGTAGAATTTTTTACCCCTGAGCGGGTGAAAGGGTTAGAAATGCACTCCTACACCGTAAGAGGAATATACCCTCCAAGTTTCATGCTTTTATATAGATTAAATAAATAATTCGAAAATTTTTAAGCATACCTAGGAACATAGGTACCAAACTAGCTCGCTTCGTTCGCCCGATCGTAGTTTGACCGGACCCTTGCGGAACCGTGTTGTCTATCCAAGCCATATATAGTTTTGAAAGCACTTACGCTGATGGGTCATAAAATTATCACTATAACCCTGACGACAGAAAACTTACAACAAATTGCAAGAGTCTCGTTAACCTTGCGGGTAAAACTTGATAGATCCTTTAACACCATAATATCAATCTCGAAATTATAGGCAGTGCGCAAACAAGGGTTTGCGCACGCGCTTTATCGCCGATCCCGGTCGAGACATGCGTCTCACCACTCACACAGGAAGTGACCGAGAGTAGTTCAACCGGACAGCTATTTTAAAATTTCTTTGCAATCTAGTTGGCTTAAGGCACATCCTTGAGGTTATTGGTCGCATTGGAATGAAATCTTCTAACGCTAAAAAAATAAATTCAAATAAATTATGATTTATTTATTGACATTCTACCTACTAACTTGTACATGCTCTATGTAAAATAATCAGTAATGATGACGCTTGGAGTATTTTTTTTTAATAAATGTCAAGAAAGATATATCTACGAAATATATTTATATAGATAAGATATATTATAAGGTTGCGGGTTCGATTCCCGCCGCGGGGCAAAAGTTTGTATGATCTGCAAATATTTGTCTCGGGTCTGGATATTTTCTATGTATAATATGTATGTATTTATAAAAATATATATATAAAAGTAGTAATAATATCAGTCATGTAGTTTCCATAATACAAGCTCAGCTTAGTTTGGGGCTAGATGATGCTATGTGAAAAATGCCCATTAGTATTAATTATTATTATCCTACTAATATTATAAACGTGAAAGTTTGTGAGGATGGATGTTTGTTACTCTTTCACGCAAAAACTACTGAACGGATTTTGTTGAAACTTTACAGTAATATAGCTTATACATCAGAATAACATATAGACTACTTTTTAGCCAGGTAGGTATCACGCGGGCGAAGCCGTAGACAGAAGCTATTATATATATATATATATATTTATATTTTTTTTAAACTTACAAGTACAAGTACTTACCTAGTTAATACCCAGTTTTTGAAAAAGAATGTGCTTTTTTTCTCTTTTTGTCGGCACGTACATACATATGTCGTAAACGCGGCGGTCTTACGCATAGTAAGACCGTCTATTGTAAACTACTTATTTCAAAGATTTGCGTTTATTTAATTACTACTCTTAGCGAGTGCTAGTCTTGGTCTAGGATAAACCTTAATGATCCTTTCTGCTGACTTATAAGGAACCAACGAATTCTTATGCAAATCGAGCATGGCATTGCCATCTCTTATGATAATTATTATAATTGTGAGATTATTGTTATGGTCGGTTATTGTAGCGCTACGGTGGTACCGCAATGGTTCGTGTCCCTTTGTCTCTATTACCAGCCGTCGGGCATCGTCCTAATCTACACGTGTATCACTTGTTCGTATTATCACTCTATAAGGAGACCGTTGGGTATTATCACATCAGCCGTGCTGCGCAGTCGCACGGTAAGGGCCTCCATTTGCATACAAGTAAATATCGCGATCTTCAGGTGCTGCTTGGGCAGATTACCGGCGCAATGCTTCCGCGCTGTATTGAATTCATCGGTAGCAACGGTCTCGACTTCCATTACCAGTTCACGTTTACTTGTTACTGTGATTCTTGGATGATAACAATCTTGCCGACTGTTCTTGGCTGAATATTCCTTATTCATTCTAACGAGGAACTACTTTGTTGTATCAAGTAACATAAAGAGCGTAGTACACTTCATAAAGGTACTTATAGTGTGCCGCCTACATAAACGCATGCGCAAAGTTGACGGTGATTTACTATCAGGCTCTAAAATCCTTCGTGTCCGAGATCGATATCTTCGAAAACATGAGGCTTTCCCGTTAGAAGGTGTACTCTAATTGCATTTGCCTCTACATTTAATTCCTAAGAATATATATAAGTAGCTATTGATCGAGCGCATTTTCAAGTAATCCGCTGTTATATCTATTAGCATTAATCTCCCCAAAAACGATTAACGTGATACTTTGAAAATGATAATGTTTGTTGGAAAATCTTTCTCATTTCAAGTGTCAAGTAGATTTTTTGAATATTTATATTGATGCTACCTGGAGAAGAATTCAATCATATAATGATTAATTAGATAGGTATTATAATACTATACCTACCTACATGGACATTTTGTCGAGAGGGCAGGTCGTAGTTAAAGTTCCTACGTACAATAGCAGGCAGTTGGAACATTTAAGCCTCACGACAGCGACAGGAGTATAGCGGGAGCAGTGAGATAACGGGGGCCAGCGCTCGACGTGTCCAAACATAAAGTAATGTACACCAAGTTGGTACACCACAGATAATACGACGTGTACTATGTAGTGAGCATCGTCCCTACCGGAGACCAGAGATGTCTACAGATGCAACATAGCCCGTGCGTGGGAAGTTGCTGGTCGCCCCGCGGACCGCCTTAGACACATGTAGGTGCCTACACCTAACCTACAATCCTTGACGATGCTGGGTTAGTTAGGTTATTTTTTTTTTCAAAATTAAATAATCTAGGTAACTATCTTTATTTAAAAGAAAAAGAAGAAAAAGATCTTTCTAGAAAAAGAAGTCTGTAAAAAAGTTCAAGTCACCGAAAGCAGGTTAGGCGCCCAAAGTTGATGATACCTATTCTGGCCTAGTTAAACGCCAGCCCTTTGATCATGGGTTTCATACAACAGCTACTTTGAGATTAGAGCACAGACGAGTTAATAATACAAGAGCCTCGATATGAGTCACCCATCAAGGCCCGAAGGACCTAATGTACACAAGGGCATATAAATATACCTACTTATGGAAATATCTATCTATAACATGGGCATTTGCCCATCCTCATGTTAATCGAAAAGTTCAAGAATGCCTTCGTAGAGCCTTCGTAAGCCCATCCTGTCATAAAAACCGTTTAATTTGTGAAGCCGTTGGTACCGAGACGTAGGTAAGTGGACCTCACAAAAGAGTGGGTATAATCTATTCCGTGGTGGCCCTTAACCAAGATATTTTTTTTAAGGCGGCAGCTGTATGAGACTAAGGACCAAAGGGCTAGCGCTTACCTCGGCCAGAAAATAATCAACTAAGGCTACGGTCGGTGACTAGAACTTTTCTTCCTGAAGGAATGTGAGCAACTTATTTTGGTCTCATCGAATCGAAATGTACGATGTTATAACCATTCTATATTACCTTGACCTGATGCTGCATCAACATCTGGGATCAGCAGGATACCCAACTCCTCATCAACTTACAGCAGAGTTCGTGTTTGGGCTCATTGGAATGGTCTCAATGAATATGTTATAGAAAGATAAGTGATCAGGGTCTGATAATGGAGCAGGAAAGAGAAATGAGGATAAATTGGTGATGGACTAGGTATGCAAAACCATGACAATTTTTTTTTCTAGTACAGGTGCCTAAAAGTGTAAGTAGATAGGTACTCAGGTTTAATAAGATTTTTTGAATTTTACAGTTTTTAGAGCGGTAAAGTATATAAATTCTGAGACATCCTACTATCCTACTAATATTATAAATGCGAATGATTGTGAGGATAGATGTTTACTCTTTCACGCAAAAACGACTGAACTGATTTTGATGAAACTTTACAGTAACAAAGCTTATATATCAGAATAACACATAGGCTACTTTTTATCCGGGTACCACGCGGGCGAAGCCGTGGGCAGAAGCTAGTAATATTATAAACGCGAAAGTTTGTGAGGGTGGATGTTTGTTACTCTTACACGCAAAAACTACTTAACGGATTTTGAAGAAACTTTACAGTAATATAGCTTATACATAAAAATAACACTAGGCTACTTTTTATCCGAGTACCACGCGGGCGATGCCGTGGGCAGAAGTTAGTCCTGTATAAATAAGGTTTGTTGGTTGGTATGTAGGTATCTACTATGTGAGATCAGCAATGGAGTTCAAAGAGTAAGAAAAGGTGTTTTATAAATTACAGATCATAGCAGCGGCTTTCGTAGGTAAATAAAGGTGTATAGATACCTACTTACCCAAGTAATCTTGATTTGTAGCTACGCTCGGGGTGGTGTGGTTGTTAGTTTGACGACCTCTGTGGCGCAGTGGGCGAAGATCCGCCTGAGACGCAGAAGGTTGCGGGTTCAATTCCCGCCGCGGGACAAATGTTTGTATTATCTGCAAATATTTGTCTCGTGTCTGGGTGTTTTCTATGTATAATATATATGTATTTACAAAAAATAATATATAAGTAGTTTAACAGTCATGTAGTTCCCATAACACAAGCTCTGCTTACTTTGGGGCTAGATGATGCTGTGTGAAAATGTCCAGCATTTTTTTTTAAATAATGCTGGACATTTTTCTGTTCTGGTTCTGGGTAATTATGTGTAGCCAACGACAAAAGTCAGGACGTCTGCGCGACAGAGCCTTAGGCAAGCCTATAGCGCGCGTTGGTTTACAACCACAGAGTTCTTTTCGTATCTTACAACGCTACAATAAATACATAAATTATATAAATACCTTAGAACTTGTCTACATACCTACCAACGTACCGTGCAAATATAGGCGCCATCTACCAATAAAAAGCAAAATTAGCATTGCCGGAAGTTGTATCTATGAGTAGCTGTTGGTTGTATGTTTAGGGAGATGGCGCTGTTGGAAGCAATATAAACGGTAGTGGTGCTTTCGAGAATGAACTCACATTATTTTAATCTGTTACGCCACGCGACGTCCTAGTACGGAACCTAATTAGAATGAATGATAGAAGTATCCGAACGCGCGCATGAATTGATGAGGTGAAGACGTCACTTGACAGATATGCGTGTGTGAGTGAAAATGGTGCTCGTTTACCAGCTGGCACTCATTTTGTAATGATAAAAAATCAACACATTTTGTTGTCACGATTATTTATTTTGGAATGGCGTCGGTTTTAGATGCAGTTAAACATTATCAGCAGTCCATTGAGAAACATGTGAACGACGAGGAGAAAGTGAGTATGGTTATTCCTATCTTCAGATGTAATTTTTTACGTACCTAGTTGTTCCGATAATTTACAAGGAAAACCCGATGGATAAATTTTTAGATTTCCCAGGATACGTTTTTAGCGTGCTAACTATAGTTTGCGGCCATTATGAACTGTAACCTAGCTGCGTGTCCATTCTGCATACTCGAAATGTTTCCAGGTTCTAAAATGCATCAACAAATTGTTTCACCTGGATGTGACGACACAGCACCTCCAAGAGACTGGGGTAGGCCGGACCGTGAACGCGTTGCGAAAGGATCCCGGGGAAGTGGGCACAGCGGCGCGGTCCCTTGTCTACAAATGGAAGCGAATGGTTGCAGCTGAGGAAAGCGATCAGGAAGGGGACCATAGAAATGACTGTGAGCACTGATTTCAGAATTATATGTGTTCCACTAACAGAGTTTTCATGTTCAATTATTAGACATTGTATCTGTCCAGGCTGGTTTCCTGATTCGATCCTGTGATACAAATGCAGCACTGCTTTATTATTGAATGTGAAAAAAATAATGTTCAGTCTAGTTCTGTGTCATGTAAATCTTCATACAATGCCATCAACCCAGTGGTTTGCTGGATATATAAAAAACAGTCGTTACACTTGAGTAAATATATCATGCCTAATATTACATACATGTAATTTCAGTTTGAACTGAACTTTAAGAATATGAATACCTACTTATTTACCTATAATAAAAGAATTTTTATCAGTCTATTTTTATTCGCTTCATAATAATTTAAGCCTAACAGCTAGTTATTATATTATACATAGGTTATATAATTAATGAAATATATTTTAATTTTATGAATAATGACTGTAGTTTCTTTTGATAGCCAAAATTAAATATTTTTTGAAGTTAAAATATCTCTATGTATTAGGAATATTCCCCTTTCCTTCAGCCCTTTTGTTCAGACAACAGTTTTTTTTTTTGTAATAGGTATCAAAGCTTGTTATCAATCACAGCACACAGTAATCACTTAATTTATTTGTCTAGTTCTTGTTTAGTTTTCGACTATCATCCAAATAGAAAGAGATTTTGTGCCAAATCTATCCTAGCTTATTCAGACTTTGTTGCAATTGATTGCCCAAACATAAGCTATACTCATATTTCCATTTTTATCTACTTATTTGACTGACTTATTTCTCTAAAACACCTGCTGGCATAGTGAAATAATTCTTATAAATTCCTACAAATGTTTCAGCATCTATGCACAATGGTACTGGCAGTGGGAAGGAATCCGATGATAATTCAAGGCAACCCAAAAGTAGGCATGATCAGTATGAGAGGTCAACCACAAAATCAAGTCACAATCAACACCGTCAAATGAATGGGCACAGCACTGAAAACAAACGGAAATATCACAGCAGTGAGGTTAGTGAAATTTCAGTTTCTTCTCTCATGAAAATAGTGTAACCTTGGAATAGTTGGTGTTTCGATTCTTTGGATTGAATTGGAAATTGCCTATGTTGCTTCCTCTCCATCTCTGATAGCACTTTTATAGTAGGATTTAGTTTTTTCTTGTATATGTTTAGAAGTTACAACTACATTTCCTGTCTAAGTAGGGCTTAGAATTTTATTTATTCCTTCCAGGAAGAAGAACCTAACTCTAAAAAGAAAAGACGCAGCATCAGTGATGATGATCACAAGAGGCCTGTTCTTGTCAAACAGGAAAAACTCAGCGACAGTGAAACTGATGATGATTCTGACAGTTCAGAAAGTGACAGCGGTTCCTACACATCTGAGTCTTCCCGCGAAAACACAAGCAACAGAAAGGAAAACAAGCATGAAGTTAAAATTAAGCAAGAAAAGTCAGAATCCCCTGAGAGACACAAGTCCTCTAAAAACTACAACAGTAACTATGATGATCAAAGAAAAGAATCGTCTATTGCAAAACAGCCACAAGAACCAGAAAAACATTCACATCACAATTCCAAATCTAAAGATTCAAGACAAACATCTGAAACTTCATCAAAATCCAGCTCCCACAAACATAAAAGCTCTCATGAAAGAGAAAACAGCTCGGATAAGAAACACAAGCATAGCAGTTCTGACAGTCAGAAGTCCAGTGGCCACAAACAAGACAATAGACATGAAAAATATAAAAGCACTTCAGATAGTCATTCAAGCAAGTCAGATAGGCACAGAAGTGATAAAGAAAGTGACAAACACAGAAGCTCATCCCAAACAGACAAAGAAAATTACAAACACGGAAGCTCATCACAAACAGACAGAGAAAGTGATAAACACAGAAGCCCATCACATGCAGAGAGAGAAATTGATAAATACAGAAGTCCATCACATGCAGACAAAGAAAGTGATAAACACAGGAGCTCCTCACAAATGGATAAAGAAGTTGAGAAGCATAGAAGCTCGCGCACTGACAAGTCAGACAGGCACAGAAGTTCTGACAAAGAAAGTGATAAGCACAAAAGCTCGTCAGAAAGAGAATCCTCCTCTAAGAACAGATCAAAAGACTGTGGCAGTAGTTCTAAGGACAGGCATAGTTCCTCTAGCAAGGAAAAGTCAAAAGATAGCAGTAACTCCTCGAAAGAGAGATCAAGTAGTCATAGTGAGAAAAAAACATCTAGTGATAGCAAGTCGCAAGACAGAGGGAAACGTGAGAAGAGTGATGATAGTAGTGTTAAGAAATCGAAGGACAAATCCAGTTCCTCATCTCATAAGAGCAAATCCAGCAGTAAGTCGAAAGACGAAGTACCAAAGAAAAAAAGCAAGAAAAGTAACAGTGAAGAAAGCGAAGAAGGAATCGACTGTGGCTCAGGTAAATGCTAATTTCATCTTCAGCTTGTAGAAATCCACTAAAAAAGAGTGCCATGACTAATGGTCTGACTTCCCGCAACCTTTAAGATGTCATTGGTCCCTAGAGTAGAGGCGTTTCAACACTGCATTGTCCATGGTCAACATTCGCGGACCTTTATACCGGTTCTGCCAGCTATCTCAGGAACTTTGGTTCTTCTGCAGGTTTCCTAGCTAGTTTACAATACAGCATTATGAAAATGCTGCCTGAGTATCCTAAGTATGCTGTACTCCGACTTGCGATCTGAGGGTCATGGGTTCGCACGTGGTGTACCAATGAATTCTTCAATAAAATGCACTTCACGTGCACAAAACGATGAAGGAAAACCTCCTGAGAAAACCGATATATCCAAGATCCATAAATGAAAAAGCATGACATTGGTTAGTGTTCCAATAAGCGGCGCGGGCCTTGCAACCAGCCACGTGGAATGCTATGTCATGCAAAACGCGGCCAAATATAATGTTTGGACGTGTCTCGGACTACCTCCTTGGTACCTTCACAGATCTGAGTACTGAGTATGGATCTGAGAAGCGTCCTCTTAGGGAACGCTCAGTCGTGAGCGTGTTTGTATTTTTTGTTGTTTTTATGTCTGAGTTGTGGCTACACTTGCTGGCCAATCAACAGGCTCCTTTCATAATAATAATAAAGCTGGAAAATTTTCACACAGCATCATCTAGCCCCAAACTTGTTTTGTAGAGCGAGCAGTTTGTGTATTATGGGAACTATACAACTATACGATATACTACTTATATACTTTTTCTTTGTAAATTTATACATATTATATATAGAAAACACCCAGATCCGAGACAAATATTGCAGATCATACGAACATTTGTTCCGCGGCGGGAATCGAACCCGCAACATTCTGCGTCTCAGGCGTGCCTTCGCTCACTGCGCACTCACTAATGTATAGACGGAAAATCTCGAAAATGGTTATTGATTCAGATGCGCTGATAAGAGGGAGTTTTATTGCAAGAAAAATCTCTTCCTATCCAGCTTTTCCGTGGAGTTGAAAAGTTCAATTATTGGACTAAGATAATTCAATAATAGTATCGCCTATGATTTCAGGCGCCAGTTTTGCAGAAGCGCTTGGTATGATGGTCAGTCCGACGAAAACTAAAAAGAAGTCGTACAAAGATGCTTCGCCCAGTAATTCATTTAGTAATGATGTAAGTATCCTACAAATATGCTAAATGCGAAAGTATATATATTATGTTATATATAATAAACGCTGAACTAAGTTGGATGAAATATGGAATAGCTATAACTCGTATCCTAGGGGTCAGATATGAGCAGAAGCCAGTGTCAGATAATTCCTTTGGATATTTTGTTAATTCTGTATCATTGCTTCAATGATCTTACTGTCGGTGTAAACATATAACTGACTTTGACTTTGACTTTTCTACGGATATGAGCAGAAGCCTGTGTCAGATAATTCATTTCGATGTTTTGTTAATTCTGTCTCATTGCTTCAATGATCTTACTGTCGGCATAAACATACAACTTGACTTTGACTTTTCTATGGATATGAGCAGAAGCCAGTGTCAGATAATTCCTTTGGATATTTTGTTAATTCTTTGTCAATGCTTCAATGATCTTACTGTCGGTGTAAACATATAACTTGACTTTGACTTTTCTACGGATATGAGCAGAAGCCAGTGTCAGATAATTCCTTTCGATGTTTTGTTAATTATGTCTCATTGCTTCAATGATCTTACTGTCGGCGTAAACATACAACTTGACTTTGACTTTTCTATGGATATGAGCAGAAGCCAGTGTAAGATAATTCCTTTGGATGTTTTGTTAATTCTGTGTCATTGCTTCAATGTTCTTACTGTCGGTGTAAACATACAACTCGACTTTGACTTTTCTACGGATATGAGCAGAAGCCAGTGCCAGATAATTCCTTTGGATATTTTGTTAATTCTGTGTCATTGGTTCAATGATCTTACTGTCGGTGTAAACATTTACATTCTTCACCATGCAGTCACATGCCACAGATATTGTTGTTTTTTTATTTATATACAACTAAAGTGGTAAGCAAGCATACGAACCACCTGTTGGTTATCGATTACCGTAACCTATGGACGCTTACGACACCAGAGGTATCACACTCGCACATTCTTTAGTCACATAACGGGTGGAAAGTCTCATGTTCCTGTAATTGAACCGGCACCCATACCCTTCAAACCGGAACACAACCAATGCGAGCATTACTGCTTGCCATCAGAAATAGGCATGGTAGTATTGTACTTCTTCCGACGAGCTCTTCACAGGGAGCTCTGGTGTTTCTATTACTTCGTTACTTATATTGTTAACTGTAAGATTTAACATCATGACTGTTTTTAGCTTACAGCACGATCAATTTGTTAATGCGTGACCATACTCATAAGTGACATTTAGTACTTATTTTTACCCACGGCGACAGGAGCACGTACCTATATTGTATTTGTATTTATTTATCGACTTTCATTCAAATGGTTGCACCAAAAACATTAATTAAAGATAGTCATATTGAAATATCATAAATAATATGTCAATAGTAAAATTAATTCATGAAATTACAATACAAAAAAAAGTAATAACAGAAATATCAATTGAAAAAGATGTCTAAAATACAATTAAATAACAGAAATATGTATGTATATGCGTTTGTCATAAGATGTTGTTTGTTTGTTTATTAATCTCCGAAACGGCTTGTCGGTTTCAAATGCGGCTTTTTGCATTCGATTTGTATGTCTTCTATAGAGTGATTTCTAGATAGGTTTTGTGGCCGCTGTTATAGATGATGGAAGTAGGGAGTTTTGAAATCTTGTAAAAATAAGCTAAATCACACCGTCTTTGAACGAACGCTCGCACTACACAATAATACAGAAATTACATCTGCAGGCTTAGCGTCAGCATTAACCGTTTTCTCTACGGAAAGATGAAAAACATATCTCTCCTTCCGTCAGACAAAAGAGAGTGACAGAAAGAATTATCTATGTATATGTGTAATATGTATGTATTTACGGAAAAAAGTATATAAGTAGTATATCAGTTGTGTAGTTCCCATAATATAATTTATGCTTTATATGGGGCTAGATAATGCTGTTTAAAAAGGACATATAAAAAAAAAGCTTGTCTTTCGTTGACTAAAAACTTAACTGTCTTGGGTGCTCATGCTAGGCCTGCTGTGTCACGTTTCCGTCAGATAAAAGAAAGAGACGGAAAGCATTTTCGTCTTCTCTTCACTAGACAATCGTTATCGGGGGTGTTCATGCTACCGGTGCTCAAGCCTGTGAATTTCGGTTCGTGGTGAGCTCGACTGATTAATGCCCCAACATACCAACTACACGCAAAATGCGCATGGTGGCATTCGAGTTGCCTATAATAATATATTTAGGCAGCTATTAGGACTAGAACGTTACTACAGCGACTCCGGTATGTACTTGGAGGCGCGCGTTTATTTTAATGCTATCCAGAGGAACCGCATCGCTAAATTCATGTCCAGGGTTGGCAGATGTAAAAACACTATTATATCTAGTCTGTCGGATAGATTGATCCAAACGTAGATCTATAGATGCTGGGTGCAAATAGCATCCTCAGTCATATGTATGTATATGCATAAGTACTTGCCTAAGTACATACTTTGTATTTTTTATTTTTATTGTATTTTTAATGTGACTACGATATGGATCTTTTGTCTGAAATAAAGCTACTTATTATTATTTATTTACTTTTATTGACTTATTTTTTTTCCACAGTTAAGTCCGGCGGCGCTCTTAGCTCCGAGCGCAAAGCTTGCCCCGTTACCATCTCTGGAGATATCTGCTTTGCCGGAGATATCGCCCAACTACAAGCCGCGTCCGCCGCCGAAGTTCATGCCGCATTTCACTGATGAGGACGCTATCAGCGCGGGCATTTCATCTAAAAACCAAAGGTTAATTTATTCACTCAATTTATATGTTCGAGCACAGGTTCCGTTTTCAGTTGTCACAGGTGGACAGTGGTCTCGCGCATAATGAACCACCCAAGAGTTTGAATGCGGGAAAGCGAGTCTACACACATACAGGTAGTCGATCCGAAGATCGCGGGTTCAAACCCCAGCGTTGTTACGCTTGATGTAATTAAGCTACGCCATTTTGTTCTCAACGGTGAAAAAAAAAAATGTAAGCTGGCATGTCCTAAACTAAAAATTCTAATAAGACATGTGACTACTTTTCCTTCAACTCTTTTTCCCACTATTTAAAAAACTAAGTAGATTGGATGGTAAATAACACTATTCTTTAATTCATCTATGCTGTATGATATCTGAACTATTAGTGTACACATTTAACAGTACTTCAATAATAAGAAAGTATGATCGTAGGTACTAACTTGGTTTTAAGTAATTATAAATAAATAAATAAATAAATAATGCTGGACATATTCACACAGCATCATCTAGCCCCAAAGTAAGCAGAGCTTGTGTTATGGGAACTACATGATTGATATACTACTTATATACTTTTTTTTTTGTAAATACATACATATTATACATAGAAAACACCCAGACCCGAGACAAATATTTGCAGATACAAACATTTGTCCCACGGCGGGAATCGAACCCGCAACCTTCTGCGTCTCAGGCGGGCCTTCGCCCACTGCGCCACAGAGGTTTGTCAATTAAGAATCTATTGTTAATTGCTTATCCTAAGTTTGAATAATTTTTATATTTTATTAATTTTTATTTTTAGAATATTATTACGACTATACCACGTACTTTACTATTCTCTAAACGGTCAACGAAACTTCAACAGGTTGAAGTTTCGTTGAAGGTCCTTCCTCATAAGCACCGTCTGCGACCAACGCTCGAGCGTGGTCGTGGTATAGTCGTAATTATGTTCTTAAATGATATCAAACCAAGATAATTGCAATTCCATAATTTTTCTTGTCATATTAAGGTACTTAACATTGTGTCTTGCCTGATCATGCCATATAAACATGTTTCTGGGAACTGAACTAGATCTGAACTTGATGTTATGTAAATTGAAATGTTTTTACTGTACTGTTTTTTCACTGAATAATAAAATAAAAATAATCAATTCATACTTTTTTAATTGCTCTATTACAGAACCAAAGTGTACTCCGGCAACAAAGTACTTGGGAAAGTTACATCTTTATATGCCATGTGCGTCACTGTCCTACAAGAACACATAGATGGTGAGTAGTTCATTTAAGAAAATTTAATATTGAAAACATTGCGAACAAACGCATTTGTCTGACCCATTTTGTAGTTTCAAATTGAGCATTCGTCAAATGTGCAACACTGCTTATCACCCCTTCTAAATAGCAAAGACGGACATAGAAGTTAAAGTTATTTATTAATTAAACATGTAGCATAACAAATTCATTAAACCTAAATCGTTACATCTGTTGTGTAGTAATTCACATATTACACACAAAAACATTAAAAATATACACCTATAAATATAAACAAACCTTATCTCATTTCGATCACTATATATAACAACCAAATTAACATAAAAAATTGTAATAATCGCTTTTGGAAAACCAATACAAAACAATGTAACCACATGCCTAGAACACAGAGTTGTTTCACTCTGCTTGGGGAATAATAAATAAAATAATAATAATAGTTTGCCGTCTATAACGATCGTCAAGCCATGTTGGAAAGTGTAGGCGAAGTACCTCACGAACCTGTAAATAACATATAAAATTAGAAGATTATGCTCGTCAGTTCGCAAATCGATATGAAAGAATGGTCATTAATCCCGCGCCGTGAAAACAGTTAAAAAGTATTTTCAATCCACTATTTTACACTGCATCTTATCCTCTACACTTCTACAGAAAGCTTTAGGCGGCCTAAAAACTGAACGATTATGCTACTAGCTCATAAGAATTTAATTTCATATACTAGATTTAATGAGATTCACCGTTTGTCTCCAGCTCTCGAGTACACAGGAGGCGTGCCATACGATATCCTAAAGCCTGTGATAGACAAAGCGACCCCGAACCAACTGTTCGTTCTAGAACATTACAATCCCTACCTCATGGAGGACACCGACCACCTCTGGCAAAAGAACTGCGAGAAAAACTTTAGGAACAAAAAGAGACAAGAGATGGAGACTTGGAGAGAGATGTATATGGTAAGTAGAATAATACTAAACAAAAATTCGTCATATTTCAAATTCTTCATATTTCAGATTAATTTGAGTGATATGAAATTTGTTTATGGTGGCTGCTGGGCTCAGCTCTACCTAAACCTATACAGAGGTACTTGTATTATAATATCTGTGACAGAGGTAAAGTTTGTAAGTTTGTAATCTGATTTCAAAAACTCATTCACTAATGAATGAATGTATGATTGAAATGGTACACCTTAAACAAATAACATAATAAATAAAATCTTACTCTCAAGAAGGTACAATGGGCGGTCTTATCGCTTAGAAGTGAACTCTTCCAGATAACCTTTGGATGGAGAGGATAATAAGAGAGTGGTGGGGTGTACATAAAATAATAATAAAATAATATTAACTGCAACATACATATATTTATAATAATTATGTTTAGATACATACCTAATACCTACATATTAATGTTCAGAATAGACCATGTGGGCGAAACCGTGGGCCAGTAGCTAGTCATTTGTATTGTAAAACGGAAATTTCTCTACTTATCAGTGAAGACACCGGTTAAGTTTCGACGTTATCTAAAAAAACCCGTTATACAATATGGAGGAAACAACTTTTTTTCGTAAACTTGAAATACATTTTATCACATGATCCAATGTTACAATCAAAATTGACATTCTATTACAGCGCTGTCAAGAAGAACAAGAGTCTAAACTAAAGTCATTGACTGCCAATATTCGGTTGACGCAGGAAGCTAAGAAGGCGCCCATCAAACAAACAAAGATGGCATACGTTGACAATTTCGTAAAACCGCCCAGGAGTGTGGCTAGAAAACAGGTAAGCTCCAATCCAATCAATCATTATCTTTAAGACTACACCTTGAACAAAAAAAGATAATTTGGCGAGGTGTTAAGAGCCTATTTTCCCTCGCTAAATTGCCTTTAAGCGAGGAGTGAGCCAGCCATCTAAGCCATTGGTCATAAGGGGTGTTAATTTAGTTTATCTTTTTGTATGCCCAAAACCTGGTTGGCACTTTAGAGTCGCATTTATCGCTAATCCTATCCTATCCTACTAATATTATAAACGCGAAAGTTTGTGAGGATGGTTGTTCGATATTCTTTCACGCAAAATTTACTGTACGGATTTTAATGAAACTTTACAGTAATATAGCTTAAACATCAGAATAACAAATAGTCTACTTTTTATCCCACGCGGGCAAAGCCGTGGGCAGAAGCTACTGATTGATAAGTTATATTGACATGAGTTATTACCGTACAATGTTTATCAAAAATGTCAATTTGACGTAGTATCTGGATATGGCCAGTTGTAGCCACATGTTAGATGTGTTAGATCGATGGATAGGAAAGGCCTTATTTAAAAAAAATGTTGGGGCTGGAAGAAAATTTCTTCCAGCTAACCTATATGATATTCTAGGTCGCCAACTCTACCTATAATCAAAATCGGTTCAGTCGTAACAACTTGATTAATGCCGGTCTGCTTAGGCTAAGACTTGGTGTATCTTAATAAAAAAAAATCATTGAAAAATGAATGTGAATTCCTTAAGACCTGCCTAACTACTGTGACGCAAGAGGTGCGGATTCGATTCCCGCTGCGGGACAAATGTTTGCATGTCCTGCAGATATTAGTTGTGGTGCCACGGTACTCGTAGTTACTGATACACACCATGTATGTGGCTATTAAGTTTTTTTTTTAAATTGCCTAAGGTTAGTGTAAGACAAGCATAAGGAAGAAACATGCACAAAAACTTTCGATTATTATTGGTTAGATAGGATTTGCAGTAACATGTTGTGTTGCGTTTAGAAACGCAAACGCCGAACAAGACCAAAAAAAATGACGTGGATTTTCTATCCCAGGCGTGCAGAGTAAATATCAGATAAATAGGTAAGATTCATTACGCTACTTCTATATGTAACTTGCTTGGGATCAGAGCGTCTGAGTTTATAACATGTCAAAACTTCGACCGTATTGACAAGATTTCCATACAAAAACTGACGAAACGGTTATGGTTTCGACAATCTTTGTATGGAAAACGCGTCATAATGCAAATATTATGACGCGTCATGAAACAATTCTTAGAGTTGATGTTTTTTATACCACAATGCATTCTAGCATTATCAGCAAGTCGCTAGATATTGAGACATTCAAGGTTCAAAAGTAAAGTAAGGTGAATTTTGATAGAATAAAATCTGTTATTTTTAACGATACCTAAAAAAATTAGTAGCTCAAAAAACATTCCAGAAAACTTTAAGGCAAACATTCCAGATAGGAAATATGTAGAATAGGTTGAGTTCCCCTTTTCATTATTTTATTATATTTCGCCTATAAAATTAAATTTCATAGGTGATTTGAAAAATCCAAAATGTAGCAATTGTTTTTTTCAATATTCACATAATATTGCTTTAAAACAACAATACATCTTACTGCAAAAGAAACGGTACTTTTATTGACAGTCCTATTATCTTGCAACAGTAAGTAATTAAGTAAGTACCTCGTGTGTTCATAAGTTTTGAGACGAACTTATTTAATTAATTTAAAAAGAAAGTAATTCATGCAATTTTTTTTAAACTTTTAAAATTTTAAATTTCGAATGTTTTGAATCAGAAAAAATATACATTTGAATATTTGTTTCATTCTCCGTGAAAATGGCGCCAACAAAAGATTTGCGTGCGACTGTAATTTCACTGTTTCAAGCAGGAAAAAAACCAATGCAAGTTTTTAGTGAAATCCAAAGTTTGGGATGTAGTCGGAACTTTGTGTATTATACCATAAAGAGGTACAAGGAGACCGGCTCTTTAGAAGACCGTGGAAGATGTGGCCGCCCGCGGTCTGTAAGGACGCCCGCCAACATCAAAGTAATCAGAGAGCGAATTCGTCGCAACCCTTGCCGGACTCAAAAGAAATTAGCTCTGCAGACCAACATTTCGCGAACAGGATACTTAAATATGATCTTAAACTAAAGGCCTACAGTCGAAGGAAAGTGCATTATTTAAACGAGCGTCTTCGTAAATTGCAACTGGAACGATGTCGGAACCTATTGAAGAGACACGATCCAAAAAATATCCTGTTTACCGATGAAAAGATCTTCACGGTGGAAGAAAAGTTTAACCGGCAGAACAATAAGGTTTACGCCAGAAGTTCAAAGGACGTCCAGCCATCTGTACGCAATGTCCAGCGCACTCATCATCCAGCAAGTGTGATGGTTTGGTGGGGTGTTTCCTACGAGGGGGTCACTTCGCTTCATTTTTGCCAGCAAGGCGTCAAGGTGAAGGCACAAAATTACCAAACTGACATATTGGAAGCGGTGGTTAAACCATTAAATGATACGCTATTCGCTGGAAAATACTGGGTTTTCCAACAGGACTCTGCTCCCTCCCATAAAGCTAAGACTACCCAACGTTGGCTGGAGGCCAATTTGCCAGGCTTCATTCGGAGCGAAGATTGGTCCTCGTCAAGCCCTGACTTGAATCCTTTGGATTATTCTTTATGGACGGAATTGGAGCTGAGGGCATGCAGAAAGTCTCACCCAAACCTGGATTCTCTCAAGCGAGCCCTTATTAAAGAAACGAAACGGATTCCCATTGAAAAGATTCGTGCCGCCATAGATGAATGGCGCACGCGTTTGAAGGCCTGCATTGAATGCAAAGGCGGCCATTTTGAATGATTTATTTTTAAATACAGATCTAGATGTCAGTAGTTTTAATTTTAATATCCAATAAATGAATACTCAACTTAGCTCCAAAAATATTTTAGTTTTACTGTGTCTCAAGACTTATGAACACACGAGGTATATTCGACATGTAACTTTTAAACTTGAAACATCTTGTAGATTTTTATAAAAGTAGGCGATAGATACATTTAGAAGGCGACGACAAATGGATAGATTCTCAATTTTTTGTAGTGTTATGCCTAGAAATACCAGAGCTCTGTCAAATCCATGTACCTTGGTGAGCTGGGATTTTATGGGGTCAGATAACATCCAGTTGTGCACCAAACATAGACCCTCCACAAGAGCGCTTTAGATAGATAGATTTTTATTCAACAAAAATAAAATAGGGAAAAATAGTACTATGTTTTGCATGTAATAACCCGTTTTCTTTTTGGAATGCACCGATAAAGGTGTTTAATCAGCAAAGGCTTGGTGAATACGAAGGTTTTAGATGGAGTCTTCACTCTCGGATTGTCAGAGGTTGCACGCCAAACTAGTGTATCGTTGCTGACCTCTGTGAGTTTTATACCCATTTGTCACCATTTTGGAGTAGGGACAAATCAGTGGTGGTACCACCGCACAAAACACAGGCCATTCCCAATCGTGTCTCGGGTGGACTATGTCCAGCAGTTGACTTTACTTTCTAACGATGAAAAGTTGTCTGGTAGAGATCTCTAATTGTCCATTGTCAAAGTTTATAGTACTTATCTAAGCTGAAATATTATTTGGTGTGCAACAAAGTATATAATTCGACTATTAGTCGAATGGAGACGCATTGCAAGAGCCGCTACTTAAGCAAGACCTGCATAACACCGATCACTCTGCTAAGAGTGCTCGATTAGGAAGACGAAAGTATTTGATATCCTTCTATGTATGTATGAATGGTTTCCCGTTTGCAGGCGATTCACGGCACGGCGCACTCGGCGACGGCGAGCCCCGCGGCGCGCGTGGCGTCGCTGGCGACGGGCGCTAACGTGCTGAAGGGCGGAGCCCCCCGCCCCGTCAACGCACCACCCGTCTCCTCCTCCACCTTCAACAAGCCCAAGAAAGCCCCTCTCATGCAAAAAGCCCTACAGTTCATGCGAGGACGCAAACGATGATGGACATTTTACTGTGTGATGACCCTAGTTTTAAGTAGGTAGGTTTTTTTTCTTTATGCGATTGGTTTATTTGAGTTACCATGTCTCTTCGGTAGTTTAGGATTGTAAATTGTTTTAAAAGTTACAAAGTAGATAGTAGAATCGGGAACATTCTTCAAAGGTAAGTCGGCTAGAAGCGATGCCCGAGCGCAAACTATTCGCTTAAATTTTACACTAACGATTACGAAAGCAAATATCAAATAATTAACCGTTGACATCGACGTTACTTTAAATATTTGTGATGGTTGCCTTATTTTATTCGTATTCGCTATGGTATTGCTAGTGTAAAATTAACTCGAATCTTTCGCGCTTGAGCCTACTTGAGTCAGATTATTCTGATACATGATGATGATGTAAAACTGTATTCAAACGTTTCTATGGCCACATGTCGAGTGACAAATGGAGGCACTTATCACTCGACTTTACGGCAAAAAAGTGCTAATAAACTAAGCGATTGACAAAGCTTTCGCTCAACCCAATTTCATTATTTGGTTCACGCTTAAATAGCCCGCCTTTGTTTAGAACAATAGATGAACATTTGAGTGGTTAGATGGGTATTCGTCAAAATAGTTGATTTTGCATCAATATTATACTTTGGACCTTAGAACGACTGTTTACGTCGATGTGTGTTACATTCATTACAATTTATTTACTTACTTATAAAATAAAATTTAAAGACAAATAGTAATAACATAATAATAGAGCTTATTGCATTTTCGTCAAGTTAAGGGCGTTTTAAGTGTTTTTTTGTAAATACGGCTAATTATAATCGTTTTCATATAGGAACCGTTTTATTTCACGCATCATAAACTGCCTAACATTCAATCAATATAAATATTTCTCAAAACATAAAATAAGCTTTATTCCTTCCATTCCGCAACCAATGCATTCATACATTAAATAATATGAGTCTGAACATACAGTACAGAAGGCATTTTTCTAAATATAAATCGAAAGGATTCAATATAATCGTTTAATCGTCATAATGCAAACCATAATCGTTACTTTGTTAGATTGATTCATTGAAAGATTACAGATTTCTCGATGGGTAAGACACAAAAAAACGATTCAACCTAAGACATCTCTTTATTTGTCAAGTCGAAGTGTCACCGAACGGTTTATATGTGAAAACGACTACTTAAAACACAGTTTTTTATACAGTTTTAGTTTTTTCATACAAACTTCATCTACTAGACCAGACCCCCAGTTAGAACTTTTTTCAGAAATTCCTTTCTTAAGGAATTACCAGGACTTGCCGTCAGTCACGCAACAGGTTTATATGTTTTGATAAAAAATGTATGTAAAATAGGTTAATTTTATAGAAAATTTCATTCAGTGTCTTTCTGACTACACGATTTTACTTCTAAACATAGTACATAGTTAATTGTACTCTATGCACTTTCCGCCTTGCCATATATAATTGTCAACAAAATCATGTAAAATATACACTTTTTTAGTAGGTGTTTAGAGATTTAACTAGAATTTTATAACAATTAAAATTGTTTCACTGATAATTAACTCTACGGGCGATTTAACTAAAAAGCGTTCCTTTTCAAACCAAAAAAAAAAACTAGGAAAACTTATATACGAATAGAACAAAGTACTTACTTTAAAAAGTAATGAAAATATTCTAAATTTTAGAAAAAAAATCGTAGGTCATAGAGTTTTCAATCAATACGCTTCTTGTCCTTTGTATAGTTAGTTGTTGACTTTTTTTTTAAGAGTAACGTAGGTACATTTTTACACAACGACAAAAAATCATTAATTGAGTGCAAGTAACACAAAACTAGTCATAGTTTTGTGTTAATCGCATAACTGTTTTATTTTACTAGCATCACTATTACTTACCTACATTCAGAGATCTAACATAATTATATAGGTACATCAAACTAGACAAACTTCCCCATCGAAATATTATAAGCTGTTTCGTTTTAAAAATATAATCCGTAAAAAATATGACTTCAGTGTGGTGCAGTTATAACGGCAGAACCGAACGCTTGATTGTTCGAAAGAAAACGATACCGACCGAACGGACTGCTTGTTTCAATTGGCACCACACTACAGCTAAATGAAGTTTAAATTAAACAAAAACCAAGCCGTGTTTGTTACTTATTTCGCCAAGGCTTGGTCTCGAGGAATTTGTGTACATTCACCTATCTATATTTAAAATCTTAATTAGCTTTGTTTATAAGTTGGTGATTCTATATGATCCGTGTGATTTTAATGAATAAATACCTATTACATACATGACTTTGGTTATCTGTCGAACATTGAGTAAATATATCAGAAGAGTAGCAAGGCGCATTCCAGCTATAGATGGAGCGATGACTTGCGCAGAATCGCAGCAACTAAATGTGGATAGACCGGCTTATTGACATGAGACCTACTTCAGCAGTGGACTGCAATAAATTGATAATGATAACTTAAGTCTATTCATCTTTCCTTAGAAAATAAGTTAGCATTTCGAACCTGTGTTAGATAACGCGTAAACGCCCGTAACAAAATTGACCTAGGTGTCTCGACAAACACCACTTTCTGTTGGCGTTAATGCCTGTGCGGAAAGATTGAATTGTATGGAAATGACATTAGCTGTGGAATTGTAACGTGACTTCTGCCAAGTTTTCCTAGCGCGTTAGCGTGAAAGGAAACTAAGCGTGAGGTATTTGTCTAGACCCCTAGTTAGGTTGTTAGTGTGTAGTATCTATTACATGCTTTGTTTAGTGTGTCTTTGAAAGGAAGAACTGTACTGCCTTTTTACAGCGTTTGTTAGAATTAGTAGTTTCGGAAACGTACCAAATGTTACTGCATGCTGTGATATGTTTGATTCAAACATAAAGTATATGTTTACATAAAGTAAGTATAGTCTTGGGATATGTTTTCTTTGGATGAGCTGTTTGTTGGATGTGTCGTTGCCAATGTAGGTATATTTAACCAGATTATAAGAAAGTATGTTATTATGAAACTACGCCGAAATGTAAATTTCCATCTTCCAAAAAAATCTTCAAATGGTAATTTCTAAAGTAAAGCTAAATTCCAAGCGCCCTTTCGAGCTTATTTTAGGCATGCACTTAAATTATGAACGGCGAATATAATGTTTAATTTAGCAAGAGACCATTGTCCTGTCGGAATCAAAAAATACGTGTCTATGTAGGTAAGGTACCCGTCGCGAGTCGGTGGTTCATCTCACCCAACGTCAATGAGCAATAATAATTATTTCATTTATCGGCTAACTAAAGCGCCGTTACGTTGTGTCACAAATGGCAGTGTAAAAAGCGCTTTCAATGCGGCTCACTTTTACATACCTACATGTAGAATTTGATGTATGTATACTTGTATAGTACCTACCTACGAGGGTCATTCAATAAATACTTAGCCTACAAAAAGTACACGAAAATTTTGGAAAAGTGGCAATTTATTTTTCAACATAGTCTCCTTTTCGACATAGTTCGATACACTTAGCCCAGCGATGCTCCAACTTTTTTAACCCGTCCGAAAAATAGTTTTTGTCAAACTCTGCAAAATAGGCCTCCGTGGCGGCGATGACCTCCTCATTTGATCCATATCTATTCCCGGCGAGTGATTTTTTCAGATTAGGAAACATAAAGAAGTCACAAGGGGCCAAATCTGGAGAATACGGTGGATGGGGCAGCAATTCGTAGCGTAATTCGACCAATTTGGCCATGGCAACGGCAGACGTGTGAACCGGTGCGTTGTCGTGGTGAAACAGCACTTTTTTCTTCGCCAGATGGGGTCGTTTTTTCTTTAATTCGGCGTCGAATCGGCCCAATAAATCGGCATAGTAAAGCCCTGTAATTGTTTTACCCTTCTCGAGGTAATCGATGTAGATCACACCTTGTGAATCCCAGAAAACGGTGGCCATAACTTTTCCGGCCGATTTTACAGTTTTCCCCTTCTTTGGAGCACGTTCCCCGGTCTGGATCCATTGTTTTGATTGCTCCTTGGTCTCTGGTGTGTACCAGTGGATCCAGGTTTCATCGACGGTCACAAAACGACGCAAAAACTCAGCTGGATTCCGCTTAAACAGCGCCAAACACGTCTCCGATGTGGTCTCACGGTTGCGCTTGTTTTCCGGTGTGAGTAAACGCGGCACCCATCGCGCCGACAGCTTTCTCATGCCGAGTTCCTCGTGAAGAATATGATGCACTGTTCCTTCTGAAATGCCTACAGTCTCAGCTAGCTCCCGAACCTTCAATCGGCGATCTGCCAATACGAGATCATGGATTTTTTTAATGTTTTCCTCCGTAGCAGCTGTTTTCGGTGCACCTGGACGTGGTTCATCAAAAACCGAAGTACGGCCACGTGCAAACTCGTTGAACCAATTCTTGACGGTGGCCATCGATGGAAAAGAGTCACCGTACACAGCATCCAAGCGCTCTTTGATTTCGATGCGCGTTTTCCCTTCCAAAAATAGGAATCGAATCACCGAACGATATTGCTCTTTTTCCATTTTTGTAAAACCGATAGACACGTTCGCTTCCATAAGTTGTCAAATTAAAACAAATGAAGGGATTGGAATGAAAATTTGAAAAAAGAATTAAAAAAGAATGTGCTACACTGTGGTAAAACTCTTTTGAAACTACAGCGCCCTCTGGCGATGAGGCTAGGTACTTATTGAATGCACCTCGTACATGTTCGCAGTTAAATATGCATAGGGTTGTGGATGCCCTTTAACTTGTAACTTTTATTATAATAAATGTCTGTAATGCTATGGGCATGTTTAATTTTATCAAATGTAGGATAGGGATTTGAAATAAAAACACTTATTTTTTTCGATATTATTGCCAATCTACAAGTTATTCTAATAGCACAAGTGACATAGATAATTAACATCACAGTAGTGATTTAATAAATACCTAAGACACTACATTATTATCTTTGGCTATGCATTTGAAGAGCCGACTACATTTTAAAGGACTATTTCATAGTCAAATGTTATAAACTGATCTTGGCATAGTGAACATTTATTTGAATTGGCACCTAAATATAAAGTTTAGAACTACTGGCATAAACAGGTAACCTAGGCCGTATTTTACAGGCATAACGTATGAGCCCGCCAGGTCGTAAGCGGTAACCGTTGTTGTACTTACAGCATTTTTGATCATTGCCTGCTAGAGTTGAAATCTTTTAAGCGCCTTTTTAAATCACGCCAGCCCCATATACTCTTCAAACCGGAACACAGCTATGCTATTACTGCCGGTTGGCGGCTGATAGATACGGTGGTACTGCCCCCAAATAAATATTTTACAAAGTCTACTACTACGTACTAGCCGGTTTGTACAGTTTTGACAACTAAACTATCCAAAAAAATGCGGGCGGCCTTTAGTTATGCCATACTCTACGACGCGTAAAGGCCCGGTTAATACTATAGTGTTATTATATGTGTGGCCCGATCAAACAGGCGTGGTCGCCGGTATAAATAAACAATCTCCGCGAACTTTGACAGCCACTTCACAACTATGTAGTCCCCTTTGATCGCCATCGTGTCAGTTTAATTGGGCCATATGTTTACTAAAGAGAGCTTAAATTTGGTACAGTGATCAAAAAATCTGGTCTAGCATTTCGTCAAACGTCAAAAATTTACCAATTTTGTATACTGCTTTTAATAAAATGTTGACATAGCAATGTTATGTTATGTTGCCTTTTCTAGAGAAATAGCATTTTATTAAAAGGAGTAAACCAATGCTTTTGTTGAGTGTAGATACTAACTTCAACAATTTTATTTTAATTCAATTTTTTTTATAATCTAAAATATCCACATAATCGATGTATCTAATATAAAATTTGTATATAAGAACATATAAAGCCATGCTATAAAACTTAGTCAATATTATTCTAAAAACTACTTTACAAATATGTGACTCATTCTTTACGTTCTACTTTGAAATACAAGACATGGCGAACTCTAGAATCTGGGTTTATTTGATGGGATTTGATTTTCTTATGTTCTTGAAGAGAACCGTTTACATGTGAAGGCTCAAGGTGTTAAAATTGGACATCTTAAATACTGTTTAAAGTGCGTTAGCTATTTTTACTTAGGTGCTAGATATTGTCGACTCATTTAAATAATTCCAATGCCATTGTATTTATGCATGAACTCACTGAATTGAATACAATAATATGGATTTTCATAATCGTCTTTCTTTTGCTTGGTCTAAAATCTAAATACTGAATATTATATACCTGTACTGATTATTGCCTATTGATTGTAATGGTATTAGTTGTCTTAGTCGCTTTGCAAATTCTGATAGGTATCGAGTACCTACCTAACTTCACGTAAAAGCCCTTTGATGATGTTTGTTACTCTTTCACGCATAAACTACTGAACGGATTTTGATGAAACTTTACAGTAATATAGCTTATACATCAGAATAATAATACGTAGGCTACTTTTTATCCGGGTATTACTCGGGCGAAGCCGTGGGCAGAGGCTAGTGTTTCATAATTATGTATTGCAGTGCGTCTAGTATGACATTGGCGTCAATTCTCTTGTACACCAACTAAACTTAATTTAAACTGTCGCTCTCTTTTACTGATAGTTATTTGACAGGAGTAAAATTCTTGTCATCTCTTTCTTGCTTGCACTATCAGTAAAAGAGAACGATAGTTTAAATTAAGTTTAGTTGATGTGAATCTGCGCCATTTGTGAACTTTGTTGACTTATAGCTTATACCAACTTCCTTGCACTCACCCGTCTGAATATCGAAATAATGCTGGTAAATTTATATTATTATAGTATCGGGACAAATGTTTATATGATCTGCAAATATTTGTCCCGGGTCTGGATGTTTTCTATGTATAATGTAATAATGTATGTATTAAAAAAAAGGTAAGTATATTGAGTAGTATATCAGTCAAGAAGTTTCCATAATACAAGCTCTACTTAGTTAAGTGATGCTATGTGAAAAATGACCAGCATTATTGTTATTATCAGGTACCTATATGATCATAATCCCGCTTCCAAAACGACATTCTAGGCATAGTACTTAACAACAATCGAATTAAATCTATAAACCATTAAAATTATCGTCATTTTATCTTCTTCACCACATAATCAGCACCATAATGTAGGCACCAATATAACATTTTTACTTTCCCTATAAGGTACATCAATCCAAATCTATGATCGAAAACACACACCTCCATAAAAATTTCGTCAGTAAAACGAATTTTCATTTATTTTCATTTCCATTCTCTTTTAAGTGTCGCCTTTTTTCTTGACAACTTGTTAATCACTTCATACATGCGTGTTCAAATTATGTGCATGATTTTTAAGTCATATCCAGCAAGATCTTACCAAACCACACGTCACCAAATAAATTCCTATTTTTTTAATACAAAACAATGTGAATGTTCCTGAATTTGGCCTTCAACGACTTTTCGTAGTCATTGTTTATTACTCGTGGACACTGGTACAACGCTAAAAACTTCAGACTAGTATAATATTCAGAAATGATGTCAACAATAGCTCCCGTAACATTTACAACTTTAGACAAACTCAGCCTTTGCAACTTCCATAGGTTCTCATGCGCCAAAGTTGTCTTCAACTTATACTCTGAAAATACAGCGTTGTTCCAAAGCTGCAAGTGGGTTATAGGCTTGAGTTTTGCAACTCCGTCTAATGCCCTGTCTGTTAGACTTTCACATCGTGTGATGGACAGGTCCGTCAACATCGGACATTGGGCCAACATAAACAAACAATCATCGTCCACTGATTCCCCTCCATATATGTGAAAAGTTGTAAGAGTTTGCTGTTTGGTGCTTATTAACGTTTTAATGTACACTAAGTCAAGGCCCCGTATTTTATCAATTAGAATATGATTTAAATAATTACACTTCAGAAGACTATCGCAGTTTTCCTTAGTCAGACCAAAGTCGGACAAACACAAGAAGTTCAAACGCTTAAAATGATCCAGTGGAAGTAACAGAGGCCTGTCACTATTGAGCATTGAGTTTTTCAGGTTAAGTTTTTTCAGATTTGGCCACATCTTAAGATCTTCTTCCAACTTTACTTGGATGCGGCACATGACAATTTCGAGTGTGAGAAGATTCTCGCAGAGGCTCGTGAGCGAGCTTAAGAAGGGGTATTTAAGAATGTATTGCATTTTTAAGTGGCTTACGATTTTGCTGTGTGATTTTATGATTCTGATAGTTTTCGGACATATTTGACCGCGTTGGCCGGAGCAGACGATTTGTGTGTGCCGCCAGAGCCCAGGGTCATTCGCCAGTCTCCTCCAGCGACGGCTGACTAGCTCACACTCAAGAAGATCCTCCACCGACAGGAACCGGAATATATACAGGAGCAGCTCGTCCGGTAGGCTGTTAATTGTGGCCACGGGCGGCTTTGAACGGAACGTAAAGTTAATACACCTGAAAACAAAGGTCGATCGATCGTAAGATTCTTTAAAAAGTCTTCGAGATAACTTTAATAATAATAATAATATTTGTTATAAAATGGGTTTATTAATAAACCCCCACACAACCCCTTCTTTTAGTGCAACATAGGTTACCCAACGAAAGAAAAAATAATATTACGTTCAAGTTACAGAGAAATGCAGAGAAAGATGTAGTGTGTTATGTAGGTAAGTAGATTAGATAAATCAACTTACTTGGACATGATTGAATGAAAGAATCCAATGTGCACATCCATAAAAGTTCCCACAGAAACTGAGTCGACCAAAGCCCACACAGCTATTGCGATTTATTTCAACCTATTTAGACTAGGTTGGTACTTTCTTACTAATTTTAGCTTCAAACTGTACGAGTATAATATTGCGCATTTTATTCGCACTTTTCCGTCACTGCAATATTATGTGTGCGATGCTCGTGATGACGTCGAATGTAAAGTAATTAGTACGATGGATATTGATTTTATCTCACGGTGCACCCTGCGCTTTACAAGCTGCGCTGCAATGTAACCCTTTGCCTTTGCAGTTGGAAACTGTAACAAAACAATGCAATTTTAAGATTATTGTTGCTCATAGTACATATGTGGTACCTACCTATATCGATTTGCATACGAAGTGTACACAGAGCCCGAATTAAATAATTGATATTTTTTATTAAGAAAGACTTAACTATCATTGAATCCTTACTTACTTTAAAAATAAAAATAAACATTACATAAACACATAATGTAGGTAAGTACTTAAGTACTTTCATGAAAATATTTGGATACTCATATGAAAAACAAAACACGGGCACAAAAGATTAAATTCGCTATCGTATTGAGCGAACTAGACTAGGTCACCATACATTTCACCAATTTCCTGTTCGTTTACGAGAGTAGGTATCAAACTGGTATTATAGATAGAATGCAATTTTTTATATTTTAGCAGCACAGACCCAGTTGTATTTAATTTGAAACTAACTTATTAATTGAAATAATTTAATTCCGGAAATAATATGGAAAGCAATTTCCTCGTAACTAACTTCAGAGACGTGTTGCGTTCGATCGCGTGTTAGAATGAGACAGCAGATCTGCGCCACCGGCCTGGCACCTTTTTATTTTTTGCCATCTGCTGCTTTATTCAGTGAGTCGGATTCCGTCGGGGCGGGTCGTCACTGCAATCTATTATTATTACAATACACATTTTTGTGTGTAACTTTAGTGTAGGGCGACCCGATACCTAACCCGACTAAAGTACTTAATAATCAACCATGCTGCACCTCAAGAATATCGCGAAATCGGTGGTTCCGCCTTTAAAGAATTCACTTCAAAATGAAGTACTCAATACTTCGATCAAAATCGCACCAGCCGCCGTGAACGTGTGCTGCCGGAGCTACGCCAGCCATGAGATCCCAGACAGGCTCAAGGACATTCCAACAAGCGCGAATCCCAGGTTCTTCGACATGGTGGAGTACTTCTTCCACAGGGCCTGTCAGGTGGTCGAGGACAAATTAGTAGAAGACATGAAGTCAAGGGTCTCCATCGAGGAGAAGAAAAAGAAGGTTGCGGGCATTCTGAAGCTGATGCAGCCTTGTGATCATATTCTCGAGATCCAGTTCCCGCTGAGGCGTGATTCTGGCGATTACGAAATGATCCTTGGTTACCGTGCGCAGCATTCCTCGCACAGGACCCCAACCAAAGGAGGTGAGTACATTATTTCAAAACAATATTAAGTATTTCCATTATAATTACTTTTATCGCTCGTTTAGATTTGAGGTTGTTATCGTAGTAGAAGGATATTTATTTATAGCTCGGCAGACACGTGACGTTACCGAATGAACCTAACGTTACGTAGCCCAAAATTTTAACGCACCGTCCCACAAAAAAATAATCGAAACGTTAACATGATGAATGTGTTTAAATAAATTGCTAGTTTTTTGCTATATTCTTCTTAAGTACATATTAATTAATCTCACCTTTTGATTGGAAAAAAATAACTTTTTTTTTTCAAGATGCTTTTTATCTTAGTTACGTTAATTTGATCCTTCAAACCGGATAAACTAGATACCTATAAGAAGCAAAAACTGCATGTTTCGGCAAATAGGTAGTCATTCATTATCTCGTTATTATCCGCCTACCTATACAGTGCTGTGTAAGTTGCCAGAACTATCTGTAGGTATTTACTTCTATAAACACACGGATAAACGTCTATATTCGTAAGCTTCGCTAAGATGCGCAAAGATATTAAGGTTACTAAGATAACACTAGCAACACCACTGTCTCCGATACTGACCTATTGCATGGCATTAATACATTACCTACTGTATTATTAAAGTTCTTCCATAAAAAAACCTTACTGTTTTATTTATTTATTAAATAGGTACCTACATCGTAACCATATCTTTTCATTGTTAATGTACCTACACACTAAATAAGACTTCAAAATTACAGAATGATATGACATGTAAAAAGCCGAGCTTAGCCCTGAAAAGAGTTTTCTTCTAGCAAAAAATTGAGAGTAGAGATATATGATTATAGGTACCTACCTACTTTTTTTTTAATTCTTCAATTTATTGTAACAATCACAATTTTATTTTGGAAGTACCTACCTAATACATTTAGGAACATTCGTGAATACGCTTTCGTTTTGAAATTTTAGTCGATTGAATGAATTTGTTGAGAACATCAACTATCTCGCACAAAGTCAAACACAAAACGAATTCTCTGCTAGTGATAACACTTCTTGTTACAATTAAATATCGAAAGACAAAGCATCGGTAAGTACATACCTATACCTACTCGTTAATTGTGGTAGGTAGGTCGGTAAGTACGGTATGCAAAATTATCATGCGCTATGTTTGTTTTATATTGCATAAATAATGACATATCCAATGTTAGTAACAATCTGAAGTAAATTAAGTATCTTTATATTTTCGTTGTGTTTCTTTCAATGAAATAATTGATTCCGTTCGTGCATTATACAGGTTTTGTATACCTACCTACTCTGTTTTGTCTTCAATCCAAACGGGTTCCCAGAACCATTTGACAGTTCATCATTCATTCCCTGAATCTCTCTTTTCATACTTAATTATTGCAATCTGCTAACTATATTACAAGCTTTAAAATGAGTAATAAGGTACTTTGCCCTAAGATGGCCCGGTACATAAGATAGCCCACTTAAATAAAATGTATTTCCACTGATTTAAAACCATCAACTTTTTGTGGAAATGTGTGATCGCATCCATAAACAAAATGGCAATTGCAAACGAACGGAAGCAAGCCGCCATTTTGACAGCGGACATCAGTTTGTTAGTGACGTCGTGTCGGTTTGACGAGTTATAAGAGGTTTGACGAGTTTTTTTTATTTTGGCGTTTCAAGTTTGTATTTGTTTGTTTTAACTAGTGGACCTTAAAGAATAAACTTTTGTACATTTAATTCAACGTAAAGTGTCCTTGCTTTACCTACTCATTGTGATTTTTTTGCTGTTTTAACCATTATCAAAAATGATCCTATGATGGCCAACTCCATATAAGCCTAAGATGACCCGGGAAATTTATATTATTGTGAATTATATTATTTCGTATTATCCATTAGGATAAAATAATGGTTTGAAAAGCAAGTAATTTTAATGTGAAACACTATATTAAAACAAGATTGCAACCAGATCATGATGGAAATGAATATAATATATAAATACGGGATGAAAGTTAAGATAGGCTACTCAGAGAACCAAGAGAAACAAGATACGTAAACCTCGCCATAAACCTCTATACAAAGTGATTGTTCAATGAAAAACACAAGCAAACCTCAAATTAACGTTATTTTTTAAATTTAATATTGCGGGCCATCTTAGACCCTTAGGGGTCTAAGATAGACACCTTATACACTTAGGTGTATAAGGTGGCCCACAGTCGATGATTTTCAAAAACGATTTTTTACAGCGAAAATGTAGGACGGTAAGCGATATCGCTGGGGAAAGTTGACTTCTTGATAATGGCTTGTGAAAAAAGTTAAAAGTATTGTATGAGATTGACAAAATAAGCTGATAATATGTAATCACGTGACATTTCATAGGTATTTTTCTTAGTTTTTAATGATTGTAGAAAGTCAACTTGGCTAGAGCCGCTACAACGTGCCACCCTTCTGTAGTTTGGTTGGCAACAAGAGCCATTCTCTAGGTATTATCTAACACAATCAGTCATGCTTTTGATTGTGCTATCGGCTATTCTTTTTCTTATTTTGATATAAATGTAGGTATACGTACTGCAAAAACAAGTTGTGAGCTCCACCTGGTCCACCATTCTGGCAACGAAGGCGTGGTCATGACGTGCCAACAACACGTGACAGCATTGCGAAAAGTCTAATATTAAACATTCACGTTAACTATCCAAACAATGTCCGCCTTTTGCAATACACAAACACCTGCGTAAACCAAGATGCGTTAACATGTTTGCAGTTAATGTTGAAAATTGTTATGCATACACACTAGCAAGACACAAATAATCGTTTGACAAAAGCAAGAAGTCACATTCTGTACTTAAAACAGCTATCAATATTTTGTTGCTATTCAGATTTCGGTGAATAACATTTTGATAATATCAGACTTTTATTCATTGTTTTCGTATCTTATCATAAGATCTGACAATCTGACAACGGGGGCGGTAGAGCACTGCTGACGACGAAGTGCCATAACCCTATCAACAAAGTTGGCCGTAGTCTTTTTAATAATCTTATCAAAGACAAAATTTTGACGACTTAAGTAGGTACCTACTCAGTTATATAGAAACCTACAAACATATTGAGTCACAGATTATATATTTTATGATAAATATTACAGTTAATCTGTTACCATAGCAAGACCAATGACGTAAGACCAATGATGATCTGAAACTGCAGATGTACTTATGTGCTGTGAGGGTACGTAGGTAGGTACTTGTTTATTGATTGATACAACTGGATTGAATATAATTTCAACAAGTGATTTTTTCTTTTTTTTAAATTAATTTTTCAAGTGGACATGCACACACATATTCAAGCATTAATTTAAATAAGTTAATAAAATAATCAATGATAGGTTTGGCATAGAATTCAATGAACCCTTGACAACTAAACACAAAACACAGGCAATCTAAATTAAGAATTGGCAAGTGACGTTAAACATTTACAAAGTTCTTCCTAACTCTATTTCTAAACTGGCTTTGTGGTTATCATTTTGCAAGAAATTGACAATTGTATTTACCAACTGAGGCGTAAACTTCGGGCATGGAGCTGGACCAATAGTTCAGGCTGTAAGTTATTGATAAACAAACAAATTAATTCTATAACATAAGTAAAGAAAATATATATATATACTTGCTCAATAAATAAATCAAGTTAAAACTATTAAAATCCATGTACCGACACACCTTCATAGAACAATAAACTTTATCTTTATCTTAACCTCGACTGTACCTTGTACTTTTATTATTCTGTAAGTGTAAGTACTGAAATTATCTAAATTAACACTTTCATGGCGGAGTAAATACATATATAGAAAATGGTAGAAAATGCTTTAGCATTAAGTCCGCCTATTGTTCATTTTTAATTAAATGTGCAATAAAAAGTTAGTAAATAAATATATTTACAATAACCCTGTATAAATATATTTACAATAACTTACCTTCTAACCTAACCTACCTTTTAAGGTAGGTTAGGTTAGAAGGTAAGTACCTTCTTTAACCCTACTCTTTATTTGAGTTCTTTAACTTTATAGAAAACTCTTCGAGATACAAAAAAGGCTTGGGACAATCTAAAGGAAGTTTTTGTAAATAAATAAAATTTAAAAGCATGCAAAATTTCGGAATACCGCAATTTTAGAATGCAAGCCCGAATCGACGCGAGAATACTTATAATAATAATAATATTTATTTATGAATAAACTATTTGCTAATATAATCGCTCCATTTCTTGTTCACGAAGCTCGCTGAGAGTTCGTCGCTTTTGTTTCTATTTCTGGCGGTCTTGTTGAAACTATTTTTGCATCGCATTGATTTAAAAATAAGCTAAAATCTGATCCTGGACAGAAAAAATCTTTTCATTGGTGATAATCTCAAAAAAAAAAACTAAGCATGCAAAATTTTACAAGCTGACCAAGTTTTCCAAAAGAATCTGTATAGTTAGTCAAATAAAAACATTACTTAATTCTAATGCAATTTCTTGTTACCTGTTCATGTTACATTTGTCTGTTTCGTGTCATGTCATTCTGGTGCTTGTATAGAGACCTAGAATTAAAACATTCGACTTCATTGGAGGTATTTTCTGTACCATAAACAAATAAAATTTACGAGACTACGACAATGCTTTGTTCTCGTTAATTTTCTAGTCTTGCATTGGTGGTAAAACAGGTTCTGTAAGTTTGACAGAGTTTGTCTGTTGCATTAATTGCATTAGTAAGTTTATATTCTTAGCCATATTTGATGGGAATTGATTCAGCCGTCGGAGTAGTAAAAAATAAGCGACACAGTAGGTCGAACGTAGCTATCACTTTGTTGGTAATAAAAGCACACACGTCATTCGTTAATATTTCCTTCAATTTATTAAACTGTCAACAACCATAAATTGACGCCAATTAAGCGTGTAATATAGTTAAATAACATTGTTACATCAATTTTTAGGGAAAAAAATTAGCTGTACCTTCCTAAGTAATGAGTTTAAAGTATCAACAAAACTGTGATATATATGTATATATCACAGTAGAAGCTAGTATATGTATACTAGCTTCTGCCCACGACTTCGCTCGCGTGGAACACGGATAAAAAATAGCATATGTGTTATTCTGATGTATAAGCTATGTAAAGTTAACTGTAAAGTTTCATCAAAATCCGTTCAGTATTTTAAAGAGTAGGTAACAAACATCCGTCCTTACAAAATTTTGCGTTTATAATAGTAGTAGGATACTCATATAAATACTTACTTTCAACTCTTCATTCATAGCTCAAACAGCATTCATATTTTGTGGTTATACCACTTGCGACTTACACATTCGTCTTTCCCCCAGGTATAAGATTCTCAACGGATGTGACCAGAGACGAAGTAAAGGCGCTCTCAGCGCTGATGACCTTCAAGTGCGCCTGTGTAGACGTACCTTTCGGAGGCGCCAAGGCCGGCATCAAGATAAACCCTAAGGAGTACTCAGAGCATGAACTCGAGAAGATCACCCGTCGCTTCACACTTGAGCTCGCCAAGAAAGGCTTCATTGGTGAGTCTTCCTTAGATAGTCATCACAATTTCTTTTGATGAAAGGATTAGTCAGTAATCAGTTTAGTTTAGTCTTTTTCTTCTCTACGCTTTAAACTTAACTATTTTTAAGTTTTAGGACATTGCTAAGTAGGAACGGACATGAGAAAAATTTATGATTTATTCAAAATGTTTCTACCTATTAGTTGAAGACAAAGGATTGGGCGCGTTCATAATAATGCCTCATATAATTTTCTTATGCGTCGATATGTTTATATTTCTCTGCAAGTCTGCATATATCTTGTCACGAGGGCGTATCTATATTTTATAAGTCATAAACTATATAATTTTACGATAGTAGCTTGTCCCATGAAATTAGATATCTATATCTAGATAATTAGGTTGGACAATAGGTACTTTAGGTTGTTGTGGTTATAGAATTCTCGGAATGTACATGGCAATACTATTTAGTATTTCTTCTAACAGAGAAGATCAGCTGGAAATATATATTATCCATAGTATGTAATAAATATTTCAAGATATTTATCGTATAGTGTATATAATGGTATTGTTCGGAGGTAGGTATAATAGGCGGAAATTCTCACCATACAAAAAATGAATGCCAAAAAAATATCTTCAGCTATTATCATAAAAAAATATAACGAACTGAGAGCTGTCATTCGTCACGTAACACATCATTATGATCACATGATGATATCCAACTCAAAACCTGTTATTTGATAATATACCTATACCCAGTACAATACAATAAATTTGCGTTGTTGCTATGATGACTATTATTAGGAGCTTATTTTAACGGCGTTGTAACTTTTATTGTTACTTCAATGAAATCCTAGCATACAGTATGCTAGGATGCAAACGACATGTCGTTTGCTTTAAAGGTATATCTGAATGTTTAAGACAACATTAAAATTTTAATGAATAAAACCTTGTGTGTGATAAATATTATAGTACTATTATAGTTTATCATTTTTTTCAGTTTTAATGCATCTAAAACTTAGTAATGCTTAGAACCCAAGAGCTTTAAACTGTTAAGCAGTACTGTACTGTTGCTGCAGATTACCTACTGTAGATACAGCATCTATTGTATGCTAATTGTTATAGGAAATACACATTTGTTACAACTTGCAACAGATAACACCAAGACTGCATGTTTATCTAGCGCAAGGTTTATACGAAGTGCAAACTTGAGGCTTCGTTATATCCCCACACAACCTTCCATCGGTCATCGACTGCGGCAATTTTATAGGTCGATAACCGCGTCGCGCCGCTAGGAACTTACTCTTCCGACTTAATAACCATAATAATAATAATAATGCTGGACATTTTCTCACAGCATCATCTAGTCCCAAAGTAAGCAGAGCTTGTGTTATAGGAACTACATTGACTGATATACTATATCTACATACATTAAATTCCTGGTGGTATGAAAATTCAATACCTAATGGGTGTAATTCGATTGGGCACGTCCAAAAATTAAGAGCACAGATACAGCAACAATACTTCTAGGTGAAAGGAAAATCGCTTTGTTCCGAAGGATGTCTAGTCTATGATTGACTGTTTTCGTACGAGTCTGCAAATATGATATTTCGAGAAACAGGTGTCGAAATATCATATTTGCAGACACTCCTACCATGTTCTGGGCATGTTTGACCTCAATTTACCCTTAAAATCCCCCAATGCAACCGAAATATCTTAAATTTAATAAAAAATAGAGATTTAGACAGTGATAAAAAACCGAAAAAGAATAAGTCCGAATAAAACTCTTTAGTTTTTCGTATTTTTCGGTGCGAATCCATTGAGAATCATGATCTGAACGCTAGAGTTTCTTGCAAGGTGTCTTGAAGATTCGGCCGGACCTTAACACATTCTTGGTCCACTCAGTCCGAGTTAATTCAAATTATCTGGAATGAGATCGCACCTTCAAATTCTTTGAGCCTGTAATATGTTACGATGGAATCCATCTTAGCCTTTAACACTAATACAATTTCCCAGCAATCAAGGATTTTAATCCAACGATTAGCTATACTACGATTCTATTAATGTGTATATCCGACAGACTGTGTGGCTTAGCAAAACAACCGATAAAATGAAACTACTATGCTAAGATGTGAAGTTTAATTGAAGTAGGTAAGTAATCTACTCACGTACCAGATTGCGAAACAATCAACAAGGTTTATTAAGATTAGGTAGGTACTAGGTACCTATATGTGTCACGAATAGAGCTGGCATTGATCTCAAACTCTCAATAGTATTTATGTTTAATAACAACATGGAAAAAACAATGCAACATTATATGGATTTTTTTTTGTCAGAAAAAATCGCAATTAGTTTTCATACAAAAAAAATAACATTAAAGCAATTAATTTTGTTACGTACTACTCTTAACATGGAATGACGCACACCGGAATTTTGTTTCAAAATGTCCTGACCATTATTTAGACTTCTTCGATCTTTAACGCCCGTCTTAAAAGAGGGAGAGGCTATAGTGTGCTTGCATCTTAGCTCCGGAACCAGTTGCTCCGAATTCAATGCAGTTTTCATTGTATGAAACCTGGCGTTTCCGAGAAGGTTCTAAGCTTGGGAATTGGTGGAAATTGGTACTCCTTTTTCAATGCCGTTTTTTCTATGAAAACTGGTGTTTGCACATTGGTAGTCGGGTGTTTCAATATTTTGCAAAATTAACTTGTTACCTTTCCTTTTGTCTATTATTAAAAGCTTTTAGATTTTAGTGTGTTTTCTGTTCAGGGCCCGGCGTGGACGTGCCAGCCCCAGACATGGGAACTGGTGAGCGCGAGATGTCCTGGATCGCAGACACATACGCCAAGACTGTCGGCTTTCAAGACATCAACGCCCACGCTTGCGTCACTGGCAAACCTATCAACCAGGTGAGAAAGCCTATTAGTCGAGTAATAAAACCTGGCCCCTTAGACAACAACCACTTTCTGTTGGTGTTAACGCCTGCGTAAAGATTTAATAGTATGGAAATTGCATTAGCTGTTTAGATGTCAGTCACGTGACTGGTGCCAAGATTTTTCTTGACGAATATGTGCTAGCGTGAAAGGAAAACTACGCGTGAGGTATTTGACCCTGTTAACCATTTTTTAAGCAAACCTATCAATCAAGTAACCAAAACTAGAAAAGATTTTCCGAATACTTACTTATGATATTAAAACTTACAAAAATGTTTTCACAGTGATAATTAAGAATGATTTTAATAAGTAGATACTAGCCACTAATCACGGCTTCGTCCGCTTGGTATACCAAGGTAAAAAGTAGCCAGTTATATAATTTCAGGTCATGAACTAGATCGAAGTCAACAGGTACTAAACGAATACTTGTGCCAAATTTTGGTTTCGCCGTTGCGGAAATCCATAGCAAGAAACATTTTAAAATATTAGTAGGATTGTAGTACTTGGAATGTTGTCGTCATCAAGACGACGACGTTTTTAGTTTTAAACAATAACTCATCTCAGTCGGAAATAGTCGGAATAATTTTCAACTACAAGAAGCATATAAGATTTCTCAAGAAAAGTTACCTATTCATTAGAATTCAAAAATACTTTGCCAGTTGACTTCCAAGCTATGCTAATAAGCACCTGTCTGGAAACCGGTTAACGGTCTATTCTCGAATTAGAACACGCTCTGATACAATGACGTCCAACTGAACCATTTCTACTTTTTACTTTATTTTGCAATAGTTTAATCAAACATATTTTTGGGGCTATGTGAGATTTTACATTCATATTGGAGTTCAAATCAGCTTGAAATATCTTACGAGTTTAGTGGTTTTCCATCCAAAAGATTTTGTAATCGTTACCTTTCCCAAACTTTTTTTTAGTAAAGTAAAGTAAATCTTTATTGCAACAACTGTGTATAAAGGTGGTATTGTTTTTTTAGTTTCAACAGCTTGCCCGTTTCGGACATACAATATTGGTCTTAAGTTAAGTTACACTAAGGTTGGAATAACTACCTAACTAAATCATTCCTACTCTTTTAACTGTTTAATATACAATTATATATACCTAATTTAAAACATGTTAAGTCGTCATTTCCGCAAAATACTCATCTAAGCTATAGAATACATTTGATAGGAGCCATTTTTTTAAACTCTTTTGAAATGGGGGACCATTAAGAGATTTAATAATCGGAGGTAATCCGTTGTAGATTCTAATTGCAGTGTAAAATGAACTTTTATGAAACATTGAGTTATTGACTTGGGGTATTACTAAGTTGTATTTATATTTTCGACGTTGACAATTTGCACGGCTAGATTTAACTTCAAAAAAATTATTATGGTGTTTCTTTACAAATGAAAATATTTCGTACACGTAGATACCAGTTAATGTTAAGAAATTATATTTGAAAACATTTCTGAGAGAGTCAGTGCTATGGAGATTGTAAATAATTCTCAAACATTTTTTTTTTGTATTAAAAAAGAAGACTCAACATCAACTGAGTTTCCCCAAAATATTAGAGGTATACCATAACATAACTGAGGATATGATCCGAAACATGTTCATACTAAGAGGCATTTAAGAGTATCACATTCTCAGCTCGTATACCTAGATGCCAAGATCCAGATCATTGTAGATTAAAACGCGTGAACATAGATATGTCGCAGCTAACTAGCCTTTCAGTTAACAGCCTAGTCGCTTTATAAAACAGCACTGTTTAATAAGCCTTAACAAAAGGGCTGCCATTGTTTAGCCATATAGTAAACAGATGAGAATGAGTAGATTTTTTTTTTATGCCTTTTTGTCTTATTTTTTTATTGAAAAAAATTGGCCTAAAAGCTAACAACCTAACCTAGGTACTCATTCTCATCTGTTTACAATATGGTCTAACATTGACAGGCCTTTTGTTTAAGCTGGACGTCAATACGCCTAAATCCCTATAATCAGCAAGCGGCTAGGCTGTTCACTGAAAGGCTGATACAGCTAGTTGGCTGCGAGATATATATACTGTGTCTTTAGTGGAAATTAAATGAAAAATAAAAAATACAAATATTTATTCGACATGACATGTAAAAAAAAAAGTAGGTGAGTCTTTTTCCTGGATAGTTTCCAGGAAAAGGATACTTAAAATTAGTACTGAACAGAAATGGCCTGCGCACCTTCGTAATCCATCTAGGCTCTAGAGAGTTAAATATTTACCTACGTCTTGCTTAAACTCTCGCAGAATTTAGTAACATTTAGTTACTAAATTCAGAATTTAGTAGTATCTTTAGTATCTGCTAACGAAACTGGATTGCCAATTCACTACCTCTAGGACTTGTTGTTACAAATGTCGCGCTAAGAATGTAGTAAGTTTATCTAATATTTATTGTTGGCAGGGAGGCATCCACGGCAGAGTATCGGCCACCGGAAGGGGCGTGTTCCACGGCCTGGAGAACTTCATCAACGAAGCCAACTACATGAGCATGATCGGTTAGTATAATTTTCATTGTTACATCACCGCTTACACCTTTACATTGCAAGAGCTGACGCTTATCTGAGAGAACGCATTAGCATTGCCATTCAGCGGGGCAATGCAACCAGCATTTTGGGGGTGCTTCCATCTGGTAGTGAACTGATGTTTTTATGGATCGTTTGCAGACTTATCGTTATACAACATTGGATGCTATGATTATTGGTCGGTTCAGAACTTGTCAGTTTTTTTATAAACATTTCGTTACGATCTCTTTAATTTAAAATATATTTTTATATTTCATTCATCCATAGAAAACTAAAAACATATTCGAACATAGCAAAGCCTCGCCACCCACCGAAGCATAAATGAGTATAATCCACAACAAATGCGTAACAATTAAATATATTTTTTCTTTCCTTATCATCAGGCACAACTCCCGGCTGGGGTGGCAAAACGTTCATCGTGCAAGGATTCGGTAACGTGGGTCTCCACACGTGCCGCTACCTCGTACGCGCCGGAGCCACCTGCGTGGGCATCATAGAGCACGACGGCTCAATCTACAACCCGGACGGCATTGACCCTAAGGTGACTAACCCTGACCTTGACCCTGACCTGCCTTATATTCAGATAAAGAGTAGCATGGGGTCGCCTGCGTCGGCATCATCGAGCATGACGGCTCCATCTACATCCCGCATGGAATTAACCCTAAGATGAATGTCCCTGTCCCTGACCTTGACCTAGGTCTGACATGTGTTAAAATCTTACGAAATGTACACTTCGAATAGCTAATAATTTCATGTGTTGACAAATATACCTATATCAAATAGTAGGGTTCAACAACTCATAAAGTAGGGATAATAATAAGTAGTCCTGAATATGTTTTTTTACTCACAATTTTACCTCATAATAATATATTAATATCACCTGATGCTGTAATTTATTTTAAAAAACCTGAATCTATCTTTAGTGTCCTATCAAATTGTAACGATTGCTTTTAATTTGCATTGATAACACATTGTTTTTAGAATTTGTAATTTTGTTTTTGCATTCAATTTTATCAGGCAATTATGCTTCAAGTTAATTGGTTACGTTTCGGCATCCTGTATTTAATCCACAATCAAACTTAAATTAAGTCACCTTATTGCCTCACATTCTTTTTACGCTTATAATAGAATAGCATTCGCGGATTTTGAAGCCAAAAGACGAAAAAGGAACCCATAAAGTTTTGTCATACCTGTCTGTTTGTCTGTCTGGTCGTCCGTATGTCTCATCCTCATTTCTGCAAAGAGTAACTTTTTCGGGAACCTCCCCAGTATGTATAAAGTGGGGAAAACTATTTTTCTTCACACCTTACGGGGTATCATTCAACTGGTCTTCACCACGAGCCTTCCCGCACTAAGAAATCAAAATGGATCAAGTTAAGAAGGAATAACTATGGCAGTAAGATGCATAGTCCATTTTTTACTACATATTCTTTGTACTCGTTTTGCGTACCTACTTAAAACGGGTCTATGAAAGCATTATGAGGAAACTGGCATGCCCTGGACTAGAACCTTAAATTCTAAGGCTCGTGCCTTCGGTTAATGTTCCAATAAGCGGCGATGGTCTAGCAACCTGTCACACTAACTATCTTGCAAAACGTGGGTATGTGCGAAATATAACTTTTGGACGTATCTCCTACTTGGTAACTTCACAAATCTACGTACTAAGTGACAGACCTGAGAATGTCCATCGTGGGGATTACAGTCGTGAACGCATTTTTTTTTCATTTGTATCTCCCACTCTTGTCATACGTAAGTAAGACATACCTACCTACAATTCTGCACTAGAAAACCTAGGTTCACCAAGATACGGGCTATGCCTACCCACCGAAAGTTTGTGCGGATGGATGTTTGTTACTCTTTCACGCAAAAACTACTGAACGGATTTTGATGATACTTTACAGTTATATAGCTTATACATCAGAATAACACATAGGCTACTTTTTATCCGGGTACCACGCGGGCGAAGCCGTGGGCAGAGACTAGTTTTATATAAATCTACGTTCTAACAAAATTAAAACTCATCAAGGTACAAAATACGATGAATACAATTTTGTTTAATTCAAGGCTCTCGAGGACTACATTTTCGAGAACGGCTCCGTGGTCGGCTTCCCCGGCGCGAAGGCGTACGAGGGAGAGAACATGCTGTATGAGAAGTGCGACATCCTCGTCCCGGCGGCGATCGAGCAGGTCATCCACAAGGAGAACGCTCACAAGATCCAGGCTAAGGTAAAGTTCTAAACCTTGACATGTCAAATATCTGATTGGATACATACATACGTGTTTCCCGTATACTCACGCCTGTTTCCCGGAGTGGTTGGCAGAGACCAAGGATTTACACTTGCTACAATCTTGGCATATCTCTTTCGCTCATTCATCCTCATCAAATTCTTTATTCAAGCTCGGCAGTTTAGTGTACTTCTGACCTAGCCTTTCTCTAAAATGAAGAGAATGAGAATGGTAGGAAAAGTGTGAGTTAATCACTTTAAAACCAAATAACCGCAGAAAGTGAAATAGAAAGTGAGGTATCTTCTAATACCTTTGTACTATTATCGTCGACCATATCCTAACTGATATGGCTGACGTACCTGATGATATCAGGTAAGATTATGGACAAATATAGAAGGTCTACTCTTGATTTAAAAAAATAAATACTTGATAAGGTTATCTAAAGACCCGTGACGCTGCATTGTGGTGGATCCACCACACCTTCTGATGAAAAGGTTATCTCTTTAGATAACCTTTTCATCAGAAGGTGTGGTCACACTAGTCTTTACTAGTGACGCATCTTTTTTATTTATGAAACGAAGTTATATCAAGTTCGAGATAAAGGTAAATTATTCCCATTCATTGTTGGTATGAATTTAATTTATCTTGCTTTGTGATTGGCTTTTGCTTAGTTACCGAAGCAAAAACTAATTACATTAGACTTACTTCTAATTGTGTTTATCGAGTAATGATAACCACGTCACTAATTATGATAACAACGTGATTTCAACGATTTTAATCAAAAGATTAACACCTTATCTACGTGCTAATTAGGTACTACCTAGTTTAGAAGGTAGTATTCACTTTTCGTAAGGTAATGGAAGATTGGGTAGGCAAATAAGTAATTACAAGCTAAGATATGAGGACGTCGTCTTCATTTTCTCTCTTTTAAATTTTTGTCCCGGCACTGTGTGTTGTAGGTATTATTGTAGGTACTCGTAGTGCTAGTACCAATGACACAGGGAATCCTAGATTAGGGTTATTAGATTTGGGCCTGTGTCTGTAACTTTTTGGTGAAGATCTGTTAACATTTTTTGTAAACAGATGAGAAACTGTATAAAATAATTAAAAGTAGAGGTATTAGGTACCTATTAAAAAGCAACACTCATCCGTAAATCCAAAGATCCAAACTTTAGCATTTATAATATTAGTAGAATGCTCCTTGAGTCTTCCTACTTTGTTTTCCGATTTGTTTCCTTTCGCGAACCTTCGCGAACCTTCCCATGCAGTAGTTGGTTCTTACCAGTAAACTCTCGTTTCAGATCATAGCCGAGGCCGCCAACGGGCCAACCACGCCCGCAGCCGACAAAATCCTCATCGAACGCAATATCCTCGTCATCCCCGATCTGTACATCAACGCAGGCGGTGTGACCGTCTCCTTCTTCGAATGGCTCAAGAACCTCAACCACGTATCATACGGACGTCTCACATTCAAATATGAGCGCGAGTCTAACCACCATCTCCTAGGTAAGAATATTAAATACAGGGGTATTTGTCAAAAATCACACAAAATGCAAATGCATGTTATACAGATATTTCTTCCGGAGCTTGTTGCTGTGGTACTACGGTACTCGTAGTTCTTAATAACCACGACACAGGGAAACCTAGTGTGGGCTAGGATTATATATGTGTGTGGTTGGTGTTAATTCCTAGCATCAAACCTTGGTTCTTTACGACTTGTAATTTACTGATATTCTGTAAGTTTTCATGAAATAAGAGCAAACGCTTGTCAGTCTAAAATCAACAGTTCTTGACGTATAATAGGTAATTCCTAATAGGACACATGGGTTTCTTTTGCGTGATTTACAAATAAGCCTGTACTTAATGTGTGTAGGTATATTTATTTAGCAAAAGTAGGTTACAATCTTGAGAGCTAGCCTGAATCGCGGGAGACCGGAACGAATATCTGGTAGAATGCAATAAAACATGCCTACAACTATTCGTAGGTAACTATTGTATAACGAATTCCCCGTGGAGAGGAAAACCGGAAAGCTATCTATGCGTTATCTTATCAATGTAGGTACTACGAAACTTCACGCTCGGAAAACTATTTGACACCTTTGCATAGGGATTATTTCTATGTTTGCTTGTTTAGCTAACAAACCTAATACTTACCTAGAGTCTTAATGAGATGTGGATAAACAAACAGGCCACATCTTGCTGAAAGGCCACGGGGTAATTATGTAATTTTACACGTAAAATTTGAAAGTTTCACAATCGCGCGGTTGGCGATCAATTTGCGGGAAAAAGTTGCCAGAGTTCGCGTTAATGTTGAAAACTCCATACAAATGCTGCAGATCGCCACTGCGCCGATTTGCCCGAGCCACAGATATTATAATACTATAATATATATTATAATATTATAATATATATTATAATACTAGTACCCGGGCCTTTAACTTGAAACCTGGTATTTTATTGTCTTAACCAAATCTGTACCTACTTAAGCATAGCAAGGATTAAGGCACGATTCCGAACGTAGACTGTAAGTAGTCGTAGTTACAGTCTGCGGTCTAAAATAGCATCATACCCTTAGCGAGACACGTTGCAGAGCAAGCGTTCTATAGGTAGACCACGCCTTGCTAATTTGTGCCCTATAATGACACAGTGGTCTAAGTCAAAATTAATTTACGTTTTTAAAATTTGTTAATTGATAATTTTTGTATATCTCTTGGGAGTTTGTTATAAAAGCGTACACCGTCTGAGTTAAGTGGTCTATATTGTTTCTGTGGAGTAAACTATGCTAGTATCGTGGGTTTGAATAGGTATGTCTATGCCAAAGTGTCGTGTGATTGACTGTGCTTACGTGTCGTGTGTTTAACTATGATTATGCTAGTATCGTGTGTTTGGCTATCACTATGCTAAAGTGTCGTGTGTTTGTTGCAGAATCCGTACAAGAGTCGTTGGAGCGTCGATTCGGTCGCGTAGGCGGGCGCATCCCCGTGACGCCCTCAGAGTCCTTCCAGAAGCGCATCTCCGGCGCCTCCGAGAAGGACATCGTGCACTCCGGCCTCGACTACACCATGGAGCGCTCCGCCAGGGTACATACCATTCTATACAGAACCTATAGTCACAGTCTGGCCACTCTCGATAAAATATATGAAACAAACGCATTTTAATCACCACATGCCTAGGTTTGTGTACGTGAACGGTGTTGTTGTATGTCCGAGTAAAGGTGGCACTAGTTAATTTGACTAATCCCCTTCCTCACCTCTCGGAGTTGAGTACCGACTCGATTTCCAGTTCTTCTTCGTTGTGTCACTGGATCTTCCTTGGTCATCCTGCGTTACATCAGTTATCTAACCAGTTTGAGCAATGGTGGCTCTGGGCCTAGTTATATATGGTATAAGAGCAAGTATGATGGAAAGATTCCGTGCGCCTCGAAGAGGTACTAAAGCATATGTCGCATGTCTTCAAATTTTTGGTTCTAGGACATTTAGGTTATCTCACGATGTTTTCCTTCACCGTTTAAAAGCACTAGCACATAGGTACATTTTTCGCATGGAAAATCCATTTCCGTGGAAAGTCAGGTACACCTACTCTAGTCACTAAACTACTAATGCTCCGTAGTATTTTTAAACCCCTGATTAAAAGAGGGTTGTTATAAGTTTGAGGTGATTGTGTGTTTGTCTGTTTTTTTGTGACTTCGTAGCTCCGGAACAGGCGCTCCGATTTCGCGATTTTCTTTGTATGAAAGCTGGTGTTTACGAGATCAAGATTTTTAGAAACAAACCACTAAACATCAATGCTTTCGCATTGATAATATTATTAAGATGTGTTTGTTATAAATTTATAACAAACACATCTTACTAAGATACAAAGTCGTACTAACTTAAATTATTTTAATATTTACTTGGGTAAATTGGTGGCTCTGAAAAGAGCCTATTGGTGTTGTGGTTAAAGGTTACAGAGAGGCTTTTGTGCTATTATTTCTTAATGTGCTATTATACTATTATTTCTAAATGGCATATGTTAAAGATTGAATTGTCACCCACAGGCTATAATGAAGACTGCCCAGAAGTTTGATCTTGGCCTGGACCTGAGAACAGCCGCCTATGCTAATTCCATCGAGAAAATCTTCACGACCTACGCCGATGCCGGCCTCGCCTTCTAGACTCACTACTTTAAGAACTAAGTATATTTGTCTGCATTTTTTAGAACTCCTTGCACATAACTACTTAAGTGTAAATTTTAAGACATTATATTCACAGTATTTTTTGTTGGTTTGATCAAAGCGTTTACTTTAATGTTGAGCAGAAATTGTTAAACGTCTAGAAAATCAATATTCCAATTGTATTGTCTTAAATTTTGAATAAATCTTGTTTTACTGTTTATGGTTTTTTTGTAAGTATATTATTATTTTGAACGAATCGTATCACCTTACATAGCCTTGTATAGATTCTCTTAATACCTACATGATATGATGCGAACGGTGACTGACATTTTCCCACATTCCCTTATTTCTTCCCTCGACACATAGAGCAATTTTATTGTTTTTTACATGGAATAGATAACAGCTGGGAACGACAGTCTTTGCTTGATTAGTTATCTTATTAAACGAGCTAGAATCCTTCAAAATACCTAAAAAATTGCCTAATCGCTTTCAAAAGACGTTTCGATTAAATAGGTAGGAACATTTGAGGAGTGGGCGAACGAAAGTCACATTACCAATTTTACTATTTCTACGGAAAGTTACAAAAATCGGTTAAATAAAGTTCATCTAGAATGTCTTTATACCAAATCAATTCTCTAATACTCTCCAAATATATGGGTTTTAACAAGATAACTTCTTTATTCTTTGAGCTATTATGGACACGCCCAATCTGTAGTGTTCATGTCTGTAGGTAGTTAGATTATATCGTAGGTATCTAAGATAGGTACAATAATTTATAAAACATTAAAATGAAAAAAAAAAACGATTCATATGATGGGAAATTGATAAAAAGTCCAGCAATTTCACCACCCATTTTTTCATCGAGTAAGTAGTTTTTTTTAATAAAAATTATATTTTCAAAATTATATGACTACCTGCCCTTGAAGTATACCCTACGCATAACAAAAAATAATCATTAAAATCGGTTCACAATTGGCGAAGATATTGAATAACATACACACTAAAAACATACAGACTATTGATAAGCTCCTTTTTTGAAGTCGGTTGATAATAATTAAATCGCAGTATTCGCGATACGCTTGCAGTTCCAAGTTTACGATTTCCATCTTTCAGCCAGTCATTCATCAGTAAGTCTGTAACATACTTACTATTATTTCCTTTAAGCATTTAAGGCTATATATTATTTCCTTTATGCGTGATGTGATCATTTTAATTAAATCGATCAATAGCCGATTTTGATTATATTACTACAGATCAAGTTTGCATACCTACATACGTGGGATACTCAGAAAGTTTTGAGAAACTAAAAAACGAACTTCTATGGATAAAATATTTTAATTAAATCTTTTCAAAGAACTCTCCACCAAAGTTCTATACAAAGTTTCATGCGTCTGAACCAATTTTCGAAACATTTTTTCCAGTGCGCCGAAGACACCTTCCAAGGTCTTCTCGAACGCTGCTAGCGCGTCTTCCGGCGATGAAAACTGTATCCCTTTCAGTTGTTTTTTTATTTTAGGGAATAAAAAGGAGTCACACGGTGCCAGATCAGGACTGTAAGGAGGTTGAACCAAGACTCTGTCAGGTGTGGTGTCCAGGAAGTCCCTCGTTTTGAGCGCTGAGTGCGCGGGCGCGTTGTCATGGTGAAGCAGTACCCTGCGGAGCCCGGTGTTCGGTCGCTTGTTGCTCTTTGCAGACAAAACTTCTGGCAGGCATTTTGTGGTATACCATTCGGCGTTGATGCTGCTTTGGTCTCGTAATGGAATTGAAACCAGATACCCCGTCAAAGTGAAGAAACTAGCGATTAAAATTTTCCCCGCGCTTCTCGATCGCTTTACTTTCGTAGGCGTTGGTTCGTTTTGAACAGCCAAACTGTCGACTTGACGCTTTGTTTCTGGATCGTATTGATAAATCCAGGATTCGTCACCTGTCACAATGTCGTAAACGTGCCGAGACGAGCCTGCTTCAAATTTTTAAATCATATCACGACACCACTCCACACGGGTCTGCTTCTGAGCTTCGGTGAGGTTGTGCGGTACCCAGCGCGAAACTAGCCTCCTCACGCGAAGGTGCTCGTGAAGAATCTTGTAAACGAACCAATCTGCAGTGTATGTTGAATCTCTTCGTACATACGAACATTCGTACATTCGCCTGTTTCCTTGAATGATTGTTTTTACTGCCAGCACACTTTCTTCTGTGACAGCCGTCGTAGGACGACCACTCCTTTGTTCATCCCCAAAGTAAGGCGACCGCGCTTTAACTCGCTATGCCAACGGTAGATGAGTCCTTCATCCATAAAAGCCATTTGAAGTCGATCAAATGACTCATCAGGTTTTAGGCCACATTTAAAATCGTAGAAAATCATCGCATGAAAATGCTCTCGATGCAGATCCTTTTTTTAATGAGACACGATAATTTAATTTGACTCTCGTAAAAATGTGGAGGGAAATTCTTCAAACAAAACAAATATTTTTACTTTTACATAACCAAATTTTTAGTGGCAATTAATTACAAGTAGCCAGTGCCTTATACATAAAAACTTTTTTCGCAAAACTTTCTGAGTGGCCTGGTGTACCTACAGCTGCTCTTCGTACCAAAAATATTTTTTTATTTGGTGGAATGTCAATGTTGGTCCACAACTCATTCAATTTAAAAAATAATAATGTGTGACGTGGTGTCATTGATGTCAGATTGTCAGTGGAGTGGTGTTGTCAATCGATAGAAAGAATTTGATTTTTTGGTTTTGGGTTTCCCGACAATTTGTATAAACCGAACGAATTAAACATTATTTAGATATAAAAATGTATTCATCTCCACTAGTGTTTACGATATTGTTATCAATAATTAATAGTGTATTTTCCAAGGGTTACGAATTGACGTTTGAATTGCCCGATAGTGCTGTACAATGTTTTTACGAGCAAATAGAAAAGGATATCAATGTTGAAATGGATTACCAGGTATTGGTGCCCCATTACTAACTTCTAATAATTTCCGAAACTCATATGTTGATATATTGTTGTCAACGGAGGTATAATTCCTAACCTCACAACTGAAACTAGTGTCAACATTCGTTCCAGGTCATCACTGGCGGTCAATATGATGTGGATGTAAAAGTTGAGGCTCCTAATAACCAAATTATTTACCAAGCTCAGAAAAAGCAGTATGATTCCCATCAATTTACTGCGCAAAATACAGGTACAATGTTAATTTATTGCATTCTATCCTCTTATAAATTTGAAGAATGCTAACTATCTAATTCAAAAGTATATAGTCCTACTTTTGCAAGTAATTAAGTAATTATTTACTTTGTGGTTGGTTGGTCATGATACCTGTAAATAAAATACCTGGGGGGGCTAGATAAATACCACTTTCTGTTGACATTAACGCCTGCGGAAAGATAAAATTGTATGGAAATGTCACATGACATTTCCGCAGCAAATGTCATTTCAATACAATTTTCTTTCCGCAGGCATTAACATCAACAGAACATGGTATTTGTCTAGCCCCCCTGCTAGCTCAGAAAAAAATACAATGTCAATACTACCTAACCAATAGTTTTCACTCAACCAAAAGTAATCATGTAAATTTTTGTACCACTCATGGTAGACTATTTTCAACATTATCTCAACTGCACAACATCACTACAAATTTTGTTGTCACTAGCTTCAAGATGGCCATTGCAAAATAGATTATTGTATGAGTTGTACACACAGCTGCAAAAGTGGAATTTAAATTATATTAGTTCAAATATTTCTGGCACCACCTGTAGACTATTGTGAAAATATTGAGCTAAATAAATAATGCTGGACATTTTCACATATCTAGCCCAAACTAAGCAGTGCTTGTATTATGGGAACTACATGACTGATATACTACTTATATACATTTTTTTTTGTATATACATACATATTATACATAGAAAACACCTAGACCTGAGACAAATATTTGCAGATCATATAATCAGATCATAATCTGCCCTGCAGTGGGAATCAAACCTGAAACCTTATGCGTCTCAGACGGGCCTTCGCCCACTGTGCCACAGAGTTCGTCATCGCTATATTTGAAGATCTGCCTTGGCCCTTCACTATTTGCAATTTAACATTTTCTAGTTTCATCTCAAACTAGAGCATCTCAAAACTTAACTTGTGAATATACTGTCACTGACTGTACCTACCTATACAATTTCCAGGTGTTTACAAAATCTGCTTTAGTAATGAGTTCAGCACATTCTCGCATAAACTTGTGTACATGGAACTGAATGTGGGTGCGGAACAGCAACTACCAGGAGTGGGTGACCATGCCACTGTTCTCACTCAGGTTATTTGAATTTGTTTATATAAACGAATTATTTTAAAGTATTACAAGCTAATAATGAAAATGTCATCTCTCTTTGATTTCCATTTTTCATCTTTGGTCCCTTTTAATTTCAAAATAATATTTTCACATAAATTACAATATTTTGGTATGACTGTTTGTCTCTGCCATCTTTGATTTCAAACATATTTTTGTAATGAGCATCCCTTAATAAATATTTCAGTTGGAGACATCAGCAGATGAAATACATTCTGCACTAAACAGAATTATTGATCAACAAACCCACCACAGATTACGAGAGGCCCAGAGTCGCAAGAGGGCAGAAGATCTCAACGAGAGAGTGTTTTGGTGGTCTATTGGAGAGACAATCGCTATAATGTGTGTCACATTTTTACAAGTCATGGTACTAAAGAACTTCTTCAGCGACAGACCTACTCTTTATAATTAAATGTAATTTTAGCAAAATAAAAGTATCATTATTAATGTTAAGAGTTTCCTCTTATAAAATTTATTACTTTAGAAACAAATAATATTCCATACATTTAATATTTTTCCCTAGATTTGTATTACTATGATTATAATTTTGGAAAAATCTATGTAAATAGCCAGCAATTTTATGAATAGGAGTATAATAAAAGTATGAACATTAAAAAGTTTAAATTACCTCATTTTAAAACAGAACAAGTAATGCAAACACTCCATTGACTAATGCACAAGGATATGCTATGAGTGGCCTCTGCTCTGCATCACCTGACATAGTAACAAATAACCTGCTGGCAGAGAGAGCTGACCAAATGACAGCAACCCCAGACAAACTGAGCCCAGCCGTGCCTTCTAGTGAAAGGAATATTCCTAAGCCTGCCAACACAACCATAGGTAACATACAATATCCAAGTACACTAGCCACACTCAATAATGTAAATACTCCATCAGTTCTGCTCATCAGGGACAGCAAAAAGTACATCAATATAACTGACATGACAGAGAGACCATATACATAGCCAAAGTGAGCCTTGTTACCAGAGAGGAATAAGCACACTGCCAGTGCAAGACAGAAACCAATGGGACCAGCAATATCTGTGTCCCTGAGAAGGAAATTTGCATCATCAGCTTTTGATTGGCCATGGAAGGGATTGAGCACAGCCAGAGTTTTCTCTAGTATTCTGTCGGGGTATATTTCTAATTCATCCAGTAATGGCGGCTCATCAAAGTCTGTTACTTCAGGAACTGGCTCCCCTGCTACCGGCGCCGGCGTGAATAAGTTCGGATTATAGTACTGATTGTTATTTGATGTCAAGGAGCCTTGCGTTTGTTCATATGAAAAGTTCTGCTGTTCAGTTGGAAATGACTGAAAATCTGCAAAAACGAAATCACATTTAGATATTTTTAACAGCTAAACTATGTAGCTTTTTAAGTTTTGCTACTGACCTAAAGTTTGTGCTGCTTCAGGAAACGTTGAAGCGTTGAAAGAATAGCTTTGATTGTTTTGAGCTTGCCATGAAAAATCATTTGGGTTATTGTAATTCGCCATTTCACAGTCGCACACGGACTTGGTCCAACAACCCTTCGCAAGATTGCAGTCGGTAAAAAGTATAAAAAACACGATTGTAGTCGAAATTCTTTCATGTAATTTGTGACTAGAAAACAATTTTTTATCAACCACCACAAAACCAAAATGATACAAACACGTATGACGTATTTGACATTGACTTTGAGTTAATTTGTTTTGTCATTGTCTTGGTTGTCTAGATTCGTGAAATCCAAAAAAAAAAAAATGCGGGTAAGAATAATTCTTACCCGCAAATTAAAATAAAATAAAGGACTTTAATGATTAAAGTTCTATAATGGCCTTAACTTAAGAAGTAACCAGCGCGTTGGCACAAGGTTATTTTAGTAATTTTAACGGATAACTTCTAGCCTACACAATTCAAAAGGTAACTTTTAGATGTTTTTATTTATAATTTCTTATTTTAATCCAAATTGAAACGGACCGTAAGTCTTGTAATTATTTATATTTGTGGTATTATCTAATTACCACCTTTTATCGTTTTGTCTTTTTTATCTTTTGTTTTGTATACATATTTTATTGTTATTTTCTGTTTTTTGTTTTTCTTGTCATTTGTACAAGTCAGTGCTGTATCAATCAGTATGGATAAACATTTTTTCTATCGATCTACTTAACATGTTATTAAATTATATTTTTCCTGTAAGTCAATATAATTAACTTTTAGAACTTTATTGTGGATGAAAATATAAAAAAAATACTTTCACATCCTATGGTAACTTTTTTACTATATTGGGTATCAAGCAAGACTCGGCGGGCAACACTGGGAGTAACGCTTCCGCCCGAGTTTTCGGATGCCATTCTGGCTGATTCAGCCAGGGATTTTGCTGATTTCAACTTCTTAATTATGGATTCTGATTTGATTGATCGATCTTGGTAAACGACATCAGTGACAACTAGACATTTTATTAATTTGCTTTTTGTTGCTATGCGATGTGGCCGTCACAGGCTTATTGTGATCGCCACTTGTTTGCTTTTCTTCGCCGCCCCTCATGGGGCGTTCAAAGTCCTGCCTTCACGCTCAGAACTGCAGAATCATTTTGGGCGTGACGAGTTTTAGTTCATCTGGGCTGAAAATGTGTTTGCCCAGTGTAAATTTTGTGCAGTAGGTTTAAGAAAAGGCCAGCTTAAACAGAGTATAAAATATTAGTAGTTCTTTATACAGTCTGATCGTCGTGGAAAAGAGGTCTGGGTTTATGGCAGTTTAGCTTATATAGCCTTGAACAGCGCCTCTGTCGGCAGTGGCTGGAACTATGGTGTGCTAATGATCTATGATAAATGAGTCTATGATAAATTAACGTAATTAGGTGCGTATTTTTGTTGTAATGGACACAGCAAGTACCTTGCTGTATAATTCGGCAGTTGAGCCATAGATGGCGTTGTGGTCAACACCCAGATGAAGGCTACGCTTATGTATCGGTAGTCCATACTCTCCTAGTCTCCTAACAGATGAAGAGGTGATTCGTCCACCTTATTGCAGAGTCTGCAGGTTTATTAACTTGACAGTGGCCTCGATTCTGTAGTACACTGACTAAACTATATTTAAACTGTCGCTCTCTTTTACTAATAGTGCAAGCAAGAAAGAGATAGCTACAATTTTAGTTCTGTCAAGTTAGTCAGATTTAAGTTTTCCATACAAATTTAGTCGTGATATCAAAACATGCTGACTATAAACACGAACAAAAGCGGCATGTTAACTGATTTGACAGCAGCACACGGCACTAAAATTGTAGCTATCTCTTTCTTGCGTACACTATCAGTAAAAGAGAGCGATAGTTTAAATTTAGTTTAGTCAGTGTACTAGAGAATCGAAACCATATTACAACTTTTAAAAAGTTGTATCTATAGCTGATGATAAGGTTGCATGAAGGTTAAAGCTCGTTCTAACACAAACTTATTAAAAGAATACTATATTCTACAGAACTAAGTAACATTTATAGATAAAACCTGTCCGATCAGACTGCCGATACTAGAGACTTACTAGAGATTTAACAACGCATGCCTATAATATATTCAATACAATTATTTGCACCGAACCATCATATTTGATCGCTATTTGCATGCAGCGCAGCCCTAACAATGTAGATTTTTTAACGTAGGTGGAACTCTTCTGTTAAAAACGCAAATCGACAACATCTCCCGCAATGCCTCTCACCATACACACACGAATTCGCCTTTTCAGATTCTTCAGAAGATCTATGGCAACACCATAATTTTGCCCGTTAAAAAAGTTCTGACACACACGCTCCTAGAATACGAATATGTTTACTTTTAATACCTTCTTGCCTGAATTTATAATACTTATCCCAAAAATTCAATCTCGGCGGGACTAGAACCCGCGACTTGCCGCTTGTAAGGAGTTAAAACTTTAAAAACCAAATAGCCCTGCCTATACCTACTATACAATGCCCTGCTTAACTACCTATAATAGAAAATGTACTGAGGAAAATAAAACTACTATTTTCATTGAATTATGGCATTTTATTTATTTTTTAAAATATTGTTAAAACCATGGAGTTCTTCAAACGGAATGTTTTTTATTGGATTTAGATATATTACACAAATCTACAATCAGTAGGTTCTATACCCCACGGACTATACTCACAGTTCTTAGGTCCACTAACTAGGGGTAGAGGAACACAGAGGCATATAAAAATAAGATTTTAACACAGAATAACAAAAAAATACTTGTGTTGTTGGGAAAATAAATCACTAAAAAATAGTACTAAGTTATAGCACCAAACAAACTTGATACATTTTGTATGTACAAAAACTCTAACATCGTTAGGTATGTTATCCCACGTAGAACTTTTAATCCCGCTATTCTTTGTACCAGAAACATATAAAATATTTTAGAAGTTTGTCTGTCTATTTCATGTCTGCTTGAAGAAAATCATTCATAAAAGTTGAAAATTTCGAAACCGGCTCAATGGTTTTGATAAAAAGCATGTTTGATACAAGAAATAACGACGACCTAGCTAGATCCAACAACTAGAAAATTCAGTTCCGAGCAAAGCTCTGCCTTTTAATTATATACTGTACAGGACCAACTTTTAAAATATATTCAAAAATTACAACATTTAAGACCTACCTACGGTATTAACAATTTTTCATAAACTTGACAGAATGTCAACCTACTATAAAATGGTGTTCTTATTTATCACTTATTACTATTAAAATAGATAATACGCAATTACATTTGTATATGAGATAAAATGTATTACATTTGTCTATGTAAATTCTGCTTAACTATGTGTATTGGTGTAAACTACAAAATACATAATAAGGTGAAGGTAATTTCGAATTGTAACTGTTAAAAATCAATAACAATTTAAAAAAATATAGTGTAGGTGGAGTCTAGAGTCTAGATTGATTTATGGTCCTTACCAAACACAACAATCGAGCTCTTGTCATACGATTCAGTTTCATCCTCATAAATCATTTTTAATTTAGGAGGGTAAGGTTTTCATTTTATAAATGGCGTAAGACCATTCCCGGGATTCGATTTTTCAAAAGATTGTAGACTACTGTCTGATCACGCGGACACCGGCTTTAAGTATATCAAAATAAACGTAGGCAGTAGATAGAATAAAAACGATTGTTATAATATTTTTTGTTTGTACAATGATAGATATGAATGAGTATGAAAAATATCCAATGATTTATGATTTTAAAGTATAGCTGAGATACATTGCTAATTACTTTATGTTACTATTCTTAAATGTAATATGTTACTTACACTAGCATGCCTTTAAAACATTATTCAGGTACATTTTCAATAAATAAGCAAACATCGCAAAGTACCTTTCCATTAATTTAAAATATCATACGATTGTCAACAAAACAAAACAAAGCAGATTGCAACATTTATGTTTAAATTATAAAAATAAAGCTCAAACACTCTCATTTTTTAGAGTTATAGAACATACAACAAAATCAACAACAATATAATTATCTAGAATAATAAAATGTTCAATAATGGATTTCGTTGTAAACAAAAATGTAAGAAATAAGTTTTCGAAACTGTCTTCACCTAAAATCTATACTATAATAAGAATGTAACAGATCAAATTCTGTACATTGAAGATATTTTCAAATTTTTTTTGGAGAGCACTCTAGTCTGAAGCCAAAAATGTATTTTTTTCTGTCTGTCTGTCAGAATCTGTGCTGCGCATAGTAATTAATAAGAATAAGTAAAGGTAATAAGTAAAGGGGCAGTGCCCTCTGAGGCAGTGTCCGATTTTCCACCCTTCAAATGAATCCTGGGCAGTTCAATACAATTTCTGGTTAGTACAAATATTGTTAGAATTTTATTAATGTTAACTATTAATCTCTTTTCCTAGTACACGGATTTCACGGTGTTTCCTTTCACCGATGGTATTGAAGAATTCGAAGTAGAGATCTCTGTACCAATTATTTTACGTTAAGAATATATACAGCAGTATTGATATTCTTATATTTTGATGTTTTAATTCCACATAGCCAATTACAAATATTTTTTTAACAAAAAACCCTACAGCGTAGGAGCTTAACTAAAAATCAGGGTATCAACTTTATAAGTAAAAACATGATTATAGAATTTATAAAAATACATTTTCTATATTCTCTTTCCAACTTGTGATGCCTTTCACTGCTGAAAAAGACTAAATTTTTTATAATATGATAATTTCTGTTTAGGGTTAAACTTTTGACCTTGGTTTCTTGTTGATGAATATTGTAAAAATTGGTTACATTCAAATTTTGTACGAATCATGTTTTTTTTTATTGTACCTACTCTAAGAATTATACGAATTGCCCGGGATTCCTTAAAATAGGGTAAATGCCGATCAGTCTCCGAAATTCTCCCAATAATGGGGTTGAAACTTGTGTTCGGTCTGTCCCTTTTCGGAAAATTTTGCAGATGAGCCGAAATAATGGTAAATATATGGACTATTGCGTTATCGCCATATCGTTGTTATCAGCGATACGGAACTTGACGTTATGAATACAAATGTCGACAAACGTCTTCAAGCTAAAAAAAACGACATACTGCTGTGAAGTGGAGAAAATCAATCAAAGAGTTCCGCGCGTCCAGTACTTAAATAATCAGTTGCGTCAAAACGACCAAGTGCTCTTCAACTGATAGCTTAAACTGCAACAAAGTCGCACTATCACTAGCAAGTGTACTTACTAAGGTAGGTGCTAGTCATTATGTTTCCAAGATTTTTTATTCAACATTCAGAAACATTTTCAATTATTCACCAGTTCTATTTCCGTACATTTTTTACTCATTGCTAAGTCCCTAATGCTTATTGATACCATTTAATTGGCATTAGTTCCAAACAAATCGTTCTCTATCTGAATTTGCATGATGCGTAAAATCAACTAAGTTATAATATATTATAATAAGTTACAATGCAACAACCAATATACCATAATATCAAAAGGTACGCATAATTAACGTTTTGCTTTTGTTTGCCAATTAATCATTCTACAGTAAATAATAATTTATTAAACATATCCATCGAATTCTATTGAAATCACAATCGACAAGCATTTGCAATTTTTGAATTTTTGCAATTTTATTTCGTCGTCCATCCCGTAGCTCGACTTGTGGCGATAAACCCAATCTGAGAGCATCCTTGGTTACAAAACCCCACATTTCAATTGGATTAGCCATTACGGATGCTGCGGGTAAAAAAAATGTTATTGCATATCTATGCAATAACATTTAATCTATGCAATATCTATATATTTAGTATTAGGCTGACAAACAATATAAAATGTACAAAGATTGGCCTACCTATCTGTCTACATGAAAACATTAATTTGAGATATCTCCCTAGTTCATGTTTTTATGAAGACAGGGACATGTACTAATTCGAATGTACTATAAAATGTACACGCATTTTTTGTAAACGCTGCCGCGTTTCCTATAATTATATAAAGCATCATACATAGACGATTCATAAAACTAGTTTTCATAAATTAAAACATTTTTGAACACATAATAAATCGAGATTACAAACAAATTGTTCAAGTTTCTCAAAAACTTCACACACGCACTCAGACAAAAAACATTTAATCAAAACGAACCTTCCATAATAATATATCACAGTCACCTAAGGAAGATATTAATGATTAAAACTGAGGTTAATAATTATGAACACCATAGTTTATAAGATTATAAATAAAATAAAAAAGCACAAAATCTCAAAATTGAATAAATACTGTTTATAAATTATTTAGCTCAAGTTGCGCCTCAAAAATAGTTTTGTCCTCATTTTCAGTATTTAGCTTACACCTGAAAGTAGTCACTGACAGTGGCGTCGCCATTAATACTGTGTTTTGGATCCCTATTATTCGGTACATTTATCCTTTCGTAACCTCCTGAAGAATCCGACCTTTCCACGTGAGAGTTCGCCTCGCTATTTACTTTCTCGTACGGAGGTTCTTTTCTGGACATATCAAAATATTTGACGCTCTCGTAATTCGGATCCTTTTTCGATCTCACCGAGTCGTATTTTGGATCTTTCGAACGAACCGACTCATATTTAGGATCTTTACACCTCAGTGACTCGTAGTTGGGATCTTGTGCGCTAACTGTTTCGTAGTTGGGGTCCTTCGGGCGGACGGATTCGTAGTTAGGGTCCGATTCGCTGCCCGTGTTGTAGGCGGGGTCATTCGGCATCGATTCGTAGTTGGGTTCCACTGCAGGATCCTCGCTCCCTTGCCAGTTGTTATAGTTCCCCGATCGTTTATTGACTGTTGAGTATGTGGGTTGCATTTTGAAGTTGGGTGCGATGGTAGCGTAAGGCGGGGTGGGGGGGTTGTTTCTTAGAACTTCATAGTTGGGGTCGGAGTCTGAGGCGTTGTCAGTTTTCAAGATGTGTTCGTAGCCGGGGTCGCTGCTTACGATGCTGTTGGGTCCGCTGTCCGCGCTCAGATGGTTGAGCTTCAGTTTCGGGTTGGCTTTATTGATCTCTTTGACGGTTTCATATCCTGGGTCCTGGTTCTGCGAGTTCTGCCGCTGTTTCCGCGCAATTGTCTCGTAGCCGTGATTGGATTTCTTCCTGTCTATGGTTTCGTAGCCGGGATCGTCGGAGCGGTATTTCACGTGACCTTCCTCGTTCGTCATGTCTTTGGAGCGCCGCGCGGTTTCCTCGGTGCGGACTTTCGCTTTCTTCATCACTTTTGCGTACATCTCCTCTACGTTCCGGGAGGGGCTTTCCGTCACTCTATGGTCAGAGTTGAGGCTGGTGTTATTGTCGGCGGAGGAGTAATCGCTGCCAGCGGGTCCATCTATGGAGTTGTACAGGTTATCGGGTTGGTTCTCTTGCGTGTCGATGTTAAAGTTGAGCTCTCTGGCTACGAGAGGGCGTATGATGTCGCCGGAACTGAACCGGTGCTTTTCGACCGGATAGTTGCATCCGTAGAAGTCAGAAGAGCTGACGCAGCTGTTGTTCCGCTGATGTTTCTCGTTCAGGCTCCGTCGGAGCTTGTCTTGGTTGAACAGATCACCTATGAGGTAAATCAAGGTTGTTGTCAGTTGAATTTTACGATTTTAGGGTGGCATTTCGGTTAAGATTTGGAGTTTTGGAGAAAAATGGTGACAGAAAACATACAAACAATTTCTTATCCCAAACGCATATACTGCTGCGTAAATTGTTTCATAAAGAAAATTTTGAATTCAGATTTAGGGGTTACTCGCAAGATGGTTTAAAAAAAAATACCTACGATGACGAACCTACGGACGCTTGCACCAGAGATATCACTCGCGCGACGCCGATCTTGAGACATAACGGGTGAAGTCTCATGTGCCTGTAATTTCATGGGCACCCATACCTTTCAAACCGGAACACAACAATGCGAGCATTACTGCTAGGCGGCAGAAATAGGTATGGTGGGAGACCTGTCCCGGACAAGATCTTCACAAGGAGCTCTACCTCTTCTAAACTGATTTTTCTTGCTTTTCGCTTCTCCGTCTCGGGTGGGCTCAGCTCGGCCGTCGAGTTAGTACACGATGCCAACAGGCTGACGAAGAATATGCAGTTGACGTACCGGTGCTGGACATGCGTTGGTGCCGCTGCTGTGCGGCGGGATCGAGCGGCGCGCGGGGCGCGGGCGGCGCCGGCGGAGGAGGCAGGGGGGAGTTGGCTTGTCGCTTCTCCGGCTTGGGCGAGCCCAGCGCGCCCGTCGAGTTAGTACACGATGATGATGACGCTGGAATTTATACAAGGTTATATTTATTGATGACTAGCTGTGCCACGGACGCCCTCGGTCCTCGACACACCGTGTCGCATCGTCCGCCCGCGCTATTACTACGTTTTCGCTTAGTGTTCTTTACGTGACCTGATGTTAAATGCCCTTTCTCAAGAATTGGGATAAAAAATGCAAAAAAAAAAATTAAATGACTGGTATTCCGAGAGATTAGAGCGTTAAAAAAACCAAACAAACCAAGTTTTATTATTAGTATAAATGACCGGTGGAGTAAGGCCTTGACTGCGACTGAGGAAATAAAATGGGCCTTGGCAGACCAACAGCAGTTTGACGGCATAACTGCCAACAATCCAACGTGAGGAGTTTGAGTGAGAAGGTAATTTCTACCTTCAAACGAGTCAAAAATTACTATTTACATGGATAAAAAGCGGACATATAACATATAGATGCCAGCTCACGAATACAACTACTTGAAATTTTATCAAACATCAAGTTAAACTAATAACTAATACTTTTACATCACTTTCACGTTTTATAATATGACTAAGTAATAATGCCAGTTCACGAACTATATTTATTCAGAATTTCATGATAATCGGTTTAAGCGTGTTTATAGCAACAAACAACCATACTTCCGCATTTAATAAAAAACATAGTAACTCTTTTTTCTTAAAAGAACTGGGTAAGAAGAAAACATGCTGTGCCGACCCCACGTAACTTGGGACAAGGGCAAGAAGATGATGTATGAAAAAAAAACATAAAAAACATGCAAAAAAAAATATAAGGAAAACTTGCTAACTTGAGACATGGACAAGAAGATTACGTATTAAAAAAAAACATGCAAAAGAACATAAAAAAAACATGCTGTGCCGACCCCACGTAACTTGGGATATTAAGGTCCAGAAGATGATGTATGAAAATAAAACATAAAATCACTTACCTTGCCGTGAATGCGTCGCAGCGGATGTGGACGCGCCCATTTCCGCCGGCGCACTCCTTCTGTACACAGTTATCTCAATGCAACACAATATCCGCACCATTTTATTTATTTAAAAATAAGAAACGCCAACAGCTTAGGTATCTACACATTGTTTTAACGATACAGATAAGTTCTGAAAACCTAGACGAATATATATATTATATATATTCTATTCACTAAACGTCCACCATCTTTGCAATCGCCTCTAATCATAATGAAAGGCATGAGCATTTATCAGGGCTATTTATGTATAAGCTCACAGCAATCGTCTATGCTATCTATTGTTTACTAAATTATCAATTGTGCTGTTACGTTAAACGGTAGCTAGACAATGCGTTATAAAAATTAAATGTAGGTCATATTATAATATACCTCGTGTGTTCATAAGTCTTGAGACACAGTAAAACTAAAATATTTTTGGAGCTAAGTTGAGTATTCATTTATTGGATATTAAAATTAAAACTACTGACATCTAGATCTGTATTTAAAAATAAATCATTCAAAATGGCTGCCTTTGCATTCAATGCAGGCCTTCAAACGCGTGCGCCATTCATCTATGGCGGCACGAATCTTTTCAATGGGAATCCGTTTCGATTCTTTAATAAGGGCTCGCTTGAGAGAATCCAGATTTGGGTGAGACTTTCTGCATGCCCTCAGCTCCAATTCCGTCCATAAAGAATAATCCAAAGGATTCAAGTCAGGGCTTGACGAGGGCCAATCTTCACTCCGAATGAAGCCTGGCAAATTGGCCTCCAGCCAACGTTGGGTAGTCTTAGCTTTATGGGAGGGAGCAGAGTCCTGTTGGAAAACCCAGTATTTTCCAGCGAATAGCGTATCATTTAATGGTTTAACCACCGCTTCCAATATGTCGGTTTGTTAATTTTGTGCCTTCACCTTGACGCCTTGCTGGCAAAAATGAAGCGAAGTGACCCCCTCGTAGGAAACACCCCACCAAACCATCACACTTGCTGGATGATGAGTGCGCTGGATATTGCGTACAGATGGCTGGACGTCCTTTGAACTTCTGGCGTAAACCTTATTGTTCTGCCGGTTAAACTTTTCTTCCACCGTGAAGATCTTTTCATCGGTAAACAGGATATTTTTTGGATCGTGTCTCTTCAATAGGTTCCGACATCGTTCCAGTCGCAATTTACGAAGACGCTCGTTTAAATAATGCACTTTCCTTCGACTGTAGGCCTTTAGTTTAAGATCATATTTAAGTATCCTGTTCACCGATATTCGCGAAATGTTGGTCTGCAGAGCTAATTTCTTTTGAGTCCGGCAAGGGTTGCGACGAATTCGCTCTCTGATTACTTTGATGTTGGCGGGCGTCCTTACAGACCGCGGGCGGCCACATCTTCCACGGTCTTCTAAAGAGCCGGTCTCCTTGTACCTCTTTATGGTATAATACACAAAGTTCCGACTACATCCCAAACTTTGGATTTCACTAAAAACTTGCATTGGTTTTTTTCCTGCTTGAAACAGTGAAATTACAGTCGCACGCAAATCTTTTGTTGGCGCCATTTTCACGGAGAATGAAACAAATATTCAAATGTATATTTTTTCTGATTCAAAACATTCGAAATTTAAAATTTTAAAAGTTTAAAAAAGGTTGCATGAATTACTTTCTTTTTAAATTATTTAAATAAGTTCGTCTCAAAACTTATGAACACACGAGGTATATATGCAATAATCCTGTATTATAAATACTGTTCTCTGTATTGAAAAGTAAAAAAAACACCCAATAGCCACAAGACCATAGTCCGGAGCCTGACTCCACTCTAGGATAAAGAGCCTATTTAATCCTAATAACCGTCGTACGCCTAGTTTTTCCTTAAAAATCTATCAAATGTTGACACATTTTATATCCATACTACGAGTACTATTATAAACGCGAAAGTTTGTGAGGATGGATTTTGTTTTGTTACTCTTTCACGCACAAACTACTGAACGGATTTTGATGAAACTTTACAGTAATATAGCTTGTACATCAGAATAACACATAGGCTACTTTTTATCCGGGTACCACGCGAGCGAAGTCGTGGGCAGAGGATAGTATCATCATCATAGTAGGGCAGAGGTTAGTATAAATGTCATCATCATCTTCAATCTGTAGGAGTCCACTGGTCCATAGGCCTCCCCCGAAGAGTGCCATGACAAACAATCTTGGGCCGTTACTATCCTCCAACTTCCCGCAACCTTAACGATGTCATCGGTCCATCGGGTGAGGGGCCTTCCTACACAGCGTCTCGTCCGGTTCTTGGTCACCGTTCGAGAACCTTCCTTCCCCTGCGGTTTTTAGTTCTACAAGCTTTACGGCCTGCCCATTGCCACTTTAGCTGGCTAATTCTAATAGCTATATCAGTAACTTTAGCTCTTTTACAAAATCCCTTGTTTCGGGCTTTATAACGTATCGAAACTCCGAGCATAGGTCTTTCTATATCCTGATGCACGACCTTAACCTTATGTATGTGTATTTGTCGCAGATGGATTGCTTAATTAGCTGTACATAACCGCTAGAAAACATTTTTTTTGCTATTTTACAAAAAAGAGCTGTTTTCTAATCCGGCGTATAGACGTCCAGCCAGATTGTAATACGGATAAACAAAGCGTTTCGCGTGCGGCTACACATTGTCAGCCGCATTGGAGCACAAATTTGTAATAAAAAAAAAACATAAGAACCTAACCTCTTTAAGATGGCTTGACATTGGCAGTCTTTTTGTTGATCGTATTGCAATGAGATTAGCGGTTATTATCCATCTATGATATATGCAATATTATGAATCAAATTGTATTTATATATCTTACAATATATATATTGTAGTGTAGGTACATTAGTACCTAATAATTATGTAATTGAGTTGATAGTCTTTACTGGACACGCCACACCATCATTTTGCACGTCTAGGATGACTGGTACAGAAGGCTTTAGCATGAAGTCTTCCTAGCGCTAAACTGTTTATGCGGAAGTTTTAAATAAATAAATGTTAATTTCATATTGTAAAAACGGGAATTTTCACGTACTGCACTGTCGGTGAAGGCACCGACTAAGTTTCGACTCATTCCGAGAGTCTTCATTAGGGTGAGTCTTCGTCGCGCCGTGCACTACGACGCGGAAGGAGAAAGTCGCAACCACTCACCCTGATGAAGACTCTCGGAATGAGTCGAAACTTAGTCGGTGCCTTCACCGATAGTGCAGTACGTGAAAATTCCCGTTTTTACAATATGAATAGTCAAGTTCACGATAGTTTTTGGAATAAAAATGTTAATTTGTATAAATTATCTCTCATACCTAGCAGCATGCATTGCTTCAGTTAGTGTGGTGTCCGGGGCGGGGTCACGGCGCCGCGGTTCGGGCGCGATCTGCGCGTACGTGTCCGAACCTTCGCCCACGCTCGCCTCTTCTATGGCCGCGTACATCTCATCTGGAAAATCAAAATACTTATAAATAGATAGATAACCATTCATTCAAACTACTAGCTGTGGCACGGCTACTCTCGGCCCGACACACAGCGTCGCATCGACCGTCGCGCTATTACTTCTTTTGCTCGGGTCATAAAGGACGTAGCGTGATGTTAAATAGCCGATAACCTAATCTGACTGGTGCAGTTCCAGATATCAGAGCGTTAATTATTAGTATAATTGAACTAGCATACACCCAGACCCGAGAAAACTATTTGCAGATCATACAAACATTTGCACCGCGGCGGGAATCGAACCCGTGAACTTCTGCGGCTCAGGTGGACCTTAGCCCACTGCGCAGAGGTAGTCGCAATCAACTTTTACTTGCCTCACTTTTCGCGCATTTATCAATGAAAATGCTTGCACTAAGCTTGGGCTGTTGAGAAAAAGATTTAAACGTCTTACGTATCGACAACTGTCCGCATTAATAGCTCTTAAGTATTACACATACATACTTATAGTTACGCCTGTTTTCCGGAGGGGTAGGCAGAGACCACGGATTTCCACTTGCTACGATCCTGGCAATACTCTTTCGCTTCATTCATCCTCATCACATTCTTCATACAAGCTCTATGGTTTAGTGGACTCTTGGCATTTCTCAAAATTATATCATGAGCGTATAAATAATGACATCGACGATTTCTTGGGGTTTTTCGTATTCTCCTTGTTTCCTAACAGGTGCAGGTTGTTCCTATCTAAGTTTTTGCTTATGTGACTTTAGTAGGTGAACATCAAATAAATAATAGTTTAAGTAAGTTTTATTAAGTAGTAGTAATGCTTTAAGTAATTATTAGTAGACTGGGAATTAAGAGCCGTGGTGGTCCAGTGGGTCTACCCCGACTTCCGATCCGAAGTTCATGGTATTCAAAGTACCGAATAGACTTTTTCACTGAAAAAATATAGGCGCAAAACTAGCATTGATCCGTCTCTTTTACTCCCATTAAAATGCTTTGATCTTTCGTCTCATAAGGACCGAGCTCTGTGACCTAAGTAGCGTAGAATAAGTATAAATAGACAGGGTAATTACTGATAATCAATTACCTTCATTAAGGTTTACCTGAATCATCTGACACGGTGGCATAGTGTGCCTGGGAAGGCGGCTTACTGCTTTGTGCCCGGATATTGCTCAGCGGTTCGCGAACTGATATACTCGTATAGCCCTCTGAAAATACAATATTCATTAGTACTGGACGGAATAGTTGAAAAATTTAGACGCACTGAAAAGCGTGTTTGCATGGTACTAATATATTATGTATGGGTTTGATACCTATGGTAATATTAATCAATCAAGAGTTTGAACGCGGAAAAGGGAGTTCACACACATACATACGCATGGTAATATTGCCTAATGAGGCAACAACGGCTTTATAAAGATTTTCAAACAATTGGTTAACTAAACACTGCTTTGTCGCTTTCGATATGTGTCATTTGAAATTCAACAGAAGAAAACAAAACACTGGTAAGGTAAACAGCTTTTTTTAAATCTTTATAAGTAAGGCGTTTAGTTTGTAACATACCTAATTTACTTGAATAATATTATAAGGAAATCTTGAGAGCATCTATTGCAGCGCCCATGCGGCGATAAAATCTATCTAAGAGTCATCCATGAGCCACACAAAACGATTGCACAAACCTGCATTTAATTGGTTCGAGATAAATGGTAACGGGTAAACACAAAAATCCATCCGCGGGAAAAGTGTTTGTAACATCTGCAAATATTTAACTCGGGTCTGGGTGTTTTCTATTTATAATATGTATGATTTACAAAAAAAAAAATGTATATACGTAGTATTATCAGTCATGTAGTTTCCATAATACAAGCTCTTCTTATTTTTGGGTTTAGATGATGTGGTGTGAAAAATGTCTAGCATTATTTATTTATTTGTATAATAAGTTTAAGAGCAGCGAGTGCTTGTATTACATGCATTTGTTTCTCGTTGCAGAATAGTGAGATACTGCCAATACCATTATTAATTAACGATAATGTTTTGATAAGTACTACACAGACCGGACATAGGTACAAGATTGCAATAATTTATTTCGATTGAAATACGTAGACAGTAAATTCTGATTTTTAAGTCTTATCAGAACAAAATAAATATATCGAATCTGCGATTACAATCATTAGATCTTTAATTACTTACACAACGAACATTCTTGTTTTTTTATACATTATTTTGGAGGTAAATAAGCATACGCTTCACAAGAGGTTGCCGTCATCAATTGAAATCTGCGATGCCTGCTACCTTTGTTCGGTTAAGGGCAGATCAGTTTAGGACAGATTCTGAATATGGCAGATTCGGTTTAAGACAGAAGTTCAATGAAATATAAATATGTTAGGTACTTAGTTTTCCAGTGAAAGATAAATTTATTTATCTATCTTGATATTTATTAGTTTCCTTCTTCAGAAATTGCAGAAGTTGGTTCAATTTTGGTTTTAAAGGATAACGGTTGTTTAGTCGCTCATGCCATCCCTTAATAGGATTTTTAGGGCAGGTACGTAGGAGACAAGTAGAAAACTTCGTGAATTTCATCGACACCTATATAATTCAAATCGGAACATGTATAACCACATGCTGATAAGCGGCAGTAAACTATTTATCCGATTTTTAAAAAATCGCCTAAGTCAAAATTCATGTAGTAATTTATATCACAAGGATCACTTTGAAATGTCGATTATCTACTGCATGTTCCTATATTTAATTTTATGCGGCAGACGTGCCGAGCCCAATTCCATTTCAGTCTGGCGGCTATATTTAGAGGATTTTGAAGATATAAGTAACCTTACTGGCTGAATCGGTGGAGTCCCCGCTGAAATGCACGGGTGTGTCTGTGTTGGGTCGCGGCGAGGGCGGCGTGATGTACGGCAGCTCCTGACTCGACGGCAGCTGGCCACTGATCGCGACAGACGCCGATATCACCACGGATTCTGTAATATTGTAATATTAGGTGTACCTAAGTTCGGTACTGCACCGGTGCGTTCCTTTAGGAAATCTCAGGGCACTTTGAATGCGCCCGGGTTTTAGTGAGTCCTCGAATAACGAAAGCTTGACATAACCCTACACACTCAATGTGGTAGGGTACTTATCTGATAACTGGATTCCACTTCGACACAAAAAAAGAGGCTGTCGTGCTAAGAACTGATGGCCGGAGGGGTAATCGCAGGACCTTTTGCGTCTCAACCAGTGTACCCAGCAAGACCCATGAAACCCAAACCGAGGCCAACATGCCTTTTTTTGGCGACACTTGATAAGAGCCTGTATTATTCCACAATTGAATTTTACCTGGGCTGCTAGACAAATACCTCACGCTTAGTTTTCCTTTCACGCTAACGCAAATGCGTCTAAAAAAACTGGGCACGGTACATCTCTAAGGCTCATGTAATTTCCATACAAATCATCTTTCCGCAGGCGTTAACGCCAACAGAAAGTGGTTGTTATCTAAGTTGTGTTTGGTCTGTACGTGCTTTGTACGTGATAGAGCACTACCTCATATTTAGCGAAAGAAAAATATAGTAGGTCTATATTTAGAGCACTATATTTACTATGTTACCTGCAGCTGACTGCCCAGCTTCTCTGTGATCTATTTCTGATTCGCCTTCCGATCTCTGATCCGGGGTTATTTCTACAGTTCTGCAAAACATACACATGTTAAATAACACTTCAATATTTTAATTGGATTTTATTTTAACTAGCAGGCAACTGATATCTGGAACTGGTATTTTATCATGCACACTATAGGTACCCCTGCCCAGTGCCGTGTTAGAGTTTCGAACATGGCCTACGTTGTTGTGCGGATTAAAAGTGCATGTGATTTGTCTTCATATTTTCAGTTTTTAAGTCAGACGACATCGTCAACGTGGCCGGACAACTATGGATGAGGGTATCACAGAGAGCTAGAACCTCTGTGCTACCCTGCTGAGTTAAAACATGTCTCAACGGTGACCGTTTCGACATATTGTTAAACTCAACATAAATTCTCAGAACCGGAGGGAGTGGCGTATTATTGAGGCATATACCCCACAGTGGGTGCTAAAGGGCTAGTATACATTTTTAAGTTCATGGAAATCAGTTGCATGCTGCTGTAACATTTTTTTTTTTAATTATCGTTGATTAAATATGTTTTGCTTTAATCATCACAAATTCTATTAAGATCTATTGATTTCTGCAATATATGTGGCGACTCGATCGACAACGATAACATCAATAGCGTGCGCGCGGTCCCATCTCTAGTGCGGGAGCGGCCATGACAGGAACAAGGACCCTGGGGTGAGTTGATCAGTCTCATCCACTTAGGATGAGACTGATCAGCCCCGTGGAAGATATTCCCCTTTGCAATGGAGGACACAGTCCCAACCATGTTCGCCATATTGGGTACCCCGATTTATCGTCAACAATAACATCGATAGCGTGTGCAGTGCCCCAAAAGCACGTTTCATTGCTTATGCTTAGCGCTGATCTTTTCACAGTTCGTTCTTTAACTGTCTGATACTCTGAATACTCTAGAATAAGACATCTCTGAAATTAAACTTACATGTTGTGAGTTTCATTCTGCACTTTAGCGTAGGCATGCTCGTAAGGATGATCTCGACTTGTAGAGGGCACGGCTACCGCCTTGTTACCTGGCGACAAGCAAACAGATAACAATGATAAATCACGACAATCTGATTAATTCCTAGTAGCGGCACTTTTATTAGCGGATTTGATTCATATGTAATATCAAAGCAATAGATTAAATCTAATTAGCGTGACAAATAGATGCACGGTAGCTATAAAAATTAGGTACGAGGAAATAATTAGGGATTTTTTGTAAATATGTGCAAAAACAGAATTTATCTGATCAGATATACCTAATGACGGATGGCTTCGACAAAATGGTCGCAGGGTTACTCGGCCGGTAGAACATCTCGATCTAATCAAACGTACATTGTGTCCGTGATTAGATTGGTATCTTAAAGCTTAGGAATTCGGTACTGACTACAAGAAACTGGTTTTAGTAAATTGAAACCTATGATCATGTTTTCACACTGGTTTTCCGCTGGCTGAAGTAAAAATTAAAAATTTACTCAATTGAATGAACTTTTGAATGACAAAAGATATTCAATCTAACGCGTTAAAAATAATACTAATATTATAAACGTGAAAGTTTGTGAGGATGGATGTTTGTTACTCTTTCACGCAAAAACTGCTGGGGGGCTAGACAAATACCACTTTCTGTTGACGTTAACGCCTGCGGAAAGATAAAATTGTATGAAAATGTCACGTGACATTTCCGCAGCAAACGTCATTTCCATACAATTTTATCTTTCCGCAGGCGTTAACGTCAACAGAAAGTGGTATTTGTCTAGCCCCCCTGAACGGATTTTGATGAAACTTTACAGTAAATATTACTTATACATCAGAATAACACATAGGCTGCTTTTTATCCGGGTACCACGCAGGCGAAGCCGTGAGCAGAAACTAGCGTGTTATAATTTAAGCAATTACTCTTATATAGAAAAACATTCGAAGGACCTCGGCTTAACCACTAAAGCATACCACAAGGAAGTATATTCTCGGCTCTATATTGTTGTAAAACTACAATAAATGATAGAAGAAACCTGTACCTCAATAATTTATAGGACAGTTGGTACTTGCACCTTTATTTATTCAAAGCTATTACGATGATCAAGGTTTGCTTGGCTAGAACATAAATAAACATTATTCAATTCATTCCATGACGAAGTAGGTACCTAGTAGAATGACCAATATAATAGATGCTTAATACCATAAATAGGTACAGTCACCAACATAAAAACACGGCTCTTTCTTAGGTGACAGAAGTGGCAGGTTTACTCCTAAAAACTTAAAAACTTCTGAAAAACGTGATTATCAATCCGTTCACTACGAAATATGTTTTAAAAAATGACTTGAATTTGGAAACATTTCTAAATCCCGATTTCTGAATGAAAGTTTATGTTTCGATTACATTTGTGTTTATTTAAATGTAAACTGTTACATAGTTGTCGCAAAAAAACCACAGATTTATCGAGAAACATTCCTTCGATTGAAATTGATTTTGTTTTTACTTGGGCCTAATCATAAAAACATAGAATTAGCATCAATAGTACAATGGTCAGCCTTATCACTAGGAATGGTTTAATTACCTTAATCTGTATCTGTGCTTAGAGTGTCGGGAGTAGTCTTATTTTCACCTAGTTGAGTTGAATACTTTAACGATCATATTTTGTGGTACAAGCTATATTTGGAACATGAGTTGTGGCTGTACCATTAACTGGTATATTTATTGTACAATATAGCATTATTGTACAATAAATATGCGCTGCTATTGTTGTTATTAAAATGAGACGTGTGTCAGGCCTGTAACTATTTAAGCGTGAGTCCTTCACGCATCAACCTATTAGCATATTTGAAGAATATCCTACTAATATAATTTTAAAATATACATACTGGTTTCAAGCAAAGCGTGTGCTACATTTTACGAAGGTATTGTTAATGGCCTACATAAACTTCATTGATATAAGCGTTGGCCTGCGAAAACTGACAGATCTTTATCAACAGGTCAGCAAAAAGGTCTTTCTTTAGTCCTAAACAGTGCAATTCGTTAATATTTAACTATAAGATACGAGCTTCGCCCACGTTGTACACTGATAAAATGTAGCCTGTGTTATTTAGGTAACGAACTATACCCATTCCAAATTTCATGTAACTAGGTCTGGCACAATGCATAAGTTGCGCCATGCGTAAACAATTTTTTTTATTTTATTTTTTTGCAAAATTTTAAAACCACGACGTGTATTTTGTTGTCTATTGCAGCGCCCCCTGTGACTTGTGGTTATAACACCTATCGAAGAACCATCCTTGAAGTCATAATTTTCCGAATAAGCTGTTCAAGCTGTCTTGGGCAGTTTTTTCCCGGGTGAATATCTGTGACTCTTGATTTGATAGGATACCTTCATCTATATTAACTGTGGCATATATTTCCGACGCAGTATCGCCACTGTCATGTCTCCCGACCGGATATGGAATCTCTGGCAGGCTTCGTTGACTGTTCTGGGTTGACGCCCTACAAAATAAAATAACAAAATAAATCATTATAAAAATAGGATTAACCCGTCCACCCCATATAAACTCCACCGAAATACTGATGGATACTGGAAGTTATTAATATTAATACTATCAATAACTATGTACCTGAATACAGCATTGAGGAAAAGGCGTAAAATATGTTACGTAGTTATAGCCTTTTTGCGCAAAAGGTAATATTAAATGTTCAGACGAATTGGTACTAAAATCTTCGTGGTAGCATTAATATTGTGCATGTGACACGCAAATCGTCGGTTGTAAATTACTGTCTGTTATTTTCTATAGACGAGGAGTTCCTATTGAGCGTGGTAAGATAATAGGAATCTCAAGAAAGCATCATTTTCTGCCATAGCTGAGAAGTTTTATTCAACAAAACTTTTCTGCTGCATTTTAATGAGCATTTTCATTTTCATCAACTTCAATAATGGATTTTTGAAAAACGGTACAGTCAGATGAAATAATACAAAAATAAGTAAGTGTTCTACATTTCCCATATGGAGTAATTGCCCCAAAGTTAGCATTATTATTTTAATAAAATGGAACTCGAAAAACAAAACTTCTTAACAACAAGAGGTTTTCCTAAGAATTCAATTATTTTCCATACCCTGTATGATGCACATTGGACCCCTAAATTGGCGATTAATTAATAATGTAAAAATATTATTACATAGTTCACACTATATGGAAGGTAAACAAAAAAAACATCAGGTACTAGTTAGTAATTATTTATTTAAATAACTTGGTCACCTGAGTAGTTACTCAGGTGACCAAGTTATTTAAATAAATAATTAAAGAGCTCCATTTTTCTTGCTGGCTAAAAGTCATTAAATACTGTTACTTTAAAAACACTGAAATTTTTCACTTATCACTTAGGACATAATAACATCAGCCAACATGCAAAATTTATTGGAAAGAAAAATAGCAAATTTATATTCTTCTACCTAGAGATGTTAAAAGATTAATTTTCGTTGTTATTTTTACTAACTATTGTAATAAGCTGTCATATTGGTGTTAGATTCCATTTTGAGTATGTTAAACAATGCAATTAAGTCTAAAACATATAAAATTAGCAACATATGGGTTAATATAGTTAAGTTTCTACATTGCCAGCCCAAAGAGTTAAGGGAGTCTAGATCTAGGGCATGCTCGGTCTAAGACAAACCGCTTAACGGAGGCTGGTGTGGTGGGTGTCGGCGACGGGACCTCCTCATCAAAACGTATTTTGACCACACCGGCCGTTCCCACCAACTCACTTCTGTTAAAAACACACATTTTATAAGATTGTGTTCTGCTTACATTAGAGACGTCTTAAGATATGCTAACTAGATGCTATACAAAAAGTTAACCTGTGGTTGACTTTTCTATTTATTGACATTATGTTCTAAAAATTTAGAGGAACTGAACAAGCTCTAGAATGGTTGAGCATGTCGCAAAAGCTTAGATATGTCTCTGACTATGTGTCTAAAGTAGGCCTATAATGCACAACTCCACTAGTAAGCACTGTAGCGCCTGCACAAGGTCCCTATTGTATTTCAAATTTAAAGTCTTCTCTACAGCATTTGCTGTGGTAGCACACATTCAGCTCTTTCCATTTTTATTATATAGCTCTTGTCAATAGTGGTCTGGCTATCTGTCTGACTACCTCTTCATCACCAGAGCAGTGTCAAAAGAATATAAATTTTATAATTTGTGTTAGCAACTAAGTGTGCTAACACAAATTACAAAATTTATATTACTCTTAACAAATCCAATCTACTAATTCAGAATGTTCAAATGTCTACAAATTCAAATTTCAGAGCTAGAAGCAATTTCTGTGTTGCTTGTGCCTGAGGGGTGTTATAAGTTTGAAACCTATGTATGAAGTGTGGGGGGTGTGTGTTTCTATTTCTGTGTGTGACATCATAGCTCTCAAATGACTGATTAAAACCATTAACCGTAAGATAGAAAAAATTACAAAACTTTCATCAGATCCAACGTCCAACATTATTTTTTTATTTTTATTACAAGTAAATATTGGGCTTAGGGGCTGTGTCACCCACAGCTTGCAAGACCATTATATTCAAACAAATGAAATGAGTCACACAAGTTAAATAAACAGTGTTTCTATAAACAATGTTGATTATTGCATAGAAATATGCAAGAACATTTAGAAAAATATCTATAGACAACTCTGAAAAAAAAAATTGGTTGAATGTCAGCTTAACAGAGATTCTATGCTGAGTTGGTTTAACAGTCATTGTTTCAACAAGTTTTTAACATATATATTGTACCTATTTAGTTGTTTTCTTAACCTAGTCCTGAGTCCTGAGAATAAGTACCTGACATAATATTATTTTAAAACAGATAAACAAATTTATTACTATTATTATTAGTAACTTGGCATTGTGGCTGTTGTAGTGGTTTTCGATATCTACTTTAAAATACATAATACAAAACTGCATAGTTTGTTTGTAAATAGGTGAACAGATGTGAAATATTTTCTTAGTTGTTCTTCTTCAATATGACACCAGTTTTTTTATCATCCTGGGTTAGGTCAGTGTATCTAAGCAGGTTGAGGTACAGCACCCTGAAAAAGGCCACTGTGACCAATATTCCTGATGCACAACATGATGTCAGGACCCATCTATATGTGTTTGCCCTAAGTTCTTTGTTCGATTGTTACCATTTAACTACGAAACAGCATATCAGATAGTAATCTGGTTTTTAGTCCCAGGTTTCAAAGTTTTGCAAAAATGCCTTGTTTTTACTGAAGTAGTGCTTGTTGAACAAAACATTGCACTTATACAAGCAATACTACTTATTCATGTACTTAGAACCATGAAAAATTTTGCAAACAGCCATTAATTATTGACATAAATGCCAGTGACTAATTTACTGCCATTATTTTATATGTGAACATTTAAATGAGGGCCTAAATGAGATGATTCTAAAAAGGATATAATTGGATCCAGTTTATTAACAGAACTTTCTTTACTCTGGATCAAGTTCTAGTTAGAAATATACTAATCTAGAAAGTACTTACTTCTGATTAGAGTTTTTGCATCCACCACAAACACAGGCGGCGAGGGTTGTTACGAGGGTGATAAGCACCCCTAAACTCAACGCTATTTCAATGAATGTAAACATTTTAGAGTTCCTTAACAAACAGCAGTGCATTAAAACACCGCAAAATAACTCATCCCAAAACACATTAGGTGACCCCCTTGAAAACAAACTCGCGAAGTACAAAACTTTCTTCCATTTGAGTAAAAAGTGAAGATATGTAGGGCGATATATGTACACTCATAGACGTACAACCAGAACAGTCCGTGATCGCTTTTTCCTCAGATTGACTGATAAAATATTGCTTAACAAATTCTAAAAACATATAAGTAACTATTTTTCGAAAAATTATGTCCACAAAACACAACCAACCAACTTAAATCCAATTATGAATCAAACCCACAGACTAGATCAAACAAATCAATCCTATTTGGAGCAGTGTTGCCAACCCTATCTTAGAGAAAAACAAAATACCGGGTCCAAAATAAACTGTAGGAAACTGTTATGAATAAAAACCGTAAAGTCTAGTTGTTATTTTCAATAGTAATGATATAAAAATATAAGAAGGAGTTATATGATAATCAAACTTTTTTTAAGATTAACGAAATAAACTTGGAAATAAATCACATGTAAAGTCATTTTTGTTCCGTGTTGAACCGTGTTCTCCAATAATGGAGAACACGGTTCGTAACGGGTACTAGGTCCCCGAGCAAGTGGATCAGCTCGATGGAATATCTTTCCCTTTGCAAATGGAGGACACACCCCAACCGTGTTTTTATACTTATATAACATATTTATTTGGAACTTTCACCATCTACAATCTCATTTTCATCTTGCAAATTGATTGCTTATGTTAATTTACCGTTTTATCTTTATTTTTATCGTTCATATTTTTGTTGAAGCTGAGTGTGTTGTTAAGGACTACGCAACAAATAAAATATATTATGGGGTTAGCAAATTAATTAAAGAACTAGATTTGGAGGCCTTAACTAAAAACGATTTCTATATGACTGTAAACCTATAAGTAAAACTGTAGGGCTGGCTACCCTGATTTGGATAGACACTGTATTGTTTATACGATCATGGAAATCACGACAGTGGAATGTATAGCCAATAGTAGGGGGTACAACGGTACTCGTAGTTCTTGACAGCCACAACACAGGAAGCCCTAGTGTGAAGCCATAGTCAGGACTATGTTCCTGTTTTGTATTTATTTATTTTCTTATTTGACAAAATATAAGTTTCCTATTGAAGGAAGCAGTTGTACAGTACAGCTGTTTTTCAGATTAAACACATATTTATGTGGCATTTGCGAATTTTCCTTGTTAAATAATTTAATAAATAAATAGTACATTTCATGGTCGTGCATTATCAGGCCTTGCGTTCCTTGAGAATAAATGGACAGGGCCGACCGGGGTGCAGCGCGGGCAACTTAGTAGTCATGTTAACGCATAATGTTATTTGCTACATACATATATATATATATATATATATATTTGCGCCGGCCGCACGCGCTATATATATATATATATATATATATATATATATATATATATATATATATAGCGCGTGCGGCCGGCGCATGAGACTCTGGCACTGACTTACCGGATAGATAAGACCAAATAATTTAATCTGTGCTTACCGGCATCACAGATATTATAATACAAGCCGGCATGTTCTTTGACAGGTAATAATTTAGTTTGTGGTGAATGGAATTAGTTAATTGAAAGTGCAACGGAAATTACGGAAAAGGCTAGACAAGACAAAGCTACGAAATCTTCAATAATACAATCTTGTTTGATCAGCTTCGTGGTTTAAATAATCTTCTATGCGTGTATAGTGTGTTCTGTGATGATAACCTTTCGAAATGGAAGCTAAGAGTGAAATATTTTCTCAAAGACTGATTGTTGCCGTCCTATGGAATATTGGACTGCAGATATTACTCGCCGTTGTGCTAATTTTTTTAATCCAAGTAAATTTCCTGCACCCAATAGATTGGATTACATCAACTCTGGATGACATATTTGGCTGGAAAATGGGATTAAACATATTTCTTCTTGGAACAGTATCATTTTTCCAAGCTTATATTTATGGAAGCTACTATATGATGCCCTTACCCAAGTATTTTACAAGATTTACAATGTTTCTGAACATGTTCTCAATACAAAATTCAATTTTTGGTGTTTTGTATGCTCTGAGTGGATATTTTACCATGGGTCTTTATTCCTCGCTAGCTAAAAGTGATTACAACAACTTGAAAAAGAATTGTGAATTCTCAGATGGTCAATGCCTCATGGAACAAAGTCTTTTCTTGCAGTTCGGAGGGATGTGGATGGGATTGTACTATTTTTTGAATGTACACATTTTTGGAAAATCAATACTCCTTTTCCCACACATATACCAAGATAAGTTTCAACAAATAAAGTTGGCTATTAATAATATTCTATCATCAGGCTTCAAGAGCTCTATTATGCCAGTGTTGTATTATTGTGTATTTTATTGTATATGGGGCAGCAAACCAAGAAGTATTGTTTCTGATGTGTTTAGCCTGTATTTGGAAGACCCTCCTTTAGACAAAGTTGTGAATCTAATTCGCTCTGGCATTTGGATTGGACTTTGGTTATATACTAGTTTGTTCTTTGTGTCCGTGTACACAATGAGAACAGTTTTCAACATAATTCTAACAGAACCTATGAAGTTTCCCATTGTATCAGATACCAGTCTGACTCTACATAAGGCATTGGCCCAGAGATCACAGTTCAATGGATATCTAGGAGCTCAGGATTTGAGAATCATGTCAATGATTGACCCTTGTAGAAGACAAGACATTTTCACACTGTCTCAACCTGGTGGACACCCCAGAAACTGGAATAATTTACTTGAAGAGTGTTTGGGTATCATCAATGATTATAATAAGGAGTTGGATACTATCAATGGTGACGGAAAGCAAGTGGAAATTGACAAATCAAAACAAAGCAAAATTGACAATGTATCTCCCAATGTTGGTTTATCTTACAATGGTAAACTGAGGAATATGGCACAGTCACCAAAGATTCTTGAACTAAAAGATCACAATAAAAACAAGGTGGAAGATACTTTTGCTAATGCTGCTAGAGAAGAGTTCAACATGTTCCTACAAAAGCTATGCCAGAAACCTGGCATAAGTTATTTATTTGGAGAGCTGACTGATACTAAATTGAAGTTCCTTTTGTCTCAAGCTCAGCCAGTGATGTGGACTTGTGAAGGCCTGGCATTTATTGCAGCAGCATCATTAAAGGAAGATAGATATGGAGTGGTACAAACAGATTTGCCTTTGTTGTTATCAACACTTATAAATCTCAAACAGAATTTAGATAAGCTGTCAAAACCTGGTCTAGTACCAAGAAAGCAGATACTTAATGACAGTTTTGCTATTAAAATGAAGTCTAACTTGATCTCATCAGTGAAGAGGAGTATTTATAAAATAGTTATCACTTTTTCCAAATATATTCATGAAATTCCTTTGGACTCTGATGTTCAAATTGCCATTCAACCGTATCTGTTATGTAAAGAAGTTTGATTATTTAATTGTGTAAACTTAGTTTTAATAAACATCTTTTGTATTTTTAGATAAAAACTGGTATTTTTCTATTAAAAATAAAACCCAATCTCATATAACAATTATATATTATTAAAATTCTAACATTACATTAAGTACTAACATCACAAAATATAAAAATTAATGGACTATCTGAAAGCACATGTAAAATGGCTAGTTTTAAACAACATGTAACATCAACCTTCTACTAACTAATTTGACAACATTGAGAAGAAAAGCTAATAAACACTGACTAGAGATGTGAGTGTCGGTTTTCATAGTGTTTTAGAGATACTAATTCCAATCCATTAGTGAGTTAAAGTTTTTTGTCTTTTAGATTGCATCTACGAAGCTTTAGACGCAGCGTAGCGCGCCTACTAGTGACGGATAGAGGAGTTTCACCATGGCATTATTGTGTATAGATCTTGGATGTCTTATCGGAATTGAAGGCATGATTTTTTGTATCCTTTTAAGGATAAAAAAAAGGAAAGCCTATGTCGAGCAGTTGCCTTCCCCCTGCCTATACTTTGGCCTAAAGCAGAGTGTCTTCATCGCGAAGATCGCTGCTTAGCAGTAGAGACCGCTGGCTCGCCGCGCCAAGCAGGGCCGTGCGCTCAGCCGACGATGTAGCTGACTCGCAGCTCAGTGAGGCTGTGGAAAACAAGATTTTTAATGAATTGTAAGAAACTGACTTGAGGAAAGAAAGCATTAATTTAATTTAAAGATTCTTTAAATAAAGAGATGTGCACACAGGAGCTTGGTTGAAGCCTACTGGACTGAACAGGGGATTTTGAGTTTCGATGTCCAAGACAGCCATCGCTGCTATGACGAGGCTATATCGATGATGATGATGATTGATAGCGTGTACACTCATCATAAGCGTCCTTTAAATAATAATTAGGTAGGTACCTACCTATTTAGTGAAGATGGCGACCCACTAAGCGTTCCGGAGCGTAAATGATTAAAATCCCCTTCTGCCTATTTTGGCGCTTAGAACAACACTATATTATGACTTGCTGTACATCAAAACACAGAACCACAACACCGTGGTTTGATAATTCGAGTTGACTACATTAGGTATTGGATCTTAGGGAAAGAAAAATAGACTCAAAGTTTAGACGACAGAAGCGTCAAGAATAAATCAATTTATCCCGCAGCGGTTCTCAGTCCTGCCCATTGACACTTCTTTCGTAGCAGATAGAATATTGGGTATGGCAGTTAGAAAGGTCAAAAGGTTAAGAGATAGGAGAGAAGAAAGACAAGACGAAATTTTATATAGTTAGTTAGGTCAAGAAGAGAGGAGACACTACAGGCAAGGAATGATAGTGCAAAACCGGTAGCAAGAGCAGACAACGATCTTGTGTTGGGAAAAGACAGCAAAAAGACAGAAATAAAATTCACGTGGTTTGGTATTTATTACGATTATACCACGTACCTACTTTACTACTCTCTGTGTCACATCTATAGAGCGTGGTTGCAGACGGTGCTCATGAGGAAGGACCTCTAAATGATCAACGAAATAATAGCAAAGTATGTATACAGTAGTGTAGATACTTGTTCTTTGCCTTTTACACGGTATAGTCGTAATAAATCCTAAAACGACAAAAAATATTTCTGTACCTATTTTGTTTGACTTTTGGAAACCAAACGAATTGTTGTTTTCTCTTTAGTAGACAAATGTGGTGCTCATGCTAAGTCTGCAGATAAAGGCAGAAAGGTGAAGACAGACAAGGGCAGACAGTAGGGAGATATCTGGCGATTGCGGTACATACGAAGCGCGGTTTACCGTCGGGGCTGGCGTGCGGCGTGGCGCTGCTCGTGCGCTGGCCGGGCGCCTCGGGCGACGCCAGCGCCGCGCGGCACGACCCGCCCGGGGACTCCGTCATGGACGCTTGAAGGCTGTAGCTTTCTCTGTAGAATAAACAAAGTTCTTTAATCATTATTATTTTCAGCTTGCGTTGTCCCATTGCAGGGCAAAGGCCTCCCTATCTCCTCTCCATCCTTGATCCTAGGCTATTTGATCTAAGACAATCCTTAAATTAATCCCGTCAAATGCCGTTAATGAGTCGGGTCTGCCGCTAAGTTATCTACCACCATTAAGAGCCCACTCGTTAGCTGTTCTTGCCTAAAGGTCGCTGGGCAATCGGCACCAATGCATAATAAATATAATTCATTAAATAAAAAAAAGTGTAAAACATTAAACAGTCCTAGGACATAGTCCTAGGTTTCCCTGTATAGTGGGTATCAGGAACTACGGGTCCCACGACACCCAGATGTGGGGCAGATATCTGCAGAGCATGTAAACATTTGTCCCGCAGCGGGAGTCGAACCTGCGCCGTTTGCGTCTCAGCCGGCTACTCTGCCTACTCGCTCGCCACGCCACCGAAGTCGTCATCATGAGGATAGTCTAACATCGCCAGCGCACTCGTTTAGGGAGAATCGTGCGATAGAGAAGGTGCAGTTTGCGAGTCATAGGTCTGATTAGGAGCAAACTTTACTTGCTAAATCAAAACAAACCACTTTGATGTTGATGTAAATCGCTTCAGCAGATTATTCTTCTCTCATTAGATTAGTTTTCTGTAAAATTGTATTATAATTCGGCATGATTCGAGGAAATCCGATTTTTGAAAAACAGACCTTAACAACATTGTTTAGCGTTGTTTTTTATTTAGGTAGTCAATAATAGAGTAGGTCTTGCCTGTATCCCGAGGTGGAGGAGGTTTGTGAGATCTCGCTGTCGTAAGAAGTGTCAGTGTTGACGCAAGTCGGTAGAAGGAACGGTGGCTGCGACCAGGCGCGTCTCAAGGGCGTAGTCTCCGGCCCCGGGGACGAACCCCCGTCGTCAGATTCAAGCCTCGCGTGAGACACCTGCCAACAAAATGTACATAATTTAACTCTAATGGGCAATAAATGAGCTAAAATTGAAAATTTACTATTTTATCAATTTGTAATAAAAGCTCTTTCATATGACACCCCGCATGACTTACATCCCCCCATGGTTTTAAAAGCATCCTACTTATTTAATAAAAAAAACAGCGACAATAGAATTCTATTTGTGTTGTCTGTACACCAGTTTAAATTTCACGAAGATCGGATTAACGGATCCACAATATAGCCAAATGGATAAATTAAGGATTATAAAAAACAAGAACCAATCAGAGTATCACTTGTGATTGCACTTGTGATTTCAATGAATAAAAACCTAATGACTGACTTTGACTTTGAACCATACTTGAGCTATCGTCAGAAAAACATTCTTACAACTTGACTCGAAGTTCTCCGTTTGCTCGACCAATAAGGTACCTACCTCTGGTTTAGTATGCCTGCTGCGTCTGAATTTGAAGGTCTTCTTGGAGAGTCCATGGGCTCTCTGCAGCCGCGGGCGGTCTCCGTCCTCCGGGCTGTCAGGCAGGGGCACGTCCACGCTGTGCGATATGCCGATCGTGGGCCGCGCGTGCAGAGCGCCGTACGATAGACACGCTTCGCCCGGCGACGCGGGGGACAAAGGACTAGTTGACGTTTCACCTAATTTAAAACAAATTGTCTAACAAGGGGTGTCTAGACCAGCGGCCGCGGAAGTGGGGGGCAAATGCCCCCCCCCCCTAAAATCACATAGGTACCCGACAATCAAGCCAGTGTTGGAGATTGAAGGGGTGACCAAAGGAAATTTGCTTCCCTCCGTCACGGAGTTCTTACGCGGTCACTGGTCTAGACAAATACCACTTTCTGTCTGCGGAATTATTGAATTGAATGGAAATGACATTAGCTGTCGAAATGTCACGTGACAGCTGCCAAGTTTTACCTTGACAAATTTGCGTTAGCGTGCAAGGAAAAATAAGCGTGAGGTATTTGTCTAGAACCCTTGGTTTAAAAACCCTCGGTATGTATGCACGTGTTGCAGCGAACCACCATCCTGGAAGACGTACAAATCGATTGCAAAAACTGCAATACAATCAGATAAGCCGTTTTGGAGATAATTGGTAACAGACAAAGCAACAATATTTTATGGCCAGCCGCAAATACGAGCTCCTTACGTCGCGGGTAAAAATTAATCATAAGGATACGTTCGTTTCATTACCAAAACTGGTTATTTCTGCGTAATATCAGTTAGGTTGGATGCTGGCTCTCAATAGAGATTTGTGACTATAAAAAACAAAATGTTAACAATTGATTTGTGCAAAATTTTAAAATCCTCGATTAGCTTTCCATTGTGTATTGCAGGACCCCCTAGTGACTTATCTAAGAACCTTTATTGAATTCATACAATTACAAAGAACTTTGTGGCAGTCGGTTACGCCGTTTCACATTTCACCGTCTACTGCATCGTCCCCTAATATCTTGTGTCGATAAAACCTGTAGTAAACTATGAAGTTACCCGTAGTAAACTATGAAGTTACCTGTAGTAAACTTGAATTCGACCGAGGGCACGAAGCGTAGTTTCGTTTGCGTGCTTGAATACGAGGGAGTGCTTGCTCCCGGCTTCGAATCGCTGCCGTTGTTCGCTGAACCTGTCAAAAAGTATGATTGTTTTGGAAGGTTTACCAGAAAGTATCGTTCATGCACTTCTTTGGCCATAACATTGAGCGTAAAATCAAGAGCCGTGTTGGCCTAAATAGCGATTTCTACCAAACTTTTTGTGGGTTTTACATAGATAGATAGATAGAAGATGGAAAATACTTTGGTGCACACCAAATAATAGCTGAGATAAGTACTAAACTTTGACAAAAGTCACCAATAAAAATAAACCTTTGACAATATTGTACAATGGGCTGTCTTATCGCTAATTACCCTATAAACTTTGACAATAGTCCCCAATAAAAAATATAAAATAAAACTTTGAAAATATAGCCTACATTAATTTTAATTAATTAATAATTTTTTGTTTCGCATTTCTCTTTACATTTGAAATCAGACTAGTAATGTTCATTGAAATGTTTAAAATATAAAATGTGTCTAGCCTACAAGATAGGCATGTCATGGCATTGCAGCATCAGCTCATGAAGATGGTTCAAGTGGGGCTAGGGCCTAGCCCCACATGAGCCAAAACTTGGCAGTCCGTAACACAGGTACGACCTAGAACTACTGCTAAGGAACTCTAAACTGTCTATAATACTTAAATATTATTACTATTACTATTACTATTACTATTAACTATTATAACGTACCAAGGTAAGAGTGTCCACTGCTTATGTTAGTACTGTTCTCGCTATGCCTGCCGCTGCCGATCTGCAGTTCAAACGTAGGCATGTGCTGACTCGTGGTGGAACTGCTCGATAGCGACTCTGTACACATAACATCATTTTTCAAGTCTAAAAACCGACTTGGTATTCCAAGCCCTGACAAAGTTGCGAGTTCGGCCATATCGCAAGTCGTACTACTAAGTAATACAATCTAACTACTCGATAATAGTTGTATTAGGTTCTTATAGGATTTTAGAGTTCGAATATGAGCTTAATCGGAAGGGGGTTTTGAACTATGGGGTATAGAGGTTTCGGTAGTCAGGTAAAATGACGCGAGATCTGAGTACTAGTAGTTCTACTAGTAGTAAGTTACCTCTCTGCGCGGATAGCGGTGCGGAGGGATGGTCGGGCGTGCGTGGAAGGCCGCTCCCCGCGCCCGCCCGCCCGACCAGCATGGAGATCAGCGACGGTCGGTGCTGCTGATGCTTGTCCGGCAGCGTGCTGCGGGAGATCTGAGTACTAGTAGTTCTACTAGTAGTAAGTTACCTCTCTGCGCGGATAGCGGTGCGGAGGGATGGTCGGGCGTGCGAGGAAGGCCGCTCCCCGCGCCCGCCCGCCCGACCAGCATGGAGATCAGCGACGGTCGGTGCTGCTGATGCTTGTCCGGCAGCGTGCTGCGGGAGATCTGAGTACTAGTAGTTCTACTAGTAGTAAGTTACCTCTCTGCGCGGATAGCGGTGCGGAGGGATGGTCGGGCGTGCGTGGAAGGCCGCTCCCCGCGCCCGCCCGCCCGACCAGCATGGAGATCAGCGACGGTCGGTGCTGCTGATGCTTGTCCGGCAGCGTGCTGCGGGAGATCTGAGTACTAGTAGTTCTACTAGTAGTAAGTTACCTCTCTGCGCGGATAGCGGTGCGGAGGGATGGTCGGGCGTGCGAGGAAGGCCGCTCCCCGCGCCCGCCCGCCCGACCAGCATGGAGATCAGCGACGGTCGGTGCTGCTGATGCTTGTCCGGCAGCGTGCTGCGGGAGATCTGAGTACTAGTAGTTCTACTAGTAGTAAGTTACCTCTCTGCGCGGATAGCGGTGCGGAGGGATGGTCGGGCGTGCGAGGAAGGCCGCTCCCCGCGCCCGCCCGCCCGACCAGCATGGAGATCAGCGACGGTCGGTGCTGCTGATGCTTGTCCGGCAGCGTGCTGCGGGAGATCTGAGTACTAGTAGTTCTACTAGTAGTAAGTTACCTCTCTGCGCGGATAGCGGTGCGGAGGGATGGTCGGGCGTGCGTGGAAGGCCGCTCCCCGCGCCCGCCCGCCCGACCAGCATGGAGATCAGCGACGGTCGGTGCTGCTGATGCTTGTCCGGCAGCGTGCTGCGGGAGATCTGAGTACTAGTAGTTCTACTAGTAGTAAGTTACCTCTCTGCGCGGATAGCGGTGCGGAGGGATGGTCGGGCGTGCGAGGAAGGCCGCTCCCCGCGCCCGCCCGCCCGACCAGCATGGAGATCAGCGACGGTCGGTGCTGCTGATGCTTGTCCGGCAGCGTGCTGCGGGAGATCTGAGTACTAGTAGTTCTACTAGTAGTAAGTTACCTCTCTGCGCGGATAGCGGTGCGGAGGGATGGTCGGGCGTGCGTGGAAGGCCGCTCCCCGCGCCCGCCCGCCCGACCAGCATGGAGATCAGCGACGGTCGGTGCTGCTGATGCTTGTCCGGCAGCGTGCTGCGGGAGATCTGAGTACTAGTAGTTCTACTAGTAGTAAGTTACCTCTCTGCGCGGATAGCGGTGCGGAGGGATGGTCGGGCGTGCGAGGAAGGCCGCTCCCCGCGCCCGCCCGCCCGACCAGCATGGAGATCAGCGACGGTCGGTGCTGCTGATGCTTGTCCGGCAGCGTGCTGCGGGAGATCTGAGTACTAGTAGTTCTACTAGTAGTAAGTTACCTCTCTGCGCGGATAGCGGTGCGGAGGGATGGTCGGGCGTGCGAGGAAGGCCGCTCCCCGCGCCCGCCCGCCCGACCAGCATGGAGATCAGCGACGGTCGGTGCTGCTGATGCTTGTCCGGCAGCGTGCTGCGGGAGATCTGAGTACTAGTAGTTCTACTAGTAGTAAGTTACCTCTCTGCGCGGATAGCGGTGCGGAGGGATGGTCGGGCGTGCGAGGAAGGCCGCTCCCCGCGCCCGCCCGCCCGACCAGCATGGAGATCAGCGACGGTCGGTGCTGCTGATGCTTGTCCGGCAGCGTGCTGCGGGAGATCTGAGTACTAGTAGTTCTACTAGTAGTAAGTTACCTCTCTGCGCGGATAGCGGTGCGGAGGGATGGTCGGGCGTGCGAGGAAGGCCGCTCCCCGCGCCCGCCCGCCCGACCAGCATGGAGATCAGCGACGGTCGGTGCTGCTGATGCTTGTCCGGCAGCGTGCTGCGGGAGATCTGAGTACTAGTAGTTCTACTAGTAGTAAGTTACCTCTCTGCGCGGATAGCGGTGCGGAGGGATGGTCGGGCGTGCGAGGAAGGCCGCTCCCCGCGCCCGCCCGCCCGACCAGCATGGAGATCAGCGACGGTCGGTGCTGCTGATGCTTGTCCGGCAGCGTGCTGCGGGAGATCTGAGTACTAGTAGTTCTACTAGTAGTAAGTTACCTCTCTGCGCGGATAGCGGTGCGGAGGGATGGTCGGGCGTGCGTGGAAGGCCGCTCCCCGCGCCCGCCCGCCCGACCAGCATGGAGATCAGCGACGGTCGGTGCTGCTGATGCTTGTCCGGCAGCGTGCTGCGGGAGATCTGAGTACTAGTAGTTCTACTAGTAGTAAGTTACCTCTCTGCGCGGATAGCGGTGCGGAGGGATGGTCGGGCGTGCGAGGAAGGCCGCTCCCCGCGCCCGCCCGCCCGACCAGCATGGAGATCAGCGACGGTCGGTGCTGCTGATGCTTGTCCGGCAGCGTGCTGCGGGAGATCTGAGTACTAGTAGTTCTACTAGTAGTAAGTTACCTCTCTGCGCGGATAGCGGTGCGGAGGGATGGTCGGGCGTGCGAGGAAGGCCGCTCCCCGCGCCCGCCCGCCCGACCAGCATGGAGATCAGCGACGGTCGGTGCTGCTGATGCTTGTCCGGCAGCGTGCTGCGGGAGATCTGAGTACTAGTAGTTCTACTAGTAGTAAGTTACCTCTCTGCGCGGATAGCGGTGCGGAGGGATGGTCGGGCGTGCGAGGAAGGCCGCTCCCCGCGCCCGCCCGCCCGACCAGCATGGAGATCAGCGACGGTCGGTGCTGCTGATGCTTGTCCGGCAGCGTGCTGCGGGAGATCTGAGTACTAGTAGTTCTACTAGTAGTAAGTTACCTCTCTGCGCGGATAGCGGTGCGGAGGGATGGTCGGGCGTGCGAGGAAGGCCGCTCCCCGCGCCCGCCCGCCCGACCAGCATGGAGATCAGCGACGGTCGGTGCTGCTGATGCTTGTCCGGCAGCGTGCTGCGGGAGATCTGAGTACTAGTAGTTCTACTAGTAGTAAGTTACCTCTCTGCGCGGATAGCGGTGCGGAGGGATGGTCGGGCGTGCGAGGAAGGCCGCTCCCCGCGCCCGCCCGCCCGACCAGCATGGAGATCAGCGACGGTCGGTGCTGCTGATGCTTGTCCGGCAGCGTGCTGCGGGGAGGAAACACTTCCGACGCGCGTTTACCTGTCGCTTGGGAGAGGTTCTCGGCGATTTGCTCTGGGAAATTACGCATCGGTAAAATCAATGGAATGTTGTATTGTATTAAATAACAATCGATTTTAGGAGATCCGTTGAATGTTTATTGATGTGTTAATCTACTGCTTCAATGGAGCGAAAAAATATCTCAAGAACATCACAAAATTATAACAAAGGTAAGTGCATGAGCCAGGGTTATGTTGATTTTTTCAGGACCGCGGTGGCGAGACTGCCATTTAGCTGACTGAGACGCATGAGGATTTGATTCCCAAGTTCTGCAGCTCAAAGTATGAAGCTCTGTATGTGACTGTTGGGTGTTTATTTATTGTTTATTTAAAACTGACCAAACTTGTACTGGTCGTGTGTCTCCCTCATAGTGCGCAGCTCTCTCGCCAGCTCCGCAAGTAGCGCCCCTCTCGCTCTCGCAGCCGGGAGCTTCAATCCCCTTACTCTTTCGCGCACAACGAACTGCATGTGACGTTCGTTGTCGCCTATCGGTGGTTGGGATAGCTGAAAGCAAGTATGGGCTAGTTAGCAACAGAGTACCTACCAGAAGTACCAACTTCTTGCGGTGAGCTGACGAACCCTAGTTCTTACTATTCAAATACCAAAAACAACAACGGGTGAATCAAAGGTGGCGAGTCAATGTGGTTCTGAGGATGCGTCGTGGAGAAACGAAACAAGTGTCGATTTTTTGTTGAGTTAATTCTTATTTGGATTGTGCGTTCTGCACTGGATTGAACTCAACACACACACAGAGATTAAGCGAAATTAGTTATAAATATTTAAGCTTATGAATATGTTGGTATGGATTTCCGAAAAATCAAGCCCAAATTAATAATCTAGGCTTGTTACTTTATAGCAATGTAGACAATAAAGTCCCACGCAAATTGGCAAATTGGCGAGGTGGTGGTGAGACCTCTCCCTACAGATTCTACTGATCGCCATCGCCACCTAATTTGCGCGGGCCTTAAGGCGCGTCGCTCACTGGTAAGACGAGGCGAGGAAGCGGCGTCGCAGCGGCGTCGTGGCACGTTTGAGGCGTAGAATTTTGAACGTACGGTGGACTGGAAAGAGTTGAAGATTCTTGTATGCAGGCTGCTCACAGGATCAGAGTCGAGATGGCGGCCTCGAGGCGAAGGCATCTAGAAAAGTCAACTCTTTCGGGTTTGTCATATAGGTATAAATTTATGTCGTACGTCTTAATCGTGCCGCGACGCCGCCGTGACCTCGCCTCGACTTACCAGTGAGCGTCGCGCCTAAGATTCCTTCCATTACATTCGACCACGTAATACATGTGACCTCAACATGGCAAAGTTATTCCAGCCTGCTAAGCATGAAGACCTAAGACAACGGGTTTGTCTACCGCCGAGAAGACAAAAAATGTTTTGTCGCTCTCTTTTCTTTGACAGAAAAGACTACAGAAATAGTTTTTGTCTTTCGTTTCTCATGCTAAGCGGGCAGAATTCAGTTGAAAATTGCTAACCTTGTGAACAATAAATGGCTGTAGCAGGATGTATAACGGTGTGCGGTAGGTGACGACGTGTTCTAAGAAGTCCCACAGATGGTGCGACGCCTCGTTCCTTCGGCCGAGCTCTCGCATAGCGCGCGAGATACGGCCCCATTCTGTACATAGCTCGCTTGTGAAGCATGCGCACATAACTTTCAAAGCTGAAAAGTGAAAACAGAAGTTTAATTAAGGGCCCGGTCAAAAATGCGGTGGCGATGGCGATTTATACATACACACGTGCTAGATATTGCGAACACGAATATCCGGACACCGAGATGGAAGGTTCGAACATCGTTATCTACGAAATTAGCGTCAAAGATAGTTTTTTGACGCTAATTTATAGCTAAGTTGGTCAATGCATTGCTAAAAAAAGGCTTGTGAAGTCCCGGTGGATCTAAATCCCTGGGTCGTAAGACAATTTATACTTAAAAATGCAATCTTAATGATAGCTGATTGGAAAGCCTAGATAGTGTTTCTAATACCGAGACTGTCAGGAAAAGTTTTTGGTAACAAGACAATTCTTACCTAAAAACGCAATCCTATAAAGCTGATTGGACAGTCTTGTTGTGTTTCTAATATCGCGACTGCCGGTGAAGGTAAGCGAGTTGACCCGTGCATCCGCCGCGTTCAGTTTCGCGTTGAACGCTGCGAGCTGACCCGGTGGCGCGGGCGGGCAGAGCGCGTTCAGTACCACTGACACTAGGTAGCTTACGTCGGATTGTCGGAGTGGCGGGACATCTGGAAATAAGCTAAATTTTACTACTCGCCATACCACTTTCCGTTGGCGTTAACGCCTGCGGAAAGATTGAATTGTATTGAAATGACATTCGCTGTGGAAATGTCACGTGACTGCTGCAAAGGTTTTCCTTTGCGTTAGCGTGAAAGGAAAACTAAGCGAGAGTTATTTGTTTAAGAGTGTTAGAGGTGAAGGGTAAGATAAAATATCTTATCCTCTGTTTCATAATCATTCGCTAACTTAGCAAGTCGCTAAATCTAGCCCTGCCCACAGACACTAAACAAAGGATGGAGACTGGCTACTTTTAGCCAGAGTGATTATGAAACAGAGGGTTAGTGTGTTTGTTTGTGAAACCTTGAACGGCATCGGTGTTACATATTAAGGATTAATGTTACAGTTGTTGACAGATTCCCGTAGATTTAAAAATATGATACTGCAAGGCCCAAACTAGGCGTGTCAGATTTTATCTTGAAGATAAAGGCTTACACGGGCTTAGCCATACTCTTGAGACCAAGAGTAAGAGTAATCACGATGTTGATATTTATTTTGTTGATTTATTCATCCATGGTTCTTTTGTAATTGTTTTGTATAATTGCAAGGAAAGTTTAATTATGTTTTAAATGTTATAGATAACTTGAAGGCATAGTTAATAATATTAGTTGAAGGTACCTTTTCTTTTGTATTTAGAAGAACGTTTTGTTTTAAGGAAACAAAGTGAATTATTAAAAGATATTTTTCATGACAAATGGTACAACTATCGAAAAAAATATGTTATCAAAAGAATTAGTGTGACTCAACCATAAGGAAGAACGTAAACAGTAATACCTTTTCTACCGCTGCCAACACGTAAGCATAGCGGCATGAATAGATTCATCAGCATGTTTTCCGTTTTCTCCGCGTTCGGGAAAATGGCGCTGCCTCCGCACATTTGCTCAAGAGAATAACTATCCTGTAAATACAATAAAATAAAATAGAATTATAGAAAAATATATCTCAAGGCAGGCAACGCACCAGCAATACCCCTATTGTGTGGTATATGTTAATAGGCGACGGTATGATCTGCAGATATTTGTCTGGGCTCTGGGTGTTTTCTATGTTTAATATGTATGTATTTGGAAAAAAGTATCTATATCAATCATATAGGTTTTATTTATTTATTTATTTTATTTTAAGTTGTTCTAGCATGCAACTATACTTATACGTATATTAGTATATATTACTTATAGTTAGGTTAGGTAGTATGCTTGCACAACTAATATAATGATAGGTAGTATAAGGTTGACATTAACTTTGATCTCCAGACTAGGATTCCCTGTGCTGTGAAGACCAAATAGCCAGAATAGGTTGAGTTTTATTATATAAAAAGTAACGCACTACACAATGTTCGTTACGCTTCATAGAAGGTAGGTATACAAGAATACAAGGACAAGAGAAATAAGTTATACAAACTAATTGAGTTGCTCGTTACAATATAACACAACATAAACCGTCATGACACTCTTTGAGTGTCAAAGAGTGGACTTTTACAGGTTACTTATTAGAATAAGGAGTTTCATTTAGATGGGGATGAGCAGACAATGGCGCCGATTCTCTAGTATACTAATAAACTTGGCTTAAACTGTCGCTACTTTCTGAAAGTGCACGCAAGAAAGACACGGCAGTAATTTTACTCCTGTCAAATTTGACAGGAAATCAATAAACGAATTGTAAATCAATTAGTTGACGTGTCGCTCTTCTTAGTGTTTATAGTCAATATGTTTTGAAATCACGACTAAACTTATGAGTATATAACTTAAATTTGACTAAATTGACAGCACTAAAATCTCTTTCTGTTGTTAGTTAAAGAGAGCGACAGTTGAAATTAAGTTAAGTCGGCGTACCCACAAAAGAATCGACCCATTATCATACTTAATATCAGCAGTTGGTACTTAATCTAAGTTGACTATAGAAGGATTTGAAAGAAGCTTCAATTTGGGGTTTGTACTTACACCAGTATTGATGATTTGTAACGCGATCAGTCGGACCACAGTGCTACAGAAATGCGGCGGAGGCGGCTGGGACATCAATGCGACTGTCGCTGAAGACTGATTCTCTCCGATATTGCTATCAGATACTATCAATGTCTGCAAATAATTTTAACATTTTAAACATTATTTGTAATGTTATTTTTGAATAAGTGCTTATTAAGTTTTATATATTTATTTTTTAGATAAGTATTTACTAGAACTATTTATAAACTGTGTTATGTTTTCTATTGTTGTATTGACACATTCTAGAAAGAGCCAAAGTAATTTTGGTTCATGAACTGTTTAAAATTATGTTTAAGTAACCCGAATTATGTACTCTACGGGGCTGTACACTGTTGAGAGTGGCTGGGAAATGCTTTGTGTGCGAAACTCTTACAATATTTAAACCTTTACAATTTCTGTTTTACTAAATAATAAGGGCCTTACAAAACAGTGTTTAAATAATCAACTGTTTAAAAATCTGTATAAGTAAGGCCCCGTAGAGTACATAATTTAGGTTACCTAAACATCATTTTAAACAATTCAATAACTCAACATTGCTCATTATAACATAAATTATTTATGTGGTGGCGTAATTATCAGTGCGCAAATAGGCATTTTATATCAATAGGAAAATTATTTTTTTAGTTTACCTGAACAGTATTTAGAAGGGTCTTCACTTGTTGCCAATGCATGATGTAAGGACATCGTATCATAGTTTCGTATACGCCTTTCAGTAAAACTGCCGCCGAATCCCAATCTGTGTTTCTCTGTAAACAAATAAAACACCATATATAAACGAGTAAAATTTTGCAAAACTTTAACCACTTCACCGAACACCATTTTGGTACAGCCATACCTTTTCAGACATAAATATGAGCTGAAAAATTTCGTAATTATTTGTTTTTAGTTTGTTTTAGTTGTCGACCCAACATATTTTAATGTATTAGCTAAAACTTTTTGCTTACAAGCTGTAATAGAATAACAATGAACAATGTAACCCCATTGTTCCGAAGTTCGACTGAGCTTTGACGCGCATAACTTAAAGCTACCTGCATTTTGACCATTATTATAAACTACAATTTTTTATGATAATATTTCCCTGAACAATACGAGCAGGTTGCATGTAAATAGTTTTAAGTGTCTACCTATTAGTAAGTGTGTGTTAGTACCCACGATTAGCCCAATTAATTAAGTTTTTTAAGTAAATTTAGTTTTCTAATGCAAGTGAATTTGTAAATTCTTATCGAGAAATAAATATATCTTAAACGTGAAAACATATTTGGTTACCACATCACCCCATATACAACCAAAAAACAAACCCGCATACTTGGTCACGCACAAATATAAACTCACCCTTATACTCGGCTTCTTAGCAATCTTGAGGAACACCTTATCAAGCCGTCTCAGTATCATGATGAGGGAAGGTCGCAGCGCGTCATCGGCCCAATCGCCAGCGGGCAGCACTAGCGTCATGTAGCGCTGCAGGCCGCGGCATCCCATCGACTCGGGGTCGTACGGAGATACTTTCAGTAGCGAGTGTGCTATTTCCGCTAGACGCTGGAAGAGAGATACATCCTGTCTCATAATTGTATGTCATATTTTGAAAAACTAGCCTCCACCGGATGTTAAGTGTGCTGTTGCACACTTAACATTTTACATACATATTATCACGCCTGTTTCCCGGCGGCGTAGGTAGAGACTAAGGATTTCCACTTGCTACGATCCTGGCATACCTTTTTCGCTTCATTCATCCTCATCAAATTCTTCATGCAAGTTCGGCGGTTTAGTGTACTTCTGACCTGGCCTTTCTTTAGAATGTCTTGAATTTGGTCAGAGTACGTTCGCCGAGGCCTTTCTCTGCCAACTATCCCATTCACGTTCGCCTTGTATACTTGTTTTGTTAATCTTCTTTCGTCCATCCTTTCTATATGCCCAAACCATCTCAACTCTCGTTACTACATCTACATTCACTCCACACTGCTCTCTTAACAATTCAATAGCAAGAAAGAGTGGTTTACATAAGTAAGATAAGGTACACAGCACACTAAAAAGATGACTTACTGCATGCGATTTACAGTCCAACAGCTCGACGGGCTTCCCCTCACTGCCTCCGCTGCCCTTAGATCCATTCAAGTCCAGTAGCCGAGTGGTGGCTCGACCGATGAACTCTCCTACTAATGAGAGCAAAACGTCACGCGGTCGACGATATTCCGCCCGAACCAACTGCCGAAGAAAAATAACAGATTATAGAAGAAAAGCGACTTGCTTGTTTGACAAACGTATCCCCCTTTTTCCTGCTAAGATTATTTCTTTATTTATTTGCTCTAGTGTCTAGAGAAATTATTTATGAACATGGTATAGTTATCGGTAACTGACATATCTCTATATTCAGATTTCTTTGATTAGGCAAATCAAATATCCTTCAAAATACATTAACATTGCATATAAAACCTGTATATTCGGGAGTATCTTTGAAATGTTGTATTTGGAGTGTGGATTACTCTATTAAGCACCAAACTATTAAATGTATTTATAGGCGTATATTAAAATATACTATTACCCATTATTTATCAGCTTTTATTCTCCTCAAATGTTTGATGGAACTCTTTTCAGTGTTAAGCTCGCCTTTGCACATGTCCTATATGTATGTTTTTGTGTGTCAATAATAAAGAATAAGCGCTTTCTGTTGATGTTGAAAATAACGGCCTTACCTCTGAATCTTCAGCACCTGTATATTCGGGGACGGGTATCTTTGAGTTGTCATATTTGGAGTGGGACTCTTCGAAGGCTATGATGGTGGCTGCGGCAGTACGCGGACCAGTCCTTTGCGATGAGCCTTTGTGCTCCGGCGATGTTCTGTATGGACCGTTGTATGACCTGCCAAAATGCAATTCATTTTTTTTTTTTTTTTTTTAGGAAAACCAACAGCACATATAACAGTAAGACATAATAATATAACACAGAAGGCTAATAAAAGGTTTTCACGCGTAGATATAGGGTAAAGATACATAGAGAGTGTGAGCTGGACAGGAAACAATACAACAGAATAAATAGAAGACATACAAACAGATAAAAATAAATATGAATTAACGATTGAACCTCAATTTCGCCACGCAGAAAAGAAATCTCCGCTAAGCCGCCGCCTCACGGATTCGACACTGGAGCAGAAGAGATCCAGGTCATTATGTTTTTTTTGCTTTCACAAGTTCACAAATATCTCTCTCTGACGACCTCTGTGGCGCAGTGGGCGAAGGCCCGCCTGAGACACACAGACATACAGAGGTGTACCCTTTAGCGTCGGTAGTTGAAATCAAAGGCCATACTTGGATAGTCCTTCGCAATTGTTGACAAGAGTCTTGATAGCGATAGCCAACTGTTGTATAATCTCCTTTTCTGTTTTGCCCTCTCTGTTGTAAGAAGGTAGCTGGATTTGCTTCACGTAACATGGTAGTATGGCTTCCAAGATTATCTGCAAAAAATTGCTGGTATTTTGAATAAATTAATGATTGAAAATAATTTACTGTACCATAAGAAGAATAACCCTAAAACGTTAAAGTTTTTATTTGAAAATGGACTGAAAGCGACCTACAATAATCTATAATAATCTGAGACGCAGAAGGTTGCGGGTTCGATCCCCGCCACGAGACAAATGTTTGTATGATCTGCAAATATTTGTTTCGGGTCTCGATGTTTTCTATGTATAATACGTATGTATTTACAAAAAAATGTATATAAGTTGTATATCGGTCATGTAGTTCCCATAACACAAGCTCTGCTTACTTTGGAGCTAGATGATGCTGTGTGAAAAATGACCAGCATTATTTATTTATTTAATAACTAGCCACGGTTTCGCCCGCGTGGTACCCGCATAAAAAGTAGCCTATGTGTTATTCTGATGTATATAAGCTATACTACTGTAAAGTTCCATCAAAATCCATTCAGTAGTTTTTGCGTGAAGTAGTAACAAACATCCATCCTCACAAACTTTCGCGTTTATAATATTAGTAGGATTATAATGAGTCTCATAATGAAATTAACTTACCAACATCTGATACCCTCTCATGCTCTCAGCCGAATAAGACACCACCATCACACACAAGCTGATACAGTCAAGCACATTGACCATTTCGTCTTCGTCTCGATAGCAGAAGTCTATGGGCTTGAGAGGTTTCTCTTCTTTGATCAGTTCGGCGATGTGGAGCGGGTCGGGCGACGGAGTTTCCAGGCTGAGGAGTAGGTTGAATAAACAGCTCGACTGTACCTGGAACATGACGAATGCGGGGTTTTTAGCAATGATAACAGATGGCGCTACTGTGAAAAGAGCATTCTACCAAAAATTATGTCTTAAATTGGCTAATGCGATTTTGCATGCAAGCATCCTTTGATTGCCCTCGTCAAGTCAGTGGCATCTATCAAGCCAGTTGAAATTATATTTTTTTAATCGTAAATGTAAATCCCTTATTCTCACCAAACTATAAATAAATAATAATAGGATGTTCTAGTTTAAGGTTGGACGACCTAAAAGATCTTGAATTGTATTTGTTATTCATAATTTAGTAAATAAATAAACACCCAACAGTTACATATTATATGTCATAGTCCTGACAGCACACTACGATTCCCTTTGTCGCGGTCTCAGGAACTACGAGTACCATGGTACCACAACACCCCGACCTGGAACAAATATCTCCAGCACATGCAAACATTCATCCCTCAGCGGGCATCGAATCCGCACCACTTGCGTCTCAGCCGGCTGCTGTCGTCAAAGTAGTCCATCCTGATACCCACTTTACTGGCATCTCCGTACGTAGACTCCTCATCCGTATCCAAAATGGCGGACACCGAACCGAACATTTGGAGTATGAACGGTTTCCTGTTCAGCAAGTAGAACTGTTTCACTGCGTATTCGATTGTGGTGGTCACCAGCTTGTTCGTTTGGAAGTTGGAGTATATTTGAAGGAGTGTCGGCATTATTAGTAAGTACCTGAAATGACCAACTCAAATGCAATAGGTTTCTATTCATTAAATCACAAGAAACTTCAAATACGTGAGTTTAAAAATGTTAAGTGGAAATTTTAAAGTCATTGGAAAGCCAAGGCAGAAAAACAAACAAAATAAACGCGCTCTCTACTATACTATACAGTAGTGAGTTGGGGTTACACCCCAATGATGAAAATCCTCAGATCCGATACAACGGCTGTGGGTTCGAACCCGTCGTGCATCAATGGATTTTTCAGCTCGAAAAATGAATGTGCTTAGTGCCACTTGGTCAAAACGATGAAGAAGTATAAAGAAAAAAGGCTCCATCAAAACCAATTACGTCCAAAAGTGAGTTTTACTATTAAAGAATAAAGTTATAACATCTCCCACAGAGCCAACACTATTTCTTTATTCATGAACTGTGTTATTCTTCATACACACACCCCCCACCAGATAACTCTCTCTCTAACAAGCACACATACCCCCACATCTCTGTAAAATCTTGAGTATCTTACCCGTTAGTTGAAAAAATGCTCTTGAAATTGAAGGCAGCATTCACATAGGTGGCGATGACGTATCGCAGTATCAGCGAATCCTCACTGTGCAGCATCAGAGCCCCGTTCAGCACGTTCAGGAAGAGGTGGATGTCTCGTGATGAGGTAAAGTTTCCAGCCATGGCTTCGAACATACGCGCTATGAGACGAACCCACCTAAAAAAATAACCCTCTATTTCATAATCGTTAATTTGTTTTTGTGGAACCTTGTAAGCTAGGTATACGGAGGGCGTAGATGCTAGCGACACAGTATTTTTTTACTCCTGCGAGTATCATCGTTTTTCATTTTGTTTTCAATCACATGTGACTTTTCCAATAAAGATATTTTTGATTTGTTTTCTTTTTATTGAATCACTCGCTAACATTAGCAGCGTGCTAAAATATGACAGCTTCTATCCTTTGTTTAGTGTTAGAAAAGGACAGGGCTAAATTTAGCGACTTGCTAAGTTAGCGAGTGATTATGAAACACGAGTGTTTGGCTTGAGTTGAGTTTGTCAACAAAATAAACTGCCGTTCAAGTCTAACCATTGATTATGATGTCATTTTTCTATGAAAACATGTGTCGAAAAGCTTTGATTAGGACTCGTTATTGTGTTGGTGAAATCGGGACTAAAGAGCCTTACTTATAAAAAAATATAAAAAGTTGTTTAGCTACGGTACGAAATTAGAATGAAAAATATTTGTTAAATTAAATTGTCAAATAAATTCAACCACTCATACGTCATGTTCGCAGTACCTCAATTTTATCCCTCCCTTCCATTCGTTTGCGAATATGTATATTACAGTCGGGGTTGGTAAGGGTACATCGCTTAACATAGCAAATTTATTAGAAACTGACAATACTCTTGCGAACAAATTCTAAAAAACCCTGACTTTTTTTCACCATCTATTGCAACGCCTCTCAGTGACTTTTGGCATTAAAACCTATTAAGAACCATCCTTTGGACATTCAAATCTATTGCAAAAAAACTGCATAACAATCCCACAAGCCGTTGCTGGGATAAATAGTAACAGGCGAACAAACAACCTCGTATGACAAACGCATATATGGGCTCCTGTCATCCTGGTAAAAAATACTAGGGTAGTATTTTAGGTCGGTAGCGCATGTGGGATGCATCTGGTGGCTACGGTAATCGCTTATCAACAGATGAGCCGTATAAATTGTTTGCCACCTTGGTGGTGTAAAGAAAAACTCACATGAACTTATGCAAGACGTCCAAGCCGAGCAACGTAGAACCCAGCGGGCCGCGGCTATACAGAGTCAAGTCCGCTTCTAACGCTTTGCGAGGGAATGAAGGCAGCTTCATCAGTTCATCATGTAAGAACACGACTCGTTGAACCACCTATGTGGACATAGAAGGAATTATTATCCTACTAATATTATAAACGCGAAAGTTTTTGAGGATGTTTGTTACTCTTTTACGCAAATACTACTGGACGGATTTTGATGAAACTTTACAGTAATATAGATTATACATCAGAATAACACATAGGTTACTTTATATCCGGGTACAACGCGAGCGAAGTTGTGGGCGATAGCTAGTGATTTATAAAGGCGAAATTCTCGCCGAGGCGCACACGTATTCCCGAACGATGCATCGCTTTAAGCGCTTTTCGCGCTTATTTGTTTATTGGAACATCAAACAGCTACATTATGTTATAATAGTAGAGCAATGGGTAATACAAATCAGACTTAATAAACCTCATAGCGTTATCCACAGCTCGGTATAACAAATTTAAAGAACCTTACCGCTAAAAAGATGCTGACCTACAAATCACTTTAAGTTATCCAGGTGAAGATATCACATCCAACACATCCTGAGCTGAACACCATTTTGAAACAGTCATACTTTTTGAGGCACACCTATGAGCGAACAATTTTCTAGTTCTTGTTTTAGATTTAAGTACCTACCTGTACTTTTAGCTGTTGGTATATTTTTGTGGATGGTGATAAAATAATTTTTATTAAATGGTCTGCAATCTGTACTTACCATGTCGACATTCTTCAAAATAGCCCAAGTGAGTAGCACTTTCCCGATTTCGATGAACTTCAGCAATAGCTCCTGCTGTTGCAGTTTGTTGAATGCATCCTCCGGCTCCATGTGAACGAGGCCCAGTTGTGGGTACTGCGAGCGTTTGAAGAAATAGTGGTCGCGGACGTAGTTCTGCGGATTGTGGATTTGGCCTGGAAATAGCGTATAAAGTAGATACGGTACAATATAGCTAGCAGTTCACCACGAACGAACAGTATACTAACAATAATGCTGGACAGTTTCACACAGCACATCTAGCCCCAAACCCAAACTATACTGAGCTTGTGTTATGGGAACTACATGACCGATAAACTATAAGTTCAGATGTAATAATAAAATTAACTCACGCGTCTTGAAGTCAACTAGAAAATACTCTCGATGCATCTTTTCGGGTATACCGAAATAATCAAGCGACTCTTTCAGTATTTGCGAAAATACCGTATCTTCTTGAACCGGAAACTGGGACGGTATGGTGCCTTCGTTGTCCGCTAAAACAGAAACCTTATGTGAATAACAGATTCATATCAATGTCAAAGAAAGGCTGGCACTAAACATAATGGCAGAGCGGTCAGTGCGCCCTTGTATCAAGAGGGAGGACCAGAGTTCGATCCCCGCGTGAGTTGTAATGTTTTGGGATATTGCTAAATCTTGATATCCTGCTAATATTATAAACGCGAAAGTTTGTGAGGATAGTTGTTTGTTACTCTTTAAGCAAAAACTACTGTACGGATTTTGATCAAACTTTACAGTAATATAGCTTATACATAAGAATAACACATAGGCTACTTTTTGTCCGCGTACCACGCGGGCGAAGCCGTGGGCAGAAGCTAGTTTACCATAAGTGTATCTAATACCTATGCTCGCCTATACTAAACTAAAGCAAATACTTAAACATGTCTTAGTGACAGATTTTTATGAAAAAATAACAGTGTGACGCCTAATTCTTTGCCTAGGCTTAACCCAGACGGGCATTATTAGTCTTATTAATAATAAGAATAATACTTACGTTCTTAACTATTCTTCTGCTGCCGTTTCATATAGTGTATCTGGTAAAGTCGTTATAATATCCAAACCACGATGATTTCAATTACTCAATACTTTTACGGACTTTAATAAGGTTATTATTTGTCAACTTACAAGGACCGTGTACGATGATTTTCTTAGCCGCTGGCACGTTTGCAGTGAGCAGTATCGAAGCATCGCATTGCTCTTTCCTCAGAATCTGCTTTAGATCTTTGAACATAATACCGTGGACGCTGTGCACAACCTAAAACACACACAATTTGAAAATGTATTTAATTATTTAATGCTTTATTGCACACAAACAATGTACAAAGGGAGGACTTAATGCTGTACAGAATTTTCTACCAGTCATCCTTAGCGGTTGGGAATAGAAGTTGGCGTGCTAAACTAAATAGCTAACTATAAAATAACACCTTAGCAACATGTAGTCATATTAAAATGTCATAAATATATTCCAACAGTCAAATTAATTCACGAAATTACTATAAAACGTCCAGCCGGAATGTCATTGCGAAACGTTTAACAAACAGGCTGCCGATGTTTAGCCATATTGTAAACAGAAGAGAGGCTAGGTTCTTAGGTTTTTTTTTAAATTACAAAAAGGTGCTCCAAATTGTAAAACGGTTACACATTTTTAGCCGCATTGGCTAAGCCGATTATACAAATTACGTATAACCCGGTTTGACGTCAATACGCCGGATTAGAAAACATCACTTTTTTGTAAAACAGATAATTAAACAATCCATCTGCGACATCTCGTAACCATGCGATGGCCCGATGATATCTCAATGGTTGCACAAAGTTGGTGTATGGAGGTAGCCCGAGGTTGTTTATGTCTAGCTGTGAACATAGGTTGTTGATGATGTGACACCTACCATCCAAAGAATAGACAACGCAGCGCCAATCAGCCTCTGACCGTCTTCGTGTGGACTTCTGACGTAGAACATTACATAGCCAATGATGTAATTGTAAAGTGCGAAAGCAGCTTGTTGAGGCAATCTGGGTATGAACCGGATGAGATGACGTAGGAGTTTGAACATTTCGTCTTGATGGTCGCGCGTCAGTCGTTCTAGGACGTGCCGTAAGAATAGGGCTGAGTCTTCCACTAGGCAGCCCCATATTACCTGGAAGTAATTTTTTTCTCTAAAAACACCCGACTTAGATACATTTATTTATGAACGTTGTCATTAAAAATTAAAACGGTGAAGGAAAACTTCGTGAGGAAATTGATATGCTCTAGCACCAAAAATTCTAAGCACGTGCCATCAGTTAGTTATCCGATAAGTGGTGATGGGCTTGCAACCTATCACGTGGAATGCTAGCTACTTGCAAAACGAGGGAATGTGCCAAATGTAATGACTAGACGTTTCTCAAACTAGGGGTAGTTAGTATCCTCAAAGATCTACACACTGAGTATCATAATACTAAAAAAATAATAATCAAGGAACGATAATCATATAATTAGTGTATAGGAGACATAAAACCATTTCGGTTTGAACCACAGATACTATGATACTATAAACTCTTGGCCCTGAGAACATGAGAGTATTTGTCAAAAATATTCGACCATTTAAGTTATCCGCCCGTTCAAGAACTTCGCTCATTTAAGTTACTTAAAACTTAAGTCTGAAACCAGTGCTACACCTGACCCACTAGGTTCTGGAGCAGCATAATGCTGAGACGGTGACCTATTTGACCCCACGTAAAACAAAATGACGTACTTAGTTCGTCTGTTTTTCGTTTCGCTTTGTATATATGCTAATTATCTGTTTTGTGTTTCACTTTTGTGTTGTTTGGGGAAGAATAAATAGATTTTCTTTCTTTCTTCTTCTTTAAATCGTTTAGAACTCGACCATTCAAATTAAATCGATTGGTCAAGTTACGTGCCCGCTATTTCGTACATAAAATTATTATTATAATTATATTTAGTTTAGTATTTATTTATTTTATGACTTTAGATTTTACAACGAAAAAAACTGGAATGTTTTCTTCAATTCTGCTGTGAGTCCGTGCTTCTTGCCAAATTTCATGATTCTAGTTCAAATAGAAGTACCCTATAGGTTTTGATTTATTTGACAGTATTAAAATGTGTGACAGTATTAAATGACCGCATTTTTTTATTGAGTTGACTTATTACATTTATTGAACTAGATTTTTTTAGAGCTTCAAGAGACCGTAGACAACGAACTGATCCTATAAGGGTTCCGTTTTTTCCTTTTGAGGTACGGAACTCTAAAAAAGATAAGTCAGTTAGAGTTACGTAATGATTCTATTTTTATTGCAAGATACATTTCGCCAACAACTTACACGCAAATAAGTGAAATAAGTAAAACAAGTGAATCTATTATCTTTGAAAGACATATCTCACCAACTATAACTTACATAACATTACAAATGAACGACTAGATGTCGCTAGTAAAAGTGACCAAATGCTAAACCGCACTGACGAAAACTCACGAGAAGCGTCGACTACTTTGAACGAATTTAGTTATCGTCACTCTGGTTTCCCTTCAACACGTACAAATCTTTCGCCTTTTACTAAAGATTTCCGTGGAGAGTAAAACTCAAATGAGTCTAATTCTTGTTTTTGAAAAGCTTCGCTTCGGTGGAGTTAATAAAGTAAATTAGACATGGGCGTTTTCGTTTTTTCCCACAAACGGTTATGTAACCGATATACAGTTTGCATATCGATATGGAAAACGGTTTTCAGATATCGATATCAGTTGTAGGGGTTTCAAACGTTAACATGATTTTTAGTTATGCAAACTAACTACGAAACGACAAACGCAAGCATATTATTTATTTATTTATTAACTTGTAACTACGTCGATTTCCCTTCATGCTTTACTAGGCTTAGAAATAGTTATATATTAGAAAAATATAAAATTAAATAAAATAAATATATAATGCTTAACATTTTTCACACAGCTGATGCTGTAAAACATCAGCAGCTAGCCCCAAACTAAGCAGAGCTTGTATATATATATACATTTTTTTTGTAAATACATACACATTATACATAGAAAAATAAAAAGTAAATTATATTGCCGGCTACCTATGATATATTTTTATGCACGCCATTGTTATGCAATTATGGCTAATGTTACGTCATATTCGCTCCATATGTCGTTTCGTTTGGTTTGTGAAGTTTTTATTTTGTTCGTGTCTTTAGTAACAGTTGAGGTTTTATTAGTTTTCATGATATCGGTTATGTGGATTTACATATCGATATCTAACCCATATCCGATATAAGTTACGTTTCGATATATCGAACTCATGTCTAAAGTAAATGCATTTAAAGAAACAGCATCAGTGCAAATAATGACATGAACCCTCTTCAGAGAACTTGGGTTATAAAGGAAAAAATACCATTCCATTCAATCACATAACTTGACCATTTGAGTTAAAACATAATGAATCTATTCTCTTTGCGAAAAACATCTCGCCAACAATAACATACTTACACCTGAATGACTAGATGTCGCTAGTAAAAGTGACCAAAAGCTGAATCGCGCTGACGAAAACTCACGGCAAGCGTCGACTACTTTGAAAGAATTTAGTTATCGTCACGTGAAATAAGTAAAACAAGTGAATCTATTATCTTTGAAAGACATATCTCACCAACTATAACTTACATAACATTACAAATGAACGACTAGATGTCGCTAGTAAAAGTGACCAAATGCTAAACCGCACTGACGAAAACTCACGAGAAGCGTCGACTACTTTGAACGAATTTAGTTATCGTCACTCTGGTTTCCCTTCAACACGTACAAATCTTTCGCCTTTTACTAAAGATTTCCGTGGAGGGGAACACTCAAATGAGTCTAATTCTTGTTTTTGAATAGCTTCGCTTCGGCGGAGTTAATAAAGTAAATGCACTCAAATAAACAATATTACAAATAGTTACTATAACTGCTCATGTGAGAACTTGGGTTATTGAGGAAAAATTATCATTCCATTCAATCAAGTAACCCGACCGTTTGAGTTAAAACATAATGGATCCATTCTCTTTGCGAAAAACATCTCGCCAACAATAACATTCTTACACCTAAATGACTAGATGTCGCTAGTAAAAGTGAGCAAAAGCTGAATCGCGCTGACGAAAACTCACGGCAAGCGTGGACTACTTTGAAAGAGTGTTGTTATCGTCACTCTGGTTTCTTTTCAACACGTACAAATCTTTCGCCTTTTACTAAAGATTTCCGTGGAGGGGAACACTCAAATGAGTCTATTTCTTGTTTTTGAATAGCTTCGCTTCGGCGGAGTTAATAAAGTAAATGCACTCAAATAAACAATATTACAAATAGTTACTTTAACTGCTCTTCTGAGAACTTGGGTTATTGAGGAAAATTTATCATTCCATTCAATAAAGTAACCCGACCTTTTGAGTTAAAACATAATGGATCCATTCTCTTTGCGAAAAACATCTCGCCAACAATAACATACTTACACCTGAATGACTAGATGTCGCTAGTAAAAGTGACCAAAAGCTGAATCGCGCTGACGAAAACTCACGGCAAGCGTCGACTACTTTGAAAGAATTTAGTTATCGTCACTCTGGTTTCCCTTCAACACGTACAAATTTTTCGCCTTTTACTAAAGATTTCCGTGGAGGGGAACACTCAAATGAGTCTAATTCTTGTTTTTGAATAGCTTCGCTTCGGCGGAGTTAATAAAGTAAATGCACTCAAATAAACAATATTACAAATAGTTACTATAACTGCTCATGTGAGAACTTGGGTTATTGAGGAAAAATTATCATTCCATTCAATCAAGTAACCCGACCGTTTGAGTTAAAACATAATGGATCCATTCTCTTTGCGAAAAACATCTCGCCAACAATAACATACTTACACCTGAATGACTAGATGTCGCTAGTAAAAGTGAGCAAAAGCTGAATCGCGCTGACGAAAACTCACGGCAAGCGTGGACTACTTTGAAAGAGTGTTGTTATCGTCACTCTGGTTTCTTTTCAACACGTACAAATCTTTCGCCTTTTACTAAAGATTTCCGTGGAGGGGAACACTCAAATGAGTCTAATTCTTGTTTTTGAATAGCTTCGCTTCGGCGGAGTTAATAAAGTAAATGCACTCAAATAAACAATATTACAAATAGTTACTATAACTGCTCATGTGAGAACTTGGGTTATTGAGGAAAAATTATCATTCCATTCAATCAAGTAACCCGACCGTTTGAGTTAAAACATAATGGATCCATTCTCTTTGCGAAAAACATCTCGCCAACAATAACATTCTTACACCTGAATGACTAGATGTCGCTAGTAAAAGTGAGCAAAAGCTGAATCGCGCTGACGAAAACTCACGGCAAGCGTGGACTACTTTGAAAGAGTGTTGTTATCGTCACTCTGGTTTCTCTTCAACACGTACAAATCTTTCGCCTTTTACTAAAGATTTCCGTGGAGGGGAACACTCAAATGAGTCTAATGCTTGTTATTAAATAGCTTCGCTTCGGCGGAGTGTATAAAGTAGAGGTGGGGAAAAGCGTGATTTTCGTATCACCGTGACTGTCGTTCCAGTCCCAAAAAAGTCAAAGAGAAAAATCAACGTGACTTGATCACTCAGGTCACGAGAAACGAGATGCCTAAAATTGTTTTAAATGATCCGAAATACCAGGCTCACAGGCTCAGGACTGAGTTGCACAAATTGAATATTGGTAAGTAATTAAATAGGTACTTACAACCAAATTATAGGTATTAACCATATTAACGTAGTATCTTCATTCATAGTAAATAACTAAATATTAATATAAAATACACATACCTTGAAGTCCCTTATCCCAACTTATATCAAATACGATAATGAGTGTATAACGTAAAAGTTGATTTAGATTGTTCTCATCTGCCATTTCTAGAAAACAGGTCTATAAAGTCTATAAAGTAACTCTATAAAGAGAGTTATAGTGAAATATACACGAACAGGCGCCGAGGAAGCGCGAAACTAACCGAAGTCGCGCGTCATTAGAGCAGTCAGTAGGAAGGAACGATAGTATATCTTGGAACGGTGCGCGATTGGAGCACGAAGGAACGACATACGTAACGTTGTTCCTTTTCGACAAATCACAGTGATACTATTTGACTTCAGATCACTGTGGTTTTTTCATCGTGTGATCCATTTACTTTATAATAGAGGTAAGTAATAAATAATATTACTTACCTCTATTATAAAGTAAATGGACTCAATTAAACAACCTTAGACCATATAAATACGTAAACCCTGATCTAAACTTGGGTTTAACATCAAAGAAAAAAAACCCTTTTTTTAAACCGATCCGTTCGATAAAAAGAAGTGATATATTCTCTTGCAAGTTACATCACGCCAACAACAACTTACATACAAATAAACGGAAAAGTATTGTAATAAATAACTGTATCCATTACTACTATTACGACCATTTCACAAAAAAAATTATGTATTTTTTGTGAAATGGTCGTAAAAACTACCATTTAATGAAATACGAGTATCTACTCTTCAGAAGCAAAAAACGGGTAGGCTGTATTAGGGACGTAGCCGACGTGGAGTGCGTGAAACGTCGCGACTGAGTAATGGCTTCTATCCTCAAATAATGGTAATTAAATAATGCCAGTGGGTGCTATACTTCCAAAGTAATAAGAGATTTTGTCATAAAATATTTCGTTACATAAGGTTTTTGCAAGTGACCCGTTATTAACCGAAGTAAAAGAAGTTTCACGTCGAAATATATTTCGCTGCTGATTATGATGGTCTTACTTGATAAGCAACTTCATAAACAGAGCATCCGTCGCGCGACACCGCGGCGTCATCTAGTAGCGCGACTATCTCAGCCACTGCCGAGCACAGAGTCGAAGGGAACAGCGCTGAAGCGACTTGCGTATGATGCGATCCGCGGACGCCTTCTACCATTTCTTCGTCGGGCGGAGCTAGAATATTAAAGCTTTCTTAAGGCTGGTTTCAGAGTAATGTGTATATAATTTAGGTACAGACTGTATGTATGGAGCTTTGTGAATGTCAAACTAATACTTGCACCGCATCTTAATTCGCATTGTTTAAAAGCTCAACCTTAGTTATCTGAATCATTTGAGTTATTTATAAAGTGGTCGAGCGCGAGGAATCGGCGTAAATTCACTTTATAATTTTAAATTCACGTAGTTTTTAAGCTGACGTTTCTATATGATCCTTGTGATTTCAATGAATAAAAACCTATTGACTTTGACTTTGTTTCCAATAAACTGAAAATAGCTAAACTGTTTTATTTGTATATTTTGTACCTAAATAGTTGAAAAAACAGTTTCGTTACCTTTCATATGGTTCAAAAACTGAACTGTTTCAGGATTATATCACATTTATCCACGAAGTCAATTTTTTTAACAGGGCAATCGGGTGCGGGTAGTGAGACGGGGCTATACTGAGAGCAAGTCAAGTCAAGTCAAAATTCATTTATTCATTAAAATCACAAGGATCACTTTGTATCGTCAATTTTACCTACTGCCTGTTCCTCGACGACCATCTTCTTTTATGATAAAAAAATTAATTACTTCCTAAAGATGGCACCGACTTGACGAGTGTATCAAAGTAGGTAACATTCTGTGATTCAACCGTTGTTTTTGATGCTTTGCTTGTCAAATTCACATTAACATTTTGACATAAATACATGACCATGATTACGCACTACTCAGAGTAGCAACATTTGGTTATAATGCAGAAAACTTGATTTGAGATTGTCATTAAAATCCAATTTACCGAGCTGCATATACTCACTCGGTGTTAGCATCAGGCGATTTTACATACACTTGTGACATCTAGTGACCAAATTCGCGATTTTCAAGAGCGTCGCCTGACTGTATGAAAATGATAAAACCTTCATTAGGCTGTGCTAGTAATATACATTTCCACTCACGTTCCACATGGTCATCAGCCGCGTGGTCTAATGCCGGTTCCCTTGCAGCCTGTCGAGTTATCGGTATAGTGGTGAGAAGGAAGCTTTCACGTTCAGCGCGTTTCTTGTCATTTCTCTGCTGAAGCGCCCTCTTTATAGCCTCCGTTTGCTGTTTCTTCCTGGTTTTCGTCGCGGTCACTAGAGAGCGCTGTCGTCAACAAACGGGAGTTTAGTAGTGGTTTGACGGGCGAGGATGATGAATGAAATGTAGGCGTTACTAAGGAAATCTATTGCACACAAATAAAATAAAAAGAAGCAGCGAGTTTTATGCAAGGATAGTAGTGACACTTAATAAAGATCGACTTTTGCCCGTTTTACCCAATCACTCTGAACTTTAGGTGACATCCTAGATGAATTTGGATGAAAAGTGATGCAGGTTTTAAGTAGTTATTGTTCAAATGCTAGGACAAGGTCGTGAAGACGCAATTTTGTATTGGTCTTTGGAACACGATAGAAACGGCGCCTAATTTTGGAGATTAAACTATTTAGTTTAGTATCTACCTCATCTGAGTCGCATTTTTTGACGTGCCAGTCTTGACTGGCATATATTATAGGATCGCTCAACCTGTGACGGCTATGGATTAAATTTGATACCACTCAAAAACGACTGTAATGATTCATAGGATGTCACGCAAAGGAGCTTTTGGTGCAAAACGGACAAGAACAAAATTTTCATACAAGCGGAGTTCAGAAATACCAAATTCAAAGGGTTTGAAAGGTCAATTTAAAAGTTTCTTACATGTCTTTCCTGATTCAAGGTCATCTCCATATCCTTATCTTTCACCTGAGGGGTCCACGGGGGATCCACGACGGCCAGCGACTCAATGCCTATCTTCGGGGAGGGCAGCGTGAATTCGATCCCTGGTGGGGGAACCTTGAACGTGACAGACGCCCCCTCTTCCATCCGCGGCCACACTTGGTAGCGGAGCTTCCACATCACTTGAAATCGGAGTATGGCGTTTATTCTGGGAAACCAGATTACAAAGTGCAATAAAATATTGTATGAAAGTGTGTTTGAGACAAAATGTTTTAAGAACTTGAATATTATTTAGTTCGTAAGTATGTAGAGTCAACTACAAAATTAGATTAACAGTTATTGTTACTCAAATATGTTTAGAACATATTTAGACCTGAATTTGAAGACCTGCCTTGGGCCGGAAACAAAAGAGGATTTAAAAACTCCAATTGTTACTATTTTTATCGCCGACGATTTCGACCACGTCCCTGTCATCCGATTGAGTGAAACCTTAGCATACCTGTCAAGATCAGATGACAATGCTACACTACGGTAATGTCGGTGATCGCGAGCTAGCTGGTCAAACGATGGAGACGAAAAGTGGACGAGGGAGCTTTTCGATGGAGGGCTTAGCCGCCGTTTTTACATAGTGGTGGCGCAGACGGTGTCTGTGTTGTGCGTTACCTGACTCCCGGCTCCGCGTGCTTGAGGTCGTTGTGCATGATCTCGGTGGCAGTGATAGGCGCCTTCACCGCCGCTAGTATGAACAGAGCTGCGGCGGACGCGCTCAGCTCGCGGTCCGGCTCGAGCAGTAGCTGCCAGGCGACTGGCGCGCATTCCCCGAATAGCTCCTCGGACATAGTGGTGGCGCCTTTGATGAGGGTGGCTAGCGGGGTGTGGTAGGCGTCCCGGACCTGAAAACCAATATAGATATAAAGATAGATAACTCTTTATTGCACACCAATACAAAAATACAAAATCACAGGAATTCATAAATATAAATTTACATTATAGTGCATTAAGTAGTATATCAATCAAGTAGTTCCCATAAGCTCTGCTTATTTTGGGGCTAGATGATGCTGTGTGAAAAACGTCCAGTATAATGCAACGCTCATTGTGTACAAGGTATATTGAGCGGTCTTATCGCTAAAAGTGATCTCCTCCAGACAACCTTTTTAAAGATAAACTTTCGCGTAATGAAGAAATTGGTTAATTTTTTACCCAATTGGTACATTTTTTCTGCCTTTTAGGCGCTATTTCACTTTACCATAGACTCTCTTTATGAAAGATTTAATTAGGACGTGTTACGGGCAGGGTGATGTAAATCAGAATATGAATGGAATCATAGCTTGAAGGACTCACCGACTCTGAGGCAATGCATAACCTAGATTATCCTAGAAGGGTATATTCCTTTTGATATGTAGAATATCATAGAAGTGTGCCACTAAGAAACGAATTTCAACCCTTAAATGGTACAGAGGATATATAAAGCTTTTATAAAAAAACTAACTTTCCAATAATTTAATAAGTCGCGGAAATCCCGGTTCAGCGGGCTCTAACTCGCGCTTATCTTTTACATAATAGCCTTAATATCACGTTGTGGATAGTAATTACGAAATCGCAAACGTTGAATAGTAACCTGTCCCTTCAGATACTTGAGTATAAGCGGCGGGTCTGGTGGTGGATATGGCATGGCGGCTGGACGGGGCAGCATTTCGGGTGGAGGCGCGTTGTCGACTCCCGCGGCGCGGTACGCTAGCCCCGCGCTCTCTATCACGGAGCGATCGATCCTGAGGTGATAAAGTCAGAGGGAGTTGCTTAAATTTTTTTTGAACAGTTGTTTAGCTAAAACGTGTTTTGTTTTCTACTGTTAAATTTGAAACTACTCTAGATAAAGCAGTGTTTAGTTAATCATTGTCTAAAAATCTTTATAAGTTAAGCCTATAGTCAAGATGTATTGAGAATTTATTATATTCCAAAATTTCAACCTGGGTGGGACTCGAACCCGCGACTTCCCTTCTTGTAATTTTCCTAAGTGTGGGTTAACACTTTGAAAACCAAATAACAAGATATATTTATTTATTGAAACCACTAGGATATTTGTCGAGCATTGGCATTGTCGAGTTTACCTATCTGTGGAATGTTCCGATGATTTCCGAGAGCGACGGCCCCTCCGCGCGCCGCAGACGCTTTCATCAGAGTTAGAAGCAGTCACTTCTGGACCGAACTTCTCGCCGTAAATCTGCCGCAAAACATAAAGGTTGATCTCAAAAGACGAAATAATCGAAAATTACCGTGACGGTTTCGATAAAAAGCTATGCCGTAAACATAATTGCAAAACCCGACTCGTAAACTCTGAAAACGTGGTCTAAACTCAAGTTGAACTCAAGTTCTGTCAGATCCACTAAACCAAGGTTTAAATATACCTTATCGAAAAAAGAGTACTATTGCAAAGTTACTAAGGTCTAGAGTTTAAAGATAAAATAAAACCGCGGGATGAGCATTTGATTTAAAAAACACTTCTTAACCAAAATAAAAAAGAAACACATCATTTTGATTGGCTACCAAAAGAAAGTAGGTTCTCAAAAAGAGGTTGAGTTATGATAGAAATAAACTAGGTGACCGCCTGGTTTATCTTTTAGCAGTTATTTGTAGTCAAACCTCATTTTGAAATGTCACATAGACTGTCGGCTATTATACTATAGCATTCAATTTTAAGCCTTGTTTCCTTTGCACAACAATTTGTTTTGAAAATCAGGAATCAAAGGTCTAAAAGATAAACCACCGATTTAAACCACCTTTCGTAATGAGACCCAATCGGTCTCATTACGAAACGTGGTTTAAGTCAAGTTTAAGATAAAACTGGGGTTTAGACCATGGTTTTAGAAAATTGATATTACGAAACGAGTTTTAAGCCAAAAACCCCGGTCTATCCGTGGTTTTAAATTAAACCAGCCAATCCCCTAGTTTATCTCTGGTTTTAGCTCAATCTGTCATGTCAGATTTGAATGTGATTGCTTGTAGGTTATGTTTGTGCACTTTCGTTGTTAATTCGTAGATAGATAACTAAGCTTGAAAATGGACTTTAATTTGATTGACGATATGGATTTTGACGACTTGGGTGATCTGGAGTCAGTGGGGACTTCACGAGAACCCAACCGACAACGCGTGAGGTTAAACCCTTTCGTCGAATTGGACGACGATGAATTTCGCCTCAAATACAGGTTTAGTAAAAGATTTGCTGCAAGAATTGTAGATCTGGTCAAGAGTCTCCTGCCGCACGATACAAGAGGAACGCCTTTGCAACCCGAAGTGCAAGTAGCTTGTGCTTAATGTTGCTGGGCTAGACACGAGGTAAGTTTCTTAGCTGTACATAAATAAATTACCCTTTTACTTATTTCCAATATCAATATCTCTTAAAAATTTGGTATGGTATCTATAGTATAATATTTAATTTCAGATACAAGATGATACAGCAGACCTACATGGCATCTCTCAGCCCACTGTAAGCAAGATTTGCAAAAATGTAGCAAGGGCATTAGCAGGAATGTCCCACCGCTTCATTAGGATGCCATCGTCAATCCAAGAAGAAGAAAACATGGCAAAGTTCCAGAGTTTTGCTAACTTGCCTACTGTTATTGGAGCAATTGATGGTACCCACATTAAAATAAAAAAAGTCAACACTGCAGATGGGCAAGTTTATATTAATAGGAAGGGATATGCTTCTATAAATGTTCAGGTAAAACTCTTTTGAATAATTATTTTGACAATCCACATTGAGTATATGACTAATAAAAGTACAAATTATAATGGGTAAAGCTAAATAAAAGTATTTTAACAGTTCAAATCATTTCTTTATCATTGGTTTCAGGTTGTATGTAATGCTGAGCTAAAAATAATGGACATAGTGGCTCGGTGGCATGGCAGTGTACATGACTCACAAATTTTCTGCAAGTGCAGCTTAAAACAAAGATTTGAAGCAGGAGCCTTTCATGGTATTCTCCTCGGAGACAGTGGATATCCATGTACAAGTTTCTTGTTCACACCCATACTCAACCCTTCCAATCCTCAAGAAGAGCGCTACAATAGGGCACATATAAGCACCCGAAATACCATTGAAAGATGTTTTGGGCTATGGAAACAGCGCTTTCGCTGCTTGTTAAGGGGAATGTTTACCAACATTGAGACTGCGAAAACAACAATTGTGGCTTGTGCAGTACTCCATAATATTGTCCTGAGCATGAATGAGGACATATTTCCTGAAGAGGACCACACCTTGGCCGAGCCTCGGGAAAATACTCGTGTGCCTGGTACTGTCCGTGGAAATATCAGACGAAGGCAATTTATTCAAAGACATTTTTAATGAAAGCATGATACAAAATAATTGTTGGGCAGGTTAATTAGTAGATTGTGCTGTGGTATTTCAGTATTAATAATAATACATGCAATGTTTCAAACTATTATTATTGTACCTCCTATTTATTATCTAAGTGCTAATTCTCAAATAATCACAGACATTTTATAATATTGCCACTAGCTGACTACAGTAAAATGTACAATACTTAATAACTGTATACTATAAAGGTACTTTTATACTTCTAATTGTTTATGTAATTGTGCAATTTCTAATTCCAATTTCTTTACTTTTAACTGTCTTATTTTCAATTCCAAAACTGATTTCTCTGCTTGGAGTTTTGCATTTTTTAATTGTAAACTTGTAGTTCTTCCATCATCTCTAAAGTTCTTTTTTCATTTTTGATATTGTATAAATGGAGCTCTTCTGCCATCTTAACTGTCTTTATTTTTGTATCAATGTTGCTCTCTACAATTTTCTGTTTCAATTCACTGTAAAATAAAGAAAATATTTATTAGATGGGAATGGAGAATTATCTTAGGAAATATAATAAATATACACAATGGTAGCTCTTATTACTCCACGTTCTTGTGGTTTGTAACAACAAACTTACTTTCTCCTCTTGACTCCAATTATCACTTCTTTTCCTACCATTTTTATCCATTTACAGTCGATTCTAGATGGTGAAAACTTTCTTCGTTCTTCTGCTAATTTGATACGATTTGAAGAAGTACATTTTGGCGCCTTACTCGCTTACGTTTCATTTCTAGTAAATTATCGTAACCTGTAACTTCTCAATAAAATATATTTGAATTTGTTTTCAGAGAATTTTACTGTTTATTTAATCATAAGCTAACCGGTTATCGAGGCAAATAAATAATCATTATGTTTTAATATCTATTACCTATATCTAAAGTCGTGACGAAAATAATAAAGCAAATCATTTTATTAAAGATTCTTGAAAGAATGGAACGCTTTTCGATATTTGGGGCATGCAAAGTCCAAGATCTTTGGCTGTTGTCAATGAATGATTGAATGATACACGTAGACCCGAGTTCTAGTTGGGTTTAGTTAGACCTCGGAAAAATCTGCTTTCGTAATAAAGTCAAGTCTAAACCAAAGGTCTATATTTAGACCTGGACTAAGTAGTCCTGGCTTAAACCACGTTTCGTAATGAGACCGAATGGATTTAAGGTATAATAACAACAGAGATTCTTCCAGTACACTACATGATCCATTCGTATGGATCGTGGAACGATGATGACCAACCTTTTGCACAGATTTCATGAGCCGCACAGTAGACCGCATGTTACGACGGAAGCAGTAAGGATGGCAGAAGTTCTGATGGCAGCACACGTAGTTGAATGAAGTCAGGAATTTCACCATCACCTGTTATGGAAGAATACGAAGATTATTGGCAAGAAATCTCTTAAGCATCCATACTTTAACATTTATGATTTTAATAAAAGAAAGTAGTGTAGGATAGTAGGAAGTAAGATAATAAGTAGGATAACAGCGTGAATTATTTTTGGGAATAGTGTTTATTTTATTTCTCCTCTTTTCTGACTGTCATTCCCAATATTTTATACATCAATCAGTCGTCATAGAACCTGTTTACTTTTGTATGCGAAATAACGATGGTGATAATGGAAATAGCAGTTAGGGGGTTGAATAGTAGAGGGGTTATATATAATATCTGTGGTAGATATAAATAGCACGATTGTGAATACGAATGGACTGAACCTTACAACAAAAGCTCACAGAACGTGGCAGCAGACTTAGGCCAGTTGGAATCTTCCAAGGGTGGACTATTAACAAGAAACTAGGAAAAAAACATTATTTTAATAAACGCCTTACAGTCAAATTTAATGTCCTGATTCTACACTAGGGTTTCCTGTATCGTGAGAGTTAGAAACGACGACTACCGAGTACGACTAGTATCGTACCATAATAACTAGACCACAGGGTCTGAATGTGTGCCGAAAAAACTGCAAAACATGCAAAAAAAATAAATTTGAATCAGAAACGTGAATCGAACCACCTTGCGTCTCAGTCTCACTCGCGTGCCGCGCCAAACCTGGCAATAATCTTAAAAAAAACTCTCAAGTCTTGGCAAAATACCAAGGGCGAATGATGAAGCATAAAATCTAGGTAAAAGTGGATACCTTACCTTCAGCCAAGGGAACCCTTTGTTGGCGTCTGGCGGATCAGTAGAGTTACTGTCAGGACTATCAGGTGGATGGTCGTGATCATCTGATAAAACCCCGGGGCTCTCTTCGCCACCGCTATCCATTTCGTTTGGCATTATCACTGTACCTGTCAAAAAAGCTACGATTTAAAATCCACTGAAAGGTGACAGCTAAATCTAGAATAATAATGTTTTATCGACCTTCGGCTTCCACCCACAGCTTGTCCGCGCAGCGTTTAGTACCACGTTTGGGAAACTTAAATCTTCTCGTCACAAATACAGCAGAGCCTCAATACAAAAGTCTGCAACTAGTGCGTGTTGTCAGTGTTGTAAAATGCCACTGAGACTTGGTCACTAACTATTGGCCTCATACATTAAAAAGCCCCCCCCTACACCACCATACACCACCAACCGTGCTCTCCATAATACCTATGGAGCTTAATAGTTTCCAGCTTACCTGTTCCCGGATAAACTTCTGAGGTGTCACTCCTATCCGAGAGTGATGAAACTTTCCTCCTGCTTTGAATCGAATCTGATCTCCTGGTGATAACTATAAAATAAGAAATGTGATTACAAAATGGGTACCACGCGGGCGAAAACGTGGACGAGACTAGTAATACATATATAAAAAGTAGCTCCTTTGTCACAACCTATATCTTTCCAAACATCCAAAATGGTTCAGCCGTTACGAAGTTTTTGAAAAAACATCTAAACATCCATACTATTGTATTTATGATATTAGGAGTAGGATAGTAAGAAGCAGAATAGTAGGAAGTAGGATAATATATATTAAGATGTAACAAGCGTGATAGTAGGAAAGTAGAGGAAGTTACATATTCCGTGACGGTGTCGTTGTTTTTGTGTGCGGTCGCTTCATAATAATTATGTACCTACAGCAAAAGTTTATAATGTAAATTTTAATACCTACATACTTATTACTCATGTTTTAGTTGTGCACTTTTGTTTCAAATACAGAACCTAGTGTCCAGACAAATCTAACATAGGGTTTAAGATACTACTAACTTACTATTGTACTTACTTAGATTGTAAAAAAAGTAGAAATGAATCGCGTAAAATAAGCTCACATTCGTCTATATCGCTCCTATTGTCCTTCTGCCTGAGTTTGATGGATCTCCGCTTGAAGGATCCGTACGCGGAGTGAGTTTGCTGCGTGTTGCGACGCGGCATGCATTTTCCGCGAGAGCCGAGCTTGCCTCTTTTGTCATCAGGCGGTATAGATGGAGGGATCGCTTCTGCTAACTGAAAAACAAGTTGATTTTTGTGTAAAATTTACACAAAATAGTTAAATAGTTACTAGGGAGCAGCGCTCCCTAGTAACTTGTGGCGATAACACCTATCTAAAAACCATCCTTAAAGACATTCAAATCGATTGCCAAAAACCGCATTACAATCCGGTAAGCTGTTTAGGTGATAAATGGAACAGACAAACAATTCTCCAAATCCTCTCATTCTCCACCTCTATACGGGCTCCTTATTCACCAGTATATTTTTTTATATTCACGTAGCTATCGTAATTATTCGTTTTAGAATCTGTGCTTACACAGATACTTACTACAGAAGAACCTACCTATTTTGTTAGTTTTTTACTTTTATATTTATAAAGGTGCAATCAAGTCAACCTGTGACTACAGCAGCTGTGGTCACGGGTTGTCATAATAGCTGCTATTGCGACAGACGAAACGTCGTGAAGATAAAAATGGTGAACACGTATAGAAACCATATAGAAACTAATATGTAGGTATAATAAATAACAATAATTAGGTTGGTTAGGTCTTCAGCTTGTCGGAAACACAAGATATTGGTGAAATCTTGTTTTGCAAGATGAATTCGTAGAATAATCCCCCGAAAATAAGGACAGATTACTCAGACAGTAACTTGATATGAGTGAAACCCTGTTGCTTGGTAAATTCGGCGAACGATCCCCGAAAACAAGCTAAAGGGCAGTGTATTTTAAACTTACGGTAGCGTTGCTTCCTCCAGACACATTTTCCGGTTCGTGGATAACAAAGGATATTTTCCTCTCAGTTTCAGCACCAGCTATGGACTGGAGACTTTGAGCGGATGCTTGCGAATGACCCATACTTGACAGAGCCATACTCCAGCGACGGTTAGCTTCCCTGTATCACGCATAAATAACATTTTAAAACTACAATGTCAGACAAAACAGGCTTAATACTCGACCAGCTATGTTTTAGCTTCTATAATTACAAACTATAAATTTTTCAGTGTTTTAGAGATGTTATGCATGCCAATGTAGCAAAGCTTTTTACCTGCTAATTTCATCTAAACTATAATTTCAATTCGAGCTATTGAAAAATTTGGAAAAAAGTGAAAATTTCAAAGTTATTGTTAGTTTTATGTTCGTGTTAGTAATTTATGTTTTTTAACTTGTAGTAAATTTAGTGGTTTATCTTTACAACATTCCATGCATGTTACTGTGCTTTTGCACCATTTTACCGTTCGCTTAAAATTTTGTTATAATTAAGTGTATTGGGAGCCCTGAAATCACAATTGCCGGTTATCGTTTTAACATCTTAAGTTTCTGAGGAAAAACTTGCTTATATATTGGAAAGTAGTAATTATGGTTCCAGGGATCATTATGTGCCGAAGTTATCAAAAAAGTGACCAATAGTTCTATTTGTACGATTCGATTTATTGGAGTGTTATTTGCATATATAGTTTCTTTTTACGTGTACGTAATTATGTACAATCTATATACGCATGCACGCATAGTGCTGTTATTAAGAAAACATGCATTATTTCTTCTGAAAACATACTCGACTGGCATTAATGTGTGTTGACTGCTAAGAGCCCTGTTAAAATAAAAATTTCGTCAAATATTATGCACTCTTTTAACACATTTCAAACGAAATGAACGTAATGAACTCACTTAGGCTTACAACACAATCGTCGATTTTCCATCCATCTTCGCATAAAGTAGTAACAAAAAATAATTTGTTTTACAACAAGAGATTTATCTCAACTACTTACCAACGATAGCTTGTAGCAGAGGGAATGCGTACCTGTAAACTCTGTCCCAGGGTCCTCTTTCCTTTAGCGAGGAGCGGTTTTGTTTGGGCAGGGCTTGGTAAGTTTCCCTTAGGAAAGATGTTATTTCAAACAAGAGGACGCATGCGATTATTCTCAATGCTCGAGGGCATTCGGCGCCGAGTGGTTTCCCAGGGAGGCGAATACTTGCTGCGAATCGTACGATTATATACATTATGACCTATGTTTAACAAAACAAATAAACTTTACTTTCAGGTTAGTGATTATATTTTTAAAGAATGTGATGAGGATAAATGAAGCGAAAGAGTTATGAGATATGCCAGGATCATAGCATTAGCAAGTGGAAATTCGTGGTCTCTGCCAACCCCTCCGGGAAACAGGCTAGACTTTATGTATGTTTATATCACAGAGTAGACAGCCTCAAGAGACGCAATGTTTGATAATTTGAATATTCTGTCAACTGTGATGCGAGTTCCGCCACGGTCGAAACTGTAGTTTCAACCAATCAGAGCACAGCAGGCAACATGAAGCAATGACAATGAAAAATTTGTCTCGGGTCTTGGTGTTTTCTATGTATAATATGTATGTAGTTACAAAAAAAAAGTATATATTTATACTAAATATATACTTTTTTTCAGTCATGTCATCAGTCATGTAGTTCCCATAACACAAGCGTTGCTTACTTTGGGGCTAGATGAAGCTGTGTGAAAAATGTCCAACATTATTAAAATTTAAATTGAAAAAGATCTAGATTATAATAATAAATAAATAAATAATGCTGGACAATCCACACAGCATCATCTAGCCCCAAGCTAAGCAGAGCTTGTGTTATGGGTACTAGATGACTGATATACTTAATACAATACATTACATAGATATATATTTTTTAATTATACATAGAAAATACCCAGAACACCCGGAACAAATATTTGCAGATCGTACAAACATTTGTCCCAGGGCGGGAATCGAACCCGCAACCTCCTGTGTCACAGGCGGACCTTCACCCACCGCGCCACATCGGTCGTCAATCAGACGGAAGCGTCCCCAGTATGCTGGCTGCATTGCCACACTGAATGGAAATGCTAATCCGTGATTTATATTGTGTTCCGTACCTTCGTCTAGGAAATCTTCTTCTTCATCTTGCTGTAGTAAATCGCGTTGTCCATCGGGATCGGTGATGACGCTGACGACATTGTCAATGTGTTTTTTGTCTTCAACCAACATCTCTTCTAATCGGTTGCCGATAGCCTATAAACAATAGCATTGTGTAGATACCTGGAAAAGTTATTTAAATAACTTTTGTATGTAACTCACTTCAGCCCATTGATAGAAGAGCTTTCCGGCGAGACGCTGCCTCACTTGTGGCGTCATTGTCACTATAAAAAGAATATACTACTGTTGACTGTTTGAATTGATTGTTGAATTGACTGTTAAACCTCATTCATAATTCCCCTTATTCGTAACCTCGGTGATAGTATAAACATACCATTATTTTTGACGGTGCTAGATTTGAGCCAGTATGGCCACTGCCCTTTATTGCAGTTGTGTACTAACTGCGCGCATTCCAGTAAAATAGCCGCTCTGCCGACTACTACTGTATGAGGCTAGAACAACAACACATGTACTTTATTATTGAATCAAGGAAAAAAGAGATCTAACTTCTGAGTACTAACTATTGATTACTCTGTGTAGTACACTGTCTGGCGGTCTGATAGACCCAGCACCAGATAATTCTGAGTTGGGACTATCTCGGTATATTGGATGTACTTACAAACATACTGTATGTATATAATGTTTTTCTATACACTTGTTATTGAATAAATACCAATACCCATTTTCGAGAAATAACGTTTTTAATTTTTGTAGGTTAAGTATCTAAATTCGTGCGACGGGCTTCTAAATCACATCCCAAATCCTTGCCTAACAAAGAAGACTTAACGATAAAACTCCTCGACATCTGTGGCGCGGCGGAAGGGTTGCCGTCTGAGATGCAAAATGTGCAGGTTCGATTCCCGCTGCGGGAAAAAATATTTGTAGATATTGATTTTTTGATTTGGGTATTGTAGTTTCTGATACCCACGACTCAGGGAATCCTAGTGTGGAGTGAGTATTATGTATGTGACTGTATGGTGTTTATTATTATTTTTTATTTACCAAGTCTAGTAAAGCTGCCATGAAAAGCGCATCAGGCGTTCCGCCCGGCTGTGTTGCGTCCAATAGAAAGTTGAAGCGAGCTAGGCCGGCGTACAAAGGGGCCGCGGCTACCAATCTTCTGCGCTTTAGCACGACTACTTCCGACTCGCCCCCACCTGAGCCGCCTTCAACGGACCCTCGCCTTGACATATCTATGGAAAAAACATAAAGGATCAAACTTCAATACTAGACTTCTTTATATGTTTGTATGATCTACAAATATTTGTCTCTGGTCTGGGTGTTTTCTATGAATAATATGTATGTATTGACAAAAATAAATGTATATGTATATATCAGTAATGTAGTTCCCATAACACAAGCTCTGCTTACTTTGGGGCTAGATGATGCTGTGTGAAAATGTCCAGCATTATTTATTTATTTATCATGAATACGGCTGTTGCAACACAACCGAAGCGTCGTAAAAAATTATAAACATAAATCCCATAAATGAGCGCCACCATTCAATAAATTGCATCATTATCATAATCACACTGTTGTTATGACATATGTCAACGGTAATAATACATTAATTTCATAGGACCTCATTTATACCAACTTAAAGCGTTTCAGCACCCTATCGCTCTTTGCGTTAGGGCGCAGTGATACCCATTTTAGTTTTAGTTCAAAAATCTTATTGTTTAGGTAATATAGAATACTTACAACCGCCGCTAGTCTCTTCAATACTGCCATCTCGTTTCTTTCCCATTTTTCTCAGGCCGAATCGGTTCAGTCTATCTTCAACTCGTTTTCGTGCTCTGCAATATAACATTTTGTCAAGATTACGTGATGAAATTAAATACAGATCTCGGAGGTGAGCGAAGCGAGTCACTTACTAACTAAGCTGTACTGCCCGATTCTTCTAAGTTTGGGTGCATTCGAAATGGTTCTTATGTATGAAAAGCCACCCTTTACTTCGACTTAGCGAACATACTCCCCTGTTAAACGTGTACGAGGTGACTTAGACAAAGAATACATAATAGTACTACGTAGAGAATAGCAACTCATCTCCCGCCAATTTGATTAACCTAACCCCGCCTGGATTTTAAAAGACATCAAACTGCTGAAGACTAATGCTGCTGCTGGACATTTTTCACACAGCGTCATCTAGCCCCAAACTAAGCAGAGCTTGTATTATGGGAACTACATGACTGATATACTACTAATATACTTTTTATACTTTTTTTTTTGTAAATACATACATAATATACATAGAAAAACACCCAGACCCGGAACAAATATTTGCAGATCTTACAAACATTCGTCCCGTGACAGGAATCGAACCCGCAACCTTCTGCGTCTCAGGCGGACCTTCGCCCACTGCGCCACAGAGGTCGTCAGGCAACACATCAGTCTTTAAGGACTGATGTTGGCAAACGCGGACATTGTCATTGTCATTGCGTCATGTTGTCTGCTGTGTTCTGATTGGTTGAAACTATAGTATCGACCAATCAGAGCACAGCAGACGTGGCGGAACTCGCACGACGGTTGACAGAATTGTTAGCAAATTATCAAACATTGCGTATCTTGAGGCTGTCCACTCTATGGTTAGAGGTCATGTAGCTATAGTTTACTCGCCTGTTGAGCGTGTACCCGACGCGTCGTTTCACGTGCACGGGACGGCTAGCGTGCGACTGAGGCACGTGATGGTGCCGTGCAAGTGACGCCATACTGCCGGAGATCGGCAAGGACTCGCCCGATCCACATCCGTTGCGGATCAACGACGCTGAGCTGGACTGCGGCTTTTGGCGGAACCAATTCACTGAAACAAATGAACAGGAGTTAATTTAAAAAGCTTTGTAATTGAAATGTTATCAAAGTGCTCTCACAAACTTCAAATAGCAATGGCGGAAACAAATCCGTTAGCAGTGGCATAGTGGTAAATTTTAGGGCTGCCAAATCTATCCCAGCTAAACTATACCCTACTAATATTAGTTGCATTCTAAATCATGAGCAATACTGATTCCAAATTTCGACAAATTTGATAACCTTTTATAAAAAGAACAATGTAATGTACGCCTTCTTTAAGGCGTATTACACCTTAAATGCCTATATTGACGATAAAACTGCATGGCCCGATGTCGTCCCTCGTTAGCTTACCTATCAAATTGCATATAATGTGGTAACATATTTTTTATGAATAGGGTAAGCATTATATTATAAAGCGTATCGTATGTTGTCTAGGTTGATACTTTTCAGGCTTTTTTGAATTTTTTGACTTTTATAGTACTTTTTTTTATAATTGATTTAACCTCGTTCGATGAATTTCATTTACTTATTTAATAGTCCAGGGGAAATACAGATAGACGTTTAACATAGCTGGGATCTCGACGAACACCACTTTCTGTTGATGTCGTCAAGCGCCTGCGGAAAGATTGAATTGTATGGGAATGACTTCAGCTGTGGAAATGTCACGTGATAGCTGCCAAGTTTTAACTTGACAAATTTGCGTTAGCGTACAAGGAAAAGGAAGCGTGAGGTATTTATCTAGACCCATGGGGGTTAAAATACGCACCTATTCCACTGATATGGAACTTGGACGGTATTGATTTGTAGTTGTAGTGGTGTATCTTATGATGCGGCGTTATATCAGCGGACGAGGCAGAAGGTATCGTCCTCTCAGACTGCCTCGGGGTGAGCTGGTAGCGTCGAGTTCGCACTGAGAGCGGCGACTGACTCGCTGATTCCTCACCTGTCTCTGTTTCGAGAAGACTCTGTAAAAGTAAAAGGATAACGTTTTTCCCGCGACGTAAAGAGCCCGTATATGCGTTTGGGGTAAGTGGCTGTCTGTTTGTTTGTAATTCTGATTGTTTATACGTTTGTATGTAAAACATATCTGTATTACCTTGTATTATAATTTTTATAATATCTGTGGTATGACTAACAAAGTCTTTTAGAATCAGTTTTTTGTTAGATTTTAATCATAAGATTTTTATAATGGAAACTAGAGGGCATAATATGCTAAAAAGCACTTCTGAAAAGGGCTTTGTGACTGACTGTGATATTATGATGTTTTTTTTTTCATTCGTGGTTTCTCTCTGGTGTTGCAAGCGTAGGTTATGGTAACCGCTTACCAACAGGTGGGCTGTATGTTGTTTGCAACTTTAGTTGTACAAAAAAAACACGTATTGTCGTATCCGCATTCTGCTTAATTTAACAGTATATGCTCCTACTTTTTTAATGAATTTGAATGGATGTAACCTAACCTGCCTTTGAAAGTAGTTTGACATTTTAGGTTCTTATAATACCCGTAAATTTCAGTTTATTATCTTGGGATACACATTTAAAGATCCGCCTTGGCCTTTAACTGTTTTCAATAGAATGTTACCGTTTTCTTGTTAAATTCGATGAAAAAGAACCTAAAAACTCAAATTGTTAATCTACTTTTGTCGCTAACTGTATCTAATGATGATCTTTAGTACTAGAAATGATATGAAAAGGATCTCACATGTGCCCCGGTAGACGAAGTGCTCCTCTTCTTAAAAGTGAACTTCTTATTATGTGTTCGTTCATCCAACGGGCAGCCCGAATCCGCGCCCGTTTCCGAGCCGCGTTCCTCCTCAGACATACGGGGGATATGTCTGCAAATAAAACGATTAACATTGTCAAATTGAGAAAACATAAACTATAATACAGATGAATAAAACTATCAACGTAACAAAGTTCTCATAGACTACTAGGAGAGCTTTCTTTTTATAGCTCTCTTTGTCCTAAAATAAGCTATTCATAAGATTAAGCATAAGTCAACGACTGATTTAAGGGATCGTTCGTCCCACTTTTAAACCTTAGATCATTGGAATAAAATGTTTTGTTTTATGGTCCGGTAAAACCACCATAACGTTTTGATCAAGACATCTTACCCACAATTGACCTACGGAGGATCAGCAAGATATAATCGACAGGCATAAAGTAAACTTATGATAAAAGATTGAAAAGTCTAAGAGCTGATTAAAATTATTACTTGCCTAAAGAGAGAAGGACTATCGACATTTCGGTAAAGCATTCCCGGTAAGTGGAAGAGGGAGAGGAAATCTAGTCAATACAGCGAAACATTTACGTTAGAGAAGTAAGAAATAGCGAAGAAATGGCCAGGTTTGCCTTTACAGATTATCGGTGACTTCATGTGACTGTTTCGTAATTTAGTCAAGGATATTTATACTGGTGCTAAATGTCTATACCCTCAATTAGCAATGTATATCCACCAAGCTTGCCAATTGTGGATGGGTAAAAGGGTGAACTATGAAATGCACAATGCGACAATTTCTTACCACTTTTTGATTCATCCGTATTTTTTACAGTCATTGCATTGAAGATATGGTCACAATCAGCCGGAATATATCCTCTGCTGGAAATAGGACTTCCCATGCGAATACCAGGAGATAAATAATGTGAAGCAACATTCATAGGAGTTAATAAAATGTCTATAAGAAGCTTTTGGATGGGTCAAGCAATTTGCAGTCTACAATTTCAAACAAAAACATTTCTATAAAAATACCTGTTACATTATACTAGCTTCTGCCCTCGGCTTCGCCCCCCTTGTATCCGGATGAAAAGTGGCCTATGTGTTATTCTGATGTATAAGCTATATTACTGTAGTTTCATCAAAATTCGTTCTGTAGTTTTTGCGTAAAAGAGTAACAAACATCCATTCTCACAAACTTTCACGTTTATAATATTAGTAGGATAGGATATGACAGGCGAAGCGAAAGACAAATCACACGAAGTCACTTCCTAACTGCAAAAGCACTAAGTTCTCAAGCTAACATGTACTAGTCTTAGATTTACCGTAAGTATTTTTACCTTATAACACGTGTGGTCTGCATATTCGACTCCTTAGGTTGAACATCGGGTCTTTCAGCGGTATCTAACAAGGCACTGAAAGCGACCACGCGGAATTGACCACCGTGGGCTTCTCTCACGTAACTTAGGAGCTGACGGACTTCCATATACAGTGTCTGTGAATAATTTATATAGAAAGTAAAATGACGAGCTGTGATATCAAAACAAAGCCTTATAGAAATGCATTTAGGAAGGGGTAGGAGAAGAATAATATTTATTTCTGCTGCTATGCAGAAAAACTGAAAAACAAGAAAAAAATATTCGCAGCTGAGATGCGAATGTTGAGAAGAGTGTGTGGAGTTACTAGAATGCACAAAATAAGGAATGCGTATATCGGGGGAAGTTTGAAAGTAGCATCCGTGACGGAAAAGTTGAGGAGTAATAGGTTAGCATGGTATGGGCATGTCATGAGGAGGGAAGAATGTCATATTATCACATCAACTCAGTCGCGCTTTCTTCGTCTAACAAGTTTGTACACCGTTATATTTATTTATATTCATAGTTAGGTATATTATGTAACGTTTTATTCATTTATTAATCGTAATGTAAGCAGACATCCGTGATTTCACTTAGTGTTTGGTTCCAACGGAAGATCAGCGTTGTGTTGCCAGTTGACACAACAAAATGCTGAGTTGGACGTCATTTTGCGTCGTTGCCTATTGTAGGTATCGGGAGGCACATAGTTTTATTGTTAGTATTTAGATTTTGTTTGTGTAAATCCCGTGTGTATTGTCTGTCTGTTTTATATTGTGCAACGTTAGCAAATAAATATTTTTTCTTTCTTTCTTTATATTACGAGAAGAGTGTTAAATATGAATGTGGATGGATTTAAAAGCAGAGGTAGGCCAAAGAATAGATGGATGGATTGTGTGAAGGATGACATGGTTAAGAAAGGAGTGAATATTGAGATGACGGCTGATAGAGGAGAGTGGAAGAAGAAAACATGTTGTGCCGACCCCACGTAATGTGGAATAAGGATAAGAAGATGATGATGCAGAAAAACTTTATAATTATAAAAAAGCTAAATAATATTATAGAATTAGTGTGATTCACTTCTTGGTATTGCAAAATGATTTGCGTTGCAGTTGAGTTGAGAAACTGACTTGCGACCAAATACTGAACTGAAGGTTTAAGTAGGATAGGATAGAGTAGTAAGGATAGAGAGATGCAATGTATGAAGCGTCATGTATTTGTAGCGACATCTCTCGCCACATGGCACATCACATCAACAAAGATCTACCACAATCAATACACAGATGGCATTGCATCGGAGCGTCTATACCTCCGACAAACAACTGTCGGTCCTAGGACCCCGGGCAAGTGGATCTGATAGATCAGCCCGGTGGAAGATCTTCCCCTTCCATATTGTAAAAACGGGAATTTTCACGTACTGCACTATCGGTGAAGGCACCGACTAAGTTTCGACTCATTCCGAGAGTCTTCATCAGGGTGAGTGGTTGCGACTTTCTTCCCCTTTGCTAATGGAGGACACACCACCAACCGAACACGGTTGGTGGTGTGTCCTCCATTAGCACTCCATATATTTTTGTGGAGAACACTCCATATATTAATTTTACTTAAGTTGTCATACCTTATTATCAAGCATTTTGAGTTCCCTATGCATCAACGCGAATCTAGTCACCAGAACTCTAAACGTAGTCTCAACAATAAACGTCTCTATTGCTCTATTCGTGTGTCCGCCTTGCCCCGCGCCGAAATTCGTTGCATATCCTGTTTGTAAGTGACTGATTTCAGGAGATTTGGGACAGTTGCGCTTTTGCTGGTCTGTAAAAAAACAACTCATCGATCATGGAAATGAATGCAATACAAATATAATACAAGTCTAGCACATTCGAGGTGGTATCGTAACTGCTATCACAGGCAGGATTATTACTAAACATTAGTTCATTTGAAAATTTCATAATTATGCCTTAACGACTCCTTTGAGTCGGACTTAGAGACGCTGCATCGACTTTTATGTATTTATTAACATGTATTTATATAAAAAGTTTAAAAGTAAACGACAGAACACGAAAATATGTTGTCCTCCAAGCAAGACAGCAATGTTTAACAACAGTGTTTTCTGCATGGCGCCTCGTAATTTCAACAATTTGTTACTAACATTCTCGAAATAAATACATTAAGCTTATTTAAATTGAAACTAAAGAAACTTTTATTACAAAAGGCGTATTACAGTGTAAATTAAATCTTTTTGAGAAATATTAGATAATAAAAAAAAAAAACATTTTAATTATATATTTTTTCTTCTTCTTATTACATACAATATGACTCTTTAGATTTTGAATTATACCTTATTTTTATATTAAATTTTACATGCTGTAAAGCAGACCATGGCTGGAGTAACTATTAATGTATTATCTAATGCTTGTGCAAATAAATAAATTGAAAATGAAAACTTTGACGTTATTTGACACCTCGATCTTTACTCATATCACAGCTGGTCTGAGATATGAGTTCTTAAAATATATCGTGTTTCAAAGAAGAAAAAACTTACTCATTGGAGATACCACAGTAGACGGATCAGCACAAAATCCAATGGTCGCATGTAAATTGTCTAGTACTTCCCAAATCGGCGCGTATTTCGTCATTTCTTTCAGTCGTAGAGTGAACTTCGGTACGCACGCGATACGAAGTTGCCGCAGCGTGTTCCTCGCTTGCACTCTGAGGCATTCGGCTTGAGGGCCGCGGAGGGCTTTAGAGCAGCCGTGTGAGCAGCCTAGTTGGCGGAGTAGTCTGAACAAAATATTTTCTGATGTTTATTATAAACAAAAAAAACCCTTGAGTTTTGAAGTTCGAGTAAGATTTTCAAATTCAAAACTTTTTACTCAAACTTCAAAACTCTAGGATAAATACATTTCTTCCCTATTTCCTAATGATTTGTGAATTTCATACAAGAGGACGAGGACTTAGCGAATTGTACTAGATATTTGGGGCATGAAATAGGTATAGTTTCTATTATATTATGAAGAATAATGAATAAACAGGCTAGCAATAGGAGGGCGATTTTTTTTTATAACCATTCTTCTATATGCACCTCATATTAAAACCGACATGGTATGGCTATTTCACTCTAGTCCATATAATGAGGTATGGGCGGGGCCTATTTCTTATGGACTCTCCATGATCACAATTTTGGGTGATAATAATGATAGAGAATCAAAATATGAATAGTTTAAAACTTACCTGAGTAGAACATGCATTATCATATAATACGGACAATCAAAGTGATCTTGATCTTTGGTTTTGTCTTTTGATGTTTCCCCACCTTCGACGTTTGTAGAATCTTGACTTGGGGCGCATGGCAGTCCAGAATCTCTTTCATGCTAAAATAAATCGTTATAAATTAGGCGTTGCTCTCATAATGAGTTAGAAAGTTCTTCTAAGAACAAATTCGTTTTAAAGACTGAAATACAAACGAGTAAGATGTTTTTTTTTAATTTTTAATAAAATTATGTTTTTGATTAAAATGGGATATGTAATTGTGTTTTCGACAGTACCTGCCATTGAAGCTAGACATCCTACTACTATTATAAACGCGAAAGTTTTGTATAGATGGATAGATGTGTGTTAATCTTTCACGCAAAATAGTGAACGGATTTTGATGAAACTTTACAGTAATATAGCTTATACATCAGAATAACACATAGGTTACTTTTTATGCGGGTATCACGCAGGCGAAGCCGTGGGCAGAGGCTACTTAAGCATACAGCTAAATACATGTTAGTTTTTGCAACATTTTATTACCCTCGCCGTGTTATTCATCGTCTATTGCAGTGCCCCCTAATGTCTTGTTATCATTAAGCCTATATTTCCTTCTTTGAAGATCTACATAATTGATTTCAAAAACTAAAAAGCATTTCATTACAAAACGTTTCGAAGATAAACGGTAACAGATAAACATAATGCATACTAGCTACTTGATTCCCCGGCTACCTACCAATAAATGCACTTACCTAGTTTTCCAAATTTATGTAGGTAGGTATACCTACCTATGGTACTTTCACTACCTACTATATATAGCAACCAAGCAGACTCACAAATAGCATCATCTGTTCAAACGCAAAGGAAAAAAAATTTTTTTTTTGAAAAGTTTTTTTAATCGTTAAATAATAAAAAAAAACATACAAACAAAACAACCTCTTATGGCAAACGCAAATATTATGAGCTTTTTACGTCGCTGGTAAAACAAAAGCATTGAGTGAACTTGGCACACTTACACTGACCCGGCTATCTTTATCCTTTCCAAAGTCGATGAGCGGATCCACTGACCCCGGCTGTACCTCATCCGACTTGTTGTTCTGCCAGTTCTTATGTACCCCGATCTCCATCAATGTGTCCACCAGATTCAGCATTACTTCCATAACACGCAGGGTTATGTAGAAGCTATCCATTGTTGATACTGAGTAGACCGCCTGTAATTTATTTAAGGTTTTAATAACACTGACAGATTATGATCTGATTCACCATTTCTTGAAGAAGGGGCCACAAACAGTGGACTTTGTCGCGGTTATCTTCAGGATGCAGATAGTGTATAAATTACAGGAAATTCTTTTGACCCTAACACTTCCTAAATCACCGTGCTTGTCTGTTTTAATGGCTTGTTTACTAACCAGATTTATTATGTTGATATTTGACCTGATTTATTATACAATAGATTTATATTAAGCAATTTGACAAAATCAAGTATACAATGTAGTTCCTACGGTTAATAAATGAGTATGAGTATGAGTGGAGTATGTGGTAATATACTACACCGCCACAACCGAAGACGGGACTGCAAGAGCTCATCGAATCGTGCTCTTCTTCATAAACATCTCTTACGGGTCAGGGATACTGGAACACTGCTGTCATCGACCTAAAGTTCTTCTTCGCTATTTTAAAGAGTTAGGATGGTTGTTGGGGTCAGGTTAGAAGGACAATGCACAAAACACCGCAATCTGCATTGACGTCCCAGATATTGGTTCCCCCACTTAAAACTGATAGTTTTGTTCATGATTTTGCTATAGATATATTAGATTACGTGAGTAAAATGGGCGGTCTTATGGCTTTTCCACCTTTGGATGGACAGGAATTGACGTGAACGATAAAGGATGTTGGTGTATAGACAATACATGCATAGTGACGAATTATTAGATAAAACAAATATACTTGTCTTTTACGTACAAGATACATGAATACATATATATGTACGTACATATATAAGTATTGCTATATCATCGTGATCATAATTCACGTATGCCTTTCGAAAAGCCTTTGGAGATGTCTACGATCCATCGGCAACTATTTCTTTGCCAACACAGAACAACTTCGTTATGGTTTTATTTGCATCATTTATAATAATAAATGAATGAATGAAAATACTTTATTGTACACCTTAAGATACAAAGAAATAAACAGTAACACAACGTTCTTATCGCTTAAAAGCGATCTCTTCCAGACAACCTTTGGATGGAGAGGATTATATATGATTTTGAAGCGTACGGGGGTGTACTTTGTGTAAACTACCTTAAATAATATTATTCATACGACATACTACAGCAGAATATAATAAATAATAACATATATACCAATTACCTATTATATATATATATATATATATATATATATATATATATATATATATATATATTTATGTCTATATACATACGAATACAATACTTACCTATAAATATATACTTATACATACGAACAGCAACTCAACAATAACAGGAATTGTATTATTTAATAACATTTAATAATAATAATGCTGGAAATTTTGCACACAGCATCATCTAGCCCCAAACTAAGCAGAGCTTGTATTATAGGAACTACATGACTGATATACTACTTTATACTTTTTATGTAAATCCATACATATTTTACATAGAAAAAACCCCAGATCCGAGACAAACATTTGCAAATCATACAAACATTTGTTTCGTAGCGGGAATTAAAACCCGCGACCTTCTCAGTCTCAGGTGGGCCTTCGCCCTCTGCGCCACAGAGGTCGTCACATTTAGAATACGATCCATCATACAAATTTTAGTGTGGTGTGGTGCCAATTAATATTACCTTTAGCACAACTTGGAAGTCAATATCACCCTCTTTAGTGATATAATGCAGTGAGCCAGGCGCCTCATTTATTTCCTCGACGACATACGTAATGTTGGAGTCGGTTTGCGATCGCGTCAGACTAGGCTTGCGTTCAGGTGTCGGGATGTGCTGGGAGCCTTGCATGCTTATGGAGTCTAGTTGAGATTCCATTGAACCCTGAATCAAACGATTAATATTATCATTAACATCTAATAGTTGCACGACACATTTAGTTGAGTACAGTGATACCTAATAACGTAGCATAAGAACCAATGTACCTGTATTCAAGCAAATAAAGTTCATTATGACATGGTATAAATAAATATAACATAAACACCCAACAGTCACACACGTAGTCCAGACCCCACACTAGGATTTACTGTATTGTGGGTATCAGGAACTACGAGTACTATAGTACCACAACACCAAGACCCGGAACAAATACCTGCAAAACTAGCAAACATTTGACCCACATCGGGTCAAATGTTGACACCCTCACCTCTTGCGTATCAGCCGCCACGCCACCGAGGTTGTATATTTTAGGCCGTTTTGCTCTCCGGCAAAACCTAGGACATTTTATAACCTTTTATGACAAAGGTTAATAGCAGAGGCTAAAAGTTTTGGACGATCTTTGGATAAACTACATTTCCGATCCATCTTTAGATGGATCCACGACCTTTGTGACGCCTGAGACGCAGAAGGTTGCGGGTTCAATTCCCGCCGCGGGACAAATCTTTGTATGATCATGAAATACGTGTTTGGGGTTTAAAAGTGACAGCTGAAGTTGAAAAAAAAACGAAGGGCTCGTTTCGTCGCGGGTAAAAATACTTACTTGTCTAGTTTTAGACAGATAGTCAGGCGACGGTGTTGGCGTATGTTCAGTGACAGTTATGATGGGATTTTTCTTTTTCTGAACATTGCACGGTACCACGTTTGACGGACCTTGGGCACGCTCTGTTTTTATCTCGCCAATGTATCTGAAATATTGATGCAATCAAATATTTGCAGTATTTGAAGCTATTAGAAGTTGGGCTTACCAGTTTTCTACTCAAATTACCTTAATTTCTTTGAATTTGGACATAATATAGCAAAATCAGTTAGTTATTTAGAATCATGTGTTTATTTCGCATGCTATTTGGTGCTATTTTACATTATTGGTGTACAAGTGTCTTTTTAAAAGTAAGTTATCGTTTACTAAAATGTATAAAAACGTTTGAAGGTATGTACATGTTTACATGCTCTTTAGTGATTTCTAGAATAGGACTGTTTGGCGTCATTTCGATGCTCTAGCTAGTCAACCTATCTACTGTGTTAGTAACGCTTTATCTAACTACCAACATTTCTAGTGTACTTCTAAAGCAAATACAGCTTTTCTTATAAACGCTACCTAAATTAAGTCATTACTTAAAATTATTCACGTCACTGACTAACATGTCAGTGATAAAAATAGTTTCAAGTAACACTTATCATTCAAATAGCGTTGAAGTAAAGCTTTTTATTTGTTAAATGTTATGTGTATAATTTAATGAGCGTTGTGCGTGCGCATATTATGTCGTATGTTTCAATCGCAAAAGATTTTCGCGATTTATGGTAAAGTAAGCCTAGAAATCGATTTTGCTTGTGATGCAATTAACTACAATTTCACAGTACGAAGCTTAGTATACCACCACACGTTCTCCCATGAGGCTCTATAATAACGAGATCGAATGAACAAAGATTGAAATAAAGCGTCGAGCGAGACGGACTACAAACTGGTTACAATCGAAGTTCTTTATTGTCTTGCTCAACCCCCTTATGTAGTATCTGGAAGTTACTCGGTGACGAGCGTTTGACAAGTCAAATGAACATCACAAACCCGTATTCCGTGGCCTTATTTATAGTAAAAATGTGCATTTGGAAATCATATGACTTGTCAAACGTTAGTGACTTTCAGATACAATGTAAATTCTTTGTTGATTTAATTCGGCGAACAAGTGCAAGTCCTTATAATAAGACTGTAAATTCTTTGTTGATTTATTCGGCAAACGTGTGCAAGGCCTTTTCTATGCATCAGTGATTCTAGCTTGATTGATCCATTATGGCAGCTACGTTACTAAGCGTCTGGTTCCACTTACCCATTAGAGGCTAGCTCATCGATTAGACAGCTAGCACCGTCCGAAACATTAGTACGGTACAAGCAAAAAGACGGGGAGAAAGAGAAAAATACATTTTTTTAAAAGGAAATTACAGATTGTGTCTAGAATAAAACCATGCTGTGCTTTTATTACGAAAAATATTGAAAATCTTTTTCATGATACGTTTGTAGTTAAAATAAAGCTGATATTTTAAACTAGGAAGACTTGAAGAATGGAATACGGTTTTCTAAGTCGCGTGCGAGCTTTTTTTTTTGTTACTTATATTTTAAGAACTAGACACGAACCGTCGTTAAAGATATTCAAAAATCAATTACTAAAATCCCAAATTAATACCTACTGTTACTTTGTTACTATGAAAAATGAATAAAGAAAGAGAACTTCCAAAAAATAAGAAATATATAAAAGATTAACAGAAACACTTACCTAAGACTCGGCATACTTTTCCCTTTGATAAGATTGCATTGGAATAAGTCATCGGTTAGTCTGGGTGCTAATGGTGGGAAGTTACTAACCAAAGCTGAATTCGGGCGATCGTTCTCATTATCCAAGCTTCTATGATATTCCTGTAATAGCGAAGACCAATAAACATATGCCCTACAGCCTGGCTCAGGTAAAAACAATCAGAATCCAAGTTATAATTGGCCGATACCATTCCAAGAATTACGACGCGTATAAGATCGGTGGGTAGCCCAGTTAAGGTATCTTTGTATCTAGATTTATTAGCAGGTTCGACCCATAATCAGCTTTGTTTGCGAGTAATTGTTTACCTGGACCAGGCTTAAAAGTAATTTGACAAAATTATCTATAAAAAAAATAACTACAGATAGCATTCTTACTGCAGTGTGAAACGAAAACTTATGATCGTCATGCCCGATTTTCTCTAAAGCCTTTTCCGACTTTGAGAACATTTTCGTTTCAACGAACGCTTTTAGATCCGACATTTTCATTTTACGTTTTATTTTCTCACTCGATCTTCGACTCATTGTGCTTTCTTCTTCGTGTTTCGGCGTAGAAGGGAACGACACTTCTGTTATGGGCAAGTCTTTTACTTCAGGAATTTCTATAAAGTTTTTCAAAGAGTCTCGTTCTTTCATATCTGGACTTTGGTATACTGAAACTTCTATTTTGGGTATTGGTAGGGAGTTACTGCGTTTCCTCGGTAGAGTCTGCTTGGATATGTCATCGCAGATATCTCGTAGCCTGAAATGGTCAATTATAAATATTGAGTAAGTAATTCAGCTTAATCTCCGAAGATCTCTGTGGCGCAGTGGACGACGGGCCGCCTGAGACGCAGAAGGTTGCGGGTTCGATTCCCGCCGCGGGACAAATGTTTGTATGATCTGTAAATACTTCGGGTCTGGGTGTTTTCAATGTATAATATGTATGATGTACAAAAACAACAATGTATGTAAGTCGTATATCAGTTATGTAGTTCCCATAATAAAAGCTCTGCTTACATTGGGGGCTAGATGATGTTGTGTGAAAATGTTCAGCATAATTATTATTATAATCTCTCTCCCAGTTGATTCCAACACAATGCAGACCGCTTTCACACAATCTACAAAAACTCAAGAAGAAATTGACACGATCACTTCTCCACAAAGAATTCTTAGGACTACATTTACTCGCTATTCAATGACTCGACCGGTTTGTCTTTAAATAACATGAACAAATGAATGTATAATTTAGACCCTTCCCAAATGTGGACAATAACATACCTATTGTATAAATAATGCAGCGCCCAATAAACGCCTTCCTCCTGCCATTGAGAGGTGAACAGACATCGCAGCGTCGCTACGTCCAAAAATGTTGCTGCAGATACCTGAAATACAAAATGTTCCATATTATATGCATATTCATAAAAGTTCATATTATAATAGATCGTTAAATATATAACAATCGAATAACGATCGACCAGAAAAGGTTCCTTTTCTTTGCGCAGTTCGCCAAAAATTAGTACCTAAATTTTTACGGTTGTCTATTCGTGCACGGAAGTGTCTTTGCTTCAGCTTTTAATTAACAAATCCTACTTACGTAAACTTGTTTAGAAGATGGCGGCTTTTCGGTAGATGAAGGCGTGCTTTTTTGCCCTTGTGCTCCTGCACTATCGGACAATGACTCTTTGTCTGAAGAACTGAAACAGTTTAAAGAATACCAAGTTATGGACAATCCCCTTTTTTTTTAAGTTATGGACCCATAAGACACATACATTCAAAGTTCGAATGTGCGCACGAGTCTTAAGTTGTTTTTAGAACAGAACAGCACATTCGGCAAACTTCGGCGAGGCACCCAGCGCGCTGTGCCGCCCCTACCCCAATGGTAGACCTCCAAAAAAACAAACACGCTCATGACTGTATGCGGCCTATATTCCCAGTGATTGTCATCTTCAGATACATACTCAATTCGTAGATAATGTAACCCTTTGAGAATACCAAGTAGAGGTTAGTCAAAGACGTCCAAACACTTTATTTGGTGCATGCCCGCGTTTTGCATGTAGTTAGCATTCCACATGACAGGTTGCAAGCCCATTGCCGCTTTATTGAACCAGTAAACGAAAGCTCATGCCTTCGAATTGATGGTCCTAAGGCATACCAGTTTTCTCACGATGTTTCCCTCACCATTTTGTGCTAGAGTTAATGCGCACATATTTGACCATAATCTCACCTGGGGGCTAGACAAATAACTCACGCTCAGTTTTTCTTTCTACAGCGAATGTCATTTCCATACAATTCAATCTTTACGCTGGCGTTTAAGCCAACAGAAAGTGGTATTTGTCTCAGGACCCTGGATGATATGGCCTGTAAGTGATGATATGGCCGATGACGGAGCACGCACTACAATATACCTATTAACTCTTTCCTTAAAGAGAACAAAAGCGTTGTTATTCTCAATATGAAGCTGCGAGGCGAGGGTCGCGAAACCGGCTGCGGCCTTAATCAACAATGGAAATGTTCCGAGATACCTCATTTTGGTGACCTGAGGCAATGGTTTGATGCCAGGGAGAGTCGGCTTCGTAGGATCGGCTTTGCGAAGTTGGAACATGCTTGGGTCAGCTGCATAGACTGTGTAGGCTTCTTTAGTGTTTCCGCCGAAGTTTTGTTCTGAAGGCAGCCGGTAGATGAACTGGAGAGAACACACCACATCAGAAATCATATATAATGTATGAATATGTGCGTGGAATCCATTTTCCGCATTCAAACTCTTGGTTGGTTTATTATGCGTGGGACAAAATCACGGCTCATCAGTGACGTAACTGATGTCTCTTTCGTTTTTGGCTGTTAAAAAGGAGAAACAGAAGTACTTTCTTTTAAATAGTTCTCTCCATTCTACGGTTGTCTGGAAGAAATCGCTTTCAGCGATAAGACCGCCCATTGTGCATTTCTTTTTTTGTTCTTTTTATATGTTTCTGTGTTTATACTGTAAATTGGTGTTATGCACAGTAAAGAGTTTATCATTCTACCTATCTACTTTTTTAGTCTTCCCTTTCGTTGACAAAACAGTCTTGTCTTGGTACTCATGCTATGCTTGCAGGTCTATTCTCAGTCGCCACCAAAGAAGTATTTGCCTACTCTTGAAACACAATTTACATTTAAATAAAATTTAGGGCCTTGATTTTATTTAAATGAAAATTGAGTTTTTTTTTTATTTAAATGAAAACTTGTTCGTGAAAGATTCGTGAATTATGTTTAACTATAATATATTTTACATAAATGAACTTACAGTGGCTGGAGATTACATAAAAATACAGCAAGTTCTCATTGTTTTTCGTTTTTGCTGAAGTTTTGTGGCTTTGTGTGATCGCATCATGATGATGAACTACTATTTAGTAGTTTAGCTATGAATTAGCTATGAAACATCAGCAAACCTCGCATCGCTGTGTTACGGTTTAAAGGGTAGGTCTCGGTGAAATTACAGGCATATGAGACTTTTCACCCGTTATGTCTCAGGGTCGGCAGCGCTCGAGTGATGTTTTGCAAGCATAACCACTAACCACATGTTCCTCTTCAGCACTGGAGCTTTCCTCAGGGATAGTTTCCGGGAAGATGGTGTCTTTGGGCGAGGATATCCAGGGCTCCTCCTCCGTGCTGGCCTGCTTCGACGGTGCTTCGGATTGCGACATTGAAACATTCTGGCTTGGAGGACTGCTGGTGCCTCCAGTACCTTCTTCCTTTGAAAACTTTCCTGAAAGACGAAATTATTTAAATTGTTATTATACTAGAAAAACAGATGTTGTTAAGTGCGGTTTACTTTCACACAACCATAAGTTAGAGCTAGCCCGGTTCAAATAACAAATATCAAAATTAATCTTGCCTCTTGAGCATAGATTGTTTGATTGTTTGTAAAACAAAATCCTGGTGAGCAAATTACTAACTCTTTCCTCTCCAGATTACTAAATAGATAAGCATAAACAGGTTTCTAGACAGGTAAAAGTATTATTTCTATATCATTTCTCGGAATTTATTAAGTATAGATGTTTGTTGCTAATAATCATCGTAACGGCTGAACCGACATGGATGAATTGGGAATAAGTATTGTGACCTAGAATAACATAACTTACTCTGTAATCGGTACCATGCAGGTGAAGCGGTACAATAGAATAGAATAGAATATCATTTATTAAGACAGAATAACACATTAACAATTATTCAACTTAATTAATATAATTGGTGTGACATCAGTCTCTCGTCAATTTAATAAAATGTTATAAAATAATATCCTAGTTAATTTAAATAATTTCAATAGTCAATAAATTTGTGTATAATAAGATAAAATAAATTGTTACAGATTCTAAATAAATTGTTGCAGATTCGTGCATGTCCATATAGTATAATAACTAACCAGTAGGTTAACAATATATTTTCTTTTTTTTTATTGGATGTCATTTTAAAACCAGGGCAAACTACATACCTACTCAAAATTTGCGAAGTTAGTATAGTCATTTTCTAAATATTCGTTGACATTGTAAATGGTTTTGTTGAGGAGAAGTAGTCTGACCCTGCTACAAAACTTTGTACTTTGTCTTATACTCAGCGGAAGCTTGTTGAACAGTTTGGGTCCGATGACCTGTGGTTGTTTTTTGGACACACTCAGCCTATGTTTAGCTGACTCTTAAACACATTACATTTCTGATGCTCCGGTTACTGTTGGCTCCTCTTATTTTATATTGACCGATATTTTTCTTTACATATTTTAATATTTAAAGTATATAGACAGATGTCGAAGTCAATATCTGTAGCCTTTTATAGTGATCTCTGCATGATTCCTTATATTTTACTTATTGCGCGTTTCTGTATTTTTAATACCCTTTCACAGTCGGTTGACCACCCCCAAAGAATAATTCCATACGACATAATAGAGTGGACATATGCATAGTATGTCTCCTTGATATTACATTCCGTCGTGATAGGGTGTAGCTGCTTTAGAGCATACACTCCTCTGGACATTTTCTTACAAGTAGAGTCTATATGCTGTTTCCAAGTAAGACCTGGATCCAGCTCAAAGCCAAGAAGTTTAGTTAGCCTAGAGCTATTTATCATAGTGCCGCCTTGCAGAGGAATCATCATACTAGTAGGATTAGACACAGATATGGCATTAAAAATCATGACGCTTGTTTTTTCTGCGTTTAGTTTAAGCCCATTAATTTTAAACCAGTTCGCTAGAACGCTTATTGTAAGTCTGATGTTTTTGAAAAGGTCATGAATGTTTTCTGCTGATATAACAACCGTGGTATCATCCGCATACTGTATTATATCTGCGCTGATGTTATTTCTAGCCATGTCATTAAGGAAAATTATGAAGAGAGTGTTACCTAACGAGGATCCTTGTGGGACTCCTACTTTGATACATTTTGGCTTTGATCTTATTCGTTTTTCATCTATTTTTATTTCCACAATCTGTTCTCTACGATCCAAAAAAGATTCCAACAGCTCGAGACTAAGGTCTCTGATTCCGTAAACCCTGAGCTTTTCCAGAAGAAGTTTATGGTTGACGGAATCATAAGCTTTTAATAAATCTAAGAAGATGGTAGCTACTTTCTTCTTTTCTTCCAGACATAGAGTAACACACTTTAAAAAAAATTGCGTCGCAGATATTGTTGACCTGACAGGTCTATACGCATGCCAGGTAATCGGATATAATTTTATTGTTATGTAGATGCCTCATTATGGATTCTGACATTACAGATTAGTTTTGATAACGTTGGCACAATAGTAATTGGCCTATAGTTTTTGGCATCCGCCTCTTCTCCTTTGCCTTTATAAAGAGGGGTAAGGCGTGACTTTTTTTTTAAATTCCGGATATTTATTGGTCAGTAATGTTATTAACTAGAAACAGAATATGGTCACCTATTTCATATTATATATTATGTTCACATCTGTGGCGCAGTGGGCGAAGGCCCGCCTGAGACGCAGAAGGTTGCGGGTTCAATTCCTGCCACGGGACAAATGTTGTATCTGCAAATATTTGTCTCGGGTCTGGGTGTTTTCTATGTATAAAATGTATGTATTTACAAAAAAAAATGTATATAAGTAGTATATCAGTCATGTAGTTCCCATAATACAAGCTCTGCTTAGTTTGGGGCTAGATGATGCTGTGTGAAAATGTCCAGCATATAATAATAGCATATATAATATAATAAATATAATAATAACCTAAATACAGCAAAATTTAAAATAAAAAAGTTCCCTAGTAACCCGTTTCCCATTTTATGCAATTTGTCTTTTTTCATATAGGTGTTATATGTTATTGGTTGACACATATTAATTACTTTTAAATAAATAAAATAAACAGGCCTATGAAAAAAGATCGATGTCTTCAAGATGTCACAAGAATGTTAAGAATAGTAGAAAACAGAGTCAGACTTACGGCCCAAAAAAACATCGCCATTTTGGTTTCGTTTCGAGAACTTTCCACCAAGTGGCTTGGGTTTGGGCTTCACCAGAGTCGTGAAACATGGCGCGTCCGGGTGTCTGAACTCCCACAGAGCTTGCCACATCTTCAGTCCATTCTCAAGGCGATAGTTCATGGTAAAATCAGACTCCTTTAAATGTTGTGATAGAGGTGCAAACAGGAATACAAAAAGCTGAAAACAAAACAATTATTTACCTATTTTTAGTATTGACCTATGATGCAAAAAGATGGATATAAGTTTTAAACTATATTTGTATATGTTAAAAGCTGAACTATTTATTAGCTTTTTCATCCTCAAAGGTGTGCTGGAAGCAAACTCCTGTTATGGTTGAGCTTGGCTGTGACATAATGACTTGTTATGTGTGTGAACTCCCTTTTCCGCATTCAAACTCTTAATTGGTTCATTATGCGTGGGAGTTTCTGGCTAGTGAGTTAGCCAGCCCAACTCCGCCCAGAAGCACAGCAGTTTTCTGGGGTCTTTGCAGGCTTTGCGGAGTGACCTTGGGTTACCAAGGATTTGTGATTTGTGAGTTAGGTACTATACATGAATGTACATGACTTATACTTGTATGTACAATAAAGAATAAAAAAGCCTTTGTTTGTCTGTTTATAGCTGTAGCTGCAATCCAGTTTCTTTTGGTTGAAAGCTAGAAGCGGGGTTTTTTAATTTCATAAAATTTGCTGTTTGCATTGAGACATTGAGTTAAAATGGAATCAAGTGCTTTAAATATGTGGGAGACTTTCCTAGTGAATTAAGGATATAATGATGAAGTAAATAAAATATATTTATTTTGAAAAAAGTACATTGTTACTGGCCTACCTACCAAGTCTTGAGCAGAGTTATACTGGATGCTGCTTGTGTGAGGTGAAACGTAATTATGGCGACTGTTTTGAGACAAAGGAATCCCCAAAACTTAAAAATATAAAAAATGATTGGCCCATAAGTCTAGTTTTTACCCGCGATGTAAGGGCCCGTAAATGCGTTTGCTGTAAAATATTAGTTAGTTTGTCTGTTACCATTATCTCCAAACCGCCTTATCAGTTAAAAATGCGTTTTTTTGCTATTTTGTATGACTTCAAGGATGGTTTTTAGAAGGTAGTTTTATCGCTACAAGACACTAGAGGGCGCTGTGGCGGCGGCGCCAATAGACGGCGGAAAACACGTTGGGGGTTTGTTTCTCATTGCTATTTGCCTACAATTTTAGGAGACCGAAGTACTTACCGTCATAGTAGGTATTGAGAACAAGTAATGGAATGGATTGGAGTAGGAGATGCCATTTTCATAGTCATTATCTGCACACTCATCGCATGCATCAAGTATTATCCAGTGAAGGGTGTAAAGTAGTTTTGTCTCCACATTGCCCAATGATTGCATGTTGTCTTTTACCCTGTAAACATTTACACCAGAATAAATATCAGGTTATTACCTGCACCACAGATAAAAATACAATGCAAGGATTCAATAAATGTTTGCATGTTCTGCAAATATTTGTGCCAGGTCTAGGTGTTGCGGTACCATAACACTTGTAGTCCCTGTGTTCCTTCCTATGTCCCCACGACATAGGAAGGAACACAGGGATCTTAGTGTGGTTTAGGACTATGTAATTACTCCATTATTCAGTTACTTAATTGAAAACAAATTATTCAGTGGCAATGCAAACAAATAGATACAGTAGATAAAAGTATATTACCTACACCCTATCTACTGTTTGAGAATCTAGAAAAAAAAAAAATGCTAGTCAAATGAATGAGTACGTACTTAGCAGGTTGAACCATACTAGGTCCCATTCACCTAGGATGTGCACTGTAGAATGGCGTTTTATGAATTTATTTTATTAATAAGGGCCCCCAATACACAAAGAAACAGATACAAGGGTCTTTTAACTTAGTGTTACCGCAGTTAAGTTTAGCATTACATTGCATCTGTTACTCTGAGACATACAGATGATAAAGCACTCAGTTTCATCATCATCATATAGAAGTCTACTGCTGGACATAGGCCTCCCCAAAAAGAAGCCTGACAAACAATCTTGAGTCATGTCCATACAACAAGTTTCCGATCCATAGGGGTGGGATAATCTGTCTGTTAAGGTGTATGTAGTCTCATTTGCCTATCAGGACTGCACATAAGTAATACTGTAAGCTGGCGAAACCAGGTAGTAGGCATTCCACATACCTGGTGTGCAAGACAGCTGCTAAAGAGTGCATGACATGGGGCAATGATGCTTGAATAAACCTCCATCGCGGAATTGCTTCTATAGCTTCTGTTAGACTGATGGACAGACCAAACCGGAGATTCTGCACCAAGACTTTCTCAAACGACTGAAATGCATAAGAGAATAATGTGTTAAGGCAGCTGATTATTGCATACAGACCACCGATAAATACTTGTATTATTATTCTTGTTTAAGTTAACAATGCGGTAAAAATTAAAAAGTTTGTGAATTGCTCTACGATTTTTTAAAGGGAAACTTACTTTGCAAGCTTCTTTCAGTTCCTGAGACAGCCATGAAATAACAAAATACTGTTATAAACAGAATTTAGGAATATGCATTGCATTTAATTCTAAAGATTCGCTTTGGTTTGTTTGTTTGTTTTGATCAGCTGATTGATTTAACAGTCCGTCGGCTTGCCACAGATTAAAAATTGTTTGAACCTACAGCATAGAATAACAACAGAGTCACTGTCGTCAGTGTTCCGTAGCGCATGTATTTTACAGCCTGATATTGGAAACACATGGTTTGGTAGTCTTATTCTTGATTTCGTATTTACCTCACACGTCGTCAGTGTTACTGCTGGCTGACGCAGCGCATGTATTGTACAATTAGTACAGCCTGATATTTGAAAGCCATTGTTCGGTGGTCTTATTCTTGATTTCTTAATTAATCCCGCCTTTTAGAACAATAGTTGGACATTATAACTGGATGAATAATGTTTCACTAGTTGAAATAATCAGACCCTCCTCATTCTGTAGCCATATTATTTATAGTTACTGTAGATAAGTGCTAATGAAATCATTTGACTTTTCAAACAGGGTTTGACAAATCAAATTATTTCGATATGATTGATGGACGCTGATCACCGATGATCACTGAGTGCCTTTCAGATAAAACAAAGGCTTTAGTAATCGGATACCACGCAGATAAAATCCATTATTAATGTTAAGCCTGTGAAATTTCGGTGCTCAGATATTTACTTCATTTTATACCGGTATATTTTAAGGCCAGAATCCGACTTATTTAATGTGGTTGGGTAGGTATATTTAGGTTGAGTGTGCTACTTACGTGATGTCCTGGAGCCCGTTGGCAGAACTGCATGTGATCAACAAACAACATACTTTACAGTCTTTGTACAGCTTTACAGTAAAATGGCATTTTTACAGTGCATTAGAAAACATAAAAAATAACATAAATTATAAACTAGCAAAAAGTTTCCCGTACCGGGAATCGAACCCGAGCCTCCTGGGTGAAAGCCAGGTATCCTAGCCACTAGACCATACGGGATATGAAAATGTTATCGAAATTACTGTACAGCACTTTAGTTGAGATAATGTAGAGCCGCGAATCCATTTCGGAAACTAAACCTAGCATGATAAATATAAGTAGGTTAACTGTTTTATTACTTACATGTTAATTGTTATATATGGTTTTGAGGTTTTTTAATTAATAAGGAGCTAAACAGCGTATCACTGTTTGGCTAAAGCTCCATAATATATATATATATATATATATTAATATTAATATATATATATATATATATTCAGTTTTTACCTACCGATTCAAAATGAAACTTTCAACATATATGTAAGCAACGGGTAACACACGGCCAAATGAATTTGAGCAAAGAGTTAATTAAGTAACAAAAATAACAGTTGTCCACTAACCATGCACGCAGCATCGTGAACCTTCCCAAGTCGTGGCCTGACGAACGGCGTGGTTTGCCTCCAAAGAAACACTTGCACAGGGATGGGTATGGATTCTTCAGCGATGAGCTCATCTTCCACATTCTCCTTCATTTTTGTCGATACGACTGAAAATCGATGAACATTGGTGATACCCTTAAACCAATAAAGATCTGAAATGATCGCTTTTAGAGATAAGATTGTATCAGTTTTATTCCTTTACTTTGAGCTGGTCCCTACATTACCAACGCAGAAAAAACTTCTAGTTTACGTACACTATTCATAGGTACCTCCCTACGTACCTTCTCTGTTTCGCAACAATGAGCACTAACTTCACTTTTAGTAAGATTGTAAAACACTGCTGCAATTTAAAATTACGTAGTAACCTACTATCAAAAACTGCTTGCAAATCAAGTTCTCTAACAATGGCAAAATAAATGAGATGACATATTCGGCTATGTTGTTCTACCACCATGTGGCTTGAACTGTGGAACAGCCTTTAGATCAGGATAGAGTTATGCAACATCCATATTGTATGAACTAGCTAAGTATGAAAATGTATTTGTTCATCTCAAAGCAGGCTACCTATTACTATTTACAAATGAAAACTAAATAGGTATGTTATGTATAATGACAATAATTACCTACCCACAACTTAAAAGCTCTCACAGATTCACATTATCCAAGGGATGGCGGTCAGTTTACATCCCAACAGGAGGTACACACATTTCCATACGAAAAGAGGTTTTGAAACTCTGCGAAGTTTTACAGGGAAACGCGCACTTTCAGGAGGAAAGCTTGGGAGGGAGTGAGGTTTTTCGTACTCAGGCCGAGCCGAGAGTATAGGGGTGGCTCTTAGCAGTGACAATGTTTGCTACGATTGTAAAAATTGCTTTTGTCGTTTATACCTCTTTGACTATTAGGTAGGTACGTACTACCAACAAGAATAATTTTTGAAACGACCTAAGTAAATACGATAATGTAGAGTACCTACTTTATAACTTACCAATTTCTTAAAGTGGGTAAGTATAAACAAAGATAATTCAAAAGGTGCATACCTACATACCCACACAAAAAAAAGGTCCGTGTGATGGCTGATTTAAAAGTTCCCAAAACCTTAAATAGATTTTAGACTGGTAATCATTGATTTTCCATAAACTATTACTATTTCCTGCCCAGTCAAAATAAGGTACCTATTTCATAATTTGTTAGTGATAAGATGAACCTTTAAACCTAAAAGATCCATTTAATCGATGGTGATAGGATTCAGTGCCCAGGAATTCCAGGCTCTTTTAACATCTACTTTTTTGACTAGAAAGCTCTGACTAGCAGAATAGCTCTCTACCTCCTGAATACGAGCTCTACTATCCTTTATCCTACTAATATTATAAACGTGTGAGGATGGGTGTTTGTTACTCTTTCACACAAAAACTACTGAACGGATTTTGATGAAACTTTACCGTAATATAGCTTATACATCAGAATAACACATAGGCTACTTTTTATCCGGGTACGACGTGGGCGAAGCCGTGGGCAGAAGCAAGTAAGTATATAGTTTGGTTACCAACAAACATCGTAACGGCTAAATCGTTTTGGGTTAAATAAAAATAACGAGCCGATTTATAAATTAGTGACACCCCTAAAGCATTTTCCCGCATTGATCTGTGCGCGGATTGAGTTGCGAAAGGCAGCCTCCCGTTGCCATAGAAACGGCAAGATGGCGACGGGCAGTACTTACCCAAAGCTGGAAAATATGGGTCAGACTAGTTTTTTCGTGCTAGGTATTCGTTTTCAACTAATTCATGAAAGTAAAAAGTACGAAATAATCTAAATGTATATAAAATCCGTACTACTTACTGACTGATTAACTGACAATCAACGCACAGCCTATCCGTAAATTCTAGTCAGCGGAAATTCGGAGAGTATGTTTTTCTTCGCGTTTAAGAAAGGGTTTTCCGAAAATCCACCTCAGAGGTAAGATTAAGTTTATATGAAAAACGCGGACTAAGTCGCGGGGCATGAATTTTAGTCTCAGATAAACCTAGAGCAACACCAAGAAATCTACTTTTATTCAACGCAGATTTAACATTGGCAATACATAGGTCACATAATAAATAATATTACTAAGAAGTAGGTGGTGGTAGCTGGTCGTGCCTAGATGGTAGAGAGGAAGGAAGTCAGTGGAGACTCTTTGTGACACACATAAAAATGAAGGAGGCAGAAAACGTGAACCATTTACGATAAAAATATCGTTGCTTAATGAAATCTATATACAGTGGTGGTCATATAATTAGAAATACCAACCCTGTCTTCTATTTTCATTACAAATTAACATCATAACTAATTTTTAACGTGCCATAGAGGGCTCCTACGTATTTATATGGATGTATCGGTTCTTTTAAAGTATTACTATACGAGTTTAGTAATAACAAACAACAATTTTGATATAACAATATATACAATTTTAATAAAAAGTCTATTAAAATACATGGACTAAAGTGGACAACTAATTAGAAAAAAAAAACAACAATATAAATATTAACTAAGTGAACAAAACCACATTTAATTTGAATAATACTATGAATACTACATCCAAAACCGATTAGTACTGTTAGTACTTGGTAGGGTACCCTCTGTTGTCGATTACAGCTTTACAACGACGTGGCATTGATTCTATCAGTTTTTCACACGTTTCCAAAGGAATACATCTCCAAGCTTCTACAAATGCGTCGTAAAGTTGGTTGATATTGGTGATATGCTCATCCGACAATGTTTTCTTCACAGTGTGCCACAAATCTCTATCGGATTTAAATCCGGACTATTAGCAGGCCACTCTAACACTGTCACCAATTGTTGTCTGAGAAACGCTTTAACGCTGTTTGCTGTATGCTTTGGATCATTATCGTGCTGAAAAATACAATTCACTGGCAAATCATCTGAATATGGGATCATTGTCTCCTCCAAGATTTTTTTGTATTGAAACTGATCCATCAGCCCTTCAATCTTTCTCACGGGACCAACTCCGTATCCGGAAAAGCATCCCCATACTTTAACATTTCCACCGCCGTGCTGTTTTTATAGTGTACTTGTTATTCAAAGCCTCGTTGATTGGTCGCCGTACGTATCGTTTTCCGTCGGAATTTACCAAATTTACTTTAGTTTCATCTGAAAACAAAACTTTTCTCCATTGATGAACAGTCCAACTGGCATATTTTCTAGCGAAGGCTAGACGATTTTCTCTGTGTCGCCTAGTGAGAAGTGGCACTTTCCTAGCAAGTCTTCCATACAAATTTCCTTCAACCAACCGCCTACGGACTAGTCTTGCGGACACGTTTCGAGGGTCGTCTTGTGAAAATACTTCTTTTCGTATAACATTAGAACCTTTAAAAGGATCTGTCTTAGCCAAACGAATCATAAGCCTGTCTTCTTGAACGGTGGTCTTCCTTGGCCGAACTTTTCTAGGCACCTTATCGGATGTTCCATGTTTTTTGTGATGTGCAATGGCGTTAAATACCATCTTTACGGAACACTCTAAATGATCGGCGATCTTTCTGTAAGACAATTTTCGTTTAAAATGAAAGTTTACTATAATTTTTCTTGTTGCTGCATCACAGCTCTTGTTTTTACCCATTTTTAATAATTAAATCTGACAAAAGGTAACAAATCCGAATGAGTAAGAAAAGGCGGCAAAATGCATAATGCGGTGACATTCCGAAAGGTGAATTTTAGTTTTAAAATTCAATTTTAGAACCTAGTCATACTTTGTTTCTAATTAGTTGTCCGACTGCCAGTACTAAGAATATTGATTGATACTTTTTTTTTTTTTTTTTTTTATAATTATTGTATTGGTTGTCTGAATGTTATTGCTTATTATTATCCCAGAGATATAAATGTACATTGTGATTTCGTAAATTAAACTATTACCTCCAATTAATTGAATTAATAATGTTGGTTACATTAAAAGACTACCAAGTGACTAAGTGTTTCTAATTATATGACCACCTCTGTATATGCGAAGATATATATATATTTTTTTAATTTTATTTAAATTTTAAATATAATTAAAGATATAAAGTTCACGATAGCCAAAACCTTCATAATACTCTATTCAATCTTCATCTCGAGTATTTGTTTTCATCGCATTAAACAATTTATTACTAACACCACATTGTTTTAACAAGATTGGTGTGGATATCAATGTCCACATCGTAGTGGCAGTCAATTTACTTTATAAATAGAGACTAGCGGGGCGCGGCGTCACTAAACCCACCATTTTATAGATTGTTTTCCGTTTATACTTCTACACTATTGATTCTACATACACACTACAATGTTACTCAATTATTTTATTCCGTAATCAACGACTCTATATTGCTGACATAAACAAATTCCCTGAAAAAGCTGATATTCAGTTAGGTGGAGCATTCCATTCTACGTATGTTGGTACTACTAACTTATTAAGTTTTTTTTCCATAATAGTTCCAGGCTGATGATTAGTACTCAGGCACATTGCTATTTTGGTAAGCTGCTAGGTATTATAAAATTGAATAAAACTAAGTACTTTTTTATGAAATAGGCAATAATTAGACATTCTTTTGTTCGTCTTAAAGGCATGTAAGAAAAGTTTTTTCTACTGATTGAACGAAAAGTAACCAAGGAGGATACAAAAAAGCTAGACACAAACGCAGACAGCCATTGTCAAAAATGACATTCAAAAACTATTGTTAGATAATTACAGAATTATTTTCGACACATGAAAATTGAAAAATGACTAACAAACATGGTTTGTAGACAGCCAGTAAATTTTTCAAGTATTATTTAAAATAAATAGTCTATAATCGTGTCTGTGTTAAGTTCTTCAAGGATCAGCTACGAAATGGTTACAAAATTGCTACGAAATTCCAACTACGAGATAAAATATAGCTCTTGCATTTTCGTGGCCCATGTTTTCAGTCACCGTTGCGACCTAATCAAATTTGACCATGCGCTTAAAGGCAACCTGATTTAATGCCAGGACTCACCTCAGCTTCTGTCAATTCTAAACAACGCAACATTATATTTATTTATTTTATATTTATTTGGATCCGAACTTCTAAATAGGCCCCTTGTCCATAAGAGGAGCTAATCTTGTGAAATAGCTCATCCGGGAAGTACTACCATCATAACTATTTCGACCTCAGGGTCGCTACCTCTGGTGTTGCTAGCGTCCATAGGCGACGTTAACTTTTTATTAGGGGGCCCTTGCTTGCTTGCAACTATAAAGGTATAACAAAGCGTAGATGTATTAATTTTAGACGATGGAGAGCCTTCAAGAGATTGTAATCCACGGCTTGCCGCTCTGCGGGCAGTGCACCTTGTGAGCCAAGTACTGGATGAGGCTTATGTTATAGCGAATGCTGCTCAAGATACAGGTGATCAAGCACTGTTTGTGCTCATAAAGGAGTTTTTATGCTTACAACCATTTCCATATTAAGTCGTTCTCTTTTACTACCATCGTAAGCAATTCCCAGCAATACTGCAATGTGTACTGCAAAGACACATTGCACACAATACTGCAAATAAGTAGGATATAAGTTAGATACATATGCTTTGGTCTGTTCGTTGAAGACTCACTTACGACCGTATTCTCCGTAGACCGTAGGTAATCCTCAGAATTATACTCAGTGCACAGATCTATCAGAGTACCAAGTATCTAATGCAAGTGCAAACATTATATTTGGCATATGCCCACGTTGAAGACTCATAATGGTATTATTCAGTAGTTGGTTACTTGTCGCCTAGATTGAAGAATTCATTAATTAAATAATACAATAATAATTTCAAGATATCCCCGTAGGAAGTCTGCTTATTTTTATTATATTGAAGTATAGCCAGACAGTCCCTACAGTAATTTTATAAACAGGTCAACCGTGGACATATCTATCAATGCTGAAAAACTTCAAAGACAACGAGTTAGGCTTTGCTGGCGATGACGATAAATCTCTTGAGGCGTCTAAGGGCGACAATGTGAATGCAAATAACATTGAGATTGATGCCAACGTTGTCACCACATCTACGCCGCAAAAAAATGCGTCTAGACAAATTGAATGTTCAGGTAACATTCAAGTTATATTGATGTACACTGTAGTTATCTTTTTTAAACTGATTATATCAATCCCAATTTCCGAAAATGTATAGTCAATTATCTAAAAATTACTATTTCTTTAACTTACCAAATTAAAATAATAAAATAATTACAGATGAAACAATTTCAGCATTCAATGATTCTACTTTAATTGGTCAAGGTGATCAAGAAATAGAAAGGGTATGTTTGTTTTTTGATATGAATCGTAAATAGGTGTACAAATAATTTACTGCTGTCTAATTTGATATTACACTCATTACACTATATTACTGTTATCTTTCTAGCAACAAGACGATCTAACAAATCCGACATCAATGTTTATAAACCACTTGTTCGATATGAGCGAAGTAGAGCGAGTTATTCTTTATGACGATACAGAGGTTCTCCAAACAGCGGAGCCCAAGGACTTACTAGATGAAGCTTATGATAAGATTATGGATTCGTATTTGGCAAAAGCTTTTCAACCCATAGAAGATCTTCCTACAATTATGGGTTCATTCCTTACCAACCCGTTTCATCCTTTAGAAGAGTTAGAACAAAACGCACCAGTTGAGATGTTATCTAGGAGTGATCACTCGGAATACTCATTTCTGGCTGATGCATTTGTAGCTGATATTGGCAGGGATATCACGTTTTATATTGAAGAAGGTCCACCTGAGAAGAATGTGGTTGAGAGTCTACAAACTTGTACAATTAAAGAATTAACAGAGGTGCCTATTAATAATGCTGTTTTCAATATACTGCAATAGTAAATTTAATTCATAAGTATGTCGCACAGGATATCAGTAGATTCGTTTTTAGTGACGATAAAGATGTTAAAATATATTTATCATCATTATATCTTTTAGGTACTTGATTCAGAAATTGTCGATTCAGAAAAAGAACCCACAGAACAAAAAAATGATTTTCAACTATTTGAAAATGCTTACATGACTTTGAATCGTAAGATTTTTTGTAATTATACTTATTTACATTTTCGGTTGTTTTTAATGCAACTATCAAACTAACTTTCCAATAAACAGGTGACTATGATCAATGCTCAGAAGATGACGGGTATCCAATTCTGCAGGATCCAAAAGAAATGATACTTCAAGAAGTGGAATTGATGACTGCAAATACGTCTGACGAAGAACTTCGATATCCAAGCGCGTCGGTATCGGTACGCTCTGAAATCCCTAAGTAATTATCGTAAATCATGACATATCTTGAATACCTACTTCAATACAATCCACGTGTTCAGAATAATGTTTTAGTAAAAACGTCATAATTTTGAGTAAAATATCGTCATTCTCACGGATCAGAAACATCGTGGAGTGCTACAGATGGCGTAGGATATTCTAATAATAAATAATCATCTAAAAATAATGTCTGTTTCCAGAGCTATGATTTTACGGAGTTGTATATTTTTTACTTGATACTTATATACTTATATCTCTTGTTTGAAATCTATTGGAAGCCAGCAAATACATTAGAGCTAAACATTTACGCTATGCCAGAATAAACCAATAAAGTTTTTGTTAGGATTATTTTCGAGCATTATGTGGGCTAAGAAATATTCTTGAGCCATCATAATAACAAAAATAGACTAGTTGTCCTACCACCATTCAAACGAGCAAAAAGTGGTCTACATTTTTTGAAATAACTGAACGCGTGTGCTGTTTGTTGCGAAAAATTGACTAAAAGTTGGTTTTTATTTTCAGAAACCTAGAGAGGAAGAGGCCACTGTGTCTGGGATAACCGGATCTCGCAGGAGCACTTTGGCTCGCAGATGTCGCTATCAAGGGGCCAAACTCTTTGCATGCCTTCGTGGATGGTGGCGACGCAAAACTCCAGGAAATCGCAAGGTAGAGCCTCCTCTATTTTCTACAAGTGTAAACTTTTGCAGGCATACGAGTACGAGTATATCACCCGATGGACGCCATCCTTAAGATCCATCCATCGAGAATTCGGTGGATAGTGGTGGTTCAATGCCGTTCGTCGGTTACGTTCTTTGGGAGTGGCCAGGCCAATTTCCTGTACAAATATAGCAATTGAAAGGCTTCTCTGAAAAGTATTAGCACAAGTAAAACAAGTTTTCCCTTTTATTAGGAATCTAGCAATGTACGAAAAACTAACTGGTTATTTCCTTACTTAGGAATCAAAGCGTTCGGGTCTAGCAGTATGCCCGTTATCACCCGACGCTAGACGCCGCGCCTCCAGTTCATTGGGTAATCGACTACTCCGATCGCCTTCACCGTCTCGCGATGTGGTTTGGAAGTTTAACACGGTCAGTGCAGCTCTCGTCAACTCCAATCGTTGGAAGGACTACACTTTTGACGCGATGGCTGAAGGAAGTGGTGATCTTTAAGATGAATTTGGAGGTTTACTAATTAGAAGTTCTGTTATGTTATGTTATTTATACTTGTTGACATATGTTACTTTATACACCTTTGACGAGGTGGCTGGAGGAAGTGGTGATCTTTAAGATGAATTTGGAGGTTTACAATTTAGAAGTTCTGTTATGTTATTTATACTTGTTGACTTATGTCACCTTATTCTATTCAATAATATGATTTCACGTATAACTTTGTTTCTTTTGAGCACGCTTATTAGCTTCACTTCATTTATTTTTTACACAGCATCATCTAGCCCCAAACTAAGCAGAGCTTATTATGGTAACTACATGACTGATAAACTTCTTATATACTTTTTTTTTTAAATACATACATATTATACATAGAACATCCAGACTCTAGACAAATATTTGCAGATCATACAAAAATTTGTCCCGCGGCGGGAATCGAACCCACAACCAACTAACTGATAGTGCAACTTTTCAATGGCTACTATTAAACCCGTCGAGTTTGGGCTCATATAATTGTTTTTGGCGAGTCCAATAGATTGCGCTTGGTAACGAGGGTCTGATGATGGAGCCAGTAGGTGGATAGGGGAATTCTTTAATTTTTTTTGTGCTTGATATAAGCGTGTTTTGTAAGTTTGTTTTAAGCAAAACATTTAACTATTCCTTCTTAGGAAACCTTGATAATATTTCAACAGGTTACGAATGAGGATGACACATTAAATTGATAATGTGAATACCTTGGTCTCCAAAGAAACACAGATCAGATGGAAATAGTTTAGCGTAAATAAAGATACCTATTGTATTTGACGTTTAGCCGATACCTCATAGAGCAGGTGAAAATTCGCTTCATCTCGCTTCAGCAACAACGATGCAGCGCGTTAGAAGGTGACGTGGAAACGGAACAACTCTTGCCGAAAATAGAACAGTTGCGGATTCCTGGGCTAAATCTCAAATATCCAGACTGGTGCGCCATCTAAGACAGTTAAAACAGTCCCGCGAAAAGTTACCGAGCCCCACTTCTTGTCTGATCGTCTGCCAGTGAAGACCGGGAGGGAACCAACTAACACCACACAAAATGGTGAGTCACTGACGGCAGTGAAAATGTGAAAAGGTGTAATAGTGATAAAATATTTGGACTGTAAGATCGACAAGTGAAAATACGCATTTTGGATCCTCGTGAAACTTATCCACTGACCGGTAATTCGCGAGTGATCCGGATAACGCACACACTTACTTCAGCGACATAACCAGTGCTGTGATAAAACCTGTGAAAGAAGATAGTATTGTACCATAATGTCGATAAACATAACCAATTGAAGCTTCAAAGCTGTGGGAGAACACACAACTAATCTACTCACACTTGCATGACCAGCTACCAGTCACGTGGAATAACGAAATATTTTTGGTAATTTTCAGACCGACCTCAGCAAGAACGACATCGACAGTGAGTATTCATTGTAATCTAACAGTTGTGTCTCTTGTTCATAACTCAAGATTCGAAGTTTTGTTGTACTATTTTTTTATTAATTTAATTTATTATTTCCTAAGAAAAAAAACAAAATTGGGAGTAAGCATCGTTACATCATCTATGATTAGCACGGCTTATCATAAATGGTTCGGGATGTAGAAACGCCGGGCGGAGTCAGAGGCATAGCCATGCTGCGCGCGCGCTGCGTTCTAAAATTAACCCCTTGCGTCACGTGATCCGCTATCGCCGCCCGCCCAAACAGAGAAACTCCACTCAGATTTCACTGCAGACTAGCTCCGCTTTTGCGTGGGAATCTGAACTCGTGTACTGAACATAGCGCATAGCTACGCTGAATGCCTGCGATATACCTTGCTGCGTGTGCACTATGATGAATCAGCTGTCATTATCAAGGTCAGGTCTGATAGTGATCATGAATCAGCTGATGTTAAACCTTGTAATAAGGATGAAATATTTTTATGGTAACTGCTAATAGATAAACAAACGTATATAGCCGATGAAAACAAAAACTGATGATTTTTATAAGCCTAGTTTAGATTTATACAAATAAATAAAACACTGTACGGTAAGCGTTACCAACTGGTTACCTTTTTGGGGTTTATAGATTGAGCTTTAAATGAGTAGGATATAACAAAAAATTTAGTTGTGTCTTTAGTCTTGGGCTACATTTTTGTCTCAGAAAAAAAAACCTCTACAAGGAAAAAAAAAGCAATCCTAAAACCCTTTAAGGGGACGCTGACTGTACCTAGAACTAAAATATAAAACTTTGTATATACAGTTACTGTTGTAGTTAAAATTGGGGCACAGTATTGGATCTATTATTAGAAAGTGAGTCACAGAGAGCATATCGAAACGAACAGCGCACGTCGGTAAAGAATTATTCTGAGCGAAGAATGTACGCCCACGCCTCCAAGCCTAGGCACCGACTAGCAGTTTCCAGAATATTGAGTCATGATTATTACAAAGTTAACATGTTTACGCAATTTTTTGTTTACGATTGAACTTGAACTCAAATATAATCATCTAATCATCAAAAAATATTTATGATTTTAGAGTAATGGTAAACGTTCAATTAATGAGGTTTACTACCATGCATTTTAATTAAAAAAAAATGACTAAAGCTCGATCCATGCTTTTTGTGAATAGAATAGTTCCTTCTAGGCCTAGAGTTTATAGATTTTAAGCACAATTTTTTCATTAACCATATGAAAACAAAAAATTATTATACTTATTTTATCAAAATATGTGTAAAAAACAAACAGCAAAAACAGTGTTTGTCAAATATTTAATGGTGTTTTATTCAACAATGCATCATTAAAGATTGCATATTGATTAAGGTTGACTTATTGAATGAAATAAATTAAATTTTCTTTAAAAATAAATTTGTTATAAATTTTCTGCATTTCGATTTGTTAAGTATTCATAAAAGCTATGAAAACAGCATAAGCATTACCCTCTTATTCATAATCACTCACTAACTTTAGCAGATCGTTAACTCTAACCATGTCCTTTTCTAACACTAAACAAAGGATACAGGCAGACAACTTTTAACTCACTGTTAAAATGAGTGATTATGAATATGAGGGTTAATCTTTTGCATCTAACTAACAAGGATATCTATTGTTTTATTTTTTGTGTCCTTAATCTAAGTCATATATTGTAAATTTGAATCGCAGGGGCAACCTTCGCCTTCTCCATCTACGACTTCGACGGCAGCGGCAAAGTCGACGCTTTCAACCTTGGCGATGTCCTGAGGGCGCTCAACTCCAACCCCACATTGGCCACCATCGAGAAACTCGGTGGTACCAAGAAGAAGGGCGAGAAGTCCCTCACCGTTAGTATCTATTCCATATCATGAAATTACTGTCTTTTTAAGAGCATCATCACTTAATTAATCTCAAATTATCCTTTATTAGCCGAAATACGTTTTCTGCTGGATATAGGTCCTTATGAATAAAATCAGTTTTCTGGTTTAGCATATCAATAAGAAGGTGCATGCTGTATTTTGCAGCGGGTATTGTTTGTATTTTGTCAAACGATTACCTAGAGACAAGCTAATTTAACGGATGAGCAGTGAGATCTGAAAACAGCTCGATACAGCCTGTTAATTACTCGATGGTTTCGTGTAAATACTACAGCTCCCAAAATATTATTAAATTATTACTTTCATTCGTTTTTCAACTGCCATTTCAGATTGAAGAGTTCCTTCCCATCTACTCCCAAGCAAAGAAAGACAAAGACCAGGGTGTCTACGAGGACTTCATTGAATGTCTGAAACTGTACGACAAGGCAGAGAATGGAACCATGCTTGGTGCTGAACTTACACACACGCTTCTTGCGTTAGGTAAGAAAAGCTTTGTTTTAAGATAACAGCTCGTAGGTTTGGTCAAACTATGTAATGTGAGCTTATATCTTTAAGTAAGGTTGATAGCCATCAAGAATAAGTTTTCTATACCTAAGATACAAATATTTTTAGGGTGTCCATATTCTACCTGTGACGTGATAGGCTCTCTATCATAAAGTATGCACTGCGTGGTTTATGAATGCAGCCTTCCAACAGCTTGTTTTCATTTAAAATAACATTTTGTAAAACGTTAGATTTATATGTTTACAATTTAAAACATCGTAAAGTTGCCCGATTGTAAGCTGAACAACACAGAATACTATGTCTTGCTAATTTATTAACATCCTAAAAAAACAGATATTCTGTGTTCTATTTTTTTACGCCTTTCAGATCACCACGGTTTTTGGTGGTAAAAATAAAGCCAAATATCGCAAAATGTATTTAACACGAACCCGCTTAGTAACACCTGTGATATTTTGAAACGAGTGACATAATAAATGCAGAGGAGAGAGAATGGGCCCTCGAAATAAATTGGCAACAACTCCAGCTAGAAGCAAATCGTAACGAAATCAATTATTTGGCCGGATGCCATACCGCCGTACCGGTGATATCTTTATCGGGGTCATGTTTATGCTGTTTCAGGGATTCTCGGAATTAACAATTTTAGAAAATTATGTATAGGTATATTTTGTAAACCTTACATTATTCCACCCTTTCTATTGGATACTTACCTACTTGTTTATCAAAATCTGCTGTCCTCATCTCCTTTTACTTAGTAGGCTGTATACAGATAGACATATTTCAAACTAAGTATAGACTTAAGCATATTTTATTTGTTATTTTTTCAATATTAAATTGACAAAAATTTAAGATTGAGTCTCGATTCAGTTTGAAATTCTTCTGGAATATAGGCTTAGTAAAGTATCCTCTGAGTTCTTGTTTAAAAATATATTTTTATTTGAACGGACAGAGAAACGAAAAAGTCTGATATTAAATAGGAAAAGTCACTTTAGCCATAATCTAAAGTAGATTTTTATGGGCCATTGAATTAATGATTTTCTGTACAATTAGGTGAAAAACTGGAAGATGCCGAAGTCAACGAAGTCGTAAAGGACTGCATGGACCCCGAGGATGACGATGGCATGATCCCTTATGCACGTAAGTATCAGTTCGTCAAACCTTGTGAGACCCCTTGCACAAAGTGTGACCCTTGCATTATACTTTATCAAAGTAGTTTATCCAAAATATACCTAAGTCCGAAAATTTTCACCAGTCCCGCATATGATTTGGTACCGTGAACCTTGTTGAAAACAAAATCCCATAAAATAAATAAAAGTTCTGCATTCTTTACTATCAAGATATCATGCATGAACTAGATAGACCCCCTTCAAAATTGCATCTTAAGCCACCAGTAAGCTACTTTGGCTTATATACCCTTGGAAATTCAATCAATAATTTGATTGCACCTAATTGTAAAAATCCTTTTGCATTAAAATACCTGAATGAGCATGAGGGTCGTCCCAAGTTTTGTGTGTACCCTTGTCTTACCTGTTGTGTCCCTTTACAGCATTCCTGAAGAAGGTTTTGGCGTAGAAGACATCTCATCGACATAATCTTTAGATATAAGATCGTAAGTGAACCATGAAGAATACAGCTTTCTATGTTCTTCTCGCTTTATTGATTTTCAACAAGAACAAAAAAAAAACGAAAATAAGTTTAATTAATAATTTACTAACTTTCTGAATTTTGTTTTTAACTGGTTAATTCTAAATCTTCGTTCTAATTTCTTAGGGCAGTAAAATAATGAGGTGTCTGTTTACGAGTAAACGTCTCCGCAGTTTTACTGGTCGCTGTAACTACCATTTATGATCCTTTTACTAGCATCAACAATGTAAAGTCCATCAAAATCCAACAGCTGAGTTTATCAGAATTTTGCCGTATGCCTCTCAGATTGATAATGATGATTTTTCTTTAGGTCAGTTGGTAATGTTTTTAGACAAACTTTTTTCAAAATGTCTATCATGGTTCTAAAGTAGAATTTTGTGGTTACAGCTTTCCTCCGGAAAATGTGTTACGGCTTCGGCGAGACAGCAGAAGGCGAAGCGCCTGCGGAGGGCTAGGCATAGGCGACCATCGCAAACCTATACCAACTTCATCCCGTATACACCACGCGTACGGCCCCCCTTTTTATACGAACACAACTTTGTATTATTGTACAACCTTCAATCAATGACTGTACATACTTACTAAGTAAGATTAAATTAAACATACTGTAAAACACGTTGTACGTGTCTTTTTTAATTAAATTTTATTACTATTTATTTATTTAAGTACGTTTATTTATAATGACAAAAATACAAAAAAATATACCATATTTTATAATAAATTGTTAAAGATAAAAGGTCTGATGTTGTCTTCTATTAACGTTTGGATATTTTTTTCACGTTGATAGATTTTTATTTTGTTTTTGAATAGGAATTTATTTGGCAACCTTGTAGATTTAGCTTTTATAAAATAGCTAGCCTATTAAGAGCAGGTATAGCAACGGTAGATTTAGGTAAAGGGCACTTTGATTTTAAGATTTTTTAAAACTTACCAATGAAATAAGTTACAAGGAAGTACGACTCTGAGGAAATCAATTGTAGTCTGTTGGAACTTCTAGTAAATAAAGATAGACTTGCGAGAACTATCGGCGTCCATTTGTAAAAGAAGTAAAAAAGTGGGTCTTGCCAGTTTTTTAAAAAGTATTAAAATTAAACAAAAAACAATGGGATGGGAAGGTCTGGGAAATGTTAAGTTCCTATTTAACGTAGTTATGACTGATGTTATGGCACTTGTTCATTTAAGTACTAGGATTTTCACCGGGGGGCTGCGGCTTCCGGCTGCCCCGGTAAACCGCGGGCAATGTTAACAAACTAACTAACCATTTTTAGTTTCAACCCGACTAAAAACCGACAACTTTATTATTACGATGATAAAAACGGTATCAACCTAAGTAGGTAGGTACCCTTAGGATTGAATTTTCCAGGGTTTGTGGTTGGTATCCAAGCAGTTGGGTTTGTTAAAAATGGGTCTGTTGGGTAGGTACCTAGTACCTACCTGTAAAATTGAAATATCTAAGCTTAGATACTGTAGTGACTGCCTTTCCTAGATCTGATCACTATAGGCACAGATATTATAATACTATACTAGTACTGTTATAGGTAAGCAGTTAGAATCTATTTTATTTCTTACTAGCTGTTGCGACTTTGCATGCGTGGAGACGTGTTTAAAAAAACGATACTCCCATTCCCCCCCATTAAAATATGAAAATCCAAAAACCCTCAAACACGACATTATTTATTTATTTATATAACGAAAATGTTCTTCAAATTTTAATAAAAATATACAATAACGTAGATAAAATTTTCAACCAAAATGAAACAAGTTTTTTAATAAACGATTATGCAGGTATTTTATTATTTTTCACTATTAACTAACCTGATTAAAATAAAAAGTCTTACTTTAAAAACAAGACTTTCATGCAAACCTATCCCCATTTAAACCCCTAAAGGGTAGAACTTTGAAAAATTATTTCCCTGCGCGTTTAGCGAACTAACTGATCTAAAAGTCTGTGCATGTTTGGAGGCCTGTAAGGTCTTGAGATATCGTAATGAGTCAATCAGTCTAATCTTTTTAAGGTTTTGTACCAAAAGCGGGCCAAACGGACTCTATTACTAAGCCTACGTCTACCGTCCAAAACGTGATATTATGACGTTTTGGTAAAAAATAAGAAAAAAACAATACTTAAGTCAAAACCCAAGGAGAGGTAATTTTTTAGGCCTTTTGAATGCAAATTTCTTGTTAGAAATATATACCAAAGGATTTGTGTTTTGTATGGTGAGCCCAACATGCACTTGGCCGATTCTATTTATTTTCTCACACAGCACATCTGGGCAATGCCCGCTTAAAAACAGGGGCGAGAAAGGGTGTAGTTTGCCAAACTCCCCCGCACTCCAGCCAGGGAAAATGGCGCGGAAACATTTTCCCGGCATCGATATAATCGTTCGGAAACAATCGGCACTCGTTCGGGAATGCTCGGCCTATTAGCGTCTGTGAAGCTGTATTGCTGAGTTGCCCGCTTATCGTGTTACCCGATTTTAAGGAACGAACTTTCCCTTAATCTGGTTATTTTTATTCAAATATTAGAAATAAGACCTAAGTTCCTACGAATTGCCATCTAAAAGTATATCCACGTAAACCGTGGATATACTTTTAGTGGTGCCAATGCTATTTCACGTAAGGCCCCTATGAATTTTGGCTAAACCAAATAATATACCTTTATTAGAAGGTACTGTAAATTTTATCAATCATTCGAAAAAAAACCTCTCCAAATACAGACTGTTCTCAAACCCTACATTTACATTGGGTTTTCACACTCGGGTAATTATTTTAAAAAACGGGCAGCACCACTCGTCCGGCCGAACTAAACGAGTCTTGCTAGTGTTAAGTTTATCTTGGTGACGAGTCGACGTGTTTGATAGCAGATACCTTGTTTACGTGTGTGCAGTGATAACGTACCGTTGACAACAAAGTGTTAAAGTAAGTACCTATCTTCTTTATTTGATGTAGAAAATTCTTTTTTTTGCAGTATCTTTGTTCTAGATGGTCTTCCTATTATCATTTGTAAAATAATCTGCGAAGATTGTTGTCAAAAGATTAATTGTCGCTATTGTTATGTATGCACACATCAACCTTGTGTATTATCGAAAGGTATGTAAACTATAATTTGAACAAAATTCATAGCATTATCTACCTACTGTTAAATTAAAACAGATAAGGAACCTGCTCCTGTAGGTACCTACTTATGAATAAACCTATCTGAACAGGCTCTTAAGAGTAACATAGGTACTTTTGAAGGTACGTAGACAGGTAGGAAATGAATGTCAGTTTATTCGTGGAACCTCAACACCCAGACCCGAAACAAATATCTGCGAACATAGGTATAAACATTTGTTCCCCAGTGGGAATCGAACCCAGTGCAGAACAAGTAAAAATTCAATTGAAAATCTTACCTATCTAGAGGATAGGATATTGGATATAATAGGTTTGAGAAAGATGCAGTTTCCTAGAAAATATTACCTATATATCTACCGATTCATGGTCAACTCTTTATCTCATCTCTTTAACTATTAATTAAACCATTTGAATAAAAAAAATATTAGTAAATTTATCGGGACTTGCTCTATTCTGACATGACAATACATAATTACTCGTAATATTACGATATTTTTATCGTATCGGTAAATCGTAGGTACATAATGAAAACCCGTGGGGTTTCAAAATCATTTCAAATACGAGTATGTCAAAAAATATTACTATGTTATCTTAGAGTTTCGAAGTTAATTTATAACACAGCCAACACTTCACTAGCCTGACCACAGAAATTAACACCTTCCTACAGTTTGTTACAGATATTTATAGGTACCTACTATAACACATCAGTACTATCAGAATAGGTACATTATCTATATTTCAATACCAAAACATCGACGTAATAATCATAATACACGAATTTCATAATTACAATCTGGATTTTTACGAAGATTTGTGGGAAAATGAAAGAGGAACCCTTTGAATTTCAGGTGATAATAGTGTTGTTCGTGCAAACATCGTCCACAAGTGGGCAACATGGCTGAAGTGAACGAAAAAGTAGCTGTTAATGACAAAGATCAGGATAAACATAATACAGGTAAGATCCAACATAAGTAAGATATTTTAGGAGTACCTTCATAACTAGTATCTAGTACCTAGTTGTCTTGTATCTACAGACAGAGAGACAAAGTTGTTAGACAGGCCTATAATAAGGTACTTATACGTAAGTAGATATTAACTACTTTCTTATAGTTCTGGCTAACAAAAGGAAATCTGGATGAGATCGCTTATAACCAATTACATTCAGGAGTATCATTTTTTTTTTACAATAATAGACCTTTATCACCTGATGGTAAGTGATGATATGGCCGACGATGGAGCATGAAGGTCTAGAAAATACCTATTCATTCTGACCTTAAAAAAGATAATTTACCTTTATGTATTATGATAAAGTACCTCGCAAAACTTGATGGCAACCTAAGCGATATAAGTATTATTTTTCTAAGCACGTAAATAAGCAATTTAAATTATGTTAGATTGCTAACTGAACTCTCTTATCGTTCAAAGAAACGGCCTCGCTATATTAGCTAAATAAATATTGTCTAACAAGAAACAACTGACAAATCGCTAGAAGCAATAATAAATAAATAAATAATGCTGGACAATCCACACAGCATCATCTAGCCCCAAGCTAAGCAGAGCTTGTGTTATGGGTACTAGATGACTGATATACTTAATACAATACATAACATAGATAGATATTTTTTTATTATACATAGAAAATACCCAGAACACCCGGAACAAATATTTGCAGATCGTACAAACATTTGTCCCAGGGCGGGAATCGAACCCGCAACCTCCTGTGTCGCAGGCGGACCTTCGCCCACGGCGCCACATCGGTCGTCAAATAATAGAATAAGGAATTTACATATTATTCAAAACAAGGAAAGCCAATCATTTTAATAATCTGTGTTCAATTGTTTTCGGGTTTATTTATTATTTACTCCATTGTTTCCTAAAACATATCTTGTACGCATCAAAGCTTTTATTTAGAATTTTAGACAATATAATTCGTCTCCCGTATGGTCTAGTGGCTAGGATACCTGGCTTTCACCCAGGAGGCTCGGGTTCGATTCCCGGTACGGGAATTTGTTTTTGCTTTATATTTTATCCGTTTTTGTTTAACATCAGCTTTCCCTTTGTTAAAAAATGCAACATCCGCTAGATGGAAATTATTTCGTAACGTTGAATTTACTTGCCAGGAAATTGTGTCCAAGTGGACACCTACTCCTTTTGTTCAATTTGTCAGTCATTCGTAAGTGAGGACCTCATTCTAACAACGACAGTGTAGTTTCACGTAGGTGGTGATAATCAATGTTGAACTGCTGTCTTGGATCTCAGGATCTTTCATTTCATCGAGATTACAGTTGTAGACTTTATCAGTAATAGAATCGCCCTAGTTTCCAGCATCTTATTGATTTAGTAGTCTGTCGTTGCAGTTATCAGTGGCCAACAAATTTGATGCATTAGCTCGTTCAAAACAGAATTGTTTATAAGATAGATAACTATTAATTACACACACCAGGATGAAAAACACTTTCCTGTGTAAAGTGTTTCTCATAAAACTGTTTTCACCTAAGAATGGCATTCTTAGGTGGCTTAGGCCCAGCTGTAGATGTTTTGTATAAAAATCTTGTGATAGATTTTATCAAGCTGATACCAACAAACCTCCAGTTATTTGTAAAACGAATTTACACATGACAATCGCTTCGTCATTTCACGTTCCCGTGAATTTTAAATACACGTAAAAAATGTTTCATCGACAATAATATACTCTTTTCGAAATTTTGGCGAAAGGACTTATTGAACAACCTTTATGAATGTTTAACGAAGAACGAATGTTTTATGTATTTTTTAAATAATAAGCTACTTATTATGTAAACAAAAGTTGGTTTCTATGTTGGTAAAATTATAGTACTAAAGTTATTATCGTAGACCCTCTACGAGATTAAGAATGTTTTTTTCTGAGGTCAGAGTGAACAAAGACTTCGTAGAGGTTAACCATTTCACTCAGAAAACGGGCCCAAAACACCCTAGGCAAAGAATGTAGATTTGCTAAGTTAACCAGAAACTTATTGTACCTAGAGCTATTTAGCTTGTTTAATGGGGTTGATATTTTTTTAGCAGCTAACAAATTCGGACCGTTGACCGCCCGGTAGTTACCGAAGTGGCCACAAATAGATCTTGTAGGTGGCATTTCTAAGAATACTTACAATAAAATAGATCCCTTATATTTGCTGCACAGACCTTGACTTAATTTATTATGTTGTAAGGACGATTGCCTGATTTTAGGAAATAATTGTACCTATATATGATTTTTTCGTTTCCTGGCCCTTACCAGGCGGCACTGTGTGACACAGTAGATTAAAAGTATATTTTTTTGCAATTTCTTTGGTATGTGCAAACAGTGCCAAATGTTATGTTCGGACTGCCTCTGACAATCCCATACTTGGTAATCTCACGGGATCTATAGATTGAGGAAGGTGTCCGTCATGGACGTGTTTGGTGATGGTTTTAAATATTATTAGTTCTTAGTGTATTAAGAACATAGTGTATCCATACAATATTTCCCACATGAAAATCTGTAAGAAGTAGGGTGCAAAGAAGCGCCTTTCTAATTCCTAGAATATTTCGTACCTGACACAGCTAGCACCAAACTAGGTATTTACTTTCATGCAAAGCTGGTAATGGCGGAATTCTAATTAGTAAAACATATAGTTCAGTTATTAGTAGTATTTTTACCTTTGTAAGAAATAGAAGTACCTAAATCTAAGTAGGTTGATAAAATGCTAATGTTTTCCTAACTAATGACTAAACGTGAGTTGCAATGTTGGTTAAAGGGAGAGGCGAAATGATAACTTTTTGGTTCATCGAATCTATTTTTTATGTTGCTGCAAAAACTCTCAAAAAGGGTGAGATCATAATTCAACGCTAAAGCGAGAGGTCTTTAAGTAAGCCCCATGAGTTTCAATTTACAGGAAGGTAAGGAAGAATACAAGGTAAGGTAGGAATATAAGCGGATTTACCTAAATGAGTTGAAAATCAGCCAGGCTAAGATTTATGTTCAATGTTTGACATAGGCAGCATGTTAAGTTGGAATTGGATGGCTTTGGTTTACGTGCAAGTTCATTTGTGGACGGTAAAAATTCTAATGAGTTCGAATGCACAGTTTCCCATGGTTTCTTTTAAAACAATGTATTATCCATTCATGAGTATGATAGAGTACATTAAGGTTCCCACTACGCCGTTGCATTTAGACATATAATTACTGATATCTTTTGTTTATTATGGGTTTATTGTAGGTTTTCTTTTTACCTGCCCTAATAATTACAACCAAAAAACTATCATTGATGAGTGGTCTATTATGAAACTGTCATGATTATTCAAATATTTTTTATTGATAGGCATCTAAATATTTAACATGTTCGAGTTCTGCTGTTTTCCAGTTAGGCACAGTTTTATGCATTACTAGCTTCTGCCGGGCCCGCGTGGTACCCGGATAAATAAAAGTAGCCTGTGTTATTCTGATGTATAAACTATATTAGTGTAAGTTTCAGCAAAATCCGTTGTGTAGTTTTTGCGTGAAAGAGTAACAAACATCCATCCTTACAAACTTTCACGTTTATAATAGTAGTAGGATATGATGATCACAGCACGGGAGGTACTGATGTAGACGATTACCCGTGATCAATGTGCTGAAATATCGGGAAACAATCAAACGTACAAGTCATGGTATATAATTATGTTTTGAGTAAAAATTATTTCTTTCAAGCCTTTCACAAGCGTGAGGAGTATATGAAAATATTTCTCGGAAACTTTGTCGTTTCTACAATATTGCAATTAAATATTTTGAAGAAAACAACTAGTAATCCCGATATTAAAAATTGTTTATTTTCAAGCTCCTCCTCAACTCATTCCATCATGAACTAAATGCCCCAGGGAGTCAAACAATGGAAGAGACGACAGAGTCTATTGTGTGATGTAGTGCCATAAATACAATTAAAGTCACTTTACTCTCGTTAGCGCGATTATGCCGCAGATTATATTAAAGTTCTAAATTATTCAGTGTCGTAACTAAGCTAAGGGTATTCAACATAGCGGGTACTGAAAACAATATCTTCCAGAGATTCACTTCAGCTGCGTGGCTGCTCCTTTAACTGAGTGTTAGCTTTGCACAGGATCTAAGTACAAATAAAATAATGTAAGTAGGTATTGGTAATGGCAGTCGAAAAAATTATATTGTCATGTGGTGGATAGAGAAGCAAAGTGGAAGCTATGGCTGGTCTGCCATTTTAGATTTGAAATTTTCATATGTTATGGAAAGGGAATGTATTACCCCGTTCCCCTCTCTTGGGGTACGGTACGACCCTGTTATAACAACGCAGCCTCTTTGCCCTCCGGTGGGCATGCGCCTCGTGGTATTGTATGGCACTGCTGATGCTGCAGCCATTGTTATCAGCTATTTGTTTAGTTACTTGTGTATTATGTAAAATGTTCGTAATTAAAATTGTTGCATCTTGTTACCTTCGTACAACTTTTACTAATTATCCGAGAAACGATTAGGCTGCTTCTGTTTTTTAGGGTTTTCATTAGCGTTGTCACAGACTATTTCTTCACGGTAATCACCATTGGTCTTTATGAACACCGTGGGCGAACTTAGCTAAGCTATTTTGCATTCAAACTGTGCAAAACAATGAAAGTATTCAAGAATGGCCACGAGCCGTGTCCACGCTTAATGACATAGAGCTAAGTAGATTATGCACATGACCCAGTGGGTCAAATGTGAGCAACATTATGTCCTAATAAATGACTGGAATGTCTTGTACTGTTGATTGTATCTCAGAATAATTATGCACATTAGAAACTTGTATCTAAAATTGATGATTTAAAACCAAAGACTTTATATATAATGTTTTATCGATATAAGTTAAATGTACTCTGTTTACGAAGATACATATCTCTATTCTAATAAACCGTGGCATCAAACAACTCTTTCATAAACTGTTCATTTGTGTTTCATGTCACTGATTCTTTCATGGGCAATCATTCTCATTCAATATCTGTAGATGTTTGTTCTAGGCCTGGGTTTTGTGCTATCACAGTACTCGTAGTTCCTGATACTACGATACAGGAAATCCTAGTGTTGCGTCAGGACTCTATATGTGACTGTTGGATGTTTATGTATTTATTGTATACTAGCTTCTGCCTACGGCTTCGCCCGCATAGTACCCGGATAAAAGAAGCCTATGTGTTATCCTTTGTTTAAGCTCTATTACTGTAAAGTTTCATCAAAATACGTTCTGTAGTTTTTGCGTGAAAGAGTAACAAACACCCATCCTCATAAACTTTCACGTTCATAATAGTAGTAGGATTTATTTATTTACTGACAAGGTTTAGGTACGTTGGTCCTTATTCTCCTTCCATGTCGTTTTTTCAATAATTTTATTTAATTAGATCTACTTTGACTATATATGCATGGCTACATCCACGGCAATGTCTGAGCAAGTCATTAGGTTGCTATGGTGCATGAGTATGGGCAAGATGTTAAGTCTGAAAAGGGCCTCGTGATTGTTGATGAAGAAACTAATGTGGTTAATGAAAAGTAGCAGAACACTTTATAGAGACTCCTTCGTGCACATCTTATACCATTTTTCATGTACGGTCTTCCACTTAAAACTTATTATTTTTTAATTTATCTTCATCTGCTACTGCACCAACGTCGTACATGAGGTTGTGGTAGATAGTTTTAATTCTAATTCTGGTATCACTGATCATGACCCTCGAAACATCAGCCAGTCACCCCAGTAATTATTTACAATAATTGAATATCTACATACCCAATACTACTATTTTATAAGTTGTTAGAGTTGGCTTATTCAATGCTAGATATTCATTGATTTTGATGTGCTGATGACATATTTCTAAGATTCTACTAACAAAATCTATGACATTATGTCATTCACAGCCTGTAGAAGTGCACTGCTGGACATTCGCCTCCCTTTAAGAGTGTCATTTCTTCCCGATTCTGGACTACCATTATCCACCTACTTTTCACATACTTTAAGATGTCTCTGGTCCATCTGGTTGGTGGATAGATGGAGTATTTTTTATGATCAAACTATTGTTATAACTAAATATGGATTATCATTTGTTAAAGTTGCAAACTAAAGGTAGGTGTTGTTGGGAGAGGCTGGTGTGAGGTGGGCGCGGCGGATCTGATCCCGATCTTGTGATTAATGAACTGTGAACCAAACAATAGCTTCTCGAAGATACCTTCTATCCTTTTGATGGACGGCTATTGTAAACGAGCTCATTTTAAAATCGTAAATCAGCAATAGGCCTTAAGTTTCAAAGCAAAAAATACCCATTAATGATAGAAAATAGCTTCTTATGCGTTGTATTGATTGCCTTATATTATTATTATTTTTTCAAATCATTGCATCACTCATTTAATTTTTGCTATTTGCTTTATACGTTTAAACCCGCAGTTAGACAAAATATATTGTCAGTTATTGCTACGGATCATCCAATCTCTCATAATCTATTTATCAATAGTGCTGCTAGACGTCCGGCTCTGAGAAATAGTTCATAGGACAGAATTTTAAAACATTTATTTATGTACCTGCCTCAAGATAGCAAATTAACTCCTTCGGTCCTATCGGTTGAACCCTATCGGTCAACATGCGAGTCAAAAAACAGGTGTATAAAAAGTAGTTAGTCAAAACTGGCATAAAGATATTCAATAGATATTCAAATAAAATTTATTTATTAAGTCTTGTTAAATAAATAGTTTTATGATAAGGGTATTTATGTAGAAGTAAAATACTTTTAAATTCATTATTTTTCACGCGGGTGAAACCGCGGGGCGCAGCTAGTCTCATATATAACTAGCCTTATATATGAGTGGTGATTGGTAAATTACCGGACGGGTTCCGTCGCACACTTCCCATGTATCAGGGGCTACTGTTTTAAGCTAGGGTCAAATCAGATTGACTACATTATTTTGAATATACATATGTATGTACCAACCGATACTTACTTGGCATTGTATAAGATTTTTTAAATGGTACTTAAATAAAATTGCTGTTCTTTTACTCGCTAAAACTTATTGTCTTGGAAAAAAAAAATTTTAAGAACATACACATATAGGAAAACTCAGATATTATAACGTACCAAATATATAAACACCGGCGGGGATCAAACCCGTGACATCCCCTCGTAAGTGATTCTCTGATTTTGAGTATCTCTCTGAGTGGTTGCAGCACTCGTACTAAGAGGATGGTCGCAGGTTCCATCCACACTGGGGTTGATAATTTTAAACTGGGTACTAACGTGTGATACACAAACTGAAAAATTCTAAAAATAAAATTTTGAGTAAGTAGGAATAACAAGCAACTGTGGGCGGCTGATAATTGGGTTCCTATTTAGGATTTCCGAAGCTACTGTGGGCAGAAAATTACTGAAGTACCTACCGAAAACAATGCAGTTTCAATTGATGACTTCTTTGAAAACGGCCTGTCTTCCTTAATATGGATGTCAGGATAAACGACAATGGATTCAGTCTGAATCGAATTAGCAGTAAATTTTCGCCCACGACACAGAATTCAACCGAAGTCCATAATAGTATCAAAGATTAGTACAATTTTGTCGCGATATTGCGTGCTCTGCACCAATTAGATAGTACCGCCAATTAAAGGTGGTTCGCCTTAGTCATAAAAGTAATTCTGTTTATATTGGAACAAAGGCAATTAGTCGTTTATAATAAATTAGGCCAAGTATAGCAAGGAAGAAAGCTTTTCGTATGGGAGACGAACGGAACGTCGAAGAGTAGGTACCTAGTAGAGGTACCTAGGAAGGCAACCGATAGACCGATTGCGGGAAGTCGGTAGATGGAGTTAGCCCAAGGACCATTCGTCATGACACTCTTCAGAGGAGGCCTACGCCCAGCAGTGTTATTATATAGACTGCTGATATAATCTATATAAAAAAATAATATGCTATTCGTTGGTAGGTAAGCGCATCAAGAAGTGAAGTGATGAAATATAGCCAAATCAGTCCTACCGTTCTCAAGTGAGAACGGTTAAAACGATTTTGCATTTTTTTGTTTTAAAATGTTCGTAATTGTTCTAATTATAATTTTATAGAAAGAAAGATTTGAAAAAATTGCTCGAAATATGTAAAAAAAGTTGTTTCTTTCTCCCATACTTGTGTTCTACATCTTAGCTGTAGAACATTGTGGTTACTTCATCTATGGTTGTCAAATTGACGTTTCGTATCTGTCACATTCAACGACAGAAACAATGTTTGTCGAGTCACCTAGTGATTAATAAATTAGGTACTTTCTTAAATTTTATACACACGCAGAATTCCTTTATAAATGAAGCATCAGAATCTGTTTCATCAGGCTTTCGTTTTAAAATGTTTCATTATAATGAAAATGTATAACAATATTTTAAGCTTTGTACGAACATCTTGACAGATAAGTTGTAATAATTAACAGTATGTTCCGATAATTGAGTAATATTGACTTATGTATAGATGGTTTGCAACAGTCTTTAGATAGCTAGGTGTTTAATCTGTATTTTTTATATTTATCTACTTGTACATAATTGTATGAATAAATAAATAAATAAATAAATAATGCTGGACAATCCACGCAGCATCATCTAGCCCCAAGCTAAGCAGAGCTTGTGTTATGGGTACTAGATGACTGATATACTTAATACAATACATTACATAGATAGATATTTTTTTATTATACATAGAAAATACCCAGAACACCCGGAACAAATATTTGCAGATCGTACAAACATTTGTCCCAGGGCGGGAATCGAACCCGCAACCTCCTGTGTCGCAGGCGGACCTTCGCCCACCGCGCCACATCGGTCGTCAAATGTATATATGTTAAAAAAAAACAATACCGATGTACGCATAGTATTATCTAGATTCATATGAATCATCAACAGGAAAGTTTGTTTTTCTTTGTGCAAGTATATTGCTATTGATACCACGTACGTTGGTACGTATAAAACCTAGGTATACAAGAGATGAGATGCCAAGTGAGATTTTGTCGTCACCGAGTGGTGTCAAGCGCGTGAGGTCGCATACAAATTAGCGTAGAGCTGCGCACGCGACGTTTTCATCCATTTGTTATGCTGATGTTATATGTAATACTTCTGTAATCTATGTTTTACAAAAGTTTTGGGGTTTGCAACTGAAATAAAAACAAAATGACTTGACTGGGAAAAGCAATTTCCTATTCATTTATTTGTAATACACAGAAATCTATGTTTTTAGAAAAAAAGTCGGATATGCAGAGTAAATAAAAAAATGACTTCAAGTAATCAACCTAACCTAAGAAACCTTTGAATTAGCTGTTGAATCTTTAAAAACCATCATAGCTCTCCAAAGTAGTTCATTAATTTTCATATTATCGACTCGACTATTTTAAATCAAACCATTTTTACTCAAAACTTTAGTTCTAACATAATATATATGTTAGTAACTTTAATTCTAATAAAATAAACATGATTTATCTAAAGTTACTAAAAATATCACCTCGCTATTAACTCTGGCTTCGCAGGTCTTTTTGTACTGCGTAATCGACGAGTTAGATTGTAACCTAGGTCAAACTGCTGACCCTACCTCACACAAGCCTTAGTATTGTCGTAAGTGATTAAATTTATCTATGATAAACGGCCCTAAGCTTACGAAACCGGATGATCCCATATCCTAGTGAGATAAGTTTACCAGGTTATCAGAGACAATGTGATGATATAGATTGTTCCAAAGTAGCGTGTGGCAACAGATTAAAGACTTTAGACAGGAGTTCAACAAAATCTTAGAGTAAAGATGACTTGGAGTTATGGCTGCAAGAAGTCCACGTGCCCGTTTGTCTTTTGAAAGATATTGGGTTATAGATAAAAAGCCAGCATTATTCACTAATCATACAAATTCCAGTTGCATATTTTGCATACCTACACAATCTCGTGACTTTTCTCTTTATTGGAATATTTAATATTCAATCTGTCTACTGATGAAAACAGGATCAAAGTATAGGTATTCTGATACCAGTTGAATTATTGTAAATAATTCAATAGGTAATAGAGTAGATTCCGGCCTTTTTTGCGGTTTTGCTATGACTAACCTATTTATTAAATATCTTGCAATGTTCAGCTCTAGCCTAGCTCTAAACATTTTGTATTTCTGAGGATGATGTCAGTAACAGGTCGAAAATGATGACGACATGACGAAGGTCAGTTAATTGTTGATTTAATTTATAAAACTAGATTTTAGTTAGGTTTCGTTTTTTTTTTTCAAATTCTTTAATCTCTATTTTAAAGACAATCTTTGTAGCCTCTGCTCAAGGCTTCACCCGCATAGTAGGTACCCGGATCAAATGTAACCTCTGTGATATTCTAATTCACGAATTATACCTGCTCTAAATTTCATTCAAATCGGTCTAGCCGCTATGGTAGGAATTGTCTTAGTAAATAAGTAGCTGCTAGGTTATAATAAAAACCTACTAACACTCCTATAAACATTCCCTGCAAAATATTCATTCAAGTTTACAGAAGAAAGTTGCTAAAACACGTTAAACTTTTTTAAGGGAGACCATCAATAGATTTAATTTTATGAGGTAAGTTAATGCGTTATTGAATCTAATTGCAGTGTAAAATAAACTTTTACGAAAAAGTTGAGTTATTGACTTGGGGTATTTATTACTAGGTACCTATGTTGTATAATATTTTTGACGTTGATTTGACGACAAGGATTTTTAGAGAAATAATTTGATTTGTTGAAACTTTAAGTAGTAAGGTAACCTATTTAATTTACCATACAAAAGTCATCAACGCGTTACTAATTATGAACAAAATGTTTTACGCAAAAAAAACATATTGGAGTGCAGGTACCTACTACCTGTAAGTGAAATAACTGACAGAGAGCACTGTCTAGCTAATGAAGGCTGTCTGTCAAAATTAGAACATAGTGAACAATTATTTTTGTTCGTTGCAAAGGCCATAATCAAGAAGTGAAGTGAAGTGAATTATTTTTGTAGAGTGGTGACATCGAGATAATTTTATAAGTACCTTATCAAGATTTGAGTTCCGATTGTTTTTTTTTATATCTACAAATACTAATTTAAAAACTCATGATTACAAAATTTAAAGTTTAAAGCAGTTTGCGGCTCGTTAATTATTAGTCTAGACAAAATACTTGAAATTGACTGGAATAAAACCCCTGGCGAACATTTTAGCGAGCACTCAGGGAAGGGTGAAATTGTCATTGCAACCCCACCCATTAGCAAGGGTTGCAGACAGCTACTTCCTTTGTCTGTCAACTAGTGGACTTACTAAGGTTTTCTACATACTATCAACGCATAGATTCTTATTTCCAGTTAGGTACGCTTTATGAATTATCCTTTGCTCTCCCTTTTAATAATCATGACCCAAATTAAATGTGTACAATAATATTTCATTCACATTTTGTTCAGAGCCATCTACAGGAAAACTGTTAAACTACAGGGTTAAATCAGATACATGAAATTGTTTGCGTGTAGAGTCGAGCGCTCGGAGGTTGCGGCGGCCGACTGAACATGATTCGTTGAAAGTTTTAGAAGTTTCTCACAGATGGCGCTACTAGTCTATTAAACTTTAAGGCGAACCAAATGGCCAAAACAATTGGACAAGAAAATAACAGATATTTTGGCGTATAACGGTTAACCGAACAGTAGTGATATTTTTATAAAATATTTATATTATTTACAAAACAATTAGGTGTATAAGCTTTACCCATTCACATTATTGTTATAAACTTATAACCTACGTAAAGTACCCAAGTCATAATAATCCACGGAGCTGTAAATGCCGAGACGAACCCCATGACCTTTTAGGGTTATTTCAGAGTTTTCCGTATATGTAGAATTTATTACACAAAATTCGTGACCTATCTTTATCCGTTCCCTCAAACCACTGTAGTCCCTAAACTTCGTACATTTGCCTATTGATTGGCCTATAAAAAGCATCGCAGTAACACACATTTTTCAGTCAGACGCCTCTAGGCTACACGCACCGATATGGCAAAGCAATAAATTAATGCAATAAGACACGCGAACACGGGTTCACTTCCTGGTTGGAACCGTTTTGGGCTTAACCATCCATTTCAAGGACTTTGCAACAATGACTTGATGGGATGAGTAGGCAGGCAGTTTTTGGCCACTATCTTAGGTAATTTAGGACATTAGAGGTCACTAGTTTATTGGTTTCTAAAGTATAAACACACTTAAGGGATTTTACAATTTGTAAAACCTTGTCGATAGCTTATTTTCAACTACGCTAAATACCTACTAGACAACGAATTATATGGAAATTGAAGTCTGGACCGTAACATTATTGTTAATTATCTAGGTCATCAGCTAGAAATATACCTATTGTTTTGAAAAAGGATCGTTAAAAAGAATAACCAGCCTTGTTTCTTGCTTTTCTTTCCGGGCTTGGTCGCGGAGTAACAGGCAGTAGGTAAAATTGACGCTTCAAAGATATCCTTGTGATTTTAATGAATAAATGATTTTAAGTTTGTCTTGACTAGAAGACTGTCCACTGCTTGATATAGTTCCCCAAAAGAATGTTGCCATGACTGGCGCTATCTTCCACCGACTTTATGGAACCATTATATACCATGGTTATAGTGTCATTGGCCATTGGGGGTCTACACTGTGTTTTCCGGTTCGTTGAGGAGCTAAAGCCGAAAATACGCTTTACAAATATCATTTTCGGGTTCGAGTCACGGATAGCGACTTTTTTTAAATCTTTGAATGCCTACTTTACCTACTTTCAAAATTTATTAAAGTCTCCATTAAGTAAAACTTCCTTACTTCAATATTTAAGGTACTTGTCCTCCATGCAGCATTGTCGCGGGATACTGTCGGATTTGATACTGTTTACCTATAATTTATTATATAACCAAGGATCTTGTGGTTTCCACAACCAAATTTTACCAAGTTTTCTCGATATAAATGAAATCGTAAAGTATTGGCCTACAAACTGACGAAAGAAGAGCTGTAGGTAAGTCTGATACTTGAATATGTGAAACTTTTAGGAGTTAGTAGTTCTCAAACCCTTCGTCTTTTGTAAAACTCTCATATTTTTTGTGGAAAGGCAGAATAAAGATATATTACGAAATTTGAAATTTGAATGGCAACATTTTTGAAGGTTGGAACCGTAGAACCATTGAAGAAATAACCACCACAGCATATTAAATTAATATTAAATTAACAAAATTAATTGAAAAGGATTGAAACCTTACCGTTATGGCAAGGTTTCAATCCATTTTAATTAATTTCAATCATTCCGACTATTTTGTTCACAGAATATTTTCTACCATAACTAAAATATATTAGAATTTTAATTTAATATTTTTCGACATTTGCTTGTGTGAAAAAATCAGAACCAAAGTGATCTTAATCATCAATTTTCATCATTTTATGAGTAATATTTCGAGGTTCCTACAAATTCCTACAAAAACCAAAAAAAAATTTTTTTTACAGCTGTCCTTTGTACGGCTGCTTTTGATGTACTACCTGGACAGCTATCTGACCCTTAAAACTCGCATCGCCATGCTAGGCATCATCGTTCAGAAAATGTATAAGAATGAAAACATTTACCCCGCAGCGGGATACAAACATACAAAAACTCACACCTTTTGCGTCTCAGCCGGCTTCTCGTAAGCCATGGAGACTCCATGTCTACTAATCCCAATACGCTGTCCTCGGATTTCATAGCCCTCTTCGGATTTGACATTCACTGGTCTAGTTATACTGATTCACGATGTGCAAAACGTCCAAGAATCTAGCAGCTGCTGGTTTACACAAACCACCTAGGTTAATAGGTGTATGCTGATTAGAAGGTACGGTCGAATGTCCAAATGAAAAACATTTTTTTTAACATATAACTTTTATTATTCGCAGGTACTGCACGCTGATTTTAAATAAAAGTTTCTGGAAAGGTAAGTAGGTACAATTGATTTTTGTTTGGCTCATTTCTAATTTTACATTAGAAGGTGATTGTTGGAAAGTTTTACAAACGAAGATATTTGGCATTAGCCGAAGTATTGGTTTCTACGGATGCAAAGTATTAGATATATTTGAAGCACTAAGAAGAAAGCTGCAACAAAGAACCGGCAAGGGAGGTTGCCTACAAGATTCATCTCAATTCTCATTACATGTTATGGACAGCGCCCGTCGTACAGTCTGGAAAGCTCACGAGCCATGAAAAATAAACATCCTATGAATCACAAACTACGACTAAATCCGTCGACTGAAAGCGTTGTCTCTTTCTTGAACTGTTTGTTGGAAAAGGACAAGGATAGTTTTAATTCAATGGAGTTTCCCGAAGGTAGGCTCTGAAGGGAATCCACCGATGCTGGTTGCGCACGCATGTATTTCAGGGCGCATGACGAGTATGCCCCCGGCGTGCTACAAATGTTTAGACGCGGTAAAATAAACAAAAATTAAAATTGCAAGCAGTTTTATTCGTAAGCGTTTTCAAGCTTTTTGGCAGTCTCTTATTTAAATAGAAAAACTACACTTTAACATCGTTATGTTCCTATTCAGCTTGATTTAGATTAAATTACAGGATGCTAAGAATTAGATTGAGGATTGAAATCAACAAGAAGCAAATACAATATACATTCCTTATTTCAGTTTATACTTTTAAGACGCAATAGATGAAGCCTGGTCTGTCACTTTGTTAAGTCTTTGCGCACTTTAGCCGTCGCCGATAGAGGCCGCATCGGCACTTCAGGTTTTGCCGGCGTCCATAGTGGAACGCAGCCCTTACCTTGATTTTTGAGTATTAACGATTCCTGCTCTTTGGCAGTACCATATTTATTAGTACAGGTGTCTTCTGAAAGTCGCTCGTGAGGTAAGTCTTTGAAATTACCTTAGAACACTGACAAGGCTTCTTGCAAACGCACTCCGAACATTCTAGTCAGTCGTTCGATATCACTAAACATGAAAGCTAAATAAGTAACTAGGTACTTATATCTAGATCGATCGTGTACATACTTATCAATTACGTTGACCCCGCCATGAAAACGTTCATTTCATAAAGCACAGTCATGGTCCCAAAGGTAATAAAGAGAAATGTCGGACATTTCAGATAATGGTTTCAGCTGTGACTATATTTTCTAGATGACATAATTCCATTTTGTAACTAGATTAGACTACTAAGTAAGTGTTGGATCATTTCTATTTTTGTTCCGTGACTATATTGATTTCAATAACACGAATCTTATGACATCGTTTGTTTGTAATAGGTCTAATAGATTAATGTCATAGATTAGATATTACACCAATTAATGTAGATTTGTTTTGTGTATCAGTTAAGATAGGGTAAGTTTGAGTGGAAATGATTTTTGTTTATGCTCGTAATGAAGTAATTGACTAAAGAAACCGTAATATCCGTTTCCATAAGGTATTGATTCATGATTGATTCATTTCATTTTGTTATCATGACGAGGATAAAAAAACATGCTTTGCACATCTCATGAACCGTGGCAGTTAATTGTATACATCAATTTTCTATTGCTGTACAAACGATAATACCTAATATTTACTATGAAACTAATGCATTTCTAATTGAAAACTTGAACTGGGTTTAAAAGTACTTATGCAACTGTTTCTAATCTCAGTCATTAATTTTGATAGTGACTACCGAATCAAGATTGCCAATGGAACTGTAATGAAAGTTATCAATATCATTAATTTAGTAGAATTAAAGGAATCGCTCTGAATGCTTATTGAAATCAATTCTTAGCAATCAAAGAGAAAAATTTGCATTTTTCTGATGATCTCATATAAAAATGCCAATTCACTTATGTAAGTGAAATTAGAGAGTGTAATTAGAGCATATTTTTACGTCATATCGTTTGCCATGTTTTAATCTTATTTGTTTTGTTTAAAAATAACCATATCTTACGTATTGTTTGATTAGGTACATAACTTTTATTTTCTAGTTACAGAATAACAACAATGTGAAAAATACAACGAATTTTCAGTCATTTTTTTTAGTATTTCGGAATACCACCAAATTTATAACAAATTCTGAACGGCTAATATTGCTATCGCGCAAGCACGGGCAAGGGCCTGGCATCAGCCGAAAAAAGATAGCGATATTGGGTCCATTTTTTGGACGCGCCTCGAATTTAAGTTGCGAGCTGCGTTCACCACATCCTTAACTAGTTATTTCTTCACTTATTCAGAAAAATCTACTTTATTATTTCATTATCCTTTTACTTTAGAGATAACAGAAAATAACGGGTCAGCCGCTTTCTAGTTCATTTAATATTCCTTTGATTTAAATCTTTTCGGGTCCATTCAAAATACTCACATTCGTGTACTGTTAGTAAATCAAGTTGCTACTTTTTAAATCAAATTGGGGTTAATTTCTAAAGTGACTTTAATTTATATTAAATGCTACAAATGATGTACTGAATTATTATTTGTTACGGCTTAGAAAGCTTCGATTGAAACAAATGAACGTTCAATAACCTCTAAAGTTTTTTAATGGTTGAATAAAAAACACTGCGGAACATGAAATATCTAACTAGTTTTTAAGATACTTAGTTGACGGAAATAAAAAAAATCCCTCTTCTTGAAGATTAAACATTTTTCAAGAACTTGTGGTATCTGGGTTGACTTTAATAATTTGACACGTGTCATCAATGAGGCATGAATTTACCTACACTAAGTACATAAACCCACCTACCAGCAGGCCTTAATAATTGTATGAGTCACTATTCTCCGGTGAGTCAGAGGTGTTTCCAAGTAGTTTTTTGTTCAATTCTGTATATGAAATGATGTGAGTTTGTTGAGAAAATACATTAATACAACGCGATGCAACATTGAGTTTAAAGCAAAAAGTTCCACCTAAGAGAGTTCATTGCCCTGAAGAAAATAATACATTTTCTTCTCGTTGGACTAAAATATTTACTAATAGGTACATAAATACTGTTATGACGGTTGTATTAAAAACTAATGAGGTAAAAATACATAGGTACCTACTACGTACCAAATGAACTGGCACTGTGACAAACATTGATAATTAAATCCAAAAACCGCTTCTTTAGACATTAAAGACTTTTGACGTCATGATCACCATGAAGCGTGTCGACCGCGTGGGAAACTATGAGCTTACAAATTTAATATTGCTTCTTATTATCACTTAGCTGAGCTCGTAGAAAATGTATATTCATATTTTTTTATCTAAAAAGTAATTTTATTGCATATTCAACTATTTAAAAATATTACAATTATAAAAACAATTATGAAGAAGATATATTTCTTAATTAATCATCTAAAACCAAGGCAATTCAACAAAATTACTTGGCAAAATCCATGCAAATCAATCACAAAACATACCGTGAAATCGGAATTCTGCCTTCTCTCTTTTTTAGGGATATTTTATACCCACTGCTCTGAATTTTTAACTCGAATTCCTGCTCACCACTCGCGTATAAAATCCCCATCTCCCACATTTACGTACATCTCTAATAACGAAACTTGGCGTATTTTTATACATCTGAAATGTCCGTCATGGAACAATATGGCATGCTGCCATTTAAAACAAAGAAAATCTATATTTTAAAACCAAAGCTATCCGTTTTTTTGTGGGAAGAATTCTGATCGGGTTTGTGGGGGTGGAGTTGATGGAATATCGTGTTGAGGCTTCAGCAGCAAGGGGTTCATATGTCCAGCTGGAGATGGTAGGCAGTCACTCCTTTTCTGACCACCGCCTGATGGGGTCAGCTGAAGCTGTGGGAGCTGGGCCTTCGGGCATACTGGTGGTCTATCGGCTTTCGGCTGCATATTTGCTGGAAACGAATTACGCATTCATTAATTTATGGAGAAATAAAACTTGCACTGGTAGAAATGTAAATGATACTAATCAAATAAACACCATAAAGTTAAAGTAAGTAATTAAAAAATATTATCAACCAGTGACATTCGCAATTTATTAAAACCAATAAAAAACACTCACTTTCATTCAAGCTGATATTTTCAAATCTAGGCACAATGTTATCTTGCCGGTTCAGAAACATCAATGTTTATTATTGAATGTGTTTCGCTCGAAGGTTTGTCGCGGAATGTACGATGCTTAGATTGCTCGGTTGTTTTATATTGCAACTGACTCACATCATTTGGCAAGAGCAACTCTCTAGAACCACGTCACTCTTACGCCTTATACTCGTACTGTGACGCTCAAAGCATTTTTCTTACCGTCAATGCGGAGTACACTGTAGTTATAAAATCTATATACCTACATGGGTAAACTTGTGTATAAGAAATATAACAATTGAATGGCTGGTTATAATTAGGTTTACTTTTTTGTGTGAATTACATTTTGATAATACCATACCATCGATTATCCACGCAAATAATGAATTAATGAAGACCAGAACTAAAAGAATTAAAACTTCAGAAAGTTAATTTTCCTATTTACCTGAGTTTTTGATGACTAGGTTGATAAATTCCACTCAGAAACTAAGGGGGACTCCTTCTGCGGGTCTGCGGGGAATACAAGAAATTATTCATGTAACTGGCTTTAGACTGAATGATCACTGCAATCATTAGGTATATAATATAATAATTTCATACTAGTCACGGCCCACATCCTAATAAAAAGCCAAAGTGTTATGCCAGGTTATGAACTATATTTATTCTATAATTCATCCAAATCAGTCTCAGGTTACAGAAACAAACATCTTTACATCCAAATTTTGCCATTTATAATACTAGTGGAATATAATATCATTGAATACCTGTATTTAAGCTGTACTTATGTTGCAATAAATAAAATAAATAATGTTGGACATTTTTCACACAGCATCATCTAGACCCAAAGTAAGTAGAGCTTGTGTTATGGGAACTATATGACTGATATACTACTTATATACCTTTTTGTTGTAAATACATATAAAATATACATAGAAAACACCCAGACCCAAGACAAATATTTGCATATATTACAAACATTTGGCCCGCAGCGGGAATCGAACCCGAAACCTTCTCCGTCTCAGGCAGGCTTTCGCCCACTGCGCCACAGAAGTCGTAATACTTACATATCTATCTATATTTGATAAATTAGTAGTACATTTCCTATATCGGAAACTTATCACTTAAAACGACGTAGGTATGTATCTATATAATATCAAGTGTATACTTAAAATTATCAAACGGTCGTAAAAAATTAAGACGTTTTACATTTTGATAAACTCGTGAAAAGTCACGTTATCTTTAAACAGGAAAAACCTGGCACGTTTTGCTTTCCATCAAACGAAAAATACGAAGAATTTCCTTACAACACCTAACAATGGTAATTGGGAAATACAGAGCTCGCTGTGTAATTAACTTCGTTCTCAACATGTATTATTTAGCAAGAAAAAACCTTTTGAGTTCTCATAAAAATGAGCGGGATTAGGTATAAGGTTGTAAGAAAAAGGTCTTCTTCGTCTTGTCCTTGAAAATCCTTATTAATTTCACTTTCAAATCAATAGAGACTGTTGCATAATTTTTAAAAGAAACCCTATTTTTACTTGTAATTTTAGTGAAAAAGTCACCTTCAAACCAAAGGGTACCTATAGTTAAGATGTCAGAACAAGCCTGCCAAGGCCAGTCCCCTATAGTTGTGTGTACCTATAGGAGAGCCAAACAGTCTACTTATATATAATCATTTTCTTAGGTAAATCATGTATTTGTTTTATTATTTTGATACTGATCGATATCATGCTCCAAAATATTTTAAAATTTGTAAAGAAACCCTTAACGACATTTTGCTTGTATGCAAAAATACCTACGTTTCATTATGTTATTCACATTCTAGAAAATCTCTTTCCTACTACTATTATAAACGTGAAAGTTTGTGAGGATGGATGTTTGTTACTATTTCACGCAAAATCTACTGAACGGATTTTGATGAAAGTTTACAGTAATATAGCTTATATATATAGCTACATCAGAATAACACATAGGTTACTTTATATCCGGATACCAGGCGGGCGAAACCGTGGGTAGAAGCTAGTTTTCTATAAATACGTGATCAGACGACAAAATTCCAACACAAAAGTTATGAGGAAATAAATGTAGGTATATAAGAAGAAATAGTGGTAGAATAGGTATAGCGCAGCCTTCCATTTAAAAATATTTTTTAAGGTTTATTTGTTTTCACTCCGTTATGTTCTGATACAAACATAATACAATTTATGTTGATGTAAAATACCTCTAGTCTACATTTTCAAAATAATCAGATCGCGACCGAACATTCGATTTCCATTGTTTTTTTGTGTCACCTACTTGTAAATTTTGAAATCGCGTTATTTATCTATCTAATATAATATGCGGTAGGTCGATTTATTAAGACAAGTATATTTCATGGAAAGTTTTATGCAAACCCCACTTGTTGATGAGTCGTACGTTCAAGTTCCTGTTTCCATGATACCAAATTGTACCTATCTTTTGAAACATCATTGAACGTCACTGTAATCTAAAGTGTACTTTCAAAACACGCACGCCATTTGTCACTCAAATCATCGTCTGTCCCTGACTTCATCTGACTCACCATTTTTACGACTACTTTTGACTTGAAAATAATCCGTTATAATCTCGTACGTAAGCAAACTGTGAAGTTATCGTAATCCGTACTTAAGATATTCTTGCACTAATAATTCTTGACATTTCGAGTATATTGAAGACCTATGAATATGTACATGAAGGCAATAAATGAATATGGATATGAATATATGAATATGAATATGAATATGAATATGAATTCATATTCATATTCATATTCATTTATTGCCTTCATGTACATATTCATATTCATATTCATATCCATATTCATTTATTGCCTTCATGTACATATTCATAGGTCTTAAAATTACATAGAAATAGGTAGGTACATGAACCCCGTTAGGGCGCTGCAATTTGAGTTCAATATACTCGAAATGTCAAGAAAATAATACATTTGAAAAGAAACATGCAAAATATGAACAATATTAAATTAGTAGGTACAAAGTCAATAACATTGTCAAATTCATTAAATTAGATAAAAAAAACAAATAACAAAAAACATATACCAACGCTACTACTGGAAATAATTAGATCTCTTCATTACAAACTACTCATTGCATAAAATAAAACAGTAAAAACGCACAATTAAATTTAAACTTAGATAAAGAGAGAGTAGAGTAGAGCATAGAAGATCCATAGTACTTAGACTTTCAAAATATTTATTTATTTTCATCAATCATGCAGCACTAAAAAAAATCCTAATATGATCGCCGAGCACAAAAAGTTGTAGATTTGCGTGAAAGCACCCACCCTAATAAAATGTTTACTGTCTTTTATAGTTTCAAGGAGATCGCATAGGTTTGATCGACTTGCGGAACGAAGAACTATGGTATATTAGACCACTGTTAGAAAATTCGAAGAAAGTTAAGTTTATTACAGAAACATGGAGGCAAACAACGTGAGCAGGGTAAGCCTCGTGGACAAACGGGAGCACAGAGTGCCAACATAATGCACCATGCACTGCGTCTAATATTTAGTCGAAATAGCCGAACTAACACCTAAGTATAATTGTATAATTTAGGAATCCATTGCCAAGAGCTCTCTACAAAAGAACGCAATTTAGTTAAGTCATTGTTAGTTCCCACCGCTAAACGACGGCCATGAAACTCTTCAAGCTTCATAAAAGGGCAATTTTAGGCGCCTCGACACTAATTGAAAGACTTTTGCTAAACAAACGATTTTCCGATCGTGACTGAAAATTACAACTCGTGAAAAGTTTGATGAGCTACACGCTTTGGCTGTGTAAGTTAACAACTTTTTTGTTTCGCAAAAAATGAATATTCCAGGAATACTTATACATTATTATATACGGAACATTATTTTGTTAATGGTACGTAATGGTTTTAATATTCCATGCAATATTATGACAAAATCAAATGGAAATTTACAGCAGAATTTTACAGTTTACTCATGTAAATCTGTTAGCATTAGACTTTGTTGACGAAAACTGCACATAGGTAAGTGAAACATGCGATGCAACACTTATTTTATATGAAATATGATATAAAAATTGCGGTTTGTTACAACGAAGAGTTACATAATGTAGGTATACATAAAAGCTAAACGTTAAAAAATATGTATCTATAGGTACATTGTTCAGGTAAGTGCGTTCGCTAGGGAAACACAAAAGGTCAATTGCGTGCCGCGTGTCTATTTCAGTTAAGATAGGCTGTAAGTAGACACAATTTTATGATGCGCTCGGTTTTCAATGTCAACCCCATTGGGGCTGGTATTTATCGACTGTATTATCGAGTTGAGTTGTCTGTTATTTATACAATATTGAATACTGGGTCACCCTTGAGTTGCTTGTCAACTTTTTGTATTTTCTTTTTAACATTCAAGATGAGAAAATACATTTTCACAGAAAGCTGTGCAACGAAGAAACTTCTTCAAAACATAATTATACCAAAATTACAAAACTTAAAACCTCCTTATATTCGTTTCGGAAAAAATAACAAATAATCACACTACGACTAATAATCTCTTATCCCAAACACATACCGGCTCATTGCGTAGCGGTTGCGGGTAGTTTATTTTAAGAACTAGTATTTTTTTTAATTTCCCTTTAGCAGTTTTCATTCCATGTTTGTAATGTTTAGTTTTTCATTCACATTTTTTCTGAAGCCATTTCACGTATTCCGCCTATAGCTCGTTGACCCAGTGGCCGAGTTCGTGACAACTTGTGTCTATCGATGTTCGGTTCGCGTCGCGTATACGTACAACAAACTGCAGCAAAGAATTGGGGAAACACGGAAGCTTTGGGTCGTTAAACTAAGTACAGGTCATTACGATTTTTCTGTGCTGAAAAATATTTTGAGCTGTTTAAAATGTCGAGGAAGTACCTGATACCCAAAAGGGGTTTAGTTACAGGTTGTTAAAAAGTACAATATAGGAAAATCAAGACAGAACACTTTACTGGCATACCACGAGAATCTTCTGCTATCGAGAAACCTCGCATGAGACATTCCATTAAATTTTAACAACTTTTATAGTATGTATTTCATGCAATATATTAATTTGATTTGATTTGATTTAATTTGATTTGACATAAGAAGAGCAACAGTGAAATATGATATTGCAAATGCTCATGCCTAATAAAGCATGTGAGTGAACTTTGAAGGAATACCCTCAGAATATTGTTTTCGCTGTTGTTCTGGTTACAGCTAAGAGCGGTCGGAGACAGGACGGACGTCACCGCCCCGCACCTCTATCGGGTATTTCTATTCTTTTGTGAATTATTTGCCAAAATTCTCGATATTAGTAGGTATACTATGCACCAATCACATTTTATAGCAAAAGAATTACTTGGGCAATAAATAATGCGTCTAATGTCAAAAAAAATCTAATATGCCGGTGACCCGGAATTGGTATTGGAAATGTTAATTCAGCTGAACTGCAATGCTTTAGTAAATTTTAAAGATACGATTTTAGGCAGTATAGGTTCTTAAAAAAATAGGTTTTTTACTTTAAATTTGCTTTCAAGTAGGTGGGTAGATAAGTACTTTACAAGTTAAAAGCTTTTTAAGTAGATTGTTCAACAGTAAATATTCACGGTACCACATTTTACCTTGAACTGGATGTATATTTTTTTTTGTTTCTTATACGTCATTTGTTTTTGTAAAGGGTCCAACGGATCGTCCTCCGAGTGGCACCGGTAACCAAGAGCCATCTCAGCCACCTCCGATCCGTCCGCTAATTAGAACTGATTCTCGTTCAGCTTTTCCTCCGCAAGTGCCGAGGCCAGGCGCTCCAGCTCAGGCGAGACCTCAGTTTCAACCGGGAGCTCCCGTCACTACGCCTCAGCAGTTCGCACCAAGACCCGGAACTCCGGTCCCGAGACCGCAGGTACTCTCTGGCCCGCCAGGAGTGCAGCAAGCTCGACCTCCGCCCTTGCGCCCCTTCGGCCCGCAATCTATTGCACCAGGCATAAGGGCCCAATCACCAACTTTGATTCAAGCACCTCAAAGGACTCCACCTCCAAACAATTTACAATTCGGTCCACGGCAGCCGATAGCCGGCATCACCACTCCAGACGGTGCTAGACCGCAGATTTTTCAGCAGCCAAACGGTTCCGTCAAAAACGGAGCACCGGGCTCAGCCCAGTTTTCAAAACAACCGTCCCAGCTCATAGATTCGTCCAGTTTATCTCAAAACAAAACAGTCAATCTGGACAACCAAGTGGATAATCGAAATGACCAAACGATCATCAAACCGGAAAACGGCATGGAGATGCCGGGACTGGCTAAAGGCAGAAGCTACAGCATTGCAGCTGCTCCAGGCGCTCCGAGCCCACTCCAAGCAGCAGATGACCGCCGAAAATCAGTCAGCGCAATCGGCGGGCGGGTCGAAGAATTCGCAAGTCGAAGTCCAGGGCTCGGGTTGATACAAGAAGCGAAGTTGGAAAGCAAAGAAAATGTAAGGGGCTCTAAAGAAAGCGTTAGATCGGACACTTCTAACGAAGGCCGAGATGTTCCTGAGCGCCCCGAGTCACGATTGTCAGGATCGAAAATGACGGAATCCTTCATGGGATCTCTTTCAAACTTAGCTCCCAAAAAGAAAACCGATGACGACGATGACGTTATATTACAAAACACTGGGGGATTGAAAATTGAGAATGATGCGTCTAAGAACCAGGCTAAAGATTTGTCAGAAAGGTCACCGTCTCTCACTCGTAGCGATGAATCACCCGAGCCAAAAATTTCCTCTCAGAGCTCAATCGCACCGATAAAGTCTCAATCTGCGACACCGGAACCGCAACGTCCAAAGACACCGAAAACTGAGATAAAACAGGATTTTAAAGCTGAACAAATTAACAATAAGCCTATAACGCCAAAAACACCTGCAAAATTTCCCGTTCAAGATATGAGAGCGCCCATAACTCCAAGAAAACCAAACGAATTGGACACTACATTCAATTCTAAATCAACTCCGAGAAAAGTTGCCTCAGCTCCTAAAGCTCGCCCTAAAGGTAATGTTGGTATAAATTCAACTTCGAATAATAAGAAATGAGCCAAAATGAATAATAATCTAAGTTAATTTATAGGGGTATTTTAGCCGTTAATCAAAAACCAAAATCTATGAAAATCACAATTAATAGAAATATTTTTTTCAGATGGAGATAATGACAGTGGTGTTGATGAAACAACCCAAGGAAATGTGAGTTTCTTTTTAAAATATATTTAAAATCATGTAGTTGTTTGATATACCGGTATGGGCAACAGAAGAAAGATAATTGATAATATGATTTCTAAATCGTATATATAAGTTCATAGGACTAATCTGATAAACTGTAGCAAGAGTTTTGATTTTTTTTATTATTACTAATGACATATTTTACCCTAGGATCTAAATGGATCTCCTGGATCCCCAAACAAGAAGATTTCATCCAAACTGCCGATGAAAGAAAAATCTAGTAGCAGCTTGAAGCCAAATCTATCCCGGTCATCAAGCAAAAGTGCCACGCCCAAAACGCCTGAAAATCCACCGCTTTCTGATAAGAAAAGTAAGCATCTTTCTTCCAGTAATTCCTTGGTATTTCCATATTCAAATTTATGAGGTACCTGTATGACTAACCATTCTATAGTCGTAGAATGCCGCTGCAGGATGTCCCAGAAAATTTAAAAGTTTTTATAAAATAAAAGACGTGTGTACTCGTATTTCCAGAATGTTATTTTCAGAAAAAATATATGAATTCGAATGTACCACTGTTCTTTGGACGTTGTCAACCCTATGTGCCAACTCTTAGACTAATATTAATCGAACAATTAATACTATTCATCGGTTTGGGTTATGAACCATAAACAGCAGATTTACCAAACACATTTTGACAGAAAACAGCAGATTTACACCAATATTAATTCAACTAAAATAGCCGAATTCCTAGAAATCGTAGATTACAAATGTTACCTATTACGTGGAGCTCAACTACTTTTCGGGATTGTAAATATAACATAATGTCAGATGTCAGACAACTTCTGCATAATAAAATAAATACCTATATATTTTTTTATTAAAAAATCTTTTGTTACTCATATTCCAGAAGTGCCAATGAATAAAGTCCAGGTAGGAAATGCACCATCGCCAAACATAAAAGCTGTGAGATCCAAGATTGGATCACTGGAGAACGCTACGTACAAGCCAGGTGGTGGAAAAATTAAGATCGAAAACAGAAAGTTGGAGTTTGGCAATATCACCCCGAAGATTGCTGCTAAGAACGATGCTTACACTCCCAGTGGTGGTACTAAAAAGGTAAATAAGAAAATTACTATTGGAAAATCAAATAAACCAGCTCCCATCACTCATTTGTTTTTGCCTAAAGCCGCACGCAATATCACAATGGGACGTCTTGACTTTTATTAATTTGTAGAAAATTAATTTGAAACTTCGTTGAAAGTAATAAAAACTCTGATTATACTTTTGTAACTTGCAGATTACGACTACTAAATTGGAATGGAACGTAAAGTCCAAGGTAGGCTCACTACAGAACACTTCATACAAGCCTGGAGGCGGGGACAAGAAGATCGAAACAGTAAAGCTGGACTTCAAGGATAAAGCTAAACCTAAAGTGGCATCTACTGTCAACATCACTCACAAGCCTGGGGGAGGAACCGTTAAGGTAACCTCAGATTTATCTTCAAAAATTTTGTACTATCTATCGTACATTGACAGTTATAATACCAAAAGTTACAGGAAAAACAGGGAGTAAAGTAGTAGGTAAAAAGCGTAGATTGATGTTTCATTGCAAGTTGACTAGGTAATTCAGCTTCAGGAATAGGATCAGAACAGTATTTTGAAAACACAAAGCAGCAATGCAAATTTTAGACTTCACAGTACCGAAATCGCACTTATTGTATATATAGATTGACAGGCTTATTCAAATAATGTGTCACATTAATGTTGTTCTTTCTTAGTCGACAGTCACAAAAAATGGATCAAAGGATGTAAGTAAAATACTTTATTAGCGCAATTGGTGTGCTCAATTCACTGAACTTGCACTTTTTATGTTCGTAAGGTTTCCGGAGTGTTGATTTAACACAATGACGTCAATGTCAAAGTGATTCGATCAATTTCTTAGTAGGTACCGACGCGGAGGAAGGCTTACATTGCCATCTATGTTTTAGTTTGTTAGATGGGCGCTACCCAGGTGGAGGGCATCGCATAAACATTTTGCCTATCATACGCTGTGGAAAAAGGTCAGGTCGGCGGAGCATGAAGATATTATCGTTCGCAGGTTTAATGTAGCTGGTGTTACGGCTGTCTTTCTCACGCTGTGCTTAAAAGATGACAAAAGAATTTATCACATCGAATGCAAGAGTGCCCAAATAACTAAAAAAAATTAGATAACTGGTTAAATAAACAAAAATTTAATAGTAGTTACTGAATGTTTTTTAAATAAACAACTCAATAAGTAACACAAATGAGCGTCAATCAATAAATGTTTCATACCCGAGGTTATCACGATGAAGAATGAACGAATATTATTCACGCAAGCACATATGAACATACTACATAATACATACCTCCATCAAGCACGCAACCTATATAAGATCAATAATGATACGTTGCATACAGCGAAGTAACATGAAACTATTATTATGTTACATGAAAAGTTCATATAGAAACACTTGCTGTAATTACAACGATAGCACATTATTTATTTGTTATTATTTTTGATCTAACTATTCGAACATTATTACATATTGGAAAAATTTTGAGATTCCGTGAATCAAACAAGTACTTACATACTTTAACACAAACCATCATAACTTACACAATTATTCTCGCAAAAAAAAACTGGTACATAAATTCTTACATATTTTTTGCTTGCTTTCAACGGAACCTTAAAATTATGTTATAATAAGATTATGTATCGTTTTATTAGCACAAATACTTTTCAAAACAGATCGAAAACCAAAAATTGGATTTTAAAGCACAAAGTAAGATTGGCTCCTTGGAAAACGTTAAGCATAGACCCGGCGGCGGAGACATCAAAATATTCGATGACAAGGATTACATCAAGCAGATCGGACATTCACCGCTTCCAGACGGTAGTCGCGGACAATCTCGACAAGAGGTGATTCCCCTTTTTGTCCATCCACTTCATACCATCCTTTGTTTTGTGCTTTTTCTTTACTATTGTTTCCGGTGACAGTTTCATCTCCAATCATATTTTCTTGTTCTTTTTGTTACAGCCAGAGTATATGTACACATTTTATTAAATAGGTAATCGCTATCGTTTACTCATTGAGTTAATCTCCTAACATAGATTTTGGTTTTGTTGTGTGTTTTGTTTGTTTCAATTTATTTTGTTTTGCGTTCTAATAGCATTGTATTATTAGTTTTATCAGTTAAGATAGACATTATAGGTACCTAATCTTATTTTTTTTCTCTACTGTAGAGTCCTCTGCCTCCAGCTGTGCAACTGCCGAAATCGGACGAGAATTTGAACCAGCAGGAGTATTAAAAGATCAAACTTTTTTTTCTAGAAGAATGACTTTATGAGTCCAACTTTTGTATATTTTTACCATTGTTATTGATGTTAATGCCCTGTTTGTGCATGTTTTTTGGACAATATTATGATTCGTAATCTTTATGCTTGTATTTCGTATTAATTTCATTTTTTTTAATGCTTTGTATCTCCATCCAGTCATAAGAGTGACATGAGTGCCAATACCTATAGTTGTGAAGGATTTTGTTTAAATTACCATTGTAATAAACTACTACTACTATTATCTTACTACCTGGGATATTTTTTAAGGACTTATTAGTATACCTGTCTACAGAATATTAGTAATATTAGTTAGTTTATTATGCACATTATAATCCTAATTGAAAAATATTACAATAGCATTTGTATAATATAAGTGTTTATGTATTTGCTGGCTTTTTTAATAATATAAACATTATATTCGTATTTATTTGAAACATAAAGCTTTGTTATAGGTATAATTTTATTAATAAATTATTAAAATATTTGTAAGCACTGTTAGAAAGTATGATGATTTGGAATGAAAAAGAATTTTGCAATCGTGATTGGTTCTTGGCACAATTTGGAGTAAATAAAACTACACTCATGTGTTTTTTAGCATTATATTGAGGGGCTTTGCTCACTAATAGCTTTTGTAAAATTGGGTACAGATATAACGTTTTTTTTAATGCAAAACCTTTTGTATTTTTGTAATACCTACAAGTGCTGTGCCGAGAATGGGTGGGTGTTGAATTGACTGAAAAGATTATTAGAATATTTCATATTTTATATCTAATTATAAAGTAGACTTAGATAATTCGTATGTTGAAGCTTCAGTCACATTTTTTTTGCAATACATGTAATTAATTATATAGGACATTTTCTGAACCCCGGAAATTATTTCGAATTCACTAAAATTCAAGTTATGGTATATATTAAAAGCTTTAATATTTAGTTTATGCTTGTTTACTTAGGTATTAAAGTAGCAAAAGTAACTAGCTAACTTACCTTGATGTTTTGACGTTAGTAAAGAAAAACTGTGGATGCTGTGAATGTTTCGATTATTATACCTATTATAAAATACATTATCGGTGATCGTGTAATACAACTTAACCCTGATGTGAATTGGTTTTATTGAGAAACATTTTCTCCGTGAATTTTGTTAATGGTACCTACTAATTAGTTAATTCACAGAAACACCTCTTATCAATCTAATCGTTCCAAAGTATTGTAGTAGCAAAACATCATACCACTACGCACACGCACTTAACTTAAGTTGATGGATCATTTCGGATACCAGGTAAGTCATTTCTTATTTTTATTTAACTTCATACATGAAGTTGATATTTGGTGTAGGGGCTTTCTATATTGTCAATGTATTCTCTTTGTTATACCACTAAAGTCGCAAACAAGCACACGTTCCATCTGTTTTTAGACGATAATAATGTAATGCGAGCATTATTGCTTGGCGGCAGGAATAGGTATGGCGACACTTCTTATTATAACCTTATAAGCCAGAAACTCTTCTATAGCATCTCTTTTACAGGAACACTACTACATGTCGATGCACGAGTGGTCTGAGGAGGAGCGCCCAATAACGCGGTGCCTCTCAGCTCGCGCGCCGCGTACTCCCCGCAACTTGTCCCCGCGGCGCCACCTGCAGCCCACCATCGATGAGGAGCTGGTACGTCGGAACAATGCCAGGAACCGGCGCCAGTCGGTGGCCAGACCGGCCAGCGCGCGTGACCCGCCTAGCTCGGCCTGCTCTAGACGAACCTCGTTGACGCAACGGCCCGCGTTTACTATCTACTGAAACAGATAGCTTTATCTATTATTTATACTTAGTGGCAATTGACCAAGGGGCTAACAATAAGGTCTTATTGGCATTTTTTTATTCCTAACGAATTATGATTTAACATCTTAGCCTTAATTAAATCTCAATAAGACTTAATGCTTAGGCCCTTGGTGGCCACAGAATTCAACTCTTCCTGTCGATTATCAGCAGCAAGCTTGCAAAAAAATGAATAATAAGGCAAAAACAAGTTGCTCTCCTTTGTTCGACGAAAAGAGAAGCATATCTTTTGTGTTCTCTTCTGCAGATAGTTGTTTTGGGTGCTCATGTGCTCAATATACAAATATAGGGTGAATGAAGACACAAAATAATGATCAAAGCATGATGCTGCCCGAGCGCTGCTTGGTAGGATTTTTTAAACACTATTATCTTTTGTATCTAAAAATGTGTAATCATAAATACTTTTACATTTTATGTGTCCTTATTCACCACATGTATAAGTATATCAAATATTCGAAGGAATATTCGACGATAGGTAGGGTCGACGACTGTGGCATTTAGGTCTCTAAGTTTGGAATAGATTTTGAAATTCATCAAATCGATGGATGTAGAGTCATGCACTGTTTAACGTGATACATATAAATTTTAGATGTGACAACACGTTTCATGTACTTAATTAATAAAGTAGGTATTTTCTTATTTGAAGTTTAGATTAGTTAACTATTAGTAGTTATGAGCACTGGTCAATGGCCATGTCCGTAGCACATTTCTTGACAAAGTAGGTCTTAGAGTCTAGAATATTATAAAATTAAAATACATTTTAAATAAATAATGCTTTACAGTATTTAAAATTTGTGGCAATAACACTTGTCTTAAACACTGTGGCCTAGATACAAATGGATTTTGTTTGATAAAGATTAAAAAAAGTTGCCTCTAGTTAAGTGAAATACTTAATGAGACGGTCGTTAAGAAAATAAAGCAGGCGCAAGTGAAATGGACGGAGAGCTGACGACCAAAACGGCCAGGTTATTTTATCATCGATTAAACTTACGATACAGCTTACCTGAGGGACCCTTTTGTAAAAACCGTCGATCTGATTCGGTACAAAGAAAGCCAACGGTGATATTATTATCACAGATATTATTATACAAGTATTACCAAATAATTGGTCCCTCAGGTAAATTGAATCCTGAGTTTTATCGATGATAAAATTACCTGGCCGTTTTGGTCGTCAGGTCATAAGATAAACTTTTGGTCTAAACCAGAAGTTTATCTTCAAAACAAATCACACATTATCGCGTTCAAAAATATATCAAGTTCTAACCACTTACAAATGTACCGTAAAAGACTAGTTGCAATTTAAAATATGCACAAGTAAATAAGGTACCTATCACGCGCGTAGGTTTTTATAGAAATATATTATAAAGGTTTCTAGTAGAATACCTATCACGCTATGATCTTTTATGAATAATAAATCTTATTCGCAAGTCAGATGTTTATTTATTCTTGAAAATCCTGAAAAAAAATGTTGTAATTTTTACAAAAAAAATGTAACAAAAGCCTTGTTCAACCCAATAAGGAGTAAGGATTCCCTGTGAAAAGAATCGCTGAAAAAATAATTTCAAAAAACTCCTTTTTCTTTTTAATATAGACTGAATTTAAATTTGAAAGCAGAAATTTAGTTTAGGATTTTGAATTGGAAAGTCAATATATGTATAAAATTAGTATAAATAATATAAAATTGTGTTCATTTTATTTTATCAAAGAATACTACACCGATAATCGCCGACTTTGGTTAGCGGCAGTCCAATACAATCTATGCGTTTTAATTTTGTAAGATTTTGCTGTAACGAATTGAAACAATAATATGTTTAATAATAATGTTGTTTATTGGGTGTATATGGTTATGCATTACAATAATATTTTTATCTATTGTTAATTCATTAAATTATGGCACTTAACGAACATAAAAATATATTCAAAACAATACAATACACTGAATGAATGTCTTATTTGAAACAATTATAATAAATTACATAGAATCATGATTTTCGACGTTAACCTATAATGATAAATATTCGGAATTATTTTTCTCAGTCGTTCGTTGAAGTTTCGCATCAAGACGAAATCTTCTTTTTTATTTAACTTTTTTTAATAAAATAAAGTTCTAAACTCAAATTTCAACTCATTGTTCCCGATCGTAAATTAAAAATAAGAACTTACACACGAAATCGTAGAATAACTTAAGCGTTTGTACCCATAAGGACAACTAACTGACTCACCACATTCAACATACGAGTAACTATCTTATAACGAACGCGCAGGATGTCATTATATAAAAACGTTCAACATCATTCAATAATATAAACTGTTGATAAAAACTTACAACTACCAAACTCCTAAAGGGGCAATTAGCACTACAGCGAAGCAAATCCCGTGAAGCTATCGCGAAGCCATCTCTTGCCTCTTCGTTCCCAATATTTGATTAAGGCATTGTTCGACTAATACTTTAACGGCTACTAGGAGTATCGACTATCATATTTTATAAATAATTTGTGGAAGCATTCCCCTCATGCTATCTGTTGTGTACCTACTATGATTAGAAGACGTTACAAGGACTTCAACTGATGCAACAAGCTCACACACAAACACGTTAACACTAATATAACTTTACATACAAAAGGCCACATCACATCATTCAGTCACAAAGCGCGGATTAATTCTAATGATAATGAAAGGTCTATTTTACAGTTTATTCGTCATTGCGATACAAACAGGCTAGGTACGTTGTAATATTTCAACTATAATTTCGATAACATTTTTAATCTAATTATTGTAAATTAAATCTATTGTACTGTTCTATATTGTAATGTGTCAACATACGTCCATCTTATTTTACTCAGATTTATCGTATCGACGAGCCTCTTTTATTTGATCACGGAACGTAGTTGGCAAGAGTAAGATCAATGCTGCTGAGAGAAAGACACCTATATGGATAGGTAGATGTTGAAAAGATATTCCCTATATTAATTTTGATTGAGTAAGTATATTACAACTATCTACACAATAATTCACTGATTGTGATTCACTAGCACGACAGACTACAAAAGGAACTGCATCGTGCATTCAAAAGATATTGATACAAATTTAGATAGTCACACTACTATACAATCATATTTATATACATTTTGACCAATGTCGTTAAGTACATACACAACTACAGATTTATGCCTATGAGTATTTCTGGATTTAAATACCATTAGTAGAATACCAACTTGAGCAATACAAAAACATACCAAAAATATAATATCTCTTAGCCCTCCCGAAGCGGTGATATGACTTTTATAATATCACATACATAATATAATATATCGTGACGAATATACACTGAAGTGGCATAGGTACTTCTATCTTAAAAAAACCATGAAAGAAGCCTTAATGAGGATCTCTTCCTTTAGCTACACTGGTGCATTCCCATTGTTCCCTAGGCTCTTTCAGGTTCACTTTACTTCAACCTGAAGCCCAATTCTCGTATTTAATAAACAATTGTCAATTCTTCCTAAGCAAAACGTTAAAATTGAGTTTGAAAATGGACTGAAAGTAGAATGACACTATATTATATTGAGATGTGTTTTTTAAATAATTAAGAGAATTGGGCAGCTGGCCACTGATTTAAGTAAGGGTGACAAAAAAACCAGTGGTAGGCTCGAATATAATAATGATAGTATGGTTGAATGGTAGTGACAGAAACTGATATAATCATGATAATGCGGTCAATGGTACGGTAGATTAGGAGTAACAGTGAAGGAATCGGGATTTGAGCTGAGGATAGGCACATGCTGTCAGTCAACACATAGAATTATGTTCCAACACCGCATAAGGAATGTAGACCTGCCCTTGGGAAGGTATTAGGTAAAGGCCGTGCAGTTATTGTTGAAGACATGTTAAACCCAACAGATCCACAAATGACTAATTAGTACCCCTTCACCACAGATTAGCCTAGGAAGGTAGTAAGGAGGGGAGACATGCTGTTATAACCAAAGGTAGGTTACAAATCCGTGGCGTCAGACTTTAAAACTTTTTCTTGGTTTCTATGACTGGATTCTTATTAGATCTCTTTGCTATGAAAGCGAGCTGTTGATGGTTCATGGTTTTTCAAAATCTGTACCATTGATAAAATGTATTACGAATCGAATGATAGTCATGGGTAAGAAAGTTGTTACACAATGTTTTAAAAATTGGATACAATACAATATCATATAATCAATAATCATAATGTTAATTTAAACACCGATTATTATAAAGACGGTAAGTATACATTTATCTAAACACCAAACATAATATAATAATATCTTTCTCTCAGCAGCATTGAATTTCAAATTAGGTTTAATAGGAGATGTCCCTTAAAGTATGAGATTTTGTCCCTACAACAAAAACTTAAAAAGTAATTCTATATCACATCTGATTGAGGCAAATATTTACTGCTAACTTTGAGACACGGTAAATGCCATCATTAACAGTAAATATTTCTACAATTCATGTTTCTAACAATAATTTATATACAGTCCAAGACCTTGTCGTGCCTTAACGTAAGACTAGATTTTACTAAAAAAAAAAGAAAATGTGAGAGTTTGATTACGTGATGTTAAGATTCGGTATTGAATATTGCAAAATAAGGCAACATACAAATAGATTAACATAAATAATACAGAAAGTAGTCCTAAATGAACGGACTAGGACATACTCAACATGGATATTATATACAGAGTCTTTTCGAACAGTTACATATCTCACACTACGCATTCACCACTAACTGAGCAAAAACGTCTTCCACGCGATCCCAAGAAAACAAGTCTCATTATATTTCTCACTCCAGAGCTATTGCACTATACCAGACCTTACAATGGCAAAAACATCTTTACGTCTATAATAAGCCACAGAGAGATTTTAGTTCTTTCCTCTGCTGTTCAGTCTCAACGGCCGCCACCGCGGCCGCCAATGCTGCTACGTCTGCCAATATCAGAAATCCTCTAAAAGTACAGCGTCGCGAGGAACCAGACCCTTCTGATCTCCTCTGCAGCATAGGATGTGCTGGTCATCCACCTCGAGAATCAGCCGAAGTCTCTCGCCCTCGTTGAAAGCCAGGTGGCCTGAGTCGGACGGCAGTCGATGCCATAGTGTCCTGACGTATCTGAAAAGAAGAGATAATATTAATAGTAATGCTGGTCATTTTTCACACAGCATCATCTAGCTCCAAACTAAAGTATTATGGGAACTACATGACTGATATACCTACTACTTATATTCATTTTTTTGTAAATACATACATATTATATATAGAAAACACCCAGACCCGAGACGAACATTTGCAGATCATACAAATACTTGCCCCGCGACGTAATCGAACCCGCAACCTTCTGCGTCTCATGGGGGCCTTCGCCCACTGCGCCAGAGGTAAATATATCTTTGTACCTCGCAAAGAGGAGACGCATCCAGCAGACAGGTGCACAAATCGTATTTTTCAAACTTTCACGATCCAGTTTTAGAAAAGGCAAACGCAAGTTGCACAGATATGTTACACGGGATACGCTTAAACACAAAATGTTTATTTATTTTTCTTAATCAGTGCAAATATTAGTTTAACAAATGAATACGTTAACAAGTGTGAGTTGAGATCCCCTTTTAATTATGTGCCACCTGTATTTAGAGACCTCGCTCTTCCTCATCAAATTACCGATGATAAAGTCACTTACTTGTGTTGCTTCGGCTGAGAGGCGGTGCGGTGGGCCCTGGCCGCGGAGGAAGATGCGGCACGACGCGGCGCGGCGGGCGGTGCGGCGCGCCCGTACGGCAGAGACGATGGCCGGGGAGCCGCGCCGCCTTGCCACGTGCCGTCCACGCGGGACGTTCTGATACATAAAAATGTTCATTTGAGGGGTGCTCTAACACACAGGAATTTTTCATGGAAAAATGTTTTAACACACAAAAATCTTGAACGGAGGAATGTTTTGACACATAAGAATCTTGAATTGAGGGTTGTTTTGACACACATGAATCTTGAATGGAGGCATGTTTTGACAGATAAGAATCTTGAATTGAGGGATGGTGGATTGAGAACTCCTTCCATTTTAAAGTGGGTTGAAAAATCAAACACCTAACAGACACATACATAATCCTGATAATACTAGGATTATCTGTGTCATGGGCATCAAAAACTACGAGTATCGTGGCACCACAACACTCAGACCAGAAATATCTGCAGAACATGCTGACGTTTGTCCCGCACCCGCACCTGTGGCGTAGCAGCCGGTTACTCGCCCACTGCACCACCAAGGATGGATGGATCAAGGATGTTTTGACACACAAGTATCTTAAATTAAGATATGTTTTTACACACAGAATCTTGAATTGAGGGATGTTCTGCCAGACAAGAATCTTGAATTGAGGGATGTTTTGGCACAAAAAAATCTTGAATGAAGGGATGGTCTGATACACAAGAATCATGAATTTGAGGAATGTTCTGATGTAAATAATTAAGTAATTCGGAGACATGACATATGCCACGTCCACGTGTATGAAAGGAGGCTCTACGAGGTGCACTGAATACTTTTACCACATCGGTTCTTTCACCATTGGACACTAGGCCCTTTTCACAGCCATCATCATCATCAGCCTATATTAGTCCACTGCTGGACATATTCATATTTTCATATTTATTTTATTGCTGTCATGTACACAGTTTAGTATAGGTGTTTAAACAATACATAAGAAAGTAGGTAGGTACATGAACCCCGTTAGGGCGCTGCAACTTTGAGTTCGATTGTGTATGTTAACAAGTAACTGTTTTTTTTTAAATCTGTTATTAAGAATGAAATATAATTTAATAGGTTGAAGAAATCATAAAAGTCACTTATAAAAACATAGGCAATCAAATTCAATTACAATCTAGTCAACAATGAAATACATAATTAGCACATAAAATTTCAAATTATCTGTATTGGTTTGGTATTATAAATGAAATTAAATAGAAATGTCAAATCAATCAAAACTAGTTAGGTGAGGCCAAGTCAAATATACTTATACTAAGGTAGATGCATAGGTAGGTCAGTCACATGAAACATCGGAAGGAGAAAAAGTCAAAGTTTGTCTACAATAAACTCTTCAACGGAGTAATAGCATTTTTTTATCAACAGATTTTTAAGTTTAGCAATGAACAGTTTATCTTTTTGTTCTGCTTTTAAAGTTTCGGGTATTTTATTGTATATTCTAATCAGTCTAAAATAAGGACTCTTACCAAATGTTTGAAGGTTCGAGGAAGGTAGTAATAATTTATTTTTATTGCGTCTGTTGTAGTTCGTATTGGTCTCTAAATTGGATTTAAAATAATTTCTATGTCTTCTTACAAATAATGATGCCTGGAGAATGTATATACATGGGAGGGTCAAAATTTCGTTCTTAATAAAATGCGGCTTACAGCTTTGTCGATTTCCTATGTTAACTAAAATTCTAATACATTTCTTTTGCATTATAAATATCTGGTCAAATTCCACACTCTCACCCCACATAACTATGCAATAGTTAAAGGTTGAGAAAGCCTGGGCGTAGTAAGCGGCTAGCGCAGTTTTGTAATTTGTGTTCGATTTTAGGATACTTAACGCGTATGTAAATTGTGACAGTTTTGTTTTAATGTTTTGGATATGTTTTTTCCAGTTCAAGTGTGTGTCGAGTGTCAGTCCTAAGAGGTTATAGTGGTTTTGTTCTTCTATTTTTAGACTTTTTGTAAGTGTACTTAAATTTAGTTTGTCTTTTTTGTAGGTTTTAAATTGAACTATTTTGGTTTTTTTGTAATTTATTTCTAAATTATGTTCGCTGAGCCACTGTTCACAATTTCCAAGTGTTTTTGTGATAAGTTGGGTGTCGACATTCCGAGTGCTACTGAACAACAGTGATACATCGTCAGCGAAGAGTACGCATGTATTGTCAATTGTTTTAGGTAGGTCATTTATGTATGCTAGAAAAAGTGTACACCCGAGTACGCTTCCCTGGGGTATAGATGCATTTATAGTTAATACTTGAGATTCCACGGCCCGTAATTCATGTGAATCTATATCGTAGTGGTCTAGCTGCACGAACTGCTTTCTATTTTTGAGGTACGATTGAAACCATTTATATGTAGTTCCTCTTATTCCCAAGCCGTATAATTTCTGTAGCAGAATGTTGTGGTTCACTTTATCATACGCTTTGGTCATATCAAGGAACAGACCGATGGCATATTTCTTTTTATTAATAATTTCGTAGATTTTTTGTGTGTAATTGTAGGTAGCAAGCGACGTTGAGCGGTTTTTTCTGAAACCGTACTGGTTGTTGTCAAATAAGGTATATTTTTCCAAAAAGCTATTTACTCTGTTTGACATTGCCCGTTCGAAAATCTTTGAGATAGTAGATAGGAGTGCTATAGGTCTGTAGCTGCAAGGGTTTCGAGATGCATTACCTTTTTTTAATATAGGTCTTATTTTCGCAATTTTAAGTAAATCTGGAAAGGTGCCTTCGTTAAAAGATTGGTTGATGAGTTTTGTTATAGGTGCTGTTAATTCTAAAATGCAATGTTTTACGAGTATCGGAGGGATCTCGTCCATACCATAACTACGCTTATTACTCATTGCTCTGATTATGTAATGAACTTCTCGCTCGGAAACCGGTTTCAAATACATCGAGTTTGTGGAGGGCTTTAGTACCGGGCGGCCTCCCGGGCCACTCGCACCTCCGTCGCCATCCGAGTGGGGATCGCCGATGGATGCGAAGTAACTGTTAAATGCGTTCGCTACTGATGATGACGAGTTACTGTTAGTGGTGTTAGGCAGATCCAATGAAATGTTTTTAGGTGTGATCGATTGGTTTTTGGGGTTTGTAATGTTTTTTATCGTATTCCACATTGTTTTTATTTTATTTTTTGCGTTGCTCATGTCTTTAATATATGTATTTTTTTTAGCGTTTTTTATACATTTTTTGAGTAGTTTTTCATAGGTTCTATAATGTTTTCTAAGAATTTTGTCATTTGAGACGCTTGTGATAATTTTTAGTAGTCTTTTGTTTTTACAAGAAATTCTTATCCCTTTAGTCAGGTAGGTATTTTTGTTAGTAGTCAATATTTTTAATCGTTTTTTTGGCACATGTTCATTCAGGGTTTTCTGGATAACCTTATTAAATTGGATGTAATTTTCATTAATGTTAGTAGTATCTAGAATTATATTATGCCATATTATATCATTTAATGCATTTTTAAACTTAACGATATTAGTTTCGTTGAATATTCTTTTCATTTGGTAGGTATGATTGTTTTTCTTTTGTGTGTGTATTGTTTGGTGTTTATATATTAAGCTGTGGTGATCACTTAGTCCATTTTTTTCTACTGTGAGTGTGAAGTTTGTATGGTTTGTGAAAATAAGGTCAATACACGAAGAAGTAGAACTGGTTACTCGGGTGGGGTCTTTAACTGCTTGGTAGAAGTTACATTCTAGCATTTCGTCTGTCAGTCTTTTGTATTCTCTTGGCTTTTTTTCCTTGTCAATATTAAAGTCTCCTGTAATGATAACAATCTTTTTCATAAGGTTTTTCTTTTTTATCAGAGTGAGTAGATTACTTAAAAATACAAAGAAAGTTTCAATACCTCGGTCCAGTCTATAAGTATTTATAATTATAGTATTTTCACGTTTTATTTCTAAGGCACAGCACTCGATGTAATATTCGACCGATAGGCAGGCGAAGTCAGGCAGCTCCTCATAGTCCAGTCCGTTCTGAGTGAGTATAGCGACTCCTCCTCCCTTGTATTTTTTCCGGCAAAAGGTCGCTGCAAACATGTACCCGTCGATTTTCACTAGAGATTTGAGTGTGTCACGAATCCACGTTTCACTTAGGCATATTACCTGGAATTTATTTTCGTCAACTAGGGCTTGGAAGGTGGGTATTTTATTATTCAAACTCTGAATATTTTGCACAAGCATTTTAAAAACGAAATGTACCACCTATTTTTTGTGGGGTGTCCTTTGGTTGGTTTCTTTGAAAGTTGGTGTGTTCCTGCGGCTGATTCTGCGTTTCTGTTGGTTTTATTGGGCTCGCTTGTGTGTTGTATTCCCGTAGGTTGGAGGTTGAATGAGGTCTGTTATATCTTGGGTATTTCTTTATTTGGTCGTTTCTTTTGTCCTGAAGGGCTTGGCCTACGAGGTATTCGGATATGTACACTCCAGTGGATTTGAATAGTCTGGTATTGTTTAATATATATTTCGTCATCCGCTTGCTGATGATCTCAATAAGAATAGGTCTTCGTCGGCCATACTTTCCCATGCGGCTAATTTCTTCAATGTAGCCGGTCAGGTCAATGTTCATGACATCTCGGAACATATATAATACTCGTTTTTCAAGTTCATTTTCATTTTCATTGTGGTATTCACTTAGTCCATAAATAACTATTCTCTTGGTGTTGTCATGTTTATCTGTTTGTACATAGCTGTCGGCTTTTTGTTGTAGGTTCTGTATTTCTTTACATAGTTTTTTATTTTCTGTCTCTAATTTATCTATTTTTTCATCCAAATAGTTTATGTCTTCCTTCATGGTAGTTTGCTCCGTATAAAGGGCATCTGTATTTGCTGTTATCTCTTGTTTCAAGTTGCCGACCGCCTTATTTATTTCGGACAGGAAAGTAGCTTTGATTTCTGAAATAATCGATTGTTTGTGTCTTTGTAGTTTTTCTTCCAATTTTGTATCCATAATTTGACAAAATTTGTCAAGGATATTGCTTTCTGCGTTGGTATTTGCAATAGGGCTTGTTTCTGGTTGCGTATCAATGGGGTTGAGTGTATCTCCTAGCACACTCCTGTCTTCTTGGGCGTAGTCATCCACAGACATGGTTGTATCGTTTAGATTTTTGTCTTGATTGCGAATAGGGGTTGCGTCATTTCTGATTCGTTTTTGGGCATTTTCACAGTCGGGACAGCGCCATGAACTCATGAGATGTTTTTTTTCAATGAAGTAGGCCGTTGTTATGTTTATGCAACGGTAATGAAAAGTATTGCTGCACGAGGAACAGGGGAGCAATTCACCCCGTGCTATTTGTTTCTGGCACGCCGCACAGATCATCTTTTGCTTCGTTATATCAAACAAGTAGGTAGAAACAGCGACTCGCCGAGCTAGCGGTCGCGGCCGACTAGGCCTCCCCTAATGAGCGCCATAGCGCCCTGTCTTCAGCTTGCCGCATCCAGCATCTGCCTGCAGTCTTTCGCAGATCGTCATCCCACCTGGCCGGAGGGCGTCCTACACTACGTTTACCGAGTCGCGGTCTCCACTCAAGAACACGTTTAACCCAGCGGTTATCGGTTCTTCGCGAGATATGACCGGCCCACTGCCACTTCAGCTTGCTAATTCGTTGAGCTATGTCGATAACTTTGGTTCTCTGACGGATGTATTCGTTACGAATCTTATCCTTCAGAGAGACTCCGAGCATAGCTCTTTCCATAGCTCGCTGAGCGACTTTGAACTGGTGGACCAGCCCTATCGTGAGTGTCCACGTCTCAGCTCCGTAGGTCATGACGGGTAGGACGCACTGATTGAAAACTTTCGTTTTCAAGCATTGCGGTATGGATGACGAGACGACTCCACGTAGTTTTCCAAACGCTGCCCAGTCTAGCTGGATCCTCCTCTTGGCCTCCTTCTCGAAATTGTTTTTACCCAACTGCAGAATTTGACCAAGGTAAGTATATTCGGAAACAATTTCGAGTAGGTGGCCATGTACAACCACCGGTCTTGGAACAATGTGGCCATTGATCATGACTTTGGTTTTATCCAAATTCATGCCAAGACCGATACATCGGGAGGCTGAAGCTAGGTCGTTCAGCATCCGGTTCAGCTCCTCTAGCGACTCCGCCATTAAGACTATGTCATCAGCGAATCGTAGGTGTGAGATGTAATCGCCGTTTATGTTAATGCCCCTACCTTTCCAGTCTAGCATCTTAAACATATCTTCCAACGCGCTCGTGAACAGTTTCGGGGATATGACATCCCCCTGCCTCACTCCTCTGCGCAATTGAATGGGTTTAGACTGCTGGCCCTGTACTTGGACACTCATAGTGGCGGCCTCGTTATGACATCTCAGCACCTCGATATAACGATAGTTTACTTGGCATCGCTGTAAGGATTCCAGAACAGCCCAGGTTTCGACGGAGTCAAAGGCCTTCTCATAGTCCACAAAGGCCAGACACAGGGGCTGATTATACTCTTCGGACTTCTGTATAATCTGCCTCACTGTGTGAATGTACACACACATGTGAATGTATGTTTCACAGCCACCATACCTCAATCTGGACAGATCACTGACCTAACACAGGGTACCCATGAAAGAACCAGTGATATAACGAAGAAAAATTTATAAACAGCAGTATTCAGGGTGCGACAATAAATCATTACACTCCAGAAAGGGGATCGATCCAAAAAGTCCTTCATCGAAGCATTTGACCTTGGACTAAATTCACGAAAAAAAGGGGAGAGACTTAACTCATTTTACGAGTCTTCATAAGTCAAGTTGGTATTTCAATACACCGCAGCATTGATTTGTGGCAACATTGTAAAGACTCTCCAAACTTCGTGTACATTGCGAATAAAATACATCAATATTTTTACATAGCATGGCCAGCTAGGTAGATGCACCTATTTATGCAAGAGAGTCGTTTGATAAGAAACGATTCTTGCATTCGAAGTTGTATTGATAGATCTTGAACATGCTATTTTGATTATTGGAACAATAAAATGCTAAAACAATACATTTTCCCGGAGACTTTATAGCCACGCGAAATTTATGACATAACCGTAACAACTGAGTTATCATGCAAACCACAATACCCACTTTGGTATTAAGCACATTAGTTAGAGGAATAACTATCTAGTAATGTTAATTAAAGCGTTACGTTCACAATGTTAGTTCGTTATTGATTATCTCTACACACGATAATTTGTACATACGGTGATATTTTTGCGCTTGGCATATTTTTAGGGACGGCGTCTATGATTAAACTCGAAGGTCTTGGTTTATTTCCTTGAATTTTCTTCGTTGTCATCTCAGCGGATACTCTGAATGTTGTGCGAATAAAAAGCAAATAAAATAAAAAAAGTAAGTTTAAAGAAAAAAATATTAAATAAATATACAATTGTAAAATGGCTATGCGAACAACAATGTCACTCATTTTGCGAGACACAACAAATGTCCAAAACTTCTAAAACTAGAAAATTGGGAATCATTGTCGATGTCCACATTTCAAGTTATAATTAACAGATTTAGCAAATCAATAAGTTATTGATTTGCTAAATCTGTTCAAATCAGTTGTATCCCATTGCCATTTTATTAGTGCAATAATGGGGTGGAAATGTACCGTGATAAGCGTACAAAATAGTACCATAAAAACCCTGGTAAAAAAATCGAGGACAAAAAAATCTTGTTTCTGATCCTTATAAAAATGAAAAAAATATAGTGTTATAAAAGAGAGTGCTTGATCCGCCACCACGTTAACAAGCAAATTTAAAACCTTTTACGAGTAATAAGTAAAGTTTTGAAGTCCAGAAAAGTAAAAAATAAATTGATAAAGAACCATAGGTAGGTACATACCTGTTGACAGGCTGAGGTGGTCGTTTGCTAACGGTCGTAGTGCGAGCAGTGGACGGCCTCTGTCCAGCCGTTGTGGTGGTAGGCGATAAGCCTTTACGGACGGGTACTGGTATACCGCTAAAAGGAAAACTACTGTTTAAAACAACTTAACCACTCTTATTAAAGTTGCCCAAACGTAATGAAGCACATTTTGTAAGGGTCCCTCTTAAATCCTAAAGTTATAATTGGAAATCCGTCAAATTAATTTACATTCACAAAAAAACAAACACGCAAGAAAATTCATTCCTATCAAATGCGACTGGTTAAACTTTGTTTCATACTTCTAGAACTAGGACTCAAGATTAAAACGTCCAAGAGGGGGCAACAACTTTAGCTACATTGGGCTGTGGAATGCCTCCATAGAGTACGTTATAGGCGACCTAAGATGCATTGTATCGTATTGTACTGCAGTATTTTATTGTACTGAAGAACTTGATACAATCAATTGGTAATAAATAATATATCATAGTACAAAAGCTTGCCCTTTAACGTTGTCAACATCTGCAATCTAATGGCGCTACAAAAAAGTCACTTTAGAATGATCTTAGCACATATACCTTGCATTACCTTCTAACATTCTGTGGAAAAAAAACAAATGTATTTAGAAAGATTACGAAATGGAAATGGACGAGTGTAATGTGTTGTTTACATACCGATGTGTATTCTTGGCTGGGGAGTGCAGGGAGGGTGCTTGCGGGCGAACGGGCGAGGACACAGGTCGTGGGATTTTGGAGCCACGAGCTGTTGCTGGGGATGTTTCTCCTGAGAAAACATATATTGACAAATTAATACCTATAACCTTAGTAACCTAGAAATTTTATGATAAAATGAATAATTAAATAAACATTCAACTGTACATAGTCCTGACTAGAATTCCCTGTCGTGGGTATCAGGGATTACGAGTACCTACCGTGGTACCACAACATTCTGGGTGTTGTGGTACACAACATGGAAAATTTTGTCCCGCTACAGGAATTGAACCCGCAATTCTTGCATCTCAGCCGGCTACTCGCTCGCCGCGCCACCGAGGTCTTCAAATGTATGTTATGCAGTGTACGTGCATTTGGTGTCGTCCGAACGTCCGAATCGCAGAATGTAAAATTCCACTGGACATTTTGGAATTCATCAATTCTGCGACTAAACAAGATAAGAGTTTTTCGATCTCTGTGCATGATTTACAATTTATTTTGCATCGATCGGCTTTAATCAAAGAATATAACTTCTCGGAAGCTATCCAAAGTCTTTGAAATTACGTATCATATGATTATTTTAGTCAATTCATTCGGAAACGTGCACAAATGCACATCAATTAGTCGATTCCAAAACCTTGAAATGTTGATTTTATGTGATAAAAAATATCTTAGTACGCAGTTCTTGTGAAGTCTGGTAACCATCTGTTGGTAAGTACTGAGGTATTTCAGACAACCCGCTGTTTAAACAGCTGACTAAAGTTGAATAAAACAAGTATAAGTACAGATTGGAAAACGTTTCATTTTTCATAGCACTACACCTTCTTCATATGAAGGTACAAATATGTATTTTTAATGCAATAAAACGTTCCATATGATTGCTGAGAAACAAAATAAAATCTATAAAAGCATGTTGTAAAAGAAAATGTAGCTATCGGTACGCTGTATTTGATCTTTTATATGTGTGTAACTAATAATCTCCATAACGGTAAAATCGATTTGTATGAAATTTCGAACAGGTATAGTTCATAACCGGGTACCATGAAAAGCAGAGGCTAGTCCTCTATAAAATGCCACAATAGTGTCTTACGTTAAAGTTAACGTAAGACTAAAGGAACGCTAAAAGAATTAAAGTATTAATAACTATATACCTGAGGGGGAGCCTGATGGACTCTCGGCAGTACTAAGCATCTCCCACTTGAGCTGGAGTCTTCGGAACTTGCCCCCGGAGTTGTTGCTAGCGTTGCCTGTGTTCCCACTCGCCCCGCTGCTGGCTGACCCTGGCCGCCATTCCTCTCCACTACATTCCAGCTGTATTGGTAAAAAAAATCATTAAAATTTGGTACAGGAGTTAAATATTACACTAAACATGTAGTGTTTAGTGTAATATTTAACTCGTACTCTTTTTTTACAAAATTTAATGTATATCCTCCGATATTTATACTTATAAAATCGATTGTCCTGCCTGACTGACTGATCTATCAACGCACATCTAAAACTACTAAGTCTGAAATTTGGAACCCAGATTTATTGTATAACGTAAACATGTGCGAAAAAAGTTTAATGATGTGTTTCAGGGTTTTTGGATTTTGGGATGTGTATGTATTTTTTTTAAACTCGACTCCACGCCTGCGAAGCCGCTGGCAACAGCTAGTTATTACAATAAAATGATGTGAGGTTTTTTAAAGGAAAGTCCGAAATGTCTAAAACATTGGTTCGTTGTAAGTAAATCATCATCATCATCTATCTATCTAACGGAAGGCATTATCTATTTATTGAGAACCTACATTTACATCTTAAATAGGTAAGTTATTAAACTGAATCATAATTCGAGTCTATTCAACTTTCAATATTTTTTTTATTTTTTACTAATAATGTACTCGAATTATGAATGAGTTAGGTACATTTCACATATAAGCTTTTGATGGTAACCACTATTAAACTGAAAAAGCACAAAACACAGTTGAAAAAATGTTAAAAGCAGAAGCGTTGCCGGAAAGCAAAACAAAACAAACAGCCTGTGAATGAACAACAAAAACCAGAACAGAATGTCGTCTACGTAACAAAGCACATACAGTGCAGTTTCCACACAAAACCCGGCTCGTTACCTTCGCGTCAGCGCCTGCAGTCTTCGCAGAAGGCTTATTGTTTTCTAAGCTGTCTGTATAATCATCGCTGTCGTCAAACACCAGTCTGTCAAAAGCCTGCATCAGCTTAGAGCCAAGATGAACCCCAGACCATCTCCTATTTTCCATCTCGATTCTGCTATTATTAGGACAGAGGTCGTAACCTAGACCCGCCGTCGGATTCATGCATGACCTCGGTCTGTTTCTCTCAATGGTAGTTTTCACGTTTGCTGATTCATTCAACAGATCTGGCGTGGAGGGTTCTTTGTTTTTGGGTTCTTTGTGTCTCATTATGACGCTGGTCAGGCAGTCATCGCTAGAGAGGCCGCTGGACTGCATCGAGCGAACCAGCTTCAGCAAGTTCCGCTGGGTCAGTGTTAGTGGTGGGTTAATCGATGTGGGCTGTTAAATACCAAATCACTGTTTAGCTTCATGCATCATGCCTTCAATCGTTAGAGTAAAAGTATCCTTGACTAGGTCACGGGTAGAGATCGATTACGGCCATGCCTTTATTTGCATTTTATGTAAGCTGTGCACGATACAAACGCTAATGTATCCAATTTTATTCGCTGTGAATCGTGATTTGTTGAAGCACATGCGGGAAACAATAAAATGCAAATAAAGCGATGTTTGCTCCGTCAGGCGGCAGTTTGACAGTATGCGATAGGTGGGTTTGATACGTGAAAGACACGGAAGGTCATATTGGACATTTAAGGTAGTTTATTGCAGTTCTGCCCCCTATTACCTTTGTATTTGAAACTCACTCGCTGACAAACGTTTCAGACTGGGAGTCCATAATTTTCAACCCTATCAATCGAGAACTAGGACGAGTCATACATGAGGTGAAAGAATACAAAAAAATAACATAAAAAGAAAGTTGATTTTTGGTGCTAGAGAGCTGTATTGAACGCTTGATTAACCAGTTATATGAACCCACAAAAATACTGAGCTATCACTTATATCATCTTAATTTACGTGCAATCAAAATATTTTAAATTATTTCATTACTTTGCTTAAAAACAACGAATAGTTTAAAATGAGCAAATTTTGCTAGACTCCAGCCTTAATCGTAAACAAATATGTTGTGTTCTGTCTACCCATGTATGATCCGTCCTGGTACTCAATTTATAGGGTTGACGACTATAAACTCCCGGTCTATTTGATAAGTCAAACGATTTTCACTTGCACATAGTTACAATCAATATGGCCGTAGGATACAGACTTGTGATGATTATTTAACTTGTCAAAGACGTTGGTCGCGGAGTAACTTTCAGATACATAATAGGGGTGCTAGTTGTGATTGATACATACCCTGCTGGCAGCTCGCATGTCACTCTCGATTCTCTTGAAGCTCCGGTGCAGTTCTCGCATTTCAAACATGAGGTCTAGTTGGAAGGGCAGAAGCCTCAAAGGCTCTAGACTGGCCAGCAAGGTGTCCAAGAGGGCTCTGCAGCGAGGCTCTCCAACGCAGCCGGCGAGCACGAGGGAATCGGCACCGTAATGTTTCGCGAGAATTGATTCTCTGGTGCGGACGTACGATACCCACGCATCTACCGACTGTGCACTGTGAGACAGATGGAAGTGTTAATGTAAGTACATGGAGCATCATGAATCCTAATACCCTTTCCTCACCCCATCCTATAGATCAAATATATCCAACACATACTTACCACTTACCCCACGCTAGGATTGCCTGTATCGTGGGAACAAATATATCCCGCTGCTGCGGGAATCGAACCGTCGTCCTATCGAGGTCGTCCTATCCTTCTTATATTTATAGAAATATTTATATCGTATTCATGCGAAAATTTGGATATTTAGATTTTTGGATGTATTTTTCTAAATATCACAAAAGGCTTAACCGATTTTAAATAGCTAAGTATAATTGGTGACATAGAATACCATTTAGGCTACTTTGTATTCGGGTACGAAAGCCGTGGAAAAAGGCTCGTCATAGATATGAAGATAACATAAATAACACTTGGTTGTAGGTACACCACATTAATTTCTTGCTTACAAATTCAAATAGAACAAAATACAGGCTAATCGTAAAAATATAACGGGAGGTTTTAACACTAATAGTGCTTTCTTCGATCTCTTTAGAAGCTTACTTGAGTAGACCAAGAATGAAGGCGTTGAACTTCACCAGTCCTTCTGTGACTGCATCCTCGCTATTAATCCTCAGGACCAGTTCGTTTAGAGATTTTGTTATGGGGCCTGAAACAATCCCATACACATTTACCCGCGACGACAGGAGCCCATGCGTTTGACACCAACAACTCGTCGTGAAAATGTTTAGGTTAGGGTAATTAATTTAATAAGTGTTCATGCATTACAACTTATTACGATAATAAACAAATTAATTGATTATGAAAATGTCAGAATAAATATTTCAATAATTCAATCAAATTATATATATATTTATTTGGGTCAAAAACAAAGAACAAAATCTTGAAAAGAACGGTAATATCCACAGAAGTTCAAAAAACTGTGCCACTAATAAGAATTATAGTCAATTTGTAATTAATTTAATAGCATCAAAGTTTGTTTAATTATCTGTTAGCATTTATCTTCGAGACGGCTTATCGGAATGAAATACGGTTCTATACAATCGATGTCTTCAAAACGTTATTTGATAAGATTTACCGCCACATGTCACTAAGGGACGCTGTTATAGCTGATGAAATAGTTAAATTTCATTATAATTTCAATAATTCAGGGCAATAAAAATTTCGTAAAAATGAACCTGTGTTCTAATTATTACGTATTTTTATGTTAGGACAATGTAGGAAGATCCCACCCGATACAACATGCACCAAAATCTGTGCATGGAGTTTAATATCATTCGTCAGGGGACTCTTTGAGGGGCCTATGACCAGCAAATGGAATTCTACAGGCTGTTGATGATAACAATGATTTTTATTCTTATGTTAGTGTATTTAGAGTGGATTTACCTTGTCTAGCCGTAGATTCCACCATTTGCCAAACAGAGTTGTTCACTGCCCCAAATGAGGTTTCGATGTTTTCCTTCAGACCATCTCTGAATATGGCATACAGAGCCGGGCACAAAGCATTCAGAGCTATCTTGGCACAAGCAGGAGACTGTTTTGAGTCACCAAGGAATGCTAGTTCAGCTTGATCCGTGGCCGAAGAGAAGTGTTGGATCAACATCTCTACTGCGTCCGTTACATTCGAAACCAACGCTGAAAGAAAATACAACCGTTAGGGTAAAATTTACCTTTCAACCAGTCTTGATTAACTTGTTTTAAATATTTACCTCTCTTTTGCGACACATCAATCAAATCGTACTTCGCTCGTGCCTCATAGTGGACAGGACTAACAAATTCATCAGGGCTAACTTCACCCTCTTCGCAAATTGGAATTTCTGCTAAGTTCTTGCCCTAGAAATTGCAATTTTAGTAGCACAACATGCAGTTAAAAAGTAAAAATTAAACACTCATAGAAGAAAATGTTACAGTGGAAGCAAAAACTGATCATATAAATATTCAGTGTGAAGTGAAATCTCAGCAAATGTTTGGTAAAAAAGCATTGAATGAGGGCGATACATAATACGAAAAAATAATGATGAGAAATAAGCGTAACGAAACAAAATAAAGAACCATAGGTACTCACAGAAATCAAAGGGCAATGATATAGTCAGATGAAGTAATAGCATAATGTTTACCTGGTAATGCCTTTGGGCTACCACAGCTGAGATATTGGGTGAGTTTGGTGGAGTAGTAAGAGCCACTACTTTCAGCTCTTCCATGGCTTTTAGTTGAGTTTGCTGTGTCTCCACATTCGCCTCAGACTTCTGCGCAAAGCTCACAGACTTTTTGCTACTACAACTACTGCCACTTGATTCTATGGACCTCTGATTCTCCTCTTGAGATCGTTTCATTTGAAGAAACTTGGTCACTTGACCTCTTACCTTTTGTACTTGATTCTGGTCCCATTCATCCATATTCTGACAAGTAAACCCGCTCACTTTTAAGAATTCTTCTAGCTGTTGTAAATCACCACTGCTGATTAGCGCTCCTGGAGGTGGAAATTCTGTGTATTCAATTTTCTTTGTGCGTGGTTTAGGCATTGGAGGCGTGTGTGGCCTGTGGAACTTGATCTCATTCGATTTTCCAGATTCGAGACTACTCTCCGTTCCAACGCCTTCATCAGCGTAGTATTCATTATAATCGGCATCTTTATCAGCCGCGTCGAGAAATTGCTGAGATAATCGTTTGGCAGCCAAATCATTGTTCTTTCTGTAATCTACGTTTTGATTCAATAGATAATAAGGTTCTTGTAGAGAGCGTCTCTTAGTTTTGTTTTCAGTTGCAGCGTTCATGCAAACGATGGGGTCTTTTATGAGTTCATCCATTTCAAACATGCTGTATCGTTTTGTGCTCGACTTGCGTGTTTTGTCCATAGACTTACGCAAAATGCTTTTAGGTAGTGGCGGCCTTGGTGGTACGAGATCTCCATGTTTGGCGATACGAGTCTGGTCAGCTAATGAAAGCGACCGTTTCGGTGCAGAAGGGTGCATTCTTAGTCCCTCATTGTGAGCGCAACTTGCTTCTGAGCTTGTGGCGCTATCATAGCGGTAAACAAATAGGGGATTGAAGTTGCCTACGGGTGCTGGACTATTTTGGGCTGATGAGTCTGTGAGCATAGTCGAGGAACCGCGGTATCCCGAAGACGGCTGAGTCGCGGTGCTGGAGCTCGATGAAACAGTTGTAGGGTTACCTGCCATGTTATTACAATCACAACTCATAGGCCGGTTCTTAGATTTAGATTGAAGGCAATATTTTTCAATACACTTTTCTTTAGTATGCTGCATCAGCTCTGGCAGCTCTGACAACATTTGCTTGCACTCCGTTGGTAACAGGAAATTAAGAGAATCCCAGTCTTTAATATGTCCTAAGCCCTTCTTCTTGAGCACTTCAAGATCATTGCAGGAGAAAGGTCTTTTCCCTTTAACTTGCAATCGGTTTCTTTTTATTTCACTTGATTTTGGGGAAACGTTTACTTTTAATGGGTTCAAGAAAATATTCGCCCTTCCATTTAGAAAGCTTATATCTGGAAGCGTGTAATTAGGGTACAATACAAATACAGGCTTTTCGCAGTCTCCTTCTTTGAGTTTTTCAAGAAATGAAGGCTCAACTATTTTGAGTAGGTCTCGCTCGATTGATATGGTAGAAAGTTGTATACTTGATGTCTGCATACTTTTGTCTAATCGATTGCTTTCGATATGAGTCGATGTGGATTTATGATCACATGTCTCGCGATGTAGTAGCCTGTTCATTCTTGTGACCTGCGTGTTGTCCGACTCCGAACAACTTGAAATACTGACACTGGTTGCTGAAGACTGCGATGAACATGATTTCCTGCTTCTTATCTTAGATGGACTATTGGCAATATTTATGTTTCCTCTTCTGATGTGAGGCTTATTCACTGTTGCATATAAATTAGATTCACTGTCACTCAATTTAGCTCCGTCAGCTGTTTCTTCTTCTTCAACTAAAACATCATCATATACCCGATTGCCATAAAGGTTCGCAGCTTGTATCTCCTCATAAACAGCTGAGCATGCTTCATCTACGCATTGTTTTGGTATTTCGATTTGCGGACGTTCTGTGTGTTCTTTGACATCTGTTTTTTGGTCACTTATAGACTCACTTTCGCCACCGGAACTAGAAGGCCAGCACTCTGACTGGTCGAGCTGATCCATACTAACTATACCATCGTTGCTCATACTTTTTTGTTTCATGAACAGTTTCACCAAATTCATCTTCGGCTGGCTTTTATCGGAAGAGGTCTGATTATCTGTTGAAGACGTACTCATGGGTTCTGAATGCTGGCTTCTATGTTGTGAGACATCGTAGACTTTCATGAACATCGGAGAGCCCGTTAGCCTGTGATTGGTGGTAAAAGAATCGACCTGCAAATGAAAAAGTGCTAAGTTGTGGCAGCCAATGTTTATACATCATTACTTGTTATTGTTTAATTAGCATACCGTTGAGTTGCTGAGTGCAATAGAGCTAATAGAACTGTTCATGAGTTTCCTTCTGTAGAGATTTGGCAGACTTTGGCTTTTAATCACTGAGTTGTTCATTTCACTTGTTGCATCAGTCATATCATGCGATTCTTCATTATTGTTTCCAGAGGGATGCCTACAAACGAGAATAATATGTATAGTTCATAGGGAAAATACAAAAAATATTTAAAGTAGGCTCTCATGTATTTTAATATTTTACCTCCGCAAAGGCGCCTGGTTGGTCTGTTTCTTAAGTTTACTCCAAGTAGTTAATCCTAAATCACTTCTTGCCATCGATGTTGTTAGCTTATTAGTTATTTTCTTACATCTTTCTAACAATTCTAAATTCCTGCGCGTTCTTTCATCGTTATCTAATACTACGTGGTCTTCTTTACCCAATTTGTCTGAAATCATATTTTCACATTAGTTGGCAGCTTATCATGAATGATTACCTACATCCATGTGAATCAGTTATAATCTTAGTAAACAATTACATCACTCTTCAGCAGAAATATTGTTACTGAATCATAACGAGAACTTTGTTGCAATGGTAAATGCTAGTTGCTAGTTTCAAGTCAAGTTTAACAGTATAAAATGACGATTAACGATAGATTATACCAGTCTATAATCATACCATGTCTTTGATTGACGGCCGGCTCAACACACTCACTATCCTCAGAGTACGTGGTAAGACTGCCTTCGAAGGCGATGGTGTAGTTGTCCTTATTGGCCTGGCAGGTAAGAATGAGGTCCTGCTCAGTCGGCAGCTCGCAGTCTAGACTGTCCACGCTGAAATGCACCCCATGCATACCCTCCTTCACGGGAGAGAACAGGAGCTCAGACTTGCATATCGACATCGTATTGATCGAGCCGACAGACTCTTCACCCTGGGAGAGAAAAAGTGAACATTGTAGTGTTACTCAACTAAGTTCAAAAGAATGCGTGTGCTGAAAGTATGTGATACCTATAGTAACGGAACTACAACGACGGTAACCGCTTTTTATCAAAAGTATCATATGATACGAGGCCAGGGTGCCTCAACACAGCATAAAAAACATATATATAAGTACCTAGTAGTGATCTACTAAAAGTAATAACAACTGAAAGTTCCCTGAAGATTTCGAAACGTAACGCGTGCTAGTTCAGACATAAACACACGAGTTATTACTTCGATGCGGATGCAAGACGCTTCTAAAAATAAGGGCCTACAGTTCAATGGTTGTACGAAAAACATTATCGGTGTACTCAATTTTAATCGATAGGATTATCAATTGCGGTTGTAGATAAACGCAATGTTTATTTGTTTTTGTAGGCTTAACATTTTAATAGGTAGGGACCATGCTGTAGTTATCAACATTCGTTATATTCATTTTAATTTTGGTAATATATCGTCAAAGAACTATAGATAGATCAGTAAATTCACGGCAAAGCCATAAAATATGGTCACAATACTAGGAGGGTATTTGAAGCGAAAGAATGACAAACAACATGGCTGCATCATCGGTTGGGCGTTATCATCAATTTAATTCCCTTTCCTGTTACAAATGAGATCACAAACCAAACAGCGGCTCATAATGCTGCTATTGTTGTAATTATTTTATAGCTCTTCAACTTTAAACACAAACTCAACTAGTATGACTTTATTTAATATAATGAGGGTACCTAGCCAACGAAAGTGAATTTGTAAAATCAATAACAATTAAGCATAATTACATAATGTAAATAGAGATTGATTATTATAACAAATGAAATAATACAAACTTTGACCTGATAATTTGTTTAGTAGGTATTTACTTGAATAGGTATACTCAACGATAGCGAAAAAAAAGAAGTTAAATAACTCAACTCGGACACTCGGGTCACATTTAAAAACAGATGTAGTACCTACGTGTCATTGCAGAGTTTCATTTGTTTTTCATTATCTTCAAGGTTAATAAAAAAGTGTGAGTTAAATCAATTGATATGAGTAAAAGCCACAGCAAAACATGGATTATGTTGTAATGAAACTTAGGTAGATATCTACCTGCTATTAGGTTAAATCACTGAAATGAAATAATAATGCAAGATTGTGATGCTAATTAATGACTCACTGAACAATATCCATTGTAGGAATCCCAATCATACTCCACACCCATTTTAACTCTAAAAGTTCCAGTACTGTCACTATTAAAACAAATAACACTGCACTTAAATCATTCACCAGGTCGTATCAAATTGTCCACTTTTGCCATCGTTTAACTTTATACAATCAGCGCTCTAAAGTTCACAGATCTACAGTTCTCAAGTTCCTATCTTATACACACACAGTTATCAATCAATTCAGTTGATATGTAGGTATTGGAAACGCAATATTTGATTAGATTCATTGCTACGGAGCAATACGGAGCACAGCACTCCCGAAAGCCCTGGGCGCGACTGGGGCAGCAGGAATATTAATTTTAATATTAGCTACTGCTAACGTATCTCAAACTTTACAACTCACAACGAGATAAGTGATAACAACCGTTTCGTTGCTGGATGAACTTTTTCATACGAATGCAACCCAAAAACAAACGACTAATTATTTGGAACAGTTTGATTAGCAACTAGAATTATCAATGCGTTCAAAGTTGAAAGTACTACGGGCTCCTATGTTTTGTAACTGCACTACGGTTACAAAACTTTGGTACGCTATAATTATTGCAGTATTTTTACGTTTGAATAAGCCAGGAAGGAATCAAAGTTTGAGAATATCTGGTCGAATGATAGACTTCATTGGCAGCTCACACATGGTAGCAGTATGTGCACGACCACACATAAGGATGATTAAATATAGCTCACGCGCACAGACGCGGTCGAGGAGGGAATGACTGTATGACCGGGGAAGTAACGAGGTGGTTAAAGTGATTGACGCAATTCTGTGTGTATCGTGTAAGAACAGACGCACAATAACACACATTGAAACTCGTCCTATTTTATCTTTACTACGGCTACATCCCGTGGGACCAACGTACTTTGTGCCCGGCGGTAAATAGGAAGACTAGTTGTGAATGCTGGCGGAGTGCCGTTCGCTTGGACTTTCTATGTATAAATCCCCCGGGCGGGACTCTATTACAGTTAATTGAACTAGTGTGATTTGCGGGCGATTACTTGGCAGTAAAGTCGTAATAATTTGTTAAGAAACAAAAACTAAGGATTCTAATTTTTGAAGTAGAGCCTCTACGCCCCGTAGAGGGATAATAGTTACGGTATACAAATGAATTTAGATCCTTTTAGGTAGGAATATAATGGTTTCAATGCTTTGCTTGGATGGCGTAGGAGGTAATCAAAAATATATCTTAATTATATAATTTAGTATCTACCTAAGTTATTACAAGTCTATTTGTTAATGTGAGTGATCTTTTTAATATTTTTTCTGATTCTGATTCTAACACTCATATGCATTCATCATCATTATAAAGTAATAAAGCTAAAATAACTTTTGGTTACGAATTTTTTGTACAAAAAATATCACACTGCTGCCACCTAGTGCGAAATGTACTAATACATGACAAGTTATTCTGGGGCGCAGTCGAACAAGTCGCCATCTAGGTATCACAAGTGTAACAAACTAAGAAAATGTTGTTGCATGCCCCTCCTAGGTGGCGCTTGCAGTGCACGGTGGAAAATTGTACAGCGATGCTTTTGTGGCGATGAATTTTCTGACGTGTTCAGCGAAAGTGTAAGATGAAACGGAAGACATTTCAATTCTTTGTGAAACATGTAAGAGTTTGTATGAAATGTGAAACACAAAATGCGAGGCGAACCTGCAGACTACTGCCAATACTGATACTGCTGTCGAAGCGAAATCTGTCCATTAGAGAACTGGAGATGCTGGCGAACATTTCACCTCGGGGGTTACTCTGCAAGACACCAACATATCACCCATCAAGGAATAAAGAAAGAACTGAAAATTGAATAGTATGAGTAACACATAAATAAATATATACCCACCGATAAATAATGATACTTAAAACAGTTAGAAAAGTTAGCTTCCACCACCATGATAGTGAAATCGAAGGTAAACGAAAACGAACCGATTGCGATAACAAATAATAACCCTAAAAATGCAGAAATAATATAAAATATAGGGTATTAAGTTAAGGTGAACAGTTTCCGACCGTTCACGGTCAGGTTCTGTAATGCCTAAAGCATTCATCACTTCCGTGGGCTCAAACCATTGACACAGCCTCAAGAGACTGCATATCTACCTACTTATCTTATGTAGCTTTGTTTACGTTCTTTTACTGGCATTACCTTTGTATTTATTTTTTGGCCGGCATATTGTTTGTTTTACCAATGGTGTACGTATTTTTTTATATAATACACACAGAGAACAAATATGTGTGCATATGTGCTTGTAGTTTTGCCTATCAGCCAGTGCACTGCCATCAATAGCAGCTAAGTAATATATTCTCTTTTCACGCCATAATCGTTGTGCAGTCTTGTTTGAAAAAGTCTAGAAAAGCTAGAAAGTAAAGCTAAAGCTAGTAGATTAAGTTCCACAGGTGAAAGTTTACAGTCCATACTCGTAAAATCATACGCGGCTGCTCACGGTCAGCAATGGCTCGTAACTTCGTCGCAGTGACCAACATTGCCGGAATCTCGAGAAATGTTTGAACAACGCACGTAAACCAAACAAATGGATAGGTATAATAATACTTAGCGAAAATTGCGAGTCGTCAAACTTTACGAGACGTTAATGAACATAATAAACAACCAATGCAATCACACGTAGGACTGAACCAGCAAACTAGCATTAGTAATTAGTGGTTCACCTTTAGTAACCGTTATATCAGAGTAGGTAAAATTTTAGGGCCAACGTGAGAATAATTATTAACATTGGTAACTCGACTTGTTGTGACGTGGTAATAAAATATAAAATAAACATAAATAAAGCTTTTTACGAAGGCTTTTTGCGAAAACCAGTCGTTTTATGACTGTATCATTACATTATGCATCGCTAAATTATTCACACCTGGCTTCACAACCATTATGGCTATGAAATTTTGCAAGGATTTTCGTGATTTTATCTTGACGTAATTTATCCTTTTGTATGTGCCTGATCTTTGTTCCTAACATACTTCCTCTTATACACTTTTAAATTATTTATGAATACATTTTTCCTATATTTCTTATCAGCAAGTTTGAAAATCTTGTAACTTTTTGTAACACCGGCAGCTAACTGGCAGCTATTTGCAATTCATCCTTCCTAAATATCTCAATACTAATCCTTAGTATAGCATTTTCTAACATTGGCACTTACATCATGAGTCCTATCGTCAATGATGGTGTCGTGTGGCAAGTTGGCAGTCATCAGCAATGCGTGTATGTCTTCGGTCCTGAAGCTTTCCATATCAGCCTCGGCAAGGTTGGCGTCGAGGTCTCTGGCTAGGTCGTTGTACCGAGAGGTGAACTCGAAACGGGACGCTAGGTCGCTTATGCCCTTATACGAAGCTGATACGGAAGACAACACTGAGGGGTGGTGGCAGGAGCCGTCTCGAAATATCGGGCTGGAAAAGAAAGATATTGGTTTCATTAGTAGTACTGTAAATTATTAGGTAAAAAACCCTAGTCATTTAATTTTGAAACTTTAATGGTGATTATGCAAGTATGGAAGCTTTTATTATGATTATGTATAATACGTAGGTTTATAATATCACATATTAGTTTAAATTTAAAATATTATTTTTTTAAATATGCCACTCTATTCTAAAGTTGCCTGGAATGGATCGCTTTTAACTCTAATAAAAGTTTACTTCCAGTAATCTTTTGAGGCTAGAAAGCTGTTGATTGTTGTGTGTGCACGGGTTAATTTAAAAAAAAAATAAGACCGACGTGTAATTTACTACATACTGCAGTTTTGCATACTTGTTTGTCTGTTACCATTATTTTATCTCCGAAACGTTTCTTTTAATCGTTTTGTATAGTTGTAAGAGTGGTTGTTCGGTTTTATAATCACATGCCACTAGGGGGTGCTGCAATAGACTTTGAAATGTAAAATGGCGTAATCGATTACCATGCAGTGATACAATACGTGATGGAAAACACGTTGGGTTATTTTTTATCAGTAGGTACATTCAGTCAATTCCCCCATCATCAAACTGTCTTCAAACTGTCTATATTTTTGAACCATTTATTAAAAAAGGGTTTTAATAATATTGCGACAGGCTTAACGACCTATTTATAATAAAACAATCTTAGTAATAATCGCTTTGTTTATGCAACAATTTTATTCTTATATCGGTCGGCTCGTTTAAAAGCGGGTTGGTTGACCTATTTTATTAGCAGTTTAACGATCTAGTTTGCAATCTTTCCCATTTAGGTCACAAATAACTGTGACATGCGCAGTTTGAAATGATTTTGTTACCTGATTAATTAGATAATTTATATTTTAAAGTAGGTGTTATTCGAAAAAGTATTTAGAGCAGAATACACGAGGTGCTTTTTAGAACATTAGGAACGAATGCGCTTATTGGAGTAAGAACGTTTATGTCGAACAGCAGACTACTAGCACTTAAGACTAGTGTATAATTTACAGCAATTAATAAATGGTGGATAGTTTCGACAAAATTTTCTGTGAACATTAAACACAGTGCAATGAAACACAGTGCGGTTTATGACGTATCTGGTCCAAGAAACCTTTAGATTTTCCTGTAGGTTGTATTCCGTACTAAGATTTATAAACAACAACTTTGCTTACACATCTAACTTTTGCATGCTTTAAAGCTAATCATGCCTGTATTTTATGGCATCTTATAAACCAATGTTTCACAGAATATTATTATAATTATGATTACAAAAAGTAACCAATGGTAGTTTGCGAGATTCGTGTAGGGGTTTGCTGAACAACGAAAAAGGAGCATGCGTGGTTTCTTTTTTCACCGACGAGAGCCTACTGGGTTTTATAGAAGATTAAAATAGGTATAGCTTACTTGTAGTCGAGGAACCAGAGGTACCCTGAGTTGTCGCAGTGCGCGTCGCCATCGTGTGAGTGCTGGCTGCCAGCAAGGCTGGTGTTGCTGTTGCAGTCCTCATCGACGCCGGGGCTCGCCGCCTTTAGCCCCAGCCGTGGCGGTGGCCCTGGAATTCAAATAGGGAAATATTAGTTAAGTGAAAGAAAGAGGATGAACGGGATGAACTGAACGAGAGAGGGACTGGCCCACGGTGGCCCAAAATCGAAGTGACTGGTGGAAATGGGACCATTTTTGGACCATTGCCCAACAATGGGATAATATTGGCTGATAGTAGTAGTTATAGGAAAGCAACGAACATGAAAATAGTGTAATTCTTGTCACGTTGAATGATAAATAATAATAAGTAAATAAATAATGCTGGACATTTTTGTTAATCGAACCCACAACCTTCTGCATTTCAGTTAGGCCTTCGCCATCTTAGGCAGGCCGTCCTATTAATAATAGATGTACCTATTGTTTTGTAAAAGGATAATTAAAAAGAATAATCGGCCTTGTTTCTTGCCTTTCTTTCCTGGCTTGGTCGCGGAGGAACAGGTAGCAGGTTTACGATTCAAAGTGATATTTGTGATTTTAATGAATTTTGACTCTGAGTTTAATAGAAATTGCCATAGGCATCGGTTGGTAAACCTGACATTGTGAAAATCTAAACCAATGAAAAAACAATAAATAGGCACTTTATAGGAAAGATTACGAGGTCATGACCGTGGTTGGAGTTGACAGGCTGTGTACCTCTAGAATGTGAGATGATATGACACTCATGACCTAGTTCCTCTTCGTGGTTCGTTACAAAAAGTGATTGGTTGATTGATTTTAATAAAAGATATCATTGGGAACATTTAAGAATCTGAATACATGACGTTTAAATAAAAAAACATGATAAAATATGTCGAAGAACAGAACGATATTTTACTCGATGTGTGTATAGTTTTTAGTTTAAACTTATAAAAATATTGCTTAGTGGCAAGTTAACTCTAAAATATAACTTGCGAAAAAAAATCTCATGTGTGCCAACAGATATTGATATAATTAACAAGACGTATTCATTGTTTCTCCTTACACTCAAATAAAAAAATTGTTATTTTACATTTTCAAAAAGTGATCTATTAAGTGAAAAAATCGTGAGTTTTTGCTTATCTTTGCCGTCATAGTCCTGCGAATGCTCTTATAAGCTTTATTTCAATGATCTTGCTTTTCAATGTTTTCAAACATACAAAAACAATTTTGTGTCTTGTGAAGCGAAAGTTATCATGCAATGGTTATAAAATAGTTAATACTATAAAATCCAGTCTCATGGCGCCACATTAAGCCGTCGCAAACGAAACGTTCCAGCACTAAAATGTACTGGTAAAGTGTTGTTTGTCTTGCTTGGGTGTGGGTGGGCAGACCAGCCTGACAACATGCCTTCTAGGGAATGTTGATGTGCATCCAGAGTGTAAGGAAAACTACGTAACATTTACCTCGACGCTGACGGTCTTGCAACAAATAATTAGGTGCGTTGAAATCCTGCGGCAAATACTAGCTGGCTTCACTTAAAAACCTTATTGCAAAATTACAAATTAACAGCATTTCAAAATTTCAAATTTCAAAAGTGGAATTGAATTACCTTTTTGGTACTTTAGTATTATAAACAAAACACCAGAGTGTAAGGCGTTAGATTATCATCGTCCATCAATTCTAACTGTAGGAATAAAAACAAAACACGGGATCAGAAATCATGTGACAGGGTCAATATTCGTCTCGGCTTATACTGTAGCGCTCTGAACCGTATGAGGACACTTAGTAATAGGAGGCCTGTCTGACATTAGTATCGACTACTGACTCACTTAAATTACTAGTACCTATTCTGTACCATCGATGATACATCGCAACGGCTATGACTGGCCGGCAATCATTGTTTTTGTTACCGAGATGTTAATTCAAGCTATGGTTTAGAATGTTTCTGTAATATCTCACTAGAATAATAATATCTTGTCTGCACTTACGCACCTATATTATTTATCTCATTTGAAAACCTTAGATGAGTGTATTTGTACATGACCTAGACAGGAGACTGATATACATATATAAAACGTATTGAGAAAGTAAAGGAAACTAATGTTAATCGCTTACTTTATTTAGTTCATTCCTTCAATTTATTGACGTAGGTACTTACTGACAATAAAACTTGGCAGTGCATGTAAAAAAACAATATTCAAAGATTAATCAGCTAATTTTATTTCTACTGAAATTTGGCTAGATAGATAATCCTATCTATACATCTGTTTGTCACAGTGTGTGGTGAAATTTAGATGTTATAATATGATCTCCTTAGATTTGGTTTTATGCGACTGATTACGGTACTCATATATCGGTGACTGCATAAAATAAAATCTGGACCAAATCACGGCATCCAAAATACTCACAATAAAAACATCGTTAAAGTTGAACAGCCAGTATTAATGAACGGTACAGGGAAAATAATTAATGTGAGTAAAAAGTTACCTTAATTCGTAGAATTCGTGGAGAAAGCATTCCAAAGTTTGGTTGTTTTGGTAATGTCCGCCCCCCGACAGTGGCAGGGCGCCAGGAAATCTTTCCAAAATTCGACGTTACTGCGAGATGCTAGTTGTGATGCTAGTATCGAAACCGTGTTCGTTAAATATACTAATGAGGCGAATCCCAGAAAAAAAGGAACAAACGTTATAAGTAATGCTGTTTATAATGTCTGATGTGTCCGCTTTTCGCTTTTTTGTTCCACCATTTTGTCTCAGTGACATTTTTTAAAAAGGATTACGCTTTTGCGTCGTCGTCGCATCAGCCGTGGTAATCCCTTCAACGAAATTATAGAGCGGATATCACATTGGTTACAAAACTGGTTTAAATCATTCAAGTTTATGTACGTATAAGTAGCTACTTGACATTATATGGATGGGAAAATTGGTCTGTTTCCAAGGTTATCTTTTTTGCTTTTTTCCGTCGTTGTTTAAGCAAACACTGTGTCAGTTATAGCATTGAAATTATCGTGGTTTGGTCACACAGTCTTTGTTTTAGACGACATAAGATAGGTTAGTTATTATACTATGCCCAGCAGTTGGTTGACACGAGCTGAAAATTATGATGATTAAGAGTTTACTGACATAAATGAATCGAATTAAACTACAATCTAATCTAAAAAGAGAGAAGGTAACTAAGTACCTGTTTTGCAGATAATTTTAAAGCTGCATGGCTGCTGACTATATAAATCGTAGATAGTGGAGCTTATAAGGACGAGCACATACAGCTATAATAAAACACATTATTTATCAACTAGCTGCGCCACGACTGCCCTCGGCATCTGATCGACCCACCGTGTTATTACTTCTTCTACTCAGGACTTACTTAGGAGATTTTTCAAAGCCGACTGGTAGTTCCAGAGATAAGCGCGTTCAAACAAAAAAAACTCTTCGGCTTTAATGTTAATATAGATATAGATATGGCTAGAAATATAACTAAATCGCAAATAGCGAATGATAATTACATTTCAACTAAATCTCAAATAGTGAATGATAATTACATTTTCACAATCGAGAGCCAACATTGCAATGCCTATTTGCAATACAGGGACAATGAGAATTGCCTGCCCGTGCGACCGCGAGTTGCTACTGTCTACCAGATAAATTGACCGTGAGAGGCGGATGGAGGTCATCGGGAAATTTGACATCAATCACGGTATTAACACATACAACATACATCTGAACAGAATCAGAATCTGCCCCACAATCTAGTGTAGTTATAGACTCCCCGTTAAAATATCAAAAATTATTCACGAGTGAATAACATTTCCGAAGTAGATGTTATTGAAAGCACGCGTTGACAGGTAGTAATGCATTTGGGTGACCAAGTTATGCATTGAAGGTCGAAACAAGTTGCATATTGAATATTTTACCGATAACAGGTTTGTCGAATTTTTAATATACCAATAAAACCAATATATTATAAATTAAATAAAAATCATTATATGTTTAGCACGTTTATAGATACATTTTGTCTGACTTTTGTTGAGATGAAAATATAGTAGCTGAAACGACATTTGGTTGGATAAATATCTATTGTTACCTATTTGATAGTTCAAATGAGACTGTCCCAGATACCTGACCGTGATATTTGAAACTGTCTGATTTATTTGAACTTCACACGTAAAATTCGGAGTTAAAATTCAGATGGTAGGTAATTAAAAATAAGGAAGTGTGATATTAAAGTACAAACGGTTTCAGTTCCAGTAATCACACCCTTAACGAAGATAAATATTTTATACGTAATTTTCCAGAAATAGTGAAATAAATCCGTAGTTACTTTATGTATTATGCTACAGTTGATGTCAGAATCAAATTAAGAAGGGTATTTACGTTATAATATCTCTGATACCTTTACTCAATCACAAATTACAACGCCCGATACGATAGGATAATGAAATAAAATCTTCATATAAATGGTCGCCAGGTCAAAAATGAAATGATTGGTTCGCATGACCACGTGATTCCCACATGCTAAGAAAGGCTTATACTTACTCAGCAATGGGTGAAGTTGAGTGTGGATGAATAATACCACAGGTAATAGAAAACGTGAGAATAGAGACAGTGACATAAATGCTAGTTCTGAGCATTGAGCAACCTTTCACCCCCCGCGGGCTAGTCGGTCCTTATTCGGCGATGGCGCCATTGGGACCACCTAGGCTGAGGCTGTGGCTCTAAACTGTGGAATCATAGATCCCCTAGTGCACATAAAATGCTTCACAGTTTTCTACAAACTCTGGAATCTGAAGTAGCCGTAGGCTTAAGTTTTAAGGGGTTTAAAAGTGTTTTTTGTAAAGTGAGGTTAGGAGTAGGCCGCCAAAATTATTTATATAACGATCAAGAAATAGCGATGACATACTATATTATTTAATAATAATAATTTATAATATCTCAAAAATTCTACCTCGGTGGGACCTGAACCTCCTGTTTGGTAAGTACGCGGGGGTTATACCAGCTAAGCTGCAAGATCGTTACGATCGAAATTCTTCAACATCCCGTTTTGGCTCGGAGCGCCAATTTCACCTACAGGGGAAACTTTGCAGTTATCTAAGCCTGTTCAATGACTGAAGTTACATTTACTATAATTGACGAGAGGCGTTGTTTTGCTTATTCAATGGTTATTGAATGGTAAAAAAAAGTGATAAGTGGTCAAATAGGTTGAGAATTGCTGTCCAAAGAAAAGCAGCATGCCGCGTTCCAAGAAACTGTACCGTGGGCGAATCATGTTCATAGAAAAGGGCAGGTGATATCGACTCTAAACACAGGTTAGATTACTGGGACGCGCCTTATTTGTTTTGGTTAGGTACATTTTACTGAAATGAGAGCAAGAGATTCAGCGCAAAGCTGACATACGAAGATTCACAACCTCTGTGGCGCAGAAGGCGAAGGTCCGCCTGAGACGCATAAGGTTGCAGGTTCGATAATTCCCGCTGCGGGACAAATGTTTGTATGATCTACATTCATTTGTCTCAGGTCTCGGTGTTTTCAATGTATAACATGTATGTATTTACAACAAAAAAAAGTATAAAAGTAGTATATCAGTCATGTAGTTCCCATAACACAAGCTCTGCTTACTTTGGGGCTAGATGATGCTGTGTGAAAATGTCCAGCATTATTTATTCAAGAATTATTTATTTTGTTAAAAAAAAATCTTGAGCATAAAGTTTTGTCAAGGTTTTTTAAAAAAAGATGGGTGATTTATGTTATAAGTATAAGAAATGTGTTATATTTTTTTTTAGCTTTAAGAATCAGATATGTTGACCATTTAAACCATCTACGTACATGCTCTGTCCAATATATTTTATTCGTAATCTCTTTAAATCATATTTTATCAAGACATAATGGGACTCACCATCCCACAAGGCGAATGGATAAAGAGGAATTATAACTTTTTCATTCAAACTCATGCAAGTCGCAAGCTCGTGGTCGTGACACATCTAAGCTTTGTTGAAGGTTCTTTTTGTAGTAATGAATAAGTGCCCTTATTTGAACGCCACACGTGTGGGCCGAGTGGTCCATGTTTCAAAAGTTTTAACTTTGAAATTTAACTGTCTTCTAATATTTTTTTGTCTTTTACAGCTGTTTTACGACGCCACATTTCATGAAGATAGCTTTGGTAATTTACAACCTTGACTTTACCACGAAATAGTTTTAGTTTTAATTTAATAAATACATTTATTCAACGCGACTTTTCAAGACAGTATTATAGAAACATTAATACATCACTTGGCTCAAAATATTGTCTCTTAATTATAGCGTCTAACAGTTGCATTGCCGATTCAAGATAATAAACCACTGGTCCATAAGTAACCAGGATATTTTGAGCCTAAGTAGTAAGTGAGTCATGAGAAAAACGAATTAGTGAAGTGAAGGGACAATAAAAAAGGAAGTAGGCTGGGCGCCGGGTAATTTCACGGCGACTCCTCGACATGACTCCAGCCAGATCAAAATGGAAGAAAACTCATCGTATAAATAGATTGCATGCGCTGAGTATGACCAATTCTCTAATTTTGTAACCAGTCAGTTACCGTCCAATAACTGTGATTTTTGAAATGGAACAGGAAAGCTGGGAATATGTTTACCAATTATTGAAATAATAATTCAACATACCTAGTCACAATATACTTTACGGATTTTGTTCTCTTTGACCACGATTATAATTATACCAATGTTAATTATTTTTGCAGTAAAGTGTTCATAATAGATTCATGTTTTTAAAATCATCATCCAACCTACGCTCAGCAGAACAACGGCCGACGCGAGGTCAGTCCAACCTTGGGGTGATGTTTTGTGCAAATCACATGGTACACAATATTATAAAAGAGGTTTATGCAACAGAGTTTCGAAAACAAACTCACAGAAGAGGACCAATTAGGTAATACCAATCAACATGCAGACTTCCGGGTTCCAATTATATTCGTAAAATGATGAAATCTCGTTTTTCCTCGAGAAAATGACAAACTTTGACAGATTTTCATGGATAAACGAAACGTCATCCAAAAACGGGTGTAATCGGAATATAGTGTTAGTGATATAGCGCAAACCCTCAAACACACCAACTGATTGTATTATAACAATTGTTCTATCTACTTTTCTATCTACCCAAAAAGTAGCTTCTTTGTGAAAATTGTGTTTTTTATGTTGTTTACTTATGTTTTGTATGTTATTCTGTAAAATTGTGTTATGCACAATGAAGCTATCTCAGTTGGTAAGTGTAAAACATGACTTATAGCTACTACCGAAGTCATGAGATTCATGATAGATGTACTTACTTTTAAGGGTGGTCCAATAGCATAGCGTAGCGAGTTTAAGATCTATGGATCCTACTACTATTATAAACGTGGTAGTTTGTGAAGACAAATGTTTGTTACTCTTTCAAGCAAAAACTACAAAACGGATTTTGATGAAACTTTACAGTAATGTAGCTTATACATCAGGCTACTTTTCATCAGGGTACCAAGTGGTCAAAGCCGTTAACAGAAGCTAGTATAATAATAAAAATAAAACTTAAATTTAACTTTGCTTAGGCAAAACAATGGCGGAATACTTGCCCCACGCTACTAGGAAATCCTTGGTAATATTGTAAAATTGCAGATTCAGCCTTTATTAGTATTTTTAGTGTCCTCCAAAGGTTTTCTTTATCTACTATGGCAAGGATGACTAATAGCGCTAATCTGCAGACAGGAGCCAGGGCCGTTTACATCAGTGAAGTGAGGTGATACGGTAATTCTGAGCAATTTAGACGTGCAAACGCAGCATCCTCTTTTCAAGTATCTAGTTGGCAAATTTTAGTCTTAGACATTTACCAATATTTGGCTGTACTGGCTTACATGCTTCTACCTATCTCTAACTGTAGGAGTCTATGTCCTTGGTTTCATAGGTACCTTGCTTTTGAATCCAAACGATAAATAAAATTAAGGTACAAAAGTTTTTTGTAAATGTTATGACGAGACAAACAGGCACCTGATGGAAAGCGTAACCGTCCCCTTTTGACATAACATTTAGGAATAATAACAATAATGGCAGATGCATTGACACATTCACAATTTTTTTGCTGAAGCTCCGTTCAATACGTCATGATGATTATTTATAATGAATTGTGACATCAGAGCTGTGCATTAGACATAAAAAAATATTTGCATAGCCGTTAGTAAAAGGAAGGTCCGCTTAATCCAGAGCTGGTAATCTGTAATGACTGGTAATGACTATGTATATTCTATTGTTTGGTTATCGATAGTCACGTCGTAGGTACTCAAGTCACCCTTTGATGCATAAAACATTGATTTAATTTAAATTGTAGTTGAAAATTACTATTGTTTTGCATCAGAATAAAATGAAGTTGGTTCAAGATCATTTGATGATTTAGTGCCAAGTCTAGTCAGAATCGTATTAATCGTATCACTGTTGCACGGAAGGACTTATATATCATATCTAAAAGAAACAAATAAAAACAAAAACTTACCTAATGATTGCGTCTGTGAAGTTGAAAATAATTTTATGTTCGAAGAATTGAAATCCTCCATGAAATTAGCCAATAATTATATGCAAACGGATGGAATACCACCACTAGGCATTTATCGTTTGCTGACATTTCCTTTTTCCTATCATATTAACGGTTGATTTCCGTACTCTGTCAACTGTCCGTAAGTGGATTGAATGAGAAACTACTTTGTTTTATTTTAATTAAAATTAATAACATTGTACCAACTTAACATGCAAAAAAAGTAACGATGAAAGAAAAATGTTTGACATACGAGTATTATGAAGTGTAATTGAAATTAGCGCCCAACTACGTACCGAGCATTATTGACAAATTCTCAGAAATAAGAATATTGACCAAAAATTTAAAACCAATTATATTGTAAGAAGGCAGGTACCTAGTTTACCTAACTCGTAAATAAAGAGGTGATTTTGCTCATTGAACTGATTTTGTCAATATTTACTCGGCTCTACAATTAATTGTGCTATCATTGCAAAATCTTCGTTAAAACTCTTCGTCAAATAGTGTAATTTATTTAGGCACAAAATATAAACAGGCTTAAGGACTCACTAGGACCATTTAAAAACAGTTAAATTTCATTCCCTACCAGCTCTATCTACTAAATTGAATGCAAAGTAAACACGGTTCGCAAAATTAATAATGCTTGTGCGGACACGGATAGGGACTGTCTAAGCTGTCTTGTACTGCAGTGATATAACTGCACAGCAATACAACAAAACCCGCGGTTGTCGTCCTTGACTCGCGAACGTGGCGCCACTGAGCGCCAACTCCGTGCTGTGATAAATTTACTCCTTATTCGGCTCGAAGGAGAAAGGCCTACATCAAAACCTACCAGTGTTGTAACTCCATCCCACTCAAACGCAAGAATCATAGTTTTTGCAAACTGCATACTTAACTTGGCAGATAATTGACTCCTCGATTGCTTATATTTAGAGCTGTCTCGACACCAACGTGATTTACAGGCGCAAATCACCATGAAAAGGGTTTTCTGATTAATGGTACTGCCATGCGACCGATATTGTGTTGAGCTTGTCAATTTGGTACCTATATATTTATAGGTACCAAATTGACAAGCTATATATTTATTATTTCAATTCCACAATTAAAGTTTAAAAGTGATCCTTTCAAAGTAATTTTAATGAAGAAATGAATTTTGACTTGTTTCATTAATCAAGTTAATGCATGATGTTGAAGATCAAACTTAGAACCCACTTTGTTGTCACCTTGATATCTAAGAAGTAGGAATACTTGAGTTACTTGGTGCCAGTAAAATATTATTTTTGAATCAAACAAGTTATAGATATAACAGTTTCAACTGCAAGTTAACGGAATATCCAGTGAATGACCATGCGACATGCATGACATGAGCTGCAAATACCTCTTATAATAGTCACGCCATCACAATAAATTTAGGGCACTTGTTGGCACAGAAAACACCTATTTTGTAGATGAGTCACGATTATTCACAAATAGACAAGAAACAGCTTCGTGACCTTGTCTTATGAATTGGAAATATCGTAAAAAAATTGTGGGTCAAAAAAGTATAGCCAGAACAGTAGCAGAACAGGTATAATTTCCTGGATAAATTATCTATGCTATAACAATAAAACCGGTAAAAAAATAAAAGTAAAACGACGGTAGTACGCTGTCGCTTTTCGTGACAATTCTCGATTAATCTCAATGTTAGACCCATATCAACCGAGTAGACAACCATTTCAGAAAAAACTATATTGAAATTGTTGCTCCATGATATATTTCATTGTCTTAACACGTTGACAATTTGAAATGGTTCTCATAACTAGATACCAACAAGTCGTTAAAGCAAAACTATAGAGATGAAACCAGTGAATATTTTGATAATTTTTGGAGACGTTTTGAAGATTTCAACCCAACCTTATTCTAAGTGAACAACTAGGAATAAGATACGTTACTTATATGCTAGGCAAACTGCATACAAGTAATTTTCCCGATGTGGGAGTTGATTGGGGTGTATAAATAGCCAGTCCGGCATCCGAGCGGCGGCCGCCGTGGACAATGGATTCCGTAGACGAAACGCGTTCCATATGGATGAACTGCTAAAGGTTATACACGATAGCATTCTAAATGCTAGTTAAACCATGTTTGCTACGAGTAGTTAAACTATACTTCAGAATGGAAAATTCCGTGTGCGATTAAATTGCTGATTGTTTTGAGGAAGGAAATGAATAATTGAAGGGCTTGTAGACTGTGTCAATTTGGTCTTAAAAGACACGTTATACAGCAGGAATGCTGTTATTTTGTGATCTGTTTATTTTTTTTTCTTTTGTATGGTCGTTATGTAGGTAATTATTTTTTTTAGTACCTATGTATTATTTTAATGTGTTTTTTTTTATTTTAGTGTTTTTTTTTTTGTTAATATTTATATAAGTAGTTTTACATCATTAAATGTAAGGATTCGGTTTATCCGTTATGTTACATTTACTTACTAAATCCTATATTTCATTCTCAATAGAATGAAATATAGGAAAGTTTTCATTTCACAAGTATCTGACTTGCTTAGAAAGGCAAATTATACATTAGAAATCATCTGTGAATCTGCAGGACTGAATAAAATTAGAACACTAATGCAACATAAATATAGGGGTTTAAATTTACTTTGAATGGGATGCTGGGACGCTGTTAAGATACGGTAATACAGTACTGTGCGATATCTTGACACCCAGGCCACAGATAGACACGAGTAACTATCAAACGAAGCCTTATCGTAGCTAGGTGCCGGTTACGAGGCATCGTTAGATAGCAGCCAGTCATCGTGTGCGGTGATCCTAAAGTAATTTGTAGAAATCTCTTAGCTTGAATTGCAATTTTGAATTGACGGTAAAGGTATGGTTGATGACTGCTAAATAAGAAAGGACATTCAATGAATAAGTGATAAAAGCCGAAGTCATTATAAATACAGGTACTGGACTACGACATGACTTCTTACTGCAACATGTAAGAAGAAAACATTGTGTTCCATCTTAGGTATAGAATGAGCTATGTATGAACCGTAAAACAAACAAGATTTTGATTATAAGTACTCGTGTATACTTCAGTGAAACTTGTATCTCTAATTCAATCGTCAGTAAACCAAAATGCTTATTTAAATGGGTTTCCCAATGTCGATTCGTTATAGATTGTGATTTTTCGTTTTCCAGGAAGCGTAAAAATGAATTAAAGTAATATTTTCCATGGCAATTTCTGGTAAAGATTTAGGTTTGCATTAATGATTCTTGCTGTTATTATATATATTGTGTACTAGCTTCTGCCCACGGCTTCGCCCGCATGGTACTCTGATAAAAAAATCCTATGTGTTATTCTGATGTATATTTTTATTTACTTATTTTTAACTTCTGGGAAAGATTTAGGAAATAGATTTGCACATACGATATTCACTATATTTTTTTTTGTATTTTGTATCAATATTTCATAAATAGGAGTAAGTTGAAGGAAAATACGTTGACTCTTGGAGTCTCGTACGATTATTATTTACATATGGATATTGCGAGACTGTGAGTAGAGATACGTGCTCGGATGAATGTGCTAGCCCGTTTTATCATCGGACGATCAACTTACGAAAGGAGTTCCACTCACTTTTGACTTTAGTAAAGATTCGTTCAAAATAATGACATTGAAATTTGACAAAGTTTTTTGACAAAGACAATTGACTGGAAATAGCCCGTAAAAACATGGGTATTGGACATTTTAAACGACTTTTAATAAAATACAGTAGTCAATATTTTACAACTGATTCTACAAGATTTTACAGAGCTGCAACAAACCCCAATTTTTGCAGAGTCCGTGAGAGGACAGTTACCTCATTTTTCTATTATTTTGTTTTATCTAACAGCAATAAATTAAATTGACTCCAATTATGTCTTGTTATTGGTGAAAGCATAGCTGTTTATTTAATATCGCGACTTACACAACATGTAATAATCATAGCCACTTCAATCGGAAGTAGGTTCTTGCTTCACACATCCGTTTGAAGATATTTCATAAGGAGAGTAATTGTAAGAAATCCATCGTAAAAATAGATTTTACTTCGATATTACCAAACATGCTACTTTATTCCAACCCTCAAAATAAACCAATTCCGGCAGCTACTGGGTACAAAAATCTGCTCAAAAATCAATAATAAATAATGATTGTGATTTACGTTTCAATAGATAGGTATAATAGAGGAATTATACCACTGTCAGATCCGGATTGAACAGTGGTTAAGAGACTAGTTGACTTCACGTGGGCTGATCATAACGTAAGCGATCTTTTATCCACCCACATTTAGTATTCTATAACTTTCATTAAATTGGAAGTCTCAAATTACAAATGGTCTTCACCAGGTTTTTCAAGTAAGTTCGGGTCGACTTTAATCATATAAGTAGTAAAAAAATAAACACTTACCAACCATCCTCTTTCTAAAAAGAAAAAGAACTGCAAACTTACCTGAGAAAAGAAAATATCAATGTAAAACAAGAACTAAAACAGGAACTAATTTGTGTTTCGCAAGCTATACTGCCAATTTACAAAAAAACTATTAACATGCAAATATATTCAGATAAAAATGTAATAGATTTAACGCGTGTCATAAATCTTTGGATCGGATTACATAAAAAAGAAAGCGCATTTACACAATAAATTAAATGTCAAAATGTTTAATCCAAGTGATTTTAAATTGTTAAGTGATGTCATTATCATTATATTGTAGTTGGAAGCCTGCGCTAGACATCTTGTTCCTGATTCGTGTGATTAGTATCGCCATCACGATTATCAAAGCTTGAATAGTACTAAAATTTATACAGCAAACCAACTGGGGCCAGATGCATAGATGGAATCAAACTCATCAATTCAAATTGTTCTAAATCCGACAACCTTACTATTTGTCTTTATCCTTTTAACAACTGTTCTGCATAATAGCTTACCTAGTAAAACAATGGAGCTCTTGTAATTTATTAAATATTTTATAATCAGCGAAGTAGTAACTTCTACCGACACAATTATAGGGAAAACTGAGAATAATAAAACAAACAACCACAGTGAGGGGCCGGGTGATGACTGAAATGGAAATCACCAAGCATATCCTTCCAGCAGCTACTACTGTCGAAGGACACTCTCCTTTATGTTCTACTGGCTCACCTCGACTGGAAAAACCAGCCCTACGCACTAATGTGAATCTAAAATTTTACTACATACAGGTCGTTATAGCGTTACAGATAGGATTACGCAAGAAGATCCACTGAATGTTACGCTGCGGACCGTGAACCGTGGAAGAGATGAAAATACTGCTACCAAACCTAAAGTAGCATTAATATAATGTCTAAGAACTGTGGGAGTCACAGGTGTATTGTGATTCATACTTATTAGTACGTAATCACTGACTCAATACCGTTCAATTGGAGGTATTTCTCAATACAACCGAACCATTGTTTTTATGACATTGATATTTAAAAGAGCAAAACGTGGTGAGTATTATGTGTCTTTCAGTTAATCGATGTGGCTATCTGTCATGTATAAATCACAAGAGCATCTCGTTGAAATCTCCAATACAGTCCAAGAATAACAGCAGACAAAGACCCGTATTTAAACAATACCAAATTCAAAGCATCATAAAGTAGATATTAACACAGGAAGACAAAACTGCTATAAGTTTGGGCAGTTTAAGCGATACGGTAGTAGCAGCTGTCAGTAGCAATATAAAGCCCATCATGCAATTAAAAGAGCCGTATGCGGGCGTCGCATGAATGGGGTATTGATACAAAGTACAGTCACCAGCAGAAGAAGCTTTCTTCAACTGGTCAAATTACATCTTTAGCAGAGTACATTATGAGCTTGAGTTTTTTTGTTTTAAAGGGTTTACTTTACTAAATTTAAATATATCCTTCCTAGCGGCTGTCAAAACTACTCTAACCACCTTGTTATCAAAATCATCCATTTAGCCATTAGCAGTATTTACACTTGAAATAATCAGTTTGTTAAGGTAATCTTATAATATAAAATCGTGTGACACGCTGATCGACTGAATGACAATTAACGCAGTCCTCTTTGATATTAAAATAACCGTTTGGTGTGCAGTGCACTAAAAAAGGATTTTCTATTGTGGCGTCGAAAATTCCACTGCTTGACCCTCAAGGGGTGGAATGTCGGGAAGTTGAAATTTTCAAAAAACTCAACGTGTACGAAGACGCGGGGCCTGTCACTAGTGAGATAATAATGTAGAAGTGTTCCACTCGTTTCTTGATTATTTTATAAAGCTACTTTTGTTGCTGACTGCACTTAGTAGTATTTATTCTGCGGTATATGTGCGCAGTCGCAGGCGCCGAGCCCGGTCGCGACGTCTCGACTAGCGTGTGTCCATGTGTGCATTGACAATGCAGATATTGTATATGCAAGGACTGGACCTAATTAAAGTTAAACGTATCTAAATAATCCTATAATTTACTGAGACACTGGTTGTATGAAAACAATTTAATAAATAAAAACCACTTTATTGAGGACACAAAGTGAAAAAATAATTGTAAGTTACATTGAAGCTTTTTCTTCCAGACAGCCATTTGAAACAAACGTAATCAAATCTTAGCTTACAAACAAACTTTCACATGCAAGTATTTAATCTAATAAATCTGTAAAAAAAACTGATTTCCACAAATTTATTAATTCGTATACTGCAGAAACTTTATTTTTTTAATAGTCCCGATCAATCTTATCAATCAGGAGGATTTTCAAAAAAATCCTGCCAAGCTGCGCCTTGGCAGCATATACGTTCTGTTTACGTAATTTTTTCCCCTTTCATCCCATGTATAACCCGTCCTTTTACTCGATTGATAGGTTTGAAGGCTATGAACTCCCGGTTTGAATATTTTATCAAGAACAATGCTTGTCATCTCCATTGATACAGAACAGCAATACATTGTTCCACCCACATCAACTTTTCCGACCGAGTACGAGGTTCAATCGAGTACACTAAACAAGGTTAAGCAAAAAATATTCTCGATAAATCTCTGCTATAAAAAATACCCTTGTTGTATCAGAAATCGATATCGAACAAAAAATTCAACATCAGCGGGTGAGGTGCGGTGCTTACGTTTACTAAAGAGTAAACGAAACATTTTGCGAACAAAAAACAAACTTTCGCAGATGTCACAGCTAGAATAATAATATAACAGGCACTTTCTACTGTGGGTGTTCGCTACCTATTGTGTGCAGCGAAAGCCGAATAAAAACAAAAGGTATTACACGTGTTTTGGACACGTAGACTAATGTGCCTGCGTAACAAACGTTATGTCAGCTAATCGAAGTAGCAAATTATTGGACTATCGCAAAGTGTCGGTTCTCAAGAAGCCAAGAAGTAATGTATTAATGAATAGGCATAAGACTAGTTATCTCAATAAAAAAACAGAAGTTTTTAAAAGTATGCCGCGGAACAAATGTTTGCATATTCTGAAGATATTCGTTCTGGGTCTGAGTGTTCTGGCACCATGGTAAGCGTCGTTCCTAATACCCATGATACAGGGAATCAAGGTATAAGATCAGAACAATGGTATGTGACTATTTGAATGTTGACTGATGTTTGACGTTGTATATGGAACGATTATGTTGACATGGGTGCGGTGGTTAGTTTTTATCGACTGGACTAGTTGACAACGGCTACGATTATCAATCAAAGGAATGTTAACCTGACTCGACACAGTTTGAACGAGCATCAAGCTGTTTGAACATCATAAAATAATACTGCTTTCTTAAACTCTGATTGAGAACGTCGCGTTGAACAACGTTCAAAGTACAGTTACTCCACACTTATTGATGAATTTCGCGCTTGCCATAAAGATACGAAATGTTTTTAGAAACTCGTGTGGATGTGGCGTCAAAAATCAATTTCTATTTTTGTGGTTAGATAATCTAGGTGCAGCCAACTTACTATGATGGCAAAAAGTAGATTACCAAGGTAACACTGAAATCACAGCAAAACATTTAAAGATTTTGAAAACTGTAGCTTTTTGGTTTTCCATTAATTTTACAAGTCTATATGCAAATAATATTTTGTATGCATATACTATCGATTCCCGTAACTAAAGAAGCCACGGTTTTTAAAATAAGCTAATTTAATTCCAGAGCTATTTAAAAGGTTTTTTATAAATACTAGCTTCAGCCTACGGCTTCGCCCGCGTGGTACCCGGATCAAAAGAAGCCTATGTGTTATTTTGATGTATAAGCTATATTACTGTAAAGTTTCATCAAAATCCGTTCAGTAGTTTTTGCGTGAAAGAGTAACAAACATCCATCATCCTCACAAACTTTCGCGTTTATAATAGTAGTAGGATAGTAGGATTGATGCATCTCAAAGAAATACCTGTATCCGTAGTATAATGATAAACGAGCCATTATTGATTGCAAATATTAATTAAAGGCGACGTTCTTACATAGCATCAGTATCAGTAGAAAGCTGTATGGGTAAGTTTTTATCATGAAATCTCGTCGATAGCATACTAAGCCAGAACCAGACGTAAGATATCACCCGTCTCCCCATATCTTTACCTCAGACGTGTCACCTAGCTCTCTCCATAATGAGCTACTGGTAGATACAGCTAGCACTTACTAGAGAAATCATTGAAAAACATGTTGTGTAACGTGCTGCATGGTTGGAGAATGGTAAAGTAAAATATTGAAATTTATTTGACTTTCTGTAAGAATTCTTTTAAAAGTCCGACAGGCCCTGTTAAAAAATTGGAGAAAGTTTGTATTTTCTGAATCGTAAGCAATACCTCATTTTCATGAAAATGTTTCCTCAGAATTTGCAAGTCCAATCGATCCTTATGTTTGTCTCTAGATTAATCATGAAAGCTAGTATTAAATATTATAACAGTCATCGGCGTGCATCCAAATCGATACGCCCTAAGCTTGGGGCATAATAGTCATAGTTTTAGTTTGGAAACAACGGTCTTGACGTTCCTATAAAATAACAAAACAAAGCTGTTTTTTAATGGTTATATTGTAATTCTTTTCTTCAAAAAAGTGTTTATTAGTATCTGTACAACACCGTGAAACAATACGTAATAATTTCAGTGAAGATAAATATTTTAGTTTTAAAAACAAGTTTAGTTTAAATAATTTAGGAAATAAATAAAGGTCATCGAATATTTCAAAAATGCGATGTTATAATGGGTGTTCGTTGTTTAAGCAACACTATCGAAAGGCCAAACTGAATGGCTTGTAAAAACAGTTCGGAAACACCGCTCATGGCCGCTTGGTTTTTTCGCCACGTTGAAATGCGATGAAGCATTTGTCGGTCAGAGTTGTATTGTGAAGTCACGGTAATTTATTATGTTTTATTGGCTTTATTAGCATCCTTGATCACTGAATTTGATTCAAAAAAATCTGATAGAAGTATTTTCTTTCTAGTTTAGCTACGAGAAAGACGCTGACTCCAAACCACTTACAGATATTAAAGAACTATAAACCTTAGCTAGAACTCACTGTATTCAGTGTAGCTAGAAGCAGCAAAAAAATATTCAACCAAATACTTGGCATGGAGATACGAAGATTCTTAGAGTAGGAGAAGGATACCGGAAGAAGAATAATTGCATAAGCATACAAATGCATGCTAGTACGATTGAGAATTGACGAATAGTAAACAATGGTAGAGAGCGTTGTTTCAAAACTAGAATACTGAGAACCAGTCAGAATAAAGCTCAGAATACCGAATACCGGTCAGAATACCGGTTCGGGTATGAACTAGAGTATGCTAAGTATCACTCCTATGATAGGGATAAAGGCAGGCTTTGGGTGTCAGCTGTGTGGTTCAATCAATAATTCTTGGAGGGGTTTAGTTGGATTTAAGTTAAGTCATAAATCAAATCTTCTTTCGTTCTTCGCTGCCATAAACCAGGGATAAAAGAAAGCAGAATATTTAGATCTAAACCAGGGGTTTTATTATGACCCTGTAATAATTTATATTTTCCAATTAATTAATGTGTTGAAATGTTTTAGGTACTAAAATGTGATTATTAGTATAATGAATAAATTAAACTGTTATATATTCGAAACGTGGCCGATCTTAATATTAAGACTTGTCTGTGGCTATACCTTAGTTTTGAACAAATAAGTCATTGTATTGTATTAATATCAATACGTAACTCTGTAACATATAATATACACTCTGGCATTAGCTTTCTTTATTTTTGTATCTTATTTTGAGTACATGCAGTCAAATACGTCTTGATTACACATATTTGCGAGTGGAAACGTGGGCGTCTCCCTCATAATAGTGTTTATTGCCAACGCCCCCACTATGACTAGTAAGTATTTACTACCATAAAGAATACGATATAAGAATGTAGAGTTCTAGTATTCGTGTCTGACTTCATTGCACTGCACTGTATTCTCATTACTTTTTATCCGCGGCGCAAAGACCCAGTATAGGTAATTGTGTTTGGGGTTGCCACTATTTTCAAACAGCTGAACCGGTTTTTGATGACTCCTAATTGTAATTTTATCCTAATCCCTTATGTTATAACCACAAGTCATTACAGTGTTATAATACGTGATGAAATATACGAGTCGTTGATGTTTTTGTTAAATTTGTCTTGAATGGACTACTGATCAGTGTTCCGTTCAAACTTAACTAAGGACTATAGATTAAAAAATTGAACAATGATGCCATCATTGTTCTGTATGCAATTGATAATAATTTATTGAATACCTTGTAAAAATATTGTTTTTTTTTACATTTGTGGCATATTGGCTCTTACAAAATAGGTAAAATCAATTGAGTCCTGTGTTTTTTCAAGTGTCTGTTATGAAACAAGAGGTAAACATCCGATACGAAGACCTATAAAACTTTCTGTATTAGGTATGTCCTTCGCTGACTGGAAGTGAATGTGTACACAATGATAGGAAATATTGTATTTTCATTGTGTTTGTCAATTCAATTCAATTCAATTCAATATATTTTATTCCATTAAGATACAATTATTGTACACTTGGAAAAGTCATTTTATCATTTTTAAGGTGGTGGGGTTATTATAGTTTATAAAATACATTATAGGTACATAATACATTCTAAAGAAGAAAAAAAAACAAATGAGTATGATTACATACAAAAGTCATCAGGTAAAGCTTCGTCAATGTCATAATATGATTTTGACATTAAAAAACACCTTATTTTAGAATTAAATTCCTTAAAATCTAAATACCTTACGTCCAAAGGCAATTTATTAAAAAAATATATGCTTACGCATAAAAAGCTGTTATCAACTTTAGCAAGTCTATGTTTTGGAACAACTATATTATGTTTATTGCGTGTATTGTAATTGTGAATGTCACTTTTTAATCTGAAATTGTCAATATGTAATTTAGCATAAATTAAATTTTGATAAATATATTCGCAAGTAAATGTCATGATATCTAAATGCTTAAATTTTAGTCTACACGATTCTAATTTGTCAATTTGCAATATGAACCGTATCGCCCGTTTCTGCAACACAAAAACTCTATTAGACCACGATCCATTTCCCCAAGCCAGTATACCATACGTCATCAATGAGTGAAAATACGCATAGTATACAGCCTTGGCAGATCGTATATCGCTCAATTGTCTTATTGTTTTTATTGCATAAAGAACTATGTCAGCCGCCGACTTGAGTTTCCCTACTAGACTGTCAATATGGTTGTTCCAAGTCAATTTACTGTCAATTTGAATACCTAAAAATTTTACGTCATTTATTTTATTGATAGAATATTTAACAATTGTATTTTGAGCTGGTTCTGCCCCTTGAACATTTCCCAGAAAGAATCTAACAATGTTTGTTTTATCAACGTTTAAGAGTAAATTATTTGCCTTGAACCAATCATTAATGTTCAATATTAATTTATCTAGTTTCATACAAACTATTTCTCTACTTTTGTCGCTTACTACAATAGTAGTGTCATCTGCAAAAAGAACTATGTCAGTTTCGTTTTCTACACATGTCACAAGGTCATTTATATAAATTATAAATAATAAGGGCCCTAAAATGGACCCTTGTGGAACACCCATTTCTATACCACTTGATTTGGACTTAAAACCATTACATTCTGTAATTTGCTTTCTATTTTCAAGGTAGGACATGATAATAGAAAGCTCATTATTGCGAATACCATAGTGACTTAGTTTTGCCAGAAGAATTTTATGATATACACAATCAAATGCCTTAGAGAGGTCACAAAACAAGCCATACGCGTTTTTAGAGCTGTCCAAGTCCCAGAGAACTTTCTCTAACAGAGTAGTTATCGCTTGAGCAGTGTTTTTTTTCTTTTGAAATCCGAACTGTCTACTGTTAATGATTTTGTTAGATTCTACAAACGCGTATAGTTCATTTGCTATATATTTTTCATAAATTTTACTAAAAACTGGTAAAAGAGATATGGGTCTATAGTTATTAGCATCCGAGTGAGAACCTTTTTTATACAATGGGATTACTTTCGCAATTTTTAGCAAGTCTGGGAAGTTACCTCTATGAATACAATCATTAATAACATTTGCTAGTGGAACAGCCAGCTCAAACTTTAGTTTTTTTAATAGTACAGAGGATACTCCCCATAAATCACATGAACTTTTACATTTAAGACTCTCTATTATTTTTATAACACAAATAGGAGAAATGTCTTTCAATGAGAAAGTTATGACATTTGGTGCAGAAAATCTGCGAAGAAATGAAACAGCTTCCACTTCCGATCTCATCAGATCTTTTGTCAAAACAGTCGCAACTTGGGCGAAAAAGCGATTAAAATAATTGGCATTTTGAGATGGTATGGAAATCGTTACTCATGTCTCTTATTTTAGGAATATTATTGCAACAAACTGTGGCTTTTCCCGTTTCTTTTTTTATTATGTTCCATGTAGATTTTATAACATTGTCGGAAGCTAAAATTTTCCTACGTATGTAATTTTTTTTGGCCAATTGAGCACATTACTTAAATATTTTACTGTATTTTCTTATGTAAATTCTAAGATTTTCATCATTCGTCAGTGTTAGGAGATAATATAAATTCTTCATATTAGCTTGTGATTTTTTTAAGCCTTGGGTTGCCCAGTCATTAAACGACTTTTTAACCCTTCTGCAGACTGTTTTAACTGGCATAGCCGTATCGAGTTGTAATAGGAATGTAGAAAAAAAATCCTTAAAACAAGTTACATGACGATTTTTGAATTCATTATTAATATTTGATCTCAACAGTTGAATAGAATCATTATTAATTATACTTTTTCTTATATAAGTATTTTTAATAAGTTGAGTAACAGCACTCACAGCTATTATTTGAGCAAAATGATCAGACTGTACACCCATCAGTACATTTGAATTTAGGACATCTAAAGTTGAAAAAATATTGTCAATGCATGTTGCACTATGGCTGGTCAATCTTGTTACGTCATGAATTTTTTGTTTTAAGGTGTAACATCCAAGTAGGTCTAATAAAATATTACATTGATTACCGTCTATTTTAAAATCTACATTAAAATCACCACAAAGTATGTCTTTGTGAATATTCGACTTAGTCTTCGTCAGGGTACATAGACAAAGTTCTAGCTGGTCAAGAAACAATTTAAAGTCACCACAAGGAGATCTATACACGACAACAATTATATAATTTTTCATTTCTACACAACTAACCTCAAAAACTTTTTCTATAATAAGTTTATAAACATCTTTTCTAGGTTTAGCCTGGAGACCATTTCTAACTAAAATAGCTGTACCGCCACGGTCATATTTTTTTCTATAATTTGCACTTAAAATCTTATGGTCATTAAAATTACAAACAGATATTTCTTCTTCTTTCAACCATGTTTCCGTAATACAAAAAACATCGATATTTTCTTTCTCTAAAAACAAGTCCACTAATAATGTCTTTCCGTTAACGCCTTGAACATTTTGGTGTCCTATTATTGATGTAGCGTTCATTGATATTTTTATGTTTTTTCTAGTATTTGCCTTGCACTTTGAAAACCCGTACTTTGGTCCAAGTTTAATGTAGTTGGTCTTATGAACCGGAGATAACTTGAACCCTTAAAGTTGTTTATATTGTAGCATAATCTCTTTACAAACAGATCTTTTGAAGAATGTAATTTGGTAACATTTTCAATGTGGTCATTAATCTCCAGGTATTTCACATTTTCGTCAATAATTGTCAAGTGGTGTATATCATTATTCAGTCTGAAAATATCATCGTCATTAACTCCGTCATATTTGAAAGAACAAAGTATAATTTTGCATTTTAAATCAGGAAGCATCTTTTCTAGTAGTTTTGGGTAAATGTTATAATTTCCTTGTTGTTTGGAGTACATACTTATTAATAATATAACAGTGTCATTCGGTTCTATAATATTGGTATTTTTTTCAAACACTTCTAAAATATGCCTAGTATTGGCACCAGGCATACAGTAATTGATTAATTCTTTTGATGGTTTAAGTTTATTGATGAGATTTTTTGACATATTTCGGCCATAGGCATCAGAGAACATTAGAACTTTTTCAGTAGACTTAGAGCTGTCTATTTTAGTATATTTGTTTTCAAGATCTTTGCTTTTGTTTAAATAGATTGCAGATTTTTGTTCAATAAATGATTGCAGTTCTCCTAGTTTTTCTTCCAAGAAGTCCACTTTCTCTTGTATCCGACTTTCTTGGTTGATGTCCATCTCATATTGTCGAATCATTCCCAAAAATTGTTCACATTGGTTTTGGAGTTCCTTTATAGTTGAGTTTCTTCTAATTAATTCATTTTCGATTAATGATTGAGCTATTTTTAGTTGTGTTGATTGTTGCGTCAGATTTCTAATGCATTTTATTAGTTTTTTCTGTTTTTTACATTTAGTGTCAAGTACCTTCACAACAGTGGTGCAGGGATTTGTGTAAATTTCCCTTTTATTTATTCTATGTAACTTTGTTTGCAAATTACTATACTTTAATTTTAGCGCATCATAGTCAAGTTGTAAGTTTTGTATATTTTCTTCAAAAGAAATCCTTCTATTGGTGACAAGAATATTTTCTAGTTCAAATTGGTCTTTTCTGAGTAATTCATTATCCTGTGTCAAATTTTCAATACATTCCTGTAGTCGTTTAATCCCCTCCTCTGATTCATGAACTTTCTTTTTTAAATTTAAATTATCTCCCAATACTTTTTCGAATTCTCTAGTATTCATGTCTTGTTCATTAAGTAATGTTTTTGTAAGACTTCTTTCTTTATCTAAGTCAAGTTTTAAAATATTAACTTTGCATTGTAAATTCTTAAATTTTTCATCCACATTTTCCTTTTCGCCTGTGGAGAGGTTTTCTGGGCCTTTGTTTCGCAACTTTGTTCTAGCACGAGTAAACATTTTTTTATTTTTTTTTAATAAAACAATATGATCCACTTATCCACTTTTACTTCTGACTAAATCAAAGTCAAAATAGTTGCAAAAAGTTTATCTTGGACTTAGAATCGAACACTCTACCACTAGCTTGTAAGGCGAGTATTATAACCTCAGTGCCACCGGTCAGTTATCAGGAGCAGCGAAATAACCATTCTGTTGTTAGTAATGATATTTTCGCCGGATTTGTTTTCGCTGGTACTCGACTGTTACAAAGTTTCACTACCACCGTCAAATTAAACAAAATAATAATGATTTAGTAATTTACTGTTTTTGTCATAAAAATTATCTTGAAAACGTAGATTAGGTTTAGTTAACTCACTTTTTATAATGTTCGCTGCCTTTTGAGACTAGGACACTAACGTTGTCAATGTTTATCATCACTTTATTTGTCACTGTTTTTCTCGATCGGTTCTTTGTTGTTTTGTGAAATTTTATTTAGATAACGATTGCACACTTAATTCAGTTAACTTGCTTTTACTTTTGGCAATTGTAAGCATCACTGAACTACAATCCATTCAAGCACCTAAAAGTAACATGTTGTCTACAAAAATAAAGGTTAAGGCCTAATAGAATATGGCAGATATTAAGGCAAACAAAGATAAGACTCTAAAGTATAAATAAAAGGTGTCTCTCAAATTGGAAAATATGATAATATTAATTAATAATCATAAGAAATTACTCTGTCATGTTACAAATAAATATTCTATTAGCAATTAAATATGCCGTTTGATTTAATTGAAAAAAGAATATTTGAGACTTCCTGCTTGCGTCCGTGACAAAATAAGATGTTTTCCAAAATCAAATGAGTAGGTACATGGGCACGCAAAACTAATAACTTTATAATCTTAGGCAATTTATCAAAAGACATACAGGTTCTGTGTGAGATAAAAACTGCCTATTTCGTTCTACATATATGACAAGTTAAAAAAAAAACTAGACAGACAAGTTTGTTTTTACACGGTCTAAGCCTGCAAAGCTAATTTCTTTCAAGTAATTTGAAATTTGACTACTCATACATGAACTGACAATCCGTACTATTCAAAATGAACGGCTTTCAAATGCGTTTGTTACCCCGAGGTAGTTCGCCCGATTATGTAAAGTTTTTTATGCAAACGGTGCATTTCGCATGATTTCGATCTAAAGGCGTAAAATACCGCCATATCTCACTTTTTCCCGGTGTCTTATTACACTTAATAATTTGTGACAAAAACAACCATACAAAATATTTTTATTAATCAAATGGGCTGCATGAAGCCCTGCCCTCTAATAACTTGTCGTGGTCTACACAGCACTCGCCTTCGCAAAACATTCGCATCGCCTGATGCGAATACGAATGTTAAAAAATGTTTAAAATTATGCAAAACATTCGCATATGCAATTGCGACCATTCGTAACATCCCTGCTCCAAAGTGTTATTTCTTAATTGTTCAGGAAGTTTTTTTTACACTGTCTTTGTAAAATTATGACCTTAGATATACCTCCTAGAATGGAGGAATATCTAAGGTACTACACTCGACTTGTGGGAACCATAAAAAAAAATCATGGTATTTTTAGGTTAACTTTTCGGCAAAAAAATGAAAAGATTCAGTAGCTGTAAAAAAGCCATTATCATAACATAAATATAATCTAAAATGTCGTAACAACTTATTGAGGAAATAGTTATTTTAAATCTGTTTCATAGTTTAACGCCGGTAGATTTTTCGAAATACAGTAACAGTCAAATCTATGAGCATTTTAATGTTGGAAGATAAGTCATGAAGCGTTGTTCGTTTCCGTCATCATAACACTATTAGCAGTAAGTACCTTGTTATAATGATAATTATAATTCTGGTCATTTTCACACAGCATCATCTAGCCACAAAGTAAGCAGAGCTTGTGTTATGGGAACTACATAGTTAGGTACACGGTAATCATTTTTGCAATGCTGTGGCAAACATAGGACTCGATGTAGAAACAACATCATTACGTCTAATTCTTAGTATTTACTCGCAGGTAGACGTGTCGTACCTGACCTGTATTACAACATAATTAAACAAAACTTTTTAGCAATGCAAGTAGTATCATAGTTATAAATGTCACTCTGAATTTGTCATAAGAAAAGGAGTACAAAGATACGCTTAGTCCTGCCGGTAGAGCAAGTTCAGAAGTTATTATCGTGAAGTCAGTGGATTAGAAAATTGTGTGGTAGGAGTAGGTAGAGTATGTAATTGTCAAAGCGAACAAGCTCGTTTCCCCTCGCATCGTGACTCATGAATCGATCCCTTCTTTGGGACTATGAATGGAATATGAAGATTAAAATTATATGAATTCCATCCAATATTAGATACTGATCTCACTTGATACATGATTCAGCTCTCATATATGACTAGAGATAATAGCATCTTAATCTTTAAAAGGAATAAGCATAAAAAATTCAAAATAAACGTTTCGTATAGTTCAAGGCCGCAATTTAAAAATACTGCTATAAACTGGAGTTCCAGTAGCTTAGAACAAAAAGTATGGCTACCACTTGATAGATTTGGCTGTAATTATCTTATTTTTGATTTTAACTGATAGACTCTTTCTTTAACGATTTATACGTAAATACATATTATGTTACAACTACGCAGCTCATAATAATGTAGTTGTTGTAGCGTCACACCTTGGCAAAGACTTTTGGCATCTGCTCCGAGTCTGCAAGGCCAGGAGCAATTGATAGCTCTGATGAACATTTTTCCTACCTTAAACCAAAAGAATAATGGTTGTTTTATGGACATTATCAAACTCCGAAGCTGATTATAAATAACTCAGAACACAACAGCGCGACAATATAAATTCTTCTAACTTCCAGTACCTATTGTCGTAATTTTTGAGCCATGATATCTACCATCTCTGGTCTCAATCGTCTCCTGTCTCGTCATAATAACACTTAAAGATACAATAAAGTACGTTTTTGTGATAATTATGTGGAATTTTCATTCAAAAAGACGGGATTTATCACCGTTGATGGATTTTGTGCGATGTGCTTGCACACAGTATTGTTTATGCAAATGAAGTCTTACGCCAAATTGACACTTAATCATTTGTCATCAAAGAACGGAAGTTTAGTCTGCGAGGATGTGATTCATCATACGAGTAGGTTTAAGCTGTTTATTTCAAAACAAGTTGTTTTATATTTTACTAGATACATAATACATGTGGATTAGTTCTCGACACACGTCGAGAAATTTGCACGTAATATAATTGCTGTCGGATACTCAACACCACGGATAGGTATCTGTTTTCTATCAATATCTAGTCAGAGTAAGATTCTTGGCATTATTTTTAGTAAATCTCAGCTTGAAGTGCTCTTCGACGAGACGCCTACACATAAATATTATTTTTGAGAAGCGTTTATATTCTTAGCATCCAATAAACATATTACGTTGTTAGGAATCTAGCACTAGATATTTTTTACTTTTGTATTTTTATTTCTGCCAGGAGATTTTGATTAGCAATGCACGAATGTTTTGAAATCCAGCCGTCATTTGTCATTTCAAAGTCAACCCTAACAAGAGTTTTCTTCCAGCAAACCTTGGAGGATAGGGACAGCTGATAAATAGCGGTATTTTATTTATTTTATTTCAAGATCATCATTATGTTAAATGACAAAAAGCGCTATTTCGGTATATTCGGTATTTCAAAGTGTTCACTTATAAATATCATTCAATTACTGTGCATGCCTCATATATTGTTAGGTCTTATTTATAAGCATTACTTTCTTTTGAAACAAGGTTCCTGGAATTGTGTTTTAAAAGTAGAACAGTCTTGTTCCAACTCAACCGTTAATATTTCTTATTAGAAATATTACTTTGACCAGACCTTATTAATTGATATTTTAGATACTACTTCCAGCAGTAGCACAAAATAAACTAACATTTTAGTTTATTAAAGTTAAACTATTGTAAACAAACGATTTGTAAACATATAAATGGCAGATCAAAACTAGTGTAAAACTGCAGTAATTAAATCTCAATTTCTAGTACAAGTAATATAAAACTGATAGGTTATTGCCACCTTCGTCTGGATGCCGACTGCAAAATGTCTGAATAGGTATTGAACGGCGTGAGCAGTAAAATTGCAAGGAAAAGTTGGCGTAGTGCCAACACTACGTTCGCATCTACCTACTAAGCTAGGTACACAAGTGTGTCTAAAACAAGCCTTTGGCAATAAATTGTTTGCAGAAAGGAAACTCTTATTTCTTATTCATGCAGACACAACACATTGAACGTGATACGCTCTCGCTACAACTATACCACGTGTTACTTTTTCTAAATGCATGCTTTCACATGTCTGCGACCATACCTACCTATCTTTAGATAATCGCCACTGAATTATTAAATCATCCTTGAATTATATTTTCCCAGTATTTATCGCATGAAAGATTGTAATTTTACCCTTGCGACTCTCGAATCTAAAACATAAACCGTGCTTTTTAATCTTTAGTGATGTTAGTTATGAAAATTCAAGTATTTAAAAAATCTAATAGTTTTAAAAATATAAAAGTGTAAAGTGATGTCGAGTGTAAGTACTCGTAAGAAACGAATTTAATTTTGCCGGAATGCAGAACCTCCCGCTTCACGCCCCCACATTTAGCTCCATGGCGTGACGGGTATCTCCCACTCTAATCAACGTTAATAGGCAACACAGTATCTAAGAGCTGGGAGCATCCAATTATAAACAAAAAACATACGCTCACGACTATAATTCCTAACTATAATCCCCATGATGGACATTCTGAGATCTACACTCTGTACTCTGAGAATACGAAGTAGACTACTCGAGACTGAATCAAACAACGGGGTTTCAGATTCCTTTGAATTCAATAATGCTTTCAAGTATCGATTTTGTACAAAAGTATGAACCGATGAACGTATGTGAAAACGCATTCCAATAAATATAACTTCAAAGATTCTTCACAACTTGTGAGTGCATACCGCAGCTACACATCTATAGTAGGTATTTGCGTTAGGAAACAGGGGTGCATAGGGGTCGCCGCCCTCACTCACCCTTTTTGAGCATTCTCGGAAAATCGGCAACAAAAACTGAAAACGGACGCAAGAAAAAACTTTACGATCATCGGCATCTGTGATTCACTATACTTATATTACATCAAATCGGGTTTATGTAGGGTACTAGAACGCCTAAGCAATGCCTATTTCGTCCTTGACCTTTAGCCCGAAAAGCAAAATCGAGCATCACATGCAACCTTTGATATTACCAAAAGGTTCGGCAAACCTCAATTAACTCCTTTGTCTTTATTTTAAAACAAAATTGTTCCTGTTTAGCAATTTTGGTATTGGTTACGTTTCATGGCATATGATATGAGGTCATTTGCAGCTATATTATTAAGCACCTCCGGTTTAAATTACACTTCTGGGTAAGTTAACCAGAATCAATCGTGATTAAAAGCAGTTTTCAGTAACTATAGTTTCAATTAACTTTATATATCTCGAGCAAATCCAATAAGGCCAAACCACCCCGCCATGAGTGTTCGCCCCGCTAGTAACCCGTAGCTCCCCAAGGCAGTTAATCTTTTCACGCTCGTAACGCATTTTTTCCTGGAAACCACGCACTGGATGATTCATTAATGGAAAGCCTATTAGGTAGTATTAGGTAGTGTCGTATATTCTGTGGTGTTAAGCGTTGGTTCAGTGACAACGCACAGGAAAAATAGAATGAGTCTTATACAACATGGTACGTCATACAAAATAATTATTTTTCTACCTATAAAGATTACAAAAGTTTGAAGTGGTTGCCTAAAGTAGAAGCATATTTTTGAAATACCTAATAAAATAAAAATATTATTTGTACCATCACTCGAAGCACTACTTAGGTCACACAGTAACTATATTTTTTCTTCAATTTGATGGACGACTTCTACAAAATCATCTAGGCCTAATTAAAAAAGTGTCTTGCCAGCAAACTTGACAGATGCTATAATACATTTTCAGCTGGCTTCCAAAGCACCTTGTTTGAGGTTACTGTACTTCTGATACCTTTTTTGGTCTTGAAACATTTCACGTTAGCCTTATCTTGATCCCTGACATTTCATGCGGTCAAGAATACTTGTCATTTTAATTTATTGCTCTTTTTTAGAGTGTATTCGTTGTAAGGTACCCACAATTCTTCTAGTAACAACAAAGTAAAGCACAAAAATGTACTTGGATATTATTGATTTAAAATTTTAATACTCCTTCCTATCTTCTAATTTTGCACCCTTATGTGAATTAAATTTTGGACAACTGAAAAGAGAAGCTGTTGCCGTGAATTTGTCTCTATCCCACCACGCATTGGTAATCTAAAAAACTGGGTAATATAAGTCTTTATAGGCGTTCACTAGTTGTCTAGCGAATGTCTGCGTAGATCGAACGCCAATCTATTCTTATATTAAGAATAGATTGGCGTTCTGAAAGATAGGTTTTCACTGCTGAAGTTTCTAGAATTTATAGACAATGGCACCAGATTTTTTCTTCGTTTTCCGTGGGCCTACATTAGAAATCGGTGTATTTAGCAACAAATTCTTTAATTGCTTTATTTGCAACGATACAAATAGGTTTATATTGTTATATATTATATATTTATTAATAGGTATTACGTATTATAATATATTCTGCTGTAGTAGTTTGTTTTACTGAGGTAGTTAATAAATAGTCCACGCATTCGTTTGAACAAATTATATAGTACAACCCCGGCCACTTCAAAAACATATAGAAAACCCTCCACCCAAAGGTTGTCTGGAAGAGATCGCTTTTAAGCGATAAGACCGTCCATTGCACCTTTAATCTTAATGTGTTATTTGCTTGTTTTGTTAATTTCATAAGGTATACAAATAAAGTATTTTCACTCATTCATTTATTCATTCATTCAAACATTTATCATACAAATGTAAATTATTATGGCACTATACATACTTTACAACAATCTACTTGCCAAACTATATTATATAATACAAGAATCGAAATATTCTATAAACTGTGTGAACGGGATGCAATCTAGTATTTTAGGGTTTAATTTCAGTTTTCTTGAAATATTTACCAAACCATTTTTAGTTACGTATTTAACAATACTGCATATTGCGGTTGCAAAAAATGTTGCGATCTTTTGCAAAATTTTTACCCGTTTTGGAAAAGTTTCGAAATTATTTTTTAAAGGGTTAAATACTTAGGTGAGCAACTCAACATAAATGAGACATAATTTGAGCAATAAATACAAGAGATTTTTTGTTAAAAAAGAGTCAGAAAAATCCTTTGAAGATGCAGTTTTGCAAGCAAATAAATTATATATGTAATGCTCTGGCCATGGCACGTACGCGTGATACCTTTCTGCCTTTAACGGCACAAAAAGTAGCTTATTGTAATATTTTTTTAGATCATTAACGAATTGTGTAACTTCCTATCCAAGATTTAAACCGTTACGAAGGCTATTAGCGAAAAACACAAAACATCTTACCAATAAAATAGGTATTTATAATATTTGTAGGAAGTAGGACAATATAATAGGTCTTTCAGCCTTGGCTGGGGCAAAGCTTTGCCCCTGGATTTGTAATAGTCGACATTATTATCACCATCAACGTCTGTAGAAATCTATCATCCATCGGAAGGCATCCCTTGAAGAGTGCCATGACAAACAATCTTAGGCTACCTCTATCCACACACTTCCGACAATCTTTAAGATGTCACCGAGTGGGTTCGAAGCCTCCCTTCCCTATACTACGTCCTCCAATTCTTGGTCACCAACCGATTACCTATCTTTCTCAGATTTTCAGTAATACTACTGCTGAATTTAACCTATAATAGCTTGATATAATATTTAAAAGCTTGTTTTTTCAATATGGTTCGACTGTGGACTGCCGAAATTCGACGAAAAACAGTGGTAATTAAACAAAACGCAAATATACAGTATGGTATTTACTACTTCGGGCGGTACCTTTACAATAAGCCTAGATACATAACCATCGTACTATTTCCAAAACGAAGTAAAGTATGAGCTAGCGTTATATAGGTGTACAAATAAATATAAATATAAGCACTTTCCCTCACTTATGGTCTTATGTTATACCATACAATAAATACTCGTACCAAGAGAGAGTTCACCGTGTTATAACTTAAACCTGAGAGGTTTAAGTTATAACACGGTGAATCAATTTAAGTAAATTGCTTCTAGCGTACTTGTTAGGAAGTTATTAAGTAGGTCAGCTACGACTACAATAAATCATTAAGCTTAAATTTGCTGAATAACCACAACATCTCTCAGCTAAAAAAAGATTTTCTACATACACTTCTAGAAATGTATTTGGATTTCAATTTATGTCCATTAATATAAAACAAGTTAATAATAAACTGTGAAAAATGTATGCTATGAAATTTAAATTATAATGATTTGAGTATGGAATATCAACATAATGTGTTATATTTTATAGTTCTTGTGTTACTTTATTCTTCGCAACAGAAACAAACAAATGTGATAATTAGTACAAAAAGTACAAACAAAACATGATGGGTAAATTAGAAGTCAAACCAATCAAGACTTTTATCGTGAATCCTTAAGAAATCTTTCAAATAAATGTCACCTGGAGTCAACGTCTATTTTAGTACAGTCACGGCGAGGGTGGCTAAAATCGATTGAAGATAATCGAGGGTGCACGCACATTGGGATACCAACTGTAGAGTTTATATTTTCTTAGGTTATACTGTAATAAATTACATTATTACATTATAACCTAAAATCGTTTATTGATGTAGCATACATTTTAATGATCAAGAGAGACTTGTCAAATAAAAGAACATCGTCATGCAATTTGAATTGGCTACGTATGAGGTGTTCGAAAGAATGTTCTGAGTTGCAAAGTGTCATGCTTCTATCATAAATGAAGAATGTGTGTAAGTACACATAAATATGATCAGAAGTAAAACGAAAGTTGCTGTTGCTGTTGGTACTGACATCATAAAATATAGGTAAGTCCAGATCACTGTGGGTATACCTATATTTTTTGTTCAAAAACATAGCAAGTAATGGTCGCTTTTTGATTAAGAAAAATAAAACTTTGTTTTTTAATATATAAATTTAAAATATTACCATTGATGTAGAAAATATAATTTATTTCAAAGTAACAGAAAAACTGGGTTCATTAAGTGAGTATTTTTTATCATTGAAAGCAGTAGATGAACTAGGTAGGTAGCGGTAAATGCAATAAGCATGCAATCGAGCTATATGACACCTCGCGTGAACGTTTCTGAAACTAATACGATATGAAGAAACTAGAACAGCTATACAAGAATATAGTAAGACTTTGCTTATAAATTCTGATTGTTTTGTTGAAATAATATTTTTTAGTCATAAACTAAATTTTGAACCCTTCTGCGCTATGACTTTAAAGTACTAAGAGAGTTATAAGATAACTTTCTTGTTCAATAGGAAAACAAGGTTTATCATTTCAACAAATATTGTAAATTCCAAAGGACTAATACCCTTCTCATACAGTATTATCAGGAAAAACAATAGACTTCCATAATGTTTATACGACACAATAATGATAACTGTCTTGTTTTTAAAACAATGGAGGCTTTTCAACATAATACTATATACGGTGTAAAAACTTTGAAACATATTGCTCTAAACGTGCATTCTCAAACGCTTTTGTGATGTCCAAAGTACAACCTATAAACTTCTAACTTTTTACTTCCGTGATATTGGCATGCAGTTGATTATTTGAGAAATTAAATATTGGAAGAATATTTTATCTTACTTCATCAATACAATAAAATTGAATGTACTCAGGTAGGTATTTCTGAGCATCTGGTCCGAGGACAAAACCACACACCTCTTGAGAGAACGACTCTGTTAAATTAAACAGTCATTGTTATTGAAATATTAGAACAAGATGAAAGGTTCAGGTAGGTATGAATGTGTCACGAGCATTTAAGACACCTCTAATCTACTTTTCCAAGAGTGACATTATGTTTTAAAGACGTGGATTTAACAAAGAATGAAGCGTGGTTTTAATATCTTTCGAAATTGCTTTGACATAAAGATTGACGTTATTTGTATCTAGTACCAACCAGTGGATTTGCTCACATATAAGTATATCAATTATTGGAATATAAATGATTAGTAATCGATCGCCGTTACCATTTTCGCAGTTGATATAATACCTTAATGGCTTAATGGTGCTTTCACACCGAAGCATACACAATTAGGTACTTAGTGTGTCTGTTTATCGTTTCTTTTTGTTTTATGTATACATATCTGTATTGTGTGTTTACAACTTTTGTATCTGATGGGAAAACATAAATGAATTTATTTTCCTCTCAGTGTGTGTCATCATGATTTAGTAAAACATATTTTTATAATTATATAATGAACAATATGCATGTATTACATGTATCAATCCGAGTAATACACAGTCTCACCCTAAATTTGGGTCGTTGTAATGCACGATTATTATTTTTGAACCCACATGGGCTGCCATATGGGTGATGTTTTATTGTATTTATGTTAGTGACGAAACCACGCTCGACCTCGGCTACTTCAATTGCACCAATGAAGAGGCCCGGGGACTACTCATCGCAATTTAAAATCATTAGAACGTAAGAGCGATTTCACACTGAGCAATGTGCGGCAGAACTGGGCACTCAATGAACAAGACAAGAACACACAACAGAATCTGTGTTATCATGGATGATAGGAATGCTCTTATCTAGTTTTTTCACTGTGTGAATTTTGATGTTTTGGGGCGTTGACTTATCAAGGAACGTAAACTGTAGATGATATCCATATAGGATAACGTATCTACGTTATCCTATATGGATATCTCGGTTAAGTTTTTTTCTTGAACAAAAGTGTAACAAAACAAAAAACGATAGTAGGCACCTACTACTCTGAGTACTGAGAAATGCAGTTTTCATCAAGCTTCATAAAACAAAAAAGCTTACGGACGTTTACGAAAATGTCTTTGACACTTTTGCATATACAGCTCTCCATAACAGCCGAAGCCGTGAGCAGAGCTAGTTAAATGTAATCATAGTTTCACTTAGCCTATTTGTTGCCATCCAAACGAATAATTATACTTTTACCTATTTTTTAAAATAACACCTGAGTTTCCCAGGACGGTTTTCACAAAAGGGTCCCTCAGTTAAGTTGAACCTGAGTCTTATTGATGACAAAATTACCTGGCCGTTTTGGTCGTCAGCTCTCCGGACATTATGAATAGTCAAAGAGTATAATTGCACCAGGCGCGTCGTGCATGTGAACGAATCTTAGTGGAAAATGAGGTTTTGCTGACGGAATATTAATGAGCATGCTTTCAATGATACTCACACATCGTAGCTACTTTCTCATGTGGTATATAATTTTCCTAACATTAATTATCTATTAGGGCACTTATGCCCGTTTCCACTAAACTATTTTTCGTAGAAATCTATCTCTGAAACAAGTCTTTGCCATAGCTTGATGTAGACGTGCTTAGTTACGGTTTCAAGACCTAGGTATAAACTCGTAGGTACTATATACCTACCTAGGTAATAATCTGCTGTAGTTATTGGCAGACAATAATACCAAAAATTGCTAACGTTAATGATGTTCCATTCATTGTTGATTTTTTTACTAAACTAGACTTAGTTTTGTGTTTTGTGTTTATTACTATTTTTGTTTAACTTTTGTGTTGTTTGGGGGATAATAAATACATTTTCTTTCTTTTCTTTCTTTCTTTCTCCTAATTTCTTATTTATTTAATCAGGTTTTTTTAGAAATTAACATGTGTAAGCTTATTATGAAAATAAAAGTATCTGTAATAATAAAATAACCTACTTATGATAATTGATAGTTAAGTATTCATCAACATCAATCCTACCTCCTTAATAAATAATTAATTTTACAAATGCATATTCTATTAGGCGAATAGAATATGCATTTGGGCGAAATTTTAAAAAACAGTGTAGTACCTAAATTAATAATTCATGTTAATGTAAATATTTACCATTCGGGCGAAATTCTGTAAGTGACTTGATCCGCATTTTCTTTTCTCAATGTATCCTTTTTTTAGTGTTCTATTTTGATGCACTATCGAAATCCAAGCACCTTCATCACTTCACACTTTGACACTAGAGGGTATGAGACCTCACATTTCGCGTCTTGATCGAAAATTAATAAAATTGTCAGAAAGGATACAAGTTACTTGGAAAAAATATTTAACAACCACTTTTCACATTGTTTTTGCACGTGACAAAATACAAGTAAAGACACTGCAACGTGAAAAAAATAATATAATTAGTTTTGTTGATATGAGGGTTGAACTGGGTATCGCTTGATTTGACAGCTGCGAGCGCGCTATCCCGTATTCCCGATACGAGTATTAGACAACTTGCTTCAATGAATTCGCGGGGTGAGGGAGAGAGACAACATATATCCTGAACTCAGGCACAAGTGACGGGACTGCTAGGAATCGGACGGGATACAAATAGAATGGGATTAGAATATACTACGACTGCGCACGTTAAAATTTTGATCCGCGATCGCACAATCTGGTAAATCGCGATTCAGCGAAATCAAATTGCTGCATTGCACACGTAATGGATTGTTACAATCGCGAATATTGCAATGAAAAAAAATATTAGCGGATCTATTGATATGATCCCGTATTTCGTCAAATCAAGCGATACCAGTTAAAACAACAAGATTAACTAAGTTATTGTCCTGGTTTGTTTTGGTATGTTAATTATAATAACTGACGTTGTTAATCGGATCACGATCACAGCACCGCCGTGTAGACCGTCAAGCGCGCAGGCGCTGTGCCTGTTACTGACGTAAGCATGCGCGGCGACTTCACACCGGTGGCGCTGTCACTTCTCATGGCGAAACGTAACGAGAGTAGGGGTGTTTTAAATTTTAGACAGTAGCAAGGTATATTGATAAGAAAAATATATTTAGGTATATATATCTTAACAATTTTTGCGGTCTACTTGAAATTTTCATCACCACTTTTCCTTATACTAAAATACTGATCATGCACTAAATTGACACAAAGAAAGTAAAGGAAAATTACTAATATCTCACAAGCAGGCAAATGCTTAATACCTACAATAGTAAAAAAACTTGCAACATACTCGTACTCATATCATTAAATTATTAAGGATGAGTTATGTCTCAATCAATTTCAACTTTCGTCAAGTAAGGCGCAAGATGAAATTGATAAGACCTAAAGATATTCATTAAAATAATAAACCTAACATGATATACCTACCTACCATAATAAACTCGGCTACCTGAGTATAAACATTATTAAACCCAATGCAAAGGTTAAATTAAGATCCTTGTTTAACATTTCGACCTCGATCGAATTAACCAACCAAGTAAAGATTAACAGCATAGGTAGGTAATTATTAACTTAATACAAATTATGTTTTAATGCTGATACAAAATGCTTACTTACTGTTGCATATAGTTTTGAAGGATTTGAAGAGTTACAGCTTATAAACAGACAGCAAGGAAAATGACAATGCAATAAAAATAAATTAAAAACATTCCATGACCTGAAAACGTAGGTATGTTCTATTTACAGCTTTATTTGCAGCTAAATGTTTTTATTTTACTACCCACCATTGTTTAAGACATAAGATGGACAGACATTCAAATTTTAAATTAAAATATATCATAGGCTTTAACTGTAGCACGTAGCAAAAGGCTATAATGGCCGAGAAATGCTGCAAATTTGACAATCACTAACAAATTATTATAAGCCGTATTACACACAAAAATAATAATAAACACAATATTTTTGATATTTTCCATTTCAGACTGCGTTTGTTCACATTTACTAAAAATAGGTACCGATTTTGACGTTTATAAAATCGAAACTAAGCCATAACTTTTATTTGACAATTTTAAGTGTTTTTAACTTGTTAAATGAGAACAAAGAGAACGACCTTTTGTATAGCCAGGTTTCCCGTACAGTTCTAAACATGTCGGCTAAAAATGTAACGGTATGTTTGCCAAATCAGTCAAATAAGTGAATGACCGCGCGAATTGAGACTAAGGCGGACAAAATGCGGACTTTAGATTCTAGAGCATTATTGTGTAGCAAGCTTTGGCAAGGCGAGATTCATGAGTCTCTGAGGAAGGATTAATAATCAAGGCTTAAGTGAGTACCATATAGGTAAGTACCTATATATTCGAACACTTTATTGGTCTAATTAAACGTTCATTTTGAAAATGTATGTTGAAATACTTCAAAACATGTTTAAAAGACAAGTGTCTCTCATTTTTACGAACTCTGCGGCGCAGTGGGCGAAGGCCCACCTGAGACGCAGAAGGTTGAAGAGTTCCATTCCCACCAGGGGCCAAATGTGTCCATGATCTGCAAAAAATTGTCTCGGGCCCTGAGTGTTTTCTATGTATTATATGTATGTATTCAAAAAATAAAAATGTATTTTTACGAGTAAGTATATCATGTAGTTCCCATAACACAAACTCTGCTTATGCTGATGATGCTATGTGAAAATGTCCAGCATTATTTTTTATATATTTTATATTAAATCAGTTAGTTGAATAGCTATGTAGTTAATAAAATACGTATATTTATCTAAAGTTATAAAATCGTTTGTCCTGACTGACTGACTGACTGATTTATCAACGCACAGCCAAAACTACTAGATAAGTCTAGAAAGCTGGAATTTGAAATACTTATAGGTTTTGTTGTATAATATAACCATGTGCTAAGAAAGGATTTATGGAAATGTTCACTTTAAGGGAAGGAAATGGGGAGGGAACTTTATATGAAAGTCTTTGTACACTACTGAGCATAAATAAATAATTCAGCTTCTGAGCATAAATAAAAAGTATTTCAGGGTTTTTGGATTTTACCTTTGAAGGGGAGGAAACAGGGGTGAAAGTTTGTATTGGGGTACCGTTTTTTTTAAGGTAGGAAATTGAAAATTGGCATTGAAGATAGATAAATAGATAAACTCTTTAACATACGTGTAATAAAAACACGACTCCACGCGTGCAAAGCCGCTGCCAACAGCTAGTTTATTTAAGTGTAAGAAGTACCTACCTACCTACTGTCGTGTTTCAAAATTCTTTATGTAGTATTATTATTATTATTATTATTATTATTAAAGTATCAGCGGTAGCTAATTTGGTATAAGGATTTTAGTTTTTACTAAGTTGGCACCTGTTTATTCGTACCTTGATTGTAAACCGTTTGTTCTTTAATTCAAATAAATAAATTATAAATGTTAGGTCTCATAAATTCACAATTATTATACCTACCTAAATTCAGTTTCCAATTAATTCGCATTTCGAGGTAGTTACGAATACACACTCAATCTATCATCGAACATATACCTTATTTTGGTATTTTGTATGATTTATGAAGTAGATAATTATGTATAAAACTGTTCTGGATTAATAATTCGCTTTGTTACATTATTAATCCAGAACTTCATATACCTATCTGTCTTTAGTATGAAATTATGAGGCTGCATAACAATGGAATGAGGAAACTCTCTGAGGACGCAGACTGCTCGAATTTTCTCGAAGCAACCTATATTTAGCTGTTTAAGCCTGTCTTATCTTTCATGACATGCATCCAAATAACGAGAAATTTAAAAAAATATATATACAAATCTATTCATAAAAAAGGTGCCTAGGTACAGATATTCAATTAGCAAAATAATAAATGAAATTAGATTGGATTGGTATCATTTTAGAATATTATTACGACAAAAACGTAAAAAAAGTATAGTCGTACCTAGGTATAAAAAGTAAAATGATTATTTATTACATATGTATAGGTACCTACTATTTTAGTATGAACAAGTTTAGTTAGACCACAGGTGGTCGAGGTGACCGAGATATCGTGGTAAACAACCATCATAGTTTTCGCCCACATACTTGACACATTTGGCCAAATCCTCGTCACCACTTCACCAGTGGTCATAACGTCCTTTGTATTATGGACAGAGCAAAATAAAAATGTTCCTAAACATAAGCTAACCCGGATATTGCAATATAAAATGATGACTAGACATATAAACCTAATTGTGATTTAGGACATCGACAGCAAAATTGTTATGATGATATTTTTTTGATCAATCTGCCGGAGTCAGTGCCACGTTGACTTTGCCACGGCTATTTTTACAAATAATTAGGTAAGTAGGTACTTATGAGGTTTTTAGTACATCTACGCGAATATTATTATAAATATCGTATACTTTAAACCAAAAAAACTTAAAAAGGTGTTTTTGAAAACATTACTTATATTTCAGTTGTAAAACGTAGCTAACACCATCTGTCGATTTGATCAGAAACGATTTACAGCGACTACATAGCACCACGTGTACCGTCAATATCGTTGATATCTATCTTTAAACTAAGTGGTTATCCCACTTTAGTATAGATGTCGCTTGAAGTATTTTTTTTTAACACTGGCCCAATTTTAGTTGTGTTGGTTAGGCACAGGTAGGAGGAGTAGGTAAATTACGTAAGTAATTTATTAGTGGATGATCCCAATATCTAAAAAAACAGCTGTTGCTCGATATGTAATTGTTATATTTTGCTGATCGGAGTATCATCTTACTATCCTGCAATAGTTATGAATGAAAATGGCAATATATTTGCTACATAGGTATATGTTTTTGTTACCTTCTTGCTCCTTTTTACAGATTCGTTTCTTGCACTTCTCAGGACGTGTGAGAATTTCTTGGACATCGCAACACTTTTTCACTTGATCCAATAATTTAAAAACCAAAAACAACACTATGCCTATCATGTCCAATGTTTACTAAAATCGATTCTCTATCTTTCACTATCTTGAGTTTACTGCCTTGTTCTTTCTTTTCGTAATCATCATAACTATCTTATCCACTGTAAAGTCAAATGCCTGTGTCAGAGAACAGCTTCGTTATTATTTTAATGCACTATTTTAAGGAGTTCCACATAACCTTTGTCCGAGACAAACACGGCACTCGTTAAAACCCAACTTTATCAGCAGCTTATCCAGAGGTTATCGGTGACACATGAGTACCTAGAGACGAACAGATGACTAAAGCCTCTTGGAGGAAATCTTGTTTCTTTAAAAGGTTAAGAATATTATGCGCACGCACTCGATCACTCTGATTAGTTATTTTACTGCACTTGTTATAACTAGGCTATCACCGTTTAAATAATATACGTAGGTAATATACTTATAAAGTTTGAAGTGTCTATAGGCTATAATAATGTAGTTCCCGTGAAGCCCTAAGGAAATGGTGAAACGTTATGGATACTGCTGCAACGTTAATTAGTATGGTTGTCGCTACTTGCTTTCTATCAGATGTGTCTTGGGTATTTAATTATAAAACCATTAATACATACAAAATAATTATAACATCAATAATATGAGCGTTTTTTTTCAAGGATTAATTTAAATGAACCCACCCCCGTTTACTTATAAGTATATGCGATAGATTATAACGATATTATCATTACGAAATTACATCTAAAAATAAAAAGTAAATATGTCGATTATATTTTGACCTGCACCTAAAAGTAATTTAAGAAAGGTTTAGGATTAAAAATATATACCATATTTTTACTTATGTTTGAGTACCTATAGGTACATAATAATAATGTAGGTTAGGTTCAGAAGTTTAAAAATAATACCACGAAAACCTAGAGTCACATGGTTAGGTGTAAACCTAACTGAATTATTGTGATGACCAGTTAGAGAAAAATCTGAAATTTTCAGGTACATAGTTTATAAACTTACCCAGCATTCTATTCAGATCGCCTCTTTCAGTCATAATCGTCGTCAATGTTCTTCATAGTTCCGTTCCTGTAACAAGATACAGCACTTTTAATATCAATAATCACTTTTATCTCTTTACTTACATTTATTTACAGATACATTTTGGTTGGAATGATTACTGAAGTGAAGCTTTAGTATTGGTCGGTATTGGTAGGTTTATGGAGTAGGTAGTAGGGCAATAGATGCGACAAAAGGACGAACTTGCTTCGAAACCAACCAGTGTGAGGTAATTTAGGGTAGGACTTTTATCCGGGGCTGTGAAAATTGAAAATTAAGTTTACAGTTAAACAATTTGACCTTTTCGCCAAATGCAAATCGCAGAATAATAAAAAACCCTGATTTTTTTAAAAATAATAACATCTTTTAACATCTTTCGCCGTTTTGGTGCAATGTGTTAGTTATTCGACAACTCATATATTTTACGTATTCTTAATAAAACGCGATATTTGCCATAATTTGTAAATATATATATTTTTTAAGTATATTTACAAAAAATCATGTTACCTTCCATGATATAACCATGATAGTTTCAGAAGTTATATCAAGGTATTTGAACAAATTGGGGACCTAGCTACATTTATGTATTATGTTGTAAGTAGGTATTTATCTATACAAACCTTTTTAGTGAACTGCGTTCACCCCTATCCAATGTGCTGATGCACAACATTTAACATTCACTAACACTGAACAAAACACTTTGACTAGATAAACAACAGTTCATAAATCTTACTAACGAAATAACGCCATCATTTTCACACAATAATCAACAATTTTTATAAAATAAAGGGAAATGTAGTAAAGATTTTCCGATCATGACGGAGGCAATCCAACGAGGGTTGAAAAGCGAACCTCGCGAAAATGCACGATCACTACCGATCGCACCCGAATGCAAATATTGTCACAGAGATGGATTCAGAACAACCTGACCTCTTTACTGTCGAGCACGTCAAGTATTCCCATAATTTTCTAAGTAGAAACTTCAAGATTAAACTGTACTTTCTGTTTTGAAGAGTAGGTATAATTCGGAAATAACTTTTATAAAAACACAGAATTCGACAGCAACTTATTTTATAAAAGTAAATCCATACTTTTCTGCAGCGACACTAGAGCCGCGCCATGTTTTCCACGCATGCGCCCTTATTTCCACGAGGGGGAGGTAATTACTAAGATGCGGTGGTATAATAAGCGGTGTTACCAGTAGTAACCTATATGTCGATTCAAAATTCGAATATTTAAAACGTCACATAATTTGTTTTATTTGTGGTGTTGATATTATAATGTGAAGGTATATTATAATATCTTTGTTTTTTTTGTGTTATTTGTTTTAAACGATTAGGTCTGCGTGCGCAGTCTGGGACGTACCAACACTGTAAGTACAGCAAAGAGGCAGATCAATAAAGTGACGTCACATCATTGAAAGCTGGTTCTAGGTAGTGCACTTCTCAGTCTAAAAATAGAGCAACTTGTAAGTTGTAACCATAACGGGACAATTCATAATGCCCAATCCATTTATATTGAGCGTGAACGAGTTCTTAGAACGTAAAAAGATCATGATCTTTGGAATAGAATACTGGCTTAAATCTATTCAGTAAAAAATATGCTCCCGCCTTGCCCTAGAGTTAAAATCTCTACCTATTCATAGGAATCTATCAAGACATTGAGTCTTCAAAACATTGCTTCTCTTTGTCAGTCGAGTCTGCACACCACGGCGCGGCGGAGCTGGCGCGGCACGCCGCGATTTCATATTATATTTTCTGATTTCATATTATATCTTGACAATAGAGGCACTGGCTGGCCAAGGCTAGGCAGGCATGTTCTTTAAGGATATGGTATTCAATGCTAATTTGCCATGTGATTTAATAAATGGAAAACCTTACTCGTATGCTTAGTTGTTATTTGGGCCCCAGTGGCAATAGGTTCCTACGTAACTGAGAAAGCATTCTTCAAAAATGTTTCATAATCACCGATTTTTATTTTGTTAATATTCACTTGGCTTTATTTGGGAAGTACCTATAATATACGGCTGATGATGACACTATCGAAGTATTAAAAAGTTAACCATTATTCTGTTTTTTTTTATAAACCTGCTTAAACCTCCCCGTTTGGAAATAAAACGAAGTTTTAGCTGTTTTTCTCTCTATTTATCCGCAGTGACAGGAGCCTTTCTCCAATTATCATGCCATTTTATAACCAACTAGCTGTTGACAACGGCTTTGCGCGCGTGCACATTTTTCCCCTATTTCCCCCCTCAATATGTGAAAATCCAAAAACTCTGAAATACGTCATTATTATTTTATTTATGATGAATAGCTCCATTACCAATTTTCAAGTTGCTACCTTTAAAAAAAACCGAAACTCCCATACAAATTTTCACCCCTTAAAAAATATCCTATTAGACATGCCATTATTTATTCATTATTTATTAATGGTCAGTAGCTGAAATTCAAATATCTAACTTCAAAGAACAAAGACTTCCATAGAAGGTTCAACCCCCCTACCCGCGATGATGACAGGAGCCTGTAAATTGTAAATGCATTTGCTAAAAGGTAGTTTATTTGTCAATTTGTTTGTTTATCTGTTACTATTTATCACCGAAATGTCTTATCGGATTGAAATACTGTTTAGTTTATAGCTAGTTTTTATCGCCACTAGCGGAACGATACACGTCGGTGACAGGAAAACTTGCAAAAAAATAACGTTTGAGTATATGACGCTATACTTTAAATAAAACCTTGACTGTAATGGGTTATGCATAGTTATACAAATAGCATTTATATTCAACGAGTTAACGTCGGTCGCCAGCCGTTTGGGCACACTGCGGTAGATGAGTTGAACTTTCTTTCATATTCTCCTACCTGAACCCATATTACTACAGTAAGAAACCATACTTTGTCTACTTTAATTTTACTTGTTCAATTGATTTACTGGTTTTTTAACTGTTATTGGAGACTTTTTTCGTAAACTTTAGTTCCCTCAATCAAACTACTCGTAGCAGGCATGAATACGATTACATACTCAGTAACTTAACCACTCCAAGGACCTTACAATCCTACTAATATTATAAAGGTGACAGTTTGTGAGGATGTTTGTTCCCCTTTCACGCAAAAACGAATGAACGGATTTTGATGAAACTATATAGTAATATAGCTTATCTATCAGAATAACACTTTTTATACGGGTACCACGCGGGCGAAGCCGTGGGTAGTATAATATAAATAATAGAATCCGCTATAAGTTTTATTTATTATCTAAAAAAGCTTATAGCGCTATTGGTAAAAAAACGTCCTTTATTAAATGTAAAAGACAGAGAGCCGCTGATTAGTTTATGAGATCAATGGTAGATAATCTTATCGCTTTGCGCTACTATTCTGAAAGAAAACTCATTCAGTCGAAACAGAATACGGCTGCATTAATGATAAACTAACCTCTGCCCACAGCTTCGCCAGCGTAGCACCTGAATAAAAGTAGCTTAATGTTCAAAATTCCATGCACTGAAATTTACTTGCTGAAAATTTACGCAGAGACTATCAGCAACAAACATCCAAACTTTCACATGTCTATTATTAGTAAGATATGTCAGAGTAAGGACACGTTATAATTTCTTTGTTTTAAGGAGCACACTTCATATTTTTACACCTATTAGTAATTGGCTAGTTCTTCCAGTGAAGGAATTTTGGAGCGCTCAACTCATAACTCCTTAGTTCATTAATATTTCTGAATTATTTTATATCTGGAATTAGGAACTATTTGGCTTCTATTTTGGGCACTGCAATTCAAAAAGGTCAGAAAATATCTAGCCAATTATCACTTTTATTCACTTAATTTTATTATTCAGTCAATTGAAATCGTATGTTACGAAGAATATTTCAAGCGGACTGACGATTGCAGTCTTTTGAAATATTTAGTTAGGTAAGTAGCTAAGTACTTTAAAATTAATTCAACTACAAACGAAAGTATTTCGTAACATCAAAGTCATAAAAACGCAAATGCTGTGCCCTGTATTTCTATCTGAAAGAGTGACTCCGAAACGTGTTGTGCCGAAACTGATAGCTGCAGGTAAGTAATTAGCACATATTATAATTTTATTTTGAGGTAACGTTACCCAAGCCAAAAATAATATAAAACTATATAGCGATACCTAAACGGTTATTTTTCGTAATTTAAAAAACAATGTTCTAGACATCTTAGTGTATTTCTAATTTTCTAGTATGTACCCTTTACTACCTATGTATATATACCTATCGGTACAGTAGGTTTTGCTTTATTAATGATTTTATACAGTGTGTAACACAAACCCTGCCTGACGGATAGAGGTATGTACTTAGTAAATATTTCTTACCAGTGAATTTAATTAATGGAAAATTATTCTACCTGGTACAATGATGGCTTAACCAACCTCGGTGACTGTCACTTGTGAGTGTTCCGGACAAACAATGTTGCAAGGACGGCTTACTGCTAAAGCATTCTCTACCAGTCATCCTGAGGGTGTAAAAAATAGTGTGACGCAATAACCATTTTTTACGTTAGGTAATTAGGTATGTACAATTGTACACTACAAAAATATACCTACTGCTAATAATATATTTGAAAGACTATAAAAATATTAAAGTAATAAAAATATACTTACACATAAATATAGTCTATATTATATACTTTGCGGGGCAAATGTTTGTATGATCTGCAGATAATTGTCTCGGGGTCTGGGTGTATTCTATGTTTAATATGTATGCATTTACAAAAAAATGTAGTTCTCATAACTCAAGCTCTGCTTACTTTGGAGTTAGATGATGCTGCGTGGAAAATGTCCAGCGTTATTTATTATTATTTATTTTTGATAAAGAAATGCAAAATTCTGTTATTATTTTGTTTCCTTTGAATTTTTTTATTAAATTATTTTCGTGGATTCTTTTAAAAAGCGAATACTCCTGAATTGGATCTGACGCTCTATATTTTTATTGGTGTACCTACCCTTGTATTTCTAATAAAATTATCTTATTTAAAGCACAGTGAAACTTACCTATTAAATAAAATACACCTATAATTAAGTTTTTTGTGCTTGTATCTATATTTTATTACCATTTTATGACAATGAATTTTGCTATATAAGATACCTACCTACTTGTATTCTACACTTACATCTGTATAAATAGGTAATACTCGTAAGAAGAATAAAGCAAGGTACAGTATCTACACTTTCTCTTCGTTTTGTCAATGAACTGTTTTTTATGATAGTACCTAACAACACACTTCTGAGCACCAATGATCCGACCTCCGATTATAATTAGCGATAGTTATCACACGTAATCTAGAGTACCACGCGCTCCGACCGAGATTCTCAACTGTTTTATTTTAGCTACTTCGTACTTCGGCCATGAAAACATGCAATGTAGGTAGGTAGTACCTACGTGCAGTATTCTATTCAAATCTTAGCTATGAGCAATGTTCATTGACTGGGGCGTCCAACGTTTTTCGTTTAAAACAAAGACGCGGTAATCGATTTTCATTTCACAGGTCATGAATCTTCTTAAAAGTAGGTATTAGTGCGTACGATTTAAATGTTTTTATTACTCGTTTACTTCGATACTCAAGTATAGGACCGCTCGTACCTATTCATATTCATTTATTCATGCTCAAATATACATCAGCTTAGGTGTTACATCAAAGTAGCTGTAGGGGAGTACATATGGACCCTGTAAGGGCGCTGCAAGTTCAGTCAATATTTATTTAAAATGAGTTAATACTAATAGCAAAACCGTAATTATGAACGTCAAATAATACATAAAAAATTTATTAAAAATAATAATAATCATCTTACTTTATAAATTGATTTAAAATAACCAATCTACCTACTTATTCCTATCATGCATGTCAACCTACGCTAAATTAAAAAAAAAGCGGGCAAGTGCGAGTCTGACTCGCGCACTGGTTTTCGTACAAGCTTGTAATGTAAAGCACCAAACATTGCTCTAACGAAAATATGAGTCGTATTGAAAGATAAACTTAACTTTGTACCTACTTAGTTAAAAAAATGTTCGCCCATACATCGATATGCGTCACGGTCTATTATCCCACAGCAAGTGTAAGTTGAAATATGAAATATATTTTATTGTCTGTGAAAACTAAGTAATATATTAATGGTCGTATTTTTTATTGTGTTGACTTAGAAGCTTGATTTTTTTAGAGCTTTTAGTGACCGTAGACCTACGTATTTGATATTTATGGGAACTTGATACCTCCATGCGTTCCTGAGAAAAAGGGTCTTGACAGACTGACAGACACACAGTTGGACAACGAAGTGATATAAGGGTTCCATTTTTTCCTTTTGAAGTACGGCGCCCTAAAAATGAAGATTCTCTTCATATTTTCTTCATCTGTCCTACTAACTAATACTATAACTACTAACTAACTCGTCCTAATTTTTTTTTATTGAGTGAATAATTCAATTCCCGCTCGATTCGATTCCTGCTGCGGATCAAGTATTTGTATGACCTGCAAATATTTTCAAGTATTTGTAAGGTCTGGGTGTTTTCTATGTACATGTATTTATTTACAAAAAAGAAGTAGGTATCTATGTAATATATTAGTCATGTAGTTCCCATAACTGCAGAGCTTCTGCTTACTTTGGGATTAGGTGATGCTGTGTAAAAATGTCCAGCATTATTTATTATTATTGTTATGATTCTTTATTTATTATATAATAATCTCGATAAAATATTTTAATTAAGTCAATATCCATTACATCAAAACATTGTAGTAAAAAACATATAAAAACGGAGAACCACAAACCGCGGGGCATTATTATTATTAATTCACTAGTAACGTTAAAAATAAGGAGCTTATCTTTTCGTTTTCATTTGTTTTATCTTCGGTGCACGTACGTTTGATACGTAAACATAGTAAGTTAAATAAATTACACATGGGAATATGTGTTTTGGGAACTATATGACTAATATACTACTTATATACTTTTATGTAAATATATACATATAGAAAACATCCAGATCAGAGACCAATTTTCGCAAATTATACAAACAGATTCGATTTAGATATGTTTTTCTGTGCTGAGGCTGGTAAATATTCAATAATACTAAAAAATAAATAAACCTTATAAATCCTGTATATGAAAAAGCGTCCTTGCTTGCACAGAAAATTGCACTAACTCCTCAATATTTGTCGGTTATTTTACAATTCGCGTATGTGCTTGGCATCACGTAATCACAAATTTAATGAGTACCTAAGTACGGAAATGATATCGTGGATAAACGGCCGGATATCACTAGAACACAGGCACCATTATCAAATAAGTTAGATTAAACTGCACTCAAGTCAAATGCCGCAATGTAATAGGTTGGTAGTTAGGTATGCTGGATACCCCAGATTATGTACCTATGCTATTCCACACACAGCATGGTATTCATAACACTTTAAATTTTACACTACAACTTTCAGGATTTAGAAATAATCGTGACATTTTCTAAAATAACTTGTATATGCAAACGTAATGAATCTATTTTGAAGAATGTTAAATTGTCTACCGGTAGATTGGTGAATCATCTCTATTGGAGGCAGTATGTGCAATCAGGACAATTTGGCGAAACCACATAGTAATGTGAAGCAAACTACAAAGCGCTTAGGTGTAGATGTGAACCGTCAATCCTGCGTTTTGATGGAAAACCCACCATGGTGCAGAAGCGGCCTGACATTACCGCTTCCTTAAACCAGCAGGGTAAGCGTCTTCACTTTATTCAACCATAATTTTTTTGAACCTAAAAAAAGGGCTGTAGTTGTAAGTTGACAAAAACTTATTTTCTCTCCTCGTTAATGTTTTTTTTTTATTTCTAATGTGTAGTTTGTTTTGCTCTGTTTGTGTTAGTTTTATGGAAAGCGATTTATCTGTAACCGGACTTCCGTACAGGTTCGACCTTTTTTTTTTTTTTTTGAAGGGGGGAAATGCCACGCATCCCCCTTCCGCCACGGGGGTGGCGAAAGGGGGTATGTGGGACTCTAACCCACTAAAACCCCCCTGGTTGACGTCGCCCGCCGTAGTGGGGCAAGATGGGGTCGCGTTAGCATTCACCATCTTACCCCGACGGGTGGCCCAGGAACCACCCGGGCCCCGGCCATGTGTGGGGCCGTGCAAGCCGGCGGAGTCCCCCGACTCCGCCAGTGACCCCACACTCGCGCCCTGAAAAGGGCGCCCCCTCCAACTTACGCTGTCCCTCACTCCAAGCCTGCCCGGTATGGGAAACCCTGCCGGTATAGCCTCGAAGATCATTGGGACGCGCAAGCCCTCATCCGCGCCCTGAAAAGGGCGCCCCCTCCAACTTACGCTGTCCCTCACTCCAAGCCTGCCCGGTATGGGAAACCCTGCCGGTATAGCCTCGAAGATCATTGGGGCGCGCAAGCCCTCATCCGCGCCCTGAAAAGGGCGCCCCCTCCAACTTACGCTGTCCCTCACTCCAAGCCTGACCGGTATGGGAAGCCCTGCCGGTATAGCCTCGAAGATCATTGGGACGCGCAAGACCTCATCCGCGCCCTAAAAAGGGCGCCCCCTCCAACTTACGCTGTCCCTCACTCCGAGCCTGACCGGTATGGGAAACCCTGCCGGTATAGCCTCGAAGATCATTGAGACGCGCAAGCCGACCAGAGCAGCGAAAGCCGCCCCGGCCCTCCCACGGTGCGCCCTAAAAAGGGCACACCCACCCCGCAAGACGGGACCACACCGGGCCCCGCCAAGCCCTCGTCCGCGCCCTTAAAAGGGCGCCCCCTCCAACCTACGCTGTCCCTCACTCCAAGCCTGACCGGTATGGGAAGCCCTGCCGGTATAGCCTCGAAGATCACTGGGACGCGCAAGCCCTCATCCGCGCCCTTAAAAGGGCGCCCCCTCCCACCGGAGCAGCATACACCGCCCCGGCCCTCCCATGGTGCTCCTCCACGAGCCCACCATGCTGCCCCATCCGCTGTGCCCCATGCGGCTCATAGGGACACGCGAAGGGGCCCCCCCCGGTCGGTCCATTAGTTGCTCGACAATAAGATCCCACGTATGAGAAGTTATTGTCTAGCTTAAACGAGGCGCACCGTCTCATAGGCTTCTGTTCACCCCGGATCCGTCTGATCCATAAGCGACCAGAGCCCACAGGCACACGAGAAGGTTGACCGACATGGCGCCCCAATACAGGTTCGACCTAGTCCAACAGCTACTATATTTTTGGTAAATAAATGTATTTGTATAAGACTATAGAAATATCGATAGTTAATGTCAATCCCATCTGGTATTGGTGTTTAAGCATAGATGATGAAATCAAAAAGTTTTATTTCAAAAACTTTTTGATTTTATCATCTATACTTAAAAAAACAATTTAACTCATAAAATATATACTTATAAAACCGTTTGTCCTGACCGACTGACTGATCTATCAACGCACAGCCAACACTACGAAGTTTAGGAACTGTGCTGAAATTTGGAACATAGGTTTATATTAAAATGATTTTTGAAAATGTTCACTATAAGGGGTAATAGGGGTGTGAACTTTGTATGAAAGTCTTTGTTCTTTGAAGTTAGAAACATGAATTACAGCTTCTGAGGATAAATAAATAATGACATGTTTCAGGGTTTTTAGATTTTGACAATTTTTTTTTAAATACGACTCCATGACAAGCCGCTGGCAACTGGCTAGTCGCTTAATATAATGTTACTTTGGCCACCCCTAGGATAGACTCGTGCGCTCTCTGTCCAGTTAGCGTTATTACTCCGCGGAGAAATGCTCGCCGGCTTCACAGGGCATCAGTCAGTCACTAACCTCCAGTTGAAACAGCATCATAAGGCAGTTAAGAGAGTTATCATTCTATTTGACTGCATACTTTGTTTGCATTTTGCAAACAGACCGACATTATCTTATCGACGGCATTAGTAGATGTTGAAGTTTACTGAATACACGTGTAGTATATTAATGTTAAAATAAAATTGTGAAGTGATGTGACATATATTTGAAAGAAATTGTATTTTTTTTCTGTAAAAAATTGTTGGTAGGTACATACCGTACGAAAAATGGGTGAAAGTTGTGTGGATATTCGAGAGTTGGAAAAATTAAGGTTTGTCGATATTACTTCGTTTTAAGTGATAAGGCCGCCCATTGTACCTTGTGTGTTTAGGAATTAATGTGTTTTTGTTTTTTTTTCCTTTGGTGCTATATTTTTCAGAAAGGTTTAATTTTTGATTTTTAATGCTGGTCTAAAGTCCACAGGACAACAATATACTTACTACCTTTAGTATCGATTTTGACGACTCTAAACTATTTCAAATTCACAAAAACTAGGTTAATACCTAATCAAATAAAAAAATAATGACCTACGATGATAAGTATAAGCATAATAATTTATATTTAAATATATTTAAAATAATAATTACAAAGCAATACTGTAAAGTATTCTATAAGCATTATCAAAAAATAAATGATAACAATTATTTGTGTTGATTATATAAGTGTATACTTATCTACGCATACGTTCGCGGCTTCATTTGCGTGGAACTGGGATTAAGACTAGTGATTGTTCCAATCCAGATCGTAATCGATTTATCAAACATTTGATCAAGTACGGAGAGATACCCAAATTATTGTAGATGGATGGTTATTTGAAAGAGAATATATAATGTAAATAGGCAATATGCCTGTACGGATCTTTAAAACCGTTGACCTGAACTTCATTCAGGTCTGAATGTGTTTTTAAAGGGGCATCTAGATCGCGAGATCTTAGTTTGCGGTGGAACATATAAGTAATATGATTTCGTTAGTTGGAAGCAGAAAATTAGGTTCCGCCGGGCCCCGATTCACATGGAATTTCACTCGGTGTATTATGAAAGACAGTAGAGACATCCACACCGCGCCCATAACTCGCTTCAGTATGTTTTGAACCTAAATAGTGCGTTTCGGCCAGCACAGCAGAGTTAAAATATTAGATCGTGTTGAATCGTCAGTTTGTATGACAACAAATGTTTCAATTTTTTATAATTTCAGCCCAAATGCAAATCCGACGGACGGAACGGCTGGCAAATGCAACAAGGAGCCAGAAAAATGGCAGATGCTCCTAGAGCCAGCTCTGGTGGGATCCATGCTGGCAATCAACCTTGCTCAGACTTCGCTACAAAACTTCTACCTAAGGACAGCGTGCACAGTCGACTTGGGGTTCAACCCTGCTATTTGCAACAAAGGGGTGGGAGAAGATTTTCGAGTAGCTGAGGTAATTTGGAAAAAAGCTTTTTTAAAATAGTAATTGATATTATAATTTAAAATGAGTCCGAATCAGTACACTATATGACGAAGAGTTATGTTTTCCATCTTCTTTTTGTTCATAGAAAGCACGATCATTTAGATTTTTTAAGACTAGTTAAATATATATTTACCTATGGGGAATATTTTATGGAATTAGATTTGTACATCTCATTTAACCGCACAAGTGTTCCTTGCTATCTTTGCTCGATACATTTTAGAAGAATATGGCATAAACCATCGCTTGGTTTTTTTTAAATAATCTTTGAATTAATGAATAGATGAATTAATGAAAATACTTTATTGTACACCACAAGAAAATTACAAAAATAGCATGAACTTTACATAACTAAAAGTACAATGGGTGGTTATATCGCTTAGAAGTGATATCTTCCAGACAACCTTTGGATGGAGAAGAATCTATAAGATTGTGTGAATGGTCGACGATGCAGCGGGTGAAATAAGTTACTTAATAAAATAAATTACATAATACATAAATAAATAAATATGTGCATATACATATACTTATATGAATCATATATACCTACCATAAAAAATACTAAAAGGACTAGCTATGTCTCACGGCTAAACCGCTGAGCCGTTCGTGATCAAATTTGATATGGACATAGTTTGAAACCTGCCATACGCTACTTTTATCAACATACCACGCGTGCGAAGCCGCGGGCAGAAGCTAGTTTCTGATAAATAAAAGTTTTTAACGCGAGTTTTGAAAATCTGTCATCTAGTCCTTAATTTTCCATGATTGGTGTCAATTGTACAATAATTTGTAAAGAACGCTGTAATAGCATTGAGCTGTAGAAAATAATGTAAAAAACTAATAAATAAAATAGTTTCGTTATTTTCAAAACAAGTGTTTTCAATTGAGTCCCATTTATTACTGACAGTATCTATTTTAATACAATGTTCTATCTATACACCTTATCTACCCATATGCTACATCTCAACATTTCCAGGCACAAAGTCAAGCGCTGCTGTCAAGGGTCAACATAAGCAGAAGTTTCGTGGGATCTCTAATAGCAACCATCGTTCTTTTATTCGTCGGACCTTGGAGTGACTGCAGCGGCCGTCGGAAACCACTGCTTATACTGCCTTTGGTTGGCATGAGCGTGATGTCGATGTCTGTCCTAATACTGCTGACATTTCCTGGGGCGTCCACTGTTCAAGTTCTATACGCAATACAGATACCGATGTCGCTGGGAGGAAACTTTGGATTGCTGCTTGCAGCAGCCTTCAGCCATATTGGTGATGTGAGTATGTACTAATTATCATCTAGAGATGGGTCTACATTTATGACGTTTGGCATGGTATGTCACAGTATTGGCCGCCTTCGTCATAAGTCTGCAAAATACGTATGACGTATCTGCCATAGTCACGAAGCAATGTACCTACGTTTAAATGCCACAAATGTAGCATTTCAACTACATTTGGAACCTTTGGCGGAAGCCGGACTATTTAGTAAAGAATCCATCATACCACAAGCATCAATCATGAAAAAAACCGCCGCTGACGTTTGTGAGCATTTTTTCGCGGCGACGCACGAATCTTTGACAAGTTGGAAATCGTCCATGCCCAGCAAAATATATCTACAGGCATGATGATATAAGTATCAATAACAATGATTGCAGGTTTGTCACGCCACGGGACGCGATGTGACGCGCGCCATGGGGACGCACCGCGCCGCGATCCAAGTAGCCCACGTGGCGGGCGCGATCAGCGGCCCCTTAGTCTATCGCAGCCTAGGATTCTACGGTGTGTTCTCAATTGTTTTATTTCTACAGGTATTTGCTTTAATTACTCATTGCTGGCTAACTTTTGGAAACGTTTTTTGAGTAAATTATCAAACAATCAAGAACAAGTTAGACAATTGGCTACGAAGAACATATATACAGTGCAAACCAAAGATAAAATATAATTTCAAATTCTAACACTATGTGATTTATAGATATCATTTATTATTTTATTTTATTTGTTAACATATATAGTAAGTTAACAAATAAAATAAAAAACTCGCATCTGATTTTGTACACGTAATACTGATGCACCATGGCGAAGCTAGGTGCTTCGTAATCTTTGCTTGTACCATAAGCATAAGTTTTATTAGAAAATAACAACATTAATATAAGTACAATTACGTAAATAGTGCAACAGACTTATGATTGAAACACAGCCTTAATACTCAAAAACTCTCTGTTACTCAAAAAAAGTTTCTGAATTTCAGCCTATAGCCACCTAATCATAATACCTAATATGTTTACTTTAATCCTGGTAGGAACCTACAGCTTTTTATTTTGTCTAAACCTTTGGGAATCATTTGAATGATCGTAGCATATTCTAGTATTCAGTGGTGGTGGATAGACGCAGATGGTAGACCTTCTCAGACGCAGATGGTTGCGGGTTCGATTCCCGCCGCGGGACAAATGTTTGTACGATCTACAAATATTTGTCTCGGTTCTGGGTGTTTTCTATGTATAATATGTAATATTTACAAAAAAATGTATATAAGTAGTATATCAGTCATGTAGTTCCCATAACACAAGCTTTGCTTACCTTGGGGCTAGATGATGCTGTGTGAAAAATGACCAGCATTATTATATTTTTATTATATATTACATTAGAAACAGTTGCAACAGGTTTGTATATCTTCAAGTATAGTGTCTGAGATAGGTTTTATTTCCACAAGCCTCTAGGGGGTGTAGCAATCGATGATGGGGGAGGATGGGGATTTTTAAGTTTTGGGGGATTTTAAGGTGAAGCCCACGGATTAATGCTCGGTTTCTTTCGGACCATGAGGCATAAAAAATGACAAATTTGAGTTAGGCTTGTGTCGTCAATGAAAATTGATGTCATGGTATGATAATTTAATTTTAAATACGTCAACTTACTCATTTATCCCTCCATGCTAAATTAACACATTGCGAGAGAGTCGGATTTGCTTGTGGTATTCGTAAGGTACATCCAATCATTCACTAATTTAAAATCTATTCAGAAAATAATTTCCAATCGAGCGTCTGTCCTCTTTTTCTCTTATCTTGGTCTGCACTGACGTCCCGCACCAGGGTGTATTGTGCATTATGCCACTTCTAACCTGGTTAGAAGTATTATATAGTATAGTATTGTACATTTTAACCTTAGGCTGGTTGACCCCAACCAGCCAAACTCCTTGAAATATCGGATTGATGACAGCAGTGTTCCAGAATCCCTCACCTCGTGGTAGCTATTGATTACGAGGAGCATATATTGTTAAGTTTCTGCCCCCCATTTATTTAAATCATTGCATAAATAATCAAGATACTTTACAAGTACAGAGTGAGCCTATAACGTAGTGACTCCAATATTTGAGGATATCACCATTCCGTAGACATCAGTGCCGAACTGTTTCCAACAAACAACGTAAACGTATTAACGTAAGTTTTCTATATTTTCAGTTGTCTTCGTTGGCCTACGTAGTACTTTTTATGAAAGACGTAAATATAAACAGTGAAAATAAGATATCAGTTTTAAATTGGAGACTCCCATTCAACGCTGTCCGGTGCTTGTTGAGAAGGCGAGAAGGGCATAAGAGAGCTATCATATTGCTTATGCTGGTTGTGTGTCTTGGAGATAGAATTATTCTAACGGGTAAGTAAATAAGCTGACTATAAATTAAACTGCTCAAGACTCGTCGAGATACGAGTATGATAACTGCTAATCCGTCGAACTAATTTTCGTTAGTAGTTTGTAAACTCGCTAAAGCGATGTTTCGTACTTTTATAACACAAGGTTAAGTAAGAGGATTAGAGGGACACCACTTTAGCTACTTTGGAACTTTATTTTACCGGGATGGGTGTTCCAAATCAAAAATGGTTTATAAAACCTCAAAGATATTGATAGAGCGATAAGTTGCCCGTTTGTTACCAATATTTTAATATGTTTGTGGCTGTTTTAGGAAAATAAGTATGTTTTCGTTTGATTTGTATGGTTTATTTTCTTGTGTAAGAGGGGAGGGGTGACTGTGAAGTGATATCACGAAGAATTTATCCAAATTGGGCATTTTCTATCTTCGACACTGTGAAATAAGTACTTAATAATCTTGACTAGACAATTTGATGACAATCTTCTTTCTTTTACGTGGCAAACTTAGTAGAGTGTATTAAGGGATTTTTGTTGCCGATAGACGTCGCAACGGTTAAACCTCTTTTATTAGATTTAGCGTTCCTATTTGTAGTTCGTGGCCTGGACCAAACAGTTTTAATCTTAATACGATTCGACCAAAGCCGCCGTAGAAGCTAGTATCTAATAACTAATATAATGTTCTGTTCTTTTCCAGCGGATGTATACTATTCATACATGTACTACAGACTAAAATTCAATTGGGACGACATTCTTTTCGGATCTTTCCTCGCATATAAAAATATCGTTAGTTTTCTAGGTCAGTATATCGCCGCCAATGCTTTTTGATTCAACATTTGATCAATGATAATGAAAGGGCGTTTAACCATTTACAAGAGTCAATTCTGTGTCCAAGTAATTTCTTTACATCTTGGGGTTTTTTTAAAAAAAATTGCCCTTTTATATATACAATGGAAACCATTAAAAAGCAGTATAAATTATTCTAAAGTTCTGTGATCATTTCTTATCCTCTATCGCAATAGCAATTTCTATGTAGTTCGTTGGTTCAACGTTACGACAATATATTAAAATTATTTTTTGAATTCCAGGGACTCTCTTGATTCTGACTGTGTTGAAGCGCCGGCTACGTCTATCGGATGAGATTGTTGGTGTGCTGAGCAGCATTTCGTTCCTTCTAGCTACTTCGGGGCTCATTGCCGCTACGTACACAATCTGCGTGTTTGTTCGTAAGTATCTAGATTTGGAATGAATGAAAATACTTTACTGTACACCACAAGAAAATAACAAAAAACTCCGACTCCGGTATTTAGGCCGCTCAAGATCTCCGAAGTGGCTAAACGACTGTTATAGCCGGGACCGACATTTTGACGTGCTCCTCCAAGGCACGGCAGCTGTTCAATGTACCACTAATGATCATCGCTCCAAACGGTGACCTGACGAAAAGTTGTTTAACTTGACTGATCTGTTAAAAGCGAGTGGGCAAGTTTCACTACGATAAACTTGCCCAGACGGTACACACGGTAGATTTCAGGGGCGCCCTAGATCCTTGCAGTTTAACCTATAAGATCGAATTGAGTGTACAGAAAAGGTCTCGTCTAGGATCTTCAGGAAAATTCAGAAAAAATTGACATTCTTTAATTTAAACTGCGTACTGAAGAGACTTTTGCTCAATAAACTCCAGCAGAAATTCAAATTATAACTCAAAGTAGCTTTCGATCTCTAGTCTAGTTATATTAAAACACCCACCCAAACAAATAAAACTTTAGCCATGGTAGAGATTGCTATTTCATGCTGTTCTTAGTTCTTGATCACGAGAACAGTCGTTGCCGCATGTATAGATACGAGTATACATGGAGCTGACGAAATTTGACAATCTCGATAACCGTTACATCTTCATGAATGTTTCCTACCAAAAACCAAGAATGTTGTCGGTCAAATTCAGATAAGTAAATAGTTATTGGTCCATTGTGTACCTAATATGCGTTATCAAATATAATACACCAACTTGAAACAAAATAGCTACTTCAAAAATAAGTGCAACTCACTTTTACAAATACTTTGGCAAACCGCCAAAGTATTTGTAAAATTACGACATTCATGATCTTGCTGCAATTTTTTTCCCCCAAAATATTTAAAACAATTATTTACTCACGACGCAAGGAGCTGGTATCCTATGTGTTTGGGTTGAGAGATTGTGCGATTGTTTTAGTCTTCTACGAAATGGCATTCGTTTTATGCGGCTTTGTAAGTGAGATAGATTTTATCGCCACACATCAATGCATGATGGTATACGGTTTGAGAAATTTTTGATAAAATTTATTTGTGACTTCAATGAAAACAATCGATTTTGTTTCAGTTCCGATATTCGGCATAATTTCTCAAGGTTCGCAAGTGGTTCAGAGGCCCCTGGTAAACAAACAGATTCTGCCAACAGAGCAAGGTACCTGGATTCACACACACACATACACATACAAGCAACTGACACATACTGGTACATTCAATACAAACTTATTTATTCAAAAATCCATTCATTTGACTATTTCAAATAGACAACCTAAACAATATAAATGAGTTATTTTTACCAGCGTAGTCAGAAGTCTGTATCTACGAGTATATGCGTTTGACGTAGGAGGTTATTTGTTTGTCTGTTATCATTTAGACTTTCGACTTTCCGATTTCAATGCGGTTTTTGCAATAGTCATACAAATGACTTCATGGATGTTCCTTAGTTAAATTTAATAGCCAATAAGTGACGCTGCAATAGACGTTCTTAAAATATTGCAATAAAAAATTAATAGCTTGGTCATCTGTTAGTGAGGCACCCTTATAAAAAGTAAGTAATACAGGATGTGTGTGGTCCTTAAATTTTAGTTAAAACAAAATCAGAAATTTGGAATACCAACAGCTAACACAATGTAATTTCTCAAACTAAAATAAAGTATTATCAAAGTTACTCCATAAAATTAAATCGAACCATCTCAAAACGTTCTTATTATTATATTGAAGAGAGAACGCTATACTGATAGCGTTGCTAACTTGGAACATATTTTTTAAATATCTTAAATTCACTGTTAACATCAGCTCGTCACTTTATTTCCTAAAAATGACTCACCATTTTTCCATCATTCACTAACATCCTGTAGTACACTGCTGGACATAGATAGGCCTCCCATAACAAAATATCTTAGGCCACCTCTATGCACCGAATTCCCGCAACCTTTAAGATGTTATCAGTCCCGTTTGTGATCACCATTCGAGTACCTTTCTAAAACGATTTTATTTCGATTAATTTTCAGGTAAAATATACAGCGTATTAGGAGCTCTAGAATCAGCCACACAGACGATCACAACGCCTCTCTACTCTTTGCTGTACAGCAAAACCGTGGCCACTGTTCCCGACGCCTGGCTATTCCCGGGCATAGTTCTAGCTGTCTTACAACTATTTGCCTTCCTTTTGACAAGAAAACTGGAAATCAAAACAACCAGGGCTAATTTAGATGCCAAAGATAATGTAGAGCTCGACAAAAATAACGTACTGCTCCCGTCTAAAGAAATCAGCAACGATACTCATTTGAATGGTAGTTTATCACCGGAAACTGTAGATAAGAAAAGTTTAAACGTTAGTTAAAATTATTTATTTTGTGGTGATTGAATTAAATTGTTTTATTTCGATCTAAGTTGGTTTTATTGGTAAAAAAAACATTAATCAAACTATACCTACCTGTGATTTTAGTATATCATTACGATTATACGTATGTACTTTACTATTCGTTCTTTACTTCCGTTGCCATTTAGAGATCCTTCCTCATGAGCACCGTGCGCGTCCTAACTGTAATGAAGGTAAATAATTTATAAGGTTAAAGTAGAGTCTGAGGCAGTATCAGTTTCAAAAGCTGCAAAACTCATATTTGTAGTTTAGATTAAGATACAAATAGTTTTAATTACGTTCGCTATATCCAGCTCACCATACAAATTGGTGATTTGTTACTAAGAAATTACGTTAAGTGTACCGGCACGTTAGCTGGTTAAAACCTTAGATACAGGTTTTAGGGGCGTATTTTAGGTATAAGAAAATCTGAAAAGTTAAGACACACTACGATCAGAAGCATAACAAAAACAGAGAATGTCACATACAGGGTAAGAAAACACAAATGGAGATGGACGGGGCACACCCTTTCGAATCGTTATAAACTGGTATCCGAGAAACAGAAAAAGGAAATGCGGGAGAAAATTGGAAAGATGTGAAGATTAATTAAAATTATAGTAGGACATACATGGTCTAGAACAAGAGCAGATGGAAGAGGCCTTTGCCAAAATGGGGCAAACAGATGCAATGGAGGTCATCGATGTCTAACCTGTATTATGTGTAGAAAACTTAGTTATAATGTCTGACTTATAAGTGCTTTTTTTTTATTTTTTTTTTGACATTTCATATCTTATAAACATTAATTTTTGCAGGCTATAATAATTGGTAATTTTACTTGATTAGTGACCATACGGACCGATAGGTTGATGACGCTATGGCATTTAACATTAGTCGTGAGTATAATATTACCAACTGATTCTGCAATTCAGAAGGTTGAGGTCAGCTGTAAGACGGAGGGCTAATAAACAAAAGTATTATTATAGTTGTAGCAGAAAATACTAGTCACAAATCAATGTCCTGAATAAAAGCACTTATTTTTGTAGTGAGATCAAGATAACTGATATTTTGAAATGTAGGTACTACCTATGTTTTGAAATTCAATATCTAATCTGCGATAGATTATCGGCTCATATAAATGGTGGATATCGCAAAACTTCTGCATAAACGGAAACTTACTTCAAGTTCACTTGCTCAAGTGAAACAAACAGTGAAATTATATTACGTAAGTTTATTTGAATATAACTAAGCTGTTTTAAAGACCACGCTTCCAGAATTTGGCCAGTTAAAATTTAGCTGAGTTTTTAAATAATTTATTGATCACTAGCTGCACCCGCGGTTTCACCCGCGTAAGATTCGATTCCATGGGAATATCGGGATAAAAAGTAACAGTAAAGTATTTTACTGCTACATTAATAACCTTGATGATAAAACTATTTATTTGAATAAGAATTAATACTACGATACGAATGTAACCAACATTTGTCTCTACTGGCGTGATCTAATTAAATTTTAGAACACAAAAGCTGCTATTGTGACTTAACTATAATAGTTAGATATATTCCCTTCAGGACTTTTTTGTAGGTAATAATAAGTACTTTAATCATGTTGTACATCATTTTTATATGTCATCAATAGTTTTCGCAGCGCACGCCATATAATGAATTTTATAGGCAACATTTTGCTACTTTGGGTTACATTATCGCAATTTTCTTAAGGATCTCTAATTTTTTCGAATATAAATATAGCCTTTATTACTTCCTGATAATTTAGCTTTCAATTGGTGAAAAAAAAATTAAAATCGGTCCAGAAGTTTCGGAGCATATTAGGTACAAACAAACAAAAAAATCTTTCCTCTTTATAATATTATATATTGAACATTATTAACTCTCATAAAAAGTAGCGCGTGACAGCACAGTGGGACTTTGTTCTGTAGTTGTTCAATGTGGTACCTGATACATAATCTTATAGATAAATAAATCTTTATTGTACACCAGTTAAACAATAAAAACTATTGATACTTATGTACATACTACAGAGAACAAGCAATTTCCAGATAACCTTTAGACGGCTGGTATTTAAATTTTGTTTATTTTTGTTATTTTTAGAATGCAGCAACCTCCATTCAACAACGGTCAGCCGAATCCTCGCCCTATGTTCCCTAATCAAATGCCACCCCGCCCGTTCTTTGGAGCTGGCCTTCAAGGCCCTGGTTACGGCCCCCCAGCCCCTGGTTACGGCCCCCCAGCCCCTGGTTACGGCCCCCCAGCGCCTGGTTACGGCCCCCCGGGTCATGGTGGGCCTCCCCAACCAGGCCATCAGAACTTCCAGCCAGGTAGCTGCTTCATGCCCGCAGCGACAATCCGCAAAATCAGCAACACAACTCCTCCAAGATTCGACCAACCGTTCCATTAGTGTTGTTTTAACGTTAGGGAATCTCGTATAATAGTATAAGTTTAGTTTTATTGATTTGTAAATACTTAACTGTGTCTGTTTCTAGAAGTGTCTGTGAAAATTAAATATTTTGTCATAAGTTTTTCTTTTTTATGTTTATTTATATAGAAGAAACACTGCACCTGAATCAACCAATAAAGCTATTTTTTTTTCAAATATCGATGTCACGTAGTTGCCAACAACCAATATTTTTTTAAGTATTTGTTCGTTGATGAGTTTTATTTTGTGAATTACCTACTTTGTAACATGCGTTAGAATCAAATGTAATATTTAGACAAATAATAATATGTGGCGGAAGTGATTATTGTTTAGTTAAACTTCAATTCCAGTAAAGATAAATGTGTTTATTAGGCATTTATAAATCATACCTTCATTCATTATTAAATTACCTAATAAATTGACATCTGGTCAAATAAGAAGTAAACATCGCAACTACTTACATATACGGGTAACGTACATTCTTTTGAATGGCTTTACGACAATGTCATCTAAGACTCAATATTTACATTTATCATACATAGCGTCTCACTGTCTAATTCTGGCTCGTTACACTTCAAAATGCTAATCTTGGGTTGTTCAAACATACATTAGACATAAAATTAGCAGATAAAACAGGCACCTTCTTGGTACCGACTTATTAAAAACAAGATGACAGTTTTATATTATCGGAGTTTGCTCACAAAGGAAATAATCATGTTGTCATCATAAAAATAACCTAGCTATGTTTGTTTCTTGTAGGCTTCTTTGAGAGGATTTGTCATGAAAAATCGGTTACCACTGCTTACCTCCTGTATTCTTAAATAATTCTCCTAACATTCCTCCACTTCAACTCGACCCAGGGCGCCTTGAGGTTCCCTCCAAATGATTCGATTATCAGTATATTGTAACCTACCACGTTAAAATAAAATAAAACGGTTCGGTAGCTATCGTCGGATAAACAAATATAAAATAGAATAAATAATAGATTAACGATTGGTTGGCATAAACAATAAATAAATAACTAACGCTGTTCATTTTTCACACGGCATCATCTAGCCCCAAAGTAAGCAGAGATTGTGTTATAGGAACTACATGATTGATATATTACTTATATATATTTTTTGTTAATAATACTCGTACATATATATTATACATGGAAAACACCCAGACTATGTTCTGCAAATATTTGTTGCTGGTCTGGGTGTGTTCTATGTATAATATGTATCTTTTTACAACAAAAAAATATATAAGTAGTAAATCTTCATCATGTCTAGTCACTATCAGCTTTTGTTGTAATGTTGCGACGATGTCTGAATGATTAATTCTAATAAGTTTATCAACCTTGTTATATGGTAAAAATAATATTTATCTGTTAATTAAATAGAAAATCGATTTAGGATAGTAGGAAAATAGATTAATAAACTCGTATCGTTGACACAATTCTCTTCCTCAGAACTTATTACGTAGATTATTTTAAAAGGCTTAAAAAAATTAAAAAAAAAAAAAAAACTTGTATAGGCAAAGGTTTTCGAGGGCGATAGCAATTATTGTGTACTGTTTTATGTGCCAGTGGCAGATTTTTATGTGTGTATTGTTGCACGTTAGTGCTACGTGTGTTTAGTTGTAAAATAGTACGTACCTACCTTTTTTATTGTTTTTATGAAACAATAAAAACCAATAAAAAATTGTCACGTATTTATATGAGACATTAATGTTAAGATAAATATTAGGATAAATATTTAAAATTGCCGGATTAAATCCATATTTTATATTTTTACCGCATGGTTATCAAAGTTTGCCAAGATTATTATCGGAAGGAATATATGATTGTCTATTTTTAGAACCATTTTATCTTGAAACTGGAAACTATATTTAGATATAAGGCAATAATCCAAATATTTTAGATTAAAAAAGTTAAAGTTTAGGCAGGCAAGCTCAGAGTAAATAAAACTGTGTGAATGTGGCAGACCTCTACAATCTCTACGATGACGTAGATGGTATGTCTACGTGCCATCTATGCCTTATGTTTAAACTGTTGGCTTATGATTAATTATAAGTATGAATGAGTACGCAGTACAATAACTTTTAAACTCAATACGACTTGATGTTGGTCATACTTTGAGGATTTTAGTATTTATTTTTACATTTAAACTGCATTTTTAACAGATAATAAAAACAAGTTAATTTCTTCATCCTTCAAGACAACAAATCAATTGCAAATAACTGCATTACAGTCCGATAAACGGTTTATCAGCGGAGATAAATAGGAATAAACATAGAAAACAAACAACTTATTGTGGCAAACAACAGGGCTACGGGCTCCTTACATCGCGTGTAAAAATTATTGGCAACGTCTTTGTGACATTTAATGCAGATGTCCTACTTTAATAGTTATATCCTACTAAGATTAGTAGATATATCTATTGCAAAACAAAGGCAGCATAGTTTTTACGTACTAATATTAAAGTTTTATGATGAGGCAGTGTAGGCTTCTCTATAAGGCTTAGAGTTTTCGATTAATTTTTCAATATTGTTGCGTTTCATGGTATAGAAATTTATCTTATCGTGTAAAGCAACCGATAGGCATGATATGAGTCAGATGATTCGTACAAATAACGATAAAGGTACCTTTGTCCAGTATCTAAAGCTGTATCGTTGAGTGAAGAAAAATATAGAGTGAATTTGTACTCTGTGTTGCGGAAAATAAATTATAATGTCTTACAGTAAGTCCCTTCATATAGTAAATAGCCTTCATATTTATTACTTTGTAAAGTATTTTTGATCATAGGCAATAAGAACATTTTGATAATGTCCAAAGCCAAGTAAAATTATACAAATTAATAACCCGAGATGTGTATTTTATCATCGATTGCAGCGCCCCTTAATTACTTATAGTTATTAGCAATAAGTTATATTTAAAAACCATCCTTGAAAACAAACAAATTAATTTTAACTGCATAACAATCCGCTATGACATTCGGAGATATTCAATACTCAAACATTTATTGAGATAAATGGTAACCAGACAAACAAATGTCAAACACTTTATGGACGATTAAATCATATATGATGAAAAGATGGCCTGTGTAAATGATGTGATAGAGATTCAGCACATAGTCTAGAAGAAATTCAATTCTTTCTTTAAAATAAAAGTAGGTACCTAAGTATTAGTTGGTAGAAAGAATAGACGAAGGTAGTTATTTAATTCCGTAAATTTAAGGAGTACATTAACTGAGGATAGATGCTTGGTAATTTTATGTAAGTGTTTTTGTTCGTGTATAAAGTACGTTGTCGTATTTCTACGCCAACTGTTCGCAAGATTGCATGCCACCGAGTCAGCTCCAGACGTCTGACTGGAAATTGAGACACCTGTAAATTGTATTTGAATTTTAAAACGATTATCCATCGTACTCGGCAGCCACTGACATTCAGGAGCAGGATAAGAAGAATTCCAAAATTTGTTCGGGAACTAAGATAGGCAAGAGTACCAATTAGAGGTATAACATCGATACGTTCGATACGTTCTCGGGCGAGCGGGCGGCTTATTCGTTGTAGTACCTGAACTCTTTCAGGATACTCTTGCATTCTTGGGATTTTCGGCCCCGAAATCTCCTTATTCTAATTTTTTTGGGTTTCAGATACAACAAATTTTCAATTTGTATTCTACATTTTGCTAACACAGACCAACAACGGAATGATGAAGGATTATGCTTAACTGTTTCAGATCCACCACCGCAAGGCCAGCCGCCCCCCTATTACGGGTACCCAGCGGCACCCGCACCCGCGCCAGTACCCGCACCCGCACCCTACGCATACATTCCAGCACCCGTGATGATGCCGATGCCCGTCTATCCCCCGCCCCCAAAACCACCCGCTCCAGAGCCCTCACAGCCGACCTACGTCACCAACTATATCTACCAGCAGCCGCCACAGCAACAAACTGCACCGCAGCCTATTCATGTCGTCGAAGGTCTAATATTTCTATTTGCTATCTGAACAGCCGTGGTTGGCCGACTTCCGATCCGAAGGCTGAAGTTTGAAACCAATTGCAAAATGGCAATGAAAAACGACTCATTTTGACACGCTTTATTCAATGTTTTGCTGATTCTAGTAAAACTGAGAGCCTTATCTCGATCTCATAGCCATTTTGCTAGACATTTCTGGTGTCTACAAGAGAGAGCTGAAAATTAAAATAGTAATTACACCTGAAATATTTTATTTGTTGTTTTTTTCAGATGTCATAGATTGGGTGGCCTCAAACCCTACATCAGCTCCCGCGTTGTCAAACCGCGCTTTTGTAGCAGGGAAGGAAGGATGGGACGGAAGCCCCTTGTGGGTGATCAGGGCCCACCACAGCGGCGAATTAGTGCCCGGCAAGCTGGCTGTAAAGCATCGCTCGGCTTTCATACCCCATGCGGGGAAAGAAGTTCCCGTTCACAACTTCGAGGTAAACATTTAAACAGCAAAATGGCTATGAACACGAGTCAATGGCAATAATTTTTTTAACTCCCGGCGCAAACAGAGGGTCGTTATAAGTATCAGTTATAAGTTTTTTTTCATAAGGTGTAGATTGTTTTTAGCTATGATTCAAGAAAATCTGTTTAACCGTTGGAAAATTTTCAGCTCTTTTGTCTGTTAACATTTATTTATGAAGCGTTTTATGGCAATGTGTTTTTCTGTAAAATTTAATATTACATTTCAGGTGCTGTGTGCACCAGCGCACGCGTTGCGCTGGCTACCGGCCAGCAATGGCGAAATCCCGGTGGGCAGTATTGTCGCCGGGAACACACATAACGCCGAGCCACTCTACATATCCAGGGTCAGGCATATCCGCTCCATTACTCCAGGAAAAGTGAGTTGCACAAGTTAATTAAGAAATAAAAAATGAGCGTCGAGCGTGATCGCGGACGGTGCTCATAAGAAAGGATTTCTAAACGGTTAACGAAACGTTAGCAGGAGAATAATAAAGTACATGGTATAGTCGTAAGAATTAGCAAGTTCATTAACAGGCCATATAACTCGTAAAACTACAAAGTAGTAAAACTGCTCGAAATAATAGTTCTTGAATCGCTGATGCAGTGTAGGAAGACCCGACGAACCGAGACATCTAAATGGTGGATGCAAGTAGCCGAAGATCGTTCGTCGTGGCACTCTTTGGGAAAATATATGTCCAGCAGTGACCTAGTCTGACGAAAATATTTGGGGAATAAGATGAAGCTAAATCCCGAAAGAAAATCATAATATTCGAGATGTGATATTACATGCCAATTTTTAATTTTCAGGTCCATCCAAGTCATCTTTGTGCCTATATTTCGTTTAATGGTGCTGAAATCCCATACAAGAATTATGAAGTTCTGTGCAAAATGAACCCGTGAACCCAAGGAACTACGTTTTGTACAAAAATTACCTAATATATTTTATTTTCATATTTTTAATTAAGCATTACAATTTCATTGATTTTATATACCTAACCTATAGAATAGAAAATTTTGGCGACCTCAATAATGCGGCAAGTAGCCGGCTGGATCGCAAGAGGTTGCGGGTTCGATTCCCAAATGTTCAGCAGATGTTTGTCCCAGTAGTTCCTCTGACCTTACAGATTTTGACGACCTCCGTGAAACATTGGGCAAAGGCCTACCAGACACTTACGATACAGAAAATACAATCACTCTTTAACGATAACAACATTGATATACAAAGCAAATGTGTTTACTGTTGAATATGTATGTTATTACATTTTAAGAAATTCGTCAAATATGTTTCATATTTACTTTTTCAATAGTCCTTATTTGGTGAGTTTCCCAGTCTACTGAAGCTGTGCTTAAGATTAAATTTGGGTATATAAAAATAAAAACATATACAACTGTCAAGTTGATATATACAAAAAATACAGATTAAAACGCTAGCTATCTACAGACCGTTGCAAACGATCTATAGATAGCTCAACAGATCCAGGTGACTACCAGACGGAAGTGTTCCCAAAATACTGGCCGCATTGCCACGCTGAATGGCAATGCTAGTGCGAATAATAAATAAAAATATATGATATATATAAAAATATTCTTTAAAATTATTTTACTAAAAACGGGATATTTACATAATTTGTGGGGTTGAATGTTTCCCGTTATTTCAGCACAGTTTCATGTACCATGATCAGGAGGAACTGAAGTCAGCGGGTGGATGTTAGTGGCAGATTTTACAATCTTTTATTTAACTTATTTTCTTATCATTATTTTCAGGGCAAGGTTCGGAAAAAGAAAGAATTTGAAAGATTTTGTTTAAAAAACTTACCAGTAAAGACGGAAATTTGAATGAACCGTGCTAAGCCAGGGTGGGTCACTAGTTATTAATAAATAAGTTATAAATAAATAATGCTGGACATTTTTCACACAGCATCATCTAGCCCCAAACTAAGCAAAGCTTGTATTATGGGAACTAAACGACTGTTAAACTACTTAAATCCTTTTTTTGTAAATACATACATATTATATATAGAAAACACCCAGACCCGAAACAAATATTTGTAGGTCATACAAAAATTTGTCCCGCGACGGGAATCGAACCCGCAACCTTCTGCGTCTCAAGCAGGCCTTGTGGTGCCCACAGCGCCACAGAGGTCGTCAGAACCTAGTGAACATAGAATAACATTTTTGGAAATAGTTAAAGTTCTTGGGACTGAGGGAACCAGTGTGGACAAAGGTTACGTGAACAATAAAAGTGATAAGAACCCTAGTAATTTATTGTTTATTACATAGTTCATCAGTTCAAGTTAAATGCTAGTGTTGTCATCTCGCCATGGGGCCTGGGGCATTATCGATCACCATTACTCCTCCGTCAGGGGGCTGGTGGAATTGGTCTTGGAATCCGGGACCAGCGTGTTCCACCACATGAACAGTGTGTCCTCCGTCGTCACAACAACTGCTGCACAACCCCATTTTCTATAGAAAACGGATAAAAATAATCTTAGGCAAAATGGTATTTTCACTGAAACTGATTTCTTACAGGCGGACGAGTAACGAATGAATAGTAATATAGTGACACGAAAACGAAAGTTGTTGATATCTCGCCTTACGCACTTCCTGATCGAAATCCCTAAAAGAAGATTCTCTTGCCACGATCAGTTTTCATTTTCCCAACTTGTGGGGAATATAGAAATAGCACTTTATTTCAGCGTTCGAACAAAAAACAAATAAATAAACAGAGTAGTTAATCAACTCAGTCCAAATTACTCGGCCTATTGGCATGAGTAGATTTTACCTCCTCAGCCAAAGAAAGTATATGCGTTCAGCGTAACTATGATGGCATACCTATTTTTAACGCTTAATAAAAAATTTATTCCTAACCACGATAGTTTGAGGAGTGTTTATTTGGTACGTTGTCTCATAATGTGGGTAGAATTTGGACGATTTATACTGATTTCAGCGTGCGAGTGGCTTGTCTGTTTTGATTATTCTACCCCCAGGGAGTCATTATGACGGTTTTTTTCTGACGCTGCCTAGATATATCGCCTGTGAAGCCAATTTGTATGAGAAAATCTTCCCAAATCTGTTAAAATGTATTACGAAAGTCAAAACAAAAAACCCTCATTACAGGTTATATAAAGATGTATAAAGTTTGTACTCACATGACAATGTATTCTTAGACAATCCGTAGAATATACTGATTTCCAATTTACAATATTTCATTAGGTAGGTTAGGACAGGCATGGATAAGATAATAATGAGTTTTACGAAGACCGAGTCGTCTTCTAGTAGTGTTATCGCATATCTATCGATAATGGTCTTATCTGTGAGTCACTAAGGACATATTTTCACACAAATATAATTTCGGACAAAAAGGCATGGAACTCAAATATAGGCAAATATCTATGAGTATAAGCACATTTTCATTAGTCATGTTCCTGTCTCTGCCATTAAACGTTTAAATGGCCCTGCCGGGCTTGCCTACATGCGAAAAATATAGTCTTTTTCTGTTACCTTACAGTCAGCGGCAAAAAACGACATCAAGGTTGATGGATGAGCAGAAGCTGAAAACAAATACGAGAATACAGACCAGAATTCCACTCTACAATATGTTTGAAGAGATTTTTTTTTGTGGAAGCACAAGTCGCTTATACAAAAAACTTCAACGCGGTACCTTACTAAGTTAAGTATAAAAGAGCTATTTTATTTTTCTGTTCTCTGTACAGTACTAAAGTCGGCCAAGTAAGAGTTGAACTCGCGCATTATAATTTCCGTACCATCTAACAATAAAAATATATAAATAAATGCATTTTCTAAGGTTTTTTGTATGAGAACCCCAATTGGGTTTTACCTTTTTGCTTTTGATATTTCTTGCCACGGTATAAAGTATTAATTCTATCAATAATGTACTTGGTAGTATCCGCGACTATTTTTCACAGGCGTCTTTTTAGTTAGAAATAGAAATGCAATTTTTTCAAGTGAGTTATTTTAATTTTTGTTTTGAAACAATTATGATTTTTGGTGACGATTATGTGTTTTCCAATGATAAATATTTTTTTTTTATATCTGGTAATGCGTATTTTTATGTCATCCCCGGGTGATAGCGAGATCCGGCACGGCGCTATGTGTGTGCATGTGCATGGGTCTTTATTAAGGTCTTTTTTAGGAAGGTTGTGTTCTATCGTTTGTCTACTCGTTCGTCTTGCGTTAAGTTTACTAAGATTTAAAATTGTCAGTAAATATTTTAAATAAAAACTACTTTTGAACCTTTAGATAATACAAATAATTAATTAGATTCCTTTACCTAATTAACTTATCTCTTCGTGGTTTCTTGGTAAATGCGATAAGTAATCGAATGGTCATTACAAAATCCAAGTATAGACTAGAACGTTTTGCTGTATAATTTTAATCAAAAGATGGATGTTGATAACTTGATAAAGGTGAAATGCACGACGTTTGGGCTTAGAGCTAAAAGGGTAATTGAACTGAATAAGAAATACTTATTAATACTCAACAAAACACTAATTTTTCTTAACTGTATAATAATATTATTGGGGATTTTTAATAAAACCAAATTTTAAAAAGGAAACTTACAAATCCCCTGGGCGATTTATTATTAGAATTTACAAAGAAAACAACTAAAACAATAAGTTAGCGGTAAAACAACAGGAACGCAATAAAATACGTCCGCACAGCGCAAAGTCTCGAAGAGAAGAAGAGAGCCTGCTTTTTTTTTTTTTTTTCTGAATCGACTTTAATGCTGCAGGGCCGCAGATAGCCTTGGTCAGCGTCACCGGACTACGGCGAGCGCAGAAGGCGCTCAGCCTGTAAAAAGTTAGGATGGGGCAACTAGCACAAGGGCACCACTTAGGTACGGACCTCGGCTTGGGCCGTTGCCAGAGGGGGTGGAATAGGAGAGAAATGCCCCGGTACATATCTGTACCGTGAGTAGGCGGAAGTGGGGACTCGTCGAGCCCGCCGGCGGGCTCGGTGTATCTGTGGAGTGTTTGCTCTGTCGGGACTTGATGACGTCACCACCGCGTTAGCGGTGCTGATGGGGGCATCGGGGTCACCAAGAACGTGTCTTGGTCTACGGAGGGTTTTCAACTCGGGTGACTCGATCGAGTAGTCGGGGATAGTGGAGATTAAGGGGTTCGGGTGGGATGAGGCCAGTTCATAATACCGCTGAGCAGCGGTTTTTATGAATTTGGCTATGGACTCGAGCTTGGTGTCTCGGTGGAGATCTATGTTGCGCGAATACCACGGCGCACCGGTGGCCTTGCGCAAGAAACGATTTTGGACAGCTTGGAGTTTTTTGACATGAATGGAGTGGCCGAAGGCCACTGCGGCATATGTCATAATAGGGCGGATGCACGTTTTGTAAAGTGTCACCTTATTTCTAAGGGACATTTTGCTCTTCGCACAGATGAGAGGGGAAAGGCGGCCAAGGATGAACTTGGCGCGGTTGCTCACTTTCGTAATGTGAGTGAAGAAGAATAGACGTCTATCAAGGATCACTCCTAAGTAACGGGCTGACTTAGCCCATGGGATGGGTTCGCCAAAGAGTGAGACCGTTCTTGTGGGCAAGCGGTTTCTCCGAGAAAAGAGCACTGCTGCACTTTTCGTTGGATTGACCTCTATGCGCCATTTACGGAACCATGCACTTAAGGTGTCGAGAGCGGCTTGCAGCTTTATGCGCACTCGATCAGAGTTCTTATCGGATGCGTATAAAGCTGTGTCGTCCGCGAAAAGGGCAAGTTCGACTTGATGAGTCCGAGGAATATCGCTGGTATACAGCGTGAACAGGAGAGGAGCAAGGACGGAGCCCTGAGGGACACCGGCTCTTATGGGTCTTGGGTCAGAAAGAGTACCTTCCACGCGATAGCGGAAGCTTCGATTGTGGAGATAGTCTCGTAAGATGAGCACGAGTCTGTCTGGCAATCCGAGTTGGAATAGCTTGTAGATCAAGCCATTGTGCCAGACTTTATCGAAAGCTTTCGCTACATCGAGGAAGATTGCACCTGTATCTGCAGGCCAGATAGCGTGCCTCTTGGATAGGATGTGCTCCGAAAACCGAACTGCTCGTCCGGGAGGAGCCTGAACTCGTTTACGTGGGACCAAAGACGATTCAGAAGGAGTCGTTCGTAAATCTTCCCCAGGGAACTGAGGAGACTGATAGGGCGGTAGCTGGAGGGTTCATTTGCACTTTTGCCGGGCTTACGGTTGCCGATGACGATGGCTTCCTTCCAGGCATTAGGAAATGAACACGAGGACATGGCTGCATTGAAGATGCTGACTAAGAGATAGATGAGGGGAACTGAGAACTGCTTGAGTACTCTGTTGCTGATGCCATCTGCACCAGGGGATTTCTTAGGGCGGAGATCCTTGATGATCGTCATTACCTCTGAAGCTTTGACAGGGGGCAGAGCTGGGGCAGAGGGGGGTAGGGAGATAAGGCGCGTGACTTCACTGTTCACCGTATCGAGGTGAGCAGGGTCAACGGGGTAGTGGCTAGGAGTGCATTGGGCTTCTAGGCTTTCAGCCAAGCAGTTGGCTTTATCCTTGTCATCGAATGCGGGAGGCTGATTGGGTCGGTTGAGGGGCGGCATCGTCGAGATCATGTCTGATTTCATAGACCGAGCCAGTTCCCAGTAAGCCAGGTGACTGGGTTCCATCCCTGAAAGTAGACTGTCCCATTGAAGTTGGCGGAGATCTTTAATGCGCCTCCGCACCTCGCGGTGTAGAGAGCGCATTTTGACTCTATTAAATTCGGTGGGCCAGCGGCTGTAATAGCGGGTAGCTGCGTTTGACTCCGTGATCAGGCGCCTCACATCATCTGGCAGGACCAGGCGGGGGTGAGCCACCACCGGGACCTGTTTCGATGATTCGCTAATAGCGTTTGTGATGTGACTGGTTAGAGAGTCAACCGCGATCGAGATATCACTAGGAGTCCTAATATCGTCGGGGATTTTATCTAAGTCGGGTGAATGTATAGACTTGAGAGCTTTCCCAAGTTTATGCCATTCTACCACAGTCTTAGTTGGAGGGGGAAGATCGGTGGGGGGGCCTAGATGTAATATTACAGGGCGGTGATCGGAAATAAGCTCGTGGTGAACTTCTATTGAAGATAACCGTAGGGCTACATTCTTTAGAAGTGCTATGTCGAGGACTTGGGGTGACTGCCCCGCGATTGCGGGGTAGCGGGTCTGGCACATTGGAGCGATAAGGTCGAAGTTGAGAGATTCGACAAGGTTATCGAGAATGACACCGTTTCGATTGTTTTGCGTACAATTCCAAAGGGTGTTTTTGCTGTTAAAATCGCCAGCCAGGATGACGGCGCTTCCTAGGTTGAGGAGGGCTTCGAGGTCGCTTTTGAGCAAGACTCTCGGTTGGGTAGGAGAAAGATAGCAGGATGCTATAATGATCGGTTGATGACCGGTCATCCCGAGTTGACAGATAGAGGCTTCTAAGTGAGTAAGCGGAGGGGGGTCAAGAGGGATGCAGTGCAGGGATCTCTTGAAATAAATGACAGTACCGCCTAAGGCGCTTGGTCTATCATTCCGGACCATTTGGTAGTTCGCAATCCTAGGATTGCGGGTTCCGGGTTTCAAGAAGGTCTCCTGCACTAGCATGATATCGACTTGGTGTTTGACTAGAAAGTCTTGGACAAGAGGACGTTGATGGGCAAGTCCGTTAGCGTTAAAAAACGCTAACTTGACGGAGCGGGGTTTTAACCTTTCCTTTTGTATAGACATACTAAAAGTCAAAGTTTTCAACGTAATTGACGATGTCCATGTGATCTGCAAGGATCATCATTCTTTCAAGGCCTGATTTGGCTTGTTTGAGTTTACACAGAACCATCTTGGCCTTGGTAAAGTCAATAAACTTGGAGTCGGGGGAAGCTAATTCGGGGACTAGGTCCGAATGGCTAACCATTTTGGAGCGAGAGCGAGAAGCGACTGCTGGAGCCGGGGCAGGGGCAGAGGGGGGGAGAGGTGCCTTTGCCTGAGGGGCACGGCTAGTGTAGGGTAGGGGCTTAGCCCATGCCGAGGTGGAAGGCATCGGTTTGCCCTGGGGGACTAATGCCACTTTGGATGTGACATTGGAGTATTGACGGGGGGGAGGGACACGATCGGGGGCCCGGCGGATCACCTTTTTGTTGGCTTTGGGTGCCATGGGACAGCCGCGATAGTTCGCGGTGTGACCCTGAGCACGGCAAAGCACACAACTCGGTGGCTCGGGGGTGTCGCGTGTGCGGGTGCAGTCAGCGGTGCCGTGGTCACCCAGGCACTTGACGCATCGCGGGCGGGCGTAACAATTTTTAGCTGAGTGCCCATAGAGTTGACATCTATGGCACTGGCTAGGGGAACCGTTACGATGTGGGGCCTCAATACGTAGTCCGGAGAGGCGGTTGACCGTCTTCAGGTTGAAGATGGCCTTACCTTCCGGCGAAAGGTCTAGTACGACTAGTACTAATTCATAAGGGACTTTGGTCTTGCCGCTGTACATGCGGTGGACTTCCCTGACGGGAAAATTCTGAGCCACAAGGTCGGCTTTAATTGAGTCCGTACTGTGTTCGGCGGGGAGTCCGCGGATCACAACACGGAGGAGGCGTTCATCCTCAAGAGCATAGGTGTGAAAGCCTATGGACTCTTGTCTGAGGATGGAGGTGAGGCGGCGGTGGTCGTTCGAGGTTTGCACCTGAACTTTGATACCGTCCTTGGTATTCTGGGCTTTGGTGAATTCGATCTTCTTGAGGACAAGAAGCTTCGAAACATTGTCCCATTTAGCCTTCTCGCGAAGGTAAATGGGAGGAGGGAGTCTCTCCTTTTTAGCCGCGTCTGAAGGAGCGGAAGGAGGAGAGAGGGGCGAGACCGGACGATCTGTTGCCGGAGGGACAGTCGTCTTAGCGGGCGGGGCTGAGTCGGACTTGGGAGACCGCTTCTTCTTCCTCTTACGGTCGACAACCGAGAACGGAGTGTCGTCCATAGAGTCCGAGTCGGAGGTTATCGGGCGAAGGTCGGGGTCGGTCTCCATCGCCGCGTCCGGAGAGAACGGGTGAGCGGGAGATGCGTCGGGAGACTCCGGAGAGTCGGGTAGTGGTGCGGCCTGAGGGGCCTGAGGGGCGGAGGCTGCCTGAAGGGCATTGCGAAGGGCTTCGGGATCGAACGTAAAAACAGAGGGATAAGCCTCGTTTAACGCACGAAGAAGATCGCAGATGGACTCGAGGGACAAATTGGAGATATCCATCTTCTCCCGGGGGGTGGCACCCGGGAGTGTGTAGGTGAGTGACCCTCCCGTCGGGTTAGACGGGAGGGGGTGAGGCCTCAGTGTCCTACCTAAATGGTGTGTCCCAACTGCTGCTCTTACGGAGCAGAAGGGGTGTGTCCTAACCGATATCTGGTGTCGGCGAGGGTAGACCCCAAGGCCGGTGGTACCAGACCCAGCCGGATTCTGCGTTCCTCAGAAGGAGGAAAGCAGGCACTCCGGGTCAGCGCCCAACCCAGTTCGTTGGCACTGTTAAGTATCCCTGGGTTGACCACTAAGCGTGGATTTGGACGTTTTTGTCAAATGAAACAAACAGAGAGGGTCGCCTTGAGAAAGGCAACGATCTCTGTGCTTGTAGAAGCACGACGTCACACAGCTTGAGCTGCGTCGGCGGCGGGCGTCGATGCGGCGAACAGGTAGTCGGATTGACTACCTGCGTGGCGGTTGGAGCGGGCTATCGGCGTGGGAGCCGGCGGCGGGCTTTGACGAGGCGAGCAGGTAGTCGGGATGACTACCTGCGTGGTGGTTGGAGCAGGTGACCGGCGCGGGGGCCGGCGGCGAGTTCCGGGCGGCTAGCAGGTAGCCGGGTCGGCGTACCTGGCAGGAGCGCAGAAGGGACGTGTTGCCGGCTCGGGATCCGGCAGTCGAGTGAAAACTCAAGAGAGCCTGCGTCACTCGCGCTGCTCTTTATACAGCCGGCAGGTCGCTCGCGCTGCCGGCTTTTCTGCAGATAGCTATCAATATCTATAAGCAAAACCAAACGAGTACGAAATAGGAGGAACAACCCTTCCTGCAAGGGTTTCCTGTAAGGTTGACGTCGCGTTGCATCACGCTGCTAATAGTATGCTTCGATAACTCGGAAACTAAATATATTGTATTTGAATCACATAGGCATTAAATACATAGGTATGCATAAGCATATTTTATAATCTATTATATTTTGCTGTAGTATGTTTATTCATAATATTATTTAAGGTAGTTTACACAAATTATAAAGAACACCCCTGGCGAAAATCCTATCCTATCCTACTTATATAAATCCTACTAATAATATTATAAACGTGAAAGTTTGTGAGGATGGATGTTTATTACTCAAATCAAATGTCCAGCATTATTTATTTACTCTTTCACGCAAAAACTACAGAACGGATTTTGATGAAACTTTGCAGTAATATAGCGTATACATCAGAATAACACATCCTCCCCATCCAAAGGTTGTCATTGTACTCGTACCTTTATCATATGTTTTATTTTGTTTATATCATAAAGTGTATTATTAAGTATTTTCATTCATTCATTTAAACGGTATTTCTTAAATGCTCTGTTCCAAACAACGAGTATGTTCCAGTTTGATTTAAAGAGGAGGAGAGAAGCTTCATCTTCTAAGTTTAGGCATAGAATTTTAAAAATTCAAACTGAAAATGAAATTGTATGTAAGACGTAAGTTAGTTTTGACACGAAAAATATATACTGACATGAATAATTAGTTAAAGTACGTACAAATCAAATTCTGTTCGTCTACCATTCATAAGACATTGCCTCCTCTCAACCCTGGTTTTATCAACAACTCTTCAACATTCAGTTTGTAATTAATATAAACTTTTTTGTAAATACATACAAGAAATAATAATAACGTCCGTTATATATATTATATTGCAGTCGTGAACGTAATTGTTTTGTAAATATGCAGCGCCTACAGCGCCTTATCTCGTTTATTTTTGTAGCTTGAAGCTCCGGAACCGGTATGCTATTTTTATTAATGATAGTTGGAATCTGCAACGTGGTTTTAGCTTCATTCAGTGTAAGTTGAGACAATTCGTATCCAGGATCATCAGCTCAAATTACAAGTTCCAATGAGTTCCATTGGACTAAAGTTAAAATTTTAGGGTCTGATTATGAAAAACTAGGACATAACTAATTTCTTCGGGCACAAGATTTTTAAGGATGTTTAAAGGTGAATGTCAAAAAATACGTCTTTACCATGTTATGAACACTGTAGAGGTTTAAAAATATATCAAAGGGCATTTTTATTGTCATTAATGTACTAATAATAGGATGACTAACATAGATATGTGGACATAGGATGACTAATATAAATAACAGCGGAAACGCTGTTTTCTTTTAGGTCTCAACGACTTTGTATTTCCTCTTTTAAGCAGAGAAGTGAAACTCTTTTTAAAATATCCATTTTTTTTATTTCTTAGTAGCTTCTTATAATTTTCATTGGTTTTGGCCAGTGTCCAGTTCAGTGCCAGTGGCAAGTTTCTTTAACTTTTAGCTATTACCAAGACGTATTTAGGAATATTTGGTGGAAAAAGTTGTACAAAAGTTTTTGTTAGTTGAATAAAAGGAGGGAATGTAGCCGGCAATATTCCATACAATCGTATTCCCCTATATTCTTCCTGAATTATGGTATAATTAATTGTTATTCAGTTATTCATCTAACAGTTATATTTTTATTTACAATAAAATTTGAGCAAATGAGCGGCACCAGTGCCACTGCGGATCTGCTGTCGATCGACAAGGTTACCATGGCCTCTTCTGTCGCTGTAGCGCGGACCGCCCGTCCCGCCACGCCAGCCTTAACGACATCATTCGTAGGGCCCTTTTTACTGTCAATGTGCTGGCCATCCTTAAGCCGAACGGTATTGCTCGAGACGATGGGAAGAGGTCTGAATGTCTTTAATTCCCTGGAGTCGTGGCAGGCTCTTGGTTTAGGAAGCGACTTGCGTGGATACGCTGGCGGCCTCTCACGTTTCGTTCACCTCCACCTCGTTTTCGTCAGCGAGCGCGGTGGCATCGGCAGCGGAAATCCTCAAGGGGCCGAAATACGCATCCAGTATTTTCTGCCTTTTGCAGTGGAATCCTTATGTCCCTAAGGCAATGATGCGTGGTTCCTTTTCAGGGAAATTTCGAAGCGGTTAATGGACAAAACCAATGACCAAAGGGTTGGCGCTTACCTCGGTCAGATAATTAGCATTACTATTCAACGAGGTAATGCCGCCAGCTAAAAACCGACTAAATGTGTGTCGGGCCACGCGCAGTGTAGGGTTCTGTAGTTGCCCGTCACAATATGCGGACTTAGAAGGTGGCTTTTTGGATTTACACAACTTCATCTAAGAAATTTTCAATGGAAATTGTACGAAATTTTCCTTTTTACCTCTCCATTTTATAAGTTGGTCGACTATTACTCGTTAACTTGTAAAGCCTACTTAGCTGTGATAGTTTTCCTATTAACTTCGTTATATATATATAACGAAGTTAAAAGGAAAACTATTACTACTGCCGTGAAATGTTCACATATCCAAAAACATCCGTTTAGCTGGTAGGGGAGGGACACTTGACTCTAACAAAAAATAGCACTTTAAAGCTTAATATTTCGCAAACGGATTCCTGAATCGAATAATAGTTTGTTACACACCCGCAATATTTTTGAACGACCTATACAAAATATCATCCCCACTTTGCGTGTAGAGGGTATAACCAAGCCAAATAACAGGTTTCTAGTACTTAAGAGTCTCTGAGATAAGCCGCTGACAGACAAAAAGACGGACAAGGCGAAATTATAAGGGTTTCTTGTTGACTACGGAACCCTTAAAATCTGTCAAGTTAAAGCGGAAAAAGGTAAACCTTTGCTTTTTCCGCTTTAACTTGACAGATTTTAAGGGTTCCGTGATTTGATTGCTAGGTATTATTGCTCGTTCAAAAGTGCAAAATCCATTTTCAAATTGGTTATCGCCTGTTTCCCCTGAAATAACGAAAATATTTCTAGAGCTCCCATAGGTATTACGGGCAACCCAATAACCATGTGCAAACATATTAAATCATGGCCTTATTTCATGTGTGAATAATGCCAATAAACGAATGATAAGGTAGTTACCATTCTTCCCTGTATTGAATAAATAAGACGTTTTAATGCTAACCTATCACATTTTTAACTTATATTTAAAAGGTTATTTATTACAGTTTAAAATACTTTTAACGTTGTGTCTAGAATATGAATAATTCTAAATAAGTAGGTAGGTACCAAAAGGAATATTATGCCTTTTCTAGATAGATCCTTAGATATTTGCTATTTCATAGTTATTGACAATTACTTATTGTATAGAAGAAGTTAATAATATAATATTTTATTTTAGGTGTAAAGACATTTAAGAAGTTGAAAGTTAAATACATATACAAATATTTTTCCTACATCTTATAATCCGAAAACAGGTAGGTACCTACTTCGATAAGTATGTAATTTATGTATTATTTATTTACTACGACATAGATTGCACACATGGATCAAACGAGTACTTATTCTGGTAAAAAAGTGTGTTATCTCTACTAAAGGTACTGCCTTAAATGTGCAATTGCGGCCGGTTTATTTGGGTACTGTGTGTGACATAATTTAGGCCATCTATCTGTAAGGCGGCGGTGGTTGGTTGACAACGATGGTGGTTGGCGGTGATGCTTTATTGTGGTGATGATGATGAACCACGTGTGTCTGCGGAGGGTCCCCGCAGCAGTCACAGCAAAGACACGGAATGCAACAACAGCAGCAAGGACGGCACGAGAAATTGCAGCCCATTCTGAAATGTTATAATTTATAAGACACTAAATGTCAAAAAACCGACTTCAGATAACGGGAAATTGATAAAAAGTTTTTCATAAAATTTATATGAGGTCATCCTTGAAGTATACCCTACCCATCCTACCAAATAATCATCAAAATCTGTTAAGATTGGCAAAGACATCAGGTAAAACATACACGACAAAAAAACATACAGTCGAATAGAGAACCTTCTCCCATTTTCGTCCTTTAAGTTGGTTAAAAAGTTGTCGATTGACTTACGTTAGATATTGGATAATTCATGAGGACTCACGATCGAATAATGAAACGCTTTTGGAAAGAAGGAAGATTCAGGATGTTTTGTACTTTGCCTTGATGTGTACCTAGTCAATCTCTAATAAACCGTGACGAATTCGTTTTTCAATAATTACAGTACTATCTAAGCTATTTAGTATTTATCTTCATAAGGCTTGATAATTAAATTATCAATAACCTTGTAAAAAACCAGCACGCACAAGGTTATGATTTAAAATTCTCAATTCACCGACTGTCTGCTGCCGATACAATGTCATTAGTCCATTCGGGTAGGAGCTGTCACTCTGTATTTTCCGGTTCGTGATCCCCTTGAGGTAGGTATAACCGACATGATCATAATTATCTAGAAAGCTACAGAAGGGCCATTCATGCAGCCTCATTAATAACTGATTAGAGGCTCTTACCAAACGAGCGGTCCCAACATTGGAAAATCATTGGCTTTTAATGATTATGATATTAAAATGTGCCCCGAACGTTCCACTTAAAGGAAGAATGTACTTTCATGAAGATCAGTTGATATTAGTCAGCCTCTGTATGCATCGTATTACAAGAGAAGTGAGCTTTTGTTAGCTTTTTGTGGCTTTAGTATCACTACGGTCGTCCCAGGCCTATTGTGATCGCCACTTGCTTTTCTTCGCCCATCAAGGGGCGTTCATAGTTCACCGCTCAGCCCTGCAGCTGTTAGAAACTGCAGGATCTTTTTGAGCGTGATGAGTTTTAGTTCATCTGGGCTGAGAATGTAGGCTACGCTTTTGTATCAGTGGTCCACACTCTCACAGTGAATCGCCCCTTCATCTGTTAGGAGAGTGTAATCCACACTCTCCTCACAGATGAATTCGATACCGTGACTATCGATCTAGCGTACCACATATAAAAGGATTTTCGTAACAGCGGCTTCGATACAACAGCTTTTCGAAAGGGTGTGCCACTTGATTTTTTTTTCACAACAGCGTGGCTCGTAACGACGGCATTCGAATCTACATATAAGACCCATTACACCATCTATCAAAACTACGTATATTTACTAGTACAAAAAAAAATAAGTCATTTGCGAGCTAGGTGTAGTAAAATTTCACGAATGGGAAATATGGCAGTGAGGTAATCGCGATGTGTTTTTGGTTTCACTCTGCCTCGTTGGTGGTACTTTTCTTTTTGTGTACGTGGCTACGTATCGTGCGAAGTGAATAAGCATTGCGGTGAATCAAGCAGAGATAATGTTATGAAGCACAGGATTGTCCACTAAATAATTACCTTAATCAGTTAGAGATACTCTTCATCTATACATAGGCTGTGGTGGTGGGTAGTAACCAGGTTGTGGGTACCCCTGTTGTGGGGGTGGGGGATAGCCTGGATAGCCGCCGTCGGGCGGTGGCGGGTATCCTGGATAGCCTCCGTCGGGCGGTGGGGGGTATCCGTAGTTAGGTGGTGGCGGCTGCTGCTCGACGACCACGGGTGCGTGGTGTATGTGCACCTCCTGTGGTTGTTGCTGGCCACAGGCGTTAGGGCACAGGCACGGAATTAGGCAACACGCGCTCAGCGCCAAGCAACAGGGATTGCAACAGACATCGCAATCACCGCACTCCATCGACAGACAAAGACCCATACCGCTTTGATGTTTTAACTAAAATCGACATAAATACTGTTACTCCTGCCTTTGTAGCAATGCTTATCAGATAAGTTATGTGTACGCTATTCGCACCTTTACACTGATTCGGTTAAGTGCGAAATTCACTTGTGGTGTTATTGTTTTATCAGAGATAAAAGTCTGTTATCATAGAACTGCGGGATTTTATCAGCTTGATAGCCGTTTAGTCATTGCATTTATGATATTCTGTTGATCGGGTTTTTTTAATGATAGGTATCACCTATCTGGTAGGAAAATAAAAATAAACAATAAACTAAGCACATATGAAATGATAGTTATGTTCGTCATGTTGTTTGTTAGCAAGAAATATCCAATGATCCATACTTTCGCTTTTATCATATTAGTGAGATTGTGCCCAAAACAAAGAATGCAGACAAACAAATATTGAAGGCGCAAGAGTTTTCAAATAGCAACTAAGTCCCCCATTTTTCAGAAATTATCAATATTTGTGCACAAAAACATTGTATATCGTAGAACATAGGTATCTTGGGTTTGATTACTTACCTACTTCATTCTGTCTATTTATTTTAGACCACGGTCCTTGAATCATCTGTACTTATAAATACCTATCAGGTGACTATGGATACCTAGAACCTGTTAATTTTAAAACAAAATCTATTCAATGGAGAAAATGTGTCCCAAATTCAGCTGGATTCAAGCTTCACTGAGCTGAATCGAAAGTGCCTAATGAATTCGAACTCAGTGTCATTCGATTCATAGCGGAGTTGGTCAATGCACTGCCGATAAGAGGTAAAAATGTTGCCTCGAGCTCCTCTGAATCGGAGTTTTGCAATTTAAACTAATATTAAAATTTAAACAATTAAAATTAAAGTCTAGGAAACATTATACTGTCTACCGTTCAAACCAAACAAAAATAAAAAAAGCCTAGAAACACAAATAACAGACAAAGTGAGACAGTGAGATAAGGTAAATGTGCCAGTTTCGTACAAACGCGAAATAGTCACATACATCATTCTGATCATACAGTCCCTGTATCGTGGGTATCAGGAACTAGAGATAACATGATACCACAAAACCCAGACCCAAAATCAAAATATCTTTAGAAGATTAGGGGGAATCGAAACCACACCTTTCGCGTTTGATCCGGCTTTTCGCCCGCCACGCCATCAGGTATTTTGGGATTAATCGTATATTGCGATGTAGAGTATTTTTTTCAGTATTACTTTTTCTAAACACCACTAAACGACGTTGACCTGAGTGCAAAACAGAATAATAATGTTTTACATACATACATACATACATATATTCACGCCTGTTTCCCGGAGGGGTAGGCAGAGACCAAGGATTTCCACTTGCTACGATCCTGGCATACCTCTTTCGCTTCATTCATCCTCATCACATTCTTCATACAGGCTCGGCGGTTTAGTGTACTTCTGACCTGGCCTTTCTTTAAAATGTCTCCAATTTGGTCAGAGTACGTTCGCCGAGGCCTTCCTCTACCAACTATCCCATTCACGCTCGCCTTGTATACATGTTTTGTTAATCTACTTTCGTCCATCCTTTCTATATGCCCAAACCATCTCAATATACCTTTCTCAACTCTCGTTACTACATCTTCATTCACTCCACACTGCTCTCTTAGCACGCTGTTCCTCACTCTATCACTCAAAGTTACACCATACATACTTCTCAAAGCTCTCAAAGCATGTTTTATGTAAATTAAACATTATGGATTAGGCATGAAACGCCTTTTTATCTTTTTTTTCCTGTAGCGTTTTTGGCTAAACTATTGAGGTGATTTACGGATTGTTGTTTAGTTTTCAACGAAATCGATACTTATCAATAGCTAAAAATGTAAAGAAATAACCTTGATTCACATATTGATAAAAATATTTAGTCAGAATGTTACTTAGGTACCAAGATGGTTTAGTTCCTAATATTTAGGTACATAGTGTACATTATCATAATAAATAGTTATTAGTAGGTACTACGTAGTATAAATAAACAAACAATTAATATAATAAATAAACACAATACAGTCCGGACCTCAAACTAGGATTTCCTGAACTATGAGTAATATAGTTCCACAACACCCAGACCCAAAATAGATATCTGCATAACATGCAAACATTGTCCCGCAGCGGGAATCGAACCCACACCTCTTGCGCTTCAGCCGGCTACTCGCACGCCGCTCCACCAAGATCGCCATAATTATGATGAGTAAGGGATAGTGGAGATTTTACATTCAAACCTGTCTGGTTTAGGGTAAAACTCTTCCGAAACAATATGATACCAGTTATATACATACTTACTTACCAAGTAGATGTTACATAAAGTAATTAGGTGGAGGTATGTAAGGACGTCATCTCATTGTCTCTACATAACACAATAACATTCTATTTCAAATGGAAAATAACAGCAAAAACAAGTTACATTTACTTAATTAGTGGACAACCAATGCATTAGTAAAATTTTGAAAGCGTTATTAGTCAAAAACACAGACTAAACTCCACAACCGATAAATAACATTGAAACCTTACCTTATTTGAAATTGCACTTCGCACACAACCTTTTAAACGCAGCACTTAAGAAAAGTGACAGCAAAAGGCTGCGATTTGTCATAGAATTGTATCGCGGGGAAAACTGAAAACAGGTGACTCGACCGCTTGCGGACTAAATTCTAACGAATAGTGTGACATTCATATCCTTCTCGCTCTGCATTACATTTTAAAAAGAAAAGGACAGCACTACTACTATGATGCATCACCTTGCGAAAATGAGAGCAAACTAGTCGACTCTAGAGTACCTAGGAACTCAATACCTAGAGCACGCAAAGGCGTAACCTTATTGTTATATATATAAGTAAAAATTAACCTAATTTTAAAAAAAAACTCAACTCAACTCAATCTCACTTTTGTATTTTGGTATTTTCAGTCAACAAAATGTCGCCCACTCGAATTATCTTTAACATATTTCCTCGACTGAGTCTAGTATAGTATTATAATATCTGTGACAGAGTGAAACACATTTTTACATTTTGTTGTGTTTGATAAAGATATATTTTCAAAACGTTTTGATGACAGAGCGTACAATTACCTATCACAGAAGTATGTCTACTTATAAGGAATGCACGGAAACCCTTGGAAGCATTATGACGATGTCGAATTTCTAAAACGATACCGCTTTAGAGACTGTTTATTTTGCGTCCATTGTTTGTTGATAACAATGGTGACTCAAATCATACTCATTTGAGTTATGTAAGGCTCCTCGAAAAGTTCTACCGCCCATGGGACGAAGACGCACGAGCCTTATATTAATGGCTCGTGCGTCTTCGTCCTTCATGAACATTTAAATATTAAACAATGGTAATTCTTACTTACTACGTAGGTAGTAAGTAGTAGTACGTAGGTAGTAGGTAGTAGAACGTAAGTAGTATGTATAAATTAACCTTATGGAGGTAAGTATATATAAAATATTATAATAATAATAATATAAGTGTTTGCATCTATTACTTTATTTCAAAAAGTAAATTTCTTCTAGCTAGTCTACCAAAGATACAGTTAGGTTACAGAAAACATTAGATGTTTTCGATCTTAAAAAAATGTACAATAAACACATTTTTTTAAACACATCCTATGTACCTAGGTATGCAACAGACTACACCTACTAAACAGACTTAGGTACTTCGTGTTTCACCAAAATAATAGAGCTCTAGCATGTCTAGAACTATATTAAAGTTCTAAGGACCCATAGAGATTACAAAAATGTATGTATAGGTAAGCAGTCGAATGAACCATTCTATAAACGTGTTCCATATCGTGTTGCGATATTTTTGGTGCTATTTTTTGGTAAATGGTGCAACAGAATCGATCTACACAACTATCCATAGATCCGTTAAATAGAAAGTGTTACTGACCGTTTACCTAATCATAATATAGTAGGTACACAATTGTCGGCATGTTTCTATTTCTATATTGATTTACAAAATAAGTCTCTAAAAATACCTTTTTAATTTAATTTACCTTTACCTATATTTGTGATAAAGTTATCCACTCGATAGACTGATGATATCTCAAAAATTACTGGAAGTCTGTGGCTCAAGATCGTCATAACACTGAACGTCTACAGGCTGTTGATACTGATGATATCATAAAGTTGCGTTCTAACGAAGCTACTCACGAAACTTTATTATAAAATAAGTATAGCAAATTGTCATTTGTTTTTCGCCGAGAAGGAAGTAGGTAGGTACTACAACATAAATAAGCTTGGTACAAACTGTTTATTTTTGAGAATAAACAAGAAATGTTGGTAGGTACTGAAGCTGAACGAAACATTGAGTCAGACAGGCGTTTCAATTCATGGTTACGGTGAGGTTGTGCGCAAGGCCATAATTTATCTGCCTACACTTTTAAACAGACAGATGAATTTTTAACACTACTTTATGCGTATTTATAACTTACCGACGGGTTATCTTTATCTATGCAAGTTAAAACAGGAAAAGTACCTACCTACCTATTTATCCTTCCTTCAAATATTTTAAATGCTAAAGTAGGAGTACGTATGGAGGTTCAAATATTTGCATGTTTGCTGGAGGACCTTCGAAACGGCTGAACGAATTTGAAAATTTTAATACCTTCTTAGTTTGTGACGTAGAATAATACTAGGCTATGTTTTACCTATGTCGGTACCACATGGGCGTATCAGGGGCTAGTAGGTACCGTCATAATACTGTGGACAATGTTGCTGGAATTATGCACTAGATCTGTAGATGTATCTTGATTGGTCAAGAGCGTGTAATAATAATGATGTTGGTAATGACGTGATTTCCATAGTAGTCTTTCTCAGTGAAAATATTAAAAAACAAATGAAAATGCCTCGCTACCTACTCTACCACACCTTGATTAATTCGGTAGGTAGATAATTACTTTAATCAAGATTTAACATTCAAAAGCCACTGTCTCAAAAATCAGTCTCTGATATTGCACCTACCTGTCAGATTTAATAAACAGCAAACAATCTGAAAATCTTATCACATAAGTACATAACTACGTCACACCCAATCAATGCCATACGTTAGCTCACTTTGTTCGGATAAGCAGACGATGCGGCACAAAAATGTGAACAATAAAAATAAATTATGAGTGCAGAAGAATATTTAATTTTAGGAGCCGCAACAGCAGACTCTATCACTTTCATTAAGAAATCATCGAGAGCCGAAGAGCAAGAAGAGACTAGCCGACATCGAAGGAAACGCTACGATGTCGAGGAAGAAGAGAGAAAAAAGAAGCAATCTTTACTACGCAGATTCCCGAGCTTTCAATCAGCGCTGAGACCCAATTTCAGAAAAATCACGACCAGCTTTCGCAAACTTAGCTGTTTGAAAAGGAATGACGATGAAGAAATACCTATTTTGGAGATTCCGAATCGGCACAAGAGCATAGATATCGGTGTAGGGCTGGCTCGTAGAGTTTCCTTGTTTTTGTTTACAAAGCGAACCGTGTGCGTACACCCTTATCATCCGTATACCCCGGAACAGACCACAAGAAAAATACATATGGGTTTCGACGATAAATGAAGAAACGAATAGCTTAATAGGTGCTTGTGTAATCGAGATCTTAAACAAAACTAAATTATACTTCAAGTGCGAAAGTGTGATAGATGCAGTCTAGTGAAAATAACCGACAGTGCTTCGAATAATTTTGTACTTGGCTTTAATTTACCAAAGGTGTTAGTAAGATTTTTTCAAAAATAAATAAAGTTTGGGTATTTTTTACAATAGTGTGTTTGCATAGCGCGTTGATGTCTTTTGTATGTACAATACCTATTATGTGCCGATTAAAACTGCTGGAAGGATAGTTTAGTTAGTATTTCCAAAGCTGATTTTGCATCTAAAATAACGTAGATAGCAGATTGTGCAAGTCAATTAGTCTTTCTGTTCCTCCATATAAGTGCTGCATTGTTATCCTTGACACAGTAATTGTTACTGACCAAAAACTCATTCTTCGGTAACGCGTCAATATGCTTCGACCTATACAATGTCTGATCAAATTATACTTGTTTGGTTTTATATATCAGGCGAATGGCAAGACTTTTGCCACCTGCGAGTTAGTGATGGAACTCATCAAGCAAGGCTTTCCTGAACATCAACTGAGCATCTGTAAGTTAATTTTAACTTATTTCAATCCAAAGCTACAACAGTGCGAGGATAAAAGTTATGCGCTTCAGAAATCTCAAACGTTTTTGAGCCACTTCCATTCACCGACTTCCAACCTTTGATTTGTCATTAGTCCATCGGGTGGGGGGCCTTTCTACACTACCTCGTCCTTTCACACAGCATCATCTAGCCCCAAACTAAGCAGAGCTTGTATTATAGGAACTAGGTACATGACTGATAAACTAATTATATATATATTTATTTCTGTAAATACATACATATTATGTATAGAAAACACCCAGCCCCGAGGCAAATATTTGCAGATCATACAAACATTAGTGCCGCGGCGGGAATCGAACCCGCAATCTATTGTACTACAGACGTCGTCAAAAGACCACCACAGAGGGAAGAAAGGTTCTCATAGCTATCCCGAAGTAGACGACGCGACGTCGCAATGAAGGAAGGCCCGACCACCCGATGGACCGATGAGCAGTGGACTCCTACAGGCTGATTATGAAAAGTAACCGGATTTCTTTTAGGGATGTGTCTAATAGAGGCCGAGAGCTCCATGCGTACTGAAGTAGTAGGCGGGCCCGATGCGGACGGCTCATTTGATTACGGACTCTTTCAAATAAACGACCGGTACTGGTGCAATACCGGTGATCGTCCTGGGAAGGGTTGCAACGTCACGTGTAGTGGTAAGAAGTACATAGAGAAGGTACTACGACAAATGGTATACGCCACGGGGGAACTGGGGGCGATAGAAACTCAAACCGTTCAAGGGTTCAAGCACAATATGAAAGTGCACTGAGTTTCAGCCCCCCGTTAACCGAAAATAGACGAAGATTGCCGAGGCGCATACTTTTGTCGTAGTAGTTACTTTACGAATAAAATTAATAATAAAATAAATAAAATTAGTAACAATACATAGTCAGCCTACCCACGACACAGGATTCCCAGTATCGTGGGTATCAGGAAGTGCAGGTACTGCGGTACCACAATATCCAGACCCGGAAGTACTATCGGTGGAATAATAAGACAACTCCTGAAAACTGAGAGCAGTTATCAACAGCCTCTACGTTAAAACTACCTCTACATTAAAGACATGCTCAATATACCTATATATCTAATTGTTTTAGTATAAGTCCCGCTTTTTTAAATGCTAGGAGGTACGAGAGGAGACTTCAAATGAACAACCACCAAATTGTTAAAATTCGTGATTTTCATTACAATAGAACGATTGTATAAAAACCACATTACAACCAATTATTAAGCCGTTTTAGAGAAACAGACAGACAAACACCAACATTGATAAGATATGAAGACTCGTTGGCGCGGCTGGCGAGTAGCTGTGACGAAAGAGGTGCGGGATCGATTCACGCTGCGCGACAAATGTTTACATGTTCTGCATATATTTGTTCCGATTTTGGGTGCTGTGGTACCACGTACTAGTTCTTGACACCCACGACGACGCAGCGATTCCTAGCGGACTATGAAGTTATGTCGGTTGGGCATTTATTAATTATACTTTACGTTTTTCTTGTGTTTAACAGATCTGTTGACTGCTAACATCACATTAGCTTCGCAGTGCGCGAAGAAGATCCACAAACAGCAAGGGTTTGGAGCCTGGCTCGGCTGGAGGCAAAAATGCAGGGGCAAGAAACAAGACGTCTATTGCTGATCTCCAATTTTATTGCAGGAAAGCCACTATAATATACATAATAGTTAACATTACAACTAAAAGTGAAATACTGTGAGTAGCTTGTAATTTGCTGTTTTCATTCGTAAGATCTACCTCAGATAGATAAATCTAGGTTTGCCATCCGTCCGGGTTTCCCCGATTTTATCCTAGTTTAGAAGGCGTCCGGAGAACGCCCGTGCGGGGTTTCATTTGTAGCCCGGGTTTAAGGCTGCTGAAACATCTACCGAAAATACGCGACTGAGTATCTTTTAAAAACACTGTTGAATATGCCCGGGTATAAAGCTCCCAAAATCGGGTGTTTTCACACTGCCAAATCTGCCAACCAGGTCAGGTTGGCAGAGTTTAGAGATGGCAACCCTAGATAGATCTAACTCTTTATCGTGCATAACACCATTTCCATTTTATAATACAACACACAAAACATAACTAAATAAACAAAAGAAATGTAAGCATAATGTGGTGTAAAATAAAGTTACCTAACTATTAACTAATTCTGCTCATTAATTAATTAGTTATGCCACTGGTTATTTCTTGGTGACTCTGAAGTAGGGTTCAAAACATGGTGATGATCTTCGTGTTTAATTTGACAATTAGGCTTCGTATGGCCTTTTATTGAAGGACTTTTCCTTTTAATCGCTTTTCTATAGGAATTAATTTAAATACATTTTATACATGAAAACAATATAAAATTATATATTTTTATATTATTATTATTTTTTGTAGCAGGGATACAATTTGTTATATATTTTTCAATAATATGTCAACATAATTAATTAAAATGTAAATAAAAATGAGTGTACATGGAACTTTTATAAAGCTCATCCATTTATGGCTCGCCCAGGTATAAATTTCGAGAAAATAACAAAATTAAGCCAAGAAGACGTTTTAATCTTTATAGAGATGTCACCAAAGTGGTCCACAACTTTTATTAGTTTGACAATACATAAGTAAGTCTATGAACAGATATTATAAGTAGTCATGTATCAAGAAAGCAGAGATTACAAAGATAAGTATTATACATTATTTTGTCATGGTAGGTAACTATATTCTGAGGTAGGTATATAAAAACTTATATTAGAAAACCATTGTCAAATTATTCATATTGTAAAAACGGGAAGTGCACGGCGCGACGCGGAAGGAGAAAGTCGCTACCACTCACCCTGATGAAGACTCTCGGAATGAGTCGAAACTTAGTCGGTGCCTTCACCGATAGTGCAGTACGTGAAAATTCCCATTTTTACAATGTGAATAGTCAAGGTCACGATAGTTTTTGGAATAACATTGTCAAATTTCTCCACAGCTGTGCTTTAATTTAGTTTACCGTAACTGTCGATGGAGTAGTAATCTTCACAAAAATACTATAAAATCAACTTACATACAAATAAATAACTAAAATAAAATAATACTAAAACAGTGTCAATCTGCAATACAATTATCTACCTAAATCCTTGGGAACGAAATACATGGAACTTTAAAATAAATAAACGTTAGCAAGTACATAAAACAGAAGACAGTAATTGTTTCCGCCACTTTTTTAGGTGGTAGATAAATTTAAGATTGCGGTTTACAAAGAAATCGGCATACGAATGGCGTTTTGAAAATTTGCGTTTTTACAAAATCTGCCAGAATAAACGCCACTGATCGATAACAATCAAGGTAAATTACAAGTCAAGAAAGTTGCCCTACTATAAAAAAACAGTAAGCTAAAACAGTATTCAAAGCTCGAAAAAGGCGATATTTTATTGAAGTACGAAATTTTTTAAGTTTTACCTTGACAAATTTGCGTTAGCGTGAAAGGAAAAGTAAGCGTTAGGTATTTTGTCTAGATCAAGTACTGTTGGTACTGGTAGGAGTTAATTTTCGTCTAGGAGATTGGGATAGGTTTTTTCCACAAAGACAAAACCGTTGTCTTATTTTTCCTTTCCGTCACACGAAAGAGACTGAAGTATTACTGGTGTACATTTTATGCTAAGCATGCTGGGAGCTGTACTCCCAAAAAGGCATCATATCAAATGAACAAAACTGAAGATTGAGATTTTTTTAAATATTAATTTAATTTTACTTGTTAACTCTTTTGGTTTTTAGAGTTGCTACTTCAATTGCATTCATCAATGTTGCTCTGAAAAAAATAAAATATTTAATCAGTTTAGTTGACATTACAGTTGAGTAAAAAACATACACGCTCATTGCTTTAATCCCATGACGGATATGCTCAGATACTCGCAGATCGTTGATTGTTGATCGTCTAATCTTCATATTTGGCACGTGCCGACTTGGTGCATATTAGTTAGCATTCCACGTAACACGTTGCAAGCCCATCACCTCGCTACTTCATTGGAACAGTAAACAAATGGCACATGACTTGGAACTTTGATGCCAGTGTATGCTAGTTGACATGCCAGTTTCTTCACGATGTTTTCCTTCACCGTTGTGAACACATGCGCACATAAATTTTCAGAGGAAAAAATCCATCAGTGCACGGCCGGGTTCAAAACCACGACCACAAACCTTCGGATTGGAAGTTGGTGTACAGCCCACTAGGCGAGTTAAAACTAGCCACCTAAGCGATCTCGCGATGTACGAGCCTCTTGGATCCCATAGTTCAAAAACTCTCCTAACGATAAAGCATTATTCGAACTTTAAAATTAATTAAACTGTGATATTTAAGGTCTCGTCGCTCGCTCAGTCATTTAAAAGCTTGTAAGAATTGTTTTACCTCAACTGTCCATGTTCAAGGGCACTCACACCACAAATAGTAGACCCTCCTGGCGAGCAAACTTCGTCCTTCAAAAGGCCAGGGTGTTTTCCGGTTTGCAATACCATCTGACCGCTGCCAACTAGCAATAAAGATGCGAACTTAAGGGCTTGAGCCCTCGGAACACCCTGTTTCACTGCACCATCTGCAAGGGCTTCTATCACAATATACATCTGAAACAAACATTTTCATTTCATTTTCAAAATCTGAGGAAAATTTAAAGCTGGGTACAACAATAACAGATATCCAGTGTAGAATATGTCTGGATAGATCAGTGCATATTATTATAATTAGCAGACTTGAGAGTTTATAAGAACAATAGATTTGGGATTGGTGGGAATGACCCAAAATTAGTGGCAGCAATGATACATTATATGTCTTAACAATAGCTATTTCAATTGGTTTTGTCACATAAGTTTAGTTTATAAAGCTAAGTAATGTTTGTTAGTTATACATTCCCATGTAAGTGAATTATAAATTAACCAGAACAATGATTTTGTTTGATTGTCTAATAATCCTTTCTTACGTTTGATTAGCTTTGTCTCATCTTGATAAGTGTCATTTCAAATTCAACAGTAGAAAACAAAATACCATTTAGCTAAACAAATGCATAAAAATCTTAGTATGTAAAAATTAGCAACAGTCATGTGACATTTTCACAGCTTATGTCATTTCCATACAATTTATTTTTTCCGCAGGCATTAACACCAACAGAAAGTGGTATTTATCTAGACCCCTGGGTGCCCCTTGAGGGTAACGAGGTTGTGTGGGGTGTCTAAAACCCCTGATATTTTTCTACTCCTTTGTATCTCGCAAGTCAGAAACCATACCACTTATTTAAATAATATATATTTGTGTTATCTATCCACAGTTCTGAAGATAGGATTTGTGATTTGAACATCGCGACGACTCAGTATGTGGCCTACTACTAGTTATATTAGATATGTGTATGGGTGTGTGTAACAGAAACTGTGTGGATGGATAAGTATTTTCTTCCCAGGCACACAGATTTGATATACTTAAATGGGACTATTATTTCTTTTACCAAGAACCGCAAAATAAATGAATAATGGTAGACACATTTCCAACCATGTTCTATTCAATGATGGCTCCCATATGATCATCTTGTGATGATTCACTCTTTCATATGGCTAATCTATAGAATGATTCAAGTAAATAAAGTGCCCAAGATGTGTCCGGACATGCTGTGATATAAGTGATCCTGATCAGTAAGCATGATCCTGAGGTTGCCTAATAAATCCTACAGTAAAACATGGAAACTTTATATTATGTCATACTTACAAATGCAGGCCCACAGGCAGTTAATACTCCTAGAGTGTCCATAGATGATTCAGGGACCTTTTCACAAACGCTGGAACTGCTCAAGAGATTTTCTAATGTCTTACAATCTTCTGAAACGACTCCTTCTCCAGGAGTGTACAGGCAAATACCCTGTCCTATGGTCATAGGAGTGTTGGGCATGATTCTTATGATCTTGATATATGAACCTAATGGATCCAATACCTGGAAAGTTAAAAAAAAATTACAATTAGTTGCAAAGAAGCATACAACCTACCTGATGGTAAGCAGTTACCATAAAATATGGATGCTTGTAACACCAGAGGTGTCACTCGCGCATTGACCTTGAGTCATTTGCTTATTAAAAATAATATATTAACTATGTATTACATTATTATTAACTATGAATAGAATTATAGACAGTTTTATTCAGGACTTTTTCAACTGTCATTTTTGAATTAAAGATAGTTATTGAATGATGTTTGTGTACTTTTCTCGATAAATATTTTATTAATCTGTATTTAGCATTTTACACAGGCTTACACCTGGAACCTTTACAGGCTATTGGAGATGAAAACTATTGGAAAATTGTATGAAAGATTGTGGGAGTACATGCTACATAGAAAGAATGCTGAAATCTGAAATTAAGTGGTGCCACATCATTATTATAATTATCATCTGCCCACTTTGCCACAGGAGCCAGAGGATTTATAATTTACAAGCCTTTGGCCACAGTTTCACCCCTATGGTATCCACAAAAAATGTGTTTTTCTAAGATATGAACTACACCTGTTAAGTTTCATCCAATGTTACAGAGATTAACAATAAATACCCAAACTTTCACATTTATAATATTAGTGGGATTTAATAGTTAGTGTTCCAATAGGCAGCAATGGGCTTGCAACCTGTCATGTGGAATGCTAACTACTTACAAAACAGGAGCATGTGCCAAATGTAATGTCTTCTGATTACCCTCTACTTGGTATCCTCAAAGATCTACGAACTGAGTATGTATCTCATGTTTGTTTTTATGAAACAGGGTATGTTCACCAGTTCACTGACTACATCCTATACTAGACCTTTTGACGCATCTTTACTAGATAAAAGCAAAAAATTGTGGTTATATATAACCAACACTTTTTTTTGCTTTCTTAAGTTGACTACACTAAGTGATCTAGAACAACAAACCTACTTTATATTTAAAATATGACCTGCCTTTTTTAAACTAGTTAAATTAACACCAGCCAGCATGGAAACAAACAAGATAGGTTTATTTGGACATTTGCATCCATTGATTGCCTCATCCAACATTGATGGCTTGATACCTAATATTACTATGTCACACTCTCTGAGCAGTTCAGCATTATCAGTAGTAACTTGAGTTCCCATTTCCCTCCAATGCTCAAGACTTTGAAGACGAGGTCCAGATACCCATATCTTTGAAGGAGAGTGAGCTTCTGAAAGTTGATTTCAATTTAAGTGGGCATAACAATCGTCAAGGTTGCGAACTTTTCGTAGTTTCTGTGAACCAATTATAATAACTTATTTTATAAATAGTATAGTATGCCTTAACAGCTTTTAGAGCCATATGTAGCTCAATCAATCATCATCATAAACATGCCTTACATCCGAAACATAACACTCACCTTTTTGTATTATTCCTTTCACTATAGCAGTTGACATATTTCCACCACCAATAAATCCTAAATTGAAAGCCATATTAATTTTAAGAGAGATATTGGTTGGATTGATGAGATGAGACACCTGCCTCAATGTGACAAAAATAGAAAATTCTGAAAATAATATTTTTATTATTTTTCTTTGGTTATTGTGGGAGCACACATTTTTAATCTGTGATTGACGTTTGCGATGCGATTTGAAGTTTCTAGAGATGCGGTAATACAAAAATCGTGTGATAAAAAAACAATTAAAATATCGTTTTAACTTTTACTACCGAAAGAATCAGCACAAAATAATAATGACATTAGATCAAAAATGGTCTCATATCAGAAATCGTTGCTCTGTAGATTTAATAAAAACAGAATGGAAATTTCGCTCAACGTGAGCATGCCTTGTTATATCAAATATAAAGCAAATTAATATAAATAAATAAGTATAAAGCAAACCGGACAAGTGCGATTCTGACTCGCGCGCCAAGGGTTTCGTATAAGTTTGAAACATAGATCCTCCATCTCAAGGATCGCACAAGTTTTAAATTATGTAATATTGCTCTAACGAAAAGATAAGTCTGATTAAAAGATAAACTTAACTTTGTAGTTGAATAAATGTTTACTCATACATCGTTTTACGACACGGTATATTCTCGAACTGCAAGTGTAAGTTTGCACTATAGTGGCACTGGTAATTGACAAGGATGCAGTTATGGACACATTAATTAACTTTTAGTTTAGGTTTTAAAATAAGGGCAGGGATAGGTTTCCAAAAATGGGAACAGCCACAGTTGAAAGATAATACTTCTATTCATGGCTTTGCAAGTCATATTTGATGTAAGACGTTTCAATAAAAAAAAGAGTGAATTGAAGAAAGTTGCGACCCACTGTTCTTCAAAATAATAGGGATTTTTGTGGATAAAAGAGGTAAGTTTATAATTTCTTTAATTTTTATATTTCTTTATTGCTATATTTTTTGCTATGATTTTATGGAAAACATATTATATTAAACACATCATTTTGAAAGAAGATAAACGCTGAGGTAATTCGAAACCATTTTAGAGGGGGATGTCCATATCCGGTGAGTTTTTTTTTATAATCATGAGTTATCTAATCTAATTAGCCTGTCTAATCCCACTGCAGGGCCTCCCTTCTCTTTTTCCACTCTTCGCGGTCATGTGAGTCAATTGACCAGGATATCAAAAATGTGTCGAGTTCGTCGCGCTACCTTCGCCTGGGCCGACCCCGTGGCTGTGTCACGAGAGTTAGAGAAAACAAAAAATAATATACTTACAATGATACGTAACTTTTAACTAAATGTTTAAATTTACAAATCTGCTCATGCTCACTCACATGCGTTAGCATCCTAGTAGTCTGTGGGATCTGTGTGGTGCTCACCACAGACTACTCATGCTCACTCACCTTGATCACTATAATTATACTGAATGGAGGTTCATAAAAATATGTCAGAGTTTGTTGCCTGATTCTTCTAAGTAAACGTAGTATAGAACGAAAAATAATAATCGTTTATCTGCAAATATTTGTCTCGGCTCTATATATAATGACGTACTATGTATTTACAAAATGTATATAAGTAGTATATCAGTCATGTAGTTCCCTCACAAGCTCTGCTTACCTTGGGGTTAGATGAAGTTGTGTGAAAATGTCCAGATAAGCATTATTGTCTTACTATGCACAAAGATGGAATACATTTTTAATATTAAGTAACAACAGTTATTTCCTTATAACATAAGGTGACAATGGTTATTTTCTCTAGGATTCATGTGCGAGGAATTAACGTACATACAATCCTTGTGATTTCAATGAATAAAAATATGTTCTAGCATCTCTAGTAAGTCTGTGGAATAAAATAAACTTTTGATCTCTGTCCATCCACAGATGTAGAAGGTAGATTTTTTGCTAAGATACACAAGATTATTATTACTCCATTGATTGATTGATTTGCCCAGCAGAGGAACAATATAGGTTACATAAATAAGTGGATAATAATTTACGATTTATCTAACTGTAGTAGCTATCTACGAAGTTACTTTCTTTCCTTACTATATTCAGCACCACACTGACTGGAAGACGTATTCTAGTAAGAACCCATACAATAATATGTAGGATGATAATGCTAAGAACCCTAACCCTAACTGATGGGCCGTCAGCACTTTAACAAAGAACTCTGTGGTTAGCACGGTTGGCATCTTTAGAAAGTCTGTTCCGATTGTACCAAAAAAATATCTACTGACATCCAGTTGGTGGATGAAGGGGGAGACCGTATTGTACGTCCATGGAATGCACAACCATGGAAAGTACACCCCTGGAAAGTACAGCCAGTATTACAAACCAGTGGTTTGAAATACTTGGTTTGTAATACTGGGCGTACATTCCTGGGCGTGCATTCCCTACACGTGTTGACCTTGTACGGCCAATTTTGTACAACCCTGGAATGCACAGCCATGGAATACGAACCAATTTCATGCTCTGTTTTCATGTACAAGTGATATCAAGGGGTAAGTGCTGTGTTGCCATAGTATTTTACGCTATTAATAAAGTAGGGTTGTATTTTTGTCGGTTTTTACAGAAAAACTAACCGGTTGGTTTTATTAGTTTGGATTTTGTATTTTTGTCTACGGCCAAACAGAGTTACCTAATTTGTCTTGATTGTTTTGATTGCTAAAACAATGTAAAACAAAAAAGATTGTTTAGATCAAGTTATCTGTTTAAAAATTTTCGCGATAGAATCGTTAAATATGTTCATAAATTTGTTTATATCATAATCTCGATGTGATTTCTAATGATCAGAAACTCAAGGCGACCGATGACCGATAAAACGATCGACGTGACTTGGCTTGGTCTTACTTATCCAGACGATGCTGTAGAAACGGTCTAGTTAATAATCAGAAAACATTGGATGCCCGATGTAAACAAAGTTGGAGTACAGGGGTCTGTTTCTCTGAGCTGGATGTCTTGGGCGACGACCGACGAGCACCTTTACTCGTGCTTGTGAGTAGAGGAGGATCAGCCAGTACCTGCCGTTCAGGGAAGGGAAATGGAGAGCTGCCCTCATTAGTCTGTAAGAAGTGTGAGCTCCATTTCTAAAATCAGCTAAGAAAAAAGAGACGACCTTATCGGAATCCATTCAAAAACTAATGCTCACTCAATATTGAACAAATTTAGAAACTTGATTCTCAACTGGAATTTGACTGAGTAGAACCTGTGAAGTGTGGCTCTTGCCAGTGTGCAAAAGTGTTGTACATACATTATTGGTAAATAAACAATTGTAAGGGTAAAGTTTAAGTATAGCATTGCTTCAGCACTGCATGGCTATGGCTAACATGTGAAAGGTAGGTACAGTCTGAGGTATAAAGGTAATTTTTTACTCAGAGGTTTATAGGTATTTTTCTAAAGCTAAATATAGCTTATGATTAAAAAAACAATAAAATTTGGTAACCTAGTTAGTGGTGCTTACTGGACATTATGTGTATCTAGTATGGGATGACATGGCATCCAGATACAATATCACTCTTGTTGCTGTGCCTATAAAACAATAATAATGTGTTCAATGTTGTAGCATGTGCCAGTAGTGTTTTATATCGCCTTCATACATTATTTGATCATGCACAAGTAATGTCACTAAAGTTCAATAAATTGGTTTGTGAAATTATGCTGTTTTATTCTTAGTTGTTTGTTGCTGACACCTCTTACCTTTTACAGTCAAACATAGAAACCTTATAAATGCTTAGTCTTATGTTAATATTTTTTTATATTTGTAATATTCACAGTGTGGTGGTTTGGTAAATGAAACATAATCCCTTAGCAAATGTAGACATTTGCCTATAGATATACTAAAAAGGTTGCTGATTAGGAATTTTTCTTCATATTCTTAATTGCTGAAGAACATGCCACTTGCCTTTCTCAATAGACATTGAGGAACTGTTTGTTTCCATGGGTGGTCTTCTCAGGAAGTCATAAAATTCTTCACTCAGGTCTGACTTGTGGCTAGGTGATAAAACTTTGACAAGCAGATTTTGCCCGAGCGATCACAAGGCTGGTTTCCACCAAAGATGGCAGAGATTGTTTGGAATGGGAAGACAGTTGGTCAAAAAAAATTGCTATGAAGCAACCCAATCCCTTCCCTGTCAGTTCCACATCAGGGGTATGATAATCGTAACGCACTCTGGGCTCATCACACTGATAATCAGGTTTGTGTGACTAATTGTACTAGTAATCTACCTACTCTGATATTAAAATAGGTTTGAACAAGCATATGCACTTGTAAAAGAGAACTGTTAATACTAGGGCTGTGGGCAAGAGGATCATGGTGGAAAATCTTACCATTTCACATCATACCACAACCTTTCCTATTGAATATCAGTGCTGTGATCATACAAACCTATCTGGATATTGGATATTTTTCACACAGCATCATCTAGCCCCAAATTTTGCACGACTTCGGTGGCGCGTGAGCGAGTAGCTGGTTGCGACGCAAGAGGTGCGGGTTCATCTAATTCAAGTGGGGGAACTAAGGTCTGCACTGACGTCCCGCATTGTGTATTGTGCATTATCCCCTTTCTAACCTGACCCCGACCAGCCCTACTCCTCGAAATAGCAGAGGACTCTGGTATGAAGACAGCAGTGTTCCAGTATGACCTCGTGCGAGTTATTGATGATGGAGAGCATGAATTGATGAGCTCTTGCAGTCTTCGACCTGACTTCTTTTTGTTGGTGTAGTGTACTTATTATCACATGCTCTACAGTCTCTTTAACCTGGGACAACCTCTACAAAGTCCGCTGTCTGTGGCCCCTGTCTTCAAGAGATGGTGATTCAAATCACAGTGTCCCGTGATGATGCCCACCATCATCCTTAAGACTTCGCGTTTCATTTTTAACTGCGATTTTTTGCCGGTAACAAAGTTTTCGGTCTGCGTTGTCATATTTTCTGGTGCTTCTTTTCAGAGTTTATTAACGACGTTCGTTGGAGGGCTAGATCGTCTGGAGTTGGAGTGATATTTGGCATGTTTTGTAGATATTTGACCCGGGTCTGGGTGTTGTGGTACCACGTACGTAGTTCTTGATACATCTCATGATAAACGACAACTCTGTGGTGACAAAGGCCCGCCTGGGACGCAGAAGGTTAGGGTTAGATTCCCGCCGCGGGGCAAATGTTTGTATGATCTGCCAATATTTGTTTCGGGTCTGAGTGTTTTCTATGTATAATAATAATATGTACTTATGTATTTACAAAAAAAAATAAAAGGTATTTATAAAGTATATCAGTTATGTAGTTCCCATAATACAAGCTCTGCATAATTTGCTAAATGATACTGCGTGTGTAGTGTGTGAAAAATGTCCAGCATTATTATTATTAGTGGTGAGTCCTCAGCACGTGTGGCACCACAATTGTAGCTACACACTTCCTCGAAACGAGGCCTCGCTCTTTTCCTTTGGACGAGCTACAACACCACACCAACACAGTTGCACAATCGTGCTAGGCGCAAGGCGCGAGGCTCGAGCCGAGCCGCGGGGAAATATCGTGTTGGCTCGCACATCGCTGTGCATGCGTGCAAAAGTGAGGAAGGAGGTGAGGTATCGTTCGGCTCGCGAGCTATAGCGTGTTGTGGTGGTGTGTGAGCGAGTTATATGATGAATGTATGTATCTGCATTATCGGTCGGTCGGCCGCTCTCTCGAGTGAAGGATTTCGTTGGTGTGTGGTGTAGTGTGTATTTGCATGTATCTACAGTGTGTGTGTGTGTGAGTTTTGGTAGAATTATTCAAATTAGGTACCTACCTATTAAAATTATAATGTTAGAGAAAATTGTGTCAACAAATACTAGGTACCTACTACCTACTAGGTTGATCTTGATCTGACAATAAGAACTTACATATAAATATTATGCTTACCTTGGTACCTACTTACAATTCCAAAACGGTTCAGCCGTTCGTTACCAAAATTCTTAAAACAAACATCCAAAAATCTGACTGATAGATACCGGCTTCGTAGGTACCTACCTACATACCTACCTCCTACCTAAAGTAGGTAACATTAATTAATTGGATCGTGAAAAATATAGATAGTTGGATAGGTATACAGCTGTCTTGTCTATTCGCACCATTCCTAGTTGACTGTGGCTTGTAGATTACTTACTATTTTCTAAAAAACATTGTGATACCTAACCAACCTACCTATTTTCGCATTGTTATGAAGAGATCATTCTATGGCCAATTGCTCCATTCATTTTCATACAAGAATGTTTCTGCCTCTTCCTCAATACAAAAGTGACCACACAACACAATTGAGTAGAGTAGGTACATGCTCGCCGGCACACAACACGTGCAGCATGTCGCCTCGCACATAGCACTCCACTCCATTACCACACCACACAAAACGCACAGTGCACACTGTGTTCCCAAGACTGCCTCACTCAACTACTTTCAGAAACTGGGGTGCGAGCACGGAGTTACCGATCGATAAATTTTGACATTAAAAATCGAGTAAATGGCACTAATCGGCACTATGTCGAATTCGGTAGCATGGAACTCCCTATATTAATCGATCGATAAATTCGACAAAAAGTACCGAATTTATCGAAAACCTCAGCATGTATCTTGGTTTTGACATTTGTGATAGCTAAATTATGTCGATTTGACAACCTTCATCCATAATTTTGTCGGCTTTGGAAAAGTGCCCGATAACGTTTATCGAGTCAATTTTAAATGGATTTTGGACATTGTATGCTACCCTGGTACATATAGTAGTCTGTGTTGTATGCTGATTGTGGGCGAAAGGACGGTGCTTTGGGACTTCGAGAGAATCATCAGACGGCGTCTAAGAGATACCAATGATCCTCTCGATCTAGCAGACGAAAGTTTCACGCGACTTTTTCTAGTGACTAAAATAATCGTCCTTGTCCTTATTAAAGGAATTGAGGACGATCTGACAAGATTGCGATCCAACGGACTGATGTGCTTATTTTTGTAAACTTTAACTTTTAGGTTAACCTAGGTATCTACTTGAAAAATCTTTTTTAGGCCTGCCTCGCTGCCTCGCCTCAATTGTGGTACCACAGTGTACTGGCTCAGTTGTAAAACTGAGCCCCTCGCACGATCCTCGTTTTCAAACAGAGTGCTACTCATGACTAATTATTATAATAGTCATGGGTTGCACACCACTTGAAAACGAGGAATGTGTGAGGCCCTCTTTTTTTCTAACTGAGTGGGTACCACAATTGAGGTGAGGCAGTTTCTGAACGTAGTTGGGTATGGCAATCTTGGGAGAACACTGTGCGATTGTGCATGTTGTGTGGTGCTCTGTGCGAGGCCCGCGCCGCACGTGTTGTGAGGCGGGGCGCGAGCGTGAGTACTCTACTCCGTTGTATTGTGTGCTCACTTTCGTATTCATAGAGGAAGAGGCAGAAACATTTTTGTATGAATGGAGTCTAGACAAGTGGGCAAATAATTATCCCTTTTTGACAATAATGCGACGTAGGTAATTAGGTATCAGATGTTTGTATATTGCTCAGATTTATCAGATCGGTTCAGAGTTTAACAAGAATGTTTGATTCTATGTAGGTACTGTAGTTTTAGAATATAATTACGACTATACCACGTACTTTACTATTCTCCTGCTGACGTTTCGTTGACCGTTTAGAGGTCCTTCCTCATGAGCACCGTCCGCGACCAGTCTCGACGGTCGTGAGACGGGAACTGACTTGGCCTTGACGCTCTGCCCTTTGCGCGCGGCTGGACCGTGTCGCTCTCCAGACGAGCCTGAACACTATCTTGAACAACTATTGTGGAATTCAGTAGCGGTCTCCAAGAGGGTGATATCCCCATCCCTGGTCTCGATTGAAATTCGGGTACCGGCTAATCTCGATTGCCTCGCGAATTTTTCGGGGGACGAAGAAATTCTCTCTGGCTAAAACCGAAGTCTTGTCAAACCGTATGTAGTGAACCGAGGCCTGAGTGAGGGCATGTTCTGCTACTGCTGACCTATTCGTGTCCAGGTTTTTCACACTCCGTATGTGTTCCGTCAGTCTGGTAGCGATGTTGCGTCCAGTTTCACCTATATAGCTCTTGCCACAGTCGCACGGAATATTGTGGTATAGTCGTAATTATATTCTAAAATGATACCAAACCACGATAATTTTAATCCTAAGGTACTGTAGTTGCTTACATGTATGTACCTTTATTATTTATAGTTCAGACCATACCTACCTACTTATTCTATTCTCGACTGAATAGGTATCTACCTAGCTACTTATTGAGTGAGGCTAGCTTGGTCATATAGCTAGGTATCATAACCGGATTCCACGCAGGCGAAGCCGTGGGTAGAAGCTAGTTTTGAATAAAATACGTGTTTACAAATTATCACGAACACCTTCACATGAGCCTACTGGCATCATAAAAAAGAACGAAACGTGTGTCAGCCTTGTCTACTCAACAACACTCGATTGTATTCAACCAGTCATCATACCAACTCATCACTCGCAAGAATGCGGAGGTGATGTTAGATCTAAACCACTCACCACTCTAATATGTGTAGCACAAGGTTCCTCCCTGTCAAATATAATGTTCTCGCTTCTGCTCAACGACCTAGGTACCAGAGAGTGTCTCGAGGGCATATTGTACATACCTACTCATGTAGGTACTTACGTCTTGGCGATATTGTATCCACAAAGACGACCGACGTGTTGGAATTACAACTTGACGTTAGTTAGGCCAATGGTTTAAAGCCAATGAACTAGGTAATACTGAATGTGAACAAGAAACATTTTACCCATTTTAATTTGGCAGGTCGCAAATACCGACCTCTAACCGTCTGAATATAAAAACAGTTCATCGATCAGGTGAATAGAACCAATTTTGTTGCCATTCAGCTGGATAGCGATCTTGGTTATGCGAGAAGTTTGGACGCGCTTGTTTCGCGCTGTGGCGTGTTAGAGATCTTGCCTTTACAGATGGTCAGGTTGTTACTACTCATCAGTGCGCTGACTATTTCAATATGCATCGAGCTCTTGCAAGCCGCTGATTGGGAGCGCGTCCTCAGGATGCAAAAGAGAGCTGTGCGAGTACCCCGAGACACCTCTGCGAGGCCATATTTATTAATGTCGCTGAAGATACCTACTCACTGTAGGTACCTACATAACTGGGCGATGGTCATACTCCTGGCGGCACTGTACGCAAGGAATAACCTGGCTATGCTTGGAGAAGACCATAGGTACGACACACGGATCAGGTATAAACTAATGGACGTCTGACCAAGTCACTGAAACTGGTCATAGCTCCCTATGGTGGTAGGTACTTATACCTACAATCAGTTTCCCGAGAATGTAAGGGACGCTTGTTCGACGCAATCCTTCAAAAATAAACTCAAACAGTAGCTAGTAGAGCTAGCGAGTTTGAATGTTGGTAGGGTATGTTCGCCGGTTTACCGGCCACTTCCTATTCTCGACCTTTTAGCGCACCATTGCTAGATAAAAGCAAAAATACCGAGAATAATTGTCAAAGTGTGTTTTAGTGGTTACTTGAATGTCTTGGCTAAACATACGCACCAATTCTCGCTCCAATGATCTAGTGATTGATTGGCAAAAAAATAATTTGTTTTTGATGTGCAAAAAACGGGTTCGGATGCCTCAAATCGTGCAAGAAAAATAGCCGCGAGAGTTTACTTTCACGTAAAAAAATATAGATTTTTTTCCGTGAAAGTAAAGTCTCGCGGCTATCTTATTTTTGTTTATGATGGTTTATAGGTTTGGTTTTTCTTTGTATTCCTTACTTATGATCTCTAAAACATGGATCAACGGTTTTTTTATTTGATTTTCACCAATAAACTAGTAAAATGAGGTGGACGAGAACTTGCCGAGATACTAGCCGTTGAGAACACGCTAGTTCTCGACCATCTTTATTTCTAAGCTAAAGAAAGCGAACATTGTTCATAAATATTATTTTTCATGCAAATATAATTCAATTATGAACATATTTCAATATCTTTTATTTTTGTCGGTGTCTGCAAATATTTGACATATTATGATTATGTACGCTCATCAGAACTTGTAAGTTTGAAGTTACAATTAGGGTCAAATAGTCGTCTAAAAATGCTTACTAAGATAATTGTTATTATTTATTATTATTATTCAGCATTTTTTTACGCAACGCCATTTTTAAGATAAATATAAATTACTTAGCAAGGAAATGTTAAAAAAGTTAGAAAAACTTAATTTATTGAAATAATATCAGAAAGAAATTCGATAGAGAATTATAGTGATAAATTGACTATGAGGCTAGACTACTTCTCTACAAGTCGCAAGCCCAGCCCTACATAAAGTAACGCTATCGCTTCTGGGAAAGGGCACCTGGATACCAGCTTAGGCTTTTTGAGTCTGTTCAAAGACGTGCAATAAGAATTGTTGACTATCCCAAGGTGATTGAGTGGATTGAACCCTTGAGAAAATTTGCCTCTTTTCGTGCTCTACCACTTGTACTGGAATTCAATTTCAATTTATTTATTGCATGCGTTACATACAATAGAAATCAATTCCCTAAATTATATTCTAGTCTGTGATTATATTACTTATAGTGTCAGTGTTATTTTACATACCTAGTTTAAAATTACAATATTTAATTTAAAAATTAATTAACAGAGTTATATACTTTTTCTATCAATAGTTTGGATATAGAGTTTCTAAACATGTCTGAGTTATTAATGGCTCATATAGACAATGAGATTTTGGTATAAATAATTGGTGCCATGCAGAACACACACGTAGGAGTCTCGACTTACTATAGAGATGACGAAGGGTACCCTCTCTACGACTCCCAGTCGGGTAGGGCATGAATAAGTTCATGTTACTCTTGACAAATACTGCAACTTGTCGGAAATATTGAATTGTCTGAAAATATTCTTACATGATAATGTTAACCCGTTTAAGACCAAACATTGATCGAATCTTTTTGCGCTTTGAAGACCTGTATTTTATCGGTTGAGTTGACTTGTACTCATAATGTATTCAGTTTTGAGTTTTTTTTTATTTTCAGAGTTTTTTATGTCCACCTTTTGTCACAGTATCGCATCACTCGCTATCAGGTGAGAATTGTTACACTTGAGAGCATTGTCGTACACTATGCGGTTTTAGAGGAACTTCCACCCACGTAACCAGGTTATGGGATGTTTTCCTAAGTACTGACTAAAGTATGAGGTTCTTTAAAAAAAAAGAGTTATTTGCCAGTTAGCTGGTATGATAAAAAAGACGCTCATGTAAAACTTAATTACTTGAAACTAATACAGAATGCATACGACTAAAATATTTTTTTATTTACATTGATTTCGCTGTATGAAACCGTGTTGGCGTAGTGGGCGATACTCCGACTTTCAATCTGGAGGACATGGGCTTGAACACAATCGTACACCAATGGATATATCCACTTGAAAAATTTATGTGCGCATTAAAACGTACTCAAACGGTGAAGGAAAACCTCGTGAAGGAACCGGCATGCCTAGCAACGATGTTTTGCGTCACCGTTTTGAGTACCTACGTGTTGATGCGCACATAAATGTTTCGAGTATAGGTATACATATGAGTATACCTTAATGAGTACCTATTAATAATGATCATGTGATGTGTTTAAATTAATTAAGATGATTGTTTATTGTGTTTTTTAATTGAAATGTAGATATTTATGAAGTTGATAATATGACTACTAGTCAAAGATGAGTGATCTTACAAAAATATCATTATGTAATTTATTTTTATTAAATAAGAGTAATTGCCAATTATAGCCCTTGTGGTCGTAAACTAGATAGGTTTGGTCGTATACTAAAAAAAACGGCCGCAAACTAGCACAACACCTTGTTTCTTAATAAAATTAAAATTAAGTCTTAATATTAAAACACATTTTTTATTTTTTATTATAACTTGACCACATGTGTGGTACCAAGACAAACACTTTCAATAAATATCAAGTAAATATTTCATACAAATCGTAACGTAAAGTTGCCCACCCGCTAATCGGTCGCTATCTGGCGTAATAACCCTACCTAACGATTATTACTTTGAAATGCTCTTAGTTTGTTTTCTAGGCTTGTTTAGTATTGACTAATTAATAACAAACCTGGAGCAATGCAAAAGGTACCTACCTAAGGTTAATGACCCGCGCTGTGCTTCTGCGAAATGCTTTGTTGGTTTCGTGTCCCGACTTAATGTTCATGGCTAGGCTAAAATCTGGAAAATCAGGATTTTTTATACCTACGGTAGGTAAGAAAGGTAGGTATAATTCGGTTATCTATCTATGGCCCTTGCTAAAGTGTAGGTAATCTGAAAGCGTAACAGTCGCAGGGAAACCCTGGACGAGATATCTTCTCAACACAGGACAGAGTAGACTTGTACCTAGATAGATAGATAGATAGAAGATAGATAATACTTTATTGCACACCAAATAACACATCAGCTTAGCTAAGTACTACAAACTTTGACAATGTTGTACAATGGGCGGTCTTATCGCTAAATAGCGATCTCTACCAGACTACCTACCTATCTAGCAGTGGGTGGCTTCGGCCTGAGATGATAATGATGGCAGCCACTATTTGCTTTTACGTAATATTACGTACCTACGTACTACCTACCTACCTACATACTTAGGCAGGCATGTCTTAGAGACAGATTTCTGAGTAAAGCGGATCCATAGGTATTTAGGTACGCTGCCCCATTCTTCCTGGAACTTCGCTGACTATCTATTCAACATATCGCGAAACGAGTACTAACCACTACCCACTATAGGTTATTTATTATTTATAAGCTCACACTAATTATATAACATACCATCCTGCAAGAAATACCTACTACTTATAGGTAGGAGGAGGAAACCTCTCACTAGGTTTCTTTGTAGGAATTAACCTACCTAGGCAACATACCTACTTACTCTCACCTGCAACACTAGTCGCTTACCTACCTATGTTTACAGTTAACACTACATACCTACCTAGGTAGACTTCACTTCTAGTTAGTTTTTGTTATCCCTTACCAAATTGAGGGCGTGGCAGGGTTATGAGGTCCTCGGAATCGAGGAAAGAGAGGAACAATAACAATAATCATCAGAATCGGTTAACTAACAATCGGCGAAGATATCAGGTAATAAACAACACAGACGATTAAAAAAACTACATTCAAATTAACTCAAAATAAACCTGTTCTTTAAATCGGTTAAGAACTACCTACGTTACGTACAAAAGGTAGGTATTTTAATAGAATTCATCAAAAAAAAGAATCCGTGTTAGGATGGATAACCGAGTGTACTTTTTTTACAATGTATCCTTTCTTATTGATTTACCGAAACACATCGATAGCGCGTTCTAGGAATAGTTTAAATTTAGCAGCGACATCTAGTTTAATTTTTACACACTATTTTACCTGTACAATCCGGGTTTCAAGTAATTTGGACCTAATACTGAGGCTTGTGATGTCTGTTTAGCAGCTATTATTGGTATAAAACAGGGGTCGGCAACCTTTACGTATTTTTTAATGAAAACCTAGTACCTATTTGTTCCGTTCCGGGAATCGAACCCTCAACGAAAGCGCCACTGATTGGTAGGTATTTTTTAGCGATGCAATAGGCATCATCTGTTGTGCGGTATTAAGTCAAAAGCAAATGTAGCGGAATGGAAATCTGAACCCTATGAGTATTATATTAGAACACTTCTAAGATAAATAGCGGAGCGGCGACGGCTGAGTCAAAAGATAATTTATTACAATTCAATTTTAAACCTTTTGTGCATTACATTAGAGCACTTGAAAGATAAATTGCGGTCTACCAAGATTCGCGGTGTCTTTTGCGGCTTTTTTCGAAGGGCTATTTTGTGAATTACCTAGGTAATTTCTAGAATGTTTTGATATTTGTTTAGTTGGTGTTCAATATTCATACTGGACGCTCGCGCGCGTACAAATTGCATAACCTTTCGCGAAAGAGTTTTTGAGAGTTTTTTTAAGACCTAACGTAGGTTTTAAGTATTATTTATTCTTTTAGATAGAACAGTGACAGTGTGTAGTTATTATTTATTCATAATGTTTAGTGCGAGGGAGTATGGACAAATGCTTATGTGCTATGGTGAAGGTTACGGTAATCGTCACGAGGCTTGCGCATTTACCGCTATAGGTACCCGAACCAACACCACCCGTCTGATGCTAGAGTCATCACGGCTGCCTATCAGATGGTTATGAATAATGAGAGAATTACGCCCCAAAGGCGCGTAGATGGCAGAGAGGTAGATCTTCGGGAGATCTACCTCTTGATAGATCAGGTCTTGGATCTTGTTGGGAGAAACCCGACCAAACAAACCCCGGATAGGAACGCGAACTGCAGCGAAGTTCAGGGGTCGTGGAACCGTAGTATCACATAAAACAGTGGCATGTGGAACCGATCTCATTTTTGGTCGGAGACGAATCCTAATGCCTTTCAAGAGACGGGACATCAGGTAAGGTGGTCTGAAAACGTTTGGTCAGGGATCATGGGACTGTCGTAGGGCCCGTGTTTATGCCTTCGAGAATAAACGGAGTGGCATACCTGTAGTTGACCAGGGGTCCTGTGAACCCATATCTAGCCCAGCATTCCCCTAGCCCAGCAAAGCGGTTCCAGCACGATGGATTTTTTTTATAGGGTCATCTCAAGGAAAGAGTCTTTGATAGGGAGTGCGATACGGCTGAAGAAATGCAAAGCCTTATCACTTCAGTATTCTCAGACCTTAATGCAAGAAGTGCCGAGGATTCTACATTTCTGGATCGATATTTGGAGGTAAGTACCTACCAAATATCAACTTACTACCTATGTTAGTAGGCAGGTACTTGCGAACTTACCTACATTAATGCGTACATTGCTGGCTGCCGATACAAATAAAAATCTTGAAACGTTTTATACGGCTATAACTTTTATTCAGACAATTTTTTTTTTAGTTTTGGGTTCCTGTACCACCCTCTTTCGTTTTCAGTAGACGTCTAATACATCAAAAAAAAAAAACAAAATACCTTCGATGTACAGAATTGGACCTGTTACATTCTTATTATAGTACCTATAGAAATAATTCATGTTGCTCCCGTAATACAAGCTCTGCTTAGTTTGGGCACAGATATTATACCTCTAATACAAGGTTTCGGGTAAGGTTACCTGCAAAACATGCAAGCATTTGTCCGGTAGCAGGAATCGAACTCGGACCTCTTGCGACGCAGCCGGCTACAAAATTAACCTTTTGGGATACTTACATAAATTTGTTTTGATAAACATACAAAAAACCATGAAAATTTAAATTCTTTATTATTCATACAAACGCTAAGTAATACATCAAATAATTTTAAAATCTAGTATAATATTAAATTTTGTTAATTTAACATATTATGAGACAATATACATTTTTTATTATAAAAAATATTTATAATATAACCTAACAATTAAGTTTATAGTGAAACTAGGCAGTAGTTGTTTAGATATTAATCAATGTGTTTGTGTTCGAAACAGTCCTTGCACTAGCATATTTTCTGTCTTCTTTGATTTTTTGTTTTTTTGGAGTAGTTGCCGACCATCTTTGGAAAGCAAGGTTATATGGAATGTGTAACAGCATCTCCATGCATTTTATCCATGCGTGCAAAGTCGATAAACCATACTGATAAGCATTTTCATTTTCCTGTTTGGATGTAACTTTATTTAAATTATTCATCTCGCTTGGTTTGTCCACATATTGTGCATACAGCTCCAGAACTTGAGTCTGTTATACTTGTGCAACCTTTCCGTCAATCATTATGAGAAACAACTCTTACAGTTCACTATCTTGGTTAACTTTAGATTTTTTTAATTTATTTATTTTAACGTTAACTACAGATCTTGTTTTTTCTAGAGTTTCTTTTTCAATTTCCATCAAAATTGGTCGGCAGTATCGAACGGAGGAGCAGGTATCATTTTGCCAAACAATTTCATTAATTCCATGTTATTAAATTTTATTGGAACAAGAGAGGCAATTAATAAGATTGCGTCTGAAATGAATCTATTTTCGCCAACTAATATTTGTTTGTTTTCACTTTGTCCCGAAGATCACACCCCATTTAGCGCAAAGCTTAAGATTTCTTAACCCAGACTTTTTGACAGAATCAATCATTAAAAGCTGAGCTATAGCATGGTCTAACAAATCTTGAAGCTTTACTTTAGCAGCAATGTCCGTAATCTCAATGCTGGTTTTTGGTGGATAGCACATTTGTTCTGTATGGTGGGAAAACTATGCAATTCTTCTGAGCTAAACGAGCTCTTAAACTTCCGTACTAAGATTTACTTAAGTCTAAATCTATAAAAGCACTCAGAGCCTTGTGAATAGAAAACGAACTTACAGTTTCAGTCTCATGAAGTATTTGCTTCTTGATGTTTTTTTTTCATCTCGACTTAAAACTCACATCAAGTCTACAACAGAAGCTTCTTCTGGCTACCCCTGGCATCTTAGTTCCTGTACGTATGCGTTGTGTACGTGTTCAAATCCATATTCTTGAACTAACTCCATATTCTTTCGTTTCTTTGTTCTTTCAGACAGAGTATCATACGGTTTCGAAGGTCTAACTCGTTCTCCGGATGTTTGATGGTTTGTTTTTAAACTACTCATAATTATAGACGTGAAAGTTGCGGTTTGTTGCGGTTTGTCCTGGGTGCAGAATTACAATAGTAAAGTTCAAGTGCAAAGTTTGGCTGTAAAACAATTGTGCTTATGTTTATTTTTTGTAGTAAAAAGTAGTCCAGACATCCTATTAGACAGATCCAACTCAAAAACTATTAAAATCTAACTTTCACCAAACCTATTTTCGGCACGATACGAACCGTTTCGTCCCATAGTGGACCGGTGGCACACTAACATCTAGTGAGTCTTTGAGTATCAGACTATTAAATGTCGGTGAGGCGGAGTTGCTTAAAACATACAACAAGAAAGTTACTTACAGTATTATACAAACATTATTTACACATTATTATTACTAAATTGGATACGATTAAACTAACAAGAACAGGGCACTTTGGCTGGCGCTACTCAAATAAACATTCTTTGAACTCTACCAATAGAGGTCCGGCAAAATGGACACAACGGTTGCACTAAATTTTGATGACATCCCTCACAGGTCACATGACCACATGGGATCATAACCAATGAAGGCTCGCTGTCCAGGCAAACTCCACACAGCAACCTGGGTTGCACGACAATCTGAACTGGCTCCGCGTTTTCGCGGTGAGGGGGACTCGGGGGTGTGGGCGGCGCTGCAGCCGGCGCAGCCACCGGGAGCTGTAGCTCAGGCTCAGGCTCGGGTGCTACCTCCACCTCGTCCCCGACCGCAGGGATGTCGGCCTCGTCAACAACGACACCTACACCCACGTCCAGCAGGCGACTGGTGGCAACGAGGAATTCTCGAAGGGTGATAACCCCTCGCTGTAGAGCTCTCTCGTTTCTCGCCCGGACATTGGTTCGAACATAGTGCCTTTCCCTGTTTCGCCTTAGTAAACTCCCGCGGCGTTGGGCTTCGCGGCGAGAGGCACCCACCGCAAACTTCTCTGCCATCATCTCTGAAAAAGAAAATGTTAAGTTATAATAATTTACCTATAATATATTTCGAACTTTCGTTTTAGTCTTTCCAAGAAAATACCTAAGTCATTTAACATTGCATTGGTTTAAAAAGTTTGAATCATAGAAAGTTTGAATCATAGCTTAGGGTGTTCTGTCTGCAGCGTTGGTTCGATTCTTGACTATATGTCAAACTATACCTATTATATTGTACCTATGTAGGTATATTGTGTATTATATATGTATGTTGCGTATATTATAGTATATTCCTAGTCTGTCGTAAGTATGGTGTATTAAACTCCTTGTAAACTTTCATAAAGTCCGTTCCACCAAAGGTTGTCTGGTAGAGATCGCTATTTAGCGATAAGACCGTCCATTGTACAACATTGTCAAAGTTTGTAATACTTAGTTAAATTGATTTGTTATTTGGTGTGTAATACAGTATTTTCTATCTAGATAGATAAATATCTATTATGGATTGTGGACAATCCATAATAAATATCTATCTATCTAGATATACATGAGTCCCATGGTCGCCCCGGGTGGACATGACCCGCCAGGGGCACGCGGGCGGGCGAGTCATCAGTTCAAGTATTACATATTTTACATAATTATAAGTAACAAAATCATCATACTTAATATTTTTTTTTTTTCTTAGTTTTATCTGTGATCAGTTCTTGAACTATGAGCAAATTATTTGTGGGTTTTGTGACGGGCAGAGTTCACTCCTGTGTTCTTTCTCCAGTAGGCACTCTTCCTTGTTTCAGTCCAGCTAGGTTTCAGTACAGTTTTGTAGATGGGTATCTTGTCTACTGACAGTTTTGAGTTTCTCCCAAGTAGCCAGTAGAGTTCTTTGTATTTTAGGCTGAGCTGGTCCCTTTTGGTTTGAAGGTGTTTCTTCCATGTAAGACGGCGATCTAGGTGCATACCTAGATACTTTACAGAATCACTGTGTGGAAGCGGGTAGTTTCCCAGATTGACAGGTGGACAGTCACCTCGTTTCAGTGTAAAGGTAACATGAACTGACTTTGAGGTACTAGCTCTAATCCTCCACATTTTCAGCCAGACATCCACCTTATTAAGGCTCTTTTGTAGGAGCTCTGATGCCTCAAGTGCATCACTGCTATATGCTAGAATTGTTGTGTCATCAGCATAAGTGGCTATGGTAACATTCTGTGTTTTAGGAAGATCAGCTGTGAAAATAGTGTAGAGGACAGGTCCCAGAACTGAGCCTTGTGGATACCTGCAGTTTTGTTGTAGATACCACATGTCACCTCTACTTCTTTGATTTGGAATATCAGAAAGGAGTCTTTAAGAAAGGAGTTCAGAAGTGTATCAAACTGTGTGGCAAAAATGTTTATCTTGTACCGAAGTCCCTCGTGCCATACTTTGTCGAAAGTTTGCTAGATGTCATGGAAGGCAGAAGAGCAGTATTCCCTGTTTCCAGAGCACTTTGGATTTTGTCATAGACTCTGTGGACTTGTTCTGTTGTTCCATGTTTTTGACATAACCCAAATTGATGTGCCGGAGTGACCTTTCCTTCTGCCAAGGCTGGGGACATTCTTTTTAGAAATACTCTTTCAAATAGCTTGGATAGCACAGGTAGAAGGCTTATTGGTCTGTATGAGCTGGCTTCGTTAGCTGGTTTGCCTTCCTTGTACATCATTATTATCTGTGATACTTTCCACAGAGATGTAAAGCGTTGCACTCGGGAGTATTCTATTAAATAGTGTGGTTAGGTACACAGTGCCTTTCTGCGGAAGTTGTTGTTGAACTTCTTTTGTGATTAATTAATTGTTACTATAGATTAATAAATAACTATGTACCTACCTAATCTAAGAAACAATTTAAAAAAAACTCACCTCACTGATGATGTCATCAGGATGTCCGCTGTTATGATGTCTCTGTTACAAACAACTGAAAACTAAAAGAATACTACAACCTAGTATTATAATATCTGTGCTACAACTATAACAATCTATCTACTAGAGCCTAATTAATAACACATGGCAGCTCGCCATGTGTCATTAATTAGGATTAAGTGTGCTATAAAATTATTGTAAATTTTAACTGAAATCTAAACTCATAAAATCATTTGTACTGATTGGCTGAACTACTAAGTCTAGAAAGCTGAAATTCTGAACATAGGAGGAAGGGGTGAGGTGAGATGTGAATTTTTGGAATATCGTTTTGTTTAAAACTAGACTCAACAGCTAGTTGTCATACAATTACGTTGATGAATGTATTATAAAATAAATGTTATAGGAACCGAGATAATGTTTGAAAGGTAGTACAAATGCAGTGATCTGAAGTTATTGCAGTTTGCCTTCACACTCCTTACACTGGGAATACTAATCCTTATGTTATAAGACTCATTACATCATTTATAAATAAATGTGTCTGTACTCTACTTTATTTACATAAATTACCTTTCTGTTAAAAAAAACAGCCACTATGTAATAAATAAATAACTACCTATACATAGATACATATTTCTATAGTACTCATGATCAATTACAACAAACTAATATGAAATTCATATTTGACCTGTGAAACGCCAAATATTTGGTGATGCACCAAGAGAGCGGCGCAAGGTCGCGTGAAAGCTCTCTGCCACATTTGATGTTTGATGTACGCGCCCGTGTGTGCTGAACCTCTCCGGGCCCACCTGTAACACAATTCACATGAAAAGTTCTAATACTTATGTTAAATAATATAATTCATGCTACTTAAAGAATACAGTAAACCATCATTTAAGTAGGTAGATGATAGTTGTCTTCTAGATTTATGAGGGGTACATAAAAATATCATCCCTTGACTTGAAAAACTTCCTTTTTCATCCTCATCAACAGTCTGTAGAAGTCCACTCCTGAACTGAGGTCTCCCCAAAAGAGTGTCATGTCATGACGAATGATCTTGGGCCCCTTTCCGTCCACAGACTTCCCTCAATCATTTACTATGTCATCAGTACATCTTTCCACACAGAGTTGAACAGTTTGTAGTTGCATTCGAAAATGTAGTTCCACCTGTGGTTGTCAGTTCTACCAGCTATATGGCTTGTCCATCGCGACTTCAATGTACTGTTATGAGCTAAGGTTCGGGATAAAATAATGAAGTCCAATTAAACACCAAAATTAACACTGTATTAGTAAATCACTCTATAAAAATGTCAACAAAACAAATAAAACAACGAATCTTTTAAATTAAAACGATGACTATTTGATAAGAGATGGCGCTACCGTACCGTAGTTAGCTAGGCCGCGCTCGTCACAGTACTCATTCTAAGAGCTATGTCGCTTTTAATTCTACAGGTGGCCTTGTTACGGATTTTTGCGAATTTATTAGAAACTCCGAGCATAGCTGTTTCTATAGGTCAATGCGCGACTTTGAGCTTATCTATGAGACCAATAAGTTAACAACCAAGTCAGTGACATGAGTCATTGCTGGAAATAAACAATAATTTATAGATTTCCTTTTTGAAGTGGTTTAAAACAAAAATGTAGATAACATTTTGTGATCTAAAGAAAAATCAAAGACACCAAAAACCATACCTACCTCCTACCTAGAATTGAATACATCAGATCAGTTGAAATTACATTTAAAACTTACACGTATCATCCAATGGCTCTCAAAGTATTCATGAAAGCTTTGGCTGAAAGGCATATTGCCCTCCTGAGCAATGCCAGGCACCTCTGCCAGGCCAAGTGGCACCTGGGCTGCCGGCAGCAACGCCAGAGTTGCGTACAACTGCACCAGCTGCCAGCCCGAGGAGTTGCGCCCCACCTGCAGGCCCTCTTGACGAGCGCGCCGCAACAATGCCTGAACAAAATGAAATAGGCAACCTTGGACCTGCACACCAGTTACTGACACAAGCGCAGCCTGAAGGGCTGGCTCAAAATCGGTAACAATGTGCTGAGGTGTGGGATGTCCAGCTGCCGACCAAAGTCTTCCTAATGCTGCCTCATATAGAGACCTTCTCCTGTTCTCCATTAGAACAAGCACAGGATGAAAGAAGTTTCCCTCTATCACGCTGTGGATTGTTAAAATTTGCACGGCCGGCAAACCAGCAGGGACAGTTAAAAATGTGCCATCCACGACAACGGTACTACTGTCGCGGAGGCAGTCAGCAAACCCTTCTCCAGCTAATATGACCGCAGTGGCTTCGCCTGCGGAGACCATAGCCAACAGCAGGTTGCTGTGGCGTGGATGCTCCGCCAACGCCACCGCATACCCGGCCAAAGAGTTGGGGACGGCGGGTTGCTGTTCACGCCGCCATTTCCGCATCGAAGATACGACGCTCTCCCACAGCAGATGCGAAGCAGCATCTGGATACCTGTTATAGCACAATAAAGTGATATACGAATTTATATCATTAACTCACTTTTATAACGGTTTACATAATATACCTAACTGAACGGTAATAATTTACTGGGGTGAGGGATGTCCAGCTGCAGACCAAAGTCTTCCTAATACTGCCTCATAATACTGGCCTTCTCAAATTCTCCAAGCATCCATCCAACCAGCACTAGGTTGTATACCTAGGTTTTAATATCATTCTATGCCATTGAACCAAATACTAATCACGAACCGAACGACGCAGTATACAGAGGACCAATCTGATAGATCAATGACATCTCATAGGTAGCAGGAAGTCGGTGGATTGAGGTGGCTCAAAACTGTTCATCATTGTTCTCTTTGAAGTAGGCTTATGTGCAGCTGATGATGATGATGGTGATGCCATTGAAGTATAGGTACTAGATATCTAACATAGGTAACTACCTTGTTTAGGAAAAGAAAAAATAATAAATATATACCTGGCTGCCTCTTCCTCGTAAATAGCATTCAGAGATATAGTCTCTGATCTAGCCCTTCTTTTCAGGGCCTGAAACATGGTGTTCCTGAAAACAATCAATATATGAGTAAAAAAAGTATATAAGTAAGTAAAATATCAATCATGTAATTTAACACAAGCCATAATACAAGCTCTGCTTAGTTTGGGGTTAGATGATAATGTGTAGAAATGTCCTGCATTAGTTAGTTATATTTTATTTATTTAATTAAAAAATAACTTTGTTTAGAAATCTGGCTAAAAATAGGTCATTATTAACATTTCTTTGATGTGACCTCAGACTACTAGGATGCTTACGCATCAAACGAGTAACTTCGGATAACTCCAAGCTACTAGGATGCTAAGTTAGCATCCTCTATATGTTGTGACTGTTCGGACCATAACGTACCTACCTACTAAACAGTTTCGATTTGTTTGGTCTCAGACAATACTAAACACACCTAGTGGTTATTTCCTCTGTCTACTAAGAAAGAGAGGACCAAATAAAAATAACCTCAAATAGAGCGTTTCAATAGATTTTATTTAGTGTTACTCTAGGTAGGTACCTAATTTATAACTAGGAAACAACAGATTTATCACTGTCCTATATACCTATAGAGTTAGTGGAACTTACCTATTAAGGACCCAAGGTGTCGGGTCGTGATCATGGACGCCAGTAAGGGGTCCCGGCAGCCCATTCTTCAATGTCCAGCGGACTGGACATCTTTCATTACTACATCGCAAAGACATTGTTGGTTCTCTGTCACGATAGACCACATAAAAGTGGCCATCCCGCGAGAACCATTTGCTGCCTTTCTTGTAGGGCTCGATTTGGACATACTCCATCTTGAAAGAACTATTTCGAGGGACAAAATAAGAGCGAAAAAAGTCTAGGACTCAGTACTTTTCAATATAGGTTTAGTAGTGTACGCGTTGCGTGAGCAAGAAGAGAAAACTTAAAACTTAACGGCTGGCGGGCTTTTCAAACTTTCCCGGTAATACCAACTTCAACGCAAAGACACAGAGAATTAGCAATCAGAATCAAGTGTTCTTATTGGTTAATGATAATAGTTTGTCAAAAAATCACACCAAAATATTTTGCGCAAAAAAACCGGTGGGTTCCGAAAAAACGCGAACACTCAATAAACTTATTAATGGCAACTCTTGATTGAAAATATTAGAACTTGCTCAGTGCAAACAAGGCTCGTTCTCGTCATGCGACTACTTCGCATCGACCAATGAGGGCTCAGGGATATGTCAAAATCGCGACCAATGAGCATCGAGAATAGTGGTTCGTAATACTGGGTGTACATTCCAGGGGTGTGCAATACCGTCATGTGTTTAGTTTGTACGCAGCGTATTGTACGACCATGGAAAGCACACCCAGATAATTCAAACCAATTGGTTTGTAATACTGGGTGTACTTTCCAGGGGTGTGCTTTCCATGGGTGGGCATTCCATGGACGTACAATACAGGGACTCAAGGTGGCTCATTGATACTGTTTGTCATAACCATGCCTTAGCGTTGTAGTAGTCTGTGGTCATACCATTGAATGGTTAGGGCATAAATAAAATCTGCGAGAAAATGCGTTGCGCCAAGTTTACACGAGAGTGTAAACTTGGCTTAGTTGGCGCACCGATTTTAACAACGGTTGTTTATTATATTTTCTTTATTTTTTGAAACTTGTAACTTTTTGTTATTCATATTTTTTGCCTTGCAACGCTGATAGTCTGTGGCTTCACAGCTTCACTTCACTAACACTATACCTATAAGTAATTAGAATTAGTCTGTGGCTTCGTTTTCTGGGGTGAGGTGGAGTTGGTTTTTGTAATGTATTTTGATACGTTATCAAATTATAATAGCTGATTATTATTGCTTTGAATTAAACTAGTGCTCAAATATGTGTCGTCATAGTGACTATTTCAAATATAGATCGTTCAAAGTGTAGTGTCCAACATGTTTCGATGTATACCTTTGTTCAAATGTAATCGCCAAGTGGAATGTGTGGACAAGCGGCACTGCTCGCTGCCAACAGTACCTGAAGAAATCTTACGATATTCCAGGAGTTTAGAGGAACTTTTTTTGGATGCCAACCACATACGAGACCTTCCTAAGGTAATAATTGCAGTAAACTAACAGAAGTGAATATTATTGTTCGTGGGCGTTTACCCTAACAGAGGTGTTTATAGTCAACACTGAATAACCTTTGCCTTTATTATCATCAGTCTGTAGAAGTCCACTACTTGATATAGGGCTCCCCCAAATTGTGCTATGATGAGCGTTTCTGGGTCATCTCCATCAACCGACTTCCTGCAACTTTAACAATGTCATCAGTCCATCTGGTGAGGGGCCTTCCCTTACTGCATCGTCCAGTTTGTGGTCACTATTCGAGAACCTTTTTCCCCAGCTTTTGTTGATTCTATGGGCTAATTCTAAGAGCAGTGTCAGTTAATTTTATTCTTCTATGGATTTTCTTATTTTAGATAACATCATGTAGTGAACTCTGAGCATAGATCTTTCCATAGCTTGTTACGCGACCTTGAGCTTATGTATGGGCATTCACTGCTTTACACCTCTGAGAGTATCTAAAATTGAATTTGCATCATTAGTTGTCTATTTTGTCTTAGGCTATATTTTTTCTGCAGAAAGATAAACAAAATTTACCTCTACAAGTTGAAAATTCAATCTTTAAAGCCTAGAGAGGTGACCAGTTGATGATGCTGACTGAACAAGGCTTTGGGCAATGAGGCACTTCAGGCTGCCTATAAATTCATTAATCAAGATATTGGTCTTCTCATTATCATTCTTAGGTTCTATATCATTACATCACTAGCCTAAAGAAGTTGGATGTCAGCCTCCATTCACCAACTTCCTGAAACCATTACAATATCATGGAGGCTTTCTACACTGCATTGTTTGGTTAGCCAATCGAGAACCTTTGCCTACCTTCAATTAGCTTACTTAAAAAATTGCACACAAAAAATGGTTGGATGAGAAATAACTTTTGATATGAGTGTGAATGCATTTCTTTTTATTTCTTATAAAATAAGTCAAATTAAATTTGCATGATTTGCAAAAACATGCAAATTTAATTGCAAATTTTCCTACACTTTAGTGAGTCTGATGTTAAAGTGACATTCTCCAGCTTATCCCTGTTTTGACTATCATTATCTATTTTTCTATCCCATATTCAGAATGATCTGCCTTGTATACTCATGTGATCAGACACCTACTTGATTTCTGTAGATATGATATATCATAACAGTTGTAAATGGACAAAAGTTTCAAAAAAATAAAATACTAACATCTACATACTTTTGTTTCAGAATTTCTTCAGGCTCCACAGGCTGAGAAGATTAGGACTCAGCGATAATGAGATTCATAAACTACCATCGGACATACAGAACTTTGAAAATTTAGTTGAGCTAGATGTATCTCGCAATGGTAAGTGATTTTTTATACTTACCAATGTATAATCATATTATGCCTATTTATTGATGGCAAGTGATAGTATGTATAAATAAATAATACTGGACATTTTTGACACAGCATCATCAAGCTCTTAACTGAGCAGAGTTTGTTTTATGGGTATTACATGACATGATATACTATTTATATACTTTTTTTATAGATACATACATATTATACAAAGAAAACACCCAGACCTGAGACAATTTTTTGCAGATCATACAATCATTTGTCCCACGGCGGGAATCGAACTCGCAATATGCATATCAATTCTCGATTTTCCTATTGAACACAAAGAAAACAGCCAAACCTGTATAATTATGTACCTGACTATCAACTTCACCATCAAATGATTTTATTAAGGTCTACGTTGGATGAATTGCCCATACAAACGTAATACCATAGTCATTTGTAATTAGAGCTTATTTCCACCATATTATGTTATTATTTGCATTCCAATAGTATATATCTACATACCTTGCTATATATTTTTTCAAAATACTTACCTGAAATGAAATGTAAATGAATTGCATTTTGGATATTTTTACGTCATACATGACATGTTTTCTTCTTATTTGTTTCGTATTAAAAACAACAATACCTTACGTATCGTTTGGTTAGGTTCATAGATTATATTGACTAGTTACAGAATAACAACACAATGTGGAAAATACAACAAGTTTTCATTTATCTTTTTTGGTATTACGGAACACCACCAAATTTATAACAAATTCTGAATGGCTAATATTGCTATCGCGCAAGCACGGGCGGGCCTGCATCAGTCGAAAAGAGATAGCTACATTTTTGTATGTGCTTCTTATTTAAGTTATGAGCGCTGTATGCCAGATCTTTAAGAACATAATATGAAATTTAATACTATAACATAATGTTCAAAAAAATTATGAATACATATTATCACTTGCAACTGTGAGGACTACTACTTTCATCTCAACCATCCCAAGGTTGTCTGGAAGAGATTGCTTTTAAGCGATGAGATCACCCATTGTACTTTTAATTATATTAAGTTTTTGTTTATTTTGTTATCTTGTAGAATAAGGTCCACTACAAGATATTCTCACTCATTCATACTTTCCAATCCATTACATTTAATTTTGTGTTTCATAGTGTGACAAATTTTACTACAATACCTTTGTAAGATATATAATAGTCCATCATAGAACATGTATGTACAGCCTGTTCATCTACCCACTCAAAAAACAGACTTTATGCTAAATAACAATCAACAAAGTTTTCAGTGTGTTCTTCACTACACTAACCACTTTTGCGTATGAATTTCATTAAATTTTTACAAAGAAAGTTGTTATGTAAATTTTACCCGTATGCTATGACTGTGCCAGGAGCATAAAAGTCACTTTAAATAGATTTGAGGAAAAAAAATATGTTTAGTACAAACTATGCTAACTGAATCTTCATCTGTCGATAGCATATTCTCACGTACATACCTACCTATTGACGCCATACTAGGCAGGTGCAAAATTACGAGCATGTAGGTAGTGTAATGTAATGAATGTATCTTATCTTCCATCATAAAAGGGACCATTATATTTGGGACAGCCTTATAAGTCCTATAATATAATTGATAGTCCGATGACATTTTAAAAGTTAAGGAATATCGGTGGATCGTTCGTCATCACACTCTTTGGGGAAGGTCTGTGTTCAGTAGTGGACTTCTACAGGATATCGATGATGAAGACAGAATTAAAACTATTAGGATTTGGTTATCATATTTAAGAAATTAAAGTACGGCTTTATCCCACTGTTTTAGCTACGAAACATCAGCAAAATAGACGAACCCATTTTATTCTAAATTCTTAAAGAGAGGCCTTCTTGCTCGGTCGATGGTCGCATCGATGCTTACCTACCACCAGATGAGGTTGCGGCGATACAAAGTTAGAGTTATATTTGATAAAAATAAAGCCTAATCAGACGCAATAACATTAGAACATTCTTTTAGGTAAACTACATTCGATAATACCGTATTCAAACAACGTCCGTAGACAAAAGTCAGTATGCGAACGTGCAAAAGCGCTGATTAAGTATTCAAACAACGTCTGCAGACAAACGTCCGTGCGAACTTGCGAAAGCGCTCTCTAATAGATAAGAAATTGGCGAACGCCACCAATGCCATTATTTCCAATTTCTTAGGGTAGATATCTATAGCTAGATAGCGATGGTTAGAGATTTCTTAAAATAATATATTTTGATTTATTAATATTTTCTTATTTCGAATAAAACGTTAAGTTAATGTTTTAGGAGGGTTATTTAAGTATTTAAAAAAATATTTCAACCAGTCTTTAAAATAATAAAACAAACGTTTTTGACGTAACTATAATTCATTGATTGTTAAAAAAAAACGCCTTCAAATAACTGGAAATTGATAAAAGTACAATATTAAATTTCATCACCCATTTTTTCAGTATTAGTAGTGGGAGTTTTTTATATAATTTATATGGGACCCCATTGAAGTATACCCTACCCTTTAAAAAAAGAATCATTAAATCGGTTCACAATTGGATAAGATATGGCATAACATACTCACCAAAAAATTAAAAACCTCCTTTTTTTGAAATCGGTTAAAAAAGTGCTAAGCAATGCAAAACGCTTGCTACTGTTAACGTTTTATTGCTTGTGGCAAGGTCTCAGCTCTCAAGTAAGTTCGATGTACCGCACATTGTTTAAAATATACACGACTAACTGCGCCCAGCGGTTTCACCCGCGTAAGTTTCGATTCCGTGGGAATATCGGCGATCTAATTACATTTTAGAACACAAAAGCTGCTATTGTGGCTTAACTATGATAGTAAGATATATTCCCTCGCGGACTTTTTTGTAGGTAATAATGAGTACTTTAATCATGTAGTACATCATTTTTATGTATCATCAATAGTTTTCTCAGCGCACACCAAATAATAAATTTTATAGGCAAAATTTTGCTACTTTGGGTTACATTATTGCAATTTTCTTAATGATCTCTATTTTTTTAAATAAATTATAGCCTATGTTATTTCCTGATAATTTAGCTTTCATTTGGTGAAAAAATGGTTAAAATCGGGCCAGTAGTTTCGGAGCCTATTCGATACAAACAAACAAAAAATCTTTCCTCTTTATAATATTAGTATAGATGTAACAAGAAGGGTTGATAATTTTTACTCAAACCGGGATGTTTACCTTGATTTGTGAGCTTTAATGTTTTCCGATATTTCGGCAAATTTGCATGAACAAGAACACATGGCATTTTGCATTATCATTTTTATAACCATAAAGGGTTCAAAGGTTATAAGAGGGGTAGATCATCGCTGGTAGAGGTTGTTTTCGTGGCTGAATATAATTTGTACGAAATTCCTGATGTGACTATGTGTCCCCTAGCAAAACCTTTTATGACACTGGCCGAAATGTTTTTTTTTTTTTTAAAATGAGGAAGAGGTACAGTCAAATAGTAAAACAGTTATAAAGCATTTCAAAGATGAAATATGTATTACCTACTAACTTTTCTTGCAATGAAGCTGAAGCTACCAGGTTCGATTGATCAATCAGGACGAGCCCATTTACTATTTGAATTTATATTACCTTATTATACTGGAAGCTATAAAAACATTCACCGGCTGTGCAGAGTACAATATTAAATCACTTTCATTAAGTTTTTGAAAACTTATCATGTATGCGTAATTGTGTAGTAACAATAAAATAACGTAACGCAATTACTCTTTCACTTACTGTACTGATATTCCATTAAGACATCGAGCCGGACATAAGCACACATTGTAAATAAAATTTAACTTTATTTGGGTTCTTTACAATATAGAAAATATAAACAAAATAATAACGCGATTGCGGCCTTATTGTATTCGAGCTAAGTTTTTCCGGCTACAATGTGAACGATTTTAGATAGTTTGAGGGCAATGCTTTATGAATTAAGTATGACCTACATATCTTGAAAATTTTATCACGTTTGTCCGTAGGATTCATGATAACAACGTGATATTACTTGAACCCCTTTCCTTAGGAATTGGCCGTAATTTGCACATAAAACCAAACATTGCTTTCAAACTATGCATACTCGCAGGACTTATCCGTATGGGACAAACCGATATATTTTAAAGTCCCCCATCCCCTGCCAGCGATAATTCAACTCGTGTTAGAACACCGTAGTACTTACCTACGTTTTTGTAAGTAGGTCTAGAGTCCTGAAATTTTAAAGTAGGCCCCTTTTGCTATGTTAGATAATTTACAATCTTTAGGGTTCCTATTATGATAACCGAAGAGTTAGTCGAACATATACTTATCACTTGAAGGTTCCAAAACACTTAAGCACGGCTATTAAGTTCTCTTTAAGGTTGCGCGATGTCTACAGCACATGTCTCGCACTTAGAGTAGAAATCTGTGTGAGCCCTTAATATGCTTGATTTTTAAAATAAAATTTAATATCATTGTAGTTACCTTCATAGAAGCTGAATTGGTTGAAAAGTTTCTTATCACGCATGACGATGTTTTTGGTTCACTGCGTAATATTTTGTAATTATTGGCTACATATATTAAAAAATAACCCAGAAAAACGTTTTATAAAACAGAATGCTCATTACGAAATGTAGATTTTCCATGTTGTAAAGTTAGTAAATTGATGTACTTACTCAGTTGTTTATCCACGTTTTGCCTCTAACGTCACGTAAGGTGTAGGAAGAGTTGCAGAATAGCAAAGAGGTAGTAAGTAAGGCAAGAATCATTTTCATTGTTTTAATCATTACGCTCGTTACCGTTGAGAGAAAACTCGCACAAGCATTTTTCGTATTGGTAGTAAAACATGATTAAGGTAAAGTAAAAACTACATTATTTTATAAGTAAGCACTCGTACTAGACCTGAGGCTAAATAGAGATAACCTTTTTGCAAATGTAGTTTTGTAAGTAAGAATTTGGATAAAAATAACACCTTGGGATAGTTCAATGGTCAAAGCTTGTTAAGTATTTTTTAACACAAAATCGTTATATTTGGCTATGCACGGCTTTGTGGAATGTGACAGGATTATGCTTCGTTTAACAGATTAAAAAGGGCTCTAATTGAAAAAGGGTTAAAATAGCCTGAAATTTAAAGCAAAGGAAAACTGTAACGAGGATTTGAGTAGGTAAATGGGTACCTACTTCGTAATTTGGGACTAAATTATTCTTAAATCGGAAGCAAAGATAAAACAATCGCTTGCCATACAATCTAATTGAAATTCTTGAAAATATTCGGCTAGTTGGTTTCTGTGTAAGTACTTATTCAAAAACAAATAAAAAACAAACACGCTCACAACTTTATTCCCCATGATGGATATCCTCAGAAACATACTCAGTAAGTAGATCTTTGAGAATACCAAGTAGGGTGTAGTCAGAGACACGTTCAAACATGGTATTTGGCACATGCCCGAGTTTTTGCAAGTAGTTGGCATTCCTCATGATGTTCACAGTTTTGAGAAGGCGTTAATAGCACATACATAAATTGAAAAAATCAGCACGACCTGTATGAACCCACGACCTTCGTATCGAAAGTCGGGGTACAGCCCACTAGGCCAACACGGCTCTATATGCAAACAATAATTATATTTCCTTTCTGTTGCAAACTTGCAAGACTTTAAATGAGAACGGTTGCAGCGACCCGTGCAGATGAACTAGATTTCCAATAAACTCTGCAATAAACTGTTTGTTTGCACTGAGTTATTCCCTACGAGAAATGAAGTTTATCAAATTATGGTTAGGTGTTGCTGTAATTTTGAAAATGTCTGCCAAATCACAGTTAATAGCTAGAACACATTTGTGAAAAAGTTCGTCCGTGGAAGTACTTCCATCGTATCTATTTCGGCCACCAAGCAGTAATACTCTTATTGATGTGTTCTGGTTTGAAGGATACGGGTGGCGGTGAAATTACAGGCACATGAGACTTCTCTACTTAGTCTCTGTGGCAGGCAACGTATCAGCAATGCCTATGGTATTGTATCTTCTTAGTCTGCGAATAACATAAAAGCTGTCGACAACGATGTAGGCCACGTCAGTTTAGGTCCGATAAAGAGGTTTATAGAGGCTTACATCGTCCGAAATTTAGAAGATACAAGGCAGGTCACCATTTGGTCACCCCGAAACTAAAATTAGCCACTTCATACGAACAAACAAACGATCAATTAATAGAGGTTTATTATTCAACTTTACATTCCGTTAATGGAATATTTTATGTTTTTACTTAATTCCGTAAGTTTCCGTAGAAACCTCAGGCCCTACCTGCACGTTCTATTTTGCATAAAATATGCTTTCCGGTGTTTCAGGCTCTATCGGTCTAGAGAATCTTGAAACCCTTGCATTTTTAACAAACTGGTCGTGATAGGCTTGAATAATGTTTTCACTATTTTACCAAAACAATCAACATTTTTGACCTCGGCGTGCAATGGCGGCATCTCAAGGCGCATCTTTCACTAATTCAAATTGGCCAGTAATCTAGTCAAGAATTTAATTTGGCCAGTGTATGTACGTGTGTAGACACCAGCATAACATCACTCGTCTCGGGTATTTGACGAGGTCGCCTGGTCGTCTAGATGCACATTGCTTCGATCGTTCATTCGGTTGTTGAACCGAGCTTTCGGCTATCGGCATTGTCTGTCATCATACGCTTCGCCCAGCCCTTATTGGCGGGTGCTCACGTAAAAGTAGATTGAGTCTTAGAAATTCTTTAAAAATTGATAATTATAGATTTTTTATGTCTATATGCACATTGATTTTGTTGGTAAATAGTTAAAAAAACTAGGTACTTGCGCAGACTTTCGTGTGAACAATTCTGCAAGAGCTGTAACAAAAGTTACACCGGTTTATTTTAAAACTGCTTTTGAAACCAGTATACCATTACGAAATCTTTACTTTTGGACAGGTTTCTGGGTATCGAGCAATTGTATCATCAGACTGAGGTCATTCCCGGAACCGGTTTAATTTACTTTGAATAGCCCAATGGGTATTAGTGTAAAAGTTGTAGATTTTGATCTATTTCATGTAATATTTCATGTATTATCTGTTTCAGTATTTCATTGTCATTAAAATATTTTACGGAAAATTACATCAACGATATAGTATCCCTTTTTCCTGTTGTAGTAAACTTTATGCTGGATCGTCCAATTTTAGACGTAGGGAAAACAACGAAATCAAAGGTGCTTTCCGTGACAGTTATTATATTCATAAAAAAATGGTTTTACTTAAGCATGTAAAGGTAAGATTCCTCGCAATCTGTGTGTTGGTGATGGGGACTGATACAAAATATTCGAAATACTTTCACGCGGGGTTACAGACAAAGATTGCTTTTTTATACAAATTATGCGCGAATCACGAAAGTTAAATGGGTTGGTGCAAGCAAGAATATCGATGCAGTTTTGATCCGAATTAAACAATTGGAGTATTCAACTGCCGGGCAATAAAACTGAAATGTCTCAGAAATATCCGCGATACGAGAGCCCCAGCACGCTTCTAGTGTAGGTGTGACTAATCACCACGAACGAGCTCTTGGTTACTATTTACACAGTAATAGTAACAAAGTTATGCTACGTCCGTGTGAATAGGTAATCATAACGTCGACAATAATTTCTTAGCTCATGAATTAGTAGCAAAACTTTCTAGATATTTCTGATTTCGAATAGCATAGTATCACTGAAAATTGTCGTTCATGATTGTTTTATTCCCCTTCCTTACTTTCATTTTATTCCCCTTTGCTTCGCCATAGTTTACATAAAATCACTGAATCGCGCTGCTTGTTTGCATCGCGGTTTATTTTATAAAACACTGTAAATAGAACTCTTCAGGTAAGTGTCATACTTTCTGTCTAATATTACAAATTTAAAATTTTCAGCCGTTACGGAGATTATTTACAACAAACATCCAATTACCCAAAATTTTACATTTGTAATATTATAATGTTTCATCGTTAACTGTTCTTTGCTAACTTGACCAGAGTTATAATGTGAATACCTTAACAAAATAAATAAAAACACCAATGCTTTTCTTTACTTAAACTGAAAACTGCCATTCATGCGAACCTTATATCGCAAATAGGATTTTTGCCCATCCAATATGCTGTATTGTGTCGCATCCACTGGTCCGATGCAGGCAGTTTAGTATCATATCGGCTCGTGGCTATAGACAGACTATAGGCTTTACTCCGTTTGTATATCGAACAACTCAATAACGCTATAATGGGATTCCATCGGTGGTAAGCCACGCGAGACCACCACCCGGCGGGCCAGCACTATACCTAAGTAACTTTACTGGTTATCGAAGCTCTATTGTTTTTGCAGCTCGCGACCTATATAAACTTGCACAGTAACGGCCTCTACCACTTGTGGCACTTTACGAACTGACCAGAAACCTATCAGAATTTAATCATGTTTCTCGATTTATTTGTAAATGCAGACCTTCAACAGCAATATTATTTGAACTTAAATTAATATATTCTAGGCTTCTTCAACTGAAATATCTTGCGTAATGATGTTCATGCTTATAGTCGTAGCGAAAACACAAAACAGACAGCTGTTGTTCAATCGAATGCGAACTGGTCCAACTACGTCTATGGCACCACCATGACCTAATGAAAATCAGTGGTTGTCCGTAGGCCATATGTTGCATCATCTCTTAAAAATAAATTGATTGGCTGTTCAATAACTTCCATTATGACTGAGCGATTTAGCATTCTTAGCGAGCAAGAGATAGTTGGCATTTATTGATACTGTATCTAACGTGGATAGGAGAAGTAACATATTATGTGCTTTTCTGAATGTTTTTTTTAGTAGCCTATGTTTTTGTTTGTTTCCAAAATTCTACAAATAGCTAGGTTAATATTCATATTGGAATCTTCTATAGGGTGTAAGCCTGCAGCCCGTATTGCGTTTCGCCCGTTTTCTGAGGACCTATTTTTTGGCAATTTACTCGAAGCTAAAGTTACCTTGCGTACACTTAAGCATGGCATCAAAAACAAATCATGATAAAATTCACAGTGTGATTGAATTAACTGTTGTGATAAAAGTTACGTTGTTCTAAGTAGGAGAGTGTCCGTCTATTGGGTGTGCAATCATTTCCGAAATTCAGTGATAAAGGTTGTCAGTGTTGAAAGTCATCATAATCTGCTCATAGTAGTTGTAAAATTGTCTATAACATAAACCGCAAGATGAAGTTTAATTTCCTTTCGACTATCTTCGAGTCCCAACCTATTTGCAGGGGAATTACATCGGGTTTGCAGCGGATATTATGCTCTTGATTTTAACTGAAGATCTGTCTTCTGATCGTCCATCTGAAACCATTTAACGATTTCGTTCAGGTATCTTCATTAAATACAGTTGAGTTTTTTAAAACAAACTAAAGGAATGAGTACTCTCGAAAGTTTCAGACACGACGTCAGATTGCTTGACTAATCGATTTTGTGTTTCTTCACTATAAAAGATTTTATTATGTAATCGGCTTATAGTATTAAGTCGGAACAGTTGCATAAAACTAACTTCACTAAGAAAGTTACTAAGGAATCGAAGTATTATTTAGATTTGTAAACGAGTTTCGCCGTTTAACGGGATGAATCGAATTATTCGCAAAACTTTGAGGTTTTGTATTTCCTGCTAGTAGAAATGTTTACTTTCTTGATTGGTTGAGTTGCTTTTCTGTGATTTCGAATAATATATTTAATTTTTTCAGGTTTTCAGTGCATTATGTTAGTAGAAACTTATCTTTATCCTTAACGTGTAAAAGTTGCTGGCTGCTGCATCTAAATCAAACAATATATCGAACGAATTAACGTACTCTATAAGCGCATCTATAGCACGACGGAAGCAAACGGATATAAAACACTTTGAACATCTTAGATGCACCCTTCAGATAAAAACGATGCACTTATAAACATAAATCCGAGCACCCACATACCATTCCAAAAATAGCATCACATGCACAAGCTCTAGCCTTTCTATTGGCTTAGTACTCTTCGAAATAAACTTTCAATGTTAACGCGTATAGCTCGTCTGTGTTTTTTTTGTAAAACACCTGTGTTTTTATGAAATTTATTGATTTATTGATCCTCTCTGCTCGTAGTTACGTTCTTGCATAGCTTAGGTAGAGAATAGTTGTTTTTTGACGTACCGATTGACCTTATTTCGCTTACGTTCTAGGTGCTTTACTTTGTCCTATATGGTCATGGTCCTACGGCGGTGTGGCTTGACAAATAAAATTGATGACGCCACACCCACTGGAATGCTCGCCTGCAAACCAGAAACCGGAGCGCACTACCGTTAACATCGTGAAATTAGAAAACCAGTTTGGAAGCGCCTCTTATATAGTTCACCTCATAGTTTAGTTGCAGTTTAATAATAATTAAAACATCTTCAAAATGGACAACCCAAAATTTTTAAAAAAGAAAATTAAATTGCTTCGTATTTGACCTGTATTAAAAGCACACAACTTTTCGTTAAATTTAATAGACAATTGTAAAATTACTGCGTTTACGATGCTGTATTCCAATAATAGCTGTATTTCTAGAAAAAGTTGCAACTTTTGACTGACATACCTACATCAAAACTTAGTGCACGCTACAAACAAGTAGTTGATTAGCAAACTACGTTTATTTCGCTCCAGCTCGTATATTCTAAGCTAAAATAGTTTTCCAACACTCATGCATGGTTTACTTATGCAGTTTTGCTGAAATTCGGCCACGGAAACTCATAAACAGGATGACTGACTGTACAACGGCGACCCTAAAGCGATTGATGAGTATGCCTAGCAAAGTGTGTAACCAATAAATCAAAACATTCATTGTTGTGTTTTTGTGACGCACGACATATCCATTCAATAGGTACTCTCCTAAGTTCGAACTAGGCACTCTACATTTTTGCTTCGCAAGATGCTTCCAATTGAACCCAATTATTGGTAGGTAAAAATTTATTGGTTTTTATTATTCCGGGGCGTGTTACTCATTCTGACTTTTTCGTATTCGTTCTTGTATCCAATTCTGCATGAACATAAAATCGTTGATTAACAAAAGCCACTGCTGTTAAGGTAATTCATGATAGATTCATCGGGTAATAATCATGCCGAGAAGCTATAGTTTTTGTGTTATTTAAATTTGGTTTATTTGACCTTGTTCCCGTACGTCGATTGTTCAGTGTTTAGGTTAACGCCTCAAGACGTGAAACAATCGCAAATTATATTGAGGACCGCAGTGTTTATATGTCCATGTGCCAATTATTCTCGCTTCGACCTTCGACGGCCCTTAGCTGGGTAATGCGATTGCGTTGCATAAATCCTTGCCTGGAAACAGTGACGCACTTACACCGAAACTACTACCATTTAAGGTTTTACCTTGTTGTAAGATATTTGTGTAGCTGCATCATTCGTGCGTTTGTCCGCAGACATTCCCGATATCCCGGAGGATATTAAGAAGCTGCGGGCGTTGCAGATTGCGGACTTCAGCAGCAATCCGATCCCTCGCCTTCCGGCAGGCTTCAGCCAACTCCGTGCGCTTACTGTGCTCGGCCTCAATGACATGTCTCTTACCAGCCTGCCCAGCGACTTTGGAAGGTGAGTCTCATATTCATACACTTGGAATTGCCCGTAGTACTGAGCGCGTGAAACTGAAGAACTCAATTTGCGAAGTGTGGTCTCGTATGGAGACGATATTAATCTTAATGCGGTAGGATTGTGTCTTCTACTCATCACTCTGAACTTTTACTGCAGTAGTTTTTTAAGCTATAAAGATTAGCAATATTTCAAAATAAACTCTGCCTGAACCCAATAAATTATTCAGCCATCTTCAAAAATGCTCTTTGCTTCACAAAAAGGTCGCTCCTTCTGAATATATATTTCATAAATCTATTTGCAAGTAGAGCAGCGATATTATAAATTTTGTAAACAATATAATAATTCTCATGAATTATAAAAAAGAGTACGATATAATAGGTACATTATATCCATATTCTCTCTATGCTTAGTTCTACCGAACAACTTAGTTGGGAACAAAATAAATACCACGTGCTATTTTAAACGCTCATGCCTATTTTCAATTTAAACACGCAAAATCCAAAAGTAAATAGTTAAAAGGCGACTATTTTGGACAAAACTTTGTGTTGTTCTGGCTGCCAATTCATATCTCCATAAGAATGTTGCATGGAATTTGATACGGGTGCGAGGCGTGCCCGAAACCCCTCCTTATCACTAATGTTATCAGTTCTGCATCGGTAGTAAAGTTAACAGCGCCGTTGTGGCTTATGTAATAAGAACACTGAAACTGTGCTCGTAATGAGGGCATTCAAAGTTGTCCTGCTTTTAAAATTTTCGAAGGGTTAATTGCTGGAGGAAAATAACTAAGAATTACATCATACTTAGTAATTAAAATCTAGAGATATTTCCATAAGAATATCCTGCTTCCTTTGAAACATCCATCGCTTTCCTTTTCCTGTAGGACTAGTCAGTACCTACCTACTTCGCTTTAAAGTTATGCATGTAGGCATTGTTTTGACATCATTATAGTGAGTTGTATAAATAAAACTACACATCCATAAGGGTTAAATTTAAGTATCAGTGTCAATTAATAAAAATGTAGAGTCATAATGCTTACAGTTTTATTAAGTTCCTGATTAACAGCAATAAAATATTAAATAGTAACATCATTGCTTCCTATCCTACAGGGTTAACACTATATGAACCGGACACGGTCACAACCACCATTTAAACTTGGTTTTATTACACGCCTCAATTATTATGCACCGTTCCGTTATGAGCACGGTCGCCATTATCGTCAAGTTTCGCAGTCTGTTTTATTTAAATCAGAGTTTTTCTCTCGGTTTAATCTGCACTAATAAACCATAATTTCATAGAGCCATTAAACTGTTTTGCGTTTGTTGCGGTTTCGCATAGCGTAATTAGCAGGAATACAACTCTATTAACTCTGTATTTTGGAAATCAGGTCACGAACGAGCCGATTAATTACTGTAAATGTACGAATATTGATCATTCAATACTCAAATGAAACATGTAGCATAGAATCCTAATTAGTAACTTCGATAGCGAAAACTTTCGTTGTGATTCAGTATGATTTTCGTACTCAAAGGTATCGACGCTAAGTACTTTGACATCGCGCAAGGAATGCGACCTCGAAGTTCTATACAAATATGTATGACGTGTGCCCACTACCTATTATCAGCAAACAATATTATTTATTTCTTCACATCTCCACATGAATAGCCGAATTATATTAAAAATATTTGATTGTGTCTGTGTGAAATGTCACTGTTTACAAGGTCTATTTAATTATATTGGTCTGTAACGTGCTTATAGTTTTAACGTATATTTACAACAGTCGTGGCCTCCTAATACTTATCTCCTTTAGCAGTCACTAGCCTCTGTCCACGGCTTCACCCGCGTGGTACCCGGATAAAAAGTAGCCTATGTGTTCTGATTATATATATATATATATATATATATATATATATATAATTATATATATTATTATATATATATATATATATTATTATTTTCTGATGGTAAAGCTATACTACTGTAAACTTTCATCAAAATCCGTTCTGTAGTTTTGCGTGAAAAAGTAACAAACATAACATCAATCCTCACTAACTTTCGCGTTTATAATAGAAGTTGTGGAAAAGAAGTGCAAAAAATATAAAAAAGTTTCAACGTTAAATTGTTATGTTTATACTAACTGCGTATTTTATTTACACTAGTTTGATACATTATTTTAAAACTATGTACCGTAGAAGGACTTCTGCAGCATTCCTAACTAGTTAATAGTAGTCTCGCTTGACGGGTACGAAACTGGAATTGTCGTAAACAATTTTGATGCACTTTTTACGTTGAATTGAAATAATAATTATGGATACTAACCCTATTCACAGTGTCTTATAAATATCGTGAGTCAAGAAAACAAAATTATTAAACCCATTGTATGCTCGGTCGTTGGTAGCCCAGAAGTTTTTGATTGTTTGCTTCATCAGCATCACTATGAATTTAGCTTATTAGGGATACTCCATAATCAAAATATTTCGATCGAGTTTACCTGTTAAAGTGGCATGTCTTCTCTTTTACAATCACTGAAAATAAATCCGGTGTGTCATAAACATAACTTTGTAGCTCGCAATCAAGTTGATGATACTAAAACTAAATACATTACTTTTTTATGTGTTTGACGAAGAGATTTGGCGTGAAATTTTAACGATGCATTTCACACTGTTCACGTAAGAAATGAATTCGAACAGAGCTCTGTAGATGCAAGTTGGACGGCTGCAATTACCCGTTTTTCTCACGGTTTGAATGCGTACTGCATATATCGTTGAACTAAATATGAAAGATAAGGAGTGGATTATTGAGTTAATTTTCAATTAACCTTGCAACTGCAGTAGGTGTTGCTGCGGTTGTCTTTGCAATAGTTGCTTCATTGTGTTTCCACCTCGTTGGCTTGTCTCATCAAATTGTTATGTCACACGCTTTTATGAAGGTTACCGTTAGCTGAACAATAAGCCTGGCTTAAAAACTGTATTTGTCATCATAATCTCGTCTGCACATCGTAATAAATCAGAGCTACTCGTATTCACCTGTACCCGTTGTGTTGGGTGGATAGACATTTATTATTACACATTTAGTTAATTAGTAGGTTTTTTATTACAGACATAACGAGTTAATTTACTTCGTGACAAACATTTTCATAAGCTGCTTTAGTTCTGATAAAAAAATGGTTTTGTATTCCAGTTTGATATCACTCGAGTCGCTAGAGCTAAGAGAAAATCTGCTGAAGTCCCTCCCAGAATCGTTGAAAAACCTCACCAGACTGAAGAGGCTAGACTTGGGCGATAACGAGATCGAAGAATTGGTAAGAAATTCTCAAAATTTCTGTAGATTGCCTAATACAATGTACGAAAATAATTCATATCAAAATTTATTACAGCCCGGATTTGTTGGGGATCTGCCCGCTTTAGAAGAATTATGGTTGGATCACAATAAACTACAGTATCTTCCTCCAGAAATCGGTAATCTGAAGGCTCTAATATGTTTAGACGTGAGCGAGAATAAACTAGAAAAACTGCCAGAACAAATTGGAGGACTTACGTCCCTAACAGACCTTCACCTCTCCCAAAACATGCTGGAAACTATACCCAACGGTACAGGGGATTTATCCAAGTTAGCTATACTGAAGTTGGACCAAAATAGATTAGATACGTTAAACGAAAATGTAGGAAGGTTAGTGTACAGTTTGTTTGTGATATATTTCATTTTGTTAGTTTATCTTGGGCTATTTATAGCGTTAACGATTTTGTATTTATCTTCCAGGTGTACAAATCTACAAGAGCTTATATTAACTGAGAATTTTTTATTGGAGTTGCCCAAGTCGATAGGGAATCTCAAGGAGTTGACTGTACTGAATGTAGATAGGAATGCTTTGGGCGAAATACCGGATGAAATCGGTAATATGTCATTGTTGGGTGTACTCTGTTTGCGGGACAATAAACTGACGAAGCTACCGAACGAACTGGGGAATTGTAAATCACTACATGTTTTGGATGTAAGCGGAAATAGGTAAGATAATCTGTTTCATTACAGGGTTAACTATACTCAACGACCCGTTTTTCATCTTGCAAAATTCCAATACACTAATGCCCAAAGCCCGGCTTAGGCAACTTAGTCGTGTCTTATATTTCTGCAAAGAAATCTGTAATTAAGATTATACCTAAGTTTAGTACAGATGGGCATAATAATCATCTTGTATTCAGCCGAGCTCTTTGAAAGGCACTTAGCTTACATATTAAGCTTGGCTCTCAACTTCTTTTATCTTTTATGTGCTCTGATATCTACTCTTGACTACTATCGAGTCTTATCATAAATCTTGACCTTTTTTACAAGAAAAGTTTAGCGAAGATGAATTTAAATCACTTTATAGGTTTGTATTTGAATGTTCCAGGTTACAATACTTACCATACACCCTAGTGAATTTGGAGTTAAAAGCGGTTTGGTTGTCAGAGAACCAGGCACAGCCACTCCTTACCTTCCAGACTGATAGAGACGAAACGACCGGAGAAAACGTCCTTACTTGCTTCTTACTGCCTCAGCTCACATACACTCAACAACCTGGTATGAATGGAACATGTATTTTAACCATTTTCTATATTCATTGTCTTTTGTTCCGCTTTTGGTGTACTGCTCGTAGAATCACTCATGCATTCCGGACTCGTTCTTTTACCATTTTCCTTGTAATGGCATCATTTATTGATACATGGTTTTGTGTCTATGAGTTTTCTCTTAACTTTATTTACCGACTTTTTAAGTTTTTACAGAATTTATACGTACGACGACTGTTGTGTAAAGTTCTTTACGTATAAATTATTTTGTTTTTGGTTTCATCCTCATTTAAATATGTTTAATTTTGATATTTTAGACCAAAAACACGTAGAAAAGACACGTTTGAAAACACATTAACTAAATTATTTACTTAGATTTTTATATTTCATGGAATATTTTAGCACGTCAGTGTTGTTTTTGCCTATGCTTTTTGGGCTTATATTTTAATTCTGCTTTAATCTGTGACCAATTACTTTGTAATAACTGCAAGAATCAGAAACACTAACAACAAATTTTCTTAAACTTGTTTATATGTTACCTAAACTTGTACAATTTGAACTTTATAGTCGTGCTGATGTTATCAAAGCCACACGCCCAAATACGTACATAGTTTTAAGTTATTCAGCGGATGAGCAGACGTACGGACTAACGGAATCCTTTTATTGTTCGATACAACGATTGACACAGTTCAAAAAATACAACGCCAATTTAAATTGCAAATATAAAAATATATTAATAAGTTGCATTACATAATTGCGTTACATTTTTTACTTCTATTTCAATAGCGATTACTAACTCGGAACTTTGAGTAAATGGTCACAGATTTGTAATTGTTTTGTTTTTGCTGTGTAAATATACTAAATGCACTTGTCACGTCACAAATAGAGCTGGATCACACGTCAGAGGTCGGCAGTGGTTACTGGTTCAGACAACAGAGAAACTTACAGGAGCTAGATAGACCGAGAGGTAAGGGTTACTCGCATATTTCTCGCATTTTTTAACTAGCTATACAAAGAATACATTGAAAATTATCTAGGCTAGGTAGTGATCTCATTCAGATATCAAACATTCGTTAGTAACTTGAAGACTTGTTATCAAGAAATTATGAATACTAGCATTCCTCCACGTATGTCGTAAATCCTACTAATATTATAAACGTGAAAGTTTGTGAGAATGGATGTTTGTTACTCTTTCACGCAAAAACTACTGAACGGATTTTGATGAAACTTTACAGTAGTATAGCCTATACATCAGAATAACACATAGGCTACTTTTTATCCGGGTACCACGCGGGCGAAGCCGTAAGGGTAAAAGCTAGTTTTTTATACAACTAAAGTGGCAAACAAGCATCAGCCCACCTGTTGGCAAGTGGTTACCGTAACCTACAGACGCTTGCAACACCAGAGGTATCACTCATGCTTTTTGATGCTAGATGCAATGCATCATGAAAGTTGGTATGATGCATTTTTTTTTGATGCTAGAGTTTTGTCAAACAAACGATACTTATACTACTATAAGACCAAGATTTATTTTTTTTGCTTGGGAAATAATAATTATAAATAATGCTGGTCATTTTTCACACAGCATCATCTAGTCCCAAACTAAGCAGAGCTTGTATTATGGGCACTACATGACTGATATACTACTAATATACTTTTTTTTGTAAATACATATTTATTATACATAGAAAATACCCAGACCTGAGACAAACATTTGGAAGGCAAAGTGAGATGGCCACTCTCGTAAAATACGGTTTTCGGCTAAGCTGGCGTCCGGCCGACCACTCGTATTATCTGAACCCCTTCAAGATTTTGCCATGCTACGAGCATTTTCCTAGCTCTAGATTTTTTGACCTATCCAAATAGTTTTTGTCCACAAATCCTCCTATCCTAGTTAAGTAAAATAACAAATAAATAATCATAGCTCGTCTAAGGAATGAGACCGAAGTAAATCGGCCTAGCAATTCGTATATAATGCTAGAAACGTACTGCATACTGCTAGGTAGATTTGCAGCGTATTGCCAACATTGCTTTACCTTAGATTTCCTATCTGATGGACGCGCGGTCCAAGGTTAGTTTTCAAGACCATGTTATTACTGCGACAATTTTGCACTATTATTTTCATAGCACAATAATGCCTTTTACACAAGCACTTCCTTCCACCAGTAGTTTAATAAAAATGCTAGATAATTCTGTAAAATTAAGTTTAGGTACACAATAACTGCTATACCTTGCTTTTTGTTGTGATGTCTGCTGCAATGTTTTTTGAACTTATGATTTGTCTAATGGTAAATTGGAATCATCATCATCTACAATAAGCGTTTTCCTTACGTACCAACCGATATGAACAACTAGTTGTGCCATCCCAAATATAAGTGCCGTTAGACACAACTTGGCACAACTGAAAAATTCTTCCTGGTCAGATCAAGCTCGGATAGGTTAGGTTTATATGACCACTCAGAAAGTGTGATGTCATATGGATCATTTCTATGTCAGGAACAGTTATCGTACACCTAGTTGTAGTTTGAATGAATGAATGAATGAAAATACTTTACTGTACACCACGAAATAACAAAAACTTAATATAACTAAAAGTACAATGGGCGGTCTTATCGCTTAAAAGCGATCTCTTCCAGACAACCTTGGGATGGAGCGGAATCTATGAGTTTGTGTCTAACGGAACTAATATTTAGGATGGCACAACTAGTTTTGCATACCGGTTGGTTCGTGAGGAACATCGGCTGCAATAGCCTGTAATTTCCACTGTTGGACATAGGCCTCCCCAAAGAGTGAAATAACGTAAGATCTTTTGCTATCCACAACTGACGACTTGCCAGAACCTTGAAGATTGTCATCAGTCCATCGGGTGGAGGCCTTCCTACACTGCGTCGTCCAGTTCTTAGTCAACTTTCGAGAACCTTTTTCCTTAGCGGTAGTCGGTTTAGCGGATTGAATATAATATGTGAAATTTGTCATGGTTTAGATCTGCAATTTTATAAACAAGCTGTGTCCGTTGTTTATTTGAGAAGTGCCACACCAGGGTATTGCTGGTTTGTTGGGTGTCCGTAAGACAAAGTTGATTGTTCCTGTAATTTCACTGGCACCGAAGCACAGCAGCATTTACGGAATATCACTCAAATCGACTATCCACTGCAATTTAATAAACGCCTCTTAAACTTTTCCCCATGTCTTAATTTCACCATTGATTTCTAAGTTTTCTAATACAAAATCTGATCAAACAGAGTCCAGCGTAAGTCGCGATCGTGATTCCGACGATGACTGGGAAGCGAAGGAAGCGTCGCGCACACATTCCGTCAAATTCAACGAAGATATGCCTGAGGCAAAAGAGGTGAGCCTATTGTGTTGTTTTGGGAGAAGGGTTCGCCAATATGCTTTTATAAATACAAAATACAAATATCAAAACATACCTGTATGCTTGCGCAACTCCGGTGTATATATTAAAACTACGGGAAGAGATATTGGGGGTTGGTTCAGGAACATTAGAGGGCGGTTCTCGAAGCACAGAGCTTATCTAGCATTGAGTACTGTTCTTGTTGCTATAGAGTGAAATCTAGAAGTCGCAGACGGAACACTATAACTCAGTGCATGGTCTCTGATGTCTATGAAAGTTGTATGGTTGTATTATACACTAAATACGATGTATGTGTATTGTAAATGATGTAAAATATTTTTCTTCTAGTTTTTTTGTTTCATATTACTGATGTTAAGTTAGTATCACTTATGTTTATTTATTTAATAAAATATTGCGTTGTATGGTATCTATCTTTCATTTTATTTGTTGCAGTACGTTTATAAGTCAGTCATATTGTTCCTATGCACGGAAAGCTATAAGGGGATATTTATATGGGATTTAGTTTTAGTGTTAAACAACAACCCAGATAGATCTATAATTATGAAAAAATATCGAATTGGTGTGATGGTAATTTTTGGCGAAATAATCCTAGATTTTATATATTTATTGTTTATTTGGACAAGTTTTATTTGGAGTTATTGTGAAGGTTACTATAATAAATATAATTTAAAAATAAAAGGTTGTGTAGATAGGGAAGGATAAAAAGCGAAAACATACGCAAATTACTGATTTATTGTATTTACAATTATTTATATGCACAACTGACAAAGCACTCCACCGTAGCCGTACACAAACTGTAAACGAAACCGACAAAACGTGAGTTGAAAACATGTTCCTAGATAAAGGTTTCAATTTCAAGGTTCCGTCGCAACACGAAGACAGTGACGAGACAGATTCGTTCTTCGCACAGCAGCCTATGATGGCTTTCAAGCGGCCTATAAACGTAGTTCGCAAGCTAGTCACTGCACCACGCAGGAGCTCCCTGCAACGACTCTCCTCTTTAACTAACCTAGTGGAGGTACGCGGCAGTTTAGGTGTGCATTCGCAACTCACGAACATACAATACAGCTGATATAAGATTATCGCACACATAGCAGCTCAGCACCGGATCGGCACCGGCTCTCCTCATCATCTCGCCATCAACCAGCTATGGACGCGACGTAAGCAGACCACTCTAACGGCTCAGCACCATGCAGCTAAGCTTAGGGGACCGCGCGGTGACGGCCCCGTGACTGCTGTGTGACGTCTATTTATTATGAGAAGTTTTCTTTTAAATTCCCTCGGCTAGCGATAGCTAGGCCTAAACGCGGCTAGGCCGAGATTTAAGCGTGGCGTCGTTTATGATAACTTAACCACTCACCGCTAGCCGTTCACTAGCTGGTATGAGCGAGGCGATGCCGATACGATGTTAAAGTGCGTTGCAGTATGGCGTTTCATACAAAGCATACTGAACGGTTTGGATTGATGCGATGCTGATCAGGTGCCGAGCTGATACGTCTGCGATAACCTTTAACTTGAGGCCTAAGCTAACTTTTCCATGAAACAAATGTTAGATTTTAGCCGATGATCGACATCTTTAAATTGACTGGCTAATAATTAGCAATTGCTATAAAGTCGCTCCGGTAAAGTTTTAGAGAATCGTTCGTGCTTGGGCCGCTGGCTGCCGTGAAGTTAGTCGTTAGTTACGTAGTAGACAATGTAGTTCCTAAAAAAAACCATTTGCAGTCAAAAGGCTAACTTCAGGGCAGTCAAGTGAGATTGGCTGAATTGTATATGGCGCTCTAGTCCTAGCCGGACTATATGAAGTCTGATAGGGTCTTAACCGTAAATCTGCGTGAATTTTTATTTAACCAATCAATGCGAATAAAAATATTTTAAAAGGTCCTTGAAACAAAAATATTAAAAAAACAATGAACTGTGAATGCACCACCATAGAGTCGAGTATGTGCTGTCCGCCACTAAGCCTCTTGCCCTTATCAGTACCTAGTTAAATTAGTTTTGTCGCAGAACGTAGACTATAGTAACTTTATAAATTACCTACTTATTGAAGCTAATATATTTATTCCACGCCTTAAAATAGTTTCAAACCACATTCGTGTAAATAAAAACATGACACTGAATCACCCACTCAAGTCCAAGCATGGATAAACCGTTATCGATTACAAGCTAAATAGTCCACAAAGTACAGTCACAACGCACAACATGTCCTTTCTTTACACCGAGTTAGAAGCAAGCGCAAAAAATCACGAGATTTTATTTATTTTAATCAGTGACGCTTTGTTTGAATTGCACTTAGTAGATTAGTTTGATAGCGCAGACGACGTAGCATCACGAAGGAGAGGCTGTGAGTGATATCATATCCTGTGATTCACTGCGTATTACAGCAGTTCCTGGCTAATATAGGTTAAGTGACAATTATCATTTTTGGTATGCGCCGTACATGTTCAAGGCCCAAGTAAAAAAATATCCTTTGTGACAAGATCTTACTGTTACAGATTGAAACTCTACACTACAACATCCATCATACAGCTATAAATAACTGCGTAGTTTTTTTTAAGGCATTATTTGAAAATCTGCTTATTCAACAACCGATTCAGCAAGAGTTTTATGCACTTTTAACCTTTTACTCTCGGCAATTCAATCGTTAAACTTTTTAAATCTACCCTATAGGCATGCGCATGTTTTATTTGATTGCAATCACGCTTAAGCTTTATCTTCGTCTAATAAAACAATAAATCGTGTTGTAAATAAACTAATTACTTGTATCTTCATATCAGATTGAATGAAGAGATAGACCTTCCCTACATTAGACGAGGATGAACTTCTAGCATTGCGATAGTGGCCTTCGCATAAAACTGATGTGTGCGGTTTTTCAGACGCCGTTCGTACGTCAAAACACACCTCATCCGAAGGATCTGAAAGCTAAGGCTCAGAAGCTCTTGGCGGGAAGGTCGCCAGAGGTCGCCACCACTCAGACCAAACCGGAACCACCCACCACAAACGGATTGCCGACATCGCCAATTGAGACTCTTCCGGTGCCTACAGAAGTTGAGGTGATCAGATATTTCTACTATCTTTGCACTTTGCACTTATGAGCTAGTAGCCAACTATGGCGGAATTTTTAAGCCGCTTCAAACCGATACCTACATCTTTGCACTGAGGAAATACTTATCAATAACAGGATAAAAATTATTCGCGTTTCAAAGTCAAAGTCAAAGTCAATAGGTTTTTATTCATTGAAATCACAAGGATCATATAGAAACGTCAACTTAAAAACTATACGTGAATCTAAAATGTTAAAGTGAATTTACGCCGGTTCCTCGCGCGCGACCAAGCATAGAAGAATCAGGCAACAAACTCTGCTTGGTTATTTTTTTGATGATCCTTCATTCAGCTTTAGTGTGGTGCCAATCAAACGTAAATGAACGAGACTCATTTATAGAAAAAAGTACTAGTCAGAGACTTAAAGTCTAAAAAGTATCAACCTAAGTTCTTATGACAACACACTATACGCTTTATAATAGTAATGCTTAACCTATTCTTAAAAAATATGATACCACAGATATACAATTCCACAATTAAGCTAACGAAGGAGCGGAGCGACGACATCGGGCCATGCAGTTTTATCGTCAATATAGGCATTTAAGGTGTAATACGCCTTCTTTATTAGATTGTTCTTTATATAAGATTTAAATCTTCGAATAGTTTCTAGACCTAAATTAAATTGAGAATTTAATATTGACTCCTTAACCAATACTAAATTCCCAATTTAATTTAGGTTCCTTGCACAGTTTATAAATTCCAGATCTGTATTTCGGATTATCAGTACTAACTCATTTCTTCTTTACAGACTGTCTACATACCTCCTCCTGTCGTCGACGTGACTAAGGATGAAGAAAGTGATACTCAAACATTACCCGATAGGGAGTCCTCAGACGCCGAGAACGACGACAATGAAGATTCGGACGAATTGGAGGTAAAATTCCAAAGCCTTATATGTAATCTTCATCTTAATATGTCGACTTTCTGAGAGTATGAGGTGCGGGTTCGATTCCTGTCAGCTGCAAATGCTCGTTACGAATCTGGGTGTTGTGCTGCCATAATAATAATGATCGTAGGACAAGGGGACTCTTAGTTTAGGGTCACGACTATCTTGACGGTTGGGTATTTTATTCGTTCCTGGTTTGGAATTAGAAGTATGTTATTATGTTACTGTGTTGGTGTTTATTAATTTACTGTTCTCTATTATAGTCTAACCCCGTGTATAGAATCTATGATAAGCTTACCCTAACAGCAACCTTGGAAAACTGGGATCTAGTGTGATTAAAGGGAAGTGTCTTGTAGCTTGGAAGAGTTTGCACTAATATTTTAAGGTACGTTTGAAGCTTGGTTGCATAATAAACTCCCTCTTGGATAAGATCATAAAAACGAGTTCTTGAGGTCCGATAGATAGGCTATACTGGTTCCAGATGGTCTTAAAAATTGGTAAGGTATGTAGCGTACGGCTGGGATAAATAAAGCTTGGTATAAAACAACAGGGCCTTACTAAGAAAGGTGGTTTAAATCAGCGATTTATCTTTTAGAGATTGGTTCTGACCAATCCTGATTTTCAAGACAAAATTGTTGTACAAAGAAAACAAGGTTAAAATTGAATTTTAAAATAAAATAGCCGACAGTTAGTGTTATTTTAAATCAAATGGGCATCCCGTGGTTTTATTTTATATTTAAATGTATTAATAAATAATGAATGAAAATACTTTATTGTACACCACAAGAAAATTGCAAAAATAACAAGAACTTTACATAACTAAAAGTACAATGAGCGGTCTTATCGCTTAAATTGTAGACCTTAGTCGCTTTGCCATAATATACCTTTTTCGATAAGGTATATTTTAAGCCTCGGATTAGTGGCTCTGACAGAACTTGACTTGAACTTGAGATTAGATCACTTTTCGTAATGGGACCGATAATGTTCGTCCAATAGTAGTTCAGGAGCTTTGCGTACAGAAATGTACGATCAGAAATGGACGCCTGAGTGTTTTGAGCGAATTTGTTGCGACTGGTGATCTAGGAATTGCTGCTTAATGCCCGAGATACACGACGCTAGTTTCTCAAGCTAGGATAGTACGCTAGTGTTAATAAGCTAGCCAGCTACTACTAGTTTTTACTCTGGCTGCGTGTATACAGAACTAGCTTCATTTCTAGGCTAGTAAGCTAGCGGGAAAGCTAGTAAGTCCTCAAGCTAGGATGGTTTAATAGGATGGCGTTCTATTTTTGAGCTAGTAGCACCCCCAACCACTGATTTTACTATCCTGGCTTGTGTGCAAGCTCCATGTAGCCGACGAAGCTAATTTTCGATTGTGTTTTTTTAAAGAAAACCATTCATTTTACTTCACGGACGTGTTCTTTAGTCACTGCAATGGTACTGGCTTAAAATTAACTGGCATCATGTAAACAGCACTAGCATGTGCCAAGCCTGGACAGAAAGCCAGGATAGTATACCGAGGTTCTAAATTGCTATACTAGCTATGAAAACCTAGCCTCGTGTATCTCGGGCGTTAGGCCTGGATCAGAAAATGAAAATCCGCGCGGAATTTACAATAAACAGTCCGCACGGGCAAATAAGAGGCGCTTTTGCAACGTGAGCGAACACAACGCGAACGTAGTGCGGAAGACGCGGAGCGAACGCAATGAGTTTTTGTTTAAGACATAATGAGCTGATTGATCATATTTGGATGAATTCCTTTCCTCGTTGAGTCGATTAATGTTCGATACAAATTATCTTAATCTTTATTATTTAATTAACTGTAAGTTTTATAATCGTCAAAATAAATAGCCAAATACGAATTCCAATCGTGCGCTAGTATTGCATTCAAAAGTATCAAACTGCACGAACATTGTTAAGGTCCCCAGAGATTCCCAGACATAATCTGGGAATCTCTGTGGACCTTAACAATATAATCGCTTCGCGTTGGTTTGCTCTATATTCGCGAGTGAATACGCTCACGTAGAAGGCCGTCTGAATAATATCCGCGCGGATTCAGCTTTGTCTGAGGATCGCAAGTGTTTTAACGGGTGTGTGGTGGTGCGTGGGTAGCGTGGCGCACGGCGCGTGGCGTGGCGCACGAGCGTGGAGGAGCGCGCGGCGGCGGGCGGGGGTCGGCTGCATCGCCGAGATACGCCGCATCACCTCAAGAACAAGCGCATCAACCAGATCGACGCGAGCCGCGCGCGCGATCTCATAGCGCAGGTGCTTATTGATTGCTGACGCTATGTGTTCTTAAGAATCTATGTAAATGTCCCCTTTCATGCTTACCTCCTTTATTTTTAAGGAGCTAGAACTTGTTTCTGGTTGTTTGCTAGAATTGTGTTGGTCTGTTATCATTTATCGTTTAACTAAAAAGTGTTTTTTGATCGTCTTGTGTGACTTCACGGTTCTTATATAGGTTTTTCGTAATACATCGAAGGGGCGCTGCAATACAGGAGAATACACGAGTCGTCATAATAGATTGCAACGAAGTTTAAATTAAAACTATACTGGTTTTGAGTTCGTCTCTGTATCCATGAGAACAGTTGACATGACCCTGAATGTGGATTCATCATCATAATGACTCCCTTATCCGATTTGAAATTGTCTTCCCGCTAGCCATTTGTCTTAACATTTGACTTGTCGCATGCGAGATCATCTTTAAAATGTTATTCTACGATAATTTCAATTCCATTACGTTTTGTCTTCCTATCTATTGCTGCCGCCCTGTTTGTTAATCTTGTAAAAATCATAATAGATGTCGTTGGTTATCTTTCCGTACTTATTGATACGTCCAAGCTGAAGCTTAGTTCTAATGAGAAATTAGTTGATCTTATTTTAACCTAGCACTGTATAATAATTATCTATCTAGATGATGCTTGTAGAATTTGTAACGTCCTTCTTTTCTGGGTGTGTGCAATCATTAACAATTTGTATGTACAAAATGCATGATTTACTGAATGTATATCGCTTGTTGTAGGATTGTGTGGTGTAACAGATAATATTATAAACCATGCCATAACCATTGCGTATGTTATTTCAATCCTAGTAGACGACTGAGCTTTGAAACTTCAACTACAAAAGGGATATTTACCCACTTATATTTCGTACGATTTGTTTTAGAAAACCAAATAATAATGTGAATGAAACCTCTGTAATTAATTAATACGTTTTTATTGGTATCAGACCTACGTTTCTTTTTACAAAGGTAAATAACATGAAAGTGAAGCTCTATGAGTGAGTGAAAAGGTCGATATACCACACCGATGTTGTATTATAAAACCATGATAGATTCTAACGTTAGAGAGATATTCATTCATTCACTAGAAAATGTGGTCAACCAAATTTTCTAGTGAATGAATAGTCTCAATAACCTAAACTTTTCTTATCAGATATACCAGATAAATACAATGGTACATATTTACATTGGTAGACATCTGTAGAAGTCACTTTCTGTTGGCGTTAACGCCTGCGGAAAGATTGAATTGTATGGAAATTACATTAGATGTGGAAATGTCACGTGACTGCTGCTAAGTTTTAACTTCACTAATTTGTGTTGGCTTAAAATGAAAACTAAGCGTTAGGTATTTGTCTAGATCTGATTGAAATGTTCGTCAAAGTAAAAGTTATTATCAGCTTCTGCAAACGTCAATCTGTATCCGGGAATATTTTCTTCCTACACTATCAATATAGTTTTATCTGCAACTGACGCGCAGTGATAACTGTAAGACGTAAAAAGTTATTAACTATCGGGTCTCATTTCTTACATGAAATAGATCAATCAATTGAACATGCCTTACCAAAACTTTCACATCTATTCATAGCATGAGATCCCTATGTAAATGATCAAAGCATGAGCTCTATTAGATTGTATTTTTACCATTATTATAGCAGACAATAAGTCGAGTTCAAGAAACTTGTAACCGTAGGTGAATTGCATGTCGTTGCATCGTTTATCTTTGAATAATGCTAAATGATCGACAATAAACGCTTCAGAGGAGTCGTCCTAAATTTCCGAATGTTGTTGTTATCGAGTCAAGTTCGTAAACTGTTGCTCAAAATAAAATACCTGCTGTTTGTGATCATGCAATCATGTTGCTTATCATCACAATGGCATCTAAATTATAGACGTCGCTTTGACTACAATACGCGAAAGGGTAAAAGCTGACGCGCATACCGCGTCGGTGTCGGACCATAGGAGAAACAATAGAGTCGTGAGATCTGATTCGCATCACACCCGTAGTCTGCAAACATTAACATAGCCATCATTGCAAATATTCGCACTTGCTCAGATTTATCTCTTTCTCAGCAGAAAGTAGTAGTGTTGTGAGTATAATAAATGTAGGACAGATGCGTAAATACATAGAAAATGTTAGTTCGGAATCTGTCCGTTTCCGCAAGCCCGACTTACCGTGGGTAATTGTTGGAATACCGCGTCTGTTCCGGACTGGTGCGCGCGGGCCCTCGACCACGACGCTCGCGGTAGACCCTCCGCGGGGCTCGCAGAAATGAACGCCTTCCACAGTGACGGTCGTAACAATGCTTCGTGTACCGCGATTAATCGATAAATGAAGTGCCGCTTTCTCGATACGAGTGTGGTGTTCAAATAAATCAGCAACAAACAACGAGCGATTTCCGAAGTGTTGCTTATCGGTACTTATTAAAATGAGGTGCTTGAAAGCGGCCGGAGGATGGCTCGCCCGGGTGAGATGCGTATGCAAGATAAAGAGACATCCAGCGCAAGATGTTAATTTAGATTCGACTGCATTTTGTTTGGCTTGCGTTGCTTGCGTTTTGTTGTATCACGACCATTCCATTTCAACGGCATGTAGTAACTTGACATTTCAAGAAAATTTACCTAATGGCTGAAGTCGGTTCGCCTCCTAATGACCATGTTTTTTATATCCTTGTTTTACGCCTGTTTCGCCTGCATGGTACTGGTTTACCCGTAATAAAACGGGTGTAAGTTACGTTGATTATAATAATAATTTCTTGCAGGCAATCAAAAAACGCGAACAGCATGAGGACCGGAAGACTGACGATGAAGAAACTAGCGGTGATGTTGCTGACGGTAAGTTTCACTATTCTCTAATTATTTTTAACTATCCAACTTGCATTTCCTAGGCAGCGCCGTTCACGGAACGTGATTTGTCTATGAGATAAGTCGATGGTTGCGACACTATTCTGTACATCGTGACCATACTTGGTCGTCTTAAAATCACGAGCATGAATCGAGCGGAGCTCGCCTGTCACATTGGCATCACCAAATACAAAGGCACCATTGCCTTCATTTTTATGTGAGAAATTCAGAGAGTTCGTGGCTTTCGAACTCATTCCACTGCGAAAAGTTTATTCATACGTTGCACATGTTATTATCTTTGTAAAAATCTAGAGCTCACGCCGGAGTAATTTAAGCCTTCGTTTAAACATGCAGTTATTTTTTTCGCAACGCAAAGTACACTAACGTTTATACAGATTAATGGAACAGTCATACCATACGTAATGTTAGTATAAAATTCGTTATCGCTATTTTATCAGCTTATCTCCCGCACTTGGCGTGCTATTTCGTCCCTCACAGTGTTTCGCTCACTTGAAGAGACTTTACGCGCCTTATTCCATACAAATAGTTTAAAATTCAAATTGTAAACTTACAAATCGCTTGACAAAGTATCCTGAGTGTTAGTGTAATAGGATACGTCATTATTTCCACCTGCGTACATAAGGCATTGAATGGCCTTGCTCTAACCATACGTTTAATCTTTTCGCGCAATTCTGGTGTGTTTTCCTGAAAATAGATATGACAATCAATTCGGATACACTACGTGTAATTTCAGTTGACTAGTCACTAGTGAACTAGGAAATAACAAGTGTACTAAACAGTGGCACATCGCGCAGTGACAAGTAATAATATGATGCTAATGTATTCGTATCATATGTTTACTTATTGATATTCTATAGAAACATTATACATACTCAAGCAATATATGAAGGTCAACCTATTGTTGTATTTCTTGAAACATTATGTTTTGTGGTCTTTAGTCCATGTTTTTGTGCTGTATGGCACTTCACGGTCGTCTACTTGCTCCATTTACACTAAAATTGTTGGTGGTGTACCCTGCACTTACATGCACGTACCGACTTTCTCTGTGTTCACCATTTAATACGAAATTGCTACGTAGAATTTGTTCTTAGCTTAGTTTGAAAACCTCATAAGCTTTTAATTCTGAGTATATTTGACGATAGTTATTTTTTATTAAATTTTATGCTGGAATTTTATTTAATTTGACGTGTTATATTGTAACTGGTTGATCCGTCTTTATTACTAATAATAAATAAATAAATAAAGAGACAAACACAATATTGCTCCCACTCAGATTTCTGAATCAAATTAGCTCGTTCTATTCTTATAGACATAATTGTTCCGTTTGGTTTACAAACAATAACAAGTTTCCTAACTCTGGTTCCTACCATGTTGAAACGTTTGCATTTCACGCTCATCTGATACGCGATAAATTCGTGTAAATACCCGCTGTGCAACGTTATCTGCCCGCTAACAGATCATATTTTAACTCTAGTTTTCTTCCACGTCTTTAGAACGACTTTATTAGCGTCACGATAATCTGGGTCAATATTCGGTTCAAAACTTCCGTTAATGATCGGCGCTATTATAACCTTTCATTGAATTTGTTTATCCGAAGGGTGTTATTATTATACTGATTATTTATGCTACTTTAATGATCTTTATAAATCTCATGTTAGTGTGACGAGACTACACACTATCGAAGATGATGGTAGTTTTTCAGTCAGATTATGATACTTTGGATGTTTTTGAAATAAATAAATAATGTGTGAGGTACAGTCAACGACAAAAGCAGATTAGCTGTTTAGGCTTATAGATACTTTTCTTCGGGTTTAAAATAATGGTAAATGATAACTGTACCAATATTTCAAATTGTTTAGAGACAAGGCGGATCTTCAAATGTAACCTCATATTTTGAAATTATGTTTCAGAAATATTTCAGTTATCAAAATCTAATCTGTTGCTTTTCTTTTGTTGCTGGCTGGACTCGTCATAATTACGACCTTACGTTGAATTAATTAATCTTCCGTTGCCAACGTTTAAGGAAATCATATGTATTAAGAGTTCTTTAACGAAACGTGTGGTCTACATACTAACTTAGCAGAGACAACAGGAATTAGCACACAATAAATCCTCTACGGTCAATGTGACCCTCTACGCCACCGGGAATATACAAACTATACATTTTATCCAAGTTGTTGAACTGACGGCATTTATCTTATCATCCTTTGTCATAATATTGCCACTCAGTCGCGATCGAACACACTTGCTACCCAGTGTCTTGTGGAAGTAATCATTTATTTTCGTTTACAATAATTACTCGTAGCACGTCTTCACTAGTTGGTTACGTTTCGGTTGCGTTACATATTTGTGTATAAAAACTTGATTTATGTACGTTTAGTTCATCATACTGCGAAATCGAAATCGGATGTCGCGTGCTTAGCAGTCGTTTATCGAATGACATTAGGTACCTACAAACATTTACCATTTTTTATCTTGTTCATTAGTCGTTTCGTCTTTACGAGAGTTGCATCTCGATAACTACTACCCAATAGCAATATACTCTTCACATTTAAACATTGTGGCATGTTGGGTCCAACTTATTCTTTTAAAGTTTAATAAAAAATACTACTGGTCTCTCACGCTCAGATGTGTCTTAAATTTTATTGTACCCAGTAAAATTTGAGGCATGAAAATCTTTGTCTCGTATTTATTTATTGATTGATCGGTCGATTGTCGTTATCAGCAATGTGCATGTAAGCTATACACTTCTCGAAAGCCATCTCAAAGTTTTCTCCAGTCAATTTTTTATTGTTCGTGCACGTTCGCAGTAGGATTGACAGTACCTTTGTCTAAAAATCTTGTCTGGCCTTTGTCCATATTATTTTAACCTCTATTAACTTGAACAACGGCGTTCTTGTTCACGATCTTGTGGTAATTTACCAATACATCAACAGTCATTACTCATCGCTCATGAACAACGATAATCAACGTCATTTACTTTCTATATCCCGCTGCATTACTTTGTTGTGTAATATGATATATTAGTGGTAATTAAATGCTCCATAGAGTCTTCGTTAAGTTTTTAAATGCCAATAAAATACTGACTAAAGATCCGTAGATCGACCAACGATTATCGATTTAATAAGTTAATAAAGTTAAGGGATGAAAGACAAGAGATTAGAAGTGAAGCTGAGTGTGCGTGGTGATGGTTCACTGACTCGAAACGACACCAGAAGCAGTACTAGAAGTAACCGCAGCAATGGTAGTAGCAACAGTGGACTGCCCCAGAGCGAGATATTCGCCACGGATCGCTATTCCACGCCCTACCATAGATCCTTCGATATCCTCGACAAGTACCGCAGGCAAACAAATCAACACGGATACCCAGCACAGAGCCTTCAAGCTTTAAACCAATACGAACAACAGCCTAGAAACAAGTCGAACAGAAATAACCCGTATATCGACTTCAATGAACCACCTAGGACATATCATTCCCGACATTATCCAGTAGAGCAAAGAAATGAACCAACCAGAACGCAACGTCCCCAACAATATCCAGTTGAGCAAAGGAATGAACCAAACTGGACGGAATATCCATTAGAACAAAGGAATTATCAACCTAGGGCACAATATTCCCAACGACATCAAGCAGAGCAAATAAATGAACCACCCAAGGCACAATTCCCCCAACGATATCCAGTGGAGCACCACTGGAATGAACCACTCAGTTATCATCCTGTAGAACAAAGAGGATATCAACCTGTTTATACCGATCCGTCGATTCGGTTTGGCAGGACCTTGCCTCGTTCGGCCAATCACCAAAGAGACAGTCCTTACGTAACCAATCATTACACGCTTCCTGCGAGACGAGTACGCATCAGTGATCTTCAGCCTATCGTATACGGATACGGTATGTATGAGTCTCATGTTATTTTATGTCTTCGAACCAGTAAATAGTTTAACCTTACTTATAAATTAAATTAAACAGCACGGATTTAATTCCGAAGAGAAATTCACTTCAGTAGAAAGTTGCTTTGAATAGAAACTAATCTAGTCGCCAAGCTGCAATATATCACGTTGTTAATATAACAAGCATAAATATTCACTTCCAGTCCGATTCAATTTCTAGTCTCTTGTCATTTCAATATCATATACTTTTAATTCGGATATTTATAATTTCTCAGGCATCAAGGTGATGTAATTTCTTACTCAGATAAACTCTTATCTGAATTTCCGACGCAGCGTACTCAAACTGCGTCGGAAATTCACTCGGCTACATTACATTGCGGATTTCAAACGTAGTCAGTCGCAAGCTCATGCTCTGAAACAATATCAGGTTATTGGCGTTCAACCGTGGCAGTAAACTATTAATAAATCCAGTAGTCGCTCATCAAAAGATGTATTAATCTTTATTTGATCCGTTGTTGTGTCAATCAAATCTTTGTCTATATTCCTGTAGGCGTGCAGTATGTAACAAAAGCCCTATCCGATCAAATGTAAGCGTATTCATTTTTTTAAATCAATATTTATATCATAGAAATATGAAGTAAGGTTAATAGATTTTATTTTTGCATTTTATGTGAATTTTGCTACAATTTTAGTAGTTCCGATAATACAAGCTCTGCTTAGTTTGGGGCTAGATGATGCTGTGTGAAAAATGTCCAGCATTATTTAATTTGTTTTTTTCATCAACTAACAACAATCCACGCTGTTTTGACCACGGTGATTGTGACTACTGTCCCTTGTGTCAAAGTGATGTCGAAGCACTTTTTCACAAGGGACAATCGCCGAGGTAATTCAGAAGGTTATTACACCGGCTATGAACTTTTTTTTTTGTTATATCAATCATTTTCGTAAAACGACATGTGTGATATTCTCCTCTCTATAATATTTATTTGCCTTTTAAAAGTTTAATATTTATAAACTCGCAGCGAGAAGAAAAACGGGCCTAAGACTAATTGTACGTAGTTTCATATCGTTACCCGTTCGGATCGGACGGAGTTTTTGATACACACTGTATACAGGTGGTAGCGAGTTGATGCGTGTGTGCGTATATAGGGCGACATCTGGGCCAACCCTCCCGGGGACGGACAACAATAGCTGCAGCATGGCACTCTCCCCGCGTTTACTGGTGCGCTCTAATGAGCCAAGCCGGCCAGGTGCCTCATTCCACAGTGTCTCCTAAGCCTTTACGATACGTACCCATCTTTTAATCTTTTCAATTTACGAAGGCTATCGCATTATTCGCGTTAAAATGGCGGTAACAAAGTCGGCGGTTCGCGGCATTATGTGTTCTATCATGGAGTTCACATTCAAAGCAAGTAAGACAGCCGTGCATTTCACACGGACAACCTCGCAAATGTCATCCTTTCTCTGTCTTCTATAGAAGTGCTATTCTCTACAAAGCTCGCTGGTGTACATTATAGCTTCGTTAATTTTATTATTCTCCTTTACCTTACATCACCATCTATTTATTTGATGGTGAAGCAAATTGATTTTAAATTTTCGATTACTGTGAATAATATAACGGATACATTCTTCAGCTTCATGGGACAAATCACATCAATTCTTACATTTTCTAGAGAAAGTTTTGCAAATAAATTTAATTATGATCGTGATGGCGATATTATGTTCAATTATTTTTATTTGATATCGATCAGCTGCAGCATTCCATATGAAAAGCTATGAACCGTTATGATTCGTTTCGCTTGATTGTTTATTTTGCGCTTTTGCTAAATAAACATAAGCGGTTATTGTTTTGAATGTGGTGCTTTCTTTTAATTAAGTAAATGTCATTCTATTTTCCCAATCGATTCCTTTCCAGATTTCTGCCTGTTTTATAATTACATGAAACCGTTTACACGACGTTAATGTAAAACATACTATAGATTTTTTTTTGTTTGTATTATAAACATTGTCGTTGGTTTTATGTAATAGACGGTATGAAAATATAAAAAAGCTTACCCGTAATCTCTATCTCTAAAAGTGGTGTAATAGTTTGCATTTATCTGATAGAAAGTATAGTGCGGCTTTGTACATTCGCAAATGTTATTTCAGATTAGACATTGAATAATACTGACGGAAATATACGCTGAAGTTATGTGATCTGTTTGTTATTTACGAGTTATTTGTTTTAGTTTTAGTGATTTTATTCACAAAACTTTGTAGAAGCCTTATTCCTTAAGTATAGCGATATGTAGCTGGGTATAATATTTATTAGCCTCTTCAAAAGTTAAATGTTACTGCATCAGTATCAAAAATATAAAAACGGGATTAGGGCTGTCCGTCCGTTCCCATCCATGGCCCAAACATAATAAATAGGCTATGGGGATGTGCTAAAATAATACGTTTAGCTGAGTCCACCACCAAAAGTGTGTCTATGAATATGTAATTTAACTTTGAATTATTCCTAAATTGTGTTCATCTAAATTTTAGAAATTATTATGTATTTATTTATGTTTAAATTCAGGAATAATAAATAATGCTGGTCAATTTTTCACACAGCATCATCTAGCCCCAATATAAGCAGAGCTTGTTTTATGGGAACTACATGACTGATATACTATTTAGATACTTATTTTTTGTAAATACATAAATATTACACATAGAAAACACCCAGACCTGCGACAAATATTTGCAGATCGAACCAGAATCGATTTTTTTAATCGAAATGGCTTATTATTATTATTATCATCAAGCTTTCTACCTAACAGGTTGCAAGCCTTAACTGTTTATTGAAACACTAACCGAGGACACATTCCTTAGAATGTATGGTTCTAGGACATACATAGTTTGATCTTAAAGTAATTTCAGCATGTACAAAAGCTTATTCAAAGCATCGATCGAGACATGGAAGTTCAAAGCCCGTACGTTTCAAGTTCGTGAGTCGATTCTCGATAGAAAAGGAGACGAGCACGATTGCCACTAGTAAACCCGCAAGCTGACTGAAAATAACATTTCGGACTCGAGTAAGGATTACTGTTAGCTTTTCCCACCACAATATTGTAAAACTTCCTATGAGTATCTGCGGGGCACTTTGTTAAATCAAGCTCAGAAAGATTAGGTCAAAGTTCATCGACGAGATTCACAGAATGCCAAGTACTGTAATTACGGTCTTCATCAAATAAAGCAATAAACAAACCCGTTTTTATGTCGCTAGGGATACGTCTGTCGGTCACGTTATATGAACGTAAATTACTAGGTTTTACTTTCCAAACTCAATAAATAAATGTCATACTTTGTAATTTGGTACTGTTATTACAACGTTAGGCACAAAACACCTTTCTCTAAAGCAGTAATTACTGTTGAGTACTGCACTCTTTTTCTTTTGCATTATCAATCTTCGTGAAACCGCCTCCTATTCAGCATTGTGAAAGTCCTTAGTATCGTACACGGTGGCCTCCTGAGCCATCAATTAGTATATAATACTGCTATTATACTTGAACCTATAAATTTCTAATAGGTGATCATTAGTTACGTCCTATGCATGGCACGGCAGAGATAACTTCGACATCAGCGTCCGAGATTAGCAGCTATCTCGAGCGTGTAATCTAAATCGAGACTCGCCATTACCTTGTCTTCGTTCCTTTCCGTAATTCATTCCAACTGTCTAATTCAACGAGTGTAATAGGTTTAAGGTTTTCTCCCTTGGCTCTGTGAAAAGCCGGCCTAGCTCACCGCTCACCGCAGCCTTCGACACACACAATCAGCATAGGAAAATGTGAATTGCGGTTTACATCCGTGCTGCGGGCTTCGATCTCGAAAGTGAACCTGCGAAATGAATTACTGAAGCGAATAGACAACGCGATACCTTGAAAACACGATCCTCTATTAATAATAATTTATTCTACTAACTTTATCTAGATGACCATTAATGTAACCGCTATAGCTGGTCGTGCACCAGCGATAGCTCTATTTTACACCTGATTTATAAAGTTTCTTAAACGGGTAAAAGTGCAAGATAGTATTTGGCGCGAGATGTAAATGGAAGCGGACATGAAAAGGTTGTTTGCATAAAATCTCGGTTCACTTTGCACGTTCTAGTGTCATATCCACCTACGACAAAATCGCGTCAAATTCTCCACGAGCGATGTCACCGAAGACCGTTATTTGAGTCGCAGAATTAAATATTCGCAGAGAAAATTGTCCTTTTGAGAACAAGTTTGTTAGAGTTATATTAAGTGGGTCTGGTCGTCCACAATGTCGTGAGTTCTGACGCGTGCAGTATCTAATTTGCATCCTTGCATACATTAATCACACCATGCAAGTTGTATGCACTCGCAGTATGTAGATCACCAGTTGGACCGCCTTTCGAAAGCTGAAACGCGTTCAAGCCCTGTTTAATAATCCACTGTTAAACTGAAAGGCATATCCCGGTAGGCCTAGCAGTTTTCTAGTTTTCTCTGGCGTTTGCAGGAAGTTGTTAGGTGCTTGTTATCTGTCCTCTTAATTTGCGAATGTTTTCTAGCTAGAGTTGATTAGTTATAATCTGTGGGGTGCTCGTCAATAATGAATGCAAATTTATGATATGTCAGTGCTAATTGATTATGAAATAACAATTTATACCCATGTTATTTTGCGCGTTATATTATTCGTAGTCAACTTTATTTTAGAGGCCTTTACCTACTCAAAGATACATTACATCGTTGACTGACTGGCCAACTGACAGGCCTTAGGGTTTCTGAAATTCCACTCTTATAGAGGGTGCAGCAGGAAGATGAACTTCGTATAAAAAAAACTCAATGCAGTCACAGTTACGAGGCGTTACGTTAGTTTGAAATATTATTTTGTAATTTTTACCTGCCTAAAAATACTCTCCCGAAACTATTACCACTCAAACAACATTCCAAAGCATAATAAATAATAAGAATGTCTTCGCAACAATTTACTCATCACGTTGTCAGTTAATCAGTACCTACGATGAATCGAAAGTGTTTGTAATCAAATGAAGCAGTACACGATCTATCGGCGCAGATAATAGACAACGCGAAGGGTAAAATAAAAGGAATAATGTGCATCAGGTTGAGACTTTCTATTTTTAATCGGGTGGAGAGGTCGAGGCGCGGGCGCCGGCGCAGCCTCCGCCTCATCTCATGGTGGTTGCGCATTCCGTCGTCGAATGCGCCTCGGGCTGCGCGCGCTCACCGATCGCGGCCGAACTCCCATTCCTGCCTGTTTATTTATGTTTCAACACTCAACCGTAAACAAGCTCCTTCGTATCGAAACCTGTGGCTAAATTATTAATCGAACAATAAAACAATGACCTAATCGGAATTTCGGAATGCATAGAAGCCGGCCGGTGTAGTCTCGATTGACGTCCGATACGAGCGAGATATTATCATATCTTGAGCCGGTAATTCAACCTCCGTCTACGGAAATAACCGCCCCTATTCAGGAAGTAGACGGCGACTAGTTTGCGAGGAAATGGGCGTGATAAGGAGGAAAAAGCGTAAGTTCACTTTCCCTTATTTGATTAAGTTGATAAGAATCTTCTAGCTAGGGGGTTCGTTCCCCTTTGGACTGTTATCTTTTATTTCCATAAAATAATACTTCTGGTTTTAAGCTTTGATATCATTTGCTGGCGTGGGAAAGTAACAATTTAAAAGGCTTTGCTTAGTTAAGATATAATATAATCTAAAATATAACGTTGTCATGCTATAAATCTTTAATTGTTATGAAAATAATGCTAGGGCACGGATATCCTGCTCTAGATTGCGATAGAACTGGTTATGTCAAGGTAATAAAACCGATTGTTTCCTATTTTTCACCAAACTATTATATAATTGCTTTTAATTTATTGTTACAATGCCTTTAAAAACATGAAACTATTTATTTGAAGTTTTGATTTGATTAATCTAGATAACCATTTTAAAACCTTATCTAATCTTATTACATACTCCTCTGTCCATGATATATGAAAGATTATTTTAACTTTAATCAATAAATAAATTCAAATTTATTACAATCATACAAATTAAATAAACATCTGCTCATTGCTCACATTAATGAGAGCTATAAATACTCTTTACCCACCTGTTATAGTTGGTACTTAATATGCCCAAATAGTTTTTGATATTTGAATAAGTAACAGGACTTCAGAATCTTTTCGATATTAGTATCGTTTTACCATACCTTGAAACAGTCACTGCGAATAACTGAACAATATGCAATTTGTTCCGCACTACCACTCAATAACATATTTGTTTTCAATACGTAATGTTTATGTTCTTCAAAAACAGGTAAGTCTGATGAAGGTGAATTATTAGTTTGGGTATGCGGTCATCGCTCACGTATTTGGGCGGGTCATAAAGTAACACTCATGTTCTACTTGTGTTTTGCAACTGCGTAATAGTAAACAAGGCTATGGATGCTACCGACGAAGTAGCCAAGCCCTTACACCACACGAGCAAGGCTTTATAGATTATGTCATCTCTAAAAAAAGTTAAACTTGGTAAATATTTATCTAATGTATGGATTATTATATACACACAACTTGAAAACAAATTGCTGATCAAGTATTTGTTTCCTTTCAACAAGCACAGGAAACTAAAACTTCAAATCAGATTTTTGTCCTAACGTCTTACTTAACACAGTTAAAAGTACTACATAATAAATCTATTGTTCGGACATGATGAACAATTTTTTTGACACCTTCCTGCACATCATGATTTACATAACTGGGTCAAACGATTTATATGATGTATGAAGTCATATGTTTATATGGATTTACGGAGCAGTGCTCACGAGGTCGCGTCGGCGCCATAGCTCCCGGTAGAGGCATACTTTGCAACATTAGCACTAATTAGTACGCATCGTTTTACAAGCTACTGTCATTAAATCAAATTGCCCCTCATAGCGGCTCATCACTTTGCTTTTACTTATCGCGACAATTTCTCATGTTTTCCACATTTTCTTCTATTTGAGCACGCTGTATAACACAATATGTGCTTCATCTAGCTAATTACCACAAAAAACACAACTTCGATCGTACTTGGCACCATACTGCTCTCTCGGCTTTGAATCATAATAGCGCGATAATTTGTCACATGTAGGTAGGTACATGCTGGACAAATTCTCCACCTAAGATAACTCCATTAATAAAATCCAACGACTTTCACCTGTCCGTTACATTCGGATTGAAACTAAATTACCATTATTCCACGGAAAGAGTATTTTCCAATAAGACTACTGTAAAACAAGAGTCACGAATCCCACTGTAAACTATCACGACTTGTTCTGGGTTACTACAATGGTTGTTGTTATGCTATTAGGGCTCTCCGGGGTGAAAGTAAGGCGTCTGATTGGCTATTGTGGCGAACAACACAGGACGTGGTATAGTCCATTCGGGATCATGATTTCTCTGTGATCCATTCTTTCGTCTCGACATGTTGATTGTCGTGCGAAGGCTCGTCTCGCGCGATCATTTGTTATTCAATTCAGTTCTTGCGTTGAAGAGCGCTGGAATTAGAAACCATATTGCATAGAAAAGCATCATCAATTTGTTGTCACATTATTGTCTTTGTTACGGGTGTATAGTATAACTGACATGATGGGTATTGCAAATATTCCGTGATGAAATGAAACGCTACCCTTCATGCGATTCTACGAAATTCACGGTGGCGTTATTGCGACACGCTGCCAAAAATGTCATTGTATGTTACAGAAACATTAAGTTGTGAACGTTTGCAAATCAGTTAAACAAAGTACGAATGTCACGTTAATGTCGATATCGTGATGATACAATTTTACGAGCATGTACATTATCGACCTTGCTACATGCATGTGCAACGCATCGAGTAGATCATTCTCATAGAGCGCGCTCTGTTCGTAATCAGCTCTAAGATATGTTTGGTAACTTTTTGGTATGCTATGGCACAGGGCCAGTAAATTAGCCTCTAGTTGCGGGAACTTTTCAACGCCCACGATCAATTACTACTAACAAAACCTTACCAAGTACCGTATCAGGAACGGGATGCATTCAACTAGTCCGCGGTCTTCAAAATTGATGTACCACTCGACCAATTTTTTTTGTCTACATCCTTATTCCTAAAACGGACCCTCCTTCCTTATCCTTCATCCTTATTCCTAGTTTACAGCGGCTGTATTTTTATAATATTGACTTACGTGTATTTCATTACTCCGACCTTACGCTTGGCAGTCAATCGATATTGATTGCGCAAGCGATGGCACTCATTAGTACGGAACAATGCGCCTTATTATCTCGTTATATTATTAAAGTATGCTTATGGTAAGTATACTGTTTGTTATGTGTGTAGTTGTGGACTAATATTTGTCGTGTATGGTCTTAAATCTCGATAAAGGAAAAAAACTACTGAAATTCTAGTTTACGCTCAAGTACGATTGTTTATCTTAGCCTCACCTTAATATTAATAACTCTATAATGCTACTGAACGGGACCAAGGAAAACCTAACTGTAAAAGAACATTAATGTACGCAATACTCCTAGAATGTAGGTAGGTACTACCATACAGACACTAGATTGCCTCTGGCGGATAAGGTAACGGTAGCAGGTCGTGCGTTGTTTCATTTTCTTGGTTACATTATGCCTTTTCCGTTCCGACGTAGATACTTCGAAACATATTACATGTAACATCACAATAACAGTCACATACCTAGCGTGATACTTGGTTAACCACCTTTTTGTATTGAGTTGCAACCGGATCAAAGTCCATTTGACCAGATTAAATACTGTTTTGGTTCTCTCAGGGCAAGCGTTCTGGAGCATTATTGTATCATACGTGTCGTGTCATGCTACGCTCAAAAGGAACCGGCTCTCAAAACTTTAGGTCTCTTGAACTTACAATTTATACTGCGTTGATTTTCAGTTAGCCAGTCAGAGTGTCTTGCGACCATTTACATGTTGGTTCCGATTTCTACAGTCGCTTAGCCACGTCGGAGCCCTTAGGGCGTCCAAAAAAACTCCAACACCAGAGTTTACCACATTTAGAGATTAAGGCGCATAGTAGGGCTGATTTGCCAATCTTAGATGAATTCTCGTCTAACTCTACGTCAACGTTAGTTTTTTTTTTTTATTGAAATTTTGGACCTTAATTATAAAGATTGTTTAACAGTTGATCACCAATTAAAAATTAACAGAAGAAAACAAAACACTGTTTAGCTAAAAAACATTAGTTAGGAGTGTAGGTGAAAAAAGGGGCGATTTTGGTTGAAAGTTCGGGATATTATAAATTCTTAATGAATGTATTTCATTACCCGCGGTGTAAGGAGCCCGTATATGCGTTTTGGTAATTTCTTGTAACCATCATCTTCTTGTCCTTATCCCACATTACGTGGGATCGGCACAACATGTCTTCTTCCACTCTCCTCTATCAGCCGTCATCTCAGTACTCATTTCTTTTCTTAACCATGCCATCCTTCACACAATCCATCCACCTTTTCTTTCGCCTACGTCTGCTTTTATTTCCATCCACATTCGTATTTAACAATCTGTAATTGATTTGTATATTTTCAAGAATAGTTCTTAGATAGATTTTATCGACACAACACAAATCACAAAAGGGGTACAGGGGTGTAGGGTTTTTACAGTTTGTAAAACATGACTTGTTTTTCCCTAGGTGAGTCGGTATCGGAAAGAGCCGAGAGCGAAGCCAGAATAGTGAGTGAGCAGCGATGCATCGAGGTGAGGATAGCACGCGCGGCCGGCGGGCTCGGGCTGAGCATAGCAGGCGGACGCGGCTCCACCCCGTACATCGGATCCGATGACGGCATATTCATATCGCGCGTCACCCCTAACGGACCCGCTTACTTGGCTGGGCTCAGAGTGAGTACTGGATTTCAACTTTTCAATTTAGTTTGGAAAGAAGCTAACACAAGGAACAACAAAGATTGTAGCACATCTTTGTTGTTCCTTGTGTTAGCTTCTTGGTGAGCGAATAGAAGAAGTAGAGCTCCTTATGAAAGAACTCATACTACCACCATACCTATTTCTGCTGCCTAGCAGTAATGCTTGCATTGCTGTGTTCCGGTTTGAATGGTTTAGGTGCCGGTGAAATTACAGGCACGTGAGACTTTTCACTCGTTATGTCTCAGGGTCGGCAACATGTGAGTGATATTCTCTGGTGTTGCAAGGTTACTGTAACCGCTTATCAACAGGTAGGTCGTACGCTTATTTGCCACTTTAGTTGGAAAAAAATAGAGTCGATATCCTTAAATCCGTATGGATAACAGAAAGAGGGTATACAGAAGCAACTTCAAATATTACACCTGGCACTTGCTCAAAGTGGCGCATTAGGCATGTGCTAAGTAAAATATTTGGACGTTTTGCATAGAACGTTCCACGTGACAAATTGCAAATTGCAAACACTAATCGACGACACGCGAATTACGGGTTTTGAAGGGCATGCAGTTTTCTTACTATGTTGTCCTTAGCCGTTACATGCGCGAGGAATTATCCATTAGTCTATGACCGAGTTCGAACCCACGAACTTTGGATTGGAAGTTGGGGCACCGTCCACTGGGTCAACACAGCTCTAACTAAACACAATAAATATTTTTATTTGTTAGTTTTTTGACAAATAAATGGATACGTCTATTATTTATTTTCCTCTTAGAACGATCGCGTAATGTCAACATACTTTGAATAACAATTACGTGGCCTAGTCGTAAACTTTGATTGTCATTATCAAACAGGTTGGCGACAAGGTGCTTTCCGTGAATGGTACATCAGTAGTAGAGGTGGACCATTACTATGCAGTGGAGGTGCTCAAAGCTAGCGGACCAACGCTTCACCTTGTCGTTACCAGGGACTCACCGAATTCTACCAGGTAACTTCCTTATTTCGAAGGTGACGTCATACTTGAGGTAGTTCTAGCAACTTCTGTAATGGAACTGATTACTTACGATGCAATATGTGCTCTAAGCTAGCGGACCAACGCTTCACCTTGTCGTTACCAGGGACTCACCGAATTCTATTAGGTAACTTCCTTATTTCGAAGGTGACGTCATACTTGAGATAGTTCTAGCAACTTCTGTAATGGAACTGAATACTTACGATGCATTAGGTGCTCTAAGCTAGCGGACCAACGCTTCACCTTGTCTTTACCAGGGACTCACCGAATTCTACCAGGTAACTTACATATTTCGAACGTGACCTCATACTTAAGATAGTTCTCGTAACTTCTGTGGTGGAAATGAATATTTACTATGCAATAGGTGCTCTAAGCTAGCGGATCAACGCTTCACCTTGTCGTTACCAGGGACTGACCAGGTAACTTCTTTATTTTGAAGCAACGCTGACCTCATGCTTGAGATAGTACTCGCACCTTCTGTGATAGAAAAGAATACTTCCTATGCCTACAATAGGTGCGCAAAGCTGGCGGACCAATGCTTCACCTTGTGGTTACTAGAAACTCGCCGATTTTTACCAGGTAACTTCCTTATTTCAAAGCTATAGTCACGTCAGGTACGAGACAGTCAACATTCCTTAGAATGTAGGAAAACTTAAAACAGTGAACGGTCGCTGGGAAAGTATTAAACGTTTTTGTTAAGTATTTTCCTTCTAGTTATTTAGGTCAAGATTACATTCAATCGATAAGTATAGAGATATGTAAGATTTGATCTGTTTACTTGTTTATCACACAATGTGCACGTGAAGTGTTTAATTTAATTGTGTTTTGAGTCATTGAATCGTAGAGAAAAAACATTAATTTTGTCAAATTTTTAAAACCCCCTACGTGTTTTTCGTGACTTGTAACGATAAAACCTATCAGAGAATCATCCTTATAGTCATGCAAAAACAAAACCGTGTTTCAATCGGATTAGCCGGAGATAAATGATAACTTACGACAAACGCATATCCGGGCCCCTTATGTCGCGAGTATTAAGAAAGCGTTTCAAAAGCGATCTTCATCAACTTTCAGGACTCACAGTCGTGCAGCAAGCGGAGCGAGTCACCATTCCGTATCCAGCACCGCCGACACAGTTTCTACCCTGGAAAATGGACAGGTAAGTTCTAAACTGTGTACACGTCAATTAAACTAATCAACTTTCAAACCCTCAACATCTTAGGCATTCTCTTTCAACATCTTAGTCATTCTCTCAAGGCATCTTAGCTTGATTACGAGGAATCGGTGTAAATTCAGCTGGTTTATACGTGGTCATTGTGATTTCTTGGAATAAAATACAATGATTATTATCCTACGTATATTGCCGCCGTATCAGTGAAGTTGAGGACCTATATTTGCTGTGGTGAAATATCACTTTAATACAAATATACACTAAACCAACTACATTATATTCCAATCAGTCAAAATTGAAATACATATAATGCAAGATGACTTAGTTTTAATTCTCATTTCCTTCACCTGTCTAACTCTATGATAATCATGTTTGAGTACACTCTTTCTGAAGGTACTGACTCCTGACATACATGTTTAAGTTTAATAGTCAGGGCTTCAAATTGAATTGGAACAAAGGTTTATTTAATAAGGGCTTTGTATTGTAGGGCGTTCGAAGTGTATGGGTGAAATTACCAAAACATTTTTGACTTCGTCTACAGCAAACAATACATTATCAATACTGTTGGTGTTACACATGCGACGGTTTCTCTTAACATTTGGTGGACCGTATCAAAGTCAATTGTTTTTTTTTTCATTGAACTCAATAATATGTATCATTTAGAATCATGAATTTAAAACAAAGTGAGATGAGTAGAACATTTTGCCTATAAATAACATTGACAAGACTACTTTGATTTATGACAGATTCCTACCGGTCGCGGCATAACATCTGCGATTACTGCGAAACCACTCATAATCAGCAACCAATATGCACAAGAGTTTGAACCGGAATACAAGGAGACCACGCCAGTCAATCCTGCCGTGATCAACTATAGTCCCTCGCCCACTCAGGTGCCTGTAGACTATCAGAGGCTGCAAGCCTCTCCACCGCCTACCACCACGCCTTATATCCCGCCAGGTATGTTCTATAATTAACAGCCTGTACGAGTAGGAGTAAAGTCTTCATCTATATGGAATGCTATCCATCATTTAGTTCGCCTATGTACAGTGCTTTTTAGTTGTGCAATAAATAATTTTCTATCTATATATCTATGAAGAGAAATTGGATCAAGTTCTTGTTATAAGTGTAGTGAATAAACGTATGAAAGAAAATACTTTATGGTACACTTTATGAAATAAACAATTACTTATTAAACTTAGATGTTCAATGAGCGTTATTATCGCTGAGAAGCGATTTCTACAGATAATCTTTGGATGGTAGTGGTGCAGTGGTACTGTCACAAAAGCAGTCAGGTCGAAGATAGGGCTGCAAGAGGTGATCGAATCATACTTTCCTTCACTACCACAGTTTCACGGGTTCGAGGATACTATTGAGAACACTGTTGACATGAACCCAAAGTCCTTTTCCGCTATTTCCAAGAGTTGGGGTGGTTGGAGTCAGGTTAAAAAGAGACCAATGAACAATACACTCCAATGCCGGACGTCAGTGCAGATCATGATTTCCTCACGTAGAATTAGCATTCAAAAGTCCTGGATGTAGGTCACTTCCAATGGGCACCTCCATCCACCGACGATGCACGTCCCGCAACCTTTACGATAACATCGCCTTCCTACACTGTATTGTCAGGTTTTGATTGAAAAGCCTGACTATTTAGGATAGTTAACCAAAAGTCATGTAACATAGTCGTCTGAAAAATTATGACGCCAATTTATTTATTTAGGACATCCAACAGAGAAATCACTATAATCTATGAGTTCCCCCAGTTATAATAATGCTACAGCGTGCACAATGTAATTCTTTTTTGACGACCTCTGTGGAGCAGTGGGCGAAGGCCCGCCTGAGACGTAGAAGGTTGCAGGAAGGAACGGTTCGATTCCCGCCGCGGGACAAATGTTTGTATGATCGGCAAATATATGACTCGGATCTAGGTGTTTTCTATGTATAATATGTATATATTTTTTTTGTAAATAAAAAATCAGTTGGGGCTAGATGACGCGAGTGTGAAGGAAAAAAATGTCCAGCATTATTATTATTATACATTTGAATTTTCAGTGTATCAACAAAAAGTGCTAGTTCACACGACACTGATCCGTGATGGCGCCGGATTAGGATTCAGTATAGCCGGCGGGAAGGGCTCGCCTCCGTACCGAGAGGACAGCGATGCGATATTCATCTCGCGGATATCGCCGCAGGGCGCCGCCGCTAAGGACGGCAAGATGCTTGTGGGAGACAAAGTTGTTTCGGTAACTATGCTCAAAACATACTAATATTATGAACTAGTAGAATGAATTTATTTCTAACGTTAAATTGTCTTAATTTAGAAGTTAGGTATATCGTGATTTTTTTATCATATATATAAATTAAGAACTGAAAACTTACTTCCATCAAAATAAAATATAGCCTATCAGGCATAGTGAAATTTCCTATCGGTTAATGAATTTTCGGAATCAGTTTATAGAGATTACCATAAACAGTTAAGATGTATAGGTGTTTGTTGCTAATTATCTCCGTAATGGCGGTATAATCGGGGACGTTTTTTATTATTTTTTTGTCTATTCGTTAGAAGCCGTGCGCACAGGCTAGTTTGTAATACATAGTCTAGGTTGGATACAGGCGAGATAGTAATATTAACTTCCCCAACATCGCTGCGGCAAGTTTGGAAAGTTATTTCGTTGGGTATAGTTGACAAGGAGTGCCCCCGTACCAAGTAACATAATTGCATGAGTTGATTGTTAACAAACTTTGCTAGTTTGCATCAAGCGATGTCGGTTAACGATCTTAATGGCCTTAGCTGATCAATGCCTCTTTTTCTTCAATCACACATATATATATATATATATATATATATATGTATACATTATAAGATATATAAATAATATATATTAAATTTAATAATCCTACTACTATTATAAACGCGAAAGTTTGTGAGGATGGATGTTTGTTACTCTTTCACGCAAAAACTACTGAACGGATTTTGATGAAACTTTACAGTAATATAGCTTATATATCAGAATAACACATAGGCTACTTTTTATCCGGGTACCACGCGGGCGAAGCCGTGGGCAGAAGCTAATAATATATAGAATTGTGAAAAATAAACTTAAACAAAAAAAAACTTCTATATTAATTGGTAGTGCCATCAGAGGAGGGAGGGTTGAAGAGACAAATTAATCTTTGAACTTTTAAGAAGTAATCATTGAACTTTTAAACTTTTAAGAATTTCAACGACTACTTTGTCTCTTCAACCCTGTCAAGGTCAAAAACTGGCTAATGAAATTACAATACCAGTTTCCTTCAAATGTTATCCTTTATTGCAAGTGATATATCATCACGCTTTAGTCTAGATGTCTGCTGCTCATAACGGTAATTCGAGTCAAGAGCATGTATTAGGTTTACAAGTGCTGTACTTATGCGTCTATGAAAACAGTTATTCGCTTTAGATTTCTGGCGAATCATTCACGGGCGAAGTTTAGTGAATATTTAATTTAATTGAAGAGATGTTTACTTTGTGGGTATGTCAAGTGCACAATGAGAGTTTGTCGTTTGAATTTTACTTACATGTTACAAAAGTATTTTTTGTAGTGTACCGTCAACGACACCACTGGTATATTCCTGTGACTGCCTTGTTCGGGGTTAAATTTTATAAGTTCGCTATATCCTACTAATTATAAATGCGAAAGTTAGTGAGGATTGATGTTTATTACTCTTTCACGCAAAAACGACCGAACGGATTTTGGTGAAATTTTACAATAATTTAGCTAATACATCAGAATAACACATAGGCTACTTTTTATCCGGATACCACGCGGGCGAAGCCGTGGGTAGAAGCTAGTTTAAAATAAACAAAAGCGCAAAAAATAAAGACTTCAATAATTTTAACACTTAAATTTTAGAGAATGCTTACATCATACATTGTATAAAAAGCGGTAAAATTTGTCTTAGAAGAAAATTCTTGGTGCAGCATAATGAAATCCAAAAGATGTCTGTGAATAGAAAGATGGCATTAGTAGGTGGTGTAACAGTATCTCCTCCTCAGATTAACGGCGTCGATATGGAGCAGGCACCTCACGAAACCGCCGTTTCCCTGCTAACGGGTCACGAGAGATTCGTGCGACTTGTATTGCAGCGGACCATCTCAAGCGATCAGGGTAACTGATTTGTTCACTAACTCTCATTATCATCAATAGGCCGACTACTGGGTCTGACCTCTTTCAGTCTATGCTATCCACAACGATTCAGCGCCAGGGCGCGGTCACTACGCTTACAGTATCTGCATACCTTTTGTTCGCCGTCTCATTCAATTAGCGGCGAACAATTACGTTTGTTTGCTTACAATTTATAGCTCAGAGTCAGCCAGCTGACAGTGAGCCGCTAACAGTTTACGCGCCGTAAGCCGGACCACAACGCCTCTCAATAAATGAGATTTTCATATCCATGACATGTCCCTTTAAATTCAAACTTTCTCTCCACCAGGCGAGCTGCTTCCGCGCCCAAAATCGACATCCGAAGATGTGAGAGAACACAAGACGAGCCAGCAAAACGTGAACGCACCACCGAAACCGGTCACCAATCACGTCACACACACATTACCGACTCGCGTCGCACCCTCGCACGACCACTCGAACGATACGAATGAGCGGATTAGGAGCGCACCCACTGTATTGAGCACGCACGTAACCGCTGTCCCACCGCAGCCGGCACCGAGAAAACTCAGTCAGACAAATGGACAGGTGAGGGTTTGGGGACGGTGGGTGATTGGCGCGCATTGGTGAACACTTTATAATGCTGCGAAAACACTGCGATCAAAGGCATGAGTTTTATAATGCTATTCATGTGTACTTGCATTTTGTGTAGGAAAATTGTGCTCTCGACACGCCTAACGGACGAGTCGCTTATCAGATTTCCCATACCAAAACGATGATTTGCTTTACGTTACGTATAAGTTTAAAACCTGTACTAAGTGCATTTCATTTCAATCATTATTTCAAAATCGATTGCAGCGCCCTCTAGTAAGTTGTGTCCATAACCTTCCATAAAACTTTAAAAAAACGGGCAGTGTGACCAAAGAAAATAACACCAAGAGTCACTTGATAAACAAATTCTAATATGACAAAGCCTTCTTCTTTTTATGTAATAGAAGAAGGCCTGATCTACTATAAATTGGCGCTTTTAAGAAATAATCAGTATAGGCGAAAATATGTTCTAGAACAAATCTTATAGATATCAAAGGGTTCACCAATGTGCGCAGTTTACTACTAGTTTTTTAGTTTCGCTTTCACAGATATGGGATTATGGTTGAGTAGTTTTAGAATAGCTACCTTTGTTATATTAGAATTATTGTTTTTTTTTAATGGATTTTTGGTTGCACCTAGACTAGTTTAGTAGTTTTGGGCACATACTATGTTATTCTTCTGTCAGGATATACTTTTAAATTTTTATCTGTGTTTGTTATTTCATTAATGAACCTTATCTATCTCTTAGAACATATTCATACCATCATATTTCTAAGAACATATTCGCTGTAAATTGACATTGCATTCGCCTGATGTATGTTTCACTTTCTTATTATTCAATTCCAACCTCCGAGAAGGCACTTTTCATACACACAATTTAGAAATTGTGAGCATTGATCTTATCATAGTATTAATCTGAAATACTTTGTTTCGTGTCATTTGTATATTTCACTGCATTCCATTACATTGGTTCTTTCCCGCCGCCCACAAATCCCTTTTGAAGGGCACCAAAACTCAACCTTATCTAACGGGTGACGAAGAAAGAGCCAAAGACACAACGTACGAACTGCCACGCAAAGCTTGCTAGTGTTTTCGCATCGCACGCTGGCTAGTCACAAACTAAATTACCAAATCATTTACCGCAGGCGAACACAAAACCGACAACTAACAGTGCGAGCACGCCTTTAACTCCCGGCGCGAATAACACGCACGGATCCACCGACGACGTCTTCGAAGACATACAGGTATGCATAGCACGTAACTAGACACGATCGATTCGCAGGTGATGGTTTCCGGATTAACACGTTCACATCCGTGCTTTAGTATCAGCTTCACATTGTGTGCATTTACACTATTCATAGTTTAGATGAGAGCAGGGAATTGCATTCTATTCGCGATGCCGTGAAAGGTACCCAGCTATTTCGTTCTGAAATAAAGAGCTCATATTTCTAAACGTAAGGCTGAGGTATCGATCACGGTTTTTGCATAAAGGATAGTATGCGTTCTTCGTGCTTTCGTTTATATTGGCTACACTGTTGCGCTTTTGTATCAGACCATAAGAAACTCTTTTTTTTCGTTTTTAAATCCAACTCCAATCATTTTGTAATTGCAGGTAATCGGCTGTCGTTTGAATAAACAGTTCGATCAATTCGAAAGGTCGATCAATTCAAGCTTATAGAATATTCAGTTATAAAAGAATAAATGACAACCACCTTAAAATTTTTCAGCAATTTATTATTTAGTTTGATCGTAGTTTACAAAGACCAAAAAAAGTAGAAGATAATTTTTCAGTCTAACCATACCATTTCAGTGTAATCACTTAGTATTTCAATGATTGTGCCTGAGATCTATGCTTAAATTCATGAATGATGATGAAACACTGCGCATTTTCAATGAAAACGTGATTGTTGATGCATGTATGATAAAATTTCTGCATCTTTCGATCACATTATAAAATAAATATAAATTTACAAATAAAACACTAGAATTCACACTATTCCATTTCATTGTCACTGCTATCATATGGAATTAAATAACAAAGAATATTTTATTGGGAAGTGAATTAATTGGACCGTCAAACATATGTTTTCTACCAACTACCATTCTAATTAAATATCTTTTTGTTAGTTTTTGTACCCTGTAGGTATTATGAAGCAGGCACGTTGTAAAACCATAAATAAGACTCGGTTTTTTATCCAACCTATCGTATCAACCGCTCACAGAATTACAATTCTTTTTCGTAGTAGCTTTCAAATCAATTTCACAATAATCATTGCCTCACTATTTGAAACCTGATAATTAGCTATAACTTTGGTACATCTGAAATACCCAGTATAAGTAAAAAAAACAACATTCATTCGAGTAAAAAAAGTAAACGTAATTGTTCAAATTATAGAATTTTTTAAAGTAAAAAACTTCACTCATTTGAAGCATTTTACTGTCCACCTGTCCTTTGTGTGATAGCAGCATCATTGTGACCAGCCCTATAATTGCTCTATTAAAATGGCAATGGGAATGAGAAGACTCAATGCCACTCAATTAAACAGGCTTAGCAATGTCCAAAACTTCTAAATACTTGAAAATGGGAAAGTTTTACAGTGTCCCATTTTCAAGTTTTACAAGTTTTGAAAATCGTGAATCAACAAATACTGAAACGCTCATAGTGAGCTAAGGATTATTGGAATATAAGAGCTTTACACATTGCGTTAAGCGCCATCTTTTTCCAACACTACTTTTGAGGAGCTTATCAATGTTTAGCCGTAGTTTAATTTGGGGAAGAAAACGATAAAAAAATGGCTACTAGTAAAGTATATCAGATGTACCATCCGTGTGGCTAAACACATTACCAATCACTGATGCGATGTGAACGTGTTAACCGCGCAGCCCTCGCATCCGATCACGAACGAGGAGTTCCAAGCTATGATCCCGGCGCACTTCCTCGGCGGCGCTCGCCCGCCGACCGAGCCTCCGGAGAGGGGAGTGCGGGTCACAGTGGAACGGCCGACCACACACGGAGTAGTGCTCCCCCCACCGCCGTCCGCCCTCGGCAGAGTCACTGAAACCATCACGAAATCCACCTTCACTGAGACAACGGTCACGCGAATCACTGACAACCATCTAGCCGAGCCGCTTATTGTTGAAGTGAGTATACATCTGTACTGAAAGCATTTAGGTGTAAAGCTAAGTTTACACCTGTAAATCATAAACCAGCATTCGCCCGAACTCCGGGTACTCGATCGAATGAGATGTACAGCAACTTGTTTGGTGTAAACTAAGCTATAGGTCAAGTGCGTCAAACATACACATCAAAGTCGCCAGACCAAAAAGTGCTGGTCACAGTGGAACGGGCGATAAGTAGTACGGGCCACTGCCGGTCCACCCTTGGCCGAGTCACATAACCATCACGAAATCCACCTTCACCGAGACAACAGTCACGCGAATCACTGACAACCATCTAGCCGAGCCGCTTATTGTGAAGTGAGTATACATCCGTACTAAAAGCATTTAGATGTAAAGCTAAGTTTACACCTGTAAATCATAAATCAGCATTCGCTTGAACTCCGGTCACTCGACCGAATGAGATGTACAACAACTTGTTTGTTATAAAGCTATAGGTCTAGTACGTCGGTCATACACATCATAGTCGCCAGAGCGGAGTGCGGTTCACAGTGGATTGGGTTATTACTCAAAGTGGTTCGTTCCACTTCCTTCCACTCAGTGGTCGGTCACAGAAACCATCACCAAAGCCATCTTCACCGAGACAACGGTCACAAGAATCACTGACAACTGGCTTTTATTGTTGAAGTGAGTACACACCGGTACTAAAGCAACGACTCGAAGTTAAGTTTGCACCTATCGAGTGTTCAGATGAGGTGCCCCACCTCGGCCAAGTATTAAATAATTAATGATTAAACGAACTTACCTGTATGTGAAGTTCTATCATAATTATATGAAAGGCTTTGTCCGAAGGGATTAGTATAAAACACTTGTAGTACCGCTTAGTGGTACGCCATTCACGCACTAATTTGAGGGTAGATAAATACACAAATAAAAGAAAACTATTTTCTGGCATCTTGTTTGTGGGTAACCTACCCGCTCGCTCGCATCATTTAGTTTAGAGATACCTGCAAGGAAAATATTTTATAAAACACTCGGGGAATCTCGCGGAGATAACAGGGAGGGAGGGTTGCTAATCCCTTCGGACAAAGCCTTTCATATAATTATGATAGAACTTCACATACAGGTAAGTTCGTTTAATCATTAATTATAGTCAGGCTTTGTCCTCGGGATTAGTATAAAACACTTGTAGACTTTTAGAGATTTTAAGTGAAATATTTTCCTAATATCCAAGGTTTTGATTTAATCAACATATTTAACAACACATAATTAGAAATTAGAAATAAACAAGTCTTAGGACCCGTCGACAATTGCTCTTGCAAATGAATCATCTTGATCAGCATTAACATTACTTGTAGTTCTATTATAGAACCGATAGAATGTATTAGAAGAACCGCTCCACCCAGCAGTTCTTCTGATTTGATCCAAACTGATACCTAACTTATGGGCCGCAGACGTAGCTGCATGCCTTGTGCTATGCGCTGAGAATATACTAACGTCGATCCCACTTTCACGTAAAGTATCTTTTATCCAGCGACTTAAGGTCTGAGAACCTACTGGTTTGTAAGGTTTTTTGAGACTGATGAAGAGGGATTCAATATCATTGCGAAAGTGGCTAGTTTTACCTATATAAGCTAGCAAAGTCTTTCCTGGACATATTTCTGGCCTTTCCTCAAAAAAGGGCAACACTAAAACTGGCTGCAGGCAACCTCTCCGTGTTGTTTTTAAAAAATCTGGAATCTTTATTGCAACTTTTGAAGAAAACGTCTCAATATTTTTAATATTAATTTTTGACAGGGTCTGTACCCTGTGTGCAGTTAACAATGCTACAAGAGTAACCAGTTTTTTTGAAATTTTGTCAAACGATAGTATCTCATTGGGATATAACTGGCTTAGATAATTTATAACTATTGACGTATCCCATGTTATAGAGTATTTCGGCAAGGAAGGTCGCAAACGAAAGACTCTCTAAAAAATCTTTTAATTCTGTCATCTTCTGCAAGATTACTACCCATTAGTAGGGCTAGCGCCGATCTACAGGAATTAAGCGTACCATATTGCGATCCCTCTTCAAAAAGTTTATTAAGAAAATATATGATTTTCGGGACCGACGCATTATATAAATCATAATCATTTTCATTACACCATTGAAACCAACGCTTTAAATAAACATCATATTGTTTTAACGAACTGTCAGACAGTGATGCCATCATGACATTAATCGCTGACGGAGGGACACTTCTCCTTAACCACGCCGTCCGCATAAGATCCCTGCTACCAGGGTAATGGAGGTGTGGATGTTGCGATTGCTGGAATGGAAGGAAACAATAGGTTTTGTATTCGTTTTGAATAAGATAAGGTCAGATATCAAAAGACTTTTAAAAAGAGGATACCAGGGTTGCGTCGGCCACAAGGGTACAACAACAATGCCCCTAGCTTTATCAGTGATAATTTTTCTTAACATTTTTAAGATGATAGAGAATGGGGGAAACGCATAGAAATAAGAATCGGCCCAGGAAATCGTAAATGCATTAATGGTCACTGCATCTGGATCTTTATGCCAGGAAACGTACCTAGCACACTTTTTATTAATTCGGCTAGCGAACAAATCTACTTCAGGAGTACTAAATGCCGTGAGAATTTCCTGGTACGCCCACTCAGCTAACTCCCATTCTATATCAGGGTGTACACGCCTGGATTCTGCATCTGCTGTCTTGTTATCTGACGATTTTATATAAGATGCCATAACAAACAATTTACGACACTCGCACCATTGCCATAATTGTTTAGTTATGTCTGTTAAGTGTGGAAACTGAATGCCTCCCATTCGGTTAATGTAAGAAATGGCCGTCGTGTTGTCAACACGAAGTAAAATTTGACTATTTCTCAGGTTCTTTGCAAATACTTTCAAGCTGAAAAATGCCGCTTGAATTTCCAGGAAATTTATGTGCTGAGCTTTTTCATGAGCAGTCCACAACCCGCTGGCCTTCTCTTCTCCACATGCAGCCCCCCAACCCGTAGTTGAGGCATCTGAGAATATTTCTAGTTCATGTGAATCCTCTCTGATCCTACTGAAAGGTCTCTGCATTGCATTATGCCACCATTTTAGATCAGGTTGCAATGATATAGGTAAATTCATAAGTTTGTCATAATTTTGGTCAGATTTTAAATTTAGGTATTTAATTCTTTCAAAAAGTTTCGTATATAACCAACTGTATTCTATTGCGGGACAGATTGAAACTAATAGTCCAACGAATCTTGCAAACTCACGAATTTTACATCTGTTAAGAGTCAAGAATCTTTGAATTTCTTGTGTAATGCGGTCAATCTTTTCGGCAGGTAACGTGATCTGGAATTTATTAGAATCTAATACGAAGCCTAAGAATGTACATATATTATTTGGTATCATAGAGCTCTTTTCTTCATTTATGAGAAATCCTAAGGAAGTTATTAATTTTTTAGTCTGTGTTGTGTTATACAAACATTCCTCATAAGACTTCCCCATTAGCCAATAATCATCCAAGTAATTGGTTGAAATAAGTCCGGCTAAACGTAGCAAACGTACTATTGGTTTCATAATTTTAGTAAATATAAAGGGCGCAGTACTCAAGCCAAAAGGTAATACATTGAACTCGTATAATTGTTCTTCAAATTGGAACTTTAAATACTTTCTTGAATTAGGATGAATGTTAATCAAATAATAAGCATCCTTTAAATCAATTTTTGTCATGTAACAGCCTTTGGTTGTAAGTTTTAAGACTGTACGTAAATCTTCAATTTTGAAATGATCAGTCGTGATAAACTTATTCAAGTTCTTCAGATTTAAAATAAATCGAAATTTACCATTTGGCTTGGGTACTAAAAACACACTAGACAAGAATTGACCCTCCGTTGGCTGACATTTAGTAATGGCACCAATAGACAATAGATTGTCAATAGCTTCCTGAAAAAAATATTTTTCTGTTCTGGAATATTCTTTTGAAATTGGAGGATATGATTGACTTACTGGACAGGTAAACGGAATTTCGTAACCTTTGATGCAAGAAAGTACCAAATAATTATTGGTTATTAATGACCATTGGTCATAAAATAAAGGCAACCTGCCAGTATAGTTTACCAGGTCTAGCGGCGGTAGCGCGTCCGCTGTTGCTGCGAGTGTCTCGATGAGTTTGACTGCCGATTCCTGTTCGGAGGGGGCTCCTTCATCTTCGGATGATTCGGCTTCGGATGGTTCCGAGCAGGGTAGGGACCCTTCCAGTTTAAATTCTTAGACGTGCTTGCTGTCGCCGGAAACTTCTTATTACTTGCATTTGTCTGTGGCTTAGGTGCTGCAGTTTTTAGCTCAGCACCAGATTTATTAATTGCTTTCGCAGTCTTGATCGTCTCTGAAAGGTTTTCACCAAACAACAAACTATCTGGCTTGGTGTTTTGTAGTTGGTCTTTCATATCTTTCTTCATTGTTGATAGAATGAAATTCCTTCTTATTGCTGAATCGCTATGTTGACAATCACATAGTATGCGCTCTGCATCCATAAGCATCTTTACAAGCGCTGGGTCTGCTGAACTATTTGAAATAAGTTTATTTATGGCTTGACCCAGGCATGATATGGTGGTGGCTATCTGTTTTTGTCTTATTTCGATGCTTTTATCGCGTTTTGCTGTTATATCCGAGATGCCCGCTTTGATTTCGGCATTTAGAGTAGGAGCATTTACCAGTTTACAGTTACTTGGTAACAAGTACTTTTCACTTAACTCTTTTCGGAGTTCTTTTGTCAGCCCGTGTGTGGCAGCATGTTCTAGCCGGACTGCTAAGTCTCTGTGAATTTCTTCCCCATAAGTATTAGAAATAGTAGGATCCTCGCCTAATATTTCAAGTATTTCACTGGCTAGTATTACCTCGGAAGACCCGGACGCGTCTCCAGAACCAACATCCTCAATGAGCACTGCGCTAGCACTCGGATCTGCATCGGTAGCAGTGGTGGCAGAAGCAGCGGCTGCGGTACCAGTGGTCTCCGCAGCAAAATTCGTGGTAAGTTCCGTTGCAGGTACTGAATCGCGTTCAGCGTGAGCGTCAGATTCGCGAGCAGAATTACCGTCAAGTAGTTCAGCTACATCATTTTCAGTAATCTTACATCTTTCACTGCCAGCTGTATGATCATATTCTGAAATCGACCGATTTCACTCTATTAGTTATAAAACAGCCCACAGTACTGTTCGCCAAGCTAACATTAAGGGTAGTGCAGTTCCAAAGAAAAGCACGCAAACCCTGGTTGGAGAAAATTAACTATAGGAGTAGTACAGTTCCATAGAAAAGTACGCAAACCCCGGTAGATAAAAATCATTTTTTCGGGCAGTACAGTTCCAAAGAAAAGTACGCAAACCCTGGTAGGTATTAAAAAAAAAAAAAAAAAAAAAAAAAAAAAAAAAAAAACATTATGGGCGGGAGAGTCCCAAAGAAAAGTACGCAAGCCCTGGAAGATAAAAGTTAACTCAATGGGTAGTACGATTCCAAAGAAAAGTACGCAAACCCAGTGGAAATAACTCAATTTTTAATTCCTACCTATTTTACCATCTTACTTTGGTAGGTACTACCCTATCTAGGTAGGTACTACCTCACTGTAGGTAGGTAGTTACTACCTCACGGTAGGTAGGTAGTTACGGTCACATGCACGTGACCGTAAGTAGGTTCACTCACATACACACATCTATCTTTGCCGCAACACTAGGTTTTATTATAAATCTAGATAAGAAACAGTCCCAAAACAATGTTTGAAACCCAATCGAAAAGCATAATTACATCTGCATATAGATGAAAGCAAATACGGCAAAGAATGATTATATAATATTAAACAATAAACGTATACATTCTTACGATAAACTTCTTCTTAAGAGGCTTAATATCACAGTTAATCAGTAAGAATAGTAGGTACCTAGGTACTTTGCTGATACCAACTCGGTAATAACGATTATGTGCATAGTAAAAACAAAATTATAGTTGACTGACCTTTATTCTCCGAGCAATAAGCATCCAGCGATCGGCTCCGACTACGACAACGTCGCCGCACTTTTTTCTCCAATTTCTTGAACTTCTTTAATAGTTTTTCGTAATCATCACTTTCACTTTTGCGCTTAGGCATGATAATTTAACAACTTTTAACACTTTAATACGAAAAAGAGAGATAAAGACACGAGACGTGCGTTCGTGGCGAGCACTAAAAAGCGAATGATGCGAGCGAGCGGGTAGGTTACCCACAAACAAGATGCCAGAAAATAGTTTTCTTTTATTTGTGTATTTATCTACCCTCAAATTAGTGCGTGAATGGCGTACCACTAAGCGGTACTACAAGTGTTTTATACTAATCCCGAGGACAAAGCCTGACTATAATTGTAAATTCTAAAAACATATGTCGGTCGAATGAATAAACTGGGCTATTGGTCGAGTGCATCCATCATACAAGTTAGAGTCGAGAGAGCAGAGAGTGTAGATCACAGTGGATCATGGAGTGGTACTACCCTCCGGCGTCCACCCTCGGCCGAGTCACTGAAACCACCTACACCGAGACAAAGGTTACAAGAATCACTAGCGAAGGTAGTATCCTACTCAACGCTTTTAGATATTTACAACTAGCCAATTTCGCCCGAAAGAACAGGTCAAGGTCAATGACAACAGACGACGACCACAGTCGTTCCTGTGAGCAACTATGAAAAAGGTATTTCCACCGCTACTGCCTAGAAAGTGAGGGCAAAGCCAAAAATGCTAATTAAATCGATTTCGGATCTGTTATTCATCTACGCCTGAGACAGCAGCAGTCGCGTTAGGATATTCCTGTATCCAGCTCACGGATGTTAAGCCATTTAGAATGAGCTGGCCGCCATATGCCTTAGGAATCAAAGATCATCACAAAACCTAAGAAACTACTTCACACAGAACACTTAACATAGACTACTTCGATCTCCGTGTTGCTTATTCCGACATGACTTTTAATAAACTATCGTACTCTTATTTGCTTATTTTACTGATAGAGAGCTACTATCCGTAAAATAGATTTCTTCATTTATTATTAGGAACTGAGTAACTCAGATTTGGCCTAAACATAAAAATAGAAGTATTCGTTGTTCCAGGAGGTAACGCTGCACAAAGAAAGCGGTTCGCTGGGTTTCAGCATAATCGGTGGCACGGACCACTCTTGTGTGCCGTTTGGTGGTAAAGAGCCGGGAATATTCGTCTCACACGTAAGTATTCCTATTTTTTTTAAAGTGTTTATATCATCTAAAATATGTAATATTACGAGAATCTCTGAATAGCAGATTTTGAAATTCAGTCAGTTCTCAGTCGTAATGGCATACACAAAAGAAAATCTTGTAGTCTACTACACGATTTTCTTAGGCAACATTGTCTTCTTAGATATTTTATGTTTTGCTTACTTTCTTAGCTGCACGTGAGCATAAAGAGCCACATAATTTCGGCGGTTTTATTGTATAACTTAAGGAACTTCAAGTGATTGCTCCGAACTGAGACCACGTACATACAAATGGAAACTTCGCTGCGCTCGATCAGTAAATTAAAAAATATTCGAAGGTTGTCCCTGGTGGAGTAGCCGCGCGCTCCGGAAAACTGCGCATGGGCGACCGCCTCATCAAAGTGAACGGCAACGAACTCGTCGGAGCGACGCACCGAGACGCTGTCCAGCTTCTACTGATGCCGGGGCCAACACTGTCGCTCACAGTGCGACATGACCCACTGCCGCTTGGATTCCAGGTCAGTCTGAATGCAACAACATTAGACTATCGTTAATTAGATCATTCATATTGTAAAAATGGGACATATTGAACAATACGCGACGCGCAGAGAGAGCGTCGCAATCACTCACCCTAATAAAGACTCTCGGAATGAGAGACTTAAGGTCAGCACAAATTGATGCGGTTGCGATTAAATTTGATTGCGTAAGTAAACTCTGCCGCTTCCTGTCGAAGTTCGCATCGTTATGAACCCTGCTATACAAATGATACTGCAGTTTTGATCGCTACTGCCAGCGCGCTAATTTGCGCGGGCCTTTCAGTCGGTGTTTTCACCGCTATTACTGTATGTGAAAATGCCCGTTTTTACAATATGAGCAACTAATCTGGGTAGTTGATTGTCATAGGATTGCAAATATTAATATTGCGATAGAACTTCAGATTTAAGAACTTCTAAAGATTCGACATGTAAGTCGTTCATATTAGCCGCGAACTTCTGGGAAATGGCGAGTGTTCAGATTTGGGGAAATCCGTTGTCCAGTAATAGATATATCGATAAATAGCTAGAAAATACATTATTGCACATCAAAAAACACATCAGCTTAGTTAAGTACTACAAACTTTGACAATGTTGTTCAATGGGCGGTCTTATCGCTAAACCGCGATCTCTACCAGACAACCTTTGGATGGAACGTTCCATCCATGGAGTAATGGGAAGTATATATAAATAAAACTAAAGTCTGAAGTGTCTCGAATAGTTCGCTAGGTACAATCTTATCCACATGGGCCCACGATTTTAATTCCCAAGAGGATATCATTAGATCTCAATTCCGAACAACCATAAGAATGTTATCTGATCTGTGAGAGCGGATCAGAGTGAGAGCATTTGAGTGCTTTCACTCCCTAGTAGATTGGCCTACTAGGGAATAACTCCCTAGTAGGAGGACACAATTTATTCGAAATTTATTTATATCTCGGAAATATCAAATCCACAAATTTGCAATCCTGTGTCACGTGTATGCTTATGATATTATGTATAATTCGAACCATTCTACCAATAAATCATAATCTGTAATTTGAAACGTTGGATTGTTGTGAGTTGAAAATAATGTGTGTGACACAAACACATCCGTATGGAAAGGGATGTTTTGCATGTAATGCAAGTTATCGAGTTTTGTGGATGATGGTGAGAGATTGAAATCGTCATGTGAAATGATGAGTAGAGTTTGAGTTGTCGCTTCAAAGTAGACATTTGGCGGTAAACATGACAATGCGCATAACGCTTCAGCACACGACATATTTACCGGTAACGGAAACTTAGTATCTCTGCTGAGATATCTGTCGCTTTCTGCAACTACAGAGCGTGTAAATTGTCACCTCTACTATTTATAAACACTTAACGAGCTGTAGCCGTTATTAAAAAATAATGTACTAAACATATTAAATCACTCTGTTAACATTGGACTAAAGGCCTTACTTTTACAAAGATTTTTAAATAGTTGATTAACCAGACACTGCTTTGTCACTTTCTGATGTCTGTCATTTTCAAAATTAGAAATAAGAAAAATTGTTGCGAAACAACTGCATAAAATGATTATCTTTATTCGTTAGAATGTAAAGTCTACAAAACAGTAGGAGACACTTCACACATTCTGTTTGTTTCTTCGAATCGATATAAAGAGATACAATGCTACGTAGTTTATAAATATACGTTGTTTGTTCCACTCACACACGTGCGACGTCGGCAACGCCCCACACGTTCAGGGTCTCATACAAGTTGAGATTGTTGACGCAACTGTAAGTGTGACCGTCGCCCCGCGATCTCGAATATGTGTGTTACTTTACCAAATTTCTGTCAGACTCCAACCCCCCACCCAGTCAGTCCGAGTGCCCAGCTATCGTATTCCAAATGGTTATTCCGTGAACTAAGCTTCTTCTATTCCGTAGACCGTGACCGAACCTGGCTATAGCTTCTTATAGCTTTCTTTTTTTATTGCAAACCCAAACATTCCATTTTTTTTCTCTGAATAAGACATTTGCTAGGAATATTAATTCTGAGCGTTTCTGTATTCCTTAGAATGAGAGCTTTTCGAGTGCATGAAACGTGCTTTGCATGTACAAATGTTGTTAGTGTGTTCTGTGAATGTAGATGTTACTATGTAAAATGTGTGTATTCCCAATTCTAGTTGTTTTTTTTACCTGATTCGTTCGGGTGTTACCACACTCATCCTATCGACGTCTATCAACCTTCGATCGATTGTTTTGTATTCTGTTGATCGACGTAGATCGGGGGAGTGTGTAAACACCCATAAATCTTCAACAAAATGCCCACAGGATTTAACAATTGTCAAGCAAGAGGGTGAGAAACTGGGGATGCATATAAAGGGAGGCTTGAACGGGCAGCGTGGCAACCCCAACGATCACAACGATGAAGGAGTCTTCATATCGAAAATAAATAGCGGAGGCGCCGCTAGAAGAGACGGTAGACTGAAAGTGAGTCGGACAATTTTATATTTTTTTAGATCTTTCTACCTAAATGAACCGTTAGTTTTGTAAATAATCTTGGACTAGAAAAAAAAGTAGGACATAACGCTGCCTACTTGCAAAGAGAAGCTAATGAGGAAGGGCTATGTTCATTTACCTGGCAACGTTGGCTAATAAGTTGTATATTCATTTAGGGTATTTTCCAAAAGGAGAGGAGTCCGTCATTTCTTTCTCATTTAGTTCTCTTAGTACCCGCAACGATATTAGCTCTTATATGCGCTTGCCATAAGAGGTTGTTCCGAAACGGCTTTTCGGATTGTAATGCGTTTTTTTTTTGCGATTTAGATATCTTAAACGATGGTTCTTAGATAGATTTTATCGCTACGAGTCGCTAGTGGGAGCTGCGATACGTAGTGAGTTTACAAATAAAAAAAATACTTGTTTTTGTTATTTTCCAATAGTGTACCTCCGATAAAGCCCCTATACAGCTGCAACTTTCTTAACTATCTTTATAACTTTGCATTGTTTATACTTTTTTTAATTGACATGACTTAGGCACGGATTCATAGACAAATAGGGGCTCCCCTTGGGGACTATTCAGGTGAATGCTGAATGATGGATTTTGGGGGACTGTTCAACCCCCGACTATGAATTAAGGCTTAAGTGTTCCTTGTGATCTCAAAGTATGAATAAATATATGTAAATAGTGGTGGACATTTCACACACCATCATCTAGCCCGAAACTAAGCATCTTCAAGATCAAGATCTTGTGTTATGGGAACTACATGACTGATATACTTCTTATATACATTTTTTTTTGTAAAAAGATACATATAGAAAGCATCCAGACCCGAGACGAATATTTGAATATTACAAACATTTGTCCCGCGGCGGGAATCAAACCCGCAATCTTCTGCGTCTCAGGCAGGCCTTCACCTACAGAGGTCGTCAATGAATATGAAAGAATTTAAATTCATTGAATGTTTCCAGGTGGGCATGCGTCTACTCGAAGTGAACGGCGTATCACTATTGGGCGCGACTCACAACGAGGCCGTGAACGCGCTGCGCTCAGCCACCAACGCACCCCTGCATCTTGTCGTCTGCTACGGATACACTAGACCGGAGAAATATACCGTAAGTTAGCAACTGGAAGCTGCAAAAAAAATTGCCAACCAGGGGTCTAGACTGTTACCACTTTCTGTTTTCTGTTGGTGTCCTCACGGATCTGTATATTGCAGACTTAGCATTAGCACCAAGTCAACGGTTTTGTATACGGACGACAAAAAAATACTTCTATAAATATATAAACAACAACAATCACAAATATAGTCCTGACCCCACACTAGGATTTCCTGTGTCGTGGGTATCAAGAACTACGAGTACCATATTACCACAACACTCTGACGCGGAACAAACATCTGCAGAAAATACAAGTATTTTTCCCGTAGCGAAAATCGAACCCGAAAGACATACATATTTTTGTCTATCTTCCGTCGATGAATCGTTGGCTCAGGTGCTCATGGTACTAGTGCTGAGTAAGGATCTGAGTATGCCCACACAGGGAATATAGTTTTGATACTGTTGATTTTTTTTAAACATTTAATCCCTATTAAACCTGCTTTTCTATTCAGAGAATCAAAGTTATTAAAAAAAACTACCGTTGTGATAAAATAGCAAAATAATTATTTTAGCCAATAACAACAACATGGAATTCATATTTTTTATTTGATTTGATATACATAGTAGCGAACCGCTACGGTAACTTACCTCGACTCTTCTTGGTGCTTTTGATATATTTTCTGTATTTCTGTATTATTGGATTTTTTGTATGTACAATATGTTTGTTGTTGGCAATTCAGTTTTATAAAAATTACAAAAAAGTGAACTCTTGACTATTCATATTGTAAAAACGGGAATTTTCACGTACTGCTCTATCGGTGAAGGCACCGACTGAGTTTCGACTCATTCCGAGAGTCTTCATCAGGGTGAGTGGTCGCGACTTTCTCCTTCCGCGTCGCGCCGTGCACAAACTTAGTCGGTGCCTTCAACGATAGTGCAGTACGTGAAAATTCCCGTTTTTACGATATGAAAAAAAAGTGCACTACTGGTAGTAACAAACTAGATAACGAAAGATTATACATACGCACCCCGAATTTCAGATATTGGAATTGAACCTCAGAACTTAGTTTTACTGATAAAGCTGAATAAATACGCTTATCACTGCAACCGACGTGCATGAAAACAAAATGCAATGCACGCTCTTTATTGTTTACACTTTCCGATTTCATTCTGGCACGCCTGTCTCGCACAGTAACTCGTGCGAGACATTCTAGCGCTAGACAGAGATAGACACAGCCCCCATGTTTGCACAGACGGGTAGTGAGAGCGGGACGGCGGAAACCGGCGGCTCTCTGTCGCACTCAACGTCAAGCCTGGACAGAGATGAGCCGTTGCATCAACAACAGGTGGGTTTCATTCTTCGCATCCTAGTATCCTAACCTACTTATATTATACATATGAATGTTCTAAACCTATGCATGAAATTTGGCATAGGTTTAGTTCATAACTTTGAATAACACAGGCTACTTTTTACCCGGGTACTACGAGGACGAAGCCGTTGGCAGAGGCTATTTGAATAACACAGGCTACTTTTTACTCGGGTACTACGCGGACAAAGCCGTTGGCAGAGGCTACTTGAATAACACATTGGCTACTTTTTACCCGGGTACTACACAGACGAAATCGTTGGCATAGACTACTTGAATAACACTTTGGCAATTTTTTTACCCGGGTACTACACAGACGAAATCGTTGGCAGAGACTACTTGAATAACACGTTGGCAATTTTTTACCCAAGTACTGCGCGGATTAAGCCATTGGCAGAAGCTACTTGAATAATAAAGCAAGCTATAAAATCCAACTATGAACCAGGCAGGTTCAAACTTACGCTCCTTGTGAAGAGCTCGTCCAGGGAAGTACTACCACCATAGGTAGGTACCTATTCCTGCCGCCAAGCAGTAATGTTCGCATTGCTGATTCCGGATCGGAGGATCGGAGGGTATGAGTTCCGTTGAAATTACAGGCACATGGGACTTTTCATCCGTTATGTATCAGGGTCGGCAACGCGCGCACCTCTGGCTTACATAAAGTAGGGCCGTTGCTTGCTTGATGCCAATTTAGTCGTATAAAAAAAGTCTCGACCGTCCTAAAATTACTAGAAGTGTCTTCTTCGCCATGCAAGAAAAAATCAAGGACAAGACTTCTATTATATGAAAAATAATAGATATTATTGCCTTGGTAGGTAACACTCGAAATATCGTATGCTCGTCGATAATAGGAGTCGTATGGCAGTCATGTTTTACATAGTCAGAGTCAAAACCTATATATATGAAAAAAAATACCCACGCTATTACGTTTAAGCTTGCCTATCATTACTCATATATATAATTCATTTTCCGTTTGCATGCAAAGCGTGTTATTTTTGTTTCCATAGTTACTTTTTTAAATCAAATCTTTGAAATTATTTTCGCATCTTTTACAGGAGCATCATGTCCAACAGGATCTAGTTGAGTATGAACACGAGAAACAAGTCGCCGAACTTAGGGAGAAGTCTACTCCGGAAAAGGTAAGCAAATATTTCAACAGCTACCTACCACATCACACAAACAACTCACTTCAAATCACTTCAACTTCACTTCAAAAGGAAGGCAGTTAACTTTAGATTAAAAATCTAGTACATCCCCCCGTACCTATGAGTTGAATGTTGTCACGGCTAAGCTTGCAATTTAGCCGGATTTGGATTAAACTTGCAACAGGATCGCAATAAGTACAACGTGGTGTTAGCATGCGCATGAGCACTATTTTATTGACGGTAAAGAAAGCTTAAGTTATAACTGTCTCTCCCTATCAAACACAAGAAAAAAACAGAAATGTCTTCTCTTCCCTAGACAATATCTAGACAATGTATATTGAACTTTTTATCAACTTTACGTTATTTAAAGTTGGTAGTTACATTAAAAAAAAACAGGTTTGACAGTTTTTTGCAGAGACACGACACGCCATCCGGATATGGCTGTTATGAAATAGGATTCAACGGTTTAGAAAAAAACTTATTTATTTTCATATAAAGCGTGGGATTGATATTTTATTTGATAAAATAAAATACTAAAATATAGCGATTGACGTCACATCTATGTAAATATCATTTTGTTACGTTTGAATTTCGTCAATCTGGTTGAGGTATGAGTAAGTTAGCAGTGTGAAAATAAATGTATCTCCTTTAGGTGCTAGACATAGTTCACGCCGTCGAGCACATGGCTATGGAGCCCGCTCCGCCGACTTCGCCCGAGTTACAGCATAAGACCACAACAGTCGTCATGTCGAAACACACGCTCCAACCTCAGGTTAGTGCTAAGACCAGCATGCTAGGTTTATAGGCTTGTATATCCCTGTGCTAAGGAGAATAGTGCATCGCAAACTAAGATGTATGGAAGAAGAGCACATAAGTTTACGCGGTTTTCTTTTGAAATATTTACGGCCAAATACTAAACGCAAATATTCAAGATTTAAGTGGAGTTGCAAGGTTATGGCGCTTTATTATGTAATGTGGCAATATTCTAATCTTCCTTAAGTAGCGTTTCTGTATTCGGCGGTAAGCGTTGCAATATCTAGGTAGACCTTTTGAGATATAAGGGCTCTGAGCTAAAACTTCGCTCGTTTTGTCTATATCGACTATATAGACCGAACACGCACCTATATAAATAAAAGTGAAATGCTGTTCGTTGGCATGCGCATTACATGAGAACGACTGGTCGATTTGGCATTTTTTTTGTTTTAAAATGTTCGTAATAGTTTAAATTAGGTTTTTATAGAAAGAGAAATTGGAAGAAAATATCGGAATTTGTAAAAATACGTTATTTTTTTCTCGTAAAAAATTTTATATTTGGCGTATCTCTACAGTTTTACTACCGAAGTCTACCTTTCAAATCAGCCATGCCCAAAACTTGGGTGCTTGATAATTTGCTCCCGTTGGGACCTTAAATATCCTTATTATAGTTTATCATACTGAGCCGTTCATATCAATTAAAGTTTAAAAATATACCTGCACTATTTTCTTTAGAAACAGGACGTAATTTTTATTTTTGGTATATACTTAAATGGCTAGGTTTTGGCATAAATACATATCTAAAGAACAGATACAGTGATTTTATGAGTAAGCTCAGCATTGATTAAAAAATCAATGCTCTATTCTTATGAATAAACTGGTTGTTTTAAAATTTTGAGTGCATGTGATTTAAACTTTGAATAACTTTTAGATATTCTAATCTGTAAAACTTTTCTATACCTATTGAAGAATAAATTATATGATCTATAATATAAATTACAGCATGAAATAAAATATAGCTTTATATTTCTACGTAAAGGCCGAAACAATCTTGGAATTATACTCTCGCACGATGTATTTTCCTTGCGTAATGACGGCATGCACTGTATAATATTTTGTAGATTTTATAAAACTATTACTTGCATGAAAATGTCGATCTACCTTTAACTATAAGTATGATACCTTTATGTATCGTTATATCTTATCTTCCAAAATAAATGTTGTTTAGCATTTTACGGAGCCTTTTATGTAGACGGATTGTTATGGATCTATGGATGGGTGGCACCTTATTGAAATTTTTCGAAACACTTTTCTATTTGCCGTACTTTCTGTCAAGCCTTACCGAGTAGGTACAATTACTAAAACAATATTTCAAAGATTGTTATGCATGAACCCTACGTATAAGTTAAACCCTGTAAAACCATACGAGAAAATTGTGGTGAATTTCTTTTTTCAGCCTGAAATTATAGCAAAGATATAAATGTGTAGTTTAGTTCCATGTCGTCGTGTGTTAGTAAATCCGAGACATTTCTATTAATAAATATAGCAATCAAAATTGAAACATTTGTGAACAAAATATTGACACAGAGAATTAAATCCCTTGCAGAAAGCGTACCAAGAAGAAATGGAAGGAAACACATAGTATGAATAATTAACATCGGTCAAATGATTTTGTAAATAATTCGTAGTCAATCAATAATGTCCATTTGTTATTGTGTAAATTGTTTTGAAAGGAATCTTAGACGTTCAACGGTTTCTTCGTTGTCTCATAGTAGTAAGTTATCATGAAAAGGGTGATTCCCATTAGACCGCTGATGACACGTGATTTTATAATCCTAGAACATCACTGTTTAGACTACCAGCAATTAGTAGCTAATACAAACCAACGTACATATATCATCAACCGAAACATATATATAGACTGCAGACACGGTCTATCGGGAATGACCTTGATGCGTTGACTAATTGTTTATTTTTATTAAAAATTAGTCTATTCTCATGTTTTCTAAATCAAAGAAAATAATGATAATGTTGCTCAATGTTTAGCCACTTGATAATTATCATAAAGCATAATTTATAATATCTATTAAATCCTCTCCCCCAGCGCCGTTAGGTTGGCAAAATCGGATATCTTGTGTTAGAAATAAATATCGGTAAAAAATATATCAATAAAATAATACTATTATTGAATGTACTTAATGTATTATTTTGATGTTGTAATGACTGATCTGTCTTTATTATAATAACTTTTAACTGTAAATAATAAGAATACACAACAATCTATGTATTTCGTCAGATGAAAATCTAGGACTTTTATTCGTAAGTTCGCGACCTATAATCATAATATTCTATGTATTCAAAAAAAAACCTTGCGATTAAAAATTATACTCCTATCCAAATTCCAATAATCTGCTATGCATTGACTAATGTTACAGCGAACATTTATGAACTCTATACTCGAATTCAATTTTGTACTTAAATTTTGTAGTATTTGTATTCCAAGAGACCAATTTTTTATAACGATTTACCTTTAAACCATAAGACTTCGTGTCCATGCTTCTCTTGCATAAAGTTGAGCCTAGCATTTATGTTGATCATTATGTCAATGTTGTATTTAAATTATCTGTGAACAGACAATGGCCTCGATTCTGTAGAACACTAAGTAAACTAAATTTAAAATGTCGCACTCTTTTACTGATAGTGCAAGCAAGAAAGAGATAGCTACAATTTTAGTGCTGTCAAATTAGTCAGATTTAAGTTTTCCCTACAAATTTAGTCATAATATCAGAACATGCTGACTATAAACACGAAGAAAAGCGTCACGAAGAAAACTGATTTGATAGGAGTAAAATTCTTGCCTTTCTTTCTTACGTACTCTATCAGAAGAAGAGAGTGACAGTTTAAATTTAGTATAGTTAGAATACTACAGAATCGAGGCCAATGTGTGAGTAACAAGGCTTCTACGAGCTCATCTGCTCTTACACACTATGACAGGCTGTTACCACTATGTTGAGCTTAGCGCTGTTTTTCTCCGCAGTTCATATATGCATCATAATATTCCAAATTCTAATTCCATCTAGCAAATATAATTATAGTACGATTATTTTCTGTGGGAAATGTATGGGACTGGTAGTAATGTCATTTCGCTGAATGGAATCAAAAGTCGGCGCAGTGTAAATTTATTTGAGTGAAATCTCTGTATCTGTCTCCTGTAAGTGTTTAACTTGTTGAAAATGTAATAATTCCTTAAATTAATTGTAAAAGACCGATCATGAGTGACCTCTACTGAGTATGATATTGTGTATGTAAGGGTAAGTTAATTGAACCCATTATAAAATTGAAGTTTTGTTCAATTTAATTTTGATTAAGATTTGTGGCCAAATGTTACTGCCAAAACTATTTTACAATGTATTCCATTATTAACTGTTCCATCTACAAAATTGATATTATCGGCGTTATGTTTTAGTGTTGCATTAAATACATGATGTTTAAAATAAGTTATTTTCATTTTTATTAGCATTTTTTAAGACATTTATTTTGGAAGATTTTTATTTCTCGCTAATATAAGCTTTCTGATAAGTTTGTGCTAAATAATGTTAACCTTCTCGTGTTTTGTTTTCCATATTTTCGTGCAAGTAGCTTGCTTTAATTTATCGCGTTTTTTGGCTAAAAAACCTCGTGTTTCGCTAACTCTTTAACTGTAGCCCCCAGTTACCGATTAGCACTTTGTTTTGGTCTTTGGTTTCGTATCGAGCTAAGTTGATGAGTTGCATACGATAGGTGCTGTATATTTTGTTGGTTTGGTTAGTCGTCTAGTTTGCAAGCGGCGCCCCCCTCGCCGCTCGCAGTGTTCACACAGCAGAAAGCGAGGACCCCCTCCGCCCCGAACCCCACCCCGCCGCAAACGCCCGCTGCCGACCCACCGAAGCGACCGATTCACCCACCGCCACCGCCGCCCGCCAAACAAAAACCTCAAGTTCCGCGCAAACCGCAAACGAAGCGAGTTAGTTTCACCGAAAGCTCGTCCGCGAGCGAAGCGAACGCTCCCCGACACGAACCTCATTACTTGCATGAAGACCATGCGACGGAACGGACCGCCACTAACGATGCATGCGAGGGAGTTGGTTCCTTACTAATCCGCGATCGAACGCCGAAACCGGATCTGGAGATGTCGCGGCCCGTTATCAAAGCGAGTCGAGTGCTCCCCGCCGACCTCATCATCCCTCCTCCGCCTCTGTTCGACACTTATGTAAGTGACGCTCCGTTCGTAGACGAGGGAGAGAGCGGGGTCATGTCGCCGATCACGATCGTCCCTGAACGGAACGTGCTACCCGAGCCCGCGCTGGCCGAAACATCCATGCAGTCCTCAGCCTCGACCGACTCGATGGAGACCGAACCCCCTCCTCCTCTCAATTACGAAGCTTACCCTAAGTTGGTCGACCAGCCCCTCATAATCCACACTCCCCCCAGCTCGGCCATCATCTCTGAGGTACCCCCGCGCCACTTCTTCCGAACGGAACTTTCATCTGCAGCCGACGAAATACACGAACTCTCTATAAGCCCAAGTGGTGAGCCCGATCCTCCTGCACTTTTACACGCTCAATACGGAGTGCTACCCTCCATCTCTCACGTTCCTAACTCACCGTGCCATCTACACCCCGATCAGACTTACCTAGAAGACAGCTACCATCCATTACATAACTCATTGCGAGATTTAAGAACTCACAATATTTCGCCGGGTATGGTACATTCCAAAACTTATCCGCCTATTAATCCGTATCCATCTCTGACTACTGTAGCAGGTACTTTCAATCCGTACACATGCATCGTGCCAGGGCTCGCTTCAAATCAATCTAGTTCTCAGACCCCGCTCCCGACTTTAGTTAGCTCGGTAGAGAGGGACATTAACGCAAACGTCGCACAGACTGTTTCCGTTTCTGAGTATGATGAAGATCCTCCCAAAAGTGTTCAATCAGAGAGAAGAGTTCATTTCGGTGAGGTGACGATGGCGGCTGAGTCCGATATGTTGTCGAACAGTTCGGATGCGAGGGAAGGGAGTCGCTCGCCGGCAGCGCACTTGAAACCCGCCTGGAGCAGCAGTATCAAAGCCTTTGCCATCGGCGAGGTAAACATCAGTGTACGACGACTCACCCACGCACATTCTGCTTCTTTTGATTGTGTTTGTCGACTACAACCCCAACAATAAAACTCGACTAATAAAAACACATACAGTCAGTCTATCATTCCTTCATATCGGTCTCCCATTTTTGTTTCTCACCCTCAAATTACGTCAATTAACTTGCAGTTTATTATGTTTTGCATGTTCAATTTACTTACCGCATTAATTTTATTTACATTATCAGTGTTGATTAACAACTACATTGACTGCATGGGTGTTCAGCCTGGAGGAGGGTAATATTATGGCTTGTAAATATCATAAGCTTTTTTAACTCATTTTTATAACTGTTCATCGGATTGGGTGATGATGACAGGAGTTTTTATTTATCGGTATGTCCTCAGGCTTCCCCACCTCATTCTGGTAATTTTGTGAAGGCGTCTGTCAGTGATAAGAAAAAGTTCTTCGAGAATGCTATGGAAGAAAGTCACAAACCGTCACCTAAGCCAGGTAATCCATTTTTATTTTCATAACTTTTTTCAGACTACAGAGGAAATGACAACTCAAAGGTTAGAGTATACACATGTTATCAATATGTTTACAGAAAAAGTGTTCACATTCCTATCAGCGGATGAGGTGGAGAAATTGAAGCAAGAAGAGGAAAGAAAGATGGCGTCGCTGTCCCGTTCTGAACTGTCGTGGTCTCCGGAAGATCATAGCGGATATAGTTCACATTCTGATGAAGAGCCTTACGAAAATGGGCACAGGTAAAAGACCTGCTGCTATTTACAATAGCTATTATTTGAGCTACCATGAGAGTCTCAACCATAAATTTGATACATGATTGTATTGTGCCATTTAACCGCAAATTGAACAGATGATTGAGAGTTTGTCTGATTCAATCGCATATTTGAAACAGATTATGGATCTGTGTCTGGTTTAGACTCATATTCGAAATAGATAGTGTCTTATTAGTTTAACTGTATTTTTAAGTATGGAAATACAAATTCTTCATTTAACTAAATGTAACATAACAGATAATACAAATCGTTACAGATGGGTTGGTCTCTGGTGAAACCGTTGATTTGAATCAGATAATCTAGTGACTGTGTCTCTGGAGGGGCTTGTGTCTGATTCAACCGCATATCTAAAACAGATGATTGGGATTTGTGTCATAGTCAACTGCATGACTAAATTGTTTGCAGTGTGTCAGGCGGCGTAAGTCCGTCCGCGAAGTCGCGGAGACGCGCGGGCGCTGAGAATGAAGACGCAGCAACGCGAGCCGCGCGTCGCGCCGCCTGGAGAGCTGCCCGGCTGCGCTCGCTCGAGCAGGTAAGTTATAATAGAATTTAAACTACATAATAGTGGTAAGATTCATGATGTGGCTAAGGGCAGGTCATGCATATCGCTTAGGTCACCACCTTTAGCGCGCGTGTCCGACTTTTATTTTCTCTCTACGAGTCTCTGTTGTCTGAATCCGTCGGCAGTAGCAGACTCCTTCAAGCTTCCTTTTTGAATACCGAAGCATAGCAAAAGCTTCGAAGATCTCCTCACATGTACCCTTTGATCGGACAACAGAGGTTCTAGTAGTCGCGCGAAGGTATCATTTGTGGACTTGTGCTATTTCAACTAACGACAATAAATCATAGAAGGATCAAATATTGAAGACCACAACGAATCTAATCTCGAGTCAGCTCCCAATAAAAAATCATTCACCATCATTACTAGCCTGTATTGATCCACTGCTGGTCATCCAGTTTTTGCCACGTATCCCTGTTTTGACCAGATCCTCTTGATTTCATCGATCCACATTGCAGGCGGTCTGCCAATGCAATGCTGCGTTAGCTGTCTACAGGTCATTCTGTCGGGGCTTTATTGGGATCGAATAAAACGTACTGGTTATTTAATTACAGGAAGCAATCGAGTCGCAAAAGGTTATAAAGAGCATGGTGGGCCCGGCAAATGATATTCGCGAAGATGTAACAACAAGAGACCAATCTCCATCCGAGGTAATTGTCCGTTACCATCCGCATTTGTTTGCTGTCCTTTAAACCCACTTGCACCAAAAGTTAGTCTCGATTAAGACAAATTATACTCATAACAGACTGTAGAAGTCCATCGACTTCCCGCAACCTTAAGATGCCATCGATCCATACAAGTTATACATTTACTTTAAATTATCATGGTTTTGTATCATTTTAGGATATATGACGTATATACTATGTACTTTACTTATGTAGACCTCTAAACTTCCTTGAAACATCAGCAAGGAAATAATATTTGTATTTATTTATTTATAAACTAGATATGATTAAGTTCAAAAAAATATCAGATAAAGATAAACTGTAGTCATAAATCGATTGGCAAGTGGGATTTAGTCACAACGGAATGTCCCAAATCCATAAACAATACTAATAGGTTGAGATTTAAATGATTCTCTGATCAGAGCTTGTATGTGTTTTGTCCTAATATTTTATAACCGTGAATGAGTGCAACTTGTTATTAACCCTTCAATGTCTATTTTTTCTAATCCTACATAGAAAGTACTGTAACCTAAGATGAGACACACTTTAACTATAAAAAATCTCTATCCCTACCTACAAGTAGACTTTCAGACTAACATACACAATAAGCATAGCCAAGGATTATTCAGAGATTTCTTTCGACAATTCAACAAACATGGAGTAGCTTAGAACTTCGCTTAGCCTAAGCAATGTTCAGCACGGTCAACACATGGGTAACCGTCATCGACACCTTAGTGCTTCCGTGTTTTGTCGATCCCTGTCCGACTATCCGAACCTATCTGCTGAGGCGTATAAATGTGTGACTAGTTACGAGTATGGCCACATCTGTGCACTTTCATCTTCAACTTTCAATTCATCATGATTCTAGGTAGCGCATGCAATACTGAAGTCCTAAGACGGACAACCGTGCTCTGTTGTTCAACTATGTAGCTTCGAGGAGCTATGACGCTAACACGCATGCCTCACAGAAAGAAGCAAGTTAATGATGTAAGCGCACTAGTGTGGACATAGCTATTGATTCTTAAAACAGTTGTCTAGCAATATCTCTAGATTTTACTTTTATATCCCCCCCCGGTATGACTCTGGCTCATTCGTTCATCATGCCTTGGCTACGCTCATGAACATACATAACTTGTTTTGTCCTTTGTGTCGTCCCGTGGGATCTGGATACATGTAGCTTCGCCGGCAATGTGTTGTGTTACCTGGGGTGTGATTGTCAAAATTGGCTTTACGTAATTATAGAAATGGCCCCTGCCACGTATCGCATTACGTACAAAACCTGGCCAGATTTTGGCTGTCAAGGAGAAGGAAAAGTTGTTAGACGAGCGCATTACTCTTCGCACCGAGGAGTTCGTCTGTCCCACAACTGGCGAAACTAAAGTCCGAACCATCGAGTACATTGAGAAAGTCATTGAGAAGGAGGTACGCGTAAAAGACCGCGATTGTATATTGTGCTACATTTTGACGCTGTACACAACGCAATGTATCGTGTGTGGTTTTTTTTTATATCTTGGTATACGCTTAGCTTTCTACGTGCAATATAAGGACGTACGACTGTTGACGAGACGTTGATTTGACGGAATTGATAGACTGAACCGTTTGACTGACTAATTCGTGTAAAAACACTTGGGGCCTTGAAGCACAAATTGTTCAGCACTCTGTGAGACACAATTTGATATAAAGGAACACGTAGATTCACTTAGAACTCAATTTTCGAAAGGCTTTTATGTAAATAGATTTATTTTTAGCGTTCACAATAAGTATTGGCCGTTAATAGTAGGTATTACTTTTACTGTGATGTCCTATATTTATCTAAGTATTTTAATGTATTATTTGTCCCGTGTCTTTCCCCCACACGTTTTGCATGATATTTTGGCATGGCATGCTAACTTATTTTATTGTGTATGATTTGTCAGACGATACCCGGATTCTAGACACGGAAACCTTCACCGAAAAGCAATGGTTTGTTGAGTTTATTATTCGTATTTATGTGTTTGTAGCGCCTGGTCTCATCGCTTTGCAGCTGAAGCAACTGACATTACTAACGCGCTAATATGAATGCTCTAATTTCAAACTAATCGCTTTTTATTATGTATATATGTAGTTACCTAAACACCTGCACAGTCTTGTGTCTTTTTTAACTGGTATTAAATTTTGTTGGGAATGGTGTTTTTTGTATGTTTTATGCCAAGCGCACACTGCGGATTACATTTAACTTCGGAAGTAACTCAGTTTATTTTCAGTAGATTTTTTTGACAAATCATATTACCCGCCTACTCTAAGAAAAGCCTATCTTTGAACTTTGAGTACTATGTCCCCTGGTATGTGCTTGGTACAAGTATGTTCCTCATTATTTGACTATCCATAGCATTATTTTCACTTGGAGGGCTGTGGACACATCGTAAGTCGAAGATAAGACAATTATTGCAGAAAAACATTGATTCTATATGTAATTTATTTGAATAAAAGGTATTCTTTTTTATCGTTAACATCGGTCGGGCTTAGTAGATGGCACTGTGTCTAACATATAAATGTGAAGCCACATTTGGTATTCTAACTAGAGTTCACTTGTGGTACTGCGCCCTCTGTGCGACTTTAAAGAACTATAAAATGACAATAGCCACAGATCAAAAATAAAACCTCACATTGTTCATTTCATTCGAAATCATACATTTAGAAACTTTAGGCTTTAAATAAAAATTGTCCTCGCAGGTGGAAACAACGCAAGAAAAAATTCTATCACTGGAGTTGACGACAAGTCCCAGTAGCGAGACAGCGCCCGACCTCGAGGACGAGGCCGGAATCAGTTTAGGTGAGATGGGAGTCGATGGCGGAGACAATTCGCTACAACCTGACATAGTTCAGGTCGTCAATCCTCTCTTGGACGGCGGTGCCGGCCGAGTGACGTCCATTTCAGTGGGGCCTGCCCTCAAACTAACCGCCTACACCGAACAACAGCAGTAGAAAAAGAATGTCCGTAAAAATCGTCGATTGGATCTCTCGTAGTAAAACCGTTGATATAAGTCCAATTCATCCCATCTCCCTCCGCCCTTTACAGGTAAATCCCATGACACTGAACTCATTAAAATACGACTCGACGAAGTCGAGAATAAATCTCGATTGTAGATTTCTTCAACGAAACGAACGTGTATTTATTGCGGCATTGAAACGAGTTTCCATCCATACATTTTGTATTGTAACTGTGATAATAAATTTAGTATTCCACCGACTTATTTTACGTGAAGGCATTTGAAGAAATCCACCATCCGAGAAGCGTTTAATAATGGCATTTTATACAAATCACAATTCTTATTTTCTATTTAATTTTGCGACGGAGATTTTAGTGTAGCTTATAAATAGGTGTTGCTATCTATTTTTGTGGTAATTAGAATTTTATTCTTTGAATACTTTATGTATCTAATTTTAATGACTTTCATTCCGTGCAAGTTTACAATTAACGACTGAATGTTGATGCAGCCTGTTGTGTGGGAAATTAGTAAATGTGAGGATGATGAAACATTATTATAATAATAAGTTATACCTAATGCTGACTGCCGAGTGTGTGAGAATAGCAATGTTTGTAAATACCATCGAGTATCGACGACGCAGTATTTATCTTGTAAATGGACAACGTGTGTAAATCTTGGCATCACATTTTAATATGAAACATGCAAATCAATGTCGGTTTACTTATTCATAATATTAATAGTAAGTGATTATTTTATTTGTGGATAGTTCAGTATTTCTTGTGTACGTCTCTTACCCACGTATTAGTACTGGGGCATTTGTGTTTTTATGATAATATTGTGGTGCCTTAGTTTCTCGTTCTGAAACTACGATACGTGCATACTGACAGTTTTTTTAATAAACTTTATGAAATATCTTGTATTTGTGACTTAAGAATTTGCTATTATATATTATATTGCGTAAATGTCATTTATCTCGTAATAAATTTATAAAAATACTTATTTAATTAAGAATAATTGCAGAAGTATTAAACATTGTATCTACCTAATGGAATGAGAGAATGGGTTTCTATGTACGAACTTTATACTCTTAAGGCTCTTTTAGAGATATATCCTTTGTAAACTAATGAAAATATTGTATGTTTGTCTCTATTAAATGGTTTAATATATATTTTAATAAATTATGATGTCGTTTAATTTATTGCCTACCCGGGAACTATTAGGTAATAAAACAATAAACTTTAATAACAAGTAAATTATAATATTTTACTATTTGAGAAACATAATTCAATAGATTAGCTACAGTAAAGAAGAAAAAATCTTAAAAGTAAGGCAGAAATAATTACGTATATATGTTTTATTTCTTTGGAGCTATAATGCCCTCCAGTTGAGCCTGAAACGAAAAGGATTAATTTATATGTAAGTAGGTAGGTACACAAATGTACTAGTTTCAACATTAACATTAAACTATTGGACGTTTTACGATAGGCAGTACTCTAATGTAGTCAACATTAGTTAAACTATAAAATTCACGGTGCCGAAAAGCACTCTGATCCACGCATCTCCCTTCATGTGTCGACTTTTCAGACAGTATATGTAAGTATTGTTCACATCAACGAGTTTCCATTCGGTGGAAACCACCCAATAAAATAAGTTAGTCTTTTAGCTAAGTATAAGGGCAAGTGTCCATGAGTGATTTGTGTAAAATCAGCCAATAGGGTCGCGTAAAAAGGCATGTCGTTTCAAAGTTTGAAAAGGAATTGCAAAACTGGAAACAATCCTATTAATATTATAAACGCAAATCTATTGATGTTACTTGCTAAAATGGTTTAATCTCTGTAAAGGCTAAACCGATTTGGATTCGAACATGTACCCATAGTTCGCGACCTAGAATATAATGCAGAATGCTTTTTATAACAGCTGATCCGATTTGGATGAAATTTGGGACATGTACGTACCCATAGTTCGCGGTATAGAATAAACAGGCCCTTTTTTAGCCGGGTAACACCACACATCATCATCACTATCACTAGTTTATCATCACTAGCAACACACAACTGACCTTTAGTTGAGCATTAGTCTTCTTCAGCGCCAACAATTCTTCTTGATGCCGCTTCTCCTCGGCGGCTCTCAATTCAGCCGCGCGTCTTTCTAGCTGTTCCGTCTTCTGTTTGAGTTCCATGCACGTTTTCTCGAGTGCGGAGCGTTCGGATTCCAGCTTCGCGACTTGGTCCATAAGGTCCGATTTGCCTTGTTCCGACTGTTTGTAAAAAACTTTACCATTTCTGATCATCGAGAATGTTTATTTATGTTATGATTCAGCGGGCATCACACAAAATTATATTTTAAATATTCCCGTCTATCCCCCGTCCCCACTCTTGGGAGGAAGGGTGGGATTTTTTTTCCCACGTCGTAAACCTTTATACTTAAGTTACCTGAAGTGCTTTTCTCATGCCGAAAGCAATGGAGCTGCAGTACAGCGTTTGATAGGCCTCCATCGTGATTCTTGCCTCGTCGCGCACTCTCAACAGCAGCAGACCTCTTTCACCACAGTTTATTGTCACCTGTCAAGGTGTAAAATATTCTGTAGTCATCATCAACACCCAGAAGTCCTTATTAACTTTATTGCACTTATTGCGGAGTTGATTGCGCCTTCCGATCCGAAAACCTTGCTTCAAAATGTGCTAACCTGTCTTATAAGCTCATCAAAACACTGTGTATAAAGCTGACGTCTCACAGGACAGATGCCCGTTTCTCTGGCCTGTCGCTGTTGCAAGCGCGTGTCCAGCATCTCTTGTAGGTTGATCACGTCCAGTCGCGTAGCGGGCGTCGATGATATCTGGATGAAAAAAACGATCACGATTTTCCTAGTTAATACAAACACTTGACCGACCCACCACGACTCATCGCCTTTCAAATCCAGATAGCGCATTCAAACAAAAAAACAAACGCTTCAGCTTTATTATTAGTATAGATACTTATAAATTCACGCCTATTACTCTATTAAAAATTATTTATTAAAAATCTGGATTCCTTTTTTTGTCTACTATTACTAGTAAAAAAAAAGGAATCCAGATTTTTCGAGTTAGTTCAGTCATAGGTATCAGACATTATAAAAAGTCACGCCTGTTTGCCGGAGGAGTAGGAAGCGACCACAGATTTCCAGTTGCTACGATCCTGGCATACCTCCTTCGCTTCATTCATCCTCATCACATATTATACAAAGGCAAAGGGATTTGTTTCACCTCACTGTACGTAGATAGAATTAAGAGACCCAATATTATCATGGCGGTTAGCTCAAAACTGTGAACCTATTCTGATCGAAGACGTTCTGATGCCATTTGGACCGATATTCTATTCAATGATAGCCATGATATCCTTGTAGAATTATATCCACGCCATGCAGTTGCAGAAATAAACGTTCATTAATTTATGATTCTTGTCGCTTCGAGCCGCAACATCCCAAGAATTTGGACCAGGCTTTATTTATTTAGTTTTTATACGACCCGGCAGGCTCGCTTAGTAACTAGACCATGCACACCAAGTGGGAGAACGCAGGTTCGAATCCCGAGGTTGAATTTTTGAGATTTTATAAAAGTGGTTTGTCACTTAGGACATAATCAAATAACCCAATTAATCAAGAACCTTACCTTTTGTGTCCATATCTGACCATCTTCCTCCCACTCTTTGGGCGGTAGGATCGCATTTAAGATCTCCTCCGTTTCTCTCTTGGCTTCTGTGGGTACACATGGCTGTATCGAAGCCCCCGCTCGAGGTGATGACTAGAAAAAGATGAAAAAGTGATAATATGAATCCATCAAGATACAAATAAATAGATTAACATCCAAGTGACTTACGTAGTCCTTACGCCACACTAGGACTGTGTGTCTAACGAACAACAAGTACTATATTGGCCTGTATTTTAAGGGCCCGGTCAAACCGATGCGGTTGCGATCATAGGGGAATGGTTATCAAGTGGTTGTTAAAGTTCGCCTGAATGTACTCAACGATCGCATCGGTTGGACCGAGGCTTAAGTGATACTTACGTAGGTACGTGCTTTTAAGGAAATAAAACAGGAGAAATCTTGCATTACCGCAAAAGGAGGCACACATAATGATTTCACCGCACTGATTATTTCGCCATCTCTTTAAGAAGTTATGAACATTGCCTCTGTGACGACCTCTGTGGCGTAGTGGGCGAAGGCCCGCCTGAGACGCAGAAGGTTGCGGGTTCGATTCCCGCCGCGGGACAAATATTTGATCTGCAAATATTTGTTTCGGGTCTGGGTTTTTTCATGTATAATATGTAAGTATTTACAAAAAAAATCATATTAAGTGGTATATCAGTGATGTAGTTCCCATAATACAAGCTCTGCTTAGTTTGTGGTTGGATGATGCTGTGCGAAAATGTCCAGCATTATTATTATTGAAGCCAAGCCTGGAAAAAAATGTGCTTTTGCCTTGATCGCATTTTCCTAGTGTACATAGGTGTCAGATCATAGACGACCTCGATGGTGTCTAGTGTACAAAGGTGTCAGATTGAAGACGACCTCGATTGTGTCTAGTGTACATAGGTGTCAGATCATAGACGACCTCGATGGTGTCTAGTGTACATAGGTGTAAGATCATAGATGACCTCGATGGTGTCTAGTGTACATAGGTGTCAGATCAGATAAGACGACCTTGATGGTGTGACAGCGAGTAGCCGACTGCGACGTAAGAGGTGCGAGTTTGATTTCCGACAATCGGTACTCGACGTTCTTGTAGTTTCTGATACCCACAACAAGGAATCCTAGTTTGGGGATCAGCCAGACAGTCAGTCTGTTGGTTTAGTATGTATATGTCCTTATTTATTAGATTAACCATGCTAGTGAAATGACAAAGTACGAGAGTTAGGAAATATTCTACTGCTTATCTATCTACATACAGTAGCTTATCTAGAAATAGGTTGGTAGGTACTTACAATTTTTTCAGGTTGTTTTGTGACAAGCACGGGATTGTCGTATCGAACTAACGTGTCCTCTGCAGAGACGGGGGCCCGTTCACCCATTTTAGATTATTTTTACACAATTAAGGAATCCGCGATTGTTATTAAAATAGAAATGACACTGACGTCGGGAAAGAGGTGGTATAAAAATATTGATTTCCATAGTAACCGCGTTGCCAGGTACTGACTGGTATTCTGACGTTGTTGAATTTGAAACGTCTTGGATTTAAATGAAAATAATAGTAGGTAATTTCCGGTCAGGTAAGTTGTTTTATTCAACTTCTTATTTAATTTTATTTATTTCACCTACTTCATGTCAGTCTACATAAACTCTATTCAAAGAAAGACAATTTTTATGATCATTTAAAGTAATAATTTATTTTTACCATTCACTCATTTTTATTTTTACACTTATGCACTATCATTATGATAAAGATGGATAGGTAACACTTTTGATTCTTAATGTAAAGTACTAATAAACTGAAATATATTTACTGAAGACGCACTTTGTAAGCGTCGTCCATTTTACAACAATGGTGTCCAACACATAGGTAGAAAAAAACGACACGATTTACTCGCGACGTAAGGAGCCCATATATGCATTTGCTATAAGAGATTGTCAGTTTTTCTGTTGCCATGTACCTCCAAAATATCGGATTAAAATGCGTTTTTAATAGATTTGTATGAAAACAAGAAAGGTTCTTAGATAGGTTCTATCACCTATCATTAGGGGGCGATTTGTTGCCATTATCGAATTGACTTTGGCTTTGTACCGCGCGAGCGAAGCCGTGAGAGTCTAGCACTCAATGTATTTATTTATTTAATTATACATTGTAACTTACAGTATATCTTAGTTCAACGTTACAATGTAGAACTAATTTGATATTTAATCATTTCGTTATAATTACATAACATTGGCATGTCAAAGTTGACATAATCATGTTCTTAATCTAGAGATGTCAAAATGCACATAAGTTCTTAATCTAGAATTTTCCACTATCCATGCAAATCAGAAAATGAACAACTCATGTATTCATTAATATGATAAAAAGGGTGACATTCAAGGAATTCCTTTAATTTCGTTTTAAATTGGTTAAGCGGAAGCCGTGTGATATATAATGGCAATGTATTGTACATATCGAGCTTTTGACAGATACCCAGTTTAAACGTCTTAACAAGTCTGGTAAGGTTAACATGTACAGTGACAGTACTACCTTATCATGGAAATTCTACCTTATCTACAGAATAGAGATATACCTAGATCAGGGCATTGAGCTAGAATATCGTTAAGCAGCGCTAACGTTCGAGCAGTAGGTGCGTTATTCGCGTAGTTATGCAGGAGCGCGGGCGCAGCAAATATACGGAAAATAGTGAATGAAGTCATTGCGAGTCGCTACTAGAACTGGAGCTGGAGTCAGTGGACATGACTTCGACGTCCTCCTGCGCGGACGCATCCTTCCCTCGGCCGTCGATCGCGACGGAGCCCCCGCTCCCCACTGACATGTGCAGCTCGCCCGTCGGGTGCCACGTGAACTGGTTCGGAACTGAAGCCGGCACCGCTGTTATCAGTCAACATACAAGTTTTAAAAAAATATCCAAAGGTTGTCTGGAAGAGATTACTTTTAAGCAATAAGGCCGCCCATTGTGCCTTTATCATCATGTGTTATTGTTTCTTTTATCTATATCTTTTTTTATCATAAGGTGTACAGTAAAGTATTATCATTCATTCATCCGTGCATTTGTGATCAAATAATCCTATCTTATCCTACTTAATATTATAAACGTGAAAGTTTGTGAGGAAGGATGTTTGTTACTCTTTCATGCAAAAACTACAGAACGGATTTTGATGAAACTTTACAGTAATATAGCTTATACATCAGAATAACACATAGGCTACTTTTTATCCGGGTACCACGCGGGCGAAGCCGTGGGCAGAAGCTAGTAAATAATAATGCTGTACATGTTCACACAGAATCATCTAGTAATTACTTGTGAGGAAGGATGTTTGTTACTCTTTCATGCAAAAACTACTGAACGGATTTTGATGAACCTTTACAGTAATATAGCTTACGCAGAGATTGTGTTTTGGGAACTACGTAACTAATATATGTACTACTTAGTTACATTATTTTTTTGTAAATATATACATACTATACATAGAAACACTCAGACACAAGACAAATATTTGCAGTTCATACAAAGATTTTTCCCGCAGTGGGAATCGAACCCGCAAGCAACAGAGTACACAAATTAAATTTTAAAATTTTGCAAATTTAACTGGTTTAATTAAACATCGAGCAACAAATCATTAGCTTACACTCACATGAATGTAACTTTATGGAGGCATACCGGTCAATTACGCTAACGTTTTAAATGAATAAATCACCTAACATGCGCCAGTTTAATGATCAAGGTAGGTAGGAACATAGCACAAGGAAAACGCCTCACGTCAAATTCAGATGAATCAAAATGTATGTTAACAAAAAAAACCTAGAAGGGAAAATAGCTTGGGTTATTGAACGGACTGTTAAGCATTGATTTATTTGTTTAATAATTTACGAGTATATTTGGAGGTGAGATAAATAAAAAAAGTAAATGTTATTTCCACTATTTGTAAGTAAGTTAAACAACATTAGATTAGGTTCAATCAACATAATAAACTAGAATTTTCACAAATATTTCCCTAGACTTTATGTGAAAGGATATTATTTACGGATCACCAAAAAGAATTCAAACTTTTATTTACAGATTTTTTGCCTGTTACTACAGGCAAAAAACCGACCTCTGTGACAAAGGCCCACCTGAGACACAGAACGTTGCAGGTTCGATTCCCACTGCGAAACAAATGTTTGTATGATCTTGATCTGCAAATATTGGCCTGGTTGCATTCTATATATAATATGTATGTATTTACACAAAAAATATGTATAAAATAGTATATCAGTCATATAGTTCCCATAACACAAGCTCTGTTTACTTTTGTTCTATTTTTAAAATGATCTCTAACCACAATTTAAACTAGTTTCAATTCAATAACTTGTTATTTAATTGAGATGCTTAGACGCTGACTGTTTTTGGAAATAAGATAAACAAAATGTACCTCCTCCAGTGGTCATTCTGTGAAGCTCGTTCAGTGTGGAAGGTGTGTGTCCGTTCAGAGGCAGGTCACAGAGTCGGCCGAGCATCCCTACGCGCATTTCCAAGTCTGTGGGGTAAGGACGGCGCGGGTCTCCAGGCTGCCACGACAGAGGCGCGCTGACCGCATTTGAAGCGCTGATCCTGGATGTAAATTCATGAAACGTGTGGCTTGAATTGATTGAGGTGCGCATTGTTTTTTTTTTATTAAATAAGTAGATACTTATCATATAGGCCGTAAGATCAATGATAGTTTAAAAAACTATCTTCGATTATTCATAAGTTCAATGGTAGCTTATCCACTAATATGTTCCTTACTTTAATCGTAGTTTTACGAAATCTAAAGTTTAAACTACTATTGATCTAACGGCCCTTAGACTACACCACTGAAAAGTTATTTTTGCAAAATTTTGAAACACTCTTGTTATCCATCTTCTATTGCAGCTAGTTATTTGTGGCGAGAAAGCCTATCTTAGGACCATCCTTAAAGTCAATCAAAATCAATTGCCAATAAACAACATTTCAAACTCCAACTAAAAACAAACAAGGGGGGAGGGGTAGAACCCCCCTCTTAATCTGCATCCTTCAACTGTCTTTGTAGATGATAAATAAATTGATCCTACAAGACAATAAAAAAAATTAAGAACACCCTTGAAGAAAAAAGTGAGAAACCAGTTCCTCACCTGAGATATAAATGTTTTAAGTTGCAGTACAAAACCAAAAACGTAATACCTACCTTGACTTGATGTGCTTACATTTTTAAATACCTAATTTTGATTCTACAACCTACCCAAACCTATTTTTTGTATTTTTGTGACATTGCTAAGTAAATCAAACTAGGTGTTGGATCTGCCACTCATTTCGAACCTAACCATAAGTTTGTTTTCTCTGTGTCTGACTCCGGGTGGGCTCCTGCTAGAAGTTCTTGCGGAACTCCCTTGAACTTCTGGCTCCCGCGCTTTTTATATACACTCTAGGGGCGTTACGCACAAGACTAGGTGGAACCCCCCTTCCATCAAATCACCTCACAACCCCATGTGGCCCGATTCTAATGCCAAACTGCATGTTTTGTCAATATTTTCAGGTCTAGATGTTACGGCAGGTAAAATATTTGAATTTTCTGATACTTACGACACAGGCCATAATATAGTAAGATATAAATTTGATATCTTACCATATGGCCAAATTCATTTGAATTAACTTAAACCTACAATATTTTTTTTATTCTTAATTTGATGAATAAATTGACTATATATATACCCTTGGTTATATATTAAATAAATGCTGATTGAAATAGCAAAAGCTTTTATTACCCGCAATGTCAGAAACATGTATGTGTTTGATGTTTATTTATTGGTTACCATTTATGTCAGATAGAGTTTCGGTTTTCAGAAATTGATTTGCATGGCTTTGATTCTTATACATATTTTATCACCACAAGTCACTATACGGCACTACAATAAGCAAAGAAAAACAGAAAGGGTTTTAAATATTGCAATTTTTTTCTTGTTATTCAATATCTCACCTGTGTGCAAACTTGATTAGTTCTTCAGATGGTACTGGTTTCTTCCTAGATTTATCAATTGAAGCTAGCTTCTGTCTTGCCTGATACAGTGATGTGGCTAGGATTTGCTCTGCATCCTTCAACTGTCTTTGTAGATGATAAATATCTTGATCCTACAACAAGACAATAAAAAATAAATCTAATAATCCCTTACACTAGATGTTACTCTAAAAATACAAAAGCAAAAATAGGAAACTGTTTTTTTTTCTCTATGTTTTTTAAATTAAAGGAAGAGATATTGCTGGCCTTTGACTGCTGCATTTGTCTATCAACAGCCTGTAGAAGTCCACTGTTGGGCATAGGCCTTCCCTAGAGAATGCCATGACAAACAATCTCTGCCTGCTACCATCTACCAGCATCCTGCAACCTTTAAAATTTATTGGTCAATCAGTACTATTTGGCTTGTGATCCCCATCTAGAACCTATATTCCTCAGCCATTGTTGGTTATAAAGTGCTATGGTCTGTCTATTGTAAATTCAGCTCGCTAATTCTATGTTATGTTGGTGTCTTTATTTCAATACAACAACTAAGTCATATTCACCCACTGCACAATAGACATAGGATGAAACATTACCTTGTTATCAACTTCAGCTTTGAGTTCATTCATCTTTTGCTGTATTTTTGCTTGCTCGTCAGCGAGTTCTAAGGTGTTTTTCAGCTCAGCATCTTTGGAGAGCAGCAAATCCGTTAGTTGTGCATGGTCTGCTGCAGAGAGCTTTTGAGGTTTTGGAGCAATAGAGACCTCTACAATCTCTCTGAAACAAAGGTTGCACATGAAAGTTGGAGTAAAATTAAAACTGCGAGTGAAAGTTATGACTTACTTTGCGATCAACTCAATATCGTCTATCAACGAGAGGAGTCGGTCTTTAGTGCTTAAATGAGACGCCATCATATTTAATGCAAAATCGTTGTAAATTTTACAAACTAATAGAATAAAAACACAAATCGATCAACAATCGTGAGTGGCGCGAAATTTAGTTCTTGTCATGATGATTTGTTTGTTTGTTGTTGGGTTGGGTTCAGCCAGTCGGGAGACTGTATTGTACGTCCGTGCAAAGCACAACCATGGAATGCACACCCCTGGAAAGTACAGCCAGTATTACAAACCATTTGGTTTGAATTATCTGGGTGTGCTTTCCATGGTCGTACAATACGCTCCGTACAAACTAAACACATGACGGTATTGCACACCCCTGGAATGTACACCCCGGATTACAAACCAATATTCTCGACGCTCATTGGTCGAGAGTTCGTCATATCCGTGAGCTCTCATTGGTCGACGCGAATAAGTCGCATGACGAGAACGAGCCTCGTTTGCACTGAGCAAGTTCTAATATGTTCAACCAAGAGTTGCCATTGATAAATAATGTAAACAGTTAATGTTGGCCTGAGAAATCCTTCCTAAGCAAATCCGTCTTGGATTGGTTAGGTTATTAGGTTTTTTTTATTACCACTCAGAAAAGGAGGATTGCTATCCGAACTTTATCCAACAAACTTTGGTTCAAATAAATAAAACCAACCGGTTAGTTCATCTGCAAAAAACCGACATAAATAACTAATCTACTTACTACATCTACATTCATTTACTAATAGCGTAAAATACTATGGCAACACAGCACTTGCCCCTTGATAGCACTCGCACATGAAAACAGAGCATGAAATTGGTTCGTATTCCATGGCTGTACATTCCAGGGTTGTACAAAACTAGCCGTACAAAGTCAACACGTGTAGGAATGCACGCCCAGGAATGTACGCCCAGTATTACAAACCAAGTATTTGAAACCAATGGTTTGTAATACTGGCTGTACCTTCCAGGGGTGTACTTTCCATGGTTGTGCATTCCATGGACGTACAATACAGGGACTCAGCCAGTCCACCCACAGTCCACACCACACACCACAGCAGTGTTTCCATATCAAAAAATTAACTAATGTGTCCGAAGCTTAAAAATACCGTCGAGCCCATATTACCGTATAAATAAAGAAAATATGTGTAAATTGTTGTGTGTTTCAAACCAAAATAGAGACTTATCCACAACCTTTAGCTCATCAGGGTGCCGGCAGCAGGGTTCAAGGGGGTGCACTTGAAACTCAGAACTCAACATGTTTAGTTACCTACAGTACCTGCATTGAAACAACAAACATGTGTTTTATTGAACATTTCGAGCAAGCGAAGCCGTGGGCTGCGCTTGCTTGGTACCTACCCGAATGTAAATAAATTATAGTATATTTACTTTACCTTCCTATTCTATCCAAATCAGTTCAGTTCAGGCTCTGATATGTATCCCGCGTACTCAACATACTGCTGCCGGTCCTTCATGTAGCTTGCAAAGAACTGCAGCAGTTTGGTGGTGCAGCCGATCGTCGCCAGCTCTTGAAACAAGATGTCGTTATCGACCGAGTCGAATGTTTTTTTGAAATCAAAGTAGGTGGCGTCGACTTGCACCCCAGCGTCCACATGAGGGAGCATGTAGGCCATAGAATTAAGAAGGTTACTGGTAGTGCGGGGCAATGGTTTGAACCCATGCTGACCATCTGAAAGTTGAGACGACACCTGCTCTTGCATGCTGCGCTGAACTGCCGACTCAAATACCTTGGCTGACGTTGAAAGGATCGCCACCGGTCTGAATCCGCTCACGTCTGATCCGGCATCACCTTTAGGTATCGATATCACCCTGGTGACCTTCCAACGTTCTGGGAAATATGACCTTTCCAAACATAGGTTGTAGATGTGTTCGAGTGGTTCAGCCAGGACCATGCGGCAGTCTCTTACTAGTCTTACTAGTATGTTTATACCTCTTTCTCAATCTGTCTCAAGACAACACCACAGTGTTCTGGCTCAGTTGTAAAACGAGGCCCTCGCACAATCCTCATTTTCAAACAGTGTGCTATGCTATGACTACTGAAATGAATGGATTCTTTAACAAGCTTACGCTTACACGGTAATTGTTTATTAAAATTACCTTGAAATTACACGGTAATAAGATATTACCGTATACCGTGTTTTAAATTACCTTGAATTTATCGCAGCCCACCAGCTTGGTCAGCCTTTTATTTAACAGCTTAGCCACTTGCTTTTTTATGATCCGGCGTATTGAAGTCAGCCTTAATAACAGGGCTGCCAATGTTTAGCCATATTGTAACAGTTGAGAATGGTAGGTTTTTCAACCCGAAATACTTTATAAAACAGTGTTGTTTTATAAAGCGGCTAGGCTGTTAACTGAAAGGCTGATTAAGCTAGTGTATCTTAATGACCGTAGAAATACGGTAATAACCGTGTATATGACGATACTGTCCAAAGACTAGTTAGTAGTAAGACAGAGTCAAGATTCAAAAGCTGTCATTATTATATTAATTTTCTATAAATGTCAATGTCAAAATGATACTGACATTAAACGAAAATATGACAGTAACTGTATTAACAACCTATAGTTACTTTGTACATAGGTACATACTTCTTATAATCTAACCTATATCCACAGAGTATTTTTTAATACAGGAATCTATCCCAGTAAAGTGAAAGGCGAAAGCTGCCTATGAAACTAATTCTGTTTCCTCATTTTTTTGCTAGAAAGAAAGTATCTCATTTCAGGAAATAAAAAGAAATAATGACTAAATAAAGTGATCGAAAATGTAGGTCCTTAAGATCGGCAACAGTTTTATTACTCGCCCTTATTTTCATCAGGCGCCTCATACCGGAAGGTCGTTAGAACTGTTTTCACAACTGAAAACGTTCGGCCTTTCGCGCCTACACGCCAATTTTCCCGCGCACCAGCACGTAACGCACTCATTAAAATAAGTACATACATATACATACAAGCCGTCTCCCGCACATACCGCGCCCGGTCAGGCGCACGACCGCGCCCGCACCGGCCGGTCACCCACCTTGAATAACGATAGGTCACATTGTAGGTATTAGTTATGTAGCTACATAGACACAAAATTTTATACCTACCGCAAAAGTGCAAACTGCGTTCTTGCTCGCAAACCGGCTTTGAGGCCCTGAGCACGCGGTTCGTGCGTGATCAGCTGTTGAGGGGTATGTGCAAGCAGTGTGGTGTGGAGGGGTGACGGGACGGCGGCGGTCATGCTCTGAGCATGCGCTCGACACGTGCTAAGGACCTTTATTGCTGTACATAATACCTCTGCACATTCGAATGTGCTCGTTTCAGTAAGTATGTAGGTGTGTACCAGTCATAGGCTATAAAGAGGGTTTAGGAGGTCCGAATCGCCCCCTTAGCATACGATGAAAAAATCTTGGAATATGCTACAACACATAGGTTGGTATAGGTTGTGACGTAAAGAGTGGATAATACTTTACATCCTGTTCTGAAAAAAGTACCAACCTAATAAAAATCCATTATTTTCAATGACAAGATCACAAAAAAATTAAGGAATTTTCTCAATCGGTTTTTGTTAAAGCATTCTTTCATGACTGTGCTATCAAATACTAACTGCCATACAGCGTGCCGCTATATTGGCGACATTAAATGAACACACGGATAGAGCTACTTATCAATAACCTTAAAAAAATAATCTAATAATTAAAATCCATAATTGAAATTTTGAAATTTTCGAACAAACTAAATGATACATAAAGAAACAAAGTTTATATCAGCCTTTACAAGTGCGCTACCTTACAATACGCGTTCTGAGCGGCAACGCCGCGCGCAAAGCGCAGGTGACACGTGCGTGCGTGCCGCCGACGGCGGGTGCGGCGCGGGGCGGTCAAATCAAACGTAACACAAATTCACGAAACATAGTATGTACCTACCTACCTAGATAGGTGCCTAGCGCGGTAGGTAACAAAGACGAATCAAAATCAAAAGTAGGTATACCTATGTACTAAAATCAAATTCCTACACCAACATTTTATTAAGTAGGTAGGTACCCATTTTTCTTCTAACTAGGTAGGATGGGCGGACTCTCACTAGACGTGCGGATTTCGGGTTGCCCAGTGGTGCATGTCGTGCTGATTCCACATGCCATTCCTGGTAAATGTACTTTCGTCAGTCCAGCAAACATGGGAAAGAAAGTCATTGCCCTCTTCAATTTTGGTTAATAACTGGCAATATTGAACTCTTATTGGTTTATCACGTGGCAATGGTGCATTCACCTTTCTAAATTTGAATTTTTCGCCTCGATGGTGCCTCGGATTTACTGGCCGGTTTTCGCGGATGCGCTGCAGAACTCCCACAATAGTTCGGGGATTTGTGGGGCATTGTCTCGTCTCGCCATATCTTTCGTGATACATCCTAACAGCAAGAGCGGCATGTTGATTAAATTGCCCATAAATAACACACACAAACAAGCGTCCTTATCGCAGTTGGTAGAAAAATAACAAAAATAAATCAAAGCGTTTTTATCGCTGTATGTATCTAGACCTGATTACTTAACAGCTTACCACTAATAACACAAAATTTCATAAACACGTGTTTTCGCGAAACATGCAGAAAAATGTATATTTTTACCAAAATTTAAGCGCGTGCGCAAATTAAGTGTGTCAAGGACACCGGCCCGTGTTATACTAAACTTGAATGGAGAATTTTGGCAACGTCGCGTTTCTATTATTGTCCCTTTCTAACAATGCTTTTTTTTTCTCTTCATACAATGTTATGACCCGTGACCCCGACAATGACCTCTGCGTTTATATACAGGTTACTCCGAGATGATATTATGGAAAACTGATTTATTTCATAAACCCAATGTTCATATGAAAAAAAAAATACTAAAATCTGAAAACACGAAACTGGATACCTAGTTTAAATTAATGTCGCAATGCCAGGGCCACGCTGTATATACAGTTAAAAAAACATTAAGCAAAAAATGTGTTTTGCTATTTGTTTCCAAAAGTTTAACCTTTTGTGGTATAAAAAAATTAAGTGTCACCCTAACTAGTAAATAACTTGCCTACTTCATTGAGATTCTGAAATGGTATAGCACTCGGTATTTTCAGCTTTCAATTCAAAGAATATTCTTAAGATAGGTAAGGGTATATTATTTCAAATTACAATTTTATTATTAAAATTCACTTAGTGAATATGCAAACACAATTAATGTTATTTATAACAAAGCAACAAGGAAACAAATATTTAAAATACTTTTATAACATTCGAATGCCATACAACAAGTGCTCAAAATGGCTACCAGTAGCTCTTGCACTCAATGCACGGCCTGCATCTTCTAATAAAAAGTATGCTGTAAATTCACACGCGCCTTTCGGTTGTCGGTAATTGATGGAAATGATGTTCATTTTGAAATCAGATATATGGTTACTTTTTTGTATCTAGGTAGGTACGTTGTAGCTAGGTAAAATATACCTAAAATATTAAAATTGGTTTATAGTAGTAGTTATTTTTTACCTATTTACCTATTTAGTTACCTATTTGAATCTCTTGTCACATATTATTAAAATTAAAATAGGCAGGTTAAAAAAATAGGTAGGTATCTACGCACCGCGTGAGCTGCACTGGCTGCACTAACTAAGCTACCTACCTACTTATGTATCTACTGTAGACCAGGTACCACTTGACCCCTTGTAATACCTAGGTATCTATTTGTAAGGTTTTGTTATGTGTTGAAAAACCATTTCACAAACACACTAATAAAGGCCGCCCTAACGCTTGCCACACAGTGCACACAAATCAGTAGTATAAGTATTATTTCGATACTTAGGTACTTAGGTAACTGCTAGGCAGGAGCCTGAGTTAAGTAGGAACTTAACTCACTAATAGAGGGTGATTATTAGTGATACTCACTGATCTCAGTCGATCAGCACCAGTGACGATTTTACGGCTCGTAGTTATGTAGGAACGTCGATTACCAAAGAGACGAACGAAGCTAAACAGACATGTAGACATTCACCTCCTGGCCGATTCAATGTTACATCTCCACTGCGGCAGTATTATTTGTATTCGGAAGGGGCAGGGGAAGCTAAGCGGGGGGGGGGTGGAGTGAGTAAGCTGATCATTGTTGATTCGTTCGACCAGGCGTACGATTCGCGTGCTTTCAGTCGTTCCACTTTAAGCTTGGCAAAGGTGCATTTCCCTTGCCAATCTAATGGAACATCGTTCCTGCGCGTCCTCGATCGTTTTCAAGTCAAACATTCGCCACAAAAAGGACAGCTGTCGTAAACAACAAATCCTGCTTCTGCTGCTATGTTGTTTAAACGGATCTTCGAAGGAAAGTCCGTGCTGAGCGAGAGGACCAGGCCGGAGAAATGTTCTAGAAGGCGGTCCGAATGCGATGAATGTAGTGAACATTCCACGTAAGTTTGATAAATATCATGTTTTTGTGTACCTATTACTCAACTACTTATTCTGTCACAGATGTTATACGCAGGTAGGTACCTACCTAATAGGTACTATACCTAGGTACTAGTAGTAGTAGTAGTAGCAGAAACCTAAAGGGTATAATAATGTCCTTATATACAGATAGGGAATATATTAGTAGGTAGGTAGGTAGTACCTACCTTCTAATGCACGCTAACCTACCTAGATAGCCAGGTATCTATCCAATAAACGATCTGTGGTGAATGCTATTTTTAATAAATTACCAATTAAGCTTGGAACAAAATGCCGTGATTGATGATCTGAGCCATTGCATTTGAGTCAATACTCTTGACCAGCCGATTCTGACAGAAAAGGAACACAGGTAATAAAAGATAAGGTAAAAAACTTTTCCACCAAACCAATAACTGTAATAAAATTATTCTTTAGCCACGACACGGAGAGCATATTTAATTTGATTAAATTTTAGGTAGGTAGTAGTTGCCTAGGTTACGTTGATTTATCAAACAACCAGCTGTTCCGCTCGTTTGCGTGGACTACCTAGGTACCTAACTATACGTATTTTCAATTTGTACCTACCTACCTATATTACAAATGTCTCGTTATAGATACGGTTGATATACCTAGACCTTTAATAATATACATTTATTTTCCGAAAGTCTGTAACTTTCTATTTGACCCCCTTTAAGAAGTTTTTAAAAATCTTAATAATATGTCTTTCTAAGTAAATGAATAATTACAAAAACAAATAGGGACTTAGGTACCCAAATATGTACCCTAGGTACATATTTGCTTTGAAGACTACATCATTACAAGGAAGACATTGTCACCGCGCGTTATGATTCTATTCTAAAATCATTGGTATCTAGGTACTTACCCCGCTGCATCCCTTTTTTGGGGTAATTTAGGGAAACTTTCGTATTTAATTATGCGGTAGGTATATATTTACCCAGGTAGGTAAATTAACTTTGGTACACGTTTCTTAAATAATTATGTAGAGTACTTAGGTAACTATTATGTATCAAAAGTTGAACTGAATATGCATAAAAAATCTCCCACACAAATTTTGACACCCCATTGCGCTCTTATGGGTTAGTCTTTAGAAACCCTCAAATACTTGTTTCTTTAATTTATATTTAAAGTAGGTACCAATTGATCTCAAGTATGAAGATGATCGCATCATGCGTTTAGATTCTTCCATAAAAACATTAGGTACTACGCTATTGCACCCTATTGTAGCAGCAGTAGTTTGGCAAAATAAAAAAAATATATGCTTCATTATTTAGTTTAATTGAAGGTAAAAGTACCTAATTTACCTTTAAAACAAGTTTCGAGTGAATGGAAATAGGAAATATTGTTTTCTATAAAAACCTTTTTACCCCATAAGCGTTGATTTTCGTCAAAACCTTGCCTAGTACTGTACAACCCTTCACATCAAAGGGAACATACCCTCCAAATTTCGGGTTTCTATGACTTTCGGTCAATCAATCAGTCAATATTCCTTTTCCATTATTTTCATAACCGGTACCAAAGTTATTTTATTAGGTATGTCGATCTTATAAAATGAATCTAATTTTTTTTTCCCTGCGATGTCATGAGCCCGTTGAGGTCATATAGGTACCTTGTTTGCCATCAGAGGTTGTACCTTGTTTGCCATCAGAGGTTGTTTGTTAGTTTTATATATGTTAGTCTGTTATCATTTATTTGCGAAACAGGTTTTTTTGCAATCGATTTACTTGTATGACTTCTAGAATGGTTCTGAGATGTTTTTGTGCTGCAATTAAAAACGGAAAACATGCCGATAGTTAAAAAAAAAAATTAAGGTAGAGAAAGCTTTACCAACCCGTTGTACCTATGTCTGAATGTAAACCTACCTCAATTTTTGCAAACTTATTGGATTGTCGACATCTCAATCCACAGTTTTTTTTTGCCGCAAAATCAAACAAGACTGACATACTGCGCTTATCGACATTACTTATAATATGTATACGTATACTCCTGTTCTAATTAAGTAGGAACTTACATTATTTGTTTTGCACTCGTGTCAAAGGGGCTCGTCTTAGACGGACATACCCACAGAAGCAAGCCACTTTTGTGACGAAACATGTTTATCGGATATTTCTAGAGGCCGCGCTATCTAAGGTCCCACCCAACTGATACCCTCGCTGTTAGGTCCTCATAAAACGGTTTGTTCCCTGACTTACTCATCAGTTCGGCTCTAAACTTACCAGCTAGCAGTGCGCTGTGCTGGATGTTAAGTTAGGTAGGTAAGTACTTATTGTTAGTCATCGCATAAAAAAACAAAGAGCTTAAGTAATATTCTAATCATGTTCTGTGAACGCCGTAGTTGAGGATTTATGTTTTGTTTCAGTATTCTGGAAGATATGACAAAGACGATAATGCTCGGTGTTGTGCTATGGGCGGGTTTGACGTTCGGAAGCCATGTCGCTCCGTACCCATTGAATTGGATCGTATCGACAGGTGAGACCTTGCAATCCATAAATAATGCTTATACATTCATCTTCCCAGGATCGACCGCTGATATTTTTCCTATTGCAGAAATATCACATCCACCGCCCATGTACGACTTTCCTTTCCCGAGTGCAGACCAGCTGAAGAGATTGCCACATGTGACTGTGGCGCATACCAACAAGTCTATTGATTTAAGTAAACTGGAAGTTGCCATGCTCCAACGGTTGGAGATCAATTTGGAATCTGCCGGGATCACACCGAAAGCTGGCTCGGCAGCCCAAGGCTTGGCCATCCATGGCGCCGCTTCCGAAGACGCTATGCACTATGAGAAATCATCGTATACCATTACGAAGGCTTCGCAGAACTTGGTTTACACGAAATGCCGTAGGTAAGGATGCTAAAAAGGTTTAGTTTTGAAGTGTTCGTTTGGTGAATCGTTGTTGACGGTTGTTTTTTTTTAGATACGGTCTGCCCAATGATGAGTGTGCGAGTTTCATCAGCACATTGAACCTGCGAGAGAGTGCGTTTGGTTCGGAGTGCGCTGCTCTAGAGAGGTTCACGTGTCGGACGAACAAGAAATCGAAGTATCGGACTTACGACGGTTCTTGCAATAACCCTGTGCGTTCCTCCTGGGGCCAGGGCCTTACGGGATACAAAAGGCTTCTTCACCCGAGATATTCCGATGGCATTGAAGAGGTTGGTATTACTCCTATCTGTTTTGAGTTCCTGCCTATTACTATGTACTTACTGGTTTTTTCCGTTTACTTTTTGCAAAGGCTGCATTTGCATTACCAGCTAGGCGCTTTAATTATCACTGCAGTTTATGCAATTGATGATTAATTATGGAGCGTTTTGTACTAAGTGAATATTGTTTCATTTGTCTTGTACTGAAATAATTATTACATAATTGTTTATTTTCAACGATTTCCAAAATCAGTGTTAAGGATCACTAAAGTCAAGTCTTTGGGACAATGATTCATTAACATGGCTCTTAAAGCCACGAAACCTCTAAACTGATTACTGACTTAAATCAAAGTGACGAAGAAAGAACTAGTTACAATAAACAAACGAACGTCATCCAATAAATCGTTCAGAAGGCATAATAATGGATATTTACTGCAGCCGCGCCGAGCTCTGAGTTTCAACCAGCTGCCTTCGGCTCGTGTAGTGAGCACGACCCTCACTGACAACGTGGACCGTCCCGAAGACACCAAGACCATGGCTTTTGCGGTTTGGGGACAGTTCATCCACCATGACTTGGTCCATACGCCAGTAAGGAAAACCAGTAAGTCAGTTTGTGTTTGAAAATCAATGTTATTATTATTTGGGTTATTATTACCTGGCTACAGTTATAATATGCTTTGCGCGAAATTATTTAAATTGTATTATCTGGTCTCTAAAATCCTTTCGTCGAGTTGGTTTCAATAATACCTTCATTCAAATTCTGCGTACCATGCCATTTGAACGCGTCTCTAGAATGATAAGATGGAACATTGTGACAGCCCGAGATAATAAACGTATTATTAGGTACCTAGTGAATTGTGCAGTCGTTTAGATAACCAAGACACACAAGTCAACGATTGTTGTTTTCTAAAGTTCCATTCCATGTTTTGTTTACTTGAGTCGTATAAAGTAGTCTCGAGATGCTTTAGAAATGCAAATAAACGAGCTTATAACTTCGGCAACGCATGTTGACGTTCGTGAAAAGATATAATTACTAATGTTGGAAAAAATATAAAATTCACCGCCGATTCAACAGAAAAAATATACTCTGTCGTCCTTTTTTATTCGGTACAAAAGTCATAGTGATTGTTTACTTCGTGCCAAATCCCAACACCCATTTTTACACGGCAGGAACATCGGAAAATTACATCCAATTTCTCTTCCACAGTTCACACTAACAAAGCCATCCGGTGCTGCGATAACTCAGGAATGGCTCTCAGCCCTCGCTACCAGCACCCAAGCTGCATGCCCATCAACGTGCCTGCAAAAGACTCCTTCTACAAGGACCAGTATATCACCTGTATGGACTATACTAGGTCCGTCACTACTTATCGAGGAGATTGCACCTTTGGAGCTGCTGAACAGGTAAGTCTTTGAAACCGTTTTGAATCAGTGTTTTGTTTTTGAAATATAGTTTTCTCGTGAGCTAAAGATTAAATATTTGTGGCGCAGCTGTATCGTCCTTCATCGAGTGAACTTAAACATAATATCGAGTAGGTAATAGTTATTTAACTTATTATTATTGGGTCGATATAGTTTATACTATCTCATGTAAGCTACTTCTATTACTTGGAATGGTATATGCAAAACTTTTTCCTTTGAACTTATTTGCCAACTTATGACCTTCGCTGCCTCCATAAACAAAGATAAGTTCTTCAAGATCAGAGGAAGCAACTTTGTCCCTTTATTGTGTTTCTTCGTGTTTATAAATATATTGCCTTGAGCGAATGAGTAATACCTACTTACGTCATTTCATATCGATATTGTAATTTATAGTAATTTACAATACAGCTTTATAGCGTTATATTATAAGCAATGCCGTTCGGTTGGTTACGTACGATATATCATGCGATAGCTTGATGCCCCCCTTATTGCTTCTCGTGAAATCTTCTAAAATACGTAAAAAAGTAGTTACAGAACGGGCTGTATTATTTAATATTGCTGAATTTAAAATTATTTGGAAAATCCTTTGATAATGGAATTTTAACAATAGGTTGAAAAAAAAACAAATAGGGAATGTAAACAGGTACTATCGTAGGTATTACTTGAACTTGAAGGTACCTACTCAGGTGGCTATTTCATTATCCTGCATTGTTAAGAAACAATACGTTTCATTACTAAGTTGTTCATTGAATATCACAAGATGCGGAAACAATAGCAGAAAGTTGTGCCAGTCAAGCTCTGTTGAATTTTGCTAGTCCTCATGATTTTCCAGCACCGTAATGAAAAGTCGGTATAGAATTTATTGAACTTGATGAAATATTATTGGGATCAATTGGTTCTTGAGTCAATACATTTCAGTTCGCACGATTGATGATATCGAAATCGTTGTAATTTTTTCAGGATTCATCTGGTTGAGATTCCGAAAATCGAAATATGCGGGCGTTTGTTCATTCATAAGTACTTTTGTTGATAATTTGCATCATGCCAATAAATTGGTTTTCTAGAAAATTTGAGTTGAAACAAAATGTATACTCGGTGGGTTATATGTAAACAAAATGTATACTCGGTGGGTTATATGTACCTCTATATTGAGGTGCCGAATTAGCAGATCTAAAAGAAGAAACACAAGTTTCGTTCCTAAAGTCATTGAATCACCCTACATAAGAATGTGGCGCTTCGACACCGCGCTGAGGACATTTCGAAAATATAAATAACGAGATTCTCTAATCTAAACTAAAATAGTTTTTTTTGACTGAATGACTGATCTATCAACGCACATCCAAAACTACTCAGTATAGAAAGCTGAAATTTGGAACATATGTTTATTTAATAACGTAAATATCCGCGTAGAGAGGATTTTTGGAAATTTCAATTAATGGGGGGAAATAGGGCTGATAGTCTTTGTTCTTTGAAGAAAACATGACTTATAACAGCTAATGAGCATAAACAAATAATAATGTGTTTCATGGTTTTTGGATTTTCTAATTTTAAAAGGGGGAATGGGGATGAAAATTTGTTTGTACGGGAGTATCGGTTTCTTTAAGGTAGGAACTTGAAAATTGAAATTGTAGCTTCTCAGTACATAAAAAAATATGTATTTCAGGAAGGTTGGGGGTGGGGTTGAGGGTGCTAGGATTCGGTGGGAGTATCGGTGTTTTTAAAGGATCCGTCATTCATTTTCTTTCTTTCTTTTCTTTTTTCTCATCCTCGGCATAAAAACTCCACGACAAGATCTAAGCACGGCATGTCTTGAGGTTTCCTGGTGTTCTGATGGTTAATTATGTCATCATGAGGATCATGGGGGTAGATGAAATAGCTCGTGAAGATAAACCATAATGCCCACCCAAGCCCCTGTAGGTAACACTGGGCTCATCTCGAACGAAATTGATGAAATAAATTATGTCTAGAACAAAGCAGGATTATTTCAGAGGCAGCTCTAGCTTTGTCGTATCGGTCTGACGTTTGACTTACAAAACAATAGATCATACTCAGATTAATTACTATTGTTGCTGAAGTAGTAAACCCAGTGGAAGCAAGCTATTAATCCGAGGTTGAACTGATTAATCGAGGACTTCGATTAACAGGACTACTCAAACGTTAATTCCAAACGGTATTTTGTTTTGCTTGAGGGCTTCAGTATTTCGAATGACCTCTCTTTCGTTTTTTGTTCTCTCTATCTCTGTGTTTTCTCTGGTCGTATGGTGGTTCTGAAAAATACTTCATTGTTTTTATTTGATTTCAAAAGTATATAGTTACCTCTAGGTTATTCATGCAAATGGTACCTACTCATTCACTGTATATCTGTTGCTTAATGGCTTCAGTAATTCAACCTTTTCCTTTTTCAGTACCTTTTTGATCTGATTTAGTTGAGGTATCTAAAAAACTTGATAGTCTTCTTGATACAGAAAAGTTACAGTACAGTACGTAGGCCGTTTTTATGGTGAAAAGATTTACAAGCTCGTTGAGGCTTTTTTCAGTATCGATAGGTTTCTTATTGATTAAAAATCATCACCAGTCTGTAGAAGTGCACCTCCATTCACCAACTTTCCGCTACCTATACGGTAGATGTAGTATCAAGAATGTTGCATATAAAAATCACAATCCTACTACTATTATAAACGCGAAACTTTGTGAGGATGGATGTTTGTTACTCTTTCACGCAAAAACTACTGAATAAATTTTAATGAAACTTTACAGTAATATAGCTTATACATCAAAATAACACAGGCTACTTTTATCCAGATACCACGCGGGCAAAGCCGTGGGCTAAAGCTAGTGTACGATAAACCAACCTCCGTGTCATGTGATCATGAACTTTAGAACTGACTTAGTTATGCTTACATTTTTTTTCGTAATTAAATGTTTATTGCTATCTCAAACAGATATCGTCGTTACATATTTTGTTATCGTTATAGGTAAGTAATATTTGACATACATAACTTACGATTATTGACATACGATTTCACATATACCTAATTAGTTACATAGTGAAGCCACATGTTTAATTACGTGACTGACGCCTATTCAGCGAAGCTGAATGGAATATTTATGAGAAAGCATGTGCTTATCTAGTAGGTAGGTACTAAGGTACTATTATCTGATATGTTTAATGTAATGATAAATATTGAATTTTTCGTTGCGACCATTTCTTTTGGACACTACGTAGATAGGTATTGTCATCGGTTTACAATGGAATCGTGCGATTAGTTACCTATTTATGTGACGTAGACGTGAATCAAAATCATTGAATAGTTATTGTAGGTTCAGTTTGTTACATCCTACTAATATTATAAACGAGAAATTTTGTGAGGATGGATGTTTGTTACTCTTTTACGCAAAATCTAGTGAACGGATTTTGATGAAACTTTACAGTAATATAGCTTATACATCAGAATAACACATAGGCTACTTTTTATCCGGGTACCACGCGGGAGAAGTCGTGGGCAGAAACTAGTATTATGTAACATGCAACGTTATAACTGATATAGCCATGTGCTTGTTGTATTCGTAAGGTAGTTATGACCTCGGCGTGCCTCGGCCTTCATTCGCTTTGCTGCCTTTGTTTTACTGTGTAATACAAAAACTTTACATAAATTTTACATTGGAAATTTCTGGGCTATGCAATAGCACCCTGTTGGTACTATGAAAGACATGTGCAAGGTAGAAGATGCCATGAATGTGATCGAATTTCGGTCAAAGAGAATCTAAACGGGGCAACCCGAGCGGGTTCATATTTTGTTCATATTTTGTGTTTTCAAGAGTATCTCAAGTATTTTTATGTATGTGCCGTAAGCGTCAGCAACTGGTTAACCCGGGGTTAATGCATTTTGTACTCGTCGAGTTATAGGTATTTTGTTAATTTTTCCGAGGTAAATTAGCTTTATTATACCGCATTTACATTTGTATACGTTATTACGTTATTTGTATTCGTGTACAAATGTTGACTACTTAGCACTGATTTTAATCGTTAACACGGCTGATGATGCATCCTCCAATTTCACAGGGTAAGATCTTCCACCGGGCTGAACCAACTGCTGTTTTTTTTTCTGAAGGGATTTTAATGCTGCAGTATCGTATATGGTCAGCGTCACTGGACTAAAGTCCATCTGCTGTTGACTGACGGAGGTATTATATTATGTCAGATTACGTTGAAACACCACTTGCGCGATCTAGCTAGACACTGCCATAGCCATCTGTGTATTGTATGTGGTAGCTTTTCGTTGCTCTTCGTTGATGTGATGTAACGTAGCTCAATCACGTGGCGAAAGATGTCGCTGACTGTCTATGTATTGCTATGCAATGCTTTTTCTTTGTTGTTCAGGCGATGATGTACTACCGATGTACTCCTATGAAAATATAACTACTTATTAGTCGATTTCTAGAAATCTTAAAAAAACTACTACCTTTTTTCCAATTGGTCGATACATTTTCTAGTTCTTCGAACACAAAAATGAAAGTCGGTTATTTGACAAGAAAAATGTTATTTATTCAACTAAATAATCAGAAAAACAGTGATGTAAGCTACCTTCCATGTTGTTTGTATACTTACCTACATTATGTATATAAACAGGATCTGAATTTGCAATTAATTTTGTTGATGCATTTACTTGTTTGTACTTAGTTTGTTATCCACGCGTTGCCTTTTAATTATGCCGAGTAATTGGTGGTCATTTTAATGATCGTTTAAATTGACAACATAGAATAATAATTTGATTAAATACTTACCTACAATTATCCAACCTACCAGGGGTTCGCGCCTTCAATCCCGATGATTCATAGCATTAGGTATAGAGGTTCTAGGTATAGATGTAAGCTCTAGTTACTAAAAACTATTTATGTATTTATTCACGGGACAACGCGACGAAGTGTAGGAAGGCTCCAATCCGAGCGATGATTTAAAGAAAGTCTGTGAATTGAGGTTTGTGTCGCTCCCATAGACATTTCGTGTATACCAAGTATTATAATATCTGTAACCTATGTAAGTCAGACATAGTTTACCAGCCTCTTCCCATGGCTTCGCCCGTGTGTTACACGGATTAAAAGGCCTATGTGTTATCTAGGTCACGAACTGTACCTGTTTCAAATTACATCAAAATCGGTTCAGTCGATCGCATTTATATTTGTTATTTATTTTTTTAAGTGCTAAGTTATTTTTTTAGCTACAAAAAGTGTTTTTGCTTGTTGACGAGTGATATAACATTGCTTATTCTCTCTTATATCTTTCCTCAGATGAACCAAGCTACTCATTTCCTGGATGGCTCACAAATCTACGGCTCTACCAGCAGAGACGCTGCCGCCTTGAGGGAGAGGACCGGTGGTCTTCTGAAGACTTCCACCTTCGAAGAGGAAGACCGCTTGCCTCTGGCCAACAACCCTAAGGAGAAGTGCCTTGTGGATTCTGACTCATCAACTTGCTTTAATGCTGGTGAGTAAAACGATAATAGTAATACGATTAATTGATTAAATTCAAATCTTCCTTGTTTATTCCTGTGTATATCAATTAGAAATAATAAATTGATAAAAGTAAAAGTTAATTCAAACAATGAACAAGGAAAGTAGTTCTTGTTAGTTCACACTGTTTAATATTACAAAAGGTATAAAAACTCTAAGCGATTAGGCGGCCGTTATCACTTAAAACGCAAAGGTTTCTTAGTTTCTTGTTTTAAACTAAACTTCAACTAAACGTGTGTTCCTTTTAGGGCTTTAAAAAACATTACTACAAGTTGATTGTCGATTACACCGCTTTGTCTCTTTCTGATATAAAATGTGTCATTAAAAATTCAACCAAAGAAAACTAAACACTGGCTTGGCTAAACAACTCTTAACATTTTTATAGGTAAGGCCACAGGTTCTCAAACTTGTTTTCCCCACCGCCCACTTTGAGAATTAAAAATATCCTACCGCCCCCCAAAGTTTTTAAACATAACAACCAATGTTTTCCCGTCTACCGCTAGCCTTCTGCCGCCCCCTTGAAGGCTTCCAGCGCCCACAAGGGGATGTTATCGCCCACTTTGAGAATCAGTGATAACAACCAATGCTTTCCCCTCTAGACCGCCTTAGCGCCCCCAATATCTTCTAGATTCTTCTACCACCCCCCTGAAGGCTTCCAGCGCCCACAAGGGGGCGTTATCGCCCACTTTGAGCAACAGTGGGTAACGCTTTTGTTGTTTACAAACGTTGTACTATGAGGTAAAATTATTTTGATAGTGAAATGATAACATTGATAAGCAGATTAAATAGGATTCCTAATCATTTGGTTTGTTATGGTAAAAATATAACCTACAATTTAGGTAGGAAGGTACTATTTTACCGCTCATTGTTTATCAATGATAAACTTTATGGAAACTTTGTATGACGTCAGTAGTTACGAGTACGTGCTCGAGTACGAGTACGAGTAATTAAGGTTTTATTGATTTCTTACATCATAATGAGCAATGAGGAAACGTTCTAAGCACATCTGGTTTGTCACAAAATAAGATATATGTAGGTATATTCATAACAGTTTGATGCTGAAAAGAAAATTTGCGTTCCCTTCCCAACCAGTTCACCCACTAAGAGCAAAAAAAAAACTGTGTTACCCACCCGCCTTGTTTTTTTTCTCAATCGGACTGTTGCCAGTTCTATTTTTAATTAAATAGAAATAAAGATTTGTTACATAGTGAGATTGTATTTGTATTGTATTGTATTGTATTCATTTATTCATCCATAGACATTTCATTATAGCATGAATGCACAGATTTACTAGGAATGCTGACCACATACTACTCGGATGCTACCGCATCTTGTATGAGCTTCTTCCACAGATCTTTTGACATTCGTGCGCGTCGATGTCTTTTGTATGGAAATCGTTAGCATTCTAGTAGTCTGTGGGGAATTTAATAAAAACTTTACAAGCAATAACAAAGTTTAGTTTCAAAATCTCACAACACCGGATGTGTTCCATTATCGAACGCAGTGCTCCCTAGTGGCTTGTTGCGATAACAACAATCTAACAAACCATCCTTAAAGACATACAAACACAGTTCGAGCTGTCAAATTACGAACTGCGTACCGAACTTTCGGCTTTCGTTTGATTAGGATACCGACCGATATCACGAAACGAAACACGAAGTTTCGTACTTCGGTGTGTTAGAGTAGGCCTCCTGTGTATAGCTAATTTTCATGCTAACCTTAATCTAACTTCTTAAAACCTTCAGGTGACATCAGAGCCAACATGCACCCTTGGCTGACTGCACTCCACTCTTTATGGGTAAAGGAACACAATCGCATCGCGAAGACTCTGGCTACCCTCAACCCTGAGTGGAACTCCGACCGACTGTACCATGAAGCGAGGAGGATTGTAGTCGCTGAGTTGCAACATATCACCTACAAGCACTGGCTGACTGCTTTAACTGGTAAGAAAGATACCATACCATTATGTTACATACGTCGATGGATCAAAGTCAAATAAATCAAAAGGTTTTTAGGGTTCCGAAGCCAAATGGCGATAACGAAACCCTTATAGATTCGTCATGTTCGTATTACTGTTCGTTCGTTTCCCTGATTTATAGCTCAGTTTGAAGCGTATCAAGATAACATAAAAAATGAGAGTAACTTTTTCGCGCATCTCCTAGTAGGTACATGTAAGGTGTATGCTGAAATTTTCATTGCCACCTAGTGTAGGCATATATCATAAAACAGGTCTCTTAAAATCACAGAACACACTATAAATTCTGTCAGAAATGACAGTACGATGAATGCCCAAACTATTTCGAAGTATCTCCCTTTCTTTTACCTAACTACTGAATCATTGTGAACGCCAAACCATATTGTTTAGGAAGGAAAAACTCACGCACGGGGCACGCGCCGTGTAATCGTGTTCTTGATATTCGTATTTTCAAAAATGAAAAATCTAAAAATCTAAAATCTACGACACGCGCTTCTGATTTAGCATTTTCGAACATAGCGAGATCTCAGTTCGTGGCGAATTGTAAACTATTAAGTTTATTATTATTCCAGGCCAGGCCTTTGATGATTTATACGACAGCTACGGTTACAACTCTGACTTAGATCCAACAATAACGAATTCCTTCGCCTCTGCCGCCTTACACTTCGTCAACAGCCTTCTGGACCAAGACATTGAGCTCTATGACGAGAACAATAACATGACGTCATACAGGCTCAAGGAAAACTACTATAGGCCTGAAATGCTGATGCAGAAGGGTGGATTGGAGAAGGTTTTGAGGGGAATGATCAGCCAGAAGAGTCAACGCATGGACTTCAGCTATGATGATGATGTAAGTTATGTTATACTAGCCTCTGCCCTCGATCTCGCTCGCGAGGTATTCGAGTGAAAAGTAGCTTATGCGTTAATCCAGGTCACGAACTATGCCTGTTCCAAATTTCATCAAAGCCTTTACCGAGATATTAGGCACCAAACATCTAAACTTTTGCATTTATAATATTAGTAGTGCATATCTAGAAAGAACATAATTTATTTGTAGGAAAGGTATTAGCTACAAGGAAAGGTGATAGAAAAGACAAATGTACGTTTGAGTGTGTCAGAGTTAAATTTTCGAAAATGAATTAGGCATAAGTAAAATCTTTAAAATTTACCTCTTGGTATGAGGTAACGTCACTCAGTGGGTCACCTTGCATAAAGTTAATTAAACTGGCAATAAATAATAAAATACAGAAGGAGGATAGAGGTGACATTCAACATCTAGGTTTTAAGTGTCATCTCCATACATTATTTACAATATAATTGATATGTTGATAGTTTCCATTTATTTGCATAAGTAGATCTATTTTCTCATAATGGTTAGTTTAATGAATTAACAATACCTACTAATGGAATCATCTTCAAATATTTTCAAAGCTTGTACGAGCAGGTATAAAATGTACAATAGCATGTGTTATGAATTTTTATCGTCTGTTTGTTCGTTTCAACCTTGTACAATGATGTTGAGTTGAGCGAATGTTGCGCTGGTCGTATTGTATACATTATCGTTATAGATACATTTACAAATGCTTAGAGTCCAATTATATCATAATAGCTGCGCCCCGCGGTTTCACCCGCGTAAGTTTTGATTCCGTGGGAATATCGGGATAAAAAGTACAGTAGAGTATTTTACTGCTACATAAATACCCTTACGGATGTAACTTGATACTAATACGATACGAATGTAACCAACTTTTGTTTCTACCGGCTATCTAATTAAATTTTAGGACACAAAAACTGCTATTGTGACTTAACTATGGTAGTTAGATATATTTCCCTCGAGGACTTTTTTGTAGGTAATAATGAGTACTTTAATCATGTAGTACATCATTTTTATGTATCATCAATAGTTTTCTTAGCGCACGCCAAATAATGAAATTTATAGGCATAATGTTGCTACTTTGGGTTACATTATTGCAATTTTCTTAAGGATCTCTATTTTTTTGGAAATAAATTATAGCCTATGTTATCTTCTGTTAATTTAACTTTCTTGGGTGAAAAAAATTATAAGAATCGGTCCAGTAGTTTCGAAACCTATTCGGTACAAACAAACAAAGAAACAAAAAATCTTTCCTCTTTATAATATTAGTATAGATTCTGAGAAAGCACGTCGCACCTCACAACTGAATCTTAACTCAGTAGTCTTAACTCAATAAGTAGTCTTAACTCAATATTTTATATTATCGAGTTATTGATGCCAACAGAAAATGGAATTTATTCTTTATTATTTAAGTATATAGTATTTTTATATCAATATTTATGTTAAAATATTATGGCACTAAAACTCTTTACTGAATGTTCATTTAATTAGAAGCATGTAGCATGGTCGTATCTTTGTTGAGTCATTCATATTTACAGTTGAAACATAATAATATATTGTGTACTTTGGTGTAAAAAGCTAAGATCAGTATAGTTTCATCTTTTACTCTGGATTTTATTGTCAAAGTCAAAGTTATATTTGGACAGGACTTTGACTTTGAAAAAAGCTTAGATCAGTTTAAAGATTTATCTTTTACTCAGGATTTTATTGTTTGTTAACTATACCATTTTGTTCCGAACAGCTCCGTCACCACTGGTTAGGCGGGCTCGACGTGCTAGCTATCGATGTGCAGCGTGGCCGCGACCACGGCTTGCCTGGCTACGTACAGTACAGGGGACTGTGTGACCTGCCTATCGCTTCCACCTTCCAACAATTGGCTGACGTCATTCCTCAAGAGGTAAACAATCCTTTTGCAATACTCTTGTCAAAAGCTTATCCATCTTTTATATTAAGATTGCCTTCGTCTTCTTCATTATGAGCCTGAAATCCACTAATGAATATAATATATGCTTCGAAAAAGTGACAAACGACTAACGGTCTTGAAACACCTACTTCCATTAACTTCATGCATGCTTGACGAGAAGTAGTTGTAAGAATCGACAACTGCTGGAAAATAAAGGTTCTTGAGTGGCAACTATAAAAATGAAAAGGACTAAACCCAATATAATGATGAATTTGTAAGACCATACTCTGTCATTCTGGGAACACTTATATTCAGCAACATAAGTGGATGTCACACAATGGATGTCTACCAGATGGCATGTCAGTGAACAATATTTTTGTTTCGCTTTATTGCGCTGGTAAAAACAGTGAAATGTGGTATTTAGCTCGATTTAGCTAAAGCATTCGACACAGTTAGCAATCCCATTCTTTGTTGCGTTTATATTAATGGTTCAGTAGTTATGTAAAAGAAAAGAAGACATTTCGTATGAGTTTATGTATTCATCACCGTTATTTTTGTTGTTCCTCAGGGAAGTGTTCTGGGACCAACGTTTATTAGTCTATACACTGAAGTCGGCAAGCGCGAAAACACAAATTGTCGTATTAAATATTGTATAAATCTTTTCTATATTTTGTCTTTTGTATTTGTTAAAGATTGTTGACAAGCTCTCGCAACTGTACGAGACCCCCGGAGACATCGATTTGGTGGTTGGGTTGATGGCTGAGCGATCTCTGCCCGGCTCCTTAATCGGTCCCACTGCCACTTGCATTATCAGTAAGTACAATCACATTTTTAAGGTTAATTTACCACGTTCGTCTTTCTGTCTGGCAGTCTTTCACACTATCTTTTTCATAATAAATTGACGATATCTGTAGCGCAGAGACACAGAAGGTTGCGGTTGGATTCCCACCGCGGGACATACGTTTGTTTGATCTGGAAATATTTGTCTTGGGGTCTGGGTGTTTTCTATGTATAATATCATACATAGAATATGTATGTATTATCAGTTATTTAGTTTCCATAACACAAACTCTGCACACTTTGGACTAGATGATGCTGTGTGAAAATGTCCAACATTATAATTTAGCAAACAGTTAATGTAACAATTAGCAAACAATAAAAAAATCAAGAAGTCAAATACATTAACGTAAAAGAAAGGCTATCTTATTATTCACCAAACCAATTGGGTTTAACTAGTTACCATGTTTTGTAATGAAAATGATTTGATAAACGATTTTACAATTACAGAGGAGCAACTGTGGAGGACTCGGGCGGGTGACCGCTACTTCTACTCTCACGGCGACGAGACCGGCAGCTTTACGAAGCGACAAGTCGCGGAGCTGCGTCGCGCGACCCTCGCGCGCGTGCTCTGCGACAACACACACGTCACTAGTCTGTCGCGCGACGTGTTCCAGCCACCTTCTTCCAGGTACATTATACATGCATGCTGATGACCCCGCATTTTTCTTTCTATGTCGTGGGTATCAAGATATTTATAACCAGCAAGCAAGCAATACCCAGATCCCAGACCAAGCAGTAAATATTGCGTTGATGAACCTCTTAAGGATGCGGCGAACGCAGCTCGCAATTCGAGGCGCGTCCAAAAATCGGCTCGTTTATCTCTTTTTGGCTGATGCAGGCCCGCCCCTGCTTGTGCGATAGCAATATTAGCCGTTCAGAATTTGTTATAAATTTGGTGGTGTTCCGTAATACCAAAAATGATGACTGAAAACTTGTTGTATTTTTCACATTGGTGTTATTCTGTAACTAGACAATATAACCTATGCACCTAATCAAACAATACGTAAGATATTGTTGTTTTTAATACGCCACAAATAAGATGAAAACATGTCATGTATGACGCAAAAATATGCAAAATGCAATGCGTTTACCTTTCATTTCGGGTAAGTATATTGAAAAAATATATATCTAGGTACCTAGATAAATACTATTCGAATACAAATAACAGCATAATATTGCAAATAAGTTCTAATTACAAATGATTTTGGTATTACCACAGACCAGTTAAAGTACTTTTACTTGTGGTATTACGTTTGTATAGGCAATTTTTACTCCGCTGGCCTCTTAAGATGATATTTTGGAAGAGATGTTATGTCCTTACGAGCCCTCTCTCTTTCTGTACGTTTCACGACTTTTACTTACGTCATTTTCATTGTTCCAGCAACCCGATCGTGTCATGCGAAGCAATAAAGAAGATGAGTCTCGAGGCATGGCAGGATGCATCTCAGCAACCGGACATCCTGACTCGCACCAACAACTGGATCAAAAACAAGGTCACCGTCGGTACTACGAACGGCACAAAGTAAATTATGGTAATCGTTGTCCCTTCTGCTACAAATGCTAGGTCTACCTGCTAAAGGTCGTTACACATGGTTACAGCAGCTGTAGCTGCTATTATGTCATACTCATCATATATTTCCGGCATTTAACGTGTAGCATGCACGTAATAAGATTTCATTTTCCATAAATGGTTCATATTGCAACCCGGGATGAATATTTTACATTATCTTAAGGAGTGGAATGTAATGCGCGTTATAAAGTTCTAATGACCTTCAATCGGGACGTTCAGTGTTTATTTCCGTAACGCTCGGTACTCTTAACATAAAAGGTGTAAAAGATATATTATCACTGCCACGCGCATACTACTGTAGGATCTTAGGACAGATCGTATCGACAGACGTATCATAAATGCCAAATTATGGAGAGATGATAAGAAGTTTGTTATCGATTAAATTCGTAATGGCTGAACCGCTTTGGATGATAATTTTTGTAATAATACTAATAATTTAACTGTGCTACCGCCGAATACTGAAACACTGGTCAAAGTTTGATCACGATTCAATGAAATCTCATTGTCAATTAGAAAATTATAGATTAATGAAAAAAGACGAGGCGGTGTGGTGATTAAAGCCTGACGAAAACGCAAAAAAAGAGCAATAACAAGGTCCAAATTGCTAATATCTTTTCCTAACTATATTCAAATGTTGAGTAGCGTTTCAGTTGGCCGTTAGAAACTGATATCATAAAAGCTTTCTCTAAAAGATGTTTTCAGTTCAGCTATTTATTAGACTTAACATGGTTTGACGTGGTGCTATAAACACGTTAAACGATTTTTTATAAGACTTGATGGTAGACAAATATTAATTTTATTTAGGTCTTAAGTGTTTGCATGCGACGCGAATATCTTATAAAAATCTTTGTTGGAAATAGTTAACATTTTTGTTTGAGCTCGATAGTGTCCATCGAGACTCTGCTTACCCTCCTAGAGCTCAAAAATATGTTTATTTACATCAAATAAAATAAATGCGATTCTTGGTTCTATCTTGGTCACTCTGATTTTGAGTACCAAGTGACAAAAAATTATAAGGTAGCCCTGAAAAGGGCCTTGAGGTCGATTGAATAATATGGTCGAGTGAAACAGTATTTACTTAAGTGTTGTGAAGCGTGAATCTATAGTTTAAGTAACCACGTTCCTACATGATTTTAACTTAACATACGACATATTTACCAGTTTATACCTAGTCATACCGGGTGTCAAATACATGGTTCCGCGCGGCTCGAACCGTCCATGACTTGACCTGCAAATATTTGTTTAAAGCACTCATTGTAAATGTTGTCTTTGAAATGGTTTCTAGCTTTAAATATATAAATAATCTTTTTATTCGCCTCACCCTGATGAAGATTCTCGGAATGAGTCGAAACTTAGTCGGTGGCTTCACCGATAGTGTGGTACGTGAAAATTCCTGTTTTTACAATATGAATTAAATCATCTCTTTTCGAGTTGAGAGTTATCGTTTTCGGGTCGAGTCGTGCCTAACCCATATTAGGCAAACTTTGACACCCGGTATAATTTAATTGTTATTTTTACCGCACTTTGATACCATTTTAAAAAATCTTGAATAATAGCAGCGTTTTGCCTATCAATAAAGCGCATAATTAGTAATAAAAGTATAATAAAACTTACCTTATTCGAAGAATAAAGATGGCGCCCCGCTCGGATAGCGCGCCAGTCTGCTGTGGTGGGGTGAAAACGGCAAGTCAAAGAAATATCTAGGCGGAAAAAGTAGTGCCTCATTACATAATTATACAGGGTTATCTTTAAATCACGCAAAAGCTTTGACCCTACCGTTAACCCAATAACAGTTTTTCAACAACTTTTGGAATGTTGACTTAAGAATATATTCAGATTTTTTTAAGTTGCCAGCACTTGACATGTCAGCCTAAAACCAACTGCTTGTTGACGTATAAGTCCTAATAGGACTTTGTATAGAAATAGCTGATTTTAGAGTTGAACATAATCTCATAATTTTTGTATTATAATAATCAAAATTCCAAAATTTTTTTTTGTTGTCAAAATGTTTGTTATTGGGTTTAATTGTACGAATCATAGTCTCAGAGCTTTTGCATGTTTTACAAATAAACCTATATATAATAAGCTCTGAATAACGGTATACGATAAATAATCGAAATTGTAGAAGCGATCAAGCGGCACTGCAGTTAATAGTAGATAACATGATAATTAGGTAATTTCTGTCGTATGAATAGGTACCATGTTGTACAGTGGCTGTGATAATGCCGGTGGGAGTCCCACTTTCGTAAAACGTCTCGAAACGAGAGATAAGCTCTCTAGATGCATTTGTTAAACGATCAAAGAGCTATTTAATAATACGTTGTAAAAAAGCGAAAATTACTTAACTTACACTAATAATACTTCTTAGGTAAGGATACAAAAACAGATAAGACGAAACAGTTGAGCTATAACCATCGCATACGATCTGTAGATAGCTCAACTGATTCAGATCACTACCCCCCAAGAGTCCCCGAAATGCTGGCTGCATTGCCACGTTGAATGGCAATGCTAATATTTTGGTCTCGTTATCGATTATAAGTTATTTTTGAAGACTTTATAAATTACTTACTCAACAATATTGTTCCATTACAATCCCGGAATAATTTTAATTTAAATGATATCGAATATTTTTTAAAATTAAGGATACTTACATACAGTTTTACAGGTGTTTATTTTTTATTTTTAAATGACATGTTGAAGGTGAAGGCTAATAGTATTTAAGAATAGAAATTAAATGATTTTCTAATTAAAGGGTCAAGTGTGTCTCTGCCATCAATACCAAAGACTTGACTCATACGTTAGCGGCTGAAATATATTAAATGTTTTGAATTGGCATAATTAATTAAGTAATTAAGTCTATAATGTTAGTCTCGTGTCTTTTTATAATAAAAAATAAGCATTTTAGCCAAGTCACCAATTTATAAAATGTATTCGGTCTCATATAAATTTAGCACAAATAATCCAATTGTGGGGCCTTATATTTCGTAACGAGAAACCTGTTGTTAAAAATCTTTAAATCAAATTAATTAATTGTTTAAGTATTTGGCATTGTCATCTTGTTTATTTATTATAAGATGATTTGTATATCCCTTCAATAAATAAAAATATAACCACCTAAGTAAAACGTCGTTTCAATACAAATTAGCTGTTCCTGACCTCGTGAAATATTTAATCTATGCAATATATATAGGTAGTATATCTAACCATAAAAATCAAGCAATAATACATTAGTGCAGTATAAATAGGCATTTGTGAATTACGCAAAAGATCTCGGACCATAATTCCGACCAAAAACTATTGTTCTACAATTTTGGAATGTTCTATTTGTACAGAAAATTTAAGGTGAAAAAAAAACTAAAAACTACTGTTTCTTAAAGTGAACGGTCATTTAATGACTTAATTTGTTTCATATTAGGAAACAAATTAATTAACAAATTAACTATCATATTATAACTTACAAGTTAAGAAACAGTTGATTTTCATTAAGATGCCAAGTGCTTATTCATATTAGGTACGTTATTACTTAGATACTAATAATAATGCTGAACATTTCATCACACAGTATCATCTAATCCCAAAGTAATCAGAGTGCGTTAGCATCACTGGTAAGTCTGTGCTTGCAGAATATAAAAATCAATAAGAAATAAAAAAAAAGCTGCAGGGTTGTTGTGTAATTTACGGATGTGGTTAACACGTTGCAGTAACAGGCATGGCCATGGCTTTAAAATTACAACGCTGGCTGTGCTCGGGGCTATGAGTAAAAAAGTATAAGTATGTGGTTATTAATTATTTGAGTACCTTCCATCAGGGTAATTATTGAGTTCAAAACTGTGGCTAACCATAAGTCGAATATAGTATTAAGTAAGTATTACCTGAAAATTTTCTTAAAATTATATTTTTAGAATACTTACTACGTATGTAGTAAGTATTCTAAAAATCTATTCTTATACTTGCTATGGAATATCCAACCTAGGATAAGTAACCGGAGTTAGAGTTGCAGCATACTTCAGTGCACTGTAAAAATAAGCAATAAGGAAACGTAAAATTTTGTCATTGATTACGGAAGCTGACTTAACACAAGTGATTTAACGGAAAATTCTTGAAAAGGGAGCAGCGAGCATGTAAATGACAGGTTAACGAATAACAATGCTATAATTTCTGCCGACTCCTGAATCCCTAAAATAAATTGCGTTCCATTCAAACACCGGTTCCCAAACTTTTCATGTGGAACAGTACCGGGAACCCTATTGGAATTCCATTAAGAGACGCAGTAAATGGAAAACTTTTAAAAAGTCGTTACGGATTTATTTTAATATATCCGATTTGAATCTATTGTTTGTCTATCTAGTATATTTTTTGTCTATCTAGATAAAACCTTTTAGTTTGTGCCTTCAGAAGTCAGGATTTAAATAAAATAATTGTTACTTGCGACGCAAGGAGCCGTTGTGTTTGTCTGTTACAATCTTTCTCTGAAAGCCCGCGAAAACAACTTGCAATCGTCTCATAGTTATTGACCTTAAGGAAGGTTTTATTACTGGTTTCACGTCATTACTGAGCGCTGCAATACATTATGGGAAACATGAGACGGGGTTTTTATTTTTTTTTATAAATAAATACACAACATACACATACATAATCCTGACCCACACTAGAAGTGCCTACCTGTGTCATTGGTATAAGGAACTACGAGTAACGTGGTTCCCACAACAACCAGATCCGGAGCAAATATCTACAGAACAAGCAAACATAATATGTCCTGCGGGAATCGAACCCACACCTCTTGCGTCGCAGGGGCTTATTATTTTGCTAAGATAATTTGTGTGAGTTGGTATCGGAGGATAAAGAGAAAAAAAAGTCGCCTTCCGGTGGGGCCGAAGATCGGGGACAACGAGAATTACCCGCTGTTGCTTGGTCTATTTTCGTTCTGATTTCCAAAGTAGAACGCGTAGCCTAGCTACCTATGTTGACAGCAGCTTTGTTCTAATGGGAAATTAAATTTGGCCTTCCTTGAGGATTTTTTTTATATGAAATTCAATTAGCGACCCACGTCACACTTACCTGTCAAAGCAACTTATAAAATATTTCGAAAGAAAGAAAAAATATTTGATCTTGAATAGGTGATTACTGATTTTTAATTTGTTTGAAAAAAAACAAAATTGTTAGGTAGGTAATTCAAACATTGCCCAAGAGATATAGACAAACAAAGGACGTAGGTTACTTCTTTTCTTATAATAAAAAAATAATATACGCTTCTGCCTGGTAGTCATCTTGATCAGTTGAGCTATCTATAGATCGTTTGCAACGTTGCTGAATCTTTAGATGGCTATATTGTTTTACCTGTACATTTTGCGTACCTATGCTTAATTAAGTTGTTATTATTACTGTTAATAAAATGTATACCATTTTAAGTAAATTAATTAAAGAGGTCCCTATAATAATGTTGAGGTAGATCTGGAATCGGTTCTATGATCACTCCAGATTCGTTTGTGAAAACCCGCTCTTAAATTCGTATAGGTGAATAAACGTGAAAGTTTGTGAAGATGGATGTTTGTTACTCTTTCATGCAAAAACTACTGAACGTATGTTAATAAAACTTTACAGCTTCTGATGTATAATAGTAGATCACAAGTGGTACCGTGTAAGAACCACAGAAAAGAGGGGACTCTTTTAATACAGGTTTATTTAAACTTAACTAAAGAGATCCCAACCCATTTATATTACGTAACTTGTAATTTTGAATAAAATATATATATATTTTTTTTGATACATATAGTCCATACAGTTTAGTTTGACCTTTAACTGTGGCCCTTTATCAAAATAAAAAAAGTGAAATGTTTCTTAAACTCGTTAAATTGAGCAATTAAAGCAAATAATCGTTCTGTGAAGGAGGTATAACAAGCAAAGCATGTTTCGCCCTTTCTTAAAATTGCGTTACGCAATTTATCTTGTGCCAAGGTGAAGTGCATAATATTTTATTTAGTTCATTAGATAGGTAGATATTTACATGCCGTTCAAGGCGATTGTATGACGGCCAAAACAATAGGTTTTGTAGCAACAGCCATAGAAAATGCAAAGCATTACCATGGCGATTTAATCAATCCCAGTTGTGTTAGGTAGATACCTATCTATTTTTATTTTCATTATAATGCCTAAGAAAACTTTTATTATAAGTATCTACTTATATTAAAAGTTATAAGTACCTACTTAGGAAGATAGGTACCTACAGGTTTCAATTTGACTAAGACAAAAGTAAAAGGACCAGAATGCTATCTGGAATTATATCGTGTCTGTTCCTTTTACGGTCACCGAGAAGTTATTTCGTGATTAGGTTAATATTGGCCCTAAAACAAAATATAGTAAGTAGGTGGATATTTATTACTGAGTAGGTAGGTAGGTACTCAGTTGTGCGCTGCTTCTTGGTTGGCACTGACTAAAAACACTAGATGATTGCAAGTATTTGTAGAAAATAAACTCTTTGTTTCATCTAATAAATTAATTATGTTATTTATAACTATTTAGGTACCTAGGGTGTACACTTTTAGGGTTAGCTGCAAACTAGGTTAATCTTTGAAGGCGGATTTAGGTTTTCGTTCGATTGATAAATTCCCATACGACGCAATCCGTAGAAGAACAAAAGTAATCAACATTGCTTTTAGAATTAGCAAGATGTAGTGGCAATGGGCAAGCCATGTATCAAGCTCGCAGGATCGACAACCGCTGGGGAATAAAGATACTCGAGTTACGAACACGAACTGGACAACGCAGTATAGGTATCTCTATATTAAAAAGTACTCTGTGGTATATAATCCCCCCACCTGGACTGATGACATCGGTAGCGGAAAGGCGATGGATGGCGACGACACTAATTGGAGCTCTATGTAAAGCTGTGGACCTGTACTGGCAGTTGATGGTGAGAGATGATGATAGTATTTTTAATATTGATAGTGATGGAAGTCAAATAAGCTATCGCCTAGTTATATCCAACACAATAACCTCGTATAAATTCCGATACTCAGCTGACAATTCGATATTATGGACATGCGATTATTATACCTTATCTGGAAAGTAGAGCAGTTTTTAATTTCAACATAAAACCACAGGGAGGACTAGAAAGGCAGACAGATTTGTATCGTTTTAAAATATTCTAGATAAAATGGGTTGGGTGGGCAGGGAGGTACTTCTCTGCTCACTGGATAGTAATTAAGAACTTTGTTAGCAAGGTTTACTTGGAAAAGTCAGTTTACAAACATTTTGTTTTAACAGTTTACAACAACTACTGATCAAAGTACTGCTGCTTTGGTACTGTATACTTTGGTACTTTGGTAGCAAAAACATATTATTTAAGTATAATTTTACTTTGGTACTTTGGTACGCAGAATTGAATGTAAAGTGACGAAAAATTTAATGTTTCTTAGATATTAATGAAAAGTTTCTGAAAGCGAATAAGTACCTATCCATTGTATAACGCGACATTTACATGGTTTCGAGGAGGTGTCATGTAAAGAATTACTACTTTTGCTCATTCTCAATGATTATTACAATAGGTAGGTAGCATCATTGCACCATTGCACCTATCCTAGCACCATTGGTACCTAGCCGAGTTTGACTTTCGGAAAAAAAATATCTACTGTAATATCATATCCTACCTACTCCACTGCACTCTGCAGTGCAAAATAGATACCTATTGTGTCCACAAAAACAACGAATTTTGTATTTGTCAAACATCGGTTCTAGTTTACATTCCACTGAGCATTACGCTCGCAAAATCGGATATGTGATTGTGATTTGTGGCCAAGGCACTGGTACACTAACTGCGGCAATAACTTACGCAGATCGGCATTTAGGCCCTATCTCAAATTATAATTTGAGACGTAATATCCTCTCTGACGTAACAGCTACATACAAACTGGAATTCCAGCTTCTTGTATTTTAGATCCAGTGGCTAGACAAATACCTCACGCTTACTTTTCCTTTCACGCTAACGCAAATTTGTCTAGGTAAAACTTGGCAGCTGTCATGTCACGTGACATTTACATATAATTCATACTTCCCGCAACGTCAACGTCAACAGAAAGTGCTATTTGTTCCCCTGTTTGAACCAAATATAAAAAAATGGTCTGCTGACTTTAACTCTGCTAAAATGTTTGACGGTATCAGTACAAAAGTATTTTGCTAATACTGATACATAATATCTGTGATACCTTACCGAGCTCAAGATCGTACAGTAATTTGTCCAAATATAAAACTTTCTAGTTGTTAGGAATTTGATAATCTAACACACATGAATTCTCGAAAGCAAAAAAGGAATTATTAAAAATTGTTTCAAAATACTATCTACCTTTTTGCACAGCAATATCGCGATCGCGGCTGTTTACCTACACATAGCTTTAAGCTAGGGTTCAAGAGCTAAAAGTCTTTCTACATCATGTAAAGTAGGTATTATGAATGTATCTAGGCACAGATATTATAATACACTTAGGTAGGTATCTATTTTACCAAAACCACTTAGTTTTGGCAAATAAGTGCCAACTAAAAGCTATTTCATATTCTGTAGGACAAGTTAATTTTTGAAACCGTATCGTCCGTCGAAGTACCAACATAAATCAACTCGGTGGCGAGTAGTCGGCTGAGACACGAATTGGTGCTGGTTCCATTTCCGTTGCGGGACAAATGTTGGTAGGCTTGCATGTTTTACAGATATTTTTTCCGTGGCTTGGTGTTGCGGTACCACGGTAGTTCCTGCTACTTACGAAACAGGGAATCCTAGTATGGGGCAGGACATTGTATGTGTCTGTTGTTTTTTTTTTACTGGAAGTAGGTAGGTGCACATCCTCGCCACGATGAATTATCTACCATACAATATTGTCTTGTAGGTAGTTCATGACGTGTACGAAATAACATTTCTCAGTCTCATTAGCGGAGGCAGAGGAATTACGCTCCAAGCGAATTTATTGCTACATTCTCACTCACGTAGCCGTTGGCACATTGGCGGTAGAAATTAGGTCTGTTACAATACACTTAGTGAACACAATGCTATAGGCTAGACACTGGCTATTTTCACGGTTAGGTATGTACGTGCTTTATTGCAGATTGCCCATTTTTTGCCAGCTATACGAAGTATAGGTAGGTACGATAGATGATGCGACTACCTAATGATTGGAGAGCGTAGCATGTAGGCCACCGATCTGTCTTTGTAACTATTTAATGTTGATTTGATTACACTAGGTACCTACCTGACTAATATATATCCATCTAAAACAATTTTTATGACTGTAGGTAATAATTGCATTGTACGATGCTCTAAAATGCGATTTAAATTATTGGGTTTAGCGCTTAAACAAAATGATTGACTGCTTCTGACCATGAAGTTTTACATAGTTATCATTGCTTACTAAATCGCTGTTAATTTCATCATCAAATAGGGTGATAGGCGAATTGAAAATACGTCACTCTCACTCTATGCGCAAATACCTACGAGAGGGAAATGCAAATACCTACAAAAGTACAAATAAAGTGGTCTAGTAATGGGTTTAAGAAGAAATGATTTCAAAAACGAAAAAAAAGTTAGCACCTAGACTCCAAAATTTTGGAGCCGCTGCCATCCACAGCCTATTGTTAAATGTTATTAGGTATATATATATATTGGCTGTTAATACCTATGTATTAACAGCCAATATATATATACCTAATCACAAAACTTTCCTTTAAATTCAATTAAGTACCTAATTATTAATTCATGTGTGGTTTCCATAGGTTTGCATCATCATCATCATCATCACCTTAGAGTAGGTACTATCGTTTAATTTCAGAATCGTTGGTAAGTATTTACTTACAAAGTTATCTGCAGGGCTGTGATAGGCTTCAATTTCTCTTGTAACTAATGGCAAAGAGAAACAGAAGTAGGTTTGTCTTAGCTCTTCCATAAACGATTATCTTTGAGTTCCTACCTACTTACCTACTAAATACCTACAATAACTTATTTGGATACGAAACTGGATACCCTAAAAGGATATTCGGACACAGCAACATAAAATGTAATGCAACGCAAAGAATCGCGCCGGTATGGTACGAGTACATTGGAGATACCATCAAAATGACGCGAATGTCAAACTGACGTAGGTAAGTACCTAACTGATTTATTTATGCCGGGAATTGACCTTTTACGAGTGAATGAGAAAAAAAAACAAAGAGTTCCATCCATATCATATTGATGGCGATTCTGCTATTTATTACCTTTTTTATTAGCTACCTATCAAGATCATTGTTAAAATAATTCAAAGTTTTTTTATAGCACTAACCTATTGCACAATATCGGTAAGTGTTCTATTGGCATAATATGTATATGCCAAATATGTATAATAGGTATTTGGACGATCCTCTGTTTTGATCGGAATAGGTATAATCTATCATGAGGATTAGGTACAGCTGAGAGTTTATCTGATATTTTTGTATTGGTATCCGATTTCAAAAACCGTGCCTTTTCCCTGCGGTTTGTTTGTACCTACACTGCTCTTCACTTGGGTATCCAAAAACAAAAAATAAAATAACTTTCTTTCTACCTACGAGTACTAAATGGATTTTTTAACCGGAATGCTTTGAAAATTACTTTGGTACCCATAGTATTTTTTCCAAAAGGAAACCTTTTTTACTTTAAAAAACGGTCAAAGCGAGTAAAATTAAAAGTAACCAGCAAAGACAATCGTTTTCGTACTCTTAGCATAGGTAGGGGTTTATCTAAAGGGGTGTACTTCTGGTTTCCACAACACAAACTTTAAAAGCAATAAATCCTATTGTACCTACCTATTTGTATTACAGTTGACAAGACTTTATTAACTATAGTTCTGTTGTAGAGTTTATGTACTTAGTTCTAGTAGTTTCTAGTTATGTGGTTGTAGAACTTGTAGGTTGGTTTGTATATTGAACGCGTTTCTTTAAAAAATGAAAGCTTTGGGTGTTACACAGGGTTATGCACGCAATTCATAATTTCAGATTATGAATCGGCAGCTCAAAAACGGCACCTATTTCGGAGGTTCCTAGTGACAAGTGTAGATCAAAATAAAGCTTGACGGTGTTGGTAGGGTAAAAAAACCTAATAATATAAGCAGCAAATATATTTTATTATTCACAAAATGTAAAAAAATTATAAGCTCGTAGATGGCAAGCTAGAAACATGTTTTACAAAAAATAATAGGTACAAAACTCGTCTGTCTGATGGGGCGTTTTTCGGGCTCGCTAAACTGTCAGCAGTTCTCTTCAACTAGGTACCTAGAAGGTAGCAGCGGTCGGTCGGATTGGGAACAAAGTACCTACTATGTTGTATCAAAGCTGTCAGTCTTTAGGAAAGAGGCTCTATTTTTGACAAAACTCCAATCTAATAGTATTTCCAATTATAGGATAGCACAAACTGACTAATTTGTGCTTGCGAATGTTTGGATTTCTGGATAATGTTAGTTGCGATAATCTTCGTAACGGTTGAATCTATTTGATTATTAGAAAATAGGAATAGGTTTATGACTTAGAATAACACATAGGCTAATATTTATCTGGTTATAACGCGAGCGAAGCCGTGCGCAGAAGTATTTAAAAAGTTTTAATTGGGATATAACACGGCGAAGGGTAATATTTAGTAGTAGGTATTTGTTGGCAAAAGGTAACCGAATTCGCAGCACGAAATTTATAAAATGGATCTCGAATTCTCATCTCGGCATAATGCAGTTAAATAAATTACCCTCGTTTATTGCAAAATGTTCCGTATACTTACTACAGATTTCTGCATTATATTGTTGTTTTATATTGTATCCGCTTTATGTAATCTTATTTGTTTTCATTACGACAAGATTGCTTTTTTAGATTTGAAGGTATCCTACTATTTTTTTAGGTGATTTTGGATTTGCGTTACAACTAACCCGGATAAAAAGGAGCATGTGGTAGGTATATTCTTAATCACGAACTTATTTTTTTTTAATTTCATCTATGTCGGTTTAGGTGTTATCGATATCCTAAGCAACACATATCCATATAGTATATTTCCAAAAATCCAAATATTTGCATTTTAGGTAGGTATTTACGAGAATTTGGTATCTATTATTTTATTATACCTACCTATCTATATCGCTCTCCATCATAATGTAGAGTATATTTTTAATCCAATATACTCTATATTACACTTTCCGTTACACGTCGGTTTAAAGACTCTCAAACTCTCAAACGTGTTTGAGAGTTTACATATTTTAGTTTTAAGTTGTTATCTATCTCCATTTAAGCATTATCTATTTATTTCTAATAATAAAAAGAAATAGAAGCAATAATACAATTATGCACAAGTAGGTATGGAATAGACTATCTACAGACCACTGCAAACGTTCTATAGATAGTTCAACTGATCCAGATCACTAGACGGAAACGTTCCCAAAATGCTGGCTCAATAATCCTACTACAATTATAAACGCGAAAGTTTGCGAAAATGCATGTTTGTTAGGTACTCTTTCACGCAAAAACTACTGAACGGATTTTGATTAAACTTTACAGTAATATTGCATAAACATGAGAATAAAACGTATGCTACTTTTTATACGGGTACCACGCGGGTGAAGTCGTGGGATGAAGCTAGTATGAAATATAAAATTCTTAAAGATAAAAAAAAACAAAAACAAACACGCTCACGACTGTATTCCGCATGATGGACAACCTCAGATACATACTCAGTGCGTTTGAGGATACCAAGTAGGGTATAATCAGAGGCACGTTTAAACACTACATTTTGCTCGCGTTTTGTAGTGTTAGCATTCCACATGACAGGTTGCAAGCCCATCACCGAACACTAGTACGTAATGTACTAAATATGTTAAATTTAAGGATCCTCCAATATTACTTTACATTGACTTTCACACAGACTTTACTAATTTCAAAGAAATTATGCATTTTAATTATGGAAAAGGCCCTTAACTCTGATATTCGCCACTTGTTATCTGCACATGCCCTTGAATAAATTATCGTGAAATAAGAAATCTTAATACCGGAAGATTAAGTTATGATGGTGAATCGTGTTATAAATTTTAATCTCAAAAATTTGTGTTAAATCTGTCACAGTTTTTATGAAATATAAAAATGTATAAAAAACCATTCAAGAATTATTTATGTATAAATATCTGGTTTGCATGTTTTTTTTTAATTTTTTCTTTTAGGTTGCAAAGGCAATGTGTCAGGTATAGTAGCACAACTAAGACCCTAATACGCCTCTTTCTATTTTTAACACATTTTAACAGTTTGAGTCTTTGTCATATCCACATCCATATCCTGATAATTATGATATCAAGAAAAGGTATTCTTCAATAATGGTAAAATATTTGTTGAATTGTGTATAAAGTTCGTGATATAGGTATCATGTGATTCCAAACAAACTTTGAAAAGCGAATTAATTGAGGATCAGTGAAACGCTTTATCAAAGCTCGATCGATCAAGGTAAAAAATCGTACCAAATTTAAAAATAAGATTTGTTTTATTTTGGGATAACAACGAGGGCGATGCTCAAAAAACCCAGTTCATAATAAACTTTAATGAACGAATCAGGCTCGACCGAAACAAATTATAAGGTGCCGTCTTAGCAGCGCAGCCCTGTTAAGGCAAAACACTGTAACTTAATATAACAGTGTAAATAAAGATACAGTGTTTTTGCCTTTACATGGTACAGCGGCACTATGTAATGAAATTTTTATATATTTTGTAGGTTTATCTAATAAAGTTAATGTCACTAGTTATTTCTTACTAGGATTTGGAAGGAAGAGAGCACTGGGACATTATAGGCAAAAAAGTATATAAATAATATGTAGCTCTTTCTTGCCGTTTTTATTTTCTTTGAATTTTCTTTATTCTGTGGTGCCTGGTATACGTTTTAGTTACGTTTTATGGTGTACGTTTTAGAGATTGGGCCTTTAGTAATCGAAAAATTAAAATTGGTCGACAAAAATATTGCAAATTATCCCCGCTTTTGTCCGTATAAAGTGGTTCGTGCGCTCTTCCAGCGGTTTAGTTTACCTTGCCTGTTGTTGCAAAGACCGCGCACGCGCAGCGCGAAATTCAAATACCCACCGATGCATTTCGCTTTTTGTGCTTTGTGATTGTGATTTGATAACAGCATCTGTGATAAAATAAGGTATGTTTTAGAGTTAACTTGTTTACTAGGTATATAGCTACCAGTGGCGATGAAATGTAGATGCTCCACCTTTGAACCTAGCAAATTAAATATAGGTTGCTTTAGAAGAAATAACTACATTAGGTATAGCAGCCTAATCATATTTATTTATTAAAATCAACATTGGATCATCATAATAAATGTTAGTTATAAATGTCTTATTCTAAGTTAGTTATTCTTATTCCTTGAACTATTTGGCTACTAAACAACAAGTAAACAAATAAATACATAATTGATACAGTAAATGTCAATTTTTTTTTTTTTTTTAGAAACAAACTATTGGAATTGGAATGGAATGTCAAAATTACTATGTCAGAAAGTTAAAATGTCATTACAACTAGAATAAAAAAGATAGTTTATTATTAAAATGGATCATAGAACAATGTCTGAGATAAGTTAAGTCAAATCTATCTGAGAATACCCTCAGAATGCTGTTTGAGCTGTCCCGGACCCTGCAATGTACCTAGCTAGGACCGGTTCTCTAAAATAATAATGAAGGATTAAAATTTAACGCCTTTAGCGTTAACGGCCGGCGTTAGCCGCAATTGTGACCAGGCATAGTAAATGTTGAAACTAGAACAACTTTAGTGTCTGAAAGCTGTTGATTTATATATTGGGTCATTTATATTATAATAAATTCTAACAATAAGGATATATTGTTAGAATTTATACGAACCCCTATAATTCTATTTTTTTTTGTGTTTATATATGTGTGTACTAAGGTAAGGTAATAAGGTAGAACCTACTTATAAATACTTAAATTTATAAGTAGGTTCTACCTTATTCTACCTTATTCAATTATGATTCAAAGTCACTTCCTCAGTAGCATCTGTAGTTCAATATAGGTATATGCTTAAAAAGTAGGCTGGAAATAAATTGTACAGATTCAAATTCATTTATTTGCTCGAATGAAAATACAATGAGTCCTAAGATAAAATAATAAAGTTAAATTATGTTCTACCATTTTGATATTATCAAAAGATCTGGAAGATATCGCGTTTAGCGATAAGACCGCCCATCGTACGTTTTATGTCCTATGTTATGTATTTTTGGTGTGCAATAAAGAGTTTATCTGTTTATCTTAGATCGATAGATAGAACAAATACATTTATTCATACAACCATATACAAGTAGGTATATACAAACAATGCAGATGATACAGCTAGCTATCTAAAGACCGACCAAACGATCTATAGATAGCTCAACTAGATAAATAGATAAACTCTTTATTCTATAAATTTTAGCATGAAATGTCAAAATTAAGCAGCAACTCAAATTCAAATATAAGTAGGTATAATATAAAAAATCATTAATATTGTAATAACATTTATCTGTCAGTAGTTTTGACATCTTACAAAATACTTTCACTCACGTCAATTCTAATTCCAATTCACGTTAGAATAGATTAGTCTCTTTTCTGCGGCAGATCATTTTCCTGTGATGATGGGCGCCTTTAACCATCTAAATATTCACATACATACGAGTTATTCAAACGATAAAAACATTTTACGTCCCCGATTTTTTTTTGTTAAAGTAAATCAATTGGCGTGCTTCACTTCGATGAAAACTACTCAATAAAAACCGCTTCCGCCTTATCTTCACATTGCTAAATCTCACTTCCTTTGTTTGTGTGTAACCTATTGAAACGGTTTATAGCGATCTAGAACCGATTCCGCAATAGAGGTAAATACTTGAAAACCATAACAATTAAAGTTAGCTGATTAACTTCTGTTACTTACCGTCATAAAACAAAGTCATTCTGTACTCAATGCGGGGTCACGAAAATTACAAACTGTCATCGCATTATCGACTTTACGGCTAGTTAATAGGATTTGTTTGACAAGTACACCTATTATTAAGAGGTACCGTATTGTGAGCCTCACAATGACTTATTATTTTTCATTCTCGCACGTTTTTCCTCGACACTGTTACGGCTCGATGGAAAATGCGATTGTTTCGAAATGTGCATGGCTTTGCATAGATCTTACTAGGCACCTACTTACCTAACTAAATAACTCACTAAGCTTCTGCTTACAACTCTAGATTCTTTTGCATCACATATCTTATCCTTACTACAACTATTATAAACGCGAAAGTTTGTTAGGATGGATGTTTGTTACTCTTGCACGCGGTTTTTGATGAAACTTTACAGTAATCTATACTAATATTATAAAGAGGAAAGATTTTTTAGTTTGTTTGTTTGTACCAAACAGGCTCCGAAACTACCGGACCGATTTTAACCATTTTTTCACTAATAGAACGCTAAATTATCAGGACGTAACATATGGCAATAATTTATTTTTAAAAATATAATTAAAAAAGTTATCTATTAATTTTCTTTTAAATTCTTAAAACTTTTTTAAATATTCAAAAGAAAATTTTTGCCAATAAAATTTATTAAATAATAAATAATAATAATAATTGTAATTATTTGGCATGCGCTGAGAAAACTATTGATGATACATCAAAATTATGTACTACATGATTAAAATACACATTATTACCTACAAAAAAGTCCTCGAGGGAATATATCTAACTATCATAGTTAAGTCATAATAGCACCTTTTGTGTTCTAAAATTAATTTAATTAGATCGCCGGTACAAACAAAAGTTGGTTACATTCGTATCGTAGTATTAATTCTTATTTTTATAAATAGTTTTATCATCAAGGGTGTTTATGTAGCAGTCAAATACTTTTTAATTCATTCGAATTGGACATTTAATTTCGAAGTTATCACGAGTGTAAAATAAAAAACTTACGTGGGTAAGTTTCGCAGCTAGTATAGCTTATACATCAAAATAACACATAGACTACTTTTTATCCGGGTACCACGCGGGGGAGGCCATGAGCAGAAGCTAATAAATAATAAGTGCAAGGTATGTAGGTTTGGATGTCAGATCAAGTGGAATTGACATACCCTTACTTAGGTAACTTAAAATATTTTCTTAGTTTATATAGCGGTACCTTTATAGTTTATGTTTAATCTTCTTTATTATAAACCTGTAGACGACCTTATGATTCTAAATGATCTTTATGATTTTAACGAATAATACCCGCTGACTTGACTACAAATAAAGACATTATAGCACAGCCATTAGGTACAGTAACTGAACAATATCATCATTACTTTCACGCCCAATTTGTGCATTTAGAATACTCAAAATTATAATTAAGATCTGATAAAATAATTGGCACCTAATAACACTTAGATGCAATAAAAACGTACGCATTCGTAAGAACAAGCTCGTTAATATCAGGCCTACATTTAATTCGAGCAAGATTATGCATGCACAGAACGTAATATCTGTAATATCTCGCGTGCATAACCTGCTGATGTAAGTTAACGTAAAATTGTCTAAGAAAGTGGCGTGTATACATCACAACCATAAACTAGCTAAGGATAAGTAGGTACCTACCTACCTTACATTAGGATCTTGCCGTGGTCGGTCAGTCATAAATAAATACTTAATGCTTGACATTTTGACACATTCATCTTCTAGCCCCAAAGTAAGAAGAGCTTGTGTTATGGAGACTACATGACTGATACCTATACTACTAACACATGAAACTACATTTGTTTTGTAAATACATAAGTACATATTATACAAAGAAAACATCCAGACCCGACTCAAATATTTTCAGATTGTACAAACATTTGTCCTGCGGCGAGAATCAAAACTACGTCTCAGGCGAGCCTTCGCCCACTGCGCTATAAAGGTCATCAATCTGTGCCGACCTACCTACTTATTGGTAGTGAGTCCTACACTAAATTAGTCATATCGTTGTCCGTCCCTAAATTTACATACTTAGCCAAAACCAGATTTACTGGTTCTATGAACTTTATTTTATATAATTTTTCCAGACCTCTCCATATAGAGATTACGGGGGACAACAGAAAGCTTTATTACTGTTGCTCCCCGATGGGGCCGAAGATCGAGGGATGTTAGCGTACTCACCAGTAGGCACATCTCGACTGGCGGGCGCACCGGTTTCTGAATTCTATCATTTCATAGTCTGTAGGTACACCAGTTTGCGTGCTTTAGCCACGCACGTTCTCGCAACTTACACTAGCTCACGGACAACTATTGTAACTTTTCTCTGAATTCAATAATGCTCTACCCCTCCATCCATGTCGAATCTTTTAGTTTTGTCAGCCTATTTCGTACAAGACGTTGTGGATTGCAGCCATTACGGTCCTTTATCTTGTTAGAAGGGAATGTTCCCGTAATGTTTCGGAGAGTCGGATTTTATCTTAAATTGTTTTGACCTTAAAGTAGAGCAAGCAAAACAAATGTGACTGTGTACCAAATACCTATATTTGCTCAGGTGCAATTTTGTTATATTCTTTTCGTTTGATGATATATGATACGAGCATTACAAACTTTCTATTGATTTAATGATAACCTTCATTACATATGTGTCACTATGTTATGAAGGTTACCTACCTCATAATATCGGGCACAGTTTTTAACCACTATTACTTATCAAATTTGGCACTTGACCTATCACATTTTGATCACTATCACACCAATCACTGTGTCGTCTGGTTTGTGATTGCCATTTAAGAATATTTCTTGCCCAGCGATGGCCGGTTTTGCAAGCTTATTATGGCCATACTTACTAATCCTAGAGCTATGTCTTTTACAAATATTTTTTAGTTCTTTTACGAACTAGCCAGCTGCACGACATTATGCTTAGGTATGAGGTAATCTGTGACAAAGTTTCCCAAACGCTGCAATATCTGGGTCTCCGGGTTGAATTTTGGGCTGGACTCCTTGTCTATGGATGAGTACCAACGTATCATTCTTTATTTCACTTTGACTGAGGTAGGCGCTCTATCCCTATTTTGTTCAAGAAAAAACATAGTGTATTACCTACTTAACTAAGTAGATACACGAAGTAACCTAGAATAGGTATATAGCTTTATTGACGATTTCTTTGTGTTTTGGTTCTTTACCCTGGATTCTCCCTAGGCTAAATAAAAGTACTCAAATAAAAACCTTATCCCGGTTTGATCTAGGTATAGCTAGGTAAAGCATGATAACATAGGATAACCGGTGTAAGGTTTATAAAACCCTTAGGCTATCAACCTACTGTAACGCACGCACGTCGCTCAGGCTAACTTCGCTTTGTATTAAAATAAGGAAGTAACGCGGCACTCGTATTAGCTAAGTAGTAAGGATGTGTGGCCTCCTTGAATTATCAAGAAAACTGTACACGTCAATATATAGAGGAGAAAAGAGAATTATACAATTTACATCATTACCATACCAAATAGGAACTGACCACTTCGTTATCATCACTCCATCATCTAATTAAGTTGAAAAAGATCTGTAAAATATACTCCATAGAATTTACCGGAAAAACATTGCTCCTTATTTTTAGGTTAATAATCCTACATATGTATAAAATGACCGCTGTAGGGTCATTGGTGCACTGTAGCATAGTGTGTAGTAGGTTTAATACATTTTACACCTTACATAATTTCTTTGCTAATAATACGCTGTGCGATTCTAAGAATATAGTGTAATATTTTAGCTGCACCTTAATATTGTCGGCGTTTAGTCTTACATTTAACTGTAGTTAATCAAATAAATTGTGTAAAGTATATTTGCACCATGCTACACCACACAGAGGTACCATCACTTATGATTTACATCTCCAGTAGGATAAAATACTTGTAACGCCAAAAGTCACATATTTTAGAGTCCTGAACCAACTTGAGCAATGTGCTACCATAAGATACAGCCCCGGAACTAGATAGGTTGCATAGCGCGCCATTGAGAATCAAAAATATCTAACGATGATTTTCTAATATCAACATGAGAGAATTTTGTGTGAATAGTGGTTTGGATGAAGTCACCGTGCGTAACCTCAACGTGTGCCATGGTCGGTTGAATGCTTTATCTTATTACATTACAATTTAAGGCACCTCATTTTTGCTGGTTCACTGCTGATTTGTCGGTTGTCTGTGGCCTCCGGAACCAGCAACGATTTGAATGCCGCTTTTTTACGTTAAAATAATAATAATAATAATAATGCTGAATATTTTCACACAGCGTCATCTAGCCCCAAAGGAAGCAGAGCTTGTGTTATGGGAACTAAATGACTGATATACTACTTATATACATATTATACATAGAAAACGCCCAGACCCGAGATAAATATTTGCAAATGATACAAACATTTGTCCCGCAGCGGGAATCGAACCCGCAACCTTCTGCATCTCAGGCGGGCCTTCGCCCACTGCGCTAGAGGTCGTCAATTAGTGTTTGTGAAAGGTTCTTACTTGGTGAAAATTTATCCAGTCGTTCCCAGGATCATCAGCTCTCAAACCTAACTTTAAAGAAACTTTCAGAATTGTTGCTGCTAAAAATGTATGGTATGTTCGCAATTCTTTTAGTTTTGACGACTGCAGTTCAGACTACAAGGTTTGATATGGTTATCAGGGTTTGATATGGTTCATCCTTTGCTGGTGCAAAGGATGAACAGGATCTAGGGTACTTATAATGGCGAAATACGAATCAAATAGACGAGTTTTTTTATTAACTTGTAACCTATATTTGTAACAAGAGATTTACTGTTCAGCGATGTCCCTGAAAACTGATTTTTATTCATTTCTGTTTTGTTTTACAGTTTAGGTAGTTATGTATCTACTCATAACGATGAGTCCATTATTCCCTTACAATGTTTGCAATAGTCTCATCATTTGTAAACTTAGACACGTTCAACTCATAATTAAACACATAAACGAGTATTTTTATGGCTAGTTTGTTAATAATGATCCGAAACTAATCTACTTTATTTCACTCTTTTAGTCATAAACACGTGAGTACTGACGTTGTTATTTTAAAAACCTTTTCAATCGGTCCATTGTAACAAACAAATTGATCACATTTGCAGACTCACAAGAGATGAGACATTTGCGATATGATACGCATATCGAATTCACGTATACTCTCGCACACACTAAGAGGTAGGTATAAGTATACCTAATTAAATAAATACGAATCACGAGCATTAGTAATGGTGATCCTACCAATAATGGTGAGACGTGAGATAAATACATAGCTAAACATAAAATAGGTACCGACTGTTTTTTTTTCACCAGCGATGTTTTAAGAGCCCATACTTTATGTTTATATTAAAAATGGCATGGAATTGCTTGGGAACCCATGTATGGAATTTTAAATTTGGACAACAATAGATTTGACATTGGTGAGAATGATCCCACGTATTTGCAATAAGAGCTTGTATGTTTATGTGTTTGTATGTTCGGTTCTAACATTTATCTCCGAAACGGCTTATCCAATTTGAATTGGACTGCTGTTTTATGCAATAAAGTTTGACTTCAAGGATGGTTCTTAGATAAGTAGGTTTTATCACCACAAGCCACTACGCTGCAATAGATGATGAAAAACACATTAGGGGTTTTAAAATTGAGCAAATCTTGACTTGTGAAGAATATGTAGTTTTAATACAGGCTAGCCTTCATGAGGCTTTTGACTAAGCAACCGATTATTCTCAGAAGGTAGTTCCAACTGGAATTACTTACATACGTGTAACCATACTTGTAAACTGTGGAATGAGCGTCTTCTGAGGTATTTTTGTTGAACATAAAAATGACTTGATCAATTTTTTTATAAAAAGGGTCCTTTACTGCAGGCCCCAGGTGTTACAGATATCAGCAGCTATGTTATGTTTTAACACTATATAAAAAAAGTTAATAATGCTGGCCATTTTTCACACAGCTTCATCTAGCCCCGAACAAAGCAGAGCTATATACTATTTTTTTTGTATGATCTGCAAATAAGTGCAAAATTGTCCTCGGCGGGAATCGAACCCACAACCTTTTGCGGCGGGCCTTCGCCATCTGCGCCACAGAGGTTATCAACAACTTACTCGATATATTAAGTAAAATAATATATACAATCATAGTGTTGAAGCTCATCTTTGTACACTAAATTTAATTTATTGATATGAATATAATAAATTTAATTTATATATTTTAATCATAAATTTTTGATTTTAAATAATTTTTGATCATATCAATAAATTTAATTTAGTGTACAACATTACTACACTAATTTATAATTATCTTTAATAAATGGTATTGTATATCAAGACATTCCTGTAGTCAATGCCATGTAGGACAAATCCTTTGTTACATTAAAACCCATCTGTTTAGTTTTGAAAGTCATCTTTTATTTTTTGCTAACTCGTAGGTTTTTATTGTGCAGAACTAGTGGAGCGAACGAAACTACGGTTGGCGAAAATATTATTTTAGCTTATTTGGTTTAGTCTATGGCAGTAGGCAAAACATAATTATTTTGTCCTGAATTCATGAAATTATTAACAATCTTGTTGTTTCCTTAACACAATTTTACAAAATTTACAAAAAAGCCCAAAGTTTTTTAGAAAGTCGGGAACATTTTGTTTGGCCTTGGAATAGCGTCTCTGTTATAAGAGAATACATTTCTAAATATCAATTCCATACATTACCTACACATAAATCCCTTCCAAATGAAAAATAAATACAAATCGGGTTCATTTTGTTGCAGATGTCATTACGTTACGGCCGTAGATTGGATTGCCTGTAAATAATTTAAAAAAGTAGGGTACAAAAGGCCGTAGTTGCTATTTATCCTTATTAGCAGCATTTGGTGACCTCTCTCTGGCATTCTTCTATTACGTGCCTCCTTCCTATATATTGATGTTGAGTAGGTCTGATTCAACACGCTTCTGTGTGAGCTTCGGTCGATTGTCGTCACCCTGGTCTGTAACTATATACCTACTAGTTCAAATGCTATAACAAAGATCGCATGAAATGGCACGATAAGAATAAAAAATGCGACTGAATTCAATGTCTTGTCGAAGGTCAAGGTTAATTTACTCGTTCATGAATTTCTAATTGATGAATAGATAACAACTGGGTGTTTTGTTTTTGTGTGCTATTAATGATTTTCACAAACAAAATAAAAATACGAACAATGAGATTATAGCTAAAATAATCGGGAGAGCGGGAGCAACGAAAATGTCACGTAGTTAATCAGCTAAATGTGTCGCTTGGACGCTTTGTCATTTTGCGAATAACCTGTGGATACAGCCTACGCACACTTATAACTTGAATTTGAATTGAAACAACCCTAGGTTTCCACAAATACACAGCGCCGAAACATTATTTAAGATTAGTAGATAGGTACACATCATTACACGCAATAAATCACTCTAGGCGTGTGGGCAACACTGTTGGAGCTAGATTTGTATTGCTTCGCATCAGGTCAATAATGGTATTTATTATCTCACAATCAAGTCTCGAATTAAATTGTGTCAGTGTACTTTCAGTCCGATTTCAATCACAATTTTGTTAGTTTTTTTAGAAGGTAGAATCGGTATTTTTACGATATCAGATCTAGACTGTTTATGACTGTTTGTTGTTTTTTTAAATATAAAAATTGGGTTTCATTTGAAACCTATTAACGACAGCGAAATCAAATATTTACCTTATTAGTAGGTACCTACCTGTTTCGGTTTGTTAGACACCAAGGTACCTGTTTAGTTTTTTGCTTCGAATCTTGACTTATTAAGTAACTAGATTTCCTCAAAACTGAACGTCAATCCAAAATAATTACCAACAAAGTTATGTTACGAAAATCTGAAAGTCCATTAATCAGTAAGTAGGTACCTAGGCAACGAGCTTTCATTCATGGTCGCAAGCGCTAGTTTGCTACGGTCTCGAAGTAGGTACCTTTCTTCTTACCAAGTCAGAGTAGCCTTGAGTGCACATAATATAAGAGAGAGAGTACCGGATTGAACCTGTCCTCCTGTTATTTCGGCCAATACTCATAATGAAATTGCATACTCGTTTAGGCACACGACATAATTTCCCAAACTTGTTATGACTTTGGAAATTATGTACCCAGTAGGTATAGGTACTTACTTGCGTGTGTAGCCAGAAAATGTTTCGCAATGTGTATCAAAGTTTATGGCTTCCGTTATACCTACTTTTACTTTTGCGTGTGAAGGTGTTTTTGTCGTAGGATGTGGTTACAATGTTATGTCACGTGCATTTTCTCGTTTCATTGAATGTGGTACATGGAAATATACAATTATCAAGGAGTAATAAACCCCGCACTTTACTATTCACCTGTATGCCCTATGACGTGTCTTTGATTGTATAAAGGTCCTTCTTCATGAGAAATTGAAAAAATTATTAAAATTTTACCAAACCACGATAGTTAAAATTCTGTAAATGTAGTCTCTGAAAAACACGAAGCTAACTGCGATTGATTTGTAGTTCACAGATCAAAAGATTGATTCACTTTGCTGTAATCAAATATTATTAAACATCAAAGAATACAATAAGGTTAACCACTGCTACTCAGAATCAAAACAAGTTAGGGAATCAAATAAGTTGATCTTAGAAAATGTCAGAAGATCAATTTAATTATTATTCAAGAGGCCTTTGAACTCCAAAGTCAAAAGGTTTGATTTATTTAAATCACAAGTATCATAATATTAAAACAAAATAAAAACTAGGTGATATAAAATTTTAAAGTGAATTTCCGCCGATTCCTCGAACCACAGTAGACCAAGCCTAGAAGAATCAGGCAACAAACTCTGCTTTGTACCATAGGAACTAGCCACCTTCTGTTATCCGATTTCAGAGACATCAGAGACTCAACAGTCTCTGCTGTCCTCATCAAGTCGATTCCGTAGGTCTGTAGTCCGGATTTTAATGTTGACATTTTTCTCGAAAAAGTAGATAGATAGACAGATATAACTTTATTGTACACCAGTAAATACAAAAGAAACACGAAAAAGAAATTATAATAATACCTAGTGATACAATGGGCGACCTTATCGCTGAAGCGATCTCTTATAAAACTGGAGCATTAATTAAATACTACCAAATAGGCGACATTACACTACCTACTTGGTATCCTAAAATATTTTTTTAGGATACCATGAAGTATGTATTTGAGGAATAATGGGGAATGTCTATCACGGAGAGTGAAATCGTGCTCGTGTTTCTGTTCTTCATGCATTTTCAATGCAATATTAATTTAGTGACAAAATACTAAACTATTAATGTCATGAGTAAAATAAACGAAGCCGGAAGTATCTTTGCTTAAAATTTTACTTGGATTTCGCCTATGTATCCTCTTTAGTTGAGGTAAGTACGCCTAGGAGTGCCCGATCTCTTAGCAGATTTCACTCATAAGGTCTAAGGTCCTAAGTACTAAAATTAAAAACTTAACTCCAATCTACGCTCAAGGGACGACCCTAATGGCGCGGTTGGTGATTAGCCGACTGCGACGCAAGAGGTGTGGGCTCGATTCTCGCTGCCTGCGGTACATGTATTTGCATATTCTGCCGATATTTTTGCCTCAAGTGTTTTGGTACCATGGTACTCGTAGTTCCTTATACCCATGATACAGGGCATCATAGTGAGGCGTCAGGACTAAGTACCAATATGAATGTTGGCTGTAAAAAAAAACATACGATCTTTGCTTGAGCAGGATGGTGAATGATTGCATTATCTGGTTATAGAAGTTTATTAGATACTCATAAAGAACATGGTTCACTTAATGAGCTTACTTATATTACTTGATATATATTTAAGTAGATACTTACTTATAAGTAGGTACTTAAAGTTTTTTTTTTCTCATATAATAAGTGAACTATAATTATGTTCTTTGAGAAATAAAGAATCTTTTAACCGAATTTATTTTTATACATAGGAATTGATTCACAAGTCTTAAGGTCAAGTGACAAGTCATAATAATGTTATTGAATAATTGTGCACCCTCCTCGTACATAATATTTATTTTTCCGTATAATTTCTTCTATGTTTATCAAAGCTTTAATTTACTGGTGTTTCTAAGGTGATGTCGGTAGGTCCTTTTTGTAAATGTTATTTGTGAGTGAGTTTTAATTATTCCTATCATTTAACTCCTATATCGGCCAAGTTACCTTACATTCACGTTATTTTAATGTAATTACGTTAGTATTATCAAATAACCTACTTTGTGATCATATTACCAATAATGACTAGGTAATATATAAAGTGCAAGACTTCTCGAAAACTAAACGAGATTTTCGTCCTATTGGTTCTAAGTATATTTATTACATAAGTCAGTTTTCGGAACTTTTAGTTTACATCCCGATTTTTTAATTAAAATTCATACATTTCTATGGTTTATTTAAGGTCAACGTAACCTCCTATAAATTCCATAATCCTAGGGTTCTTGCAAAGATTCGATATTCCGAGAGTTTAAAACGAATGGCTTAATTTGTTTATGTATCTGTAGGTACCTGATGGCTTCCATCTTCCATCTTCGGAAATAGTCCTATTACACCCGCGTATAGGAGGGAATCGCCTACAATGACGTACGCGGCCAGATACCGAAGTTACCCCAAAACAGATGATTGGTTACAAAAATTAGGGATGCTACTTTTATTTCCATTATCTTTGTGGCTCTTTAGTTCGTTTTAATCACTGGTTTATGATTATCAAAGGCCTATTAAAATTAGTCTGAGAAGTCTAAGAATGGATGGATTTAATTCTGTTGCTTTGCACACATAAGAAGTGTTCATCGATCCGAGAGGAAGGAATCTTCTAGCCAAACTGTTATCCAGCATCACTGTTGAAGATAAACAATCACACTATTTTATTTTGTTACTGCAGCGTTTCTAAAGTTTTCATGGGCCCAACTCAAAATGTGATCGTACGGGATCATCTATCATGAAGTAGGTAAGTATAATAGAAATCAAGAATGTAACAGGAGCAGGGATCAAACAGGAATTCACTCACGTAAACTGTTTTTCCTCATTTCGTCATTTTGAGCGCCTTAGATATGCCGAAAGTCAATTCAAGCTTGGTTAAAAATCTGGTGTACCATGAATGACGTTCACCGTTTCCTAGCAATCCAAGGCTTTATTTCAATTAGTTAATAGTAGGTAACTAATACGAACCGGAATACGCATCCGATGGACCGACAACATGAACAGGTGGACTTCTATAGGCTGTTGATGATAATGATAAGGTACCTAAGTATAAATATTGCGACTTCCCTGAAACAAGTCTATTGAAATAGAATAAAAACTGGGAATAATAGCGAAAAGACTATAAAAAAATGGGCGCCGGCAGCAGGGTGCGAGGGGTGCACTTACACACCCCTGTCAGGAAAGAAAATACATAGAAAAAAATACATTTTTTTATTAAGTTACTGTTTAGATAAAAACTGAAGGCGCCTGTTGCTTTCCAAATTTGTTCATCGCCTTGTCAATAAATTCAGTATCCTCCTCTAATCTTTTCCTGTGTACACTGAGCATGCACAGGCCGCTTAGCCTCGCGTCTCCCATCCTTGAGCGATTCCTTGTCTTGACACGTCATGGCGTGCTATGTTAAATTACACATTGACATTACATTTATCTACATAATATACCTGTATAAGTCTATATTTTATCTTAGTTAATAATATAGTGCGTAGATGCAGACGCACCTCCCTGAAAGTAATCAGTAAGTGAAAGTATAGGTAGGCGCTGGCAGCGCCCATGTACCTATACAATTGACGTTATTCGCGTTCCCACATCCTAATAATACGACAGACATACCACAAGATGGATATTAAATTCTATACATATACCAACGAGTATCTAATGTTGGCAGGATTTGAATAAACACTAGCTTCTGCCTACGGCTTCGCCCGCGTGGTACCCGGATAAAAAGTTGCCAATGTGTTATTCTGATGTATAGCTTTAAAGTTTAATTAAAATTCGTTCAGTAGTTTTTGCATGAAAGCGTAAAAACATCCATCCTCACAAACTTTCGCGTTTATAATTTTAGTAGGAGTAGGATTCAGTGAGGAAACAGATTACACCGTAGTTCAAGCTTACGGTATCTAAGCGAAGGCATGCTTTACGAGCGACGGTTTGTTTCGTAATCTCCAGTTACGTAATCATCCCGACTACGGTTAAAGATAGATGGAGTACTACGAACCTCTTCGTAATGAACGTCTTAATGAACCTTTTCTAGAAATTTTAGCATATTACGAAGACGTACTTACGTACACATACTTTACTATTCTCCTGCTGACGTTTCCTTATGAGCACCAACCACGACCACGCTCGACGGTCGTGAGACGAGAACTAGATTACGCGGTATTTATTTATTTGCTCATTGTATAAGATTCCCACCGCGGGAAAAATGTTTGTATGATCGGCAAATATTTGTGTCAGGTCTGGGTGTTTTCTATGTACACTACCCCAAGTTGGGGTAATCGGAGAACATTTGGCACATGCCCGCGTTTCTGCAAGTAGTTAGCATTCCACGTGACAGGTTGCAAGTACATCGCCGCATATAGGACTATACAACTACTATAAATAAATACTTACCTAAATTAACTATGTTAATCTATTTACATTCTGCATTCAAATTTAACACCGATGCTACACACTAATAATTAGTAAGTCAGGATAAAGCTTGTCTTAGTGACAGATTTATGGAATAACGAGCCTCTGCCTACGCCTGCGTCCGCGTAGTACCTACCTGAATAACAGGTGTTAATTTAGGTCACAAACTATACCTGTTCGAAATTTCATCCAAATCGGTTTAGCCATTACGGAGATATTAAGCAACAAACATACAAACACCTTATCATTCAAACTTTCATGTTTATAAAATTAGTATGATGCCAGGGGTGTCTAACCTTACATATAAGTTTAGCGCAGACGGTGATAGAAGACTTGGCTATATAAAAGTTCAAAGCCTTCATAAAAAGATTTTATCGCAAGTCAATTCTTTTTAAATTTTGCCACATATAAATTTCAGGCACAAATTGTATTTATTATTCATTAACTACGTGATTAAACATTGATATTGGCTCAGCAGTTAAGGAAGGGTCTGCGAAAACGAGCATACTAGCACATACGTGGACCACGGAATGAAAAAAATACCCTTGGTACAGCCAGGTGAACTAAGGTGGACCATGGAAAGAAGTAAAAACCCCTGGTACACCCAGTTATCTTGAGGTGGACCACGGGCAGAAAAAAATGTCCCTGGTACAGCCAGGTGAACAATGTAGGTGGACCACACGCAGATTTGACGTGGTCGTGTCAGCAATTATATTGTGGTCAACCCTACGTAAGGTTAGGAATCTGACCAGCATGAGGCATGGCGCCCCTAAAAAGGGTCTAGTGACCGATGTATAAAGTTTTCAATTTTTATTTAAAGGCTCTACCATAGTTTTTACTCGAAACCTAGGGTTCAGAACGTTTTTCAACGTTTTTCATACTCTGCTACCTTTAGTACCACAAATCAAGGAAGGGCCTGAAGTTAGTGAGATCTATAGGGATATAATATACATGGGTTATAACCCATGTGACACGGACCATGTACCAGTGACACGGAAAAGAAAAGAAATAACGTAAAGCTACTGTAACATGGTTTTGTAAAAAATCAAAAACACTGCCTCCACATTTTTATTAGTTACTTTCCTCGATGTTAATTTCACACTTTAAGCTCATTGCTCGTTTCACGGAAACTCGCCTTCATGCGGACTTCAAGCGTTAACAAAAGGTATTGAATCCTTTGAGTAATATCTCTAATATATTATCTCAATTCTCAATACTGGCTGTTCTGTTTACTGTCTAGCCTCAACGCCTTACCCTTTGTGACCCTGATTCTCAAAATGTAATATAATCTTATTATAAGATCCAAAGGCTGAAATTTTAAACCCTTGAATAGTGTTGCATTTAATTTTCAGTAGAGCCTCTACATGAATATTTCATGAGTGATTTTATTGCAACTAACTAAATCCGCTATAAGTAACTCGAAAAATGTTATGTGTCAGGGACATTATGTATTCTATTTAAAGGGCAATATTTTTTGTTATTTGACCAAAGTTTGACGATCTCGGTGGCGCGGCGGGCAGCTGTGACGAGTTTTGTTCCGGTTCTGGGTGTTGTGGTACCATATTCGTCGTAGTTCCTGATACCCAAGACATTTATTGGGTCAGGACTATGTGTTTCTGTTGAGTGTTTGTTTATAAAGTGGCAAAACAAGCGGGGTCGCTTGCTACGATGCTAAACTAGCGTTGCGTGTCCGTGCAGTTGGTTTCTGGTTTTCTACATGAAACAAAAAATACATCCCCATGTATTTGTATGAGGTCTTAAATTAGATATTTCTAATGCCTAAACTTTAAAAAAAGTTTGATGCCTTGTTTATGGCATTATTATTTAATTCTTTATTGCACAAAAAAGTGTACAAAAGGAGGGCTTAATGCTAAAAGCATTTTCTACCTGCCAACCTCACAGGTATACAAAGAGGGTTGGCGTGCTACCTTAAAATAACAAAAAAAAATACGTTAACTACAGTTTTATGGACTTTAAAAGAAACAAAAAAAAAGTTAAAGGAAGGTATATAAAATCTTTAGAGGAAACAGCTGACTATCTATAAACTCTATGTTATTAATACATATATAATGGCCTCGGTTCTGTAGTTCACCAACTAAACTAAATTTAAACTGTCTTTTACTGATAGTGCAAGCAAGAAAGAGATAGCTACAATTTTAGTGCTGTCAAATCAGTTTACGTGCCGCTTTTTTTGTGTTTATAGTCAGCATGTTTTGAAATTACGACTAAATTTGTATGGAAAACATAAATTTGACAGCACTAAAATTGTAGCTATTCTTGCTTGCAGTATCAGAAAAAGAGAGCGACAGTTTAAATTAAGTTTAGTTAGTGTACTACAGAATCGAGACCAATGTCTACTTTTTATAAGCACATAAATATATTTAAAATTCATTTGATCTATTATAGATCAATATAATAAAATAATGAATATTGAAAAAAAGCAGAAATAATATTATATTATAAGGCTAGTGCGATGCGTTTTTTAATAGGTTAACAAGTCTTTTAAATACAGGTTTACAAGGCGCCCTTTTAATATTGATGGGGAGAAAATTCCATAGTCCCACAGAAACTACTTCGAAAGAGTTGTATGGCATCTACATAAACAAACGGCTTGTCTGTTGAGCGCCCCCAATACGGCACACAGTGCGCTTAGTGCGAGCCTCTGGAGTGACAGAGACTGCCGTGAACAGATATAAACATTTGTCCCACGGCGGGAATCGAATCCGCAGCCTTCTGCGTCGCAGGCGGACCTTCGCCCACTGCGCCACAGAGGTCGTCATTTTTGTAATTTTATAATTCTTTAAAGTAACAGAGATGGAGCTGTAGGTACGTAGGTTTAGTTATGGTTGTCAAAACGTCGCTTCATGTTGCACTTACTTAGGTACAGCCTGGCCTTAACTACACTCTACTATCTAGGGGATTAAGAGGAAAGATGGCCCCATGTTTCCCATACAAACTTATTCCCATATTTCCTCCCTAGATTATGAAATAAGAACAATTTTTTAACTTACGGCATAATAGATTCTTCAAAATATCTTAAAATTGAATTTGCATAATAGACAGTTCTAAAAAGCGTCAAGCATTTGAAATGTTTTCACCAATTAAATAAAAAGCAAAAAGTAAGTAAAGAGACATAGAATACTTCCTTGTGATGTTTGTGTAAAAAAAATTGTTGAAAGTTTAGGAGTCAATTAAAACAGGAATACGAAATTCGATTCATTAAATGTTGTTTTCTGTTGTTATGTATCAATCCAACGAACAAGGTGCGTTTATAAAGAAAAACAAATTTAACATGGCCTACTACAGAAAATAAAATCTCGCATTGGTAGGAAAAGAAACCTTTGTCCAGTAGAGGGACGATAAATACAGGCAATAACACGATAAAAGAAAATATTGTCTAGCGGGCATGTTTTATCAATACCCGAGTGCCTTATTCGTGATACAATAGGTTACATGCTAAAACTAATCTCATTGCAGGAAAGCAATCTCATTGCGCCCACCCGGAAATCTACAGATTTAATTTCGTTGTATTGTGAAGGATGTTCTAATTACTTATAATCAATTTTGTACTGGATTGATAAGAGCAAGGCTTGAATGATCGAATATCAATTATATTACCTCGATTACCTAGTTTTTTAAGGTGGTGTAAAAAAAAAGTTTGTAATTTATTTAAAATATTTAAAAATATCATACAAAAAACACATATATAATGTATATCAGTCATGTAGTTCCTAATCACAGGCTCTGTTTACTTTGGGGCTAGATGATGCTGTGTAAAAATTTCAAAAGCATTATATAAAAAAATCTGTTTCCGAATTACCTACGATAGGTTCAATTGTAAGTATTTTAATTATGTGAGTGTTACGATAGTGGCTCGACGCGGTGGCGTGTGATAGTGTTTGTAAGCCGCATTGTGCTTTTTGTTACGACACTAAACTGGTGAACTATATGAACTATGATGTGTACGTACTTCCGTGAGTCAGCACCGATCCCACCGTTTTTGGAATTAACCATCTTATTTGGTAAGGTTTTAAATAGGTTATATTCAAAGGGTTTTCTTTATAACCTGTCGCCTAAGACGTGACTGTGAGTGGGTATTGAATTACTGTATCTACTTGTCTTTGTCTTACGAGTTTTTATTTTACGTATTAATTAAGGAGTTACAATTATTTGAGAAATAATTATATCAGTCTAGCGAAAACATTTCAAAGAAAAATGTCGGACAATTATCAGTTTTCTCTGGTTTTTCTTCTGTTTATTAAAATCCAACGTAAAGTTGAATCTTATTAAAACTTGTGTCAGTTAGGTACTTCTACAAGTTGCTACGAAGTGGACTCAACCCAAATCCATGACAGTATTTTTTTGTAGCATTATCTACCAGTTAGGCTGGATACTTTAGTAATTACTTAGTAGCTGCTTTCTTAAGCTTGAAGATTTTCATTCGGATTAACTAAAGCGAAAAAAACTTAACAAGCACTCTTTTGTGTGTTACATATAATGATAATACAAAAATAAACACCCAACAGTGTTCCTGACTGTTGGGACCTGTGTTCATAGTGTTGGTAAGTTGTAAGTGGTCCTGACCCAACACTATGATTTCCTGTATTGTAAGTATCAAAAACTACGAGTACCATGGTACGATAACACCCAGACTCAACACAAATATTTGCAGAGCATGCACACATTTATTCCGCGAACAAAGACTAATTAAATTGAACATGACTAATTTAACTGGCAGGGTAGGTAATATTATTTTACCGGAGTACCAAACTTTATTAAAATCAAACCAAACTTTACCAAACTTTGATAAAATGTAACTTTGAGCTATTGTGATCAAACAACAGAGATTAGCTAGTCTATTTGGGAGTATATGTTGTCTGATCAAGGGAAAATAACGGAAAGGCACTTTTTAGAGACATTGCAATTTTTAAAACAAGACACACATTCATAAAAAAATGCAAGCAAGTGGACATACCACTTGCTTGCATTTTTAATACCACTAGCCGAGGGTCTATTAAATTGTCTTTTTTAATTATAGAAGGTAGGTACATAAAAAATATGGAATAAGGTGTTAATGTGGCTTCTTTCATCGCAAAATATAAAAGTTTTATCTCAAACCGCAAGGTATGGTATACCCCGTCATACAATTTTTATACAAACTAAATATAAAACCTACATAACATTTTTTTACTATTTATAGTTACCCTTTTAACACGTGAATTCAGGGGCTCGTATATAATGTTAAGTGTTTAGCGATTATGTAATGTAATGTAGGTATAGCCAGCCCGGCCAGGTTGATCGTTATTAAAAACAATCATCTTAAATGTCAAGATTTGGGCATCGTGTTGATGTTTTCAAAATGTTTAAATGATATTAACTTTTCAAGAAAGCCAAGATTTCTATGCCTTAACAACCTATCATTTTTGTTTTTAAAACTTTAGATACAATCTTGATCCTGTTCAAAAAGTTGACAAGTTGGTCGCCATCGTAGTCTCAAATTATTTTGAAGAAACTCGCAGGAAATTATTTACTTACCTGCTTCTTGCTTCCTGGAGTTTATTAATTTGTATCGAATATACAAGTTATTCTATCCTATTACTATTATAAACGCGAAAGTTTGTGAGGATGGATGTTTGTTACTCTTTCACGCAAAAACTACTGAACGGATTTTGATGAAACTTTACAGTAATATAGCTTATACGTCAGAATAACACATAGGCTACTTTTTATCCGGGTTCCACGCGGACGAAGCCGTGGGCAGAAACTAGTCCTACTAAAATTATAAATGTGAAAGTTTTATGAGGATGGATGTTTGTTACTCTTTCACGTAAAATCTGCTGAACGGATTTTGATGAAACGTTTCAGTAATATAGTTTATACATCAAAATAACACATAGGTTACTTTTTATCCGGGTGCCACACGCGCGAAGCCATGGGTAGAAACTAGTATTGCATAAATCTGTTGGCTGTCAGGTCAGCCTAGCCTTACTAAATCTCTACATGTGTAGGTAGGTACTTTACTTTCATATGGATACGAAATGCGATATTTTTTTGTACCTCGCGTTAACACGATAAATTCAGAAAAAATCTTCGGCTCATATTCTCAGTCCGTCTTAGCTTTCTGTCTGGGGTCACGACCTGTAAATTTATCCCATATGGACCTCATGGGATTTGTTAAATTAAGCGCGGATTTTGTGGCTCTCTTTTCAGATACGCCCATAAAGATGGTATAATAATAATAACGCTGGAAAATTTTCACACAGCATCTGGCCCAAAAGTAAGCAGAGTTTGTACAATAAAATATCCATAAAATTGTGTTTTAAATAAGATACTATCATAATAAATACCATTAGAGTACAAAGATATTTGACAAGGTTCAAAACTTAGGCATTTATTTATTTACAAAATTTTCTAAAACAGCCTACCTATCTATTTCTTTTATGTATTTTATTTTTATTGAAAATATTATTATCCTTATAATACACAATTATACCTAATCTTAAAAAAAACAATGATTTTGATATTTATATTAGTTATTTTTACAGGCGACGTAAGGAGCCTAATATGCGTTTGTCTTAAAAGGCTGAGCGACTGTAATTAAAGGCTGAGCCGTGCTAATAGCCGTGCTCAGCATGCCCCTTAATAGGTACTCTAATGTTAAACTTTGATAGATAAGGTAATGTTTCTCTTGTACTGTAGATTATCTGAGAACAGAGTTTACCCGCAGGATTTAGCAGAAACTAGTTAGGGAGGGGCTAAGTAATAAACAGATACATCAATTACTGCTAGTAATCGATGTATGTATCTGTTGATTTTTTTTACTCGCACTTGGAAAAAATAGCTAATAATTCATATTTGTCTTTCATTTGAGCCTTCGGATGATCTTATAGACAATATTTTTTTATAACATTTAAAAGAGCTTTTATTTACTAATTGCTTAATTCAATTTCCCGCACCCAATACCTTTGTGCTTTAGGTATCACTCCTTTCATAAATTTCTATTGTTGGTATTGTTATAATTACTTAGTAGGTTTACAGTGAGATTTAATACGACAAACAAAATAAGGAACTGCGAAGTAATAAAAGGAAATTTAGTGCGCGCTCAACAGAGGTTCAAAAGAACTTTTTTTCTTTGACTGCAATAACCAGGGCTTGTTTTCAACACGTAATATCGTCAGAATCGTGCTCCGCCAATAAACTTTTTCAATCATTTTAAAGCGCGTTCATGCTTTCAGGAGTTGTAAAGATTTCTTCTCATAGTTCAGCTTTAGATACTGAAGTGCTTTTGTTATAGTTATCTCCGGTCTGAATTACTTTTTAAAAATTTGTAAACGTGCGTAATGAATTCGAAGTAGAACTCCATCTTGGAAACTCAAAGTTATGTGATTGTGTGAAAATTCACTTTTCAAGTAATTGCTTTGAATTTTGTTGAAAGATTTGATTCTGGAACTACTTTATGAGGTAGTTACGGTGTAGTTTGTACGACGAAGTTCTTATTACAATCAGAATGAGTTTTACGTGCCTTACAATTTAATCTGGATGAAATTAAATTATAGAAAGACTTAAGGTGTAGTTTGCACGGCGAAGTTCTTAATACAATCAAAATGAATTTTACCTGCCTTGAAATTAAATATGGATGTAATTAAATAATAGAGATAAGTACGTATCTAATTTAATTTCTATTTAATTACTATTTTTGGCTGCATAAATTATAATTATAAGGACGGCCGGCGCGGCGCGGGGGCGTACTATTATTTTCGTTAAAACTCACGTAGCTAACAAAAAAAACAGAATTTTAACATATAATTTTTAAACAGGACCCTTGTAACGGAAACCGGTTACCAACACTGCAACACTAGTTTCTGCCTTGAAGGGCTATTTTTACATATATAAAAATATGTAAAATAGGTTAGGCTACTTTTTGAAGTGGGACTGGTTGTAGTTTAGCGGAAACACCTCAAAGAGGGCTCATCTCGTAAAACAAGTTTTTACGAGAGATTCACGTGTCGATAAGGTGTGGATAGGCTAAGCCGGATAGGCTTCCCGGTTTTACCGCGAATGTGGCTTTCAGATATCAGCAATGAATTCTTGTACGGCCACAAATAGGATATGAGGATTAGTTTAACTTTATATTGTGATGAGGGTTCGCGACATGTCAGGAACAGTATCGAGGCTATTGTACTTTTTCACAAACAGTAACTTAGGTAGATGGTTAAAGATACGAGACATGAGAAAACGATTACCTATTAGAACCATAACTTATTTTAAATCAAATGTTATTACTTCCTCTGAATAACAGTCTTCTTATCAAAACAGAAAGGTCAATCATTGAAAAGATTATAAAGATTATGTTAAAATTTTACCAAAAGTAAATAACAAAACACTGACAGTGACAGGTGCTAATTTTTACCTAATTCTAATTTTTTTCAGGCAATTTTTTAACAAAAATTGTGCTCGACTATTTTTTTATAAGACTAGAGATAGGCGGTTGAACTTAGCTGAGATTGGTTTTTCTTTTGTGTAGCGTCTAGATAAAAATTCAGGGTGTACATTTTTAACAAGCTGACAACGCTATCATAATGAACAAGCAATTCAGTAGACTATTATTATACTATTGGATAGTATAGCTTTCTATTAATAAAATATTTTTTAGAATCGGTCCAATAGTTTCAGATATGGCTCCAGAGAAAAGTGAAAGAAAACAATTTTATAATTTTGCCCCCTCGTATCAATGAATAGGTCTTTAAAAATCACTTTAGGTTTCCTTAAAAAAACGTTTTAAGACCTGGGCGAGAAAATAAAGGAAATATAATATATATATGTTCGATTCCCACTGCGGGACAAATGTTTGTATCTGCAAATATTTGTCTCGGGATCTGGGTGTTTTCTATGTATAATATTTATGTCTTTACAAAAAAAATGTATATAAGTAGTATATCAGTCATGTAGTTCCCATAATACAAGCTCTGCTTACTTTGGGGCTAGATGATGCTGTATGAAATATGTCCAGTATTATAAATTTATTATTATATATACTTACTCCTCTAACTTTTTAACCTTGAGTCCTAGAAGTTTGAAATAATCTAGTAGCATTTGAGTGTTTCTTTGTATAGTATGTATTATTTACAAAAATATATGTATATAAGTAGAATATCAGTCAAGTAGTTCCCATAATACAAGCTCAGCTTAGTTTAGGGCTACATGATGCTGTGTGAAAAACGTCCAGCATTATTTATTTATTTGATAGGAACTATCAACGAACATTGGTTTTACGGTTAAGATTACTTTAGGGAGATATGAGGCAAGTGGCAATTCCAGGATCCTCAAATAGCGTGTTTTGACACATCTTAGGCAGTTTTATAATTTATCAATTCTAATCAGCAATTAATAAGTAGGTAATGTCTACTCGCTTATCCTGTTTGGACACAAATTGATTGCAGCAGTGAAAATTTATCTACAGAATAGGTTACGTAGGTAGAGTGGAAATTCCACAATACAATATTTTTTTAATGATTAGGCATTCTGAAAATGGTGAAATTTTTCAATAATTGATTTGAAATCTTTATTGATTATTAAATGAATAATCAAAGTAATACTAATAGGTAGACCTAGACTTACATTATAATACATTTATATAGTATCGTAGAGATAAAAAAGAAAGACTGATTTTATTAAAAAAGGTCGTTTTTTTACCTACTGAATTAGTAGGTAAGCCTGGTCATCCGAAACGGTTCCAATCAAAATTCTGCGAAGCTTTTCTGATACAAATACAAAGGCGTGTTGAATCAATTCGCTTCCGGCTGAGACCCTACATTTGGCTAGATTTGGTTGAAGGTCAAGAGCAGTAGGTAGTAGTTCACGTACCAATCATTTTGTTTAAGTTCCGTGTTCACGGGTTCTAAAATGATCGATTAGTTATATCAGACTATGATATGGATGTTATTATGCATGTCCGGATGTTGAGCATGTACAAAACTACAGCCATGGTAAGTAGCTTAGTTAAAACTAGGTATTGCGCTCGGTAGGCTTGCAATCAATCTACTAAATCGACAGTTAGGCATCTTATTATCATGAAAAGCTAGTTTTAATACAGAGAAAGCAAGAGGCTTCTAAATTCAAGCAATTGGATGAATAAAATCAAGATGAGACTCATAAGATTACACTAAACTTACCTTTTACTTAATTTAAAATCAAAGTAAAAAAAAAACATTTATTCATTAAAGTCACTTTCAACGACGATTTTATTTACTGCCCGACCAAGCCAGGAAAGAAAAACAAGAAAACAAGGCTGGTTATTATTTTTAATGATCCTTTTACAAAACAATAGGTACCTAATTTTTTTTATGGAGTTGGTGCATTTTCAGTCCCAAGAGTTTTTATCATCTAAATAATCCGTTATTTTATAGTAGGTATGCATTTTATGTAAAGTTTTTTTAAATTACGTTTTTAAGTTTGTTAATCATCAATCTCTGGTGAGTTTTGTTATAAAAGCGTACACCTTGCCCTTTAGACGATTTATTAACTTTAATTTCTAATTCCACCAACTTACGAAATGTAGACTTTACGTAAAATAATCTCTAAAAACATGAAATGGGTTCATTTTAATAACGTAAAGGTGTTTCAACCTTTTCATTTGCGGTTTTTGAGTACTTTTTTTGCTTTAATTAGCTAGTTTCAGTTGTTAATTAAAAACGAGAGTTGTAAGGAGTTTACGGTAGAATAAAGTGAAACAAAGGGTTTTATGTGCACGGTTTTGAAAGTTTGAGCAGTGACCTTTATTCGTCACGACTGCGACACGATACTCGTGGTCCCGTGATCCCTCTCCCGTAAGTGACATAGAATAAATTGAATAAAATAACAATTAAAAATTACTAAGAATGAAGTAATTTTGATATAGTTATGTACGGGTGGTACTTGCTTAGAAACTTATCCCATTCATTCATTGCTACAAGACCATCGGATAATTAACTTTCACAATTTGACTTTTTATTCATACGTAGAAATGCTGTATTTTCTGCGACTTTTGATACATTTTTGTTAATACTTGTCACTTGCTTAGAACTTTAGTAATATGGCGGAGTTATTACGGAGCAGTGTGACGAGAATGTGATAAATGACACGGTTGGAAACTACTTCGTTCTTAAATAAAGTAAAGCTTCAACCGTATTTGTCATGATTAATCTTAGTGTAGGGTAGCACGACTCTGCAGTTCTTAATTAGATCAAAAACTGATAAATTAATAGAAAAAATATCATTAGAGAGACAGAAACTTTTTATTGCACATAAATGTAGTACCTTTTTTTATATAACTAAAGAGCCAAAAAAGCCTACGGGGTACCGGTTTGTAAGCGGTCATCGTAACCGCAATACCAGAGATGTCACTTGGCGGTAGAAATACTTATATATAGTGGTAGTTAATCTCCACTATATATAAGAGACGAGCTCTTTCACAAGGAGCTCTTCTACTAAAACTAGCTCTACGTACTTAATGCTAAAAGTATTATCTTTCAGATAAACTTTGGAATGTTTTGTGGAAAAAGATGTGTGATGAGATGTTGTGCAAATTGCTTAGTCTCACCATTATACTAAAGGAACGCCTTTATTTCAAACTTTACAAAGATACCTTGCTAGCAAAAGGTGTGCATTTTGTTCAAATGCGCCTTGTGATTGGTATTTGTTACAGGTATCTGACCCGAGCATGTGTTTTTCCTTTTAGAAGTTCACAGACGGCAAATTGAATTTACTGCTGACAATAAGCTGCAAACGACGTTGTCTGCAATGAAGCACATTCTCGTATAAAGCAGGTTGCCGGTTGCCGGCCGCATCTTTACCCTACCGGCTCTAAAAACACATGCACTTATCTAACGTGCTACCCGATTTCCGCAAACCGTAAACGTAACTTTTATACGATTGACGGTCAACAAGGGGTGCCATTGATCGCCAACTATTTGTAAATAATCATCGGCACTAGTGACTACTTAGCTTTTGTGCAAGAGTCCATTCAGGTAAAGTCAGGTAGACAGGCGCTAAAGATCTGCTATCCTCGTGAGTGCATGGATAGTTAGTGTTTTTCCCAAGACAATTATGTACCTACATAAAGCCTTGATCTCGATGTGTAGAGATTTAAGAACGAAAAAGCTAGTTTATTGAGTTTGACCGTCAGGTTGTGAACAAATACTTGCAAGTACAATCGCCAGTAGATGTGTCTTAAGCACCTTGACAACAAAGGTGCTTTAAGATATGTCGTGCGGTTTAAACTTCTAAGAAGCTTTACCTATTATGTAACTTTAAACACAATTTTCAATTGATAGTAGCTTTAGTAAATAGGTAAACTAAAAATTTACAGTTTTTATTACGAAATGTTTTCGCTTTGAGCGCTTTAGTTTGTAAACGGTATTATTCTAGAGGACAGTGTATTTTTTGTTAATTTAAACAAATTTAGAAGTGATGTCTTAAAACGATAAATATTTAATCGCTTTAAGACACCACTTCTAAGCGATAAGAATGCCCATTGTACCTTCTTAAGAATAAGATTGTTATATTATGTTGTTTGTTTAAAGTGTACAATAAAGTATTTTCATTCATTCATTAAATAACAATTATTAAATTTAAAATTAGTTGAATGTATAGTACCTTAAGCAAGTTAATTAACTAACATTGAAACAATAACGGGTATAATAGCCATACGTACCTATGTACATATATTAAGGTGTCAGGCTTTACAGGGCTTTAGAATTAATTGTTTTGACTTAGTTAGAAAGTATAGCTGAAATGCTCTGTGACGGGAAACTTTTAAGTTTCCCGTTTCTTTTCAATTGTTTTCGTTTTAATTGTCTGAAAACTGTTCACTCTAAACAAGTACAAAATACCTCAATAATTGTTTTACTCGTATTAGGTAAGTATTTATACTTTACTCGTATTAGGTAAGTATTTATACTTACCTAATACGAGTTAAACAATTATTGAGGTATTTTGTACTTGTTTAGAGTGAACAGTTTTCAGACAAACAGACTAGGTATTTAGAAACATAAAATTACCGTAAACCCTAAATCAAGAGAACTGTACCTCAAACTTCGATCAAAAATTCAAAAAATAGTATCATCATCACGGGATTAGATTTAAGAGATATGCTCTTGTCAGTACAACTGATACAATTTACAGGATTGATTGTGCAGTAGTTTCGACTAGCTTTCTACACCACAATTCCAGGACCGGCGTACCACTCCTTGATGTCCAATCAGAAACTATTGCAGAAAACCATTTCGCTGCCTTCTTCTGTCACTGATACGGCTGCTGCCCCGCATTAAATTACTTATTACTTGCTTATTTACTGATCATCATAGTACAAGACTAAGTAGCACTTCCCATCTGCCAAGTTGACAAGCCTAGTAACCCTGTCCCACCGAACTACCTTCCTGCTGCCCCTGCCGTTGCTGGTCGGGTACTACTTATTCAAGATATTCGCAGCAAATTATCATATCTGATGGCTGTTTCACTACCCGCCAGTGTATCCCATCAGTAGCTTGCAGCACAGCCTCAATTAAATAAATATGTGCTCTCAAACGCTAACGGTAAACATCGTGTGACAACCGGCCTGTACTTGAACCGAAAAAAAAGTCATGTGACACGAGCAAAAAAGGAGCCTCTGCTAGAATCTAAGCCACCATACTGGATAATTTTTCTTCGATCAATTGGCCTTTTTTAGGGTCATCATACCCCAACTTCTGGGCAGGTTACTTACTCAGGGTGACCAAAGAGGACCAATGACACTAAGAATTATTAATAAAAACTTTACATTTCTTATACGAACGTATTTGTTTTTCAAAGACCTGTTTAACATTTGCTACAAAAGATGTGCGCGTTTTAATACATTTGAATCTATGCTGTATGGTGGGATGAGCTAGATTACAACATCAAAGAGTGGGCGTAACTAGTAGGAAGAATAGTGGATTGGAAGGAGGGTAGGGCCGCCTTGACCCTGCAGTGGACAGTGCAGGCTAAAAAAATAATAATAATCTGAATCTATGTTACAATGTACTCTATTGCAAATTAAATTTCTCATATTAAAGAATTATATTTTGTAAACGGGGCGACACTCACTGTCGGACAGACGATTATAGCGAACATTTTATTACGGAAGGTACCTACTGCCATTTCACCTTTACCAAAATAACGTTTTTCTAATAGATAGATAGAGAATAGAGTATGACACTACTCGTAATGTCCCGTATGCTTATTATATTACTTAGAACCCACTCTTAAACAATTTGAAGTCATAACGGATAAAATTGTGTTTCCAAGACTGTCTGGATTCGGATATAAAATTATGCTAAAAAGAGGAAGGCGTACAGGATAGCGCGCAATTCGATGAAGTAGGTACAACTACCTACAAAAGTAACATAAAAACGACAATACTTTTATGGCCAATGTGCTCATAGTTGCCCAAGCTCACTACGTGTGACATAATCCATACCTAGGGCCTTCTTATAAAGATTTTTAAATAGTTGATTAAATACTGTTTTGTCTTTTTCTGATATTTATATCAAATTCAAAATTAAAAACAAAACACTGTTTAGCTTAACAACTTTACAAGTAGAAGTAAGGCCATTATTTTTAATTTGAAATTTGCCTAAAGCTGCATTGCGTCTTTATTGTTAAGTAATTTCTGGCACCAACTGTACCTATTCTCAATACTTGGCTAGAGCAATCGTTTCCTGTTTGTTTTGCGATTCCATTTCCAAATTCGTTTCGATATTTAAATATAGGAACATGATTAGACTGCGTAGTCTTAAGAGATTAGAGATGGCTTTGTAAGCGCTTACAAATACATCTCTAAGCACTGATTGAATACATAGACGTTATTTCTACGGAGCCAGTAGGTCTACCTTCCTTTGCTACAGAAATTTTAGAAAAAGTCATAATTTTCATCATCAGAAGACTTCTAGGTTTTACTTTACAAATTTATGGTATGGCACGAGTTTGCCAGAGGTCTTCGATTCAGCGATAGCTGGATGTCAAAACTTTATAAACATTGGCTTTCTAAGTTTGGGCTAGGATCGCTAGTAAAATTACAGGTAGTTGATACTTTTTCTAGGCAGATAAGTTATCAATAATGCCTCTGATGTTGCAGATTTCTAAAGGCGATGGTAACCATTTACTATCTGGGGGTTCGGGCGCCCGCATGTCTGCAACCTAAATAAAAAAAACAAATTCTGGGAGCTATATAATATGTGAACTATTACGTCGTTTCAGTTGTATACATGTACTTAATAGGTATATATAATTTTCTAGTCTCCCACTATTGTAATGTCCTCGGGGAGAGATGTCAAAGGAATGATAATGCCGAGTGATAGACCCTAACCTAAACTCAAGATTGTAATAACAGCAAAGCTCAAAAAGAGTTTTGGGTAGAAAAGAAGCGTGTCTAGCCTAGATGATATTAATAAATTTAATACTTAGGCACGTAGGCCATTATCTCTCAGCGCTAAGCCCAAAATGGGGTTTACTGTGCCACGTTTATCCACACATAAACGAGATTTCGGTATTGCCCGATGTTTGTCTTTGAGATTTGACTTTCTCTCATCAAATTAATTTGAATAAGCCGGATGAACAATTGTTCTAAACAGAACGTAGTTGATTTAACCTTGCTGCAACTTTATTTTGATCCTCTATCGTGCAGTTAGTTAAATATTACGTAGCATCAATAACAAACAAATAGAAATGACCAAAGTGATATCCAACAATTCAGTGGGTTATGCAAATATTTTTTAATATCACTGAGTGACTAAAATATCAGCAAAATGACCGATAGGTACCAAATTTCTCGTTCATTTTAGTAAGTTCCCGTACGAGTGAGTGGATGTTTGCTATATGTTTGTAACACATTGCTGTCTCTTGTCCACTACTCGTTACAGAGTTTCTTAATTGGTAGCGACATGATACCACTCACGTTACTGGCCGCGCGCGTAACAGTATTTTCAGACGTTACTAAAATTTTCTCACCCATGATAATTTAATTACGGGTACCGCCTACCACTCGTATTAATTGAAATCACTTAGTTACTATAATTTGACAATGACGTTTTACTTTTACCTAATCCACTGACATTGAGAAAATAAATTACGTTTTAGAACGATACAAAACCCTGTAATTATTTTATTTTTTACTTTATACTAAAGCGTTAGTTTAAAAAAAATCTCTTTATTAGTATAGATATCGATTTTCTGCGTATAATGGAACTCAATGCAAACTTTTTTTTGCGAAAATAGGTTTTACATACAACGCTACTCGTATATAAGGTAGGTAAGTATATGTTTCTCCTAATTATGCATAGAGCTTCAGAGACCTATCTCTTTCCATCGCTCTACCATCCACAGTTACCGCTAATGTTTGTGCCTAATGCGACCATTTTAAGCTCTTGGTCGTCAAATTTATTAAATTATGAGTACGTTAATCTTGTGTTATGCAGTTTGAATTTGGCAGCCAGCTTCAGTACGTCTATTAAAGTTGGCTGCCTTTAGCAAAATTAACTGTCAAGGAAAAGTTTACTTGCTAATTTGCAGAAGGCGACCATTGCAGTGATCTTGTTTTGCAACATAGTTTTCGGTGGCTGAGATTTTGATAACTTTTCAAAACGCAATATTTGGTAAATAGTGATTTCTTAGTCATCACCTATTATTGAGTGGTTTTTAGATTAACGATTAAAATGTAGGTCTTGATTCAATTTAATTAAGAAATAATATTCAGAGAAATTCGGCCGGATGTTACGTTTGTCTTAAGTAAGGTGTGTAAGTAAGTTTTTCCGCTTTGTAAAATTTCATTTTGACTCGAGTAATAAAAGCTGTAATAAGCTGTGTAGTTCCGCGGATTTTTCGGGTGGTGAAGGAACAAACACTTTTTTTTTATTAGTCATTTTGTTTTGTTGGTTCATGTTTTACGGCCAGCGGGGCATTGTGTGTAATAGGACTGCTTTTATATGGTGCTTTACACATTTAGATCATGAAATTATTTAAGGGAAAATGTGACTACGGTTTTACACCGTGAAATTTTATTTTTACATGTTTCTTAGAAATAATAAATATAGTAGGCACTCTGCGTTTTTTCAAACAGTAATGTACTTGTGAATTTTGAGGTTAGAGCAGTATGAAGATTTGGTAGATGATAAAGATATAAAGATAAACAAACTCCCAAGAGATATACAAAAAATATCAAGGAACAAATTTAAAAACGTAATTAAACAAAAACTTTATAAAAAGGCATAATATAAAATATCTGATTATTTAGATGACAAAAACTCTTGGGATTGAAAATGCTCCAACTCGAACCTATTGTTTTGTAAAAGGATCATTAAAAAGAATAACCAGTCTTATTTTCTTGCCTGGCTTGGTCGGAAGCTTGAAAAAATGAATTTTGACTTTGACTTTGACTTTGATCTGTATGATGGAACCTTAACAAGGCTGTCATACAATTCACCATGACCGAGATTGCTCTCGAAACGCGACTAATAGAGTTGAATGGAGACGCATTGCAAAAGCCGCTACTCAAGCAATACAGGCATATCAGGCATAACCACAATCACTCTACAAAGAGCGCCCGACTGAAAGTTGATTTCCGAACTAGACATTGGTCTTAGTTGGGATAACTTGCAATCGCTCTAAATAAGCCTGGGGGATATCGTTTTCAGCGATAAGCTTGTCCATTGTGGATACTATTTAATGTTTGCCTTTGTTCAATATTTATTGTTTGTGTAAGATTTTCCTGGGAAATTTTCCTGGTCATTCATTCATTAGAGGCTACCTTTGAAGCTAAGGTAGCCTCTATATTTTTATATTTGAAAATAAATGATAAATTTGGACGCTTAAGTCCAAATTTATCCCATTTCCTAGAAGCGAGCGTTTACATGTTTCATGGAAATTTGAATTGAGACAGTGTCGCATTCACGTTCCTCATATTTCCGACAGCTTAACTACTTTGGGATTACGTACCTACCCGTGCTTGACTTTTCCGTGTTATATAATGTTAAAAACATAGTTGAATTACTAGAGCAACCTTTGCAGCTTGTGATTTAAACTATGTCTTTATATCACAAGCTTCAAAGGTTGCTCTAGTATTTATGTCTTGCTTCTGGATTGAACTAAACTCTATTGTGGAAACTTTAAACAAGTACTTATCCGTCACTGTTTTTATGATAACAGGTCAACTTAAACTTAAGGTCAAAGACACGTATAATGCGTTTTTATCCCATAAAGTACATACATAGTAAAACATAACTAGACTAAACCAGTAAATAAAAGCAACTTTGAGATAATGGAATGGAAGACACGTTTTCATGAATGTACCTCTATAATAATTTAACTTCGTTTAACAACTTCAGGCATAGTAAACTGAAATAAGCTCAACCAGTTTTGAGTCCACGGGGAAATCGTAAATAACAAAAGTTCTGCATTCCTAGCCTCTAGAATATGGAAGTAATATTATAGCAAACTGATTTCACACAGGTTATTTTGTAAGCGATTCGGCATTTTAATCTTGGAAATTCGTTTACTCTAAAGGCAAAACATGTATAACCTTCGATATATAGCAACCGTAGACATTTTGGACAAGATTTTGATGTGACCTATCCACTGTTCAAGTTCGATTCCCCACACTTCTTGCGTCTCAACCAGCTACACGCCCTCCGAGCCACCGACGTTATGAAACTGAACAATTTTGAAGGATTAGGTACCTACCTACTTACTGAGAATGTTTCAATAACAAAACCTTGCTCTCTCAAGTACTTATATGTATATATACCAGAAAAAGTATATACCTAACTAGCCAATGCCCGCGGTTTTACTCGCGTAGGATAGGTAATTGATAGGTGCATTAAAAATAATTGCATGCCTTCCACCCTTAAGGACTTTTTTGAATAGCCTGATACGTATTCAGTTTTTTTTGTATTCTAAGTATTCAAACTTATCCAAACTAAGTTTACAGCAAATTGCACCAAGCGTTAAACATTTCTTTAACAAACTTAACACACCATCCATGGGTTTGTTGCTTGTTGCTCCGTAATGGCTGAACTGATGTGGAAGACAATTAGAAAAAGAATAGTTCATGATCTAAAATATATAAAAAAATTATTGTATTAAAAGAAGATAAGTAGTATATCAGTCAAGTAGTTCCCATAATACAAGCTCTGCTTAGGTTGGAGCTAGATGATGCTGTATGAAAAATGATCACCATTATTTGTTTATTTATACGTTACTTTTTAACCGGGTACCACGTGAGTGAAGCTGTAGACAGGGTAGTCTAGACAAAAATAGATAAATCCAATAAATGTGATTAAATAAAATTTATACTTATTGAAACATCTATAAACCGATGATTCCTGAAAAAACATAAACCGAAAAATCTTCTTAACTCTTTTAGATAATATTTTATAGTTGTTTTTTTATTTGTTTGGAATTGCTAGGCAAATATATATTTTTTGGATAAGTGCCGCCTTTGTAGGTTTGGGTACATACAGTCTTACACAAAGGGGAATGAATCATAAAATCTACTAGGTATGTCTGATCCGGAACTTACATCTCCATTTTTGATTTTTTGATTTTTCGTAATGAATTTCTCACACAATTCTGAAAATATTAGCTATCAAACAATGCCAGTAGGTATTGTCAATAAATTGGTATATTACATTGTTGTTTACTCAAAAACACCTTAGACAAAATGTTTTTTCAGCAAACTAATTTCGATTTCTCTAAAAATGGTCGGAGTCGATCGGTTTATGTACCGTAAGGCCTGAATTCATTGTGTACCCACAAAGTCTACAAACTGTAGAACGCACATACTCGAACATATTATCACGGAATTGAAATTGTGGGAAAGATGTATATTGGTTGTTAGTCATAATGGTCATAAAACAAATGAAACAAGTTGGAAAATTTCGTCTGATATGGGTAAACGACTATTGACACGTGCCCTGTCTCAGCCTTTTTGGGATAAATTCGCTACGTCCATTCATAAATTTACTTTACTTTAGTGTTAGGCCACCAACCGATGAAAAATTATCCAATAAGAGCTATTTTAAAAATTAAAAATCTATTTAATCCGGATATTATGAGATTTTTCATTCAAATGCACTTAAGTTTCTTTAAAAAATAAAGGAAAGTCTTCATTTGGTAAAACTTCCTTACTTCAATATCATCCATGTAGCTTGAACAAGGAATGTGTTATGGACAAAGAAGCGAAGCGAGTTTGGAACTCCATTGGAAAATATGCGTTGATAACTACGCCTCTTCATGTGAATACGTGACGAGTCACTAAAACGGAGGATTGTGTGTTTTAACATACAATCCTATATTTAGTGAACGATTTAGTGGGTAAGGTAAATTACCTTTTATGATAATATATTATTATACCTTTTGTAAGTGTATTCTGTTTATGTAGTTGTTTTACTTTTCGACAACACCTGTCTAGTTGAGTAGGTAACTAGCTGTAAATGGTAGGTTTTTGATAGGAAATGTAATTTATTCTGTCTACCTTTTTTATACCCAAAACATTTTGTTTGTGCGTCTGAAATGGGTATAAAATAACATAAATAGGTATCATCGGTTAGTTTTGGGTTGGTGAAAATATACCCGATTTGATTTTGGATGTTACTTTGAACTTTCTATAAACATTTTAATTGCTCGGTAGCATAGATAAAAGTAAATGTATGCTTCTTACACCGGAAATGTATCTTTCCGGAAGTCATGAATTGGCAATTTTACTTACAAAAGCCAGAAAAGTAAAATCTTAATGATAAACTATTAGAAATGTACTTATATAGTGTGTCATTCTGTGCTCCTACAATTCGAAGTTGTTAGTATGTCCATCGTCCACAATGGGAATTAGATAAAGTCGAGAGAACATTCTTTTTAAAAAGTTTTTAAAGTTGGTCCCATAAAAATATATGAAAAATTCCCACTCGGTGTGAAAAAAAATCATATTGGAGTTTTTATCAATTCCTCGTTATTAGAAGACCGTTTTTTGATATTTAATTTCTTATAATTATTTATTTGATATTAAACAAGGAAAAACTTACAGCAATCTTCATTCTAGTAGAAGGTATAAAAACACCAGGCACTTCAATTTTTATATTAAATTTGTATGCAATGCTACTCGTAAAAAATTGATAAAATGATTAAAGTTGCTTAAATTAATGGGGTTTAATGGCTAAAGTAATTTAGATATAAAAAGTTTTATTTCAAGACGAGACGTCGACATAGTGATAACACCGTTTTCTTTCCACGGTGGCTATGTCATCACAATACATAAGTACTACCAAATATCTACAAGGCTTGAACGCTTTGTAGCCAAGACTAATTTTCAACAAAAGTTGGTTTTCATTTTCATTCACGACTAAATATCGAAACTCAACTAGGTAGGTACCTATGTCTTTAAAAATTAGGAAAACAGCAAATATTTTTCGATAAGTTTTTATTTTTTCAAACAAAGTTTTTCATTTGAAAACCATTTGAAAATGTTCTTGTTTGTTCTCTGGTTATCGATCATCTTATTTCCTCGTAAGAATAAAATTCCTGCACGCACCGTTGAATATTCTCTGCGCAACTTGACGAAAGGATAAGAAAATTTCCACCGTAAACTTGCCTATTGGAAAGGTTTCGATGAGTAAACTATTCTGCGGACGAACACTTACGTTTAATGGATATATTTTATGAGTACCTAGACTTGTTAAGACGGTCATAAAGTGATCTAGTTTATTATATCGCTGATGGGCTCAGGAAAAGCTGTGAAATTTTCATTCTGCTTTTGTTTCTACTCGTAGATACTGGTAGGTAGGTTCATTTAGAAACCTAAAGGGGAGCAAAACTGTTCACACAGGAAACAAATTGCATCAACAATATTGTTTTACTTATAGATTTTTGAAGATAAACGAAATTGACGAGCCGTATGTTTCGCTGAGGAAACAGATTGTTGTCGTTAGATTCAATTGACAGTTACGTTCGGAGTCTGAAATGTTTAATTAACAATCAAGAGAAATAACGGACGGACAAAACGCACCAAAATACACAGAACTTTGTGCGTTATGAATGCTGGCAACGAAGACGCACCTATTGTAGTTTTTCAACGAATGGAGAACTGGACTCTCGTCTAAATTCACATAATACTTTGCAAGCTCAAAATTTAAGCTGATTTGGTACTACACGCACCACTTCTTTCTCTTTTAATAGATATTTTATGGTACCTTACGGGAAATTCCGGTGTAGCAATTACAGTGTTGATAGTGATTTTACTGCCTCGCTCGCTCATAATAATAATAATACTGGACATTTTTCACACAGCATCATCTAGCCCAAAACTAAGCAGTGCTTGTATTACGAGAACTACATGGCTGATATACTACTTATATAGATACTTTTATTTTGTAAATACATGCATATTATGTATAGAAAGCACCCAGACCCACAATTTGTGGCCTGTAAGACCTATTAGACCCACAATTTGTGTTGATCTCTTAATCAATCAATCAGGTCTTGTTCCAAGCAGTTCGGTAAAAGAGACAACATTTTAGAACGAAGAGTCCGAAACATTAAAGTTTAAAAATAAATAGACATCAAATTTTGGCGAAAATATACCATTAACCATACCTACCTAACATGACGTAATTTACAAGTAAGCTAGACTAAGGATTAATGGTTCAACATTTAAAATTATGTAGATAAAGTGCTATCAAAAAGCAATTTGTAGATAGATATTTCCACGTTGAATGAGTTTGCTCAACTGAGATTCATTCATTATTCGTTGGAGCCAGGGATTGCGATACCGCCATATATAATATTGTGGTGACGGTGAAAATTAACGCATCGTAAGATTTTCGTCAGCGACACTATTATGCAGGGCTTAGAGTGGTGGAGCGAAGAAAAAAGGTCTACCAACTTGAGGAAATAAATCCCGGCTTTGATTTGGTTCTATACAAATAATCTATACTATCTATACTCATCATATTATAACAAGGAAATATTTTTTGTTTGTTAGTACCGAATATGCTCCGAAACTACTGGGCCGATTTTAACCATTTTTCACCAATAGAAAGCTAAATTATTAGGAAGTAACATAGGCTATAATTTTTTTTTAAAAAAGATCCTTAAGAAAATGGCAATAATGTAACCCAAAGTAGCAAAATGTTGCCTATAAAATTAATTATTTGGCGTGCGCTGAGAAAACTATTGATGATACATAAAAATTATGTAGTACATAATTAAAGTACTCATTATTACCTACAAAAAAGTCCTCAAAGTCTCGAGGGAATATATCTAACTATCATAGTTAAGTCACAATAGCAGCTTTTGTGTTCTAAAATTTAATTAGATTGCCGGTAGAAACCAAAGTTGGTTACATTCGTATCGTAGTTTTAATCGTAAATGTACTTTTCCAAACTACCCCTCAAAGTAATATATTTGTATAACACAGTAATATATTTTTATAACAACACTTGGTGCGGTACGGAAACTTAAAAAACATAAGAATAAAATACGTATTCAAAAAAAATCCTTAGGGTGAAAGACACGCAATGATTTGGATGCACCCATCAAAAATCATTGACCTACGCGAGGAAGTAAAACCGCGGGCTAGTTTGGAATTAAAAATATAAACATCTCCACGTTTTCAATTCAATGTTTATTTCGATATTTTATGGTAGGTAACTTTTCCAAATGCTGTGCACGACTTTCTTCAACATTTCAGATAAATATTTTTGTTCATCTTCACACTTGGGTAATTTAGGTAATACATTTCCAATATACAGGATATCGAAAATGCAGGTTTCATTCCTTATTATGTATCAAAAAAGATCTCGAAAAAGCTTAGGCTTTTACTTTGGCCACGTAAGTGCCTCTTGATGCTATATCGAAAGGAAACAAACTATTCAAGTAGGTATTACTTTATCAATTGATAGTAGGTAGAACTAAATATTTATGGTGATTTTGTTTTCTAGACATAGACACGAACTGTAAAAACCACGATCCTGAACAAACCTGGTTATTGCACGGGGAATAGCCTTAAATATCTATACATATAATATAATAATACACCCTTTTTTTTAAATATAAACATAAACATTTTTAAACCAATTCAATTATTTTATCACTAAATTTGCATAGCCTTAAATATCGAATATACATAATTATATAATGTAAGGTTGCTAATACTAACCTATCAATAAGCTGTGCTGACACGGTTTTAGCGCGACATTGAACTGTCTAGGAAGACCGTCGTCTCTCTTTGACTGATGCAGGCCCGCCTGTGCTTGCGCGATAGCAATATTAGCCGTTCAGAATTTGTTATAAATTTGGTGGTGTTCCGTAATACCAAAAAAGATGAATGAAAACTTGTTGTATTTTTCACTTTGTGTTTTTATTCTGTAACTAGACAATAAAATCTATGTACCTAGCCAAACGATACGTAAGGTATTGTTGTTTTTAATACGAAACAAATAAGAAGAAAACATGTCATGTATGACGTAAAAATATCCAAAATGCGATTCGTTTACATTTTATTTCAAGTAAGTATTTTGAAAAAATATATAGCAAGGTACGTAGATAAATACTATTCAAATGCAAACAATAACATAATATGGTGGAAATAAGCTCTAATTACAAATGACTATGGTATTACGTTTGTATGGGCAATCCATCCAACGCAGGCCACTTAAGTCGAAGTCATAGATCATACGAAGATCTAATAAAGTCTAAAGAAGACTACATATATAAAAAAGTTATATGCACGTGTTGTTATCCAGATTCTTTCACAGTCAACATAAGTGTTCCTATTTAAATATAACATTTAAAAAGAAAGAAAAGAATATACGAAAACTTTGCATGCTGGTAGCTAACGAGTTCATAAAAACAAATGGACCATCTTCCGATCTAGAAGTCCTTTAATGATGTTATAACTAGGTAGTGCATGAGTTTTGTATTTACACGAATTAATTGGTTAATATTCAAATGATACACGTTTTTATTCACGCCCATGATGTCGTAGTCAAGACAAGCAGTAAGAGCAGGAACTTTTTCATTTATAGGTCCGGTTGCAAAATTATCTAGCACATATTATTTGATCATTTAAGTATGCCTGTGTGATACTTTCACCTTTCTTCAATTGCCGGTGAACGATAAACGATAAAGGTGAAAGGATTTGCATCGTTAACAACCAATTACCACTGGTCTCGTTCAATACCAATTAATAAATTAATTCATTACCATTCATATTAGTGAATGGTCTAGTTTTAGGAATAAAATTCATTAGGTACCAATTCAATATTCGTAATGATTGTATCATTTGGTATTAGATGAGTATGTCCAGACGGTTTATCAATAGTGGAAATCAAAGGTGAAGCGTTTAATATTCCCCGCACGCTCGATACACAAACTGTTGTTTGACCATCTCACCTCATGATTACTTATACTAATAGGTAAGGAGTAACCGATCGATGATTACAGTTATTGTTGATAGAGACTACAGATATTTTTCTATTGTTCCAGACACGATGATTAAATCGGTTCTAGTAATCCTGGTGCTATGTAGCACGGTGTCGGGTATTAACCTGAACTTCCAAACCACTCCTAACCAGATCTTCCTTCAGAGTACGGTACCGCAAAGTTCTGTGCATCAGCTGCAGTACACGAATCCAGCATCGACCTTGGCCGATGTGTTGGTCGAAGCTCTACCTGCACAAAGACTGCCTGTGAATGGATTTGGGTGAGACAATGTGATGATTGAAATGCTCGTGACGTAGGATAAAATCAACAATTCGCCCAAACTGCCAGCGCACCAAAAGAAGGAATATTGTCTTATTCTTTATTGTACACACAAATAAAATCTTACAAAAAGGCAGAATTAAATGACATCTACAAAGGCGAGCTCAGACGATATATATATTGAATGGCAAATCATATATGATTTTCTATCGATGAACTGTTACACCACGATTGGATAATGACGCTATTTCATCCCTTGTGAAATTTAAAATAAAACAAAAATCCTACACAAAGTAATGTAGCGATTTGTATACATTCCAGTTTATGATTTCTGGCTGTAAATACAATGGATAAATCAACTAGGTACCCTTTACACGATACAAAATTAGTTATTCAGTAATACTATAACTCATTCTAAAAAAATATTATGGTTATGTAAAGAAACTCTTTACCTATAGGTAATGTTCTTACGTAATAAAAGGAGTCTTGCAGGTAAGTGTTTATAAAATTAAAGTTACTGTCATAAAATAATTTGTTCATGGTGACTTATTGAAAGTAAAATGTCAACCTGTTTTCTTTGTATTTAACTGTTTGCACCCATCCGATGAGCACTTTCCTTCATTCTTTCCATCAAAATTAAGGACAAATATATGACTAGTCCAAGCAACTCTATGAAAATTTACGAATACCTTTTTTACTAGGGTAGGGGAGGTTTTTGTTCCTATGCAAATAATACCTTATTTAATTCCCTAAAGAAAACGGCACTTGCCCATTTTGTTTGAGCAAAATGAGACTTTTAGCATCAAGAGCGCCGTCGTTTTACATCTTGTTGAAATGAATATTTAAATCCAAATCTGAAAGAAAGTTCAGACGTTATAAATTACAAAAGATTTTTCTTACTAGTGAAACGCATTCAGTGTTGCTCGTGCAAAATGGCATTGTGAAAAATACCACTGAAACTAAGAGCGCGCCTCTCAGATATAAACTTAGAATAGAAACCCTAGGTATGTTAGAGGCAAACGCAAAACAGAATGTTTGATGTACTTTTGACAAGATAATCAAAAAGCAACAAAAGCTAAGTTCTAGTCTGAACCACCTCCATCAAACGCAACTACTGGGAAAGGCAACTATTTATGCAAAACATTGCGTAGGTACTAGTGCGAATAGCAATATTTTAGTTCACACGCAGTTCAAATATTGGCGTAAGAATCAAAACCGAAACTAGTGCGAACGTGCTCAAACGAAAACTCGCATTAATCCTACATTTGAACTGTTCATAGGAACCACTGCAAATGAGTATTATTTTCGACATCCATTGACGTTTATAACCAGTGATGCGCGCTCTGTAGTTACCCCTCTAAGCACTAATCCTTGTAGTTAGTTGTACCTATTTATTGCATGTTTTGTGTTGTAAAGTGCACTGATTCTGTCCGCAGCATCCCTTCAGTCATCAGAGGAGCACAATCCGACGGAGCAGCTAAAAGGTTAAATGTTGTTTATAAGTTTAATCGTACGGCTTACTCTTGTAAATTAACATTGTGGATAAAATTGTTCTGCTAAGACAAGAGAATTGCATGAATTTTGGTAAAATCAGAGAAAAATATTAGCTGGGTACTTATTTGAGGACCTCTGTGGCGTAGTGGGCGAAGGTCTGCCTGAGTCACAGAAGGTTGCGGGTTCGATTCTGACAGTGGCACAAATGTTTGTATGATCTGAAAATATTAGTCTCGGGTTTGCGTGTTTTCTATATATAATATTTATATATTAAAAATATAAGTACCTAGTATATCACTTTTGTAGTTCCCATAACACAATCTCAGCTTACTTTGGGGCTAGATGATGCTGTGTGAAAAATGACCAGCGTTATTTTTTTATTTATCATACAACTATGATTGAATCAGTTGAGCTATCTATATATCGTTTGCAACGGTCTTTAAATAGCTAGCTGTTTCATCTGTATTTTTTGTACATACCAACTTGTACATAGTTGTATGAATAAACTATTATTTATCTAATAATAATTACGCGCAACACTAATTATTAGTGTTGCGCGTAATTATTATTAACGCATACTGACTATTCTCAGTAGGTATATGTGTTTGTTGGAAGAGGATGTTTGTTTATTCTTTCTCAAAAAATCACAACTACTTGTTTATCCAAGTTCCTTTTGTTCATTCTGAGCAGTAAAATGAAGCACGAAATTATGCAGAGCACGTTTTATTTCGTAGAATTTGCATGTATTTTACAATCATCCCTGGCAACAAGTGCAACCCTTGTCCTAGAAAATAAACAAACTCGTTATTATTTTCTATGGCAGAGCAAGGACCTGACTTAAGCAATTTTTTAGACAAAGCTAGGTCGTAAGCAATTTTTTTTTTTAAATATAAATATCCACTGCGTATTTTTATATCATTGATTGTAGTGTCCCTTGGTGACATGGGGCGATAAAACCATACCACCTGAGAGACATACAAATCGACTGTAAAAATTTAATAACAATCCTATAAGTAAACGACTAATTGGAGATAAATCTTAACAGATAAACAAAGAAACCCAGAAAGAAACTCATGCGGGTTTTTTGATCTTAGGACTTTTTTTATCATTACAAAGGTCCTATCGTTTTAATGTTTCATAGGAAAATTGGTATCTCTTCAAGGAGGCCAAAAATAAAATCGGACACTTTTGAATAGGCCAAAGGTGAGTGGTTTTATAGGGCTAAATCTATAAGGATAGGTCTGTTTTCTTGGGGTAGCTAGAAGCGGTGTGTTGACAACGGTAGTAATAGGTACACAAGTATAGCAGATAGAACAGACATTGAATTTCAAATAATACGTATAATGTTTATATTAACCTGTAGCCCTATGGCTACAGGTAGAATTAAAAAAATCATGTCACTATAGCAGTTAGGGTACCCAATAGGCTGGCAACATTACCTCATTACCAGTTGTTCAATCTAGAATAATAGCGAAGGTAAATACAATTCATTATAATGTATTCAGCGGTTATCTAGGCCATTTAAATTTAACAATATCCGATTTTCTGACACGAGCCACTTGTCGTTATTATTATCCTTGAGTTGCACAATGTATATTGTTGAAACACAATACAAAGTTTTTTAAGTTTCTGGCTGGCTTGCCAGTTATTTTTTATCACCCGCGGAAACAGGAGCCCGGAACCATTTATATCTATTATTATAAGGATATAAATGGTAATAACAACCAACTTATTACAATTGAAATGAGGTTTTATATTTGTTTAGACAATCCTTGATACCGTGCAAATCTAAAAAAAAATAACAGAATTTTACACAAATCATTGATTATTATCGGTGCGATGCTAGACGTACGTTTAATAAAAACAGCCTTACCCCGAAATAATTTGTACAAACATGATTGTTGGTTAGTTTTACCTTTTTCTCCGAATGCGGTGTAATTGACTTGTATGATGTATGGCTGAAAGGGAATTTTAAAGGTAACAAAAAAAACACTCCATGTTAACAATCTCAAAGTCCTGCCCGATTTAACAGTGCCATAGGTACCCCAACTAACTATCATATTCTTGCGCTTTCAGCTTTAGCAACCCACCTCCACCACTAGGTTCTGGTGTAGACCCGGCCACACAGACATGTGGCTTGCCTCCACCGTACTGCACCAAGTCCCGCTACCGGTCCATCGATGGCTCCTGCAACAACCTGGTGAGGCCCACGTGGGGCATGCCTCAAACCCCATACGGAAGACTGACTGCTTATAATTATGCGGATGGTAAGTCGTGACGTGATGATGGCAGGGGACAACGACCGAATAGTGAACAAGGAGTGGGATGTCTGACGTTGAATTGCTATTGTCAACGGTATGAGCCGTGGGTGGCTTAGACTAGCACAGGATCGGGGTGGATGGTACAAACTATAAGAATGGCTAGCAATTAATGAAGTCGTTTTATGGATGGCTAGCTCTGCCCACAGCTTCACCCTCGTTGTACTTGGATATAAAGTAGTATATGCGTCTATATGCCTAGGTCACGAACTATAGGTTTATTTCACAAATTTTATCCAAATCGATCCAGCTGCTACGGATATTATTCGCACAATCATTCAAACATCTAAACATCCGAACTTTGACTTTATAATATTAGTAGTATGAAGTGAGAAACGCAAATATACTACAACATGTAGCTTGTGACAGCAATTATTAGGTAAGGTCTGGCAAGAAATAATTCTGCACTTGACTAGAATGAAGGTTGCACTTAAACTGCTTCATGAAAAATCTTTAACCTAAGTGCGGGACAAAAATAGAATAACATTTTTGAATCTCCAGAGGGGCCTTGAACTGAGAAAATGAAAAATTCTCTGTAGTTGAGGGTTATTCTTAGTATTTTTTGGTCAAATTTCTCCGCAGAGTTTGATTGGAAGTAGATTGGACAAGACTTACGACATTCATTTCCTTAAATAAATAGACATAGGCTATCTAAAGAAAAGAACCTCCACGGTATAATTATGCAAGGTCATTAAGTACCTACTTTTACAAATACAATACCTACCTAAATTGGCAATCTTATGCTTCAGACCTAGCTTGTGATATATGAGGCAAATCTACTCACTTTTTTGGTCGAGGTTAAAAAGCCCGCGTTATACGGACTCGACATTTTCAACAGTTATATGATTTGTAGTATCGTCACGTAAACAATACGTCACGTTTACTAAAGGCGCCGATTTCACAGCGGGCGATCTGGTGGTCAGAGTTCTGTGTTCCGTCAATGTCAATGTCAATGTCAGGCACACAGCGAATGGTCTAGCGGTCTAGAGTTCCGCGGTCTTTGTTACCTAAATGCTAATTTGATAAGTGTTTAGTGTACCTTGTTTATAACCAATAGAAAAGTAAGAAGTATATTCCGTATTTTTGTTAATCATTGAATAAATAGCTTCTATTTTGCGAAATATTTATTAGTTCTTTATTTTCTTGTTTATCTTTCAACGAAAAATATGTAAATTCACTATTTAAAGTAGTATTTATGGGATGCAGTAGAATTACGATTTAGATAGCGAAGATTGCAGAGCGACCGCTAGATCATCCGCAGTGGGACTGAGGCTAAGACTCCAGTTTTTTCAGTGTCTTTACGTAGAACCTATTCATCTTTTCATTTAAGAAAATGTAAACTAATGAATCAGTTATTAGATTCCCGGGAAAACGAACTACAACAATCAACAAAAAATATGAATAGAAGCTAAACATTAACTTTAATTAACTAGATGAATTTGTGCTCAAATTAATGTTTGTTTTCATGAAATTAGTTTTCTACCGAATTTAAACCGAAAGTTCATTTCAGTGTAGGTTTCAGACTTGTCATGCCTGCAAACATTATCATGAATCTTGCTCTATTGAATATGTAAAACGATATCATTGAATATCGCAGTGCAAATTAAGATTTTAGTTAGTAAGTGATATTCTACGGATAGATATTGACAACCTCGGCTGCTACGCAAGAGGTGCGGGTTTTACTCCCGCTGTAGGACAAATGTTTGTTCTGCAGATTTGTTCCGGGGCATGGGTGGTACCAAGGAATTCGTAAGTACCTGCTTCCTACGACTCAGGGAATCCCTAGTGTCGGGTCTGTTGGCTGTTTATTTATCCATTTATATAGTATAGGGTTTATTATGTTATGTTATGTCTCAGAATGACAATTTTGGTTTTGCAATGGACCATAGGTTACGGTTACCACTTACCAACATGTGGGCCGTATGTTTTATTGCCAACCAGTTTCTGCCCGCGGCTTTGCCCGCGTGGTATGTTGATAAAAGTAGCATATGACCGTCTCCAGGCTTCCAACTATGTCCACCAACTTTTTAGTGAATCGAACCAAGGATTACAATTTTCCATACAAAGTTTTGAACTCAATTGCACACCCCCAAGTGTAGTTTCGAAAGAATAAAAAATACGTGCTTTATTATTTATTTTAAAGTTTATTTGTACCGAGTTTTGAGCGAATCAAACCAAGGAATAATTTATTAATAATTTATTATTAATAATTTCCATGTAAACTTTACCACCCTGTTTTCGAAAATCAACCCCTAAGGGGGTTTCCCTTAGGGGTTGATTTTCGAAAATTAGATTAGCCTATGTGTTATTCCAGAACCTAAACTATTTATGTACGTTCCAAATTTCATCAAAACCGGTTTAGTAGTTACGGAGATATGTGGTAACAAACATTCACATACACAGACTTTCGCATTTATTATATTAGAAGGAAGTAGGATTTAGTTGTAAAAAAAAAACTATTCGAAAATCATGGAAGCTCTTTTATTTGATCAGTTTATCATACGAGTAGTTGCTTCGCTGGTAATTTTTTTTAGCTTCACATCTGTCAAATCAAATACAAGTCTAAATAACAAAATATCTCTATCAGTTTTTTTCTGTCGTTACTTGCCTGATTTCTATAACTTGAATTCAGAACTTTATCTGTGTGACTTCAAAACTTATTCTCGGGAAAACACTATCCCGCAAAGTTTATACTGATATCTATAAAGCTAACACACGCTATTCCAAAACGGGGTTTAATCTGGATTTGACTATGACTGGACTATTATAAAATAGTTACTCTTCGGGAATGACAATATGAAACCTTACACTCGGTGCTCGGAATATTTGGTTCTCCGAAATAAAACAATAGCGGGATCACGATATTTTCAAGTGAATTTTATATTTCAATCACTTTGCTGCAAACTTAAGTTCAAAAACTAGTTACGAATAAAATAAATTGTAATAATTATCATATCCTACTTATATTATAAATAGAAAACTACCTACACGTTTGTTGCTAAGAATTTTCGGATGAACCGCTTTTAATAAAATTTGGAAAGTTTACTTCGTACCAATAATACACATAGGCTACTTCTTATCCGGGGACTCTGGTAATGCAGCTGTTTTCAGAAGCTAGTTTTACAAAGGAAATCTGATACTACGAGTATCTTTATAGATGGTTAGTGATTCAATAAGTGTGGCAGTAAGTTAATGTTTAAAAATAAACTCGCTTGCCACACGTGCCTAGTTTATTATTATAATACTTGCACGTGCTGAAATGTGTCACCCTATTAAAGAGAAAAACATAAGGTGATTCAAATTCAGGTCACCTCGCACCAAAATGGTCGCTACGACAGTAATATTATTTCCGGCTTCCTTTTCTTGGCCTTCAAACTCAAAGGGTCACGTAAAAGATGATCCTGATGATCATTAACTTCCTTCTGCGTTTGTTTACAACGATTTTGATTTCATAAATAAATAAAAAACAGGACATAGAGGGCTTGTCCTCTTTGTTTCCTGACTCTTAAATCGCCTTGTTTAAATAATTGTGATTTCAACAGATAATCTTATATTAGTTATACAAATACCTATAGGGGCTGTTATGTTAAGTGTGCTTATTTTGAACAGCATTACCTATAAGAAATGCGATTTATAAAGATTGCAATGAGCAGGACGGCAAAATTTACATAGGTGTTTGTGCCATTATAAATGTTTTAACTCGTGTGTGTGCTCCAGTATTTACGGTTTTATATAAATATCGTTGACTTTAAAATACTTTTATTGCAGGTGTAAGCGCCATGCCCCGCTCAGTATCCGGCCGACCACTGCCCAATTCTCGGGAGATCAGTCTACAATTGTTCCCCGATAGACAACTTGTAGACCCCATTTGGAGCCTCAACACTCAGCAGTGGGGTCAAATTATCACACACGATATGTCTCTGACCGCCGGAGTTGCTCAGTCCCGTAAGTGCTCTCTGGCATTGGATAGGCGAAGTAGGTTAAGGACATCAGAGCTGTTATTTGATATCCATGGCTTGTTAATATAACATCTACGTAGATTTTTAGAAAGATTGGCCAACTTTATCCTGAAATAGCCGGTGAATGCTGTTTTCTAAAATTGACGTTTATTTTTTGTATTTTTAGTTCAAAAGAGGATTTTTATCTGTACGATAAAGATATTTGTAAATTATAAGAAAATCTTTAAAGTATCTGTAGGTTAAGGCTAAATGGTAGGAAGATCTAGCACCATAAGATTTACCTAATTTACCTACCTATCTAAGTTATCCGAATATCATAAATAAATGTAAAAGCATGGTCCTACCTAATAGGTACCTACCTAATAACATAGGTATATAACTTATGCTTATAAGTTCATCTTCTATGAATAGGCACGCACGGTTCACTGTTCTTTGTTTTCCCAGCAAACGTTTAAGAACTTCAAAGCTCTAAATGCAAATGGAACGTATAGGCAAAAGTCAGATTTCTAAGCAAATGAGTGAGAACTAAACTCTATTCATTGCAGTCATAGGTATGCCAAGATTGAGTGCCTGACGTCTGCTAGTGCTTTGTTAATGAAGAATTTGGGTTGATTAAGCCTTTATACCTATGTTAATGTAATATAAAATTAATTTCTCGGCGGGCGAGAGCCGCTTGATGATCTTATTGTATGCAATAATTTTGCTTAACTTATTTGAATTAGCAAATTGAAGTTGCAAGAGCATAATATAGCTCGTAGAACCGACAACCAATGGGGAAGAATGGTTCTGCTACCGTGAACCGGACGACGTAGTGTAGGAAGGTCAGCCCGTACATCATGACGATTTTTGGGGGAGGGGTATGTCCAATAGTGGATTCCTAAAGGCCCGCGCAAACTGGCGCGGTCACTGCGACGGTGACGGTGGCGATGGCGAACAATACATTTTACGCCTTCATTGACGAAAAATCTACCGAGCACTGTTTAGTACACCCCTAGTCTCCGTTTGTTCAATTCGTAATTGTAATTTGAGGTCCACGGCACAGGGCATCCTAGTGTGCAGCTCGATGTTATTGTTTACCCTGTCTAAAGATTATGAAGTACCTAATTACAGTTATTGTATTTTAGTTTCTGCTTATTTGCAATTCTCAAAGCCTAATCAAGGCGAGTTTTGCATATTTGAGTTAATGTAACTAAATTACTACCTACCTATGCTAATTAAGTTTATTCTAGTGTCACTTAGTTGCAAATAAAGATTTATTATTTATTTATTATTATTGCAACCATTTTCTTTTGATCGCTCCACCGCGTGAGTTAGACCGGCCCTTTATTAACACATTTCTCAAATTTCTTATAAAAATGTCACTGGGCTGTATTTTTAAAGTCTCCTAATAAATTCAGTTTTAGAATATCATAATTATCGAGATAGTTATTTAGTTATTATAGTTTTAGTTATTTTTCATTTTAGAGTAGATAGGTAGTCCAGTAATAAATCATCCGCCGTCTAATATTTACCGTCCCATTAATAACCTTTAGTTTGGATCTGAGCCAATATCGCAAAAGCATTGATCTATAGAAGATTTATTGACTCCGGAGAGTAATTCCAACATGACAGACAGCTTTCAATGTAAAACAGGCGACAGGCATTAGGTATACTCAACCTACTTACAGTACCTATATATTTTATGGTAAGTAGTTACTTACTGCTAGGTCTAGACAAAGGTAACTTACGCAAGTTATATACATAAATATAAGTTCGAAATTAATATGAATCGAGTTATCTACTTTGTACTTCTAGTTCAAGACGGGTATTTTTTATGGATGTATGGATGTATGTATGTATGTACAGTAGATAATTTAGTACCTATCAATGCCACTCGATTCATGCTAGAATTAGTCAACACATTGCTAATTAGAGGCGAAGATGCGGGTTCCAATCTCAATGCCTTCAAATGTTTGCGACACATTTATCTTTAATTTATTAGATATCTAACTTGGTATTTTAAGGAACTTCATAGAGCAGATAGAACACTCGAAATAATTGAGTTCCTTAGCAAAGTAAATACTTTTTAGGTAGGTACAGCTATCTTTTAGTTCCGAACTTGTACCGCTTTTTCAGGATTCCGTACATCAATGAAACCAATGGGACCCTATCACTGAACCTGTCTGTCTGTCTATATAAGCAAACAGGTGGAAAACCGCCACGTCTTATACCGAACGACCCACAATGTATAAACAACTTGTATGATTCATTCTTTAGTTGTGTCACTGGTTCTTTCTTGGTCATCTTTTAACGACCTCGATGATGTGGCGGGTAGACGGCTGTAACGCAAGAGCGGGTTCGATTCCCGCTGCGGGAAAAATATTTGCATGTTCTGCAGATATTTTTTCTGGGCCAGGGTGTTGTGGTACGACGGTACTCGCTGTTCCTGATATCCACAACACAGGGAAACGTATTCTGAGATCAGGACTATGTACACACATCAAAAAAGTTTTCGATCATTTTGAAAAGACTAAATTATTTACTTTTCTCTTATATAGCTTTTCCGTAGGAATTGATTCGAATTCATTTATTCATAAAAAAAAATATATATAAAATGATTATTTTTTTTCTCAATGTCGTATTTTTAACAAGAAAACAATTTGTTGTATAGGTAAGCTCTATTCAAAAGTTTCAAAGTTTCAAACTGATCGCCATTTTTTTATGTGACTTAAAAAAACCCTTTTTGACGTATGGTCAGTGACTGGGCCCAAAAATGACAGTCACCGAATGATAACAGAACCAGTGAAGTTTTGACTACACTAAAGATTCAGTGCTTCCTCCTTTCTGCACGTGAATGTTCTTCATTAGTTGGTTCTGTTTAGATAAGGATCAAGTGGTATGCTGTGACGATAATGGACAACTAGCTGCGGATGCGGCAACGAACCCCGCGTGCGCGCCCATCCTGGTCCCGCATAATGACCCCGTCCACGCGCCTCAAGGGACGCAGTGCATGAACTTTGTGAGGACCGCATCCACAAGGAGCCGAGGTTGTACCCACTTCAATGCGCCAGCCGAGCCGGTGAGTTTCCTTTGGAATCTAGGAAGTGGTTACTAGGATAATTACACACTAACTGCCAACCCGGTTTTGCTGGGGTAAGCTTTAACTTGCGGCGAGTTAAAAAAAAAAGTTAACCCTTATATTCGTGACATTTTGTCATTTTTATTAAAATTGTATATTATTTTACACTAGCTTCTGCCCACCGCTTCACCCGCGTGGTACCCGGATAGAAAGTAGCCTATGTGTGTTATTCTGACGTTTAAGCTATATTACTGTAAAGATTCATCAAAATCCGTTCAGTAGTTTTTGTGTGAAAGAGTACAAACATCCATCCTCACAAACTTTCGCGTTTATAATATTAGTAGGATGTATTTTTTTTAGAAAGCTTAGACAGCTGCATTTTTATTCTTTCTGTTTGTACCTACCAAATTAGTAAATTTTCCAAATTTTGTCCTACCTATTGCTAATTAGTGGTGTGGTAGATGTGTAGTTATTAGTTCTTCTAATACTAATTATTCTCCTTAGTTGGCTCAGTTCTAATTATCTTTTTACAGATCACAGTAGTAACATCGTTTATGGACTTATCTCTCGTTTACGGAAGCAGTCTGGCTCAAGCTGATCCTATCAGAGCGCGCGCTGGAGGCCGACTACTCACCGTGCTGAGGGGAGGCCAGGAGTGGCCTCCACAAGATCCCAATGCTACACTTACATGCGAAAGCGCTCAGTCACCAAATGAACCCTGCTATTTAACTGGTAAGAAAAACCAATAAAGCTTCACACAAAATATATCAAGAATGGTTTGCTGTTAGGATATTTTACTGTACCTTCCTAACATGTGCACTTCCCCCGGCCACTTCAAAATGTTATATAATCTTCTCCATCCAAAGGTTGTCTGGAAGAGATTGCTTTTGAGCAATAAGACCACCCATTGTACCTTTATCATAATGTGCTACTGTTTATATCGTTTGTATCTTAAGGTGTACAATAAAGTATTTTCATTCATTCATTCAGTCATGTGTTACGAGTATCAAAGACAATTCAAGACATAATGATGGGAAAATTTCAAATAGGAGTCATAACATCCTACTACTATTATAAACGCGAAAGTTTGTGAAGATGGATGTTTGTTACTTTTTCACGCAAAAACTACTGAATGGATTTTGAAGAAACTTTACAATAATATAGTTTATACATCAGAATAACACATAGACTACTTTTTATCCGGGTACCGCGCGGGCAAAGCCGTGGGCAGAAGATAGTAATAAATAATATAGTGGTAGGTAATTCTTGTGCTTCATTGGGCATTGATTTCTGTATAGGTACAAAGTAGAAACCAAGTATAAAACAGGATACATGAAAGTATATTATAAAAACAAACATTTTTACCAAGTTGATGCAGTTTATAATAGTGACTATAAAAAGCAGTGACGCCTGCTTTTATCCTGGGAAACAAGAGTTTAAAATTGAATATCGTTACCGACTTGCCGATATAGCTGTTTCTTAGAAATAAAATATTCTAGATAGTTACTTATTACCATAAAAAGGCAGTTTCTCTGCCCTAGTTTTGAATGGTTTGCTGTATTAAATTTTCATAATAACATCCCTATGCTTTTCTGACAAAAGTAGTTTTGTAGGTTTTCATGGAAGAATCCTTAAAGACACAAATTCTAGAGGATTACGAATAATGCACCCAGCGAATAATATACCCCTAATAATGGTCTTTTACGTACCTATCCTGCTAAAAAAACCCTGTTTTTATTTAAATGTTCCTTGCAGGTGATATCAGAGTAAACCAAAACCCCCAGCTTACGGTACTCCAAATCATCTTATTGCGAGAGCACAACCGCATTGCTGATGCTCTTCAATCGCTGAATCCTCACTGGAATGACGAGACCATCTTCCAGGAAGCCAGACGCATTCATATCGCGGAGATACAGCATATCAACTACTATGAGTACCTGCCAATTCTTCTAGGTATGTCATCTATCAGCTTAAATTCCTACTAAGAAAAGTCTTACATTTCTGGGAGAGGAGAGTATACGTTTATGTCTTCTATAATAAACCTGTTTCTTCCAGCTAGTCTAGTTTCCATTATCTAATGGTTACTCGCTTGTTATCAAAACTGATATCCAAAAAGCATCCATTCAAATGCGAAAATCAAAGATAAAATAAAGAAGAAAGGAGTTAAAATAAAGTGTGATCTTGTTTTTGATAAGATTTGGAATGCATATAGTAGTCGCTAGTCTTCATAGTTATTGTATGTCTCTGTTTATTTATTTTAGGCTATAAAAATATGCTCAGAAACAAGCTGATATACTATGGAGTCCGTGGATACATCAATGATTACAACCCTCATGTAGACCCGTCAGTCCTGGATGAGCACGCAACTGCTGCATTCAGGTTTTTCCACACATTAATTCGTGGTCACCTGAAGTAAGTACCTAAATATTCTTCCTGTTTCTAGAATCATAAAAATAAAATACAGTTCAAAATGTTATTTTACATAACTGTAAGTTCCGGTTATGTTGTACTAAAAGATTTGGCCCTCAGTACATAATTAACAATTTGAGTTTTAAGGTACTACTCTTCTTCGGATTTAATAAGTTTATGGTATCTTTAGATTGCAAAATGTTAAAGGTCATTACACCTGTTAATCTATTTGTCGATGACTGTACAGGCAAAATTATACTTTTTACCTTTGTCTGTAAGCAGGCAGCACATTACATTAATGATTTTGCAGAAGTTATCGTTGCCTTAGGGCCATGTGTATGTTTGCCTTCAAGTAATATTTAAAAATAGTTAGCAACATTTCGTGTGTATTTTACAGGCTCATCGCTGAAAACCGTCAGTTCCTCGGCGCCGTCCGTATGAGCGACTGGTTCAACAGGCCTCTACTTCTAGAGTTATATGATTCTTTCAACAACCTGGTGCGAGGCCTCGCGACGCAAGCACAAGACTTCAGCGACCAGTTCTTGGACTCCGAAATTACGCAGTTTCTGTTCAAGTAGGAAATCTCGTATATTTTGTCTGAATCTGTTTCACCAATCTCATAGAAACATGAATTTGGTATAATAGGACTCCCGAAGTTACCATTTTAAAGCCAAGCCGTATGGCGTTACATCTTTAAACAAACAATATTGAAGTTCATTGTTCTTTTCCAAAAAATTATGAAAAATTGGCTTGGCTCAAAAGATGGGTCATTGAAAATAAGTATTGAACGCCTAACGTCAAAGATAAAAAAATACGCACCTACATGAAACGGAAATACATGTTGTACCCCCAACATGTACTTCCATCATCAATACCTACCACAACTTATCTAAAAACCATCCTAAGATATATACAATTATATCCCGAAAACCGCATCAAAATCCGATAAACCATTTCAGAGAGAGTGGCAACAGAGAAACTTACAATGACTTCACTGATGGTTGATAGGATACATAGGTAGGATTAACTATCTTCAGGGATAGATAGGTAATCTAAGGTTTAATCAACACCTTAGGGAGCGCTGCAATAGATGATCGGCAGTTTTAAATTTCTGCTAAAATGTACTTGCGGTAAGGTTTTCCTGTTTTTGAAATATTTTCAGAATGCTTTCTATAACAGGAAATTTATTCAAACGTTCCCAACAAGCTTGTGAAGATTTTAAAATTTTTATGACAAATTGGTCGAATCTGGGTCATAGCTACCAATTCATGAGACGCCGGAATTCCAGTGGACAGTTTGAACAATTTGTAGTTGGTAGGTCTTTCAATACGTTTGAATGTGATAAATTCTCGCAAGCTTTAAAATACTCAAGTTATATCTCAAATTTTAACGTGCACTTAGGAGTAACAAAACACTCACTATTTTGTTATTCAAAGTGCGTACAGGGAGAGTTCACCAACACTCGTCGCAGATGGCTAAACTGCCTAGTAATGTTTATTGGATGTTAGGACTGAAAGGAATAAGTTACAGCTGATGCCTTGTTTTATATTTTTATTTTATTTTTTTAATCTTAGGAAAACTTACACCTAGCTAACAGGAAAAGTATTTAAATAAATATTATACAACTAGTAAAGTTACATAATATAAGAAGGCCATTAAAAATAAGAAATGTATAAGTAAAATATAAACAGGTAAAGAAGACGAAATTTGGAAAGGTATAAATATAGATATAAATTACAATACAAACACAATATCAGTTGGGTGCCTAATCTATGCAGAAAAAAAATCACTAAGTAAGCGTTTAAGCTTATTTGTTTTTGTGTATAATATTACTCCAAGAGGGTGCCTCTTTATTTGCCTTAGCCAACGAGTTAAACAAGCTAACAGTTTGGATTTCTTTGTTAACTAGTGTAGTGTTTTGCGACTTAGTCCGCGTTGAGTTTTGCCAATACAAACATTATTTACCCGCTTAACACCATTTTGTAATGGAATTTTTGAAAATAATTTGTTAGTGCAACCCCTAACCAAAAGTACCAAAACCACCAAACCAAAAGTAAACTTCCCTCCAAATCCCTGGCATCTAAGGTCTATGGTTTAGGCTCTGCGTTGATCTCTCACTCAAAGAAACAGTCAGGACTTGTTTTTGATACACAAATTATTTTTCTTTTAGCTCATTGCTCCCTTATACTTTATTTCGCTGGTGTTAAAATGCAGTCTTGATTTTTTCAAATGCGATTCTGTAAATATAACCAGCATTAATAATTATTAAAGTCTTTGTTTTCAACCAGACGCAAGATGTCCTTTTCTACGGGTTTAACTCTGTTAAGAACTGACTTACCAATAGAATTTTTGTGTTTCAGAAATAGATAAAATACTCTATCTAAAAACCACTTTTTTTCATCAAAGAGATGGGATTCATTAGTTTTTCAATTTATTTCTCTTTTGTGTGTAGAATATTGCATTGGTAAGAGCTAAAGCTATTTTATTTCCAAGTAATGTATACCATAAAACGAAATAGTAATTGGTATATTGCCATTCAGTCTGGCTTCTGTCTGGTGGTGATCTGGATCAGTTAAGCTTTCCTTAGACTCTTTAGACTAATAATCAAATGACTTGATTATTCTATCCGTATATTTTCTGTAGTTTAATTATTGAGTAAATTATGAGAATATGAAAAATAAGGTAACTTGATGATCTCTTCGAATAGACGAAACAATACCTTTGGTGGGGATCTCAAAGCGACGGATATCCAGCGTGGTCGCGATCACGGACTTGGCACCTACGTCTCCGCGAGGGCAGCGTGCGGACTACCTGTACCGAAGACCTTCCAAGACATGCAGGACTTCATACTACCTGAGGTAATCATCGGAACTAGGCAAACTTCTTTATTTAATTACAGCTGCACTCAAATATATTTTTTACTTCTAATGTGGCAACAAGCTTACGTCCCACCTGTTGTTGAGTGTAATAATATCATTTTCCGGATCATTATGAGCCGATCTGTTAAAAATTTGAACCATAATAATAAAAAAAGCTTTTTATTAAAAAAAATCCTAAGTACAATGTTGTGCGTAATGTATAAATAAATAACAATATCTTGATTGATTGATATCTCTGCGCCTGCTAATGTGTGTACTTGTCCATACCATATATATAGCAGTTCTAACTAGATTATGCTCTTCTGTGATCCACATAGTTTTTGTAGAATTTGAGCTATTGTGAAAGAGCTCGTCTGTGGAAGTATTTCCACCATACCTATTTCTGCAGCCGTAATGCTCGAATTGTTGTATTCCAGTTTGAATAAATAAATAAATAAATAATGCTGGACAATCCACACAGCATCATCTAGCCCCAAGCTAAGCAGAGCTTGTGTTATGGGTACTAGATGACTGATACACTTAATACAATACATTACATAGATATATATTTTTATTATACATAGAAAATACCCAGAACACCCGGAACAAATATTTGCAGATCGTACAAATATTTGTCCCAGGGCGGGAATCGAACCCGTAACCTCCTGTGTAGCAGGCGGACCTTCGCCCACCGCGCCACATCGGTCGAATGGAATGGATGCCGCTGAAATTACAGTCAGATAAGACTTTTCACCAGTTATGTCTTAGGGTCGGCAACGCGCGAGAATACCTCTTACCTCTGGTGTTGCATGCGTCCATAGGTTATGGTAACTGCTCACAGTGGACCGTGTTCTACTTTGCCACTGTTGCGATACGAAAAAAAATGTCTTCTGTGCAAAATGTCCCTTTAGGAGTCTTTGCATTGAAAACTGACCTTCGTTTACATTCTTAATCTAACTGAAACGGGTGGAAACGGGGCAATTTTGTTGACGTCGTAGCCAGTGAGTGCCGTCCTTTAATCGTTATAAATTGGTTTACTACAGTCTTTTCACTACTTACTAAAAGAATCCTTTCAAGAACATTCTAAAATGATTTCTGCAGTTTTCAATCACGGTTTTCAATGGTATGAAACATAAAATTTTTGCAATAATGTTTTTGAGGTTGGCATCACGTTGTGAACCATTTATTATTGAAGGTATATTTTTAATTTTTTCCACAGAATATTCCCGTACTCCAATCCCTATACGAGAGTCCGAATGACGTTGACCTGGTGGTTGGGGGATCGCTAGAGCGCAACGAGCCAGAAGCTCAGACCGGACCCACTTTTCTGTGTATCCTGACGGAGCAGTTCTATAGGACGAGGGTTGGTGATCGGTACTTCTATGAAAACGGAGCTGACCGGGACACGGCTTTCACTCCCAGTAAGTTACTCTTCTGCGTTAGCGGAATCTGTTGAGCTGAGAGGTCTAAAGATGTTGAGCTGATGGTAAGATCTGTAAAGCATTTTGCTGTAACGTAATCACACATAATATGCGCGAGGCTTCTTTGTTACTGTTTTGTAATATTACGTTACTGTCTCTTTGTGGGTTTAGAGCGAAATTCTACGTGAATGAGCCCGCGGAAGCTAGACAAATGTCTTTTTTTGTTATCAATAACGCATGTGGAAAGATTGAATTGTAGTTGAATGTCACGGGACTATTTCCAAGTTTTTCCTTAACGTTAGCGTGAAAGAAAACTAAGCGTAGGTGTCTAGACAAATACCTCACGCGTATATAGAAAAAGAGGTCCTTAAAAACAAGAACGTGTGACGTGAATAGCAGTGATGTTCTTTGCAGGATAACCTCATATATATATATATATATATATACAGTAGGTCCATAATATCCTACCAAACAGGGGGTAGCCAGAGGCACGTCCAAAGATATATATGGCACATGTAAATGTTTTGCATTTTAGTTATCATTCTACGTAACAAGTTCTAAGCCAACCGCCGTTTATTGGAACACCAATCGATCAACATGCCATATTGGATGGTTCTAGAGCATGTCTGAAAAAATATAAAATAACAAAAATCAGATTCTCTCATCTCAAATGGAATATTTACCATGATTTGTGGCTTTGTTTCCTGATAACTAAAGTCTCTGCGGAGGATGTTATTGGCAGACGAATCGATCTATCCACTTTCACACTCTTTTATTGCGAACGATATCACTAGTACCAGTTTCGTCGACAGCAACCATCAACTGCCATCAACCTGTCCGCAGTTCCCAGATGCTATAGACACTGGGGATTAAAAAGTCAAAACCCAGAGGTTCTTCATACATTTTTTTTAATGAAATTATTTTTATAATTACTAACGGAAATTGTAGTGCGCGTGTCGAATAAATAAATAATGCTGGACATTTTTCACACAGCATCATTATAACCCCGAACTAAGCAGAGCTTGTATTATGGGAACTACATGATTGATATACTACTTAGATACATATATTTTATACATAGAAAATAACCAGACCCGACACAATTTTTTTTCCAGATCATACAAATATTTGTCTCGCGGCGGGAATCGAACCCGCAACCTTCTACGTCGCAGGCGAACCTTCGCCACAGAGGTCGTCAAAAATCCGTACCTGTTTTGTTTTACGTGGTCGTGTTATGTGAATTAGTCCAAACGCAGATCTGTGAGGATACCAAGTAGAGGGTAGACAAAGGCACGTCCAAACATTTAAATTTGACACATGTCCATAATGAGTCTCGTTGGTATAGTGGGCAGTACCCCAGCTTCCAATCTACAGGTCGTGGGATCGAACCCAGCCATGCACCAATGGATTTTACCATTCGAAAAATGTAAGTGCGCATTACCACGTGCTCAAAACGGTGAAGGAAAATCATCGTGAGGACACCGGTATGCCCAAAAACCAAACATTCGAAAGCATGTACCATCAGTTAGTGTTCCAATAAGCGACGATTGGCTTACAACCTGGAAAGCTAACTACTAAAAACGCCGGAATATATCAATCCAGCCTCCGCCCACAGCTTTACCCGCGTGATATCCGGATAAAAGTAGCCTATGTGTTATTCTGATGTAATAAGCTATATTACTGTAAAGTTTCATCAAAATCCGTTCAGTAGTTTTTGCGTGAAAAAGTAACAAACATCCATTCGCACAAACTTTCGCGTTTATAATAGTAGTAGGAAGTAGGATAAGTAGTAGGATGTACCTAATGTTTGACGTGTACCCACTACTTGGTATACTCAAACATCTACGCACTGAGAATGTCCATTATGGGGAATACAGTTGACAGCGTGTTTGTATGTTTGTTTGCGTTGTCGTGCTTGGTATAATGATTTTATGTATATTCTCAGGTCAGCTGGAGGCCATCCGTCACGGTGCCTCATTGTCGCGACTACTCTGCGATAACTCAGACGGTGTACACTCAATGCAGCCAAAAGGATTCCGGCAGATTTCGCAAGAGTAAGCCTTAATATTACAAAGTAAAACTAGAATCATGTTTTTCATCAAGTTTGGAATTTTTTCCAGAAATTTCCACACCTTAACCTGTGGCCTTATGATCTATTTTCAGTGGTCATTAGGTGTTTTTATTCGTGAAATTGTATATCAACATACATGTCATCGGAATACACGCCGAGTGAATGTTAGATGGAATGGGTACCTTCAAACGAATGGTCGTTCAGGTAGAACGACCTACCTTAGTTAGTAAGTTGCCCATTCTACCTACCTACTTTTATGTTATTTCTACCTTAGGTTAAATGTTGTTCTCATATAAGTGGCATTCCTTGTCTTTTGGAGAACAAATTTCTTTAAAACGGATTCGAATAAAACTCGCCCACGATTATTTCATACAATACAACCATATGTGATTGTTTACTCGAATAGACATAAAAATGTTGCCTTAAAACTTTGTTTGAGTTAATTAGCTTTTTTTGATAATCGCATCTTCGCGACGAGAAACTCTATCCGTATAAATGGGCCTTCCCAACAAAATATTCTTCAGGTTATTTTTCATTAACGGGCTATGCAGGCGAGTAAGAGGCGAAGATAATTCGTTACCGTCAAAGATAATTCTTTGTAAAAAAAAGTTGTTCAACTTGTATTGATGGCAAACATCAGTGCCAAAATAGTGACACTTCTTTGTAAATCAATAACTGTTGGATCGACGGTCAATCGTGACCAAAAATAAGTGCCCGGCGGCTTCGCTAGATCGTGACACAGTCTACACTTGTAACGAATGACATGTGACGAAATATGTGTATGGGACGAGCTACGTATAGTCCTAGAAACTAAAAGCGTGAAATCCAATCTCCTTGGTCGAAAACTAGCAAGTTAGTTACAAGTGTTTGGTTTATATTTGTTTTGATCACGTTATTTTTATTTACCCACAGGAATGTAGTAGTACCCTGCAGCGAGCTACCGTTTGTGGACCTCAGCTTGTGGAAGGATGCAAGAGGACATTTTAAATGATTTAACGTTAGATAGGACTATAACTGATTCATACTGTGTCTGGCTAGGGCATGGACACGGCACTCATTAGTTTGGATAGTTCTGAAGGCCAATTTTTATAATAATTATGTTACCTACCTTCTAAGTTACCACCAGTTATCGTTACCATTGCCTGTCTGCACTAAGTAAAGCCCTATGTATTTTATTATCTGTGTTACCATCTTACCATTTGTAGATAAACCTATTTATGTTGCCATAGAATTTCATCCCTGTTATTTATAAAGACGGAAACTCCTTCGACTTAAAAAAAAACACAAAGAGAGCTCCGTTAGTAGAAGGAACTCTTTGTGTTTCAAATTTTGAGAATAAATGGGAAGATAAATTGCTGTCGCGAAGTTCTTCAGATTCTTTTCTTTTTTTACTTCTTCTATGAGAAGGTATAGGCTCACCTCGGGCTCTATGTATCAAACTATACGACTATGTATCTACCGAGTAAGTACGTTAATTATTCCACGATGATGCTTGGTTGAAATTAAATGTTTTTTTGCTGTGCAAAGGATATGCTCCGTGTGCTTTGATAAGAATAATATTTAATCAGACAAGTTTCCTCTTTTTTAGAAGAGACTTGCAAATTTGTTTACAAATGTCTTTAATTTATTTATGTAACATGTTTGATATAAATTTGAAAATTACGCTAAGTACCCGTTTTTGCATAGAACGAACATTTTACTTGTAAGTAGAATGTATCTGAATGTAAATATAAAATTTATATGAATATTTCTGTTTATTCATTTCATACCTTTAATAAGAAAAAAAAATAAGCACACAAATTCTTCCCCGATGGGGCCGAAGATCGGAAGACAACGATGATAACCCAAAAACAGGAACATTTTCTGATATAATTTTGGGGTTTAAAATTAAAATCGAGGGACAGATGGACGGACATAACAATACCATAAGCCGCTTTTTTTCGCCATTTGACTTCGGAGTTCGGACACTTAAAATACATAAATTAACAATGAAAACTTTTTCGAGAGGCGCTATGCATATGTAGGCTTTGCATGTGCCGCTATGAGTGGCCTCCCTCATTTCTATACTAATCATTTCTAAATGTCCATGCGGTCGCTCTAATTATCAAATACCACTAGTAATTTCCCTTGCTCTATCTGATAGCCCACACGTAATGAACATAAAACTGTAACTAGCCCGGCATACTGCAATGCAGCCGTGTAAATAGAATTATTGATTCCTAGTTAAGGTGACTGATAATGGATGTACCTATGCCTCATACTTTGGGATGACTTAGTAGTGGCCATTACTTCCATTGGTACTTCATGCTCCACATTTGTCGTGGTGTTGTTACAACTTTACCGTGTCACACCGACGCACAGGCAGTAACTTTTTACTGTCAAGTTTTCAAAAACCTGATGTTATAATCTTTATAAAACTGTTTAGTACTTACAGCAATAGGTAAGCTATTGTCTCATTTTGTTTCATACTTCAAAAAGTATTAAAAACAAAACATTTTTTTTTCGTCGTCAAATTAACTCTGGCCTAATTTAATTGGTAAAGTGGATAAAGTGAATTTAAAAATGGTTTTAAAATCTTAAAAAATATTTGAATATCTGTTTGAACATCTGTTACCTTACACAGAAGAATGACTGCGACCGAAAAAACGTATATAAGTAATTGATTATTTTTTTCGTATTGGGTTATAGAAAACGTTTAAAATTTTATTTCGGACACGGACGAAGGAAATTCATTTTTACCAAGATTTGTTCAATCTTGAGACTTGCCTAATTAAATTCATTTCTTTCTCTAAACTTTTAAACATATTGATATTGCTGAGACAAGACAACTTTTAAACAATATTTATATTATTGATTTTTCAAGCAATGTAACCTTGTAAAGTGAAAACAATGACACATAATAGTTTGAGGGCTTCAACCCTGACTAGTCCCTGACTATGGATGTTATAATTGCTTTTTTTTTAACTATAACTTCATGAAGTTATTTTTTTTTGTCACAAACAAGACAAACTCGGTTGCATAACAACGTCTGAAGGTGTTATATAACAGAGAGATCCGTTAATACCAGTTAGACTGGATTCAGATTTTGTGGTGGCAAATATAGAAGATGAAAGTAATGGAGATGGATTCTCTAGATTTCCTTGTTTATGCAACAGAATGTCTCGATATCAAAAGTTTGATGGGTTCTGCAATAAGTACACAAACCCTGAGTGAGCATGAAAAAAAACCACCTCTGTGGCACAGTGGGCAAAGGCCCTCCTGAGACGCAGAAGGTTGAGGGTTCGATTCCCGCCACGTGACAAATATTTGTATGATCTGCAAATATTTGTCTCACGTCTGAGTGTTTTCTAAGTATAATATTTAAGTATGTATGTAGTTCCCTTAACGCAAGCTCTGCTTACTTTGGGGCTAGATGATGTTGTGTGAAGAATGTCCAGCATTATTATTATTATAATTTTAAACAATTCGTATTGTGATGGCAAGTGCCAACCCCTTACCGATTTTTTAATTACTGAAGTTTAATTTGATTTTATGATGTTAATAAACTCTGCACACGTGATTCAATTCAACAATACTTTTTATTTAGTATAGGTAGTTAAAACTTAAAGTATAATCTAGTCGATCCCTTTTATTTTTATATCAGAGCTCGTAATGGTCTCAAGAGATAAATGAAAATAAGTATTTTGTATATCATGCATGAAATATTACGAATTTCATTTTATGTAACAGTGTATCATTTTCTTCCTTGTTCCAAATCGAAAAAATCTTTAGCGAGTCTTCGTGAGATTAGCTTGAAATTATTCCCAGATATTCATAAAGAGTTCACGCTACAGTGGGGATAAGCGCTCGCTCATACATAATAGTAATTACCCTATGTGTTATTAGTATATAATAATTTACTTAATTAATGACATCCTAATTATGTTATAAGACTAGTTGCTATCGTATTTTAAATTGTTAGGAGTATTATGAGGCCTTTTTCATCTCGATTAAACCCAAAAACGAACAAAATATTACCTTTCATTCCTTACATTCCAGAAATCTTAATTTTGTTGAATTATCAATTTAAGTAGTTAAAAAATGTTGACTGAGAAACACGGTATGTATGCGTAGATTTGCGGTATATATAAATCGAGATATTTTTATATTGAAAACTATTAATATAAAAAAGATACTGCAGATCTGTTGCAGCGATGGGCAATACACGAATGTGGAAACGGATCCTAGATAAATAGCCGTTCCCATATCAGAAGTTTCCGTTCAACGGATTAGCCGTATTATCGGATATCATTTACGAGTATTTCCTGAAGTATATAAGGAAATGTCTATTCTATACATCGAATCAACCAAAAGGTATCAAAAAGTCTAATGAACCAGTAATTATTGGTAACGATCATTTTGTGTGAATTAGTATAGAAAAAGTGAGCATAGATATAAAGTTAATAGGATCTATCGCTATAATGTTAGTATAGATATAATGATATGATGTTAATATAATGATATAAAATTATATAGAGATAATGTTAATAGGATCATTATGTAAATCAGAGAGCGAGTGAAGAGCAACAATGTCACTGATTTGTATTAGTAAAGCTTACCTTAAGATAAGGGTTAAGTACTAACCCTTATCTTAAGCTTACTTTTGGACCATGTTGTCTTTTAAACAAAGTTATTATTATTTTTAATCTCAGGCTTATACCTGAAGCCTTTATAGGCATTAGTGGAGCCTAACACTAAGAGGCCTTTTTGTACAAAACAATATATAAAAAACGATTTTTCGTGGATGGTGAATGATGAAACTATTGGATATATTGGGTGATAATCTGGACTATTGCAGGAGTAAATGCTTAAGGAATGGTTGCTGGGCTATATAGGATGAAACGGCACCTGCCAATTCTGACTCAAACTCAAATCAAATCATAGGCAGGTGATGACTTGCCGTCCACTAAACGGGCCCCATAAGTACCGCCAACGATAGGCAGCGTAGAGGCAACGTTGGTGTGAACGGCAAAAGGGTGTCGAGAGGTGTGCTGCAGTTTCACTTAACGCTACTCCCGGCTTTATGCCTTTTTATTATTATTTATTATTATTATTACTGGTGCTTACAATGTTATATGAAATTTTGTTAAGATAAGTCAGATTTTTCCTAGCTTTCGTGAAGATAAAAGTTCAACATGCTTATGATATTTTGGTAATTGATCGTCTAGTATGAAAAATATTGGGGTTCGTCAAACAATTTTATTATATAATGTCAGGAGTGATTCATCCAAACATGCCCGAGCTGTTTGCAGTGGACCTTTTAATCCTATGACCGCTATTGTCCAATTACAAAAGCAAAGAAAACCACTTGCTAAATTTGCATATAGAACTAGAACTCTTTGTGATGAAACCCGACTGAATGCATGTAAGAACTTTTTTAATAACCACTCTGAATGAACATAATTTTAGTCAAGTGGTATGGGTCCTTAAAGTAGGTCTTACTTGAGAAAAAATAATTTTAATGAAAAAGTAAAGTCGCCTGCAACACGATAGATAAGATAAAATAAAGAAAGTCACTATGGTCACTATTTAACATTTTTGTATGTAAATATTGTCAAAAATAAGGCAATTTTGATGATTCGTTTTTTATTCAATATTGAATAAAAAACGTTGATCCCATAACAAATTTCTAAAAATCTGGTTATGAAGTACCTACAAGATGAAACCTTAACGGATCAAGCCCAGGTATCACAATTGGGTGTACATTGATATACCAATAGTTGATGATTTTTATGATTAGTATTTTGTTCACTTGTATTTATTATAATAATTTTAAATAATCAGCTCGTATTTTTTAAGTCGTTAATTATTAAACCAGTTAATACTTATTTTTTTAAATATAACATGTTGATGTTATACACAGTTTTTAATCGAATGTTATATAGCTTAAAGATCTATCATTTTTTCATTATAAATAGCGAAAGTTTGAAAACGGTCTCAAGACCGCAACTGGAAACTAGATATGTAGACATATTGGTAATTCTACTTAGCTTATTCCATACTAACGGCATATCTTATTTCTTGGATTATATTGATTACCTAAGTAGCAACAGAATACCGTCTAACGATGCCTTTGGCTATCGACAAAGTACCTACCACAAAATGACAGACTAAAGTATAACATTTTTTTATACGATTACTTACTAGCTTCTGACCATGGCTTTGCCCGAGTGGTACCCGGATAAAAAGTATCATATGTGTTATTCTGATGTATAAGCTATATTACTGTAAAGTTTCATCAAAACCCGATCAGTAGTTTTTGCGTGAAAGAGTAACAAACATCCATCCTCACAAACTATCGCGTTTATAATACTAGCTTCTGCCCACGGCTTCACCCGCGTGGTACTCGGATAAAAAATAGCCTATGGTTTATTCTGTTGTATAAACTATATTACTGTAAAGTTTCATCAAAATCCGTTCAGTAGTTTTTTCGTGAAAGAGTAACAAACATCCATCCTCACAAAATTTCACGTTTATAATTTTAGTAGGATAGTATAGGATTAGTAGGAAGTAGGATGTAAAATAGTATTTTTAAAACTTTCGCTATTTATAACGAAAATAAAGACCTGTAAGGTCTTTATCGTGTTTACCTTATTTATTCTTTCTCGACGTTTACCCTTTTTAAGTAATAAAAAAGCTAAACGAGCACACGAGCTATAGATAGGTTAACTGATCCAGATCACTAACATTGGAGGTACCGTCACTATTTGTGGAAAACGTTCCTATATATTATGACATACATAGATCACAAATCACACGCAACATAAGCAGCGACATTTATCAATTTTGATGGTTTGTAACCCTTATCGAATTGCGTTAACTACATTATATACTTAATACATAGAAAGTCGTCGGTGGCATGACAATCCATACGTATTTCATGTTCTAAAAAAACTTAAGGTACTTATTATACTAAATAAATAAATAATGCTAGACATTTTCACGCAGCATCATTGAGTGCCAAACTAAGCAGAGCTTGTATTATGGGAACTACATACATGACTGATATATATTTTTAAACTTATACTTATAATTTTTTTTTTGTAAATAGAGGTATATACTTATTATACATAGAAAACAACCAGACCCGAGCCAAATATTTGCAGATGATACAAACATTTGTCTCGTGGCGGAATCGAACCTGCAACCTTCTGCGTCTCAGGCGGGCCTTTTCCCACTGAGCCACAGAGGTCGTGTCGTCTACTATACGTCTTTTAAGTTTAAAGTTCTGACGAAGTAAACGTCATGCTGTCAGTTTAATTCATTTTACTTTGTGGAACTACCAGTACTAAGAAATTTATACAGTGATAACAAGACATGGCGCGGACGTGACGTGGGTACTTGGTCTTCTCCATTAGTTCTGTATGACGTTGTGTAGGCATAGGCACGTGCCGCACTGAAAACTGTGAGCGCCACGTCTAATAACGTCAAATCTATATAAAACGCCTTCTGTTGCACCCACGCGACATGACTAGTCAGCTGTTTAATGAGGGGGTGAAAGTTTGTATATATTATCGGTTTTTTTAAAGTAACTTGAACATTGGAATTGTTTCTACTAATTATAAATAAATAATGACGTGTTTCAGGGTTTTGGATTTTCACATATTAAAGGAATTGGGTTTCGGCACATTTTATTGGATTTTTACATTATGATACACACTTTCACTCCCATTTTCCAAATTGGGGTGAAAATGTGTATGAAAGTATGTTTTTTTTTAGTACTAAAGAACATATTGCTACGGAAACACAATCGCTGATTACCTCTGTCAATATCAATCTACAAACTATCAGTGGACATAATTATGAGAGATGCTTTTCACGAGGCGCACAGAATTACTCATCGCTATGACGCAGAACATAAACTACGAGTATCTGTCTATTCTCATTGGTGGGTTTATATTTATATTGATGGTGTATCTTTTAGATTCTACACACCTTTCATATAAGCGATAAGTAACATCGCTGTCATTTTATAAAGTCGGTGTCGAGCACGACAAAATAATACTTAGCGATATAAACATAGCGATGTGGCGAAGTGGCGGGAGCGGACCTAGTCTTTCTTACTTACTACCTATTTGGCTTACCACTGACTTCAAATAGATCAGTAGGTAGCACATGAGATCATAATCTGTTATTTAATTATTTTTCTCTTTTATTTAATAAATCTTCTCTTTCCGTTTTTAAGTTTGTTTTACATGATATACAAAACATGACCACAAGCGCGATAATTCCTGTATGGTACGTTCCATAACGACATGTGATTTTTTCAGGTCTAGTTTTTATAGTTAAAAATAAACTTACTCGCCCGGGTGTGGATGATTAAGTCAACGATTATATTCCACAGTCAACCCAGCAATGCTGAACGAGGTCGCTGCTGCCGTCTTCAGACACTTGCATACTACATAGGGCATGTGAGAGAACATGTTAAACATTTTATGGGCTACAAACTGACCGAAGATAGTCAGTTAGATAAACTTGTTATGGCACACCAAAAACCCAGGAATTATTGCTTAAAGTGATCTGTTCCAGATGAGTTGTATGTTATGCTGCAAGTAGGCGATCCATTGGCTAACCGGCGCGTGTACCAAAGGTCTGGATCGTTGAAACGCTAGCTCGAGTGGGCCATACAAAATATCTGTGGTCATACACAAACGAGCCATACAGTCTATAGTCAATTCGAGTGTTTTATTTATACCGTGGTCTTGTGATTATAAATATACACGAAAATCTGCGAGAAAATTTAACGGCCAACGGTCTCGGTTTTTGCGGCGATGCACAAGTTGTTTTTTATTTATAAATAAATTGGCAATTGACCTTAGTTTACACCTTCTGCTCGCTTGTGCATGCTGACAGATTGGTGAAACTGAAAACCAGTGCTGCAGTAACTGCTGTGCTCCTTATGCTAAGTGGTAGTCATTATGTCGCTACTTCTTTAATTTTGCTACCAAGTGTAAGTTTAGCCGAATAATAACAAGTTCATACAATTGAATTAAATTGAATAGGAAACAATGAATAAAAATGCGACCATCAAACGCTACTATATTAATTCAGGGTCTATCGTAAAGCGATAGAATAAGTTATTTTGTGCTCGCTTTCTGTCGGAATAATCAGCTTATTTATACTAAAAGTTTTCTTGTGACAGTTACCTAGCTCAACCTGTGGATAGTTCTAATTTAATCATGTACTATTTAGGTCGCTTCGATGAAGAGTTGTCGCTCTGGTTTTGGTGTAAAAACGATTTAGCCAAGTTGTTTTGCAAATTGTCAATGTGGTATTTTACAGTTTTCAGCCTAATAACAAGAAGTCTACATATATTGTTTTTCGAAGATTAATGGTAAAAAAAACAAACAGCCTCTTATGCCAAACGCATGTACAAGCTCCTGTCGCCTCGCCGGTAATAAAGGGAGTCTTATGTTTTGTTAAGTTTATATTTCAGTAGCGTTTCACAAAGCGTTAACTTTTAAGCAAAAAAATCTTGGAATTTCCAATACAACAATTTAACGGGCTATATAACCTTAATAAAACGTTCGGCCCATACTTCGAATTGCACATCTCATAAACTTAATTGACCGCTTTAGGCTTTATGAGGTAATTCGGTGCGTAAAATGTCCGTCAAGTCACGAATTATTGTATTGGCCCTACTCGGCAATAGCTACGTAGTATTTATTATTTTGCATAGAAATAAATACTTGAATATTAAGGTATACAATATACATAGATTCTAAACAAGAAAAAATACATATACGTGCCGACCAACGGCAAATTTCAAAAGTGGGGTGGGGGGAGGGGGGGGGGGCGTCAGAAATGATGATGATGATTTTGTATTTATATACAAAAAATACCTATAGATGAAACAGCTTGCTATCTAAAAACAGTTGCAAATAATCTGCAGATAGGTCAACTGATCCAGATCACTACCAGGCGAAAGCTTCCGATAATTATAATCCGATATATCCGTGATGATCATCTATAAATATATGATTTACAGTGCTGCTAAATCTTTGCGTGAGTGTTTCACAATATAATAGAATATAATAATTTATTGGCATAGAAATATCTAACACATTAACAAAATATTATTGGGGCTAGATGTGTGTGCAAAAATGTCCAGCATTATTTATTTATTTTATTTATTTATTATAAGTAGTTGCTCAGTCCAGTTCTACATACTACGCCTCGTCAATTTGAAAATATATGAATTATTATTATAAATTATTCCAAAATTATTAAAATAATGTAAGTTTGTTGAACTCAAAAATAAACATCCAAACGCAAAAAAAAAATTCTACACACTCAGTATAGGTGCATCGTCATTTGTATAATTGGTTAATTAAAATAATTAATTAATAGCGAGCTTGATATGAAAAACGTCGAATGTGTCGATTAAATGCATCCTCAAGCATTCCTGAAGATTTAAGAAACTGAAATACCTACAGTCTTTTTTGACATTACGGTAAATAAACACTGAAGCATAAGACCTTAGTCTAAGACGGTTAGAGTCACTAATAGTAAATTACCATTGCGGTGAAAAACAAAACGATTCACGTGTTTTCTAGTGAATAGATGAATAAACCGACGTTTCAAAGTGATCCTTGTGATTTTATTGAATATATGAATTTTGACTTTGACTTTGAATGGAAATACTTGTTTGTACACCTTAGGCAATAAACAAAAAAAAACAATAACACATTAGAAATTGAAGTTATTGTATATTTCATTCTTATCGCTTCTTATGGGCCTTATCGCTTAAAAGCGATATCTTTCAGAGAACCCCCAGATGGAGAGGATTCTATGTGATTTTGAAGTGGCCGGGTGTACTTTGAATGCGTAGATTATATATTCTTCTTCTTTATCGCATTCTTCATTACTGAATAACTAGCGTCAGCCCGCGGCTTCGTCCGCGTGGTACCCGGACAAAAGTGCTCGATTGTTTTTTAGTCAACTTACGTTGCAATATTGGTCTCCACCGGAAGCCCTTTTATTTTAACGGAATAATATACATGCCTACATGTCCACCCTGTTTGTCCATTCTAAATAATAGTAAAATAATGTTTAAAATCGAATGAGTAGTTTCAGGACCTGCTATATCAAAACTAACAGACCTCTTTAAAATATTAGTGAAGGTAATGCTAACAATGGATACCACGAGTTTAATAAAAATCGTAGACAAAGTCAAGATATACAAGTATATGTAGATTATTTGTATTTATGGGTAATTTTAAAACAAATGGGTACAATTAAAATTATACCTGCCATTTTATGCGATACCCTACTAATGAGTCATAATGAATTTTTAAGAGAAGAATAAAAAGTGCATTCACCTGACGTCTTTCATTATTTGTGTCCTGAGAGCATTAAACTGTGAAGTGTTCATTAGGAATATTTCAACCATTATAAACAATTATTTTATCAAAATTTGTGTTTTTGATTAAACATTCTGTAAGGATTATTACTGATGGATACTCATTAATTTTGGTAAGTTTACTCTGAATTTTTAAAATTATTTACCAAAATAAGAGTATTGCAGAGGTAACTCGTATATCACAGAGAGTCAGGATCACGGGCAGATTATACTCAACAATCAGTCACCCATGTTTTCAAACCGAAATGAAAATGGATCTACGATAAAATTATATTTTGAGGCAAGACATTTGACATTACTTACATTTTATTTTGGTTATACACTGTATAGTCCTGGTTAGACGTCATTCGTAGGTAACAAACCCAAACTAGGATAACCTGTGATATAAAAAAAAAATGGAAAATATACAAACTTATTTGTATAAAATATGACACAGCATGAAATATACAAGCTGCTACCCACGGCTTCGCCCGTGTACCTTCAAACAATACTATACTTTAATGGATCCTGTAACATTCTGGGTTGCAGTTAGTTTACGGTTGGTTGCGCAGTGCTCTACCCCTCATCAGTGCCAGTGCGGTACGGTGGTCGAACAGCTTGGTCACCACGGATTATCGTGTACCAGAGCCGCCGGTAGGACCTCTCGCCACGCTAGCCTTAATGATATCATACGCCGGGCATTTACCAGCGTCAACGAACCGAATGGTCTACTACTTGACGATGGTAAGCGGCCTGACGGCATGACCCTTGTCCTCTGGGAGAGGGGAAGGCCTTTGGTATGGGACGCCACATGCGTAGATACCCTAGCACCATCTCATCTGTTGGGGACATTAGTTAGAGCCGGCGCGGCGGCTGATTCGGCCGAAAATCTCAAGAGGCGCAAATATAGAGGTCTCAACAGAGCCTACTTATTTGAGCCTTTTGGGGTTGAGACTCTGGGTCCGTGGGGAACCGGGGCCCTTCGCGTTTTCAAAATTCTTTCAGGGCGTGGCAATGCGGCCAGTATTTTGGGAACGCTTTCGTCTGGTAGTGATTTGGATCAGTTGAGCTATCTATAGATCGTTTGTAACGGTCTTTAGGTGGCTAGCTGTTTCATCTGTATTTTTTGTATATACCTCTATACTTTATATTTATGAAATTTTATAAATTATTATACTGTAAAAAAGGAAATGCTTCATGTATCAAGAGGTGGCTCTTTTTATTTGCTGACAGTTAATTCCGCCACGTTTTGGAATGTGTTATTTCATACAACAGCTAAGTACATAACATAAAATTAAGTATCGAATACAACAAAAAAAAAAAGATTTTTATTACTAATAAAATAAATATGAAAACTATAAAATAAATAGTAGACATTAAGCACTTGTTTACGATACTCTAACTAAAGCTCTGTTTATGTGTAAGAGTTTGGCTAGAGGGTAGATAAGATACTCCCTACCCCGTTATGAATTTTTAAAGATAAAGATAATTTATTTGCTTTAATAATTATGTTAATATGATGATACTTGCTTCTGCCCACGGCTTCGCCCGCATGGTATCCGGATAAAAAGAAGCCTTAGTGTTATTCTGATGTATAAGCTATATTACAGTAAAGTTTCATCAAAATCCATTCAGTAGTTTTTGCGTGAAAGAGTAACAAAACATCCATCCTCACAAACTTTCACGTTTATAATATTAGTAGGATAGTAGGATTATAGTGAGTGTGACACAACATGATTTACCGATATCGATGTGCAAACCGAGAGACTGACATGCAAGATGTAAATATTTAAATATATTTATTTTCCTATATTTCTAAGGGATAATTCTATCATTTAGTCTCCATGCGTTGAAGTCGCTACAGGCAGGCCCTAATATTAGCCCACAGAACCCAAATACGCTAGAGACGAATGTTTTTCGAATCGACTACAAAACGGACGACGCAATGTAGTTCTTTAAAATATAATTTTAAAGATTGCGGGATGTCAGTGAATGAATGTAGTCCATTCATCATGGCACTCTTTAGTGGAGGTCTTTGGAGGTACTTGGTCGTGGCTAGTTTTTACTAAATTACATCAGATCTCTGTGTAGAAATGACTTTATTAGTTGCCATTATTAAAATATTAACATAAGAATTTAGTTTCCTTACACCTGAATAATTGTGAGGTTAGTTAAAGAAAGTTGGCTAATAATATTTTAGTGGTTTAGTATATTGCCATTACCTACCTACCAAGCGGGAGGTTGCGAGTCCTACCGAGGTTGGATATTTAGAATATTAAATCTTGTGGGGTTGGGTTAAATTGTTTGTAAAATTCAAAATTAATTATTTGGCTAATAACAAAGTGAGTGTAGACTTTATTTATAATCGTGATGTTCGAAGTTATCATTATTTTAATTGAGAATTCTTATCAATTTCGTTTCCTCACTCCTGAATAATTATAAGGTTGGTAAAGATAATTGGCTGTTTTAAATAAGGTAACCAATTTTTTTACAGCTAATATGTGGAAGTTTATCATCATCACTGTACTTGTATTTGCGGGGGTGTATCATGCGATAGAGCAGGATAGTGGCAACATTTGTGGAATATTTCCGTCTTCTTGCATGAGATCTCGATATCGGAGCTATGATGGCTCTTGTAATAATTTAAAGAACCCGCAATGGGGCTCGGCGTATTCTGCGTACGCAAGGTTGTTTGAAGATTCATACTCTGACGGTAAGTTGCTAGAGTATAAACCAACACTCATGGATATAAAAATAAAATCTGAAAATATAGTTCATTGTGTGCCTGTAACCATTATTTCCAAAACAGTTAGGTATAGGTGATATTCTAGGTTTTCAGCAATTATTTTGTTTTGACTTCAAATATCGTTATAGATAGGAGAGGCACCGTTACAAGTCATTAGATGATGGATGGTAAAACTATGTAATCGATCGTCATGCTGTTTATTGCAATAGTTACTTAAGACAAGAACGTTCTTAAATAGGTTTTGACGCCACATGTCACAAGAGGGCGCTGCACTCCGTGAATACACGTCAAAAGTTTTTAAACCTATTGAAAATATTCTTACTATTGGTAAAAAGGACATTGAACGCAGAAAATAGGTAAAACTGCAATATTTAACTTACCCCATCCCTTACCTCATGAATGTTTGTCCAGTGAAAATGTTGATCAATCTACAACGAAGGTCTACTTTGTAAAGTGTTGGTAAAATGTTTTCGCAGACAGCTGAAGCTAAAAACAATATAAATTTGGAGTCATATTTTTAAGGCGTCAGCTGGGAATTTAATATAAAATATTTTTCATTCAGGCCTTTACAATGTCGATTAGCGAACGTGTTTTTCCAACGAAGCGGTCGGTTACCGCGGGTGCGAAGAAAGTGTGCTGCTATTTTTTACACAGATAATCTCACGCCTGTTTACCAGAGAAATCTGCAGAAATTTAACAATCTATGTAATTTAACTAATAACAAAACAAAAACCAACAAAATGCAATATTGTTATTAAATACACAAGTCTATGTTATAATTTTCAAATCATGATCCTGTCATACTTCTTTTGCTTCATTCACTCTTATCACAATCTTCACCCATGCTCATCAGTTTAGTTACTCATGACTTGACCTCATACTAGAACTATTCAACTATCGTGTAATATTTGAAAAATATTTTCCTTTGTCCTGAATAACACAGCCAACAGCAGAGTTCCTTCATAAGAATTAATTATGTTACTATGCAAAACGCATATAGGCGTTAACGATCTCGTCGTTGCGTACACGCGTCGAACACGCTGTGCACTCGCAGCGACCAGGTTGACTGATCGTTTCATTGCAAATCGCTAGTGTGATAATCTACGCGGCTAATGTGATTTCTGCCTATCGTGCACAAATATCATATATTTTTTTATTTTATCTATAGTTTCCCACTGCTCAGCAAAGATCCTTCCCCAAATCCTTCCACACCGTGTGGCCATTTGCTATTTCACAAAGCAACGATGAAAGCATCAAGGTAGTCACGCCAACGTTTCCTAGGCTAACATCATACAAATTTTTCATTTATTAAATAATACTGCATACTAACATTTCTGATATGCATAACAATTTACAAGTGTACATTACATGTATATAAACCTTTTATTGCAGGAGTACATGAATTCCCAAAGTCTTGCGAGGGCAAGCCTCTCATGAACCCTCGAGACATCAGCTTAATGGTATTTCCTGACGTCCATAAGAAAGACCCCAAGTGGAGCGTGATCACAATTCAATGGGGACAGGTTGTGGCTCATGACATGTCTTTAACTGCGGACGTCCCTCAAACAGGTAAGTGTTTTATACGAGTTGAGATCTTTGTCCACTGATTAGAAAATTATATTATTATGGCCAGGCCGTATAGCTCACAAAACTAACAACCGCTAGAGAAGAGTGGTTCTAAGATGGGGACCACGAACCGGACGACACACCCCAAATGTAGGTAGACCCCACCCGATGAACCGATTACAAAACATGCAGAAAGTTGGTTGATAGACGAAGGAAGAGCGTTCATCATGGCACTCTTTGGGGGTGTCATTGCACTTCCTAGTGTCAGCTGACTTCTACAGGCTGTTGCTGGTGATGATGATGATTTCTTATCTTTAGTTTTTACGTGAAAGAGTAACAAATGTCCGTCCTCACAAACTTTCGCGTTATAGTATTAGTAGGATTATGCCACGACTTCACACGCGGGGAACTGAATAAAAAGAAACATACGTATTATTTAAGGCAAATAATTGTACTTATTCTCAATTTTATCTAATAATGGCTGTATTAGAACAGCCGTTACGGAAGATATCAGAAAAAAAACATCAAATATAAGGTATAAATATCGAAACATCTCAAAAATCGCATTGATTACCTACTAGGATATGAATGAAAACAATGGATTTATGAATACAAACGTGAACTCATTGACATATCTCGATGAACTTGGACATGGAGAACATGTATTCAATCAATTTACAGGAGTAAACAACGTCGTCTGCTGTGTAAACGGAAAACCCATACCTCCGAAAACAGTTGAAACGAATCCTAGATGTGCGTCAATCAAATTACTTGATAATGACCCTTACAACGCTCCTGAAGGCAACACCTGTATCAACTTCTACAGGACTTCGTCTAACGCTAATAGAAATTGTTCTGTTCCGGGGAAAGCGGCACAGCCTGTGAGTTGTAATTTTTTGACCGAATTAAAAAAAGGAGCACCTTTTTTAAATCGTGTGTATTTGTTACATGGTCTCTTTGCCGTTGTTTACCGATTTTTCTTTTGTTTTTGTTCAGAAAATGATAACGAGGTGGTCCCATAAAAGTTTTATTCCGGAGGGATTGCTATTTTGCCAAAAGAAGATGATGTATTTTTAAGTTATACTACTTAAAAAAACATCTTCTTATGGAATCACGACCTACCAAAACTTTTTTGTGGGCGATTTTGTTTTTTATTCGAAAGAGTAAGCAAAATAACGTGGGCACGTGAAGATCTAACAATAGTAGAGTACCTGCAGGATAGAAAACGTTAACTTCGATTTTTTTTGTATGTATTTTACGCGATATCTTTGCCAATTGTGAACCGATTTTAATGATTTTTTTTAATGGGTAGGGTGTATACCATACCACTACTTAAATACTTGAAGCCTACCTTGTAATACTTGAAGTATTTCAAGGGTGATCCCATATATTTTGTGGAAAAAAACCCACTCCTACGGGTGAAAAATGGGTGATGAAATTTCATATTTGACTCTTTACTAATTTCCCTTTAAATGAAGTCGTTACATTTAATATCTTATAAATTATTTTTTATTTCCGTAACAGCACATAAACAAATTAAACTCTACAGAGTGATACTCGTTGTAGAGCTCCTTGTGAAAGAGATAGTACCGTGAAGTACTACCACTATACCAAGGCTGAGCTAGGATTTTTTATTTGTAAAAGGAACGCCAACAGGTTAGGCATACTGATCTCAAAGCTCAATCAAAAACTCATATAGCGTGTGCATATAGTACTTATACAAAGTCAATTGAGGAAAACATTGGGTGTGACTTGCGAAAGTTCTGGCAGCATATCTCGAACTTGCATTCAAATGGAGGGTCCGAGCCCAATATCACCTATCAAGGTACAACATTTTCTGGGCTGGGTGCTGCTGCGGTATTTGCGTGCTACTTCGCTAGTGTCTTCCTTCCCGATGTACCCCAACTAAATCCCGAGATTCATGATAGCACTGCTAACAGCAATGATATCAATATCCTGAGTTTCACCAACCGCGACGTCATTGGCGGTATTAACAAGTTGAAGGCGAGTAGTTCTGTGGATCCAGATAACATACCACCTGGCTTGATCAAATGTGCAAAAAAACAAAACTGTTATGTAGTCCTATTTGCTATATTTTTTTCAACCTGGGACTGAAGACTGGAGCTTACCCTCCACAATGAAAGTTTTCCAGGATTAACCCAATACTTAAAAGATAAAAAAAACGATGGTTGAAGAGTACTCTTCAACCATCGTTTTTTACAATACCTACTTATTTCACCCGCAATAAAAATTCGGAGTATTCTTCATGGATAGGTACATTTATGCGCAGGTCAATAAATATCTTTGTAATGAGAAGCATGGATTTAGAAGCAAGAGATTTGAATATACGAATTCGTAAAGATAAGATAAAGATAATTTATTTTTCAATTTCAGATGAAACTAAATTCTTTGCAACTTAACTAATACAGTGAGTAATTTATAAACTAGAGACATTACTAGTATATTAAGATTGCTCTGGTCTTTATTTTTTTATAAATTACTACAGGTTATTATTAAAATAAGTATGTAGTTACAAAACCGTACCCTCCGTGCTAGATTTAACTGTGTTACGGCAGGGTACATGCTTCAAACCTCCATAACATATCTTATATTAAGTGGAGCAATCGAGCATTCATATAATTTAACACAAATGTCGAAATCACTGTGATATACCTAATACCTATACTATCAACTATATATCTATATGTAGATGCATTTATTAATTTAAACTCTTAATAATTAAGTTATGCTTTAACTAACACTAACTTAAATTATGATATATAATTGGGAATACATAAGTACATACAAGCCAAGTTAAAAATATAATTATATATATATTTATATATATTATACATTGTTATTTAAGAACAGAGAGTAAGTTTTCAGTTTCATAGTAGTTTAATTTGTGAAGGAAAGTTTCAATAGCTCTTGCACAAATAAATTTAGATTTATTAGTTATGGGAAAGACTTTGTTGATGCGGTTGTAAAGATAAGGTGCCAGGAAGTACAAAAAACGCTGAGCAAATGTTGTTCTGCATGCAGGAACCGTGAATGCATCGTGAGCTCGTCTACTGTCTATATTATCGGTTCGCCGAGGAAACTTGTGTTGCTTTAAGACAATGGTTTTTATAAACAACTGGCGCACATTTAGAAGTTGAGTTTCATTGTAAAGCTTCATTGTTGGGAATCTAAAAGGCTTAAAGTTAAGAGCTTTTAGGATTGACCGCTGAGTTCGTTCGAGTTTTAACATGGTTGTCTTTGTTGCACCACCCCAGACTGAAATACCATATGTTATGAGCGATTGGCATAGCGTAAGATAAACCGTTTTACTGGTATTATTTTCCCTCAAGTGACGGATTTTTTTATAAATAGGGATGACTTTCTAATTCGTGATTTAAGGTTTTCAATATGTTTATTCCAGTTTAGATTACTGTCAATTATTATTCCCAGGTATTTGATATTGTCTGTGGCAGAGAGAGAGTAGCATTTGCAGTTAGTAGACCCAATAAGTGAGCAGGTGTAAGCATTAATTATAAAATTTGCTTTAGGTTGACTATTGCTATAAATTGAAAAAGGTATATACTTTGTTTTATCTAGATTGAGTGTGAGTAGGTTGTTATTTAGCCAATCAATGACTTTTTGCATACCACTTTCAGCTGTCTTACGGACGTCATTCCAGGTTTTGCCTTTAAAGATGATTACAGTATCATCCGCAAATGTAATGATTTTAGCGTTAGGTAGTATGTAATCACAAAGGCCATTTATATAAATTAGAAAAAGAGTTGGCCCAAGGACGGATCCTTGGGGAACACCGAAGTCAATTGTTTGTTTAGAACTAAGTGTGTCGCCAATCTTTACTGCCTGAGTACGATCATGTAGATAGCTTCTGAAAAGTTCTAAAGGGGTTCCTCGAATTCCAATGGATTCCAGTTTACAAAGAAGTAGTGGGATAGAAACAGTATCGAAGGCCTTGGCCAAATCTAGGAAAACTCCCACACATTTGTATTTTTTGTCTAAATTATTTGAGACTTCGGTTACAAGGACTTCGATGGCATCAGAGGTCGATCGTTTGCTTCTAAACCCAAATTGATTTTCAGATAGTAGATTATGCTTTTCGAGAAAATTCACAAGGCGATTATTTAAAACTTTTTCGAGAATTTTAGCTAGAGTCGGTAAGAGTGATATTGGACGATAATTAGTGACTTTATCCCGTTCCCCTGTCTTAAATATTGGTACCACCATAGAATATTTTAATACTGTAGGAAATACTCCAGTTGAAAGGCATGTGTTACATATAAACACTAATGGTTCACCAAGTATGCCAATACATTGTTTTATGAATATTGAAGTAATGCCGTCCCATCCAGATGAGGATGTATTTTTAAGGGAATTTATAATTTTGTTTATTTCGAATATGTCTGTATCTAGAAGCATTAGTGAATTTAATTGTAATTTATGAGATCTATAATTTTGTACTAGATCATGCTGAGAACAATTTAGGCTATCGAGTATTTTACCCGCAAGGCTTTGTCCAACCCTGGCAAAGTAATCATTTACGTGATTAACAGATTCTTTCTTCGAAGATTTAAGTTCTAATAGTTTGGTGTGAGATTCATTTTTTTTCTGTTTGAGACCACCAATACGTCTTATTACATTCCATGTTTTTTTAATGTCATTCTTGGCATCTTGTAATTCAGCTGAGTCATATCTTTTCCTTACACTATGTAAAATACCGTTACAATAATTTCTATACCGTTTATATGTTATTTCTAAGTCTTTGTCATTAGGCGTTTTTTTATGACGATGGTGAAGCGTATCCCTAAACCTGATGCAGCGTAAAAGTCCAGGAGTCACCCAAGGTTGAAGTATTTGCTTTCTATTTGGAACAACATATGTAGTTGTACATTGAGCAATCACATCAGAAACGATAGAAATAAACTTTTCAGTTAAGAGATTTGGGTCTTTAAACACATAAAGAGTGCTCCAGTCTACTTGAGCTAGAATACTCAAAGCCTTTTTATAGTTCATTTTTTTAAATATATTTTTAAGCTGTTCCAGTGGTTGAGTCATCGGAATGTCGATGTAGAGACAGCCGTGATCAGTGATTGAAGGGCTACAAATCATTGTAGAAATTTGTGTCTTCGATCTCACAATGCTGTGATCATAACATTTTTGTCCACGAGTAGGAAATTGGTGACTAGGTAATAGGCCATGAGTAGCAAGAAGGTCCAGATAGTCATCAGCCCTTTTATCTATGGTAGTTTCAGAAATATCTATATTTAAGTCACCTAACAGATAGATATTAGGGATCGTCTTAAGGCTTTCCAATAAGTAGTCTAATGAGCTTTGAAAATTATTGATTGAGACAAATGAAGGCGATCTGTATATGCATACGAATACATGAGTCTGACCAATTTGAACAACTAAACAGTCAGCATCACGAAAATTAGGTTCATAAACAGTAATATTATTTAGGTTCTTTTTAACATAAACTATAACTCCACTGTTTTGATTAATATGGTTACAAGTGTTGTAGGTCGTATATTGATTAAGGTTTGGGATAGAACCGCATCCTTGTAGCCAACATTCTGTGAGTACTATTAAGTCATAATCAATTTTCGTCCTAGTAATGAATATACCAAATTCATCCAGGTTCCTGTTTACACTACGTATATTCTGACATATGACCTTAAGAGAGTGTGTTGAACTAAGCTCAATTTCATGAAAAGCACTAGGATCGTCCACCAAGTATGATTCCCCGACGCTAATATCCCGATCAACATTGTTAGTGACTTCTTCAATGTCATTTAACATTTTAGTATAATTCTATTTTTAATGTAGGTAAAACCAGAAAAAAAAACATATATACCAAGTTAAATACTTTAGGTGGGAGTTTACACTATTGCATGGTTTATGGGACGAAATGGTTATGTAAATCAGGGTTTACGGAGAGTGAAGAGTATTTTTGCAATGTTAAGTTTGTTAAGACGTAGGAAATAAATAGTATAGTGAAATAGTTAGTAGTACACATACAATAACATCAGCAATAATAAGTATATAATCTTATTAGTTTTTCTTAAGTTTGCAGGATTTCATAGAATCTATATTGAACTAGTAATCAGATAGCTTAATTAGTCTTCAAATTATTAATATCACCCTCGCTTCTTATTCGTATCTGATCGCAACCTTCTGCTTTTCGAAGAAAAATTCTGCCGAACGAGACCCAGCAGAAAGAGTAATCATTAAGTTTTGCAAACTCACGGGCTTGGAAATACAGACGGCGGTCGCTGTTAATTAAGTTCTCTGAGACATACACCGGTCTGGCCTGGCCTGCAATGCCTAGGCAGGAAGTATTGAACTTATTAGTCTGGTTTTCCTTGTTGTATTTCTTTATCGCCGTCAGGAACTTGTCTCTCATGAAGACTGTGGTGAAATCGGCTATAATAGGTTTAACGCTAGCCTTCGTATTGATTCTGTAGACGTCCTTAATCTCTGAAGTGTTCATATTGATCTTAAGCAGTTCCGCTGTTTTGTGGACGACGTCCTTCAGGTTTTCCTTGGTTTCCTTTCCAGTCTCCGGAATATTTCGAAGCTCCACACTTGTTCCCTTCGTAGAGCGCTCCAAAGACTCTAACCTACTCTCTAGTTGCTGGATCTTAATGCAATTCTGTTTCCTGTCTTCTTCTAAAGATTTGTTATCACTTATTGATTATATTTCTGCTCGTATGGGCTAAGTGTTAAGTGGACGTGCTTTACTTTGATTTTGGAAGGCGTTTGATAGGGTCAATAACGACATTTCGATTGCAAAACTTACTAACATATAGGCTTTGTCCCAGGTCTTCTACAGCTCCTTGTGGATTACCTACGTGATAGCCAGCAGTTTGTCAGGCTCGGCTTGTACGAGTCGCGGCCCTATCATACGCGTTCCGAGGTCATCCAAGGTTCCATACACTGGCCTTTGCTTTTATTGATAATGGTCAATGACCTATCGGCTATTGTATCACATGCAAAGAGCCTGTTCTATGCCAATGACTTAAAGCTCTTCACAGAAATTAAGTCTGAAGAAGATTGTTTAGCACTGCAATGCAACGCGGTTTACGAGTGGAGTATTCTTATGAAATCGACCAAAAGTAATTAGAAAGAAAAGAAAGAAAGAAAGAAAGAAAATATTTTTATTCACCTTAAAAACTACTACACAAATGTTATGGTACCTGCTAAATATTTATATATACATTTTCTTAATTGTGTGCGTAGCAGAGTCTGAGGCAAATATGGCCTCCACTCAGCGTTGTGCTGGATAAACACTGGTGTGTCTACCCAACGCTGGTTTTCAGTGGAGTCCAATGGCAAGCCAACGCCACGACCGCCGAGGGTGATACACTTCTAACGAAAAAGAAAAAAAATACAAAATAAATAAATACAAAAATTTTAAAATAGAAAATACAACTTAAACCTTAAACATACCTCTACATTCTCTATCTATCTGAGTAAGTTAAATTAAGTCTTAAAAATCATAGTTTTATTTATTAAAACTAAGGCTGACCTTGCCCCGCAATGACCTTTGACCGAATGTGGCACTCAATTAGTTTCGCGTATAAACTTAACAACGTAGACATTATGAGAAGTAACACAATACCTTTATTGTAAAAAATAATAATAATAAAGTTTGATAAATACGATCATGTGGCCTTGCTGGCGAAGGAGTTATTTAGGGGCCTAGAGTTCGTTCTTAGGCACGCTCGAGACTTTCGCAGTGACCATGTGGTTTGCTTGATCTATAGTGTACTCGTCCGAAACAAATTAAAAAGTAGTTATTGCGTGTGGCACCCGCATGAGAGCTCATATACCCTCTTGCTTGAAAAGGTTCAGAAGGCTTTTCTGAGGTTTTTATAAAAACGCCGTCACGGTTACTACCCCTACCTTTATCCCACGAAATTTCTTCTGAGCTGCCTGGGTACAACTTGCTGGAGGTGCGAAGTGCCTACGACCAACTCAAAACGGCCTGCATAATTTTCCGGGCAAGAAAGACGCTTTGAACTTGAACGATTAGCTGTGTCGATTCTTTGTCCCAAACAATAACCTTTGTATTCGGAAGCACAGATTGTTTGCCACACCACTGTCCAATGTCCCGCGCGCCCTCGCTGCACTCGACGTTCTTCTGCTACTTGTCCTGAGTGTGATTTGTTTGCGGATGGATGTACGAATATTTTGACAGAATTTTTGAAGTTCTGTAAGCGTGATATCTATGACTATTACTTTATTGTATTTTTGACATCGTTTTTTAATTGATATTTCTGTTATTACTTTTTATTTTATTTTCTTTATTGTAATTTCATGAATTATTTTGACTTATATTATTATTGATTATATTTTATATATTTAATTAATGTTATTGATGCAACCTTTATAATTAAAGTAAATAAATAAATACAAATACAAATTTTTGTGATAACCTAGGCCACAGTGAATAGTGTAAATACCTACTTGTAGGTATCTCAAACGTTATGGAATTTACGTTTCATAACGTTTCACCATAACTTTCCTCTGTTTCACCAAAACAACTTTTGTTTTTGGGTGGTGTAATTATAATCCTATTTTTGGGGTCGTAATTTTATTCTGCGTGCACATTTTTATGTAATATTTTCACCTCTGATATTTCATAAAAAATACGCATTCAGTTGTCATGCTTTATAACATAATAGTACAATTTACAAGGTTCTTTAATATTACTGAAACCCCTTCAGGAAGTGATATGAATCAAAACATAGTAAACCCCCAAGGGTAGGGGTATTGGGATTTGCCTTGTTTGTTCTTCTAGAACCACGTTTTCAGAATAAATTAATACGCATGATTTGATCCACAGAGACCTTGTTTTAAAGGTTTTATGTCATCACTGGGCCAATTTGTTTAGCAACGAAGAAAACACAATCAAAATTCAAGCTACTTTGTCAACCGATTCAAGATGGTCTGAATAAATACTCTAAATATAATTGAAAACCATCAAAGACAAAAAAGTAGATTAAAGATAAACAATAATACAGCCTTTGAATGCATATTAATAAAATAAACCTTGCTGAATTCGGGCGAATATACCATAGTTTAACCTAAGTATATTACCACAAAAAGACCAAGAAAAAGATGGCGAGACGACCTGGATGCAATCGAATCCAAATGGCCAGAGGTGGCAATGGACCGAGTGGCATGGAAAGAAAAAGGGGAGACCTTTGCCCAGCGGTGGGTCAGAATATTAATTAAAAAAATATATTAACACAAATAGATGCTACTTTGATCTATTTGTGTCAATATACCCAGGTTAAAAGAAATGTATATCTTTTTTATCTCATGGAGGTTTGTTTCGTAGGAATTTTGTTTTCAAAGGAAAAAATACTGTATTTTTTTACATTACAGCTTTCTGCAGTTACATCTTTTCACGACCTCTCAATAGTATACGGAAACAGCGAAAAACAGGCATGGGAGGTCCGAGCACACAAGGATGGAAAATTGAAGTTTGTTGAACGGAATGGACAGACATGGCTCCCTCAGGATCCTAACGTTACATTTGCATGTAATAATGTTAGAAATGCACAGGAGCCCTGTTATTTCACGGGTAAATTAACCCATCAAAAAGTATTATATTTCAAGTCAGCTTTTTCTTTCGTTAGAGCCAGCAGAGATGTGTATTTCAAGCAAAATAATTGCTTGCGGTTGATTTAATGAGATTTTGACTTTGACTTTGATAGTCAAAGTCAAAGTCAAAAATCAAATGTGGGAAAAAAGCCAAACTGAGGTATTAAGTGTTCATTATCTAGTGAACCCTTATACCTCGGTTTTCTCATGGATCATTTGATTAAAAATGAGGACTCGGCTGCATGGGCCGGTCCCTTTCTCCCTCCCTCCCTGCGTATTAAATAAAAACCAGTAAGTATCTAAGATACTGAAATGCACACCTTCCTTTCCTTACCTCTTTCGATGACGTAACGCAAGAGGTGTGGGGTCGATTCCCGCTGCGGGGAAAATGTATGAATGTTCCGCAGATATTATTTCCCGGTCTAGGTGTTGTGGTATCAAGGTACTCGTAGTTCCTCATATCCACGAAAAATGGAATTCTAGTGTTGGGTAAAGACTATGTTATGTGTTTATTAATTTACTTGATTTTGTGGTTTAAGGGTGTACTAAGAAAATTATATTTAAATTCAGGTATATTCCAGTGCGAGACAGGTTTGTATAGAAATAACTTAAGTTTGACGAAGTTCATGCCCAACAATTCCAATTTAAACAATATGTAGAGGCAATTAGTTTCTGCAGTTGACTGTACCTCCTTGGTTCCAATTTGATCGACTAAGTAGTTTACGTTACAGGTGATGTACGCGTGAACCAAAACCCCCAACTAGCATTGCTCCAAAATCTACTAATGCGCTATCACAACTTGATTGCGGAGAAGCTCTGTTGCATCATCAACCCGCACTGGGATGATGAGAGGTGCTACCAGGAAGCGAGGAAGATCCTCATTGCTATAGCACAGCGTATTACATATTATGAGTTTCTGAAAATTTTCCTTGGTGAGTAATACTTTCATTTTATACCTTTCTTTTTATTAATTTTTATAAAAAAATCGATACTCCCATTCGCCCCCATTCTCCCCTATATGTGTAAATCCAAAAACCCTGAAACATTTCACTATTTACTTATGATGAGTAGCAACAATTCAAATTTTTAAGTTGAAGCGTTAATTAATTCACGTATTTTGCTGTGCTTGTTATCTATTATTTTGGGGAAGCTAACCTGCAGCTAACTAACTGATCCTTCCGTCCCTAATACTAGAAATTGTTATGACTGAACATCATGGAAAAATAATTATTTTAAATAGTATTACCCCAGTTATTTCTTATGGATTCTTTATTCCGATTTATATTAGTAGCTGATTGTAATTCTAGGTAAAAAGAACGTTATAGAAGAAGGCTTAGCTTATCCAAATGCCGATGGATTTATTGACGATTACAACCCACATGTTGACCCGCAGATTCTCAATGAGCATGCCACAGTGGCTTATAGGAATTATCACACCGAAGTTGTTGGACGGCTGAAGTATGTATATATCTAAATATCTTACTTACGTGTGCGTAGTAAGATATATGTGGATGGTTATTGGTCAAACGAAAACTGAGCTGAGTTTGTTGCCTGATTCAGCTTGGATGCTAGGAATTGGAGTAAATTCATATAACAAGATTTTCTGATTGAAATCACTAGGATCATTTAGAGACGTCAACTACATGAATTGAAAATCTTGTTTTATATGAACTATTCAATAAGTCAATAGTGTGATTTCAATTGATTGAAATCACACTATTGACTTATTGAATAGCGACGCAAGGGCTAAACCGATTTCAATGAAAGATATTCTGTTTAGCGAAGCAGGCAAGCTTCTTTTATAATTTTAAACGTAAAATGTGCAAAATAACCACAATCGAGACATCCATCAGACATCACCGTGTTTTTATGAGACTGCATGCGACATTGCTGCATACTGAGTTGAGGATCGTACACTTTTATAAGTTAATCGATGGTGGCGATTGCCTTCTGTCAAATTCTGGACACAGATTGCTGACAGTGGCGTTTAGACAGTAACAGTGAAATAGTAGCAGAATAACATATGATACCCGTAAATAAAAATAAAAGAGAAGTAAGTAAAATCTTACACCTCTTTTTTAAATTTTAAATATATTTATCATCATTGATAAATATATTTATACAAAAACAAACACCCTGTATTTCATCATTGGGAATACAGGGTGTTTGTTTTTGTATACTTTTTGTTTAAAAGGTTTTGGCTTTAAATTTGTTCTGTGTTCTGTTTTAGTAAGAATCATTCTTACTGAAACAGAACACAGGAACTGGGAAAAATAATCTGCCACAATGAAACATCAATGTGACGGCTAATTAATTACTATAAAGAGTGCTTGGTGGTTTTAAAACATCACATTTATTTTGCCTTCATCTATCTGAAAAACAGTTCTTATCTTTTTGTTTTAATTTTAGCTAATGAGTGTAGTTTTGTAACAAAAAATATGATGACCTTTTCCTGGCAAAGATTCAAACTCTTAAATCTTAAGTTATATTTATCTGCTTTATACGAGTAGGTAAGTATACCTACATACAGTCTCAAGCGTTCTTATAAATCTTTGGTCTCACGGCACTAAAGTTTTGACATTTTGGACTTTGGACATTTTGACTATTGGACGAATATTCCCAACACGGACGAATATTATGCCCGTGTCATCATCATCATCAGTATCAATATCTTGTAAAAAGTCCACTGTTGGACCTAGTTTCCTAGCTGGACCAAGCTACCTTTGAGGTATTGCCAGTTGCGTAGTGTCAGAAGGCCCCCCATACCCGAGTATGGGGGGCCTTCTGATACTACGTCGTCGTCGTACCTAGTGGTTGTTAGTTTTTGCGAGCAATATGACTTGCACATTGCTACTAAATATGCTTATTCTGGAAATTTATACCGGTGACTTTCGTTCTTATAACTAGATTCCCAACATAAGCTTTGCCTCATAACAAAAACATTTCAATACAGGATGTTTTCGGAAAATCGACATCTTACTGGACAATTAAGACTCAGTGATTGGTTTGGCCGTCCATCCATCATTGAAAAATATGACAACTCCTGCACGCTGACCCGTGGAATGACCACTCAGAAACAAAACGCAGTAGACAGATTCTTTGATTCTGAAATCACACAATATTTCTTCAGGTAACATATTTTTCCACATCGTTATAAAGTAACTGTAATTGAAGACAAAGTTGAAAAGTCTCATGCGCCTGTATTTTTACCGGCATCCATTATGGGTGTCTACAAATCTTTTCAGTTAACATTCACATTGCGGATTTCTATGGAGTCAATGTGCTGTCAATGATTCAACGAAATAGGCATTAGGCTTCCAGCTACCAAATAGTTTCTTATTGAAAAAACTTTTGTGAATTCAGACCACTAAACGAGTCACTTGGCCAAGATTTGCGAGCGATCGATATACAACGATCCCGAGACCATGGCGTAGGATCTTACTCAGCAGCACTTATCGATTGCGGTCTCTCCCGCCCGAAATGCTTTAAGGACTTGGAGAAATATATCCCACGAAAGGTGAGTCCTGAATACTTTTTATGGCATAAATAAGGAATTATAACAAGAATACTATTGTCAACAAGGTGTCCCTGAAAATGTATACTATTCCGAGAAGGGATCATTCCACGTTAGCTTGAAGGATTTGGCTTTCGGTTATATTTAGGGTAAATTTTTAGGGTTCCTTAGACAATTGAGGGCCTACGACGCTACGTCAGTCTGTCAGGGCTATATCTTAATATAAGGTATCCCAATAATAACATAACATGAAGTTTTAGAAGTGGTATAGCTCTTTGTACCAGCATACCTATTTTTGCAGCCAAACATAACTTGCATTGCTGTGTTCCAGTTTTATTCATGTTCGCTGGTATGTTTTAGCACGTTAAGCTCCTGAAGCGAATCTACAAGTGTGTACACGATGTAGAGTTGGCGGTTGCTGCTCCTCTAGAGACTCTGGTGAATGATACACTAGCGGGACCAACCTTCCTATGCATCATGAAAAAACAATTCTATAGAACCAGAGTTGGAGACCGGTTCTTCTTCGAGAATGGAAAAACTGATGGAGCCTTTACTGCTGGTAAGTCACCATTATGATACATGGATAAATGTTCTTCAGATATTTTATTCTTTATTCCTTACAAAAGGCAAAATGAAATTTTGTTCGTAGTCTGGGTGTTATGCTACCATGGCAATTGAAGTTCCTAATACATTTAAATCTAGGGAATGTAAGTGTAGGTTCAGAACTACGTATGTTGAGTGTTTATTTATTATTTTTTTCTATATGAAAATACAAGTACTTCTTATTATTTGTAGCTCAAAAACCATATTATACAAACATTAATCTAATTCTAGGCAGTGCTGGATTATAAGAAGATTCCTCAGAATTAATACGAATGAGCAATTGAATAATAGCAAAACTTCTTTGATATCAGTTTCATCACGAAAATGTTTGCTCGGGTTTCACGATTGTCTTTCGATGTTTGAGCGAGTGACGTCAGCACACACAAGGCTTGTCAATCTGTTACTATTGAATTTCAACATGGCCGTATTTCCAATCCGTTTAACTAAAATCTCAAGTTTGATTAAAAATATAGTTTCACTTGGGCAATCAAATTTTGTTCTCACCCGCGCCACGTTAGGATTAAAATTTTAAAGAGATGGTACCGCTAAGCTGAACCTGAATGCATAAATAAAGTTTATCAGCTTAAGTAACAGCTGGTAGTGTAGTCGACATTTTGTTGTATTAACATTCCAGGTTACTGGGATGGAAGTTTATAATCTAGCTAATTGAGTTAGAAACAATTTTCTTAACTCAATTAGCTCGGTATTAAATATTCAATTAAAGTATCAAACTTTTACAGAGCAACTAAGATCTATCCGAAGAGGAGCTACGATGGCACGATTCCTCTGCGATACCAACAAAGGTGTAAAATTAATGCAGCCTTATGCATTTGAGAGGATTTCAAAAGAGTAAGTTGAATTTGCATGCTATGGAAAGAGCTCAGAGATGATATCAGAAACGAGGAAATGCGAAAGAAAACAAAGGTCACAGATATAGCTCTCAGAATAAGCAGAAATGGTAATGGGCAGGCCTCTTTGCTCGCAAAACCGTCACGATGGGGAATGACGCAGTGTGGGATGGCAAGATGGACTGATGACATTTTAAAGGAAGTCAGTGGTTAAAATTGGCCTAAGACTGATTATCATAACACTTTTTAGGAAAGGCTATGTTCAGCCGTGGACTGCTACAGGATGTTGATAATAATGATACAACAGCAGGATTAAGTGGTATTAGCCAGGTTACTAGCTTGTTTATCCGAAAAATGCTGGCAAGAATAGGTTCTCAAAAGGCGACCACGAATTGGACGACGTAGTGTCCATTGTGAAGTACTACTTATGCTTCTTCTACTCAGTCATAGATTCTTAGACTCAGTCTCAGTCAAAATGGGACAGGATATAAATCGGTACCTACCTGAATGAAAACTCCGGGAATTAATTCGGTGGTTACTGCTGTTATTGTTTTACTCTTTGGATTACGTTTATGAATATTAATTTGTTGACTTAGGAGGCTCTGGTTTCTTGACTTGTGATGTAAGAAACCAAACATAATATTTCATATTTCATATTTATTTTATTGCTGTCATGTACACAGTTTAGTATAGGTGTTTAAACAATACATAAGAAAGTAGGTAGGTACATGAACCCCGTTAGGGCGCTGCAACTTTGAGTTCGATTGTGTATGTTAACAAGTAACTGTTTTTTTTTAATCTGTTATTAAGAATGAAATATAATTTAATAGGTTGAAGAAATCATAAAAGTCACTTATAAAAACATAGGCAATCAAATTCAATCACAATCTAGTCAACAATGAAATACATAATTAGCACATAAAATTTCAAATTATCTGTATTGGTTTGGTATTATAAATGAAATTAAATAGAAATGTCAAATCAATCAAAACTAGTTAGGTGAGGCCAAGTCAAATATACTTATACTAAGGTAGATGCATAGGTAGGTCAGTCACATGAAACATCGGAAGGAGAAAAAGTCAAAGTTTGTCTACAATAAACTCTTCAACGGAGTAATAGCATTTTTTTATCAACAGATTTTTAAGTTTAGCAATGAACAGTTTATCTTTTTGTTCTGCTTTTAAAGTTTCGGGTATTTTATTGTATATTCTAATCAGTCTAAAATAAGGACTCTTACCAAATGTTTGAAGGTTCGAGGAAGGTAGAATTAATTTATTTTTATTGCGTCTGTTGTAGTTCGTATTGGTCTCTAAATTGGATTTAAAATAATTTCTATGTCTTCTTACAAATAATGATGCCTGGAGAATGTATATACATGGGAGGGTCAAAATTTCGTTCTTAATAAAATGCGGCTTACAGCTTTGTCGATTTCCTATGTTAACTAAAATTCTAATACATTTCTTTTGCGTTATAAATATCTGGTCAAATTCCACACTCTCACCCCACATAACTATGCAATAGTTAAAGGTTGAGAAAGCCTGGGCGTAGTAAGCAGCTAGCGCAGTTTTGTAATTTGTGTTCGATTTTAGGATACTTAACGCGTATGTAAATTGTGACAGTTTTGTTTTAATGTTTTGGATATGTTTTTTCCAGTTCAAGTGTGTGTCGAGTGTTAGTCCTAAGAGGTTATAGTGGTTTTGTTCTTCTATTTTTAGACTTTTTGTAAGTGTACTTAAATTTAGTTTGTCTTTTTTGTAGGTTTTAAATTGAACTATTTTGTTTTTTTTGTAATTTATTTCTAAATTATGTTCGCTGAGCCACTGTTCACAATTTTCAAGTGTTTTTGTGATAAGTTGGGTGTCGACATTCCGAGTGCTACTGAACAACAGTGATACATCGTCAGCGAAGAGTACGCATGTATTGTCAATTGTTTTAGGTAGGTCATTTATGTATGCTAGAAAAAGTGTACACCCGAGTACGCTTCCCTGGGGTATAGATGCATTTATAGTTAATACTTGAGATTGCACGACCCGTAATTCATATGAATCTATATCGTAGTGGTCTAGCTGCACGAACTGCTTTCTATTTTTGAGGTACGATTGAAACCATTTATATGTAGTTCCTCTTATTCCCAAGCCGTATAATTTCTGTAGCAGAATGTTGTGGTTCACTTTATCATACGCTTTGGTCATATCAAGGAACAGACCGATGGCATATTTCTTTTTATTAATAATTTCGTAGATTTTTTGTGTGTAATTGTAGGTAGCAAGCGACGTTGAGCGGTTTTTTCTGAAACCGTACTGGTTGTTGTCAAATAAGGTATATTTTTCCAAAAAGCTATTTACTCTGTTTGACATTGCCCGTTCGAAAATCTTTGAGATAGTAGATAGGAGTGCTATAGGTCTGTAGCTGCAAGGGTTTCGAGATGCATTACCTTTTTTTAATATAGGTCTTATTTTCGCAATTTTAAGTAAATCTGGAAAGGTGCCTTCGTTAAAAGATTGGTTGATGAGTTTTGTTATAGGTGCTGTTAATTCTAAAATGCAATGTTTTACGAGTATCGGAGGGATCTCGTCCATACCATAACTACGCTTATTACTCATTGCTCTGATTATGTAATGAACTTCTCGCTCGGAAACCGGTTTCAGATACATCGAGTTTGTGGAGGGCTTTAGTACCGGGCGGCCTCCCGGGCCACTCGCACCTCCGTCGCCATCCGAGTGGGGATCGCCGATGGATGCGAAGTAACTGTTAAATGCGTTCGCTACTGATGATGACGAGTTACTGTTAGTGGTGTTAGGCAGATCCAATGAAATGTTTTTAGGTGTGATCGATTGGTTTTTGGGGTTTGTAATGTTTTTTATCGTATTCCACATTATTTTTATTTTATTTTTTAATAACGATTTGTTTATGTGAATAACTTATCAAAACTAAGAAGCATGTGCTGTGTGGCTAGTTCGCGGAACCGGCTAGATCGACTGACCTAAAAATCATATCTAATGATAAGAAAGTCTTTGTCTTCCCCGAAAGGCAAACTCTCTTTCCTAAAATTGTTGTTATGAGCAACTAACTTCATTATCTTATCCGTTGATGAAGTTCAATGAAAAAACTGCATTTGAAATCCACAAATATAAAAACACATGTTAGACGTTAGGCGAGTCCCTAACGCAGGTCTCCGCTGTACGCTGCTGCGTGGGCTCATTGCTTTTCATTTTGCTTTTATAGGTACATCCCCGCGTGCGGGACACGCACTGGGTACCCGACTCAACTGTACATCCTACTCAATATTATAAACGTGAAAGTTTGTGAGGATGGATGTTTGTTACTCTTTCATGCAAAAAATACTGAACGGATTTTGATGAAACCTTACCGTAATATAGCTTATACATCAGAATAACATATAAGCTACTTTTTATCCGGGGCAGAAGCTAGTAGTATTATAATATCTATGATATTACTATCATGATGCGTTCGACCCGCGCCACGCAGCACGCGCCGCGTGACGGGCAGCCCTCGCCAAGCAGTGGTGCTCTTGAATTTAGCAAAAACAGACTTACGGCACGTAACACGCTCGTGGTTCCCGCTTATCGCTCCGGACAACCCAAGCAATAAATTTACTCGTCACTTTAAAATAAAAAGCCCAAATGAAACTGCTGTATTTATATCTTGCATAGCGCCATTTCAAACGCATTAGAAATGTTCTTGTTGTTCCAGTTTTCTCTTGAATGAGATCTAACTCTTCCTAATATTTTGGTGTCTCTACATGCGTTGTATTGCTGTTAGCAACATGCTCTAATAGATAGGTAACCACCGAGTTCGTTATTACCCTATAGATGACGCCACCGTTCCAAAATATAACCACGTAACACTATTTTTAATAATCTATGTAGACAAACAATCAAAGACAATGTTTTTCTTTTTTTTTACAGAAACGCATTGGTGCATTGCAATTGTCTACCACAAGTAGACCTGTCCTTGTGGAAAGAAAGCCTGTGAATAGCATAACAAATATATTATTACCTATTATTTTATTTTATTTATTCCTTATCGCATGGCAAAGCCTGGACTTTTTAGGACTGTACTGAGGCCGTGACAAACAGTAAGAGGTATTTTGTACCTATTTGTACCCAGATATAGGTAGGTATAATTTTTTTATACAACTTGCGTGACAAACTAGCATACGGCTTACTTGTTGTCGTATACCGGGCACTTTCACACCAGAGATATTACTCGCGCTCAGTCGACCCAGAGACATAACGGGTGAAAGTCTCATACGCCTGTAATTTCACCGGCACCCACACCCTTCAAACCAGAACACAGCAATCCAAATATTACAGCTTAGCAGCAGAAATAGGAACAGAAACATAATTCTTTAATGAGAATGAAAGACAGGAGGAAATCTTAAATTACTTAATTTATTAAATAAATAAATAATGCAGAACATTTTCACACAGCATCATCTAGCCCCTAACTAAGCAAAGCTTGTGTTATGGGAACTACATGGCTGATATACTACTTATATACACCTCAGACGACCTCTGTGGCGCAGTGGGCGAAGGTCCGCCTGGGACGCAGAAGGTTGCGGGTTCAATTCCCGCCACGAGACAAATGTTTGTATCTGCAAATATTTGTCTCAGGTCTGGGTGTTTTCTATGTATATTATGTATGTAGTTACAAAAAAAAATGTATATAAGTAGTATATCAGTCATGTAGTTCCCATAATACAAGCTCTGCTTAGTTTGGGGCTAGATGATGCTGTGTGAAAATGTCCAGCATTATTTATTATATTTATTATATACATATTTTTTTTTGTAAATAAATACGTATTTTACATAGAAAAAACCCAGACCTGATTAAGTGATAGCTATGGCTATTCTTTGAAGATATGCTCATGGAATGGATGCTGAGTTTTAATAATAATAATAAAATTATATTATTAGCTGTTGCCAGCGGTTTTGCACGTGTGGAGTCGTGCTTTTAATAAATCCAATACTCCCATACAAACTTTCACCCCCCATTTCCCCCCTTTAAATGTGAAGATCCAGAAACCTAGAAACAAGTCATTATTTATTTATTCGGGGTAGCTAAAATTCCAATTTTCAAGTTCCTATCTTAAAAAAACGATACTACCGTACAAGCTTTCACCCTCTCCCTTAAAATGTGAAAATACAAAAACCCTGAAACACTTAATTATTTATTTATGCTCAGTAGCTGTAATCCAAATTCATATTTCAAACTTTAAAGAACAAATATATGAGTTATCTACCACGACAGCGCGGTACATCTGAATGACAGCCAATTTAGACCAGCTTGGCTATACTGGCTTACCTCGGAGGGCGGACCCCACAAGGAATTTATACAATTTCAAGGTTTCAGAGTTGGCGTAAAAAAATATATTTTTCTCGTAAACGACCAAAAGCTTTAAATAACTGGGACACACTGAGATATCATACGGAGGGTCCGTTTTAAAGTGTGCATTCCAGTTAAATCTGAATGGTTCGCGGCATTCAGACTCTCCACGCATTATCGACTTTTCTGTTGCGAGCTCTATTATGTCAAACGCGGACATAATGGACATTTACGTAATGGGGCTGAGGTATTTGCCTAGAACCCCGGTCGTCTGACCGGACTTCTAGACAAATACGCTTAGTTTCCTTTCACGCTAACGTTTAAGGCGTCATGGAAAAACTTAGCAGCAGTCACGTGACATCACACAAGTTAATATTATTTCCATACAATTCAATGTCACAGGTGTTAACGCCAACAGAAAGTGGTTGTTGTCTAAGGGCCAACGCCTGCGAAAAGATGAAAATGTATGGAAATGACATTAGCTGTTGAAATGTCACTTGATGACTGCCAAGTTTTTACCTTGACGCATATGTACGTTAACGTGAAAGCTAAGCGTAAGGTATTTGTCTAGAAGCCCTGCTCGGACATACTGGACAGAGTAAATCTAATAAAATAAAAGGTTGTAAGACCTTTGGAATTGGAGACTTACGCGGAATTTGAAAACCTTGTAGAACTTACGGAGTTGAATAGCTGCCTGTGATTGGTTGCCATGCACTGTTTGCATTGGTGAATAGAAAGGCAGTGAAAATATCTATCCAGTGGTATTAAATGTTAAACCCGCAAAAAACCGACTTGATCGGTGTGGTTACCTAGCTGACGTTATTGTATCTACCTACTTAGGGATTAGGCGAGATGGACTCGCGCTAAAGTTTTATCTAACTCTGTACATTATGAAGAACCTACTCCGATTCATAAGTTTGCGAAGTTTTGATAAGGTACAGGAAGTGGGTTTCCTTTCGTTTAGTTCCCAAATACCTGCGTCTCATTAGTTTCTTTACACAACTTAAATATTTGTTGGCAATGCAGAGGGAATTGGGAACTTTCCAAAAACACTACGTTGTTATAATACTACTGCTGAAAGTTTGAAAGCTGGTTGCAATAATAAATTACTTGCAAAGTCGTTCCCAAGTCAACTGAACATGAAGTGCTTCTTACTAGGTACTTGATTATTTGGTCAAGGTTCCATTGTAAATAGCCTACTTGTTAATAAACAACAATTTTGTTGTCAATGCAAACGATTGTTAATAAACGATAATTTTGTTGTCAATCCATTATCAAAGTTTCTGCAGATATCTGGTGAAACTTTAAATTCATTATTTCTTACGTGGATATATATTTCATTATTCATTATTTCTTACGTGGTATAGATATCTGTTTCCACGTCAAAAAGAATGAATTTAAATTTATTGAACTCACACACGCATATAATACAAAGAAAGTACATGTCAAAGTAAGTACTATGTCCATTATCCAATACACAATGTAGGTACGAGTATATGTCGTAGCCACACTAATAATTGGTGGTCTCCTTTTTGGATTAGTAGGTAAACTTGCGTATCGTGCTAACTGATAAGAATTTCACTTCGAACCGACAGGTGCAGGTAGTTGTATTAGGACGTAACCCAAAACATCATATTATGTAGTTGGAGAGCTGATGACCAAAATGGCCAGGTAATTTAATCATCGATAAAACATAATAAAACTTATTAATCGTCTAAATAATGCGTGGGAAAATACTTAGGTACTGGTGGCCTAACTCTGAGTTGATAATATTATACTATTGTAATGAGTACCTAATGAGACGGTTTACTCCACCTTTTTCACTCAGGCAGAAAAACCTTCTTACTTGACATTTATTCATAGAAATTTGTCATTCAAAATAAGCTTAGTACAAGCGGGCATTCATATTTATGTATACCAAATACCACTTAGGTACCTAATACAACTAAGCATCTATTTATAGCATTTATTTTGTATTGTTAATAGTGTCTTAATAAATGAAATGTATAGTCCAATTAAGGCTGAGTTTCGTGCTAAATTAACGTTATTTTAGATCAAAAGTAGAACTCAATTAAGGTTTTATAGCATGACATATTGCAAAGTGGTATAACTCAAACTTTAAGTGAGTACTGTGACCTAACTCGTCGGCTGACCTACCAAATTAATTAGGTAGGATCGTTAGCAAGAAACACGAAAGGGCGAATCGTTACTTAGTTTTTATTATTAAGTTATGTGATGAGAAGCCTACTTTTTACCTAAATAATGTTCTGTTATTCCTCCAATTACCTTAGTATCTAGGTAATTTGGTCAGCTTATGTAGGATGTACCTACAATTATAAAATCAATTTACTGCAATTATAAAATATTTCCCAAACCAAAGGGTGCCGAAAGGGAACAAAATCAGGATAGACATGTATCCATAGGCTGCACACGATAGCTATTGTTAGTTTGTCTATACCTAGCTTTCTAAATATGTTCTAAGTTTTGGTGCTTTATATTTTCAATATATTTTTGGTTTTATCTCGTGAGACTGAGTATAGAAAAACTTTGTGTCTAAGGGTATTTTTCTTTGTGCAGGTAGTTTATAGCCTTTTTGAAATATTTTATATGCTCTCAATCTCAACACAATACAGGCTAATATTAAGTTATTCCCATTGTCCTCTCACAATTCAGTCCTAAGCCGAACAAAAGGGGAATGGATTTTTCCAATTGTTTCACCTCCAACAGTTTTGTCATTAATTTAAGGACATAAAATCGTTATGGGTTATGGTTAAGTTAATTCATAATTTGGAGATGCTGATTACAAAAATATCAATTTTGAAATCAGCATGCATCTGATGGGGACAACGAGAAATACCCCATCGTCTCCCTTGGGGGCAGCGGGAACAACTCTTAATGTTCTTTTTCTGAATTCAGAAAAAATTGAGCAATGAAATAGATAGATAGATAGATAACTCTTTATTGCATACACCAGGATAAAAAACACTTTACATAGGATCTTAAAACTAGATTGTGGTGATACAATGTGCGGCCTTATCGCTGAGAGCGATCTCTTCCAGGCAACCTTTGGATGGACTTGAATTAAAAGAATGTGAAGAGAGGTGGCGTAACTGCAATAAAAAAATAATAATTGCAGTAGGTAATAAAATAGATATTTAATAAATAATATAATGTGGTATAATGTATACCTATAAATAATACAGTAATATAATATATAACTACAAATGCAATGACTGGAGCTAAGAAAATGATAATACTTAGTTTACCGAATCTGCAAAGTACAGTTTAAAGACCTCACTTTTAAAAAAGGTAAGCGATTTTGCATGTCTAATGGATACAGGTAAGTCGTTCCATAGTCGGACCGCACGCACAGTGAAAGAGTTACTAAAGAAAGTGGAGTTGTGAAGTGGAGTCTTCAACTGAAGAGAATCTGAGGAGCGCAGGTTGCGAGGATTAGAGAGATGTAAGAATTCGAAGAGTTGCTTAAGGTAAGGTGGAGAAGAAGGAATGAATAATATATTGTACAAAAGTGTATAACACAGTATAAAGAAGGCTACTGACAAAGTGTTATTGTTGGCTAGTACCTACTAGCTAACTACTACTGACTTATGAGCGCTATTACCTACCCAGTTAGTAGCGTCCATAATAAGGCCTGCAGTATTAATGCTATAGACTGCTGGGATGAATCTGTCAGTATGCTGTCTCAGGTTTATATATCTAGATGGTGACACTTGGCAATGAGGTGATGGAATCCAGGAAGGGGCTCACGCACGGTCAAGCAGATGGTCATATCCAAGAGGTAATGTAACAAGCAACTCGAGTAGAGAAAGTGTATAGTAATCAGAGCAAGGAAGGACAGTAACTGTAAAACCAATTTAATTAAATAAAAATGTATGAATAAAGGTCAATTATAAATTCCCTTGGCCATTAGGTCGTCACCTGAAGGGTATAAAATTAGTTTAGCAATAAGCAAAGTTTGTACATTAGGGTTCGCGTCCCATAACTCTTGCAAGTTTTGTTTATATTAGTTTTAAGTTTTGGATTTTTTCTGTCACTGTGACAAACAAACCTATTTATTGAATCCCACATACAGTAAATACGTAGATATCTTTTCATATTCTTATCTCACAACTTTACGAGTGGTTAAATGAACTTATTTTTATTTCAACAATATCTAGCTGAAACTACTTATTACGATTAGTGAATGGTTAATGAAATAGTAATGCACTTTATTCAAATAATATCGTTAAATGATAAACTAATTAAGATAAAGTTTTTATGCATAACATTAGTGCAGAGAGTGTTCATAAAAATAAAACAAGTTGTACATGGAGTAGTGAGGTTTTTGGCATAAATAATGTGCTGGGCTATTTTATATACTTCTTTCTCATTACTTCTTGTATTCCAAAACATAAACGCAAATAAAATAAAATTACAAATTGAAACTGATGATCTCGTAAAACTAGTGAATGGAATAATGAAAACTGATATGTTTCAAAGCTTTGCATCAAAAATTGTTCAGAGATCTGAAAGCAAAACTGGTGCTTATAATAACCCGTATCATCCTGAAGATGACGCCGACATCAGTGAAAATAACACAGAAGAAAGTGCTAAGGATGATAAACATAAGTCAAAACATTCCCGACAAGATACAACAGAAAACTCTTTACCTGAATCTAAAATAGAGAAAGAAAATGAGAATTTCATTTTAGGCCAAGATGATAAAAGCGAAGATGAGTTGTCAGATTCTAATAAAGTACCTGTTGCAAATAATAAACTAAATATAAAAATAGACGACGCGAAAGAGTTATCAAGAAAACATTACGGTGATGAAAATCTCAATGATAAGCATAACTTTAGATTTATGCAAAAGAGATTTGAATTGAAAAATACATAGAATTTGAAAAATGCATAGTAGAGCGTACGTACATCTAAATTACTATAACGTCTATACAAAAGTTGATTTTAGCTCAATATTTTCTTGGTAATTATTTATATCCTTTTTGTTATCATTTGGTTAAGACTGTATAATACGTATAAAATTAAAGATATTAAAAAAACTAAAATGGAGATGGACAGGACGCATAGCGAAGGGAAAGGAGAAATGAGTAGAACGTTGATGAATTGGTGACCTAAATACAACAAATGGAACGGTGGGAGAGAACGAGCTAAAGGATATTGCAGGAAAAACATGGACACGGGTAGCGAGAAATAGAGAGGAGTGAAAGAGGTTGGAGGAGGCCTTTGCCAAACAGATTAAAGTGTCGATGGCATGTCAAATATTATATTAAGCACCTACCATGTAATTTAACTAAATAAAATTCTTAAAAACCGAACAAGTGCGAGTCTGACTCGCACCGAGGCTTCCGTACTAGCTTGTAAAGCACCAAACATTGCTCTATCGAAAATATAAGTCAGATTGAAAGACAAACTTAACTATGCAGTTGAAAAAATATTCAATCATAAATCGATATACGTCACGGTCAATTATAAAAAAAAGCATATGATATAACTACAAATTAACGATTTTTGGACTTTTTCCTTAATTTGTGCTGTGAGACCTTGCGTCTTGCCAAATTCTATGATTCTAGGTCACCGGAAAGTAGGAAGACCTATATTAGGTAATTGTTATTTGCGAGTATAAACATATTTCGCTAAAGGACCTACGTATTTGATATTAATTTCAACTTGATACCTGTACGCGTTCCTATATGATATACTAATAGGCATCCAGTTATTATATATTTGTATTAACCACAATAAATATCTACTCACAATTAAAATACCGCAGTAATAAAAACAAGGCAGGATTAAAGTTCTTAATTAGGAGTAGTCTTGTAAGGGCCGCCGAGAATACTCATTTAAAGGAAAATTTACTAAACAGACTAAGTAACCAGCGCAATTTGTCGTGGTGGATAGGTATTTTGTGGGAATCTTCTGCTGAGGTGAGATAATATTCTTTGTATCAATAACTTAACAATATTAATGACCCAAGAGGTAGGTACGAGAACGTAGATCTTAACTGTTTTAGTGTATTTTAGGAGTCTATTTGCAATCTGTTTTCAACGCGCATCGGAAGCAAACATTTGTGGCCCTCCGCACAATTGCGTAATAATGTAATAATGCTCATTGAGTATTATTGTGAGCACTGATACCGATAACAAACAAGTTATTTTTTGTTGTTGGTTGAATTTAACTTTGATTGATTAAAGATGTAGCTGGTAACATATAATATAAAAATAAAACCGGCTAGTTTTATATCCGGCTTTATTTATTTTTCCAAAATACAAAGCACCACAAATGAAATCACAATCCCAGTGGAAATGCCTGATATAGAAAAAATCGGACGATATCTCTAGAGGCGGCAAAACCATTGTGGGTGGGACCAGGATTCCGCACAGCACACGCTGGAGGAGTGCTCGGCGTGGTGCGTGGAGCGGCGGATCCTGGTCTCCAGTATCGGGCAGGACCTCTCTCTGCCAAGCGTAGCAGCGGCTATGCTGGTAGACGAGACGGCGTGGAGGGCGGTGGCCTCTTTCTGTGAGACCGTAATGGTTCGGAAAGAGGCCGCTGAGCGAGATCGGGAGAGGGCCGATCCCGGAGGAGGCAGCGGCGGGGCGCAGGCAACGGCCGCCCCTTATTTATTATAATATTTATAATAAGAAAATGAGGCTGATATTAAAATATGTTAAAGCTGATGTAAATTACGTTACAGAAAAGTACAGACAATTTAGGACTTATACAACCTCATTACAACTTGCAACTATATTCATTATCGCTCCATAACTTTATCAGCTTAATAAAAGTTTTCTGTCTCTATCCTTTGATTAGTGTTAGAAAAGGGCAGGGCTAGAGTTAGCGACCTGCTAAAGTTAGTGAGTGATAATAGTAAGAGGGTTAAGAATTAACAAGATAAATGCATAGGGACATTTAATTAAATAAAGCACTTTAGCATCAGCAAACTTATCTTTAAGTCTTCAGTAACAAAATTAAAAACAAAAAAGGTCGAAAAATAAAAGGTCTTGCAATTATGTTGTTAAATTACTCAGTTCTCAGTAGGAAAAATCTTAAATTAAAGCTGGTAAAAATTATCACGCTCGTACATTAAAAACTTTAAATAGGTTTCACTGTGAAATGGGGAAGTATCCCAAGAACGTAAATAAATCGCATTCTTAGGTCTCAGCACAAATCTTGAAGTGTCGCCAAACAATTTAAAACTTGTTTGGAGAAAGTGTGAATCACCATAAATTTCAGGGCCTTAACCTTGTAGGTAGATAATTACAACTGGCATGATGCCATGAAATAGATAGATAGGTAAGTATTTCATTTTGAGGATTTTTCCACATAAAAATGAATTGAAAATAAGTAATAATGTATTCGTACATTGTAATCATTTGAGCTTATCTACCGATTAGTTTAGGTTTTTATTCATTGAAATTACAAGGATCATATTTAAGAAACATCAAATAATAAGATGAACAACTTTAAAATTGAATTATGAAGTGTATTCACTTCACGTGGTACGTGAATTCATATACACAGTGAATCGGGTACAAGATGCTGAGCTGCTGCTGGTAATTTTATGCTTTAGATAGCAAAATCCTAACTATATACTTGATTTTTTTAAGCAGACAGGGCAATTCGACAAGCCAAAACAGTCTCAGCACATCTATAACTTCCGAGCTGAATAACTTCTACTTCATTGAACACTTAAGGTAATGGAGCATATAGCTTTAAGCATACGAAATAAAGGCAAACAATAGCCAGCGAACTGGACAACAGCCCAGAGGGTGTCTAACCGAAGAAGAATCAGCTGCCCACGTAGTCAAATACAACAAATATAAATATATTTATTTACCACTAAGTATGTTACAATTTTACTTCTCTGGTGGTCCCCGCACGAGGGCTAGCCTGTATCGCTAAAATTTTACAATTTACGTTATGACGTTAATACCATAACTTTTTATAATATGAAGCAAAAACAAATCTTTGTATAAACATCACTGAGTCAGATATCGCTTGCGTGGGATAATCCTGGAATTCGTGGGCGTAGCAACTCACCGCGTACAAATCCAAGTAGTAATCCAATACTAGGCAACCCAAGGTCACTCCGCAAAGCCTGCGAAGATCCCAGGAAACTTCTGTGTTTCGAGCGGAGTTGGGTTGGCTAAGTCACTAGCCAGTAACTCCCAAGCTCAATGAACCAATAAGAGTTTAAATACGGAAAAGGGAATCCACATACATACATACATACATACATACGATGCGATGGTGGTGAGTGTCACCAACGTAATGTAAATGCACAGACTGAACATACAAGGCAGTGCGCGCGAAAGTCTAAACTTCATGCAGCCCGATATTCGGTTACGCGAAATCACAACGGACAGTAAACCATCCCTTGGCTTACCAATAGATATTTGACTATGCAACGTCAAATATTTCAATAATAATAAAATCACACGAAAACATGCTTTTGTCGTAACCAGGTAAGTCAAAGTCAAAGTCAATAGGTTTTTATTCATTGAAATCACAAGGATCATAAAATGGCGAATACTGCTCTATTTAATTATAATGATCTTCAAATGCCTGCTTATAACTCATGTTTTGTGCTGCGCTTTTGTTTCGGATACAATAAGATTAATAAAACTTCAAGAACCTATTGTCTAGCTAGAAAACCTAACATAGTTGTAGGTGTGATGAAGGAAAACATCGTGAGGAAACTGCCCTAGAATTTGAAGGTTAGTTAGTGTTCCAATAAGCGAAGATGGGCTTGTTTAGACGTGTCTCTGACTACCCTTTACTTGGTATCCTCAAAGATCTACTCACTGAGTAGATCTTTGAGGGTGAGGGTTATGAGGGTGTCCATCATGTGAAATACAGTAGTGAGCGTTGTTGTTTTTTATTTTGATTAAAATCAGTGAACAAAATGACTGGAAAAGTTAATTAACAAAAAAGAATTTTATTTGAATCAAGGTATTTTGACAATAGGTATCTAAGTATTACGTATTTTGTTTTCAATTTTTTTTACTATTTTGTATTTGCATAATAACTAAGTATTTGTAGTTACATTTAATTAATTATTTTGCACATATCTGGTTATTATTGATCTTTAAAAATGTTCTCGTATTTGGCTATCAGGGAAACACAGTTAGCGTTCCCCTGATAAGCGAACAAATAAATTAAATAAACCTGATAGAAACCTGAATGTATTTGACATTCAGGTTTATAGCAGGTTTATTTCTCAGGTTTAACTAGTGAAAGACATTTTAAATAGTAGCTCCGAAAACTTCAATCCTCTTCCGTTATTTGTGGTTCACCTGATGCCCCAATTGTCCCGCATAAATTGTTTCGAACGATCTCAACGTACATTGTGAGGGGAAAATTCCTTTGACCTTTTTACTGTAGATACTGTTGCTTACTTTAATTTAGAGAAAAAAATGTCTTGACGTAACTTTCTGAGACGACACAGGAACACTTCATAATATTATATGAATATAAAAAATGCTTTGTGGGACCATACAGAGCGTAGAAGTTTTGAATAAAATGACAGGATTTATTTCGGATAATTGAATAAAAAATACTAGGTACGACAACCATTTTATTGAAAAAATATTTGACCTACAAAGCGTAAAGTTTTAAAAAAAATGACACCAATTATCCGAAATAATTTTTCGGATAATTGAATAAAAAATACAATGAACGACAACCATTTTATTGAAAAAATATTTGAGAGGTATATACAAATAGGTATTCACATTTTTTATGAACATAGGTAGTATTGTCTTAAATCTCTTGGTTATCTACATAAGTACTCCGAGTACCAATATGTCGATTTTTATTGAGAACAACTCGTTTCCTAGAGATCATTCTGGTTTTGTAATTTTTATATAAATAAAATAGTAACTGATACTAATACATTGGAAATTTAGGAGCCCAGATAGTAACAAACCAAAACATCAATACAAAAAAAACCGAAGACATAGATTTATTAGAAATATTACAAAATTATATCAAATGTTCAACAAGATGTTCAAATTATGACTGTTGTAATGAATTATAAGCGATCAAATTGTATTTATAACCTCATTTTCACTTCACCTCAAAATAGTCATAAATTCAACATCAATATCGTTTACAAAAATAATACTTCATCACGACGCTCCCATAGTGTAAAGCAACCCACATAGACCACATTCATATAATTTGCATTCTAATGATTTCTCAAATAACATAACCTTTGGTATTAATTAGTACCAAAGTCGTCGTCAAAGTGTCTGACTCGCCTTACATATAACCTATTTTAATAAAAAAAACCTGTTAATAGCAATGAAAATGTCATTCGGTGAGAGTAACAAAACGCCAATAATGCTAGATGATTCTGTGTGGAAAATGTCCATGAAACCACCTCAAACTTATTCACTAACTTTTAATAACTAAAACAGACATGCCAGTGGGAGGCTATGCATCTCATTAACATGTTCACATAGATAAACACTCATGCTCAATATAACAACATAACCTACACGTACCACTCAACAGTTACATTCATAATCTCTCAAGGCTTGAGTTAAAAATGCAAAACGCTATGTTGATTCACTGTAAAACACAATATATTCATAATTCAGTGATTTATGGCTTCCTGCCTCTCAACCGGAATACTGCACGAAGCACCTAGTTTCATTGTAAATAAATCTTATTAACCGAATAATTAGCCTTATTCTCGATTAATACGGCTAGATATTTAGGAGCCCAGGTTGGTGCTACGACAGACGCACAAGACCAGTACTTAATTAATTGAAAAATATACATTTATGAGGATTTTGCACGCTCGACGGCTATAAACAGTTGTTGAAATTACAAAAAACAAAACAAACAACCACACTAACAACTCTAATCCCCATGTTTCCGATCTAACTACTCCGATCCATACTGAGTACGCAGATCTGTGAGGATAACAAGTAGGGAGTAGTCAGAGACACATCCAAACCTTATATTAGACACATGTCCGCTTTTTTGCATAGGAGTTAGCATTCCACTCGACAAGTTGCAAACCCATCGCCGCTCATTGAAACACTAACCGATAGCAAATGCCTTAATTTTTTTTGTTCTTGGGCATGTCTATTTCCTCACTTTATTTTCCTTCACAATTTCGTACACTTATTACAACCAACGGTCAAAATGCTGATAAATATGTAAATGTTTTTTTCTTTGTTTTTTATTGATTACTAAAAATAAACAGTCATTTTTGTGTTAAATAGACTAATGATAAGATGATAAAATATGGCTTAATTTTTATCCAGACAAGATTGCGCGGCGTTTTACACAGAACGTCTTCAAAACACTAACTTATTATTTATTTATGTAGGTATATGTATTCATGTATGTATGTATGTATAAGTATATGTTTTATCTAATTATTCATCACTTTGTATGTTTGTATTGTCTATACACCACCGTCCTGTATCGTTCACTTAAATTCCTGTCCGTCCAAAGGTTGTCTGGAAGAGATCGCTTTAAGTGATAGGACCGCCCATTGTACTCCCGCGATTAGCTTGTATTTTGCTCCGTTTGAATTTGTAAGCAACATAATATTAAGTGGTGTACAATAAAGAGTTATCTATCTATCTATGTATGTATAAAATCTACTGTCACTTATCGTATTATAATTTATCGTCACACATGTGAGATGTCCTTATGTCATCCCCCTCGCCTGTGGGGTTCATTCGCACTACGTTTCCATTAGTCAGCAGCTCAGTCGCGTTCGAATGCTCTGTCAACAAATTAAAAATGAGTTTGGGTTCCACATTGTTATTGTTACAAATATAGCATCACCATACAATGATAATTGGACACCACACAAGGACTACCTCTGTGACGCAGTGGGCGAACGCCTGCCTGAGACGCAGAAGGTTGCGGGTTCGATTCCCGCTGCGGGACAAATGTTTGTATGATTAGCAAATGTTTGTCTCGTGTCTGGATGTTTTCTATGTATAATAAGTATGTATTTACAACAAAAAAATGTATATAAGTAGTATATCAGTCATGTAGTTCCCATAACACAAGCTCTGCTTACTTTGGGGCTAAATGATGCTGTGTGAAATATGTCCAGCATTATTTATTATTTTATTTTATAATTATAAAAAATTTGTAACCTTTTCGCAAAGGAATCTGAAGTTTAAAAAAAATATATAATTTTTGGGCTCATTTTGATTGAATTCAAAATGAGCCCTAACATTCTGAACCATAGAGCAAGAAGAGGCTACATTGATATTCTTATATATAAGTCTTCTCGTTATCCATACCGCAATGCTTGAAAACGAAAGTTTTCAATCAGTGCGTCCTACCCGTCATGACCTACGGAGCTGAGACGTGGACACTCACGATAAGGCTGGTCCACCAGTTCAAAGTCGCTCAGCGAGCTATGGAAAGAGCTATGCTCGGAGTCTCTCTGAAGGATAAGATTCGTAACGAATACATCCGTCAGAGAACCAAAGTTATAGATATAGCTCAACAAATTAGCAAGCTGAAGTGGCAGTGGGCCGGTCATATCTCGCGAAGAACCGATAACCGCTGGGGTAAACGTGTTCTTGAGTGGAGACCGCGACTCGGCAAACGTAGTGTAGGACGCCCTCTGGCCAGGTGGGATGACGATCTGCGAAAGACTGCAGGCAGATGCTGGATGCGGCAAGCTGAAGACAGGGCGCTATGGCGCTCATTAGGGGAGGCCTATGTCCAGCAGTGGACTGATATAGGCTGATGATGATGATGATGAAGTCTAATTATAAATAAATCAAAATTATTGGTTAAGTCGTTTCTATCAAGCTCGCAACTTTGAACTTTACATTGAATATATACCTATTCAACGTTGATTTTGGGGTGCTTGGGTTTATATTCACTAATGAAATTTAGCACTAAGGCCCATTTGCGTTAATGAATTTGGTCAACTGACCATAAAGTAGTCTTCTGCGCTGCCTGGAGGATATTAAACGAACCTTGAGTTTAGGTGAAAGAAATACACAGTCTCTTAAAATATATAGGATATTTTTAATGTCGACCATTAATAAACCGGAAATACTTAAATTGGTAGAATTAGGACAATCGGGGCGAAAATAACAGATTCCGAGACTTTCCCTGTTTAAAAAGAACTCGCTATCAGAAATTAATGAGCTCTTAAGTCTTTGTTAGTAGAACAGCAAATTACTGTTTTTTGGAAGTTTCGGGTTTAATGCGAAGGAAGCATTTTTATTTCTATCAAATTGTAGTAGGTATACATTTTCCGTTTTCATAACATTGAAGTTATATTGACATGCCCAAAATGTGCTCGTAAGTTCTTCAACAAAATTGGGCAGGTACGTCGGTCACCAGAGAGCGCATCAAAGCGCAGATCAACAAAGGCCTCATTAGTTACTTATTCTACTTAATAGAGTGAAATATGCCTGTCCAGTGTCACAGTCACTGCAGGCAAAATTGGCTAAGTGAACATCATCATAGTACCTACCGAAAATTGTATTGCGTACTTATAATAAACCTGTCTACGGAAGAATTCAACAAAACCAATATAAATGTAAAGTAAAAAAATTCTTAAAATGTACCTTTACAAGCCACAATCATAACTTCCTCGCATAATAAGGAATATGAAAAATGTTTGCTTTGTTTAGGCTGACGGGAATGGAAAAGGCCTTTTGTCTGCTTTATGGTTATGATATAATAGAGCATATCTCAGTCTAAGTGATCTTAAGGTCATTAAGATAGCGAGCTTTGACCAATTTCTTGAAACGACGAGAATCTCGGAAACTTTAAAGTAAGTACCTAAGCGTTGCCTGCCTAGTGCAGGCATGTAGTTACAACGATAATCTCATAAACCCCTCCTTCCTAATATTGGTTCAATCTAGCTAATCTATAAAGCGAGCTAGTGGCAGTATTTTCGTAATTTATCTGTTCTAGTTTCCATAATTTCTGGATATAATCACAGAACGTCTGTGACCCAAGGGCAAACAATGAATCTCGGTGCTAAATCTAAGATCAAAGCAACATTTGTAGGTAATCAAATAATTAGAGCTGTTGCAGTGAGTAATTAATGTAAGATGGTGCTAACTTTAGTCGATTGCTAACAAAATCAGAATCATAATACATTTATTAAGAAAGATGGGTAAATGCAAATATCACAAATTTCTAGCGTATGTCCACTATGTTACCAATTTATATTGATGTACAGTGATTTATTATCAAATATACAACCCATTATTTCATGCAATAGAAGAAGTCAATTATGTCATATACCCCGCTACTCCATTTAAGTATATCATAGAATACCCCATGTGCAGTGCAGTAGGTAATTTTCTCACATCGCGCCAAATTTGACTTGCAAATTCGAAGAAGGCATTTGAGAACTTCGCTCAACTTAAGCAATGCCGCTTGGAACACATCCACATTAACATAATATCGAGTCATTGAAAGCTTCATAAACTGTCATCATCATAGGCCTCATAGTCTAAATTATTTAAGTAAGTATCTAAATAACGTCTCTTTAGTGACCTCGAGTAGTATTGTTTACATTTATAGCACGTGAGAATCGAGGACAGAAGCTAGTAATCCACAGAATTTTTTGCCTTTGCCTTTGTCTTTTGTATGAGAACCTGGTCAAATAGAAGCGGTGGCGGTGGCGGTGGCGAACAAAGGAAAAGGGATGTCAAAGTTCGCGTGAATGTATTGATCGCCACCGCGTTAGTTTGACCGGGCCCTTAGTGTGTATTTTATTGTTTTATTAACTTATACTCGCATAGCTGAGGCAAAAATGATTTATGGTTGCCCAGTAAAGAGTAGTGAGGTAAAAAGTAATCATTATTTTGTTAATGGCGTGCGGTTTCGATTCCATAACAAATAACAAATGTTCGCATGTTCTGCAGATACTTGTTCCGGGTCTGGGTGTGGTGATACCACGGTACTCAGGGATTCATACTGTGGGGTTAGCACTAAGTGTGTGTCTGTTAACTGTTTATTTATTATATTGAATGGCAGTCTTGGATTTTAATTAGAATTATTTAAAGTCAAAAAAAATTTAGCCATTTTTCACACAGCACCATCTAGCCCCAAACTAAGCAGAGCTTGTATTATGCGAGCTACATGGCTGATATACTACTTTCATACTTTTTCTTAATACATACATAATATTATACATAGAAAACTCCCAGACCCGAGACAAATATTCAATACTATCAAATAGTTGAAAATCTTCAGTAGCTTTATCTACAGCGAATGCTTCTGTCTTTAATAACGAATGACAAGGCTTTACATATTTTTTTAGAAAAGGTAACATTTCTACTCTTATTAAGATGCCTAAATCCTAAATATGCTGCATCATCCATCTTAAAAGCCATCCGATTCCATTACAAGCCCCATAAATAAGGGCTCTAAACAGACAAGAGTACAAAATGAACGAGTGTAAAATATGAAAAGTCACGTACCGCGTTGTGGCGTGGAACGCGATAGGTTGCTGCGTCTCCTTGAATGTCATGTCCTGCTGAATGAGGACGCGTAGTGCCTTTGGCTGACTGAAATAGAATACTATAATTAATATCTCTTAGCTATATACTTCTTTCTTCATTATGTAGGTACTCATCATTAGCAACGTCTGTTAATTTACCATTATACGCTTTGCGGACGTTGCTGATGGTAAAAAGGTTTTAAAACGTCTCTGAGAGGAAACGTCATAAAAAGGGCGAATGACTGTAGTATTATTTATGAATAATTTTTTAATACAGCTATAAGCCATTACCTACAGAAATTGTAGGAGAACAACGCACATTTATTTTATGTACATAACACCCTATAGGATAATCATTATCATAATCATCATTTAGGTTTGGTATCATTTTACGACCACGTAAATCAATATTAGAATTTATATTTATATTATCATCAATATCAAAAATATCATTAGATATTTTATTGGGACACATTATGTATTCAAATAAATCAAAGGGAGTTAGTAACAGTATCGTCCAATGAACGTATATATTAGCAGTAAGACGCTATAAGGACCAAGATTTTGTAGAAAGAACACACATAAACAGAGATATTGCGGCAAAAGGATTCGTAAAATTCACAAATATAAACATTTTTTCAGCGGTTCATACTAATATTAGCTTTAACGCCTGTCAGAGCAAATATCAAGGGTAAAAGTTAGGGTAGTTGTAACTTTTACCCTTGATATTTGCATGAAGATAGCATGGTCCTCCAAATTGTTGTGGTAAAATACGCAAATGAAACAATAACTTAGAAAAGTAAAGTTTCAATAACTGGTAAAATAATCCACCAAGCAAAATCAGTACAGCATCACGTGAGTTACAACCAATGAGAACAGGAAACGTCAAACAGGAAACGTCAAGCGTTTGTCATGATTAATTGAATGACAGAATTGATGTAAGTCACTTACGCACTGACGTAATTATGAAACAACTGCCTACAATATTTTCAGCTATAACTCATCAACATACCAAACCAAACATTTGTTTTACTGGGAAAGTATATGCGGTTTATAATGATAGGTGTATACTATAGTAAACAAGAATAAATTAACACTTGACCGAAATTCACTATCAATGTAACGACCTCAATGTATTATAAGATTTATTACTGAAACACGCACGGCTCCTTTGTACAGGCAGCTATAAAGTAGATAAAAAAATTGACATTAGATGCTCTTTTTCTTCGGGTTTAACAAGGAATTGGTAACTTTAGATTGCAAATAGCTAAGTGCCAAGGCAGCTTTGGATTAAACTCGACGGGCAATGAAATATTTGGGTTATAACAATTCTGAATGTTCATTCATTTTTGTCGGTGACTTTACCATGTGCTCGGAGCACACGTTTACTCGGAGAACAAAATACAGCTTTATTTATTCAGTTACTTTGACCCTTTTTGTAAAAATGTATACATCATAATCATCATTATTTGGACACAACATTTCTGGACGCAAGCCTCAAAATAGTGCCATTATGGACGGTATCCAGTGACTTAGGATATCTTTAGGATATCATCCATCCACCCCGGATGGAGGGCCACTGCGTTTTACGTCTCATGGTCGCCATTCGAGAACCTTTCTTCCCTAGTGGTTTTTTTATAGCAAAAGCCTGACAAATCACCAATTTCTATGTAAAGTATACGAAATACGAATTTTAGCAAAATACATTCAAAAATTATAGTAAACTTTGATTATGCTTGCTATATTTGATATGGGTTTGTACTATAATGTTCAACAGACCGAAGTGTTTGTAAGTACAGTCGGTGTACTTTTAAACATTTCGCGGTTTGGTGCTTTGTAAACGGTTTTGTATTTATTCTAATTTCATTCCTTTGATGTCTTCAAGATCTTGCTCTCGAAATTGAAAACTTTGTTAAGTGGAATCACGTTTTCAAAAAGCACCTGATGCTTATTTACGATACTCATAACCTTCGAAACCTTTGAAATTGTGCCAATTGTGTACTTGTAATTGTAATTTTAGAATAACGTCAAACATCCTGTGCCCTCATAAACTGCAATTCATTTCGCAGTTTTGTAAGTTCAATGACACAAAGTATAGGTTCTGTAGACACATAAGTTATAAAATCAGTTACCTGAATATGATCTATTGTTTCCAAGTATCTTAAGGTCCGGAGTTTCGACTTTCGGGTTGGAACACCAGCATAATACTAACCGGAAGTAGATTCTAAATCTGTGGACAAACAAACAAAAATGAGTTACACGGTGGTTTGCGTTCCAAAAATGTGCTCGTCGAGCCAAATTAAAAGTTATTCAGTTAGTATTTAATAGGCCCTCAATGAGTAATACATTTATTCATACAACTATAAACAAGTAGATGCGAAGTATTTACATTAAGCTGCAGGAGAAAGAGCGCAAGAGGACTACTATGTACCTGTCATCATCGAAGTCTACCCCAACACCAAAAATTTAATGAAGATGCTCGACTTCAAAACATCAACAGCCTTCAGCTGACGCTACCGGCCACCCAGGGGGGATATGGTGGCAGACATAATGAAGAATAATAATTAATATTTTTTTCAAGCGTCCCTTGTATAAATGAGAAGAGAAAGAGCCTGTCGGTTGATTTTGTCCAATAGAAAATAACTCAACGACTCGAAATTGGTACCTGACTAGTTGACAATCCACAACCACATTGTTTTGAAACTATGATACTAGCACAATGAAGTGTAAATGCGCAATTAGCATTCACCAAAGTTGTAGATGTAGTTAAGTACCTTACCTTTACACTCAATCAGAATCCTGCCTTGAATAAACTTCTCCAAAGCCTCCAAACTTAGGAATATCTTTGTTAAACTTTCATCTTGATTAATAACTTTTAAAGATCTATAGGATATAAGTCGATGCTACAATGTATTGCTCATATTTGATTTTTATTCGGCGTATAACGGTCGATATTCTCGCAATGCATTTTTACGATATATGAACGGAAAGCTGTGTGGCTAACGCAATATCACAAAAACGCATTACAATAATTTTGACTGCTTTAACGCAGCTGTGTGGGGGAGTTTTCAAACAAAAGCAAGCAGTACTCACTTGTTACTCATCCAGTAGTAAATGAGAGGGTTGAACATGGAGTTCGCCATTGCCAGCCAGTAGAAGGCCAGGTAGATGTGCTGAGCGAAAGGCGCCGATGCCAGCGCCTGGTGATGATATACCAGCACGAAATACGCATGGTACGGCAACCAGCAGAGCGCGAATACCATTACCACCAGCACGAACATTCGGACCACCTGAAAACAATGTGCTTGCTACTTGCTTCTTATAGTAGACTAGCTTCTGCCCACGGCTTCGCCCGCGTAGTACCCGGATAAAAAGTAGCCTATGTGTTATTTCTTACGTATAAGCTTTATTACAGTAAAGTTTTATCAAAATACGTTCAGTAGTTTTTGCGTGAAAGAGTAACAAACATCCATTCTCACAAACTTTCACGTTTATACCTCTAATAGTAGTAGGATATATTTTGATAGTCATAAAAAAAGAAATCTTCCGAAAAACTGCAAGGCCATACGGGATTATTCAGATATATGGTCCAAAAGAGTGCCCAGCTCCTTGAGAAAAATATAAAAAACTTCGTCGACGCCATATACGCCTATATATGGCGTCAGGAGACCGTCACTATTTTAGCAACAAGAACCTAACATAAATTCTCATTAGAATCAGAATTGACAAGAATCTGAATAAAGGTATTAAAATTAAAAAAAAACTGTTAGTCGCATACTACATACAAAACTAATAAAATAATAGATGTATCTTCAGTATTTGGAAGTAAATTAATTCTTTATTAGACCACGACACATCGTTATTTTGCCGTCGTAATAATTACTTAAAAGTACATTTCGTCCTCACTTTGCATCTATCGGAACCTCCCCCGAAAATGAAAGCGTTTCTTTCAGTATATTCTTCCAATATCCGCTTTTAACTATACATTGATACCTTCAAATTACATTTATAATGGTTAAATCAATCCTCTATTCGAAAGTTTCGATGAAACTCTATTGAATTTCCACCCTTTGAAACTTTTCATAATAACATTGAGATTCGATATGACACAAAGTAATCCAGATTTTTTTCCGTAATTTCTGTCTTTCTTGTGACTTGAAGTCAATAAAATACTAATATGAAACTTAGTCGGTGCCTTCACCGATAGTGCCTACCTAAAATATTCTACGCGCAACTATACATTCATAAATGTATAGTTGCATGAGAAATGCGTTATTTCCTCTTCCGTGGAAAGAGATTACTCGAAGATGTTTCCAAAAGATTAAACTCAACCTTACAAGAATTCCATAAGGGCAAACATACTTTTTCATTCTCAACATTTTACCGGTGTTTTTTATCTTCCGAGCATCCTTAAAAGTGTTATTAATCTTACGTCTCCTAGCACATAATAAACTGTTGACTCGTATTAGTATGATATGAAAATGTTTTCTTTAAATGTAAAAGCGCGTCCGCATTAAGATTTGCCACTTTTATGCAAGGGCGTGACTTTCCTGCCACTTTTATGCAAGGGTCTTATTTGAATATTCCTACTGGCTTTATACCCTTTGAATAGAACTCTGGAAAACGGGTCGTGATGCTTTGTTCACTTTTTGTAATTTTTGTTCCTGTCAGCTTCGTAGTCTTGTAAATTACACGGAGTTATGATTTATTATTTTAAAACTCTGTGTTAACAATTAACTAGGGCTGCCATTTTGTTATTTTAGTACAAACATTAAATGTATCATTCTGTGAACAAAATATCCTACTATCCTATCCTACTAATATAATAAATGCGAAAGTCTGTGTGTGTGTGTGTGTGAATGTTTGTTACCACGTATCTCCGTAACTACTAAACGGATTTTGATGAAATTATAGATAGTTTAGGATCTGGAATAACACATAGGGTAATCTAATTTTTTCGAAAATCGACCCCTAAGGGGGTTAAATAGGGCGCTAATGTTTCTATGAAAAAAAAATGTTTGATTTGCTCAAAACTCTGTACAAATAAACTTTAAAGTAAATAATGAAACACGTATTTTTTATTTTTTCAAAACTACCCTTTGGGTGTGTGCAATTGAGTTCTAAACTTTGTATAAATTGTAATCCTTGGTTTGATTCATTCAAAAGTTGGTGGACATAGTTTGAAGCCTGGAGACGGTCATATGCTACTTTTACTTACATATACCACGCGGGCGAAGCCGAGGGCAACAACTAGTTGTTTATAAAAAAAACATTTTGTATTTTCGTATTATTTAGAGATATTGTTGGTATCACATCGTACATAGCAAAAAGTCTGTAACAGATAGACATACGCCTACGGGAAGCTCATAAGCCTATTAGTTTAGACAACTTCCTCCAAGAGACATTAGGTTTGTGACAGTTTAATAATGTGGGGTATTTGGTGACAAACAATTCTATCATTTTGACAAATATTGGCTACTTACTACGTAAATCAAAAATGCACCTGCTCATAAGACAACTTCTTGTTAAAACAAAAAGCTGCTGATGTTGTTTAGTCTTTACTGTTGTTCATTATACATATACCTAGGCCACTTCAAGCAGAAATTCAAACACAAAATGCCATGTAGTAGCTGAAAGCCACATTGCCGAGAAACAGTTTAAATTCTTTAAACTAGTTTAATTTAGTTAGAAGTTAGTTGGCTGCACAAGACAAATTCTAAAAAAGTCCTACTAGCTTTTACCTTAGAGACTAAAGTTGGCTTAGTCGCTTCGGATTGGCTGATCCACCGACCGAGAAGGACACACAACAAACGTGCTTTTAAATGAGTTTTTACCAATATCCATTGCAAACAAAAATAAATCGAAAACCTTGGGTCTAGGCAAACCTAACATAGGTTTTGAGACAGTACTTAATCACTTTTGTGACCCTAGTTGTTAAACAAATAAATAATATCTGAGGAAAAAACGTCATTAGTACACAATGACATAGTAGATACTTACTTAATTCTAAAATTCTATAAGATTTTCAGCTGTCTTGTAAATAACAACCAAAAAAGTGTTTTACAAGACCATATTGCTGATTAAAATAGAATGGATAAGTATCTACAGTCTTTTTGTCACTGACGAAGATAAATAGAAAGAACAGTGAAGCATAAAATTGAGCATGTGTCTATGCATTCACTCCATTTTAGGCAAGTAGGTATTATTTTATTTTGCCATTCGCATATCTGGAACATTGGTTGAAAAATATCTTGGTATTATCCATATGATCCGTTTTGATGATAAATGTATACATCGAGTTTGTGTAAGTAGATGTAATAATGTGAAATCTATATTTGTGGCAGAGTAGACAGAACAAAGATATTATCAAATGTTGTAGGACAGTGAACATGAAATAATGATAGCCCAATAAATACCAAATAAATCAATTTATTATTGTGTCAGATATTTTTTTCTACAGAACTGACAATTATTAGAGACATTATTGCGTCATCGTAGCGTTATATATTTTTTGCATGCGACTATATATATGGCTCTACCTACTATTAAATGAATAACTTAATTTCTATGCATAATATGTATATATTTGCAAAAAAGTATATTAAGTAGTATGCCAGTCATGTAGTTCCCATAATACAAGCTCTGCTTAGTTTGGGGCTAGATGATGCTGTGTGAAAAATATCCAGCAGTATTATTATTATTTATTATAAAATCTTCCATAGTTTGTTCACATTATTATTATGTTTTTGATTTATCTATTTCTTAATATTACTAAGATGGAAGCATTCCTAAAATGTAGGCTGCATTGCCATACTAAATGGTTACGCTTTATATTATTCATTATAAAAAATAAATATTATAGAGTTTTGTGATAATTAAACAGATACTCGAAATACTTATATGTATTTTTAAAGCACCCCGGAACAGGCTAAGAATACGCTAAGATATTAGGTATGCTAATTTATGTTTTGCTCACAACTGACTTTTAACTAACTTGTAGCACACGTACTATACAAGCTACTATACAAGCTGCTAATTGTGTAGATAATTATTTGATATAGTTTGAATATCAAGATAAAAGCCATACTGCCAGATATGATTCCTACTGCGTACCAAACCGGTGCGTAATTAGGGATGGCAATTTGAGTTGTGATCTAATTAATTACGATCTGTGCTTTCAAAAGATTAATTTGAATTGATGCTTTTTGAATATCATTGATCCTACTTCCTAATAATATCATTAAAGAGACACTTAGATGTTCAGATATTTGGAATAAGTGTAGTTTGCGACCTGGAACACATAGGCTACTTTTTATCTTGGTACCACAGGGGCAAAGCCCTGGACAGAAGCTAGGTTATAATAATTGATAGAAGTGATGTCAGCAAAGTAAGCATTGCATCCGTTCATAGAGGTTTCCATAGCATGAGAACGACCTAGTTGTGATTTTTTTAATGTGTAGGTATATTATTCATATTTCCTCTGTTCATATTCAAATCATTTAATGATTATTGATATCATAGTTGGAGATAAATCCTTTAAATCCGTCTGTCTGTTTTCAGGTCAGTAAATTTTGCTCTGAGCTTTCAAATGAAATCCCTTGAATCAAAAGTATCCAAGTGGTTCTTTCTTGCATGTTTATTTTATAATCTTCGTTAGTTTAAAACAGTAAAAAATATATGATTTGACACATCAAGGGTCCTGTTTTTGCCATTTGGTTTCTAAACCCTAAATACAACTGTTTTATTCTTTACTGTAGGTACCTCTCTATGTGGTTTTATTGACATCTGTAATATCAATTGTGCCTTTATTAAAATCCAATATCCGCTGGAGGAATAGGAGCTCAGATATCACTTGATCGAATGTTAATAACACTATTGAATAACCATATGATCGTAATTTTTGCAGCGTCGTTTACAGTAAATAATATACTGTTGAATGAAATCACACAGCTGAAGGTAATTACCTCGACAGTAGGAAATGAGACACAAACGATATTCTAATACACAGGAAAGACAGGAAGAGAGCTGTGGGACTTTGGAAGGTACGTTGAAAAGGTACTCTGCATTTGAACGTTAGGACATTTACCGGAGCAGTTACGATCAATAATTAATACTGGAACGGCAAGAATGGTATCGACCGATGAGCCGTTTCGGTACGTAGTAGTATTTTAAGAACAAATTTTGAAAAAACTTTCGCTGGAGTAGATATATGGGCGAAAAGATTTATCACTTCATGTGAGTCAGCAGCCTAAATATAAGTTCCTCTGCACTACCTATTTCTAGACGTCTAAGCTGCTAAGTAACAAGTGACAAGTATTTTACAGGTGGCCACACTAAAGGCGAATTGGGAGCTAGGCGTCTAGGTACGACTAGCTTGGGTGACCGCACTGCGTGCATCTAGATAGGTGGCTTGCTTCGAGTCGCTAGGCACCTATATTGGTGCCTTTCGAGAGAAAAGTAAGAAAACAGACAATTGTATTTTACAACGCGAGACGCGGAGCCAGCGGCTTTGACCTGATTTGCCTAGTTTGAAATTAAGGTGCAGACAGGTACGGAACTAGCTTGATGTGCGAGAGTTTCGAACTCAAAATCTTATATCAAATTTAAAGCTTAATATCAACATACGCATACCCGTGCCGATAACGACACCGCCTTGTTAAAAAAAGCTAGATAAAAACACTTTTTTTTTTCTTTTGAAAAAAATGTCAGTTGTGTAATATCGGAGATTTATTTCGCTTGTGGTAACTTTTGGATTGTTTTTATAGAGAATATTTTATAGAATCATGTTTTGAAAACATCAAGATTCTTAGTCATGATTATTTATAGCATTATGTTTTTCTTATATCTACAAACTAAACCGATTATATATTTTTTTTGATAAACATATTTTCAGCTTCAGCCCCTTAAAATTAAATAAACCGCAAAAACCTACCTTTCGTTTGGCTCTGACAACTTGCATCTGATGATGAGTGCACTCGCCGATTGCACGCCCCCGGAGCGCATTGCTCATCTGAGCGTACGCCCACACCATCACAAGCATCGGAGCGACGTACGTCACACCCAGGAACACGAGGTTGTAGCTGCAACAGATTCATATGCAAAATATTTACGAATAAAAACGTGGTTACGTTAAATAGTACGAATACTGGTGTTAACTCAATGATCTGCTACAATATTTCAAGGAGCCTCGTATAAAGAGCCGAGTGGACAGTAAGATAGGGGAATCGAAGGCGGCTAAATGAGATGAAAACTATTGAAAACGGGCGTTTCAATTTTTACTATTCCTGAAGAAGCCGGCATTCAGTGGTTCTTTCAACACGCATCCCTTACATAAATATACCTCAATCTGGCTAGATCATGTGATGATCAATAATGTTAATACTTACTATGTACTTTGCCTGTGGGGTGTGATTCTAAACTACTGTTTACGGAAATTACACTAATTTACTGATCGATTTAATGAGGAATCGGTACTTACAGGCACCTTAAACAAGCCACTATCGGGTTTATTAGGTGTACTTAGCATAATTATGTAACAGCAAATGTTAATATCAATGAATTAAAAAAGTAGGAGACCTAACGCAGGGTGACTAACCTTAACCTTAGTTTTCAATAAAATTATAGTCGTAGCTCGAATACGTTGAGTTTTTCCTTGAAAAAACATCAAATTTTATGGGTTTTCATAGCATAACGAGACGCCATTACTTATGTTTTTAAATGGAACCCACCCTATAAGACAGAATCAGTGACACGACGAACGACTGGACGAATACTATGTATATAAAAAATGTGCATGTACATAGTGCCGTTAGCTTAAAAGTTATCAGTGAATTTAAAGTATAATGATAGCAGACAATTTTTTGCATGACTGATCACGTAGTAACATTAAAATAAGTGGTGGAACAAGTGGCATAAGTTTATTTCTATAGAAAATCTTCTGTGATGATGATTGAAAGCAGATTATGAGTAGTACCTAAGTTGTAACATTAGTTTATACAATCCGTGCCTTAGCCATTTCTAAGATAAATGGTAACAAACAAAGTGCTGCGATACATAAGTTCTAACTTTCAAAATAGACTACTAGATGGTTGCTTTCGATTACATGTTAGGAGAGATAACTCACCAATAGTCGGCTCTCGACGTGGGGTAGCTTCCGTCCGGCCATTTTATGAAACATATCTCCCTTTCTCCGTTAATATACCTACAACAATAAAAACATCACGTCAAGTTTGAAATTTAAATGTTAAGCTTACAGACAAAGGTCTGTTGGAACAGCAAGAACAAAATGTTTTGTTAAGTGATACTCGTAATACAATAGAACAGAAACAGCACAAAACGTACACACTGTTTTAATATTAACCAGCAAAATACCACGTAGTTTTCCCTTAATTCAGGCATAAGCAGCTTTCAAGTTAAATCTGGGGTAAACCTGTGCCTATTAAATATTTTACTGTGCACATTTTTAAGTAAAGGAATTATAATTCGCAACGAACAAACTATTTTTGGGAATAGAGACATTTCTCCTTTTTTGTGTCAATACCATTTACCTCTGTTACCTAAATTGGACAATCGACTGTTTCTTGGGAGCGTAGAAGGTTACTAATGTGAAGCGTGTACGCTATTTTCCTCGATAATACATGAACACTTTAACTTTATAACCTACGTTTAATTTTATATTCTCACGCAATGTTTTTTTACCCTAATTAGCGTATTGTTAACAAAGTAACAAAACATACCTAACCTTGTTACACTCGATGATTTATTTTGTTTACAAGGTTCCTCCAAATCTACAACAAACAACTTTGTTTCAAATCTACAACAAACAAATTCCCGTTTTTACAATATGAAAAGTCAAGTTCGCGATAGTTTTTGGAATAAAACTTTGTTCTGATTTCTAGAAACTATCAAGTTAAATTGTTGTTTAAGGGTCGTCATAGACATACAATTTTCACCCCATCTAGTAAGAAAATAATAGTAACGGAAGGTCAGATTTCAATACAGGTAAACATGCTATCAGAGTGCATCGCCCCATCGCGTCTCATCGAGCCAAAATTGTATGTCTGTGGCGATTCACCCGTTTTTCATTATACTTTTAGCGGACCGGGGCATAATGGCATATCTGTGACCACCCTTAGATTAACACATCGCTTAACAAGTATAATATCAAACTTTAAAACTCAATAATTGTAACAAGGTTCTTGAATATCTATGACGAATAACTTTAGTTTAATCTTCTAAAATCCCTCTAGATTTAGTGTTTCTATTATGTTACTGTACCTACTGTTGGAAAATTAGTTCATAGTGTTTTTCTTTTCGTTTTGAGTAGTTGGTATATGTCAGACAAGGTACAAATTAGAGCTAGGAGGAATTATGGATGACATGTTGTGCAAAATGTTTAGACGTCTCTTACGAAATGAAAACTCGAGTCTTTTAAAATAATCATCAGAATGAATCGTAATCTAGATTTTGTTATTTATGTATGTAATGCTTGCTAAAAATTGTAGTGACATGAGTCGGTTGTAATTTATTCAAATTATTCATAAATGCCTTTATGATATGCCTTTGTAAATGTATCAATCTAATCTCTATTCAATATTTATTCATAAAATTGTAGTAATTGTGTTACTCACTGCTTCTTATAAGTGTCGGAGTAGAGAAGACTGGGTAGAGAGAGCAATGCGCCCGCGCACCACACAGTGAACAGAGCTGCGCGGGCCATCGTGTGACTCAGCCTGTGTTGTAAAGGCTTGACTATAGCTACGTACCTGATGACAAAAACAAAATATATTTATGAAAAAAAAAATACTTATTTTTGGACCACCTCCTCGAAAAAAACGTTCGAGAATAATCCTCCTATTTATATTCACTCCATAACTTTATCAGCTCCATAATTCTATCCCTGTCTCAATCCAACTCCAAACAAAATATAGAGTCGGACATACCTTTTTTGAGCACCTGGAAATTATTATAAAGGTTTTATATTATACCGCCGTCTATTGACAACTGCAAAACCATGATTCAGCGCAAACACCACAAAAGGCAGCTCATTCCGCACAAAAACAATAGATCAAAGAGTAAAGTTAATACAAATAAAAAACATTCAGACAAACTCCCTGTGGTACCTTACCTAACCCTATAGTACCTACGAAGTGCATGAGAATTATTCATAGTGTGTGGGAGGCCTTCCTACTCAGCTCGTCCGGTTCGTGGTTGCTATTCGAGAATCTTTATTCTCCCGCATTATCGATTCTGCGATATAAATTGAAAGCCCATTGCTAATTCTGTGAGTTATGTCGATGACGTTAGTTCTTCTACGGATTTCCTATTATTTTATCAAGTAGCGAAACTCCGGGCTCTTCCTTTTTTTCTAGATATCGAGCTTAGTAGGCCGTATTTAAAGTTAATGTCACCTCTTCACACTACTTATTGATTATAGGATGTTGTGGTCTCCTATTTGGACTACCTACTAAAGCCTCCACTTTAGTAGGTGATTGTGTTTCAACTCTTTGACACACAAACATCCTAAAGTCCTTATAACCAACTAGCTTCTGCCCATGGCTTTGCCAGGGTGGTACCCAGATAAAAAATAGCCTATGTGATATACTAATGTATAAGCTATATTACTGTAAAGTTGCATTAAAATCCGTTCAGTAGTTTTTGCGTGCAAGAGTAACAAACATCCATCCTCACAAACTTTCGCGTTCATAATAGTAAATATTATATAGTAGGATAGTAGGATTGATTTTTTGTCAACGATAATGGTCTTTCTGCTAAGTAACAATGAGGTGACTCATGTTGTGAAAAATCTACACTGAGAAAAACATACTGAAGCTTTTTCAAAAGAAACCTCTTTTGTTATGAAACACTATTCTCAAAATAAATAAAAGCGTTTGGGAATAGACGTCATACATTTCACTGGATTCCAAATAAAAGAGATTAAAGTGAAATACGAAAAGTTGGGTAAAAATGGGTGGGTTCTTGTTTTACGACCCCTTTACAAGGTCGGGTGGTCAGAGACCCTTTACAAGGTGTTCCAGAAAATGTACACTGTAAATTTTCATTTTATTACCATTCTACACATAGGTAATAGCTTTTTTCAAACCAAGTACGATAGTTAGAGATAATTATTATCATTTCATATTAAAAAAAACTTGGAATCAGCTATTTTTCATACTAGTAAACATGTCCACTTTTTTGGGAAAAATCCTTTTTGGATTAGTGCTATAACCTCAAAAAAACTGTTTTTTTTATATTCAGTAGGTTCCTACGTCTGAGGTTTTCTAGGATCGTAGCATTTCAAACTGTTTCTCTACTTAGGTTTTCCTAATATTCCGTCCTCTAAGAGTGGCGCGGTAATATGCGACAGCGACCGCCAACATATTCAACAGAACGCAGAAAGTCGTAAAACGATTGATGACTCTTTATCAAGCCGCCGCGCCGTTTTTACACCGCACGCCATGACATACTTTTACATTCTTACAGCAAGGACTTATCCTTAAGCCTGATTGAATAAGTTAGTTTTTTTAAACTCTTAAAAAAAACTACTCGTTAACCTTGTGTCTAGTAAGCTAAGTAGATTTTATGACTTGAAAAATTATAATTGATCCGATTTTGATCACCCCACTATGCATATACCTACTATCGTAACCTACGTTGGACCTATGTAGGTACTTAATTTTACAATATCTGTGGTTTTACTTTACGACTTCAGTCAAGTCATCCCATCAGTCTAACCGGACTGAGCTTTCCCGGATTACCGTCCTACTAATCCTCCCGTTGTTTGTGAGACTGGCATAATAGTCCCTAATTTCTGATACTACAAAAATGCCGGTCACTTTTCAAACATAGGGTCGGGGTTGTAAGAAACAACTAGTTTAAATAAATAAATGAGAAGCTAAGAGAAGATCAGGATTTTACCAAAGTAGTTTATTGGGACAACCCAATTACTTTATGTACCCAAGTGACTTTTTGTGATTTAAAGTACAGATTCCCCGGGTTATAATATATCTGCAGTCATAAGTGGATAACGTTTAATTTTTTTATGAAAATCTGTCAAACCTTTGATGGTTTTCAAGGAAAAACGAGATGTTGTTCGGTGATTGGAATCCGGGGCAAGTATAATGTTAGTACTTATGTGGGTAATAATTATTATGTGATTGTTCTGTATCAATATTTAATTCTAATATTGATCTCTAAACACGGTCTCATAATAAGATAAGCCTGGTTTTTGAAGCTATTGAAACAATAGGCCATATTCAAGCTTACGTGACGTTAGGACTGAATTTCAAAACAACTTGTTTCGATACACCTGAATCCCAAAAAAACCTTTTCCCAAAATGTCTGAAAGCCAAAATGACTGAATACTGTTATGTCCGAAAAGTTGAATGACAGATTTATGTATATTGCCTTAATTACCTTATACCTAGGTCACGTCAGAACATCTCAGATTGCATTTATTGCCAACAAAAGATTGGAAATAATATTAAATAACTTGGTCTAGCCTTTTTAAATATGTATTGAAGGCATCTCAACATCAAATTATTATAAGTTTAACGGGTCTTTATCGCGTTTACCTTTTTTATTATTTTCCCGACGTTTCAACTGTATTGCAACAGCCGTGGTCACGGGATGACTGGAGTATACGGAGCTACCGTCGAGAAATAAAGGCAGTAGCCGCAACTACCCTCATTTCATCTTCAGAATCAGAAAAGTCCATGTTCACATTACGGCACACTACACTAACCGTATCACCGCACTGCACAATTGGATCGCGACACGAACACCTGTTTATCACGGGATTCCAGGACGCAGAGAGTCTATAGCCGTCTTCACGATTAAAATTTGGGTGCTTCTTTATTTCAATCGCTTCACGAACCATTCTCTTACAATATTGGCGTTCACTGGATAGCACCTTAGGGTCATGAAGCTCGATCCAATGGTTTGGTCCTGAGTCCACAAGGTGCTCCGCTATGGCCGACTTGTTTATCTGGCGATTTTTGACAGCTGCAATATGCTCTTTGACCCTTTCAGCAATTGTCCGCTTCGTTTGCCCGATGTAAGCACGGCCACAGCTACAGTCTATTTTATAAACACCTGGCATTTGCAGAGGTACCACGTCCTTTGGTGTTCGAAGCTGCTTAGCCACTTTTGAGTGCGGAGGTACCACTTTTGAGTGGTGTGGCCATGGGTAGCCCGGTGGCTCCGGTGTTGGCTAACATCTGGATGGAACATTTCGAAGGACTTTTGGATTTATCAGCTAGCGGTATAAAGTTGTGGAAACGATACGTAGATGATGTTTTCTGCATAATGAAGGGTAGTAAACGGGAAGTGGAACAATTTACATTGATTTTAAACTCCATTCACCCAAAGATCCGGTTCACTTATGAAATGGAGAGTAACAGGACATTATCTTTTCTCGATGTCAAGGTGATGGTGAAAACAGATGGGTGTTTAGCGCACTCAGTTTATAGAAAACCAACACACACTGACAGGTATTTGAACGCCGCCTCACACCACCATCCTCGTCATTTACAATCTGTTGTTGCTTCATTGACGAACAGAGCTTACGATCTGTGTGACCCTGAACATCTCGAGAGTGAATTAGTACATGTTCAGGAGGTTCTGAAAGCGAGCGGATATGTAGGTAAACATCAGCAGTCGAAACGCACGTGCAGAGGAAAACAACCTGATGTTAGTAGACAGCCCACGTTCCTGCCTTATTTGAAGGGGGTGACGGATAAGATTGGTAACATCTTGAAGAGGTTTTCAATCAAGTCAGTTTTCATTCCGCACTCAAAAGTGGCTAAGCAGCTTCGAACACCAAAGGACGTGGTACCTCTGCAAATGCCAGGTGTTTATAAAATAGACTGTAGCTGTGGCCGTGCTTACATCGGGCAAACGAAGCGGACAATTGCTGAAAGGGTCAAAGAGCATATTGCAGCTGTCAAAAATCGCCAGATAAACAAGTCGGCCATAGCGGAGCACCTTGTGGACTCAGGACCAAACCATTGGATCGAGCTTCATGACCCTAAGGTGCTATCCAGTGAACGCCAATATTGTAAGAGAATGGTTCGTGAAGCGATTGAAATAAAGAAGCACCCAAATTTTAATCGTGAAGACGGCTATAGACTCTCTGCGTCCGGGAATCCCGTGATAAACAGGTGTTCGTGTCGCGATCCAATTGTGCAGTGCGGTGATACGGTTAGTGTAGTGTGCCGTAATGTGAACATGGACTTTTCTGATTCTGAAGATGAAATGAGGGTAGTTGCGGCTACTGCCTTTATTTCTCGACGGTAGCTCCGTATACTCCAGTCATCCCGTGACCACGGCTGTTGCAATACAGTTGAAACGTCGGGAAAATAATAAAAAAGGTAAACGCGATAAAGACCCGTTAAAATTATAATAATTATGTTATCTAATCGCGAAAGTTTGAAAAATACTATCTCAACATCAAATTTAAGTATTTAAAAAGCTTTGTTCATTGAAGTTTTATGTAACCACTTTCAATTACTTCAAAGAACTTTCGGCCATTCCGTTTTGGACCCCTTTTCTGTTCATAGTCATAAATATCCCTACTATAAAATTCCGTGCTAAAACACTTGAGAATTTGCATTGCCTGCAATTTTTGAAACCTTGTTCTAGGTAATATTAATTACTACTAAAATATCAAAATACACGAAGGTACTTATCATTGTCAGTTGATAATGATACAATGTTTTTAAACAAGATATCAAGATGAACTTTATGACCTAATTGTTTTACTATAAGACTTTTGTTGGTAATTTTATTTTTGGAACTTTTTTACCTACCTACTAATTTTTAATTTTTTTTTAATTCACACCTGGCCTGAAAATTATTCAAAATGGCCCCGTCTCACGGGGTGGGCCCTTTTCAGGGCGCACTGTGGAGGGGGGACCTGGGCAGCGTTTGCTGCTCCGGTGGGCTTGCGTGTCCCAATGATCTTCAAGACTATACCGGCAGGGCTACCCCTACCGGTCAGGCTTGGAGTGAGGGACAGCGTAAGTTGGAGGAGGCGCCCTTTTCAGGGCGCGGGTATGGGGTCCTTGGCGGAGATTGGGGGACTCTGCCGGCCCGGATGGTTCCCGGGCCACCCGTCGGGGTAAGATGGTGAATGCTACAGCGTCCCCAACTTGCCCCACTACGGCGGGCGACTGTTAACCTGGGGGTTTTAATGGGTTCGAGTCCCACATACCCCTTTCACCACCCCCGTGGCAGAAGGGAAATGCGTGGGCATTTCCCCCCCTAAAAAAAAGACTACAATTTAACCTGCAAGGCATATGATGATATTAATTAACAGAGAGTTTACAGTCGTAAATCCTATCAATCGAAGGGGCAATACAAGGGCACATATAGGGTGAAAAGGGACAAGATAAATGGTGTTAAAAAACCTACCAAATAGCGCTCTGGCAGCATAGCATGATGAGTAGTGATAAAAGTTTATTGTACATTACGCTTACAAATTCAACGCTTACATTTGTCGCGGCATTATAGCTTATCGCGATAGTCAATGGGTGGTCTTATCGCTAATAGTTTCCAGATTACCTTTGGCTGGACAGGAGTTTATCGATAAAGATAAAAAAGAAGTACAATAGCCTACATTACTGCCCTTCTAGCTATGTAGTAAATCATATACTCGTTGTTTTAAGAGTTCTAAAATCTTCGTCGTGTAAAGAAATTACCAAGCAAAGCCTTATTACTAAGAACTATAGATCTTACTAATATTATAAACTCGAAAGTTTGCGTGGATGGATGTTTGTTACTATTTCACGCAAAAACTACTGAACGGATTTTGATGAAACTTTACAGTTATATAGCTTAAATACCAGAATAACACATTAGGTACTTTTTATCCGAGTGCTACGCGGGCGAAGCCGTGGGCAGAAGCTAGTATCTAATAAGTACCTAATCTTCTACCTAACTTTTACACAAACGAGTAATGTTAAGTACATTACTCTTTGGGGAAAACATCTGAGTCAAAGTACAAAAAAGAAGTTCTGAGGTGCGATGATAATATAACAAAATAAGGACTTTCTCGGCTAATAGTTAGGCATCTGTGAACTTGCTGTATTGTTTTTCCCAAGAAAAATAAATTAGGGTTTTTGGCTTTGAAGGTTCCAACAATCTTTATCGGCGTTTTTTTACATTCTTACAAAGTCAACGGTCATACCAACACGTATTGATATTTTTTTATGACCTAAAACGTAATTACAAAAAAAACTTTTGTCGCTTTTTAGGACAGTATTTTTATTCTAGCAGTGTTTAGCTTCATAAGCCTGATTTTGATACCTAAACACCGAGGGAACGAACCCCTTTACATAGTTTTGTCCTATAGAATATAATCTATTATATTTATTCGATATCAACGGCAGTGGCTCGTTTCTCTATGCTGTACCGAAGCATCGTCCCACCCAAGATTATTCCTTTGTTCCTTGGTGTCACAAAGGCCTTTATAAATCAGAGAGAATCGATAAGATGAAAGGAAGGCTAATCAGTATTTCCACAGAGTTCTGTCTATAAATTGCAAGATATTCTGCAATTAACCCCTTAACATTCATAGTCTGTTCTACTTTAGCTGGGGCTGTTTTTTTTAATGTTTAAATTATTTTAACAGTTGTATCGCAACTGAACATCTGCTCCTTGTAAACTGGGCTAGTTTACTACGGAAATATAGGACGACGCCGCCGCCGCCGCCATACCGCAAAATAATTTCTATGTTCGTTCATAATATGATAATATCGAACAAAAATAGTAAGGTACTAGAATGATAAGAACACTTATGAAAGAACCTACTTTCATGACAAATACTCTGATCATTTCCCGCCGTACTTAAAAAAAAAAGCGCCGTACGCCGGCGCTTTCTTTGGTTTATGCGTGTTTATCAATTAGGCACTTTAGGAAAGTATTCATTTTGCCACAAAGCACAAATTCAATTTTCTTGATGGTCTTCCGCGCGATGGGGGTTCGCTACAAGAAACTACTTTGCCGAGCGAGCGGAGTGAAAAATCTTTTATTTTCACCCGTTTGCAATATGCAATTTATGCATGCAAGTCGAAACTCTTCACTCCATAATACTTGGTCCTACTTGAATGGTAGTGGGCTCCTTTGTAGTTTAGGAATTTTTTAATGTTATCTGTATCGGATTAGTACTTTTTAACCGACTTCTTTGTTTTTTTATCTTCGCCTGTTGTTAACCAATTTTGATGATTCTTTTGTTGTTGTATAGAGAATGATCCCGAAGTTGTCCCATAAAAGTTTTACTCTTAAGATATTGCTGCTTTTCCCGTAAAACTCCAAAAATATCATCATTTTATGGAATCACGACTAGCCAAAATATTTTTTTTGTGGTTACTTTTGTTTTTTAATTCGAAAGAGTGTCGTCCCGAGTGAGCAAAATAACGTAAGCACGCGAGGAAGTTGGTTTTTTGACATATAATATCTTATATTATTTAAAAAAAAACATTTTGTCTTTTTTCTTGGAATACCAAGATATACCTTCACGGCCATGTAAAAATACAAATACAAATGTTTTTTATCTACGTATACATATATGGGTTTGAGATCTTCTTTCAAGTTTCTTTTACCACAGGTATATACAACCGGTGGTAGGAGATCTCGATCTTTCGTGAGAACATTTCTTCAAGACTAAGGTCTAAAATATTATATTAAAGTAATAATTATAACTCTAGAAAATATAAACTATAATAACAATGGATCCACTAGCAGATGCCCGCGGTTTTACTCGCGTAGGATAGATAATTGATAGGTGCATTAAAAATAAACGCATGATATTGTGATACGTATTCAGTTCTTTTGTATTTTAAGTATCTAAACTAAGTTGACAGCACATCGCACCACGCGTTAAACATTTCTTAAACAAACTTAACACACCATCCTTCCCTCTTTGAGGGGTAATTTAGAAAAAAAAATGTATTTGTCTTTATCATTTGCACTGAATAATATTTATGCCGAGTTTCAAACAAATTGGACCACTTGTTAAAAATTTCCCATACAAATTTGGACACCCTCTACAACCACTTCGAGGGTAGTTTGTGGAGATAGTTATATTAGTATTTTATAATTTGGATTGAAGTCTATTTGTGTGGTTTGTAAGTTCAAGGAATACCATTTTATCATACAAATATTTTTAGCCCTTTTAACCTGCTTAGGGGTAGAATTTTCCAAATTCCTTTCTTAGTGTACCTTCCTTTCTTAGTTCACTATAAGAGGAATATACCTTCCAAATTTCATGCTTCTAGGACTAATGGTTTAGGCTGTGCGTTGGTTCACCTCTTGGACTTTGACACCCCCTACATCCCCTTTGAGGGGTATTTTGGGGAAATTATTCTATAATACTTTTATCATTTGGATTCAAGAATATTTATGTAAAGTTTCAAGACTGTGAGTTCAAGGAATATGGTTTTTCATACAAAGGTTTTCAGCCCTTTTCACACCTTTTAGAATTTTTCAAATTCCTTTCTTATTGCACCCCTACACCATAAGAGGAATATACTCTCCAAGTTTCATACTTCTAGGACTTATGGTTTAGGCTGTGCGTTGATCCGCCAGTAAGTAACGAAACAGTTTTATATATATTGATCGATAATTGATGTGTAGACTCCGATAGAATTTTGTGACAAGACTAGTGGGACGCGCCGCGATTATGTCCGCGTTGAGCTTTTTCCATTCAAACTTCATCATCTTGCTCCGCCCTTTGGAATTACAAAATACCCGTTTTTGAATTTCCACCTTCAGAGCTGTACTTCTATGTACCCAAACAATATACTATCGAATTTTTAGGACTAATGGACTAATTAATGTTTAGGCTGTGCGTTGATTTTCAGTCAGTCAGTGTGACACGGAATCCTACTGATGAACGTGAAAGTTTGTGCGGATGGATGGATGGATTTTTGTTACTGTTTCACGCAAAAACTACTGTACGAATTTTAATAAAACTTTACAGTAATATAGCTTATACATCAGAATAACATAAACCGGGTACCACGCGGACGAAGCCGTGGGCAGAAGCTAGTGATTTTATAAATTGAGGTGTTTTGAAATATATCAAGAATGATCGAATTATAAATAAATAAATACATTTTGTCTTCCTCTAATAAACATTTAAGCTGTCGCATGTACTTACCTATCAACAGTAATAGCGACCAGCGTGAACACGCCAGCAGAGACAGTCAAGTTTGCAGTAAAGTTGCTCGCTATGCACGTATAAGCCCCGAAAGGCCAATTAGCAGTCACCAGGAAAACGAAGTTGGGAGCGCCGTTAAGAGTCGCCATCAGCAGGTCTGCTACCGCCAAGTTCACGAGGAAGCAGTTGGTGACAGTTCTCATACGACGGTGGGCTGTTGAAAAAAAACATAATATACTCAAGTCTCTTACATAGTCACCCACAGTAAATAAATAAATAATGCTGGACATTTTTTCACACATCATCATATAGCCCCACTGTGCCCAAAGTAAGCAAAGCTTGTGTTATGGGAACTAGATGACTGATATAATACGTATAAACATACTTTTTTTTCTAGATGCAACCTTATTATAAATAGAAAACACCCAGACTCCCGACAAATATTTGCAGATTATACAAACAATTGTCTCGCGGCAGAAATCGAACCCGCAACCTTCTGCGTCTCAGCGGGCATTCGCTCTGCGTCACAGAGGTCCCCAGAGAGAGGAGAGTAAGATTCCTTATCGAGGTATTAGGAACTATGCAACAACAGAAGAGAATAAACAAACATGTTCATGACTGTATTCACCATGAAACAAATTGGGCACATGCCCACGTTTTGGATAGAAGCTATCTTTCCACGAGACAGATGGCAAACCCATCGCCACTTGGAATACGAACCTATAGCGCATGCCTTCGAAATTATTGATTCTAAGGGTATTCCATTTTCATCAAGGCGTTTTTTAAGCACGTGTTTATGCGCTTTTTTGAGTCTTAAAATCACGAGTTCATTAGTATCGAATAGCGTGATTCTAATAAGGTTCTTGTCAAAACATAAGTTTCGTTCGTTCATGGCGTTCAGTTGATGCTGGGATTGCCAATCAAGCAATGGGGAGATTATGTGATTGCCATTGGATGGATGGGCCACGCAATTGGGAAAATAATGCCTTTTCGATCACCATTGGATAGTGTAATTGGCTTCCGGTTCGGGTCCGAGGATCGGTCCCTCCAAAGTTCGGAGTTCCGATTTCTGATCCGAAGGATAAGAAGATCTTCGAATCGGAAATCGGGGGCGGTAAACTAACACGGCTTAACGTAATATTTGCAGATAAACGTAAAGAAGAAGTAGTAAAGAAGTAAACGTTTATCTTGCAGCAGGAATCAAACCCGCACTTCCTTCATCTCAGCCGACTATGTACTCGCCAATCGTGCCACCAAAATTATCACCGAATAAAAAATAAAAATGGTTTTGGGCTATTTCTTGCCAATATTATTTGCCCTTTGTTTTAACTTAAAAAAGTAAAGAGATCCTCGTATTTCGAATAACTACTTACTTACGGGGAGTAACAAGTAATGTAATATATATATATAATCTTACCTGTTATATAGTATATCAATCTAAATATTTCTTTTTATTTTGACTAGACCATCAAAATATTTATCCTCCAAAGAACATTTTCCCCATTTTTACCACTTTTCAAAATTCTCAACAGTGTTAAATAAATATTAATAATAATAATTCATCTTATAATGATGAACTCAAATCATATAAGACGCAATCTATTTAATGTCTATTGTTTGTTGCCTCCAAAGCATAATTTGTTGCCTGATTCTTCTAGGCTTGGTCGCGCGCGAGGAAACGGCGTAAACTCACTTTATTTAAAATTCACGTACCAGTTGCAGTTTTTAAGCTGACGTTTCTATATAATCCTTGCGATTTCATTGAATAAAAACTTATCGATGTTGATATTGACTTATTAAATAAAAAATATTATTATACTCGGACTGTTAACTCATTGTTGAGTCAAAGCAGGAATCAACGCGAAGTAGTGCACGGCGCGACGCGGAAGGAGAAAGTCGCAACCACTCACCCTGATGAAGACTCTCGGAATGAGTCGAAACTTAGTCGGTGCCTTCACCGATAGTGCAGTACGTGAAAATTCCCGTTTTTACAATATGAATAGTCAAGTTCACGATAGTTTTTGGAATAAAAAAAACGCGAAGTTTTTTCAAAAATGTGTCTACGGGAAAAGTCTTTGAGGAATAAATCAATCAAACTTGCACTACGGGATGGACATATCATTAGGAGCGATGAATGCCACAATAGAACAAAAAGATTCATGTAACAAAGGAATGTGGATTGATAAAGGACTCTGCTCCTTATATTATTCATTCTGATCCGTTTTACAACGAATAAGGATGAATAAAGGACAGATGTGTGAACGATGATGTGTGTAAAAAGGGGGTGTACTGTGTAAACGTTTCTATATGAACCTTCTGATTCCATAAAAAACTATTGACTGTGACGTTTCTGTTTGGAAGAAGAAAACATGTTGAGCCTTCTCCATCTAACATGGAATAATATCAAAAAGAATCCTTATGATGAATCCTATCCCTCGCAATAAAGTAATGGGCAGCCTTCCTAAGGGATAGTTCCAATTTCGATAGCATAGGCTGCTACGGAATACGAAATGAGGCATTAAAAGAAAAAACTTAAGAAACGAAACTCAAACAGACATCAGTATTTTAGACCCAAGAGAGATTTACGATTGATATATACTACTCAAAAGAAAATAAAGGTCTTGTGTATTTTTTCTTTTTAAAACTATTTATTGCTGAACCAAGTTAACCTAACTAATTTATATGAATGCCACTATGAATTTGAGTGATAACAACGAGATATAGGCGATATTGTTGTCTAGAGTAAGATTTAAACGTTTTTTATCTTGCACATTTTCAAGTGGCTAGTTTGGTTTATTTATTGGACTTGATTTTGGATCACTTCAACGCCAGTTTATTGACTGATACGGTTATGCCTGGAAGTTTTGCGTGTAAGTCGATCATTTAACTCTACAATGCCGAGAATTTAACATCATTATGGATTACGCTACTGCTAACAGAGCCGTAATGATGATTGAGACTGGTCAATCGCAAAATTTCGTGGCTTTGCAGTTGGGATATTCACGAAGGGCTGTTCAAACCTTATGAACCGGTATCAAAAGACCACAGTGTATCCACTACACTACCGAGTAGTTCATGCTACCCACCGCCCACGAAGACCGGATTTTCAGAAATTGCATTCACGTACGTGATATGTCTGATGGTCCCATGGTCAAGGTCTGGGGCGGGATTAATTTGCAAGGCAAAAGTGAGCTAGTTTTTCTGAACGAGGATACTGTAACAGCTTAAAGTTGTACTGGACGAGTTGCCAGACTCCATAATATATTTTCTAAATATCTCTAACTCCAAAGCAAATCCTTATTTACTTTACTATAATTCCATCAATATCAGTCGAAAGTTCTTTCGAAATAATTGAGATCCTTTTTCTGTTAGCAACCCCTTTGAGAAAAGTTCTAGGTGCCTATAATAAAGTAAATTAAGTAAGTTTTAAAAAAACTCAAATCAAAAACAATACCTATTGTTCCATGATCTTTTCTCCATTGACAAATTTCAGATAAAAAATAAATCTATACCACATAAATTCGAATTATACACATCTGTCACCCTGCTCTGTCCCCCTAGGATGACAATTGGGAACTGTCCCCTTTTTTGCACAGATACAGGGGGACAGAAGATCTTTTATAAATTGAAAAAGTTCTATCTGTCCCCTCGTCAGTAACAGGGGGACAGACAGAACTATGTATTCCTACCTGTCCTCCAATAAAAAAATGATTTAATAGATACACTATGCACACATAAAGCTGTATACATTCAGGCTGTTTAGGTATTTTAAAGGCAAGGCAAAATTACATATAATATCAAGCCATCAGTTACCGTCACTACTAAACTTCACTGTTGGACTTCGTATTATATAACAAAATATATTTGCAGTATATTTTTTTGCTGAAAGGTACGAATTTTTAGGCACACATTTTGTCAGAAAATCAACACTAAGACGTGCCCAAATCTTTGCATAAGATTAGAGCAGATGGACATGTTCAAATACGGACGGTCATCATAACTTATTCATTTATTCATTCATAATGCAAAAAAAAACAACCCAATTCTGTTGTTAGTTTGAAGTGAAGCAATGTTGATTAACTGAATTGCTGCTCGTGACTTGCATGACAAAATAAGATGAAGGGTCAGCTTACACCGAAATGCGACGCGTCAAAACGAGGTACGCACTTTTTAAGAGAGCGAAATAATATGGAACTTGCTTAATAAAGTATAAGGTTTAAGTTTTAATAAGAACGCAAAATACGAAGTACGCTTCGTACGGCCGGTTACCGCAAGCACCGAGATGCGACGCAATACTTGAGCACTCGACATGGAAATAATTGCTACTTTTTATTCATTTTTATTTGATGAAATTATTAGTTTTCTTCACTGCTATTTCACATGCGGAATTTCATAGGCAACGATTTTTATTTAATAGCAATGTCTAATTTTGTGAAGTTTTGCCACTGAAAGCTGTTACAAATCATTACAATAAAAACAGAACTTTACGTTTATACAATTAAAGTTTATAATTAGCCTATACTGAAATGCAAATCATGGTCAAAGGTCATCAATAAGTCACATCGTTTGACAACGCATCAGCATAGGCATCAGAAAAATATTTTGCTCTTTCTGGCACGCCATAAGCATTAAGCTTATCTCGCTGGCGACCGTCGCAGCAACGCACGGTTCGGTTTTGCCAACCGATGTCTCACGATGAAATCCGAATGATCTATGATTTAATTTCACTGTGATTTTTAGCAGGCTATGTGGAATGTAGCCGGTGTGACGTATGAAAAAATACTTCATATGATTTTTCACATGCTACTTATGATATGTTCCATGCATATTGAGAACACGCGCTACTTCAAGACACGTCGCGAGGCGAATCGGGCGACGGCTTGTTCCATTCCAGTCCAGTCGTACCTAGTGTAGATTTGACGCTGACGACTGAGTGTGGCGAACGACGACTCTAGCGACCGACAGACGACGCGATCCTATATCCCGCGAGACCGTTACAAAACGCGCGCCATATCTCGATGTAAACCGACTTAACCAAGCTCGGCGATTGTCACATGTGTTGTAGATACACTTATTTGCTATTAAAATAATTTAAAATAACTAAATTACTTTAGATTTATTTGACAACTTTTTTCATGAATTTTATGCCATACCGGTATTTAGGTTCGTTTTATGGGTAATGCCGATAAGGCCGAGTTTACCAAAACAATAACTGGTGATTAGGTCTTAATCAAAGCTTTTTAGCATACGTTTTATAGAAAACTTTCAGTATTTCTAGTTCGATTAGCACGACATCATTCAGAAGGACCATGAAACATAACCGCGTCGTGTTTGCTGCCTGCTTCTTCTGGCTTGGTCGCGAGGGACCGCCGTAATTTAGTTTATAAAACGGCTGGCATTATTGCGCCCGAACTAGCTTTAATATTCAACGAGTGTATTGACTGTGGTGTGTTCCCTGATTTAATGAAACACAGTAAAATAACTCCACTTTTCAAATCGGGTACATGTTCTGACCCTAGTAATTTTAGACCTATATCAGTACTTTCTACATTTAATAAAATTTTTGAAAAACTGATTTTAAATCAATTGCAAAGACATTTTAAATTAAATAATTTACTGCATAATAAGCAATTTGGATTTAGTAAGGGTCGCTCAACCACTGATGCTGGTATTGAGTTAATATCGCACATATTTGATGCCTGGGAGGAATCTCATGACGCTTTAGGCGTTTTTTGTGATTTGTCAAAGGCATTTGATTGCGTAGACCATGACACATTGATCAGGAAACTACACCATTATGGTATTAGGGGCGTTGCTCTAGACTTTCTCACTTCCTATTTAAGTGACAGAGTACAAAGAGTTGACGTGAATGGAAAACGGTCTCCGGGGTCTCTGGTTACTATCGGTGTACCGCAGGGATCAATTCTTGGTCCATTTTTGTTCTTAGTATACATTAATGATCTACCCCACCTTGTAAGGGACGATCATGAGGTTGTATTGTTTGCAGATGACACGTCACTTTTATTTAAATTAAAGCGACGACAAACCAATTTTGACAATGTAAACAATGCAATCTCTAAGGTTGTAAAATGGTTCAACGTTAACAATCTCCTACTTAATGAAAATAAAACAAAGTGTATTAGATTTATACTACCCAATGTTACACAAGTTAAAGCAAATATCAAAATCAAAGATGAACAGTTGGCTCTTGTGGACACCACCGTATTCTTAGGTATCACCCTAGATAATAAGCTTCAATGGGGTCCTCATATTGATGGGTTATCGAAGAGACTTAGTTCTGCGGCATAGGCAGTCAAAAATATCCGTCTTTATACAGACGTTGACACAGCTAGACTAGTTTACTTCAGCTACTTCCACAGCATTATGTCGTACGGTATACTGCTGTGGGGGAGTGCTGCTGATATGAATACCATTTTTGTGCTGCAGAAGAGGGCTGTTCGAGCAATTTATAATATGGGCCCCAGAGAATCACTTCGCGAAAAGTTTAAAGAAATAAATATAATGACATTCCATTGTCAATACATTTATGAAAATCTGATGTATGTTCACAAAAATATTAATTTGTTTAAGAAAAAAAGCGATAATCACAATGTTAATACTAGAAATAAAGATAAACTCGCTGTTGCCACTTGTAGACTCCATAAAGTTGGTAAATCGTTTAAAGGGCACGGTGTACGCTTTTATAACAAACTCCCAAGAGATATACAAAAATTATCAATTAACAAATTTAAAAACGTAATTAAACAAAAGCTTTATAAAAAGGCATACTATAAAATATCTGATTATTTAGATGACAAAAACTCTTGGGATTGAAAATGCTCCAACTCGAACCTATTGTTTTGTAAAAGGATCATTAAAAAGAATAACCAGCCTTGTTTTCTTGCCTTTCTTTCCTGGCTTGGTCGCGGAGGAACAGGCACCTAGATAAAAACCGACGTTTCAAAGTGGTCCTTGTGATTTTATTGAATAAATGAATTTTGACTTTGACTTTTGACTTTGACTTCTAATTGACCCAAGTGTTTTCAATAAACCCAAACTATGTTTTATTTACGGGTCAGTTTTATCATTTTGAACTCAGATTATTTAGTACGGTAACAGGACCTCGACTGCTGGGCCGTACGCAGCGTCTGATTCAGAGAGTACAAAACGCGTGTGCTCGCTTTTGCTTCAAAATTCCCCCTCGGACCCACGTCACTCCCTTTCTGAACCATAACTCCATACTCAGAATGAAAGCGCGTCAGAAGCTCCACCTCGCTTGCCTACTTTTTGGGGTGATTAAATGCCGTACGCCTGTGTACTTATACGAGAGGCTCAATTGGATGTCTAAAACGAGATCCTTACGCAAATGCTCGAAACAGCTGTCGGCGCAACGCCATCACTCGGCAGCTTTTAGAGGCAGCTTCCGGTACGCTGCAGCAAAGTGCTGGAACAACATCCCACCACCAATACGGGATCTTCAGAGTTTTAATAATTTTAGGACTAAATTAAAAACGTTTATTTTAGAACACCAGAAAAGCTCTGAAGATCTCCGTAATGAACTTTCTATTTTATAGTGTGAAGGCTCTACCTTTACCACCGCTGCTCTCTCACTTGGGCCACCGGTCTAGGTTTTGTTTTATTTATATTTCTTGATATTAACTGTTGTATTGTTTGTATATTGTATTGTTCTTGTTATTTTATTTAAAAATGTAAGTATTCTTTACTGGACATTTTCTTGCTTTTTATTATTATTATTACTTTTTATATTGTGTTAGTGTACGTGACGTGTTTGGTTGGTTTCGACGGAAGATCAGCGTTGTGAAAGCTATGCGCAATAGCTATTACAACATAAGCTGAGTCGGACGCCATTTTGTAGCATTTAAGTTTCTAATTTATAAGTAGTTATTATGGTGTTGATTAGTATAAGTAACTAGAATATCTTACTTTAATATTTTATTCTTATTTTTGTTTAAATGCTCAAATAAAGATTTCTTTCTTCTTTCTTTCTTTCTAGTACAAATACAAATAATTTATTTCCCAAAAAAAATACTAAACTAGATAATGTAGGTACGTAGGGGTGTGTGTGTGTTGTGTGTGTGTGTGTGTGTTAGGGGGTAAATGTACCTCTATATTTTTTTATTTATTAATCATAATAAAGTTTACAGTTACAGCATGCTAAGTACATCTTAAAAAACCTAATAGTGGTTTGTCTAAGGTGTATGTAAGTATCGATTCCTCATTTAATACAGAGTAAAGTATGAACAAATGACAAATACCTCTACAATACGCCAACAAATGAATGAAACAGCTGGTCGGTCCACACAGATAAGGTGGAACTCGCATTCCATCCTTATCTGTGTGGTTAGATATACAGGCTGTTTGAAACACTGGCGGAATATCCATATTATTCGATGTTCGTAATACACTGTTACACATGGAGGTGGTATTCGGTTTATAAATATATTTTGTTATATGTATAGAAATTATAAATCAGAAAATAATAATAATAATGAAAAGTGCAATGAACTAAGTTTGTAGTTGCATTATCGTTATTTGTCTGTGAGTACTTTATAAATGACTTCATGTGTTTTTTTTTAATTGATGTTTTATTAACCGTTTTATGTTTATTGTATTAATTTTATCTCGTACTTCTGATGGTATTTAGTTTTTTTAGTCTGGGTAAAATATAATCCGTAGTTGGTCCATAGTAATTTTTGGCTGAAATTGTGTATAGTTTTTTTTTTGTTTTATTTGTCTTGTGGTTAAGGTGTGTGATCTAAAGTTTTCATAGTATAAGATTTTTTTATAAGTAGTTGTATTTTTACTCGGTCATGGACGGAGTTATGTGACAGTAATTTAGCAAGCCATCAGGGTCATTTTTATACCTATGACGTATTTTTTTGTTACTATTGTCTTTAAAATCCGCATTTGTAGATTAAGTATCCTGTCTAGGTATGTGCTGAACGTGCGCCCGTAACTACTCAGTCCGTATAGAATCAAGTTTTCTGCGAGAGATTTGTATAAATTTAGAAGTATTGGGTAAGGGATTTTGTATTTAACTATGTAAAATTGCGCGAGAATTGCTCTGAGCTTGTTACATACGTGATCAACATGGTTACTCCAGTAAAAACGATTATCTATGATTCATCCAAGATAAGGCTGATGTGTAACCTGTTCGATTGGTTGTGTTTACGTGCTATGAGTTTCATGTTATTCTTATCCTCTCTTTTATTTTGTTAGGAGCAGACGTGTAGCAATTTAGTTTTTTGTGCATTCAAGACCCACCAGCAACCCACTCCACAACACGGGAAAAGTCATGTGAAAGTTTTTCTAGTGCAACTTTAACATCTTGATCTTCCGCTATGAGACAGGTGTCATCTGCTGTGTATCACACAGTGCAGTATTTTATGACATTATTGACATCGTTGACATACGAAAGGTAATATAGGGAACCGAGCACAGATCCTTGGGCCGTGCCTTCTGTTACTGAGATACGCTCACTGGTGAGAGCATTTAATAATAAATCAACTTTTGAGTAATTTTGAGACAGCTAGTAGTATATGACACTTACCGAGAACAATCCATATAACGAGTGTATTTCCCAATACTGCTAACAGGAGCATTATAGCGAACACCATGAACCAAGCCAACTGCCCCCACCATGGTGGGCTGTATGGCCTCTCACCTAAACCCATGCAGTTGCCTAGTGTGACCCTGAGGACAAAGAAATGTATACATTACAATAAAGTGAAAACGAAACCAAAATAAATATGAAAACAGTAAAAACACATCGTGAGAAAATCAACATGCTCTAGAACCAAAAGTTCGAAGGCATGTGCCATCGTTAGAGTTCCAATAAGGAGGCGATGGGCTTATAACCTATCACGTGAAATGCTAACTACTATGCAAAAATGTGGGTATGTGCCAAATATATTTTTTGGACGTGCCTCTGAGCATCTCCTACTTGGAATCCTCACAGAACTGCGTTTTGAGTATGGCTCTGAGGAAGCCCAACAGGGAGATTACGGTGTTTTTTTAAGTATTGTACCTATTCAGTACTTATATCCACTTATAGGTACCATATAGGTACCTATTGATTATTTGTAGATATCTTGTAAAATGTACTTTTATATTCCCGCGACGACAGTGGATTTCTTCAAACTAGTGATGATGATAATATAAGAACAAACTACACAATTCGTTTCTACCTCTAAATAACATAATAACAGTCAACAGTTGCTTATATGAATTCTCTGAGAACAATATCTCCTTTGCAAGCTTAGGCTAATATTAAAAATGTTGGATAAACGTGCCACGAATTGAATTCATGTATTTTCATTTTGATCTTAACTATTCCAACCAGTTCATTCGTACACGAGCTAAGATATCTGGCTTAAATAGTCTCGTAGCTACTCGTAGCTACGCGTAGCTTTTCGTAGCAATCGAGGAGTAAATTATAATTTTTTATTTGTCTTTTTACAAAAAGTCAATAAAAGAATGTAATTCTAGCGTATTTTTGGGAAATTATTTTATGAAAGCATAATGCTAAATCCTACTAATATTTTAAACGCGAATGTTTGTGAGGATAAATATTTGTTACTCTTTTACGCAAAAACTACTTAACGGATTTATATGAAACTTTACAGTAATATAGCTTATACATCAGAATAATAATTGAAGAATGTAATGAGAGTGAATGAAGCAAAAGAGGTATGTCAGGATCGTAGCAAGTGGAAATCCGTAGTCTCTGCCTACCCCTCCGGGAAACAAGCGTGAGTTTATGTATGTATGTACATCAGAATAACACATAAGCTACTTTTTATCCGCGTACCACGCGGGCGAAGCCGTGAGCAGAAACTAGTAAATAATATTTACTTTCGTGCCATAGTACTAAACCTAAGTATATTATTTTGTATATTTGTTACATCAGAGACTAACAATTTCTAAACTTACAAGCTTACAAGTTATTGTTTAGTTTGTTTTTATGCAATAAGTAAGTATTAACTTGGTATTTCTGCTTCACTTCGTAGCTATGCCAATATCAACAATTATGAAAAAGTTAGAGCAAAGATAAATAAAATTACTTGCTTATCTCTGGTAGAGTCAATGTGGGTGTAGTGTTGCCATGCCCATTTTAGCCAATTAATAAAGCAATCAGAATGCTTCGCCCTCTATCGTATCAGTTGTATTGATATGCAAATACAAACTATTAGTATGGTAACACACAATTATCCAAATGACTATCCCTTGAATTGGTGGTTTTGTGTGAGTTCTGGTTGAATGTAGCGACAGTAGGAAAGTTTGTTCTTTAAATCTGCTAAAGTGAAATCATGAAAAACGATAAAACTTCGTAAAAACAGTCTGAATTATATCCATCATAATTAATTCCAAAGTTTTCAGATCAAGTCAGCATTGTTAACACGGGTCACTGACGAATTCATATTTGAATCTAATTTACATTGTAATTTTAAAATTTTAATCCAATCAATCAATATATATAAAACAGATCCGTTACTTATTGGCGGATCAACGCATAGTCTAAACCATAAGTCCTAGAAGCGTGAAACTTGGAGGCTATATTCCTCTTATGGAGTAGGGATGCACTTAGAAAGGAATTTGGAAAATTCTACCCCTAAGGGGGTGAAAAGGGCTGAAATATTTTTTATGGAAATCGCATTCCTTGAACTTTTAAACCACATAAATATTCTTCAATCCAAATGTTAAAATATTACTATAATTATCTCCCCCCAACTACCCCTCTAAGAGGTTGGAGGGGGTGTCCAAGTATATATGGGAACTTTTTAACGAGTGGTCCAATTTGCTTAAAACTCGGCATCAATTTTATTTAGTACAAACTATAAAAGACAAATACATTTTTTTTCTTATCTACCCCTCAAAGGGCATATGATGGTGTGTTAAGTTTTTTTAAGAATGTTTAACACTTGGTGCGATTTGCTGCAAACTTAGTAAGGATACTTAAAATACAAAGAACTGAATACGTATCAGGGTATTATCAACTACGTATATTACGCGAGTAAAACCGCAGGCATCGGCTAGTATTTTTAATAAAAGTACGTAAAGTATTCATCATAGCAAACGTATCTTTATCTAGAGCCTCTGTCAATAAAAACTCAATTTGCTATTTCTTAATAACTATATACATATCTATGAGTAACCAAACGAATACTGAAAAAACTATGTTTCAAAAAAGGATATTTAACATATTAACGCTTTTATCTACTACGCTATATCCATAACCGTTGGAAACACCCTGTCAATTAAATTTCTAAATTACCCCGAGATAGTAACGTATCAAATGGGCCCGGCCTTAGGGGCAGCCATTTTTAACACAAACTATGGCTTTAGTGGCCTTCGACCGACCGTTCCTGAACCCGTCATGGGTTCAACCATTGGAAAAAGCTCATAAAAAGTAAAAACGCAACAAAAAAAGACACGAATTACATTACGAAAAGGAAACGCACATGTCTGATTATGTTGAAAGCGCGTAACGTCCAATTAATCTAAGTTCACACGAGAAAATCCCATTACCTTAATAGATAATTTTCTGAGCCAAGGGGTGCAAAACGGAATAGCCGTGGGCAGAAGCTAGTATGTTCATAAAAGTATGAACATACTAGCTTCTGCCCACGGCTTCGCCCGCGTGGTACCCGGATAAAAGTAGCCTTTGTGTTATTCTGATTTATAAGCTACCTCTATATTACAGTAAAGTTTCATCAAAATCCGTCCTGTAGTTTTTGCGTGAAAGAGGAACAAACATTTTTTTTAAGCTACAAGGGTGCAGCTTGCCAGTATTATAATAATAATAATAATGTTTTATTTATTCCAAAGAAGTTTACAGACTGTTTTTAGTAACAAATACTTAACCTACGTCACAGATATAATAAATTTATAATACTCTAAGTACTAGTATTTACCTATGTTGTAATTCTAAAAGTTATGGTTAAATTAATTGTGAACTGGTAGCTGATTTAGATAAGCCCTACACACTCCGAACTAGTTTTTAACTGTATCTCGGAGGGTAGTATTCGTCCTCCTCGCGCGGTACCAACACACTTTGACCGGCATTATTTTAAGTTTGTGAACAGTACATGTAGAACAAACAGATAAATTTATAAAGATAAATATAAGATAAATTAAAGTAACGCAGTAGCAGATAAAACATAGAAATAACACATATATATAAATATATAGCCTAATTATACCTGCCTACAATACATAGTAGGTATTTATAACTTTAAACTTATCAGTATAATTTTCGATTAATCAACGATTCCGTACAAGTACCTAGTCACCTATTTATTTTTGTGAGTTTAACATGTAATTTAAGTAGGTATTTGTATGTAATGTGTTTGTGCACTAACTGTATTTACAATGTTGATTCGAGTGAGAAGTCGACGCGTGTCATTTGTATGACGGTGTACGAGTAGGTGTTTGTGTCTGTATGTGTTGTGGGTGGGTGGGTGTCAAAGGACATGTGTATAACTTGTCGTTTACATATGGTTTGTTGATTTGGGTAGTTATTGTATGGGTTTTAAAAATGATTCTATTTCATCGTAGCTCAAAGTTTTAAGAAATTGTGTAATTAATTTGTTGCAATGGAAAATTGTTTTTGTGCGTAATTCACAATGGGCAAGAAATTCTGAAAATTTTTGTGCAAATGTTTATTGTACACCAAGTCTTGTCTGCGTATATTTCTAATAGTTGGTATTGGGATTCTGTGTTGTTTAAGTATTCGATTTTTTATGAAACATTGTCTAACTGTAAGAGTAGATAATTCCTTATACAGAGTTGTGGTTGGATAGCAATATGACATAAAGCATAACTTTTATTAAATCTCTTTGAGCTCTTTCGAGCATAATGAGTGATGATTTGGGCAGCCTCCCCACGAACTGATGCAATAAGAAATAATAGACTGACCGAGCGCATAATACACTGACAAAAGTTGTTGTGGGTCACATACATGCCTCAGAGTTTTAAATACATAAATGAGTTTTCTTATGCGCCCTGAAAGCGAGTTTATATGAGGTTGCCAGTTAAGGTACTGGTCAATGAGTACTCCTAGGTATTTTATTTCAATGGCTGGTTGTACCTCCAAACATAAGCAACGTTGGTCTTCTTTACAGTTATGAGATATAATTTCGATACGGTGGATAAAAAGAAGATAGACGCTTTCTAAAGAATGTTACGCATCCCGTGGACTTCCAAAAGAATCAACAAGTCAATACTCGATCAACTGACCATCAAGACTAGGTTGTCCACCATCTGCTACCAGCGAGTGCTCGGCTATTTTGGACACATAGCCCGAAGATAGCCAGATAGCCTTGAAAGACTGGTTGTAGTATGAAAAGTGGATAGAAAGATCACTAGGTAAACGGCTACGTTTACCTAGCTTCTTGTCTGATCAAGTCAAGGCTCTCACTCACCCCCCATGCACTGTCACCTTGAGACAAGCCGAAGATAGCAGCATGGTAAAGCTTTTCAGGACATTATTAATTAAAAATGCGACAAAGAAAAGTACATATTGTACAAACGGGTATTTTCACGTACTGCACTATCGGTGAAGGCACCGACTAAGTTTCGACACATTCTGAGAGTCTTCATCAGGGTGTGTGGTTGCGACTTTCTCCTTCCGCGTCGCGCCGTGCACTACGCGCTGCCGCACGTTGTGCGCGGTTATAAAGGCGCGCGAGTGGAGGGGGCGATTGTGTTCGTAGCGTTGTTGTAACTACTGGTGGTAGGGGTGCTACATCGTCTACGCTACTGCTCTTGTCGATGCCATAACCTATTCCTGGAGGAGCCAGACAGGCTACGCTCACTGTGGCAATGTCAGATTCGACTCCCGCGTTATCATGCAGTCCATACAGACATGACTTGCAGGCGGGGGGTAAAGCCCATCCACGGTCTCTGTTAAAGTTTGGTAGACGACCTATCTCGATAGCTTCACGGATCTTGCGAGGAACGAAAAACTTTTCTCTTGCCAAGACCCGGGCTTTATCAAAACGGATATAGTGCGTCGTACCAGCGACCAGCGAATGCTCTGCTATGCGGAACTGTTGATATCTAGGAGACCCCATCGCTACACCCTCTATTTGATGATGGCGATGGGGTCTCCTATAGCTCCGGTAGTCGCAAACATTTTTATGGAGTGGTTTGAGTCCACAACGCTGGAAATCAGTCCCCTAAAATCAGTTTCACTGTGTTCAATCTTTATTGCACAAAATAGTAGTACATAGGCGAACTTAATGCTAAAAAGCATTATCTTCCAGATAACCTTTGTGTATTGTGGAAAAAGATGTGTTGGTAGTACACAGAATGGTTAAAACAAAAATAATACATATATTATGTAGTGATTAAGTAACGCAAATGTTTACACCAAATAATTGATAGTAATATATAAATATAATATAATCTTATTATATGTCTTTTAATTTGCTGACTTACTTTAAGTTGATATCCTCGACAACTTGTGACGAAAGTACGTCCAGGATCTGTGTGACATTTAAGTGGTCCCAAGCTCGTTGCCTGCCCAGAATTTCTTGAGTACAGTTTATGAAATTCTGGATATCTATTTCAGTGTCCATTGCAGTGCGTTCACTCACTTTTCATTAGCCATTTTCAGCGTTTTTAAAACTTAAAACTCTGGACGATTTTTATAATCCATTTCTTGTACAAGTAAGAATGTCACTAAACAATATTATACTCACTTCACTTGAATTTTATTAGTTAATGTTTTATATTGATTTGATCTGAAACAAATAAAATATAATTTATTCACATAAAAAATAAAACTTCTTAAGTACCTGCATATATGTGTACAAAAAATATAGATAAGACAGTTGAGTCATCTAAATACTGTTACAAACAATCTAAAGATAGCTCAACTAATCTACATCACTAGGTACCAGACGAAAGCATTTTTTAGCATTTAGCTGCATTCCTACTCATTTTTTTTATAATTATTGTTACCATCCTCTAGCTTACAATATAGGTAGGTAACTAACTACCTCATATCTTATATGTTTTATTATTGACCCACAAGATAAACATAGGTTGGTAAAACCATTCAAACCAAATTGCAATTCGATTTTTTTTCTGTCTCGAAATGAATGCTTATAACACCTGGAATTTTCTTAGAGTCCTTTGAAACAAGCAGAATAATATCAAAATACTGAACATTGTCGACGATTCTTAATTTAATATATTATCTAATTTGTTCCGCCTGAAAGCAGGCATTAAAGGGAAACGAGTGATTTATGGCAGTCTTTTAATTTGCTGACGTTATTCAAGACGGGCCAGAGTTTTTCGTTTTTGTTGATTTCAATAAAAAGTTAATGAAGCCTATCATGGACTTCTTAAATTAACTGAAGTTTCTTTCATGACTCCCGAGAAGACAAGAAGAACAAACTTAACTTTATACTCCAAGAACGTATTACACGTCTAAGATGGTACTCAGACATTCATTTATTTATTGCATAAACTCATAATACTTCTACCGAGTTACCCCGAATCCATAATACATTGCAAGCCTATAAATGAAGCGGTTGAATTTTTATTAGGAGACTGTCAACCTACAGACCAAACTACTATTATACCAAACCACCCGCGACTTTTTTTATCAAATACTAGTGTCGCAAGAAATATACGGTTACTCGCCTTTTTTATTGTGAAAATTAAATTGGAAAAATCAATATCTAATTTCCACTCAGTAAAATGTGAGTAATGAACTTATATCTATACATCGTATAGATCTAAGGATAAACACTCATAAGGAGATAAAATAATCTCAATTAATATACCATGTTGGTCAAAAGGGATTAAGTAATTACCTGGCTGGTCGGCCCATAACGTATCATATATCAATTAAAACGATGTTTTGAGGTCAAAAGAGGACACTAAGGTCAACTTAGGTACGTAAAAATGACCTATTAAAAAGATTATAGTTACAGACTTTATATCATGATAGGTACCTACATAGTACTGAGCAAAATAAGCGATTCAGTTGAGGATTATCTCACCTGAATCGCTAAATATATTTAAAAATAAAATAAAATAAATAAATTAAATATTTAAATATCTTAAAATCTATGTTTTTTTTGTCCCATTGGTAGCAGGGTGTGTTTTACATTTGTTCCGGCAATAATGTAAAAAGCAACATTAATTAAGTATTATATGCAGAAAAACACCGTCCCTTTTTTGGTAGATAAAGAAAAGGGACAGATTTTTATGACTGCCATAAGGGCGTTATAAAACCGTAATCAAAGTACCCATGTTTGCCACTCCGTCCTTTTATAAAAATCCAGTCACATGGTTTTGTTAGGATAGAAAGCAATTTCTGGCTAAGTACACAAAAACTGATATCATTATTGGCAAAATGTACACTTCATTAAGGCAGGGCTGAAATAATACTGAGTGGAGTTACTAGTAGTGCTAATAAGGAAAAAATCCCAAATAAAACCTTATAAGTAAAACTAAATTAAGTGGAGCATTTATCTATTATAAGTAAAAAGCAACGTTTGTTGTTTTTATACACCTAGTTGAACTAATTTTAATGTGGCTTACCTAAAACATACACTTATTTCCAATGAAAATTTATAGTAGTTTTCACTCAACATAAAACTATAGGTGTGAAATTTAATATTAGAAGCTTATCGGCAAAAAACCATCTATTCATAGGCAGTAAAGTACAAGAAAATACAGGTTATTTTTTGTCTTCTCCCCGCTATCATGGCGAGAAAGATCGGAAGCAAAACAATTTTAATATTCATGGCAATGATTCACCTAAATCGAAAGTCAAATTGTTACGATACCTACATAAATTAAATTACACACTACACTTATATAGAATGCGGTGAAATAAAAAAGTTTGAATAAAGTGGTGCAAAATAAGAGCAGCGCTTTTGTATGTTTGCTGAACATTTCAGTTAGCCAATTAATTATAATTCGTCAAAAAACGGTGATGGGCCTCTATTTTGACAACCTCTGTGGCGCAGTGGGCGAAGGTTCGCCTGAGACGCAGAAGGTTGCGGGTTGGATTCCCGCCGCGGGTTTAATGTTTGTAACTGCGAATATTTGTCTCAGGTCTAAGTGTTTTCTATGTATAATATGTATGTATTTAAAAAAAATTATAATAAGTAGTAGTATATCAGACATGTAGTTCCCATAACACAAGCTCTGCTTACTTTGGGGCTAGATGATGCTGTGTTATTTATTAATTTTTATTATTATTTATTAACCTTAAAAAATGTATTTTCTGTAAAATATAAGGTACCTATGTTATATATTTTATGTTTACCCTTAATCCCACACCTATTTTTTGAGCCACATCTATTTTTTGTCAACTAGGTAAGTAACAATTTTAAGGCTGACAATATTAAGGCTGATAATATATTTTTTTATATATTTTTTTCTAATATTTTGTTTTAATTAACCAAATCAATTGTTTCTAAAAATATTTCTTAATATACAAAAGAAAAGGTAGGTACTTTGTTTTCCATTCCCATTTTCAGTCCCAGCCTGTAAACTTACGAACCTTTGATCGTCGAGATAGCTGGCCACGGTATTACCTTTTCTCATATTACATTACTAGATTTCTGATAAGTTGAGTGCCAAAAGAAGTCGGCGGCTTCGTATTCTTTCAGAAAAATAGGTGAAGGTTTGGCCCTTAAACTACGAAGTGGGTGTTTTAACAGGTCGTATCAGGATCAAGGTTTGCTCTCTCGTTAGACAAAGGGTAACTATTATTTTATTTTGCATGCTAAAATACCTAGGTACAGTCAGCGTTACCAACTGGCTACCCGTGGAGTTTAAAGATTAAATTTACTCGTAGAGGTATATTTTGATTATTTTTCTAGGTCAAAAATGTAGTTTAAGACCAAAGGCACAGCTCATGATGAAAACAAATCTTTAATACTATCCTAGTTATTTAAAATTTCATCTCTTACTAAACCCTAGAGGTGTAACCAGTTGATGACCCTTACTCTACTTATTTAGTTACATAGTTTTAAACCTAATTTTAGGTTATCTTACGTAGGCTAGTTTAACAAACAATGCCATTAAATATCTTGTGAGCCTGGCCTGATAAATTATAAATGTAATCATATTTCAAGTCTGGAATAAGGTACCCAGGTGAGATTGTGGCATCGTTAACATTGTTTATTACCTCTCAGTTAAATAAATATCTACTCAATTTATTAAAATGTAATTTAAAATAAAAGCTATTTTGTCAAAAGCTATAGAATGGCAAATAAATAGTTAAAGGTGATTTGGGTAGTTGGACTATTAGGTACCTATCTACCTAAGTACCTGCTACCGATCTCGGAAATAAAAGTCGAGGCGAGAGAATTCACTGATGTGAATTATCGCGATCTTCTGTTAATTAAAAAATATGATACATAAAACGATATGTGAAAAAGTAAATTTAAATCGGTGATACGTATTTTCTAATTAAACGTACTTACCTGTAAAAAGCAATACTACCTACATCTAAATCTACCTATATCTACAGTATAGTTTTGTACTAGTCAAATAAACAAAACTTACAACACGCTTATTTATAAACATAAATATAAACATCCAACAGACACATAGTCCTGACCACACAATAGAATTCCCTTTGCCGTGTACCTACCTATCTTACGAAAGCAAAGACTGAAGCAAAAATACTTTTTTTTTATTAAAGTTACTCGTAGTACCTAGTAGATAGTAATTTTAATTAGGTAAGTACCTGCCCAGGCAGTTAGGCACATCTAAGAACATAAATATACTTATATTAGTGTAAAGCTGCGGTTTTCAACAAAAATTATGCTTTATAGCGTAGGTACCTATCCGCTTTTATGTTTTTTATGACGAATGTACAAAATTAGTATTCATTTTGAGTATTGATTGCTAATACAATACTCGATACACAGAATTAAACTAAACGAATTGAAGTTCAAGCTGGGGTGACTTAATAAATGGTAGATACCTGATAAAACTTTTCAAAACTTTTTTCAGGAACACAAAAATATTTATTAAGCCAAGAAAAATATCTGGGTGTTTGAAAAATTTGAGGAGCGCCACTTTTTCGAAGCTTTCCAACTTTGATATAATAAAAACTTGTGATAACCTCTGATAAGAGGGAACGGATGAGCCGCGTTGAAGCCGCGTGCTATCGGGAGCGCGGTCGGAGTTGAACTGAACTCTACTTCACCAGAGGTCAAACGGTGTCTCCAATTTAACACAAGTGATCGAAATGCATACAGCCAAATTATTCTAATTTGGCGCACATGAACACTCAATAAAAAATTGGCACCTATTATACAAATCTCAGCGAAATGAGGATAACGTTTGGAATTATTAATGAAAAATCAAAGAGGTAAATTATAACTGTGCTTACTTTGTAAATAAAAAATTCTGCATAAAAATTACTGGACTGCAAACTGATAGTTCCCGTCCGAAAATCCTTTAATTTGTAGATAAAATTTTCACGTTGAAGCGTGCAAACATAATAGCCATTCACTGGCGACATGTGAATAATGATGTGGAAAATTATTACCGGTTTTCATTAGAAATAACTAGGTATTTTAGCAGATAATTCGGTTAACAAATACACTCCAACACTGGCAACACACAAACACACCCTGATTTCGGTAATTTATGTCAGGAAATAGAAATGGTGGTGTGATATTATAATACCAATAAGACACGTGGTACACCTATTTGATTAACTTATTCAATGCCAAAATGGTAATAAAGGCCCGTTCAAACTGACGCGGTGGCACTGGCAGTGGCGATAATGGTGGCGGTGGCGATTAAAGGAAAACGACGGTCAACTGGTTGTCATAGTTCCCGTAATGTACTGATCCGGTCAAACTGACACGCCACCGCCACATTGGTGGCAGTTTGACCGGACCTTTAATAACTTCCCCAACGCTGATATGGAGTTTATATGTTGCTCAGATCCTGGATGATGCCCTCCGAAATAAAGAAGCGCTCAGTTGTAAATGCCACTAACGGTCGCCCATCTAAATGTTAACCTTGCTTGATCTGTTTTTGGCGTATTTAGCCTTCCTGTTAAATGCAAACGAAAAAACTACGTAGTATGGCAAATAAACAGGCTTACCCAATGACCTTATATGTCTAGGACGTCTAAAAATATATTTTAAGATCAGAGGCCAAGCGTTTGAAACAGGATAGCGTTCCATACCAAAATACTTGAATATATAACACGGTGCCCCAACTCGTAAATTAATATCAAGACCACTTGACTTGAACTTCTTTGGAATTGTCTTTACCAACCTCTTATAAACTTTTGCCTTCTTTGAAATATTAACGACATGAAACTCCTAAGTGTTTTTGTATGAGACAGTTAAAGGAAATTCAATATTTTGTAGGCGATAGCTAACATATTAATGTTATTATTATCTTCTTTGTTTGAAACTAACAAATCATTCTTCTAATCTTATCCTAATAACGTTAAATCCAAAATTTGGATGTTTAGATGTTTACGTTCGGATGTTAATAATATCCCTCAAGGTTGAACTGATTTTATTAAATTTGAAATAGGTTCGTGACCTAAAGTAACACAGGGTATTTTTATCCAGGTACCATTTTTTTTGTCCGGGAGCGAAGCTCTCGCAGAGGCAATTTTACAGTCAAAACCATTATTTTAACCATTTACTGTAAAATTTTTGACTGTAAAATTTCAAAAAAACATTATTCAGGAATCTGAGATACGATACAAGAAAATATGATATTTTGGTAAAGCAAGATTTCATCTGTTCCATACAGTTGCACAAACATTAGACAAACGTCTAAGTTCTGTTTTCTTATTATGTAAGTTGTTACGTGATCGCTTCCCAAGACGAAAGATAAAAGCGGCTTTTCTTAAAAATTGTATCGCAAATTTATCTCGGACCCGTGCCGGGCAGATAGAAGAATATTTACTTGCTGCTGATGGGAACGATCACACTTTACGCCAATTTGATCGTAGTAAGCTTAGTGTTTTTTTATGGTTGGGCCTTCAAAGCCTGGAGCCTGGGTTTACGTAAGACAAAATGCGTGTATAATGTCCTAATAATTCAACCTCGACAGGACTCGAGCTGATCTCGTGGCTTAGTTGGTATTAGACACCGCAAACCTTGTTTAAATCTACTTTTCTGATTCAATGGAAGATAAACACGAAAGTAGTTTGCAGCATAATCAGATAGGTAGATTATTTAGATAAAATAATGATCATATTAATTTTCCGTAACAATAAAAAAAACACGCTCACTGCTCTAATCCCCATGATGGACAACCTCCTCAATACGCAGAGCATTGAGGGCATGTGATGAATATAAGTCTATCCTTAATATCTCACTATTACCTAGGCAACTACATCAAACATTTTTAAAGGTCAATCAAAAACGCTATCGCATAAATAACCTTGAAGGTTTCCCGTCGATCGGTAGTTACGAGTATGGATAGGTGTTCTATTTGCTCGCTTTTAGCCAACCCTTACTGCCCGAGTGCACCTTTAGGTATTTACTTATTGTCACATGACTATCCTAACAAAGGTCAAAAAACACTGTCATGACCCTTATCTAGACCGTTTCAATGGCATGTCAATAACAAAATTTGAGACAATACATGGACCGTGAAAAGATTGCGAAAAACTCCATTGAACCCTCATAAAATTCGTTATTTTATATCGTGGGTAAAACATACTTAATTTTCGATTTTCTGGATATTAGCTCTTTATTTTGTCACTAATGGAGAAAATAAATTAAGGTAAAGAGTCAACCAACGTCACCAACTGGTAAACCCTCTGGGGTTTTAAGATTTTTTTACTCATATAATTAATTAATGAAAATACTTTATTGTGCACTATAATAGAAGTATATTTTGTTTATTTTTCTGAGTCAAAAATGTAGGCGAAGACTAATTGATGAAAGGTCTTAAAATGTACCTGAAGTTCGATATTTAAACCCCAGAGGAGTAACTAAACTATGTAATTCGTGACGCTCTTTCCGTATATAGGTATATCCGCTATCAAGGCAATTTGGGTAGGATATCTATCTATGGCTAGGGCAGATTGTAGCAAGAATGTTATACTGATGGATTTTATTGAAAAATCTATCAGTATAACTACTAGATATCATGTTAGGTACTCGTAGATATCAGGTGCAATATCTGTGATACTAAAAAATCTATCAACAAATTCCATATTCACGTGCCCGTTTTCAGTAGCCTACGGAACAAATAACAAAAAGGTATGGCTATTCCAAAATGGTGTTTAGCTGATCGTTGTATTGGATGTGTTACCTTACGCTGGTTTCAGCTGTAACCAAAAAGTGGAAAAGTAGTGCAGCAGTGACGAACCTATACGGAGACAATTTTTTATGGGCGGTACTTACACTGCACATAGGAATGTGGATTAAATCAAAATTTGGTAAAGTCTTTACATAAGTAACGTGTTTGTTTGTAGAGCTAATACGTGGCAAGGTAAAGGTCACCAGTGAGTCTGAAATTAGTAAATTTTGTGTTAGGAATGTATGTAGCCGTTCGGTAAATTAATTAATTTTGCTAGTGCGTACACGCTATGTTACACGTGTATGATCTTCTTTGAGGCGCACTGAATCCTTTTAGCACTCTGATTTTTACCAGACCCTTTTCAGAGCCGCCTAACTTCAACCTGGTTAGGTCTTGACCATAAACGAAATATATTTATTTCATTACACCGAAATAACTAACTATAACTTATTTCAACAAATTACAAACTTTGATTAGAAAACTCCCATATTTCCAGTTTTTTTTTAATCTACACTCATACATTATTTTTAGGGTTATCAATATCTCATGCTCTAAAAAATGTTGGCCACTATGGGACGACAGGCGGCATCGGCAAAGCAAAATTATATGGTTCATTTTTCGCCATTTGCCCTCGAAATCTGCAATATGGTTATTTTGAATAATCAATATCTTAATTTACACACAATAATATTGCTCTACTTTCACTGTACCCAGAGAAGGATACTAAGTTATCGTCATGACATTAGGTAGGTTACTAACAACTTCGAATATTTGTGCCCTACATTGCTGGGTGAATACCGAGACATCATTATATATTTAATAGAGGACAATTATCTAAAACCGTGTATTTCAGTCCCATAAATGGAAGGATAACAAGGCCAAACAATGTCGACCGTAAACTGATAGGTATTTACGAGTACATCGGCTAGCCACAAATGACGTGCGGTGTAAATGGTAGGTAGGTTCATATCAAATGTTATTGTGCACATGTTTATTTAAGTTTACGAGTTGACCTACTCATACAGTTTTACCGAATCGTTTGTCCCGGTTTACCAATTTATGTTTGGTTCATTTGGTGTTGTATGTAAGGTGTGAACTAGTTAAGTAGATAGTACACTACATAGTTACCTAACTTGTAATGGGTAGGTACCTATTGTTCAATATCTTCAGAACAGGCCTAGGTATTCCAAGCTTGATTCTGAAATCAAACTGCGTCAAACTGATTTGAATAAGGAACAACGGAAAACGCAATTGAATAAGGAACATAAAAACACAAGACCACTTTAGGACTTCATTTTCACTAGTTTCCTTTCGTGCTAGCTCTATGTTTTAACGTGCTAGTAAATCCGGCTTAGCTCGGATAGGTACCTACCTAAACCTTAATTTGCAGTGACTAGTAACATTGTTAGATAATTATTATTATTTTACCTTTGATTATTCTTATTAATTTATGTACGCATTTTTTGGTATTATATGTTGTGCTCCTGTGCATTCATTGTATTATGTTATTGACATGTAACAATTCGTTATTCATAAATGTACCTGAATGTACCTATAACAGCCAGTCACAAGGCCTTCGAGCAAAGGAAAAGCAAGCAGAGAAACGTTTTCACCAACAAACATCCATACATGTTATAGATAAGGACGTTCTGTAGCATTATTGTTGATTTGGACCACTTCATCGACCTTCAAACAGATCGATGGACTACATAGATTGAAGTTAAATGGTTTTATGCCAACCAAAATAATAATAAAATATGCGATTCAATGAACTCAAAAAGGAGTCAATTCGCTTAAGTAGCTTGGTGCCTACCTAATAAGAGGCTTCTAAGTATAGAAGCCACTAAGTCAAATGTTCTGAAGTTATAACTTCAACTTCTCGTAACTGCCAATTTATAGCCAATTTATATATAAGTCATTTAAACCGTAGTTTGCTCTGAAAACAGTAAAAACTGGAAAGTGTAGGCTTAACTCAGGACGCGCCGCGTGACCTAGCAACTAAAGTTTGACTCTACTCGTTTATCCTGTGAAATGAACCGTTCGGTTCTTCCACCAACTGGCCTACATCAACAAAGATAACTCGTGTGGCACGGCGGGCGAGTGGCCGACTGCGGAACAAATGTTAGTGTGATGTAGATATTTGTTCCGGGTTTGAGTATTGTGGTACCACGGTACTCGTAGTTCCTGATACCCACGGCACAGGGAATCCTAGTGTGGGGTCAGGACTGTGTATGTGTCTGTTGAGTGTTTGTTTAACTACGAGAAACAACTCGATACTAGAAATATGTTTTTTTGTCAGTCGGAGGTACGAGTATACTTAAGTTTTGAGCTAATTGATCATCATGTAGTCATTATTATTTAAGTTCAACTCAATACTATGTATTGTTACTTTTAGGATTCCGTAACCAAAGGATGCACCTACCTATTTATGACACACCTAAGCCTACACACCGCCATCCATCTCTCTTTCTTTTTACCCGATTACGCAAAACAAAAGAGGGTTATCATCACCGTTATAGAAAGCCAGTTGAAGTTTTCACAGGAAAGTTTTCGTATCGCAATTAATAAAGTCCGACTCGCATTTGGCGCTATTATTTGATATTTTTGTAGGTAAGTAAGTACCTACTTCCCGGTTTTTATACTCCATGTAAGTTACTTCATACCAAGTGAAAAAAATGTACCTGTTTTAAAGTCCTAGTTTTACCAATCTAATGGTTTTTGAGAGTAAAAGCCAAACCTAAACGTGCGTTTTTTTAAAACGCGGATGTTTTTATAGCCAGTTACCTAGTTTCTGGTGTACCGATATCATATACCTACCTCCCTACTTAGACATAGTCTCATTATATTATAACACAAACCTATACGTTACTCCTTTATAAAAAATATATAAATAATGCTGGATATTTCCACATCATCATCAAGCCCCAAACCAAGCAGCTTGTAATATAGGAAGTACCTACATGACTGAATACTATTTTTTTTCATATAAAACATAGAATTTAGAAAACCATTTGCAGATCATGCAAACATTCGTCTCGCGGCGGGAATCGAACCCGCAACCTTCTGCGTCTCAGACGGGCCTTCGCCCACTGCGCCACAGAGGTCTTACAACTCAGGCCTACGCTTTTTGTAGACCCTTCGTAGGCATAGAGAGTCAATGTAAAAAGCCTTTTTTTTGTATGCTATAATTTATCTCCGAAACGGCTTATTAGATTGTAAGTAAACGCAGTTATTTGCAATCGATTTTAATGACTTCACGGATGGTTCTTAGATATATTGTTTGATGACCACGAGTCTCTGCGATCGATGATGGGGAAAACACGTCGGAGGATTAAAAATATGCTCTGCATCAGAAGATTACAAATTCTGATATGCAAAACTCTGATATCATATGTATGCGGCTTCATAACCTCAATATATTTTCTATAATCAGTATGATTCGTAATAGAATCGCTAAGTACTCGCTGCCACTTATAAAATTACTTTTTTCTACTTTGAACTTTGAAATTTTGTATTAAAATTGGTGCTCTTCGTGGAATACCGCATAATACGCATACTTAAGTCAAAATAAGTAGGTAGGTATAATTTATTTTCGTGCGTCTTGCTGTAATGGAAGCCGCAGCATAATAAAATATGAATAATACATTCTAAAAAACGCGAAATTCACGAAATAAACTTTAAATACAACTCTAATCTGTCTGCGACATGTTATCTTAGTTATAGTAGCACCAGTTTAATAGGTAACATTTTTCACCAAAATAAACTTGTAACGGGCGGCGGCGTGGTAACACAATAAGTATTAAGTATTTATTTTCTTAAAATTAAAACGGCACAAAAGGACAACTTTTTTCAGTAACTCAATAGATATATATTTATTTTAATAATGAAAAAGAAGTCAATTTCACGATTTACTTTGACTTATAAACCTTTTTAAACATAATAAACAATTAATAGGTATTGTAAACGTCTGTACAAGGTTACATCAGTATACACCTTTGACTATAGAATATACAAATAGAAGACTATAGAAGAGATCGCTTCTAAGCGATAAGACCGCCCATTGTACTTTGAATTTTGTTTTTTAGTTTTGTTATTTTTATTTTCTTATGGTGTACAGTAAAGTGTTTTCATTGATTCATTGATTCATTCATTCATTCATTCATTCATTCAAAACAAATCGAACGATTTCGATAGATTTTTTGTTCGAGTCGATGACAATGCTTTTGAGCTTATTTAGGCACAAATTAAAGATCATTATGAAGTACAAATTCATTGATGTTAGATTTTTAGGCCAAAAAAAACTCCTTTTACTTTTAATATTTCAAACATTTTGCTGTTGTTAGAAACCTATAAGCAACTCCTTGTGCACTTCATCGAAAATATGACAGTCACAGAGAAAACTACCTCTAGATAATATTTTTTCACACAGAAATTGTCTTTAATCGTAGTCTGCCATAAATCACATTTCCATAAGAAACTGAATGTTGAGCGGCAAGGATTAAGCAGTAAAGAAACCGAAGGTCTTAGAGTTCGGACGGATTCGGACTTCGTGACTGATAATCTGAAAACAAAAATTGAAATCCTATTCCTATTCATCTACCTTATCCTATTAATATTATAAACGCGAAAGTTTGTGAGTAATAAACATCCATGTTTATTACTCTTTCACGCAAAAACTACTGAACGGATTTTGATGAAACTTTACAGTAATACCTACATCAGAATAACACATAGGCTACTTTCTATCCGGGTACCACGCGGGCGAAGCCGTGGGCAGAAGCTAGTATTATAAACGCGAAAAATTGTGAGGATGGATGTTTGTTACTCTTTCACGCAAAAACTACTGAACGGATTTTGATGAAACTTTACATTAATATAGCTTTTACATCGGAATAACACATAGGCTACTTTTTACCCGGGTACCACACGGGCGAAGCCGTGGCCAGAAGCTGGTTAGATATACAGAGTGGTCCAGAACATGTGCCTACTAACCCACTAAACCACACCTCTACCCACTAAAGTGACACTCAGAATCATCCCCGGTGATTCTCCTCACGAAAGTAAACTTTCCTCAATAAAAAGTTGAATTTCCAAAGTTTGGAAAATAAGTTGTTTTTTGGTCCTGGTGCCATAAGCCTGAGAAAGAACAAAAAACAGGTTTGACATTGGGTTATTTTATCAAAAACAGTTATTCCTTACAAACTTATCTGCCCGCTGCACCCTCAAGGGATCTCAAAAAGATCCTTCCGTTCTTTGTGTGCACCACCTACTCAAAATATCAGGTTTCTAGGACGGTCCACTGTGCGTCATTAATCAATGAGGAGGAGTTAGGTAGGTAGGACTCAACCAGGAGTTAGGTAGGTGCCTACCTAAATATTTCAGTCAGTATACCAACTGGTACCATACCAAACAGGCCTCAATTACTTGCGGGCATTATTTGGGAAGGGGCAGACACAAATTACGGAGTAGGTAGGTAGGTACCTAGAACGAAAACCATTTAAACTCTTTATGGATTTGATTTTAGATCCCCGACTTCCTTAATGTCTCTTCGTTCTTTATTTGGTAAGTTTACGTAGGTACCTATTAGTTAGGGATAATTTGGAAGTGGTTAGTAGAAAGTGAATTATATAAAAAGTCTACTACTCACGCCATCTGGTGCATAGACATGTAAACTCAGTGCAGAACTCATGATTATTTTTTCTTCTGGTTTCTTCTTTAGAGGTTTCGAGTCTGTGAAACCTCGCCAGCACTTTGACGTGCCGCGCCGCCACACAATTCATGATAACCGGCTGCTGGCTATACTACTCCTTGTTCCTCCTATATAAACTAGATGGCGACACTCAAGAGCTAAAGATGTTTTGCTGGTCAGGAATTCAAACAAATCTATACCTAGGTTCTAATAATAGTAAAGCTGAAGATATTTTTTTTGTGGTTTGAACGCGCTAATCTTTGAATGTACCAGCCGGATTTGAAAAAATATTTTTGCATTTGATAGCCCTATGCTTGAGGAAGGTTATTATAGGCAGGCTATTTAATATCACGCTATATATATGCTACAATCCTTAGAAGCCGAGCAAAAAAAGTAATAGCGCGATGCGAACGCGGTGGGCTGGGGGCCGAAGGGCCGAGGATAGCGGCCGTGAGTCTGCTAGTTACTAAATAAATACCTATAATATATCCATATCAACCATTAACCAAGTCTCGGTAGCTTCATTTCCGATTTCCCTCTTGTTTGACCTACAGAGGTACCTACAACGTGAAAGAATCGAGGAAAAAGAAGATTTTTCCCCATTATTGTTCACTTCAGAATAATAACGAAAAAATACCTATCGTTAAAACTTTGGGAAGTAAATACTTAATTAAGTAGGTATACAAGTATACCGAAATATTTAATTAGCAGTTATCTTTTAAATTAGTTTAGGTTTGGTAGGTAATTGCGAAAATATTATTTAAATCAATGCTAACGGAATCAAATTATAGTTTATATATCATATTGTTTCATTAATATGGTGAAAAAAATAGGACCTATGTTTTTAAATAAAATATGGCGGATATTTTGTTTATTGTTTAGAGCTACGCTTTTTGAAAATTATATTTTGCTTCTGTTAAACTGAACCTACTCATAACCAGAACACATAACCATTACCTAACTTTTTTAACAATATTCTTTAACTATTGAACTAGTAGGTATTATAATGAATATTGCAAGAAAACATACATTTTCTACGAAACTCACTCAAGCAAACAGTTGGATATGTTTAAGAATTTATTTTTAAATTACTTACAAGTCGAAATAGATTAATTTCCTAATAAACTTAACACTTATTTTATCAACGTGGTTTAGCTTACTGTAATGATAGCTTTTGTTTGGGCATCTTTTATATGACAGACAGGAACAAAGAACGCTAAACCAAAGTAAAACTATTCAAAGTTAACTAAACCATGTAAATAAAGAGCGAGGACAATTTTTCAAACGAATTACCTACTTATTTACATAACTAATTCCAAATATAATTACTTGTTGCTATTTAAATTAATCATAAAAATAAACGGACATAAATTAAACATTGTATCTGTCCACATATTAGTTAAATTAAAACGTCGATTCTGTGTAACATTTTCGAAAACACTCGGTAAAATATGCAATTTTCGCAGCCTTCAGACTCTCTAAGAAATTATAAGCGTGCGATCTGTCGTAACAATATGAAATGTATTGCATGCATGTATTTTCAGATTGCATAGTGTACCTAACGAGCGCTTTAAGATACACTTTTTTTACTTGCTGTCAAAAAATCATTTCTGTAGCGGTGTAGCGCCTATCGAATTAAATCTTAGTATGGTTAGATTGAAACAATGTGTTGGGATGGGTCAAGTCGAAATTGATAGACATAGTTTGAACAAACACCACCATTACTGTGATGGTGAACAAACATCACCATCACAGTAATGTAAATCGCCTAATTTAAGTGCCAGTTAGCTAGCCAGTTAACTACTCCAAACATGACCATTCATTAGGTCATGTTTGGAGTAGTTTATCTCAATGCGCCGCCCGCGCCGTGCTTAGAAACGAAGAAGCTGGTTTGAGTCCCGCGTGTGTAAATGAATGATACTATTTTACTAAAAATATTTAAACTAGGTATTAAACGTAGATAATAAGATTAATTTGTATTATAAGCGCAATTTCGAGGATGACAATCATTTTTGATTAAACCCGCTTTAATAATAAATAAAGATTTAAAAAAATAATATACGATCTATACGGTTACGGTTTCAGGCAAAATACACATATGAATCGACAACAACTTCATTATTGCTGTTTTTCTCAATCGTACAAACAGAAATTGACGTTTAGATAATTATGTGATTCGAGCATAAAAGTAGAGTTGTAGTGGAATCATGAGTCATAAAGTCGACTAAAAACGTGACTGATTATTTTATTATTGTGCCACGGCCTCCCTCGGCCCCCGAGCTACCGCGTCGCATCGCCCTCCCGCGCTATAACTTCGGTTTTGCTAAGCGTTCTGATTTTTTTCTTTTTATTGGGTCCCAAAGACATAGCATGATATTAAATAACCTATTAACCTTCCTGAAGAATTGGCTATATGAAGTAGGAATAAACAAGGCTGTTGGTAACAAATTTAAATAATAAGAGGCTTTACCTCCAAGTACCGAAAAACAGCGAATAGCTGTGAATAGATGAAAAGCTGGTTGAAGACAAATGTTCTCATACAATAACATTATACCTAATGATAGCTATTCTTTAAGTAAACGCCTTGGTGGAAAGAACACGTTTGCTTATTAAATACTTATTTGTATATTTATATAATTATTGTACTTGATGTTTTTCTTCTTATTCTAACAATTGAATACGTACATTATAACAACGTATAATTTTGCGTTTTTTTATGTCACTTTACAAGTAGATACATTTTAGGTAATTCTTTAGAGTAGGGATAAAGGATTCATAAAATGTAGCAAGTATTTTGTTCTCAATTTTTCTTATCTCCAAATGAGAGGAGAAAATTTAATTGATAGTAAAAATCTCTCAGAAGCATCCGAAGTAACTATTAGTTAATATCGTAAAAAATATCGTCCGACGTATATTTAAGCTGAAACCGTTACATTTATACGAAAAAATACATTTCATTCATTTCTCTATTACGGACTGTGTGAATTCGTAGGATTATAGTTTAATTCAGTTATAAACGTTAGAAAAACTTCAAGTAGTTACAAATTCACGGTTTATTTAAGCAGCTGCATTACAAATTCTTAACATCCATTTTTATTGAACAGCGGCTTAAGTCTTATAAATCGATAATAACTTATTTACAATACCACAGAAGTGTTCAAATTATTACCTCAGAGTTATAGAAATCGAGCTATGGAACGCGATCGGAGGGTTTTCATAGAATTCATAAAGGCTCTCCCACATAGCTGCGTTATCGTTTGCTTTTCTGCAATTTAGTATCGACTCATGCGATACAAAAATGCATAAAAGCAACTATACTCCCCCACATAGTTGCCTTGAAGGGTTGCGAAATATGGCGCAGTGTCGATCAAAGGGTAAATGTATGTGAAAGTTCGCGGCATTGTCCTCACAATTTTTGAAATGTGCCATCAAACATGAAAGTGATATTTTTTCACCACTTTGGCACATTATCTCAAAAATTCGTTGAAAACCCCAAGAAGACCAGATGGATTTACCATTCACAAACAGAACATTGCAAGATCCCAGTTCTACTAGTCTACCTGTATTCACGTGTGTGAACACAGGTAGGTTGTATGAACAAGAAAAAGCGCTCAGTTCAGCTAGGTTTTTATAGCTCTGAGTACAAAACTATCCACCAAGCGGAGCGGTCATGTGTGTTATCAAGGAATATAATTTCGCGTAGATGAAACTTTTCAGTTATGTTGGTTAAGAACACATATTTCCGCTCCCTGTAGGACAGTCTTACACAAATATATTAACGCCCATTGGATAGTATAAAAACGAAACAGAATAGACACAACACTCTAGAACGAGACAGAATCATCATAGTTTACACAGAATCGAACACGCAAAAACGGTGCAGAAGAAAGGTCAGGTATATCGATGACATCACCTTCACGCAAGGTCACCAGAAACTGATTTTTTCACAAATTAACATACTTTATCGTTATTATTGTAACTTCTCTTTGTGTGCATGTTTTGACTTAATTTTGAATCCGTGGTTCGTGCTGAAAATCTATCAAATGCAATTGATAGGTAGTAAAGCAACTATTTTTTAATTTTTTTTTTAATTTAACCTCTAACTGTTCTGAGATTTTTTTCTCAGATATTCTATTTACTGGTTCACTCCAATAATTTTCCGGGAAATCGCGGGTGTGACATGGTCACGAGGTATTCCATCATAATGTACATTTTAGATGATTTCATTGTTACTTTATGTATTTTCTTTTCTTTTAGAATATACTATGAACAGAATACAGATCTGAGTTCTACATCTGTCTCGCTCTAGTTAATTTCTTTATCGTTTTTGTATTATCCGATGTAGGATTTGATTGGTTCAATAGATAATTTTGCTTGGTGGCGCAGCCGTGTTGGTGCTCATAGCTTGCTCGAGCGTGTCCAGACGCCTGTAGGCGTGACCTCGGCTGTTCCGGCGACGGCCTGACTGACGACCTTCCAGTATTAATCCGAAGAACTGAAACAAGCCTTTTTTTTATTTGACTACCCCGGCAGAGTCGACAACCGCTGGGGAAGAAAGGACCCCCCCCCCCCCCCCCAACCGATGGACCGATGACATCTCAAAGGTTACGGAAAGTCAGTAGATGGAGGTGGCTTAAGATCGTTCGTCATGGCACCCACTTGGGAAAGCCTAACAATGGATTTCTAGCTTTTGGTGATGATGATGAACCGACCCTCTGTTTCCAACCGCTAAGGTCGACTAGTAGAAAATGCTGTATAGTTTTAAGTCCTCCCTTTGTACATTGTTAGTGTGCAATAAAGCATAAAATAAATGAAATCTCTGCCGTTTATTTCCATCACGTTTTGCAGAGCCCTCTAGAAGACTATCTTGAAACCATTATTGAAGTCAGACAAAACGATTACAAAAATCTGAATAAAAGATTACGCCGTTTCATACTGCATCATCGATAACAGAGCGCCTCCTAGTGGCGTGTGGCAAAAACCTATCTAAGAACCATCCTTGCCGACACACAAATCGATTGTAAAAACCGGAACTGTTACCATTTAATAAGTAATTTAGTGCCTAATATTAGCACGATAAATTTAGTCAAGTACAGTGACACCTAATATAGTAGTATAAGAACCAATGTACCTGTATTCAAGCAAATAAAAGTTTTTATTTATTCATTCATTTCCAGCAATCATTCATTCAATGAATTCATTCCTTCATTCAATGTCCAGCATTATTTATTTATTTATTTACGAAACGGCGGAAACAACCTATTACGGCCTTACGACAAATCAAATCATTTAATGCGAATATGGGCATAACTGGGCATATAAACAGATATTAAATTTATAATATAATGTTAAAAAAGGAAGAACTTACCACTTTGGCAACCTTGTTCTTGTTATGGTAAAGTACATAGATCACCGCGACCATTATAATTCCAGTCAGGAAGAATGAGAAGAAATGATCGTCATCATCATCCGAATAGCCATCCTGTCCAAAGCTGGGGTACAGCCCTGAAACTAAAAGATTAATTCATTATTCAAAATTTATAATAATATATCTATTGCGAAACACAGGCATAAGTAGTGGGATGATAGGTATCCTAGTACTATTATAAACCTGAAAGTTTGTGAGGATGGATGTTTATTACTCTTTCACGCAAAAACTACTGAACGGATTATGATGAAACTTTACAGTAAAATAGCTTATACATCAGAATACCACATAGGCTACTTTTTATCCGGGTACTACGTGGGCCAAGCCGTGGGTAGAGGCTAGTATGGATGTCCACTGTATTTTAGCATAATTATTATGGTGTACATAGCCTTTTATTCACATAAACCTCACGGTTCACGACCTCAATGGCGGGTCGATTAGTCAGCTGTGATGCAAAAGGTTCGATTCCTAGGACAAATGTTTGTATATTATTATGCTTGATACCCACGACACAGGGAATCCTAATGTGGGGTCTAGACTAAGTATGTGTTGGTGCAGTGTTTTATTTAGTTCTGGACTGATTTCTGTTGAATATAACTCAGTTCAGTGTGGCCTCTTGCTAAAAGGCCTCCTCCAGAATTAATAGCGTAGTTTAACTTTTTAACCTATATTGAAATAGATGCTAGTACTCTATCTCTGAATTCATGGGAGAATAACATATTTTTATTAGAAAATGTATATGAAATAAACATGATAATATAAAAATATGTATATTATTGCAAAGAATCTGCATCTCGACAAAGGTTACGCAATCTATACACCTGAATAAACAGGGAGTTATTATTAACTGTGAGGTTGTGTAAAACCGATTCTCTTCTTCATAAACAAAGCCCACTTTTCCAATCTTTAAATCTACTTTGCTACTTGAGTAAATTTCAATTGATTACATTACATAATAGTACCACAGTACCTTGTCCTTCTTATTAGCTTTAAGAGTTTTAGTTTCTGACACCGACGCTATAGGGAATCTTACAGTGGGATCAGAGCTATGTACATATATGAGTGTTGGGTGGTTATATACTTTTAACCGACTCAAAAAAAAAGGAAGAGGTTCTCGTTTCGATTGTTTTTTTATGTTTTAAACCGATTTGTTTTTTTATTTGAAAGGATATACTTTCAGATTGTTCCCGTTCTTATCAAAATCCAGTTCTGATGTTGGGATCCATGAGAATTGAGGCAACTCCTCAAATAATGGTTGTCTTGTTGATTGTTTCGTTGGTTGACGAAATTTCAGCTTCTTACCAATTTCCCATTATTTGAAGTAAATAATGGGAAATTAATATGGCCCGCTACACCCGCTTTATTGCTACACCTGCCTGCTTAGCATGAGGACCCAATATAATGGTTTCGACGACTGACTAGAAGAAAAAGTAATTTGTCTCACTCTTTTGTTAGACGGAAAAGACGACAGAAACAGTTTTTGTCTTCTCGTTTCGTAGATAAACGTTTTCTTGGATCTCACACTAAGCCTGTGCAGCGAGAAATCGCGTTAGGAGAAACTATTGCACAAGCCAAATTAAAGTAACTCATGAAAAAATATCATCAGTTGCATAGACAAGAGCATAGATATTAAATCTAATAATGGTTAAACTCTATGCTAATTAAACAGTGTCATATTATGAATACTAGATGGCACTATTCATAATGTAACTAGCTTCTGCCCGCGACTTAGACCGCGTGGTATATTGATAAAAGTAGCGTATGATCTTCTCCAGGCTTCAAACTATGTCCATATCAAATTTCATCACAAAAGGCTCAGCGGTTTAGCCGTGAAACATATGGGTAAGTATGGATATTCGCGATATAATTTTTCTGACTTAATTAAAAAAAAAAACTTATCGATCACAAACTAAGACTGATCACTGAGTTTTCATTTTTTAATTTATAATGCACGAATAGCTATACATTTCTTTTACTCAAATATATCGCACAAATCGCGTCTACACCGTATTTTTCTCTTCATAAAAAGAAATACTTACCACTTTCACCAGTGATCCCGGACACAATAGTTTTTAAATTCTGAGACTCTCTGTCTTCTTCCTTCTTTTCTGCTTTCTGTTGTTCCTTCTGTTCCTCCAGTTTGCTGATCTTGTTTTCTTCGTCGAGGAGGGCATCGTCGCCGTCATCGCCACCTTGGGTGTCCACCAGGCCTTCCTTAGCTTCGACCGAATCTGAAACAGCAACAAGTAATTTTTTGGTTATTTGGCTTTTAAAGTATCCCAGCAAGTAAGTAGACCCGCTCATAAGGGACAACAAAAGAAGCCTCGGTGCTTCGAGTCAAAACATCCCAAGAATTTCGACAAGATCAAATTCGTGACTATTCGTAAAACAGGGAAAAGTTTTATTTCTATATCTATTTAATTGTATTCCTATTGACATAAGAAATAAGAGTGATATTGAATTTTACAAGTATGTAAAAAATAAATCATTATTTAAAGTTTTTCAAAATTGATAAAAAAAAATAAAAAATTGCTAATAAAAAATTGTTTTGTGATGCTGACTATTTTTTTTGCCATACTTAATTTTTACAATAAGACGAAGTGTTAACTGATTATTAGTATTAATTTCTGATTTGTAACCTACCTTAAAGGACTTTTGTAATTTTGTGTTTGACGAATCTAAATAAAAATGTGAGGCCCCAACATGTTTTCTACAGTCTACTACAGCGCTCCTTAGTGACTTGTAATGATGAAACCTATCTAAGAACCAAGTACTTAAATCCACATTTCCATCAGAATATACATGGTAACTAACAGACAAACAATACCTTAATGCAAACGCCTATATGGGTACCTGTTGTCAAGAGTAAAAAGTATGGTGATGTTGTTACCTTCATTTGCACCAATAGCATGAATAGGTTATTATGCAATAGGTTGTTAGCATTGCAAAGTGAATGTACAACGAGAACATCCTCAAATCTATACTAATATTATAAAGAGGAAAGATTTTTTTGTTTGTTTGTTTGTATTGAATAGGCTCCGAAACTACTGGACCGATTTTAAGCATTTTTTCACCAAATGAAAGCTAAATTATCAGGAAGTAACATAATTTATTCCAAAAAATTTGTAATTATTAAGAAAATTGCAATAATGTAACCCAAAGTAGTAAAATTTTGCCTATAAAATTCATTATTTGTCGTGTGCGCTGAGAAAACTCTTGATGATACTACATGATGATACTACATGATTAAAGTACTCATTATTACCTACAAAAAAGTCTTCGAGGGAATATATCTAACTATCATAGTTAAGCCACAATAGCAGCTTTTGTGTTCTAAAATTTAATTAGATCGCCGGTAGAAACAAAAGTTGGTTATAGTCGTATCGTAGAATTAATTCTTATTAAAATAAACAGTTTTATCATCAAGAGTATTTATGTAGGAGTAAAATACTTTTTTAATTCGTTCGAATCGGACATTTAATTTCGAAGTTATCACTAGTAAAATAAAATCGAAACTTTCGCGGGTGAAACCGCGGGACGCAGCTAGTCAAATACAAACTTGCTATTGATTGAGTAACAAGCATGAAATTGATAATTTGCTGCACTGGACCTTAAGAAAACAATGTGTTCATAATCTTGTAAGCATATTTTCATTATGATACTCAATTGTTTACATTGTTTACATTGAATGTCATTATCCAGAAGCATGGGATGACAATATTTTGAACATTGTTTATCTTTTATCTGAAACTAGAAGGAACGGAGGACTTTAGTTGCACTAATGACTTAAGAACAGAAGTTACTTTCACAATATTGTCAAAGTCAAAGTCAATAGGTTTTTATTCATTGAAATCACAAGGATCATATTGGCCCTAGCAATTGTGTGAAAATAACAGGAAACCACAAAACTCAAAATTTAAGGGTAAGGGTTTCACTCTGCAGTTCATGTACAAAAATATATACCTACTGTTGCCATACACAATTGATGGCTCGAATCAGTAGAATGCACTATGTTCAAAAGCAAGAACCAATAAAACCTTAATCCACCTGGCAACTAAGCTCATAATAGCATACTGGTTATCATGGATTGATTTGTTTGTATGTTAGTTTAATTGATTATTCTGTGCTATTACCTTGATAGTCAACATCACTGGGGGGCTCCTTCCCATCAACTTCATTATCAACTTCCGATTTATGAGAATTGTCACCACCAGATTTGATGATAGCAGTGTTAGCAGGTTTGTTCTCTCCTTCACTTTTTAATCCAGGGTTAGTGATTTGAGGTGGTTTATCAGCTTGCTCACTGGCTACTGGTGGATTTTGAACATCAGGCACTTGGCCTTCAACAACAATATTTGGATCAGATTTTTCAGAAGCAGAATTAGCACTCAATGGTTCAGATACTTGATTATTTTCAGAGGAAGCTTCTGGGATGACTGCCTCTGTTTGACCAATTTCTGCACTTTTGTGCAGTTCTGATGGCACATTTGGTGCATTTGAAGTATTAGATTTTTTTATTTGAACATCCAATAAGTCATTAGCGACAGATATTATCGGTTTGTTTTCATTAATTCCTGTTTCAGGAGGTAATTGCACTGGGTTTTCTTGTGTTGATGGCACATTTACTTGTTGTTTCAGCATTTCTGTACCCCATTTGAAATATTTACAGAAGAAGTTTGCATCGTCGCTCATCAGATCCTCGAGACCACATATTTTCCCACAAGTAACAGGATGCTTGAAAATTTTTTCTATTGAATTTTTATAGCGTGTGAATCCAGTTATATTTGTGAATACCCATTCTTTTGTGCTTCCGCACACTAAGTTGACATCCAATTCTTCATTTATTTTGGGTGAGTAATCGTGCGTGAGCGCCAGTTTCGAGGTACCAACAGCATCACAAAGTTGTGAGTTTATATCGTAGAATATCAAACATTCCAGTTGTTTTTCTCCGTGTGGCGACGAAAGTTCTGCACAGTATTTTATTTTACCTTTGATTTGATCCGACAAAAACACATTTTCACAACTATTAGCAAGTGTAGTCAGTAAGTCCGCTAGAGATTCGGGCGCTTTTGTTGGGATAGGAACTCCAAAGCTACGATATGAGGAATTTAGGAGCAACAAGGCAAATATACATAAAAACATTCTGATATTATGAAAGTCTAGTTTCAAGAACACAAGAACAACGATGATTTTAACTACTGTACTGTACCCAATTTTACAAAAATATCTCCAACTTCTCTAAACTGAAGAGTCTGGAACTGGAAAATGGAAATATCTGCAAACTCTGCAAGCCAAGGTTTATTGCAATTTGCAACAAAACAATGAGGCCGTGGCTATTTCAATTTCTATAGAATAGAAGGAATCATCCAGTGTACAATTTATTAAAAACTAGCTATTACCAGCGACTCCGCACGCATGGAGTTGTGTTTTGAAAAAAAAACATACTACTCCCATATTTTTTTTTGTGACTTATGTTATAATGTAAACCTTTGTTCCAATTTAGCTTTCTAGATTTGGGTAGTTTTGGCTGTGCGTTGGTATATCAGCAAACGATTTTATAAGTACCGAATTAATGCCTCAGCCACACTTACCTAACCTGCGAATCAATTCAATTCAACTTTTATTTATGGCTTCTGTGGTAAGAGTTGCCACAATTTTGCCAATGTCATGTCGACAAGATTTAAAAAAATAAGGCGATGGAGAGGAGTTAACAGAAATTTGACCGGTCTAAATAGAGGGAGACTCGAACAGTTTTTTTAAACTATAAGTTGATTTATATAAACCTGTAAAGGACAACACAAATACAGAGACAAAACACACGAAATGTACATTTAACATTATGAAAGGCACATAGAGATGTACATCAGCATAGTTATCATAATTTTATTTTATTACAAGTTAAAAATTTACATAATAATACTATAAAAGGGGAGAAGACAAGGGATAGTATAAATTTGGAAGAGAGGACGAGGGATTTCTGGAGGGGTGACATCATGCAAAGATAGCCGTAGCTTAGGACAAGAGAAAAAAAGGTGATCAACAACCTGCGAATCATGCACCCCGTGAAAAGTGTGAAATGTGAGTGTCAAAGCTACATGACAGTGACAGTTTGCGTACTTGACGAAAATGGGCAAAGTTGTTACTGCGACAAGCCATGAAGTTTGCCAATTAGAATGACGCATATATTATAAATAAATACAATTAAATATTTTGTTTTTATAACAGGTACTTCATTTAAATTGGCTTTAAAATGAGTCTCCCAGCAAACTTGAGCGACTCATTGGATCGCCCACGAACACATGAAACCAACCGTTTATTTCCGAGTGAAAACCAAGAAAACGAACTATTCAATTAAATAACAAATAATTATATTCGCATAAAATACTATGGCAACACTCTACTAGCCCCTTGATAGCACTCGCTTAGGAAAACAGAGAGCCTATGCTGAGTCACAAATACGTTCAATTTTTGTATGGAAATCTTGTCGATACAGTCAACGTTTTGACATGTTATAAACTCAGCAAAAGGGTCAGCAAAGACCCTCAGATCATCGATCGTTTTGAAAGTGGCTGTACATACAACACGGGTCAACACATTATAGGAAACGCACAACCAGTGCCTTTGCAGGATGTGTATTATCGGGCCGTGTAATCCATGGCCGTAGAATATAGGGACCGTCTGGAATAATTTGTATAAATTTGACATTATGAAATTTATTTGACAATGACAGTCAACTGAGTATGTTGGATGTCCACGAGAACTTTTGATATTATCGAGAATACCTTTGAAAGTTTATATATCGAAATTATGCTGACTTCCGGTTTAGTGTAAAATAAACGGTACCGTTTTGATTTTTTATAATTCAGAGCTGATACCTCAATGCAGGTGATAGATTATTTAAATATGATATAAATATAATTTATGTGTGCTTAGTTTTATAATTTAATCTTGTTTTGCAGATAAAACTGTATTTTATACGCTGTTTTGTCTGCGAAATAATGTATTAATTCGAAGTTAATATTATCTAGACTATTACATGTCTCTGCCCATGGCTTTGCTTTCTTGGTGACCGGGTCAATAGTAGCCTACCTATGTGTTATTCTAGTTCACAAACTATAAATACCTACTCACCTGTTCCAAATATCATCTAAATCGTTCTAGTCATTACGGAGATTATTAGCGCCAAACATCTAAACTGTGACGTTTATAATATTAGTACCTAGGATTTATTTGGTACTTTTTCACACAATTTATAAAATTGTCCCCCGTGGTAGGTCAATAGATAGATAGATAGAAAGATACTTTATTGCACATCAAATAACACACCAGCTTAGCTAAGTACTACAAACTTTGACAATGTTGTACAATGGGCGGTCTTATCGCTAAATAGCGATATCTACCAGACAACCTTTGGATGGAATGGGCTGTAAATACATAGATCTAAGTCGTCGTGTCATGTGCCATGCCAAAACGTTAACATTCTTAAACAACTTCTGGATGTATTTATCTACGTACCGTTTTCGTAGCGTAAGTCCTCTGCCAAGTTGAAACTCTGTAGTAAAAGACCACTTTTAAATGTGGACCTTTTGCTTACGACTACGTAGCAAAGGTTAAAAGTGATCAAAAGTTTTATTTATATCTACCTATTTATCTATCTATTTATATCTAAACATATGCACAAAAAAAAATATTGAAGTTAATAAACATAGAATAGGCTGATGACAAGTGGCGCTTAAAGTGTTTTCAACTTAAGAAACATCGTCTTTTGTCACGTTTAGCTCGTGTCCCGAGCACTCGTTAGCTATGTGTTATTGCTCACTTAATTCTTACGAGACTTGTTCTTAACTGTAATTTGTGTACCTACATCTTTTAAAAGATGCTTTTGTAGAACGTGATAACTTGCTCTTAGGAAGTTACGCTTTAAGAGCCAAGTAGTGTTTCTTTTTTTGAAACGTGTGTTTCGGCTGCTCTTTCTATGACTGAGCCCAAAGCCAGAATACCTATTTGATGATGAGAAAGAGGAATGAGAGGCTTAAAATAGCTAGAAAATGTGGAGTTACATTTATACAGTGCAAGTAAAGTGTAGGTAAAAGAAATAACTGTTTTTTTTTGCCCTTGCCCGTAGGCACACAGATATAGACATTAAAAATGAATACTAAATTAAAAAAAAAAGCTATTACAAGGAAAATAAACTTGGTCATTCTTAGATACTTACACCTTAGGTAAATAGGTATAGGTAATACTCTTGGTTTAATCTAATACTCATAAAATGCTAAGTGCAAACAAAAAACAAACAAAAAACGACTAAATAATGTCTCAAGTTTTTCCCACTCATGGCATTTTATGGAGACCCATGTCTGCGCGGCGCTCGTATTTTTTCCGTATTATTGCTCTCGACTTTTAGATTAGCATAAATACGCGAAAGTATGAAAAGCTTTTTAAAAACATTATGCAAGGAAAAGAGATAATCGCTATCTCTGTTCTCTTATGAGAATTAATGAAAACTATTAATTTGAGAACATCGTGATTGCTAAATCGCCTTGCGAAACAATTTTACCTACTTATCAAAAATGTAGGTATAATACCTACTTCTAACTTTGCCCTAAAACCTTTAGCAAAGCACATTAACATGAAGGAAAAATTGCCATGATAAACATTGAAACACTCGCAAATAGGAAGATACTCGAGTAAACATCGTTGGAAGTCAATTTATAGAATGGAATTGTAGGTAAATTATAATTCCCGGCACCCAGAAACGTTTTCGATTACAAAGGATCGAAAGTTGTATAGAATCGTTGTAGATATATTTCATTACTCTTAAAACCTTGTCTAGTAGGTATAGTCCGAAAAGTAAAAAAAATGTACCTATTTTTGCGATTGGTGCTACCAGCTGATTGGGTAATACCTAGTTATCAATAATTATAGTTAAGTCCTGGTTAGGAAGGTACATTTTAGGTACCTACCTTTTTTATATAAAACATAGCATGAGGTCGTGTTGGACATAAACTTTCCGTTTCACTCAGTACTTTACTTACATTCAAAGCTCAAACACTGAGTTAGTTCCAAACCAACCTATACAAGATAAGCCGTAGGAACCTGGCTATAATTTATACACGGTGCTTCAATGGAATAAGAAGATCGAGTAATGTCATGTTCTTCTTTGTGAGGCCTCGCGCCTCCAGAGCAAGGCTTTGTTATCATTGCGTGAATTACGCAGGTAATGGGCCGCATTTACAGCGTACGTGCCTCGACATTCATTAAAACGGCTAATTAAACCAGCCGACGAGATTCCAACGACGAATCCGCCTGTGATGGTACCACTTTCTACATATTTCTTTAGGGAAATTTTAAGTGGAGCACCATTGGCATTCCCTTCACTCGAGCGAAGTTTTTAAAAGACTTTACGTAAGATATTAGCAGTATAAATTATTTAAATAAGGGAACCGACCAGCTTTAACGCTTATGGACATTTCTCAGATGGTGACTTAGGAAACTATTATAAACTAACCTACCCAGAAGGCGTAAGTGAAGGTACCTACTTTTTACTTTCGAATAGTCTTATATAATACCTAGCTTCTGCCCACGGCTTCGCCCGCGTGGTAACCGGATAAAAAAACCTAAGCTGTGTTATTCTGATGTATAAACTTTATATCACTGTAAAGTTCATCAAAATCCGTTCAGTAGGTAGTTTTTGCGTCAAAGAGTAACAAACATCCATCCTCACAAATTTTCGCGTTTATAATAGAATAGCTTCTGCTCACGGCTTCGCCCGCGTGGTACCCGGATAAAAAGTAGCCTATATTATGTTATTCTGCTGCATAGGTAAGCTTTATCACTGTAAAGTGTCATCAAAATCCGTTCTGCAGTTTTTGCGTCAAAGAGTGACTAACATCCATCCTTACAAACTTCCGCGTTTACAATAGTAGTAGAATATCTGTGCTTTTGATTACAAAGCGTCCTATACTTCAGTTACCTGCAACAGAGGTTAGTTTAAAGAAACTAGAAACCATCCTAGCATAGTGCAATTCCGGTCGCAATTCCAACGGTTGGTGCCTGTAATTAACAACACATTGAACTCCTAAGAGATCAAGTGAACCACACCGAAAACTAAACCATAGCCTTTCATTTGCTTGCTAAATTAACACCAGCCGAAATCAGAGCTTTGAATCGTTAGGTGCGTGTACTGTAACTTGATATACAGGTAGTCAGAGTTATGTAGAGAAAGATAGAGCTTACAATACTATCGCATGGGAAATTATTTATGTCACATACTCGTAGTATATAATAAATATACTTATTATTATATACTAAGAGTAAAGCAGTGACTAGTAGAATAGAATTATAGTAAGTTACTACTAGTTTATTTTATTTATTGTTATAAGGTACTAGCTTCTGTCCACGGCTTCACCCGCTAGGTACCCGGATAAAAAGTAGCCTATGTGTTATTCTGATGCTATATTACTGTAAAGTTTCATCCGTTCAGTAGTTTTTGCGTGAAAGAGTAACAAACATCCATCCTCACAAATATTATAATACTATTTATAATAGTAGTAGGATTACTGTATTCGTTTAGGTGTACAAGGGGCGCACTAATTTCAGGAATGAATAAGAGAAAATACTATGAATGGTCAAAAATTAATTTATTGTTTCTCAAAATATTCTCGTTTAGTGTTAATAAACTTTTTCATACGAATAAACCAATTTTGAAAATATTTATGTCACTCCTCCGTGGTGACCTCGGAAACGTGTTTTTTATACTCTTCGACAGCCTCTTCTGGTGATAAAAATGAGATTATTACAATCATGTCAAAGGTTTTCTCCCTAATAAATAATATGCAAACTGAAGGTATGTATCAGCGCTGATACATACCTTCAGTTTGCAAAAGGTTTCAACTTCTTCATTTATTTCCTATGTTCACTTCAAGACTACATTAAACAGTACTGTCGCAAACTAACTAAACGCTTCGCCTTTATGTTCCAAATGTTACATTACAAAACCACAAAGCGCTTATTAGCTTCGGAGCTTTCGCTGAGCGTTCAGGTCGCTATTGTTTATGTTGCCTACTTACTTACCCAAAGTAGGTACCTACCTATTCGTTGGCAATAGTTACAGATACCAAAGATCAGTGTCGTACCTAAGTATTCATACCCCCTGACACATCTAAAAATGTCATTACATTTTCGTGTCAGTTTTAAAGGCACAGGAAAAACGAAGCGAAAACTAGGAGAGAATGCTCGCATGACACTGGGTCCAGTTGTTATTTTGCAGAATAGTGAAAAATAACACTTCGTGCAAAGCAAAAAAACAAAACCAGAGATAAAACATCGTAGCGGGCGGCAGCCTGTTTTCAACTTCAGCAAAAGTACGCGTAAAAAGTGGGTAATTTTATAGTTGGCTTTTTACTCAAACTTTCAGATAATATTAGAGAACAACCTACAGTTCTGTTGCCTACAGAATTAAGTGGAAGAAGCTAGTAGGTATTATCCTTACTTATTCCTGTAGTACTTTTGTAAGTGACTTTTTTATAATTTATTCAGCCTAAATGACAAATTATTTCGATTAAATTACATTTCAAGCTTAACCACATTTAGAAAAGAGTTACTGAGGGCGCTGCAATTTTGAGTTCAATCATGTAACCTACACTAACAGAGTTCATGTACCTATCTACCTACCTATGTAATAATTTAACGCCTGCGTACATGAGAGCAATAAATACAAATAATGAAAAATGAAATATGGATAGGTAGATTGAAAAGGAGGAGGTTCTCAGTTCGTCTGTATTTTTTTTTGTATATTATTACGCGATATCTTCGTCAATTTTATACCGAGATAAATGATTATTTTTTAATGGGTTACTGCAAGAGTGGTACCATATATTTCCGGTATTTGAAGGAGGTTTTTATTTTTTCCTAAAAAAAATGTGTTGAATTGATTTCTGTATAACTTTTAGTAATAAGTAGGCACTGTAGAAAAATAACACAATTCAAAACCTAATCAAAGCCTAGTCCACGTCAGATAATTTGTGATCAGTGAATCGTATTATTTACTGTGGTGGCACCAATACCGATAAGCACTCAACTGGACATCCACACAAGTGGTTAATGTAAAAAGCTATCATTAGGTAGTAAAATATCTGTCTGCTCAACATTGTTACTCATTTATTGTTTTGGTGTGCGCACATAAGTTATGTTTCTAACCAGATCAAAACTATATTCTAGATATTGTATTTTTTTATGTTTGTAACGTGTAATGTGTGCTTAAATAAATAAATAGAGTCCCTGTATTGTACGTCCATGGAATGCCCAACCATGGAAAGTACACCCCTGGAAAGTACAGCCAGTATTACAAACCATTGGTTTCAAATACTTGGTTTGTAATACTGTACGTACATTCCTGGGCGTGCATTACCTACACGTGTTGACCTTGTACGGCCAGTTTTGTACAACCCTGGAATGTACAGCCATGGAATACGAACCAATTTCATGCTCTGTTTTCATGTGCGAGTGCTATCAAGGGGCAATTGCTGTGTTGCCATAGTATTTTACGCTATTAGTAAATTCATGTAGATGTAGTAAGTAGATTAATTATTTATGTCGGTTTTTGCAGATGAACTAACCGGTTGATTTTATTTATTTGAACCCAAGTTTTTTGGATAAAGTTCGGATAGCAATCCTCCTTTTCTGAGTGTTAATAAAAAAACCTAATAACCTAACCAATCCAAGACGGATTTGCTTAGGAAGTATTTCTCAGGCCAACATTAACTTATTGTTTACATTATTTACCAATGGCAACTCTTGGTTGAACATATTAGAACTTGCTCAGTGCAAACGAGCCTCGTTCTCGTCATGCGACTTATTCGCATCGACCAATACGGATATGACGAACTATCGACCAATGAGCGTCGAGAATATTGGTTTGTAATCCGGGGTGTACATTCCAGGGGTGTGCAATACCGTCATGTGTTTAGTTTGTACGGAGCGTATTGTACGACCATGGAAAGCACACCCAGATAATTCAAACCAAATGGTTTGTAATACTGGCTGTACTTTCCAGGGGTGTGCATTCCATGGTTGTGCTTTGCATGGGCGTACAATACGGTCTTCCAATAAATAGATATAGGTAGGTATTATTTTGCAATGCCTCACATCCTCTACTGAAGACCTAAAAACGGTGGGAGTGATGTGTAACTAGACAAATGCGTACGAACTCCTGTGTTTTACACCAGCACCAGCGTCATGGGTGGTGCGATGTACCTATAGTAGATACTCGTCATCATCATCTTCTTGTCCTTATCCCACATTACGTGGGGTCGGCACAACATGTTTTCTTCTTCCACTCTCCTTTATCAGCTGTTATCTTAGCACTCACTCCTTTCTTAACCACGTCATCCTTCACACAATCCATCCATATTTTCTTTGGCCTACCTCTTTATTTCCATCCATATTCATATTTAACACTCTTCTCGTAATATGACATTCTTCCCTACTCATAACATGCCCATACCATGCTAACCTATTACTTCTCAACTTTTTTGTCACGGGTGCTACTTTCAAACTTCCCCTGATATACTCATTCCTTATTTTGTCCATTATAGTAACTCCACAGATCCATCTCAACATTCGCATCTCAGCTGCGTGCACTCTTCTTTCATCAATCCCTTTGGTTGCCGAACACTCCGATTCATACAATGCGACAGGTCTTACGATCGTTTTTTATATTTTTCCTTTGAGCCTCAAATATAGTTAGTTTATAGTAGGTACTCGTACCTTCTTAATATAATAAACTGCAGAGTTAGCTAGAATTTGGCACACGAAGCATTTTAATTTAAATCGAGGACAAGGGTCTTAAAATCCATCACGCACGACACCGATCCTATTTAGATAAGTGGTGCTGTCGGAAGCACCCTGCTTAGTTCGCTTGACGGATTGCTGCTAATGAATGTCTTGCTCTAATCTTTCCGCTTTTTCAATAATCAGCTTGAATCTTTAATTGATTCCTTAAAGGCCTAGTGACTAGAGGATGACAGGTAAAAACAGAATTGAAACTACGAGTATAGTGGCTGAATATTATATTTAAGTTCGCCTCTGGTGCTCATGATACAGAGCGACAGAATTAGCTACGAAACGTCAGCAAAATTAACGTACATTTGTGGTAAATTAGCCATATTTTAACGTTTTTAACAAGCGTTACCTACTTACAAGCATTTGAGTATAATTTTTTTACAAAATGGCTTTATCTTCGTTTCAGCTCATGCTCATGTTCATGTACTTAGAAAGTTATTTTTGAGCTTTTTTTAGTGTGATCTTCAAAATGGTAGAGTCGACTGTTATATGTACTGAAGGTAGGTATTCAAAAAAATGGATGAGCATTATTCAAACCTACAATATTCAGTAAAGTCGTCTGTATATTTCTCCAAATTGAATGGTAAAGCCAGCGTAGTCACTCTAGGTACAATTTGCTCTGATTTTCGACAATTCGAGTACAATCGCAGTGGCTTGAAAGTCATGTGCAATCAATTGTAATAATTGCGGTGCTCCAACCGGTCGGGCTGACGATTACGTAAACATAAGCAGCGTGCTCGACAAACTTTGTTCAGTTGATTTGGCTGAAACTTTGAGCGTAGGCCTAAGTTTACCATTTTTTTCATTGAACACTTAAGTATTTGAGTTTATTTAGAGTTTTTCAATCAAAAACTATGTTTAAGCAAGCAAAGATTGTGACAATTTTTAAAGACAAGATGGCAGCTATGTATGTGAATCACATGGATTGGGAAGAGAAGGCGTTATTTCAGATTAAACTTTAATAATTATTTGCTTGACGCTGACTGTATTTATTTATAAACTAGTAAGTTTGTGGTTGTTTCTTGTGGATCAAACTCGCAGGATGGCAAAGCTCGCTGGTATTAGAGCGGAACGAGAGTAAACCCCAATTTCTGTATACACACCCAATTATTTACCTGCACGGTAGTACTGTTTGCCAGTCACTATGTAATCAAAATGTTCTCAACCACATTCAGCGGATTGTATTTTCCGCTCATTCGATAATGGGCGGATTTTATACCAGTGTGGCGCTGAGGAAACGGGTTAGCACTAGTCAATCATCAAAATTGTCGAGGGCACAACCACTTACTTATTTTTATTGGAAGCAATCATGTAGTTAGGATGATAATGCAGCTACAGTGTCATAATTTACTCTAGATTAAAAAATGTTATCGTTTCTATGAATGGCGTCTCGAAAATGGTAAAAAATCTATCTCACAATGTCATATCTCTGAGTGTTTAAAATTGTAAACTAGCTATTTTTCCACGAGCTCCACAAAGGACTCATAACGAAGTGAAATAGCCAAATAAGAAGGTCTTAATGTCGCAGTTAGCTGAGAATTCTCCCTTGTGAATGCCGGGTCATTAGCGCTATGTTATTGCGAATTACCCGTAAGACTTTGCGCCGGCAGTCACGTATAATCTGAATTTGCCTTACTATAGCTGGTTTTTATACAAGACGTGTAACATATAAAAATTTACGTAACGCTCCTTGGTGACTGGCGCCTTTTAAATTAAATTATAGTAATGTCTTCTGACGCAAAAAGAGCGTCTGTATACCTATCTTATTTCTGACCTTGTCCAACGGTCCAGGACCCGACTTTATTATTCAGTATTCTACTGTAGGAATATAATATTATTATACTAGCCTCTGTCCACAGCTTCGTCCGCATGGTACCCGGATATAAAGTATCCTTTGTGTTATTCTGTTGTATAAGCTATATTACTGTTAAGTTTCATGAAATTCCGTTCAGTTGTTTTTGTGTGAAAGAGTAACAAACATCCATCCTCACAAACTTTCGCGTTTAAAATATAAGTAGGATTAAGTATTATTTCGTACCATTGTTCGTCAACGGATAAAGCTAGTTATTTTAAAATAAATCATTAGATTAAGTATACTCGTATGATTTGTTGTACCTAGATAGAACAAAAACGTGACGAGTAGATTTTGACCCCGATTCGACTAGCAAGACTAGGACTATGAAATCAAGTTGAATCAATGTAGCCTGTTAGTTTTATCGTGTGACCTCGTATAGGTAGAAGTAGACACGGATTCAATTAGTGAGGAGGTGTGCGGGCATGTAACACGCTATACGGCACGGCGTGGCAGAGCGCCTGCGGCTTCCTGCACCCACAGCACTTAGGGCTCCGAGAATTGCACGAGATCTAAGTGATAAGCGACAACGATAGAACAACACCGTACGTGGATCACCCTTTATTAGACTGCATTTGCTCGAAAACCTTGATCTTGTAGCTTTTTCTAATTTGTTTATATTTAAGTGTAGGTATGTACTCAGTAAACCATATCTTGATTTTTTAATTAGAATCATCTCCAACAACCTCGAAAAGTCCACTGCGAGGCCTCCCCTCTATAGATTCCTATGACGAACGATCATGGGTCACCTCCATCCACTGAGTACCCACAACTGCTACCTACCTTCCTAGTTGTAATACCTAATAACCATTATTCCTTCAGCATAAGACGTACACGAAAAAAAACTTAACTTCCCTTCGCTTTACATGTTTATTTGCTTAAATGGTGTAAAATTAATCTCATTCCTTCCGTGGCTTGCATAGCTCATATAGTGCCGCCTCCAAATTACCTGACTGACATACCACTAGCTTCTATTCTGTTGCTAGTTAGCAGTTACCACCAGCATTAGCATCACGTTTTATAAGATTTATCCAATTACTCCTGAGAAGAGGAAAGTGTCACCAAAAATAGTACACTAAAATTCATTTTGCTACTTAGTAACGAGAGCCTCGGAAATATTTTAGAATCGCGGCCTGTACCTACAGAGACTTTATTTTAGGGAATATTAAGGAACAGAACTCTTACTAAATCTTAGGTTTCATTTAATTTAATTGCACAAGTTTTCAAACATTACAAAATTTTTGTTCGAATCATTTATTTCACAGGAAAACTTAAGATTTCTGTTTCAGAATTGTCTTGAAAACTCTTAAATAAATTAAGTAGGTGATAGGTGAGTAGGTAGATGAGCACTAAAGTCAAAAAAAATACTCAGACATTTATTTTAGATATTACTAGCTTCTGATACCACGGCTTTGCCCGCATGGTACTCGTATAAAAAAATAGCCTGTGTGTTATTCTGATGTATAAGCTATATTACTGTCAATTTTCATCAAAATCCGTTCAGTAGTTTTTGCGTGAAGGATAATAGTAGTAGGATAGTAGGATTATAATATAGAATTATAACTTTTTTGAATTGCCAAAGTTTCAACAAAGTTTCACAAGTCAAGTCTAACCATTGATGATGACAGATTCCTATGAAAACATGCGTCAAAAAGCTTTGATTTGGACCTAACCGCCCGTTATTGTATTGGTGAACTCGGGCCTTAGCCACTATCAAAGTTTAGTGCAAATCGGTTTGCACTAAATCTTTATCTTTAGACCTACTAATAATAAAGCTGAAAATTTTGTTAATTTTTTATTTATTTGGTTGGACGCGCTAATCTCTTTTTTTGCATTTGATAGCTTAATTCTTGAGGAAGGTTATAGGCTATTTAACATCACGTTACAACCCTTAGGAGCCGAGCAAAAAACAAGTGACGGGTGGGCAATGTGACGCGGTTTGTCGGGAGCCGAAGGCGGCAAGACACGGCTAGTAGTCTATGTTTTCCATTTCATAATTTTGTAAAACAGTAGGTACGTACCAGCTTATAAGTGCTCATACTTCCTACAAGAAACTTAGTGGGTAACGCGCATTACACCGATGGAATTGGAGCCTTCCTTAGCGTTTCACAGACGTACCTATTCAATTATGTGGAGTAGAGTGTGGTAACAACATTACCAACACGTCCCGCTACGAACGAACGCTGAATACAGCTCGTGAGACTGACAGTTGACTTCAATTCCTTGCACTATACAGATTAACTAATCCTTGGAGTAGACAGTGATCTTGTATGATAGACAAGTTCCTTCAAATTGCAATACCAACTTCGAAATTTCACTACTTACCTAATCTTGGTGAAGAATAACCACATCGATATTATAATAAACGTGTAGGTGACTACCTAATGGCTTAATGAGCTTCTCTGTATCTTTTTGCCATGGCTATAAACAGTACAAACTAATGCTGAACGATACTAAGACCCTGCCTCCTTTAGGAATAAACAAGAAATATATTGGAATAGTTGTTCATGTAGAACTGAAAAGACATCATGATTGGCTTGTTAAAAGTACATTTTCAGAGAGCATGTAACCTATCTTGAAAATATAAGTCTCTAGAATATAAACTAGGCGTGATGCGCCTAGAAAATCGAATACGAAAGCCCCATAAATTGATGAATAACTATCAAGTTTTTGTGAAGTTTGTGTATCGTCGTACCAATTGCTGCTGGCTATGTTACTATAAGCTGAAGGAATTACAAATGCAGTGCACATAGTATCATCGGCTCCAGAGCTTAACTTCGGTATGCACTTGATTTCAAAGTTTAGCTGCCGAGCAATTACTCTATTCTGAAGAAAGGCTTTCCAGGTACACTGTAATATATAGTTGTATATATGTTGGAAAGCCAGTCAATAGGTATCTTCTAGAATGTAATACTACAACTGCTGAGTGGAAAAGCACAAAATATATGTAGCCTACATTACCAACACCAACTGATATGGATAGTATATAGTTTATAAGACATAAAATGACAACAAAAATAATCATCACCCATTTTTTCACCCTATGGAAATGAATGTATTTTTTTGGAAATGCCCACTTAAAAGAAAAACTAAATTTTAGTTTTTCGTATTAGTGGGCAGTTTGAGAATTGGCGAAGATATCGCGTAACATAATACATAATACACAAAAACAGTACAGACAAGAAAACCCTCCTTTTTTGAAGTCGGTTAAAAATATTCTTCCTATTACTAAAAACAACGCTATAGATAACATTTATACACAATAAGGCCCGTAGTTTAAAAAATCTATGCTTGTGCCTCGATCAGTTGTTATATTTGACTGGATTACGGGCCTAAAAGCTTTCAACTAACTAGGCGCTTTCTGTTTTATAACAATCGCGAAGATAAAGCGCCCTAGCTTTAGTTTTAACCTCTATTGTTCTGCTAATGCAACGTCAAACACTACCTTGAGGTCATTTAACATTTCTAAGGGCCTTTTTCACCTTCACCGAGACTATATTAATAACAAAAAAAAAATCAGGCAACACCATGTAAAATACGTAGGTTTAGACGTACCTATTCCGAATAATAACCCTGCAAGTTGTCTGTAAACTAGAAACCAATTTGTATCACACTGTATTATTGAAAAAATAAATGTTATCTTATCTTATCTTAAAATAAGCCTGCCTCCGATTGCCTCGGAGTAGTTCTATCCACTTAATTATTTCTGTTCTGATCTCTGTCTGTTCTGGGTGAGACAGAGATAAAAAATGTCGGTCTCATCCACCCTTTCGCATGATATTAACGCGGTAAAAATGAGTTTTTCAAATAAAAACCGAAAAGGAAACTAAGGAGTTTTAGATACGAAGAACAAAATAACATACGGAGGTCGTGGGTTTGAATCCGGTCATGGTTTTAAATCGAAAAATATATGTGCGCATTTACACGAGCTCAAATAAATGAAGGAAAACATCTAGAGGAAACCGGTATGCTCTGGAACCAACAATTCGAAGGCATGCGTCATCGGTTAGTCTTCCAATAAGTGACCACGTGCCTACAACCTGTTACGTGGAATGCTAACTATTTGCAAAAACGGGGGCATATGCCAAATGTAATATTTGGTGACTATTCCCTACTTGGTATCCTCAAAGATTTCTCGAGTATGTATCTGAGGATGTCCATCATAGGAAATATAGCTTCGTCCGTGTGGTACCCGGATAAAAAGTAGTTTATGTGTTATTATGATGTATAAGCTATATTACTGTAAAGTTTCATCAAAATTCGTTCAGTAGTTTTTGCGTGAAAGAGTAACAAACATCCATCCTCACAAACTTTCGCATTTATAATATTAGTAGGATATATTGTCTACTTGGTGAGAAAGGCCTTAAAGTAGGGTTGACGTCCTATTCATTTGTTCTTGTTTATTTGACTTCCATCGAAGCTTTTATACGTACTAATTCTTAGAAGTAAACCATGATTTTTAGTTGTTTGTGTTATGTACAGACTGTACCGTTTTGAATCATCTTATAAGCTATACAGTGATTCTACACTTTATTTAGGTAAAATTAGTTGTTGTATCAATAATAGGTAACATATTTGTTTATTTATTTATATAAATGAGGAATGCCAACAGCTTAGGTATCTGTCTGTCTTAATAATAAGGTTACGTTCTGATAACCAAGGTCAATTATAGGCGAACACAGCATTGACAAATTATTATATGAGATCTTTAAGAATAAACTTTAAATATTTAACTTATATCTAATATATTCTATCCTATCCTACTAATATTATAAACGCGAAAGTTTGTGAGGATGTTTGTTACTCTTTCGCGCAAAAACTACTGGGCGGATTTTGATGAAACTTTACAGTAATATAGCTTATACATCAGAATAACGCATAGGCTACTTTTTATCAGGGTACCTAGCGGGCGAAGCCGTGGGCAGTAGCTTATTATTTTAATTACATTCTAACCTTGTGTTCTAAGCACTAATCCCGGCTGAGCGCACAGGTTGCCTTGCTACCTAATTGTTTTCTGTGCAAGGCAACAATTAAACAGAGCAACACCATGGATGAAGACGAAGGTAGAATTTAATGTAGATCAAATCTAAGGGTAGGCCATATAGCTCGCAGAACCTATGCAAACGCTGGGAAAGAAAGGTTCTCGAATGGGGATTTCGGAACGGATCACGCAGTGTAGGAAGGCCCCCCAACCTGAGGGAAGCCTATGTCCAGCCGTGGATTACTACAGGCTGTTGAAGATGATGGTAGTGATTTTGACCTCCTTATAAGGTATGATATCAAAATATACAAACTTAATAGTACTATGCCAGTGATTTTCCCTTTTATCCGGCCCATGTAGTTTGCAGCCTACCTATTCCTCTATTTTCTTCTATTATTCTTACAATGATGGATCGAAAGTAGCTACCATGTCGTATAAGATGATCAACCTTTTTCCACTTTTGTTTTGTATTTAGAATTGTTCTCATTAAAGCTCAGGAGCCAAACCATCAAGACTTATAGCAATTAAGTTGAGATAAAGGTGTCAAATTGAAGGTGCTACGTCGTTGTCATAGCGTTGTTAATTGCAAAGCAGGATTGTCAACTTTGCCTGAATTGAAGATTTGATTGTTAGGCTCCTGTTCTCGTCCACTCTATTCAATACAACGTCTTCGTTTGTTACATTCCTTCTTCCGTGGTATAATTCTCTTGTTGCACAGGGGTGTCCGTATGGGCGGTGCGAGCGAGTGCCAAGTTCCCGATGAGACGGACTGCCAGCAATTTCCGTAGCAGCCGCGGTTAGCACCACCTGCTGTTCACTTAACGGACAAACTTATACTTAGCTTAGGCTGCGATAAGTCCTAACAAGAACCTATATACTCGTTATTTTTTTAAATTATGTAACCCACACATTATTTCATTAGGTATGTTTATTTTACGGAGTGCGTGGGCATTAAAACTAAGTTATAGGTCTCGTCGAACACATTTTGAGTGATTTTTTGCTAAAAATATAAAAATACATCAACATACAGAAATACTTAAAACTAACTCACTGATATAGATTAATAAGGGTGTACAAAATATACAAATATAAAATATATAGCTCATAGTTGTTTGTTAGATTGATAATTGATTTGGGTTGAGAGGATCAGCTCGTAAAATAATATTTTTTACTAAGAATTACATTAAAGCCTGAGTATAACAGCCTACAGACACAGTACAGTCCTGACTCAACATAAGGAATTCCCTGTTGTCGTTGGTTTCAGGAACTGCGAGTACTGCGATACCACAACACCCATCCCCGGAATAAAATATCTAACAAACTCGCAGCGGGAATCAAACCCGCGCCTCTTGCGTCGTAGCTGGTATCGCAGAGAGTAGCAGGTAACGGAACATTTACTATTTCTTGATACCTAGAAATAGTAGGTACCTACGCAAAATTGACGAGGTGATCGATACTATAGAACCAAAGAGTGTATATTAAATGTCTAGGAAACCATGCATTTTCATTAATTTAATATCCAGCACTGCATAAACTTCTTGCGTCTCCTCACTGTGTTTTTATTGTTTGTGTTGTCGAAAATATTATTTTATAAATTGATTATTCCACTTAACCTAAATATTTCTGAAGTGGTACCTATTATTTTCAGAATTGACTTTAAATCCAATTACCTGACTCAACTATGTGTAACTTTGATTAATTGTAGAGGTTAATATTATTTATTCCAACAATATCGTTCAACTAGAAAAACACAATGTAGGCGTTAATTTATTAAGTTACCTTAGACAGCGTTCGATAGCAAAACGAAGTATTTTATAACTGCAAAAACTGCTTAATTTGTTGGTTGGAGTAAATTTTCTATTGTGCCTGTTCTATCTCCGAAGGTTATAGGCGAATTCTCGCCTAAATTCTACTACTTTGTAAACGCGAAAATTTGTGAGGATGGTTGTTTGTTACTCTTTCACGCAAAAACTACTGAACGATTGTAATGAAACTTTACAGTAATATCTTCAGCTAGCTTATACATCAGAATTACACATTTAGATAGTAATTAGATATTTTTTTAGACTTTCCTCTGACTGTACCTAATTTGTATCCATCCTCTCCGTACTGCATACTGAATACAGATCTGAGGATAACCAGCAGGGTGGGTATCATAGTCGTGATCATATTTTTTAACCGCAATGTTAGGAGCCCCATTTGCCATAAGAGGTTGTGATTTTGTATGTCTCCATTCATCTCAGAAATAACTTATCGGATAATTCATATTGTAAAAACGGGAATCTTCACGTACACGTAGGCACCGACTAAGTTTCGACTCATTCCGAGAGTCTTTATCAGGGTGAGTGATCGCGACGCTCTCACTCCGCGTGGCGTCGTGCACTAACAGTGTCTTCACCGATAGTACGGTACGTGAAAATCCCCGTTTTTACAATATGAATAATCAAATTCACGTTAGTTTTTGGAATAAAACTTATCGGATTGTTATGTGGATTTTTTGCAAACGGTTTGTTTTTTTTCATTGAGGTGGTGTTGAAATAGATGATGGAAATACACGTTAGGGATTTCAAAATATTGTATAAACTAGCTTTTGCCAACGGCTTTTCCCGCATGGTAACCAGATAAAAAGTAGCCTATATGTTATTCTGATGTATTAACTATATTACTATAAAGTTTCATCAAAATCCATTCAGTAGTTTTTGCGTGAAAGAGTAACAAACATCCATCCTCACAAACATTCGCATTTATAATATTAGTAGGATAAGTAGGATTAACTATAGAAACCGTAGATTCATACCTAACTTATTTGCCGCAGGAGGGCACGAATAAAAACAGGTTGCTTAACTAAGCAGTTATTAAATGTACCGAAAGCGGCAGGTGTAACCGAGAAAGCAAGAGCAATGACCATGTTAGCTTTAGAGGAATTATCGTTATCCTGCAAGCTGAGGTTTAGTTCAAAGTACGCAATTGCTGCTTTCGCAAAGACCCTGTTTTGAAATCTAAATTTTGTAAATATCTATATATCTTTACCCGCGACGTAAAGAGTCCGTATATGCATTCGCCAGAAGGCGTTGTTTGTCTGTTACCATTTATCTACGAGACAGTTTATCGTATTCTCATGCGTTTTTTGCTAACGGTTTGCATGTCTTTAAGGGTGGTTGTTGCAATCATGACAACTCTTTACAGTGTAATATTTTAAGTGTACTGACGATTTTATAATTTGTTCTTGTTCTTTTAATAACGTAACATAAATTTCATTTACCACGGAGCCAGTAGACAATCTCTACAGCATCCTCAAGAATAGAATATAGTAGCGCTTTCCAACGATTGTTCTTAAAAAGATTTTATCACCAAAAACACGAGGGGGTGCCGCTATAGACAATTCCAACATTTAGAAATGACAACAAAGTTCAAAGTGTCAAAACAATCAACTTACCTAGAGACTTCACTTTGTAATTCAAAAGATGAATGAATAAAATGAGGGCGGAAGCTAATGGGTAAGGTTGATTGAAGTTTCAAAATATTTTACACAGATATTTTATTACTAGCATTGCTAATTGAAACTGAAAGGATAAATTTTCAAGATAATTTTCATTACAAAGTGTTTTATTTCTAGTCAAAATTGTAATGTACTTAACCATCATAGTTTCAAAAGCTACATTTCCAAGAAAACTACTTTTAGTAGTACCTTTAGTACCTTTCTATGAATATAACAATAATACTTATGTCCGTTTTCTATGGTTTCCCTAGATACCAAACGATAAACAAGGACAAGAAACTTCTTAACTTTGGCTCGATTAATTGTGAGAAAACACAATCCTATAACAAATATCTTCTACCGAAGATCTTAGAGGAGCTAGCTTCGCTGTGCGAGAAAATCAGATAACGTGCTCGCCACACCAAGATTAAATTCAACGTAAGTATAGAACCGTATCAACATTTATAGTGCTACAAATCTGCGCACACCTTGTTTGTTAAAACTATTTAAGGGGCAGAAAACTGAATTACGCCTTTTAATTTTTTTAGCAAATTTGTTTTTTTTTTGTGGCAGTAGGAAAGACATAATTATATATTTAGCAACAGATATTGATACGATTTAGAAGACTTACTGTATCTTATTTTATAAAGGACCTTGACCAATCCCACGTTCAAAAACGTGGGATTGCCTCCCATTTTTTTTTGTCATCGTTGTGTCGTAAACGCCACTGTCTTACGATATAAGCTTTAATATAATGATTTGCATTCGCAACTTGTATGGCTACTTTTTGATGTGCTGATTCGGCACCTTAAATAGAACCACCAGCTTAGCAGCATTAAGTAAGCAGACGTGGAACATAAACATCACAACATAGCAAACACTTGTATAAGATTGAACAGTACATCGATGCATAAAAGCTTAAGTTAGGCCTAGTACCCGACAGACGTCTACAAATAAATTTAGTATGTATGGCGCGTATGTGTGTCAAAGATCACAATTCATACTCACCTAATCAAATAAAAAAAGTAACAAATGAAAAAAAAATAGCTAATGCAATCTAAGTTTTTTTAGTATTTCCTTACAAAAACAGACAGAAAAATACAATTTCGTAGAAACTAAGCTCAGGTTACGCGCGTAAAAGCTTCCTACATGGGCATCAGCAAGCCGTGAAATTCCACATTGTATGGTTTGTAGGCACTCCGGTGTCTCCGTCGACAATTTCCAGTACACTGCCGGCAGTTAGCGGCACCTGTGCGTACTAGATACATGGCTTGGCATAGAATGGTACAGTCACGAGACTCTCATTTTCGAAAAACTATAAGTACTTTACGCGTACTTTTACGGAAAACTATGACGAAACCAACTTTTATGGTACTTAAATAAAACTGAAGTCTCTTATCTACCCTTAGGGTTTACATTTTTAACTACATATTTTACAGATGTCTACAGATTAATTGAAATGACTACCTATGTCATTTAAAATTCGGTTGTTCATATATTCCAAGTAAATATGAATGAATTAATTGAAAAATACATATATTTATGCGTTAATTGAAACCCTACTAATTGTCAAAGTTTGGATGCGTTTCTGACAAAAGCTAATATTCATCGGCTACTTTTTATCCGGGTACCACGCGGGCGAAACCGTGAGTAGTAGCTAGTCATTTATAAATCATGAAAAAAGAGGAACACGCTCACGACTGCAATCTCCAAGATGGACATCCTCAGATCCATACTCTGTACGCAGATACGTAATAATACCATGTAGGGGTTAGGCAGAAACAAAGTTCTTCATTCCACAGGTTGCAACCACATACATATGATTTTATAAAAAATCTATGAAATGAATATACGCCGATTCCTCTCGGCAAACCTTAGAAAAACAAGCAACGGAGACAACTTTGTTGTTTTATAATAATTTCAAGATGACGTTAACTACCCAGTCCCGGAATCGAGGCAAGGTTTTTCTAGGGTCCGAAGAATAGTTTGCTTTATGCTTTCATAACAATAACAACCACCGTTTCAGCTGACCTCGACTGCGAACAACCTATAATAAGCATAACACGTGTCACAGGCAGAATAGCCCTCTATTATAAATGAACATCCTCCAAATCATATCAGTCATATCAAACCGATCGTTGTATAGAACGAGCAAAGTAGATTTAATACAGTCCCTTATTGAATACCAAATGGGTCGAATAAAAAATCTGGGTTTTTCCGATACATTGAGCCGACAGAAAATGACAAAAGTACATCAGGGGAGTAAATTTATTCAATAATACAAGACAGGATTAACTGGGATTGATAACGCTTCACTTGAGCCTAACTCATCTGGTTGAGGTTTTTTGAGCCTTTGTCGTACCAACCTACAGCGGGTTTATTTAATATTTATATTTTGAATATAATTCATCGCTTATTTTATTCGTGAGAATTTCGAACCAGGCACGTTTTCTCAAATCCTCTTAAGTGAAACTTAAGAATGTGCCTACAAATGTTTGGCTACGTAACAGTATCTAAACGGTAAATGAGTTAGTTAAAGCAGCGGACTGAGTTTGTTGCATTCGACGGGGACCAAGTTGTCTGTTTGTTCTTTAAATTACGCAGGGCTCCACTCTGCGTCCGCTACATACTGTTGCCCCGTTAGATTGCTTCTCGTCTGAGTTTCAATTCTGTTTAGGTTTCGACGAACTACAAACTCACGTCGTCTTTAGCATATTTTAAGCTAATTTGAAAATTAAGAATGCAATTCAATCACAAACCTGTAATAATAACTCATGAAACATTTGATTTATCGACAGCTATCTAGGATAAACCTGACTCAATCGACTGATACAACATAATTTATCAAAACATTTTAAGGCTCACTACTAACACATTGGAATTATGCAAGCTCCAATGCATATAGAATTCAATACAATCGTTCATCGCGCACGATCCGATAAAATGAAAAAAAAAATAGCTAATGCAATCTAAGTTTTTTTAGTATTTCCTTACAAAAACAGACAGAAAAATACAATTTCGTAGAAACTAAGCTCAGGTTACGCGCGTAAAAGCTTCCTACATGGGCATCAGCAAGCCGTGAAATTCCACATTGTATGGTTTGTAGGCACTCCGGTGTCTCCGTCGACAATTTCCAGTACACTGCCGGCAGTTAGCGGCACCTGTGCGTACTAGATACATGGCTTGGCATAGAATGGTACAGTCACGAGACTCTCATTTTCGAAAAACTATAAGTACTTTACGCGTACTTTTACGGAAAACTATGACGAAACCAACTTTTATGGTACTTAAATAAAACTGAAGTCTCTTATCTACCCTTAGGGTTTACATTTTTAACTACATATTTTACAGATGTCTACAGATTAATTGAAATGACTACCTATGTCATTTAAAATTCGGTTGTTCATATATTCCAAGTAAATATGAATGAATTAATTGAAAAATACATATATTTATGCGTTAATTGAAACCCTACTAATTGTCAAAGTTTGGATGCGTTTCTGACAAAAGCTAATATTCATCGGCTACTTTTTATCCGGGTACCACGCGGGCGAAACCGTGAGTAGTAGCTAGTCATTTATAAATCATGAAAAAAGAGGAACACGCTCACGACTGCAATCTCCAAGATGGACATCCTCAGATCCATACTCTGTACGCAGATACGTAATAATACCATGTAGGGGTTAGGCAGAAACAAAGTTCTTCATTCCACAGGTTGCAACCACATACATATGATTTTATAAAAAATCTATGAAATGAATATACGCCGATTCCTCTCGGCAAACCTTAGAAAAACAAGCAACGGAGACAACTTTGTTGTTTTATAATAATTTCAAGATGACGTTAACTACCCAGTCCCGGAATCGAGGCAAGGTTTTTCTAGGGTCCGAAGAATAGTTTGCTTTATGCTTTCATAACAATAACAACCACCGTTTCAGCTGACCTCGACTGCGAACAACCTATAATAAGCATAACACGTGTCACAGGCAGAATAGCCCTCTATTATAAATGAACATCCTCCAAATCATATCAGTCATATCAAACCGATCGTTGTATAGAACGAGCAAAGTAGATTTAATACAGTCCCTTATTGAATACCAAATGGGTCGAATAAAAAATCTGGGTTTTTCCGATACATTGAGCCGACAGAAAATGACAAAAGTACATCAGGGGAGTAAATTTATTCAATAATACAAGACAGGATTAACTGGGATTGATAACGCTTCACTTGAGCCTAACTCATCTGGTTGAGGTTTTTTGAGCCTTTGTCGTACCAACCTACAGCGGGTTTATTTAATATTTATATTTTGAATATAATTCATCGCTTATTTTATTCGTGAGAATTTCGAACCAGGCACGTTTTCTCAAATCCTCTTAAGTGAAACTTAAGAATGTGCCTACAAATGTTTGGCTACGTAACAGTATCTAAACGGTAAATGAGTTAGTTAAAGCAGCGGACTGAGTTTGTTGCATTCGACGGGGACCAAGTTGTCTGTTTGTTCTTTAAATTACGCAGGGCTCCACTCTGCGTCCGCTACATACTGTTGCCCCGTTAGATTGCTTCTCGTCTGAGTTTCAATTCTGTTTAGGTTTCGACGAACTACAAACTCACGTCGTCTTTAGCATATTTTAAGCTAATTTGAAAATTAAGAATGCAATTCAATCACAAACCTGTAATAATAACTCATGAAACATTTGATTTATCGACAGCTATCTAGGATAAACCTGACTCAATCGACTGATACAACATAATTTATCAAAACATTTTAAGGCTCACTACTAACACATTGGAATTATGCAAGCTCCAATGCATATAGAATTCAATACAATCGTTCATCGCGCACGATCCGATAAATAAACAATGTGAAAGCACCTCGTTCGTACCTATATCAGATCCGGACCCGTACATACAAAGTAAAGGAATAAACTGCCGGGCGTTGATGGCGTTGAAAGTATAAAATGCAGATAGCCGCTCCACTGAACGATAGCTGTTGCTCTGAACAAAATTTTATTGGGCTCTTTATATTTCACAGAAAAGGAATGTCGCATCGCGCATCATCGTCTACTGCGTTGTTTGCTTCTAGGTACTTATCCCCTTTTATAATACCTACTTACGTTGAAACAATATTTTGATTCGGAGCGGTTACTTTAATTGATATTTTTCATGATTACAAACAAAAATACTCATATATATTCATTTAACGATGCAGAATTTTAATATTTCATCGATTGTTATTGATTCATGGAAAATGTTACTGTGAAAAAAATACCGTAGTTGCAAGCTTTCGAACGCTCAATCGGTAACTATTTAAAATACCTTCTTTGTACTCTATTGAGTAGCACTTGCATTGAAACAAAGAACACTGACCTGGCTCAAGTTTGAAAACGATTTCCATAATAACACGTTGCTCGCTCCGTTTTGTTGGGGTTGGGAGTGCTGCATGCAATTATATTTCAATATTAATCTTATTCACCCTTTCATTACCGGCTTGAAAGTAGCCAATTATGGAAAAGCGAGGACGATTTCACTAAAATATTTGAAATTTTATTTAGATTTAAAATTTATGAGTCAATATCTAAGAGTCAATTGATATAATCAAAAAATTCATTGCTTCGACGTATGCAACGTAACTCTCGATTTGAATCAACTGTAGTGCATTTTTAAGTTCGCAAGCACTCGATTTTTTGGTGTACAAAAAGTGGGCTAATGCTAAAAAAATATAGGTACGTATTTCATTGATCAGTTTGTGTTGTGATGTTTAATATACCTACATACGGTTAATAGCATAAAGAACCTTCATTACGCTTTCATCCACCATTTCATTTGAAAAGGGTACTAAAGGTACATTACGGAGCGATTCGTGTCACAGAAATGAAAGTGAAACAATTTTTGCTCCTTCATACACGGTACCCACATTTGTTTTGTAAAGGGCGGAGCACCGTCCCGCTCTCTATTTGGCTAATGGATATATCAACGAGATTGGTTTCCTAACACAAACGAGCACGGTTTCTAGTTAAAAATACCCTCTATATACCAAAGAGCCCGTAAATTCAAACGAGTGTTCTGAGTGAAATATTTGTAACATCGGCCAGGTACTTTTATGCTGGAAACCGTAAGGTTTTAATATGTATGTTAAAAAGCTTGTTGATGTTTGATGTTAGGTCAGCACCAACTTTTTAGGTACTGACGATATCTTTAAAGTATGTAATACTAGCTTTTGCCCACGGCTTCGCCCGCGTGGTACCCGGATTAAAAGTAGCCTATGTGTTATTCTGATGTATAAGCTATATTACTGTAAAGTTTCATCAAAATCCGTTCAGTAGTTTTTGTGTGAAAGAGTAACAAACATATCCGAAGAAACTTTCGCGTTTATAATATTAGTAGAACTATAAGACGGAGAAGATGACTTAGACAAGGCAAACTAGTTTATAAATCTACCCAAAATAGTTTAGTCCTAAGGTTTGTTTTCTAAAGAACTGTGAAAGCACGGATTTGTTTATTTTATAAATAATAAATTCCTTTACTTACGAAAAGTTTATCACTCAAGCAAACTCCTCCCAGTAAAATAAACTAATTAATGTCTCAGAACAAATAAAGAAAAAACTGATATCCGCGCAAACGGTACTCTACCAACAACATTTATCATTTGTTAGCCGAGTAAATACGATATTTCCATACGAGTTATGACACTTATTACTTTCATATTTTATGCATCGATAGAGGGATAAAGAAGCTACACAAACGTACGATAAACATAACTGTTTAAATAAGACAATACGTATTGGAGTTCAATTTGGCGAATCACGTTTGTTAGGGCTGGGCGCGAGCGGGGGGTGCCAACTGGTGAACGTGACGAATTCAGCTGAAAACGCACGTAGACAATTAACCCTGGGCTGACGTCTGCAGTGATACATGAACCGGACCCCGGGGAACGGTCCAAATAAAGCGGACCCAAATAAACACGATGCTTACACATAGTACACAAAGTTGCTTGCCTTTTTTCCGTTACAAAGAAAATAGTTCCCTAATTGCAGTCACATAAACAATTTCAACGCTTATTTTACCTAAGTCTAGGTAAAAGACTTCTAAGAGCACGAAATTAAAAAAATAACTTGCGGAAAGAAGCACGCGTCGCGGCCAAAAAATTAAAAGAATTTGGAAAATTTCGCGACATAAATCTTCACCGCGTCTAATTACATGCCCAGCTCTGGGCTCTTTTCTTGTAGACTTATGGCGGCCATGCGTCATAAAATGTTTTTATGAAAAAATAGCAACGCATCCCAAAGACCTGCTGCAAGAATTATAGCGGTAGCCTGCTAACGAAAATAGATAATGGGATAAGGGTTCTTGTTAATCGTTTTTTAGGCCAAAAATTGTCGTAAAGCCAAAAGTATTTGCAGTTGTATTTTTTTTAAGTATTTTCGTTGTTTTCCAGCTGACTTACAACTACTCAAAATAATGGAAACACTTTGTTAATAAATGAAATCAATTTATTGTACACATTACGAAATAAACAATTGCATATTAATATTAAAGGTACAGGTAAAGGTGGTTTAATCGCTTAAAAGCGTACGCTTCCAGACAATCTTTGGATGGAGAAGAGGTCAATGTCAAAATTATAACCGTAACAAGATATAAAAACTTCATAACAAGATATAAAAAATAATACAATTTATAAAAATAGGTATAAAACGAGTGCGTAGGTAAGTTGTGACTATTACAAGACACTTATAAAACTCTTATTCTAACCTCTTAAAAGGATTTCCGGGAGTTATACCTAGTCAAAAGAGTACAGTGGTGGTACGTCACATAGAGTTTTATATTAGCTTTCGCGTGCGGGGCTGCGCAACGAAGCGGCTCTCTTCAGTACAGACTGTGTGTTCACTGTGTAGGGCTCTTATACTCGGAGAAAAATAAACTGAGCAAATACTAACCTTCAACTCTGCAGAGGAAAATTATTTCAAGTGCAAATTTTCCAAATAAAGCTCTGCAAAAATTAATATAGACATTCTAGGAGCGAGCTTTTGATTGATGTGGAGCAGCTGGAAGGCGGGAATTTAAGGAGAGTCCTCTTGTGTAGTGAAACAAAGTAGGGAGGTTTTTAATTCGAGGCACCGAACTTGTGCGCTGTTTGTACGTATCCTAACGAAGAAATATTTTTTGCATATCTCGTAGGGCAATGTCAAAAACAACAATAAATTATTTCATTCATCAGAATGAAATAATTTAATATTGTTTTTGACAGAAAAAACCTTTTTCGGAATATTGTAGTAACTGAACCTTGCCAAAAACATATCCTAAAAGTATGTAGATACGAAACTTAGGCAATTTATTGTTTCAAAGTAAGTAGATAAATTATCATTAACTGCGTAGCAATTATTTTGAATACATGGATTCAGTAGGTACTTGCGTCGGAAGTTGGTTCAATTTATTGTACAACATTCTAAGAAACTAACATTTAAATTAGTACGTAACTATCTCTAACTAGGAAATAAAACATAATTTATACAACAATATTTTTTCTAGGAAAGTTCTATGGTAAATAGACTCAACAATAACGATGTGTTAGTAGCGCATTTTTGGGAATAGCGATGCACTACCTGATTGACTTGTTAGCAAACTTACAAAATCAATCAATTATGTATGAACACCTATAAATCAGACTTAAAACTAGTTGTTCCTGTAAATATGATAAGTATATCTACTCTCCTTGTTTGAAAGAAAACGCATAGCTTTATTCTCTAGAAAGAACTACTTTGAGCCAGCTCTCTTTTGTAAGCCCGCATATTGAGGAATTGTCGATTTAGAAATAGTTTCCAATATAAATACGCAAACAGTAAGCAGACTGTGCAAAATTCTTAAAAAAAATACGTTTTGTTGTAAATCACTGCATTTTCATCTTTTGTCCGTATACATTGTTGTCTTCGTTTCTTTTTCTCACTACTGAGCTTATAGTATAAGCTCAGTAGTGAGCACCATAATAAGTAACCCAGGTACTTATTATGAGTAAAGAAGAAGGTAGTTATAGCAATCATTCGCAAATAACTTTAATGCCTCTATGAACTGTCGATACAAATAACATTTTTGAGCAATGAAATAATCTGAGCCTGCAGTAGGTATCAAAACTCCGAGTTGATCTCGAATTGAATTCTCGGTAGCATTGCAGCGATGGCCTATACAGCGGATGCCACTTGACCTCCTCTTTACATCCAGTGAAGCCAATTACATCATACAGCTACTATTCGTAAAATAGATTCTACCTAGCAATGTTGATTTTAGTATTAAACTATGATGTGAATCTCACAGATATGAAAATGATAAAGGTATGTTCTAAATAAATATAATTATATAGAAGTTAAGAAAATCCTTATGCCAATAGTATTAATTTTATAATACGAGTCTTTGCTAATTATTTGCTACTTGATTTAGATACTATTGGGTACCTCTAGGTGGACCACGGGGACCACGTACAAGAAGTTTATTTTGAAAAAAATAGCACTACGTTGTTGTTAAGACGGCTGGCTCATTCCTCGCGCAAATTATATTTTCGCCATTCAGGGAGGGAATTCTTATCATTCTTTTGGCACCTTTCCGCAAGCTTTTTTGGGTTAAATAATTAAGTTATTAATGTTATTGCTTATAACATGAATAAACTAAAAAGCCTACGCAATTATGTTTTTATCCCTATTTCCATACTTTTATTAACTTCTCAGCTGAATAAGTGACCTTATTCAGCTGAGAAGTTAATAAAAGTTGGGCAAAATAAAATTCCGAGAAAACGAACGGACAAGTAACCCTAAAGTGGTTGGGGCGTCTGTTACAATAACTATTGTCACATTCAATCACACCATTCAAACATCGTGCGCCCTCAGCGAAATAAAACGCGGAGATGTTGGTACGTAACAAGCTCGGGATCCATACAGTAAAAACAGTGGGATCTCATCCAATTTTGCATTCAATCTACGACCACTAGAATTGCTTCCTCCGAGATGACCCGCCACTTCCACTCGCCGTAAAGCGATGACCTAATCCGGTTTATTTGATTTGGGTTCCTGACTTCAGCCTTCTTTATCAATTTGCAAGAATAATGTCAGATGTGAAAGCTCAGGGACACTTTGTAATAATTTCATGTTCGGACAATGGGACTGTTTGATAAAACGCCCGAGAGGGACGGCGAGATCGTCGGCATGAAATTGAAATTGATAAAACCTTTCTATTTTGCTGCTTCTTTGAAATGAGGGAATGGAATGAGTTTCTTCGTTAACGTCGCAATCATCTTTGTATAGGTTTGGATTTGATACCCCCATTTTATTTTGCGATTTGAGCCGAATTAAATACGTGACTTTTGAAATGCAGAATATCAAAGCAAAACTAACAATTATTAATTTCAGTCTCAATCAAATTCAGCTCAAAATTTTGCTAAATTGCTGTGTGTCTGTCTCGAATAGCTTTGATTCGAATAATGTTACGATTCGTTGAATAACTGTGAGATTCGACAACAAAGAACAAAGAAAACTTCAATTTGTGAATCTTAATTAGCACGTTTGAATTGCCTCGAAGACGAGTTTCAAAACTATAAAAGACGGTCGTTCTTGTTTCTCGTCAAGCGAAACGAAGGGACATAATTCAGAAGCAAAATAAAGAAGTTATTAGAAGTCACTCGGTGGCGGTGGGCCGTGGACTGAACAAGGCCTACTGCGGGTCATGTGATTAATTTCAGCGAACACTTTCCGGCCACAAATGGCTTGTCAGAAAGTTTATTGCAGTAAAAAGCTCGAGTTTGTAACTGAGAGAATGACGCGAGGCTTTACACTAATGGCCCTTGAAGCTTTACTCATTAAAACTGAGTTTTTTTATTAAACGAATTTAAAAATATATTATTTCAGGTAAAACTTATTTAGTATGAAATAGTTTAAGCAAAATATTAAAATAAACAAAAATTTTACTGTCAAATAAGGATTTGGAGACAAAACGTGCCTAATGAGGAAGTATTTTCAGGTCACCTTATAGACGGGACCAATTTGCATATTATCGGGGTGTGGACAGAAGGTCGCGTGACAGTGCGGCCGAATTACCATAAGAATGGCTCAACGAGGTGAACGTTTTGTTAAGATTCCGACCTGAGTCCCAGTGTGGCTTAAGTTTTCTTAACAATTACTTTTCACAAGTAGAAATATTTTTTGCAAGTTTACAGATAAATGAGTCTATCCGTTGTGTTTCTCCTCTAAAAATACATTAAAAGCAAACATTATTTGGAGTTTTTACAACAGCTACAGCAGTAGTTCACTATTAACACAAGTTTTGAAGATAATAACGGTGGCGTGATTCTATTATCTGCGAAACTAAGCAGCATTGAATAATATTTGATTTCCATTAGTAGTGCGGCAATCAAGGTAGTCCTTCATTGTCGCCGTGTCACCAGCCAGCCAGTTTATTATCGCATGCCCGGGGGCAGTTTCCTACCACCACAAATTTAGGGTCTATAAAACTGATGAACAGTTTCTTAATAGAATCTACTCTAGGAAATGTACAATGTAAAAATTGATAAAAATAACGAAAACTAAAAAGTTACGGAAACAAAAAAATACTACTTATAGTTTTTAATGTAAAGAAACAGAAAAACAATTTAGTCAAATAGCATTTTTGCTGGGTCTCCTAAGTGAAGAAGGAACAATATTTGCAGTGGAGTCGCTATTCGAAGTTACGAGTGCTGTTGGCATTATTGGAATTTGCGGGACACCTTCAGGCAGAAACAGAGACGCTAAAAAGAAATTATTAATATCTGGTTCCTAGAATTGTATTAATTTTGTTTAAAAAATAATCATTTTTTTATGTACAATTATTTGAAAAATGTGTATCATTTTTCTGAGATAAAAGAGGAGGTTTATAGATATATTCAGGAATACAGGGAAGAATGCGGTTCTTTGACTAAAAAAGTTCCTTTGAATTCATAGTAATGTCCGTAGAATCTTTCTACCCAGCTGGCATGATTCGTACGTAGCTTGGTAGGTACAAGTGCCTATCATGAGTTATGAACGCTGATTATTTCGCGGCCTTGTTTTCGCGTGACGCTTTTGCGTCGCGTTATCAGCCCTCTTAGATCGTTCAGGGTAAATTTACTGAGACTTGCTTCATAAAGTACGGTGGTTACATTGCCGACTGTTCTTTTGTTCGGTGACACGATTGTAGGTCACCGTTGCCCAGTGATTTGTACCCCAAAACTTTGTTTTGAAATAAACACACACATTTACTAATCCAGACTAAAAGAAAAAGTGTTTCTTAAAAAAAAAGTGTTTTTTTTTCATTTTTTTTTTCAATATAACCCACACCCTTTTATCATCGTTATTTTTGGACTTTGTGCCAGCCCTAAGACTAATATAAACGAATAAGATGTTTAAAAACAGATTTACGAGATTTTTACAGAAAATAGGTGATTACCGATGAAAATAGGCGAATTACCGAATTTGTCGAAGCAAAGTTGCTATGTAAAGATAGATCTTTCGGGATAGTACCTCTATACAACATAATCCTGTATCATAGAAATTTACTTTTACCATAAAAGTAAATGTAAATTTTAGAGGGAAAAGAAAGAAAATTTCTTCTGTAACCGAAAAAATAGAGATATATAAATAAGTAGAGCAGAGTTGAAAAATAAAATTAACGAAATTAAATATTGTTTCAAGTTAAAGGCCCCGCTTAGTCATAAAAATAGTAGGTACAGTCGGCACAACAAAGAACGAAACTATAGATAAGTATTTCAAGCTTACCCAGCGAGTCACGCAATCCCTGAGCGTTTCATTGTCTCTTATCCCAAAGTTTGTCGCAAGCAACTTTCAATATTAGCCTTCAAATATCAAAGCCGGGTGGAGTAAAATCTAAACCAATTCAGGGTGCGAACACGGAAAATATTTTACTCGCATAGCCTTTAGCTTAGAAAGTTTTCATGAAATACAGGCATTATAAATGTAGAGTGCACAAACAAAGCACCTGTTGACTTTAATACATAAAAGCTTCGAAAAACTCCACTCTGAATAAACTTTTCCTACCATAGATGGATTAATCAATGGTCCATAACTGTAGTAGCCTTGATTCGATCCTTACAGCAATGGGTCCTTGGGTATGACCTGTTAGTTTTTTTATTAGTGACTTGTTCCATCCGTTCGTTGTGGTCATCATGCGTTAAGTGACCATACCTGAGTAAGGTTCAGGTATGGTGGCCTTGAAAAGGCCCTGGTGACCGATTGTGAATGAATAACGTGGTGGTAGGGTTCAGTGCGCCTCGCAGAGACTTCTTTCATACACCAGGTCTTCAAAATTTTGAATGTAATTTAAAATAGGCCCGTTTCATCACAATGTGATTGTTAATATTGGTTTGACTAGGGCTGAGCAATGACGATACCATTGTGAGTTTGTGTGCTTAAATATTTCATCGCTGACTAAAAAAAATGTAGACCTATTTCTCACAGCGTTACGTTTAATCAACTAAAAGTTGTGGATTAGATTGAATGAAAATTTTCCGTTGTGAATAAGTCTCTACTAAACAGTTCCATTCTCTAGACACTTATTGGTACAGTAAGCTTTTGGGGAGAATGAGTTGAAATCATTAATCACGCCAATTTATATTCAAAACTCCCAGTTTCCCCCCAGTGATTTTGCGTCTAAATTAAAAATTCTGACTGAGATTCTTATTTTTTTTGTATTATCAAATGGACCTCTTACTTACTCAAAGTCAAAGTCAAGTCAAAATTCATTTATTCAATAAAATCACAAGGACCACTTTGAAACGTCGGTTTTTATCTAGGTGCCTGTTCCTCCGCGACCAAGCCAGGAAAGAAAGGCAAGAGAACAAGGCTGGTTATTCTTTTTAATGATCCTTTTACAAAACAATAGGTTCGAGTTGGAGCATTTTCAATCCCAAGAGTTTTTGTCATCTAAATAATCAGATATTTTATAGTATGCCTTTTTATAAAGCTTTTTTTTTAATTACGTTTTTAAATTTGTTAATTGATAATTTTTGTACATCTCTTGGGAGTTTGTTATAAAAGCGTACACCGTGCCCTTTAAACGATTTACCAACTTTATGGAGTCTACAAGTGGCAACAGCGAGTTTATCTTTATTTCTAGTATTAACATTGTGATTATCGTTTTTTTTCTTAAACAAATTAATATTTTTGTGAACATACATCAGATTTTCATAAATGTATTGACAATGGAATGTCATTATATTTATTTCTTTAAACTTTTCGCGAAGTGATTCTCTGGGGCCCATATTATAAATTGCTCGAACAGCCCTCTTCTGCAGCACAAAAATGGTATTGATATCAGCAGCACTCCCCCACAGCAGTATACCGTACGACATAATGCTGTGGAAGTAGCTGAAGTAAACTAGTCTAGCTGTGTCAACGTCTGTATAAAGACGGATCTTTTTGACTGCATATGCCGCAGAACTAAGTCTCTTCGATAACCCATCAATATGAGGACCCCATTGAAGCTTATTATCTAGGGTGATACCTAAGAATACGGTGGTGTCCACAAGAGCCAACTGTTCATCTTTGATTTTGATATTTGCTTTAACTTGTGTAACATTGGGTAGTATAAATCTAATACACTTTGTTCTATTTTCATTAAGTAGGAGATTGTTAACGTTGAACCATTTTACAACCTTAGAGATTGCATTGTTTACATTGTCAAAATTGGTTTGTCGTCGCTTTAATTTAAATAAAAGTGACGTGTCATCTGCAAACAATACAACCTCATGATCGTCCCTTACAAGGTGAGGTAGATCATTAATGTATACTAAGAACAAAAATGGACCAAGAATTGATCCCTGCGGTACACCGATAGTAACCAGAGACCCCGGAGACCGTTTTCCATTCACGTCAACTCTTTGTACTCTGTCACTTAAATAGGAAGTGAGAAAGTCTAGAGCAACGCCCCTAATACCATAATGGTGTAGTTTCCTGATCAATGTGTCATGGTCTACGCAATCAAATGCCTTTGACAAATCACAAAAAACGCCTAAAGCGTCATGAGATTCCTCCCAGGCATCAAATATGTGCGATATTAACTCAATACCAGCATCAGTGGTTGAGCGACCCTTACTAAATCCGAATTGCTTATTATGCAGTAAATTATTTAACTTATTCTACAACTTAGCTTATTTCTTTCGAAATTTTATAAAAATGAAAGGAATAGAATTTTTCAAAATAGCGTGAATTTAATATAGTTTTTTAAAGTATGTATGTTTTCAAACTATCTGGCAGGCCTATATTGTAGACTAACCCTTGCCCACGGCTTCACTCGCATTGTATCCGAATAATGAGTAGGTCTCAAACTACTACTACTACTACCTACTGAACATCTCATTTAATTCTGTTTCGCTGTATGAAGATTATAAGCAACAAACAAATAATATATTAAACATTCGAATTTATAATATTAGTTAGATATTATTAGGAAGATAGTACTAATATTCTTTATGTTTTTTTTTCATTTGTGTATCTATAGTTCGTGGCGTACATTATCGCTTTTTTATTCGGGTACCACACACGGACAAAGCTGTTGGCAGAAGATAGTACTTGAATAAAAATAAATAATGTTACTCATGCAGTTTATAAATCTAGTAAACTTCGTATATATGTTGTAGGCCAAACGTATAATCCGCTTTTATACATAACGCCTAGTCGCTTTACAAAACAGCTTTGTTTTCTAATTCGGCGTATTAACTTCCAGCCGGAATGTCATTGCGATACGTTTGCCAAAAAGGCTGCCAATGTTTAGCCGTATTGTAAATATAGATAAGAATGAGTAGGGCAGGGTGTTCGAATTTTGTATTAGCAAATTTATAGACTACATAAACATATATATGATATTTATATAGCCTGATAGCCTGCAATTTTATTAACTAAATAACAAAACGGCGTGCCAATTTTTATAATATTCGTAGCTACACATAGCTGCGTCGAAAGCCGCATTGAAGAACGCAAAACGATATAAAAATGTAGTGTATCATCGTTGAGCCGAATTACAATGTTGCTGGACGTGAATACGCAGAATTACAGCCTACGACATCTTTGTAACTAGCCTCGAAACATTTGGACCGCAATATTTATAGGAGGGTGAAATGTACTCAAGAATTCAATGGGACGAAATAACCTGACCGACGCTGTTACTGTAGGAAGCATTATTAAAATTTGCCTACAACAGCACACCGAGCCAACCAGCGAATAAGAAAGAAGGGCTACATTTTAGACAATTTAATTTAGTTGCCGACTCAACAACCCCGAAAAATTAAATTTTAAAAAAAGTGTTTGAAACTTGATATTCGGTGACGGAAGTGTAAAGCAGTTTCATTCCCCGCGTCGGCGATGTAAGGAGCTAAGGAGTTTATTGGACATTATGAGGTTAGTTTGTCTGTTACCATTTATTTCCTAAAAGCTTATCGGATTGTAATGCGGTTTTTTGCAATTTTGTGTATCTTTAAGGATAGTTTTAGGCAGGTTGTATCACAACAAGTAAACGCTGTAATAGACGATGTAAAATACATGAATTTTAAAGTATTATAAAAATTGAATTTAACGTTACCTGCAATAATAAAAAAACGCACTGCGACTGTGATGGTTATAATTGGGATACCGTCCATTAGGCCGACATGGTATGCTATGCGAAAACAGAAATAAAAACCGGCTAAGTGCGTGTCGGGCCACGCACAGTGTAGTTAGTTGCCCATAAACTTATATTTACTACCTGTTTTACACAACTAACTACTTCATCTAAGTAATTTTGAATGGCATTTGCATACAAATAATAAGGATAATTCCATAGAATTATCCTTTTCATTTCTCCAAATACATATTATAAGTTGGTCTACTATTACTCGTTAACTTGCAAAGCCTACTTTGCTGTGATTGTTTTCCTTTTAACTTCGTTGTATATACTACTGCCGTGATTTTTACATATCCAGAAGCAACTGTTTTGCTGGCAGGGTGAGGGGGAAATGCTTGACTCTAACAAAATTAGCAATTTAAAGCTTATTATTTCGCAAACGGATCCCTTTATCAAAAATGGTTTTCACACACCCCCAATATTTTGAACGACGAGTATATCATCCCCACTTTACCTGGGAAGGTACCCTAAAAATGATTGTAAGGTTTTTATTTTATCACTTTGTCGGTCTGATTACAGCTTTCTAGTACTAAGAGTATCTGATCTACGTCATGGATAGACAGACAGTAGACGGACATGGCGAAACTATAAGGGTTCCTTGTTGACTACGGAACCCAAAAAAATGAGCTCAGTGGATTTTAATTTCAGTTGATAAAAACTCATCTGAGATAGATAGTTGATTCTCGGTCCTGAAGGTAACTATTGCCGTTCGTTCTGCCGTGCTCTCGCTTCCCATCACTTTATTTTTTATTTTTACCTATAAATTCATGATAAACATACCCACAAACATCAAAAAGTTAGCGATCATTTTGAAATGTTGAAATATTTTCCTTATGCTTTTAATCGATTTTCCATATTAATTGTTTAGTTATTCAACAGAAATAATATAGTTTGTTTCTATTTTAGTTGTTTCATTTTTTACAATGAAACAATTCGTTACCTATTTAAATTTTAATAATATTTCAACATATCCAAAAATTTGTTTTATTTTCAAACTGTTCGCAAACGGTGTGTGCTTTGACAAATGACGTCGACGCTTTTCAAATTCTAAAATCAAAGTATATTGATGACAGTCAATATAAACGACAATATATTGACTTTGATGTGTCGTCAATAAAGTTATTTTTTATTAAACTTTACAGTATATATACACAATATAATGACTTTAAAGTTTACTCGTTCCAAAAATAGGATACGAATAGGAAAACCAACCTATTAAATAAAAAAAATGCTTTATTGACGACACAAATCACTTAATAAATGTCTAAGAGCGGTCCTATCACAGTCAGCGATTATTTCCAGCTAACAATTCATTTTTACAAACTGTACTTAAACTATCTATTACATAAATTTGGCAAAGCAGCACCAACAGGGGATCTGAACGGATCTGATGTAGTATACGAGTAGGTACAAAATAATAATCCTAAAAGATGTGTTTCGCATTCCTATACAAACACGTGCTTCTAAATGGCATATAGCTCTTTTTATTCTCGTGGGACATAGAAAGGGTTAATGTACCTCTATTGTGGCCGTGTTGTTAGTCGATATGACCGTCAATATTACCCAAGACTTCGTCCGAAGGAAAATAAAAAGATTATCAAAATGCTTTTTGAAGTTTGCCAATTTCTTTTACTGCACCTATGATATATTGTATGATTCCAATTTCAATAATTAAATAACCTTCTTCCTCTTTTTTTTTCTAGGGACATAATTATCTCGGCGACCTCTGTAGCGTAGTGGGCAAAGGCCCGCCTGAGACGCAGATGTTGCGGGTTCGATTCCTGCCGCGGGACAAATGTTTGTATCTGCAAATATTTGTCTCGGGTCTGGGTGTTTTCTATGTATAATATGTATGTATTTACAAAAAAAAAATATATATAAGTAGTATATTGGTCATGTAGTTCCCATAATACAAGCTCTGCTTAGTTTGGGCACAGATATAATAATAGATGATGCAGTTAAAAAAAATGATAAAAAAAAATTATTTCCTGAAATTTGGCTTTCATGTTGGTACATATTTCTTTGTATAGGTAGGTTTTTGTATGTATTTTTTTATTTTTTAGTACTTAAGGATTGGTATGGTAAAATAATTAGTATACCTAACACAGGTTAGTCGTTATTTAATTAATAAAATTTGCAAAGTTCCTGTTTAAGACGAATTTCTAATAGGAAAGTGCTTGGCTTTTTAAAATTAATTATTTCCTTTGCCTGAAACTCACCTACTTGTAAATAAAAACAAAGATAAAACATGAAAGCTTGTATTAATAAGTATAGGTCCTTAATATTGTTTCACTCTGTTTAGTTACCTCAGGGCATAATTTTATTTTTCCATTACCGTTTTCGTCTTAATTGCCGTTATTAAAGTATATTAGGTCGGAAACAATAATAATAGCAATTTTATTTATAACATTATGTACAATTCAGCTTAATGGAACTAAGAGTATTTAAATGGCTTTTATTGTATTCTTATCGAAGCTTACCGAAACAAATAACTTTACTTTGAGTCTAGAAAATATATTTTAATTTTAACTTTTTCTTTGTTAATAAGCTCAATATTTATACTTAAATGGTTTACGATGCTTAATCTCATATCTGTTATCATTATTACGTAAAAGAGTCAATAACGGTTTTAGGATAATATTATGTAAAAATATGTTCCTATTTATTAATCCTACATCCAAAAAAGTTGTCTGTTTCTCAGAAGGGTAGACAGATCGGACGATCCTGGCATACCTCTTTCACTTATTCTCATCGTATCTCATAGTAACATCTTCAACACTATAATTAAATAAGTAGGTATGATAATTGATGGTACAAATTTTAGGAGATAGTCAATTTAATTTAGTAAAGTTCTACCAAATACTAATTCCAATCGTGCGCTATTATTGCATTCAAGAGCACCAAATTACACAAATTCGATCCTAATCCCATTTAGATTAGAAGCGATTATTAGAATCAAGGGTAGCCCAAAAAATTGTTGGCGCCACTACGAACACCCGCAGATTAAATCAGTAAATGTGCTATAATAAATATGCCACTTCATGAGCACCGTCTGCGACCACACTCGCGTTTTTGAGATGAAACGTAAGCAGGATCATAATACGTGGTATAGTCTTAATAATATCCTAACGTAAATACATTCTTGAAAAAGCTTGAAGACGTTGAAATAAAGTAACAATTCGCATTCCATAGCTACATGAGGTAACATTATAGAGCCCTCAAGCAGTAGGTTACAGCGCCAGCCACAACAGCTATATCGCGACGGCCGGCCCAGTGATTTGTACACTGCTTCCTATTTATTCATGCAGTTCCTAAAGACGATTACCTACTCCCGCAGCTCATGAATAAATTTGAATAATTTCCCGCTGAGGTGTAAATGATGCAAGTTTTTACATTTAAAACTGTTATTAATTACTTTACTTTCTGCGTTGACAAATTACACCCTTGTTGTAGAACTGGGCCCAAGCATTTTAGAAACACCGCAATGTTTATTGAGTGGAGAGAATGTTTTATTTCTGAGTAATTTTATCCTCCGCCACCCTTGTATCTCGTCGCAGAGATGGCAAATGGCGTAATACCTAGGTGGGTATAACCTGAAACGTCCAGATAATATATGAATAACTTATTGTGAGAGGTTTGTATTATTTATGTTAAGTGAGGGCGGAAAACTTATGCGGAAATAATGCCTTTATAATTTATGCACATTCGTCCTTCATTAAATACATCCTAGTGCAATGGCCAGTAGTCACGGTTCGTGGAGGCTTATTAGCATAACGGAATAGATAACACCAAATTATAACAAAGAAGTGGGCAGGTATTACCTTAAGCATTAATAAAAAAACCTTCCAAGACGTGTCGAGACATGTTATGTTAGGGTCCTGAAGTTGTCTCATACCTGAAGTTTTGGTTGGCAGTTCCGACGTTCCGTAAAACGCAAAAAACAAGTTTAAGCAAATACTTAGGTATCTCTTACTGTAATATTTTTATAGCTGAGCCGATTTACGAGACGTTGTTCACGATTGTAAAATATATACAACAATGCATTGTGCCTAGTTTATCTTTTGATATTCTGTTGATTAATCTGACGAATAAACATCTTTGCACGTAGCTCCAATTAAAATTAATGCACAGATATAGTATCGATGAGCCCTTACTATTAAACATACCTACGTAGGAGCTTGTCTTACTTTATCAGCATGTAGGTACTCGTATCAATGAGTAAGTCTATGGCATATTTCTATAAGGTAGTACCTACTATAGAGGTAACTGTCAAACTAAAGTCTTTGTTTTGTTATTGTCAAAAAAGCTGTATGCGCTGACAAATGAAATTAGCGCATCAAAAAGTAGCCATATAAGAACGCAAAGTCATTGAATTAAATATTATCAGTATAGCAAAAACGTGGCGTTTGATGATGATGCCACCACACTGACAAAAACTACGAGAAAAACATGAATATTTTTGCTTTTTCGCTCAAACCATTACTTTTGAAAATATAAAACAACAAGATTCTTTATTAAAGTACCTACGTAGTAAGTCTTCAAAACTTTATCACTATCTGTTGATTCAGAGATTTTCTTGCATATAAATTGAGAAAATATTATGGAATCGTATTTTGGAAACAATACAATTATTGGAAGATAGGTAACACGATCCCAATCTTAACTGATTTTACTATAAACATTTTGACTTCAGGCCCCTAAGTAAATACGTACTTGGGAATATCTTATGACATTTTTCTATAGAAACTTGTCAAGAAGGAGCTGTCAAAGTTTAGTGCAAACGTCTTACATTAATGAATCCATGCCTGCCCATGCCTTCCGTTTCATATCTTAGTTTTTGTGATCACTGTACGAATTGTAGAGCGAAACAAATGAGACCCAGAAGATCGATACTTACCTTTTGTGTCACGTAACATATTATTTGATCATAGTTAGAAGGCTCAATTATTCATGAACCGCAGCAGCTATTCCAAATGATCATTAATTAGTCTGGTTCGTGAAAACATAATTATCATGTTGCGCGGTTTACCGCCCGCTGCAAGATTGATCGCGTACCTGCGGCTACCATGGCTGGCGTCTGATGGCACGCCAACCTGCTACGAGGACGCAAAATGGACCTCACGTACTACGACTAACTAGATAAGATTTAAGATTCTTTCAAGGCTGAACTCACCTGCAATGTTGTATTAGGCAAACAATCATGACACGACGACCTCTGTGGCGCAGTGGGCGAAGGCCTGCTTGAGACGCAGAAGGTTCGATGGGACAAATGTTTGTATGACTTGCAAATATTTGTCTCAACACTGGGCAATTTATATGTATAATATGTATGTATTTACAAAAAAAAAAGTATGCCAGTCACATAGTTTCCATAATACAAGCTCTGCTTAGTTTGGGGCTAGATGATGCTGTGTGAAAATGTCCAGCATTATTATTATTATAATAGTTATAAACTAATTTTACTTAGGACATTAGCTTAACTCTCGATCGATGCATGTAGTTGGTACTTTGCAAATACATATGACCAGTACAAAGTACTGGTTTAAAAAATATAAAGTAGGAAATACCTGAGGTTCTAGCAGGTTCCTTTTTTGGTCAGTAGTGAACGTCAAATATAACGGTTTTTATTGTACCCCAGGTTTTCGGAGAGAGACAGGAAGAGTATAAGAATTTAGTGTACTTAAATAAACATAGGATTGACAAAATTTCATTTGGAAATTAATATCGGTACGAAAAACACAAAACAGCAATATTTTAGATACTTAGGTATTGAAAATTAATAATGATGGCGCAAGAGTCATAATTTGGTAGATATTTATTTTCATGTGTGCATTTTTTTTTCTAATTTAGGTTATTGAACGCTAAGGATTAATGATGATTATGACATTATATAGCCGTTCTCATCAAAAAGCCCAAAAGCAAATGCTGTTAATAATTGGATATTTATTATAAGTTAAACATAATATTTTTGGGATTACCAGGCCGCTGTTAATCCTTTGTTAATCCAGCTATCTATGTAGATTGCAAATCAATAATTTACGCACAAACGCTGCGCTGTAGTTTAAAAGCAATCATAATACGATTTAACTGTGTTTTCGTATGCGTAAAGCGTAGCATGATGTGGATATTCGATATTTTGCTGATAGCGCTCGACAATGAGAGATGAATTTACTGAAGGCACGTAATGTTAGTTGAACCACCCCTTAAATGTTACTATTAATAAATGTTGATTGTAGGATGTTAGCGTTGTTTAGGTAGGTTTATCGTACAACGACTAATATGTTGTTGTATATGATATTTTTGTGAATGAAATTCATAAACAGGATTTTTTATTGTGAAGATAACAATATGTCATCTTATTAGGTATACGTTTACTCAAAAAAAAAACATACCAGTTTGATATAGTACCTGCTTCATTGTGAATTTTTACACTCAAATTGTCCTCAATTTGCATTTTTATGCTCTGTAACCTTAATTTGTGAACCAATACATCAATATTGATAACTGAATATTTTTACACTGTTGATTAACATTATCAAAATAATTTAAAGCGTGTTCAATGGTGCGTGAAGCAGTATGCAGTATCGGATACACGACACTCGACGAGACAGGACATGCCACGTGGACGATTTATCGACACCACTTAGTTGCACGTCATATGCTGCTGGCACTATTCAAAAGAGCATTTTGAAATTAAAAACACAATTTGCATGACATGATCATAATTTCTGTCGCCCAGTAGATCTCTAGATACATAGATAGATAAACTCTTTATAGCACACCAAAGCAAAATGCAAAAAACACAGAAATTCATAATAATATAAGCTATGATGGGCAGCATTCCGTACTACATAGACATGCTATTCCACACCAGTAAAAGTTCCACGCCCACAGTGGGCGTGGGCGTGGGCGTGGGTGTGGGTGTGGGTGTGGGTGTGGGTGTGGGTGTGGGTGTGGGTGTGGGTGTGGGTGTGGGTGTGGGTGTGGGTGTGGGTGTGGGTGTGGGTGTGGGTGTGGGTGTGGGTGTGGGTGTGGGTGTGGGTGTGGGTGTGGGTGTGGGTGTGGGTGTGGGTGTGGGTGTGGGTGTGGGTGTGGGTGTGGGTGTGGGTGTGGGTGTGGGTGTGGGTGTGGGTGTGGGTGTGGGTGTGGGTGTGGGTGTGGGTGTGGGTGTGGGTGTGGGTGTGGGTGTGGGTGTGGGTGTGGGTGTGGGTGTGGGTGTGGGTGTGGGTGTGGGTGTGGGTGTGGGTGTGGGTGTGGGTGTGGGTGTGGGTGTGGGTGTGGGTGTGGGTGTGGGTGTGGGTGTGGGTGTGGGTGTGGGTGTGGGTGTGGGTGTGGGTGTGGGTGTGGGTGTGGGTGTGGGTGTGGGTGTGGGTGTGGGTGTGGGTGTGGGTGTGGGTGTGGGTGTGGGTGTGGGTGTGGGTGTGGGTGTGGGTGTGGGTGTGGGTGTGGGTGTGGGTGTGGGTGTGGGTGTGGGTGTGGGTGTGGGTGTGGGTGTGGGTGTGGGTGTGGGTGTGGGTGTGGGTGTGGGTGTGGGTGTGGGTGTGGGTGTGGGTGTGGGTGTGGGTGTGGGTGTGGGTGTGGGTGTGGGTGGGCTATCGTATATAATATACATACAAATAATAATAATGTGAGATAATAAGTATGTCATAATATAAAAAACGATTTATAAGCAGCTCTGAGGCATAGAAAGTAAATGGTTGTATACCATAACATTAAAAATGTCAAGTGATTTTGATGATCTACTAGAAAAAGGAAACTTTTAACATTTTAAAGGACCAAAGTTATCAACATTTTATAATCGAAGCCAGGAATAGCTGGGTAGAGAAGTAATCTTCACATCATCATCGTCATCATTGGCAGCGTGTTGTAACAATATAACCTATCCACCTAGCTGTTGGTCTGCCAAGGCCCATAGTTTATGGCAGGTTATCACGCGGAGTGCCTGAGGGGATAACCTGCCATCACCAAATCTTACCAAGTGTGCTGGTCAGCTACACTTGAGTTTCGTAATACGATCTCCGATATATACCTTCCAATATCATAATATCCGCTTTCGTTCAATATTAGATTTCTGAATTAAGTACTCGATCTACTAGAGTTGCTGAGAATGGCATGCTCCATGGCCCTTTATGTGACTTTCATCTCGTGCTCAGTCTTTTGAGTGAGTACTTAAGTCTTAGCTTTGCCCACCTAGAGTGGGCAAAGCTCATTGGAAAAGAAAATTCATGAAAAGAGTCTAGAAAGAGAGCTATCCTACACAGTAAGCTACGGAATACCACACTGATTGACATGGCTGAAATACGTCTTCACTAAGGGCTTTAAATTGGAAACACAAATTACATACATCAGACTGTCTTCATACACAGAAAAAAATTATCGAATATACTTTTAATTTGATGTGATTTCACTCGGTTTCTATTACATCTAAATGGCCTGAAACAACACACATTTTTCTTACTCAAATGAATGTTAAGAAAAACTAAGCATAAATATTGCGCGGTTCGTTTCCCTTAGGATCAGCTCATTTGGTCACAGAGTAAATTTACACAGGTCAATCTAACACGGACTAGGTACAAGTTACACACTCTTCTAATCTATGGATTTAATTTCGCCCTGAAGTACCACAGTTCCTCCAACTTTATTTTTCGCATTAGATCCAAGCTCTGTTTGCTTGCGCTGGCGTGCAGGTAAACTACGAGTATAATGATTATACCTACTACTTAGGTACTTACAAAAAATAAACAAAACAAACATGCTCACTACTACAATTCCCCAGGATGGAAATCCTCAGATCCATACTCAGAGACATCCCCAAACATTTTGTTGCCCGCATTTTGTATAGTTAGTTAGCTTTCCACGACGGGTCGCAAGCCCATGGCCGCTATTGGAACACTTACCGATGGCACATGCCTTCGAATTTGGACTTTGGAAATACTTGGGCATGCCGGTTTCCTGACTATGTTTTCCTTCACCGTTATTAGCACGTTGTTATGAAATTTGGTTTTCAAAGTGTCCACCCCTCGGCGGTGCTTTGAGGCATAACTTCCCAAGAATTTTAACCAGGCTAGTAACGATGTCGTGGCTAAGTTGGTTAATTTCCCCGCGTACTAAAACGGCAAAACGCGGGTTTGAGTCTCGCCGAGATTGATTTTTTTGGGATAGTATAAGCTCGCTTGTTATGGTACTTATAAACATCATACTCGTTACCAATACCATTAAATCAATAAGAATCTTATGGCTACTACGAAAAAAAAGATTTCAAAAAAATAATTTACAATGTACAATCTGTAAAAACCCTTGAAATATCCCTGCTTAGTATATAAAAAATAACTATACCATGCAAAATTCATTTCTTTTTAGATAAAGGAGTGTCATTTTCTGTTATCGTCACAGAGCAAGTCATTTTTAACGTAGTAAGTACAAAATGGGATATAATATGCCCCTGAGGCCGGTGGACCCGAGATATTGAACTGGCCGGGCAAAACGAATAGCTGAGCTGAGCCGGCACTGAATGCCGGTGCGGGAGAATTGCCTTGCCCTTCTACCCCAAGTCAACTAAATAAACTGCTACGAATAGAATGCCTCAAGTAAGTACTTTTTACACGTGATTATATTTTACTTTCTATACCAAAGTAAGATATAACCCCATTAAATACAGTGTAACAGTACGACAAACCATAGAAGGCGCTTTTTAGTTTAAATCATATGCAAACTTTTGGCTGAATAAACAAATTTAGGTACAAAATACCAACAGGTGTAAGGAACGTAAAAAATCCTTTCTGCATACTTAAAAGCCGGAATTTTCGGTAGTATTCCTTCGGTGGTGGTACCTTCACATACAAAATCAAAGGTAAATAACAAACACCACTCTTACTTAGATTCACTTAGAAAGATTTTTAAATATTTGATTAACTCAACATTGCATTATCTCATTCTGCAATTTGTCTAATTTCAAATTCAATAATAGAAAATAAACACTGTTGAGCTAAGCAACTGTTTAAAAAGCTCTGTAAGTGTTGCGTGACTTACTGACTGACTGACTGACTGACTGACAATCAACACACAGCTTAGAGACGTAAGAATGGGGTGAATTAAAAAAAAAAGATTTTCCGAAATCAACCTCTAGAGGGTGCACTGAAATAATGAAGCTTGTAGGGCCGTTTCGCCAGTAGGTAAATAAAAAGACAGAAGTGTTGATAGGATGTTTATCAACATAGTTGTTAGAAGTACCATCTTATTGAAAAAAACAGAACCATTTTTAACAAAATTATAAGTTTTATACGGTATTTTAACCTTTCTTTGTTTTTTTTATCTTTTTATTAGGTATAAATAACTACTGTTTCTAGCCTCTGTTAACAAGCTGGCTATGTGAACGATGCTCCTAAATTCTGATGTGATTAAAATTATTGATTCAGACGCATACTTTCTTGATTTTCGCTTAATCTAATTATCAGTAATCAAATTATAACTTGCAAACAATGTTCAAAATGTAATTACCTACGACGTGATATCTGGGATATAGAGTATATCTGCGTCATATATAGAGGGACATAGAGTATTCAGCGTATCGGTTTTATTTATATGAAGTTGAATTCGATAGCAATTTCATCACGTAGAATAATTAAACGCAAACAATTCGCTGTCTACGGGCGGGTAAAATAGTGGGGTGTATTTTGATACTCTGACCACCCAATAAAACGTATAATATACTAGTAAGTGAACAGGAAATCATCCTTAAAGTGCATGGTGTATTTTATTTTTTTATCTGAGAATAGTTTGTTAATTCTGAGATGGTTTGTCTATTACTATTTATTTCCGAGACGATTGAAATTTAGCTTCAAGGTATGCTCTCACTGTTCTAAGATACGTTTTGTTCCCGCAAGTCACAAGGCACTACAATACATGAAGGAAAAAAAACAGAGGGATTACAATTTAACAAAACAATACTAAAATAAAATAATAAAAATGCTATGGAAAGATACTGAATTTATGTTTCGAGTCTTTAGAAATCATAAGAAATAGTCTAACTACATGCACTATACTACCAATAGTTTATATGTTAAAGGTAATTTGGTAATTTGGAAAATACGAGTACGTATTTTAATATTCTTGGTTATTGACGTGTTTATATTTTAACAGAAATTTTCATTCGCGTTATTTGCTAGAGTACGGCACACAAGCCATGCTCTTATGACGAATCGCAATATAAAAATGACTAAATGCTCATCTAGAAAACAGCTTTTCTGTGGGTATATTCAGAATCTAACCGAGTTTAAAAGCTACGCTATGAATTTTAAACTGAAAACTACATTGGATACGAGCAGAAAGGCGAGCACTGTGTAAACAGAACGCTGTTTCCGCGAGTAATATTTGAAAAAAGTGCCTCTGAAAAGATGCTGCCGACAGCGGTAATGGAAAATTTCTATATTATAAAAGCTTTGGCTGCATAAGCCTATAAACATATATCATTTAGTAGTTTTAGCATATGTTACGACTTTACTATGTACTTTACAATACTCCTGCTGACGTTGCGAGTGTGTAGAGGCCATTCCCCATTAATTCCATTCGCGATCACGCGCGACAGTTTTGAGAAAGGAACTGACGTGAACGAGTACGATATGATACCAAACCACAACAATAAAACAACATGCTCACGACTGCTTTCTCCATGATGGGCATTATCAGGTTAATTCTCAATACGCACATTCATAGGGATAGCAAGTAGTCACATGCCCATGTTTTGCATAAAAGTAAGCATTTCGCTGGACAGGTTGAAAGCTAAACGTTATTAATTGGAACACAAGTCGATGTCACATGCCTTCGATTTTTTTTTGTTATAAATATATAAATAATAAATAATGCTGGTCATTTTTCACACAGCATCATCTAGCCCCAAACTAAACAGAGCTTGTATTATGAAAATACATGACTGTTAGACTATTTATACACTTTTTTTTGTAAATACATACATATTGTATATAGAAAAACACCCAGACCCGAGACAAATATTTGCAGATCTTTTTTGATTCTAGAGTATGCCTGCCATATCCGTCTGTAATGCCCCGGCTTCCTTTCGATATTTTCCCTTACTGTTTTGAGCACGTATTGTTAATTCGCACATACATTTTTTGAATGAAAAAATCAATTTGTGCACGACTGGGCTCGAACCCATGATATTCGGATCAGAAGTCAGGGTACTCTCTAGGCGAACACGGCTGAACCACATTATTTAGTAATTCATAAAAAATGTTTGTTTAATAATTTCGGGTATCTCCCTCGCTCTGACTACGTACTATCAGTGTATAAATGAGGGGACTACCCTGTGATAAGCAAACCGCCGCAGGCTTGTAGGAGCGACCAGACAAAGGACTTAGTTTGTTTTCGACAAACACAAAAGAGGACTAGTAGTCACAAACAAATATGTTACGTACAAATTACCTTGAACATTCCCAATTTATCTCAGAAACTGAAACCACTAACTTCGATATTTTAAATAGAGTTTAATTTAATAAGCTTCGATTTACTTCATCGCTACTTTATTCCCCGTAGATTTACTTTAATTACCGTTACATTGAAACCTTTCCAGGTTTTTGGTATGCAAAATAACTTTATAGTACAAACTCTACAACACTACAAACTCACTGTTAATTTTAATTCAGTTTGTTTTTTCAACAACGAGAGTTTATTCATATTCTGAGCAAAACTAACGCGTAAAACTAACGCGTTTTCTAAGGTAATTTTATTGTTATATAATCATTAGCTTATATAATACCCAGCATTTTCAAATAACATGAGTTCAAAGATTTCCATACAGGTGAGCTTGTAACAGAAAAACTGGCTACTCTTATGTGTCACCCCACATAATATTTTATACTCGGCCATATAAACTGATTTTAACATTTTTGTTTTCAAGTACACTTTCAAATTACACTTACGAGTTCTAAGAATTTTATATACATGATTGTGTACTCAAAAAAGAACATTCGAAACTTACCTTTTTGACGAACCAAATATTGAGCTCAACTCTATTTTGTTAAAATGTCGTTCTAAAAACTACGAGCGAATATGTGTAACATTTCACCGAGCAATCGAGATCCAATATTTCAAAGACATGAAATTTAAAGCATAACATATATTGGTACAAGCCTAGTATAATATTATAATACCTGTGGTACAAATAACTATGTTCCAGTGACATGACTATTACAAAAAAAAAACAGCGTTGAAAATACGCAGAGAAGTATCATAACATTGCTCTGAAAAGGGCCTAGTGACATTGTGACAGACCCAGTGAGGTGAAAGTATTTAGTTATTCATTACACATTGGTACTTACTTACGTTATTTGATCCTGTATAATTTATTAAACTAAAATTAAAATTGAAAACAAAAATAAATAAGTATCTGTTTCGAGATAAGACAAACAGAGAACTGCATAAAAACTACGACCAGAATACGTTTATATGAAGCTAAGCAATTTAATTGAGATTTTTCTTTTAGTTTAATTTAAAAAACGGCGGCGAATGGTTTATTTATATTCGTTTGTTCACAGTATAACTAAATTTTGTTCACAGTGGCCGACTTCGGTGGCTCAGCAGGCGAATAGCTGGCTGAGACGCAAGAAAAGGTCGCTGCAGGTTCAATTCCTTCTGCGGGACAAATGTTTGTATGTTTTGCAGATACTTGTTCCGGATTAGGGTGTTGCGGTACCAAGGTTCCGTAGTTCCTGACACCTACAATACAGGGAATTCTAGTTTGGGGCCAGGACTATGTACATGACTGTTGGGTGTTTTTATTGACGACCTCTGTGGTGCAGTGGGCGAAGGTCCGCCTGAGACGCAGAATGTTGCGGGTTCGATTCCTGTCACGGGACAAATGTTTGTAAGATCTGCAAATATTTGTCTCGGGTCTGGGTGTTTTCCTATGTATAATATGTATGTATTTACAAAAAAAAAGAATTTAAGTAATATATCAGTCATGTAGTTCCTATAATACAAGCTCTGCTTAGTTTGGGGCTAGATGATGCTGTGTGAAAAATGTCCAGCATTTATTATTATTATTATTGAACGATCTCAACACCCAGATAATTTTTGACCTAATGCATTATTGCTTGCTATCGTTTTTTTAAGTACCAAATTACTATAACTAAATTGAGGATCTTAAGAGGCGCAAATATAGAAGTCTCGACAGAGCTTACTTATTTGAGCCTTTTGGGGTTAAGACTCTGGATCCGTGGTGAACCGGGCGCCCTTCGCGTTTTCAAAATTCTTTAAGGACGACTGGTCAAAGCGACCAGAGAGCTGGCTCTTATCTGGATCAACGCATAAGCATTACCATTCAGCGTGGCAATGCGGCCAGTATTTTGGGAACGCTTTTGTCTGGTAGTGATCTGGATCAATTGAGCTATCTATAGATCGTCTGCAACGGTCTTTAGATAGTTGTTTCATCTGTATTTTTTGTATATACACACCTACTTGTACATAGTTGTATGAATAAATGTATTGCCCGTTAATTAAAAAATAAAGGTAAATTTCAGTATTAATTGCATTTATCCATATTTGGCCAGCGGTTTATCGCTAGATTCAGAATTACGTCACCATCGGTATGTAGGGAGTGGTAGGGATATCTAAACCGCATTCCATTCAGAAGTGCAACTTCGGATTGCGCCAGCTGACGGTTTTGTGTCTTTGCAAACAAACGACTCTGTCAAAGAGGTTTGCAACACCAAAGCTCTGCGACGTAATCTCGAAATGCTCAACACTACATCTATAAGATTCTGCCTTCTCTTTTGCATTTTCTGCTCAAATTTGTCAAATAGATTTTACTTTTTGTTTTCATAGTTATTTATTGATAAAACATGGAAAGTTATATGCGTTTTATTAACTTTGCACGTTTGTCGTAAGAGTTCGTTCGTTACTTCGTTTGTTAACATTTATTTAATAAGCTATGGTGATAAGCATATAATGATAAGCGTGTTTAGCATAGGACTGTGCTTACCATCAGGCGAGGTGAAGCCAAAAGCAAACCCATTTTTAATTTAATAAAAACTTGAAACGTCTTTAGGGTTGTAATGCGTTTTTTGATTCGATTTGTGTCTTTAAGATGGCCCTAAAATAGGTTTTATCGCCACAAATCACTAGGGAGTACTTAACCGTTGATGAAAATAGACATCAGGAGGTTTCGAGTTTTGTATAAATGAAAAATCATTAACAATTGAATCATTAATGTTTGAAAAAGAACAAAGAAAGACACAAAACAAAAACAAACGTGCTCACGACTGTTATCCGTCTGATCTGTAAGCATACCAAGTAGGGGGTAGTCAGAGATACGTCGGGAGTCGGGGAACAGCCTACAAGGCCAACACAAGAGAACTTCGTGGTATCAAAAATAATATGATTACGAGTATAATAACATATTGTGTGCTATCATCAGTTACATGTATTGTGCGTGAGGTAAAATAAGTTTTAAAACAATTAAAAACAGGTGATACTGAAAGACATAAGGAAACAGATAATTATAACTTGGTATTCGTTTTATGTGGTTCAGAAGCATTTTATTTTATATTAACTTGCCTTGTATTATTTATAAGCTTGTATAATAATTTTCACATTATACGGAGAGGGCTTTTGACGCAGCTTGCCAATTCTAAAAAAACCTTATAAGGTTATCGATATAAATGGTTTGTAATAAATGTGCCACCTCACATAAATCAATCTATAAGCATAAGTACAGAAAACACCAAAATAACATTATTTTGCGATCTCCTTCCTTGTCATCAAATATCCGGGGTTGGAAATTTAATTTAATATTTATTGAGAGGAAACGTACGAACGAAGGTGAACGTTTTATCATGTTTTAATATATTTTAACGACTTAGCACAATGCCCCCATAGTTCAACATATCGAAGCATATTTTCAAACGATATAGATCGTTTGCAACGGTATTTAGATAGATAGCTGTTTCATCTGTACTTTTTGTATATACTTACTTGTACATAGTTGTATGAGTAAATTTTTTTCAAATCAAATTAATTAAATATCTATGAATCATACGTACATACCTACATAGTTCAGGCCTCACACTAATCCTTGTGCCCACGATTCAGGGAATCCGCCCTGGATCGTGAGAATCAGGAACATAATATATCTGTAGAACATGAAAAAAATTGCCCCATAACGGGACTCAAATTCACCCTGTAATCGAACCTGCACCTTACATCTCAAGTAACTACTTTGTATATTCGAAAGTAATGCGTCAAAAATATAGGGATATTTACTCGTAGTTACGAAAATCAGAAAACCCATCTCTGGCGGCAGTTATTAGATTGATTACTGAAGTGGAATGGCAAAATTATTATTAAGTTTGGTTCTGTTCGTGTGGAATGGCAGCGTAGCAGCGTAGCGAGCGCATGTGCACGTGTGGAGCCGCTCGAGTGAACATCAGTCGGGCCTCGACGCTACGGGCGGGCTCTCGTAGCACGTCTACGCTGCTGCGCGCTACGAACTTGGGAGCGTAGAATGCCGCGGAAATATTCAAGTTCCATTTTATAAGTTGAAATGTGTTTTGAATGATGTTGTTGGGAAAACTTTTGTTCTATATACACTTCGGACTTGTCTTCCACGTTGTGATTTGTTTTAAAGATACTGTTGGTAAGTAAACTTGAACAAAAATGTTTGATGCCTTTAACCACCGCGACAAAAGCAGCTTGCGTATGCGTTTGGGGTAAGAAATTGTTTGTTTTTTTGTAACAAACATATTGTATACCTTCCTTTTAGATCGGGTAAACAGTCATCAACATTTATTATAGCAAAAGCTATAGCGGTGTGACCCAACGTTATAAAGTTCACTATTTAAACGCTCACAATCAACGTATCTTTATTGCCTATCGTCATAATATACGTGGAAGAAGAATAATTACAATTATATTGCTTACTAATTCCTATATTTAGATTGAAACCATTTTGATAAAATCATACCACTTAGATTTTGTTTTTTCATGCAAAAAGTGAGCTGAGTTTTACCTTACGAAAAAAATAAAATTAAATAATATATATGACGACCTCGGTAGACTGCTGCGACATAAGAGCTGCTGGTTCGATTGCCGCTGCTGGACAAAGGCGGGGTTTGCATGTTATGCAAATACTAGCTTATGCCCACGGCTTAGCCAGCGTGGTACCCGGATAAAAGTAGCCTATGTGTTATTCTGATGTATAAGCTATATTACTGTAAAGTTTCATCAAAATCCGTTCTATAGTTTTTGCGTGAAAGAGCAACAAACATCCTCACAAAGTTTCACGTTTATAATAATAGTAGGATTTTTTTCTGGGTCTAAATGTTATGGTACGGTACTCGTAGTTCCCGATACCCGCGATACATAGACTCCTAGTATAGTAGACGGCAAGTCTATGATTTGATTTGAATTTTAGACAGAATTGGCAGGTGCCGTTTCATCCTACATAGCATAGCAACTATTCCATAAGCATATACTCCTGCAATAGCTTAGTCATTATGACCCATCTTTTCAATAGTTTCTATCAGTTGCCATCCACAAAATAACGTTTTTTTATTTAAAACAATGTATTTTACAAAAAGGCCTGTTATTGTTAGTTTCGGCTACTAATGCCTGTAAGGGTTCCAGGCAAGCTTGAGATTTAAGTGAATATAGGGAAATAATAATTATAATGCAGGACATTTTTAACACTGAATCATCTAGCCCCAAAGTAAGCAGAGCTTTGTGTGATGGGAACTACATGCCTGATATAATTCGTATATACATAAAACTTTTAAACTTTATTTTTAACTTTAGAAACGATCATGGTTATAGACATATTTTTTACAAAAAAAATGGATATTTACGATGAATAAAAATTAATTTCATCTTAGCGGGCGGATGTTAGTGGCAGACAAATCGATCTACCACCTTCTCACTCTTTTATTGCGAAATCTTCAGTTTCTCCCGTGATCATGGTACACACAACTGTGACGAAATAATAGATACATAGATACCTCTTTATTGCATACACCAAGGAAAAAAAACACTACAGAGGATCTTAAAACTAGGTTGTGGTGATACAACGGGTGGCCTTATCACTGAGAGCAATCTCTTCCAGGCAACCTTTGGATGGACTTGATTAATATTGTTTCCCGAAGCCAACAAACTCACAAATCATGGTAAATATTCCGTTTTAATACTTTTTTAAAAATATTTATCCTACTACTATTATAAAGTTTTTGAGAATGGATGTTTGTTACTCTTTGACGCAAAAACTACTGAATGGTTTTTGATGAAACTTTACAGTAATATAGCTTATACATCAGAATATGCTACTTTTTATCCGGGTACCACGCGGGCGAAGCCGTAGGCAGAAGCTAGTATTATAAATAGCAAATGCTGACGACTTAAATCCTCATGATGGGCATCATCAAATATCTAACAAAGAACTAGACCCGGAGGCTACCAAGTAAGGGGTAAGGGGTCTCCGCGTTCTACATAGTAGTAAGCCTGAAGAAAGTAGTTCTGAAGGATGCCCTTGATTTATCATTATACCATTGGAAATAATTCTAGTCAAAGTCAATAGGATTTTATTCATTGAAATCACAAGGCTCATATAGAAACGTCTACTTAAAAACTACGTGAATTTAAAATTTGAAAGTGAATTTACGCCGATTCCTTGCGCGCAACCATGCATAGAAGAATCAGGCAACAAACTCTGCTTGGTTATTTTTTTGATGATGCTTCATTCAGCTTTAGTGAGGTGCCAATCGAACGAGGTGAACTCATTTATAGAAAAAGAGTACAAGTCAAAGAATTAAATAAAGTCAAAGTGAAATGGAGGTGAAAGGGATCAGCTGCGGCTTTTTTCATGCACATAAATAGACTAGCCTCTGCCTACGAATATGTTTAAGTATTATTTTAGGTCATGAACTATATAATGTTCCAAATCGATTGACACGTTACGAAGATTATTAATTAGCAACCAACATCCAAACATACGAGCTTTGTTAAGTCAAATTATAGGAACTGTAAATGACGCAGCACTTTTTAGACATGAATTCTGTAAAAAGTCTATTTTACAGATTTATTTTCTACCAGTACTAAGAATATTCATCATTTTCATCTTTTTTATAAAATAATTTATAACATTATTTTTTATAAAATATTATGTACCCATAAAGATATAATTAAAACTTACATGATTACTATTATACACTATGCTATATAAACAACACTATGCAACATTGTTGTTTATAACGCTATTAAGCATTTACAGTCGGGTAAAAGCTGCATAAAAGTGACAAAGATAGTGGTTGTACGAGTATCTCTAGCATTTGGAAAGATCGCTTTTACGTAATAAAGCCACCTTTCCTATCGTTTAATATATTTTAACTCGTTGATAAGTTCCACTGAAATGTAGTTGAAATATAAAGAAACCTAAAGGCTCTGTAACAATTTTAATCAAACTGCGTTTTTGGGACTTAGAAATAAAATGTTTTTTTATCCGAAGAAAAAACATTTACATACCAAAAACTATCGTGAACTTGACTATTCATATTGTAAAAACGGAAATTTTCACGTACTACACTATCGGTGAAGGTGCCTTCACCGATAGTGAACATTTACATACATTGAAATAAAAGGAATCGTGTAATGCGCATCACCAATTTCTCGTCTTAAAGTACTATAATAAAAAAGTATGAGTAGATATTCAAATTTAATTTCGTTAATAATGACTGAATAAATTTCAGTATTTTTGAAAAAATATATAATAAATAGGTAGCAAAACTATTTTGAGTAGGTAAATCACCTACTTATTTGAATTTATAAAATGATAAGTAATTTCCGCTAAAACAAATCCTAGTTCTTAGCAAAACTTGACCATCAAGTGGTACTACTAATAGACATGTTTTGCGCCTCACGTTCTGGATTTTACTAGAATAAAACGCCTCCACTCAATTTTTACTTGCGACGTAAGCAGCTCATCTATGCGTTTAGGGTAAGAGTGTTAAGATATTGTTTGTTTTTCTGTTATAGTAGGAATGCATTTCGGACCTTCCGATTTAACCGATTATAAAGCGTTTTTTTGCAATAGTTTTGATAATAAGGATAATTTCCTAAATCGTTTTTAAGGCCACGCGTCATTAGGGTGCGCGTGAAATACGTGATAGAATACATGTCGAGGTACTTTTCAAACTTTCGCGATTAGATAACATAATTATAAGTTTAACTTCGGGAAAATAATAAAAATGGTAAACGCGATAAAGACCCGTAAAACTTATAACTATACATGTCGAGGGTTTTAGAATGTTGTAAAAATTAACTTGTTACTACAATGTATAGGCTCTCTAAAAACTCAGTATTAACCTTATAAAGCCCCAGGTGAAGGAAGTTAAGAAGTTTTGGCAAAAGGATAATCAAGTACTTAGGATATTACTTCCGCCTACTGAACCCTCTTAAGGCAATTAGAAACGTTGATAGAACACAACTTGAGAATTAATCCAAAACGTATCAAACTTTAGAGGAATGATAAAAGGATTGAATAATAGCCGGTTTATTTATCATTCTGTGAAAGGTGACCTTTGTCTTGCACATCCCACTGTTGGGCAAGTAGTCCTCTTTGTGGACTACTTGCTTCATTATCATTCGATAATTAGCTAGAATTGGGGAATCTCAAATGCACACTAAACACACAATTGTACTCACACAAATACTTTACTTAATATGTCACACAAACACGCATCCTCACCCCCTCTCTCTCTTACACAAACACATCTTCACATCCGCTCTCTACTATTTCACTTATTTATTATTTGTTTGATTTTTGTAATATCGGAGGGCGTTACTATTCACAAACTCACCTTTTCAATCTCGCGGATGTTATTGTTATTTGAATGTATTTATTTTATATTACCATGTTTTTGTTTCAAATAAACATATTTAGATTGGATAAAATAAAATCTACGACAGTTAAAAACACCCCGAAAGTATGTGTATCGCAGACAAATTTCCTGAAATAGAATTTTAAGCCTACAATGTTAAAAAGCCAATGAAACCACTATTTACTGAAGTAGGTAAAATCATGCGTTACCAACCATAATCAATTTAGCTGTCCAAATTACATTATGTTTGATCATGCCATTTTGATTGGCAATCCGTGCTTAATCAGCCGCTTAAAAGGTAGTACATTCATTAAATGTACACTTTCGAAATTGTAACAATTGTAAAATTACATTCACTCACACGTTAAACATAATCACGACATAAAAAACTTACTATATTCAGCACGAAGCTATCAATAATGCTTCCAAAGTAGTCGTAATAAGATCACTACATGTAAGATCTTTGAACGCAAGTCCCACAGGATTGTTATTGTTACAGCCAAAGGCTGGCGCTTAAGTCGGCTTACCAGCTAAAGGGTCCTACACGAGGCTCATCAATCCACACTATGGGACAAATCTGACCTGCTGCGAGGTCAAGAGTGTCGCTCGAGTATAATCTAATTTATTATTCAATAGTAGCTTAAGCCCTTGGCGTAGACTGCTATGGCGTAGAACATCGAGTAGAGTTTCTCAATAATAATTCATGTAATAAAGAAGGCTATCACTAATTTGTGTCCTTGCGTATCGGACGGTATTGGAAGCTAATATTCCTAATATATCTACTACCAGATTAATAGAAAATCCTTTATTGCACACCAAATAATATTTTAGCTCAGATAAGTACCTACTATAAACTTTAAAATTATATATCACAATAAAGGTATGTAGGTATACAACAAAATGAATAAAATAAAAATAAATAAAAGGGCAATATAATAATAAGTAGCTAATTAATTAGTAGGTATAATAAGAAGGTATGTCTGTATGGAAGTAAAAAGGTCGAGGACTCAGCCACGCTGTTTTTCAGTATCGCCTGCTGGGAGCTGCTGACGTCACAGCTACCACTAAAAAATCAATAATTAGCCATCTGGATATTTTTTGAGAATATATAAAGCATTTATTTCCTCTCGCAAAGGTTTTTAGGTACATGTCTTGAACTTATTTAACATCATTGTTCCTATTTCGTGAGAGATTGGTGCCTGAGGTAGGTTTTGCAAAACCTATACCTATTAGGGTTTTTCGAACCTTCTTGTATTCTGTCTTCGTTATTTCTTACCCTCGTTAGTCGTTGTTTATGAGTATCATTATTGATTTTTTAAACAACGTGCACAAATAAATATTCTTTCTTTTTGACATCAGCTATTTATTTTACCTAAATAATAAATAAAACACAAAGTCTTTTAAAATACAAAAGACTATAATGTAAATGTTAATGAATGTTCCATCATCCACAACTAATTGCAGATTAACGTTTTCTTGGTGATCTCGTTACAATTTGTACTACCATAAATCTGACGCAGTATCGGTCCAAATTCGTTAGTAGGCCTTTGTTTTCTCGTGTATTTCCTTTACCCTTTGTTCGGAGGCTGTAACTAGAAACTCTTTATAGAAGCTTTAACTGGCTTTACAATTTGTTTTATTAACCTACCAAACAAGGTAACAAATGAACTCTCTCTTGAGTTTTTTCCTGGATATAGCCAACACTCACACCATTAGTATAACCATTATTCTATCTCGCTGAAGGCAATATCAGAGCTAAACTTTGAATAATAGATCCAAAGATCGAGATCTAGTATACCAAAGGAAACGTACGTTGTATACAAATACCCTATCTGGAGCTCTTGTTTCTTATTAATAATTGGACCAATTATCGGTAGAAGGGAGCACCCTCCGCATCGGGTCACGTTGCCGAACTTCCGTCCTGCCATTAAATTAAGAGCAACCAAACTTCATTTATCTCGGCTTGTTACTTCCACGGCCGATAAGGTATAGAAACATGCTCGCGAACTTGAACAAACTTACAGCTAACTTGGGTGAAGTTTATCGAATTGCGCCGATCGTTTGAAAATTTGTTACTCACCCAATATTTTAAATAATCTCCTTCGCTCGGTTCTTATCTGAAAAGTTTTCATTCAAGTTAGCTTATTGCTCCTAATGGCGTGATAATGTCCCGATGATCGATGGACTTTGTGCCATGTTTTAATTTGTAATTTTTATTTTAATTACGGTATTTACATTAAGTTATTTATGTACATACCCAATGGACATTATTTAATTTGAATTTAATACGTAATTTTTTATTATTTATTTTAGAAAAAAGGTTTATTACATATGTTTCCTGGTTTCCTGGTACTTTTGTAAGTATTTGGATTTGAATGGAACCTTTGTTTTTTATTATTGGTTATCAATAAATATAACATCATATGCAATCTTAGATTATTTAAAATGGAATGGACTCGTAACATTGAGACGGAAGGTCGCGTGACGGGCAGTGTTTGAATGAGACGGCAGCCGGTAGGCGCCCGTGCGATACGCAAATATTTATACCAGCCCGCAGGCACAAGTCATCGCCTGAAAGCGTTGTCTTGTATCGGCCTCCGCCCCTTGTTATCAAAAAATATTGCCTGTCTATGTAATTTATAGCAAAAATCACGCCGCGAATAAATATCAAGCAGTGCGGAGTTGGCTGGCAGTGCATCGGTCGGAGGGGGAGATGCGTAAATAAAGATTGAACGAGCCTTTGTTCAGTAGTGATACATTGCCGATACATTTTTATTGTTCGCGAATAGGCCCCCGCACACAATGCTCGATTTAAATTACGGATTCTGGTCATTTTTTTTTATTCGTTAGACAAGATTTATGTAAAAAGGTTGCTGTAAGTGTATACTTATATTATTTGGCGGTAAAATCATCGAACAATTTTTAACCCTTTTTTATTTTGTACTAAGTTTTCAGTAGGTATTTATTCTATTGTGTAGCGACATCCCTCTAAATTGGTGGATGTGATCAGCCGTCTACTACTACGGAATACCGCCGAAGGTCAACGACTGGATTCTACGTAACCTTCTTCAGCAGTCATCTTCATCGTCATCAATATATAGAGGTAATAAGTGACGATGGGCTTGTAACCTCTCACAAATTGCTTACTACTATGCAAAACGTAGACGTGTGGAAAACATAATATTCGGACGTGCAACTGACAACCCCACGGATCTACGTACTGAGTATACATAGATGCCCATAGTTGGAATTACAGTAGTGTTTTTATTGTCGGGACAAATTGAATAAGAATAGTATCTTATTCAATACAACCAGCTGTTTGAACGATTTAGTTTTCTGAGGTAGTTGTAATTTAAATGTTATAAAAGTCCTGTTTCTTTGTCAAAATTCAAATCTCATGTTTATTCCTACAAAGTTCCAAAACTCATATAAAATCAATTAGCGCCGCACAGCGCAGCGCCACGCCTTACCCGCGCCAACACAGCTTTAAACGTTACCTCCTATTTCATTCATATTTGAATGCAAAACCTTTGTTTATTATGAGTTCAAATCTAACGAATTGTTTCCGTTCATCGGAACCACACGGAAAACGTGCGACGTGTTTATATTATAGATGGAAATGTTTCGAATTAAATAAATTAACAAGTAAAGAGCTCCGAACGAGAATCCAAAGTTTTAAATAATTAAGAATGAATTCCTTCCTCTGTCTATTTTATATGCAAAAAAGGAAGATCTGCATAAAAGATTTTTCCAGTAATAACCTCCGCTGGTGTAGCAGCTAAAAGAGAATCTAACAGCTAGTCTACACCAGAATATTTTTACAAAATTTTAAAACTCCCGCCGTGTTTTTTAGTTTTTGATAGATGTGGCCCCTAGTTATTTGTACCGATAAGACTTATAGAAGAGAAGAATGTTATTTATTTGTCAACAACAAAGCACAGAAAGGACAGTTACACAGGTACACCATAAATAAATAAATAAATAGACACTATAAATAGGTACCTAAGATTTTTAACAAAAACACAATGAAAAAGAGAAGATGTTTTGTGCTTATTAGTCCCATCTGTGCCAACTTATCTAAGGCCTATCCTTAAAGACATATAAACCGATTGCAAAAACCACATTACAATCCGATAAGCTGTTTTGGAAATATATGGTAACAGACAATCAAACAAACAAACAACCGCTTACGACAAAAGCATACGGGCTCCTGTCATCGCAGTAGGGTGGAAAAAGGTGTCTTATTTGCCACTTAGTGCAAATCTTTGTTAGAGGCTACAATCTTTGTGAGCACATCTGTAGTGAGATTGTATTCTAGCGGTAGTGGTCGTCTCTTAGAAGATACTTTTTCGCCACTCGTCTCTTTCTTGTGGATTCGTAGTAGAACTCTAAATGCAGTACTTTTAATCAGCCCATCTCATACCCCGCACGTGTGTCCCTGACTCTGACCTCAGATGCCTTCCATCCGTGTCGTGGAGAGGTGTCTATTAATACCACCATTTATAAATAAGCGCAGAATACATAACCGTCCGACAAAAAAAAACAAAGGCTGTTATACGAAAATTCCTTCTACTTACCATATTTGAACAATAACAGAATATAACTTGCCGTGGATATCTATTATAGTGAATTTGTGTTTTAATAAGTTTTATCAAAAGACCTCCCTCATTTAAATATCTGGGATATTTAAATTTGACAAACTTTGACAAAACGATTTTATTTCGGACTTCGCTTACTATAATTGGATGAAATGGCATAAAACTGTGCATAATGAAGAGAGTGGAATGGTGAATACTGCTCAGTGTATTGTTATTCAACTCTTAACTGGCTATTTTTGTAACATATATGAAATTCAGTAAAGCTCTTTATTAATCTCAACCCCAGGTTTTCATTTGGACCGGTGGTTACTGAGTTCCCTGTTACTGACCAGATGACATTGTAGTATTTCATGGGCCTTACTAAACATACATAAAAACCCAACAGGGATTTAAACACCAGCGCCAAATTTGGACAGTTTGACATAATTCTTTCCCGAAGTTAAACGTAGATTGCCAAGCGTTTTGCAAATTCAAAGATATCGTCGCTTGGTTGTAAAACGGTTAAAACGATTTGCACATTTTTTTAATAAATATAGATATTACCTGGTTTATCACAAAATATCCTTTACTAGAGTTCGTCCGCGCCTTCATCTGCGCTGACGTAGGTAGATATTACGAGTACCTTTTGCCTCTCGGTCCCCGCTTCCCGCCCTACCTCACCCACTTACTCGGATTGCACTGCCCGTGTTATCTATAGCGTTATTTGTACTACATATAAACATGGTAGATAACATTATCCATCGTACGGAACCCTCTCCACGCGAGTTCAACTTGTATTTGTCCGGTTTTTTTTTTTATTTTGGTACCTGATACGATAAATAAAGCGTTATCATGATGTATTCAAACCAAGTTTCAAGCAAAAGTCAGTCAACCTCGACAAACTCCTTTATATTATAGTACTATCTTGGCAGATATATATATTTTAAACGAAAATATATTTATCTGCCAATATTTTTAACAAAATAACGAGCCCATACACAACCATTTTACTACTGTAAGTTGATGAGTTCCGTCGACCTTCATTTGATTCAGGACCTGATGCTGAAGTCGGTATCGATATTGTTAATTTCTTAAATGAAAAACGGCTTTGTACCCCCTCAGTTTTAATTTACCAAAAATAACAAACACGTCATTATTTATTTTATCCAAGAAATCTGAATGCTAATGTTCATATGCCTAACATGCACCGTTTCGACAAAACTTACTACTATTCAATAAACTTTGAACTCATTTTTGGACCACTTAGAAAGCGAATTTCCAAAATTCCTTTCTTTGTGTACGTCTTCGTGCTAAAAGGAATGCACCCTCCAAAGTTCAAGTCTCTAGGACTAGCGGTTTAGGCTCCGCGTTTTCTGTCAATAATCTCCTTATAGTGCAATATAGTAATTATGATTAGATTTCAAGATCGTCATGATACAATTTGGGCGGGGGGCTATATCAGTACCATGGAGTAGACTTCTATTTTCAGAATCCAACGCGGGCAAAGCCAGAACAGTAGCTTGTTTATTATTTAAACTATTTGACTCACGCTATAAGCTGATAGATATCGCTTGAGACAGGCAGCAAAGCAAATTGCCAACCGATAAAAAAACAATAGCTGGTCCGTATCCTGCCAGAGAGTGAACAAACAGTACAATGGATTTCTCCTAATCCAGCACAATAAAAGGCCTTCCCACAGCCGTCGGATGACAGTTTGCGATATAAAACATCTACGAACATCGGCCTCACAAGCACCGGCGTAAGCATTTAAAACTTTCTTTTAGAACCTCTAAAGAGGGGTAATATTCCAACATAAATATTCCCCGGTGGTTTAACCCACTTTTTGAACCCATAAAACGATAAAGATCATTTTTTGTAGCTTCTTTAAGGAACATTCTCTGTCTTAACTCCTGAACAATTTAGGTACTTCGATCTAGACAAATTGAATGCGATAAATTATGGCATTTTACGATGACATAAACGGATCCATCATATCATGGACGTTTAATCGCTACACTTTTGTTTGTATGTGTTTCTAGCTTACCTATATACTGTACACCATGATATTTCATATCACATTCCATACCGGATAACGTGGCATTACGTTTTGTTAGTCCAAATTTTGTGATTCAGCGTAGCTTAGCAAAATTACAAAGGAATTATCTATATATATTTTATATGTAGGCTCATTATTTATTCTTGGCTTTTATAACTATGGTAAACCACAAAACGGGCCACAAAACGTTACGATCGTAAAACTTTGCAAACATTTTATTGGCTATCAACGTATCTATTGTTTATTTTGACCACCTTGCATTGCAACTTTTCATGATAAACATTACATTAGATTCGATAACCTCCAAAAATATGTGTACATAAAATATTGTGCTAAGAGTAGGCTAATCAATGTTGCTCTTATTACACCTTTAGTGTATTGAATGTTCGGAAAAGTCACAGAGAAAAAAGTTCATTATCGGTTGTGGGACGCAAATAAAACAAGATAGTACCCGCGGGGCCGCTTTCTTGGATATTGCGACCCGCAAGCAAATTTACTCTAGGCACAATAAATGCTTAGGACTGGCTCGTGCGTGTACGTGAGAGAGTATGCTTCGTGAAAAAAACAATCGACTTTTAGGTGCACAATTGTGAGTTCAATACATACCGATTTATTAATGAGTTTCCAAAGTAAGTACTCATTAAGGTAAAGTTTTGTATAGACATGTGCCCAAAATGAGAAATAAACAAACAAAATAATGGCACGGTAACCATTTGAATCGACGCCCCCATTTTTAAATATAAGGCTACGAAACTGCCAATGTTATGCTCCTCTCTCTCAAACTGTTTTTGCCTTGTGTCTATGAAACAACATTTTACAAATAGCATTTGACGGAAACTGTCAACGAAAATTGATTTGAGAAATATTCAATTATTAGGAGATTATAAAGCATGCAACTTTGGAACCCTAACATATAATGGAATGGAATAGGAACCTAAATTGCGAGTCTCAACATGTAGCAGTTAAGTATTATTTCATAAACAACATCAATTATTTTTAGTAAAATTCAAGTGTAAATTATACACAGTGGCCTACGCCTATTCAACATGAAACGGAGGTACTTTAAACATGAAAGTTAAAAAGTTTTACTCAATCAAGACTTCATTTTATTTCTCAAACTTTGTTATACTAACCAAAACTTGACATTTTTAAAAACTAGCTTGCCTTAACCGAAACTGCAACCGGCAAAATTAAAATCATTTTGTGGTTTTTGATCAAAAGAGTCAATCAAAAGGATCAATTCCTAGGTAAAAAGCTCCTTTCTTGATATGAGTGCTTCACCGCAGACTACAGCGTTTAGCGAACTAGTCAAAAGTTTCTGATGGGTGCCGGTCGTGGCGCTAGGCGTCACAAAAAAGAACCACATTTTTTGTATGACGTTGGCCTTCTTCTCTTGAGTATTGTTATTCTATGCTACAGCGTTGCTTTATATGAGACAAACTGAGGTCAGATGCGAATAATTAGTCTGCAGGGATCGCAATCGCGAACGAAGTCGCGGGTACAGCTAGTATGTAAAATTTTAGTAAATAAATAAATAAAAACATGATAAACGAAAACGTTGTATCATAGTCTTTCATTTATTGACTACTTCGGAGCTCATAAAAAGGATAGTAGGTACGGCTGTGATTAGCTCGACTTGGCGGGACATTGCTGTACCCCCAAATATGATTATGTTATATTTTATATATAATATTTCATTGAACGGTAGGTTACGGTAAGAACGGTAGTAAGTAATCTCATCTATGCATCTTATGATCAATTATTAAATTTATACAGATAGGTAGCTACCTCAGTAATACCTTTTATCATAAACGAATCGCTTTTTTGCTTACGTACCAGAGAACCGGGCGAGTCAACAAAATTATGCTTATTACTTACAGAGCGATAACGCGCTATATTTAAGTGTAAGCAGGATTATAGCTGTACTTAAAAACAACGAGCTTAGTTGTGGAGGAAAGTAATTAAAATTAACGTTTGATTGTTTCAGAAGTTCCCCGGTTCGAAGATAGCCTAAACAATTTGACGGTATCACTGGGCAGAGAAGCAGTCTTCACTTGCGTCGTAAATGACCTCGGCTCTTTCAGGGTGCGTATTCGAGATTCAATCTTTGTAATCAACTACGAAATTGAAATTTGGTGAAACGACTGCTTATTTCCCACGGCATGTATTTAAGTGGGGAGCTTTGAGCTCACACAACCGACGCAGAAAATTGTTTATACTGGTGCTTGGAATTACTTTTATCAAGAGTAAAACAATTAGGTGTTGTTAATTGGAAACTATAAATTTTGATGTGGCTATATAACTATAAATCTGCTTGATATTCATTTACATAACTTTGCTCTATTACAGAAATCACGAGGCGGTAAAAATAACTATCCGCAGTTGAATCATGACATTCCAGATGAATTTTTTAAATGCAGTGCCGCTGTTCTCTCTATGAAATGTTTTATGAACGAAGTTGCTTTATGTGCCAGGTGCACCGTCTGGCCGCTATCATCATTTATTGAAATTTTAAAGAATTTTAAAGAATTTATAAAATCCTTACTAAATATAAAAGAACAAGCCATGGCTAATTGATTGATTAAGGAATCAACGCAGTGCCTTAACCGTAAATTAGGAGAACGTGAGATTAGGTTTCTTTTGGTGTATGAGGGTGCATTAAGGAAAAATATTCTGAAATTCGACCCTAAAAGGGTGCAGGAGGAAGATTATGTTGCATGAAAAGCTAAATGGGGACGAAGTCACGAGGTGTTTTATTAGTTGTAGATATTTTCCGATTACCTACATACCTAAGTTCACTATCTGTGGCTGGCCAACTTTGCAATACTAACTCTATTTCATTCAAGTGATTTAAAAAATAACCAGCTATCTACTTCAAAATTATATCGCACTTTTCAAAAGACTTAAAAATAGGAGGAGGTTTTCAATTAATCTGTATTTTTTGTGTATGCTACGCGTTATCTTCGCCAATTGTGAACCGTGATGATTATTTTCTAATGTGTAAGGTACTTCAGAAGTGGTATTTATATGGGATGAAAAATAGGGAATGTTTTTTTTTATGGACTTATTATCAATATTTTGTTATTTGAAGTTGTTTTTATATTTTCTGAAAACAAATGAATGGTTACTCTAAGTTATATTTACGTGTAGGTGGCGTGGCTACGCGTGGACACGCAGACGATCCTGACGATAGCCACACACGTCATCACCAAGAATCATCGCATCGCAGTGAACCACAGCGATCGGAGGGTCTGGTTCCTGCACATCCATGACGTCAGACAGTCTGACCGAGGGTGGTACATGTGCCAGCTCAACACCGACCCTATGAAAAGCCAAACGGCGTACTTAGACGTTGTAGGTATGTAATAGTGCTATATACACAGCTGACAAAGCGTATCCGCGGACCGACGTTAAAAATTAGTAATTTTTTATCGTATATTGTCTTCGTTAAACGGATGAAACCGGACTTAGTACAGCATTTTTGTCTTTCTGCTCGGACTTAAAGTCCAAAGTATAATTTAATTTGTACCCTTTGTATTGTTTTGAAAAGAGAAGAATTCTGCACAGCTAAACCATCTTGATATATTTCGCAGAACAGATATACTCGTATGTACCTACCTCTAGGTTTTGCCACAGGTAAGTTTTGCTAACCAACTAAATTTAAGGTAATTTTTTGTACAATATCTAAATAAATCCTTGCCTTTTTAACGCACATAATTATATAAGCTTCACTTGTAACTAAATAAATAAAAACAAACTTTGTAATCAAACCTTAAAAGTTAATTTTAACCCACTTCTAATTGTCGTATGCGAATAAAACTTTGTATGTAGTTCAGATGACAATTAATTTTGTATATTGGAGCTGATCTGATGATGGAGCCAAGAGGTGGATAGTGGAACTCTTCAGTGGCAATAGTAAACCCCTCGAGTTTGGGCTCGTATGATTCGTTTTGACGAGTGCAATAAATTGGCTTGGTAACGAGGGTAGATAGACCAGGAGGTTGATAGTTTTTGTTTAATAATAAAGCGTGTTTTTTTTGTATTTCATAAATACATTTTATTATAAATACAACAAACCTATTCTTAGTGCAATATAAAAGTTCTAATAGATTCACTGCGTCATTCGGTTTGTGAACACCTTCGACAACCTTCTGCGAGCTAAACTGTCATTCTAATAAATAACCTAACAAATTTATTCCATTGAATTCACCGTGACAATTATTTCCAGTGCCCCCAGATATACTAGACTACCCCACGAGCAGTGATCAAGTTGCAAGAGAGGGGGCGAATGTCACGTTGCGTTGCGCAGCGCACGGAGTACCTACCCCAACAGTTGTCTGGAGAAAGGAGGCTGGAGATCTATTACCCACAGCCAACTTTACCGATGCACTGAGTAAGAACTACTTTTCATCTACGGCATTTTATCAAAATGGTAAAGTTTTAAAACGTGCCTGCCCATTTAAACTTGTACTCTAGACTACGAATGCAGTATTTCTTTGCCGAGTAAGAGAACACATAAAATAGAAAAATAAGTTATATCTTGTAAACATTAGTATCTTGAAGCTCTTACTAGAAGATCTTATATATCACAACATAAAGGATTTTCTGTAAGGATTTTGATTTTGTTAAATTATAATGGGCTCTACATCTGACAAAAAAAAATTATGTTGCTATAAAATTCAATGACTTCATAATTTATCATAATTTATCATAATTTATCAATGTTAAATTTTCCTTTATCATTCATTTATTCGTTAATTACATAGTCAATAAATTTACATGATTCACAAACCAACAAGTATTCAAATTAAATACAAAATTATAACCACTGCATCTAACCAACTAACCTAAAACTGAAGACAAAAGCAAATTAAGACATTATTTTCCAAGAATTTAACGTAGACAACTGATAAGCAAAATAGTCTCATAGTTATGACGTTCCGTATCGGAAGTGACCTCCTTCTGACTTGCATACTGTTCAGTAGCAGAATCAGCTAAGCAACTTGAGTGTTTAAATATCCGGGATATTTGAACACTCGAATTTCTCAACTGATTGTGATTACGATGTATCAAGAAGGCAAGTCATATTTTTGTAACTGGTACAATAAGGATTCATAAAATAAAGAATCTTAACACTAAAAACGTTATAACCAGTTTACAGTTAGCAAGTAAGCGCCTACTTAAGAACCTATTTAACATTGCCCAACGGAGCTAATTTTGCAGACATACCTATTAATAAGACATTATGTACTTGTATAACCATTTCATTATGACATATATAATTATGACAGAATACTTTTTGAATGAGATCTATAACAAAAAGCTTGTGCATAAGTAGTTGCTGTTTATGTGTTATCTCAGAGTCACCAAAGTGACTAGACCATAGGTAATTTCGGTCACCTAAGTTGCTAAGCAACCTTTGATGGTAACTGAAGTACTCTACCTAACAATTTTTTTTTTGTAATGTAGAGGAATGTGCAGATAATGCTCCAGAAGTGCTCTATTGTAGGAGACCTTGAGTACCACATGTTTTGATACTAAAAGGCAACCATTTCAGGTAGATCGGTAGTAGGGAAGTGAATGGTACAATGTTAAGATAAGACCTTCTTAACCGTTTGAATGATATCTTTTGCTTTGAAAACTTTACCTGCCTATAACTTTTACTGGAGAGTAAGTAGATTAGCACTTTTAACCATTTTATATCAAGTTAACTCGATCCTAATTTTGTTTAGTATTTTTATAAATACGTTCTGTATTATTGAAGTAAATCTTATTTTGTTCTGCCATAAACAAAATCATAACTAATTCGTACACCCGCATATTATCTTCCTTTCTCATAATAAAATACATACATATCATACACAGGTAGGGTATTTGAATGCCAGCGACAAATTAGTCTATCAATCAGTGCATTAATCTACTGACTACATAATCGATTTGACGTAAATTACATAATATAGGTTTGTATGTTCATAGCTTATTGTCTGACAAATATACCTACTTATCTACCTATAACTGACGATGAACAGAGTTCGAGTTGAATGATAAACATCTATATTATTATGTTTGTTTAGACAGTCATAAACGTGATAACTGATTTTGTTTCTGTTAAGAATCAGAATTCAACTGCATTTATTTATTTATTGTTTTCATAAATTCCATTCCAAAGTCTTAAAGTTATATAAAAATAGGCAGGTACATGAACCCCGTTAGGGCGCCACATACGTTCGATATACTCGTTAATTTCTTAGTAAAAAGAAAATATGAAATTTTGCTTCGCTAGTTTCGCAACGTTGGTATTTAAATATTCTGTTTTACATCTAGACAATTCAGTGAGCGGGTCCGTACTCCAGTTAGTGAAGGTTTCACGACTGCACATGGGTGCTTATCTGTGCATCGCGAGCAACGGCGTCCCGCCCTCAGTGAGCAAGCGAGTCATGCTCGTTGTACATTGTAAGTTTACTGCTTGAGCGTTGCCTAATTTACACTCGTATAAGCTTTTGTAGAGTAGATTAGAATTGATAAAAAATGAGCGTGCATTTTCTTGCTTTTAACGATTCTGGTGTCCGTAGTTATAGGCGTCAAACTAGGTATATTCTGTAAGATTTTCACATGTGCTATTTTAACGCAGTTCGATCTTATCTGTCTTAAAAAGTGATTAAATTTACTAGTGCAAAGTAGGTATTATACCACGAAAGGTGAGCTTGAACATAACTCACTTCAATGGCTAATTATAAGATATGAGTTATAAGCAAACTACATTGTATGTTTAAAACTTACTTAAAACTTTTTTTAGGTTTTAAATACTACTTAGCATAATTAGCATAATAAGTGACGACCTCTGTGTTGCAGTGGGTGAAGACCTGCCTGAGACAGAAGGTTGCAGGTTCGATTCCCGCCGCGGGACAAATGTTTGTATGATCTATGTATAATATGTAGGAACAAAAAAAAAAAAAAGTAGTTTATCAGTCATGTAGTTCCCATAACAAAAGCTCTGCTTAGTTTGGGGCTAGATGACGTGTAAAAAACGTAAAAGAAATATTACAGCTGTAAAAATAAGTTTACATACTCTCTATAATAACTCCCTATAAAATGTCGTCGGTTAAACCGTGTGTTACATTTACAGTACACTTGTCTTGTGCTTATTGCTTATTAGTATTATTAATAATTACAAAATACTTAAAACAATTTTGAAAGGCCTAGTTTGCATACAACAGATATATTTAAAAGCGCTAAGACTATCCTTATCCCGCAGGCAACCCAGCGTTTTGCATCTGAATATGATAGCTAAGTTAATGCATTTAGTTACAGAAACCTTAGTTCCAACCCGCTGATTTGATTTACTGCTTGGAATGTTGCTTTGAAATTGTTAATAGGTACTGGTTAGCGGAATATCTTTTAATTCATCTGAAATGTATAATAAGAATATTCAGGATTACAAAACGAAAACATTTTATATATGTTTATTTCAGTATATCTCGTCTACATCATTATCATAGATACTTATAGGTACAGTGGTCTCCAATCAATCACGGGCTGGTAACGTCATAACGGTTTGCATTTATAAAGGGGCATATTGGTTGATAAGGTGCTTCCGGTCTGGTTTTTTTTTCTTTTTTGTTTTTTTTTCTGGACATTTTCACACAGCTTCATCTAGCCCTAAACTAAGCAGAGCTTCTATTATGGGAGCTTATATTATGACTGGTATACTACTTATATACTTTTGTAAATACATACATATTATACATAGAAAACACCCAGACCCGAAACAAATATTTGCAATCCATACAACATCTGTCCCGCGGCGAGAATCGAACCCGCAACCTTCTGCGTCTCAGGCGGGCCTTTGCCCACTGCGCCACAGAGGTAAATCTACGGTGCTTAGTAAGTTCTGAAGCTTCTTCTGCTAACTTTAACTAATATTATTATTTTGTTTCAGTTCCACCTATAATGACAATACAAAATCAATTAGTAGGAGCAAAGGAAAGTGACACAATACATCTAGATTGTCACTCTGAAGCTTTTCCAAGATCAATCAATTACTGGACGATAAATGATCAAATCATATCAAATTGTAAGTAAGCGTGATTATTCAGACCAAAAAAGTAAATGTAATATAATTATATGGAGATATTAAGATGTTATATTTGCAAAAGTAACAACATTTTCAATAACAAACAAGTGGATAAACATATATAATATCAACATATCTAACCATTTTGTGGCCATAGGTCATAGACCATTTCTTAGGTCTGGTTAGTTCGCCACAAACTGATATCACGCGATATTCGAATGGTAAATACGATCTTCATGAAATGTTAACTATGCATAAATAGCACAAATAGAACTCGATTATTACGAGGGTTTTTTAACAAGTCTTTGAGTTATACCACATACCTTAAAAACCTCAAAAACTAGGGTGAAATAAACGCAGTTTACATTTGATAAAGATCGGAACGAGCATTCGATAGTTATCGCCTTATACATACATACAAATAAAGTAACGATTTGTCCAACTTGACTCAGAGATATCACTCGTTTAGCTCGCTCGATAAAAAAATATTGTGTATGACTCTCAATCCATGCGCAGTAAACAAATAAAGTTTCCAAATATTTGGAATTTCTGGTTTGGCAACTGATTTGGGTTTTTTTAAGGTCACAGCAACCGCTTTCATAACTTATAGCATTCACAGGATTTTCAAAACATTCTGGATAAACAAGTTAATGATATTTCGAGGATAAAAAAATTGTCACAGATTGATATAAATTACTAGTCTCTGCCCACGGCTTCGCCCGCGTGGTACCCAGATAAAAAGTAGCCTATGTGTTATTCTGATGTTTAAGCTATATTACTGTAAAGTTTCATCAAAATCTGTTCAGTGGTTTTTGCGTGAAAGAGTAACAAACATCCATCCTCACAAACTTTCGCGTTTATAATATTAGTAGGATAGGGCTTTGTTTCCACTTGGGGCCTATAAGTGATCGTCGTTTTCAACCTTCAGTTTGCGGGAGTAATTATATAAAACATATAAAATTGTGAGATGCCTAAACTAATGATGTGTTTTCGTTTCAGCGGACAAGAGGTTCGAAATCAATGCCGTCGAAAGAGGGTATGAAGTAGACATGAGGCTGAAAATCAAAAAAGTGGGGAGATCCACATTCGGAACGTACAGTTGCATATCCAAAAATTCACTCGGCGACACGGACGGGACTATTAAGTTATATTGTAAGTAAACAATGTTACTAAAATAAATATAACAGGTCAAAGGTATTTATACCGACAAGCATGTATGAAGATTGTGATGAGACTATGAGAGTGTTTTCCGCTCTTCGAAAAATGTGTGAGTTTGTGTAAGTAATATGGAAACAACATTAGATGTGCTTATTATACACTAATGCATAAGTATCGTGCTGTGATTTAATAGTATCCTAAAACATATCAACCCAGACTGGGAACAAACCCCACTCACTTTTGGTACGAGGTTGCATTAACCACTACACCAACGGCTTCGGTGCCAGTCAGGTCAAAATTGTTTGTTTTTTCGAATCCCAAGTAGGTGTTAGTCAGTGGCACGTCTTAACATGACATTTGGCACATGTCCATATTTTGCAAGTAGTTAGCATTCCACGTGTCAGGTCGCAAGCCCATAATTGAAACATGTTACTGTTGATGATGATAAAATCATTTAATAATCTATCCATAGTGTATTATGCTTATTATGTTTATCAATTCGAAAATCAAGATATTTTTTTTTACATGTTTGATTTAGTTATCAAAAAGTTGACACTCTAATCTGGCCCCATCTCTTTAGATACAAGTAACTTTCTGCCAAACTTGTGATTAAAATTATTTAAGTTGTCATTTTTATTATTTTTTTAAACGACCTTTTTTAAAAATTTTAAAATTATTTAAGTTGTCATTTTTTTGTGATATGTGGCGAAAAAACCCGCATTTCAATCGGATAAGCCGTTTCGGTAATCATACAAAAATACAACCTCTTAAAAGCATAAACCGGCTCCTTACGGTAGTAAAAATTATATTCAGATCGAAGTCATTTTTAATTTTCATCGTATTCTGGTACCATAGAAAAGTAATAAAGAACCTAAAGACGGGTAAAATTGTCTGGAACAAGAACATGTTACACTTACGTAATTTAATTGAAGTCGAAACTTGAGTTTCCCTTACGAACATTAAGGAATGGAAGGCGTTAATGGCCTCGTCGTGTTACTCGATATTTCGAAGCTCGGAGTCTATAGTTCTACAGCCAGCCTCTGGTTTCACCATCCTCACAATCCATTTGGGTACTCTACCTTGATTCTTAATTAATGGAAGAGTTACATTCTATTTCAAGATATAGACAACCCTACTACTATTATTAACGTGAAAATTTGTGAGGATGGATGTTTGTTACTCTTTCACGCAAAACCTACTGAACGGATTTTGATGAAACTTTAGAGTAATATAGCTTATACATCAGAATAATACATGGGTTACTTTTTACTCGGGTACCACGCGGGCGGAGTCATGGGCAGAAGCTAGTTATAAATAAAATACCCAACAGACAAAAACAATACAAATACATAGACCTGACCGCAAACTGAGAGTGTCGCGGTACCACAACATCCAGACCTGAACAAATATCTGTAGAACATTTCACCATTTGTCCCACAGCGGATACAGATATAAGTAGATAGAAAATTATTTATTAACTATGGGCTTTTGATTAAAGCATGCGCCAAATAAATATATAATGCTGGACATTTTGACACAGCATCATCTAGCCCCAAACTAAGCAGAGCTTGTATTATGGGAACTAATGACTCATACTACTTATATTTTTTTTTTTTGTAAATACAAACATAGAAAACACCCAGACCCGAGATTAATATTTGCAGATATAAACATTTGCCCCGGCGGGAATCGAACCCCGCAACCTTCTGCGTCTCAGGCAAATATTATGTTTGGATCTCTGATCACTTTCGACTTGTTAACCTTGGATATACATATATACGGATTATAGATATGAGAATGTCCATAATGGGGTTCATAGTCGTAAATCAAATAATGCTTTTGATTTTTTTAAGCATACTATTACAACTTCTTTTTACGAATTTTTGTGTCGCGAGAGCAGAAAAACTCTTCCACGTCTTTACTTTTGAGGCATAATAATTTTACAACATGAAACATTTTTCTACCATGTGAATTCAATATTTATATGAATAAAATACTTAAAGACTTAACACCCAACAGCCACACACTACACACTGACGTCTCTATAACGAGCTCTATACAACGAGCTATTGTCACCCACTCGGGAATGTATTTTCATTTTACTTTGATCGAAGCGCATTCCAAACTAAAATGTAGGCAACAAAAGCTTATACGAAACAAAGTACCTATATAAGACTAACTTAATTTTACTCACAAATTATTCGTAAACTATACTAGAGTATAGCCCGGCCGGATGGCGACCGTCGTAAAACAGGTTGTCTGTACCGTTTATCAAAACCCATGCCATTTTTATTTTCTTAACCTGTTTTACATGAACAAAACTACCAACAACAATAGAACATGTGCTTTCTTTTATATTTCCACATCCTTTAGATGCATGTTCCATTAAATATAAGTAATAGCTGAACCCATTTAGATATGGGATGGACTTAGATCAGGAGAATATAACATAATACTACTTTTATCCATTGTACGTGAATGCAAAGCTGGAGAGTCAAAGCCAAAAAACCCCGTCCAATCCGTCTAAAATGATATTGTATCTTTGAAAATAAATATATTTCCCAGTGAAAAATTGTGGGCAATCCCACAAACTAGTTAGGGATATCAAATCCAAACGGTGGGAAGTGATGTGATTTTTTGGGATATTTACATAAAGTTCTTAAAATATCATAATTATATGATATTTTAAGAACTTTATGAACTATAAATATCATAGTAATCTGACTAAACAGTGGTGGTAGGATAAAAAAAGGTCTAGTGAACGATTACTAATGAAGGTTTGTGTTATATACTGTAGATAAATATAAAAAAATAAACACCCAACTATCACATACATAGTCTATCCCACAATAGGATTCCCTGTGTAGTATAGGTCACAAACAATGACTACCATGATACCACAACACCCAGAAACGGAACAAATATCTGCAGAACACGCGAACATTTGCCCGTAGGAATCGAAATCAGCACCTCTTGCACCTCAGCTGGCTACTCGCCCATAGTACCACCGGAGGTCGTCTTAAATAATAAATAAACACGCAACAGTCACATACATAGTTCACACTAAGATTCTCTGTATAATGGTTATCAAGAACACACGTCCTAATAAATATATTTTTTCACCACTAGAGTGGCAAACAAGGACACGATCCATCTATTGGCAAGGGGTTACTGCAGCCAATACACGCTTGCAACATCAAAGGTATTGCTCGCGTGTTGGCAACCCTGAGACTTGGTGAAAAGTCTCATGTGCCTGTAATTTCACCGGCACCCACACCCTTCAAACTGGAACATAGCAATACGAGCATAACTACCTGACGGCAGAAAAAGATATGGTAGTACTTCTCCGGACGAGCTCTTGCTCAAGGAGCTCTACTACTCTAAAATAGGTTAAAAAACCGTTTGTTTTTTTCAGCCCTATCCGGCAAGTTTGAGGAGATGCAGTACAATGAAGTGGGGGACTTCGACGAAGCCCCTGACGTTGGCGAGCTGGAGGCTCTAAAGCGGAGCGCGGCCCCCATACACACCTCCCTACTCGCGTTCTGCGTAGCGCTATACATTGTATTATAATGCTGATTTGTATTTAAAGAAGTATATTGTTATGATAATTACGTATTTTTTGTTTCATTTCACAAATATCGAGTAAGCAGATTTTATTCAACTGTACTGAAAATATAAAAAATAAGTAAAATAAGAAATGAGCCTCTGCCCACAGATTCGTACAATATCATCACCATTTCACCAGATAAGTCTATTTTCAAATGAAGCTCTATTCACAATACAGAAAGGATAGGTTTCGCTTTTTTAGGAATCGCTTCGAATGACTATGGCAATAGTATTCAGGGGAGATTAGTCCGCTCGGATCAATTATCGAGTCTACTAGGCGAGTGTTTCCCAAAATACCACATTCGGCTATTTCGCATCTGGCTCTAATGGACCACCTTCATATAGATTTTTCCGATTTTTTTTCATCAGAACATCCACTTGTTAGGATAGCTCGTTATCGGCCAAGATATGTCATGGCTCTGAAAAAAGGTTATCATAAGGCTTGTTTCCTAAATCAGCAGAATTGAGAGCATAAAACGTGTTTCGATAAAACCTTTACCCGTAGTAAAGTCCATCCTGTAAATAGGTAAGTTTAATGGAGCATTAAATAAATGAGCACTTAACATGATGTATACTGCAGCGCATTATGCTTATGCATGCCGTAGCGGCTAGACGGGTCTGGATGTAACTTCCCTATGAGATAATATTATAGTTCGATCCGTAATATATTATACATTTTAGGACATTTTAACGTTGTGACAGTGAAAATCTTGGGCTGTACCAGCTTCATGTTTAAAACATTTCGGTAGGTAACGCTATCATTTTAGAAAATAAATCTTCCACCCGAAAACTCACAAATCCAGGACAGAAACTGGACCTTAAATTTTAAAGGGACTTGAGCAATTTCAGGGATGGTCCCACGTAGAGGACTTTATTATTTCATCTTATTTAAATAAACGGTACTTATTCCTGTACTGGTTGGATCTGGTCCATATTAAAACAAGTTTAATTTTTACACCGAGATTCGAAAATCATTCATATTGATGAAGCGTACTTAACTTACAGGTTATTTAATAGGTACAGACTTTTAGTTCATATTATTTGTCCCAAACATTAAACTTTACAGTAAACAAAAGTCAGTTTCATTTAGTTATATCTTTTAAGTACAGTCCCATAATGGGTTATTAGCCTAGTTTCTGTCTCGTGTCGCAAGTATTTTACTGTCCCAACCTAGATCAGTTACCACTATAATAAAACAACAATCTCAGCTCGAGTTCAAACTTTGAATAAAACAGTACGGTACGAAACTGTTGGTGGCATTGTTCGTAGATGTCACGTTATATATCATGCACGTGGTACCCTGAATGTATATTTCATGTTTGCTGGTGGGTCCGGTCGCGGGCTGACACCTGCACTGCGATGACGCCCGACATTGTCGCCCAACTGTACAGCGAAACTAGGATAGTAGGGAACTTTATTAGACTATGCACTAGGGATTGGTGGAGTGCACTGCAGCTGGAAATATTCTCGTGTGATATGTGAGATGCCCAGGCTACTTTGGAGATCGTATAGAGCCATAAAAGAACAATAAAAAGTTAAGCTTCTTTGTGTCAGACCAATAACAACAATACTGAGCTTGTATTATGGGAACTACATGACTAATATATCAATTATAAATATTTTTTGTAATACATATTATACATAGAAAACACCCAGACCCGTGACAAATATTTGTAGATCATACAAACATTTGTCTCGTAGCGGGAATCGAACACGAAACCTTCAACGTCTGAAGCGAGCTTCCGCCCACTGTGCCATAGAGGTCGTCAAAAGTAAATAATAATAGTACAATAAAAATATTAACATGAATTCCAAGAAAAACAACACCATGACTACCTTGATGGTTACTACAGTCCCTTATTAATTAGACAAACAAGAACCTTAAACCTTCTTTGAAACTATACAGTATCAGTAGGTACATTGTAGGTTAAGCACATGAAGCGGTGTAAGACGCGTGGTCGACCGTATAATTAAGTGTTGTCTTGAAGCCGCGAGACAGCGAAATATAGGGACAGCTCGCGCTAAGCTACAAATTCGTCTCAAGTACCCTAAGTATTCTCAACGGCGTATTTGTGTGTGATGGACGTTTTCTGCAGGCTACGATGTTACAAGACAACACGGTGCTAAGTCAATGTGCTATATCATTTTACCTTAGACGTTTTTATTTACAGACAGTGATTTTATAGAATAGCTAACCTTTTAAAATAATTGGGAGTTTGTAGGAAATCTTTATTTGTGTAAAATCTACGGCCACCTTGTTGCAACATTAAAAAAGTATTGTATTGTGATTTTCGTGGCCAGAACAGAGCGAGATCCATGTTTTGCTCAACAAAGTGAGGTTGCGAGCCATTGTGAGTTGAATTGATGTCTGACATCTTTGTTTTCCTGTGTAGGTCGTGAAGGTATGCATGTCTCACCTTATACGAGCAAGTGATAAATGCTAACATAAGTCATCGTACTTATTGGAGATCCTGCACCGTTTCACATACTCGTTTCGAACAAAAATGTTTTGTAAATAGTTTTTGAAAAATATTGAAGTTATAACATACTAGCTTCTGCCCATGGCTTCACCCATGTGGTACCCGGATAAAAAGGAGCTTACGTGTTATTCTGATGTATTAGCTAGCAGTGTACTGTAAAGTATCATTAGAATCAGTTCTGTAGTTTTTGCGTGAAAGAGTATCAAACATCCATCCTCACAAACTTTCGCGTTTATTATATTACTAGCTTCTGCCCACAGCTTCGCCCTTGTGGTACCGGGATAAAAAGGAGCCTATGTGTTATTTTGATTTACATATAAGCTATATTACTGTAAAGCTTCATTAAAATCCGTTCTGTAGTTTTTGCGTAAAAGAGTAACAAACATCCATCCTCACAAACCGAAGGATGTAACATAATAACTAAGCAAGTCAGTGGTCAATATCTTTATTAAATTTCATATATGAAAAAAGAAAATAAGACTCGCTTACTGTACCTATACCCCATGATATGACCTGGCCTAGGGCACGCAGGTTTCCTCAAGTTTTCCTTTAAGTTTTGAGCACGATTAAATGCGCACATAATTTTTCGAGTGGTGCACTACCGGTTACGAACCCGCTACCTCAGGATCGAAAATCAAGGTACCGTCTTCTAGGCTAAACGTCAAGGATCTTGTAGTTATAAGAAAGATCATCAATCATTTTCAAGTTGAAATAGTACAAATTCGTTGTAACTTTACTAGGCAGTAAAAAGACACATAAATTAGCAACCTACTCGTAATTTAACCAATTATACAATTAAATCAATGTCTGCATCACACCAAGCTTAAGCTTACTTACCTCCGAAATGCTTGCTCGTGTTTCTGTCTACAGTCTATAATACTTCCCTCCTGAAAAGTATCATAATACGCTAAACAGAACCAGTCAATACACCTTGTAGAGCCCGGACGCGGTACAAATATATTATTTGTCACCCGAGACCACGTAATGCGCCAGGTGTGATTGTTATCTGCCATGTACGAACAATTTTCTAAAGCTACTCGCGAAATTGTTGCTTTAATAGTAGCGCGCGCTCCAAATAGGCATCATTAGAATTCATTGCACACACACCCTATACTTATCGCTGCTGTACCCATCTACCTGTTTACGTAACTTCGGAAACGTAAGACTCATTTGCTAGTTCGGTAGTATTTAGGTAAATCCTTCTTTCAAGGCCGACCTCGTGTAGCCTCCCTTTGGCAAGCCCTCTTCTGCGGTTTTAAAACTTTACGAAACTTTTGACAACTTAAAGCACACAACCGTTTTCTAACTAATATTGTAGTTGGTGATTTTCGTATGAATTTCTAGAAGTTTTCCTAAATTTGTATTCTGAAACTTTTGTTGTCTTCAATTTACACAAGGTTATTTTCAACTGATTTTAAGGTAGGTAAGTTGAAATAATTCAGTGAAATAGACATAAAATTGATCTGGCGGAACTCCAAACTTAAACATCAAAAAGTTTATCCGAAGTGCAGTGGATGGCCTGAAGATTGAAACTACCAATAAGTACAACATTTATCTTTTCGTTTCACTCGGAAGAGAGCATCGCTACGATGCTTATTTCTTAAGTAAAATATTAAGTTCTCTATTCAAGGCACTCCCAGTAAATAGGTCTAAATATAACTTTAAACAATGACATTTTATGCTACCCAGAGGCAGACCAGGTAATGCGACCAAATTCACATAGCGATGTATTCAATGTGCATTTAATCGCATGTGTCTGGCTATGTGTGTTATAGTCTGCTTGTATTGGAAATTTGTTTACACGTCAAGCGCTGATAAGTATGAAACTATGATTTTAAATTTGTAAAGGAGCTCGTTTGGGGAGTACTACCACCATACCTATTTTTATTTAAGCTGTAATGCTCGCATTGCTGTGTTTCTGTTCTGCGTACCTCTGAAAGGTACGCGTGCTGCTGAAACAGCAGGCACATGACTCGTTATCAGGGCGGCAACGCACGAGTGATACCTCTGATGTTGCAAGCCTCCATAGGTTACGGTAACCGCTTACCGACAGCTGTATGCTTATTTGCCACTTTAGTTGTTAAAAACCCACCCAATAGTACTTTGTTTGATGAGACCTGCCCACAATTTGTACTTTGGTAAGTATAAGATGGATAAGATATATTTATTTAGTAACTAACTTCACAAATACATTAAATTGTACAACAGTTTTGGTACTTTGATAATAATACTCCGGTTGGAACAACATAGATATCCTAAAGGTGCGATTCAAACGTAGATTTTTCTGAAGTTCAGGCGCCTTGTCTTGTATAAAGACAGACCAAGCTCAGCTCAGGTAGACGGGCACGAGTCGATCGTCACGATTCCGAAAGGTCCGGATGCATTCACTAAGGCACAAACGGAGTCATTCACTTCAAATCAGAGTCTGGATTAGGATGTTCGTGACCTGAATGTTTTATTTTCTTCATGAACTAGAACAGGCCTACCTACTTAAATGGCGTTTCAAGAATGAAAAAACGTAAATTTTGTGAATTAATAATATTATAAACGTGAAAGTTTGTGAGGACTAATGTTTGTTACTTTTTCACGCAAAAACTACTGAACGGATTTTGATGAAACTTTATAGTAATATAGCTTATACATCAGAATAACATATAGGCTTGGCATGGCAGATGATAATAATCTCTATAATAGAGAGTTGAGACTAGGCGCACGTCTATAGACTGGTTATACTCGTAAGAAACCGTTTGCCGCAGGAACGTGTATGATGATTTAATTTGCAAAGCACCAAATTGTATTACTATATTTAAATAATTTAAATGTAATGTTTAAGCCTGTTTGTATTTTAGCTTATAAATGTTAAATAACATATAATGCAGCATCACCCAAAACGATTCAAAAGGATGTGAATTTGTGAACATAATTGAATTTGTTGCTTATTGAAGTTGTGTTTCAACTGTACCAGCAATAAGGTTTTTATTTAATTAAGTATCAGATATAACAAAACAAGTGGAAGCAGGCTATTTATGTTCCTCACGGATATTGCCTCAGAACAAATATAAGTCCGCACTCATCGCAGATAATAACTCGATTTTCAATTAAAGAAAATCGCTTTTTAACTAGCGTTCCGGTGATCAGTTTTCATAAAAGATCGGTAGAAATTGACCTTAGAGTAATCTTACTAAAGTTGAAGTGAATTGCAATGAATTGAACTTTATATCTATTACGTAGGTAGAATCACTGAGAGTTCGTACTACTCGTTCAGTTTACTATAATGAATCAATTCGTACTTGTTCGTGGAAATGGGGTGAATGGTCGATTATTGTATGAACTGACCACACAGCGCGTGCTGATGAAAGCTGGTAACCAGTTTCAAAACGTAAAGTTTGAAAAGCGAAAGACAAAAAAATAATAAAGCATGCCAAAATCTATAAGCCAAGCTTTATTACTCCGTGCTCATGCCCAAGCTAATTGTACTGAACGCTTTCTTTATTGGAATTGAATTAAAGGTGGTGGAAGAGAATTGGGTTTTGTTTTCTTTGGAGCAGGAAAAATAGGAGGGAAGCTGTCAAAGGAATCGTTGAACCAAATAAAATACCTACTCAGACCTAATAACAGCGTCGATTACTAAGACATGGTATTGTAAAAAAGTGTTTTATGAAATGACTGCATCAGTATAATAAACAAACAATCACGCTCACGCCTGTAGGTGTTCCCCATTGTGGACATCCTCAGATACATACTCAGTAAAAGTAAAGTAAAAGTAAAGTTTATTTCTCTAAAAAAGGTGTGTCGGTACAAACATAACTTAATAATGAGTGATGCACTTTAATGTTAAGAATTGTACCTAGGTTACCTTTGTTCCCCGCACTAGGACTGAAAAGCCTGTATAGCAGAGTCACAATGATTCGCCGTGTACTCTCTTTAGCTATAATGTCTAGCTTGAATTTGCCTAAGTTTAAGTAATACAAAATTTATACCTCTACATAGATAACAAATAAGATAAGACAATTATATTTTAAGTTTTGTTGCTTAATCTAGATCAAAAACAATGACGCTGAGAGTGTTATAAAATCATAAAATAAAATAAATTATTAATAATATTAATAATAGGTATCTACGAAAATATATTAGCATAAAATAATATAAAAACCACAGTCACATAGATCACACTAGGATTCCCCGTGTCGTGGGTAACAAGATCCAGGAGGACCGTGGTACCTCGGTGCCGGCTAAGGCACCTTGCTCCGGCTAAGGAGTTTGTATACCAAGTTTGTATAGGTAGGCAAGTATACTTTATAATAGGTAGGAATTATATTAAGGTAATAAAAATAACTGTTGGTAAATTATATTTTAGATAAAACTACATAAAACGTGTGCTACACACAAATGAAGCCAGCATCTTCATTTGTGTGTAGAATGTACAGGTGTGAGTGTGTGTTGTGAAATTAGAATAAGTGATTATAAGGTATGTTGTGTGTGCTGTGTTGTATGGTGTAGTATATAACAGCATGATATGCAAGTATATTATTACTCGAAATTACTTAGAAGATTCTCTGATCTTTCAGTGCATAGTTCTTTGAGGATACCAATTCGGGGATAGGCTGAGGTATGTCCAAACATTACGTTTGGCACATGCCCGCGTTTTGCAAGTAGTAATTAGTAGTTATGCATGCGCATATATAATCATATGCATCAGCATATTTTTATCCTATCCTACTTCTTATCCTATCTTTCCTGCTTATACTTATTATAAATGCGAAAGTATGATTGGATGCTTGTTACCAAAAACCTACAAAACGGCTGAATCGACTCGGATAGAATTGGCAATACATATAGGACAGTTGTGACCTAAAATTATATATATATATATATATATATATATATATATATATATAAAAATAATTATTTATATGTTGTAGGTTTAGGCACTCGTACACCGCCGTCTTTTGATTCTATTTTATCCTGTTCATCCAAAGGTTGTCTGAAAGAGATCGCTTTTAGCGATAAGACCACCCATTGTACCTTATATTATTGTGAATTCCTGTGTCTTTTTGTATTTTGCTTTGGTGTGCAATAAAGAGTTTATCTATCTATCTATCTAAAATAACACAATTATTTTAACCGGGTACCACGCGGTTGAAGCCGTTGACTGAAGCTAGTTCTTTTATAAAACAGTCCATATTAATAACAAGAGCCATTTTCGGTAGTTAATAGATAACCACATCTACAGTTCCTGACTTAGAAACAACAATAAACAAGTAATTAAAACTTATTTACTTATACGGCTCGTTCGCGTGCAGTATTCGAACTAAATGAGGCTTCACGTTCTAACATAAATATGTGTCTGTGTACCGTCCGTAGCGGCAACGAACTGAAAACTTAATCTTTATTAATGTTTATATTATCTTATGTTTTTATCGCTTTAGTAAGGCAATAAATGTTTGGGGCCTGATCCATCTTAGGTACGGTTTGGTCAAAGTTGTTTGAAATATAACCAAGTTATCTAGGCATTTCTCTTGGAAATTTCTTGTGTAGGTATTTTATAAATATATGATTATACGGGCGGGCAAGTAGCCAGGTGAGTCGCATTAAGTGTGAGTTCGTTTTCCGCTGCGGGACAAAAGTACGCATGTCTTGCAGATATTAGTTCCAGGTCTGGGTGTTGTATTGCACCCGTTCCTGTTACCTACGACAGAGAGGTAACAGGAACAGGTGTACTGCAATAGAGTGGGGTCAAGCCTACGCGTGTGACTGTTGGTTGTGCATCAATACGAAAGGCCCAGTCTCTAGCCGTATTCAAAACTAGTGTGAAGCTCTTTTATCTGACAGAAACGTCAGAAACTCTTACTATCCTCTCCACCCAAAGGTTGTCTGTAAGAGATCACTTCTATGCAATAAGACCGCCCATTGTACTTTCTCTAGAATAAGTTTTTGTTATTATGTTATTTGCTTAAGGTGTACAATAAAGTATTTTCATTAATTCATTAATTCATTCAATACATTTCATGGGCTGACTTTACATAGTAATAACACGTCGCCTAGCTAACAACACCGCTTAAGTCGAAATTTTGCGCCATTGGATAAATCTTTTCACTGCGCTTCTGTTCACCAATACAAACATTGCATTTCAACCAATCACAGTTTTAATTTCAGCGTTAGCGATTTCAATTCTGTGGACTTGTGCGAAGGTGATAAAACAGTTTTTTGGTTCTCCTGAAAAGTTAGGAAAATCGATTTACGCGGTGTTGTTAGCTAGCAGACGAACAATTATTTGTAACTTTCACATGCATTCTAGTTTATCTTTAAAAATAAAAGGTTTTAGCTAAAATATGCGTCACACCGTGTAGTGCTGAAGACAAACGTAAATCACTGGTGTTTGCTCTCTAGCACCGTTTTCTTATTTTGTGACAAAGTTTTGCATGAGTCTAGGAAATCTTTAAACGTCATAGCAAAGATTCCGTTCTAAAGTACATCCAGAAGCGACTGCATTTAGTCTTTAAAAATAGGTACTCTTTAATATCATGATCAAGTTGGGGTAAGATATTTTTAAATCATCTTTTTCAAAATAGATATTGGCACAGGCAAATTTATAGGTTGGTATTATTGAATGAATTCTCTCTCAGAAATAGGTTTTTACATTTGTTAATACTCACATAAAATTCCTATTTATAAAGTAGGACATGTCAATCTTGCAATCACATACCTAGGTACCTTGCTGGCTATGATAGCCAATATAAATTTTACATTTACTTTATTTGTGCCGTTGCACAGTAAAGTAAAATAATATTTATTTATTCGTAAACCAGGTTGATACATGGACTGAAAAACGTTATTTCCATATTTTTAAATAAAATATGGAAAATAATAAAAAATGTTGTTTCCATATTTTTATGAAATCAGAATGTGTTTATGGAATATTTGCAGTAAGCAACTTCGTTGGCAATTTATTTTACTGTTCATCTTTTTCTGAGTAAGCATTAGACTTTTCTGATAATTAACATTTCAAAAAGGTAAGTGTAACCAACAAACAGCCAGGTAAGCTGATTTTCCGCGTCTTTATTTTTATGTGCACATCATTTTGCTATCGTTACTGAAAAAAGATTTTATCGAAAATATCTCTCTAAAGAAGATTTACGCAATTAAAACGAAGGAGAGACACCGATAGAAGCAAAATTGTTTATTTTGCCTTTTCAAGTAAACGCTCGAAATTAAAATTATGAGGACTCGAACTTAAGAGAAATCAACGAGTTTTTTTTTCCAAAACAAACGTATTCATATTTCCTCTCTGGATTATGCCTTTAGATATCTGCAACTATCTATTCAAACCGATGACCGTTATAGCTCTGTCAAGCTAAGACCCTCAAACGAAATCACTCATCAACGTTATTTAAATTTTAAAAACGTAGGTACTTATATTTTTTATATAATTTTATATAATGCTGGACATTTTCAAACAGCATCATCTAGCCCCAAACTAAGCAGAGCTTGTATTATGGGAACTACATGACTGATATACTATTTATATACATTTTTTTTTGTAAATACATACATATTATACATAGAAAACACCCAGACCCGAGACAAATATTTGCAGATACAAACATTTGTCCCGTGGCAGGAATTGAACCCGCAACCTTCTGCATCTCAGGCGGGCCTTCGCCCATTGCGCCACAGAGGTCGACATGAATAAAGCACGACCTCTGTGGCGCAGTGAGCGAAGGCCCGCCTGAGAAGGGGGACGCAGAAGGGGTTCGATTCTCGCTGCGGGACAAATGTTTGTACATTTGTCTCGGATCTGGATGATTTCTATGTATAATATGAATGTATTTACAAAAACAATGTATTAAGTAGTAAAACAGTCATGTAGTTCCCATAACACAAGCTCTGCTTAGTTTGGGGCTAGATGATGCTGTGTGAAAATTTCAAGCATTATTTATTTATTTATGTTGCACAGGTATGTTTCTATTACGAAAAAAAAATCGAGTCAGTTTTGTATTTGGAAACAGAAATACAAGATCTCGATTGAGTATAGGCGAATCGGTTTTTATTGAAAATTTGCTAACATTTGTCACGCCTGGAGAAGGTATAATGCTGGTTATTTTTTCACACAGCATCATCTAGCCCCAAACTAAGCAGAGCTTGTATTATGGGAACTACATGACTAATATATTAATTATAAACTTTTTTTTTAAATACATACTTATTATACATAGAAAATACACAGACCCGAGACAAATATTTGTAGATCATACAAACATTTGTCCCGTGGCGGGAATCGAACCAACAACCTTCTGCGTTTGAAGCGGGCTTCTACTCACTGTTCTATTTGGATATACTTCATAATAGATTTTTGTTTGTTACGATACATATGCGAACACATAAAGGGTAAAGAGAAGCACTCACTCATTTTTGAGTTAAAAATATTTTTATGTTTTTATTCCTCGACTTCAATCAGCGGACTTGAGGGAATACCTATCTACCGGGAGGCTCGGGAACGTGCTTCGCATATTCGACGGCCGCTCAGGTATTTCAAATTGATACATTCAGACGATGAAAAGGCTTCGATATCCCCGTTTATCTGTTTTTCAGATTTATTTACGACTTTAACGGCCAATTACTCATAGGCTAATCAAACCAAAAAGGTTGCAAGGAAAAAACATTATTTTAAGGATATGAATTAACTAATCTGTTTTAAAATTTCATAATTGACTTGAATGGTTGACGAAATTAAAAAACCAATCACATCACTTGATATTGGATTTGATTTTTAGAAACCGGGTTTCAGTATCTATCGATACTTTATTCAGTTACTATTGTATTCTTCGTGTATAACTTATTACTTTAACCTCGTTACCAACGATGAAAAAATAATAAATAAAACTTTTGCTCGTTCGGTACGAATAAATTAGCAAACCATCTAAATAATTTTCGTTTTATCAGAAATAAATTTAGATAAAAGTTTAACATGGAGCCCACGCATGTCGCTGTTCAAGGAAAGTTTAATTTAACACAAATTCAGATTACATTATTCAAAGATTGATTTCCGCTAAGAGCTCTCGCACACAGATTGCACGGATTTCAATAATTCTTCATCATACAGTGCGGGCTAGCTAAGTGCCAGTTCACACAGCAGTCCGCTTTATCAGGTACTAGCTTCTGCCCACGGCTTCGCCTGCGTGGTATCCGTATAAAAAATATCCTATGTGTTATTCAAAGTCAAAGTCAAAATACATTTATTCATTAAAATCACAAGGATCACTTTGAAACGTCGGCAACACGTTGACAATAGATAAAAATTGTCTGTTCCTCCGCGACCAAGCCAGGAAAGAAAGGCAAGAAAACAAGGAGATATGTTCTTTAACTTGTGTAACATTAGGTAGTATAAATCTAATACACTTTGTTTTCTTTTCATTAAGTAGAAGATTGTTTACATTGAACCATTTTACAACCTTAGCGATTGTTTACATCGTCAAAATCGGTTTGTCGTTGCTTTAATCTAAATAAAAGTGACGTGTCATCAGCAAATAATACAACCTCATGATCGTCCCTCACAAGATGGGGTAGATCATTAACATATACTAAGAACAAAAATGGTCCAAGAATTGATACCTGCGGTACACCTATAGCTACGAGACACCCTATTCTAATGTATAAGTTATATTACTGTAAAGTTTCATCAAAATCCGTTCAGTAGTTTTTGCGTGAAAGAATAACAACCATCCATCCTTACAAACTTTCACGTTTATAATAATTAAGTAGTATATTTTTATTCGGTGATGGCGTATGTAGTAGTATGGGAGAGTTAAAGATAAACAGGCTGACAACTGATTGATGGGCATCCTCAGATACATACTTAGTGCGAAAATCTTTGAGGATACCAAGTAGGGGGTAGTCAGGGGCACGTCCAAACATTACATTTGGCACATGCCCGCGTTTTGTTAATGTTTTGTTAGTTAGCATGCACAACTCCAGCTGGAATTAAGCGAATGCGGCTACCGCCTTCATAGGCATCTTATAATTAAAAGAAGGAATGCGAAGTGCAGTGTGATGCTGGCCCCTCGAGGCGGCTAGCAATAAAGTAGGCATCAAGATACGTGCCTCACGATAAGACGGGCTGTACGTGCAAACTCCTTATTTGCGCATGAACTCAGCTACCGAGCAAAGTGGGACATTTAAAACACGAAAAGAAAATTAACATTATCACATTTCCCGGAAAGTTGTTCCCAAGGTTTCTTAGCAGCTTAAAATATCACAGTACGAATGTATATCTTTAGGCGCTCTGCATAAGTTAGTGGTTAAATTTAAGTCATTATCTCCACTTGAATCACAGCTAAGCAGTTATTATCTGCCAGTTACCCATTATATATGTATGTGTATGTATTTTAACGTCCATTTCTGGAAGATCAAATTAAATGAAATTTACTGACCTAGGAGTTTTATAAGGTCATGTTATTTTCTGAAACTTTAAAAATAGTAAATTATGGTCTTAATTTTTACTTTGACTTTTTAATTGTAACGCCATTTCACTGCATAAATGCGCTATAAAACAAAATATACATGCTCACGCTTATATTTCCCAAGATGGGCATCCACAGATTCCATCTCTGATGTTACACATGGTACATCCCTATGAATTACCAGAATAATCTATTTATTGGTTAATAATACAATTTACCCATCAGTCGAATACTTGAATAATATAAACGCAAACAAAATTAGATGTAATTGGTGATTACATATTTGTAGAAGGGCACGCAATTTCAGTTAAAACATATCTTTAGACATCCAATTAATCAGAAATGCATCATCATCATCATTATCATCAGCCTATATTAGTCCACAGCTGGGCATAGGCCTCCCCTAATGAGCGCCATAGCGCCCTGTCTTCGCATAGCGCATCCAGCATCTGCCTGCAGTCTTTCGAAGATCGTCATCCCACCTGGCCGGAGGGCGTCCTACACTACGTTTGCCGAGTCGCGGTCTCCACTCAAGAACACACAAGAACAGCGAGATATGACCGGCCCACTGCCACTTCAGCTTGCTAATTCGTTGAGCTATATCGATAACTTTGGTTCTCTGACGGATGTATTCGTTACGAATCTTATCCTTCAGAGAGACTCCGAGCATAGCTCTTTCCATAGCTCGCTGACCGACTTTGAACTGGTGAACCAACCCTATCGTCAGTGTCCACGTCTCAGCTCCGTAGGTCATGACGGGTAGGACGCACTGATTGAACTTGACTTTCGTTGTTTTTACCCAACTGCAGAATCTGCCCAAGGTAAGTATATTCGGAAACAATTTCGAGAAGGTGGCCATGTACAACCACCGGTCTTGGAACAATGTGGCCATTGATCATGACTTTGGTTTTATCCAAATTCATGCTAATGATAAAAATAAATAAAAGAAATGCATCAATAGAGGGGATTTTTAGTTGCTTTAACGGGAATCACAACTGTAAACAAGTGCTGGTTCACTGATATGTACTCGTGTAGGTACGTCGTACAATACTTTCCTGAGTTCAAAGGAAGCCTTGGTATCCTACTACATATCTATACTAATATTCTATAGAGGTAAAGTTTGTATGTTTGTATGCAATCTCCAAAACGAATATTTATAGAGCCAGAGCTATATGTATAGTTCTGTTGAATAAGGATTCAGGATGTGAGAGGTAGTCAAGCCATGTAGGGTACTCCGATATTTTTATTAGCGAGATTAGTTCGAGCCCGGCCAATGCCAGGAGCTACCATAAACGCTAAAGTCACGTAAGTCTCGCTCGTCTTATTGCGTGGTGTTAAGAACGGGAGTTGAGTGAGTTTTTGTACACACGGCTTATACAATCAGTCGGTACTAGGAAGTAATAAAGTGGGCATCACGTAGTGTCCTCTGGTATAAGCGAGGTTCACATTACCATGAACTGCATTATTTTTGCCAGAGTGACGCATATACATATGCAGGTTTTAATACATATCGAAGATAAAGCTAAATTTTAGAATATAAAGACATTATACGGGAAATTAATCCAAACTTTCCAAAGTATTATATCCTACTTATTATCATAGTTTGGATAGATGTTTTGTGTTTGGATGATTTATAGATTTTAAGATGTTTATCGGTACAGATATCTAAAAATATGTTTTTATCTGGCTCTAGGTGTTGTATGGTACTATGGCACTCGTAGTTCCTGGTACATACGACACAGAAAATCCTAGTGTGCATTCCCTGATTTTGATGAAATTTGGAATACTTTTCGAGAATGAGAAAGGTATATTTTTATCCAAGTATTTACTACCTAGAGAAGCAGTTGGCAGAAACTATTAGACTAATAAAAATATATTCAGAGAGACAAGCTGGAACCAAGTCAGGCTTAATCAAAAAAGCGATTCTCCCTGAACGCCTCTCATGGCGCTCTGAATTTTAACACCATGTCCCTATTGGCTCATATAATCACTAGCCTCTGCTCGCGGCTTGGCCAGCATGGTATGTCGTTAAAAAGTAGCTTATGCGTCATTCTAGGTGACAAACAAATTAGACCTATTTCAATTTATTTATTTAGAAACCAATGCCGGTACAAAGTGTAAACAAGTAATTCTAAAAAACAATTAATCGCAAGGCTTAACCTTGGTTTCTACGTTTAAGCTTTGATAAGGAAAGAGATGTTGGGAACAAACATTAACCATTTTTACTAACTACTTTATAAAATTATAAAACAAGAAATAAAATTATATTCATATCAATTTCTCCGTCACGACGTTCCTTAGCAACAAACATTCGAAGATATAATATGCATCCAAACGTTCACATAGTACTTGATAAGTCGGATATCGGTCTCAAGGCTCTTTCTAGTGCCACGGTATTTCAACGCATCAGTGACACAATTAACCAACAAACTAGGTACTGCATCCAAACATTTGTATTTGTAGTACTCAATAAGTAAGATATCAGTCTCCAGTCTCTTTACAGTGCCACGATATTTCGACCTAGTCATTTCAGTCACGGCATGCTGGCCAAAGATAAATCATTAACCAAGAACAACTGTTACTATTTCTGTGTGGACCTAGTGATACATGCGACTGTTGTGTACCCCGTACGAGTAGAGTATCTACCCGCCTTCATGCTGCACTGCGCACTCTGATGGACGAATTTATTTATTGCTCCTACCCGTGTTTACTCTTACTAGTTCAGTCAGCAGGATCGAGATGGGATTAGTTCTGTCGGCCAGGACGTGCGATGGATGTTTCGACGAGCTGAAACGGAATCTTATTATGTTTGTACAAAAAACAAGGTTTATGTGCTTGGTTGTGAGGAAACCCTTGATCATAATCAACAGCCTGTGGAAATCCACTGCTGGAAATAAGCCTCTCAATCCACCGGGTTCCCTTGAGATGTCATCGGCTCAACCGGTTGTTGGTTCTTCAAGTTGTGCCAAAAAGTTAAGTCCTACCTCATACCACTTCAGCTTAATATTCTAAGAGCTACTGATAAGCTGATAGCTACTGATACTGATAAGCTAGGTGACTTTGTGTCTTTTACAGATTCCTTTGTTTCGGACTTTATCGTGTAGTGAAACTTCAAATATAACCCACTGCGCGGGTTACGGATCTTGAGCTTGAGCAGGAAAAAATAAAACTCGTAAAACATGATAATATTCCGTTATTAGTAAAAAATACGTCTGTAACCTTGATAGTGTCAGTAGTCTTATTGTCGTAGGGTGACCAAGAAAAAACCATTGACATATGAAAACAAACCAGCTTTACTTTATATTTATAGCTTTACTACAGAAGTCTAGACACTGCAAGTCTTAGATTTGCCTACTGAGTACATATTCATTTTAGACATGAAACGCATTGTCTGGCTCGCTCTTTTTATTTTACCCGCGTCGTAAGGGCAGGTCCTTACGACGCGGGTAAAATAAAAGTTTGCATAAGAGGCTGTTTGCTTGTTTGTTACTATTTGCGCCTTACTGTATTGCAATGCGGTCTTTAAAGATGGTTCTTAGACGGGTTTTATAGCCACATGTCACTAGGCAATACTGCAATCGATGTTGGAAATACACGTCAGGGGTTTTCAAATTTGGTAATTATGTTAGTAAGTGCCTTTGATTCTATGCGTAGTCGAAAATTTGCAGGAAAAAGTGATTTAAATTATTTGCAATGATTGAATCGAAAATGAACAGTCATTATCGCCGTATCAAATTGCTCACCACTATTGAGACGGTCTGAATGGCAGCTGTGCTGGTGCGTCCCACTAATTGCAGATTATCCATCATATTTATTGATCCAATCAATCCCAGGCATACAATCGCGTTGGATCTAATCGTTTCATATTTGCATGTAACTGTATCTATTGTTGGTATTTTAATACCGGGCGAGGGGTTCCGAACATTATTAGGGGTAAATTTATTGAGTTTTGAGAGTAGCAAAATATTAATTATTTGTTCCTGAAATCAGCTTATTTTCCTTAAGTATTTAGGTATGTTTTATTAGTAAAATCAACGCAATATAGTCACTTTTTAGAGTACTAAAATATAGGTTATTGCGATATCGAAAGACCGAAAAACAATATTCGGTAAAACAGTATAAGACAGTTTTTTCCTCTCTGTTTAGGTGCACAACATTATAATACTGTATAATAAATATGTAGTTAGTTCTTCTGAATAGCTAAAACCTATTTTGGATACTTAATAACTGAGGTATTCAGCAACTAGGTTACTTTCAATACTGTTTTCTGTACTAGTAGTTAACCTACCTATAGGTATATCAAATAGTACGAACGAATCTATTCAAGCACATAGTCCGGGCATAACCGAGATACGGCTCGGTGCGGTACGATACCATCGGCTACCTAGAAATTGCAGCGACGTACCTAATTCCTCAATTTACTGCAATTTGCTTTTAGAGAATTGATGTAGGTACCACCAGCAAATAGATTAGCTGGTGCACTCCATTCAATTTGCATAAATGGCATTGTGAGGTTACAGCATTCCCAACCAAACTTTTAAAGGCATGTGACATACGATGATACGCCCGCGTGGTAGGTGGGTAACGCACCAATCTCAGTTGTCAAAAGTAAGTCAGAGTCAACAGGGGTGTGACTCTACCAAAAGTGAGTAGGGTTTACATTGCACTTGATTCTCAGGCCCGAGTTTACCAATACAATAACAGGTGGTTAAGTCCTATAATTAATCTTTATGACACATGTTTTCATAGGAATCTATCATTATAATCAACTAGCTTCTGCCCAGGGCTTCGCCCGTGGGGTCCCGGATATAATAGCATATGTGTTATTCTGATGTATAAGCTGTATTACTGTAAAGTTTCATCAAAATCCGTTCTGTAGTTTTAACGTGAAAGAGGAACAAAAATCCTCACAAACTTTCACGTTTATAATATTAATAAGTAGGATGGTTATACCTACTTGATCGCCCATTTATTTTGTTGGTAAACTCAAGCCTTCGTATTTTAGTGTGTTTGTACTCAAATAAGTAATTCGTGAAGACTCATACAGTGGTAAATACTAGATATTCCCCTATTCCGTGATAAATACCTACACTCGAGCGATTCACCGGAATTCACGGTGTACCGATCTGGATCTCATTCGGATTTATCTGTACGTGAGTCTTTATTTTCGATATAAAATATTCTGTACCCCGGTTTATAAAGGCTAGAAATCTGTGGTATTTGGGTCGCATCTATGTAAAGAACCACAACGCGCTCGCTTGAATCTCGCATTTGGGTACTGATACGGATACTGCTTAAGTTTACAGCGTTTAATGCTCTGCTGCTTGATGAGTTTCTATGTTAGCTTACTAATGAATCACAAGCTTTTGAATGTTGAGCTTGGAATTTTCAAAAAATACCAATGCATTTTCATTCATGAAAGGCATCATAATTTCCTGATTTTCCGTGTTATTTTCGTGCTAAAACAAAATTTTACGGAATTATTTTATTGTTTTAGAAGTTTACCAAGGCAAAAAATCAACACTAAATCTAACTTTTACAGCTACATCGGTCATATTTCACATTGATAAGACGATAAGCCGAGTATCGTGCAGGCATTTTTATAGCCAATAAATAAACGTCGAAACCACATATGAATATCTTCGAATTATGTGAATATACATACCTAGTTTAAATAAGACATGTAACGGTTAAGTAATGGCAACACTCGACCGGAAACGGAAAAACGAAACGGACTAGTATTTACGAGCGGTACATCCGCCCACTTGCTTCATTAACACGCGCGAAAGCTAAAAACCATTTTATGCAAGCATGTTTGACTTTACTATTTAATTTGTGACTAACCTGCTACTGATGAGCTTATTGGTGGTTTATGCCCTAGGAACCAATATATGGTCCAAGCATCATAGAAATGATTAGTGTAACTTTTCCAAAAACTAGTATTAGCTTCATGAGTCTACTGTGACTAATTATTAAGTAATTTGAGATTACATTTTCATAATATCCTAAATCAACCTCTACCCAGTAAAGAGACACCATCAAGTAGGACTAACTACCATGGAGCGATGGCTACAAAAAACATATAATTCAAATTGAGACCCTTTTTTTAATTCGGTTAAAATTTTTGCTGCACCCTGGCAAATACCTAGGTTATATACTTATAAATAAGTATACTTATTATACTTATCTTTTGTAATACAAGATTGACTGGTCACTGATTTATATTAGTTATCTATGTTATATCAAAAATACATCTATGTATCATGTAATCATTTTTTTTCAAGCTGCTTATTAACTGCGGCTATCATGCATCTTTTAAAAATATGTTAGTGTAGCGGAAGTGCGGGCAGATGCTTGCGCCTTTAGGAATAATCGTAATGTATAACTAAAATAACCTTATTATAGCATAAGATGCCTACAATTGGGTAAATCACAGGTTCCATCACAGAAGCTTTCAGATAGAACGCCCCGTGATTTCGTCCGCGTTGAGTTTTCCAAACAAACTTCGTATACCCCCAAAATTTCAGGTCTCTAGAACTAACTTACTAGGTTTAGGCTGTGCGTTAATTGTAATTCTACTGACTTACACTCAGACTGACTAACTGACTCACTAGTAAGTCAGTCAGTCAGTCAGTCAATTTATTCACATAATTACACATAATTATTTTAGATATATTGATGATGTTCATCATCATCCACAATACAGCCTTGGTCTGCTCGAGTAAATTTCGCCGTTTTTGGCTTGGTCTTTTTCTCTCCAGCATTTAACTCCAATTGCTTTTATAACTCTTGCTTTCATATCGCTTTTTTGGTATAAAACCAATACCCCTGAGTCATAAAACTGTTTCGTTGTTTGTTCCTTGTTGCAAAAACATTCCATTGTGCAGCAGTCAGTCCGCGGCAATAACTAATTAGCAGACCGAAAGATAAATGTCAGCAATCACGAACACTCCATAGCACCGACTCCCGCATTCTGCAATAGCTAATATTTTAATGATAGGCATACAATGAAAACGGTCAGTGAATAATCGACAGAGAGATTCTCTTTTAAAATAAAGAGTATTTTGCTTTTGAGCAAATCATTCTATTTATAGAATTTAACAACAAGGTTTTGTATAAGGTAGTTTGCCATGAACAGATCTCGCGATAAATCCGATCTTCATAAAATTTTAACTTTGTAAAACACAAATAGAATTCTATTATCTCGGGAGTTTTTTTGTAAATCGCAGTCCACTTACAATATATAATATATCATATTTCCAAAAACAGTTTTTTTGAAATATGGGGTGCAAAGGGGTAAAAATTATCAGATCATGTGGGAATGTCACATGAAGGTACTTTGATTGCACATTTGCAAAATATCTGTGGCCAACCTCTGTGGCGCAGTGGGCGAACGCCTGCCTGAGACGCAGAAGGTTGAGGGTTCGATTCCCGCTGCGGGACAAATGTTTGTATGATTAGCAAATGTTTGTCTCGGGTCTGGTGTTTTCTATGTATAATAAGTATGTATTTACAAAAAAAAAGTATATAAGTAGTATATCAGTCATGTAGTTCCATAACACAAGCTCTGCTTACTTTGGGGCTAAATTATGCTGTGTGAAATATGTCCAGCATTATTTATTTATTTATATTCAATTAGCCATAAGCAAGTTTTAGTTTTAGACTCGGAAAAAAGATTATTGCTTACCTTTACATGCCCCTTTTCAGCATTATTGATTGTAAATAATGCTGAAATTCAGACTTTTTTAGTAACAGGATACAGTTTACAATAAAAACTGACTCGTAGATAATTGTTTATTCTTGGTTTTAAAATTGGCCATTTAAATTAACATATTAATGAAAGCACTCCAATAGAAAAATCTTCGTTGAATTGCCTGTATAATGGGTGTGTCGTTCATCGAAAATGTCACCGGTTGAACTTTAAAAGGTCTACACAGCAATAATGGAGGTCGTTCATGAACCATGTCGTTGTAAATCAACCCTTAGCTAACAAATTGAAGGGGATTCACATGAAAGTTCAAGTTTTACCTGCGTCATGGAAATAAATCACGGTATTTTGAAACAGGATGCGCGTGTGGCAAGCCTCTATGTCATTTTACCTAAAAATTATTTATGAAATTGGGTCGAATATTTAATCACTGGCTACACTGACTGTCAACTCGTCTTGGCTATAGCCAAGAGACCAAATCGACGCATATAAGAAGTGTATGCAGTTCCTATCCACGACACCTGAAAGATTACTGGAAGGCGGTTGATGATGGCATTTGCTTGACCGTTACGTTATGACACTATTTGGGGTAGGTATATCTGTGTCTATGCCCAGCAGGAAATTTCTACGGGCTGTTGATGATGATGATAATGAGAAGGGCATTTTTAAACCTATGTCTATTTTATAACGGTACGCTCTCTTTTAAAAATAAGAGTTTTATTTTAGAAAATATCGTAAAGTCCATTAAAACGTCAGCTATAGTTAGCAATTCGTTCAACTTCTTCTATCGGCTACTGATCGTTGATCGTTGAAAATGTTCGATGTTTTTGACAGGTGAGACACTGTTTTTATGCGCAAAGTTAGGTTAAATTTCGAAATAAGTAATGTTTTTGCCTATATAAAAATCGTAATGAACTAGTTGGACCAGTTTCTAGAACCATTGGACTAAGTAGTTTCGTTTGGGATTTAGAAAGCCGTTGTACGAATTTAGGTAATAAAAGGATAGGGAGTGGAAGGGATGGACTCTGCTATTCCAACAGTACCACTCCCAAAGTTAGGAATTTAACAGTTTCCGAGAAATGATGTTTGACGGGAGTCCACCCCTTCCACCCCCTGTGCTTATTTTATCGAAATTCGTGCGGCTATCTAAATCCCATCCCTAGTTTCAACTTTATAGAGTATTTTTTATTAAAAAATAAATACCTAAATACCCAATAAATACATACATAGTCCTGATGCAACAAGGTTTTCCTGTCAAGAACAGAAACATCACATCACAGTCATCACAGTCAGTCAGAACAGAACAGTCCCATCAAGAACTACAAGTACTGTGCTACCACAACACCCAGACCCGAAGCAAATATCTGCAGAACAAAGCAAACATTCATCCTGTTCGGAACCGAACCCGTTACTTACTCTTGCGTTAGCAGGCTGCTGCGGCACACACCGATAAGTTTTGTGGCACAGTGTCTACAGCCTAATCTGAAACTTAGCGTGTCCATTTATGGGTACTTTAAAATTGCCTCTTTCAATATATCTTTCAACTAGGGCATACATTGTTGAGTTTGTTTTTTTTTGTTTATCGTATAATCCGCGGATAAATAGAAGAGTACCTAGGAAACATAGCTTAGCTAGGAAAACTTAGCTAGGTACGAATACATTCCGAGTTGGCCAACTATTTCTCGTGGCTGGCTTCAAAAGTTCTCGCATTCATTAATTTACAGCTCACTCCGGCTGTAAACTTCAAGATCCTTTACAACTTATTACTTTAAAAGTCACCTAATCGAATGTGCATTATTTTGAAGTTTCGACACAAACAAAATTAATAATGACTTACATTACCTCTGTATTACCGACGACCTCTGTAGCGCAGTGGGCGAAGGCCCGCCTGAGATGCAGAAGGTTGCGGGTTCGATTCCCGCCACGGGACAAATGTTTGTATATGTTGTCTCGGGTCTGGTTTTTTATATGTATTAAATGTATGTATTTACAAAAAAAATGTATATAAGTAGTATAACAGTAATTTAGTTCCCGTAACACAAGATCTGCTTACTTTGTGGCTAGATGTTGCTGTATGAAAAATGTCCAGCATTATTTATTATTTATAAAGCTTTACAGAAGCTCCTGATTTTTACTATTGATCATTAACTTGAGTAGATGGAGTATTCGAAAGCGGATTATAGCTAGCTACTACCCACGGCTTCGTCCGTGTGGTACCCGTAAAAAAGAAGTCGATACAAGCTCTTCTTAATTTGGGACTAGATGATGTTGTGTGAAAAATGACTTATTTATTTATTTATTTCAGGCAGCGTTCGTAAGAAATGCATTCGCTCGAACGTTTCGTCGACTTAAGTTGCAAAATTGGTCTCTACAAAAAGCCCTTTTATTTTAACGGGATAATATACATCCCACCCTGAAGTTCCATTCTAAATATTGGTGAAATATTTTTTTAATCAGATGAGTAGTTAACTATATATTTTCAAATGACGACCTCTGTGGCGCAGTGGGCGAAGGCCCGCCTGAGACGCAGAAGGTTGCGGGTTCAATTCCCGCCACGGGACAAATGTTTGTATCTGCAAATATTTGTCTCGGGTCTGGGTGTTTTCTATATATATTATGTATGTATTTACAAAAAAAAAGTATATAAGCAGTATATCAGTCATGTAGTTCCCATAATACAAGCTCTTAGTTTGGGGCTAGATGATGCTGTGTGAAAATGTCCAGCATTATTTATTTATTTATTTATTATTAAATATTAGTATATAAGCGGCAATATCTACTTGTTAGTTGTAATTATGCACATACTAAGGTACAATATATCTCACAGGGTCTCTTCCAGGTTTAGGTTATCTACCCGAAACTCATGAAAAAAGAAACAAACCCAGCTTAAATATCTGTTTCCGACTCCACAACGATAAAGCGATATCTTTATTAGGTAGCTAAATACCTAGTACCATTATATTCAACGACAGAGCCATTGGACTCGTAAATAAATAACAATAGTCGCCTTTATTGATAAGCCCTTTATATTGCTCTGTCCGTAATAACTCTGGTTAGTATGAATTCGAACTACTGGGTATCTTCTACAGTGCCTTGAGTGGTTTGGTATTTGCCAGATAATTAATGCAAACTTGGTGCAGGTTGACCTATTGATATCAAAATGGAGGCAGCCTTCGTACCTACCTACAATACTTACAGATGAATGTGTAGTGTGTTGTTCTAAAACGAAAACTACAGATTCATATGTAATGCAATAAAACCATTACACATTCGTATGGGACCCATGAGTATAATTTATTCAGCTTTAAGTCGAAGTTGTAAGGTTCAAATCATCAATCGTGGAAACTTTATTTAACAAAGTAACATATATTATCAACAGTTTCAACAGAGCCATGCCAACATGGAATAACATATCTAAACGAGGTTTTAGCTAAGGTTTATAATAAAAAAATTAAAGCCCAGCCTGACGTGTTTTCCATCTTGTATTGCATAGAAACTCATCTATGCCATGGCTAAACCTGCCTTTTAATTAAATTTGTCTGATGGCCTAGCAACTGGCAACAAACACTTATAAATGAAAGAGAAGTTGAGATCGAGATGGCGTAAAATATACCTCTTAGGAGGAAACGAAGGGCAGCCCAAAATAAATAGAAAGGAAAATAAGTTTCTGAACGAAATTGCAAAATCATGAATTGTAAAATCTTGTTTGTTTGCCTGTTACTATCACACACCATATCATATATTTATATATATTATGTTGTTATGCATCGGAGCCCCGAAGCGGCTTAACAAAATAAAAAGTGTTTTTAGCAATTGTTTTGTATGGTTTCACGGGTGTTTCTTAGGTAGGTTTTAATTGCCATAATATAGAAGGGTTTGCTGCAATTTATGAAAATACATGTCGGGGTTTTCATGTTTTTTTTGTATTTATTTGATTAACAAACAAGAAGTTTACTTGCTGCTTCTCATCAGCTTTAATTTCAACTCTTTACAATATTAGGTAGTAATATTCCAATATTCTAGTACATTATCCCACAGAGTCGAGTAATAACACAAGCACAGCCGCGGGGCGTAGGTTTAGGTGTATAATAATAAATTATGGGACGTTTGTGGAAATAGCGTTGTTGTCGACGGTCCATAGAGTAGAGAAAGTGGAAGAGGCATGCATATAAATCGCGTGTCACAATCAAGATGATACGCAAGATTTTTGAGACTAATTTAAAAGTAACCAATTAAGTACTTTGCATAAACAGGACAAACTAGACGGTTTCTTGTTAATGTTTTGAGGTTTCCGTAGTCAAATGGCGAAAACAATACCTTAGTTTCGTTATATCCGTCAATATAATGAAACTAAGGTTTTTTTGTTTTAAGGTTTAACACCACCATTTTTAGCGTATCGAAATAAAAATTGATGCACAGACGCATTTTGAAAACCCAAAACCGAGTGAATTATCATGAATAGATGTCTAAAAATCAGCTTGAGGTTTTCTAAGCCGTTTTTGATTATAAACCTCTATCTAGGAGATATAAGGCTACAAAGTAGCTAAAATAGTGCATGTCACAAAGAATACGGTCCTATAAAATAAGTAGGAATCAATTCGTTAGGATCTTTCAACAAAAATTGGTTTGACGGATTTCCAATGAGCCGCGATGACACAATCACAGTCTGCTTGGACAAAGTAGTTTTGATACTTAGCTGTGATAAAAGTTCACTCTGATACCGGTTGACCCTAACATAAGATTTCACTTGAATGAATGAATGAATGAATGAAAATACTTTATTGTACACCACAAAATAACAAAATAAACAAAAATATGGGCGGTCTTATCGCTGAAAAGCGATCTCTTCCAGACAACCTTGGGATGGAGCATTGAATCATTTTTTAGCAGTCTAGATCGAAAGATGTCGGGCGAGACACTTTTTTCAACTTGGCACTTTTACCTGTGACGCAAGGCGCCCATATATGCGTTTGCCATAAAAGGTTATGTGTTATTTGTCTGTTACTATTCATCTCCGAAATGGCTTATCGGATTGTAATGCAGTTTTTTGTAATAGATTTGTGAGACTTTAAAGTTTGTTCTTAGATAGGTTTTATCGCCACAAGTCACTAGTGGGAGTGCTGCACTCGATGAGGAAAAAAAACACTGTCAATTTTCAATTGTATCAATTGACATCAAAGTAGTTATGAAAAGTCAAACATGGTCCAATATCACTTCTTAGGATGTCGTCGCCCAAGTGTGCTTTGATCAGTGTTCCCATAATCAAAGTAGAATCCAAGTAGTTGTCAAATCTTCTTTGTCCAAGCAGACTTCAATTCGTTTTTAATAAGATATAATAAAATGAAGGTATGTATGTAGGTACTTACAAAGTGACGATTGACGGTGACGCTTCCACTTATTCTTCTATCTTGCGCACGGCACAGCTTAGCTCGCTGCATAATGGCAAAGATAATGATGTCAAGAGGCGGAAGAAGCAATTACGACCTCGAGTCTTTTGCAATCGCGATATATTTATGAGAGACAACAGCAGCGACGATTTAGATATTTTATTCCCCGGGAATATTACGGAGCTACTGGAATGGACAACAGACTCTTTGCCGTCGGTCTATTCCGAGATTGAAATTACCATTTTAAACTACAGCGTTCCTTGTAGCAACACAGTTTTTTTATGGTAATAACAAGTTATTTTTACAGAATTTTTAAATCCTCGGCGTGTTATACTATCATCATGAAGACATACAGATCGATTGCAAAAAAACTCATTACAATCCGCTGAGCCGTATCGGAGATAAATGGTAACAGAAAACAAACAACCACTTATGAAAAATGTAAATACTGGCTCCTGTCGTTGCGGATAAAAGGTATACCTTTCTATCATAATTCTATAATAATAATTAAATTAATAATAATTCTTTAATGCAGTGATCAACACGACACAAAATACACAAAATAAAATAAAAAATAAAGTTTAAAAATAAGCTTGATCCTAAAAGCAATCTAGTAAAAGTTCTGTGACCTACTTATAAATAATAACACCGAGCACTTAGAATAAATATCATCCCAATGAAAGAACTTATCAAAAATGCACGTCGTTTTTCAAGATTTTCGGCAAATTTAAAACTACAAAAGGCGTTTCTCGACACGCTATTTTACCTTTCCCTAAAGTTATAATTGCTAATCTGTCGAATTTATTTTTGTTGGCAGTTTTAATCGAATGCAGCTCGCATGACTTTAAATCATACCTACTTCTAGGACACAACAAACAAAAGTTTAAAAGTAATAGGGGTTTTATAATAAATAAATAAATAATGCTGGACATTGCTACACACAGCATCATCTAGCCCCAAAGCACCCCAAAGTAAGCAGAGCTTGTGTTATAGGAACTACATGACTGATATACTACTTATATTATAATTTTTTTGTAAATACGTTTATATTATACAGAAAAGACCCAGATTCCAAAACAAATATTTGTAGATACAAACATATGTCTCGCGGAGGGAATCGAACCCGTAATCTTCTGCGTCTCAGGCGTGCTTTCGCCCACTGCGCAGATATAGTAGGACTAACATTAACTTTAAGTTTTTTATTATACCTAACTACTTACTAACAACAATGATGGACAATGGACTGAAAAAAAAGAATTTGAATAAAAAAAAATGAAAAAAGCTAGATTTCAAGTAAAATATCACAGCACTCCGATTAATTCAGTCGCGCGAGTGTGTCAAGTGTCTAATCTGCTTAAAATAATGTAGGTGTTCCCGTAAAACTCGAGTTAAGTCTCAAAGTAATTTGTATTATTTCGCTTCATGTTCTGCTTAATTATTCGCTACATCTAGACAGGCAGGTGCGACGAATCTGTATTTATTTGCATTAAAAATAAATTTGCCAGGAGACGGACTTAATTCAGGATTATGATCTAAACAGCTGCGCTAGACAAATTCGAATTTGCGGATTATACCCTAATTATACCATCGAGATGATTAATGCATACCTATTAATTTACACTCGTAACATGCATGTGAATGTTTCAAATTATGTTATGTTACTGAGAGTGAGTGAGAATCCACTTTAAATCTTTTTTGTCAAATAAATCCAGTAGTGGTTTGCCGGCAGCCAGGGTACTAGGGGTTACTAAGTTTGAAAAACTAAAGCGCCTGCGGTGAACACCGGCTAAAAATAAAAGTTCACAACTGGGTATTTCTGAAGCTAATTTAAAGCTGCATGAATAGATGCGAGAGAGAAAATACTTAATTTAAGAGTTTATCTTTAAATTTTTCTCGGTATGTTTGTTTGTGTGTGTTTGTATATTAGTCCTTTACCATTTATATATGAAGCGGCTTTTCCGATTCAAATCCATTTTTTTGCAATAGATTTGTATAACTTCCTGAATGATTCCAAGATAGGTTTTTGCTATAATTTTATAGGGGGCACTGCAATAGATTATAAATCATTTAAACGTGTACATGTGCAAATATAACTTTTAAACCTACCTACCTCTTTAAACTTGTGCATGTGCTACATATAACTTTTAGATCTGCCTCTGACTATACCTAACTTGGTCTCCACACGGATTTGCGTAGGTACTGAGTACAGGATGTCAATCATGGGGACTATAAACATGAGCATTTTCGTGTTTGTTTGTTTTGGTGTAACAATTTTTTTTTGCAAAATATACCTACGTTGTTTGGCCGGTTTATGTTTCTGATACTCGATGGCACTGTACAATCACTACATATCACACATGACCTGACGACATAAGAAGCTACATTGTGACGGCCCTTAAAAATGGTGACAGTGGGACTCCAAATATGGGCCACAAAGTCAACATCCATTTATATTAAGGCTAGTTTCATAACGTCCCAATTTTGAGAGCCGTAAAGTTAATGTGCAAAATGTGTTAGTGGACTTAGAGTTTGACTTGGGGTACTAAAACCTATAAAACCACTCTTGATTTACAAAACGATTGCAAAAAAAAAACGCATTATAATCGATTAGCTGTTTCAGAGTAAAATTGTAAGAAACAAAAGCCCCAAACGCATATACTCCTGGGCTCCTTGCATGGCTTGCATTTCAACTTATGTACCTTAAGTACGTGCTTGTCTACAGGTGTACCTTCGTGAATGTTTTGTACCAATAAATTACAAATTTAATGTGATCATACGACTATTTCGTGACGATGATTAAACTGCTATTTATAATATAACTACTAAGCTTCTGCCCATGGCTTCGTACTTCGTTACGGATACCTAGATAAAAATTAGCCTGTGTACTAAGTTATGAATAAGTAAAACCTGGTAAGTATAATATTTTTATACAAATCAATTCGGCCATTACGAAGATTAGCAACTAGTGGAATGCCCCGCAAGTTTATGCTGTCGCTTTTAAAAAAAAAGTGTTTGTTAGACTCAACTATCTATAACACGCTTACCGCTAATCACAAAAAATTGGGTTGGCTGGTAGAAAATGCTTTGTTCACGTTTTAATTAAATGTGCAATAAAGAGTTCATAAATAAATAAACTATGTATATCGTGTGACTCACTTTTTTATTTATCATTACAAAAATAAGTTAGTCATATATTTCTGTTGTACAGTATTTTATTTACACGTATACGGTATAACCAATCATTTGGTCAGCGCGCGTGGATAAAGCAGCTAAGCAGCGCTTTTTCTTCCATTTTGATTTACAATTATTGAGATTTCAAACTAAAACGTACCTTAATCAAAAAATGTATAGCATTTATTAATCAGGAATAATGTAGCTTTCTATTACTGTATTTTTTAAAAATCAGTTCAGTTTTTCCAGAGATGAAATAACGAAACAATTTTTATCTCTTTATTAAGTATATTATTGTAGAAGTATGTAGGTACCTATTAGCGTAGAAAAACATCCAAATCTTCCAAACGTTCGACTGTATAATATTAATGGATTTATTCATAGCATGTGAGCGTTATTCCCAAAATACGCTTGCTGACCCAAAATTCTTAGAAAGTGTTCGGCGATACATCGCCACACCGCGCACGTAGCTTCCACATCATTTAACGCGCGCTTACGGCCGCCGACAGATAGGTAAACAAACGACTTGATAACTGCTATTATTTTGTTTTATCAAATTGGCTCAGGGTGAATAAATACTTTATTTCCAAAAATAATATGTTTACAAGTTCGACGATGAACTCCGCACTAGGTCTAGCCTGTATCGCGGAAGCCCAGATTGAATGTGACAAAAATTATATAGCGATAAATAAATACGTAGCAAACATTTCAAATACTTAAAAAAATAAAACATCCCGAGTAACATCGAAAATTTGATAGTAAGCCGGGCGGTAGTAGTGTAGGCCTGTACCTTGTCAAAAAATCTCAGGTGAACCAGGATGCGTTCAATTTGGACATAGATATTTAGGTTGATAATTATTATTGTCCCAGCGAGTCTATGATTTGCTTCCGACGACACAAAACGTGAATGAATACACGATTCATGACATTTAATTTTAGGGGTCTAGCAAAGTTATTTTCAATAGTGCTTCCAACTTCTAAGCGCAGCGTATTCCAAAATCCATGATCCTCACCAAAGATCTTGGACTCCACTGGGTCCCCAATGATCATTTTAACAACAACGTGTAGGTTATCTAGTAGCGATTGGTAATTAATTAGTGATAAACCCGCCCATTGTACAACATTGTTAAAGTTAGTAGTATACTTATGTAAGCTGAAATATTAGTTGGTGTTCAGTAAATAATTCAAATTAAATTCAAATTCAAATGTATTTATTTGAAGCGGAAATAATTAACCTATAAATTAGTAGACGCTGATATATGTATATGTTCTGTGTATAAGGGGGTACGCAATAAAGTTAATTCTTGAAAACTGTTCTGTGCACCAAATTTTATCTCGAATACAGACGAACGAACAGACAGACTACGCACCTGACATAACTATAAACCCTTAAATCTAGTGTACCTAGTTATCATCAGCATTAAGCAGTGCACTTAGTATGATATTCTAACAATAGCTGTGTAGAGTTCTGCTCAAAATAAACTTACTTTTCTATATAAAGGGTTTTGAATACAATAGGCGATAATAGAAAACTACTTTTATCTCCTGTTGACTTCAAAAACCTTAAAAGCTCCATTCGATTCTTGTTAAGATAAGAACATAAACATACAAAAAGAATACAAACGAATAATAAAACACTTCGTGGTCATTCAATTCGAAACATGTTTATAAGCATGAGTTACCTTTGGCTTTGAAAAGCGAAACTAGATATGACGGAACAAAATAATAAACATTTATTTTTTCAGTTGCACGTGAAGGGTTCAAGGAAAAGGTCTTACGCTTCCTCAAACACGTAAAGTTGGAAAAGGTGCGTGAGAACGTAACAAGGTGGCGCCCCCTCGCCGCTCCATCGGGTAATGCCGACTCTTAATGACCCATTACGTTTTATTTTCATTTCTATAATAGCCCGATTTAACTCCTGGTTATCAACATTTATATCATCGACAGACACTCAGAACGGTAAATACGCAGTCGACTTTAACGTGTCGGAACACAATATCTATAATATTTTTATCTTCGAGCGATCAACTTATAAACTTTATGAGCCATAAAATTTTAAGCCGAAAGTCAAAACGATTCCAGGGCAGCATAATCCAAACATTAAGAAGTATTTCGTAATTTTTGAAAAGTTTGTAATAATGAGGGTGTAACTTAAGATATTGTATATACAGAGCGGATAACTGGAGGGCAGCAATTGCGGCCTTTATCTAAAAAGGACCTTGGAAATTAGTTGAGCTCTTTCGTTTTATTTTTTGCTTACCTTTGTATACATACCTACATTTTCATCGCTTTGAATTAATTTCACGCCAGGGCGGTCGTTTGTATTTCTTTTGTTTCGAAGGTGGGGTTCGCTTTTGGTTCCAGTCAAAGATATATTTGACCCGTTAGCACATTGCGACAACTTTGACGTCGGCTATTTATTTGCTTGTCTCAATAGATGCCGCCGCGCCTCGTATTTCAGATTTAATCAAGTCTGACAGAATGATTTACGTTACCTTTTGCATTGGTGTAGCTATCAATGAAAATGCCGCTTCTGTGATTTCGACTCAATTAGAATTTAATGACAACTCATGAATTGTTTTAAAACAAAAATCCTGACAAGCTTTTTCTTTTTTTTTAAATTCTATGCGAAATAGTTAGGCGTATGAGTATGTGAATGTTATAATTGCGTAACGCTCATCTCGATTGCGGTTGACTTATGGTGCAAAGTTGTTCTAGCAGTACTGGCACGATGGCTTTGCCGCTGACACCTGGCAGTAATTAGTTCAAAATTTATAGCTTTTACTTCCCACCTCCGCCATCATTCCATCTAAATCATTGTTTCGCTTAGTTTTTGACACCACGCGGGGAGAGGCGATATATGTCCTGGAAATATGATAAAGCGTTTGGAATATTTTTACCGGAATTCCCTTTGTGCTGGCGTAATTTATTTTTTAAAAGTATTGACGTCGAAGCTTTCAATGTGCTCTATCAAAATGCTAGCATATATTGCGACTAAAATTTAACAGAAAAATAACTCCATTACGGTAATGGAAAACAGTGGGCACTCGCGCTGCTAGTTTTTTTTTGCTTTAGACCGATGCCGCAGTGCAGTTACAGGAATACATGTATCAAAGCCCTCTTTCATTTGGATAGCGGCTTCAGCTCCCGCCCGCTGCGGGAATATCGGCTTTTATTAACATTACGCCGCGCGCTAATTATGACTTGAACCCGCCATCCGGGGCACGGCGCTCCTCTTAACCTGATCACCTTTAAACATCTTTTTAATAAACAACTATTAGGGTGTACTTGTGATTTAGAGTATCATAATAAGTACATCTTTTTACCCGTGATGTTGGTGAGCTTGTACACACAAGGCATACTCATACGATTATGCCATAAGAAGTTGTTTGTTTTATTAATAATAATAATAAACATTTTATTAATTATCTCCGAAACGGCTTATACATAAATGATAGTAATGCGGTTTTTTTGCAATCGATTTATACGTCTTTAAGGATGGTTGTTATATTTGTTTGATCACCATGATCACAGGGGACGCTACAATAGATATTCGAAAATATGTAGGTTTTTTTCCAAATTTTTCAAAAATTTTGCGATCTGTCAATATTAACTAAAACTTATACTTTCGAATAAGTCTCACTCAACACGTCAATATTGTACGCTGGAATTTCTCACATCGTCAGTGGAAACAATAATTGAGTAGACCAATAATGCAGTTTGGTTTGTGCCCTCGCAATAAAAGGTTGTTTTTATTGTCCACTCACAAACACGCAGTGTTCCGTTACGACGGACGTGCGAAAATTAAGTTTCACCCTGGGATGCGCTCGCAAAACCTACGTAGCTACGGCAAATGGTAGATTACGAGTAGGTAGAAGTAAAAACGTGAGTAACAAATGGTTACATATTACTTATTTGACTAACTTCATCTCTTGGTTTTATTGAGAGTGTCACTGTCAAATAAAAGGTAGTCTATATGTCAGTTGAAATATAAACTTATTCTGTTCGCACTGAGACACAGACTACTAGGATGCCAGAGAGTAGACTTGTTTCACGAAAGAAGTCCCGAAAACACAGTGCCAGAGTCTGTTTTATTTCAATCTCAGTTTTCATCATTGATGAGGATGAATGAAGCGAAAGAGGTATGCCAGGATCGTAGCAAGTGGAAATCCTTGGTCTGCCTACCCCTCCGGGAAACAGGCGTGACTATATGTATGTATGTATGTGTAATAATTAATTCCTCAAATGGTTGCAGGACTTGTTTCGTGTAACTGACTCATTTAGATATGCGTTAGCATCCCAGGAAGTCTGTGATTGAGATAAACACGTACTGTTGTGTATATAACAAAAAAAATACTGTGATTACAATAAAAAATATCAGTGTTGATCTAGTAAGTATTAGTTTATTATTAAATAAAACCTCAAGAAGAATTTAACAACTGCTTCAATTTAGTAATTAGGCAAAAACTGAACATAAATTAAACATTTCCTGTTTCATCAATAGAAAAAAATCTTATAAGACTTCTGGGTAACGTATTTTAATTAATCTGATAAAATAAACATCCTCCCGTTCTTTGGGTTTTTACGTTAAATAATTTTTTTTCCTACTTCCTTCGTAGTCAGGGTTTTAAATTTCGTGTATTTTTGCACGACCTCGACTATAGCTGATAAATTAAATATTCAATTTTTAAGTTCGATTATTTATTTAAGAGTGTAAAGGGCTGGTCATATCGACACGGTCACAGTGCGGGACACGGTCGCGGAGGCGATGGCGAGCAGATACTGCAGAGACATTTTGTACCAGTTTTCAGCGTTCGCTCGCGCGATCTCAAGCCTGGTTTCTATCAAAGCGGAGATAACTTAGACAGAGAAGACAGTATAATAGAGGAAAATTTATATAAAATGTCTACGAAGCAATTCCGCCAGTTTCACGTCAACTGCAAATCAGGAGTGGACAGGAACCCACTCTTGACTACCCGTGTGACTATGTCACACGGGTCTTTTGTCTGTTTTGTCTCTCTCTGGCCTTCGCTTTGGTGGATACCAGCCCTACCTACAATAAGCTTATGTCAACCTTTGATTATTATGACTAGATAGAGAGCTATCCTTTGCTTAGGAATCGAAGAAATAACAATAATTTTATATCGTGATGAGATGTGATGGGATGCGAGATGAAGCCAGTTCGCAGATCGCGGCGTTCAGCGATCGCGCAGTCCCTGCATCGCACTAATTTGATCGGCTTTCATCGCCACCTACATACAATTTTACGAATTATATTTCAACATAGCAATCGGTGTGGAGTAGACGTAGGAGCTGCAGTTTTAAATAAAGAGGCTGCAGTCAATAAGGAAAAACAAACATGCTCACGACTGTATTCCCCATGATGGACATCCTCAGATGCATATTCAATGCGTAGATCCTTTAGGGTGCCAAGTAGGGTGTATTCAGAGACACGTCCAAACATTTATTTGGCCCGCATTTTGCAAGTATTTAGCCCGGGTGGTACCCGGATAAAAAGTAGCCTGTGTGTTATTCTGATGTGTATATTACTATAGCTATATTACTGTAAAGTTTCATCAAAATCCGTTCAGTCGTTTTTGCGTGAAAGAGTAACAAACATCCATCCTCACTTTCACGTTTATGATAGTAGAAGAAGGATTCAACGTGACATGTTGCAAGCTTATTTGAGCACTAACTGATGCCATCGAATTTTTGGTTCTAAAGCATGCTTGTTTCCTCGATGTTTTTTTTAACGTTTTGAGCCGTTATAAAAAAAATATTGTAGGTATCTGCCGCACGAAAAGTTACGCAGGAAGATAATCTGCGTGCCTAACGTAACTTTCCGTGTACCTACATATAAGCATTTGATTCGCAGTAGTTCCTAATTGGAACTTTTTATAACTTTATAGAAACTATTGCGTATGATTGCTGGTGCAGTGGTAAGTCCCTAACTTCCGATGTGAAGATCATAAATGCGAATCACATCGTGCAACAATAGTTTTCCACGCAAAAAATGTGCGCTAAGCAGGAAAACATCGAAAAGAAACCGACATGCCCCAGAAAGAAAACTTTTAAAATATTGACGACTTCTGTGGCGTAGTGGGCGAAGGTCTGCTTGTGATACTGATAGCTGCAGGTTTGATATCCGCCGCGGGACAAAAATTTGTATGATCTGCAAATATTTGTCTCCAGTCTGGGTGTTTTCCCATCTATAGTATAGTACACATTTACTAAAAATTTTAAAAGTAGTTTATCAGTCATGAAGTTCCCTTAACACAAGCTCTGCTTACTTTGGGGCTAAATGATGCCGTGTGAAAATGTCCATCATTATTTATTTAATAATTTATAACTAATACGTATATGAAAGCCTCTTCGACTACAAATCCTTTCATCACATTGGTTCTTGGATTAGGCCTTATGCAGGACCACCATACCTCAACATGGTCAGATCATTGACCTAACGCAAGTCGACCAAGAAAGAGGATGAAGAAGATTGTGTATTCGGGCGCATTTTTGGCACGAACTGAAGGCGGTCTAATTGTTCAGTAATTCCGGTACCCCCATATCATCAGTCACTGGGGCTGCCAGATTTACGAGAATGTTCTACGCAGCCATTTGCATACCACTAAATAACGCCACTGTCGGTACACTACGCCACTTATTTAGACGTTACTAGCTGATTGCTTGATAACGCCCTTCTGTGAATTTACGTAGATAAATGTATGGCTTGCAGCTCAGAGGTTCCATCAGCTTCAAATAGATAATACATCATATTTGCGATCACTATAAGCATAATGATAATAATTTCATACAATTCATCCGATTTTCTCTATTTTTTTCAATTCTTTTAATACCTAATAATATATCAATAACTTTTTCTGTTCTCATTTTCCATTAAGTTTTGAATTAATATTATTTTTGTATTGTCTACATTGAGTTAATTGTTTTCATTTAAGTTTCATGTGCTTTTCATTGCTGGATGAATTGCCTCCTCTATCTCTTTTCATTTAATTTTTTTTATGTATTGTTATTTAATTTTCTTTTTCTTAGATTCTAAATTAATAAGAATACGTTTCTTGGTTTGTGTACAAGAAACGTATTCAGCAGTAAAAGCCTCCTCCAACTGGTACCATCGTTCTTGATCTCTAGTAGTTCTATTCCACGCTTTGCTTGCTGTCTTGACTATGTCGTCGCTGCATTTCTTGTTATGTCTACTGATTTCCATTTTTTGGTGTATTGGGTAACAATTCGTCACCATTTTGGACCATCTAACGTCTTGTACTCTTTAAATATGCCCAGCCCGTTTCACTCTTTTCTGGTTTAAGAATTTATTCTCATAAGAATTTATAATTCACTTAAATGAGAACTTATAACTAAGAAAACATTGCATCTTTTTACTGTATCTTTCCACTTTGATAGTTTTTCATAGTATGCAGTTTTTAACTCTTATCTTTTTAGTATAATTATTATTATTTTTATTTAATAATAATAATAATGCTGGTCATTTTTCATAGAGCTTCACTCACAAAGCTTTCGTCATTGGGAGTTTCATTGTTTTTTTTCAATGGATACATTACTGAAATATCAGAATTGTTATGTTTCAAGGATAGTTCTATTATTCGTGTCGATGGTTTCTTTGATGGTTAAAAAACTCTCGTGCACTGATTGTTCCATACCACCACCCAATATGAATAATAATTATTTGGTATACAGGGTTGTATTTTTATTATTTGCCATGATAGAGAATACGTGTTACATAGAGTAACACGTATTCTGTGAAAATGTCTTATTACGGTTTTACGAATTTATTACGGTTGAATAGGATACAGCCCTTTGACAGACAGACAGACGGACAGATGAAATATTGCATAGGCTTAGTAGAAAGGTCCCGTTGGCACCCTTTGGGTACGGAACCTACCTACTGACTTAACTGTCTAGGTACCTAGGTACTACTATTTAATACTGTTACTACAAGCACATTGGTAAAAAAAATAAGTGTTTGATGCGGTAAAATTGACAATGGAATCTCTGCATTGTAAAGCACTGTTATCATGAAACACGACTACGAATGGATTAAGTAAACAAATTATGGGCTGTAATTGCAACTGTGACGGGAATAATGAGATGATTTCATAAAATTTGTGGAAGGTCCCAGCAATAAGCATCTTTTCCCATCGATGTAAATACATAGTTATGACGTAACTAATTTACCTACCTAGAACGGACATATTTTTGTTGTATTTGTTGCTAGCCTCTGCCCACGGTTTCGCCCGCGTGATACCCGGCTTCAAAGTAGTATACATAAGACCATGTCTGTAATATAAGTTCGTGTCTAAGTTACGAACTATTGGTATCTATTCCAAATTTCATTCAAATCAATCACAGAGATTTTTGGCAACAAACATCCAAACTTTAATATAGCTTACCTATATTTTGCTGGCGACTGTCATTTTGATGGGATCCTATCCTACTTTTGACCCGACTGCCCAAAAGGAGGATAACATGTTTTGAGTGTACTTATGTATGTATGTATGTTCCTTTGGCTCTCGCTGTAGCCTTAACGGCTTATTGGATTTCGATATATGATCTGTCATTGGATTCATCTTGATGACGGGACTAACAACATACATGAACCAAAAATCCTTTAGCTCACCTGTAGGTAAAACGGCTTGATGGATTTTGATAAATGACACCTGTCATTGGAATTGTCTTGATCACATGTCAGAGTGATATAGAATACACAAACTGACAAACATTTAATACGGTCACTGTTTGCCGCCATAAACGATTTCTGTTTAAAAAAACAATCAAAACCTGATGGATAAATATAAATGCGGATAAGTGCGGTGTCATTGGATAAGTCTTAGCCTAGAGAGTGATATAGGATATAATTATATGAAGTGTCATTTGTTGTTAAGTTTTATATAGGTATGCTAGGAATACTGAACTACACTTAAAAAACTGCAGGGGTTTGTTTATTTTTAAACTCTTGTTACAAATATCATAAATGCTGTATATTTTAATGTTTGTTACCAACAAATTTCGTAATTTCATTAAGTAATTTATATGTAATTTAGAATAGATACTGATCGCAACACACCTAGGCCACTTTTGATCCGGGTACCAAGCAATCCGGGACAAAACCTAGAAGGTACTGTATAAATATTTAAGTAGGACCACCGAAGGAAGTCAGAAAAGTGGTATGACACCTCCAGCAATAAATAAATATACATGGGTTTTTGAGTCAGATAAATGCGAAATGGTCTGAGAAATTTCATCATTTGATACCCATTATGGTCGCTAAACCTCAAGGCTATTTTTTTTTTATCAGCAATTAAACTGTGGATCTCCCAGCGTCTCCGACTGCGTTGAGATTTTTTATACTACGACTACTACTTGTAACTCAAATACTTTCTTCCCGTTGCACACCCTAAAAGTAGAATTTCTAAAAATATTTTCATAGTGCACCTCTACACTCAAAAAGGATACCCTCTACTAGCTAACTAGGATTTACGGTGTAGAATGTGCTATGATCTAGCAGTTAATAAATCAGTCATGACTACTGAATTAAACACTTTTAAAAGGATTAATCGTTCAAAATTCACTTTAAAACATTTCGGATTAACTTTTAAAACATTATTACAGTTAGGACTTGTGCATGCGCTTGCCGAAAGAGGTTGTTCGTTTGTTTGTATGTTTGGCTGTTACCATTTATCCCCGAAATGACTTACCTGACCTTAACGGTATTTTGCTATCGTTTTGCATGACTTCAAGGATGGTTTTTAGATAAGTTTTATACAAATCGGGCGCGCTACAGTAGCAGCGCGCTATTGCAGCTATTTATATATATATCTTACGGGGCTATTAGTAAATCACGCAAAAGCTCTCGGATCACAATTCCTAGTATTTAGCTATTTTTGTCAATGTTTTAATAATAAACAACACTCAGCTGTTCCTTGAAATAAAAAAGCCCTTTTGGGACTTTAACGTCAAGGAGCAGTTTATTTCAGGCTGACATGTCAAGTGCTTGCTCATATTTCATGAAAACTTAAAAAATGGTAATAATTCTTCCCAGTTGGTCTGAGAGCTACTGCGTGAGTTATTAATAACCCTGTTGTACTTTACACATTTATTAACGCCTGTTTGTAAACAGCTATGACAGCCACATCGTTTATATAAAGCAGCAAATAAAGCTTAATTTTTCTTTGTTTTATCAAATTAATTGTTTCCCTTTTAATCACACGTCCAATCACATTTTTATTCTGAGTCCGGACCGACACGTCTGTTTACTTTGCCTCTCAACTCGACCTATAAAGAGATAATTGGAGTGATTGTGCAATTTTCCATGATCGAGAATTTAAAGTTATTAAGGCCACGTTGATAGGATAAATCAGTATTATTTTAAGAGAGAATAATCCTCTTTGTGGTTTGCGTAAATATGTTAACCGGTATTCCTTTGTCAATTGAAAATATGATACTGAAACGAACACGATGAAATTCCTATACATACAGCTTATTGCAAATAGAATTACCTTTACTTTTGTATGCTGTTGATAACATCATCGGTAGATGGAGGTGGCTAAAGTCCTTTCGCTATTACACTTTTTGGGGAAGGTCTATGTCCAGCTGTGGTCTTCTATGGGGTACGATGATGATTTATAAAGGTGTTAGGAGCTAAGACTGCATTTAGACGTTGCTATACCTACGCATACGCACAGGTGCACAATAATCACTGCCTTTGCAGCAGCACGCTCATGAAACCTGAACAAATTGCAACTAATACAAACCTATACTTGGTATTGTTTCTTAATACCCACACCTTAGCCGATCGAAGTCAAAACCCATTTAATTAAGTGTATGAATTGTGTGAACATTTTCGTTTTTATTAATTTAACTTATGAATAAATTTTTGAATAAATTTAAACAAAAACTGATAGATTTTTAACTTGGATCGGTCAGTGTGCTCACAGCAGCCGAAAATAAGGTGTCAAACACGCCGCCCCAGATACTAACATTCTTGTATCCTGTGTTTATAAACATGAACCAAAACGTCTAATTCCAACCTTATTCGGTCTGTCAAAGTCCAAATTTAAAATGCAATCGATTAAAGTCCTAAGGTGCGATTAAAGTCCGCAGTCAGACGATATCGTTTCGAACTCGTCAATAAATCACACAGATGCTGCATTTTATCTGTCACTTGTCTCCGAGTACGACAAATTGATAAAAGATTTCCTAGTCGTTATCGTGTTCTTATCCCAATGACTATTATTACAAATCACTGACACGAAAAGCTTGTTTTGTAGAGTAAGTTCCTATAAAATAAATACTTATATTATTTAGTGGGCACCTACGAATTCGCGAGCATAAAGGCACGTTTAAATAAAACACATTGCAGTTTAAATAAAACACCATGCTTTCAAATTATTTGTCTTAATAGGTCATTCAAAAAAGATAAAGCTTTAAATTATAATTAAAAATTATATTATACAGTGTATAATTGACCAAAACGCCACACATCATAATCGTGGAACTAATTTCGCGTTGAACACATGAAATACATGTCTATTCGTTTAGTTTTCAAAAATCATTAGTCAAGTTGGTAAGTACCTACTATAATAACCTCTATTTAAAACTATAGGTGGGTAGCAAGTTCTTTTGTAAACAACGCTCAATAATGTAGGTATATATTAATTGGCAGGCGATATCCCATCTCACGTTTTATTCAATCAACTCTTTCGCAACTTTGTCTGTCTTCGATCGTTTAATGAAATATTCCTCAATCTCTTGTAAGGTTTTATCTTTCGTTTCTGGTAAATATTTATATAATATAATCGAGAATACTGTAGCGGATACGGCATAGAACAAAAAGGCGCCATGCAGTGTGAATACCTTGAAAATGTGTGGAGACATTTTTAAAACAGTGGCCATAAGTAATTCTGAATACAAAGTGAGAATAAGTAGAGATGCACTTTTATAGCGCAAGAAAATTATTTCTCCGAATAAAGAAGAAGGAACTATCATCGGCCCTATACTAATGGTGACCGAAAATACCACCATTAATAAAATTGATACAATTTTGCTTTCATTCATTACTCCTAGCTTAATCAAATACAAGTATAAAGATATTAGGTAAAGAAAGGTTATACCGATTGCGGAAAACAAGAGTAAAAGTGTTCTTCTATTGAGATACTTTGACAAAACACACCCCACTTGCATGCCTAAAATAGTGAATCCTTCCAAAATTAGCATGCCCATGTACGAAGTGTACTCACTTTTGGTTATTTGACGAATAAGCTCAACAGCGTACATCGTGCAAACTAACTTTCCAGAGAAGTGATATAAGGACATCACGGCTACCCCAAGCAAAAGAGGCTGATAGAAACCCCTGGTAGTCAATATCTGAAAACCTCTTCTCAATTTGTCCTTATAGTTCGCCAGTTTACGCCTTTCACAAGAATTCAGATAATCTTTCTGAGAGTTTATAAGACTTTCCAGTTCTTTCTCCGACTCAGCGTCGTACCCTTTCAGCCAGTGGTGTGAGACGGCACACTCGTCGAAGCGGCCCTTCAGAGCTAGCCAAGAAGGTGATTCCGGCCAAAACAATGCAGAGAGGCAGTACGCACAGCCAATGAATGCAATGATCCCGATGTTCTTCCAGTGGAACCAGGTTCCTACGGCGTTGGCGACCCAAACACCATAGAAGAAAATGCTCGATTCAATAGTCGTGAACACTCCCCTGTATCGTGGAGACGAGTACTCGGTGACAATTACGATCAGTAACGTCATATTGCTGGCAAGCAGCATGCCTTGCAGTATCTCACTGATTAGCAACTGCGTGGTGCTCCTGCTCCAGTAGAACACAATGAAAGCTACTATTGTGTTCGCGTTAACTACCAAGAATGGTATTTTCCTTCCTACATATTGCGTGAATATCGGTATCATAACCACGAATGGTAACGCACTGTAGCCGTGGACCGACGCTGAAACACAACAATACATAAAATTAATGTGGCATTCGTGGATTTTTATATCTCTTGGGTCGCGGTTTTATTTTCTCGGAATAACGACGAGCATTTGTGAGTGTACCTTTTTGCTGCAGCTAAAGTAGGTATACATTTTATTTATATAAATAATATTCGTTGATCGGTTCAAGTCATATCAAGGAACTGAAATATTTTACGTTTTTATCATTTGGGTACTGCATTGATAGAAGTTAATATGATTATTTTAATAAAATAAAATAAATAATGCTGGACATATTCACACAGCATCATCTAGCCCCAAAGTAAGCAGAGCTTGTGTTATGGGAACTATATGATTGATATACTACTTATATACATTTTTTTTTGTAAATACATACATATTATACATAGAAAACACCCAGACCCGAGACAAATATTTGCCGATACAAACATTTGTCCCGCGGCGGGAATTGAACCCGCAACCTTCTGCGTCTCAGGCGGCAGAGAAGTAGGCTCTTTCGAGTTTCACATGGCTTAAAGAAGTATTATTAAGAACTTACTTAGCCAAGACTCCATATCGATACTGATGATGTTACTCGAATTCGCCTCCCTCCTTATTTGTGGAATAAAGACTGTGGGAGCCCCGAAACAGAGTCCCAGCACAAAATAAATTACCCACGCTCCGCTGCAGACGAACAACTGTAAAGTTATGAAAAATTATACGAAAAACCTAGAAATTCGAATACTACGAAGTTACAAATAGCTCTAGAGTTTTACCATTTAGCAATAATAAATGGTATAACTAGCAGTACAATAACTTTGTCTTCATTAGTTATCAGCATCACGAGAAATCTCACGAGACCGCTTCACAATATCTATAAAAAATAATAGCAAACGCAAATGAATAATGGTTGAAGATGTACATACCTAATGCTTACCAAACTAAAAATTTGAAATGCTAGTTTAGAAGTCGATTTCGAATATTGTGTGCGCGATAAACTCTTCATATATTATTCAATTTATCTTCTATATTGCTTTTCACCATAGTGGTCATAATAATAATACCAATTCTGCAGTGATTTTTCTCGATGGAAATTATTTATAATGTTGCTGATAATGAACTTCTAAATTAGCTACGAAAAAACATCTAAATTAGCTACGTCGTCAAATAAATAAAAAACACCTAACAGTCACGGAGTACATAGTCTATATTATTATATTAGAATTCCCTGTGTCGTGGGTAAAAACTACGAGTATCACGATAACACAACACCGTAGCAATTTCATACCGCGAAAATTTATGACAAATTGATAATTTACGTTGTTTAGAAACTGCACTAATTATTTACCTGTCTAAAAAATGGCGTCCAAGATCTGCTCGCGTGGATCCTTTGGTCCATTTTGGCATCCATCTCGATCTCACTATAATCACACTCCGTCATGTTATTTGCAGGATATATTTTATTTTCACTTAATGAATCAAGACACTTTGTATTTACGCTAGATAAGCATTGAAAGGCAATATAAATTATCGGATTATCTTAAACATTCTTATTTTGACACATATTGAATGTTGTTCTGTGAATTTATACTCGTATTTCATTTGGGATCAACGGATACACAGGGGTTTTTAAACATCGACACTGAATGGGCATTAAACTGTGTTTGTATATTTCCATTCGTATTGGTGTCCCTCGTTTGATAACTTCACGACACCTGCACACAAAATGATTGGCACAACTTGATAGGTACACAAAATGCTTCATTCGTATAATTATTATCAAGTTTGATTAGTAATTTAGGTTACAAGTGAACGACTGTTTTGCAAAGTCATTAACACAGTTCAAGTTTATGATTTATCTAAGAGTAAAGCGAGGCAATAACTCTAAAGACGCCAACGATGTTGTGAATACGATCTAGACAAGCACATGATGTCAATACAATAAAAAAAAATCTACATGATGTTGGCGTATTGAGACTGTTCTAATTAAAATCGTTCAATTTTAAATGACGATTACAAAACATAACTTGACGTGCATTTATGTGCGAGTTCAGTAGCAAAGTAGGTAACTGTTTGTCACAGATTTATCGGATCCAGCTCTGCCAGCCGTTTGCTTTGGGTAACACACGAATTAGATCTCGCCAACTTTATAGCTTGGTTAATATTACTGGGATCACTTTCTTTATCAAAATTATTTTAAGCGTCCATAATAAACCGTAGATGTTATATATATATTGCAAGATAAGATAATATATAATTGCAAGTTAGTGAAATAAGTTATAAGTTAATGTTTTTTTTTTAATATTTTTTACATAGGTACGTAGCTAACCAGCAACATATTTATAAATTGTGAATGTACCTGCATTTATTTTTGTAACTTAGTTATTAATAAATACTACGTACTTAGTCATAGTCATAGTATTTATTTAAACACAGAAAATACTAGTAGTTACCTTGTATCTATTTAATACCTATTTCATTACATGTCATTACCACAACCTTTATTAAGAATCTAGGATATTTTAGATATTATTACGACTAAACCTGCCACGTATTACGACTGTCGAATATTATCGCAGACGGTGCTCATGAGGAAGGACCTAGGACCAGCATGAGAATAGTAAAGTAGGTACGTGTTTTAGTCGTTATAATATCCTAACATGACTAACAAACTAGGATAATTTCAATTCTATGAATCTAGTTTATTATTATCTAAACTTATAAAATTGTTTGTCCTGACTGGCTGATTTATCAACGCACAACCAAAACTACTAAGTCTAGAAAGCTGAAAATGAATTTTTGGAAATATTCTACTTTAAGGTGGTAAATGGGGGGGACTTTGTATGAAAGTCTTTGTTCTTTGAAGTCAGAAACATAAAAATCTGATTTACAGCTACTGAGCATAAATAAATAATTATATGTATCTGAGAATTATATATCTACTGAGCATAAATAAATAATAAATAATTATAAATGAACACTACTACTCTAAGCTATATACTTTCATATACATAATGAACCCTTTTTTTGGCGTGAATGGATTTTGTTTATACTAAAAACACGACTCCACGCGTGTAAAGCCGCTGGCAAAAGCTAGTTTACCATTATTCTAATTCGAGAAGAGACCAACTATATGTCTAAACAATGATTTCCTATGAATAATTTATAGATAAAGAAACTAGTTAAATACCTTCTTATTTTATGGAGACATTACTGCACGTTGCCTGCTTCATTCGTAGGTATGGAGAAACATAATTATCCTCAATCACTGAAAGCCAAATTTAAATTATGTAAGGTAGTTAAGTATATTAAAAGAGGATTTCATTTCACACGGACTTGCTAATTAAAGGCACAAACATCTTCGGGCTACATTTATATTAGAATTTTGTGTAGGACGTGGCCTACGTTGTATTGATGCACCCTTCACTCACAGAGGTCACGAAAATAGGTACCTATCTAAAACTCAACTCACAAAATAAACCTAGTTTTTTTGTGATTTTTACTTGAAATCTTTCATATGTATGATACGTATGACACGTATGTAGGAATTCACAAACGCAGTTGGTATAATTTTCTTTGTAGCTGTTGTTTATGAATATTTGCTCATATGGATTACGTTTGTTTTATAAACAGTTTACTTTGTAAAACAACTTTTCAGCGCTTATAAAATTAATTATTCAATGGCATCGCTTGTTGCATTAGATTCTTCGCAAAGTAAGTTTTCTGCTGCATCAAAAAACCTGTTTGATAAATCAGCGAAGTTTTTTGAAATATTGGTATACTAATGTGTGCTCAGAGAAAAGATACCTATCAATAAATTAGGAAAATGGACATATAAATTTTTCGTTAATCACAATAACACATTTCCGTATATTTGAGTTCCGTACTTCTAAGGAATATTGTGGGTGAAGAGGAAATAAATTGGGAAAATGGAACTATCTTGATTATGAAGTGAAAATTATGTTCACTAAAAAAGAGACTTTTACCATGATCTGTAAGTTTAACTCACTGTGAAAGTGAGTTTTTATTGAAAAGAATGGACACATACTTCTAGTTGCACACAATAGTAAACTTCCAAAAAAATTATTTATTTTAAGTTTCTTTTTTTCCACACATTTTACAAATTGTACAGTTTTGATTCACTGGTTGTTTTCCGGTTGGCACTTTATTTACGTCTGAAGATAGATTGCGTCAATAGGTCGTCGGTTGTTGCTCTCAGCGTAGAAACAGGACAGATAGTTAACAAATCTAATTTTACACACACTTTCACAAATTTAAATAAGTATTCGCGGAGTATAAATAAAATAAACACCTACTTACCTACAACAATAAGAAAAGATGACTAATATTATGTATTATCTCTCCTGATAATACATAATATTAGCAGACGGATTATGCATTTGTGTTTCAAATAAACAAATTCTGCAATAGTTAGTAAATTCCAAGACAAAACAAGACACATTTAATGGGACAAACAACTGAGTCGATGTTTCAATACAATAGTTTGTTTGAGCTGAGCTTGAAATACAATAGCAATAGTTGCATCATAGTGGTGGATGGAATAAATCTTACCAAGGGCATTATTTCCTTAGGTATTAAAACAAAATAAAAAAATATAATGAAATGAATTAACAAAAATTACCACATTTTTATTACGGACTGTTGCATTGTCGCACAATACGTCAAAATAAACTCGGAAAATACAAAATTTGTACCGAATAGACGATAAAAAATAGAGGTAGGTACAATGAAAGATTAATTAATTATTATCTTGAGGGAACACATCTTTTTTATTGGACTGCGTATTTCCTGTTTATATGCGTGTTTTTATTTGTTCAAAGATAAACAGAAAACGGATGCTTGTCCTCACGGATATAAATTAATTTCAAAAAGTTATAAGCAACAAAATATATAGGAAAAGGCCAGTTTTGTTGAGTAAAGGATACACGCATCTTTGACAAATATCATGGGGGTAAACAAGTGAAAAAAAAATCACTTTTGTAGCGAGAAAACTAAGGCTTTGCACCTGCAAAAGTTAAACATAAAATGTTTCTTGAAACAAAAATAAGGTCACTTGAGAGTTATAAGCAAATTTAGTCTATACTTTGAAACTCCACCTGCGCAAACATCTTTCTCGAGAGTGTTCAAAGATAAAGTTTCAGAATTAATTTGCCAAATAACGTCGAAACACGAGATTTAAACTTGCCACCAAACTTCGCTTGTTAAATGTTAATTGTTATCAAACGAGATTTTATTAATTATATATAAACCTAGATTGACCTATCAGAATCTGATCTAGGTTTCTACAATTCGACCCGATTTTTTTCATTTGGTTTAGCGACTACCTTTATCCTTTGTGTAATTGAGATAATATTATTAAGTGGTAGAAACGATCACTACACTATCTCATCTGCAGAAACTGGGCAATACCACCGCTTTATAGCGCTTTATATAAAATTCCACCAGTGAGTTTTAGAATAATCTAAAACTCACCAACTGGTTGAATTTTTTGTGAGAGAGTGTATTTCTAAGCTGGCTTCGCTGGAACCGTTACTCCAATTAGTTATTCCTTTGGATTTTTTTTCTTAATGCTTTATTGCACAAGATAAAACAAGTCCATAAGCGAACTTAATGCTAATTAGCATTTTCTTCCAGCTAACCTTTGTGTTATGAAGAGTGGAGCGGTAGTGCGTTATTATACTGCTATACCTATCTGTTTTTTGTGCCTTTAGTGAATATCACTGCGACCGTGACAGGCTTATATGTGATCACTGGGGGAACATAAGGGACTTATCATCAATATTTATATTGCACTAGCTTCTGCTCACGGCTACGCCAGCGTGGTACGTGGATAAAAAGTTATTTTAGGTCACGAGCTACTTACATGTGTTTCAAATTTCATCCAAATTGTTTCAATCTTTACGGAGATTATTTTAGAAATAGAAATATTTTTATTTACGAAAATGGGTGCAATACAAGATGTTATAAAATAATTTTGTGTCCTCCATAGTCTACTTTTAAAGCATGCGAAATTGTAACTTAAAATAATAGATAAATTTATTATTATTTTTTAAACTAATGGTAGGTACGTAATAAACGATTAAATTAATTAATATTTATATATTTAAAATGTATAGAAACAGAATAATACGTTTTGTGTTCTAGTAATTTAGTTAGCACATTTTTATATGCGTTCAAACTATGCTCGGCACGTATTAACAATTAACATCCAAACTTTGGCCTTTTAATATTAATAGCATAGTAGGATGTAGAAAATACTGGACATAATTATTATCCAAGCGGGTATTAAAGTAAGATAGATAATAGATTGGTACTTACTCTAGATCAGTAGATTGGTAGTTTTATGAATGATATACGAGTATAAGTAGGTACCTATAAAAAGCAAGATAACGTAAATTCAATTTTAAAACGGATTCATGAGGTCGCGTTACTTTCTGCAGGAAATGGAATGTCGCCGATTTATATTAACTGTCGGATTCTTCCAAAACATTAATTTTTAATCCAAAGATTCGCGTCAAATGCATATGATACCTGAAAATGATATTGCTAATACGTAGGTACTCAGAATTATTTTAACCTGTTTAACTATGGCATGAATTTTTACCTATTTGTTTATCTGTTTTCGAGTAAGAAATAAATTTTGGCATTTATTTCTTACAAGTTAAATAAGTAATAAGTTCAAGTTAAATAACGGATGTTTTATTAGTAGGTAATTACTCCTCTGCCAAAAATATATGATTAAACAAACTTCATGGTTTAAATGGCTCGATAGCTGCCTCAATTTATTTTGCACGTGCATAATGGTAACTACCAGCTCAGTAATAAATACCTGTCGACGCCTTCAAAAGGCGTAGACTCAGGCAAACAGTTTCAATGTACCTATGTAAGAGCGTATGTGAAAACAGTTTAAGTAGAAAGGATAAGTGTGTTTTCGTAGCATGTGTTGAGAAATTCGACACCCACTCGGCTATTTACGGGCGATGGGGCGATAAGCATTTTCTCTTTCAATACCATCAAAGAGACTGGCCGCCTATTCAGAGCTTCACCCAACAAAATGTAACCCATAAAAGGTATAAGAAGGTTGCAGCACTGTTTCTGACTTGCTTCACAAAAACTGTCTAAAATCTTATTTCAATAGAGTACCCAACCCATATCGGTTCGGCTTTCTCATTCAAGTTTTTCATCAAGCCAAAACGAAACATCACCCGAGCCCACTCGATTGCTGATGGAGACCATCAAATTATTTGTCGGCATAGCGACGCGAAACTTCAGCTATTATTCCGCTCGGTTTACTAAAACAAAAAGAGCTCTTAATTCTTGATCTGGGATTTCATGTGATCATTAGTTTGCACGGTCGGTCGAGCCGGGCGCTCGACGCGGTCCCAGTACTCGTTCTTTGTCAGAAATTAAATTTTAGTAAGCTGCAACAACGACCCTTAGATATTATAAGGCATAATCTCTCAAGCGAGGGAAGCCTAAATATCTGAAAGGCAAATTGGGCGATCTCTCTGAAAGCCTCGTCATAAACTTAAGCCACACGCAATTTTGTTTGGGGGCGCTGCCGTGGTACAGATTCTCTTGTTATGAAGATTAAACGTATCATAATAATTGTTTTTATTGCACTCATTCAAATCAATTGTGATCTATTGAAATGCTGAGAGATGGTATAAAGATTTTTTTTTATTATTTTAGCTAATGTTTGGTTTAAAGCGCGCTCTATCAAGAATTACAAAAATTTGGAGAAAAATTAAATACAATTTTATAACATCCTACTTCTTACTAAAATTATAGATTAATTTTAGTAAGAAGTAGGATTCGTTACTCTTTCACGCAAAAACTACTGAACGGATTTCGATGAAACTTAACAGTAATATATATTTTTCACATCAGAATAACACATAGGCTACTTTTTATCCGGGTACCACGCGGGCGAAGCCGTGGGCAGAGTCTAGTAACATCATATGTTAACATTGTTATGTGCAAAAATCGCTGCAGTTCCGACTTAATTTCGAAAGTGGAAGCTTTTTTCTCGTAAATCAATACAAAACAATGATAAATTTTCCGACATTAGCGCATTCATGGCAGCAGATAATATATTCAGTCGACTTCTTCGCTCTCCTTTCGAATCATTGATTTATTCATCAGCATCCTTTATCTTTTAAGATTGCGTCTACCTGGTCTTGATCGATGGACCCTAGCTTCAGGAAGGTTTGCTAATCAATCAAATCAATCAAATTACATATACATACAACTACACCTCGGATAACTCTAAAAGAGAGTAGATAAATAGGCAGATATAGTAGGCACGTGTTAAATCAACCAAATGACAGACAATCGTGATAGTATGATAACATGTGACATGCATATTTTGAGTCGAGTCGCTGTGACCGCAAATCACAGTAAATCAGATTTGCTCATCCATTTGTGGACGCAATCAAAATACCGATCGTGACCTTATGGTGTCGAATGACAATTAACTTGCAAATTCTCCAGCGATTTCATTGGCCAGCATCGGACACAGATTGTGAGACAGAAGGGTAATCTGTGCCTAGCTTTTATAGCAAATTAATTTCCGATCCTTTCCAGAGCTTATTTGAAAGCTAAGGTAAGCCTATCCTTAAATTACGAACGTTCTAGTAATTATAACTCTGTTTCTAATCTAACTTCTAGAAGTGACAATAAATAGCAGTTTTCAAAAGTACCTACCTTCCTGGTGTTAGCGAACTTTTCGATTCCTAAACGTAGGAAATAAGATTGGGCCTCGCTCGTGGTAATGGCTTTGTTGTGTACCGGCTCTGTTTGACGGGTAACTCGAATTTCCTCCAGGATATTCCCGGGACACTTGCCGAAGCAGTACACGTGTCTCAACTCTTTCACTTTAAAACTACCCATTTCATGGTGTTTTAAAAGAAATCCTTGAAAGTTATTTTGATGTAAATTTTCCCTTTGTCTGCTGAAGGCTATTTTGAGATGCCGATAGTTTGTTTAATTAATGAGTACAGCAGTTTGTTTAATTACAGGGTATTCTGTTTATTTCTTTTTTTCTTAGATTGTTTTATTGCAAAGTTAAATTAGTACTTAAGTCTAAAACACAAACCGAAGAAAAGAAAAAAGTACGCTACCTAGGAAAATTATTTATAGAGATTCAAACTTCAGATACATAAGACGATAATTTGACTTCATCTTTTGACATATCGACTGAGTTAAACCATTATCCACTTGATGAAATTCATAATTGTTCAGTTTATTCACTGCACACACAAGGAAATCTAGCTTGTGTCAGGATCAGATGTACAATCTCCAGGGTTCGTTAAAACACCTGTCAAACTGGGACTTTGGGCTACTTGTGAATGAAGCAGGTTCGACAGTTCGCAAAGATTCCGTCCTAACCTGATATTTATACAAAATAGAGTAAGCTTGTCTTGTTTCAGCGTATAGACTTCATAAAACAGACCCAATAGACATACCCAAAACTCTCGCGAATTGTGGCTCAGAAACACTCAAAAAATCGGGGATTACGGAAATCGAAAATAGTACAATGAAAGATGGAGAGAAACCTAGTAGGAGTCAGATTACTGGATACAATTTAAAAAGGTATGAGACAGAAAAGCAAATTTAAAGACATAGTAAAAGTATCAAAGAGAAGAAGAAAGTATCAAAGATGGAATTGGATAGGTCACACAGCAAGAGACAATGAAAAATGGAGTAGCATAGCGACAGTACGGTGCCACTTACATAAGATAGAAAAAGAGATCAATGTTTATGAATGCATACTGTGGTCTTAAACACCAAATAACGAGAAGGAATAACATAGGATCTTTTCCCAGCAGTAGGATTAATTATAATAAATAATGTGTAGATTATACCTAATTATAAATTAAGATAGCGCTGTTATTTTGGTCTAAAATAAATAAACTTCAAAAATCAAGATGCAAAAATAGACTTATTTCCTAGTGTCTTTGCCATGGGTGTGACAGGTAATAAACAAGTAAATAATGATCATTCGTATGTTATCTACTAATGCCAACCACATACTTATCTAATAATTTGCCCAAATATGCAGTTCACGTGTGTAAGAAGAGTTTGTGCAAATTTCACACAGTCAAAATATGGCTAAAGTTGCATATGCGGCTGCCATAAGGTTAAGTATATAAGAAACCCCTTTTCTTTCTTTCATCTTTCTTTCTTGCAGAGATTCAACTATGAGTTCATCGCGGCGGAGGTGTGCTAGAAGCCTCAAAGTTCAAAACAGTTAAAAGCCCAACACTGTCATAGTAATGTTTTGACAAGACCAGGAAATAGTACTTCCTTTGAATTTGTGGGCAGTACCTAAGCCATTATTTATTAACTACAGTTCTCTTACGCTCTCGAGATACGAACGCTTTCACAGTAACGAATCAATCCGCTTCCTTGAAATGAGACTTGATTTGAGCAGTAGGTACTTTCATTATCTTATTATGACGACCTCTTTTTATATTGAAATGATTTATAATATTATGTTCATTCGAGTCATAATGATAACGATAATAAAAGTCATTTTTGAATATGACTTTCTTTGTTTCGCGGTAGGTTTTTAACAAGGAAAAAGACTGCAGTTCTTTTTAAATTGATTATTTTATCAATTAATAATGACAATCAATTTAATGAACGTCTTTGGATTAAAATAATTGCTATATATTATGATGAGCGTTTGAAAAATCTGATATCCATAACGCAGGTTTAAGGGCCGAGTCTATTGATAAAAAAAAACAAGAATTGCGTCCATGTACCGAGCGCGAAGAGAGCTCCCCGCTGTCAAGTTTTTAGTCACACCACGTGTATGTAAACACGTGTATGTTCACAAAAAAACAAAACGCAGTATCAAACCCAGTGATTTACGTGGGCGTAGGCCCGTAGCTGGATCTATGTCTGTACTATGTATGACATGAATGCAGCCGCACCTGACCACAAATCAGCGGTAAATCAGATTTTGAACGTACACGTCCGTGATTGCTGAAACGAATTTGCGTTGTGTTCTGTTGCGTCGCTGCCAGCTAACAAAGTAAACGGGCCCCAAATGCAGAGTGTGCTTATTCAACGATTACGAAATCCGTTGACCTCACTTAAAGGCCATAGTCAGTAAATCAGTGCAACTTGGTTTTTGATGGGTGAACTTTCTTAATTCCAGTCTTTGAAAACAGGGAGTCTGGAAAGCCCAATACATCACTTTCATGATAGTAAAGGAAAATACCTAATGCTAATGTTAGACCTTAATATCTAATATCCAAAACTATAGGAGAATCTTGCACGGGACCAAAACCATCAGATTTATAAATATTGGGTCAGGGAATACTCCACATATTGATAAAAATCGAAAGATGACATGACGAGTTCAGTTACTTAGCCACCTAGCGATTTGTTAAAAGGTCAAATCAACGGTTTTAAAGTTATCGTCGGACAAGTACCTATACTTTATTACTTACATTAAATACATACAAGTTTTGGAGATCACACTTCGATTTTTGAACCAGCTTAGGCCAATATTTTGAATTGAAAATTTTGGAGGGCAAGATTGAAAGAAACAGTTTTATGCAAGAATTGCCTACGCGAGAGGAATACTGTAGAGTCCCTTGCACATGACGAGTCATATAAATCGAATACCACCATTACCATGAGCACCTAAGATAAACCTACGGCAAAAAAAACTGTGTGACCAAAAGGAGAAACATAAGTAATTTTTGTCTTCTTTTTTGCTGTTCATGTCAAAGCCTGCTGTAATGCGCGAAGCACAGGAGAAATATATACCTACCAATTTTTTAAGCCCTTATTTTATGTAGGTTTTACTCCATGGGGAATAACCGTTGGGATGACTTGTGAATGGTTGACAGCAGAATTCACTCGCGAATTGTTTGCATTTCATTAACTCCAGTCAACAAGAGACCTAATTTGATTCCCTTATCACAGTAGTAGCGAGTGCAACTGGTTCACCGACGATACAATTGCTAGACACTACTGAGTACATGATAGTCTTTAAAGTGTGTTGACGTGGTTTTTTTTAACTGGAAACGGTTTTTTTACGGAAGTATGATAAAAGATTAACGCGTAGCATTTGATATTACTTCAATGATTACTTCAGGGGTCAAAATACTTGAATAACGTTACTTCAATTTTTATAACTATCTTGACTCTATTTGTGTTTTTGTGGTCGTTACTTTCTAGTAAAATTAAAAATTCAAGATATGCAGAAATTCAGGTTTTGAAGAATTTCAATTGTATTACAAGCATTTTGCAGTCGGACACTTGGTCGTACCGAAGAGTAATCTTGACGATGTTTGTGGAGTGAATCGGTGGTTCTTTATTGGCTTTGTCAAGCTTTTGATACTCTGCTCGGATTTTGGTATATCCCTCGCAATACCTAAGCTATTGGCAGATTATCTCAATTGAAATTCCTCGGGTTAGTTTTATTCCAAATAAAATAATAATTATCAATGTATGTGCAGAATTAAGAATAATAAAACAAGAGTGCTATCAGTATAAATATTACCTAATATTACGAATCTAGAACCGTGGTCACGGACGGTGCTCATGACGAGGGACCTCTAAACGGTCAACGAACCGTTAGCAGGAGAACAGTAAAGAAATTATCCTAAAATGATACCAAGCCATGATAATTTCAATTCTATAATTGAAAATAACAATAATTACAATTTAAAAGATCGCTAGATTACTTAAATTTTAAAAATTAGAAAGTCATGTTACTTCAAAAGAAGTATATGAAAAAGTTATCTCACCGAAATACCACGAGTTCGGAATAAAAATGAATCCATCAGAATAAAAACAGGATAAAACGCTCTTCTATCCGATTTCTCATATTGCACTCATAGAATCGGCTAACGAGTGCTATAAAGCTATGTAAAGCAGTTAGATTACAGAGGGGACCTATCGCGAGCAACGAGAGTTCTCTCTTGAGCTGTGTTTGCGGGGCTTACCTACGTGCCCCGAATGCAAAAATGCATGGATTGTGCAATTTGTGCAAAGGTGTTAGGAGTGCTTGGCTAGCCCCCATGTAGACGAATCAGCTTACCTCGCCAATTTTACCTTTTAGGTATAATTTCAGGGTACTTTTTTAAACCTTGCACGTAGAGCAATAGTATCATTACACAACCGTTTGGTCGTATTCTGCTTATTTTTTTTCATCCTACTAATAAATCTCCACAAAATACAAAGCCAGTTATATTATTTTATTAAAAAATACAATCAGGCTTACGTCAGAAAAATGGACTTCGCCGTATAAACAATCTCAATTACAATAAGCAGGAAAATAAGAATCCTGGGCATAATGGTGATTGAAAATGAAAGAAAGGCGAGTGTTTGAGCGGAGCGCGGCGGGAGGACTAGCATAATTGCCCTGTTTCACTCGCCTGATGGAACAGTACCAAGCAGTTTTGCTTCCAGTTTTTGCTTGAGTAATATTTTGACCAAAGAGCCGCGCATAAAGTCAGCTCACGGCTAATTGTCTCACACAAACGGTAATCTAGTAAATTAACTGCGCTTATGCTCAACTAAGTAGGTTAATTTCACCGTGCTACACTCGAAATTACTAGTGATTCATGGTTTGTTTTACAAATCCCGTATCAGCAAAAATGTTAATGAGAGCGGCTATAATGAAATCATTACAAATTCACTTTAAGTTGAGGTCTTAAGGAGGGAACAAAACTCTTGATAATAAATTAGTATTTTTTAAGTTTATATATTCATTTTCCAACGCTGTCTATATGTGAATTTACGAGAATATTATTATAGACAAAGTGCTTCTATCAAAGAGTTTGAAAAGTTAAGATGTAAGTTTCGGCCTGTGGGAGAACCCTAAACATAGTCTTGACTTTTGACATATCCTCTCGAGGATCATACTCATACCTACATCCACCTACCTATTTTACTAAATGATAGTCGATATGATTTTTTATCTTTGTCTTTGCAATGTTATTATATAAATGGCATCGTCATGATGTCATGATGAGTAAACGAGAATAAAGTTTCTCAAAACGTGATACGCTGTGTTAGGGTCCCGAAGTTGTCTCATATAACTCCTAAAGTTGTCATTGAAAATCCGTCTACCAAATATTTGTTGGTAGATCCTATCAAATACTATGTTACCCGTTGTTTTTTACTTCTAGGACTTAAGGTAAGAAAGTTTGAGGAAGGGACACAATTTTAGACAATTTGAAGCCCTATTTATGTATATTTCGTGGACGATGGCTTAAAATAAAAAAAGGTTAAGGAAGCTTCGTAATGATTTTTAGCATTAATGACTTATTCAATGATACCACACATGAGGAGGTGCAATGAAAATAATAAAATGTTATCCCTCACTTTACATGTATTAGGAGGTGCGCTGAATAGTTACTCTCATATTATCGAAATGTGACACATGGGCCGACGGACATACAGACAGACGGACATGACGAATATTATAAGGCTTCCATTTTCAGAAATCAACTTCAGAACCCTAAAAAAGCGATCGATTTGACTTCGATTGGAAAAAATGTCTTGTTAATCCATACATACGTTTAAAACGACTTCATCGTTTTGGTCGAAATAAACTTTTACATTACTTTTACATTCAGACTCCGGTGTAAAATCTCAAAACATTTCGTTTCCGACATGAAATGAAAACGTTTTAAGAAAACATGAATTTATAATTACCTAAGTATTCGTTTGGAGCGGGTCTCTATTGCATTGACCTTTACAATTTTCTCGATGTTTAATAATTACTTACTGTAGAAGTGGATGAAAATATTTTATTGGACAAAATAAGATAATAAATGAGATTTATTTACAGACACAAGCGATAATATCTAGACACTAGCTTCTGCCCACGGCTTCGCCCGCATGGTACCCGGATAAAAAGTAGCCTATTTGTTATTCTGATGTATTATCTATATTACTGTAAAGTTTAATCAAAATCCGTTTAGTAGTTTTTGCGTGAAAGAGTAACAAGCATCCATCCTCACAAACTTTCGCATATATAACATTAGTAGGATTTCATATTTTTCAAAATTATAACACCATATCAAATTTCATATTAAACACACATCATGTATAGTGATTTTCACACTAGATGATGCTAACATAATATTAGAGTTTTCGCTGTTTATATCTTCTTGAAAGGGACATAATTTTGAAAAAAAAATATGAAATGTATTCATATTACTTATCACAAGAGTACATAAAATGCAAAAATGAAAATTAATTATATTGCAATTATAGAAGTCTCGGCTCAAACTCAAGCTTACTTTTATGACAATACAAGTAAATAAGTCTCGAGTTTACCAACACAATAACGGGTGGTTAGGTATTAATCAAAGCTTTCAAACGCAGTGTTTTCAATGAAATCTGTCATCATAATCGGTTAGAATTGACCGTCCGTTAAATTTGTTGGTGAACTCCATCCTTAGCAGCATACCCTTTTATGTTCACAACAACTACATAAGAGGCGTCGGTCGTCGTACTAGTATAGTATTATAATATCTGTGGTCGTCGTCACCGGCTTTTCGTTTGTCACGCAACGAGATCGCATCTGGCTACATACGCCTACTCAACGGGCACTCATACTTTTAAATGATTTCTTACAAAAGTTCCATCATGTAGAAATATACTTGCTGGAACTATAACGATAGTTATACATGTATCTATTAGTATTTGAGAGTATACTTAAGTTTTAGTTAGGATTATTTTATTCTGTCTATTAATTTAGTTTGCGTTTTAGTGTTAACTGTTAAGCAACGTCTAAAGAAAGATATACATTCTAATTCTAAAACCATCTTTTGGGGTTGAGTTGAGACTCTGGCTCCGTGGGGAACCAGGCCTTTCGCGTATTCAATATCCTTTCAGGGTGTCTGGTCTAAATAACGCGTGAACCAAGAGCTGGCTTTTATCTGGGTCATCGTATCGTCATTGTCATTCAGCGTGCATGCAGCTAGCATTTTGGGGATGCTTACGTGTGGTAGTGATCTGGATCAGTTATGCTATCCTTAGATTGATTGCAACGGTATTTATATGGATAGATTGTTTCATCTGTATAGGTATTTTGTATGTACTTAATAGGTACTTATGTTGTTGTAAATATTATATTATAATCGTCATTTTTGTGTTTTTTACCAATAAACTGGCAAGCCGCAGCGACTTGATAGTGAGGGCTACTACACCCCTGCATATATCTGAGCCATACCTACAGGACTACTTTGGCAACGGCCTGTATTGCATTATATTCAACCTTAAACGCTAAATCGGAATTTAATATGTGTAATTTGCTAGCTTTAATGATAAAATAGTTACCACACGGTACAATTCCTACTTAAGTATACCTGACCGTAATATCCTAAGAATTCCCGCAAGTCTCGATGATCACGTTTCAAGATATTACTTTACATAATTTACTATTGAACAAAATAAAACCAGAACAGATTATTTATAGATACTCGCTTCTGTCCCCAGTCTCACATACTGAATGAAAAGTAGTCTGTGTTTTTTTGGACATGAACTTCAAAGTCAAAGTCAAAGTCAATAGGTTTTTATTCATTGAAATCACAAGGATCATATAGAAACGTCAACTTAAAAACTATACGTGAATTTAAAATATTAAAGTGAATTTACGCCGGTTCCTCGCGCGCGACCAAGCATAGAAACTATAAACTTTTACAAATGTTCGGTTTCCGAAATAAACATTGAAACATCCATACTTTTGCCTTAGGAAGTAGGATTTAAGACATTAATATTGCTGTCAGAAAACAGCCCCAAAGTTTCAAAGTCCAGGGACAGTATAGCATTGTGGCGTATTCATGCTGTGTTACGCTAAACTCGCCCCCACTGAGCAATTTAAATGTCATAATCCCTTAAATAATTCAATTGTATGCAGCAGGGGTAGGAGCCAACGAAACCGTCAGATTTTACACAGAAACATCGGTAACATAATTTTCAGGAACAGCATTCATAGACCCTGGTTTATTTTTATTCATTATATTTATTTAACATACGAGTGAGTAGGTAGTAACCACATATTTTGATTTAGAAAATTTAATTTGAACTGGATGCAACGATATACAAATAATGGAGTAGGTAATATTATAAATAAATAATATTATAATTATTTTTCCGTATTGCGATCGACATAGATGATGGACATAATTTGTAGAAACTTGTAGATATACTTAGTAAATAAAAACCAAAGAGAGGTTATAGCCAAATAAAGGTCTAAACTTGATTTAAAAAACCTAGAATCACAGCCTAACATCTTACAAACTAATAGCGAACTAATAACTAGGAGCGATCTCCTCCAGGCAGATTTTCGTTAACCAAAAGATATTTTATTATAAATACTCATAAATTGACAGCCCAGATCAAAACGTTTTATCCAGAAAACAGCCAATACAAAAGATAATAGCTAGGTAATCTCTTAAACGGATTAAGTATAAGTAAACCTACCTTTCTTCGCCTTGAGACGTTTACTTTGAACCGTCGTCATCCCGTGCCCCGTAAATAGGGACCCAATATTTGGAGCCGGTTTCACAATTAACATTTACTTTATGTTATACAATTGCAAGTTACTGTCAAGAACTATGAAATATACATATATGTATATATTTAACAAATACACTAATTGCTGAGTCTACTTCTTATGTCGCATTTTAACCGAGATTGTTTTATTCGATAAATTGCAAGTCTTTTCTACAACGGGTTAGAATTGCAACGATTTGTTACATGTAACTAAGCTGCTGTAAGTAACAGCTCTGAAAAAAGCTCGACAAAAGACAGCTGTCGTCATTGTACAAAAGTATTTGCTTTTGTTCCTGAGGTGTCTATTCAAGCAGCGAAAGATAAAAATTACGAACTCCGAGGTGTTTTTATCAAAGACGAAAACAAAGGGTTGTTTAATGACGGTATTAGTGGAAAGTTCACGATAAATTCGGGGTCGTTAGGCGTTCTTTGTCGTCACTGTATTGTGCTATAAGTCAAATACTTATAAACCGTTCGTCAGATCCCTTTTCACTGGAAGTAATTCGATCAAAACTCTGTTATGTTTTATTTCACTACACAGAAAGGACCAATACAAAATAAAGGTGAACCTACTTTACTTAAAATTAATAATTCAATAGAGAAAACTACTTGGAAAAACGACCTGATACAGCAATATCACAAATGATCATGTCAATTAGGATCGTCTGAAAATTCACACCATTATATTCTGAAAATATTTAGCTATTGTTAAAACCTTTTGAAACTAATTTTGTTTCATATTTTTAAGCTTCGTATAGTTGCTTTCATCCAGTTAACTAAAACTAGGCACGTGCTATTCACTTGTTTGGTAAAATACATAGAAAGTTATTTAAAAACAATGTTGTGTACAAAAAAGCTATTGTTAGGGTAATACAAAAACATGGAATATTCCGAAACAGTGAGCGCTATCATACGAGTACGTTGACCGTATTGCCAAAATGTAACCTTTGTAGAGTAGTCTCACGGGTATCCGACTTTCCAAAGGATATTATGCTCATCTGGGTACCTTATTATCTTTTCGCCAACTCGGCACGCCTGTTTACCTAAACAAACATTTGCATAGGCTGGCTCGTTTCTTATTTCATAATTTCTGGTTCAAATACAAGAGACGAAGAATGAAATAAAAATGGTGAGTGCCTGAAACAATTTATTTATTTATCCATTTCGTGTACTTAGATATTTTTATAGAGCTTCGAAATTAGCAAATATGTATCAAATGTTACATCATATTAGTCTTTTCTTCGTTTCTAGAAAAAAAAACAATCTTAGCTCATTCGTTTTTTTTTACATGTCTAAGATGGTTTTGGGAACATTAACTATGCTTTCGTTTATAAAAAAATCCGCCATGGTTGGTAGCAACAACAGAATCTGCACTTAAGTTAGTACGAAAATAATTTGCATCTGTATACAATTTTAAAGTCAGAAGAGAACCGGCATGTAAAATTCAGCTGAACCTAAAAGTAAGTTGGTAACACCCAACTCAATCCATTAGCTAGCTGGTTATTACTTTGCCGGGTCTAACACACGACTGACGTTTGCCCTGCGCTTTGCCACAATGCAGAGCATTCCTGGGAGTTGGCCTTTTCTGATTTCATATTGCTCTTTTTATTAACTGAGGCAGTGTACACGAACCTACGGAAAGAAGTAGATTTCGAGCAGTAGGTATATGGCTGGTAGCCGAGAAGAGTGTTTTTAGAATCATTCGCCCATATCAATGTTATTCCGTAGAGCTAAATTCTGTTAGATAATAAATAGCAAGAAACAGTTTTACATTTAATCCCTTAATAACTGTAGGGGGGCTAGGTATATTTTGTAATTAAAATTCAATAAAATTCGACTGATACGTGTATTCACGAAAGACAGGAAGGGTGAAACAGAAAAACATGTAGGTAGGCACGAGAAATTAAACAAAAGATGGCGCGAAGATTTAAATCCTAAACATGCCCCCGCGCGTTGAAAGCTCGTCTTTCAACGGGAGACCTCCTCTTCTGGCAGCAACGGAACAATTTTGCTGAAGCTTCGCCACAAGACGCCATTTGCAGTTCTGATATCCGCGACGCGCCCTATGCCATCACTAGGACCAGGAATCACTGCTACGACACGTCCAAGCTTCCACTTTAGTGGTGGAGCGCCATCTTCCTTTAACAGGACGAGCGTATCATTCTTAAGGGAGTACTTGCAGGATCGCCATTTTACTCGCTGCTGGAGTTCAGCTACATACTCCTTACTCCACCGTGTCCAAAAATGCTGGCGTATCTGCGCGATGCGCTGGAAGCGTGTCAATCTGTTAATAGCATAGTCCTCGAAATTTCGTTCTGGTAGGGCAGTGAGAGGGCGGCCGATGAGAAAGTGGCCGGGCGTAAGAGGCGTCAAGTCTTCTGGGTCCGACGACAATGGAGAGAGTGGCCGAGAGTTCAATATCGCCTCGATTTGCACCAACGTTGTAGTGAGCTCCTCGAACGTTAAATTACAATTTCCCAGCACTCTTTTTAAATGATATTTGGTCGACTTGACACCAGCCTCCCAGAGGCCACCGAAATTAGGACTGAATGCCGGTATGAAATGGAAATTCAGGCTTTCCTGAGCTAAATCCGCAGCCAGAGAGTCACAATTACTCTTCAAAAACTTAGATATATCATTATATGCGCCAACAAATGAGGTACCGTTATCTGAAAAAATATGAGAGGGTTTTCCTCTGCGTGACATAAATCTGCGTAATGCTAGAAGGTAATTGTTGCTTGTTAAGTCACCCACTAACTCCAGATGTACCGCTTTGGTTGTAAAGCATACGAAAATAGCAATATATGACTTAATGAGTCTACAACCTCGACCGGTGCGACTAGCGACAGCCACTGGGCCCGCATAGTCCACGCCTACACTTTCAAATGGGTATCCACCTGGTTGAAGTCGCTGCTGTGGTAAGTTACCCATCAGTGGGTTAAATACTCTACCCTTCATGCGATTGCAGCGCACGCATTGACGAAAACATTTCTTTGCTAAATTGCGACCACCTATCGGCCAATAAGTTTCCCTAATTGAAGCCAATAAATGCTGAGGGCCGGCATGCATCAATCTTTTGTGTTCATACTCAAACAATAACTTCCTAACTTGATGTGTGGACTGTAAAATAATAGGGTGCTTTTTCTCAAACTTAAAATCTGAATTATCTAATCGACCTCCAACGCGAATCAATTTTTTATCATCTAAATAAATATTAAATTTAATCAGAGGGCTTTTACTAGGCAAATCATGTTTTTTAAGCAATAAATTATATTCAGGGAATGATTGAAGTTGCGATTGTCTCATTATTAAAATTAAAGCATTGTCTAGTTCGTCAGTATTTAAATAATTAGTTTCATGCTTTATCCCTTTCTTTAAATTATTTACAAACCTTAGCACATAGGCTACGGTACGTTGAAGCCTTGACAAATTTGAAAAGCGACTGAAATCTATAAGTTCGCGTTGAGTAGAATTATTTACATGTAATGAAACTTCATTTCGAGTTTCAGGCAACTTTTCGACAGTACTTGGAGTTGCAGGCCAGTGCGAGGGATCGCGTTTCAAATAATCTGGACCATGCCACCACAAATTGAGAGACTGAAGAGAGCTAAAACTGACGCCGCGCGATATTAAATCCGCGGGATTCTCGTCAGTCGGAACGTGTCTCCAAGTACAGCTGCCAGTTTTTTCTAGAATTTCAGCTATACGATTACGCACGAATGGTTGTAGCTTAGAAGGTAACATTTTAAGCCAACCTAAAACAATCATAGAGTCTGTCCAAAAAATAACATGCTTGATCTGAACTCGCAGTGCAGTGATTGCTTTCTCATACAAACGAGCACCAATCAAAGCACCGCAGAGCTCGAGTCGTGGTATTGTTGTGGGCTTGATAGGAGCGACTCGGCTCTTAGCAAGCAGCAAGCTGACTGAGACCTCACCTTGGTAGTCGATACTACGCACATAAATACAAGCGCCGTACGCACGCTCTGACGCATCGGTGAAAATGTGCAATTCCAGATGGGAATAAGAGTCGCAGATGACACGTCGTTGTATACGTAGGCTGTTCAGACTCGGTAGACTATCGACCACCTCAACCCAGACCCGGTTTATCTCAGGTGGCAACTCCTCATCCCAAGACAGGCGCTGTAGCCATAGTTTCTGTAATATAATTTTCATAAGGATGACACAAGGTGATAATAACCCTAAGGGATCGAAGATCTGGGCAATCACGGAAAGAATATCACGCTTTGTATTTCCTTTGACTATGGTAGGACTGATGGGAAAAGAAAATTGATCTGAAACTGGATGCCACCCAAGGCCTAACGTCTTACTTGATTCAGAATCTCCGATTTTTAGTTCCGGTGATAACTGATCGGGTTCTGGCAATAATTGAGGCTCATTGGACTTCCATTTCCTAAGAGCATACAAGCTGAGGCGAGCTCGGCCGTAACCTGCTCACGTATGTGCAAAACTTCGCTCAGTTCATCCCCACCACTCAGAAAATCATCGACGTAAAAATCATGGATTATAATATCACTAATTTTAGGGTCCTTGCAGTCTAAACCTACCTGTTTTAGGCATCTAGTAGCAATATAGGGTGCACTTGCTGTACCGTAACTCACACGATTTAATACGTAACATTTTAGGGCAGAATCAGGCTGATTTTGGTCACGCCAAATGATTTGTTGCAGAGGCCTATCAACAAATTTTACTTCTATACATCTGTACATTTTTTCAACATCTGCAACAATAACATATTTATGCTGCCTAAACCGTAGAAGTATCGACAGTAGGTCGTCCTGAACCGTGGGTCCAATCATTTGAATCTGATTGAATGAAACTCCCGAACTAGTAGGACTACTCGCATTGAACACGACCCGTAGCTTGGTCGTCGTACTACTCTCACGAAGAACGCCGTGATGTGGGATGAAGTAATGAGGCACGGACGTAATCGGTTTACATTCGGTCATGTGACCTAATGATTCATATTCGGACATGAAATCCTTATACATTTTACTAAATGAATCATTACCTTTTAGTCTGCGCTCTAAAGATAACAAGTAATGCTTAGCTCGTTGATAAGAATCGCCTAACACGCTTGGTGTTTGTTTTAATGGGATTCTAACGCAGAAACGTCCATCTGCGAGACGAGTTGTATTTTTTACGAAATGTTCTTCACATTGTTTCTCCTCTGGAAAATAATGAGATGACTGAGGGCTAACTTCTTCAAGCTGCCAAAAACGCATTAATTGGTTTTGGATGTCATCATCAGAACGGTGGGAAGTCATATCAACATGGGTAAAATTACATTTAATTAGTGGCAAAGTAGATACGCGGCCGCTACTTACAGGACCGGAAACTATCCAACCTAGTCTAGTTTCATAAAGTATCGGCTTTCCATCTCCCAATTTAATATTTTGCGAACCTAAAATGTCCCAAAAAATATCAGCGCCAATAATCAAATCAACGGCGGCGGGCGAATAAAACTGAGGGTCCGCTAAACAAATATCTGAAGGAATACATAAACTTTTAACATCAACCTGACACCCGGGAACATTATCAGTAATCGACGGCAGAATAAAACAACTTAGATAAGTTGAAAAGCTTTCACATAACGACTTGATTGGCAAACGACACATTCGACTAATTCTTGATGTTTTATTATTTATACCTACAACAGTCCTATCGGTGCAATCAGCTGGCAAGTTCAATTGTTTTAGTAGCCGTTCGGTCATTAGACATGAAGTACTACCGCTGTCCAGAATGGCACGGGCAATGACCTCGCGATTATTGCTATCTTGCAACTTAACTAATGCAGTCGATAATAAAACATCACACTGATCTGATGTCTCACATGTAGTGGAGATGCTCCCCGTAAGTGCGACGCTCGAATTCTGTGAATGTGTGAGAATAGGCATCGAGTTATTCGTGTGGCTGCTGTTATCGCAATCAGCTGTAGTAGCTATAGGTAAGGACGTAGACACCTGTTTTGTCGCAAACTCGTTGACGTGAATGAGTGTATGATGTTTACGCTTGCATAATTTACAACCAGGCCTTTTACACGAATTAGCGTAATGTCCACTTCGGAAGCAATTAAAACATATTTTATAAGTAGGCAATAACTTATATCGCGCATCACTACTTAGAGCAAGAAACTTTGGACAATTATTTAAATAATGATCATCATTACAGCTAGGACATGGTTTCATTGATGTTGAAGTCGAATTATTTTTATTATTACTACTCTGATAAGAAACCATAGCCTTTATTTTTGTCGCACTTTTGCCACTTATCATCACTTTATTTTGTGACAATTCAATCGTCTCAATTAAATCTGCACGATTTCGCATAAATCCTAGAAAGGCATCGAGACTAATCGGCTTATCTTTAGACAAAGTACCTTTATGTTCTTCCCACTCACGAAATGTTGTCGAGTCTAATTTCTGCGTAACGATATAAATCAAAAGAGTATCCCAGTGTTCAACCTGTTCTCCTAATGATTTTAATGCACGTAAATTCTTATTCAGTTGATCTATTACACGTTTTAGTATAACGGACGACTCTTTTGTGACCGGCTCGATGTTGAACAAGGCAGCAACATGATTTTGTATCAACAACCGTTTATTGTCGAACCGCTCACATAAAAGTTTCCATGCTACCGAATAATTATTCGCAGAAAACTCAATGGATTGAATTACCACAGCAGCCGAACCTTCTAATGACGCCCTCAAGTAATGGAATTTGTTAATTTCATCTATGCTATCATTGTTGTCAATTAAACTTGAGAAAGTGTCATGAAACTCCAACCAACTTTCGTAGGAACCTCCAAATTTCGGCAACTGAATAGTGGGCAACTTAACAAGCTTCTGATTAGAACGTGAACTTAATGCACTTTCTACCTTTTCGTGATCCTTCATGAAGGTTTCTAACATTCCTTGAGCATCGGCAAGTAACCGATAATACTGTCTTTCAAATTCAGTTCGTTCACCTATTTGTATGTCATTGCTATCATAACTACACTCGATTTTTAACTGTACTTCATCGTATTGTTCATATAAAGATTCGATCTTACCGATACGCAATTGTAACTCCCTGGCGTCCAAGGAACTGAGCGAGGATGCCTTCAAAGTTGACAAATGAGTCGCGAACGCAGTGATGCGACCTTTAATACTTCCACGCTTTTTAATTAGCTCTTTTTCGTCCTTATCGGTCATTCTGGGAGCCTGGTACGGTCTACCTGGAATTGATACAGGTAAAACGTTTACTTAGGTACTTAGGACTATTCGCAAAGTACTTAGAAACTACTGATGGAACAACATCGAGATTACCTACTCTCAAATACCTATATGTTTAGTTATGGTAAATTTAGCGTATTTGTAATTTAAAGTGACAAAACAAAGTGAGTGCTTCTAAAACTGATTTTATGTTTACAATACAATGAATTTACACGGAAAATTAGTAACAAGTTAACAAAAACTACTACGTGGACAGCGTGACAGTACCTACCTAAATTTAACAATGATGAACCTAGTGAGGATGTTCAAAAACACTAATGATAAATTGGTTGAATTGAATGTTAATCAAATTAGCTCAACTTAATTATTGGCATACATACATTAAGATTTAATTAACTGAGTAACCAAAATTTATCTTGAATGCACTCAACAAAGGAACAATGGTAGGCGTCTGACCGCTATTTTACAAATATTACAAGATTACATATAAGTTGTAGATCAAATGTTACTAACCTTTTTATAACGTCAAACTATACCTAATTATACCTGATTAGAGTGTTGGGTTCAAAATAAACTTCACTTTTTCCACTTTTTAACAATTTTCATAGCTGGACTTTGAACTCGATCGACCACTCTTTGTGACGCGCAATCCCGTTGCATTTATTTGCGCTCCACAGCTTCAAATATGATGGAAACTTCTTTCCCAAATGAAATATAGGCTGGTAATTATATCCGGCGTAGATCCAGGGCCATGTAGGGGGGCTAGGTATATTTTGTAATTAAAATTCAATAAAATTCGACTGATACGTGTATTCACGAAAGACAGGAAGGGTGAAACAGAAAAACATGTAGGTAGGCACGATAAATTAAACAAAAGATGGCGCGAAGATTTAAATCCTAAACAATAACACTAATTAGTACAAAAACGTGTTCGATTCTAATCTAGATTATAATGAATCCTTTATTTATGCAACGGTTTGGGAACGATTGGATTTCCGCACAGATGGCTGTGGATTGGTAATTTCGTGGCGGGTGTAACCAAACAATCCTGATAGGAACCCATTCAATTACCGCTGCATCCACATTGTCCAGAGATTGCACGTCACACCTCCATAGATCAATAGAGTAAGTAAATCGATAGGCTTTATGATGTAGGTTGAAAGGAACCACTCAACTAAGTGGCCATCAAGCCATCTATAAAATTCTGATAATGTTGACTATCGCCATGGCGTTATACCGCATACCTAAATGCGTCTCAATTTTAGAGTTCCGAGGACGACTAGCGAACGGTACCCTCATTCCATTTCATTTATTAATTGCTCTCATGCACATAGTGCATAGTTTGTTTAGGTCTTAAGTAAAACATTAAATAGGCAGGTAGGTACATGAGCCCTGTAAGGGCGCTGCAACGTGCTCATAATTATTTCATGTCCGTGTGTCTGTCTGTCTGTGTGTTACACACCCTAACTTTAAAAAAAATTGAAATTTGATACATGCAACTTAGACGAACTCGGTGGCGCGGCGGGTTAGTTGCTGGCTAAGACGCAAGGAATGTGAGTTCGATTCTCGCTGCGGAGCAAATGTTTTCATGTTCTGCATATATTTGTTCTGGATCTGGGTATTGTGGTATAATACTCGTAGTTCCTGATACCCACGACACATGGAATATTAGTGTGGGGTCTGGACTATGTATGGACTATGTCGTTCGATTGGCACTACACTAAATCTGAATGAAGGATCATCAAAAAATAATCAAGCAGAGTTTGTAATCTGATTCTTCTATGCTTGGTCGCGCGCGAGGTATCGGCGTAAATTCACATTCATATTTTGAATTCACGTAGTTTTTAAGTTGGCGTTTCTATATGATACTTGTGATTTTTAATGAAAAAAAAATCTATTGACTTTGACTTTGATGTGACTGTTAGATGTTTATTTATTTATTAAAATCTTCGGAACCCTAATATAGCATTCCTCTGCTCGTATTGAATAATACAATTATATCTACTTTTTGACAAAAGCGAATAACTGTCCTCATTTCTTTTAGTCTCAAAGCCACCAGTCAAGCCAAGACTATAAGGCTGCGGCTGCACTGCTGTCGCCTAGCTTATAGCGTGTAAGGAACTGAGTTAGTGAGTAATCTATACGATTCTAATCTAATCTATCGAGATAAAACTATGTGGAATGCTCTTCCCCACTCTGTCCGCGCCAGTCCATCGCTGAGCATCTTCAAACTTAGAGTTAAAGAGTACTACCTCTCCTTGTGAATATTGAATATGTATATATTGTATGTATGTATAATTTGAGTTATTTATATATATATATATATATATACATAAATATATATATATATATATATATATATATATATATTTATGTATTTGTATATATTTATACTATGTACCTATTTATGTATTATATTATATGAAAATGTGTGCTATTATTGTATATTTTTTCCCCATTTGTGTACACGTACCCACCGCTATTTATCAGCTGTCCCTATCCTCAAAGGTTTGCTGGAAGAAAACTCTTGTTAGGGTTAAGCTCGCCTTTGTACATGTCCTATATGTAAGTCTTTTGTCTGTATTATCTGTGTGTACAATAAAGAATAAGAATAAAACGAGACAACATACGCCAAGCGACTGGCGAGGGCACCATGCGCATATTGCGACTGTTTCCATACATTTACATGCGTTTGTTTTCCTTAGACGTCTCACGGAAGTATCCAACAATTCAGCCGCGGTCTTACAATACCTATTACCTATTATATCAAAGTGCAGAGAACCATTATTAGTAATATTAGTAGAGTAAATTCTACTAATATTATAAATGCGAAAATTTAGATGTTTGTTGCTTATAATGTCTTTAACGGCTGAACTGATGTGGACGAAATTTCGAACGGGTGTAGTGTGTGAGCTAGAATAGAATACTCATATGCTACTTTTTATCTGATTCCCACGCGGACAAAGCCGTGGGCAGAGTCTAGTTCAAACGAATTAGGTATAATTCGCAACAAATAAGCATATTAACGATTCACCTTATTTTATGAAACTCCCAATAAGGTTCAGTTACTAGAAAACCAATTTCTAGCCGTTACGATTTATAAGCAAGAAAGATTGAAGCATCCTAACTCTTTTATTTATTATTTAGTATCTAGAGATGTGATTGTGAATTTGTAATAAATAAATAAACATTATTATTTATTTATAAGATACAGATAATAGGCCAGACCACTAAGAGCTTTAACTATCTGTTTTATCGACAGCTATGTAGCCCCGCAAGCAATGGATTACTCTAACTTGAGCTTCTCAGATACCTATTGAATTGAAGAAGTAAATACACCAGAGCTTTAAATTTTTAAATTATCATTTTACTTAGTTGACGAACTGATATTAAATCATTAAACCCATAATTGGGATTTATTCCGCAAATATCTACTAATGGTATGGATGAATGGCGTTATCCGATGACGGAAGGGGAGCTTTCCGTCATCGGATAACTGATGGGCCGATGAGATCGTGTAGACATCATAAGATCGTCATGATTGTCATAGCACTCTTAGCAATAATGCTGCCTTTATTAGTATTTTATGTTTAGTCAGTAAAAAAAATATGAAATTATAAAATAAGTTTTAAGTATCGAACCGAAAAGAGGCAATTTGTCCAAGAAAACAAGGTTTTTTTTTAACAAATAAAACTTTTTTTTTCTAGTTTTAAACTGTCTATTACGCAGTCAAATCCGTTGTTTTGTTTCCGGACCCAAGTCTGAGGTTAAACGAACAAAATGTTTGACACTAAACTCTCAAGCTTATACACATCCCATTGCAATACGCAGGCATACACATTGCCACGTCAGCGCTCACGGTCTATAGGCTATACATAATGCTATGATAAAACTAGCACATGTAAATGAGACTGATATTTCCGAAGCAGACATTCTCCGTCGACCCATCAAGCTACGACGCTACATCACGACCTACATCGCGGAAAATAACAGAAAACAGTTTAGGTACCTCCCTCACACGCAGTCAAACTTGATTTCAAAATTAAAACAGCTGCAACTTTATAAAGTTCTTATTTATTTTCCCCATTTACACTCGAAGTACTATAAACATTTTACCACTAAAAGAACGATCGCGTAGCAAGCCTTTGAGCGTCCACAAATATTTATGAATTATGAAACTTTCGGCAGTTGATACGGGCGAAAGCGTACTTTTTATTTCCTATTTAAATAATATTTATCAAAGCTCAACCCTCTTTTGGCGACCCTCAGCAACACACAGCATATTATGTAGTATGATGCAGTAAAAATACAACATAGTTATTTCAATTCAAAGCTGTTAATCGTTTATATGAAAAACATAAAGCCATAGTTCGCTAAGGTAGACCTAAGTAGTAAATGAAAACAGCGACGACTAGTGGTTGCCGTTGCAAATCAAATTACAACTTTTACATTACGCTGTTTCCTAGATTCATTCAACACATAAACTTGTGAGGCCTTTTGCACTTAAAACTTCCCCGGGGGAAAATTGTGCGGTCACATTATATCGCTGAACGAATTGTTATTGTTTCTGAAGGGAACTTTAACCGCTGTGGATTACATTCAACCGAAGTGGCTCGGTTCTGTCGGCACGGTACGGCAAACTGAGAGCCTGTCTTGTATAGAACAGATGGTTTGACCTATTGGAATATAATTTAGATTTCTGAAACTAGAGACTAAAATGTGATCTCAAAGACAAAGTTGGTGATCGGGATAATATATTAGGAAGATATGTTTTCATTTTCTAGTTAGGAAATCTTTAATATATGTACTCAGGTACAAAATCATGCTCTTCCTATTTATTGAATATTCAGGCCGTTACCTGATACAAAAACACGATGAAGGCTCCCTCGCATAGCTGCGTTAACGCAGTGCGTTATAACGGTCGATATTATCTAAATGGGATTTTGCACCCTACTTCCTACTTCTATCACGGCGTTATTATCGCAACAATGTGTGAGATTGTATGCGTCATAATAAAAATGTACGAAAACAGATATGGTAAGAACGCATTACCTACGTTATACATAACGCGGCTATGAGGGTCCTTTATTGGTCGGATAGTGGATTGTGATTGATTGGTAAAAATACCAATAAATCACAATCCTTCGTTTATGAGCAAGTAAAATCGGTGATCCGTTATTTTATACAAATTGTATAGTATACAGCGTAGTTTTTATCCTAGGTAGGCAAGGACTTTTATCATCAATTTTAATTTCAAATTTATTCAAGTCATAAATTATTCATCCAAGTCATAAAATATACCCAAGCAGTAGGTGCTTTAAGCTAATTCGAAAGATAAGCTCGTGATACACATCCCGTGTAACTATGTTTCTTTTCACACGAGGGAATTCAAAACAACCATTAATGTTACTCCGGGTATCATGAATATTCCATCGGAAACCCCTTTTAAGAGATAAAGTCCAGTGAACCCTTTAAAAAAATATTCATTAATAATTAATGCGCTAGATTTTCAAAATATTTCGCAAGGACATTTAAGCAAATGGCGACAATTCTGCGTAGGTAGCTACTCTTTAAAAAACTTTCCCTCTGTAAATAGATAAGCTCAGATTTCTTTCCTTGAGATCATCTTACGGAAAACAAAAGAAAGCCAAAAGTGGGAAATAAAACGTGAGCCTTTATAGAAGTTGTGGAAACGGAAAGTTTTCCAATTGATAATAATTTCCATTGTGGTGCAACACAAAGGGAACAGGAAAGTATGAAAATCTGAAATAAATTCTTAATTTAAGAGCTGACTGAACGCTATCTGAAAGGAAAGTCGGGATTAGAAGAACAAAGACTACGGCCCTCTCACTGGAGCTTAATTTTTTGTTGACTTCTGTTTGGCTCTTTGCCGTTCGCATAAATTGGACTCTCAAAGTTTATGGCCGAAGCGATCTCGATTAATTGTGTGAAACCACTGAACTTTTACATTTATTATCCGGACATTCTAATAGTCATTAGGTAAACCACTTTTGACTAATATCTAGCAAATAAATTCTTAATAAGTAAGGACTGCCCTACTTATTACATAGGTACCTTAAGTAAATGAAAGCATATTTGCCCAAATAAAGAACAAAGAAACCAGGAATATCACTAGCATTTCTGAACAAATGCTTATGAAGCGTACCCGGTAAAGTAATAAGTAATGGGAAGTTTCAATCTCTATTTCCTGCTGCGAAGTCACTGCAGAAAAACGCTAGTAGAAAGTTGCACGTAGAAAAAGCACGCCCGTCGCGAGGTTTGTCATAAAAACGTAATGTAAGTGTGAAGTAAGTTTGTATGTTGTTTTGAGTTTTTGGAGTGCATAGTACGGAAGCAGTAGTTGTAATAAATCCTTGTTTCGTGTTCGCTGGCCGACACCAGGCGCCCGATTACATTCCGATTCCAAATGTATGATACGGCTACTCCGGGATCAGCCGGCAATAAATACACGCAATTACCGCGCCCATAACTAATGTTCATGGTAATATTCGCAATCAATGTACCACTTTGCAATTGTTATGTTTTAACTACGAAGCAAACTATACGAAAGTATGGCGTAGCTTCGTAGTGAATAAATTATCAACGTATTTAACACTGTGATATCGTGGATTTTGCTATAATTTTAGGATATATTATGGCTGTACCACGTACTTTACTGTTGTGAGACATCAGGATCTTTGAGTGCGGCCGCGGACGGTGATCATGAGCAATGAAGTCTAAACGGCCAACGAAACATCAGCAGGAATGTTAGTACAACACTTTACTATTGTAAAGTACGTTATATGGTCGTCGTAATCGTCGAGACATGTAATGCAATGTCGAATTTTATAAAGTCCATCACTGGACATCTATCGGTTAATCGATACTGCATCAAACTTCACCATACTAGTAAAAAATCTATCCGTTGGCGTAGCATCCTTCACTGTCTAGCCCTCTACAACGCATTTGCGACCCGTAGCAGTGTTCTACATGAAATTCTATGTCAACCAGACTTCCATACCATAGGGTCAGATAAATAGAAACATTACATTACACATAAGGCCGGACACAACCAGTGTATGGTTCCTGTATTCAATTAATCCGACACAGTCAGACTCGCACCTAATTTGTAAACAAACGGAAGCCCGGCCAGTTCGGTCATCTTCATAATTTACTACCATGCAAATTACACTTCCGTCCTGCGCACTACTGGTTATATCTACATATATCGGTACCTATACCTTTCACGTCAGATCCCTTTCGGGGTAGGACTCGAGAGAATGTTATTTTACGTTAGAGTAACATAAAACGAAGTGGTTTGTCCATAAATATTTCAAAAACGATGTGATATTTATTGTATGAACATAAATTAGTAGATACCTAAGGGTTTTATATTCTCAACTTGTCTATAATCTACTTGTAAATAAGTATGCACCTACGTTTTTTTATGCTCACTAGCTACTTATTGCTCACCTTAAGAATGTTTTACCTACAGTTCTACCTAGTCATATTTTTTACGAAATACCTACGTATGAAAAACTACAAAGTTCTAGCCTCCAAAAATGACCAACATCAGTTGCCTGAATAATTTTCGACATTTCAACTATTCTACATGATATGCTGACACTTCCACGTGAGTTCTAAGCTTATTTAGAGCTCTAGATTTTAGTGATGTTACTGACCTATAAAAAAACTAAAAGTTCGCGCCATCAAGAATAAATATCGAACTAACAGGAACTACAGAACTCATTTACAGCGTGTAATTTTTTCTAATTATTTTGATTTTTAATAATGTTTGTATGATCTGCAAATATTTGTTTCGGTTCTGGGTGTTTTCTATGTATAATGTGTATGTTTTTACAAAAAAAATCACATAAGTATATCAGACATGTAGTTCCCATAATACCTCTGCTTAGTTTGGAGCTAGATTGGTGTGAAAAATGTCCAGCAATAAAAATGAAATATTTTCTATTAAGTATATATGTCAGTTGGTAATAGAACCTGTCACTAAGAAGTATTATGAACTGTAGAACTCAACTGTATGCGAAAACAATGCACTTTTTTATCTGCTGGGAAATGATCTGATATATGTTTACTGACAAACGCGGATGGAGCACGTTGCGATCACTCACCCTCGTGAAGATTGGTGAGTAAATTTTTTGGCTTTATTTAGGCCAAGTTCACATTACTAGCCTCAATGCGCAGTAATGTGCAGGAACGGTTATGGACGCATTTCATTTCGAGCATCTGTTTCGGCATTGTTTCCTCTTTATTTCGGTCAAGTTCACATCACTAGCTACAATGTGCGGTAGCTGCGGTTGTATGCACGTTTTGCGAAAATTATATTTTCTCGGTATTCCGAGCGTGTGAAGTGGTCAGAATTATCTCACCCACCGATGAGGGCGATGTGAGTTCTTTACTGCTTACACAGAGGAACGCCATGAATGCTATTTACCTACCTTCGATCAACAAAACTTTTTATACAACATTTTATACTTTTATAAGATCAGTAAAACGCCCTGCGACTTCGTCTGCGTTCAGTTTTTTAGTCACTCGAGTCTTTTGACTCGCGTCCGAAAGGTCGCTACCTACGCGAGCGCACGAGTTGAGAGGCGAATGACTAGGCGAGTGACGAACGATGCATCTTTTGCAACAGATTACCTAGTAAGTAATAACATTCGTCAATAGCCTCGCCACACATAAAGTAAATGCGCTTAATATTTTAGCAACAGGTATTTTAGTGGTAACTTTGGCATTTTTATCAAAGAAAATTCTGTCGTCGTCTTTTGGTAACAATAAGATTTATGGTAACATGATAAATAATAACATATGTTTTCCTACTGGCAAAAAAACTGATTTGCTTAAAAAACAAACGAAATGGGGACTTGTAATATTTATTGGGCGAATGTGAAATTTTAGCTAAAGATAAAAAGATTTCAAGCAACGTGTTGACATTTGCTATCAAAGCTCTAAACTATTCGTAATTCTCTCTCTGACCGTAACCAAGTAATTAAAATTTTACAAAGAGAAAGTATTAGTCGTTGAAAAGGTTTTATTTTCTTTACTGTAATCAACAAAAATACTTTAGCTGACGGTGACTTTTCTTTTTCGATTTGCGAGAATTGGAATTTAATCTGCAAATATTTTATTAAAGAAACGGTTTTATATTTTTTGTTGACCAAGGATATTGTATAGGCACTAATCGTTTAGGGTTCCGGTGCCCTAACAAAATTGTGTTTACTTTTGGCAAAATTTTAAATACCACTTTTAGCCTATTTTGTCCAGCATTATTAGTATTATTAATATTTATTTATTAATTTTCTCAAACAAAAGTAACTAATTAACACACTTGTTTCTTGTAACACGTTCAGCTAGGTAGGAAGTTAGGTAGTCTATTAGATTGAAAATCACCTGGCTAGCGTTTATAGAAAGCTTTTAAAGCAGAATTACCACTCCAGTATGATCACATTTCCATATAATCGCTATTGAACGATCAAAGCCCGATGCTACCAGCTGTTACGTTTTCTCATTTCCTACCTAGAGTGCCTAGAACATATTATTATCAGTTACGAGAATTAAGCTTCATCTATGTTAATGCGTCTTTTGATTTATTACCATAACATTATTCTGGCTATAGATACAAAATACGCGGAAGGATGTAAGCGATTTCGTTCGTCTAACCCGTTGCGTCAAGTTTCTCAGTCGACAACTCTCTAAAGGTTGATATGATATAAGACGTATTCTATCCATATTCCTGTCATGTTGCGGTCTTCATAATATTGAGTTCACGGGTGCAATAGGTAAATGTAGGTATATCAGTGGAGATAGGTGCCCGATGGCCAAAGTAAACTCTCCCGTGTGTTTGCTTTTAATTAACCATCGGGTCAACACACAGCTTTGACCATACACTTTTCATGAAACGATTCTGCTCTTACCATAGTGATGTTTGTGCAACATAGATGTAATTGATAGTTTTATAGCCAATTATTTTACCTCTAGGTTTTGCGGCTTAGCTACAAGCTACCAACGGAACCTACAAGTGGCGGATACGTGATAATTGAACAGCCATCATGCGCTGCAAATATAGGTTTTGCAAAATCAGTCCCTTCCACACCCTCAATGTGGTAGGGTATATGTTAGCAGGTTTTCACCTCGTCACAAAAAAGACATGCAATATATGCCAGGTAACCGTAATACTGCACCGCACAAGACATACTGTTAAAAAACCACGAGTCTCTTTCTTATAAACACACAAAAATACTTACCTAAAACTAAGTAGATTGTTGAATTGTAGAATTGTTGTACCTGTACAACAATTTACTAAGTGTACACTTCCTTATGTTCATAATCATAATACTTTCAAAAGTTACAAAAACATGGTTTTCGGACGGTCCAACGCATAAATTGTAGTTTTTGGGTCCAACTTTTCCTCGTCGATAAATGGACAAGAATAGATTTCCTTTGTTCATACTAAAACCTATTAAAGCGTTTCCTATGAAAGCAATATTTCTTACATTACGGTGAACGTTACTTCATTTTAATATCGAACTTAATACCCTATGGACAAGACCAACCACGAAGTGGTCGGTCGCGCGATCTCTCTCCGCATTACGAGCAGCGAAGTTTCCAGCGAAAAAGTTAAATGGTCTGGAATGAAGCATCGGTAATAGAAAATGGACGACAATCCTCATTTCCTTGTTCGTTATTCAGATCCGATATGGTCCGCTGTCTTTGTGCAAGTTTTTGCCTAATGACTCTGGAAATTGAAACTCAGAACGAGATCTAGGTTTAAGATAAGTATCCTACCTATATCTGGGTTAGCTATGTAAGGTTTTCGTCGTCAAATTGATTACTTCACCTACGCAGCGCACCTGAAGCCGGAAATTGACATTTTCTAAAGCGTTTGCAAATGAAGGCACAGGTACGTACCTACACATCAAAATTACTTTCCTAAGGCTTTGTTACATCTACATTCCTCATGAATTTCACCGAGAAATCCACTGCCACCCGCCCAAAAAAATGATACACATTAATGAAACGTTTCGCTTTCACGCTATTTGCTTAGCACTCGATCGTTCCAATAAAGGAATCGCTAAGGAATTTGATAGATACCTATTCATAATGCAAAGAAGGGAATCACAATCAGATTTTCATTGGAGATCCCGCCGACTGTCGGGGGAGAAATGAATACTTATTGCGAAAATGAAGCGAGCCATTAATGAACGCCGACTCTGGTGAACCGGTCGCCTCGATTTAATTCACGTCGGAAAATATTCAATAAGCGCCCCGAGCCGCGGGGTAATGGCAAACAAGCGAAATCAAATGAAGGATAAAAATTGCATCGACTGGAAAAATATGAATCTATCAAAGAGATAGTCGCCTTTATTTGCATTTAGAGGTAGTAACTTCACGCGATCTGTCCCCCGGACGAGTGATGACCTCGCGTTCATTTCACAGCGCTCTTTTTATAGGGTTGCGGATAATGGATCTCAAACCTTTTATAATACTGAAACGTTTGTGGCGTAGCTTGCCTTTATATGCCAACCATTAGCGTACATATTCTAACGATTATAAGTAGTGCGTGAAAGGATAACAGCGAAAAACCTTGTTTAGAGGATCAGAGGATTGTTAAGAGATCCAATCAAGTTTGCACAAAACAAGTTTATTAGGTTTTTTCTGATATTTTTCATTAAATGGTTTGTGCCCTAAACAACTTTAAGCCATAATAGTTATCGAGATCTAAGTTCGGTTAACACCACCAAATCAGCGTTGGTGGCCTCTTAAGCTACTTTAAGAATTAGCAACTGTGGGAAGTCTGATGAACTGTGGCTTGCAACTAAGCGCTGTGCTGACGGCACGTTAACCCGTCGGTTAAAACAGTCGTTAAGCCAAGTCGAAACCGCAATAGGGGGCACTAGCTCTATGAACTTATTTAAGATTTATCTTTTGAATGAAATATCGAAAGCGAGATTGTTCGCTTCGTCTTTCTTATACACCACGCATTCACAATAAGGAACAATCTATTATGTTCTATTATTAATGCTCCCAGCACGAAAGGGAACGTTTTTCTTTATACCGATCGAATTCTGCGTAAAGCTTACACACACTCAACTAAAGCTTTTTAAGCATTATTAGTGTTACGTTTCACCAGCCAATATATATTTGTATATTGTGTATATTTGTGATTAGTCTGTATTTTGTTTGTTTGTTTTTTATGTGACTTGTGTGGTGTATCCTACTTTCTACTACGATCTTTGAAACGTCTGAACGTTCGTGACTTAGATTACTTTTGACCACGGTTATTTGGTAGGTACCACGCGGGCGAAGCCGAGGGCAGAGGCTAGTCTACAATTATTAAAGCTCGAGTTCACCAACAAAATAAAAGGACGGTCAAGTCTAACCATTGATTATGATGAATCAATACATTCCTATGAAAACATGTGTCAAAAAGCTTGATTAGGACCTAATCACCCGTTATTGTGTTGGTGTAAGCGTATTATATTTATCTATCATGCGAGTTTATATTCTTGCGATCACGATTAAATAATAAAAGGCATCTGTCTTAAAACATATCTTTTAATGCTTTAACAACACAAATATTATATAACAAATTACTCTGTAACTTAGACCACGCCTGCGTCGCCGTTTCTTCGACCGAGGCTAAGGTGTTTCTTAGATCTTCATTGTGGGCTATCACTTTCGTATGCGTCTTTAAAAATATGCTCAGATACGATTGGGCTAGTTCGAAATCTCTATTACTCTTGAGCATTACCTCCAACATTAGGAGGAACTGTTTCATGACTTTTTCAGAGCCTCCTACTTCGGGTGCCATACTCGATACCTCAGCTTCAATCGCAGCGGGCGCGAGAGTTTTTAATTTTTGTATGCAGTCGTCGAAACTTTCCTCTGAATCACATTCTACAAGTTTCTTTGCAAATACTGTGAGGGTTGAAAGCTCATCCGGTATTAACATTTTTGTTTCACCTCCCACTTTGTCTTTATCTAAGTCGAACGCTAATTCAAGGCTAGGGATGGTTGGGAGGAAGAACGGTGCAGATTTAGGAACGGTTACGGGCGTTTTTGGTTTGTTCCGTTTTTTAACGATGTCCAAGTTGAGTAGGTTAAGCCACCTTGAGGCGGGTTGGTCGGATAGTGTGATTAGTTCTTGACTGATTTGTTCGGGCGATTTGTACTCTGGCTCCTCGCCTAAATCTACGATCGCCAAGTCCTCTATTTCTGGTTTTTCGGGAGCCGTGCTCGGTAGTGCTGAAAATATTCAACTATGAAGTCCAATTTCTTCGTATTTCATTTGCGCGCATCCATAAAAGAAGCACCACTATCTCACACCCAGGAAAGCTATTTTACAAAATTAACTTTTTAAACATGAATTATGAGGTATTAAATTGTTTGATTACAAGTATTTTTTACAAAAATTTACTCTAAAATTTTACTCGCCCTCTAGTGACTTAAGGCGAGAGAACTCATCTAAAACCACATACAAATGGAGTGAAAAAAACGCATTTCAATCGAATAAGTCGCTTCGGAGAGAAATGGTAACAGACAAACAAACAAAAATCCTCTAACTGCGGAAACGCATATATACGTACTCTTTTCGTCGCGGGTAATAAAAACGGACCAAATCGCGGTCGCGGTATAAAGTCTGAATTATACGAGAACCATAAACTGTATTCTTGAAATCACACAAAACCCTATAGGTAAACGATAGCCAACTAAAAATGATAAAAAAATACTAACTCAGCCTGGGCACATCAACGGCGCTTCTATCAATCGGCTTCAGGAATATTCTCTCGTAAAGCAGTTTGTTTGCCCAAAGGAACACTCCAATTTCGCCGACGTGTGTCGTCGCCAAATAGTCGCCGGTCGGAGACATTGTTAGCGAAGTGCAGGGCTCATCTACCTGTTAACAAGTTACAGACATACATACATAATGACGCCTGGTTCACCGGAAGGGTAGGCAGAGACCACGGATTTCCACTTGCTACGATCCTGGCATACTATTTTCGCTTTATACAATAGCAGGTTAATTTTTGAAAAATGTTATATCCATCGATTTGTTTTAAATTGTTTTATTGCAGCGCCCCCTAGTGGCTTGTAGCTATAAAACCATCCTCAAGGCATCGATCGCATCGATGCCAAGAAATCGAATCGATTCGGACAAGGGGTTTCAGAGATAAATGTTAGCAGACAAATAAACTAACAACCGGCAAATGTATATTACGAGCTGTAAATGGGCTTATGATTATCATAAAAAGGCCGTCGAAGTCCACTGCTGGGCATAGGCTTCAAAAGTGTTGAGCCATCCCGATTCGTCATAAAAAGGCCGTTGAAGTCCACTACTGGGCATAGGCTTCAAGTGTTGAGCCATCCCGAATTGGTCTATCGGGTTGTGATCACAGAGACTATTAGATAATTAATAATTTGACAACCTCTGTGGCGCAGTGGGCGAAGGTCCGCCTGAGACGCAGAAGGTTGCGGGTTCGATTCCCGCTGCGAGACAAATGTATGTATGATCTGCATTCATATGTCTCGGGTCTGGGTGTTTTCTATGTATAATATGTATGTATTTACAAAAAAAATGTATACAAGTAGTATATCAGTCATGTAGTTCCCATAACACAAGCTCTGCTTACTTTGGGGCTAGATGATGCTGTGTGAAAAATGTCCAGCAATATATTTTTTTTATTATTAATGGCGCTGCACCCTCAAAGGATGGAATTTCGGAAAATCCTTTCTTCGGCCCATACACACACCAAAAGGAACTTACCCTCCGAATTTCAGGTAGTAAGTCTTAGAGGTTTATGCTGTGCTTTGTTGGTCAGTCAACCATTTTATATATTTGCATTTAAGGATTTTATATATTTATCTTACCGAATAAACATCCACGAGCTGTGCGCTAGGTATATCCCAGGTGCATATTGTACAATCCATTGAAGAGCTGATCAGCCATCTGCGTGGAAAAATCGAAATAAGTAAATATCGAAATAGATTTTCATTGAGAAGTTACATGGGCCACCTACCATCATCATATGAATCCTTATGCATTGTTCACACATGGATTTAAATATAAGTGTAATAATGTATATTTTTTTTATATTTAATTTTCTTATGTATGTAATTATGTCCTTAGTATTTAAATATTATTATCAATTATCTAGGTGTATATAAATATTTGCGTTACATAATCACTACATATTAGTATTTTTTTTAACTATTCTGTGCACTACCAACACATATTTTTCCACAATACACAAGGGTTATCTGGAAGAGAATGCTTTTTAGCATTAAGATCGCCTATGTCCTACTATGCTGTGCAATAAAGAATGTTCTCTCTATCTATCTAAGTGTTGCAAAATAGTAATTATTTTGCTCCCACGCTGCGAAGCTCCCGACGAAAAAGCGCTACGTCACACACAAAGTCATAAGGTCTATTCCAAACGTTGAATAACGCATATACCGGATTCTCAACATTCAAGACTATTTATACAAAAGTTTCTTTAAAAAAGTTCTGTTAGTTACAAGTTTTGTTAAGAAAAGAGGCTTCACCTGCTTTGTGAATCGAAATCAATGTCGTTTATCTTCCCAGTGTGTCCATCAAACTTCCTGACGACTTTCATAGTGTCAATGTCTACGAGAGTGATCGTGAAGTCTTCATTTGCGATCGCTAGTAAGGCACTTTCTCTGTGGCATTTCGTCATTGAAACTGCTTCCGATAATCGCAGGACATGGTACGGAGTGTTTGCTAAAAAAAATTATAAAATCTATTTATGTACAGTTTCAACATAATATCGGATGACACGCCAACTCGTCCAGTTGTATTGTAACGTAGTTAATATTATTATTTCATCCTACTACTATTATAAACGCGAAAGTTTGTGAGGATGGATGTTTGTTACTCTTTTACGCAAAATCTACTAAACTGATTTTGATGAAACTTTACAGTAATATTGCTTATACATCAGAATAACACATAGGCTACTTTTTATCCGGGTACCACGCGCACGCGGGCGAAGCCGTGGGCTGAGGCTAGTACTTTATATTATAGAAATAGTGTGTATATGAAGAATGTACGAAGCAAATAGGTATTGTAGGATTGTAAGGTATGGAATAGAATAGAAAGTGATTTATTTGACAACGACAAAGCACAGAAAGGACATGTACACAATAAATTCACAAAATAGGCTATTAGATTTTTAACAAAAACACAGAGAAAACAGAGATACAAAGAGAAGATTTTTGTGCTTATTAGTCCCATCTGTGCCGTGGTGTACGTAGGTAAGTATTTGAATAGATACTCTATTCATTTAATTTAATAATTATTAACCTTACACACCTACGCACCGATACACCACACGCACACCCCTACATCACACACACAACTCACATATCACACACATACACATACACTAAGGTTGTATCAACTCATTATTCTTGTCCCTTGAAGCAAAGTCTGCGACAGATTAATAATCTTAAACCTATATCTTCTTGTTTAGTGACTGTCGTCAATTTATTGGTTAAGTACATAAATGTAAATTCTTAATTGGCTGTAAGAAAAGTTTTTATCGGTTGTAGTAATCATTCCTTGAGAGTTGTGTGATTTAAATAAATAAAATATATAAATAAACCTTTTTAACTACGTATCAGGTGATTTATCTGCATAGTAGGTAGGAAAGTAGTTAGGTATTTTAACAACTTATAAAAATATATGTAGAGAGGATCCACACCTATCTATTTAAATACAAAATAATACTAGTAGTTCGCCACGACCAAGTTCCATCAAGGTGAAAGTTATTGTCGGACAAACAAACATAATTGTTCAAGCAGACTCGGAAATCTTCGTGTTCACTTCGCTCACTCGATCAACAACTAGATACATACATAGCTAAAAAATTGAAAGAAATATAGAATTTGCGGCCTCATTGCTAAAGATCTATTCCAGACAACCTTAGGATCATCATCATAAACCGCCTGTTCACTGCCGAAGTTCACTGCTGGGCATACGCCTCCCCTAAAAAGTGCCATGACAAACGATTTTAGGCAATCTCCATCTCCCAACTACCAGTCATTTTTTTTCTTTTATTTAGTTTTTATTCAGATTTTTACTAACTGTTACTTTTTAAAGCTGTTTTAAGTTGTCAGGATCTGTTTGTCAACTGGCAAAGGCCTTCTGCAACCATCCCATTTTACATTTATTGTAGCTATCATAAGTTCTTCAAGATTTACGTCAGACTTTAATATTTACAAGTATTTACTAGCCCCACAGTACATAATATACTACTTATACTTTTTTTTAATTACATTATACATAGAATTATTATACATAGAAAATACCCAAACCCGAGACAAATATTTGCAGATCATACAAACATTTGACATCAAAAACCCGCAACATTCTGCGCCTCAGAGGTCGTCAAAAATGTATTTAAAAAAATCATAAATAACTTCATGTATTTTGAGTTGTTTGTAAATAGAGATACATAAAATGTGACCTAGGATGTGCATAAAACGTGAAACTCACTTTCATCTTTAAAGTGCCAGAATTTGAGCGTCTCATCAGCGCCCGCGGTGATCACCCTCTGATTGCACACATCTGTCTCGACGCCTCTGACCGCGCCTTTGTGGGCGAGGCCCTTAACGCCGTAGCTGCCTCGGTGCATACCCGATTGCATGTTGAATTTGTGCACTTGTCCATTTGTATAACCTGCAGGCAGATAGCCAATTAATAACTGAGGAAGTTACTCTAACAAAAGCATAAAAATCACATTTCGTTTTATGATAAATCATTATCCTAATCATCATCATTTTGTACTTGTCTGTGCAGCATTGTATGTGTTGAATAAATAATTATCTATCTTCTATCTATCTATTCCCTTAAAAAATAATTGTAGACTTTTAAACAGTTAGTTAACTTAAAACTGCTTTGTCTCTTTCTGTTATGTATAATTTCTAATTGAACAGAAGAAACAAAACTCTTGTAACTGTTTGAAATCTATATAAGACTAAAATATACTGTTGTACATTATTAATCAACAGTGTTAACTTATAATCTAGGATAAAACATGTGTTTAAGGTATAAGGTCTTAACAGATTACCCCATTTTTATAAATAATGTAGTGTGTTGAGGTAAGAGTGAGCTAGAATTAAGTGAGTATGTACCTAGATGTAGTTGTATGACTAAGATATATCTCACCAATAATAACAAAATTGCCACAGTGGGTAACAGTCAAACATGTTGCTATAACAGTTTTGTCCAAATTGCACTGTGGTGTCAACTTATGGTCGCCCATACACATCCTGTTGTATGACCATGTACTTGCTACATACATGTCCTTGTGCAGAGCAGCAATGCTGGCCCATTGCTTGTCCCTTTGCATGCAAGAGCTTAGGTTTGTGATTGGAGGTAGCGTCAATTTGTCATGCTGTAATCTTCCTGGAACATTTCAAATTAAGTAATTTATTTAAGCAGCAATGGGCAGGCGTTACAGGTTTCAGAATCGATAACCGCTACGGGAGAAAGGTTTTCGGATGGCAACTACGACAATGACATCAAAGATTGCTGGAAGTTAGTGGATGGAGGCGAAACATGAGGGCGCTCTTTGCGAGGCTCTTGGGAGGCTTATGTTCAGCCAGCAATGGACTTCTACATGCTGATGATGATGTAGAATTAAAAAAAAAAATTGAGGACATGAAATCATAGATTTGAAGTATCTACCGTAAAATGGGGTAAATACTCGCCTGCCTAGCTTGAATACCCAAGACAACAGTTTTGCCTACCGATGAGAAGACAAAAGATATTTTGTCTCTCTCTTTTGTTTGACAGTATTCTGTCGCCTATTGGCGAAAAAACAGTTTTTGTCTTCTCTTTCGTAGACAAAACTTTGTCTTGGGTGATCATGATAAGCAACCAGGGGTGGCTAGGAACAAACCCAGACAATTAGTAGTTGATGGAAGAGAAGGAAAATATATTTCGGTCTCTCTCTTATGTCTGGTGGAAAGGAGAACCAGAAGTAAATAAATTAACACCCAACATACATAGTCCTGACCCCATACTAGGATTTTCTGTGTTATGGGTATAAGGAACTACACTAGCAACTCGCCCTCAAGGTTGTCTAATTTTATCTTCTCTTTACTAATCAATCACTTTGCAATTACATAAACAGAGTTCTTCAATTTTTCTCATCAATCTCTTAATGAATCTAAAGTTTACCTTTTCTTTTTGACTTTTTTCTATCATATGATGCTTTTCCAAGATTTTTGTTGAATGTCTCAGAAATAGTGTTCATTATGTGCATTCTACTGTCTCCTCCAGCTGTCAAGAGGTTGGTGCCGCTGGGCTCACAGAAACGCACCAAGTTTGGAGGTAGGGAATGGCCTTCTCTGAAAAATATATGCAATTAGTTGTTTCCAAAAGCAATATATTTTCATTAAAAACAAGTTATTTTTATGTAATTTGTGACAACTTATTTCATCATAATTATTATGTATTAAATGTCTAAATATTGTGGAATAGTAAATTACACATCATACTTATATACCCATCATTATCATAACCATCAACATCCTGTAGAAATCCAAGGCAACTGTGGGTCAGAGGCATTCACTTACCTAGGTAAGTAAATAACTAGTTATTTACTAAAACTGTGTTTCAACTTTAAAATTGGTAGTGTATACTAATGAAGTAGTCAGTTTTACCTTTTCCGTAACAACCTAGGACCACCATCAGGCATGTCAAATATCCAGAGTTTTAATGAGTTGTCTTCAGAGTTGGTCACCATCAGAGGCTCAGACATCAGGCACTGCATACCAGCTATCGCAGAAGAATGCGCTTGCTGGACTTGAGACATCACCCGCTGTTCCTCCAGGTTCCACAGAGCTATGTTTCCAGTGTGGCTTCCCGTAATCATAATAGGAGCACCGTCCAGTCTGAACGATAAACTCGTACAAATTCCCCAGTCATGAATAAACTCCATTACAGTCTCATCTACCTGTCAAAAACAGACTTGATAAACATTTAAAAGCAGTGCACTGATATAATACACTCATCAGCTCAATAGTTGGGGTACTGGAACCATATTAGATGTTCGTCAGACTGCAGTCCAACCATTCAGAAAGCCAGTGTATTTGTTAGATTGACATTCAACTGTGTTTATTAATATTGTCTAAACCAACCATCACACAGCAGCCATATTTTGTAATTTCAATGTGATTACAAGGGAACTGCAAAACATTTATCAGTTTTTTCTTATTTGACACCAATTTTAAAATTTCTACAATTTGAAACCATGTCAAGTGTATGATGTAAGTTTTTAAGATGTTTATTATCAGTTGAGTTATATAATAAAGCTGCTGGTCACACCATGAAATTTAGTGTTTCATTATCACACTGCTGTCAAATTCATACTATTTATGTCAAGCTGTTATTAACATGATTGGAGTCTGCTACATTGCTAGACCCTCAAAAAAGTAATGTCAGGAAACATGCATTTTTTGTTTACTATAGTCATATATGCAGATAGGATTATAAACCTTGGTTGGACCAAATCAAATGGGGCATTCAATTTAATATGCAAAAGTATCAAGAATAATAATTACCTTCAAGTTATGCAGTACTATCTTTGCATTGCTCAGTACTATCGCAACCACGTCCAAAGCGGGTGCTGGCTCCAGCAATAGCACAGAGCACTTCCATCGCTTGAATGTATATACCAACTTGGATGTTCGCAAGTTCCATAACTGCAACGGCCCCTGCTGGCTTCCAACCAACACCTTGTTTAGATACGTTGGCGGGTGGCAAAGTGCGCTCACCGTAAAGTTTCTATCAAACTTTAGCTCCAGAAACTCAGTCTCTTCTTTGATGTCGAATATCTTTAGAACATTCGCTTCGTCTACCGAAACAAGGTGGGGACCGAACGGGAAAAGGAAACGCACGGGTGCAGTGTGTCCCTTGTAAACGTGCTTCAGTTCACATCCGCGTCTCCAGGCGTAGATGTTGTTAGCGCTCGCCGTGTAGACATGGTAGTTGTCTCCGCTCATACATGTTATTGAAGCAGGGTGCTCGCCGCTGACGCTGAGCAAACGGAACTTATCGCATCCGTAGGTGTGGAACCACTTCCCAACACTCGTACACAGCAAAGTTTCGCCGCGTCTTTTGATAAATCGAGCCACAAAAGGCACATGTGTACTGACGTAACCTAAAACTCTTGAGCCGGCAAATATGCGGCTGCTTGTTTTCTCTGGCATTTTTTAAAAGTTTTTAATTAATTAATTACGGCCACTCGGAATCATTGAATTAACTTCTATCTTTATTTTTCAAAGAAGAATTTATTTACACTTTTCGAAAAATCACATGTGTTAAACACGTACCACAACAAACATCACAGATTATATTAAATTGTTGCAGTAGCCATGGTGCTTCGCGAACGAATGAAGTAAATGAAGTACTCCATACGTAAGATTGCTTGTCATTTACTTCACTACTCATTCTAATGTGTCTCTAGTTCATTTAGTTCACGTGTCTTTTTACTTCAATGCTTCGTTTAGCATCACGCTCGACGAAGATAGAAAAAACGGTGTTATGGCGTGTACACAAAGACTATTTTATTTATTCAACAATAGAAGCGAGAGTAAAGAGTGATAGCTGATATGGTATATCTTTCTAAGAACTTGCAATTAAAACAAACCCTTACGTCGTTGAGATAAAGTTCTTTGATCCTTGCTAAAGTAGATAGTTTACGTTTTGTTTGGTTTTTTGATAATTAATATTTTGTTTGAGTAAGAAAGTCCTATTTTGCATTGTTTGAATTTAGTAGTTATTTGCGATTATTATCGCGTCGTGTTGCGCATGTTACGGTTTTACGAGTATATGCAAATAAAAAATAAGTTAAGTCGTTTTATTAATAACTTTGAAATATTAATCAGTTTAATTAACAAAAGTAAATTGTACATATCTCAATTTTTAAATACGTATTTATTATTATTATAAAAAAACATATTAAATTTACCTACCTATATACCTATTTTATAGTAAAAAAATTTGCCCCTGGTTGACAGTCTAAGCCTGCAAAGTACCTATAAAGGAAAATCGAGCTATCAAAATAAAAACATTTCATAGTTCATAGCACTAAGAAAGCAACTCATTTCTTCATTTCGTTTATCCATTCATAATTCTCTAAGAACGAAACGGTCTAACTGAAGTAAATGGACTACTGAACTAAATCAATGAAGTACTTCACTTAGCTAAGAGATCTTTAGAAGCTTCGCGTATGGCTATGTTGCAGCCAGAGGAAATACATACCTAACCTTTACGTTTAATAATTGCATTCTACTAATCTGAATGGGAGACCGTATTGTACGTCCATGCAAAGCACAACCATGGAATGCACACCCCTGGAAAGTACAGCCAGTATTACAAACCATTTGGTTTGAATTATCTGGGTGGCTTTCCATGGTCGTACAATACGCTCCGTACAAACTAAACACAAGACGGTATTGCACACCCCTGGAATGTACACCCCGGATTACAAACCAATATTCTCGACGCTCATTGGTCGCGAGTTCGTCATATCCGTGAGCTCTCATTGGTCGATGCGAATAAGTCGCATGACGAGAACGAGCCTCGTTTGCACTGAGCAAGTTTTAATATGTTCAACTAAGAGTTGCCATTGATAAATAATGTAAACAATAAGTTAATGTTGACCTGAGAAATCCTTCCTAAGCAAATCCGTCTTGGATTGGTTAGGTTATTAGGTTTTTTTTTTATTACCACTCAGAAAAGGAGGATTGCTATCCGAACTTTATCCAACAAACTTGGGTTAAAATAAATAAAACCAACCGGTTAGTTCATCTGCAAAAACCCGACATAAATAACTAATCTACTTACTACATCTACATTAATTTACTAATAGCGTAACATACTATGGCAACACAGCACTTGCCCCTTGATAGCACTCGCACATGAAAACAGAGCATGAAATTGGTTCGTATTCCATGGCTGTACATTCCAGGGTTGTACAAAACTGGCCGTACAAGGTCAACACGTGTAGGGAATGCACGCCCAGGAATGTACGCCCAGTATTACAAACCATGTATTTGAAACCAATGGTTTGTAATACTGGCTGTACTTTCCAGGGGTGTACTTTCCATGGTTGTGCATTACATGGACGTACAATACAGGGACTCATCTGAATTAGCAAATATTGCTAATTCAGATTAGCAGTGGTTAACGTGTTTAGGGTTGCTGTATTTAAAATCTAAAACTGCCGTATTTTTAGGTAAAATAAAAAAAAAACGCCGTATGGTACGAACTAATCAATTCGCACGAAAACCCTAGATTATATTAAAAAAAAAAATTTAAGTCGGACTATTCCAGCTGAAAGCGTTAGTTAGCGCCAAGGAACCACAATACAAACGTACTTTCCTACTAGGTATTCAGATATTTTGACGACCTCTGTGGCGCAATGGGCCTGCCTAAGACGCAGAAGGTTGCGGATTCGATTCCCACCGCGGGAGAAATGTTTGTATGGTCTGCAAATATTTGTCATGGGTCTGGGTGTTTTCTATCCTACTACTATTATAAACGCGAAAGCTTGTGAGCTTGCTTTTCACGCAAAAACAGCTTATACATCAGAATAACACATACCTAGGCTACTTCTTATCCGGGTACCACGCGGGCGAAACCGTGGGCATAGGCTAGTGTATAATATGTATGTATTTACAAAAAAAGTATATCAGTCACGTAGATTCCATCTTACAAGCTCTGCTTAATTTGGGGCTAGATGTAATGTAGTGTAAAATGTCCAGCATTATTTTATTTTAGTAATACAAATTAGACGGGAAGAACTTGATACAATTCAGGATGGCTAGGTTAAAACTGTAAAACCACCTATAAATATCAAGTTCGTGATGAAATAAGGCAGAAAAAGGTATCTGGAAAACAAAATGTAGGCATTTGCTCAGTAGTACGACACAAAGAGAATGGATTTCAAATTCTTTATTCAGTTAATTATACCAAATACAATAAGTAAATATAAACTATTTCTATGACACTTAATTTACAGAAGTCCTTGTCTTTTTAAATCTTCGTATGTCTTCCTATTCACAACGTTTCCAAGGGAATCTTCAAACTCCTCATCATTTTCGGCCACAAACCGTTCGGTCTCTTTTTGGTGTTTAATTTTCTCCCATACTGCAAAAAAAAAAAAAAAACATTAGAAGAATAGCAAAATGCAATATCATTTATTGCACTTCACAAAGTGCTATTTTTTATACAACTTTAGTGGATTACCATAAAAAATAGCATGTTGTAATTGAAAATCGTGGTCATAGATTACCATGACCACGATTTTCAATTACAATGTAACATTTCTATCAATGTAAATTGTCTTGGTTACAGTAAAATACCCAATGTAAAATAGTCACGGAGTAATTTAAATACAAATTGAGAATTTTAGTCACACATAATTTTAGTCACACCTTAAAAAATACGGATATTGGAAAATAGGTGACTATCGGCCATTTTGCTGAAATTTAATCACCAAGTGATATTCAAAAATTTTAATCCTGTTCACAAGCGGTTTCCGTAACCTATGGACGCTTCAACATCAGAGGTATCGCGCCTTGCCGACCCTGAGACATTGGACGCAATAGAACTATACTCACGAGCGAGCGCGTCTTCGATTTGCGTGACGTTGGCGAAGTGCGCCGTGTTGGGGATGCCTAGACAGCGCATCCCGTGCGCATGCCGCCACTCGGCGAAGTGCCGCTGGAACGCCTTGGGGCCCTTGTACGTGAAATTGCCGCAGATCTCACACGTGTAGCTGATGTTCAGACCGTGCAGTTTGTAAAGCCAGTAGGGGATGGGCTGCGGACATAATATAGATATACTACTTAGAGATGACAAAAATACACATTCAAGATTCCATTGTTAAGACTTCAAAGATGGTTCTTCAATAGGTTTTATCTCTACAAGTTACAGGGGCGCTGCAACAGACGATGAAAAACCCTTCGGTGGTTTGTAAATTTTGTAAAACTTACTTGTTTGAATAGTTGTATTATGTATATGTATGTACCTTTCCATCCCACCCGAGAGGCAGGTTCTTCGGGTTGTAAGGGACCTCGTCGTCATCGGAGTCGATGTCTGGTCCGGCGGAGGCGTCGCTCTCGTCTCCGCTGTCGTCCCTGCGCTCGCCGGCCGCCCGCGCCGCGCGGCGGGTCACGTTCTCGACCGTCGAAGCGCGCGTGCCGCTGACTGTGCTCGCGAATCTATGACACAACACACTTTAAGGCTCAATTCACATCGAGAAGATAGCGGCCTACAACCAAGCGGGCGGCGGCGAGGAGTTACGGTGTCAAAAAAAAAACTTCATTTCTAAAATACATAGTATCGCTTGAGACTACAAAAGTTCTCAGCGTCTAGTGACGCCATCTTCTCTTGGCGTCACTAGACGCTGCAGCGTTTGCCGAGCGAGATGCTGCCGGCCGCTGCCATTTCGGTGTGAATTGAGCCTTAGAACGCACATGGCTGGCTGGTCCCCTCGAGAAAAGTATAATAAAACCCAATCAAACCAAGAATAACAAACGGACTAAAAAAAGTCAGGATTCGAGGAGGCTTTATGCCCGGGAATGGATGATCCCATCGTACTAATATTAAGAATGCGAAAGTTTGGATGTTTGTTGCTAACAATCTCCGTAACAGGGGGACTAGCCAAATACCACTTTCTGTTGACGTTAACGCCTGCAGAAAGATAAAATTGTATGAAAAGTCACGTGACATTTCCGCAGCAAATGTCATTTCAAAAAGTTTCAAACGTTCGTCAAGTTAACGTTAACAGAAAGTGGTATTTGTCTAACCCCCCAGTTGAACTGATTTGCAAGAAATTTGAAACAAGAAGGTTCATAATCTAATCTCTGATTAATAAAAAACAATTGGTTTGTTGAATTGCAACAAAAATCACTTGGATGGTTTGAGTTTAGCGTTATTTAAATTAAATACACAAGGTTGTCTGGAAGAAATCACTTTCAGCGACAAGAACGCCCGTTGTGAATTTCTTTTTTTTTGTTCTTTTAATTATGTTTTTGTGTTCTGTACTGTAAAATGGTGTTATGCACAATAAAGAGTTTATCTATCCATCTACATTAATATTATTCGAAATGTAGTCGGTACCTACCTTTAACTTACGTAAAGATTCAGTTTTATATTTAATTAGAATCCCAAACTTACCTGTATACTTGCGCCTCAATAGCAGCAATATCCTTGTGTCGCTGTTGAGTTGAAACCTTCGCTTTGTTCCCGCCCTTTTTCGCGACTAATGACTTGTCCAAAGCCGTCTGTCCTTTTGTGCTGAACAGTCTAAAACAAATGAACATTCTTAGATTATCTGTTCCACAGCACATAATTATGTAATTTGCAATCAAACGGCAGATAAAGGGATAAACAATGACGCGTTAATGACCGAAATTCTTTCGGTTTTGCGTCCGGATTTATAAAACAATTTGAATTTATTAAAATGTTCAAAGCACGGACGCGTTTTTCCATATTCAATAAATCTTTGAACTAATATGATGGTTCTTAGCATGATTGAAGTTATAAAAATGGATTGCAAACCGCATTTCATATACATTTGGCACATGACCACGCTTAGCATTGTAGTAAGAGTTTCACGTGACAGGTTGCAAACACTAGCTAATTGTAATGTAATAGTACAGCATACAGTTTCTGCGGTTTCGATGTTTTCCTTCGCCGTTTTCAGCACGTGATGATACGGAACATACATTTTCCAAATGTAAAATCCATTAATGCACAATCGACTTCAGAGTTCTCAGATTGGAAGGCGGGGTACTCTCTTGTCTGACTATAATTATATACCTACCTATAAAGAAAACCATATTCATACCTTTGAGCCCTTTCCTCTAAGGTGCCTCCACACTTGAGCCCCAACGCCATGAGCGCAGACTTCAATCTATCCAGCCCAAGCGAAGCCAGCTCCTCCCACGAAGAAAACGCCGATAGATCCAAATGTGCGCCTACGTTAGTCAAGGCACCACCTGTTTCTTTCTGAAATCATACAAACACCATATTAAACAAACTATGAGGCTGGATTTGAACCTACGAACTTCATCATAATCATCATCGGTCTTCTAAACTTCCATGGCTATATAGATGGAGGATTATTTGCAAAATCACAAGTTTCGTTCGTTCATAGACGGTTCATGGCCTTCAGTTTAGGCTGGGTATGAGAATCAAGCGACGGGGAATCAGTGTAATCGCAATTTGATGGATGGGCTATTCAAATGGGGAACTAGAAGTGTTAAAATTGATTGCCATCTCGATAGCCATGGGTTCGCGTGATCGACTCACAGTTCGGGAAGTGCGGGTAAGAAGCGAGCTTGGTTTTTTTTTCTGGCTTCGACTTCGGGAGTAGTGACTCCCGAGTCTTTTGTTTTTGCCCTGGGGCTATCCAATTAAAGTTGGCCTACGAGCTTCGGATCAAAAGTTACACAGGACAAATACGACTTTTAGAAAAGATTTTTGACAAAACCATTGACAAATTAAACAATAAGAGTGTTGATATTATATCTATGGTTCGCAAGTTCAGTGCGTTCAGTTACACGAAGAAATTGTATATGCGTTAGAATCTCTTTATGTCTGTGGTGCCGATGTTGGGGCGAAGAATGTTTGATCGCACTGACAACAGCTGTCACACACATTCAAAGCAATCGCCCCTATATGCTTAAAATTAAATGACGTTCATGAGAATACATGTTATGCGAGTGTTTTTGGATTTCACATAGTAGATACAGAGAAATGTACCTACCATGTGAAAGCAACAAATGTATTAAGTATTGATAAAAATGCGTATTGATTTTAAAAAGAACATACAGGCCAACCAGGGAATGTCCCAGCCTCCCACTGCTTCACAAACTCCTGGTGGGCTGCAGCCAGCTCCTGAGCCTGGTCTAACAACGGCTTCGTCCTGTTAACGAAGTCTTTCAGGTAAGTGAGCAGTGATCTGATATAGTTCCTGTATTCATTGTTCTTTCTCTCTCGAGGAATGTCGAACAGATGGTCGAAAATACTCAGGTAAGTGATGTAGTCCACTTTCTGAAAAAAAAAAAGGAATCTGTTTGTGTAAAATCTGCTTTAAGATTACAGTACTAGGACAATAGTACTGTAATCTCAAAGCTTTAGGGATAGTGGAACACTGCTGTCATCAACCCAGTCCTTCTCCGTTACTTCAAGGAGTTGGGCTAGTTGGGGTCAGGTTAGAAGGTGGATAATGCACAATACATCCCAATAGTCCCATGCGGGACGTCAGTGCAGACCTTAGTTCCCCCACTTAGAATTAGAATTAGACATCGAACTTTAGAAAAAGACCATAATTGGCTACCTTCAGATTTGTAATGCATTGCTTCAGTCGCATGAAGCACAGTCACATCGTTGTTCTGTGACAGTCAGACAGGTATGAGTGAGACAGACGATACTCTACTAGCCAAAACCATCCGATTGTCTTATTCTAAAACTAGAGTAGCTAGGGAACAGCATGAGTACAAAGTTTGTGGTGCAATTCAAAAAACCCTTACCTCAATACCCTTCAAGTTGATGTACTTTTCATAGCATTCATGCAAGTCCAGATATTTCCCGTATCCTTCTTCGTCTGTAAACTCCACAGGTGCTAAAAAGTAGAATATTTAAATAACTAAATAATAATAAATAAATAAAAATATTGCTGGACATATTTCACACAGCATCATTTTTCACACAGTGTTGAAGCATCTCCATCCACCTACTTCCTGCAACCTTTAAGATGTCATTGGATGATAGTGAGAATGTTTGTCATAGGGATTAAAATCGTTTTTTTTTTAATTTATTTGTTGAATGTACATGTAGTATTGTTATGTATTTAATTTGTATACACCATATACACAAATATGTACTGTTAATAAGTCCTTACTTGTGTAATCTTCAGCAGGGTTTTCTCTTAATTTTGCTAGCTCTTCAAATTCCACAGACATTGGCACACAAATCTGAAACAATTGCAACATTATGTTGTTAGGTCGCCGTCCTCTGCAAGCGTGACACGCGCGCGTATGTTTACAAATATCAAGAGGACCACTACGTGACACAGGCTGCCCATCAGACGCAGCGCGTGCTACAGATACGCATTGCGCAGGTCGCACGCTTTATAATAGTAGAGTTGTGAACATTTTTTTTAGTAGCCCTTTTTTAGTATTTTTTTTATTTAGTATTCATTATTAATGTCTATATATATGTGCCCATTGACAAAGACCTCCTCCAACCCTTTCCACTTGTCTCGGTCATATTAAACATTAAAATGTTGGAAAAATCTTTTCTTAGCATCCCTCAAATTTATAAACTTGGTTACAAATACTTAGCTTAACAACCTTGAGATGAGTGCTAATTGGCTTTCGACTTTTTTGACCACGTCGTCATTTTAACAGATAATAAAACAAGTGTACACATGCACGTCAAATAACTAGTACAATCCGTGCTAGTCTCGCTTAGACATGTGAGCCGCGTTGAAATATGTCGGCGGCGGCGCGCTGCTGATTTTCGTTCAGCGGCGGCGCGGCGCCGGCGGCGTGGTTTTTTTTAAGTAAACACTAATTAAACCTGCTGTTTCTGGTCCCAAGCGCAGATGAGAAAATGAAGAATGTTGGACAAGGCGAAAAACAACCCAGCCGTAACACAGAAGTAACACCAAAGATCGGGCGGAACACAATTATACCGAGCAAGATGGTCTATCTTGGTGAACTTAAGAGAGGGGCCCTTTAAAAAAAAGTCCACTGTGGAAGGACACGGGAACCCACCACAAGTAATTTCCCACGAAACCTTTATGATATATGGACTCTAGAGATGCGAAGACGTTTGACGATCCAACTAACAATCAGCGCCACCCGATTCCAGTGCCGAGTGGTGGGAAATATGCTACCGAAGCTTCCCATAAGGTTCTACGCCAGGACTCGGAAGGAAGAAATACTACTGGTACAAATACCAACAAATTCGCCGTCCGGAAAAAACATCGCGCTGGCACATGGAACGGGAAATTGACCATTGTAAAAAGAGAGGCAAAACCCCACCAGCTGTCAATACTTGGCCTTAGTGAAACACATGCGGGGGGATAAGGAGCCACACTTTACTTCCCGGGATGCGAAGACCGATGCACAAACGGTATCGGATACCGACACCGATCTCAAAAGAGCCCAACTAACACAACCCAGTATCAGACAGGATAATCACATCAAATCTACAGTTGGAAAATTTGGTCTAGGGACAAAAAATGAGCGTGGCCAGAGAATTATCGAGTTTTACATCCAAAGAAGTCTCTGCGTCACCAACAGCAACTTCGAGCACCAGACGACTATATACATAGCTATCTCCAGGAGAATGTTACCATAACCAAATTGATTAAATCATTATAAGCACCAGATGAAGATCATCTATGACTAATGTGAAAACATTTCCTGGCTCTGAATGCGGCTCCGACCACAACTTACTGGTTGCAAAATTTGCCCTCAGCCTCAAATTAAAAAAAAAGCTGCCTTTAAAACCTAAATTTCTTGAGGCTGCTGAGAGGTCTCAACTCAACCTTCTGGGACACAATGGAAATCAAGTTGACCACGAATCCTCCACCAAATTATTACGATTGCTGGGAACATATCAACACACTTCAAGAGTTCCCCGTCTCACGACCGTCGAGCGTGGTCGCGGACGGTGCTCATAAGGAAGGAACTCCAAACAGTCAACAAAACGTCAGCAGGAGAATAGTTAAGTACGTGACATATTCATAATCATATCCTAAAATGATACCAAACCAACCTATAAAATTCATTATTTGGCGTGCGCTGAGAAAACTATTGATGATACATAAAAATTATGTACTACATTATTAAAGTACTCATTATTACCTACAAAAAAGTCCGTGAGGGAATATATCTAACTATCATAGTTAAGTCACAATGGCCTCGATTCTGTAGTACACTGACTAAACTAAATTTAAACTATCGCTCTCTTTTACTGATAGTGTACGCAAGAAAGAGATAGCTACAATTCTGTGTACAGAGATAGATTCTGTGTACTACAGAATCGAGGCCATTGGCAGCTTTTGTGTTCTAAAATTTAATTAGATCGCCGGTAGAAACAAAAGTTGGTTACGTTCGTATCGTAGTATTCATTCTTTTCAAATAAATCGTTTTATCATCAAGGGTATTTGTGTAGCAGTAAAATACTTTTTAATTAATTCGAATCGGACATTTAATAATAAATAAAGTTATCACGAGTATAAAAATGCAACACGCGAACCGCCGCGACGTTCCCTGCTCTCTATAGAGCGGGCGTTGCCGAGGAGCGGGAGGGGTTACGTCTATGAGTAAGGTACCCGCGCGGCTCAGACGCATCAGTAAGTATGTACATAATTATATTTTTGTTACTCCTTCACGCAAAAACTAATGAACCGATTGCAATGAAACTTGATAGGTACATAGCTGTTACCTGTGTACAGCTGTAACTGTGGAATGCTCTTCCCCACTCTGTCCGCGCCAGTCCATCGCTGAGCATCTTCAAGCTTAGAGTTAAAGAGTACTACCTCTCCTTGTGAATATTTAATATGTATATATTGTATGTATGTATAATTTGAGTTATATATATATATAACTATATTATATATAGTTATATATATTTATGTATTTGTATTTGTATATTTATACTATATACCTATTTATGTATTATATTATATGAAAATGTGTGCTATTATTGTATATTTTTTTCCCATTTGTGTACACGTACCCACCGCTATTTATCAGCTGTCCCTATCCTCAAAGGTTTGCTGGAAGAAAACTCTTGTTAGGGTTAAGCTCGCCTTTGTACATGTCCTATATGTAAGTCTTTTGTCTGTATTATCTGTGTGTACAATAAAGAATAAGAATTACCTATACCTGTTACTTTTTATCCCGATATTCCCACGGAACCGAAACTTACGCGGGTGAAACCGCGGGGCGCAGCTAGTAGAAATATAAATATATAGAAAATAGAAGAAGGTACATTTATTTAGATTTTAGACATCCAAACAAATAGCAATGGTATTTACATAGGTTTTATTTTTACCTCATTAGGGTGTTTTCTGTGGAATTCCTTGATTTGTTTGAGCCTGGCATAAAACTCCTGGAACTCATTGGGGCCGGACAATGCAGCTATTTCTTCTTTTCTCAGGCCATCTTTGTCTTCATAAAGGTCCTTGAGTCTCATTGTTCCTTCTATGTATCTCTGAAATGTGAAAACATTATCTATACTAATGTATAAAGTTGAAAAGTTTGTTCTACCAGTTGGATTTGAAAAAATCTTGTATTTGATAATCCAATTCTTGAAGAGTGTTATAGCCAATTTAACCTCACGCTACGCCCTAAAAAAAAGGAATGCCATGCGAAAATTATGTAATAGTATGGAAGTGGTTAATTGATAAATTTCAAACTCTGATAAAATTTGTAGGTATACAATGTAAACTAGGTAGCTAAAATCAAACTGTCCAGAAGGGATTTCTTATAAATGTTAGAGGGTTAATCTTTACATCATGTCAGACACTTCTTTGATGTTATTTGTTTACTTTCTTGAGTAAAATCACCCCTTTTTTGGTATACATTATCATGTTCTAGGCCATCAATCAACCAATAATTATTAATTATATGATACTGATTTTTACTTACATCATGTAAAGTTTTCAAGCGGTGATCACCATTGATGGTTTCACGATGCTGAAATAATAAATTTTCATTTTACCCATTGGTTTTTTCAAGGTATGAAGGAAAAAGCTTTTGGAATGAATTATGACACAAGCTTTATCCACATAATTATTAAGTGGATAAACATTTTCTACAAAGACAGAAATAAGAGGTGCATAGCAAAATGTAGGTGGCTTGCTCAGCAGGTCTAAGTATCCAGGCTAAGTTTAGTAGTCCAGTTATCTTCACCATTACAACAAGATGCATTTGAATGAAGTGCATCCAAATCGACTATATTTCTACAATAGCTGGATATATGACAGGATGTTCAATCAACAATCTTCACGATTCTAATACAAGACTTGAACAAAGAAGACTGCTGTTAATAAGTAGGAACGTCTCTTTTCCAATTTTTGTTTCAAACTTGTCAAGTTAAACGATTTTTGATTTGATTAATAGTGATTGACGTGAAGACACGATTTGGCATGTTTAGACGCCTTAATGATACATAGAGGTAATTATTTTGACTAGCGGGTTATGCTACTTACCCCTGTTTTTTTATGAAGGATCTCTTTCACCATAGCATCCATAGTTCTCTCCCTTTCTTCATGGTAACTTCTTTGCTGTTCCAGGATAGTTTCCATATTTGCAGGTTAGGTTTACGTTTAGCAGTGAGCTAGCACTGCACTGATTAGCAAAAACTTCTATTCTATTCCCTCTTAGGGATTTAAAGTTGGCTAAAACTAGGGAAAATTATCAGTAAATCAATGAAAGAAAATGAAAAACAACAAACACAAGCACCACAAACAAAACCGTATCGAAACCGATCATATCATATCATAGACTAAGAAACAGTATCTTGCTTAATCGTGTTTGATTTAGAGATGTGACTAATATAATCGTAATAAGTACGGGGAAACTCATATAACAAAAATATATTCATCACATTACGAATCCACGGTATTACGTTATTTTTAACATTTCATGTGTAAAATTATACTTACAGAAAAAACTTGTTAAACTAAAAGATTTAATGGTAAACAAAGTGATAAATTCTTAAAAACGCCAAAACGTTATCTTTGACCGGCATAAGTCTAATGCAACCGTTCTCTGTTATTTTATAACAGGTATAATAAAATTTTATTTATAGAACAGAATACTACTACTACTTTAAAAACATAAAAAAAACTTTTCATAAATAATGATATTGATAACCCAATATCGTCAAAGTGATCTAGGTATTAATAATGTTACGAAGTTATGACCATTACGAAGATATGACCCTATTCTAGTTTGATTTATTGACATACCACAGACTAAAAATAAAACTCTAGTAGTTTTATTTTTCGTATGTTGGCTTGCTTGTTTGCTAACTAGCGATTAACTAGTCGAAACTAATAATTTATGTCGAGTTTATCGAATCGATGATCTTAGTTGAATATTTTTTATCTGTATTATAAAATGACACAGACAGATTAATTCCGAGCTTTTGATTGGTTACCGTCACAATCTACATCACGTCAGTCTGCCGTCGGAGATAACATGTCATTTTCTACACGTTCTATGTTTACGCCAATCTAATATCTTCTAACGTATTTTTTTCAGGCCGGCATCAATTTAATAAAGCTAAATAACAGCTAACCATGGTGACAAATATATGGAGGACGCGTTCAGTATCCTTCATACTAAGTTCTTTCATCATATACGCGCACTCCGATGTGCCGAGGCCTCGCGGTGTATCATTAGCGAAAGCTTCCCTGTACACGCCAACAAAAGATTTTACTTGTTTCGATGGAACCGTAACAATTCCTTTCCACTACGTGAACGACGATTACTGTGATTGCTTCGATGGCAGCGATGAGCCGGGAACCTCGGCATGTTTAAACGGTATATTCCACTGCACAAACGCCGGTCATCGGCCGCTGAACATACCGAGCTCACGAATCAACGATGGTGTTTGTGACTGTTGTGATGGAACAGATGAGTATGCGTCGCCGGATTTGTGTTCAAACATATGCGAAGATCTGGGAAAAGAGGCAAAGGCTGAGGCACAAAGGATAGTGGAGCTGTACAAAGCAGGTAGCCAATTGAGACTAGAGTATGTAGAAAAAGGCTTCAAAAAACGTAATGAGATGGGAGAACAACTAGAGCAGTTACAGAAAGATAAAGTTGAAGCCGAAGCCATTAAAGCCGAGAAAGAATCTTATAAAAATGAAGTAGAAGCTAGGGAAAACGAAGCACTTAAAGTATACAGAGAAGCAGAGGCTCTGGAAAGGCAGAAAAAAGATGAACAAGAGAGAGCTATTCTGATTAAAGAATCCATGGAACAGTTCATTAAGTATGATTCAAATGCTGATGGGGAACTGACCAGAAATGAAATAAATGTTGTGAATGTGTTCGACAAGGACAAGGATGGACAAGTGAATGATGAAGAGTTCCAATATTTCTTTGGCGAGAAAGAAAGTGTTGACAAAGAAACATTTGGAACCTCTGTTTGGCCAACACTAAAACCATTGCTCATGATGGAGCAGGGCATGTTCCGTCCAAACGAAGATATGGAGCAGGCAGACAACGAACCTGAAGTTGAAGCTGAGGCGGAAAGTGATTTAGATGCGGAATATGCTGGAAATGATGATGATGATAACAGTGACTTGGACTTGCCTCAGGATGAGGGAGAAGAACATGAACCAGAACCTGACAGGTCCACCAACTATGATGAGGAAACACAAAAATTGGTTAATGTAGCCACCGAGGCCAGACAGCAACTGACCGATGCTGAGCGCATGGTTAGAGAAATAGAATCTAATATCAAAAATATCCAACAAAATCTGGAGAAAGACTATGGCAATCATCAAGAGTTTGCAACCTTAGATGGAGAATGTTTTGAATTTGAAGATAAGGAATATGTTTATAGACTATGCTTGTTCCAGAAAGTAACACAAAAGTCCAAGAATGGGGGAGCTGAGGTAGGCCTAGGTAGTTGGGGAGAGTGGGCAGGCGGAGAGAATAGGGACAATAATAAATACTCTGCAATGAAATACACTAATGGGATGTCATGCTGGAATGGCCCTTCAAGATCAACATTGGTTAAAATCAATTGTGGCTTGGAAACTAAGCTCTTATCTGTCACAGAGCCTTACCGCTGTGAATACAACATAGAGATGACCACTCCAGCTGCTTGTGATGAGGGCAACATGGCTCAACACCACTCTTCTCATGATGAACTTTAGTAATTCCAGTGTTTTTTCACACCTAGTGCTTTTACATCCTTGGAATATAGATTATCCAAAAACCATATACTATACAAACAGTACAAGGCGAAGTAAATCATCGCAATTCCCGCCATACTTTTTACCTGCAAAATCTTGGTCGATTTTGGTCAAATTTTTGATGTAATTTGTAATAGTAGATAGATAGACAACTGTCAAAAGTGGTGATAGGGTATTATGATTCATTTACAGATTTACTAAAATCAAGGAGTCCGAATTAGACTCCATTTAGTGGCATTCACAATGTGCTATCTGGTTAATCTTTATTCTAAGGATACACTTAAGCTATAATGTAAATCAGTCATAGAGTTTTTTAGAACTTTGCTATGTTTAATATTTTAACTGGAGTACATTACTAGGAATGAAATTGTATACTTATTTATATTTTCAGTTATCTGGGGTCACCTTGCTAGTTAAGGTTGCATTTCCTAAGTAAATTTGTTTTATGTGTAAGTGAAGTCTTTAAAAGGTTTGGGAATTAATCATCGTAACTTAATTTGGCACCATACCCAGCTGTTTTCAATTGAGACTGAAAACATCACTTTAATTAAGTTTCACACATTCCTAAAACTCAAGGCTGTTTTAGTTCAAGTAGAAATGATGTGAACAAAATAATGTAGGTATGTGATCAATAAAATAATTGTTATGTAAAATGTTTGTTTTATTTCTTCTCCAAATAGCATCCCTAGTAAATAAATTACTATTTACTTAGAAATTTGTGTCCACTACTCAAACTTGTAATAGCTGTATCGTCAGCTAGCTAACAACAACGCGTAAATCGATTATCCTAACTTTTCAGGAGAACCAAAAAACTTTTATCAACTTCGCAAAAGTCCACAGAATTGAAATTGCTAACGCTGAAATTTAAACTGAGATTGGTTGAAATGCAATGTTTGTATTGGTGAATAGAGGCGCAGTGAAAAGATCTATCCAATGGTATAAAAATATCAAAACTGCAAAATTTCGACTTGAGCGGTGTTGTTAGCTAGCCGACGGTATGTCATTTGTACCTATGTCTATTCACCTAAAGCCAACGAGGTTGGAAACGCTAAAAACTAAGGGCCTACCGTCTACCTATATGGAGACTCGAGACTGCTGATGATCTGCGAGGCGTGCGCTCATGAATATAGCCTATTTATTACCTACCCGGTTTTCAGGGCGCGCCTGTAAACATTTTTTGTCTGAGCCCGTCTCCTTTAAAAAAAAAAAAGATTGTACATGCATGACATGACATTGACAGAGGCATCATTATTAGAGGTTTTGACTTGACGAGTAAAAACAAAAACATAGTTGAAATTGGAAAACTTGGTCATAGAAAGCGAGCACTCATCTAACAGCCTTCATTGAAACATAAAAACAGGGAAGAAAGTACACTTATCCAGCTGGCCAGCTCCATATATTTTTACATAACCTTGGTTTATAGTTCTTCCTCTAACGTTCTTGTAGGTTAGGATGCAAAGGGCTTTCGCGCATCGTTGTTATATTTTATGCCTTGTGGCCTAGAAACTAGTACTGCTGGACTTTATTGTGGTGCATAGTGATATTGTTAGTTAGCCAAAAGTCTACCATAACAGCCATACTTACTCAAAATGAATGTGGATAGAATAATAGCTCGGTCTTCCTTCTCTATGTTAGAAGGCAAGATAGATGAACGGATTCTGAAGGCTCTTAAAGAGATGGGGTTTGAGAAACCAACAAGGGTACAAGCTGAATCTCTACCTTATTTACTTCAGCAGAAGGACTTGATTGGAGCAGCAAAGACTGGCAGTGGGAAAACACTGGCGTTTCTCATTCCTGTTATAAATAATCTGATTCAATTTGGAATGACAAGAGAGTGTGGTAAGTTTCAGTTTAGTTTTCAATGTTCAGCTCTCGAATGGTGAAGAAAATTTCAAGAAAATTTTCACTGAAGAAAAAACTGAAAATTTTCTTGATACATTGATTATAACACTTTGTTGTACACTATGTTGCTTACAAATTCAAACAGAGCAGATTACAAGCAAATTGTGTAAGTAGGTACAGAAACCAGGAAGCAGACCTCAGGAGCCCATGCATAAGAGGTAAGAGGTTGTTTGTTTTTCTGCTTTAGGATTGAAATGCAGTTTTTTTGCAATAAATTTGTATTTCTTCAAGGATGCTTCTAAGATAGGTTTTATAACCACAAGTAGGGGGTGATGCAACCAACGATTGAAAAAAAATTGACTAAATTAAAAATTTTGTGAGTTTAACTTTTTTCTTATTTTATACCCTGACTTCTTGAATCTTGTAGAAAATTTGAGAGATTTTTGTCAACTTGCACCATTTAAGTTTCCAAGAGATAAATCTCCTTGTTTTGTACATTACAAATAGTAGGCTGAACATTTTCTTCACAGGAACAGGATCAATAATTCTTTCTCCAACAAGAGAATTGGCACTCCAGACATTTGAAGTGCTAAAGAAATTGCTGGCAGATATTGATTTATCCCATTGTTTGATAGTCGGAGGGGAAAAGAAGTATAAAGATGTAATCAAATTACAGAAAGGTATGTATGTAAGTGGACTCCCTTTTCCACATTTAGACTAGGTTGGTCCATTATGCGTGGAAGCCTGGCTAGATAACTAGCCAGCCTTACTCCACCCAGAAGTGCAGAAGCTTCCTGAGATCTTCGCGGAGGGTTGTTGAGGATTTGTTCGCGTTGAGTTGCTACGCCCACACATTCCAGGATTATGTGGGCTGCTGATTCTTCTTCTATTACAGAAAGGTAAGAAAAATAGGAACAGAAGTTAGTACTAAGCTTAATTCTAAGCAGGGAAGCGATATCTGCACTGATATCTCACTTTGAGTATAACTCACAACCAGAACAACATAATAATTAAGAAGTTTGTAGTGACATATCTCACCACATGATTGAGCTGTTACATCAATCAAGAGCTACCATAGTAAATATACAGATACAATAACAACTGTTAGTCCTAGTACCCCGAGCAAGTGGATCAGATGGATCAGCTCGGTGGAAGATTTTCCCCTTTGCAAATGGAGGACACAATACTAACCATGTTCTTAATAACTTCTTTGGGTTGATGACACCAATGTTCAAGAATCCTCAACCCCAAGGGTGTTGTTATTGAAGAAAAGCATGAGAAATTTAAAGTGCTGATTTGCCAATATTTATGTTGAAAGAAGCCTATGAGAGGTGCATTTAATCCTTGTACCACATTATGGTCATTACCATTGGTCCATTATATCAACCTAGTCACCGAAATAGCACATAGTAACAGAGGAAGAACCAGTGAACTATCAAACAAATATTATTAATATTGCTTAGCTTGATTAAAATAATCCGTTAAAATAAAAAGTATTTCGTGGAGGCCAATTTGCAATGAAAGTTGTCAAAAAAATGGTTAATGCCTTTCTTATGAACGCTGCTTTAACGGTAAGATTTACTTTTCATCGGCTACTTTTTTTCTGGGCGAAGCAGTGGGCAGTAGCTAGTTGAAAAATAAATTGGTGCACAGCGGGATTTGAACCCACGACCTTCGCATCGAAAACCACTATACCACTAGTGCTCCATTGGATTCTAAAATCCTTGAGATTTCTCATAAGTGTGTTACTATTTTAAAAACCAAATAACCCAGGCTAGAAGTTCGTTTCCAGGTGTCAGCATAATTGTGAGCACTCCGGGCAGATTATTAGATCATTTACAGAGCACAGAAAACTTTAACTGCAGTAACTTGAAGTGTCTGGTTGTGGATGAGGCAGACAAGCTCCTTGAAGCTGGCTTCGAGAAGCACATCACTGGGATTGTTAAATTGTTACCAAGTTAGTAGCTTATTTTAATACAGGCTGGGTAATATAATGGGGCTCTCAGGGAAACTACTTTTTACCCCCTGACTAAAGAGGAGTGTTATTATAAGTGTGTGGCCATAGTGTGTTTGTCTGTGGCCTCGTAGCTTTGATTTCTATGCAAATTTTTTTTGTATGACAGCTGGTTTTTTTGAGATGGGTTTAGCTATATTTGGTGAATGCAGGTGTTTCCAAAATCATTAGCTCATAAAACTTTTATTGAAGGGAAGTGTATATTGAGCATATTGTTGCTGCTTTGATTTGAGCTCAAAATTTTCAGTTTTAACTTCTGACTGGAGTGAAGAGACCAGGGTTTTATATTGACCAGCAAAGGATGAACATGATGTAGGGTACTATACTAAGCAGGTACTGACGGAATACTAACAGTATAATAGTGTTTTTTTTTATTAGTTTGTTCTTTTTTAGGTGGAAAATTTTGTTCTAACAAAACATATTATTTTTTTTATTTTTTTATTTTAGCAAGCTACAAAATACCTTTTTCAAAAAATTTGACTCAATATACTTTATTAATCCAAAGAACCAATAAATTCGTAACATTTCGAGTAAAAGCTCGTTAAAGTAGAATGTATAGGTACGTTTACCTGAATCTGAAAAATTCTCTTGCATCACCCCATATTGACGACCTCTGTGGCGCAGTGGGCGCAGGCCCGCCTGAGACGCAGAAACTTGTGGGTTTGATTGCCACCGCAGGACATATATTGGTATGATCTGCAAATATATGTCTCAAGACTGGGTTTTTCTATGTATATTTACAAAAAAAGTAGATATATAAGTAGTATATCAGTCACGTAGTTTCCATAACAGAAGCCCTGCTTACTTTGGGGCTAGATGATGTTATGTGAAAAATGTCCAGCATTATTTATTTATGTTATTTAATTGAGTAGGTATAGTCGAATGATTCTCAAACTTATAAGTGCCCTTATTTTCAGAGAACAGACAAACAGTTTTGTTCAGTGCAACCATAGATAGCCAGGTAGAGAATTTAGCGCGGCTAGCATTGAGATCAAACCCCGTCCACGTGCTAGTAACAGATGATAGACAATCCACTGTTTCAGGGCTCCAACAAGGGTAACAATTCATATAGGACTTTACTTAAATACTGCTTTCTCTTTCTGATATGTGTCATTTAAAATTTAAAAGTAGAAAACAAAACACTGTGTTCCTAAAAAACTGATCTTTTCAGGAACTAATAAGTTGTATTGATATTTTTAAGTAGGGCTTGATTAATAACCACACTTTTTCGTATAGCCAACTATCTAACGCATATATAGGCTCCTGTCGTCACGAGTGAAGAATATGTATGCATAATACTTTTTCTAGATACTGCATTTGTCCAGTAGAACAAAGACTGCAATGGCTGATAATGGTGCTAAAGAGAAGTAAAAAGAAAAAAGTCATGGTCTTTTTCTCTTCATGCAAGTCCGTCGATTTTCACTATGAAATCTTCAGAAGGTGGAAAGCTTCAGTGACAAGTATTCATGTAAGTGCACCTACTAAAACCAAAACAATATTTCAAAGTCAAAATCAAAGTTAATAGGTTTTTATTTATTGAAATCACAAGTATCATATAGAAACATTCTCAAGATTGTCGTATGCCAAGTTGAGTTTGTTTTATTTACGGCTAGACCCGTATTGGATATGCTGATAAAATATATATACACCAGGTGTTGCCAGCGGCTTTACACGCGTGCCGTCGTGTTTAAAAAAAATCCCATACACACTTTCACCTCCATTCCCCCCTTGAAATGTGAAAATCCAAAAACCCTGACACGTCATTGTTTATTAATGCTCAGTAGCTGTAATTTTAAATTTCATGTCTTTAACTACAGAGTTTCATACAAAGTTCCTCCCCCATTTCTCCCCCTTAATGTGGAAATTTCCAAAAAACCTTTCTTAGCACATACTTACGTTATAAAATAAGCCTACGTTCCAAATTTCAGCTTTCTATAATTTTGGCTGTGCTTTGATAAATTAGTCAGTCAGTCAAACGAACAAACGATTTTATAATTATAGATAGTCCAGACCTCACACTAGGATTGTCCCGGGAAACATATGTCCCGTAGCGGCAGTCGAACCCGCACCTAATGCAAAAAAGATTACAGGGTCGGCTAAGTCAAGCCCAAAGGAAATTGGCGTACCTCAAGTTCGTAGAGGCGAAAAAAGGCATCTTGTTCTGCACAGACGTGGCTGCTCGAGGGCTGGATATTCCATTTGTTGACTGGATAGTCCAGTACGACCCTCCCACTGACCCTAAGGTAATTTTCAGTCTACATATAATATTTCCACTGGAAAGATCTATCTATGCTCGGAATCTCGCTTGTTTGTTTACTTTGTACACGGACATGCATTGATTTAAGACCAACATATTTTTTCTAATTAATATTTTTTGTGATATCGTTATTGGATGTCCTAAATAAATAGGTACATGAATGCCGTTTATCTCCCATGACACAATCACTTGATACAACCAGTAGTGCTATATGACATTTTTATTTCCCGTGTCATCGGTAGTGGACCATTTTTAGCAATATAAGTTCAGATAAGACAATGCAGGCATTAAATATAAGGTTTATATATATACTTATACTATTGTATAACAGTCATGTAGTTCCCATAACACTAGCTCTTCTTAGTGTGGGGCTAGATGATGCTGTGTGAAAAATATCCTGAATTTATATTAAAAAAAACTATCGTGAATTGATTTTATTCATATTGTAAAAACGAGAATCTTCACGTATCAGTGAAGGCACCGACTAAGTTTCGATTCATTCCGAGAGTCGTCATTAGGGTGAGTGATCCCGACGCTCTCTCCGCGTCGCGTTGTGCACCGATAATACGGTACCTAACGTGAAAATTACCGTTTTTTACAATAAAAATGGCCAGCATTATTATTATTTATTGGTTATTTCGCCCTGCCATCTTTCTTGTAGTCTCCCTCTTCCTAAGATAAGTCATGGATTATGAAAGCGAATGATAGAGAAGAATGGAGACTTTTGGAAGAGGCCTATACCCGCCAAGGGGCCCTTAGTTAACTGCACTCACTTAAAACAAATTGTTTATATGTTAAGATAGGATATTAAGGAATAATAAATGCTTTTTTATTTTTTGGTTATAGGAATATATTCATAGAGTTGGACGCACGGCTAGAGGTTTGAACAAATCGGGGAACGCCGTCATATTACTGAGGCCAGAGGAAGAAGGTTTTATTCAGTTCCTGAATAAAGAGAGGGTTTATTTGGACAAGTATAACTTTGGTGAGCCTTCGCCTGAGTTACAGGAACAGGTAATTCCACTTTGAAGTATCGAGGACCTCGGTGGCACTACGGGATAGTAGGCCTTCTGCGACGCAAGAGGTGCGGGTTCGACTCCCGCTGTGGTACAAATGTTTGTTCATTCTGCAGATATTTGTTCCGAGTCCGGGTGTTATGGTACCACGGTACTCGTAGTTTCTGTCACTCACAACACAGGGAATGCTAGTGTTGGGTCAGGATTTATGTCACATAGGTACATAGTCCTGACCGCACACTGTTGGGTGTTTAGGAGACTAAACACCCAACTTTTAGACTTTTAGGAGTTCATAATGACACTCTTGAAGGCCTATGCCTTGACTTTACAGGCTTTTGATGATAAAAGTTTTCCGTATGATGCCGTAACGGAAAAGTTAATTCCGAAGTTCAATTTTTTACGAATTAATTTAGAATTTAGTTTTTAATTTAATAGATGACATGGTGAACTTGGAGAATAATATTTTTTTACTAAATTAATTTGGTTAAGAAAACGATTATTTTAAATTCCAGTTTGAAGACATGATTGAAAATGATGGAGTCATAAAAACAATGGCACGGAAAGCATTTTTGACGTTTTTAAGATGTTACCAAAAACACCCTATGAAGGAGATATTTAATATCCAATCTTTGGACTTGAAGGCCACAGCTAGAGCATTTGGGTTTAGGAGGCAACCAGACGTCGACTTTTGTATCCTTTTCAAACTCACACTACTTAATTGCTTATATTGGTGCTAATGCCTTTTTACCTGTGACGTAAGGAGCCCGTATATGCGTTTGACGTAAGAGGTTGCTTATTTGTTTGAATGTTACCACTCCAAGATTATCCTTTTTTTTCAATTTCATTTATGTCCTACATACAATCTAATATACCTCCAAGTAGATTGGTAGGTAGGTACATCGGCCCCGTCAGGGCGTAGTAGAGGTAACTATTATTTTTACAATTAAACACAATATTAAATTTAAATGATAACAATGGTGAATAAGGTAGGTATACAAAATAAAAATAACAATAATCATAAAAAAATACAAAAATTATAATAATAGTCAATTTTATAATAATTATACTATCACGAAGTCCGATTGAAATACGGCTTTTCACAATAGATTTGTATGATATAAGGATATTCATATTGTAAAAATATTCATATTCACGTACTGCACTATCGGTGTAGTGCACGGCGCGACGCGGAAGGAGAAAGTCGCAACCACCCTGATGAAGACTCTCGGAATGAGTCGAAACTTAGTCGGTGCCTTCACCGATAGTGCAGTACGTGAAAATTCCCGTTTTTACAATATGAATAGTCAAGTTCACGATAGTTTTTGGAATAAAAAGATATAAGGATAGTTCTTAGATAGGTTTTACCGCCATAAGTTTACTAGGGGGCTCTGCAACAGACAGCGGATAACATATACCTATTTAAAGTTAAATATATGATATTAAAAATAAAGTTTTGGTTTCTTAAAAATTAAGAACCAGAGGCGCTTCTAACGAGCGAACGAATGAACAGAAGGCAGTATTATATAATTCAAGTTTCGAATCTATTTGTATATCTCATCTCATCTAGACATGTCAATGGTACGGCTTATCTTACAAACTTGTAAAAAATACCGGTATTACATCCTTATCTGAACTATCAGTATAATATCAGCGAAAAGTCCAGCGTTGTGAGATAATAATTTCAACATTAATCCTGATTGGGTAATATCACCAACATCACCAACCTTCAATGAATAAAATACATCTAAATAAATTGATGCAAAATTTATTGGTATATTTTATTTGTGTTTAGCTTTTACCCACGAATTCTGAAGCTAAGAAGTAGCATATGTGTTTTTCTAGTACCTATTCCAAATTCTTTACTATTAAAGGATTTGGAATAACCTATTATAAACGCGAAAGTCTGTGAAATTTTGATGAAACTTTACAGTATATTATAGCTTATACGTCAGAATAACACAGGCTACTTTTTATCTGGTTAACACACGGGCGAAGCCGTGGGCAGAGGGTAGTATTATAAAAATCGGTGACATTATGAAAATTATGTATAGCAAACATCCATACTTATATTATTTGTAGGAAGTGAGATGATGTTTAGTTAGTTATGTAAATAACTAACTAGATATTGATAGAATTGCTGTGGAGATGAGAGCTTTGAAAAGTATTTCAATTTATTTATTTGCGAAACATGGGATAGTAAACACAAACAGTAGATAATACAGTTATAGTAAGTCCAGCCATGATCTGCTTTACAGCATGCAAAATTTAATAGTAGATCTATGGTCACAGCTATTATAACACTGTATGTAACTTTGACGAGTGTTAAGAGATAGAAAGAAAGAAAGAAAATATTTATTTAACACGACATAAAATATATATATATATATACAACAAATTTTGGAAGTAAGGATGGTGGGTAATTTGTGGGAATACATAATAATAATAATTTATGCTTGGACAACCTACTTATAAGTAATACCTATAACTGAAACAGAAACGCCCCACGCACCTTACTGCCTAATCCATCTACCTAGACAGTTTTATGTCGCACCAAAAAGGTATCAGCTCAGCATAATGCTAGGTAGGTGGCTACCTACTTAGCGCTGGGATAGAGCAGTGTGCAGCGAATGATATAACGAGGGTTGAAAAAAGGTATGTTGAGATGGTTTGGGCATGAAAGGGACTGAAGGGATGGATGAAAGATCGACAAAACATGTAGGTATACAAGGCGAGCGAGCTTCTTTATAGAATGTGACTATGATGAATTAAGCGAAAATCCGTGGTCTCCGCCTACCCCTCCGGGATACAGGCGTTACTTTTTGGATGTATGTATTGATGATCGCTACGATCTGCCTCGATAATACCAAAATAGCATTGGTTACTCTCGTTTATCAATATGTTTAGTTAGTTGCAAACGAGGCATTAAATTGTTCTGATAAGGCTTATTTATGATATCAATAAAATGTAAGTTATGTATAACTGTGATACATCAGAGTTATAAATAAAACAAATTGAATAATTTACATGATATTTTATTAATACAAAAAATCAACTCCTGCTTTTATTGTTGTTACCCTTTTGCCTGTAAATCTTGGTTTTCTCTGCCTTGTTTTTATGGCTCTGTGGGGCATTCAGGGACTTGAAATAGCCAAAGCCACCGCCTCCTTTCCTCTTCTGGGTTGGTCCTTTGCTTGTAACCTTGAGTTCAACCGCAGGTGGTACCGTGAAACCGAAGGATTTCGAAACCTTAGCCATATCAATCGTGTCGATATCAAATATCGTCTTCAAATGGTGAGAATCATATGCTCGCAAGTAACTCTTGAATGCTTCTTTCGCGGATTGGTTCAGGAAATAGTTTCTCGAGATGAGTTTCTCCAGCTGCAGTTGGATGTCAGCTACTTTGTTCCAGGAGAATTCGAATTCGTTGAGGGCGACTTTGGACTGCTTGAGGAATCGCAAGAATCCTAGTTCTTCTGGGCGCAGGAATAAAAGCGCGTGTCCACTCGTGCCGAGGCCTCGCGCTGTGCGGCCCACTCGGTGGATGTATTCCTGAAAAATTCAAAAGTTATGAATGAAGCGGTGTTGGTTTAGTGGACGGTACCCCGACTTCTGATCCGAAGGTGGTGGGTTCGAACTTTATCGTGCACTAATGGATTTTAGCACATCAAAGTATGTGTACATTAACAGCGAAATATTGTGAGGAGATGCGGCATGCCTTCGAACCAAAAATTCGCAGGAATGTACCTATGTCCAATAAACGGCGACGGGTTTCTCGGTTACGTGGAATATTTACTACTAATCAAAATGTGGGCTATTTATTGCGAATATTTTGTACGTAGTACACTAGGTATAGTGTAGTGTATATACCCCCAAGTTATTTTCGTATAGTCATTTCCATCCAAAGGTTGACAAGTTTATAAGATGAAATATTATTTTATGTGCATTGAAGTATTTTCTAGTGGCGATGTGCTTGCAACCTGTCACGTGGCATGTTAAATACTTGCAAAAACGACATGTGCCAAATGTAATGTTTGGACGTGCCTCCGACTACTCCCATCTGAGTATGTATCTGAAGATGTCTTCACAACTGTACTGCCCATGATAGACATCTTCAGATACATACATCTGAGTATGTATCTGAAGATGTCTATCATGGGCAGTACAGTTGTGAACGTCTTTTTTTTAAAGTATTTTTTATGACCTTAACATTCACCTAAGCATGAAAGCTTGGTTCTAAACCCACCGTAACCCAACCTAATAAAATTGTGGCCGCGGGAAACGTTGCCTTTTCTTCTTTGTCGTATCACCGGTTCGTTCTTGGTCACTCTGAGTTAGGTCAGTGACCTCACGGGGGTAAGGTATCTGTCGTTGTAATCTCACCTTAGGATCATCAGGTGGGTCGTATTGCACGATCCAGTCGACGGCGGGTATATCCAAGCCTCGCGCCGCGACGTCCGTGCAAAGTAGGATGCCGGTCTCCGCGTTGCAGAATTGGAAGAATGTTGTCGTGCGTTTCGTCTGCTGCTGCTTTCCCTGATAAATTAAAAACGTAAATGAAAATTATGAAATGGTTTAGCAGGAATTTTCAGACACGACACGAATATTGATAATACTACATACGCATAGGGTAAACAAAAAACAATTATAGGTTGTTTTGGACGTTTATGATCACAGTACCAACTAACCGACCTGCATGAATGAGAAGTTTTGACTGAAAGTTGAATATTTCAGGACATTAATTGGCCACCTGTTACGAGACACCAATTTTGTGTTCTGTCTGTCTATAAGTTATTTATAAATATGGGCCTTTGTAATCATATTTTGTATGTGCCTGAAATAAACGTTATATTATTATCAGGCTCATATTTTTGAATGAAACTCAAACTCATTCAGTTTCGAGATTCTTTATGGAATATGGGCCTAAGAGCCCGATATCTATAAAATGTGCACAGAGAGGATCTCCTCTCTGTCTTTGTGTTGGTTTAAATCATCTGACTTAACCAAACAAGGATGCATTGGGTGAAAATGTCATTACACAATAATACTTACGTGAATAGACATAACGGGTAGATCGATATAGTTGAACAGCTCATGATGGTACTTGACGGCCATGCAAGTTGAGAAGAACACCATGACCTTTTTCTTTCTATTCTTCTTCAGGAATGTAAAGAGGACCATCATTCGCTTCTCTGAAGGGCACACAATGTATCTGAAATGAGATATTTTTGGATAAGAAAAATTGGCTTGGCACAGTCAATTCTGTTTTAGTTACGAGTCTTAATTAGTTAAGGAACTGAAATTAGAGTAGGATAGTAGGATTAAAAAATAAAAATGAGATTGACAACAATTTCTCACCCTTGTTCCAAAGAGTCTACCGTCGCTTGTTCCCTATGGTCGTCGACGCCGACGTATACAGGCTCGTGCTTGACGGCGAGCGCCGTGAGGGCTTCAGTCTTCTTCGTTTGAGTCGCACTGAACAACATCGTTTGGCGTCGCTCTGCGAATTCAACAAATAAAGTTAGCAAAAACAAAACAATGCTTAAGATTCCTCTCCATCCAAAGGTTTTCTGGAAGAGATCGCTTCTAAACGATAAGACGCCCATTGTACGGGTTCGATTCCCGCTGCGAGACAAATGTTTGCATCGTCGACGATCGCGTCTGTTCAAGCAGGTTCGAAAGAGAGATTTTTTATTTATTATTCTCATCGGTTGTAGTAAACTTACTCGGCAATAGCTTGATAATCTGCTTGACTTCTTCTTCGAAGCCGATCTCGAGGATCCTATCGGCTTCGTCGATGACGAGACACTGCAGGTTCTTGTACAGGAAATCTGGCGTGTTCTGAAGGTGATCTAAGAGACGGCCGGGAGTTGCCACTAGTATGTTTATACCTGTGGGAACATCAAATTGAATAGTGTAGTAGACGACAGACAGAACAAGTTAATTTCAACAAAATTTTGAACCCTTTACAAAACAAAAACGACATGCGGGCTTTTAATGCCATTTTGAATGTTAGGGCATCCAAGTATGTGTTAGTATTATTAGTTAGAAGTACTTAATTTCGTAATAGAAGTATTTAATTTCCCAAAGATATCAATCTCAGCGGAGCAGCATTTGGTACGCGGGGCCTATAACAACTAAGTCATTAGATCTTTACCAGTCTGGTCGAAATTCTTGATTATTCAGCGCGAAGTCTCGCTGAGGTTAATATTTTTCTGATAATCTAAAATACTTGAGATTTCCTCAACCTGTGGGTTAACACTATACAAACTAATAACCATTATATTCGTATTTCCTCACCTTTTGAAAGCTTCTGTGCCTCAGTACTCCTATTAGCCCCGCCCATCACAAGTCCATAAGTGTGATGATGGTATTTCATGAGCTCCATCAACACTCCAAATGTTTGCATTGACAGCTCTCTTGTTGGAGACAGGATGATAACACCAGTACCTATGACAAATCTAGCTTAAGACATCACAATTGAGCAAATGCTGTTTTGGGATAAGGGGTATTGAGTCAGATATCCATTCTGTGTTCACAAAGATCATCAACATTCGACTTTATAAGACAGTCAGCAGGAAATGTGCCTCAACAGTTTTCACTGGAGACTCGATTTGCTTTTGATTGTCTTTAAACTGCCGATATGGTGATCATTTTCATATTCGCCTTTTTGTCATCATTTGAAATTTTTTTTTGTAGCTGCTACAGATAGCTAAACTTTGCCTGTGTGTACAAAAATGCCTCAACAGTGCCACACTGGAGATTCGATTTGCTTTTGACTGTCTATATGTAACCTGCAGATATGGTGGTCATTTTCATATTTGCCTTTTAGTCATAATCCTACTAATATAATAAATGCAAAGTCTGTGTGTGTGAATGTTTGATATCACATATCTCAGTAACCACTAAACTGGTTTTGATGAAATTTGGAATAGAGATAGTTTAGGTTCTGGAATGCCACATAGGCTAATCTAATTTTCGAAAATCATCTGGTTAAATAGGGTGGTACATTTTCTATGGAACATGTTATTCCTTGGTTAGATTTGCTCAAAAATCAGTACAAAATTAACTAAAATGAGTAACAAAACACGTATTTTTTAATATTTCTAAACTACCCTTGGCCCCCCCCCCAAGGGTAGTTTGGAATTGGGTGTGCAATTGAGTTCTAAAGTTTGTATGGTTTTTGTTATTCTTGGTTCAATTTACACAAAACTCGGTTTAAATAAACTATATATAAATAAATAAATGAATGACATATTTTTCATTACTTATTACAAAACTACCCCTATTTTGATGAAACTTTACAGTTATATAGCTTATAATATAAGAATAACACATAGTCTAAAATTTAAAATGATATTGTGTGATTTGGCCAAATGTATTAAGTCAGTAAAATTATATCGGAAATATCTATAGATATATATCCTATATGTTTCCACTGAGCTGTTTGTCATGAAATTTGATATGGACATCGTTTTAAGCCTGGAGACGGTCATACGCTACTACGCGGGCGAAGCCTAGGGCAGAATTTAGTTTGAAAATGATTTTCTAATAATGTTAACTGTTGTTTTTTATCTTCTTTAGGAGTAATGAGACAACTTCAGGGCCTTAACATAGTGTGTTTAATTAATTTTTAATGAAAACTAATCTTACCATTCCTTGGCTTGAATTTCAGCTTGTAAATCAAGTCTATAGCTGGTATTAGGAAAGCCAAGGTCTTCCCGGATCCTGTCCGGGCTGCTCCAACAAGATCTCGTCCCTCCAGTAATGGTGGAATGGCTTTTGCCTGAATTTCTGTCATAGTTGTAAATCCCATCTCTTTTATTCCCATGAGGGTTGGTTCACACACTTTGCCTTCAAGGGCTGTGAATTTTTGGTCTGATAGTATGCCAAGACATAAGCTGGACCCTGGTACTGAAATAGAAAATGGTGAGATGAAGGTACACAAAAAGTTTCCTGCACCAGTCAGCATCATCATTCAAGAAGAATATTGTTATTTTATCAGTTCTTTTGTTAAAGTTTCTAAATATAGCCTGCAGTGTTTTCTCATTATGAATAAATAACACATTATTATGGTCATTCTACTTTAGGTAGCCTGGCCCCTAATTAGATAATAAAATAACTGTGGAAACTAGACGATGTCACCCTATTTTTTCAGACTTCTAATATCTATATATCTATTACTTTGATGTAGGTAATGGGTTAGAAGTTTCATTTACAAATCTAAGAAATATTAGACCACTAAATAGTAAAATAGCAAATTAATGTATTCAGTGCTCCTTGCAGGGAATTAAAGTATGCTTCTGTAAGATGGTTTTGTGATTAATGGGGCTTATAAACCTACATTGGCTTTCCTCAGTAGTGTTATCAACATCACTTTTTTCATTTTCTGAATCACTGTCTTCTGATTTAACTTCTGTTTCTTCTTTAACTTCTTTCACTACAGCCTTGTTTTTCTTCTTTTTTTCTGCAACAAGTTGTCACTTTGTTAGAAATGGGATGCTATAGAAAATCAGGATACAGGAATACCTTGATAAGGGTGAGCATTATGGGACTTATAATATGGTGAAATAAATAAAATCTGAAAATAATACATTGAGTGTGTTTTTAATTTCTTTGTTAGTAATCAAGTTGGATTTTTGGATTAGATTTGACACAAATTAATTAGAAAAAATATGATTTAGTGGTTATTGCTGTTCCCATTTTCTTGCTGCTGGCCAAATGCAACCCCAAGTTTTTCAAAGTAGTGGTATCTCAAATAAGTGATAATTTTAAATAAAAAGTAAGTTTAGCTAGTTAAAACTGAAACTATTTTATGCTGCAAATTTAATTATAATTTCTTGCCTTTCTGATCTAGTATCTTTGAACACAAATATATAGTTCAAATCAGTATATCAAACTAAGGGCCATTAACACTAAATGTATGTTGTTGTTGTAATAATCCTATTAATAATAATATAAATGTGAAAGTTTGTGAGGATGGATGTTTGTTACTCTTTCATGCAAAAACTAATGAACAGATTTTGATGAAACTTTACAGTAATATAGCTTCAGAATAACACATAGGCTACTTTTTACTTTCCGGGTATCATGCGAGCGATGTTATGGGCTGAAGGTAGTATAATATAAAATATCATACCTACCCCAGGTATGATATTTTTATTGAGTTATGAAATAAAAAATGTGCCAGTATAAATTAACATCTTTGAACTGCTTTTTGCGGAACACCGACTAACATAGGAAATAGTGGTCTAAGTATTATCTATGTAGGAATGTGTTCTTACTTTTACGATTACTTGGTGCACTTTCACTAGCATCACTATTTTCAAGTGGCCTTTTCTTTGCTTCTGCATCTGAAATAAACAGAACAGACAAAAATAAGATAAATTTACTGCTGGTGCTTTTTATTGGTGGTACTTGTAAGTTGAGGTGCTCACGACCCAAGTCTCTTTGTAATATTAACATAGGTTATGTTACACAAAATACCACAATACGTAAATCCACTTATTAATAAAACCACCACATGGGCAGAAACTACTTGTTTAATTCTTAAACTTAATTTTGCGGGATTAAAAACGTTCTATAGGTTATGTCACCTGTAACGTCCAATGCCTCATTTTCGACTGTTGATTTTTTATTTATCAGGTTTATTTTCTTTTTCTCGCGTTTCTTGATTTTCCGCATGAGGATTTTATCAGGCGTGGGCATTTTTACAATTTAATTTTCAATCACATTAAACCAGCAACCCAACCAAACACATGTTTTATTTGAGTGAATGAATGAATGAAACATAGAACGAAATAAATAGTTCCCTTCCACAGATTATTTTTTTAACTAATCACTACGTGAATGAATGAATAATTTTAGTTGCAACCGTTCATTGTTGATCGATTGATTCGATTACCATAGACAATTAAAATTAGAAATTAGTCGATTAATGAACTTACCTGTATGAAAAGTTGCAATACTTTCTAGCTGAAACAGAGGCAAAAGTTGCTAGAAAAAAATCGTACCTACATACAATCTTTAAAGGAATACTACGTATGTTGCTACTTCGATTTCTTGAAGTAAATTGAAACGGAGGTGGCAGTAACAAAAACATTTTTAATCTGTGGGTTTAATTTTTTTTTGCCACTTAAACAAAACCTATTTATTGAATGAAAACAGATATAATATGTATATTTTTATCGTGTATTTAAAAAATCGTGTCACTCGTTGACTTCTTGTAGAACCAACCTCTATCAATTACCACAACAAAACTATGAACGAAACTGGAAACGCGCTTGTAACGCGCTAGCTCGACACACGTTATTTTGACAGTTCAAAACACGCACGTAACGCACCTCACCGCGTTTTAAAATTTGACATTGGCATAGAGAATACCATTCCATGCGAATTCCACGACTATAACGTAACGCGCCCTCGTTACGAGTTTATATGGTCATAGCGAATAAGGCCCCTTAAGTCGTGTCAAAGCATGTTATGTTACTGTTAGGGTCCCGAACACCAAATTGTTCAGGAAACTTCGGGACTGCAACAGTTGTAGTAGGTACCGAAGTCGCCTCGTTAATCTAAACTCCCTAAGGCTATGCTATCGTTGGAAATCCGTCACACCAATTTTAGTTCACAATAAAATTCATAATGCTTGCTACGCTAAACATTGTTTCTTTTATTTATGATAGAGAAAATGACAAAACCTTATCTACTTTGAAGCCTTATAATAATTATATCCTGCCCATATAAATCTGAAAGTCACTCAAACGATAAAAAAAACGGATTCTGTAGCCAACTTAATAGTTAATGTGTGGACGAGTGCTTATAACCAAAAATGGTTGTCAAAACAAGTAGTTTTTTAAAAAATGACATGGACATGTCAAAAGTCTAATTTTTAAGGGTTCCATTTTCGCCATTTGGCTTCGGAACCCTGTAAAAGTTAGGCTAGGCTAGAGTCAGTAAATATTTATAAATATTATAATTTCTCATATTTAACTGTATTTGCGTAGGAAGGTACAACCAAAAAATAGGTAGGAAGCTACCGCCTTTAACAGATTTTAATTAATTTACCTTTACCTCTGCCAGCACGTAGTGTATGTACTATAACTACACTACAAAAAAATGAGAGAAGACAAATTACCCAGGTTCAAAGTTTTGAATGAGAAGGTATCGAAAACCACCCTGGAAGCGATCAAGCAGATGGGTTTCAAGCGTATGACAGAGATACAGTGCGAAGTTCTACCCAGTGCATTAGATGGAGCTGATATTGTGGCCACTGCAAAGACAGGGTCCGGAAAAACTTTAGCATTTCTCATACCTGTTATTGAAGTTGTTGTAAAGAACATGGCAAAGGAAATACAAGGTACCTACCTAATTATTATAATAAAATAGACCTACACAATAATATAATCATGAGACTGATAGTAAAATAGTAGTTTGGGGTATGGTGAATATCCATACTGCTCAAATTCACTGTTGATGCGATAGTTAAACATCTTCAGGCTAAGTTTAGATAGGGTTAGTAAGTTATAAAAGGTTGTCTAGAAGAGATCACTGTCAGCTATAAGATTGCCAGTTGTAGGATTACCCTTACATAATATTACATTATAAGTGTCTTTTTACCTTTTTTATTTTCACATTGGGTCCTAAATTAACTTATTTTAAATCGATTTGCCACATTAAATTTTCAGGAACATGTGGCATAATCATATCACCAACAAGAGAGCTTGCAATTCAGACATACACGGTACTACAAGATCTTGTATCCTATCATGGTAATATCACATCTGCCCTAGTCATTGGAGGTGAGAATAGATGGAAACAAACTGAAGAACTATCCAAAGGTATGTTTTGTTTAATATAAAAAAAAACATGTTCATTTCTGTAGTGTGTCCACACTCCACAGTATGTTTGTTTAGTAACAGTTTCAAAAACATCAACTTAGTCAACAACCAAAAATAGTTCAGTGGACACTGTTGTCTACCCTACTTCATCTAGTGCCAGGATAGTGATAATTATGTTAGCTAAATAAGGATTCAAGAGATTGTAAAATGGTTTGCTTGGACTCTAAGTGGGAAGTGGAAATTTAGAGATAAATAAGCACATAACAGTCACACCCTGACGCCATAATAGGATTCCCTTTGTTATGGGTATTACAAACTATGAGTATAGTGGTGCCACACCCAGACATTTTTTGTAGTAGATAAATAGTTATATTCTTTATTGAACTACTCACCAAAAAAAAAGGACTTCTTATACAAAAAAAAATGCAAAAGGCAAGAAGTTTGCAACTCTTTAGAAAACTCTTTTTAAGGTTAATCTCAACTTTTTACATGCCTCACCTAATATTTTGTTTCATGTTTCTGTGTTTTTTCTATGTACAATAAAGAATTATAAGAATAAGAATTATAAGAAGTTTATACAAATATCTGCCACACTTTACAGAGTTTAGAGAGAACACAAGTTTTTTATCCTCATACTGTAACTTGATAAGTAAATCACTGGTACCTACCCGAAGTTATAAATTATTTAATTAATAGAAAAAAAAACTATGTAAAAAATGTAACTGTCTGAATTTTTGGTTTCAGGTGTTCATATTGTAGTCTCAACTCCTGGGCGCCTGTTTGACCACATGAGGACAAAGGAGTTTAACTACAGCCATGTCAGTTGTCTGGTATTGGATGAAGCAGACAAAATCTTTCAGTATGGGTTTGAAGAGGACTTGAAACAAATTGTCAATCGGCTTCCAAGTGAGCATGTTAATTATTTCATAGCTTCTTAAAACCAAAACAGATAAATGGTGTTGAGGTGCCATTCAAATGTGCTTATAAATAAATAAATAAATAAATGCTGGACATTTTTCAGACAACATCATCTAGCCCCAAACTAAGCAGAGCTTGTATTATGGGAACATGACTGATATACTACTTAAATACTTTTTTTTTTGTAAATACATACATATTATACATAGGAAAACACCCAGACCCGAGACAAATATTTGCAGATCTTACAAACATTTGTCCCGTGACAGGAATCGAACCCGCAACCTTCTGCGTCTCAGGCGGATCTTCGCCCACTGCGCCACAGAGGTCGTCAAGAGGCTTAAGAGGCTTATGGATCCTACTAATATTATAAATGGAAATAATCTATATGGAATTAAAATTATAGTGGTTTGGTATAAAAACCACAATAATTCGTAAGTATGTGATATGGCTAAACCAATTTGAATGGAAATAGGCAATCAAATTTGAATCCGAATGTAACAGAGGGCTGTTAGAGCCCTATGTTACATTCGGGATAGGAAAATAAAACCAAAAAGACACAAGTTCATTATTCAAAATCCCTTTTTACGTCAACTATATCATATTATAATAGATACTTCTCTTATAACTTAGAATCGCTTTTAAATTACCTACATCCATTAGTTGATATCGCCATCTATGTCGATATCAATAATGGACTAACTTTTATCCCTTTCCCCAGTTGCTGTGTGAATAAGAATGAGGTTCTGTCTCTGTCTAATACCTACTAATGGTGTCATTTACATGTGCAGTAGTGCTACTCAATACTAGATATCGTTACAAGAACACTATTCCGCCGATAGGTCGCCAACGTTCGGATATCATTTAGGTTAGGTTTATTGATTTATGCCAAAATTGGTTCTTTCAGAAAACAGACAAACCATGTTGTTCAGTGCCACACAATCAGAGAGGACGGATGCATTGATAAAGTCTGCAATGAAGGAAAATCTACGAAACATAAATACTGATGAAGACAATCTCAGGGCAACTGTTGATGGACTTAAACAAGGGTAAATGGTCTAATTTAATAATGGTATACACAATCCACTATACAGCATATAAACCAACACATTTGAAAAATGGGAGAAATATATCCAATCAAAACCTCTGTGGCGCGTATATGTAATATGTTTTGTATTTACAAAAGAAAGTAGCTAAACAGTCATTTAGTTCCCATAATACAAGCTCTGCTTAGTTTGGGGCTAGACAATGTTTGTGAAAAATGTCCAGCATTATTTATTTATTTATTCAATGAAGGTTTCTGTTTTTCAAAGTTTGATTATTTTAAATTATAAACTACATGTATGGAAAGTACCAAATAAATTCGGATTCAGCGTCATTCGATTCGTGGCGGAATCGGTCAACACATTGCCGATTAGTAGGCGAATATGTTTGGTTTGAATCACTTCGAATCAGTTTTTAGTACACATTAAAATTTGATGTTTCTTTTTTTGTTCCAGATATTCAATTTGTGAGACTGAGTACAGATTATGGTGGCTTCATAAAATATTGAAGAAAACGAAAAACTATAAAGTCATGGTGTTTTTCTCCAGCTGTAAATCTGTGATATTCCACTATGAATTCTTTAGAAACTACTGTCAGACGTTGTCTGTTCTCTGCATACATGTAAGTATTACAGTTTTAATCAGAAACACAATGGGAAACTTTGAATTGTGCATTGTGATGTTAGTTTCATTTTTTGATTCATTCATTTTTTTGGAAACAACGTAATCGTAAAGTGATATCTGACGTTATTACAGATTCATTAAAATAAATATGATTCATTTTTTTTTCTGTAGGTATGTAATTTGATATTTATGCCATTCTGTGAGTTTTTCCCCTACGTGGGCCATGACAGCAAGAACCCAGCTTGAAAGTTTATATTAAATTTGATGTCCAATCAAATTAATCAAATGTTGCGTGTACTAGTTAGTACACCCGTATAACTTAGAACCTGTTTACCACTTTTTATATATTTATTGTACACTAGCTGTACCCGCGACTTCGTTCGCGATTGCGATCCCTGCAGACTAATTATTCGCATCTGAACTCAGTTTGTCACATATAAAGCATCGCTGTAGTCTGCGGTGAAGCACTAATATCAAGCAAGGAGCTTTTTACTTTGGATTTGAAAACTCCCAGAATATCGGAATAAAATCTGTAAACATTGACGAAGATATCACGTAACATACCTACACACCTGTAACCTACACACAAAAAACATACAGACAAATTGAGAAACTCCTTTTTTGAAGTCGGTTGATAATAATTTAAATGGTGATATTAGCGATAGTTACCTACGCTTGCAGTCTCTAGTTTACGGTTTCTCTGCAGATACTCTAATAGCATCAGATCCTCACGTGCTCACGTTATTTTGCCTAATCATTCGAAGAAAAAACAAAATAAAAGTCTAGTCTAATAAAGAGCTAGTCGTGATTCCGAGTCCCAGTCCCAGTCCCAGTCCCAGTCCCAGTCCCAGTCCCAGTCCCAGTCCCAGTCCCAGTCCCAGTCCCAGTCCCAGTCCCAGTCCCAGTCCCAGTCCCAGTCCCAGTCCCAGTCCCAGTCCCAGTCCCAGTCCCAGTCCCAGTCCCAGTCCCAGTCCCAGTCCCAGTCCCAGTCCCAGTCCCAGTCCCAGTCCCAGTCCCAGTCCCAGTCCCAGTCCCAGTCCCAGTCCCAGTCCCAGTCCCAGTCCCAGTCCCAGTCCCAGTCCCAGTCCCAGTCCCAGTCCCAGTCCCAGTCCCAGCCCCAGCCCCAGCCCCAGCCCCAGTCCCAGTCCCAGTCCCAGTCCCAGTCCCAGTCAACTACTCGGCGTACACTGTAACTTCTAAACTCAAACCCGATGACCTTGAAATATTTACTGGACAATCTTGAAAGTACTTCTTTTCTAACAAAAAATGAATGAATGAAATCGGATTACGCGTTAAATTACAACTAAGTACATATTTTGACTTTCATCCCCTCTCCCAAGGGAACCATGGTGAATTTGGGGATAAAATGTATCCTAAGTCCTACCCCGTACTATGAACTCAAACCATGCCAAGTTTCATTTGAATTCATTCAGTAGTTTCGGCGCTATTCGCGGTCCTGATTCACACAGACAGACAGACAGACAAAAATGAAAAAAAAAATACATTTTTAGCTTCAGTATCGATTATAGTGCTATCCAAAATAAAATTCAAAATAACTTCAATGTACAGAATTCGACCTGTTACATTCTTATTATAGTATAGATTACTGTTACTGTACATTTCTGTTTTTTTTTTGTGTAATTTCTACTTATCTGTGTGATTTCTACGGACTATATCTGTACGTCTTGAATAAAGAATCTTATCTATCTTTCTCTGATTTTCAGGGTAAAATGAACCAAACAGACCGAACAACCACTATCAATGATTTCTACAATGGGGAGAAAGTGGCGCTGTTCTGCACGGACCTAGCGGCCAGAGGGCTGGACATACCAGCCGTCGATTGGATTATACAGTTTGATCCTCCCGCAGATGCCAATGTAACGTATTTCCGAGATCTATATCGTGTATCAACAATAATCAGTAATCCTGTAACACTGCTTCCCGCAACCTTTGCAATGTCATCGGACCATCGGGTAGGGGGCTGTAAAGTTTGAAACAATGAATCCTACTAATATTATAAACGTGAAAGTTTGTGAGGATGGATGTTTGTTACTAATAATAATATAGCTTACTAGCTCACGGCTTTGCCTGCGTGGTACCCGGATAAAAAGTAGCCTATGTGTTATTCCGATGTATAAAAGCTATATGACTGTAAAGTTTCATCAAAATCCATTCAGTAGTTTTTGCGTGAAAGAGTAACAAACATCCATCCTCACAAACTTTCGCATTTATAATAGTAGTAGGATAAATAAATGAACATCCTACAGACACATACATACCTAGTCCTGACCACACAAGGATTCCCTGTGTCATGGATATCAGGAACTACGAGTACCGTGGTACCACAATGCAACAAGGATACATCAGAAAGGGTATTCGTAGGAAACATCAGAATAACACATAGACTACTTTTAATCTGGTAATATTTTTCGTTCCTTTCAGGAATACATTCATAGAGTTGGCAGGACGGCCCGGGGTGTCGGCGCCGCAGGAAATGCAGTGCTACTCCTGCGTCCGGAGGAAAAGGCATTTGTGGAAGAACTACACAATTCCAAGATATACTTAGATAAATACGAATCCTGGAATTCTTTCTTCAACTTGAAAACTAAGGTATACCTACCATTTTTTTGGGTATCTGGAGCCTAACCTTCAAGTATTATTGCGATTCAACTCAGGAAAAAAATACAAATTCCGCCTTGCGATTGACGTTTATATGAAAACGCCATAGCGGCTTCAACTGCAAAGCAGGATTTGGCATTTTTACCTGAATTAAATCGAATCAGTCTAGCGGAAACATTCAGCTCATTCTACAGTTACGTGCAGGGAAGAATGCCATGATCCTAGCAAGTGGAAATTCGTGGTTTCAACTTAACCCCACAGCAAGGTTGTACAAGGTTTTACCAACGTTTGATAAGTCCGTTGCCGCGGAGGACCTCATATTTTTTCCAGCAGAAAAATATTGTATTTTTTCCAAGTGGGGAACGATTTTAGGGTTCCATTTCTTGTAGTTTGGTTCAGTTCGTTTGCCGGTACGGCCAAAGAAAATTATACGCGGCAGTTTTGGGAAGCCTATCCCTCTTATTCATAATCACTCGCTAACTTTAGCAGAGTGCTAAAAGTTGTCTGCCTCTATCCTTTGTTTAGTGTTAGAAAAGGACAGGGTTAGAGTTAGCGACCTGCTTATTTAGTGAGTGATTATGAATAAACGGGGATAATTATGTCTATGGATGTATTAATTGAGTCGAGGGTATAATAATGATAATGAGCTAATAAGAACCTTTGACGACCGCAATGGGCGAAGGCCCGCCTGAGACGCAGAAGGTTGCGGGTTCGATTCCCGCCGCGGGACCAATGTTTGTATGTTCTGCAAATATTTGTCTCGGGTCTGAGTGTTTTCTATGTATAATTTGTATGTATGTATTTGAAAAAAAGGATATCAGTCATATAGTTTCCTTAATATAAGCTCTGCTTAGTTTGGGGCTAGAGGATACTATGTGAAAAATGTCCAGTATTCTTTATTTATGTTCGAATAATGTTCGCAATTTCAGTTAGACGAAGCTATGGAGAATCCAGAGTTTAAAAAGCTGGCCGTGGAGGCTTTTGAGGGGTATATGAGAGCAATGGAGGTTAGGAAGCAGAAGCACATATTCAATTTGATTACGATGGACGTAAATGCTGTGGCGAAATCATTCGGACTCCACGAGAAACCGGATGTTGACGTTCGTAAGTAGATAGTAAAAACAATTACCTAATAAAAAAAACTCAAAGAAGTACCTACACTACCAATTAAAGGTTTAATCAAATCCGCGGAACAAATGATCTGCAAATATTTGTCTCGGGTCTGGGTGTTTTCTATGTAAAATATGTATGTATTTACAAAAAAAATGTATATAAGTAATCTAAAATCTAGAGCACTATTCGAGGACCTCTGTGGCGCAGAGTGTTTTTTTTCTTTTTTTTCATGTATATATATGAAAAAAAAGAAAAAAAAAGTATATAAGTAGTATATCAGTCATGTAGTTCCCATAATACAAGCTCTGCTTAGTTTGGGGCTAGATGATGCTGTGTGAAAAATGCCCAGCATTATTATTATAGCATGCACAGAATCAAATAGTATTAACTACAATGGTTTAGAAGTGTTTTTGGTAGTTAAATTTTAAATCTACATCTAGGAAACTGAAGGCACCAACCGCATACCAACAGTTGGGCTTGTTTGCCACAAAAAAAAAACATAAAAACACCGTTGTACTTTTCAGGGATAGGATTCAGTAAAAAGCATAGACCGCGAAAGAGAATAGCGGCTTTACTTGCAGCAGAAAATGGTGGAAAACACATCAAGATGTAATACAGGGTATCCCACATCATGTAATAAGTACTTAACCACCCAGCTTGCCAGCGAAACGAACACAACCTAACTTTGTAAGAGTTGATAAATTTTAGGGGTGGGTATGCCCATCTATCCCCACTTCCGAGAAAAGCTCGAATAAATACAAGTGTTAATAATGTTGACTTGGAATGCTTGAGTAGTGGTTTTCCCGATGGTTTCCGGTTTCCCATGATTTCTGCACCCCGTTCGAGGACAGGCATACCGCTCCTTGTTGCCGAATTAGAAGCCATTTCAGAAAACTATTCTTCTGTCTTCTGCTGGCCTATATCAGGGAAATCCTTATTTACTGGCGGCATTTAATCGTCGTGCCACAGGGTGGGACTAAGCAGCGCTTTATAGGTAAATTAGTCCCGTTAAATTCGAGGACAACTTACTTATTCAACATGTTCGCAGCGAGCCGTTATATCTGATGGATGTTCGACTATGCGCCACAAATGGAACCCGTTGGTATCTTGCAACTTAGTCCCAACAACGTAAAAGTATTTAAAAATATTTTAACATAGCCATATTTTTGTTGTGTTTGTAAGTCAAGGATAATAAATCAAATTATTGTTTAAAAAATTGTTTTTCTTTATAGCCATTACCTAAATACATGAGTTCTTATCATACTTTATATGGGTTTACATTCATTACTATGAGTAAAAATATATGAACAAATCAAATGACTAGATGATACTGAAGGTATACAAAAAGAATTAAGCTCAGGCACACCGACTGTGGACGGGTAAAATTTAGGGCATTTTCTGTCACATTTTTGACAGTCATTATTTAGGCCATCTTTGTGACTTTATTTATATATATAAAATCCTATAGGTGAGACACTGACAATTAACGAACAGCCGACATTTAATACCTAGAGGGTGTAGCAGGAAGATGAAGTGTGTATGGAAAACACGCAATGCGTACGAAGTCGCGGGACTTTCCACTAGTAGAAATGTAAAGTGACACTTCTTTTTGATACAGCTTGGTATCCTCAAAGATCTACTCACTGGGTATGTATCTGAGGATGTCCATCATGGGGTATAAAATCGTGAGCGTGTTTGTTTTCGATAGTCCTGTCATATTTTTATTGTAAATCTACAGTGCCATTTGTGTATCTTTGGAAATCGAACTATAAAAAGTAACTTGTCACAGATCGTAGTAATATTATAAATGTCAAAGTTAGGATGTTTAGATGTTTTTTTCTAATAATCTCCATAACGGCTGGAATTGGAACTGGTATAGTTAGTGACCTAGAACACAGGCTCCCTTTATAGGTACGCAGGTCGTACCGTGGGCAAAGGCCAGCATAAAATGAAATCTCGTTGAACTGATAGAAGTCACACGGTGACAGTTTGGTTAAAATGTTTGGCAGATGGCGCTAGCATAGCATTAACTTCATCATCATCAACAACTGTGTAGGAGTCCACTGTTGGGCATAGGTCTCTCTTAAAGAGTGCTATTATAAACGCTCAGATCACCTCCATCCGCCTACCTTCCACAACCTTTGAGATGTCATCGGTCCATCAGGTAGGGCCTTCCTACACTGCGTTTCCCGGTTCGTTGTCGCCATTTGAGAACCTTTGTCCCAGCGGGGCTCTGCGAGCTATATGGCCTGCCGATTGCCACTTCAACTTTCACATGGATAAGCTTATTCCAGCTTAGATACTTTGATTTTAGTCAGAGTTAAAACTCCTTGTAACCTACTAGTGGTAGCAGTCGGTGTGCCGAAGCCTTTACACCATAACACACAATACGTTGGCATCAGACAGAGTCGAGTAGGAACTTAGTTTCAAAGATTCAGAGGTCGAAGCACGAATAATTTCCGCTATCGATACGTAAGCGATACGTTATAAATCATCAACAGACTGTACAAGTCCACTGCTAGATATAAGGCTCTCCAGAGTGCCATGACGAACGATTTAAAGCCACCTCCATCCAACATCAGTTTGCCAACATCAGTCTTAAAGGCTGATGTGTCGAAGAAAAGTGTGGTTCAATATGACGCCTCTCGGGGTTAACTGCTCGATGTAGTCACAATAGCTTGCTAATTCTAAGCTTCATGTCTGTGACGTTACTGTATCACTAACGTAAACCATTCGTGCTTGAGCCTCAGTACTATGTACACTATTTTGGCGAAGCATTCATTTCATAAATGCTGTTTCTCGCTAATTTCTCGAGGCAATTCTCGTGGTTATGTTGGTGGTTCACTGCGTAGATCATAGCCTCTATAGTTTCAACGGTCGCTGGACAACGGTTGAGCGAAAAGTATTGAACACACCTCCATGAAGTTTTCCCGTGTGTAGTCGAGTGTTTTGTATAAACGAAATTCCTGTGCACCAATTGTTTATGTCCTTTTCTACTGTAGATGTATTTGTAGCGAGTGGGCAACTGTGTACTTTCGCTGCATTCTTTCATAACTAACGAAAGGGCACCTGAAAAATACAAAAAAAAAACTTTTATTTTCAGAAAAGTTACTCGATTATACTTTAGGTTTTAAGTAATTTTTGTCTTCTTTTCCGTAGACAAAACCGTTGTCTAGAGGCTTAACATCAGCAACTTAGGCTATTGAAGCGAAGACAAAAATTACTTTTGTTTCTGCTTTCCGTCAAAGCAATGATAGAGACAGGTATATTTTATCGTCTTCTATTCTAAAGACAAAACCTTTGGATTTCATGCTAAGCCTGCTTAAGTTTGACATAATGTCCTCCATTCTATCTAGCTACCTACTCAATCTTTCCTTAGATATAAACATATTTGTGGAAACCACACCAATGAATGAAGGAATACAGAGACTATCAAACTGATTTAGATAGAAAAATATCGTTTATTTCAAAATATTTATGGATACAAAAATACATTGCTTACAATAAACACACTTGTAAGTATTATCTGATCATCACACGTACACCTAACGCCACACAGTTAACGCTACCTTATACGAACTTACGAAATGTATGAAAATCACACGAAATATATCAGGAATGTAAATTTCATTCTGGTTCACTTAACATAATATAAAATAGCTCTTACAGAGATCATAAGAAATTAAGACTGCATTGATTAATCTAGAATATAAAATGATACACAAGCTATAAGCCCTGATCTGAAGCCAAGTAGGAAAAGTCATTAAACTCCGATAATGTAAAAAAAATACTATTTTTCAACTTATTAGTTTAGGATTCGGAATTAACTTACAATTTAAAGTAAATTAGCATTATGTTGTAATGACTTGAATACAAGATCAGCTGTGGACCAAGGCTTGAAGTAGGAGCTACTTTCATTCAATGCAAATCAATTTAGAAATCAGTTCATCAGACTAGATTATGAGCATAGTCTTTTTGTTTAATGGCTGAACATTAATGGCACTTTTCAAAAGGGTTCCTAAAAGGGTAAAATAATCTCTATCACAGTAGATTACCTACCTAGTTTATTGTGCTTTATAAGTTCTTAACTATGATTAAATGTTACTTCCTTTATATGTTTTGTCACAGGTTTTGTTAAGTATCTGCAATCAGGCTTATACTTATATACTTTACATGTCATTAGATTATTGTTTTTGATTCTATACTCTATTATTGGCCAAGATTGGTCCCTTTCCAATAATATGAATCTATGATTCGCAAGTGACTTTTCAACTTTTGTTTGATATCTTACTCATGTATCTTATTTAAAATATGTTTATAAAAATATGATTTATAATCCTCTTTAGAGGTAACTATTCTATAGCATAGTAAAAAATCATGTAGCATAATAATCTCCCTGCAGCTGGGAAACTTTAAGTATATCATTATAATGGATGCCAAAGCAAGGAGATTTGCAGAATGGTTGTTCACATGCACTGCACATGAATCTAGTATCCCGTCTCCTCCCAATTTTCCAGCAAAGTCTACAAGAGCGTTGTGGATATTTCTTTTTCCCATCCTCTTTTTGTGGAATGGTAACAAGACTGTGCTCTACCGGGTTTCTTGAGTAATCTTCAGTTCTTCCTGTGTTAGTAACCTTCCCGTTAACTAAGTTTTTGAGATCGACGAACAATGAGCTGAGGGATGCGGTACCTGGAAACATGATGGCCATTTTATTTACAATGCAAATATAAAATAAATTGCAAGATTCTATTAATTGTTGAAAATGCCATCATGTTTTCAAGGTTAGGAAGCAAAAGAAAAAAGAAATCCAATGAAAACTAATGTGATTGCATTTTCAACACAATCTCTAATCTAGTAAAAATCAAGCAAGATAGAAAAAAAATGCAGTTAAAAAATGATGATCCTGCCTTGTCTTTGACCCAAAATTCACCTGTCTTATAAAAAAAAGTAAAGTAGCTTAAAACATATTATGTACTCATGTACATTAATTTTGTTTTACTTTTAAAACACTTTTTACTTTTACTGTACAGGGGGCTAGACAAATGTCACATGACATTTCCGCAGCAAATGTCATTTCCATACAATTTTATCTTTCTGCAGGCGTTAACATCAACAGAAAGTGGTATTTGTCTAACCCCCCAGGTTGTGCTTTAATAGAGACACACATGTGATATCAAAATCATAAATCATTATTTATCACATTAGCATTTTTGTGAATCACTAGTTCTGTTCAAGGCTGTTGATGGGTCTAGGTTAGTCTTATAATCTATATATAACATATATAATAAGCCTTTAGTCATATATAATAAGCCTCCTCCAATCTTCTCTATTCTGGTCTTTTTCTTATAATCTAAATCATTTAAAACTATAATTATTTAGAGGTAGTATTTTTAAACTTTTGCTATCAGCTAAATCAGCTAAAATAATTATTAGATTTTTATACAGGTCCTATCATTTTATTATTTTCACTATGTTTCACCTGTGCTACAACAGCCATAGAACTGACTGAAGTTTATGGAGCTACCATACATAAAGACCCATATTAAAACCAATAACCAGTAGTTCGCAATCTTGGGAAGTACCATTTTATCCAGCTACCAAAAAACTACCTCATTGGTCTCATCAAGATTACAGGTCAGCAGTTATTGTCAGACAAACAAACATACATACAAACGCCTGACTCCTCCAAGTAGATTCAGCAATCTCTTTTTGCTTTGATCATTCTAACAATTATAATTTAAAGGTAAAATAAGAATGAAGTTACTTACTGTCTTGAGGAGATTGATAGTCCATAGGTACACATAGGTCTTTTCTCTCATCTCTACCATCAAAGCTCTTCATAGGGCTGCAGACAGCTGGGTCAGTTACTATTATATCACTATCATCACATTCCGTTTTCAGTTCAATAGCACTGCCTGGTGGAGATTGATCTTTACTATCATTAGAGTCTTGTGCATTGTTCACTCTAAGCAGCGCATTGTATGTAGAGGTAATGTCAACAGGATTTTCATCATAGACTGATTTAGAATGTTCATAATTACTAGGAGGTTGGCTGTTTTGAGTGAATAATGGCTTGGCTTTTATTTTAGTTCTTTTTTCTGGATTTAAGAGGTCTGTAAAGTAAGTTCTTTGCAGAAACTCTTCAGATTTCCTCTTAAGATGATTCAGACTTTGTAATTTTTCAATGAACTGCTTCTGTTTGAGTATATCAAGTTCATTGTTCTGATTAGCTTCACTTATAGTGGTGTAGGTATCAGTGCATGGTTCAGGTTCCGGAGTGATTATTTCACTCTCAACTGGATGTTTTGGCAGTTCTTGTTCCCTTTCATCATCAGTCTACAAAATAAACAAGTTGTTAGATAGTTTATAATTAAAAAACATATCAAGCATTTCTTGAGAACTATTGATCATATTTTTTCATATCTGGGTGTTGTGGTACCATGGTAATTGTAGTTTCTGATGCTCACAACACAGGGAATCCAAGTGACTCCAGGACTAAGTTTGCAACTGTGTTTATTTACTGTCTTATAACTAGGGTTTTTATTGATGCAGTGCATAGCAAAGTTATCTCATTCAAAAAACCTTGCACTTTTTTGGATTCTATGCTTTTTTTTAAGGAACTTTTGTTGAGTTTTGACCATGTCAGTTTCATCATTCTCTCTTACTTATTCATGATACAGTTTTTCTTAACCAGCCTATATATGGACCGGTAGAGCATGTTAGCTGTGTCAGGAGTTGGTATGCATTTCAGTAGAGACATATAGAAAACATACTTATTACTTATAGAACACTGCTGGAAAATGTTTGTATCCTGGTAACAAAGACAATGTTACAATATAAAGCAGGACAAAAGTTTGCATATTCTGCAGATATTTGTGAATGTTGGGTGTAAAACGAATAGGAGAAAGATATTTCAATACAATGACATTTGATATCATACCTCCCCCTGGTTGATCCCTTGATTAGTCAATCCTTTGATTTGCAACACTTCAGCAGTTCCAATAAAACTAGTGAGATCTTCACGCTTCACACTCACTTCTCCATGATACATAAACTGTAGTAGATCCCTCATTGATTTGTGAGAAACATCTCTGATCACAACTGAAAGATAATTAATATTTTTTATAGTCATGAGTAGACTCAGCACCTACCTATGTATCAGAATAAAACAGTAGGTTGCAAAAAATTCAACTGATCAATTTAGGTACAAGTAACAAATTGGGTTCAATTGGATTGGAAACCACTCACTTATTGGATGCTGACATGGATTCATTTGGAACATTTTCTTGAAATAGGGCGAGCATATTGACAGTATAACTTTGTGAGCTTGCAACAAATGACCTTCAACAGCGATTGTGACGTCGACGAATTCGCCATTTCCCAATAAACCGGCGAATCCTTTGGTCAGGTTCCCGTGGAAATTGTTCCAGGACAATGAGAATTGTTGGTCCATTTCTAACCACTGTAGCGTTGCATCTGGAAAGAGGAAAAAGTAAAACGATAAATGAACCCACGAAAAACAAAAATATAAACAGAGGGTCAAAGATTTCGTACAATTTACACTAAGATTATGAAAAATAATTTGTAGGTAAATAAATATCTTGTATTTTTGAGGTTCGCTTGATTTATCTGATTGACTTGCTTGACTTGATGATGTTGACAGCATTGACAGATAAAATCGCGTGTCGCGTACTTTACCGAAGGAGAACGGAGTAGTGTTGTCCGACATTTGCTAAAAAAACAATTTTTAATCGATTATCAGTCCAGTCACTCGATCGAAGTGAAAAATCATTCAAATAAGTGAATAGAGTAAAAGTTCATATTTTTTTTTTAAAAAAGCTTGTCTCACCACAATACAAGTTTCAGTCTAGTCACGAGTTGATGTGAAAGTTGATGGACCCTTACGGGTAGTTTTCACAGAGTGCACAGTACATGTACATTATTGTACATACCTACAATACGTATCGTCTTTATCATAATGCATGGGTAGTGTGACGTTTGTGATTTTTAGTTTCTAGAGATGTGGTTATGCAAAAATCGTATGAAAAAAAACAATCATAATATCGTATCGAATAAATTTTTACTGAGGAAAGGATCGATCGTCGGCAACGTGAGATTTTTCGAATATGAACATTTTATTGAACAATGTATCGATTACAACGATTTCGATGTTCTAATCTCTAAGTTGAAACCGTCCCAATTCACACAGGAAGCAACAAGGTTAATTTTTGGTTTTGTTTTAGGATTGTTTAAATAGGTAAAAATATAGTAAGTAATAAATTAAGGGATATACTGAAAATTTAAATTGATTTCTCGTTAATTCCATAATTCTGGTAAATTCTACTACTATTATAAACGCGAAAGTTTGTGAGGACGGATGTTTGTTACTCTTTTCATCCGGGTACCACACGGGCGAAACAAAATGAGTGACAGAACTGACACAGGGCACGCCGACCCCACGTGGTGTTGTAGGTACGTGACACCCCTAGTAGGTACCAGCATAAAAAGTGCGAGAAATAAGCTATGAACCAGATATATATGTCCGGAGTGAAGCAAGCTGTACGAGACCGAGTGGAGCGTGGCGAGCGAAGCGAGCTAGCCATCTCCGTAGCATAGCAAAGGCCGAGTGTTGCGAAGTGACCGCTTATTCCCACTTTTGTCCCATTAGTAATTTAGTATTGTAGCGATTTCTCGCATACCGAATTGAGCTACGTTACATCGCATCAACGAAGAGCAACCATCTAATGATATACGAAGAGCTACCACATAGCATACCCACACAAATGACCATCGAAGTGATATAGATATATGATATAATTATGATATATAGATCGCGCAAACAGAGTTTTAACGCAGCCTAAACATTATTTATACCTCCGACAAGCAATTATCGGCCCCAGGATTCCGGGTAATTGGATCAGATGGATTAGCCCAGTAGAAGATCGTTCCCTTTGCAAATGGAGGACACACCACCAACCGTGTTCTCCATACACTACCTTTAGATCCCGTTTCTGTCAATGTTTCTTACAAAGTTAGAAATATCTAAATTCAAAAGGCCTAGTAAACGTTGAATTGATGACATTGATGCTTTCTGGGAAGGCTGATGGGTAATAGCATGTGACCGCATGGTGTGGAATGATTTAGAGGAACTTTTGCCCAGTTTGAGAAATGACAAGTTCAATAAAAATATCACAAGAAGTCCCTAAACTTGTTTCACAAAAAACCATTAAAAAAATATTATGCAACACAAAAGAGTACCTACCTTCCATTTTGTTTAGGAACATGATCAGTTAAATTCAAATTGTTTGTGTCTTTTGTAGGTAATAATAAGTCCTGTTTTATTGTATTAAATACGTTACTTATGTAAATAAATAGGTAGATACTCAATGTGATTTATTTTCTGTATTAGGTCCATGTTAGCTAGTTTTCAGCTGGGCAGGAGGAGATTTGGTTATGTACCTCATACTTAGGTATATTTTGTTTAAATAAGTAAATTATCGATAAACCTTTTGATTTTCTTGGCAGTCTGTCAGCTAGTGAATAACTACCTTGGTATAAGTAGGTACTATTTTGAATGACATTTTATTCCAAAAACATTATTACAAACATCGTCGGTTGTCGATTTCAATGTTGTGTCAAAACTGCATTATTTGCGATACTTTTACGTCAAGAAAAGAAAAACTTGTAAGTACTTAGATGACATTTCTTTGAAGAGTTATATTGACTCTACAGGTAGGAGAATTAATCAAAGAAATACTAATCGTCTTAAAGAATATCTTCATTTGACCATAACTTCACCTGATACTAGTAATGACATGGTATAAGTCCTACCTTTCTGGTAGAGCCTGTCGGTATCTAGTTCTACATCAACTAAGATTTTCTTTAAGTTGCTACATCATCATATTATTTTTACTTGGTTTAGTTGAACCAAGGGGAAGTTTTCTTGCCCAAGAGTGCCCAAGAGCTCTAGTTATGGTAAAGCGTTTGGTAATTGATTGCTTATCTGACGTGTCCACCGTAGGGCGCGCTTAAACGTCAATTAATTAAGTAAAAGCCAAGTCACCCTATCCGTAAGATATCCTTAGCATGACTGGGCGCTTTTAATTTTCTGGTGTCACGGTTTACTGCGATAAAGCCGTTCCCCTTCTTTCCTACTTTACCACTAAAGAAAAGTATGCGATTAATGGGTTTCTTATTAAAAGTAGAAAGTTTTTTGGATAAAGTTTTTTGTATTGTTCTACGTCGTAGCACCTAACTTAATGGGTAGGTAGGTTAATATATTCTAGAATGCTATAACTGTGGTAGCCTAAGTAGGTAATCTAAGTTATTAAATCGTTTCGTTAGCCACTGACCGACTGACTGACAATCAACACACAAGTCACATCCTCCTTTCATTTTCTTGAATTTACTTTGACAACCACTGAGGCGCAGTGGGCGAAGGTCTGCCTGATACGCAGAAGGTTGCGGGTTCGATTTCCGCTGCGGGACAAATGTTTGTATGATTAGCAAATGTTTGTCTCGGGTCTGGGTGTTTTCTATGTATGATATGTATGTATTTACAAAAAAAAGTATATAACAAGCTCTGCTTAGTTTGTGGCTAGATGATATTTGTAAAAAATGTCCAACATTATTATTTATTTCTTATTATTATTTCAGGTCAGGAGACCCAAAAGGAGGACATGTTCCTTTTGGTGAAAGGATTTTTCGCGATTCCATTGCTAGAAATGATGAAGTGGGAAGTTTATAGTAGTAGAGCTCTTCGTGAAAGATATCGTCCGGGAAAGTACTACCACTATATCTGCCGCCAAGTAGTTATGTTCGCATTACTGTGTTCCGGTTTGAAAGGTATGGGTGCCGGTGAAACTACAGACATTTGCGATTTCACCATAATGTCTCTGGGTCGGCAACTCGCAAGTGATATGTACCTCTGGTATCTAACCATCAAGCCCTATTGCGATTCAATTCAGGCAAAGATGTCAAATCCCGGTTTGCGAATGACAAACTTTGACAACGCCGTAGCGTCCTCAATCGCAAGCGGAAAGTGGCATATTTGCCCGAACTTAATTGCTTTTATAATTCATGGCTCCAGGTGAGCCATATGATTGTATGTCACTTTAGTAGTAAATATAAAAAAAAAGTTATTGAAAAAATCTATGCGGATAATTTTGATGGGCGGGTCGTTCCGTCAGAACTTCATGTACAAACGTGAGGTTAAAATTTTCTAATACTAAGCAATTAGGTTCATCGCCATCATAATGGTGATAGTGAAAAAGTGAAGAAGAACAATACATTTAATATACAGCGAATTAGAGTCAACTAGAAAGAGTTCTTAATGGAAATGGGAAGATTTTTCCGTCCGAGATTTTATTGCTAGGGGACGGAGTGGGCGGCCAGAAATGCAGAGAATAGTTAAAAGTAGGTAGGCACTAAACTTATAAAAGTATTTTCTTGTAAAAGGCAGTAAATCACAGCTCACAATAGATTCCATGGAAAAAATCTACGTTAGTTGATTGATGGTCATCGGTTAATAGATGTATCAAAATTGACAGGGGCGCCAACCTAACTTTTGTATGATATTTCTGAAACTGTAGATAAAATTGAAACTTCGGTCCGCAGTAGTTTACCTTCATAGTTGTGTTTTCAGTGAGCACGGACGTGACAGGCGTCTACTGTCTACTTTCCGTTTTGTGTTATCAAAGGTTCATCCTTCGGGTGGTTAACCATGCACTATAAGTCTCATCAAATAAGCCCCTACGTACCTGAGACTGGTAACCTTAAAAAACGTACCTATATGCAAAAAACTTTTGTTAAATACTACCTTCGGGAGTCTGGCAGTTTTAGTACGAGCAAGAAAAAAGTTTTTGAATAAACCTGTCAAGTTGTGAATCTTCCATAAATAAACTAACCGATTCTGAATTTCAGCTATATTTGATTGCTTTATTTCCATTATAATTTATTTCAGCATGAGCTTTTTAGTTCAGCATTTAGATCAGCATTATAAGTTATTTCAGCATGTATGTAGGTACCTAAAACAGTGTCAATTTATGTGCTTGCTTCAAATTGAGTTAACCACATCATTGAATTAACTTTTCGTTACATAATTTTTGATTGGCATTTGGAACTGAGCGCTTCCGTGCTTCGGAGGGCACGTTAAGTTATTGGCCCCGATTGCAGATCTTTGAGTGGCTTAAAAACTCCGACACCAGCAGACTTAGCATAAACATCAGCACCCGTAGCATGATCACCCAAGATAAAGGGCTTCGATATCGAAACAAAAAATATTTCGGTCTCTCTCTTTTTTGAGAGAAAGGAGAAACAAAAGTAATGTTTGTCTTCTACTCACTGTGTGCCTACCCAGACAAAGGTTGCATGCTAAGCCTACGGAAGTCTACGGAAGAGAAGAAAAGGATTAGGTAACCAACACCCCACAAAAAATGGAAATTCTTTATTTGCTTGATGTATATTGATGTTTCTATAGATTATTTTATTTGTTTGCCCTGTTTAGATGTTTCCTGATACATACCTGTGCGTGTAATTATAGCGTTTCCTGTTAGTATCGTGTATTTTTGACACCCAAACACTCCGTGGGATAAGACCTTTCTTACATTGATCAATGTTATCAGCGGTACAGAACAGAAGGTAGAATAAAAAGTCTCTTTTTTATCTACTTGAAAACCTAACACATTTTGTTATATGTTGAAATATTATAGTTAAATACCTACTTTAAATTATATTTGTAAATTAAATTAATATATTAATTTGAACAATTCGTTATTGATTATTTATTAAAAAAATTTTTTTTTTAATTTATTTACTTAGGATTAAAAAAAACATATTTATTTTAACAATTCGTTATGTATATAACTTTAAATAATATTTCAACATAATATGAAAAAATGTGTTAGGTTTTCAAACAAACTACATTTTTTTGATGTGTGTACTGCTTTTTCTTCCGTTACATAAAAATGAGACTTTTTCATTTTACATTCTGTTCTGTACCACTGATAAACCCATTGTCTTGGGCAAAGATCTTGAAGTCGCTGCGCATCTTGGCTGCTTTGACCTTTTGCTCATACGAACGAAAACTGAGATGAATTCCGCTACCGCTTCTCGCCGAGAGCCCGAGAGACAGTCTGCGGGGTCCAGCGGCGCGGTCACTCGGCTCTCGGCTGCCATTGACAGGTAATCGATGCGGTTTGCTAGTTTATTTGGCTATCGGTTCCGCTCTCAGTATGTGTATCTACACGTTGTAATCGAACGAGCCTCGACTTAATACGGTTATGAATCGGAGCGTATTCGATTACATCGATTTTGATATAACTGCGCATTCACTTCAACTTTTGGATACGGACAGTTTCTAATATTTCTCGTTCTTGGATATTTTAGGTAGATCAAGGAAAACTGTAGGATTTCGGTACATAATCTACCCATCTAATAGTTAAGCTCGCAGTAACTTGAATCGTGTGTAGTAGAAGTTATCTAAACAAATGCAATTAGAAAGCTGAAAGTATTATGAAAACAAATATTGATTTAAGTACAAAATAAGGTACTTACATAGAACAGCGAAAGACCCCCTAAGGTAGGCAGGTACCTAAGTCTTAAATAGGTAGAGTGCTACCAATTTATTTGTTCTGTTTAGAGGGACGCCTCTCGACGAGGGATTTTTATGTAGATACCTAAGTGACATATAAGTTCATTTTTAATCAACTGAACAGATACGTTAATGGCACTTTAGACAGTTTTGTGTCAAAATACGGTTCATGGAACAGCTTGCGCTGAAGTTTGTCAGTAACTAACCTACAAAGTACTTTGTTACTATACCAACCGAAAAGGTTGCATCAATTAAAGGCTTTACTAATAAATATGTTCAATGTGTCATTTCACATTCAACAGTAGAAAGCCAAACACTGTTTTGCAATAAAACCGTATTTTTAAACAGTTGATTAACCAATCACTGCTTTGTCTGTTTCTGTTATTTGTCATTTCAAATTCATTAGTAGAAAACAAAACGCTGCTTAACTAAATTACGTTTAACCATCTTTATAGTCAGGTAAGGTCCTAAAAGTGGTAGCGAGACAGTTTATGAGAGTTAGTACAGTTACATATCTAAAATAAAATACCTACTAGTCTGTGCTAGGAATCTGTAGGTAAGTTCGACACGCGCGGAGTAGAACGAACTTCCCACCGACCTATTTACTTCACAGTGTTGGATTGTGTTGTGTACTTACCTGGTGCTTGTTGGTAGGTACTCATAACTTTACCGAGAGCCCGCTATCTGATGGATTTAGTCGATACGGATGCAGTTTCAAGATTGTCAGAGACTATGAACGAACTTTCTGAAGTCAAATCGTATCGCAGGGCTGCACTCGTCGACAGTTTTGGTATTTTAGTAGGGTTAAACTAACTTTTGTGTAACGTTTCAATATAATAAGAAGAGTAATGATTCAAAATACGCGACGAATCAACAAAGTTGTAAAGAAGTCTGTAACTAAATCATTGGAAAAACTTTCCGCGATTGAGCCGAATAAATTATGTTATCCGATATCATTAACATTGGCATTATTGGATTGATTGGGGATTACGTTCTGAATCCGAGAGAAGTATCCTCAAGTCGGAAGTATGAGGACGTGCCTCTAGAGGTCTTGAGAGTTAGAAGCGGCTGATTGGTCCCATTGTGAACCTTCAATGTTCTGCAAGACCACGAATCGTGCTCTTTTCGCAAAACTTTCGTCCAGAGACGACACGAAATCTTTATCTAAGTTAGGTGAAGTACCTTCTACTAAAAATTTGTATGGGCCTAAATTGACTGATAGGTAATTATTTTCTAAAATCATTTTAGCTTCATTTCACATACGAAGTAAGGTAAGAAGACTATAGGTAGTTGTGTACCCACTTATCTAGGCATAAATATAATGTATATTCAGTGTAGTTGAACCATCAAAATAAGCTTTATGTCCATCCAATTTAATGTATAATATGAAATAGAGGGTTAAGAAATCGAGAGATAAGTATTGAAAAATACGATGAGATATTTTCTTCGATTAGAAATAAGCAGTGAAATACGTCAAAAACTGTAATTACGCCTACAATACCAGTAAGAGAGTTCAATCAAGCGCCAGACTTCACTGACCGTTTACCAATATTTCAGTTGAATGGACCTCAATTTAAGCCTTTAGAAATAACTTAAAGAGACTAATTTAGTCCTTAATTTAAAATTCCATCTCTAAATAACTCGAATGGTAATAATAAAATCTATAATTTACACCCCTCCTTGAGTATTTTCATGAATTATTATTTATTACATTATTACAACCATGCTTCAATTTCAAGTCACGTTCACCAATTTTATTCGCCTCAGATCTAATTTAAGTAGTGCGTGGTGTTATCTCAGTATAATTCGAGTTTTATAAAATATGAGCGTAATCTTTAGATAAGCGTCTCAATAGAGTCTAGACTCTTATCTGGAGAGTATATGAATAAAAATAAATAACATGTTTTTTTAAAACACAACATGATAAATCTTAAAAACGAAATATATTCACACTAACTTTTGCTCACGGCTTCACCCGCGTGGTCCCGGATAAAAATTAGCCTATGTGTTATTCTGATGTATAAGCTATATTACTGTAAAATTTCATCATAACCCGTTCAGTAGTTTTTGCGTAAAAAGAGTAACAAACATCCACCCTCACAAACTTTCGCCTTTATAATAGTAAATAGGATTTATTGCACTCCTGTAGATGTTAAAATAAAACATAGGAAGGTAGGTATGTAGATGGCTTCGTTAGGGAACTGCAACTTTTAGTTCGCATAAAAGTACCTACCTCAAAACAATTGTTTATATTACAAGTATCTTATCAGTGTAAGGACCGCTTTTAGTTGTAAAAGCCTTCTCAAATTGTTCCATCACTTGTGCGGCCTTCCAGGTCTTTATTGGATACCAATTTGTTAAGGTCTTCGCCCACCTTTCATAAATCACACTCTGGATATATCCGGCCATTAAATAATTAATTTACAAATTCTAATGAATGTAATGCATTAGCCTATCCTTTTCATTGTACTATAGATACTTAGGTACCTAAGTAAAAACCATTGTTTCTTGCGTTTGATTTTTTTTGTTCATCTGTTGTTTTAACAAAATCCACGTACTTTTTGCTGCCTCGTTTATTTTCAATACGCCTGTCATCAATATCTAGTGGCTTTTTGTCTTCATTGGTCGTTCCGGACGATATTTGGGAAATATCCAAAGAGACAATGGCCAGCTTTTAGTAAAATGACTGCGAAACCAACCGTTACGTGTACTGCCTATTGTTAGTAAAGCTATGCAGGGATTGAAATAGGTTGATTGTGCCTATCCAACCATTTGTGAAGTGACCTTCTTGGTGTTTTGGCTAGGTGCTTGTAATTTCGTAACAGTCCTTGCAACAAAGGCATGCCAGTTGCATAAGAAGGTGTCAAAACGCAAACTCTGAACACAATAGCAGCAGGTACTTAGCCGTCTGACGCTAGTCCCGAGGTAATACCTCTTCAGTTAGATAGAGGATTATGCTTGAAATGGTTCTTATTACTGGCTGCTGAGATATCTACCCTGAAATGTTTATAGATTATCATGTTTTCTACCTTTGTGATACGAGTGCTACGCCGCGGCTATGACACCTGCTACGGCGTAGCTTAACACCACCTGCTACGGCGTAGTTTTTTTATAAGTACCTAAGCATACAAGCTGTGGAATTGTGGAAAATGATGTTGGTAATATTTTACATTATACACGCTCACGACTCTGATACATACTCAGTGAGTAGATCTTTTGAGGATACCACGTAGGGGGTAGTCAGAGGTACGTCCAAACATTACCGCACATACCTGTGTTTTTGCAAGTTAGCATTCCTCGTGACAGGTTGCATTCCCTTCGCCGCTTATTGGAACACTAACTGTTGGCACAGGTCTTAGAATTTTTGGTTTTAGGGCATGTCGGTTTCCTCACGATGTTTTCCTTAACCGTTTTGAGCACGAAATAATGCTCACATCAATTTTTCGAGTGGAAAAATACATTGGTGCACGACCGGGTTCGATCAGACCCATGCCCTTCGGATCAGAAGTCGGGATACCACCCACTAGGCCAAAACGGCTCTTATATTAATATTTAAATTTTTCTTACTTAAGTTAGAACTATTAATCAATTACTAAGGTGTTACTGTTGTTGTCTGACTGTAACTCTCTTCATGATCTTTTTATAAGTTTGTCTTTTTGATAAAAATAAGTAGGAAATGTGACTTTTTTTGTATTGTGTTTAAAAAAACAAAGCAACTCTATCAAATGGATAAAGTTATGAAATAATTATGGATAAGATACTTACCCTTTTGATCTAAAAAGATAGCGTTTTTTATGTAAGTATAGGGGACTTTCGGAAATTCAACCCTAGAGATGCAGAGTGAAGAAAAAGTTAATTAAAACAAAAATTGTGGCACCAAAACCTACATAAGAATTGTCTTTAAAGTCATACAAATATATAGAAAAAACGGCATTAAGCAATTTCTTGAAATAACGTCGGGGTTTTTTAATGTTTTGCAAAAATTAGCTTGTCGATTAAAGTCGACAACCTTTGTGGCGCATTTGGCGAAGGCCCACCTGTGACGCAGAAGGTTGCGGGTTCGATTCCCGCCGCGGGACAAATGTTTGTATGATCTTCAAATATTTGTCTCGGGTGTTTTCTATGCATAATTTGTATGTATTGACAAAAAAGTATATAAGTATTATAGCAGTCATTTCGTTTCCATAATAAAAGCTCTGCTTAGTTTGGGGCTAGATGATGCTGTGTGAAAAAATGCCCAGCATTATTTATTTATTTATGAGCGTGATACTCTTTCTTTTGTTTTGTGATAAAATAAGCAAGGTTCGAGAGGAATTTGACGACCTCTGTAGCGCAGTGAGCGAAGGCCTGCCTGAGATGCAGAAGGTTGCGGGTTCGATTCCCACTGCGGGACAAATATTTTTAAGATTTGCATATATTTGTCTCGGGTATGGGTGTTTTCTATGTATAACATGTATGTATTTACAAAAAAAAAAATATAAGTAGTTTAACAGTCATTTAGTTCCCACAACACAAGCTCTGCTTACTTTGGGACTAGATGATACTGTGTGAAAATGTTCAGCATTATTAAAAAAAAAATTGAATGGATGAATTGATAAATAAGAGACCTGAAATAAGGGTATTTTTTTTTAAGTACAGGATTACTAGACAAATACCTGTCATTCCCATACAATTCAATCTTTGCACAGGTGTTAACGCCCACAGAAAGTTGTATTTGCTTACACCCCCAGGGGTGATTCATCTTTAATAGGTGCAGTTGCAAGATGAAGTTTGGATTGCAGATCGCGGGCAATCCAGTAGGTACTCATCTCACAATTTTATAAGTTCAACACCTCCATTTTTTGGGAGTTACAAGAAAGTTACCAATATTTATTATAAGTAAAACCAGCAATAGCACGACATTTGACAATGCAGCGCGGCCGTAAGAGCAGAGTGGGTAGGATCCGTTAATGCCTCTCCGAGTGCGGATTACTTCGTGGAATGGTCGCGCTTAGCGCCACTCCAGCGTGAAAGCTGCAGGCGATCTGTTTGCCGCCAGCCACTCGCTGGCACAATCAAGTGTCAGTTGAAAGATCTGAGGTGTCTCTGTCTATCTGGGGGATCTGGGTTACTAACTGAACAGTCGAGCTTGAAGATTTTTCCTATATGCTATAACATAGAATAAAATATATAAAGGCAAGCGTTAGCCTTAGTTTACGGTACGGTAGTGTACTCGTATGTGGAGCTCTAAATAATTTACATATTTCTAGCAAAGACTTTAGAAGGCCCAGATAGCTCGTTAGCTCGAAGTCAATGACTTTTTTTAGGTAACTTTTATTAAGTATCCTGTCTTTTTTTAGGATTCCGTGTAAAGAAGGTTATAATTACTAAATAAAATAAGATAACAATTTGGAAATCTTTGGCTCAGACAAATTGATAAGACAAGCTATGGTACCCGAATAAAAAGTAGCCTATGTGTTTTTCTGATGTATAAGCTATATTACTGTAAAGTTTCATCAAAATCCGTTCAGTAGTTTTTGTGTGAAAGAGTAACTAATATCCATGCATTGCAAATACGAGTATGTTAGAATTTTCTAATTGTAAGATGCAATTAGAAAATTTTGTGAGTTCAACTCTCATTTGGTCATTTATTTTTTCTTACTGTGCTCACGATTGTTGAACTTTATTTGACACTCCAGACAAAGTTCTGAGAGAACTTTTTATTTTCATTCTCTATTGGCTACCCTCGCAGAAACTTCGACTACTGCCAATGAAAACCAACATTGATTTGAAACAGATGATACTAACTTCTTGTTGGATCGTCAAGTTCGTTTTGGGTAAAACAGTCAAAGTACCTTTTGTTTATTGTGGGTGAGTATTGTGGAAAGTATATAATTACTAGCTTCTGCCCACGGCTTCGCCCGCGCGGTACCCGGATAAAAAGTAGCCTATGTGTTATTCTGATGTATAAGCTATATTACTGTAAAGTTTCATTAAAATCCGTTTAGTAGTTTTTGCGTGAAAGAGTAACAAAAATCCATCCTCACAAACTTTCACGTTTATAATACTACATAAACTATAATATACTAGCAATAAAATACTGTATAGCTAGCGATATAGCTTTGATTTTAAATCGACTTTAAAAATTTGGGGGCTATGTAATTACTATGTGTATAGCAAAGCGATTACTCAATTGTAAATAGTATTAGTATCTAAATAGAATTAGTAGTTTTTCAAAAAATCTTAAAATATTACTGGTTTGTTTAGTTAAGTCAGTTTTGTTAAGACATTAGTCACAATGTAAATGCAAGATTGGTATTATGCAATCAGGGCGAGCTCACACATACTGGTTTCAGCAGAATATTGGTTCAATAAATCCAAATAATAACCTTCAACTTCGCGTATTTGTCGGCTCAATATAAAGGCCAAATCCTAACTATTTCATATTGTTTTTGTTCATTTGCTTTTAATTGGTGTTAATGAAAAATACGTTTGATATTACCTATACCTTTTTATATTTAGCCTTCATGAAATTATGCCAATAATTTCAAAGTATGAATTTGACAGTGAATCAAATCTGATTATTTGGCTTGGAAATAGGGGTAATGTGAACAAATCAGAACTTATAAAATACTTTGATACTCTGTGTTCACTACAAATTAATAAAATTGTAATGTTCACATTCCCTTATAGCAACAGCTTGCCACAAGCAGAAAATGATCTTAGATATAAGTTAAATATGACTCTGCATACAATATCATGCAATAATAAATTAATTCATTTAATTGATTCTAACAGTGTTGTTAGTAAAACATATTATTTGACCAAAGGTAGATACTACCTTTCTAACTTTTACAAACGACAGATAGCTGTTTCGCTATCTTATTATTTTAGTATAACAGCCAAAAACTTGGCTAACCAAAATGCTTTTTTTGAGCATTGTCCTAAAATTGAAAACCAGACATTGGAAATTATTCCATGTCATTTAAATTACCAGACACGACAATAGAGGAAATCTCTAGCACTAAAAAGTCAAATAATATATTTTTTAAAAATAAACAAAACAAACAGTTGTTAAATAATAAAAATGTGAAATATACCAACTTGATGCACCAAAATATTGAAGGAATTCGTTGTAAAGAATTAGAACTGGAACTGTACATGAACTCAAATGACATTGACATTATTTGCATTACAGAACATTGGCTGCGAAGCCATGAGGTCATGTTCAGTTTCAGTAATCACCAAGTTGGTAGTTCTTTCTGCAGATTACATGCTATACGTGGTGGCTCATTAATCCTACTTAATAAACAGATAAAATTTAGAGAACGTTTAGATATAGTCCACCTCTCTGTAGAAAGACACATTGAAGTTGCTTGCATAGAGTTGGAGCAATTCATAGTTATAAGCGTTTACAGCCCACCATCTGCCTCATTTGACATTTTTGAAAAAGTTATGGAAGAAATGTTGTTTAAATTATCTAAATCAAATAAATATATTATTACGTGCGGAGATTTTAATGTTAATTTACTAGAAATTAACTCCTTAAATACTAGAATAATTAGTTTATTTCAATCATTTGATTTAAAACCTCAATTTATGGAGCCTACTCGAATAACCGATACTTCGGCCACATGTATAGACAATATCTTTGCCAACATTAAAATTTTAAATAAGAGTTTAATTAGTAATATTAAGTCGGATCATCTTGGACAAATAATTAAAATAGAGGTTCAAACAAAAAAACTTGAAAAAAGAAATATTACTTGTATACCTATGACCAAAGATCGATTGGACAAACTAAAATTGAATTTAACTTCTGTATTTCCATGTTTATATGGTAATTTTAATCCAAATAATTTATACAACACATTTTTTAAGAAATTTAGTGATGTGTTCAATTCAATTTTTACATCGAAATCGATCATGGTCTCTGACGGTAAAAAGTTCAGTGACTGGGCAACAGCGGGAATACATAAAAGCAGGAAGAAATTGTATGATCTTTATGCTGAAAAACAATATAATTTTAATGAGGAGTTTAAAGAACAAGTCAAAAAGTATTCTAAAATTTTTAAAAATGTTTGTCGTGAAGCAAAAGCTCGTCATTTGAGTTCAAAAATTAAAAATAGCCAAGATAAAGTAAAAGCCACTTGGAAAGTAATCAACAGTGAGACTGGAAGAGTCACAACTAAGAACAATAAGTTTAATTTGAAAATTGACAATGCCACCGTCAATCAGGATAGTGATGTAGCTAATGCGTTCGAAAACTTTTTTACCGACATTCCAGTCTCTACCACAAAATCCTTAAACTCCTCTCCCATAGAAGCAGAGTCATTGTTAAAAGAAAACTTAACAGAATGTAAAATACAATTCAAATTTGATCATGTAAATAGTGATGACATCATAAAAGCTTTCAAACTCATAAATGTTAAAAAAACCACGGACCTCTAGGGCATCTCTGTTTGCGTTGTGAAATCATTGATTGGCATTATTGCGCCCGAACTAGCTTTAATATTCAACGAGTGTATTGACTGTGGTGTGTTCCCTGATTTAATGAAACACAGTAAAATAACTCCACTTTTCAAATCGGGTACATGTTCTGACCCTAGTAATTTTAGACCTATATCAGTACTTCCTACATTTAGTAAAATTTTTGAAAAACTAATTTTAAATCAATTGCAAAGACATTTTAAATTAAATAATTTACTGCATAATAAGCAATTCGGATTTAGTAAGGGTCGCTCAACCACTGATGCTGGTATTGAGTTAATATCGCACATATTTGATGCCTGGGAGGAATCTCATGACGCTTTAGGCGTTTTTTGTGATTTGTCAAAGGCATTTGATTGCGTAGACCATGACACATTGATCAGGAAACTACACCATTATGGTATTAGGGGCGTTGCTCTAGACTTTCTCACTTCCTATTTAAGTGACAGAGTACAAAGAGTTGACGTGAATGGAAAACGGTCTCCGGGGTCTCTGGTTACTATCGGTGTACCGCAGGGATCAATTCTTGGTCCATTTTTGTTCCTAGTATACATTAATGATCTACCCCACCTTGTAAGGGACGATCATGAGGTTGTATTGTTTGCAGATGACACGTCACTTTTATTTAAATTAAAGCGACGACAAACCAATTTTGACAATGTAAACAATGCAATCTCTAATGTTGTAAAATGGTTCAACGTTAACAATCTCCTACTTAATGAAAATAAAACAAAGTGTATTAGATTTATACTACCCAATGTTACACAAGTTAAAGCAAATATCAAAATCAAAGATGAACAGTTGGCTCTTGTGGACACCACCGTATTCTTAGGTATCACTTTAGATAATAAGCTTCAATGGGGTCCTCATATTGATGGGTTATCGAAGAGACTTAGTTCTGCGGCATATGCAGTCAAAAAGATCCGTCTTTATACAGACGTTGACACAGCTAGACTAGTTTACTTCAGCTACTTCCACAGCATTATGTCGTACGGTATACTGCTGTGGGGGAGTGCTGCTGATATCAATACCATTTTTGTGCTGCAGAAGAGGGCTGTTCGAGCAATTTATAATATGGGCCCCAGAGAATCACTTCGCGAAAAGTTTAAAGAAATAAATATAATGACATTCCATTGTCAATACATTTATGAAAATCTGATGTGTGTTCACAAAAATATTAATTTGTTTAAGAAAAAAAGCGATAATCACAATGTTAATACTAGAAATAAAGATAAACTCGCTGTTGCCACTTGTAGACTCCATAAAGTTGGTAAATCGTTTAAAGGGCACGGTGTACGCTTTTATAACAAACTCCCAAGAGATATACAAAAATTATCAATTAACAAATTTAAAAACGTAATTAAACAAAAGCTTTATAAAAAGGCATACTATAAAATATCTGATTATTTAAATGACAAAAACTCTTGGGATTGAAAATGCTCCAACTTGAACCTATTGTTTTGTAAAAGGATCATTAAAAAGAATAACCAGCCTTGTTTTCTTGCCTTTCTTTCCTGGCTTGGTCGCGGAGGAACAGGCACCTAGATAAAAACCGACGTTTCAAAGTGGTCCTTGTGATTTTATTGAATAAATGAATTTTGACTTTGACTTTGACTTTGAAAACCTATGTGATGCGTAAGGGTGAATTTTATTTATGTCAGCTTGCAGATACTTACTAAGTATTTAGTTATAAGTAAGTGAATATTGTAATAAAGTAGACTCTAATTTTAAATTTTTGAAGTCATACAAAATTATTGCAGAATTTTTGTACAATTAGACAAAAATTAGCTAATTCACAAACATCTTTTTATCCTAAACGCAATAGCGTACATCACGGTTAAAAAATATATCAACCGCGTCTTTTGTCAAAAACTACTGAACGGATTTAATTGAAATTTTACAGTAATATAGCTTATACATCAGAATAACACATAGGCTACTTTTTATCCGGGTACCACGCGGGCGAAGCCGTGGGCAGAAACTAGTCAATTATATTTTCTATCTAAGTGTACTATTGTATTCTGTGGCTGAATATTTCTTCATAGTTCATCGAAGTCAAGTGGAGTGCTTTTATTATTCGATGCGTTTATTCGAGACAGAAACCTACACAGAAAAAAACATTTTACGTTACAATGTTTATTACCGACAAGCATTCTACAGAATCCATTGAGTAGAAAAGTTTCCGTTTAGTTTGTTCACGACAACGTTCAGTCAATCGGAAAATTTCACGTTGGTAAAATACAAGTGTGACTCGCTTAACTAAAGATAGGTCCCACTTTACCGACTTTGGTTTTTGCCTTTCACACATTTTATACTTTTGCCTGAAGTACTTATGACTATTAATTTAACTGTGGGGTATGATATAACAATGTTATATCAAACTTTACCGACTTTGGTTTTTGCCTTTCACACATTTTAAACTTTTGCCTGAAGTACTTATGACTATTAATTTAACTGTGGGGTATGATATAACAATGTTATATCAAAAATGAAATATTCTAATGGTATTAGGTACAATTATTTTCATAACTTTTGTGAGAATATTTCACGTATAATGAAGGTCTATCCATATCACGTAAATGGAAAACGTTATCACGGCAGCGGTAACGTTTCCTGTGATCTCTTGTAAGCCCAGATTAGGTTGGATTGAGTCGAACCGTTCCACCGAACCGGTTATATTGAAGACGTATGTACGACGCCTGAAAACCTTACCTTATATCTATTAATATGTCTGATTCATTAGATAATTGTTGTGATGATTTGGCTCTGCCTTTACTCTCGTCGTTTCTCATCTACCAAACACAACTATGTAGTAACTTCTCATTAATATATTAGTAATAATACCACCCGTATTACATTCAGTTAATAGAATCACCCTTTACACCAGACTTAAGACCAACTTAAGACCAGAAAGTTTGATAGCACATTCTGTGCTTTAGGCCAATTCGCCACCATACAAAGCATTTAACTTTTTATCTTAGTGCTTATGTTAACTTATATTCTTTGTAATCTGTGGTGGTTTGAATAAATGGCTATTTATATCTGTATCTACTACAGTATCAATTTATTTCTAGTTCTAATATTTTTCTGAACATAAATATTTATTGTGCTTAGAGTAAGGTGCTTTAGTAGCAGATACGAGTAGTACATGGAACATAGTTATTCTGAAAAGGCTTGCACGGGGCGCCCGCGGGTCTAGGCGGAATATAATAATAGTCGTCGGGGCACCGCGGAATATCATCTCAGTACATTGTGAGAGGCAGGATGCTCATTAGATGAGCGCCCCGGGCTGGCCAAGCCGCATACCACCCAACCTTCTACATTGCCATAGTTTATGTAGAACTCCGTCATTACTTTACACGAAAAAGAAATCATGACCTAATCTGACGACCTCGATGGCGCAGCGGGCGAGTAGCTTGCGACATAAGAGCCGCGGGTTCGATTGCCGCTGATGGACAAATATTTCTTCCAGATTTGAGTGTTTGAGTGAGTGACGATTAACGATCATAACCAACTGAGAAAAGCAAAAACTCAACGTTTAAGTTGGACGTACTAAAGTTGGACGTATAACTTGACTTTAAAATTTATTGTATTTCTGAAGTTAATACTTGTAGGTCTAAATTCGTAGGCATTAACCTCGTTACGTTATCGTCAGAGTTGAGAATGGTGTTAACATTATAATTATAACGACTACAGTTACTCAACTCGTGGAATAATATCTGAGTGAGTTTGCGAAGCCAACGTAATATTTTAATCTTATCATTCGAGTCAAGTTTCATGTCTCGCGAGGAAAGTTTGATCTGCGGTGCGAGTTCTGAGACGAGCTTACAACTGTGACTAAGAGGAGTCGTTGCTTGGCTTGCTTTTGAGCTGGTGGGTCAGTTTGATCTAGTACTTCAGTTTCAGTTGAGTACTTGCCTAGTTGATGTATTTTTTATGCTGTGATTGATGTAAACCCTGACCAATAGACAAAATAAAAAAAAAATTGAATCCAAGCACTGAGGTTTTAATAAAAACGATTAAAAAACAACTGTTTTTGTACATAATTGAAAAAACTATATACACAACGGATTCAGATAAATAATAAGTTCCGTAAGCGTTATATTTTCTGGAAAAGGTCTTAAAAACGAAAACCATAAAACGATATTTGATACCAATTTACCATAAAGTGGGGTGCAATGAAAAAAAATACATCTTTACTTTACATGCACTAGGGGTACGCGAAAAAGTTACTCTGTTTTTTTCTTTTTTGGTTTATAAAAACATGTCTGAGTACCAAATTTTAAATCGATACAATTTCAGGGTGCGAACACTACCGAAAAGACAGACAGACCGATCTAAGGACAGATGAAATTATAAGAGTTCCGTTTTCGCCGTTTGGCTTTGGAACCCTAACAAAAAGGACAGCCACGGGATCACAGAGGAAAAAAAACACGAAGGACTAACCTCTATACTAGGTACTTATCTTATTTGGCACTAGTCTCTGGCCACGGGTTCGCGCGCGTGGTAAAAAGCCGTTTAAAAAGTAGCCTATGTGTTATTCTGATGTTGTATATATGTAAAGTTTAATCAAAATCCGAAAAGTAGTTTTTGCGTGAAAGAGTAACAAACATCCATCCTCACAAAGAGTTGATGGTTTAATCAAACTCCGAACTTTGGAGGTAAGTCAGTTCACTCTTCATGGACGTAAAAGCTGTTGGAACTGCGAAATATGTTTCCTATCTCAACTCGTCCCGGCGAGGCTATTAATTTTACCTATCTATTTGCAGTTTGCTGTGTGCCGGTGTGTTTCGGGAAATAATCTCTTTTGTTCAAACTGGGACTGACTAAGCATTTTCGAAGTTAAGAAGCCTTGTTTGGCCGTTTCCGATATTTGTTAAGCTCGTGTCGGTTTAGAAGATGCCAGCAAGATAATTAATGTGTAGAGCTTCTTCAAACTCATCTCGGTAATTTAACTAACTTGTAATTTAATGGGACGCCGCGCCGTGCACAATAGCCCTCTCAACGTTGACACCGTAAATACCAACGGGATCGTTTGTATTTATGCGAGTTCCGGGTCTTTTTTGGTCTTCTTCTTAGCACTTACACAACAACAATAAAATGCTGGACATAATAATAATAATAATACTGGAAATTTCTCACACATCATCTATCCCCAAACTTAGCAGAGCATGCCTATGCTTATTCAGAAATTAAAACTGACATGAGAACATGACTGATATAAAATGTTTGTTCCAATATTCTATTTGAAACCTTTCGAAATGATCATTTGAGATTTTCCAGACTCATAGATATGTCATGCATAAAGCTAAATGAAAGGAGGCTAAAGGCACAGTAAATAGATATAGCTTTAGTGAACTCTGATATCGGAGTTTTGGGTCGTCTGAATAACTCCAACATGGTATAGCGACTGTCGGGGACCGACTTAGTCATCTTAGCGTGTTCTCCGAAGCACGGAAGTTTTACATTCCCCTTTTTTTTTTTTGTGGGGGGGGGGGAAATGCCCACCGCATTTCCCTTCCGCCATGGGGGTGACGGAAGGGGGTATGTGGGGCTCGAACCCACTAAAAGTCCCCCCCGGTGAGCAGTCCACCGCCATGGTGGGACGAGATGGGGTCGCTTTCGCATTCACCATCTCGTCCCGGCGGGCGGCCCGGGAACCGGTCCGGGCCTCGGCCTCAGGGAGGGGTAACCTTCTCACCCAAGGTTACCCCTCAGACGTGTGGGGTCGTGCCAGCCGGCAGAGAGTCCCCCGACTCTCCACCAGTGACCCCACTACGGAGGATGAAGGAGGCGGGCGACTCGCTCAGCGGCCTCCTTCTGCGTCATAACCTCCTCGGAGAAGGAGACCATCGCCTGCCACTCCCTCTCGCCGCCGAGCATAGCATTAACCACGCTCGGCAGAGAGAGGTCCCGGCCCAGGATCGCTGAAAGTGTGTGCCGCATGGGACCCCACGCGGCACACACCTCCAGCGTGTGGAGCGCCGTATCCTCCGGCACCCCACATTCGTGGCAGGCCGGGGTCGCCTCCCGTCTCGCGATCTGGTGCAGATACTTTCCGAAGCATCCATGCCCGGAAAGCACCTACACCAATCGGAAGGTCAGCGACCCGAACCGCCGCCGTGCTCACCTCCGGAGGACCGGTCTAATGGCCTCCACCGTCCACTGACCAGGGACCGGTGGAGCCAGGTCCTCCGCCCACCGCCGCAACAAGGCGGCCCGCGCCAGTCGCCGCATGCGTGCGACCTCCTCCCACACTGGGTACTCCCCGTCGGATCTCCTCGCCGCTATGAAGTGATACACTTCGGCGAGGATCTCCGCTTGGAGAGCCCAGGGGGGATCTCCGGCCAGCACGCACGCTGCCGTCCAGGACACCGTCCGGTATCCGCGGATCGCCCTCGTCGCGATGACCCGCTGCGGACGTCGCAGCAGGGTCATATTCCCGCGACTGAGGGCGTCCACCCAGACCGGTGCCCCGTACAGGGCCATACACCGGATAACTCCGGAGTACAGCCGGCGACATGTGGCGCTCGGGCCATCCACGTTGGGCAGGCCCTAAAGCGGCCGCGGCTCCCAGGACTCTTGGGGCCAGCTGGGTGAAATGGGCCCCAAAAGTCCACCTCCCGTCCAGGATGAGACCCAAATATTTCATTTGGGTCCCAACCCGGACCAGGACCCCGTCCAGAACTATCCTCGTTCCTGGAGGGGATCCCCCCCGAGGCCCATGGAACAACAGGGCCTCGGTCTTGGAGAGGGCTACCTCCAGTCCCAGGGAGCGTATGCGGCTGACCACGATGGTGGTGCCCACCGTGGCTAGCCGCATCGCCTCCCCGAGGTCCCTCCCCTTGGCTACGACCAGGGTGTCATCCGCGTAACACGCCACCCGCATATTTGCGGGAAGCGTGCCGCGGAGCACCCAGTCGTAGCCTATGTTCCACAGGAGTGGCCCCAGCACCGACCCCTGTGGAACCCCGCGGACGACGCGACGGTGTCTCAAGCCGTCGCGTCCTTCCACCAGGACCTCGCGGTCCTGGAGGTAGTCCGCCAACAGCCTCCGCAGATACAGAGGCACTCCATGATAGAGGAGCGCCTCCCGTATCGTGCAGTGCGGCAGGCTGTTGAAGGCGTTGGCTATGTCGAGCGAGACAGCCAACGCCTTGTTCCCCTCGTGGACCGCCTCCTGCGTCCACCCCTTGAGCCAGAGCAGGGCGTCTATAGTAGACCGCCCCGCTCTGAACCCATACTGGGCCTGCGATAACCCAGGCCCAGTACCCTCCAGGTGCCGGATGACACGGGAAGCGACTACTCTCTCCAGCAGCTTCCCCGTGTCATCCAGCAGCACTATTGGCCTGTATGCTGAAGGAGAGTCTACGGCTCGACCCTCCTTCCGCAACAGGCACAACCGGCCGTCCTTCCACAGCTTCGGGAACCGTCCAGACGTGAGACATACGTCGAACAGTTCCCGAAGCTGGTCGCCCATCTCCCCCAAGGCAAGCCGTAGGACCCGCTTAGGGATCCCGTCGGGACCCGGTGCCGTCCTCTTGCCGCGTAGGCGGCCGACGGCAACCTCCATCTCCACCTCCGACACGAGGGGGATGAAGGCCGGGTCCAACTCCTCAGGGAGGAGGGACGGCGCCGCCATTGTGGGCGGTGGGGGTTCACGTCGGGGAAGAGCCCCTCCAACACCCTGCCCAGAAGCTCCGGCTCTAGGGACTCCGCGATAGGGGGCGTCTGGCCCCGGAACTTTTTCCGGGCTGCCCTATAAGGACGCCCCCATGGGTCCCTGTCGAGGCCATCCAGAGCCTCGTTCCAGGCCCGCGTCTTGGCCCGGCCGACGGCCAGCTCCAGCTCCCGCTTCGCCTCGCGGTAGGAGCTGTACAGCCGACACTCAGCTGCCAGCTCCTCAGCTGACAGCTCCCCGTCGGTCCGGCCGTGACGCCGCCTCCTCCAGCGGGCGTACGGCCGCCGCGCCACCGAGCAGGCAGCTCGGAGATCAGCGATCTCCGAGCTCCACCAGTACACCTCCCTGCGGCCCGGGAGGCGCCGGGACCGGGGCATGGCGGCGTCGCACACCGCCGTCACCGCCTCCCGGAAGTGGCACGCCGCAACGTCCACCTCTGGGTGCGTGGGCGCGGCCGACCACGACTGGACGATCGCCGCCTCAACTGCCAGTTCGGCGTCGAGGCGGCTGATCGACCAGCGCGGGAGTTCCGCACGCACCACGCGCCTCCCTTGGATGTCGGAGGTGGAGATCTCGAACCGTATATATTTATGGTCCGAGAGAGTCTCCACCTCCGACATCACCCTCCAGGCCCGGGCACGTGCCGCGACAGCGGGGGTGGCGAACGTAACGTCCACCACGGACCCCCCTCGCTGTCGCACGCACGTGTGGACCGACCCTCTATTCAGAAGGGTCAGCCCTGCGGCAACCGCCCACTCCCTGACAATCTCCCCGCGAGAGTCAGTAGTGGGGTTGCCCCAGTCCCGGGCCTTGGCGTTCAGGTCCCCCATAACGAGGACCTGACGTGGCACCTGCCTTCGCACCGCCGCGGCCAGGAGGTCCATAAAGACCTCCAGCTCCGCAGCGGTTCTATTGGGGGAGAAGTATGCGCCGACGACCGCATACTCCCCCCACTTGGCCACCACGTACCCCGAACCCCTCTCTTCGACTGAGAGGGGGTGGCCGCCACTCCCCTTTCCCACAATGGCCACGGAGTCGTCCAGGTCCCCAGCCCAACACGGGTGTTGGGGGGGCGGCGGCTTTGCCCTTCGTCTTCGGGGGAACGCAGCTGCGTCCCCCCATTACATGCCTGGAGGGCCTGCCGGACTCGGCGCATATAGCGCAGCGCGGCTCGGCCCTCCCGCAGGTGGCCGCCTTGTGACCTGCGCCTCCACACCGGAAGCACAGGTCCCCTCTGTCCGCCGCTGCGGGGCACTGGGGGCGAGTGTGCCCCAGACCCATGCACCTATAGCAGCGCATGGGACGCTCCCCCAGTGAAACCACTCTTGCGGAGCTCCACCCTACCAGCAGCCTACCCTTTCCCAGCAGCACGTTGGCTGCTGAGACTGGGCAGGACACCAGGGTGGACCCAGTGCCGCCGAAGCCGGAGCGGATTTCTCCGGCCTTGACGAGCCGCACGTCACAGCGGCCCGCCTCAGCAACCGCCACGGCCACCTTCTCTTTGGTGGCCGCGTCGTCCAGGCCCGTCACACGGAGGTCCGTGGTCTTCACAGGCCTGGTGACATTGGCCACCTCCGACAGGACATCGCGGAGTTTCTCCACGAGCCTGTCGGCCTTCTCTCCATTTTGGGAGCCAGGTATCTCCAGCATCCTGGCTCCCGTGGCCGTCTGGCGGAAGCGGAGTTGGCCAATCCCCAGCTCCTGGAGATTGACCTTCTCCTGGGCCACCTGGAGGACGGCGCTGTACGTCACCCCCTTATCCGCGGCCGCGGGCTGCAGTGACAACACGATAGCCGCAGACTTTGGGGGCTTCAACGCCGTCGTCGACTTCGGGGCAGCAGAGGCGGGACGAGCCGCTGGAGCAGTCACCGGTGCAGAGGGGGGGGGAGGATTTCTTCCCCTTCCCCTTGCCCTTCTTCGTCACCGTCGCCCAGGTTTCCTTCACCTGGGGAACGGCGACAGGGACAGCCTCCCTCGAGGGACCCGCCACTGGTGCCACCGAGGGGGCAACCCGCTTACCCGCTTTGGGGGCAGGGGCAGAGGCCCGCTGTGATGTCGGCTTGGGTGGCACAGCAGCCACCGCAGCCCTCCCGGCGTCTGCCCTTAGTGGCGGGCGAATCACCGGAGCCGGCAAGAGGCGCTCCTCGATCCCCGCTAGTCGTGCGTTGAGCATCTGCCCAAACGTGGAGGTCAAGAAGCGCTTCAGCTCCTCGACCAGGTCCGCCCCCACGATGACGGGGGCCGCCTGCGGTCCTGCCACTGCAGCAGCGGCAGCGGCAGTGGTAGCGGCGGCGGCCTCCGACTTCGCTTCGGTGAAGCCGCGACGAAGCGACTTCACCTCAGCCCTCAGCGCCTCTGTCTCTAGGCGCAGGCGGCCGTTATCCGCCCTCAACCGCCGCGTCTCCTCAGCCTCACTCCGATCTGCGAGGGCATCCACCACCTCTCGCAGGCCGGACGCTGACCCCTTTAGGCGGGCGACAAATTCGCCCTTGAGGTTGCCGGACTTCCGAGCAACCTCCTAAATGCAGGCGAGCTTCTCGCCCGCATGCGCCCTCAGCTGCTGCGCGTTCAGCGCGCTGATGTCCCCAACCATCGCGGAGACGTCGGTATCACTACCGGTCGTCGCGACGTCAGGGACAGCAGCGGAACGCTCCTTCCTGTAAGGCCTACTCTGCAGGACCTCTCCCAAACCAGGTTTGAGGAAATCCTCTCTTGACGAGGGGCCCGCTTTGGCAGACCTCCTCCCTGCGAGGAGGGGCCCTGAGAAGGGCCTTTTAAAAACCTCCCAGCCACGTCGCGCAAAGGCTTCGGCATGCCTAGGCCTTCCGCGACACCACAACAAACACAAACTCCCCGACACAAACTAAAAACCCTCCAAAACTACGAAAACGCCAATCACAAACCGAAACACATTCACAGTTTTACATTCCCCTGTGATAACCTATCCCAATGGTTAACTGGCGAAAAGTGGCAATCTAGCTGATATGTCAAGAATGAATAGGCAAGCTATGCCACGAGCGCTGAGCCAGGGTATAAAATTAGTACACATTAGTTTGGATTTGCCACTATCTATCTTACGCTCCGTTATCAGTGCACCGCTGCATCTGGGCACATTCCTTTAGAGCAATTAATTGTGCCGGTGCTGTCCATTAATTACGTCATCTTGATGTAAACATGGAGTGAGTCCATTATGTGTTTCTTCAGTAACAAGTGATTTTGAGACAAACTATATTAATGTCGAAGACTTCTCTGAATTTTATAAATTTTTCAGACAATCAGCTGGCACCAGTAAGCTTCAAATACAAGAGTTCTAATCCCTGGTCTGAGTTCCATTCCAGCCAATTGTTTGAATTTCTGAATAAGAAATCTCCTCCACCGCAATTAAAAAGGGATTTGAGGTAAGCACAGCTTTAGACATTATCAGAACATTGTAATGGGTAAATCAATGTCGCTTCGTCGCGTAACTACAGTCTGTGATCTTAAAACGCCACTTTACCCGTAGTCATTTGAGGTAACGAGACCATAACTCCGCCTTGTCTGGATACACATAATCCCTGCGTTCACGAAACTCCGCAGATAGAGGATAGAAATACGATTAGTAGGGTTTGTTTAGTTTGATTGGAGTCGGTTAAGCCTTAGTTGTTGGGAGATAGCACGAATTCTTCGCGTCCGTGGTCGATAACTCGGATACTGTGTAACTACGGGATCAGCGGCGGTTAATCTGTGAGCCGGTGGGTTCACACGATACGGATCTAAGTCAGATGTTGTCTGTCTTGCTTAGGACGGGCACGAGTGGGTTAATGACTCGGAAATCATTCGGGTTAACTTACTCCGGGCACGGATTGAAAGATAAGGGCTAATAGATTTGTTAGTGTCATGTCTCGGTCGTTTCTATTGGGACTCAACTTGAGTTCATGACACCGGGCCTCCGGAGACAATTCTATTAAGCTTGGCTGATAACATTAAGTTTAATTGGTTTAACTTGCACAAAATAACTTTATCAAACTCTTCTTTTAAAACTTTTGTTCGTCATAGTTTTAAAAATACATTTTTAAATATATTCACAACCTCTGTGGCGCAGTAGGTAAAGGTCCGCACACAACACAGAAAGTTGCGGGTTAGACTCCCGCCGCGGGAGAAATGTTAGTATAATCTGCAAATATTTGTCTCGGGTCTGGGTGTTTCTAAAAATAATATATAGGTATTCAAAAAAATGGATATAAGTAGTCTATAAGTCATGTAGTTCCCATAATACAAACTCTGCTTAGTTTGCGACTAAATGATGCTGTTTGAAAAATGACCAGCATTACTCATTTTATCTAAAGTTTAACTAATACATATACTAATAATTTAATAAAATAAATATGTACTTATGAAAGAAAAAGGACCGACCAGCTGGCTCTTTGAAATTTTAGAACGGAGCAGAAGTTTGCCATTACTTATCTACTTCTGTGGAAGGCTTTACATGTCTTAGTCCCAAGTCGACAGTCCTTGTAAACTGTGGGCCCGATTTTTATTCACTACTACCTCAGGTTAGGACCTCGAACATGTGGACTTGAAGGATAAACCCAATGGAAGACGTTCTTCTTTGCAATGGAGGACACACTTATAACCGTACCACACTACCTCTACACACACAACACATTACCTCGATATTGGTGACCCCAAAGTGATTTACCAATCTAATACATTTTTAGTTGTTAAAACGGCTTATCCGATTGAAAGGTATTTTTTTGCAATGGTATTACTTCAAGGATGGTTCTTAGATAGGATTTATCGCTACAAGTTACTGGGCGGCGCTGCATAGACTATGGAAAACATGTCAGTAGTTTTAGAGTTTTACAATAATTTGCCTGTTAACTTGTTTATTCAAGCAGTAACTAAGAAAACATTAGTTAATTTTTGTATTCACACTAAAGAAAGCGGTCTCATAAAAGTTAATAAAAAAAATCCTCGACGTTGTTTCGTCGATCTTCTATGATGACTTGTGGCTATAAAACCAGCTAAGAACCAACCCTTCTTTCGGCAAACGCATATACGGGCTTATTACGTCGCGGGTAGTAAATAGGTATTTGTTTATTTAAGCTCTACTAGTACCTAAGCAGTGTGCATGTAAGTCGGTAAGAGCCAGATTTCCAGTTCATTTATCTGGTGTCTCATCATAGTTCCGGTGCAGCCGGATGCACCCGGTCAACGGTTAATTGATTATCCGGTAGTTAACCGGCGAGCCGGGACATGGCTTTGACCGTAAATAAATCTTTGCTTATTATTCAGCGTTTATAGTTTAATATTCTGGCTTGCCCAAAAGTACCCAATTACTTTTGTTTAGTTGTCTTTCACAACAAAACAAAATTCGTAAGCTATGTTTAAAATATTGTCAAAATATTTAGCAACTTCTCTCACGTTTTTTAGGGTTCCGTACCTCAAAAGGAAAACCTTTATGAGATTGCTTCGTTGTCCGTCCGTCCGTCTGTCTGTCTGTCAAGACCCTTTTTTCAGGAATGCTTGGAGGTATCAACTTGAAATTAATATGAGAAACGTAGGTCTACGGTCTTTGATACTCATAAATAAATCAAAACTTATAGGGTACTTCCCGTTGACTTAGAACCATGAAATTTGGGAAGAAGCAAGGTACAAGCTCAAAGCACAAGTAAAGGAAAAAGTCCGAAAATCGGTTATTTGTAGTTTAATCTTATATTTTTTGGAGATTATAAACTTACATTTGCAGTTAGAGAATTGAACGTATATCGATGTATGGGCGAACATTTTTTCAACTACAAGGTTAAATTTGTTTTTCAATCAGACTTGTCTTTTCGTTAGAGTAATGTTTGTTGCTTTACAAGCTTGTACAAAACCCTCAATGTGCGGGTCAGACTCGAACTTGTCCGTTTTTTTAAAATAGCCATGTCAATGTAACGACTTGGGTAGTCAAAAATGGTAAACATGGTTTCAAAATAAATTAGTTTCCCACCTTCTTGTTGGGTAACTACGAAGAAAGTAGAACGAATTTTACATTTCCCGAAATTACGAAAATAGATATAAGTGCATAACGCTACGTTGACAGGCTTTGTAATAAGGTGTTATCAAGTGTCTTGTCAGTAGGCCCTCGACCGCGAACGCTCCTTGATAATTGACGCCGGGAAATTACATGTCGGCCCTCAGACAGTTGTTGATGACGTCACGACACTTGATTATAAACGATTTATTTCAGAAACGACGCCTTATGCCGTATCTAGCGTAAAGGAGTGTGCCATCTGTCGAAGAAAACTTCGATTAGTATCCGGGCTTCGCTTGGATGTACTACGATGGATTTATGGGTAAGTAAATTTATCTTTCTTTTTATTATTCTTCGACTGAGGTCCGCGTAAATTAGTACCTTAATAACTAATCGTGCCTTCTCGTCTTAATTTGAAAGTGTTTCTATTAAGTGCTAAGGCGTAGCTCATAATGTAACGATGCGTAGAGCAAATTTTCGCTTTATATAGGTGGTTGAAAGAGGCGGCCTATTTTGCGTAAAAAGCGTATCAGAAATTTTGCAAAGTAATATATAAAACAACTTTACAATTTTAAAAGAACATTCTTTAGTAGTTCCATTAAATACCATGGGTTCACTTCCGTCCCCAGCAAGTGTCCGGGTAATTAATGTTTGGCTGAACACCGCCGGATGCCCGGACGAGCCCGGTTATGGTAAAATTCCGGATATCAAACTATTTGCACTGCCCGCTTTTAAACCAATAATTATATTCATATTTTTGAGTTTTGAATGTTGTATTTCGTACCTACTTCTTTTTATGGGTTAACTTATTTGTATGCTTGCGCTAAAGTTACTTTGAGTTGCTGAATCCTCACGTAGGAATTTTATACAAGGAAGTTGCCAATATAAACAGCAGACAGTTATTAGAATTAAGCTATCGTATGCACCATGTCTGTTTACTCATTCGGTATAGAAGTTATCGCTCAAAGGAACTTTATTGAAAGGCCAGCAAATCAGCTGCAAGCTTGCTGCAGGTCGACTTTCCGTTTGGACACGGAAACGGAACAGCGAAATTCAATAGTGGGTAATAAAACGTGGCTTGTTGACACCGAGCCGTAGCACCATAGTTGAGACTTCATTCCAGTTGGTAAATTTGTCGAGCGTCCATCCGAAATTGCGGGCTTATTGCGTCCACTGGTTGTTTGTTTGGACGGACAAAGCTTTGGAAGCTGCAAGGTGCGCACACTACACAGTCAAATAAATGCAACTAAATGATGACGTGTCAGGGGTCCTTTGTAGTCACGTTCAATGATGCGCGGATACATACTGCAATAGATTTTACTATAAAAAGTAAGCTTTAAGTAAAATGCGCTTCGGATCCGTTGAAAAAATAAAAAAAGGGATTAAAATAGTTCTTATCACATACTTCTTATTACTTTGACATTATCATGGTTTTGTACATTTTTTTTGCTAAAAAACGGAATATTTACCATGATTTGTGAGTTTGAATGTTTTCCGATATTTCGACACAGTTGCATATACCATGATCACGATCACAGTTGCATATAACTAGTCTTTATGGGTTTTAAATGTTAGTAGCAGACAAACTGATCTACCCTTTTTCTCGCTCATTTTTTCAAACTCACAAATCATGGTAAAAATTCAGTTTTTTAATAAAAAATAAAATAGTTCTTGTCTCATGGAAAAAAAAACAAACAAATTTAAATGGATACAGTTCTGTGAACATAGATATCTGGCTGGCTCGTGTGTCGTATGGAACCAAAACCGAATCACAGGGTAATCCAAGCATAACTAATATTCCGCGTTCGAAGAAGTCGCAAGTCGGCTTCGCACTCGGCAGGCTCGATCCCAGCATCGAGGCACTTGGCAGAAGTTAAATGTAGTGTAAACAGAGGGTAGTTATCGCAATACAGCGCGCTACTAAATCTTCACTACCGCTCGGGCGCGCGACCGTTTGTCATGTCGCCTACCGTCGCTCATGCTACTGTACTGCTTATGTCGTGTGTGATGAGAATGACTATTTATCTTTGCTCCGTGCCATAAACAAAAAGTTACAAGCATTGAAAATTATGAGATTTGGGCAATACAAGTTCTTAAAATCAGAACATTTCCATTAAATTTTACGAATAGGAACAGTAAAACTGTTTTTCTTCAAGCAATATCTTTATAGGCACTCGTAAAACAACAAACACAAGTCCGATTAAAGAAAAGCTTTCTAATTCAATCAGTTGCGCAGCGCTTGTAAAACCCAAAACCATGCTTAAATAACGGAGCTCACTTTTGTCATTCATTCAAATCGCACTACAAAGGCCTGCTTTTAACTAAACGAAGTTTATCTTAAAGCAACAGTCGCCTGATCCCGCTTTTGCAGCTTTCAAAAATGGCTTCAAACTACTCCGAGCTTAGCTAACGTTATATTTTAATATATGCATAAAATACACTCAGCACTTTAACGTTACTCCTTTAGTTAAACTCACTAATGAGTTTTTCAATTTGAAACCAAATGGCTTAAGCTAGTTGATTACTTAGAATTGTGTTAGGTATGCCACTCGTTGAGACTCCATGAAGTGGAAAATTTCTAAATCAAAGCCATGATAGCCATAATGATAATATACGGAGCGCTTTGATAGTTATTGAGGCGTTCCTATCTCGTATCTAGCAGATACTTAGTTACGGAGTGAATGCATTTGCAAGGGAATAATCTGCGGGATTGTTAGATGCACTCGAGTGTAGGCTTGCACCCATTCGCCTGGGTTTACGTTGCAAAAGACGTTTAAAGCTCAATAATATTTCCGATGGTAAGGAGCGCACGTAGCGTTCCCGTCTGTTGGAAAAGGCTGGAGATTGGTACATAATATTGCAATCTCCGTCGGCAAACAGTCGGTATATGCGTCGGGAAGCAATACTTTGGTACTCGCGTCGGGCGCCCGCGGTTAAACTTCTCAGCGTACAGCAATACGCTCTTTCGTATTTAACCACTGGCGGTTAGATCCTCTTGTTCCTCTTGTACACAGAAGTTTTGTGGTGGTAGATAATAAACCAATTGACGACATCCTGGTATTCTACTGTAGATATTAATAAGATCCTACACCTCCTACTTGATTTGAATAACTTTAGAAATTATGATTTCTCGAGATCTCTATGTTTAACATAATTCATTTATTGGTTTGTAAACATAAATTAAATATGTATGTACAACATAACATTATACACAACATAATTATATTTTTTGGGCTTAAAATAAAGATTCTGATCCATCAGTATTCTAACTTACGGTGTGCAAAACATTGAGTCTTAGGACTCGTGTATAACGCAAATTTCGAACAAAACTTTGTCTCAGTACGCTCTGGTTTATCTCTATGCATTCAACCTTAGCCATTAAATTTTCAAAACGTTTCCCCACGATTACGTAATGGAAAATACAGAAATTAAGGCAAAGTTTCGGCGGGTGCCTCTTTTATGACGTGTTCTTATCTCTCGGGAACGGCTCGTATGAGTGCAGAGTAAACCACACTAACTTTGCCTATCCAAACTTCCGTGGATGATGCCTTTTGCATTATTGCGTGTATATAGAGTACACAATTGCGAGAATGTTGCGTGGTAGTCATGAATGTAGCGTGGCAGTTGTTGTACAAGTGGTACCTATTGTTGTAGAACTGTTTTGTTTGCCAGTGTCGCCGATATATCTCGAAACTTTAGCGGTGCAACAACGCATCGCTCTGCCGGAGTACTCTGTAATGCATACGATTAAAATGCCTTGTTGCTTTGTTTCTTTTATTACATGTAGGTACTCAGCTCTTGCGGAAGCAACCTGTAATATCTTAAACTGCAAGTTTAGTTCTGAAACTGTCAAACAGGAATAATTATGGGATCAGGATCCAATTGACCGTCACAGCTGCAGTTTTTTTTCTGGCTGCAAATAATATCTGTTGAATGGACTTTAAAAAAATATATTTTTTTGTCCTATTTTTCTCAAACTTTTGTGACTAATCATAGTTTTCGTTCGAAAAGAACGAAAACGACCTACTTTGTGTACTTAATTTATGTTCTAAAACCAAAAAGCATACTTACTTGCTTCTAATGTCATTTGAGATCCCAATTAGTAACGATGGGAATATAGTAGCTCTACCACTAAAATCCAAATATTGTAAAAAACGCAAAACGGTTTTTAAAAACAACGTGATCTGTGTGCAGAGCTTTCCGAATATCTTTTAATGTGTGTATATGTGGCGTTCGATCGGAAGGATTGCAATGTTTGTTTCAATTTCCTGCGCTCTGAGCAGCCGCGCCTTCCATTCCACTCGAATTCGGCTTTTGTGTTTTTCCTTACATATCACGGTGCTGGATTTTTTGTGCACCCTTTTTGAATTTTCTTGTTAACTTACTTTGTTTGTTTGCTACCTAGCCTAATCATTTAGGGATCTTTGTTATTTTTAAAGTGGGTTTGAAGGATTTAATTTATAGATGAAAATACTTTATTGTACGCAAATCATGTTTAACTTTCTTTCTTTACGTACAATAAAATGTATTTTCATCGATTAAACTAATTTTAATGAAAAATGTCATAAACCAAAATGAACATCCCTCTTTTAAAACTGGCAAGTTATGGTTAAGTATTTTATAAAATCAAAGAATACGTACTAGATCTCTTGACGATCTGTGGCAAGGTGGGCGAAGGCCCGCCTGAGATGCAGAAGGTTGCAGGGTCCATTCCCGCCGCGAGACAAATGTTTGTATGATCTGCAAATATTTGTCTGGAGTAAGGGTGTATTCTATGTATAATATGTATGTATTAACAAAAAAGTATATTAGTAGTATGTCTTTAAGTAGTCAGTCATGTAGTTCCCATAATACAAGCACTGCTTAGTTTGGGACTAGATGATGATGTATGAAAATGTCCAGCATTATTTATTTAGACATTTTAAACTACCTAGATTTAATTGACACGTAGCTTATAAAGTGACAAATGGATAAAGTTGGTAAATAAACTTGGTAAAATAAAAAGAAAGAAAACTAATTGTTTCCAAGAATAATTAATTGAAGGAAATATACTTATGTTACAACGTAATTTATCAGTGTAATCTGTACCTCTTCATTGATCCGAAAAATTAAAATGTACGAAAACCTTATTTTCCGATTGCAAAAGAAAAATAAATCAAGATTCGCAGACTAACCTTGTCCTTTTACTTGCGATGAACCCTATTTATTTGTATCGAATTTTCTCGAATATCGGGATCAAACCATCTGTTTACGGTACCATGGTTGCCGAAATGTTTACTACTAACCCAAATCGTGAGCGTCAGACAGTAGTCAGCAACTGCTTGTTAATATTACTTAGACATATATTAGGCTAGATTATATTCTGTGTTTATTCTGGCTATATTATATACAGAATAACAAGTGGGAACCTTTTGTTTTATATGGACAATGCGAGTAGAAACGCGAAACAATGTACAGTGACTTGTGCTCGTGATAGTTTTCCTCTGTGTCTAGTGTGCAATGTCCATCGGAGGGGGTTAACTGCAACTATTTTCATTAGTGTCCGTCAGCACTTGTTAGAGACGCTGCATGTACAGCATTATTTAGGCGTGACATTTTATGCTGTTGCTAGTTACGACTGTGTTTCCATGTTTTTTGTTAGTTTATCATGGTATGCAGTAGCGACTATAGCGATAGTGTACAAAATAACAATAGCGATAGTTAGCAGCATTTTTTTTTTGTTATTTATAAACAAACAGCCACACCACTTTCCAGATTGTCAGCTGTTACCGTTTCTTAGTGGATTCAATGGCCATCTGTAACTCCAGGAGCATTGCTGTTAATGCCTGGGGCTTATATTTTATTACTTGATATAAGAACATCTTGATTCTAAATCAATGACAAGACATTTTAAAAACGTGCGACGTTTCAAAACCTTACAGAGTGGCGCAGTGGGCAGGCCCGCCTGAGACGCAGAAGGTTGCGGGTACGATTCCCACCGCGGGACAAATATTTGTAGATCGTACGACATCTACAAATATTTGTCTCGGATCTTGATGCTTTCTATGTATCATATGTATGTTTTTACAAAAAAAAGTATATAAGTAGTATATCAGTCATGTAGTTCCCATAACACAAGCTTTGCTTACTTTGGGCTGTGAAAAATGTCCAGTATAATTCGTCCAGCATAATTTATTTTTTTCATTTTCGCACGCTGAAATATTGTTTGAAGGGTTCGCAAGAGCAAAACTCTGGGCTGTTAACTTCCTCATTAACAGACTGGAGTGTTCATCAGTTGACAATGAAAGTGTTTCATTGAGCTGTCCATTTGTCGGAGTGGGCGAGCCGTGAGTTGTGACGCAGCCGGTGCCGCGGCGCGGAAGGCGCGTTAATGGCTGCTCGGAGCTAGCTGTCAGATGACTGTCGAGAGTCGCCGTGCTCTGCTGCTCGCCAGGATTTGTACGCGAAATGCGTAGAGTGCTTTGGAGCTGAAAGCCAAGATATTGCGGATATCAACTGTATTTGTTTACCCAGCCGCTGTAAAAAGTGAATGTACTGATGGTGCTCATCATAGTTATATATACATTTATTCATATAACTATGTACACGTAGGTATATACAATAAATACAGATGAAACAGCTAGCTATTTAAAGACCGTTGCAAATGATCTATAGATAGCTCAACTGATCATCTGGATCAGTTGAGCTACTACCAGACGAAAGTGTTCCCAAAATACTGGCCGCATTGCCACGCTGAATGGCAATGCGACCAGTATTTTGGGAACTCTCTGCTCAGCTCTCTATCACGCGTCGCTTCGACCAGTCACCCTGAAATGATTTTGAAAACGCGAAGGGCCCCGGTTCCCCACGGACCCATGTTATTATATCTCATTAATGACATCCCTCTAAATAATGTAACAGTTTTTTTTGTATAAAGGTGAATCACTCATTCGAGGTGAGTGATTGCGACGCTATCTTTTCTAGTCACGCCTTGCGGTGCGCGCTGCCACTCTTTGTGCTTGGTTTTCAGGGCGCGCGAGAAGGGAGGGCGAAATGGGAACCGTCGCGATCACTCACCCTGGCAAAGACTCAGAATGAGTCAAAACTTAACCGGTGCCTTCAATAATACTAGAGTATGTGAAAATTTCCGTTTTACAATATGAAATATGAAACTATTAATAAAACTTTTGATCGCGGGTGCTTGAAAAACATTGCTATGAGTTATCTAAAACCAACACTACAAAATAACAGATGAAAAATACACATTCAAGCTTCCATCAATAAATAAGGAAAAAAGCGTATCCGTGCAATTTTTAGTTACATTTCCAGCGAACTGCACCCGTCCACAGTTCGATGGAATTCAGAATTCTATCCGATGCCGTGTTAATGAATTCGCATAATGAAAACTACGTAAACTTTTGGGGATAGTTTCAAATTAAATGTCGAAGTTGAACATTCATAAAAGACGACCAAAGTGTCTGCATAGTAAATTGTCAACACCGCGATCACATCTCGTATTCATCAAACTCTCAATATACGTACTGAAACTTGCTACCGCCCGTGGGGTTCATCTTAGTTCCCACAATAGGGTACAACTTGCGAACTTCTCCCGGATAAACTTGCCGACGCTTGTTTACAGCTACGAGGAAGGTCAATCCCGATACTTACTGCGGAGACTATTAAAACTACACTCACTGCTCGTATAAAATTGATTTCGATGCTTTCAAAAAGCTTAATAACTTTCTTCCTTTAAGGAACTGTTACCAGTAAACTACCGTATAAAACAACATTCACTAAGTTACGAAACAAGTAATGAACTACGAAACAATTTCTTCTAATATTTGGATTTTTTATGGTCCACAGGTGTATTTTATAGAAATTTGCTCTGTTTGATACTTCTTATACCACTTCTTATATCCTTTTCCCGCCTAGTAATACTTATAACGTGGAATATTTACTTTAAGTACTACGCCGAATAGTATTTTTTGTAACATAACATTAGCATTTGCTAGTTCTTGTGCTCAGATTATGTGAAACGTATGCATAATCTCAGTTCAAGAAAGCTCTTTTAGGCCAGCCCATCATTCCAATGTAGTAATTTCGAAATCAAAAAGGCAACTCCACATAAGTTTTATTAAAAAGCTCTAAGTATAGAATATTTTTTACATCGACAACCTTAAATGAAAACCTATTTTACGCTTTGTTTCATCTTGCTGCCGGTGTGTATCGAATGACCATTATATCCAACGAACCGACCTTACAATTTTTGCGAGCAAGGAATTCGGCCCCGAGCCATTCGTGGCATTTTCACTGGCTGGAATAAAACATTTCATTTCCGATGTAGAGATTACGGAAGAGACATTATTGTTATTAGAATCTATCTGTTTTATGTCTTTCTACTACGCATTACGTGCTATAAAATGTTTTACCATAGCACGAAATTTCTTAGTTATTAGACTCAGACCTGATTTTGTACAAATATATTTTAAAGAATTCAATAAACAGAAATAATTACGTACTAATTTAGCTAAATTTATCTCTTATTTAAGTCTAATACAACACTTCCACACAATTTACATTAATTAATGCTAAAATTACTCAATATCAACTTATGTCTATTGACATTGGAAAAGATTTTTAGTTTGTATATGTCTATTTTAATTGATCGTGCGAACGAAGCGAGCAAAGGTCTACTTGAACAATCCGGCGTTTGTATGGTATCTATGTATGTTTGTTTGTCCAGCGACAACTTCACAATCATTTATTCGCTGTCAATCGACACACAACTCTAATATCTGCTGCGAAATCTTAGTTTGCAATGGTTTTTCTTCAAATCTTTTAAGTGTCGTATCCAGTCTAACATGACGTCGCAATGTGATTCCGGCGCTCGGTCACGTCCTGAAGTGCGGAGCGATGTACCCGCAACCGCCACTTCACAGTAAAAAGACCCGCACCAGAATGGATTTGAATAATATATAGCAACTCTTTAATTCACTGCAGTATATCACGCTCAGCCCCGCTACTCGATTGTTTAAATGAGACTGGCTTTTTCTTTTGAAGCTTTTTGAACAGTCGTCAGATGCTATGGAAGCTGTACTGGAATGAATGCATCTGTTGTAGAAGCGCCTTTCGAAACGCATGGTTGCTATCGGGTGGTTTAATTGAAAATTCAATAATACACGATCCACCCTGTAGGACAATAAAGCGAAGTCGAAGATGTGAAAGGGAATCATAAATAAAAGGCTTGAGTATAAGAGTTTATGAAGTGTCGCCGCAGAGGCCCGCCCGCCGTCGTCGCCCGTTGGCGTTGATACCTATTTGAAAGTCCTGTAATATTGGACTTGGCTGTCCAACTGTCGCATGCACTACTAATGTCGATATTTTATTGAAAATCTACTTTTCTTACAAGAAACCCAGTTTCAACAAGAAGTAACATTTTGTAAACACTTTTCTGTTGCCGTTAGCGTTGGGCAGAAATAATAAAAAGTTAATGATTAATTTAATACATTTTATCAAGACAAATAGAGATACGATGTGGTTTTTGGTATACGAAATTAAATCTGCATTATAAACTAAAGTATTTTACACTCGACGTTTTTCAACAAAGTAACGCAACAAAAAAATATTATTTAAAAATAGTAGATAAAAATATCGACAACAAAGTACAAGAAAATGAGGTGACATCCCTAGAAACGAACCGTCCCGACCAACAGAGGGTCGGAGTTGGCGAGGGAGAGTCTAATAAAATATGTAGATTTGATGACTTGTCACATTTTTTGCTACAAATCCGAGATTCAACGTTTTTTAGTCACTTTACCACACCATCGGTTTCTTTCATTAAGATTTCCATTATGTCAAAACATGTTAACACTGAGAGCACTAGAATTTCGTTGTATTTTTCAGACGGTTTTGTACTTTTTTAGAAACCAAACGGTGTTTATAATGGTGGCATTATTTGATGAACTATTACGTTAATAAGCTAGCTTTCTATCGAATTCTAGAACAAGGCCAGCGATAGGAATGTGATGTAAATGCGGGCATTCAAGCTTGGTTGCATTAAAGGGCAGCCACAGACGTCATAAATCGGTCGAGACGCGTGCCTTTGCTCGCTCTATCAGCGATTACTCCAGACCAATGGCAGAATGATGGTTGACCGACCTCTGCAATGTTGCTCAGATGATGACAAATATTCATGCTGGTGTTTGTGTGTTCTGTCAGCAAATTTCACATGCGGACGAATACATATTATATAGCATGGTACTTACTTTGATTTGAAGAAGAATGTCTTTATTTTGACTTCATCTAAAGATGAAAGTTTCAAATTTGATTATTTATGGCATAATACTTTTATCATCGAGCTATGGATTTAAATTCACATTATATTTTTGTATGTGAAGGAGAGCTTAGTTGCGAATCAATAATCCAATCGTTGGCAAGCGCGTACCACTCTATCAGCGATTATTTTTGGTCTAGTGGACCCGCTCTCCTTGCCGTTAGAGCAGGAAGCTTGTTCATGGATAAATAACTGTTAAAATCGTTTAGATTTCTAACTTTTTTATACGTTTAGCTTTTAACAATAGGTTGGGCTATCGAAAATTGGTTCTGTCAGACCTATTTTTTTAAATTGTTCAACTTCGCCACTGTTATTTTATATTGTTCAAGATAGAGAAAGCAAGTAAATGATGAAAAAAATAATTAAAGACTATACTTTATATATACAAGAGAGAGATCTATTAGTAGTAAAGCCAGTTAGAATCCAACCTTGGCTCACCTACAAAGAATCGGCCGAGGTCCATTATGATAATGAAAGTGACTCCCGTTTGTCTTAAAGTCGTAGCTCAATTTGCAAGGCGAGAGATAAACGCTGTTAAACTGTCGAAGTTCGTGACAAAGCCTGAATAATGCAGATTACAGCGAGAAAAATACGGCCGCAGTCAAATCTGCATATTTTATTGGTCCCTTTTCAATGTCCTTTTTCCCGACCCAGAATAAAATGATATCTGCTCCCTAACATTTATTGTTAGAGCTAAATACATTTTGAAATACACAATAATCATCTAGCACAGTCGAAAACTGTAATAATTTCTCAAAAGGCTTTAGTGCTTATATATTTGCTATAAGATTCAATTCTAGAAGCCAAATGACAAAATTACCATGCGTTGATGTATAATGGTTTATTGAGCGAGTGTGGCCAGAGCTTAGGTCTAGATGGAGTTGAGCTGAACGCCTGTGTATGTGGAGGCCTACGGAACTTCACGTTAAAGCATTCAATCGCTTTGGAACGAATTTACGTTTACGAGTTCCGGCCCCGTATTAACTAAATTGTGTACTTACAGTGGGTTTTATCGAACATCTTTGTAATGGAAAGTACTTTTAGTTGAATGGTATGTTAAGAAAGTGGGGCACAATATGAAAACCAAAAAGGACTTCTTTCTGTTTTTTAGGGTAACGAAGTTGAATAGCGAAAAACGGAAACCTTATAGTTCGTCTATCCACCTATCTATCTGATTGATCGTGCGGGTAAAATCCCGATTTTTCCACATTTTTTTATACTATTTTGGATTTCTATAAAACATATATTAAAAGGTAATTTCCGGATCCTAATATAGTGTGTCTCGAGACGTCGTTGGACAGTGTATTACATCCAGGAAGAGGCACGTTAATAATAGAACCTAATCGTAAAATAATCGAAAATACATAAATGAAATACATTAAATTACCTCCCCCCCCTCTAAACCTTGTGATGCTTGATTCGGTAGTTTAAAGCGCAGCCTATACATTAAAATGTAATAAATCTGGACTGGATGGATAAAATTACAACTCTTAAATAAGATGATTAGTTTTATTGCCTGAACTAAAAAGGTACCTAAACATTTAATGTGAAGGAACCTACTTAAAAGACACAATAAAAATTTGGTCAGTAGGATGCTGATGATCATTAAGCATTTAGGATTAAGTAAATGTATTTCGGCTCGAAAGTTATTTACGTGTTTACGTTTGGTTTTACATACGTGTGCTTATAGCCAACCCTTTTACTTTCTTTGGTTCGGTTCATTCGCTTGGGACCGAAAGTACTTATTATGTACGAATGTTACTTATTACGAGTAATATAACCTAAAAACTGTTTTTATGTTTTTTCAAGTTAATGCGAATAAATAAATATAACTTACAGTATGTGAAGGCCACTTTTATACAACCCCCAAAATATTTCAAAGATATTGAAAGTTATTTATATTTTAGGGATAGCAGGTACTTTCGTAATGCTGGTCATTTTTCACACAGCATTATCGAGCCCCAAACTAAGCAGAGCTTGTGTTATGGAACTACATGACTGATATACTACTTATATATATATATTTAAATACATATATACTATACATATAAAACGCCCAGATCCGAGACAAATATTTGCAGATCATACAAAAATTTCTCCCGCGGAGGGAATCGAACCCGCAACCTTCTGCGTCTTAGGCCGGCCTTCGGCCACTGCGTCATAGAGGTCAGATCGTTATATTATTTATGAATATTACTACTTGAATTATACATGGTTTTTGTTACATACTGTATAAATTTAGTTTTGGTTTGAATTATAATTTTAATGAAGTCGGCGTGTAACTATTTTTTTTAATGTTTTTTTTTTCATTTTCTTGCTAAGAAGCTGACCTTGTCTGTGTTTAATGGCGTCTACGAATACTTCAAAGATCGTACTTCGTACAAAAAAATAATTCACAAAGAATTCTTTTGATTCGTTTTGTTTTGTGGTATCTTACTTTTAGCATTTTGGTAAACGAATTTTTTCTTATAAATATTTTCAAAGGAAAAGTAAAAGAAAAAGGGATTTTCAGAGGTAAGTAATTCATTCATCTCATTTCTTATAATTGTTAACTTGTGTAATATATTTGACTTCTTCCTCCATTTAGTTTTGCGATTGAAGAGTATTGAAAAAAATAACCTTACGAGAATCAAGTTTTTTTAGGCTTGCTCTAAACAGTGTTATAACTAACTATCTTGTTCTTTCTTCATCCATCGACGTTTCACAACCTTTTTGAATTCATTTATACATCGGATTTTGGGGCCTTTGTACATCGCCTGCGCCATGGCGACCACAAACATTAAGTTTTTGGTTACCATTTGAGAACCTGTCCATCCCAGCGGTTGTCAAGTTAAATGGCTTGCCCATTGCCATTCGCAATATTAAAAGCTATGCCGGTGTCTATTATTCTACGAATTTTCGCGTTTCAGATTTTATCACGAAGTAAAACTCTTGAGTAAACTCTTTATTTCCATCTCGTAGTTAATTTTTGTCAAAATTCTAAAACAAATTCCAGACACTGAAAAGAATACAGTGTCAATTCTCAAGTAAGTGACTAGAAAAATATGGCGAAGAAGAACAAGAGCTAGAGACGAGTGACGATTCTTGAAGGAGGCTAGATTAGGTACAATTTAAAAAAAACTTCTAAGCTGCGCCCTGGAGTTCTACGTTATTTTTACCTATGTATGACCTGGGTGTCTAGACAAATACCAATTTCTGTTGGCGTTAACGCCTGCGGAAAAAGTGAATTGTATGGAAATGGCATTAGCTGTGGAAATGTCACGTGACAGCTGCCAAGTTTTACCTTGACAAATTTGCGTTAGCGTGAAAGGAAAAGTAAGCGTGAGGTATTAGTCTAAATCCTCTGTCGTGGTTCTCGATTGATAGGATGGACGACTATTGAATTCCCGGTCTATTTGGTTGTCAGATTGTTTAAAATATGTTCGTTACGTCAGGTCGCAGCACAGGCTTAACTGCTGCTATTAGTCCTGCCATAAATATCTGGGCGAAGTATTTAAGGGATTTAGATTTAGCTTGTTCGGCCCTGACATAGGTTCAGCGGGTAAGAGTTACGGACAAAAAGGTTTTCAAGTTTTAAAGTAACTCTTGATTAAGGTGACTTTCTGTGACCTCTGTTCCTGTTTATTAGTGTAATTATAAATAATCTCATGATTTTAAAACTTTTACTTAGTAAAGAATACAAAGAATTAACAGAAAAAAATAATTCCCATCCTGTCCACCGTGTAAGAGCAGGTTGTAGCTACAGGATAGATAAAAGATATAAAATACTTTATAGCACAGCAAATAATATTTCAGCTTAAATAAGTAATACTATCTTTGACTATGTTTAACTATGTTATACTATCAACTTTATATTTTGGCCTGCATCATCTTCATCATCATCATCTTAGTGATGTCATGCATTTCTGACATCACGGATTTGGGAAAAAATACTTACCGTCCTTACTTCCCGTCTCAAAAATACTCCGCGTCACATCGCTCGACCGTTTTCGTCACATATTTACTTAATTTGTTATGTAATATATTATGTAATATTTTTTTTATAAAAAATAATTCTTAAAACTAGGCTGTACAAGATAAAAAAATAAACGGAACACACTATATAACAGAGCTTTACCTACTGCTAACAATTTTCTAGGCTAAGGCCATTTAATTAACTTACAGGACCTAGAACGAAAGCAGGTCTTGTGATAAACAGAGTTTTGCATTTCTCGTTATTTAAATGCCTGACAATATTTTCATAAGATTTCAAACAAAAGAATCACGAAGACGAGACGTCTCGTGCAGCTGAGTAGATCCTCCGGCGCAAACAATGCGCCGGCCCCGCAAAAGTTGCCCCTAATCTAAACGTAGATGATCTCGATTGTCGGAAGATTCAGCGGCGATTAAACGTATTCATAATGTTTTCGTTTTGACGTTGCGCGGCCGTCAGAGCCGTCAGAAGCAACAGGGCCACGATTGGAGGGCGAGTGGGCGCATGCGCGCTGCAGGTCGGGGCGGGGAGCGCGCGCGCGGGGCAGGCCAACGCAGCCTCCACGCTCGTTCCTAATGAATCGCCGGTACCCGCGGATCGCGTAGCGCTCGCTATTCCGAGCACTTCCTTCAAAAAGTTCAGCATTTTGCCGTCTCCCTCGCGCCCTCTCGTGTTGCTAAAACAAATCCGCGGCTGATGGGGTCCAAAATTTATGAGGTAAGAATGCTAACACTAATATAAAACTTTGTTTTTATCTACTGTTTATAATGACTGCATTATTAGAAGCATTATTTATAGTTTTTTCAGCTATTTATTATTTGAGATGCAATATTTTTGTAAATTATTTTTTCGCACAAAAGAACGGATACTATTTGCATTTATCAATAAACTCCATAATGATAACATGCATTAATTAAAGATTTGTGCGTATTGGTATTGCTTTGTTTTGTCCCAAATTCCGTTCTTCTTATTAATTTGACATAGTTTAATGAGATGTTACATGAGCGGTCTTCCAATAAATAATTCTATTATATAAAAAAAAGTGGTTGACACATAGATAACTATACCCACGTGGCTTTGTTTATGAAAATATAATTAGATGAATAGGTTATGTTTATAAGTTTGAAATTGCTATTAGATAATTATTATGTTAGTTCACAGTTAGTGTAACAATGCATGATTCTGCCAAATTCCCGACAAAATTTAAGCAATTTTTTGATCAATTTCAAGATAATTTGAGATTTTGTTTTTGTACATTTAATAAATAAATAATAAAGAAAAGTTCAATAAATATGTACTTACCTACACCCTAGTCAAATAAATCAACTAAAGATTGTTTGTATGAATTCGGCGTTGACAATAACTCGACCATTGTTCGTGCTTACAATAGATCTGTCAATATTTCACTTAACATGAATGAAGGACCATCAAGATGGCTGGGTACCATGGCTTGGGACTAACCTTACATTAAAGCTATTTTGAACTTAATATCAAGTTAGATTAAATGTAAGCCCATATTGTGCTAATTTTGGGATTAATAGTTACTACGTAACTGCTTTTAGTATTTGGTTTCTTTAGGCCACTCAAGAAGTAACTAAAGAATAATGGCCTGGGGCCACGGTAAAGTCTACTAGGCCGTGTGTAGAGCATGATTGTTGGAAGAATAACAACATTTTATTTGAAATCTTGCGGTTTCCTCTCTATAATAACAATATTCAGCTCTGAAACGCTTGCGTACACAAGATGCATACAGCTGTGTGTGCGATATTACAGTTGACTTAAATTGGAGACCGTGGGTTATACCGTAAGTTAATAAAGAGTTTTTTTGAGGTTTAACATTGTCACAGTCAGTTGGCTCTGTCTGTTCAACGCACAATTATTTCAAGCTAAAATTCAAACCTGAATTCAAAGACGGACGCCCGAACTTCTTGAAAGTTGAGGAACTCTGACAGTGGATGATTCCAGGCTTTTAAATAAATTGGTACGCTCATAAAGATAAGATTTGATGGCTTTTCCAAGTTACCAAAGTAAATTGATTATTTTAACGATAAACTGATTGATTCGAGGATATTTCGTTTCGCAAAAAAACTCGCGCTTACGATCAGTATCACAGTAGGTAATCGTGGAAATGTCATCAAAATAATAAAATATCATTTGTATGATCATTTGGAAGTGGGATTTTATTAATTGATAACAGTATTGTTAAAATAAAAGAGCATTTATATACTTACACTTAAACCAACATACCGAGCCTAGGTACAATAATTTTGAATGGCGTTATAATTAGAAGATATGTCCGTAGGTAATTCGTGCTAATGCTAAAAAATCTTGTGAAAAATCTTAAGTAAGTTTATAAAGATTTTCAAACAGTTGATTATACCTCTACAAAAAAAAATACTTTTTTACACTATTTACAACTGTTAAAACGTAACATAACCATTTATGTAACATATGTGCCGTTTCAAAAGATTTTGAATTTGCGTTCACAAAGTTCTGGATCTGATCAGAATTGATCAGGCCGGGTTGTTACCATCCAATATTATGTCATGCCCTGTAAAAAATTATGTTAGTATTGTATTTCTGTTGCACATCCCTGTAAGCTTGCTACGTAGCACGTTGGCTAAATCCTATATCCTCACGTCCACAAAACCACGTGGTTTTATTCGTATAACCTACTTCTTACTATAGTGGGATTCGATGTTCTTTGCTAATGGTACGAATATTGGGTGGATTGTTGTAAGATTAGTCATTCTTTTAAGTTACGATGGTCAGTTTGATTTTTTCAACTTTAGAACTTGATAATTAAGTTTTATTGTATATGTTTTGTTTTATTAAGGACTGTGGGCGCGCTCGTAAGTAGAGAGTGGTAGAGTACTAATGCAGGTAGAAGCTTTTGGAAGATAAAATTTAACTGAAATTGCTATACTTGCCGTATCTAACAGAAACTATGCAAACAAGTTTCAGCTACAATATACAACGCTGTGGATTAGTGTGGATGGTTGATAAGATTAAAAATAAATTGTATATTTAAAGATGGTTTGATATTATCAAGGATGCATGATAATTCGGATCAACGGACATACGAAGCGAAGCGACTTTGCTGAGTTATGGAGCTGTAAATAAATAAAATAAAAAATAAAACTGTCCTGACTCACTGACTGACTGATTGGGCATTAACGTAGAGCCTAAACCGCTGGTTTATGAAATATTCAAGGTATCTCTTTCCTTTCTTTTATAATGGAAGAGGTGTGGGTATATACTAAGACAGGATTTTTTTAAATAAATCCATGTGTATGAAATTAATTATCAATGCTTGTCTTATTCCTTAGGTCTAGCTGTGAAATACCTATGAATATTTTTAAACAAAAATAATGAAATACGTGATGAGTTGACACAACCCAATCACATAAAATAGAGGTTGTAATCTGAATTTGAAAACGTGAGCTTCGGCCATAGATAGTGTTTGGACCATCTAATGCTCGGTATTCTCATGAATCTGCTTACATTCGTATTAGATCTGAGGATGTTTCATATTAGATCTGAGAATAATCGTATTTTTTTAATGATTCACTATTTTGGTATATGTATGTACATGATACAGATCGATGTAGTTCCACAACATGCGCGGTTGTGGCGGCACAGATTCAAACATGGTATCAGCGTGGGTAGCGTCGGGAACATTTTGATAAAGCTTTGCACAATTTCCGATTGCGATGTTGATGGACTTTCTAGCCATGATTGCAAAATGCTAAAGTATGTTTATATCGGGATGTGGATTTATTTGTGTTTTACTGGTATGAACCTACTCTTATTTACAAAATGTTAGGTCTTTGAGAATGGTATTTGAGAAAGCAAAGATTCAAGTGCAAATCAATGTTTACATATACCATAAACGATTGTTTTCCAGAAGGATACGCAGATACGAAGGATTTTCACTTGCTACGATCCTGACATACCTCTTTTGCTTCATTCACTTTCATCACATTCATTCTTCATGCTAAATTGATGTTTGGCATAAAATAATTTGGCGATGGAATTCAATTTCAAAGTTAAGAGTTGGAGCGAACGTGATATTTTGATGAGATTTTCCATCGCAAAAATTCGGTCAGAAAAGCAAGAAAACATGTTTATCTCGTAAGGTGAATGATAAGTAGGATATCATTAGAACTCTCACAAACGATATTGAGTATGAATGGTATTTTCTAATAAAAACATCAAAAGAATGTACTACGCGACAGGTATTAGCGCGTCGAAATTCCGCTTCTCGTAAATAATAACAAAAAATCTAATATGGTGTCTCCAATAAGAGCCCTGTCGTAAGGGTTATTACCGTTCTCCCCCGATCTTCGGCCCCATTGGGTTCCAAGCATCCCCAGAGTAGTAAAAACGATACGCGCTTTCTTTAATTTCATTTTCATAATCAGCATCTCCTAATTAGGCAAAAACTATACCCATATCAGCATTATGAAAAAGTATTTAAATGCTCTTTCTTTTATTTCACAACGGACCTCATCTTTATAAGAAGCATCCCTAAATTAGTCAAAAACGATACCCAATACAACACTTCGAAAAAAAATGCGCCGTCTTTAATTTCAATACGGCCCTCATTTTTATAATCAGTATTCACAAATTAGTCTAAACTGAACTACAAATTCGTGTTCGCCATCTTTGATTTCAAACTATGTAAATGGCAAAAGTGTGAATCGGGGGACAATAGGAAAAAACTTTCCGTTATCCCCCAATGGAGCCGAAGATCGAGGGACAACGTGTACCTGTCGCACGGTAGTTAGTCGCATGGGCCAGAGTATGCCTGCGGCGCGCTTCCCAGCCTTTCATTTTCCAAAAGATGTAATAGTACCACCACATATTGGAACTTTAAATAATTTACAAAACTTTAATTAAGCTTCACTTATTGTGAGTAAAAAAATGTGTTCTTTTGTTATTATTGGAAGCCTACCAACCATGACAATTAGCTACTTAATCCTACTATAAACGCGAGAGTTTGTGTGGATGGATGTTTGTTACTCTTTTACGCAAAAACTACAGAACGGATTTTGATAAAACTTTACAGTAATATAGCTCATACATCAGAATTACACACAGGCTACTTTTTATCTGGGTACCACGCGGGCGAAGCTGTGGGCAGAAGCTAGTAATAAATAAGTGATAATTATAATATGTCCAACTAAATTAAATTATTTGGCAACGAATAAGCATATTACCTACTTTAATAGTAAATTGTTAATACGGTTCAAGCAATAGAACACCGGAATTTATGTACATAGTGATTGTGGACTTATGTCATAAATAAATTATCATTAGTATTATAAATATAACTGCCTGTGTTATCTTATTCGGATTCCACGTGAACATGTAGGCTATGTATAGAGGTATTTAGTATCTATTATAATATGATTTTATTATTGACTTCAAATCTATACCCGCTTCTTGCTAGTTAAAACCTTGGTAAAATAACTTGGTTTTTGACTCTTCATTCCTAGCGAATCTGCAACTTGTATATATATGACTCGGACAATTTAATTTTCTTTCTATTTCCTAATTGAATATGAAAATCGCGTCTTACAAAGCTGATATAATATCTATAGAAACAATATGTCCAAAGAGATGATGATTAAAAATGAAGTTGTTTAAAATAAATCTGGTCTTACCGAGGAGAATCGAGCAAGGAAATAATAAACCGGGATTCCGACAAACGAGAGAACAATAATTTAGTCCGTTGTGTCGGAGAACAAATACAGTGTCAACAGATAATAAAGGAAGAGCTGGCCGATACCCTCGCGAACCCAATAACACAGAGCTAAATGTATAAGGATCTATATAAATCGGACCTGTATATGGAACTGATGTAGCTGCCATAGATATTGTCAGAGAATAGGGGCCGGCAAGACTTGAGCAAAGCAAAATTGTTGAAATTTATTTTAACCATGTAAAATCATTAATCTACTACCACATGTATTTTGAATAAGGTATGTAACAGATGATATGCCTACATGTGCGACTTGTATACACTAAAATTAATAAATAAATACCCCTACATGCAAATATGTAAATTGAAATAGCATCTTCAAAGGATTTAACTTTGAGCAAATCTTGTGTACTTAATAAGGAAGCGGTTTCATACCTATATGTATTTAGATAGCAAACGGAAGCATTTCAGGGAATTTGTCTTAGATCCCGCTAGTGAGCGGCTAGGTACTTGATCCTTTGTGGGAATACCGTAAATTCCTCTCTAACCCCACTCAAATGAACTCATTATTTCCCTAAAACATAGTTAGCTTTGCTCCTCTCTCCTGTGTATTTATTTTATCTCATGTTATTATAATTGGAAAACTGTTTTCTTAAAACGGCCTAATTATAACAAGCAGAATATGAATCGAACCCAAGCTAGCAACAAGAGCTATAAATAACTTGGGGAAATTTAGAAAATCTCAATGGACCCTGTCTCTCAGGAAATCAGTGACACTCCTGCCTAATGTCGTGGAGCATAAACAGATACCGAGGAATTCCTGCTATGGCCCCCTCTATTTGGGGCGAATGCTAAGGTTATAACCGGAATTGTTGTGATTCGCGTTAGGTACACCGTTTTTTCTTAGATAATATAAATTTTATATAATTTATAGAATTATTTGACTATAACGTGTATCAAATCTTTTGGTTCATCAAACCTAATAATAAGGATATACGAGTATGCTAAATTTAAAATTATAAACACAGGTATAATCCTGAGAACTTTTTTTCGAAAAAAAAACTTTTCTTCAATAGACAAGTTATCATTTACAAAATTTTAAAACCCTACACGTGTTTTCATCGATAGTGTCTTGTGGCGATAAAACCTATCCAAGAATCAGCATCAAATCAATTGGTATGCAAAAACCGCATACCGATATGCCGTTTCATGAGATTAATGTTAACGGACAAACAACATTTTATGGCAAACACATAATTATACATGCTCCTGCCATCTTGGGTAAAAATAAGCGTGAACTCAAAAAACCTGAAATGATTATGAACCCCGCTCATGCTAAATCGTAGATGTTTTTGCAAAATAAATTTGCAGTTTGGGCAGGAAATATTGTATGCCATTACTGAACGTCGCCTTTTAACGACCCGTGTCATAAAATCGACACTGCCGACTTCCAACGCTTAAATATGCACTAAAACGGTCAAGCATTATTTCTGTCCACAGAATAAAATGACAAGCTATTTTACACGAACCACCGTTCCGACGAACAAAAAATATTGATAGATGAGTTTTCTGTATGGATATAGAGGGATAATTTCAGCACAAGTATGAGTATAGTGGTGAATAATATAAGATCTTATTATAGCTAGTAGTGAGTGTGACAATAAACAAGTAAACCTAAAATTGGCGTGGACAGCAAGGAGCGAGGGTGTAGCTCCTAAAGTTTCAATCTGTAATCGATACTACGTACTTAACCCTTTATCCAATAAGGTCCTGACTCTGTAGAAGGCTATTTACAAACGATGTTATCTACGTCATATTCATTTCTTCGGTACCTATGTAGTTCCTTAATATGAGAATACAATGCCCACAGCTCCTCGCATCCTTTGGAAACTTGCTCGACGTTGATTGAAAGATTGCAATAAGTAGAGTAACACAATCGTGATTGACTCGAGATCTCGAAAGGTCAAACTAGTCTCGCTCGTCTCTTTGTAATAAACATAATAAAAAATATGTTATGTACTCAATATTTATAGTAGTTATATAGGTACTGGGAAAGTTTGTAACGCTTAAAATTAATAAAAATCATCAAAAACCAAAGTATATCGCCTTGGCAGTAGCAGCTACGATCACGAATCTAGATTACATCCGGGATCAAGTGATCCTCCAATATTTGGCGAACACTACGATTGATGGTCCAAACTATAGATCCAGATTTATAGCAGTGAATTTTGGTCATACCTATTTATAGCAATGCTTTGATTGGTAGCAGAACTCCGTAGAAAACGATACTACCTTAGCCAGTAGGCACTAAATATAAATAAATTTTCAAAATGCGTCTTTCTTTATCAGTTTTATCACAAATGTTTTACGATATAACAATATTTGCGTAAGACTTAAATAATTAACCCAAAATACTATCTGAAACTGCAGGTGCTGTGACGAACCACGAATTAAAACTTTGTGATACTTATGTTATTATTCGAAGGGCACAAACCTAACCCTTACCATCTTTTGAATTTTAATTAACTGTAAGGTGTGTCTTTGACAGATCAATAGGTGGGTATTACTTTTGTAAAACTTTGCAAAGGGATTTGCTACTTAATTAAACACGAATTTAAGAGAATCAACGGTAATGAGCCAAGTTTTTGGCCACAATGAATGTAATTAATCGACAACTTTTTAAGCTTCGTTTTAGTTTCTATAGAAATGACAAGGACCTACTTTTTTCAGACCTTAATAACCGTAGCTTACATCACATACAACTTCATAAATATCGTAGACATTCGTGTAAAAAAGGTATGAACGATCAGATTGTTTTCTCTGAGAAACAATTGAAACAATATGTCGCTTGATTAGCTGTTTTACAAAACAGCTTCGTTTGAGACGCAGAAGGTTGCGGCTTCGATTACCGCCGCGGGAAAAATATTTGTATAATCTGCATATATTTGCCTCGAGTCTGGGTGTTTTCTACGTATAATATGTATGTATTTACAAAAAAAAACAACGTTCAGCTGGAATGGCATTGTGATCCGTACAACAAAAAGGCATATGTTTAGACAAATTCCATATTATAAAAAGAAGATAGGTTATGTTTTTTAAGTTTTTATCATATTAATTTTCGAACTAAAAATTACAAAACAGTGCGGTATGTAAACCGGCTACACATTTGAGCCGCATTCAAATCAGGCGTTCGTTTAGCCGTGCTGATCCGGCTGGACGTCAATATGTTAAACTAGCCTCTACCCACGGCTACGCCCGCGTGGTACCCGCCCAAAAAGTAGCCTATGTGTTATTCTGATGTATAAGCTATATTACTGTAAAGTTTGATCAAAATCCGTTCAGTAATTTTTGCGTGAAAGAGTAATTAACATCCATTTCACAAACTTTCGCGTTTATTATATGAGTAGGATAGTATGATTAGAAAACAGCACTGTTTTTTTTAACAATGTCACAAATCAGATAAAATAGCTCTTAAATTATGTAACCATGACACTAGCCAAAATAACTTTATAAAATATGAAATGTTATATTGTAACATCATTTTGAAAATAATAAACGCTTTCGTCGGGTATTGATCTGGATCAGTTAACTAATTGAGTGTAAGGAATGGTCTTTAGATAGCTAGCTGTTTTATTTTTATATACCTACTTGTACAAAACAAAATGTATACATATTATTGCTTGTGACTGTAGGTACATTACATGCAATGAAAGCTAGCAGGTGCGTAAAATTAATCGAACACATTCGTCACAGACTCATTGATATGAGTTTTCGGAGTGCGGTCAGTACTCGACATTTATCATAGGTCGTAAAAACGACTTGTGATTGCCCAATGTCAAACAGTATCAAGTGTCTACTGCCGATTTTAGCTCAAATGTCAACGAGTCAGCCACATGATTTTCATTGTGTGATTTTTTAAAATCCAAGTTATTTATGTTCGCTTATGAAGTAGAGACTAGATTAATGCTGTGAGCTTAGCGTAAGTCGTGCACCCCTCACCCCTGCCAGCTCGGCCCATCACAACTGGTGCCCGCGCATGACGCGGACAGATAAGCTAATTACTTATTGCGATTTACCAACAGGTTCTTAGCAGATTTTTCATCAAATTTCCGGAGAGCAATTCTGAATAATAAGTAGACATCGTCCACCACAATGGCAGCAATTAACCGGACAATTTAACTTTTTAATTGCGAATTAAGAAACTGGGGAGTGCAAAGGTTGAACATAGACTGTGAAATTAATTGTCAAGAAAGTATTTTGTTGCTGCGACTGAGTCAGTTTTAACATTGCACAAAAACTCTTTGCTTTACCCACATTGATATGAAAGCGATAGCTGATGTTTTTGTATTAGCCCTTAGAAGACCTCACAAATTTCTGAAGTCGAAGATTTGTGGTTGAATCTGTTTATATGTATAAACAGCGAATGTAGAATACATTTAAATAACGAATTTAGTACAATTTATTAGGTAACTAATAAATCCAAACAACCTGGTATGTGAACTCCAACAATATTATTATTACACAAGTGGTTTTAGCTTTGCGTTAATCGGAATTCAGGAATGAGCATAGACAATGTAAACATGACAATAGAAGCAGGAGGAAGGGGCTGGTTGGAACTCGTATCGGCAGCGTGCCACTCGTGAGATAACACTAACGCCGCGTCTTTGTGGACGGATGTAAAATTATTAAGCAACGGAATGCTGTGAATAGAACTCCGCCTTTGCGATATCGAGGGTTACAAGCAACTGCGTACATGGGTTTCGATACAATTCACTCTATCTAATCAAACCAGTCAGGTTTAAAACACATTGTTTCGTTTTCAAAGAACTGCCCGAACCGTCCGTATGTTTTTGGGAAGCCTCTTATGAAACACTTACTGAAAACAACACGTAATTATAAAATAACCGCGACGACCGCTCTCTTCATTTTAGCGTTGACAAATTTTTTCGTGAATATTTGAAGCGGAATTAAATTGTTGGAAACTTTGTCATGTCTCTTGAATGCGAGGCTAGGATCGATTATCAGTCGGATGACGGCGACGTTATGAGAGTTCACCAATATTGGAACTCAAAAGTGCGAGGTTCCTTAGTCGCGAGCCGCAAAGTAAACACTATTCAATTTTATTACGGGAACAATCTCTTTGAAAATCCCCCGGCAGCAATCCTGTAAATCTCTATTTGTCGCAACTAAAACAGGTCACGATGGTAGGCTATTACGATCCCTAAATGCTACCGAACTCCCTGTAGAGCGCTCTAATCCACTTCGAACGGGCTGGTGTCAAACGCAGGCCAGGGTTGTTTGTATTGTTTATTGTCGCTACGGTCGTTCGTTTGGCAAAGACGACGCGCCGCCACCGTCTCTGCCAACGAGAGCATGTTTCAATTGATGGAGTCGAACGGTCCCCAGAGTGTATATTCCTGCCCATGAACGATACCTACTCGTCCGCACTTACTGTCTCTTCTACCATACTTAGACGCCGAGGCTTTGTGTTTCAGATGTAAACATTGAAATATATAATGGTGAACGATCTGAAGGGGAATAAAAAATGAGCTTACTTGGCTCATGACAGATTTTCATACCCTTCGAAGTTAAAAATTGGAAACTTGAATATTAAATCGATTATTATGTTAGCACGTAGAATCACTTATCTTGCAACATCTCTAAAAAAATACTGAAACTGAGTTTCATTTAGTGCGTATTCAAGTATTTTATTGGAAAGGAACGCTTAGTCAGTTCGTTGATTTTTACGCGGCAGTCTTCGTTCGGATATAGATGAATAAAAATGACGAAAAGCCAGCAGAATGGAACAAAACACTTGAAACAATATCGCGACAGAGCGGCAATCATTCCTGTTTTATCTCAGTTTGCGCACGCCGCGCTGGAAACAGTTCGAATAAAAACTACCATATTGTAGTATTTTGCGCGTTACATACATATGTTATGAACGTACGTACATAGGTTACAACACTCCCATGAATACAAAACAGGTTACGATACTACCATGAGTACAAAAATTTTGGTACATAGGTTATATTGAAACTGCAGTTACAGCCCTGAAAAAAGTGCAACCTATTTCAAAAGAAGGTCGAGTTAGTAAGTAGGGTTTTCAGAATCGCCCTTAAAATTATATGTGTGTGGTACATTAAAGAAAGGCTCAGAGATCTATTGTATTCATTCATACTGTAAAATCCAATTTAGATTTCACGCGATCAAAACTTCTGTTTTACGTAAATACAGTCTTGTGAGCTTACACGCGTTAGTTCTAAGCTTGCGGTTGACTCATGGCTTACTGTTTGCTGAAAGGTGGCGGAAGATATCTCTAATTAAACATAAGACACCAATCTTATATCTTGCATCTTACTTTGTTTCAGATTAACTGAAGAAACGGCTATAATATAATGACAATAAATTCTACTGAAATAATTTAAAAAACCACATAACGATGGTAATTTACAAATATTTTGAGAACTCTATGATTTGCAAAACGTAAGAGGAATCGTTTTATCGATATTGATGAGGCAATGTAAGCCTAGTACAATTTGATAAGATTTTTTATAAGACCATGATTGCGGAGTCATCTCGACGTTCGAGATCGATCTCGATGGAAACCGGTGGGCTGCCCTTGGTGTCAACTTTTGCACTGCTCACCATTGTAGCAGGTAAGTGGTGTCACTATTTTAGTAAAATGCCTAATTACTGGCCTTGAAGACTGGTTACGAGGGAACTCTGAAAAATTGCAAAGTTATCAGACACTGAAAAAACAAGAGTAGATAATCAAAATCCTGCGTGATTATCCGAACTAAAAACTTTTACTTTTATTTACTCACATTAAATTATTACGTATAGCAGAAGTTATACTAGTTTGGATAGGTTATAAAATATTTAATTACAAGCACTATAATCACAGTCCAAATAGAAACTAAAATGTCCTTTTTGCAAATTAATGCCTTTCCTCTGGCTGATACGAGCACCTATTATGCTCAACTTAAATGTAGGTATGTTAATCCGAATGCACAGCTTTATCCATAAAGTAGACAAATTAGGCTTAGAGAGAGAACTATTGAAAAGCGGCGACTAAACTAAACACGTTCCGTTCCGCCCTTAATGGCGGCTGATGAAAAGCTTAATATCCTGTCGGACATCTTGCTGGCTCTTTGAAAGCATTAATTTTCTCTTCCTGCCTCTGAATAAACTAATGCGAACTCAAAAATGTTACTCAGATAGATTTGGTTGCTAAACATTTTCGTAATTTAGCCGAAATTTGTTTTTGCCCATGTAGGTTTTTCGAAGAGCGCTAGATTTTTGACAAGATATTTTTGCTTTGAAATAAGGCTGCAAAACTATTATGGTTGCGGCGCGGTGGTGGTAGGGTATTTCACAATGAAATCAACAACATTACTTCTGAAACATTACATCTAGAGACAGGACTTTTATTGAAACACAATTTCTTTCAATGGTAGGTAATTTCAACATTATCTAAATTTATAAAATTATTTGTCCAGACTAACTGACTGATTTATCAATGCATAGCCAAGTATAGAAAGCTGAAGTATAGGTTATATAGGTTTATTTAATAACGTGTCTGTATTGGTTTTTTTAAGCTAGAAACTTTAAATTTGGAATTGTATTCATATTTATATTTATTTATTGCTGTCATGTTGTGTAAATGACAGCAATAAATCAATATTAATTAGGATAGGTATTAAAAAAATACATAGGAAGTTAGGTACATTTCCCCCGTTAGGGCGCTGCAACTTTGAGTTCGATTGTGTGTGATTAAGCTTGAAATATAATTTAATGAGAATAATAATTTATCGCAAGTTTGAAGAAATCATAAAAAGACACTTACAAAAGCACAATCAAATTCAGTCAATCAACTACTGATCATAAATAAATAATGACGTATTTCAGGGTTATGGATTTTCACATTTTCACTAGTTTCTCTTATAATTTTATAAGTAAATAATCTTCTAAAAATACTTTTCCAAAACTTTATGAGGAAACCAGTATGTCCTAGACAAAATATACGAAGCAATTTGCTATTGGTTGTTTTCTAATAAGTATATTTGGTCTTGAACCTTTCACGTGCAAATGAAACGTGTGTTCATGTAAAGTAAAGCTTAAAATAACGAGTGGACTTGTCTCCGACTAATGTGCTTGGAATCATCATGGTTCATGGTTCTGTGTACAGATTATGGATCTGAGGTTGTCTATGTACGGATATATGGTCGTGAGCATGTATATATACATTAATAATCATAATAATAATAAACATTTATTTTCTCTCAGAAAGGTTTCTTAGAGTTCACTATTTGAGGTGTAAAATTAATGAAATGAAAACCTGTTTTGTGCGAGACTGATGCCTGAGATAGGTTTTGAAAAAACCTGTAATTACAGGTCACCAGTGCTCCCACTCCGGGGGCTTTTACCTTTACCATATAATGAGGGACAGAGAATTGTCTATGAAAAGATGATGCATTACTATATACATATATGTAGGTAATAATATAAACAATAGGCTAGTAAGCATAAAAAGAAGGTACATACACTTGCGTCTGGGTAAGGGGTAAATAGATAAGATGGTGTTAAGCTTGTTGTATATGTATTATGTATATATCTATAGCATTATACATGTAACTTCACTAATATGGAAGTTTCGACGTGAGTTAAAACTGTTCACGTGATCTGGCAAATTGTTTCACTTTAATGAGTGTCGGCCGCTAGCCGAGGAGTGCAGTGCAGAGGCAATACCCCAGATACTCTCACGTAGCGCACAGACGCAATCCAAACCGAACCCTGCCTTACCGGATTCCAAGTTTAATTGAAAACGCTTTATATAACCTTTTCTTTTAATTGTTGAAAGCCTTCACCTCATCCCGGGCGCGTGCCGTGAAATGTTTCATTATAGTTTCGGATGAAAACGCTCCAACCATTTAAATAAACAAAGATATTTGTGTTCTACCCAAAATAGTTTAAACCCACAGTGGACGGCATTGGATCATTGGATTAATTGTATGAAAATTTGTAATCGTACGCGCGTACCTACTGTATGTAATTATTGACGTCGATGAGCGTGAAATACTGAATAATTGGAACACGTAATCGGATACAGAGGGCCTGACCGATGAATTGCGGTGCCGTACCTACCTACCGGTCATACTAAAATGTTATCCATATGATAACCATATTATTGATGTTGGTTATAATAAGAGCCAGGCTGCGGTGGTTATCCATAGCTAAATAAATGTAGTTTAAAAAGTCAAGCCATTTGGAATAATTATTATAAATCCTTATGGTATAAAAATATTTAATCAAGCAGAAAAGCTTCTCAGAATCAAAAACCTACATCATCTTCTTGCCCTTGTCCCACATTATGTGGGATCAGCACACGTTTTCTTCTTCCTCTCTTTTCTACCAGCCGTCATCTCAGTACTCACTTTTTTGAAGACCTTATAAATAAAAACCTACAACGGGAAACAATGTGCCTAGTGGAGTCAATCTGTACGATAATACCTTTCCGAAACAATTTCAGGCAATAAAATGTTATTAATTTGTAACAAACGAAGCGTATCGAACATTACTTGGGCAAGTATGTTGCAATTTCCAGTGTTCGAAGCTCACGGTACACGGCAAAGGTTTAACTGTGTTACCGTAAAATACCGAATGTGAGGCGGGTTAGAACGTGTGGTGAACTCAGTTCCTAGCGCGCTGCACCTATTGCTTTTTTTCATTTTCCCTGTACGCCTTAAACGATTTATGCTATAACTTACTAGTTTACCGAACTCGTGAGCGAAAAACTGCAAGTTGTAAGTAAATGCTACATCATTCGGGTCACTCCCGTTGTCCCCCGACCGAACGGAAAATAAATCCTACCGGCCCCCCCAATGGTGCCGATTGGGGGGACCAAAGATAATTAGTTTTTTTTGTTATCTCCCGATTATAAAAAATGGGATGCAACCCATTTTTTAATCAACATCCCTAAATTAGTAAAAATGAACCAAAAATGAGTGTTCGTAATGTTTGATTTCAAACTAGATGGAAAAATAATCGGTAATAGATGATGGCGGATAATATTTTTCATCTTGACAAACTTGGATGCTGATTCCACAACCAACATTTTTCATTTCATAATTCATAATTCATTTTACAATCTAACTTTTTTTTTAATAACTTAATATAGATTTCGCTTTTGACTAATTTGGGGATACTAATCAGCAAATGGAAATTTATTTTTAAATCAACTAAAACCAACAGCACTTTTTAAAATTGTTAATAATTGCTATCTATAGTTTTTTACTTTGTGATGAACTATGTGGCGCAGTGGGTGAAGGCCCGTCTGATAAGCAGAAGGTTGCGGGTTCGATTCCCGCCGCGGGACAAATGTTTGTATGATCTGCCAATATTTGTCTCGGGTCTGAGTGTATTCTATATATAATATGTATATATTTACAAAAAAGGATAAATAAGTAGTATATCAGTCATGTCCCCTTAATACAAGCTCGGCTTAGTTTAGGGCTAGATGATGCTGTGTTAAAAATATCCATCATTATTTATTATTATTTATTTATTTATTTATTTGCGTTAGCGGATTATGGAAATGAGGTTGTCCATTTAAAATGATGGCGAACATCATCAGTGTTTTTTTACCTCACAGGGACTCTGATCTTACGGAACATGAGACTCGCGGCTCAAGGGAATTGAATTTGCAAAATGCTAACACAATTGCATATTAATGTTTTTAACATAGTATTCGGGGTAGTAGCTAACCACTAACCGCTCAGTGTAGCGACGGTTGACCATAACGCGACTGAAGTTGGAAAGTAGGGGCAGTAATACTGCAACGTTTTAATTTTCTTATTATTATGGAACATGAGCGCTATAATATCCCTCCTTTGTGTAATAGATATCAAGCTGAGCGGGGTCAATGGGCGGTAAGGTTCTCAGCGTCTCGCCTGGCCTGAAGTTATTAATTTTCATTTGATTCGGATAAAAGCCCCGCTTATAGCAGTGAACATCAGCTTCTAATTTTAAGACTTTTCTCAGCTCGATAGATTAATATAGTAAATTTTGAAACGATAGAAGACGTCTAAGACAGGAGGCCATATGTGTTTGCTATCAAAACTTGCTTATTTGTTTGTTTGTCTGTTATCATTTATCTCCGAAACAGCTTATCGGATTGTAATGTAGTTTATGCAATCGATTTGTAGGTCTTCAAGGATAGTTTTTTAAAATATTTCATCGGCACAAGTCAAAGGGGCGCTGCCGTCAATAATTGAAAAAGACGTCGGGGTTTTTACAATTTGTAAAAATGAACTAGTTGATAATAAGTCAAGCTATTAATTATTATTTCCATTTCGTAAAAAAAAATACAATAACTGACTGTAATATAAAGTTTTTATTGGTTAGTTTTGGCAATAAAATGCAACATTATTCTTCTTTTGTCGATACGAGAATCATTTGTTTTCATTTGATACAGTTGGCTTGAAGCGCAGTGCTCCGTGCCGTAGCGTGACAATGACATGGATGGAAGACATACCACGCCTATAGTCCTTCGTACGTTTTATTTATAGAACCAAAGCGAAGATTAAACTAGATCATGTTCATTTTGGTGGGATTTTATTAGAAACTGTTTAGGTCTATCTATAAATCAAGTAGCTATCATAGTATTACTGAACGTCAAGTTAAAATATAGATAGTCTAACTGCTAGATAAACAAATATACGGTTTAAGATCATTTATTTCTCAAAAAGATTTACAATATAAATCGCTTACTGAGAAATCACAATATTCTTATACTACTTAACAAGTAGGTACTAAGATCCATTTTAGATGCAGTGAGAGTAACATGCATGGCTAGGTAAGTAGGTAGGTAGTATAATTACTATATTAGTTAATAAAGATAAGAGTTTATTGCATAATAAACTCAACTCATTATTTAAATTTTAATTGCATACTAAAGAAAAATACAAAAACTTGGAAGATATCGCTTTTAATATTTTCCAGAGAACGTTTGGCAATTTTTGATAACATAATTAAAAAACAATAAACATTATACCGACATTGGTGAACTAATACCGCAAGTGTTGTTGAGTAAATTGGTTTAGAATACTGAACCTGCTATGATGGTTAGCCGCAAAACCAATCGAAACTACATTTTGTTTTCCTATTATTATAGTACCTAACTAATATCATTATGTACATTACCTACATCACATGCACATAAACATACGTGCATTAGTATATATCTGAATAAAAGCAGGTATTTGTAGAGGATTCGAGTTTACTTTCCATATTATTTGAATTTGCTTTCTCGTTACATTCAAGGAGCCTTATATAGTAGTAGTAAGCTCACCCGGAAGTACTGTCACCTTATCTATTTTTACCGCCACCCAGTAATGCTCGCATTGCTGTGTTCCGGTTTCAAGGAATAAGTGCCGGTGAAATTGCTCGGAACAGGAGACTTCAATTGTGTGTTTAGAGCAGGCAACACCTTAGCAATGCTGAGTGAGTAGGTGTTGCAGATGTCAGTTAGGTGTTAGTTAAGGTTTTAGTGAGTCCACGGGTTCGTGAACCTCACATAACCCTATTGCACCCTCAATGTGGTAGGGTATCTGTAAGCAAATTTCCCCTCGTCAAAAAAAAAGCTATAACCATTTGATATAAGTCGTAAGGCAGTTAGCCTCCACCGTGTATTCATGGTACATCCAGCAGATATATTATTTGACTCATTCTCGCTCAGATTTATACACAACTAGCTTCTGCCCACGGCTTCGCCCGTATGGTACCCTGATAAAAAGTAGCCTATGTGTTATTCTGATGTATAAGCTATATTACTGTAAAGTTTCATCAAAATCCTTTCAGTAGTTTTTGCGTAAAAGAGTAAAAAATATCCATCTTCAAAAACTTTCGCGTTCATAATATTAATAGGATGTTTCAGCCGAATAAATCATTATAATCAGCCACTAAGACAAACACGCCTTAGTGAAGATCTTATCTCGTCCATAATCTATTCGGAGTTAACTCGTTGAAGTTTATAAGGTGGAAGGAAATTCACTCTCAAGTCACGTAACTAATAATATACCTACCTAGTAAGTTGCGTGTAGCTGTCGCGTTGGAAGTTTCAACCGAGAACTTAGTGCACCGAAGAGTACTGAACTTTACTAGATAGAAAATCTGTGACGGCGATAAAACTTTGAGATGACACAATTTTCGTTTGAAAATGTACAGAAGATGGAAATTTAAATATAGTTTTTGCAATATGTTCAAAGAGAGAAGTATACAGGGTGTCCTAATAATACTCCTGAAAACTGAAGGCATATTATGTAGAGTTACTCCTACACAGTCCCTAGAGAAAAACGAAATTGTATCACGAGTCCTGATTCTCGAAATATCGTGTAAAAACTCTTAAAACTCAGAAACTTTGGGAAATACAAGGAATTATGACGGAGGTAACATGGACCTAAATAAACCCTCAAATAAATACCCTAGATTCAGAATTCGGGGTTTTTTTATTTGGTTCGTATGCGAACATTATAAGTAGTATTCTTAACTCACCCATACTTATTCGTTTTTTCTTAACAAGGGTATGTTATCAACCGATGACCCGGAAATCCATTATCCGCTGCTCGATAAACAAATAACAGTGCACATGCTACGCGATCGGAGAGCGTCGCGGTCACTCACCCTATAGAATCTCAAATGAGTCGAAACTTAGTTGGTGCCTTCACCGATAGTACGGTACGTGAAAATTGCCGTTTTACAATATAATCGATAAACTTATACGAAAACTTTAATATTCATTCAGTAATTAATTTCTGCTCAAAGTATGCACTGATTAGTTTACAGACATATTTACAATCCTACTAATATTATAAACGTGAAAGTTCGTGAGGATGGATGTTTGTTACACTTTCACGCAAAAACTACAGAACATATTTTCATGAAACTATACAGTAATATAGCTTATACATCAGAACAACACATAGGCTACTTTTTATCCGAGTACCATGCGGGCGAAGCCGTGGGCAGAAGCTAGTACGTCATAAATAAATATTCAGCCTGTCTTTTCACAAAACAAAATACCCAAATATGTTCACTATTTAGCCATAAAGAATTCACTCGTATACGTAGGTACCTGAAAAGCAATTTGCCGTTAACTATGCCTGGCAGTAAAGTATTCACATAAATCAATTTAGCGAATCGTTGCTATATTATTGAACTTCGAAACTTATTACAAGGTTATTTTATGAATAGCTATATAATAAACGCTTATTTTGTAATTTGTATCTGAAAGTTACGACTTGTAAACTGGTTAAATTTGAGTTATCGATAATACGATTATACCTATTAACTTTTCAACGTTGAAGAACAGTAAGAGGGGAAGAGGTTGTAAACAAATTAGTGGATTATCTGTGATTTTTTAAAGGAAACAGTCTGCTTAAATATTACGTTTTCAATACACAATAGTCTATAGGTAATTTTTTTTAGATTGTCATAAAATAACCAGTAATAAATGAAATAGAGCTGGTTAAAATTGGATATAACTGAATAAATCTGAGATCCTAAATGAAACCAATGAGATATTTTTACTTTCATTTCTTAACTGTTTCCTAACTACACAGTTAAAAGGAATCATTAAAAATAAATAGTTGTTTCAATTCTTAATATGGAGAACAGAAACAGTTACTGTTTTCAATAGGCACTATTTTGTACTTAATAAATATCGGTGAAAAAAACTTTTCCAGCAGATTACCTACCAAGAATACAAGTGTTTTATTTTTTTACAAAATGTTAAATCACTTGACTTGTAGTTCTAGTATCGATTGCAAGCAACCCTAGTGATTTGTGGCAATACAACCCATACTCGTAGGTTGTGTGCTGCCGTCGTTGTAACATATAACAACGACCCTTTAAGTATCAGTAATCTATTGCAAAAAAGCGTATTAGGTACAATCAATTTCGGAGGTAAATGGTATCAGAAAAAAAACACACACAAACAGCCTCTTATGGTTAACGCACTCGTATATACGGGCTCCTAACGATGCGGGTAAAAATGAAAGATGATGTGCAAATTAAATTCTTCTACAACGTTTCACTTTCAGGTCAGCGGCATAAAAGAGTGAAAAATTATTTAATCCGAGTCCGGCATTAGTCGAATTGAACGAAAATATTCGGCGTTCCGAAATCCCGCGAGCTACCATTAATCGTTTTGATGTCACAGTATGGGACATTTAGTGTGACCCTTTTTATGCGCCGACCATCCCCGAATTCATATCCCTAATCGCCAAATACCGAACGTCGAATAGCGAAAGCTAAACTGCGTATTATTCGGAGTGTTTAAATGACTACGGAGGCCCTTTAACCCGCAACTTTCGCTATATTTATTGTACAAATAAATAAACTAAATTAAGCTTTGCTTTTTTATGCCACAATAATAGTGTCATTCTGCGGTGTAGCTTTTATTAATATTTTATTTTATAACGTTATAATAAAATTAACACTAGTAAGGTTTTAAGTTGCTCTACACAATTAATAAAGAGGTCTTTCAGTTTCTAACATTTATAAAGCACTATCTCACGTTACATTTATCCAATCCAAGTCTATTATTCTTGCTGGCGTGAAATACGTGCCATATTAATTCTTCAAATTCCAGCAAGTATGTCGTTCTCGAAGTTTATTTTATGCCAAAAAATATAAAAACGTCCTGAAACTTTAATCCGCTGGATTCCCACATTTGCAATGATTTAATACGTTTTATTTATCAGTGGGATAAAACTCGTACCTACGCTAAATCGTGTGCAAACCCATTTGCAAAGCGAGTCTTCAAAGCGCATTCGACTATTGCAAAAGAGATTAAATAATTCCATTTCTGCATTCAAAGGGACCAAATAAACTAAGCGATATAAACTTCCTCGCAATGACCTTGTTTGGCGAAATATTAAATCGTTTGTTCCGTACCTGTTTTTAGTGTTCCATACTAAGCTAAGAAAAACTGGGCACTTTAATCTCACTCTGGTCTCTGTCCTTCTGTCTGCAGCTAAATAAAAAGCCAAAAATGCTCACTACTATACTCCCCATGATGGAGATCCTCAGATGATGGGTTCTGATGCCAGGTTTTGAATAAATTATTCCAATATACTGAGGTTAAGAAAAGTTTTTTTAAAATTTTAATATAAGTTGTTTGACAAGCCTTTATGGGACACATTATGTTCACACCGGACACCGTTTAAGCAAGGCCTTAGCCAATTAATTGCTTTTAGTTTATTCATCTAATGTTGCGATGTGAACATTTATCCAATAAAGATGGATCAATTATTGCCACAGAAAACGGCAGCATCAGCAATTTTCCCAGTTTTGTTTGTGCAAGCCTGACCCGATTTAAACCAATTCAAAAAGTCAATTCCACCTGTATTCCTCTGATTGTATTTGGATACAATTGAAAATAAAGCTGATTCAACTGTTTACTGTAAAGGTATTGTTAAACGAACGACCATTAGCGAGCAGACCTTGGTAATAGATTCGACGGAATTATTTGCTTTATTATAACGAGCTATTTTTGATTTTACAGAAAGTAAGCTGAAACATTCAAGTTCCCATTTATATTATATAGCTATCGGCTAACTAGCTGATACGTTGCGGATAACGTTTATTCCATCACGAATAAATATAGTTTTACCCTTTAGATGTTATAAATCACTAGCAGTGATTTATAACATCTAAAGGGTCAGTCACATTCTTTCACAATCACATCAACTTCAAATCGGTATTCTACTCATAAACATACGACATATTTGATGTTTGATTTAAAAAAATGGGTATTGCACTTTGTGTGTCGCATATATCGACGATTTGTATTCCCCTTTTTTTCTGCTTACCTTGACCTTTTTTCATAAACATAATCACAGTTTAGTATTTTATGTCTACATTTTTTTTAATTGGAATTTTTTACTCTATCCATCTTTATAGTGCGGTTATGATAGAGAATTTTATATTAATTTAAAGTATCCAAGCTCATTTACGATATGTTATATAATTAATTATACAAAATGTCCAAACCCCGACGTGCATTTCTATCATCGATTGCAGAGCTCCCTTGTGACTTGTGGCAATACAATCTTAGAACTATCCTTGTAAACATAGAAATCGATTACAAAAAACGGTTTTTATTAGGATAAGCTGGTTTGAAGATCAATGGTAACAAGCAAATAAATAAACAAACAACCCCTTATACGGGCAAAACGCATATATGGGCTCCTTAAGTCGCGGGTCGATAGAATTAGTCTATTAGGTATAGTGTCAAAATTCAGGATGAAAATAGGTGAATACACGGTGTATATGGGTAAATCCCACTTTATCTCTATGCTTATTTGATCAAATACATAAAATGCTCGACAGGTCAGCTTCAAGGGTCCGGCTACAGCGAACCGGAGCCAGAGTTTCTCTCTCCGCTCGAGAATGTGACTCTCGCTCAGGGCAGAGATGTACACTTTACTTGCACCGTCAACCATCTGGGCGGCTATAAGGTGAGACTACTGTATGTCACATTCAATTCAAAACACAGTAGATAAGTCGTAGCCAAAACGTATAATCCGCTCTTTGACATAACGGCTAGCCGCTTTACAAAACGGCGCTGTTTTCTAATTCGGCGTCATCAATAATCAATTAGGTCATCAGCTACTTTTTTCGTGTTTTTTGGAGCTGCAGGTAACTGGCGCTACTTACCATAACTTCTACTCTGGAGGTTTAAAAAAAGGGCTCAAATGTTTACCCTTAATGTAAACAGATGAGAATGCGTAGGTTAGGTTGTTGGTTGTTATCGTGCTACTGCGGAGCTACTAGTACGATAATGGTAGTAATGGTGGCAATTTTTTGAACTACGATTACAAAACTTTGTAAAACGGCTACACATTGGAGCCGCATTGATAGTCGCATCGGTGAACGCGAAACGCTCGAACTTAGTGGCATACCTTCGTTTAGTCGAATAACAATCCGGTTGTACGTCAATACGTCGAAATAGAAAACAGCACTGTTTAGTAAAGTGGCTAGCAGTTATCTAAAAAAGCAGATTATTAGTTTTGGCTATGAGAGATACATAGATACAGTGACTACAATAGCCTGATTGTAGCGAATTAAAGCTAGACAGGGAGATATGCATCCAGGCACTGAAAATATAGAGTTCATCATCATTATCATCAACAACCTGTCCACTGCTGAACATAGGCCTCCCCAAAAATTGTCATGCGAAAGATCTTGGGCCACCTCCATCTACCGATTTCCCGCAACCTGTGAGATGTCATCGGTCCATAGGGTGAGGGGCCTTCCTATACTGCATCATCCAATTCGTGGTCACCATATGATAACCTTCGGCCAATAGTTAGTGACCAAGTCTCAGTGCCGTAATATCATCACTGGCAACACGCACTGATTGTAGACTTTCGTCATGAGGCTTTGTGGTATCTGTGAAGAAAAGATTTGATAAAGTTTCCCGAACGCTGCTTATTCAACTTGGAATCGTCGGGAGAGAGTTCATTTCTCAGAAACTTTTAGTTTTGCAGAGATTACACATTTTATTGTACTGTTTTCTTTTATATTTTTGCTAGTGTTGCAACAAGTAGTCACCTATAATGCTAACTACTGTTTTTCTTTATTTTTTGTCTAATTATAGTTGAACATGCCTGATTTGTTGAACATAGTTTTAATTTAGCCTAAGACCTTATTGTACATGTTCTGGCAAAAAAAACACATTAGTAGATTAGATTGATTCTAATACAAAGTAAATTTTGTAGGTTGCCTGGATAAAGTCGGATACGAAGACTATCCTGGCCATTCACACGCACATGGTAACTCTAAACCCTCGGTTGTCAGTTACACATAACGGACACAACACTTGGAAACTTTACATCAGTAACGTGGAGCCGAAAGACTCTGGGACCTACATGTGTCAGATAAATACGGACCCTATGATGAGTCAGGTAAGATATTTTTTTACAACCTAGTCGATCGTCCCACTGCTGGGCAAAGTTCTTTCTAAAATTTCTACAACCATGTCAGTCACTAAAAATCTCTCTAATAGATTTTAATCTAAAAATATATATAAATTAATATATAAAATATCATAAAAGGTATGTTTTCAGTCACAAAACGATCACCGATTCGCAATAACAGAATTGAAACTATAGTGGCTTATTTGTACCTAATTTAGTACACGCTACTTTAATTATTTTAACTAAGTAATTATATAGTAAATTAGCTACGAAACGTCATCAAAATCGACGAGAACAATAAATGTTTAAATACCGCTGTGCGTAATTAACCTGGATGCCAAACAACAAAAAGATAAAATAAAGTAGTTTTAAATTTTAAAAAAATATTCGCATTATCTGCGGACGCAGCATTTTCCGGCGATCTTTTATTGCGGCACCAATAAAATCAATTACCATGAAAAACAGGATATATCAATTACCCGAAATGAGATCATAAAGGCACGATATCGGCGCAATCACATTGTCATTTGATATCAATATATCACGAAACGTTTCCACAATTCAATAGCCATAACAGTTAATCATTTGCACTATATCTCCATTTAATTATGGATCTGGTGCTTATCAATATGACTGTAATGGTCAGTAATTGCAATCAGATTACGTCCGGGGAGGGAGGGTTCGTGCGGATGTCGTGGATAATATTAAAATTTATGCAATCGATCGGTATCGCCAGCTTGCATCCCTGTATCTGCACCGACCGACGTCACGTGCCAAACGTTTCACCAGGACAGATGATATCGCAGCTCTCTTGTTACGGATTTTCCGTTTTATCAGATCGTTGCAGAGCAACAGAAACTGTTTTATTAAAGGATTTAAAGTGAACTTGGCTCGAAGATTCGTCTCGATGTTTCTGTGTAAATTGGTGCATGAACATTTTCTCGGTAATTTATTGTGAATAGCGTGATGTTCCAAATGCCTATATATAAAGTATATTTATTTACACACCAATATTACAAGTACCTTCTTGGGTACCTGTTTGTATATAACGCATGAAACAATGAAAGTATCTACCGTTATAAAATAAAAATATTTTTGTGATGTATAAATATTTTGAATGTTTCCACAGAGCTTTTAAAAAAATCCACATAAAATATAAATTATTCGGCAGATGAGTTAAACAGGCATGTGTCTAAAATAGGAAATTGTTTCACGAACTAACAGCAATACACAACAGTCTCATCATAACATGTCGAGTAAGAAAATTGTTAAGGAGCGAGGTCACGCTCCCGGCATGTCAGTCAAACAACCCTAAAATAGCTATTGTATCCTATTTTGGGGTTGTGTGACTGAGGAGTGCAAAGTACTACTAGAGTTAAATAATAGCCTGTGTAGATTGAGTAAGGTTCCCTTTCGGTAAAAATATTTAACTTAAACCACGTGGTTTTTTTCTTACCGCTCATAAATATCTTTTTGATTTTCAAACGCGAGAGAAGTTATAGACGGCCTTGCCGTACCGTGCCGCATATTAGTATGGTTACATTCTCAATATGATGAACCTTGTAAGCTAGGTATACGGAGAAGGGAATTGATGCTTGCGACACAGTATTTTTTTACTTCTGCGAGTATCATCGTTTTTCACTTTGTTTCAATCACATTCCAATGTTTCAATCACATTCGTTCCAATAAATATATTTTTGATTTTGATTTGATTTGAATACTGATGATATAATTTCAAATGAGTTATCTGACGCATGATTCAAACAATACAGGATATTTTTTGGAATGCGTACCTGACTGATTAACACCGGGTTAGGGATGTGATTTATTGGATTTTATCGACAGGTAAACTATGAAAATAACCGACGTTGTTCAACAAATGTTCACCTATTTTAACTAAAATGATCCCATATTTAGAATAGTGCACATATTCTGGGCACCTCTTATAGTATAAGCTGTTAACTCTCGTAAAAGCTCAGTTTTCGTATATACCTACGTTAGTTATTTGAATGCTGCTACGCTTATAATTCTCAAAATATTTACCCGTTATATACCTTTGTGGTGCAGACCAGACACGACAGCGTTCTGTAGGGAATTTTGTCGAGTCATGGAATTTGCGCGCTTGGCAAAGAGCGGTGGCGCTGGAATGCCACCGCAACATCTTCATGCGGCATAGACAACTTTCCAAATGCTCGACGGACACTGTTTACATTACATTACACCTAGGAGTATTTAAATGTAGGAGTTAATTCACTCCTAGAGTAGTTGATTAGAAGAATAGTTTATTTTCTCTTTCGAATCTGGTCTGACTGACAAATCATTACTAAATTGACTTTGTTGTAATAGTCAATTTAGTAATGATTTGTTTGACCTTCTTCTCTAAGGGCCCGGTCAAACTGACGCGGTGGCGGTAGCGATTATGATCAATACATTACCGCGATCTTGACTATTACTTGACAACCGCCACAAGTTAGAACCGAACCAAACCAGACGACAGCGCCTTAAGGCAAAAATGTTTTGAATTATTTCTTGGGTCACTGCTCATGCTTTCTCGAGAGTCAGGGATAATGTGAAATACTAAAATTTGGCTAATAAATAATTTTATTATTAATGAAAAATATTAAATAAAAGATGGTTCATTGAACAATATAATTCTATTGTTTTTAGTTGTTTGTATATCAGTTTGTCGCAATCGCAAAGCACCGTGTGGGTGGCTCTTTACAAGCAGTTTACAGTATAATCTGTAACAAAATACAGGGATTTGGGTACAGGTAGAGATTTGGGGAAGATGACGTAAAATTCCATTTACATCCATAATTAAAAAAAAAATCGGGTTAGGTACTTTAAAACTGCCAAATGATTGCTTAGGCACAATTTTTTTATAACACCCAACAGATACATACAAAGTCAGGAACTACGAGTACCACAACCACAACACCCAGACCCAGAACAACATTCTGAAAAATTTCATTTGTTTTCCCACCGCACAATTGAGGTCTTCGACTTTACTTTGTGTATAAAAGCAACAACCGTATATTTGTTTGCATTTTATAAACATGAAATAATGTTTAATATTCAAACAACTGCAATGATAAACTGTTAACAGATAGCTGCATTTTCGGTGTATGTGTATTCATAGGTAGTTCAAGTAGGTATGTATAATATGTAGTTTATTAAAATATAGAATATATAGTTTTGTAATTTATAGTAAGATTTTAAATGTTTACGCCATGCATGTCAGTCTGTCGGTTTGCACACCGAAATCGGTAAAGCATGTTGTGTCCAACTCACTGTAATATCATAATATTTACACATGTGTACGTAAATAAATTATCTTTATCTTTATCTTTATCTTTATAGTCGTATTTTAAGTATATTTCCTGACTTTGTACACCTACCAACTTTATCACTTCTCTATCTCTCCTCAAAGGTTTGCTGGAAGAAAACTCTTTTTAGGGTTAATCTCACCTTTGTACACGCCTCACCTAATATCTTGTTTAATATTTCTGTGTACAATAAAGAGTTATAAGAATTATAAGATAAACGAAAAACTTAAACGAAACTAAACATTTTCTCAGGAAAGTAGTGCAGCTATAAACCTCATAATCATAGTTTCAAGAACAGTTTTCTGTGCACCAGTCTGTAGCTGCTGGAGTTCTAGCAAGTTAAATTGTAAAAACTCCCTATTTGTAAAGTTTTAAGCGGTTTAGGGTTAGAAAAATCTTTCTATTTTTATTTTGAAATCTGATAATCATGTTTTCAGGTTCTGTTTGCCTGTTAGTTACGTAAATTGCAAATAACTTGTTATCTATCTTCGAGGGCTTTTGACTAAGTACCTCCTACATCTTAGAAATGCCAGAAACTGGCACAAGTTTTTTTATCGGTCATTTTTCACACAACATCATCTAGCCCCAAACTAAGCAGAGCTTGTGTTATGGGAACTACATGGCTGATATTTTACTTATATACTTTTTTTTTGTAAATACATAGGTGTATAGAAAACACTCAGACCCGAGACAAACATGTTCTAATCATACAAACATTTGTCCCGCAGCGGGAATCGAACTCGCAACCTTCTGCGTCTCAGGCAGGCCTTCGCCTACTGCGCCACAGAGGTCAGTTATAGTAACAGTTATGATGTCTGTTACTATAACATAATGTTGTTGAGAATAATTACTTGCCTATACAATTTATTTACTTATAACAAATAAACACAAAAGTACACAAAACAAGATTGTTCACTTATTTTCCGAGTTGTATTTGCTACGGAGCGAATTTACTAAAGGCCTTGAGGTAAATTTGTACAGTCAGGCATGTTTTACTTTTCTTCTCTCTTTTAGTGGGAAATTCAGATTTTTTTATTGCGATATAGCAAAGCTATCTAATAAAGCACCAAGATTATCAATTATTCACCTCTTTGACCTTATACCTATCAGCCGTCAACTCATACACGCTCTATTATTACATTATTATCGTTCTCACAATCAATCCACTTTTTTTATATCTCCCTCTATATTTCTATCCTTCTACGCTGTCTGAATTGTATTTCATATAATATTGTATAAAGTTATGTTTTGCATTCAGTACACAAATAAAATAAACGTGAAAAGCGATACAGTTAGCCATCATTCCTAGCTCGGGTTTGGAGTTTGGGGATCAAATAAATATTGAGCTACTAATTGTTTTCGCGGTATTGATGGTGAGCCACGTTGACAGAAGCGTTAATGGACGACCACATTTTTGTAACCCGAACCCTTTTTTGCTTTCATCAAGATCAATATATCGATACAGTCTAAGAACGTCGTAAAAACGTTCTGTTGTGCACAATTTATGGGACAAACTTTCAAACTCCCTAAATTTCAAGTCATTCCAAGTCCTTATTTAAATCCGCTTTAATAGCAAATACTTTGCATAACTTATACAAAGCAATCTTATAATTGCAAATCAATACGGGAACAATTCGTAAGCTCCTCGAAGTGTATTAAATTAAAGTATTAATGGTTGCGAAAGGCTTTAAGTGTAACTCTCTTTAGGCGCATTTTTACGTGCCTCTAGCAGGGTAAGTCTACATAATGCACGGTATAAATAAGCCTTCATCCGGCTGTTAGCGCCGAAGGGTATTTTCAATATGGGTAATTTCGCTTGGAACACAAATACTTTAGCAGCTTTATTGCATACTCCAGGATTAACTCGGCATATGAGCGTTGAAAAACGAGTGAGCAGCTATGGTTCCGGCTACAAACAAAAATACGCCGGCATTTTATCTTAATTAATTAGAAATCTTTGTACGAGAAAATCCTTACCCTTACGTTGTCCATCGTCGCGTAACTTTATGAGCGGATTACTTTTATGGGCCGGATTAAAGCCCCGTTTGTGAAATGTTTACAGCCTGCAATGGACGGTTATGCTTTAGAGTTTAGATATTTTAATGGATGGCTATTTGTGTCATTTTAAGATTCCTGAAAGATTGTTTGTATCAAAAATATACATATTATGCTAAGTAAAGATTTAATTAATTTTGTTAACAAAGTATTTCCGTGTTGGAATTTACTCAGTTCTAAAGTTTCTAGCGGATCATTTCGTTCTTATAAAATAATATATAAGGAATTTCCATAACGAAAGCTTTGCAATTTAACAGGTAGGGCAAAGGCTTTCAGGTATTTGTAAAGGTCAGCGGTGGAATTATGTCGGATTCGGAGAGCGAATCGGGAAATATTACATAGCAGGTTAATAACGAAATTCAGAGTAATATTAAAATAGGACAATCCACGCTAAGAACTAAATGTAGGTACTCGTAAATAATTAAAATATTTCTTCTAATTGAATTCATATCAAAAGCAGTACTCTATAAAACACGGAGAACGTAGAACAAACGAACTAAGTTCAAGGAACTTCGATAGGTATTTACGAAGCGCTAGGTGGAATTTCCAACAGCTAAGGAGCTTCATTCTTGGCACCATAAACACATTCTTCGACACATAGTTGCCATGTGATGTCGCAACTAAGGCCGCCGTTACAAACACTTAACACGTCACCCGAGGAAATTGTTACGCTTCTCGAAGGAATCTACCTATCCGCTTCATACCATAGCCAACTACCCTTCAGCAAAATTATTTCACCTACATTTATTATTCAAAGCTAAAGCTTAGTACCTACCAGCCAACTAAAATCCAGGCAGCTTTAATATTGTGTTATGGCTTAACTTCCTATACTGTATTTACGATGCTCGTAGTATTATAAGCTAGCTTGAATGTTATCCCAAATTAATGTTCCTTCTGCAGAATCATAATTGTGTTTATTTTTGAGAAGCAGTAGAGTGAAAGAGTTGGCCCGGAGAAATACTACCACCATACTTATTTCAGCCACCAAGCATTTCTGCTAGCATTTCTGTGTATTGGTGCTGTTTGAAGCAAAAAAAGCTACTACGAGTAGGTAATAAAAAGAATATCAGTATGTAATGGGGCTACACTGGAATCAACAAGTGAATTATTTCTTAGCCGAAAAATCGGCAAGCCCTACTCAGCATTCCTTTGTTGTGTCGGGCTACAGGTGCGAGCCGAGACATAGTATTTACTTTATCATAAAGGTTTACTGACATCCATATTTATAGTATCTCTAATAGTAAATATATTTTTTTCCCCTTTGTGGTTTTTGGATGTTATTTGAATGTTGGTATTTGTGCATTTAAGTACTTTACGATGCTGGATCAAAGTGATGAAGTGACATTTCGTAACATAAATGCAGTTAAGCGTGAAACTAACTTTTAGGAAAGAGGGTGAAAAAATTGGTAGCAAACCAAGAGGGCTGTCGTCCATCACGGCCTCCGTCAGATAGAGCGCTGGCAACCCCAGAATAATTGGACGGGTGCACCGCGTTCCCGTGAAACTAATCGTCATTGTCGGAAAAACTGGAAAAACAGCCTACTTATCAAATGTCTGGCCACAATGCTTTTCTACTTAGCTAACATTTAACTTTTCCCAGCCCGTATTTTGTTAGCAAACGGGTTTATGACGTAACGTATGTAGGTAATATGTTAGAAGTGCTTTCAAGTTTGTTCACAATGTTGTGTTATACTTAGGCAACGTTGTTGTTTGAAGGTTCTCATGCTTACAAACAGTTTTACTTTCGGTGAAAAATTATAAATATTTTTAATTGTCTTATAATAAAACATTATTTTATAAATTATAACCTATAGTCATTTAATTATAACTTTTGTGAATAAATGAAGTTATGTTTGAGGTATTTCTTTTAGGCAATAGAACTCTAACGTTTTAGCTTCTCATCAAATAACTTAAAACATTAACTGTACACAAAGATCTTTAATAAACTGTGTAAACCTGCCTTAATTTCGGGAGTTTAAGTTACAATTATAAATGGACAGCCGTGGCACGTCCGACTGCTGACTCGTCACCTAAATAGCAGTGTAGCCCACGTCATGACCTTTCTCGGGAGGAATGCTTTACTCGGGAAACAAACGACTCACTTACCTACCTGTTGATGCCTACTCGATAGAGTGGAACCTTCCGATCTACAACGAAACGAACAAATTGAAACGTGACTTGCTTTTCCCGCACCAGTATTTTTTATTCTTATAATTTCGTATTCAACTCGTCTAATGAATTGGGTATTGTAACAGTTTTATAGTCCTGTCTTATTTTCCTAAATATATGAATCGAATAAAATTGTTTGTAGTAACCTAGATTAAATATTAGTAACTTCTTGTAGTAGTCTCTTTTTATGATTGCTGAATATAAAAAGCTTTCTTGATATTTTATTTTTTACTTTATTTACAGTTTCAAATCAAATCAAATCGTATTTATTTTGTACATGTACGTACATAGATTGGTGGGTACTTAGTAAAGCTCCTCTATATTCTGCCACCATGGCAGCGTATGAATTTAGGTACCTATATAAAATTAATGAAAAAATAAAAGTAATTATACGAGTGAAAAGTCAACCAAGGTCCTTGTCATCAATGTATTCATTTGTATGGTAATATGCTTTTCTAGTGAATTTGTTATTTTATATTTTGGATTATTCTTATTATTATATATCTTTGTGGCCATACTACTTAAACTAATAGATTCAACACAAAAATGATTCATATAACAAAACATTAGTCTATTGAATATGGTCAATGCTAACATTTTTTGAAAAGTTTTTGACAAAACTATTTCTGGAAAGTCAACAATAAATATTACGAGCGCTAACACTACACACAATCAACGCAGCAAACATTAAACATAGTGTCATAAAGTAAATGTTGTAACATACGGGAGCTTTACTATTTTGAAAACATGTACATATTGAAGCTTGATATTATTTCTACAATGGGAGTGTATCATGCTCTCCGTCATCAATAACTGTTATTATATATTAATATTTACTGTATTCTGCTGTCTTGATGACAGCAGAATTCCAGTATCTCTGACCTCCTTCCGCTATTTCAAGGAGTTGGGCTAGTTAGCGTCAGCTTAGAAGTGGCATAATGCACAATGCACCCCAATGCGGGACATCAGTTTCCCCCTCTAAGAATTAGAATTAGTGTATCCGGCTGAGATGAACGAGGTGTGGGCTCGATTATCGCTGTGAGACTTTCGGTTTCTGATACCAACAACACAGGGTTTTTTTTTTCTTTTTTGTCATTTTTTTCACACAATTCTGGTGTGGGATCAGGTTATACATCATCTATGTATGCATGACTGTTGGGTGTTTATTTTTATTATTTTATAAGCCTCGGCTTCGCCCACAAGGTATAAGGATAAAAAGTTAACCTATGTTTTATTCTAAGTCCCGAGCTGTACTTATCCCAAATTTCATCCTAATTTGTCGAGCTGTTACAAAGATTATTAACATATATACATCCAAATTTTGGACGTACTAATATAAAAAAAACATTTATAATATTTTAGGGTAAGATAGGATTTATAATGTAATGTTTGGGTGGGTATTACGATAATAGGTATATAAACTAAAATCAATATATATGTTTTACAAACAAAACGCTTCAGGATGTATAATAACTAATAGCTTTCGTTTGAGAAAGCTATAAGTTACAAGTCGCAGCTATACATTTCTCTGAATAGTATAACGTGCACTTATATTTATTTACACAGTAAGGTCGTCGCAAATGTAAATCTGCGACTACTCGACTCGCTGTGCACCGCGTATTTGCATAATTCATGTGACACGAAGCCGTCTTCAAGAATTTACACTGCAGCGAAACTAGAATATAGAAAACGCCACTCTTCATCATATAGGAATCCGTAGATAGGAGCGCGTTACATCAAATCAAATCAAATTAATTTATTGCATGAAATACATGTTATAAAAGTTGTTATAAAGTAATGGAATGACACAATGTGTTCTGCCCTATTGGGCGTGCAATGTTTAAAATTTACAATATAACTAATACAATTCAATACATAAAAATTCACATAAAAATATAAATTCAATAAATAATTATAATACAATCATTGAGATGAGAAAAAAAATGTCTATGTTATTATACCTACCTACAATTTATCAGTCATAAATTCATTAAAGGAGTAATAGCATTTATTTTGTCAATAGTTCAGTCACTTTCCTTCGAAATAACGTACAAGGTAATTCTCGTATGGACTCTGGCAGCTTATTAAAGGTGAAAGGTGCTGAGCAGAATATACTTTTACGCATTAAGGTTGTTTTGGAGTTGCGAGTAACAACTCTATGTTTGTCACGTCTATTGCGAACCACGGTATCAGAGAGTTGTTCAAACAAATCTGGGTCTGAGTTGTTCAAACAAATCATCGTTTCATGTAAGTTTTTTTAACATCGTAAGTACATTTTGGGTTAGTCGCTTTATTATTTGAAATTAAAAAGAAATAGGAACATATGTTCCTATTTCTTTTTAATCGATTTTTCATAGGAATTCAAACTCATTTTATGCATAAAAACAAAAGGAACAAAATGTTGTATTTTTAACACCGAAACAATAATTAATAGGTTTTTTAAGAACATATAAAATAATATATTAAGTTTTCAAACTGATTTTGCTGTATGTATCCATACTTCTAATAAGAACAATGTAGTTAAGTATTACTGAATACTTAACTACATTGTTAATGAATACTTAACATTGTATGTAAGCAATGATTTATAAAAACATAAAATGATGCGATGTTGTTTTGAATAATAATAATATATTCCGCCTAGCTGTTGCCAGTGGCTTTGCACGCGTGGTGTCGTGTTCTAAAAAAAACTCATACTCCTATACAAAATTTCAACTTCCATTTCCCAACTTATTATGTAAAAATCCAAAAACCCTGAAACACATGATTATTTTTTATGAGTTTGATATAAAAGTTAAAAACTGTGCGTAAATTTTTGAATAGAAGTGCTGTTCTGCATACTCATAACAACTGTGCATTAAACGTAGAATATAAGCATTCTTTTTTCGTGTGGAAAAAAAATCACACTAGTTTTTTTCCTTCTTCTTTTAATATGTTTCTGTGTTTATACTGTAAATTGGTGTTATGCACAATAAAGAGTTTATCTATCTATTTATCTATAAATGACAGCAGCCGTTAGAACCCACGTAAAAATTATTTATAGGTTATTATCACACACACACTAGCTCAGCACCATATCGCCACCGCCTCGGAGATGTCTCGCCATTAACCAGCCGACGCAACGTAGCCACGTCGCCGGAAACAGCTCAGCGCCTCCTGATATGTAAACGATTACCTTTAAAATATACTCATATTACCTTGTTTTATATCCATTAATATAATAACCGTAAGTTGAAAAATAAACAACCCACAGACTTACAATCTCCGTAGCAATTACATTGTACCTTCTGAGACGGACAACGGATAAATACCGAGGGTATCCCGTCACTCCACGAGTCCCGGAATTTTGTCAAAGCCCTGCTCCTAACCCCAGAATGGGGACAATACGTCTTCATGCAACATTCACGGCCCTTTGCCTTTACATTATTACAATGAAGAACACACATCCTATATAAACTAAGAGATCCGATCGCTATGAGGAATGCAAGGAAACTTAAACTGATGAACTTTGAAATGATTTATGTTTAAAAACTATAAAGTAATAAGTTCATAATATTTAAAAATGCTGACCAGTATGCTCGTTGAAAACAATACCAAAAGTAAAGTCTGTTGTTTTCTCACGGGAACGCGTTGTAATGACTGTGTTTCCTTTGTCTGTCATGGTTGTAGAGAACGTCACTAATGTGCTCGATTAATATCGTCGGGAACTTGGGTACAAGTTCAACTAACATGCATTGATATTGTAGTGGAGCAAGCGTTTAATCGACTCCGACAAATTGAAAGCATGTAGCAGTCCGTGATGCGAGTAGTTTTGTTGCGTTATCGCAGGGGCTACTAGTCAGCTATGGACGTGCTACGGCGCATAGCAAATTAGAAATAGTTGGATGTTCAGTACCAGAACTTGAATTTTTAGGAATGTTCAATTTTTAGAGGTTCTGTTCCTTTGTCTCTTGAGAAACTCTCAATTTTTTCCGTGGACAGGCAGAATAAATATTACTTAAAGATTTCGTCAAATGGCAATATTTTTGTATGTTGTAGCTATAAAAACATATAAGAAATAACTACCACAGACTAGTAAGGTATTGATAACCACTACAAATAATGATAATACCAAACCTATATCAAAGAGCTTGGATGAAAACTTTTTTTGTATACGGTTTTGGACCATAGAGGTTGCATAGCACATTTTTGATATCCTCTAGTGACACAAGATTTTTGAGCAACTCTGGCCTCAACCGCTTTTATATCCATATAGTATATCCTAGTTACAAATCCATTCCAAATAATCAAGGCTATTTTGTTTTTAGTTTTTTTGCTGCCATAACTAAAATATATTAGAATTTCAACTATGTCCTTTAAGTCAAAGTCAAAGTCAATAGGTTTTTATTCATTGAAATCACAAGGATCATATAGAAACGTCAACTTAAAAACTATACGTGAATCTGAAATGTTAAAGTGAATTTACGCCGGTTCCTCGCGCGCGACCAAGCATAGAAGAATCAGGCAACAAACTCTGCTTGGTTATTTTTTTGATGATCCTTCATTCAGCTTTAGTGTGGTGCCAATCGAACGTAAATGAACGAGACTCATTTATAGAAAAAAGTACTAGTCAGAGACTTAAATAAAGTCTAAAAAGTATGAACCTAAGTTCTTATGACAACACACTATACGCTTTATAATAGTAATGCTTAACCTATTCTTAAAAATATGATACCACAGATATACAATTCCACAATTAAGCTAACGAAGGAGCGGAGCGACGACATCGGGCCATGCTGTTTTATCGTCAATATAGGCATTTAAGGTGTAATACGCCTTCTTTATTAGATTGTTCTTTATATAAGATTTAAATCTTCGAATAGGCAGCTCGGTAACATTTTCTGGAAGCTTATTATAGAAGCGTACAGAGTTTCCCATAAAAGACCCGTTGGACTTTTCTAATCTAAATTTCGGGATGAGTAATTTATTTTTGTTTCTAGTATTAATGTTATGGACATCACCTTTTTTTATAAAACAAGCGCTATTTTTATGCGTGTACATTAAGTTTTCATAAATATACTGTGAAGTTACTGTCATAATGTTTATTTCTCTGAATTGTTCTCTCAGAGAATCACGAGGCTTCATATTATAAATGGCAAGTATTGCTTTTTTTTGTAACACAAAAATTGTTTGAATATCTGCTGCCTTCCCCCACAGTAAGATACCATATGACATGACACTATGAAAGTAGCTGAAATATACTAACCTAGCTGTGGCTTCATCTGTAAGGTGTCTAATTGTTCTAACTGCATATGCAGCAGAACTAAGTCTACCTGCAAGTGCTTCTATTTGCGGACTCCATTGCAATTTTGAATCAATATGGAGTCCTAAAAATATAGTAGAATCTACTAGATCTAGTGTTTCTCCATTTAATTTAATGTCGGTGTCATACTGAATTACATTAGGCAAAGTGAATTTCATACACTTAGTTTTTTTAGCATTCAGTAGAAGATTATTGACGGTAAACCAATCAAGAACTCTCGATAGAGATAAGTTTACATCGTCGTAATTAGCTTTATATCTATCAACTTTGAATATTATAGAAGTATCATCCGCAAATAGAACTAAATTACATAAGTTTTCCACGAAAAAGGGAAGATCATTAAACAGAAACAAAAAAGGGCCAAGTATCGAACCCTGCGGCACCCCCATGTCAATAGTAGATCCCAAAGACCTCTCACCACCGACCTCAACCCTTTGAACTCTATTGGATAAGTAAGACTGAACAAGATCCAGTGCTTTATTTCGAATGCCGTAATGATTCAATTTGGATATTAAAGTACCATGATTTACGCAATCAAAAGCCTTGGACAGATCGCAGAAAACTCCGATAGCATTCTGCGCGTTCTCCCAAGCTTGCAATATGTGCTTTAAGAGCAAGGTTCCAGCATCGGCTGTAGATCGACCTTTGGTAAATCCAAACTGATTATTATGAAGTAGCCCATTATGGTTGAAGTGTGTCAATAGTTGAGAAAGAATAATTTTTTCAAAGATTTTACTTAGCGCGGGCAATACAGAAATCGGTCTATAATTTGCTGGATCTCTAACATTTCCAGACTTGAACAAAGGAATTAATTTACTGTATTTCATAAGATCAGGAAATAGTCCTTCATCAACACAACTATTGAAAACATGGGCTAAACACGGAGCGATATCAATGATTATCGCACCTAGAATTTTTGTCGATATTCCCCATAGGTCTTCAGTATTCTTTATGTTTAGTGACTTAAATGTTTTTAGAATACTATCTGCATTAACGTATCCAAAGCCAAACACGACTTCACATTTTCCAACACTTGACTCTAATAAAGAAGTCGCTCTAGCGGCTGAAGAGTTTAACGCTTGGGTTACAATTTTAGGTACACTAGAGAAAAAACTATCAAATGCATTTGCAATATCAATATTATTTGTCAGTATTTTATTTTCTAAGTTCAGATTTATATCTTTAATCCGGATTTTAGATTTTCCTGTTTCATTATTTATCAGTTTCCAAGTAGCCTTAATTTTATTGGAAGATTTTGCAATTTTATTTCTTAAATGCATTGATTTTGCTGCACGACAAACTTTTTTGAAAGTTTTGGAATAATTCTTCACGTAAAAGATAAACGTAGGATCGTGTAGCATCGACTCCCTAGTTGCGTATAGATCATATAATTTATTCCTACTTTTATAAATACCTGGTGTAGCCCATTCAGCAAATCCAACACGTACTTTAGTTTTACAAGTTTTTAAATTAAAAATATTACTGTGTGCCATTAACATTTGTCAAAATAGTAAAAATTTCATTAGGGTCATCCATGCATGGAACTAGAGACATTTGAGATTTAATACTGGCCTGGAATTTCTTAATACGGCTCTCAGTGATAGGCCGGTAAGTGAATTCTTGGGGCTCATTTTCTAAGTTACAAGTAAATAAGGCACTGTGACCATAATGATCTGAACTAAAACGTTTAATTACTGATTTACTAATTGGAATATTACTGCAGTAAATATTATCTAAACAGGTGGCGGAAGTCAGCGTCACCCTTGAAGGTTCATCAAATAGATGTTTGAGATTAAAACATTTAAATAAATTTATAAGTCTCTCAGATAAGGGATTAACCGGAATATCTATATTAAAATCGCCGCACACTATTAACATTTTATGACAGGCAAAAATTTTTAACAATACTTCTTCCATAGTGGATTCAAATATAGCTTGGTTCGCATCGGGGGGACGGTAAACGCACACAACGATATGCCGCTCCAACTCAAACCACGACAGCTCAATAGTCCTCTCAATACTGAGATTTGCGATATCTTTACGTTCCTTGCATTTTAAAGTATTTTTAACAATTATCAAAGAGCCACCACGTATGGCGTTCTCACGTTTGTAGGAACTTACAATATTAAAATTCTGGAAATATGGGAGTAACCCAAATTGTAATATCCAGTGTTCAGTAACACACATAATGTCTACATTAAAATGACTTAAAAATAATTCTACTTCTAAGACTTTGCTGGGCAGGCCTTGTATATTTTGGTGGACAATATGAAGTGTGCCTGACTGTCCCATTGTCGGTGTGGTCAGTTTAAATGATTGTTAGCTGACCTTATAGGTTGTATACCCTCATTAGTACTACTACTAATTAAAGGTTCGTCAGTGAAGTGCGTTATAATACTTATAACGGGATCATAAACATTAAATGCTAACAATTTAGCAATTATCAATTTACTACGTTTTCAAAGATACACAGTATCATTAGTCAAAAACTTTACTTTTCATACATAAAATTTATGGGCTATGTTCTTGTAGAAAATAATTACTTTGTTGGAAATACATTTTCCCTTACTTTCTGCACCGCAGTTCAAGTACCGGTACGGCGTTTCACTCCTTTATTTCCAATCAAAAATTATTTTAGAGACTATTATTTTCCATCAGACAATACTCATAAGGCTGCGGCTCCGAATTAGGGGGAATATTTATTTCCTGGCAGCATTTGATATCCATGTCACAGGGCCGTCATAAGACTAAGGCTTCCTGATCAGAAAGTCTAATTTTTAAGTTGCCTAAGAAGTAAAATGCCTTAATGTCATGTCAAAAAGAAAAATGCCTAAGATTCAGAACACATAAATCGGTAGTATGCCTAAAATGGCACTTTTGAAGCCATAAATAAGTTGAAGTAGATAAGCTTTTTACACCTAAACTGCCTACTTACTACCTTCCCGTTGATTTTGCCGCTTCTTGACAGGTCAACCATTAATATATTCTAAGTCCATTGATAAAGATTTTTTTTACCAGATGGGTCACCTCTCAGTGGTGATTTCGCCAGAAATCGCCGACGAAGATGGATCCGAGGCGAGTGCACCTGAAGGAGGTTCTGTGGAGCTTCACTGCTCAGCAGTCGGCACTCCGCAGCCGATTATATCCTGGAAGCGAACAGGGGGGAAAAATATTGTGTTTCGCGATGATGATGGGAAAGAAAAAAGAGGTAATGCCACCCTAAATAATTTATCTCTTACCGTACAGGATAACAGTGTGCTGAGATTCGTTGGAACGCTGATGTTATATGTCGTTGAATATTTTATTAAGTAATTAGGGAAAATCATATACACAGGCAAACATAAGATAAGATGAGATAGGTGCTGTTTTTACAGGATATAAGCATGAACTTCTAAATTTTAAACTCTGTAAACATATGTTGGAAAAATGTGAGAATATGAATTTTGAAATGTTGTATAATCTAATACAAAATATACATAACTAGCTTTTGCCCATGGCTTCGTCACGGTACCCAGATAAAAAGTAGTCTATGTGTAATTCTGATGTATATAAGCTGTAAAGTTTCATCAAAATCTGTTCAGTAGTTTTTGCGTGAAGAGTAACAAACATCCATCCTCACAAACTTTCGCGTTTATAATATTAGTAGGATTATGTTATGATCATAGTCTTGACATCTAAATAACATTGCAAATGATCTATAGATAGCCCAACTGATCCAGATCATTATCACTTAGCACTGATGTAAACTGTAAATAAATACGACAGTTACAAACAAAACCTTAATTCACCAATCTCCATATGGAAAATATTAACGTTTCATTTGAAAAGATTCGTCAACGATTGATTAACTTATGTCACAGATTCATCGAATCCAAATGGTTTCCAACGGTTATGAAATTTAACATGTCGATGATTAATGGAAATTCTTTGCTTTCAACGTCAATCATATTGGTTAATGCACAACCAGATATGGCATTTTATGTGTGATATATTATTCCAATAATTGCACTATATGCCTTTCCAGAGTGGTAGAAACTTTGGATGTCCATCAATCCATCTGTACACACTATGTAGCACTTATTTGTGCTGTAGCTCTGTTTATTATTCACTAGCTTCTGCTAAAGGCTTCAACCGCGTAATATCCAGATAAAAAGTAGCCTATGTGTTAATCTAGGTCACGAACTATACCTTTTCCAAATTTAATTGAAATGGGTCCAGTTTTTACAGAGATTATTAACAACAAACATCCAAACATTTAAAAATCCAATTATGTTTATATTACTGTCACATAAATTTGCACGTAATGTCATCGGTAAAAACACCTACTTATTTTGAATCATTCTGAGAATCTTCATCTATCACACTACTTTTGTTATTCAATGGAATTATTATTATTTATTATTATTTTCAGCCCTCAATGTCCCAATGTGCCAAAATGGGCCAATCTTCTCAGAACTTCTTGAGCTCATTTCTCCATCTCATATTCGGTCTGCCGCGACGTCTCCGCGCGTCAATGGAATAATATTGTGAATAATTATTCTATAGGTTGACAGAGAGATTTATTCCCAGTTAAGCTAATAACATGCTCAAGTATACATGAATTAGACGACCAAAAATGAATACAAAGTGCGAACTCTCGTCTCAATTTTATGTGATCGTGAGTTATATGTGGTTATTCCATCCTCGTTACCAACTATAATAGTTATGGTTTAAGAAAACTAACATCAATTATCCGAGTCACATTATAGAAAGTCAAATGAAAAGAGAGCGAAGCTCGCTGAATAAACAAGTATCGCCCTAAATTGAATGAATCAATGGTTACCGCATTTTCCTTAACCATAATGACTTAACCATAATACTTGATATTTGAAACAGTAGGTAAAAATAAAAGCTGTTTTAGATTATGATAGTGAAAAATTGGCTATACATACTAGATACTGAAAAATATCACAAAATATTGTTCACAAGGAAATGTCACATTAAAGTGAAAAATAGACCGTCAATTTCCCCGTTGAATTTCATTCGCATCAGTGAGATTCGACTAAGTGGTAAAAAAGAAACAAGACTAATTTTGCATTCAAAGCCCGCCTGAAGAGGGCGCAGGTGTTCGCGCGGTTAAAACATTGGAGTTTTATGGGATTTATTAAGATATTGGAAGACGACGATTCAATTCGACGTAAAATACTTACCTAAGTATAATATAAATAAAATACGAGTCGTTGATCAATAAGGATTTATTTAGTGTAGGTATATGTAATTGTTATAAAAATAAGTTATAATGTACTTATAAAATAGTCAAGATATATATATATATATATATATATCTTGACTATTTTATAAGTATATATATATATATATATATATATATATATATATATATATATATATAGATAGTCAAGTCGAGATTAGCACTGCCCCAATAATTTTGTTTTTAATTTACCCATCAAAGTTTGTGAAACAAAGAAAGCCCAAGAGAAAACGGTGAAATTAATTTCCGCGGAAAAAACGTGTTCAAAGAACTCAATTACAACTTAAACAAAATATTGCAGCGATTCGGGTTTCGGTCAGGAAATTAAACGAACGGCTTACAGGGTGCTGCCTAACAAAATGTTGCTATCTCTCATAGTTAAAACAACATGTCTTTCACAGACCACCCCAAAAACTAGACGAAAAGACGAATAGTTTAAAGCAATTATAGGGCTAGATACTTATTGTAACACATACATTCTGTTTCCTGTTAAATGGTGTATAATCCGGTAATCTAATTTATACCTAAGAATAAAATGTATTAGGTACAAAATTGCCGGTCCCCAGTGGTTAGCTTTAAAACCTTTTCGGTGCGGTGTTTTACGAATTTGACCCGTTTTATTTAAGCCATTAAGCGTAAACAAAAGACTGGCGGCCCTCAGTAAACGAAGGGAGCTTGTAATAGTTAACAGAGTGGTGGAGGTTGCTCTGCCTTATGCCTTTGTATTAATTGGACATGTTAAACACGCTTCGCTTAATATGTAAGAATTGCTTTTGGAATGGCTATTCTCGTTTTCTTTTTAATTTTCCTCTTTCTTTTGAGGATAATAGAGTAAGTAGCCTGGGAAAATAAATTCTTTAAAAGAAATCAACTAATTGGAATTTATATGAGAACTCTTAGCATATACTTTCACATACTTATTTCCTCTGTAAAGTAATTATCAGCTGAAATTATGACGTAAGCTATAGTGTCATGTTAACTCCTGTTTTTTTGGGGTGTGTATTTAAGAAATTAGCTGTGAAATTTCTTCATAATTACAATAATGGACACTGCGTCACTGGAGTATATGTTGTTGGTAGAGTTTCGCCCGGAGAAAATAATCTCTTTTCCTAATAAAGAGGGCGCAAGCCGTGTTGGCCCAATCTCAGTCTGCTTGGATTGAAATCTACTTGATTTGACAAAGTAGCTTTGATAAAAGTTCACTTTGATATCGGTTGACACTAACATAGTTCACTTGTAATAAATCAAGTGAACTGTGTTACTATGAAGCAGTCAAAAACTTCTCGATTATGAGACACTGTTTTTGCACTTGGCATCATTTTTCAAGTCCACTTTGATTGGACGCCTTCGTCCAAATGCGCAGTATTGCCACGATCAGAGTAGCGTACATAAATAAATCTAAAAAAAGAAATACTATCAAATGAAAAAAAAACCGCAATTCACACTGATTCTCATAACATAATTCTAATAATTAAATATTAAGGCGATTTATCAATTTACGTTTAATCATTCTGATCATTCCACAATCTTAGTAAGGCATTACTTAATTCAAATACATTCTTAATTCAAAATCGAACTTTTAGAGCGTAATCAAACTCGAATTGTTGCTGGGAAATTAAGCAATTTGTAAATTAAAATGTGTTTAGTGGCGGAAAATGTCAGCTGGAGTATTAAATCGGAAAACAATTAGGCTGTTCTCAATAATAACTGGGGATTGCTGAGACGTGTCGACGTTTGAAGTAACAAGTTGCCAACGACATGTCGCCCTTTGACTTTATAACCCGTCAATAAAACCCAATTTCATACAAACTGCTTCAGATTAAGACTTAGGGGTGCAAGTATAAAATGCTAGTTCACATAATACAAAGTTTCGAGCTAACAATATCACGCACTTTTGTTCGAACCTTCAAAAAAGTCTATAAATATTCCCAAGAGCAAATAAAGAGCCACCTGTTACGGCTTTCTTATCAAAATAGTATATCAAGTATTTTTATATTTTGTAAGTTCTTGTGTCAGATACTCATAAACTTATGTCAAGGGTGGTAAGTTTAATATGCGTTCATGTAAACGCGACACATTACTTGAGTTACTGGCACGCTTTATGCCAGAAACACGCATGTGTATCGTAGGCATAACGTACAGCCAGTATTTTATGTCCGCGCTCACAATTTAGGAGCAGGGGGTTGTGCTATAATAAAGCAATAAATTATTCCAATTTAAATTTAATTTGACACAAGTCGTTATATGGTGAAATGGTCTCTTGCTTTGTTTTGAAACGTATAGGAAATGTGTAAACTAGCACAATGTCAAAGGACGGCGCGACAATATGTACTCGAAGTACAATATGTTACTATAATGTAGCATTTCCTGGGTCTCGTATTTGATTCATCAGAACATTTTGAAATAGGTACCTAATTAATTTAATAATGGTTTGGCATGGCCAATTTTGTTTTTGGTTTGTGTCGTAATCTCGGTCACACAAATAATAGTACAAATATTATAAATGCGAAAGTTTGTGCGGATGGATATATTTATTACTCTTTCACGCAAAAACTACTGAACGGATTTAGATGAAACTTTACAGTAATATAGCTTATGCATCAGAATAACACAGGCTCTTTTTTATCCGGATACCACACGGGCGAAGCCGTGGGCAGAAGCTAGTTAATAAATAATAATGCTGGACATTTTTCACACAGCATCATCTAGCCCCAAACTAAGTAGAGCTTTTATTATGGGGACTAAATGCAGGATATACTACTTATCTAAAGTATATCATGCATGTTGTATATATCAGTAGTATATATACTACTGATATATACTTTTTCTTGTAAATACATACATATTGTAAATAGAAAACACCCAGACCCGAGACAAACATTTGCTAACATACAAACATTTGTACCGCAGCGGGAATCGAACCCGCAACCTTCGGCGTCTCAGGCAGGCCCACTGCGCCACAGAGGTTGTCATTAAGCATTTAAAGTGTCAAAACTAAGTAGTTTTATTACACTTTGAATGCTAAATGCTGGTATATGTTATGCTCCTTTACCATCTATTACATTATCCCAACTCATTTCAAGTGTCGCTATTTATATACAGTATCATTAAAGCTAAATGTTATTGAGACCATTATTTTGAATAGCGCATTCCTTCCATCTCATGAGGTTTTCTCAAAATCCGTTCTCAATAACTTGCGATAGAGCTTTGGTAATACTACTTAAGAATATGCTCAATATTTTTCCGATGGTTTGTCGAGTAACTCACATAGAAATACAAATCTGTACTTATTGAACGCCAGCAGCTCTCTCAATGCGAATCCAGGGAGGATTTACCGGCCTGAATCGAAAATTGTTCACGGAATCTTTCTCGCACTTATGAACTAGGTCAGTTTTTAACTCTGATCTAGTTACTTACGCAAACTCGAAAGAACTTCTTCCAATACTTACAAATACTACTAATATATACCTTGATATTTTACTGTGATGCATTTTGTTCGATGGCCTTACTTTCCTAGAATCACCATATGATACGACCCGGTAAGGATACGGTTGGTACCATTAACTATGGACGTTTGCAACACCAGAGTGTTTCACTCGCGCATTGCCAACCTTGAGACATAACGTGTGAAAAATATCATGTGCCTGTACTTTCATCAGCACCCACACCCTTCCAACCAGAACACAGCAATGTAAGCATTACTGCTTGGCGGCTGAAGTAGGTTTGGTGGTAGTACTTCCCTTTAAATTTGCAGCCTCTCGGTGCTGGAATGACCTACCTCCACCAGTACGTGCTCTAAAATCAGCTACAGTTTTTAAAAACGCTTTAAAGAAACACCTTATAATTATGCAAAAATGCTCATTAGGATAATCTCTTGGTTTTCTACGAAAACATTAATTTCCCTTACCCTTCCTTATCGCTTCAATTTATTATGTTTTTTTCCCATTTTTATATGTAGTTTATGTTATACTTAATATACCTATGTAGTTTATGTAAGTTTTATTTTGTGCCCTCGTCAATGTTCGTGTCCTCACAAAAGGCCCTGTCTGAAAACCAGCACAGCAACGTACTAACACGATGCTGCATGAAGCTGAGACAGGGACCTATTTTGACCCCAAGCAACACATTTTCTGTAAGCTAATTCTTTTCCAGTTTTTTTCCATGTTTGTAAAAAAATACTCTTTCTTTCTTTCTTTCTTTCCCCAGACGAACTCTTTTCACAATCAGCTTTACAACTTTTTTTATCCAAATTTAATAGATCATTCATATTGTTAAACGCGAATTGATGGAGTCTCTTGGAATGAGCCAAAAAATTTGTCGGTGCCTTCACCGATAGTACGGTACGTGAAAATTCTCGTTTGACAATATCAATCAGCTACTACTTCTAGGCATTCTTTTAACAATGTAAAGAGGACATTTGCGCGTAAAAAATAGGAGAAAACTCGAGAGAGAGAGTTTCGCAAAAATCATAGGATTTTGTAATTGCCCCAGTAGTGTTGTAACGTGTGTTTGTGTGCAGTTGTGGACAGTTTCGTCGGGTCGACGCTGGCTCTGAAGAATCTGCGTCGGGCGGATATGGGCACTTATCTTTGCATCGCGGCGAATGGCATTCCGCCGACCAAAAGCCGTCGCTATGAAGTCTCCGTGCACTGTGAGTTTATGAGTAACTTCAAAATTGAAATTACGGCTAATAACCATGAAAGGTCAGCAAAATTTTCGAAAAACTATGCTGTGTGGTTTGAAGACCTCGATTCCTGCTGCGTGACAAATATTTGAATGTATTGCGGTACCACGGTACTTGTAGTTCCTGATACCTTCTGTTAGGAGTTTAACTTTTATTAATTTATTATTATTACTAAGCCGTATTTTCTTTTTTTATAAAATGTCCAGTTATAATAGTTTCTATAAATTACATGTTTTCTCCACCGTATCTTATCCGTAACTTCCAATGTATCAAAATCCTTTCAGAGCTTAAAGTATAATAAGCATATTACAGTCAGCGAAACAAGTATATGACAAGTTTTTATTTACTCAAATATTTCTGGGTCCCAGAAATATTTGAGTAAATAAAAACTCCAAATCTATAATTGAAGATCTTCCTTAAGGTTAACCCCCTCATAATCTTCCATGTTAAACTCGAATAAAAACGAAAACAAAATCACTTCATTTTAAAGGGTGTCCAATTTAAGACAGTTTTTCTGTATTTGCAGAAAACTTATAATGGAGGTGACGATTGAATTTTACCCAAAGAGATTGCTTTTGGCAATAAGGTTGCCCGTTGTACAGAGGTACAAAAGAAATACGTTTTAAATCAGAGATTTTTTTGTGTATTTATTTTTAATGGTTTTCAATAAAGTATATATCTATCTGTCATTCATTCAGGAATCGACAGTTCAAAGAATAACAAAACTTAGATGTATTTTTTACACACTATATTTTTTTATGCAACTTGTTTGAGAATTTGAGAATTACTGCCTGTACAAATACCACTTTCTGTTGGCTTGCGGAAAGATTGAATTTTATGGAAATGACATTAGCTGTGGAAATGTCAAATGACTACTGCCAAATATTCCTTGACAAATTTGCGTTAGCGTGAAAGGAAAACTAAGCGTGAGGTATTTGTCTAGATCCTTTGTTTAAGTCTTCGTAAGTAATCTTCTCCACACGTATAATTATAGTTCACGGTCCATGCTTTCATCAATCTTCTCATTGTTTATTTCTCTCTATACAACTCGTAAAGTTAAGTGACTTTTTGTGTGCTGTGCAGTCGAGCCGGTGGTAAAAGTGATCAGTCCAGTGGTGCTGCGTTCAGTCGACATGCAAGTCACCCTCCAGTGCTTCGTGGAGGCCGCGCCCAAGTCACTGAATACTTGGCAGAGAGGCAAATCGCAAGCTGGTAACAGAACAATACTATTTTTCTAAATTTAACTACATACCATTATTTCACTTTAAAAAAAAAAGTAAAAATATATTTATTTGACATAGTAAAATGTTATTGTATGTGAATCCATAGGCTCCTAAACTAGTAGAAACTGTATTTCAGGAGCTTCTCCCAAAGAAAGACTTCTTTGACTTCTCGGATGGGTTCTTTTCATCCGAAGGTTGTCAGTTACAAAGAGCTTTCAGCGATAAGACTGACCTATTTCGCATTTCTTTTGTTTCTTGTTGTTTTAGTTATGTTTATGTATTTAGTAGTGTATTTTATGGTGGCGATGGCGAACAGTCAACCTTTACCTTTGCTCGCCACTGCCACCGCGTCATATTCACCGGACCCCAAAGAACTAACTATAACTATAATCGTGTATAAACTCATACCAACATAATAAACACACACACTCTCCACACACAAACACACACACCCTCACACCCCTCACACTCACAGCCACATACAATTCATATACAAACAATAGTTTTATCATAAATTAGTCTCTAATCTCTAATGAAACGAATGAAATGAAATGAATATTTTTATTTGCGAAAACGGGTACATTATACGATGTTATAAAATAATCTTGTGTCCTCCATCATCTACTTTTAAAACATGCAAAAATTTTAACTTAAAACTATTTTAATTTTAATCAATAATTTTTACGAGCCTTTTAAACATATATTTTTTAATTTTAATTCATATTTTTTTAACTATTGGTACTTAATAAATGACTAAATGAATTTAATTAAAATAAATAAAAAAATTATAAATGAATTACATTGTTGAAACTAAACTTAATTTTAGCTTTATTTTCTTATATTATCTTTCTTTTTATTTTATTTTGTTTACCCGCCTACCTACTCGGTAACCTGTTTTTGTGGAACCTTGTAAGCTAGGTATACGGAGGAGGACATTGATACTGTTTATCTTGCTATTGGTGTAATTGCACATGCTACATAATATTACTACGTATACGTACTAATTCTCTATTATCCGCCTTCTTACAGGCGTGAAGGGCATAAATGTATTCGAAGTTTGTCGCACCTATTCAAAAACTATGAAAGGAGAAGGAATGTTGGTTAACTCAAACGGTATTCTAGTGTAATCGTAGTATGTCCTAACATGATACCAAAGCTTTTTTCAACCAATTTCGAAAACGAGGAGGCTCTCAATTCGTCTATAGTTTCTTTTGTATTCCTGTTATGTGATATCTTCGCCAATTATGAACAGATTTTAATGATTATTTTTGTAATGGGTGCTCTCATTGAAATTTTGTGAAAAAATATCCCTCCTGGGGGTAAAAAATGGGGGATGGACACTCTTTATTATTTTCCTGTTATTCGGTCGGTTTTTATTTTGTCTGAACAAAAAAAACGTCTGAATGCTATTTTACTAAAAAATGATTTTTTGTGAGGACAAAAACACCCAAGTTTAAAATAAATATATAGATATGTTCAATATAAATCAGAGACGAATTGCAAAACTTTGTAGGCGGTCACTAAAACTGAGAGAAAGTGTATTATTAAGGTAATAAAATGTTTTCTCTCCCAGGTGGCAAACTGTTGAACAGTTCTAAATACGTGATATCGGAAGAAACTGCTAGCGTTTACGCGCTGCGAATGAACCTCACCATAAATCGATTGAAGAAGGGCGATTTCGGAGAGTACTCCTGTTCGGCCATCAATGGATACGGCAAGGCGGATGGGATCGTTATTTTGAAAGGTAACATTTGCTATTTCACGTTCCACTGCCAAAAAATGCATTTTGTTTGTTATTCAGTTAGATTTGCTTTTAACTATTTTGCGTCCAACAAAATAACAAATGCTTTTTTTTGTTATTTTATTTAATGACAATTATTAAACTTATATAATAAGAACTATTCTTGAAATCATACAAATTGAACGAAAAAACCACCTTTATAACAAACAAACATCCTCTCGCGGGTAAATATAACAATGTTTGCTTCTAAATACAGCAAGACGTGACTTTATCAACATTCAATACTTTACCTTAAAATACTGTTCTGTAAAAATATCTAACAACAAATAATATAAAAGTATTTGTGAATTTGAAAGTAACACATCATCTTCCCCGCTCAACAGAGACCCCGCAGCGGACAACGACCACAACAACAACAACGACAACAACAACGCCGCGGCCCACAACAATGCAGCCAACAACGACGCGGCCTCCCAAGCGGCATAAGCCGAAGCAACACGTCGTCAGCCAAAACGCGCTCGGCAACGAACTGCGCCAAGTGGAGATCAACAACGCCCTGAACTTCTATAACAGCGCCTTTTCCACTAACAACTCGCAACAACGCACGGAGAAGCACAAAATAAAGCCGACTGTCTCACCGCGGCAATACACCGACTATAATAGCCATGCGATCCGTGTGAACGCGGCTTTGGCTGTTATTTTAGTAGCACTAACAAAGTTACTTATTATGTAAAAACAAACCATAATTAATATTAGTTTTCATCAGTAACTTACGGAAAAGGCAAAATAAAGCCGACTATCTCACCGCGGCAATACACCGACTATAATATTCGTGTGAATGCGGCTTTGGCTGTTATTTTAATAGCACTAACAAAGTTACTTATCATGTATAAACAAACCATAATTAATATTAGTTTTCATCAGTAACTTACGGAAAAGACAAAATAAAGCCGACTATCTCACCGCGGCAATACACCGACTATAATATCCGTGTGAACGCGACTTTGGCTGTTATTTTAGTAGCACTAACAAAGTTACTTATTATGTAAAAACAAACCATAATTATGGTTGGTTTTTACATAGTATATTCTGATGAAAACTAATATTAATTAATATTAGTTTTCATCAGTAACTTACGGAAAAGACAAAATAAAGCCGACTATCTCACCGCGGCAATACACCGACTATAATATCCGTGTGAACGCGGCTTTGGCTGTTATTTTAGTAGCACTAACAAAGTTACTTATTATGTAAAAACAAACCATAATTAATATTAGTTTTCATCAGTAACTTACGGAAAAGGCAAAATAAAGCCGACTATCTCACCGCGGCAATACACCGACTATAATATCCGTGTGAACGCGGCTTTGGCTGTTACTTTAGTAGCACTAACTTATGATGTACATAACCAACCATATTAATATTAGTTTTCATCAGAAACTCAGAACAATTACGGAAAAAGCAAAATAAAGTCGACTATCACGAGCTCATCGCGGTAGTATAACGACTATATCAGTCATACAATCCATGTGAACGCGGCTTTAGCTATTATTTTAGTGCAACTAACGATGTTACTTATGATGTAAAAAGCATAAAAACACATTCTCACCAACAACGCACAAAATGGGACTGACAGTCTCACCGTGTCAATACACTGACTGCACTATTAAAGTGTACGTGTGTATGTAAACGCGGCCTTAGCGATTGTTTTATTAGCAGTAGCTGCTATATTGAAGCACATTGAGTAGTTCTTGTACACTCGGCGTTTATTGTGTAAATATTTGCAATGTTATTTCGCACTCAACTTTTAACAAGCAATGCATTCTACATTCAACTCTCAATAGTTCCCGTAAAATAAGGCCAAACGACTAAAATAATTATCAAACGAATGTAAAAGCAGCTTAAGTTTTTTTAGAAGCAGTTTCAAAACTACCGTTCGAAAATAGTTTTGCTATACGGCAAGTGAATTTTTGACCTTTTTGGATTTAAGAGTGCTGTATATCGAATAAACTGTGTGATGCCTTTTTAACCGTTTACGAGATAGTCAGCCAATGTATTTTTTTTTGTATAGTAGTTGTGTTTAAAATAAAAAAAGAATAATATAGAGGAAACATGTTTTGTATGGCACAGAAATTAGATTTCTGAGGATATTGTAAGTAAAAATATTGTAGTGATAAAAAATGGCTGTTGAATTTTTTGTAAGTTACGTATTTGGAGGTTGTTGTTTTTAGCGAATGACGATGTTAATGTTGATGTAACTGTTATGGATTCAGCCTTTATGTAAATTTGACAATAAATCTACTAAATAATGTAAAAGTTAATAATTTTAAAGTCGTTTTCATGACAATACATTTTTATGAGATGACTTTTCCATATTTCTTAGTGCTAAAACTTATCTTAAAGTATTTCGAAATATAGGAGACAATAAACATAGAGCTACTTAAAGTTATCTTATATCAATAATGCCATATCATACATTATTTTTTACTGTATAATATTTTTTCAGCCGCCTTTATGGGGGCTTAGTTCTAAAAGCAACCATAATAAATAAGAGGCATTATAACATTTAACTATATCTTTAGATATTTAAAATAATACTTATACTGTTGTTTGAATCTCAGATATAATTAATTAAGGTAACTAAAGTTCGTAAGATAAATATATGACAATACCTATGATGTTATGACAATAGAAAATTAGAAATAAGATAGAGACCAAAGTATTTAACAGCTAGTTTATTCAAGAGAGAAATTTCGAAAATGTGGAATAAAGACATTCTATTACTACTCAACGTATTACTACGGCATAAAAATATATCGTATTTATCAATACATATGTTGAGAAGAACTGTATTGATTTGTATTAGATTTTATATATCAAAATCAGTTTTTTAAGTATCTAATAATATTTATTGGTAGATATTATTAAATCAAAAATTTTACTACCGATCAAGTATTTAAATGAGCTACGAAGTAAAATGTTGAAAATAGAAAATAAAATACCTAGTACGGTATTATTACATCGAATATCATGAACAGCTTAGAAAAAGTTTAGAACATATGTTTTATGATACTTAAGTTAAATTGTTTGATAAGTATTTTCCGCAAAACATCAATTGTAACATTCTGGATGATTTTCCGTTGACTCGTTTTATTTTAGTGCTTTGTTGAAAGGCAAAATATGTTTTATTTTTAAACGTCACAGCTGATGAAAAAATGCCAAACTGAACTGAAAAGTGCTTGTTTCTAAATATGTTTTTTTGGATTTAAGTTAAATTTTTCATGACAATAAATTAAATGATACGAGTTATTTTTAATTCAAGCCTGCTAATACAAATGATTAAAATTTCGTTTTCCAATACCACCTAAAACTTAAACTTGATTATGTAATGATCAGTAGGATCACCTTTAACAGGTATTTATAAAATAAAATGTATTAGGCTTTAAATTCGATAATAAAATATATGTCTTCCGGCTAGTGTTAAAATAACTTCGACTCATTTGTTCATGAGTAAACAGTAGCTGAAGTTCCTTTTGGACTTTTTGTAAAAGTAGATTTGTGTAAGTAAACAAAGAATTTACTGTAGCAAAACTAGAGAATCGATGTAAATAATATTGAGTATTGTAAAAGTATGTTTAAAATATAGCCATGGCATTGGCCAAACAGATAAATAAAAAAACCATTAAAATTAAAAAAAAGGTTTTGTTTTTCGACATATTTTGAATACTTTAAACATGTATAAGCCCGTATACAGATGTTTTATCAATCTTTATAAAGCCAAGAAAATAAGAACTCTATTGAGTTCTTGTTTTCTTGGCTTTATTATTATTATTATGACTCAATAATATTGCTAATATGTACGGATAATTTATACACCGATTATGGCAATCATGACAATAATATTTTATTGTAAGTCTAGCTTTCGCCTAACTCCTAGTAGCATAACTCTTCTTTATACTAGGTAATATACCTGTTCCAAATTTCCTTTAAACGGTCAAATCGGAACGGAGATTATTTGGAACATACATCCAAACTTTAACATTTATAATATTATTATTATGTAACCATACTTTTACTCCTAAAACAATCGTAAAATATGTTACTAACTAATTATTGAGAAAGTTAGTAGTTCTCTATCTATGTTGAGTAATCAATGACAATAAATTACCGATCACAATAACTTCAGTAGGTATTATAATGATTTGTAAATAAATAATCTTATTTAACGATTTATTTACTTATTTAGCGTAATGGTGAATATTTATCAATAATAACTTTAAGATGTTGATATCATTTTATGACATTTAAAAATTAAAGAAAGTGTAACCAAAATAACAAAATTACCAAGACTTTTTTTCATCGTACCCGTCAGAAAAAACAAGCCCGTCGAAACATAATATTAGTCATATGCCCACGTCACATAGTGAGTTAGTATTCCGCGTCACTGTTTCTAAGCCCATAGCAGCTTACTAGAATACTAACCAATTGCGCAAGCCTTCAAATTTTTGGTTGAGATTACGAGTAAAATAATCCATTGGAGCTCGATCTTTGGGCGCCTTGATAGTTGGAATGCATTACTTTTGGACAGGATACCACCCGGCTTTATATAAAAATATATTTTTAAAATATAATGTCAAAGTTAGGACATTTGTTGCTAATAGTAACGGTTGGACCAATTTGAAACAGGGAGGATTTTCTTTGTGACCAAATAATAACACGTGCTACTTTTTATCTGGGTACCACGCGGGAAAACCGTGTGCAGAGGCTAGTATTATTTTTTGGCAAACACGCATACACGGATAAAACCTGTAACGAGATTGTGTGACAGAGAACGAAAGTCTTCGACATACGAGCTCAGAGCTCGTAGCTCAGAGGATAAGCAAGCTGAAGTGGCAATGGACTGGTCATATATGCCGAATATATATAATTGTTAAAGTATCAGTTCGATGCTGATTGATATCTGCAACACCATGTATTTCAGAATGTTGTTTGTTTAGTTAAAGACTAACGCTCTAAGACCGCCCCGCGTTCCAACCGTTCAACTTTTTGGTCAACGCACGTGGATAAAGAGCCAACCTGCCTATTTCCACAACTTAATTCACAAATATTGAAACTTTGAATTGAAAACTTAATTTTATCAAAATAAAATAATATACAAGGATAGTTACGTAGTTCCAGATGGGAGAATCCCATTAAATGCAAATAAACACAATTGTATCTCTTTATAATACTATACTAATACGAATAATATTGTGTAGACAAATGTGAAGAGTTTCATGTGAAATTATAATTTCACCAGAAGCTTCAAACTGAAATACCTAACATGTCTCAGACCACTTAGAACCTTTATCAGCATGATCAGGTTATTCCGTAGACACGTCTACGCTTTTCGTAGCGGGCTACGAAATTAATATTTTATCCATGAATTCTGTTCTACGGCACAGCGGTAGGTCCTTCATTAGTGGCTGCTGTGAGAGGGAACAATCGTTTGGTATTAAGCATGCGAACCTAATAAAACTTTGATAGGCTCAAGACTTTATACAATTCACTGGAGAAGATTTATTCATATGAATGAATAAATAATTGAATGAGAATTAGTACTTTATTGTACAAAAAAAACACAAAATATACATCAAGTCAAAGTCAAAAATAATAGGTATATCATTGAAGTCACAAGGATCATCATCACCAGAATAATAATGAACGGTCTTATCACTTAGAAGCGATCTCTTCCAGACAACCTTTATATGGCGAGGGAATTATGAAACTGTATGAATAGTCAGTGTACTTACGTATAATATACGTCACAAGTTACCCGACGTGTTTTCCATAGTCTATTGCTGCGCTCCCTAGTAATTTGTGGCGATATACCTATCTAAGAACCATGCTTAGAGTCATACAAATCGATTGCAAGCCATCGGATAAGCCGGTTTGGACATAAATGGTAACAGACAAACATAGGTCATTTGCGTTACATAATCACTACATATTATTATTTTTGTTTTAACCATTCTGTGCACTACTAACACCTCTTTTTCCACAATACATAAAGGTTTCTGGAAGATAATGCTTTTTTACATTAAGTTCGCCTATGTACTACTATTTTATACAGTAAAGAATTTTCTATGTATCTATCTACCTATAGGTACAAATAAACAAACTCTTCCGGCAAACGTATAAGTCATCGTAATGTCGTTTCTCTGTCAAGGACACAGACTACTAGGATGCTAACCCACAGCGGCATCCTTTCAAGGATGACGCTGTGGGTCATACATTTACGGATCATTGTTTTCTTTAGTTATAACATAACTAGCTTCTGTCCACGGCTTCGCCCGCGTGGTACCCAGATAAAGTACCCTATGTGTTATTCTGATGTATAAGCTGATGTATACTGTAAAGTTTAATTAACTAGTTTTTGCGTGAAAGTTCATCCTCATAAACTTTCGCGTTTATAATATTAGTAGGATGTCTGTTTATAGTTCCTAAAACAATTAAATAAAGGATTCGGAAATCCCGTATTTAATTGTTTTAGGAACTACAAACCTAACCAACCTGTAGTTCCTAAAACAATTAAATAAAGGATTCGGAAATCCTTTATTTAATTGTTTTAGGAACTACAAACACGGAACGGTATGAGGAGGTACTGGTTATTTGCCGGCTACGATTTTTAGGGGTGGAATTTAAAAAAAAGTATTTTAGTGCATCTTTTTACACCAAAAAGAATAGGTACATAACATAGGAACCCTCAAAATTACGAGTCAGGATTTATGATTTTGACATTGTCAGTCAGTCAGTCAATTTTATCTTAGAAGACATCAATAGAAGTAGAAATTATTGACATTCACCTTATTCTCTCTACATCTGCAGTGTATCACGTCTCTGTTAGTAATGGTTCATTCATGGTTTACAATTTGAGCGCTATACCGCCGTAATAAAGTTAACTTTTATTCCCGTGATCGCAGAAGATGATGTAGTAACGTAACAAGTTCAGTAGATTTATTTGAAAGTAATTTTGAGAGTAGCATCTGGCGTTGCGGTATGAGGGATTCTGCTGATCAATATTCCGGAAGTCGCTTGGAAGAACAGAGAAATATGTCAGTCTCTCACTCAAACCGACTACGACTAGATACTTGTGAAAAGTCTTTGTAATGCAATAAACAGTCATGTTAATAAATCAGCTAGAAACATTCCTAATGTAGTGTCACTATTCTTTTTCTACTTCCGATTACCAAAGACAAAATAAATAGGTTTCATTGAAATTATAAGGATCATGTAGAAATTCTTATAATTTCTACATGATCCTTATAATTTCAATGGCCCGATGGAGAAAAACAGGCCCGCCTGAGACGCAGAAGGTTGCGGGTTCCCGCCGCGGGATAAATGTTTGTGTGATCTGCAAATATATGTCTCGGGTCTGGGTATTTTCTAAGTATAATATGTATGTATTTACAAAAAAAAGGTATATAAGTATAATATCAAAGGTATATAAGTAAGCTATGCTTAGTTTGGGGCTAGATGACATTCTGTGAAAAAAAGTCCAGCATTATTTATTTATTTACTATCATCCTTAAACTAGGTACATGAATTTAAAATTAATTCCTCGTGCGCGACCAAGTCTTGAATAATCAGGCATCAAACCGCTTGTTTTTTTACGATTATTCATTCAGCTATAGTGTGGTGCCAATCAAACAAGGTGAACACATTATTTACCATAGTTAAGTAATTGTTAAGTGTATTTTGCGGCGTTTACTATCAAGATACGCCGCAAAAACACTTAACAATAATAATAATCATCATCAGCCACAGTAGTCCACTGTTGGTCAAAGGCCTCTTACAGATTTCAAGCATTGCGGTATGGGCGACGAATAGATTCAACATAGTTTTCCGAACACTGCCCTGCCCAACTATCTCGTTAGTAAAAGTAGGTAGAATTAATAAATACAAAAGACATGTAGTGTAGATAACTAGTTATTTTTTTGCAAATCCTAGACTATTGCTATGTACACCTATCTATTCGGCTACTGCGGTGATGCGGGGGGAACTTTTCCGCCGCTGTAGACCCGCTGCAGGACAAATGTTTGCATGTTCTGCAGATACTTGTTCCGGGTCTGGGTCTTCAAGCCATGGTACTCATATTTTCTGATATTACAACTCAGGGAATCCTAGTGAGGTCTTATACTAGCTATAGCCGATGAAAAGAAGCGTTCGTAAGAAACGTATTCGCTCGAACATTTCTTCGTCGACTTACGTTGCACAATTGGTCACCATGACAAGCCCTTTTATTTTAACGGGATAATATATAGCATACTAGATTCTGCCCGCAGCTTTGCCCGCGTGGTATGTTGATAAAGTAGCGTATGACCGTCTCCAGGCTACAAATATAGGCTATGCCCATATAAAATTTCATGACAAACGGCTCAGCGGCTTATCCCGGAAATATATAGTTATAGATATTTCCGATACAATTTCACTGACTTAATTGACATTTATGGCCGAATCACACAATATCATTATAAATTGTAGACTATGTGTAGTTACTGTAAAGTTTCATCAAAATCACAACCCTAGGGGTAGTTTTGTAAAAATAAAAAATACGTAATTCATTATTTACTTTACAGTTTATTTCAACCGAGTTTTGTGTGAATAGAACCAAGAATAAAAAAAAACCATACAAACTTTATAACTCCATTGCACACCCCCAAAGGGTAGTTTGGAAAAATAAAAAAATACGTGTTTTATCATTTCTTTTAAAGTTTTGTTGTACCGAGTTTTGAGCGAATCTAACTAAGGAATAAAATTTTCCATACAAACTTTACCACTTAAATTAGCCTATTATTCACGAACCTAAACTATTTACATTTCAAATTTCATCTAAACAGGTTTAGTAGGTACGGAGATACGTGGTAACAAACATTCACACACACAGACTTTCGCAGGATAGTATTAGTAGGAATGGATGTCCACCCTGAAGGTCCATTCTAAATATTTCTAAAATATTTTTTGAAATCGGATGAGTAGTTACGGAGATTACCTCCTACATAAAAACTTTACCTCTTTATAATATTAGTGTGGATTACTCTCACTATAAAGCTAAGTTTGTTTTAGATCTACGATGTAGCCCGTAATATTCTTCAAGTCGTCGTCCTAGGAATTATAAAACCGAATCCAACGAAGGAACCTTATCTGTAATATAATTAAATGTCACCATATAACCGCGTTAGAAACCAAGTTATTAGTAGTGCCGGGCTCCAGCTTATCAAATTACTTATCTCTCGACATTGCTTCCGGCTCTCAAAATGCTATAATAGTTTCAAAGATGGGTCACAATAAGCAAATGAAAATTTAAAGCCATCTCTATTAATTAAATAATGTGACTTGCTGATGATAAAGTTATATATTAAAATTGACTGTTATGTAGGTCTTTGTCTTTTACAAATAGTGATATCGGTATTGAAGCATTTCTAGGCTCCTACCAATATAGTCGTATTTTTTAGTTTTACTCGATCGTACGTTGTGTGAATTTAAAGCAAAATTAATTATTATAAACGGCATAATATGAAAATATTTTTGAACGTTCATAGCCTCATTTTTCCTCGATATTCGTATCAGGACTCCTCGCAATATATTATCAATAGTACTTAATAACTGTATTAACAAGTAGGCAGCGGTGCGTGCCGCAAACATGATATATAACGCACTTACCGTACCTCATAATATTGCGTTGGCTTGCAATATGAAAATTTATTGCAACCTCTGGCACGGCAAATGTTGGATGGATGAGTAACGCAGAAAAATGAGCTACTTAATAACTCACAAGCCTTAAATTGCTTTTTAAAACTGTTGTTTGCTCAACTGCAGTGACTGCAGCTCTATAATAAGTTGTTTATGATTTCAAGAATCAGTCAGCATTAACTTGTTAATTTAAATTAAGAAGAAGTTTAGACTAGAGACCAGCTTTTTTTCAGTAAAAATGACAACACTACAATTGAAAAAGTACTTCTTAATTTTGAGTGGACTCGTGCAAAATGAAAACGTTCATTAAAACCATGTTGCTTTTGCCACAAACGTTGCCGTATCATACAAGTTCAATAACCTTACACAGGGCGCATACGTAAAAATTGCATTTTCTTGCTCCTCTTATACGTTACCTACGAGTAGCTACCATCATCATCTTCTTGTCCTTATCCCACATTACGTGGGGTCGGCACAACATATTTTCTTCTTCCACTCTCCTCTATCAGCCATCATCTCAGTCAGCCACTCACTCCTTTCTTAATCATGTCATTCTTCACACAATCCATCCATGTTTTCTTTGGGCTACCTCTGCTTTTATTTCCATCTACATTCATATTTAACATTATTCTCCTTACCTACCAACTTGTTATATCCAAGGAGGTAAATATTTGCACAGCTTTGGTTTAGTAACATTCAATTTATTTACGCAATAGACACAAACCACTGCTAAATATATGCAACACAGTACCATAACTCATTCTTATTACAGCAGTCAAAAAATGCCTTTAGACATAAAAGTTGATGTAAAAAAGAAATGCATAATTGCATGGTAATATAAATTAAATACACTCAAACAGAAATCTTGTTTGATAGCACATTCAGTGTCCCAATGGTATCCCAATTTCTGTAAAAACTTATGTCGTTTTTCAATACTCGACTTCACCCATTTGCTGAATACTTACTTATTACAACTCCCTTCATTTTTACCATGAACCACTATCATAGGCTACTCATATTAATACTATTATAAGCCTGATGTTTCCCACTGCAGGTCAAAATCCTCCCTTTACTCCTTCCACTGGTATCTATCTGTAGCCTTCTTAGCCCAGAGTTCTTCGGGCATGCGACTAACGTGTCCCACCCGGTCCCACTTTAGATGACCAGCTCTCAGAGGAGTGCAGTATTGTATTTCTGATGCAGTCACTAAGTTCTATAGCCCGCTGACATATCCCGAGGTTACACTGCTGGCTGTTGGTAAGTGACCACGTTTGGGGACCATATATGATGGGTATGGGGAGAATGTACTTGTCCATGAGCTTTCGTTTTAAGCAAAGCGGAAGAGGACCTTTCATAATTTCCTTCATGAACCAATAGCTCTTCCAGGTGTTTTCTGTACATACAGCCCCCAAAATCTTGGTAGAAAGATATTATGGAGTTAAAAATTCTAATGGGAAAAAAAGTTATATTCAAAAGATAGATTCAGCAAACACTACCAAAGTTCAAACCAAATTGGAACATGTCCAATGAGAAACTGAAATGTTATTGTGTTGTGAATACTGTAATATAACGTTAGAATCAGATCGGCTGGCAGTAATACGGAACATTAGATAATGTTTCCTCCAGGGATAGTATGAGGTAACGTCTGATAAGGCATCGCCCGGGACCTCGGATTTGTCCTTATATTACGACCGTATTATGACCGTGCAGTTGGATCTTTGTTTATTGAAATAGAATTTGACGACTGAAATATCAATTGAATACAGATATCGTGGAGTACCTACTCAATTTGTTTGTTATTTGGTTCAACTAGTGCTTTTTGTTTGCATGTAAAAAATGCTTGCAAAAGTTTTGGTTTATTTTACCATTTATGGTGAAAATACATCTAGATAATATCACTTAAAATAACACTACCTTATGCTCTGGGTAAAAAAAACAAATTAGCTATATATTGAAGTTTACTTATTTTGTTTTAGTCCTGATTCTTGCAATATCGTGTCTGCAGAAAAACGAACGAAAATTTTAGGCCGCCCGCTGCGTTATACGGGTTCCCACTTCACGCAACGCCGCGAGTACTCCGTTCGCAACTATCATGATGTGCGCAGCGGCGCTCATCCTACTACTATTAAAAACGTAAAAGTTTGTAAGGATGGATATTTGTTACTCATTCACGCAAAAAATACTAACGAATTTTGATGAAACTTTACAGTAATATAGTTTATACATATGAATAACACAGGCTACTTTTTATCCGGGTACCACGTGGGCGAAACCGTGGGCAGAAACTAGTTGTTTATGAAGGAACAAACTCACGCGTAACCGTAGTACGCGCCGTATGTGCTGACACAGCCCGTACGCTGAGACCTGCGATACGCGCTCAGGTCCCGCTTCATGTAGTTGACGCTTACAAATTTAAAAAATCAAATATGGTAAAAAAATACTGTTTATTTTTTATCGAGAATCACAGTCTGAATGTACTATTTAAGTTTTCAAAAATACTCATACTAGTCTATTAAGTATTTTTTTATTAAATACTTAATAATACCCCTACCTATGTTAAAATAAAGTATACATTCTGATACTAAAGTAATATAACAATATTATATTACAAAAAGTTTATGTATACGAGTATTGTTCTATAGAACATAGTTTTCCTCTCGGATATAAATATATTACCTTGTATACAAGTTAATGCACTTTATTCATAAGAACAACGGAGTCAGGCGTATCCGTGACTATTTCCTTAATAGTGGATAATATATGGAGTTGGTTACATGAATCAGTCGGCTCTTCGCAGGCGACTCTTTGTATTCAGTTTGGCGGATGACGATAACCTTAATGTAAGCGCCGTCACGGCTGGTGGTCCGAAGAAGGATCGCTTTTGTCCTGGTCCCTTCCGTGCACCCCATTCTTTCACCTACCGTTTCTCACTTGAGTAATTCGTGGACAATAAACATTTATTGTGCTCGTTTATTTGACAGACGATGAAGAAATATCGAATGAGTGAGTTCGTTATATTTTGCCTCGCGGCCTCGCGGTTGTTTAACGAGCCTTTGTTGTACAAAGGACTGTGGCCTAGGGCCGAAGAGACTGCTTTTATAACTTGAAAGGATAGGAAAATGATACGGTCACCTTAAAAACCCAAATGTGAATATGCGAAACGTCTGAAAAGGCGCCCTCTCCGGGGAGAGCTCTCGACGAGAGACATCCGCATTCGTTTTTGTGCCTTAATTTTTTTTAGGAAGAATCGATTTTACGACTTCTTCTCTTAATAATTAATTTACATTCCAGTTTTTTCTTGAAATGATATTTAATATGCCAATCGTTTTTTTTTAATGAAATGATATCTGGACCTAACCAGGTGAGGATTAAATTAATTGATTAGAATTGAAATGTATTACTTTTAACTTTTTTCCAACATTAAAATGCCTATTGATTTTTTTACATACACCGGAAGTCTAAATTATTCTGGCTGTTTTTGTTATAATAGGCGATATTTCTTATAAGGGCTGGTATGCCTGTTGAATCAGATAAATTGACTGCTTTTCTAATGCTAAACCTACATATTAGAACTTAGGTTCACTTACAGAAAAAGTACTTAGACTATGTTCAAATACCTAGGACGGTACTTAAATAGATATCAATATATACCAATGCTGTATTTTCTCCTTTTACATTTAGTAGTCTCACTCCTGACGCGCTAATCATCTTAACGAGGCACACAGGAGTACAACAGAGCGGCTGCATTTGTATTCAGTTTGGCAGACTACGATAACTTTAATCCGGGTAAAGTGTCACCTTGAGTGGCTTACAGTGAAAGCGCCTTTGTCTGAGAGTAGGGTACTCTGACCTTCTTATTTTTTCCGTCAGGTTTTCCTCCATTGTCACGAGGTAATGTAAAATCCAGCCACTTAAAAGGCAAGCTTTTCGTAGGATTGCTACGAAGCTAGACCATAGCGCACTCCATGTTCAAACTCCACTTGATGGATTGTGATCGAGAGGCTCATTGATCATTTTACACATTTGGTCATTTAACGAGAAGATATATCGGACACAAGATTGAAAATTTTGTAACATAACTAAATTTCTCATATAATTTTAATGATAAAATGTAGATGAAAACAATGATGTTGGGTCTGCGTGACACGCATATAATTTCGAAAAACAATAATTTAGTTCTCAGGGTTTCGATATTGCACCGACAAGGGAGCCTTATTAGTTTCAACATGGCCGTGCTTCCGTCTTTACTTTAAAATGTTGAAATACTGCAATCACATTAACCCGTCTCTTATGTAGGCGTAATTGCGGAGACAAAGTTTTGACAAAAGGTGAGGAAATGATACGGTTCCTTTGTAAAAGTTGCAATGTACGTGACAAATCTTCTAGTTTCGAGTTAGGATTGAAAACTGCGATAGAGCCGGTCCTCTACGTGCTTCGGATTGGTTATTAGCTCCCCGTTTAGAAATAGGTGCACAGGCTTCATTGGTATTATATTAGAAATGTTAGTGAAGTAATGTAAGCATCTAATAACTGGTAGCTTTGTGACATTGTAGTCACGTATGGCACACTCTCGTTTAGCCTAGTACAATGCAATATCTTCGGAACTATACGATGAAAACTTAAACTATTATATTGTAACACAAAACAATATTTTTTTCCGGTGATTAATGAAAACATGAATAAAAAAGATAAAATAAAAAAGAAGAAACAAGTACACGAGGCGTGTATGAATGGAACCGCTGGGCTAACGTATACTCCAGCAAAATTGGAGATGTTCTGGAGAAAGGCCACGTAAAGAGTACAATGAAGAGCGTGGGAAGAATTTAAAAAATATAAGGTTTTTTTTAAATTCTGGGACAATAATGTCTTTAACGTGTATGCTGGATATACATTTTTGTTCTAGAATGGAGAGTTGTAGCTCTCCATCAGTTTAGTCTTTTAAAACGCAAAATTAAGGTTACCTAATAAGCTGGGTTTTCACAAATCCTTATCTATGAAGTAATGTTGTTATTACCAGGGCGCTTTGTTTACGTTGACTTTACTAGTCACACAGACTGAAGAATACATTTTATCTACTTATATGGCATAAATGAACAAGTTAGCGCACAAATGAAAAGGTTTTTACTCCGGTGACGCGAGCAGCGCCAAACACAGAAAACCTTTGAAAAAATGTAAGCTGATTTACCGTAGCCGGCCAGGGGCCCTTGTGTTCACTCGCCCGGCAAATAAAGGCGACCAGACAAATGCTCGCAAATTGACTCAACGTTTTTTCACAGTACTCCATATTTTTTATTCAAGAGGGCACTCGGTAAACGTCAAGGCACACCTCGGATGGTAATTACCTTTGACGCTTGATTTCAAATTAATGCACCTTTAGTACCGCGCGCGGAACTCCCTGCTTGTTTTTATTATTCTTTGTCCTGTCATAGGAGCCTTTCATTTACGAGGAAACTTCACAGCTTATTATACGAATGATACTCCTATTTGCATCCAGACATTTGTTAAACGTTTACCTAACTTATACATAAAATGTTCACTCATAAAACTCATGTTACGTTCACTTTATTGAAATGTTCTAAAATACATGAAAGGGGAAAGGTATTGGAGTGAAATCAAATAGGGAAAGGTTCTCATAAAAAACTGGTTCATTACTGCTCTAGAAGGTAGTAAGTCACTACAACGACGGAATAAAGCTAAGATTACAAGTTAACCTCATGTTAGTCGGAACCCCCAATGATAAAGCATCTAAGGAAAATTGAGCCCAAAGAGGGTACACTAATCCCTCTTTAGCAAAAACGCTCCGTTCCAAAAAGTGATGGGTGGCTCACGAGGGATGGATCTTCATTACTCGGCCGCGTTGTCAGTTAAGCTAAAGGGTCTCCGGCTTACTTGCTACCTATTAAAACTTAAAATATAATTGCGTGCGACCTTGACCACTTAACAATGGCTTTGCCATTGTAGGCTTTGATCGACTGATTCCACGGGTGTTTCTCAAATGATATCTAGGAATCAATAAGAATGCGAATTTAAGAAAAAGCTTAAATACCTATTAATTAAATTGTACCATGCGGATCATTCAAAAATTGAAAAAAAAAACATAAAATTAAGGAAACTGTCACCGTTTCGACAAGTTTTTAACGTTTTTGTAACTTAGCATAGAGGCTTTTGATTTAATGTAAAATACATATAAATAAATAGAAACATACATACAAACGCCGTATTGTCTAAGTAGTCTCAAAGACCTTTGCTCACTTAGTTTGCTCGATCAATAAAATAAAACTCCTGCCAGTTAATATAAAAAAATACATCAGGGTTGAAAATTTATACTTACGATTCGCTTCGATATAAAAAAATACATCAGTGTTGAAAATTTACACTTACGATTCGCTTCGATAACGAGAGCATATCATTTTTCCATACAATGGTGTCATAAAAAGATTCACGGCAGTGCCTTTTCGTATTTACCTTTGAAAATTTATATTCCCATTGGGTTCAAGACCGCGACCGAAAGCAATAATACCTACACAATGGGCAATCGTATTATCATATCATTATGGGGAAGAGAAACTTCCAATACTTATAGACCAACCATGGTGTTTTTGCAGGATATTTTACAATAATTTTCTAAAAAAATTGCTTTTTGTTATGTGAAATTATACATATTCATCATAATTATACCTGTCGAATAACAAAAAAAGATATAACAATGGCTATGAAATAAAATAAAACGGTTAAAGTTCGACTTTTGTATACATAGTGGTGATATTGCAAACGTGCGTAGTCTGTATGACATACGTGATCCTCAATTTATATTATGTTGTCCTAAACAAAAGTACCAAAAGAGGCTAAGCAATAAGCGATAATAACTTATAAAACAATATAAACAGATGATCAACTAATCATTGCTTTGTCTCGTTCTGATTTGTGTCATTTCAAATGTTAAATAGAAAACAAGGAATGTTTAACTGAACAACTGTTTAAAATCTTTATAAGTAATGCACTTTTTAAATAACAAGTGTAAATAACATCTTAAGTATAAACAATTAAAACGGGATCAAAAAAAAACAATAATGTTTACAAAATTAATGATTTTGTACTCAGAAGTTTTTCAGCGGATTTTTTCAAATAATTTTCATCTCTGAAAAGCTCGCTAACAAGTATGAATACATTGTGCCTTAATTGAACAAAAGGCATTGCAGGCCAGGTGCCTATGTGATCTTTATGAGGGTTGAATATAGAATTTTCGTGAGTGTTAGGTTATATATAGAGGTAATTATGTATCCTCTAGGAACTGTAAAATTCAATAAAGCCGATTATACCTCTAAAAATGAGCTATTTTTAAGAGCAAGTTAATTTATACGAAGCCTAAAACAATAGATAAAGATAACATGATTAAGTAATGATATATGTTAACAAAACACGCACTTCGTGGTTAGAAAACATAAAGGGTGGTTAATAAGCGGAAGTATCGCGTAGATTCGCACGACTGATCAGAACAAGAAGATCTGTCAAACACAGATTGTTACACAAGGAGTGGACTCGTGTCCGCTCCGCTTTATCCGCTTTTACTACAAAATATATAAATGTAGCGTGGTTACTGTTAATGTCAAGCAAGTAGGTACCAGGCCGAAATCCTTTCCTACTAATATTATAAACGTGAAAGTTTGAGAGGATGGATGTTTGTTACTCTTTCACGCAAAAACTACTGAACGGATTTTTATGAAACTTTACAGTAATATACATCAGAATAACATATAGGCTACTTTTTATCCGGGTACCACACGGGCAAAGCCGTGAGCAGAAGCTAGTAAGTAATATTTGAATCAAATGTAACAGAATGAACAATAGTGTTTTACTATTCCTGCCCAAGTAGCAGACACATGAGATTTTAGAGACATTCTTGGCATAAAAAACAGCGATTCCCACTATGGCGAGATTTAACTGAGTTTTTTCCAAGTGACTACAAAATGAAGTTCTTCAAAAATGGCGTTTTTAAGTATTGAAAAGGTTGGCAAAGCTCGTGTTATGCCTCTGGTGTTGGAAGCGTCTACAGCTACGGTAACCGCTTTCCAACAGGTGGAAAGAATTGGTTGCCACTAAGAAGAACTAGAGCTTCTAGTGAAGGGCTAGTCTAGGGAAGTACTACCACTATACTTATTTTTGCCACCAAGCAGTAATGCTTGCTTTGCTGTGTTTCAAGCAGTAATGCTTGCTTTGCTGTGTTTCAAGCAGTAATGCTTGCTTTGCTGTGTTTCGGATTGAGGCGTATGGGTGCCGGTGAAATTGCAGGCACATGAGACTTTTTACCTGTTATATCTCAGGGTTGGCAATGCGCGAGTGATACCTCTGGTCTTATAAGCTACGGACGCTTACGGTTACCGCTAATTATTTTTAACACGCTTATACATATTAGCTTCATTTGTAACTAACTAACAAACAATGAAATCCATTCTTGGAAGTCAATTTTAACCTACTTCTCATTGTCGTATAGAAATGAAACTTTGTATGTATGTATATATAGTTCGGATGACAATACTATAATTTGGTATCTCGGAGCTAATCTGATGATGGAGTCAGGAGGTGGATAGTGGAACTCTTCAGTGGCTACTAATAAACCCCTTGGGCTCATTCGTTTTGGTAACGAGGGTCTGATGATGGAGTTAGGAGGTGGATAGTGGAATTGATAGTGTGTTATAAACGCATGTTTTTAGTTTTTTTTGTACTACACATTTCATTCTCAGATATATATTCAGTGAGGGTATCAAGTAGAGTATTCAGAGATAAGTCTGAACATTACATTTGCCGCTCCTAGTAAAACGATAAAGCTTATGCTTATTAAAAAAATACCTAATATTAAAGTTTAATCAAATGAAAATCAATGTCGTCGACTTCGCTGTTGTTTCGTTACTAGAAGAGGTGAGTTTGTTAATTTGGTAACACACGATTGTTTAGATTTGCATTGTACCTAGTAGAATGTAAATGCTAGCAAGAACATTTTCAGGCACAAAACCAGTTTCCTCTGCAATAAGCCCGGTTGTTTGTTAAATGCAAGCTCTGAAATACTACTCTACACAACCCATGATTTTCATTTTAATATTCTAATTAAAATCTATTTTTAAATTTTTTTATAATTATTAGAATAAGAATACGTTTATTCATACAACTATTTACATACAAAAAATACCGGTAAAACGGCTAGCTATCTAAAGACCGTTGCAAACGATCTATAGATAGCTCAACTGATCCAGATCACTACCAGACAGAAGCGTTCCCAAAATACTGGCCGCATCGCCACGGTGAATGGCAATACTAATACGTTGACCCATATAAGAGCCAGCTCTCTGGCCACGCGTCACTTCGACCAGTCGCCCGAAAAGAATTTTGAAAACGCGAAGAGCCCCGGTTTCTCACGGACCCAGAGTCTTCACCCGAAAAGGCTAAAATAAGTTAGCTCTGTCGAGACTTCTATGTAATTTATTGAATCGACAGGTTGTTTTATATAAGTTTCGTTTATTTCGCTCCGTAAAGAGTTTTATCCTATATGTTGCATCAAAATTTAAACACCCAATGTGTTTTACATCAACTATTGCAGTGCCCCTAGTGACAGGTAGCAATAAAACCTTTCTAAGAACCATCCTTGAAGACATTTAAATCAATTGTAAAAAAACTGCATTACCCGTTAAACCGCTTTGGAGCTAAATTGTAACAGATAAACAAACAATGTCTTACGGCAAATGCATATATGGGTCCTGTTAACGCGGATACAAACAAAATTAAATGAAATAAGCCCCGCATTTTCAATAGGTATATTCACGCCCCCTAAAGTCATTGTCAGCTATTCTTATGCTTTGTTCGTCGTGTAATTTTATAAGACGATTGCTATCACCAGTCACGAGGAAAAGAATTTAATAACGCGAGATACTCGTATAACATCGCCTTCCGAATGTGTTGTTTATGATGCTGTCATATGTACAGACATTGGTAATAGGAACGCTATGTGCATTGGAACAATACAATGAAAAATAGTTTTTTTTACATTATATTGAAAAACACATTTCAAAATTATTTGATAGAATTTGTACTCAAAAAAGTAGGTTTGTTTGAATAAACAGTATTTTGTAACATAAAACCTGTCCGATGCAATAAAGGCGTATTCTTTTTTATTTTGTGGCCTAACACTTAGGTGATTGATATACTTAATAGGGTTTTTGTCGTAAGTACTGCATTAGGTAGATATTGCTTGAATTCAAAGAATAATGGGAACGATATACCACGTGTTTTTTTTTACTCAGAAAGACTGTGAAAGGCAGGAAGGCTGTGTGAATTCAAATAGTTTGATTTAAATAAATTTCCAATAATTTCAACGGTTATTGCTCAGTGCGTTGACAGAGGGTGAAATTCATTGTACGAATCGTTACCACGAGTCACAAATATCTGGCTATAAAACCGACGAATAGTATCCCGTGTTCTATCTATTTGCTAAATGGAAAACTGAACTCAACTTTCGTAATATTCCACAAAAACATCATGTTGCTCGTGTTAAGTGGATGTTCTGTTTCGTAAGAGCATTTATGTCGTGGCCAATGGTTTTCAACGCCTTTAATGTCCCATAAATTGTATATGATACTACAGTTTGGTCGTGTATGCACAGCTCTCTTCTATTTATTTCCATGGATTTATTTGGTACTGAAATGTATTTTGGGTTAAATGTTGTCATGTTAAAATATTACTATAGCTATCAGACTAAAATGGTTCCATAATTATCTGATACTTTTACCTATTGTTACCTACTAGCTCACGGCTTCGCCCGTGTAGTAGGTACCCGGAAGAGTCAAAAGTAGTTTAAGTAGTAAAAAGTAGCATATGTGTTATTCTGATGTATAAGCTATATTAATGTAAAGTTTCATCAAAATACGTTCAGTAGTTTTTGCGTAAGAGAGGAACAAAAATCCATCCTCACAAACTTTCACGTTTATGATATTAGTAGGATAGGATTATAAGTCACCTATTTACATTGGTAAATTAATACATTGGTAATATTTGTGACTGTATTGAACATGAGACGAAAAAATAAACAAAAGAATTCAAATACAGACAGAAGATTTACGTTTGTTATTGCAATAAACGTTATTTTTGTATTTTTATGTGAGAAATAGCCTCTTCATTTAACAAATACGTACTCTTTCACTCATCAGTTATTCTATGAGGGAGCAAAGTCTAATAAATTTCATCATAAGTCGTTCTTGTACGGCTATGAAATGGGCAATTTCTAAACGCTTTTATATAGCATGCCGAATATTGGGTCAACTGGAACGAGCAATAAATCTGCCGAAGTGACAATGTGATAACTGTACGCATTTCGTAAAAAGCTATAACGCGCATTTACCACCTACTTCATATGCCACTACCTAGACCATCATTAAATTTTATCTTTCTTTTTATCATTAAATATTATCTTTTGGATTTTTGGTTCATAAAAAAATAAAGAAAACAGAAATAATCGTGGTTTGGTATCATTATGAGATATTAGTTTCCATCTCACAACTGTCAAGGTTCGTCGACAATGGTGTTCATGAGGAAGGACTTCTCTACGTGGTCAACGAAAGGTCAGCAGGAGAAAAGTAATATATACGTAGTTTAGTCGTAATAACATCCTAAAAAAGAAATGTGTTGCAAGTAGACCTACCTATAGTACAATGAGTGCTTAGCAAACTCACCTTCCAAATAAGACAGAGAAAATAAGCCTATCCATGTTATAATGGTTAAAGCCAACATCTAAGCAAGTGATTAGAGTGTATCGAAACAACTTTCTCATTCACGATCCCTTGTTTCTAATATTCATTCTCCTCGAATGAATGAACAAGTTGTAGCGCTGATTGAACGACTCAGACAAAAGGCCAGCATTATCCTGTAAGTGGCGTGATCCAGCGCCTATTCAGATCTTTTTATATCGTGCTACTATCAGAGGCCATATTTCACGAAGCTCCATCTGGATCTTGTAAAACAGTCACGTATTTTTAGTATCAGTGGATTCGTGTGGGCTTGCTCTTAACAATATCATAACCAGGCGCCCAGAATCGAGTGAAGTAGAGCTGTCACACCACTAAATTAAATCTCTCGAGAAACATAGTTCAAAGAGGCTAAAGTGCTAATGTTCAAGGCTATGCGGTTATGTTTCACTCAAAACAGAAGTTTATTTACTAGTGAGTTTATTTTGTAAGTTTTTTTAACGTATCAATGTATCGATGAAGCTATCGATAGTTTCAACTCATTCCGAAAGCCTTCATTTAAGGTGAGTAAATACTACGCACTCTCGCGGGTGATAGGTGGAATGATTTTGGGCACTCATCTAAGCTTCAATTAGCACAAATTAATTTCACTTGGGAACTAATAAAAATAGTTAATTTAAACAAAACTTATGGCTCTTGCACGCGGCACAGGTATTATGCGCATATTGGAGCACTTGTACAGGTTATATGATCGTGTAAACTACCGTGTACTACACGGTAACTATACACGGTAGTTTATACGATGCATATAACTTGTACAAGTGCGCGGGATTAGCGTAACCCTTGTACAGTACATACTAGCTTCTATTTGCATACCTACTATTCTGCTGGTAGCCATCAACTTCACTTGCTTCAGCGCTACTTGCATCATGTGCAAACACCATAACTGCAATCCCATTTGACGCAATCGATTTTGAATTAGTGTGATCGTTAAAAGAATTTAGAGAAAATCGCAACACGCCAGAGTAAGCGACCGAAGCTCGGACGACGAGAATTTTCTTTAAGTTTGTGTTGCTTTAACAGAAAGTAATTGATTTTAATTCCACTGGCAGTACGTTGAAACTCAACCGAGCGTTAATGAAAAATAATTTTCCCATTTGAAGTTGCGTGTTTGAGTAGGGAAAACTAAGAGCTGGCCTCAGCACGGCTTGGAAGAAATATTGTCCATTAAAATTAGCTTTTGTTAATATTAGACTTGCAAAAGAGTATTGCCTCAATAATCTGTCACTTGCTAAAACTGAAAGACTGTAAAACTGTTTATTACCCCCTTTGAACCTCCCTAAACCTTGATTTTGATTGCCGCCATAGTAACTTTTAGCGATAGATCATTCCAAGAACCATCTTTGAATACATAAAAATCTATTGCAAAAATCCGTATTACCTTCTCCTATAAGCCGCCTCGAGAATAATTGGGAACAGACAACAAACAAACAATATTATGGCAAACGGATATACCAGCTCTTGTCGTTCTGGGTTAATAGCATGCATGAAATATTATTTTGACTGTGGATTCGAGTTGCGTTTAATAAAGTTAGATACAATACGAACATTAACTGAGGTTAATGACATGAGTCAGGAGACATGAGTGTCTAACTTGACTTATAGTCAATTATGTTACCCGTTACAGTACGGCCAATGTTAAAGAAATAAAACATATGACACCGATTAGAAACAAAATCTTTGACTCATCGATAACGTCAATCAGACCATACCCTGTCTCACAGCAATTAATAACAATCATAAAGCAGCGTCTAGACTGATAAAAAATGCACGTCATGGTTTCGAAGATACGCACGCTAAACCTGCTCGTTTTTTCGTCCTCGCTAGTACTAGCAACGCAATAGATTGATGAGTTGAACTGACGTCGTCATTACGAATAGTCCTGCTCCGTTTTTCCGTTTTTCCAGAAACTGGAGGCTTGCCCCTAGATAATTGGACCGAATGTTTCGACCGCCAGTGTAATGACTGTCTATTTTGTTTACCAACGGGACTTGCCGGTTTTTATTGAGCCGTTTGAGTTTAGCACTCGAACAATTGGTGACCGGTTTCGTATTTTTTTAACTTTTTCTTCGATGGGAATAAATGAAATATCTTTTGTAACTCTTCTGTCTTAGAAACAAAGACTTTCTGATTGAGGTAGCAATCAAAAGAAATATTTCTTGTTATTGTTAAGTTTCAACAGATTTTTTTATTATTTTATTCGAATTGCATTGTCGTTACATTCATATGGGACTACTCTCCGACTACCCTACTTATTTTAAACAGAATCATAAAAATCGGTTCATTATTGGCGAACAAATCGCGTAACATACACACAAAACACATACAGACGAATTGAGAAACTCCCTTTTTGAAGTCGGTTGATAATAATTAAATCGCGATATTCGCGATACTCTTGCAATCCCAAGTTTATGGTTTCTATCCTGCAGGTACTCTACTATCATCAGATCCTACGTTATTTTGTTTACTCTTTCGAATTAAATATAAAATAAAAATCTCTCACAGAAAATTTTTCGGATAGTCGTGATTCCATAAGATGATGATGTTTTTTTAAGTTTAACGGGAATAATAGCAATCCCCCAGGAATAAAACTTTTATGGGTCACCTTGGAATCATTATCTATATAACAACAAAATAATCACTAAAATCGGTTTACAATTGGCGAAGATGTTAGGTTACAAACACACACCATAAATAAAGACATAATTGTCACTCCTCCAAATTGCAAAATTGAGAAACTCCTCCTTTTTTTAAGTCGGTTAAATATAATAACCAGTCTTGTTTCTTACCTTTCTTTCCTGGCTCGGTCGCGGAGGAACAGATATAGTTGGTAAAATTGACGTTTGACTTTACTCACGATTGTATTCCCCATAAATAAATCAATAATGCTGGACATTTTCATACAGCATCATCCAGCCCAACCTAAGCAGAGCTTGTATTATGGGAACTACATGACTGATATATTACTAATTATATATTTTTTTGTTAATATACGTAAAAAAAACACCCAGACCCATAATAGACATCCTCAGATACATACTCAATAAGTAGATCTTTTAAGGTTCCAAGTAGGGAGTAGTCAAAGACACGTCTAAACATCACATTTGGCACATGCCCGCGTTTATATAGGTAGTTAACATTCCACCTGATATGTCGCTGATTAGTTTGAGGATAGGTGTGTAAAAACTTTTCTTCTGCTGACGTTTTGTAACTGTTTCGAGGCACTACCAAATTTCTATTATTTACCTATTTACAACGCATACACAAGAAAATTATGTTTATGTACCTACCACAGCGGGTCACGCAGTGCGGGTTACTATCGATAATTCTTCGATGCCCGCCGATGCGTCACTCCGGCGGGCGGTAGATTGATCACCGCGGTGAATGACGTCCTTATTCCAGCCCACACTCACACACTCACACACAACAACACACTAACACTTTATTTTAGCATTATATTGTGTAAAAATAATAAAAAACGTTCGAAACTTTAGCTGAGCTTTAAATGTTATTTATAGGATAACAATTGGCAAAGATATAAAGTAAACACACACACGATAAAAAAATACAGCTGAATTGAGACCCTCTGTGTTTTTTAAAGTCAGTTAAAAAAGAGCATTTGTAATATTTCACTGATCTGAAAATTTGGCTTACTTTTTATGGCTTAAAGTAAGTTTTTATGGAAGCGAGTTTCTTAATATGACTAATGTTGTCGGTGACGCCTTTGATGTATGTTATATCAGCAGGTCTGCGGTCCACTGTGATAGGGATTGGGTGGCTTCTAAAACGGGTGAATGGGACTTTTAATTTATTATAATCCATTTCTAATTAAATAGTATTCTGAAAATCGTTATAGTTTTAACTTCAAAAAAGGAAAGACTTCAAATAGGAGGAGGTTCTATGTTCGCGTATGTATTTTTTAATGTCCTTTTTTGTTTGAAAGAGTATACTCCTGAGGTAGTCCTATTTTTATCAAGTCTGGATATGATGATGGAATCTCAGAGAAATTGAGGGAAATAATCAAAAATTATAGACAAGTTTTTTATTATATACTTGGCACCGACTTCAAACAGATAAGTAGGTAGTGCTTATAATAATAATATCTAACTTAATTATTGCTCTCTTTTAAGTGTTTAGTTTCATTAGGTATGTCTAAAAATTGCGAAAACCTAAAACATCACTAGGATCTGAGTTGATTTTATCCAGTTTTTTTGCTTTTCGCATGTAAAGAAAACAGAGGATGAATAGAAAGTCTAAAACACGATTTTATTGTAATTATTTGTCTTCACTAGTAGCCAAATAAATCCGTCGTCAGATACTTTTCCCTGGGACCTAGTTGTCAGCATCAGGAAGACCTTTGTTCAATTCCTCCATTACACTGCCTATTTATCAGGATTTAAAGATTATTCCTCATGTTTATTGTTTGGTTTGCAAATTGCGAATGGCAAATAATGGGGCTCGATCTCGACAAAAAAAAAAAGATTTTATAAAGTCAGTTTATTTGACCAGCTTGCGCTGTGTTTGTGTAGTTTTCATGTTATTTTTTTCTCTGGCGTTTTCTATTATGACACGCTAAATCCACCTCTGAGCCTCCCTCGTACTGACACCAGAGTGTCACGACATCATTTTCAAAGAAAATGTCACGTGGCAGTGGCTCGAAAAATGTTGCAAACCGAAACTGTCGCTCTTGTTACATGAAATTGTATTTGAGAAATGTTTTTTGAAACATATAAAACCAATTTTTTTTAGACAAAAACTTAGAGCCCTAAATATTGCAAATAAATAAATTAAAGAATAAAATTATTCTTGAATTAATTAATTTGCAATATCTAGATACTTAGAAACTTGGTACTCTACTCTGCACCCTAATTCATTAAGGGAGTATTTCTGTAAACATAAATGAAAAACGCGGCAGTATGGACTAGGGCCTGTCGATAACACTATTAAAACTCAAGCGCATCTCTCGAGTGATGCTGAAACTACGTGACCGCATTGCGGAATTCAGCTCTCCCTGAAAAATCACCTTCAGAAATTCACAGCGTATCCTGAGCGAATAAAGAAAAAATAACGCGAGAGTCACAGGCCACTCTACCGAGTGTCCCGAATAAATTATGCTGACGAAACTTTTAGTTTGAGTCTCGCTGCCAGTCGTTTTAATACAGATTTGGTATGAATTCTCAACTTTCTCGATTAATCTGTAAAAAGTTACATTTTCCTGTTGTGGGATGGTCAGTTTGACTTTAAATTGACTTTTCATGTGTATCAATAGATATAATTGGAAAATTCAAAAATAATTACATAAACGAACTTCACGCTCATTAAATTTTTCTTTTAGTAACCTTTGTGTAATGAAGAAATAGGGTGTTAGTGCGTTTGGATAGAATTGAAAATAATAAAGAAAAATTACCAATTTCAATAAGCAAGTAGCAACAGAAAATTAAAGTAGATAGCTAAAATTGTTGCAGTTTCCCCTCTCAAGTGTCTAAATTAGAAGAAACTAGAGAGGGGAATAAAAATAGGTATGAAACGAACTGAACACGGAAAATTGTTTGATAGATAATTTATTAGGAAAATACGAGGTCATGGCTCAAGACGATTAGGACAGTTTTATATTTCAGAACATAATTTTCAAAAAATAATAATATCATCAGTTACATTATTGAATTATTCCAAGTTCTGTATAAATTAGAAATTGAGGTGCTGGCTTAAATTAACCCTGGGCTTTAAATTAGAGTCCATAGCTGAATTTTGGACGAGATAACGAACGGCTGTAAAATGGTAGACTAGTTTATACGTTCCCTTTACGGTTATTAAGCTTGCAAATGCCATCGCCAGGAAATGGAATCGGCGCATTAAGTCAAGTGCAACACGAAAAATGCATTACTGGACTCGAAAGGCTATTTGTCAGTGCAGAATCACTCAGACGAATTGTGGTTCTGGTAATTGTTATACTTTTAATTTTGAAAAGCCCTAAACTTTATTCAAACAAAATTATAACAAGAATATACTTAAAATTAAAATTATAATTCAGATATTTTGTCAGTAAATAAGCGACCACTCCAATGCCGTTGTCGTTATTTAGTATTTAACTTATTCATCATCACATTCTCGGAACGCTCATTAGTTTACACAATTTTAGAGCCTTTTTTATAAAAAGGTTTTCTAAAAAGCTTCTAACATGCTTACATAAATATAAATCACCCTACACAGCATACATAGTCCTAACCCCACACTAGGATTTTTGTATCGTGGCGAATTGATTAAAGATTTTAAACAACTATTTAGATAAAAAGTGTCCTGCTCTAAAAAGCTCTATATTTTTCATATCAAATTCAACAGAAGACTGTTGAATTTGATATGAAAAATATAGAGATAAAATGAATGTATAAAAACCTCCACAAAACAACCAAGCCTCCTAAGTGCCTCTTTTAACCTCGCTCTTGTTCAAAGTATAATCAAATTGTAACGGAATAAAATAACAGTCACGCAAGATTTCAGGACATTTATTATATTCATAATTCAATTAAAATTACACATTTATTGTCAAAGTCAATATAACTTAGCACGAAATTTCAAGAAAAGTAAACATGATTGATATTAATTTGAAATGATTATCTGCTAAGTTGATCAGTATTGTTAGTAGGTTCTTATTTAAATGCTTAGTTTAAATATTGTTTTTTATATTAAATTTTTAAATCCCATTATTATTTCGGTCTATAAACCAGAATATTGACTACGATTAATATATTTCTTGAACATATCTACTTTTATTTAATATGTAGGTAAAATTACTTAGGTACATAATACGTCCATAACGAAGACCCTAGAATCAATATTTTATGAAAATGAAGATAGTTACGTAGCTACACGACAAATAACAAAATATCACACGTCCTACATGTACTAGAGGAAAAATAAAGGTTTATCACTGTTTGTTCATTTTTATAAAACTGACTAACACTAGATTCCAATTACTGTCGTAACCCCATAACGTCGCGTTTCTCCGAAAAACTCACAAAAATATGTTTTTTTTTCAAAGAAAATTAGACGACGCGTCGTTGTCGTTCAACTAGTTAACCCGGCATAATTGTGTTATAGTAATTAATAAATCTGCAATTAAATATCTAATCTATCACCATAATTCAGTACCACTATACATTTTGTACACATATTTTTGTAAATATTTACAATAAAATAACTTACTAAGACACCCCGTAGTGACACAGAACCTTTTAGAAACAACTTTTTACTTTAATGTATTCTCAGTATAGGGTACTTTTGATGAGACTACATTTAAAACAACAAACATTCAAAATGTAAAAACAAGGAGTATCAATAGAATAGCATAGAGTTGCGTTGCGAGGTGTGTTATAAAGTATTGGTGAGCGTGCGAGGCGGCGGGTCGCGCCCGGCGTGCACCGTCGCGCCAGGCCGCACCCGACACCATCGGCTCCTCAGCACCGAAACCGTTCACGCTAAGCTCCAGTCCTGAAAAATGCCATTAACAGTCATCTGATTCCTCTGCTTCCATTCTCTCGGCTAGTGAGAGTGAATTTTGACAGAAATTGACGTCGAGGGCCGATTATGTTCGTACGCAATAATGGTGACCTAATATTTCTTAGTATTCCTACAGGGTAGCATAAAGCTATTCTGGACAGTCCAATCATCATCTAAAGATTTTTAGACATTTCAACTGAGTATTTTTTAATTTTTTAAACTGAATGTTAACATATTTGAGTTGTATTTGGGTTTATTCCAGTTTCCTTCATTACTCACAACTCTTGGAACTTCTAGGGTTTCTTAATCTATGCTTAATATTATAAAGAGGAAAGCTTTTTTTGTTTGTTTGTAACGAATAGGCTCCGAAACTACAGGACCGATTTTAACATTTTTTTCACTAATAGTAAGCTAAACTATCAGGAAGTAACATAGGCTATAATTTATTTTCAAAAACATTAGAGATACTTAAGAAAATTGCAATAATGCAACCAAAAAGTAGCAATATTTTGCCTATAAAATTTATTATTTGGCGTGCGCTGATAAAAGTATTGATGATACATAAAAATTATGTACTACATGATTAAAGTACTCATTATTACCTACAAAAAAGTCCTCGCAAGAATTTATCTGACTATTATAGTATTATAGTCACAATAGCAGCTTTTATGTTCTAAAATTTAATTAGATCGCCGATTGAAACAAAAGTTGGTTAAATATGTATCGTAGAATTAATTATTATTCAAATAAATAGTTTTATTATCAATACCCATCTAAAACTATTTATTAATAACTAGTTCATAAATATGAAGCAGTAAAATACTTTTTAATTCATTCGAATCGGACATTTAATTTCGAAGTTATCACGAGTATAAAATCGAAACTTACGCGGGTGAAACCGCGGGGTTCAGCTAGTTTATAATATTTTGATAAGAAGAAGAAGTAAGACATATTTATAGAGATGGTTCGGATGGTTCGGAACAGTGTTGGTATAGGATTTATGAAAAAAAGAAAAATGTACGATTGTATTTGGATGACATCTAGAGGTATATGTATATACATAAGATAATATATCACCAAATAGAAGTTGTTTTTTGACTTGAAAAAATATTTAATTAGTTTTTGCTTCCTATTGTTTATTCCTAAACCAGCTTGATGAGCTCCTCCCGCTGTCTATTAATCTAATAAGCCGATGAATAAACGAAATATATTGTGTAGATCTTCGTAGTTATTACTTACTATGCAAGCTAACTTGATTCTCCGTCTTGCCGAGAGCATTTACAGAAGCGCAGACATACACCCCGAAGTCTTTCGGAGCCAGTGACCTTATGCTCAAATTCATCCACAGAGAATATTCGTTTACTATAGTTTCGTGAACTTGCAGTTTAGTATTTTCGGCCAGCTTGTCGCTTACAGGGGCTGCAAAGGTAAAAGTAGTTAAGCTAACTTTGGTTGAATGTGTTTTGAGCTTCAGTAAAACTTCAACAGTTCGATTATTTCTACACCATTTGGAACAAACGCGCGTTTCCTGTAGGTAGTGCAATATTTTTACTTGAAATTTTAAATGAAACATCATTTTATTTATAAACAAGCTAAGAAAAGGAATTAAAAATGAAGGGATGAAAGAACATTGCTTGTAAAGTAGTAACAAAAGGTTCTTTGAATATGTCTGTCAAAAAAAAAGTGGAAATTCATATCTTATACCATTATTGCAGTGATACAATTGTTACAGTAAATTGAATTTACCGTCTTCCCGGTACCAGGAGTTCATAGCTTTAGGAGAGGCTTCGATGTAGCACTGGAGTTCTACATCGCTGCCCAGTGGCGCGCCCACCAGTTGATTCGTCACTTTTACTTGAGGGATAACTGTATAAAAATAGATTAAGTCAATGTTGTTATGAGTGGGTAGATAACGTGGGAAGAAAGATAGATAAAAAGTTCATAGACTTCATTATAATCGGATTAAGTACCGATTTATATTCAGATTCCGTCTAGGCCAGTGTTCAATAATAATGCGTAAGTGTAAACAAAGCCAGTACCAAGAACGGATTGCACTTTAGAAGTCACTTTGAATAAAAGTCGTTTTACAATACAAAAATTCAACCGAGTCCTTAACAAGTTTGGAAGTCTTGAAGAAGCGGATTCAAGCTATTTAGCTGGAACAAGTTATATTTATTTTATTAGTCATTATAAAACTTGAATTAAGATTCTTTCTAACTCTAATAAAGAGTTAATAATACTCACAAAATAATACTCACAATACGAAACTAACTACTAAAGAATAATACTCACAATGTACTTCGACGTGGTACCGCCGGCTGACTGTGGGCGGAATACCATTGCTAGCAATGCAGTAGTAAGCGCCCATGTCTGTTCTCTGCACATGGAAGAGCTCCAAGCTTTCTCCTCTATGGTTGTCGACCACTGCAAAATATGAAAATTGAAGCGTTATTAAATAAAAAACACTGTTTTACTGTTTGAACAAAATGTATTGCCTTGGGTGTATAAAGGTTATACTCGTATTTAGGCCTCATTCCTTTATGTAGCTGTATGTAAAACTTCGAATACTAATGAAACAAACTCATTTAAAGTGTATCCCTGCAAATGACGATACAATGCATATAAGTAGAAAAAACGCTTCGTAGATATAAACCCAAAGTGCTAATGATACCTAACAAGATTATAGCAAAGTGGCTTTCGTTCACGTTTTGAGTCCCAAGAGGGACTTAACACAAAGATTACGATAATTAAGTGGAACATGAAGGCTTTTACGAATCCAGCCGAATCATCCAAATAAATTCCCCGTTTCCAGTCTATTTACGATTAATATCAGCTTGATTTATTTGTGGGCGCAAAGGTTTTCTCTTTCTGATAGACTGATACGGTCTGACTTTGAATAATAAATGAGCTAATCTATAAAAAGGTTGAAAGAGGCAATATACAAAAAAAAACAGATGCGAATATTTAATACGATAAAAGTCTCCTGGGAACATTTGTGATGCTCACAGAGTACAGACTAATATTACAATTGTGAAAATTGTTTTGGTTTAGTCAGTCTTATTTTTAATTCACGAGACAATATTGACACAGAATAAAACCTGATATGTATTTGTTCCCTGCCCTGCTTATAAAATATTATTAATTATTTTTTAACCTAGAAAATTGCAAATGAGATATTTCGTAAACAATGATAGGTAGGTAAAGAATGCATTAATAATGTGCAAAAGCTTTCTGAACTTCTTAAATCACTATGTGAAGTGATTTTCAACTTTATACCACATACAAAATCACTCAAGACCAAAAAATATTCGAAAACAGAAGAGATGCTCTGACGAGAAGTGCAGAGTTTTCATGATCCATGAAAATATAGTCCATTTTGAAATCGCGCAGTATAAAATCTTTTATTATGCGAGCACGGTTCATTTAACGCGGCATTAAGTGAATTTGTCGAACATCGTATTTTAAAAAATGAATGGTTAAAAGAGCTGTAAAATGTGGATAAAGGGTGGGGTGGCGAATTATGAGTTGCCGGAGGTATTGTGCTTAAGTTCCTTTTAGCGCAATTTGCCGATCATTATCGACTCGTAAAAGTAAAGTAATTGGTACCGACCAGTATTTTACCAGTTTATCAACATAGGACATTGAAATACCACCTTTCTAGTACTGTTTGATCTATATAGTAATACGCTAACTGAAACTAAAATAAATACAAGCAAATAACCTCTTATGTGAGCGTCTCGGGTACAAATATTCTGACTGATGACGGCTGAAACTCTGTAATTCCGATTTTACTATCGCTGAATCTTTTATTCCAAACACAGCGCGATTGTCAAAGTCTATTACACTGTTCAGTTGACTGCTGTTTGCATCCATCATTCAGTTTAGTCATTAGAATTTGTAAAGGTAAAAGCAATGGTGACTAACGGAACATAACGTAGCGCACATCAATCGGGCAGTATAAATTAGTTGCAGCTGAACCGTGAAACAGGACATTTATGAATTGACCGGATGCTTAATTACTAGGTACCTAAAAAATAAATAGTTGACACAAATGGCATAGAATCTTCATTACAAAAAAGTTAAGACCTGTAAGTTTGACTTAGTGATCTACAAAGTTGTAAAACAGTGATATATATTTAGTAGTAATAGTAATAAAAGGACCTATTAATAAACTATTTCTGGGTATATTTTGTTACAACAATAAATTTTCTTGTTTCCTGTTATTAACTTCACATTATTTGGAAGATTGTTCTTATGAAAGTAACCTCCGTCTTTGCTAAATTCGTCTGCAAGTGACGGTTTAATCCAAAAAGGCCGCCGTCGACTATAAAATTCGGTACGTGACCGAAATAAAATATTACATTAACTCAAATCTGCAACTTTCTGGGTTTATAGACAAGGGTAATGTGATACTTATTCGTATTTTCATTAAAAACGTAAGTTAGCAATTCAATTTCGTGAGAAATCTTTTATGAAAGTTAATAAATTGCCAATAACCAATAAATTAGTAGTATATGCGTAAGTTATCTTATAGCATAATAATCAATCTATAAAAATAATTCCATTACTTTTTAAGCGAAGCAGGCTGTTAGACCGTTTGGCTTTTGACAAGCCGTAAGTACTTTCAATTTACTAATTTGGTTTCCTTTTTTAATAAAAAGTTCTTTATTTTCACCAAATGAACATCAAACAAAAAGTGATTAAGTACGCTATCTGCTGCTACGAAATAAAATAAATCGAAACTGCTGAACAATGAAATTCTCGTAATGGACATCCGACATCAGGTAGGTCCTTCCGTGTTGTGCAAGGTACGCCGACGGCGATAACAGACCGTGTGCTCTAGAACGTATTCATAAACTGGAGCCTTGTTTTTCTTAAAAACGGTGGCTTTTTTTTAGTAACGTTCAAAAAATGTATGACAACAGAAAGCGTGCTTCGATTATGATCTACAAAAAACTAATTGTAGATAGGAATATAAATTAATATATAATATATAATAATTTATATTCGTGAATATAATATAATTATGGTACAAACAGCTTATAAAAGAAACTAGAGTTTTAATTGTATTAGGCTATGCTTTTTTATATTTAAATGCTAGGACGTAACTTGGCTATTATTTTTCTCATTGGAAAGCAACTAGATTTACTCAACGCAAGTTAGTACAGCTTATACTTAACCTTCTAATTTATACCTTGGCTCAATACCATCATGTTTTAAAGACGCCGCTTACACCAGAGACGCTATCAATAATAAATATGTTAATAACGTTTTCGTATTCATTCGACGGTACTGCATAAAACATCCCGTAACCGAGACCTTACGCATAAAATAAATTATTGTTGGAAATCCGAGCCCGACCGATGTATCTGTGATGCTATCGCCCGCCCAGCGCCGGTTATGTCATTATTAAACTAGACCGTACGTACGGATCCACTGACGCTAAAAAATACGTGACCGTTTTACACAATGTTACCGAGTTGAAAAATAGCCCTCCACAAATTTAAGAACGCCAGTGATGGGCTCGCATATTTATGATAATGAAAGCTCGCGCAAGGCGCATTGGATTTGCCCACCGATTGGCGAGCGTGAAGTTTTTCTTTAATACTATAACAACAGAGTGATGCTACTGCTGTTGATGTTTGCATGCACGCTAATATGATTTTTGCATGATTGTATGTTATTGTATCTTTTCGTAGATACAAGCAAGTAAAATTGAACAAAATAACGAACCGTCTTTTCTTAAAGTCAATAAGGTAAGGTAGATTATTAAATTAAAAATACATTGACATTACAATTGTTTATGCCTCGTTTTATATTTCAACATCTATTGCAGCGCCTCCTAAAGAAGTGTGGCAATAAAATCTAAATATAAACATCCTTATTAAACTTTTTTATTTACAATGGGATTATTTATTCTACAAATATGTACAAGTAGGTCTATACAAAAAAATACAGATTAAACAGCTAGCTATCAATATACCGTTGTATCGATCATAAAAATACGATCTATAGATAGCTCAACTGATCCAAATCACTACCAGGCGAAATCGTTTCCAAAATACTGGCTGCATTGCCACGCCGAATAGCAATGCAAATTCGTTGAAACCTGGCCTCTATTCCTTAATATTTCTTAGTATTCTATTAAACTAGATATTAAATATAAAAGGGGAATAAAGTCGACTCATAGAATCTGTTTAACGTAACAAGGGTCGGTATTCCAGAACGAATTTCAAACGGAATCTATTCGTAGACTCCAGCATACACTTTTTGACAGTTTTCAATGGAAATATGTCGAAAAACCAAATACTATGCCTAAGACGCAGTGTTAGAGTATATACAGAATCAATTGGATTTCAAAATATGTATTAAAAAATCACAATTATACTAGTCTATCTTGCACATTTATTTCCAACCTAATTTACTACTATCATCGTAGACACATTTTTAGTGAAAAATACGTTAATAACCATGATAAATACGAGTAGTATGATTTATCCGGGACCACGCGAGCAAAGCCGTGGGTTGATATTTATTAAGTCCCTTAAATGACACTTGTTTCGTGAAACGGACTCTACGATTGGGATAAAACATCAATAAAATACGATTAGGATAAAACATAAAAAAAAGCTTTTTCCCGCACTAAAAATTATAAAAAATATTTCCACTGTGAATAGTTTTCCTGGCTTTATCATCAGACACTCGTTACCAAGCCTAATCTATCGGACTCGTCAAAACTAATCATATGAGCCCAAACTCAAGGAGTTTACTAGTAGTCACTGAAGAGTGCCACTATCCACCTCCTCGCTCCATCATCAGACCCTCGACACCAAGTGCAATCTATTATACTCTTAATAACAAATCATATAATATCAAACTCAAGGGGTTTACTAGAAGCCACTGAAGAGTTCCACTACCCAACTCCTGGTTCAACCCTCAGATCAGCTTCAAGATACCAAATTATACCTCTAGTAATTGTCATCCGAACTATTTAGGCGTACAAAGTTTCATTTCGATACGACATTTATAAGTAAGTTGACTTCCAAGATTTGATTACATTGTTGGTTAGTTAGTTACAAAAAGAGCTAATATAAGCGTGTTAAAAAATTCCAGCTTATATTGCCCCAACGTGAGAAGGTACTAAGTACATCCTACTTTTCACATGATTTAGAGTAAAATGGGTAATAATCCAAGTCCTGAAAAAAAACATTTTCGTTGTGTTTTTTTTAGCGCCTGAATGCAAGATGACATGCTCACTAAAGTAGTCATCATGATTATTCTGCATAAAGTACGGGTACTTTACCCAAATGCAGTTTACACGCTAAATCCATTAGGCTTACGCTCGCTCTCTACTTTGTCCCTTTGAAAAATAAAGCTAGGTGCATGCTAAGTAAGGTAATAGTTTGTACCGTATTTCCAGGGGCAATATACCAAGGTCTTCTATTAACTATTTAGGCCTTTTATTAAAACCTTACTCGCTTGCAAAAATTACGTTTACAGGCCTGTGCAAACTAGCGCGGTCACGGCGTCGTCGCCGTCGGTGCTTAAATTGATGCGAACTTTGACACCACATGACAACCTTATGTCTTCGATCGCCACCGCCACCGCCACCAGGTCAATTTGACCGGGCCTTAAGTGACAGTTTTTTTATGGAAACTTGTCATCCTACAAATATTATAAACGAAAGTTTGTGAGGATGGATGTTTATTACTGTTTCACGCAAGGATTTCGATGAAACTTTACAGTAATATAGCTACTAGCTTTTGTCCACGGCTTCACTCGCGTAGTACCTGGATAAAAAGTAGCCTATGTGTTATTCTGATGTATAAGCTATATTACTATAAAGTTTCATCAAAATCCATTCAGTAGTTTTTGCGTGAAAGAGTAACAAACATCCATCCTCACAAACTTTCACGTTTATAATATTAGTAAGATAAGATATTTCGGAACAACACATAGGCTACTTTTTATCCGAATACCACGCGGGTGAATCCCGAAGTAGTGAGGCATAAACTTAGGAACGGGTCTAGTACTGTATGTTTGCATTTTAGCCCTCTGCTCGGTGAATAAGACTCACGTTGCTATAACTTAAAGGGCTAATTACAATATATAATAGTAGAGCTTGTTACATTTAATAAGTAATAATAGCATTTAATAATACACCTACTTTAATAACAGATTAAAAACAATTAAACACATCCTATTAATATTATATATGTGAAATTTTGTGAGAATGGATGTTTGTTACTCTTTTACGCAAAAAAAAACTACTGAACGGATTTTGATGAAACTTTACAATAATATAGCTTTTGATTATATGGATTCTGATGAAACTTAGTAACCTAGTATCCGGGTACCATGCGGGCGAAGCCGTGTGCAGAGACTAGTTATACATAATATTGAACTAGAAAAGAAAGACAGTACCTGTAGTAATCTACTATCTACCTCTACTAGTATCTTTTGCTAGAACCGGTATAACTATATTTTACTAAGTTTTGACTTAGTAGGTCATCACGAAGTGGAATATTTCTGTTGCATTGCGTTCTCAAGACATGTTTAAAACAAAACATTCTGAAAACTTTGGTTTGTATAAACTTTCCAACGTAATGAAATATTGAGACGGACAATATTGCGGATAAATAATAAATAAATAATAATAAATAATGCTGGGCATTTTCACACAGCATCATCTAGCCCCAAAGTAAGCAGAGCTTATGTTATGGGAACTAAATGACTGACTAATATATTACTTTATATTTTTTTTTTGTAAATACATACATATTATACATAGAAAACACCCAGACCCGAGATATGTTTGCAGATCATACAAACATTTGTCCCTCGATGAGAATTAAACCCGTAACCTTCTGCGTCTCAGGCGGACCTTCGCCCACTGCGCCACAGAGGTCGTCAGAGGTCGGATGGCAAGTCAGATACGGGAATAGTATTGGTATAATAAAAGGACGAATTTAAATCAGTTATTTCGGTTCATCACGTGATACTAGTTTTTAGAGATACCTTAATTACTCGTATCTAATTACCTAATTATGCCTAATATCGGTCTTTATATACCACATGAATACCATGGACGAAAGCGTTCAGTTGAAAATGTAACTAACGTTCAAATATTTAAATACTTGCTGAGCATCGCTTTAACTATAAGTACCATAAAAGCAAATAATGGTTCGGAATAAAATAAGTGCATACTTTCAAACATAACACCGAACATTTACAATAAATGAAGACCAAATCGACGAAATGCGTCAGTTCCCGTCTGGTGCACCTTCTCACGCCATCGTATAATTGACTTAAATATCTCCGAGGAATAAATGTGGAATGCCAGTCAATCTGCCTGCTCACATATTAAACGCGAACCGTGATTGGCACCGCTACATTAAGCTCGCATTATTACATTCCCGTCACGTCCTATGTGCGCTTTTATCAAATAAATGTGTACGAAACATTCGGGGTGTTACACGATTCCAACAATTAAGGTTTCATTTGATACGGATATTTTTGGCAGGAGTTATCCCTTCAATACGACCTTTGCTTCGACGACCTTTGTAAGTACCTATCTATTTTATGCTACCTGATTGCTTTCTAAAAGATTAGCATGGGGTGATAGAGGCCTCATCATTAGTATCAGCTAAAATGTTGAACATATGCCTCGACGAACTGTAAAGCTACCACCACTTCGACTGAAAACAAAATTCGAAGGCAAAGGCCATCAGTTACTGTTCCAATATCCAAGATGAGGCGATGGGCTTGCAACCTTGTATCGGCGATCAAATTAAATATTTGATCGCCAAATTAATGTCAAATGAAATATTTGGAATTTGCCCGTACTTTTTATCCTCACGAATAAACGTATTGAGCATGTATCTGAGGATGTCCATTATGGGAATGAGCGTGTTTGTTTTAGTTTATAATAGTTTAAACGTTTTTTATAGTGGTGGACAAAATATCATGCAAACTGCTAGCGTATTAAAATTCAAAATAAATAAAATATTGAAATAACCAACTGTGGGGTCTAAAGCGGATAAAACAGTTAATTCGTAAACTTCACGTTACTTCGTTACGCTCGCTGGCACAGAGCTGAAACGTTAATTAAAACACTTTACCCAACTTTTAGTACTGAATTTTGCAATCAAGTTAATAGCTCAATCAAAGATCACAACAACCCTATCACAATAAATACTAGAACTGTAACTGCTTAAACCAAACCAGTTGGTTTTGAAAACTGGAATTGTATTAGGTCTCAACAGCAATAACTATACCTTTAATCTAATTTTGTTTGTACGTCCCTTTAATAAAATACTATTATATACCATATTAATAAAATATTAATACCATATTACTAAATGTAATGACATCAAAGTAGCAATTTATATATCCGAATAGAAAAATCCATTGATCCCAGTTGTCCACTGGGTTCGAACCCACAACCTTGGGATCGAAAAGCGGGGTACTATCAACACGGTTCATTTTAACAATCTAGCTTTCGGTTTTTGTTATTTAACCACAAAACTATTGACCAAAATCAATAGTTTTGATTTATTCAATGATTTAAAATTCTTAAAAAACAAAAGACCTTAATTCCTGACGGTAATTTAATTAATTTATTTATTATTATCATCCAAAAAACGTGAATCCTTTAATGGCCGTACCGGGCTGTAGATTGTAAATAATGAATTAAAATAAAATGAAATATATTGTTTAACCGGAATTTTATAGAAAAGATTGTCGAAATGAGTTGAAACTTCACTGATTCGTGAAAAAAATTGTTTTACGATATGAATTCAGCCAATACTTGGTAATTCAGGCACCCATGAAATAAGGTCAGGCAGTCCAATTTAGGGACTTTTGTTTAGGGCTTGGTGTGAGTTACGAATACGTATAAGTTGGAGCTGTAACGACTAATTAGCACGATTACTCCCATTCGTTCTGGCAAGGCTCCGGCGCTTGTTAACTTGTGATTCGTAGCACAGTTTCAGAAACTAATTACGGTTGTTTGATGAGAATATATAAGAAATAGAATACACATTCATATTGCAAATCTCTGGACTCTCGTGCCTGAGCAGTTGCAGCTATTGATCGTTTAGTTAAAAGTAACTAATAACCTACTAATATTCTAAATGTGAAAACTAGATGTTTTTATATTTGTTGCTCCCAGAACGGCTAAACTGATTTGAATATAATTCGGAACAAGTTTGTAACCTTGAATAACACCGGCTAGTTTTCATCCGGTGATCACGCAGGTGAAGTTATGGGCTTATGCTTATATTCAATATATTCAAATGATACAAGCATCGTCAGAACGAGAAAGCGTTGGACCGATGACATGTGAAAGCCGGTGGATGGAGGTAGCCCAAAATTTTTCGTCGTGGCCCGCTTTAGAAAAGACATCTGTCGACGAGTGGACTTTTATAGTTGATAATGATGGTGATGACTTAAAATGATACAAATTCAGATAAAACACAAAGAAAGTGGTTGCATAGTTGATGCGTTTGAGAGTAATATCATGATCGCATACGCACAAGTTGCACAATCGCAATACCTACTAACCGGCAGTATTGTGTCTCTACCACTTTTTAATATAACGCTCTGGCAGTAGTAATACGAGCCATTATATTACTGCAGCCACCATTCTCTATTTGTACTCGCTGAAGCTTACAACACTGGTCAAGCTTATAGTGATGCGGCAAGGGCGGTTGTCTATCGATACTTTTTCATCGTAAAATACATGACGATAGACGGTAAAAATACTTTTTGACGTGTGAACACCCCCATACTGAACTTAACTCACGATCTTGCCGCTGCGAGTGGGGCGGGCTCAGTGCGAAATTCGTTTGACTCAAATCAGTGAGATTTCACTGTAAACAACTAAAGGGCACTAGATGAGGAGTCACAAAAGTTTGTTTTATGTTATTACGAGACAAACAGGCATACAGCCCACCTGATTGAAATCGGTCACCGTCACTTATAGACATCTGCAATACCTGGGGCATTGCTGATGAGTTGCCTACTCTGAAGGACTTTTTTTATTTTTTTTAACCGGGTCATTTTTATCCGTTATACCTCAGAAAGCCGTTATACCTCATTTCACAGTTTACATGTACGTGGAAGAGAAGCTCTCGTTAAGCGGGTAGTACGAGAGAGCCCCGTATCAATCAAGTACTACTTATTATGAAACTTTTTCTTAGTATAAGACTAATTTGACTCCTTCATACTTAGCTATTTTCTGCTCATTACCTTTTCATACTGAAAGGCTGATATAAACCAGGTACCCAAAAACACAACTCTTATTTTACAATATAACAAAAAATGTGCAACTTTAAATTAAAAAATATCGACAAGTCTACGCCCAGCAGAGGCGTTTCAGCTGTCTTTAATAAATTGCGATATTTTTCTGTCGTAATAGCAGCTAGTGGCAGCTAACTTCCACATTATTCCCACAATTATTGCGATGACTTTGTCTACCGTTTTGTAAATAAATTTATTGCTTTGAATGAAAACAAGACCGGTAATTACTAGAGAGTTCATGAAACTAATAAATGAGTGTTCAGACTAGCTTTTATGACTAGAATTAACTTTCGGCTTTGCTCACAGGGGATTGACTATGCTTCAAAAACGTCTCAGAGTATCAATTTTTGAACTCATCGCTGATCTTCAAATCATTCATGACAAACACATTGCCGATGATCTTGAGATAACTATTTATAAAAAAGTAGCATTTTTAATGACATATAGTTTTGTTCCATCACACGCAGGTTATGCCAATAAAATGTATACTAAACACCGGTTTATATTATCAGTAACGTATATCAGACTTTGTGACAGTAAAATTAAAATATTAAACAGTTGGTTTCAATAAGCGTAAGTATTTGAGTCACATGGCAATTTTATATGGGCTTGCGAGAACGTTTTCTTAATTTAGATAATGATTAATAATAAAAATAATAATGCTGGACATTTCACATCATCTACCCCACGTAAGCAGAGCTTGTGTTATGGGAACTACATGACTGTTATATAAAAAAATGTATAAAATAAATAAAAATAAATAATGCTGGGTATTTTGCACACAGCATTATCTAGTCCCAAACTAAGCAGAGCTTGTATTTTGGGAACTACATGACTGATATACTACTTATATTTTTTTTTATAAATATATACATTTGTACCGCGGCGAGAATCGAACCTGCAACCTTATGCGTCTCAGGAAGGCCACTGCGAATATACTTATGAAATGTACATCATACTTGTTTTCATCATTTTTAAGTTCATAGCCAGTCTGAATAGTTGTTTCCTGAAAAAGTGAGTCTGCCAGTGTTCATCGGTGATTGAATTCAATAAAACATGGCTCCATTTTTCTTACCTACTAGTTTCGGTTCAGTGCATTCAAATACGTACTACCTTCTAAATGGGCACGAGATAAATTTTATTTCTAAAAGATCTGCTAACAAGCTCTACAAGACTTACTAGAAAATATAGTCTTTTGAGCATAAATTGTATTTTCATTTAATTTTGTAGAGTTTATTTTTGCGATTTGCTTCACCTGACGTAATAATTTATTTACTCGTATTGTTTATGCTATGAACCGAAACGCACAGCGCTTCACACTTTTTAAAAAGATAATTTCCAAATAAAATATTTTTTTATGCAACTTTGGCGGTTATTTTGGAAGTGTTTCGAAGACATTGTTGCATTTTTTTATGAAAGTTTTGAAATAGTTTTTATTTAAATCAATGTATTAATGCGTAGCATGCGTAGTGCGTGTGTTGCTATGGGTCCCTCATTTTTGGAACAAAGCAAAGCTAAGGCCACGTACGAAACCTCTGCGTGCGTCATGCCTGATTGACAACTCTAATTACAAGATGGTAGTGATCTGGATTAGCTGACTTATCTGTAAATCGTTTGTAACGGTCATTAGCTATATATCTACTTATATAGTTGTATGAATAAAAAAAAAATAAAAATTAAATACTTATTGTACACCAAAAGGTATCAAAATAAACATACACTAAATATAGTTATATTTAGTGTATGTTATAAGGTTGTACCTAGTTAAAAAGTTATTTCAACCCCATCGCAACCAACTGCATTCAAAGCCTCACACGGCACTTCTTACATAATTTGGAAATTGATGTTACAATTTTACGTTTACTCTCACTCTCCTATTTGCTCCTCAAATGTCAGACGGTTAGGAAACGCTAAACCGAAGCTATGCTATAAGCAGTGGCTAAGCGATGCTTATAAAATGTACAGAGCAATTATTTTCCTTGCCTCTCAATATTACTATAATAATAATAAATAGCCAGCAGAATACATTTTAACCCCAAACTAGGACTCCCTATCACCATCTTTCTGTGTGCCAAAGAGCCGCAGCTCGTATTTCAAGACACGACATGGAAAAGAGAGACCATCGCGATCACTCTCCCTGATGAAGACTTGGAATGAGTCGAAACTTAGTCGGTGCCTTACCTATAGTACGGTACGTGAATCGTCTATTACAGTTATAATAATCAAAATGATAGCTTTTGGAATAAAAAGATTCACTGTGTCGTGGGTATCAGCAACTACGAGAATAAGATTTGTTATTATGTTATTGGTTTAAGGTGTACAATAAAGTATTTTAATTCATTCATTCATTCATTCAACTACGAGTACACCATACCATTTTTTTCTGGGTGTACCACAACACCCAGAAACAAATGTCTGCAGAAGATGCAAATTTTTGTTCCGCAGCGGGACTCGAACCCTCTCCTCGATCAACCTCTTGTTTTGTAACTGGCTGCTACGTTTTTTGCTGTGGAGACCACCCACTACGAATAATAACCATCCCATCATAACTAAGTAGTCATTTGGTAGGTACCTCCCTAATAGACAGCAGATACTAATGAATGCGTGTTTGATTACCTATATTCATGAATATGCTAAACAATTTACTATATCTAATGAGCAAATGTTTATCATGGCAATTACTTTGAATTACATTACCGTTTAGTTTATTTCAATTTAGACCTAACAATAAGCACTAAAAGTTCACTGGACGAAAGTGCGATTCAGGTAAAAATTTACAAAACGATTACGGGACACTTGACATTGAGAAACCTAGCTCATTCCATATTTTAAGAAGACTAAGAGTCTCAGGTGATAGGTGTCCCGTAAATATTTAATAAAATGAGAATCGCTCAAGTCTGTTTAATTATGATGAAGGCAAGGTACTTATTTCTAATTGAACATTGCGCAAATAAATAAAAAAATAGATGTTTCTAAAAGGCCTGCGCTAGGTAAAAGGCCTCCCTCAGTTTATGCCATCCACCACAATCCTGCGCTAGTCTAAATCATCTACGGCCCGCGACGTTGACTATATCGTCTGCGCATCTCGCTGCCGGACGTCCAACGTTTCTATAACCACTCCTCGGCCACCATTCAGCCTATACCCAGCAGTGGGTAAAGTTGGACTATGGATGATGATGAAGATGAAGGTAAGTCATCATAAACATCATCAGCGCGATGTGGTGGCATTTAACCTGCGGGTAAAAGGTTGTCAAAGTTTGCGTCAGTATGAACGCTCCTTACAAATGCTACTGCAGTATCTGATCGCCATCGCTATCTAACTATTTATTTTTCATTGATCATTAGGCCCTAATGATTAGGCTATAGATTTAATTGAATCTGTATTCTGCCGTACCCCTCGATGAAATTATGAATAACCGATTATTAAATCTCATTTTTCATAAAAGTGGCAATGCCCAGCAGTGAGTTGATATGGGCTGATAATGATGATGGTTTAGTATAATAAAATCCCATGGTAGAAAAGAAATTAAAAGAAATATCATTATTTTCAGTTTCTGTTTTCGTAGATAGTATTTTATTCTATGCATCAACATTAGTCCGGAAGACAATGAAGTCTGTAGTTTCAACGGCAAATTGCAATTACCGTTATTACCGCAATTTCGAGGCGCCTCGACGCCGAGCCCGGGGACATTATACGTAAGAAGCAGGCTACAGGTTCTTCCAGCACTTGCCGGTATAAACGACCAATAAATAATGCTGGTCAATCTTCACACATCATCAAACTAAGCGAAAACTAAGCGGAGTTTTTATTATGGGAACTACATGACTGATATACTACTTATATATTTTTTTTGTTTGTAAATACAAACATACTATGCATAGAAAACACCCAGACCCGAGAATAATATGTGCAGACCTTACAAGCATTTGTCCCGCGGCGGTAATCGAGCCCAAAACCTTCTGCGTCTCAAGCGGGCTTTCACCCACTGCACTAGAAGTCGCCACGAATGGATAAAGTTTAGTACCTTATTATGCTAGTGCAGAATTATAGACATATTAGACTTTTCCACTTTGCTTTTATAGCAGCCCGTTGCCTGTCTCAGGCTGATGCGTTCATCAACGATTCCTTTGGTGTTGCAATAGGTGATGGAAACTGCGTACTATCAGGTAGGCCATATGTCTGGTAGCCGTAGTGCTTAACATCTGAGGCGCCTCCAAAACTCTGCATTTAGTTTTATCAAAAACTAACTTCTGCCCACGGCTTCGCAGCTATATTACTGTAAAGTTTCATCAAAATCCGTTCAGTAGTTTTTGCGGGAAAGAGTAACAAACATCTATCCTCACAAATTTTCGCATTTATAATATTAGTAAGATTAAACAAAAATAATTAGGAGTCGCAACGATAATGCAAAATCATCGATTTTATAGTAATTATCTCTAAAATTGGTGAGTGCCGGAACCGAAGTGTGACAATTTATATTTTAATTTAGTACCTACCATAAAATAATAAATATTTTATTTTTGTTTATAAATGTTACTACAGTACCTAATGATATTATGTGAGAAAATAAAATCAACCTACCACTGCTGCCTTTTCGCTGGAGACATTTGAGAATCGCAGATAATTTTACAATGTCGTTTAGTTTGTTTTTCATAGTGTAATGTTTGATGGTTTTTTTTTGTTTTTACTCATACTGGGATTCTGTTTTCAACGTGAATTTAATACTATGCTATGATCTTGATATAGTTACCATTTACAATTTAAAACATCCTGTATAGTGCACGCTCACTTTTATGCAGATGCCTTTTAGCGCAGTTGAAAAATGAGGTTCTTATTTGGAATGCGCCTGTATTTTTGCTTATTTTGTTCGTGCTAGCCTTTGGTGTGCTATCGTTTACGAGTAGAGCTTGTAAAAATTGTTTTCAAGAGATTGCAGACTAGGTTAGAAATTATCAATGTTATGCGTTTTATCACTTAAAAAACTGAAACGATTTGGATGAAAAAAAAACATATCTCATAAAAAGACCATGAGTCATAAAGTCAGTAAAGACACTAATTTTACATCCTGGTACTTAGAGGAGTGAAGCTGGTCAGAAGCGATTAATACTATTATAAACGCGAAAGTTTGTGAGGATGGATGTTTGTTACTCTTTCACGCAAAAACTATTGAACGGATTTTGATGAAGTTTTACAGTAATATAGCTTATACATCAGAATAACACATAGGCTACTTTTAATTCGGGTCAATACAAAAATATGAAAAATGACAGGTTCATTATACATATTTACGTAGAATTCTTTCATCCTCTGATATTTTAAACTGACAGTACATTTCGTGATTTAAAAAAAAACTTCGTTAGATTTACATAATATCCCAAAAATTCAACAACGGCGAGACTCGATCCCGCGATTAAATTAATAATTAATTAACACCGAGTGTGAGAGGACAGTAAAAAAAAATATGTTCATTCAAAACTTCGTTCGTTCAACTTATACCAGAATGGGGTATTTTGCCCCGCTGTCCTTTATTTAAGCAACAGTAATGGGTGAATCCTCCTCGGATTATGCAAATCAGGATGTGTGAAAGATCCCGGCGATAAGCCCACCTTGTGGCACAAGTGTTTGTTATAATTAAATCTTACAAATCCATGAAATAACGCTGTACGCTAGCAGAGTAATGGGTAAAGTTTCATTGCGAGCTTTTATCTGATTTATTTTTATTGTATAAAACCCCGTTTATGCGCCATTTTATAACCATGCAGTAGTTAGGTACGATCAAGCGTGTATGTTTAATACGGGGCGCTTGCTTAGCTTATTTTTTTTTTATAAGATTAAGGTTATAGCCTTTGCCCACGGTTTTTTCCGCGCGATACTTGGATGAAAGGTAACCTTTGTGCTATTCTAGGATGCGAATTATACCTGGTCGGCCACCCTTGATGCTCGATTCCATCGCAATTTGGGATTAGAATCGAGTTCGTGCAATTTGGTACTTTTTAATGCTTTTTACTAGCGCACGATTAGAATTCGTATTTGGTGGATTTTTGTGGAAATAAATGAAATCTAATAAGTTACACTTCACTTCACTTCTTCATTATGAGTTTTGTAACTATTTGTCACAATTCTGCCAATGTCCGTTTCATTGAATAAGCTATTTATTGGTAGTACTTTTGACGCGATTACGACGTTGATATTAGAGTTTTATTAATAAATAATGAAAATAATAAATAAATAATGCTAGACATTTTTCACACAGCATCATCTAGCCCAAACTAAGGATAAGCTTGTATTATGGGAACTACATGTCTGATATACTAGTAATATAAATTTTTTTTGTGAATACATACATATTATATACATAAACACCCAGACCCGAGACAAATATTTACAGATGATACACACACCTGTCTCACGGCGGGAATCAAACCCGCAACATTCTGCGTCTCAGGCGGGCCTTCGTCCATTGAGCCACAGAGGTCGTCAAAAGAGATTGTAGTAGATAGAGTTTGCGATTGAATGACACAGGCCAGTTTTTAAAAAAAAGAACGAACCTGGATTGTTTTTGAATTGAATTGAGATTGTATTGCTTGTCAAGGGTTGCTGTTCCAAATTTCATCATAATCGGTTCAGCTGTAATGGAGATTATTAACAATAATCACTCAAGCATCATTGTTGGATTATTGTTAATTTTAGGTTACACAGAGTGATTGTGTACGCACTTAATATAGACACCGAAAACCAACCTGTGTGAATCCAAGCCTTACAATTATTACTGATTTATATATAGCTTCTTATTGATTATGATTTGTAAATGCTTGATTTTTTATTAAAAACTATTATCGTTATTATTTATTATGACAGCTCAGTATAGGGAACTCCTAAGATATATGTTTCGTAGGGAAATAACATTTTTATGTTTTTTAGGGTTCCGTACCTAATAAGGAAAATCTGAACCCTTATGGGATCACTTCGTTGTCCGTGCGTCAGTCTGTCTGTCAATTCCCTTTTTCTCAGGAACGCGTGGAGGTATCAAGTTGAAGTTAATATCAAATACGTCCTACAGTCCCTTGGATCTCTAAAAAAAATCAAGTTTCTAATCAACGGAATACAGCCATTTATGCGACATATTTTGGTACTCGCAAATAAATGAAAAACTATAGGGTACTTTCCGTTTACCTAGAACCATGAAATTTGGCAAGACGCAATGTCTCACAGCACAAGTAAAAGAAAAATTGCGAAAATCGGTAATTTGTAGTTTTATCACATTATTTTTTTTGTGATTAAAATATTATATTTGCAATTGGAGAATTGACCATAACGTATTCGATATACGTTTTTTCAACTACAAAGTTAATTTTGTTTTTCAATCCGACTTATCTTTTCGTTAGAGCAATGCTTGAGACTCGGTTTCTTTTTACGAATACACATTTTTTCTTATATATTTATAAATAACTAGCTACTGCACACGGCTTCGCCCGTACGGTACTCGGTTAAAAAGTAGCCGATGAAATGTAGCGTTCGTAAGAAACCGTTCGACCGTTTCATCGACAACTTGCGTTGCAAAATTGTTCTCCACGAAAAACCATTTTATTTATACAGGATAATATATAACTTAGGTCCACCCTGAAAGTTCATTCTAAATATTAATGTAAGAATTTTTGAAATCGGATGAGAAGTTTCGGAGATTACCCTCTACATAACTTAAAAACTTTACCTCTTTATAATATTAGTAAACTAGCTTCCGCCCACGGCTTCGCCCGCGTGGTACCCAGATAAAAAGTAGCCGTACCCAGTAAAAGTGTGTTATTCTGATGTATAAGCTATATTAATGTTAAGTTTCATCAAAATCCGTTCAGTAGTTTTGCGTGAAAAAGTAACAAACATCCATCCTCACAAACTTTCACGCTTATAATAGTAGTAAGATAGTAGGTAGGATAATTAAATTGTAATGAACCAAATAGAGGCTAGATTCATCAGTGCTCTCGTAAAATCCCATATCACTATCTCAAAGCTCATTGTACTACCTTACTCTCCAAATGCAGGGGCTTTTGAATAATGTGGAGGGATAGACGGCAATTCAGCAAGCTCGCCTAGTGCCGATTACTGGATGATAAATATCTTTTGATTCTAGCCTGGGCATGCCTATTAACCTTCTTTATATAGCTGGTCTCTAAAACCCCCAATTGTTGTCTGAAAGATATCGTTTCAAAGATATAAGAATGTCTATTTTACTTTTAATGAGTTTTTACCCATATCTAGTCATAACTTCACTGGGATTTCCTGTGTAGTGAGTATCAGAAACTACAAATTCCGTGTTACCACAACACCTGGACCGGTACAAATATCTGCAGAACATTGATTTTTGGGATAAAATCATCGTGAATCTCACAAAAGTATGACAGATCTCTGGCATTTATACGCCTACAGGGGGAAATACTGATAAAAATCATGAAGTTAATTACTTCCAAGAGATTTATAAGGAACAGAGGAGATGCTACTGTAAATTTCGTAATTTTCCTAGATAAAATTAAGGATTGAAACAGAATTTCATTTTAAATAAGAAATATTTATTTTTAATTGGTTGGTATTTTGTTTGATGATGTTTTTCTAAGCAGTATTTTTTCAGCGAAAAAAAACAGGCGTTTTTAAAGTTTGTTGAATTGTATCTTGTAGATATTGTAACCATTTTCAACGAACGTTGATAGAACGTTTATTTGCCGTAGAGGTGACACTGCACCGAACTTCCAATAAACTATGATATTATAGAACCCTATTCTTTCAGGTTTTCTTAGAGTCAGTTTAGTCTACTAAGAACTATGCTTATTGCGTTTTTTTTATTAAAAATACGAAGTGTCCGTACGAGGGTAGAACGACCACTAAAACGTTATGGTAACTGCGGTGACATTTGCAAGAATATACCTAACTTACAAAATTCGTAATCCTGTACGCAGCCACCCTTTCTTCGGTTGCCGATAAAGTATTACCTACACACAATGAATTAGGGATTATTCCGGACCTTTGTTGATATTGTTTAACGTTATGCTTCTACGGTTTTTTATTTGAAGTCGGTTTAGTGGTTTTTATTTTTCTGTCAACAATTATGTTTTAGTACAATAAGGTTTCAGAAGCGTGTACTCTTTACGCTAAGTTTTATCATGTCTTTTGTAATATAAGGCAAAGAAAAATTCAAAAGGAATTTAATTTACAGTTTCCTTTAGGATGCAGTGCCCTCAGTAACCAGTTCCCGCGATATTATAACTTTACATTCCGTATAAAAACGCCAACAAAAAGTTCATAAAAATTCAGTCAAGAGGGGTTGTCCTTTTTTTGGTCGTCTTTCGGCGGCCCGTTGTAAAAAAGTCCTGAATGAAACTTGTTTGAAGAAGTCGATTTAAGTTTTAAAAATATGAGACCGTACTCAGCATAAAGAATATCCGTTTATTTTTTAACATAAATTAGTACAATGATTTAAACATTTGAAATAGAGTTTTCAAATTTACTTAAAATAAGATAGGCCCTCCGCGTCTAATCCAACAGTCCCCATACAACGGTCCCCATAATCCCACAGATTGTATGAGAAAAACAACAACACTGTTCCTGATTAAAAATAAAACCTTTTTCAGAGGCGACAAGTCAAGTTGTGACTTTGTTATTGAAATAAAAAGTTCGAGACGATCATTATTTACATTCAACAAAGCAAGTACGCTTCCATAAAAAAAATGTTCCTAAGCATAAACTGCAAATTATTCGATTCATTTCAAAGGAATTCTACCAAAAGGAGCGCGAGACTAACTCAAAGCTTTTATATCTCGTTTCGAGGCGCCTTATTGTCTTCGGCGGTATATGTATTAAGCTTGCTTTCTCTTGCGTAAATAAATTCTATCGGAGAGAGAAGTGGTGGGAGCAAGTGCAAGGGGGTCTAGGTGTAATGCCTCATGCGAGTGCCGGGACAATGCAAAGTAGATTGAATTGGGAAAAAAGACTCGAATAGAATGGCGGCTTTCCGCACCCGGGAGAACTCGCTCAGAAGGGTTAACAATGAGGGCACTGTCCGTAGATTGTAACACTTTGTCGCGATGGCGCTCTACTTCGTTTTGATGGTAATTTAGGTATATCTTGCGGGCGTTGAAAATTGGCTTTTCTTTCATCGTTTTCTTGAATTGAACTAAATTTTGAACTTACTTTGATTCATCGCTTATAGGCGATAAGACCATCTATTGTTTTTTTAGTTATATTAAGGTATTTTGATTCATTCATTGACAAAAAAACACTTTAGTTTGTTACGGACTACTTTCTAGTGGAAGATTTTTTCCTATCTTAAAGATCCTCCTGGAGTTAACATAATATACCAAATAGTTTTAACGGTCCCATAAAACTTAAGAGACAATCTGCTTTGTTAGATTGCACTAAGGCAGTTCTTATAACATATTTTCGTTTGATGCCTTTAAATATTATTATGCACTTTAAAATAGTTTTGCTCAATTAGTTTGAAGACTTATTTTGTTTGAAAGAATGAAATATTATCACAAGAAATAATAGTATTTGCTAAAGCTTAAGCTTGAAAGTTATACCTATTTAACAGAATATCATCAGATATTCCAGTAGTAGGTGAGTAGATGTGTATTATTAAACGTACAATCTCAAATACGTAGATGCAATATGATACAATCTTGTGGTTAATGTTCGTGCATAATACCTATCACTAAGTACGTTTGCTAACCTAGATCATTACGAACTTGTGTTCTATAGGTTCACTTGGTCACGATTATTCATCGAAGAACCCCGTATCGAGTAGGTCAGGTTTGAAGCCAGGGTTTAAATTTCTTGTGATTTTATCGGAAAGGAGCTTGAGAAAGAAAACAGTTTACGTAAGGTTTGCCTGTGATCTCTATTATCCCTGGTTCCAGTTTTTCTATTCATATCATAATCATTTTAAATTTTATTACATTAGATAAGTAAATTTCATATTTTAGGTCTCTGAAGAAAAAATAATAACAGATTTTATGAAATAATATTTGGTACCTATCTGCATATTTTTTTACGTACCATCTAATTGAAGTTACACTATCTACTTACTCGTAGTTCTATGAGTATACAAAATAATATTATATCTCATAATATCACGGTAGTAAAAATGTTTAAATACGAAAAATAACTCTTGCTATTTCTACAATTTAAACTGTATCAGCTTGAAGCTGTATCCAATATTCTGGGTGTGTGTTGATAGGGTAAGAAGCATGAAAATTGAAATTCGGCTAAAATGAAAATTTAATTTTCACCCTTGAGAAATAAGATGAAAATGTTAGGAAGCCCCGTTTATTTGTGTATGTATTTGTACACAATATTACAAAGAAAACTGAAATTATAACGTTTCAAGAAGATCTTAAATTATTTTCATAAATTTGGCCTGTATTTTTTGGTGAGCAATAATGAGTAAAGTATCTATCTAACTATAGATACTTCAACGATATAAAATCTAAGCCTTTTAAAGGTGACTGAATTATCTATAACCAGTGATTCTGAGGCCTTTGTATTATGATAGAAAAATAGATAGAAAATGTACAAGATAAAACAAGTACATTGGTGAACGTAATATATTTTCGTCCAGCTAATTTTGGAACCTTTGATACGGACGACGGATGTAGTCAATCTCTATCATCACTTGTGGATTGAATGCTGGCAATATAAATAAGACCTAAAATTCAGAGATTCGTAACGTATACAGTTCACTAAAACTTATTGTTATTAAAATATTCCTAAAATTAAAAGAATTTTAAAACAACACGGTAAATCGGGCGAATGGCAAATCTCGTAACTAATAAATTGTTTGAGTTCTACTCTTCATAGCGGTTGCTCGGGTTTGCTACAATTTTTACGAAAGAATTCCAATTTACATCCATTCCTACCGAGTTTTTTTTCAAAGTAACTGAAGTGCAAAGCGCTTTTAAGTCCAGAACGAACGTTAAATGCGAACATAAAATATTTAAACATTATGAGGTCTTGATGTACGTAAGGTAGATGAAATTATAACTAATTAGCTTCAGCCCACGGCTTCGCCCGCGTAGTACCCGGATAAAAAGTAGCCTATGTATTATTCTGATGTGTAAGCTATATTACTGTGGGTAAAGTTTCTTCAAAATGTGTTCAGTAGTTTTTGCGTGAAAGAGTAACAAACATCCATTCTCACAAACTTTCACGTTTATAATATTAGTAGGAAGTAGTATATTCGCAGAAGAATAATTATTCAACATTGATATACTAGACCAAACAGTTTATGCTATTAACAGGAAAATAAGAATTTCACGGTTTTTGTAGCAGGCAGAACTGGCTCTGTGAAGAGCTTTGTTCGGAGTTTCACTACGCAATAAAATCCGAAATGAGGAAATCAGTAGAAAACCTAAAGTCGTTGACAAAGCTCTTTAGAATTAGTTGTGGCAATTAGTTAATGGGCAGGCCATACAGATGGCAAAACCAAAAATAATTGGGAACCAATGGATTCTTTTCCACTCGAAAATGAATGTGATTATTAAGACGTGCTCAAAACAGTGAAGGAAAAAATCGTGAGGAAACCGGTATACCCCACAACGATCGATTTGTGTTTTGAAGAAGCGTCAATAGGCTTGCAACTTGTCACGTGGAATGCTAACTTCTTAGAAAACACGGGCATGTGACAAATATAATGTTTAGGCGTGCCTCTGATTACGCTAGCTTCAAAGATATAAACACTGAGTATCTATATGATTATGCCCATCATGGGGAATACAGTCGTGAGCGTGTTTTTTTGTGCTAAAAGATTACTGTCTCTAATGTTGGCACTACTCTACAAAAAATGGATGGTCGAAAATTGGGGAGAATGGTAACCTTAGTAACAAATAATTTAGAACTCACCTTTCCTCTCTCTGCCACCTTCATGTCGGAACACAATGGGCCGATTGAGCTCGCGTCGCCAAAGCACAGTGGGGGGCGGCACCCCAGTCGCGCTGCAAGTTAGCCGAATGCTGCCTCCCTCCTGTGCCGAGCTGCCTTCACTCACACTGTCCACTATGTCCGGTGGTATCACCACTGATAGATGACCCATCTGTAAAATTTACTTTAGTAAATACCACAAGTACTCTTCTGTATACCAATTTCGAATTCTAATTATGTATCGGGGAACCAACATTTGCAGTGACGTCCAACATTAGGGTGTATTCGGCGTTGTACCCAATTGTAATCTGACCCAAACCACCCACTTGAAATAGTGGAGAAAGACTTTGGGTTGATGATAGCAATGTATTCTCGACTCCGTGGGAGCTCCTTTCAGGAGTAAGTCTTCTGTGAAGTGAAACGACCATGGCTACGTATAGACTGATTTATTGAACATGCCTACCCACATAGTTTATGAATAATGGCCTATGTAGTATACTAAACTCCGTATACTATAAATACAACTTTCTAGAGAAAGCATTTAAAAGAAATTGAAAACGTACAGGATAAATAAAATACTTGCTTCAAGTCAAAAGGAACTTATGAAGAATTTCATTATAAAATGTCGCGACAATGTTTTCACACGTCCACTTGAGCTAGCGGAAACCTGGCTTCCAACCATTTTATCATGATTTCATTAGGGAATTGCCTAGCACAGCAATGCGTTTCGTATGAGTCAGAATTACGTTTGTAGTCCCACAATGCGGCGCCGTAACGAAACATAGGATTTACCAAGTAAGCTACATTATAGTCAGCACTTTGCATTCAAAACTATCATCCTTAGTTGGAATGGGAATGCAAAAGCTACCTCTTGAGCCTTGATATATGAATTTGAGTGCAACCGTATACTGAACTATTATTATTACCGTTCAAAACTATTATTAGCCACCATTACGTTGTGCAATGTTGAAACTCTTTATTTATGGAGCCAAGGAGTGTTGCGCGTGTGTAAAGGCACACCCTATCGATATCCTTTTGAACGAAACGTTAATAAAATAAAACATACAGTAATTTTAGAAACGAGACGTAATTTTTATACGTCATAGAAATAAGACGTCAGTAATTAGAAGCCGCGGTGTTAGATGCGATGAATATTTTACAGAAACTGCGCACTGTTCTTGGTGACTCCTTGGCTACTTCCATAAAGCTCTATCAATCTGTCGTTATGTTAGTAAGAATGAAAAGGTGTTTTCTACGACTTACCTGACTTTTCATAGGGTCTGTATTGACTTGGCACATATAAGTGCCTGAATCATTTGCTTGAACGTTGCTGACGTGAAGCTTCCACGTGTTGTGGTTGTTGTAGGTGACGGAGAGCCGAGGGTTCAACGCTACCATGTTGGTGTGAATAGCCAGGATCGCCTTCGAGTCGGACTTTATCCACGCTACCTACGTAAAAAAGTCAAATATCAATTAATTACAAGTTCAAAAGTTTGTTAAGTTTGTTAATTCTACTCATTTACAACTTGTGTTGCAAAATAAGTCGAGTACTTAAAAAAATGTGAAGAACTTCCTTAAATCAACTGTATATTGTGTGCCTGATCACGTTCAATATCTTAGATTTTAGGATATAAAAAAAAACAGATTTTTACCATTTATTTTTTAATGAAAATAACCTTAATATTATAACTTCAATTAGTCACAAATGTTACGTGTTGTGATCTTTTTAGGAAAACATAAAATTTATAGGAGAAACTTTATACCTACTATTACTTATATACTTAGTGCATAATATTATATTTGGTATAACACAAATTAAAACATAATTAGGTACTGTTCTGCAGGATCAAACAAACCATCCTACCTACCCTAACTATTAGACGACAGATATTTGTAAACGAGTGACTAGGACGCTTCTTGTTTTTCTTATTGTACCTCTACACGATTCACCTATGTTCACGCCAAATGAGTCTGCACTGTGATTTTGCACAACAAAATATTATGTTCAAAAAATATACCTACTATAGTGTAAGTTTAATTTATTTTTAGGAAGCGAAAGAACGCATACCTATCTAAAAAACTGAACTATATTTAACTGTGGTTCACCTTTTAAAATAATAATAAGAATGCAATTATTGCCTACAAACAAAATGCTTCGTTTATACAGCGTGTTTCACTTTATACAAATCGCTCGCATTTTCTCGACGTCAAGTTTTACAGTTCGTATTCACAGACAAAACCTAAATGTGACTTAAACGTTGTAGCAAATGTAAAACTAAGAGAACAACACGTGAAATTAGTGGGATGGTTGCATTCAGAAAGAAATCGGGTGCTTTTTAGAATCATTACCGAAAGGTATTCATTCTTAAGCTTGCTGAAAGTAAAAATTGACACTCTTCGATGGAACATTGAAAATTCTCATTTGGGCTTGTATTTCTTTAAGCTTTTATTAAAATCAAAATGTAATTTTCACTTTCTCACATAGAGCAGGCTACGGCCTATAAGTGGGAATTTCCAAAAAAACTAACAATCCCCACCAGGAGGACTACTATTGTGGGGATTTCCAGAAAAATCAAATACATAGATGAGAAACTAAGAACAATGTAGTTCAACCTAAATAAAAAAAACAAGTGAAAAAGTAATATGCGTCCGTGCCAAGTGAAGAATGTGATCATTAAAATGGGGTCCTCGTTTCACCGGCGCTTACCGGTTCGAACATTTATCTATGTACCAATAAACATCCATATATCCTTCACACTTATGTAAGGTAAAGCAAAAAGTAGGGTTTCGTAGCACGTAAACAGGCGCCGCGCGCGAACCTGGTTTTTTTGTCACCGCAGCCTTTCAGTGGAATGCAGGGCATCTCGTCTGCGCCGCTCTCAGGCATTTTTCATGTGACATCTCGCTTTGTTGCGGTTGCAAAATAAATTAGTAACAATTTCATTGTTTGTGAGAATTGTTTCCGTATGCTTCTCGCATTTTGTGGTATAGTGGGCTCTTCTAGCAGTTTACATTTTACTATATCTACCTGAAAACTTAATCAGTTGGCGATACAACATCATAGTTTATTCAGTGCATGGTTCCCACCAAGGAATTATTCAGTGACACCGCTTGTCACTGCGAATACACCTACCCCCACCTCTACCGAGCCATATCCTCACAATCAAATCATTTCAATCTACTCTGGTGCATAATGGACTTCAAAAGCAATTTGAACGTTCTATCATTGGAGGAATATTGTCTTACGTAGGATAATTTGCCTCGTATACACACTGTTATATTTTAGCCAGTGTCTCCATTTTGATATAGATGCAAGTCAGGGGGTTTTTGTTGTGTCAATTATCCCATCGGTAGCTGAAAAGCATCAACAGCCATTGTATAAAGTAAGTGCCTTTTAATATTTGAAAAAGACAAAGGTGACAGTGAGGTGTATTTGCCGATAACAATGCATTGTTGTCCAATTTTTAGCACTTATCGGGAAAATAAGTAAGCAAATGGTCGCAAAATAAATAATGTTCAAATGATTTTGTAAGTGTTATTTTGTGTGTACATTAAAGAATAAAGGATAAACAGTACCTGTTACCCTATTTCCAAAGAAGAAAGATAGATAATTTCAAAAAAGTAATTCGACTGATTTAAAAACAAGTGGATACCAATAAACTTTTTAATACATAAAACGAAGTGCAAAGTTCCGCTTGTACCTTGAGCGTACTGGACTTAAACTTTGATTCCTGGGTTCTTTTGTTACTTTAAATTATTTTGTCAGTATTTTTATCGACGAATGTCATATAAAATAATTATGATCTACAGTTGCATTGTATGGATCAGAGTGGTGATTTTCAATAGATACGAATGGAGAGTGCAGGCGGCTGGAATGCGAATGAATATCTCAAGTTATGAGATTATATAAAATTACGTACGAGTTTATTGAGAAAAGTCTCAAAGTAGCGCCACGGAAAAGTGGAGGAGTAATGGTTAGAGTGGTGTAAGTATATCAACAGGAGGGAAGAATGTAAATATGATTATGAATAAAGAGAATAGGTAGTCCAAAAAAAAGATTGATGGATTATGTGAAGGATTATAAGAAAAAGAGTAGACGACGACTAATATAGGAGAGTGGAATAAGAAAACATTTTGTGCCGACCGCACGTAATGTTGGATAAGGCCAATGAGATAAAATTACTCCACTCCATACAAAATTCTAATCTCTTTTTACTTTCGTCGGTTTGAACCCGGTCATGCATCAATGGATTTTTTCCATTCGGAAAGGAAAACAAAGTGAGAAAACTGGCATACCTGGTGGGCTTGTTCCACATGTACCTAATGCCAAGCGTGGGCTAAATATAATTATTTTGAGTCAAATAAGTGCTCAATGAAACCATAGGTATGTATCAAATAGGCAAGTTCAGCGTAAGATCTTCGGTCGCGCACCGAAGATCTTACGCTGAACTTGCCTATTTGAGCACCGTTCACTTTTGCGTTTATTAGTTGTAGTGTTTCCCGGTCTGTGCGTGTTTCTTAATCATTGCAGTCCAAATCTACGAGACAAGAATGAACCAATGAACCACAACGAGACTAGAGTTAAATAAACATCCACTTACTTGTGCTTTCTATCCAAGTGCACGCATCGATATGAAATGTTCAATAAAAATAATTCACAAAAAAGACACCTGTGTTGGAATATCGGAATAAACCTAATTTTTCAACATGCTATCAAAACGTTTGAAAACCGAAGACTTTATTGTATCAAATTCAGGGCTGTTTTCAGCTTCTATTTTTGTTCAATTTTAGTTACTCGTATGCAGTTGGGTTTGGACAAGTTGCTTTATGTAGCTTGTGTTCAGGGATGCCTACACAGTGTTTACACCTCAGATAAGAAAAGAAGCGAGACAATGGAAGCCGTCAGTAGTTATAATAATTATGGAGTTAATTATCTAAAAATCACAAGGAAACTTTAGGAGTATTTTCCATGATATGCATCAGATCCATACTTAGTATGCAGATCAAACCTGTAAAGATACCAAGTAAGGCAATTCCAAACATTTGGCACATGCCCAAGTGTTGCTACCTAGTAGTTAGCATTCCGTGTTTTAACTTCTTTTCAAACTTTAGGCAGACATATTTCATTAGAGACTAGGGTTAAAATATAATAAAATGATGATTGCCATAAAACAAACAGGGTACTCTGAGCTCTCATGAGCTGTTGAGAAAAGACAAAAATTATCCTCAATCCTTTTGTTATTTTATATGCCGGTGTTTATCGTTTTAACATATTTATAGAATGTTAGGCAGCATAACACCTTTTGTTATCATGTGCGTTATTTTATAGTCTCGTATGTCATGTTCTACTGCACCACAAAACTGCTACTTCCTCAATCAATTCAGGCCTACCACTGCCTGTCACTCACAGACAGGATATACCGCAGTGAAACATAGATCAATATATTTAACCATTAAGCCGGCGTCTACGTAAGAGAATATTGATTTCCAGTGCAATTGATGCGTTTTATTACTGGAAAAATATCATTTTTTTTGCATTCATTTGTTCCGTTTACACTGTAACAGCTTTTGTTGCCGATATCTCCATATTGGCTCGCAACGAAGGGACGCTTCGATGAATCATATCGATGGCTGAAAAGAAAAATCTGAAAGCAACTGAATTCGTTATTAAATCTCAAAAAGATTATTAAAAAAGTCAGCAGGAGAGCGTAAAATCTTATTCTCGTAAATTATTACAAATCTTTAGACCGCAGGTATTCAAGAAATTTTACTAGCCAATGTAATATGTACACTGATAAAATTTTTCGGGAAAACTCACTTTCAGCATTTACGCGATAATAGTCATCAAGAAGATCACTGGCGCAAACACAAAGACATAATATCTTGAGATACTCATTCCAGACGATGTTAACAGTTTTTGGCATGTACGTGTTTCTTATAGTGATTTGAGTTTTTTCACGTGCTTCGTTCATCAGAAAATCTCCTGCTGGAAACTCCTGTACATAGCACCAGCTTCTATGATAAGTCCTCCTCTCTAGCCATATTTAAAGCTCGCGTCAAATTATTCTACTGATTACAAAACTCATAGTTTCGCTTGATCCTGTTTTGAGTTGCGATTGTTGGTATGTATAAGTATTTATATAAATAGGTGTATATAAGTATATATATTTATAAATAGGTTTATATTATTATGTATTTAAATGTAGTATTTTGTTTTATGCATCATTTAAAAAAAACTATCCCACGCATTACACAAATTAAACTCGGTTTTGAGCGATAAGACTATCCACTGTACCTTTAAGTTTAATATGTTATTGTTTATTTTGTTTATCTCATAAGGTGTACAATACACTATTTACATTCATTCATTTTTTACTTGTGTTTTATGATAATTATGACGATAATTTTTAAAACTAAAAAACTATATTAGCCGTGATTTGTGAGCTCGAATGTTTCCCAATATTTCGGCACAGTTGCATGTTGTAACGGTCCGGATAGCTACGTTACTTTATATGACTAATTAAAATATTTGACACTACATTATTAAAATAATTTAGTATAAAGATTTAATAAACGCCACCCAGTATGGATTGCCACCCTGTATTGTAAGAAATCGAATCAGAGCGGGCAGATAGAAAAAATAATGTTTGCTGGATGTTTTATTCTTAACAAAATGTGGGTAGATAGATTCGAGTGAATGCATCGGAAATGCTATAATGTAGCTCAGGATGGTGAGAATAAAGTCGAGAATTGAAATTTACCTTCAGGTGTTATTCGTATCTTGGCTAATCGACTTGTTTACGACTTTGTTCTGGGTATTTTCCATGCGCTGCTCGGTGATAAAAAGTTGTTGACAGCCGATTATAAAAGCTCGGACATTCAATAATCGAGGCTCTTTTATTCTTGAATTTTGGTAAGGCATCACGCTGCCCGATTAGAATATAATTTTTCTTTGCGGATCCCGGGTGATCCTTGGTTTATTTCATTTTGTTTAGTGATTTCGTACCGATTACGGAAATAAAGCAAAGAATTCTAATAATGTGGGAATGACAGTGAAACTGGTTGTGTGTGGCTTCAGGTGTTTTCGTATCTTGGCAGATATAGTGAAAGTGTTTGAAGCTATTCATTGATCAGTGTAACTAGTCCGGGGAAAAGTAAAGTTCAAAGTAGATTCTATAACTTCAGGGTATAAAAATATTGTTCTAAAGTTTAGCTCAAATCCCCGTGCTTAGAAATCCAATACTTGTATTGGTATATAGTCTGGATACGGTTTCTATATCGTGCTATTACGAAAGCTATATTCCATCGTGCTAGGTAGACCCAGGTGCTTTTGGAACGAGCTGGGATCTGATTATATCCTTGCATTCATAGGAGTCAGATAACTGTTCCCTTGGTTTGTTGAGTTGTGGTTACCAATGAAGGGGACTCGTCGAAGTGAATCCATGCGTGATGCACCTTCTTTCGGCACTGTAATTCAACAGATCATGACTATCTTTATATATTTATCTATTCCCTCATGTATATCAGGTGGCACTCTTCTCTCATCCTTGGACTTAGGTCTGTAGAGAAGGGCGTCTTAGGGTGGCTTAGGGATAGGACAAAGTCGAGTTGCCGACTCGCATGCTTGAATCTAGTTTAGCTAGGTAACTTATCATTGCACCGTGATAAGTGACATCATGTTTAAATGTAAATGTGGAAGTTCTCCCAGTATTGCCTTAAACACACACCTAGCTAGTTTTCAGGGACGTATTTAGGTACACAAAATAGGTAGGACGTAGAAACAAACAGTAGGGAGGTAGTTACTTAGGTGAAGATGTAGGAAAAGTTTAATTCTTACGGGGAACAGTAGGGAGGTAGTTATTTACGTGAAGATGTAGGAAACGTTTAATTCTTACAGGGAATTTTAGGGATAAAACAAATAAAACTCCAATTTTGTTAGGTTAGTGAACAGCTCCAATAAAGCTCTAAAATGGATTTAAATTCCTGCGTAATGGTACCTACCTATCAATATCTGATCACTTCTGCTACTCCGTGAGAGAGTTTATCTAATATCTGGGTGGAACAGTAGTTCCTTACTAGAGTATTTCTTGACCAGAAAACTCTTAATCTTCTAAGTCCTAGGGAAAACCCGTTGGATTACATATTATTGATTTAATGGTGAATAATAGTCTTATTCATGTTATCTTCTACCTTAGAGTGTGAGGAATAATAGTGATGATTTGTCTAACAAGACTGGAACGGTAGTTTCCTATTAAGAGTATTTCTTGACCAGAAAACTCTATATTCTTCGAAGTCTTGGGGGTGGCCCATAGACATCTCGGCATTTTACTTGCTTATCTAACTACATTATTGAGACCAGAGTTTATTATTGCATCATGAGTTAGTAATTCAACACTTCAAGGTAGTAGGTATTATCTACCTAGCATATAAAATATAAATAGTTGCTACTCGATGAGAGAGTTGGTTTATTTATATAATAGGAATTTGAGTGGAACACTAGTTCCTTACTAGAGTATTTCTTGACCAGAAAACTCTTAATATACTAAGTCCTAGGGAAAACCCGTTGGATTACATATTATTGATTTAATGGTGAATAATGGTCTTATTCATGTTTTCTTCTACCTCCGAGTGTGAAGAATAATAGTGGTGATTTGTCTAACAAGACTGGAACGGTAGTTTCCTATTACGAGTATTTCTTGACCAGAAAACTCTATATTCTTCAAAGTCTTGGGGGTGGCCCGTAGACATTTCAGCATTGTACTTGCTTATCTAACTTCATTATTGAGACCAGAGTTTATTATTACTTCATGAATTAGTAATTCAACACTTCAAGATAGTAGATAACAGTATCTACCTAGCGTATTAAATAATGAGTAAAGTCATAGTACTAATTGAGTAGTTTATTAATTAGAGTCGACTCTTTTCTAACTAAAGGAAATTGCTGATTCAAACGTACCTAGGATACAAATAGGCTAGGTAGGAAGAGATTCAAATAGGATGGGCTTTTTTCTAGTTATAGGGAATTGCTCATCAGAAGGTAACATGAGATTGATGAGTATGGAAGAGATTGTTTTGCTTATAAATAACATAACGTAAAGTCCTTTGAATGTAAGAGAAGTATGGCCAAGCAGCTTTTGATAAAAGATTATGTCCTCTAATCCCTTGAAGACAGAATTGACTGACTGAACCATTACTGAGTAAATTCATTAATTGTCCCCTATTATAGTTACGGTACTTAGTGCCTGCTATACTAGATTGCGGAGGGGGAAAACCAGTCAGGTTGTCGAATTCCACTATTTAGCGCGGAGGTGGAGCGTTAAATCATAGCCGCAATTAGATTCAGTATGAAAGACTCCAGAATATAAGTCAAATCGATAGGAATTTGGTTATTATAGTAAATATCATATAGCTACTATATTTGTAAGATTTAACCTTCTATTTCATTAAAGATAGGTAGACTTAATTCAGAACTTGTTTATGTAGTAACGACTATTATTAAGTAGGTAGAACTAGGTAAATACTGTTCGCTTCTAAGTCCTTAAAAGTACCAGAGTTAATACGGTTCTCATGATGTTAGGATCCTACATAGATCACTAGACGATTCACGTGGCCACTATTTATCTTTATTTCATCTTATTTCGAGTAGTAGGTAGGTTGTTACGATTGGGTATGCCGGGACAAGGATAGGTTAAGGTTTAGTTGTATTAGTTAGTTAGTTAGTTAGGTTATATTTTGTTAGGTTATATTTACGGTGTCGGTACAATGTACCATGATCAAGAGAAGACCGCAAATAAATCTCCAACAACTGTGCAACTGTGCCAAAATATCGGGAAACATGCAAACTCAAAAATCATGGTAACAAGGTAATAATTAAAAATAAGTTCATAACCATTATAGTCTTAATGTCCGTCAGATCCAGATTGACATTAACATATTAAGCTGTGGTCAAGTTATGGGGGGCACATCAATAAATGAAGGAATAATAACTGTTAGTTTTCGCAGAGTAGGGCCTGGTGAGCTAATAATACAGGTTCTTATGAACCTACTTCAGACACCAGTCTTTCAAAAAGTTGGTACTTGTCACTTATCAATTTATCACTGTTGCCTTACTAAGAATGTGAAACTTACCTTGTGCGAGAAATCATTTATATTTTTTTTATTAATATTATATAACGCTCAGTGCAGGTTTAAAATGTTTCGGATTGTTTGTTTGTTTATTACGAACGCGATTCGAGCCACAGTATTGAAGGTTTAATATTTTGGCATGCATGGCACATGTTTCATGTCGCATTTCATCGTCAATACAACCGCAATACCTGAACATTTCATTCTGTAATCGGAATTTTGAAATATAAATATATATAAAACCAATACCATTTTTTGATGCACATTGGTTGAGAAAACAGTTATGGTGTAAACGCCCTGTTTGAGTTTTCGGGAGTAATCTTATCAAATAAGCACATATATAACTCTGTATATATGCTTTAAGTAATAGTAATATATGTATATACATTGAGACCGATAACATACATAAATGTTGTTATTTTCCACTTCGCAACCGAATAAAATTTACTTTTGTATTACATTTTCCTTATAAGGTATTTTGTAAGCCTCTTTTGATAAATAATAGGACTAAATGGGAATAATTTAAATTGTTTTTTTACCGATAGTAAATTAAAATGATACTTTCAATTCTAATAATGGTATTAATTTATTTTTATTCATAATAAAAATATGTTATGCTTAAAAAAAATAGGTATAACACTCATCTTTGTGCGTCTCACTCATGTGTTTTTGTGCGTCATTAAAAATCACGATTCTTGTGAAATCTTTGACTAAACTGGTTAAATAAGTTCAACTGCTTTATTAGAATAATGAAGGATAGAAATACTTACTCTATAATTAGAGAGATGGTTGACAATGCAGGTAAAGTAGACATCTCGTCCTTGTGTGACCGTAAAGTTTTCCAGTTTTTGCAGAAACTCTGGCTCAACTTCAGCTTGAATCGGCATTTCACCTATAAAAATTAAAAAAGGGAATGATACAGAGCAAAAATACGTCCGTTCGCTTGTAGTTCCGGTTCAGAAATATTGATTTTTTTTAATTGATTATGAAATAATATTTGCACGAACTTCAGTTTTGAATAGCCTACTGGATTTTTCCTCCAGTTAGTAGTCGGTAGGGAATAACCGAGAGAGGGAATCTTCGAAGCATTTTCTAAGCTTAAATATTCAATATTTTTTAATGAGGCCTATATGTCTAGCTGTAGACTTAAACAGGGTGATAGATGATGGTGATGTCTCCGTCACCAAAGTTGGTGTCGAAGTTGACGCTGATCCAATGAATCCTTTTGCTTCTACTCAAATGGAAAAGCGAGGTATTATGAGATGTAGAGCTTGTTTCATACACAACCCATAATCAAGAAGTCAAGTCAAGAGCTTATTTCGAGATAATAAAAAATATACACTCAATCTATCCTAAAGTAAAGATATTCTGTTACAAATATTCAAGAAAAATACCGCTGTACCTACTTTAGAAATCGTATTTTCTATTCCATTATTTCGTAGAAATAATTTACTCTCCTAAATTTTCCGCCGTGTGAACTACTCAGCCTACTCAGAATAACAATTAATAATTGATTTTGTCTGAAAGGTATTAATGAAGATAATAAAAGCATAATTTTATTCCAAAAACTATCGTGAACTTGACTATTCATATTGTAAAAACGGGGAGTAGCGCACGGCGCGACGCGGAAGGAGAAAGTCGCAACCACTCACACTGATGAAGACTCTCGGAATGAGTCGAAACTTAGTCGGTGCCTTACAGTATGAAAAAGCATAATTATTACGATACGTAAACTTTCTAACAGTGAGTTGTGTTAGAAAACACAGTGAACACAGTGTGTGACTAACACGTTCTAATCGTAGATTTATATAAGTGGCTTTAAGTGGCATATAATAATAATAATAAATGGCTTTTATTTCTGTAACAGATTTTTTACAATTTCATTAGGGTTGGGACCTTCATTTAAGCAGAAAATACTTGTGTTAGAAGGCCCCGCTCTTCTAATATCTAAGAGCATACTTAGTTATTATGTTTTACTTATTTATGCTATTTTAGAAATATTTAAAAGGTATTTCTAATTAGGTGTGTATGTATGTGTATGTATGTATATGTATGTGTGTGTGTGTGTGTGTGTGTGTGTGTGTGTGTGTGTGTGTGTGTGTGTGTGTGTGTGTGTGTGTGTGTGTGTGTATACAGTGGTGGTCATATAATTAGAAACACCAACCCTGTCTTCTATTTTCATTACAAATTAACATCATAACTAATTTTTAACGTGCCATAGAGGGCTCCTACGTATTTATATGGATGTATCGGTTCTTTTAAAGTATTACTATACGAGTTTAGTAATAACAAACAATAATTTTGATATAAAAATATAACATTTTAATAAAAAGTCTATTAAAATACATGGACTAAAGTGGACAACTAATTAGAAACAACAAAAAAAAAACAACAATATAAACATTAACTAAGTGAACAAAACCACATTTAATTTGAATAATACTATGAATACTACATCCAAAACCGATTAGTATGACGACCTCTGTGGCGCAGTGGGCGAAGGCCCGCCTGAGACGCAGAAGGTTGCGGGTTCAATTCCTGCCACGGGACAAATGTTTGTATCTGCAAATATTTGTCTCGGGTCTGGGTGTTTTCTATGTATAATATGTATGTATTTACAAAAATATATATATATAAGTAGTATATCAGTCATGTAGTTCCCATAATACAAGCTCTGCTTAGTTTGGGGCTAGATGATACCTGTGTGAAAATGTCCAGCATTATTTTTTATTTTTTTTTACTGTTAGTACTTGGTAGGGTACCCTCTGTTGTCGATTACAGCTTTACAACGACGTGGCATTGATTCTATCAGTTTTACACACGTTTCCAAAGGAATACATCTCCAAGCTTCTACAAATGCGTCGTAAAGTTGGTTGATATTGGTGATATGCTCATTCGACAATGTTTTCTTCACAGTGTGCCACAAATTCTCTATCGGATTTAAATCCGGACTATTAGCAGGCCACTCTAACACTGTCACCAATTGTTGTCTGAGAAACGCTTTAACGCTGTTTGCTGTATTCTTTGGATCATTATCGTGCTGAAAAATCCAATTCACTGGCAAATCATCTGAATATGGGATCATTGTCTCCTCCAAGATTTTTTTGTATTGAAACTGATCCATCAGCCCTTCAATCTTATCACGGGACCAACTCCGTATCCGGAAAAGCATCCCTATACCTTAACATTTCCACCGCCGTGCTTAACTGTTTTTATAGTGTACTTGTTATTCAAAGCCTCGTTGATTGGTCGCCGTACGTATCGTTTTCCGTCGGAATTTACCAAATTTACTTTAGTTTCATCTGAAAACAAAACTTTTCTCCATTGATGAACATGAACAGTCCAACTGGCATATTTTCTAGCGAAGGCTAGACGATTTTCTCTGTGTCGCCTGGTGAGAAGTGGCACTTTCCTAGCAAGTCTTCCATACAAATTTCCTTCAACCAACCGCCTACGGACTAGTCTTGCGAACACGTTTCGAGGGTCGTCTTGTGAAAATACTTCTTTTCGTATAACATTAGAACCTTTAAAGGGATCTGTCTTAGCCAAACGAATCATAAGCCTGTCTTCTTGAACGGTGGTCTTCCTTGGCCGAACTTTTCTAGGTTCCATGTTTTTTGTGATGTGCAATGGCGTTAAATACCATCTTTACGGAACACTCTAAATGATCGGCGATCTTTCTGTAAGACCATTTTTGTTTAAAATGAAAGTTTACTATAATTTTTCTTGTTGCTGCATCACAGCTCTTGTTTTTACCCATTTTTAATAATTAAATCTGACAAAAGGTAACAAATCCGAATGAGTAAGAAAAGGCGGCAAAATGCACCGCATTGGTTACATTCCGAAAGGTGAATTTTAGTTTTAAAATTCAATTTTAGAACCTAGTCATACTTTGTTTCTAATTAGTTGTCCGACTGCCAGTACTAAGAATATTGATTGATACTTTTTTTTTTTTTTTTTTTTATAATTATTGTATTGGTTGTCTGAATGTTATTGCTTATTATTATCCCAGAGATATAAATGTACATTGTGATTTCGTAAATTAAACTATTACCTCCAATTAATTGAATTAATAATGTTGGTTACATTAAAAGACTATCAAGTGACTAAGTGTTTCTAATTATATGACCACCACTGTATATGTGTATGTGCGTGAAGGGGTGTGTGTTTTTGTATGTGGGGGGAGGTTTACTCTTGTAGGTTGTTCTAATGTCAGTGGAGGTAAACCTAAGGGAGCGAGGGCAGGGATATTTTATTGTTTTATTTAAATCTCTGTACTAGGAATAATAATCATTTTTATATATTTCGCATAAATGGCCGTATTGTTTTATTGCTTTAACTTAGAAGCTCGATTTTTTTTGAGCTCAAAGGTACCGTAGACCTTCGTATTGATATTATTCACTTTATGCTAAAAAAAAACAAAAAAACACCCTCACGTCTGTAATCCATCCTCAGTATGCAGATCTGTGAGGGTAACAAGTAGAGGATAGTCAGAGACACGTCCCAACATTATACTTAACTCATGCCAGCGTTTTGCAAGTAACATACCACATGACACGTTGCAGGCCCATCACCGTTTATCCATAAACACTTGTTAACACTAACTTGAATGTATGTGTCAACACTAACCGATGTCACATACATTCGACTACTGCCCACGGCTTCGCCCGCGTGGTACACGGATAAAAAGTGTCCTATGTAATATTCTGATGTATAAGCTTATGTTACTGTAAGGTTTCATCAAAATCCGTTCAGTAGTTTTAGTGTGAAAGAGTAACAAACATCCATCCTCACAAATTTTCGCGTTTATAATAGTAGTAGGATTAACAAAAAATATATTGTATACGGAATGTTACGTATATGATGACATATTACACACACACAAATCACTTAAAACCATACAACTACACAATAACTACACAAAAACAATCACGAAATTAGCAATAGGTAATCCTATCCTACTAATATTCTAAACGTGAAAGTTTGTGAGGATGGATATTTGTTACTCTTTCACGCAAAAATTACTGTACGGATTTTGATGGAACTTTACAGTAATATAGCTTATACATCAGAATAACACATAGGCTACTTTTTATCCAGGTACCATGTGGGCGAAGACGTGGGCAGAAGCTAGTAATATATAAAAGTAAAGTCAAAGCACGACTAGGTGCGAACCCACGATTTCCAAATCGGAAGTCGAGTCAACGTCCACTAGGCCAACGCTACAGAGTAAATAGCATTATTTTGTAGAATTATTTTGAGTATCTTTCCTAATATATACTTGAGCCATCGTAGGAGAGCAATATTCTATCGTCATTACGTATTGAATATGAGGAACTTAGATACCCGATATTCCCTTTGGGTGCTTGAAAGAGCCTTTTTACTTTAACGAAGCGCCGCCAGAGCCTGTAGCCTTTTTAATATTGTTTTTTGTATTTGAATATATTACAGATCGTCTCAATCCAAAGGTTGTCTTGAAGATCTCGCTTCTAAACGATAAGACAGGTGGTCTAGTACTTTAGGTTTTGTAGTTTTGGTAAGTTGTATTTATTTTTCTTATTGTGTACCTACAATAAAGTATTTTCATTCATTCATTGAGCTATCCATAGCCTAGGCCTACTATTTATCTACTTCAATTTAGTAGTCAGACATCTTTTTTTTGTTTTTTAGGTATAAAGGATTTTAGCATTGTAACGATATTTTGTTTAAAGATAAGATATACCTTTTTTATTTATTTTTTACTGGAACTTGACTGAAATTATAATAGCTAAGTAGTAAGAAATCTCACCTGTTACAAAGACACTGAAGAATGTAGCCAGCCACCAGGCGGCTCTGGTCGGCGGTGAAGACATGTGTCTGTTCATCGCCTACCTGTAAAATACATCACATTAAAATAACTATTTAATCTACACTATACATAACATTAAAAATAAGTAAAGGAAGTAAGTTTAGATGTATGAGGTAATCCTCGAAACTTTTTATCCAATATAAAAAATCTTTCACGAATATTTAGATTGGCCGTTAAAATAAAATAACTTTTCGTGTTGACCACTTTTGCAACGTTAGTCGACGAAAAAACGGTCGAGCGAATGTGTTTCTTACTAAAAAAATAATTAATAGCCGTATTGACCTAGTGGGCTATACCTCAGCTTCCTATCCGAAGGACGTCCGAACCCGCTCGTGCGCCAATGTATTTTTCAATTTATATGCGCTTAACACGTGCTCAAAATGAATAAAGAAAAGGTTGTAAGGAAACGCGCTTGCCCAAGAACCAAATATAAGAAGGCATGTGCCATCAGTTAGTGTTCTAATAAGCGGCGATGGGCTTGCAACAAATAAAATAAAAACTGGAAAGTGCGAGTCGGACTCGCCCACCGAGGGTTCCGTACAATAAAAGTTGTAGGTACATATTATTATAAATAGTTCAGGAGTCAAGTCTCACAGTTTTTTCTAAGCTTTTCCCGAAATTCAGTTTCCAAAACCACCAGCAATTACAAATTAATAGTTTTCAGATTTTTCCTGTACTTGTAGTATAAGACGATATTACTTGCCAAATTTAATAGTTCTAGGTCAACGGAAAGTACCTTATAAATTTTGATTCCCTTGAGAGTATCGAAATATACGTTTTTTGCTGTATAAACGGCCGTATCCTTTTTACGTTAACTTAGAAGTTTGTTTTTTCACAGCTTCAAGGCACTCAGTATATAGTTTTAATTTCAACTCGATACCTCCACCAAGATAGAAAGACATACATACAGACAACAACGTAATCCTATAAGGGTTCTGTTTTTTCCTTTTGAGGTACGGAACCCTAAAAACATAACTACTAATTTAGTCTATACTGTAATGAATTCAATTGAAGTATTGAAATGTATTCATGTATTGAAACGTCAATACATGAAGACAATAACATAATATAACATTAGGTACATTGTCGAGGCTATTTTTCCCTAGCCAGCTCCGACAGACGGGTTTTACCCAAACGAATTTTACTGAAGTTAATGCGATTCTTTGCAATGAGGTTGCAAAAAAGGAGCTAAAGAATTGTCGAGAAGCGGTATGATATGGCTAAAGTTATTATTGAAAATCCGGTTGTACCTAAGAACAATTATTCAAACGTCGTGCAGCCTTTATTTGATAAGTATTTTTGTCAGCACCCATTAAACATTATGTTTTGCGCAGAAATACTTGAATAATCCTCTATTTAACTTCCCAAGAAAAATTAAAAGATGTAGAATAAATAAATAAATAATAATGCTGGTCATTTTTCACACAGCATAATTTAGCCCCAAAATAAGCAGAGCTTGTATTATGAGAACTACATGACTGATATACTACTTCCTATACTTATTTTTTGTAATATTATACATAGAAAACTCCCAGATTGAAAACAAATATTTGCAGATCTTACAAACATTTGACCCGCAGTAGGAATCGAACCCGAAGGCCTTCGCTCACTGCGCCACATAGGTCGTCAACCCAAGCTTGTACAAGATATCGCAATATAGATTATATATAGGTATCGTATTGTTGTTCTCTAAGAAGTATTTTAGAATATTTATTTTCCAGGGTTTACAACGGTTGGTTCATTATTTTCTAACACAAACCTCGTGGAGCATGAGTCACAATAATATCTTGCAAAATAGAGAGAAACGAATCAACAAAGACGTTTCCTCAAAGGAAATGAGGCTTGATCCCGACTCTGATAATTTGAGTTTTATTGAAACGGATGGGTTGAAAATTTTATTTTTTATTATAACAAAACCAAGTTCACCCAAGAAATATAAACCTATTATTGTATATCACAGAAATTAATTTTTAGGTTCCGTATTTGCAATGTTTTTTTTTTTAAAGAGCTCGTCCGGTGAAGTATTACCACCATACTTATTTCTGCCGCAAAGCAGTAATGCTGAGTTCCTGTTTGAATGGCTTTAGTGTTTGGGTGCCGATGAAATTACAGGCACATGAGACCTTCACCCGTTATGTCTCAGGGTCAGCAACGTGCAAGTGATGCCTTTATTAAATAAATAAATAAATAATGCTGGACATTTTCCACACAGCATCATCTAGCCCCAAAGTAAGCAAAGCTTGTGTTATGGGAACTACATGACTGATATACTACTTATATAAACTTTTTTTTTTGTAAATACATACATACTATACATAGAAAACACCCAGACCCGAGACAAATATTTGCAGATACAAACATTTGTCCCGCGGCGGGAATCGAACCAGCAACCTTCTGCGTCTCAGGCGAGCCTTCGCCCACTGCGCCACAGAGGTCGTCAATTATTGTTGCAAGCGTCTATAGGTTACGGTAACAGCTTACCAACAGAAGAGGCCGTTTACTTATTTGTCACTTAAGTTGTATAAAAAAGTAACAATACAATCATTTCTTCGTTACATACTTAAAACTTGACAACCTTTGTGGCGCAGTAGGCGAAGGCCCGCCTGAGATGCAGAAGGTTGCGGCTTCGATTCCCGCTGTTGAACAAATGTTTGTAACTGCGAATATTTGTCTCGGGGTCTGGGTATTTTCTATCTATAATATGCATGTATTTACAAAAAAATGTATTTAAGTAGTATATCAGTCATGTAGTTCCCAAAACACAAGCTCTGCTTATTTTTGGGCTAGATGATGCTGTGTGAAAAATGTCTAGCATTATTTATATCTAGCATTAAACTTCCAAATTGTACTTATAACATGTTTGTCGTACAACAAACACCTAGCTACTTTACTGTAAAGATTGCGAATTATTTTTGCAGCTATCTCGATAATCCCATCTATCCGAGCAAGCTTCAGCTAGCAGTTTTCATAAGCATTCGTCGGGCACGGTCGGACCCGCAAGATTCAATTACGCCGTGCTGACGCGATGTCAGAACTTTAACCGCATCCGTCCACCAGGTTCCAATAGTGGACCAATAACTTCGAGAAAGCTCCAATGATGGACCAATAACTGAGACGAGAGAAATACGCCTTTTGTCCGTCTTCGTGGTAGATATTCTTTGTATACGATAGGTATTCTTTGCGATAGGTAGCTGTATTCTTTGAATTGTGGGTGAACTGTTACCGCAAAGATATAATCCTGAATTTTAACCTAAGTTACAATTATTACCAACAACTCATGAGTTCAACTCATTGGGAAACATGAGTGGAGTGATTCTGTATACAACAATCAAATTATAGTCTCCTAAAATTAGTAGATATGTGCGTTTTAACGCGGAAAATATCGTAAAGAGACTGGCATACGCTTGAATCAAAAATTTCAAGGTCCACGTGTCTAAATACTAAGTAGATAAACTAAGGTGCGCAAAAATGTAAGCCTGTGCAAATTACAATAACGCTTGGACATAGTGGGCGAAGGCCCGCCTGAGACGCAGAAGGATGCGGGTTTGATTCCCGCCGCGGGGCAAATGTTTGTATATACAAATATTTGTCTCTAGATCTGGGTGTTTTCTATGTATAATATGTACATATTAACAAAACAATATGTATACATATAAGTAGTATATCAGTTATGTAGTTCCCATAACACAAGCTCTGCTTACTTTGGGGCTAGATGATGCTGTGTGTAAATGTCCAGCATTATTATTATGACTACACTTTCTTTAGTATTCTTAGAGACCTACGTTATGAAATAAATGTAAATACAGAATTGTAACTATTGTAGCTGATTAGCATAAAGACAATTTAAAAGAGTATTTTGTTTACCGAGTTGAGAAAGTGACCAGCGACTGTGTAGTTTGAGGCTTAGTAAATACGAGTTGGGAATCGCGCTTTCTTCTGAGTAATACATAGTGATTTGTACTATACCTACAAAGACAATCTTAATAAGTCTTGTTATATACATTTCTGAATTTCTCGGGCAATAGGTTTTCAATAACTGCTTGGGCAGTTTCTTTTAATTTTGGCATCGTCATCAAGTATGCTCTATTACTACCAGTAGTAAGACGGCATTTCGAATAGATAGGTAGATAGTGAGTAGAAAGACTGAAAATTCAGACAAATAAAACAAATGAAAGAAAACACTTGTGAATTATTTCAATTTTTCTTTTATAGAATTAAATGTTCATTAAAAGACTTGGTGATAAAAACTTTTTGTTTTTTGGTATTATATATTAAATAACCTACTGAAATCTCCTTACCTACTGAAATTATCCAAATTAAAAAAAACCCCAGCACGTTAGCAATGGACGTTCATTTACTTTTTCCGCCCGCACAGCACTTTAACAATGGATACACATACATTTTTTTCACCCGCATGTCTATAAAATAGTAAAGATGAACATTATGCCGCATTTTTTAAAAGTAATAAGTTACGTTTATTTTTTATTTTTTTATAATTAATAAAAAAAATACTTTCCGAGCAAGTATAGTAAACAATATTATTTAACCATATGCACTTTTTTCTATTCTAGTAATTTTTTTTATGAAAATTCAGGCGGCTTTAGCTAGTCTGCTTTTAGTTTCCATCACTTCAAAGCTTTTATTGTATTTTTTTCTGTCCTTTTTGAAGTTAGCAATTATTGAGAGAGTCCGTCGGCGTGACCCATACAGGCTTTTATACCCCTAGTGCGGGGAACAGAGCTCACCTATGGTACGATTTAATACTTTATGTAAGAACCTAATTTTTAAATAGTTTGTAAGTAACAAATGAAAAAAAAATTAAAGCAGTTTACTGATACATTTATCACGCATTTGTGACGGAGACAGGTGGAAAATTGTCGCGTTGAATATGTCAGTCGGAGTAACACGTATCACCCTGCCAAGTGCCGGCGCGGAGGTGTCAAGTGCTTGACCCTCGGCTAAACATGACACTTTATTTTATCCCCGAATTCTTGGTGCTGTTTACCTTATCTAAATTTTCGTGTAGGCATCTTGAATGTGCGATAGAATAATAGAGACTAGAACTTCTGATTTACGTTGAAACTGAAAACTCGATATGTAGAGTACTGAGTGATTATGAATAAGAGAGTGTGTACCGCCGACAATCCTACTATAATATTAGAAACGCAAAAGTTTGTGAGGATGGATGTTCGTTACTCTTTCACGCAAAAACTACTGAACAGGTTTTGATAAAACTTTACAGTAATATAGCTTATACATCAGAATAACACATAGGCTACTTTTTATCCGGGTAATACGCGGGCGAAGCCGTGGGCAGAAGCTATGATATAATATGACCGATATCTCTCATTGAATTTTATTAAATTAAGTTAGTAGGTAATTTATGGTAGGTAATAGATATTGTTACTTTTAATTTAAACGTTACCCTAACGTTTTTTTAAACCATTTTTTTTTATTTTACGCCATTGTAATGAGGAAATATAGGCATGAAGGTAGTTAAATTTGTGTCTTAAATGTCTTATAAATAATGCACATAAACATGTATGAGGAGATAACTTTGGGACCCTAAAATACCGTGACCCTAAATCTCGTTACATCTTGGGCAGTTTTATTTCTTTACAAGTACAGTTTGGATTCTGCGATAGATTTTGGGCGTAACACAATTTGAAAGTAGCGAGCCCAGTGCAAATAACAATCACATGAGCGATTGGAAGTTCCACCAAGTATCTGAGTATTGCTTTTTTTGCAAGTTGATGAGATCTTTTATAGTTTAAAAAAAAAATGCTTAAAATCCTAGCATCAGTATGCTAGGCCTTTGACCGCTGTAGGTTTCCACCGCGTCAGTACGCGGTGACAGGGAAATTATTTTCAAAGTTCGCGTAAATGTATTGATCGTCCTTACCACCGCGCCACTACCACCGCCACCGCGTCAGTTTGACCGGGTCTTTAGTTTCACGACCACGCTTAGCAACTTTCGGATTGGTTTCACAATTATAACTTGATATCGTTCACAGCAAATTCATTTTGTGTTGTTCGAACGATTTATTTAACAATTTATGGCGGCTGGCGAATCTGACTCGAACTGGATTTATTAAGGTAAAGCTTTTCACAAGAATTTATTACGCCAGTTATGCTCTAAACATTGAGTGAAGAAATCGTGTTGGAACAAGGTATTTTATGTTCTCGTAAAATAGCTATTGTTGGTCTGTTTTTGTATATCCATATGAAGTAGCTTATAACAAGCATAATACTACGTATACCCATATAACCCGTTAAATGTTTTGGAAAAGTAAATAAATACGTAATAATACGTAATATCATGTGTAAAATATTTGTTTTCTAGCATTTTGGCTTAACTTATTAAAGCTTCGAGATATAACGCCACGGTCTATAAAGCGATAGTTATATGAAATAAACTCCATTGAGCTAATTCCAGTAAATGGTTAACTCGCATAAATAGAGAGTAATTCAAACCGTTAAAAAATCATAAGTTACCTCAGAATAAGGAATCGTGCTGCTGGTTGAAGTTTTAATCATAGTTCATTGAATAAAGTTTTAATTACAGCTCTCTGTGTGGGAGGCGTAGCGATCGCATCTACGTTATGAAACCAATCAATTAATTATTTGGGTAAGCACGAAAATACTGCATCTTTTTTTTCAGTAGGTATATAGTGTTAGGTAGAAAGGTAGTAAATACGTCGAAGTACATGAATCTTTTGTGAGGGTGACAGTCCGGAGGATCAGGATCTACTGACCACCCACAGGCCACCCTGTGGGTGATCAGTAGATCGTGGCTATCTAGTTAATTATAAGAAAATTGGTTTTAATATATTCTGTTTCAATAAACACGGTCACGTAAAAGCGGTTCCAAACACTAATTCCTTTCCTTTACACCTAATAAGTATTTTTCTACAACTATGACATTTTATACTCATTTTCAGAAATTAAAAAAATATTATATTCTGTATTCAAAAGATGATCCTTAAGTATAAATAATTCCAATATTTTACTTTTTTATGAAATTTTAGCAAGTTCTTGACAGCCTAAAATTAACTGATCGCAACGTATAATCTTATTTAAAAAAACAATTGCTTTAAAGTTGTTTATTGAACCGGCCTTTCGCGTATTCAAAATTAATTCAAAGCAACGTGTGATTAGAGAACTAGCTCGTATCTAGGTTAACGCATTAGCATTGCCATTCAGCGTGGCAATATAGCCAGCATTTTGGGAATGCTTCCGTCTGTGAGTGATATGGTTCTGATCAGTTACCCGTTTATACGTTCGTTTGCAATGGTCTTTAAATAGCTAATAGCTGTTTCATCTGTATTTTCTGTAAATACCTAGTTGTTTAAACTCGAAATTTGCTGGAAATTAAAGTCGTTGGGTTACTGGTTAGGTTTGGAAGGAAATATGGTCTGAGAGCGTTTGTGTAGTTGGCTAATAGCCCTGTATAGCGAGGTTGTACGGTTTTTTTCTACACTCAGTAGCTGCTATGCAATCATGCATAACTAACCCTGGTGTCTCTCCATACACCAGGGTTAGTTAACAGCAAAATAAACTTGATTTGTGTGTGTGAAGCAAAGATAAAAATTACATAGTTGTGTAATTTTGCCTCTCACTCAACAAACATTGCAAAACTTAAACTTTTATTCCATCATGTGACTGTGTCACTAGGGGGCACTGCGTTTAATGTCGGGCTTTAAGCTATTATAAGAACTTATCTTGAAGTCAAATACACTGAAATGTTCAAGCATTGCTTAAAATAATGGTCGGACACCTGAGTGATCACAAAAACCTTTTCGATTCTATTGTTTATTGCAGCGCCAGAAGTGAATTGTAGCATAAAATTCAAACTCGAAGTCATAAAAATGATTGCTAACAAAGTTCGTCACAATAAGTGATTTTTGAGATAAGTTCAAACAACAAAAAACACATACATGAAGAAACAAACAAAATCTTACCGCAATAAACGCATATACATACTCCTTGGTGTCCAGTAAAGTCGATGTTTTCGCGAAATGAATCCCTCATACACTTTAACACACTGAGCCGAGAAGTAAATAAATGCTTTATTTACATCAACTATAATGGCGTTTTGCGGATACGAGCGAGATAAAATTATCTCATTGACCCTCATGTAGTGGCCATCAATACGGGTAGAGCTGCAATTAGTTCCCCGGGGAAACCCCGTGCAGGGTTTATTCCATGTTTACTGATTGCTCTTCCTGTCAAGCTTGATAGATTTTGTTTTATCTTCACGGTTTGAAGATAAAACTCCGTTTTATTTAGTTTGAGTGAGCTGAACATTATTTTGAAAACATATTTTGTTGGCTGACTATTTTAATATTTGTATCAGTAAACTGTAATAACTACGAAAGTTTTAAATGGAATTCAACTGAATCAACAAACAATCAGATAAGCTTACGATCCTCATTATGACAATCCATACTTAGTACGCAGATCTGTGATGAAACCAAGTAGTCATGCATGTTTGAACATAATATTTAGCACATGTCTACCCTTTGCATTTTAGTTAGCATTCCACGTGACAGGATGCAAGCCCATTGCCACTTTTTTAGAACTGCATTAACCTTCGAGCTTTATTATTCTAGTGACATAATAATTTTATAAACAGAAAACAAAATATTAAAAATATAGACATGATGTTTTTTTTCTATATTGCACGAAACCCATCCCCTTTCGCGTTTAAATCTCATTAAGGCTTCCTTAACTATTTTTAATCGAGGAAATATAATACTATAAAGTAGAGCTAGAAAGTCTTAGAAGTATGAAACAAATTTATTAATAAGGTGATATGAGGCAACGCAGTGGGCGAAGACCCGCCTGAAACGCAGAAGGTTGCGGGTTCGATTCCTGCCGCGTGACAAGACAAATGTTTGTATGATCTACAAATATTTGGTTATGGTCTGGGTGTTTTATATGTATAATATGGATGTAAATACAAGAAAAAAATATTTAAGTAGTTTATCAGTAATGTAGTTCCCATAACACAAGCTCTGCTTACTTTGGGGCTAGATGATACTGTATAAAAAGTATCCAGCATTATTTATTTATTTCTAAGACTTTAACACACGTGCGTTGACACGTCCTGGGCAGTTTATTCCATAACCTTCACATTTCACAAGATTATACTAGAGTTAAAACTGCCTACCAAATTCACTCAGCCGGTGTAGCCATAATCGATTTTGGTTGATAACTATTGCCATAATAGCTGGACTGATTTCGATAGAATTTGGAACAGGAAAATTCTTAGGGATTTTTTATTTCTAGCTTTATAGTTTAAACTTATAGTTTGTGACCCAGATTAACACATATGCTACTTTTTATGCGTATACCACGTGGGCAAAGCTGCGGACAGAGGCTTGTTTAGATAAATTTACGATTATAGGTAAGTACGTCATGTCAATAGGTATAATCGTATCAGTTTCTGTCATAAATTCTGTTTCAAATAATATTTATAATCAGCAGCGAATCACATTGTATGAACCGTATGTCCGCGTGTTAGGATTCAAATGAGGTATTACTTTTGTGCGAGCATACATTTGCTTTTGTATAGTCCACATTCCACATGACCACACCTCGTTATTACACTTTGCCAGTTCGCTGCTCGTGTATATCGTGTCAAAGCATGAAAGTCAATGCAGAATCAGAAAAGCGAACGTGATTTTTTTCGTGCGCAAATTTTTATTCACCAAAAAAGCCCATCGAAATAAAACTTTTCTCCAAATAAACGATTTGATTACCCTCGAAAACAGCCAAGTCCAATTATCTTTTAACCTTTGTGAACAATTTTACAAACTTACCGATACTTTCGAATTCGGGTATTATTAAAATTAATTTTCTAATTTTGAGAGAAATCCCTAATACCAAAAGTTGCGGAGACAACTAAAAATACTGTATCGTTTCATGAACAAGAATCTTACCCTCGTAAGCGTTGTTAGGTACTTTATTAAAAAGTTTCGACGTGGATTCAGATTACTTAGAAACTTTTAATACTGCGTAGTTAGGAAAGGAAGAAATGAATATAAAAGTTTAAACTTCCATTCAATTAGGTATTTCATTTTTGTTTTACTATATAGTAAAACAGGTAAATGAAATACCTAATTGAATATTTTTAGATTATCTAATCTAAAAACATTACCGTGAATTACTTTGGAGGATATTAAAGTTATCTAAACTAATGTAAACTAGGTTATGGTGGGCATCATCACGGGAAACTGTGATCTGAATCAACATCTCCTTAAGACAGGGGCCACAGACAGTGGAATCTGTCGAGGTTGTCTCCAGGTTGAAGAAACTGTGAAGCATGTAGTAATACACTGCACACCGCCACAAATGAAGTCAGGTCGAAGACGGGACTACAAGAGCTCATCAACTCATGCTCTCCTTCATCATTAACTGACAGGAGGTCAGGGATACTGAAACACTGCTGTCATCAACCCAGAGTCCTTCTCCGCTACTTCAAGGTGTTGGGCTGGTTGGGGTCAGGTAAGAAGGGGACGATGCACAATACACCCCAATGCGGAACGTCAGTGCAGACCTTAGTTGATTAGTAATTAGGTTAATACAAATGAAAATATGTATGTGTCTGTCGGGTGTTTATTTATTTATCTATACTAATACTATAAAGATCAAAGATTTTTTTGTTTGTTTGTTTGTACCAAATAGGCTCCGAAACTACTGGACCGATTTTAACCATTTTTTCACCAATAGAAAGCTTAATTATCAGGAAGTAGAATAGGCTAATTTATTTAAAAAAAATTGAGATCCTTAAGAAAATTACAATAATGTAACCCAAAGTAGCAAAATTTTGCCTATAAAATTCATTATTTTGCGTGCGCTGAGAAAACTGTTGATGATACATAAAAATGATGTTCTACATGATTAAAGTACTCATTATTACCTACAAAAAAGTCTTGGAGGAAAAATATTTAACTATCATACTTAAGTGACAATAGCAGCTTTTGTGTTCTAAAATTTAATTAAATCGCCGGTAGAAACAACAGTTGGTTACATTCGTAAAATCGAAACTTACGCCGGTTAAACCGCGGAGCGCAGCTAGTTAAATAACTAGCTGAGTTTTTTTATAAATATAAAAAAACAAAAAACCTCTTAAGGCAACGCATATACGGGCTCCTCACGTCGTTGCGGGTGCCAAGTTAATATCTGCATTTGTAAGTTTGCCATCAGAGTTTGTTTGATATCATTTATCTCCGGAACGGCTAATTGTTTAGATGGTTCTTAGAAAGGGTATATAATCTCAAGTCACTAAGGAGCACGATAGATAATGAAAAAATCGTCGGTGGTATCTTAATATAGAAAAAGTTTCCTTGAACTTAATTCTTGGCTAAAACAAAGCAGTTTCCACCCAGCACCCTAGAGACTGGGTGATCGCGCACTGTGCGGTTTTAGAGGAACTCCCTCCCGCCAACACTCAGGATATGGAATGATCACCCACCCTGTTGAGGTTTCCCAAAGTGACTACAGTATGAAGTTCTTCGAAATGGGGGTTTTTAAATTTTAAAGGCCAACGCGCTTGTGTTGTAATCGTCCATGGGTTCTAATTAAACAGACTTCTTTTTAATAGCATTATTCGCCTCTAAAAATCTACATTGGCTTCTAAATTACTAAGTCAGCCACAATTAACGAGCGTCTGAATGATACTATCTTAGCCACTAGTTATCTTCTATGTAAGCCACTCTGAATACAACTCAGCATAGTGGTTATTTTTTAGCATCTAAATTTGTAACTTGCATTCAAGCAGTAAACTTCTAAAATATTAATATATGACTAACCGGTCAGTTTTATATTATTTCAAGTTTATTGGGTAAAGTTCGGAAAGCAATCCTCCTTTTTTGAGTGGTAATAAAAAAAAACTTATAACCTAACCTATCCAAGACGGAGATAATTGTTGATCTTTACTTGACGCTTTCTATAGAATATTTAGTTGGCATTGTAAAAAAGACGAATTAGTTTATTAGAGGCTTAGTTATAAAATGAGAAGTTTGATCATGTGGCCAATAAAGAAATGTGTGGCTTGACTTATTATTTTTCATCGTTCATTGGCTGCGGTAACTGTTTTTTTGCCACCTTGGTAGAGTATCTGTATATCGTCAGCTAGCTAACAACACCGCGTAAATCGATTATCCTAACTTTTCAGGTGAACCAAAAAACTGTTTTATCAACTCCGCACAAGTCCACAGAATTGAAATCGCTAACGCTGAAATTAAAACTGTGATTGGTTGAAATAAGTGAATGTCTTTTTAAAGACACATTCAGTTGAAGCCAGTGAAACTAAATTAAATAGCTGGAGTAACTCCAATCGAAATGTGTACAGCAAACAAACTAAAACCTAAGCTACCGCAGAGAGAAACAGTAATAGGTACTTTGTAACACATTGGAAAATACCGCAACAAAAGCCGCTGTGAGTATGATACCAAACAAATAACGAGCTCGGCAAATGTTCGTTTAATGAAACAACAGCTTTCCTATTTAAACAGGCAAATCACTTAATTACCATTCTTACTATAGTAGAAATTTGATTAAATTTATCAAATGTTAAAATAATAACAAAACAAACACGCTCACGACTTTCCCCATGGTGGATATTCTCGGATATCCATCGATATTTGAGGAGACCAAGTAGGGGTCAGTGTGAACTACCTACTACTTCCAGACTCTACAACTTGAATGGGAAATTTGACTCACTGTTTCATCTCTACTGACCTCTCGATCCTCATTCACTTTTACGGTACCTAAGTAGGAAGTTATTTTTGGACTCGAGGTAGAAAAAGTTACTGAGTCGTGTTTATCTACAGAGCCGTAGTGAGTGGTACCCTTGCTTAACGAAGTTCATGGGTTCAAGACCAGTCGTACACTTATGGTTTTTGTTTATTTATGTACCCTTAACACGTGCTTCAAACGGTAAAGGAAATCATCATGAGGAACCCAGCATGCCCTAGAACTAAAAAATTCAAAAGCATCTGCCGTCAGTTAGTGTTCCAATAAGCGGCGACGGGCTGGCAACCTTTCATATGGAATGCTAGGTACTTCATAATTGAGGACAAGACTTTACCACTAGTTACCAAGCACCATTATCATCATCTAGATAACATTTACTCTCTTTATAACATTTACCCTCCACTTTTTCGCATATTGGACTTATTCCCAGCTCTTTTACTAGTACACACATCCTAGATGGCTTTGCTGTCTCACTAATTTATTACTCACTAAGTTATTCCTGCAATACCCAGCTTGGACAATCCCATACTCTCATAAACACCCACACATACACACACACACACACTTTCGCACCCCAACCTGTTTGTTATAATTAACAGCTAGGCCTAGTAAGTATTCATTTTGTACAAACCATGGAGTGTAAGTGCCTGGTGACCTGTAATACAGGTTTTTTAAACCTATCTCAGGCACCAGTCTCACACAAAACAGGTTCATAAAGTGGTTACTATACGGTTAGTTAAGGACCTTATAATTTAAGAACTTATTGTGCTAAGAAAATAAATGTTATTATTATTATTATCTAGCTCGTCTGCACCCATTGTTGGGTATAAACTTTTATGACGCCATTAAACATAATATACGTCTATTTAAATTTATGTACCGAAATGCCTTACATTATTTTAACACCAAAAAGTTTCGAGAGAAAAATATATATGAGTTTATTAAGATAAAACAGGAAAAAAAAAAAAAAACACCTGTCTCGTTTACAATATGGGTGAATAATGTTATAATTTTTTTTGTGTGCAAATACTCTCAGTAATAGACTTGATATCACTGTGAGCAAACATTATATACATTTTTCCTACCGTGATTTAAGTTGACGAGTATTTTAAGGTTCATTTGATAATTTTAAGTGCTTGTCATTAGTTAGTTGAGCCATAGTCTGTTCAAGTGTTGTATCATCTGGAGCATGTATGTGTAAATCTTTGAATTTTCGTTTTTCTAGCACAGCGGACTTTTTCGGACTGATTAGGGTAAAGTAAGTTAACATTAAAACAAGGTAGAGTTATTGTCAAAGTACTTTTAACCTGCCATCCATTGGTGCCGTCAATAAAACTTACATATTTGGTGACCCCAGTCTCACGAACCGTGATTTTTTTACCTAAAATAAATATTGCTTATAATAAAGCGGAAGAGTTAGTTTATTTTTTTTTGTTTGAACGCGCTAATCTTTTGAACTACCAGTTGGATTTGAAAAAATATTTTTGTATCTGATAGTCCAATTCTTGAAGAAGGTTAGGCCATAACATGACGCTACGACCCTTATGAGTCGAGCAAAATAAGTAATAACGCGGGCGATGCGACGTGGTGTGTTGGTGGCCGTGGCACAGCTAGTCCTACTATCCTACTTATATAATAAATGTGAAAGTCTCTGTGTGTGTGTGTGTGTGTGTGCGTGTGTGTGAATGTTTTTCCATCAAAACCGATTTTGATTTCATCAAAACCGATTTTGATGAAATTTGGAATGTAGATAGTTTAGGATCTAGAATAACACATAGGCAAATTTTCGAAAATCGACCACTAAGGGGTTAAATAGGGCGGTAAAGTTTCTATAAAAAAAAATGTTTGATTCGCTCAAAACTCTGTACAAATAAACTTTAAAGTAAATAATGAAACATGTTTTTTTTATTTTTTCAAAACTACCCTTTGGGGTGTGCAATTGAGTTCTAAACTTTGTATAAATTGTAATCCTTGGTTCGATTCATACAAAAGTTGGTGGACATAGTTTGAAGCCTGGAGACGGTCATATGCTACTTTTATTAACATACCACGCGGGTGAAGCCGCGGGCAACAACTAGTATCCAATAATTTGCCCAACCCATCTCAAGATGTGGTTGTTTTTATTAATTTCATCATTTTAATGATTTTAAAATAGGTTATTTTCATTAGCCTTTCAGAAACCGGTCGTTGTCGGCCAAGCAACGATTATAAATATAGAAGAATATGGACACTGCATAAAAAGTCTTCATAGAATGTCAGAGAAATATTAGTCGCGTCCGTATGTCTAGTGTGTTCAATCCAGTGCGTCTGTGTGTCCCATTTCAGTCTCCTATCCAGTGGGCGCATTAGCTACTCTGACAGTTCATTTATCTTATTTGCTGGTCGGTTAATTAAGTTCCCCACAGAGGTGTCGTAATTTCATTGTTCATTTGTTGATTTACGTGCCAGTAAATAATCTAAAAGTTGAAATCTGGTTTTAAACTTATTTAATTTTAATAACTATTGAACAATTCGTTAGACTGAGTCAGTTAAATCGATAACAATTAATTTGTATTTTTTTTTTGTGATAAATAATCATTATCAGCTTAAAGAAATACTATGCTGGAGATAATCTTTCTAAAAGAGTTAAGTTATGAGTCTTCAGTATCCTCAACCCATCAAATTTCCATAATTATGTAATCGTCTCAACGCCCCCAGATTTCAGTCTATGTCCAGCATTGGACTTGTTCAGGCTAATGATGATGGTTTATTGAAGGAAAAACTTGAGAGCTTAGGGTTGTTTTTCCCTCCTACACTAAGCCGTAGTCGCCTATCGTGATCCGATATCCCTCAATGATTCTACGAGTCAAGACAAGCCCAGCTATATGTTTATATTTAAAAACGATATTTTGACTTAAAGTAAAGTAAAATAAAGGAAAAGTTAAAAACTAAAAAACTATACTTTGCCCAAAACTATACGCAGCTACATTTAAAATTGGTACTTATAAGTAATAACTATAACGTAACATTTATTTTTTGTTTTTTAAAGTGCTGTGTATAAGTGCCGTCAAGGTTTGCTGCAGATAACGGCAGCGCTGATTTTCAGCACCAACTATTTTGTAGGTGTCGGTATGTAACCAATAAACAATAAAATCCGAATACAAAAGCAACTTAAAAATGTACAACAGGTAGGCAAGCACAGGTGCGAGTAGGTAGGTAACTTAGTGTATCTACATGGGTACCTACTGCCAAAATATAAAGACTTAGAAAGTTTTCACCGCTTCGAATTTTATAATATAGTGTATGGATATTCCGAGCATGGATAATAATTCACCGGTGAACTTTGATGTCAACATTTCCGACTCAATATTCTAGACACAGAGCCAAATAAACCTTATTTACATTGTCGTAATTTGTTGATTTGACGCTAGATAGACAACTGGTCGCGAATAGTCTCAGATATTCGGATACAGCCAGGAAGTGCCGGTTATTTACGGCAAGTTAAATAGAAAAGGTCAGGAAGTGAGCCGGGTCTGTAAATATTTGCTTCTCGTCAGCCGAACTTGCGGCTGAGCGCACTTGACGGCCGGGCTGTTTGGATATCCTCAAATAGATGCACATTTATAATGGGATTCAGGACGTTTCAGCAAGTTAGTACCGATTGAGTAAACTGTTCATTTCATTTTCAGTACCTACGTCAAACTGGAACATAAACTGTTAGAGCTGTCGCCCATGGTCGTTTTAATCATAGACAAAAGTACGAAGTGAAAAAAAATCGTTGTTCATTTATTAAGCTATTGTCAATCAGCGTCTCTGTCGCACGCATTAACACGCTATACGCGGCTCTCGTTCACGCATCGAGATGTTCACCGCGCGTCGGCCGCCTTTGGTAGTACGCGGCGGCATAGCAACAATTCGAATTAGTTGCAATGCAGACAAACGGATACGACTTCGCTTCCGGGGTTCACGACAATAGTCAGAACATTATTGTTGATGAAGTATAACTAAAATCTGGCTCAAACAGTAACTTTTGTATAATTGATCAACGTCAACATCAATATTGAGTAATTATCCAAAAGACTGATTCCATGCGGGCGGTGTCCATGTATTTACGTTGACTGTAATGGCTAGCATGGACAATGGCCCAATCAGTTTCAACAATACATCCATCACGAAATCATAAAATGCCATGTTTAGAGATACCATCTAAACAAATAACATCCAATTACGTGCATGAGTGTACATGCGACGCTATTGCTTGGTGTGTTCTTAGGTCTTTGACTACGAAACTACAAATCACTTGCTGTAAGACCAGGGGCGGATTAGGAATGTAATTATTCCTTTTTGTTCCTCTGCCGGAGCGAATCTTTAGAAACTTTTTCTGTGTGTCTCGTTACGTATAACGAGGTACTTAATACGCATCACACTCTAGAACAATATACACGGGAAAATTATAAAAAAGCGTATTCTTCTAAAAACGTTAGGCATGACCGACAGCTGAAAATATATATGACAATTGACTTGTTAAATAATAATTGACAATAAATCGATCTTAAAAATACATAGTATCAGACGATAATAAAATACATTTATTTATTACAGTGCAGTCTCAAGGCGAGTGCACCCAGGCAAAGCACAGTGCAAACTCCAGAAGGAAATTCAAATAAACGCCACAAGAAAACGAATAGCGAGAAAGGATTTACATTTGTGCCGAGGAATGTGAATAAAAAATGTGTATTGTGCTCTGCAGTTTTGTCTTATTTTATGACATACACAATACACAATAGGATAGATACACAATAGGAACATATCGAGAGCTTGAACTTTTCATAATTATTATATCGAAGTAATGATAGATTTGAAGTTTTCGAAATAAAAACTACAAACAAACACGCTCAGGACGGTGTCATAATCTCAATTCGTAGATTAATAAAATTATAAAGTAGGGGGTAGTATTTTTTAAATAAATTAATTGGGGTACGTCCAGTTAATTTATTTAAAAGCCTCTTTATTTCTACAAGTAGGTATTTTATGTCTTTCAATATAATATAGCTAAAGAAGTATGTAGACACCATGCGTTTTTATCATCCAAGTAATCATTAATAGAATAATATGCTTTGTCAGTTAAGTTTTGTTTAATACATTTCTTAAATTGGTTTTCGTTCAGATTTATAATGTCTTTAGGAATTTTATTTTAGTATGTATCTGTCGTTCATCATTGAGAATATAGTCGAGAGCGTGTTTTTTTTTGGTGGTCGCAATCAAAATAACGCAATCTGTACCGAGAACCCCATACCATTATCTACGCACATGAATAGCAGTTCGCATTCTAATATCAATTATTAGCTATGTACGATTGTAAACAGTTTCAACACCGGCTCTCACCGCAGCTCAATTAGCCGCTGAATGCACATTGAAATGAGCAAAACAAATAGCTGCAGAGCGAATCATTCTCAGCGTATCTCGAACATCGTCAATAACTCAATATCGTGAATTAGAGCTGTAAAAGTAACGAGAAATTGTGTACCCGTTTGTAGTGTACTATTCTGACTTAACTATGGTAGTTAGATATATTCCCTCGGGAACTTTTTTGTAGGTAATAATGAGAACTTGGATAATGTAGTACATAATGTTTATGTATAATCAATAGTTTTCTCAGCGTACGCCAAATAATGAATTTTATAGGCAAAATTTTGCTACTTTGGGTTACATTATCTGTAATTTTTTTGAAAATAAATAATAGCCTATGTTACTTCTTGATGATTTAGCTTTCTATTGGTGAAAAAATAGTTAAAATCGGAGTTTTCGGAGCCTATTCGGTACAAGCAAACAAAAAAATCTTTCCTCTTTATAATATTAGTATAGATTGATATTTACACGAGCACGTGTCAAAGTGCACATCAATTTTTCGAGTGAAAAATCTATTAGTGAACGACCAGATTCGAACCCACGATCTCCGGATTGAAAGTCGGGTTACTACCCTCTAGGCCAACACAGCTCGATAGGTTGACTAGGCTATGCTGTGTTACCAACCTAGTTTAAAGTAATATTTTAATTAACATACTATGGAATTCCAGTAATAGTCTAAAATTTCTATTTTTTTAATTAGAACTTTTCGGTACAACCAGGGGTTTCACGCTTTGGTTCTAATGTTGAAAACACAGAAAATTTAAATGACCTCGTTGAAACAGTCGAGTTCACCTTGTAAGTTCTACATTCTATTATCCTCATCAAGATTCAAGAGCGTCAACTCAAAGACGATAGCTGAAGTAGCACAAATGTGCCCTCCGGTGACAGCGTATGGTTTAATATTTCATATGATATTGGGGAGAGTTCGCTGTGGTTTTAAGCAAATGTTTGCTCCTGTGACATTCAAGCCGATGCGACCGGCATGTTGATACAAAGTTTTTGTTTTATCTAGATCATTATTAGTCTCGCTCTTAATACGCAATAAAAAATGTTAAGGAAATGAAAATATTGAACATTCAACAAATACCTATAGCAGGACTATACCCCACACTAGAATTACCTGTGTCGTGGGTGACAGGGACTATAAATACCGTGGTACAGGATATGCAAACGTTTGACCTGCAGCGGGAAACGAATCCGTACATTTTTACAAATAAATGTAGAGCAGTCATTACAGTAATCCGCAAGTCAGAATTTGTGTTTTTACCAAAAAAAGTAACGTTAAAAAAATATTTAATGCACGAACTATGTACATATAAACCAAATTGAGATTCGGGGCTCCTCTGTTACAAAAAGATTTGCGTTATTTCGAAAGTTCTGTCGATCCGCATGATAAATAGGTCAATCTAAACTATCTAAATAATAATTGTCATTCGTTTGTCCGTCAATCTCCGCAAATCGCATGCGAACACATTTCCAATTACTCCGTACCAAATCCTAATCACTGGAAACACCGATTGCTTAGTGCGAAAGTTCTGTACTGAACTGAAACATTAATGAATACATAGATCGTTAGATAAATTGTTTATTTGACTCATGAAGTATGTGTTAAATAAATAATTTAACAGCACAAATACGAGTAAGTAGGACAAAAGAAAAAAAGTGAGACATAATAAGAAAATAAATACCTAGTAGATAGGTAGGCACTTAATTCTTCGTGTTAAGATAAAAAATGCTCACAAGTTACCCTATGTATAATATGGCTCACATAATTTTTCTACGGTATATAGTAGGTACATAAGTATGTAGGTGCTTACACATTAACGTCAAGCGCTACCTTTAGGTGGGTATTAGCCAGTGCTAGCGACAGTCTATGCTGCAGCGGCATGGATCTAATGTGAATGAATGTGACTGCCAGGTCAGGCAGCATACTTTTTTAAATTACTTTGTGTTTTCTTTTAGCCTCATTATGACTCATCATGATACTCCGTGAGCAGCATTTAGATGTTCGCCTCTTGGTCTAAAATAAGTTTACTCAAGGCCTTTATTTGGAACTAGCGCTTTCAACGTAATTATCTGATGTTTTGCTACGGTCACAGATAATACTATACTGGTATAAGTATGTGGCTAAAGAGCAGAAGAGTCTTCTTAGCCCATAAAATAAGTTTTCATTCAGTTGCTCTGTACAGTGTACAAACCCGTATCATGTGTGTAAACAGAAATGTCCTAAGTTGGTGCGTCATGCAATATCAGGAGTGATTGATGAGGGACACTGTCTACGCTCCGATGACCACAGCTTTGCGCTCAAATTGACTTGATTTCGCTTTTATAGATCTGTGTTTGGGATAAAAGATAAAAACATCCTGTATTCCCTGTGATGGGCATCTGTAAATCTAATACACTGTACGCAAATTCATGTCCATAACTTGTACCAGTGCCTAACAGGCATGTTCAAACTTTATTTGGAAGATATGCCCTTGTTTGTGATCTCTAGTCATATGTACATATCTAATGAGGTAGGTATTTGGTCAACTATAACAATAATACGTGACTTTGACTTTCCTTAACCTGCTAGACCAATTTTTGTAACTTTAAATGCTAAAACTTATACACCACGAATCCAACGTTAAAGCTTCTTCACACAGCTGCGTTATTGATTTGATTGCAAAGTAAACAAGGATTCCGTTTGAAGTAAGAGATAATTATTTTGAAAATATTACACGACCTAACACAATGAATGGAGTAACCACTAAGGTGCTAACACACGGAGTAGTTAAGTCTACTCCATACAGAAGATGCGATAGTATCTATGTTCTAACACTTATTTCGGTCGATATAATCCTTATGCAAGAACCTTAAACTCAGTCTATAGATCGAGCATTGAAGTATTAACATCCGTGACACTATTTTGTAGATCCAACTTCGCTGTCACTTATTGTCAATTGCTTGTCGTGTAGACGCTATCCACAATAGTGTGGGCAATAAAATTGAGTCTAGTCTAGTGTCAGTGTCGTGTAATTTCACCAAACCCGAGATTAGCCTCAAGGAGTCAACTTCATGAGGCCAATGCTGATTTTATTTGTCAGCTATGATTTCAACTAATTTATACTGATGGTTTAATTGTAAGTACTTGGGTTTACTTATTCTAATATTAAAATGAATAGATAGTACAGTTTGATATTGATACTATCGTGTCAAGCTCCGACATTGCGCAATCGTGTGCTCCCACGCGATCTCTGCGGCAACTATCGTCATATTGTTTAATTATTTTTCAAGTTTTTTGAGGGGTATTATATTGTGCTATAACAGATAATATCGATAAGCACATACAAATGTAATTTTTTCACTCTACATCGTAGAAGTACACTCGTGGATGCGAGTTTTATTTATGACTAGCTTTGACACGGCCGCTCTCGGCCCCCAGCCCATCGCGTCGCATCGCCCGTCCGCGCTATTACTTTTTTCTCGGCTCCTGAGAGTTGTAGCGTGATGTTAAATAACCTATAGTCTTTCTCATGAATTGGGCTATCAAATGCAAAAAGATTTTTTCAAATTCGACTGAGATTAGCGCGTTCAAACAAAAAAATATAGCTTTATTATTAGTAATGATATTAATGCTTCTAGGTCTCGGTCAAAGGGCCATTGAAGACAACACTGGCCTCAAAAATTACCAGCGCTAAATGACGGTAATATGCTATATTACAACCATTGAGTTATTACATTTTAATATTTTTACATTTTAAGTCATGCTTTAAGTAAGTACTCTGTCTTTATTTTATGAAATGCTTTTGATCCATCTACTTCGCTTGAACATAGAAAAAAAGATCTAACAATGAGAATCTGATCCCTTCTGAACCAGAAGACTTGTTTTTGAATTAGTAAATCCTTTATGAGCTAATTTGTCAGGTCACAATCCTTTCAATCGATTCAATTGTATGTCAACTTATTTGATATAACGTGTATGATGCAATATCCCTTTTATTTACTTTCAATAAAAGGGAAAAATAATGCATTTGACTATACCCTGGCTCTAGCGATCTGCCAACTATACCAGATGGTCTTCGCGTCAGAAGAGGTGATACACGGAACAAAAAAGCCGTAGAACTGCGCACATTCACGAGCAATTTCGCATTGTACCACCTGGGCTTCTCTTGTTTGCAAGTAGAACACACGCCCGTCTCTTTCCATTGCAATTGTGTTGTGCTCTATTGTCTCCTTTCATTTATTCAAGCTTTAACTTTCGCTTGTAGTCTTTGCATCCGAAAGTAGAATGAACATAGGAGGAAACAAAGAGCCTCGTATTTAGAAAAGATTATTTTAATCTGAGCCGATCAAAAACTTATCCGTAAAAATCTTGAGAACATATAGCTTTTGAAACTATCATGATTATGAACAAGATTTTCACTAAAACTGGATACTGGATCAGATTTTTATTGTTTTCCGATATTTCATCCTAGAAAAAATCTTACCCATAATTCACGGTAAATATCCGTAATTATGTGCGTAAATTATAATCTTTAAGACATCATTGACTCTTATGTCAACAGTTTACTAAGACTATTTTGATTCTCCACCATAAAGCTGAATGTAAGAACATCTAAAAAATACCTAATCTTGACTTGGCGTCAAAAACTTGGCTGTCAAAAAGTCTGAAAATTATCCTTATAAATTCGTAATAAAATTCCACTTTGATTTTAGAAACCAATGAAGTAATTAAACAGCAAAATCTAAAAGTTATGAAGTACAATAGCGATTTTCATCCACTCGATTTTCAGACTGCAGTCTGTATTTTACTATCACATAATACAAATCTAAAACAAATTTAGACCTGTACGAAATCCTATAAAATCACTATGTATGTGAGCATGCGTCCGGCACATGGCAGAAGCATCTGCCCATCTATCATCCAGATATTGCGTCACGGGTCAAATCTACAGCCAGTTTTTGCGTTAGCTCCAAAAGCTTTTTATTAACCTCTTTCAGCTGAAATGTAATTTTCATTGGTTTTGATAAAAGCTTATACAGAGTACCGACGCGACTATAACGAGTATTTTGTCATCAATGGCCGAACATAGTTTCATGTACCAGCTGATAATTTTAATAACCGAATAATTAAAATTGACTACACAGAATTAATTGATAATATATATCTCCACAGACAGAATGCCCACTATGTTCTGGGAACATAGTGGGCATTCTTTACATACATTATTTATTATTTATTATGTTCCACAATACATTACACTAGCTACTGTCCACGGCTTCGCCCGCGTAGTGCCGGGATAAAATGTAGCCGTTAAGGCAGCGTTTGTAGGAAGGGCATACAGCCTACGACCACACTGAAGGTCCTACTTAAATATTGGTGTTTTTTTTTAATCGGATTAGTAGTAGTTCCTACAACTAAACTCACAAACTTTACCTCTTTGTAACATTAATAATAACAATGACAATAATAATAATAACAATAATGGTGGACATTTTCACACAGCATCATCTAGCCCCAAAGTAAGCAAAGCTTGTGTTATGGGAACTACATGACTGATATACTACTTTTATCCATTTTTTGTAAATACATACATATTATGCATAAAAAATATCCAGACCCGAGACAAATATTTGCAGATCATACAAACATTTGTCCTGCGGCGGGAATTGAACCCGCAACTTTCTGCGTCTCAGGTGGACCTTCGCCCACTCGCCACAGAGGTCGTCTAATAGTGTAAATTAATTTGATTTGAAATCCCATAGGTTTGTAAAATTTTAACGATTTTAGGAAACTATAGGGGAATATCTACTAAGTTGTTATATATAGTTTTTTTATGTTCAAAAAGCTCTTAAATATAGCTTAATAAGTTTAGAATAAGTTTAGAACAGTTCGTTTATTACCCTCCAGGCTGTGGTATTATGTAAAATCCTTAAAGGTAACCATATTTTGCACCGATTAACTATTCACTGCCCACACAAAAAAGTGTGGGAATTAATAAGATGCAATTTTGAAGGATTGCATCTTATTAATTGCGTTGGACCGAAGAGAAGTAGTGATAGAAACATTTTTGCTGGAAATATGTCCATGAGACCTATTAAGACCTGAGGTGGATTGTATTTACGAATAAAAATTATACTAAAAAAGGTAAACGCGATTCAGAATAGATTCGTATAAGATACCTATCTCCATTTCCAGTGACACAAGCTTCCAGAGGTAGGTCTCTGACCGGAAGCCGATAGAATGGCGTGAACAGAGCACACCGGCATAGAATGCCTGTCAATCAAGAACACATCTGCTTGTGCTAGCTGTTAGCTGGTGCATGAATACCCACGTCTACAATACGAGAGTGAATTCAGAAGTTTGGACGTCTGGCTTAATAAAAAACCTACATCGTAAAGGTGCATGTTTAGACTATAAAATAACATAGTCACACTGTTTGAAACTTGTCGCGAAATACATGGATCATTCCAACAAAATATGATTATAAAAATTGAATGAAAAAACATCTGAAAGTTCAGTGCTTGCGACATACATATAACATTCAATTTCTAAACTAAATTAATTTTAGGTTGCCACACAATTTCATTCCCGGTTCTTGTTTAGTAAACTCGTTGAAAACTCGCTGAATTCCAGAAATTCAGCAACGCAATGATAATATTCGTGTTTCAGGAATCATTTAATTCATGTTAATTCAACTAGTGAACAAAAACATACCTACTCGATTAACAATTATGTAAGTAACTTAACATAAATAAAAAATAAAATATTTCGTGATTCAGCACCACTTATAAATTGGTTTAAATCTTATTAAAAATATTTATGAAAAAAAAATATCAAAATTCGGCTAAATAAATAAATGATTAAGAAATATTAAGTTAACGCATGTGAATGAAACTAAGTGTGACCGAACAGCTTGTAAACTGGCTATCCCCTTTGTACTACTGGGCGTAACTTTAAGGCAACTAAGTAGCATAGAATTCGCGGACATCTCCTTAAGTCGTCACGTCTTCGATCGACAAATTTGTCTTCGACTTTGCTTCAAAGTGATTGCTTCTCTCCACGCTGTATAAATAACAAGATGGGTTTCGACGCTCCATCTAAGAACTTGGATCCATTCCCAGAGGTGCTGCATAAATAGAGCTAAATTGGAATCCGAAATTTTGCCACGTAGTGGACGCAGCGTCCTTTGGGCGCATGATCGTATGAGACAAAGTTATAAACTTGAAAGTTAGCAATGTCGGTCCAGACTAAACCACTGACATCGTCTGGATTCTCATTGGGATTAAATTGAAAATTATGCTGAGCAACACGTAAGTCAAATTGCTACCTTAACGCCAGCATAATTTTATGTGACGTCCAGAATATTGATGAATCAATTTGCACGTTAGCTCAACGTGTATTTCACTCAACATTCAATTCAAATAGTTTCCACAAAAACACTCGAAAGTGTAAAAACATTAAATACAAGTTAAGTTTTGGAAAATTTCAAAACACTCGACGTGTTTGCTAACGACGCCCCCGTCTGTGGTGATAAGAACCTATCTAAGAAAAATCCTTGAAGTCGTACAAATCATTATAAGTTTAACGGGTCTTTATCGCGTTTACCTTTTTTGTGGACTCAGGACCAAACCATTGGATCGAGTTTCATGACCCTAAGGTGCTATCCAGTGAACGCCAATATTGTAAGAGAATGGTTCGTGAAGCGATTGAAATAAATAAGTACCCAAATTTTAATCGTGAAGACGGCTATAGACTCTCTGCGTCCTGGAATCCCGTGATAAACAGGTGTTCGCGTCGCGATCCAATTGTGCAGTGCGGTGATACGGTTAGTGTAGTGTGCCGTAATGTGAACATGGACTTTCTGATTCTGAAGATGAAATGAGGGTAGTTGCGGCTACTGCCTTTATTTCTCGACGGTAGCTCCGTATACTCCAGTCATCCCGTGACCACGGCTGTTGCAATACAGTTGAAACGTCGGGAAAATAATATAAAAGGTAAACGCGATAAAGACCCGTTACACTTATAATAATTATGTTATCTAATCGCGAAAGTTTGAAAAATACTGTCGTACAAATCGATTATAAAAAAACGTATTTAAATCGGATATCTCCGTTCGGGAGATAAAGAGTAACATATAAACAAACAAAGAAACAAACGATCACCTCTTATGGCAAACGCATAAACAGGGGTAATACGTCACGGGCAATAAATGTGGGGATGATTCTTAATAGGTATGCTTTTAAAATTTTGTGGAATTATTATCAATCTCTAATGATTGTTATAAATTCAATGTTGTGGCACTACGCTAGACCCACCAATGATCGTAGTTCCTGATGCAGGGATCTCCACTCTATGATTCCGATACAGGGAATTCTAATGTCAGGATTCCCTGTATCGGAACAGGGAATCCTGACACTAGGTAAGTCAGAATATTGGTCAGGACTATGTTATTTATGTACTAGCTTTTGCCCGCAGCTTTGCCCGCATGGTACCCGGATAAAACTAGCCTATGTGTTATTCTGATGCTATATTACTAAATGTAAAGTTTCATCAAAATCCGTTCAGTAGTTTTTGCGTGAAAGAGTAACAAACATCCATCCTCACAAACTTTTGCGTTAATAATAGTAGTAGGATATGATTTATTGCCACCGCACGTGATTGTGATTCTTCAAAAAAAATATTTTCCAGTTAGTCAATGAGTAGTATTTGCCTTTTGAAAATAGAGTGATTATTAAATAGTTATTGTTTTAAAAGTCACAAACATATGTTATATTTTTAAAAGTTTAATCTCTTCCAGTAAAACAGATGGGCACAGTTTTAAAACTGTTCTCTGGTTCTAGATTGCGCGCTGCCAGAACAAACTTTATCTAAAAGCAGATTGCAAATCTCTTCTTTATAAAAGAATTGTTAGAATGTTTTAAGTAGGAACTAGTAGATTAGTTTGAAATATAACCATTGCTGTAACTCTACTTCCAGTGTCCAAATTGTATGAAACAATTTAATTTAATTCAGCATATTTCATCCGTTTTGTTATTTTATATATGACACACACACTGACATACAATACACACACGACTATCGATTTCCGTATTTCTCGGCTATCAAGAGTGTACTCGAATCGATGTCTAACTAATCTAATTAACCTGTCTGATCTCAATGCAGGGTCTATCTCTTTTCCACTCTTCGCGATCTTGTGAATCCGCTGGCCAGGATACCGGAAGTGTGTTAAGTCGGTCAAACCACCTCCACCTGAGCTGACTGAGCTGAAGTGGCTATTTTGATCAATAAATCAATGGCATTTAATGATTGTGGGCGCAATAATTGAAATTGCTCTGTATTATCCAAACCACAAACTATAAAAAAACTATCGACACCACATAATTAAAACATAGTTAATAAAATTCAATTTACATAATATGGTTATCTTCCTAATTATAATGTATTATTTGAGATAAATATATCATACACATTATTTATTATGTGCAAGACGCGATGCGGAGGGAGAGCGTCGCGATCACTCATCCTGATGAAGACTCTCGGAATGAGTTGAAACTTAGTCGGTGCCTTCATTGATAGTGCTCTACGTGAAAGTTCCCGTTTTTACAATATGTATATCATATGCAAATTTTATTATAACTGTATCTATAATCGAACCGAAAAACCATATAAAAAAACGCGTACATTATAAACCAATCTGTCATAGATAGAATAACATGGTGAATAAAGTATAATAGTTATTTTGTTTAATAAATAACTCATAGTGCAATGGCCTATAATTATACAATGAACCGGAATGTGACCTCACTGCGTTATAAAGCATTCCAAAATGTTTGTACACAAATGTTATAGACTTACGATGCTATGTTCGATATCGATATTGTTCCTAAACATTTCGGATTTAAGTTATTTGTACGTAACGCTTTGTTCTACGCCAGTCGTCCAATACAGGCACTGCTGCATTTCAAACCAGAGAGCTCGGAAATACTCGTAGTAGGGTATATTTTTATTTGAGATTATATGTCCCCAGCTTTAAATTGTTTTAAGGGTACCGAAGCCGAAACGAAATTCCTGTAGTTTTATGTCCGTCTGTCTGTTTTTTCTGTCTATCCGTGTGTCAGACCACAATTTCTCAATGGTATGCAGGCGTGTTTAAGAAGAAAAATCTGAAAAAATATATAGTTATGAGTAACTTTTTCGCACAGATATGAAAAGTAGGGATTTTTTTGTTTACCCCGTCCTCCATTTAATAAAAAGGAAATGAAAATTGTTCAAATGGATTCCAATCATTACTTTAGGGGTCAGACCCGCGAACTAAGGGCTCAGTACTAACTCACAATAAAAATATAAAAACTGGCTAGGTACATAATAATCCTACTACTATTATAAATGCGAAGTTTGTGAGGATGGATATTTGTTACTCTTTCACGCAAAAACTACTGAACGGATTTTGATGAAACTTTACAGTTATATAAGCTATACATCTGAAAAACACAAAGGCTACTTTTTATCCGGGTACCACACGAGCGAAGCCGAGGGCAGAAGCTAGTTATGCATAGAACTATAATTATTATGGCAAAATTGAGCCCTGTGACAGACTGAGCATTTTTTTAGCTAAGTGATATAACCTTTCTAACACTTATAAATAAATAAATAAATAAATTTTGGTATCAATAACAAAAAAATACAAACACGCTCATAACTGTATTCCCCATGATCTGAGGACATCCTCAGATACATACTCAATGAGTAGATCTATGAGGGGGTAGTCAGAGGCACATCTAAACATTATATTTAGAACATGCAAGCGTTTTGCAAGTAGTTGCATTTCACTTGACGTGCTATCACCTGGGTAACAAATCCAAGTGGTTTTCAAAAACGTATACTATGAATGAGACGGCATGCGCACAACATAAGTGCAATTAAATTTTACCTGCCATCACTGTTTTCATCCGACTGCGCAAAGTTTTGCTTTTAGGGTTATGTAATAAACAGTTAATGTACATAAAAGCAGGGCCTTTAAAGACGCTATCTATCTGAAACGCGTCGTCCAATTTTGATTATTTCTATTAACGGTACAAACATTGCGAAATTTTTTAAAATTTATGTACACACGAGTATGACGACCTCTGTCGCGCAGTGTGGCCCGCCTGAGACGCAGAAGTTTGCGGCTTCGATTCCCGCCACGGGACAAATGTTTGTATCTACAAATATTTGTCTCGGGATCTGGGTGTTTTCTATGTATAATATGTGATAAAAATTATATAAGTAGTATATCAGCCATGTAGTTTCCATAACACAAGTTGTTCTAACTTTGGGGCTAGATGCTGTGTGAAAATATCCAGCATTATTTATTTATTTATATCTATTTAGGTACCTACCTAAAAATTCTATTACTTAACTGTATAATAGAATTTGTAAACCTTTGTTACATACTTTTAGTAGCATTTATGAATATTATAGTTATTATTATTAAATTTATCAAAATGTTGTTTTGCAGAAAACAGTGAGGTGATTTTCAGCATAGAAGTTATATCAAGTTTTATGCAAAACACTCATGATTCTTAGAATAAATAATTTTCTGAACGTCGGTATGCAGAAGACTGGGTGCTTACGCCTACGATGTTTTCGTGCACCGCTGACAAAATATCGACAAAATGTATTTTTATCTCGATTCTTGTTTCACGTTCACATGAAGCGTGAGTTGGAGAAACCAGACAAGTACGAGGACTCATTCATAAAGGGTTCCGTACTACCACACAATACTTATATTGTCTTAATAAATGGATAGATAAACTATCTATTGCAAACGAAAGAAAAATCCAAAAACAGAGTAATTCATAAACATACCAGGTGGTAGGGGCAGGGGCAGGTAGATTAATTTGTCTACTTATTCATATATATCATTTTTTTTTATCTATTCAATAAAATTAATATTAAGGAATGTGAAACTGTTGATTTACCAGAGCGACATAATCGCATCGTGATTAAGCTCTTTAATAAAGAAAAAGAATATATATACAAGGTACAATAATATATTATTATTGAAAATATACCTATAGATATTTCAATTTAAAAAAATACAGCTCTATGACAATTAGGCGGATAGACGGCGCGGCGTAGTAATAGGGTTTGACATCCATTTACCAAATGAACCCTAAAAATAAATTAAACATGGTCACAGTCATTGAGTACATAAAAAACAAACAAACACGGTTGCAACTGTAATCCCCATAATACGTACTCACGATTGGGTTCGAACCCACAACCTTCGGATCGGAGTTCGAGGTACAGCCCACTAAGCCAACTTGGCTATGAATACCTATTGTAAAGTAGGTACTGAGTAATGTATGTTCAAATGTCACAAATGTGAACCCGTCTCTAGAAGCGTTTTGCTTGAGAGCTAAAATGTAAGTTTCTTGAACATACTCTATAATAATTCTGAATATTCAAAACATGCGACAATATTAAGGCAATATTTATTTGATACCTTGCTCGGAGCGTAGGCCGTCATGTCGTAGATTACGTTGTATGAAATTCTGCGGTATATATTATAACGTGAGATGACATTATTGCCAGTTTATGTTGATATAATATACTGAATATAGTGCAATAAACATATATCAAAGTCAAAATATAACCTTGTGTTTATTCGAAGTTGATAGAAACCTAGTTAGACACACACCGTTCTGTGAAGTAGGTACGAGTATGTAAATAATTATAATGGGAAATAAATATTAGCCAGACCATCATTTCTACTAAGGGACTTCGATATAGCTAAACAAAAACGATGCCCTTCGTTCACCCGTTATATTATTATCTCAAGGTCGGCAACGCACGAGTGATAACCTCTTGTGTTGTAAACATCCATAGGTTGCGGTAACCGCATACCAACGGGTGGGTCGGACCGTATGATTTTTTGCTACTTTAGTTGTCTTAAAAAACCTTATAACACCAAAGTAAAGACTTGTTGAACTTTATTTTTAAATGACTTTATTTTTTTTCAAGCAAAAAAACAAAGGCTTTATTAAAAATTAATGTAACAGAACTGTTTTTTTATAATTTAAAAATGTATTTATGTTTGAAACATACCTTAGCACCAGAAAACTGTATTAATATTTCGAGTAATTTTCTTCTGTAAGAGTAATTCAAGTAATAGCGTAGCCGTGCTACGTCGTAACGGACGCTACGGGACGTGCTACGGATCTCGCGTATTTTTAACCGCGACGACAGGAGCCCGTGTATGCGTTCATCATAAGAGATTTTGTTTGTTACAACAAACATACAGTTTATATTGTTGGTTTGTCTCATACCATTTATCTCCTAAACGGTTTAACTGATTGAAATACTTTTTTTTTGCAATCAATTTTGTATGACTTCAAATTTTACTGCCACAAGTCACTTAAAAAAAATATTATGACATTCCCTTTTCAATACTGATGTATGTTCACGAAAATATTAATGTAATACTAAAAATAAAGATAAACTCGCTGTTGCCACTTGTAGACTCCATAATGTTAGTAAATCGTTTAAAGGGTAAGGTGTATGCTTTTATAACAAACTCCCAAAACATTTATACATAAATTGACAATAAACAACTTTAAAACGTAATCAAAAAACTTTATAAAAAGGCAAACTATAAAATATCTGATTATTTAGATGATAAAAACTCTTGGGATTTAAAATGCTGAATGAATAACTAACCTTGTTTTCTTGCCTTTCTTTCCTGACTTGGTCGTGGAGGAACAGGCAGTAGATAAATTCGACATTTCAAAGTGATCTTTGTGATTTTATTGAATAAAAAACTAGTTGGCACTGTAATAGATAATCAAAAACAGGTTGGGTGTTTTATAAAGTAAATTTAAAATCTGTCATATAAAATCTTGATTCTACTGCGCGATGTCGCTTGCAGCGAATGACCCTTAAATTGGATTTCAATCCACACAATCGTTCACGGGAACATCCACTAGGATATTGTACAATGCAATGCAATTTTCAATAATTCCAAAAGGCAAACATGGAGCGAGCTTCAATGGCGCGTAAAAGCTCGTTCCCATGGGTGCTGCGTGGAGCGACACGGTCCTAGATCATGTCTGCGATTGGCTCGTGCATTAATTATCTTTGGTTGCTAAGCGAGGAATCCTCCGGGATGATGCTGACGTCACGATCACAAACGGGATTACGGCATTTTTGCTGTTCGTATTTTTTGTTCGAGAGTTAAATAATTTATCTATTTCCACAATATACTTTGATATTGCAAAAAACAGAAAAAAACCATCAAATATATTTTTTTAAATTAAAATATCCAATAAGTTTCGAAGTCCATGACCACCTCGGTGGTGCGGCCGGCGTATGTATCCAAACTTTGACATAATTATATAATATTCTAGGACCCGGTACAGATATTATAATATTATACTAGGACCCGATTTCGGCAAATATTAGAAACAGGGGTCTAGACAAATACCACTTTATGTTGGCTTTAACGCCTGCGGAAAGATTTAATTGAAAACAGTTTTTTGTTATAAAAATGAGCTTTATAAGTAAGGCCATAAGTACATATGTCAGTTTTCACACAATGATTATGTTTTCTATTGTAGAAGCACTTGTGTTATCGGTTTTCGGGAGTAGTCTTCCCAGTCTAATATTGTTTTGGCACACCGACTGGCAAGGAGTGGTTTCAGTTGAAGTTGTGTAGTAATATGCGATTCTGCAAGTGCAGGGCGTAGTTTGAAAACAAAGGTTGGTACCTACGATGTACATCTGATGTTAATGCGGGTACATGTTATATCTCATACAAAGTGGCGTGCGAGCCCGCGGGTTCAACCTTTGTAGAATGATTATTGATGGCAAGTTTGCCGGGAACAGTGGTGCGGCAGGCGAGTGTCCGGCTGAGACGCAAGATGTGCACACGGGGCAATTTTTTTACAGGGTATTAACGTTCGTTTAGTGTTTAAGTGTTTTTTTCTTTCAGACCTAATATATATATTTCGTTTTTTTTAGATACTTGTTCTTGTGTTTGGGTGTTTTGGTACCAGTTACTATACCAGATGTGGATATACTCCTGATATCCACAATTCTTGGGGAATGTTAGGGTGGGGTTAGGACTATATATGACCTTTAGCGTTTATGTATTTAAGTGAAGACATCAAAGAAAACAAACTGATTTTGTATCATTTCTTTCGTAAAGTTAATTTGTTTCTGGCCTGTTTCGGGAATCTCAAACTTCACTGTTTCACTGGTCACGGCAGGGTGAAGGACCATAGAGTAATGAACGAATATGGATAAGAGTGCCAGCCTACCTCGGTGCAAGCAGAGTTTATGCACCTGTACTTAACTTCAGTTTATATCAATATATAGGCTGCATCCGGTATAGCGCGAAACTGAACATTATAAAATACGTTTTGAGAAAAAACTTCTATGGAAAAATAAAAATTAACAAGCTTATATATATATAAGACATATTTTGTAAAACAGATTCACATTAATCTACCATAGATACACGTTGACGTCATAATGTGTAGGCTCTACGTGAGCCCTGGTCGATCAACACCATATTTTTTAACGGTTCATAATGGTAACAATGTTTCTAATGACTACTAGCAGCAACCCCTAGTGACTTGTAGCAAGACCTATTTACGAAGCATCCTTGAAGACATGCAAAGCTATTGCTCAAAACCGCATTACAATCTGAAAAGCCCTGTCGGATATGGTCATTGAAAAAACAGACAAGCAAAAACCTCTTCTGGTTTACGCATATATGAGTTTCTCCCAGTGCGGGAAAAAATAATACGATACAACAATTTGACACTACAAATGAACTAGGTAATAATTTGTAGATGTATTATCTACTAATAGTTACATTTGCTACTAATCGGTTTTGAACGAGCGGCACCGTTATACTCGTCCATTATTCAATAAGCATAATTATTTTATACTTTGAATTAAATGCCTAGGTTAATTTTGTTGTATCTTTTATTTAATGTGTACATATTATCCAGTATTATTCTGTGGTTATCTTATAACAAAGCAAAATAAAGTATTGTAATAATAAACAATGCTGGTTATTTTTCACACAGCATCATCTAGCACCAAACTAAGCAGAGCTTGTATTATGGGAACTATAAGATTGATATTATATTACTTAGATACTTTTTTTTTGTAAATACATAGATATTATTTATAGAAAACACCCAGACCCGAGACAAATATTTGCAGATCATACAAACATTTGTCCAACGGCGACATTTTATTAACTAAAGTAGATACTTACTCTTTCATACAAATGCAGACAGTAAACAAAGTTGCACGGCACATTAATGAGTTCATAGTGTTCTGGTTATTGCTGCACTCCGATCTCATGACCCAGGCACAAAGTCCGATAAACATTCAAACTGTCCCATGTTGTGTCATTATAAAGTTAACAAAGGAGTCACGTGCGTGCGAGCGCGGGAAATCGGAGAATTTCGCGCCAAACCCCGCTCCCCCGAGACCACCATCTCCCGCCGTGCTCCACAATACACTGACAACTGTCACTAGGCTCCGGCCGGCGTTTTGCTCGCTTTTACTACAGACGCTTTTCCTCTTCTGCTCTATCTTATACACATAGAAATACCTACACACATGGACGACAACTTATTTCGAGTCGTCCGGACTCCTTTCACAGATAATGTGGCGTAGTGTGGGTACACTTGCTATGTACTAGTATCAGGTAGAGACGCATCTTCAATGTGATGGTGTAATTCCTGTTAGATCCGAGAAGGTTGATCCCAGGGTTTAACGTTACTATCAAACTCTTGATATTTTCAATCCGCTTTCAAATTCCTGCTTTATTCTTGATCAGAGGTACGTAAGTTGTTACAAGCTTTTATTTAACGTATATACAATATTTGTATGATGTTATTCAAATCTTGCAAACCAAATTAGAACCACTTCCACTTATCCTACGAAGTTTATTTTTCATATATTGGTTCAGTTCCGATGACAATGCATTTTTATGGTAAGTACGACCTGAATCGATTTCAAGAATTAGCTCCAGATAAAGGAACTCTTCAACGGCCATCAGCACATACACGAAATTTTGTGTATGCATTTTATTATGATTTTAAGTTTTACCATGACAGTCATGGTTGCGTCACTCAGGGTTTGTTTTTGAAAATGTTTTTTTTTTATAATTTATTTATTTTTACTATTGTAATATCATCCCGTTGACAACGGATAGATCAGAAAGTAAAATTTATAAATCAATGGTCTGACAAGAATAAGGAACAGTCATCAAGGATGACACAGGAATTCTCCTGCGATATGCCATTACGTTATTATACATTTGGATGGCTCTGATAGGTATTTTAATCACATGGGATAAAGCGGAGTTTTGTCTGTCACACATTTTGTTCATTCAGAAACAAAGCTAAAGTCGAATTGCGCATGCTCGTTATCAATCCTACGATCATGAAACTACGAAAACTATTGCTGTCCTTATTTACTTTTAGTTTTGAAAAGGACCAAATCTGCCATTGGTACATAATTTATCATTATTGTTTGTTAACACGGATTATGCTCTTAGTTAAGAAAGAATAAAAGTTTAAAATGTGCTTTTTGTTTGCAAAGTCTTAGCAAAGAAGATTTTTATGAGTCATAAAGTCAGACTTTTATACGGCAGCCATAGAAAACTTTTAAATAAATTATGATGAAATTAATTTCAAAGAGGCTCTTTTGGAATGCTGTAAAATTAAAAAAACTGCGTATATTTTTTTTTATCACACCTAAATATGATATAAGGCATCAAAGTCAAATGATTTAATAATAACGCTAACAGCATAACACAATGAATCACAATAGGTATCCAATTGAGAAAGTTCCAGAGCAATCCAAACTTGCCATCTCGAACTAGTCACGAACAAAGTAAGAGCTCAAAGAAAAATGATTTCCTTACAACTGGATGGTATTAACCAGGAGATAAGAGGTAAGGGTATGAGTGAAGTACTCTTTCCGAGCGAGCGGGCGTTTATACAAAGCTATGAATAACAATTTAGTAAAGAGCCAGGAGCACAAACACTTGAGTGTAGAAGTTTGTTTCGAAGTGCCCAAACACGCGAACAATAGTCACTTGGAGCTACGAAAAGTTGGAGGATTTAGGTACTCGACGCATTATCCACTTTTCTTCTTTTATAGCTCTTCAGTAGCAGGAACTAAACACATAAGCAGAAAATCGGAACCTTAAAAACTTTGTAAAATTTTAAAGGAATTCCTCGCCCATATTTTTATAATTTTGATTTGTTAAACTTTTAAGTGATTAAAGAAATAAAAGTCTAAGTATAGTCTAATATATTCGTCTCGGGTCTGGGTATTTTCTTAATATAATATGTATGAATAAAAAAAAAGTATATAAGTAGTATATAAGTCACTTAGTTCCCATAATACAAGCTCTGTTTAGTCTGGGGGGAAAGTCCAGCATTATTTATTATTATTATTATTATTTCTCTTTATTTATTTAAATCTTAGGATTATGCCTGGGGCCTTGACAGGCATTAGTGTGGTCTAAGAGGCTTTTTATATCATTTAAAAACGTAATATTGTGGATTACGACTGATGTAAACTATTGGATATATGGGTTATAAACTAGGCTATTGCATGAGTATATGCTTATGGAATGGTTGCTGAGCTATGTAGGATGGAACTGTACCTGCCAATTCTTACTAATTATTATTAAATCATAGGCTGGTGATGACTTGCTGTCCACTACGGCTAAAGGGTGTGTTGAAGTTTCACTTAACGTTACTCGCGTGCTTTATGCCTTTATCACTTCCCCCCTTGGAGCATAGGTTCCGCTCTTGCGCCTCCACCTTCTCTTTTTTTATTTTCTTGATTTTTTTCAGTAGTATTGTATTGACAACTGCTGTTCCAGATCCGTCCAGATCCGTCGAAAAGATTATGGTATGATTTGCTGCATAATTTCTTGAAGTCATATTTTTTTCGGAGAATCGGCGCCTAGGATAATGTTGCACTATTGTTTTAATTTCTTGTTAAGATATAATATGGATTGAATTTTATTATTTACAAAATCTCAGAAAAAAAAAATATTATTAGGTGCTACATATAATTAATTCAAACGCACAACGATTTTTAGTAGATTTTACTAACATTCTGCATATTCGTAGCTTGTTAAAACTTAGTTCATTAGTAGGGTAGTAAGGATTGCCAGTTAAATAGGCAGCTTTCGCTAAAATATGCGAGCGCTTGCGACATCCAAGTCTGTATTGTATGAATGAATGAATGAAAACACTTTATTGTACACCAACCCAACATAACAAGACTATATTGTAACAAAACTATAAAAAAACAAAACTCAAAGTACAATGGACGGGCTTATCGCTTAGAAGCGATCTATTCCAGACAACCTTTGGATGGAGAGGATTTAATGAGATTGTAATAATGGCTGGGGGTGTACTAATGTAAAGCATTAGTAATTTGGAAAGTGTGCAAGTAGTTTTAAATGATACTAACAAATAGGTAATAAATAAAATACATAAAGTAGTAAGTTGTAATATTTTATAAAAAAAATATGTTGGCTAGTACTTGAAACTTGTTTATTGTTAAATCAAAATACAAAAGTAAGGTACCTTGATATAAGTTTCATACGGGTCGTAATAGCGTTTACCTTATGAAGTGCGATGATACGGTTAGTGTAAGTCTGTTGTAATGTGCAAATGGATTTTTTTAATCTAATAAAGAAACGAGGTTGTTTTCGGCTACTGCCTTTTCTTCTTGATGGTAGTTCTATATACTCCAGTCAACCATGACCATTGGCTGTTGCAAATCAGCGGAAAATAATAATAAAAAGGTAAACGCGATAAAGACCAGTATAAAACTTATTATTAACTGATCGCGAAAGTATGTAAAAGTAGTTAGCGAATGCCTACTCAGTAAGCAATTAGTAGGTCCAGTAGATCACCCACAGAGGCTCCACACGTTGACATTGACACATTTTACAATTTGTCTTGAGAGGTTATCTTCCCCAAACTTTTTATTTTATCTGAAAGTAATTGTTTTTTTTTCAACAAACATTCAACATCTTAAGTAGGTATTGCGCTATGAAACCAATCTCTCTATGTCTTCAGACAGACCAGACCACAACCCCACTGTAAAATTGGCGCTATGTTTAGTTGGCCTGTGTTGATGACATAAATAAATAAACCCCCCCAACAGATATATATATAGTCTTGACCCAACACTAATAAACCCTGTGGCGTGGGCATCAGGTACCTACCACAATACCCAGACACGAAAATAAATATCTGCAAAACAAGCTAACATTTGTCTCGCAGCAGGAATGGAACGCGCACCTCTTACGTCGCAGCTCCTCGCTCTTCGCACCACAGAGGTCGTCACAAATACAATAAAACTGATCGTAACATTTTTTTAGTTTTGTATTTTAAAAATCAGCTTTGTAAGCTGGATTACCTTTAATTCGTAGCTGAAAGGATGCCGCATTCGAATGTTTTGCCGCTCCAACCGCCTTTATAGATGTCACTTTGTCTCACTCGTGAGCTCAACCACAGATAACGATTTCATACCCATTATTATTATTCTGTTTATTGTTATCACTTCCCTGCAGATTAGAGTAAAGAATGATTATTCAAAAATATAAAAGTTATTTTCACGACAAAATTCAGAATCAGTTGTTTCCAAAAATATACCTCTCATTTGAATGTCAAGTATCAAGTATTTACATTGTATAATAAATGACTGCGCGTATGTAGCATCATCATTATCAACAGTCTAAGAAGTGTAAAGTCATATCCGGCAAGGCAATATCGTTTGTTGGTAGCTCTGATTTGGCTGAAGTAGTACCCCGATACTTGAGTCAAATTAGAGCTATTGCAACGTAGGAAGTATTGGTGGGGGTAGATGGATGAAAGGCAGGTAACGTATCGGAGCAAGTCTTAAACCCTCCGTAGACCAAGACACGTTCTCGGTAACCCTGCTAGCGCGGTGGAGACGTCATCAAATCCCGACAGAGTTATCACTTTCCAGATACACCGAGCCCGCCGGCGTGATTGACGAGTCCCCACTTCCGCCTACTCACGGTACAGATATGTACCGGGGCGTTTCTCTCCAGTTCCTACCCCCTGGCAAAGGCCCAAGACGAGGTCCGTACCTCGTCTTGGGCCTTTGTGCCCAAGACGAATGGTGCCCTTGTGCTAGTTGCCCCATCCTAACTTTTTACAGGTTGAGCGCCTCCTGCGCTTTTCCATTCAGAAAAAAAAGATCGAGTCTTGTCGTACACTTATTCAGTTAATGGTAACTTATGCTCAACTGAGATACAAATTGTTTAATTTCAACAACCAGGAATTGCAACAGTGCTGTAAATCCTGGTGGGGTAGGAATAAGATCAACTGAGATTCAGTTTCAGAAGTCTGCTGCTGGACATTTGCTTCCCTCAAATAATGCATGGCACAAACAATCTTGAGCCAACTTAATGCGCCGACTTTCTTCAACCTTTGAGATGTTAGTCTATCAGGTTTATGTTAGGTCTTTCCTATTATTATAAAAAGTATCGTGTGTGTGTTTATTTAAGAACTTTAGTTGATACTTTTTACACTTTATTTAATTAGTTGATGCTTTTTTCAACTAACTTCAAAAAAAGGAGAAGGTATACTTCAAGTCTTGTCTCATATAAATGTTATGAAAAAATCTCACCCTTCTGGGTGGAAAAATGGGGGATGAAATTGTATATTGGGCTTTTTATCCCATTATGTGAAGTCGGTTTTTATTTTCTTCTGTTTTTTTTCATAAGTGAGCTCATCTTGTTTGATCTGTACCACACTAAAGCTGAATAAAAGATCGGCGTAAATTCACTTTAAAATTATAAATTCACGTAGTTTATAAGTTGAAGTATCCTTGTGTTTTCAATTAATAAAAAGTTATCGACTATAACTACATCGGCAAGTTTGTGGTGGCCGTTCGAGACTCTTCCTTTCCCAGTGGTTGTCGGTTCTGCAGTTATATGGCCTGCCCATTGCCACTTAACCTTGCTTATTCTAGGGGCTATGTTAGTTATTTTAGTTCTTATAAGTGTAGCATACGAAAATTATGACATTGCTACAATATAAAAAAGAGGTCAAGTGCGAGTCATACTCGTGCACTAAGTGTTCCGTACCAAACACTTATGTATATCCTCAGATCTATACTAAGGACGCAACTCTGCATGGATACCAAGTTGGAAGCAGTCAGAGGCAAGGTTTTTCATATTATATTTTAATAGTAATTGGAACCATTCTAAGAAAATAAAATCCTTATCCTTTTCAATTTCGTATATGGTCTAAATCTGCGCTGGATTTAAAGCAACGCAAATCTTAGCGCACCGCAAAATATTGGATCACTCTTTCCAGCACATATTTTGAAACGAAACGTTCACTAAACCGTTTACATTCTATTTATCGCACCCAAAGCTGCAGACTGGAGGGTTGTTGTGTCAGCGGAAAACTTGTTAAAGGCCCTCCCAGCAAAGAGTTATGAAAACGCCAACTTTGGGGTCCTCGAAAAAAACTGTAGATACTTTGCGCAACTTTGGTCTTCAACGGGATTTTATAAATATTAAAATCTAAGCGAGATACTTTCAAAGCGGAAACTATTCTTTTTCGCCTGTTCAGAAGGCATTCACGTCTTGCGAAAGTTTATTTCTATTGAGACTGGGCGGAAATAACTAGAAAATAAATGCTTTCCTCCTGTTGAGACATCGCTTTCCGTATCTTTCATCTCTTGATATCTTATTTAAATCGTGTTAATTAAATATTTTCTTCGTAGGTACCTATATTCGTTCCGAGTCTAAATGTTGTGGTACATTCTTTGTCTAAATACTGGACTATGTATATGATTATTGGATATTAATATATAGTTTTAAATTTATAAATAACTTTTAAATTATAAATAAAACACACATATGTCTACAGTTTGTTAGGTTAAATAACAGTAGCGGAAAAGTAAAGGAGTAATAGTTTAGCGAGTGCATATTATGAGAAGAGTCTGTGGATGGATATATGAGTAGAGATAGGCAAAACAAAAAAAAAAGGTATGGATTATATAATAAATAAATAATGCTGGTCAGTTTTTATACAGCATCATCTAGCCCCAAACCAAGCAGAGCTTGTGATATGGGAACTACATGACTGACTACTACTTATATGCTTTTTTTTGCAAATACATACATATTATACATAGAAAACACCCAGACCTAAGACGAATATTTGCATACACAAATATTTGTCCCCCCGGCGGGAATCGGACCCGCAACCTTCTGCGTCTCAGACGGGCCTTCGCCCACTGCGCCAGTGGGCTTGATCGTCATATAACATGGGTAGGAAAGGAGTATGTATTGAGATGACGGCTGATAGAGGAGAATGGAAGAAGAAAACATATGTGCCGAACCCATGTAATATGGGATAAGGGCATGACGATAATACTTGAAAATAACGGGACGACTCCGCGTTTTGTGTACCCGGGGGTAAAATCAATTCTTGTCAATTAACAGCGCTCTATTAACTGAGTGGGAGATGGCTCTTGTAAAGTTATGCATAATAATTGCTCGCTCTTCACTTCCAATTAAAGCCACTTGAATAATGACGAACTTCTTGGGTAGGTCGACCGCTCTTGACTCTCGTAAGCAACTTCCCGGCTCCGGTGGAGTAGAACGTTTCACACAATTGGATTAGCTAGTGTTTTGTTTTAACCCGCGACGCAATAAGCTAGTGTATGCGTTTAGGCTAAGAGGTTGTTTGTTTGTTTGTCTGTTACCATTCTGTGCCTTACAGATTTTATTTTTAAACTCACTGGGATCAAAGAAAAGTCCTTTGAACAATTTTATATTTAACAACCTTTTTAAAAACATTATAACAGAGTTTAATAATAATAATAATAAGCATTAAAAATAATGCTATACATTTTGTACACAGCATGATCTAGCCCTAAACTAAGCAGAGCTTGTATTATGGGAACTAGGTATATGACTTATATACAAAAAAAGTACATAAGTAGTATATCTACTTATGTACTTTTTTTGTATATAAATACATATTATACATGGAAAACACCCAGACTCGAGACAAACATTTGCTATCTAGACTGCGAAGTGTAGAAACCCTGTACCTATATATTTTATAACTTGCCTAGTAATGGTGAAATATTGCTATGTTCGAGAAGCTTAAACCGAAAGCAAATTTATACACAGTAGTTTTAATCTAAGCAGCTTTATTAATAACAGTGAAACCTAGTAGCTAGCGCTAACCGCAACTTAAAGCTGCGCGCACACGAGCATGCTAAAGTTTATTTAATTGTTCAACAACTAGTATGCCAGCTACTAGCATGCTAGTAAATACAAAACAACTCCTTTACATGCTAGCTAAAAATATTCTTATAAACCAGACGGTATTTTGTTTTTCAGATTAAAACATAAGACTTCATGGACAAATGAAAGCGGTTAAATTAAGAATACACAAATAGATTAGTGGGTACCTTCGACTCAATATTAAGAAAATTATATTTTCAATATCAATTAAAAATGTATTTTTTATTTCTTCTCTTCTCTAAAATATTATATTATGTTATTGGCAAACGTATGAGCACATAAATTAGGACATTATAAGAACTTTGTACTGTCTAAAATTTTTATCTACCAGCTTGAAGAATCATTAAGAGGCGATGTACTGGGACTTTGAGGATACCGACCAATGGCATATGCTTCTGAACTTTTTGTTCTAGGGTATGTGGTTTCCCACAGGGAGGTGTGTGTATGGGTTTTTTGGGGGAGTATGGTTAAAAATGTATGTACAAATAAAAAAAAATTGAATAGAAAAATACGTAAGTGCTCTCCGACTTTAAATACACTCTTGGCCAACATTCGGTTAAAAAATACCATTGTGTAGTTATTTAGTCCGTACACAGCCTTAGCCGCAGACTCGTTCACACAGATCCAGCAATGAATACGGCTAATCCATAATTACTTGTCGCACGGTAATTTATTCTATCGATTTAATTAATCCGGTGTTGGTTTCGATTAATTTACCGGTAATTATTCGGTTCGGCTCCTATAATATTTCGATGGTATTTTCCTCAAATAAATATGATTGTCATAATTTAATAATGTAATTGGGATTTGTTTGTTTTATTAGAAAATAAAAACAAACACGCTCACTACTGTAATCCCTTTGATGGTGGTCCGCAGATCTATTTCAGTATGCAGATGTATGACTCTTCTATGTAGGGGGTAGTCAGACACGTCCAAATATTATATTTGGGATATGTCCGCGTTTTTCATAACCTGTTAACGCTTATTTGAGCACTATTCGATGGCGCACGCCTTCTTGTTTTATATTACCTACAAAGTAAATAAACTAAATACCTATACCGGATTGGTACCGAGACGATCATATGTGGCCCAATTCCAAAGTTGTAACATTTATAAAAAAAGGTTTTTTTTAACCCAAGTTAAAAAGGCGTTTTAAAACTAACCGAAATATAACATACCTGCAATTTATAAATTGTCTCTAAATTTTGTAGGCTTTTATTGAGTTTGATCACCAAATATACAGAAATAAGTCTGTAGATAACGTGGTCTAAGTACAAATATATGAGGAAATATGACAAATAAATAACTATATTATGCTTATCACTTCTCGGCTACTGGTGAACAAAATGTATTAAGGTTTTTACTCGTAATATAGAATATTCCGAGCTCCAAGCAAAAATACTGTTCAAACAAGTATCTGACACCGACGACGAAGTGTGATGTTGATTATTCATGTCACTTTTGTACCTTGCACTCAAAACAACGCTTCCGAATACTACCGTAGATAAATAAACTCTGTACTAGTTCACTATGAACATGCCGTATACGAGGTTACAACCTGATATTATGAAGAGTTATTTGCTCCCCGCTCGTTAGCGTGACGGCATCTTGCAAATAATGACACCGACTAGCCCCTGAATCTCATATTATTAACTTACCTTCTTACTTACGAAGCTTTTCAGGTATTTTCTAGCTAGTTTGCAATCTGGGTGGAAAGGTGCTTCAATAATAAACTACTCCCGTATACAAGCTACCTCAATGAAATTTGAATCTTCCGGTGTACGTCAAAACTTAATGTGACTCGTTTTGTTTACATTTCCAAAATAAGGATTAGAAACGAGTAATAAAATATATAAGGATATATAAGGCAAAATAATTTAATTAATTTCAGTTTTTATTTGAATGCAGCCAGTATTTTGGGAACGCTTCCGTCTGGTAGTGATCTGGATCAGTAGGGCTATCTATAGATCGTTTACAACTGTCTTTAGATAGGTAGCTGTTTCATCATTTTTTATATATACCTACTTGTACATAGTTATATGAATATTTTTATTTTCTCGCCTGAAAGAGATTATATCTCTATAGAGAGCTTTATTTTATAGGTAATTTGATGCAAAATCTTTTATTTATTGATTCTTATAAAAACCATTAAATGGTACCGGAAAAAACAGTGCTTAAAATTTCTACAAATCAAGTTTTATTGAAAATCGTATTTATTTAATGATTCTAGTAAAAAAACAGTAATTGATATTGACTCGTAAAATTAATGTCGATGGCTGAATATCAAAATGGATGCACATAATGCCGGCGAATGCGCGGTAATAATCTGCGTTTGTTTGCGTTTGTACAGATTCCAAAATTCAATTTAAATATGATGGCGCGGAGCACAAACATGAGATCAGCAGAATTAAATGACGGGCGCCATTTGTCGAGGTTTCACGCCACCGCGCTGTAGCCGCCCGGCCAATTCTCAAATTAATTGCTTTCCAATAGTGTTTTTTTACAAGAAAATCGCTCTAATGTGTTAAATTCCATGGCCTCATATTCCGATTCATAGATCATAGAGTAAGTATGTGCTGTAATTGACGCGGTTGTGTATTTTGTTTTTTAATTTATGTAAAGATTTGATTTTAAACAGTGCTCTTTTGATCAGGTACAAAAAACCAAACCATAAAATCAATCATATGCATTGCTGGTTTATAATTTAAAGTGACTTTTGAATTTTGTATTATAATTACTTATCTTCACTCACATAATAGCCTGAAATATTATTAATACCCCATCAAGGCATTGTAGTTTGTTAGTTTTAATAAAACTGGTGTCTTCAAATAAAGTAAATAAATTTAAGTGTACATAAAATTTCTTAAGCTAAGACTGAGCATAAGACGCAGAAGTCTGCAGCAACAAGACAGTTTAATCCATCGTTTCAAAACTTCTGAAGTTTCTTTCAAACAGATTAAATTCAATGCAAGAAAGAAACTAAAGAATTAGGTACCTAGTCTATGAAAGACAAATCCAATCTAAGTAAACAGGCGCTCGGAACGAGTCCGCTGCAGCGAAACTGAAACAATGAATAAAGTTTGAGAGGAGAGGATCCTGGGGCACGGATTAATGGTGACTCAGGTGCCGTTAGAGGGCGCTGCGCGCGGCACGACAAGACGACGGAGCCTGGTGCCTTTGTCGCGCAGTATTTACTACGAACAGACTTTATCTTTTGTTTGCTTAAATCAAAACTGGATTTGTCTGGTGCCTGGTGAGATACGAACGATTTATGCTGCCAGTAATTCAAACACAAGTACATAAATAAACATCTCTTGTGGTCTGTTATCATTTTTTTTCTTATTTTTTTTCGCTTTCTTTTTCGCTTTAATCAGGTACTCATGTAACATCCATTCTATTTGTATGCTTGTCAACACGTAGGTATATTAATGTATCAGTATTCCTATATATTAATGTCATTCTTGCACATTCCGTCAAGAGGGGCACTGGTGACCTATAATAAGATTTTTCAAAATCCTTCACAGGCACCGCTCCCCCAGAAAACAGGTTTACATAGTTTAACGTATATTAAACCATCGTATTACTAAGTAAAAAAACTAAACCTTTTTTGTACAGAAAATAAATCAATATTCTATTCTAGTTTACGAAAGCAAGCATCGTTACCTTCTGACGTTCACCATACGGTACTATATCCAATGGGTCGTAACAAATTAGTTCATACAGCAATTTAGAGATAGATACGTGTCTAGTTCAGACAAAGAGGTGGTAGCCCGTAATGTACGGACACCCCACACGTGCTTCGGTGACCGCTTACCTGCCGCAGACATTGTGTACGAGATGGACATACCGTCTTCTCCCAGCTGCAGGTTACATACATGATAGAATAGATTCGTACCTAAATTAACCTTAGTTGTTATTAGAGCGATTAAATATGATAATAGCGGTTAATAAATTATGTTCCAAAAAATATCGTGTGTCATTCATTATATCATCCATATTGAAACACGGCATTTTCCGAAACATAAAAACACCTTTGTTGTCGGCATAAAAATACCTATACTCATTATCTTTCATTGTTTGTGACAAAAATTAAAGCTTATTATATTTTATTCTATAATGCTATATCAAGCTATTTGTTCTATAAAATTCAAATAAACTCATTTATTCCAGTTCGTCTCTTGCCTACAATTATTCTAAACACATCAACCGCAAAACATCTTATTATTATATCGTTGTAACGGCAAATCACAACGCAAGTGTCTCCACCGCATTAAAATTAATTAAATACGTCCTACACAGACGTTCTTTGAACGAATGCGTGTCACAAACGACATACTCTATCTTCATGAGAACAGACAAGCTTACCTTGAATGCTCACATACTATCTACACAAATCCTTAGTACATACAATTAGTTTACATAGATTATTTAATATCTTCATGTATTATTGTCATGGTTTTGCACTTAAAAACTTAATATTTCACAAACGAATCCCAGGATCAAATATAGTTTTAAAAAACCCGCGCTACTTTTCATTACGTAATGTACGCGCTACTTACATTAAAAGACCTATCTAACGACACCCCAAACAATGGGCTAGACGAAAAAAAGACATCCCCACTTTACGTGTAGAGAAGGTATCATAAAAAAATAAAAATATCTCTGAGCTAAGCCGCGGACAAACAGACACACAGACGGACGGACATGGCGAAACTATATGGGTTCCTTGTTAACCCTAAAAAAAGTTATTTTATTTTTGATAAGAGTATCGATCAAAGTAATTTAGGTTGGTACCTACCATCTGTTTTATCTTCAATCACCCTACCCACACTGTGGTAGTAAAATTCTATAGAGTAGGGGTAAAAAGATTATGGCTTACGCTATAAAAAATTTAAATGATATGATGTCATCCTGAGTGACCTGAGTGCTTTACTAAATGTGACTAAATGCGTTGACTATTCAGATTCAGATTTAGATTCAGGTTCATTTATTTGCTTATACTATCCTATCCTACTTCCTGCTTAATAACGGCTCAATGGATTTCGATGAAATTCGGAATAACTCGTGACCTAAAATAACACAGAGGGTACATTTTACCCTGGTACGCCATGAGCAAAATGTCAACGATAATCAATGTTCCGTAGAATCAAGCTACAAATAAGTTATGAGAGAGACAAGAGTGATAGAAGAGTGATACGAGAGTGAAACGAGAGTGAAACGAGAGTGAAACGAGAGTGAAACGAGAGTGAAACGAGAGTGAAACGAGAGTGAAACGAGAGTGAAACGAGAGTGAAACGAGAGTGAAACGAGAGTGAAACGAGAGTGAAACGAGAGTGAAACGAGAGTGAAACGAGAGTGAAACGAGAGTGAAACGAGAGTGAAACGAGAGTGAAACGAGAGTGAAACGAGAGTGAAACGAGAGTGAAACGAGAGTGAAACGAGAGTGAAACGAGAGTGAAACGAGAGTGAAACGAGGCTAAGATTGAGTTGAATTCGTTTTAAATTATTTCACAATTATTCCACAAATAAAAGCATTCTTAATAATGAATTTAAATTATCTTTAATTTGTTACTAGTTTTGAGATAGATTAGATCTCTTTCTGGCATTTGGACGAAAACACGCTCACGACTGTATACCCTATGATCAACATTCTCATATACATACTCAGTGAATAGATTTTTGAGTACACTAAGTAGCCAGAGGTATGTTCAAACATTCGATTTGATACCATGTCCGCGTTTTTGCAAGAAGTTAGCATTTCATGTGACAGGTTGCAAGCCCATCACCGCATACTGGAATACTAAATGATGGCATCTGTTTTATCTTCAATTTGTTTTTAGGCACATGCCTAAGAATTTTTAGTTCTAAGGCATGCCGGTTTCCTCACAATGTTTTCCTTTGCCATATTAAGGACTTGTTAATGCGCACATATAGTTTATGAGTTCAAAAATCAAAATCGTTCACGACCTGATTCAAACCCACGACCTGAGGATTGAAAGACGGGGTACCATCCAGTAAGCTAACATGACTTTAAATATATTTATTAAGGTGCTTAACTTCTAAGGCTGAAAGTATTCCTTCCCTATTTATTTCACCCTTCGCTATTGACATCAGAGTAATAATTCAAACATTAGCTGTGCGAATCAGATAACAGGAAACTAACTACACGCAACATCACAAAGTTATTTATGACGTAAGTTTATGTATTCAAGATGTTAATTGAATGTTCCTCTTGGTGATTTGGCCTTTTGGTTGGCAGAGATTAGACACGATATTGTAGTATAATGACTACTGCAACTACCTTGCTAATATATGTATAAAAGGGAGCTATAACTGCTTTGGAAGGGTTTGTGTGGAAGCTTAAATTGGTATGAAGCTGCGTCCATATTTGTGACTTTTTAACGTATATTTATTCCGTGACCGTGGCAGACAAGTCAAGATAAACAGACAATAATAATAATAATAATAATGCTGGACATTTTTTCACACAGCATCATCTAGCCCCAAACTAAGCAGAGCTTGTATTATGGGAACTACATGACTGATATACTCGTACTACTTATATTTTTTTTTGTAAATACATACATATTATACATAGAAAACACCCAGACCCGAGACAAATATTTGCAGATACAAACATTTGTCCCGTGGCAGGAATTGAACCCGCAACCTTCTGCGTCTCAGGCGGGCCTTCGCCCACTGCGCCACAGAGGTCGTCAATGACGAGGTAATGTATCAGAAACTACGAGTACCTTGGTATCACAACACTTAGACCTGAAACAAATATCTGCAGAACATGCAAACAATTGTCCCGCAGCGGAATCGAACCAATAGGTTCGACATGTAAAATGCGTTAAATTCCCTTATATGGGGCATACATACTTATGGGATCCACATAGTTCCAATAATACAAATAGACGATGCTTGGTGCCACATGAGTCATAAAATGGATAGTCAGAGTACAACTGACTGATCCGGCGTTGATCGGCTGAAACGTGTTGGAGCGACACGGTAGGATCACATGTTTCCTAAAACCGAGGAGAACGATCCACGTTCCACGCTCCACGATCCTGGATCGTGGATTGCTAATCGTCCAGTGTCCGGTAGATGCAGCATCTCCTATTATCCTATTACTAGAGGTATTATCGGACGACGACCATTGTCTCTCACCTCTGCTCTGTTATGTCTCTGGCATGTCATAATGGTGTGTCCATTGAATGTCATGTCAGAGTCATAAAAGTTCCTTCAAAATCACGTAACCTATGTCCACGTACATTAACGTTGAAATATCACAAATATGGACCCGTCCTTACACGCTGTAATATTTTTTTAGTTTTCATTTATAAAGAAGTAACGTCTGAAGAGCAGTCCAGTGCATAAGATATACCTACTTAATCATGTTTTCCGGCAAACTTTGTGTAAGACGATCGTATTGCGGTATCTATGTATGTGTCCGAAGTGTACCATCCGCAAATCCATTACTAGTGTAACTCGAAATAGCATGTTTAGAGTTGTTTGGCCTGCGGCGCGGTTCGGACATGTCCAAATGCAAAGAAGTTGGTTTGCTAGTAAACTTGCTGGGTGGTGTTGAAGTTTAGTTAGGCTACGTGATGTGACCCAGCATGGTTCGAAACAACTTTACTGTGTAAACTTCAATTCTAATAAGATTTACGTTGATTATTGAATGAAAATAAGTCAATGTTTTTATTTGTATCTCTAGTAGCTATTATGATTTAGTTAAAACGTTTTATTGGCATTTTCACTTTAGGTCATGTTTGAGATATACCCTAATATACTTTTATCTGAGTAGGCATTAGGGGTTTGGACTAAACGTTTAGACCTTTTGCTATATTATCTCTAGAGCTAGGTTTAAAAAAACAATACATTTCACTTCGGTATCTCTTCTCTCCAGTAACAAACTCTTGTTTTGCCTTTTGCAGTGTTATTTAATCTAATCAATTAAATGTTGGCGAGCCAATTTACCATTGCGAGTGATGTTATTAATTTAAATGCATGTAAGTAGGCCCGAATAAATTGATGTTTTAAATGAATTAATGAGACAGTCATTGGTGTCAGGATATATGAAAAGCATGCGGCATGCCTGCACTAGCTGAATTCATACACATGTATAGTTTCATTAATTACAATTCAAGTTAGCAGTAGATCCGTGATCATTTAAAGTATTCAGCTTTTCTAAGGCAAGGGTTAGACGGAAGGGCAGAATACAATCAAATAAATTATTAGGACCATGCACATCAATATACACCGACGCAGTATAAGGATAGGTGAAATGAAATAGGATAATAGGAATAGGATATTTAGAAAGAGTATTGTTTAATTTGTTCCCCATACACACACGTTGGAAATAGTATTATTTATTAAGTTAATAAAGGGAAATAATAATCAAAATCCTCCCTAGTCATGCCCCATGGGTAAGGCTTGATAACTTCCATGTTCTGCTATCATGCCATATTTTAACCTATTGTTAATATATTTATGTTAAAATATACTAACAATAGGTTAAAATATGGCATTTATGTTAAAAGCATAATTTAATAATATTTTAGGCAGGACAAATAAAAACCTATTACCATAATAAAGCTCACGATCACTCGATCTATTGACACTATGAGGACAAAATACTTTAGTATCATATGGTAGGTTTAAAAAAAAGCTTATACACATTAAAATTAACCGCAAAATATCGACGTTACAAAAAGTTCACGTATTTATTTTCCATTGAAGCGCACCGGTAATAATTCATGCAGTCTGTTTCGTTGCATTTTTGATGACACCGTATTTTATATTACTGACAGTGAGAATTGCTGGCGGTGCCGTTCCAGGTCAGATAACACATCGCCCTGTATGCTCTACCCACGTTATTTACGAAGCCAGTAACTGTAAATCTATGCATATCTAGCGGCCACAGCACGGGACAACAAACTATCTAATAAATCATAGGTGCCTCAGATAACGTGCACCTCCGGGAGTTCCGAAACAGGAGTGTTAAATGTAATAACCGTATTAGACTCGTAGGTACACTGTTTAAAACCAATTTCAAGCCTAAAGCAGTGCAACCTAGATTCAATGTCATACGAGACTAGCATGGTTACGACCTTGAATCTCAGCTGTTTAGGCTTTAAATAACTTTCTATGTTAGTCATAACAGATAGCGTGCTTACTAACATTAATATGGGCAACAGAAAGTGTCACCAAAACAAAGATAATTCGAGCTTGATAAACATTTTGCGTTAAAGGTTTGCGTCGAAATGCTTCGAGCATCACTGCTTTAGTCTGGCAATTGTAGCGGCACTTGAAGATTTGTCCGCTTTCTTCTATTTGCCGCTAACGTTAGTCAGATATATGTTCATAGAAATTAACCAAGTGAAATGGTTAAAAGATGCAAATAAAATATCTTGAAAGGCGACATTCCTTACCCATGAAATGTTACGTCCAATTTAAAAGTTTCGGATATATTTTTGTAGCTTCTATGCCTTTGAAATGGTGCAGGTTTGGTGCAACACGTCCAATAACTTTCCGAGATAGCTTTCTTATTTGGGACATTTACGAGTATGGTAGTGGAAAATAAACGTGAAAGAAACTTTTAGAGTTTAGTTAAAGATCATTTCTTCTTATCTCAACCGACGCGTGCCTTCATTAAATTTCTACACATTTACGAAGTAGAGCCTAATACCCAAATCAAATCATCCTACTTAATTTCAATAACTACCGTAAGGTAAGTGCTTACGTGTTCTGTTCAAAATATTACTATTTTGTAAAATTGACTCAAGCTTATCTACATAAATTACAAAGGTTACTTGCTCAGGCCTACCAAGTAGGTAAACTACGGGCTCCTTTTGTAACTAAACAGTTTACTATCACGTCTCACACAAAACCACAGGCTCAAGCATTAACATTCTTCACATAGCGCTATTCCTTTGACATTGTCAGATGCCTGGCTTTTAGGGCAAAGGTATGCTATAGTATGAAGCGGCGAGCAAAGCGGGCTAATGCGAATAGTAGCGTGGTTTGGCTACATTGCAGTTCCATGCGTATAGTGAATCCATTTTTTTCGTTTTGTAGGTTATCTGATTAGCTTCGCTTTAGTAATTACTTTACATATTCTATAAATTCAACCCTACTTCCTCTCCGTTCCTTCTTATTAACCCATACTGGTTATAAATGTGTGAGTAATGATGTTGCTAATTATTGCGGCTGAAACGATTTGAAATGTCTATAGTTCATGATCTAAAATAAAACATAGTCTAATTTTTATCAAGGAACTCCGCGACCAAAGCCATGGGTAGAAGCATTTTTTTTTTATATTTTTTCTAAATACATACATATTATATAGAAAATACCCAGACCCGAGACAAATATTTGCAAATAATACAAACATTTGTCCCGCGGCGGCAATCGAACCCGTAACCTTCTGTGTCTCAGATTGGCCTTCATCCACTGCGCCACAGAGGTCGTCAAAATATAACGAAATTAAATATTAACTTATTTTTCTCGATCAGTTAACATAAATATAAGTTTACTACGGGTGTTCATCGCGTTTACGTTTCTTATTATTATTTTCCCGACATTTCGACTGTGTTGCAATAGTCGTGGACACGGGATGACTGGGGTATATTAAGAAATAAAGTCAGCAACTATCCTTATTTCAACTTCAGATTCAGATAAGTTCATGTTTTATTTCTTCATTTAGTAGTTTGAAATACTAAGTTTAACTACAATTTTATGCATGTTATAATAATTAATAGTTTGGTTTAAGCACACATCTTTGGGTAAAGGCCTTCGATAATCAACCACAAATCCTAGGGGGCCTGGATTGTTATCATGTTAAAGGGGCACTAAGAATCAATTTTTCAAAATTAAATCTATAAAAGATGCATCGAGGAGTTGAAATTGTATCAGCTCCTTTAAGGTCTAAATTTGTTGCCCAGTCGGTCTAACTTAGAAGTAGTCTGAATGTACTTCCGCTTATCGCTCTCTACTCTGGATGAGCCCCAAACCATTCGCAGTCAACATTTATTTAATCAAATGAACATAACAGCTACGTGCTTAGCTTACTGTTCTAATCAAATCTGGCACGATCGACGGGGTGTTTCTCGGTTTCATTAAGCCTGGGAACGTTTAGACAATTTTCTCATCGAAATTGAATAGTGTTTTTGTGATATCAATTTTCAAAAGGAAGACTTAGTACGCTTCCTCATATCTGAGAGTTTCTACATGTTGGAAATTTCCGCTGAAAATTATATTTTGCGTGGTAACAGTGAACCTGTGTTAGAGCGATTTACTCACGACGAGCGTAAATCGCGTAAAAAGGAGCTCGAATATATATAAGTACATAGCTTTGGGATAAGAGGTTGTTTGTTTGTTTCTCAATTATAATTTCTATTCGAAACGGTCAATTCGATTGAAATGAGATTATTTGCAATCACTTTGTGTGACTTGAAGCGTGGTTTTTTATGTGTTTTAATCGCCACAAGTTACTTGGGAGCGCTGCAAATGCTTGATGATTAAAATAGACGATGGAATTTGAAACGGCATAACCGAGTCATACATAACGATTACAAAAAAACTGGATGACCGTTTTTGTAACGTTTTGTATGACTTCAAAAAGGTTTTAACTCCACACGTCACTAGGGGGCGCTACAATACATTATGGAAAATATACGTGGGGAGTCTTCCGATATCTATTTGTGTTCTGTAGTATCAATTTCATCTGGTAGCTGTCTTCTGATAAGTAACTGTGTATGTTAATTTAATTCTTGAAATTTCTTTTTTTTATATTATAAATTAGGCTAATCAGGATTCTGATTTTTTAAGTAAGGATTAAGGGTAGAATTTGTAAGGAAATAACTTTTTAAGAGGTAATAATTTCTTGGAAATTATGAATAGAAATTGTCCTATTTACATAGAAAGTATTTCGTAGATGCCCTTTTCAGTGGTATAATTATGTGTGGAGGATATCATTAGTGGTGTAAGGAAAACATTAATGAGCAGGTGCTTTACTTAGTCCTGTTGCCAGTTGAACTTCACATAGGAAAGAGGTTGCCGGTACCTAAAAACAATTCTAGAATTTGATAAATATAGCACGTAACAGTCTCATACATAACTCTGACCCTATACTAGGATTTCCCGTGTCGTGAGTGAGGAACAAGTACCATGGTACCACATCATTCAGAAACAAAGTAAAGTATTTATCTGATATACGTGATAATCGGTATTCTACATAAGAACAATTGACAATCTATGCGTGGAAAATGTCAAAATTGCGACTGAGACTGACACAATATTATACCGAGATTTTGACGTGACATAATTCCCAGTTGTCTGGTATTCTACATAAGAACAATTGACAATACAAACTATACTTTTAGGTGTTGTGGTATTAAACGTTCTCGTGGTTTATGATACCCGTGACACAAGGAATATTTACCCCAATAGGACATTGGGACCCATTTTAATGTATGTGACTGTCGGTGCTTGTATATTTGATCATTATAAATACGTATCACGTACTACAATAAAAATTCTACTCGCACAAAAGCCGGTAGATGCGACTAGTCTGCGGCGACCTGCTTTTTTCGTGATTTTGTCATAATTCCGCTGTACTAAGAAATGCTAGCTTGGGAGACATTGCATTTAATTTCTTTGGTTATGTTAGTACTGCTCCTTAAATGAGGCCAAATACTGCGTAACTGACAATTTAAGACTATCAGATTCTAGTACTCGTAGATTCGTACAGGAAATATTTTTGGGAAACGTGAGCTCGGTTCCGGGGCTTTCAAATTAACACTTCTTGCACTTCTTGTGAACAACTTTATTTAAAGCCCGAGGTGTATTCTATCACGTAGGCAGTGCTCCTTAGTGACGTGTGGCAAAATCTATCTAAGATTCTTTCTTGAATTCATACATGACAAATAAATAACCACCATGACAATCGGTTACGCCGTTCCAAATTACATCATTAATTTCAGGGTCTTCTAATGATTTGTGGCAAACAAAACCTATCTAAGAACTTTCCTTTTAGTCATACAAAACTGCAAATGCTCACAGATAATTAAACAAACACACACACGAACTAACTAACACCCTCAACCCCTTACGCAATTGGGCTCGCTTGAAAGTAATTTTGCTGTCTTTGAAATAAAAGCGAGGCGTCATTTTTCAAAGCGCACTGTAAGAGCACAAGTGCATATTTTCACTGCATAATACACCTCAAAGCACAAAATTTCATCATGAATGTAACTTCCAGTCCATCATCGCGAAGCTCAATCAGTCATCTGCATCTATGAGAGGTTATTTGAATTATGTCAGTTTTCGCACCATAAAACTACACATTTTATACTTCCTAAACCCTGTACCAATGATTTATGATTTACCTAACTTTAGTTTATTGCAGTTGCTGCTATCACTTTTATCTCACTTTTATCTGCAAGAGTTATTCGACAACACATTTACTTGAATAAGTTACTAAGTAAATGAGTTCACAATCGCAAGATCAAGATGTCAAATTTGCCAATACTGTTTAAGGTTAGGCCATTTTTAAACCATCACACAAAAAAATACAGTTTAATTCTCTTAAAATTTGATAATATACCAAAAATATCAAAACCGTTGAAAGTCGAACCTGCGATCTCCCGCTTTGTGCGCTTGTTTGCTTGGTCGCTTCAAGCCGAAACATCCGTAAAATTTCAACAGACAAAATTATCGAGAAATCAAAACAAATACTTTTGGATTATTACCAACTTTTTTCATATCAAATAAAATAATTTATTTCTTGACAATTCCAAGCATCTTTTCAAAATTAAATATTTAAATTTCAAAAATCTTAGTAAAAAAATATTTTTACTTGTGAATATTCTATTTTTAGTGATCACTTCAACCAGATAACAAAACTCTTTAGAACCTAAATAAAAATAACTACCTGAATAAATTACAATTTTAATCCATTTTTCAACACATGGAAGAACGAAGGGTCTTCGTGGATAAACATTGCTTATGGATTTAAGAGAGACGTTGTTTGTGTAGGCTAAATTAAATTAAACCATTGAGGGTGGGTTTTTAAACATATTCACATCACGGAACGCCTTTTGTGCTTAGTACCTATTGACCATGGCGGTAAACAAAAAACAGTAATTCATTATAGACTCTCATTATAGGCAATACAACTCAAACTATACTTGGACAACACTTATGATGAGCTCTTGCTCTACTGAGGGTATATACTCATACTCATACTCATCCTCATTTATTAACCGTAGGAACTAAATTGTACACTTGGTTTTGTCAAATTACATAATATATATGTCTATTGTATAAAAGAAAAAATCTAAGCCAATACCTAGGTACATAATAAATCTGGATAGTTCCAAGCCATTAAAACAGACAAGCATAGATTAAATTCCTGTAATTTATAAAAGTATCATAACATTCTATGCAATTCAATTCAATAAAATATAATTTCAAATTATTAAGCTACTGTAAAGAGGTATTGTCAAAGTATAATTACGAACTAAAACTAAAATACTTAATGTAAAATAAATTATGTTCATGTCAGATCACAATAAAAAAAAACTAATATAATTAAATTATGTACACGTCACATTGTTAACCTATTAGCTGCATAGGCGCATTGTCAAATAAAAACAGTATATGGACTGAATTAATATTTTTATCGTATTTGTCATTCAGCATGGACTCTTTTGTCGTAATATGTAAATTAAAACGGACATTATTGTCAGTTATAAACTCTTAAGGATTGGTTTAGTTGATAAATGTTCATTCATAAATTAAAGCAACCGATTTCCAAACTGAAATATAACGTTAGTTGTAACGGTAGAAAACTTAACCTATAGCTAAATACCTACATAATTCTCAAATACACAAACATGGAATCATAATTTATTCTTACTCCCGCTAATAAGTCACAGTCTATTCATTTTAATGGATTCAAAAAGTGCCCGTATATAAATGAAGTCGACTACATAACGATCTCAAATAAAACATCATAATATGGCTATTCATTTTTGCTAAAGAAACACGCTCAAAGAAACACTTGAAAAACATGAACGTTTAGAATATTATTTGTTACTTCAAAAGGCCATCAATAGGGCTAACCCACACGACTCCATATAAATTTCGCCACACAAAAACGTCCAAAGAAGGCTTCCTAAATAAATAAGTCGCATGTTTACGATACGGCATTTTTAGAACACTTCATATATTTTTTATCTGCTTTTATCGACTGCGGGAATAATGGAGGTTCTTTTTCTTTTGAAAAAGAAAGTTTAGAAGGCTTTGTTGCTGGGTCGAATTGAATATTCATAAATTACTGAATATCGCTAAGGTCATACGTCACCCTATATTCATTTGATATACATAATTCCTTCCTAAAGTTATGTAGGGACTTCAAAACTAGTTATGGCTTAAAGGTATTAAAGCCTTTATTGAAACTGAACAAACAAAAGGGATTCCAGTGAAGTTGGTACATACGTTTACACAGAACAGTACCGATTTTTTGCAATGATCAGCAAATCATTGAAATTTTAACAAGAACTTGATAAAATTAAGTACCTACTGAAAGATTTTACTCGAATAATGAATTGAATGGTACAAAACAATTTACTTGCTTCCGTAAATTATTCTGAAAATTATATTAGACGGTGGAATCTTAGAACTGTTTATCTTACCCCACCTTACTTCAATATATACTCTAATCCAATTAGAGATAATTCATTATCTCCTGTACGTGTTCCTTCAGCAATAGTGATCCGTCGAAAGAACCCTCAGGATCCCTAGAGTGGTGCTTGTTGGCGATTAGTAGTGGAGGGCACTTGAAGCGGTAGAGTTTAAATTATGTAGAAATGTCTGTTATAAATAACAGTTAATTGCAACAGTAAATTGTAATTGATCACTCAGTGGTGACCGATTTTCCAATTCGAAGTATCTGCGTTCGAATCATGACGTACACCAATGTTTTTACATGGCAAAAAGTGAAGGCAAACAGCGATTACAACCGGGCATGACTTCGTACTAGAACCAAAACATCAAAGAATGTGACACGTGCAAAAGGAGCTTATACGAGGGTAAACTGAATCTTTCCGCCACACTAGTTATTTTAAAATCGGCCATAGGCCCTTTCCAGGGCCTCAACCTGTTCAGATCACTGATCTAGAGCAGAGTGACTAAAAAAAAACCGGTGACACGGCTTAGAAAAATAAAAACCGCTTATATTGAAACACTGCCCCGCTGCGTCGTGAAGTTTTAGTTATTCAATAGAGATTTCAAATTGTAACCAAGTTTCTTTAGCCACCGAGGTGGCTTACTTCACTTGAACCTGCGAGTTGAATGTTGAATAAGAACGAGTGAAAACATCAATGTACAAAATCTGTAGGAATTATTTTTCGAAAAAAATCAGTTGAAACGCAAATCTGGAAGCAGAAATGTAAAATACCTTATTTGTAAAAAAAACTTCTTTGAGTTGAACAGATATTTTAAGCAAAAAAAAAAAAGTGGTTCAATCGAGGTCCGTGCTGAAATCAGCGCTGTAGTGCATTGCAGTATTATGCAGAGCACGGACCTTTTTATACGATACTAAAAAAAATTAACACCTATGAGTGCCTATGTAAAATAATGTGTGTACAGTTCTGCTAAAAATATATATTCTCTATTATATTCAATTCAATTTTTAAAAAGTTTACTATTCTACATCGCATGTATCCTGTGGGTCCACTTCACCCTCGTGGGGCGTCGGTTGAACGCAGCCTTTGTTCGTGCGTAGTTCTCGATGCCCGGTATTATTGGCTCCTAGGAAATTACATCGCTTTTTGATGTCCATTAATGTACCTGTTTGATACTCGTACATATGAAATACGTATGTGCTAATTGGCTTGCTCTTGCGCCGAAGATAGGCCGCTCGAGGCCCACGATAGTACATTATGTAAAGACAAGCTCTAGAACAAGCTCACCTAATTCGTGCACAAATGTAAAACTAAAGTTCTAGGTGTATATTTTAACCAACGAAGTGGGGAACTGATGACCTGTATTACAAGTTTTGCTAAACCTATCACAGACACCAGTTTATCGCAAAACAGGTATACTAAGCTTCTAAGACTTCAAATTAAGGAGCTCATGCATTATGCATCCTATTGCGAGAGAAATAAATGACTATTATTATTTATATTTGCGGTCTGGTAGATAGGTACACTTAATGTTTATATAGCTGTTTAAATGTTAACCAGGCATAGATAGATAGAACATGCTTTATTGCTTAAGATAAAACAAGTACGAAGACGAACCTAATGCTAATTAGCTTTTTCTTCCAGCTAGCCTTTGTGTAATGAAGATTGGGGAGGTAGTGCATTTGAAGGATTACCAAAAATAATAGAAAATAATATTGATGAAGACACCGACTAAGTTCCAACTCATTCCGAAAGTCTTCATCAGGGTGAGTGATCGCGACTTTCTCCCTCCGTGTCGCGTCGTGCACTCTACGCGTGCCTTCACCGATAGTGCAGTACGTGAAAATTTCCGTTTTTACAATATGAATAGTCAAATTCACGATAGTTTTAGGAATAAAAAAAATATTGAATTTAATAACTACCTACTTAAAACAGTAGTAAAATACATACATAAATGAAAATAATTCACACTTAAATATATACTTCAATACACACATAATATTTATTATTAATGTTCAATTTTGTTGACTATTTTGTAGAGAGATGACATGTTTATTCTCCGTAGATCATCCACTTAATAAATTTTCTCAGGTATAAACACTTATTTATGTTTTTTTTTTTACCGCTAAGTGAAACCATTTCAAGCCAGCGACAGACAATAGTACATCTTATGGCGAGCGACATTGACGAAACGCCTTAGAGAAGCTTCAAAAGTGCCGAGACGTCGGATTGCTTGCAACCGCTAGGAAATGACTAGGAAATTGCCCCATTACGCTTGCAAATCGTGAGCTGCATTCGAATTACTTCTTTGCTTGTAATTTTGCATGCTATGAAGAGGAGAATGGCTTGAAAGCATCCCGGAATAGTGTCGCGGGATAAAATAGTGTGATTGCGGCGCGCTTGCGATTATTATGTCATTATGGTTTGACGTGGATACTTTATCTTGTAGCTCATATACCTACCAATAGCAGTACTATTATCACGGTTAGGTAAAAAGTACCTACTTACTTTACGTGTAACGGACATAGGACTTTACTACATAATAAAACTAAAACACTCTTTTCAAAGCGAATCATATGAACTCGAGGGTATACTAGTTCCATTATCCATCGACTGGCTCCATCATTAGACCCTCAACACCAAGTTGACACCAAAACGAATCATAAGAGCCCAAACTAGAGGAGTTTACTAGTAACCCCTGAAGAGTTTCACTATCCATCTCATGGCTACATCACCAGATCAGTTTCAAGATACTTAATTATAGTATTGCGTATCCATCCGAAATACATATATATGCAAAGTTTTATTTCGGTACGACGATTAGAAGTAGGTTAAAATTGACTTCCAAAATTTTATTACATTGTTTGTTTGTTAGTTAGTTAGTTAGTGTCAAATAACTTATCAACGTTGTAGAACAGTTCAATAAATTATTGAAATAAGCTACTGAGAATTAGCTGATTGTTTATTCGACTACCCGTATTATTCAAAGACTAATTTAAAACTAATTTGATCACTAAATGTTTCGACGAGTTTTGATGGAATTGCACAAACAATTTTGTTTTGTTGCAAAAATTGGTGCAACGTAACGCTTTGTATTTACAGTATAACTTACATTACAGAAAAAAACATAGTAACTATACTCTGTTGTGTTTTAAATGCAAATAGCCAGTAATATTTTAACAACGCATGCTTTGGCACTTTGTTGGGTAGTTAGACCAAAAATTTGAATTTATTCAAGAGGCAAATAATAGGGGTGAATAATAATAGCAATTTTATGAATCCATAATTTTAGGAATGCATTTTGACACTACGAGAAACTTTACAATGATAATGATAATGATCATAATAAGGTTCACAAAAAAATAAACAACGGAAGTAAAATAACAAATATAAAAATATATTAATTTAAACTTAAGGTAAATTTTAAAACATGTTAATTGCATTTATGATGGCTCACTGGTCATTTAAATAATAGAACCACAACGAATAATTTAATAAACAGTCGTTTTCGAGTATAGCTCTGTAATAGCTCAGAGCACCACGTACGCAACTGAGCACTAGGAGCAACTTTAAAATTTACATTTGAAATTCTTGTTTTCGAAACAAAGGAACCACGCAAACAAAACAAGCAGAAACCAAGTTATATTGGGTAACTTTGCACCTTACAAGTGCGATGTTTTGTGCTACGGAGTGCACTGAAGGAATCCAGAATGTATATAATTGCGCTCTAATTTTGGTTACGTATCGTTCAAATGTGCTCAACATTAAGTTAAAGAATTTGTTTCGGACTTCAAGGGAAAGTGAAGCAGGTGAAAAGAAAACCTGAAGGCTTGTGGAATATGGATTTTTGGCACGATTCGTAACCCTATATGATCATTAGATCATTCCTGCCAATTTCGGTGACTACACCGGAATTGGCATTGATGGCAAGAGCAGCAACGTTAATAGAGGTTATATTTGTTACCGTCGAGCTATTTGTTGGTGCAAGTGATGCAATTCCCTCCATTTATTTCTCTCTAAGGGGATATCTTTTACCTCCCATATGCTTATAACCTATGGCAGTGTACATTTTTTTTTACTGCTCCAACATCCTGTTTCTGGATCATATTTAGAGTATTTTTCTGTTTATTTATATGATGTGTCAAATAAATGTTTATAATTTCATTTTACATGATTTTCACACGTACAGTAACTTTCTCCTTTATTTGGCTCATGCAGTCTTTTTGCGACCTTCCTCTTCCTCGTTTTAGTTCTATTATTATTTGGATGATGGTTTACATAAATTTGTCATGTCGTATAAGTTGATCAAAAAATATTTATCTTCTTTTAGTAAAAAAATGTCTAAATAGTTATCATTAGAGCTCTCTTCTCATACACTATTTTCAGTCTTGCCATATCTCCTAAAACTGCTTCACCCATCCCCGACACCAACATGCCGCGAACGTTCCACGTACCAATTTTATAAGGATTTCACGTAATGACGACCTGAGTAACCTTTTTTATACCCCTCCCGGAATCGGACCACCATAACATGTTTCAAGTACTCGAACAAAAACGCGTCATGATCATGAAAAATTTACAACAAGTATGAGTACTCTTCGACTGGACGGGCGGGTCCTAATTAAAACAAGAAAAAGTGTCGAATTAGATATAATTAAAAAATAAATGAAAAACTTCGTTTACCAATGGTAACTATTAAAGGCAGGATATTTAACGTCCTCATGCAGATAGGTAGGTACATTATCAAAGTAGGAACAGACAACAACTCAATCTAAGTTCCACATCCTAGTTGCATGTGGTTGGATTCAATTCTAAGTCATATCGCGGCAGGAACGACTTTGTTAGTTACCTGTAATATGATAATTACTAAACAGCAAGGATTCACTTAGCATGTATTGATCCTCAGCTTCAATACTCATCCTCAGCGTGTATTGATCCTCAGCTTCGATACAATGGAGTGATCATTTCTAGTTTGTTACCAATAACTGCTCGGTAACATTTCAAAGTACCTACCAACATTGAAAAGTTTTCTTGTTAAAAGTTTTACACTGCGGAATGAGTATAATAATTTCTGAAATCACTTCCGATTTGAGAATATTACTAGTAATATACTGTTTGAGATATTGCCTGCATGTTTTGAAATGTTTCAAGATGTTTTTGCAATTTAATGCATGTTTTGAAATTTTATATATTTGAAATTTTATAATGTTAGAATCATACTCATATTATGAATGTGAAAATTTAGATATTTGAATGTTTGTTGCTAATAATCTCTGAAGCAGTAAGGGCCGATTTTGATAAAATTTGGATATAGTGAAAATAACACATGGCAACACATAACTATTTTTCTACCTGGGTGCCACGCGAGTAAAATCGTGGGCAAAGGCTTGACCTGTTTAATAGTGAAGATGGGGTTAAAGAAGTGTCTTTTTAAAGTCTATTTTCTGAATTACCTTTATGAAAGAACAAATCTTGACTAATTGATCAGATCCGAGAGGTTAACGAGTTTTAGAGCCAAAATGCTTTCATATCAGTCAGTCAGTGAGTAAAGTCACGCAACGATTTTTTATGCCGCGTCTTCACAAAATGATGACGGAGTAGTTAAGTTTTAAACATTTATAAAATTAAAGACGTTTGAGTAACTAGTCTACCTAACTCACATTTAAGAATTATGACTTACCTTTCATAGCCATTGAGCACTATAAAACGATAATAAATTCAAGAAATTAGACAAAGTTTCGAAACTTAATTCATAGAGTCTCGCCATCCGAGCCTTTTGAAAGGAATCTAAAATTTTTGAGTAATTACTTTTTTGCGGTAATCCATTTCAAAATGGACCATTTTACAGACTTTTAAAAAACTTGCCTTGATATAAATGTAAATCTCTTTTTTAAAGTTATTAAAAGTCTGGCGACAATACTTCTTACAGCCATGATAATCATGATTATATTGACTATTTAAGCGAAGGCATGAGTAGTATTTTTCAAACTTTCGCGATCAGTACATTATTGCAGAGGCCGCGAAATAGGCAATTGTAGGTTGAGTATGAAGGTCGAGCCGAGGGCGAGGACTTCAATGATACGAGACAGGCAATTGCCATTTTCGTCGAGACATATATTATAGTGCTTTTCTCAAAAAAAATGCAAGGAAATAAAAAATCTAAGTTTTCCATTGCTAACTAAGCTTCCACCTTAGATCTGGTCGAGTGCAGTCAATATATTTCATTTTTGGAACCTTCGGAACTCATTTTTATTCATGTATTTATCGTCAAAACAATAAAATCGAGACGATTTTTTGCTTTACCGCCTTATTATTTTTTTTATTTATTCCAAATTCAAAAATGATGCTGTGTACGATACTTTGAATGTTCTTTTTCGAAAATAATGGCCATATTTCTGCGCATGTTTAAGAAAACGTAAGTAAAATCCCGACATATCGGGAAAATATTAAAAAAGGTAAACGCGAATAAAGACCCGTATAAAATATTTAATTAAGACATGTGTATCTCATAAATGTTATAATATTACATGATACATTTTCTTTTCAAACAAAGCTTTCTAGGCAATAATGTTAGACGTTATGGGTTAGTCCACCCTGAAATTATCGCAACTCCACCTAATGACCATTTGGCCTCATGATAAGCAATTTATATGACCCATTATGGGATCTGAAAGTCGTTAAGATAAATGTAAGGAAATTCTTTCTGCTAATTCGAATGAACAATTGAAGATCACGAACGAAAAGAAACGCATTAAATTTTACGTAACAGAAGCGACTTTGAATCCAAATACGGTCTATCGACACAATTTTGTATTACTCTTGTCACATATAACATTCCAGACATCGCCCCGTCTGCCTTCAGACCTCGTGAAGACAACCGGAAAATTAGAAAGTAAACACTGACTTCCAGAGCGATTTTGCAGCGAGCTTTATCGAGAAAAAACGAGAGGAAAATCAACTCACACTCATGGCAAGATAATTACGTAAAACGAATACCATAAAGAGATTTTAATTCAATTAAAAGAGACGAAGCACTTCTCCAGTGGTGCCAGGCGATACCCTGGGGGCTTAGGAGACAAATTTCCCTGGAAACAAATGCGATTCAAATTCAGACAAATAGTCCCCGTGCGGAAGAAGCCGTTTACCAGGAAATTCGTCCATCACTCTCGGGCCGAGCCAAATTTGTTTTTTTTATTGAGTGTGTATCGTATACAATTTAGGTAATAAAATATTGCCAGTGATTATTAAGAGTAATACCTCTAATGTTCAAGACGTTCATCTCGGGGATTTGACTGACATTAAAAAAGTTGAAAAACATAAATGTTCACGAATGTAATCCCCATGACGGATATTCTCTGCTCAGTACGTAGTGCCGTAAGGTTACAAAGTAAGGGTTATTCAGAGACACGTCCAAACATATATGTTATGCATATTATATTTGGCATATGCCAACGTTTTGCATAGTTACAAGTAAGCAATCTACGTGACAGTTTGCAAGACCATCGCAGCTTATTGGAATATCAACCGAAATCTTGCCTTCAAATTTTAAGTTCTACGCCATGCCGGTTTTTTCATGTTTCATGCTTGTGTTTTGTGACCGTCGCTATTTTATATACTAGCTTCTGCCAACGGCTTCGCCCGATCGGTACCCTGATAAAAAGTAGCCTATGTTTTATTCTGATGTATTACTGTCAAGTTACATCAAAATCCGTTCAGTAGTTTTGGCGTGAAAGAGTAACAAACATCCATCCTCACAAACTTTCGCATTTATAATATTAGTAGGATAGTAGGATTTTGAATGGAAAAATCTATTGATCGACCGGGTTCGAACGGGCCTTTAGATAGAAGGTCGGAAATACACCTACTATAAAAAAGTATACTGTGCCGTATATTTCCAATAAAATATTCAGTTGCAAGATATTTTCACACATTGTGAAAAAGTCTGTTTGTAACAAAATGTAAATAATTATTTACATTTTACAACTTGCAATAAATACAGGAAAACCTTAGGGTGATATCTTTCCTTTCAAACAGATCCTACGAAATATTAAACTCCTTTGCACGAAGCGGCCACTTACGATCTCAGTGAGCTTAATTTGAGAGTTCCTTTGAAGCTCCTGAATGATGGAGCAAGTGATCCGCTCTTAGGACCTTACAACGCTAAATTGGTTCTAGTCTTACAATCGTAGGTACCTACCTATTGGGCAGAAACGTTCTGTTGCTTTCATTTTATCTACCTATATCTAATTATCTTCTGGAAATGTTATCGAATAAATTCAATGGTTAGCCGTTGAAAAATAGAAATACTTAGGTAAGTAAGAGACAAAATATAAGTGGGCTGCAATAAAATACTTGGTGGAAGACCCTAACAAAAATGAAAAAGTTTACACGCAGCTCTTCAGTTTAGTTGATCACCTTGTTGTGTGGGTTTACATAGAGGTAGTTAAATATATAGGCAATTTCAAACCACACTAACAATGTATGTAACGAATTTTCTCAAGATATTATACTTTATTTATAACAACTTAATTAATCGAAAAAATGATCTTATCTTAAAAAAATATGAGAAGAAATTTAGAGCTAAAAATTTACTAAATAATAAATTAAGTTCATGCGACACAGCGCCATGAGCACTGGCGGCATTTTCTCGTGAATAGCCGAAAAAATACTTTGAGTGGGAAAAGAGCCAGCCCTCTTTACCAGCAGCATCAACAAAAAAGTCAACAGGGCTCGATGCTCTGCACAGTAAAGGAAAACATCGTGAAGAAACCAGCATGTCTTAGCACCAAAGACATGTGACATTTGCATGAAGAGAAAATACGAGGGGCACTGAATCCTTTTAATTTTCGCTACCGGTCACTGGGCTCTTTTCAGTTCCAACATACCTCAACCCAGTCAGGTCACCGACCTTTGTCCACGGACTCGTGGACTCACTAAAACCCCCCCGGTAGCCGGCCTCGATGAATGTCAAGGGGCTTGGACAGGCCCCATAGGCGGGGCGACCTAGCGCAGGGTGACCAAGAAAGTACCGGTGACCCGACAAAGAACTCAAGCTCTACGGAATTCTAAAGTCCTATTTAACTGGCGCCTAAAGACCGAAATTTATGATCCAAACTGGGCATTCTAGTCTGAGTTAGCTTAAAGTGGCAAATAACAAGCGTGCGGTAAATACACGAGTGCGAACCATCGATAACGATAGCGTGTCCAAACAACGGAATATTGCCTACGGATAATCCTCAGGGTTCGTCTGGTGACGCGTGTCGCGAGACAGCCTGCTGGAATCGCGACCCCCATCGGAAGCGTGAGTTGTGGCCGTAGAATGATTACCACCAAGCTATCAAACATACATAGTCTGTCTTTTTCTTCTTCATTTAATTTTTGTTATAATTTTAGATTAATTCTCTGTAATTACTATTTGTTAAGAACTGTATCAGGTAGAAAGCTATCGCTATACCTACCTCACTCACTTTGTTTATTTATATGGCTACTAAGTACAACACTATTATAAAACTACTTATAATTTAGAGTCCGGGGTGAGTCTATGTGACCCTGTAACACAGGCTCTTTGAGACCTAGTGTAGGGAACAGTGCTCCTTCGGGTACATGACATTTTTAAGTTAAATAATGATTAGTCATAATTGGATTACTGGAATTGTACCAAACTGTATTTTTGAACTAATAAACTTTATCTTATCTTTTAGGAGTAAGACCACTAGGACGATGGACCAGCTATAAAGATGTTATACCTACTAACCGCCGAATACTGAAATGCTCTCAAACAAACACACAAACAAACAAGCGCAAGATCATAGCACCATACACAAGAGCTAAATTTATTTGAGTATAATGAGTAAGTAATCTTCTACATCAATATCAAACAGATATATTTATATCGCAAGTATTATTTTAATATTAGTACTATCACAGTAACTTCAACTCATGCTTTTGAAACAACAAAATTCTTGGTTAGTACTAGTAGAAAAAACATAATAATAAAATTAATTAAATTTATATATACAATTACCTTTTTAATTTATATTACACAAACTAAACCATTTAAAGTTTAAGGGGAAAATTAGAAAACAACTGAATTATACAATTAATGTGTTAGGTCTATCTCTTTCTAACTTTGCACAGGTAAATCTTTATTATGGTTTCAGTATTTGGCTGTAAAATTGTCCAGGCCTTAGGAAACCCTTTAAAAGTATGACGATTTTGTCGCAATTGTGTTAAATGCTAGCATATTACGAGTACTTGGTGGTTGTTACTCTGAGAATGTGACATTTCTGTTATTTGAATTACTCAGCGCTAATATTTGTGTAACGTGTTGGACGTTTTGTGAATGATGTGTCTTGGGATTGGTTCTTGTTTGCGATAAAACGTCTGATTTGATGGCAAATAAACAGGCACCTACGCAGTGACTACCTGGGATGATAGACGCACGAGGACCATTTTTTTAGTCTATAAGTCTATATTTTCAAGCCGCTTCAAAAAAGGAGGAAGTTCTTAATTCGCCAGTGTTTTTTTGCATGTAAGTACTTTCTTTTATTCTTTTTTAATTTCATATTTCAAGGGTGGTCTCGTATAAATTTTATATAAAAAAACCACCCCTTAGGGTAAAAAATGGAAGTTGACATTTTATATTGGACTGTTTAATCAGTTTCCCGTTATTTTAAGATGGTTTTTATTTTTTCCTGAAAAAAATATAGTTATTAAAAGGTGAAACTTTAGTATGCATTACTTCTTCTTCTTCATGTAGATAGTTATTTAGAGACAGTTTTTTTTTAATGGCCGTCATTTGGCCACGTTCTGAATCCTCACACAGGTATTTTATAGTGCATGTTTTAGTGCATCACAAGACAGTAGGGCTCCACCGGACGAAACATTTTTAATAAATGTTTGCAGCTGCTTTTCAACTTTTGTTACTTATCAATCGTAACTACATTTCATGCATCATCACCAAAACCGATACTATGATATTTATAAAGACAAAGTTTCTCAAGCTACCTTAATTCACTGAAGATCGTTCTAACGCCTAGGATGCAAACACATGTCTTCGTTGGGTTTATGATTGCCACTAGATATTTTGACTTACCTTTTTAATTCGCTGTATCTTACAAAAACCAGTTAGTGTTCCGATGTTATAAATAATAATAAATATATAATGATAGACAGTTTCACACAGCACCATCTAGCCCCAAACTAAGTAGAGTTTGTACGATGGAAACTACATGAGAACATTATTTTATAGAACATTAAACTACTTGTTTAATATTTTCTTAAATACGTACATACTAGCTTCTGGCCACGGCTTCGCCCGCGCGGTACCCGGATAAAAAGTAGCCTATGTGTTATTCTAATGTATAAGCTATATTACTGTAAAGTTTCATCAAAATCCGTACAGTAGTTTTTGCGTGAAAGAGTAACAAACATCCATCCTCACAAACTTTCACGTTTATAGTATTAGTAGGATTTTCATAGAACCAGATCCAAGACAAATATTTGCAGATCATACAAACATTTGTCCCGCGGTGGGAATCGAACCTGCATCCTACTGCGTCTCAGGCGGGCCTGTGCCCACTGCACCACAGAGGTCGTTAAACGGCGATAGGCTAACAACCTGTCACGTAGAACGCTAACTACTTACAAAGCTCCATCCAAAGGTTGTCTGGAAGAGATCGCTTCTAAGTGATAAGACCTCCAATAGTACTTTAAGGTTTTTTTAAGTTCACCGTAAGAAAAATAGGTAATGGCTTCGATTCTGTAGTATACTAACTAAACTTAATATAAACTGTCGCTCTCTTTTACTGATAGTGCAAGCAAGAAAGAGATAGCTACAATTTTAGTGTCAAAATAGTCAAATTTAAGTTTTCCATACAAATTTAGTCGTCATTTCAAAACATGCTGACTATAAACACGAAGAAAAGCGGCACGTAAACTGATTCGACAGGAGTATAATTCTTGCATCTCTTTCTTGCGTACACTACCAGTGAAAGAGAGCTATAGTTTAAATTATGTTTAGTTTGTGTACTACAGAATCGAGGCCAATATCTATTTTTCTGATGGTGTACAATAAAGTATTTTCCTTTATTCATTCATTCAACCACGTAATGTGCCAATGGTAACCTTAAGATCGCACTGAGTTTGTTTCTAAGGATGTCTATTATGGGGAACATAGTCTTGAGCGTATTTTTTTGTATTTTACAAAACTAGAAGTTCTTGTTACACAGTCCCGCACGTTTTGCCGTCAACATTGAGTCCGTAAATCCAGTGATCTATTTGTTTGGCCCAAAACGCGGGCAATTGGAAAATGGTGTCACGAAGCCTCTTGACGTTTGACTTATGTGCGATCACAGATTTTCACGCTTCAAGCCCTGCCGAGGTATTTGTACGTTCTCTGTAGATTCGAAATCGACGATGGCCCGTTGAGAAGCAGAAACATTCTCCTCGAATAGTGGTGTAACGAATAGAATAGTAAAAAAATGACGATCGTCTGGTATAATCTCCATAACAAAGGAAAATAAAATTTGAGTTTATCCTTTATCACTCATTTTAGCACTTAGTTTATTCATACAAAATTGTCTTTATCTGCATTTCCACACTGTAGTTGTTGGAATTTCGGAATATAAATTATTTTTTATATTTTTATAATAACGAACAAAGTGTGTACACACTGATATAAAATGAACAAAGACGCTCTAAAAATAGAGGTCTTCCAGCAAACTTTCGAGGCAAGAGAGAGGTGGTTATAGAGGTAGGGTCGTGTACATAAGAAAAGATTACCTAAAACATAACAATATACAACCTTTAGTTCGTTGAGTCAGTGGGAGACAAGGCCCGTGAAAATAAGCGCAGTGGCGTTTATAATATACTAGCTTCTGCCCACGGCTTCGCCCGCGTGGTACCCGGATAAAAAGTAGCCTATGTGTGGTTCTGATGTATAACTATATTAACTGTAAAGCCTACCTAGTAACATCTAAGTACCTATGCTAACCGGATGCTTCACTATTCATCATGTTTACTTGACTTTGAAACAAAGGACCACACCGCATCTGATAATAGACAATTAGCTGAAGAAAGGTTTACCCGACATAATATCATGTTATAATATGAGCGGTAATCTATATAAGTTTATGAATGGGTTTGTTGAAAACAATTACAAGAGGTAACGATATTATGTTTCCTATAACATCCTTGTAATGTATTTCATACTGTAGTTCCCTATGGTTTATTGGTTATTAAAATCGAAATCGAATCAACAACAACTTGACGTTGACGAAAGAAGGTAGGCGTTATGTATCGGGCATTTGATTTTTAACTGTCATTCGAATTTGGATTAATGACCTAAAATCGTACCATACAGGCTTTTACATATAAATCTAGTTCTATCATGGATTTGGCTGAACTTTTGTGCATGTGTATTCCATAAGTTCAGCCAATATTCAAATATTGGCTCCAATTATAGACTGAACATTTAAAACGACAGCTCAAAGGGAACTTGAGTGGTATGAGGTCAAAATAATAAAATATGAAAATCGTCACAACTCAACATTATGAAATTACACAAGATGTTGTGGTTAGATACAGGATACATAACGCCACTATCAGTAAGTTCAGCGATTTCACGGTTCGAGAGGTAGGAGCTGTTTTAGTTTTTCTTTCAAAACCTTATAACTCGTGACCATGACCTTTTTTATGATAATAAAACTAGTACAAATAGGCACAAACTTCCGTAAATGTGTCCACAAAACTTCATTATTGGGCGCTCAGTAGGTTCAGAGATATTGAAGGTATTAAAACATTTCGCCAGCAAAAAATCAAATAACTCTGTAGTCCTAAGGAGCACATATTCAAGATATAGGACACGATTGACACAAATTAAGTGCTTCTTTCTATATACGTTTTAAGTCAAAGTCGAACTCAAAAAAGGCGGGGGGAACAAACTTCAGGCGCATTTACACATAAATGGGCTCTAATTCGCTGCATACTCAAAATAACGAGATTCCACTTTTTGCTGCAGTAACGCACATAATAATAAACCATTTGAGCTTAAGGTATACCTCTGACGACCTCTGTGGTGCAATGGGCAATGGCCCACCTGAGACGCAGATGGTTGCGGTTTCGATTCCCGCGGCGAGACAAATATTTGTATCATCTGCAAACATTTGTCTCTGGTCTGGGTGTTTTCTATGTATGTATTTACAAAAATATATATATAATTAGTATATCAGTCATATGACTGCTTAGTTTGGGGCTAGATGATGCTGTGTGAAAATGTCTAGCATTGTTTATTATTTATTTATAATGACCGTGACTACAAATTTTGATAATTCTTGGTTAATCCTTGGTATACTTCTATACACTTATCTGGTAGACATCAAAATAGCATATTAATCTAACCAAACTTCATGATAAAACCGCAATTAAGGAGTGATCTATAAAAGGGCCATGTCTCTCAGCCATATAAAGTAGGATGCGTGGAAATAAACACAAGCTGAGCATTATACCTTTATTATCAGACTCATAATTACATACAGCGACAGTAACTCTTTTCGTCACATTGTGTTTCGACTCTTTTGTAGCAAAATGGCGGCCAACAAAAGATAGGTAGCAGCGATAATGTTATTGTTAGCCAAGTGGGCTGTAAATGGACAATATTTTGTATTGGTATGGGGCAGCTGTAATGTCTCACAGTACGTATTTTATTTATATGTATTTTATTTATAATCAACACTACAATGTCAGTTTTCATATTGAAATCTTTCACTTTCTGCCCCAGAATAATTGAGAACATGCTCCTGTGATACGTAATGATTTATTAAATACATACGTTTTAACATGTTTTATTACCACAGTACATTCATTACTAATACAATTCTCTTATGCTGTAAATCCTCTTGAAATAAAACTTTAAACCGCCGCCCATACCTTTATTTATTTAAAAAAACCGGATAAGTGGGAGTCCATTTATAATATGTTTATATTATAAAATTATGTATTATATTATGTTAAAATTAGTGCTATTATTAGATTTTTTTCTGTTTGTGTACACATATCGTACACAAACGGGAAAAAATCTATAGAAAACATCAGCTGTCCTTATCTTCAAAGGTTTGCTGGAAAAAACTCTTGTTAGGGTTAAGCTCGCCTTTGTACATAACAATAGAGATAACAATATAATAACAAAATCAAATTATAAATTTTCGGACTTTTTCCTTTACTTGTGCTATGAGACCTTGCTTCTTGCCAAATTTCATGATTTTAGATGAACGGAACCCTATCGTTCTTATTACAAAACGTGGTTAGGAAAAACTCGGGTTTAGAGTCTGGTTTTAGAAAATTGTTATTACGAAACGAGGTTTAAGCCAAAAACCGCGGTCTATCTGTGGTTTATAATTAAACCAGCCAGCCCCCTAGTTTATCTCTGGTTTTAGCTAAATCTGTCATGTCTTTTTTCATATTTGAATGTAATTGCTTGTGCACCTTCGATAATTCGTACTTATCTGATATTATTTTGTGTTTCCTACACGACTAAGCTTGAAATTGACTTGAATTTGATTGACGATATGGATTTAGATTGTTGCGATTTTGAAAAAGGACATTTTAGCGCCTTAGTCACTTACGTTTCGTTTCAAGTAAATAATCGTTACCGGAAACTTCTTAGTAAAAATATATTTGAATTTATTTTCAGAGAGTGTTACTCTTTATTTTAATAATAAGCTGACTGGTTATCGAGGCAAATAAATAATCATATGTTTCAATAACTGGAACCTTTTTTTAAAATCGTGACGGAAATAATAAAGCAAATCATTTTATTCAACATTTTTGAAAGAATGAAACGTTATCGATGTTTGGAGCATGCAAAGTCCACGATCATTGGCTATTGTCAGTGCATAATTGAATGATACACGTAGGCCCGAGTTTTAGTTGGGTTTAGTTAGATTAGTTAGGTTAGTTAGGTTTAGACCTCGGAAAAATCTGCTTTTGTAATAAAGTCAAGTCTAAACCAAAGGTCTATATTTAGACCCGGACTTAGTAGTCCTGGCTTAAACTCGAGTTTAGACCACGTTTCGTAGTGAGACCGTATAGGTTTGGATTTATTTGCGAGTATCAAAATATATCGCATAACTGGCAGTATTATTTTTAGAGCTCCAAGGGACCGTAGACCTACGAATTCGATACTAATTTCAACTAGATGCCTCTACCCGTTCCTAAGAAAAGACAGACAGGCAGACAGACAGACAGACAGACGGACGGACGGACGGACGGACGACGTGATCCTATAGGGGTACCGTTTTTTTCTTTTGAGGTACGGAACCCTAAAAAATATCTTCAAATGTTATATATTTGAAGATATATAACATTTGAAGTTATTTTATTTATTATATATACCGACTTATTTAAAGTTATGTTAAAATCAAATAAATAATAAACCATTTATTATTTATTTTCATTGTTTTCCTAAGCTGCTAGTGTCTGGTAAATATTCACAGTCTAACAGATACTCGAAGTATCAAATCGACCCAAAACATTTTGATGACCACAAATAGGTGTTTCGTTACAATAGGGTGTAGGCCCCTCGACCACAGCTACAATGACAGCAATATAGAAACTTAGTCTTCGGCCGTACCTTCGTCAGCTTTTAAACATAATGCGGTTACGCGTAGGTAAGTTACCTATAGATAGGTCAATACTGTCTGTATAGTTTGATTCTCAGAACCAAATGAGTATGTTGGTTATTCTTGTTGTCCCTCGATTTTCGGCCCGATCGGGGGAAGACGAGAGTTTTTTTCTAAAATCGCATGCACCATATTATAATTTGAAAATTGATAATTTACATTCTAATGACCATATTCAGCATTTCCAAATTAGTCAAAACAGAACCTCTAAAAACGTTTTTTCTTATATAAAATTTGTGTTTGCCGTGAAAACCTCAATAAGCGAAATGAAAATTTTATCACCCGATATAAAAATAAAATAATTATCCTCCTAAAACTAAAATTTACCTATTTCATTTACAATCCTAGATAAAGATGAATTATACTATATTTTTCATAAAAATACATAAGTTTGATATGTTAATAAGCTTTGTCTTTTGTGTACTTACAAAAATTTTCAGATGAAACATTTTAAAATATATGCATATTGAATGGTAATCCGCGGACGTATAATATTTAATGCCAATCATTTACCGAGCTCTTGAATTTCGGTAATTAGGTTAAAATATTGTGAGGAAATTATAAATTTGAACAAGCTGTGCCAGTGAAAATCATTATTGGGCAATTTGTCGCCCTCGTAGGTACGTATGGACACAGCTATGAAAATTTTAGCTGGTTCATTTTTGACCGCGCAGAATTTTGTTTATGCATCCATCTTGCCTTATTGTAGCGCTGGAGAGCAAGACCCTCCACCTCTAACCCAACTGTACCGTGTAATGAAAATGACACATTATACCTTGTCGATTATATTAGAAAAAAATTGTTTCACACAACAGAGACTGCTATCCTATCCTATTAATATTATAAACGTGAAAGTTTGTGAGGATGGATGTTTGTTACTCTTTCACGCAAAAACTACTGAACGATTTTGATGAACCTTTACAGTAATGTAGCTTATACATCAGAATAACATATAGGCTACTTTTTATCCGGATACCATGCGGGCGAAGCCGTGGGCAGAAGCTAGTAGCAAATATTGCGATGCATAAATGTCGTGGACGTTTACAATCGCAAAACGTTAAAATTATTCAATACTATTCGAAAAAATGTCTGCGGCACTTTTTCTCAGCGATAAAATATATTTAATTTTTTTTGCTAAATCGGTTAGGTTGGGCAATGTGAATCAATATGCCCACCAACATCTACACCCTCAGGCCTGCACTAATTGATTTACTCAGCAACAGGATACCAGCCTCAATTAAAACTGTAGGTATACTGTGTAATTGACAATAACCGGAGAAGGTAAACTGAGTTAGACCGTGAATAAACAGCACTATCGTTGGTTAGTGCTTTCTCTAGCGCTCAGTTAATTTATATAGAAAGGCATATTTTTCATCCATAAACTGAATTATGGCAAATGCAAAAACAAATAAATAAACAAACGTCTGTATGATGTGCAAATATTTGTCTCTGGTCTGGGTATTTTCTATGTATATTATGTATTTATTTACAAAAAAGTATATAAGTAGTATATCAGTCATTTAGTTCCCATAATACAAGCTCTGCTTAGTTTGGTGCTAAATGATGATGTGTGAAAAATAACCAGCATTATTTATTACTAGCCTCTGCCACGGCTTCGCCCGCGTGGTACCCGGATAAAAAGTAGCCTATGTGTTATTCTGATGTATAAGCTGTATTACTGTAAAGTTTCATAAAAATCCGTTCAGTAGTTTTTGCGTGAAAGAGTAACAAACATCAACCATCACAAACTTTCGCATTTATAATAGTAGTAAGATTTATTAAAACTAAAACAAAAACACACTCACGTCCGCTATCCCCGTGATGGAAATCCTCTTATCTATACTCAGTACGTAGATGCATGAGGTATTCGTAGTATGGTGTAGTGAGAGGCACGTCCAAACATTATATTTAGAACATGCATCGTACCTGGTTAGCATACTATGTGTGATGTTGCAATGATAGTGTCACTTATTAATATTATACATGTACTATCTTCTGCCTACGGCTTCGCCCGCGTGTTACCCGGATAAAAAGTATCCTATGTGTTAGTCTGATGTATAAGCTATGTTACTGTAAAGTTTCATCAAAATTCGTTTAGTAGTTTTTGCGTGAAAGAGTAACAAACATCCTCACAAACTTTCACTTTTAAAATATTAGTAGGAGAAATTAACCGATGGCATAGTTTTCGAACTTTTGATATTTAAAAAAAAATATTAAGAAAAACAAACAGAAAATACTTATAAATTACCGCTAGAGCGACAATCTCCTTAGAACAGCGCGAAAATTAAAACAATACAGTATAATGTATGTGCTGGATTTCAATATTCGCAAAAAATATTTACAAGGGCATTGATTCCGATACAACATAAACCTGTTTTATTTATAAAATGCTTGTATCTGCCAATCTATTTTAGTTCATTTTTATTCTCAAATAAACTGAGCTTTGATTTCAACTGTCTCGCTTTGAAAGTCAGCGTGAAATTAGCCTGGGCACGTTCGCTCCAAATCCCTACAAAATAAACTATGAAACAAAAACTCATGATATTATATTGCCTTCACTTTAATTTGACTTTATTATTTAAATATTATTTTCTGACGACCTCTGTCCTCGGCGCAGGGGCCGAAAATCCGCCTGAGACGCAGAAGGTAGCGGGTTTAAATCCCGCCGCAGGATAAATGTTTGTATGATCTGCAAATATTAATCTCGGATCTGGGTGTTTTCTATGTATAATAATGTATGTTTTTACAAAAAAAAAACGTAATAAGTAGTATATCAGTCATGTAGTTCCCATAATACAAGCTCAGCTTAGTTTGGCACTAGATGATACTGTGTAAAAAAAACAAGTAGTAGGTTCTTTATCCGGAGGCTATGGTATGTTTTTTTTTATTATTTCATATAAAGAGGCATCTCTTCTTTTCCGGTACTGTAACCAAAAATAGATGTAGGTATCTAAAATTTCTTGATTTCATTCTAACCAAGCTAAAATAAATTTGTACTTTGCTCTACGTTCTTTTTTTCATACATTTAATCTTACAACGATGTACAAGTAGGTATATATAAAAATACAGATGAAACAGCTAGCTATCTAAAGACCGTTGCAAACGATCTATAGATAGCTCAACTGATCCAGATTACTACCAGGGAAAAGCATTTCCAAAATACTGGCCGCAATGCTAATGCGTTGACCCAGATAAGAGCCAGCCTTGTGGTCACGCGTCTAATATTAAACTAGCTTCTGCCCACAGCTTCGCCCGCGTGGTACACGGATAAAAAGTAGCCTATGTGTCATTATGATGTACAAGTTATATTACTGTAAAATTTCATCAGAATTCGTTCAGTAATTTTTGCGTGAAAGAGTAACAAACATCCATCCTCACAAACTTTCACGTTTATAATATTAGTAGGATTGTTTTTTGTACCAAACATCCTTTGTAGTAAAAATCCTAAACATTAGCATTCAATAATAATTCTATAGTTTACTAGAAAGTAAACTAATAAACTTTCCTGGATTTCCCACAACACCAGAAAATATTCACCAAAAGCCGAGCTCTAATCAAGCTTACAAAACGTCAGCTAAAACTGCAGTTACCCGGCATATTCTTTCGAGTGTTATTTGTAGAATGGAAGACGTTTTAAGTAAAATAAATTACCTGTTACAAGATGAGAGCTGGTGACCGAGCGGGGATCAGCCGGCGCGCTACGGAAATGAGAAATGAATTGTGGCAAGATCGGGCGAGAGCACGAGGTAAAACTATCAATACAGACTTTAGAGTATGATGTAGTCTCAACTGAAACTTTAAACATCGACGAGCAGCTTTGATAATTGAAGTTGGGTTGCAAACTTTTATAAAAGCTTTGAAAGAAAAACACTTTTGGTTCCAGTACAGAATAAACGCAGTAATGATACGGCTTATTGTGTTTCCAGAAGAAGGGAAATTGAACAGTGAAATGTGTAGATTATTGCACAATTGGGGTATATTAATGTATTGGCGTTTACTTGAAATATTTCTGCATATTTTCTGAAAGATTGACTTGGATTATGTAACTTTTTAGTTAAAGCCAAGTCAACAAAGTTGGAGGAATCGTGCTAAAAACTTAACAGAGTTGTTCGATGTGAAAACAAAGTTAGGGTTCGTGGGTTCGCCCTCGAGAAAACCAAAGGTTATATTATGAGATACAAGTATTTGTCACAGCCTCATAGGATTAATTTGTTAAGACTATGGTGGAGGAGGAAGGTTTATATTTGTGAATACTTGTTGTTTTTTAGAAAAGATTGCTACTTTTATTTAAAAAAAAACCTATTTTAAACTTAGCTAAAGCCCAAGTCATAAAATTTATTTCGTGATTCGTTCTGGCCTGAGTTGATGTTTTATTGAATGTCAGCTCGCTGGCATCAGCTCAAACACTACGTTAGCAGAATTAAATTATGCTTACGCCAATTACAGTCGCTTTTGAACCGCTCGATGGCCGATAGCCAATTTATGAACGGCCGGTTATGTTTTTCCGGGACATTGTTGTCACTGATGATCGTGTTATGGACGTTTATTATAGCATGAAAATCAAAGGCAAATGACCTCCAAAGTACTACATTTTTAACCTCTGATATAATATTTTGTTTGGCTGTATCAGGTAGTTTCATGTTTTTGACGGTGTAGAAGTTTACAAGTTTCCAAGATACATCTGAAATTTTACCTTCATGCCATCAATGTGCAAAGATTCACTATTATGTAGTATGTAGTCATAAATCAGAGGGTTGAAGCTGCACATGTAAATTGTAATCCATTAGCCTAAGATAACAAGTCTAGACCACGTGTCCAACAAAGACCTAGAGCAAAAACGTTTAGATATATATACATACCTACTATTTGAAGTGTTCTACCACAGTATGCTGGCCAAGAAATTCATCAAGGTTATTGTTGACTTACTCAGTAACGGTAAATGGTTTACTAAGTTACAAACTTTATAAACTTACGCAGTGATAATTTTGGGGTACAATCTGTAATATATCTCTCTTCTCAATAGATTTATTTATTAAAATTAGTCCTCCTAACATCCGTTTTTCATCGAACCTTCGAATCTAAGGCTTAGTTTTATGTAATTCAATAGGTAATCTAATTTAAAATGTGATAAGATACTAAACTATGTTATTTGTGTTTTCACCCTCGTGCCCGAATCCGTTCTTCTCGCAGTTATTAATTATGGAGTGTGATAGCGACATTTTATCGTATGTTCCTCAAATTCTTATCGTTACAATGAAGGAATTATCATGAGTATTAGGATAGTTATGAGCAAGCACGATATAACTACGGCGTTCACCTTGCTGCCAAGAATTTCCTCTATCGTTAATCAAATCGAGTGTTAAATGATCCGACGAACTGCGACAGGGGAGGAACAGTTGAACGGAAAGATATTTCCAGCGTTACTGATCATTTTCCCTCACAACATTTTTTTGCTTCGAAATCAATAGACTTGCTAACAGGAACAATTTGTCAGAAGTCTATTTTGTCTGCTCAGAATCAGGTTGTTTATCATTTGAATTGGCCCGGAGCGGGTGAAACACTTCACAAACTCATTTATATTTTAGCTATAGGTAATAAAATATGCAAACGCTACAGCGAGACCAACTCGAGCAATTTTTTTCGTAGAATTTTCTTAAAGTTATTTTTCGAATTCAGTAAAACAAGCATCAATCAAATCAATTTGACTTATTTTACGAGTAGATATAATATATTTTAAGACGGACGTTGAAGCTCAGTGCGACCGCTACAAGCATATGAGAGGAATGGTATAATTGAACAGATTTTATTTAAAATTATACATATTATTATCATAAATATCAAAGTCACGATAAAACTATATCAATAAACAGTCTAATTCCTATATCACTAGTTGGGAGCGTTAGCAAAAGGAGCAAAGCAAATGCCTAACACTGTGTCTACGAATAGTTTCAGAGCAAGCATTCTCTTCGACCCTACGCGACCGCAGCCCCGCTACACAATGTTAGCCTGCCGATGCTCAGACTATGTGAATTATGTTTAAACCACCGCTATGAAGCATACATTATTGACACAGCTTCCGCTATGAGAGGAATTTCATTGCAACTGTTGACGGAAGCAAAGGTAGTAGATAATTTGTTTGCTTGCAGGTTGCAAACATGTTTTTTTACAATGAATATTCAAATACGTTCAGCAAAACTAAGGTAAGAACTAAAAAAGAACAGGGTGTCTAGACAAATACCACTTTCTGTTGACGTTAACGCCTGTGGAAAGATTGAACTGTATGGAAATGACATTAACTGTGGAAAAGTCACGCGACTACTGCCAAGTTATTCCTTGTCAAATTTGCGTTGGCGTAAAAAACTAAGCTAACTGAGGTATTTGTTTAGATACCAGAATAGAAAAAAAGTAACAGTAAAAATCCCTAAAACCTAAAGAGATGTACGAGATTTATTCTGGAAAACGCCCACTAACATTATACCTCTGTGTTGCAAGCGTCCACAGGTTACGGTAACCGCTTACCAACAGATTGGCCGTAAGGTTGTATGCCACCTTCATAGTATAAAAAAATTGTGACAAGGCAAATTGCTGGTTTTGCCAGTTTCTACCACACCCTAAACCAGCAATTTGAAGGCATGTACTATCAGTTATAGTGTTCCAATAAGCAGCGATAAGATGGTAAACTGCCGTGTTTAATACTAGATATTATGCAAAACGTATACGCCAAATATCATATTTGGACATGCCTCCAGGCAAAGTTGGTATTCTCAAGAACTTGCGGACTGAGTATGGATCTGTATATATATTTATATGGGAATACATTCGTAAGCTTGTTTTTTAGATATAAATTCGTATAAAAACCATCCAGACGATTACGACATGAAATAGAGCTTATACAACAGTTTCTTTCCTCATAACAAATTGCAAACATTTGCTGAAGAGTTTAAAATACGGCTGCAGAATACCAAAGGCTTCGGAACTTTTTTTCAGTTTGTATTAGCTAGCTCTCGGACAAACTGTTTACTTTCTTAGTTTTTATTTAATTTTGTTTGTGTTCCTCACATTCCCCGTTCGGTGGCTTTTCAACTGCTCTTGTTAAATTCTGTCTGAACTGTCCGGGAATTTCGTTTCATTAAGTACTGGGAATTAACTTTTATCTCGTGGTCCTTAGTGGTTTTTTGGCTATTATACGAATAGGAACTTTATTATGCTTATTTACTTAAAACTGTTAACTCATTGGCTAGAATCTGAAAACGGTTCATCTATTTCATGACATTAAACTATATTTAGTAACTAAAGGAACCTGAAATAACTAGTGTGATCAAAGGATTTATTGCACTAGTTAATAATAATAATAAATAATGCTGGACATTTTCAAACTAAGCAGAGTTATTTCAGGTTCTTATAGTCATGCGCCTCAAGGAAAGATTTTAAAACAAAAACAAAAAAAAGGCTCACGAATGTGTGCCCCATGACTCAGTGCATAGATTTTTGAGGATACCAAGTAGGAGGTAGTCAGAGGCTAGTCCAAATATTACATTTGGCCCATGTCCGTGTTTTGCAAGTAGTTAGCATTCCACGTGACAGGTTGCAAGCCCATCGTCTCTTATTGGAACCCTAAACGATTTTAGGGCAGGCCGGTTTAATCAAGATGCTTTTCTTCACCGGTTCGAGCACATGTCAATGTAAAGAAGGTTTTTGTAACTTTTTAATAAATTTCAGGTCAAAGAGGATATCTTTGATGCTGAACTGACAGTCTGTAATGTTTAATAAACGCCAAACAAAGGTATCATCTCAGAGGTTAAAATCATTTGCTGCCACAAAAAGTTCCCCAACAACGCTAATCGATTCACTGGTTATGGCCTAGCCGATGTCAGCGCAGTGCTATAATATACCTACGTAACGTTAATTGAAACTGAGTAAACCCACAAAAGCAATTTATGACAGCTAATAAATGGCTCGATGTAGCAACTGCTTGCCAACTTGTTTGCTTTGCTATAACAGTTTGGATTAAAAAGTAGTATATAAGCAGAGAGGGGACGTATTCAATCTATGTTGATAGAATAATAACGCCGATAACCGTTTATTTGGTGCTACGTTGCGCTAACGATCATAGTGAGTTCATTATCGTTAGCGCAACGTAGCACCAATCGTAGCGCTCTCGTAGCGTGAAGTAGAAGATAAATAAAGAAAGAAAATTCTTCGTTTTCTCTTAAGACACAAAAGTTTAAAATAATAATAAATAAAACATGAAAACAAAACGAAACGAAAAACAGACAAACTAAGTACCTAATTTTGTGTTGTGTTTGGTCAAATTAGGTCCCCATCTTAGCATTACGCTGCATTGCTAGGTAATTGCTAGGTAAGTCAGGTGCGGCGCTGGTTTTAAGACCGGGCCTTCGTGATGACACGAAAATCGTGAACAATCGGATGCAGATATAATAATATGAAATAATAACATTAAAATATATCACTACTCAGATAAGACGTAATGAAAAACGATGAAAAGTACCTCGTATAATTAATGAATGAATGAATGAAAATTAATAAGGTGTAGGTACCTTATGAAATAAACGTAAAAAATACTTACTTGAGCTTTATTTTTTACGGATAAAATAAAACTTGACTTGAAATAACAGGAAGTTAATTAAAAGTCCAATATGAAATTGAATCCCCTATTTTTTACCCTTAGGGGTGGGATTTTTTCATAAAATTTCAATAAATTCCCTTTAAGTATATCCTACCCATTAAAATAATTATTAAAATTGGTTCACAATTAGCAAAGATATCGCGTAAAATACACACAAAAATCATCAACAAAAACGAATTCGTCTGTATGGTTTTGTGTGTATTTTACGCGACCCTCCTCCTTTTTTTAAGGTCGGTTGAGAAGAAACAATAACACATTAAATTTAAAAGTATAATGATGATCTTATCACTTTAAAGTTAACTATTCCAGATAACCTTTGGATGGAGAGGCTTGTATGTGTTCTTACTTGTACTTGTATTATCTTGTGCAATAAAGAATTTTCAATCTATCTATCTATTTCTTATTTGTATGTGTTTGTGAGGGTTGTTCAGTATTTTTTCCCTCTGAAGCTTCATTTTACGAACCATGAAGAGTTTTTCTTCCGTGATTGACGTGAGTGATTGCGCCTGTATGGTTTTGAGGCACGCTCGTTAATTATTATTATTGATACCTACTCATAATATTGTTTGCCCAAAGAATTTGGAAAAGTCGATGTTTTAAAATTAAGGGCCTGCACTATGTGCAGTGTATAACAATATGATAACCGTTATTGCCTTTTCATTTTCTTTAATTCACTTTCTTTTATTGTAAAATCATGATTACGTTGGCCACGGAGATATGTTTACATATTTTAGTGTACCTATTACAACACAATAGGTACACTAAAATATGACGGCCAATAATACCTTGGCTAAGGCTCGCTATAGTTTATTTTCGGTTTAATATTTTTTAACCATTCCCACAGCAGAGTGCTTTTGAGTAATAGAATTCCAATAAGCTCAAAACTGGCCTGCAAAGAACAACTGGAGCAGAGAAAAACGACGAATCCAACGTAACGAGCAATCAATGGGGGAAGCAAAACCTCGCATCGACCGAAAGAAACTAACTGCAAATTAATAGCTCTGTGGTTCGAGATCCCACCAAACTGCCAGCACTCAACGAGTTTTATTTTGAAAACTAAAAAATATACATATACAAAAAAACCTTTGTATATATAAAAACACGTTTTAAATTAAATGTTCAATGCAGGCAACTGTAGGAGCTATTTCGCGACTTAGGGACCCTAACACAGCGTATCTAAACACGTCTTGGGAACTTTATTTTAAATATAAAAGTTGTTCATCGATGTAATTTAGCCACATTTTTGCAATAACGCGAACATATTCTACTATCTACTCGGCTCAAATAAAAAAGGGTTTCTGAAAGGGCTGCAACACAATAGAATTTGAAGACGCGATATCATTTTGAAAGTTAACGAAAAATATTCGGTAAATATTATACTCCCATACTTTCTCATAAAAACTTTAATTATGAAAGTAATTAATTTTAAAGAATGCTAATTTTTCTTTTAATCGCTTTCTCGGCGCCGCAACTTTTATCTACTTTGTTTGGATTACTTTCGGCCAGGCAGTTCGCGGTAAGTTTTGGGCTTTTTTGCATAAAAGTAAGTATCACTTGAACAACGTACCACAAATAATTAAAAAAATATTAGTGCTCTATAAAAGGTAAATAAAACTTGATTATCTTCGTTTTACATTAACTCCATAGGTAGAGTAACCTCAAAGTGAAATAACTTTCATACCATACTGTGACGAGCGCGGCCTAGCTAACTACGGTACTCTAGCGCCATCTCTTATCAAGTGGACGAACTACTTGTTACCGGCCGCTTGCCGCGCTTATATATCTCGTACGTCTCTTCCATAACAATCTCGTAGGGGGCGTGCCCCGTATGCCTCGCTCCGCCCCATCTCGTACCGTCCCAAACATTCTGGAAAACAGTGTTAATTTTGGTGTTTAATTGGACTTAATTATTTTATCCCGAACCCTAGCTCGTAACAATACGATGGTACTTTGCATAAAAAACGTAACGAAAACCTTCATAACTATAGTATATCTCTAGTTATGAAGGAAGGTTCAATTGTGTTGTTGCTTCCCAAGAAGTTCCAATTACAAACATAAAAATTAATAATATTAAAAAGGGATGTAGTTTACTTAATTCACCTAGATGCACTCAGTACTATTCGTAAATTTTAATCACCTGGGTGCATTGCGTACCTACACTTATAGTAAAGTTTATTCACCTAATTCACTTGAGTGAATTAACTATACTTAAATAACTTTATCCACTCACTCATTTGAAAGGGATCATTTCATTGTATTTTTGTGAAATTTGAAAGTTATATTTCATTGTCTTTTGCAGCGCCCCCTAGTTTTTCGTAGCAATAAATCTTAAGAACCATACTTGAAGTGATACAAATGGAATCCAATAAAATTGCATTTGAATTGGATGAACCGTTTTCGAGGTAAAAGATAATCAGACAAACATGCATATTTAGCCGAACTAAATTACACAATCTATAAGTTCTCTCACTCGTTTTGGTTCAAAAATGTAATCGGTACGTAGGCATAAATAGGAGTGCTTTTCGTAGGTAACGTACCTATTTCTTGTTTTTAAGAACCTGCTATAAATAAGTAGGAACGTCTCTTTTGCAATTTTTGTTACAAACTTGTAAACACAAACATAATAATGTTCTTAATTAATTTATTTGTAATAGTAAGTAGTAGTTACAAATAAATTATCTATCTATCTGCATACACATAAACAGTCAGCCTCTTAAGGCAAATTCATATTATGGGCTTCTTTGTCTGGTGAAAAGAAGGGTAAAGATAGATAGATAGATAGATAAAGTAGAGATGAAATAAACGTGTATTTTGCCTGTTGATGTTATTGCACTCACTTTGTAGCTGTTTTCGTATTATTGTAGAACATTTCTCAAAGTCAATTTCGTTGTTGCAGTGCTCTTAGAGCTATATGATAGCCCGCATCGTTTTATAGTAGCATAGCATATGTAGGTAGGTAAATACAAGTAAAAATCGAATATATAAAGTTACATGATTAGATCGGTAAAGTAGCTTTCATATAAGGTACATACTTCCAAACTCATCGATGAAAAGATGAGATAAATTGTGTTGGTGTAAGTTTTATTTTATTTTATTAGACTGAATGATAAAATTAAATTGATCCATATTTGATGTTTGTCTTATTTTTGATTTTTATTCATTAGTGGTTTAGACAGCTTGCTATTTTTAAATTCCATTTCTAGATTCTAGATTCTTATACATTTAAAAAAAATCTCTTTTCTCACACTTTCAGCACATCATTTTCACAAAAAAAAACGACATAATACTTTACAAACTGTTTGAGAGCTTATAGAAAAGCTAGGGTTTGAAAGGCCAATAAACATACCACATAGCTTTTATATGCTCTTATATTTACCAAAACCTAACATATTTTACCATACCGTAGTCGGAATTTGAAACAGAATCGTAAATGTAGGAACACGATCACCGCATTCGTGACTACCCAATGTAGATCAAATATGAACCGAATTGGTTTGGGGAACACTCGACGGACCACAGAGTTGAAAAACATGGAAATTTCAAGCTTAGTTCTACCTAGTAGGTAAGTTAGTATGACTAATGGATAACCTGATGGTTAGAGTCTAAAATGCGACTTTGTATAAAAAAAGCATTTGATATAGCCACGACCCACTGTTGCAAGTCTTTGAGCATGATTGCGACAAAATAATATATTTTTGTTTATTTAAGGCAGGCAATGTATATAACATAATAACAGCTGAGGTATTGCTCATGGCAATACCTCTGCTATTGCACATGTCAATGAGCGAAAGTGATTACTTTTAACTGACTTCAAAAAAAGAAGGTTCTCAATTCGGCTGTAGGCTGTGGGTAAAATCGGGTAATGCCGGTCAGGTGATAATACCGGTCAGCACACTTTCATCCATATTACAGTTTTGAAGGGCTCAAACACATACAAAGCGGGTAGCGTGACTATTCCTCGCGCCGGAGCACTGAACCCCGCTCAGTTCCAAGCACGCGTTTGGGGGGACCACACGTCGTTAGTTTTCGCGCTAGTTTGTAGTAACTTTTCGATGTCCGAAAATAAGAAGTGAGTGGAATTTTATTCGTTATTTTAACATTGTAAATCCACATAAATGTTGTAAAACTACTTGTGCGCAAATGTCGATATAATTTTTGTTCATTAGCCTGTTGATGTTTTAATAAATGAAAAATATTTAGGAAAATCAATAATCGGGTAATACCAGTCATGACTGACCGGTAATACCGACATCAAATATTTTAATAGTTTTCATTTTTATGTCACTGTCATGAAAACTTTTCTACTAGGGATTTGTATCAGGGTTGTTCTGAATTTCCGCCAAAACATATTAAACTCCAAATAAAATAGTTTTATTTGAGAAAGAGCAAAAAAAGTTGCAAAATTAGCAAAAGCTGAGGTAAAAGTTGAGAAATGTAGAAAAAAACAATAGCAATAAAGAAAAACATTACAATAAAAAAAGAGAGGACTACTAAAGCTACAAAATGAAGAAAGCAGTATGAAAGAAGATGGATTGTGATGATGATGAAACTGATATAGGTGAAGACCTGGATAAGGAGAAAGAGAATCAAAGTAAGAAGAAATCAACAGATGTGAAAAATAATTTGGAAATAACTACAAAATTGAAAAGGGTGAAGAGGAAAGTATTACAGGATGAGACCATGGACGAAGATACATCAAACTAGGAAATAGAGATAACAGGTTTACGCGAAGACGATGACACGGATTTAGACGAAGGCATAGAGAACAAATGTTTAATATGCGATGATTTTGGGCGCGACAAAGAGTTATGGTACCGGTGTGCACCTACTATAATATGGACGATGGGCCCACTCGGAATGCTCAGGACGTGACTCCGCAAAGACTAAATGTGATTTATGCTCCAAATAGGCTTGGCCGGTATTTACCAACGACTGACCGGTTTTACCTGATATTGCGTGTAATACAATTTTTTTTATACCAAAATTATTATTACTAGTGATCTCAATTATTGTGCCATTGCTAGAAGCATAATTATATTCTAGGTTGTGATTATTTAATTTAAGAAATGTAGATTTATGCTCGTTTTGTATTCATTTTTCCCTAAGTGACCGGCATTACCCATTCTACCCTATGTCTTTTATTTATTACTTGTGTTTGTTACCCGATATCTTCGCCAATTGCTAACCGATTGTTGTTGATTATAGAATTATAAAATGGTAATGGTAAAAGTTTTATTCCTGAAGGATTGCAACTTTTCCCGTAAAACTTAAAAACCATCATCTTATGGAATCATAACTAACCGAAAAAAAATGTGGGCAATTTTTCTTTTATTTTTGATTTGAAATAGAAAAAAACGTGGGCACGTGAGGATCTGCATGATAGTAAAGGTAAAGGAATCAAGACTATCGCGAATATCGAGTTTTAATTATTATCAACCGACTTCAAAAAAGGAGTTTCTCAATATGTTTTTTTGTGTGTAAGTATGTTACGCGATATCTTCGCCAGTTGTAAACCATATAATTTTATGAAAAAAAACCACTCCTAAGGGTGAAATAATCATATTGGACTAATATTAGTTTCCAGTTATTTCAAGTCGGTTTTTTGACATTTAATGTCTTATAAATTATTTTAGGTGAGCTGTATGCCTGTTTGCGTACGAACAACAAAATTTTACCTAAGTACTGTCCTTGAAATCATACAAAACTGTATTGAAAAAATAAAACGCAGAGGTAAATGAAAACAGATAAAATACTCTATCAAACGAATGACTTCTTACCCCAACCTTGTATTATAATATCTGTGGTAGTGGTTTGGTACCTATAATAAGTTATAGGTACCAAACCACTATCATTTAAATTCATAGTGATAGTAGCACGTTTGAGTACAATTTAAAAATTATTTGATTTTTAAACGCAGGGGGCGTTTTTTATTTCCGAAGTAAGACGAAGATTTCCGAAGCGCATAACTTATATCGTAGTGCTGTATTGCTTTCTTGAATAGCGGATAAACAAATAACTGGAATCCTGTCAATGCAAACTGTGGAACGTGAGTAACTTCTGCCACTTCTAGTAGAACTCTGGTATTATCAGTTTTCCGTGTTGGAAACCAAGCATCATGATTCATTGGTTTTGGAAAAAAGCGCTAAGAGAGAGCGCTATCCCACCATGAAATTACGAGAAAGCTACGCTCCGTAAACAAAGGATACTGGTTTTATCTTCTGCGTTCGTTGTTCCGTTCTGTCTATTGCATGTTGTTTTCTCAGTAGTTATGAAAATTATTATGTAGGGGGAATTCGAGCTCGATTATTTTCTTTGGGATAGCATGTTTATTTTGTTGCTTGTATTTTGAATAGACCATTTGATGGTAGGCTTTACTAAATTATTATACTTCTATCTGACAATACTATAATTTTACTAAAAGAGCTAGGTACCCATTCACATACATTTTTATCAATAAGACAATTATGGCTAACGGTTGAGTTTACCATTATCACCTGGTAATACCTCTGGGCTTAGAGGCCTTTCTTAAATTATACACATTATCAGGATTTACACCATTGACAAAACAGTGTTTAGCTAAACAACTGTTTAACAATCTTTATAAGTAAGGCGCTTTAACTTCAGAGGTAACGCTGACTTTACTGTGGTATGCAGTGATGAATATGGGGTGATTCTACTTTCAATCAAAAAATGTTTTAAAAGGTTAGATTTCTTATCACAACCGTAAATCTACGAAACCACCTAAAGAAATTCTAGTAGACTACCTACCTGTCTATTATTGTTGCAAAGTGACAAATAATAATTTCCGAAGGCTTCGGGTCCAAGAGTCATTCTGGATGACTGTTATCCACCGTTATCTACATGGTGTCCCTGAACATGTATACCTACTCGCCGAGAAGGTTGGCATGTGTTTCTACACATGAAAAATTAGACGAATTAAAAAAAAATTGATATTGTTTTTGATCACCTGTGTTTTGGTCAAGGTGCCAACTCTACTACTATTAAACAAACGAGGTGTTTAAAATCTAGAAACGTACCCAAAACAATGACTTATTCTACCGAAAACAGCTGATTTTTAGAACCTTCCTAAGAAAACTTCATACAGTCGAATTCGAAAAGGCGTAGGATAAAAGTTGTTATCTATTATGCATAACATACCCCTCTTTCAGGCTAGTATATATTCTGGGACACCATGTGTAAACGTAAGTTTGACCTCAGTTTGAGAGGTTTATCGAGAGGCTTGAGTTCACCAACAAAATAAACGGGGTGGCAAGTCTAACTATGGTTAGACCTGACAGTCCGTTTATTCATTATATTTAATGGATTATGATGACAGACTACTATGAAAAAAAATAGAAAGCTTTGATTAGGACCTAACCACCCGTTATTGTGTTGGTAAACTCGGCCCTTAGACTACTACTAATTTGTTTTTATCTGTCATTCATTACTGTCTTTAATTCGTCGGTTTTGTTCTTAATATACAAGTTGTAAAAGTTTCTATATCGTATTATTTACACAAGCGAGCCTCGTAACGAGCCTCCTTCGGATAAATAAAGTAGGAACATTACTAGTAGATATCTACCTAACAGAAACTGTAGACCAAACTTGTAATGTACCTACATAAGTAGGTACTAACCTGTAAATATCTGCCTGATTACCTTATATAGAACTAACAATAGTAATGCCGCAACTAAATTGTAAGCAGGTACTCTAAAGACCAAAATTCGAGAAGTGAGTTATGAATGTCGACGCAACTTTTAATGGACTGCATTCAGTTAGCTTTATGCAAAACTGCCTTACTTCGTGTACAAACTCTACAAGTAAATCTTAATATTCAACGTTTTCGTGCATCTTCAGGGTATTTTCTTCAGCAGTGTACATAAAAGATACTAATATGAATGCCTGCTTAGCAACGCTAACAACACTCGTCTGCACTAAGATCAGCTAAAAATGCTATAAATTGTATAAAGAAACTAGAGGTCGCTCGGTGCGCGAGCTGCGCGCAGCTCGCGGTTTATGTTTGGTCCTGGGGGGTGTTTTTGAAAAGGTTTGCAAGTTTTTAAACGTCATGTATCACCCTTAATACGATGCCACTATGCAATCGCTACCCCTTTTGCAAGTTTTTAACATACGATGGGAAGGGGGGTGCAAGGGAGGCTAATTAAAAGAGGAGGTGCAGGTTTAATAATGTCGTGGAACACCCCTATACGATTTCACCACGCAATCGCCGCCTCTTTTGCAGGTTTCGAAGATACAATGGGAAGGAGGGTGCAGGGGGGGCTGATTTCAAGAGGGGGGGTGCAGGTTTAATAATATCTTGGAACACCTCTATATAATCACACCATGCAATCAACGCCCCTTATGCAAGTTTCGAAGATACAATGGGAAGGGGCGTGTAGGGGGGGGGGCTGATTTCAAGAGGGGGTGCTTGTTTAATAATGTCTTGGAACACATCTATACGATCCCACCATGCAATCAACGCCCTTTATACATGTTTCGAAGATAAAATGGGAAGGGGGTGCAGGGGGGGCTGATTTTAAGAGGGGGGTGCAGGTTTAATGTTGTCTTGGAACACCTCTATACGATCCCACCATGCAATCAACGCCCCTTATTCAAGTTTCGAAGATACAATGGGAAGGGGGGTGCAGGGGGGGCTGATTTCAAGAGGGGGGTGCTGATTTAATAATGTCATGGAACATCCTCTATAACCATCTATATTGCTCGGTGCGCGAGCTGCACGCAGCTCGCGAGTAAAACATTGTCCTGGGGGGTGGGGTGGAGAGGGGGTGCAGGGGGTGCTGCTTTCCAGAGGGGGTGCAGGTTTAATAACAAAGTGGAACGCCTCTATACAATCCCACGATGCAATCAACGCCCCTTCTTCAGGTTTCGATGATGCAATGGGAAAGGGGGTGCAGGGGGGCTGATTTTAGAGGGGGTGCAGGTTTATTTATGTCTTGGAACACCTCTATACGATCCCAGCATGCAATCACCGCCACTTATGCAAGTTTCGAAGATACCATTGGAAGGGGCATGAAGGGGGGGCTGATTTCAAGAGGGGGGTGCTGGTTTAATAATGTCTTGGAACACATCTATACGATCCCACCATGCAATCAACGCCCTTTATACATGTTTCGAAGATACAATGGGAAGGGGGTGCAGGGGGGGCTGATTTTAAGAGGGGGGGTGCAGGTTTAATAACAAAGTGGAACGCCTCTTTACAATCCCACAATGCAATCACCGCCCCTTCTTCAGGTTTTGATGATGCAATAGGAAGGGGGGTGCAGGGGGGCTGATTTTAGGAGGGGGGTGCAGGTTTATTTGTCTTGGAACACCTCTATACGATCCCACCATGCAATCACCGCCACTTATGCAAGTTTCGAAGATACAATGGGAAGAGGTGGTGCAGGGGATGAAAAATGGGGGAAGGGGGGATAACTTTCATAACTGTTAATAATTAACTATACGATCCCATTAAGCAATCACAAAATAATTTACGCATTTCGGAGATTCCGAAAGAGTGGGGATGAAAGAGGGGGGAAGATGGAAAGGGGTGAACAATTTTTATACTGTTTATCATCCTTTATACGATCCCGTAGAGCAATCACCACAATTTTGTCACATTTGAAAGATCGGGGTAGAGGGGGTTGAAAGTGGGTGGGGCAGGAGGGGGAAAATTTTCCAACTGTTAATCATGCACTATACGATCCCATAAAGCAATTACCGCAATTTTCACGCATTTCGGAGATCTCGAAAGAGGGGAGATGAAAGTGGTTGAAAAGGAGGGAGGGGGGGGTGAATTTTTTATCTGTCAATTATCCTCTTTACGGTCCCGTAGAGCTATCACCAAAATTCTGTCGGGTTAAGGAGAACGGCGTAGAAGGGGGGTGAAAGTGGGTGAAAAGGGGGGAAGGAGGATGAAATTTATTCAACTGTTAATCATTCTCTATACGATCCTATAAAGCAATTACCGCAATTTTTACGCATTTCGGAGATCTCGAAAGAGGGGGGATGAAAGAGGGAGGAAGACGGGAGGAAGGGGTGAACAATTTTTATACTGACTATCATCCTTTATACGATCCCGTAGAGCAATCATCACAATTTTTACGCATATCGGAGATATCGAAAGAGGGGGGATGAAAGTGTGTGAAAAGAGGGGGATGAGGGGGAATTTTTTTCAACTGTTAATCATTCACTATACGATGCCATAAAGTAATCACCACAATTTTAACGCAATTCGGAGATCTCGAAAGAGGGGGGATGAAAGTGGGTGAAAAGGAGGTAGGGGGGGTGACATTTTTATCTGTCAATTATCCTCTTTACGGTTCCGTAGAGAAACCACCACAGTTCTTTCGGGTTAGGGAGATCGGATCAGAGGGGGGGTGAAAGTGGGTGAAAAGGGGGGAGGAGGGGGTAAATTTTTTAATTGTTAATCTTTCACTATACGATCTTATCGAGCAATTACCAAAATTTTCACGAACTTTGGAGATTCCGAAAGAGGGGGGATGAAAAAGGGGGGAAGGTGGGGGAGGGGGGGTGATTTTGTATCAACTTAAGCACCCTCTATACGAATCCGGTGTAAAAACATACCCTCGTCGGGAAGATTTCAATGTCCATTCCTGGGGGGGGATGAAGGGGATGAAAAAGTGGGGTTTTAGGATTTTTCCTCTACTTACTGGAACCCCTCCTATACGATCCCACCAAAAGTTCACCCCTCCCACTACTGCATCTGGGAGAACAACTATGTCAATGAGTCAGTGAGTGAGTCAGTCAGTGGTAATCGAACTTTATATAATATAATAATATAATTGGCCATAATTTCACTCCCTAATAATTTCACAAAACAAAATTTCACTGTAGACTTTACAGTGTACAGTCACGCTCTTTAATTTGGGACCCATTTAAAGTTGAATATCGTAGAGCATAATGTTAAAACTTTAGGAGCTACTATTTTAGCATGTAAGTTGGTAGTGTTGGTACATACAACGCATTGTGTACCAGTACACAATGACGTTACTAGAGGCAACTGCTCATAAACAACCAGACGCGACACGGGACGAAGAGGCGGAATGATTATTTCCGAACTTTTCCGAACGAAAATTATGATAAATAAATAAAAAAACACTGTCACTTGACACACTTTTTTCAATATTATTTTGTTGTTCATTATCTTTGATTTTTAAGTTACACTAAGTGTACCAATGAAAGACTACCTACCTAATCAACCGTTTAAAAAAGGAAATAGTCGTTTATGTAAAATTGTGCAAGCACAATAGTCTAAATAGATGAAACATTCCATGTTAAGGGTCAATCTTCAAAATCAGCGTATTTGGTTGATCGCTCTGGTGCTTTTTAAATATTGTTATTATTGCTGTTCTGTATTTTTATTTCGAAAAGGAAGTGTCTAAATAAACTTATTTTTATAATGGCCCCTAATTTTCTTAACCAGTTTTCGAAATATTTGGGTTTTAAAATTTCGAGACCAGAACGATCAATATTGATGCCAGAGCCATCAACAAAAGCATGATTTTTATTAGAAAAACACTATTAAACCTTTGGTCAAATGTTAAACGTCCGATTAAGAAATCAACAGTTAAGTTAGTTCTGGTGAAAACAACCCTTAGCACTACTAGTTATCTCTACCAGTGAGTCCGGTACCGTTTTCTTTACTTACTATAAAAACGAAAAAACAAAAACCATTTTGGTGTATAATTTTTTAGTGAATATTTTTTTATAAAATTATTAGATTCTGCCCATGGCTTCGCCCACGTGTTACCCGGATAAAAAGTAGCCTATGTGTTATTTTAATGTTTAAGCTATATCCTATATAAATGTAAAGTTTCATTAAAATCCGTGCTGTAGTTTTTGCGTGAAATAATAACAAACATCCACACCACAAACTTTTGCGTTTATAATATTAAGTAGGATGACGTAGAAAATTATGTATATTGCGGCGCTATAGATAGCAATGGCAGTGCGAGTGCGTTGATGAGTTAGGGCGGGGAGCTGGGGTCGAGGGCGAAATGCACTCATATTATCTACCTTCGTCAGTGCTGACGAAGTTCGCTAGCTATAGCTATTGATAATATAATATTTTTGATGAAGACTGACTTAATTTTACGTCGTATGATGCTTAAGTTATGTAGAATAATTGCTACTTCTTACGCCTTATCATAAGCGAAAGTTTGTGATGGATATTTGTTACTCTTTCACGCAAAAACTACTGAACGGATTTGATGAAACTTTACAGTAATGTAGCTTATACATCAGAATAACCCATAGGCTACTTTTTATCCAGGTATCACGCGGGCGAAGCCGTGGGCAGAAGATAGTACATAATAGAATGCAAAAGTAAAATTTTGATTAAGATAGAATAAGTGTTGTTAGATGGTTAGAGACTATAACTGATGCTTTGTTAGAGTTAGGTAGTCAAAACGTGAGAGAGATTTTAATTATTTAGGATAACGCAGGAAGTGCCTTTTCTATACATCTGATAAATAATACAAAATAATAATAAAATGTTTTTTGTTGTTGCATACAAGTATTTTAATGAATACTGTAGGAAAGGTCTTATCTCTGGGAGTGTTTGAGTGTCAAAAATACACTAGATTAGCAATAAACACAACAATTACATGTACACGTCTCTGATTATTACAAAACTATAGATAAAACCATAACAATACTAAAATCACAGTCCCGCGATTCGCAGCCGGTGCGGCGGCGGTGGCGCGCGGCGGCGGGGCGGGTGGATTGGACGCTGACTCTCTAGCGTCCTCTACATCTTTCTTTTTGGCGGAGGCGCGGGAGTGTGTTTATGGGTAGGTAGGTACCTACCTATCGCTGCGCAGAACGATTCGAACAACCATCTTAAATTAAGTTCGCGTTACAATACTTTAAAACGTAAAATTAGGCTAAGGAACGTCAATAATGTTAATTTATTAAGTGTTTTTTTTAAAAGCTCTAAAACACAATAAAAAGATTCTCATACAAATTCTTGTTTTATTTAATAAATCATAAGACGATAAAGCCTACTTTTATATAAGTAGGTATATGACTTCTTCTACACATTATGAAATATGTTAGGATAAAATTTCGGAATTAAATATTTTATTGTCTTAGGAATTTAAAGTAGTTAATTTTTACATAAAAACAACTTTCGTGCATGGCACCCGAACAAGTTCTCTAATTTCCCCGTTCCCCATGGAAGCAATTCCCCATGTTTCCATTTTGCCTATTATGGAAACTACACTGAAATTAAACGTTATGCAAGTTAGCATACTTACATCGGCTTTTAGTTTTTACGTGCACCTGGAAACAGAACACAATGAAATTATTCCGTACCGTTATAGAATACCGCGCTAGTATAACTAGGTATCTACTGATTTTAAAGCCGTGAAGATGTTTTTATAATTTTAGTTTGTACTAGCTACATAGGAATATCGTTATTATAGCGGTAAGTAGGTTGGCTATAGTGGTACCCAATAAAATCGTAAGCGATTTTTTTTTATTTTGTTATTGGATCAAATTTGTGTACCAAAGTGATTTTGCACAAGTTAATGATTTCATTATGACATCAATTTGAAAAATAAATTGATGTAAGGTATCTATAGGTGCCTAAAATCTTATTTATTTGGCCACATGTTACCTACATAAAATTAAAATATCCCAAAAAAAATGTAAGCTCAGTAGTGTGTTTAATGGTTTGCAAGCAAAGTATACATGTATCACTAACAGCCAAGCATCAAAACCTCTTACAGAAATTGATATTTTATTTCTTAGACCAGGTACATGTAATTTGAAGAGCCGGACAAGTTTACCTCAACTTTCTTACAACATTTTTCACTGTATATATCTATAAATATTACTCTTATATGCTTACAAATAAGAGTTGAACATAAAAAATCTAAATTATTTATTGGAACATAATTAAAGTAGGTACATAAAACAAAGAAAACGATGGTAACTGCAAATTGTTATACAAACTGTGGCGCAGTCACCAACGCCCACCTCCTAGTACAGCATGTTCCTAATTTAAAACAATTTTGTTTAAGAAAACAAGTAAATTATTTGTATGAATAAGTTAAGGGAAAGCTATTTAGAGTAAATGAAAACCTTTATCAAGTGTAGTTACCTAGTTATTTTTAATGTTTGTGAGTGTAAGAAGTGTGTATGTGTGAGATTTGAGTGTATTGTGTGGTGTGTAATTTCGAGTGGGGGTCTTTAGAGCAATGGTAGAAATCTGGCTAACGATGGTTAAAACGAAGAAAACCGCTAAATGTAGACTCTCTCTATTGAACAGCGTGATGGCCAATGTTACCTGGGCAATTTTGTTCATTTTCATATAACTGATACCTAGACTGGAACCTAGGGTTGGCATTAAAATTGAGACAAACAAAAAAAAATTACGTAGGTACCACATTATTTTTACCAATGTGCTACCAATCAATTTAGTTTTTTTTAGGCCAAAATTACCCTTAGAAAACAAAGTTGCGGGGTTTTACTTTACCTACATTTTATCGAACCTAACCAAACTTTGTTTGATTTTCTTCTTTTTTACCCGCTATGCACGTAAGGAGCCCTTATATGCGTTTGACATAATTTATGGTAAAGCCAGTGCTTGAGTCACGGGTCACGGCGAGGTTTCGACTAGGTACCTAAGTACCTACAATAGCTTACTCGCTCACACATCTTCATTTTTATTTTAGACAGTAATGCAGAAAAAACTCATAACTATAGTAAAACATATTTTTAATTTGTTGTAGATAGCAGCAGAATAGCAGTAGGCTACCTACCTAATTCAATCAAACATCCCAACTCGTTCAGCCAAAACGCACCGGCAAATGTATGACAAAAAGACAAATACGCCACTAGGTGCTCCAATGGACCATCAAGGGAAAAACAGGATGGTTGAAAGCCGTTGTGAAGATCATTGGTTAGATTATTAATTTATTTACATTTTTACATGTTTTAATAAATATGTAAATAAATTAACGTGTTGGTAACGCTAACAGAACAAAAATAAATACCTACTTATAAAATACAGATACCTACCTAATTAAAAAGCTACCATGAAGCCTACGAGAAATTCGAAGCCTAAAATATCGATCATGTATGAAAAATACGAGCAAGTAGGTACCTAGGCATTACCTTTCTATTTATTGATAAACGCTAGAACGCTCAAAGTAAAAGCCACGTAGCGTGGATTAGCGAAGAGGTGGATACGAGTTTCCTGTAGTTCATCATGGTCATGAAGCCATAATTTGTAAAAATGACAGTAATAACTTTTACCTTATGCTGTGTAGATAACATGCCCGGAAACTTCGATTCTTATTCATTATGCGGCTGTTTTCAATACACCTCCACCTCCAAATTGCTCCATTAAAACTTCCAAACTCCCTTCATACCGAATTTGTTAACGCTTGGGAGAGTAGATAGGTACCTACCTATAACCGTCGGACAATGACAAGGATAGCCGAACATCGCATTGTCTCCGATAAAAAAATTATGTAGAGTAGGTACAGTCACCACGGTAAATATTAACTCAGCAGTTAAATATTAAATAGGGCGCGAATTGGTAAGCGCATCTGATTCTGCAAGGAGTAGGAAGCTCCTGGCACATGAGCCGCCGGCACTTAGGCATATTAATATAAAGAGGAAAAGGAGCTGCTGGCAGATGTACCGCCGGCTCAGAGGCGCACTAGCGTAGAGAGGCCACGGCGACGCATTTGCAAAGAAAAGGAGCTCCTAACAGATTTGTCACCAGCACTCAGACGCACGAATATAAAGAGCCGGTTGCGGTAGCACATCTGCAAGGAAAATGAGCTACGTATTGAAGAATGCGCCGCTCCTCAGCAATTGCACAAGTGTAAACAGCACGGCGGCACATTTGCAATGAACCAAAGCTCCTGACCGTAGAGAGCTGGACCATAGTGTCTAGGCAAAATTAAATACCACTTTCTATTGGCGTTAACGCCCGCGGAAAGATTAAATTGTATGGCAATTACATTAGCTTAGGAAATGTCACGTGACTACTGTAAAAAATTTCCCTGATAAATTTGCGTTAGCGTAAAAGGAAAACTAAGCGTGAGATATTTGTCTGACCCCCTTGTCGGAAACGGTCTCGGACGATATTAAAACACTTAACGCATAAGGTGCTTTTAATATTTCTGACGGTGACCGTACCTAGCGACGTCAGCAAAGTCGTTATTGGCTACCCTTCTTTCCATTTATTACTTAGGAAAGTAGATTCTTCGTTTTTACAGCAGCATTTATGTCGGATATTTCTTGTAAAAAAAGCTTAATGTCCCTTTAAATTATCTACAGTTTTCACTCAGAAATAATTTACAGGTAGGCTGCCTGCTTAAGTACCTAAATAATTGTTAGTATCTATAGATATGTAAGTAGGTACCTACTAAAAACACAAATACTAACGTACCTACTATAAACCTAAATTTTTAAAAAGAATCTACCGGTCCTCCCTATAGGTACCTATTCCATGACTACTTCATAATTGAAACGAAGACAATTTCATCAAAAACAGGTGGGTACCTAGGTATAAATAAAAATGGCTAATTACATTATACGCCGGAGCCTATATAACTACCTGCCCTACTAGGTACCTACCTATTTGGCACACTTTCAAACTTCCTCATGTCTGCACAGAGTCTGTTTGTTTTTAATTTTTTGTTCGATTTGAACATTTGTATTCCCCTTTCTAGTGCGCTCCACTTGAAAGAATGGTTCTCAAAAATGTGCATAGTTTCCGAACAAGGGCAGACTCATAGAAAATTATCAATGGAAATTGAGGTTTCAGAGAACAAAACACGACCTGATATAGGTATGTATAGATATAATGCTTTATTGCATTCAATTGTAGGTATTCATTTATAAATAGTCGCATATTATATTTAAAAGAGGTACCTAGGTAGCTATTTATGTAAAAAATATATTATAATATGCTAGCATTATACTAGGTAGGTACTAGGTACCCACCGAGTAGACCATTATATTACTTATGTTAATAATTTGTATGTACGTACCTCTAAATATAAATATATTCTATGTATTTACAAAAAAAGTATATTAGTAGTATATCAGTCATGTAATTCCCATAATACAATCTCTGCTTAGTTTGGGGCTTGATGATACTGTGTGAAAAATGACCATTTATTTATTTATTTATTACTAGTTGTTGCCCGCGGCTTCGCCCGCGTGGTATGTTAATAAAAGTGTAAAATATGACCGTCTCCAGGCTTCAAACTATGTCCACCAACTTTTGAATGAATCGAACCAAGAATTACAATTTATACAAAGTTTATAACTCAATTGCACACCCCAAAGGGTAGTTTTGAAAAAAAAACGTGTTTCATTATTTACTTTAAAGTTTATTTGTACAAAGTTTTGAGAGAATCAAACATTTTTTTTTCATAGAAACTTTATCGCCCTATTTAACGCCCTATTTTCTATTTTCGAAAATTAGCCTATGTGTTATTCCAGATCCCAAACTATCTACATTCCCAATTTCATCAAAATCGGTTTAGTAGTTACGGAGATACGTGGTAACAAACATTCACACACACACACACACAGACTTGCGCATTTATTATATTAGTAATAGGATGAATCGCCATATCAGGATTGCTTCTAAGCGAAAAGACCGTCCATTGAGGTGAAAATATTAGGTACATAATTTTACAAAAAGGTACCTGCCCTGTCTCAAGCATCCACTACCTACCGATCTACCTATAATTATATTATACTAGCTTCTGCTCACGGCTTCGCCCGCGTCGTACCTGGATAAAAAGTAGCCTATATATTATTCTGATGTATAAGCTATATTACTGTAAATTTCATCAAAATCCGATCAATAGTTTTTGCGTGAAAGAGTAACAAACATTATCCTCACAAACTTTCGCGTTTATAATAGTAGGTAGTAGGATTAGTATGATAATTATAATAATGCTGGACATATTCACACAGCACCAACTAGCCTTAAACTAAACAAAACTTGTGATATGGGAACTACATGACTGATATACCTATCTATACCTACTTATATTTATATTAAATACATACCTATTACAAAACACACCGCGTGGGATATGACGCGGGCGAAGCCGTGGGCAGAAGCTAGTCAAAAATAAAGTCTAAAAACCATAAAATTACTTTACCTACTTAGCACCGGGCATATACTTTAGGAAACTTTGCTCTCCAACGATCTATTCCGCACTAATGTTTATATTAAATCGCACTTACCTGGCCCCGGCATCCATAGGTGTTTTGAATGCGAGGCCAAATTGACTCCATTAAAAGTTCTGAAAGCGCTCGCAGCTTAGATAATTTACTGTGAGAGTTATACCGTCTATATCGTAGGTAATACGAATCTACTAGAAACTAACGCTACATTCACAATAAACCTGATTAAAAAGCAGGCTGTGGTTGAAAAGTTAAAAAATCCCTTACCAATTAAGCTCCTAATCGAACTTAAAAATCTATTAATATAACCTACCTACCAAGTTTTAAGTTTCATCAAGATTAAGGTTAAACGAGATAAAACGGTTTGGCAGTTTTCGTTGGACAAACAAGGTACCTACATAAAATGTAAACGTACAATAGATACACATAATTTTGACTAAAAACGGGATATTTAACATGAAAGTCCCGTTTTTAACCAAAAATATTTTCATGTTATTAATTAGGAACACATACCTAAAAACGCCGGATTGCACTAGTAGTAACTTATTGAGAACACGGTTGGCGATGTGTCCTTAGTAGCCCTGATCAAGTACCTAATTGCTACGTTTTATAGACAGCAGTCGTTTAAATGATCACAGTTAGTATTGATGGCCTTTTTATATACTGTCCTAGCCAGAACTTTCACTACGCCAATAAAAGAGAAGTTAGAGGCTGCCCGGGCCCTCGAAGAAATCTGTCCGCCATTGAACCCGTGTTGGCATGCTGATACTCACTACGGTAACCTAATCAGCAAAATAGGAAACAACCTGTATACAGTTGACATTGTGTGCGGTAGTATTCACGAAACCAGCAAGTGCTGACAATCTGTTTTCTACGTAAATAGGATCATCTACTGAAAACTAACCAATTTATGTTGTGTTTATCTTTTCTGCTTTCACCTTAGTAGGTAAGTCCGGATTTGACTGGTTTTGTAGGTTTTAATGCTCCAATGTTTAGCAAAGTTTGGTATAAGTGTATCAAACTTTGCTAAACATTGGAGCATTCCAAATCCACGCTCCCCACGAGATTGTTCTGGAAGGGACGTCTTACGGGATATATAAGCACGCCAAGCGGCCGGTAGGGGCAGTTTCTTTTCAAGATTGGAAAGTGAATTATTTGAAGTGATTCGAGAGCGATACCCAGTGACTAGTGAAGTGACAGTTGCGCTAATGTTGTACCAAGTGATACAGTGTTTTTATTTTAATTGTGTAGTTTCGTTGTGTTATTTTATTCTGTTGACATTTTTATTGAGTGATTTATTAATACAGTTGTAATTTTGGTGTTTAATTGGACTTAATTATTTTATCCCGAACCCTAGCTCGTAACAGTATTTTTACAGTGAATATGCACCCACAATATCTGTATGTAATGTAGGTATCCAATTTCGCTTATCTGTTAGAATCTCAGTAACAGCAGAATGCGAGAGTCTATGTAGGTGTAGATAGTAATAATTTATCTCTAGATTGAAATCAATAATTTATGATAGAAAGAATAACGTGGCAACCTTGCTAACCTTCTAACGTGCTGCCCACAGGTGTTACCAAACAATCAAATTCTGAATCAAAGACATGCTCTTGGTCTGGAGGATAAACCGCATGGAGAAAAAATATTAAGCCGGCATAGCGCCAATAACACAAATCAAAACAGTTCCGAAGTTTATACTATACTCAAAATTAGTTCCGATCCACGCCATCTCTAGAAAATGGTAGGTAAGTTGACGCGCTATTGCGACATTGTTTTTTCGCTTTTCTTCGACTTCGTTCTTTAATCAACAGATGTCACTGCCACAAACTGTACGATATTGGAATGCAAGGTGTAATTACTAACATATTATCTCCTCTCCTCTGTGGCGCAGTGGGCGACACGGTCCGGCTGCGACGCAAAAGATTTGATTCTTGCCGCGGGATAAATGTTTGTATGATATGCAGATATTTGTCTCAGGTCTGGGTGTTTTCTACGTATAATATGTATATATTTACAATAAACAAGTGTAAAAGTAATCTAACAGTCATGTAGTTCCCATAATACAAGTATGGGGTTAGATGTTGTGTGAAAAAATTTAACAACTGTTCTAGATACGTGACATTTCCACAGCTAATGTCATGTTCATATAAAATAATCTTTCTGCAGGCGAAATGGTAGGTATTTGTCTAGAAACCCAGAATTTTATTATTCTTTTTCTTTAAGGCGTTTACAAAAATACTAAGATGACATTGGCATCGACTTCTTAGGCAACCAGTCAAAATTTTAAATTTTAGGGCCGCCAGCTATAGTTTGTGTCCCAATACAATAGGAAAATCTGTCTTAGGCTTGGACGACAATACAACTAAAGTTCACCAACACAGTAACGGGTGGTTAGGTCATAATCAAAGTTTTTTGACATAATGTTTTCATATAAGTCTATCTCATAATCAATGGTTAGACTTGACCGTCCGTTTATTTTGTTGGTGGTATTTTTTTACGCAAAATACGAATGTCTATGTAGTTATTGTTTAAAAGTAATTAATTAGGCATATAATTTTATTATTAATCATATTTAATATGAATATATTTTTATTTGAGCGAGTGCAAAGAAAATATCTACTTATTGCATGTCTTCTCAATTTTCAAATAAAAAGTAAAAAGTCTTTAAAACTTAATAATGTCTTAAAAAATACAGTCTACATAACTATCACATTTTCCAACTACTATGTTAACTAATTAACTACTGGAAAATGGAATTTGAAAATTAGGTCTGGCAACAACTAGTTTAGATGGCAAAAACTTTTTTAATCTGTGGGAAAAAACTTGCGCGTTATCTTTGAAAAACCAATGAGAATAATAGTTGATTTGTTGATGCTTTTTGTTATTTAATTTACAAAACTAAAAGAACCAAGTTTAAAATGAGTTACGGTAATGTTCATCGATTCCTTCTTCGCTCTGTTGCTGCGCGTGGTGTCATTCCAATGGCTGAAACTTTAAGCGCTCTATCCCAATTCACCGGTAATGCCTTGTTTTCCGTTATTTTTTATAGTAATACAATTTATATGGTACCTATACCTACGTGATCCCTACTATTGAAGCGGACTCGCTTACATTTTTTTCACAAAAACATTGCAACTTTCTAGTCACCTGTGTACTTGATGTCGCTCACCTTAGATCTACTAGTTTTAGTGTCAATAAACAATTTTTTCAGACAGTGACCATGAGTCCATCCACGAACTAATCAAAGAAATCAACGAAACAATCCGACCTTACCAGCAGACAATAAAACTTACGAATGATGAGCTGACTAATGAAGAAGTTCTTATATTCCTCTCACTTGGTTATGATGATGCTACAAAAGCACAGAACGTGTTCTCGGCCAACGAGCTAGAGTTCTTCAGGCTGCTGATAGAACAGATTATGACTACAGAGTCCAGGCAGGTCACTCGCATTCATGCTCTCAACATAGTTGGTAGTATGAAATCATCCTTCACTAAGACTGATGCTGAAGTAAGTATAGTTTTATTTTGTAAGCTGTGGTTATAGGCTATATTTATAAGTACAATAAATAAGAAAATCTCATAGATACATGTAATGTTATTTGGTGTAGTACTAAACACTTAAAACTGGCTAACACAGGGCTCATCAACATATGCACTTACCATATTAATACTGTTTAGCCATTCTCAGTGCATCACCATATTATGTGTGGTTCAAATACAATTTGGAAACATATTTTCAATTAATGTGCGCTTATCAAGCGCTGAAAATGGTGGAGGAAAAGATTCATCCATCATGCGTATTACAGTTGTGAGTGTGTTTGTTTGTTAGAGTTTTAAACATGCCCAGTTTTCCATTTCCGAAGCGCATAACTTCTATTGCAGTACAGTACCTATTACCTAATCTGTGGATAATAAATAACACAGATGTAATCTATGGATGATGCTGTGGGTCATACAATTACCAAACATTATTGTCAACTTATGTACCGAAACTGAGACAGAGGCCGAATATTCAGTTTCAGTTTGGTTTCACCTGAAATTCCTGTCAGACACTAAATGCCGGCTTCCTCACATTTTACCAATTAAACTGAATAAATATCCTCTTTTTCTAGGCAAATTCACCCATCACCAATTCAACACAGCTTCTGATGATGATGATGATACTAATTTGAATGTTTCTTACAGGGTTTATTTGTGGGCCTTTCCCATCAGTTCTCATTCTCATTGTGTATTTGAAGCTTGACCATTGGAAGTATATGCTTGATTATTACCCAAAGTCTGCTAAAATCGCTAAGAATAACTAATCGCGAAAGTTTGAAATACTAATAAGTATTTCATTGATTCACAAGCTTTTATTGATTCCTGCTGTAATTATCAATTAAATTATCCTTTAGTCTTAATTCTTCATTGCACACACAAATAAACACTTACCTAGAGCAGAATGAAATGACATGTACAAAGGCGAGCTTAACTCTTAAAAGATTTATCATTCCAGTTATTATCATTCTAGAAATTGCTCAAAACCTGGTGCAGGATGAAGTACTTGGAGAAAGACAATAATAACTATGCCCTTGGAGTGAGAGCTATCCATGAGTTTGAAGGCTACCTCCGACAGAATATGCCAGATGCAATTGATGAGTGCTGCTTGTGCAAACAGATTGTTTTCAGGGTATGTACTAAACATTTTAGAATAATATTATGATTATACCACATACTTAACTATTCTCCTGCTGACTGTTTAGAGGTCCTACATGAATTTAAAACTTTTAAAGTGAATATACGCCGATCTGTACGCGACCAAGCCTAGACCCAATCAGGGGAGAAGGTACTACCATCATACCTATTTCTGCAAGGAACTAGTGCTTGCAATTCTGTGTCCCGGTTGAGGGGTATGGGTGCCGGTGAAATTACAGGCACGTAGTTTTTTTACCATTACGTCTCAGGATCGGCAACGCGCGAGTGGTATCATTTAGTAAATACTAGAGATATATCGTGTTGAAAGCGTCTTTAAGTTACGGTAACTGCTTACCAACAGGTGGGCCGTGTGCTTGTTTGCCACTTTAGTGATATAAAAAAAGACTGCCCGCGATTCGTTCACATACAAGCTTCATATTCCCACTGCGCCTACTTCCTCGATCGAGCTCTTCACAAGGAGTTCTGATTCTTCTAGACTTGTTCGCGCTCGGATCGGCGTGAATTCACTTTAAAATAAGAAATTCATTTAGTTTTTAAGCTGACGTTTCTATAATGATCCTTGTCATTTCAATGACTAAAAACCTAATGGTTTGTTAAGCAAACTTTCTGCACAGTGGTAGAGTTACTCTTTCACGCAAAAACTACTGAACTGATTTTGATAAAACTTTACAGTAATATAGCTTATACATCAGAATAACACAAACTAGTTACTTTTTATCCGGGTACCACGTGGGCGAAGCCGTGGGCAGAAGCTAGTCTTTCATATGAATAAATGATTGTAATTCCGGGGCATCAATGTTTTCAGGGTTACAACTGCCCAGCGTGTGCGATGGCTGTCCACACGCGTTGCTTAAACCGTTACCTGGAGAAGGTAGAGAAGTGGCCTTGTTGCAAGGCCGACTACAACGTCGAACAGTTGGAACAGATGAATTGTGAAAGGTAACTATCATCCTGGCCTTTTAGACAATAACCTCTTTCTGTTGGCGCTAACGTCAGCGGAAGCAGCAGGTTTTCTTCAAACGCTCTCTGTGCAGTTTGCGTTTAGTTAGGGCTCCGAGGAATTCCATGTCTACCATGGCGTCAATTCGCAGAGACGACCATCTCTGTGTCATTTGGTGTTGAAGCTAGGATTTTATCGTCAGGATGGTCCCTTGCTTCCTTTGGTTGCTAAACCTAGTGTTTTTGACTGCGGAAAGGTTGATTTTATGGAAAGGACATCAGTCCGCTTTGACAACGTTTTGTCTACGAAAGAGAAGATGAAAACTATTTCTGTCGCCTATTCTGTCAAACAAACGAGAGGGACAAAATATTTTTTGTCTTCTCGGCGGTATAGTAGACAAATCCGTTGTCTAGGGTCTTCATGCTAAGCAGGCAGCTTTTGAGATGACACGTGACTGCTGCCAAAGGTTTTTCTTGTCACATTAGCAATTAACGTTAGCGTGCAAGAAAAAGTTACGAGTGAGGTATTTGCCTAGATGATACATTAAAAACCTAAAAGCCACATAACTATGTATGTGACTGTTCGTCTCCCGCATTAAATAAATAAATAATGCAGGACATTTTCACACAGCATCATCTAGCCCCAAACTAAGCAGAGCTTGTATTATGGGAACTACATGACTGATACAGTCCGTATCAGAAGGACAATCTAGTATAACGCCGTTGTGGGATGAACGACATAAAAGTAAAATGGCCTACTAGTAAAACGTCTAGAATTAAAAACGCCTTACAAGACAGAACGTCCGAAACGACAAATCGTCATGTCAGGTAAAAGGACTGGCAAATAAAATTATATACATTTTTTTGGTAAAGATATACATACTTATACATAGAAAACACCCAGACCCGAGCGAAATGATGGAGACAACAAGGATGGTTCTTAGATATGATTTATCGGCAGATGTCACTAGTGGACTCTGTAATATACGATTGAAAATATAATGAACATTCTATAATTTTTCAAAAATTGACTTGTAGATTGTAGGCACTGAATTTTTAGGACACATTTAAATGTAATGTTCTTCAGAAGTGTCGTTTTCATTTATTAATCACCGAATTCATACTGAAATCTCTCAGTTTCAGACTTACTCAAACTCAGCGTGTGGAAATGCTCGAAACCCTGACAACGCAGAATTCAGAGGAGGAAATCACGGTACAAGAGGCGACTGAAGATATCGACCAGACTCAACAGATCATACCTGAGATGTCTCAACGGATCACTAGAAAGAGGAAGCGACAGATTGAGTAATGCGATAGAAGATAGGAATCAAGTGCAGTACTTTTTTCGTTTCTTATTACCAAAAATGTTAGGTCCAGCAGTGATTACTGTGACTAAGATTAAGCCCCGAGTCCATCAACACAATAACGTGTGGTTAGGTTCTAATGTAAGCTTTTTGTCACACGTTTTAATAGAATTTGTCATCATTATCAATGGTTATACTTGACCGTCCATTAATTTTGTTGGTGAACTCAAGCCTAAGGACTTTATAAGATTTTTGAACAGTTGACTAACTTAACACTGCTTCGTCTCATGTAATGTGTAATTTCATATTCAACCGTAGAAAACAAGACTGTTTAGCTAAACAACTGCTTAAAATCTTTATAAGCAGGCCTCTTAAAAACAAAATCAATACACGGCTGATATTGAATGGGACCTAAAATTATACTTTTTTAAGATAATCGTTGATTTCGAATGGGACTTGATTATCATTTTGTTATATAATAGTAATTTACCTAATTGTTGAAAATAATTTTTAAATTGAAAATACCGCTACTAGTTATAAAGAGCTTCTAAATTAGTGGGGAAATGTCAGAATATCTATGAATACAGTGGAGATTATCCGTATTTTCAGTGTAACAATATTTTTTGTTACATAAAAGTATCTTATTTACCTCAGTAATATAAAAGTATAATACTTAAGTAAATATAATTAATTGCCAGGGACGAGTACATGAGTGATTTTGTTAAGTTTCGTATTGTCTATCAAACTAGCGGTGACGTAAGTTTTTTCTACATAATTGAAATGCCATTCTACTCAACTTATTTACAAATAAAACAATTTAATAATAATATTCTTAAATCATTTTCTTGATTAATCTACTTCAGTTACTGAACGAAATTCATTCTATATCACAAAACTTAAATTGCTAAATATACATTTTCGACTTTCCTCTGTACGATTTTAGCGGACTTTGGGTAATAATCAAGCAAATACTTCCAATGGTCAAGCTTCAAATATACAATATCGACCACTGTACGCGCTCGGAATGAGAAATGATGGGAAACACCCACAAATAAACCCTGCAAAAAAGATTCATATTAGTATCATCATCATCAGAAGCTGTGTTGAGTTGGCGATGGGTGAATTCGTCTAGAAAAAGAGGATATTTTTTCAGTTTAATTGGTAAAACGTGAACATAACGTGAGGAAACCGGCATTTAGTGTCCAACCTAAACAGGATTTTCAGGCAAAACCGAAACTGAAACCGAATCTTCGGCCTCGGTCTCAGTTTCGGTACATTAAGTTATAAGTCACAAGCTAAAGACAATAATGTTTGGTAAATGTACGACCCACAGCGTCATCCACAGATTACATCTGTTTTTTACTTATAATCCACAGATTAAGTAATAGGTACATTACTGCGATAAAAGTTATGCTTAAATGGAAAGCTGGGCGCGTTTAAAACTAACAAACAAACACACTCACGACTGCAATACCCATGATGGATGGATGTTTTCCTCCACCGTTTTCAGCACTTGTTAAGCGCACATTTATTGAAAATATTTTTCCAAATTGTATTTGAACCGCACATAATGGTGATGCACTAAGTACGGCTCAACAGTATTGATACGGTTAGTGCATACGTTGGCGAGCCCTGTGTTACAGGTATCTTAAGAGATAAATGGGGTTACCTGGGCTACGCCAAAACTATCTTCCGGCCCTAAAACATCGTATATAGACTCTGTCAAGTTCGGGTGAACGGTTAAAACTTCGACCTGTAATAGATTTTATTTACCGTTATTTTGTTTATCAAATACTCAGGAGAAAATCATTAAATATCCACTGACAGACAAAATTTCTAATTCACTCGTGGCGGCAACTGTAAGATTTTACCTGTCCTCTGTGAATAAAGTAAATACACTGATCGGAGTCCCCACACTGTACGATATAGTTTCCCGAGAAGAACACGTAATGCTTCATCCACATTGCGAGCATTCGGCGAAAGTCTTCATCCGTCTTGCTGAATATGACCGATTCACTTATATGAGAGCCGTATAGCGCTTGCATCACTTGACATCTCATTCGGAATGGCAGTTTGTGGATGAGTCGAGGCATCTATGCAAAAGAGATTTGCGTGAAGTAGTAAAAGATTTATGCACAGGGCGCAGTTACGCTAAGAACGCGCGCATTACAAACGCAAGTTGAATGCACATTCGCAGCGCTGTAAAACTTCCATAAAGCATATTGTTTGCGTTTGCTCGTTTTTCTTACGCTACACAAAAGTATAGGTACACACGCGCTGACGAATCGCGTTTGTTGTTGTACTAATTAATTATCAGTGCTGCGTCTGAATCGATACAAACGCGCGCAAAAATCGCGTTACATCTTTACTGTTGATGAGTCTCTGAAATAAACACGCAGTTTCGTCGATACCACAGATATTATAAAACTACTTAGTCGATACGAACACGCGGTCACAGCGCGTTTGTATCGATACAAACGCTGGCTGAATTCATTTAAAGTTTGGTACACAGGTTACGATGGTATCGCGTTGGCAGCGCGTTCAACTTACGCCGAAAGCGCTTTCTCTGCGCGTATAAGCTACGCTTTGTGCATAGGATCTAAGAAGTGTTTTAGCTCTGTACGGAATGATCAGTGTTCTTAGGTAAAAATTGTCAATAATCTATTTACAATGCCTTCAGCCGGCCTGTGAACCTTGACAAAAGGGTCGGCTACATAGACACATTCTTAACTGTGCGTTGGCCAAGCTAGTTCCATTCCTTTGCTTCACTGATGATGCAAGTAGACTTAGAAGGTTCCTCCTTCCAGGAAATTCACCTGTCTCCCTTGCTGCCTATTCCACAGCTGGCGAACATAGTCCCACATCTTGTTCATCTGATGTTCGCTGAGATCCATATCACGCAGTCCGTCTCTTAGCTCGTTTATACCGTAGTCGTACTTTATTCGCGATGACGAGTGGGCCGAGATCATTGCAGACATCTCTGATATTAGAAGCCCTGCAAACATAGACTGTTATAAAAATCAGAAGTTTAGTATATGTAAAGTTTGTTATTTTAAAGTGAGAACTACAAAAGTATATTCAATTTAAATGCGTAAAAAACTATTGGACTTTGAGCAGGAATGTTTCTGGATGAAACATTTAAAGTACACATAGCATCAAAGCGCTTAGCTGAATTGAGAGTACCCGGTAAATTCGGCCTTAGCGTCATTCGATTCATGGCGGAATTGGTAAATGCATTGCCGATTAAAGGCAAAGTTGCGGGTTTGAGCACCGCTGAATCGGAATTTTTAATACACATTTCAATTGAATGTTCAAAGAAATTCTTCTTAACATTAGATCATATGATAAAACAGAGCTTTTTAAATTAGCTTTGTTATGAATTATTTTGATCTGTGATTAGTTATTTCTCATGAAAGTTTCTTTAATATTTTGATCTTTGTATCACTTACTTTCTATTATCAGACCATTAATGACTTAAATGCATTTACCAGTACAAAATTTGATGACAATGATGACTATAATAGTTTCCACGACTTCAAAACTATTCTGCGAGGATACGTCCCCCGTGCCAGTAATGGTTAATAGATTGATCATGTACCACAAAGCGGCTATGTAGAGAGTAAAGTAGTTCCCCTGAAATTATCAAATTTATTTTTCACGAAATACCCGGATAAATAATAATAAATAATGCTGGACTTTTTTCACACAGCATCATCTAGCCCCAAACTAAGCAGAGCTTGTGTTATGGGAACAACATGACTGATATACTACTAATATTCTTTTTTTTTGTAAATAAATACATATTATACATAGAAGCACCCAGATCAGAGACAAATATTTTACAGATGATACAAACGCAACCTTCGGCGTCTCAGGCGTGCCTTCTTGCACACTGAGCCACAGATTTCGTCAAAAAGTAGTTTTCGAATTTATTCTCCTTGTTTTCTTCATCCATAGTCAGATTTTCTAAGTTATTTAACCTTTTCCGTAATTTATGTTTGCAGTTTCCTGATAGAATGTTCTCTGTCGTTTCAAATGAATAACAGTCTTACCTCTGAATATTTGACGCGTAAATTGAGTTCAGGTTTCGTCATCCAGTTAGTAGAAATGCAGTGCACTGGAGTGAGGCATGATAACTTGAAGAATAGACACGCGTTCACGTGAGAAAGTATAGATGCCCAGATTGCTATTGTTCTGTAAAAGGTTTATGGAGTTTAGAGTCTTGTTTATTTTAGTTTGATCTATACCATCATCTTAATTCTTGACGTAATAAAGCTAAGCTGCTTTGCTAGTTTGTGATATTTCGACCCTGTGACATACATAACGGATGAAAAATCTCATGTGCCTGTTATTTCACGGGAACCCATACCCTTCAAACCGGAACACAGCAAGACGAGCATTACTGCTTAAAATAGGTTAGGTACTACTGGCACAATAAATTAATAAATTACAGTGGGTTAATAGGTTCTCAAACATTTGTCCCGCGGCGGGAAACGATTCCGCAACCTTCTGCGTCTCAGGCGAGCCTTCGCCCACTGCGTCACAGCGGTCGTCGATTGAGCCCAGTGGCAAATCCATTTTAGTTATTCTGGGAGTATTGTGCTTGAAATAGAAAAAAAATAGTTTGCCGTATTTATATTCAACTCTCTATAAGATCCAAATCGTGCTACTGTTCTCTTATAAAATACTTAACTCGATAATGGTGCCGATTGCAAGAATTTTGCTCATGTCGAATTAGTTTACGTGTCGCTCTTATTCATGTTTATAGTTAGAATGTTTTGAAATCACGACTAAACTTGAATGAAAAACTTAAATCTAGACAGCACTAAAATTGTTGCTATCTCTTTCTTTTGTTACTGTTAGTAAAAAAGAGCAATAGTGTACAAGAGAATCGACGGGATTTTAACTTACGTGAGCTTCAATATCAGATTAGCTGATCCAATATTCGTCTTTCGATGTGTTCTATATGTGAACAAATATGTGACTCTCGTAAGTTGAGGGGTCCTCATGTAGCAGAATAAATACATTTGCGTACGAGGTGGTAAAACTAATGCAAAAGCGAGGTAACTTATTGGCAGGTTGGCTAAGAAATCCCTTCTACGTAAGTATACTTTTGAGAAATACCTGAAATCAAATTATCATTAATAATAATGCTGGACATTTTTCACACAGCATCATCTAGCCCCAAACTAAGCAGAGCTTGTATTTTTGCAAATACATACATATTATACATAGAAAACACCCAGACCCAAGACAAACATTTGCTAATCATACAAACATTTGTCCCGCAGCGGGAATCGAACCCGTAACCTTCTGCGCCAATGCCAAGTTATTATCATAGGAATAATCCAGCTGTGTTTTAGCATCTTTTTACTGTACTTGGTCGCAAGGATTCTGGTTATTATTTAACCATAATAAACACGGGCTTGTGTCAAATGTAATGTTTGGACGTTTCTTTAACTACCTCCTATTTAGTATTCTGAAAGATCTACCCATTGAATATGTATTTGAGGATGTTCATCATGGGAAATACAGTCGTGAGCATGTTTGTTTTTAAATAAGGCGACAGTGAAACGCTCTACGACTTCGTTCGCTTTGAGTTTTTTCCATCCTCTCGCATCCGATATCCGATAATGCACTCTCTGGGTGCATTAGAGAAAAATCCTTTTGTAGTGCACCTCTATACACAAAAGGGATCATTCCTCCAAACCTCAAGTCTTCTCTATAGGTGCATTATCTAAAAATCCTTTTGTAGTGCACCTCTATACACAAAAAGGGATCATTCCTCCAAACCTCAAGTCTCTGTCTTACGGTTTAAGCTGTGTATTTACTGTCACTAAAATTATTAAGTTCCGGAATGATTTCTAGTTTTAAAAAGAACATAAACAAGTTCAATGCAAAGTTCTAAAACTCCCGACGTATTGTTCCATCATTGATTGCGACTTGAGGCGATATAACCTATCTTTGAACCATCTTTGAAGACACCAATCGCAAAAAAAACGCATTACCATCCATTATGCCGTTTCGGAGATAAATGGCAAACCCGTATACGGGATCCTAATATTGCGGGTAAAAATAATTCATGTGATTTTCCCATATACAATAACTTACATTGTCCTCACTTTCTTTGGATTCAGCACGTAATCTCCGTATCTATTTATGTACCCGCTATGCATGTCCAGAAATAGTTTATACATGAAAACAACATCAAAAGACACGCATATGTGGAAGAAAAACGGTATTGAATGGAATGCCATTTGATAGATAAGCAACATAAAATCTGTATACGATAGGAACAGGATCACGTATTCTGAAAATATTAAGAGAGTTTAATTATTTACGAAGAAATGATTTACACCTATTGATAAAAAACGAGTGCATTGTTAACGATTGCAGAATCAATTACCTACTAGTAATTATTAATGTCAAACTATCCTTTATCTTTTTTGACGACCTCTGTTGCGGGTTTGATTCACGCCGCGGGACAAATATTTGTGTATGCAAATATTCGTCTCGGGTCTGGGTGTTTTCTATGTATAATATGAATGTATTATGTATGTATGTATACAAAAAAATGCATATAAGTATTATATCAGTCATGTAGTTCCCATAACACAAGCTCTGCTTAGTTTGGGGCTAGATGATGCTGTATGAAAAAAATTCCAGCATTTTTTTTTATCTAATTGACTTTGCTGCTTATATTTCAGAAGATCATTTCTAAAGATATCGAACAAGTTGTCGGTTAGTAGGATATAATTCTACCAGAACTTATAAGGAATGGTGAACCGACCGTGAGTCTAAGTATGGGTTTTAAGTGTAGGTGGATTATTTTGACTCACGAATAATAAGCTCATTAAATTAATATCTTAAGCACCTACCCATAAATGTTACTAGTTTGCTGTCCGGTATTATGCTGCTTCGAAACCACCTAAAATAATTGCAATATAAATACATAGCGAAGTAGGAAGGTAGAAGAACATTATTCAGATCAGACATTCCTGAGTTATCATACCTAAACGTAAGAGTATACGAATACTAGCCTCCGCCCACGGCTTCGCCCGCGTGGTACCCGGATAAAATGTAGCCTATGTGTTATTCTGATGTATAAGCTATATAATACTGTAAAGTTTCATCAAAATCCGTTCAGTAGTTTTTGCGTGAAAGAGTAACAAACATCCATCCTCACAAACTTTCGCGTTTATAATAGTAGTAGGATAAGAGCCATGTTTGCCTAGTGCGCGTTACCCCCCCCCTACTTTCGATCCATGGGTGGACCAATGGCAAAAATCCATTTTTCACAGTCGCAAAATTTCGGTGCGCTTTAACACGTGCTCTAAAAATGCCGACGGATTTTTTTTTAATATACCGGCATGCTCTACAATCAAATATTCGAAAGCATGTGCCATCTGTTAGTGTTCCAATAAACTGCGATGGGCTTGCCACCTGTTACGTGGAATGCTAACTATTTGCAAAACCCGGGTATGTTGCAAAAAACGTTGGTAATGTTTGGACAGGCCTCTGACCACTCCCTGCTTGGTATCATCGAAGATCTACGCACTGAGTATGTATCTGAGGATGCCCATCATGTAAATGCGTTTGTTTTGTTTCGTGAGTTTTTGAATCCTACTAATATTAAAAACGCGAAAGTTTTTAAGGATGGATGTTTGTTATTCTTTCACGCAAAAACTGAACGGATTTTGATAAAATTGTACAGTAATATAGCTTATACATTAGTATAACACTTTTTATCCGGATACCACGCGGGCGAAGCCGTGGGCAGAAGCTAGTATATTATATATGTGTAAATATACGATTTTATTAGTATTCGTCATCGGTAACCTATTTATACCGACTGTATTCGCTTTAGCACCAGTGTCTAGCATTAACGGGTTTACAAGGAACTCTAAAGCTTTTATTCCCTCATGTCCGAGTATTGTCTTAGACAATTGTGGAACACTTCACTGACCATGCATTGGCTTGAGTTATGTTGATGTTGAATGTAGATACGAAAGAGGTAACCTGTGTGGTTTCAAAAACAACAATGTAGCTGGAACATAGTCGACGTTGCCTATTGATGTTAATGATTTTGAGCCGTGTGATTCAGCGATACTTTTTTCCGGACTCTGAAACGAAACGAACAACGATTTGCAAACATCATCGTACTTTACAAATGCCGACTAATCTTAGAGCTTTTGGTTAAATTTTCTAAGCGACTAAACGACTGTCTTGGCATGGAGAACGTGCTTACGTTACTAAAATGAATGCATGGGTTATAACGGTAGCGCTTAGAATCAGCAAGTTGAAGTGACAATGGACATATAGCTCTCAGACCTGACAACCGCTAGAGATGAAAGTTTCTCAAACAGCGACCACGAACCGGACGACGCAGTGTAGGATAAGATCTCACGCGATAGAACGGTGAGATTTTAAAGTGTGCGTAGTCGGTTGATGAAGGTAGCCCAAAATCGTTCATGGCACTGCTTGCCAAAGACCTATGTCCAGCTGTGGACTACAATATGTTGATGTTGTATTATGTTAGTTACCTCTATATAAGTATTTAGGTCGAAGTCATCATCATCGTCGTCTCCAGCTTCATACGTCAATGGACAGGATTCCATCTATACGGAAATTAATATCAGAATGTATATAGTGAACTTAAACTCTGCTCGCGGCTGCTCCCGCGTAGTGTGCGAATAAAAGGCAGCCTATTTATTGAAAACCGACGCAAATAAAATTCAAGGGTTCTAGGTCAAGAACAGGTGGTAACTATACCTACCTACCTGTTCAAAATTTCATCCGAATCAGTCCAGCCGTTACGAAAATCATTAGCAACAAACATGCAATAAATCCAAACTTTGAAAAATGACAAATTTTGGAATGTTTATGTACGAGTATATATCTCAGTATAGAATGAGAGTTCATATAGAAAAGATTAGATTAGATTTTACTTCTGTACTGTTGTTCCCAGACATCATTGGAATCACGTAGTCTTTTGCGGTTGAGTCAACGGATTGTTTCACTTTCCTCAAAACTGATGGATAGCTCTGTGAAGAATAAGAATATTTTAGAACTAGGTCAGTCCAATATGCCAACCAACTACATACTGTACTACAACTGTAGATCATGTACCTAGTGCGTGACTTTAGTGACTCTATAACAAGTGTAAAAGATAAAACAAATCGCTTTATCCCGAAGGATATTCAAATTAAGAATGTTTTGTCCTGGAAAAGCTAAGAGTTTTTTAATTTTCTAATTTTTTAATCAAATCGTATTTTCGGAAAATAACAAAATTATAAAGTCCGGAAGAAGTCAATTTAGTTTATTTATGTACGAATTTGATCATAAACATTCTATTAGAGGAGTAGTACCGATACCTAGTAGGTATAGTAATGATTTCAGTCAACTCATTCTTGATGCCGGTAGTTCACATAGGTGCCTTTATTTTCCCTTGGTTCCGTTTCAAAAGACAAAGTTCCGTGTTTAGGTATGTTCTTTAGCTGGTGTTACGATGCCATTATCGAACTTTTGGTTTGAAAGTGTTCAGCTTACCTTCAAAAGTGTGTAGAAGTCTCGTCCTTCGATAGATAGCACATCTATGTTCCTTGACGCGATTACATTAGACATGGTCAAATATTTGGTAGCTCCTCTAATGTTACCGAATATGCCTCCTGGTCCCATGCATGCTTCGACTTCATTTACGTCTGATATTATATCCACCTCATAAAATAATGAATTTATCAGTTGTCATAACTTATGTAATGTACTCTTATGAAATCAATAAATGTATTTTATTTTTTTCATAAGATAATTTCATAATTTGACTTGCTTTCCATCGTATATTGCAGCGCCCCCTAATGACTTCTGACGATAAAACCTATATAAGAATCATTCTTAGAGTACCTACAAATTGATGGCAAAACCGCATTTCAATCAAATTCGCCGTTTTAAAGATATCTGCTAACGCTCAAACACAGCTCCTTACGTGTCTATGGTAAAAAAATCTTGAATTTTCTCACCTTCCCACGAAATATAATAAACATCATACTGATAACCTCATTCGAACGCATTACCATGTAGCCCTTTTGAAAGTACTTCTCTCTCAAACTTTTGGCAAAAGCCCTGAAGAATGAGTATTCCACGTTTTCGAAGAGCGGTATTTCTCGTAATGTGTTTTCATACATATACAATACGGCATCTTCGTTCAAATTGGCGTGTAATTTTCGAAGAATTGCCTGATGCTGAAAAAAGGACACTTAGGAAAGAAACGCTTTCTATGCTGCTAACACCAGTATAGCTGGTTAGATAGTGTGTTCATATATGTCCAAGATTATTTTCCAGTGATTCGGAATAATTAATAGCATATGACCATACCGACCAACCGCAAGTTCTCTTCCATTGATATTTCCAATATTCCATTACCGTCTTCTTCATTCCGATTGGTACTTTCTCCCTATTCAGAAACATATCTAAGTGCTTCACATCTTCCTGAAACTGTGTCACTACTTGGTCGGCCATCGCTTTTAGGGAAGCTATCCTTGCGTAGACATATCTAAAATAGTAGTTAACTGGTGGTTATTATTGCTATTATTATAGCTTAGGAGGTCCAACAAAGAAAACTTACCCAAAGAAAAATACGCCATGCACATTGACACAAATAGATAAAATCGTATGAATCGTGTCTTGGGCAACAATGTCTCCAAAACCAGCACTGCTGAAGCTCGTAGCTACCCAATAATAGCCTAATAAGTAAACTTTTTCTGGTGATAAATGTTGATTTTTGAAAATCTTTGTACCATCAATCCATGACCCTGCAATACGCATGTGAGTAAAGGCTACACAAATTTAGAAAATTTTACCATGGCTACCATCAGAACCGTCACCCCGCAACTTTCATAATTTCATCGGTCAATCGGGTGGGTGGTCCTCCTACACTGTTTCTTCCGGTGAGTGGTCACCACTCGATAACCTTAATACCAATACGAATATCAGTTCTGTTAACTAACGGCTTTGCCACTGGAATTATTATTATTATTCCAAAAGCTTTAACATACCCCGCCTACAAATCATGTTGCCATCAGGATGAAACTTGGTTTTCATATAAGGTCCTTCTAACGATAGTTGCGCTGATTTATGCAAGAAATCATTTGGGTCGGAAGCTATGACGTATCTGCACGTAAGGGTTATCAGAATCGATGTGTACAAGTTCAGAAAAAATAGCGTCAGCAGAAGGAAGTGGAGGACGCTCATAAAATATGCCTGAAAAATAGTTAAACATTAAATTCTTACTGCATATCGTTTATGGTATATACATATGTGGTTTATGGTAAATCAAGGTACCATATCTAAAAAACGAAAGCAATTGCCTATATTGAATGGAACTATTTGAATTGAAACCTCGGGCGTGGGTTCATATCATACCCACGAGTAAACTCCCACTGATAGGAAACACAATCTCTTTTAAAGTCCAAAACAAAGCATAATAAGCCCACGGCCACAAATATGTCATACTTAATAACTAGAAATTATGGGAGATTTAGTTATCATCATAGACAATTACATAAAATTTATTCTGTGAATTTTGATTCTTCGTTAAATAATAGTCTCGAATTAAAATTATAAGAAGTGTATCGATACCTACCCAGTAAATAAATTTCTTACCCTCCTCAAAGCCTTTATTGATTCCGCCCAAAAAATTGAGTACAATTTGCAAATCTGCAAAGCGTTGATCATTCTAATTGCGCAGTGATACATATGAAGGTTTATGTAATGGTCCTCTGCCGTATGGCTTTCGGAGTGTTTTGGCACTATTATTTTCCATACGGCGTACCACGGGAAACATGTCAGTAAGTCTACTATGAATGGCCCCTAAAATCAAAATGGTTACGTTGGTTGGTACTTAACTGAATGTTTACGTAATCCTATCCTATTCATATTGTTACGAAAGTCAAAGTCATTTATTCAATAAAATCACAAGGAACACTTTGAAATGTCGGTTTTTATCTAGGTGCCTGTTCCTCCGCGTCCAAGTCAGGAAAGAAAGGCAAGAAAACAAGGCTGGTTATTCTTTTTAATGATCCTTTTACAAAACAATAGGTTCGAGTTGGAGCATTTTCAATCCCAAGAGTTTTTGTCATCTAAATAATCAGATATTTTATAGTATGCCTTTTTATAAAGCGTTTGGTTTAATTACGTTTTTAAATTTGTTAATTGATAATTTTTGTATATCTCTTGGGAATGAATGAATGAAAATACTTTATTGTACACCTTAAGATACAAACGAAATAAACAGTAACACATATGATAAAGTTTGTTATAAAAGTGTACACCGTGCCCTTTAAACGATTTACTAACTTTATGGAGTCTACAAGTGGCAACAGCGAGTTTATCTTTATTTCTAGTATAAACATTGTGATTATCGCTTTTTTCTTAAACAAATTAATATTTTTGTGAACATACATCAGATTTTCATAGATGTATTGACAAGGGAATGTCATTATATTTATTTCTTTAAACTTTTGGCGAAGTGATTCTCTGGGGCCCTTATTATAAATTGCTCGAACAGCCCTCTTCTGCAACACAAAAACGGTATTGATATCAGCAGCACTCTCCCACAGCAGTATATCGTACGACATAATGCTGTGGAAGTAGCTGAAGTAAACTAGTCTAGCTGTGTCAACGTCTGTATAAAGACGGATCTTTTTGACTGCATATGCTGCAGAACTAAGTCTCTTCGATAACTTATCAATGTGAGGACCCCATTGAAGTTTATTATCTAGGGTGATACCTAAGAATACGAGCTAGGGTTCGGGATAAAATAATTAAGTCCAATTAAACACCAAAATTAACACTGTATTAAAAAATCACTCAATAAAAATGTCAACAGAACAAATAACAACGAAACTACACAATTAAAATAAAAACACTGTATCACTTGGTGCAACACTAGCGCAATTGTCACTTCACTAGTCACTGGGTATCGCTCTCGAATAACTTCCAATAATTCACTTTCCAATCTTGAAAAGAAACTGACTTTACCGGCCGCTTGCCGCGCTTATATAACTCGTAAGACGTCTCTTCCAGAACATTCTAGTAGGAGGCGTGGTCATCACACTGTCTCACTTCGCTCCGCCCCGTCTCATACCGTCTCAAACGTTCTGGAAACTACCGTCCTTTTCTACCGCGGTCTGTGCCAGTCGATACTAGATGGCGGTAATAAGTAGTGCGTCCATTTGATAAGAGATGGCGCTAGCGTACCGTAGTTAGCTAGGCCGCGCTCGTCACAATATTGTAAAATCGGGAATTTACAACATGAATAAGATACAATATGAACACGAATATCTCGACACGTAGTGCACGACGTGACGCGGAGGGAGAACGTCGAGGTCACTCACCCTGATGAAGACTCTCGGAATGAGTCGAAACTTAGTCGGTGCCTTCACCGATAGTGCGGTACGTGAAAATTCCCGTTTTTACAATCAAGTTCACGATAGTTTTTGGAATAATCCTGTCCTACTAATATTATAAACGCGAAAGTTTGTGAGGACATCCTCACAAACTTTCGCATCCACAAACATCCATTTGTTTGTTCCTCTTTCACGCAAAAACTACTGAACGGATTTTGATGAAACTTTACAGTAATATAGCTAATACATCAGAATAACACATAGGATACTTTTTATTCGGGTACCACGTGGGCGAAGCCGTGGGCAGAAGCGAGTTACAGCTACTTTCAAAACGTCGTTTCATGAAATTTAGCCGTAGATATTTTCGGAAATATTCGTTTTCAAACTAAAACGTAGCGTAAAATCACAGCAATGTTCGTTCTACGCTATGTACAGACAGATAGACGGCCAAACTACGGGGTTCAAACTCGTCAAACCCTCAATTATGTCTGTAATTATAAATTTTGAATAATAAATTATAGCCGAAGCTATATATATATATATATATAGGTTCTTACTTTTAGATAGTTTTTAGCAGTCAGGTAAGGGTGATAAATCAGTATATTTTTAGGCCCATAGTAAGCAACATGGAGCATCAAATACATGTCAATGTAGCAAATTACTTCTAGAACCAAAATAGTCGCATTGAATGTTCCACATAAAGGAGCCATTGATACAACTACCTGAAAACAAATAGCTCATTACAGTCCGTCTTTTATAGAAATAAAAAAATCTACGTTGAAAAAAAAACTCACAGGAATCAGCATGCATATTAAGTATGCGACAATGACGCGCATTAAACTCCAATATTCCAGAAATATTCCATCGGGTCTGATTGCAATTGGCATGAGAAGGTACGGCGCTATGTTGTTTAAGATGTGGAATTGCTTGTACGATTTCCAGTAACTCTCTTTCATTTTCTTGTACTCTCCGGATAAGTCGATGAAAGAATCTGAAAAAAATTTAAAGGACATGCCATTTTCAGCAGTCTCTACGTCTACGTCATTTTAAGTATAACTTAATTTTTGAACTCACTGTTCAAAAATTCTTGTAACATGTTAGTTATCCTGACTTTTTTCTTCGCTGTGAGGCGGTTGTAATATTTCAGATATGCTTCGGTGTTCTGAGACTTGGCTTGTATTTCTATATGAGCAAGCTCTTCTGGCTTCATCAGTCCTTCATGCTCTTTCATGTCGGGGAAAAGGCTCAGTGCTGATGTGTAAGCAGAATGGCTTACGCTGATGAGCTGACCGAAAGGAATAAAAAAGTAGATAAGACCTCTTCCCTACTTGATAAAACATACAGTCCATACCTGCCTGAGTAAAACTTTTTTAGACCACAAAACCACAACACCATATCTCATCTAAGCCAAAATTATACCTACTCATCGCGATTTTGTGCTAGTTTGACTGAAGTCTGACGTTTTACTCAACGAAACTGTAATTATTATAAACCCCATCACTAGAAGCTACCGCACCGTAGCAGCTCAATGGGGAATAAAATCAAATTTAATTTTTTGTTCCCATTTGAGCATCACGTTAAAATATTGATTGATGCTCAATGCATAGGTGCCCAAAATATAGGTGCTCAAACGGGAATACTCCGTTACGGTTTAAATGAATGACACACCTTACAATGAGTAAGAGTGATCACGGTGCTAACGGCTGGTACACCATACAGTAATACAAGCAATCCCAAATGGTTCCCTGGTCCGATGACCCTTTCCTTTTTGGCTTCTTTCATCATGTTCGAAGTGACCAGACAGTATCCGCTCTCGATTATATAAAGCTCTCTTGTGACTGTTCCTCCGTAGTAGACTATCTCTCCAGGTGGCAATATCAGGTCTCGTGCAGCTACGAATTAAGGAAACGCCATGAACGCTAGCAGCATGGAATTCTCTCCAACCTAAATTTTTCCAAATTTGGGAAAATATTTTGGTTGAGCATTCAAATGCTTCTCCAATTCAATTCTTCTTAGTCGTAGTTTTTGCCTCAATCCAAATGGTTCTAGATCCTAAGTGGTAGCAAATAAGTGGAATACCACACCTGTTCTCTGTTAAAAAAACATGCAGTCGTCTCAAGTGGTTTTAATAGCTTTAGAGAGCACCATAAAGGATCCGAACTATCTCATGAAAATGTGGTTTATAAAATAACTTACTCTCTGTCAACGTGTGAATAAAAGCGTTGTTCTTAACTTGAAAGAACCTGATTGAAGTTAATGCTCTGAATCTGGCTTGGTGCAAAACTTTCTTCCGTAGTTCCGAAGGAACGACGGTTTTTTCAAGCCAGTTCTCATCCGTTACTTCTACTCCCTGTAAATCGTAAAATATTGATCGTTTTGTTTGTATGAGTCTATACTTAGTAGTTCTCGTAATGGTCGCAAATATACTCTCTTTTTATCATTGGTTAAATCGTGGCCAAAATCTTACCGAGTTATATTGCCACTGCAATTCGTAAAACGCCAGAATCCTTGTTTTAATAGCTGTGTGCATTCTATTCTCTTTCATAAACTTGTCTATTGTTATGATGATTTCCAAAAATGCTGTTTTTGTCCTGTCGAATTATATTGTTTACAAGTAAAACTGAGTGAGGATTTTGATAGTACCTAGCTTTTGTTTAAAATTGACATTAAACACCAACCACTTATCAGGTAGTTACTAAAAAAACTCAATATTTTTAAAAATAACAGGAGCTTCATACCTAGACCAGTGCGTAACGACAGCAGAAAACTCGGATATACAATAACCAGTAAAGAGAACCCCATATACGCTTAGAAAAGCAACGAAAGCCATGTCGTATTTGTCTCCCGGTGAATAATCACCATACCCGACTGACAGAATTAGTGTCGTGGCAAAATAAACTGATGTTACAATGGGATATTTTGTCCTGAAAATAAAAACAAAAGAAGCTAGGCTTGTGTAGATTAAAAATATCCAAACTTATATAATGTGTGAGTATGTATGATATAAAAACTTACTTCTTATGATTGAAATTAGCGCTATTTATTTGATCGTCCCAGAGCAGTGCACTACTAAACCATGAATTTTCCGAACATCTGCTTACGAAACATGACTCCATAAAAAGGACCACCCCGCACCAGTAACAGATTAGGCACATATAAATGGAATACTTAACAACCTATAAAAATAAACAATGATTATATTTATTGCCAATTCCTTTTAAAATAAACATTGAGGCACTATACCACATTACCTTGATTAATAGGGAATTCAATAAGAGCTTCTTTTCCAAATTTTCGAAGAAGCTAGATAACCTCCACACAAGACAAAGTTTAATACCTTTGCACAGATAAAATAAATGATCTCTATATTCATCGTGATACTTTACAGCTGTATGGATGGTAACAATGTATTCAAATGGTATCATGGAAACCAAGTCCAGATAAAATCCAAGTGTATTCAGTCTATAGTTTAGGATCCCTTTCATGTTTGTTATATATAGCTTTTTCGTCTTCACCGCCGTTACAGACGTCATCAAAATGTTAAAAATCAGCGAGATAGTAATCAGAACTTGGACATAAAACAATACTCCTTTTGAAATCTTCCTATTTATTCCGATGTGATACGGGTAAGCCAGGCAAACATAGAGTACGAGCATCAACATGTACCAATTCCAAAATTTCACGAGATAGCATTCTGATTCCAAAATCCAAGGAAATCTGGAGTTTATACAAGTAAAAACACTTGTTTTCTTTTTTATATGCTCCGAGATAATGTAAAGATCCAAACAGCTCTCATCTAGATGATCTTCTTTTGAAAGGTTATCGGTTTCTGTTTGCCCTGAGTGTAAAAAAGATTTTTCAGTAAAAGATTTACTAACGAACGATTGTTGTAATATTTCTTTTTTCTTAACATGTTATGTCCCACTTTGTCTACCAAGCGATCTGTAAAAAGCGAAATCACAGATCGCGATCCAATTCAAAATCAGACCACTGTGGTTCGTAGTTTCGCTATCTTTTCCTAGACCTTTCGCGAAATGAATAATTAAATTAATTTCACTTACCTTGAAGAAATCGCAATCTATCTTTTAAGCATCTAATGCTGCTTTTTTTACGATTTTTCGAAGCATAGACGTTCAAGGTTAATTCAGTTTGGCTTTCCTGGGTCTGTTTCCTTTTTATACTTCTATCGATCCTCTCATGAATTTCTTGGCGAATTTTGTCTACCAAATCTGGATATGTGATCATGAGCTTAATGAACTTAGTTTTTTCTAGAACTTGGCATTCAACGTAAGTTGCCGCTTTGACAGTACACCGTGCTGAAACGATATTAATTTTTTTCAAAAATAAAGATTACCACAAACCTATCTTTAATCATTTTTATAATTGCTGAAAAATACCTGGTATATTGTAAACCATAGATATTTCTCCAAAACAGGTACCCTTCGCAAACGATATCATTGGGCTTTCATCATCTTCGTCTGACAATAATTCCAGCACACCATTTGTTATGCAAACCTATTTTAGACATATTTATTGTTAATTATCATAAAAAAATTGTTATATATGTGTGTGGGTGGGTAGATATTGTATCGTTATTCATTAATTGATTTATTATCATGTAAGTACCTACGTTAGTATGTATGTAAAACTTACCATTGAAGTCTTATTCTGGTTATGGTTAAAAACAACGTCTCCGGGCAGATAAAATTGGTGAGTCATATCTAGTGAAAGTCTTCTCAAAAAAGCTTCTGGTAGTTTCCGAAATATTAAAGAACTGTAGAGCGGAACTGCATTCAGATCGTAACAAATTTCCATCTGTAGTGGATACGGCAGCAACAGCAAAAGTTTTGGCTTAAATACTCCTGACTTCTGATACCAAAGGTCTTCATAATACCTGAGTAAAGCCAAATTCATAAAGTTATTTTAGTAAATTTCAATGTTTAAAACTCTAAAAAGATCGTTCAACCCTTTACCTGATGATGCGATTGGTAGTGTCTGCGTCCATGTTTATCAACTTGAGGTGATTTTGTATTTTTCTTAATCGTCTCACATATTTGGAGCGTCTCGTTGTTATTGTTATAAATTGCGAAGTCAACGATCCCACAAATACGATTGTAGTCAGTAAGAAGCCCACTAATATGGCCATTATCGCTGATATTCTCTCAATTACTGTCACAGGGTACAAATCTCCTAAAGCATTAGTCGTAAGAAACATGACCGACCAATACGCGCAAACATAGTACCAATCCATTGTTGATTCTGTTGGCAGATAAATTGCTGCGTATGACCAGGACGAACGAATTTCATGAATATCGAAGCTTCTGTATGAGAAAAGATACCATATGCAAGTCCACGTATGCACAGATAAGAAGAATAATATAAGGTACTGCGACAAAAATGAACTCCACTGATTGCTTCCGGCTTCAGAAGATCTGTTGTAAAAGTACTCAACAATTCTATAAACACGTATAGTTGCCACAAGCGGTGACATCGCATGAAAGCTGAACGAAAGGATTTCGTAATTTGTCAAGTAGAAAAATGAAAATGGTATACCAAGAATAACGTCCACGACAATTTTGATTGTATCCGGCTCCATGAGATTTAGGGTTTTTCTCCATTTTTTGGATACTTTCAAACCAACAAGAATAGCCACGTCGAAAGTGAATACGAAGTTGAAGCAAATTATAAGAATGATGAGCCAAAACGGTCTTTCTTTTTCCTCGCAGAAAGTGTAAAGGCATGAGTCCAAAATGTACGCCACAAACAGGACTGTGAGCACAAATATTTTCCAGCCAGAATTTGAATAAATCAATAGTATGGATCGTAGTCTACTATTGGTGAATTCAGCCCTTGTTTCCTGTAAAATAGCGTATGTTTTCTGACGTTTTTCTTCGTCTACTTCGTTGTAGATATTTGAACCCGTGCTTTCAGAAAATTGTGTAGCAGGTGGATGTTCAAGTAACGCTTTGTCTCGGCTTGCTCTACGACGAAATTTGAAGAAATCCAGCTTCGGTTCATTTTCATCTCCTATTAAAATGAATACTTCAATTATTGCGCGCGACGACGTAGATAGTACCCATATGAATTTTCCAACTAAGAGTGTATTTGTCTGTTACACTCCGAAAAGGCTTATAAAATGCATTATTTTTGCAATTAATTTGTATAACAACAAGGATTGTTCTTAGAATTTTATTGCCACAAGTCACTTTGGGTCGCTGCACTTTGCTTTTCAAACTTTACAAGAATTCACTTGTAAGTAGGTACTTAGCTGTTAGACTACCTAGTCTAGATACCTTTCTAAAGCCAATCCTACTTACCCATTTTCCGTTTGGTATGTTTAGCCAGAAATCGTAAAATTAAGCTCTTTTAACGCAAATGATGTTGATAATACTTTAGATCCTCAGATGGCAAGTCGTAAAATATTTGTTAAGTCTAGGTGGCTTTCGCAAAAATCTAGTGTGCGGGAAAATTAAGTTTCCGAAACTATGTAAGCTGGCCTCCCATTAAACTCTAGCTACATATTTTGTCGTCATCGTTGTCAAGTACAAAGTTAGTTTAATTTTAAGCATGAAATGGTCAAGATGGTATGGTGACGTAATGTTTTTCTTGTCGCTAATCGTAGGCCGAAAGCCGGACATGTAGGTAGGTAGAGCCAACGCCAAGCGGTGTGCGCACGGCACTCCAACCTACATACATGAACATAAAAGTTGCTGTCACGTTATTTTATTTTACATTGTTTAATTAGAAATTCAGTTAGTTAGGTACGTGCTTGTAGGTAGTTGGCACAAAGGGTCAGAAAATTCCAAGGGTTTTTTTCTTATTCCATAGTAAAATACCTACTATTTACTTCAGCATCAACAGCCTGTTGGACGTAATTATGTCTCCGCCAAAAGTGTCATAACGAACGAACTTGGGCTACTCCACTAATTTCCTGCAAACTCCTACACTAGGTGCCAACGTGGTTCGGTTCGTGGTCGTAACTCGAGCAGGTACCTACCTAGGTAGGTACCTACTTTCTTCTCTACGGTTTTCGGTTCTACAAGCTATATTGGCCTGCCCATTACCACTTAAACTTGCTTATTCTATGAGGTACTTAGTAAGTATGTCTTACTTTTTTTTTTGACATTTTCACTGCATCATCTAGCCCCAAAGTAAGCAGAGCTTGTGTTATGGGAACTACATAACTGATATACTACTTATATAATTTTTTTGTAAATACATAAATATTATACATAGAAAACACCCAGATCCCGAGACAAATATTTGCAGATACAAATATTTATCCCGCAGCGGGAATCGAACCCGACTTCGACTTCTGCGTCTCAGGCGGGCCTTCGCCCACTGCGCCACAGAGGTAGTCTTACTCGTCGTACTTAGGTACTTATCACATAAATTTTTGCAAAATTTTAAAATCTTGATGTGTTTTCCATCGTCGATTGTAGCGTCCCCCTTGAAATCATATAAATCATAGTATTATTTTATTTCTGTACACGGTCCTACCTCTATAATTATCTCTCTCTAGCTCAAGGTCTGCTGGAAGAAAACTCTTTTTAGGGTTAAGTTCACCTTTGCACATGTCATTTAATTCTGCCTTTTTGTTAGTGTTTATTTGTGTGTACAATAAAAAATAAGAATCGACTGCAATAAACCGCATTACAATCCGTTGAGCCGTTACGCAGATAGATGGTGATGGTAACAGACAAACAGCCTCGATTGGCAAACGTATATATGTACGCCTTACGTCGGAAGTAAAAATTAAATACCACCATTTTCCAGGTGGTACTTACCTATACAATACTAGCTGTACAAAAAATTCTAAAAAATTCCAAAGAAACAAAACTTTTGCATAAACGGACCATGTTCCCTATTAATTTACTGTAGTCAAAAGCGCTGAGAAGTCTTTTGACTTAGTTAATTAATTTCCTCTATTTATGTTCCCTCATAGTCCATGCTAAGCTGAACAATAACCATAGTCATTAGTACCGGAACAAGGTCACATATCCGTCGTTTCTAGATCTGTGTTCCAATAAATGACTTTCTGTTGCCATGTAAAGCTCATTATGGAACCTACACTGCTGGCACTGATTCTTGTGCAATGTTTTAATCGAGTTCCATTTACATTTTAATGTTTTCATCGTGGATTGCACTTACTATAAAAATACCCACGATCTACATGTCATCTTCGTATATCCACGATTTTGCTCGCCTAGATAATTAGAGTTGGAGTGGCCAGAACTACTTGCCATAGTCGGAGCGGTCGCATAATCGCAGCTCTTTAAGGAAGTCTGGCCTGAGTATCAGTGAAAAATGTTGCCTATGGCATTACAGACACTCCGTTCTCCGTAGATTATTATAGTCTCAATCAGCGCTTTTCCAAGGAAAATGTCGATGGCTAGATAGGATACCTGCTATACCATATATATTTAATATATATAGAATATTCTTATGCCAAAGTTTTAGAATAATAATAAATAATAGTAATTTATTTATTTGATTCAAGTTCACAATCACACTCAATGGCCTCGATTCTGTAGTACACTGACTAAACTAAATTTAAACTATCGTTCTCTTTTACTGATAGTGTATGCAAGAAAAACTGTCAAATTAGTTTACGTGCCGCTTTTCTTCGTGTTTATAGTCAGCATGTTTTGATACCACGACTAAATTTGTATGGAAAACTTAAATCTGACTAATTTGACAGCACTAAAATTGTAGCTATCTCTTTCTTGCTTGCACTATCAGTAAAAGAGAGCGACAGTTTTAATTTAGTTTAGTCAGTGTACTACAGAATCGAGGCCTATTAATTCAGGTCTAAGCTTTTATTTTTCTAAATTAGGCGAGGCTGTAAAATAGCGTGAGTTCTCGACCTTTTTACTCACATATACAGATATACCTACTAATTTAACTACCTACTTATTATTATATTGCACTTAGGTATGTTTGTTTAAGAGTAAGTGTGTTTGTTGGAATTTACATTCATATCATTCGTATTTCTCTAACTCGAGCGGTAGGATTCCCTGTGTTCGCAAGAATGATATACCTAGTACCATTATATTAGGCATCTAGTATTATAATATCGATGCCTATACCTAGTAGACAGAATTGTAAGTTCTTATGTGACTTTTCTTTAAACGAACGACTGAAGTTAACAGCATGTCGAACTTCAAAGCAATAAGAAGTGCGTTCATGAAATGAACAAACATTATGATTATACATCAGGTACCGTATTATAAGTAGTAATTATGTTTAACACTGTAATCCTTTATGGACAACATTAGTACCTACCCAAACTATACCTATGTACCTATAAACACCATATATGTACACCTACCATGTAAATGTATTGAGTTTTGGGATGACCTTGTGGTATGGCGTACTAATGCCCTCCTTCGGGCAAAGTTTTGAAGATGTTAAATAATTACTAATGGATGTAGAAAATAATGAATAAAATACGAAATGGAAAAAAAACAAAAGCATAGATAAAGCGAATCAACCTTTCTTAAAAATCTGTGGATTAGCTTCAACTTTCGGAAATTAAACCATGATATTGCTCTATTTAATCCATTTAATTTGATAGATCCCGAGTGCATCGGATAGGGGTCAATTATCCATTTATCCTTTTAACGGAATTGATAAAACGTAACCAACATGGTGGATTTTAATTGATCGAATGTGTTCACTTTGTTAAAAACTAATTTTGTTCGTTGTATAAAGCTTATTTGTTACTAGGACTCAATTGTTATTTACTGAGATAATACAGCGTGTGAGTTTATCCTGAAGTGGTTTTAGAGATAGGCTATAAAGCCGTTGAAATTAAAAATAATTAACTTGAAGTTTTATTTCTGGAACGAACTTCTTACTCGTAGTATGTAGAGGTAGGTACATTACATAAGTAGGTAGGTACTCACCCACATAAAGCTTGTAACTTTTTTAGACAGATCCTTTTTATACTCAATCCTCCTCAGGTTATACCTACTAGTTTTTGTCAGCTTTGAATCACACTGAATTTTGACAAGTCTCTATTTACTTATAGTTTTCCGATTCCTGCGATCTTCGACCGGTATAAGAACTAAAACATTTTTGGCGCTGACTATGCGATTTTTAATATTGAAATTTGAACCATAAAAGTAGTGGTCTTGGACAGTCCCTTCTAGGAATGAAAATAATATTAATTTTGAAAGTGATGCTTAGATTAGATGGAAGTGGAGATGATTAATTAAATAAAATGGACTCTTAGATTTTGCAATGATAACTAAGTAGCAGTACATTAGTACCTAGTCTTGCTCATCTCTTAAGTTGTCAAAATTGAATTCATGTCAAATAGAGCAGATAGTATGAGGAGAATATCGTTGATGCCGTTCTAGTAAAACAAAGAAATAAAAATGAATGCCGGAATTTTTCATAGCAGCATCTAGCCCTAAAGGTATTATAATATCTGTGCTCAAAATAAGCAGAACTACATGACTAGGTACACTAGGTACTTTATAAATAGTACCTACCTACATATTTTTTAAATATCTTCTTACATACTTTTATTATAGGTAAGTAAGTACATAGAAAACACCTAGATCCGAGACAAATACCTAGTTAAAGTTCATACAAATAATTGTCCCGCGGTGGGATTCGAACCCGCAACCTTCTGCTTCTCAAGCGGGCCTTCGCCCACTGCGCCACAGAGGTCATCAAAGTCAGAGGTCAGTAGGTAGGTAAAATGTTAGGTAGGTAGGTACCTACATATCTAAGTTTCCTATTTAACTACCTAATATCACAGTTTTAAAATTATTAGCCAAGGAGTAAATCCTCAATCGCCGTAATCTGCAAGTCTGATATGAAGGTACTTGACCTAAGTAACATTAATTAGGTTAATCCTTAGAAAAGCGAGGCATACTGATTCCAAATGTAGAAACGCTTGGCCTCATGTCAAAACGTGGGTGTTGGGTACCCTAACGTCAAATCGTGCATGCCATAACAACAGCTTGATGCATTTTTAAGAGACAACGGGACGCCTGTTTACCATTATCCAGGATCTTCGCCAATATACTTTACTCGTTGCATCGAAATACCTATTATACCTAATAATAAATACTAAGTACCTACCTACCTAATGATTCGAAATTAATTTATTTATTTTAAAAGCAGAGCCTGATCTTAAATAGAGTTGCTATAAAAAATAACTAGATGGCGCGACTATCACATCTTTAAGGTTAGAACGAAACAGCTAAATGTTTCCGACATGTTGGAGCGAGATAACTAGATGTTATTATTACGCCTACACTGTGGACAGAAGTCGCAAGCACGCGCTCACAAAAAATCATTCGACGAGAGCGCAAGCGCAGCGCTATAATCGCCCACAACTTCACTTCGGTCAGTTCCGTCATTTAGTTAGTGGTGATCGAAACGTCGATGTGTGTGGTAGTGAAATATTAACTTTTTTAACAGTCTCACAAGAAAATAACAAATAATCAGTAACTAAAGTACAATATCCTAATTGAACGTGATTATAACGAACTTTTAACGTATCATTTGTTGTCAAATTGAGTCATGATGTGTGATAATAACAATCCTTCGACGCAAAGTATAGCGGACTACTTAGCTCAGTTGCTCAAAGACAGGAAGCAACTGGCTGCGTTCCCGAATGTTTTCATGCATATGGAACGACTTCTGGACGAAGGTAGGTCAAAATCGTGTAAAACTATTTATAATACATCGGCAGTATTCGGTAGACGAGAGGGCTAGTTTCTATCGTCATTGATTGTCACAGTCACAGGCAAACATAAATTGGATGCGTCGACAAATGCTACAACGCACATGATATTAAGTTTATTTTTGTCTTCGCCCCACCGAGTTATCGTCCAGCAGTATTTGTAATGCGATCCTTCATTTGGAAAAGCGGAGTAAAGCAGAACATCTCCGATTTGCGGTCAGCGGTCGTTAGACTGTCACCGAGAAAAGAGATCGGTGAAATGAGTAGTAAGTAAACGGGTTTTGTGTCACCATTCTCATCTGTGACAACGCAGCTGTTGTGTATTAATCATATTGGAGCTAATTGGCTATGGTTTTGAGGTTATAATGTAGAACGGGACGCGAGAAATGAAGGATTTCGAGGCAGGAGGTAACCTGTTGTTCGCAGGGCCGTATCATGCATTCCGCGCGGGTTGGTGGAATGTCGTCACTTATTGTAGGTACCGTACGTCCACCGTCCTCAGTCATACGAGATTTGTACGCAGCGCGGGTGCAGCCGCTCCTTGCTTGGCGTATAGCCTCGTTTTATTGCCAATCGCAACCAGTTCGCACTCCACTGATACTATATAGCCCTTATCTCCGCTACCGAATGCCTACCGATTATACCGTCTTGAAACTGAGATTGCCAACTGCATGCAGAGTTAAGTTCCAAACCTACCAACTTAATAGGTAAACGGCTAGGTGCCTGCCAACATAAGACAACTGGTTGAAATGTTTATTATTAAGCTAAACTAAACTTGACTAGCATTCTTATTCCACTTGCTGACACAGTATTAAGATTTTAATTAAGGGCTTAAACCTGCTTGTAAGGAGGTCTAGGCTCTTAGTGGCCCAAAATTAAATGAATGCCCTAATTAAATGTATCCTATGAATGAGGAACCTTCAGTTAAATCATACCCCTTAAAAATATTTACTCAACTGTTTTTAGAAAGGGAGTCTAGTTATTGTATTTACTAGTCACCTCAATGACCCCCTTTTGAAGGTGTATTTATTTATTTAAAATAAGGAACGCCAACAGCTTAGGTATCTAGGTACAAATTATTTGTCTTAACAATAGGGATAAGTCCTGATAACCTAGGCCAGTTGACAAATTATATGAGATCTTTAAGAATAAACTTTAAATACTTAACATATATCTATTATATAAAATATAATATTCAAATATTAAGGAATAATATTTTAATACAATTATATCTTAAACTAGGTAAACAACTAATCATTAGGTTCATTAGTTATCAATTTAATTAGTCCATTTTCTACCCATAAGCATTTTTATGTTCTGTTCAAAAAGTAGGTCACTTTCTACACCCATCAAAAGACCTTTGCAACACCTTTAAAATGTTTTTTTTTTCTGAACAAAAATAAAACTAAATGATTTGGCTGTGCTATATTGACAACTTTGTTATAAAGCTAGCATCTAACAGGTAAAATAATAACACTTGACAAGAGTATTTCAGTGATGGAGGATCACACCGCAGCGGTGAAAGCACACCACTAGTAAGATAAGGGTATATTTCAACACAAAAGGACATAAATTATCACTTAGCAGCCTTAAAACAGCTAGTGAAAGACCTGACAGTATGCAAGTTGTAATTTTGTGATTTAATCAAGTGAGATCCAGATTGAAGTACTAACAGTGATACTGCCTTTAAAAAAGAGTTAGATTCCTCTGCGAACAACTTGTGTAAAATATCTACCTAATATGAAAAAATCCACAAGAATACCATAACCTATGTAATTAATTCCTATTCTTGATTGTATACACAAATTAACACATATAATCTTATAAGTGACAAAAAAATTCTAATGTTGTATGGTAGGTACTTACCTAAATAATTCTCACACTCTTGGTTGGCTCATGCTCAAAATGTCCACTGAGTGCATGACAAACCTATTTTTCACATAATGTCAACTATACAAAATACCCCTTTCGCAGAATGGGTCATTCCATGATGACAGTTGGGACTGTTTTATCCATATTTCGACATAATTTGATCTTTGATCAAGCTCTGTAATTATAGGTACTCTTTTTGCATAATATAAATATGTACATAGGTAATGAAATGTAGTAAAAAAAATTTAGTCCAAAATATATATTTTTTTGTGAAAAAATATTAACCTACATCATATAAAGACAATTTGATAAAATTAAATTTCATCCCCCATTTTTTACATTTTGGAGTGATCTTTAAAATAATATTTCGTAAAATTTATATGGGAGGTCCCATAAAAATTGTAACACTTACAATTTTAAAATTATCCTACTCAATAAAAAAAAAAACAATAATTGAAATCAGTTCACAATTATTGGCGAAGATATCATATAAAAAAAAACAAGCGAATTGATAACCTCTTCGTTTTATGAAGTCGGTTGAAAATACTAACATTTTAGCCATTTATCTTGGTAAATTCTTCCTTGAAAAAGTACCGTACACAGGCGTACGGGACAGGCACACTCGCTCACCCTTTCCAAATTTGTGTACACAGCTGTGAAATTTAGTTAATAATTTGCTCTATTCTTACTACATCTCATTTATTTATGCCTAGCCTACAATCTAGACCTCGTTAAACAAATTTTTAAAAAGTAGGTTTAAAGAATGTTTTGATAGAAGTTTTTGAAGAGTGCGGGGATCGAAGGATTCATGGCGTTCGGGACAAGTGCCCAGATCATATTTTACATAATCAAATAATGGTTTTATTACTCATAATTTACTACTGAGTTTTATTACTGATAAAACGTACTACCTAGTCGTTTTATAGACAAAATCTGTAAAAACGATGACTTAAAATATGAGAACCTAACTTTTAAAGTGAGGTTCTCATATTTTATCGAGAACCTCAATGTTCTCCTTAAATTCGTAATAGTACGATTTACCATTTTCGTAGATTTTTCTGAACTGAAACACTGAAGTCCGAGTTCCGCGTTATCTTTGAGTGGTACATTTTTGCCACTTTTAGATTTTTTGGGTATACAGAATTGAAAGTATCGTGGTTTGGTATAACTTTAGAATGTTACTACGACTAAACCACGTACTTTACTAATAAAAAATATAGTAAAGTTTGTGGTATAGCCGTAATAATTTTTAGGGGTTTGTAGGCGCTGCTATGGGGTTTATAGGATTTGTAGAGGTTCATAAGCATTCTTAATTTGTAGGGATTTGTAACAGTTTGTAGGCGCTGGCAACACTGACAGACACACAATATATTTTCATTCAACGTATTTTAGTCGGTTTTTGTAAATTCCAAATAGTTGCCTGGAAATAACAATAAAAACTAAATATGCTGTTGCAAAAGAGTAGGCACGTATGTTATAATGTAAATTGAGAAATATACATTTTGAATAAAAAAAAGCAGAGACATTTCGAGAAGTACCTAGTCATAATGAGAAATGTTTTTGCGCATGGTAGACATTTTAAGCATTGGTTAGGTAGGAAGGTACCCACTTTGAGAAGCGCTCGCGGATTAGTAGCTTGCCTAGTCGTTTTTATCTAACAGATCAGCTAGGCTAAGCTGTAAACAATATTCCGCTTCCGTGTAGCGATACTACGCTGCAGTGGCTAAAACTAAGCGCTTCCGTGCTATAGAGAGGGCACAATAACATGTAAGTCGAAGCTATAGCAGTTGCTTGAAACCATTTCGGCCTAAATGTTTTTAGCAACTGCTAAAGTTATCAGGATATTTTAAGCTGCCTAAAATTAAGGTTTTTTGACACGGGGTTGGCCGGTCACTAGTACAAAACGAACTAGAAAGAGAAGAATAGAGATCTAATAGAGAATAGAAAACTTAAAACAATGACCATACGAATAACAATTTAGGTGACCTAAATAGAAAAGCCAATCGTAAAGTTAGTATGCACCTATCAATTTCTAGAGCTAGTAAACATTTAATACTTAGCTTGCATATTGTTTGAATATCAGAAAACCGACTTAAATTACCGGGAAATTAATAAAAGTCTAATATGCAATTTCTTCACCCATTTTTCACCCTTAGGAGAGGGATTTTTCATAAAATATATATGGAACCAACCAACACACGATAAAAAAACATAGAGCCGAAATGATAATCTCCTCCTTTTTTTGAAGTCGGTTAAAAATTATATTTTTTTTTCTCCATAGAAAACGTCAATTAACAGAGAAGAACAACATTTTGGTGAAAATACTTTTGATTGTGGTTACTGATTAAAGTCGCGTCTTTACAAAGCGAGTTATATTCGAGTGATACTCCTAAAAGTCATAAGTGTTAGTTGTAAGTCACACTGTTAAATGGGCCGTAATAAGAGTAAATGTTATTGGCCTACGAATGAAGCCGGAGAATTAGATTTAGGTAGGTACATCAACTTTTGTTATTTAACTATGCCATGAAAAACTATCGTGAGTATTGTCAGACATTGATAACTTCTCAACCAGTGCGTAGTGTTTCTTAGTTGTCCTTTTGAAGTACCCTACACATTTATTTATGTTATAGATAGAAAAATATCAATTCTTCTAAATAAGTACAGTAAGTACTAGTTAAATACTGAAGGTAGGCATCTAAACCTCTAGGTAGGTTTAGATGCCTTACATATAAATCAGATTACTCATTGTTATCTATACTTATATTATAAAGAGGAAAGATTTTAGTGTTTGTTTGTTTGTATCGAACAGACTCCCGAAACTACTGGACCCATTTCAATTTTTTTTTCACCAATTGAATGCTATAAATTATGAGGAAGTAACATAGGCTATAATTTATTTTAAAAAAAATAGAGATCCTTAAGAAAATTGCAATAATGTAACCCAAAGTAGAAAATTTTTGTCTATACTTATATTATAAAGAGGAAAGATTTTAGTGTTTGTTTGTTTGTATCGAACAGACTCCCGAAACTACTGGACAGATTTCAAAAAATTTTTCACCAATTGAATGCTAAAAATTATGAGGAAGTAACATAGGCTATAATTTATTAAAAAAAAATAGAGATCCTTAAGAAAATTGCAATAATGTAACCCAAAGTAGAAAAAAATTGTCTATAAAATTCATTATTTGGCGTGCGCTGAGAAAACTTTTGATGATACATAAAAATGATGTACTACATGATTAAAGTACTCATTATTACCTACAAAAAAGTTTGCGAGGGAATATATCTTACGGCGCGCAGCTAGTGTTAGGATAAAACAGATGTCTCTTTGTACGAGTTGATCTCTTAATGTGAAATGCTTTATACACTTATAATAAATGAGGACTTTCAAAATTATAATAATAATACCGGAAAAATATGAATTCTGGGTTTCACTTAACTTTGTTTTACTGAATACAACGAATCCCATTTTCGTAGGAATTATTCCCACCGCTATTTGCAGTTAAATTGCGTGAACGTTGTATTAAACACGTGTCCAATACCATATTCTGCTTGCATCATTCTGAAACTTGTTGATTTAACATTTGCCATAAAAAGCAACAGCTCTCGAGTTGAGGTGAAGACCCACTCTTTTCTTAATTTCGTTTTGATAAGTAAATCGGGTTGAGTCACTCGAGACAAATTGGGAAACATCGACGGAATTATACTGAGTCTTGCTTGTTGTTATTACAAGTCGCTGTCCTATAAAATAAAGTAGCTACTAGTAGATTGTTTTATGGCTTTTTTGACACGTCATCTATCTACTGTAGCGCTTAGCTTGCCTCTGACTAAAATATCGACGGCGAGTTGACAGGCGTGGCGTATCACATTACGCCGAACACTGAAGCAAGAAATTACGGCGCTATTTTTGACGCCTGGAATATTTAAAAACGTAAAATAATTACCTTCAGAATGACGTTGTACTACATATCGACCAAAAATCAGAACAATTTCAGTGTCACCCTGAAATTGAAACAAAGCCAAAACAACCACAATTATTCATTCAGTTGATAAAAATAAAAATTGTTGCACATATTTTGAGATATTAGTAACTTACGATGAAACTAAGTGACAGTTTGATACTCAATGTTTCTAAAGATCATGTAGTGGGTAGGTATGACTCTTAAAATTGCATCAGCGCTGATTTCAGCTGGAAATACATACTATGTATGTACCTAGGTACCTATCGACGTTTGCGCATCCAAAATTGAAGCTCCCGGGTTCCTGTCTGTACAGAATAAGCTTGTTTACTTATTGAAAATTTGTTTGCATTGCATACCTACCAAGAAGATCAGCATCACGAAATAACAATGCACCAAACAATGTCAATATACAAATCAATCAATCAAACATAGACACAGATAAAACAATGCTTCATCCAACATGTTTTACTAAGTGGATAAGAATACATCGGTAAAATATTTTGATTTTGTTATCGCATTTGTTTTGTAAGTGGATAATGATGAGTTGTAAATACCTGCCGTTCAGATTTAAAGATAAGTTTATCAAGTGACACTCAACGTGCAGATTATGCTTTGATAAGAGATAAAAAGAGTTTAATAGCCTTTAAACACTGCTCTTATCAGAGGAACTTATCTACAGAAAAGATGATATTAGAAGCAAGAAGCAGTAAAGCGTTATAAAAACCCTACAGTAATAAATTGTATACATTGCACCGTGAAACTTTTATAAAAATATAGTTATAGTCATTCATAAACGTACGAATAATACGTTCTTACGTATTGATGTGTGGGCGCAATCTGCCTTTGATGTTTACGGTTCCGCAACCCTGTAGCAAAAGTAAAACTTCGTTAGATCATTATAAGGTTGCTTAGTATGCGATTAGTCGCGCCTACGTCGTTGACCAAATCAGGGTAGCCGTGGGTAGTGTGGAGGAGTAGAATCCAAGGCTGTGCCAGTCGTTCTCCAACATGTTGTTGCTAGCTGTGGGCTGCTTAATTACAATGATTCAAAACAGTTGTAGATGTAACTCTAACTACCGCTTATTCGGAAACACGTTTCACACATCGCACGCTTAATAATAAACTGGCCTAATAAGGTTTAGGTCAAAATTGAGTTAAGTGAACAGAGAGTTTTGTTTTACCACCATCTATGATTCCATCTCGGAATTTTTGCGATATCACATTTCTAGACCAAGTTCTTGCTATATATGTCACTATCACTGTCATCGATTTCTGCATGGTCTATAATCAGACAGTGACAGCTGTCATAATACGTCAGGCGCTACCAAAATGAACGTATGGTTGTTTTATTTGAAAGTGGCCGATTAATAGTTTGGTTTGTTTATTGTCAAAGTTTTATTGAAATTTGTTATTCAACTGTCTCTAATCGATAAATATGTATTAAAAAGTTTATAGACGCAATACCAAAGATGGAGTCGCACTACAAGATGCAAACTTCAACGCGCGATTACATAGAAAGGGGTTAAAGCATCATACTCTTTTCAAAGCTTTTAAGGAAGCGCAAGAGAAATACCATAGGCCCGTTGGTAAATATTGCACATTTTACAGTGTTTTCACCAAACAATATAATATATCCTTTTCTGTCCACGGAAGGACCAATGCGACCTATATCTGCAATATGCATAAAGTTGCGGGTTCGATTTCCGCTGCGGTACAAATGTTTGTATGATCTGCAAATATTTGTCTCGGATCTGGATGTTTTCTATGTATTATAGGTATGAATTTACAAAAAAAGCATATAAGTAGTTTATCAGTCATGTAGTTCCCATAATACAAGCTCTGATAGTTTGGGGCTAGATGATGCTGTGTGAAAATGTCCAGCATTATTTATTTATTTATTATTTATTATATGCAAATGTTATCAAACTCCCAAGAAAACATTCTGTTCTATGGAAAATTTGAAGCTCATTTGGAAGAAAAGAAACTTAGACGTCAAGAAAAATACAATGATCGTTGCAAAATAGATGAAAAAATAAAGTGCTTGTATTTGACTTGCAAGCTGTTTTGCAGTCACCTAGAGGAGATACCTCTGCATTTTACTTAAAATCGAAGTTGAAAAGTTACGTTAAGAACTTCACGATCACTCTTTTAAACAAGAAAGTCAATGGTCAAATGTATTGTACACATTTGATCGCTATTTTTAGAATGAAATAGATGCTAAACGCGGGGCTAACGAAATAGGCTCCTGCTTACTAGATTATTTTGACCAGCTTTGATGTGAAGCGGGAGTTGGTGATGGTCTAAATTTAATTCTTTATTCTGACAACACTGGCGGAATAATAATACATTTATAGTGTCGCTTTTTTTATACGGTGAACCATCTTAATATAAATTCAATTACACATAAATTCCTAATAAAAGGTCATACTCGAAACAAGAGGGAAAATATTCACATCCTCATTGAAAAAGAAATAAAAAAGAACCTAAAATCAGGGCCGATATACTGCCCCCTTCAATATGTAGCTATAATTAAGAGTGCCAAAAAAACTAGCCAAAAGTTCTATGTGCACGAACTGATATATAACTCGTTTCTAGACTTGAAAAAACTAGAAGAAGATTGGGGATACAACTTTAACCAAACCTGAAGACGGAAATAGTGTAGTGAGGAATGATATAAAAATCATAAAGGTCATAAAACCTTTTTCCTTCCTTGGAAAAATGCTTACAAGGATAAAAGATTCGTAGAACTGTGTCTTAGAAATAAACGCAAAAAATGCTGTCTTTTACAGAGCTGGCAACAGTCAAAGCATACACAGGCAAGCAAGACCTCAGCGAAAACAAAAAGAAAGATCTTAGAGAGCTGATAGCAAAAAACTTGATCCCGAATTATTTATGCAGATTTTTATGATTCAATTCTGTAATGGAGTAATTATACTTACTGATTATTGACTGATAATCGCTAATTGAAAAAAGATCACTTAATTGATTAAATACAAAAATATTATGTGGTTTAATAGATGCTAAGTTTTGACCTTCATCATTACATAATATTAAGGCTTCCGTTATGTTGTAGAATTGATTTTATAGACAATTTTCAACAGATCTTACTACAAAGCAAATTTGTAATCATGTCGATATTTAAGTTAAAAAATGCTAGTTGATCTTCGTAACTAAGTATGTTTTGATTATTCTGTTAACTGAACAGGTATGTAACAAATATTGTACATATAAAATAGATCTCGTCCCTGATAAACATGTAAATAAATATGATTTAATAGATGCTTTAAGTAATAACATTGGTTTTGACAGTTATTATTTGAACTGAAATTTCTAGCTAGCATTCAGAGTATTTTTTCGAGTTGTTTTTAAAGATATTTAAGTTAAAATTGCGACCAAAATAAGAGCGTTCCTACTTATGTAAGTTTACATCTCATTAATTTTATAAAAAAAAACTAATTTTACTTTGGGTTTTCATTGTTTATACTTTAACAATACGAAATAAAAAGACATAAACTAGAAAAATGCTTCAATAATTTATCCATTACAGACATAAATCTTAATAAATGCAGTTCTATCTATAACTATTTAATCAAATGTAGACCCATAACAAAATAAGCGACAATATTAAGAACTGGCGTTCATTACCTTTAATTGTATATAGATCTAAATCGGAAGTTTTTTTTCAAGTACAAATTTATTTAAAAAGAAATAGTATTTTCTTAAAAAACACACTGCAGTACAAACAACTACTTCATCAACTATTCTTACAATACTATATTTAATTCATTACATGCTATATTATAAGATTTTTAAGCAACAATGTAAACAAAGTCACGATTGCTAAAACGTTTTTGCGATTTCCCAAAAACATGCTTTTTTGGGTTAGGCCAGTCTATTATTAAGCGTGCGACATGTATTGTGACATAATCGCTTTGTAGCTTTTATAATTTTTTTATCCAACCAACTTATCTCTAAGTCTTCGTTTGCTTCTATCTTCTTTGTTGCGTCGCCGTTTACTTCAGAATATGTTACAGAAAGCAAATATTGACACGCGACTCATTATCGCGCCGACCTCGATAAGGCTACATCTTTTAGAAAACTGGATCATACAAGTACCTAGTTCATTCTTTGCTCGTTCCCACGACACTGCTCTATGTTCAATGTTTATCTGTAGCGACGTGATCGTTCTGCTAATGAGATACAGTTTTTCTAAGTTCGTGAAAATAGCAGTAACATTGTATTTTTGTCATTATACTAAGCGTGCTATTGGAAGAGAAAGCGAATTATAAAATGCGTCAGTTATCAAATGCTACTAAAGAATTTTGCAATATCTAATTCAGCTGTCATTACTGACTGCCTTTTGAGCACGGCAATTCGGTACCTTATGCTGTCTCTCGCAAACATCGTTTTGCATACGTGAATATTCAGCTAGCTTGTAACGACTAGAAATATGACTGATTGAAGAATGGTGTTTAAACAAAAAGGTCGCCGTCTAAGCGTGGGAGCTGACAGCCCACGAGCGAAGGTGACTAGGTTGGGTGGACCTGCATAGTTTGATTGTGGCCCTCTACGCCTACGGGTTTGCTAGATGCTTGACAATGACGCTAAGTTAACCCACTGTTCTTTGTTCAGTTCAACTGAATAAATTGCTTCTTTACGTTACTAATGTGAAACATCTACGCTACATCCGGTAAAGAAAACGTACATGAGAAGCAATTGCAATGGTGCTTTGCTAGAAAATTAACAGTAATATGGAAATACAAATTATTTCAAACTGGACTTTTAGAAAACCGGCGGATGTCTTACCTTATCTTGCCCAAAGATGGAAAACCTTGGGTGTTACCTGACAGATATGATATATGCGTCAGGCAACATTGTGAAGGATGTGGCGGGGAGCGTTTTGTGTTATTTATTATATTACTTTTCTAAAAGCTCACAAAACTAAAGTAAATACTTTTACATTTATAAAAGCTCAAATAAAAAATGCGTTTTCTTCACTAATTCATCTAGCAAGTTCTAGGCAATCTGTGCCTAGTGTTTTAGTCTTACGTGGGTCAATACGTTTTCTCTCATTTTGATAAAAGATGAATTGAATTAGTCAAATTCGTCACCGACCAATGTGCATACAGGCTCATCAAACGCATTATTGGTTACAATCACAATGCCAGTTGTTAGTGGGAAACTTAATGCTGTGTGTGGATGGAAAACTGCCGACCTACATAGTAGATACAATGGACAAATAAATCTCCTTATTTAGACAAAGCGTAACATTTTATTGATTTGGATGCAGGCGAGGCGGTTTCAATAGGTTTGCATTGATATGCGAGTATTGTGGCTTGAGTTGAAAGATTTAAGTTCATGTCAACAGTACCTACCAATACACAATAAATTTTGATAATACTTACAACTTGAAAATACGGCTTATAACCACTGAATTCGTTGATTTTGCTGTTTCCTATCTAATTAAGTAGCTCTTCATTATAAGAATCGCCCGCGACCGCGTTCAACGGTTCAATATGATATCCATCCACTATACTTCAATTGATAATAGAACGTGCTCCTACAGTTGGTTGAAGATTATTATAATTATCATCATAACAGCAGACAGAAGTCCACAGCTGGACGCAAGCCTCCTAGGGGGAGTATTCCCGTTTGAGCACCAATTAATATATTAACGTGGTGCTCAAAGGGGAACAAAAAATAAAATTTGATTTTATTCCCCATTGAGCACCTACGGTGCGGCAGCTTCTATCGATAAAATCTGCAGTTTTATTGCAGAATGTTATCATTTAATAAAATAAATCATCATTAACATAAAAATTTAAAGTATAAAAGTTTACTCAACTTTAATTTTATCAATCACTAAATCAATTGTAGGCATAACACTAACAAAAGAAATCGGTGTTTTCTTATTATTAAGAGTAGATCATTTGAGAGGGCCGTAAATAGTAATAATAATAGTGATATTAATAATAATTACTTAGTTTCCTAAAATTTAATTGATAATAAAAGTTCTGCCAATTTTTATCAATATGTTTTATTATACACCCCATCACTAGAAGCTGTCGCACCGTAGATGCTCAATGCTCAATCAAATCAAATATGATTTTTTGTTCCCCTTTGAGCACCACGTTAAAATATTGATTGGTGCTCAAATGGGAATACCTTTGGTGCTAAATGCATAGGTGCTCAAACGGGAATACTTCTCCTAGGGTGCTAAGATAAAAGAAAAGGCTACCTCCATTTGCCGGATTCCCGCTACCTTTGCGATGTCATCGGTCCATCAGCTGAAGTGCCTTTAATGCTTTCGTCATCCGGTTCTTGGTCGCCATTCGAAAGCCTTTCTTCTCCAGTGTTTGTCAGTTCTGCGAACTATTTGGCTTGCCCATTGCCGCTTTAACTTGCTATTTCTACTTCAGAGCTATATCATTGCCACTTCAGCTATTTCGACGTTTTTAATTCTTCTACGGATTCCTGACTTTATAATTTTTTTCATTTATACAAAAATACAAATGTTTTATTGTATATTTATTTACCTACAAACTTATTAAATCAATTAACAGTAAGAGTCATCAACACGACATGATAGTGTAAGAGGCACATGCTTGTGATATGAACTTTCCTTTTCAATAAACGGCGTCTGTGCTAATTAATACAAAATAATGTGCAAATTAATGTGCATTCGTAAATGCTGAAAATTTTGTTTGTATTTTTCATTAAAATAAAATAACTATTCCATTGAATTAATACTGTATTTATAGTAGTTTACTAACTAACTTATGATACTTATGAACACCATTTGAAAGTTACAGATTAAGTACGAGTATTTGATAGCTAGAGAAATAATTTTACTATTAGCAAGTAAAGTAAACTCGTTCTTGCTTGATATTAGTTAGTACCGCTTATTAGTTTTTTTTATGTCACCGGTATTATTTTATTGTGTACCTTATCCAGTGACCACGATAACGTTGCACGACCTTCAAGCTACACACTTATCGTGATGCTTGCGCGGACGCACGCTGTTTGTCCTGTTAAATGTTGTTAACATCGACGACGATTTCCAGTTAAGCCTAAAAACTTATATTATTTATCAAGTAAAATTTAGATTTTTTGATGTAGAAACAGTACACCACCAATAGATATTTTCAGCAGAAGCTATAATAATAAAGAGATTAAGTTTGTTTATTTCTTTGCTTATTTGTAGGGGAAATGTATTTAACTAATTAGAAAGCTGTAAATCAAGTCGGAAAATAAGCGCTGCTTGGCTGCATTATCCGCGTGCGCTGACCAAATGGTTTGTTATACGTGAAAATAATGAACTAAGTACAGAAATATAGGTCATCTTAGATAGTCAGCGACACAATATATTTAGCTCTTGTATAATAACTAAGCCACAATAAGGTTTTATAATATGGTATTATATTCATGTTTATTTATTGTTCTCATGTGCACAGTTTAGTATAGATGTTAAAATAATACCTAGGTAGGCATATGAAGAAGGTTAGGGCACTGCAACTTTAAAAACAATGCGGACGAAGTCGCGGCGCATTCCAATAGTAGGAAATAAAGTGAAAAAACACTTAGCAGTAAAGTTCTAAGCCACTTCGTAATTTGTCCAAACTGGGCCAGTCTAGTTCTTCAACTTTCTATCGAAGCACGTCTGTGGCGCCCGTGTGACGACATCTGGAAACCAGTGGCAGTTTACGGCAAAAACAGCTAAATTACCCAACGAACAGCTTCCCATATTCAGGAGCATTGCTGTTCGAATGCTTAACCGCCTTAATGCGAAGAATTAGAATGATTACGCTAATGAGATTCATTTGAGACTATGACATCCACTTTTCGATGGGTAATCGTTTTTTCACACAGTCCCCCGATATTCGCTTTCTATAAACGATAGGTAAGGCGTTCCTAACAAGCAACACAAACATGTCGAAAGTGCCTCTGTTGCGCCACACGTGTGGGATGCGCAGGCGCTGCGCCGGTCGGCATCAGCTCTAGTGTGTGTAGAGTGTAGACGGCTAAAGGGTCCCATTCATTCTGCGTTAAGCAATTTCGTGAACGCGCAACGTTTACCGGTCCATTCATGCAATTGTGCAATGGATACTCGATTCCTACTGCTCAGTTTTGTCAATTACACATGAAATTATTGCTGAGCAAACAATTCCCTATCCACTGTCGTTTTAGTAGCACATAATTAGTAACTATATTGATATCACTGCTCAAACAACCCATTGATTTATAGATGCTATGGTTTAATTGAATGATTAAAATAATAACAAGATAAAAAAATACGGTTCGTGTACCGTACCGATCAAGTCTTGTTCTCGGTGAATAAAAAGGTCGCGATTCCGTGACTCATACTCCAGAATTCTTCTGCCTATGTCTTTACTTTACTATTCGATGTTGATAGATTGACATCATCTCGTTCTTGCGTGTTTATATCTTATATTTTTGTCACTCTCAAACTTGTCTAACACTTGTATTAGCTTATTTGCCCACGCGATGTCATCTGTTTTAATAACTTCTGCTCTACCATTTAGGTGCTCCAGATATACCATCTATCTTCACATCCTGCCTAAGCTTTTACTTATTTATTTTGTTTCATTCACTCTCATCACTTGTGCTCGTTGGTTAAGGACTTGGCCTTTCTCTAGAACTAGAACGTATCAAATTTTTGCAACTATGTATATTGGTGCACAAAATTTAATTCAAATTGGTTCAGCCGTTACGAAGATAAAGTAAAATACATACATCTTGACGATATCCAAGGATCTGTGGAATCAATAGGTAACATAAATAATGTGCTCGGGTACATACACTTCCCAAAAATAATTATTCTATGACTAATACATACCTACAATGACATAATCTAGGTACATATATTTTATTGTAATTAGTTTTTTTTAATACTATACTAAAGAGGTAAACAAACTTATGGTCAACCTCGTAAGCGGTTTCCGTGGCCTTGGACGCTCGCAATACCAGAGGTAGCACTCACGCGTTACCTCCCTGAGATATCAAGATCAAAGATCTCATGTGCTTGTAATTTCACCCGCAACCATACCCTTCAAACCGGAACAGAGAATGATTGAATAATTGAGAATATTACTGCTTGGCGATAGAAATAGGAACTTCCCCAGTCGAGCACTTTCTCAGAAGTTCTACTACTCTTAAACTTCTTACTCTTTAACTTTCTTGGTTCTCAATATTCATTGAAATCACGAATTAACGGTAAATATAATTGGATATAGGTATGTAGGTAGGCACCCACAGTTTTTCCTTACTATACTGATATTCTTGGGTTTAATCATTTGAACTACCTACCTATAATTAGATAAATAATTATTATACACTTAGAAACTGAATTGCCTATATCTCAAAATGCAAACCGGTGTATTTATCATAATAATTTTGCCTCTGCGTATGTTTGTTGTGGTTATATGTTCTGTTTATCATATTAATGATATAGTACAAGATTCAAGATGAGAAAATTATTTGTACCAAATGTCACTGAAGAGGTCAACTATGAATTGAGTACCTACCTAATTCATCATTTGCAGTCCTCGAAATGTTAATACCTTAACGTATGTCGTATCGACCCTACTTAATTCTAATTATGGATAATATATTACGTAACCATACCCTTGGATCATAATAAAAGCCCTGCTTACCAAATATTCGTCAATAATTTTGCTTACCTACTATTTATAAATTGAGATATAAATTGATAACTTCATTTTTTATAAATTGTAAAGGTAGGTACTGTTCAACTTTATAATTATAACTGAAAGTATGTACTCCTAGCTCAAATTATTAAAGTTATTAAAAGTAGGTACCTATTACATAAGACAAGTGAACTAGTAGGTAATATTTAATAGAAGGAACTGTATGTAGTCCGAATGTCTGGATCTGAGCCAATTTTATCTAATTGGGTCATTTATATCACAAAATTTCTGAAATACTTTCTGCGTGTTGGAGTTTACATTCCGGGGTATTAACGAAATTGAAAATAAAACATTGTAGGTGCCTAAATATACGTTAAAAATATAAAACTTATGTTTTTATTTTTCAAATAGTTTGGTTGGCAAAAATACTCTAGTTCTAATTCCACAGTATAAGGTATATAAATGGTACTTCCTGTAGGTACCTATTGGTATACTTAGCTTTCACTATATTGATCTCACAAAAAGTTTTATAGTTAACCTGTATCGTTCCACTGCTGGAAAAAGTTCTCAAAATTCGAAATCTAGTTCACTAACCTATAATTATTAAATTTTACTCCTTGCCCGCATGAAACAACATCGATCTTTCCTGCATTTCGTAGCAGTGCATGAACATACCTACTCCCCTATTTTAATTGGCTCCCTTATCATATCATTATTATGCTGGTGCTTGTTATAAGGGTTTATATTTTTTGGTATATCACAAACCTAGGTGTAGTCGACTGTGTTGTAACGCAGCCGACTATAATAATATATAAAAAAATCTCCTAAATGTTTGAAAAAAGAAAGAAAGATGATCATGCTCGACCTGTCCTGAAAGAGGACAAAAAATACGCATGCTGCCAGGGCGCAACTTCACAGATTTTTTTTAAACATTTTACTTGACTATAATACCTCTGTGGCGCAGTGGGCGAAAGTCCGCTTGAGACGCAGAAGGTTGCGGGTTCCATACCCGCCGCGGGACAAATGTCTGTATGATCTGCAAATATTTGTCTCGGGTCTGGGTATTTAAATGTATAATATGTTTTTATTTACAAAAAAATATGTATATAAGTAATATATCAGTCATTTAGTCCCCATGATACAAGCTCTACTTAGTTTGGGGCTAAATGACGCTATTTAAAAAACGACCAGCATTATTTATTTATTATTTATTTGCCTAATTAAGCCGGCTGCACCTGGGCAATCCAAATAAATTTAACATATTTATGTGTCCATTTTCATCTCACGTGTATGTAATAGTATTCGAAGACATTCGATCGAAGTCGTTTCAATTTGCTCCCGATCCGACTGCTTAGAACCTACCCCATTTTAATGAGCACTTAGGGTAAAACAAACAGGGGTTGAAATAAGTTATTAAAAAAAACATTTTTGTTTCTAGGCACAGCCTGCTAAATTAGATATATTCCAGAAAAAAGTGTTTAAAAATTAAGCTTAGCTTGCGCCCTGGCAGCATACGTTATTTTTATCCTCTTACACCCCAAGTATGAGTCCTGGTATTCGATTCATAGGGTTGACGAATATGAAATCGGTCTATAAATATAATCTTAAAAGAAAAATATCAAAAGCATGCCGGAACCCTGTAACGACTAAAACAGCCGCGTTCTGTATCTCATAAAGATAACGAAACATCCATGATGATATTTGTCATACTTTAAGTCTTGCAGTATATAGCTTTTAAGTTGAAAATCGCTTGATTTAATGGATCGAATAGACTCATTTCGAATTAATTGGTTATTTTTGATGACACAGAGTTAGATATTTTTATAACACATGCCCTCAATATTCGGAGAAGACGTATTCACACATGGGAAGGACACATTATAGACGGTTGAATTGTATTTTATCTTTGTACTTTCTGTTTCAGGTAAGAAATCGCAGCTAACCGGATTGTTGCTATATAACAATGCTTTGAGGTAAGCGGAGTAGTATTTATTCTTTGCTTCATTTATTTCAAACATACCCTCGTGATTCATAATGGTAAAACCATAAGTACTTTACGAATTTGAATGAATATCAAGTCATAGGGTTGAAAGTAATTTGTAAGCTAACGAAGGTTACTTAAATTCGTAATGATGTGTTATTCGCTTATGTTTTTTAACAACAGTTGCTGCATCGTCTGATCTGAATTATTCTCGTTGCTCAGCGCACGCAACAGGAATAAAGTCGGCACGAGTGTATGCTCATTAGGCCCCACAACAATGCAAGGCGGGGTTGCCAGAGCAATAAAAATTACAAGATGCTCAGGATGGGAGTGCCTAATGGTACGGCACATGTCTTCGGCCGATGGTCTTGCGATAAATTTTGGTCGAGTTTTAAGCTTTCTAGAAAAAGCCTTGTTGCGCATATTGTCTCATTAATTGTTTGGTTTAACGGTAGTTTAATGGGCATTTAGTTTGTCTGTGGCTTGCTTGAGGTTAAATGTCCAGATGTAAGTCTTTGCCTACCACATTATCATACCTAAACTATTTTGTAAATATTTTTAACATGGCAAATTCTTGTGATTTTCGAAGTAATTTTCATAAAAAAAATATTAAAATTAAAGCCTAGATTCTTCAGATCTTATTCCTAAAAATAATTTTAGTGTTTTTTTAGCTTACTCGCTGCCTTTTCTGTTTTGTCTACTTGTACAAAGTTCTGACTGTTTGCACTGTCAGATGTGTTTATGTATTTTACTCGTACTATTTCTGAAAATATCCTATATTAGAATCGTATACCTAACGGAAGGCGGATGATGTGACATGAATGAACCGTGCCGATGGTGGTGGCCAACTTTCAGGCGGACAGACGCGAGCCAATGACGCGAGGTTCCGCCTAGCTTCCGCCGCGCCCGCTCTGCTCACGCGTAAACAGTGCCAGATTCTCTGCACATCGCCCCTAATCAAATCGATACAGGGAAACAACACAATTTTAGTGACGTTTGTTAAACGCAATGATCCTGTTGACATGCATTTATTTTTCAACGAACTATTTATGAGTCAGATACATGAAAATTCAAATGAATGGAAATACGGCATAGCACTCATTAAATGGACATCAAATGGAAATGGCAAGGCATTTTGAAATTGTTCACTAAAAGAGCAAACAATTTATTTTCAGGTTATAGAACTCCACCCATACGTTGATTGAATTAGAGCTTCTTATGTTCTTACAGTGAAGTTCTGATTTCGCAGATGCAGTGTAATTATTTCGACCTTAAACAGTTTTCTCTTGCACAGATCGCGTTTCAAGTTACGCAACGTGAATGCGTCGGCGCAAATTTCGTCACCGCGGAAAGCGCGCTGGCCCATTAAATTGTTTTATTATGAACTCGACGCCATCTTGTGTATTTTTGGCTGAGGTTTAGGTGTTTATCTGGTTGGGACTCTGTCCAAAGTGTAATTAGTCGGTGTAACTATATTTTTCGGGACGTTTCTCAAGAAAAGCAAGTTTACGCAATCACGCTCACATAACTTGAAAACTAAATGCAACGTCTGTAATAACGAGTTATCTGTTTTCAGAAGCAGTCTTATTATTATTCTAGGGATATGTAAAGTTTACTATTTTTTTATAACCAGACAGAGGCAGCATTAGTAAACATGGTATGCCAGCAGACTACATTTTCTTCCTGTATAGAGTTGAATGACCGAACTTGTTTGTCATCTCACATTTTGTATTCTCGCATCTTCATGCGTTCTTCACATCACCTGTTTCATTTTTCACTATCGTAGTAGACGTTTGTTATTTTAGATTCTTAATTTCTAACTCTAATATTATGAATGAGTCGACCGCGAAGACCCTAAACCAGATGACACTGGACTCATCTGTCTAATTTCTGAATGGTTCAGAAATTAATTAAAACTCCAAATAAATTTCTCTTTGCTTCAAAACAAGATTAGCTTAATGATAGGTATCTGTTTGTTGCATCTTTCATTTGTGTTTGAAAATATTAATTTGTGTTCCATTTATATTTTTGATGTCAATACCATCATCGCCAATTAATTCGCTATTGTAACATTGTGCGCATGCAATTTTTTCGCAACAGATTCATGAGTCACATGAGGTTACCCACAGCGAAGGAATCGTACAAAATGATGTAATCAACAATTTGAACTATTGAAAATGAGGGTCGTAAACAGACCAGAATCCCTATTAGGCAATGCTTGAAGTGCCGTTGCAAGATAAATTAAACCCACTAGAGTACATATATGTCGTTCATTTCCAATTTTGTCCAGCTCTATTATGAAGTGTCAACGTTTGCGCCTTTCGTCTATAAAACGTTTGAATCAGATGTTTACTTGAAGATTCGAAAGTTATGCTTTCGCCATATTCAATTTGATTCGAATTTAGATGTTTACTGATCAGAAATATCACTATTTAGGTACTGAAAAGCACTCGGTGACAGCTTTAGCTGTTGGCCCATTTTGAAGACAACTGGCGCAACATAACTGTCGAAAAGGTTTAGTACAAAATTAAATAAATGTAGGTCCATAAACATATTGGATGGTAGAATTTACCTTTGCTTACGTAACCATCTTTACCATTATACAAATGCATAAATAATAATAAATAAATAAATACTACTATTGTTATAAAGATAGATACTTTACAATAAATTTATTAACAGTGTCGCCTTTAAATTACATTGATTAGCTCTATCTTACTAAACTATAAAATATCCCTGAAGCTTTTAGGGTTTTATCAAATTAAACACATTATTAAACATCATCAGATACCCACAAAATTATTGTATTTTTTTCTTGCATTCGAAACCGAGCCATCTCCCAAAACAATGATTTTATATTCGGCAGAGATGATAAATATTATATGTCTCTCTTATTTGTCTGACGTTAAGAGAAATCGAAGTATTTATTGTCTTCTCTTCTGAATCAAAAACGTCAAATTTAAGTTTCCGTCGAACTATTTGAGTTTTTAAAATAAAGTTGCGAAAAGCGGAATTAATCGTATTACAGATTTGTAGATCCCATCGTTCGGCATCGGCGTGGGAGACGTTAGGAACGTCGACCCCGTGTACTATAAATATACAACACGCGCCTTATCCACGCAGCGGAGCATCCCTGATATCCGATGTCTGGTACTAACTTCAGAATTTGGGGCAGTTGGTAGCTACCAATTATAAAAGCTGAACCGTTACATCTATATCAATAAAAATGGAATGCCGTTCGTTGGTAAGCGCATCACTTGAGAACGGCTGGACCGATTTGGCCATTAGGTTTTTATGGAAAGAAAAAAAAAAATTGTCCGGTATGTGTAAAAATATTGTTTCTTTCTACCATAAAAACTGTTCTTGGTTGTCGAATTGACGTTTCGTGTGGCACAACGTCCTGTCGGGTTAGCAATTTTTTAATAAATGTTTGACTGATGTTTACATGTGTAGAAAGGTACAGCGTACAACCGTTATAAAGTACATAAAATGATTCAGTAACAATTGTAGTTAGTAGAAAGCAGGACTCATAACAGATACTTGAGAGATACTCTCAAAGATAAGTTTCCTACAATATTTCCGTTATAAGCCGAATCTTCGACCGCGTAAAAATTCACCACGCGAATACGTCTCATTTCAAAGCTATATCTGAATCAAAAGGTCAATGCCATCTATAGATGGATGATAAGCAATTGAATCAGTTCCACTTGCAACGAATTAGTGTTCATTAATAAAATGGACGGTACGAACGACACGTCTGGCCATATTACTACTTCTATTATCAGGCATATCGTGTTGATCTGGTAAAGCAGCTGTTGAGAGTTAAGACGTCCTGCTTTATGTATGATATCATCAGTTTGATTCTTTACCTTATCTTCGACCTAGACAGTGTTCCGAGAATCATGAAAAAGTAACATGGTCAGTGAAATCATGACTGATCTCGCTCGACGCTGATGTGCTGGACTTGGGTCGTGAAACGGAATACGGTCGTCCCTGATAACTTTCCCGGTACTAGGTCAGTTTTGCACGGCTCGTTTAACGGTACAATCAGGTTGTTGCCGCCCGACACGTAACATTGTGATTGCAGTTTCGAAACTTCATCGTCGTCTGATTCGACACGATCATAGTAAATGTGAGCTTAAATCTCCGACATAAGATCCAAACGTGACTCTTGTTCATATTTGAGCCTTGAACTTGCTCTGAGTTTGCTTACATGCAAGTATTATTGAATGCATAGTGATCCTCATCTATGGTTTGCTATCGTGGCCTTTTCTTTTGAACTATTGCTGTAAAATTCCTGTTACCTACCTATCCTATTTATTTCGTTGGTAATTCAATAGTCACGTTTGAGCGTTACTTCATCTTTATATGCAATATATGTACATTTAAACGACGTTCGTCTAAAAATTATGTTTAGTATTTCTAACATGATATTTAGAGCTCCCGGTATTAATGTTATGTAGTACCCAATTATTATACCATTTGAAATCAGAATTATCAGGTTAGTTATTAGAATCTGATCAGTTTTAGTTTTGATTTTTTTAGTTAGATACGCTTTGTAGCTTGTTAACGACAATCCTTGTAGTTATCAATTTGTTTCGATGTTGAGTTTGCATTCTGCGCGACATGAACATGGCTCGTTACTATTTATTTTACTTTTTTTAAATCAAAATTACAAACCTTATGATCAACATGTTCTATGTGTCAAGATCGTGATCCTTTTTTGCTTGTCTCTTAGATATGACATCATTTTCCGGACGTTAAAAAGATTAGTAATAATGTAAACAAATTTAGAGTACCTAGTATTATAATCTGTTGGTTCGAACCTGGTAATTCTTTAAATAGCTATTTAATAAGATGATATCTAATCATAAAAATATTTTAATAGTAAAAAAATAAGTTTAAGTTATTGTTAAATCCAGATCACACATAATTGTAGAAATTTAAGCAAATTGAAGAAAAAATTTATGTTTAATTATTATTGGTATTATTTAAAACTATATCAGCAGGTAACTAACTTGATAACTTACACGATCCTTTAACTCATAACTTAAATTATCAATTGTACGAACAAGTTTAAAATGTTAAAGAGGTTTAGGTTGTAGCTGTGCTACGGCTGCCCTCAGCCCCGTATGTCTCAATAATATGCAGAACCACAATAAAAATATGTAACGGGAGGGTGCTATGCTAATGTCCATAACCTTACCTGCTAGCAGGTTCGCTTTTGTTAGTAAGGGTTCCCTATCGTTTCTATCTCTATTCTTTGGGTGACGTCATAATGCGCCCATGAAGCGCCGCACACATGAGGTAATCTCCCAAACGTCCTTACAAAAAACTGTTTGATTTTTTACTTAATCCTATTCGCACTACGGAACTTTATTACTCATCCAATTCTTAATATTCATTCTGCATTTTGTGAAAAGGGTTTTAATTATTAATTAACGCTCTATTATACGTGTAGCTGATGCTCAATATAGCTGTAGATACCTAAAGTAAAATTATGATTTAAAGTTGGTGTGATCAGGAACTTCTCAGGAGGAATTAAACAGAAATCAAAAGGCCACAAACTAATACTATAATTAATTAATTTGAAATATACATTATAAATAAGGTCACAATGCAATTGTGACCTTATTTGTGACCAATTGTGGCTCTTTGCGAGAATATAACGCTTGTCTTGACCTAAAATAAGTTGTGAGAATTTATTTAGGTACAAATCTCATTTGTATACAAACCTACCTATTTATGTTAAGTATTTGTAAAGTTAATTAAAACCACTCCATAAGCTTTATATGCTTTCGAATTTTGTAAATGCATAACATTAATATAAATAATTATAATTAATAAATAATGCTGGACATTTTCATACAGCATCATCTAGCCCCAAAGTAAGCAAAGCATGTGTTACGAGAACTACATGACTGATATACTACTGATATACATATTGATAATACATATTATACACAGAAAACGCCCAGATCTTCAACAGCAGCTTCTGCAAATATCATTTTAGTAACAGATACGAATACATCAGTGTTTTCATCTACAGAATACAGACGTACTATACTTACTTTACGAGTACCTTCTATTCTGTGTTTCCCAACAGTTTCAAGTGTATTTTGTACAGTTAGTGGCTAAACAATTAGCGTTAACACAATAGTGGCTTCAACACATAGACAAAAGGATGACAACTTGTTCCTTTTTTTCCTTTTTGTCCGTCTCACCTGATGCGCGTTCTTTACAAGCGTTTCTCTAGTTTCCTGCCGTTGTTTTAGATTCACCTAATACATTACGATTGTGAATGCTGGATGTTCAATTGAGAAAATGGATGAAAACGTAATTTTCCATTTCATCAACTAGTAATACAATATAATATGAATGGTATGGTTACTGATATATTATACAGTTTAGTTGAATGATTCCTATTTCTATTCTAATTAAATTTCGTAACAATCAAATAACTGTTCAGTTTCTATTGCGGTTAAAGCGCAAGTACTGTGCGGTGCACAAACGGCCCTTCATTTTAGAACATTGTCAAACAATATTTAACCTAAACAACTACGTTTAAGAACCTATTATAATCTGAAGCAGTTCACAGTGAGTACTGTTGTATGGCTTGCACCGACATTGAATCCAATTGCTCTGGTAATAAAATCTATTATTAGGATTCGATTGTTTATAGCATCTCATATGTATGTCGGCAGTCGGAGTGGTTGCAGACGTCTCATGTTTCAGATGCGTGGTAGGTGTTAGTGTTAATGATCAACCGCTCTTTGTACAAGGCGGCTGCAATTAGGTTAAAACTTTCATTTCCCGTTTATATTCGACCTTTTTTAAGAATTGTCTAATAAGGCGCCTGCCCGTGCTTGCATAAAGCTTACTAAAAGCATTTCATCTCCCTCGCAGACAGGATTATTCGCATACCTGACATGCCTTTGCCTAGTATGTACAGCTTGTTTAGTTTGTTTAAATCGTGTCGACAAAAGTAATTTCGTGACAAGCTCTATGCTGGTTTTAAGGTTAGGTTCACTAGTTGTGCTTGTGAATTACTTGCCTACTTAACGATCCACGTTTCAAACTCTTTACAATATTTACTCATAGATTACATTTTAAATAACGGTTGTAGTCTCTTACCGCTAACTTTGTAAGTACATATTGGTATTGTGTTTATGCGGTGACAATAAACGACCTTGTTTTATTAGAGCTATTGATACTATTATAATTGTCGACTGAAGTACCAAATACGAGTAGATCTTTTAACGGAACTTGATTTTACTCTCGTATTGTGTGGCCAAACAAACTATGTACCAAGTCTATAGAGTCACAACTACTATATTGAGGAGAACCTTCCTAACAATGCGTTAATATCTAAGGGCATTAATAATATTGACACGTCTGTCGATTAAATCTCTCGTCAATAATAGGTATTTCGTTCTCGGCATTGTATTTCATGGCATTTGCTCGTTCCAATCTTGATTCTGTGTCAAAAACATAATCTGCAGTATTCTCATCGAGATACATGTATTTATACCCTACGTAGTTTGACATAGGTACAAAATTACAAATACAATGGTCCATAGCTTCTATGAAATACGGTCTGTTGCGGTGATACTCATCAGATATTACCCACTTCTATAATATATGAACGCTATAGGTATACGTTTCAGTTCATCGCTCAATTAACAATGTCATCCGTAATTGGATTTAAATTAATGTTTTACCGGCACCGAGTAATTTTCATAAATAACACTACATAATGTAACTCTCTGTTATAAACTGCAAAGTTAATCGGTTTTAAAATAACCGTCTAATATTTCTGAAATATTGCTAAGTGACTAGGTTACGTACTACCGTGATAACTGCAGTGCGTTTTGTCACAGTCATTTTTATTGGTAAAAGATTGAATTTTACAGGTCTCGGCAAAGGAAGATGCTTACCTAAATTTTGTTGATTTCAAATACATTAGCAATATTACACACAATACATTGATACGGAGCTAGCTCTACTAGCTACTGTTTGATTACTTTCAAGAATTTGAATTTAACTCGATCGAGTTAATATTGCCGTACCTATGTTATATTATTATCTAATGAATTTCTCGTCTTTTAAATAAGCTTTCTACAGTTACTGCTTTTAAACTGTTTGCCTGTACCTACTGGCTTTGTACCCGTTTGCTGTGTAAATAGTCCTTGGTACTTAACGTTTACTTAAGCATTAAGTTTGAAATTAACGTGTGTGTACTTGTTTTTAGCTCTTGATCTTGTTTATTTGTCTTATGTAAGTTGTAATTTTACTTTACGAGTAGAGTCAATATCCAAAAAAATATAATGAAATATGTAACATTTAATATCTTAATAGTATATCTTAATACTTTCGATTTGGTAAAAAAAATATTGTCTTGACGACTGTGTTTATTTGGTTTTCAAAATTAACACTTTCAAAATCCACACTTAAGGGAAATCACGAAATCGGCGGGACCTCGGGGATCGTTTAGCGGGATGTCGCAGAGTCGAGTCCCGTGGGATGAAATTTTGGGATATTATAAAATCTTGTGACTGTGTTTGTGTTTTATTTTATCAATCGGTTAATTAGCCTGTAGTACGTGTGTTGTTATAACTAGGTACCTTTATTCAGCATCTTTTAATATTACCGTATAAGGGCAGGGGACGGGTTCTCTATATGCCTCCTACACAGCGCTGTTCAAATGTCCATATTCGTCTCTGGGCGTTCTGACTAACGCAGTCGGCGAATCGGCTACCTTTGTTAGATCTGATCTGACTGAGGTTTGGTAGACGTAGGCGGCCAATTCACCTTCGATATCGAGATTATCTTGTCCCATGTAGGTGGTAGGTGCCCCTTAATGCTGAGAACACTTGGGAAGTGGTCGTTATGTTACGCTTTGGTTTCGTAATTATTGTTCATATGCCGTGTAGGATGCATTGTGTAATGGTCGTGCATTTTTATCTATAAGTCATATATTCTACCTCTTCGGCGCAGTGGGCGAAAGCCCGCCTGATACGGGTTCGATTCTCGCCGCGGGAAAATTGTATGATCTGTTTAGTAGATATGCAATTTTTTTATAAAATAAAGGAGATAATATATCAGCCATGTAGTTCCTATATCACAAGCTCTGCTTAGTTTAGTGCTAGATGATGATAATGTGTGAAAATTTCCAGCATTATTTACTTTTTATCAAAACTGTTACTTATAGGTAGGTACCTATGTCTAAGACTCCAAATGGTAATTTAATAAAAAATATTTCTTTTCCATTAAAAATATGCATTATTAGTTAAGTATTAGTAAAAAAACCTCTCAAACAAATATGTAAAAATAAGAATTATAGGATGAATAACCTCCAGTCCGCAAAAGTGGTTTATACAAACAGCAACAAACATTAACCAAAATGTTATCTATTTCAAAATAATTAATGGAATTACGATGAACCACCAGACCTCAAACCTTTCATTTGGATACACCGCTATAGCAACCTTTAGGATTTGTCTTGAGTAACAACAGTAATGGATACTCTACGAACAGACTGAAGTGTTAGGCTCAAACCAGCTGTAGCTATTTTAATTACGGTTAGTTTATTTTTGGTCTAAGTAGATACTTGAACATTTTATGTACGTGTGTACATCTTTGATAGTCACATTAGCCCCGCATTTACTAGGTATTGAAGAATCATATCTATTTATAAGTACATGACATAATTTTACGAATGGATCGTTTAGATTCTATCAATCACTGACTCGTCTCTATATTTCCCAGTAAAACGCCTACAAAGATTCTTCTGCCTACAAAGATGCGAGTTTATCAACACTAATTCAACTTATTAGAGTAACAACTCACATATACACCAAATATATAAAATTATATAACAGTTGAGCTATCGAAAGACCGTCGTAGACGATCGACTGATTCAGATCACTACCCCACAGAAGCGTCCCAAAAACGCTGGATATATAACCCTACTGACTGGCAACATTAATATGTTCATTCAGATAAGAGCCATATCTCAGGGTTACGCGTCGCTTCGACCAGACGCCTTTAACAATTTAACCCTCGAGGATAGGAACCCAGATTTTTTGCAATCAGTTTATGACTTGGACGTTTGTTTGATTATCGGTTCAATTCACTAGGGGGCGCTGCAATCGATGATGAAAATACTCGTCAAGGGTTTTTAAAGGTTGTTAAAATTTACTCGATTACGCGGACGGTTCCGGTTCCTCTTGGTCTCAACCTCTAAAGGCTCGAACCATATTTTAGCCTCAAGAGGCTGATTTGGCCGAGGTTTCATGATATCTGATGTCCCCGATAAATAAGATGGCGTTATGGTAATCTGCACTACGCTATGTCATGCGTAATACATTCTGAGTATCTTACTAGTTTACCTTTTCACATGATTAAAATATTGTGCTCCCTAAAATATTATTTTGTTCTTATGCATTTTATTTGAAGGTACTGATGTAGTGTAAACGGCAGATGTAATTGAAGACGATAATGTAATTGCGAGTTTCTCGCTGAGATATGACTAATTTTCAAAAAGAATCAGACCTTTGAACTTTTATAATAAAGTGGACAATAGAGAATCAATTATTGGGCGCTATGACACGATGGGTGGTCCATGTTCCTTTGCCCTTTATTCAATAAAAACATACCTTTGGTGTACCTGTCAAGAAAACTGACGTCTTGCCACTGTCAGAACACAACCTACTATAGCCGGCAGTTTAGTTTGTAACAGATCCGGCCTTTTGCTGTCGATATCGAATTTAATAATTGAATAATATTAAATATCCTGCTAACATAATACAAGTTCATATTTTTATTGGGCCTTCTTTCTTATCTCGATTTATACTTTATTTATTTATCGTATTTTAACTGTTTAACCAGTACGAAATTTTGCCAGTTCTTCGTTTGTCGAAAAATGCAACATGATTGCAGTCATAAGCATGAATCTTTTTTATCGAGTTTCTATAAAAAAAAAAGAACTTATAAACTCTGCTAAAATAAACACACTTGTACTTGAACAATGTAACTGCCATACCCTTCAGAATCCATCACATCTAGTCATCGTAACTGAAAATATATAATTAAATTACTTCAACGGACTTGACGTTTACTTTTACTTTTCTTGACGTTCCGTGTAATTTTGACTTCTCATGATGTAAGCTTCGTAATGGACGGGTAACAGCATTACCGCATTATCATAATTCCAATTTGTACCTAGACGAGACAATTTAACCATACCTTTTTAGGAACTAACTAAAATGTTTCATTTAAAAATGAATATATAAGAAACTGCATCATAAACACGTGGCTATCGTATTATCAAAAAATAATCGCTCAGATGTCAAACTGTTGAAATTGGTAGAGTTTTTTAAAGCTCGATGACTTGATATTGTGAATCAAATCGTTTCGGATATGAAATTATGCCTATCGTTTTTCAGTATGTATTTTTATGCATAACATTAATCTGCACACAAAATTAACTCGAAGCAAGTGTTTAGGTGAATTATATCAACTATTGGGACTTGGCCAAAGCCTGCCTGTATCCCCTGTTACGTATCGGCCAAAATAAATAATGTTTTATATGCGTCCAGTCACATCCAATTGGTTTACTGTAGACATGATGATGTACTTGCAATTGAACCGATCATGTCCATAAAAAATATTAAGTATCGCTATAATTGTAGGCATTTTCTTAGTTATTTCAATTATATTATTGATTTATATTTTAACTAAGGAATATATCATATCGGATACATTTTTCTTCTTACAAATAAAAATTACTTAATCAATAGATTTGATTTTGAACTTTGTACCAACCTGTTTAAACTAAACATCAGTGGTGATCGCTAGCTTGAAAAAAATTATGGAGTGCCACATCAAGTGTCTTAGGGCCCGGTCAAACTGGCCCGGTGGCGGTGGCGATAAATACATTCACGCGAATTTTGATAACAATGTTCGTTTTATCGCCACCGCGTCAGTTTGACCGGGCCCATAAAACTAAAAATATGTTATAAATACTTAACTTTCCTCGTGAAAGAATCATTAGTATAGTAAATTTTGTGCATCCGCCATTATTGTGACGAAATTCCAACAATACTTTGGAAGCGTCGACAGATGCTTCGTCAGAAACAAAGTGATTAACTGAAACATTTTTCTCTTCAGGTTTTATTGCACTGTTCTATGTTCAAGAACGAGTGGTGTTCGAAATGTGTGCCAAAAGATTCGTCCGCGTTTGCTTCGACACTTGCGAAGGGACAGCTATTTCCAACTATCATCCATGCTTGAGCTAACAGGCCGTTATGTGAAATGTTGAAAAGAAAATCTTGGTAGAAAATTTATTTTGGATGCTTTCCGCGATCATGTTTTTCGTAGTCTCAAATACTTGTGTTGTTTTGTATGATGCTTAGCATGATATTAACATGTCTCTTTCAAGTAGTGCCAGTGATAGTGTAGATCTCTAGCTCCATCTAATCTCCATTGCCATCGAAACAGTCTTTGACTAGTTTTCGTTCAAACCCTATCTTTATAATTATTTAGTTTAAAACAAACAAACTAACACGACTGTATTCCCCAAGATGACAATCCTCAGATACGTAGTCATTCGTCAATTTTACCAAGTCAGAGGCATGACCAAACATATATTTGGCTCATGTCCGTCCGCGTTTAGCATTCTACGTGACAGGTTGCAATCCCATCGCAGCTTATTACGTTACCCTTCGTTAAATCAATATATTTACAAAATGCGTTTACATTCAAACCTATTCAAAGCAAAAGTCCATGACTTTTGTTATACGAAGTGTGGATTTTGATAACTCGAGGGTAATGTTATTGTTTACCACAGCTATTTTATTTTTCTCGGGTTTACGTTCATATGTAAGATTTGAAAATAAATACATTTTTCAAAGTTTGTCAATTTTGAAGTGACTTAACACTCGATTCATCGCGTAATTGGCCAACGCATTGCCAATTAGAAGCTTTTCAGTTTTGTTTGGAACATATCTTATAATAGTGTTTTACACATATTTTTGTATTTTCAGGTCAATGTAGTTTTGATCCAATAATATAAAATCAATAAAAAGATAAGCAAATAAAAAAAAAACTGCTATGACAACATACTCCAGCCTTAGCGCAATTTGATTACACCTACCAGTAATTACAATAATCCTATTGAATTTACTTTAATCATCTTGTATTTGCAATTGTTAAGTAAAAACCTTGAACAAAGCATCTATGAGCTTAAAAACAATTGATGCGGTAATAAAAATCATGCTTTGTGTCCCATCCACCTTTGCTATGTTTCTTCGGTGAATCGTAAATCTATCGCGTAGGTGTTCTAATCAATAAACATTAAGTGAGACACACAATACATTCATCAAAGCAAATCTGACGGATGGCTTGACTGTAGGCGTTACTTTGTCTATATATTATGAGCTGCTGGACTGACAGGCTTGTTAGTGAGCCAATTGGTGTTACATATGAAACTAATTGTTAAACATTTAATTAACATTCATAGTTTGCACTCAAACTGTTTTTTCATACCTGCATTGATAAACAGATTCAGCATTGGTGGCATCGAGTCGCTTATCGGTGTTAAAGGGCCCATGTTATAGGATCCCATTGAATGTAAGTCCTGCCTGACCCAGTTTTTATGGATTGATAACATTAAATGTAAACCGAAGCTCAGTTTGTCCAAACTTTAATGTCTATATGTTACTCATAAATTAAAATTAAAGATGCTAACGTATCCATAAAATTTTGTTAGTTATATATCTTCCTGCTGACACAATTTTTGCGTGACATTAAACAGGTACACCGGAGGCAATAAACTTTCTATTGAACGGTCATAATGGCAGCACATTAATGTCTCAAACTGAGATGCGACACATTGAAATATCAGCTTGGTATTTGTTGTTTGCTACAAAGTTACGTAATATTTTAATGTGTCACGATTGGCACCAATGGATGTACGACAGTTATAGGAAACTCCAATTTCCCTGCACTAAATCCACTATATATTTACGAACCGGTCTCACAAATAAACCGTGAAAAATAAATATTTGACTTTAAATCTGCGAAAATCTCTGGTTTACTACATAGATTTTATGACCAATAAAATAACAGTCAACTGCGGATAGTGTTCGAAGAATAAATAGTGCTCGTATTGATAGAACGTGGCTTGCATTCTAGAAGCTGAGTACGAAGTAGAAAAACAGCTTATTTATGGTTCTTAAAATTTGACACATTTACGTGTCCCTAGTCCCAACCAGTTATGTTGTTTACGCAATAATTCTCAGGAACGGGATCATAAACTGCACAAAACTTGTTTATAGAATAATACCTCACTAAATTTTCCCGAGCGTAACGAAGATGCAAATCTATTTTCTGTGTCATGTCATGAGCTTACTACATGAGGTATGTAATGGACCTACGGAACCTCGCCATTATTCCAAGCTTGTTCTCGTGTGTAACGTAAATGTACCCACTTAAAATGCCGTTAACTTTTGTGAAACTGGGCATGAAAGATGCTTCTCGCATACAGGTTATCAAGACACAATAATATTTTAGCCCTTTACAGTTTTTTAAAAAACCCCGATGTAAAATTCTAATGAAGCACTAAAATCTAATAGTTCAAAAAATCAACGCTTTATTGTCACTAACGTTTATCTTACTTGTTTGTTATGTATGTGTATAAACTAGAAACATAAAAGTGCATTTTTGTTATGTTTGACATAATAGTTAATAGCTAAAATTATCTCTTTTGTTCATCGTAGAATCTCCACCTCCAGAAATATGTGCTTTCATCGAACATGAAGTTCTGTTTGGATGAGTCTTTTCATATGTGTTAGCATTCCTACAGTTAATAGAAAATTTTGACCATGATTCGATTGCGGCAAACAACACTATATTCTTAATTGTCGACACCACTGACATTTGTAACTGGTTTCAAATAATCGTTTTTCGTAATCACCAATATCCGTTTCTATTCCAATTGAGCAGTTATCGTTTGTATTTTACTTTACTACTTGTTTATTCCAAATTTTTGATTCATTCACTTTCAGTGTATTGTTTTAATTGTTAAATTGTATAATAGTAGACGATTCACTGTCATTGATTTCGTCACGTTATTCTTAGAATTATTTGTGTCATCTCATCCCACGGTCCTTAATGATCATTGGTCTTACTCATTCCAGTAATTTGCATAGTAAGTAAAGAAAATGTATTTCCTCGAAAGTTGTAAGGCTTCTGGTAAGATAAATATAAGCGTTTAATATTTTCTGCTGCAAAAACATTTTACAGTTTCTTGCATAATTCATGGAGCGGACTTTGCATCAGTAGTAGTCTGGCACTTGACATCAAAGACAGGAAGTATAATATTATTTCTGTCTTGTTAAATAAATAAACGGCTGAATACCTTCACCAATTGCAGTGTCATCACGAAACTTATGCAATTTGAATATGGCAGATTTTATGAATGGCACGACACCGAGGGCTATTAAATGTTTTTCTTAATTGCTTGTCTCGTGTAAAAATGTATTCGAAATGGTCTTTTATGGCACCAATGTTAAAATTAATAAATCAATCAGTGTTGAAATATGACTATATAGTTTAATATAGATCAAGCATATCTAGGTGTTTTTTAGATTCAATCTGAACTTTTCAATCTGGTGTTCGTTCTTTCAAACAACATTCATCCTCCCTTCTCCTATGTCTGCTTACTACGCTTCTTGAAAATTCATGCTGAAATTCACTCCTACTCTATCCGTCAAGGAATCAAATAAATAAAGCTTTGTTACAAGTTCTTACCTTGTTACATTAACGCTGATCTCATTGGTTTCCTTATGATTGGTTAGGCAATGACTGATTACAAATTGTCTCTTGTCTCCAACACAATGCTGCAATTGTTCCTCTAGACCGGAAATGTGTGCACTTAGTTCCCTGCGTCAATTATCTTCATTTGGGTGGCATTCGTCTTAAGCAGGCCCATCAATTTGACCAGCGGAAGCGAAGCTAAAATCTTGATTAAAATTTTAAACTACGAACATAGGTTCACCCGGCGTTAAATAATAAATAAATAATGCTAGACATTTTTCACAAACGATCATCTAGCCCCAAAAAGCAGAGCTTGGATTATGGGAACTATGTCTGATTATACTTTTTTGTAAATACATATATAATTATTATACATAGAAAACACTCAGACCCGAGACAAATATTTGTAGATCAAGAAACAATCAACCTATTAAACAAACAAATTATACGGGCTTCCTTACGTCGCGGGTCATAACTGTAGTCAGTCATATAAATGTATCTTATGACAATGCTACCTCGCATCATACAAAAAATAGAGAAAGATAGATTCTTAACGATGTTGTACGAGACCACACGTACGTCCATCCATGGTGGACCCGATCCCAATAGTCATTCAAGAAGTCAATTCACCTTGATGATTGAATCTTAGGAAAACGTTACTGAAGTATTTCCTGGCGATTCGTGATACAACTATTACCAGTTGCTCCCACTAGTTGCATGAAAATTAAATTAATAAAAACCTAACACATCACATCTGAGTCATGACCCCATGCACATACACTAGGATTCCCTGTGTCGTGCATTTCAGGAACTACAAGTACCACGATACCACAACACCCAGACCCTAATTCGGAATACCTACTGGTTTGCGTGATCGAGGTTCTCGTATACCTGGGTGGGGCACTTTGTATAGTCAGCGACAAAGATCGATAAAAGTTCTTAAATGCTTCTTTTCTTCAGATTTAACATGGAATTTTTAACGTTACATTGCAAATATTTAAGAGCCAAAAGGATCTGTAAATGTAGCCCAATATTTGGAAATAAAGTCTACGGGTCTCATAACGAAAGGTGGCTAGTCTCGTGGACTAAAATAGCGGACTAAATTTTTATTAAAATAGCCAATAAATAACTGCTTAAAGATAAATCGGGCAATCAACTTGTACAGTTTACAGTTACAGTTTATTTATATAATTACTTAACCTTTTTTTGAGAACCTTTTTTCGTTTGGTAGCCGGTATTAATTTACATATTTTTTTAAAAGTGTGACGTGTATTTACGTTGAATGGGAACTTTTTTAACCGCGGCTTTTTTTAATATAAAAATTCTAGGCTTTAATAATAAAATTGATCTTTTAGTAAATTAATTTGAGAATGACTGGAGTGATAAAATACATAAATAAACACTATAAATTAGCTTTGCAATAAAATAGTTTTTCGATGACATATATTAAAACATTGGTTTATGGTAACTGACGGAAAACGAGTTCAACTCAACTTTAGACAATCTTTTGTATTAAGACCTTATACGAGTTCAAGTTATATTTGAGTAGTAAACACCGGATTGACAAGTATGCGTTTGTCGTTGACTGTACAAGTCAGACGATAGCAAACTAACCGTGGCGCTGGATTCACGCAACGCCGCATTCCGTGAGAGTATTCCCGTTGAACCCACATTGTTCTGCACTTACCCTCATTTATAGTACTCATTCAGGCTATAAATTGATCCTAAAAAACAGGATCATTAAAGTTAAGCAAAGCTCGCTCTACAGTGCACTTTATCCACTAGTACTTATCGTCTTATTTTGCTTTACTCGCATAACAACTATTACTCATTGACAATGTGGGCATTTATTTTCGAGGACGACAGTAAAGAGCACAAAATATTCAATTTACTTATGTAAAACTAGCCTTTGCCCAGGGCTACGCCCGCATGGTACCCGGATAAAAAGTAGCCTTATGATAAACGTAGTTTATTTTAGTTCACAAATTTCATCCTGGGGGCTAGACAAATACCTCACGTTTACTTTTCCTTTCACGCTAACGCAATTTTTTCAAGGTAAAATTTGGCAGCTGTCACGTGACATTTCCGCAGCTAATGTCATTCCCATACAAATTCAATCTTTCCGCAGGCGTTAACGTCAACAGAAAGTGGTATTTGTCTAGACCCCAGTTCGATTCTGCCGTTACGGAGATATTAAGCAACAAACCATTCAAACTTTCGCACCTAGAAGATCCTATCCTGCTTATTATACTAGATAAGAAAGTGTTTCTAATTTATATTTAAACTGAGTTTATATTTCTGCTCCAATTGTCATCGTCGCGTAATGAATGCATCACCTTGTAATTTTCCGTTTAGACGCCGACCATTCGTTACCACGTTCATTGCAGTGTCGTGCAATTTTGAAATATCGGTTATCATCATGGTGTTGAAAGAAGGTAATTATCTCCACTGACTGACTCTAAAAATAAAAGTACTTTTTATGATTTCTATAAGGTACTATGTTTGCACTTGTGGCCTTCTGTGTGAGAGGAACAAAAAGTTATTATACAGTAGCCTCTGCCCACATACTATAAAAAGTATAGAGCCTTTTCCATTCTCGACATGGAAAAGGCCTTCGACCGGGTCTGGCACACGGGGCTCATCTACAAGCTCGCCACCTCACCAACACCGCGGAAGGTAGTGAAGGTGATAGCCTCATTCTTGGTAGGTCGAAGCTTCAGAATAAGTGTGGAGCAAATGGCCTCTACCGCACTCCACATAGAAACCGGAGTACCCCAAGGCCGCTGCCTGTCCCCAGTCTGCTACTCACTCTACACTGATTATATCCCAAGAACAGAGGACGCACTCTTAGCCCTGTACGCCGATGATGCTGCATATATATCGACGTCCTTCAAATTGCCTCATGCCGCCACGAAAATGCAGGGGATGCTGAATGAGCTCCCACCCTGGCTGTCCAAATGGCGACTGTTTGTCAACGTGGGGAAGACACAGGCAGTCGCCTTTTCCAGGAAGCACAACCTGCCCACCGAGCTTACCCTGCAAGGCCAAACCAGAAGCTGGTCCGGCACGGCCAAATATTTAGGTGTTACCATCGATCGCTACCTCACAATGGCTGAACACGCAAAGATTGCAAGGGGCTCAGCCCTCGCAGCCAGAGCCATACTGAAGTCAGTTCTACAAGCGAGTCGCCCAATGCGTATGAAGATCGGACTATACAAGACGTACGTCCGACCACGTGTCGCATACGCCGCCCCGGCATGGTACGCTCTGCAGAGAGCCACAGAAAGATACTGCGCAGCCAACAGAGCCAATGCCTCCGTACAATCGTGAACGCCCCACGGTACGTACGGAACGCCACTATCCAGCGCGACCTGAAGCTAGAATCCCTGGACCAATTTATCGGCCGCCTTGCCAAAAACATGTTCGCCAGGACGTCGGAGTCCAGCTACTCGCACCTGCGAATGCTTGCGCCGACGTACGAGCGGACCGCCAGTGGCAAGGCCTACCCTCGGGAACTGGTCGTGGACAGCGACCAGGAGGGAGGAACACAGGACCATACGTGAACACAGGACCAGGACCATACGGGGTTGTGAAGAGAAAACCCCGTTGCCTATGAAAAGTAGTCTGTGTTATTATAGGTCACTAACTATAATTGTTCCTCATCCAAATTGGTCCAGCCGCCGTTCCGGAGAATATTAACAACAAACATCAAAACTTTCATAGTTATAATAAGATACATAGGCATCCTACTACAAAAAGCAAGCCAATCAATCAAAAATATATTTACTGTTAGACATTGTTGTAGTTACTGTACCAATGTTATCATTTGTGAAGTGATCTGTGTCACATAAATCTTCGTATAAGGTTCCGAAAGTCAATTGACGTTGCTTTCATTGAAAAGTTTTGGACCCTCCTATACCTACGTCAACAAATTAAAACAAATAAATAAATATACAACAAAAGTACAAGTAAAGTAGAATTTGTCTTTCAAGAACAAGACAAATTCAACTGAATGAATGAATGAAAATACTTTATTGTACACCATAAGAAAAATAGATATAACTAAAAAAAACCCTTATAGTACAATAGGCGGTCTTATCGCTTAGAAGCGATCTCTTTCAGACAACCTTTGTATGGAGAGGAGTTAATGATAATATTGATATTGATAATATTATCACATTATTTTATATTGAATATTGATTTTAAACTATGAAACTCATAAAATCGTCTTGAAATATCCAGTTTTTAGTACATACATCATTTATATTAGAACCCTAGTGTTGTGTCGTGTGGCAATAAACCCTATCTAAACACCGTTCCTGAAATCAACAAATCGATTGAAAAAAAATTGGATTACGGAAAAAAAGGCTAATGAGAATTTGAATAACCTATGGAATATAAAGATAGAATATAATACTACTTAGGGTAATTTTATCTTGCCCATTAATAACACTAGCAATACAGCAATGGAGATGAAATCAACGGCAATTATTTTAACAGACTTACAAAGTACAAAACTTATAAAACTTGAAAATGGGCAAGTTTAGACCGAGAAGTGTTCCGTTTTCAAATTTTAGACATTGCTAAGCCTGACTGGTATGCTTTTGTTTTCCATTGCCATTTTGCAAGTGTAATTCCATAATTAACAAACAAACAATGACTTTATAACTCTATGTTAAAATAACTCATGGCTTCACCCGTGTGGTACTCGTAATAGTTATTGTGACAAAAGATAGGTTAGGTTAGGTCCAAAAATTTGTTAGGTCCCAAATTTTAGACTAAAAATGTAACTACCTACCCGCAATTTTCCTGTTTGATATCCAACTGAGCATTGATTGAGACACTTTACTTCCTGATAGATCCCTTGCGTATTGTAGATACCGTTTCGCAATCTTCCAAATTAGATCCTACTATCCTACTACTATTATAAACGCGAAAGTTTGTGAGAATGGATGTTCGCAAAAACTACTAAAAGGATTTTAATGAAACTTTACAGTAATATAGCTTATACGTTAGAATTACACATAGGCTACTTTTTATCCGGGTACCACTCAGGCGAAGCCGTGGGCAGAAGCTAGTAATTTATAATTTTATATATATGAAATCATTTTTTTGCATAAATCTATTAATATTAGCTGTCAACATCTGCTCTTAACACATCTTAAAGTGACACGTAACGATCAGTCTAAGTCCATGGTCTCAGCAGTCGGAAACGTTGCGCAAAGCGTCCTTTATGTTGTGACATCTGTATGTAGCAAGTTCAATTATTCGAAATCATAAATCAACCTGTAATAATTATTGTAAAGTGACGGATGGACAGTCCCTAAGATCACCTGCGTCAAAACACAGCCTCCATTATACTCCTTTGTTCTCATATACAAAGCTTGCGGTGTTGTAAAAAGTTGTCTATGGTGTTTCGACACTCGTCAACGTCCGATATGACAAGTTTAAAAAGGATTTGTGGCGCCTGTGTCTCATACTTGCAATATTTGACAATTAATTGCCCAAACCTGTCACAGATGACCTTTATTTTTATCAATTTGATCGATAAATTCATTTGAAGGGCGGCAAATTGTGCTCTACAAACCCATAGAAATGCCAAAATTAATGTTATATATTATTGTAGAGCCCGATTATACTGGTTCAAGTGTATGTAGAATAGGTATTATCCGATGTTTATTCCATCCAAACCTTACGCAAAGTGTCAACCGGTGATGAACATCAAGCTTGTAATTACTCACGGGTAGGCCCACGGGCCTAGTAAGAGTCCAACTCCACGTATTATTAGATAAATAATAATAAATGAATACCCAACAGTTACCTACATAGTTCTGATTAGGATTTCCTTCTCTTCCAAGCAACCTAAGCATTGAAAGATTGAGTATGTAATAAATTACGCTAGCGCGTATGTTAGTGCGAGATTTATAAAAATCGCAAAAATACTCTTTCAAACTTATGAAGAGAAACCTGATGCAGAAGATGCGAAAGCGTTGTGCCAACTTTTTCGTCCTAAAATGCTGTGCCATCAATATGCAAGCGAAGGTGGCAATTAAATACATAATCCATCGACTATCACACGGGTCCCGTGGCGGTTTAATGGCTTGTTTACTCGACCGGCAACCGTATATGGCGTGAAAGTCTCTCAGTATTGTCGCCAGCCCCTACGTGGTCCAGCTATGGTCAGGCGGATACGTGAGACTGCACACATGCGGCGTTTGATGGTGTCAGAGATTAACGAATCGACTCGCATCCTGTGAACTGTTATTCCTTTGGAGAAGTTTTCTGAAACGTTGATAAGATAGAGGTGTTTTATTGCTTGACAACTCTTGTTGAGCAAGCATAAAATTGAGTAGAAGCTACAAAGTAGTTGAAAAGGTAGAGGTTTTGCTATTGCTGGACAACTCTTCACACAAATCCACAAAGTTGTCCACACAAATTAAACATAAAATAGAGCAGAGGCTATAAAGAGGTTTTCTCATAAGCCAAAAAATACTAAATGTTACTGCGTGGCTAACCTAACCTATAGAGTATTATTTATTTTTCTGTGTCTATGGTTAGGTATCTATGCGATGCCGTAGCTTACAAAAAGGTGTGATTATGTCCCTGAATTAGAATTTCGACCTATATGCAAAAAAAAGTCGGTAATGAAAAAAAAAACTTAAAATATAATAAAAATCCGCGTTCCGAATTGAATTCCCGGCACATTATTTATGCATATTGTACAAACAGATGGTCAGATTGCGCCGACCGGAAATTAGCAAATGACTCATCACCTCTTTATCTGGATAAGGAAGATAATGTTTGCATTACACAATGGACCTCATGTAGAGAAAATTAAAGTATGCTCGATTTAAATGCTCTTATGTTTCGTATTGCTGTTTGTTGTACCTATTGAACTTCCATTTGAAACATTGCATTCCTTCATACATTATCACTAGCTGAATGGTACGCACTAGCCGAATATCCTAGTATGTTGTGTAATTGGTCATTTGAGTGCAATATTTGTGAGTTTTTGTTTTCTTCTACGTGTCATTAATTCCTTCTTTGTCATGTTAAGTATGGATTATTTATGATATCGGCTAAGTCTAAACACTCATTCACTCATTAGGTCACTAATTTAATTATTTTGATTATTTCATATACTTACTAAATTAGTATAATTGTCTCTTTCCAATAACTATAATTTGTTACGACCACCAAACTACTCATAAAAGTAAATTTTCCACGGAATATTAACTTTTATCTGTACGAGTAAGCGTTCAGGATGGTCCAAAATATAAAATATGTCAATTTTCGTGTTTTTAATTTATTGCGCCAGATGTTTTTCTTGGCAAGGCCTGATGCAACCCAGTGGTTACCGACCGGATTTTTGTCTGGATACATTAGTCGTAGGTTCAATTTCTGTTAGTATTATGTTTCGAAAGTTTATTGAATGCTAATTATGCTCAAACAGGAAATGAAAACATCTTTGGAAACCAGAGTGAACCATCTTTGAACCAACCGCAAATCGAAGAAATTGTGACCGTGAATTGGTGTCATTCATATTTTAAATAAATTAAATTTAAAATAATGCAGGACATTTTCACACAACATCATCTAGCCCCAAACTAAGCAGAGCTTGTATTATGGGAACTACATGACTGATATGCTACTTATATTTTTTTTTGTAAATACATACATATTATACAAAGAAAAAAATTATTATATATTGTTATAAAATAATGTATCATGATTAAAAACAGGCTGAACACAAAATAATGATAATACTTCGTTGCAGTGCTAATGCTCATCCTCATTTCTTTTCAGAAATAGCAAAAGTCAGAGCAAGCTTATTTCAAATTAATGGCGTCAAGAAGGAACCACTTGTTCTACCAGAAGCAGAGGGCATGGTCACCACACTTACAGAAAAAGTATACGTGCCTGTCAAAGAACATCCAGATGTGAGTATTTTTTTGGATTTCCAAATGCTAGAAGTTACAGGAAATCGTAAATCAAACGGGAGCTAAGAATCTTCAATCGGAGTTAAAGACAAAAACCATTTCGCTGACCAATAGTACTGTAGATAAGCCATTTGATGCATATGAAAATGACCAAAGAATTATTATTCATTCTTATAAAATCCTCGTGCATTATGAATTCCAATGCATCATTTTATGAATGAGCGCAAGCGCATTGAAATGTGTGTGTAAGCTCATTAATTATTCAACTGTCAAGATTTGAACTGTTCTAACGGTGCTTATGATGACAGTGTAAACAAAGTCCCTGCCTATGTTAGAATACATATAAAATATGCGAAAGTACCTAATCATCTCATACTCAAATCTCCGAAACTACTCATCCGATTTAAAAAAATATTTCAGCTATACATGGCTATACAGTATTTAAGCCCTTTTATTTTTAACAAATTTTCAACGTAAGTCGACGAAAAAACGGACGATCTGATTCGTTTCTTATGAACGCTACTTTTTATCGGCCACTATCTGATTACCACGTGAGCGAAGCCGTGTGCAGTATCTAGTAGTTTATATTTTGCATTATAATCATACCTTAACACATTATTCATTATTGCAAAGAAAACAGAAAAATAAAATATATCGTGAAGATATCAGATATTTTACAACAGGACTAGATCTACTAGGATCGAGTTAGTCTTACAAATAGAAAGACAAGGTTGTCAGCCTGCTACATTTGGTGACTTATGTCAGGGCTATCACGTCTTTGGCTCGTGCTATTAAAACTTGATTGACTCTCGATGATAGCACCCATTCATCGTCGCATTCAGGCTCCTTTGCAAATGAACACCTTATATAGATCATTTTTGGGCAACAGGTTCAATGAACTATATGATTCACTACTAAATAATACTCAAGCCTCCATGGTGTGCGAAGCATTTCGATTACTACCGATGAAACTATTTTTATAGGTACATACTGTTGTACGATATAAATGTTTTTGGCAGCCGACTCACATTAATGTATTATGCTTCTTTATTTCGCTAATAACGGCCGTGATCCGTACAAAGCAATATGCCACTTCAATGCCTGCTCTGGGATTTAAAGTCACTGACCGAAATATAATTTCCTATAATTTTTACAACATGTAACTTCGAACCATATTTTTTCTCAGATACGTATAGTTTGTTTGATCTCTTGATTACCTCAATACCAAAGCAATGACTGTTCGTAACATAACATACTGATGAGTGTTTAGTAACTGATTATCATCAGCCTAGTGATTGATTGTTGGCGCCATACACGCGTCCGCAGCATCCGTATATGGTCATATCTAATGAACATACGCTTCTGAATGGCGTTTTAGCTTTTCACTACAACTTACCTACATCAATGCTCCACTGTTGGGTATAGTTGCTTTAGCGCATTACACTCGTACCAACCGTGGCATACATAGATTGCAATATTTATATATTTTACAAGCCGTCACCTTTCGCTCGCAATAGATCATTAGGATAATTGTGAGGAATCCAACAATATGGACATAAATCCTAAGATAAATTGAACATTGAATGATATTGATTGTCGATCAAAAGGGCCGTGCCGTGGCATCGGTCACGTACAGTGGAATAATGATGGAAGCTTTAACGATGTGGATGGATGTCATTTAGCTTCTTAGAACCATTAGTATGGCGACTGGGCTCCTTTCATGGGCTGGCATGTCCTGAATCAGCACGAAACAATGTTATCATTGCAAGGTGAAAGTTTATTATGTTTTTACAATTGGTGCCTGCGCAGTTCGGGTTTTATTTGCTCGCAAAAACCGAGCTGTAAAGCAAACGTTAACTATTCTGGAAATAGAGCGAACCGTATGAGATTTGTATGTCGAGCACACTGTCGAAACAATAGTTCCCGCTACGCGCTCTGTGACTAATATCTTGAAATCTTGTTCGGTTAAACAAATGATATGGTAGCTTGTAAATTCTTTGATATAATATTGTCTTCACTTTTAGGAGAAACACCAACAAGTTTATTTAGTTTTACAGCAATTACGTGTACTATGTAGGTATTTTCAGGGTTTTTATTAAGACAGGTGTTGTAATTAATTGTTTATTCGTTGAAATTCAAATTAGTGAATAAATCATTATCTCCATGTATTTCTAATATTCATGTGAATAGACGACATTATAATGTAAATATATTTATCTTCATTAGAATAAATTTTCACACAATGGATGTATATGTATGTATACAAAAGCTCATACGCAACCCGAATATGGACTTGTTAATAAACTTTTAGGAGGATAGATAAATAGTTGTAACCTAAGGTCCCTAACATTTTAAACGCGGAACACAGTATGATTCCGCATAGCTGATGTAGCATATCATAATTATGCTGAGCACATACGCTAGCCTTCCATATGCGTAGGACCAGGCATGTTTAATCATATCGTAGTAGGCAAGATAGAGAGTTCAGGTTGAACCTGATTTCTATCGAGTCGACTGGCGACTGGTCCCGCAGGTCCTTTGCGTTGTTGCATGGTGTCAGTACGTTTGATAACAAAACTGTTCTGTTCAAATTAACTCTAACATAATTCTTCAAATTGTAATAAAAAGGTTACAAATTAAATTATACCCTGAATAAAAACGAACATTCAAAAACCGTAACGAATGTCATGTTCCAAGGTAAAACAATATTGCATATCGTTGAAACAACGTACCAAAACGAATAATATCGAGTATTAAATTCGACCATTACTATTAGTCACGAACGCTAGAACGTCGACATCGATCATATGGACACGATAATATTAAGCACACAGCTTCAGAGTCTGCTTCGTTCCTTTTAAGGGAAGAAGCGTTATTAAATCCTGCCATAACTGTACGCACCGTTATCTCAGCTTTTTACTGTGTAGTGTCATGCGGTGCAGCACATTCTGTGGCTTGAAATCTATTGGTCGAATTAGCACACATCTGACATCATATAATGGACACACCCATCGTCTAATATCAATAAGCTGAGTAAAAGCCGCTCTCGACATAAACAAAATCATTCGATCGGATGACCGTTTATTAGAAGTCATCGACCTTTTGTTAATTTAGGTCGAATTTGGTTATAAAATTGAATTTGCTCGTAAAACAGTCAAAAATTGTTTCTCTTAAAATTCATCATCATAAGTGTACCTTCTCGTTTGGTTGGCGTGGCTATGCTTACAATAGGGTATTTCAGGGTATGCGTTGGTTATATTTTTAATTGAATTCCTACTAATTTTCTTTTTCTAAGACGCAGTTGTGTAACACATTCACATTGTTGTTTTAAACGCCAGACAGAAGATAATCGAAACACATTAAAACTCATGCATGATATTGTACAATACATCTTAAATAGCCTTACTTTAATACATTATTTGAGCTATATGTAATACCTACATATTGCTAGATGTAGCACATGCATGGTGTAGGAAACACGTGAAATACAATTGTATTTGCTCGTCGTATCTATGTAGTTATATTGTTTTAGTGAAAACATGTAATGGCAAAAGCAGACTGTGTTATACCATTTGTATAAACCATTGTAGAAACGTAAATATTGATATTGCTTCTTTGTAAAATATTGCTTGCATCTGCGTAATTCAAAACTTCAGTACCTGAGTATTTAGAGCACTAACCAAAAGTACTGTACTCAACTCCTGCAATCACTAGTATTTTACGTGCAATTCACTACTTCTTCACACCAGTGAACGGGCTGTGGAAAAGTCGTATTGTTAATTTTAACTTTTTGTGATAACAAAAAGAGCTGAAATAGAAATCACGTCCGTTTTTTGATTACTAGGAAAATAAACTAGTAGTTGTAGTAATACTGATCATTTTTTTGGATGTGATGTTTTACGTATGGCCGTTACTATCGAAATAAAGTCGCATTAAGTCAAACGCACGCAACGGTCTTTCTATTGCCCGTCCGCGGCATAGAATTGGATACGTCTTTTGTGAAAAACGGAGCATCGACCGTTCAGTGGCCACGTAATTCGGTCTTTCGATGAATTATAATCAAGATGTAATACATTTAAGTTCTGAACTCATATAATTATTTATTCTGTTAATGTGAAGCCGCTGGTGTTTTAGCCAGAATTGCGTTTTCGCCATCGAAAATTGTGACATGCGTAGCGTAGGCGCAAACAGTCTCCTGTTTTTGTCTGACATCGTTACTTTGTTTAATTTAATGAACTTTTCTTAACACATTCTGGGTGTTATTCGGCCATAATTTGTGCAGTAAACCGTTATGTGGGTGTGCTTTTATCGTTTCTCTGTAGTAAATCTGGGTACAAATTTGTTCACAGTGAAACTCATTGTCCTACACATAATGGCTTAAAATAAACCTGAATAACTGTCCGATAAAGTAATAATAGGCCTCTATTTCTCAAGTACAGCTTGAAATAGATTATATAACGTTCCACCTCTGCCCTTATTTTTATTACTTTTAAATGAGACCACTTTGTTACTAAAAGCATAGGTACTTATGTATTTTATGGTCTAAAAACATTTTGAACGATAACAAGGCATGCTCGCCGTACCTAATGAGGTTGATTGGATTGGACGTGCTTCGGTAACAGGTCACAGATCACACGCCTCACTAGCTACCTCACAACGAACGCTTTTAACTATGCTATTACTATCTTTGGCTTGAAATTGCTCCGGGCTAGAATTCCAATGAAGTTATCAGATTTTACCCGCGTCGGAAGAAACCCGTGTGTGCGTTTTTCATAAGAGATTGTTTGTTTGGGTGTTTGTATGTTTATCTGTCACCATTTATCTCCGAAGCGGGTTGTCGGATTGTAAAGCGGTTTTTGCAATCGAATTGTATATCTTCAAGGAAGGTATTATTGTTATAAGTCGCTAGGGAGCGCTGCATCGATGATGGAAATATACATCGGGATTTTTCAAACACGTACGCTTACGAGATGCAGTTCAGCTGACCACTGAAATATATGTTAAATATATTTAAAAAAAGTCCAAGAAAATTCCCTAGCGATTCATAGTTCATTGTCGGCTAACGATGCAGCTAGAATGTACATAGAACACAAAACTGGCCTGGCAATGAGGCCGATCGGATTGGTCTTGCTCCGCCGCCCCGGGTCACGGGTCGCAGGCCACTCTAGACCGTCTCTTTTATCTCATGAATTCCGCTTTCAGTATCTTAGACAATGTTCCTTTGGTCACTAAGGTACAAAGCTCTAGCGAACCATGTGGCTAAGTGCCACTCAAATGTAGGTACCTATTGTTTTGCAAGGGATCATAACCAGCCTCGTTTCTTGCTTCTTGACTTTAACTCAAAAACTGACTGAAGGTTCTGGTTTCTAGTTTCATGATTCTCATTGGTTTCCTTGAACCAACGTTGAAAGTGAAAACGTATACGTTTCCACTGGCGCCGTGATTTTAAGGCAGACTTGATTTTTTAATAAGAACAATCATAGAGGTATAATAAAATTATACCCTGATCCGACAAACTAAGGGGTCCTGTCTCGGTGCAACTCCCTAAGTCTCGGTGCAACTTTGTCTTTTTTCGATAGCGTCCCGTTTCCTACAACCTAATCTGGTATTTCATCATCGCCTCGTATTCTTCAATACTATGGATCGTATTCTTCAATTCCTCTTCTCTGATTTTGTTTTCTTTAAAGATGTTGCGCTATCGAGATTCGTTGATCTGATTCGTAGAGTTTTAAATCAAGACTGATACCTAATTACTATACTGTGAGAACGAGACAATGGCACTATTTTGCAGTGTTCAAATATTCAAAAATTTTAAGTGGAAACAAATTAGCCGAAAAATGTTATTTATCCACATTAATACCTACATTATTACTTAGAAAATCATGCTTACTTGATAGACAATAAAACAAAATATTCGTGACCTATCTGCCCAGTAGGTAAAGCTTGTTAAGTCGTTAAAGATACTGAATACTTAAGTAAATACTGAAATATCAACGTATATTATTATTAAAGTTATTGTTTGTAAGAGAGTTAGCTATTGAGAGATTGATTAATTTATCATGCACGACTGATCGGTAGGGCACAACAAAATGATTACCGTTTTGGCCCTGTGTAACCTGGCCGTTTTTGGCCCTGATATGTTGGATTTTAGATAAGCATACTAGTAATATAAATTAGCGGTCGCAATAAATTAGCGGAAATTAATTTATACATGAAATATATTTTTTTAACTATTCTATGAATCTATAGAATTAGTATTTGTCATTATCCTTCTCAGTATTTTTGATACTTGGTTTGGCGTATCATATTTTCCTCTCAAAACTGGGTACTTGGCTACTAATGGTGGTGATATTCATTACAAATCACTAGAACACTATCATACAAAAACTTGTTTTATTTGGTGTTTTTATCAGGTAGGAACATATTTTGTGTTATGTTCGTACAATTGCACTTCGAATCCTGCGTCTGTTAATACCTACTGCTGTGCCCCCTGCATGTAGCCCTGAGGCAACAATAGCTTTGGCGTCGTGACTATCGTACGACAATTATGCTCGAATTATACCATCAATCAATGGCTATAGGATACCCACCCACTGTGTTCTATTACCTCATAATGATGTGCCGTCATTGCTAAAGTGTTTACCTGCTCCGTTTGCTTTTATAAGTGTGTGCACTTGACTTTTGACGCTTTGATTCATTTGATAAACTTAAAAGCTTCTGGAAAAAAATCGTAGTTTCTATTTCTCAGCATCTAAGTGGTAAAACCAACTAAAGACAGGTGGTTGTAAACAGCCGCACTCGATACTTAGCACGCTGTATTGTTTTGACTTCAGTATGGTTTTAGAACTTAAAACCGAAAATAATAACAATACGATTATATTTTGAACGGTATATCTAAACAACCGTAAAGCATTACACAGTGAAACGCATAAAATTATAAATGATGTTACCTAGTCGTAATAAAATCGATGAGACCGTTTTGATGTTTGTTATTGAAAGGGCGTGGGCCGAGTGAATGCGGTAAAGCACTGAACATCAATTACACGTTATTTTTGGTATACGTATTTTTACGTCATCAAAAAACAATCAATATAATTATATGCCTATAGCGAAAAATGATACCTAACCAATAGGAAAATAAACAATCAAAACAAAGCCAGAATTGTTTTATTTATTAGCTCGACGGTGTGTGTGGTTTACGACAACCGTGATTGAGAATGCGTAGTGCAGTTTATTAAGCATTCATAAAGCAATTAGTAGTCGGCTAAAAGTTACATTTCCAACAGAATAAATTGAGAAAATTCATGAATGGATTATCATTCAATGAGTCTTTAACTAGTAAACGTCGGTCGACTTAAAGCTGTGTAGCATTCTCTTGATCTTGTAGCTGTACGATCTATAAACACAATGTTATGAAACGATTTTATCAGTCGCGGTTTTAATCAGACTTGAACCTGAGAGCCCCTATGCTGAGTTTTGCAATATGTCGATACGATGACCGTTTCGAATGTTTTTAACGTATTTGCAACTCAGCTATGCTAAACTTTGACCGAACTGGTGTGACATCTTTCTTTAGCTGAATCATCATCAGCTCACATCAGTTCACTGCTGCACATAGGTCTCTCTCAATACGCGCTACTGTTCCAGGTGTTCGGCTCTTCTCATCCACTTTCTACCCGCCGCCTTTCTTAAGTCAGCGCCCCTCCACTGCCCTATTTTACCCAGTTCGGTTAAATTAAATCGCTAATGCCTTTCTCGCTTCAATAGGAACTCGATCCTTACCGTTTTTGTTGTTGAGTTGCGCGAGGTTTGCGGTGCACGTAGCACTATCATCAAAGCACAAAGAGCCTGCCAATTACGTACAAAAGCTGCACATTTCTATCCAATATAAACACAAACACTGCTGTGGTATTAGAGGGCAATGTCACGTTAATTTAACTAATATATCCGGGTTATGGTGTGCTGATTTGATTGTGCCTCCGTCAATTTATTCTAACTGGTAACGTATGTACTATTTTATTGGGCTTTATTATCGCAAGAATGAAAAATACAGTTTGCAGATCAACCGTTACTGCTTTTTTAATTATATGGTTGGTCACATGAAGTGGGGAGAAAATGAACTTTAAAATAGAATGATATTTCTCTTCAGCATAGAAGATTTATTGAAATAGAGCAAACATTTTGATTTATAACGTAAAGCACTCTAAACACTGCTTGCAAGTAGGCAAGTAGGTATTTGGTTAGAAGAACAGATATCCATTAGTCCGCTTAAAAGAGGCGTAAGTTAGGTAGGTATAGAAGGCGTGTCTTGATAGCCGTAGGTGGAATGCAATTATTGGTAATGTTTGCCAATTAGTTGCGCCCAAGGCTTGTGATTTCCAGATTACAAGTATTATTTATCTACATGATGTCTGAATTATCTTAACCTGTACTCAATTCTTCTCTCAAACTCAATTCTTGAAGTTACCTCATAAAAGTAAGCAGGGTATTTTTATCACTATTCTATTATTGGATTTATATAGCATTGCAGTTGTTTCTTTGAATGCTTATTTCGTTTTTTTTTTAATTCCATGTCTACTGCTTTAAAACCATATTTCGAATGATCTTCGCGTTTGCGAAGAAAAAAGAGCGAAAAGACAATTTTTACACTTTTACATTTGGCAAACGTACATAAGCCCAAAATAAAATCAATAGACTCATGATAAAAACTTCCAGCAAATGTTGCCATGAAACGGTTCTCTCTCATTGGCATTTCTGCAGTTTAAAAGATGAAATAATTACTTTGCTCATAAAATTATTATTCAGAGTGAAAAAATGCAATAAAGTAAATACGGGCGATGTGCCAAACAACGACGCTATTTCGACGGGATTCGACGCGACTCCTCGACGAGACGTCCTATAATATTCACATTTATCACAAACTATGCTCTGGTGAGATAGAGCCATCTACATACATCATTGGGATTATCGAGTCATATTAACGAGTCATGCAAACTTTTTTACTGATACAGTTACTTCGCAACACGAGCTATACAGGCACATGTATTCTTCGTTTCATCTGCAAATAAGAGTACCTACATAGAGAGAACGTCAATAAGAAAATAAGTAACGTGGTTCACCAAACGAATCATCAAATAACGCCGATGAAAGAGTTCTTACATTTGTTTCTCTAAAATACACTCTCACCACATAAATATAGCTGTTTTGAAAGCTCAATGAAAACATTTTCCGTGGCTAGCAATACTTATGTTTATGAGGCTTTTATTGAAGGGAAGCTATTATGGTTGACATGCAAAGGAAGGAAGAGTTTTCATGGAGGCAGTTTGTGGTGAACCACTAAGTACCTCCGACGAGACCCTCGAGATTAGAATTAACATCGAGATAACAGCTAACATTTATGTTACTTACTTTAAAACTGCGGTTTTGTTGTGGGATAGAACTAGGTATATTCGTTTGTGGTAGTAACGTCTGTTAATTATATAAATAAAAAATCTATTTTGGCACAAAATGGTTTTCCTACTTTTTTTTAGTAAGTTGCCTCGACTTGGCTTTCGGAAACAGTTTCCCCGACCAACCCCGAGTTGGTTGGTGTGAGCTTACATTATTGATGTTCATAATGTACTTTTTAGCCAAAGTGCAAATACACATTTTCATTCAAAGTAATTACATTTTCATGTCTATCTATCTATACCGACTCGGCTTGCCTTGGCTAGTTCTGTCGGATTAATTCCATCGATAAAGATATGATCTCTTCGCCGTCTGTTTTGTGAGTGATTTACAATTTGTCGTCTATCACCGCCGCAGTCGCTGGTCCGCGACGGTTAACGACTGCTGGACCAGCTCGTTTGAGCCGTCTATTTCCGCATCTCATATTTCTTATTGAAATACTTTGTCACAAGGGTGATAAGTTGATAACAAATCACTTAGTTATACTTAAACGACGAATTGTTTAAACTTAAATGTTTGCCGTTAGACTGTTAAAGGTAATTTAGAGCGAGTGTCCGTACCTAAATTCTGAAATTTGTCACATTGACGTCAACAAAATTTTCTTTCAGTATGAACTCTAATAACATATTCGAGTAATTTGCGCGCTGTCCCGCAAAACAATTAACCATGAGACATGTGACGAATTTTCAACCTACATTTTTATTTACTACACAGTCGTTCAATAGAGTTTCTTATTCAATAATTCTCGAACATCCCTTTGGAAAAAATTGTAGTCTCTGCTCTTTGGCTTACTGCCAACTGGTCCATTTCTCGGCTCGGCGTGTAGAATGATACTAGTTCACAGTTCATATACGCTGAGCTGACCGATGCTTTGATGCTTATGAATCGAGGTTAAATGCATGTAGTATGCAAACATGTTCACAGGAAATATGGTTTATGTGTTGCGAGTAATTAATCCGATGGCTAATGGTATTAGATGTGGACGGTCAGAATTAGGCCTTGGCACGTTGCGTTTTGTATACTCCAAAATGTTATCTCTCAAGATAGTACGCAAAAAGACTTAAATAACCTAATTATATAGATGTTAAAAATATTTTTTTATATAAAATGTACCCTTATACATTTTTTATTGTCAGCAAAAACTAGGCATGTTGTTGCCATGTTGATAGATGACTGTTAGTTTCTAGTGTTTGTTGAATGTTGAATTCCGAAATTGTTTTAATTTTTTTTATGTAGGTAATCATTCTACCAGCACAATATGACATTATCTGTTCTTTTATTTCAGTTCAACTTTGTTGGAAGGATTTTAGGTCCCAGAGGCATGACAGCGAAACAGCTAGAGCAAGAGACAGGCTGCAAAATAATGGTCAGAGGAAAAGGGTCAATGAGGGATAAGAAAAAGGTAAACAACTAAACAATAGCGAAATTGATTTGTAAGGTTTGTGTGTAACAATAATAAAAAGAGTTGTTTTTCATGCAGCTTCATACAAGGATCGGATGGTACCTTTTATACTAATAACGAATGAATGTTTACTAATCCAACATTTTGTTTACTAATCCAGGTGTTAGATGCCTTGCAATGTTCATTTCATTTTTAGTTTTTACATCAAACGCTACAGTTTTCTGTCACTCATACAAATAATATTCAAACGCAGTTCAGTTTATTTCATTATCGCACTTAACTTGTACTACCACTAATTTGCTTTTATCGGTTATGATTGGTAAGTTCTCGTGTCACCTCACTTGGCTCGTATCCGATCATGATCGTTGTGTGTCTTGTCACTTTACTCACTTTCCAAACTAGCTCAGTGCATGCGGTCAAGCTCAGTATTCCTTTCGACCTAACCATCATTGTTTCATTGCATTCGTTTAGTCGTAGTCTCAGGAGAAAACATGTAACAGTGCTAGAATTCTGCTTTCAAAATATCAATTTAAATTGTTCAGCTTCAACTTAACCCTATATTTCTAACAAACTTTCTAGTAATATGTGGTATTCATACTAATAATTTGAGCCCATAGAAAATTAGAGATTTCTGTGAAAAACTTAATGATACAAGTATTTTTTTGCAAAGTTATATGGCCCCTAGTAGCGTTAAAATCTATCTAAGAACTTTCCTTAAAGTTAAACTAATCGATTGCAAAAAACCGCATCCGATGCCGCAGATAAAAACTAGATCAAGTGATAAATCAGAGTTGATTTAAGTCAACAATTTAAATATTTTCGAATATATCACTTGACTTGTCAAGTCAAATTGGCAGAATTATATGAAAATATTTTTGCCAATCGTTATTTTTTCAGCAATTGGACACACTTAAAAAAACGACACTTAATGACCCTATCCACCATTTGAACACACTGACATAACAATCACGGAAAAATTAAGTTGTTTCACTATATTCATCCACTTATTCTAAAACTTTCAGGAAGATGCCAACAGGGGCAAGCCTAACTGGGAGCACTTGGCAGATGACCTGCACGTCTTGCTCACAGTGGAAGACACAGAGAACAGGGCGAAGGTCAAACTGGCCAGAGCGGTCGATGAGGTCAAACGTCTGCTTATTCCTGTGAGTATTGAACACAACATAGCCCTTAGAATAAGCAATAAAAGTGATAAAAGCTATACCATTTAGCTCGCAGAACCGCCAGCCGTTGGAGAATAAAGGTTCATGAATGGCGACCATGAATCGAAATACGGCAACGCAGTGTTAGAAGACCTCTACTTGATGATATTTTATAGGTTGCGGGAGATATCGAAGATCGTTGAGTCATTACGAACATTATTTTATTGCCGCCATTCGGATCGCAGAACCAATAATCGTTGGGGGAAAAATATTCTCGAATGGCAACCACGAACCGGATGACGTAATGTAGGAAGACCCGCTAGACCTTCCGAAAGTTGCGGGAAGTCTGTGGTCGCAGGTAGCCCAAGATCGTTTGTTCCTGTGTTGATGACGATAAAATTATTATTAACACAATTTCTTCTGCATTGCGAGCTTGCTTGCTACCCGGCAAATTGCAAAGTAGGCTTTGTGCTTTAGCAATCTATATTTATTGATTCCCATCCAAATACATTCTTACTTCAGTGGAGTTTCCGTTGAAATACAGTATAAGCAGCTTGAAAATCAATTCAAGCAGGCAATGATGAATTGATGACGACCGATGTGGCGTGGTGGGCGAAGGTCCGCCTGCGACACAGGAGGTTGCGGGTTCGATTCCCGCCCTGGGACAAATGTTTGTACGATCTGCAAATATTTGTTCCGGGTGTTCTGGGTATTTTCTAAGTATAATAAAAAAATATCTATCTATGTAATTTATTGTATTGTATTAAGTATATCAGTCATCTAGTACCCATAACACAAGCTCTGCTTAGCTTGGGGCTAGATGATGCTTTGTGGATTGTCCAGCATTATTTATTTATTTATTTATTTATTTAATGCACCAGCAGTGTCCCTGATTCATCTATAGGTGACTTTACTGAATTGGTAGATTCCAAAAAAATGTTTAAAAAATGTATACAGCTTAACCCTTCCGAACTCTTTGGTACGTTCCATTCAAACGTACCTCAATACTTTCGCATTTTTGAAAATGACAGTAAACTAGATTCACACGCTTAAGCTTTCTGAAGTTAAGAGCCTCAATACGCTGTGACTCCGCAAAACACCGTATATGCGATAACAATAAGACATAAAAACAAGTTATCTACCTCCATTTCTTCGTCACTAATTACACAGTTGCGTTGATAACTGAACACCGTTACGTTGATCGTCATTTAAGGTCTGACGTCATCGCCAATCAACAAATCAATAGCAAGCCTTGCTCCCGTTATTGGCAATTAACGAATTCTAAACCTTTGTTCTTATATTTGATCTTTCAATGTGACCCTCATAATTACTTAGTTAGGAATCTAATTAGTAGAGAATTTATAACTTTAATATCTCCTATAACGAAATAACAAAATGCGACACTGAATATGAATCATGTGCCCGAAGTTGGCCATATTTTTTCTTGGGTGCCTTGTCGCTTTGCAGCCTAGAAGCCTGCAAAACGGCCGCGGAAAAGTGTTTATTGTTTTTTGTTCCATTTCAGCAAGCCGATGGCGAAGATGAGCTGAAGAAACGGCAGCTGATGGAACTCGCTATCATCAACGGCACTTACCGTGACTCCAGCGCGAAGGCGGTCGGCGTGCCCGTCAACGGTCAGTGTCTCATAAGTACGGACATTTTTATGTTTTGTAACTAATCCCTACTTTAAGAAACCTGCCTATATTTTTATCAACCGATTGGGGAACCTCATTTTTGACATCATAAAAAGTCACACAACGGCGGACAAGTAGCCAGCTGCGACGCAAGAAGTTTGAGTTCGATCCTCGCTGCGAGAAAATGTTTGCATGTTCTGTAGATATTTGTTCCGGTGTTGTGATACTACGGTACTAGTAGTTCCTGATACATACTTACGACACAGGGAATCCTAGTGTGGGGTCAGAACTATATGTGTGTCCGTTAGGTGTTCATTAAACCTAATTTAAGTCGGTTGTTGAAAATTAGGGCTAACCCCTTATAAGGTTTTGGGTGCATGGGAAGAAACTTAATGAACTTCAAAAGCTATAGAAGTTCTGTTTGAGCTGTTTTCATCACAATATTTTTCTTCACTCGTTATGAACAATGGTTATAGCGCGTTGAACTGTCAGAAAGAAGATTATGAGCTTAGTCGCGCTTATTGGAAGAAGATTATACCTAACAGTGGCCTTATGAGAGTTGGTGATGAAAATGAATCTGACACTCTATAGGGGAGGCCTATGTTTGGCAGTTACGTTTACTTCTACCGATTCTAAAGATTAGCATAAAGCTTATCGGTGCATAGTGCATATCGACTTCTGGATTCGAACCGAATGACTTTTCATAACGCTGGTACATTGCTACAGTTTACAGTTCAAACAGCTCTAATGTTTTGTACCCTTCACAAACTAGGACTGCATTTCAAACGGGATCACACGAATACATTTTAACAGGTGTTAATTATCGTACTCGTAAATGATTAGAGCTTTCAGTTGTGTGGTAGAGAGAGTCGGTTCCGTTGTATCTAATTGCAATCAACAACAAATGGTTCCAAGGACCAGAGGAAAGCTGTCGGGCGCAGAGAAATTAAATATTTCAAGTTGAATGTACTCTACCTTTACTGTGAACCACCTGAATCGTAATTGCTTGTGAGTTTTACAGACAATGACTGCGTCAAACTATTATCGGCCATATTCTGTGTTTTCATTACATTTCTCATTGTACGATAAAGCCTTTTGTTTCGCTAGGATCTTGTGGAGCCGTGAGTCAGTCGAGATGACTAATTTAATTGATTTCTGGCATGTTACGGTCATTAAATAGTTAAATGAATGAGTTTACTGTGCAAGGCACTGCTTCTAAGGCAGCTGGTTTACTCTGAAGTTGTCGTGTATAATTACTACCCGCCACACGTACATTAATTACATAGTAGTAGTGCTCTTCAATCGAATACTGTAATTTACAATATTTGATCCATCTGTAATCCCAGATCAGTAAAGTTACTACTTTTTTCCATTACGAATGTTATTGCTCAATTAACAGGCTTAATTAAGCCTAGCCTAACAAAATGGCTATCGAAGACAATTGCAGCAATGTTAAAAAAATCCAAAACTCTGAAAGTTGTGAGAATCGCTCCGTTTTCCTGTCAAAATGAGTACTGCCATTTTGTTCGTGTTAACCTGGATCATAGATAGATCTTAGGCAATGAAAGTAATGCATGTTACCAAGTTACGCTTAGATTTAAGTTTATAAAGGCGATGACGCACTGGGGAGTGGTGACATGACGTAATGGATCTAGTATGGAGTTAGCATGTTGTTAGATTAAAGACTGGTAAGGACCTGTTACGTGTAATTAAAACACGAAAGTTCCTTGAGAGAGTGATGACTAATGTTAGAAACAACGTCAAAGTAAGAGCATAACCCTTGCGATTGAGTTAATAAATAACTGTAATGTCCTGAGTAATACTTTAATGTCAGGGATAATAATATACCTGTTTGAAAAATAACGACAAGATAAGAGCAGAAGTGAGTTGATGCAATGTACTTCCTCAACAATACGTATAGCTGTTTATTATTTTAATTCTAACGCCCACAGCCGTATGAATCAACTTGTTAGTAACGTACTACTCAGGTTCTCAGAAGGATATTATATGGTATATTATATACCATGTACTTACTTAGGTATAATGTATATTTCGTAAATCGAAAACTCTGGAGCTTCCTCTTAAAACTTTGACTTAAAAAAACAGTTGTACGTAAAACTATCCACCACACGACTGTTAAGCTCATAACCACGTTGCATACAATCAGTTTCAGTTGATTGACAACCTCTGTGGCGCAGTGGGCGAAGGTCCGCCTGAGACGCTGAAGGTTGCGGGTTCGATTCCCGCTGCGGGACAAATGTTTGTATGATCTGCATTCATTTGTCTCGGGTCTGAGTGTTTTCTATGTATAATATGTATGTATTTACAAAAAAAATATATATAAGTAGTATATCAGTCATGAAGTTCCCATAACACAAGCTCTGCTTAGTTTGGGGCTAGATGATGCTGTGTGAAAAATGACAAAACAAAAGAACATACTCGTAGATGTGTAGAATGATTTGGGTAAGATAAATGTTATAGTGAGATGATAGAGGAGAATGAAACAAGTAAATCTCTTAGCCGACCCCACGTTATATGGGATAAGGGTAGTTTGAGTATCCTCATTCCTAAGGGTCTAGTCTTTCTTTAACTATGTTGCGCTATAAAAAATCACCTTAGTTTTCGACCTTCGTAAAATTGGCATGTTTCAAAAACCACTATTCAGCCAGTATACTAACGTTGATATAAGATGCCTACTAATGCCTTCCACCATTGATACAATGAAGGTGAATCCACAGCGGATGAAGAATGGCGTCGCGTCGCCGCCGCTGCCGCTGAGACCCAGCGTCTACTCAACCCGGGCGGGGGGGTCGGGGGAGCAGGGGGTCTAGCGCTACGCACACAAGCCCCACTGGGGGCCCCACTGATCCTCTCACCCAGGATGTCCGCTGGGCCGGGGTCCCAATCAGGCCTCCTGAATGGATCTCAGGGGACTGGACTCCTCTCTCCGGGCGAGCCGACCCATCAGCTGATCTACGCGTCTCCGTATGACTACGCCAACTACGCGGCTCTGACCAACCCGCTGCTCACTACGGAGTACGCGGCCGCTGACCATACGGGTGGGTTGTTCGCCCGTTAATTTACTAACAAAAGCGGTGTTTGGTAACTTTGGCGATAGTGGAGTCATACAGATTTGAATTTGAAATTTCTTTCGAAGTTGGGTTAGTTCGAAAAAAGATAGTTGAACGCTATAAGTGAGATGCTAAGAGTCGATTGTTGAGATGTTGATAATCATTGTTTCGTAATGATCTTAGAATAGAGGCATGGCTTCAACATGACACCTTCAACAGAAACGGTTCACTAGGTGTCAAAATCAAAGTTATGGTACATAAGGAACAAAACGGTATCTTTAGAATGGTTGGTGTACTGAGATCTGACAAAGTTATCAAACATCGATTAACTCTAACGCTACACAGGTACCGGGTTTTTTTTACCTACAATCGTCCAGTAGAAACAAAATGTATTCAAAAGTCATTATAGACGAATAAGAATGTTCTAGATCAATCAATAAGTATTAATAATAAAACAGAGATTTCTCGTGTATTTCTACGAGTACCTAGGATAATAACCGCATGCGTCCATTACACAGTCAGTTTTAAATCGTTGCATGTGATTCAGACTAAAGCTTATTTAGCCTGTCCTTTATTTCATTTATCCGTTGCCAATCGATAGCTCATAAACCAACGAACGCGGTATTAACTATTATATAAACTAGGTTAACGTCACTGCTAGTTGCTGCTAGATCACTAAACATTTTTATTGTTTAAACATTTAACAAGAAACCAGGCTCGTGAACCGACTAACACACTAATGTTCCGAACGATATAACACATGGTATCCAGCTAATATTGAACTGTGTGTGATATATTTTAATGGGGTTTGCAGCATCGAGATATCTGCTTGCTGGTTTTTGACATCAACCGACAATAAGATACGTGAGGCTTCCACACGCTACGTATCGACCATCGCATCATTTTTAGTCCTTGACTTACACCCTTTTACACCTCAGATTTATAAAGGACGTCATTTTACAGTCATAATAAAACGCCATGATCAAAACTTAGAATAAGATTATGTAATTTAAGTGCGATTTAGTTTAGCGACTAGATTCACTTTTGTACCTTTAGTATTTGTCTCATTTTATAATGTTTCTTTGACTGTTTGTACAGTTCTACACAAAGTATATTTTGTTTTTTTTTGCACTCAAAGTTATTATATACAGATTATTTTAATATTTATTCAAATTAATATAATTATCAGATTATTTATTTGAATTATATTTGCCGTTGTCTCGTGTTAGTGTTGATGGCAGTTGACATTATAAAAATAGGTATTATTTAAGAGAGTATTTAGGATTATTAGTAAATACTGCCAATTGAACTCTTCGTAAGTTACCGATGTTTCTTGAACAAAGACGTAGATTTTTTTATTTACAATCATTTTATTTATTCGTCTTTTTCGTTATAGTTTTTTTCGTATAATGATAACAATATTTCCCGTTACTATAGAACTTGTGTTAACCCTTGCTTGTAACACAACTAATATTTAATTAATTAACATCATATTTGGTAGACCTCGTGGTTTTGTAAACGATGACCTAAATTTTCACTGTTACGCATGTGATTTATTCTCACTTGCTAAGAATTCCGTTAAAATCTTTGTGAATAACAACGTAAATTTTCTTATATTAACAGAAATTATTTATATTATAATGGATTGCAAGTAATTCAGAGATTACAAGCAAAAGGGACCAAATAAGATTGAATATTAAAACAAACCACACACATAACGACTTAACATCACTTACAAATATAACGCGTTAAACGACATTCTAATGTTCGAACAAACCATGGAATGTTCTAGGCAGTTAAATGTCTATTAATCGATAGTTCACGACACAGTGGCCGATGTTTTTGTTAAAATAATGTCGATACTCTACTTTTTAGCCATATTATTATATTTATGAACATACCATAATAGGCTAAGTATTATTATTATTATCTTTAAAAGATTTTAGTTAGGTTAGAAATGAGTGAGCTTTATGTGAATATTATACAATCGTATATAATCGTTTAGACTTTATTTTATTGCAGTTATTTAGATTCAATTTTATTCAAATGAAATTATAAACCAGCCATTTACCCGTACCTTGACTGGGTATCGTATAAATCGATCCCGAGATTTTAATATTTTGTTATTTTTCCAAAGCAATAAAGTAAGAAATAAATCGAATAGGACTTAGCATAATAATAGTTAGTCTGCCAAAACAGCAGTTTTGTTTATAAAAGTTATCTTTTAGAATAAAGACGAGTTTGTAGAGGATTTTATAATGATAACTATTGTTTTACAGTTTTTCTATTCAGCATTTATAATTTCAGTCGCCCAGACTAGCTTGGCTGCAACTCTGTCACGATAATGCATGTCTGGGCGTTTCTTGGATGCTTTTATATGTTCTGCCGAGACACAGAAGTTTAATTTACGTGTGCCGCTAGGTGTCGTGAGGAGGGCGGGTCGGCTGACGCAAATGAGGGAGCACCCTTACCAGCGCACAGCCTTACCGGCGCCTTAATCCCTGCAAAAAAACTCTCTCACGCCGCCATTTTGTTTACAAGGTGAGAAGCGCGCATGCATGCTTACTTGCGTTAGATATGATTGCTATTTTTAAATTGTATGTATTATCTTCGGTGTCCCATGAACATATGAACTATGTGTACCAGAAAGAGGGTGATTATAGCCGCGATAAAAAAAACCTTGCCTTTAAAAAAACCATTAAAAAAAGCGACGACGTGTTTTTAAACTCTTACCGAAGACTAATTTAAATGGAACAATAATTTTGACAAGTTTTTGTATCGAAATAAGATCATTTATAATAAATACGGAAAACAGTAAATATTACTATATCTGGCAATTAAAATATGTATGACCCCCTGTTAAAACAACATAGCTGTATAAAATTCTGGGACACCTTGAATTGAAATAGTTCGAATCTCAGCATATTCCCCAGTGATTTTTAAACTTTTGATAGAAATCATCATTTTGATAGCAATCAACTGACTCGAGTAAGCGCGAGTGCCTTTATTGTCTCTCTGTGTCATTTCTTTTTTTATGTACTTATTAGTTTCAACTAGTTTAGTGTGAGGGTCCGATGTATTTTACCCATCGTTCTTCATACTGAATCTGAAGTGACACTGCATAATTTTTAAACTGTGATTTTTATACTTCTTTTTATAGATTTTTAGATCTGTTACATGTTGTGATACGATGCATTAATTGATACGCGATTTACTCAGTTTTTGTTACTCAATGAAAATGTCCAAATATCTATATCAATCTTTATGCCTTTTCAAATGAGATCACAACATGTTAACTCAGATGATCATTTCGGGTATCGTTTTTGATGTCGAGGGAAGAAGGATTGTTCAGTTCAATACAATGTTGAAACAGTTAGATTTTTTCATAGAATAGCTTGATATTGCCAAACATATTTCCAGGAGGTGCTACAAATAGGGTTGTGAGATCCTTCTTTCCTTTGTCTTGTTCAGTATTAGCCAAAGGAATAAGCATTCTGATTTCGTGCCATCAATCCAGTATTACACATAATGCCCGTCCTTTGGCTTAATATTTTTTTTTTTTCATTTATCATCACAACTTTCTATTAGTCAGTATAAGATTATTACTTGAAATTTTAAGCTAGTTGTTTTTATTATATGCCTTAGGTTATATTTTATAAGTGTCTTTCTTTTTAGAAAGTGTTTATTATTAGGATTATTTGCACTTGTGCCCTTGTGGATTTAATGAATGGCCTTCGATTGCCAGTTACGTATTTCACGCTTTATATAGGATTTATAACAAAACTCTATTCGTAATTTTATGAGCTGATGATTTTTGTAAAGAATTATTTCCGTTGTTGATTGTGTTTAAATGAATGCATTTTCAGAAGATATATCTACATTGCAATAAATTGTCTGAAATTTTCATTAAGTTTTTTTATTTCTTAACGCTAGCTAGATTCGCGGTAGTATAATTTGTGATATTTCTTATGATGAGTCGATAAAGTTGATGACGTGCAGTCATTGTAGCCTCACACGACTAACAAATGCAACTCCACAAGGCCAAGTTCCCGTTTGTCTCAATAATTTAATTATAAGTGCACTATCATAACTGCTATTGTCACTTGCAGATTATCTGTAACTATGTATTTATATTATATGAGTCACTAACATGCAAATATGTAATGAAATACGTTTATCACAGATTAACATTTATGAGAATGCTACCATATACGATAAATTTGAGATCTTACGGCAGATGTGTTGAGTACTTACATACTTGCATCTGGGTGATATGGTTATACATAAGTGATACAAATTATTATGCTTGTTTGTGTGAGTCATACTTGATGCATCACAGCCAACTTCAATGTTGAAATGTCTCAAGTATCGCTCATTTGGGAACTATTGGGCATTTAATCCTATATTGTAGACTTATCATTATCATACTAAATTGACTTAACATTTTTCAACCATTAACTGCGTAAACTAATGAAAGTACCCGTATAATTATTAACTGGGCCACAAGATGTCGCGGCACGAATGCCTAATAGCCTCCCTTTTATCAGATTTGTTTTAATTATTATAAAAATTCCGTACACGAGTCATATCGATCTGAGATCTCGGTTTACCGCTTTTGTTGAAGCTGCATGCGCTGCTGTACCCATTTCCATGACAGCGTATCGAAGAGTTCCCTTGGATTTGTTTCCCTTCATTATTCAATGAGTCAAAACTGGTCTTTTTACGATCAAAATCTCCATTTGGCTATCCCAATAACTTCTGTTGAAACGCAACCAGTCGTTGTAAGTTACTGGGATCGGTCATTCTTACGGTAAAGTTCTAACACTGCGATTAGATTCACGTTGCGTAAGCAGTTTGTGCCTATTGGATTTCGGAACATTGAGTTAAGTCGAGTCTCTATACTGCAGAGATAGCGTAGCGGAACCGAATTCAAAAGCGAAGTTTACTTCACCTCGTGATTTCTAATCGAGCACGGGAGCTTCGACGTTTCTCCATATTTCCGCCCCAGTCCGGGTCCGCTGTGCTCTTTCTGAAGTGTGTACCAGGCGTTAGAACTTTGCCTTCGGTAGCACGTGCGGCATCGCTAGAAGCGGTAAACCGGCTCGCGATAGTTACGTGTATTCGGACCATGACATTTCGATCGATACTAACATTCTGTTTTTCTCTCTTCTCGTTAACCCGGCTAGGTGAGTGCTAACGGCGCCGAGGCACTAACAGACGACGGGCATCGCGGCCGACCGACCCTAAGTCAGCGTAACACTCATCGGAACATCGACCACCATGTAGCTATAGCTGTTGGGCCTCACACTTTAACAATATACTATGTATTATAATAGTCTAACTATTAACAATTTATATGCCTGTTATGTTTATAACATGATGAACTTTATTAACATTTTTTATGATTGGAAAGCAAATGGCACACGCCATCGACTATATTTACTATTATAATTTTGTACTTCTGTTGTCGCTTGATCGTATTGTGTTAGCACGAGTATTTAGGCTCCCGAATTCCTTTTATACTATCCTACAGAGTCGCAGAACATGAATTTTATTCTGAAAGTTCCCACTCTACCCTGTTGAAAGTTAATCTGCTTCTCCTGAAAAGTCGGTTTCCACACAATCATTCAGCTTGTTTTTGACTTAGTGCATCTAATCTTATTCGTACAAGATGTTTTACTCAGATCTTGTTTTAGATAGATTTTTTAGATTTTCGTTCTTGATCGAATTATATTTTTTGACATAGTTTTCTTGCAATCAAAAAAAGCCCCTTATCGAAAGTTATAGAAGGTATTCATAATTGTATATAAAATACAATTATGAATACCTTTCGGAATAATCTACATGTTCTGACATACCATGAATACGGCGTTAAATGTACCATGGAAATAAACCTGTTCCCTACCAACTTATCACATTTAGCGCCGTTTAAATGTTTAATTAGTGAAATCTAGACTTGCTTTAAAGCTTCAATAAGACCGCAGCGAAGCTGTTATCGTCTAACCTTTTTCTCTTTCTTTTTATTAATACAACAACGGTAAGAAAATGTGTTTTTTTCTCTTGCGCTGCTGTTTTAGTAAAGCTTTGTAGGAGTCTGATCTACACGAAAACAAGTGATTGGTTGCTATGCTACAATACAGAAGAACGAAGATGTGATAATGTTCTTCTGCGTTTTATAAGTATACACATTCTTCAATTGCGAAGACATTAATCAAGATGGCGGCATCTACAAGTCACTATCTTCGAACAACGGTAATTTTTTTATCGAATCTGTTTGCAAATTTAAATAAAATTATTATTGGACTGATAACGAAATAATAATAATACATATGTTGTTATTCTTATACTTATTGACCTAAAATTTATCTTTGGCAATATTTTTTATACATTATTTAAAACCAAAGACTTGTATGGTAAAGTAATTTTTGAGAGCTATTTTTCCTAACAAATTGTATCAAAATTGTCTATGTCTTCCTCATGCAATCATTTTTATAGTATCGGTCAATAGGTATATGAATGTTTATTTCTTTTGAAAATATAATTATATAGCAATGCGTTTAGTGCTTAATATTTATGGATAACATAATGGAATATTTTGTGCATCCCAAGTGCCTTAAAATGTACAATGTTCTCACATTCATGGTTCTATTGTTAATTGCTTATAACAAGTAAGTTAGAAGAGATTAAATTATTGTTAACTTTTCTAAAATGTTAAATCTTTATCTTCGTCTATATCATAATGTTTTAGAAATGTATGTCCAAATGTTTTCTTAGTTCCATCTTTAGGATTTTCTCTAGTTTTGGTGAGCATTTTTAATGTTGTTTGTGCCTTTGTTACAATCTCGGAGGGAATCTCAAATATTGATTCTCAAGAATTTAAAAGATCTGGAATAGCGCTGTTCCATTTTGTTGATTTGAAATCTCAAATTTACTCAACATTGGATATAATGTAACTAGGGCAGTTATGTTTTAAGTTGATGTGTTAGCTTTTATGGTAGAGAAGAGCAATAATTATTCAGTAAAATATTATATTTTAGTGCAATAGAAATGTTATTTCTAATTATTTTTATGAAATGTCTCGAACTTAAATCATGTTGAGAGAGTATAAAAATATTTTATTATAGTTAGAGATCTGATGTTGAGATTATAGGTACTGATAGAAGGCACGATATTTTTAAAGAATATTTTACATTTACCTGCTACTTTTTGAAACTTGTTAAATTGGCTTATCTTTATAAATGCAGGTACTAATCCGTTAGTAACAACCGGTGCTTTTGTATTTACTTATCAAAAATCTTTAAAAACGCCCAATGTTCGGCGATTCTATAATAGTAACTCCATAATTGTGGCACTCCGTCCATATGAATTATTTTGCACAAATACGTACTTAATTTTTTCAGTCTCCTGAAGTTCTATCAACTGAGTGCACTTTTTAATAGTTTGTCTATAATCAATAATGACAGTGTAAAAATTAAGATCCCTTAATTTGTCCCTTGCACTATTATAGTGTTTCTTCCCACAGAGTCTTACTTAAAATAATTATGTTAATACATTTGTATGGTAGTTATTTTTTTGTTCTTGGACGTTTTAGTATACATAAATCTAGCAGTGGCAGTTTGTCTTATGTGCGATATTGACCCATTGTAGTTTGATAGAGACCTGCCTTTAGCAATAGTATTTCAACTCTGTCAAACTGTTACAAATCAAGCATTTATTTAAAAAAAAATATATAATATGCCATATACTTAAATACAAAACTAAAATTCTACTGCTTAAAGATATTGTGATCTAAATAGAAGAAATAACGTACAAATATTGTTTTAATGTCTGCTTAGAAGTAGTATTTGTGTTCCACAAATTTTAATAAATGTTTCTTGAAACATGCATAGTGCCATCAGCAGACAGACTTTAATATCTTTGTTTTTTTTATTATTATTTTGTACTTATTATTCTATATTACCGGCAAACTGAATGCCTTACATTTACTTGTAAATATTTATAAAATATCACTAAAGTATTATAGCAGAAAAACAAATTCTTTTCAAGTTGTTTTACAAAAACAAATTAATATTAATAGAAATACTTACTTTTTTATATAACTAGTTAAGTGAGATTGTGCATATTATGTCTGTTTTGATGTGTGTTTAAGATGATTTGGTATTAGTAAATATTTAGAAAATGTCATAAGATTTTTTATTTTGTTCTTAGCTGTCCAAAAATTCCGTTGCAGCGGTAGTAAAATTGATCCCGCCTTTGGCTGTAAAAGGAAAAGGCGTTGACCAATTATAATTAATCCTCTCCATAGTTTTCCCCTAAAAATAAAAATATTAGCCAAAAATCAACCTTTGTTGGCTATTGTATAGTCTCTGATCACCAGTAGGTATACATAATAAAATATTTCAAAGTTAACGCAAAGCAGGTGCAAGAGACATCTATGCTGATTCACTGTAGGTAGGTAACCAAAATATAGGGAGGTTATAACATGGAGCGTTGTGGTAGCGTGCTGGCAGCAACAGAAAAAAGTGGTTATCTAGATTCACTATGATCTGATAGATGGCGCTTATCCAAGTTAATGATACCTAGATTTACATTTTGCTACCTAGGTAGGTCCCTACCTAATGTGTTGCTAATTACATTAACTATCTATATTCGAATGTGGACCCACCAGTCAAAATCATGTATAAAATAAAACTACAAGTTAAGTACTTAATAATCCCCATGAATGATGGACAATCTCGGATCTGTAAACAGTAGGTACTTTGAACTATAAGGATACCAAGTAGGAAGTAGTCAGAGGCACGTCCAAACAAACAAATGTTCAGCATTTGTCTATCTCATTTTAGAGCGTAAAATTTGGTACCTACCTATGCAGACTTGTTTTCATAACCCAAATAATTACTAGGTAGGTACCTAATTGAGTATTAACCTTCCTATAGAAAATAAAACATACTTAAAGTAACATTTTCAGAAGGATGGAGATGTTATTTTTGGGACCTATTCAGTATTCAATGATACTTCGCAGTTTGCTTAACCGTTTTTTATATTAAGTCCTCGTCCTGTAAAGGGCTTTAAAGTAGCAAAAGTTGTGTCTCCCCTCTATTTTATGAAACAAAATTTAACAAATACCTATAGTATTTGATGCCCTCACATAGCGTGTCTGGACTCTGGACACATCTTGGGCACTTTCGTTCATTAAAGCACAAGAACCATGAAACTTCACCATAAATTGTGTATATACCTAATCAAAACATATCTATCTACCTAAACCATGGCACATGGCTTCGATTTTTTAGTTTTTAGATAACTTCCTTAAGGTATATTCCTTTACCTACAAATCATAAGATTGGTAGCTACCTACTTAGGTACCTTTAATAATAGTCGATTAACTTTTATTCATATTAAAAAACGGGAATTTTCACGTACCACACTATCAGTGAAACCGCGTGCACGACGTTAAGCGAAGGGAAAGCTTCGCGATCACTCACCCTGATGACTCTCGGAATGAGTCGAAACTTAGTCGGTGCCTTCACCGATAGTGCGGTACGTTAAAATTCCGTTTTTACAATAAGAATTATCATATTCACGATAGTTTTTTGAATACAATTACTCTTGTTCTCTATAGCGATTTTACTGATCAACACAAATATGTAGGACTCTTGTCAACAATATTTTGGTTAAACCGCTCTGAATTCACAATTCTTTTGCACGCGCTGCGAGGAAATGGAATTTTAAATTTTGTTGCCTCCTGTCCGTTAATTCTACGGGGATGCACTCAGTAAAATAGGTACATACTCTAAAACTTTCGTACAGTGAGGTACATAATTTAAGCTTCTATCAATTCTTCTTCTACCCTTCGTGCTACGGTATTAACATTACTTAGCCTTTTTTAGTAGGTTATTAGTTAGACTTTAGTTATGTCATATTGGCGGCGATTCTCTTGTACCTACACCAACTAAACTTAATATAAACTGTCGCTCTCTTTTACTGATAGTGCGCACAAGAAAGAGCTAGCTACAATTTTCAGTGCTCTCAAATTAGTCAGATTTAAGTTTTCAAGAGAATCGACGCTTTTGGCGCCGATTCTGTAGCACAGCAACTAAACTTAATTTAAACTGTCTCTTTTATTGATTTAAAACTCTCTTTTACTGATAGTGCAAGCATAGAGATGGCAAGAATTTTACTCCTGTAAATTAGTTTTTGTGTCGCTCTTCTTCGTGTTTATTTATACTTCAAAGGTTCTGTACCTTCGAAGTACGACACTGGTACACCTTGTGTGAAAACTAACAGCTGGCAGTTAGCGCGCCGTATTCATGTGCAGTTCACGGTTCAGGCATGAAACATACCTATCTAATGTTCCGCAGCATGTGAATGCAGTACCCCGGGTAGGTTATGCTTCTTAAAAATGCATCGGAGTCTTAAGAATAAAGATTTTTTGAATAATATAAAACTTATCTAGGTATGTGCGTACTAAGTAAGTAAAGCTTATAAAATTTCACAGCTACTTTTCATCGGCTACTTTTTATCCGGGTAAGTAGCTAGTGTTATTATTTAATAAATGTGATAAAAGGAATCTTATTATCTTACTTAATCCTACTAATATTATAAACGTGAAAGTTTGTTAGGATGTTTGTTCTCTTTCACGCAAATACTAGGTACTGAACGGATTTTAATGAAACTACAGTAATATAACTTATACATAAGAATAACACATAGGCTACTTTTTATCCGGGTACCACGCGGGCGAAGCCGTGGGCAGAAGCTAGTAATATTATAAACGCGAAAGATTGTGAGGATGGATGTTTGTTACTCTTTCACGCAAAAACTAATTAACGGATTTTGATGAAACTTTACAGAATAACACATAGGCTACTTTTTATTTTCTGGGTACCATACGGGCGAAGCCGTGGGCATAAACTAGTATAATAATTGCGATAGTTTGTAGTGTGTGTGTGTGTGATTTTAGTCTGTAAGATTTTTCCTTCTTACATAATCTCTTAGCACCATCACTCAGGCCAGACCCATGCTAAATACCTACCTAGGTATTTCTTACAGAATGTTTATATCCTCAGAGCTCAAAATACTGAAGTGGTTTCAGTAGCTTCAAGTAACTTTGTGCCGTTGCGTGCAACAAGGGTCACACTCGTCGACTCGGCAGGGGTAGCAGGGCTCGTAAAATTGCACCGAACTGGGGGAAACGTCTTGAGACGCCTTGCATTCTTATTTGTAAAAGTCATGTTGAAAAAACAGACAAATCTCTATATTTAACTTTCAGCAAGTAGGCTCTAATTTCTATGGGGTAGATCATGTTTTCGTAGAAGATTGCTACGATATCGTAGAAGTCTGCTACGAAAACATTAGATGGTGTTCGTGATGGGTAACCTAGTTGGTATTTTGGTTTATCCTAAGAAAGTAGGTACTAAGCACTGAACTTTGTTCTCGTCTGTCACGCGATCTTTCTGATTGCTCAGATAATGCCACAAACGCGTCCAGAATAAACGTCCAATCCTGTGAATACTTGTAAAGCTAATTTTTTTATATACCTAATTTACCTCTAAAATCCTTCCTAAGATTTTAGACAATTCGGTAACAACCGAGGTTCTAAACTCCTGGTAAAAAACTGAAAAACCTTATTTTTGATCGAAACTTTCATTAGACTCTCTGGTTCTCTGCTCTTAAACATACTAATTTGCATAATGACGACCTCTGTGGCGCAGTGGGCGAAGGCCCGCCTGAGACGCAGAAGGTTGTTGGTTCGATTCCCGCCGCAGGACAAATGTTTGTATGATATGCAAATATTTATCTCGGGTCTTGGTGTTTTCTTTGTAGATTATGTATATTTTTGTAAGTATATTAAGTAGTATGTCAATCATGTAGTGCCCATAATACAAGCTCTACTTATTTTGGGGCTAAATGAAGCTGTGTGAAAAATTACCAGCATTCATGTGATTATTAGTAATGTAGGTACCTCGTATAAAGGTAACATAATGTTACCTTTCTTTGTACCTATGGTAGGTACAGTAAGCGTCGCTGGGGTTTAAGGTATGAACTTTATATGAGTAGATGGTATAGATATAGGTAAACAATCTTCATCCTGCTACGGTAAGTGTTTTATCTGAATTCCTAACTTGTGCTAGGGAACCAAGAAATCAACCCGTAGTAACAGTCGTCTAGGGTGCCAGGGTCATAAAACTACTTCCCCTTCGTTGGTAGAATATTGTGGAGTTATTTCGCACGATAGCGTTCATTCTCTTCGTTTTCAATGTAGTCACGAGGTATCTCGAGAAATTATGCGCTACTTATAAGGTTTTTTTGAAAACCTCTAACACCGGGTTTTCCAAATACTGCCGTATCCAGATGACATCTCGTTACTCTGTAAAAACTAGGTTTTCAAGAAAAACGAGGCTTCGTCATTTTACGACTGTATAATGATGAATATTCATCTTGGGGAACAATGTAGTGAGCGTCTTTGTTTATACTTATATATATTTGTTAATTGTGTTTAATATCCATGCAATAATAACAAAAAACAAAAAGGTCCAACAATCTGGGAGCAAATTATTCTAGATAGGAAACCTTATTGGTGTCCAAATAACTGTTCGATTATTCAGTTAAGTAACTGTTCGAGTGTTCAGTTAAGAAGTAAGTGCATCTTAGGCACTATCTTGTGCGTTTATCAATGAAACATTACTAACATTTTACTTGACGATACATTCGGCCATTAAAAACAAACCTTCACTAATTACCTCGATCTAAGTAGTATTTATCGAGTACCTAAGTAAAGCTCATTACATAAATCAACTTTATTAGAACGAGTTTGTAACATGGTTGTTGGCATAATACAGGATTCTAAAAAAAAAATATAGCGGTGATGACAGTCATTAATGATTATAATGATAATATAATTATCAGATATTATATTATATGGATTCAGGAGCAAACTTCATGACCCTAAAATGCTATCTAGTGAACGATAATATTATAAAAGAATGTTTCGTGAAGCGATTGAAATTAAGTACCCAAATTTTAATCGTGAAGACGGCTATAGACGCTCTGCGTCCTGGAATCCTGTGATAAACACGTGTTCGCGTCGCGATCCGATTGTACGTTGCGGTGATACGGTTAGTGTAGTGTGCCGTAATGTGAACATGGACTTTTCTGATTCCGAAGATGGAATAAGGATAGTTGCGGCTACTGCCTTTATTTCTCGACGATAGCTCCGTATACTCCAGTCATCCTGTGACTACGGCTATTGATTGCTATACAGTCGAAACGTCAGTCAGGAAAATAATGAAAAAGGTAAACGCGATAAAGACGCTTAAAACTTATAATTAACATAATTAACGAGAATCAATCTTATCTTGGAATTTGAAAAATACTATTGATCTATCACTTATTAAAATAACGGTGAACATTTCTCAGACTGATACAAAATGAAGTGTGGGCGGTAGAATCCATGGTAGGTAATTTCCGTAGTCTTAATAATGATGGCCATAGATAAATAAAGTAAGCTTTATTTTATGTTTGTTATATATCTATGCAGCGGAGTGTGTGAATTCAGACACGGAATAGCCAGTAAAAACATGATAATACTATTAAAGATGAGTCTAGAGATTTGTTGCATTGATTGGCAGTTCTACCAGCCTGATGGGGAAAACTAGTGTTGGCCATTCGGATGACGGCGTCTATTGATACTAACGACGGAATTAATAGCCTCTTAACTCACCTTTTGATGGCTTTTCTGAGGAATAAGTTTGTAGATTCCCATCAGATAAAACTGTCACTTCAAATTACGGCTACTTTGTTGACGGGCTTAGATCTTCGTCTAAGCCCGTCAACTTTTAGGGCGAACATTTTTGAACATCAGTGTTAATTATACTTTTACGGTGGCATGGAAAGTAAGTATAAAAAGTTTTTAAACTGTCGAAGACACAGCGTGTATTTTAATTTTATGAACAATATAAATGGTACATGTACTAGAAACTTATTATAACGAAATCTAAAGTTCTTTTTTCTTATAAATATAGGTTAGTTTTGCCTGAAATACGTAGGTTTTTTTTCTGTCTTAAGCGACAACAAATCTAATATGTCTCCAACTCTTTATGCAGGCAAGTTAACGTTCGCCTAGAGATTAGATACTTACCCAAAACTAAAGTAGCTATCCACCGAGTAGGTATACCTAAGTTGGTATCATCTACAAGGAAAACGTGTGAAAATGCCACAAGAAAAAGAACGCTCGTTACAAATGATTTATGTTGGACCGTATAAAAACATGCTCCTTAACGTGTTTCGGCGTTAAGGTCCTTTGTAGGTAACCAAAGAAAAACTGCTCCATAACTTTGGCAATATGTTCGCTACTGACCGCCCACTTTATCTTTTAGGAATTATTACCTACTTGGTTGAAAGAGAGTTGTGAAAAATTAGGGTCTCATTTTCCGAACCGATTACCAATTTGTAACAATGAGTTAGGAAGGCACTAGCAACGTTTAGGGTTAGTTGCAATTCCTATTAACTTAAGTCCACCAGATGGAAAAAATGCGATCGGTGGTGAGTAAGAAAAAATAAAATAAAATAAATGTTATTATTATAACCAAACAGGTTGAGAAGAACTGCCTTTAATCTCCATTTAAGTTCACGAATGTGTTTTGCACTTGTACGAAACATGAAATAAGTTTCACTCGTGGTCTCATGAGTGGGACAAAGTAGTGGGACCTCAGGAAAGCACCGAATCTATAATCTATAATTTACCTACAATTTTACAGGATCATTCGATCCCAACGTGAAACACGTTGAAATTAAACAATAAATTAAATGTTTATATTAAATTGTTTTTTCTGTAGGAAAAAAACTAGGTAAATGACGACCTCTGTGGCGCAGTGGGTGAAGGCCCGCGAGTTCGATTCCTCCTGCTGCGGGACAAATACTTGTATGTTCTACAAATATTTGTGTCGGGTCTGGGTTTTTTCTATATATAATATATACATACATATTATATATAGAAAAAACCCAGACCCGACAACTTTTTACAAAAAAAGTCATGTAGTTCCCATAATACAAGCTCTACTTAGTTTGGGGCTAAATGATGCTATGTAAAAAATGTCCAGCATTATTTATATATTTAAATGTAAACCTACCTCTGATTTAAAACGTATATTCTTATTTTTGTTTCTTTTTTGATGATGATAAATAAATTATCTTTCTATTAATGTTACGTAGACGTAAATTTTGTGTTACAGAAATTCTTCCGTTGAATTTAGTTTTTCTCCATCTCCCATCAAGAAGCCATAATTTGTATGTGCAAGACGTTCCCGTTAACTTTCCCTTGCCAAAAAGCCTTCGTCAAGTTGCTCAAAGAGGTTCGTGAGCTTGTTACCAATGGAATAAGGTACGTTAGTTATTGGGAATATATTTTTATAACTGTATTTATGTTATATGGAATTGATAAACGTAGGTACGGAATATATAGTTTCACAAATATTTTTAATTACACACGATTAAATAGCCTTTGCACGAAACATGTGTGTCTATTAAAGATAACTCACTTGAGTATCAAAAGCTTTAGACTTTAAGTAGATGGGTTATCTACATTATTCCTGTCAATTGAAAGATCGCAGATTGAACGTAGACCGCTAACCCAGTAATACCCGCTAATCATAATTATCCGACATAAGTAACTGAATGTCAAAGTGTCTACGACGCTGTGACACTGAGTTTCAGATCTAGCTTTATGTCTGGCTTACATTATTAAAGTAGCATTCCAGTCCAGCGATCGAATCTAGCGCTGGATTGCAACTGGAATATTGTAGGTAAAAAGTACTGTAATTTGGATCCCGGTGGAAGATCCAGTCTAGTAATTGGATTGGCGGTCTAATTTTGAGTGAGCACATCCCACCGCGACTGTAATCGTGTAAATGGCTAATCTAGTGTAATTTCAGTGCTGGCAGAATATGACTTTATCAACACTATTTACGGTTTCTTAATGACTGGAATAATAATAAATTCAAGACGAATGATCCCCATTATCAGCACCATACCAGCCCTGTGCTGGATACTGGAACCAGCTACTGGAATAATGTAAACTGGGCATTACGATCGCTTATTGTCAGTGTTTTTAACTTTCATGACATTTGTATCGAGTAACGGTATCATCTAGTAGTGTAATATAGCTTTACCGTTAGTTACTACAAAATAAAAAAATAACTATTTCCATCGTATTTCAAGCGAAAAGTTATTTAATCTAGTTCGAAACGAAATCTCAATACAATACGAAAAGTTTTCTTTGAAAGCTTAACAGAGTCTTATAGAGAGCTTTAAACTTGCAAAGGCTGCTTATAAAGGCATCGCTATCGAATCCAAATCAGCAGAAGTTGGTAAATAAACTAGCTGCACAAACAGATACAACCCCTCTCGGTTATAACTATTTTACGACTTCCATTCAGAAGGTCTGAGCTTCAACCACAGAAGATATATAAAAGATAGGTAGGTAGTAGTACTAAACAAAAGCTGGGTAAGCTTGTGTCACTTTGACGAAAAGCTTTTGGCGTAGTGTAGCTTGCCTGAACGGTCTGCCTCAGAGGGCTGTCAGATTTGTGGCCTTCGGGCGGTCTACAATCTCCTAACAAAATACGAAAAACTCCGACGCGACGTGAATTTCCATCATCGATTGTAACAACCGTATAACAGTCTTAGAAGTCATTTTGAAGATAAACAAACCAACAATCTCTTAGGCAAATGCATATAGGGGCTCCTGACGTCGCGGGTAAAAATAACGGGAGCGAGAAATTGGATTTCTCATTGCTGCTTCGGTGTCGTTTATCATGCAGAGGTGACACTTCATCACGTCACGCTGTCCACCTCCCTTTGTGAAGCTATTGGAGTGTGACACTTATGACAGCGTAAAGAATTTGAATTGAATTTGAATTTGAACAACGATTGTGACTTAGACTAATTACAAAATGTATCACACTTTTTAATGTTAGTTCTTTATGAATTTGATACGGTACCCAAATCTGATTTAGAAATGGTTGTCAGGTGCGAGAGTAGATTTAAAAGCATAACTAAGCCCGCTGGATAAACAGACCGTTTTCAAACATTCCAAGAAAGGAATGAAAATGGTAGTTAGGTCGAAATTCAATGCAACGGTCATAGTATAACCACTTTTCGTTCCGTTCTAGATAACCGCATTACAATCCTATAAGTCATTTCGGATATAAATGGCAACATAAAAACAGACAAAAACACAAACAAACTCCTAACCTCTTCAAGCCGCGGGTAAAAAGACTGTGACCTCTAACTGTTGGCAACTCCGATGACGTTCAATTGGGGCTTGACGGCGCGGCGGGTAGACCGAGAACAGGTCGACCGACTTGAATCCGGCGGTCGACTGGATAACTGGTGTTTTGTTTTTTGGTGATTTTTTCACGGGTTGAAATTATTGTAATATAACGCAGTAAATTTATTAATACCTTACCTTTATTTCTTTAAAGTAGCCTGGATTACCTAATTGTGGGTTAAAGTTAACACTATTCCATTTGCCAAAGTGAATCAGCGCTGTCAGTAAACCAACTGCAACTTAGGATGAATGAAATACTTTGTAACGGATTAATTTGTAAAGTTTTCGAAACGTCAGGTATTCATGACAATAAAAAAACGCGATTAACCCTATAAAAAAGTGTTCCTAATTCAGAATGTCAAAACGTTATAAGTAATGCCTCTTATTATGACACGATAATATTATTTTTGTTGGAGATGGGTTTTGGAGTGAAATTGGAGTGATTCGCTTTATAGTTTGTTTGAATCATTGTTATTCGCATAAAGTAGAAATGGCACTACAGGTTTAACAAAGTAGTTTTGTTGCCCTTTTGTCTATGTATGTCATAAAATGTTATCAGGAACTGTAGAGCCATGAGAACCTTCGAACCTCTATCAAATATTCAAATTGGAAATGGAAGCGAATAAAAACGTAACTACTCGAATTTTTATACGAGGTAGGTGGGTAAATAACACTTACCTACCTTTCCATCATGTAATGTTCAATGAGAATCTTACTAATTGCAATATGAATATCAAATCAAAATATTTTATTCAAAATTACAAGTTTCGTAACGTAAATGGGTTGGGATCTCTTTAGTTAAGTTTAAGTAAACCTGTATTAAAAGAGTCCCCTCTTTTCTGTGGTTCGTATACGGTAACACTTGTAATCTGCTATAATTATTATACAAAACTATGAATATACCTAACCTACGCCTATGCAATGATCCTAGGTAAAAGTCCTTCCTAATAATCCGACTGAAATTCTATAACCTCGAAATTACATCTATGAAAAATAAGTGCATTATTATTGAATACCACCTCGCTTAGCTGAAAGTGTCCAATAAATTCGGACTCGGCCTCACTTGATTCATGGTGGAATTGGTCAACACATTGCCGATTAGAGACGAGGAAGCAATTTCGACTCCCGTTGAATCGAAACTTTTGGGACACATTTAAATTTAACGAATACCTATTTGCCGAGTTTTTTTTTGAGCTCTGATAAGTTAATGCTTATGCTTAGTAGTTAACTCATTAACTACTAAGCATAAGCATTAACTTATCAGCGTCTGGCAAACATTGAAGCTGTAGGTACTTATCTACTGAACCATCGTCAAAATAATCGTGCATGGTACTTTCGTAACTCAACCATAGTGTCATAGTCCGGTTGACACTCGGTACCTTCAATCCCTTCTCATCATTCTCCATCAAACTCAGCTTTTGTATAATGAATAGTAAATCCGCACAATTGCGTCGAACGCACGACCCAAAGTATATTCTAAAGGCGGGGTGTAATAGAGAGCGCCCACCGCTAATAATGACGACCGTTATCAAAATTACTCTACTCACGCGATTCCTACCCTACCTTCATTCGATAGATCGATGATAGTATAAACAAAATAATTGACACACAATGTGCATTTTACAGTACAACATAACAAAAAACAAATGTGATGATAAATGGACGGTCTACACTTCATACAGGTACCTAATAGGCGTAATCTCGTTCTTGATTATAGGTACACTCAAGAAGAAAAACTACACGATAAGTATAAGATACCTACCTATAGATAACTAGACGTCATAAATCTTTGATCGATACGCTGTAGCAGGTACGAGTACAGAAGTAAAAAAAAGAAAGAAAAAACATTTAATTGTCGCACAATATAAAACAGACAGACAACACACATACGGGATTTACACAAACAATATCTAACATTAAACTCAACTATCACCTCTTGACGGGAATACGGAAAATTAACAAAACCCAGGATGACTGGTAGAGAATTAAGCCCTCTTAGCACTACATTGTTTATGCGGAAGTATTAAATAAATAAATAAGAACAACCCTGTATATGCAACTTGGAAGTCGGCGGATAGTGTACTAGCCCTATATTGTTCGTCATGACACTTTAGTGGACGTCTTTATCCAGCAGTAGACTTGAAGATGATACACGATTTGAAAGTTACCTTATATCACGTAAATAACAGACGTTTTCCACATCAACGCTATATAACGGCCATTATTTGTCGGCCACCGCTGTAGACCGGTGCCTATCAAACATCTATCAGTAGGTCCGTAAAGCCGCTGCGGGCTTACAGGCAAAACAAACGAGCAAATTAGCCCGTGTTCTGTTCGGCTGGTTCAGCCCACGACAGATCCTGATTGATTGATGGATGCCCTGACCCGCAGGCAATTAGCTTCTCAACGAAATCCGGTTGTGTCAACTCGAAGATAGAGCAGTTTTGTTTGAGTTTCGGTTGAATTTATGTAACGACTGTGACACGCCTTAAAAATCCCCCGCAGTTGGGTAAAAATACCGAAAATGTTACAATTCTCATGACGCTCGCGCTGCCATATCACTCGTGAAGGTTTTCTATTTGTGGCAAGTTTCATTTTATAGCTCTTATAAAATTCACAGATATAGCACTCTACTGCAAGGTTGAACGAACTACAATAATATTAAGACCCTTACAATCTCTGGTATAAATTGCTATCTAGTAACATTAGGGAACTAACCCGGCCTGCCAGAAACAGAAAACCACATCCGTCCCAGTGAAACCCCATCACAGGTCACAGGTATAAACTATCCTAAGAATAATAAGGTGGTTCTTGTAAATTTATAAAAACGTAATTTGACGAAGCCGGCTGAGAAGTAGATATATTTGCAAATAATTGTTATGCAGATATTTTTTTCGGGTCTGAGTATTGTGACACCAGGGTGATCATAGTTTTTAAACGCGCAGCGAAAACCGTACGTCCTAGAGAGTTATTAATATCCACTTCAAGCACTCCATAGATTTAGTGTGATATTTGCAGGTCCCTTTTGGTGTGTAGAAGTGCCCAAAAAAAGTATTCTAATATTCCACCCCTAAAGATTCTAGCGGACAGATTATAGCAATTCTAAAATCTGTAGTTTGTACAATTGCGCGGAGGTATAGAAAAAAAAATAAACCGCGGACTATACCCCGGGGCATTTCACTAGTATTTCATATCGATCAATCGCAGAATTCATAAAAAAATACCTTCCTCTATATATACTGCTTCTGATTAAAACATTTCATTCACCCATCGTTTCAATGTTTATGGCAAGAGTTCATTGCCATGATAACAAAAGATGATCAACAATGATGTGAAGGGGTTAAAAATAGAAACCCGAAGAAATAGTTTAACGACTCCTTGTGTATGCAGTCTCTTTAAAATATCTGTTTATTATACCTTCGAGTTTATTTTGCTTGACCTTTGCTTCATAAAATGGATGCAACTTTTTTTGATTATGATTTAATTCTAACCTGAAAAAATACCTGCACTGACGCCTTCAAAATTATGGTTTATGCCTTTCCATTTCGTCTAATCTCTTTCACAGCAATTCAATAAATTGTTGAATCAAAATGGCTCCCCGTTAACGAGGCGATTAACCGTCTCCCGTGAAAACGCTCCACGTCTTTTCATAATTCTATTTCCTTCGCGAGTGCTAAAGAAAAATAATTCCATTACTGAAGCAATTTCCTTTTACTGCCTTCGACTTAACCTCCGTACCTAGCCTGTAACAACATAGCATAGCTTCGAAAATTCGAAACACTTTTGAATTTACCTCTAGTATCGCGAAAGTAGCTTCGCAATTTTCTTTTTTCGCACTACTTGCCAAACTTCAAACAATAGAAGACTTTATAAACATAATATTAGGGTCGCTGATAAATGTATTGTTCCGAGCTAGGTGGTGAAGGGATATTATTGGAAATGCCTGAACGTACGAAATGGTACGAAACGTCGACTGATATCGAACGGAGACGATAGTCAGGCTGCGATTGCAGGGAAGTTCTGTCTCGGACGTGCAAGTTCCCGCCGCGTGACGGCGCGTTTCCTTTTGTTTTAAAATAAATACTCGAACACATTTTCTAAGGAGCGAGCTGTCCCGAGGAAAACTGAAGTCTATTTGCGAAACGGAGAAATCTAGAAAAATATTATGCTAGTACTTTGTCATGAACTGAGATTATGCGATGTACCGTTTTCATCCGACTACCTAAAATCTGTGTATGTCAATGCCTATGCATATCTGTTGACTAAATAAGATAAAATCAACGATACAATGTAATCCTTATGATTTTAATGAATAAATCAATTTTGACTTTGACTTTGACCGAAAGTTCAAAAACCAATTTCACTTGCTTACCAAGTTTCATCAAGATTGATTAAACGGTTCAGCAGTTACTAAGTCGTACAAACAATCATAAAAATAAAACTCATAACTGTATTCTCCATGATGGACATCTTCAGATACATACTCAGTGAATCAATGTTTGAGGATACCATGCAGGGGGTGGTCAAAGGCATGTCCAAACGTACATAGAAACATTCATAAAAACGGAGGCTTCTCCAAGTAGACTAAGAGATTTTCACTCGCTCGACCAAATAGGAGATGGGAAAGAAATATGGTAACGTTACGAGTAAATGGTTGTTACAAATATTGTTACGCCCAAAGATACTTTTATTCGTCGAAAAAAAACTACCTAATGTGGAAAAGGAAAGGTACCTATCATAGTTTAGGGTAACAATAACAAAATATTTTATGACTTATAATATTTTAAACATCATTAAGTGGGTAAGATGCTCATTTATTTCTAGAGTTCGGAGTGGTTAACCGCTTTTAGCAAATTAAGAGTTTAATATTCATAACCATCTTGGGTTCCAGCGGCCGAGTTATCGTAGGACGTAACAAACTAAAGCCACAGTATACATTATGCGGTATGGCAACTTATATTCTCTTAATCTCTTTTCTATCGGCTAGTGAAACATTTGGAATCCTGCAAGGCACATTATTATAAGCTCTGCGTCTCAGCCAACACGTTTTTACATAGGTTAACTTTTTCCTAACCGTTCTATTCTACTGTTTGTTTAGTACTTTTTTTGTGCTACTTGATACATATAGCTAAGTAGAAACTCGCGTAAAACAAAGTGTCAGTTATTACATTAATAACGGTGGGGCTGCAAAAACACCCTTTTTGTTTATCCCCGGTCGCTACTTCTGGCTCGCCGCTTTGATGAAATATACTCATGCTTCTAGCTACCTATACATAACAAAATGTATTTGTTAGTTTATTTAAGAACATGATGAGCTATCATATTGCTGTGTTTTCAATATCTCTATTTCTATTTTTATTTGAGTTATCTATTTATGATTTGAATCCTTCCTTTGTATACACAGAAAACACAGTTTAAAAACTTGCGAGGACTTATATATACCCACCAAGGCGAGTTTAACCCTAACAATAGTTTTCTTCCGGCAAACCTTTGAGGATAGACCTTTGAGGAAAAGTAATAGTGTATATAAATAGTGGTAATAGCTTTAGGGTCTGTGTTTGCTATGGTTTTAATGGCTCAACAGTTTCATCTATTTTTTGTAACATGTAGGTAGGTATTCTCTTTCTAAGTAAATACATAATATTATTTTTGTAAGAATACATATTTTTTATTTTTCCTGATATTATAATACCTATCTACGTGGATTTATACATACCTATGCTTTTGTAAGCGATAAAGTAAGTTTAAACTTACGCGAGTGAAACCGCGGGCATAGCTAGAAAAGACAAATATTCAGGGCAATGGCATTGTCCACGGTTTTTATTTACATCCCTCATAATACCTGTTTACAAATGTATGAATATGAAAAAGCATCATCATTTTACCGACTGAGGAGGGTTATGTTTTGTTACAAAGGTTTACCCTTTGTGGGATTTTTTGTGTTGCAGAAGTTACCTACAACATGAGTAATTAGAGTAATAGGGCTGCGCCCAATATGAGGAAAAAATATAACTTATTACTCGTAAATTACCAGTTTAGTTGTGTTTTCCGATTTTTGGCAAAATTATTGTTTTTTGACACGGATATTTTTTGGATATTATTTTTTTTTCTGATAAGTATTAAATGTAAAACACTTGGCCTAAACTTGGCCTTGGTCTAATATTTACCTCTAAAAACATACCAACACAATTGTTTAATTCATCTTTCCTCGAACAAAAGACAAGATATTTTTTTGTTTTCTTAGGCTGTTTTATATCATGGACAAAGAAATTTCTTTATTCCCATAATACAATAACCTGTCCACAATATAATCTTGTGTCGTAGGTATCTATCTACATCCCATATTGGGACGCTATTGTTCCAAGACTGACAGCCGTGAAATTAACATCAACGAAATATGTCCAAACCAAAATTGTATGCAGTTAATACGTGCGGAAAATACACATGACATCCTAGACATATTAGTTCCGTGAAGACGAGGGTATATTTTTTCTTTCATTTATGCTAACTTGGCGATTGTGATGGGAAATTAAATTATAAAGAAGGGGAGGATGTTTAAAACTTAAACAAATAATGCTGGACATTTTCACACAGCATCATCTAGCCCAAAGTAAGTAGACCTGGTTTTATAGGAATTATATAAATAATTTACTTTTTTTTGTAACAACCTTCTGCGTCTCAGGTCTTCGCCCAATGCGCCACAGAGGTCGTCAATTTAGATTTCAACATAATTTTCTCGATATTTTTGTATTAAAGCAAACCTTTTATCCTGTATCGTATTTTTAATACTTAAAACTTAACAAGTACACTTAACAAAAATACCTCGTTAAAATTACAAAATTTCATAGTATCTTAAATAATTCTTAAGGTGGCGACTCACCGAGAATTTTATTGTAACATACCATTCGCAACGAGCTTGATACGATACAGCATTTGCATTATTTACTTTACATTTGACCCATATACGCATATACCCGCTGTACTGACTAAACGAATGCTCACATCGTAACCTGTTACGTTACGATGAAATGGTCCGGCTAGTCGCCACCTTTATAGTTATAGTTACAATTTGAGACAAATTTAGCTTATTATAAGTATCTACCTGACTATATATTACATGATCTTTTTAATATTAATCTTATTTTATTATTTAATCTTTACTATCTTTTTTAGCTTAGTAATAATTTTCTAGCAAATACATATTTTCAAAACTGTTGAACGTGCCTATCACAGAGAGATGTTTACTAAACTATCACTGTTTACAATAATCTGAATAAACATGCTGCTATTGATAGATTCATGCAGAATGTCATGATCATTAGTCTTTGATAAACAAATTCCTTGAAAAGATTCTCACTTTTTCCTAACTGAGTAATGATTGAACCCCCAATAGGAATAGACGCTATATTCGCATGATTTGATTCCAAAAAAACCCTTCGATTCGCATGAACAGTATCAAATCGTTCCTCTTGTTAATTAGAGTAACAATGGCCTCGATTCTGTAGTACACTGACTAAACTAAACTTTAACTGTCGCTCTCTTTTACTGATAGTGCAAGCAAGAAAGAGATAGCTGCAATTTTAGTGCTGTCAAATTAGTCAGATTTAAGTTTTCCTTACAAATTTAGTCGTGATATCAAAACATGCTGACTATAAACACGAAGAAAAGCGGCACGTAAACTGATTTGACAGCAGCACACAGCACTAAAATTGTAGCTATCACTTTCTTGCGTACACTATCAGTAAAAGAGAGCGATAGTTTAAATTTATTTTAGTCAGTGTACTACAGAATCGAGGCCAATATTAAAAACTAGTCAAAACGAACCTTTGGAACTTTACTAACCTTTAACCTTTCCATGACTCACTTGCAAAACAAACACTGTATTTAGTCAAATTACCAAATTCTTACTTAGGTACTCATACAATTAACTAATTGACGTCATTCATCATTTTACACAACTACGAGAAGGTGCCCCTGGAAATACCAGAATTGTATTTTATACAACAAGTGGCAAAAAAGAATACGGCCCACCTTTTGTTGAGCGGTTACCGTAACCTATGGACGCTTGTACCGGAGGAATCACTCACGCGTTGCCGACTCTGGGATATAACGGGTGAAAAGAATAATGTGCCGGAGTTTTACGGGCTCCTATCCCTACAAACTTAATAATTTTAGTCGAAGTGGAAGTCTACACTTGATTTAAGAAGTAAGCGTGAAACTAGTTTCACACACACACTAGTACACTAGTGTATCCAGGGTGAAATAGTCGGACTAGATGTATATTTCCACTTCAAAATTGAGGGGATGATGCCTCTGGCTCTTCATTCTGACTGTGACGTGCGAGCAGCCCACTCCGCCGCCTGTGATATTGGCGCTGGCGTGGGAGAAATCATTGTCTACCGCCGCTACCCCCTGGAAACAGAAATATATATTTACTGCCTTTTGCTTTTATGGTTCTGCTGACAGTGACTTGACTAAGAAGATTTAAGATTATGCCAAGTTGTTCTCATTGTAACAAATTGTGTTTTTGTATTATGTAAAAAATCGCAAAGTTATCATTTTATAACAGTTTTTTGACTACATAATCTAAAAAAGCCAGACGCTTTTTTTCATTTGTAATTGATTTATAAATATAAGCGTTTTACCACAATCTGAACTTATGGAAACTGTCAATGCGGTCGAGGGTAAAGAGGATAAGGATCATGTTTAAAAAATACAAAATGCAAATAAACATCTTGAATCTTGAATCGTAGACCGCATTACCTCAAATCCTATCCTACTAATCCTACTATGTACTATTATAAACGTGAAAGTTTGTGAGGATGGATGTTTGTTACTCTTTCACGCAAAAGCTACTGAAAGGATTTTGATGAAGTTTCATCAAAATCCTTACACTGTACTTATATTACTGTATAGTTATACAGTAATATATATATATATATATATATATAGTTATACAGTAATATAGCTTATACATCAGAATAATACACAGACTACTTTTTATCTGGGTACCACGCAGGCGAAGCCGTGGGCAGAAACTAGTATTATAAATACGAAAGTTTGTGAGGATTGATGTTTGTAACTCTTTCACGCAAAAACTACTGAACGGATTTTGATGAAACTTTACAGTAATATAGCTTATACATCAGAATAACTACTTTTACAGATAGGCTACTTTTTACCCTGGTATCACGCGGGTGAAACCTTGGGCAGAATCTAGTAATCTAATATGATCCTCTTACCTTAATTTTCCTGTTATCCGGATCCGTATAAGTTAGTGTTTTTATCCTCTTCTTGAAAGGTATCGCGAAATCCTTCACCCGCTGGTGAAACACCATCTTCCTATGAACTGTATCTCCGATTATCATATCGTAGCAAACGCACAGGCACAACACGCCAGCTAGCAAAATTAACTGTGACAATGCGCGCATCTCCAAATCATTTCACCACAACACAATGAGCGATGTATTGTTCCTTTACTGGTCAAACGATGACTAGACGATAACCTTTTGCGGGCGAGATAATGCGTCAACATTGACTCTGCATCGAGTCGACACAGAATAAATAGTTATTACTATTAAGACATGTTCTTAAAAAATATCTGTTGTTAGTTATTCTACGGCGCAAATCAATTAACGATATCAAGGTACCTAATCCAATAACAGTAAGTTAGTTATACGATTGGTATAGACCAATTATAATAAATGAAGAAACAGAAAACAGAGGAATATAATGACACAATTCGAATGGTTTGGTTAAGGACACCCAAAAAGGGTTTGTGAATAGAAATGTACACAGGTGCACTTTCAGTCTTTTTTTTATGACTTAGCTATTATAAAAACTTATTTACGTTGTGAACAGAAACATTTTCGATGAATAGAAGCATCAGTTGAGACACCGTCTTTTAATCCCATCAAATATAACTATTTTGTAGCTTTGTCATATCTAGTAGTGTATTAGACAAATACCTAATCCTTTGGGTAGAAACCCAAGGTAGGTAACTTTATTATGTATAAAGATTGTAATGATTTTGCATTAATTAGATACCTACTTTTCTGTATACGGTGATTGAATGACATAAGGTACCTTTTAAAAAATTGTTTAATTCTTGGAAGTATTTGAACCAATTACCAAAATCATTGTTTGAACGATATAAGTTTCGTTGGTCTACTAAGTCTATAAATGTTCCGTTGTACATTTTCAGACAGGCAACAATTAATGGTTTGGTATTGGTTTGGTATGTATTATCTTGTACTCTAAACTTTTACCTGGAACTATTCAATTTTCTTTTTCTGAAAATTAACTTTGATACCTTGCAGTTAATCTTGATTGAACCAATCAGCCAAAAATAATAAATTCATTTTAACCAACATTCCCTGAAATTGAAATAAATTTAAAGGTTTCATCTGCGTGTTATTTGCGTCATATCCGGGAAAGGGTTAAAATAATCGCTTTAATTTAGATTAATCGCTTCTCTCACTACCACGCCCTCGCGTGGGCGGGCAATTTAGACATAGACCGAGTTTGTGTCCATAAATCAAAATTATTGGTTAATTTAAATTTTGAAAGTGGTCTATTTTGGAAAATCATAGTTAATCGCTCGTGATAACCACATATAATACACTATGTAATATATTATAAGCATTTAAGTCTTTATAATAGTATAATAATACAATTTAGAAGTACCTACACTAATAAGAGATAGGTATTACTAGGATTAGATAACCACACGGTAGTGTCCGTACGGTCATCTGTAACAACGGTTTCAGAAAATTATCAATATCGTCTAGTACCTACCTAGTAATCAATATCATTGGATGATCATTGGATGATATTGAGTACTATATTTTTCAAATTAACAAATAAGTAACAATATAAAAGGAAAGTTAAATTAGATATATAAGTAATAAATTAGCAGGTACTATTTGAGTAGGCAGGTTGATGTGAGTAGGTACGTTATGTTAACAGAGAATAAAATAAAAAAAACACAAATCAAACTTTGAACTACACGCTAAGTAACAAGTTTGTCAAGAAAATGTCTCCGACAGCTAAAACAGAAAAATAAATTCGAAATCAAGTAACCGTATTGTATCCACGTCAACACAGATAGTGCGGGGAAATCCAGGGTGGATCGGTAAATCCCCACTGTAAATAAAGGGGGTGAATAAACGCACAGCTCTGTTGCTCGACCAATTCTTTTTTCTTTCACGTAGTGATTTATTCGAACAATTCAATGTTGTTTTTTTTAATATTGATCTACGTGGTCGTCGTACGCAGTAATAGTTTTTAGTTAGAATAGCATGCAATAGATAAAGAACTGGCACATTAGGTCATTCTAATAATAGGTTTAGTGTTAATGGATCGCGTAGCAGTGCTACGCAGGTTGCGTTTTACAAAATGAGGCATTGAATTTGTGTATTTTTACCCGCAATGCAAGGAGCTCGTATGCGCTTGGTGCATGAACTTATTCGTTGGTAAGCCTGTTACGTTTTTGTCTCCAAAAAGAATAAGCCGATGATTTATTTCATACGTTTCGTATGACTTCAATGTTTGTTCTCAGATAGGCTTTATCACCTATCATTCTGTATGGTTTGCTGCAATTATTGCATACATCGTTACGCCATTTCACATTCGATCGACTATTATACTCAGTGGAATGTGAGACGTGAGCGATTGTCATGCTTTTTTTTAATCGTTTTGTATGACTTCAATGGTGGATTTTAGATAGGTTTTATCATAAGGCAGCATTGCATATATGACAAAAACACGTCGAGGGCTTTATAATTTAGTAAAAAAATCATGTCAATGCGTAAAACTCATAGCGTTATATTTTCGGTACATATACTCGTACTTGTTCGACTAATGGCATCTGCATAGCGTACACAATCGACGTATCAGCTAATGATATTCACCTCCTCGGAAAATCGCTTCCTTTATCCGCACACGTCGTGCGTTTACCCAAAATTTAGCGTACCTACTACCCGTAGGGTGTTGCCATGACAACGAGACAGGCTCGTGTGGGTTACAAACTTTAAATTGTATTACCAGTGCGCTGAACGAAAATATCTTTGAGATCGTATGCAGGCTCCATCAATCTTGAGAAGAAGCTTCATCGAATTTGTTCTTGGCAATTCTTTGGAAGTGGGGAACTTCGAGATTGATTGCGAATACCTATTTTAGGTGAAAGTTGTGTGATATTGTGCGTTTTCTGATACGTAACTTATCCAGATTTACCGAAAAATATGTAGGTCCTGTCTTAATTTTTTATTGTACACAGTAATAAATAACACAGATATATAAAACAAAATATTAGGTGAGGCGAGCTTAACCTTAAAAAGAGTTTTCTTCCAGCAAACCTTTGAGGAGAGATAGATAAATATCTTAAGGTCGGAGCAGACTTAAATAATCTCTGGGATAGTTTCAATAGATTGTGTAGTCTAACAAATCCTTCCCAAAAATCATTAAATAAAAAAACCATTTATTAATGACTCAAACCCATTTTGATAGCCTTGATGCTTGTCTGTTTTAATGATAAAAAATGTAAACGCGATAAAGACCCGTTAAAGTTATAATTGTGTTTTAATGACTCTGAATAACTCTTAATCTGATAAAACCAAGTGTACTGTGAAGTTCCTATGGTGAATAAATACAGTACAAGTATGAGTATTTTTTATTGAAATAACCAAGGCTCCATCAGAAATAACAATCAAAAATCGATTCGAGTCGCGGGACCCTTTTTAATCCCGCGAAATAGAATTATGTACATATAAGATGAAAATCCTGTAAGCGGAGATGCTTGAAACGGGATGGACGAAATAGACGAAAAATACAGTGTATTTTCCTCAAGGACATCTTGACTTGAGAGTTCTTGTCTTATAAACAAGGCCATTACGATCAGAACTATGGACCGTAGATTGTGTTAATGTGTTTTATGTAATGTTTTCCACGAATAAATGGACACTGATAAAGGGACAAAAATGGGATGGGTTAGGGGTTTAAGATAATGCAAGTGCTTGATGATCTTTATTTTTAAACTTTGCCAAAATTACTTTAAATCTAAATATTTAACTTAATTAATTGAGGGAATTTTCACGTAACGTACCTGGGTCAATCTTCAAAATCAGCGTATTTGGTTGATCGCTCTGGTGCTTTTTAAATATTGTTATTATTGCTATTCTGTATTTTTATTTCGAAAAGGAAGTGTCTAAATAAACTTATTTTTATAATGGCCCCTAATTTTCTTAACCAGTTTTCGAAACATTTGAGTTTGAAAATTTCGAGACCAGAGCGATCACTATTGATGCCAGAGCCATAAAAAAAAGCATGATTTTTATTAGAAAAAACACTATAAATCAGTTATTTTTTTTATTGTAAAATAGTCAAGCCACATCAGTTTAGGGCAATTAGGCCATCTAAACACTTTTATCTAAATCACACGCTACATTATATACTGTCATCCTAATTTATTATTCGGATACCGTTATTTTACTTAGGTTAAGTATAAAAATTACTAAAAAACACTATCAAAACTTTTTTTTCTTATTCTTTAATTATTCTCATTCTTATTCTTTAGGTATCCCTCGATTTTATCAGCCTGAGCATAGAGAAGCTGCCATAAGCTTATTTTAGCCATTCTGCGTTGCTCAGCCAACTTCTTTCGCTCTTGCTTTCTTGTCTTTTTTTTTGGAAGCATTATTTCTACAACTTTATAATAATTGTTTAGTTCTTTTATTAAACTTTTGAAACTGAGAAAAAGTCGCGCGGTTTTTTTAAACGCCTTAATGGTCTTAAATAGCTCGACACGTAAGACAAGCAGGGTAGACATCATCTCAAATCTTCAAGATCTTCGATGATAGTCTAAGAGCATAGTCAGAAGCACTACATAAGGTGGGCATCTGCACTTTGTAATATTTTATGACTTTAAGGTATAAAAAATGCTTCCTTTTTATCATAAAATTAATTTTTGTGATCGATCTGGTCTTTTTGACCAGAGCGATCAATGCGATAGCAATCAAAAAAAGTAACTAATTTAATGATTCTGCAGAGATGCAAAACAATAGAAAGCTATAATTAATACACAACAAATATATCCCTAAAACAGTTCTTATTATTGAATTGAAACATAAACAAAGTGAATAACAAATCAGAAAAATGTACCATAGCAATCAAACATTTACAAATCCAAAGCCAGAGCAATCAATTATTTACCTCTTTATCTCGGCACCACGGCAAAGCAGAACATGACCGTCCCCATCGGTAGACAGAGCACAGCTGATGACAGCGCGCATTGCGAAAACTGATTGGATAAAGCGTTCAGCTAGGAATGTGAACACGGATTCATGTTGGTCCAGAGCGATGAACAAAAACGCGGGGACACAACTTATTTTTCGAATTGAAGCGAAACTATTCATTTATTGTCATAATCTAATTTAATTCCATACAAATAGACCTTTTGTAATGTTAGATAAATAAATAAAATGTCGTAATGTTTCAACATAAAAAAGTTACGAACGGTTTTCTGAATCAAACTGGAGTTGGGACAGCCCAGAGCAATCAAGATTTCAAGGTTTCGGATTTTTTAAAATATATTTACAATAACGTTAGATAAATAATTCTGAGTGCCCAAGGTAGCTAACAAGCCAAACTATCCAACAAAAAAAACTCCTATTCAAAATTATTACTTTAAGACGGACTTCTTCACTGAGACATAGATTTTTTTTTGTTTTGGAGATTGAGCCACCTACTTATTTGTGATGGCATAAGTGGTTTTACGCTTATTCTTTATTTCTCGTGTTGTGAAAGATGCAATGCAGTATGCTTTGAGTCGAAACAAGTGGATGTCTTTATGATACAGAACGTACGTGAAAAATCTTGTGTTTACAAAAATAATACTAAAATGTACATATACAAAATCTTTTATTCCAGAATAATACATAACAGAATATGATGCGGCACCTGAATGGATATGCCTGCGTTAGTTTGACCTTGTGTTGCAGAAAAACATTTCCAGTAAAAAAGATTTTATTTCAAAATAAAAAATGGTTTTTGAAAACAAAACAAAAGCCTTTGTCCAGCAGTGGAGTAATGTGGGCTGATAATGATGTAGAATTTCAATACTCCATCATTGAAACAGATCACAAATTGGGGAACTAAAATGAACAAGTTGATCCATTCATAGGAGTCAACACAATTAGGCAGACATAGCAGTAATTGATCCGTACCCGAGCCGGGTAAACGAAGCCGTCCGGGAATGCGCGCGGGTAATAGCCGTGTGCAAATCCATCAGCCAAACGAAATGTGGAGGTGGCAAATACGGCCAATAAAACTTTTGGTTTTTAACTTTGTAACAACACACGAATAAACAATATAACGACGCATATACGGGCTCCTGAAAAAGAATTTACGATGGCGAATATAGCCGGCTGAGACGCAAGAGGGCGGGTTCGATTCCCGCTACGGAACAAATGTTTGTATGATCTGCAGATATTTATTCTGGGTCTGGGTATTGTGGTACTCGTATTCTGTTATCCACGACACAGGGAAACTTAGTATGGGGTCAAGAATAGTATGTCTGTGGGTTGTTTATTTTGGGTTGTTTTTTTGTAATTACCTGCAGTACAGACGTAGCTACATTAATACATTTTCTAAAGAGAAAACAGTGTACAAAAAAATCATCATTCATCATTAACAGCCTGTAAAAGTTCACTGCTGGGCCATGACGAACGATTTTGAATCACCTCCATTCACCAACTTCACGCAACCTTTAAGACGTCATCGGTCCATCGGGGGGTTTTCATAGACTGCGTCGTTCTATACATGGTCGCCATTCAAGAACCTTTCTCCCCATCGGTTGTCAATTTTGCAATCTAAATGGCCTGTCATATACCACATCAACTCGCTAATTCAAAGAGCTAGGTTGAAGACTTTGGTTTATCTAAGGCTTTTCTTGAGAGTTTCTACATAAAGCTCCAAACAATACAGCATCAAAAAAGTGAGTTACAAAATGTGTGTTTATTGAGATCTAGAATTGAATAAAGTACCACATTGATACTCTATACCGCTTCTAGTTATTTTTGACTCCGTGCCTTTGATAGACGGATATCCGTCCGAAGCACTAATTGCCTGGCACGATGAGGGTTGGCTTAGTACCTACTGCCCGTACCTATTTCAGTGCTATCGATTTGACGGAGTGACTGCGTAATTACTAATCCATCCATAGTATGCATAACTAAAACTCTACTTTCTCATAACTGGCCCATAATTTTTCCGCCCCTGGTGATCGATCATGGCAATCATCCTACTATCCTATGTTCTTATTAACAGTATGGATGTTTGTAAGTTGTTTGTTGCTAATAATCTTTTTTTATAAGACTAAACCATAAGTGAGAAGACGTTGGCAGAAGCTAGTTATCAATTCCAAGTTCCCTTCCTCAGTTCTTTCTTAATTTTAGCGAGTGGTTCATGCACGAATATTTATCAAGCGGAAAAAATCGTTTGGGCCAACCGCATCTCATTTCAAAGTAAGATGACAGTGGTACTTTTTAAATGTGACCTCAGGAGCCTGTTTATGGAGGTTGTTTGTTTGTTCGTCTTTCATGTTACTATTTATTTCCGAAACCTCTTATAAGATTTACGTTTTTTGCAATCGATTGGTTTGTCATCTAGGATGGTTATTTTATTTTGGATTTTGATACCACAAGTCACTTAGGGGGCGCTGCAATAGACGATGAAAAACACGAAAATAGCAAAAAATATTTAATATCATTCTCATCATAATTTTAGCCTAGTATAAGCCTCCTTTGGCTTTTACCAGCGTCCTCTGTCCGTGTATCTCGCATTTACGTTGCCTTGTTCAGTGATGTGTGCTTAGACGAGCAAACTCAGCTATATTGGTGCTTAGCACACATTCTTTATAAAATGAAAACTCAAGAATGCAGCATAATATGAGAAGAGTGATGAAAAGCTTGAACTTTTCATTGTTTGTTTGAAACGAGGGTGAGCATTATTTAACGCTGTAAAGAAGGAAAGTTAGTAAACATCATATAGCATGGTATAATATAGTTTCAATGAACTTTGGCACACTGAGGAGAAAAAAAATCATTTCTGACGCCGTGCGTACCCCACGCACGGTGTCAGAAATGATTTTTTTTAATGCTGGATGTAATTTTTGATTTTTTAGATAATAAGTACTTTTAATGTGATATCTTACAACTAACTATAGGACTTGAGGAGGACTTGAGTAGCATGAGTCCCCTTCTTCATAGTTCGATAGAAAAATGCCTTTGAATGAGTATTTCAATAGTTTTTATCCCTACTTTCTTTTAAAGTTCTGCAAATACATTATTCGAACGCTTGGTCACCCTCAGAAAGTCTTCGGTCTGAGACCTCGCATCACGTCTTGTTGCTGAGATACGTTTGTTCTCTGTAGAGCTTTGCGAGAGCAGCTCAAAGTAGCAGCATTCTCTTTGAAAGATATGTGTGCATCTTGATGATTCACCTTTGAGAGTTTCATACAGTTTTAGTATACGAAATAAGCTTTTGCTTGCATTTCTTACAGTGACTCGTGAATCGGTAAAAAGGAGCCCAAACACTGTTAGTATTTTGTCCATCAAAGAGTTGTTGTCTGGATTTCATTATCATCATCAGATCGCTGCCATCAAAGCTGAACTCTGCGGCTGCCATATTATTATTATAGTATCTGATATTGGACATGCCATAAACTAATGCTGATCTTTTGTGACGGTTTGACTGTAAGTTCAATAACACTAAAATAGTTTTTTAGTGACACTAGAAAAACGTTGACACCAGTAATTATATAGAATAAACCCTAACTCTCTTTTTTATACTACTAAATAGGCAAACAAACTAACGGTCCACCTGGTGGTAAACCGTAGCCTATGGACGCCTGCAATACCAGAGGTATCACTTACGCACTCCCTGAGATATCAAGATGAAAGATCTCATGTACATAATTTCACTGGCAACCATACCCTTCAAATCGGAACATAGCAATGAAAATATTACGACAGGAATAGGCATAGTGGTAGCACTTCCCCGGACGAGCCCTTTCACAGAAACTCTACTACTCTTAAAAAAATGAAAATAGCTCCGAATAAAATAATATTGGTATAAAGTGTTTGCATCCCAAAATAACTTTCTTATGCTAAGGCAGATTTATCTCCAAGATCATAATGGTATAATTATAACTAGGATATCAGCGTTACCTCCAAGCCTATCTTTCTTGAATCAGGACCATAATTATGCAAAATTTTACAAGTCTATCTTTAGCTACCGTATTGGTAACTTGTTAACAAGATAACGGTTTAACCATAGTTGAAAAGGAAACAGCTGATTAACTCTTCGGGGTTATGTGATGACCACGATCCAGTGAATTCTGTTCTGACACACTTTGATTAATGATTAATGGTTCAAATTGAATGGTTCCTCCAAAAATCGAAGAACCACATTTTGCATAATTATGGTCCAAATTCGAAAAAGATAGGCTTGGAGGTAGCACTGATATCCTAGTTATAATTATACCATTATGATCTTGGAGATAATTCTGCCTCAAAGAAAATAACACGATATTATTTTCTCAATACTCAATACATTTATTGCTTTCACATGGTAGGTACATAGATGGTGTTTAGACGTAGGTATCTCACATGAACCCTGTCTAAGGGTATAGCAACAGATAGGCAGGCCGAGGTTTTGTATAAACAAACTAGTTATTAATATCTACAGTAAATAAAGGTAAGTCTCTTAAATGAACTTTATATTATAACTTTGTATTTTCTTCTCGATTCAATGAATTTTCTTAGTAACAGAAAAAGAGCGAGTGCTGTGGTAATAGGTACTGCAATAGCTGTTCTTACTTCAAACTGTGGGTAAACCTTATTTGCATACAGCTTTACTAAGCAGAAATATTGCTCACACTGTAGTCTAGCTAAACCTTGGGTTAGGATTCTCTAATCTTATGTTGTTTAAGGCAATTAGAAGCCGTGGAAGTATGTGCTAGAGTAACAGTTAGACTAACATCTTAGTGTTGTTTTGAATAAATTAACAAGTTCCAACACATTTATTCAGTGCCAACACTTGTTCTGATAAACATACATTTGCCACGTGCTTGTTCGGTTTGGTCAAAGATATAAATACTTACTTAGTTTTTGTAATAAGTAGGTAGCTAAATTGTATAGTCAATGGTGGCTTTTGTCTAATTTACAGCGATACGAAATTGAGTTGATTTATTTGTGAATACTTTTTAAATGAATATGGGCATGATACATGACAGGGCATCTGGATGTTTGGACTTCTCCCCACTTTAAAGTAGTTATTGTATTATACTTGTTTTTGTTAAAATATCTAATGTTTTACGATAGTTTTGCAGATCACTTTCTCCAATTTTTTTCATTATCAATACCATTCCAATACCAAGATATTTGCTTAAAAACTCATATCATTTATACTTATATATAGGTAAACATATTTTTTTGTTACTTGGTTAAAACGTTAGACGAAACAACAAAGAGAAGCTAAATATAGCTTTAACAACATTAGGTGCTTAAAGTTTGGAAGTGGCTCATCGTAAACAAGCTCTTAATAATAGTTTAAGTAACAGATGTTTGGCCCAAGTCAAGTAATGTAGCACTAGGCTTAATGAGTTTTCAACTCCTTTTATCTCGAGAAAATTGGGTCGTTTGCATTCCAATTTGAAAAAAAATGATTTTGCCTAAACGTATTGTTTCCTGGATACTAGACTGGTCTTCTTGCGATATTTTTCCACATAAGCTTATCTTAGTTATAAGTCGATGAAATGTTGCAAGACATACATTGACCAAGGGAAGCACAGAACGTACAAGTATGTAATAAGAATGTAGGATCATACATTACACGTGTGTGTGAACAGGAAAAGCAGGCAGTGAAAGAGTGGTCATCGCCTCGCATCATTTAATTTGCACGGGTTATTAATTAAATCAAAGATTAACAACTAGTAGTTCGCCAAGGGATCTCGCGACCCTATAATTAAAAAAATCCTAGGTTCATCAAGCATAAATGAACGGTTCGGTATTTATCGTCTGACAAACGAAACCAATAAAGAAACATAGGTACAAAAGCTGGAATTTTAAAGCTCGCTCGATGAATTATATCAAACCAAGAGTCACCAGTTAGTATTATGATTTTAGTTCGATTACGTACCCCTACATTAGTAAAATCCACCACTCAACTTGCACCACGCTAAGGCGGTGATCTTATTTGGCACGCTGAGGGTCGAGACTGAAGCTAAAAGCATGTTGTCGCCTTCAATTTGCCACCGCTGTCACATCCACTTTTCGCTGGCTGATGAAATTTGCCCTTTTCCTCAGCTCATTCTTCACCTCACCGAAAAGGTAGAGTTGCAGTGTCCAAAGTCCTATTCTACACTTTGTCTGGTGTTCTGAGCCAGGAGTACAAAACCTGTTTGGTTTTGTACTGTATAAAAAACTAATAACAAGTTGCCGAACCAAACAAAAAGAAGGTTAAAGTAAACTATAAGATCACGACGTACGTACGCGTATTTTGTTATGAGAGATCATGAAAATAAGTGCGTACTATATTTTCTTGTAAAAGCTGATTTTGTTGAATTATTCGTGAGTCATGTTAGGAATGAGCCTTACTTCGTATGAAATATTAAAAAATACTAGTTCTATGTGAGAGGACGGTATGCTTTGTTCACTACAAAGCATCTTAGTAGTTTTACCGATTGAAGTAAGTTTGCCTAGCACTCTTATAAGACTCCTTTATTTGGTAAAAACTTTATTTTTTAGTAAAGAACTTGACACTATTTTACACCTGCAGTATCTTATATGCACAACTTTATTATTACCTAACTGTAAGAAAATAATTATTTGTGATTATGAAGATGATATTTTTTTACTTACAACGCGATATTTACCATCATTTGTGATTTTGAATGTTTCCTAAAATCTCGGCTTACTTGTATGCACCATTATCATGAGTCTTTGGGTGGATGTGAAGTGACATCATCTGTAGTTATTGCTCAGCTACATTGACTACAGATGCGGACTGAGTGAAAATGGTAGCCAGCCTGAAAGGACATCTATTGTACTTATTTCTACTATTAAAAAAAAAACTGTTATTGTAACTACTTAAAAAATATATAATGAATTTATTGTTTTTTTTAATTCAGTAATATATGACTTGTGCTGTGGACTCATTAACTTTGCGATTGAAATTTAGTAAGCTTGACAGGGGAGATTATGGCCAAATGAAGGTCTATCTTACTATCATATCCTACTACTGTTATAAACGCGAAAGTTTGTGAGGATGGATGTTTGTTAATCTATCACGCAAAAACTACTGAACGTATTTTGATGAAACTTAACAGTAACATAGCTTATACATCAGAATAACACATAGGCTACTTTATATTCGGATACCACGCGGGTGAAGCCGTGGGCAGAGGCTAGTAATATTATAAATGCGAAAGTTTGTGAGTTTGTTACTCTTTTACGCAAAAACTACTGAACGGATTTTGATGAAACTTTACAGTAATACATAACTTATACATCAGAATAACACAAAGGCTACTTTTTATCCGGGTATTCCTTTTTTCTTAATAATAAAAAGCGTTCTACTTCATGTACTACAGTCTATTAACCTCCGGAATTTCCAGATGAAATTTTTATACATATTTCAGTATGGATACTTCTGTAGGGTAAGGCTTCCATTAGGCGAATGGACTTTTAGATGATGGTCGATGCATCTTTCGAATAATTCATAGAACAATATCGGACGTCCAAGTTTTGACTGAATATTTTATGACACTCTCCTTGATAAGCATGTTTCCATCTCAGAGGAATAACTCGATATATGCGCCTATATTTAGCACATTGTAAAAAAAATGCACACTGAAATAAAATAAAGTATAGCGCAGGAAAAAATAAAAAATATATACAGAAAAAATTATGAATTACAAATAATTCTGTATATATTTTTTATTTTACGCAACAGCTTTCGGTTTTTATATGTAAAAAAATAATATAATAAATGCGAGTCTGTATGTGAATGTTTGTTACCACGTATCTCCGTAACTACTAAACTGATTTTGATGAAATTTGGAATGTAGATAGTTTAGGATCTGGAATAACACATAGGCTAATCTAATTTTCGAAAATCGACCCCTAAGGGTGTTAAATAGGGCGATAAAGTTTCTATGAAAAAAAAATGTTTGATTCGCTCAAAACTCTGTACAAATAAACTCTTTAAAGTAAATAATGAAACACTTTTTTTATTTTTTAAAAACTACCCTTTGTGGGTGTGCAATTGAGTTCTAAACTTTGTATAAATTGTAATCCTTGGTTCGATTCATTAAAAAGTTGGTGAACATAGTTTGAAGCCTGGAGACGATCATATGCTACTTTTATTAACATACCACGCGGGCGAAGCCGCGGGCAACAACTATTTTGTATAAAAACGGTGACGATTATTACAACACAATATAATAAAGGGCGGTAAAAAGAATAAAGGATGACAAAATACAAAACATAAACTCAAACACAGAAAAATTTAAAGGTTCGTGACTTAGAATACTTAATACTTGTCGGGGTACCAAGTGGATAACTGGGCAGAGGCTAATCAATAATAAAGCTAGTAACATCCAATCCATTTCAGAAACTTGATAAGCTTTTAACCGAACCAAGCGACAGTTTATGGTAGGAATATTTTTTGAACACTATTTCCTAAATTTTGACTCTACGATTTCAATATTCCGAATCAATACGAGATGAACCTTCTATATAATTCAGATACAGTGGATCACGCAAACGGAATTTACAAACAGTATCATATACCTACGTTTGAACAATCGCTAATGCGAGTGTGTTTACCTTAGTTCCTGGAACATGAATAGTTAATCGTCGTTTTGCTTTGACTCGAGTAAAGTAAACAGATTGTACTCGTAGGGAATTGACAAAACAAACACGCTCACGACTGTTATATCTATAATGGTCATTCTCATATCCATAATCAGTATGCAGATCTGTGAGGATATTAAGTAGGGTGTAGTCAGAGGCATATACAAACAAATTAATTTTGGCACTTGTCCACGCTTCGCATTGTAGAAATTTGCATAGATCCTTTGTTTTAATAAGGTATTGACGAAGACGGAAAATACCTATGATTTGAATACAATGAATCAATAAATTCCCTTCAAGATACATATACAAACAATAATATAGTAAGTAGTAATACAGTTATTAAAAAGTGAAGTCTCGACAGAGCTTACTTATTTGAGCCTTTTGGGGTTGAAACTCTGGGACCGTGGGGAACCGGGGCCCTTCGCATTTTCAAAATTCTTTCAGGGCGACTGGTCGAAGCGACGCGTGGCCAGAGAGCTGACTCTTGTCTGGGTCAACGCATTATCATTGCCATTCACCGTGGCAATGCGGCCAGTATTTTGGGAACGCTTCCGTCTGGTAGTAATCTGGATCAGTTGAGCTATCTATAGATCGTTTGCAACGGTCTTTAGATGGCTAGCTGTTTCATCTGTATTTTTTGTATATACCTACTTGTAAATAGTTGTATGAATAAATGTATTTTCATTATACGTTATTAAATGAATTAATGCCTTATTTTATTGGTCCTATAGAAGTATGACAAGTTTTCTCTTACTCATTAATTGCGATTGTTTTTGGTGGTTTCAATAATTATGTATTTGTTAATAAAAACATAATTGAAACTATAGTTGCTGAATATCATATTTAAAAAGGGATGATAAAATTTAAAATACGCCGCAGTATTCTTCGGTCCACCGTCAAAAGCGTTCGCGGGTGGTGTTCATGAAGAAAGAACTACTAAATTAGCTACAAAACGTCAACAAAATCGACGAAAAACAGTGGTAATTGGCCGTATTTTTAAATTTTAAATAAAATACATAATTTATTGATTTTACAGTGTCAACAACACTTGTACATTAAATTTAAAGTGACACACCTGGAGATAGTATGAGTAGCTATCCATCATTGCTATGAGCTGAATAGATAGTGCCCAATAAAATTCGGACTCAGCGCCACTCAATGCATGGCGTTATTGGCCAACGCATTGTCTATTAGAGACGAAAATGCAAGTTCAAAAACATTAAACTAACACGCTCACAACTGTATTCCACATGAACTCAGTGAGTAGATCTTCGAGGGTACTAAGTTCAGGGTAGTCAGAAACACGCCCAAATATTTGAACAACATTTGAAACATGTCCGCGTTTCGCAATTAGTTAGCATTCCACGTGACAGGTTGCAAGCCCATCGCCGCTTATTGGAGCACTAATAATATGATGGCACATGCCTTCGAATTTTTAGTTCTAGTGCATGGCGATTGCCTCACGATGTTTTCCTTCACCATTTTCAAATTCAAAATTATATTCTTATAAAATATACATATCTCGTTATTTTAAAGAGTAAATTAAGCTACAGCACAAACACTGCTAATTAGGAGTACATTGATGATTCACTGTAAAAAAAACTCCTTGACCCATTTTGGTCAAGGTTATTTTGACCATTTTGGTCATTTTGGTGTTCCGATCGGGGGATATTTTTCTTTAGTTTTTTCAATTAAGAAAAATATCCCCCATTAAACGCTCGCACACACTTATCAACACTTATACACAAAATCATTAGAATCGCTGAAATTGCCTTTTTAACTGCACTAAAGAAAAAGTGATTATTTTATGGAGTAACACGTACATACCTTATGATTGGTGTCAGAATGAATGTTTATTCACTGCAAAGATATTTCTATTTTATTTTATGTTATTCTATTTTATTTATGCAAAAAAATCCACAGCTAAATTATAAAACAAATAATTCTTACAAAACATATTTACAGCCAAAAACGGATTTACATTTCAGATTTCAGAGTTAGGTCACCATCACTATCGGATGTGTATCATTGTTTGGTTGCAGACAGGAAGGATTGAGTTATAGCAATAAATCGAAACTGATTGAATGATGAGATTGTTCTGAAAAGGGCCGTGTGGTCGACGTTGAAACAACACAGGTCATCTCAGATGTAATGACAGCAATAGCGTGGTGGGCGAGTGGCCAGCTGCGACGCAAAGTGTGTGTTCGATTCCCGTTGCGGGACAAATGTTTGTCAATTCTGCAGATATTTATTCCTGGTATGGGTGTTGGCGTACCACGGCACTCGTAGTTCCACGACACAGGTGGGTGTCGACACAATCCTAGTGTGGGGGTTTGTGGGATCAAGATACATACACGTCTTTTGGTTATTTTTTTTTAAAAGGTCATGCACGTTTATCATGTGTTACTGGGTTTCTTTCGTTGTTTTCCTTCACTGTTTGAGAGCACTACATTTTTGTGAAACCTACCAGCAATCCTTTAAGTCGATACACCGTCATCCAAACAAAATAAACTATTTTCATTCTATTCTAACAATACTCCAACTCGAAGTATTTCACAAAGGAATTTAATATCACAAATCAGGTTGTATAAAAGTTTCTTGTAGCTAGAGTTGGGAAGGGGTTACCTTGGCTTGGCCAAATGACCGGCTTTTCCGTGTACACCAACCAGTCATTTTTAATATATCCATATCTGCTAAGGGGTAGTTATGATTGCATTTAAGTTACTGAAATATGTATGTTGTAGTTACTTAATATGTTTTTATAAGTGAAGACCTCTAAATGGCCTCATAGCTGCTTCAGATACAAGTGCCGATGGTTTTCCAAAAATAAATAAATAAAATGAAATAAAATATCTAATTGAGAAAAACAATCAAAAGTGTCTTTTAACAAGACAAATTCTGCTTTTCTAGGCTTATAAAAGCGTCTTAATGTTATGTTATGTAAAACTAATTTCAATGGCTGGTGGTTAAGAGATACTGTGTTTCCAACAGTGTGCAATCCGTTGTAAAATAAAAGCACTAATGTGTGCCACAAGAAAACAAAAAGTGGAAGAAAGTAAATTGACTATCTAAAAGCAAAAGTGGTCGGCATTTTTCAATACAAACGTATTCCCCTAATCCCTCTTGAACTATGACATCATAGAGCATTTTAAACATAGTGTATTCGTACATAACGCAATCAAAATATAGTATCAAAATACTGTAATCATTTACGTTTTGATGCGCACATAATATTTTCGATTGGTCGTGCATCCATTACGAGAAGAGTTTTATTTAAACCTTTCTTAAAGACGTTCAGCACTTGGTAAAAATAAAAAAGCATGAAAGACTTTCATGCGACTTTCAAATAAATGTAATAGTTATGATAAATGTATTATTAAAATTAAAATTTATTAAGATAAGGATAGCGGAATACGAAATCTCATTATTTTCACGTGGATTTCTGTGGTTGTGGCCGGATGTAGTTAGTTATTATCAGTCCATGGTTTTATCCATCACAGATACTATGCCTTTGCGAGCATATCAAGTGTTGGTCAGTCAAACTCCAAGTTGGTTGATACCAAAGATTTAGAGCTGTCAGTTCTACAGTCGTCACAGTGTCCGGCTTTTTAGAAAAGTCCTTTTCGGTCTATTTTTCATCAGGCTCTATTTGTGCAAGGGTTGGACGAGCCGATGCAGACAATAGACCGTAGGTAATGGCCCACCGAAGGCATTTCTGCTTTATGTGAGGGTCAAATGGGGTACCTCCATCGGTAAGGGTCTCCATCGAAAGTAGCTTAGCAACTTAGGCGTTCAAATACACATAAGTATTACCTTTGTTTGCTAGTAGGTATTTAATGAGTAGATAGATTGATTATTTAAAAAAAAACAGCTAAAAAGTACATTGTACCTCTCAATTTTAGAGGCTATAATATAGGGTATGCACAGAATCAAAATCATGTGGGAATTAGAATTGTTGCTATGCCGCCGCCTACTATCGAAGGTGGTCTACGCGCAGTGAACATCTCAGAGCGAGAACGAGAGCCGCATATTGCATTTTGGTGCATGTGACAATGACTGACATAGCCTCGTTGCCAGCACAGCAGTTCGCCTTTTGTTTCTATCGTGAATGTTATGAGCTGTTGAAGTTCAGTTTGGTGTGAAGAAAGTGAAGAAAATTTAGTGAAAGTTCCTTCTAGAGTAATCTAGCTATAGACCAATGCTTTGCCGTTTTATAGCCGTTTGGTGACCAGAGAACCTCTTGGAAAGATGCCTGCCTGTCAACCTGCCGTTGACATTGGTGCTTTGAACCTACCAACAGGTATTTAGGTACTTGCAGGATCTCGGCCGAGCACCCTGGTTAGCGATTTCAGTTTGGATGTTTTATTGTTAGGAATAGTTTCTGAAGTCTGGTGAAAGCCCCTGGCGGAAACACAATTATTTAGATACCTATAATAGGTAAAAATAAATAGTCATTATTAAGTCAGAAAAAAATACTCACCTATCTCCACACTAGGATTCTCTCTATCATGGGTATCACGAGCTACGAGTGCCATGGTACCACAACACCCAGTCTCGCAATAAACATATTGTCTCAGCCGGCAATTTGCCCTCCGCGCCACCTAGGTCGTCAAAACTGTTTGCTGTATCTGAAAGTCGCTCGGTTACAAACGTTGGACAAGTCAAATGATCATCAGAAGAATCACCGTATTCTGTGGCCATGTTGATAGTAACAAGTGAACGTTGGCCACGCAGTGATTTTCAGATACATAATACGGGGCAGAACGTTTTAAAAACTTCATGTCATGGTAATTTTGATTGCGTAGATGTATTTGGATCCGTAAGTTGGTAAGGTTATTTTTTGGTATCTGTGCCCACCTCCTAACAACTCTACCGTATTAGTTCGAATTCTCTCTTCCGGCAATGTTGCAAACAATCTACCTTTTGTGAAAGCCGTTTTCGGAATAAGGTGGAATGAACCGATCTGTAAACAATGGAATAAATTTTAAGTTGGAATGTTTGGGTAAAATAATTGTTGGCTAAATAAGGTACTTTCATGAAACCACTTCGGGATCAGCCCCTAGATACATATCAAAGGAAATAACAGTAATATAAGACCATTCAAAAATAAGTAATCGATGTGCATAAACAAGAATACATACCCTCCAAACTAAACTTCATCTAATTTTCTAGGCGGTTAGCATCTGAATTGATCTGAATTGCCTAACTTCTAATATTTTCCTAAAACAACAACCAATATCGAAAATAATGGAACGAACTAGGTGACATCGTTTCAGATCTTATCATCGTAAACTTTATCAATACAGATATTTTATTTATTTATATCGTATCAAAAATTCCCATGTTTCTAAAGTATTATCGCAGTTCCGTATGATAAAACACCATCGTTCTTTTAACGGCGTCGTCGGAAAAAGGGTGGAAACCATACCTACAAAGATTACAGAATGGTTTAGTAGGTAATGTTAGCTCTTTATCCTGACCTGCCAATAAAACTATCAAAATAACAATGGGAACGAGACAATAACACTAAATTTACCAAGCTTAGCGATGAATCTTCAAAAATCTTTAAAATGGTAATTTTCAGTCAAGAGCCTTTCTTTATTCCCTTTTTAGCAGTTCACTGTTAAAACTTGTTTAGCAGTTTTAGACATTGCTAAGCCTGTCAAAATGAGACGTTACCCATTGCCATTTTGTAACTGTAATTTAATAGCTGGTTACCACTCTGCGTCCGCTGCTGCAGAGCATAGACCAACCAGGATGCTTTCCCATCTATCGATTTTCTGTGAACATTAAAACATGACCGGTCCATTAATCAACTATGTCTTCTTACGAAGAATATTTATTTTCTTGTTCTTAATAATAAGCTCCTTGGATCTTTGAGTGGCACAATGAATTGTGTATGATTTGGATTTTTAAGCACTACCCTCTTTCGCAAGATAGTTCTAAAACCTATGCCTAGCACTTTTAAACCATATTTATGCACAAAAATAAAATTCTGAGGAATAACTACCAACACAAGTTAATTAAAAAAAAACTAGATATCGTCTGTTGCACTACCCTCGTTATTTGTGGTAATTACAATGCACTGCATTTCAATCGTTCGGGAATAAATGTTAACTTATAAAAAAAACCACATAGGGCATACACGGGCTCCTTACGTCGCAGGTAAAAAAAGCACCGAGCTAGTCTGTTCTCTTTGATGTGAATTCTATGGTGGAAACATATTTGGCAATTCTACTCCCATGCGCTCATTTATCTGAAGTAATCGCGTAAAAGCTTACGGCGTGTCTGCGGAACATTGCACTAAAATTGTATTAGCTTCAGAGTCATCCAGATACTGTGAAAAATATGCTCTTGGAATTTGGAAAGAGATTTAAGTTTACGAGTACTCACTTACTTACCTAAATGGTAGATCAGTTTGGTTCATTTGAAACAGTTAGAAGAATCAATTACACTAAACCGCTAGTGGACCGTACGTACAATCACCTTTTTTTTATTTGTAAAAATAAATTTGCTCCGTCTGTGTATCGTACTTTACTAACTTATACCAGGTGCATAATCGAACCTTTGCTCTTCCAATAATAACAGCCCTTGGTACCTTTTTACAAAATATAAGTTCTTGATAGATACTCGTATATAGATAAACTCTTTATTGGATATAACACCAATTTACAGTACAAACACAGAAACATAATAAAATAACAAAAAACAAAACAAATGCACGGAGAGAACTATTTAAAAGAATTACGGTGTTATTGCCTTACTGAAAGTATGGAAGCGTGTTCTTGGTATTAAAATCGTAGATCCGTTTTCGAGGATTTAAAATGATACAAGACTCGTATGAATATACAAATAGAATTAGGTTCCCAGCAAACCCTTGGTAGGGCTCAGGCCTACTTTAAGTAAATATGTCTTAGATTTTCTACACAAGATATATACGTATTTTGAATTCCCAACAAGATTTATCTCAAACAATTGTCATAAAATCAAACACGAAACCAAAGCTCTCACAACAAAAACACAATTGACTTTGCAAAATGATTCTCACTAGATTTAAAAAGCAAAAGCACATTTTTCTCACTGTGTTTGTCACAGATAGCGGCGGGACAAATGTTCCAAGTGTGTATTCAGGGGAGTCTGTTATCGTAAGGGACATCGACAGGGCTATTACTCTCTCTGTATCTCTTTGAACATTTTGAAACGAAGTATTTTTTACGGATACTATTTTTGAACAACTTTTGGAGTTGCATTTGTAGAGATTGCATTGTTAAAATTTGATGACAACTAAGGCTTTCAAAAAAAACGTACACTGACTAATTTTTTAAATGGTCCTATACCTAGTGTAGGTACTTAGCAAATAGGTCAGTTTAGAACGCGGCTACCTTCTAGGTCATGCTACCAACGTCTATTATATTCAAAATTAGTAATTTTGAGAGAAAACTAGACTTTCGGTCAAATTTCGGACTTTGAACGGGAGTTTCAGAATAAGATACCTGGGGTCTAACCATGAAGTCTTATGACGATTCAGTTCAGGCAAAGATGTCACTTTTCGCTTTGGGATTGAGGATGCTATGGTGTAGCTAAAGCTTTGTCATTCGCAAAACGGGATTTGACATCTTTGCCTGAACTGAATCGCTATAAGACTTCATGGTTAGCCTTATCTTCATGGTAGATAACACCCATCAGTACGTAGCTGAATATTATGTGTTTAAAAAAATCACACTCTGCATCACAAGATTCATAGCGGGAATAGTCAACGTATTGCCGATTAGAGATGACGTTCCTCAAGTTCCGCTGGATTGGCATTTTTGGTTTCCCGCTGAATCTTTATACTGACTTGCTACTGTTTCAGATAAAATCACCAAAATAAGCAGTCAAAATAGCAAAACAAAAATCTATAGGACTCGATCACATGAGATGCCTAAGTTTCCTTGAAACCTTCGAAATATTATGTACTAGAAACGACAATACTTATTATACCTACCTAATTTGTGCGAAAGTCGACGACTGCGGGGTACGCGTGAGGCGAAGAGGGTTTGGTTCTGTTTCCATAAAATAGTTATGAGTCATTGTCGGTGAGAATAAAAACAATAGGTAAGTGCAAAAAAAAAAACGCATAACCTAACAATTCCAACACTTGACACCAAAAAACTAATCCATCTTTTATATTGCGTAGTCTGGTCAAAATATTATGCCTAATCCATATCTAGTATACAGCTAGTTGTGACGAGCGCCCGGCTCAGATTAAAAAAGTTTTACCAATGAAACCATTGAAATCATTTATTTATTGTAAATGTCGTACGATACAGATCTCTAGTAAAATTGTTTGCTTGTATCAGCACAATTTACTATTTCGAGTGTACAATAATGTCGTTGTTATCCTATTTATCTTGCTAATTTGAACACTTTAAATCCATTAATTTAAATACAACAAATACATTCCACAAAGATAATAAATTCCCTACACACATACATAAAATTATAGTTGTAGATAAGTGACTAGAAAGTGTGTGACAAACAACTAACTCCTGCTATCTTCTCTAGTCTTATATCTTCAATGCCTTAAACCCCCTAAGCAGTAGTGCAGTGACGCGCTGAAGATAAGAACCACTACGTGCCCCTAAATCTGCACGGCAATTTGTTCCCATGTTTGTTTATAATAAGAAATATTTTGTCTCCTTTGGTATTGTACATTATTTGATTAGTATTCAAAATAGTTTGACACAACATAATCCTATTATCCTATCCTACTAATATTATAAACGTAAAAGTTTGTGAGGATGGATGTTTGTTACTCTTTCACGCAAAAACTACTGATCAGATTTTGATGAAACTTTACAGTAATATAGCTTATACATCAGAATATCACATAGGCTTTTTATCCGGGTACTAAGCGGTCGAAGCCGTGGGCAGAAGCTAGTAAAATATAATGATGAGTGCACAACTTTACATATACGATTACAATACCTACGGTTGAAACTTGAAAAATTAGTAGTTCGCCACGAACTGAGATCTCGCGAACCGGTTTTAACCGATTACCGAAAGGAGAGCTAGCAGTTTAGCAGTCGCAATTTTTTACAAAAATAAAGTAACCTTGTCTCAACCTGATACAGAACAGGGGTCTATACAAATACCACTTTCCGTTGCCTGCGGAAAGATTGAATTGTATAGCAATGACATTAGCTGTTGAAATGTCACGTGACTACTGTAGTTTTTCCTTGACAAATTTGCGTTAGCACGAAAGGAAAACTAAGCGTGAGGTATTTGTCTAGACCTTAGATAATTTGTTACTACCGACATCTAGGTATCTTTTTTACATCAAGAGGAAACTGACATGCCCTAGAAAAATTCGAAGGCATGTGCCATTAGTTAGTGTTCCTAAATGTAAATGTAATGTTTGGACCTGTCTCTAACTACCCCCTATGTGGTAACCCACAAAGATCTCCTTATTGAATTACTATGTACATATCTGAGGATGTTCATTCTGAGAGAATACAGTCGTGAGAGTGTTTATTTTTATTTTATAAAGTATTATAATATCTATGCCCTAGTTGATCCTTGTTCGCTTCGCTTACTTAATCAATTATCAACCAATTTTATATTCAATTTCATTTCATTTTATACATCACAATAAATGTTTATTACGAAGATTGGCAATAAAGTTTACAAAGAAGATATTTAACACCACACGTTTGGCGGATGACGACTTCGCGACGCGGCACTAGTTCATAAGATTTCAGGTTACACACAGTTCTTAAAATTATTATAGTAGGTACTACCAAAACCTGCCTTTACAGACGTATGAAAATAATATTGAATTTAAATGAATATTAATTCCGTGCACAAATACAAATCAAAAAGAATTAATAAGAATAGAAAAACATGTCCAAATTTATCTAATCAAGCAACATCAAAAATAAAATTAGTTATATTTTATATTCGAAGAATTCGTGTTTTGTTAGAGCAAAACAGAAGAAAGAAAAAAAAACAAACACGCACTGTATTCCTCATGCCATCCATACATACTCAGTGCGTAGATCTTTGATACCAAGACGTCCAAACACTACATGCCCGCATTTTGCAAGTAGTTAACACTTCTCGTAACAGGTTGCAAGCCGCTTATTGGAACACTAACTGATGGAACAAGTCTTAGAAATTTTGGTTCAAGGGTATACCATATTTCTAAGACGTATTCCTTCACCATTTTAAGCATGTTTAAATAAAAGAAAACAAAAGAAAAAGAAAGTTTAACATTGCTTAGCAGCTGCTCTGACGTTAGTGTGAAGACACTCTTAAGTTTCGTAAATTGGGTACAATAACTGATAACGCTTAAATAATTAATGATCACAATAAACTTGATTTTTGGTAAACAAACTCAAAGCTTTTGAATTTAATCAGACAAGGCATCGCGAATTCCGAGCACCCCAATGGAATTAAGCCTTTAAGGCGAGGGGGCACATTTAAGTGACGCATCGGAGGTAAGATAAGACCTGCGGTAGACCTCCTCTAATTTGTTACCCATTGTACGTCGCGATAACTCGTTATGTTACAAACAGTCCTCACAAATCAAGAGAAACGTTTATCTCGACTGATAAGCTTTCCTACATTATTATTTATCACCTACTTTGTTTGTTACGGAACAAAGTATTGTTACGTTTCATTTCATTTATTAACTGCTCTCATGCACATACATCATTTGTATAGGTCTTAATACATTAAATAGGTACGCCCTTAACTAAAAGCGCGTTAGTTAAGCGTGCGCGTGATGATTAAAAATCGCAGCCACACGAATTGACAATCTTCATTTGTTTACATAACGGCTTTTATATTACAGAAATAATTTATTAAGAGACCTGTAGGTAGATTAATTTAGGTATGATATCATTTTTTAGAATTATAACACTAAATAAAGCGTTATGCGCACGATATATGGATTTCATATGAAGCAAAATGAGCATGTTCCCAGAAATTGACTAATCGCTAAGTATACGCCGTCATTTGCGCTATAAATTAAAGCAGTTCGTTGTATTTACCGATCTCCCTTTATTCTGGGTGTATTCACATAATACGACACGACATTGATTTGATTGAAGCTTTGCGTTTTGCCGGCCATTCTAACCTAACAAAACCCTTGCGTGAAAAATCAAATCAATTACGCCATAAATCAAAGCTATAAAAAGAAAAAAAAAATATAGTTCATAATGTATCTGTAAATTATTCTAAAATCAACAAAGTTAAAAGACACTACAATATGAAGCCGTAATGGACAAAGTCCTAACTAGGTCGCACGATATAATCAGGCCGTAAGCCTTTGCCTTAACAAGTAAAGATGGACATTACGTCAAAATACTGAAACACTACTTAAGATTTAAATAGAGCGAGAGCCAGCGCCATATGCAATCGTTACACAAACTTTGATAAGTTTGAGTATTCGGCGGTAAGTCGGCCGATGTAAAAGCGCTCTATTGGCGTTAGCCCAATAGTGTCAACTGGTAATAGACAGCGCACGTGCCAGGATTTAGCGGATGCTTCATCCCCGCTCAAGAGATTTTTCACGATTAATTTTCTACTGTAGAAGCTGTCGCGCCCATTTGTTGGCAGACTCCCTAACAAAAACAGGGATTATATCCGTAAGCCCGCTTAGACACCGGTGTATTATATCCTGTTTGTTTATGTTACCATATGTCGCTGCTTTTGTAACTTTATCTCGAAGACCACCTACATCTTAACACATATTCACAGTTGAAAAGTGCTTGCTAGACGAAGTGCATATCAAATAGTTTGAATATAATTATGTTTTTTGCCATGTGCGATTCTTATAAACATGCTGCACAGCACGCTGTGCAATGTAGGTAGACTGTTAAACTATATTGAATTGCAAAACAAACCTACATCTGAATTAGTTTGTTCTTTGTATCATGCCGAAACGTTTCAATCCACTATAATATAAACTGTAGAGCATGTTGCAGTGTAGAAAGATCCGTTGGACCAATGTGATGAGAAGTAGCTGGACAGAGGTTGCTTAGTACTCTTCGTCATGGTACACTTTGGAGGATTCCTATGCCCAGCAGTATACTTCTATAGACTGCTCATGATAATAATTAACAGCCATAAACTAATTAAGGTTTAATGCTTCTAGGTAGATACTGAGTATGCTACCGGAGAAACACTGAACATATTTTAGTACAACAACAATTAAATCGATTTGTAGTTATTTGTGGTGTCCCCGTTTCTGGTAAGAAGTGGTACGGGCTGGCAACAAATTATAATTGCATTAAGTTAGCATAACTTAATACAATTAATTAATTATGAGACACCTCCTTGGTGGGGTGGGCCGAAAAATGTGATCTTTCATTATCTTATGTGCAGTAATAAAACAACCAAAATGATAGTACAGTTGGGATCAAACACAAAGCATATTTTTAATCGAACAGTAATTTTATGTGGCCTGGTATATACTCAAAAATATCGCAATACATAAAAAATTGCTTTCGCAGTTATTATTTTAAAAAAGTTATTGATTGGCTATACGCTAATATTTAAATATTGGTCGTTAAGTTTTTTAAATTAGGTTTTATATTCGATAAAATCGAGATATTTTTTTTTACGAGCGAACATACTCGTAACGTAACTGGTAAAGAATTTAATTTTAATTTTATGAACTGACACAAGGCTTGTAACTTGTTGTGTTACTTAATTCACTTCAAATCAAAGTAAGACTCCATCTTAAATGATTCTGCGTCTTTAACTCGTATGAATGTTTCCCGTACCCATTATTTCTAAAATTATTAATGCATTCTCTTTATCTTTGGCGTTCATTGATTTGTTGCTTAGTCGTGTGCTTCTCAATTACGTGCTCCTGTGTCCGAGGCCTATTCAAAGAAAGGCTTATTCTAAAATCTACACCACTAAACTCAGATTAACAAAAGTCAAAGTCTTTTTCAATTCAATCTAGACTTAAGCGTCACTTCTTTGAACCGAAAAAAAATTGCATGTCCTTTAGATATTTGTTCTAGTTCTGAGTGTTACTGGACTAAGCAAAAACTACTTTTTGAGAAAAAATTTTTAACCCTTTTTTAATTCCCTCTTAATTTTTTAGGGTTTCGTAGTCAACAAGGTATCCTTATAGTTTCGCCATGTCCGTCCATCTATCAGTCTATCTGCAGCTTAGCTCAGAGACTCTTGGTCCTAGAAAGCTGTAATTTGGCCTTGATATATATATTTATCACGCTGACAAAGAGGTACAATAAAAACTAAAGAGGAGGACGTGTAAAAGAGGTACTCTCGTACGTCACGTAAAGTGGAGATGATTTTATTATTAGAAATATTTTTTAATTTATAATAAAATAAACTTGGAGAAGTAAAATTTCGTACAAATTCCATTGAAAATTACTTAGATGAAGTTGTTAGTTGTGTAAAACCAAAAAACCCCCTTCTAAGCCCACATATTGCGACGGGCAACTACGGAACCCTACACTGCGCGAGGCTCTATATGCACTTGGCCGGTTTTTTCATCATATGAGATTGTATTTTTTACTTACTCGAAGCATCATTCTTCGAAAGGGGCGGTAGTATCGCGAACTGTCCTGTGTTTTATTTATGGTAGGCCAGCCAATTGATTGAATTAGTGGCCCCTTAGGCCGATACCACGGACGAGAATTTATTTCACTTGCGTCGATCGTTTATTCAGTGAGTTTTTCTGTCGATGTTGTTTTGAATACTTGAACTTACTGCGGGACAAAAGACAAAATACCTATCTTCGTTTAGTTAAAAGTCGGATTTTTTGGGCTTCTTCCTCCTCGCGTCGTATTTCTCAACTATTCGAGCCTCAGTATTCCTCAATACTGAGGGTCGTAACCTCGACCTGAGAGTTTATCTCGCACCATCGAGATCTGTTTCGGCGCACTGCATGGCTTTTCCGAGATTTGAGTCGAGAATAATGCAGAGCTGGTCGGACCAAAGTAACGGGATTTGGCGGTGATGACTAGCTTTTTGTGCTTGACGAAATATAATGATTTTTTTTTACGAAAAATAGAGCTCATTATTGTATTCTTCTAAATTCTAGAGTCAATTAAATCAAGGTAAAAAACAAAGCCAAAAACTCTCATAAATACATAGATTCGTGAGGATACTTAGTATGGGATAGTCAGAGGCAATGCCATATTTAGCACATGGCAACGTTTTGCATATTAGTTTGTCAACAAGACAGCCCATGGCCACTTATTAAAATACTAACCATATGCCTTCGAATGTTTAGTTGAAGGACATGCCTTTTTCTGAATAATCTTTTCTTTCACCGTTTTGAATGGCCGCACAGGCGGCACATTCATTTTTTAAAAGAAAAAAAATGTTTTTACTTGTTGAATCCACAACTTTTAGATTGGATGTCAAGATACCGACCATTAAAGACAACACACGCAGCCATCAAGAAATAAACATGTACAAAATTAGCCAAGTTAGCTCCATTAGATCACGAGGCAGACCCCGAGTATTCAACCGGTACAACTTGGTAAATTCACTATCCGGAACTTCAAATCCATATTCCAAATTTCTCAGATGAGCACTATTTATTTTATATATACGAGCTTCCTCAAGACGCGCGTGCTCTAAAAAGTTTTCATATAAGCCTAAATCTGCCATATCAACTCAAAAAATGAAAAAAAAATTGGTTAATACACAAATATGAACTGTAGAAGTTGCTTCTAGAGTAACTTCTAGCAATTCTCCTATTTGACGCTTTAGCAATTTCTATTTACTGAACCATATTACCCAATCCCACAGAGAACTGTCAAAATAGGTGAACTGTGAATATGAAGCTGAAGTGAAATGCGAAATGAATTGCCTCATAGGTAGCCATTGCCAATGAAACATATTGTGATCGTATTATGAAACATCCAAAGTGGCCGGTTTAGATCCCCAGAGCTCTATAGAAAACCTATATATAATGTAAATACTAGCTACCAGTCTTGTTTTCTCCAATGATTATCTCGTTCGTTTCGTCTCCGTCACTGGCTCTTTTATCTCAGTGGATCAGCCACGTGCGAGTGATCTGTATCGTTGTCCGCCTCACCTGACACGATCCGAGTCCGCACTACGTGACCAGCATTTAAGACTCGATAGTCCATCGGAAGAAAGACTTTGCATTCTAAATTGACTATTTTAAGCTTTTATAGATGAATTGATACAGCAAACCGCATATTGGCAGATATTATTTTTTAATTCTCCGTCCTATTTTACTTTACTTTGCGCATCTAGTTGCGTCGGAAGAAGACATACAGCGAAAATACGACATAAATTTGATCCCCTCTGATTGAAAAGTACCTAGCTCCTACAAGCACTACGTCCGCTCAAACACAAAATTGACTACACGGACGCGCTTGACGATCAACGATGCAACACGACGCCAAAGAAACGAAGAGATAGAATAAGCACCAGACACGAATGTATATGGAAATGCATCAGGGGTGGCGTAATGCTGACGTTCATCTGAATACACTCTAAGCTTACTTAGGAACTTAGGCAACTTTGAGGTAAGCCTCGATCCAATTAACGAATATTGAAGAAGTACCGTTTGCACCGCTACGTAGTAATTAATACAATGTTTTGTGTCACCGTCCTGTCCTGTCTCAATATTGAATGAAGTGGTCGGTCTATACTTAAGCACGATCCCAAAACAATGAACTAAAGATAGTTAATGAATATTTTAGCAGTGGAGCTAATGAAGGACGCCTTTGTCCCGGTCTGATAGGTTGATTACATAGGCGGGCTTGGCTTCGGAGATTTCGAAAGAATATTGAGGGGAAAATTAATAAAAATTAAAACATTATTTTAGTAGTCTTTTCTTGAGGTTCGAATAAACTTGAAGCTGCAGCATATTGTCTCAATAAATCACTGGATAGTGCATAGCTCAGAACTTTTACAATACGTATTTTATTTACTAGAACCATAATTGCATTGGTGTTCAGCTTTTGATGTTGTCTTGCTGTTTGAATATTAAGATAATAACCGTTTTATTTCATTTATTATACACGATTATTTGTAAATTTCGTAAAAGCTCTTACTCATTACTCTCTTACTCTTACTCATTTATTACAGCATTCTGAAAACAAGTCTAAATTTTGAAATTTGTAAGACAGAAGTTGCTGGGCTGATGGCAGAATTTACGATTAAGGGTTTTTATGTGATTTATAAATATGAGTAAATACATTTTGCTTGGTATTCCAATAACAGTCATACATTCAGCTGTATTATCCTAACTGCATCTTTATACAATTTATTTGTAAATAACCACACATCGTTTCGTAACTCCGATTGCGCAGCGATACTACTTTCTTTTGATGGTGGTTGCATAAATTTGTCAGTTCACGATAAGACTATCTAGAGGTCCCAATCAGGATATTTCAGTGGAACCCGGAGTTGAGTAACTAAATACGTGAGTCGCATGTGTCAGTACCAATTGACACGTTCAAGCCCGATAAGGTTGATAAAGACATTCTAAAGCCGGAAAAGTCTACGATTTATGATATGGGAATAACACATAGGTAGTTAAAGATTTCCATACATTGTGCTCTTTTATCTTGTTATATACATACATTGTTGTGACCGTACTGGATAAATGTTTTTGCTGTCAATATTAACAATAGCAGCCATTACAAAATGAATATAAATATTTCTTGGTGAAGAGGCTTCTAAAAAAACACAAACAGCGTAGAAGCAAAAGATTACAGTCCCAATTCATTCATATTCATGTTCTTTATTTGCAATGTCTTTATATTTATTTGCCCAATGGATTGATGACATCTCAAAGGTTGCGTTGCGGGAAATCGGGGAATGAAGGTGTCGCATCATCGTTCGTCATAGCACTTTTTGTGGGGGGCCTACGTCCAGCAGTAAACTTCAACAGGCTGTTGTTAATGATGATGGTGATGATTTGACATTCGGACTACTTTGAAATGCTTGGGGACATTAAATAAACATTTTGTAAAGCGGCTGTACATATTCCCTGTCAAACCCGACTTTGCAGTTACAGGTCTTCAAAGTTTCATTAAGAACCCATGATGGTGGTAATTAATTTACAAAAACTACATGCGATGTAATATCATCCCTGCGATGTCACAGTAATATCATCCCTGTGGGCAAGAATATAATGAGCGGCTTTAATCTAGAAAGCCGGTAACGCATTTTAACCCAAAAAAGCCGGGCAAGTGACCTCACTTTTTCCAACACGTGTGCAGAATTGACGTCGAGATAAACTTAATTTGGCGGTCGCGTTATTGCCAGTGTTTTATTTAATTTTCCGATTGGAGCTTGTTCACTATGAACGTCGTTTTGAACTAATTTAGAAAATGTCAGATTTTACCCATGAACTATGTTGTATTCCTAAGTGGTTTTTCAGAATAAATCTTTTTATTTTTAATTAAATCTTTTGAATGAAAATAAAAATATCAGAAAAAGCAGAAAATCGAGCAAGCCGACATCTCTTAGCTCCATCGAGTTTTTTCATTGCCTCAATTAAAAAATATATGTAGAAATTCAGGTAATTATTGAATATCTCAATCATTATCATCAAGTAGGCTTGATCCGCAAAAGCACAAGTCCTACTGAGTCGGCGCGAAATGTCATCGTAGAGGGGGACAGTTACCCCGACAGCTTTACACGGGAAGGTTGTGTTGCTCCGCGTTCCATGCACATCGTGATGTGCGTAAACTACGAACAAAACTCGCTATTTACGTAGACGATATCAAAAGTGTGGAAAACGCGAAAAATGTGCTCGAAAATCGGAACTTTCAAAGTCAACGCGGTTGTGGTTGCGATGGGACTATGTGGTGTATAGTGCTAAGTAGTGATAATCAGCATTATCAAGCATGATTGTGGGTACAATTAAAACATGTGCATTGAACAAGTTCAAGATTATGCTGTTTTTGCATCTTCTGTTGACGTTGCCCTCTACAAAAGGTGAGAACAAATAATTGGGCGCAAAAAAGAGTAATGACCGCGGCTTTTAAATTTATCACCGTAAGTTTGCACGCAATTTAAATTGGCGGGTTTGATAAGCAATCCTTGTCGCTATGGTTTTTTCACCTCGTTAATTCGATTAACGTGTTTTTTTTTGCACTGAGTTTTTGTCATTGTCTTAAAACAAATCTTCTGCTTTGATGTTCGTAATATAACGTGTTTGTAGTGCTCTAATAATATGATAAGTGATTTAAAAAAAAAAAACACTTTTTTGCCTAGCTCAAAGTCGCGCCCCCCGAATCAAAGAGCACCCAGCTGACACGATAGTCGGGAGGAGCGAGCCTGCTACCCTGAGATGTGTGTCAGAAGGCAAACCGAAACCCACAATCCTATGGTACAAGGATGGAGCCCCACTGTTGCCTAATGACCACCCGCATAGAGTATTACTCGAAGATGGATTGCTGTTTCTAAGGTGAGTCATTTCGTTACTATCTGTTTGAAGATGTTAGACAATAGGCAGTTTCTATGCATTGCAACAACAATGCATTGTTGTGGTGACCGCAAGGTTTTCGTTAAAAACTTCTTTGGAGATCAGTACTAACCAAACCATACCACGCTCCATTAACTTTATTGTATTTTTTGCTTCTTGTCATCCATTGTTTTCTGATCGAGATTGTAAAAGCTCCAGTAGCTTTTTCATTATGTTTCATTTTCCATTAGTTTATTATTAATTTTTTTTTTGTTACCCGGATATTATAAAAAAAATCGACGAGCCACGTGAGACGTAGGGGATTTCCGTAAATAATCTAACTTATCTACTAAAGGTATCCGTTCATTCTCTTGTTTGTAGAGTAGTCAAGGTATCAATATAAGTAGGTCACCTATCTGCAACTTTCTTACATTATTTTGTTCACCCTTAAATAATCTGCGCATTATTCTATCTTAAGCCTACACCCTATATAATTTGTATTTTCACATCGTGCAATATGCTGTTCATAATCATTTTAAAATCACCGTTCCCCATTTTGTTCCATTTAAGCAAATTTCAAGTGCAATGTAATTGCTCGTGTAATTCTGCCGTAGGGTCGTGCGGGGTAAGAAGGAGACTGACGAGGGTGTGTACTGGTGCGTTGCACGCAATATTGTTGGCGAGGCGGTCAGCAAAAACGCCACACTTACTATTGCTGGTAAGTGTACGAGTGCAATTACTTGTGTTATTCTGCCGTGAGGGTTCTGAAAGTGTGGAGGGTGTGCTCTATGATCCTTTACCTTCACGAGTAAGACACACATAAGCTATAAGTGAGGGCGTAGAGCGTTTTTTTCACAAATGGGGCTCGAGTAATTTGCAGAGATTACTTCAAACATGCTGACAATGTCGATAAAAATGAATTTGCTACAAAACGAACTACAAATAAATGTAGTGATCCTGGTTCAACAAGCATAGATGTGTTTGGCAAGAGCTCAAATTTTACCGTCCGTGCTTTAAATTTTAGATCGGAAAATCTAAAATACTTTCAGTTCAATTTTTTTAATAGACGTTACTTCCATAAAACTTAGTATTTTTATTAGTTTTATTTTTTACTTAGTTCTTCGAGATGAATTCCGAGCTGAACCGAGGGATGTGAAGGTAGCTTCGGGTGAGCCAGCAGCCTTGGAATGCTCGGGTCCGAAAGGCGTTCCCGAGCCATCCGTGCATTGGACCAAAGATGGACAGACTTTAGATGTCGACCAAGGGAACGGACGGTAGTCACTTTATCTCACAAGTTAAATTAAAGCAGCACGCGAGCAGTTCACTTAGTAACCAATACATTTCATTTCTTTCATTTTCTGCTAATATCTACTTACAAATTGTATTTTATGTTAGTATGCGCACTCTAAAATAATTTTAAAATTGAGTTCAATGGAATAAAACGATGAGTAAACTTCTTTCAGCATATCAATAGTAGATGGTGGTAACCTCAAGATCCAAGAAAGTCTTCCATCGGACAGCGGTGTATATAGATGTGTTGCCTCAAACGTGGCTGGAGAGCGGCAATCACGACTTGCTACACTTCTAGTTTTACGCAGACCACATTTTCTAGTGAAACCCAATAACATAACAGCATTACTAGGACAGAACATAGAATTTCACTGCCAAGTAAGTAAACGTATGAAACTTGATAATATTTATAACCGATAGGTACTTCAAACTCGATAAATTTTATGGGGTTAAAATAAATAATGGGTCAGTAGTGTCACAGTGTCAATATGAAATATATATAGGTATTTATTTGAGCAAGTATTTTTGTAATATAACAAAGTGTTTTCTTTTTAGGCATCACCGGAATCAGACGTGTCAGTATCTTGGTCTCGAGATAATGGTTCTCTGTCACCGTACGCTATCGTTCGGAGAGGATCTTTGAGGATAGACCGCGTTGTGGCCACTGATGCAGGGACCTATGCGTGTCGAGCTGAAAGTCAAGCTGGGAACAGTGTAGCTAGTGCTACTCTAACTGTACATTGTAAGTATTTTGATTTGTGGAATACCAGTTGGAACTACTATATTGCAATAAAACTGAGTTTTATATGTGTGGATTTTTCAGCATTACCTCATTTCACAAGAGTACCTTCGGACCAAACGGCTTGGGAAGGGGAAGCGGTTTCATTTCCATGTGAAGCAGAAGGATCGCCTAAACCAATCGTTTTCTGGACCATGGAGGGTTCTCAGGTAGCTAATCTGCTCAACCATGCTGTATCTAGTATGTCCTGAATACCATGTTATGTAATCTTTTGTTGCAGGAATTAGTTTTCCCAAAGATGAGTCACGGTACAAGTTCACTTTACTTGGATCGTGTGATGACCAAGCATGCTGGCCGACTGACCTGCGTAGCTGTCAGTGCTGCAGGAAGCGCATCACATACGGCTACATTGCAAGTAAGTAACCTCAAATATTTCCTCTACTTATTTTTTAAGTTAGTTTAAAAGATTTTGTTTTAATAAAATCTAATTTTCAGGTTTTGAAAAGAGAAGCTAACGCCTTCAATTTTGATTCAGAATCATCTACATCGTACCCTGAATTGGGTAAACCTCAAAACCATCCACCGATGACACAGTATGAGCTCGTTCAAGCAAGACGGTACTTGCAACAAGATGTGTTGGTATTGCGAAGAGTAGAAGGAATATCAGCTACTACGCTGAAAATTGTTTGGGATGTAAGAAGTTGTGTAAGAATTCTTATGTGTTGTAATTGATTCTGATGAAAGCACACTACAATCCTTGTTATTTTCAGGTATTGACGGACTATAATGAATATTTAGAAGGAGTTAAAATTTGGTTCAACGGCACCTCAATAAATCGACCAGCACTAGATATTAATAACGTTCAACATGCCAATGTATCATTTAGCATAAAAGACTTTAGAAAATACGAAAACTTCACAATGACCACAGTCCATAACAGTGGTTCGTCTAGTCACGTTCTTACTGGATTACTGCCTTATGCTCATTACGATGTGTTCCTCATGCCTTTTTATAAATTGCTGCTTGGCAAACCCTCCAATTTAAAGACTGGATTCACTGAAGAAGATGGTAAGCACTCAAATCCCCATTTACCTAATGCATTGCACTGTGAAAGTAGAGTTGCTAAGCTATGTGTATATTTTAGTTCCATCAGATCCGCCGCAAAGTGTTACCGCGGGAGTGATAAATGCGACGTCCGCTTGGATTCGGTGGGATCCTCCCCCAGTGCAAACGTGGAATGGAGAAATTTCAGGCTATTTAGTGAGTACTTTTGCTATTCCACATTTCTAGGGCAACTTAATATTACACTGCGTTTCTTGATTGTTATATAGATTGAGGTAAGAGTTGGTGGGACAAATGGTGGTCGGGTAGTGGGTCAGATGTCGTTGGGAGCCCGCACGCGCGCTGCGGCGGCCAGCTCGCTGCGTGCTGGCGGACGGTACAGCGCGCGCGCCGCCGCCGTCACACGCCGCGGACACGGACCTTTCTCTGCGCCCGCACTCATACACATGCTGCCCACGCACTCCCAGAGACACTACGTACAGTAAGTAATACTCTAATCCTTTGTATTTCAAATTCAGCTAATCGTAGCAACTACTAAAATATAGGACTGACATACACACCCTCAAAATGACACTGGCCCAAATATGGTTGTTTCGTACTCCAAATAACTAGGAACTGAAAGCTTAGGTAGTATATAGCCATAACTAGGTATTTTTGGTTACTGTCTTGGAGATTGCTGTAATAGCATATAATATAATATATTAGGAGAGACCAAATGAGCATAATATATTATAATAATGTATGTACATTTTATAAATAATATTTTCAGCGAAATAATGACAGACTCACGCTCGGATACATCTTAAACCAAATTTTTTCGTTTCAGAACGGAACCAGCGACAGACAAGGCAATTAAGTCAATGTTCCAGGAAACTTGGCTCTTAGCGCTGTGCTTTACTTTGTTGGCGCTCGTCGTGATCGGTGGCTTGGTTATTGCTTTTATAACGAGGCGCAATTCTAAGCAGAGGAAGAATCAAAACAATACCGGTTAGATGCCTTACAATCTTTAACATAGATGACTTAACATGTTTGATGACCGTATTTTGATTTATTTACTTTTATAGCAGCCGCCATAGCTAACGCGCAACAATGTCTGCTTGGAAAAGAAGCTGTATGGTTACGAGAAAGAACAATGTTTGAAGGCTCGAATGAACCGAGGATAGAAATATTAAACTGCCATCAGAGTCTGCTAAGAGGTATGGGATCCAACAATTTTTTGTTAACTGTTAATTCCATGAACTGACATATTTGATATCTGTGTATTTTATGCAGGGGGTAGTTCTATGTCCACAATGGCTATGGAAGCAGAATATACTTTGCCTCAACACAGTGCAATGAATCCCATCCCTGAAGAAGACCATGGAAGAAATCCTCCTGAACCTTACGCGTCAAGTGCCATATACACTGAACTGAACTATCAAGTGAGGAGTAAGATTGACCAATACCATTTAGATATACCATTTAACAAAAACGAATTCCAAGATCACACAGACGCTGAAGATTCCTGCGTGAAATGTGCCGTTAGTCCAGGGTCCTATGACAATAGTATGGTTAGGTCTTACGACAGTAATCAATACTCCAACGAGGAATGCTCAACCTGCTGCAGAAGTAGCAATTCCACATTGACTAAAGAATACAGCGATATGACCAAATGTGGTAATGATGGGGAACAAGACTTATCGATAGAAGAATGCCCGTCCTGCAAGACCAATCAGTCTAGGTCTTCAAGCAACCACGAGGCTAATAAAGAATGGGCGATGGCAGAGGTGGAGTATGATTACCCTCAGTGGCATTGGTTAGCGAGGGAGAACAGCTTTAGGCACCAGGGGCAGGATGTGGGGTACTCTAGCGCGGGAAGAAGCGATCAGAGTAATAATTGTAGAATGAATTTGTGCGATATTCTTCCACCGCCACCATATGAAAGGTACACTTTCGTAACATTTTTTTGTATTTTTTGCATCTTACCATGAATTTAGTTTTTTTTTTAAATATCTTTTAATATTTATTTTTCACAGAGAATCACCATATCGAGATATGCAAGGATTCGCCAATCACTCAGGGGCATCAGGTTGTTCAGGTCATACGTATCGAAGTTAGTTTTAAAAATAATAATATCATTAGTACGTAATACAAGCAATACTATTTATAATGAAATGTATATTTGTATTAAAGTTTGCATATTCTGAACGTTTAATGGATGCTATCACACCGTCACGTAAATATCGCGCGCCTTCGAATATTTCAGCTATGCGTGAATGAATGCAAGTTGATTTTAATTGAAAATGCCTCTAACTTATTTAATCATAGTCTTTGTTTATGAATAAAACGTATACTAAAGCCGTATTGCGTAAGAAGCAGACACATTATTTGATTGTTTGTCAAGCTAGACGACTTCCAGAATGAATTTAGATTTTAGATTTAGACTCAGCCTTATGCAATAATTTTAACCTCTCTAGGTCCTAGGTTTTTTACGATTTATGAACAAGTTTTTGATCATAATTTTTTGTGCTGCATATTTTCTGTTAATAGAAAGTGAATGAGTGACTCATTATATAGCTAACTAGACACTCCTACTATGTAGACAACTTTTTGTTTCATAACTGAACGCGTTATTGATTTTCTCGTTATTTTTTGCATCTATATCATTAAGGTGAGTACTTAAGTTACGTGTCGGTGTGATTGACTGCCTGAGGAGATTGATTGTAGTTTTTGTGAACGTGTATCTAATAGACTGCTAAGGTAACATAGGCGATTAGTTTTTTCATCTTTCTCTAGTGACTGTGATATAGTATAATTTCTTTACCAATTTTACGTTTTGTAAATACATATTTTAAAATATTTGATAAACTTTTACAAATTTATCGCAGTAATTTATTAAATAGGTAATTAGTGACATTTTCCAGAGGTAGTGAAGTACTGAAACAAGATTCCTATTGTATATCGACTTTAATTAACAGGCCAGCATTATTATTAAAGTACATTTTTCATCTTCATTTGTCTATTTTTACCTCTTTCGATTGTTTCAATAGTACCGTACTATAGTTATGAACAATAGTACCGAAGTATTATTTAATTGTTACTTCTATTTTTAATTCCTAGCCTGATTAATAGTAGCCATGTTCCTAGCCATGTTGAACTACATAGTAATTGTGATTCTTGGATAATTATCCAAGTTATCTTACAAAAAGTAACTCAGTGATACTAAAAACCAAGACACTTTGATATCTAAAAATAATCCAGTACCCAGAAAGTGAGAGGACCGTAACTCAACTTTAACAAGCAATTCGCAAGTTTATTGGCCACTAAAGTATTTAATTGGTCGGATACACCCCTGAGTATAGGGCAATTAATTCCTTGTATACCGGCATTTGGTCGTAATAAAATGTACCGTAAAGCAACGTGAAAAAATCCAGCTGTTTTTAGCTACAACTTTGTCGCGATAGCAAGATATTGAGGTTACCATAATGAATCCATTATCGCAATAAGTTCAGCCTCTGAAAAAAAGTCCTTTATGATCTGGGAATGCACTTGACTATAGGTACTTATGACTGACTTTTTTTTTTATACTTTGGTAAAAGCGTTTGATAAAGAATATCTCTTTCATCTAATAAATCGGTAAAGATGTTCATTGGACTCATAATTGCTCGTCTCTCTTCTATAATATCACCAACTTTCTTTTAAGAGAAATCCATTAGAATTCTGAACTACTTCTAGCTACATAAAAGCCACCTTAAACCTAACCCTAACATTTCCCACACTATTACAGCTATTATTCTCTAACCACTAGTGTTTCCTAGAAAAGCTTGAAATAATTACATTTGTAATCAGCTTTCCTCATAAATAACTGAACACGTATTGTGCGTGAGTCGCAGGCTGCGCAGGGAGGGTGTTGCCATGGCAACCAGGCTTCACTTACCCTCAGTGCACCCTTGTTATTAATACCCTCAATAATTAAACTTGATTGCATTTCACACCAGGTGTCAGATACCTCTCGTCAAATTGAACTGTGACGCGAGGTGGAGATATTTAATTGCACCACTTGCTACGTCTGCCATTTGAGGTGTACAGTTGCACTCGATTCGACAAATGTTCTTTTGATATACCTCAAATTATAGCTCCCGCTTGGTGGACAATTTATTTAACAGTTGAAATAAATTTACTTTCAGCGGCCACGTTCATATTTATAAGCCTCACATTATATGCCTCCGTTATGCGTGGTATAATTCCTGAAAGAACTACAAGTATACCACATCGATCAGAGATTTTTTGCCAGAAATTCCGTTCATTTCAAATCATGCTGAGTCGTCAACTCAATAAAATATTCCGTGAAGGAATCAATTTACATGTAAACATTGAATAAGTTATGAAAGCACATTTCGCCGCAAGTGTACGTGCCTTCAATCATACATCCCTTGAGCTCTCGCGAATTTTTATTTTCTTTATTAATCAACGCTCCCCTATGGAGCAATTTTCGGTGTAAAAACCTCTCTGATCCGCCTAAAAGTCAAGAGCCAGGGTGACAGAGAAAAATTGAAGGAATGTTGGTTGCGTCGTTTATGAGAAACTTGTGGCGCCGGAGACAGTGGCGGTTTTCTTAACACGTCGACTCGTACGGTGGAAGCATGTTTATGTATGTTTAATAAGTTGTATCGTAATAAATAAAATATTATAAAGCAAATGCGAACCTTTGAACTACAATCCTGAAGGGCCACCTACCGCCAGCCACTGAATTTTTGTCACAAAGTAATAAGTACTTGTATTTAGCACTGATACAATCAAGTTAAGCGCGCTATGGCACCGTTAGCGCTATGACGGTGTAAAAATGTTGCCAGCTCTCAACCTATTGCTTCGTTATGAGAAACTGTAAAGCCTTCGGTCGGAGGTGAGACAGGGAAACAAATGAATGTCGGCATTGTTAGGCTAAATTGTGTTGAGAGTGCCATTTTCGGGATTAAATCACAGGACAGTGAAAGAGTACGGGCATTATTTATTTCTTCCTAAATTAAATGATTAAACAAATACTTAGATACATATAAGCAGTGGCACTTTAGAACCAAAAAAACCGGTGTGCCGAAGGAGGTCATTTCCAATATCTGAGAATGCCATTTGCCTCACATAATACTAAAGAGGGCATAATGCCTTCTTATTATGTTTTCATCACCAGTCATTATTATTTATCTAGAAAAACTTCTGACCCATATCAAGGTCTGTTAACATTAGTGTCATAGCAATATTCCTTAATTCGGACACAATCCATCGGACCTTTTGTACAGTGATTAATAACAGTCATCACTAATTAGAGAACGATGACATTTATTCGAGAAAAAAATACTCTCGGAACAGAGCTGATGGAAATATTTTTAAGTTTGTTTATTTGTGATATTATTACTGTTACTGGCAAAAAATAATAATTTGTAAAGGGTAAAAGGTACACCGATGATGATGATGATGGTGTTAAATGGCATGATTAAGGTGATATCAACCGACATTACTTTAGGCCAGCGGAATATAAATCCTCTGGTTTATTGCACAGAATTTTGTTGAAAAAAGGCACGAACTTTGGAAAATAATTACAAAATGCCCGTAAAATTATGAAACAGACACAAGGGTGCATGAATTATCCATTAGGTAGGTACATACTTTCAGCCCTGTGCCACTCGAGGTCGGTTTATAATGTAGAATGGATTTTATGTGCCTCAATTTAAGATATAAATTCATAAAACTGACAAGAAAAGTTATTGGAACGTACATAAATTATTAAATACACGTGATTCTTTAGATAACGATATTTCTGTCCAAATCGATCAACAAGTGAAATTTTAATAGATCTGAATACTATTAACTTTGGCGATAGAATCTATCTAGGAATCATCCTTGAAAATACACAAATCGATTGCAAAAAAACGCATAACAATTCGATAATTCGGCTTGTCGGAGATAAATGGTAATAAACAAACAAAGATACCTAAAAAACCTCTTATGGCATACGCACAAACGGACAGAAATCGGTAGCATAATCAATCATATAAACTTTTTTTTGAATGTAAAGCCTCCTGTTATTCAAAGTACATCGAACAGTGACGCCTTGTTGAAGCGATCCATATAATTCACTATTGTCCACAGAAATAACCGAGTTATTTCTGTAAGACAACATATAAATATTCGATTAGATATGTACAAAGATGAGCTTAACCCTAAAAAGAGTTTTGATCCTTCTGCAAGGGAGTTCTATTATATCTTCTGTGTTATACCCGAGGAGAAAAGGTACCATCGGAACCATAATTCGTCCTCGTTCGTTGGGTTCCGTATATTTATGAGCTCAGATAAGGCCTACAGATGGCGGCCGCGGAGTTTTCCGTCCCCTTAATACTTGTTGAGTTACGGTTTCCAATTTCCAGTTCTGCACTTCAGGTGTAGAGTCCCGAAGGATTTAAGTTGGGATTTGTTGGTTTCTGAAAAATAAAAAACAAACTTAAGAACATGAAATTAGTCAAGTTGTAGGAAAATGCGCAGCGGCTAAGAATACCAATTGTTTCTCAACAGTTTTTTGCTCTGGATTTTAAGGCCACAGCTAGGAAAACAATCTTTAAGGAAAAAGGCTTACTTAAATAACTATGCTATCATAACCTGGTACCTCACCATGCAGTCTTAAAGCGGTCCAGTTCAGGCAAAGATGTCACTTCTTGCTTTACAATTGAGGACGGTATGGCGTTTTCATAGCGTTGTCATTCGCAAATCGGCATTTGACATCTTTGCATGAATCGAATCGCAGTAAGACTTGATGGTAAGACTCCTGGTCTGAAACGGTTCTGCAAAAGCATCTTACTTCCTTTTTATAAGATAAAACTATACGTTTGTTTGTTTGAATGTTTCTTGTTGTATCTTTGTAAAATGCCTGAACGGATCCGGACCAAATATGAAATCCCCATTAAGGAGATCTTCAGATCTATATTCAGTACACAGATCTGTGTAGATACTACCTCCAAGCAAGGGAAAATCAGAGACACATCAAAATATTATAACTATATGGCACATGCCCACGTTTTGTTTGTAGCATTCCACGTGACAGGTTGCAAGCCCATTGCCGCTTATCGGAACACTAACTGATAACATATCCTTTTTGTCCTAGGGCATGCCTGTTTCCTCACGAAGTTGTCTTTCACCGTTTTGGGATAAGAGCAGTATACTGAAAAATTCATTGGCGCATGACCAGGTTTGAACCCACGACTTCGAAGTCGGGGAACATCCCACTAGGCAGGCTCTCTATTGCCTGTTAATGACTGTTAAAGTAAAAAAATAATAGCGTTCACACGATAATCGAAACTTTTCTAGCGATCACCAGTAACTAAAAGGCATTAGTCACGGGTGAAAGAAATCAACAGAATTATGACATCGCCATTACGTGGCACTCGGGGTCACGCGACGAGTATGCCCCATACCAATACTGTAATAATCCGTGACATTTTTCATACTAACTCTAAACTAATCCTTGGCAGGGGTTCTATACTAACTCTCAGATAATCTATGACAGGTGCCTGTTTTTTGGTGATTTATAGCACAATGCGTACCATGACTAATGCGGGTTTAAATAGAAGCTTTGTCTATGTAAAATGTGGAGGCATGATTGTAATTTATACTGTTGTGATAGCAAATGTCTGCGATTATTCAGGCTTTATTTGTTTACTAATCATTTATATTTTATAAGAGTACCTATCTACTTACTGTAGTACATGAAAGAGTTAATATTATTATGCCCATATAGTATGGGAGTCTCCGTGACAGTGATTATATTAGTAAAATAAATTAAAACATCCTTTTTGACGTTTTAGTTGTATGGTGTGCGAGACATTCCTGTTCATTAAAATATAAGCACGTACCGTTCACCATGAAATTGAATCAGAGAGATTTATTCGCTTCGCTCGCTCAATGAATAAAATCAATTCATCATTATCAGCATTTGTCTGAAGAACTCATGAAAAATATTGATAGGCTGGTCTAACTTATTTTCATCCAACAATCTGAAATATAGTAGCAAATATAGCACATTTTCACACACCTAGTACGTTATAACAACTTCCTATTTACACTGACAGAATATAATTTACATAAGAACTATTTCTTCAACACAATCCACCTACGTTAATTTATGTCATCACATCAGAATAATATGGATTTTGTCACTGCCAAAGTCCAATAATGGAAACGAATAATAACAAATCGAATTACGGAACACATTTGCCAGTCTAGTTCCGGATTAGAGAAATGACGGTGATTAAACCGTACTAACCCCGTTAAAATTAATCCCAGCTACTAAACTGATACAACCCAAAAGTTTGAACATTTCACCAACTAATTTGAAGTTTGGACCCGTTCCGTATCCCGCGGGATTCGATGGGAAGCCGTCAAGTTATAAATAGACGTCGTATGCAAATGGATTCTATTTATAGAGTTATATAGGTATAGAAAGTATACAAACTTACATAGAGCCGCGCCTGTTTACAGCAGTGATAAACAGAAACCACATATTTCCACTTGCAACGACTGTGTCGCAGATATATATTGTTATAGGTACCTATCTTCTTTGCTTCACTCACTCTTATACATTATTCATTGAACTCTTGACTTGGCCTTACTTTAGTCTTTTCTGTGTAGATGATCCGATTTTACAGGACATTTAGGGTTCATTACAAAACGTTTTTCTCAAATATACGCGGAAACATTGGCATTACTTTCGAAAAAAGAATGCGCAAAGTATTTACGTATACTGCATCAGTTTTGAATTTGGAACATAAAACGGCAAAAACCCAGCACGCTGGCAATAATGATTACTTAGGAAAAAACTTTTTCTTTGTTTGCCTCATTTGAATTAAGATCTCTTTCATCGAGCTTGGTACAAATAGGTTGAATTGGCTATTGACTGCACTTCACCAGAACTAAGGTCGGAAGCCAAATTAGCGATAGAAAACCTGCTTCCAGCGAAGTTAAACGAAAAATACGTTTAAATAAGTATCTTACTTAGGAAACCTTTTTGATTACCATGCATTTTTGCAAAAGCACTATATATTTCTCGGCTGAAATGGCTATTGCCTGTCTCATATCATTGAAAACCTCGCCCTGCGTTCAAACTAGTACTCGACCTGAAATTGCCTATTTCTCAGCCTCTGTAATAATAATTTACTATTTATTTAGTAAGCAAGTTACTAACTCGTTATGAAAGCTTGAAAGTTTATTTTTAGTGAACCTTAATATATTCAGCCACCAGCCTTACTAACGACGTTATCATTGAAAGGAAAAGCCGTCAGGTTGAAAAGGTTGGAAATGCGACGGAGACTAGACGAAAGCAGTCGGGTAAAAACGTTTCCGCCGGAGCACGTACACAGTACGACCACTATAAAATTCAAGCCAGCTGTTACCAAGTGAATCAGTAAGTAAAAGTTTTGCATTTTGTATTACGTTACCGAAAGCATAAAACTTACCAACTATGTAGGTACTTACTCAAGTAATCAGAGCAAAGACTGAAAGTTAAAATAATAAATAGGTATGCGCCAAAGGTGGTTTTTGAGTTTTTTGTTCTTCTAAGTAATTAGGAGAAAAATAAGACAGTGATCGGTATGATAACAATAGATATAGGTACCTATATGAACCTATATGCAGAACACTAATGGCGAAGAAATCTTATTCCGAACCTTTGTCTACCCGTATTTCCTACTTGCCAACTTTTGTAAGTCACCTACCAAATTTTAGAAAGTAAAAACTCAAGGGCCCTGTAAGTGACGACCTCTGTGGCGCAGTGGGCGAAGGTCCGCCTGAGACACAGAAGGTTGCGGGTTCGATTCCTGTCACGAGACAAATGTTTGTAAGTTCTGCAAATATTTGTCTCAGGTCTGGGTGTTTTTCTATGTATAATGTGTATGTATTTACAAAAAAAGTATATAAGTAGTATATCAGTCATGTAGTTCCCATAATACAAGCTCTGCTTAGTTTGGGGCTAGATGATACTGTGTGAAAAATGTCCAGCATTATTTATTTATTTATTTATTTAAGTAAAAAAAAACAATGGTAATGCTAAAAGTACTGTACTGTGTACACTATTCGGCAATTCGCGATCCCCTGTTACGATAAGGCGCACGGCAGGCGATGGTAACGCGCAGGGGCGATACACACCTATTTGTAATTTACTCAAAAATATGGCTACAGATAAACTGAGAGCCCTCCTTCACGGCTAATTCAGTATAACGTGTCGGTTTCAAACGTTGTGAATTTGTTTGGTGCCTTATCTGTTGCTATAAACGTTGAGAATTTGTTTGTTTGAATGTTATCATTAACCGGGACATTAGTTTTGAAGCTTTCCTATGCAATATTCAAAGGAATATTTACACCATGAATAAGGCAATTCAGGCCTCCTCCTGCCTCATTCTCTTCGGTTGGCAGAATCTACAAAAAATACAAAAATAAATTGTCCAAGTATTTTGTCTGTAAAAACTAGCACGAAAGATAACTCAAGATTAGTAAGATCTTGGCAAAATAAACAGACAATTTCATAATAAAAACATGAAGAAAGAATCAAGACTTTCTTGAGGATAAAAGAAAATATAAATTACACTCATGTAGCGCTGAAGGCGTTTTTGTCGGGTCATTATGGCGTTGTTTGTGACACGATTGTGCTTGTGAAATATAGGGCATAGGCACAGAAATGAGATATACTCGTATAATGTAAGGGCTTTAGAGATAACATTTTTTCATATTCGTACTCAAAAAATATTAAAAAAAGAGAAAGAAAGAAAAGGGTAAATTTTTTGCACGACATTTTTTTTTAAACCACATAGCTTGAAACAAAGTAAGGATAGTGGGATAGTTTATGAAATCAAAATATAAGTTGAAATAGCCTACTTAAAAGTATAACTGAACTAGAAATGCCCCACGCACCTTACTAATCCATGCACCCAGACAGTTCAATGTCGCACCAAAAAGGTATCAGCTCAGCCAAATGCTAGGTCGGCGGCCAAATGGTGGCTAACTACTTAGCGCTAGTATTCTGCTGCGCAGTGACGTCACAGACGCCATAAGGAAACACTACTCTCAAGAAATTAAGTGTATAATAAATATTATAAACGGATACTTTTTAAACTATGTGGTGCAGTGGGCGAAGGCCCACCTGAGACGCAGAAGGTTGCGGGTTAGATTCCCGTCGCGGGACAAACGTTTATATCTGCAAAAATCTGTCTCGGACCTGAGTTATTTCTATGTATAATATATATGTATTTACAAAAAAAAACAATAGTATATCAGTCATGTGTTCCCATAATACAAGCTCTGCTTAGTTTGGGGCTAGATGATGCTGTGTGAAAATGTCCAACATTATTATTATTATTAAACTATATTTACTGTAATTATCTAGATTATCGACTACGGTCTAACTGATATAAATAAAAATAAAAAAACAAATGCATACGCGCCTACTTATGTGATTGATTATTTACATAAATTATTATAATAATTGACTAAATAATATGTACTTATGATGTTTAATGGACTAAATATATAAAGCTGTCGCATGTATATAAAACCCACTCCTACCCATATGATATACGTCGAAGAACAAAAGGAAATTGATTGACTTCCAGCTTGAGATTAGCGCAAGTGCCGACCGGCCAGGAGCCTACCTACTCGTACCTACCTATCAACATTGTGTTATGACCTTGTGATGCGGTCTGGCTGCGTTCAGAGAAACACATTTTTTTTAATTGAAATCATGGACTTGTTTGTTTTAAAAGTGTTTTCAGTTTAGCTTACTAACGGCAGCATTGTATTTACCAATGTAAGTACCTACTACGTAGATAAAATTCCTACCCGTCTACCTGATATCAGATTGTAGAATCTTCCTGAAAATATATAGGTAGATAAGTAATTTACTCACCTAAATGCATAGGTACTTACGACCAGGCAAGGGTCGCAGGTGAAACTAACCTACCTACCTACCTAAGTTAACCAGCGTAGTAATGTCACTTACCCACTAGAAGAGTATTATCTATTACTAGCTTCTGCTCACGGCTTCGCCCGCGTGGTACCCGGATACAAAGAAGCCTATGTGTTATTCTGATGTATAAGCTATATTACTGTGAAGTTTCATCAAGATCCGTTCAGTAGTTTTTGCGTGAAAGAGTAACAAACATCCATCCTCACAAACTTTCACGTTTATAATATTAGTAGGATTACATACTAGGTATTCCCATTTATTATATTATATAAGTATAATAAAAAAAAAAATATCAAAAGAGTTTACTTATTTGACTACCTCGGTGGAGGGGCGGGTGAATAGCCGACTAATACTCAAGAAGTACGGATTCGATTCCCGCTCCGGGACATATGTTTGCATGTACTGCAGATATTAGTTCCAGGCCTGGATTTTTTTGTACCATAGTTCTCTTGATTCCTGATACCCACGATATGGAACCCTATGTGCGGCCAGGACTATGTAGGTATGTGTTTCTTGGATGTTTTTTTTTATTATTAAGTACCTATATTTTATTTATTATGAAACAAGCTTATTCTCAAAAACTATCGACAACACTTAGCATAAAATCCTTTGTGAGCATTCTCGCTTCATTTAAATTCTTTAACTCTGCAGGGGACGCGAGTAAGTGCCTTTTTTTATGAAGTCTTTAACCTTTAACTCATAAACGGCTTGAATTTTAATGAGTTAATACATCAATACATCATCGATTGCTGTGAAGACGTCGAAAGAGTTATCGGCTCGCGAGTTTTCTCTTCACGGCCGCAGCAGGGGGCTTTTGAATCTGAAGCCCCGACAGACCCCTGCCGAAGTAACTGCTAAATCATCGGTGCCTCAATGAAAACAACCTGCCTCTTACATCTCATTGTGTGACATGAAACATGTAATAAGCGCAGCGGAACAAAACGGTCCGAGCCTATAAACCATGATAGATCGGGAGGCCGCGGTCGTCAACCATACCTATTGAGTACCTTCTGGACGAGGCATACATAAGTCATACATAAAATGCGGACAGAGAACGTATACTGCCTGAGCGCTGCTTGGAAGAACTTGTTGGATTTGTTTTAACACTTTTTTTACTATTCCTGATCTAGCGGGCGCGTTCAAGCAGCAAAAGGGTTTTTAACTGTATTAGGTATATCCTTTTTTAACCAATGTATGGTTTATCGTTGCAATCAATAAAATGGAGTAGTTTTGCAGTCAAATTAGGAACAAATAGCCGTCGATAGTCGTCGGTCTAAGTCGGCCTTCGAATATGAATGAAAAAAGTAAAAGTACATTGACTTGTTTAGACGCACAGTCGAGAAATAGATTGTTCGAAAAATCATGCGGAATCCAGCTCGCATCCGGTCTTACTACGTTTTTTGGTGTCTTATGTATGACTCGTTCTGGTACTCAATAGGTAGGGTTGACTATTGTAGCCAATCATTCATTTAAAGGTTTAAAACTTTTATATTTATTGACAATGTCACACTCTTGGCATGCTCATTTTTCTTTACCTACAGTAAAAACAAATAAAGACTTGCCCAGTCGGCGTAAATTCGGTCAAGAAAAAAATAATTCAAGTAATTTATAAGTTGTCGTTTCTATAATGAACCATGTGACTTCCAATTATTGAAAAACCTATTGACTTTAACTTTAAAAGTAGAGGCCTATACCTCGAGGTCAGGACACGCAACTATAACGACGAACCTACTTAAATATTTGTATGAATATTTCAAGAATTTTACCATAGGTACATGTCGTCATCTTTGTACCGCTAGACAAATACTTGTGTAGATGTGTAGTGCTTATGTTGCCCAATGATTCGGACTTAGCATAAAAACAGTAAACAAACTTCCCATGGACCATTACACGTGGAGTGTTTGTAAAATAATCAAAACTCTGGACCACGAACGTTTGGCTGTTTGACCAGAAACTCGTTAACTTTGTGATTTATACGATTTGATGTGTGCAATCGTTTTATATGTCTGCTTTGTGTACCACTTCAAAGTCTTGCCCAAGCCAAGTTATTATTTGAAGGAGGAAGTGGCTGTTTATCTAACCAAGGCCAATATTTAATACTACAATATTATTTTTTAAATTAAATTGGCGTCAGGAGGAATTTGCTTGGGAATGTTCAGTATTATTATTGTTGCTTGAATTTCAACGATTGGTGAAGCATGATGTTTCGATCATTCGCAATAGTTCTAATGAACCAATTTGTTACCACTGTGAATTTTTCTCATAGTTTATTTAGCACTAGTTATGGTTTTGATTCGTACGACAACATTGGAACTACTGCGAATGAACCAAAATGTTGCTGTAAGAACTAAGAAATAAAGTTGGGTAAATTACCGCTAAAAACAACATCCAACCACAACCGTACAGGATTCCCTGTGACGTGGGTATCAGGATGAGTACCGTAGTACGACAACACCCAGAATCGGAAGAAATATTGGCAAAACATGCCAATATTTCTTCCGATTTCTGTCCCACAGTGGGAATCAAACACGCTGAATTATCGAAAAAACATAGAGTGATCTGACTGAACTAGTTAAAACAGCGGGGCCATGTTTACCCTCAATACAAGCTTTCGAAACATGAAATCCACATCAGAAAAGCCAATGTTGATTTTGAATGTATTATATTATGTGTTGTTGAAGCAGTCTGTTTACATTTGAAATGATAAAGACCACCCGTTGCTCGGTGGCTCGCCAACAGTTGGAAAACCTCAAAGCAAACGAATACCAAACAAACAGTAGGTATCGGGAAAGCGGTTAGATTTTTTAATAGCTGCTGAATTCTCATAGGAGAGTGCAAATCTCGAGTCGCATCTCTTTTTAAAAAAAAAATCTTTGCTAAACTGTCCCAATTTTGCCGAAGGACACTCCAGACTTCAGACACGATCTCGATATGTGCGGAAGTTGGGGAAGATCTTATAGCAAACAAAAGATCTTACGTCAAATACGGGTTCCTGACGCCGCTAAAAAGTAAGAGTAAGTAAAAAGTAAGACTGTCAGTTATTTCAGGAAAAGTTTGATCGATTTGCTATGTTAGAGCACTTTAACGGTATTATCATCATATTTAATAGCAACAGGCTGGCTTAGTATTATAATATCTGTGGTCTGGTATAGTAATCAGGCCACAGATCAACACCGGCTTCGCCTCAAGAGTGCCATGACCAACGATCTTGGGTTCCACCAACTTTTTGTAACCTTTAGGCTTTATATCATCGGCCTTCTGCGTTGTCCGGTTCGTGGACGCAATTCAAGAACATTTATTTTGCAGCGGTTATCGGTTCTGCGCGCTAAATGATTTGCTTATTGCCACTTCAACTTACTAATTCACATATCTATATCGGTGTCCTTAGTTCTTGTCCTATGGCTTCAACATAATTATCGAAATATAAACTATACTATAGTAGATTATATATTATATTATTTTATAGTTACTAACTTAAAGTGTACTGTATTTTTTTATACTAATTTTCGGGGAGATATTTTGACACATTATCCAATCACTAGGATCAACTTTAATTTATCATTTTACTCATCTCCATATGTAGGTCTTCGACTTGAAGACTTCTCATCACTTTGGCATTCGCTTCATCTGCAATAGATAAAATTTATTAAATGATCACTGTCATTACATTTTTATGAAACCAAGTTTATTCATCTTACAACATCCCTAAAGTCGAAAATTATTTCTCAGACGAAATTATTCCAATATTTTATCAGAAAACTAAAAAGCCCCAGTGGAAGTTAATTAAAATGTCCCCAAGGGGTGCCATTATCAAGGATGAAAAAGCGATTTTACCAAGATTCCGTTTTAAAGGAATCGACAAAGTCACCAGAACATTTTAGTGAAAGAGGGTGCTTGTCAAAGCTCGTGTACTTTGAAGGCTATGTAAAAGGTTTGGAGATTCTATAGACGTGAAATACTATAAACAATGTTTTCATTTCGCTGATGACCTTAAAGATTTTGAGTTCTCGATAAAATTTGCATCTTCAAAATAAGTAGGTTATATTTATTTTCATTTCAAGCATATAGGTACATGTAATAAATTTCAATGAAGTTATATGCTGATAACTTATTTTCCACTTCTTCAGACTGGACTCCGCACTAAGTCAGCGTGACTTGTATTGTAGGTCCTGCGTTACTTCAAGGGACGATAACAATTTTGTAGCATATGAGTCAGTCAGTACATGGCAAACTTGGAGCATACAATAACAATTATGTATTAAGTAATACCTATAATAAAACATTTCGTTAACATATAATAAGCATGAGACTGTGAAGAAGTCCACTGCTGGATGTAATTCTGTCCATAAAATACAATGACGAGCAACCACTGACCGGATGTCATCGACACAGAGTGGAAGCTTCAAAATGTTAGCTAGATAGAATTAAAATTATAGAAATCGTTTTTGGTAATATCATTGGAAACTATGCGTTGATCGTAGTCAGATTATACACTAAAAAGCTAACTAGTACAAAACTGTCTCTATAATTTGTACTGTTACCTACTCTAGATAGGTAACATATTTTGCCTATTTACCAATAACGAGCTAAGGGCTGGCACTTATCTCGGTCAGAAAAGTGTTGAATAGTATTACTATTCAACAAGGTAATGACGACTTGAACTCTGTTTTTTGTAGGAAACAGACTTTTCTGTTTTTAAAGTTAGTTGTATTATTTTGTCAGATAATCAAATGTTCTTTGATTAGTTACCAAAATGGTGACCTTTGATATTACCAACTAGCGAGTACATCTAAAATATACAAATATGGTGACCTCTGAAACTAAGCAAGTTCCATTAACGTAGGGTATCGTATTCCTGTCCCTTTACTCCCAAGGGTCGATCCGCTCGTTATTTCACATTAACGCCCAAACTTCCGCTGTTTCACAGTTGATGAGGGAAATTTAGTTATCGGGATTAATTAAGAAAAATGTTGTTCGAAGTTGGCTTAGATTAGGCAGTTGGAGTATATTTTGTGAAGTTTTTTCAGGTTAATAGATTCATGGATCATAGTGTAATTAGGGCTAGAAGCCAGCCCTAATTATACTGTTCATAGGCCCTCTATAGGCATTCTACATGGAAACCGCTATATAGCTAGGCCTCCTGAGTCCTCCGACATAGAGAAGCATAAAATTTTTGTAAAATTTTAATATCTATATAAAAAAATATATATATTTATTTATTATTTATTTAATCAAAAATAATATAAGTTACTGCCGTTTTTTCCATCATCGGCTGCAGCGCTCCCCAGTGACTTGTGGTGGTAAAACCTTAAAGTGGCTGTAAATGGTAACGGACAAATATACAAACAAACTCTTTGTGGCTAAAGCATATACGGGCTCCTTGCTTTACGGATAAACATATAGCCTACATTTAAATTTGTGCCAATAAAAGTAAAATGTAAAAGTTTATTTGTTTCTTAATACATTGGTCGATATTAGTATTTATGTAATTAGGACAATTGTCTATAAGAGGCGAAGGGCAATGTACGAATGCTGTTACCGAATAGTGGCCAAGAGAGGCTCGGCTACGGAGGGGCAAACCACCCGCCCGATGGTCGAACGACATCCACAGCGAAGCAGAGAATCAGTGGATGAGAATCGAAAGGAACCGGAAAGAATAAATAAGATGCCTATACCTATCAGTCGGTGCTCACGGGATCGATGATGATTTATTTAGTAAGCAACGAAATAGCTCAAGACATCGTTCATCAACTTTATCAATGAAAGCTCTCATTGTCCCCATCTGTGCACAGATGGACGTGACACTGAACGTACAATTAATAATGTCTATTATATCGCCCAGTGACTTATGAATGTTATCAATTGTGTACTAATTGGTAGCGTAATTGATTAGTCTATTTTGATAGATGAAAAAGGGGTTATTTGCTCTATGACCTACAATGTCCTGATGTAACGTGCACACATCAAAAAAGTTTGCGATCAGTTTGAAAACTTTACATTTTTTTTTATATTTTAAAATAATATCAACAATCATAAAAAAAAGATATGCCATGTTGTTAATTCTACGTTATAACAAAAAAAAAATATGACAATTCTATGTTATAATATAGAATTCATTGCTTAAAGAGGTTTATATTTTATATTATTCCAAGGCTACAAAAAATATTTAAACTTTTCTAAATGATCGCAAACTTTTTTTATGTGTAGCTAATTACATAAGATGTGACAAACGAATAAAACTTCATTATTTTGAGAACAAAGTAAAGATATTAGATACTCAATAAATTACTTCGATTTAAGACTTGTGGCCACCAACCTTCTCTTGGGGTTGAAAATGCTCCAACTCGATAAAAATGTAAGGTACCTATTATTTTGTAAAAGGATCATTAAAAAGAAAAACCAGACTTGTTAACTTGCCTTTCTTGCTTGGCTTAGTCGCGGAGGAACAGGCAATAGATAACATCGACCTTTCAATGTGATCCTTGTGATTTCAATGAATAAACGAATTTTGACTTTGACTTTGACCCCATGTATTCTGTGCCCATATAGCTCACCGTAAGCCAAAGTAGTGACATCTATCATCATTGCTCGCATTCCTTTTTTTGCATTTTGACTTATAAGTCATTCCTGTGGTAAGATTCATACATAACTAATACAATTGTTTATGTCTTCTGACACTATAATTGATGGTTAGAATCGTTACTGACATCTAATAATAGCGTGGCGTCTGTGAGGTCAGGTAAAGATTCACTTGTAATATTATAATGTCAGTAACCACACTTTTCTTTCTCTTGAGAATTACTCAAGGATACGTATACCTACAGAATGATTGAAATAAGTCCAAATTAAATAAGGGGATAGTCTTCACAGTTCATTTAAATCATAACCATGTCTTCTGTTCGTTTTTATTAACAATGTAAATTGAATTATACTGTAGAAAATAGTCATCTAACTAGGGATCTTTAGCTACTAGTAGTATACGAAAGTACACAATTTGTTTTTCTATTTTATTTGTTAATCTGTATCGTTTTACTGAGCAAATGTCCTCAAAATTCTTCCATCTATTTTGTTCTCTGACATTCTCCCACCACTCTCTCTCATGTGAATCCAGATCATCCCAACTATGCCTTCTCGGCTAGCCCCGTTGTCGTCTTCCATTCTCGTTTTTCTATTATATTTAGAATAAAACTGTACCTTTTTGAATTTGATGAACGTCTAACATAGTTTTTTACTTCACTGATATTTTTAAGCTCAAACATCTGTTGCTTTTTTATTTACCTCTCCTTTGTAAGCCAAACGAACGGAAATTGTTTATTTATTGTATCGAGCACCCGACTGCCCATAAATCCGAATTTGAAAATGAATGAAAAAGGAAATACTTACCCCGATTCCAATTTATTATAGAAAAAGCCGCGGCGTTTCATCGGGTTTTCTTCGCAGTGAAAAATCGAGCCATTATAGCGGGGCAGGCGATAGAGTTTCATATTACAATCCAAAAACGAAATTTTATAGAACACTTTATATAGCACAAATAGAGGCAAAATAAATTTGTGATTAAACCTATTATGCCTGAATTTCAGTTTTTTTTAAATTCTATTTGAGTGAGATTGTATTCAAAAAGTCCTACGATTCAAAAATGAATGTCATTATAAGTACGAAACCCATAAGGATCGTGAAGGTGCTTACACTTGCTTTCTTATTTTCCGAGACCGTATTTCAAAACAACACATTATTGTTTTCTTCTCGTTTTGTTTCGCGGTTAAACCGGTCATAAATTTGGGGGATAGCTTTACTCTTCTATTATTTTTATATTATCCGCTTCGTAGAGTAAAGCCGGTCAAATCTGCAAGCTAAATAAAAATACGCTGATCGTTTTATTTTCAAAGCCTTGTTATTTTGAATTAAAGTTTCTGTAAAAAATAGGTATAAAAGTTGTTGCCCTATTGATGGGTAATTCTACTAATTTCTACCAATAGGTGAACAAACTATTTCAAGCATATGAAAAAAATAATTCTAATAAAAATGATAAACAGTCGAAGTAGAATTCACAAATGTAAATAAATATATTTTATAAAATTTTATTTCATATTAAATGTATAATGAAGTTACTGTTGTTTATAGAAACGCTCTGCTTTGCTGCGATGAAAATCGCAGTATGTATTTATATACTTACTGCGATTTTATTAGTCGCTAAGCCACGTTGGAGGCTTTCGAATGGCCTAAAAGCTTAGTAGGTAGGCTTATAATTTCAGAAATCTCGCTACCTTTGCTATCTTAATAGTATAGATGTATGGACATTGATAAGTCTAAATATAAGTATATGTGTGGACTTGGGATTACAATGATAATGGAAATTATTGTAGGTATATGTTTACTTAACACTAGACTTAGCCCTGAATTAGCAATTAAACTGAGACAATATTTAGTCGAGTGGTTTGGTTTATGGCACAAACTATACATAATATCCATAAACATAACATTGATGATTAACATATCCTACTAATAATATTATAAACGTGAAAGTTTGTGAGGATGTTTGTTCCTCTTTCACGCATAAGCTACTGAACAGATTTGGATGAAACTTTACAGTAATATAGCTTATACATCAAAATAACACATAGGCTATTTTTTATCCGAGTACCACGCGGGCGAAGCCGTGTGAAGAAGCTAGTATATTTTATAATTTTGGAAAATTTAAAACATTTATACTAGGGCATAAATGGTAGCAGACAGATAAACAAACAATCAACCTCATATGGCAAACACGTCTGCGGACTCCGATCGTCGCCAGTAAACATACTGCTAGTATTTTCTAAAGTACCAAGTGGAAAGCCAATGTTTCGAAGACAAGCTCTCGTTGCTAAAGTAGGTGCTTAAGTGTTTTGTGAGCTGAACAATCTCAACTCTATAACGGAAAAACAAAGTGGCTAAAACTATAAGGAAACTATATTCTTCCATAATTTTAAGTCGATATCAGAAAAAAACAAGATTAAAACACACAAGAACAGACGGACAGGCATGATAAAAATTTAAAAGTATTTGGGGTCCGCATTTTGTCTTGTTTTATTTTCGATGTTATTTTTAATGCCCTTTTCTTATTATTATTAAAGTCAAGCGGTTAGATGCATTTATATTCATATCATATCCTACTTCTATTATAAACGTAGAAGTTTGTGAGGATGGATGTTTGTTACTCTTTCACGTAAAAACTACTAAACGGATTTTGATTAAACTTTACAGTAATATAGCTTATACATCAGAATAACACATAGGCTATTTTTTATCTGGGTACCACGCGAGCGAAGCCGTGGACATAGGCTAGTAATACAATAAACATACGAAGAAAGTCTCAAGACTGACTGACTGACCACCTTATTAAATTTTAAATTAATTCGCTTGAAACTAGGCGTCAATACCATGACTTATTGAACTTCTTCAAAATTATTCATCCCATTATTGACTTACCTCACTTACTTTTCCTTATTAATTTCAGTATAAAGCCTAAATCTCGTTACCCTTTCCAAAACACTTTCGTTCTGAAAGCATACGTTAATAATACGTCATATTTTAATCCCGTTGTTAGTATGTGTCGCTTGTACAATGATTTATTGGTTAAATATAGTGAATCAATTGATATTATTAACAATAAGTTGCCTGAATTCAATAAATATGTTTTAGCCACTCTTTTTAAAGAGTGTGCTCATTGATCCAATTCTTGTTTTTAAGTAGTAATATTATCCTTTACTTTGATCTTTCTTCTAAGGATCGAAGTGTAGCTAACGCTTGCCTACCTACCTAACCAAGCGGCTACCTACCTACCTTGTCGCTACATACTTACGTCTTTTTTCTTCGCATTGTGTAGGTATTCATGGAGTGGAGCTTGAATTTCGGCGGCCTTTGGTATGATTAACTTCTACCATGAACACATATGTAAGTATGTAGCGACAAGGTAGGTAGGTAGCCGCTTGGTTAGGTAGGTAGGCAAGCGTTAGCTACAGAAGTTTATTTATTTTTATCTAATTCACAATGTAAGCACCAATTGCTTTTCACTAACCATGATGTGTACACATGTTTTAGAATGCCATCTAGCTCAAAACATTTCTGAATTTTTGTATGTATTTTATCTGACTGTATTCTGTTTTGTGTGCCAAATAAATAAATAAATAAACCGCATAATCCAAACCGTAAGTCTAAGAGACCTGAAATGTGGGGTTAAAATTCGAAAGCATATAGTATATCAGTCATGTAGTTCTCATAATACAAGCTCTGCTTAGTTTGGGGCTAGATGATGCTGTGTGAAAAATGTCCAGCATTATTTATTATTATAGGTCAGTGTTCTTATAAGCGGCGATGAGCTTGCAACCTGTCATGTGGGATGATCACTACTATTCAAAATATGGACACTGGACATGTGCCAAATCAAATATTTGGACGTGTCTCTGCTTACTACCCCCTTCTTGGCATCCACACAGATCTGCGTACTGAGTTTGGATCTGAGGATCTCCATCATGGGTATTACAACTGTATTAAAACTGTATACCCATTATTAAAAAAAAACTAAACGCCAACGAAGTCGCGTCGCGTTTATTGTTAAACTAGCCTTGCCACGGCTTCGCCCGCATGATACCGAATAAAAAGTAGCCTACGTGTTATTCTGATGTATAAACTATATTACTCTAAAGTTACATTAAAATCCATTCAGCAGTTTTTGCGTGAAAGTGTAACAAACATCCATCTTCACAAACTTTCGCATGTATAATAGTAGTAGGATATACGAGTATTATTGCTTATTACTGGATCTAATAGCTCGAACACTTATTCAGAAAATTGCTCGATCGATTTTATATAGGAACGTATCCTGAAACGTGTTTTATACTGGAACGTATCCTGTAAACAGCTAGAATTTAACATATAACTAATTCCAGAATTAATATCTAAGTTTTCAATGAATAATTAAGTACCTTTTTTTGAGTTATAAACATAATTTATATAACATCCTCTGTAACGAAAGAACTGCTTTGGATTGAATTAGATAGATAAACTCTTTATTGTGTATAACACCAATTTATAGTACAAACACAGAAACATAATAAAAATGACAAAAAAATATGAACAAAATGTATGCACAATGAGCGGTCTTATCGCTGAAAGCAATTTCTAATTAGGTATTAGTCCATATAATTTTATAAATATTTTTTTTTATAATTTATAAAATTATATAAAAAACAGCATCCCAATACGGCTGGTCACCGCGGGAGAGCTAGACCAAAACCCTCCAGCTCATAAAAAAGAAGCAACCCAACCAAAAAAACAGAAAAAACATATTTTTATATGTACCTACAATGCAAAATCTGTCCACCGAAGAAAGAATGATTACATTAAAATATGCATATACAAGACATAAAATATGACATAATAGGCTTATCTGAAATCTGACGTGAAGGATACGACATACAAGAAGACAACGAACACATATACTGCCATTTTGGCACTAAAAAAAGGACACCTTGGTGTTGGTTTCTTTATGAAGAAAAAATACAAATCAAACTTCACAAGTTTCCGAGGTCTATCTGAGCGAGTCGCAATTTTGAACCTGAAATTCAATCAAGACACGCTATCTCTTATTCAAGTACACGCACCAACATCAGAACCGCTGGAAAGAACTCCTCCGCTGGAGGAGGCCTTTACCGAGAGGGGTCCTAACTATAATAAAATGATAAAAAAAGTATATAAAATAAAAATTATTTAATATTAAATAAATTAATTAAAACATAATTATCTAGATAAATTAATAAATTGCATGAATTGTAAAACTGTATTTTTTAAGTTATGGAATAAACAGGCTTTTTATTTTATTTTATTTTATTATTAGTCCAGGAAATACATGAAATTTTTATTTAGGTACTAAGTGACAGCAATGCTTTAGAGTCGAAGCTAAGAATTTTCTCACCTCCCAATACACAGAGAATCTTAGTGTGGTCAGGACTGTGTCAAGAATGTATATGATTGTGAGGTGGGTTTGTATTCACAGCCACGTCTTCACTCTGTGACTAGTAGAATTTTGCAAAAATTTTAAGGATGTTTTCCATCATCGATAGCATCCTCTAGTGACTTGTGATCAATAAAAATCCAAGAACCATCCTGGAAGATATACAAATCAATTGCAAAAACTGCCTCGCAACCCGATAAGCCGTTTTGGAGATAAATGGTAGCAAACGAAAAACCTTTCGCGTAAATCATATATACGGGTTCCTGACGCTGCGGTTAAAGAAAGTCAAATCAAAGCTTGAGAGGAGGAATCGTGGTTCTTCAGTTCCCACTACAGACTACTACGGCCTTGTTCATTTCAATTTGCCACAGGAACCGGAAGTGCTTATAACTAAGTTTTCTATTCGTCGCTCGGAGAATGAACCCCCCAAGGGAAATTAACCATTAGCGGTCGCATTAAATTCCATCTCATTCCTTATTTATGCCGAATGTCCACCCTGAAGAATTCATCTCGTTTTAATGGCGTATTTAAATGTATAGAGATGGGCCTTCGACGGGTATCGTAAAACTGAAAAGTAAATGGAAAATTAAAATGTTCTTTCTTCTCTTTTTTTGTAAAAAATCCTATAATACACAAACGAGGCATCTTGGGAAATGGAATAAAAACAATCTGAAAATCAATTGTGTACAAAAGTAGCCTTGTCGATGCGCAATGAATCCTTTCACCACGCTAGTTCTTTAACGGTCACTAGGCCCTTTTCAGGGCTACTATGCAATTATGTCTTAGGGTCGGCAACGTGCGAGTGATACCTTTGGTGTTGCAAACGTCTATAGGCCGCCGTACTCACTTACCAACAGGCGGACCGTGCGATTGCTTGCCACTTAAGTTCCATTAAAGAAAAAACTGGTCAGATCACCGACCTAACGCAGGGTAGCGAAGAAATGTTATATAATTATCCGGATACATTTTAACTTGAGCTGTGATTAGAACGAGACATATATGAACAAAAGCCTAGTGAATAATAAGTATAACTAAAACGATCCGACACGATAAAACTACCTTAAATACCTTATACTGAGGATGACTCATGGGCCACAAATTTGGTTTGAAACCACCATTTTTCCTTTAATGATTTAATACTACAAATTGCTCGTTCAATTTGTCTGATAGAGCAATGGATTCAACAATGGTTAGACCATTACTTCCGTTGCCTCAAAGAACGTGGTAGAACGCCAATAAAAAAATCTTAATGGCCTTCTCGCACGAAAAAGAATTAAAATTCGTTCCACTACTAAATTAAAACCCACATCTAAAGATAGAAACGTGGGATGTCCAATCAGGCTTACTAGCTGTAAAAGAAATAAAATTAAAACTAAACTCAGTACAAATGAGCCGAGTAAAATTATTTTTACGATTCTCACTCTCAATTAGTCCGGGCACCGACAGTAAAGTGTCAGTATTATTTAAATTTACTGCACCAATTAGGCTCGCCATCATCACTAGAGTGATGAAACCATACCGTGTCGTGCGTAGCTTCCCTTATTAAGAGCTCTATAATTAAAACTTAGAGTTATCTATCTAATTTGAGTGATGGACGTAATAAATACAAAATAAATACTTTTTTTATGCAAAACAGCAAGATTTACAAGTAAGGTGTAGGTACACAATAAAATGCTCTCGAAGTGTTGCTTAAATTTGGACGAAAGCATGAGCTCGGACAACTTTGAAACATTGCAAACTTGGGCTTTCAGACAATGTCTACTTCAGCTGCAAACTTCTACTCGAGTGTCCAACATGATTAAATTGCAATTAACGATCGCAGACAAGGTTTCAAGCAAGTTGCTAAGTGTTAAAATTAAAGCAAGCTTGTTTTATCAGCCTGCAAAAGTCTACCTTGACTTTCCCCGAAGAGTGCTACCGTCACAGCTCGACAGGTTTTTCTTAAATAGTGAAACTTTACTTACTATAATGTAACTACTAGTATGAAACTATTAAATGGTGTATATACTAACTAAGATACTATTAACTAACTATTTTATCTATTCAGTTTGTTAAATAAATAAAATAAATAATATTAATTTGTGTATGAGATAAATAAATAAACAATGCTGGTCATTTTTCACACAGCATCATCTAGCCTCAAACTAAGCATAGCTTGTATTATGGAAACTACATGATTGATATACTACTTAGATATTTTTTTTTGTAAATATATACATATTATACATAAAAACAAAAGATGCTTCTGTCTTCGATCTATTAGACAGAAGCATCTTTTGCGATAACGATCTATAAAATCTATTTAGATGAAGTATTAAAGCGGTTGATGCCCAAAAAACTCTAGGTTTATAACTTTGTTCCCTTTTCATTATAAAAAACGTACACATGTTAACGATTGCGACATGATTCACTTCACCACTATAGATCTAAATAGATTTTATTATTTCAAACACATGTTATCGCTGTTACTGACAATTTATCTACAACCAAGGGCCATAAAAGCGTGTAAAACGTATTCAAACCTTGTCGCCGCCTAACCGTCGCCTCTCAAAGTATGATCCAAAGAAAGTATATTCTATTAACAAGATTGTTCTCGCCTCGAACGCCAAAATGTGCTACATTGTAGATGCCAGAGAGATGTTTTGCTCGCCAACTAACTTTATGAGATATGTGTTTGCAGACAATGCTTTTATGCCACCGCAATGTCTGTTACGAGCTGAGTTATTGCTTATTTTTGTACTTGTTTGTACCCATTATGGTTATGTAACATCCTTGTTCTTTTAACTGAAAAGATGTTCAGTGAAACCTTTTTTGTATCTTGCAATTCGTCGTTTGTCTCTCATCGCTAAATTAAATATAATATCAGATGGAAAGTATCTTTCGATCCTTTTGGTTATGAGCTGTTTGACATAGCAAAGTTATATTATCTTGTACCTCGCAGGGTGGCTAATTTCAGTTAAAGATGATCGTGATTGCGAATTCCTTTTAGTTTTTACGGAAGCCACCACAAGTCTTTACCGATTTCCCTATTCACTGTGATCAACCAAGGAGAAATAGCAAAGTATTGTCATTTTCGGAAAATAATCCTCTGATTTCTATAAACTGTGACTTTTGCTTAGGCCTCGTATTCCAGAACTCATCAATCACGTATGCTTCACACACTGGTCTCAAACGAGAAGATACTTTATCTTAATTACAGGAGTTTACAGTTCGCGAGCAATCCAAGGTCGTACAAACTTGGTCCGGCGAGCTGTTAATGAGAGCGGACGAGTGATCTAAACCTTGCTTTGAGCTTAATGGATTATGATGGACTGAGTAATGCTGAGAGTTCTTCCACCTGGTTGATTAATGAAAACAAGATGATGTGAGTATTATTTTAATAGCATAACAGTCTTAACGACTGTTTACTTTTGACAATGATGGAGACGAAGTTAACGTGGGACAAGTTTTCGCTTTGGCTGTGTGTGGTCTTTGTAGTTTACTCTGTTGATATAAGTATCCCACTGTTAGCATCAGAAATAAAAATTCGTTCGTTCATTCGTTTTTCATACGAGCAAGATGTCAACTTGCTCGGAGTCAGAGTTATAAGGCTGGTTATAGACTTTCAACATGGCTTGAGATGTAGGTTAGCATGTGAGTGATCGGCCGATATGAACTCGGATTACACAGTGCATGTTTAACTCTTTGAAAATTAAATTGATTTGAAGCTACCGGTTTACTTGCACTGAATAACAACTTTAGGAGAAACTTTTGAAAGTTCACAACTTGATGTTGTCATGTGAGTTGGATTTACGCCAAAGCTTTACACGCATTGCGGGAAAAATATTTATTCGTACCATTTCTCACTTAGCCTTATTAGATGAAATATGTTCTATAGATTTCTGTGTAAAATGGAAACAAAATTAAAATAATGTGGTCGTGGACGGTGTTTATGTAAAAGGATCTCTTAACGGCGAATGAAAGATCAGCAGGAGAATAGTAAAGTTACTGTATAGTATTATATTGTGGTGAAGTATATTGTTCTATAGTCATAGATAATACTTATCCCAAGTATTCCTTACTTATATAATTTTCATGTCAAATTAAAAAATTACAAATTACATAAAGAACTTTTGATCTCATAAAATGCTTCAATCTTATCATTTAGTAGCTTTTGTTTTGATAACAATGAAGTGGTTTATTGTTTTTGGTTCTTAGAGGAGATTGAAATTGTCAGAGCCTACCAATAACTTTCGTGCCAACACAACCAAAGACCTCGGCATTTCAATCACGTTCAGCCTCAACTCGCTCGACGGAAACCTCGCCGAGCAATTTGCGCCTCCGCTAATATCATTTTCCATGTTTCCTTTGTCGATGTAGACACAATAAAAGCACCCTGGTTCGTTAATCGTGAACTCCCAGCATAATTAACTTTGCAGCCAGAGAGAGCAGAGATTTACGCGGACTCCGGGTACAATTAAATTTGCATAGGAAATTACACGGAATAAGCCAAGTAAGTTAGTCCGACGAAACTACATTTTATGACCGTCGTCGCGAAGTAGCAAGTAAACCCACCCATCATAGTTAAAAACAGCGGAAGTACACAAGTGTGCAACATTAACTTGATTTACCTATTAAAAAGTGTGCTTTCTAAGATAAAAATAGTTGATCGCACTAAATAAAATGATACATACGGTTATTCCCACCAGATACCTACTTTCAATAGAATGTGATTCGTCGTTAATATCACGCTGCTTAGAATCAAACCTGGGTTTGGGTAGAGATACTACCCAAATCTGAAAATGAAATAGAATGGATAAAATTTTGTGAGCTTTGCTTTCATTCAATGCGTATTACCATACCAAGGTTTGGTGGTTCCTCAAAGTTAAGTTAGAATGATTCCCAACTTAATAATAACTATTTAGTATCTACAATATGTATCTAATATCTCAATTTTGTAAAGACATCTAAGCTCCTACGCTCTAATGAAATATATTAAAAAGTACATAAATCTATTAGCGAAAATGATAAACGATGCAGAAAATCGTTGCTATTTGTAGCCCCGCGGCGTAATTGCCTTTCAAGAGCTGAACTGGTTGAAAAATTACATCTTGTTTATTTTATTGCGGTCCATCAATCAGAACGATAACTCTGCAAGTACTAAAGACGTGCAACCTTATGAGGCTCGTAAGTTGAAACTTGGTTCAAATAAAAATAACTCAGTTCTATACAGAAATATGAAAGTTCTGTCACCTCTGATAGTTCCAATTCACGTAATTTTACAACCAAGTCTCATTTAATTTAATTAATTTTTGTCGGTCAACTTTTGGCCAGCTTAGTCTAGATGCTGTATTCCCTAGATTTTTTTTGTTATAATATAATTATATTAACTTATAAGAGATTGCACCTTTTTTTACTATTTATTTAGATACAAAAATTGGTAATCTCATTTCTGTGACTAAAATAGTGAATTTATTACTCAATCAATAAAAAAACTTTTTCTAGAAGTAAACTTTAGAAAAACCATTACACTAAACATACATATGTACACCTCTAACCATTCATACAATCTCATAGATTCCTCTCCATGCAAAGATTGTCTAGATTGTCTAGATTCTAAGCGACCACCCATTATACTTTTGGTTTTGTTAAGTTTCTGCTTTTTTCGTCACATTAATGTGATGTGCAATAAATTATTTTCAATCAGTCATTTATTTATAGTCTATACAAGATAAAAGAGTTTGAACCAACTCCATGGTTCACAATATTTTTTTCTTTCATCCGAAAACTGAAACAACCCGCAGGGTTTTAAAATATTTAGTATGTGATGCACTAGCTTTGGTATCCATCAACTATGTTGCAGAATTTGCAATGCAGCGACTCTCCCTGTCCAGCGTCGCTACGCCACATGAAATATGAAAGTTATAAAGGTATCTAGATCCATCGTGTTTCTGTTCCATTTATCTGAATTAGAAACTACAGAGATGAGAAATAGTGGAACAAAACGCATCACGCTGTATGTCTTTAAACGCAAAAGTTTTTAGTTCCTGTCAATTATAATAATTATTATTTTATTTATTTTAGTAACTTAGCTAGTGCATGGGTCCAATTATGGAGAGAGTTTCTTGCTTGTAATGTGCGAGTATTGAACGAATATACGAACGAATTGAACTTGCCTCATCTTTGCTTTTAAATATTTGAAGACTCGAGTTTTTGTATTTTGCTTAATTTTAGGTAAACATATGAGTGCGAGATTTGAAAGAAGATTATCGCCATTGAAAACCGCCTGCATATTCTCGAGAAAGGGTGCGAGAAATTCTTCTTGTCTACTTTTTGTTTAGGCAGGTAACGGTCTAGCTGTCAAACTATCTTTACATAGGTTCATGTTCATATCAAGGAAGAAACTTTTCATTATGACTGAATAGTATTTTATAAACGCATCGTATGTGTGTTCGCTTTTAGAGGTTGTTTGTTTGTATGTATGTTTGTCTGTAACCACTTGTCCTCGAAATCGCTTATCGGATTGTAATGCGGATTGTATGCATACATACATTAATCTATACGTATGTGTTCAAGGATGATACATATCTATACATATAGAGTTGTATAGATTGTATTATTGCCACAAGTCACAAGGGGGCGCTGCAAGAGACGGTGTAAAATACGGACGGTGGAGTCAGTGATTTTAAAATTTAGCAACATACTCCTTCACTAGCTTTAAAAATAATAACAGGAAAAGCAATATCTGAAATTACCTGCCCACCTCCGTTTTCGATGTCTCCAACGAGCCTGAATACCGATGATGCACCGAGAATATAGAGTTTTATTTCATGTAGAACGTAAAATTTTGCATTAAGTATTGAACGTCAGGATACATTCAGTAAAATGTTATTTAGTGATTGAGTAAAAGGAATCCTTTTACCACTTAGGTCTTTCACCATTGGCCACTAAGCGCATTAGGGCTATCATACCTTAATCTGGTTCGTTAGATCAGGCCAGTGATCTAACGAACGAAATCATTCGGTGACCGGTGCCACAACAAAGAAAGAGTACGTGGATAAATAATAAATAAAAAGAGCATTTTTTGTAGATTTTTTTTCGTTACTAGATAGAAGAGATTCAGGATAAAGCTTGTAAATTGTAATCGATAAAATAAAAAAATAAAAATTCGTTCTGAGATATGATATTTATGAGCAACAAAAGATAATTGATGAATTTCAAGTTTATGATTTTTAAACTGATTAGGCTAATTTAGGAAAAATTGAAAAATTGACGACCTCTGTGGCGCAGTGGGTGAAGGCCCGCCTGAGACGCAGAAGGTTGCGGGTTCGATTCCCGCTGCGTGACAAATGTTTGTATGTTCTACAAATATTTGTTTCGGGTCTGGGTGTTTTTATATATAATATGTATGTATTTACAAAAAAAGTAAATAATTAATATATCAGTCATGTAGTTCCCATAATACAAGCTCTGCTTAGTTTGGGGCTAGATGATGCTGTGTGAAAAATGTCCAGCATTATTTATTTATTTAAATACTAAGCTAAGTTATTGAAGGGAATTCATAAAATGATTACACTTTGTAACTTATATACAAAAATAAGTCCACGGCACGAAAGTTTTTTTTAGTAGGTGTAGAATGACTGGTATAAAATATAAACTATTAATTCCGTTTGTTTCAATTCCTAAAGTTTTGTGCAAAAATATACGCAGTGTGACTGTAGTTTATTTTCTTCATAAAGAAACTCATTTTGCAAAGGTAGTGTTTTAAAGCTAGCTTATCGGTATAGTTAGAGCGAACACTCTTTTTGTTATACAATTAACTTTAATTTACGGTGAGGGTTTTATCGTTGGGTAGAAATTCAGTAAATTATTTTTCAACGTTTCATAAAGGCTTTATATCGTTGTCTTTATGAAACGTTGCATTATTATACTTGATACTCTATTGAAAGCATCGACGTCTCCTATTTTAACACGCTTATATAAGCTTCACTTGTAACTAACTACCTAACTAACTTCATAACAAAGTAATCAAACCTTGGAAGTAAATTTTAATCTACTTCTAAATAGTCTTATCGAAATGAAACTTTGTATTTATATGAAGACCTCTGTGGCGCAGTGGGCGAAGGCTCGTTTGTGGTGCAGAAGGTAGCGGGCTAGATTAAAAACGCGCGACAAATGTTTGTTTGATCTACGAACATTTGTCTCGGGTCTGGGAGTTTTCTATGTATAATACTTATGTATGTTTTTACAAAAAATGTATATAAGTAGTATATCAGTCTTGTCCACAACTTGTGTTATGGAAACTACATAACATGGGCTCTGCTTACTTTGGAGCTGTGTGAAAACGTCCAGCATTATGACAATACTATACTATTTGGTATCTAGGAGCTGATCTGATGATGGAGCCAGGAGGTAAATAATGGAACTTGTCAGTGGCTAGTAAACCCTTCGAGTTTGGAATTATGGTTCATTTTGACGTGTCCAATAGATTGGGCTTGGTACCGAAGATCTTATGATAGAGCAGGAGGTGGATAGTGGAATTATTTTTTATAATTTTCAGTGTGTGATATAAAAGTGTTTTTTTTTAGGTTTTTTTTACAACACATTTTATTGTGTATAATTATAATAGAGCTGCTTCGGCTATTCATTGATATCATCGTATAGGGCATACCTACCTCGCTGCGGGAGAGTAGCCCGCGAGTTGGCTATTTATTTAATTATGTATCTAATTTACTGGGCAAATTCCTCATATAAAAAGTATGGGAGTATAACGGTGCGATCATTATTACGTAAAAGATCCGGTATATTGTGTTGGTACTAGTGTTGATATCAAAAGTACCTACCACCTGTGAATGATCCCAATCTTTTTGAAGTTTATTATACCTGGTTTATCTTATGACATTTTAATTTTAAAGTGACATTTATATTGGCAGACTGAATCAAGAAAAAAATAGCGCCGTTATACTTAAAAGTAACTGTACTGCGACCCTAATCAGAATTTTGTCCTTACGCAGTAACTGGTTGAAGATAAGCCTAAAGTTAATTACTATGCGGACCCAAATTAACTATAAAATATTAATGAAACATTCAACGAATGTTTTCAAAGGCTTGGTTTAACGAAATCTGTATCAAACTGAATCCAAAGATGACGTAGTTATGGTCCGGGAGTTAAAATTTTTAGGGTATATTTTTTAATGTGAAAGGTTTTGCTTGTTCAAATAATTTACATACTTATACAAAAAATATGAAAATTCATGATCAGCGGCCATTTATATCAATTATGTTCTCGTTAAATAAAGAAAAGTAATTGCCTAATTATTTAACGTCGGAACAGTGCTGTTATAACGTTGCTTTGCAAAGCTCCATGGAAATTTATCGTTTGCTGTTCTACGTAAATACTGGGGCTTAGTAGGTAAATAACGCTCCATTCAATTATGTGCCGTGGTTATTTTATTTTTATTTAGCTCGTGTGCTTTGCTTATTCAGTCGCATAAAAGTTCCAACGACATTGCGTTGCAGTGGTCATTTACATAATTCGCGTTTCTTTTAACTAAAACGTTTGTTATTCAAATACTAGTGCAGGATGGAATTTGAAATTTGTATATTATTTTCAACGCAAGAACGGGACGCGGTAAAAATCAACGACAACGGTGTTTGAACTATGCTAAGAGTCCAAGAATCTAACTAAAGATGATAGGTTCACTCACTAGTAGAATTAAACACTGCTTGGCAGTAATGTCTGGATCTGAAATAAGGTCTGACTCTTTTACTGGTCGCTTTGATGGGTTGACAATACTTGGAAGAGCCCATTTTCAAAATTGATATCCTGAAATAAAGCCGTACCTAAATCATAACTTCAATTTATGGCAGACACCACAGAAGAAATAAAAATAACGTATCTAGAAGTCTCACTCGTAGGACGGTCTACGCAAAAAATTACAGTATAACTGAAGCACGCGCCAGTCATTATACAATAATGAATTAACTTTATAATCAGTTTCCGGCAGCTCAATTCTATTTAACATTATAGGTATTACACTAATGTCGCCGGATGTATCTCTATTTCAGTTTCATAGAAACATCCACTGCTATATCTAAATACAGCGCGATAGGGTTCATTTTCATAGCAAACTGACTTGAAGTGATGCTTGTTGGAACTAAAAATGGTTGTAAAATCTTGCAGTAAATATTTACATTCCTACGACTTTGTACAGTCACGTGTCTGAGAGTCCGTATTTTATTGCACACCATATTATATTTTATATATTTTTCAATATATAAAAATATAAGAGAAGAGAACAGACAGCGCTTTCATTTAATTCAATTTGAAAACATAATAAAAGTAGTCTTGTATTAAAATTGAAACAAGAGGTTGAAACTGAAAACATAAAAAACTTTGTTTTCAATATTGTTTTTCCAACTTTACCAATAAGTAATTTGAACTTTAATTTACAGAAATAAGATGTCGAGTTTACATGATAGTTCATCCTGACGCAATTCCTGCAATTCCTGCTATTTCGTAGTAGATACATGTTTTTTTTCCATTTATTCACACTAAAATATTTTTGTATGGATTTAAGAATATCAATCATGGGAAATAGAGTCGTGATCGTGTTTGTTTTAATTTATTATAAAAAAGGTTGACGGTCACATAATTTATAACTATTCTGAGTACACCTAAAAAACTATAAAGTGGATTGTCTAAGGTTCATGTAAGTACCGATATTCCTCATTTAATTATGTAGGTAGGTAAGCTAATATAATTTCCGTAAACAGTAGATGATTATCACAGCCCTCAGGTAGAAGTATGTTTACACACAAGTATGTTTTATCTGATTTTACTTGAACTAGTGAGAAATACAAGCGTTTGAACGCGACCGCCGCGAAATAAAACTAGGTTTACAGATGTACATAAATTGATAAACGGTCATACGTGTGTGTCTTGTCTTTTTTTTATAAAATATTCGTGTTCTCCATCGCGTGTTCTTGAAGTCATACAAAACGATTGTACGCCAAGCCTCATGACAATCGGTTACGCCGTTTCACATTTAACTAAATAACCAAAGTAGCTAACAAGCGCCCGTTGGTAAGCGGTTACCGTAATCTATGACCGCTTTAAACACGACAGTTATTATTCGCACAGTACCGACCCTGAGACATAATGGATGAAAAGTCTCATGTGCCTATTTCATCCGCACCCATACCTTTTAAACTGGAACACAGAAGTGCGAGCATTACTGCTTGGCTTCAGGTGATAGTACTTCCTCAGACGAGCTCTTACACAAGGAGCTTTACTACTTCTAAAAACACATTCTATCTATTGCAGTTAAGAGTCTTGTGATGATAAAACCTAAGAACCACCGTTGTAGAAAAAGTGATAACAAACAAACAAGTTCTTACCCCAAACGCATATACAAGATCCTTGCTTTCCGTCTATTGACAGCTCTGCTCCGTCACACGTAAAAAGTATATACTTATGCAGTGGCGTGACGCACCAGGAGCTGGTTATGGTACAAGAGGTTTCGATTATCTTCTACAGGCTACTGATAAATCGGTCGGGATTCGATTTATCAGTAGCCTGTAGAAGTCCACTGTTAAATATATGCCCCTAAACAGTGCCATAACAAACGATTTGGGGCTATATTCACCGACTTCAAGCCACCTTGTGATGTCATCGGGTGAGGGTTCTTCCTACCCTGCGTCGTCCGGTTCGCGATTCCCATTCGAGAACCTTACTTCCGGAGCGGTTGTCGGTTCTGCGAGCTATATAACCTGCTCAAACTTCAACTTGGTAATTATGACTATGAGACTTCAACTATGAGTTACGTACTCGTATGTCGGTGACTTTAGTACTATCATGGTTTTATTTATTATTATCACGTAGTAAATAACGCCAAGCATAGCTTCAGCTTATGTACGAGGCCAATAATTCGCGACCACGTCTCAGAATATTGAGACATGGTCGCGAATTATTGGCCTCGATAAAACGCACACGACATGATTTGCAATTTTTTTTTCAAAGTATTGTTTAGTTACGGAAGGAAGCATGCAAAAAGTGGCACATGTTCACCAATACTGTGGTATTATTTTGGCCATGTAAAACCTTTTTTTATAACAAAAGATATCAGCCTTCAAACAGACAACACCGAAAACCGACAATAGTCATGGCTATTGGCATGCCAGGCCGAATAGAGTTCACAATCGAATCTATAGACCTATAAGGCAATAGAGGGATAGTGATATTCATGTCGTTGAATTAAAGCAAGTTAATGAGAAACTACAGACAGAAATACGCAGTGTTGACCAGACCCTCACCCTTAAAAAGGAAGTAAATTCCAAAGAGTGTCCAACTCTGGTGTCGGATATATAGCTAATCGACATACTTTCGGAAGCACGAAAGTCCTACTAATGCCGATCACCCCTTTCAATGGCCAGTTTTCTAATTTTATAAAATGTATGCGGCTGCAATACATGAGTGTGTTGAAAAAAAAGAAAAGCTTTGTGCTGGATAACGTAAATGCAGCGCTGATTTTCAGAAAGCTTTTTGGGTGACAGAATTGATCTAGGGGGAAAAAATAATTAACGAAGCTAATGCCGATAGAGGTATTCCTTATTGTCCATCAGTGGACTTCCTCATCCATCCATCGATCTCCTTGATCGAGTATGATCGATCCATCAATAATGTTTGTACCTAGGCTAGGCATGTTTAAGTGGAAGTTGATAAAAGTCCCTTTATTTTCATTTTTTTATTCATTTTCATTTAATTACTGTTTTTATACAACTTCAAAAAAGGAGGAGGTTCAGATCAGTAGGTAGCACATAGAGGTATTTAATAAATCAATATTTTTTCTCTTTTAAGTGCCTGTTAAGTGTCACTGTAAGTGTTTTTGTTGTATTTTGGAGTCGTTTTTTTAAGTTTGTTTTATATTTTGGTTTCTATACCTTCCAATGCTATGTTCGGGAATACTGGGGTCTCCTCATTGAGGCTCGTACGCGTTTTATATGCAAATAGAATGACCTCCCAATTAAGCAATTTAGACCCCTCAGTGTCATCTTCACGTCGAGAGCTTTAACTGGTAATTGAGGTCTATGGCATTAGTAGATTTTTGGATTTAGGATAATAATTGTTTAAGTTTTGTTCTAGTTTTGGCTGTGTTTCTTTAGATAAGCGTGCTTTTCGGTGGTTGAGTTTAATAATCAATCTATCGCACAATTATAGAAAAAAAAACGCTCACGACCCGTTCCTATAATGGAGATTTTAGATCCATACTTAAGTACGCAGATATGTGAGGATACCAAGAAGAAGGTAATCAGATATAAGTCTAAACATTATATTTGGCACATTCCCACGTTTTGCTTAGTAGTAAGCATTCCACGTGACAGGTTGCAAACCCATCGCCGTTTTATTGGAACACAAACTGATAGCATGCCTTCGAATTTTCGGTTCTTAGGGAATGCCAGTTTCATCTCGATGCTTTTACATTGTACAATGTCATCCTTCACCAGTTAATTTCTTGCTATCCTGAGGTTGCCTAAAATAAATAGTTTTCGATAAGGCCACCCACTTAACGATGAAAACTGTTATTTTTTATTTTTTTAAGAACCTAGGTACTTACTTATTCTAAGAATTGTATTTTTATTATAACTATTATTTGTTATTTGGTTTTTGGCATTTCCAATTATATGGAATAAATTACTTTGAATTGAAAAAAAACTGTTTCAGTTATATTTTGTCCTGTTTTTTTGTTTTAGGTGATTCTGGTTTATAGTTTACTGTGTAGGTATTCGTTTATTCTCTAATCACAGAAAAAATAATATTGGTAAAACGGTGCACATGAACTGCTAAACTGTTTTAGCGGACAATCATGGCGTTCTGAGTCCATAGTGAGTTTAAAGTCAACTTTATAACACGCACAGATATAAATTGTAACAGAGTTAAGAAAGTAATTCCCCATAAAGGAAAATACCAACACAATGAATAAGAAATACTGAAAATAGTTGCGTCGGATCGCGACTTGAAAATTTATTCCGTTGAGCGAAATCGTGCGGAAAATTTGCAATTTAGAAGTAAACGGGAATACCAATAAGCCATCGATTATGTAGATGCAAGCCTTTTGTGCCTGAAGTTATCATTGCATTCAGTTCAGCTCACAGAAACTATTTGTTCGGGTGTTTTTAAAATTTCCTACATTATTCATGTAAGGTAAATTTTTCTTGGTTCGTTTCAATGAACTTTGATCCTAGATAAAACGTTTTGAAGTTTTATTTAGGAAAATTTAGAAATTCATTTCATATAAATTGTTTTGAAAACAACGTTGGCGCAGCACACACTCTGTCATTGAAATCACCATCCAAAGTTTCAAACCAAAAAAACACATCTTTTCATGACCTTTTACCATCTCGTAATACAACACTATGGCCGCAGTTATGTTAAATGCAGTTTACCGGCACAACACCGTATAAGTTATTGATATCAATATATTTTTGGCTATACCTATGTAATTCGTGTCGAATGATGAAGTTAGAATCTTTCAAGATCAATGAAAGATTATAATTTTTATCCAGATGTTCAAAGGATGGAAATGATCATCTTACCTATCGATTGCTTTTAATTATTTCAATCTTTACCCGTGATCCCGTTGTCGCGGGTAAAAGAAGCTTGTCGTTTATTATGCATGTCTATGTCCATTGCGTAAAGATTCAAAGAAACAACAATTGGAAGTATTCGACTATCAGATCGTATGAAAAGTTGATAAGTGCTGGTATATATTCGAAAGCATTGCTTTCAGTGTGAATGAGGCCTTTTGTGAATGCGCCCCATGCCCAATCCTGTCTGTTTGCACTGAAACCTAACACCATGCATTAGACTTGCTTGTTTTGGCTCCATTATCTCGCTTTGATGCTGCTAACTAAAGGGTCGTGCACATGTGAAAGTAAAAAAGACATTAATTTCCTTTAAGCGTACAGTTACAAGATCTCATCTAGGAGATCTTGTAGGTACCACCATTTTAGTTATATTTGATGGCTCTAGCAAATTTATGAACTACGGAACATGTTTTTGCAACTAAAATACACCACCAAGCTCTTTCTAATAAATAACTTGATCATTATTATAATAATATAAAAAAAACATATAAATCTTCAACAATCACAAAGTATTGACCGCACACTAGGATTCCCTGTATCGTAGCTATCAGGAGCTACGAATACCATGGTACCACAACACCTAGACCTGGAATAAATAGCTGCAGAACATGCCAACATTTGTCCTGCAGCGGGAATCGAACTCGTACCTCTTGCATCCTATACGGCTACTGGCCCGCAGCGCGCCACCGTGATATCTTGAATAGTCTCTAAAATGAAATCCTTCATTAAATCGGGATTTTCTCCCACAATAATGAGTTTCTTATTTGAGTTAGTCGATTATACCTTCAAATAGCTGATTCATGTTTCACCTCTACGAAAATAACCTTAGTATCATATATTTTACCCGGAAATTTTTACGAAAAGAAAATTGCGTTTATATCATTAATCATGAGCACAATGCGTGTCAGGCCCTACGTATGGCTTAAGGGGCCTGAATTTCCCGGGTAATGGAGAAGTGAAAGGGAAATCTTTGACTGCAGCGTTCGATTCAGCTGTGGCTTTGCGGTTTGTCGTACGCTACTCGTATTTAGAAATGAGACTATCATACCAGTCACTTACTACGTACGAGTACATATAATTATTATTATTAAGTACATTGCATTGTGTACATGGTTTATTACCAAGAACTAAATATATTTATTTGTTAGTAACCTATAATTTCAAAAAGTCTTGCTGTTTTGGTTTATTTCATTTTGTTCTCCGGGTGAATGAATTCGAAGATGAATGAATTCAAAAAGACTTATTTTTCTAGTTTAATATTATGTAGATATATCCAAATGTACATAAAGTCACGCCTGTACCGGAAGGGTAAAAAGGGACAACAGATTTCCACTTACAACGGTTCTGGCATATCTCTGACCAAATTGGAGACGCTCTGGAAAAGAAAGGCCAAGTCAAGAGTATCCTAAACCGACGAGCTTTAGATAATGAGGATGAATAAATATAAAAAAGAGATTTTATGCAGATAGTTTGAATGAACCATGTTACATAGTGCTTTACATATGATTATTATTATGATAATACATACATATTAGTTAGGGACCTAAATAAGTTAGTATATTTATATTATATTACCCGCAGTTTTACTCGCGTAGGGTAGGTAATTGTTAGATGTATCAAAAATCATTGCATGCCTTGTACCTTTAGAGGTTTTTGAATACCCTGATATGTCTTTAGTTCTTTTGTATTATAAGTATCCAAACTATGTTTACAGAAAATCGCGCCACGCGTTAAACATTTCCCATACAAACTTTCTACCCCCTTTGAAAGGTGAAAAAATCCATGTATTTCTCTTTTATCATTTGTACTGAATAATATTTATGCCGAGTTTCAAGCATATTGAACCACCCATTAAAAGTTCACATACAAACACCCTCTCACACCCCCTCTGAGGGATAGTTTGGGGAAATAATTATATTAGTCTTATGATTTCTATTGAAGAATAATTATGCGAAGTTTCAAGTTTGTAAGTTCAAGGAATATGATTTTTCATACAAAGGTTTGCAGCCCTTAATTATCCGAATTCCATTCTTAGTGCACCCCTAAACCTTAAGAGGAATATACCCTCCAAGTGTCATGCTTCTAGAACTAATATGGTTTTTGTTGTACGTTGATCGATTAGTCAGTAACGGAGCCGTTTTATATATTTAGATGTACTAAGTTATTTCATTATTTTACTATGATTGAATAATTAACTATTATGCATTATTAAAAATACAAAATACAGTTTTCAAAAACTTAAAGACCATGAAAGCAATAAGCCAATTTAATATCACGTGCAAAGCACTGGAAAACATTATAGTTAATTAACTTGGCAAAATTTTACGGTGCACATTGAAAATGACCATTCGGGGAAACATTTCCGCTTGTATATTAGTGTAATAAAAATAAATTAGCAATATTCCCTAGAATGCAGTGGGATTGACCAGCGGCATAGCTCATGGGAAACGGTTGTGCTAGATCCGTGCTTATGTATACAGGTTAACGTCTACTTACAAGAAGATAATATTTCGTATAATAAAAAGATGCCTTTAGCCCAGTTATCTTCGTTCACACTGTGGTGTCAGTAGCGACTTACCACATTTGAAAAGAGTTATTTAAAATGAGGTAAAACGAACTATTGTTTAAGTATTGTTGTTGCTAGAAAATGATGTAGTTCTTATAATTGCTATGAACTACATAATTTTATAACATAGTTTTCTGTGTATAATATGTATGTATTTACAAAAAATATATATAAGTAAGTAGTTTATTAGTCATGTAGTTCACTAGCAAGCTCTGCTTAATTTGGGACTAGATAATGCTATGTGAAAAATGTCCAGCATTATTATTATTATATCTAGCAATAACTAATACCGTTTTGCAAGTGGCATAAAGAATAATATACTTATTGCAATTGTTAAACTGAAAAGTGAGGTTTTTTATATTGTTTTCTCTTCCCTTCTCCTTTTTGCTACGTTATCCAGTTATCTGTATATTCCTGGCTCTTTGACAAGACTCATCGATTGTTTTGGTTGACATATGTACATACATGATAAATGAACCAGCCGATGTTTTGTATTAGCTTTAGGCATGGACGGGCACACCAATTACTGACCGCTTCCCAAAATTCGCCGATATTTCCCGATTTAAGCTCAGTAATTGATATTTACGGATCGCTAAACCTTTGTATCGCGAGCAGATTTATTTTTATCATTTAATCGATATGGGCCCAGTCTCCTGAATGTGTAATACATTATAGCTATTAACAGAGTGATGCCCGCAGTGGCTAAAAGAGTTGTTAATAGTTTGACATTATCGTTCCAAAAATGTATACAACTTGATAGTTTCCGTTCTGATCAACTTTCATTTACAAAACAAAAGACAAATCATTTTTCAACACCTAGGGGTTCTGAGACAATTTTTTAACATTTATAATCGCCAGTAGTTAGTTTTTTTTTAATTGCAGTAAATTTAACCACTCAGATGTTCCAACATTGTCTCAAATAATGCTCGGACACTTCAGTGTCTAATATCAAACCAATTGTACGCGTGAGCACATATCAAAATAATTATGTCATATCTACGCTTGTTTTGACAAATCTTCCAGAAATAAAATGTTACGAAAGGCTCTTTTTAGAGTTTCGTGGACAACAAGTTACCCTTATAGTTTCACCAGGTCCGTTCGTCTGTGTGTCTGTACGTAGCTTAGCTCTGAGACTCCTAGTACTAGAACGCTGTAATTTAGCATACATATTAATCACGCCGCTAAAATGGTAAAATAAAAATCATGAAAAAGTTTTAAAACATTTTAGGGTACCCCCCTACACGTAAAGTGGGGACGATTTTTTTCTCGTCTATCTCATAGAGTGGGGTCTCTTGTAGGATCTTTGAAAAATATTGCGGGTGTATTCAAACCAATTCTTCTTCAATTCAGGGATCCGTTTGCGAAATACTAAGATTTATAGTACTCATTTTTGTAAGAGTCAAGTGTTTATTTTGTACTGTTGAATATTAATACAGAAAGAGTGAAGATACACTTATCAATGTTAAGTTAATCAACAAAGTAAAAATACACTTTTTTATAAAAATAATACACAAAAACAGATGAAACAGCTAGTTTTATGAAGACCGTTGTAAACGATCCATAAAGCCGTATTATCTACATTTATCAACTGTTTGAAATCTTTTTAACCTTGAGTAGCCACTTGTATTTTATGTTCCTGTGCAAGCGTAAAAACACGTCATAATAAATATATAAATATTAATAGAAAAATCATATAAATAAATGTACATAATAAATAGCCCTTATTTGTCAGCTGTTGAATGTAAACTACGCACAGTCAAGTCTGCCGAAGCCCCTGACAAATCTTGCGGTTCCGCAGCGTTTTGTTTGCGATAGTTCAAGACAAGTTAGGCAACGGAGGGCATTATTCAAGCATGCCAGACCCATTTAGCAGTGTCAACCGCGCATTTGTATCTATCGGTTTCGACCTACGAATAATTACGTTAATGTGGTGAGGACTGATTGTCTCGCATTTTTAAAGTTAGATGGAAATTCTTCACTTGATTTATTTTGAGTATCCGTTACCGCACATTGTGAACATCGTGACAAAACCAGCATGCCCTAGAACCAAAAAACAAAATTAAGGCAGCTCTATTTATTTATATCTATCTATTTAATCTATTTTTGCCACACTCAATCTGGGTTTCCGTGATACAAGCTAGACCTAGTGCAGAGCTTATTTTCATACTTGTACATACTACTTTTGGAAATAAAGAATTTGTATTTGTTTTAGTTAAGAACTAAGTTGTGAGCAGGTACACTTGAGTAGTTTTTAAATCTTATTATTATATTTAGTTGTAAATAGTTTTTTTCTGGACTTTTTAACCGACTTCAAAAGAAGAGGAGGTTCTTAATTCGCTTGTATTTTTTTTGTTTGATTGTTAAGCGATTAACAGATTTTAATGATATTTTTTTGATGGGGTACCATTTTATGCTTCAAGGGGCTTTCGCTTGCTTTAAGATCAAATTGTATGATCAAATCCCTATGGTCCCAAATACATTTTATGAAAAAAAATTACGTTGAAAAAATGGGTGGTGAAATTTCATATTGGACTTTTTATCAACTTTTTATTTGTGTTTCTCGCAGTTTGAAAATTTTCATACTCAAACCCATTGCTTAGGGTAAATAAATATTCAGGGCTTTCGAAGGTACTATTTAGCAAAGATTAATGACCGTCCCACACAGTTCGATTCCATTGCTTTCATTTCTAATTCAAACTGGTCAATCAATCAAACTCAACTGAACAATACTACCACTCTATTCCATTTCAACAAGATCCACAGTCGATTGAGCTTTTATAATTCGATGGTAGGTACTTCCTATTGTGCAGTCAATTTTGAGAAGTATTTTGTCTGACGGAAGGAACCGTTGCTTATTGTTAAAAGAACACGTGCTAACGCCATCCGGCACACCTGCTTAGGAAGTAGATAATAATAAGTGAATTCATTTATTGGTACCTTTATTTTTGATACCAGTATCAAATTTTTGTCGCTTTACCTTATTTCTGCGCAGAACCTTATTTCTGCGGAGGCGACAAAAATGTGTAATGAGATATGTATCTCTTTCTGATTTACTTGAATTATTAATTATTTTATTTTTATATTTACCTCGCAATTAAACCGCGCACCGTCAACGGTCCATGAAGGTTGTGTGGCAAAATCACACCATAAGTTTATCGCTTAACCTTTAGCCACGTCTGAAATAAGCTTAGGGTCCGGTCAAAATGACGTAATGGCGATGTGCGCCATTGCCACCGCAATTTGACCATATTTTAGGCTTTAGGCAAATACCATATTTTTATAACTTTGACATCTCTTTTTACCTGCCACTGATAGGCCTCTTTGCCTAACCTTTGTGTGCAGATGGGCATTCTTATTTAATTGTAGGTAGAGTTAGGAAGATAGCCAAGCAAAAGCGTTTGCCTCACAGAACTCTCCTATTTTCTAATATGAAAGGAGATGTATAATTTCTAACTCTTGCAGGCAAATATTTACATAACACCACTCGTTAAATAAATCTTGCTAAATGTAGCCATTAACTATTACAAATGTTTACGAAAACACCTCTATAATTACCTTCCAGCACCGTATTATTAAGGGAACGTAGACAATACATTACCAAAGAAAACACCAAAGGATTACCTTCGTGGAACAGAACGTAATTATGAGATACCCGTGTATCTCCTACCTCTACATACACCCTTTGAAATACATTTAGGTACTTACTCTTAAAATACACCGGGAAAACATTTTGAGCAGGTATTTAAATCTGATAAAGGGTTGAGAAATTAATTACTGTCGTTATCCACTAAGGTCAATACAAAAAATGAAGCACTAAAAATTATGGTATGTATAACAGTTTGTTTTTACTTCACGATATTAAAATGCACAAGATGGCGCACCCACCTCTCGCATCTCATCGCCATAAAAATTAAGAACCTTGCAAAAGACGCAAATTAAAACTTTATCTTACACGATAATCTTATTCTCCCTGACTTTGCCCGCCTTTCATTTACTTCTAAGGCTTTCGGACGCGTCCATTAAGTAAAGAGGATCCGGCCAGCTTAATTACGAATTCCCTCCAAAATCTCGTCTCAGGGCACCACCCGACAAAATGGCTGCGATTGATTTTAAATGAGGCCCAACAAAGACTAAGTAAAGTGGACTGCTTTGAACTTGCTCATTAAACTTTGTGGGGAAAATATTCAACAACAATATTTTTTGTTTGAACTATCTTCAAGTACAAGGAAATAATTTAAGAAAGTACTAAATGAGCTTACGTAGGTATATTAAATACACTCATTTGGCTCAGTCTCGGTACTAAACGATCGCAATAACAGGATACTGTACAAAGCAAAGTTACCCTAGAATACTGAGATAGTTTTTTTTGAATCCTTTCTTCGTTTTACCAGCGGCGGGTTATTCTCATTGCCCTCTAATACAATCTTGCCCTCTAGTTTGGAGTCCAAAATATTCGTTCATTATTAATCATAGTATAAACAGAGGAGCTCTATATACCATGCATGAAATGTTTAGAGGGAACCTATACTAAGGGTATACAAACTTATAGTACCTATAGAATGTGTGTATAGTACGAATATACATACATAGATTCAATGATAAAAGTTCAAGGAATGCAAATAGCTAAGTAGGTTGTATTCCTTGCCCTTCTGTGCCAGAAATACTGACCTATTCTCATACCGTATCACCGTTGTTCTTTTGTATTCTCCTGTTAATAAGGAAGTTATAAAGATAAATTATGGCTCATTAAGATCAAAGTAGAGTAATGGTTAATTGGGTTGAATAAAGTGGCAGTTGAATGTTGAATGCTATACTATGAATTTATTAAGGAAACCTACAAAATTAATAAAAATCTTTAAGTTCAAACTTATAAAATTTTTGTAAATTGACGTCTGACTTTTGATATATTAAATAATATAATTTGATCAGGTTCTAGACTCGGTTACGCTCATGTTATTATGTTATTTGAAGCTATATCAATCACTGTACTTAACTATTTTCATTTTTATCTGTTCGGCCGCTACATAGATGATTTGTTACAAACATCCAAAGATCCATAATATATAATAGTATATTATGACTTTTATTAAGCTAGAATAATAAAATAAACAATTCTTAGGTACCCACTGAAAATGAAAAAAAACCTATGGAAAAAGATATTCCTTTGAAGCGTCGTCATTGGTGCTTCAACTAAATATAGTCTGTCATCCTGCACAGGTGTTCAGTATTAAATTAGACTGATATTAACCGTCCTTAAATTTAGCTCGTACTAAGCTTGAATTTAACTCGAGTAATACTTAAGGAGTACAGCTTGAGACGACAGCTTTCAGCGTCTCAAGCAAACTCGCAACCACGGATGAACGAACTTTTGGACTCCATTTATGAAAAAAAAACTGAAAAATGTAGCTCTACACTTTTTGTGATAACCTAAAAAGGTTAAAGGTTAAGTACTTCAAAGATCGACCGAAATCGTGTTTCAGGAATGTTTCCTTTTTCCATGACTAGATGGCTCGTTTTAAGAGTTTAATCTAAGAGTTGTTGGGTCCATGGTGCCCACATAAATATGGAGACAGAAAATTTTGTCGTAAGTGAGAAAATATTACAGAAGCTTAATGCTACGAGGGGCACCTTACGGAAGGCTGGCTCGTTAAGCTGATTTATGTGGCCCAAAAAGGTATGAAGACCCACCTTATGAATTCCTTTTTGAATTTACGTGCACGTTTTCATTTTGTGCAGTACCGTAGATTATGGGAGAAGTTTTCGCGCCAGGTGCTATTTCATTAATGAAATTTTACATCTGCTGAATAAGATGGCTGTTGATGCTGTATTAGAATTATACAGCATCAACATCCATCTTAGATAGGTATAGGTAGATACACGCAAATTATTTGAAGACAAACCGTCAGCAGATTGTGAGCGATTATCGTCGCCTATTTTTATCTGTGATACTCATGATACTTAACTTGCCTGAGAAAAGTTTCCACATAATTTTGTCTCTACCTATACCGATTCTGTCCCCGTACGCCTTGTATCACCCAAAAATTATGGCTGTATTTGTAAGAACCTTGTTTTCCGATCAGTCATATTGTAATCAAACACAGCAGCTGCTTTCATGCACGGACCTTACTAAGCCTTGGTAGAAAAAAATATAGATTAGATATTCTTTATTTCACACAAAATAATATTTCAGCTTAGATAATTACTACAAACTCTGACAATGTTGTACAATATGCGACCTTTTCGCCAATTAGCAATCTCTACAAGACAACTTTTGTATGGAACGGACTGTGTGAGAGTGCAAATCATTCGAAGTGCAAACGTAGGAAATACCTATGACGCCATAACATAATCAAACCGTAAAATCAAACTGAGGAATAATTTGAGAAATTAAGTTTATCAACTAAGCATACCAACTTGAGCGACTAATGCTATTAAAAACTAACTAGAGTTGTGACTTACGGAGCACCGCCTACGGATTTGTAAGTATCGACTGCATGGAAAATATTATATAAATAATTCAGTATCATCAGCAACCATTATCAGTCAACGGAGAATTTACTTATAGACTGACTCCATACATTACTACTGATAGTAGCGATCATAGTAAAGACGAAAGGTTAGGTTCCTGACGAAACTACATTGATGAAAGAGAGCCCTCTCGACAGACACATTCGTCATATTAGAAAACGCTAATTGAAATTTTATTAAAACCAAATTTTGATAATGTTTTCCCGCTTAGCCTGAGACCAAGACCCTCGCAATATTACAAACAAGTGGATAAAAATCAACTAGTCATTAATTACTGCCGGAGTGTTGTTTTATTTAAAGCTACCAGTCGGGGTTGGAACGTGAGCTCTCTCTAGACCGCCTGTAGATCGAACAAAGATGTAGATGTACAAAGGTGGAAAATGGAGAAGGCATATTCTAACTCCTAAAATACAAGATTTTAACCTAGTTTACATTGTCTTGTACTAACTTAATAATTGTTACCCTTTATTACTCACTGTTTTTTAATCACTGTTGTATTTTATACTGTGTCAAAACATGTTATATTTGTCCGTAAACTTTTTTTTGCCCATTTTTGACTGCAACTTCACTTCCCATTTTCCTTCACCTGGTATGCTTGAGTCGTAATGGTTAACTCATTACAAATATCAGACCACTCTTGTTTCATTGCGCTATACAACTCTCTGAATCTCTTGGTTTTTCCCTTAAAAACTTAATCAAGCAGGTACTTTTGAAATTTATACTGTATAGTTCATTAATTGAACTGAGCAATGGCAATTATTTGCCATAGCAATATCTTTTAAAACTTGAAAATGAGAAACTTGACTACCCCCTTCTATTTCCCATTTCAAGCTACGATGTAGTACTCGTAGTACGGATTCAAATCACCGCTACTCGTTTCAAGTTTAGAGCAACAAAAAATAGCTTTTATGATCTTTAGAATGACTAGATATTATGTTGGGTACCATATCCATCTCAACAAAATATAGATCCTAGTTTTTACTCATCAATAAGCCAAATTAATGTTAGCCACGTTTTATGGTAATTTGCCCCGTGTCCCACTACTGGCTTCATACAAAAATAATAGACTTGTCACCAGCCATATAACTGAGTTCATTACAATTGCAAATGCGAGTTTAATCCAGCCTCACTCAACGCTATAGGAAGTTGGTATTTTACGACTTAACCTACCGCTAAGCTGTGTGTTCACTAAGGAAACATTTATGCTGTTTCTATCGCGCAATTTTACATTGCTTAAGTATGCTGACACTAAGACTTTTTCATATCTCTTACATGGGCTTGCAACCTATCAAGTGAAATGCTTCCTACTTGCAAAACGCGGGCATGTGCCAAATGTAATGTTTAGATTGATATCCTCAAAGATCTACGCAATGAGTATATATCTGAAGATGCCCAAATATAGTATACATTCGTGACCGTGTTTGTTTTTGTCCATATTGACCATGAAAGACACTAATTTTTATCCACCAAAAAATTCACGTGCACAAAACAGTGAAGGATATCATCGTGATGAAACCAGCTTGGTCTAGAACAAAATATTCGATGGCAATACCATCAGTTAGTGTTCCGATAAGAGGTGATAGGCTTTCAAATTGTCACGCATAATACTAACTATGCAAAACATGCGTGTGTCAAATATGAAATTATTATAAAACGCTATCCTTGTATTTAAGCTTTGTAAACACTGTCATATATTTTGTATTGAAATATGCTCTGTGGTTCACGAGCATATTTCTGTACAACAACACTTCACACTTACACACTGGCAACACTTCTGAACTAAACTCAAAGTACCGAACAAAACATTGTGATGTTTGTTTACTCTTAGTAAATTGATGAGATTTCTTTAATATTTAATTACAGTTCATCATTATAAAATTATTCATGATTTTTGAAATATTGTACATATGTATACTTTGCTTTCCTGATGTTTTTAGTTTCTCAAGTGATAGTTCATGGTATGTTGTTGATGGAATGTTTTAACAAATATTGTAGTTCAAATGATTATAAAAATAGCACAAATCTTAGAATAATTTTTAAAAGTGTTTCACCGTATTATATTTAGCTATAGTTACCAATGTTCAGAGTTATTTTCGGTAAAATCAACAATCGTCTGTGATTGGTTTAAAATGGCGCTTTGCTTAATGAGGTTTGAAATGTATAAAAGCCGAATGTAATTCTATGGTTGATCAGTTACGGATCCACTGCAGAATACGGCGCAAGTTAAGTACTTTGTTATTCACTATTGTTACCTGTTATTATTATTGTCTGTGATTATGTTTGATGTTTTCTTGGTATATTCTTATTTTCTGTGATTATGCTTATTGATTATGTTCGATGTTTTCTTTGCACCAATACCTACTTATTACTGTTCATTTATTATAATTGTTGAAGATCTTAATTGTTGTTCTTATTGTCATGTATTAATACAACTATTCTAAAAGATGAAGTAGTTGTTGACTTTGAAATACACCATTAATAAAATTACTGTTGTTTACTTAAATTGACTGGCTACAATCTTTTATATAGAAACTTCCCTATCCACTCTGGTTGTAGGTTCTTAAAATGACAAACATATTTAGGTTTGTCATTAGTTGTATTATTCAATTTAAAAATAATAACTTTAATATTGGTAAAATCTCTATATTCTCATTGCTCTATCTATTTATCTAACATCAGAAGTGGGATGCTTTCACGCTCTTTAATACAAATTATCTAAAACCAATTATTTGTTCAAGGATGGAATCTGGAGCGGCTGATGTTCTTCTAAAAGGGATCCTCAACGTTGCCCGAACTGCGCACCTAGCACAATGACGTCATGCTACCCCAACGTTTCGACCCCAACAAGAACTACTATGGAGCTTCAAGCTGATGCAGCAGCACCGCGACTCCCAAGAATTTCAAATGGAGCAGTATCAACAGCCGCTTAAGCTGAAAGGTTGGTCAAACTGAATCATAATTCCATAAGCAGCAAGCTGAAGTGAACAATTATTTGTCAATAACAATTATTATTGTGCCATTATACTTAAATTGTAATGTTTTGTAATGTAATAGATACAGATAAGAATTAACTTAACCATGGTACCTTTCATCAATGACATATTAAAAACTCGTAACTACGTGAGTTAGCTTTAGTTTAATAGTGAATTAATAGGCAGACGATTGAATAGGCGTTTTATTATGACTATGTTTAACATGTCTATTCCATCCTACGACATGGTTCAACTCTTTAGCTTCCTCTTGCCATAGCTCAAGAAAATGCATGTTCTAAAATACCAATAATTTATATGCCGATAATAATATGCCCCAAACAATATATGGATTACATATCGATTAAATTCATATTTATACTTAATATAATATCATACCAATGATACGTACCTTCCTTTACTTCCGTCACTGGAAAACCCAGGGCCACCAAAATACAGGTTATGCCTAGTTTGGGACCCAATGTCATTTTTTTAATAAACAACTATTTGTAATAATTAACCACTACCCACTTACCAAGTTTCATCAATATTAAATATATAGTTTGGCAGTTATCGTCGGAACAATAAACATTCAAAGTCAAAGTCAAAGTCAAAGTCAAAGTCAAAGTCAAAGTCAAAGTCAAAGTCAAAGTCAAAGTCAAAGTCAAAGTCAAAGTCAAAGTCAAAGTCAAAGTCAAAGTCAAAGTCAAAGTCAAAGTCAAAGTCAAAGTCAAAGTCAAAGTCAAAGTCAAAGTCAAAGTCAAAGTCAAAGTCAAAGTCAAAGTCAAAGTCAAAGTCAAAGTCAAAGTCAAAGTCAAAGTCAAAGTCAAAGTCAAAGTCAAAGTCAAAGTCAAAGTCAAAGTCAAAGTCAAAGTCAAAGCCGGAGGCAGAGTCAGAGGCAGAGTCAGAGGCAGAGTCAGAGGCAGAGTCAGAGGCAGAGTCAGAGGCAGAGTCAGAGGCAGAGTCAGAGGCAGAGACAGAGACAGAGACAGAGACAGAGACAGAGACAGAGACAGAGACAGAGACAGAGACAGAGACAGAGACAGAGACAGAGACAGAGACAGAGACAGAGACAGAGACAGAGACAGAGACAAAGTCAAAATTCATTTTTTTTTTCATAAAAATCACAAGGATTTTAATGATTCTTTTACAAAACAATAGGTTCTAGTTGGAGCATTTTCAATCCATAGAGTTTTGTCATCTAAATAATCAGATTTTTTATATAGTGTTTTTTTTTTATATAAAGTTTTTGTTAAATTACGTTTTTAAATTTGTTAAATTTTCATTAAGTAGAAGATTGTTTTCATTGAACCATTTACAACCTTAGACATTGCATTGTTTACATCGTCAAAATCGGTTTATCGTCGCTTCAAATTAAATGAAAACAAATAGACAAATGCTAGATTGCTAATGAAAGACTTGGATATCTCAATTCGTTTAGCTTAGTCGATCATTTGTGGCTTTATGGCCCATGTTGGCTTATATTTAGAGGGTAGTTCAAATGTAGCAAAAAAAAACACTTAAAAAATAACGTTGTTTTGTAATAAAAATGTAGGTCTTTATCAAAGGCAAAGGATTTATAAAATTATTGGCTGTAGTTATTCCCAGCTGAAAATAAAATAAAACAATGGAATTGTAGTGTCATAAAAGATATAAAATATACCATTTAGTACTATGCCATCTCTGGCAATTTATTACATAATGGTTATATTCATTAGCAAATTTATTGCATATTGTAAACCATAATGTAAAAATCTTTGTTTCATCGATAACAACGAATTATTATCCTGAAAGCTCATAATGACCCCTAATATTAAAGTGTCGGATTTACACGTCTCTTCTATAACGATATTACTTTCAGTAGAATTCATAGTCGTAGGACTGAAAGGTTCCTCGATAACCTACTTTTGACATTCACATAAAGGCTGGATATTGAATCATTTCTTTCATAAACAATAACTGTAGAATTCTAGCATACCTGGTTTCGGTGATCTTGATCGACGGATCATTCCTAAACATTTCTCTCTTTGACATGATATTGATTGAAATAACTACAAAACAGTGTTTTGCGTGACTTTGTGGAAAGTTTCTAACGTTTTGTGTTGTTTTATTTAAATTTAATAACAATCAACTTGGTTCTATTCTGATCTATTATTCTTCAAAACATATCCTTAGCTATACTCATGTAGGGCATACGCCAAGAAATCAAGACATGAAAAAAACCATTCACTGTATATTATTGTAAAATAAAAAAACATTTCCCGTATAAAAACATTTCTCAAAATTTCCATTATAACAAATATTTCTATTATATGATTGGTTGGATGATGGCATTGGACAATTAAGTATCTTGACCCAGATTTTTCATAAATTAGAAGTTGGTTTTGTATGGGAAATGCATAAAAGTTAAATTCACCATACAGTGTCTGACTTGTTTCCTACGGGAGCCCCCATCTTGCCTATGAATTGCAGTGGAATGTAATGCCAATTCACTTATCATACCTAATAAAGTTTTAATATGAATCATGTCCACGGGACTACAGAGAGATAATGTCCACGTGTTTAAAAAAACAAACTATACAACATTACCACAAAATAATTTAAAGTAAGATATACATCCAGATGTATATCTGCATTCAGTTGTTTGTTTTATTAAAATCAGATTGATTAGAAATATTGTCAGATTGGCCAAGCGGATTGTAGAAAAACAAAATTAAGAATTGGGCGTTTAAAATCTACAGTTCTACAGTTCAAATCTATCATAAATCTTCTCACTGGTTGTATTACTAAATTGAGTTAAGAATCTAAGAAAAATAGTGGTAGCCAAAGCTAAATTAAGGCATTTCCCTGATCAATGAAACATATTGTAAATTAATAAATCCTCTTTATAATAAAACCTTGTACTTATAATGAAATAGCTTTATATAGTATAATAAGTGAACTGCTGAAGTCTTTTGCTTTATTCTAGTCCGTCTCATGCGCAGCAGGTGTGGGGCTAGAAAGAACTAAAGCGATTGACCGTTGTTATGTCCTCTTAATGTGAAAAGTTGGACAGTAGCAATGTTATAATGAAATAAGTGAACTGCTGAAGTCTTTTGCTTTATTCTGGTCCGTCTCATGCGCAGCAGGTGTGGGGCTAGAAAGAACTAAAGCGATTGACCGTTGCTATGTCCTCTTAATGTGAAAAGTTGGACAGTAGCAATGTTATAATGAAATAAGTGACCTAGGTAATTATGAATTTATTTCGTTGATTAAGTATTATATTTGTATGTATTAATGATTAGGTTAGTAATACAAATAATGTTATTGTCTCATTGACAAAAATTTACAAAACTTTAAAATGATTATTTAGATACTTCGGGACGAAGTATAATCAGAATGGCCGTGTCAAATATGAAATTATTATAAAACGCTATCCTTGTATTTAAGCTTTGTAAACACTGTCATATATTTTGTATTGAAATATGCTCTGTGGTTCACGAGCATATTTCTGTACAACAACACTTCACACTTACACACTGGCAACACTTCTGAACTAAACTCAAAGTACCGAACAAAACATTGTGATGTTTGTTTACTCTTAGTAAATTGATGAGATTTCTTTAATATTTAATTACAGTTCATCATTATAAAATAATTCATGATTTTTGAAATATTGTACATATGTATACTTTGCTTTCCTGATGTTTTTAGTTTCTCAAGTGATAGTTCATGGTATGTTGTTGATGGAATGTTTTAACAAATATTGTAGTTCAAATGATTATAAAAATAGCACAAATCTTAGAATAATTTTTAAAAGTGTTTCACCGTATTATATTTAGCTATAGTTACCAATGTTCAGAGTTATTTTCGGTAAAATCAACAATCGTCTGTGATTGGTTTAAAATGGCGCTTTGCTTAATGAGGTTTGAAATGTATAAAAGCCGAATGTAATTCTATGGTTGATCAGTTACGGATCCACTGCAGAATACGGCGCAAGTTAAGTACTTTGTTATTCACTATTGTTACCTGTTATTATTATTGTCTGTGATTATGTTTGATGTTTTCTTGGTATATTCTTATTTTCTGTGATTATGCTTATTGATTATGTTCGATGTTTTCTTTGCACCAATACCTACTTATTACTGTTCATTTATTATAATTGTTGAAGATCTTAATTGTTGTTCTTATTGTCATGTATTAATACAACTATTCTAAAAGATGAAGTAGTTGTTGACTTTGAAATACACCATTAATAAAATTACTGTTGTTTACTTAAATTGACTGGCTACAATCTTTTATATAGAAACTTCCCTATCCACTCTGGTTGTAGGTTCTTAAAATGACAAACATATTTAGGTTTGTCATTAGTTGTATTATTCAATTTCAAAATAATAACTTTAATATTGGTAAAATCTCTATATTCTCATTGCTCTATCTATTTATCTAACACGTGCGTCCTAATATAATATTTGGACTTGCCTTTGACTACTTCATAACCTCACGAATCTAGGAATGAATCTAATCTTGGTCACATTTTTACCTATTGCTATGTGTTTTCCGCTTTATCTCTATTGTGTTCAAGCTTTTAAATAGGAATATTAATTAATGAGAAAGCATCTTCAGACTTGGTAATAGCCACAAATTACTTTACAAATCAACATATTTTTATTCGAAACAATCTGTGTTGCTCACTACTATGTTTCAAGTTACGATCAGTTAATATTCTGTTGAAATAAAAATAATGTGCAGTGAGAGTATATTAATGCCATTTTAATACTTTATCGAATCGAACCGACGGATTCCATGCTCGTATTAAGAACGGCGTTTCATAAATCAGATGTTTTATGTGAATGAATGCCAAATAAATTTCATATCGCACGACGAGGAAAGCAAGCGTCATTACTTGAACATTTAATTTGGCGGTTGGTTAATTCGGGACGGCTATACACAAAATAACGAATTCAAATTCTGGCTGTTTCTGATATAACAAAATAAACTATTTGATATTGCTATAGTGAACAATGCTACCGTTACCGTGTTGTCTTCAATGGTGTTAACAAAAACCTGTCGCATTGTATGGAATTAAGGGTTGGGTAAAAATCTATCGTACTAAATAGACAACGAAATCATAAAGTTGGATTGATATGGGATTTGACAAATGTATAAGTCGTAACGGAAGTTAAAAACTTGGCAAAATCAAATCTTTATTTTGTATGGCCTACCGTTTTGGCCTAGTGGGCTGTACTCCGACTTACGATCTGAAAGTCATTGAAGGGTTTGCACCCGGTCGTGCACCAATGACTTTTTTCAGTTATGTGCGCTTAACACTTGCTCAAAACGTTGAAGGATAATATTGGGAAGAGACCAGCATGCCTAAAATCAAAACTCGAAGACATGAACCATCTTTCAGTGTTCCAATAAGCGGCGACAGGCTTGCAACCTGTCAAGTGGAATACTGACTATTATGCAAAACGCGGACAAGTGCCAGACATAATTTGTCGACGTATCTCTGAGTACACCCTAATTGGCGTGCTCATAGATTTGCGCACTGAGTATAGATCTGAGTATTTCCATAACGGGGATTACAGTTGTGAGCGTGTTTTTTGTACATACCAAGTCAAACTCAATACATTTTAATTCGGTGAAATAACAAGGATCATATAAAAACTACCCGAGTGAATTAAAATTTTTAAAGTGAATTTACGCTGATTTTAAGCGCGATCAAGCCTAAAAGAATCCGGCAAAAAACTCAACTTATTTTTGTTTAACCAAAATCAATAATACTGCATAATATAATACATCTATAATAAGAAGTAAATAGTTAGGGGCTGGTTTATCGTCCGTCAAGTTGGCAGAAACTGATCATGTAATTCGGTAAGGGATGGAAGCACCCACAATAACCTTCTACTAACAATTTTGATCCCTTCCATAATAATTCCGCTTCATGTCGTTTTATTCAGTTGAATGGAGCCGAATGGATTTTTCCAATAGAATTGTTATCCATTGTCTGTTGTTCGGCAAAACAAATGGTGAGGCTGTGCTTTTTTTTTTGGCTTGGCATGGTTTGTGTATTCTGCCAGAGCACCTAGAATTTGCATGTTGTAATAAGCTGTGTAACTGTCAATGTTCTCCGAAACTGTGAATCGTTAAAATGCAGTCAATTGACTTCGAGGATGGTGTTTATATAGGTATTAAGTTACTTGAGGGTCCTACCATAGACGATGGAACATACGTACGAGATTTTAACGTTTTGGAATAATTACTTGTTTGCTATAATTAATAGTAAAAAGCTCTGATTTACCTTGGAAATTTTAATAAAAACATGAATATTTAAAAAGGCATCAAGGCCTTATAGTTAAAAAAATGTAAAACTATGAAACAAAGAGCTCATCTATCTTTTTGCATTGCCCTTTTGGTAATAAGGCTATCAAAATAAAAAAGAAATGTCGACACGAGAAAATAAAATGTATTTGATGTGTGTGTGTGAAGTTAAAGGTAAGCCTCTAGGCCTACGATTATTCCTTTTTTGTGAAGTCTTCCGTTTGCTACACAACTTTTTAAAACAATAAACAATACGTGAGAATCAACCACTTCGGCGCCTATAAGCATTTTTATCATGAAAATGTTATTTCGATAAAATTTGATCATTTACGATACACCGTACCACCGACCGTATACTATGCACATTTGTTAGACCTCCAGCCAGGCTCGTTGAAACCAACGTTGACAATTTTTTATCCCATTTAATCCTCTTTCAATGTATTCTAGCGTAACATGTATCCCTTTGTATTCAGAGATCCAATATATTTCGGGGTTTGATAAAAAAAATATTGTTGATTGTTTATTTCCGCATTATTGTAGCTTTTGCTACCTGTTTTTGACGGGCCGTACACTGAGGCACTAAAATTATGCTATCTCGCGACCATTGTCTGCCCATATTGTGCAGTGTCCGTGGCACCGTTTTTCAAACTAAAATCGCAACTAATTTCTGACTTCTTTGGAAGTAAAAGTTATTTTCTAAACACTTTATTTGCGTAGTTTCGTAGTAACGTAGTTTCTAAACACTTTATTCCCAACTGCCATTCTATATTGGCCGTTGAAACGTATAGAGGTATAGTCCGTCGAGTTGCGGGCGTTGGCAGCGTAGCAAGTCGATTGATAAAATACGCTATAGTAGCCTTATCAGTGTGGCCGATGGAATCGCTCTATTCATTCACTCTGTGCAACACAGTTCATAAATTTAATGAATCTCATACCAATTTACTTACTTCTAGATTTTCAAACTTGACTGCCATGCGTCAAACAGAAAACTTTCAGAATTTATCAGCGCTTAGCTGAATAAAACGTGCCTAGTCTCTCGGAATCAGCGTCACTTGATTCATGACGGAATTGGTCAACGCATTGCAGATTAGAGACCAAATTTTAAGAAAACTCTGTAATTAAAATATGATTTTTATCAATTTTATCACTAAACGAACGAGAAAAACGTGTACAGAATTTAATGCCACTGCGGGGATATCATAATTGAAAATTGAATTAAACAGGAAGATAGCTCGCGTAGAATCTTTTGTTGTGACTGGATGGGGAGTGGGGGTGAATTCTTAATTAAGTGTTGGCGAAGCCCTCTCCACTTAATGCAATGACTTCACGGCTCGTTTAACTTTCATGGAATTCTCTTAAACTCAGCGATTTTTTCCTAAGTGGAGGAATTTAAACTCTTTGTGAAGGAAATCGCATCGTACAGTTTTGCAGTCATGGTGCACTTTAACATAAGTGTGGTTGCATTATTTTATAGGATAATGCAACCACAGTAATAATTACCTTCTTATATTCAACACATTTTATTCATATTCAACTTCAATTCCAATTAAAGTGAAATAATATAAAACCAAATAAATTTTGATACAATAATCAAAGAGCCCCAAGAAAGAAAGACAAATAATTAGGTTTATAAATACTTTTAATGTTCTTGTTTTTTTTTTTCATTTCACTAGACAGGTTGGAAACCCATCGTACCATATTATAACATTAATATTGCAATAACTATAGACATTATACTTATAGTGACTAAATAAAAGTTTTTTCTTAACCGCTTACCAACCGTGGAAAAACTACCACTGCAGTGCACTGCTGTACAAAGGCGGTATTTTGAAAAAACTCGTGAGATAATACTTGGTGGGGGATAATAGTCGAATATTGCCACATAAATATCGGTTATTATATCATAACTCTTCGCTTCTATATATTCATTATCGTTATTGCATGCTATAAAATGTTGTATGAAAAATAAGTAAAAATAAGCGTAGAGCTATCAATCAAAATTATATGGCGATTAACGCTCAGCACAGGGTTTTAATAGCCGGAAATTAATAAGAGCCCGTGATGATGTAAGGTATAACAATAACTTATAAATATATACATACGTGAACAGAGAGCGCGCTCTTATCTGGGTCAAAGCATCAGCATTGCCTAACAGCGTGGCAATGCAACCAGCATTTTGGGAATACTTCTGCAACAGTCTTTTCATATACCTACATGAATGTGTATTGTGTATGATAATAATTAGTTATGAATTATTTAAATTATAAAGTAAAATAATAATGAAACGAAGGTAAAAAAAAAAATATGTATTAAATTATGTATGGTATTTGTTTTGTAATATCTATATATTTATTTATATATACATGTATATATATACTTATATGTTTATTTATTTTTTGTAGTTTAAGTAACTAAAGTATTATTTTCTTTCCGTACACGATCCTAACTCTATAATTACCTCTCTCTAGCTCAAGGTTTACTGCAAGAAAACTCTTTTTAGGGTTAAGCTCGCCTTTGTACATGTCATTTAAATAAATAATTAATGCTGGACATTTTCACACAGCATCTTCTAGCCCCAAACTAAGCAGAGCTTGTATTATGGGAACTACATGACTGATATACTACTTATATACATTTTTTTTTGTAAAAATGTGTAATTTTATTTAATTCTGCCTTTTTGTAATTGTTTATTTGTGTGTACAATAATGAATAATGAATAAAGAAGGTACATGTTAGGCACCTACTAACGTAACACCATAGCTGTGTATGAATTAAATAGAAGGAATTATAAAAAAACTAGCTTCTGCCCACGGCTTCGCCCGCGTGGTACCCGGATAAAAAGTAGCCTATGTGTTATTGTGATTTATAAGCTATATTACTGTAAAGTTTCATTAAAATACTTTCAGTAGTGTTTACGTGAAAGAGTAACAAACATCCATCCTCACAAACTTTCGCGTTTATAATATTAAGGAAACTAGTATATGTATTTATTCGATTTCATTCAGACACCCATGTGTACTAACTTTTTGTACAGAGAAATAAAACAAAAAAATAAATAGGTAAGGCATGTTTACAAAGGCGAACATAACCTAAAAAGGGGTTTCTTCTAGAAACTTTTGAGGAAAGAGAGAGGTGATGAAGTTGGTTGGTGGTACACAGGAAAGAAGTAACTAAACATTATTATACCTAAATACCACATACAAATTTGTACTAACCTTGTACACCTTGTACGAGTATAATAAATATTTTTCAGTAAAAAATGTTTGTCTTTAGATTTAAGAAGGGTTTTTAGATTTCTGGAACAATAAAAAGTAGAGAAAAATTGAAAAAAACGGTCATATACCTTTTCGAGAATCGAAAGTAGAAAGCTTTCGACTTCAACAGAACATACTTCAATTTATATGACCCGATAAAAAACGCGAATTTTTGGCCATCCCTACTTTTATCCACTTTTTATGACGTCCCAGCAATTTTCTACGCTTTATTATTTCTCCTCAATTTTTCCATATAGGGTGGATAATAGAGATCGATTATTATGATCTCCCTCTATAATTCACATAATCCCATAATTGATACGTAAAAGCCCTGTTGGCCTTTGTGCCTATTAGGGCGGACCCTTTTGCAGATTTATAATTTAAGCTTTTGTTAGATTTAGATGAATGGTATCTTATTTGGACTATGATATTTTTTGTTTCCCTTTACATTACGACACAATATTTTTACGTTCATATATCCATCTATTGTTCAATACTAGTGTAAGACACATTAAGACTCAAGGACATTTAATTATTTCATGATGTTTTGAACCGGTTCAAAGACGGTGCCTAATTTTTTTTTTTTTTTTGTCACATTTGTAGTATTTTGATCCCACACAAGGTTTCTATGTGTCTTGGGTTTAAGAACTATGAGTACCGTGGTACCAGAATTTACAGACCTGGATCAAATATATGCAGAATATGCAATCCTTTGTCGCTCTGCTGGAATCGAACCCGCAACTCTTGCGTCGCGCCATCGAGGTCAAGGTCGATAACTACTTTAAACTTGGACCCAGCAACAGTGAATCAGAATCGAGTAGATCAGCATCTTAAATTAGTTTCCGTCCCTTTTATAGCATTTGTGACAATTTAACCGTTTTACTTTCTAATCAATGTACCGTAAACTTATACAAGGCAAACATACGCCGTATTTCTGCAACGAGATTTTATGTCAGTGTCAGTATCACAGAAGAAATTATAGTACAAGCTAATGGAAGTTTCACTCTAATGATAGAAAAAGTAGTGCATAAATCTGCAATAGAGTAATTTAGTAGTGCATGGATTTGTGAACCATTGGCTTGGAAAGGCTTCCTATGTGGTGCAATGAATCTTGCCACCACTCTTTAAAATCTAAGTTAATCGGTATTTATTCATTGAAATCACAAGGAACAACACAACGACAACTTATAAACTACGTGATCTTATAATTTTTAAGTCAATTTATGACATTGCCTAGAAGAATCAGGCAACAAACTTCGCTGATCTTCACTTTCACTGATGAAGGCTTATCGTGGGTTAATCTCCATTCATAGCACGGCCACAAAAGTTTTAGGAACGCAAAGAAAGCATGTGTTTTCTACACAGTTAGCTCTAGTTCATATTTTTGATTATCAGAATTATTGAGTGATTTTTTTCAATTCTTGTCGATATGTTTCCAAAGTTTGGTACTCAATGAGGCTCTAGTACATTGATTCCAAATAGAGTGACATAGACATTATACAAATTCATCATGACAACATGTTTGATAGAGATAAAAACAACAATTTAAGGCGGTGTCTCCTTCTGACGTAATAATAATAAAAGTCGCAGTGCAATTTGTGAGGGTGCCTTATAAGGGTGGGTCTAATCGACCCGCGGTGCGTGCTTTAGCTATGCGGTAATGAATACGCGTGGTTGCATTTTAGGGTTAGTTGGATTATTAGTGAATTTACAATTTGATTTAATTTGGTTCATGCCATCAAACAATTTAAATCCGCATAAATTTGAGTACTAATAAAAAAAATACTGCATTTTAAACTAATATAATTTAAGACAAACAGATATTAGGGCCGTTAAGTTGCATGGTAGGGATGATTGGTCACCTTTGGATGAATTCTTCTCTCAGCAGAGTCAATATAACTATTTGAATAATACAGGAGTATTTGAATATTAATATTACTTATGTCTGAAAATCAGCATTTAGCTGAGACAGGACCTATTTAACACGGCACAGCTCATTTGTGCCGTGTTAAACATGTCCTATCTAATGAGTACAAAAAATCTTCCTGTGCGTCTCTGTGTTTATGTTAAAATCTATGAAGTGTATATTTTATCTATTTTGTACCTATCATTACTGTACTTTGTTATTGTGTCAAATAAACCAGATTATTTTCTATTCTATTCAATCGCTAGTATATGTGCAAACGTCATGGCAATGACACTGAAATGTAATTTATTGCGAATCAAATAGTCGTGGGCAGGATCGTTTACACATGAAACTAAACATCCCCCAGTTGACCCCAGATCCATACGTTGGGGGAATAAAATTATGTCTTGCTATAAACACAGGCAGTGTGAACGAGATCGGTGCAAGTAGAAAGCGATTGGAGGAACATACTCTTCGTAACGATGGTTGGTTTGCTGGAAGACAACTCTTTTTAGGGTTAAACTCGCATTTGAACATGTCATATCATTTAACATTTTGTAAGTATTGTATGTACAATAAAGAATAATAAAAAGTTAAAGAATTAACTTGAAACAACATATTCCCCGTTATATCGTTACTATCCTTGACTCTACCATAAACTACTTTAGTTTTATCTTAGGTGCTTTTAGGATTTCTTATCTAAAATGAACATGTTTTCTTCATCCACAGTCCCCTATCAGCCGTTAATTCAATCCACACTCCTTTCTTCCTCATATCATCCTTCACGCAATCTATCCATCTTTTCTTTGGTCAATCCCTACTCTTATATACATCCGCATTCATATCTAATACTCTTTTTGCTATATAATTTTTAGTATACTAAAAGTATTTTTTTATTTATGGTATATTTTGACCGTTTTTGTCTAAAATGCTAATTAAAACATTTTCTATATATCTATCTCATAATCTACAATTTTACAGTAGTATTTTTTGTTCTGTACTTTTTGGTCATCCTTTGCTAAATCCATACTAGATTTAAAAGATCTAGTCACGACCTGTCAGAGGTTATTTTCTTATATGAGTAACTGTTCCTAATGTTTCGTTTTAGGTCATGCCCATTCTCTCTAGAGGTTTTCCTTTATCGGAAAGATTTGGATTTACCAGAGTAGTTTGGCCTTTCACGGGACCTGCTTATCTCCAACCCGCTTTCACCTTGAGTTTTGTGGCATCCCAAAAACGATGTTAATGTTTTCTAAGCAATTAGAGCCCCATCTCTGATTTAAGGTTATGGTCGCGCTTGTTCTGGTCACGTGGCATCTATCTCTTTATTTGCTTCGACGTGTAAAAGTGTGCAACTTCGTTAACAGTTTACAACATGTATGTATAATGTTGCAAGCAGTATTAAAAATAAAAACAAATTAAATTTATATAGGGAGGGACATATATTTTCTTCATATTCAAAATAATGTTCTTGTATGAAAAGAAAGAAAGAAATAATACTGTACATTTTTTTCACACAGCATCATCTAGCCCCAAAGTAAGCGGAGCTTGTGTTATGGGTATACATGACTTATATACTACTTATATATTTTTAATACATATACGTAGAAAACGCACAGACCCGAGACAAATATTTGCAGATCATACAAACATTTATCCCGTGGCGGGAATTTAACCTGTAACCTTGTGAGTGTCAGGCGGACCTTCGCCCACTGCGCCACAGAGGTCGTCTAAACAAAAGAAAAACTGTTTATTGTATCTGTATTTACCTGTCTTTTGGAAGTACCTACCTATTTCATTAGATTATATTGGGGATAAGCCCATGTAGTGAGAGGGGCGCGGTGAAGTCTGTCTAACAAAAAATATTTTGCACGATGCACTCACATCGTCAAAATCGGAAGACATTATGAGGTCACCAGAACAGGGATATTGCTTATTTTTCAATTATTTTATTTATGTACCTACCCCTTTACACGTGCTCAAACTGTGAAGCAAAATCTCGTGAGGAAATGCCTAAGAACCAAAAGTTTGAAAGTATGGCACATTGATTAGTGTTCCAATAAGCGGCGATGGGCTTGCAAGCAGTCACGAAGAATACTTATAACTTGCAAAACGTGGTCATGTGCCAAATATAATGTTTGGACGTGTCTCTGACTACCCCCTATTTGGATCTAAGAATCTCCATCATGGAGATTACAGTCGTAAGCGTGTTTGTTTTTCTCTTTTTGTGATGTTAAATGAACTTAGTTTGCACAATTGTTAGTAAATTAATATCGTGCTATATCATCATAACTTAACCAGCTACCTCAAAGCAATACAGAAATCGCAAAAACAGTGTGTTTACCGGTCGTTATATACTCAACAGGCCAACAAACATAACTCATAATCATGTTAACGACATGTTCCAAAAACAAGGCAGCGGTTAAAGTAATATTTATCTTAATAATTAGTATAAAGCAGCTAGACTGTTCTTTGATAAAGGTGCGTGTTAACGAGCGGGAGTTCGCGTGATAAAACTACGGCGTTTATAAATTAAAACATAATTGTGTTATCGTGACCACTATGCTTTAATGCATTCGGCTCGCGACGAACTTACGTAAAATTAAACGCTTTGTTTTACTGAAACAGCTCATGTGCCTTTGTTTTTTTTATGGGCACTGTCTGCTAAGCCTCATAAATAAAATTTACATACTCGTAAGTTCAACCACAGAAAAATCAACCATCTTTTTTACTTCATCAAGATCATGAGTCTTTTATGAACTTAGCTCCAAGCTTAATCTCCTTCAATGAAGGACGGAATTTGTCATACATAGTGGTAGCCTGGGGCCTAACCATCAGGTCAAGTCAAGATTTAAAGTCTCAAGTCTCTATTCAAGCAAAGATGTTAAATCTTGCTTTGCGATTGATGATTATATCAATGCCATAGCATCCTGAACTGCATTCCTGTATTCAATCGCAATAAGTCTTGATGGTTTGGTCCCTGTTCTTCGAAAGGATAAGTCTTGATGGTTAGGCTGCTGTCCTTAGAAAGGATAAGTCTTCATGGTTAGGCCGCTGTCCTTCGAAAGGATGAATGGAGACTCAGTCATACACACAAACATTTGATCGATGACCGCCGTTGTGAATGGGCTCCAAACCACCACGCCAGCCCAATGTTAACGATATCGGTCGATGTCATTCATACTCCTTCTAATTTCTATTCTGGCATGCCGGTCTCTTCACACGCCAATAATCAGCATTTTCTGGATCCACTGCTTTAATTTTTGTTTTGAAGGGCAGGGATTGTAAAAACTAAAACAAAATCAAGAAAACAAATACTCGCTCAAGATTGTGATGAATGGACATCCTGAGATATATACTCATCTTAAAGAGTAACAAGTAAAGGGTAGTCAGAGGCACGTCCAACCATTATACATATTTGGCACATGCCCGCGTTTTGCAAGTAGTAAGCATTCCACGTGACAGGTTGCAAGCCCATCGGCGCTGATTGGAACACTAATTGATTGCATATGCCTTCGAGTTTTTGGTTCAAGGGCATGTCGGTTTCCTCACGAAGTTTTCCTTCGCTGTTTTAATAACCAGAATATAGTAATACTAGCTTCTGCCCACGGCTTCGCTCGCTTGGTTACCGGATAAAAAGTAGCCTATGTGTTATTCTGAGGTATAAGCTATTGTTTAACATATATGATATGTCCGCTTCAGCGATATAAATGTCATCCAAAACCGGTAGCGGGCATATCGCTGCGCCGGAGTAGCAAGCCATGTCGTGCTTGCTGTGATGCTAGCGCCACCTTGTGTTAAAAAAGAAAAAAGGATTTGCGAAAAATAACTATGACGGTTGGTGTTAAAGAAATTCTCTGTGTCAAGAAAAATCAAGTAAAAAGCGGAAAACCTAATAAAACTGTGCAAGTGCATCACCTAATAGAAGTTGTGGCAGTCGGGGTGAGTTTAGTTATAACTTATTTTGTGTAGTCTATCAATCTTCTGAGAACATCTCAGCATGCGGATTGTCGGTAGAACCACAGATTGTCTTGGAGCCAGCAGCGGTCATGTTATTGATCATCAAGATCAAACAGCTTTGTTACTGTAAAGTTTCATCAAAATCCTTTCTTGGTTTTTGCGTGAAAGAGAAACAAACATCCATCCTCACAAACTTTCGCATTTATAATAGTAGTAGGATAGTAATATAAAAGTTATGTAAGTTTTCATCTTGATAGATGAGTAGGCCTCCCACATAGATAACATGCAATAGCATGAATATTGTAGTTGCTAAAAGGAGAAACCGATTGCTCTGCAACAACTTCAATAAATTTAAGCTTAAACCCTCGCTAAGGTCTTGGGTTTAGTCATGGCTCCTGAACTGGCCTGGTCATATTATTGCCGTATGAAATAGGGCCGCCCTAGATGGTGTGTGCCGTGTAATTGTGGTAAGTATGGTTTATTTACATTGTGAACCATAAAGGCTTACACCACACACCACGTTTGTAAATAAAAGTATTCCATTTTATGTAATGACTAGCTTCTGCCAATGGCTTCGCTCTCGTGGTACCCGGATAAAAGTAGCCTATGTGTTATCCTGATGTATAAGCTATATTACTGCAAAGTTTCATCAAAATCCGCGTTTATAATCCTTCTCATATTATTCACGCGAAAGATTGTGAGGATGGATGTTTGTTACTTTTTCACGCAAAAACTGCTGAACAGATTTTTATGAAGTTTTACAGAAATATAGCTTATACATCAAAATAACACATAGGCTACTTTTTATTCGGGTAGCACACGGGCGAAGCCGTGGGCAGAAGCTAGTATTAAATAAAGTAGGATTATGGTAGCCGTGTACGCTGTAACAGCACATAGCTTCTAAACAAATAAAACAAAAACAAACCCGCTCACTACTGTATACTCCATGATGGACATCCTCAGATACATACTAAGTAGATCTTTGCGGAAACCTACCAAGTAGCGGGTAGTCAGAGACATGTCCACAGATTAACGCCATACCTATTTCTGACTTCTCACCTTATACGTCTCAGAGACGGCAACGTATGAGTGATACCTGATGTTGCTAGCGTCTATAGGTTAGTATGGAATGTATGTTTGGCATTTAGTAGAAGAAAAAAATTTTTTTTTAGGTAGGTAGGTACATTTGGCATATGACCGCGTTTTGCCAGTAGTTAGTTTCCACGTGATATGGCAATCCCATTTTAAACAGAGTATGATAAGAAACTTTCGTTCCCAGGATTTCGCTAAAGTAGCATTGCAATTTGTGAAAGTGTCATCAATAAATTGACTGTCTAGACTCCCTTTCTGCTGCGCCTCTGTTCCATATTTCGCAAAATCAATATGCAAATAGGTAGCGACCAGCGATGTCAGCTATTGTTCGCTGGAGGCGTACTACAGCAACAACTCCGGCTAACTTGGACCGGTTTAAGCTGGTTACAGCTGAATTTGTGGCTTTTGCATGCTATTGAAATTTACAGCTAAACTTGCCAGCCAGCGGCGGTGTCTGCATGCACGCCTAGTTAGGTTAACACAGGAATTCTTGAACCGTGAGCTGTAGGTATTTTACAACGTTAATGTGTCTGACAGCTTTTAGGAAAGCATTTAGTTTGCTTGTTTTTGCGCTGTTGATAAACCTTGAAATTATTTACTACAATTACAAAAATATTCAAGTTGTCTTCGCTTTCTGGCCTTAGTTTGTTAGATATTTTTCATGGGGTTCATATTGACAACCTCGATTCCCGCCGCGGAACAAATGACTGTATGATTTGTCTGGGGTCTGGGTATTTTCTATGTATAATATATATGTATTTACAAAACCAAAGTAGGTATATAATTAGTATATCAGTCATTTAGTTCCCATAATACCAGCTCTGCTTAGTTTCGGGCTAAATGGTGCTGTGTAAAAGATGTGCAGTATTATAAAAATAAAGAAATAAAATGTATCGAAACCATATCCATAACAAAACTATTGGGCGCCATAATATAGTATCGTTTCGTTTTGCATAATTACTGAATCTTAGTAAAAAAATGACTGACTAAATATTTCAAATACCCTCCTCATACTATTCTCGTACTTCATCAACAGAAATAACTCTGCTATGAAAGGCGTGCATTTTGTCTCTTAAACTTTAACCCCTGTAATGTTCTATCTATTTTTGAGCGACATATCTCCCTACCTACGCACATCCCAAAAATATTAAAAAGCACTTATTGTACGGATGTCTCCATTAACACGGCTCCCCTTGTGTTTCTATTGATTATTCTGATCGATCACAAGGAGCTTTGAGTTCTTTTAACATTTTGTGAAGCCAACGCCTTATAATTTTACCCTCATGATTGTTTTAAATCAAAGTATCCTATGAGTTATTCTAGGCCACGAACTACACTAGTTTCAAATTTTATTGAAATCGGTTCAGCTGTTGCTAAGATTATTAGAAAAAAACAGATATAAGCTTTCGCATTTAAAAATATATATATTAAAATTTATGTTAAAAATAAATAGAAATAATTTTATTCTGAATAATATATAAATAATCTTAATTTCTTTATATAAAGTAAGCACACTATCCTTTGCCCAAAGCTTCACGAACCTAATTGAAATTTCATGCAAACCGGTTGAGCCGTGACGAAGATTATTAGCAACATCCAAACATCTGAACACCTAAGCTTTCGCATTTATAAATTAATAAATATATTAGCAGGATATCTCGCAACTATGCTTGGAGTAGTTTAACCATAACCTCTATTTAATCAGTTCAAACCGTCCTGTCTGTCTACCTGCTCGTTAGTAGACTATACATTTTATATGAAGATCGATCCTTCATAACTTTGCCTTCCTACGGAAGGTTACAGTTACCTTTCACTACACTGGATGCCAATTAGTGGTTTTAGGCAAGACTATGTCTTATATTAGGATTAGCAAAATGAGAGAAGATGCGCAATATAATTTCAAAGTAAAAATAACATGTTTGATACCTAATGCTACGTAAATGTGTCACAGGACGATCCATCCATCTTTCCAGATTCATATTTACCTCAAATTCATTTCCTTTGAAAGCTACTTTTCTTATTCCAGCACACATATTCTCGAAGACATTTTTTCACACGAACCATGTAACTTATTCACGAGTTGTCACATAACTCTTATTTGGTGCGACGACGGTACCAAAAATAGAAGCCCTAAACTTTTTAATAGTGGCTTTGTGAGGGACGGCGTCGGCGGCGCCTTGCTTGTCATCGGCCGAGACGGATTTTATGACTCTCAGCGCAAATTGCTCGTTCTCCAAATATGCCTGAAATGTTATAATATACAATAATATATAAGTGCAATATACAAATTGTTTTGCAGAAATTGTATGTTTCTGTCGTTAGTTATGAATACTTTTTAATAGTTTTGCATTTTAAGTTACAGATTCAGTCATCTTAAATTAATATTCTAGGGATGTTTGTATTGTATGCCGTCACTAGTGGAACACCACGTACTTCGCCCGCGTTTGCCGCTGCTTCCTAGGGGTAAAATTTTAGAAAAAATATTTCTTAATGCCCTCTACGAATAAAAATAAACATATATTTTAGGAATAGATTTATGGTCTAGGTTTATGATTGTATTATTGTAGATTGCCAGTCAGTCAGTCAGTAAGTGAGTCACGCAACTGTTTCATATAGATAGATAGAAGATAGAAAATACTTTATTGCACGCCAAAAAAAAACAGCTTAGACTAGTACACCAAACAATATTGTACAATACCCATTGTATTGCTTTTATCGTTAATTAACTATCGACAATATTATTCAGATTGCAAAAAGTTATTGATTTAGATTTATAAAATTTTGATCAATAAATGTTGTCTTAAAAATCCCGATCGTGTCAAATATCGGTTATCAAACACTTATAACAAATTTGACACACCTTAATCCTCACCATTCTCAACTCTACCGGTGAACAACAATAATAATGTTACGTTAAACTTAAGCCGCAAGTTAGCAGACGCTAACTCAGATAACTTAGCTTCCTATCGGGTGCTAAGTCAGGCGAACTTCTGAACTGAACGTTTGCGGGAGTTAAGCTTGGTAGGCAAGTTGTACTGAAGCGTGGTGCTATTTCAGTCTGTCTGGTATCAAATTTAATGTTCTTGTCAGAGCCTTATTGTAGTCGAATGATGTATATTGCGGTGTCCTAGACCCGATTTCTTAAAAGTTGATCAACGCAATAATTAGATAATCGATGGTCAAATCTCATGTAAAGCTAATTAATGAATGAATGATTATGCTACACCACAAGATAATTACAAAAATAACAAGAACTTTCCATAACTAAAAGCACAATGGGCGGTCTTATCGCTTAGAAGTGATATGTTTCAGACAACCTATGGGTGGAGCGTATATATAAGATTGTATGAATGCAACGGGTGAGATAGGCTAATATTATTACATTAAAATAAACAACATATACATAAATAATGTTAATATACGAGTATACTTATATGAACAATATATACTTACCATACAGAATACTAAAATAACGTTCCTATCTATTTAATTTATACAGAGTGGGATTTTAAATGATCAGATACAAGATATTTCTCATTAAAAATAATTCTATGGACTTATAAAAAATAATATGAAGGGATCATTGGCGTTTTGCTTGTGGTAGAGGATTTCATTCTCTTTTTGGTCAGAAATCAGGCTGTCCCTCACTGGACCACCACGTTAATCTAACTCTTTTTATGTCGCAACAAAGATATTCGACGACATACCACCAAAACATGAAGATTACCGATACTAAATCATGTGTTCGATACCTAATTCCATTATGTGATACTAATGTCCGAGGCGTACATAATTGTAATCCTGTATAATGGGCTCTAATAGAGCAGGTAAGAGCATAATGCATATTAATGGCCCATTAAAGACTTTCCACGACTCATCTCTCATTAGTGTATCTACAATTTAACTAGATACACTGTGTGTGCAACATTAGCATTATTTGGCATCTAGCTGAATTAATTGGTGTTTGTGATTGATACCTCTACATATCTTGTTACACAATATTAAACACAATATTGCATTATAATCTTAGTATGTTGGTTTACCGTATCAATGTCGATTTTACAAGAACGATGTCGATTTTCTTTTATTGTAAATAAAAGAAACGTATCCAAAGAACTTAAGCACTGGTAGTTTAATTAGAATAGAATAGAATATATTTATTTGCCAAAACAGGTGTTACAGATTAATATTTACAGCTTATTGAGTAATGTCCAAGGTTTTTACATATGGTTAGCTGCGAGACCCAAACTAGGCATGCAAGCCTGTATCTATTACTGTATCGGTGCCTGTATCTGTATTTATTAATTACAAGTGCTTATGTTCTTTGGACACGTTAACTGCAATGAAGACTTAATGGAACGTTCGGCAGTGCAAGGCAGATGCAAGGGCAAAGGATTGCGTGGCCACTCTCCTACGCAATGGTCAGACCTTATCAAGCCCATCACACAATTCATCATGACCGAACGCTCTCCCAACGCGACTAATAAAGTTGAATGGAGACGAATCGCAAAAGCCGCTACTCAAGCAAGACCTGTATAATCACGACCACTCTGGCAAAAGTGCCTGACTAAGAAAAAGATGGTGATCAGATGCTACGCCTTCGATTTCTACGCTCTGCTGCACAAATATTTATACTGCCTGATGATAACGAGGTAAAGAGGGAGAGAAAAATATAAAGAAAAACTGTGAGTGAAACTGTCAATCAGCGGAGTCCAAAATATTTGCTGGTAATACCGTGAATCCCGCAGTGCCTCGAATGCTGATAGGGAATTTGACAACTTTTATAGTTGTGAAGAAATGAAACAGGTGAGTTAAATCATCTTAAGACCGTTGCAATGCAAGCAATCTATAGATAATTTAACCAATCCAAATCGCTTTCAGATGTAAACGTCTCCAAATTAATAGCTGATTAAAACTCGAATAACAAATCTATCTACTATGGAGAATGAATCTTCCTTATGTGACTGCCATGTTTGTATACTGTTATTCACGTTTCAAAGTTTCGTATCGTTATTTATTTCCCACATAGTTTCCTTCTGAGAGAAAGAGGAGTTTGTAACAATATCCAGAAACAAGGATAACATACGAAAGGATTTGAAACTTCGCTATCTCATCGCATGAACAGCAGTTATGCAAACTCTTGCAAAACTCGTATGCTTTTACTCTTATGAATGGGGCATAGGAACGCTATGGTAGATAAAGGTACCCAAGTAAGTACGAGTATGTATGAGTTACCACAGTGCAATAAATACCTTTTAGTTACTCAGTATGAGTTGGGTGCGGATTAGCAGAGCGTAAGCAAACTGAGAGAAACTGATGTGATGGAGTTTTGATTTGTTTTTCTTTATTGTAGACACAGATACTACAGACAATAAACTTATATAAGTATGGGGCATGTACGGAGTTTACTTCCAGAACCTTTGAGGATTCTTGAATGAGAAGCGGCTTATTTGATCTCCCAATGCAGTACGTAAAGCTTTTCAAACCATTTTTAAATTTTCGAATGGTATACAAGTTGATTTATATTTTCTAAGGACTCTGTACTATAAGATCTTGTACAATAAATTCTTAGCGAGAACAAACAGAGCATGTGCTGAAACTTATAAGCATTGTCACATGTATTCCGCTCACGGAGCAAATGTAATTTAGCCCTCGTTAATTTAGTTCCTCTCTCTCTCTATAGCCTGTCTCTTTCACAGTCATTAGGTTGAATATATAGCTTGCTTAGTTTTAATTTACAGTCGAATATTAAGTAAGGGGGTTGCACAGTTTTGTCATGAAAGCTGTACATGAATTTACGTTGTAAAAGTAGCAACAAGTATCAACGAAATAACAAAAACATGAGAGAACATTTTCAACTTCGTTCTAAGGCAGGCAACGCATCACCTATGCCACTGGTGCTGCTATTATTGTTAATAGGTAACGGTGAAAAAATATCATCGAAGATATTATTGAGGATATCAAGTAGGAGGTAGTCAGAGGCACATCCAAACATTAAATGTGGCACATGCCTGCGTTTTACAAGTAGTTAGCATTCCACGAGATAGGTTATAAGCCTCACTATTTATAACAAAAACAAAAGGAACACGAGATAAACTAAAGTATGAAGACGCTTGCAAAATAAGGCTATCTAGTCCAGAAGCAATTAAGTTCGGGTTAAGGTTAATGATAGTGATGGTTTAATGCTTGTTTAACTGAACTAAAATTAAATATACTCATCTATACTAATATTATAAAAAGGAAATATTTTTTGTTTGTTTGTTTGTAACGAATAGGCTCCGAAACTACTGGACCGTTTTTTCTTCAATAGTAAGCTAAATTATCAGAAAGTAACATAGGTTATAAGTTATTTTCAAAAAAAATAGAGATCCTTAAGAAAATGTCAATAATGTAACCCAGAGTAGCAAAATTTTGCCTATAAAATTCATTAGTTGGCGTGTGCTGAGAAAACTATTGATGATACGTAAAAATTATGTACTATTTGAATAAAGTACTCAATATTACTTACAAATAAGTCCTGGAGGGAATATCTCTAACTATCATAATTAAGTCATAATAGCAGCTTTTGTGTTCTAAAATTTAATTAGATCGCCGGTAGAAACAAACGTTGGTTACATTCGTATCGTAGTATCAATTCTTATTCAAATAAATAGTTTTGCCATCAAGGGTATTGATGTAGCAGTAAAATACTTTACTGTTACTTTTTATCCCGATATTCCCGAGGAATCGAAACTTACGCGGGTGAAACCGCGGGGCGCAGCTAGTACAAAATAAAGCTGGCAGTGTATCCTTATTTGAAAGACGCCCAATTCTCTTTTTTTTTGACCCTATAAAAAGTGATGAGTTATATTCCTAGATCTATTATTATTACTGTTTTTGTCATGAGCTCTCAACAAAGTTATGGTTTCATGATGCATACTTTAAAGGAGTGCCTTGCAGAATCAATCAAAGCGATTATGCGGCTGCACTGCCCTGATTTAGCCATAATCTCAAACGCAGGCGTAATAAATACGATGCTGATTTGATATATTCATATCCGATTAGATATGCAATTTGAGCTGCAGAAAATCACGATTATCAGCCTACGCCGTTGTAAGTATATGAAGGACTATTCCAAACTGGATTGCTTTACGTATTGATATTGATCTAATTTGGTGTATATTATGATGATAGCAGCTAAGGTGATTAACTAGCTGTTTTTTAGAACCTACACAATTTGCAGGGTATTCTTTAGCGAGTGAAAGTTGTAATACTTTTACATGAAATTTTAGGGCAGCGCGTGCGCATCTTAAACAACAACATTCCTTACGATGGGATACAGACATACCATGTACACCACTGGGCACGCTACTCTGATCTATCAAAGTAATTGGAGATAACCTTCTTATGAATATTTTTTTATATTTTCAAACAATCAGAATAAACAGGAAACTCAGGTGATTCGTCGCCATCTACTGAACCGGTTGAGAAGTGGCAAATCAGGTGCGTGGGTACAATTCCTTGCGTGAGGCGAGGATTGTGTCTACGACTTGCAAAACATATTAATGGTGCAGTGAAAATATAACAAATTGTCTATGAGGTATATGGTGATAATATTGTAAAGCGCAAATTGGATTTTCTAGCAAAGCCAGTTACATTACTCAAATAAATTTATCTAAAATAATCAATTTCTACTTAACTGTCTAAAGCAATAGTAAATTGAATTAACGAATAATGTCGCCCATAATTTCATAATAAACATGTACACATTATACCTGCCCTTTGCTAATAAAAAGGTATCAGGAACTACAAGTACCATGGCAATACACAACTCCAAAACCCGTAGCAAATTGCCAATCGGGAAAATATCCCTTCGAGTGGAAATCGCCTGACAAAACACCAATTAGATACAATGCATCATAAGTTTCCTTTAACTATTTTCATTAACTCAAAATACAACCACTAAAATTATTTGAATGGGTCTAACGAAGCGGCATTTCAAAGTTGTCTCATCAGACACATGCGCCTCGCAGAACAATATTGTCTAAAGTTAAATAGTTGGTCAATGAACTACTGGGACGGGTACCAAACATAGTAACCTAAACAAACATACTCCAGTCAACAATAGCAACTTTTGTCGTACGTTTATAACTATCGCTATGTGCCTATTTGTAGTTTTTTTGCTTACAAAATGGTCCAAAACTGGTCGTAAACTAAAGAGTTATTTATGTGTTTCTACTCCTCGTAAAAGAGCATCCCACGATGGAAGTGACGCCTGGTTCTCACAGAAGATTAAATTATCTACTACCGAAATTTCGTAGGAAGAGATTTATGGATTATACAATATTAAACTCCTTCTACTGTAGGTGTTCCACTGTTTAAATTCTCATGTGATTGAGAGATAAAAATGCTTTCAAGTAGGAATATTTGAGTAATTATTTTATATTATTTCTCGTGTCCCATCAGTCAAAGTCCGCCTTCTCAGTATTCATGCAACGAAGTTTTGTGAGAATTTTTAAGAAAATTATAGCATACTAAAAAGTTGTATATATTGTCAGCAAACACTTAAAGTCAATAGGATAAGTTGACAGTAACATGGGTGCATGAGTGAAGCTCGATGGGGCAGGCGGAGTGCCATAAAATTTTATCAACCCTATCGACAAGGTTTTAGCGAGAAACGTCAATTCATGTCAAACATCGTATAAGCATCAGAAGTTTTTACTGTTTTGATTTAAAGCTAGGAACAGAATCAGCACTTGGTCTGTTTTAGAACGACATATTATGGAATGTTCTTTGTATGACAGAGATAATTATTTTTTAGCAGGCTTATCCGTTATGGTGATAGACCTTCAACAGTCGTTGAAGTGCTTATGGCGTTGCTTACTTGCCGTAGTTCTCAATAGATTAGCTAAGTTAAGCATGTCACCGTTTGGCTGGGTGACCGGTAGTGACATTTAGATCTGAGCACTTCCGTGCTTCAGTGGGCATGTTTATACGAACTAACGAACTGTGTTTAACTGTAACTGTAACTGTGTTTACTGGACATTTCATTTAGCTGCGTACTTCAACCACTCGACTACCTAATTCAATTTAATTTAGTCGTCTAAAATTAACATGACTTTTGCATAACCATAAACAATAATGCGTTGCCCGTCGTATGGATGTCTACCTACCCACAAATGCAAATCTAATATCACCATAGACATTTGGCTCCTTCCTGCAACAGTCACAAATTCGAAGGTACATCAGCTTCATATTAATTGTCTTCAGGCAAGAAGCTTTAGACCCTATCTCCTCTGTTTGAAGCTTCCATTTTGTTTGGGAGTTTCAGGTTTTCCCTAATACCGGCTCCTTATCGCAGGTGGCAATATAACCAAAGGCTTTGCGAAATTTCTCTCTGAGTTCTCGGTTAAGGTAGAGATTGACTGAATGCAAACAATATACTATATATAATAAACTATAGATATAATATACTTTATTGCACATCAAATAATACTTTAGCTTAGATAAGTACCTACTTACAAACCTTAACATACTATCAAATCTAATTATTTCTCTATCCCTCTTCTCACAATGCCTACGTAGTACTATTATTTTTTCTGTACCAAAGCAAAAGTAACAACTGATAATAAAAAATGTTTCAGGCTTTCTTTACATATAGATACCAATAAACAATTTTATTATGCAGGCAACAAATTGTGAATTCTCAAGCAAAGACGTAGAAAACATGAATATCAAACACGGAACAATGGGAAACCCTAAACCTTACTATCGTCACACAAAAAATGTACACGGAAAAAGCAGACGACCGAGTGTATTGTTTATGTGGATGTCGGGAACGAATGGGTGGAATAACTTTGCTTCCATAATACACAAATGTTGAGTAAAAACTTTGAACTAGGTACTTTTGAGTTAGACTTCGTAAAATTTTACGTATGTAGTCGGTATACTATGAAATTTACTATTGATACTGAATTTCTCTTGGAACGAAATGTAAACAAAATATTGATCCTATGCAGTTAGGTAAGGTATCATGCTACCCACTAACTGCTTAGGATAGTGTCAAAATAAAATATTAAAAACTGGTCTCACCAAAGCAGTTTCATAATAATATTGCAATGGTTTTTGCAACCTATGCCTACGACTAGTGTTGCCTCGTTGTTATCGCAGCAGTGTATAAAAACGCATGCAATTGTACGACGCGATAAAAGTAGAATGATGCGTCTCACAATATTGCAATATCTTAGTATACTTTATATCACGACGCGAGCAATCTTAATAACGCTTACGATACGATTTGGGTTATACATACCGCTGATAACGGGGAATATGCAAAACGTGGACATGTACCGAATATAATGATTGGATAAGTCTCTGATCAATATGGGTATCCCGGATCTACGCACTGAGTAGGTATAGATCTTCTAACACAGGTTATATCAACTTAAAAGAAGAGCTCCCAACCCATATCATGTAATCATACTGTAATTTAAATAAAAAACTTTTTTTTTTTAATAGAACTGAGGACGCTGAGATGGAGGACATGGGATTTCAGCCGTGAACATGTTATTATTAACTATTCATATATAAAAAACGGATCTACAGGGATCATTCCAAGAAAGATATTTCTGTTTTGTAAAACGCTGATTAAAAGAATAATTTGAATGTCAGCATTCCGAATCAGTCACTGCACTTCACGGACATTTATATTACGTCCAACAATAGCAACACCGGTCTGAAATCCCTAGCAAATTAATGAGTTGCAGGCAGAACCCACACCGTTACTCACCAGGGATTACTACACAGGATCGTGTAAACTTACTTTATTACACGGCAAGGTGGAATGCTCATCTAAGATTATTGGCCTTTGTGTCTTGGTTGAAATAAGTTTCCTTTTGAGCCAACGATAATGGTTATTGTTATTCGCTCTGCCACTTATTGTTAAATCTTTATAATCGGGAAGTCAAAATGTGTGACTTTCAAATGACAAAGTAGTGCCTGTTACTATATTAAGTACTTTATCCAGTACTTTTTGTTTTAGATTAAAGATTTTTGGATTGGTTTCATAGAAAACTCACCAAATAATACAGCCAGAGATATTGAACATTGTTATACTAACAATTATATGTCAAATATTCAAAATAGTAAGTTTACAGTTTACACCAAAATGCAAACTATCTAACATAATTATAATATTACCCTTTGATACAGGCAGTTAACTTCTTCCTCGAGGATTCGACGTCACCTAGATCCAACTTTTTGCTCAATAAGCCGGTATGGACGCTGCGACAATTCAAGCGGGTCCGCGTCAATACTAGACATCTCCGGGGAAATTACAGCTTCCTTGCAAACGAGGGCGGCGGTGTTACAGTGAAACCTGACACGGAACGATCCAGTATGATAGTTGATACCATGGCGATGGTGTACCTACACCTACACCGCAGAATTGATTGAACTATACATACTGTATCGGACGCTCCAAGCGCCAGCGTAAAGTATTATTTTATCTTCGTCTTCGTGGTTCTACACAGCTAAACGCTTGGAGGTATAATAATTACATGCTTCAAGTTGGTAACAATACAAACATTCTTATCTTAGATGTTTTCAGAGTAGCTCCTTACCCGGTAACTCGGTTTGTGATAGCGGGACACCGTTTGCTTTGTCACACACACGCTGTTAAAAGCGAATTGTGGTGGGACCGTCGAGGGTTTTACGAGGCCGCCTGCTGGAAAATTTGTCCGTTGTCGCCCCAAACTACTGAAATAATTTTAGATAAATGGAACTGAATCGCCCGTTGTAGAGGTGCCGTTGCTAGACGTTGCCGGAAATAATCTGTGATTTCAAATTAATGTATTCTTTTACATGAATGAACTATTATGTAATATTATGTATTATGTGCGTGTAGTGTAGTAAAGCGCAAGCTATAACGGTCAAGGGTTGAATGGGAACAGTATTTTATTCGGCTTTCAACCTCTCATTTTGCAATTCTTTATTTATATTATCGTATTCTTTCGTATTATTAATAGATACAAAGAAGTGCAAGTTTAAATTAGGTCAAGGGCTGAATTTCCCGGCTCCGACCTCTCATATCTTACAACTCTATGTGGAACGTAAAGTCTACTTTAAGCTTCAAATCGGTTTTGTTGGCTCTACTCTCGTTACAGCGGCTTATCCAGGGATTATTTTCGTTATACGATGCAGATTACACTATTGGAATTATTTTTTATTGTATGTAATACAATAAAAAACATTATACCATTAAAACGTTATACGATGCAGATTACACTATTGGAATTATTTTTTTGTTTTGTAACAGCTTAAATTGTTGATCGGCTACTAGCTACTAAGGAATTTCTTTTCATACGCTTCCTGGCTTTTCATTTCCACTTAATAAAAGACGCTATACAGAGGTGAATATTTTAGTAGGTTAATGCTCAAATATATCTATAAATACACTCAACATTTATCGAAGTTGCTCGGTGGTAGTAAAAAATGCAGCTCGCCGCGAACCCTGGTTTTATCCGAACGCAAATAAATCTGTCAATTTCACTCAGCCTCTCGTTGTCTGTTCTCGAATAGCCTACACGAGGATTTTCGAGGACCGTGGCTCTTTGATATCCAGAAAAATTTTTGGTAGTGAATATTTTGAAACAGCTAAAGGATAGGCGAATATTTACTAGCCACTAAAAACCAGCCAGTTTCGTAAAAAACTTTGCCATAAATTTTATCGTCAGCTCAAAACATGTTGTGCAATAAACCGTTTGCCTTGACAATGAAAAGTGTTTATCGTAATAATTTCTGAAAGGAAGCTGTATAATTTTACCAAATATTTTGCGTTCCAATTTCCATCTCAAGGATTCTGTGATATACTTACCACCTCCACAATCTCAAAATCGTGGGCATTCACTGACATTGAGTAGGTATAAAGGTGCGATTTGGAAGTGTGAGACCAAAGCATTATCATGTTTTCCAAACAAGGATTCAGATACAACATAAATTAATCATCTATCGCATATAATAATGTAGACGTTCGATAGTACAATCTTGGAAAAAATAACACCAATGAAACCTTGCAGCGATGCATTTAGATTACGAATATAAAAAATCGTACAAAACTTTAGTTGACTAAAATGTAACTGGCTCATATATTTTGACATGGGAAAAAAAACACTTATGGCTATAATGTCTTGATGAAGGTCCTCAGATCCATACTCTGTACACAGATCTGTGAGGATACCAAGTAGGGGCTAGTCAGAGACACATCCAAACATTATGTTTGACACGTATCCGCATTTTACAAAGTAGTATCATAGTTATTTGGTTCTAGGCATAAATATGTAAGGGAATCCAAAACTTTATATATTTCTGTGAGCTCCAGACTACGACTAGGAAGCGAAGAAACAGGTCCTGTTTCAGCATATTTTGCATATGCTGAAACAAGACCTGTTTGGGCTGCACAGAGAGGACTAGGGTATTCTGCACAGTACCTACAACACCTACTATACACGGTAAATAAATGTATTTTCTCTTTTTCTTTTTTCTTTCGATGTAGAGGAAGTGTCTATTTGATGTAGTCTCAACGTCTCCATCCTTCAAACACCACCTTAAACCACCCGATCCAATCCTACCTGCGATTGCGATGGAGTTCATTCATTCGAATCGAGCTTCAGTCTGCTACGGAACGAAGCAATCGAACGCAGCGTATTGTTTACTCGCTCCATTTGAACAATACATCACGTCTTCAGCAATCGCATTAGAATTATAAAGTTAGTAGATAAATTTTAACTTAGTAACCAAATCATTCTTATAATATACAAATATTAAAATGAGAAGAAGTAAAATAAACACAGTTCTGCGATCAAAATTCAAAATGTAACAAAAACCAATCAGAATCCAATAGATAGACAAGATACGTTATCGTCTGGGATCGAGCACGGACTCGTCCCAGAAATATGGCAAGCAATAAAACAGCAATAGGAAGTAAGGAAGCAATTGGGACCGGAAATCCAAACATACGAAAAAATCGTATGCATAAGCAATTGCTATTGATGCTATGTCAAGGAAGAAATAATAGTACAATTCGCTGAAGTTACTCTAAAAGTTACTCTAACATAACTTATCTAATTATCAATATGTTGACCAATTTATGATACAAAACAAGTAAGAATGACATAGCTATTATTTAAAAAACAAATTATCGCAAAATAAAATAAATAAAAATAATGCTGGTCATTTTTACACAACAATGTTGCAATGGTGCCTGATCTTGGTATCATAGATGGCTTTTATTACTTATTTAAAATTACAGTATACCAAATATAGACACTAAATCAACAATTATGCAGGTAGTGTAGCAAAAGACACTCACATTTTTTGATTTATTTGAATTTTTGAAAATTATTGGCTCTTTGACATATTACTTTATTCTAAAAACAGCGTTTTAAAGTTCGTTTTACAATAAGAGCTAGTTCAGAGTGACTCAGGCCTGCTATTGGCTTCGATATTCAATGCCGTTATGATAATATCTGGTGATGTAAAGAAACTCTACGCATGACAATAAAAACTGAGTGCTTTATTGCGAGAGAGGCACGTCTATACCAGAATCGGAAATAATATTTGACAGGGTCTAATTTGAGTAGGAGGTTAAAGATGGGATTTCACTATCTATTGTGCGCACAAAACATGTTTATTGAGAAGAAATCGTATCAGTTTTAGTTGATCAAAGCTCAAAAACTGTACCAGCTACTTTTAGGTAGTTGTATTCAACGTTTGCTTTCATAGTTCTTGAGGACAACTACTTAATAATGTAGTGGCCCTCAGTTCAAAAACTCAAAGAGAGTTTGAAACATTTACTTGACGGGATTGAGAACGAAAAGGCTATTTTCACGTAAAATTTATGCTCTGAATAACACTGATTTCTGCTAAAATTGTTTTCGTACATACAAAAAGTTTACGTTTGTTGAAATATTTTAGTAGCCATAAAATAGAAGGTGTTTCCTCAGAAACCATGTCATTTTAAAAACTATAATGTATGCTATGGCTATAAGAGCCTCAGAGGGTCAACTCACGTCAACTTTATAGCCTTAACTATCGACTATAGTTCCGTGCCATGTAATTTGAAGAGAATTAAGGTTTGCTCGTTTAAGTTATTATTATCACAAAATTAAAAATATCTTTGGGTTAAAGTCGAGGGTAATTAAAAACCCTACAGATCTTTTAATTTATTTAAATCGATTTAAATTTTCTACATGGTAACAAGTAACAAGTGTAGCATACACACGAATGTATGCTACACTTGTTACTTGGTTGGTTTACTCGAATTGGTATTTACAATCATTAAATACTACTGACAATCTGATTCTGGCTGAAATCTCTCTTTTTTTAACGTTATTAAAGTGGTGTGACAGTCGAACGTCTTTTTAATTTTGCTAATAATTTTGATTCACTAACCGTGAGTTAATATCAGTAGTTAATTTTATAAATATCAGGAGCCTGATACAAAAATAACAAGGAAGCCCTCATCCCGAACAAACTGCTTTTAAAATCACTTCGGTAAACCTTTTCAAATAAACCTAAGAAAAACAATAGTGGAGTAATAACGGCATGATCCAGTAAAACGCACTCGTTATGGGTTCCTTTTAAAATAATTTGGAGCTGGGCCAACGCCACTCGCAACTGGTGGTAGACTTAACCCTTAATGCTTTCGAATTAAGAGCTTTTAATTTTACTTAACTTGAGCTTTGGTTAGTGAATTCTGGTCAAATAATACGTGCCTTTTTTTCTATTCCTTCAACGCAAATAAAATAGTGAAATAAGCCCTAGAACGCATATCGCGGACGTCGGACGTCAAGTGGGCAAATTTAAGTGAAACTGGGCGGGTTACGCCTGCAGCATGTCGGAGTTGTGGGCTAGTAGTCTACCATACAAAACATACAGGACCTAAGAGACAGGAAATGACCGCGTGGAGGACTACGCTGAAGATGGAGAGACGAAACACTTATAAACTATGTCCTTATTTGCTAAGTGAGTTAGGAATATTGTTTATAAGTGAGTGAACGACTATAAAATTTATAAACTATGTTACTTTTATTATGTACGCTATGTTTTAATTATTCTGGCCTTAGATCTAGGTCAAGTACCTTATGCAGGATTTCCTGCATAAGGTATTTTCCAATATTTTTTATTTAATTTGAGTCCAATCGTAAAAAACATTTTATCTTTCAGAATTGGTCAGGAAATATCCGTAGAGCTACATAAATTTAATTTAAATCCGTTTTCGTTAAACGCAGAGAAAACGTGGCCCACTTTATCTAGCTCATTATGGTAAACACGGTACGAGCGATATAATTACAGTATAATTTATTTTGTTTTTATCACAAAACACGCCATCCGTTACAATTAAGATATTTTTTATTTCCACTAGCCACGCGACTAAAACAAACACTGAAAATCTTTATGACCGAGCGTGTATGTTTCATTGCTGAATTTGACGAAAACAAATATGTAGTTGTAATATTATTTGATATGAAGTTTTTTGTAAAATAAAAGCTAGTACATATAAATGAATAACTAAAAATAAAAATTCGACCCGCTGTAATAGCTGAAAAAGTATTACGGTAATTTTATTCATGAAAAAAATCAACTCTATTATGCAAGATGCCAAATTTCTTACTATCTTATAAGCTGTCATGTAATATTGGCTGCGAAACCCGATAAAATATATGAGTACCTATATTATTCGTATGTGGTAGAATGCGAAATCTTCAAAACTAAAATTACTAACTTAAATTTATCGATAAAATAAAATCATATTCCAAGGCATAAAACAGACCTGCATAAGTTATGCTACAAGCCAATAAATTGAAACGGTAGGTAAACAAGGAACCTCTTCCATTTCTGATTTTACTAAGGGCACTCACCAAGATTAGCATTCTCTCATCCAAATTCACCTTAATTTAGAGGAGTTGTTGACCGAAACTCGTTCCTCCAACCTTATTTTTCTAGGAAAATAATTTCTGAAGCTATTTGTCTCAGAAACAATATCAAAAAGTTTTTTGCATTGTAGATATTCTTACAAGCGATGCCAACTTTCTTGTTAATTTAGATTGAAGCTTTTTAAAACTGTTTTCCATTTCAGTCTATTGCAAATCAAATTGACAAGCGGCTATGACATCTAAAAAAAACAATCTATGAAGTCATTCAAATCGATTGCAAAAACCCTATTTCTATTTGTTAAGCCGTTTCGGAAATAAATAGTAACAGATTATAAATAAACAAATAAGAAACAAAACAATCGACCTCTCACTTCAATATATGGACTTGTAACGTCGCTGTTTAAAAGCAGTGGTTCTGCTATATTGAGGACTAGCTTCTGCCCACGGCTTCGCCCGCGTGATATCCGGATAAAAAGTACCTAGCCTTTATGTTATTCTGATGTGTAAGTGTGTTATACTGTAAAGTTTCATCAAAATCCATTCAGTAGTTTTTTAATGAAATAATAACAAACATCCATCCTCACAAACTTTCGCATTTATAATAGTAGTAGGATTGAATAGAACAAACTTGTTTTTAACACGCCTATATTATATTCTTATTAGTTGCACTTGTAACTAACTAAATAATTTTGGAAGTAAATTTTAACCTATTTCTAATTGTCATAACGTTCCGATGACAATACTATAATTTGCTACCTTGGAGCTGATCTGATAATGGAGCCAGGAGTGGATAATGGAACTCTTCAGTATCTACTAGTAAACCCCTCGAGTTTGGGTTTATATAATTCGTTTTGACGAGTCCAATAGATTGGGTTTGGTAACGAGGTCTTATGATTGAGCCAAGGGGTGGATAGTGGAATCTCTTTCATATTTTTTTGTGCGTGATAAAAGCATGTTTTCAGTTTTTTTAAACTACACATTTTAATTACATAAAAGTTTATAGGAAGAATGTTATAAAAATTAATATTTTTAAGTATATTTCAACTTTCACGACCAGTAAACATAATTATAAATATGGGTATTTATCTTTATCGAGTATTTTCTGTATCTGAAGATGAAATGAGGGTACCACCTTTATTTCACGACAATAGCTTCATTTACTTCAGCCAACCCGTGACCAAGGCTGTTGCAGTACAGTCAAAACGTTGGGAACATACTAAAAACAGTAAACGCGTCAAGGACCTGTTGAATTTTTAATTATTAAAATTTTATAAATATAATTTATCAACAATGACGTAAGTTTAATTTTGAACATTTTTATTGATTCTACCGAGAGATGATTTCATCCAAAGGTGAACAATCAGCCAATTACGCGCCCTAAATCCGTTACGATAAACGCTGATGATGCAAAGATTGATCGCCTGTTCAGTGGCCCAGCGCAAATGTAAACCAAGTGAGGCGGGTAAACCGCAACGTTTGCGGATGTCACTGTATGATTGACGGAGGTTATGAATACGTGATTAATGGCTGAGATTACATCGCAGAATACAAGACACCTTTATGTACGACCCTTTTGTGCTTTAGAAATGTGGCTTTTGTATACAAACGGCAATATGTCGTAATGTTATAGATATCTACGAATCTTCACGATATCGCATACACTTTACGTATCTACCAACGTAAAGTGTATGCGATACCGTGCTTTATAAATGTGGCTTTTGTATACAAACGGCAATATTTGAAATCAAACGGTAATGTAATAGAATCTTCACATTATCGCATACACTTTACGTAGTTACCAGAAAACATTCAATCTTAAATATATAAATTAAGTGCACAGATAAAAATATAATCAGAACTGTATAATCCTAGATTAGATGGGCAAAATCACCCCCTACACCACTCATACCTTAGATGGATCCGTACTCAATACGCAGATCCATGAAAATGAAAATAATAACGGCTGAACCAATTTAAAGAAAATTTGTGAGTCACACATAGGCTTCTTTAACTTACCACGCGTGCAAAGTAGAAGGCAAAAGCTAGTATAACTTTAAAGGCTAGCGGATAGACATCAAAGAAGCTTATTTCCTCATCTTGCATAGTAGAGCTTCGTGTGAACCTATTCTAATCTATATTGTATTAAACAACAAACACGCTCACAACTGACAATACCCCATGATGGGCATCCTCAGATATATACTCAGCTCATAAATCTTTGAGGTAGTCAGATGCTAGAAACATTACATTTAGCACATGCCCACCTTTTACAAGTAGTTAGCATTCCACATGACAAATTGCAAGCCTATCGCTGCTTATTGGTACACTAAATTATATTAATCTATTGATTAAATTTATATTGAATAGATATCCAAATCATATTGTAATAACTAAATCGTAGTTCACGATAGTTTTTGGAATAAGATATCCAAATCATTACTATACGAATCATCAAATATCCAATTACTTAAATTAGGCTCGCGAAAATGTTAGGAATTTTCAACCATGTCTGAAATGTATAAAGCTAATCCATAGTAACTTATATCTCTTACCTCCGACCTCTATAAAGAATCTGAACGGTTCCCCGAAGACTAACCCCGATTTACAGGTAAAGGCTCATCTCAAGGATCGATTATTCATATTTTACGATGAGCGTTCCCCATTCGCCTCACGACCTCAACTTTTTCAATAAAACATCCGAAGATAGAAAACGCGTTAGGCATTTCGGTCACGCAAGGAAAAGCGATTTTATAAGTTTATCAAGCTTAATCGATACCTGGCGGGAACACTGAAGGTTAAAAGTTTTCCCGTTAAAATGGACTCTTTTCTTGTTTTACTCCCTTTACTTTGCGAAACCAATAAATAAATTTGACGAGTAAAACGTTACAGCTAAAGTTATAGAAGTCATTGTACCTTCTTAAAAAAAAGAGGTACGTGCTCTCCAAAGTAAGATTACCATATTTATTTATTTATAAATAATAATACATATATAAATGACACTTTAAATAAACTTACCAAAGATTGATCTTGCCACATAAACATGTTACTGCAAGCCTTTGAGTTTTGGTTACATTCTGGTAATTATTTTCCAAACATTAGACGTATTACGGATCGATATGTGAGTTTGCCATAAGAGGTTATTTAAAAGTTTGTTTGTTTACTGCCATATACCTCCGAAATGTAGTTTTCGCAATTGATTTGTATTATATTGACTTAAAATATAGTTTTTCCAAGACATTAGATGGCGCTGCAACAGATAATAGAAAACACGTCGATAGTAAAACATACCAAACTCAACATTATAATATGCATGTATTTAAAAATAAATGTATATATGTAGTATATCAGTCATGTAGTTCCCATAATACAAGCTCTGCTTACTTTGGGGCTAGATGATGCTGTGTGAAAATGTCTTTATTTATTATTTATATTTATTTGATTGTCATTCATTGTGTTACGGTGAGTGGTGCCGGTGCGTCTGTCAAACTTTACATTTAATTCCTAATAGAAGCTCAAAATTAAAACGCAATACAAAACGCTCATTAGAAGCATAATTTATCATTACTTCCTAGAACTCAGCAAGGCATTCCAACCGTCAGCATCTAGACAAGAAAATCATCTCATCAAGCCCTCCCACTCGATCCGCTTGATATTAGCCGTAAATATTTATAAGTGCAATAACGCCTCAATACCTATTCATAAGTGAAAATTATTATGCAAATAGTGGCAACAGGGCGGGCTGGGACAGGCTGGCCTGCCAGCGTTCTAATTGCCGACTCAAGCTGGCGACTGATGTGTTGCGCCTGTCACGTCTCCAAATTATGAAAGCCAGAATGGCATTTGAAAGACAAGAATGGAATAAGACTAACAAAGCTTACAAAGTATCACGTAATATGGGCTGATTTTGAGTAAATTTTCAAAACTTTGTAAACATGTACCAAGCATCTAGGTACGTCTTGAAATCATATTTTGGCCTTCATGTTTTTAAGTTGCCTTTATAGCGTTTCTGTATTTACATTTTTTATTGAAAGAGTTATCTCGCTTCTGAAAAAAAGTATATCTACTGAACCTACCTACAATGAACTATATTATTTTTTTTGAGCTTAGAATACTAATTCTGATCTTCAATATCTAAAATTCGAATAAGTAGCCTTTATTTCAATATTGTTTGTTCATGATTTTATGTAGCATTTCAAGGAAAAAAGTACATTTAATTGTTTTATTAAAGAGAAAAAAGTATTCAGTGAACTTTTCATCACGCATGTAAAATCCGTTTCGTGTCATATTATGGCTCAACACGTCATCATCTGACACGGAAATTAAATATTCATTTGAATAACAACGGAACAAAAAGTTAAATGATGTATGAAATACGAGAGCCGACGGATGTTCCTGATTTGTTTCACTCGTTGGTCCTTTCAACTTATTTTTCACGCCTAATGGAATATGAACATTAACCTGTATTCTGTTACAGACTACTTTAACATTTTCATGGAATATTATTACCCCGTCTGTTATTACAATCTATCTTTTGAAACTGCCGCGAAATGTTTTATAGTAGTAATTTTCTGCTCTACAGAAATATTTATGCCTGTCAATACACAAATTAAGTGCCCTATTTGACTTGGTAAACACAATCTGAAACACGGCAGTTTTACGAGACACTGTTAATTAATTGTATCATTTTATGCACATTTTAAAGTGAACTAAAGGTTTATAGAGTGAGTTTGGTCTGGAAGTTGGATACTAAATCTATAAATAGGAGCATTCAACACGTAGACGTCGAAAACATTAGCGTGGTAATTATTGAAAGCGACGTCGTTGGTCGTCGCAGCTAATCACTGTTTCCAGTCGATAGCAGGTACGACTTATGTTAAATTTGCTGCAGTGCCAGTGTCGGACTGGCGCCACCGCCCACGGCCCGTCTCGGCTCGGCCCGACTATCGCTGTGCCCACTTGTACTAGTGTATCTACCAAATGTATACCCGTGTATCTGTGAACGCCTGGGAACAAACCCCTTCGACCGTACTCACGTGGGATGGTACATAATAACCTTTTAATTTTCTACACGCGGCTATCAACACTTAAGGGATAGTTATTCTCTGTAATAGTATACCCGTAATCGCTTCTGAAATTGAATTTATTGCGCACGAAGCTCAGCATCTCTCGTAATATTTGCGAGAGATGGGCTGGGTGGGCGGGTGCTATTCAGATAAACGGTTTAGCGTGTACATGGCGATGCTTAGCTCAAGTTAACGGGCACGCGAGGCCTCGTACATGCGTTTATTACACCTAAAAGTATTGTTAGCTGTTTTAGCATTCCTTTATGAATACAGTATCAAATTATTCCCACAAAGCGCGCAGCTCTTTCATAATAAAATTATCGTGACGATTGAATACTCGACCGCTTACCTTTGTAGATCGTCTATATATAAAACGGGGATCGTATTCTAAACAGTGAACATTAAATATCAGTTGCACTGCTAAATCACTCTGACATGTGTGATTAATCTTGGTCGAGAATGCTGTCGTTAGTCTGGCAATAAAGAGATAACAAAATAAATCAAACCGCCATAAATATGGACGGGATGAGCGATCAGTCCCAGATCTGTCCAGGTCAATAGATTACGGAACTTTTATGGGGATTGCATCGAACTAAACACGTTTAAATATAGCACGCCTAGTTGTAAATTAAGTTTATCGTTTGAAAGAAAACCCTTTAAAAGTGCCTGTCTAAATTGGAGAGATCCGTTTATAATTCACAAGAATCATTAAATTACAAATTCGCTTCTAGATAAGAGCTCGTAAAATTATCAAACTAGGCAATAGAAGTAAATTTTGTCGCTTAAAACGCAGGGCGTCTCTAGTGAAGTTTATAATACCTGGCAAGTACTTAGGTAGGTATAAACTAATTTTATCATCTCATATTTGAGCTTTGTTCAGAATAAGGTCATAGAATTAATAAGCAAACTCTGCTGTTTGAGTTTATAGGCCGCCTTAAGGCCTCCTAAATGACGTAGCGACTAGCCTGGACCCATATTTTAACGTGTTCTCTAAAGCACTTCAGCCCTCTGTTCTAAATTTCACTTCCAGTCACCCATCCAAATAGTAACCAGAGCATCTAGACAACGTCTATTTACTTTGTAGTTTTTATATTTTATTGTCATTAGCGTCCAAAAAATTATGGAATTTACAGATTATGCTATAGCAATTATACCACGTGTTATTGTGATATAGTTTTTTTTTGTTGTTGTTTTAATTGTATGTATGATTGTGCACTGAAAATAGAAAGTGTTATTATTATTATCTATCAAATGTTGATCACGTGACATTACGCTAGAATACACTCTTTTTTTAAATTTATTTTACAAATGACATCTCTAAGCGCTAAATAGATTGAATGTTACCTTATCCTAAGAATCGCTTCAGTAAAATAAAATAAAAAGTTACTAAGGAGGGATAAAAAATGATTTTTATCGTATCAATCGAACTATAAGGGTTTGCTTTATACAGCACCTAAAATAGGTAGCGATGTAGCGATTGCACTGGTCCAGGAACGATGCTGTCCTACTCGTAATTTATACGGCACTGATTCACGCCGGCGACAGTTATAGCCCCACTCGGATATTGCACTTTTGCACCGCATTCCCACTTCTGAATTATGGCTTATAATAACCGAAGACAGCTCCCGCTTTCAAAGCGGCTGTAAAGATAACCTGGGTTTGGAAACCGTGTATTCATAACATAGGTTATATCAAAGACCCTGGTTATACTTTTGTTTGAAAGTTTACCATCTGCTATGTAAGTCTCTTCGAGAAATCGTAGGCCCTAATGAAGCTTGTTTTCTGAGTGAGAAAAATACAGCTGTGTCCACAAAATCGAACTCTTTGTCATTGGGCATTAGGTTGTTTTAATCTTATATATTTGTATTATTTTTTTCACCACACCTTTGGTGATTACATTATTTTAACAAATCCAAAATATCGTCGCTTCATCTTGGTTAAAAATGGTGTGTCATCTGCAAACAATGCTCAAGTCAGATTTATCAATTAATGTAAATTTAGAACAGGAATGGTTCTAGTATTGATCCTTGCAACATGCCTATTGTAACTACTAACCCCGGAAAGCCTTTTTACGTAAAATCTTTGAAACTATTTTTTTATATGACACTTAAGAAATAGTGAGAAAGTCTGCAATGACACTAAATGTGTTTATTTGGTCATCTTTCATCCATTACACAACGGCATTTAACTAATCTTGTTGCTGTAGTTTTTGATGTAGTAAAGGAAAAACTAATTAATTATACACAATTTAGGTGACTGTGTGTTGGCTACTGTAAAAACCAAAACTCACCTACAGACAGCCTCAACAAACTTATTGTAAACGATAATTGGGAAAGCACAGTCGATTTGTTTGGTAAAATTATTTCGTGCTAACTGCAAAATGTGTTTACACTGAGCGTTGATTTAAACCCTTGTTATGTCTGCGTTCTGTACCGTTCGGCAAAACAATTGGTTAACATTGTATCGTGCGGTCAGTTTTCACTGTGAACTTTCCATGTAACGTAGCAAATATAAACACCCAATAATAAATACCCGACAGTCCTGAACCCACACTACGAGTACTCTAAGTCTGACGGCCCTAGATACACTTTCAAATTTAATATGATTAAAAAAATTATCCCTAGAAAGGTCCGTCCACGCCCACTTCTTGTGTTTTTTATAATAATTATATAGGTACAATCGTAAACAAAATTCTTATGGAAAATAAAAACAAGGGCTTAGCCTAACTAACATACGATTAGCGATGTTATTAGTAGAATAAAATGAATGGGATCGACATGCTACCGAAATTACGTGTGGTTATATTGCAATTTCTAATAATAATGATAACAAAAGAATAAAACACCTAAATTCCTGACCCATACATAGTACATAGTGTTATGAATAAGAGCGTAAGCCTCTAAAAACGCTTACTAATAAGAAAGCAGAATCGATCATTTCTCAGGGCTTGTGTAACTCCATTTTTTAACTTCCACAACTCTCAGTACCTACAGGTTGGTAGTATTCAAGTTGGTACTTGAAGATTTAGAAATGGAAAGTTATTTCTACTGACAATATTTTTAATCAAAATAATGCAAGGTACCGGATCATCAATGACTCGTAACAATTTTGTGTAAGCTTGGCCTAAACAAACACTTTGGGATTAAACAAACAAAGTCTGCGGATAGTGAAAAAATAAACATGTTTATGTACTTGACATAGCAGATGAACTTTTTTGACGAGCTTGGTGGCGCGGCGAGTAGCCCGCTGCGACGCAAGAGGCTCGGGTTCAATTCCCGATGCGGGACAAATGTTTTGCTGATATTTTTTCCAGACCTGAGTGCTGTGGTTCTCATAGTTATACCCACAACACAGAAAATCCTAGTGTGGGGTCAGAATAAGTACTATATTTTTTAGTTGTGAGTAATTGAAAAGTATATTTCTATTACCTTCGATAAAAAAACGACGACAAAACAAAAGATTAATTCTGTTGTTATTATAAAAAACTAATGCTTGCCATATCACTTTCTTGTTACAAAAATGAATGACACAAACATAATAAATATCACTTAACGATTTACTATCTTTTTAGCATGCACTTCATTTCAATCTTATATCCCAATGAAAGCTAATGAATAAATTGCCATAATCGATTAACCTTTCGGCAGTTCGGAGGAGATGCGCCATTACTGCGAGTGAGCGCTCTCTATTCTAAGTGACGGTGTACCACTGAGCATGAACCTTACAGAGCCAAAATAATGAAGCCCTAAGGAACTATATAGCCTGACACTTCAAGCAGCTTTAGTCGGAGCTTCGCATCTCGCAATTTCCTCTTTGTAGCTAGTTTCAATACTAGGCATCATAGCTTGGCGTATTGCTAGAGAACAATTAGAAAAAAACAACACATTCGATCACTTTGCTACATGCCAAGTGACTCGCGAGGACACCAAGCGTGCAGTGTTTCCGATCACATTTATTCACAATTTTACGTTGATTTTTTAGGAGACAAAATGCCAGAAAACGTGTGATATTCGCTCATTCTTTGTCAAAACATTATTATCGGCCCACGGTCTTGCTTATGCTGCTTTAAGCTTTGATTCAATTAGCTTGCGTTAGTATGTGTATGTGTATGTGTATGTATGTGTGTAGACTCCCTTTTCCGCATTTAAACTCTTAATTGGTTCGTTATGCGTGGGAGTTTTGGTTAGTGGGTTAGCCAGCCCAACTCCGCCCAGAAGCACAGAAGTTTCCTGGGGTCTTCGCAGGCTTCGCGGAGTGACCTTGGGTTGCCAAGGATTTTTGCTTGCGTTAGTGCATGTCTAAAAAGTACCTCTCTTTAATGTGCTAATTCGGTAGCTGTCTGTAAACTTGGTTAGTTGTTTAGTTTGGAAAATGATTGCAGAATAATGGAACGTAATTTTTTTTTTGATTATCCGTTCATAATCAAATCTGTTACATGGGTTGTGTTGTTTGAACACTTGGCATCTGTATGTTGTATAGTCTGCGGTTGAGAGCAGACCACCCGCAGGATACAAATGTTATTTTAGGTGCAAGCGTATAATTGAGCGGTTTCATGACGAGTTCGGAAATTCATTTTGTGAGGACGCGCTTGACAAAATAGTTGTTGGGCTTTTTGTTTGTGACGCGCATAATGAAAAACATATTGCTCTCCATGGCTAGGCGAGCTGGCTTTGTTGTTTTGAACATTTTTTCTGAATAAAAAATATGTAAGTAAGTGTTATCATTTTCTTAGTTCCAGCCATTGCATTTGTAGTTATATATATATTACTGTATTTTTTATAGATATACATTATACCACATTATATATGTACTAGCTTCTGCCAACGGCTTCGCCCGCGTGGTACATATGTGTATATGCTATATTACTGTAAAGTTTCACCAAAATCCGTACAGTAGTTTTTGCGTGAAACAGGAACAAACATCCTCACAAACTTCGCCTTTATAATATTATTATATTAGTAGGTTTTTATATATATATATGTATTTTATTGTATCTACTGCAAATTATTATTTTTATTGCAGTTACACAACCTCTCTTCACATTCTTTTAAATCAAGTCCATCCAAAGATTGCCTGGAAGAGATCGCTCTCAGCGATAAGGCCACCCATTATATCACCACAACCTATTTTTAAGATCCTCTGTAAAGTGTTATTTATCCTGGTGTATGCAATAAAGATTTGTCTATCTATCTATATATTTTTACGTTTTTACACATCTTCTAAAAAGACGGAGGTAAACATTCAAATATATCTTTAGAAGATATGTGAATATTATTCCATAGTTAAATTTATCAGTGAAATCTACAAAAATATATAAAATAAGTATTGTGTTTAAGTAATATTACGAAATGTTTGTGGAAATGAAATGAAAATCGTTTATTTCCCTATGATTAAAATAATCACGTGGCCAGGTTCGATTCATTGCGACCGAACCACCAGAAGAATTGGCAACAAATTGGGCTAGGTACTATTGTAGGTTTTTTTGACTGAGTAGGAGCAAGTTGGAGCGTCCCAATCATTCTTGTCATCAAACTAATCAAATATTTTATTAAGACTTTCGAAGAAAGGTTACAAAGGTTACAAATTGATGATTTTATCGTGAAAACGATACCCATGTAGAATATTAAAAAATCCAATTCAGTGGGAGTTGAAGCCACATTTTCACCGCTAATCTGCAATGAGTTGGCCATTAATCGAGTATGAATTTATTGGGCACTTTCTATTCAGCTTAAGCGCTGAGGAATGCTATCTACGTTCGAAAGAATGACCACTCATTTATTTTCAAAGTGTATTAATATTAAAGTGAAAAAATCACTTATGTAGAACATACTTTGGTTTAAGTCCCGTTAAATTGGAGTTTTGGGGACACATTTAAATTGAATATAAAGATTACGTATAATTACGTTTTTTTCTTGCTAATTGAAGTTTTAGCACATCGCTCTCAAAATATGTTTTTCTGTCTTCTAATATCATACACATTTTCCTATAATGAAACCACAGCCTCATTAACGGTAGTGATTTAACGTACAGCCTCCGTATAATAGGGGATTGTTTTCCACACATTTCCCTATTAGTCGCTGGCACTGAACCTTTCCTGGAATTCTTTATTTTTAAAGAATTCCAATCAATTTTTATTAATTTAAGTTTATCAATTTTTATGTTCTTTTTTTCTGGTAGTGATCTGGATCAGTTGACCTACCTATAGATCGTTTGCAATAGTCTTTAGGTAGCTAGCTTTTTCATCTGTTTTTGTCTACCGTTAAAGTTTTTGGGTTGATAATCAATGCTGGGTGAATGATAAAGAATTAAAAAAAAGATATAATGGGTTTTTTCTTCTTCTTTTCTTTTAGTTCAGACTATAGCGAAGTAGCGAATCAAGCACAAATCCACTATCTTGGTACAAAACAAACTACGTGTAAGAACACTTTACCCACGGGATATGGCACTATGTATCGGTATCGCAATGATTGAGTCAATAAACCACTACGGCACCGAAGAGCCTTGTATCTCGCCGAGCTAAGATAAAGCCATACCAACTAAACAAAACACCATCTCATTCCAACTCTAATATCAGAAGAGGATAGCAAGATGGGAATATAAGCAAGTCCAAACCAGGAGCAACCAATGAAAATCGAACGGCTACTTATGAAAGTAGTTTGTTCTACGTAGAAGCTTTGCACTTGGCTTTTAGCACAACACACATTAATTTCTAGTGGGATGTGTACTACCACTTTGCACAATGGAGAAACTTTTGTGAAACTGTGAAAGCTAACAAAACTTTTTATAATCAAACTTGAAACGGGATATTTTCAATAATTTCAAGTTTCATTATTTCCCAATGTTTCAGCGCATTGCATGGGTCATGATCATTGGAGTTCTGTTCCGGATGGTTCAGTTTTTTTCAGGTACATCAGAATTTGCTGAAACTCTGAAATATCATTCAATGATTTGAGAATTTTATAGTTTCCCAGTATTTCAGCATATTTCAGGCGTCATAACCATTACAGAAACATGTCTTTATGGAGACGAATCTATTGTAAGTATAAAAAACCAGCCCGTTATCGAACCAAAAATTTGAAGCTATTCAAAATATGCTTAAATAAAATACACTAATCCTGTTATCATGCGTCAGATATTTTGCATCAGCTTTGCTGAAACTCTGGAAGATCGTAGAACCTTATACGGAGATTTATAGTCATTGAAACATTATATAATTATAATAATAAAAATTTATTTCAGGCAACAAAATAAACAACACAAACAAAATATTACTTTTATTTGATTTTTCGTATTTGCGTACTATATCTAAAACCTGTAACGAACGTACGATGTGGAAAGGAAAACCTAACTTCATCGTAAGAAAACCTTACCAGCCTTAGAACGTAACGGATTTAGTTTTTTTGTACACATTTGCGAAATAAAGTACTCCACCAATCGACATACTCGTACGTCATTTACCAAAACGCCATAAAGCCATAAAATGATATCCCGGTGTAATGGCTTAAGCCTTTTCATGCACCCCTACCCCATGACGTGCATTGTGCAAATATGATTAATAGTAGAAATAAATGATTCGAGGCTTTTTTGTTGCATGAAACATTAGGATGACATTTTTGGAAATTGGGTCACAGAAACAAGGTTTTTGGCCCAGTCACCATGTGATATGTTAATTGATGAATAACTAGATTGTACCGGAAAAAGTATGAGAATTTGTTGAATATGACACGCTTCCGGAATAATCATAATCACTATAGTTTCTACCCACGGCTATACTTGTATGGTACCTGGAAAAAATCCAGCTTATGTAATGTATTCCTTTCAATCAAATCTGTTTACAACCTATTACAAAAAATATCAGAACTTATCAAGTAACGATTTGGTACGTCAATCTAGACAAACCAAAACAATATAACAATATTAATATGTTGAAGTTTTAGGGAAAATATTTTTTTTTCGACTTAACAAAATGATCGCATACCTTTTTTAATACAGATCCTCGATGATACCGTACACTGGCTATCCAAGTAATATCATGAATAATATAATTTTGTACTCCTCCACACCAAAAATACTGAAACAAAATAAAGTAAGTGAATTATATCTACTTTGCTCCAGATAAAGAATTCAATGTCCGATTTTGAATACAAAATGAGTTGAGGTTTTCTTTCGGGAGCTGTGTGACGTTATTTAAGAGGCGTGCTGTTATAAATATTTCATGACGTGTAACAGATTCACCAAATCGTCGGGAACGCGACAAGTAAGTATGTAGGTTGAATCTTCTCTTTGGATAGTTTTTCGGATCAAGACCAATATACGTTTGTTACCTGTTATTTTTAAGTATGTTGCGTTAATTAGAAAGAAACGACGAGCTTGCAACCTGTTACGTGGATTGCTAACTACTATGTAGAAACGCGGGTACGGTTCAAATATAATGTTTGGGTGTGTCTCTGACTACCCTCTGCTGTTCTTACAAATCTGAGTACCTACTGAGTATGAATCTAAGGATCTCTATTTACAGTCGTGTGCGTATTTTTTTGCTTTTGGTATTGTAAAAATTATGAATGGAAAAGTATTTGTATCTTTGAAGCTGTGTATAGACCTACAAGTAAGTGTGAAACACCGAAAAGCAGGTCGCTGGTTGTCGCCCAGTTGTGTACGCTTTTATAAGAAACTCCCAAGAGATATACAAAAATTATCAATTAACAAATTTAAAAACGTAATTAAAGAAAAACTTTATAAAAAGGCATACTATAAAATATCTGATTATTTAGATGACAAAAACTCTTGGGATTGAAAATGCTCCAACTCGAACTTATTGTTTTGTAAAAGGATCATTAAAAAGAATAACCAGCCTTATTTTCTTTCCTGGCTTGGTCGCGGAGGAACAGGCAGTACATAAAACCAACGTTTCAAAGTGGTCCTTGTGATTTTATTGAATAAATGAATTTTGACTTTGATTTTGACTTTGTCAATTGACGTCGACATTTTGTGTCGAGTTTTGTTAATGCTGTCAGAGTTACCTATGACTATACGAGACATTATGACCGCCTGCACTAACATTTGACTGCTTTTTTTTGCTACCTGATGATAAGTTCACTAGAAAAACTGTAACTAATACATTCCTGTTTTTTCTTTACTTTAGACGTCATGATTAATTATACAGTTACCAAAACAAATCCAGGCTTCAGTTCATGCTCACAATATGAGGCACAAAATAGATATTTACGTCGAGCTAATTGAGGTGACATGAGACAAGATTATTGGTATTTATTTATGAATACGGCGGCAAGTGATAAAACGACATTTCACCGGCTTGTTTGTTGGCTATTCTGCGAAATGCTGTAATTAATTATGAGTTGTCGAGTGGCACAGAATAAGTGGTACAGGGAAATGCGACTCTCCTTTGTTTTTGCGCACCATTGGCAGAACAATGCAGCTCGAGTGACTTTTATCTTGAGTCTGGATATATATTGAACCGAACATTTCAATTCAGCTTTTTTCGATTTGTGCGAAATTATAAGCATGCTAAGTTTGGTCTGCGTTTTGTGATCACTAAATAAAAGTGCAAGCGAAGTCACTGCATTTTCTGCGTAGAAACGTGGTGCCGACGTGTAGTCAATATCGTGACCATCCACAAAATATTTGTATGATTCCTAACGCCGTTTCCCTGAAAAGCAGAATGGTCATAGTTTTATTTTTTTAAGGTTAATGCTTAAAGACAGGTTTGCAAAGTATTTGATGCTCAGTAATTTGGGAAATTAAATATTATTAAATTAAGCATCAATAAAGCCTTAAAATTATAATATTATGATGGACATGTGCCTTTTTTAGCAAAATACAGACGTTATAGCGATGCGGACAAATGTTTGTATGATCTGCAAACATTGTCTCAGGTCTGGTTATTTTCTATGTATTATATTTATGTATTTACAAAAATTATTTATAATAATAATGCTGGTCATATCGTCATCATCATAATTTAGCCCCAAAATAAGCAGAGCTTGTATTATGGGAACTATGTGACTTTTAAATACATACATATTATACATAGAAAATACCCAGACCAGAGATAAATATAAATCATACAAAAAATTGACCAGCGGCAGGAATCGAACCCTCTGCGTCTTAGGCGGGCCTTCGCCCACTGCACCACAGAGGTCGTCAATTTTAGTAGTCATGTTGTTCGCATAATATAAGTTCTCCTTAGTTTTATGCTAGATGACGCTGTATCAAAAATGTACTGCATTATTGTTATTATTATAGCGTTAAAGCGACAATACTCGTAACTTCTCCTTTGATGCAAATTACGTCTACATACCGGATGAACCCAGTTTCGTTGGAACCCGATTCCAAAATACAAAAAAAATACCCTGTGACACACTTTGGTATATTTAATTTGATTATGACTATATTCTGTATGAGCTCTGCAACTTGAAATAAACAATTTTTATTTATTTATAGCTACTTACATTGTTAGACAAATTATTTTTCGGAAAATTTTAAAACGCCCTACGTATTTTCCATCCTTGAAGATATATAAATCGATTGCAATAACCGCATCACAATCACAAGTATTAATGGTAACAGACAAATTATCCAAACCACTCAAACGAACCGACTTCTTACGGCTCAGGTAAAAATCACCGTTTACAAGATTGACTTATTACTTTGTAGTCTCGAATTTTATTTATAGTGTAGTTCTAATGGAAAGATCAAACGCTCTCAGCAGTTTAATTTTAATGTCTCGATGTAAGCGGCACTGAGACCCGTTAGATATAATTAGAGGTTGTAACTGCTGTTTGTTCTGCATCGGTAAAGCCCGCTTTGCATTGCGGCCGGCGACCGACGACCGCCAGTATTTTGATCCCAGTGACATTTATTATGTCACCAGCTACCAGTATCTATCTACTTATTACGTCTAGATATGTTGGTTATTGTGAAGGTAACGATTTAAAACTTAAACGAGCGAGTTGGTACCCTTTATGAGTCTGGTCCAATTTTCATGATTTATGCCCTAAATATTAATGAAGAATGTTTCATGCTGGGTGGAATTAATGAATACATCTTTTTTAGAGCGTCTACAAAAGGTGATTTCATAATCAATGATGGAAAGTGAGTTAGTTTTAGTAGGTGAATGTCTAATAGGATCTAGTTTCAGTACGAAAAGAGCACTGATCATAAAATGGCTAGTCATCTTGACTTTTGATCTTGGGTTCAAATACCGTCAAGCACCAATAATATACAAAATAATAAATGAATGCCTAATAGACACATACACAGTATTGTATCCACACTAGGATTCCCTGTGCCGTGAGTATCAGTAAATCTTATGGTACCACAACACCCAGACCTCTTACGTCGCAGCCGCCTACTCGCTCGTCACGCTAATCGAGTACGCCAATGGATTTTCCAGCCAAAAAAAAATTGCGTAATTTTAATGTGTTCTCAAGCTTCTACCCCCAAAATCAAAGGCGTCTTACTATATGCACGAAAACGTCTCTGAGAGATGCACTGCTCATTGGTCAGTAGGCCCTATTCAGGGCCACCATACCATACCTCCATCTGACCAGGTTACTGATTTAACGAGGAGTGACACGGCTAGTTAAATAAACGACGAAACGACTCATTTTCAAACCTGAATAGCGAGATAGAGTAAGTTTTCGATTTCACTATATTTTAATCACCTAGTAAATTCTAGATAGATATCACAGGTAAAAATAATTTCAATAGTTTCCTAAACACATAAATTCACAAAATAAGACAGAAGCCGTCAAAAACATCGCGGAAGGAAAACACGAGTACTGGCACGAGGCAAAGGGTGCGAGCTCTCATCAACTTTAACGAGCCATTACTTTCAACACAGTAGAGGTGTGTAGTATCCTAACTTCAAACAAGGAACAACGAATCTAGTATCACACCGATGAAATACTGTTGGTTTGGAAAAAAAATATAGGATAAATACCTGGGGTTCTGGCAGGTTCCTAGCAACGTAAGTGCATGTCCGTAAGGCGTCCCTTTTGCAGATTTCGTACCGATGATTTTGCTGAGGGTAGTGAAATGCTTCGATGCTTTCGATACAGTAGAGTGTTCATTGATTAGCGTCATCGGACTCTCTCAATTTGCTATTTTGTATCTGGTTGATCATCTACGCTGTATTAGTTATACTTAACTATGACTTCTCGCTGTTATTCGCGGTGGTTGCGATAGTTGGGACTCTGGATGTACATCAACTGTGCCACCACCGCTCGTTGTAGGGATTCGTGCGATATTCAAAACTCGTAACGTATAATTATTTCGGTGGGGGCGTCAATAACGTAACCGCACCGCATTTATATGCGTCAGGCTTAAATTCGGGAAAGCGGAACGATATTTTTTGTGAACAAAGCAAAATAATAAAACTACGGCAATATAACTCCTACCTAGGTAGGTAGAATATTTTATTTGACTCAAATATTGGTAATGCAACTCTGAACTTGTTGTTGCCTAGGTACAGTGACGAAAAGATACGAAATTGATACGTGTCAGAAGATAGAGCTGGTTAGTTAAAATATACTATTTGCTAATTAAAGTTATAAAAATAGTAAAGAAACAAGTCACCGTAACTATGTGTTATGACCTACTTTTAACCAAAGACATAAAAAAGGGAAGTTCTCAATTCAGAGCGTATTTTTCTGCTCTTAACTGTCCAACCAAACTATTTCACAAACGGTTTTTAAAACGCGTAAACAATGATCAAAGGCATACGGACTTCATTCTAATTTCCATAATTCAATACATCTTCATTAAAGTTTCCACAGCATACCTTCCTACGCTGACTAATGAAGGAATTTATAAACATTGGTCCCTAAAGGCCTATATCACTTCAAATCCACTTTCAATAACAGACTTATCGCAAAACTTTTCGAATGCGTGTAATTTAGTGCCTGCTGGTGCTGATCAGCGAGTTATGTAAAGCGAAATTTTATAAAATAAACTGCCAAATGCGTTCAGTTGCAAAAAAGATTGCACGAAAATCAATAACTGGCACTTCGCTAAAAATCTCACATACCACGGCCTAATGCGCGTTTTGATAAAAGACGAAAGTCAAAAGACCCTACGTCTTTCACCGGTAAACAACTTAAAATGAAAGCTAGATGAATGAATAGTTATAGTGAAAATTTAGCAGTACTATTATATAGTCTGTGTTACTTCTAAGAAATATTATCGACGCAGGCGCACAAAAGAGGACAAAGTAGACCGTTCACTGAAACGAAACATCCACTGAAATAATTCACGTGGATTCGACATGGACATTCGCAGCCGTGGGCGAGTTGTCGAGTTGACATGTCTTGTTGCTCGCTACTACATGGGCAGGATGAATTCAGAAAGGTATATCTTGTGATGAATCTCTAAACAATACTCGTTCATAACATTGAAATCATGGTGGTTTGGTATCATTTGGTATCTTTAATGTCAGGTTATTATCACGACTCTATCACGTACTTTACTTTTCCTCCCCCGTCCCATGAAAGTTCTGTTTCACGACCAACGAGCGTGTTCGCGGACTTTTAGAGGTTCTTCCTTATGATCACCGATCATAAGAAAGAACCTCTAAACGGTCAATGAAATGTCAGCTGGAGAATAGTAAAGTACGTGGTGTTGTTGTAATAATATTCTAATCAAGTTCAAGTTGGTAGCTAGCAACAGGTACAAAGTTTAAGAAAAAAAAACCCCGTATTTTCCACGATGGATAACTATAAATGTATACTCAGGGCGTAGAACTTTAAGGATATCAAGAAATGGGGAATACAGAGCCAGGTCCAAACATTATATATGGCACATGCCCACTTTTTGCAAAGTCGTTAACATTTACTTGATAGGTTTCAAGCCCATCACTTCTTATTGGAACATAAGCTGATGGCACATACCAACAGGTGGACCTTCTGCTTGTTTCCCATCTTGGTATTATAAAAAGACATGTCTTCCAAAGGCATTTTTTTTTCGTAAAACAACTCAGTTTTCCCACGACGTTTTCCTTCACCGATTATAGATTATTTAGCTTTATTTATTTAAGCATTAGGTAATATACTCTGAACAAGAAAAAAAAAGTTTAAGCATAGATGTGTAGAAAGTACATAGAAGTTTTCCATATTATTTAGTGCGCTTCTATCAAGTTTTGTAACTCACCCCATAATGCAAGAGAATCTATTCCTATTATTTTAAGACAAGAATCCTGATATACTTCTACGAGTAAGTTGGGCACGGTAAGGATCGAACTTGTAATTCATGGACAGTTGGGATTCCAGACACAATAAAAAATCGATTTGAGTATAGCAGGATTAAACTCCAATAGTAGGGTTGATGACATTTTAGTCATCATAAGAGTAGGTTGTATTACTTTTCTTACTATCAGTAATAAAATGATTGTCTTGTTCTGTAATTCAACACTATCATGACCGTCCTCAGCCCGCCACTGGTTTCCAGGTTATTTTCGACGCAAACCACGTTCCCGTCTCGAACGGATCGCCCGCGCTTTGATGTCACGTTCTCTTTTTGCAAACTGCATTTCAGTTGCAATAGCACACCAAATACTTTCGGGAACGAGCTCTACCGTGGATTCTTTGAGCCATAGAGCAATGTTTGAGGTGTCTTGAGAAAAACTCCTCGAGCCAAAAAGTTGGTACTCTTATTTTGCAAAAATATACTCGATAGAAAAACAAAATAAAAACACAAAAACTAATTAATTAAAAAACGCAAACAATAAAACGAGAGCTTAAAAACAAGAAAAATATCAAATAAAATAAATAATACACTGAATAACATAATAAAACCTACTAATATTATAAACGTGAAGGATTGTGAGGATGGATATTTGTTACTCTTTCACGCAAAAACTACTCAACGAATTTTGATGAAACTTTACAGTAATATAGCTTATACGTCAGAATAACACATAGGCTACTTTTTATCCAGGTACTACGCGGGCGAAGGCATGGGCAGAAGCTAGTAATAAATAAAGTTAGTAGGTACATAAAAAAGCAACATTTGGAATTATGTAAAAGTCCATGCACCCCTTGCTCAGAACGCCCTAGGTTCAAATATGTTTTTTTCTCTCTGTCTGCGTACTTTTTTTTCTATTCGTCTCAATGATAGTTGATTCCTACCAAATCCGCTATCGCAGTTTAAGGGCAAGGTCACCGGCCTAGCTTAGTCACTGTTATAGTAAAGATTGACTTTATAGACGGACCATCTGAATTACAGACTGGCTCAAATACGAACAGAATTGGTCACCTATCACATTGTTCACCGTACTGAACATTGCTTAGCATATACATTAATGATAAATTTCCGCATCGAATTACTCCGCAGTTTATAACAGCAGATACATCTCCAAGGCTCTAGGTAGAGAAGTCAGATTTTGCGAGATATAAAACGGCTATGCGTAGTGCGTAGGTAGGCAATGTAAGGATACCAATAGGATTTCTAAGAAAGATGGATTTCATAGCTAGTTTTATGGATGGTTGATGGGCGTCTCTAGTTACGGAAAGCTTTAGTACACTCTGTTTAGTGTATTTCTGATGACAGAGCTCTTGTCTCTAAATTAAGTGCATGGATTTTTGAAGCGATAAAATCGACGTCGTTTATTTTCAGTGCCAATGCTTTAGATAATGGAGAGCCGTAAAACGAAGTACTTATGAGGGTACTATTCTTTACTCTGTGGTAAACTGGTATTGGTGGGCGAGAGTAGTGTCGCATATATATTACTGGCTTTGGCGATATCTCTTTAACAGAAGATTTGTTAGTGTTTCTGTTAAGAATCACTTGTGATAGTAGAGCATTATGCTAAGTTATATACTTAGCTTGTCGAAATTCCACTTATCGATTATCTACTTACGGATGGCGGCAAAGTTGAAAAAGCAATGACGCTAAAATAAATAAAATAAAATGGCATTTATTAACTTACATTATAAAAACAGAGATAGGTAGAAGATAGAACAGATTTTATAACATACTTGACCTAAATACAATAACTTTGAATGGCATAAAAATAAGAAGGTACGCCTATGTCTCTATAGGCAAATAAAATTGATTTGCCTATTGACTATTTATTTGTTTATTTTTAGCGCCCCGTAGACTTGTTGCGATAAAACCTATCCAAAATCATCATTGAAGTCATAAAATCGACTGCAAACAACCGCATTTCAATAAGGTAAGCCTATTTTTATTGAGTTATTTTTGGAAGCATTTAAAAATTACAAACACGCTCACTACTCTTATTCTCACTACTCATCTCATGATGTACATCCCCTGATCTGCACTCAGTAGCATTTATAACCACTTGGCACAACCGCTCAGTAGTGCTACAGGATATTTTTTATTGGGAACGAAAGGAGTACGTACTATTCTTTTAATGTCACTATTCTTCAATGTTTTGTTAGATTCACTTCATTAAAGTGGGAAGGCTGATTTATATCCAAAACACTTAAAAATGTTATCAAGCTTGTCTACTAAACGGTAATTTGTATCGTTTAATATCGGAATAGGGTAATCTACATAATAATGGTTATGGATAAAAATGTATAAAAGAACGCTATTAAAATGCAATTATATGCATGATCGGCGATTAACTTATAAAAATTACAGGCTTCTCTTAGTATGCAATTTAAGAATGATAGCTTCATTAACAGTATTCAAAAGAAAATTATGAATATGTGAGTGTAAGAGTGATTTATTAATGAGTTTTCATTTCTTGGCATGGAACAAGACTAATTTTATATTTATGTTTCACTTAGCAGTATTGAATTCGTTAAACGTTTTGTTTAGAGATCAAAGTTTTCTTTTTCGATCCGGGTTTTTCACCGGCTATTTCTTGGACACCCTGACCTAACGTCAGTGATTTGACCGCTTGAGGTGGTGGTTTTAAAAAGGGCCAAGCGACCAATGGTTATCTTTCACCCACACTGCTTTGTTGGGTTTTTAGGGTTTTTTACCTCAAAAAAAACCCTTTTAGGATCACTTCGTTGTCCGTCCGTCTGCCTGTCTGTCTGTCTGTCAAGACCCTTTATCTCAGGAACGCGTGGAGGTATCAAATTGAAATTCATATCAAATACGTAAGTCTGCGGTCCCTTAGAGCTGAAAAATATCAAGTTTTTTGTCAATTTTATTCAAAAAACTATCGTGAACTTGACTATTCATATTGTTAAAACGGGAATTTTCATCTATCGGTAAAGGCACCGACTAAGTTTCGACTCATTCCGAGAGTCTTCATCAGGGTAAGTGAACGTGACTTGCTCCCACCGCGTCGCGCCGTGCACTTCTTAGTCAACGCAATCAAAATATACAGCCATTTATATAATACAAACTTGCAAAGTAAATTAAAACCTATAGGGTACTTCCCATTGACCTAGAAAAATAAAATTAAGCAAGAAGCAAGGTCTCAAAATATAAGTAAAGAAAAAAGCCTGAAAGTTATTATTTTATAGTTTTACGACATAAAAAATATTTTTTTGCGATTACAAACTTACATTTGCAGTTTGAGAATTGACCGTAACGTATATCCGCGAAAATTTTGGCAAATACAAAGTTAAGTTTGTTTTCAATCAGACTTATCTTATCGTTAGAGCAATGTTTGGTGGTTTCATATTTTATGAACATACAAGCTTGTACAGAAGCCTCGGTGCACGAGTCTGACTCGCACTTGTCCGGTTTTTTTTATACTTCTAAGGTGGCAAACAAGCAAACGGCCTACCTGATAAGTGCTTACCGTAACCTATGAACGCTTGTTACACCAGAGGTATCACTTGCACATTGCCGACCCTGAGACACAACTGATGAAAAGTATCATGTATCTGTAATTCACCGGCACCTTTCAATTCGGAAAATATCAATGCAAGCATATCACTACTTTGTGGCAAAAATAGGTATGGTGGTAATACATCCCCGGACGAGCTCTTTCACAAAGAGCTTTACTACTGTCTGTATTAAACCAATGTACATCACATTCTATTTTGGGCATTTCAGGTTTCGTTGATTATCGGATACCCCGTCATAAAATATTACAGCACTTGGTGCTTGGTAATGGATCTAGACTCAATACCATAATAAATAATCATGTTGACCTTCCTAACTAAGCCATGCTTATAAAACCCTATTTATTTATTTTTTATTTTTCATTAGTCTAAAGACCCTAATAAGAGACTAATACGAAAATTTCAGATAATCCCGATTACCTGTAGGTAGGTGTTTATATAATCCCTGAATATTCTATTACAAAGGGCTGAACCGAGAAGTCGAAGGCCACAATTAGACGAGGCGTTTAATTACAAAATTCACGTAACTAACAGGCATCGCCTCCCCTTAACTCTCCTACAATTTCAGGGTATTCCTTCGAGTAAGGGTAAGTACACATTTTTACACTCACAACGATACCAATAAAATTATGCTTTGGCGGTAGAGAATGGTTGGTCTGAAAATAATGCACCGTTATAAATTTGCTTTTACCTTTTTACAAACCCTAATTTATCAGAGAGTAAATAAATTATCACAAAACTGTATTTTAGAAATTGCATGAATTAATCTATTCATAAGCTTACGTTCTTAATAAAACCTTTAGAAAAGTCTAATTCTAGATTTAGTCTTGATTATATTTCTTCTTCTTCGTCGTATCACCACTGATACGACGAAGAAGAAATATAATCGATGACCCACGTCATCGACCAGACCAGGAATAGGTAGCCCTGAAAAGGGCATAGAGACTGGTGCTTTAAGTGGTGAAAGAATTCAGTGTACCTTGTAGAGGCTCCTTTCTGGCACGAATTTCGCGTATATATACTGCATTTACACTTGCGCGTTCGCATTCACCTCGGCACTCGTCAAAAAGTATGACAAAACGTTCTCGTACAGGTGCCGAAGCGAATTACCGTTCACACAATTGCGGGGTACTCAGTCAGTCCTGCAAGTCACACATGCATATTTCGATTTAGTACTACGTATTCAAAATTCGTCATTCGCCTCGCCACTCGCATTGCATCCTATGAATCCTAGAACATTCAGGCAAGTAAATATATATTTTCAGTATACACTCAGCTTTAGCCAGAATAAGGTTGTCAGTAACTCGATATAGGTATTCAATTTTAAGTGTCTTCAGTGTTTGCTACAAAGGTTAACTACAGTAATTTTCCCGAGATTTGGCCAACCTGTCTATTAAAAGTTTTTAGTTGGAGTCGATAGGTTTAGTAGCAGTAGGGATGTGGGTTTTATAATTGTGTTATTGATCGAGTGAGCGAAGCAAAATAAGATGTCAGAGTCTATAAATGCTTGTACTCGTATTATTATACATGCATTAATATGCATGTTTGTTTATCCGATGATAACGGCCGAACCTTTTATCCAATCTTGAAGCTTAGATGGCACGCTTGTCTCAAAAATATACCTAGAGGTAACAGATTATCTTATTGTGGTGAGTTTATATATACAATATTATAAATAGGCAACGCTAAGGAAGGCATAAAGGCTGAAACTGTGGCGTTTATGTAAATTGCTTCCGCTAGGATCTCACCGAGATTTATGTCTTCAGCCGAGAACAATTAAATTTAGACTGCGATTTCTGTTCTTGAATAAATTACCTTGGTAAGCCGGAGACATCTGTCCTACATTCCGATTCAAGTTCGGTCCTTATTAGCATTTTGGATTATTCCTCTCCGCTTAAGCTTGTGAACATCTTAATGAGGCATTCTACTTGGTTGTTACCAAGTTGGAATTTAAAATTACTTTTCAAGGCATAGCCAATAAACTCCAGAAGACAGCCCTATTGAACAATTTTTTACTTCTTCCGTGGTATATTATACCTACACTATTGGTAGAACACACATTTTCCTTTTCTCTTTTTAGTGATTTATCTCCTTTAGTAATAAGGTAATATCTTCATCATCGCTAGCTACCTTAATAATATAAGTCTCAATGATTGCACACCAAAAAGATGACAACTCTTGATGGTAATGTAGAAATTAATAGACATAAATGTTCTAAATGCTTTTATCTTTTATTTCTCCTGTGTTATAATAAAATAATGAAAGAGCCAGTGGCACCCCCGGGCAGAGAAAAGCTATACCTGTCCATGTATTTTATTGACATTTGTATTAAGTTTTCATGTAAGGCTAATGGATTAGTTGAGTCTAGAGGGGAATACGATAGTGATGCTTCGCCAGGGTCGTAGCGTGAGGGTAAAAACGGGGTTAGATATCAGAGTATTTAGTGACAAAACTAAAAGTGTCCAAGAATCATCGAGACACGGTTTGTTAGGGTTCCTAAGTTGACTAATAATTCTCGTTCTATTTGCTAAACTTGGGGGTAGTCAAAACTGATTACGGAAACTCTCAATTATTTTAGACTATTATGATATTAAGATAATTGTATTAAAAATGATACACAGGTGTGATACCTCGCTCTTTCCATAAAGAGCGAGGTGCGGTGAGAAAAGTCGAAAACACGTATGTTCATCATATCTTGAAACTTCAAACTCAAAGATAAATTGGGTTGTGAGCGGCAGACAAACAAACAGACATGACGCAACTAATGCCAGTCCCCATCGATATTTGTTAGATAACAGAAAAATATTAAAATAGTAGGTATATTCATATTTTTAGATTGCTATTCAAACAGTTCTAAAATAATTTATTTTCGTAAATTTACCATCAACGCAGCAATAAACTATCTCAGATTTAATTTCAAATTGTAATGAATGCTAATAGATGCTGAGTTATTTCCTCGGGACCGCATTTATCATCAGATCCCGATCAGAAATAAGCCGAGTTTGCGAATTGCAATCTGTGAGCCTTTTCTATTTACCTACAACTCATTTGAATATTTGGGAACTCGTAAATTATGTATGAAGGCTAGAGGTGGAATGTTTGCCACATTTTCTTAGCAATATGTTACCGCTTGATGAAATGAGGTCACGCAGTTCGGTTTAGGAAAGTATATGATCAAAAACTTAATTCTACATCGATTTGTATTTTGATAACTCGTTACTTACGAGAAGATGATAAACGTTTTGTTTTCATCCCAAAAGACACTTACGCACACAAAGTACTTGATTGTCGACCCCACTACCGTCATTGCTTAAATATGTACAGCGAAAATACTTTTAATAGATAAAAGTATTTTTGCTTTGAAACTGGTGATAGATAGATCTTTCTGACCTATATTTATAGCTCCAAAATTTCCAGGAACACAAAGGATGCTTGAAACTATATACCCATACTCACTCATCCATACAGTTCCAGTAATTTGAATGGAACTTTAATATTAACGAGCGTTTTATTATGTTGAGTCGGACTCGGACATAGTGAAGATCGTAAACCAACACCGATATTATGGCACTATAAGGGCGGCCAAGTTAGATGCTCATAAAAACATTACCCTGTATAAGTCAACGAGGTCAATAAACTAAGCGATATAAACCTTTTATTAGAAGAAAATAAGTTGATTATGACTAGTGCTTTATTTCTTTCTGTACGTAGGATGACGTCATCATCAACAGCATGTAGAAGTCCTCTGCTGGGTTTACTATATAAATAAATCAATAATATAGGTCTTCTCCACAGAGTGCTATGGCGAAAGATCTTGTAATACCTCTGATCTTGTGCTATGTCATCGGTCCATCAAGATGACTTTAAATAGATGACCACAGCTTCGCCCGTTCGGTGCCCGGATAAAAAGTACTCTTGAGTTATTCTAGGACTATACCGTTACGGAGATTATTAAAAACAAATATCTAAACATCAAAACTTCAAACTTAGGAGTCTACTAGGAGTCTCATTCAGATAGATGAAATTTCAATGCTATTTTCGTGATGATCTGAGGTCACCAATCTATGTTAGCTTGGACAAAGACTTTGGATTCCCGATTAACCACATATTATGCTATTATTGTGCCTGGCTGTTGATAGAACAATGCTAGTGAAGTCTTTGTCATTCAACTACATCAGTGTGTGAAGCTGATTTTGTATTTTAAGATAACTCAACTTTTCAGACCTGAGAGTTTCCTGCTGACGTTTCGTTGATAGATGCCTTTCTTTATAAGCACCATCCGTGACAAAAGACGCGAGAAAGTATTTTTTTTTACTTTAAGGTTCGTCTGTGTTTATAAAAGTCTATGATAAAGTATGTAATTAAACTTTCGGTTAGTTTTCTTTGAGCGTTTACCTTTGTGAAGCCATCCATGAATAGCACGCTATAATCTGAATCCAATAGTCCTTTGTTCCGTATAAAACTCGCTGATAAAGGAAAACCCATTCCGAAAAGGTGGTACTGGCTATAAACGTGGCGATACGAAAGACAGAAATAAATTGGGCTCAACGATTTATAGCCAAATGCTCTTAACCCAAGCCGTGCCGAACGAGATTCGTGGTTCAAAAGTTTTATGTAAATCTACGAAATTGTCTGTTATTAGGTGATTTTAATTTCTCAATCTGTGTAAGTGAAAACACTGATCATTGAAATTTTAAATTAATTATAAACCTATCTGTCATTAGATCAGACAGGAGCTCTATCAATAGACTCCTTGTACACCTTCATGACTTTTCTAGCCTCTGTCCGCTTCATAACGAAATAAAACGTAGTTTTTATGTTATTCTAGGTCACGAACTATACTTGTTCCAAATTTTATTCAAATATATAACGGAACCGTAACGTAGATTATTAATAACTAAATTCCAAACATTCAAACTTTCTCATTTATTTGATAGGAAAAAAAATACAGGATAGGATTTTTAGCCCAGACTATAAAATGATTGCTATCTACCTACTTCGAGAAGTGGGGTTGCTTGTCGCTGTTGTTGGTTCAATCCACTACACTACACCTATTTGAAGACAGCTTAATTCTTCGTTGGTATAATTCCTACCTACTCATTTCCAAGTAGAGATTCAAATAACCTGACGCCAAACCATGCTCCTTGAAATATTTCTGAGGATGAAAATAAAAGAAATATGAATTTGAGAAAGTTTCTATTCCAGATTTAATATCATCAAATGGTACAAAGTACAAACACAACGGATTCTGAAAATACAATTACAGTGGCATCTTAAAATTTCATGAAAAGGTGTTAAAAAGTAGCGGTAATTTGCAAAGTTTTGAAAAAGTGTTATACGCTAACGGTTACATACATTTATTACTACATTAAATACACAAATTTAATCATAAATATCACAGTCAAAGATTACACTAATGCTATAGAACTAAAAGTGTAGGATTAAGTTGCTCAAACGGAACCCAAAAATTGAATCGTATGGCTACTGACCGCGAAACGTGGCATTTCGGAGCATAAACTACATTTTTTGGGTTGCATTTGTATTAATCCAAAGTGGCAGTGAAATGCAGGCTTTATATCTAAGTTTTCCAGTCAAATTGAAACAACCTTGAGTTTTGATGTTGTATACAAAATCAATACGGGAATAATGGGATAATTCAAATATATTTTACCAATTGGCATAACTAGTCCTACGTACTGACTAGATCATAGATTAGGAATAAATTACAATTATAAAATTTCAGTATCTACATTACGACAAGCACAACTATAACGGTTACCACATTTCTAACGATGTCTAGTTCATTTTAAACAGTATCCTTCGTGATAACTACACTACTTGCATAAATTTTGATGAATAATGATTATTGCTTTTTTACCAAAATCTATTCTAATACTTTACTGATGTTCCGAACTGCATACCTTCTTGTTTTCCGGACTCTGAAAAAAATAACAACTTTACGTCAACCCAACAGCGACACCCATCCATAACATTAACAAACACTGCTTGTATGGGAAAAAAGTGCAAACAACTTCAATTTACCTCATAGGGCGGCGGTGGCAGTATATCACACAGATTTATTTGACAGCCCTGCTCCGACCTCGCTACATTCGAATGTCTGCTCATCTGAATCGGAATTTTGAAACTGTTCTCCCTTCCGAGCCAATGCCACTGAGGATAGTCGTATTCTAAATCACTGGCTGGACACACTTTGCTTTTGTCCTGTCTGCTGCGCGATCCAGATCTATTGGTGTGACAGGAAGCGCAATCGTCCTCTGCGACGTTAATCTCATTATGCACGTTCTCGTGCCTCGGCTCTCTGTAGTCTTTGGTAGATCTACTGGACGTGCTGTGGCAACACGTTGAACACTCCCCGTTCGAGTACTGCAGGCTCCCATTACATGACCGAACAATGCTGTTGTTATGAGATCGTCGTTCTAAACAATTTCTTAGGTCTCCGATGTCGTTATTGTCCTGCGAGGAAATTGATATATTGTTAAAATTAACTGGAATACCAAACGGTGTTGAGTTATGCAAATTCTAGTAATCTAATCTCGAGTCAACAATGGGTTCACATGAGCTTATCGCGGCGTACCTTGAAATTGAGCTCGGTGTAAATAGCGTTAGACGCGTATGGCTCGGGTGGTCCTCTTTGCCTATCAACGCTTGATGCATCTAAGCATGGAATTGAGTTTTGTGGTAGACTGTACTCTGGTTCTACGCTCAATATGCTGGTTGATTGTCCACCTGATAATGAAAACAAAATTTATCCGATGAATGGGTACACATTTACGCAATTCTTATCGGTAATACTGTGGGAAATATGTTATTAAATATATACACAGATAAAAGTTATACCTTATAGATAGCGTATTCGATAGCCAGGTAACTCACCATGTAAAAGGCTTTGATGACAACTGCTAACATCTAAACCGGGGTCGTTTGGTGGCGCGAACACGGGACGGTCTCGCAGCCAGATCGTGTCTTTATTCAATAGGCACTGCTGAGCATTCACAATTGACTGACCTACAATAAAAGGTTCAATGTTTCAATTACTCAGTTAAATTGTGAATAAACAATGTATTGATACAGGGTGTCTTAGAAATCTTTAAGTGATTGATTACATACCCGAAACAAGAACAACTTCAAAACTATTTCCTTAATGCGTCTATAATAAACTGGGCTAATACGTAGGCATATCTTATTGTTTTATATAATATGACCGTAGGATACGCCTTACTTTATGCTAAGTATAGACGGACAATAGTCCGTCAGAGATTAAAAGTAATGTTCACGTCTTGTGACGTGAGTTACTAGTCAAACTTAGAATAAACGGATATAAAAAAGTGCTACGTAATACACGTATCTGGTCCAAATATAGTTATAGTCAGTTACAGTTCTCAGGAAGGTAATACAATTATAAATAAATAAATAATGCTGGGCTTTTTCACATAGCATCATCTAGTCCCAAACTATATATTGCTATAAATCAATGTTTAGTGCGTAACTACACTATAAATTGATAAACTCACCCGTTGTCTTCTTTCTTTGAATATTGTTACGTCTCCTGATATAGAAAATGCTAAACAAGCCAATCACGATGATGGACAATAGGGTCAGACATAGGGCAAGTAACCAAGTCTCATTGAATATGTGAGGGATATTCGTATCTTTCGGGGGTTCCGTCCTGAAACAATGCAGATAAAATCAATGACCTAGTAATTTAATATTCGATATTCCTTCCTACGTCATTCGTCGTGGGTAATTTTAGTCATACTGTGCTAATTTACGTATCAGGTTGAAGATGATGGCCCTGAAGGGCTCATTAGTTGCGTTTAGTTGCCATAAAAAAAATACCTATTTATTTATTTATCACATTTATTTTTTCAATTATTTACGTTGTGTGTGTTGTGTCGCCCGTAACGTTACCCTGTTAAGGCTCAGTCTGAAATCCAGCGCTGCTCCCCTACTTTGTTCGGGAGTGGCATTATGCTGAGACTGGGCTTGTTTGGCCGCACACTCGCAGTGAAAGACTGATAGACTTGTTTGTAGGATCTAGGTACTTACCTCTAATTTTCTTACCCATACCCAGTATGTCGTTGTTTAATATATGTCTACGTCTATGTTACTATCTTCTAATTATTTTATATTTTTCTCTTCTTTATTTATGTTGTAGTACCTAGGCTCTTAGATTATTTGTTGTTTGTTCCATTTATTATGTCTTGTAATGTTGTGTGTGTGTGTGTGTATGTGTGTGTGTGTATGTGTGTGTGTGTGTGTGTGTGTGTGTGTGTGTGTATGTGTCAAATAAATAAATACTTATTCTTATTAGTGCAATTGTGACTACTAGTGACTGATGACACAGATCCAGTGTGAAAGGATTCATTGCGTTTTGCAGCGGCCCTTTTTACTAACGAAATTCTACAATGTAGAAGCAAGTAATCAAATATGAAGGTTTTAGATAACTTTTTAATTTATCAACATAACTTAATAGAACATAAACACCCAACAGATGCATTCATAGTTCCTTACGTTTCCTGTGTCTTGGGTATCAGGAACGACGAGTTCTGTATACTACTACAATCCAAAACAAATATCTGCATTACCTATTGAGTCGCAGTTGGCTACTTGCCCAAAGCGTCAATCTTGAGTATGATGAGAGGGACCATAACATATAATTTTCAAGCTCATAAGTCATAAAATTCTATCCAAAAGAGTATGACACATTCTGTGTTCCATTTAAATGTTGATAAGCTATACGACACATCTGTCTCCAACTTATTTTCGCGCCCGACGACATTTGAGTCATCGACCGTAAACAGCTTTAGTATATACGTACACACAAGATAAGACAACGACTGTGACATTATAGTTCAATGTGTGGAACTTTTTCACTGATCATCGACCGTAAGTATTAACTTCGAAGTGTCTAAGATTTGACATTAGAAATGTATGAATTTGGAACAAAATATTACAAGTAGAACTGATTACCTAAAGTGACGCTGAGAATTGCAGAAGTAAAAACTATTGAGAGGAAAATAAATTAAAGGAGGAAAGAAATTAAAAGAGCAAGGATCGGATATGACACAATCGTAGCAAGTATAAGTCCGTCTCTGCCTACCCCTCCGGGAAACAGGCGTGAACCTATGTATGTAGGTAAAAACTATTTCGCAAAAGGAGACTTACACACGTCAGAAATAAAATGTTTATATTCAATATGAATGAATATTTAAATTATCATAAAAAACTCTTTCCATATTTAACTAGGTGGAAAAACGGAGGTTAGTAGTAAAGTTGGTAAATCCGTGATCTGACAAAATTAGCGAAGTAGATTCTCGATGGTCTGTTCTACAGAACAGACACATTCTAGATACATACATTCTATGATCATCGGACAAGGAATAACTAAGTTGGGAAAATTTAGACTATTCTAATTATAGATGAAGTACTTACTGTACGTAGTGTCTCTGGGAGTGCGTGGGCAGCATGTGTATGAGCGCGGGCGCAGAGAAGGGTCCGTGTCCGCGGCGTGTGACGGCGGCGGCGCGCGCGCTGTACCGTCCGCCAGCACGCAGCGAGCTGGCCGCCGCAGCGCGCGTTCGGGCTCCCAACGACATCTGACCCACCACCCGACCACCACTGGCCCCAGTCAGGCGGATTTCAATCTGCAAACAATTCAACGATTTTAAAATTGGTTGTAAACTGCGTGAATTCGGTACAAAGCAAAAATTTGGAATTCGGACCAGCCAACATCATGAAGGCCCAAGACAACGGTTTTTTCAAAAAACATAAGTAAAACATCAAAAACCAAACGAAATGCATAGAAAGTAGTCAGATAGCTGACAGAGATGTTTCTTTCCGGCTGCGATGCAAGAGGTGCGGGTTCGATTCCCGCAGTGGGAAAATGTTTGCTTATTCTGCGGATATTTGTTTTGGGCCTGGGTTTTGTTGTACCACAGTACTCATAGTTCGTGAAACCCACGATACAGGGAGTCCTAGTGTGGGGTCAGGACTGTGTAGTATGTGTCTGTTGTATATTTATTTATATATTCCAATAATTATTATAATTCGTTCGTGGTTATATTTTTCATATTTTTCTCAGTGTCTATATAAATTTAAATATATATTCCCCAAACTTAGTCGAGCAGGACCATAAACAATAAGCAATTGCTGCCTAATTACTTTCCTCGAAACATTAATAGCCCCTACGTAAAAGTTTACTGACAACAAACAATTAACTAGTTCAAAATGGAAGCGGAACTTACCAAATAACCTGTAAGTTCGCCGTTCCACGTGCTCACAGGTGGCGGTTCCCAACGTATCCACGCCGACGTTGCGTTTATTACGCCTGCCGTCACGCTTTGGGGAGGCGCAGAAGGCACTAAAACATACACAAAACATAAATACAACGCTCAAGTATTGCATTTCACAAAACAAATGGCAATAGCTCACCCTCCTCTTCTGTGTAGCCCGTCATCATATTCGAAGGCTTGCCCAACAACATCTTGTAGAAAGGCATCAAGAATATGTCATACTGAGTGTACGCCATCAATCCTGTGAGGATGTAACTCGATGATCCACTGTTATCAACATTAGTCAATGATCCATTCGAACAGGCAGCGTCAGGAGCCGTATTGATGATAACCTCTTCATTGGACACATTTCGCCAATTCAAGGTCGTTCCATTATACCAAATTTTAACACCCTCCAAATATTCATTGTAGTCTGTCAGCACCTAAAATATGCAACGCACGATGTGAATGCCATGTTAGCTTTGCACGAATACGAAAAAAAGGTAGACAGATACTCACGTCCCACACAACTTTCAGGGAAGTTGACGACAACGCTTCAACCCTCCTTAGAACTAATACATTCTGTTGCAAATATTTCCTCGCTTGAACAAGTTCGTACTCCGTCATATGAGTGTCTCGTTCGTAATCAATATTGAATTCGTGACTAGAGGCACGTTCATTTAATTCATTGTTTCCTTTCTTAAGTACATTGAGGTAAGCCTCTTTCATGATGCTTCCAGCTGCGTTGACAGCTGTACAAATTACTCTACCGCTGTGCTCCGACCGCGCGTCGTCCAAATATAATAAGCTCGTGTTGTTTTTTGTGCATTCTGGGAAAAGTAAAGAGTCTTGGTTCCCTTCGAGTATCCAGAAAGTGGTGGGCGTCGGTAATCCTTTGGCTTCGCACGGAATGGACACCACATCGCCCTCCCATGCGGTCAGGTTGGACGGTATTTGTGTGAAGTGTGGTAACGCTGCAACAGATGGCTGGATTGAAATAGCACTGAGTTATGGGTGCAATAAAATTGATAGGCATAAAGACATACAGTAGACGGTGAGTGTGGCGCTCGTGAGGCTGGTTCCCGCATGACTATCGGCCCGGCAGGAATAGATACCCGCGTCGGTCGCCGACACGTGCTCCAGTTTTAATAGCCCACGAACTATTGTTGCATGCGAAGGCAGGGTTCCACCTTCTTTGACCCATGTTATTTTTACAGTCGATTCGTAACTCTACAATAAGAAATGCTTTATAACTATTATATCAATATGCAATTCTGTTAAAACTAATTACTAAGGTGAAATAAGGTGAAATAAATAAATAATAAGGTGAGTAAACTTTACTAAAACTTAAGGGATTTTACCTGACAATTTAATTCAACGTTCTGTCCTACTAAAGCAGTAACATTACTAGGTTTGACAACGAAGTGTGGTCGTCTCAGGACAATCAAAGCTGCAGCTCTTGATTGCCTTTCGCCGGCAATATTTGATGCTACACATCTAAATAGACCGCTGTCTGTTGGTGACGTTTCCAAAATTTTAAGGTTTCCTGATTCTGTTATCGTTACTCTGAAACGACAAATGTTTTATGTTAAATTAAACTTTGAAGTAAATATTAAGGTTTGCTGTACATACTCGTAGGACGCATTTTACAAATAATTCCTACTGTTTGCTACACTTCAGCTAGTGAGTGCAAAAAAAACTGAACTTTTGAATCGATTTGTTTTTTTTTTACAAAGTAGCAGTATTAACTCATTGAGGAAGTCTATGGAAGTCTAGTACAGAGAAAAATATGCTTAGTTTACCTGCCGTTAACTTCCACATCAAATAACTGTCCATCCTTAAACCAATGCACAGAAGGCTCAGGTACACCTCTTGGTGATGAACATTCTAGAAGAGCAGGTTCACCAGCAGCTACCTGAACATCTCTAGGTTCGGCTCTGAACTCATCACGGAGAACTAAAAAGATAATGCTACTTAGTTGCATATAGACCACTCACATTTTAATAAGAAACAATAATAATAGCGATAACACCCAATCATACAGGCAATAACTTTGATAAGAGTTTGACATAACATTTTTTGTTGATTAACATCATATGTAAGAACACAAAATGCTAAGAATGTGTCAAATTACCATCAGAAATCTTCAGTAAGCTACACAGAACTCAGACATAAGCCAGAACAGAGACGAATTAACTTAGACTCAGCATAGCCTTTTAAATGTCAATCAGGGGGCGGGCGGTGAATTACAGACACATGAAACATTTCTCCAACCAGGGTCGGTAAAACGCGAGTCACACCTGTGGTGTTTTAAGCGTCCATAGGTTACAGTAACCGCTTGCCAACAGGTGGGCCGGGTATGCTTGTTTGCCACTTTAGGTGAATAAAAAAAGAGAGAATTCGCTGTTCCGACGTTATATAAAAAATACGGTACATAACCGCTGGTTGTTAAGAATTGATACTGAGAGGATCTTTAGCTTTATTTACTTTAATAAGTAATTATTTACCTGCCACATTGAGGGAAGCGTTGTGGCTGACGGCCTCGCCAGCGAGGTTGCGTGCCACGCACCAGTATACACCTTCGTCACTTTCTTTTTTTCCCCGATTTACCCTGCGAAAACCAATCTTAGCTATTATAACAAACGATGGTACGTTAACTATGTAACGACCGTTTTATTTTAGGTAGTAAACGAACCAATATGTGCCGCAAAAACTAACAAAACTTTACTGAAAAAGCTTGAACTGTTTTTCTTGTTTGTGGTGTAGTGTAAAAGGCACTTACAACATAATTAAAGGTTCTTACGTCTGTGACTTTTTAACGAATATCTAGAATCAGTAACGTACATAAGTTTGGCAAATTGCGAATTAGTACGAGTGCTTCTCGCAGAGTTTTCCAGTTATAGGTACTGTAGTTAGGTAGCGGTACAGCGTTACGCTGACTTTTGTAATTTTGTTTAAACCATTTTACAATTCAGCCTCTATAATTACAAAATTAATTACGTTGGACTGCGCAAAAACAACGCACTACGTTCCTAAAAATCTATTCATTAGCCTTTATAAGTATGTAGTTCTGTATTTTGTCAAAACCCTATTTTAGTCAAGAAACTAACCTTAAAAACAGCAATCCATCTTCCAACAGGACTCTATGTCCATCTTCTGCTTGGGGCAGAAGCGACCCATCCTTATACCACTGCACGTACGGCTTAGGCCGGCCTTCGACGACACACCGGAGCGTGGCGGGCTCGCTGCGCCCGGACACTGTGCTGGATGGGTGCTCTTTGATGCGAGGCGCTCGATTTTGTGCTAGGACAAAGCAAGTTACCTTTTTAAAGGGGCAGAAGCCAAAAAAGACGAATTAAGAACCTCCTCTTTTTTTGAAGTCGGTTGAAAAACAAACACGCTTACGACTTTCTCATGATGGACATCCTTAGATACTCAGTAAGAAGATCTATGAGGATACCATAAGTAGAGGGTAGTCCTCTGACTACTCGTGCCTCTGCACGTCCAAACATTTCATTTGGCAAATGCCCGTGTTTTTCAAGTAGTTAGCATTCCACGTATCAAATTGCAAGCCCATCAAATAATTTATAAAACAAATATTAGGTTTAGCTTGTGGCAGCAGTAAAAACATAGTAGGAATTACCTACCCATATTCATCTTATTCTCTAGACTAAAAATCTTGGTATTTTCAAAACACGACTTCACAAAAAAAATTGACAAAAAAATCTCAACATGCATAAAACTTGGAAGACTCGCTGAACTCAAATAAAGAATGTTGTTTTACATTTTCTAAAATATTCGTTTGTCAAAGTAAATGCCGAATGAATTCCACATGTTTGACAACGCGGTAAGCACATCGGCCTTGTGTAGGTTGCTTTAGGTTTTAATACAATGGTATTGTGTTTGAAATTGTACGGCTACATTTCGATGTGCTAATTCAACAGCTTTATGCCCAATCGCACAGCACGCGGAAGCTACACACGTAACATCATGCACATATTTTCATTTTACATCTTCATTCCAAAAGTAAAATTCCCTATCCAGCGAAGAATTATTTATTTCCTTGAAATTCTTCATTCAATGTACTAAACTAGCTTATTAGGCCTATTCCAAATTCCATCTAAATCGGACATGCAAACATTATTCATAGGTTGCGTTACTGACGTCTAACATAGACTGTTTTACTGACTGGCGATCACTAAGCTTTTAAGCGTTAGTCCTAGAGAAATAAATTCGGTAGGTTCCTTTTGATGTGTGGGTAAATATATGAAAGTATTTTCTAAAATTCAGGTGCAATGGGAAGATGGGAGTTTGTATGAAAATCTATTTTAACCCAAACATAATATTTATATTCTCCGTTATTCTGATATACCTTAGGCAAAATTACGTTAGTAAGCCTGTGCGTGTGTTGTGGTATGTTTAAAAAGATAATTTTTAATCTTGTTTTTTTCTTATTTCTACCCAAAATATAGAAATCGACTGAAAATAAGCAACTACTCTTTGTTTAAAATACCAACATTTCTACCTTGTTGTGAGCGCTATGATCCAAACACTTAGAATTAAGTGCTTACCTACCAACTACTTTATCATTATGTCTCAATATTTTATTTTGTTCTAATTGTCTGTGCTGTTTAAGTATGTATCAAATAAACAATATAGGTATATATCTAGGTAGGTAATATACTACAATTTTAATGCTTTCCTTTTTAGCTAAAACAAACGAGCTGTCAAAAGTAATGAAAAATGAAATCAGCTTAGAAGGAGAAGGGGTTCCCAATTAGAAAATTGTAGCTTAATCTTACCTCAACAACCAACTGCATTATTTATAAAAATGGGGTAATCTGCTATTGGCCTTATAATTAAAATACATGTTTTTTCTAAGATTAAAAGTTAACCAACAAACAAACAAAATATTTATTGACAAAATTATTGGAAGTATTTATAATTTTTGAAGGTATTTAACTATTTTCAACATCCAATTAAATAAGTAAACTTACTTTTACTTTAAAACTTTGTCATGTATACAGATTGTAGAACGGGTTTGATTAATTAATTTAATTTTAAACATACGCTGCCCACCGCACACGAGCGGCAATAAAAAGACAGACATGTCAAGATAATATTATTATGACTTTGACCGCTATCAGTGACAGTGACAAGTTTTATAAAGGAGAACTACCGCTTGACCGGAGGTCTGATAAAAATAAATCAAAATTATAACAATACCCCTTGCGCCGGCTTATCTCTGCGTCTATCTAAATGCAGTGGAACGGACAAATGTAAAGTTTTATTGATCTGTAACCTATATGATGCGTCTCTAATGGAGTCGAGAATTCAAAGAACGTACTTACATCTTACTTATCTTTCAAGTTTGTAAAAAGATTTGTCAAAGAATAAAACAGATACGTATAGTATGTTATACCAAAAAGCCGGGTGATTCTACAGACTAAATTTTACCAACAAGTAAACTTGAATCGTTTTTAGACCGTTTATAAGTTGGGTTTGGTAATATCACTTTTATTTTCTAGTTATGTTTTTTTCTCATACTGCCTATTTATAATAGATATCTCAATCAATATAACTTTTGAAACTATCAAGCTTTTAACATATTTTTTACTAAATCGTGATATATACCATTATTTGTGAAAAAAAATCTTAGTAAATATCCCGTTTTTTAGTAAAAATTATATCAATCAATGCTCACTAGTGATCAGCTTTACTACACTATTAGATGTCAAGTCACCACTAATGTCAAGTGGGCCTTTTTTGTTTTCAGAGGGAAAATAAAATTCTAATATGTAACTAAGCTTGTCAAGACCAGTCAGAAAATTATGAGATAACATATCGTGAAAAAACGTTCCCCTCACATGATTTTAGAAGTTGACATCTGAGAGCGTTTTCGTTCATGGCTACGTCTTCCACTGATAAGAACACACGCAAGTTGCCTATGTCTGATGTTTGTTATTATTTCGACACACGAAGATTCTGTCAAAATAAAAGGCATATTTGACGTAAGAGGGTTTTTGTTTGTATGTTACTGTTTATCTCCGATACGGCTTATCAGATTGAAATGCGGGTTTTTTTCAATTAATTTGTATAAAATAGTTCTAAGATCTAATCGCCACAAGTCACTGGGTAGCACTGTAATAGACGATAAAAAAACATGTAATAGAAGTTATATGAAATAGAAGAATATGCTTTAAAAATTAAGAAAAAATTACTTGTTACTAGTCTGAAACAGTTATAAAATTGTCACGGTGAATTTAAAAAAAAACAATGAACGCAGAACGAGAAAAAATTGTCATAGCATTGATTTGATCGTGATTCGATGTGATCTTTGAGCGTGGTCGCGGACGGTGCTCATGAGAAAAACCTCTAATCTAAACGGTAAGCGAAACGTCAGCAGGAAAACAAAAACGTACGTGGTATAGCCGTAATAATTAAAAGTTGAAGTTAAACCTGATCAATTATTTAATCACATAAAATATCTTTACAATTTTTTAATGACTGGTTCGGTCTCTAGAGTGACAACGCCTTAAATAAGTGACAGATTTTAAGATATTCGCTGTTGCTGCATCAGATAGTGACGTAACTTAAAATTTTGGTAATATAATTGTAATTTAAACAGGTGTGCGGTAGATTAGGTAATTCGATTAGCTTTACGAAGCTCATGCATAAATTCGATTCGTCCAAAATGTCAATTTGTTAACCGTCCAAAAGATCAATAACTAAAAGACGGAGTTCCAAACCACTACCAACCAGATATTTTTATTTAGTTGATTTTAACTTCTACAAAGACATCCATGTCATAGTCACTAATGTTAAGAACATTAGTGACGTTTGCAAAAAGCTTCATTAGATAGAGGCGTAGCTTAATTGTTGTTAATATGATCGATTAGATATCGACTGTTGATAATCTCTTGGTATCAAAATACCAAGTTTTACAAAACTCATAGATACTACAACACAAAACAGTTATCCAAATCTAATAGATCAACTCGATACAAACAAAATGTCAATTTGTTAACCGTCCAAAAAACCATTAGGTAAAAGATCGAATTCCAATCCACTAGCCACTAGCTATTGTAATTTTACGCTACCGTTAACGTTAATTAAGCTTCGTTCAAAAATAAAAAAGGCTTCCATTGTTCAAACGAGTAGTTACTCGTTCGGTAGGTACTAACAAACAGGCTTCGTTCAGTTTATTTTGACGTCTGAGACGTCCCTTTTTTATATCTACGTACACAGAGATAATTTTAAAACAAACCATCGACAACCGTTTTTAAGAGTTCTAATAATTTATATTTTTTTCATCTAACTATACATATTTTTATTAATTTCTTGAGGGCTTTTGTTCTTAGCAAATGACAAAGTTATGCAGCATTTAACACTAGCAACATATAGATTGGTTAAATATACCTTATATAATTTATATAACAGCGCTTCCGTGCTTTGTACAAAAGTATTAATGTTTTTTTTATTAATCCCTTTCATATGTCAAGTTGTCTGTTTTCAGCCATTCCGGACATAATCAGAGTTTCTCACAGGGACTTTTAAACTCTATGTTAGCTATAGATATGAAACGAACAATCACTTACTGTATTATAGTTAAGTTACAAAGAATTGTATTTATTCAAATTAAAACTAAAAGTAGCTTTATCTTCAATCCAAAAAACATTCAAACGTCGAACGTCAAGTAACCATACCATGAAACTACATTTTGTTAATTGGCCCCGTGCTACTTTAATTACTTGATAGAATATCAGATAAAGTGTTAGATAAGTTAAATGTAATGGAAGCCTCTTAATGAATTTCAATTGTACTTTCGTCTCGTAACGCTCTCTTAGGCACTTTGGGAAATATTATGATTTTATCTGTTGGTACACCTAGTTTACCAAAAATTGTGTTTATCGTTGAAAATTACGGCCGAAATTAACAAAACTACTTGAAACTAATCTTTTGTACCCCGTTGTAGGTAAACCTTTAACAAGCTAGATTAATAATAATAATGCTGGGCATTTTTCACACAGCATCTTCTAGACCCAAACTAAGCAAAGCTCTTATTATGGGAACTGTATGACTGACATAGGTTCTTATATACATTTTTTTTTGTAAATACATTTACATATTTATACGGGACAAATATTTACAGATACACACATTTTTTCCGCGGCGGGAACCGAACCCGCAACCTTCTGCGTCTCAGGCGGGCCTTCGCCCACTGCGCTACAGAGGTCATCACTGGCTAGTCTTTTTCGTTGTATAACTTGTTTTTTTTACCCAACTTTAAGTCAGTAACCAGCTCAAAAGTGTATTGCATTCGATGACGTAATTAAAAAAGGTACTTTTAAATAATAAAATATAAAACACTTAATATAAAACAATAATCATACATACTGTATAAAGTAGGTATTGAAAATAAAAGTAAGGCCCAATTCTCGTAAATTATTTACAACTAAATCCAATCGATTCAATTGTGACAATCTACTTTCGTTATTTCGACGTTTATCTCAATAATGACGTTACTCATTATTTTTAATAGATTAATTTTGACTTTTAAGTAATTTTGACGTTTATATATACTATACGTTATATATATATGTTTTATAAATACTTACAAACATTGTGCTTCTGGCTTAAAACAACTAATAAATAGTAATATTTACCATTAGTTCCATTCAGTCCAATAAGAAGTAAATGCACAAACACGAGAAACACGAATTGGTTCCTTCCATTTATGGTGTTATCGCACTCATTAGCACCAGCATCCACCATACTGCCACCAAATTATGCTCAATTCACACCACTATTTACATGTTTTCGATTTCACAAAAAAACAACCACACATTTATCATTCCAGTCCAATATAGTAAGCTTCGAGTCCATTCAAAATGTTATGTTCGAAATTCGAATTTCAAAAGTTGTGAACACGACATCGCGCTTGTTAGAAGTCGACGCGTTCGCGGCACGACCGTACGGGTACGGGTCTTGCTTTACACTATCGTTCCGTTCACTCCTCCCTTCCTCATCTCTGTTTACAGTGTCCCAAATGGGGAACTATGGAGCGCCTGGTCTATGTATGCTATATGAACATAAATCCATTATGGCCTATTTAGGATATTATGTCAAGTAAGCGCTGTATTTTATAGACAGTAATTTACGTAAGCGTCACACGTTAAGTGCACATTTGTGTAATCGTGGAATGTTTAAACTTTATGGGTACTAACGTGGTACTTAGGTATATTGTTTGGTTGATAAATGTTTAATATGGATATTTATGTCATATCAGCAGCGTATAAAAATCAGAATGATAATTACATACGTATGTGTATGCCGTATTCCCTATGTTAGTAATCCTCAGATTCATACTTAGTGCGTAGATCTTTGACAATAAAAAGTAAGAGGTAGTCAGAGACACGTCCAAACGTTTTATTTGGCCTATGCAAGTAGTTTTGCAAGTAGTTAGTACTCCACGTTGCAACTTATTGGAACACGAACCGATGGCAAATGCCATCGAATATTTGATTCTAGGGCATGCTGGTTTCCTCGCGATGTTTTCCTACACTGTTTACGGTATCGTTTACAAAAGTAATACCAAAGAATAAGTAGGTATTCGACCTAGACAGTCTGAATTCTGAAAAAAAGGTGTAAATCGATTTAATGAAGTATGTCAATAAGCCTTTATGCCAAAAGTGACAAAAAGTGATTTTTTAATTCTGATGTTATGCAATAATGAGTTATCAATCCATCTACGAGTATATATCTTAAAGATTGATTTCCATGTAGCTGTATGCGTTTTTGTAAGTATGTACTTTAAAAGCACAAAGAGCACTTTTATTCTCTATGAAGTCGTGACCCTTCATATAAACTTTCTACGCAGCACAAAAACCCCAAATTCCTTGATAATCTTTTATCCAAACATCCCTATAAATTTGAAAATTCGAAGACCATTCAAAACTTGAAATAAAATACAGCTTATTTTATTTCACGCATTTGTCGAGTTAGCGCATGCGCACCGGGCGGGCACGCCGACAAAGGTTCCAAGTTTGAATAAAAAATGTTCTAATTTCAAACCGGTCTCCCCCTCGCACGCGCTCCTGCGCATCCCTTCGCCCATTATTATGCTGAAGAGGTCATTCACAGTTCGCACAATACATCCCATACAAACTTCATACATAGGCGAGCCGCTAATAGGTGAGGCTCGGCCCTGATTCTTTTTAATTTTTTGTACGTAAATTATAGCTCAGGGCGCTCTGAATGACGAGTTATAACGCTTTGTGGGAGAATAATATTGGATGTTATTATGGTGAGTAAAAACTCATTACAACACTTATGGAAAAAATAGGTAAGCGAATTGGATTATTTTATTAAATCCCAGGTGTGACCCTAAGGAATCGAGATAGGAACTTTAATTGGTGACCTTATGTTTTGATGACCTTGGGGCCGTTGAGACGCAAGGTTTTATTTCCGCTGCGTGACAAATGTTTGTATGTGATTATTATAAGTGTGTTTCTAAAATACTCACTACAAATATATTTATTTTTGAATTTAGGTACATACCTAGAACCGAATGCATAAATAAGCATATCTACATTTTTTCGTCTAAAAAACTTCAAAATGGCATTTTGTACGGATTACATATCTCTTTGAAAGGCGCTCATTAGCTTTAAGCGCCAAATAAAATTTTAATAAGATTTTTATCATGAGATAAAAATCTTGCGAACACGAAAACAAAATCATACGAGCTTACAAAATGCGTGAACATTATGTAGGATAATTTGCATTTTAAAATTACGCGAAGTTAAAAAAAATCTTGAAAACCTTCAGAATGCGAAACGATTAAGTGATGTTCACTTAAGAGACTGCATAACATAATGTCTCTCTTAATTAAAGGCATCTGTTAATTGGACCGGTACAAATTTACATTTTGTACAGTATTAAGAATAAAATAATCAAATGTAAGAATTTTTATATCATGTTCATATGCAAATAAAAAGAAATCGGAGTAATAAATGATACCCTCTATACCACCATAACTAAATAAAAAATATAAAAACTTAACAAAATTTACTTTTAGTTTAGATAAGTTTTTATATTGTTTATGGGCAGTCTTATCGTCTTAAGCGTCAACCTTTTTTGGCGTTTGTTTGACTGCTTGAAGTAGGAATAACCCCTTTCAAAAAAGCAACGACAAAGTTCTGAAAGCCTTCTAAAAATAATGACAAGGAAATGGTAATTAGTTCTCTTGATAAAAGCTCTTATGAATTAAACATTGACCGTAAAAGGTCGTAATTTTGAAATATTTGTAACCACAGCAAATACTAAGCAGTAGCTTATCGTGTAACGCCTACCACATACGTGAATAAAATTGGAATTGCTACTATCATATTATGACTTTAGGCTTACATCAATGTTTTTTTTTTATTTTTTATTTATTAGGTTCGCCAACAGTTTACACATGAATACAAAATATATAAGGTATAAACTAGTAAGTCTTATGCTACATGACAAACCAATTATAAGCAAACACCACATGCAATAACGTCGTTATCTAAAAAAACTAATAACGTCGTTATCTGAGTGAAGGCATTATCATTTAGCGCGGAAGTGCTTCTTGCGGATGTTTCCATCTGGGTTGTGATCTGTAGATCGTTTGCAATGGTCTTTAGATAGGACTACGGATCATTTGTATTTTTCTAAAAAAATATAATCCTACTAATATTATAAACGCGAAAGTTTGTGAGGATGGATGTTTGTTACTCTTTCGAGCAAACACTACTGAACGGATTTTGATGAAACTTTACAAAAATCTAGCTTATAGATCAGAATAACACATAGGCTACTTTTTATCCGGGTACCACGCGGGCGAAGCCGTGGGCAGAAGCTAGTAATTTATATTATGAAGTTATACTCGTAATATCTTCCAAAGTACCTAGTTGTATTATTTTTTATGCAAATAAGTTTTTATTTTTATTGAATCAATTTCATTTTAAAATCCAAAATACGGTTTATCAATGTACCTTGCCTTATTTATAATAGATTTTTTAAAACATTATTCATTAGCTCGTTCGAAGGCTAAATTGATGAAAATTATAATATTATGTAGTAGCCTATGCCCATGGCTTCGCTCGCGTTATACCTGGATAAAAAGTAGCGTATGTGTTATTCTGATGTATAAGCTATATTACTGTAAAGTTTCATCAAAATCCCTTCAGTAGTTTTTGCATTTATAATGGTAGTAGGATTTTGTGTTGTTCTTTGGAATCTGTGAAAGCGAGTGATTTCATCGTGAACTAAAAGAAAAATTCAGATCATGTCAGAATTATAACAATGTCATCCCACACTATAAGAGCGAGTAACAAATAATAAATCTATTATTATTCATGTTTGGTATCGTGGTTAACTAACTATACATATTTGACATGAATAAATGAATAGGAAACCGAGTTTTCCACGAATAAAATATTAAATTCACAGTTTATTTTCAAACGTGTTTTTAGGAGCAATGCAAACATCTATCAATCAATCCCTACTGAATTCCTTACAGGGTTATAAAAAATACTAGTGACGAATAACAAAAATGATCTACAAGATAAGTACTTATAAGTATAAATACTTACTACTTTTAACCAGCTGCTTTTTTTCAAAATAATATATTTTTTGCATTCCACAAATTGCTGGCAGTCTTGAAATGTGCAATAAAATACTAAAATATCAGCAGATCTCATTTACTGGGAAACTATTTCTAGTTTCTAATCAAGCATAATCTGCAACAGAAACGATACTGTGCTGACACAAATACTCGAGATCTTTACACTGATACTTAGAAATACCAATGGAGAGTTCGTAGAATTTAAATGTTCTTATATTATGGTTTCTATTATTATAATATGAACTTAACTGAAATGTCAAATCACTTTTTTGAGGAGCACAATATCATACACAACATTATAGGTAGTCCTACAAATGGCTGACAGCGATCTCTTCCAGACAACCGTGCATTATAGTTATGGACATTAATATGTTATCTTACAATAAATACAATTAGAACAAAACCTGCCAAGTGTGAGCCTGGCTAACACTCTCAGGGTACTAACAAAATATAAACACATTATTGTTGCTATATAACTAAAACGAGGATTTTTCAGCTTATTTTGTTTGTTTTTTTGAGTTTTGATTTGTTGAGCTTTTTATTACTGTAACGTCCCGTTGACAACCTTTTGAGGTGGAACCCTAAAAAAGTGAAGTCGTTGTACTGTGCACCGTTTGTGTAGCTATTTATGGAGGCTTGAACGTCTTCCGGCTAATTATTATGGATCTATGGTTTTCTTATGATATTTTACACGAATTAAAAAATATTGACGACCTCTGTGGTGTAGTAAGTGAAGGCCCGCCTGAAGCGCAGAAGGTTGCGGGTTCAATTCCCGCCGCGGGACTAATGTTTGCATCTGCTAATATTTGTCTCGCGATCTGGGTGTTTTCTATGTATAATAGGAATGTACTTAAAAATGTATATAAGTAGTATATGATTCATGTAGTTCCCATAACACAAGATCTGCTTACTTGGAGCTAGATAATGTTGTGTGAAAAATGTCCAGCATTATTTATTTATTTATTTATTACGGACTTGAACATTGGAGATTTTTCATATAAGCATTAGAAGTCTCCAATTCTCGAGTCCTAAGGGATAATGGCATCAGTTTACATCAGTAAACAGATACTTTGTCAGACATTCGCCCGTCCTCGTTTAATGCAGAAATGTGGTTATCGCCACTTTCAGAAACGTTTCAGGCAACCTCATTAATGTCGCGTTTCTGTAGAAATCCCTCTTAGCAAACAGATGTCTTTCGATAAGCTTTCCTACCATGTATACTTGAATAAAATGTAGAACGAGAAATGGTGAGTCGCTAGTAAGTTTCGTGCAATGTATTTTTAATCAGTGCCTCTACTCTTGAAACTGTTGATTTAGTCTTTATGATAGCATCTAGAAGTCTGCTGCGGATATATGCCTCTCCACAAAATAGTACTAAGATGAGCGCTGTTGGACTACTGCGTTCTACCGACTTCCTCGGTTCACGAGCGAGGGGGCTTTCCTTCTAGATCGTTTCGTGGGTGCCGTTCGAGAACCTTTCTTCCCCAGCGGTTGTTACTTTTTCTAGCTATTATATAACCTGCACATTATCACATCAATATAATAATTTGTAAAAGCCATCTATGCCGATTACTTAAGCATCTACGGATTTCCTCATTTCGGATTTTATAACGTAGCGAAACTCAGAGTATAGCTCTCTCCATAGGTATTTCATGTTGACCATCTATCAAACTGTCCGAACTTAATCAAACAACTTAATCATAGCCTTTAGCTTGACGATGCTTTCATTATGACTATTTTCCAATATTATGACAATCATAATAACCAACTGTGTTTTAGCTGAAGACAGCTATTTCTGGCAGGATGCACATCACATTCCCAGGACACGCCAATTTTACCCTTACATTACTTACAATCAGGTAAGATTATGGCTAAACGAAAGTCGTCTTGAAAAAGTATATAAAAAAATATGATTATATTTTCGCGCAAGATACTGTTTATAGCCATTTTTATAATGCTTTGCCCGCTCTCTTTAAGGGTACGAACCCGGTCGTATACCAATGAATATTTCAATTTATGCTTACCTGTTCAAACGTTGAAGAAAACCATCGTTAAGAAACCGGCATGGCCGTAAATCAAAAAATCGAACGTATATGCAGCTAGTGTTTCAATAGCGATGATGGGCTTAGAAACTGTCATATGGAGTGGAATTCTAAGTATCATCCAAACACGCAGACATGTACCATTATAATGTTTAAATGTGTCTCTAACTACCCCTACTTTGTATTATACAAAACTGCGTACTGAGTATGTATCTGAGGATCTGCATCATACGTGTGTTGGTCGGGCGGTACAAGGCGAACTCCAACTCATCAATCAGTTCATTCCACAAACTTGAAAACATCACGGTGTCATGTCATTCTATCCTTGGTACTAATCTTGACCGGATATTCTCTGCTAGTTTTAAATAGAATTATCCGCTATCATTTATGTATAGTTTTAATAAAAGTTTTAAAACGGGTTTTTTTAAACCATCGGCATTGGCCTTCGTATTTTACGGTGTTTGTGTTTTGTTTATTTTCCCCCTCTTTTGCATTTTCTCACCGCAGCATTTCGCCCGCCATCGAAGCCATTGATTGATGAGCAGACGACTGCCGTTTTTACATCCAGCTTTAGCTATTTACGGGCGTATCCTCTCAACCCGTCTGTAGTGATAAATGCTGCTTGTCTCCGAGTCTTCGGATGTACGCGTCAGTTCGCTTCGCCTCACTTAGGAAAAACTTACTGGGTAAAACGGTAGTTAAGACTTCCTTGTTGGAAGATGATCGATGTGAATAATTAAGGTTTTGTATTTTTTTCGTGTTGCCTTGCTTATTGATAGTTTTGAAAAAACAGGCCCATTGTAGCTTTACAGGATAATTTTGGATGATTACTTTTTAATAACTATTTTTTTTGTTTTTATTTCTAGGTAACGTATATCTTTGCTTCTGAATGTTGACTAAAAGTAAGAAAAATCTGTTTTGGCAAAAGTTCATGGTATGATCTGAATATCTACTTTGGTTTTAACCGAATGACATACTAAGGTAGATATTATGATATTGGCATCTACTTGCCGATACCATAAATACTTTTGTCATTTTATTCAACACAAAAAAAAACAAACACACTCACAACTGTGTTCTTATGAAGTATTGGGTAGTCAGAGGCACGTCCAAACAAAACTAATATTAAACAAGTTTAATCATTATTTTGCCGATAGAGAAGATTCCACGATGGCACAGTAAATTTATACCATGATTTACATCCAACACCAGGCAAGCAATTAATCTCAGCACTAAATGATTTACATACTTGAACCAACAGCTATTAATAAATACCTAATAATTATTTATTGCTATTGTTTCAAAATCAACGACATTGTGATAATTATGATATAAATGGAGACAAATGACAAAGAAATAGTTCTTTTGATATTTCGATATATTAATTTAATAATATAACAGCTACAATATAAATTGAAACAATGAAATGTTTGGTATAAATTCTACTTACAATATTAAAATACGAAGTGTATTGGATCTTGCCCGTATTTTTGCAAAGATCATTGAGATGAAATTTTTGTTCACATTCCAGCCAGATGAAAACGACTATTCATTGGTAATTTTTTTACATAAAAACAAATATATCGACATGCAAACATCCAAATATAAAACCATATATTTTTTTTATTAAACACGGGATATTTACCATAATTTTAATAGTTGAGTTGAACATTTCCCCATTTTCAATGTTTGAATCGGAATTCAAACTTACAAATCATGACCATGATAGTTTCAAAAGTTTTACAAAAAAAAACATATGCATACATAAAAACATGAAAGAAGTCGCATTTTAAGTACATCATAAGTCATAAACCACGCTAGTAGAGACGTGCTTTTAATAGACAAACAACAACTCTACTAGGCGTACTTACTAGATAATATGCCCAGTAAGTACTCATAAATGCACTTCTGAGAATATTAGCAATGTTATGTTTTTTTTTACAATCATAACTATACAATAATTGTGTTGCAAAATTGTTTTGAAAGATGTGGGCAACTGCAGCGATACCATGGCGCCTGCGCCTACGCTTGTTTCTAAGCTAGACTAAGCATAATTTGCAACCTGCTAATAGAAACTGCTTGGTTTCTACGAGTATATTATGCAGTCTAGGTTATAGGACTTATGGAATGTGTGAAAAGCTATGAAGTAAGTTACAAATAAAGTGAGAACCTATATGTACCTTCTCTACGAATGGACCAATGGATTATGTGTATTAAGCTCAAACGGTGAAGAAAAGGATCGTAAGGAAACTGGCATGCTATAGAATCAAAAATTTAAAGGCAACAGTGTGCCAACAGTTAGTGTTCCACTAATAGGCGGTGACGTGTATTGTAACGTGGAATGCTGACTCTGTGCAAGACGTTGGCACATGCAAATAATTTTGGACATACCTCTGACTACTCACGCCTTGACATCCTCACATATCCACTGCGCACAGATCAAAGAATCCATTATATTATGGGGATTACAGTTCTGTTGTTAGTGTGTATTTGTTTGTACCTACTCTTAAATAACTCGTGCGCATAGTTATTCAGAAGATGTGAACGGACTATGCCATAGATTCGTATTATTAGTATTATTTTGATAAAAAAATACAGTTTTGGGGGGAAAAGCACGAAATCATTAATTTACGCACTATAGAATTTAAAATGAGATACACACATAAAATAGTACACCAAAATAGTATATAATAATACTATTATATTATATTAGTATATTATACCTTGGACCAACCACCACCGAGTGCGTGGGCTTATTAAAAGCCAAAGCCGCCTCTTACATTTTAAAGACCCATTTACACGGATATCCGCATGTAGAAGGATTATCGCCTCGACTTTGAATATTCGAAAACTCGCTTTTTTTGTTTTATTTTTGCTTTAATGTAAACATTCGCACTCATGCGAGAATTGACTAAAGATTACCACCATCAATAATCGCATGCATATTCTCGAGAAACCTTATGAAAATAGTTCTCAACCTATTCATATTGTAAAAACGGGAATTTTCACGTACCGCACTATCGGTGAAGGCACCGACTAAGTTTCGACTCATTCCGAGAGTCTTCATCAGGGTGAGTGATCGCGACGCTCTCCCTCCGCGTCGCGTCGTGCACTGACTTCTTGACTTCGTGCACTGAGTTCTTGACTTTAAATTAATAATTAAATTGTCGCTTTTAGTACCAAGATTCGTCATATTGAAAAAAACTTCTTATTAAAAGCTTAATTTAAGCTCAAACAATCGAATCAATTTTTTAAATTTTATTGGGTATAAAATACAATATGTGTATATTCCATAGACTGAAAAAAATCTTTGAGCCAAGCAGTTATATCTGCGTTCTGCATGCTTTCGATTCAAAACGCCTTGCCCCTTTCGAGACAGATACAAGCTCACCCAACCAACTTTTTCACTTCCCACTTTTTGCTGGTCTAATGAAAAGAAAACAAAGGTCCTCATCGCTTCTCTTCTATTTAGGCTGGCCTACACGTAGAAATCAGGTAACCGGTGCATTCGACTGTATCCTACTTTAAAATACTACTTTCATCCTACTTATAAATGCGAAAGGTATCGATGTTTAAATAATCTTCTTGCTAATATTTGTCATATCGGCCCAAATGATTTAGCCGAAATTTGAAGTAGTTTTTAGCTCAAGTAACACACGGGCAAACCCCAAATAATAGCGAGGATAGGTGCCATGAGATTTGTAAAAAAAAAGAATTTGTATAGCGCGGAACGGATAGACCTCGGTGAACGTACTCTGACCAAATCGGAGACATTCTGGAAGAAAGGTCGGTTCAAGAGTATCCAACCAGCGAGCATGAAGAATAAATAAAAAAAGTGATGAGAATGTATAACGCAAAAGCCATGGATATTACAAGTGGAAATCCGTGATCTTTGCCCACCCTTCCTAGAAACAAACTATGCCGGTTTATGTATGGATGTATAATGCTGAAACTATGCAGATGCTATCGATAATACTACCAAAACCCACCCACGCAATATTATTGCTAACTGTGCTGTAATATTATGCACGGGTTGTACCGATAAGCCGCTTTCCGCGTGAATACAGCCTTTTCGCACGAATAAAACCGTCTGGAAATACGTCGACTTGTCTGGAGCACTTTTTATGAGGCTCAAGCGCTTGCAGACGTACTAAAACTTGTTCGCAACTTTAAAGCTTTATTTTAATTTTCCTTCGCACGCAGAGTTTCCTCGAGAAAAATTAAGCACTTCGCACGTGCGCGGAATAAAGTGTGATGTTTTACGAGTCTCTACTAAATGGTGCAAAATATTGCCATCACATTGTCGAACATGCCCGAAACTTTGAAAAACAAATAAACACAATGATGGATATCCTTAACATACTCAGTGCGTAAATCTTTAAGGATACCAAGTAGAGGGTAGTTAGAGGCACGTCCAAACATTACTTTTGGCACATGCCCGCGTTTTTGCAAGTAGCATCCCACGTAACAGGTTGCAACCGTTTGGAACACTAACTGATGGCCTTCAAATTTTTGGTTCTGGGCATGCCGGTTTCTTCATGATATTTCCTTTACCTTTTGAGCACATAAATTTGTCGAGTGGAAAAATCCATTTGTGCATGACCTCCGTAGTCAGGATACTACCTACTAGGCCAATATGGCGCGACAACTGTAAAGGGGTTTTTTTTTGTCAAGAATTCAATAAGTAAGTTTGCATGAGTCAATAAGTAAGTTAGCGACTTTTTAACTAGCCACTAGTGTCCAGTTAAAATGTCGACGTGGCTAAAAAAAACATAGGTATGCTTGTTCTTTTTGCCCTGCGGTATTTGAGAATATGGCTCGTTTGCTATATAATTCGATATTGTAATTCCAATCTCTACCCTATCAAACATTTAGGAGAAGGAGCGACAAATCCATAATTAAGTATCCGGTACCGTAGGCGTATGAATGTCTTAATATGGATATTATCCATTGTATTCCGTAGTTAGAAAACAATGGGCGTTTCTTGCTAGACACATACGAGTGAAGCTATTTTATTGGCTCCAGATATGGACTTTTGTGGCCACGATTAGGGACTATCTAGCTACTAGAGCACCGATTATTGAAACTTTCTTCTCCTGGTAGCTTATAAAATATTTTATTCACAGAAATCTGCCACTAAGACTGTCCTAGCCTTTGCCAAAGCTAAGTTAGTGCATAGCTGAGATTCAAAGGGTACAAACATATGCAAAAAAATGCTTTAATTTGCAAATCGACCATCTAAAAAGTATATAAGTAGTATATCAGTCATGTAGTTCCCATAACGCAAGCTCTGCTTACTTTGGGGCTAGATGATGCTGTGAAAATGTCCAGCATTATTTATTTATTTATCTCACTTACTGTAAGCAAACATGGAAGTTTATGTCTAAATAGCTCATTGAAAATAATTATTTTAGTGAATAATAATCATTGTAAGAGTTCATTTTTCATATTCATTTGATCAGCCCTTTGAGAAGGGAAGGGCTGATCAAAAACATTAATGACTAATAGTATAGTCTATCCTGTTCAAAAATAGAGCTCATCCTACCGGCTGCGCCCTTATTATTGTTACATGTAGGGTATGGCGGAGGTATGGAAAACTGAAATTACTATCGGTTAGAAACATGCTGTGTATATTAAATAATTATAATAATGGTGGGTGATTTGTAAATAAATTTGAAAAATTACCTATAAGTAAATTTTAACATAATATAAAATCAGCCTACATATATTTCCATCGTCGATTGCAGTGAATTGTGGCAATAAAACCTATTCAAGAACCATTCATGAAGTATTGAAAAAAACCGCATAAACCATTATTGGTTTAATGGTTTATGATTTCGGAGATAAGCAGTAATAGACAAACAAACATCCTCCTATGTTAAGCGCATAAACGAGCTCCTATGGTCGTGTAGATAAAAATAATGAATACTTCACGTCCAGTAGGAGCATCATTCTAGGATCCTAGGTGATTCCTTGTGCCAGAAATGCAGCGTTGCTTTCTAGATCGGGCAATAAATCAGGACGAAAGCGGTTAGAAGAATTTGGCTGCGTTTGAATTTTAATGACACATGTGGTGATAATGGTATCCATTTTAGGTTTTTGTATAATGTGTATTATACATGTATATTGCGTATAATATTATAGTATTTTCAAGATATGTGGTAAGTACACCAATTAAACTCCTTGTTGTCTGGTAGTATCGCTACTTAGCGATAAGACCGCCCATGGTACAACATTGTCAAAGTTTGTAGTACTTAACTAAGCTGATGTGTTATTTGGTGTGCAATTAAGTATTTTCTATCTTCTATCTATCTATCTATGTAACTATGTTTTAGCGTACAAGCCATAAGCAATGTTTTTATTGATACTTACTTTTCAGATCTATGAAAAGTATAAGTATCTCTCAAATCTTTTTATTTGCCACAATCCGCTTTGTTTCCAAATAGAAACGCAGAATAGCATTTCATTTTTGAATCGCGTCGAGTTTGTTTGCAAGGCTCTTATCCCAGCAACATGAAAAACTGTTTTAAAGGGAAAGTTCCCATTGCAATATCCAAGACTAAGCCGGATTTGCAACCCACTCCAAGGCTTCTTATTGCCACATTTTTTAATTAAAACACTTTGTGGTGTGGATTTTAAAAGTTGCACAGCAAATGAATTGATAATCTTTATATTCACTTTTTAGTCAGTTTTTTATGCAAAGACTCTAATAATCTTTGCGCGATTCATTCCAGTGAGCGAGGAATGAATAAGTGTTGAATTATGTACAATTTTACTTGACTGTACATAGTTTGAACGAATTTTATCATTTGACTCTCTTGGGTTTGACGTAGACTAAACATGATTCACACATTCTAATTAATCTGATTTTTAACTAATAAAAAAATTACATTTATTAACAGTAGTAATACAAATTCCCAAGAAAGTACACTAATTGTATATACTTAAATATACAAATGAAACGGTTTATCCATTTTATAGTCTTTGCACACGATGAGAAACAATCATTGCCTATTTTTCTACAGAAAAAAGGCGGGACTTTATATCTCTTCAATCCAGATTCGAAAAAACTTTTTGCGTACGGTAGATTCGTTCCATTCATCACTCAATGTCTCTCCAATTTAATCTAGCAATGTAGGACAATTCAGATAAAATTGTACAAGTAAGAAGTTCAGCTACTGCTATTAATCACAGAGCATTAGTCTCTGCGTCCTGAAATTTGCAAGCAAAAAGATTTTTTGTAAAAAAATCTTCAACCACAGTGATATACTTTTTTGAGTCTACATAAGTTATATTAAGTTTTGTTACGTAAATAATTGGATAACATAACAAAGAGCCCATTTGGATTTAAGTCACAAGTAAAGTTTTTTTTTCCTAATACCTACATAAAACCAGGAAAAAGGATCTTTTCCTGTTGTCAGATGGTTAAGTTCCCACGAAATACCACAAACCATTTTCTATCTTTTATTCGAAGGATTTTTATTGATAAGTAATCCTCTTGCGTAACACTAAGAAATATTCTTTTATTTGTAGACCTTTCAATATCTCATGTTTCAAAACCCGCAAGTAAAAGTCCACCAACTTTACTAGCAACTATTTTTTGTAAGTAATTAAATCATTCTTACCAAACCTCGGTATTTCAAGGATTAAATAACTGGGTGATATAGCCGGTGCACAATGAGCTTCCATTGGAGATATAAACGTAACGAAAATAGCTTAGTCTGGAAAACGTGGGTTAATGAATCTATAATGTAATAGCCCGGTCAACAGAGGCGGTGGCGGTGGCTATGGTAATCCAAAGGTTGTCAAGTGGTTATCAAAGTTTGCGTAAATTTGTGGTCGCCATGACCTTTTATGTATGCTAAAAAATATAAAAGTGTCAAAATACTGTGTTCCCCACTATCCTACTCCTCCTCCTCCTCACGCTAAAACTACTGAACGGCTTTTAATGAAACTTTACAGTAATATAGCTTATAAATCAGAATAACACATAGGCTATATTTTGAGATTAGAAGCTAGTATCTTATAATCTCAATTTATCGAAGGACGGAGAAGATACATCAGTCGAAGAAGTCTACTTTTTGATACAAAATTGTGACTTGTCAGTTTAAAATGAACAGTCTCGCGAGTAACAAAAAATATTAACAAATTTTTCCCGCCTACCGAATCCAACTCAATTTCTTGCAACTTGCAAAAATTACTTACTTCGTTCGAAGGCAGACAATATGAAAAGATAAAAATTAAATTTAAAAAGTTGAACTGAACGAACATCGTAAAGATCAAAAATGGATCGCAAAGACTCCGCTCCAACTTAAACAGACTCGATATCTTCGCTTCAAATCTGGCTTCCTCCAACTTTATTAAGTAGGAAAATAAGAATTTCTAGCACGTACTGCGAAAGTTGGGACAAGTAACAAATGAGACGTAGAAAAATCGACGGAATATGTGAGCTGAGTTGATTTTCCCCGAGAGGTTTCGTTGCTTTCAGGGCGGCTAACATGTGTATGGATTAATGATTCCTCAATAAATCCTGGGGTTAAAATTACATTGAATTTCCTTGCTGTTCACTAGTAAAAGTTTGCAATACCTACTCTGATACAAATTTTATTTTTTCATCATTATACAGAGGCGTACATTAGTACGAGTACATTTTTAGTGACCACGCGAGACAGCCACGATGAGTTGAAATCGTTTACTATTTACGTGAAATACTTTGTGGTAGTGTATAAAGTGAACAGAAGGTCCATTTATTTCAACTAACTCTACTTGTACGGTTCTAACTGGGAGCGTACAGTCATCATTATCATCATGGCCTGTTAAAGTCAACTGCTGGGCATAGGCCTTTGAAGATCATCCATAGATTTCCCCTAACCTTTAAGATTGATCGGTCCATTGGGTGCGGGAATAGGAAGGCCCTGCAAAGTACTTTCTTAGGAACTCACAAGGTGCTCTCCTTGTGGGAAGTACTGTACCATACAAATTATATTACCATACAGTAATATTCGCATTGCTTTGTTCGGGCTTGATGTTATGGGTACCGGTGAAATTACAGGTATATCAGACTACACCATTATGTCTCATGGTAACGCGCGAGTCATACCTCTGGTATGGCAAGCGTCCATAGGTTACGGTAACCGCTTACCAACAAGTGGGCCGTATACTTATTTCCACTTTAGTTGCATAAAAAAACATCAATTGCTTCTTTTTTTTTAACATTTTCACAGAGCATCATCTAGCCCCAAAGTAAGCAGAGCTTGTGTTATGGGAACTACATGACTGATATACTACTTGTATACATTTTTTTTTTAAATACATACATATTATACATAGAAAACACCCAGACCTGAGACAAATTTGTATTTGTAGATAATACAAACATTTGTCCCGCGGCGGGAATTGAGCCCGTAACCTTCTGCGTCTCAGGCGGACCTTCGCCCACTGCGCCACAGAAAATGCCTTCTCCAATGTCTATCAGTTGGTTTTTAGAGTAATCAAATTCCATTCCAGTCGATCCTACTTCCTTTTTTCTGTTCTAGTTTTCCGTTATTTCCTAACTTATTTAATAATGTACTGAAGAATTAATAAGTAAGTATTCAGTAGATATTTTCATCAAACTGTGCTATGAAAATAGCGAGGACGGTCGCACAATACATCAACTAGATAAATCTAATTAATAGCTCTCTAATACACCTTCAGGCTGTATCAATTTACTGGTAGCTATAGAACTCGGAGCCTGCAATCATCCCTCAGGCTCCAAGTACAGTGCACAGTAAAAGTGTTGGTACATAGATAATGACTATTGATACTATCATGGTTTTGATATAGATTACCCATTGTAACTTTAATTTAATATTTTATTATTGGTTACACGAGGTGTACAATAAATTATTTCTATTCATTCATTTATTTCTATTTATTGGTATCTAGGTAGGCACTTGTAGATGCTGATCTCGACGACACAGGGAATCTTAGTGGGGTCAGGATTGCGTATGTGACTATTGGGTTTTTATTTTCTTATTTACACTTTTGTTGTTGTCTGTACTTACAGTACTCTAGAGATTTTAATTCAAATTTTATCTTCGAGTGGCAGTGTAATCCTGTTGATGGTATTGATGATAAAAGGGTTAAAATAATGTTAAAGTCGTTCTTATAATTAGTAAAATAAGTAAGATAAAGAACAAGGCTTTCTACCTCTATATTTATAATTTCCTAAAATATCAACCTCGGTGGGACTTGAACCCGCGACCTTGTTGGTGCTCCTTGTTGGTGATGATCGACCTCTCCTACTTTGTGCGTAGTTGGGTTCTATAACAACTTAAACACTAGATCGTTTCCAGCCTGGTCGTAATTCTTGGGATGATTCTTCTCAAGCCTCAGTGCTTTGATATTTTTCGTAAGGCCTTTTATATTTTTAATCTTTAAGTTCAAAATCCTACTATCGTTCCTACTAATATTATAAACGTGAAAGTTTGTGAGGATGGATGTTTGTTACTCTTTCACGCAAAAACTACTGAACGGATTTTAATGAAACTTTACAGTAAAATAGCTTATAAGTCAAAATAACACATAGGCTATTTTTATCCGGGTACCACGTAGGCGAAGCCACGGGCAGAAACTTTTTTTACCACAATAATACTTGAGCTACGTTGTCAGATATAATATTTATCACAGATAGATACTTACTCGTACACGGGATTTGAAAATTATGCTTTCTTCCCTCAAATTGAAATCAACCTACTAGCAAAGCGCTGATACCAGTTTACGACACCAAAATTTACATACAAGGCGCAAAATCACTACGTTTATGAATGACGAGACGAGAACCACTTTAATATATTTTTATGAAAGGCATTTTGGCGCGAAACGTGAATGATTAATGGTGGTCCTTCCGAGATCCGCTCAAGCTTCGGGAAGTTTCTGGAAAAATATACTTTTTTTTATTAATTAAGCCGTCTACGTTACACGAAACTCCGTAATTCTGGACTGTACTGTGAAATTGTTTAATTAACTCTGCTAGGGTAAAATTTTATTTCTAACCCTCAGACAAAGAGGAATAAAATTGAAATATGCCTTTCACTCTCTGGCAGTTTTCATTCTTAGACGAATCAACTTGGTGTTCAGTTTTTTTTAACTTACGACGCAAAGAGTAGTTTATTGGGATAACATGTTGTTTTTTTGTAATTATTTAACTGTGTCTTCTAGTTCTTTCTTGCTGTTGAAATTCAAGGATGGTTTAAAATGTTAAAATAAACTTGTTATTCTTTTCTACGAAAATACTATTAGTAACTCTAGAAATATATGTACTATGGATAAGTAAATGGCATCCACTATAGCCAGTGTTTATCCGGCGTCGTAATTCAAAATCCAATTTGTGTTAGATTGTATTTCAGTGGGAAATAAATCGGATATACCATTTGTTATAAGCGATGCGTTTTCACGATTTATGATGCGAATGGTTCGTATTGAATTTTGGTTTGTATTTTTAAGGATGTATGAGAGAGCTTTTGTTAGATTACTGTACGGTGAATCAATATAATGGCTACTGGTATCAAATTCTAAAACATTGTTTGTAGGTATTCTGAAACACTTTGTGTGATCGTAGTATTTTATGGGCAACAAAACAAGAACCTATGTTAGAAAAATGTTAGAGTGGAAAAACCTGAAGAATTGGAACTTCATTTCTCAAGAGACACCAACTACGAATCATCATAATACCTCTTATAAGTTGTCCGGTTCATGGTCACCTTTTAAGAACTGTTATATCCCAAGGGTTTTCGATTTTATGAGCTAAAATGCCAAAATTGTAACTATAGACAAGGGCATGTGTTACTTGCACACTTCGTCATATCATCAGCCCACATAAGTCCACTGCTGGACATAGGCTTCAACCTGCCACATTCTGCCCACCACCCTTCTTAAGTCATCGCTCCACCTAGTCGGGGCGCCCCACACTATGTTTGCTAAGACACTGTCTCCACTCAAGAACTCATTTACCCCAACGGTTTTCAGTTCTTTGGCATAAAAGAACAGCCCACTGCCACTTCAGCTGGCTTCACTTGCACACTTATTGGCTTGTTATTTAATTATTTTGAGACATAGATATGGTAAGTTGAAAGCAATTGTGCCTACCAATCTCAGGAGAAATTATATGTAAAAAAAATATGCAAGATTTGAAAAATAATTAAGAATTTTTGCAACCTCAAAAAAAATGTTTATAAAATTAAAAGCATGGGTGCCTGCTGTCCTGAGTCGATATAAAAAAATATGCAAAGATCTGTTTTTGATAACTATAACTTAGCTATAACGAATCATTTAATAAGCTATTTATCAAGAATCTCATTCCGCATAATCGTTTTGCATATCTAAAACTAAACTGCAGTCCAGCTGCCGTTTTACGGCAAAATCTCATAAATTATAGCCCCGGGCTGAAACCTCATCTCGTGTTACGTATCTTTAAAAAAAATAACAAGTTAATGGATCCACTTCAATATTTTAAATACATTATATGCCTGTGTTATGGCGACCACGAAACGAACGATCGTTAGTCGTGGTACTCTTTGGAGAAGCCCTATTTCCAGCTGTAGACTTATTACCGGCTCTTGATGATCAAATTAAAATATATTTATTTGAGTCAGAAAAATAAACTCTAAAAGAACGGTAATATCCGCGGAAGTTTGGGAAACTGTCTCGCAAATATTAGCGCCGTCCTCCGAAAAGAACCGAACAAAAAAGGACCAATAGGATTAAAAGTACCTTAATTATAAGCCACTGAAGACATTTCTTCATGATGAAAAAAAATCTTACTCTACAAAATATGTACATATACCGTCGAACTAAAGTTTAATCTGAAGTACATTTAGCGTTGTTCTAAAGTTTACATTGTTTTCCATAATTTGTAATATATACGGATATTGTTCCAATTTATACAAGACTATTGTGCAGATTCCTCCAAAATATTGCGCGTGCTTTTACAGATTGATCGTGGAAATAGGGTTGGAAATAGCAGCTAGTTATAATAACGTGCGGAAGCGTGTCGGGTCGAGAGGAAATGGACATTCTTTCCCGCAATTCTTTGGCGTTTCGAATTTCCAGCAATTTGTTTATGTTATACTGAAATTGTGTAACACGGTAATAGGTGTTTGGGTAAAATTCGATTTATTTTCCAATTTTGTCTGCAACATAAACACGCTGCCAGATTTTTTTTACCAAAAATTTGAATGTATGTGCCATGCCATCGGATGTGTTCCAATAAGCGGCGATGGGCTTACAAATTGTCATATGAAATGATAACTACTTTGCAAAACATGGGCATATCATTATGTGCCAAATATGATCTATAGACGTGCCTCTGATTATGCCCTTCTTGGTAACGTCACGGATCTACGTAATGAGTATAGATCTGAAGATGACAACGGGTATTACAGTCGTAAGCGTGTTTGTTTTTGGTTTGTTTTGTAGGTATATATAATTTACATAGTGCACCGGTGATACTAATATATCACCAAGAAAATTAGCAACTTTTTGAGCTCTATCAAGTATTCTAGGAGTTTACGGTGTGGTACGGTGTTTGCATCCCTACCGTAAACTCATATAGGATAATTTTTTTGTTTCCAATTTCTTTAAAAATTTCAGGCTTGAATCAATCTCCTATTATAGGTACGAACCGCCTTACTTTTTCCATAGGGTTTGGTAAAATTTGAGGCTCATAAAACCCTGTACCGGCCAGATGTCCCACAAAAAGCCCGCTTACTTTCAAATCAAAATATTCCACCATAAAAAGTCTAGACACTAAAAAGTCGCAATCGACATCGCAACTGTCTCCGGTCGATAGAACCTTGTAATAGCCGATTTGCTTCGAAAAAAGGCACTAGAGAGTAAAAAAAGTAGGTAGAGGAAGTCGATAAGCCCACTGTGAGCCCTCGTTATCTGGGGTCATAAATTACCCCGACACCCTCTAGGGGGCAGGTAGGAGACTCCCGACCCGTGCCTGGGTACCGGGAAATGAAGTGACTACGTGATCCAATCGCGATTTAAGGTGCATTCGATTTGTAAGTTTTGTAACTCACGCTACATTCGTCCTCAGGCAGTAAGCGAACATCTGTTTGTTTTATGATAGGTAATATTCCTTTTCTGATGATCAAATTTTGAATTTAATTATTATAAGTTTAACGGGTCTTTATCGCGTTAATTGCAACAGCCGTGGTCACGGGATGACATCCCGTGACCACGGCTGTTGCAACACAGTTGAAACGTCGGGAAAATAATTTTACCGTTAAACTTTTAATAATTATGTTATCTAATCGCGAAAGTTTGAAAAATAATTTTGAATTGGCTGAAGGCATAATCATGATCTCACGCCATTGTTATTATTGCAAATAATAATACTGTCAAGAGGTTGTATTTTAGTTTACACAGGATGTATCAGAATATTCAGAAATACTATCGATATTATTGAAGTAAATCTATTTTTTAAAGTATTTAGAACAACAAACAATTACACTTATATTATATTACGCTTAAAAATTTTATCAACATAGTTCTTAAAGTATAATAATTAGCATAAGAAATTTAGCGGCGATTAAAAAAAACATGCATGATTAAGAAAACACACTTAGACTCGAGTTCACCAACACAATAACGGGCGGTTAGGTAGAAATCAAAGCTTTTTGGCAAATGTTTTCATAGGAGTTCGTCATAATAATCAATGGTTAGACTTGACCGTCCGTTTATTTTGTTGGTGAACTCAAGCGTAACAAGTTAGGTACCCATTATAGGTCTGACAAATCCGCCATAATCAAGTCGTTTACACTTTTTCTGATCGAGCCGGGTAAGGTTGCGAATAATTCAATGCTTGTGAGATGATGATTAAATAGTTTCATTATTATGTGAAAGGGTGCGCGCTCACCAGCGTTCGTTTAACGAGGTGTAGTTATGTTTTCCTTAAAAATAAAGCTATTATTGGAAATTGGTTTCTTGACTTTACGAAAATAATTTAAAACTCCCTTAAATCAGCTGCTTATTGATATTTCTGGCTGCACTAAATCTTATTTTAAATGAACAATAAGTATGTTTTACATCGGGTACCTTAGGTACCTTATACAACTATTTTATTAAACTTTTACTTAAATCAACAGATTTTTACCACCATCAGTTGATTATATTTCTTACTAAAATAGCGGAATTGCTAAAAGTCATTAAACAAAAGTGGTGACCTATGTGTAGAATAATACTACCTAAGTGTGGGTGTAGAAAATGAGTAAGTACCATCCTTTCAGGATAGTACTTACTCATATTCTGGAACACCCTTTGTTCAAACCAAACTAGCTTCTACGGACATACATTTTTACGATAGAAAATTTTACCGTTTTATTTTGAACTTTCAAAGCCAACTTCGTACTAGATCTAAAACAATGCGGAAATGGGTTTACGATTAAAGTTGGGCAATAAATCTTCTCAGTTCCGACACGTTCCGACGTCCATGCGCAACCACATTTTGACAGCCTAATACGTATTGATACAATATAAGTCCTATATTCCTTGTAAAGTTTTTCTAACTTACTTATGCCTATAGTAACAGGACATGTATTTGAGTAGCAGTAGGTTTTGATAGTTGTATGATGTATATTGGTTTTGTATGATATTTGACAAATATCTGCAGGTGACGGGTCCCAACGGATGCGTTTGGCATATTGTTTTGATAGCGGTTTAGGGCATAATGTACAGTATGCGGGTATCATAAACTTGAAACAATATTGAAGTACTCTTGGATCAGTCGTATAGATTTTACGGGCACCTACAGCTGCAGTAAGCACAACTCACTCGGCAATCTCCATTTTTCTTCGGTAATCCTAACCTATCCTATTATAAGTGTAAAAAGTATGGATGTTTATTTCTAATAATCAATGTAACGGCAGAACCGATTTGGAAGAAGTTAGGAACCAATATTATTCATAGCACATAGGCTATTTTTTTTAAATAAAAACACGCGAGTAAAGCTATTGAAGGAGGCTAGTCATGGATACAATCATAAGAAAAACTTTTTTTTTATGCAACCGCTTTTAATGATGCCCCCGTGTTTGACACTTGAACAGGTGGACTGGAGAAGGTAGTGATAATGATGAAAATTACACAATTATAGTAAACTGTAGAAAAATTCATAAGTACAAAACTTTAGAAAAGCTACTTTAGATATTTCCATTACAGAATTTTAACATTTCTGCCCGAGAAGGATGAGCATTACCAAGCCAATTACGAAAGCGAGGAAATGAATTTCCCCTTCGCCTTCTTTTCCCGTCCGTTCCATTCCGCGATATCATTTATTTTTATATGTGTAATAAGCTATGACAATCGTCTGGCATCGACCCTGCTTTTCAGAGATTACTCACTAATTAAGGTAAGTACGCAATGATCTTTAATTCATCCTGAGAGAGCAGTGTTCATTCGATTTTTTGTTGCAATAAATATAAATCGTCTATTGGCAGCTTAAAAATGCAAAGTTAATCAACTTTTCTAAAATCAATCTGCAGAAACGAAGATTACAAGCGACAATTTTACTATAAAATAATATCATAAAGAAAATGTAATGGTACATGCAAACATCATAAAACTGGTAAAATAAGATTCTGCAATTCGGATGTAAAAATGTTTGGTCTGCATATTTTCCCTACTCCTCCTTTACCCTATTTTTATGAATCGCGCTTGTCAGCAGAATTTTGACTCGATTGAACTGTGAGGTATGTCGGAATTGTGAAACTCCTTTAATTTTACTGTAGTCGACCAAACTACAGCTTACTAAGAGTAATCCCTAAAGCAAATAGAATATTAACTAAACAGTTTAGTATCAGCAAGGATAATGAATTCAAGGTAGTCAGGTAGTCCCAAGTTTATGGACGGTCCACTTACTTAGACGCGGTCCCTCCAATTACGTGGCCTATAATATATGGCCCGTAAACCATACTTATCACAACGTACACAAGAGAAACTTGCTTCATAAAATCTATATCGTTATTAGAAAACAGCTTGTTCTGTGCGGTTGTTTGTCAAAACTTTTGTTGAGGTTAAAAGTTGGAGTAACTTTCCGTATTGGTGCACAATAAACTACTTAGAACGTGAAAAGTGTTTATAAATTTTACAATCCTTTTTCACGTGTTCATCTCAAGATTTTAAATAGCTTAAGTAAAACCAGATGTCTTCGTTAGTAGGACCGTAAAGTTCCATTATAAAGACCTATCTGCTTCTAATTTATGGCAGGCTGAGTCCACAAGGCCCCACCCGCCACTAATCCATACTTATTAGGGATAATGGAGAACCAATGAACAACTTTTCGTCCTTTATCTAGAGCTATAAAACAGCATACTCGTATCTTTGGTTGCCGGTAGCCTAAGGTGTTCAAAGTACAATTTAATAGGAGTTTTATTATAACTGGAGTAATTATTTTATTGAACCTACGTAAAGATAATGTTAGAAAACGTTTAAGTTACGCTTGTTGAATTTTATCGTGCTTAAAGTTGAACTACTTTTCCGTTGATTGTGTGACTTACGAATATCTTTGCTTTAATTTATCACTGAAACGGTGCTTTCGACTAAAGGTAGCTTCCCACGGTCCGTGAGTTTACGGATCATACCACGCTTCCTAGTTGTGTATCTTTAGGAATTCAAAGATTTCAAGCTTTAATTTAGTAACCAGAATGTTAAGAGAAAGAGAACGAATTTGTTCAAGACAACATGCAGATATACCAAGACCAAGCCTCTGTTTGCGCTTCTAAACTGAGATAGTAACATACTCCACGTAAGGTACCTTTGAATTGCTGGCTTCGCTGCCTGGTTCCAAAACCTACGGAAACTTCCGAACTTAGTGTTATTTGGCCGACACTTCTGGTATCGAACCCATACCATAATCAAAATAACAAAAAGAGTATTTTTGGCTATATCTAAATTAAAAAATTGCGCTTATGCAAGACGACCGCGGCGCCGCCATTCGGTTTTCAAAAAATATTTACTTCAAAAAGTTCACCTTACTTTCTGCAGTCACAGTCCAGCCCCCGTGATTGACCGATTTCACTCGTTGGTAGCGGTGGAGATCCTTCAATCTACCTACGGTATTGCAGAAGGCCGCCAACAAACCGAATTTCTGCAGTGGATCCGACGCACCGCTACGGACGCGTCTGCGTTCGCGTCCGCGTACTACCCACGGTGCGCCCCGGCCGGTGCAAACTCGTGAGAAGCCACCTTTAAGAAGTCGCAAGTTTTGTTGACTTTATAAGTTCTTTCTACGTTTCAGTGTTTTCTTAAAAAGGGTACATTAATTTTTGAACTTCCCCAATTAGTCCTATTGGGACTAGGGGGTCCTATAGGGACTATATTTTTAGATGTAGACACCTAAAGATAGATAGATATATAAACTTTTTATTGCAAACCAAAGAAAAAACACATGAGTTCATAAACAAATAAGGTACAATTGACGGTCTTATCGCTAAAAGCTATCTCTTCCAGACAACTTTTTGAAAATAATCTTTGTCATATTTTGTAGATTCGTGGCGTATAAAAATATTGTTTTTTTTAGAGTTTTGATCCGCGCTTTGAGCTTTATAGGTTATCTGATGTAAGTTATACAATACATCTGATAGCCTTTAATTCTAAACTAAATTATAAACTGTGAATGTATTCGAGGAGAGCATTACCATTAGGTACCTATGTATAGTTGTTTATGAATATTCCATTACGTGTGTAACGATAAGTGACAAGCTCTCAGACTACATTGCTTCGCTATTATGAATACTGGTCTCTGGGGTAGGGTGATCTGATACACATAATTATCCTGAGGGTAGAAGCTGAAACAAATTGTTACTAAAAAATGGACTTAATGAATGGTTAGACTAAATGACCTTTTGCAATACATATTGTAGAAACTCTGTATAGTTGCATTAACGAAACAATTGCCATTTTATTTTTGAACTAGCTGCGCCCCGCGGTTTCACCCGCGTAAGTTTAGATTTTATACTCGTGATAACTTCGAAATTAAAGTTCCGATTCGAATGAATTAAAAAGTATTTTACTGCTATATAAATACCCTTGTTGATAGAACTTTTTATTTGAATAAGAATTAACACTACGATACGAATGTAACCAACTTTTGTTTCTACTGGCGATCTAATTAAATTTTATAACACAATAGCTGCCATTGTGACTTAACTATGATAGTTAGATATATTCGCTCGAGGACTTTTTTGTAGGTAATAATGAGTACTTTAATCATATAGTACATAATGTTTATGGTACAAACTTATTCGGTACAAGCAAACAGACGAAAAAATATTTCCTCTTTATAATATTATTAGTATATTAGTATAGATACAAAGATCTCCCCTAAATCCTGCAATACCGTGCAGTTACTATTAAAGCATCAAGGATGATACACCTACGTGTCCTAGGTCTGACCTGAAGTCGTCGTCCATCTGCAGGCACCCAATTTGTCACGTCTTTTGCCCATCTGCCCTCGTTCGTTCGGCTGATATGGCCCGCCCAGGTCCATTTTAGTGGTATCTCCAACGTCTGCAGTTCCAGTCTTCGCACGTAGCGCTGCATAATATTGCGGATCCGGTCGATCTTTCCTAGTTTCAGAGCTAAATTATGTTTAAACTCTAGAATTTATTCTGATTGTTTGTTTCAATACGCATCAAGAACGCTGACTTAAATTATTAAACATAAGTAATAATAACTAATGCAATAAAAAATGACTGTATTGACTGAAACTTGATTTAAAAGATAAATGCACGTATTTTTCCAGACCAACCCATGATTGTAGACAGTGGGAGGTTCATTAAATCATCATCTTCAACAGTCTGTAAAGTTTACAGCTAGACTTGGCCTCCGCCAAGACGTCATCGGTCTATCGTGTAAAGGGCCTTTCCTGCACTACGTCGACAGGTTCGTGCTGGCTATGTGAGAATCTTCCTTCTCCAGTGATTTTCAGTTCTACAAGCTTTATTATCAACTTGCTGATTGTATTTTTAATTGAGTATTTTGTCGATAAAACTTGTTTTCCAGTTTGTGGTTTTGCGCAACGTTTATGAGACCAAGGGTTAGTATTTATGATTGTTTACGTTATGTCAAGCCCGGGGGCACAATTTCGCTGAGTTATAGCTGGTCACCCCTGGCCGGCGCGAGCAGGTGGAGCTTTGGAAGGTCTCAATTTATCGCTAATTTTATTTGTTTTGCCGTTGTAAATTTTATTGTTTTTTGGCTATTTATTTGTGGCTTGAATTCAAGAAATAAAATGATTCCACATATATGTACAAAAAAGTTTACGATCATTTTGAAAAGTTGTAGTATTTACCTTTCCTTTAAATTGCTTTTCCATAAGAAATAATTTATATCCATGAAAAACATAAAAACAATTTAAATGAGATGTTTTATTTTTATTTTAAATGGTGTATTTATATTTTTTTATAATATTTCAAAAATTCAAAAAATGGGTGTATTTTTCAAACTGATCTCAAAACTTTTTTGATGTTATGTTTCATTGTACTAAGGTATTTTTTGATGTAAGTATATGCCACATATTATTATAATGTTTGGTTGGACTACGCAGGCAGGCCCCTCCCGCCCCGATGGGCATTTTAAAGGCTGCGGTAAGTCAGAAGATAGCACAAGAGTGATCAGCTTCATTGCACTTTTTGGGGGAGCCCTAATATGTGCAGTAATGGACTTCTATATGTTGTTAATGATGATTATGATGAATGTTTAGACTTGCCCCTGACTATCCTTAACTTAATATGTAATCTCCATGGCGAGCAAAGATTATTTTTTCTTATTTTATTTTCAGATTAAGTGATTCATGTAAAATAATATTTTCTATTTCACATTCTACTTTTATTGAAATCTAGACTCTGCCCACGGCTTCGCCTACGTAGTTAAAAGTAGGCTATATTTGATTATATCTCACAAATATATGTCACAAATACATCTTCCATTCAAATTGGGTCAGTTAATATCAAAACTTTTGCGATTTGTAGGATGTTTGTAGATATCCTACTAATATAATAAATGCGAAAGTCAGAGTGTGTGTGAATGTTCGTTACCACGTATCTCCGTAACTACTAAACCGATGAAATTGATGAAATTTGGAATGTAGATAGTTTAGGATCTAGAATAACACATAGGTTAATCTAATTATCGAAAATCGACCCCTAAGGGGTTTAAATAGGGCGGTAAAGTTTCTATAAAAAAAAATGTTTGATTCGCTTAAAACTCTGTACAAATAAACTTTAAAGTAAACAATGAAACACGTATTTTTTATTTTTTCAAAACTAGCCTTTGGGGTTGTGCGATTGAGTTCTAAACTTTGTATAATTGTAATCCTTGGTTCGATTCATTCAAAAGTTGGTGGACATAGTTTGAAGCCTGGAGACGATCATATGCTACTTTTATTAACATACCACGCGGGCGAAGCCGCGGATAACAACTAGTCATTTATATTTTAAGATTCCTATGTTATCACAGCTTAATTTTTTTTTTTTTAATCATTTTTTTTATGAGTTACCTTCCTACCATGAGGCGAGATCTAAGCTATTTGTCAAAGTTATTGCCTGCCTGCTGACGTAATAATAAAGGAAAGGTATTACCATTAATGCTAAGTTTCTGCTGACAAAGGAAAATAGGATCCGTTGCGATCGCAGGGATTTGGGTCAATCAATTCGTTTTTATTTGCGAAAATAGACTGAGCGGGATATTTTGCAAGGAGCAGCAAAATAGTAAGGATTGCCAGAATAGCTAGAAAGAATACAAAGTAAAGATTTCAAAGAAGACTTTTAGTGTTATCCAGCTAATGTGAAGCTCTATTGTGTGTGCGAAAATAAAATGCTTGTTTCATTTTGAAGCTTCAACTTTCAGGAAAAGTTGAAAATATATGTTTGTTCCATACAACCATACTCACTTTGATCTAGAAAACTGTCAGCTAAGTTAACTGGGTAACTATCACAAAAGACCATAGAGTGGCAAGCTAATGGTAACAGACAAACATTATCTTATGGCAAACGCATATACTGGCTTCAGTCGTCGCGGGAAAAAGTGATAATGCAGTATCTGCTCGCCACCTCCACATCATCGCCATAGCCACCACTCCATTTGCGCGACCCTTAAGTTACCTATTATCACATTTAGTTTAATGCTAGTTCACAATTATTATCACAGATTGTGGCAGATGGGATACGTGACGATAAAAAAAATCGGTTCAGATCAGGTCTGAAACTAAATAGTTACAACATGTAGATTATTCTCCGAATATATCCTCAAAAAATCATACAAAACGTCAATAGAATCCATACATATGTATCGTGAGCATCGTTTTGAATACAACATCTTAAGCACTTCCTAAAGCATGTCATATAAACAAGCGTGATGTTTATAGAGGGTGTTATTACCCCCGACGTTTGCGAGGATTATTACAAGTCTAGTAATAAAAGGGGGGACTTAACGACACCTGCTAAATATTAAAGGGGCGAGTGCGCGGAAGAGAATAAACCTGACTGTTATGTTTGCCATAGAACGTGACCGGAGCGTTATGAATTTCTTAGTCTTTGATTTTCTGAAAAACGGCAGCCGTCATATGAAGGCCGCAATTCGATCAGATTGTGATCAATTGCACCAAAATAATTATATTCCTTTAAAAATATTTAAATTCCTACTATTATTATATTACCACGCGGGCAAAGCAGTGGGCAAAAGCTAGTATAATATAAAGAAATATATGTGTTTTTATTAAAAAATAAAATTGTCATATAAATCCCTGTCTAAAGGTTATTTTAGGTATTTCGAAGGTTAACGCAACCTCCTTCCTATATCCTTGCATTTTAAAGACCCCTTATAAACTATACAAATAGTTAATTCGTTGTTATATAATATGTTTTTGTGATTACTAACTTACACTTGCAGTTGGATTATTAACCGTGACATATATCGATGTAAAAGCGAACAATTTTCAACTAAAAAGTTAAGTTTGTCTTTCAATCCGACTTATATTTTCGTTAGAGCAATGTTTGGTGCTTTACAAACTTGCAGGGAAGCCTCGGTGTGCGAGTCAGACTCGCACTTGTCCGGTTTTTTATTTACACCTAGGGCCTGTAAGCGTATTTGTATTTATGCCTTCAGTTTTCGGGAGTCTAGTCTTATTACACTATAAATTATGGTCGCCATAAAATGGTCACCGCTCTTCTGGGAATTATTATGCATTTGTCTCTTCTACAGAGCTAGCTTATGGATAAAATAAAAAAGTTTGTTTTGCATTGCCAATATTCGAATGTAATTATTTTTTCAATATTATTTAATTTTTGTAATTAAAAAAACGAATTTTGAAGGTACTAAGAATGATAGGCAGGTTTTTTAACGTTTTTTTTAGATACTGTATTATTTTATGAAAACATTGTTTTGTACGTTTTTTTAACTTGATAGCTTAGCCTCTGCCTAAGGCTTCGCTCGCGTAGCCTTACCCACTTCACAACGAAGTTGCTTAAGTGATATTCTAGATTGCGAAATAGACATGTTTCAACTTTAATCCAAAACAGTCGTTACGAAAATTATGAGCAACAAATATCCAAATAACAAAATATAAAAATTTCAAAATGTTCATCTGTTTTTTTTTTTGCTTTTCGATCCTATTAACATATTTTGCGAAGCGAACTAAGATCAGTAAAACTTGGTTAATCTGGCGTCTGTACATAATATGTTCGTTTGTCGAATGATAACTGCCGAATGGTTTATTAAATCTTGATTAAACGTAGTAGGTTGGTAGCTTGGTAGATTATACTAATATAATTTTGAAGCTCGAAAATGAGCTTTATTGGGGGAGTTTGAAATATAAAGTCATATGATCTCAGTTAGTGGCGAGCTACTAGTATTAGTTGAAATTAGGAAACTCACCCCACCATCGCTATTGAACAGACGGCAAAAGTATTAAATGAGCGCGTCTTTCAAAGATAGCTAGCTTTTCTTTAATTTCCAACGACAAGGTTCTGTATCGCAAAATTCCGATCTTAATCCTTTGTATAAAAAGTCTTCTTGCCCTGCGAATATTTTTTATAGTGATGAAATAAGGCACACCTGTTTTACTCCATATTAAAATTTAATCTTCCAAGATACTGTATCTCATAACACCAGACGAATAAGGAAAAATTTAATCTGTTGACTTTCGGTAACCATCTTATCCTACAATCCTAATAATATTATAAATCTCGGAGTTTGGATGTTAATGTTTGGATGTCTGCTAATAATTTCCGTAACGGCTAGACCGATTTAGATGAAATTAGCAACAGTTATAGTTTGTGACTTGGAATAGGCATTTTTTATCTAAGTGCAACGTGGGCGAAGCCGTGGGCAGAAGCCATGGCCTGTTGTTTTTTTTTAATATATAATTAAATACCAAGGCTTTTTGTACAATGCTTGCAAATTATATAAGACGATAGTGGGCATAGGCCCGCCTGTGATGCAGAAGGTTGCGTGTTCGATTTCCGCCGCGGGACAAATGTTTGTATGATCTGCAAATATTTGCCTCGGGTCTGGGTGTTTTCTATGTATATATTTACAAAAAAAACGTATATAAGTAGTATATCAGTCATGTAGTCCCCCTAACACAAGTCATGCTTACTTTGGGGCTAGATGATGCTGTATGAAAAATATCATGAATGATTAATTTATTTATTATAATAGAGAAACCCTTGATTTCTATTCCTACTAAAAACAAGTAACTAAAATGACAACATAAGTTTTATAAATCGTTAGTTTAATAGGGCTCTCTTTTTATGTAAACAAACTTCAAACAAAGGAACATGAGTATTGTAACTCCATAATTGTGTTATGGACACTATAGCCTAATATTTTTATAATGAACCTAGTTGAAGACAATAGGTTTTTATACATTGAACTCACAAGGATCATATGAAAATGTAAATTAGAGTTAAATTTTTAAAGTGGATTTAAACCTATTCCTGGCTCAAGCCTAGAAGAATCAGAAAACTACCCCTGCATTATATTTTTTGATGATTCTGCATGTAGCTTTAGTGTGGTGCCAATCGAACAAGGTGAATTTATTCTTTGAACATACTTAGTTTAAACTCTGTCAATTTCCAAAAAAAAACGTAAAACTTCCCAACTGCTTTCTACAATCCAAAGCCATGGTCACTCCATTCCTAATACGGGCGCTTTCCATAGCGCTATAAAGTGAAAATTGCTTTCCTAGTTGAATTCATCCCAAACGACTGAAGCGCCATCTACTCGTATGCAGACCCGTAGCCAGAATGAAATGGAGCTTTTTAGTCTGCCTCTATTGAAAGCAGACAAAATAAAATCGTAAAGGTTGCGGAAAGTCGGTGGAGGAGATGGCTTAAGATCGTTCGTCATGGCACTCTTTGGGGAGGTCTATGTCCAGTGGACTTCTAGAGGTTGTTGTTGATGATGATGAAGATTTTTTTTATACTCTATTTCACAGGTTCCACAGGTTCTCAAATTTATTTTTACCATCGCCCACTTTGAGAATAAAAAAAATCCTAGCGCCCCCCAAAGTGTTTAAACATAACGACCTATGCTTTCCCTCTAAACCGCCCTAGCGCCCCCAATATCTTCTAGAACCTTCTACCGCCCCCTGAAGGCCTGCAGCACCAACAAGGAGGCGCTATCGCCCACTTTAAGAAACAGTGTTCTATTCGAATGAACAATATCAAATTATCAATAATAATTTTCAAACATTTTTAACTCAAAATAATTTTTTAAGTTTAATGTTTGAAACAGTCAACGCCCCCTACCCCCAATCCTAGACTTGCACCAACGCTACGCTAATACCGTTGTAGTTTCAGGATAATTTCAGTGTACCCTGCACCACTATGCCAAAGTTCCGAGGATGAAATAGGAAGCACTTATCTTTACGGTTCTGTGATAAACTTCATAATATGCTGATGAGTTTGTGTACGTGTTCCGACAGCTCAAATATCCTGATAGAAAATAATTGATTATCATAATTATTATGAAGTCGTTTATTAAAAAAGTTTATAAAGTTTCAAACATAAGGACAATAATTTATAAGACATTTAATATCAAAAAACAACTTCAAATAACGTGAAATTGATAAAAAGTTCATTATGAAATTTTATCACTATTTTTTTACCCAAAATTTATGTATATGGAACCACCCTTGATACCCAACCTATTAAAAAAGGAATCATTTAAATCGGTTCATAATTGGCGAAGATATCGTGTAAAATACACATAAAAAATAAAACATACATACGATACATAAACATACATAAGTTGGTTGTTAATAATTACATCGGAATATTCGCGATACGTTTGCAGTCTCAAGTTTACAGTTTATATTCTGCAGGTACATTACGTGCTTACGTTAATTTGCGCACTTGGGATGACACTAAAAATGTGTCGTGATTCCATAAGATAATGATGATTTTTTACATTTAGATAATGATGCAAACGCGTATACAGCACTTAATTTTCAATCAATTTCAATTTATTTGGCAAAATTTTAAAACCTTTGACGTATAATGCATATAAAAACTCTTGTCGTCACCGGTAAAGTAGAATAAGACCAAGCACATAACACTTTACGGTCTTTTGTAATTTTAGCGTTGCACAGACAAGTCTAGGTAAGACTTGCTAAACGATGAATATAGTGTTCTGCATACCTAAACAACGGTCTTACTGCATTATGAGAGGGAGTACCAAACTACACTTCTCTACAACACATTTAGAATCCACCCCGTAGTAGTTATCCTGGAATTTGCACAGTCACGGACCAAATGTTAGTTAAAATACGCTCTGCTAGGAATTCCTGTTTGCTAAGTTTGCGATACTTACTGCTATACTTAAATGAACTCCTGTGCATGTTCTGAGTGTCGTATTTTAGGACACCTGTATTCATGTTAATGAACTTTTAACTTTAAATACTTCACTGTTTTATGACTACCTTCCCTTAAACAAGGTTACACGTAAACCATGTTACCCAACATTTTTTTTTTCAAAACCCATGCAAATTTCCTGTATACCTACATGTTCTATGATTTCAAACTGCTTTAGAGCTTTATCACTCTGTAAATTTCTATCATTCGTAGTCGTCTATAAACAAGTCTAATTTGTAACTATCGCGAATATTCACACTAGATTGGAGTATCTAGTGTGGATATTCACGATATTGAACTAATGCGAGTGAATCAAAAAAAAAATATACCACTAGGACACGCAACGTAACGGAACGTTATATTATGTTAAAATTGGCATAATTTTATTCAAGTAAATAGTTTGACTTCTTATGATTTTAATGAATTTTGTGTTGCGCTTTATTTGAGAGAGTTTGAAGTGGTCTTATAATACCAGCGCCGCTATGAGCTATTAATAAATGCGCTTATTTGTCAAAAGAAAATTATAGGTTTGATGAAATCATTTAGGTGCGTCGCTCCAGGGTGCCACGAATAAACGAGCAATTTGGTAAAAAAATATATGTTAGGTATGTCAGTTTTATAATGAAATATTGTATTTGTTCAGAAATTAACATACTTCGTTCATCAAAACGTGCTTGCGGAAGGGTGTGTGGTTGATTTTCTACTGCCTTATTACGTATTCCTCATTTATCAAAAGTGTAGAACGTATGTTTGTATTATATATAGTCACTGGCTTTATATTTTATTATTGAATTTCTACGATGTAGGTGGAACAGTATAAGTATACAAGACTAAAGGGTCAAAACCATTTTCTGTACGATACATTGATAACCAAACCATAGATACAACGTTTTTTTTATAATTCACAGTACCAATAAACAACAATAACTTTCAATACAACACGACTTCCCATAAATATTACTTCTTTAATATTGAAATCAAATAAAAGTTGAAAGTGAATCCATAGAATCGTATCGATGTAGATAGTCTACCATTATTGTACATTGCCCGGAGTCCCTTATGGAGAACTGTATAAAGCAATTCAACGCGAAGCGATGCGATATGACTACGCCGTCCTACGTGGATCACGCCCCGGGTTCGTTAATATGTTATAATAAGGCTTAGAACTAATTTAACTTTTAAGAAAAGTGTTTGAAGTTTGAAATAAAGAACAAACAGATATCGATTTAGACCACAAAATGTCTATGGACGGACACCCTTAAAAAAGTAAACAGTTCAACTCACGTCAAGCCGCAAATGAGAGCGACTTTTGATATTTTCGCGTCTTGCCGCATCGCACTGCGTTTACATTCATCACTCACGTAGAAAGGGGTTATTCCCGTTGTCCAAGGCCTTCTTATATCAGATTTCTCCACTTTCCACATCGTTAAATATCACGAACAAAACATAATAATATCCATGAAACCAGCGCTCACTTTCGCGAATAAAACACGTTTCAATTTTACCCAGCGTCGTACTTTTTCTACATTATCAACAGCCTGTAGTACTCTACTGCTGAACATAGACCTTCTCCTTAAAAATTATCATGACGTATGATCTTAGGTTACCTACGCTACATTTCCCGGTCATCGGTCCTTCAGGGGGCCCTCCAACAATGTATCCTACAGAGCCATTTACAGGCATCTTATAATAGTTCAGTGGTTTGCGGGCCTAGCAAACTTTTATTGTATGATACCATTTCCCAAAAAAAACATATTACGGCGCCAAATAACAGAACTTCAAGGCAGCTAACTAGCGTATAATATGTCAGTTCTTTAATTTTAGTATGGGTAGGACAGTTGCATCCATCCAATTATATAGTAACACATATAATTCTGTTATTCATGCACCATGCGGCGTTCAGATTGAACCACATAGATTGCGAAATAGTTACTAGGGCCAGGAAATGTGTGATCGAGTAAACTCCCGCGGTGCAACAAAAAACGTAACAATTTTTATTGCTGGCACCGATTGTATTATTTTGATTCAATTGAGAATTTATGGATGGCAAGTATTGAACTTGGAATCATAGTCATGCAAGCAGAGAAGGTCTCTGGTTATGTTATAAGAACCTAACAACATTACGTGGGTAGGTTCAGTACAAAATGTGTAATATAGTTAAAACGACAAGAAACAAAATTTTACTCAAAAACTATCGTGAATTTGACTCGACATCATATGCATTGTAAAACGGTAATTTTTACGGTAGTTTTCATAGAAATAAAGTTTATGTGTAATGAAGCCAAAACGTATAATCCGCTCTTTAACATAATGGTTAGTGGCTTCAAAACATAATTATTAGAGCATTTCATGTTCTTCAATGCGGATGTAGCAATACAGCTCCATTTTGTAATCGTTTTGCAAATAAGTGCACTGTAAAATCTGCCGCTAGTAGCTCTGCAGTAACACTATGTCAACTTAAAACCTAACGTACTTACTCATTCTCCTGAGTTGACAATATGGCTAAACATTGGCAATCTTTTATGTTAATGTAACGCAATGGTATTCTAGCTGGAAGTCAATACGCCAAATTAGTTTTGTAAAGCGACTAGCCGTTATGTAAAACAGTCGATTATACGTTTTCACCACGATATATATATGTGACTACAACCACCGATATTATAATACTATACTAGACATAATGCCTGGAGTATATTTCTTAGTCTCTACAGTATGGTCGACTAACAACGTTATTCAGGATTAATAGATGTATAACGGCACTGTTTAATAAAAACTATGGGTATGCTAATTTGAATTTTATATCCACATTTGATTTGTTATATAGTTCGACTCAGAATCACCCTACATGTATCGCCAAACACACAACTTTACGCGATAAAATCTCAAATAGGATTGGAACACAGGAAAACGCTGACCATTTACATGCACAGCTTCAATGAGCACGTCGAATTAAAATTCAAATTGGAGACAGAAACGATAAAACTTGGACATTAAAATAGTACGGCCCGGTCGAACATGTCAGCGATGCGGCCGGCATACATAAAGTCATTTTGTTGTACATTTTACGACGACGAACCATGGTCATGTCTGGTTCGAGCCCATTAGTATAAAGACGACACAGCAAGGCTTGTTGCAGCCTTCAATATACTGTGAATTGCATGATGTTTCCACCGTCTGAAAGCCTCCGATGGACTCCGCGAATTTCCCTCGAGTGCGGTAAAAAGTCGAACTACCTACACTCTTTCACCAATCCGAAATAGGGTTGATCTTTCGGGACCGTTTTTTAATGTTCTGAAAATCACTGTTTACAAAAAAATATCTCTAATGACTCTAATGAATCATTAGGTACTTTATCTGTTGCATTTGTAAGTACAAAATGCCTAGTCATTTTGTACCGGTTTTTATTTCGTTTTCGTAAAACATAACGTACATTTTATGCATATCCATTTAATCTGTGGGCTTGGTTAGAGTAAAACTTTAAAATAAGAACTTTGCCAAATCGGTGACTATCGGTCATTTTACTAATATTTTGTAACTGGACGGTTTTCAAGAATTGATTCTCTTGGCGTCAAACATTCACAAATCCGACTCAAATACCATTCATTGTTTATGTGCACTTTTACAACGTACGCAGTTTGTACGAATAGCTCGCTTTACCAATATCTGGATTATTCGTTCCGTTTTCCGCGTCAAGGGATCCTCGCAAACGGTCTCGTCCCGAAATATTCTCATTACTTGGGCGGAATCTTTTTACTTTACGGCATGCCGTCCCCTTTTTCTTGCTCAGTCAAGTACGAAGTTTTCCCTCCTCTTAGTGAATGACTAATAAGAAAAGCAAATTATAGCAATCAGCACGCACCCGTCACAGTTTTCTCGTATTTAATTAAAATGAAACAGCAAATCGAGACCTCTTCATAGTATTGGGAGGAATGATCTATTTTTACGAGACCTGTAAAAAATATACCCTATTCGTTGACAAGCTTACAAGCTTGTCTGTTAACAAGGACATGAAAATGAATAAGTTAAAGGAAATATAATCCTAAATCGGCTTTTAAAAATGTTAAAACTCTAGCTGCATTCGTTTTTATCTTTTTTAGGCAATAAATATGTCAGCTTCACACTGCTAGAACACTCTACCAATAAAAAAACTTTAACATTGGTTAATAAATTCATAAGATTAATGATGGATACGAAATTTATTTACTTGAGTACATTTGCCATGAAACGTAATCTGTCTTAATGCCTATTAATCTCGTAGGCACATTAAATTTTTATCTAGAGTAGTTAATGGTTTGTTTGTGTTAACATGAAAGATCGAACTAAATACTTGTTGTAGTGTCACCTACTTTCTCAAAAGGGTAAAGGTTATTTAATCCCAAATCCATAGACGTGGGTTTGGACATTTAAAAATAATGCATGAAATCAACAAACAGTCTCATCCTCATAAAGTATTTTTGCAAAATTTTAAAACCCACCGGTTGTTTTCTTATATAAATTGCAGCGCCCTCTAGTGAATCTAGTGGTAATAAAAACCATGGTACCTGGAATAAAGAATGATTCCTAGAAACAATTCTTGAAGTTTTGTAGGTAAATAGATTGTAAAAAGCCACATTTCAATCCAATAAGCAACAATAAGCTTAGATAAACAGTAACACACAAATAAGCAGACAAACAAATAGCCTCTTATAGCAGACACATATAAAAATAATGTGCTATCAAAAAGTATAGCGCTTCATATTCGACCAAAATAATATTATAGTTGTTGAAAAGATATTATGAGTGCAGTTGTGTTAGCTTTTCTCTAAAAGCTTTCGTTTGTGACCACTATTTTTCGTCATCCTTATTGATTTAACAAGTAGACCATATGACGGTGAAACAAACCACCCCCTATGCAAAGAAACACCATTAGACACCACGTGGGACTTCCAAACTATAAATATCAAATAATAGTAACGTATAGAAGCGCAACTTCTATAAAAATCTCGTACCTACAGACAAATTATATTACACTGACTGACGTCTTCTTAGTACTGGCAGTTCTTGGCTACATTTCGTTGATGACCCGTTGCCAACGATTGTTGGAGAAAACTATTTCGTTGCTGCATTAGTTGGTCAAATTGTCAAACCAAATCCTACTAATATTATAACAGTGTAAGGTTGGATCTTTTTTGCAAAATATCTCCGAAATGGCTAAATTAATTTATAAGAAATTTTGAACATAGGCTAGGCATAGGCTACTTTTTACCCAGGTACCGCGCAGACAGAATTGTAAGCAGAGGCTAATAGATACATAGATATAAAAGTTGGTACCACACGTAACTTTCAAAGGAAGAACAACGTAAACAGGCGTATTGATGCTGAATCATAGATAGATAGATAGATAGAAAATGCTTTATTGCACGAGACAAAACAAGTACATAGGCGAACTTAATGCTAATTAGCATTTTCTTCCAGCTAACCTTTGTGTTATGAAGAGTGTCATATAACAATAACTAATAGACGTAATAAAAATACCAAAAATTCACATGATCGCAGGTCATTTGCGACGCCAGGGGACAAGTTTTTGGGCTAAGACATTGTTTGTTTGGCTGTTATTCATTTTTTCCAAAATGGCTCCGATTCAAATCCGATTTTTGTTATAGTTTTTATGGCTTCGAAAAGGTTCCTAGATAGGTTTATATAGGTAACAACATGTGTCACTAGCTAACGCTGCAGTACGTGATTAAATACGTGTCGGAAGGTTTAAAATTCTGTAAAAAAACACACTTTCAACTGTATTCATCCACATACTTAGTGCGTAAATCTTTGAGGATACATAGTAGGGGATAGACAGAGGCACGTCCAAACATTACATTTGGCACTTGCCCGTGTTTTGCAAGTAGTAAGCACTCGTGATAGGTTGTAAGCATTAATTTATACGTGGCGCGGTAGTTTCACATCTATCATTGACAGGTGTTTGAACCCCTAGCCCCCAGAGGCCACCCCCTGGGACCACGTAATCCGTGGTTCCGCCGCTGCACATTTTTACTTTTACCACTAATTGGTGCATTTCGGGGGTAAAGCGAAACCCCAGGGTCCCTTGAGAGCGACAACAGGACTTTTCAATGTCAATTTATTTGTATGAAATGAATACGTAACGTTATCCGGATTTATTAACGTACATTCGACGCACAGCTTTACCGTGAAATTGATAAGGTGGATTTTCTAGTTAAATATTAACTAGAAATATTAACGAAGGCATGTGACGACCTCGAAGGCGTGGTGGTGGGTAAGAAGCTGAGATGCAAACGATAGTTCGATTCTCGGGATTCCGATTGCGATATAGATGTGCATGTTCTGCAGGTATTTGTTCCGGGCCTGGGTATTGTGTTACCATGGTACTCGTAGTTCCTGATACCCACGACACGGAACCCTGTGTCGGGCCAGGACTAAAACTGACGTTTCTATATGATCCTTGTGACTTCAATGAATAAAATACTTTGTTGGGTGTTTATATGCCACCGGTTAGTGTTCCAATAAGCAGAGATGAGCTTGCAATCTGTCAAGTGGAATGCTAACTACTATCACAGATATTATAATACTATGCTACTATACAAAACGTCATGTGCCTCTGAGTACCTACCCTATTTTTGATGACCGAATGGATCTACTTACTAGCCAGCGTGTTTGTTTATTTGTTTTTGTAATTATCAATAGTATTAATGTTAAAACAAATATAAAGACTTAATTTTGGAGTTTGTAGCGTCTGTAGTCTAGACTGTAGCGGCGCGGCGTCCTAACAATCTTTACAACCTTTGGTATCGGTCAACCTTTAAGACAAACGCATATATACGGTTATAAATCAGTTTAAAAAAATTAAGAACAGAAAAAAATATCTTTTTAAAATAGTGATTCTAAAGTGTGGCCCAGGATACTAGGTTGGTAGGTATGCCATTCAGCTGTAATGACTTTTAGAAATTCAGTTAATCAGTCATTGAAGAAATAAACTTTGAATAAATAAAGCTGTTAACGTTATATTATATCTAAGATTAAATAATTTATTTATAATAAAAATCATTGGGATTGTTTGAGGCATGAAATATCATGAATACCCTGTACATTGCTAAATATAAGTTGTTAAACTTTACTTTTTATGTGAGTTAATATTTTATCCTTTGAATAAAGTTATAGTCATCGCTCAGCGCTGTCCGACCGCACCCTGTGACCTCACCGTGAATTAGCAACTCACTGTTTTTATAGTTATTGTTATTTACATTGCGCCTTTGTTTATATTTACACGTCAGCATTATGATGAGGTACACGGATTTATAATGAGTAGAGAATAGAGAGGTATTCTTAAAATAAAGTTGGTTGTTCAAAGACTGTTTTAAATTTGAACTGTTGATTACCTCTCAACTCATTTTTTTATTTTAGTTTAATTCATATTCGTATAAATAGCTCCAATATTGGCGTAATCGAAACTAAAACTGGTGCAAATACACTAAAACATTGCATTCGTTTCTTATTGGAACTGTTCTTATTGATAATAATCGGCTGAAAAAACCTGACCAATGATAAAATAACTTTTTCAGTGAACAATTTGATAGTCCTTATCAACATATCACTTATTTCTTGCTTCTGATTTAGGTCAGCGACCAGCTTGAAATATGGTGACCATAAAAAGGGTCACAAATTGTGATTAATAATAAGTGCGGTGAAATAATTTAACACAGTGCGCTTCGTAGATAGTTTTCAGTTATAACCGAACTCTGCTGCACCTTTTTAAAAAATATGCACAACTTTTAAGATGCACAAAATACCCAAGATCTCAAGTGCCAAATGTTAAACTAGGTTCGTCTAGTGCTGGTGATGGCAAAGGGTAGATAAGATTCTCCTATATTATTGCAAGGGTGCGTGAAATTTCGCAGATAACTCCGCGAACTGGACTGAATCGGAGGATAATGGATCTATACAGTGATCTCACCCTATAGGTATGTTTATTTTTTCATAGTAACCCGACTTGTCCTAAGGCTTTATTAATGCATGAATAAGGCCAAAATATAGTTAGTTTTTGAGTTGAAGTTTGAGTTGCAAATTTACTGTTTTTTCTGTATAATCTTAAAAAAATCATGCATTCTAAGGTACAGGTAATAGACGATTCACAGTTCGGAGCCTTATTTCACCCTGTATCTAATAATCATTTTAAATAAGTTGTTTATCAAATATCTAGTCACGCACCACTCATAACTATAACAAGCTTATTTTCTTAACTTCTTTCCAAGTACAGTCCTGTGCAAAACCTAAATCAATAGAACAAAACCAAACGAAATCGTCATGTACGGTACGAAGATAAGGCTATTAAAATTTAACTACATACCTGCAGGTATATTATTATTTCAGCGCGGGTAACTAAAATTATAATTTTCTGGATCGCGTGTCGCGACGACTGGCGGACATGCAAAGTTTTATGTCGTGTTTGAAGCATTATACCGATACTTTGCGTGTCATTCTATTGTAATACGATTTTAACAAAGCCGACGGTAATGCTCACACAATAGACGGTTTTGGCTGAAATGTGAACTGGAACGAATAGGATTAGAGGTTTATGTTGCTATGCCGCCATTCAGGAAATGAAACGACTTAAATCATTAAGCATTTTACTACGTAATAATAACAAAAGCTGTGTATATAAAGTTATTTACATCGGTCTTATACGCAGGTCACACAGTCGACATACAAGGGACATTCACAGAAAATAGTAATTTATTTTCCAGCCAATATCGTGAAAAGTTAAATAATAGATAATTAGGTACACGTAGTTCCAAAAGAAATACAAATTGAGACACAGGAACGAACCAACTACGTTAGATACGTATCAAATGCTCCATGGAGTTTAATCATCTGCTCACAAGCAACATTTGGCTGAATTAAACTACTTTTGACATTTACAGCGACTGACACCATTCCGCTGATTAATACGTTTGGTATTTTGTTTGTGACTGTACGGGTTATTGATACAGTCGTCGACAGTATTTATTGTACTCGTTAAAGTGAAACAGAGGCCCGGTCATACAATTATGTTATAATTTACAATGACTCCAAGCATATCGCAAATAAGTTGCTTGACGTATATAAAAATGTACTTTTCACTTGAATGTACCACGCGATGTAGTAAATACACAAATTTATTGGTGCTCCAGTTTATTGTGTTATAAAATATTTTATTATCGTGTTAAAATGGCCGCAATTAGTGGAGAATTTAATATTTTTTAATTCCATTTTATTTTACCTTCAATAAACATAAAATTAAATAATGCAATATTTTTCTCAAGGCCCATTATTTTCCTGGAGTACTCAGAAATACGTATGGCTCTGTCCGTTCAAGTATTAACACCTTGTTTACTAATAATGGGGGAAATAGTATTTGTAATCTCATATTGACATGGTAACAGATAGGACTGATCATGCATTACTATTCCCCGATTGGCTCAAACAATGAGTGACGTCCGGAAGCAAAATTAACTATGTATATACGTCGGGAAGAGGAAATATCAATTCGCCTGACAGGGGCATTGTACGAACAAACAGATAGTCGACTCAATTATGCCCATTTTATATGAGCACTGGTACTTAATGGGAGGGGTCAGATTTTTGTTTACATTCTATAAAGTACTAACCAATCGTTTTACTAGGACCACTCAAATAGGTAATTTTTTGTATAATTGTTTTTTGTTTGTGAACTACTTTCTAAATATTTTTGAGAACATTTATCTCAACATTTTTCTATACTAATTCTGGGACATTACAATCACAGGCGAAATATACTTACTCATTAAAGATAGTGTACATGCACAAAGAGACATAGTGATGTTTTTTTTGCCATTTATAATCTTGGTAATATACCGTTTTGTATAAATTGTGAAATTTTATACAAAAAACATAAACATCTCGAACTAATGAGAATAAAGTTACAGCAAAGTAGATGACTAACTGGCGGCTGGCGGTAGCGGTGGAGGTGGCGGTGGCGGTGGCGAGCAGAGGGAATGGTTGTCATGTGATTGTCAAAAATAATAATAATAATAATAATTCTGGACAGTTTCACACAGCATCATCTAGCCCCGAACTAGTTCATGTGAACTTAAAGATTGCTACCGCTTACTACCGTTAATCAAGAAGTGAAGTGAAACTATCGCGCCCAGTTTGACAGAGTTCTAAGATGGAATGTGCAAATAGCACATCAAAATCCAAGAATAGAAGTCACAGATTTAGCTCACAGATAATCAGTTTCTTTCATTGTTAGCCGGGCTCGCTTGAAAGCTGAAAATGTATAAAATTGTATACGAAACTTTAATGAAGCTCGTCTATTCTCGAGTCCCAGTTTTATCCGCCATTTTATCCGGCCTAGGGTTGCTGGTTATCCGGTTAGTACGTAATCCAAGTATCTCACAAAAACAAAGTTAAACTAAATCGTAGACAGAAAAAAGAAAATACTTTAATTATTATTTTAGGTGTACTATGTTCGAAACCAAAAACATTTGCAATGATTTGGTGCAGCAAGTGTTTGATTTTGACCCAGGTCGATTCACGCCTACTTCTCTCAAGGGCTCGAATTTATAACAACTTGGTTGTTTGTTTGTATGTTACTATTTATCTCCAAAACGGCTGATCGATTGGATTGCACTGCTGTTTTGCAACCGATTGTATGACTTTAAGGATGGTTTTGTTTGATAGGTTTCATCGCCACAAGTCACTAGTTGACGATGATGGAAGAGCATGTCGAATATTAAAGATAAAAAAGTACTAACCCTTTTTCATTTATCTGAATAAATGACATCATTGAATTGTTTTTTTTTGGTGGCTGTTTTGACCTAGTGAGGGGCCTGACACTTTCGATACGTACCTAGGTCGTGCATACATTTTCAACTTAAAACGTTAAACCTCATCTTTAACATTGAAGGAAAATATTGTGAGGAACCAAAAATTCGCCGGCATTTGCCATCGGTTAGCCATCAACCGTTCTGGACTGTCGTACATTTTTTTATATACCTGACAACCCTAGGCTAGTCCAGAGAGCCCGCCGGTCGCTCCATTATGCCCGCGGCTCAATCACGCCAAAATGGAAGTCGACGCAACGTGCATTTCACTCCATTTTAAATTCCAATTTCGAATTGATTGAGATATGAGTATCTGATAGTGGAACCAATGACGGCATTGAAATGCGTATTCCTGGATTTATCAACTAGTTCCCGTTGACCTGGTATTGTACAAATACCAAATTCGGAATGGATTTTTGCTACTCAGTCTCAGTCTCCATCAAGGTTTCCGTATGGTAGGGATTGTTCAACTTACTGAAAGAACATTCCCACATATATAGTACGGCTATGCTATAAGTGGAAATAGGTTTTTTTAAATTTTATCGTATATTATTTCTTGAATACCCATGACATCATGAAGTCGATGGATGGAGATGGCCAGAGATCGTTTGTTATGGCACTCTTTGAGGGATACCTACAATTATTAGCAGTGAATTTCTAAAAAATGGTGATGAAGATGATATTTATCCAGAAATCCCCACCGCTGGGTTAATTTCAGATAATAAATATCAAATCTCCACATTTTTTTAGGAAGCTAGTAACTTTAATTATTGCGATCTGGATAGATTTTTAATTTAGTTATTGTTTGAGTTACCTAACTCTCACAGAAACACACACCGTTTCAAACTAGAAATCTAAAGATATACGCCAATATGCATTGTACTGAAAATGGATTCTCCGTATTTGTGCTGTTTTTTGCGACAACATAAAAGCTTTAATATTATTATATTTAAGATATTTTAAAATTTCTTCTTCGCAGAATAAACAGATTGAAATGCAAATCTCGAATATATACAAACAAATAAAAAACGCCGGCACGTGATCTCACTAATGAAGAGTCCACACATAAACACGAGAAAATCGTGTGCACTTTTTGATAAAATCAAAAAGAGTCCCGCGTTCCTGTTTGAGTTATTTGTCGTCACATTAAACAAGTGCTCGGCAAAAAGGCGAGGGAAGATCAAAGCGGTGACGTGGCTGCTTCGGTTTGGAATAACATCCGACCACAGATTAAACAGACGCACTTGTCTGCATCGCAAAGCTCGTAGCACTACGCAAAGAACAATTAATTTCGTATCCATTTGTCTCAAGTTCATCTTAAGACTGCACCACATGTGTGATATTTAGACATTACTCGCCGCTTCGTTTTTTTGTCCGCTTGTTTAAATGTAATACCATACACACTTGTGACTTTGTCACGCGTATCGGCCACGGTTGAAGAGTCAGTTATACGTTGAAATGTCACAAACGTAGATCCATCTCAAATAAACAAATGAATCATCATCGTCATCAACCTCATCACCAGAAAGACGTCCACATTCTAGAAAGATGTAGTACATTAACCCAAAACTGCTACAGCCAACTTCTTGGAGACACATAAATAAACTTCCTGTGACCGTTATTTATATCGGCCCATCGGTTGGTACGGCCTTCTGCGTCTTCCGGTTCATAGTTGTTACCAGAAAACCTATTTCCCAGCGGTTTTTTAGTTCTAAAAGGTATAAGCCCTCATTGCTATTGCCAATTTGTCTTGTTTATTCTCACAAACTTTTTTTATTTCTCTTGGTGACAGAGACGAATCTTTTAAGTGTGGGTTTACGCTTTAAACGCCTCGACGAGTATAAGTAATAGCTGTCATAGGGTTAGCATAAACATGGAGACAATGCAATGGTTATACCGTTTGCTCGAAAGTGCTAAGTCATTTTGCATTCCGTTAAGTGGTGTCGTTTGTGAGAGATATTAATGAATATTCCGTTTAGAAAGTAGGTAAGTAGGGGCCATAGGCAATGAGATAATAGGCCGTCTACACGGTCTGTCAGAATTACAATGAATGGTTTGACAACACCAAACGCAGTACCTATTGATCCGTCAAACAGATTATTCTCATTTCATGTCATGCTACGAGCAAGTTTCAAAGCTCCAACATTGAAGTAGAAAAAGGTTCTCAAATGGCGATCACAAACTTGATGATGCAGTGTTGCAGTGTTGTTCATAGGTGGCCCTATGACATCTTAATCATATTTTTTTATAAGCTTTGCTTACTTTGGGGCTAGATGATGCTGTGTGGAAAATGTCCAGCGTTATTATATTATCTATATTATTTGTAAACATGTAGGTTAGGATGATATCTCAAGAAAAAACTATTTGATTGTATTCGAAACAACACGTACTCTCTTTTTTAACGTCGTTGGCCATCTTTTTTTCTATCCCTCACTCTATCCATTCACTCACATACTTTACATTCCATTTCATTCATGCATCAAGCTCTATTTCTGTATATATACAGAAAGTCACGTCTGTTTCCCGGAGGGGTAGGCAGATACGGAAGTGGAAATCCACTTTCTTTCGCTTCATTCATCCTCATCACATTCTTCATACAAGCTCGTCGATTTACTCTTGACTTGGTCAGAGTATCTACGCTCGCCGAAACCTACCCCTTCTAAATATCTCATTCACACTCGTATAGTTCGCTTGTATACTATTGTATTATACTTGTTTTGGTCATCCGTTCTACATGCACAAACTATCTCAACATACCTTTCATCATATAATCTTAACATGGATTTCTATGCAGACGGTTAATGATGATGAACACTAAAGGTTGAGAGTAACGTTATAAGTAAGTAGCAAAGCTTCATAGCCTTACTAAGGGGTAGATCAAAGGTAGGTAACACCTTTGATCTATCTGAGTCCAGAAAACATTGAAAATCAACGCAAGTGAACCCGGAGTTAATTGCACCGATACGAATACAGTTGATTGTGAATTACAAAGCAACCTACGATACGAATAACTATTCCCCTATCTGTTTGCATGCACATGTAGAGTATATTTACTTCAATCATGGAAATCAATCTTCTTTGACGGCGGCAGCGGATTTTTACTAATCTCTCGAGATAGCTCCGAGGCGATGCGTTCTTCGTTCTACAAAGCAGCGGAACGCGTGCCAATACTCGGTGATTCAGTACTATGTTGTTTACCTAATATAAAACAAAAAAATTGAAACACTTTATTGGCTCGTTTCTAAGACCTACTGTAAAAGACTAGCGAAGCAGACTAATTCGAAGCGGAAGAATGAAATCTTGCGCAAGTAGGCACGCCAGCGGTGTCGGTGTAGGTGGCGATCAGTGGTATTTATATGGAGGATCTATACTGACGCTAACTTTAACAACTCTTTTTCCATAAGTTTATCGCTATCGCTACCGCGCCAATTTGCACGGGACTCCATTCGTCCGCTAGATGTGTAAATCAGAGATCCCTATAGGTGCGCACCGCCTAGTAATTATTCTGAATGCACCGCGTGGAAATCAGCATGCTCGCAGTAAATCTTCCTGTCTCTGCACTATCACTTGTTCTGTGTCTCTGTGCCAAGGTAATTTATATTAACCTCACCGTTTGTAGGCTACAAAGCAAACGTTAGCTTTGTGAATTTGTGTTGTGGATCGTGTGACGAAGAGGTTATTCTCGTTTAGAAATTAGTAAAGTGGAAAATGATGGGATTAGCAGAAGTAAGGCTTTATCGTCATTCGCAAATGACAAAAAATAAACTTCCTAAGACTTGTCCTCTCCAGAAGTTGTATCATAACTCCCAAAGTTATTGTTCAAAGTCTGTCGAATCAATTTTCGAGAAGTTAGGATATGATATACATGGACAGATAGACAGACGAACATTATGAAATTATAAGGGTTTCGTTTACGCGATTTGGCTTTTATTTTGAAACATACCTCTAGCTAACAATCGATGGTGGTAAGTACCTACCTAAATATTAGGCTCGTGACATGAATGATGTTGATTTATCATTCAATTGAAGCGTCAAAATGAGATCATTCTTCCATTGATACGTTAATAGTTTCTTCGAATCACTCTTAAGCGTGAGGTCAAATTGCAGATAAAATAATTTTCCTTATAAACAACTCAGTTCATTCTATAAGACCAAACCAAACACACATTAACCTCAAAATATGTTGTAAAAATGAAGTGTGCGTTATTTTTGGTGTGTTTATCTCTGACATGTTTACGTTTACAAGCCAAGGACTTAGTTGTGGGCACGAGAGTGAACAACTTGTTAGTTTCTACGGAAAAAGTTCTGTATCGAAGCCTCCCTTTCATTCAGAGAGATAAGGATTATGTTTATGTCGACCCGAAACAAAGGATTATTAAGGTGAGACATGTTTAAATGTGCCAAGTTTACTAATGGTTCTGTATAAGGTACTCTGTAGTAGGGACCAAGAAAGATTTTTGAGACCTTGACGATGTATTATTTATTACTGAGTCATTACCGTTATGCGTATTACAATGGTATTTACTAAAGGTACATAATGAAAAAACGACCCTCGGTAGTTCAAATAAGCTTTTCTTAGAAAATACTCGAGTTTGACCCATCATGGTACTACGGGTAATAAATAATTAAACGTCCAAATCTTCGAAACGCATCTCGACGTGATCAGATCTACAACTATTACTCCATTTATCAAATAACATTCACCTTTGTACGTACGCATATTTGCCAGTCCTTAATTGAATGTACCTACCTACCTAATAGCTGGTTAAGGTTATTCTTAAGCTAGAGTCAAAGTTCAAACGCAACTTTATTAAATTTAAGTTTATAAATGCATGTACCGTGGTATTCACGCCATCAGCGCTGACAAAAAAAGCAAAAAAGTTAGTAAAACACGCCGTTTCCGCGTGATATGTCGTATACTATCAAAGCCGATTACTTTTTAAATAAACCAATGACCAACCAACAGTTTGTAGGTAATAATATTTTCCCACATATTTTAGTAATCAAAACATTCCAAGGGTGGTTTTAAATGAAAATGACGGGATAATAGCGTATTTTGTCGGCAAATTCTTCAAAATATCGAGGTTTCTGCCGGCACTTTTATCTAAAATGCCGTGATTAAGGACTATTAACAGACATCAAAATCTCATTGAACGCACGAACCCGTCTACGCACTTTTTTACTACCTTAGAGTGTGTATTCGAAAATCGAATCGCACCAAGCTCGCGCCATAACGTTCTCGTGTCGTAAACTGTTATCGAAATGGCATCGCGTGCGGTAAAGATAGGGATGTCAAACCTTTTTTCACGTGTCAACCAAAGTTTTTTGATATCCCGGAACTTTGAGCAACTAAACTATTAGTTCGGGACCACAAAAGAGATTTAGACGGTTTTGTATCAAACACGATCCATAACATACGCATTTCGTCACGCAGTGAGAAATTTACGCTGTTCGTCTCATCATCATAGTCTCGTAGTAGTCCACTTTTGAACATAGACCTCCCCAAAAGTGACCTGATGAATTTGATTGACTTATTTTTTTCAAACTGTTATGTACTTTTAATACATAAGTGTAAATACTTACTTCCCACAACCCTTAAGATGTCACAGGTAAGGCAAAGAGCTTTTATTTAGAACAAGGTATATTTTACTTACAACCTTAATTACAGACCTATTCAGAGTGACCAAGAAAAAAACAGTAAGGTCTTGTTATTTTTAAAACAAAAGAAAACAAATGTGTTGAAAGGTATTGTGTTATGCATATAACATAAGAATTCAAAGACAAAGAAATACTCTGTAACTCTGTCTTTTTTAAATTATATCCTTAAAACCTGTGCAAAACTGTTCTCCAACTCTGCCCACGAATCTAAAGCACGGAACGGTATGAGACTGACGAAAGTGGCTTAACAACCTATTTGCAACATAATGAATGCTGCAATAATAGCAATGCTGGGTTGATCAAGTGGTCATGTAGCTTATCAAATTGAAATTATTTACTTGTAAGTAGTGTTTTGAAAAAATCGTATCTAACCACAATATCACGTTCAACTAGTAGACAAATCACCTTTTTTGGATAACATACATCGGTGGCGTAGCTCTATATCTTATTACTGTACTAATATATAATTTATGTATATCCCACTTAATCATCATCAATAGCCTGTAAAAGTCCACTGCTGGACCTACGTCTAGCAGTGTCTACCTCTTACTTCTAACTTTTTAAGTGGAATTTTTAAGGCATAGGCGTAGGCAAAGGGTGCCACGACGAATCATGTTGAGCTATGTTCATCCATCAACTTCTCGCAAACTTAAGCATATTATCGGATACATAGAATGATAAAATCGGATACATATTGACTAACGTCAATATGGTGAATTATGCAAAATGTTACATTCATTGTGGAACACATGACAGGCATCCCCTCCTTAACGAATTATTTCACGATTCACGATTGTGATTTTGATTGCAATTGTTTAGCAAATTATATGTATAAATTTACAGAATAGAACAGTGTAAAAAATTATAGAACTATGTGATAACAAACTAGCCGGATTACCGAATAAGAAGACGTATTTTTTTAATTTTTAAGAGTTTTAAAAATGTTTTCCATCGCTGTTTCAGGGGATCATCGCACGAGATCTGTCACGCACGAAAGCCGAGGTGACCGTGACACGCGGAGGAGTAGGTGCCTCAAATGTGACGCTGCATCTAAAGAGCGAACGAGGGGAGAGACTCAACTATCTCATTCTTATATTTAGCTTGAACTCATGAATATAAATGTAAAAAGTGCAAGCGAGTCAGCGTTCTCTTCTAAGAAAATCATTGCTATAGAAACGTTACACAATCATAAAATCATAACAAAAATGGATGGGTTCCCAACTAGTCAAACTTAATCGTGTCACAATGTCTACTCGTTGGGATCTTCTTTTATCCTAACGTAACAATGTTCTACATGTGTTAAAGTAATAGTGTGACTCGATGGGCAGAAAAATCCCATCGTATCAAACTTATGCGTCTAGTAGGTAAAAGGCGATAAGCTCCCACCTAACTTCATTTCATATCAATTTTTAACCGCCTTCAATAAAGGACGAATCACAATTAGTAACTAGAGCTAATTAACTTTTTTATTTATAACTCAATTAACTTCTTTAGAAGATAACTCCGTAGTGATCCCAAATTCAAATAACATAGGTAGACACAATTGAACCACAATCTGTAACTACAGCTAATTAACTTTTTTATTTATAATTCAATTAACTTCTTTAGTAGATAACTCCGTGGTGATCCCAAATTCAAATAAGCAGTAACCAAAAAAACAGTATTACCCAAAAAAACTTTTTTACTTTGCTTGAATAATTGGCGCTACATTTATGTGGATAATTTAATTTTGTCCGTCTGGACAAACAACATCGATACCGATAGTCAATATTAAATAAAGCTACACTTTTTGATAAATAGCAAACTGCACCCCTCTTGCAAATTGCATCAAAACTATCTACGTACCCGGGGCACCCCCCGGCCACAATCTTTAGCTAATTAGCCCTGTGGCACACCCCAGCCACTCTCAATAAAGTATATGAAACAAACGCGTCGTAATTACCACATGCACAGGTTTGTATACGTGAACGTTACGTGTGAGTGTATTAGAAATGCTAAAGTTGGCTCCATTTAATTCAACTTTAGCCAGAGCATGATTGCATTCTTTCGCGCGCTTCGTCTTCACCTCTCGGAGTCAAGTCGGCATCGAATGATATCCGTGTCATTCAATTTGTAAAAAATCCTTTCGATATTACGCACAAAAGACGTATGTCCTTCAAAAAAGTTAAACTAGGTACTATTGAATCCGGGCGGGGTCAGGTAAGTCAGATCGGCGGGAGGGGGTAAGTGACCATTCTGTAAGTATTAGTATTATAGATTCTGTGCCCCTGACCCCCCCGGTGTTTGTCAATGTTGTCACAGCACGTGGCCCGGTTTAATGCGTGTGTCTCCATTACGCACCCTTAGTTTAAACACAATGTATGCTCTCACAACTCGCCAAAATTGATTTGTGTTCATTTGAGGCTCTTAGGCCTCAAACTAATCTCCAAAGGTCCGTGCAAACTGGTGCAGTGGCAGTGGCGTTGGTGATCATAAGGAATGTCCCGTTTTAGTGTTCGGGAACTATTCCCGATGTAAGTATTACACTCTGTATAATAGGTAAGTTACTAACATAAAAATACTTAACTTTAAACTCAAAGTTAATTTTTTTTGATATACCAATAATATATATATTTACAATTTACTATTAATAAGGGTATCCTCTGGGCAATCAATTAAGTACTTGTTAACGATTACAAAAATAATTACAAAACGAATAAATACGCAAATCTTGATTATCTACAATTTGGTTGACCAATTTAATTTATTCTGAATAAAGCTCGCATTAAAACGTCAAAGTATAAAGCTCATTATCCCTGTCCTATTTTACGGCTGCGGAAAAACGAGGTTCAGTTATTATCACAAAAGTACTTAATTCAGTTAATTCATATGAAGCGATATGAAAATGCAGCCATGAATTGATTAAAACTATATTCATGAATGAATGCAAAATGAATTGGAAATGTAAAGCGTTGACTGGAAATTTAATTATGAATGCGTTCATTATGTTAATTTATGTTTGACATGTACACGCCTATAAAGTTCCGTGATTCTTAAAAGTGTACGTGAGTCAACACACATAAAGTTGCAGATAGCTTGCAAAGCGAAGCCCTAAAAACATAATAAGCGATCCACGTAATTAAAATCGAAAATAAGAATTGATATTTTTAAAGTTATAGAATAATGGGTCCCTAATCCTAATAATATTATAAACGTGAAAGTTTGTGAGGATGTTTGTTACTCTTTCACGCAAAAACTACTAAACGGATTTTGATGAAACTTTACAGTATTATAGCTTATACATCAGAATAACACATATGCTACTTTATACCGGGTACCACGCGGGCAGAACAAATAAAACAATATGTATCGTTCTGAACAGTAAGACAGTCACCTCTTCAAAATATATTATGTGAGATAAATATATTTATAAACCGAATTAATTGTACCTACTTGAATTGTATCAATAATCGACGCGATAAATGGTAGCTATACATCAGTTCTAACTAAATCGATCTGACTTACAAAAAATAATTTAGTGGACGCATAAACCTACTTGTATATTAGGCACCAAAGAACTCGAACATAACAAACTCGTAACATTACAACATAAAATATATATCCTAACGGACAAGTAAAGTTATTTAATAAATGTACCTACCTACTTTAGTGATATAGTGATATAGTGATATAATGATAGATTACATACGTAGGAAGATTACTAGGTGGATAAGTAGCTTACGTTTTAATTAAGATATCTGCATACTCATATTAATATATAGAGGTATCTACTATTTATGTTATGAAATAGTATGTAAACTTATTGAATAAACAAATTAAAAGAGTTAAATAGCTGGAATTATCAAAACAGCTGTGAATTATTGCACTAAACAGAATTAATTAATGAATGTCGAATAGTTACATTTTCGCATCAGATCGAAATTAAAATACACCGTTCCTTTTTACGGGTACGGAAAAGCTGAAGACTGAAATTCGGCCGTAGATAATGTAACCACTTTCCCGCTGTATATATTAGACTAAAACACCTTAATACAGCCTATTTATTTGAAACTAATATCAGCTGTATTTCAGGGGAGAAACGGCTCTAAATCCAATGAATGTGTTTATACGTTCGCCTGAGCCAGACGAATAAATAAAACATGGTCGGTCTACGGTAATGCACTCGCTCGGAGCTTACTGTCTGACTCGAATATTACGAGAGCCTCTCAAAAATATAAAATGTTATTTTATCATGTCGACTCCAGACAACAAAAATTGGATGTTCGTCTCCCTTTGGAGATTGGGAGAGATTGAAAATGATATACCTATCTACTTGGTAGGCAGTATTATATCTAGTAAGAAACGAATGCACAAGGTTTTAGCTGTTGGTGAGTTGAGGTATACCTAGAGTTCAAAGTAGTCAACCCTATCAATTGAGTACCAGGATGGGTCATACGTGTGGTGAGAGATAATGTAAAGTAAACGTATGCTGCTAGGGCGCAGCTTGGCAGGATTTTAGTCAACACTTGTTTTTCTTTACCTAATCTAATGAGTATGAGTAGGTATGAGTGTCACGTAGGTAGTAATATCAAATGCTGCTCCCGATCCAACTACTCAGAACTACCCCATCTTTAAGAGTGCAAGCGTGAAACATATATACAAGTTGAAGTAAAAAATAAAAGATAGTCTCACAACTCTTTTGCTGCCTACGCACGGCTAATAAATTATATACAGTCAAGAGTCAAATCGTTTGAAAAAAATCCTGTCAAACTGTGCTCTGGCAACATAGGTACCTATGTCCTTTTACGTTACTCCTTGACATATTTTACGCCATGTATGGTCCGTTCTGGTATTCGATATGGGTTGACGACTATGAACTCCCGTTCTATTACCTTGTTCGTAGATTTAGGGGACTCTGCCACATCGCTTCATCAGAAACAAAAAATAGGAAAATTATGGGCATATGTAAATAGATATATTATTTATAAACTCTTTATTGCACACCAAGTAAAAATAAAAAAAAACAGAAATTTATATACATATAAGGCAAAAAGGGCGGTTTTATCGCTAAAAGCGAGGTGTATTTTGATTCCTCGGATGTATAAAATACCTTGAATTTCTACAATTAATTCTCAGCAGACTTATTACGGTAATATACCACCCAATAAATTTAACAGAATCCGTTTAAATATAATTTAAATAAGTAATTGCCGCCATTAACCCTAAGCTTTAAGAATAAACCTTTTTATGTTCTCAGCCCTTTCTGTTAGTGTTTTGTCACCATTTCTAAGCTCGTTAAATTCCAAAACATGGTTCCATTCGATAAACGAGTCTGCAAATCTGCACAGTTACAAGAGATTACGCGGAAAAAGAGCGTCGTGATCACCCTGATGAAGACTCTTGGAATGAGTGGAAACTTAGTCAGTGCCTTCACCGACTTTCAAAATTCCATTTTTCAATATGAATGATCAAATTAGAATATGTTTTAGAATAAAATCGTAAGGACTTCAAGCAAACAAAAGCCAAATCTCATCTCATGACTGGTTTCATCTTGAAATCTTATTTCATTGATGTAAATAGTTAAATGCTAAGCTGTCAATAATTACATGACAAGTCTTTTGTATTTGTGTGGCACGATAATTTTTACAAAATTAAAAATTCCGGGCTCTTGAATTTTATTATATTGTCTATTGCAGCGCTTCCTGTGACGTCAGGTGAAAAAATAAAAACACCTAATAACAAACGAGTAAACCAACATTTCGCCCATAGCTTTTATACCGCGTGTAAAAGCACAAAACGGAATACTTGCCAAGAACATTAATTCATTTATCGAATGGTACCGTAACTATTTGGTGTTTTGGTAAACAAAACCTATTTCCCCCAAAAGTTTTCCCCGTATCAAGAGTTTCCTAAATTCGATTTTGATACGTCCCATCAAAAAGTAATTTCCCGTGAAAATAAACGCTACCAAGAAAGTTTCTAATTCGATCCAATCTAAATCCAATTACTTGCACCGACGGTAACCGAGGTAAAAATACTTTAGTAACTTTACCGAAGCTAGTTTGTCTTTGAAGTTAAAGAGTAATAAACAATTAGTAGAGCTCATAAATTGTCTGGGTTATACTCAGGACTATCACGCAACTACGATCTGTCAAAGTTATTATAAAGTATCTAACTTGAAGATAACCTTAAGTTTGTTGATATATGAGCAAAGTACGCCTTTTAAGGATAGAAGCTTGAAATGAAATGAAATTAAAAACATTTATTTAGCACAACATGGAAAGACAAATTTGGTTAAGCACTACCCTAAGAACCAGAATTAGGATTTTGAGGCAGTTAGAAAAAATAATACAAAAAGGTACTTAGTCTACTTATAAGTAGAATTGAACAGAAATGCCCCGAATAGCTTCCAGGGGCTAGACAAAAACCTCACGCTTCACGCTAACGCATATTCGTCAAGGTAAACGCTAACGCCACTTAGCAGCTGTCACGTGACATTTCCACAGCTAATGTCATTTACATACAATTCAATCCTTTCACAGGCGTTAACGCCAACAGAAAATGGAATTTATCTAGACACCTTAATCCATCCAGACAGTTCAACGTCACGCCAATAAGGTGTCAGGTCAGCATATGACTTATAATAATATAACTTAGAATTCCATCTTGATGTCGTATACCTAGTAAATGTTTTTCTACATAAATCCCCTACCATCAAATATATTGACAATTGTATGGCGATAAAACCTTCATGAAGTCACATAACGATTAACAAAATGCATTATAATAGATTAATCCATTTCATAGATGGTAATAAACACACATTAACAAACAACTTCCTACTGCAAAAAAATGATTTGAATCCTTGCGTCGCGGTTAAAAAATATCATTAAAAAACTTGATAACAAACATTCATTTTGTAAAATAGTGGATCTTCATGTAGGGACAAGTTTCTCTTTGATTATAAAAGTGTCAAATTCACTCAGTGTCTCGTTGGGTCATAATATCATTATCACCTGTAGAAATCCACTGCCTCTCCTAAAGAGTACCATAACAAACTATTTTGGATCCATCCATCGAATTCCCGTAACCTTCAGTTCGTCGGTTCCTGTGGTCGCTATTTAAAAACCTTTCTTCTCCAGTGGTTGTCGGTTCTGCGAGCTGCTAGAACTCTGCGGCAAGCAGTTTTATGTGGCAATGAGCAGACCATTTAGCTCACAAAACCTCTACCTCTAAAAAGGCTACCTCTTTCCACCGGATATCTGGTAGATATCCGGTGGAAAGAGGTAGCCTAAGATCGTTCATGGCACACTTTAGTGGACGATTATGAGGAAATTATTATTACCCGCGACGAAAGAAACCCATACATGCGTTTGCCAGAAGAGTTTATTTGTTTTTAAGCGTATTTGTTTCTTAGTTAGATTCATCTTCAAAATGGCTTATCGGATTATAAATCTGTTCTTCGCAATAGATTTATTTATTTTCAAGGACGATTATTAAATAGGTTTTTTCGCGATAAAACCCCCGGTGCTGCAATCGATGGTGAAAATACTCGTGAGTTTTCGAATATCGTAAAAAAAATTGTTTTATAGTGTCACAAATTCATTATGCTCTATCGGTCTTTTAATGGATTCGAAAAAAATAGTTTCCAGTGATTTATTATATCGTAGAGACCGATAGCCTGTTTTTTAACCTCGATAAGGAAAGTAATTGAGGAAGCACAGAGTGATTTATTGTTTTAAGCCGAGATTACACTGCATTCAGGTCGGACGTTCGGGTCAGTTCATTTCTTCAATAAACCCCTTGTTTTTAATGTACCGTGGTCTAATAAAACTAATTTATTATTACCTTAGCGATAGAAATAAATTTTTCCACTTTTTATGAGCCCATTCAAAGAAGACGTCAGAAAGATCGTCAATTATTTTAAAATACGTTCACAACTGTAATCCTCATAATGGATCTACAGATCTATACTCAGTACGCATATCAGGATACCAAAATGAGCAGCGTTAGAGATACGTATATATATATATATTTGGCACATGCAAAACACATGCAACTGTTCTTACACAATTTAATTTACTACAATTACTGATAAACAAAATAGTCGGTTTCTTATATTGTCGTAATGGTCAATATTCAATTTCGATAAGCATTATCACTGTTCATTAGAAAGAGATTTATTCCTATTTTGTTATTAAGTATTGATTTCGAAACTAAATAATCATAATTTAATTGAATATTAAACAGCAGGTGTGGTCGTTTACATTTCAACATTATCCAAAAACGGTGAATTAACATTTGGAAATTAATTTTAATTGACTCGCATCAGTTAAACGAGAAAGGCAGATGACGTAACAAACTTATGTTTTTTTTTTGTGATCTAGCTCCTGCCCATGGATTTGCCCGAGTGTTACTCTGATAAAAAGTAGTATTAGATGTTATTCGTGGCTACGAACTATACCTATTCTATATTTCATCCGAATCCTACTCAATCCTACCCATCGATTCCTACTCAACCGAAACGGAGATATGCTTACGGAGTATTTGACCCTGGTGATTTAAAACCTATCTCAGTACTTCCTACATTAAGTAAAATTTTACAAAATCTAATTTTGAATCAATTACGAAGACATTTTAAATTAAATATTTTTTTTCATAATAAACAATTCGGATTTACTAGGGCTCGCTCAACCACTGATGCTGGTATGGAGTTAATATCGCACATATTTGATGCCTGGGGGGAATCGCATGACGCTTTAGGCGTTTTTTGTGATTTTTACAAGGCATTTGATTGCGTAGACCATGATACATTAATCAGGAAACTACACCATTATGGTATTAGGGGCGTTGCTCTAGACTTTCTCACTTCCTATTTAAGTGACAGAATGCAAAGAGTTGACGTGAATGGAAAGCGTTCTCCGGGGTCTCTGGTTGCTATAGGTGTACCGCAGGGATCAATTCTCGGACGATTTTTGTTCTTAGTATATATTAATGATCTACCCCATCTTGTGAGGGACGATCATGAGGTTGTATTATTTGCAGATGACACGTCATTTTATTTAAATTAAAGCGACAACAAACCGAGTTTGACGATGTAAACAATGCAATCTCTAAAGTTGTAAAATGGTGCAATGTAAACAATCTTCTGCTTAATGAAAATAAAACAAAGTGTATTAAATTTATACTACCTAATGTTACACAAGTTAAAGCAAATATCAAAATCAAAGATGAAGAGTTGGCTCTTGTGGACACCACCGTATTCTTAGATATCACCCTAGATAATAAGCTTCAATGGGGCCCTCACATTGATAAATTATCGAAGAGCCTTAGTACTGCGGCGTAAAAAAAAAATTAAATCATCAAAAAAATCCGTCTTTATACAGACGTAGACACAGCTAGACTAGTTTACTTCAGCTACTTCCACAACATTATGTCGTACGGTATACTGCTGTGGGATAGTGCTGCTGATATAAATACCGTATTTGTGCTGCAGAAGAGGGCTGTTCAAGCAGTTTATAATATGGGCCCCAGATAATCACTTCGCTAAAAGTTTAAAGAAATAAATATAATGATATTCCCTTGTCAATACATCTATGAAAATCTGATGTATGTTCACAAAAATATTTACTTGTTTAAGAAAAAAAGCGATAACAATGTTAATACTAGAAATAAAGATAAACTCGCTGTTGTCACTTGTAGACTCCATAAAGTTAGTAAATCGTTTAAAGCACGGTGTACGATTTTATAACAAACTCCCAAGAGATATACAAAAATTGACAATAAACAAATTTAAAAACGTAATTAAACAAAAACTTTATAAAAAGACATACTATAAAATATCTGATTATTTAGATGATAAAAACTCTTAGGATTGAAAATACTCCAACTCGATAAAAAAATGCAGGTACCTATTGTTTTGTAAAATAATCATTATAAAGAATAACCAGCCTTGTTTTCTTGCCTTTCTTTCCTGGCTTGGTCGCGGATGGAACATGCACTAGATAAACCGACGTTTCAAAGTAATACTTGTGATTTTAATGATTAAATGAATTTTGACTTTGACTTTGACTTTGGAGATTATTAGCAACACACATCCAAGCTTTCGCAGTTTTCAATATTTGTAGGAAGTGAGATAGTTTTCATCTGTCTAGAGTACCTAGGAAACACATAAGCCTCGTAATGTTATATGAATGAAATTTTCTCAAATGACGACCACAAACAACTCGATGACATCTAAAGTCGGTGGATATAAATAGTCAAACACACTCATTCACACTCTTTAGGGAAGAAAGGAAACCTTGTCCAGCAAGAAATACATCGCTGCACATACAGACTGTTGAAGATAATGATAATACTATTTCAAATCTAAATTCAGAAAATCAGCTGTGCCACAATTATAAGAAAGGAGTTGCTAAATGAACTCACTGGATAAAAATAACAAAGGTGTGGTTCCAAACATCTCGCGAATCATGAATCATCCTAACACCCTCGCACTTCCGTCGTGCAATGCCTAATTAAAAAGAAACATTGAGATGTGCCGCTCACTGACGGCATAACTCGTGCAAACCCGCCCTCGATGACGTACGGTCAGATTTATGGGAACGAGTGTAGACTTGGGGGACTATTCTTAAGGAAGGACTAGAGCCTGTGCTAATGACGGATTTTATACGCTCCTTAAAGTATATGGTTTGCCTTTAAATCGGTAAAAAATACGCTATAAGTTCAAGATATTTCCAATTCGTTTAATGCAAAATGCTAACCGTAAAGCACTCTAAGTAGGTATCTTTATATTAAGGTGAATAATGCTACACAAAATATTGTGTAATTTTCTTACAATATATTATCACTTTCGTTTTTGTTTCAAGTAACACAGGTTAGCATCTAAAATTAAAATGTATCAAAAATACGTATAAGATTCGACATTGAAAACAAAATGATTCTAATAGAAAATTCTTATGATCAAAAACATAAAATAACCTAGCCTAGAAACAGTAACAAATCAATAATCCCTATTGGACAATAATTTATTGACTGATGTGCATTGTGCATCCAATTCATTAAGCGCTAACAAAATTACGCTACCACAGCCAATTTGTGAGCAATTCCCTTGCGCAATGCAAATATCGAGCGGTTTTGGAAATGGCTGTTCAGGTGACATGGGACTATTTGACTCACGGTAAACCCACGTTTATAGTGGTAAATAGTCCGCGTGTCATCATAGCTGATAATCGACAGGATTTATTTTGAATAAGTATATCGCGTGGCTTGGTTATAGCCGCTCAATGAACGTGCGACTGGTTTTAAACATGAACTAGGAAGAAATTAAAACTCAACGATTTAAGAGCAACTTATGGGTGCCACCCGTGTGCCAAAATTCTGCTTGATTTGGCATGACTTCAGTTTGAAAAAGTCATATTTTAAGTGACGTCACGTTTGACGTAAGTTAATCCTACTATCCTACTTTATATATATAAAGTAGGCTAAAGTTTATGAGGATGTTTATTAATCTTTCACGCAAAAACTACTGAACGGATTTTGATGAAACTTTACAGTAATATAGCTTATACATCAGAATAACACATAAGCTACTATTTACATGCGGGTACCACGAGGGCGAAGCTGTAGGCAGAAGCGAGTTGTTTGTATGTTTGGCAACAAATAAATTTATCTCCGTAACGGCTTATCCGATTAAATTTTTTTGCAATTAATTTGTATAATTTCAAGGATAGTTCATAGGTTAATCATCAAGCTACGAAGTAAGAGTCAAGAAGTAGAAGAGCTCCTTGTGAAGTGCTCGTCAGTAATTCTCGGCGGCATGCAGTAATGTTCCGGTTTAATTAGTATGGGCGCTGTTGGATCTGTTTCTATATATAGTCTTATAGTCTATGGTCTTCAGATATCTTGCAGTGATGGGACTCTTCCGTAGTGCTGTGCTCGTGCCAGACCAACAGGCGCCGGTAAAATTACAGGCACATAAGACTTTTGATTATGTCTCCGAGTCGGCAACGCGCGAGTTGCAAGCTTCCATAGGTTTCGATAACCGATGGGCCGTATGCTTGTTTCTTACTTTAGTAATATAATTAATACGACGCGGCGATCGACGATGGAAAACGCACCCGACGCGTTTAAAATAATGAACCCAGTCATAAAGGTCCTAACACAAGAAACCAAAAGTGTACTAGTGGCGTAGTGGCTAGACCCATCCAAATGTCGTGGGTTTGAATCCCGTCGTGCATCAATGGATTTTCCACGCGGAAAAAAATGTACACAATGCTAGGGGATGAAGGCAAAAATCATGAATAAACCGACATGTCTTAGATTCGAAAATTCAGACTTGTGACATGTGCAAGAAACGAGCACTATAAAGCTATATAGCTCTATAAAGCACAGCAAATACTTTCATTATACTGGTTCTTTCACCATTACATAATTTCTTTAGTTTATTTTTCTACGTGTAGAAGGCGTCACGCCAACCATGTATTACTCAATATCTACATACATATAGATTGGATAAGTGTTTCTCCAAATACAAAATGAAAATGCACACGTTTGCGTAATAGCTGTGTGAAAGTCACAACGTAATCAGTGTGCTTAGTGATAACGATAACCTGCACTTAAAAGGTGCTGTGATAAATCTCGGCCATTTGGGTCAAGCTATCGCCGGGAAAGACGAACACTTTCTAGGAACGGCGCTTAAGGTGGTCTCATTATCAACAGCATGTAGAAGTCCACGGCTGGGCATAGGCCTCATTGAGTACACGAATGATCTTGGGCTATCTCCATCCACTGACTTTCCGCAAGCTTTAGAAAATGACCATTTTTAATTTGAATGGAAAACATTTAAAAAAAATCCGATTCAGCGGCACTCTTTGCAGACCTCTGTGGCGCAGTGAGCGAAGGCCCGCCTGAGACGCAGAAGTTTGAGGGTTCAATTCCCGCCGCGGTAACAAATGTTTGTATCTGCAAATATTTGCCTCGGGATCTGTGTGTTTTCTATGTATAATATGCATGTTTGGCCCACACGGTACAGATGGGACTAATTAGCACAAAAATCTTCTATTAGTCAGTGTTTTTGTTAAAATCTTAAGCATTTATAGTGTCTATTTATTTATTTCGTATTGTGTATCTGTGCTTTGTTGTTTTCGAATGCAAATAAATCTCTTTCTATTCTATTCTACGTATTTACAAAAAAAAATAACTATACATACATGACTGATATTATGTACTATATCACTCATGTAGTTCCCATAATACAAGCTATGCTTACTTTGGGGCTAGATGGTGCTATGTGAAAATGTCCAGCATTGTTATTATTATTATTACTCTTTCCTGTATATTTGGCAATGCGATGACCAATTCTGCGATGAATCGAGTGAATTTGAGACCGAATTTATTGGGCACATTCCATTCAGCTAAAGGTTGTTGTCAATAGTCAATAGATCCATCTATTGATGAAGTCAATAGATATATAGTAGTCTATATTGCAGTTCCCCTAGTGACTTGTGGCGATAACCTATCTCAGAAATACCCTTTTACACAAACAAATCAATTGCAAAAAACCATATTACAATCCGATAAAACCATTTCAGAGATAAATTGTAACATACAACAAACAACCTCTTTTGACAAACGCGTATACTGGCTCCTTACGTTACGGGTATATAAAAGACTTGAGACAAATTTCTACTAGTCGTACCAAATTATTATGTCCCAATGTGGCAATCAAACTTGTTACCTCTGTCAGCTGCTTATGTCGGTACCATTACAGTGCAGATAAGTATAATCACCACAGCAGACACCCTCCTTATCGTGGGAAAACATAGGCGTTTGTCACGGCACACCATAAAGTACAGCTTTTAATTTTAGCCCTTGGCACAGTTTGCCGGCTACGCAGTAGCTCAACTCACATCATTATCAGATAGAAGTCAACAGATGGATATAAACCTCCCCAAAAGGTGCTAAGACGAACGGTTGTCGTCTTAGCACCTTTTGGGTGCTAAGACTAAGGTTGGTATGTCCGAAGGTTTTCCTTTATGTTACAGCTATATTTGATTATGTGAGCTTTATTTTCTGCGAGTTTTATATGGCATGAGAAGTGCTAATTCAATTTGTGAATTCTGAGAAATAAATCGGTGGATGTTCTTCTAGGGATTATATTTACATTAACATCAGTCAGCATTTATTAATTCAGTATTGCATAAAGGCCTCCTGTAAACGTTTCCAAAGCACTCTGCATATCTCCACTCGCCATAGTTTTTATATCGCTGAACCGTCGTGTTTCCGGTCTTACTAATTTTTGGTCTAACTTGGTTAATCTTGTAGATCCATCGGTTGTCAAAACATCGCATAAGGTGTCCTGCCCATTGTCACGTTTTCCAGTATCACCCAATTTACTACTTGTGGTTATGAGAAAACGAGGCTCTTCTCAGATTAGAAGCACTACCTGGAATTGTGCCTGCAAATGGAAGTAAAGGAAGAATAAAGTTGATGAAATCAAATAGAACTGCTGTAAAAACCCGTTCATCGTGTGGCTCTTTTTTAGCCAGTGTAAGACCTGGATGAGTATGCTGTATGGTGGCCCTGAAAATAGCTTGATAACTGATAGTGAAAACATTCATATCACAACGAGAAAATTTTGCTATTTTTTTCAAACCCACAATGTGTTTTCCATTGTCTGTTGCAGTGCGCCCCATAACCACCTATGTATGAACCATGCTTGAATTATCATGTATCGATTTCAAAAATCGCATTTAATCGGATATACCGTTTCGGTAATAAATTGTAACAGGCAAACATACACAAGCAAACAAAAACCCTTCTATGGGAAACGCATATAGGTCGCGGGAAATAGTTATATCATAAATCCTGATCCTATAGAATTATAAACACATACGTACTGTTTGTACATACTGTGATCCAGTACAGACAGACAAAACCCATTAGGTTTGTGATAATGCAAGTTCACCGCTCAGGTATTGTTTAGTGTAGCAACGAACAAAGCGAGGGGTGGCCGTCTCATCTACGGAACTATTAAGAACCATTGTGTACGAAATTAAAATGTAGCATTGTCTGCCACCCGCTTATTGGACTTTTGTTTTAGAGATGAGTAATAATCAGGCTTTGGGAGTCTTTCGACGTATTAAAATCGCAAAATTCTAATAAATAAATAAGATAAGATAATGACTTAAACTCTGTTTTGCTTTCAACCTTGTTTAATATTACATAGATAGTTTAATAAATCTTTAGTACCTAGTTGCATTATTCTGTTGTATAAAATATATATATAAGGTAACGTTTATTGGACATAAAATGGTACAGACATTCTTAAGGATAATTTTTTTTAAGCGTTATGAAATTTCATAACTTTACTCTTCCTGAAATCAAAGAATTTTAAAAGTAAAATTAAACAAAAGTCCTACTCAATATTTATTTAATGAAAAAAGGTAACACATTTATTAATAGAATTGAGAACCTTCTCCTTTTTTTAAGTCACTTATAAAGTTCGAAAACTGTTAAGCAATAACCGAAAAAACACCGAAAATCTAAAAGTTACAACATCATCCAATTTACGGTAGACCAAACTTATGAAACTGGTACCCTCGCCTCCTTTACCGCGGAAAAGTTTAAATTGCCCTATTCTTTTTTCACTATCTTTGCCCGGCGTGGAGTTCACTTTTTTCCATTTAAAACTTTTCCGTTTTGTTATAAAACGGTGGCCGCGACTCAGACTCGGTAGAGTCACTTGTGTATACTGATAAAAACATTGTAACTACACAAGTATTTATTTTATTGCTCTACCTCTCTCTTATAAATGTCTCAACTTTATTTTTATTCGCATGCTTATTGTAAAATACGTTGTTGATGAATACAGAAAAAGTTGATTTATACAAATAATCGAAAAACAGAAAAGAAAACTATCTACATAATATTAAACTAGGAAGAGAAGAATAATATGAATAATACCTGTTTTAACCATTGGATAATTTTCACTAGACACGAAATATAATAATTAATGTGTGTTCGTATTTGTTGTGAAATTGATGTTCATAATTATGATAATCTCATTATACATAGGTACATATTATGGTACACCATTCCTTCGACGGATTTTTCCGAATTGATTTCACACAAGGAGTAGTTATATCGATAATGAATCTAGAAAGCCGTCATTCCCGTGTCATCTTGCGAATGTTTTATATTCAACTTTTTTTGTGTCGACGACGCAGATTTGATCACTATTTTTAACTTATCTAATAGACTGGGAGTCCTCACCTTATAACTCATCCTATTAATTGATTGCCAGGGTTGACGATTATGAACTCCCGGTGTATAAGAATGTATTTATTTTATGACTGATCATTTTACTATCGGCTCGCTGGACGACAAAAATACAAAAAAAAAACCAGTGACTAGTCTCTAGAATAGTTCAAATACCGCCTCACTAAATAAACATCTTTAGCATACTGCGAATAATTCACTGACCAATTCAAATTCAATCGTGCATGTCACGCCTAGTTCACACTACAAACGCCGAGGCAGCTTAGGAACCAGCTAGTTCAGTTTCTTCACAGAATTACCCAAACAGTTTTCTCGGTTTGGTGGTCTCACAAACCGAACGAAGCAGTGTAGGAAGGTCCCATCTAATGGATCGATGACCTCTTAAAGGTTGCGGTAACTACAAACACATACTACATTGTCAGAGACAATGTCTGTTCGGTGCTTATTAAATCGGTTGAAGGAGGTGGCCTACGATAGTTTATCATGGCATCCTTTAAGGGAGGCCTATACCCAGAGTGGGCTTCTACAAGCTGTTGATGACGAGGATAATAATAGCCACTGTTTGTTCGTTCGTTGTTTTTCTGTGTGAAATTTTGTATGCTGACTCTACTTAACTCTGCTTCTTTGTTAAATGAATAAAGCTAGTACTCATCATTAGCATCAATAACCTATAGAAGTCCACAGCTGGACAAAGATTTAAAAGTACCACGACGAACGATCTTGAGCTATCCACTCCATCCACCGAATTTCCACTCTTCAATTAGTGATCAATTTGTACTGTGTTTATCAGCGTTTTCAAACATTTTGTTTTAAAGAATTAAATTGAAAAATTTAGAGTGATTTTGTTATAAAACTTAATATTGCGTCTGGGTAAGTTAATTTACTAAGGTATTTTAATACCTCCCCTACCTACTACACAATTTTAAAAAAGAACACCTATACGGCACACCATAATTCATGAAAAATGTAAGAGAATTAAATTCTCCGCGTAGTGAACCAGCTTTACTACACTTTCCCAGGCTATGTTAATAAATTGCTTTCCTTTCAATACCTCCTACTTCAGAGGATGGCCCTCGAAATACCCAAGCGCAGCGCACTGTTGAGAGCACTTGCGAATCTCCCGTTAATCTCTTTCGGATTCTGGAAAACAGGCTTGAATCGAATACTTACCTTGGACTTTGACGCATTCTTCATCACTCGAACCTCACGTAGGTACAAGCATTAAAAACACTTTTCTATCTCTTTAGACTACTCTTACACTCGACCTTGTTTATCAAAACTGTAAAAAATCTCACAATTTATTTATTTATTATTTATTGTTATTAGTAACCCGATGGACCAAAGGCACCGTTAAGGTGGCGGGAAGTCGATGGGCGAAGATGGCTTGAGATCATTCGTCACGTCACTCTTTGGGGAGGTCTATGTCCAGCTTTGGACTTCTATAAGATGTTGTTGATAATGATGAGGATAGAATAGAATAGAATAAACGTTTATTTGTCACAAATAATAATAAAGGTAAAAGTTATACATATAGGCTATATTGGATGTAGCCTATACCAAAATGGTGTTCATTATGATATCAATATGTATCGAGGAAAGTATCTAATTAGGATATTCGTCGTGTACTTATACGTTTTACATGGGTCTTTATTACGATTAGCTTTTTAACCACGCCGTAAGGAGCCCGTTTATATGTTTGCTATAAAAGGTTGGTTGTGTTTGTTTGTTTCTCTATTATCATTTATATCGAAACAATACTTTCATTTCATTTTCAGATTCATAGAAGTCCATGTACACATAACGATACACTGTCGTAGCACATTACGATTGTCTGTATCTATCCACTTGATTATCCTCTGATTGTTACTTACTTAACCAGTATTTGCATTCAACGCAGTCCTTCCTCGTTGAGGTAACGAGTTGGGACAAAGCAAGGATGTCCGCAATTTGTCCAATGTCCTCCAAATGGACTTACTCGGGGCGCGTCCGAACCGAGGGAGAAAACAAAATTCAAAACAAAAGCTCATAATTTTAACCTTTCTGACCCCACCACTTCTGATGCGAGCTGCATACACATGCGAGCAAAGAGTATGTAGATACCGATACTTGTAGAGACGCTATTGACAGGACATGTCCTCGAATTGCAATTCGACGTGTTTTTACCCTCGACGATAGAATCCTATATTATGTGCCTTTGCCATACATTGATTGTCTGTTACCATTTATTACCAGCGACGTCAGAATCCTATATATTATGCGTTTGATGTAAAAGGTTTATTTGTTCTATCTCTGAAACGGCCTATCGAATTGAGAATTGTAATGTTTATCTTCAAGGATGGTTTTATATAGGTTTTATCGCCACAAGTCACTAGTTGGCGCAGCACGTCGAGGATATTTTAACGAACACATAGGTAGTTCGTAGTTTACAAAAACCAGTCAAAAACACAGCACCAGCCGACTGTCAGCAGCAAACTGATTGCCTTATGCCCAGTGTGTCGCGTCCTATTCGTATTATTATTAATGAAACATAATTAACTTTTTTTAAATAAACATCGAAGATCAAGGGACTTCGCAACAGACACTAAGATTCTAATTTACATTTTTGGCACCTCTACCTACCCCCCTCGCACGTAACCATGGCAACCCCCTCTGTGGTCCACCGTACGTCCGGACCGTTTTCAAAATTTTCCGGAAACAACTGGTTGTTTCTGCAATAGGAGGTTAAAGTGATAAAAATACAGCAACCTGGAATAATTTGACTGGTGAAAGTCCTATGTACAACAGCAAAATAATAATACCAATTAATACAAAATGTGTTCGTCGATAGATATGCTCAAAGGTAAGTATTAATCCTACTATCCTACTAATATTATAAACGCGAAAGTTTGTGAGGATGGATGTTAGTTACTCATTCACGCAAAAACTACTGAACAGATTTTGATGAAACTTTACAGTAACATAGCTTTTACATCAGAATAACACATAGGCTACTTTTTATCCGGGTACCACGCGGGCGAAGCCGTGGTCAGAAGCTAGTAATATCTTCAATGTGTGTGTGTGTGTGTGTCACGAAGTCAATGTGGATACAACCCACTAGCCCTTCACGGCTATTACTACCTTATTCTTCTGAAAATGTTTTTCACAAAAGACAGTTAGTTCATAAATTCAAAAACAAAGGAAGCAGTACGCGCTTAAATTGCTGTTATTAAGCTAAAAAGCTTGCAAACTTTCTCGTAGAATACATACCACTTGCAAAACGCGAACATGTGTTCAAAGTACTTATTCGGACAGGTCTCTGACTATCCCCTACTTTACTTGCTATCCACAAAGATCTTAGCATTCAGTTACCTATGTATTTGATGATGCCCATTATATAAATAAATAAATAATGCAGGACATTTTCACACAGCATCATCTGGCCCCAAACTAAGTAGAGCTTGTATTATGGGAACTACATGACGGATATACTATCTATATATATATTTTTTTTAAATACATACATATTATACATAGAAAAGTCCCAGACCCGAGACAAATATTTGCAGATACAAACATTTGTCCCGCGGCGGGAATCGAACCCGCAACCTTCTGCGTCTCAGGCGAGCCTTCGCCCACTGCGCCACAGAGGTCGTCATTGTGGGAAATACAGCAGCACTAGTGAACGTATTTGTTTTGTATAACATAATTACTTGTTAGCTCTTCCCTATTTGAGAGGAAATTGAAAACGCGCGTGATATAAACGGTTCGGAATAATATTATATCGTGTGATTGCTTATCTGTCGAGTGCCTATCTGTATGCAAACGTGCCCCATTTGTCAATCCGAATAGGCACTTGAACTTCTGCTAATGAAATTGGGGGATTTTGAGTTATGGCTTTGTTTGTAAGCTTCTGGAAATTATGAAATATAACAAAGAATCACGACCTCAGTGGCGTAGAGCGCGATAAGTCAGATGCGACGCAAGAGATGCGGTTTCGATTTTCGCTGCGGGTGAAATGTTTGCATGTGCTGCAGATATTTGTACTAGATCTGGATATTGTGATCTTCGTAGTTCTTGATATCTCCGATGCAGGGAATCCTAGTATGGGATCAGGACTATGTATTAGTCTGTTGGATGTTTAATTATTTATTTAAGTTTAACTAACTTCTGCCCATGGCTTCGCCCGCATGGTACCCGGATAAAAAGTAGCCTAAGTGTTATTCTGATGTATAAGCTATATTACTGTAAAGTTTCATCAAAAACCGTTCTGTAGTTTTTGCGGCAAAGAGTAACAAACATCCATCCTCATTAACTTTCACATTTGTAATAGTAGTAGGATTAATTAGTAGGACCGAGTGGCAGTCTGACCTAGCGAGAAGGGGTCAAGGCAGGCCAAAGTAGAGATAGCGGACCGGACAGACATAGTATAGGATTGGAATATCCCAAAGGAATGGAAGGAGGCCTATTCCTTTTTAAATAATACCTATTAATAATTAGTAGGAAAACTGAATTTTTAATATTTTTTTTAAACTTCTGACATGTCTTTCATCATGTGGTATTCCACATGATGAAAGACATGTCAGAAGTTTTGAACTTTTAATGTCATACGTCACGGGGTATTCCCCGTGACGTATGACATTAAAAGTTCAAAACCTATCTTATACAATTTCTTTAAGCCGTATAAAAAAATCAAATATCTCGTATACAAAAACTTGCATAGTTATCAGTAAAGCCATTTTGAAAATAAAATAGGTACCAGTGTTGCCAACCGTGTCTCATGAAAATTACTTAAAATACATAATAAAGTAACCTTTTAGTGTGTGCCTTTTTTTTCAATAATAAGATACTAAAAGTTGATTTGTTCCACATTCACGCCACTTGTTCGCCCCACATTCCAAAAAAATCTGCTTTTGCTTGATAGACAGATGTTGGTTTCATTCAAGTACAAAAAAATAATAATTTAGTAGTGTTTTCCATTTTAAGTTGCATTCCACGATATTACTTTTTCTAAACAACTTTTGCTTTTATATTTCTTGACAAAAATATAAAAGCAAAAGACCTACTTACTTAAAAAAGCGCTAATAAGTTCCGTTTCATGTTGGATACATAATAAGAAATTAAAAATGTATTCCACGAATTAAAAAAAAACACCTAAAAGTAACATTTTAAGTTGTGAAACCAAGATGTAAGCCCGACGTTAATAAAAATCACCTTAAACGTTAATATAACGCTAAAACGCTTTTTAGAATTCAGATCGAATAAAACACCAATTTATATCACCACAAATCCCTCGAGCATCATCACCACATGAAGTCATTCTGTCAAACTCAAAGTAAGTTGGACACTTGAAGGTCCTGGACTGCCTGCTGTCTGACTAATTGATACTCGCTGCTTCAAAGAGGTTTCAAGCCGTACGAGCATCACAAAAAATCAAACAAATCGACAAAAGAAACACCTGTGATACTAAAATTAATTCATGAATTACCTTTTTGGTACAGACAGCCTTATTAGACACATGAACCGAAGAACAATAAAATTATATTGTGTTTGTTTTAGATATAATACTTCTACTTGTCGGCTTATGTTTTATGTTTATTATTGTTTGTGCCAAATAAACGTTTATTTTATTATATTCTAATTTCTACGAAAGTCATTGATTTTATGGATTTCTAGAATAGGGGTGGACAAAGGCCCCTAAAGAGTGCCATGACAAGCGATCTCGCGGGCGACTCAATCTTTATAATGTAATCGGTGTCCATCATAGTCCACATTGTGGTGGGCTAAACTGTTAGTACCTACTTAGGTACTCAGGGCATTGAACCCTGAAACGATGTCACAGATGTCTGCTTGCTAGACTACCAAGCGTCCTAACATCACAGATTAACCGGTAATTACTGCCTCGTAAAATTTCATGAGCCATGTCTTCCTAGAGGGTGATTCAGTGGTGCTAAGTTTGAAGTTAAAAACTTTGTTTTAATGGGATTAGCTAGCTAAGTTTTTTCAAACTATTGCAACATTATCTTGATAGACCACACTACAAATGTAGTAAAGTATTTTGACAAAAACACAACTGTAAAAATAGGTACCTTTAACCTGTCTTTATATTTAAAGTGCTGTCAAAAAGAATAACCATCATTATCATCTTAAATATTAATAAATATGTATGAATAGTGTGATGACTACAAAATGAAAATCAAAAAAGCATTTAGGCGCCTATGATCATCAGTGACCAAAGCAGTGAATATGACAGGGAATACGGCAGGTGTGTACCTTATTCATTAGTCTCGGACGCCTCACAGGATCTATTTATTTATTAACTACTTACCACGGCTTTGCAACCGTGGGTGCCCGAATAAAAAGTAGCACAAAAAAGCATTTACTGTTAAGGCAGCGTGAGAACCGTTTTTAGACGACTTACTTTGCAAAATTGGTCTCCAGGAAAAGAACTTTTATTTTTATAAATTTTATTTTGATATATCAAACCCAAATAACGGACTTGATCGAATCTAATATGGAGAGGTCGGGAATGATTCAGGTTTTTGCAGTTAAGTATATTTGTATAACGAAAGAATACCGGTAACAGGTTACCAACAGGTGGCTGTTGGTAACCGGTTACCGGAGCGTATGGGCGCTTGCAACACTAGAGGTTGCTCGCGTATTGCCGAACCTGATACACGATTGTCAAAAACTCATATGCCTGTAATTTAACCACATCCACACCTTTCAAACTGTAACAGAGCAATGCGAGCAATATTACCTACTTGTCGGTAGAATTAGCTATGGTGGTATTACTTCCCCGGACGAACTCTTTTGCAATTACGTATTGTAATGACCTACCTCTGAGTCTACTGCATTTGTTGTAAGTATGTTTCTATGTATGTTTGTTTCTCCGACGACTGCCAAACCGTTTATTCAATCTTGATGAAACTTGGTATTTTGGTAGGTTATATGTGGGAGTCAGTGGTGTTTCTAAATGATAACTCCTTAACCTTTCTGTAGGACCAATTTTATTTTGGGAATATTATACACAGCGTACAGCGCATACACTTGGAAGAGTTTCGGAAGAGAAAAAGGAGTAGTGCTGCCACTCGCTTACCTAGCTTTAAATTATTATAAAAACAAGATTCTGCCCACGGCTTTGCCCGCCCGGATAAAAAGTGTACCTATGTTTTATTCTGATGTATAAGTTTCATCAAAATCAATTCAGAAGTTTTTGCGTGAAAGAGTAATAATAAACATCCATGCTCAAAACTTTCGCGTTTTTCAATAGTAGTAGGATAACAATCGAATCTACATCGATTACTAAATTGTATGTCTCGGTGTGTATTATTACCTAATAACGTAATTATGAAATTCGAATATGAAACTACTAGTAAGTTGGAGGTACTGGTAATAGTAACACAGGGCAATGCATGCTATTTTGCCTTATTAACTGATCTTAACACTAAATTTTGCCATCCTAAGCCACCAAAATGTATATACCTATCCCATTTTTTACCAAGCATAAACTCAAACTGTTTATACTCGGAAATCTTCCAGTCATTCAACACGAGATCAAGATAATCGGAAACGTTTTTGATTATTTAATCATCGGAACCGAGTTTCAAGGTTCGCGAGGTGCTTGACTTGAAGGAGTCTCGAGTGGTCCTCACATCTGCCGATGGCAGCTGGGCCGCGTCAAACAAGAACAAAACACACTCGTTGTGCAAACAAATGCACTAAACAAATAAATCGAACCCAAAAGTAGCTGGGAATATTGGTTCGGTATAGTATTTTGATATATTCATTAAAATGCTACTAATATTATAAACGCGAAAGTTTGTAAGGATGGATGTTTTTTACTCTTTCACGCAAAAACTACTGAACGGATTTTGATAAAACTTTACAGTAATAGGTATAACTTATACATCAGAATAACACATCGGCTACTTTATATCCGGGTACCATGCGGGCGAAGCGTTGGGCAGAGGCTAGTATACATAAAAATAGGTTGCATTTGAGTTTATGAAAATTAATCCTTCAGATTATTTATTACCAGAGATACCAGGAGCCCGTACATGCGTTTGACCGTGGATTGTTTGATTGTTTGTTTGTCTGTGACCATTTATCTCCGAACGGATTATTGGATTGATGTGATTTTTTGCAATCAATTTGCATGTCTTCAAGGATGGTTGTTAAATAGGTTTTATCAAAAATCACTAGGAAGAGCTAAAAAAATATAAAAATAAAGTCTAGATTTAAATACTGTAAAAATATATTAGGTATGTAGTTTTGCCAGTGATGTCAGGAGTTAATAATTATAGGTATGCGTTTATTTAGCAATAAATTTTAATTACTTTAAGGATAGTTCCTAGATAGGCACAAGTGGTGTTGTGCCACCAGGCTTAGCAATAGACGTGAAAATACGTCAGAGGTTTCAAAAACAGTCGCCAATCGACAAGCGACGTGTACAAACGGGAACAAAAGTACCTGACGTAAGATAGTTAACTCTTTACGCATTGAAAAAAAAAACTTGCTCTTCAGAGCCGGCACGCAATGCTCCAGGTTGTACCATCAGGTGGGCCGTATACCTATTTGCCTCGATAAGACATTAAAAAAAACAAAATCAAGAAACAACAAGCCCTTTTATAGATGAAGTCAGAACAAACAGATAAAACAAACTGCAAACATTGAACAATTACGACACTCACGGGAAGCAAATGTCGCGGGCTCGACCGACACCACGATAATGTCAACGAACACACAAGTACCCAGTCCTTGTAGATACCATTTAATGTACAGACAGCTTGATGCAATTCTATAAATCCTATCCTACTAATCCTACTATCCTATCCTACTATCCTACTAATATTATAAACGTGAAAGTTTGTGAGGATGTTTGTTCCCCTTTCACACAAAAACTACTGAACGGATTTTAATGAAACTTTACAGTAATATAGCTTATACATCAGAATAACACATAGGCTACTTTTTATCCGGGCACCACGCGGGCGAAACCGTGGGCAGAAGCTAGTAATATTATAAACGCGAAAGTTTGTGAGGATGGATGTTTGTTACTCTTTCACGCAAAAACTACTGAACAGATTTTAATGAAACTTGACAGTATTATATCTTATACATTAAAATAACACATAGGCTACTTTTAATCCTGGTACCCCGCGGGCGAAGCCGTAGGCAGAGGCTAGTTTAATATAATTTACAAAACATAAAATAATTTAGCGAAATTTACATACTTCGTTTTACAATAAAGACAAAACCACATTTTTTTATGAAAGTTACGAGGCATTATAAGATATTTTTTTTAAATTTGAAACCTCCATATCTGCTGGATGGCAATCAATATTTTCAACATTGATTGCCATCCTTGAATACATGCAAATCGGTAGCGAAATACCCTTTTACAATCCGTTTCTAATAAATGGTAACGACTAAACAAACATAGGTATAAACAAACAACCTCTTAAGTCAAACGCGCGCGAAGAAGTGGTAGTCACTTTAAAAAAAACAATGAATAAAACCTATTGACTTCAACTTTGACTTAGTAACGCATAACTATGCGGACTCCTGATGTCATGTGTAAAAATAAATAGTAGAGCACGTGAAAATGTATATCTCTCTGACTCTTTGTGGCTGATTGTACCTGCACCATTACAATGTGCAGTGCATGTTTGTCCAAATTGCTTGTTAGAATTTCTGGAGACACTGTTTACAATGCCAACAGGTGACAGCCAACAATGGAGCATAAAAGTTAGGCAGCTTGCATATATTCGGAATGGAACGTTAAATTTATAACAATTTACCACCGAACCTACTTACGTTTACATGTCTACGGTTTACATTCAAATTGGTAGTTATGTATGACCACTGAAAAATTCAAGGTATGTTTATAACCATCAGATTCTTAGCGACATAATATGTCGCCTATAATCTGATGGTCAGAACCTACCTAGGGGAGACTGGGTCAAATGAAACATTTTAGCGTTTATCTTCCATTGCATCCGTATTAGTTAAGTGAGCGATGATATAAGTATATTAAATAAAAGACCATATTTCTGTCTATTAATGTCCAATGTTATTTGAGATCACTGTATTGTATTTTATGTGTAAAATCAAATTTAAAAAAAATGAAATTTGTTTCAACCGTCCCAATGCCAGGGTCGATTGAAACAGTGCCTGGGGTCAATTGCAACACATGAAAATAATACAAAATATAATATGAACATGTTTTATTCAACGTCTAATAACATTTTACGACTCGTAATGGCACAGTTGAAAATCACAAATATTTTTTTATTAATATTCAAGTCTTTCACGATACTTATACTCTCACATTATTTTTAATCAGCCTGCAAAGGTTTATATTAAGTACAACTTAAATTATATAATAATTAGATGTTGGTGACGATTTTTTTTTGTAATGTTTGTGTACTACTTGCCCTAATATTTCTCAAAGTTCAACAGCATTAATCATAAACTAGATTTTAGCGCTTCAGCTAACAAAACACTTTGAATAAAACTTCGAAACATTATTTCTATAAACATAAAAGATCTAAGATCCGGCTTTTACATCTTCATAAACTTGTTTGTACCTTGATAAGTCCGCCTGACCTCTCGTAGCCTTCCTTTGGTGTACCCTTGGCATCTAAGAAACAAGAAAATTTAAATAAACTGTTTCAACAGTCCCCAACCCCCTTCTTGGTATAAAACGGTTCACAGTAATAATAATTATTATTTTTAATAAAAACTAATCATACAGACATATTCTACAAACTTCAATTAAAACGATACAAAACTCTCAATACTCAAAACTTTAATGCAACCATAATAATGAAAAAATGTACCAACAAAAAATACTTACTTTTCCTTCAAAAAACATAATGCGGCCTCCTATACACAAGCATTCATAAAATTCGTATTTCAACTTGTCGCCCGCTTCGTTCTCCCCTAGTACCCCTTCACCTCATCACGCACGGTTTCGAGATATTCCTTTGTTTCAACCGTCCATCGTTTTACCCAGTCTCCCCTACCAAGGACATGGACTAGATATGGACGGGTACCAATTACAGACGTAAAACAAAGAGGGACGCCTCGTTTTTCCTTAAAAAATATCACAAAGAAACAAGACGTCATCCGTATACAACTGTATTGTTTCGTTTAGATTTGGTACTACTTTGGTTTAGAGTTGTGTAGATATACCTACTCGTAGTTCCTAATTTCCTAGTGATCCTTTGGTCCGATCATTCGCAGTAGTTCCAACTATCAATTCTATCAGCAAACTCATGCAATTTTTTCATACTATATTTTTCGATCTATGTAAGTACATATGTGACTGTTAAGTGTTGGAATTTATTTCATGAAAGTACCTACATAAACAAGTTGGCCTAACAAAAACATTTATAATGGTGGAATAAAGGGAGGCCTTTGCCCTGGCAGTGGAACAGCGATGGCTAAATAATAATAATAAATAAGAAATAATGGATCAGAAGACGATAAACGACTTCAAAAATAATAGAGTGTTACACATCAAATAAAATTCTAGTACCGCGATAACTTTCAAGCACACGGATAAGATATTTTTTAAATCTAAGCCGTGTTTATGGGTCATGTGAATCTAATAAAAACTTTCATGAATTACATGGGATTAAGCCGAAAGTTATGGCGCTGTTCTGCGGTAGGTCTTACAAATGACATCACAGTTTTTATTGCCCGTGAAAGTGGAAAAAACGACCTAAACCATCCTGTATATTCAGAATAGTATGGTTCGAAATTGGATGCAGGGAGTTAACATTTTCTACCGCCTGTACAACAAATCGAAACATCGTTCTCTGAAGTGCTAATCCGAAACATGTGTGACAAAAAAATTACCGAAGATAAGGGTCAATTTCAAGAACACGCCTTGCAGTGCATTCATCGTGCTATAAAAAGAGCGTTGGATTGACAATGACAAGCGTTTAAAGGCGCGGCGTATATTTATTTTAACAAGTATTCCCTTTTAGCGTCGAGGTAGAGACTAAACAAGGCACTTTTAGATAAGTATTGTACGAGACGAGCCATGCTATATTAAGGTAATAACTTGGACTCGGAACGGAAAGTCGAGACAGTTACTTACGATGACACAGGATATATTAAATTAGAAAAGATATACAGTGTAAAGCGAGTATATTAAACTCGGATAAATATACTGTTCAGGATTGTAGAGAGTAAATCCTTGTCGTATAAAATAGTTACATAGTTTTTAAGCAAGGGCTTACAATGTTATAAAGTATAATGCAAGACTAATCTGCTCCTCTCGGCGCAAAATTAACATCCTATTCTTATTCTTATTCATATTCTTATTCTTATTCTTTATTGTACACACCGATAATACAGACAAAAGACTTACATATAGGACATGTACAAAGGCGAGCTTAACCCTAACAAGAGTTTTCTTCCAGCAAACCTTTGAGGATAGGGACAGCTGATAAATAGCGGTGGGTACGTGTACACAATGATTTTTAGCAATTTTTCTGTTGCTTTCGGCACAAAATAAAATAAGCTTAGTCTTAGTAGGTACAAAATTTTGGAATAGGTGATGGACAAATTTATTATTCAAAATGACTCCAAAATTTGGCCAATTACCCTAAAATATTCTTGGCAATTAACTTATCACCACAAAATGCGCTAAACTTATCACCATAAAATGGTGATAAGTTTAGCGCACTTATTCATCACGTCATGATGTCTAGCAGTGATCTTAACTAGAAATCAATGGAAAAAGACGTGGACATCCATGTCTGAGTGACTAGTTAACGCGGTTTTAGATCGTACCACCCAGTAACAAGCAACCCTTTGTTCCAAGTTCAATGTCCTCGTAAAGTGAATAGTTTGGTATCGACACGCTACCACACGGGGCAGCACAAAAACTATCGAATGTGTAATTGAGTCGTCGTGAGTCAGAGCAACATCTGCCGCGTTTGAAACGCCGGGAGGTAAGTAGCTGGGAGTTGGACTTAGACTAAACTTTGCTAGAGACGCGACACGAGATATTTTCATTGTTAAATAGAAAGTTTTTTTTTATAACAATGTTAATAATAAAGCTGGTTCAAATGCTTTATTATTGTTATTATTTCAATTAATAATAATAAACTCGACATCAATAAGTAATGTCTTGTATTATTATTATCTTTGTAAAATCATGAAGCTAAATAAATATTATGTACATAATAAGAACTTTGTACTGTAAATAAATGACCATACTTTCGCAAAATAAGTATACCTATTTCTATTCCAACAGTAATTTATTTCCAAGTTAGTTTGTAAAAAGTCATGCAGCTACATAGACTACAGCCACCAGAGTTATTCCCCAAGGTACACTACCGTGGTTTAGTTCCGGTACTTGCCAGCTCCTTTGTTTTCCCCCCACTAATAGTGAGTGTATTATTTAGCTAAAACCGAGGGATTTTTAATGGAGTAATAGAAAACGAGGGGTTACAAAAGATAAGACTTCTTATCGAGGACAAAAATCTTATTTCAATTCAATTTGTAGTGAGTTTTTGTACATTGAAATTCTGTATAGGGCTCATTTGTTAGAGGGTATTTTGTTGGTTATTTTTATTAATTGGATTTGTTCATCATCATCAATAGAATGTAGAAGTCCACTGCTGGCCTCCTTAGGGACATAGGACATGGGAGTGTTATTATAACTTGAATTAGCCAATTCCATCCACTGACTTCCCACAACCACTGGTCCTACGGATAAAAGGCTTTCATGCACTGTTGTCATACATGCCTGCCCAGTACCACTTCAACTATCTTATACTAGATATATAATAATTGGATCGATTAATGAAATTCTTTTATCACTTTTTTAGTTTTTTGGTTACTACTCTTTTTAATCTATGGCATCTGGACCCCTGGCATTTCTTCAAATCGAGTCTAAATTAAATAATCCAAGCAAAACAGCATCGTTGAACATTATGTAGCCCTCATCATTATGATGTATTGCCATGCCCCACAAATAAAAATTAACACGGTATTTTCGACCAAAATGCACAAAATGACATTCCATTATTTATTGCATGGTTTGTAACATGCGGGCTAGCCGTTTATAATTAACACCATTGCAAGTAGGTATCTATCTACTTAGTTAACCAATTATCCATTAATGTAAAACAATCCGTTACACAACCCGGCAGCGCGAAACGAAAGGGAGGGTAATGATTTTAAACGCGCGTATACTTATATACGCGTGTTAGTCGAGCCAAGTTCGATATTTAAAAAAGTACTTTAGGAATACCATCATGAAACATAGACTTAAGTTTATTCATGAAAACGAAAAGGTAATTTAAAAAAGAAGTTGAGGTGGATTTTAGTTTCACTTCCTCACCACGAGTTGTGAGGCGACAATACACCCTTAATGCGGTAGTGTATCTGGTAGCAGATTTCTCCCTTGACACTAAAAAAAGTATTTCGTTGGCTAGACATCACTAATCGATTGCAATAGGCAAAAATTAAGTAAATTATTATGAAAACTAAACAAAAAGGACCTCTAAAGTAATTACAATTAAAATTAAAAGGTCATGAACAAAAACTGCATTTATGTGTTTTAATATGCCTTTAAAATAAAATAAAATTGCCCTTCTATTATTTTTAGAATTATGACTTTTTTATATTACGCTCTTTTGTCGCGCATATTTTTGGACGCAGTGACAGTGACGAAAAGTAACCTTGATTAGGTTACTACCATTTTTTCTTCGCCATTTTTTCTAAGTTAACGCAAAAACGCGCTCTTAAAAATACTCAAAAAATATTATATTTTATAGAACCTTCAAAAGATCTATAAAAACAATTATAAAAAGGTTCAATCGGTGAATAGCTGCCTCCAGGTGCATAAAATGTGTTGCTGTCAAACCACAAGATGGTAGCTCTTTTTAGCAAATTGCAAAAAAACTGATGCATTTCATACATATGAGTACCGCCGGAATACTTCAATTATATTCGATAAAGATATTTTAGCCCTTCGTAACCCGCATAATGACCCCTGCGCGTATGACCAATTAAATTACTTATTGTTCTAGGACGATAACTGACAAGAATATTATTTTTCACACTACAACCTTCACCATCATCACTAACAGCCTGTAGAGGTCCACTGCTAGACATAGACCTCCCTCAAAGAGTGCCATAACGATTTTGGGCCAACTCCACCACCCACTTCCCACAACCTTACCAAACATACTTTTTTACAAAATTTTATTTGGGTCTTTGAAAATAGTAGAGTTCCTTGTAAAAAAGCTCGTCTGGAGCAGTATTACCACCATACCTATTGCCGCCTATTGCTATGTTCCAGTTTGAAGGGTGTATGGATGCCGATGAAATTACAGGCACGAGTAAGATTACCCGCTGTCTCAGGGTAACGCGACTGATATCTCTGGTGATGCAAACACGTTAGGTTAGGGCGTTAGGGCAACCGATTACCAACAGGTGAGCCGTATTTTTGTTTGCCTATTTTTTGTATAAAAACGACCACACACCTCAAACTTATAATTTATGTCAGAAATTCTGTTTGGCGTTTTTGCTTTTACAACCACAGTAAGAGCTCACAATAGGTCCCTTACAAAAAATATTACAATTCAGAAAATTCCGATTCACTCCTCTACAGTAACAGTCACTTCATAAAAGTTTAGCGTCAAACCGTCTTATTAATAAAAGTGCCTAAGCTATGTATATTAAGTAAGAAAAAAGGTTAAAATAATTTAAAATAAAATGATTGAAACATTTTTGAACACACCATGAGACATGCAACTGAGCGTTTTAATTAAAATAGTAAATTTAATATAGTGGTGATTTCTGGAATATTTTTTCCGGAAATGCCGACCAGTTTGTTACGACGCAGCAGTAGGAATTCCCGGAAGATATTTCTGGAATAATACAAAATTACCATTGGATTTCCAATCCTTTTTTGTATGGCTTTTATATGGCCTTTATCAAAAATACCTGGGCATTCTGTGATATTTTCAACCAATTCCGGTAAGCACCTTTTGGATACAGAACCCCAAAATATATCCTAGTTTTCTTTGCTAACTTGGATTTGAAGGTACGCAAGATCAATCACTAGGAAACCAGGACTATCCATGTTTATTAATAGAGGGAGCAGTTCATTCGTAGAGTCCATAAAGAAAGAAGGAAGGCGAACGCAACAATGACTCGGAGAGCCAGCTCAGGACATTCGAACCAAGTTTATTTTACTGTTTCCACTTAAACGTGCAATAAAAATCCTCCCACTCGATGTACCCCTTGATATTCTTGACCTCTGAACTCATACTTACTATTAATTCTTCTGTGGGTTCTAGAAAGAATTCTCGATTATAGTACGCAGACTCATATCCTAGCGATTTCATTGCTACGCAATTCCAATAATTTAGGGAGGGATGAGTTTTTGTCGTCGAAGTTATCCTATTGAAAGAAATCACCCCTAAATCTATCTGAATAACAAATAGGTAGTTTAGCGTATTAGAGCGATAAAAAACAAGTGTCTTTAACCATTATTTTTAAATTAAAATATTTAATTGTCCTGTATTTCCATCATCAGGCAGGGCCCCCAGTTGACTTATAGCATATATTTATATAGTTATAGTTTTATATTTTTATATTATCATTAAATATAAATAAATAAATAATGCTGGACATTTTTCACACAGCATCATCTAGCCCCAAAATAAGCAGAGCTTCTATTATGGGACCTACATGACTTATATACTTTTTTTTGTAAATACATACATATTATAAGAAAATACTCAGACCTATTTGCAGATCATACAAATATTTTTCCCGCGGCGGGAATCGAACCCGCAACCTTCTGTGTCTCAGGCTTTCGTCTATTGCGCCACAGAAGTCATCATACTCATCATCTAGTAGAGGGTAGTCAGAGGGTAGTTTAAAAAAAATTGCAACACAAGCACATGGCCTTCGAAGTTTTGGTACTAGGGCATGCCAGTTTCCTCACGATGTTTTCCGTCACCGCTTTGAGCACGTATATGTTACAATTTTTTTTGATATTTTAGCCATCAAAAATTGTATTAAAAATCAATAAAAATTGTATTGATTTTTAGCCATCAAAAATTATAAAGATATTATGTGATGAAAGAGCAAAGTACAGACAGCTGCACTTTATTGATAAAAAAGTATTAGTTCATAGAATAGTATTCAGGCTTTCGAAAAAAAAACAGTAAAAACGGTTCAGTTTTCAATTGAATCGAGTTTTTATTAGACAACTTTTGAAGGTTCCAGTTTTTAAATAGATCAACTGACTTTTTATTCCGACTGCATTGCAGCGACTATGCTGGCCTCTCTCCAGTTTCCAGATTGTGTTGAAAATTGTACTCGCTGGCATCTCATGAAAGGTTAGCTTCATTTGATACTGGCTATTACCACAAGACATACAATGTCTTGTACGCTCTATTCCAAAGTTTAAGAAACAGAAATGTTTTCAATATTCTTTTGTGTAACTTCTCTAAAAAACTTGGCCACTTTTCATGTGTTTTATCTTCATGGTAAATAAGTTGAGTCATCTTCTCTAAATTGATGGTAAACAATTTGCAATTTACCTACCTAGATACATGTCTGCTTTATGACAATTGCTTGACTTACCAGATGGTCTTATGAGTATGAACATTATTCATCGTTATTATTGCGATAGTGTCCATTGCGGCAAATAATAAGGAAAATCAGCTATCTAAGGGCGATGGTTTATTGGTCTCGGGTCGTTTAACTTGTTTAGTTTTATTGGACTTAAGCAGTTTATCGTATTAAGACAGGCCAGTTGGTGCATTATCTTATTCGGAGGGCGTTTCAACATTCAATTTAAGAGATGATACCATTACGACATTATTATTTCCTCTCTTTAATGAAAGTGGGTGCATCCGCTTCAATTGAAGTAAAGCCATTTAGCGGTTACCTATGTCCATACTTTCATACGTTCATACAAAATTCAGAAGTATTTTCAAGTGTCAATAAACATTACGGTCACTTTTATCTGCAGTTGTACCTACTACTACTAAGGCCAACATGGTCTATGTTGGCCTTAAAATTTGGAAGTAGAAAAGAAAGAAAAAACATTATTTTTACAAAAATATGTAATCAGTAATGCTCGCTTTTTGAAAAAGCACAGACTCAGCCTAAAAGCTTAGTTCGAAAATAAGACTGTTTCTCAGACATCTATCCCAGGGGTGAGACACCTACCTGAGTAATATTACAGATATTTAGGTACCTACCTAATAAGTACCTACTATGTTGTTCCGAAATTATAGATTGTAGGTACCTTCTCATACCTACCTACCCAATAGTATACCTGTGGTTCTCTCAGTACCTAGATTGGAGCTATTATAAGCTCATTTTGTCAACTAGCAGGTTGATTTGAGTTTAATTAAAATTCAGCGTCATCCATCATCGTATTGATTTTATGTCGCGGACATTGGTCGTGCGTCCGTTATCAATTTAGCGTTGTGGCACAAAGCATCGCTCGTTAGGCCAACAAGCCTCCACTTTAGTTCTTCTGTTAATTTTGTAGTATTCATAAATTCCTCAACGTTTAAATTCCAGTGAATTCACGGACGATCCCCTGCTGAGAACGAATGAGCAACCGTGAAATTACTCGTTAAACTTGCATTAGCTGGTGCGTTAATAAGGCCTAGTAGGTATAGGTACTAGTATTATTATATCTGTGGTATAGGTAAGTTGTCCGATTATTTAGTTGACGAAATTGTCGGTAGCCATGCGCGAAATGTGTCAGTAAAAAGAAAAGAATGAAGTATATCTTTTGACTAAGTGAACTACTTCATTGATTTAGTTCAGTAGTTCATTTAGTTCAGTAGTTCATTTAGTTCAGTAGTTCGTTTACTTCAGGTATACCGTTTAGTTCTTAGAGAATTATGAATGGATGAACGAAATGAAGAAATGAGTTGCTTTCTTAGTGCTATGAACTATGTTTTTTTTTTTTATATCTCAATTTTCCTTCATAGGTACTTTACAGGCTTAGGACTGTCAACCAGGGGCAAACATTTTTACTATAAAATAGGTATTAAAATTTAATATGTTTATAGGTAGGTAAATTTAATATGTTTTTTGTAATGATAATAATAAATACGTATTTAAAAATTGAGATATGTTCAATTTACTTTTGTTAATTAAACTGATTAATATTTCAAAGTTATTAATAAAACGACTTAACTTATTTTTTATTTGCATATAAAACTGACCCGTAACATGCGCAAAACGACGCACTAATAATCGCAAATAACTTACTAAATTAAAACAATGCAAAATAGGTACTTTCTTACTCAAACAAAATATTATTAATCAAAAAACCAAACAAACGTAAACAATCTACTTTAGCAAGAATCAAAAAACTTTATCTCAACGACGTAAGGGTTGGTTTTAATTGCAAGTTCTTAGAAAGAGATACCATATCAGCTATCACTCTTTACTCTCGCTTCTATTGTTGAAACAATTGTGCAAAATAAAATAGTCTTTGTGTACACGCCGTAACACCGTTTTTTCTATCTTCGTCGAGCGTGATGCTAAACGAAGCATTGAAGTAAAAAGACACGTGAACTAAATGAACTAGAGACACATTAGAATGAGTAGTGAACTAAATGACAAGACAATCTTACGTATGAAGTACTTCATTTACTTCATTCGTTCGCGAACTACCCTTGGCTATTTGTCGGCTCAGTAAGTCCGTTGTTACTATTGGGTTCCTTTTAGTCCGATGATGAACAGTATTTTAAGTCCGTTAATCGGACTGATGAGTCTCAGTAGGTAGTCCGGTATTACAGATATTTTGTATTATATATTCAGTAATCTAGTAGGTACCTACTAGTATAAATAGGTAGTCTGATGATGTATTATACAAAGAACTTAGTTAGATCATCCGTGACTCACCGAGGACGTGAGGAGATCGTAAGGGTATGCGTTTGCTATAAGGGGTTATAGGTATGTTTGTACCTATGTTTGTTTGTCTCAGAAACAGATTTTCCGATGCGGTTTTTTGCAATCGATTTGTTCCTATGACTTAATGTCCTAATGGATGCTTTAGGTTTGTCCACCATTTATTCATTGTTGGTGATCAAAGATTATTAGGTATTTTTGAAATTAATTTGTCAGTCAAAATCTGGTACATATAGTAGTCTGTGGTCAAAATCAAACGTGGTGTGAGTAGGTACATACGATCGCCCAGACTCATTCCAAAAACCACAGATTAAAAAAAAAATCTCACAGAATAACATTAGGTATTGTTAACATTTTCAAGATAGGTAGGAATAACAAGTTTTTGGTAAGTAGGCATCTACATAAGTTTTCGCGGCTTAGATGTTGGTATGAACGATTTGAGCACGTCTCGTCGCGGTTAGAACGCCACGCCTCCCCATTATCTCCTTTGGTTCCGAGATTTGTCGGTTAACGACTTTTCTTACAAAATTGTATTATCTAAAAAAATATTAGGAATAAATCTCAACTTTAACTTTAAAAAAATAAGGAAGCTTGTTTGGTAGTTAAAATGTGTGTAAGTAGGTACTCAATTAATTAATACCTACTGCTGGCTGGCGTCTCGGTTTTCGCCTTGGTTACCATTTTCCTACATCAAAAGTACTCTGTGGTTGCTGCAAACCAGGTTGGCACCCACCGAAAGCGGCATCATCAAAGACTAGGGAGCAGTTACTTCCGAAGTCAAGCAAGGAAAAACATTAACCTTGTTTTATGTTTTTTCGGGTCTTTACGGTCGTCTTTACATTTTTTATTAACCTTGAGTTTGATTCTTACCCGCACTTCAAAACTACGAGTTAAAGTGTAGACAGATAACCATGGTAGAGTAGGTTCCCAGTTCTGAAATTGAAATAGTCAATATATATAAGTTTTGTATGTAATATAAAAATTAAAATAAACACGGCCAATTTGTTTTGTTTTCGTTTTGTTCAGCAGCTCGGCTACAAAAATATGTCTATGAAAATCAAGGAAAATAACTGATAAATTATGATATTAGACTACATTATCAATTTCCATTTGCAAGATCTATTAGATATTCTGTCCAAAACGGATAATTTAGGTTATTTCAGCATAAAAATCGAGTAAGTTTGATTGCCTTAGATTAAACAGCAACTAGTATAATATGTAATGTGGTAAAGCCGTTTATCCTAAAACAATTTAGACTAATTCAAAACCTATTATAACCTTTACTGAGCTTTCGCTAAAATTATGATTGCTTTTTCGGCACGTCTAGAAATACCATACGAATACGGAAGCTTATAGTTTTCATGAAATTAATTATTGAAGTTACTTATATCTTGCCATAATTATGGAGTATTATGACGTTTTCTTTCTCTATTTTGGTGAAGGCTATAAGACCATACGGCTTCATCTGGGAGACCGTATTGTACGTCCATGGAAAGCACAATCATGGAATGCACACCCCTGGAAAGCACAGCCAGTATTACAAACCATTTGGTTTGAATTATCTGGGTGTGCTTTCCATGTTCATACAAAACGCTCCATACAAACTAAACATGACGGTATTGCACACCCCTGGAATGTACACCCTGGATTATGAACCAATATTCTCGATGCTCATCGGTCAAGAGTTTTGTCATATCCTTAACCTCTCATTGGTCGATGCGAAGTAGTCGCATGACGAAGACGAGCCTCGTTTGCACTGAGCAAGTTCTAATATGTTCCAAATAAACTAACCAACCGGTTAGTTAATTTGCAAAAAACGACATAAATAACTAATCTACTTTCATTAATTTACTAATAGCATTAAATACTATGGCAACACAGCACTTGCCCCTTGGTAGCACTCGCACATGTAAACAGAGCATGAAATTGATTTGTATTCCATGGTTGTGCATTCCAGGGTTGTACATAACTGGCCATACAAGGTCAACATGTGTAGGGAATGCACACCCAGTATTACAAACCAAGTATTTGAAACCAATGGTTTGTAGTACTGGCTGTACTTTCCAGGGGTGTACTTTCCATGGTTGTGCATTCCATGGACATACAATACAGTGACTCCTTCATCTTACTGGTATATGATTTTATGGATTTTCACACAGCATCATCTAGCCCTAATGTAAGCAGTACTTGTGTCATGGGAACTACATGACTGATAATACTACTTATATACATATTTTTTGTAAATACATACATATTATACACAGAAAACACCCAGATCCTGAGACAAATATTTGTAGATACAAAAATTTTAAATCGAAGCCATAACCTTCTGGGTCTCAGGCGGGCCTTGGCCCACTGCGCCATAGAAGTCATCTACATCACATAGATACATTAATTCTAAAGTCCTTCGGCTATTACTTCAGCTAAATTGCTTAACCAATAATCAATTTTTGATTCTTCAGCTTTTTGAAACTATTTGAGTCACATCCTGATGTTGGTGACAAAGTGCTGTGTAACCCCATTGAAAGTCTACCAGCCTGCAATGGAGACATTGTCAAAGCTCAGCAGAATGTAATGGAATATGAGGAATACAAGTCCAAAATTCAGACTTTGGACTACTGTTATCTGAAGAGGAATGTGCAAGCAAGATTTTTCGGGTTGCCTGTCTGCCCGGAGTTGCATCGGACAATATTTCCCAAGAATGTGGATTTGGGATGTTTTCTGAAAATCACTGGTATTTATTTTATATAGCTATTTTCAATTTTTTTTAAGTTGGTTTAAGCTCGTCTATATCTGTGTGCCCACTGGCAAAGGCATCCTCCTGGTGCAATCACCTCATCCCATCCGGCGGAGTAAGTTTTGAACAAAATAAAGATTTCATAAATAAGTCTCATATTTGTTAGAATCTATAATTAACAAACTGATATTTAATTCAAAAGTGTAGTATGTATAAAAAAATAATTATTTGCAACAGACACAATACAAGACAATACAAGATACAATAAGTCTACATATAATATATTTTTTCGGGACATTGCAGTGCCCTCAGTGGTCACTGAGGGTGTCCACCATCTAGGAAGGAACCTATCATCCTAGGCCCATATACCTATGCTGTTGCTGTAAAAGGTTGTTTGACTGTTTGTCTGTTACCAGTTATCTCTAAAATGGCTTTTAGAATTGAAAAATAGTGCAAACTTACTTGTTAACTTGTTTCAGGTACTGTTGTAAGAGTGACACAAGCGAAAATGTTAGAGTATCAGAGAAAATTCGTATGTTTGAAATGTAAACATGAAAATTGTGTGGAAGCCGAGTTCGACAATAGATACATATTAAAAGCACCTACAAAATGTCAAAATGACAATCCTAAATGCAGGAGCGGAACCTTCACACAGGTGAATTTGGTGTCTCGAGAACATTGTAAAGATTATCAGGAGATTAAAATACAGGTAATGTACTAGTATGGATGGATCCTTTTTCAAGTCACTTAATTGTTGCACATCTGCCACTCTTGATAAAATATATGAAACAAACGCATCCTAATCACCACATGCATAGGTTTGTGTATGTGAACAGTGCCATTGTGTGAGTGAATTAGAAATGCTAAGGTTGGCACCATTTGACTTATCGCCACAGCGTGATAGCGCGCTCGACCTCGCCTCTTAATTGTAAACAATCTGTGATATTTTTAGTATAATATTAGTAGAATCTCACAGTTTGAATGTTTCTTGCATAAAAAACTTTGTAGGTAACAGCTTAACCGATGTGGATAAAATTTTGAAAGGTATATCTAGTTTGTGAGCTAGAGCTACTGTTTCAAATTGTTGTTAGAGAATCATTTTTTTTTAATATTTTTAAATCTTCAGGAGCAAGTAAACAAGTTGAGTATTGGCACCATCCCTGGCTCCCTGTGGGTGGTATTGGAGAACGACCTTGTGGACTGCTGCAAGCCTGGTGATGATATCATTATCTGGTAAGCTCTCTATCCTCAAAATCTTATTATTATTCCTGACAAGACACCGCCACGGATTCTCCCGCCTGGTACCTGGATAAAAAGTAGCCTATGTGTTAATATAGGTCATGAACTATACCTGTTTCTAACTTCATCCTAATCAATCCAGCCATCAGGGGCATGCAAACATTGACATTATTTTATAATTTTTATATATTTTATTTTTATTAAGGCACAATCGGTTTACAATATCAAGATAAATGGTAAAAACTAAACTACGGTACTTCTTCCACTAGGTTGCAAATAAATGAATATAAATAGGTACATATTCAGTTACCTGCATAGCTGTTCAACAAATGGTTAAATGAGGGTCTTTTAAAAATATTAGCTGAAAACGGAAATAAGTCACACAGAAACTGTTCATTGTGTAACTACATGCGGGATAAAGTAATTGCATGCATAATATTGATATGATACACTAGATCGATTGCATGCATAATATTGATATGATACACTAGATCGACGCACTAGTAGTTGCTCGGCTCCTAACAGTCGTAACGTGATGTTAAATAGCCTATAACTCCTCAAGAATTGGGCTTCAGACTTCAGAGAATAAGAGATTATTCGATTACAAAGATTATTGAGTCGGAACAAAAATTCAAACAAACTCTTTAGCTTTATGATTAGTATAGGATAAAAAAAAATTCAATGGAAAACGCGACGGTGTTTTAAGATTTTGTAATTCACTTGTCAGTGGAACAGTACGACGCCGCTGGAGGCCGTCCGTTCAAACGAAGAAATCCGAAGTGGAGTTAGTACTCCAAGCTAATTACGTGGAGGTGTGCAACGCGCAACGGTCGGAGGTGGTCTCGTCGGCACCTGACGTGAAGGAGTGCTTCGACGAGTTCTGGTCAAAATATACCGCGTGTCCTTTGAAAGGCAGAGACCAGATATTGATGGGCGTATGCGCACAGGTAAAATATTCTCTCTATAGGACTATATATCTCTTACAAGCCTGATTACCCACACCAAACTTGCTTATAGCTTGAATAATGATAGCAGATGTACACAGAACAAAAAAATAGGAGTATATTTGTAAAAAGATATGGCAACCAAGAACCAGATGAAGCCCTAAAGCTTGCGGAAAGTCTCACATATCTGTACCCTATATCTGTTCTAAAATGGTTCCTAAATAGGTCGCCAGAGTCTCAGGGATAAATATGAAATATATTTATTGCTATCTCAAACAGATATCGTAGGTACATATTTTTTTTAACGCTACGTACCTTAGGTAAGTAATAAATAGCATTTTTTATGCAACTAAAATGGCAAACAAGCACACCTGTTGGCAATCGGTTACCGTAACCTATGGACGCTTGCGATAGCTCTGATACCTCAGATATAAGTATGCATGTAGGTACATAGTACGAATGATAGTTTGACTGTTCAGAAAATTATACAAAATTGTAATAGCTCAGGAAGTTACGTAGGTATAGAGTAAACAAATGTATACTAAAAATAAAATTAGGTAAAAGTAAATAGGGTAGATACCATCAAAAAGATGAATTGTAAGTGTGAACATAATCACTGCAGGAGGCATTGCAATCGATGATAGAAATACCAGCACGTTGGAGTTTTCAAATTTACTAAAAAAAAATATTTCCAGGTATACGGTCTGCAGTTAGTAAAGTTAGCAGTACTATTGACGGTGATCACGGGCTCGAACCATGTTGCTGAGGATGATAAGAAGTCCTCTCAAGGTGATAAGCACGCGACCAGGGTGCGTGGCCAGTGCCATTTACTGCTAGTTGGTGACCCAGGTTCGTAAAAAAAAAAATGATTTATCACTCGCAACGTAAGGAGCCTGTATGCTGTTTGCTGTTAGAGCAATCTATATTCTAGCAATCGATTTGTATGTCTTCAGAAATTGATTTATTGAAAACGAAGTCAGGGGTATTCAAGTTTTGTAAAAACCTGCTTGTTTTTCATATCAATTCCTTATAATGGTATTTTATGGTAATATAAATTTGTGTTTCAGGTACGGGCAAGTCTCAGTTACTACGCACGGGCGCTGACTTAACGGCCCGTGCTGTGTTCACGTCGGGCGCGGGAAGCACGCGCGCCGGACTCACCTGCGCTGCCCTGAGGGTACGTGCAAGTCTCAGTTACTACACGGGCGCTGAGTTGACCGCTTTTTGCGTATAGGTATAGTTATATAAAACATAAATGTTTGTTTAACAGGAGGAAGGTGAGTGGCAGTTGGAGGCAGGCGCGTTGGTTCTGTCTGACGGTGGCGTGTGCTGTATCGACGAAATCTCTCAGCTCAGGTAGTGTAGTGTCATATAGTGAAAGTCGTGTATAAAGTCCTATAAACGAACAAAATGTCTTCCCCGTAAATATTATATACAGTAAGGAACATGTTAATGGACACATTCTTAGCTAAACTTTATTTTATGAAACTAGGTCAACGCTAAATTACTAATTAGCCTAACATAGGCTTGATTGTTGTATTATTAAGATATTTTTTTTAGTATAACATGATGTAATGTACACAGAGAAAAAAAAACAAATAGAACCAAAATAACCTGACTTTTGCTTAGCAACCAAACTTGATATCATTATTATGAAGTTTCGTTGCTAACTGTAAAATAAACTAAAATTTACAACTTTAAAACATTTATTAAAGTTGTAAATTTTAGTTTATATTTTTATAAATCGGTGCCTTTTTATTTTTAATATAGTGTGTACAATGTTCGGTCGTCCGTTTATGTTTTCGGGAGTTATTACACCATGTATGCGTGAAAGTATGAAAGAAGTGTGGAAGACTGTTTCCTTCGAAATTGTTTTTTTTTTTCTATAATATGGATTATTTATCCTGCAGAGAACACGACCGCACAGCTATTCACGAAGCTATGGAGCAACAAACTATATCAATAGCAAAGGTATAAAAAAACACTACATACATAAACCATAACCTTACAGAGGTAGGCAGAGACTCCGGATGGACTGTTAAGAAAGTTACTTATTCATGTTTTCCAGTCAAATAAATATGTCGAATAATTTATATTTTTCCCCAACAGGCCGGTATTGTTTGCAAGCTGAATACCCGCTGCGCAATTATCGCCGCTTGCAACCCGAAAGGGCACTACGAAACCGATCAACCTTTGAGCGTGAATGTATCGCTCGGAACACCCTTGCTAAGTAGGTAAATACAATACCTCATCATCAGCCCACATTAGTCCACTGCTGGACAAACATTAGGTACAATGGCGCCTATTGGCCTCTTCCAATAGGCGCAACTGAGCCCGGTGTTCGGCTCTTCTCATTCACATTCTGCCGCCTTTCTTACGCCCCACACTACGTTTCCCAGACGCGGTCTCCATTCAAGAACTCGTTTGCCCCAACGATTGTCGGTTCATCGGCATATATGACCAGCCCATTGCCACTTCAGTTTACTAATCTGTCTGAAAGCTACTATGTCGATGACTCTCGTTCTCTGTCGGATAATCTCGTTACGGATTTTATCCTTGTAACCCCGAGCATAGCTCGTTCCATAGCGCGTTGTGCGACCTTGAACTGGTGACATACATGACCTAAAACACATTTACAGACCTTGAAATACATACATGACCTATATCAGACAAATAAATAAACATCCAAAAACATGACCATAGTCCTGATACCACAATAGGATAAACAACAATAAATAAACACCCGACACTCACATTTATGCATTATACATATTTGTGGTGATATATTCACGTGGTGAAATAATGCAAAACCTGAAAATAGTTTGATCAGAATCGATTTACCTACTGCTTTTGAATGAATGAATGAAAATACTTTATTGTACACCACAAGAAAATCATAAAAATAACAAGAACTTTATATTACTAAAAGTACAATGGGCGTTCTTATCGTTTAGAAGCGATCTCTTTTAGGCAAGCTGTGGACGAAGAGGAATCTATAAGATTTTTTTTCGAAGTACCTTTATGTATTTATTTATAATCAAACCAGCATCTCTTGCGTCTGGCCGGTTGGCCGCCACTAGGGCCATCATAAGAATAATATTCATATAACCATTCACGAACGAAGAAACTTCACAACATAAACATCCCTCCGCAAAAAGTGCCATGAAAAACAGACTTGAGACACTTCCTGCACTGACCTCTCGCAGCTTTTACAATGTCATTGGTCCACCAGCTGTCGCGTCCTACACTGCGTTTTTCGGTTCATGGTAACTCGAGAACCTTTTCCCCCAGCAGTTTTCGGTTCTGCAAGCTATGGCTTTTACATTGATTATTATACCGTAGGAGATGTTATCACAGATGTGTATGTATGTGTTTGAACTCCATTTTCCGTATGATAAAAAAAGAATGCTGGACATTTTCACATAGCATCATCTAGCCCCAAACTAAGCAGAGCTTGTATTATGGGAACTACATGACTGATATAATATTTTTTTTTTTCTCAAACTCTTGGTTGGTTTATTATGCGTGATAGTATTATAGTATCACAGATGTTATTAATAATTATTATATTACATAATATTTAATTATTAGTTACTATACTACTAATATTATATTTTGACATTGTTTTATGCCTACATAATAATATGACCGACCTGTAAATTGATAATTAGGTATCCAATTCATTTATGATTTTGAAGGGAACTTACTTGATAAACTAACAAATATTTTCAGGTTTGATTTGATTTTCATCTTGCTGGATTCAAAGAACAAAGCTTGGGATAAACTCGTCTCGTCATACATCCTGTTTGGAGATCCCGATCCCACAAAATCTAAGAAAACATGGAATAATGAGAAGTTACAGGTAGTCTTTTTAAACATACCTGATAAAAGTAACTAGGATTTAACTTTCTACGGTTCATGACAAACGCTACTTTTTAATGATACCTAAATCGTCAGTTCGACAATATTTTGCGATAAGAGACTTCAGTTCATTTATTTTATTGACAACTTTGTTACTCAGAGGGCATTATAGTCAGATAGTCATTTATTCGTAAAGAAACAATACACATATAGTAAAAACAGGAATTTTCACGTACCGTACTATCGGTGAAAGCACCGACTAAGTTTCGACTCATCCCGAGAGTCTGCATCAGGGTGAGTGATCGCGACGCTCTCCCTGCGCGTTGCGTTGTGTACCGATAGTGCCTTCACCGATAGTACGGTACGTGAAATATCCCGTTTTTACAATATGAATTTCACGATAGATTTATGGAATAAAAGAAACAGGTCACAGAGTAAATATTATGTAGGTCTACACTGCGTATACACAAACCAAACCTCAGATAGTCTTAGGTTAGTGAACTCATTGGATGTGTGGAGGTCTGCTCGACAAGCCACAGCTTCAACCTTGATTTGTGCATATTTATATTCATGGCTTCGGTAACCATTTTTGGAATCCGATTGTAGGTAGGTACACTGCCGGAGCCATGACATGCGTTAGTTTGTTGGACTTAGCCATCGGTCGTGGGACCGCTGGATGTTGTCCCGGGGAATCATATGAGAGTGAATCATACGCGTATGATTCACTCTTCTATACATTTTATTTATTTTAAAATAAATAAATGATTCACTCAATCTTTTAAAAGACTCCCGGTTTCGTCCAAACCAAGCATTCTTGAATAGCAATTTTTCGGAGTGACTTACTTTGTAAATACAATAAGGTACCGAGCCCTAAGATGGCCCACATTTTAGCATATTGCTATAAACTGGTGAAAATAGGTTATTTACTGATATAATCGTAAGTAGGACGTAGGTTTTTTATATGCCAAAGCTATATTCTAAAAAAATTAATCATTTAAAAATTTAAAATTTAAATAAATTCTAAAATTCACCACTTTTTCCTACATTATCGCTGTAAAAAATCGTTTTTGAAAATCATCGACTGTGGGCCAACTTATACATTTAGTGGTCTAAGATGGCCCGCAATATTACATTCAAAAATAACGTGAATTTGAGGTTTGCTTGTGTTTTTCATTAAACAATCGCTTTGTATAGAGATTTATGGTGAGGTTTACGTATCTTGTTCTGAATCTACTTATATTTTTTTTGTCATGGGTCATCTTAGATCTATTAAAACCAAAAATAGCCATAAAACCAAAATCTATGATTTTATTTAAAATACTATTAAAATACTAATACTTTTCTTAGTTATGCAACTATTTTTTAAAATAAGTACAAAAATTTAAAAAAATGGTAGATTCCCTGAGTAAATTCCTGCCTTTCTTAACTTTCATCCCGTATTTATATATTATATTAATTTCCATCATGTGCTGGTTGCAATCTTGTTTTAATATAGTGTTGCACATTAAAATTACTTGCTTTACTCTCAAACCATTTTTTTTCCAAATGGATAGTACGAAATAAAGAATATAAATTGCCCGGGCCATCTTATGCTTATATGGAGAGGTCGATCATAGGATTATTTTTGGTAATGGTTAAAACAGCAAAAAAATCCCAATGAATAGATATTGCAAGGACACTTTACGTTGAATTAAATGCACAAAAGTTTATTCTTCAAGGTCCACTAGTTAAAACAACCGAATAAAAACTTGAAACGCCAAAATAAAATAAAAAATACCGAAGCGAGGTTATAACTCGTCAAATTGACACGACGTCACTAACAAACTGATGTCCGCTGTCAAAATGGCGGCTTGCTTCTGTTCGTTTGGAATTGCCTTTTTGTTTATGGATATATTCACACATTTCCGCGAAATTTTGATGGTTTTGAATTAGTGGAAATACATTTTATTTAAAGTGGGCTATCTTATGTATCGGGCCATCGTAGGGCAAAGTACCTTAGTTCTTTTTATTAATTGCAGATGTATATCAGCCTAGTCGGGCCCAGAGCTACGGAAATGACCAAATCTGCCAACATCATCCTGCAATCTTACTACATGATGCAAAGGAGATCTGAACATCGGGACCCCTCGCGGACAACCGTGCGAATGCTTGATAGTCTTGTGAGGTGCGTTATCTTACCAATCCTAAATTTTCTCACTGTTGGTACTCCAAATGACTGTTTTTTACCCGCGATATTAGGCAGTATATGCGTTTCTCGGAAAAGTTTGTTAGTTTGTATGTTTGTTTGTTACCATTTCTCTCCGAGACAGTTTATCCAATTGAGATGCCTTTTTTTTCAATCGAATTGTATGGTTTTTCTTAGATAGTTGTTTTATACACTACACAGCCAAAAAGATCTAAGTTCATGGTCGAGTAGAGATTTGATTGACCCCATTTGTCAACACAGTGCAGCGCAGCGTCCATACTTAATGCGTGTTCTGTATGAGATGTAGCCAGCCAGATTTGTGATGACTAGCCATCGAATTTTCTGTAAATAAATGATGCTGATTCTCTAAAATGTTGTCCTTATTATTAATATTGAAAAATTTCAATATTATGCAATATTGGTTCAAAATAATGTTGTCCTTTTCAGATTATCTCAAGCCCACTGCCGTCTCATGTACCGGACCACTATTCTACCCATGGACGCGGTGATCGCAGTATCTCTCGTGGACCTATCTATGCAAGACTGTACCTTGGACGACACGGTCGATGCTTTACATTCTACATTCCAAAAGTATCCAGACTTCGACTACCTCTGCACAGCTAAGAAACTACTCACGCGACTAAATCTACACGAGATCTGGCAAAATGAACTTTTATTCTATGGGAATTTATTACAAGTTGACCACAAAACCTTAGAAACGGACATAGAAAGTAGAAACACAAGATTATTCGCAAAATATGATGATGTTTCTGATAATACCATCCCATTATCCGCATCTCTAGTAACAAGCTCATACTTCAAAAAGGTTGTCAAACTCAATGATAAAGAAAATGTTCAAGATGAAAATAGTAGAAACGCAGTTAACGAAAGATTGGCTGCGACATTGAAAAAACACGCTAATTTAAATCGAGCAGATATTAAACCGCCTGCTGCTCGAAAGAAAAGGAAAAGAAAAGAAGTGACTTTTGATAAAAGTAAGGTGAAAAATAAAATACAAAAAAAAGCCGAGAAAGATGAAGAAAGTCATTCATCAGACAGTAACGATGATTTTAGAGATGCGCAGAATATTTTAAAAGCTGTTCCCAGTGTAAATGACGTATTCGCGGATCTCGGAATCGATTTTAGTTTTGAGAATGAAGATCGAATTAATTCATGTGAAACTGAAAACTTGCCTGAAACTGATAATCATGAACATGGCATTTCTGATAATACCATAAAAATGTATTCAAAAGAAGTGTCTGGAAAAAATAATAGATCTGCAAGCGGATCGAATGACGCAGGTTCATCAACAAGTAAACTAAAACAGTTCCTTTATGTAAAAAAATGTGATTTTGAAAAGTATGAAGAAACACCAATGAGACCCAGTGGAACTGTTGATAAATTGAAATCAAAAGAACATAGTTCAAGTTCTTTGAATCAGAAATCGACATCAAGTTCTCAAATCTCCATGTTTGAATCATCAGATTGTGATATAGATTTAGAAATTTAATCATGGTACCTACTGATATTGTTAATTGTTGATGCCATTTATTTCACAACTAGCTAGTACTAAAAAATCATTATACAAATGACACCAAACACAAAGACAACAAACTGTCTATCCTACAGGATAGACAGGTTAGACAGATAAATACGAAAGTTTGGAAATTTGTTCTCTGTAACGGCTGAACTGATTTTGTTGAAATTAGAATAGGTTTATAGTTTGATTTTGAATAACAGACTTATACAGACATAGCCATGGCTAGAGGCCCACAGTGGGAAAAATCGTGTTGCAAGAGGCAAGTCAGAAGTAATAAAGTAAGTTTTTTATTTAACAATGGATTTTATTTACATTTCTTATAATTTCTACAGTCATTAAATAACAAAAAACAAATCAACAAATTAGGGTGTTTTTATTGACCATTTTTATGACAGTCAAACACAGATCAAAAAGAAAACCCTTTAGTGAAGAAAATTTATGATGACAGTTAACATGTTGAGCTACAGCACCTTAGTTACTCTCCGAAGAACCTGCTTTATGTGGATCTTCTTCATAATTCTCAATTAATAAATTTTTGAATCTGCGTGCACTGATACCAATACTTTCTTCTTTCGGTGCTGCATCCAGTATTTCTATTCGAGATACATACAAATGGTCTGGATTCTTTGGACTCACCATTTTTATAACATCGATTTCATCACCTATCCTCACCTGAAATTAAGATTCCTATTACTTTTATGACCTATATACACCAAATGCTGAAAAAGCCCAATGTTTAATAATGACATAAGGGTGTTTAGACAAGTAATTGTTTGCAAAATTTTAAAACCAGTAATGTTGCTTCCATCATCCATTGCAGTGCCTCTTCGTAACTAGTGGCATTCAAACCTATCTAAGAACCATTCTTGAAGTCATCAAAACGGATTAAAAAAAGAGTCACTTAAATAGTTTTGACCCCACACTAGGATTCCCTGTGACATGGGTATCAGGAACCATGAGTACCACGACATTTACATATCTCATGCAAACATTTGTCCTGCAACATACTTTGTAGCTTTGGGAGCAAAAATCCATAGTCCAATTTTAACTTACAGTAGCACTTTTCTTTGTAATTTTTCTTCCATTGACCCTTATTTTACTGTCATAAAAAGCTTGCTCGATCTTACTGAAATAAAATATTTTTTAAGTTAGAAATAGGAAAACATACATATTTAAATGACTTTTTACAGATTGTAAAATAGTAATTTACCCTTGTACCAGCAAACATGCCTGAGGTGCTGCTATATTGAGGGAGCCTCTTCAGAACTCTAAAGGTGTTATTGTATTGAATGCAGTTCTGTGTATAATAAGTCAGTCATAAGCATGACGTATTTTCACAAACATACTCAGGCCCGTCCGCGATTGTATTGACAGCTCCTAAATATATGCCTCGTTACAAGTTTCTATAGAAAATCTCCTACAAGATACGCTTAAGTCTTTGCTTTAGCTTTCGGAGTCTGATGTGGGCAAGCCTAAGTCCAAGGGAGGGCGCTGGGAGTCGGGATACAGTTACTCTCATCCGACCCTCAATGCACCATGTCATAAAATGTGTACCCTCATTATTCATATATAATTATTTAATCACAAGATCTATTGTTAAATACTAGTTATTTGTATTAGTACCTACATAGTTTAAATAATATATTATTTTAATGTGATTTGAAATAATTCAGCATCATTTAACTCAAAGTACCTATGTTTGAACAATAAACTATTCTAATAATTCTAATTCTAAGCATGTTTGTTTTGTTTGTATAAATCTTACTTTCGAGCAACTCCTAAAGCTGATTTCAGTATCATATCCGTTCTCATAGATGAAGTACTGAATTTAACAAGTTTAGAGTCTTTTGATAGAGAGGAGTCCTCATCAGCTATGGTTTCATCATCGGAATCATATTTCTGGAAAAAATTACAAGAAAGACTTTAGTATCAATGTATTTGCATAAGTACTTATCAAAGTGATAGTAACGGGCCAGACTGAGGATAAGACCTTCCACCTCTGATGGGGAGTTGTAGAAACCAATAATTATCAAGAAACAAACAACTATAATAAAGAAATACCTTTGTACCAATCCAATTTAAAAGTTTTTTATATATTTTGCAAACTGTTTGTTTGTTTTATTTTTTCAAATTAAAGTACTTTTACATTATAAAGTTTCTGCCAAACTGTACAACAGTTTGTCGGCAGTAGCTCTCGTGGACATATTGTACTTAATTGTAAAGGTACCTAACTACTTAAACTAATTAAACTAATTACTAATTACTTATCACATAATATAATATAATATATCCAGATTAGCTCCCCTATACGTACATAATAGATACATAATATTATTACGAATGTTAAATGACGGTGTATTCATTTACAATACATCTCTGTAACACAGTTACCCTTTCACGTCTACACGGCTGAACGGTTTTTATGAAATTTTGCAAGACGGTACCTAGATTATAACATTGTTATTACGTTATTATGGACACAGCGAAATGTAATGCTTCTTTAAACTTGTCTTCAATGAGTTTTTGCTTGTTACACTGTTAAAGAGGTTACATGGGAGCTCATTGATAATTGTTGGTGTTAAAAAGCGCCTCTCACGTCTTCCATAATAATTCCTCACTTTAGGGACCACTAACTTGGGTATCTTAGATTGACGGGTTGGGTACGCATACCCCCTTTCCCTTTTATAATCATTGCTGTCGTACTGCTCAATCATGATAGTGATTTTAATTTTTGATTCTATGGGTAGTATATTACATATCTTAAATAATCTTTCGTAATTATTTTCTAGGGACTTTTTTACGTTGTTATCTACCAGTAGTTTGAGAATACGGATTTGCAAGTTTTTAATTTTGTTAAGGTATGTAGGAAAAGTGAGTCCATACGCACCCAACCCGTAAGATATAGTTGCGTCGACTAGCGCGTGGTAAAGTACGTACATTACCCCTCTCGAAATCGTATACTTTAAACTGATTAACTTACTATAAATTGATCGCAATTTATTACATACTGAGTTAATATGGCAGTTCCAGCTAAAATGTGTTTCGACAGTTAAACCTAGATATTTATAAGTAGATACATTTTCTAACTTTGCACACCTACAATTGATTTTATTGTTATGCAAACAGTCGTATGTATGTCCTTTTAGTTCTATAGTTATATTCTTATTTTTATTATAGGGCGAGAGTATCGGCATACACTTTGTTTTACCTATATTTATGATTATGCCATTGTCGTGGGCCCATCGAACTACATTATCAAAGTCCTCCTGCATGACCTGTTGTATTTTATTCTGATCCGTGTCGCTATATATAATACATGTATCATCAGCGTACATATAAGTTTCACATTCTTTTATAACATTGGGCATACTATTTACATGCATTATATACCCGACCGGGCCATATACTGAGCCGGTTGGAACTCCAAATTGTATATTACCGCTCTGACTTTCAGTTTCGCATACTCGAACCTTAAGCTGCCTGTTTGTTAGATATTCCTTAAACCATAAATTCATGGGCCCCCTAATGCCACACTCATCCATGGATTGTAGTAAGCCGCCGTGATCCAGAGTGTCGAACGCCTTTTTAAAATCAATAAATATTGCAAATACTATTTTTTTACTATTCAGTGAATTGTTAACGCTATCTACAAATTGAGATAGAACCGTAGCGGTACTTCTTTTAGGACGGAAACCATGTTGGGATTCGTTAATAATCTTATTGTTTTCCATAAATGTTGTTATTTGGCCTACTAATATTTTTTCTAGGATTTTATTTATTATATTTAGAATTGCTATTGGTCTGTAATTGGTGAAATTAGTATGAGAGCCTTGTTTGTAAATTGGTCTGATAATAGCTAGTTTTAGTTCATTGGGATATATACATTTTGTAATACTCATATTTATAAAGTGTGCAATTATTGGTGAAATTTTAATTTTGACTTCTTTTAGGTCTCTTATTCTGATACCATCCGATCCCGGCGCCTTACGGCAATCCATGCTATCTATTATTTTGGCAACGTGAACAGATGTTACTTTCTGAAACCTGAAACTGACATTACTTTCTGTTACGTACGACTTCCTATCTGAAAACAAACTTTGACACTGATGCTGTTTCTTGATATCCTCTATCTCCCTTGTAAATATATTACGAAAATTTTCACAGACATTCTCCTTGCTACTTATTTTTAACATGTACTTTTCAACTACACTGTCAACCGATAATTTTTGCCGCCCCAACCAACTATTAACTGTACTCCAGATTTTACGCATATCTCCGTTGCAATTTATTAATCTTTGTTTTTGATCATCGTTCCTGGCCCTATTTATTAATTTATTAGTATAATTCCGTTGTCTAGTATATTCGAGTCTGTAATTAATATTCTTTGGTTGTGATTTCCATTTCCTGAATAATAAGTCTTTTTTGGCAATTTGCTCTTGTAAATTCTTGTTCACCCATGATTTTGTAATACGTTTATTTTCACAGTGTTTTTGAAAGGTACAGGTTTTATAAACATCTTTAAAAATAGCTAATATGTTGTAGTAAAGTTCAATCGGATCATCTATTTTTATTAATTCTAACCAATTATAATTATTTAACTTTTTAGAAATCATCTTATTATTATAGCATGTTACAAGTGAGTAATTAAGCAATTGTTGTTTATCAATATCAGCTGTGAATCCGATTAGGTAATGGTCGGCGACCCTACCTGCCGTAACTATGTATGCCTGGAGTGCGATGGCCTCCTCAGTCCGCACAAAAACATGGTCGATGCACGACGCCACCCGCCGCTCCGCTACTACGCATTCGCGTGTCACATCCCGTACTCCACACTGCAATCCGCTATCACTTAATAAATTTAAATACCTGTTTGAAGTAATATCCAAGTCCGAGTTCAGAATATTTATGTTCACGTCTCCTATCATGACTATATTATTTTTTCTAGGCACGCTAAACATCACACTTTTTAACTCAAACATAAAACTTGATTTATTTGTGTCTGGAGGTCTGTAAATAACGAATAACGATATCTTATAACCGCCTATCTGCAACTCGCCCGTTATCATCTCGCAATGTATAACACGTACTTCTTCCGATGTGAATGTGTGTTCGTTCTTGACGTATAGCAGTATCCCCCCACCCCGTCTTTTTTCTCTTGTCCAGACGAACATATTAAAGCCTTTTATACTGTATCTATAGGTCTCTTCCATTTTTATGTTTATTTCCGTTAAGCATATTACGTCCAGGTTATGCAAACAGTCTTCGAGTAAAACTAGTAATTCGTTGAAGTGTTTTCTTAGGGAACAGATGTTCATATGAATTATCTGTAATTGGGTAGGCTGTCCATTCACTGAGTTATACCAATCTTGCAAATATTCGTATTTTTGGTATTCAATACCTGGTATACTTATTTGTGGTATAAAACTTGACATAACTAGGTAGGTATGTAGTTAAGTTATATCGATCTGAGATATAGGCGATGCTTGTATTATTTGACTTCGTTTGACTCAATTATCGAGTCGATTTCACTTTCAAAATTAATGTGGTATACTTTATTTTCATTTTCATTTTTCTTGGTAAGTACCTTCCCGTCCTTTATCCATATGTATTTATGTATATCTTTCAATCTATTCTTTGCAGTCCAAAGCAGTTGCCGGGTTTGACGCGTTAGGTGCTCATTTATGAATATTCTGGAACTATTACCGTTGTTAAATATGGCGTCATTGGTTATGACAGCTTTCCTGCATTTTAACCACTCGGACCTTGCGTCTCGGGAGCGTAATGAAACAACCAATGGCCTTGCACTTTTGTTGTCCCCAGGAATTCTCCAAACTTTTTCGATGTCTTCTGATTTCAAACACAGCTCCTGCGCAAGTCTACTGATAATAGTCATTAGGTTTTCACCTTCCTGCTTTTCTACGTTCATTATTTCAATTTGCATATCCAATTCCTTGTGCTCTAGTCTCATCACACGCTCTTCTAACGCTCTGTTGCATTTTTCAAGATATATATTTTTCTGCATTACCTCTTTGACCCTATTTTCAAGCTTCTTAGAGTCCTTGTTCATTTCTTTCCTCTCCTTTTCCATCTCCACGTATTTCTCTCCAAGGTAATCTATTTCTTTTTCAACCTCCGCATTTGCTTTTTTGATGTCACTCATTTGGTTTTTTTATCTCAGACATGTCCTTGTGGATAAGTGAAAAACGGGAATCCTGTTCCTCTTTCATCGTGTTTAGCAACTTGTTCATTGCTTCCATTTGCTTGCCGAATACAATTAAATTATCGTTAATTGCATCGTTATTACAAATGTGATGTGATGTGGTAACTGATTAATCTAATGGAACAATCAATAGTCAGTGAGGATGACATGTTCAATCAGTAGACCAAGTTCTTTTATAATCAGTGGATAGGGTATTTGTACCCAATGCTATTTATCAGCTGTACCTATCCTCAAAGGTTTGCTGGAAGAAAATTCTTGTTAGGGTTAAGCTCGCCTTTGTACATGTCCCATATGTAAGTTTTCTGTATTGTCTGTATTCTGTGTGTAAAGAATAAAGAATTGTATGCTGTGGTATCGAGGTACATATCTTAAGCAGAGAATAGCATCGTTCTATAGTTTAATAGGCTAACTTGGCTCATTTTCTTTAGTTATAGGCAGAGTGCCAAGACCTTGAATATGAGTGATTTTTCAATACTAAGTAATCACTTATTAGCCCTACGTAATGAAACCGTAGGTACAAACCTTGGATTTACAGCGAAAAGGTCCGTATGCTAACCTAGGAGCATTTAAGTTTACAAGGTGTGAGGTTGTGTTTACATGGTTGTTCCTGAGATGGTGGAATGTTCTTGAATACTGAGTCCTATGAACATGGTGAGACAAAACTAGAGGAAGTATTCCTCTACACCTATTCATCTTTTTCTGTGATAAAATATCAGACAAAAAATCTTTAAAAGCAAGCGTTTATAATGTACACAAAAAATGTTGTTTCCACAGAGAAAAAATCTACGAAATACATACAGTTGTCCCAGAAAAGTTTAAATATTTTAAAATCATTTATTTTTTATAAAAATACCGTTTTTGTTAAAATAAATCAGCAGTTTTAGATATATATCTGGTTCTTGTTAGTTTGTTTATTTAATAGTTGTCTTAGGACTGGTTATGTTGTATGTTCTGGGACAACCTGTATATATTGTACAGTAAGGAATGTACGACCTTGATATGTACAGTCTAGTATTATAATATCTGATACAGCCTAGATGCAAAACTATGACTAGAAATTCAGGGCGTGCATTGTGCGAGTTTGAACGGCTCGAAATATACCTACCTACAGCCTCGTAATACAAAATCACCAAGGTTACATGCTTGTTGCGAATGGTTCGCTTCTTTGACAGTTCCAGCTGCTACTACGGGTCGCAGGTGGCGCTCCTTTTACTCACTCATAGACTGAATACAGGTGTGCTCTTCACGGATTTAGCAGTACAATGACAAGCCATACAATAGTCGTGTAAACAACATGGTCAAAAAAAAGTAGCAACCACGACTTATGACATATCTCGTTAACAGTGTATTACGGAACCCTAGAATAAAACGATCAAATTCATCATCAATTGGCTCGTCAGCAGCTTCTTTTTTTTTATGGAGATTTGGTTGTGTTGTCATAGTATTAAACGCTATTAATAAATTAATGTAAGTAGATTAGTTATTTATATCGTTTTTTTGCAAATAAACTAACCAGTTGGTTTTATTTTTTATTAAAGTTTTTTATTATTAAAAAAATAAAAATAAACCCAAGTCTTTTGGGTAAAGTTCGGATAGCAATCCTCCTTTTCTGAGTGGTAATTAAAAAAAACCAACACTTTACGTGTTGGTTAACACATTGGTTAACAAAAAACTATGCTACTTTACGTTCCTATCCACAGAACATTGATATCACCCATTTTACCTACCTGTTTAGTTAAGACTAGAAAGGAACTTCAGAAACAACAGTATGATAAAACACAAAATCTTTATTATCTAGTTGTACTGTATTCAACACATCTAGAAGGATCTGTAGGAAAGTACTCCTGACATTTGGTCATCAGCCGCTTCAGCGCTTGAATGTATTTCCTCTGAGTTTCGTCGTTCATCACGTGAGCCACGTTCTTTGAGAATATTTTCTCTCGTCCGGTACGCGCGTGAATGCCCACCATGGTGACGCCGATGGGCCAAGGAGCGTTACCGATAGCCATTTGGAGATATGCATCACTGGCCTGAAAAAAAAAATTGCAAACTAGTTAATTTTGGAAAATTAAAAAAACTTTTTTTTTGTAGTATGATGATCTCGAAAATTTTCTACTATCAGTGTTCAAACTGAACCTTGCTGGTTATTATCAGTATTACAGTCTGATTTCGCCAAAACCTAACATTTGAGTTCAAACTAGTTTCTAGCAGCAAAAATGCTCAGTCACTTCAAAACAAATTTTGAGAACTGATGATCCTAGAGATGGTTGCACCAATTTGCACCAAACATTGGTAAGAACTATCTATCTATCATCAGCTTTCATACAAAAAACGATTGCAAGTAGTTTGCATTACAATCCGTTAAGCCATCTCAGAGATAAAAGGCAACAGAAAAAATAACCTCTATTGCAAACACATACACGGACTCCTGTCATCGCGGCTAAAAATAAATACCATGATATAATTCCTCTCGAGCAAGTGCTTTGTTATTTCCATCAAACTGTCGCAGATGTCTTCAGGTAGATTCTTTTTCTTCAGTTTCCTCATCAATGGCTTGAGGTATACTTGTGTCTGCGTGAACGTGGCTCGTGCCATTTTGTGTTTCACTGATGTCTTTTCGGCCGCCGTTGCATTGTTCAACTGCTGCCCCCACAGTTTCAGAAGAAACTGAAAATAAACCGATTGATTTTTAGCGCCACCTAAGATTTTTAGCGTCAAATAATATAAGGAGCTTGAGAGCCTATACTACCTCAGATTCAATCCTAGTTTTATGAACACATTCACTCGACCGGTCAAACTTGATTTTTAAGACTTTTATTCCCATAAAGACATGGTCACTTACATGAGAACATAAATATCATAAAAAAATCAAAAGTAGGTCGTTCTAGGTACAAGTTAATAGGTAGGCAGTAAAATATGTAACCCCTCCAACGCATATTTAGGTAGGTAATGTCTTTATATTAATAATAAATTGTGCTAGTTTTATTTTATATACGTTGAAAGAGTTTACATTTTTTATTTCTGAGGGTATTTTATTATAAAGTTGTGCGCCTGCAAAGGTAATAGCTCTCTTGCCATAGTTCGTTCGAACTTTAGGTAGCACGATAAAACTGGCCCGACGGGTGCTTCGTTTCGCTATTTGCTGTCTGATGGTAAAGGCTACGTTAGTATGGATTTGTTTTGTTAGGATTTTACGAACGAGAATGCAAGTACTGTAATTATATAATTGTTTTAAATTCATTATATTGGTTTCTTTGTAAATTTTGCTTGTAGGTGTTAGGTAGTGGTAGTTAAATAGTAGTTTTATAATTTTATTCTATAAGATTTGGAGCTTGTCTAGTTTGGTTTTTACAGCATTACCCCAAATTTCTATCAAGTAGAGAAGGTGTGGTTTAACTAAAGAGTTGTATATGGTATAGCGTAATTGACGCGGTATACATGGAATGATGTTGCGTAAAGACCCAGTTAAGGAAGACAGTTTGGTTTTAATATGTTCGATGTGTGCATTCCACGTCAAACAGCTATCCATTCTTAGGCCAAGATATTTCTCATATTTTTTTTGTTCTAGCGCCGTGTTATTTATTTTTAATGGGTTATAAGGTGGAATTACTTTATTTTTAGCTTTAAAGATAATAAAGCATGTTTTAGATACATTTATAGTCAATAAGTTATGTTGGAACCAAGAAAAAAGGGTGTTCAAGTCATACGCGGTGGCACATTTACAACTGGTAGTACATTAACGTGAACTTTGATCGCCACCGCATCAGTTTGAATGGGCCCTTATAGGTATTTAATGGAAACCTCTTAAGACATCGCGACAAACACATAATATGTGTTTGCCGCGCTCAGTTCTTAACTGATGTTTGGGGTATATTATACCCCGGTAAGAACTAAATAAATAATGCTGGACATTTTTCACACAGCATCCCAAAAGTAAGAAAAGCTTGTGTCATGGGAACTGCATGGCTGATACATTACTTATAAACGATAAAAACAAACATATAATATGTTATATAATATGTATAATATGTTTGTTTTGTAAAAACAAACATATTATACATAGAAACACCCATGCCTGAGACAAATATTTTCACATGATACTAACATTTGTCCCGCGGCGGGAATCGAACCCGCAACCTTCTGCGTCTTAGGCGGGCCTTCGCCCACTGCGCCTCAAAGGTCATCAGGTTTTCAAACATCAGGTAACTTTGCCTCAGCATGATTCAGAACAGGTAACTTTTACTACATTATTTCCTTTCAATCGATATCCCCACGTCCAGATCATCTTATTTTTCTCTCTTTAAATATTATCAAAAATTATAATCAAGAAGATTATAATTTTTGATAATATTAATGAGGCCTCATTAATATAATCAAAAATTCCCCACCAATTAAGCTCATATTCTTAACCTTAAAATTATATTAGTGCAATCTACCAAACTACCAAGTTTTATCAAGATTCAATAAACTGTTTGGCAGTTATTGTATCAAGAGATCTTCACTCAATCAATCAATTATTAAAAATACCTGCACAAAGGTCATGATAACATTCATATCATGGATTCTGTCTCCCAGCCCCATCTTTTTGGCCATTTCCTGTATGAAGTCATATGTGACCGAGTCATCCAGCGCCTCCTCTTTCGGAGTTTTTTCTGTTACAGTCTGAAAGATTATAATGCAATGCATCTTATTAATCCTAGTAGTGTTTGAAGTAAATGAGAAAGTTTGAATGTTTATTGCTAATAATAAAGATTAAGACACATAAGCTACTTTTAATGCGGGTACCAAGCGGGTGGAGGCGTAGGCAGAGGGCTAGTAATAAATAAATAAAATAAAGATTTTGTTTATTATCACTGAAATGTCACTGTATCACCTACCCAAACGGATTTTAGTGAAGGAATGCTTTCGAATCTTTGGTTAAGCCATGTTGAAAGCCTATTAATACAAAAAAGAAACATGGTCACGAATGTTATCTCTACGATCGTCATCCTCAGATCCTCAGATATATAAATAAATAAATAATGCTGGACATTTTTCACACAGCATCATCTAGCCCCAAAGTAAGCAATATAGAGGTATAGCCCATGCCCACGCTTTGCATTGCACATGACAGGTTGCAAGTTCTATTAAAACACTAACCAATGGCACAAGCCTTCAAACTTTTTAGTTATAATGTTAAACTCTATTAAATTTAGCATATAGTTAATAACAGTAAATTACCTGTGTTCCTAATGCTAAAATCTCATTCAGGTATGCTTCATCCACTTTGTCCATAGCTTCTTGGAAATCGTTTCTGAATCCCTGAAAAAATTACATATTAATTATTAATGTAAGCTTTACCTCAATAAGACTTTGAATGCAGATTAATAATGCAGCAAATAAGATCATGACTGCACATAAAAATCCTCCATATATAATATGAGAGCTTTATCACAACTTATTTAAAACTGAACTTTCCTTCAGTATCTATTTTATTTTAATTTTTTGGTCTACCCATGTGTGTAACAATGATACTATCTATAAATAACAAACATATTATGGTAAGTAATTGCACAACCAGTTATAGGTGGACACTGCAACTATACAATAGTTTAAAAAAGTATTTAATGAGGAGACAAGGCCCCTTTTGAAATTTAAGTTCAATGTTATTTATTATAACAAACTAGCTATCTAGATTTGCAGTTAAGTTAGCTGGCATAGGTTGGAACTTTCTAAGTTTCCAACCTTCTCTGGTTCTCTGAACTGTTTCTCAAGGTGGGCGATAACGCCCCCTTGTGGGCACTGGAGGCCTCCAGGGGGGCGGTAGAATGCTCTAGTAGATATTGGGGCGCTAAAGCGGTCTAGTGGGAAAAGCATAGGTTATGTTTAAAAACTTTGGGGGACGCTAGGATTTTTTTATTCTCAAAGTAGGCGGTGGGAAAATAAGTTTGAGAACCTGTGTTTTAGAGGGTGTCTAAATTATATGAAGACCTCGGTGGGGCGCGGCGGGCTAGTTACCGGCTAAGACGCAAGACGTGCGGGTTCGATTCCAGCTGTGGGGCAAATTTTTGCATGCTCCGCAGATATTTGTTTCCCGTCTGGGTGTTTTGGTACTCATGGTTCCTGATTCCCACAACATAGTGAATCCTAGTGTGGGGTCAGGACTATGTACCGTATGCTATCGCTTATTTGATTTACACTGTTTTTTAATGCGATTTTCTATAAATTAGAGTAATTTCATAGTATAACGTAATTTTTTTTGTAATTTTTAAATGAAATTTTAATTTTTGGGCGACTGTCGTCAGTTGTGTAAGCCACGCTATAAAAGCCGGGCAAGAGTCCGGAAAACTTTTAATTTTGTTATTCTGCTGTGAATCATTGAAGCATGTTGATGTTCACTATTGTAAAGAAAATAGAATATAATAATTCAAAAATTTAACAGATATCTGAATAAAACTCCGTGGAACACTCCATGGTATCATTTCGCCATCCTGACAAACCCAGGTACTAACATTACATATCTATTTGGCTGCTGGGTGTTTTTTTATTTAGGTACTGAGGACCTTACTTATCAAGATTTTTAACAGTTGTTTTAGTTAAACAGGTTGGGGTTGGAGGAGGCCTTTGCCAGTGGACACACAGATATTGATATTAACAATGCTTAAACAAACAAAAAAAACGTAATCAACTGTTTAAAAACCTTAATAAGTATTATTATGAATGCCTTGCATCGAGTATATGTCTCAGTCCGATGTGCCTCTTGGCAAAGGCTTAACAAGTATTGCCTAATTGGGTGTTGGAATAAAATGTTTGATTACCCTATTAGCTTCGGGCTCCTGAATTTCAATGCGTCTCAGCCGTTTGAAGGACTGCAGCTCGTTCTCACCAAACAGTAGAATGGGGTGTGCCCTCTCCCGTAACCGTTTGATGACTTCTGTCCGAGGCAGTAGTGCATTCTCAGTTTGATCCGTGTCAGCGCTGTCTTGTCTGTTCACTGAGAAATGCATGAATGAAAAACTTAATGGGCCTTACTTAATAAAGTTTACTCAAATTTTGTGGACATCTGAATAGAACCAAGAACTAAAGAACAGTTCAATATCAATCATGCCATCCTGACAAACCCAGACTTTAATATGTATCTATGTGACTGTTGTGTTGGATGTTTATTTATTTAAGTACTTACAGCCATACTGATAAAGATTTTTAAACAGTTGTTTGAAAAATAATGTTTTGTTTGGACATCCTCAGATACATACTCAATGAGTAGATCTTTGAGGATAACATGTGGTGGTAGTCAGAATATAATGTTTGGCATGTACAAATATTATATTTGGAACATGACATTGACAACCTCTGTGGCACAGCGGGCAAAGGTCCGCCTGAGACGCAGAAGGTTGTGGGTTCGATTTCCACTGCGGGACAAATGTTTTTATGATCTGCATTTATTTGTCTCGGGTCTGGGTGTTTTCTATGTATAATATGTATGTAATTACAAAAAAAAAAAAATTAGTAGTATATCATTCATGTAGTTCCCATAACACAAGCTCTGCTTACTTTGGGGCTAGATGATGCTGTGTGAAAATGTCCAGCATTATTTATTTTATTATTTATGCCTGCATTTTTGAAAGTAGTTAGCATTCCATGTGACAAGCCCATCACTGCTTATTGGAACACTAACTGATGCCTTTTAGGGCATGCCAATTTCCTCACAATGTTTTCTTTCCTTGTATGTGATAATGATCCCATAAATTTTTCGATTGAAATAACGAAAAACGAGACTAAGCAGTGTTTATTTAATCAACTGTATAATATTTATTGTCATAAATTGAAAGCATTTCTTCCCACACACATAAATTAACAACAACATGAAAGTAGGTACACAACATTTATAAGTAAGGGTGTTTAGGGCCATACCTAATCTGTTAAAGATCTTAAAATGACTTCACTTAAGTTTCACTCTTGTAATCTCAGAGGGCTAAATACAACTACAACTGAAGTAGGTGACGCTTACTGCACTTAGAGAGAACAGTCTATCAGCTTGTAGTAGTCCAATGCTGGGAATAAGCCTCCCCCCAAAGAGTGTCATGACAAATAAAATAATAATATTAAATAATGCTGGACATTTTTACTCAGCATCATCTAGCCCCAAAGTAAGTAGAGCTTGTGTTATGGGAACTAAATCACTGATATACTACTTATAAGTGGTCTTAGGATACTTCCATCCACTAACAACTTACAACATTTTAGATCATTGGCTCATTGAACGAGGAGCCTTCCTACACTGTGGCACACATAGAACAATTACACTTACCTTTTTCAGGTATATCCTTGACATCACTTGGTTCACTTTCTTCATTCTTTGGTCCATATTTTTGTAAATATTCCTCATGTTCTTTAGCTAATAGTTCACCTCTCCTGAAATACTTTTTGTTTGTCGATGGGTCCTGAAAAAATAAATAAACAGTCACATTATTCTGATCCCACACTAGGATTGCGAGCGTCATGAATATCAGGAAGTATATGAGTATCATGCTAGTGGTACCATGATACTCCGTTCCGTTCCGGGTCTGGGTTCTGTGGAACACCTAGACCCAGAACAAATATCTGCAGAACATGCAAACATTGTCCCACAGCAGGATTGAACCTGCACTTCTTCGTCTCAGTCTTACCACGTCAGTAAGGTTGCCGAGTTAGTATTTGATGACCTGGATTTTTAGCAGCAGTAAGCTAGTTTATTTAACAGTGAGTTCATGTTTTCTCTAGAAAAAGTTTTTGTTTTGCTACTTTTGAGACATTGAGTGGGTCTGTATTTACAGAACCACGCTAAAATGTCCTACGCATTTGCGGAGTGTTACATTCTCTTTGGATTCACATAGAATAACTACCTATTAAGTCAATAGGTTTGGTATGTTAAATTCACAAGGATCATCTAGAAATGAATAAATACAGACAGACAAAATAAAAACCTGTAATTTGAGTATACAATACAGTAGGTATGCCTTCCTAGACGTAATAGGAATGAATCAGAAAATTTGTATTTAACTGGAAGGAAACGCTTACCAATACTTTTTTTTCTTCTAGCAGTTTTCTTTTTCTTGCGATTTCAGCTCTTAGAACATCCATTGAATTTATATGTTATTAAATATTTTCTTCGTAATTGTGAGACAATTTGATTTGTTTTGGATGTTTTTTTTTTTGAGTTTTTGCAAATTATCGGCCGAGCTTATTTCATTTACACCAGTATAAAGACAGAACGAGCAAAGTGGAGTGGAGTGGAGTGTGCAAGTAAGCCTCACTCACCTCCTGTGCCGAACTCTCAAAATTGATATTATAACTAAATTGTCACTGTCAAACAAATTGTATTTCCGAGATGTTTTGTTGCTCTTTTGATTGGATACATCGTGCAAGTATGTGCTCGATGATTGGAATATTGTTAGCTTGGTAACCATGGCGACAGCCCCTTTTGTTTTGGCTATTGTCCGCCATATTATCATCTGTAAGAGGAATAAAATTTTAATCTGTTGTCAATATCGTTCAAAATGCGTCATAAAAATGAAATGTTATAGCTGAAGTCATGACATGATTTTTCGAAAAATAGTTTTTTTTAAAGTCGTATTATGGATGTACAATATTCCAAGTATGTTTTAGTTGAAATTATGATATAAATTTTCGAAAGCCCCTTCTCTATCCTCACCCTCCTAATCAGTTAGATGGTTAGATTCTTCGTGTTAATATGGAAATAGTTAATCAATATACGAACAAACAAAAAACATTGTTCCTACGTACCTACCCGCTTTAAGTTCTCTTTTCAAGATAAAGTTTGGGTTCATAACAGGGTAAGATAGAAAATGTTGTCACTTATTCAGAATTAGGTAAGGTAGATACATAATGTTGTTTCCTATTGCACAGATATCTTATTCGATTTTTATCTGATTAGGCACTAGTACTTATATTATCTTATTGTGAATTTCAATCACTAGGAGATAAGAGTATGATTAATCAAAGAGATTATAAAATATGATCACAATCAACGATTCAACATTTATTTTAGTCCGTTAGGTAGGTACTTCATTAATAACGTTTGTTTCGATCTTGGTATTTTGGAACAAGAACTGTGTTGTTAATAATAATAGGAATAACATTAGGGAGTTAAATCTTACTTTTGGAACCAGGATGGTAAAGAATTCCAGAATGAAGTATATTATATTTAAAAAAATACAATTTATTTTTGTGTTATTCATACTAATGATTTCACTGGCGAAAGGTATCTACAATACTTTGATAAGTATTTACTATTTTTAAAGCGAACATTTTTATACTCGTGTATATTTAAAAATTGTTTCTTCAGCGCAACAAAGGATAATAGGAGGTGGCGAGGCACCTTTACGTTTTGGTTTGTTCCATGCATCGCTTCAGAACTTAGATGGCGAGCATGTCTGTGGAGGAGCAGTGGTCTCTAGATGGCACGTAGTCACCGCCGCTCATTGTTTGTACGGGTAAGTTAACAGTAACTAAAAATAAAAGGAAATTCTTTAAATTAAGCTACAGAATTGAATAAATATGGTTGGATATCATTAAAAAAGCATTGTTAATTTGCCGTATTATCGATTTGTTTTAAATGAAATACTTTCTTACGTTTTCTCCAATAACTGAGTTGTAACATTCAACATACATTGTTAGAGATTTACCTTACCTTTGTTGGTAAAGTGAAATCTGCCAAAACACATAGTAAGTACATTGGTATGTACTTAATGTGTGTTTGTGACAGTCTTCCCTGACCATACCACAAAATATAGTGATTTTGAATAAAGTTAAAATGTATATGTCACCATAAAATTGGAAATATCAGTAGATTACAATCTATCTCGAGAGATTGTACACCGTCGAAATATTGTGAACCGTAACATACTGCTTACAATTTAACGCATTATTTTTCGGTAGATTATAATCTGTGCAAGTGAAACTGTTAAATCACAATCTTTCGCGCGTTAAATTGTCAACGGTGGCTGTCCTTTATTGGTCGGTCTTACAGTAGGTCGTTCTATGTCCATAGAGTTCAACACAGGAATCAAACACAGGTGTTAGTTTGTATAAATTGTATACAGTATGTTACGGTTCACAATCTTTCGACAGTTTACAATCGCGCGAGATAGATTGTAATCTAAGGGTATTTACAATTTTACGGTGACATAATATATACTGTTTATGAATAAGGACTGAATTAGACTTATTACTAGGAATAATGTTTTATTTTATTTTAGAGCCCAACCTGAATACATCAAAGTTATAGTGGGGACAGCAAATTTGACTATAGGAGGAATAAAACATGATACTGCACTAATTTCCATTCATAAAGAATTTAATTATAGTTCTAAAGTTAATGACATCGGACTGATAAAGGTGCAAACGCCGTTTGACTTGAATCATGTCCGTGTAATCAAATTTTATGAAAACAATGTTACTGATACAGATATTGTATTTTTATCTGGATTTGGCGCACAAGAGGTAAAAAGGAATTCTACGCCCTTAAATTATTTTATTTTATTTATTTACCTGCGTACTATAATAAGGTTAATTTTCAGGTAAACGAAACTTCTAGCAGTCATCTGAATGTTTTGACTATACCAGTATTCAACCAAGAAACTTGTAAATATGCCATGCGATACACAAGAGAAGTTACTGACTGCATGTTTTGCACTTTTACTAAAATGGGACAGGGCACATGCCGCGTGAGTATTGCACATTACTTATCAGCTATAATTTTATTTAAATGTAGCCTTATTAACCACACCTTATCTCCTTAAAGTCTTATAACTTTTGAGACCAATTCTGAACTTATAAACAACACGTCAGTTTCCTCTTAAGTGCAATAATACCTATGTGACGGGTCGGTCAGTACTCACCCACTGATGACCACCGACTTACAGAATCTAGAGAAAATAGATAAAACACGTAGGTATGTATAAGATTTGTGAACAAACAGTAATGAAACAATTATTTCAATGTTTACTATTGTAAAAACGAATTCAAGCTTAAAAAAGGTTGCAAAATTCACATGTTTTGAAAACCTTGCCAAACTGCATTTGACCCTTATGCTTCTCCAAAATGTATAAAAGTTTTATAAACTTTTATACATTTTGCGATGCAGTAAATACCTACTTAAAATTAGAAGTTTAATATTCAAGATGAGCATTGCAAAACTTGCTCAATATGTAGGAAAAAATATTTTGCTGGAAACCTTAGTAGTTAAATGCGGCGACAGATATCGACACTTAATAATATGTAGTTAGGTACATATTGCTCTATGGTTGCAGTTAAAGACTTCTACTCAAAAGTAAAAAGTAACGGAAGACGAGGTTGTATGATACTACGACGGTAGTCTACCCTAAAAAAATATATTAAAAAAAAATACAAAAAGGATATGCACAGATTAGCTTAATCTAGGAAAGCACAGACTACTGATGCAGACTACGTATTTAAGATAGCATTGAGAAAATAACCAATACGTTTACTAGCTTAGAGATAAGCATTGCGTGAAGCTTGTATTAGGGTCTTATACATGAGTAATGAGATGGGCATTTTGTAATTTGTATGTAATAATTTATTATTATTTGCAGGGTGACTCTGGAAGCCCAATAATTAAGGATGATAAACTAGTGGGACTAGTTTCTTGGGGAATTCCTTGCGCTCGAGGCTTTCCAGATATTCACGTCAGAATAACGCCATTCATCGAATGGGTCCGTAGCGAAATAAAAAATACTTGCAGGAAGAAACTCTACCATTTATAAACATCTTGACTTCTGCAACCCCTACAACCCATACAAACCCTACAAACTCTTTTCTCCATCGCCACACAATCCGTACAACACGTACAAACCGTGAAACCTCTGGTACCAGCCCTACATCCCCTCGAACAACCACTACCACCCGTCGTACAACCAACCCATAAAACCCCTACAATCCAGACGCACCAGTAGAACTCCTACGACCTCTACAATCCATTCAATTGCAAATTGATAAAAGTTATAGTCATCATTAATATCATTTTCACCAACGATCTGACAAAGTCCGCTGCTGCATTGATAATGGCCTCCTCCAAAGAGTGACATGATGAACGGTCTCTAGCCACCTTGATTCAACAGTCAGCCAGTGGCGGGGGCCTCTTCAAAACGCGTCTTCTTCGTGATGGTTTTTCGAAAATCTATTCTGCCTTATTCTGCCACAGCGGCGGCGGTTGTCGTTTCTGCGAGCCAAATCTTACTTCCCCATATCACAGAATAATCAAGTTACCTAAGTAGGTACACACCCATATCTCTAACAAACCATAACCCTTCTCCATCCTCTCAATCTACCAGGTTAAATAGAAAGTAAATAAAATTAATTAAAAATCTTGTAAGTTTTATTTTTGATAATCTACCTACTACATTTTCACTAGCTTGTTTTTACTTGGTTGTCCTAATTTTTGAATTGTTTTAGCTTACCGAAGTTTATCTGAAAAAAAAAACAAAAAGTAGTAAAATAAATATACTTAGAGGTCATTTCTTTGATTATTTTATCAAAGAAATGTTTCTTTTAATCAACGGTTTATTTTCACAAAAGGTACCTAGTAAAATTGATCTGTGCTAGTACTTAGGTATGTAAATGTTAGAAGCGGCCTTCCACTACGTCATCTATCGCTTTACGTTCAGTAACTACACAATAGGCGCTTCGTCCATTTCCATATCAACTCGCTTTTTGCCAATAGATGACGCTTTTGTAAATTATCTGGGTTGCCCACCCAGATAATTTACAAAAGCACATTTATTTTTCTTCAATTTAGAATGACGTAGCTGCATCAAATTTATGTCTTAATAATGTACCTAATGTGATCTAAGGTAAAAATTGTAGGTCCTTACCTTATAATCTGCTTTGCAGCTTTCAATGTTCATGATAACAGCCATAGCAGGCCTGCCATGAGCACATTGAAATGGCGTCTTGCAATCTGAAAGCCCATTGAGCAGTTCGACGCATTGACTTTTGGAAAGTCTAACACCGAATTTTATAGCGTATCTGCATGCCTGTAAAATTTTAAGGCACAAACTAACGTAAATGTTTCCACAAAATGTTTCATTATTGGGCGCTCAGTAGTTTCGAAGATATCCAAGTTTTGAAAACGTTTTGCCAGCATAAACTCAAATAACTCCGTAGTCCTAGGGGGCAATATATCAAGATATCTACCTATAGGGCACAATTGGCACGAATTGAGAGCTATCTTTCCATATAGGTACGTTTTATTTCTCTAGCTAACCACAAACATAATTCGTGTTAGCAAAAACGTTACAGCAGCAAAAACTTAATTTCTTGAATAACTCAAAAATTGTAATATGAAAAAAAATTGTGGGCACAAATTGGAAATTCCGGGCACATTTACACGTAAATGGGCTCTAATTCGCTGCATACTCAAAATAGGTAGATTCCACTTTTTTAACTCTGTAGATCTTTGTGACATAGGTAGGTACCTACCTAATCATCGGTGGGACAGTTGAAACACACTAGGTATTTACCAGGATATTCGATTCATATATTGCTGTCCGTCCCACTACAAAATGTCCCACAGAACGAAGGGGAATTTCTTGGGGTGGGGTTTAGAGAGCTGTTGCAGGAATTTCTATAAAAAAGCACAGGAGTGGAAGGGGTGGACTCCCCCATTCCAACGGTACCACTACCAAAATTAGGAATTAAATATTTTTCGAAAAATTAATATTTAAATATTTTTAGGTTAAGAATTAAAAAATAAGTTTTAAGTAACGTAACTGGAGTTGGAGGCTTGTTTTGTAACGTACATCTTCACAGGCTTGTTTGTAGAAATCATAAATAGATGTTCATTCAAGAGGTATCACTCACTGTGACATAATGGTGAAAAGTCTCATGTGTCTGCAATTTCACCAAATTTCAAATTCAGATTCAGATTTCAAAAAGCAAATTCAGATGGCATTTCACACCATGAAATTCAGATAAGCTGTGGTAGGCCACGTAGGTCGTGGCGTGATTTTGAAGAGTTTGATGATACATATCCAATAGTTATTGAGTAGTTGAGTAGGTAGGTACTAGTCTCTGCTAAGGCTTCGCCCACGTGCACCCGGATAAGATGTAGCCTTAGTGTTATTCTAGGTCACGAACTATATCTGCTCCTTTTATCCAAATCGGTTCAGCCGTCACGGAATAGTAGCATCAAACATTCAAACATCCAGACAATTGCTTTTGTAATTAAAATAATGCTGGACATTTTCACACAGCATCATCTAGCTCTAATCTAAGCAAAGCTTGTATTATGGGAGCTAAATACTACTTATATACATTTTTTTGTAAATACCTACGTAAATATTATACCTACATATCATACTATTCCGTGACGGCTGAACCGATTTGGATAAAAGAAGCAGATATAGTTTGTGACCTAGAATAAGGCTAACAATTAATTAAATAGTACCTCGCTAAAAACAAGATCAATGATAGATTTCGGATACAGAGAAACACAGCCTCGTTGCATCTGTATCATGTTTATTTCTTCTATGATCAGGCTCTTAACAGCTTTGATTATTTTGTCGACCTGTAATTGTAAAATACAAATTAATTGATATGAACTTTCAACAAAACACTGTTTAGATAAGCAACTGTTAAACATATTTAGGCCCTAAGCCTAAAAATAAAAATTCTACAAAGTACTTAGGTACCTACGTATCTACTTAGATAAGTACTACATAGAAAAGTATTTTTCACTTCTCATGCTCTAGTGTGTCATTTTAGCTTAGCGCAGGCGGACTACAAGAGTAAAGAATTAAAAAAAAAATTTAGTCGTTATTATCAACAGACTACAAAATTTATGTGATCCATTATAAAAACAGCTTTTCGATATTCTTTTTTTTTAAAGAATTTATTTAAAAAAAATAATAAACTTTTTGAAAACTTAAAGCGGCCTACTCTGCTGCACAAGCTCGTGATTGTTTAACTCGGGACTAAAACCATTTCATACTCCGTTCTATAGCCTAAGCTAAACATCTCGTATGAAATGACGTTTTTTAGTCCCTTGTGGAACAATCTACTTTATTTTCACCATTTCCCTAATACTAAGTGTTTGTTTTGTATTATTGGTAGGTAATCAAAATCGAAACAGCCATTTTCAAGAGAGAGCGCATGGACTGAGTGGGTATTTAGGTAAACAATTTAATACCTATTTACCAAAATATGCACCCAACAGCCACATACATATAGTCCTGACCCCATATTAGGATACCTGAGTCATAGGTATCAGGAACTACGAGTATCATGATACAACAACACCTAGACCTGGGAAATAACTGCAGAAATAAAAAAATAAAGTTATGCAAGTGATTTTTTCACCTGTCGAGGATTTTTTCCGAGAATGCCTTCAGGAATAGCAGTAATAGATATTTCATCATAGTTAAGAATCGTCCATTCCAAACCGAACTGCGTGAATTTATCTCTATAGTTGTGCAGGTAGAGAGTATTGTCTCGGGACATTTTGAGGGACACTTTATCGATTTTCACCGATTTCCATTGAGATCCGGTCAAGTAATCTGAAAAATAATGAGAAATAGGTACTATCAAAAGAAACAAAGAGCAAGGCGTTAACCATGGGCGCTGCTAGGATTACTTTCAGGGAGGTGCATCTGCATCTACACATTATACTATTAACTAAGATTAAATTTCTACATGTACCTATACTAGGTAGATAAATGTAATGTCAATGTGTTATGTAATGAACGTACATTAAGCATGTTACGACGTGTCAAGAAGTGAAATCGCTCAACGGTGGGAGACGCGAGGTTAAGCGGAAGTGGTACATGCTCAGTATTCACAGGAAAAGAGTAAAGGAGAATACTGAATTTATCGATAAGGTGATGAACAAATCTGGACAGCAACCCAGACGCCTTCAGTTTTTATTCAAACAGTAAATTAATTTAAAAAAAACTATGTATTTTCTTTCCTGACAGGGGGGTGTAAGTGCACCCCCTTGCATCCTGCTGCCGGCACCCATGGCGTTAACCAAGCTTCCGGTACTTGCACAAAACACGAGCATGAGCCAAATATAATGTTTGGACGTGCCTCTGACTATTCCCTACTTAAAGATCTGCGCACTAAATATGTATCTAAGGATGTCCATCATGGGATATACAGTTGTGAGCGTGTTTATTTGTTTGTTTTGTAATTTTTAATGATCTGATACCTATTTAGAAAATGGGTGCGGCCGCATCCTTACAAAATCAAATTATATGTACCTACCTACTTCAAGTCTAGTATTTGAGGCTTTGCTTCCATGACTTAAAAATAAGAGATTATTTATCAGCTGTCCCTATCATCAAAGGTTTGCTGGAAGAAAACTTTTGTTAGGATTAAGCTCGCCTTTGTACATATCCTAAGTATATGTAAGTTTTTTGTCTGTATTATCTGTGTGTACAATAAAAAAATCAGAGATGGATACCAAATGAAGTGTCAGGCGACAAACTATGTCTATTGCAAATTCCATCTTAATCGGTAGGTAAATCCTTTACCATGTTTATCGGTAACAATCATCAATTAACTCACCTGCTAGATTCTTTTCTAATCGAATTCGTTCATGTACAGCGTGTTGATCGAATAGAACGAGAAACTCTTCAATTAAATCGGATTTGTTGCATTTGCCTTTCATGGTTGCTGCTATAAATTTGCTGTCTACTTGACCCAATACCTGAAATAATTCCTATGTTTGTCATTTTTGTTTAAACTAGGACCCAGTCTTGGACCTTGTCTAACTCTAGTAATCTTCACGTCTGCATGATTAAATAAGCTTTAAATTACTTTGGCATTTTTAATAGACAGTCCATCAAATTTTAAAGAAGCGTTGTCTTTGTTCAGTTTGGCTTTACTTATATATCTCGTAGTAAGATCACTTGTTTCTCGTATCCTCGGTTTAAATATTTCAGCATCATTTTGTACCTTTTCGACAAAATTGTTGTAAATTATCTGGAAAAACCATCAAGTTGTTACTAAATTACAAACTTAATGATTTATTTTCAACAAATTACTCACTTCTTCGTAATAATCTCCCTTTGGGTCATAATCGAAGTTTGGTTTTATTTGACATCCTTCAAAAATAGGAGACATTCCTGTAATTAGTAAGAAAATAGTTACAAAATTATCACTTATTGTTTTATACATCTAATGCACAGGATTTGTAAATAAGTCTGCATTACCTTTGGGCACAAAAAACAATCTATTTCTTAAACTGAAAGGTTCTGTTTCGTTACTTTCTTTCGTCATGCCATCAGCTGTAGTTGCATCTTTATTTGGTTCATGTGCGTCGGCATTTTCTTTTAAAATTAATATCGGATTTTGCCTTAGGTCAGACCCATTACTGTACGGTATCGTGAAATGATGCGAAATCTCCTCAAAATTGTTTTGAGTTTTTTGTGGATACTTTTCATTGGAAACTATATTTAGAAAATAAGCATTCATAGTATCGTTTAATTCGTTATGAGAATCACCAGTTCCATTAATATCATCGTTGTTTACAGCAACATTATCACAGAAATCCTGTCTGCAGTCAGAAATAATATCATATTCTCTTGTATTGTATAATGATTGTTCTTGTTCTTTTAAAACAGTTTCACATACATTAATAGGATTCATAATTAGACTATCATCAATGTTTTGTTGTGATTTGGATATGAATACAAAATTTGTATTGGAACTTGCATTGTTTTCAGTATTTTTCGTCAAATTGGCCGTCTCAATTTCAGGACATGATATATTATGACTTTCCATTCCATCTATGGTATACGTCCCATCATTATTCCAGGTTTCGTGATCAAAGGATATCTGGATGTTGCTAGCTCTGCATGAGTCGGTGATTGCAAAAGTTTTTTCATTTATTGGTTCATAGTTTATATCATTTTCTTTCTTAATATTGTTCTTTAAACTGAACGAAGTTTTTGGGTCTTTTGTTGACTCACGGTCGAAACAAGGATCATTGAAAATGTAATTCATAGATTGTGTCATTGCATTTATGCTTTCTCTCGTAATATTGTTTGTCTTATTTTTAGTAGGCGTGTATTGATACTTATTACTTTCGGTAAATTCTATTGTATATGACTCTTGGATACCGTTGACTATATTATTAATGTCTAACATTTTTGGTGATTTTTTGTAAGACTTATTTATATTTTTTTTACGATTATGAGAATGAAGAAGCGTCGACCATAAGTTTATGGTGTTCTTTCGAAATCGTTTAATTTCAGCGAAATTTGTATGCATTGAAAAGTTTTCTCTTGAATGCGTCGTTATGAAATTTCTTGACTTCTTAAAAAAACGGTTTATTTCAATTTCACTCTCTGTTACAAAATCGTGGTCAATATAGTTGTGACTTTGAAAAGTCACTGCTTGAAAAGGAGATGCATCACCTGAAGCTTCATATAAGGTAGGCATACTATGGCTATTAGGTTTTTCTGGATGCAATGGAGAAATATCTGGCGTACGGTTGCGATTATGCGTCATGGGTAGAAACCAGTCATCACATTCTTTTGCACTTTGATCAGAAGTCACGGCTTGGAACGATGATACAGGGTTTGGTGCTCTAGTTAAGGGTCTTAAATTGTGACCAGGCGTTTCTGATTTGTATATATCGTTTGTTACTCTAAAAGAAGGCATGCTATTGCCATCAAGCGTTATAGCTTGGTACGGAGGTATACTGTTTGATTCTTCGTCTATGAGCGTCATTTTATCAGGTTTAACCATGGCTGTGATGGAATCACTCCAAACAACCATATTCTCGTTTTGTTGTTCTCTTTTTCCAAATTCTTGGCTGTTTAAAATGGTTTGCAATAGGTCATAGTTAGAAACGATTGTTTTTTTATTTTGATAATTCCTTACTCGAATGTGAGTGTTCCGATTTGGTGGTATAGGAATATACTTATGTATTATGATTTCATTTACTTTTTTATGAATGGCTATTTTATTATTATTTTTAGCGTAATTGCTATGTGTATATTGCACCATTTCATTCAATAATACTTTGGGATTTCTCTTATTATTTTTGATGAGCTCTTTGGTCTGTTGAGCTAATAATTCACACTTTCTTTTAACCGACTCTGTTTCCATTGCAAACTTATTGTTTAAAGACATTATTTCTTTCTTACGCAATTTATTAATCTGTTTGGTTTTCGTAATAATATTCTTATTTCTACGAAATTGTTTTTGTGTCTTTATTTTGCTGGATGTTGCAAGTTCTGATTGTTCAGGATAAGTTTGATTTTGTGTTTTTGTTCTGTTTGGCTTTTCGACATGAGTTTTTGAAGAAATAGTTGCCGATACGTCATGTTTTCTTATATTTGTTACTTTTTCAGGCTTCGATCGTATTTTCAATATTGAATAATCTTTGGTAGACGTCGGTTCATGATAGATATCATTTGAAAATTGTTTGGATCTTTTATTTTTATCGTTGATCTGCTTAGTATGTATTATTTTTGACAAATCCAATGATTTATTTTTGTTTTTAATTTTTCTTTGTATAATTTTACCTAAAAATTAAAATTGTATGTTGAGTATCAAGTAACATACCCTCAAATTTTAAATTCTGCATGATGCATAACATTTTCATTTTACTTCATAACCTTATGCATTACCTTTGATTCCGTTATGCATTTTTGAAATTTCTGGTTTATTATGGTGGCTTCTAAGAATTCTCCGCATGATGTTCTCTATGTGATTTCTTGTAATTTTCGTTTCGTGTTTGTTATTTAATCCTGTAATTTGGTTCTTCGGAGCTACTTTAAGCTGTACATTACCGGTAAAAAATTTAACTAATTTATCAAGTAATATATTTATTTGTCCCCAGTCTTTGAACTCTAGGACTGTATTTGTTAATTCATAATCCATGTAAGGACATGTTATAAACAATATGTAAAACGGGTTTTTATTTGCAAATGTATAATTTACTTCATTAATGTCATTCTGGAAGGATAATGTTATTTACAAACAAACAAAAACAAAAAAACAGTTTTTTTTTTGCAAAATATAGTAGGTACCTTCTTGTTTTTCTTTTTGTCCACTTTTAAATGCTTTTTAAAGTAATCATTTACTTTTTTGTAAAGAGGATATGGATCAATAAATTTTCCATTAAGAAAAATGAACCGTCTGTCAATTTCAATGCCATGTTTCCCTATATAAGCTTTTACTTTATACTGATTCTTTTCAACTTGCAGTTCTTGTATGTTTGTTTTTTCAATCTCATAAAGCGTGTTAAGAGTTTGGTATATGTCTCTGTTTTTATGAATCTTGTACACAATCGTATTTTTGGAATCATCTCTTAGGCTTAATGAGATGCTGGTATGTACCAGTGATATGTGTTCGAGGAATATTTTAATACATTGTGGTTCATTTATCAAGTCAATAGATTTCTTTTGTATGTTTAAATTACAAAGGAAGCCTTTTATTTCAACCTGAAAGATAAATCACGTTAGTTGCAGTAAGTAAAGTTAAGGCCAATAGTACAATTTATGGCGATCATGAACTGAACGACGCAGATCAATCGATGGCAGATGATATCTTAAATCTAGTTTCAAGTCGGTGGATGGAGGTGGCATTCTTTCGGGAGGCATTTAATGCTCAAAAATGGATTTCAGGAGTTAGCTTATAATGGTGATAAGTCAATATCCATAGCTGAGCAGAGCCAAGAACAAACAATCAAAGATAATCTCGATACCAGTTGAACATGTTCCAAGGTATCTCGACTGTGCTTTGTTTTGGAAAATTATTACATCTCTGGGGTTTAAAGATGAATATGAAATAACACATGTCAAAAAGAGAAAGCAGTGTTAAGTTAATAAATTGTTTTAAAATCTTTATAGATGAGGCCTATACACAACTAATGATGAAAAATCTTTCATATAGTAAAATTACTACCTATTAAAATTAACGTAGGTACTCGTTACTTCAAACACCAGAAGGGTAACCAATTCGAAGCACATTGATTTAGGGACTTTTACATAGTTATAATAATATTAATTAAATTTACTTACAGTTGTTCCTTTTGATGGCCTTGGGGTACATTTAGCTGTTGATTTGGCTCTACCATTTTCGATTTCCTTGACACAGGTTGTTTCACATTTATAAAATCGAGATGTCACTTTCAAAGTCTTAGATATTTGTGATAAATTAGCCAGTGATTGACCCTGGAATCCATATTTATTAGGCGCAGACTTCAAGGTGGAGATATCAACTATCTTACTTGTCATGTAATTTTGACCGATATATTTAAAATCTGCTTGCGATATGCCGCAACCATTATCAACCACTTGTATAAAGCCTTCAGGGATATTAATTCTGACTGCGATTGATGTGGCTTCTGCGTCCAAAGAATTAAAAACCTGAAAAATTCCCAAAAATTTTATTCAGGTTTTTAGCATCTTTAACCATTATCAATCAAAACACGCACTAATTCTTGGACTGCTTTTGTGTAGCTGTTTATCTGATTAGACGCACAAATTATAAACTGAACACTTTTAGGAAGTTTTTTAATTGTTGTGTTCATTTTAAAGCACTAGAGAGCATATTATATTAAACAAAATTCACAGTGACGCACTTTCAGGGACGCTTTTTTTGAAATTCAAAAACCGATCTGTTTATAATATTGTAAAATGAGGTTATCTATTAAAGTGACGGTTCGTTAGAGTAAAAAGGTTTTATTTCGACAATTTAATCGTGGGTAGATTCCGTACGAGATATAACTTTTGAAACAGAAGTTGTGTAAAAATATACACACAACGTTATACTATCTATTAGAATATTCTGTGATATAGGTACCTAGATGTACAAGTAAGTAACATTTTCGTCGAAGTGAAAGTATAGATACCTATTTGAGGTGTTTGACACCGATAGTTTTCGTAATGGCTGAACCTATATAGGTGAATATAGATCTTAACCTGAAATGTGTTGTTCCTTCGGTGACCGTAGTAGAAACGAGTATTCCACTTATCACCACATTTGAATAGGTAAATAGTCGTCAAAGGGAATCGATTTCAATTTAACCCTGAACGTCCACGAGTTTGAATAGCTACCTATACGCTCCAAGCTTTTAAGTGCTGGTCGCCTAGTCACCACGTGAGGCCGTGATGGTGAACACATAAAAAATAAAAGAATAATAAACTGATGGTTTTATCTACATTAATAAAATTCATCCTCATTTACGGCAATCTTTATAAATGAAAGTTTTAAATATCTAGGTTCGCTTTCTCACTGTTATTTATCATATAACAGATAGGGAGATCCTACTGATTTTCAACAATAACTTGAGTTTTGACCGATTGTCGTAAGCACCAAAAAGCTTTGTGATTTTGCCATGGTGGCTTTAATGAGTGATTTTCTAAAAGAGGAGATAGTGCTCTTCTGGGAATACGTGAAACGGTAAGTGCAATATAAATACTTAAACATACCGTCTACGCTAAAAAAATACCTGTTCATGTATAGCCATCACATTATAGCAAAAACATATATTTACACGTCGAATATGCGTAGGTATACCTTGACTACATAATATCAATACAATTAGGTATAAAATAGTAGGTACCTACCTCATAATAGAACACTGCATTGCTCGTTCAAATAATAAGAATAATACTTACATACATAAAGTCACGCCTGTTTCCCGAATTTGTAGGATCACGGATTTTCCCCTGCTCTGGTAAAAGGTATGCCGGGATCGTATCTCACCATACTTATGACATTCTCGTTCACCTTGTAGGTTCCATCCTTTCCATCCTTTTAACATGTCCATACCATATCAACATAATGACTTTTTGGTTTTCCAACATACGTTCCTCAACTCTTGTCACGATTGTAGGAGTAAAAAAAAATTATCTGTGGTCACGATATCTAAGTAAGAGTTTATTTTGACCAATGACTATACACAGCTTCATTTAAAATTGGTACCTAAAAGTCATATAATCCATAACGTAACATTATTTTTTACTTTTTAAAGTGCTGTGTATAGTGCTGACAAAAAAGGTCCGTGCTCAGCATAATGCTCCAAATAACACTGCAGCGCTGATTTTCAGCACGGACCTCGGTTGACGCACGGACATGGCACAAACCAACTGTTAAGTACGGGTAGGTATGTAAACAATAAAGTCTTAATACAAATGAAAAATGTACAACAGGTAGGCAAGCACAGGTGCGAGTAGGTAGGTAACTAAGTGTAGGTATCTACTGCTACTTATATATAAAAAAAACCTATTTACTATTTAGGAAAGAAAATTAATATCTAAAAGATTTAAATAGGTAGCTAATCAATGGAAGTACGTGGAGGTGGCCCAAGACCGTTTATGATATCATTTAATTTAATAATTTCTTTAGGATGAATATAATTATTATGATAATAATGAAAAAGCTAAGTAATTTTATGAGAACATTTTAGTAAAAAAAAGTTACCCAGGCTAACTCGAAAAAAGACACACTAAGTATAAATAAAAAAATATTCAAGCTTAGGTATAAATAAAACCTTAAAATTGATCTGATGTCAAACGGTCTTGTAACGGGAATTTTCAGCACCGAATGTTCCGGCTAAATTTTATTTTATTTTTATATTTGAAATCTTAGGAAAACTTACAACTAGCTTACAGGAAAAGTATTTAAATAAATATTATACAACTATTAATCCTACTTATATTATAAACGTGAAAGTTTTTGAGGATGTTTATTCCTCTTTCACGCAAAAACTACTGAACGGATTTTGATGAAACTTTACAGTAATACAGCTTATACGTCAGAATAACACATAGGATACTTTTTATCCGGGTACCACGTGGGCGGAGCCGTGGGCAGAAGCTAGTGTTACATAATATAAGAAGGCCATCCGAAGGAATCCGAAAATTCACGTTGCTACCTGACTACTGAAAGTAAGTAAATATAACAAGACTGCCCGGACAGAACTAAACTTGCATCTCGCTAAATTTTCGAATCGCCTCCCTCACAAAGTTCGTCACGCTAGCAATCCTCTCCGGCGTGGCGATGGACCTCAGTTCTCGCTGGGCTTCGATAATAGTAAGCTCTGAACCACACAGGGACGTCAGCTTGCATATTCCTAGAGCAACTACTGTTCCGGCGAAGAGCGCTGGTGCGTTGTGGAGGAGGAAGACAAACGCTGTCTTAGCTGCATGGAATGCGCACTGCAAAGATACAAAAAGTTATTCTGAAAGCTAGTTATTTAGTAGCAGAACTCTGTCAATGAGTTCCTCTGGGGAAATAATATTTCTGTAGCCAAGTAGCGTATACGTAAAGCTGTGTGCTTTGAAAGCTATAAGTGCCAGTGAGATACACATTAGACTTTTTTAAAGGGCAGTCAATTCATCAGCCCCTAGTATTCTAGATAGATGTCAATTAGGCGACGCGAAGGTTACCGCATACCAATTTTTGGGCCTGTTTATGTCCAAATATTTCATGAATAACTATCTCAATCTCAATTAAATTACATATTACTTTCCGACGGAACAGGGCCATGTTACAAATTCTACACAAGAGAAGTTTTTCAACACTAGTCTCTATAATAAAAAAAATGTGTTAGGTCTACCACTTACTGAAATTGCAGTTGACACGAATCCAGGAGATGATAGTTCAACTTCAGTAGTAGGAACAATGACGTTACCGTGGGTGTAGATTGGTGCAACTGCTGGCTCTATCACAACATGGTGTTGGTTCCGATTACCTTGATAGGGGTAGGGTAACGAAATTGTCTGAAAAAACAAAAAATATGTACTAGCCATAACAACCGGACGTTAGTAATCGTCGACCTTTATAGTAGCCCAGAGCTTGGTGTTATTAAGTCTCATTCTGACAAAATTGTTACCAATCATCATGAAAAACAAAATTGTCATTGTGGCAAAATTGACAAAATTGTCACAAGGATACGAGAAATCAGGCGTTGCGCTTAATTTTTCAAAACTTTTTTCGAGTTTTCTAGAACTTTGAGAAGAAAACTTACTTGCATTGGTTGAACATCTTCGAGTTCATATTCAATCAAGTTATTGTTAAGGTCGGTTACGTAGCCTGATAGAGCCACCGCTAAAATCATGGATCCTACGATAGCTGTTTTCATCATCTGTAAGAAATAAAAAAATGACACAAAAATAATTAACTGAAATCGATCTAAAGTAACTGTTTATCCAGAGTTCATCCACTCTCGTGAGTATTTTTACCCGCGATGACGGGAGCACGTATATGCGCTTGCGAATGAGGTTGTTTGTTTTTTGTTTTACCTCCGGAACGGATAGTTTTTAGAACTGCAAAGCGCAAACTGATAATAAAAAAACATGAGAGGAACTCATTTTCCTTCATTTTCTTTTCTTTTAGGACCAGCTTTTCTTAAAACTTTTTTTATACTAGCATTGTAAATTATACCATTAACAGTGCTTGAAGGCACAATTTGTCCTTAGTATAAATATTTCTTACCTTTGTAGTTGTTTTCTCTAAAAGCCTTGGACACGAAATCAGTTATAACTGCATGTCGATAGCTTCGTACATAACTTTTTATAGGCACAATGTCATTTACGATTATGATTCACTGGATCTCATTTCTAATTACTCTAATACCTAATTACCTACTTACCTATATTACGCAAATTAACGCACCTTTTTAATTTAAAACAGGTATCAAAATAACTCATTTAAACCTTGATTTTTGTAGTGGGAATACATTCGTACAGGATTTGAAATCGCAAGTAATTTATATTTAACCGACTGTCAAAGGAATTTTACGTTTTTTTCAAAATGAACATAGTTTTACTGTTGTTTTTCTCGGCGGTACTTGCGTCTGCAGTACCACAGCGGTTAACATATTTGATACCTGAACGAAGAAGTGAAGTTAGTGGTCAATCGAGCCCTATTCCTTATGAGTAAGTAGTTTCTGCAACTATTCTTGAACCAGTTTTTGTAATTCTATTGTAGTAGCTTGTATTGTATTTTTTTCTGAGTATAAACCTAAACTTTATAGAAACCTCAAGATTTTATAATATGAAATATCAACATCACCGTGGATCGAACCCATAACCTCCCACTCCCGCCCTTGTTGAAATTCTTAGAATGTTTCGGCTCCAAGCGTTGTAGTTCAACATTCTTCTTCTATTGTTTAACATTATTCTGATTTTTCTGTTTGTAGATATCAAATAGTTCCAAGTAAAGAATATTCAATGGCTTCTTATCAACCTGATGACTCCTCGGTTTTGGACTACGTGCTCAGCCCAATTGTAAGTATCTTTTTATACAAAGTGGCAAACAAGCAAACCCCTCCTATTGGTAAGCGGTTACCATAAACCTAAGGACGCTTCCAATACCAGAGTTAACACTCGCGCGTTGCCGACCCTGAGACATACCTCAAGACAAGTCTCATGTGCCTGTAATTTCACCAGCACCCATACCCTTTAAACCGGAACACAGCAATTCAAGCATTATTGCTTGGTGCAGAAATAGGTATGCTGGTAGTACTTCTCGGATGAGCTCTTTCACAAGGAGCCCTACTACTTCTAAAAAGTTGACCTCTTATTAATTCTGAATTAAGTCTGATTGTTAAGTTAGATCTATACTCAATACTCAATACATTTATTGCTTTCACATGGTAGGTACATAGATGGTGTTTATAGGTAGGTATCTCACATGAACCCTGTCTAAGGGTATAGCAACAGATAGGTAGACAGGCCGAGGTTTTACGTAAACAAACTAGTTTTTAATATCTACAGTAAATAATGTTAAGTCTCTCAAATGAACTTTGGATTAGGGTATGGCGGCAGAACGAGATTTTATTTTCACTGTAGGTAGTCAAAGTAGGTACTTTAGGAGATGGGTATAAGTGCATTATTTTGTTATTAATGTTATTGTAATCCAATGTATTTAAAATGTTTTAGATAATTTTGGCCCTGGCATTTAAATTCAAAAACCATCGACCAAGTATACTCACAGACTATCCCAAAGATAATACTAAAAAAAATGCTAGCATCATAATTATAAGCTAGCAAGAAACCGATGTTAGCCGAATTCAATTCACTCAAAGCTTATGGTTGTTATTAATTTTAGATCGATACTCGTTATGGATACTGAAGATTTCCACGAGTAGGACGTAGTCGGAGAAACGTAAAACATTATTATTTCTTACATGTCCCGGTTTTGCATAGGAAGAAAGTTTGGAGGAATAAACCTCCCTATTATTTCGGCTACACGTCTTCACAAAATTCTTTGTTTCCTCCACAGACAGCAATCGTCAGCGTTGGCTCCACGGCTATATCAGTAGGTCGCTGGATACTTGTAAACTGCGGTCTGGTCCTTCTCGGGATGTCGATCGTCATTGGATTCTGTGGACTGACCTCCTACTGCACTATGACCATTGAGAACCCCTTTGGCAGAGGACTACCCTCCATCCCATACTTGGATGAGATTCAGTACTACTTCAGCGAAGCTTATAATAAGTACCATGAAATGCAAAGTTACTAGATTACTATTTTGTAAAACAAAGACAAATGTTGCAGTAAAACTCTAAAATGTGTATTTCATTATAATATTATGACCTTCCGTCTGGTAGTGATCTGAATCAGTTTAGCTGTTTATAGATAGTTTGCATAGGTTTAAGATGGCTATACTAAGACATTGTATTTTTTCTGTTATTAAATAAGTAATTTATTATATTTTGTATTTTATTAGTATGTTGAGTGACAAATAAAATACAGACAATACTTTGTATTAAATTTTATTTGCAAGAAATCTTTTACAGGTTCAAGTTTAAGAAAAGGAAACTCTTCTGTCTTAATAGAATATAGCACGACGTCTCCTAGCAGGGTTCACACCACTAACTTTCTGTATCTTCTGATACTTATCAATAGCAGTCTTCACAAAATCAGCAGCATTTCCGATCTTTTCCAACCGGTCTGGGGTCATTAGCGCTCTCATCTCTTCGTGGATAGGTCCGACTCCGTGGAACGCGATGGTACAGAGGTTGGTGTAGGAACAGACACCTACGGTAATAAGAGAGCCGAGGAGAAGTACAAAGATGCTGCTGAATACCCAAGATATGGTCCTTCCTATGTAGCTGACGAGTGTCTGAAAAAAAGGCTCAAATTTACTAATGATAACTCATTCTATTAGACGAATGAACTTGATTAATGAAATCAGAACCATAAGGCTAAGCAAGCGTGTCGAGGCACGTTATGTAAGGTCCCGAAGTTTCCCATAATTGTTTTAAGTTATTATTACAAATCTGTTAACTAATTTTTGTTGGAAGTTCCTAAAGAATACCACCTACTTGTTTTGTACTTTTAGAAATCAAGGTTAAAATGTTAGTAGTTTGAATCCTTATATTTCCTGGACGAAGGCTTGAAATTAAAAAATGGTTAACAAACCTCAAAGTGATTTTAGAGAAATTCGGTGATACACCATACGAGTGGGTGAAAAAAAAACATCTCCCACTTAAATGTACTAGGGGGATGCGCGATAAAGTTACTCTTATGTTTTATATTGTAATTTTCGTTTTTGTGTTACGTCTACATACCATTTTTTTTCTTGATACGCTTTTAACTACCAAGACATTGGGGCGTGGCAGACAGACAAATATAAATAAATAAAATAATAAATAAATATTGCTGGACATTTTTCACACAGCATCATCTAACCCCAAACTAAGCAGAACTTGTATTATGGGAACTACATGACTGATATACTACTTACATACTTTTTTTTGTAAATACATACATATTATACATGTAAAACACCCAGACCCGAGACAAATATTTGTAGATCTTACAAACATTTCCCCGCGGCGGGAATCAAACCTACAACCTTTTTCGTCTCAGGCGGGCCTTCGCTCACTGCCACCGAAGCCGTCAAAATTATAGATTCGTCATAATTGTCTGTCTGTCTGTATTATATATATCGATTGTATGATTGTTGTTGAATGTAGAATATCGATTCCGAAACCGTTCGAATAAGGGTTCCGTTTTCGCCAATTTGTTTCGGAAACCTAAAAATATTAATTTATAAAAGCAAGTATCAACAATCTAATAAAAGCAAGGCTCTATTAGATATGTAGCTATTAAGGTAATTCCTGTTTTTTAAGGTGATATCACCCTACTGTCGACGACTACTGTCTACGGCGTAGGTCCGTAGCATTCTGTAGTACTATGTGAAGAACTATATCCAAGATTGGTGTTGGTAAAAAAAAGTTGCAAGACGAAAAAAAAACGTACCCTTGAATCAGGAACTTGGCTCCACATAAGTCCATACGCAGACATGTCAGGCTCCATTAAGTAGGAGTTCGGGTTGTTTCCATAGATGTCGTAGCTGAAAGTAAAACATCACATTTAACACTATTGAGAAATTGTATTACACTGAATAATACTGACAGAAGATTTGAACAGTACGCAAGAGCAACTGAAGCCTGTAAATTGCAAAATATCGTTGAAAAATAACTATAATTTGACTGCATTGTAAGCATTGGCGCCATAGTCAAATAAAATATTTTATTGAAAGACAATAGACCCTTCTTAAAACTTGTTATACAGTTGAATTTTAAATGCAATAGAAATATACCAAAAAAATTGTATGAGCTTTCGTCTACCAGGTAAAAATAACATTTTAAATACATTACTGATGTATGAATGATCGAAATTATCGAAAAATTTAAAAACAAACAAAGCTATCTAAGTACCATCTTTGAAGTCATCAAACAAGTTTTTGACTGTATTCCTTATGATGGATATATACAATTTCGAGGATATAAAATAGGGGGTTGTCAGAGGCAAGTCCAAACATTGGCAGGTGCTCGCGTTTTGCAAGTAGCATTCCACGTACCAGATTGCAATCCCATCGTCGCTCATTGAAACGCTAACTGATAGCCTTCGAATGTTTGGTTCTAAAGAATCCCGTTTTTACTTACGATATTTTCCAATTCTGAGCACGTATTAATGCTTAATTACCTATTCCAACTATTATTAATAGCTGAGTTATACTTACTTCTTAGATGCAGCATATCCTGGATCATAACCGTATCCTGGGGCATACGGTATATCAGGGTATCCCAATTCATGCGGAGCAGAGACGTAAGCATATCCAGGAACAGTAAGTTCATCCTAAAAGAAAAGCAAAATTATTGTAGGTAGTCGCACGTAACGAAATGCTTACGTAACTTGTCTAATCGTTGTTGATCAGATCAATCTATCTGTTAGCGAGGTTGCTATCAGCACAGATATAATACCTATCAGATAGGTAGATCTTTTGTTTCCGTGCTTCAGAGGGCACGTTAAAGTGTAAATCTTGGCTATAGTCGCTATGCCGTTTTGGAGATCTTCAAGCGGGCTAAAAAGTCTGACACTAGAGTTGGCCATCAGCTCATACGAAACATTAATATTAAGAATTCAACCAAAAAACATAAATAGTATTATTATTATTTTTTGCAAAATTTTAAATCCCTGAGTGACTTGTGCTAGAACTATCCTTGAAGTCATACAAATCGATTGCAAAAATTCGCATTACATTCCTTTAAAATGTAATTTCGGAGATAATAGAACCAAACAAAAATAACCTCTTACGGCAAACGTATATGCGGGATCCTAACATCGCGGGTAAAAATTATAATAAATAAAAGGTTATAAATGCCACAAATGGTCGCCCAACCAAGTGGCGATTCTAGGATAGTAGAAAAACTTACAACTCTGTTGTCTCTGGTCCCCTCCGTAGAGATAGTTGGTTGGTCAGCCAGCATTGAATCGTACTTGACAACAGGTCCATTAGGCCTCACTGGCTCTATATTAGCTCTTCCCTGATGCTGGTCCTCTCTTCTAAACACCGGATGAGCATCTGGGTTCGACTCCTTCTTGAAAACAGCGTGTGTTTGAATTGGTTCCGTTTTGAGATCAGGTAGCTCATGTTTTTCAAGTAAGGTAAATGCTGACGACGTTTCTGCTAGTAATGCTGGGATAGCAGCTGCCAGAAGTAACATTAATTTGTACATCTGAAACATAAAATACAGTTTAGTTAAATACTTGTAATATAACTCTCTACGAATATACTATATTTCAGTCAGATATAGGCCGTTTTGGAGATAAATGGTAACAAATTAACAAATAAAACGGCAAACGTCTAAACGGCACTACACTGTTGAAAAATACAGCCACTGTAGCATAGATGTGATAAATGTCAAAATCGGTATTTAACTCACAAACAATTGACATGAATGAGACTTGGTTCTGAATATTATAAGAATAGAGTTACAATGGTTTTTAAAGTTTGGATAGCGCGGTCAACGAAATGGTGACTAAAACTGCAGTTGAAACTCAGACGAGTTTGCCACGGTAGATATAGGTACAGTACAAAGAAAAGATTTGTAGATCGTTGGGGCGACCGACATTTCAAACAGTGCAGAACATCAAACATATTTTTGGGCTTTAATTATCTACATACCTTAGTGATCTTGCTCTTGTACCTCACAAGGACGAGTAGAGAATATAACTGATGGTGTTTTGTTCCATCCCCTCACTATTTATATAAAATCCGAGACATGTCTTCCCAAAGAACCAAAACTGTTATCTCGAAGTAATTGTTTCGCAAAAGAACAGGAACGTCGATAAGGATTCGTCAAAACGTTGGAATGTAGATTTCCAAACTACATTGGCTTTTTCTTTAAGCTTTTGTTCATCAATGCATTGCTCGAAAGGCGGTTTATCTAATCGAACTTTTTTGCATCTAATGTAGCAATTTAAAAAGGTATTTTGTTAAAATAGTATATTGCAAGCTACTTTTAATGTGCAATATTACCTGTTTGGTAATCCTACTAATATTATAAAATATCACAGTATGGATGTTAAGTTGTTTATTGACGACTAGCTTCCGCCCACGGCTTTGCCCGCGTGGTACCCGGATAAACATTAGCGTATGTGTTATTCTGATGTATAAGCTATAATTATCACTATAAAGTTTCATCAAAATCCGTACAGTAGTTTTTGCGTGAAGGAATAACAAACATCCATCCTCACAAACTTTCGCGTTTATAGTATTAGTAGGATAGGATTCTTAATTTATTATCAATCATTTATTTTGTAATAATTAATTCATGTTACAAAATTCACATTCACATCAATAAAATACTCTACTACGATCGGCTTATAGGTGAATCGATTCTTATCAAATGCTACTTTTTATCCGGTTACCATACGCAGACAAGACCGTAGGCACACAGATATTATAAATATTAGATGCTACTTAGATATATTTTTTGAACTAATTGCATTAATTATGGTAACTGAGTTTTTAATCGACTTTAAAAAAGGAGGAGGTTCTTAATTCGTATGTATTTTTTTTTCTGTGTATGTACACGATATCTTCGCCAATTGTAAACCGATTTTAATGATTATTTTTGAATGGGTAGGGTATATACTTCAAGGGTTGTTATTCCCATATAAATTTTATAAAAAAAACCATTTGTAAGGTTGAAAAAATGGGTTTCGAAATTTCATTTTGGACTTTTTATCAATTTCCCTTGATTGTCTAATAATGATAATGTCTTATAAATTATTGGAAAGAAAGTTGTCTAGCTAGTTCTGATTGTTCTGATAAAAAGACATTGAATTGAATTCTATGTTTGAAGCGAAATTAGGATATGCTACTATTATTGAATATGCCTATTGATATACTACTGTACTACCTATATATAAAATGTACACAATGCGCCAGTGTGACCCAGCTCTACTTTCCAATGCGTTGACCCAGTTTAGATCCTGTACCTACCTACTAGAAGCAGTTGATCAATAATTCCTAGAAAACTAGCATGATAAATGGCTTAGGAGGCAACTCGCCTCTGGCCGCTGCCCAGTTAACTCACTCTGGATATCTATCATATTCGTATGAGTATTTTCTATCATCTATCTATCCAGATAGATGAGAGGAAATACTTTATTACACACCGTATCATATTTATTCAGCTAAGATAAGTGCAAAAGACTAACAAAAAAGATAATATTTAATTATTAATCGTGACCAGTATTATGCTAAAAGAAATATGGTTTGTTAGTTTGTCTGTTACTAAATCCTATCAAACAAACTAACAACCAGTTTTGGAGAAAATTCTGCAATGAATCTCCATTTGAATTTGCAAAAACTACGGAATTTCAAATATTTTACGTGAGTTTTGGAGAAAGCTCTAAATATCATTACGTAGGTAATAGTTTGTAACCAATTAATAAATTGTACAACATTAAATAAATGATGACGAATAATAATTGATGTATTTAAAGAAAGCCCAGTGCTAGAAAATCAACAATTATATTTGGAGCAGCACACAAGTGAAGTTGTGTCCCTGATTGTTTTAAAAATCCTGTAAAGGTAAGAATTTTCATAAATTTTGTGAACTCAGCCAGCTTTTTTTCTCAAGTTTATTTTCGGTGGGCGAAGGCCCGCCTGAATCGCAGAAGGTTGAGAGTTCGATTCCCGTCGCGGGACAAATGTTTGTATTATATGCAAATATTTGTCTCGGCTTTGGGTCTTTTCTTTGTATAAATTTTATGAATTTACAAAAAAAAAGTTTTTTTTTATTATATCAGTAATGTAGTTTCCATAACACAAGCTCTGCTAACTTTGGAGCTAGATGATGCTGTGTGAAAAATGTCCTAAATCATTATTATTATTAATAATATTTATTGTTTTAACGTTATAGATGACGCCAAAGCCAACCATTTATATCGTCTGCATTATTTTGGGAGCGGCAGTAGCCGAACCTCTTCGGGCGGTATCAAATAATGTAAGTTTACTAAATCTCAAATTTTTAAACTAATTAAATAATATAGACTACGGCATCAGTGCCTCGTGTATCATCTTTTACCCACGTCGTGGGAAATCCGTGAAACTAGCATTTGCCATAAGATAGTTGTAATTTTTTTGGTTTGTCTGTTACTATTTGTCTACTGATCGACTTTTTCGGATTGTGATGCGGTCTTTTGTAATCGATTTGTATCTTTATTAGCGTCACGAGTCACTAAGGGCAATGGCCCTTAGTGACTCGTGACGCTAATATTCGTCACTCGGTATTGCAATGGCAATACCTGACTAAATACACGTCGTCGCGGGATTTACAACTTTGTAAATACATGTACTTTGTAATGTATTTACAAAGTACATGTATTTATAATTAATAATGTATTTTGTTCTAGATAAGATTATTATTAGATTGATTTGACAGGATACTTAAAAATAAGTTGGTTAAATAACTTCATTTTTAGTTAAAACTATTTTTTTAAGGCATATGCTACCGTATGGTCTTGCAATAAGCGGCGATGTGTTTGCGACCTGTTAAGCGTAATGCTAACTACGCTTACCACTGTACAAAACGTGGACTTATGTCAAATAACATAGTTTTTGGACATGCTTCTGATTACCTCTTATTTTGTATCCTCATGGAACTCTGTACTAAGTATGGATCTAAGAAATCCCAAGGGAATAGTCGCCTATCATGCCATGTAACTATCAGTAGTGTGCATATTTGAATGAATGAATGAAAATACTTTATTGTACACCTTAAGATACAAACGAAATAAACAGTAACACATATGAAAAAGGTACAATGGGCGGTCTTATCGCTTAAAAGCGAACTCTTCCAGACAACCTTTGGATGGAGAGGATTATATATGATTTTGAAGCGGCCGGGGGTGTACTTTGTGTATTTGTTTGTTTTTAAACTTGAACTATTGTATTTTTCAGGAAATATTATCTGATTTACCAAGCTATGAAATGGCGGCCAAAACTGATGCATCATCTGTGATTGAAATTGTCAGCACTTTGATTGGATATAAAATTGTGAGCACTTATAACCTTGCTTTAATTATTTGACAAATAATTAAGTATTTTTTTAAATTAATTTTCTATATTTCAGTCGGCTCTGTCAATTGCAATAACCGTGGTCGGATGGATAGTCTCCAACTTCTACGTAATTATAATCGGAGCAGCCACTATGCTGGGATTCTGCAAAATAACCGGGAAATGTAGCCTGAACTACGAAGAATATATTCCCATCTCCCAGATACAAAGCTACGCGACTCCTGAAAACCTGGAGAATGCTGAGAGATTTCTATTGAAGGCTGTTGAGAAATACACAGAGAGAAGAAAGAGAGAGGCTTAGAGATAATTATGTTTCAATTTATTCGGTTTATTTATTTTACAATAAACTTTTGTTTACAAAAACGTTAAGATTTATTAATAGTTACTACCAGACAACCCACTAGCTGTTTGTACGCCTGCTTGCAATACCAATTATGCCGCCCTTGATCGGCAAATCAATGGAACGTTTCCGAACGGGTTCGATTACTTCCAAACCCTTCGACTACTTACTTCTCCGAATCCGGGTATCAAAAGTTTTATGGCGGAGAAAATTCGCTCTACCGCTGCACTCGAGTAAGGTAGACTCATCAACGAAGAGATCAATATGGTCAAAATCGGGTAAAGAAGATTTCCATCAATGCTACTACTAGCCGTCATTATCTTTTCCCAGGATTCTTCTATAACGTCACCAGAATCCCTAGTTAGAGCAACACAGCTCTGTGTTGTTCCGTAGGTGCTATCATTACGTATATAAAGCTTGTATAATTCTCAACTTCAATAATATTAGAAAACAGAACAGCTATATCATCAACAAAACGATTTTATTTTGCGTGACTGTACGACGTTTGGACTCACAAATTCCATTTATTTTACAATTATATCTTAATTAGCCTGACATTTTAGTGCTACAGGCCCTCAATTTTCCATCAAAAACAGTACGAGTTAGTACCTACCACAGATATTATAATAAGATTGCCTTAGTCATTTTTCAAATAAATTTAAGTAGATAAAATTTAAATAAAATATCTTTGTTTTTTCTAACTTTTTTATTGGATCTATAGCCAAATATGACCAAATAAGGCATTGATACATGATAAATAATTTACGTATTTAAATAAAATGGTAAACCGCATATAATGTGGCTTTTGAAAAAAACAGTCATAATCACTGTATAGTTTATAAATTCAATTAATCATCCTCGTGTACTTTAAATCTGCTAGCAGCCTTGCTGCTTGTATTAACCGATGGTCCACTTCATATTTTGTCTGCTAGGCGAAAGTACCACTGAAATCACAGAAACCTAGCAAGGCGACTGTTCCAATGATTATGGGAAAGTAGTGGATACAGCCAGGATGTTACGTTTGTGATCAGTGCAAATGCGGCCTGGAAAAGAAAACAAATTAAAAATGATGTTCTGCTAAAGGACTTGATTGTCGGTCGGTGTTTCTGGCATCGATTTTATACAATTTAGATAATGATTAGGTAAAAAACTTACAAGTTTAAAATTAAGTAGAGGTCCAATTGCATTTATGACGAGCTCAGCGATTTTGAATGTCACCATTAAAACTGTTCCATTAAGTCTGAAATAAAAAGAAACAATTCCAGCACAACTTTCATCGTAACCAAATAAAGCTACCAAGAATAAGTTTGTTAAATATATTATTTGTTATGAGTGAAGTAGTATTTTTTTTGTTAAAAACAAATTCTTATGGAAAATCATAGAAACTTAAAAAATTCGGCTGATAACGATCTTATGCCTAAGTTGGTATGGCTTCAATTGGTATACCAATTAATAGTTGGTAAAGTTTCCAAGAATAAGTTTGTTAAATATATTGTTTGTTACGAGTCCAGTAGTATTTTTTTTTGTGTGTTAACTAATTCTTATGGAAAGTCATAAATCAAGAAATTCGGTTGATAACGATCTCAGGCTTAAGTTGATATAGCTTCAACTGGTACAGTGGACGGTCGCGGGTCTCGAGTTCCGCAAGTTTGAATTTTTGGGGTATTATAAAATTTAGTTACATTGAGTTTGTCACGCCAACCTCTGTTTTCTATTGCTACGTAAAAATGCTCAAAAATGCTGTATAATTTTAAGTTCTCCCTTTGTACATTGATTGTGTGTACTAAATATATATAAAAAAAAAACCAGCGACACGACGAAAAATAAAACGAAACTTACGACACTTCTATAAGAATCCTTTCTTCCTGTTCTGCCCTTGAAAGTTCCTGTAAAAACAAGTAAATAAAAAAACATCGTTTATCACATATTGTAGCGCATTTAATGACAATATGACGTAAAACATATAAAAGTTCCTTTCTTTAAGTCATATAAAAAACGAATACAAAATAAAGTGTATGGGATTACGCCGTTCTATATTTCAAAGTCTATTGCACAGTTTTCTAGTGACTTGTAGCGATCAAACCTATATAAGAAACATCCATCAAGTCACACAAATCGATTGCTGAAAACTACATTTTAATCGGAAAAGCTATTTTTCATAAATAAAACAGACAACCACTTACGGCAACGCATAAACGAACATTTTAAAACTTTCGATCAGTAAACATAATTATAAGTTTATTTTATTTGACTTTTTATTATATTTAAAGTCCCGTATAAAACTTAAAAGATATAGCAAGTTAATATAATTATAAGTTTGTTTTTATTATTTTAAGACCCGTCTAAAACTAAAAATATAGAGCAGGTTGTTATAAAATCCTTACTTGATTTGTGTCCGATGCAATGTTTTTTCCATAAGCACATGCCAACGTAACCGCTGCAGTAAAGATGAACAATTTTGATGACATCTAGAATAAACAATAAAAAATTAGATATTTTTAAAAAATTTAAAACTTTTCTTCGATTTTTATTCCAAAAACTATCGTGAACTAGACTATTTATATTGTAAAAACGGGAATTTTTACGTACTGCACTATTCTTCGATTGATGAAGACAGATTAATGATAAAAATACGAACTTAATATAATCGATTGTAGAGCCTCCAAGTAACCTGTGTCGATAAGACTTATTTAAGAACAATTTTTGTTAACAAACAAATCGATTTAAAAAAAACCGCATCACCATTATGTATACAGTTTTGGCGATTAATAATAACAGACAAAAAATAAGTAAACGAACACACAAACAAACAACCTCCTAAGCTAAACGCATATATGCGCTCTTTACGTTCCGGCTAAGAAGGACATTAGGAACCGACTTTTTTAAAATTTGAAACAATAAAAATTTTGGAGCTACCTACTTTCAGTTAAAAATTTAGTTGTTTTAAGCTTTTAAGTTGTAAGCTTTGCATGTCATGGGAAAGCTTTATTAATAGTGAAATAGCTCGTTTAGAAGCTCATTATCTGAAATATAACTTTTTCTATATTCATTTACTTATTTCGTCAAATTACTTTGATTATCCTACTTCCTGCTAATATTATAAACGCGAAAGTTTGTGAAGATGGATGTTTGTTACTCTTTCACCCAATCACGCAAAAACTACTGAATGGATTTTGATGAAACTTTACAGTAATATAATTTTTACATCAGAATAACACAAAGGCTACTTTTTATCCGGGTCTCATGCGGGCGAAGCTGTGGGTAGAGGCTAGTTGTTTATAATTTTAATTAGTTACATGAGTAGGAGAGGTTGAAATACAGCGTGGCTGAGTCCTCGACCTATTTACTTGTCTACAGACATACCTTTTAATTATGACGCTATTAAAAAAAATTGTGCTAAGGCTAGGTATGTTTGTTTAGGTGTGAGTGTAATAACAAACATTTTATTTACGTATTGGTACTAGCTTTTGCCCACGGCTTCGCTCGCGTAGTACCTGGATAAAAAGTAGCCTATGTGTTATTCTGATGTGTTAGCTATGTTACTGTAAAGTTTCATCAACATACGTTTAGTAGTTTTTACGTGAAAGAGTAACAAACATCCATCCTCACAAACTTTCACGTTTATAATAGTAGTAAGATTTACAACAGCTAGGAGCAAATGAAAGGTAGGAGCGACTAGACTCTTCTTGACCTTCATGCTCCATCATCGGCCAAATCATCACTCACCACTTCCTTCTCGTCAAATGAAGTTTTTATTTTATAAGTACCTACCTAGGTACTACTAAATATGAAATCAAGCGTACGGCCTACCTGTTCGTAAGAGGTTACCGTCCGTAGCCTATGGGCGCTTGTAATACCAGAGATGGTATCACTCACGCGTTACCTCCCTGAGATATCACGGTGATAGATCTCATGTGCCTGTAATTTCACCTGAATGAATGAATGAATGAATGAATGAATGAATGAAAACTTAATTTGCTTGAATACAGGTACATTGGTTCTTATGCTACGTTATTAAGTATCACTATACTTGACTAAATTTATCGTGCAAATTAGGCACCTACCTACTCAGAAGAAATTTATATTAAATTAAATTGATATATAAAATTTCATGCATTACAAATATAAAATAAAAATGACAGAATATATATATATATATAATCCTCTATAATCATGATTAAAAAAGAAACTAGGTAAAACATTTATTTAATTATGGCTTCGCAAAGTCCAAACTTTTGATTTACCTCTATTGTGAACAATACAATATAAAACAATATATTTATTAATAACACCAAGTTATAAGTCGAGTACTAAAGTACAGAGGTTATTTTAAATAACAATACCTACTTCATATCATAATTATAGATTTAGAATATTTTTTTTATAGAATAATAACAATAAATTAATGATTTCATTATACATTTAAACACTATTATTAATACTACTGAACCCACCAAATCTACGAGTACTTATATAGAAGTTTTGTATATAGCAATGGTTATACCTGTAGAATCAGTGGTTTCCGATCGCCATCTTGTTTGTGTTATTAGGGGGTTAACACGGTGTCTATCGAAGGATAGTTTCTCACATTTTTTTTGGAACATATATCTTCAGAACATGCAAACTTTTGTCCCGCCCTGGGAATCGAACCCACACCTCTTGTGTCGCACCTGGCTAATTGCAGTAAGTCAGTGGAAAGGTTGCTATAGATCTAATTATGTGGCGAGCTGGCTTATAAAATTGTCCGCAAAGATGCATTCATTCCCGACGTTGATTGAAAATCTAAATAGGCAGGGAACTATTACAAGTATGTGCATGTATATTTCATTCAATTGTTATTGCAATAAATAAAATGATAAAAAAAACACTGCAATATATTGCTTGCAAACCAACAAATAATAACCAACAGCCCACAATATTCTCGACACAAGGAATCTTACCGTTAGGACTGTACCTATATGCCAGGTGGGAGGCAGAGTTATCTTAAATTGCGAAGGTATGTCGTCGTTGTCACAATATCTAAAGTTATTTTGTTTCGTGGAAAGGGAATATTTTGTCTCTATGACTAGAATGTATTGTTAGTCTATTTTATTCCGTTCCAGACATTACAACCTTGGTCATTGTTGGTTGATGACATCATTGTTTAAAGATGGACAGCTTAAATTAAGCTATGAAAAGTTAATCTTTCCGCTGTTGGCAACAGATAAAAATGTGATCTGGACATTAGAAAAGGCATAAATTAGACAGATAAAGGCTTGGCAATTAAGTGACGCACCTTTTGAGTACCTAGAGATATCCATTATGGCTACCCTTCTGTCACGGCGGCGACACATGGGTTATGCCGCATTCCTACCTACTAAAACTAACACTGTGTTCCTACATGACACATTGTCTGTAAGGACTATGGGTACGTTTGCGCATTCTTCCGCGGTCTTGGCGGTTTTGACCAATTCTCAGGGCTCTTGTTTTCAAGTTTCATGGCTCGCAATTCGGTACTAATGAGAGGCGCACGGAAACACCGCGCACGCCACCTTGAGGTCAAGTTCAAGTGATGCACCTCACTCAACGCACAGCGTAATTTAACCAAGAATCCGTAGACAATCATGTGGGTGATGCCCAAAATATCCTTTGCCCAATAAAACCAGACTAGCAATTGGTGACGTGTGCAAACTTCTAAAAGGTGTATATTTTTATCATATTATATTAGAATCAACGTAAAGTGTGATTTAACTTTAAATTCGTACACAATCATGTATGTGGGCGATGCCCAAAACACCCTATGACCAACAAGGCATAGGCATAGGGATATGTGACGTGTGCAAATTTTTCATCACACTGGTATTGGTCCCGTTACTTTGGACAATGACCTAACGCATTGTGATCAAAAACAAACCAGTGAAGAAAAACAATCGTGACTCATCAATCTCATCATCATAACGAGAGTCTTGATCCTATAATTAGTGCTTAGTCAAGGAAATTTAGAAAAATGTTCTGTATAACTTTTAGCTTAGGTATAGTTATTGAGTAATTTGTAAATTGTAAAGGTAATTATGTATAATGTTCTGACACATTAATAATAGATAGATAGATAGATAGATAAACTCTTTATTGTGCCTAACACCAATTTACAATATAAACACAGAAACATAGTAAAAATAACAACAACAACAAAAAAAAGAAAAGAAATGCACAATGGGCGGTCTTATCGCTGAAAGCGATTTCTTCCAGACAACATTAGGATGGAGAAAACTATTTAAAAGAATGACGGTGCTATTGCCTGAATAAAAGTGTGAAAAATAAATATAAAAATACAAATTAAACATTAATTTTGATATAATACCTAATACCCATATCTAAATATATATTAATACCCACGTCATAAATATATACATATTACATACACAAACTCACATATTTGAACTTATATATCAGATCAAATTGAATATAGTAATAAAAAATAAATTAAATAAAACGTAAAACATACCACACAAAAACTCAACTAGTGGATAAATAAATGAATTAATAAAAAATGAATGAATGCTTAATTAAACTTTATTAGGTGCACTACATAGAAAAACCCTTTGTCTTCGAAGGAGTCTAAAATAAAAACAAAGAATTTCAGCACAAAGAAGCAATAGAAAGTTTATTTGTTTTTTTTTAATCAGTCGACATTCATTTGTTTTGCGTTCAAGCACACGGTCAACGGTTTTATTGACGAGGACGATGTGTCATTGTCGCCTTATCTCCTGCGTCGTGTATTTATAGCGTTCAACGCTATTATGTTTTACCGTGTCTGTACGTCTCCCGGTCGACATTGTCAAGTGCAAATCGCTTTCACATTGTTTTAAAGCGTATTCTTATCGGCCAGTGTAGCCAATATAGTTTTAATTATTATTGTGAAGATTCTCTTATCGCTCTCATTATCTCTGAGAGAGCGCCCGGCATAATACAAAAGTGAATCAGCCAGTGCATTCTAGGACACAAAATGGGGAACTTGAAAAGCAAAAAGTTGAAAATCTCGGAGGTGCCTACCGATGATAAACATAACGAGGAAAGAATAAATACTATCAAGACTGACATATCAGATGCTTCGAGAAGTACCAATGATGACCGCAAAGACAAGGACCATGATAATACCAGCAGTGCGTCAACAGTGGAAGTTTTAGATGACAAGTGATTTATAACCAGTGTCTTTAGAGGAAAAAATGTGCCAATTAAATTATCACCATAATTAAAATTCATAAAATAAATTAGTTATTTTTGTATATATGTTCATGTTAATAAGCATATGCGTAATCTAGGGCCAAGAATCAGGTATAAGTAGTTTTTTCTTGTGATATCGTGGATGTGTAAGTACGTATGATCGTGAGCAGCTCAGGAGTCAAAGTTTTCAGGCCGCCCGGAGCACGGAGGCCTGAAAACTGAAGCGGGTTATTTCAGCGTTTTCAAATATTATTGTAATAAAATAATTGTGCTTAATAAGTGCTAGAGGCATATAAGTATTGTAGTAAGTTAAAATAAATTACTGAGTAATTTAGGTATCAATAAAACGAATAAATTCATTGTATTGATACCACTGAGCAGAGAAGTTACTCATACGCATCAGTGTCTAATAAATCAATATTTTGAAGTAAGGATTTACTTCAAAATCGCAGAACCAGAGAGGTTAGCCGAAGTAGCTAACATTCTATTTACCCCGGGTTTCATTTAAAATTTTAAAATGATTGCGTCTCGTATTTTACAAAAAACTGTCAATACTTAATCTGTTTTTCATGTAAAAACGAGTCGTCATCCGTACACGGTTAGAATTGAAACTCAGATTTGTGTGATTAGCGGTGTCGCTAGTAGAGATTCCAAATAAATTATTGACATAAACTACAGAAATACCACGTGATCACATTTCTTATGGGTATTATTTTTATTTGTCGGTCAACAAAAACTTGTGCATTTTATTGTTCTAAGCCAGAAGTCCAACTGACGATTAGCGCTAAGTATAGGGTGGGTTTGACAGAATTCACTCTTCCTGCCCTACTCATTTTATAAATGTCAAAATATTTAGTTTGAATTTTTGTTGCTAATAATATCCATAATGGCTGGACTGATTTGAATGAAATTTAGAACAAGTATAGTTTACCTACACATATATTACTTTTTATTGAGGTAGGCAATACACGGGCGAAGCCGTGGGCAAAGGCTGCTAATGAATAATTTGTGAACTTACATCATTGGTTCGAATCGGCAAAGTGATATTTAAGTGTAGAGGTAATAGGTACAAATAGGACAGAATAACCTCATAATCGCCTGTAATTTAAGTACACAATATGTCGTTCATACTTACTACGAAGGTAAGTTGGTGCTCACCGATGACCTTGTCAATAAACCTGTAATTTTACAGTACGTAGGCAGACTGTAATGTGGGATATATTAGCGGCAAAGTAGGTAAGTAATTACGGCGTTTCAGGACATAATGTGCACAACGCGTCAAGCAATTTTACGAAGGTCACGTATTTAGAATGAGTGTACCTGAGCACACAAAACAATATAAACTTAGGTACCTGCGTGATGTGATAGAATCTACTACACTTAAATCAATAGACAAGGGTATTATTAAACTGGTAATTATACTCATATACGCCTGGAAAAGTTACTGGTCCATGAAGGAGCACATGAAAGGCGACCTTCCTTTGACATTAAAGCGCCAACTTATTGACATGTGTATCCAACCCGTCCTTACTTACGGAGCACAGACGTGGTCATTAACCGAGTTACAGAAGTCCAAACTCAAAATTTTCCAAAGGGCCATGGAACGCAGTATTCTCGGCTTAAAACGTATCGACCGAATACGGAACACCACGCTGCGTTCTATAACTGGAATTTCTGATGTCGGTAGCAAAACAGCAAGACTCAAGTGGCAGTGGGCGGGCCACGTAAGCCGGATGCAAACTGAGAAGTGGGCAAAAGCAGTCACACCTTGGATGCCTGAGGATGGAAGAAGACGTCGTGGTCGGCCGCGAAAACGTTGGCGTGACGATCTCGATGCGTTCGAGACGGAATAGTGGGAGACCGCCAAGGATAGAGGCAGATGGAAGGAATTGGGGGAGACCTTTGCCCAGCAGAGGAACACAATAGGTTATTTAAAAAAAAATACTCATAGGTTGCTTCACAATAGTTTGATCCCATTCTGGTTATGTGTCCCTGGAGCTTTAACGATCTATAGAAAAAAATCGTATATGTTGCGGGCGGAGTAGGACTGTTAATGATTTCAGTAAGTTGTTGGACATTGACCTGTTTCATACGAGTATCACCAAGGCGAGGCAGTGCCTATAACTCAACTCTTTTCGTGCGTAGGTAAATCTTTTGTTTTTAGTTTAATACTTCAGTACCTTAAGTTTATCTTCATTAATTATTGGTTGAGCTGTCTATGTCGTAGGTAGTTAAGTGTAGGGAAAAGCTTAGGGTTCACATTTTATGATCCTAGTCTGGTGCTATCAGTGAAGACCTATTATTGGCTACCTGTATCTATTTAAGTAAGTATTGTTAAGGATATTGTGTTATAGCTGTTAGTTTTCCGAATAAAACAAAAATTTTAGTTGCACATTTTACAAAACAAAAACAAACTAACACATTATCCCCATTATGGGCATCCTCAGATACTTACTCAGTGCATAGGAGGTAGTCAGAGGCACGTCTGCATATTACATTTGGCACATGCCCGCGTTTTGCAAGTAGTTACGTGACAGGTTCGAAGCCCATCGCCGCTTATATTATGGCCTTTGAAGTTTTGGTTCTAGGCGCATGCCGGTTCTGTCATGATTTCCTTCCGAAGGTTTCCTTCACCGTTTTACACCCTGTAATTATATAACTACAGAGTGTAAAATGGCTAAGGAAAATAAAATCCTACTACTGTACCTATAAACGTGAAAGTTTGTGAGGATGGATGTTTATCCGTTTAGTAGTTTTTGCGCGAAAGAATAACAAATTCTTTCGCGCAAAAACTACTAAACGGATAAACTTTACAGCTTATACATCAGAATAACACATAAGTTACCTACTTTTTATCCAGTTATCACGCGGGCGAAGCTAGTCCTCCTACTATTATAAACGTGAAAGTTTGTGAGGATGGATGTTTGTTATTCTTTCACGCAAAAACTACTAAACGGATTTTGATGAAACTTTACAGCAATATAGCATATATAGGCTACTTTTTATCCTGGTACCACGCGGGCAAAGCCGTGGGTAGAAGCTAGTCATGAATCATTAAATAAGGAATGATGCATATGCTCTATATGCTAAATGTGGGTTATTTAAAGAGTCAAGCCACATGGTGCGTCATGGCGCAACAACGAAAAAAAATGTTGGCAATTAAAAAAAACTTTTATCATTGTGTTGCAGTGTATCAGCGCACGTCATATAGTAAAATAAAAAAAAAAACTATTGGGATGTGACACTGGGATGGATATGACAAAATAAAGGTTCTATTTTTACTTCGCTTCCGGACCCTAAAACTTTAAACCATTGATGGCAAAGGAAGTAAAAGAACACGTCACCGTTTTATTTTAGTCTCGTACCCAGCAATGGGTACATTCGTCATTCTCTTCTCTCATAAGTCATTCTCTGGTAGGCCACACAATGCATTCCTGTGCAATTAGCTTTAGCAAAGCAATATTTTTTTGAAATAGCTGCTGATAATCATTCTATTATTAGAGAATTACCTTATTATGATGATTACTTTCATTTCCCATGAAAGTCTTAGGTACAAATAGTGATGTAAGGTACCTAATTATCCAATCCTACAAATAATACAATTGCGAAAGTAGGTATATATATTTTATGCTTATTATATTAAAAGGAACTGGACCAATTTGGGTCTGGTATAGATATAGTTCGATAATCCGAACTGCATTGCAAGCCGATATTAATGTCTTGGGCCGTACCACAACACTTAGGCTATTTTTTATCCAACCGTGGTACTACACCAGACCGTGTGGGCAGAACCAAATAGCTTTGGTCTAATATTAGCACTAATTTGAGTTTAACAAGCTATTGCAGTATGAGTTGTGAGGAGTTTCAAACTACTCTACTTTTATTTATTTATGTAACAAAAATAATTATGGAAAATTGCACACAAAAACCAGTTAGGTTTGTAGGGATGATGTTATTTATGAGTCTATATCGAAGCTTAGTATGGGTAGGTAGTGTGCATAGCATAGATAGATATATAGATAACCATTTATTTAAACCGTCACGAATTAGAAAGTATATAAACTAGGTTGACTAACATAAAAAAAAACTTGGTATGTTCTTTGTGGTGGTGAATTGGTCTTCAGCATGTTCATTTTCATTTTGTTAGATATATACCAAAGTATTGAAATATCTACTTAAAACTACTTAAAGCTTGAAACAACTGGAACAATAAGTACCTATTATATTCAAATAATAAAGTTCTTGAAACAAGGCAGTTATTCTAATAAAAACAAAAGAACCAATTCAAGGTCGAGGATGGAGCAAATCAATATTTCCACGACTAAAAGGTATATTTAACTCAAAAGTATACCTTGATTCATTTCACATAACTTGAGCTCGTCTTCACGAAATTGTGTCATATATCATGGAAATGTGTTTTACTGAGCCTATTATCGTAGAATAGGGTGCTTTACGTCTTGTTTTTCAAAATATGATTGGATAAGACTGATAAAACATATTTTTCAGCGCTGCTTGTAAGGAACCCGTTTGCCGTAATATGTTGTTTGTTAATTGTTTATTACCATTCATCATTTACCTCCGAAACGGCTTCTACGATTGAATTTCATTTGTATTACTTTAAAGATGGTTCTCAGATAAGTTTTATTGTCACAATAAAACCTATCTATGAACCGTCCTTGTGACTACTAGAGGATACTGCAATAGAAGAAGGCAAAAAACTAGCATAGACATGCTTTGTTGAGGGATTCTCGGATAGTTTTCGTTCGTTAGGTATAATGAACTCGTAGCCTGTAAAACCCCAATACAAAATCATTGGTGTTCATCCAAGAATTGACGTTGTCTCGCGTGCACGAAATTTAATTTAGGTACATAATGATCCTCTAAATCCACTTAAATGTAGGTGAGCTGATAATCGTCTGCTTGTCTCCATTATTTTATTATTCATGCCAACTATAAGATTTCCAAGTCACCCTATCTAACACACACGGTATCATATAATATATAAACACCCAACAGACACATACATAGTCCTGACCCCACACCAGGATTCGGTGTGTCGTGGGTATCAGGAATTACGAGTACCGTAGTACCACAACTCCCAGACTCGGAACAAATATCTGCAGAACATGCTAACATTTGTCGCGCAACGGGAATCGAACCCATGTGGGCATTCATGTCAATAACTTGAATTTTCCCTTACTCAAATGAATGAATCACGTTTCATAATGTGTCTGCAATTTATGCATTTTGTTAGTGAAATATATTACCCGGGGTCACAAATCTGTAATTTTGGGCTATCGACAGAGGTTCGTCTCTATCTGTATTCTGTGTCTACATCACTGAATAAAATATAATAGTCACAATGATGAGGCGATATTACGGTTGAGTACCAACCGTTTCTATGGTGCCCATAGCCATAACAGCTTTATACACGAACACAAATGGTCTGCTTTCAGTAGGTTGATCGCTGTAAACAGGAAAGGTGTCTTTCAGTGATTGGAACGATAGAAATAGTAAACAATTCCAGTTAGTTATTTTAATTTTGTGTCTGTTTAGCTACTTTTAGTATTTAGATACATTAGTGTGTATTAAAAAAATCAAACTGGGCCAATGTATGGACAAATCTGTAGCAGAAAAAATACAAGCAACCGCGTGAGTTAGATCTGAGAAATGTACCAAGCTTTGAAATGAAAACATGCTTTAGATATCTATCCTCAATTGTTTTAATTTTTGGCTGTTATTGTAACTTTTGTATTTAGGTTATAGAACAGGTTGAATTTATCATACTTGAGTTTGATTTTATTTTTTATTTTCAAGGTTCATATCAACTGTTGATATTCTTCTTCCCCCAAATTTAAAATGAAAGCTTATGAGTTTGCGTTCATTTTAGTTGCCCTAACGGCTATCTGCGGGTAAGTTTAACGTTAAAAATTCGAGATGGTATTTGGTACTACTTACCTAGCTAATAATCTTAAACTAACCACTTTTATCCTATCACTTTTATCAATCGTCTTTATACTCTTGCTTTGAATTATTTTGTTTCCATAATCAGGGTAGGGTTATCTATGCGGAATACCTACGCTACTTTTAAATACGTATCATCTAATGTCATTTTATCTTTAACGTTCCATCCACTATACCCACTCCTGCACTCATGTTCATACACTCGAAGAAAAACGCACTACGAAAGATTCTGCAGCAAATTCTAAAATTGATTCACTCTTTTATTATTAATGACATTTGCATAATGTATTGGTTGATCTTCTTGAAAAAAGTACCTACTGTGGTTTTTAGTAACACATATCCATACTTTCACCGTTTCATGTCTAATATAAGAAGGGATAGAATAAAATAACAAAACTCTGGACCGTAGATTAGAATAAGCTTGACAATATTGAGCGCCTGATTGAAAAGTGACTGCATTCATTACGTCGCTCTAGCAATGTATACGAACAAGGCGCTATCACTATAGGATAGAGCAGTCATATTGAAGAGGCCTCAGTCCCATTATAATAACTAGGTTGAGCAACGTTTAGCACGATCAATTTTAGTAGTATTAGTAGAAGAGCGTAAGCGTAAGTAGTATTAGAGCGCGAGTTGACAAAGATGTCAAATAACTCTTCTGGGGAAGTATCTGCTCTCATACCGAAACACTTGTACCTATCTTCGTTATGAGAGCCGGTAAAATTTCAGGCACATGTGACTTTATAAGCAGCAAGCAACGCACCAGAAATACCCTTGCTAAAGTGTGCAGAGGCAATGGTTTAACCATCTCGTGGGTCGTAATTCTAAATAAGATAATAAATACTACTGAGCCATACTTACAAACTTCGTGCTATGTGAGGTATTTTACGCTGATGTCTATCTTCCGGTTATAACCGGTGGCCAATAGACTAAGCCCCAGTCCTGCTTTCAACTGCCCCCCGGGACGTGCGAAGAGCGTTATGCGAGAGGGGCACCGGTGCGTTCCTTTGGAGATCCCGGAGCCCTTTGACATTTATCGAGGCCGGCCACCGGGGGGGTTTTAGTTCACGAGTCCGTGAACCTCACATAACCCTATCATACGCTCAATGTGGTAGGGTATCTGTTAGCAGATTTCCCCATAATTACAAAAACAAACGTGTTGGCCATGAAGTAATACGCACTCACATCTTCCTCGCAGCAACGCAGTAGCTCGCTCCAAAAGCAAGATGCCGACCCAGCCGATCAAGCTGTACTATCTGCCGCCGTCGCCACCGTGCCGTGCGGTCATGATGACGGCTAAGGTACTGGGTTTGGAGCTGGACATGGTTGTCACCAATATAATGCAAGGCGAGCACATGACGCCTGAGTTCTTGAAGGTAAGATTGTGACTCTGATGCAGCTCCATACCTATTTTAGGGTTACGTTCTCAAAGGATTAACTACTATGGCGCGCGTCTGGTCTGTCTGGCATTGGGTCAATTTTGATGGGATACGTGTTACCATATCCTTTTTAATTTCTTTCTTCATTCCTTTTATAAAGTGGTTCCCATATAAGATAAAACGTTGAAACAATATATCTAGTAATTTATCAAACGAGTTGGCGTTTTGGTGACTCTTAGATAAAGATAAAGTTTATTCGGTCAGTTACCGAATAAACTTTATCTACACAAATACATCAAATTGTACAACAGTTTTGTTAATTTGTTAATTATATTCCTGATTGGGACAATATAGGTATCCAAACTATGTAAATACCTGTGCGATGCAATACTTATGCCCTCCGCCGGATATAAGCTAAATGCGATAAACAGCTCTTTTAACAAAAACAAAAACTTAGTGTACAAGTCGCGCAGCGAGCTATGGAAATAGTAATGCTCGGTGTTTCACTTACAATGAATATAGCCCACTAGCCCACATCTTGTACCTAATAAATAAAATATGAAACAAGGAAATCTTAAGAAGAACTAAAGCCCACCGCCACCGCGTCAGTTTGGGGGGACCGGGTTTTAAGCGATTTTGTGGTAAAGTATTTGATTTAAAATAATACAAGGTACAATAAAGTTTTGAGTTTCCCTTTCCGTGGATCTCTGTTTAGCCTTGCATATTTGCCTGCCCCGCATCACAATTAATCCTACTAATATTATAAATGCGAAAGTTTGTGAGGATGGATGTTTGTTACTCTTTCACACAAAAACTACTGAATGGATTTTGATGAAACTTTAAAGTAATATAGCTTATACATCAGAATAACACATATGCTACTTTTTATCCGGGTACAACGCGAGCGAAACCGTGGGCAGAGGCAAGTATGATTATAATTCCTACTCTATCTGTGATTTTGTTACAGATGAATCCTCAGCACACTATCCCAACCATTGACGACAGCGGATTCATTTTATGGGAGAGGTAAAATGTTTTCGAGCCTTACAAGGTCTGTTTTATTCAACCATGTTTACGAAACTAATTTATTTTCTTCAGTCGAGCAATCATGACGTATTTGGTGAACGCCTATGGGCGTGATGACTCCTTGTATCCCAAAAACCCTCGCCAACGAGCTATCGTCGATCAGCGCCTCAACTTCGATCTCGGGACTTTGTTTGCAAGATATTTGGCTCTCTATGTAAGTAAAATAAGTAAAAAAAAAACAAACACGATGACTTACATATCTTGTGAACGCCTATGGGCGTGATGACTCCTTGTATCCCAAAAACCCTCGCCAACGAGCTATCGTCGATCAGCGCCTTAACTTCGATCTCGGGACTTTGTTTGCAAGATATTTGGCTCTCTTTGGAAGTAAAATGAGTTAAAACAACAAAACACTAAAACACTTACGACTATATTCTATGATGGACATCCTCAGATCGTAGATCTTTGACCAAGATCAATGGTACCAAGTATATGGTAGTCCAAGGCACGTCCAAACATTACATTTGACACAAAATGCGCTTGTTTTGCAAGTTACATGGTAGGCATTCCACGTGACAGGTTGCAGTGAAATAATTATCATAATTTGTCATTGATCTGATCTTTATAAACTCCACAGGTATTGGAAATAATATAAAAATAAAGTGTAGAACATTTACCCTCTGGAGGCTACATACTCAGTTTTTTTGTATTCTCTAAACATTTGAGTATTTAACCCTACTAGTTTGTGCTGGTCTTCTCTGTGCTGGTTGGTACCTAATAAATTGACTATGTACACATTAATAAAGTGCCGATTCGTCAAACTTGACTCAGAGATCGAATTAATAGGCGATGATGATGAATTAGATGAAAAGATTTGAAATGGTGAAGTGACCGCGCGTAAATATGTTTGCCATAAGAGATTGTTTGTTTTTTTTTGTCTGTTACCTCTGAAACTTTTTATTGGATTGTCATGCGGTCTGTAATCAAATTGTAGGTATAAAATTACTAATAATATTAATATTGTACGTTTAGGGATAGTTCTTAAATAAGTTTTATCACAAAAAGTCACTAGGGGACGCTGCAACAGATGATGAAAAGTGCGAACGGAGTAATACATTGCAAAAATTAACTCGTCATTGTTTTTTAGCTACCCATAATATTTCATGGTGAAGAATACAATGAAGCCGCTGCTGATAAGCTGAACGAAGCGTTGGGCTGGCTTAACACCTCGCTAGAAGGACGCACGTTCGTAGCCGGCGACAACTTGACCGTCGCAGATATCACCATCATTGTAACGATTACCAACATTGATGTAAGTGCATTCTTGTTGCCCTTGCCACGTTACGTGGGTTGTTTTCACATGTTTTCGTCTTCCACTGTCCTCTATCCTTTCAAACGTCCAAGCGGCCAGAACATGACCCCGCGTAAGTCCAAGGTCGCGAGCCATGTTGTCGTAGAAAATTACGGACGGCCTCATTTCAGTACTTACTCCTTTTTTGTATAGTATATAATAATATAAATGGTAGTCTAATTATAATATAATATATGTATATTAGACGACCTCTGTGGCGCAGTGGGTGAAAGCCCGCCTGAGACGCAGAAAGTTGCGGGTTTGATTCCCGCCGCGGGACAGATATTTGTAGGATCTGCAAATATTTGTCTCAGGTCTGGATGTTTTCTATGTATCATATGTATGTATTTACAAAAAAAAAAGTATAGTAGTATATCAGTCATGAAGTTTCCATAATATTATACAAGCTCTGCTTAGTTTGGAGCTAGATGATGCTGTGTGGAAATTGAGTTATATATATGTGATAGCGTAGTCACAAATAGTCACAGGCATCTAGCGCCTATATACAGTCTCATCTCATCATAGAGTCATATCACTACTAGTATAGTGTTATAATATCTGTGCCCATGTTATCCTTCAAACAACACATCCTTTCTTGGCCTACCTCTACTCTTATCCACATTAATATTTAACATACATGATGTAAGTACTGCAATCTATTATTCTGCAGCCAACAATGGTCTGTGTAACCTACCATTGTTTGTCATTACCATCCAGTCCATTATTACCCAGTGTTATGAGCAATATACCTACATTATAGCTTTATTATTTTGTTTTATGCTAAATATAATATTTTAAATTGTTTTTTAACCTATTCAATAAATGGAATAGTCGACAGGTTCGTCCGCGTAAAAGGGTAAAAAAGGGTATTAGCTTAGGTATGTGTTTTTGGACAAGCAGTACAAATTTCATTCGTTTTGAAGGTTACTAAGAACAAACATCCATACTTTCGTTTTTGTATTATTAGTGGGATCCTAAAAACTTTTGATATAGCACCGCAATAAAATTATTCTATTGTAAACTGGAAAACGGCTGACGTCACCGATAATACAATACGTGCAAATCCGTAAATGATCTACTTCACAATATTTTTTGGAAAAATGAGATATTTTTTTTTGCTCCGAGACAAATGTTTGTATGATGCAAATATTTGTCTCGGGTCTGGGTATTTTAAATGTATAATATGTATGTACATATTCACAGTATATAAGTAGTTTATCCGTTATGTAGTTCCCATAATACAAGCTTTAGTTATTTTGGGGCTAGATGATGCTGTGTGAAACAGTCCAGCATTTTTTTTTTATTTTCATTATTTTGAAAAGCTCTGCCGGTCCACCTTTTTCATAAATATGATTCTTAGTTAAATTAGTGCCTACTATTAGTACCTAATTTATTTTTTCCTTATTTCAGGCATTCGGGTACGACTATAGCGCTCACGAAAACGTCAAGAACTGGTTTGAAAGAACCAAGAAAGTCTTGGAACCGTATGGTTATAACGAAATCGACGTAGCCGGGGCTCAGATACTCGCTTCTTTTATGAAGAAGGAGTAATTTTTAAATAAATATATAATTACTGTCTATATAGATTAGCATGACACTTATACTTGGCTTATTTGCACCACGAAATTGAATAGTAACCTATAATTTTAATACAATTTGAACAGTGTAAGTGCAGTTATTTCTGCAGTTTGATACGATGGCAATAATACGTTGTGTAATAAATACTTTTTGAATGAGGTTTATTATTTTGCTTATCGCAAAACCTACATTAGCGTGTTTGGAAATTGAAATCGTGGATTACTTATTTTCAGTTACTTTTCAATAAGTCATAGGGAAGAGTTGCCCATCTGCATTAAGGCGTATCTAAAAGCCATTATAAAAAAAACTGTCAATCATTAAAACCATGCCTAGCCAATTGCAATCATTGACATAGGTAAATCTACAACGTCTCGTTTCTCTATGAATAACTGTCAAAACTTTGAACTATTTTTAAGGAGGTATGAGAGGTCGTTTGGTTTAAGCTGTTATTGAAATCCGGGGTAAGTCGTTGGCTTACCTTAGTATAGACGCGTCTTAGAGTCACAAGTTATTTAAAGGTTTTTTATTCCAAAAACTATCGTGAATTTAATTATTCATATTGTAAAAACGAGAATTTTCACGTAGCGCACTATCGGTGAAGGCACCGACTAAGTTTCGACTCATTCCGAGAGTCTTCATCAGGGTGAGTGATCGCGACGCTCTCCCTCTGCGTCGCGTCGTGCACTGATTATTTATTTATTTTAAGGTGCCATGCAATTTTAGCTCTTCTCATAATAATCACACTAGTCATCATTTATTACAAGGTATCAGTCTAATAAGTCACATTCGTGAGACCTACTTAGTTCGACCATAATAATATCGTGGTGACCCAAATCTCTGGAGTCTACGAGGCAAAGAGAGTAGGTCCTCTACCTACTTCCTTGTGGGATTCAGTACAGATTGATCAATAGTTACTGCACGGTAACAATGCTCATGCGCATAGTCGCATTCGCGCGACAACGTACCAGGTTTTCAAAACAAACCGCTCAACCAATTGTTCCCTTTAAAATTCCACCACAAAATGAGCAAACACCGCAGAGTATTCACAAACAACATGCCAAGACTGAAAGTGTGAAATCAGTACAGTAAAGTTAGCAAGTATTACAGTCTGAAAATGTGTTGGGTTCAGTGTTGTAGTGCGCTGGATTGACACAGCTGGATTACTTCGCGACATCATGAGACATCATGTGGGTACATTTTATTTAACAAGTTTAGTTTTATGAAAGCATTTTGTCGTTCAGCAATTTTTGCGTAAAGATAAGGTTTCAAGTATACGAGTTTCGGTTTACAGGAAATGAGATTTGCAGTTTCAGCATTTTACTGTTTTTATTTATTGAATTTGCTTTTGTTTAGTTTTTGAACAATATTATGCTTGTGTGTGGTATCTATGCGACACATCTATATATAATAATTAGAGATCCGAATAATTATGAATTTCATGATACTGTTTCAAAGCAAGATGCATCATGATATTTTGTGATGGATGATACTACAATAAAAATGTTAGAAAATAGTATGGTGGATAACTAGCCTTATTACTAGTTTGTTAAAAAACGGTTATAGCGTAAAAATTCAATACCTAAATGTATGCATAACCTCTATATTATTTATGGTCAGCATATTACATCGACCGATTCTAGGAAACCAATGCTTGCTAGAGAGGATGTAATCATTATCCAACTAGCCACACTGATGCGCCGGTCTATTGTTAAATCGTTCTCACGATAAACAGATATGGGTGTAACATTCTGTTATGTATCGTAGCCCTAGAAACGCATGTACAATAATAAAGCCGAGTATTCATTCTCGAATGGTAGTCATGAGCTAAAAGAAGCAGGTTAGGATTACTCTCATTCCATAGATGGATCAAACGAGAAAGATGGCGCGAAATGGGTAAAAAGCACCTTGCGCCGTTGTTGGTAGGAGTCTACGGGGCTTATCTCTAAAGGACATCTACCGGCTGAAAATGATTTTTACTAATCTTCATTGTTGTCAAACGCAATTTAAACAATTTACAAGAACTTTCTGGGTCACTTTGGGTTGGCCATTATAGTTTACGACAGGCATATCAGGCATTGATCAGGCATATCCTCTGAAAAGAGCTTTGGTATGTTTGTAGATACTTGGTTTTTGTATCATGGATCGCAAGACGATGTAATACTAATAGCTTAGCCAATGTTTTGACGTAAAATGCCATTTTATTCTATGCAAGAATAATGAAGACAATATATTGCAAGAAAAAGATGTTGCTACACATTTATTGCCTAGTGAATGCGCGCCTTAAAACACAGTGACACTTAGGTACATAATTATACATCACAAACATGAACCTTTATTTTGCAAATAGAAATAATAACAAAGCCTTGATGAATCAATTTTCAGCTACAAGCTGTCTATGTTACGGCAGTGGTTTCAATGATAACTGCTGGTGCTGTTCAATACAACCCAAGTCCTAATTCAGAGATGTCAGCAGATGATAAGAATTCAACGAACAAAACTACAGAGTTATCTGAAGAAAGCAGCCACGAAATTGAAATAGATGATGATGGGAAGGAAAAGAAATTTCTAGATGATGCAATGAAAATGGTCCTCGATCCAAGTTCAATGCTTATTCTAAAGACAAATAATATACTGCATAGTTTTCAGTCCCAGTTAGATGACTTGGATAATGTTAACATTACTTTTGATGCTTTTATGGAAGAAATGGATAAATTGAGTTTGGATATCTGTAAAACGTCGCAAGATGCACTATGGTCTTATGTGACCGATATCAATAGTGATGTTAAGAAGAATACCATGGTAAGTTTGTGTTCTTAATTACTTACAATAAAGAGCTAAACTGTCTGCCACTAACATTCAAAAAGCCGCAAAGATAGTACCACCCATGATCATGGTACATGCAACTGTGCCGAAATATCGGGAAATATTCAAACTCACATATATTGGTAAATATTATGTTTTTAGTAAAAAATAAGTTTATAATCATGATAATTTCAAAAGTTATACAAGTGTGGTACTATAAGGTTAAAATACTATATCCTTATAATACGTAGGTTGTGATGATCAAAAATACGTATGTCACACTAGCTTTTGCCGACAATTTGCTTGCAAGGTACCTGGATAAAAGTAACCTAAGTAGTTATTCTAGGTAGAGATTTATATATTTTCCAAATTCTATCCAAATCTATTTTGCCGTTACGAAGATTATCGGCAGCAAACATCTACAGGATAAACACTTCAAGCATAGTGTGACAATGAAAAAAATAATATTTCCAGGTTCGTATTGCTGCCGAAGAAGATGACATCAAAAAGCGGTATTGGAACGTGTTAAAGAAAAACTATTTAAACGAGTATTTGCAATTAAATGATTCAAAATACAAGAGAAAAATAAGAATAATCAAGGAAAGAGGTACAAACGTCCAAATGCCACAGAGTAAAGTAAGTAATATCGAGAATTAGCAGCAGTGGTGAATTAAATTATGTGGACATTAAAAACTTTTTTAATAATATGTTCACAGCAAAGGGAAGAAATAGATACAATGCAGAAAATATGGAGTCGTGTATCAGTGTGTTCATATAATAGCACTACTTGTGACGATGATTCAATGCGAACAATGAGTGGTCAGACATTTATTATTTTATCATTTACTGGCCTTACTTATAATGATTGTTTAACAGTTAATTAAAGGCTGATATGTGTCATTTCAAATTTAACAAAAGGAAACTCCGTTCAGTTAAACAACTGTTTAAAATCATTATAAGTAACGGGATAAATATAGCTTGTAAAAGTTACATTTATTACCTACAAGCTGTGCCACGGCCCTCGTCCCCCGACTCACAGCGTCGCATTGCCCGCTCTATTATTTCTTTGGCTCGGTTCCTTAGGGTCGTAGAGTGATGTGATAGCGAATGACCTGTCTTAAAAAATGGGCTATTAAATGCAAACATAATCTTTCAAATCCGACTGGAAGTTCCAGAGATTAGTGCAAACAAAAAACACAAAAACTCTTTAGCTTCATAGTATATATATTCATAAAATTGGCCCTTGCATTGATATTATAACAAAGACAGGTTATTATACTACATTTAAGTATGGCAAATGTTTTGAAAATACCTAAGAAGTATTTAGGTACATAGGTAATAAAACAGATGTGTCCTTATTTTCAATAGGTATTAATGATTAGCAAAACACTTTTGATGTAACGTTCTTAATTAAATATAACGTTTCTTCCACTTTCAGATATTATATCAATCTTCAAGACTAATAATGATTCTAAAGAATTAAAATACTACTGGGCTGCATATCGCGATGCAACCGGTAAAAAAGTACGACCTATTTTCAAAGATTATGTTGAACGAATGAATGCTGTGGCTGCATCTGAAAACTTCACCGATGCAGGTGAGATGTGGCGGTATGCATTCGAAGATGATGACTTTGTGAACAATGTGGGTCGGATTTGGCACGAAATTAAACCTTTCTATGACCTTCTGCACGAGTATGTGAGATTGAAGATGAAAACTCACTATAGCGAAGATTTTAAAAGCAAAGACAAAGTGATACCGGCTCATATTTTAGGTAAGTTTTAAGGCAGAGTTAATGGCTAGCTCAAAACCTTAGATGGCATAAATATATAAATAAATAATAATAAATATTGCTGGTCATTTTTCATACAACATTATCTAGCCCCAAACTATGCAGAGCTTGTATTATGGGAACTAATTGACTGTTAAACTACTTACATGCTTTTTTATAAATACATACATATTATATATAGAAAACACCCAGAACCGAAACAAATATTTGCAGGTCATACAAACATTTGTCCCGCGGTGGGAATTGAACCCACAACCTTCTGCGTCTCAGGCAGGCCTTCGCCCACTGCGCCACAGGGGTCGTCAAAATAAGTCTATATAAATTCTAACAGTGGGTTAATTTACAGTGAACCCTTTCTTTGATTTGGTAACAGTTAGAAAATTAGGCATGAAAGAGCTATCGACATTCACACTATTTGAAATCGAGGTCATTGTTGTGAATCATTCTTTTACGCAACCCTTTGATATCTTAAATAAAATTTCAGGTAACCTGTGGGCGCAAGAATGGCAGTCTATCTTCCCAAAAGTAGCTCCGTACCCTGGCTGTATAAGACCAGCTCTGAAAACCGAGAGCATCCGTTCTAAGGATCTGTTCGATGCAGTGGACGACTTCCATCAATCTCTAGGATTTGAGAGTGCTAAAGACTCGTATCAAGATATCAAGGAAACTGCGACCACTGCAAACTGTCTACCTTCTAGTCATGACATGTGTGATGGTGTCAATTACAAGTAAATTATTTTAATGTAAAAAATACCTATTTCTATGGAGTGCCTGTATTATTTGAACACATGTGTGGCGCGGTGGACGAGTAACTGGCTGAAACGCGAAAGGTACGGGTTTGATTCCCACTACTGGACAAATCCTACTAATATTATAAATGCGAAATTTTGTGAGGATGTTTGTTACTCTTTCACGCAAAATCTACCGAACGGATTTTGATGAAACTTTACAGTAATATAGCTTATACATTAGAATAACACATAGGCTTTTTATCCGGATACCACACGGGCGAAGCCGTGGGCAGAAGCTAGTGTTTACATGTTCTGCAGATGTTTTTAGTCTAGGCTGTGTGGTACCATACTACTCATAGTTTCTGATACCCACAATAATTCTACACTCCACAGGGGATCCTAGAGTGGGGATTACGTATAGTGACTGTTTAGTGTTTCTATTATTAAATTGCCCAAAGTGAATGTGAAGATTTCCCTGTGCCATGGGTATAAGGAACTACGAGTACCGTGGTATAACACCTTGAACTGGGACAAATAGCATATACCTCGTTTGTTCATAAGTCTTGAGACACAGTAAAACTAAAATATTTTTGGAGCTAAGTTGAGTATTCATTTATTGGATATTAAAATTAAAACTACTGACATCTAGATCTGTATTTAAAAATAAATCATTCAAAATGGCCGCCTTTGCATTCAATGCAGGCCTTCAAACGCATGCGCCATTCATCTATGGCGGCACGAATCTTTTCAATGGGAATCCGTTTCGATTCTTTAATAAGGGCTCGCTTGAGATAATCCAGGTTTGGGTGAGACTTTCTGCATGCCCTCAGCTCCAATTCCGTCCATAAAGAATAATCCAAAGGATTCAAGTCAGGGCTTGACGAGGGCCAATCTTCGCTCCGAATGAAGCCTGGCAAATTGGCCTCCAGCCAACGTTGGGTAGTCTTAGCTTTATGGGAGGGAGCAGAGTCCTGTTGGAAAACCTAGTATTTTCCAGCGAATAGAGTATCATTTAATGGTTTAACCACCGCTTCCAATATGTCGGTTTGGTAATTTTGTGCCTTCACCTTGACGCCTTGCTGGCAAAAATGAAGCGAAGTGACCCCCTCGTAGGAAACACCCCACCAAACCATCACACTTGCTGGATGATGAGTGCGCTGGGCATTGCGTACAGATGGCTGGACGTCCTTTGAACTTCTGGCGTAAACCTTATTGTTCTGCCGGTTAAACTTTTCTTCCACCGTGAAGATCTTTTCATCGGTAAACAGGATATTTTTTGGATCGTGTCTCTTCAATAGGTTCCGACATCGTTCCAGTCGCAATTTACGAAGACGCTCGTTTAAATAATGCACTTTCCTTCGACTGTAGGCCTTTAGTTCAAGATCATATTTAAGTATCCTGTTCACCGATATTCGCGAAATGTTGGTCTGCAGAGCTAATTTCTTTTGAGTCCGGCAAGGGTTGCGACGAATTCGCTCTCTGATTACTTTGATGTTGGCGGGCGTCCTTGCAGACCGCGGGCGGCCACATCTTCCACGGTCTTCTAAAGAGCCGGTCTCCTTGTACCTCTTTATGGTATAATACACAAAGTTCCAACTACATCCCAAACTTTGGATTTCACTAAAAACTTGCATTGGTTTTTTTCCTGCTTGAAACAGTGAAATTACAGTCGCACGCAAATCTTTTGTTGGCGCCATTTTCACGGAGAATGAAACAAATATTCAAATGTATATTTTTTCTGATTCAAAACATTCGAAATTTAAAATTTTAAAAGTTTAAAAAAGGTTGCATGAATTACTTTCTTTTTAAATTAATTAAATAAGTTCGTCTCAAAACTTATGAACACACGAGGTATATATAACACTTGCTTCTTCCCACGGCGTCGCCCGCGTGGTACCCGGATAAAAAGTAGCCTATGTGTTATTCTGATGTATAAGATATATTAATGTAAAGTTTCATCAAAATCCGTTCTGTAGTTTTTGCGTGAAAGAGTAACAAACATCCATCCTCACGAATATTCAAGTTTATAATATTAGTAGGATAAAAACATTTGTCCTGCAGCGGGTATCAAACCCGCAACTCTTGCACCGCAGCTGGTTACTCGCCTGCCGCGCCATCGAGGTCGTCAAATGATAAAGATCTGATGTCGAGAAACATCTTTGTTCATCAGTGGATCATTTATGAGATTTTATTAAAAATGGAAAAAAATATTTAATGCTACCATGATATTTTTCAGAATTAAATGGTGTGGTGAAAAAGTAACTGATGTTGTCGTTGGATTATCAAGAGCTGCAAGGCTTTTGGGGCATGTGCAGTACTTTAAACACTATAAGAACCTACCACCGCTCTACAGAGATGGTCCAACCCCAGGTTCCTATTTTACTAAGCTCTACGGCTTTCTTTTTAGCTATTTTTCCGAAATGCATTATTTTGATAGTTTGGTAGCAGGATGAATTATTTAAATGTTTTAAATAATTACCATATTCAAAAGGTTCAAAAGTAACACAAACAAAGATTATTACTTATCAGAAGCATGTTCCGACTTTCCCAATCGTCCTTAAACAGTGCTTCATACAAGATTCAAGAATTTTGTTACTCGAATCTTGTATTAAAAATCTTTTTTTTATATAACTAAACAAGCATATGGCCCACCTGTTGGTCAGCGGTTACCGCAACCTATGGACGCTTGTAACACCAGAGGCAAAACGGGTGCGAAAAAGTCTCATGTGCTTGTAATTTCACTAGCTCCCATACCCTTCAAATCTAACTAAAATAAATAGGTTTCTTTTGGCATTACAAAAAAATGCAACCAGCATTTTCGAGACGCTTCCGTCTGCTCTAGATCAGTTGGTCTATCTATAGATCTTTGCGACGGTCATTAGAAGGCTCAACTGTTTCATTTGTATAATTAACCTATATAAATACCTATATATTTTTGCGTTAAGATAATGATAATTACCACTGAAACTTATTACAGTCATGCAATATTTTCAGCATTCCATGACGCAATCTCAGATATCGTAGCTATTCAGCTCATATCTCCGGAGCACTTGAAGAGCCTTAGTCTGATGAAGGTGGAAACCGGTTCTCAAGTGACGCTGAACCATCTTCAGTGGATCGCTTTAGAAAAGTTCCCGCTAATGGCCTATGCTTATGTATTAGATCAGTGGAGATGGGATGTTTTTGGCAACAGCAGCATTGAAAATTGGAATGAGCACTGGTGGAATTTGAGGTAAACAAATTTATGTTTTCATAGTAAGTTTCACACCGATTTACTACTCCCAAAAACTGAAAACACAGATAGAGTACACCTATGTGGAATTAAAATCGTTTTATTCCAAAGAATATAAAATCTATGCCTGTTTTTGCATGAACCCTGTTTCTCGATAGATCGCTATTTGCAGAAACCCTAGGGCCTGAATACTAAGAATACTATGAGCATTAAAAAAGGTTACATTTATCTAATAAAAAATCATAATACAACCGACATATATTAACACAAACAAAGTAACTAGTAACTATCAGGAAAAAAAAATCAATAATAAAAAGATCCAAAATTGACAATAAAATTTTCGCGATCAATTGAGAAACTAGATTCGTAAGTAAATTTTGGGAGTAGTCTCATTATATCCTTTTATGCTTGAGTCTTGGTGAAGTAGAGACTTATTTAATCTTGATGAGAAGAATTTAAATAATAATAGTAATAATTTTAATTGCTAGGCCTCGTAATGCGCCCCGTATCATAGTGAATCAGAACTGGATCTAGCCAAAAAACGGATCAGTATTAGGTACCTACTACATTGATAGTCCTTTCTCTTCGTACTAGTCATTTTATTAATGTGATAGTTTGGTTACTAATCATCTTTGTAACGGCTGAACTGATGAGGATGCAATTTGAAATAGGAGCATATAATGACCTAGAATAACACATGGCCTACGATTTATCCCAATTGACTTTTTGATGTCGCCGCATTATGATCCCATCAATCCAAAGCTTGTCTGGAAGATATTGCTTTGATTGATAAGGCCATTGCACCTCTAATTAAAAAAAAAAGTTTTGTTTATTGTTTTTTGTGTATTTTTAAAGGAATAAACTATCTATCTTGTTATTAAAAATCAAATAAGTTTTATTCGCACTTGTCATTACGTTCACCTTGATCTTAAAATATCCCTTGAACTTACAGTTAAGACTAGAACGTATTTAGACCTTGTACCAAACCTGCTCAAACAAAGAGTTAGTGCAATCCGAAAAAAAAACTCTAGATCTACATCGCGACACCAAAGTACTTTAGTAAATTAAATTAAAATAGACGACTCTCTGAAATATTTTTCAAACTTTCACTGACTGACCTTGAGTTAATTAATACGAATTAAAAGAAAATAAATATTTTGATTATAGTACGAATTAACGCTTCCTTAACTGAGATGGGGACGGTGCGGCACTCTAAAGCAAGAACTATTTTCTCAATAAATAAATCTTTTTTCCCATCGGCTGTGCCCGCTACGGTGGTCAATAGAGTCGCTGCTAAAAGAAAGAGATACAATTAAGCAATGAAAAAAACATCATTAAAATAAATAATTAAGATTGGGAGTCTATAGATATCAACCCTATCAATCGAGTACCAGAGCGGACACAGTCTGCTAGATTAGGTACAGTCAAAAAGCAAATATGTTTTTTTAGGAAAAATAAAAACCTACTTCAAATAATGAAATGTTGATAGAAAGTCCAATATGAAATTTCATCCCCCATTAGGGGTGGTATTTATCCTAAAACTTATATGAGACCCTACTCATAAAAAAATTATCATTTAAACCGGTTCACAATTGGCGATTATCGCGTAACATACACACAAAAAAACAGACATAACATTGAGAACCTCCTCTTTTTTTATAGTCAGTTGAAAAGTTTTCAAAATAATTCCTGCCAAGCTGCACCATGGTAGCAATGTTCTTTTTACTTTATTTTTCACCCTATTGTATCTGGTACTCGATACGATGCGTCCTTTGACTATGAACTCCCGGTAAATTTTTTAGATTTAACATATTCGACGAAATCCACTTACATATCTATCTGACTGCAATCATTCCTGGCAGTCGAACGAACCTGCCACTTTTTTTTTTAATTTGGGTAATGTGACAATATTTATAAATTTTTCAGGATAAAAGAGACAGGCGTATCTCCTCCGGTGCCCAGGAACGAGAGTGACTTGGATCCAGCTGCGAAGTACCACGTCGTATCTCACGTCCAGTATATCACGTAAGAACTACATGATACCAATGTGGGCTACCCCTGGCTGACTTTCATTTTGCCATCACGTATTTTTACCCAAGATGACAGGACGTATATGCGTTTGCTGTAAGTAGTTGTTTATTTGTTTGTCTTTAACATTATTTTATCTCCGAAGCAGTTTATCCAATTGCCATGCAACTTACACACGCCATAAGGGCCCTAAAATACGTGATGTAAGATTTTAATTTAAAACTAGCTTTGTCTCTCAGATATTTGATATCACACGTGCTTGAGTTCCAAATACTTCGGTCGCTATGCAGTCGTGCGAACCACACGGGGCCTCTGCATGAATGCTCTATCTATGGCTCGAAAGAAGCAGGGAAACTACTCAGGTAACTATCATATTACCTCACTTCTGACCCTGCTATTCAGTTAGTTCTAACTTTATGGCTTTTCAGTTCTAGTATCCCCACACTAGAACTAAAAAGCAATGCCTGTATAGCAGGGTCAAAACAAATTTTAACCAAGGTACAATCTCAAACATTTAAGTTCAACTCTTATTATTAGTTATGTTAACGCCTTTATACATACATACATAAATTAAGGCCTGGATAATGGGCAAGCCATAAAGTTGGCTGAAGAAGAAAGGTTTTCGAATGGCGGCCAGACGATCAGGGGAACTGGGGTATTTCAGCTTTTGATGCAGAACTACATGGTATTAAAAATTATTTATTTGTACTTCCAGTGATGGCATGTCGCTTGGAGCTAGCAAGGACTGGAGAACAGTTCTTCAAACAATTACCGGGGAGACGGAACTCTCTACGCAAGGGATCCTAGACTACTTCTCACCCCTCCATGACTTTCTACGAACAGAGACCATACGACTGGCATCGATTGATACGGACATGGACAAAAGTGCACCGATGATTGTAGGAGCGATCGCACTGTTCCTATTTCTACTGATAATAGTGCTTTACTGTGTGAAGAAAAGAGATAGCGCAAGGAAAATGTTCTCCGTCTGTGGAATGAGTAAGAATGGATCGTTGGATATCGTGACCAATGAAATGCCACAGAAGAAAAGCACTGAAGTTGAAGGTGTTGTCGAAGATAAAGTGTGAAATAACTTTTGAAATTATCACGGTATAAATATAATTTTCATTAAAAAATTTGTGAGTTTGAGTGTTTCACGATATTTCGACATAGTTGCATGTACCATGATCACGGGAGGAACTGAAGTATTTGCGAGTGGATGTTATTGACGAATTGATTAACTCTTTCACTCTATATTTTATTGCGAACGATACCACTATATTGGTAATAACGGGTAACATTTAAACTCATTAATAACGGTAAATATTCAATTTTAGTGAAGATTATAGAGTGTAAAGGCTTAAATCGGTATTAAAATAATGATAATGGCCTCGATTCTGTAGTACACTAACTAAACTAAATTTAAACTGTCGCTCTTTCTTATACTGATAGTGCAAGCAAGAAAGAGATAGTGCTGTGAATTTTAGTGCTGTTAAATTAGTCAGATTTATGTTTTCCATACAAATTTAGTCGTGATTTCAAAACATGCTGACTATAAACACGAATAAAAGAGGCACGTAAACTAATTTGACAGCAGCACACTGCACTAAAATTCTTGCCATCTCTTTCTTGCGTACTCTATCAGTAAAAGAGAGCGACAGTTTAAATTTAGTTTAGCTAGTGTACTACAGAATCGCGGCCAATGACTATATTATATTATTGAATGCATGTTGCTACATAGATTTAGTTCGTATTTTCCGCCAGGGTATTTAATGACCACAGTTAACGTGCCCTCCAAAAGACGTTAATTCTCTAGTTTGTTACTAAAGATAAACAAGTATTTTGTGTACACATATAATAATTTAGCAGCCTAAGCAAAGCTTGGTAGGCTTTGTACAGCCAAGAACGAATGGTTAAAAAGTCCTGCCAAACTGCACCCAGGTAACTCAAGCAAAATTAACTTACAACCTCTATGGCGTGGTAGGTAATTGGCTGGTTGAGACACAAATGGCACGACATTGGTTCCCGCTGTAAGAGAAATGAAAACACGTTCTACAAATATTTGTACCAAATCCATGTATGTGACCATTATGACTTCTAAAACTTCTAAATCCTAAATGTCTGCTTTTTGTGACCTGAAAACTTTCTATATCTGTAACCATTAAAAATCTGGCCCATTTAATTAATCTATATTTGTAACCTTACTCAAAAATTATAGTTAATCAAAAATCCATTTTTTTGTAATTAATAATAACATGAAACATAGTCGATATTTTGAGCACCGATAGTAGTGGATATTCGCTTGGCGGCTCAGCTGTTTGGTCGCGGGGTCACTGTCCGCCCGCTTCGCCGCGCCGCGAGTCTACAAGGTCGTTGCGCTCTGCGGCCCTACCAAGTGTTCAGCTCACTTTTGATAATTATTTTCGATATTCAGTGGGCTCCGGCTTTAAACTGACCAAATAATATCGGTATAAATATCTTAATATATTTATTATATATATAATAATATGTATGGTGTAGTTAATATTCTTTTGTTGTTATTTTATGTACACCCTCGCCACTCTCACAATCTCTTACTATCCTCTCCATCCAAAGGTTGTCTGGAAGAGATCGGTTCTAAGCGATACGACCACCAATTGTACTTTCTCTAGAATAAGATTTTATTATGATTTTTGTTAAAGGTGTACAATAAAGTATTTTCATTCATTCATTTTAGATTGACATCAGATTTGACAATAGCAAAACTGGCTGTTACCATAATAGCCTTGCAAAATGAGAACCACTGACTCCATAACCACTTTTCTAGTGCAAGTAGTGGGCAGGTTAGGGTTGGGTTGGGAACTATCAATTTTCTGGTTATTTTTTTTGGCCTACAACTAACAGATTGCCAATTGTTCTGCTTAAGATGTAAGATGTAAGTAATGAAAGTAGGATATTCCATTTCAGATAAGACATGGAGAAGAGATATGTGGTTAGGCTATAAGTTAGTACTTTGTTAGTAATTTTAGTATTTTACGCAGCCTGTGTAAAAGGTAAGATTTGTATTAAAAAAATAAACGACGTCTAACCGATAAATTGGAATCATTATTATTATTTTGAATGCAGATCCTTCTTTACCCGCGACGTTAAGAGCATGTACCTATATGCATTTGCCAGAAGTTAATTTTCCTTTTAGAAATACACGTACTGGGTTTTATAATTTTGGATAAAATAACTTGTCACCCATAGCGTAAGAAGCGAGGGGCCTAGACAAATACCTCACGCTGAACATTTTCACACCGCATCATCTAGCCCCAAAGTAAGCAGAGCTTGTATTATGGGAACTAAATGATTTATATACAACTTGTTTATATTTTTTTTTGTAATTTAATACATATTATACATAGAAAACATGCAGACCCAAGACAAATATTTGCAGATAAATATTTACGCTAATGCAAATCTGTCTAGGAAAAACTTACAGCAGCAGTCACGTGACATTTTCGTAGCTAATGTCATTTCCATACAATTAAATATTTCCGCAGGCGTTAACGCGAACAGGAAATGGTATTTGTCTGTTTGTTTTTTGATACCATTGTTCTCCAAAACGGATTATCCGATTATCATGTAGTTTGTTAATTGTTGTAATCGTAGAAAGATACGTTTTAACGGTACTCACTACGGGCGCTTCATGGAATAAAAGCCGAGGAATTTTTTAAAATAAGATGTTATGATTGAAAAGGATAGAAGAAATCGATAATAACCTTATTGTTCGAATGAAACGAGCAAAGAGTCTACTTGGACAGTCCGGTGTTTGTATGTATGTATGATGTATGTTTGTTGACGAAAACTGACAAACCGTTTATTCAACCTTGATGAAACTTGGTAGGTTATAAACCATATTGGTGGGGTATTGTATATAATTAACCTGCTAAGTCAAAACAAACAAAATACGAACAAAAAAAACAACGAATTTGTTGAAATTACCTTCCCTTTTTTCATTAGTATCCTTCGTGTACTCTCAAAGGCTAATCAGATTTTGACAGATAATAATCACTTTACTTTGAAAGTTTTATGTCAGTTTTAATAATACTAAAAGTTAGTTTTTTATCTATATATCGGGCCTAAAACAATCCGATGAGCCGTTTCGAAGATTTTTAGTAACAGCCAAACAAACATCCTCTTATGGAAAACGTATATAGGTATAGACCTTACGTCGCAGGTATAAAGGAGAGCCCCTATTACCTTTTCTATTAACAAAAGCAATGCGAGCGTGTTTGAACACATTTTGTTATATTCTTTGGAATTCTATGAAAATACACGTCATCGTGTTTTCCTACGGCGTTCATCGCCCTGAAACATTAATGCATGGATAAACAAGTTGATTTTACAAAATTTTGAAACTACCGACCTATTTTTCATAGTCTATTACAGCGCTTTTTAGTGACTTAGTGATGGAAATAAAACCTAAGATGCATCCTAGAAGTCATACAAATCGAAACGAATAAGCTGTTCCGTAACGAATAAACAGTTGCCATTTTAGCCAGTTCGGTTTGGCAATTGAAATTCAGAGGCCAAACACATACCGTCAAAATTTGTTCAGCTAAAGAGTGACGAAGGTCTTCAACTAATATGAATACTTTTTCGATTAATACGTTTGAATAACTAACTCACCTGTCCTGTTTCTTTGTAATTATTACGACTTCCGGGTGAGATGAAAAGCGAAAAGTTGCTGTACGGATTCATTTACAGCCAAACAGCTCTTTCAAATGAGATGAATCACTAACAAGGCAGCTTTGGAGCATCCGCGCTCAAGTTTTTTCTCCCTAATAAAAGACATAAGTTTAACAATCTAGCACCATCTCATCTGTCGGGAACATCAGTTAGAGCCAGTGCAGCGGCAAATATAGAAACCTCGACACAGCTTACTTTATTGAGCTTTTTGCGGTTGAGACTATGGATCCGTGGAAAACTGGGGCCCTTCGCGTTTTCAAAACGTCAACGCATCTGGGTCAACGCATTAGCATTGCCATTCAGCGTGGCAATGCGGCCAGTATTTTGGGAACGCTTCCGTCTGGTAGTGATCTGGATCAGGTAAACTATCTATAGATCGGTTGCAATAGTCTTTAGCTATTTCATATGTTATTTAAAATACCAACTTTTTTACAGTTGTATGAATAAAGTTTAACTGTTTGTGAAATTACACTTTATTCTATTTTCCGAGTGAAAGCAATGTTTGGAAGATTTTGGCCTTTTTCTTCTTCTTATTAATAACAAATCTAGCCTCTGGTTTCTGAATTCTCAGAATTTCAGCTTTTCAGCTGGACCGATGAAAAAACAGTAAATAATTGAACATCCTTCAGGATTAAGTGATTTCTGTTTTCACACTGGCACCCCAATAAGTCAATCTGCACTTAAATAAAAAAAGCTTAAGCTTAAGGGACTTAAGTGATAAATTTTTACAAATCTGACCCTAGGTATAAACTTAAGAGCTGTCAAAGTTTAGTACAGACAGAAAAAAATAATATTCATATTATTATTCATTTATTCATGCTCAAATGTACATCAGCTTAGGTCTTACATCAAAGTAGCTGTAGGGAAGTACATGGATCCTGTCAGAGCGCTGCAAGTTTTAGTCATTTTGTATTTAAAAAAAAAATAGTTACAAAATCCTAATCATACATCATCATCTTCTTGTCCTTATCTCACATTACGTGGGGTCGGCACAACATATTTTCTTCTTTCTTAAGTAATTCTTCACACAATCCATTCATCTTTTCTTTGGCCTATCTCTGCTAATCATACATCCTACTAATATTATAAACTCAAAAGTTAGTGAGGATGGATGTTTGTTACTTTTTCACGCAAAAACTACTGAATAATGATACTTTACAGTAATATAGCTTATACATCAGAATAATACATATGCTACTTTATTTTCGGGTACCACGCGGGCGAAGCCGTGGGCGGAAGCTAGTAATACATATAAATAAAAAATAAATTTAAAAACTTCATCGTTAAATCAAAAAAGGTTAAAGAAATTAAATAAAGGTTGCTCTCCAGTTTATACAAACTGCTTGCAGTTTGAGGAATTAGTCGCATAAAAAATACCACCTGTATCTTTTGGAATGCTAGTTGCATTCGTGGTATGTGCCTAGAAAAAAGGTACGTACTTTGTTCAATCAAAACATACTAGTAATTCTTTTGTAGGTATACGCCTAGTTTTGTTTTATAAACATCGCCAGTAGAACCAAACAATCGATTGTTACAGTAGTATGTACCGGTGTCGATTACTATTGACACCGTCGGCTACGGCATCCGCCAGCTTGCTTCGGTTAAGAGTGTAAGCCGGTGCGATCTGACTGCAATCAACTAACTGTCGCCGCGTAGAACGCGCGTGGCGAGATCAAGTCGTACATTGATTGCTCACGAAAATCGCACGCCAAAATAACATTGACACAAACAATTCCGCGGCTCTTCCCATCATTCGAATAACAACACAACGATACGAAAATTGAAAATTGGGTTCAATCATATGCAAACTTTGAAATAAATAATATGAACGTTGTGTGGCTTTAAGAAGGGGTAGTTTGAAGGGGTATTGAGTGATAGATGGTTGTGAATAATCTTAATGGAATATAGGTGAGTGTTGTATGTTCTCTACACATACTTATTTAAACTTAAGTATATAAACTGTGGCTTGACTATCTAAGTGGCGAGGCGGGCGAGGCGCGGGTTCGATTCTCACTGCGGCATAAATGTTTATATGCTCTGTAGATATTTTTTCCGGTACTGTGTTTTTTTTACATTTAAAGTGGCAAACAAGCTTACCTTCCACCTGTTGGTAAGCGGTTACCGTAACCGTAACTATGGACGCTAGGTATCACTCGCACGTTGCCGACCCTGAGACATAACGGGTGAAAAGTCTCATATACCTGTAATTTCACCGGCACCCATAACCTTCAAACCGGAACACAGCAATGCGGGCATTACTGCTTGGTGGCAAAAATAACCATACCATAGTTGGTATGGATAAGTCTGAACAAGTTAGTACTTATAATTACTGTTACTCAGGGACTTGACATAGGGAATCATAGAGTGGACAGTTATAAGCACAAAACGGCTTCAGGGCTGCACATTTCCTTAGTGTCAAATTCATGAATTAACTAACAAGCCAGCTGAAACACTAACCAAACATTATCAAAGGATTTTTGGATAAAACTCAAGGCTAATTAACACCTTATTTATGCCAAAGCACAATTTAATTAGGTACACGACTAACTTGAATTGTGCTTTGAGTACATAAATACAAATTTATGAACTCTTGGAAAATATTATGCCACTCATAACACAGGGAATTCTAGTGTGGGGGTTAGTAAATATAACTTATATGTCAAGTAGATGATTAAAACTGCATGAGTAATACCAGAGGTATCACTCTCGCCTATACAGCGCCCATAGGCTACGATAACCGCTTACCACCAGTTGGGCCGTTAGTTTGTTTTGTTTGCCTCTTTATTAGTATATATCTTTATTCGTTTTCGTAACTTAGTAAATACTTACCTGTTTTAATAGTATTTTAGTTTAAATAAACGAATTATTCTTATTATTATCCTACTACTATTATAAACGCGAAAGTTTGTGAGGATGGATGTTTGTTACTCTTTCATGCAAAAATTACTGAACGGATTTTGATGAAACTTTACAGTAATATAGCATATACATCAGAATAACATACCTACGCTACTTTTTATTCCGGTAAAACGCGGGCGAAACCATGGGCAGAGGTGGTATCATATAAGTTGAAACTTTGCTCGAAATCAGCCAGAATGTTTAAAATTTCCGCCGCGGGACAAATGTTAGTATGATCGCAAATATTAGTCTCGGGTCTGTGTGTTTTCTATGAATACTAAATAGGTTTGTATTTATAATATATAATATATATAAGTCATGTCGTTCCCATAACACAAGCTCTGCTTAATTTGGCGCTAGGTGATGCTGTGTGAAAATTTCCAGGAGTATTATTTATTTTACCTATTTATCTCAAAAAACATCTACGAGTTTTTACCTTGGTTACCGCTTTGATAACAAACTGACTAGTAATTGATTGGAAATGAACCAGGAGGCGATATATACGGAACAGCAAAAACATACACTTGCTATTAAAGAACTATATTATGAATGCTGCAAATCATACTCGTGCACTTATTCGTAAAAAAAGTTTACCATTCACTACACCTTTTTGTATGCTTATTTGTTTGGTGCGAATAGGTGCCACTCTTATATGTATCCTTATACATACGGATTTCGATTACATTTTACAGTAATAGCTTATATACATCGGAATATCACATAGGCTACTTTTTATACGGATACCACGCGGGCGGAGCCGTGGGCAGAAGCTAGTAATATTATAAACGTGAAAGTTTGTGAGGATGGATGTTTGTTACTCTTTCATGCAAAAACTACTGAACGGATTTCAATTAAACTTTACAGTAATAGCTTACACATCGGAATAACACATAGGCTACTTTTTATACGGATACCACGCGGGCGAAGCCGTGGGCAGAATCTAGTAATATTATAAACGTGAAAGTTTGTGAGGATGGATTTTTGTTACTCTTTCATGCAAAAACTACTGAAAGGATTTTAATTAAACTTTACAGTTATATATCTTATACATCGGAATAACATATAGGCTACATTTTATCCGGATACAACGCGGGCGAAGCCGTGGAAAGAAGCTAGTATATATAAAATACAGCGAGTTTTATGTGTTTGTTATCCCGTAATTTTACTCGTTATAGGTAACAGATCTATGTTTATATATATCAGGTTATAAGCTATTATTTCGTTGAAGAAAAAGGTAGTAAAAGTCAGCTGTTTTCTGTAAAAATCCAACACTTTAAATCAGTTGTTTTAGAAACGACCAAAAACAACTTCTGTAAGGGTATTCTAAAAAAATCAAATTATGTACTAAAAAACCAGTAAAATATATTTTGGAAGTAAATGCTTTTTCCAGGAAATCTTGTTCATTATCAAAGACAGAGTCACTTTATATCGGGTCAAATTACATATACTCTAAACCTATACCACAGATATTATAATCCTATACCAACATGTAGATAGGTCTATTGTGTAAATTTTACCCGGTTTATTCAGTAGTAAAAATACGATTGTATCAAAATAAATAAAGCATATTATTGTTATTTTTCTGCTCAGATCAATTTAGTCGCCTTGACCGAAAAACGTATAATCAAAACCTATCTATGGTACCTTAAGGTAATCTTAAATAGTATTTGAGTACCCACTTAAAACTAAATTGCTTTGTGTTGTAGAAATAATGGTAGTTGTTATGAGCTAGGCTAAAGCCAATATTCTTCTCAGTATTGAGCTTAGTATTTTGGTACCTAGCACCAAGACCACAGATCATACAAAAACATCTCTTCAGCTTTATTATATAGACTAGCTAAATGTAGATTTGAAACGATTATTATTATTTGATATTTTACTGTATTTTCGCTAAAATCATCTATGTTATTTTCACACTTTTCACGTTTGAAACTTTATTTTCTGTTTAGCCGAATTACAAAGTCATTAAATGAAATCGGTATCCATAATTACCACTTATGTAGATAGAGCACGTTACCGTCATTCGCACATCAATAACTACTGTGTTCTATGTAAACATAAACATGTGGAGCACGTACCTATGTAAACCAAAAGCACGCGTATGATAACATACAAAATGATAATTTAACTGGGTCTGGGTGTCTATTGTGTATAATATGTATGTATTTACAAAAGAATATGTATATTAGTAGGTAGTATATCATTCATGTAGTTCCCATAACACAAGCTCTGCTTACTTTGTGTGAAATGTTCTGCATTAATATTTTTATATGCATAACATAAATATAATATAAATAATGCCTATTTATATTAGAGGTATATTTATGTTATGCTCGTAAGTAAGTATTACATTTCAATTATTAAAAAGAGCCACGCAAATTCTGTAACTTACCTATAATATAATATAAGTTGACGATCATCTATTAGTTATGCGACCTAACTAATAGATGATCGTCAACTAATAATTTGAATAATCTCTAAAAGACTGGACGATTCCCTTCGTCAACTGCCTTCCCTCCAAAGAACAGGTGAACATAATTTCAGTCTATGTTCGTGATTATGGGATACAAGATTACAAAAATGCTTCATTAAATTGATGATATCTACAATGGCGTTTGTCCTTGTACCATCGTTCCATTCATTCTATTGTTACCCAACTTAACATACTCGCATATCGAGTAATTGCTGCACTTCCATTTTAATTGTATACCTACAGAGCCAGCGATCGCCCTCGACTTCACTCATGGTATGTAAATCTGCGAATCGACACTACCCAATATTTTTTATCTGTGTACATATTTCGTGTCACCAAAATCTGTATAACTATACACAAGGAACTTACGGACGAATACTAAAACGATTTTTATAAGATTTAAGTAGACTTTCCTGTATCTAAATTTTAACTAGTTACTATTTCATTCTAATAAGTTGTCTGTAATAATGTTTCATTATGTGATACGCTGTAATTATGCTGTGGCACCCTTTACTTATGGTTACATTAAGTCTAACTCCTTTTATTAACTACTATAGATGGATATTTCTGACTCTTTCACGCAAAAATTACTGAACGGATTTTGATGAGACTTTACAGTAATATAGCTTATACATCAGAATAACACATAGGCCACTTTTATCCGGGTACCACACGGGCGAAGCCGTGGGCAGAAGCTTGTTATATTATTATATGTGTGTTCAAGTCTGTGTTGGGTATCCAATTTGATTGAAACCATTGAAACCATTTATTTATTGTAATGTAATACAATAATAATAAAATAAATACAGTTGTATACACAGGGCGACACTATTAAATTTATAAAGCTGTCATTTTCCTAATTATCCTATGAATAAATTCGCAAGTGTAGGTACTTTTAAACATTTGAATAAATCAAATAACCTTATATTTTATGAATTTCCGCTTTTGAACTAGGTATAACGAATTTATACTTTATGACTCCGCATTAGGACTCTGTGTATCATGGGTATTAGGAATTACGAGTACCATTGTATCATAACACAACGTAACATAACACAAAAACGCAGTGGGAATCTTGCGTCTCAGCCGGCTAACTGGGCATTTGTGAAAATAAAAAGGACACTTTTTGCAAAAAATTTAGCATTTAAAAATATTTTATGATCATGTTGTTGGTAAAAATACCTAAATAATTGCTCAAATACATGTATAAAACACCAAAAATTTTGCGTCATGTCATTTAGTTTTTCTCTATAGGTATTTTAAAAATTCAATTTACTTTTGTGTTAGTAGGTACAATACAATGCACCAACAAAAACTTATTTACATCTTCTACTGTTTTTATATTAGCTTAGAAAAATATTAAATGATTAAATGAATACGTGGGGAAGAACCCAGTTTTTTATGGAATTCTCCTATGAAATTGTATGCATGACTTTGATTCTATTAACTCAGACTCAATAACTAGTATTCGATTTAATTATAGGTACCTGCAGATATCTAAAAATATTGTTGTATCTGGTGAATAAATGCATGTATTTTTAGATCATTTTATTATTCTTGGTGTTTTTGTTTTCATCCTGATAAACTTGTCAAATACGGTTTTCTTTTTACTGCGACCGATTCCTATTAGGTACATCTAGGTCTAAGGTCTATTTCGATATTTACTGCGAATGCTTTCTTCTAACCACACTCATTATGTTCGCGAAAAATCATCGGATAAACTTTCCGCGCAGCTTAAATGTGTATTAAAACGTTATTTACTTATGTCATTTTATATTTAAATGCAAAATAAAAATGTAACTATTTCTGTGTTAACGTGGAACGGTTCCGGAAATGCATTAATCTGGCAATTTAGTTTCGAAGACAACTCCTTAGTACAAGTTTTTTATAACGGATGGCATATTATCACTGTCACAGTACCTATATACACACTTCATGCGCTCCATACACTCATTTTGATTGTTGGTAGGGTTTTGATAAAATGAATGAAAAGCTTTATTTGCTTGAATAGAAATAAATAATAAAATGAAATGGCAACCACACCAGCTATGATCAAGAAGTCAAGTTAAGTCATTTTGATTTTGTGCTATTTCAAGTGTCAAATTGCGGCCACCTCCTGCATAAACTTATTAGGAATACTAACGCATCCTCTCTGATAAGCAGGAACGTAGCGTGAACATAGCTTTTTGGAATTCAAAATTATAAGCTAAATAATATTTTACTTTACTTAATACCTATCAAATAGGTACGCTTCGAAATTTTTACCAACGTAGGTGGTATACAATATATCTTTAAATAATCTGCCCTAGAAGTATGACTATTATGTTATAGGTAAAGCTTTGTAAAGTATGAATTTCGATGTATGAATCAAAGTCAGTATCTACCGAATAAAGTTCAACATATCGTGGCTATCAATGAGCTACGACACGTGATGAAAGGCCCATTAGGTTTACCCGTTAGTACCCATTCGATCCCAATTACGTACTGGTATTAGACTGGTCAACTGGCTATGTGTACTCATCAGACCTTGATCGAGAACACGGAATCAGCTGCACAAGGTCAGCATGATGACAATGCGTTCTTTTTATCAAATAATTTGACACACTAGAAGCCAAAACACTATGGCGAGCACGGCATACGAATAGATACAGTAGAAAGGTATTTTAGTATTATAGATCGTATATGTATAATAAAGTTAATTCAAAAATTTACAATCATAAATAAACATGTATGTACGCAGATCTGTGAGGATACTAAGTAGGGGATAGTCAAAGGCAGTTGTAACATTTGTATAATACCCACGTTTTGAATAGTAGAGAGATATTTGCGAAGAATACGTCAGGGTTTCGATTGTTATACAAATCACTTATTTCTATCGATTAATTGTATCTCAATTTAGTCGATTCATTCACCACGACATATATCTTACTAATATTATAAGCGCGAATGTTTGTTACTTTTTCACGCAAAAACTACTGAACGGACTTTGATGTAACTTTACAGTAATATAACTTATACATCAGAATAACACAGCCTACTTTTTATCCGGGTACCACGCGGGCGAAGCCGTGTGCAGAAGTAGTCTGTAATATCTCATAAGTTATCATATATAATGAACCTACGGGAGGGTGGCAGGACATGGCATGTGCCGTGTCGTAAGCATAGCAAGGGTGGATTGGCTCCCAGCTGCTTCTGAGATGTGGATTTTGCAAGGGCTATGCGGGAGGGGCAACGGTGCATGCCTTTGGAAGATCCCGGAGCACCTTGATATGTATCGAGGCGGGCTACCAGTTCTTAGTGAGTCCAAGATTCTTACATAGCCACCTTACTGTCACACCCTCTATGAGAATAGATAAGGGTATTCAATTGCTGATTTCCAGCTTGTCACAAAAAGGACGATTCTACACGAAAATTCACTCCGCGCACTACTTTGAGATTTAAAGTAAATATTCAATGTGAATGTAACTTCATTTACCTTACTTTTCAAATAATATATTTTTTTCCATCTGTCCCGTAGGTCCATTTTAAATATTGGTGTAAGAATTTCTGAAATCGGTTGAGTAGTTTCGGAGATTACCTCCTCCTTACAAACTTACAAACGTGTCCCTTTTATAATATTATTGTACTCGTAGTTCTATTGTGTTACGTTTTCTCATAATAAAAACTGGCATGCGTTGATTTCAACTGAAGCGAGTTTATTGTGAAGCGTAATAGTTACTTTAATGATTATCCAAGTTTACCTATCATTATAAAACCATTAGTTCATGTTAAAATATGCTTCTTCTGCCTTCGTGTTGTAGTCATGTTCGAGACTTTCAAAAACAAATATCTGAAACTACAAAGAAATAAATATAATTTTGAAACACCTATTCAAAGTGTAATGACCTACAAGTATTTATCATAGTTCAATATAAATAAAGCTAGTAAAACATTTAATTTTACTTAGAGAGACAAAGGTTGAACAGTTGCCACTTTTGTTTTACTCAACGAATACAACTGGTGACGACTAAGATTGGCTAGGTTAAATCTCAATGGTAAAACTGAACCACTCATTTTGACAGGTTTAACAATGTCCAAAACTTCTTAAACCTGAATGGGGCACTTTTACTACCCAAACATTTAAAGGGGCATGCTGAACCTGGAAAAATATATGCTTATCGTCTCGATCCCATTGTCATTTTGCTAGTGTAATTAGGGGGCTGGTTAAGGTTTGTTATTGATTTTATTCCAAAAACTATCGTGAACTTGACTATTCATATTGTAAAAACGGGATTTTTCACGTACTGCACTATCGGTGAAGGCACCAATAGTGCAGTACGTGAAAATTCCCGTTTTTACAATTTGTTATTGATCTTTACGATATCAAACCATAACCAGCCTATGAGAGGGGTTTCTTTGAATGATGACGATTTCGAGGTCTATGGTAAAAACCAAAACAGTAGGTTGAAATTTACTGATTGACCTATTTAAATGTACCTTATTTCCATCATCGATTGTAGCGCTTCTAGGTGACTTGTGATGATACATGTTATCTAAGAACTAATTTTAAAATACCGCATTACAATTCGAAAAGCCGTTATAGAGATATTATTTATGTATGATAACTTCGTTGAACTTTCACAAATGTGAACCCCCGTCCTTACTTTGTACCAACATTCGTTCAATCAATCAACCCAGAAAATACTTTTATTAAGTGGGCTTTAAATAGGTATTGTCGATTTTTAATATTAATTTGTCGATTTAAAAAAATCAAAGTAGCTTGTAGACTTTTAACTGTTTATAGACTTTTATTATTATTATTCCTCTTTATTTATTTTTAATCTCAGGCTTATACCTGGAGCCTTTTTGTACAATACAATATATAAAAAACGGTTTTTCGTGGATGGTGAATGATGAAACTATTGGATATATTAGGTGATAATCTGGGCTATTGCAGGAGTAAATGCTTAAGGAATGGTTGCTGGGCTATGTAGGATGAAACGGCACCTGCCAATTCTGACTCAAATTCAAATCAAATCATAGGCAGGTGATGACTTGCCGTCTACTAAACGGGCTCCATAAGTGCCGCCAACGATAGGCAGCGTAGAGGCAACGTTGGTGTGGACGGCTAAAGGGTGTCGAGAGGTGTGCTGCAGTTTCACTAAACGCTACTCCCGGCTTTATGCCTTTAACACTTCCACCCTTGGAGCATAGGTTCCGCTCTTGCGCCTCCACCTCCGACTGGCCGGCTAAGGCAAGCCGAGGGTCAGGGGTCTCCGTCGACCCCAGGGAGTAATGGGGCTCCGCGGTGTCGCCACGCACCGAACGCTCGCCACAAGCGCGCTCTGCGGGATTATTATTATTATTCATTTATTTCAGATTATAAAAATCCATACATTATTAATACTTATACATAAACTTAACACTATACATAACAGGAAAAAAAATTAATCATTAAAAATCATTAAATAAAATGTCACAGCAAATTTAAAATTGGACGAGATAAAATGTTACACAAAATTAATATGACTAAATACATAAAAAAATAAAAAATGAATTATAATTTAATCAGATGGAGCCCATCACTACTTGCATCCACCTGTTCTGAATGGGGCAGTCTGCCCGTGCTATAATCATCTTCAGGATGCCGTTGCCGCTGGCTCGCGTACGCTGGAGAAGGGAAGCTACTTTCTTGCGAATAATCGCATGATAGCCGTCCGTGCGCGCCTCCGCAAACATCCCCGATGCGCTGCAAAAGCGAGGACCGCATCAGCATCCTGAAGATATTGTTGTATTGGACTCGCAGAGAGCTGGCAGCCCGCCGGGTGTGGTTTAACCAGAGGCTGCTCAAGTAGAAGGACTGGCAGTAAGCTTTAAACAAAGTGATTTTCACTTCTCTCGAGCAGCGAGTGAACTTGCGTGCGAGGATGTTACCCCGGACTGCCAGCGCTCTGCGCTCCCTTTCAATATCCTCATCATCTTATAAATTTTCGGTGACAATGTGCCCCAGATTTTTAAAACTTCTAACCACTTGTAGAGCCGCACCATAGAGCATAATTGGCGGAACATGGATTGGTCGAACGCTCCCACTATTAAACACGAGGACTTCACTTTTTTTAGAATTATACCTCAATCCATGTTTAGCCGCATATGCCTCACAGGTCTTTACCAGCTGGCGTATAGAACCCACCGACGATCCCAGCAGCACCATGTCATCCGCGTAACTCAGGTTGTTTACGGCGACTCCATCTACAAAACAACCTGTGTGGGTGCTGCTGAGCTCGCCGATGAGATCATTAACATAGAGGTTGAACAGCAGAGGAGATGTTATCCCGCCTTGCCGCACACCGCACTCCATGCCGTAAGCGTCAGACAACGCACCCGCCCATCTCACCTGGATTCACTGGTAGTTATACCAGTTTTTCAGAATGGAGACGATATCAGCCGGCACACCCATCGCTCCCAGCCTGCACCAAAGCTTATCATACAGAACTGTATCAAAAGCCTTGGACAGGTCATTTTACAATCGGAACCACTATAGTTTTAGTTAGCTCTTCAGGTAAGTACCCATGACACAAACACAGATTGTAAAACATGGCGAGCACACGCGGCAGATGAACACCCGCATATCTCAGATGCTCAATGCTGAGACTGTTATGCCCCAAAGATTTGCCTCGTTGCATAGTTTGAATATTTTTTCTCACTTCTTTGGCTTTAAAACTTGTGGTTCTCTCGTGCATGACAGTCCTAACATCGATCATCCCAGAGGCGGTAGAGTCCGGCGGCAGATTTACATTAAAGTGATCTTTAAAAAGATTAGCGATCATTTTATGGTCACTAACATCATTCACACTCACAGGGAGTGGACTTAGTATTCATTTTGTTAGTTTGTTTCCAAAAATGCTTGAAGTCATTGGCCGTGTGATGAGAGGCAAGAATATCCATTTTGATCTGTTCTTGTCTGTCTTGACACCACTTTAGTTGTTTTTTAAAGGACTTTCTGCTGTCATACATATCGTCATAAACTCTACCGCTCACAGACTTACCAGCTTCAATCCAGACCAAAAATTTCAGCCTGGCCTCTCCGTAAAAGCTGCTACATGCTTGTTCCATCCAACAATATTACCATCTCTCCTCCGCGTTCTCCCTCGCTCATTAGAAGATGTTGCGGCTTATGTTAGGATAGTAAATATCTTAAAGTACATGCTATCCAATATAGTTCTATGTTCTAGGTCATTACAAAGTCCGTCACAACAATAGCTTTAGCTTGATCCGTATTAAAATAACCGCGCCGGAATTTACTTATTTGAAATTATCGTTTGGGTATTTTTTTCGGATTTGCGTGTATACTGTTTTTGACTTCTCTGCCCTATGCTAGAATATTGTGTAGGAGAATAGTAGGGAAATAGTAAAGTACGTGGTATTTTCAAACAGCATGTAACAAAAATTATTTCTTAACATGTACCTAAATGTTTAAGCTTGTGAATGCCATTTCAAATAATTGTTACTGCCTAGAATCCTCGACCTCTCACTTTGCAATAACATGTTATGTAAAGGTCACATAAGGATTTATGTGGTCACAGTTAAGACATAGACGTTGTTAGCTAACTTGAAAATGTTATCCACTTCATACCAGCAACGGTTTCATGTTTTTTAACTCATATTTGGAATATTTAGAGGACGTTACACGATCAGCGTACCGGAATGATACTTTTATACCGTATTTATACAGGAAACTTCAAGTAAGTATATACAAGAAGTACAAATAAAATAGATAAGCCATCCAAAAACCGTTGCAAACCATATATAGATGGCTCAACTAATCCAGATCCTAGTTATCTGAAAATTGAGATTAATAGTGAAGAGTCCCCAATATTGTGGCTGCATTGCCAAGCTGAATGGCAATGGGACGATTAATCTTTAATTTATGATTCAGATTATTATAGTCACCCTTACAAGAAATCAGAATAACGCCCAGAATGACTGGTAGAGAACATTCAAGCATTGTTCTTTTACCTTTTAACATTGCATCCATTGCGCTGTGTATTAAGACTAGCTGTACCACGCCGGCCGTACTCGGCCCCCGACCGACCCATCGCCCGCCGGCCGGCTCATCGCGTCGCGTCGCATCGCTCGCTTATGCTATTACTTATTTTGCCCTGCTCCTAAGGGTTATAGCGTGATGTAAATAGCCTTCTTCATGAATTGGCCTATCGAATGCAAAAACATTTTTTTTTAAATCCGACTGGCAGTTCCAGAGATTACCGCGTTTAAACAAAAAAGCAAAAAAAAAAACATAAGAAACAAAATAACAATCTCTTCAGCTTTATAATTTTAGCAAGTATAAGTATAGATAGATAGTAAAATAGACAGTCTAGGTATAGTGTCAAAATTCTAGACTATTATGAACGTTGCTTTACTTTAGGAACTTACGTGCGTTTTTGAAAACGAATTAATATTTATAGTCCACGCATTACACATATTATAAAAAAAATGTGGGTTGAATGGGGAAGCACTCATAAAGTACACCCTCGACACTTCAAAATCACAAAAAATCCTCTCTATCCAAGGCTTGTTGGGAAGAGATCGGTTTTAAGCGATAAGACCGCCCATTGTACCTTTATGCGTAATATGTTAATGTTTTTTTTGTTTTTTTTAAAGGTGTACCTACAATAAAGTATTTTCATTCATTCATTTATTCGCTCAAATTGAATTACTTTAGTAATTCGATGTCTGGTTCGAGTTTCAAATGTATACAAAAAAATCTATTTCCTGAATGTACTCAATAGCATTGAACCGTTAAATTAAATGTTCAGTCTACGAACCTAGGTATAGGATTATTTTTCATTGACGACCGCTGTGGCGCGGCGGATGAATAGCCGGCTGAGATGCAATAGGTGCGGGTTCGATCCCTGTTCATGTTCTGCAGATATTTGCTCCGGGACAGATTTTGACAGATGTTGTCCACAGTAATCATTCCTGATACCCACAGTACAGGGAATCTTAATATGAGATATGGGGTCTAGACAAATACATCACGCTTACTTTTCCTTTCACGCTAACGCAAATTTGTCAAGGTAAAACTTGGCAGCTGTCACGTGACATTTCCACAGCTAATGTAATTTTCATACCATTTAATCTTTCCGTAGACGTTAACGCCAACAGAAAGTGGTATTTGTCTAGACAACCAGGACTATGTATGTGTAACTGTAATGTGAATAAAAAACCTATACTGATTATTGAATTATGTCAACAATAACTTCGATTATGATTTCATCCAACTTATCAAAAAAAGAAAGGGTCTAGAATACTGCCGTAGTTCATCAGTATACTAAGCAGTGATATTTTTCTTTGTAAGCAATGCTAATTTCTACCAATCTCTACCGAATGATCTATCACTAGTTGATTTTTATCTTTACACGGGTCAGTATGTTTACGAACCAGTCTCCACATCACGTATCGTATCAGTATGTACAACTCATCTACCTAGGCTGTAGTTACTATGCTTTGCTTACCTTGTGTAGAGTTTTAACTTTTCCTTATTGAACGTTTCAAGTCGTCAAGACTGAGGTTAAGAGCATTTTTTACTGACATTGTAGAGGCTTAAAAATCATGCTCGTTTACAAGCATCTTAAGGAACAGATTCTGCCGTGTGATAGAACCATTGCGCCTAGGCAAAGTGATTTCCGCCTGAGTCAACCACGATTACACTAAATACAAAGACAATCATGAGATGATTAGTGCGTCCGGTCTAACGTCATTTATCAATTTACTTCTGCTAGCACAAAATAGCAAAACACGTGAATTTGCCACATGAAATCTTAGATCGTAAAATTTCACTTGAATAATATGTCATATGTTTTGTTTCAGATAATCGGTAAATTAAGACCATGGCTGTTGATAGCAAAACCCAAGAGATTAATAAAATTGTTGATAAAACTCCACACATACCCGATGATGACTTGAATGGAACAAATATGATCAGTAATAGTTTCAAAGAAATTCAAAAAGAGAAGGTAAATAAAAAAAACACGAAAAAAGATGGAGGTGATTGGGATGGATTGGGATTTTTTCAGAGAACCAAGCGAATGTTATCTCTTATAACCGTAGAGCCAATACTGGCATGTTACGTTATGCCTTCGGTACTATCTGCACTAGCAACACAAAACCTCTACCTTGAAAAAGCTTGTCGAGTAAACCTTGGATTTGAGCACCATGTCTGTGATGCCTTGACTCGGAGGGAAACAGCTAATTACACATCGGAAGAAGAAGCTGTACAAACTCTCGTGGCCTCGGTGGCTGGATGGAAAACCGTACTTCAATCTTTCTTACCTTGTGGAATTCTTATATTCCTAGGAGCGTACAGTGATAGAGTTGGACAGAGAAAGTTTTGCATGCTATTACCGATTATCGGAGAGTTCTTGACAAGTATCGGCCTTATCATAAATACGTACTTCTTCTATGAGCTTCCGGTTGAAGTAGCTGCGGTTACAGAAGCAATATTCCCTGCTCTCACGGGCGGATGGTTTACGATGTTCATGGGAGTGTTCAGTTATATTGGAGATGTGACAACAGAAGAGCAAAGGACGTTACGGATAGGTATTGTGAACTTGTTCCATTCCGTTGGAGTGCCAGTGGGAGCAGCTCTGAGCGGCATACTGGTGCGAAAGATTGGATTGTATGGGGTGTTCTCCGTCAGCGCTACCTTGTACATATTGAGCTTTATGTACGCTTATTTCAGGATCAAGGAAGTTAAGAAAGTAGACACGACAATCGTGAGTATCCTTTCTATGATCGACTGCTTTAACCACTAATTAATAACCATGTTTATTTCCAGATCAATGATATCCTACTATCCTACTAATATTATAAACGCAAAAGTTTGTGAGCATGGATGTTCGTTACTCTTTCACGCAAAAACTATTGAACAAATTTTGATGAAACTTTTCAGTGTTATAGCTTATACATCAAAAATAATACATAGGCTACTTTTTATCCGGGTACAAGACGGGCGAAGCCGTGGGCAGAAGCTAGTAATGTCTAAAACTAAACTATCGTGACGTGCCCAGTCAAACTCACGTAGTAGTAGCGATGGCGGTGGCATTAAAATTCACGTGAAATTCGACAACTACTTGAAAACCATTTTCGCAACCTCCACCGTCACTGCGTCAATTTGACCAGAGACCTAACCATGAAGTCTTATAGCGATTCAATTCAGGCAAAGATGTCACTTTCCGCTTTGTGATTGAGGACGCTATGGTATTGTTAAAGCTTTGTCATTCGCAAAGCGGGATTTCATATCTTTGCCTGAAATGAATCGCAATAAGGCTTGATAGTTAGGCCCTTAGTTAACATGGGCAAACAAAAATGACATAAACTAAAAATTCACCTATATTGATATACTAGGCGAGACCGCTCTTACCGATCACTGATCGATAAGACATGGCATGATGACTGATATGTACACACACTGGCTAGTAGTCCAGCCAATATCTCATATAGCTGGAATACATATCCTTCTTCAACAACCACATCATCAGGGCTCATCAGGGATGCGGTTCTTTGTCGCATGATTGATTACTAAATGTACCTACTTGTAATCATGGTCTGATCGTGGCGTTGCTTTTTATCTACAATACATATTTCATTGAAAAATATTGTGATGGTGATGATTCTATTTACATGAATAGACACCTTGAAATAAGTATTAAACGGTTCATTGAACGAAACAAGAGGCTTTGTCAAGTATCATTATAGATAATTGCATCGATAAGGCAGATGAAGTAACGCCTCAATAATTTGTGATTACCTAATTATACCATTTTATGCAATTTGTGAAAACGTTATCTGATAACACAATCAGCATATTCAATAGCTTCTTTGTTCTATATTTAATTAAACTTATGCTAGCAATGTGTTAACATGAAGGTAGGTTGGTAGGTGGAAATAAAGTTTCGTCTTTAGATGCCAAAGATTAAGTTCTCGCCATTTTTGGACAATGCAAGGTAATGAAAAGACCTTTAACGACTAGGAGGAAAATCTCGAGCTCATGCAAATTTAGGTTTGTGACTTTAAGTCATAAAAGCTCATTGAGAATATGCATATTGCATATTGTAGACAATATTCAAAAGATAGACCTTTGTTTATTTGACGACATCTACGGCGCAGTGGGCGAAGGCCCGCCTGAGACGGCTTCGATCTTCGCCGCGGGACAAATGTTTGCATGATTTGTAAATATTTTTCTTTAGTCTGGGTGATTTTTCTATGTACATTATGTATGTATTTAAAAAAGTATATTGTAGTATATCAGTATATTGTAGTAAGTATGTAAGTATATTGTAGTATATCAGTCATGTAGTTCCCATAATACTCGCACAAGCTCTGCTTAGTTTGTGGCTAGATGATGCTGTGTGAAAAATGACCAGCATTATTTATTATTATTTATTTATTTACTTCAACTAATTACGCTAATTACTAATTATTATCTATCTTTTAGTTGAGTTTAACTCTGTGCATTACGGATCCACACAATCTTACATTAGAAATAACTCAATAAGAAATCGACATGCGTTTTACTTCTTCACGAAGCATCCTCAGGACTATATTGACTTGCTATCTAATGAATCAACTTTGTGCAATAACTCTGAAGACGTGTTGCCTCACCGGACACCGAAAAGAAAGTTTTTTTTCTTTTCTGTTGTTTGATTCAACGGACAGAGAAAGTTTAAGCGAAATTAGTTATGCGATAGATATTTCGCTTAATCGCCCATGCCAATAAAGTAACGAATTCTAAATGGCGGCTTACACGAAAATAAAACTGATAAAATATTTTTTTATTAAATTTAATGTAAAAACAAATGCTTACTAACTAATTTAGTTTAAAGCCAATATGTTAAAAACTACCGGGGAAACTTATAACTTAGTATATATAAGTTTCATCAATATCGGTCCAGTAGATACCTACCATCTATTTGATAACTATGCTTGATTTGAGATCAAATTAAAAAAAACCCGTTAATATTACCTACTAGTTATTTAGAAGATTGCTCACATAACTATATACGGGTGAAACACAGATATACATATATGACGTTGAACACTAGTATTGGCAAATCAAGACTGTTTTTTTTTTGGCAGACGCTTGTTTATGAAAGTAGACAATAATATTGTGCAGTAAGTGGAAATGATTAGCGTTACCATTTTGGATTAATTTCTTTATTGGCACGGATTATGCTAAACATTTCTGTCTATGAAATAATAATCTTAGAATGGATTTATTGCACAGTCACACCTGAGTAAATTATCTAGTGATCGAGAATGAAGATGAAAGAAGATTAACAAAACTAGAGGTAGTATACAAGGTGAGCGTGAATGGGATAGTTGGAAGGCCTCGACGAACGTAATCTGACCAAATTGGAGACGTTCCAGAGAAAGGACAAGTCACTAAACTGACGAGCTTGTACGAAGAATGTTATGAGGATGAATGAAGCATAAGAGGAATGCCAGGATCGTAGCAAGTGGAAATCCGTCTTGTCTGGCTACGCCTCTGTGAAACAGGCGTGACTATATGTATTTATGTACGTAGAAAATTACGGAGTGGACCGTTGTATTGTGATTGAAATAGACACTATAAAACATATTGTAGTACCTATTCTTTAGAGTAAAATCACCCGTAGAAGTTCACTGCTGGAAGGTAACAGGCCACCTTCTTCCTTCCTCCACCTACTTCCCGCAACGATGTTATCGGTCTTCACGCAACCTTTATTTCCCCTTTACGTCGGTTCTGTGAGTTATTCTATGGCTCGCGTCTTACCTATACTGAGAGCTAAATCAGTGACTTCAGTATGACTTAAGGCTTATAAATATTTGCAATCTAGGCTTTGATCAGAAGATGGAAAGAGTATGTACAAGCGCTGAGCGATTAAGGTATTATGTGATATATGAAATGTGAATAAGACTGTGATTGACATAATTGCAATCAGAATTACTGGTTGCAATAGTTAAAAGGTTGGAAACGTGATTGCATTGTAAATACCGACATGTAAGATAGAATATCATCCCTTTCATTGTCAACTCTGTAAACAACCTTTTGCGCGTCTTTGTTATTCAAATCAAAAAGAAATAGTCATTCTTCCGTAACATCAATATTTATAAAAAGTCTTCCGCTTGTTAAACCGTTGATTTTTCTTTTTTATCGCAAAAAAATGTTTGCAGCAGCTTTAGCGATGGTTATTCTGACCATGAATTATCATTGGCATCTTCGTTTTTTCAACAGAAATGAGACAGTGAGGATTTTTTACATCAATCTCCTACGCACTCTTTCAAGGTTTGCAGCGGTATCGCGATGCAATGTGATTCTACTTCGTGCGTGATTTTGCGTGTTTTATATAGTGTGGTATCGAATCGCGTCGCGTTACGGCTTTCCAAGAGATATATGTGTGTCAAAGTCAATAGGTTTTTATTCATTGAAATCACAAGGGTCATAAAGAAACGCCAACTTATCAACTTTGTGATTTTTTAAAGTGAATTTTTAATTATCATTTAAAAGCCTGAAATATAACGTAGTATTTTAAAAGATAACGGGTTCAATGACTAGGTAAATTTGTCTGTTCATGCGTGACCGCGTAAAAAGTCCGTTAACTTGACCTAAATTGGTTTCACACTCTACTGCAAGGAAGGGCCTTTAAATCTTTTTAATACTTTCGTTATTTCCCTAGTTCTATTATTTTATAATTTTATGTAAGAATTATGATTTTTTGATGTTGTATTAAATCTTCTTTGGCAGGTTCACATAAATTTTAGGCTTGTAGCATTTAAGGAAAATATTATCTCAAAAAGATATCACTATAACGAGGGCTTTTCATCTTTACATGTAGTAGAGCTCATTTGCGGAAGTACTGCATCAACACCTATTTCTACCACGAAACAATAACTCGCATTGTGGGTTCAGTATTTCGCATTTAAATGGGGTATGGGTCCCGGTGAAATTACAGCCACATGAGACTTTTCACCCATTATGACTCAGGGTTAGTGACCCGCGAGTGATATACCCCCTCATTATTATAAGTTATACATACTTAGTAACTTATATTTTTTCGTACTAGCACAAAGTACAATAAGAATAAGCTTTCCTCATTTATTCCAGAAACCAGCGAAAAATTGCTGCGAGTGGCTCAGAAACTTCTTTGACACTCGCTACGTGAAAGAAACCTTGACAGTCGCATTCAAAAAAGGACCTTACAACAGAAGACTCAGGGTTGTGATGCTCGTTATTGTCTTATGTGTCATCATTGGACCCATATATGGTGAGTGGATCAGATTAACCGAGAAATAAAGTCCACCGAACCGGAAGATGCAGTGTAAGGACGGTAATAATTAGACCGATGACATTGTAAGGACCCGGTTAAACAGACGTGTTGGCGAAAATGGTGACGGTAGCGACAAAAACAAAATGGTTGTCAAGTAGTTGTCAAAGTTCGGTCGCAGAAAATCAGCGTATGGCGGTGCTTTAAGGCCGTTTTTCATGGCTTTCTGTGGGGTAGGCCTATGTTAAGTGTTGGATATCTGGTCGATATTATAATGATTATGAATAATCCTTAGTTTTAATTTCACAATCTTGCAACTTTTATTTAAGAAATTCAACTTAATTGTGGTTTTATGTAGGTATGTGGAAATTTTTTATGCGTGTATGTAGCTATTTTGTTATTGTTTGTTTATTATGTGTTTTGTCTGTCATCAAAAGTTTTTGTTAAGGACCGCAGTGCTTCAACTATACTAAAGTTATACCGTAAGGTTGGACCGTGTTTCAATCCGACAAACTACTGGAGCAGCATTAGACATTTAGACATTTTCTACCAATCATTTGTTTGCATTCAATAATACAGCACAGGGTTCGTGATGCTATATTAAAACACTATTGAGCGAGACTTGAGAAAAATCACCTTTTCTCATCTATCTAGATACAAGCTACGTTGATTATATACTTTATCCTTATTTAAAGGTTATTAAGACACCTGACTATTGAGCGAGACTTAAGAGAATTCACCTTTTTTCATCAAAAAATACTATCCAAATACAAGCTACGTTGATCTACGCCGTATCCTTATTTACAGATTATTTTCTGTGTTGATCGTCTACCATTCACTTCTCGCTCACAAAAGTCTTGCAATATTTTGCAGTGATGTAATGTTAGTCCTTGCACGTTGCGAGCCACCATGTTCGCTTTCTCAGTTTCGCTTTCTACTAAGCTGGTCTTGTCCACCGGGTGATTAGCATATCGATTTATTCCGTAAGAGGTATGTCGTTAGATTGTTATATACATAAATCGTGTTTTTCTAGCGCCGGCGGCGATGGGAATAGCTACTTTAACTATAGTAAAGGCAGGCCCATTATTTGTGGCAAAATAGCAGTGAAGAATCTGATAGTCTGGCACAAAAGTTTACAAATTAATTTTAATTTGAGCCATTGAGCTCAGTTGAGCCATTTAAAGATGGTGGCAAACAATCAATATATAGCTCAACTGATTACTACCAGACATCCCCAAAATGCTGAGTGTATACTAGGCTGAATGACAATGCAAATTATGCATATACGAGTAAGGTTTGGATCACGTGTTCCTTTGAACAGATGCCCTGAAATAATTTTGGATACGCGAAATACACCGGTTCCGACGTTCCCTATGAACTTATTTTATTTAAGGTTTTCGTAGTCAACACGGGACCCTTCTAGTTTTGTCATATCCGTCCGTCTGTCTGTCTGTCCGCGGCTTAGCTCAGAAACTCTTAAAGCTGTAATTTAGCATGGGTATATACATAATTAATCACGCCGCCAAAGTGGTACGGTAAAAATGTTGAAATATTTGTTTTATGTTACCTCTCCTACTTGTAAAGTGGGCTTTTTGTCTTGTCTATCCCATGATGTCGGCTGTCGTTGGATAGGTCGTTCATAGTTAAAGATCTGTGAGGATACCAAGTAGAGGGTAGAGAGACACGTCCTGTTTACCAATACCCCTACGATGTTTATATTTAGTACATGTTCAATTGTTCACGTTTGGCATGTTGCATGTTTATCAAAAAGTTTTTTTATGTGATTTCAGGTGAGATGTCAGTAATGTACCTCTTCACAAGGTTCCGTTTCAACTGGAACGAGGTAGACTTCAGCATGTTTTCCACCTACGCAATGTGCACGTCCTTAGTAGGTAATACATTATTATCGTTTCTATTTCATTGACTTTTAGTAGGTTTTTTAAAAGTAAATTTCATTTTAAAATGTTACGATGTAGCCGAAAGTCGAACCTACCCGTAATGCCACTTTCATTGTTACTAATAACCTCGATGGCGCGATGGCGCGGGGGTTAGTAGTCAGCTGTGGGTTCGATTCCCGCTGCGGGACAAATGTTTGCATGTTCTGCAGACATTTGTCCCGGGTCTGGATGTTGTGGTACCACGGTACTCGTAATTCCTGATACCCACGACACAGGGATTTCTAGTGTGGGGTCATGTATGGGGTGTGGATTATGCATGTGTCTGTTGGGTGAAATAAAAAACTAATAAAAAAAGTATTAATGCTGGACATTTTCACACAGCATCATCTAGCCCCAAACTAAGTAGAGCTTGTATTATAGTAACTACATGACTGACATACTACTTATAGATATTTTTTGTAATACATATATATATTATATATAGAAAACACTCAAACCTGAGACGAATATTTGCAGATCATATAAACATTTCCATTACTAAGTCCAATGTCTGATATTTTATTAGTTCAATACTTATATAATATTAAAAGAAATATACTACCCTATACGACTATTAGTTTTTATATTTCTTTTTGTCTGTTTCAGGAACATTATTCTCTGTGGGTGTGTTCAGTCACCTGCTTAAGTTCGATGATGCGATCATCGGAGTTATATCATGCACGAGCAAGATTCTATCTGGATTTATGTATGCTTTTGCGACGAAAACCTGGCATATATACATAGGTAAGAGCAAACTTATAATACATATAAACATAAATTTGTATGTCTCTTATTCAGGTACTTGTAATTATTCCTTGAATAGTCAACATATATTTTGAGATACCTACTTGTAATATTTCACACTGAGTTCTTTATGCTAATCATATACACTTATATAATTGAATGAATTTACTTTTCACAAGTATTTTCATTAATCCTCAAGAATATTATAACGAAAAACTTTACAAAACTTAATTGTTAATTGCCCCTCTTTTTCTAAGATTGCCTAGAAGAGATTGCTCTTTAAAGCCACTTTGTTGTGTATTATGATTATTATACAAAAAGAGATTTGATACTGTTTTTATAAAACATATTTCTTTGTTTCAGCCCCATTGATTGAAATATTCAACGGAACTTCATTTATCGCTATGAGGTCCATGGTTTCCAAATTGGTAGATAAAGACGAATTGGGTAAGACATAATTATATTGTTTTAACCTATTCCCACTTCTAGGCAAAGATCTTCCCCAAATCTTTCCACATCATGCGGTCATTTGCTTCTTTCCACCAGCCTTCCTGGCAAGCATCAAAGTCGCTACACCAACGCTTTTTATGCCTCCCTTGTCCACGTCATCCATCTGCAGACTCCCATTTTATTAAGCCTTTTGCCCATCTGTACTCGTTCATATGGCTGAAATATTAAACCTAAACATATTCAAGAGTTTAGTTAAAGTTGAACTGTTGCATTTTTATTTATTTATACATGGAATAGGGGTGATTCGAATGGGTCACAAGGTCTTATACCCTTGTTTTTTTAACCATCTGGCATGAATAACGCTGTCTGTATAATAAATATGATGAAGTTTATGTAGTATATGTAGGAAAGCCTCCCACCCGATGTACCGATGAAACCCAAAGGTAGCAGGAAGTTAATGGATAAAAAAGTCATCCAAGATCGTTCCTAATGGCACTCTTTGGGGTAGGCCTGTATCCTACAGGTACAGGCTGTTGAAGATAATTATAATGTAAATGATTTAATAATCAATGGACCAGTCCCAAATGATGATAACGGGTTATAAAAACACTCGTTTTTTACAAGCTTTTATTTAACTTGCAATGTTTGTATGTTAGTTTGTTTGTATTTATATATGTCAAATCTTGTAAGCTGAATTAGAACCACTTCCTCTTATTCTACGGAGTTTAATTTTTACATATTGGTTCAGTTACGATGACAATGCATTTTTATGGTAAGCATGACCTGAATCGATATCCAGGATTAGCTCCAGATAACGGAACTCTTCAACGGTCATCAGCTCAGACACGAAATTTTGTGAAAACATTTTATTATGATAGCTGGTTTTAATTTTAACCATAACATGGTTGCTGCATTCATGGTTAATATCTTTTTTTTGAAAATGTTTTTTTTACTAATTATTTATATACATTAATCATAGCAAAAACGTTGATCAAATCTCACCTGATAAAAAGTGTCGATGTGGTCGAGGATATAGAACGCTTGTCTAGAAGCTATTTATTCATCTTTGACTGAAAGACTCCAAGGTTATATTTATCGGGGAAGACAGCCACTGGCAACGAGTTCCATTCCTCTGCTGTACTGGTGATGAAGGTACACTTGAACCGCTTTGTGCGGAAAGGTTAACTTCTACCATAAACGAGTGATACATTGCCGAGCACCTGGTAGTCCAATTATCAAATGGGGATGTCGGAATCAGGTGGTTATTGAGAATGTATCTTTCCAGGGAAAGTGAACTCGTTCTTTGGAGTAGCCGAGGCGATGATGCCACTTATCTACGCACCGATGTACACTACAGTATATACAACGACAATCAAGACCTTTCCTGGTGCCTTCTTCCTTCTCGGCGGAGGACTCACCATGCCGGCTGTTGCTATATTCCTGTACGTATTGTTGACGACTATACTATTATGTACAGTACTGGTTCGATTAAGGCGAAAACAGACGCCGAACCAAAAATTTCCAACGTAAAAAAATTCTAACGCAAAACATTGAATAAACCTTTTCTTTTTATCCGCATAGGCAGTGTTGTAGGTATACTGTCTTGGAGTTTACAATACCTCGTCTACAATAAATGCGAGAAAAACTCACATTTTTGTGATTTTCTCTCTTAAACAATTACTTTAGAAAATAGAGACGAGGTACTTTATTAAAGTATAATAAGATCTTCTAAATTTATCAATATCGGTTTGGTAATCAGATATTTTTTTCACAAAATATGGAATTTTAGAGATTTTCGATTTTTGGTATTTCATTCGATTGAAAATTTGGTAAAATCACAAGATTCTTGAATGATAAATTGTAACATTATGTTGTCATACGGCGACCAATTTAAACGATTTTGCTAAAAAAAAATACAAAGCATTTTTGGTTTCTGTCCCCAATTTGCGTCGGGGTAGATAGGTACATTTAATACCACAAAGTGAGCTCAGTTAGGTATTTATACATTTTTACTAGCTCACAAATTATTTTTTCAGGTGGCTCTACTTAGCTAACAAGAAACAAAGCAATGATATGGATATCATAAATAAAATAGATGCTAATATGGCTGACAGCAAAGGAATAGAAAACAAAGCTTATGTAGCTGACGACAAAGAAAAGAAGGAGATAAAAAAATCACTAAACCAAAATGAAAAAGGAAGCGAAGAAATGATCAAACAATCACAAATTGAAATGGGTATCACAGAAAGCATTCTGTGCAATAGTAAATTACAACAGTGATATTTTTACAGGTTTAGCCTTTTCCTTAAAAGATGATTAGTAGACTTTGAAAATTTCCATATAAATGATGGAATATAGGTAAGTGGTTTTTGAACTTTTTGTGAAAACTTGCTTTAAGTTAGACTAGACTGTAGCTTAGCTACATTTTTTGTGATTACGATACCTGTGTTATGTTGAAAAGCATCGTTGGATTGTGATATTTATTATTAAATAAGGTTTACCTGTAGTAATAATTAATATATGTATTCTAGAGGCATGCCCCCCTTATATTACACTAGCAAAATGACAATGACTGATTTTGAGTGGCTTAGCAAATTTCAACCTCAATATTTCCATTTTAAAGTTATAACACTTTGGAGGACTATAAAAATAAGTGCCATTGTCTCATTCTCATAGCCATTTTGCTAGTAAAATAAGGGATCTGACAAAGACATTACAACAACCTGCAGTCGTTGGTTGGTGACGTCTCGTTCCTCTTAGAAAAACGGTCAACATTTTGACATTGAATAAATTTAATCACAGGGAACTAATTCATCTGTGTTTAAATCCATTTCCGCTGTATATTAAATAGCTTAAAATTTTATAGATTATGAATAGTCAAGAAGTTTGTATTTCATAGATTGTGTGCGTACTTATTTTTTGAATAAAAACAAATACTTAAAAGTTAAGCGATTATCATTCAAAGAATTCAAAATAATTTTAATTCAAATAATTCCGCTAGCTTTTAAGAACTTTGGCCAGAAATGTAACTAAGTACCTTTATCAGGACTTTTGGTATTTATGGTTCCTGACCATATCGTTGTTAAAGGTCATATTTTACCTCTATCCACTGAGTTCCGGTATATTGGTTTAGAGCGTATGTTGCTTAAGACCATTCTATACGCTATTAGGTAAGACCAAAATACAGCAGTGGAACTCTACAGTTTGTTGTTCATGATGATGATGATGATGATCTACGTTATAATATAATATATATACAAAATTACGTATGTTTTATACATCTAAAGCGTCTATCAAGCATACGGCCCCACCGGTTGGGAGGTGAAGTGGTTACCGTAAGCTATGGACGTTTGCAACACCAGAGACCAGAGTATCACTCACGCGTTGCCAACCCTGACACATAACAGGTGAAAGTCTCATGTATCTGTAATTTTACTGGCACCCATACCCTTCAAATCTTTGTATTTATACAAACATTCTTTCAACGTCAGCCCATCGACTAAGCAGCTATCCTGCATTTGCGGCTTCTGGTTCGTGGCTGACATTTGAGAAATTCCAGCGTGTGTCAGTTCTGCTATTAACCATCTGCTGGCGGGGCTGCTGTATCGGTTTTAAGGTATATATTGAAGAATTAGGTAGATATTTAATAAATAGTGATATAATAAAATCACAATAAGTAATGGGAATTATCTTTAAATCTTTATACATCACAATTGTCGCAGATTTTGGCATTACACAAGGCGAAAAATCTAGCTTCATCTCTCTCTTTCTCTCTTCTATTTCTCTCTCTCTCATCGCTGTGTAGTGACAAACAGCCCTATCACTGTTTGTGATTACACTATCCAGTGGCAATAAAATATAATAAGTAATTAGAGCTATTTATAAAAACGCTTTCTAAAGGCTTACAAAGTAAAAATTTACTAAAAAGTCAAGACTCAAATAAGCTAATAATAAATGAGGAAGTATATACTATACATCTCAATTATTTTAGTAATGTATAACTATTTTACTTATGTTAATCCTTGAGGAATATAAACGTGTTTTTTTAATATAATCTATTACTTATCCAAGTGCATAATCCTATTAATAATGATTAATATGTTTTGGTATATTGAATTGTTCACAAAAAAACGGGATAGGTGGTAAAATTATGATTAGAAATCATTCAATGCACATAACTTCATAAAACTTGTGTGCGTAGACCTTAAAGTCATATGTAACATACAGTACTCCATGGCTTGGTTGAATCTGAAAAAAGTTTGAATTTTGTTATAATGTTTATTAGTATTTTTCAAATATACTATGTATATGTTTATTGCTCTAACAGCTACACTACAAAGCATTATCTACCAGTTATACTGGTTTATAGTAAGTATAATTAAGTAGTAAGATTGCACGGACTGCTTCAAACTATCGATTTATTTTAACTGAGCAGTTAAGATTTTGAGGTTATAGTTCGTGACCTAAAATAACACATAAGCTACTTTTAATCCGAATACCACGAGAGCAAGAAGAATTGGGCACAGGCTAGTGATATATGTGTATTTACCATTCCCGGGCACAGACTGTGTCTTCCCGGGTGAACTTCATCATCCTGACGGTGCCTTCCGATGTAAAGTTTTTCACCAGTACTTTTCCTGCCACCTTCTACGGCATTTCTAGGCACATCGCCATTGCTGCACTTAATCCAACGAATTCTGTGTACGGCCCCCGGGGCAATACAACAGACCTGAATCAAGGGTGTAAAAAAGTTAAATACTTAAGTATTGTTTTTGACAAATTATCTATCTATTGCAGAGCTCCGTAGTGTTTGGCGGTTATTAAAGAAATCTTGAAACTATCCTTGAAGTCATACAAATTGCCAAAAACCGCATTTCAATTGGACGAGCCATTTCGGATATGACTGGACAGACAAATAAATAACCTCATATGGGCTTTTTAAGTTGCGGGACTTGCGGGTAATGAGCAAGTGGCCAAATAACTATGTCAGAGTTTATACTCCATGCCTATAAAGCCACCCAAAAGCAAAAAAGTAATAACGCTCTATGGATGTTATATTTTTTAAAGTAAAGGTAATGAAAAATGCTTGCCTCAAAATCACTGACATTTCTTTCAGCGTAACTTTCATCTGTTTTGCACGCTACAAACGCTAATCTATGATGATAGTTGAGTTTGCCAGGGATGACTTCACACTTAAATCTTACTTTGATGACCCACAAATCAGAGTCGTCAATATCATAACCACCGACGACTGCTCTGGCCACCAGCTCAGACGCTTTTTCAATTGAGGAAGGAACCCATTCAACAAGACCTAAAACAGAAAAATCTAATATTTGTTTTTTCGGGAAGGCTATTCTATTCAGCGAGGTATTTCCAACTTGAACCTAGAACCAAAATATTCGTCTAAGAGTTATCGTGACCTGTTTATTCAGCTTTAGTCGTATTACAAATTATGTATTCTGTGGCTTTGTTGCTCAGTAGTTTTTATAACTGTTCAAGAACAAGATGGCAGCACTGAAAGCACTTGCAAATCTGAAAGCATAAAATATATCTTATATCTTTTATACTAAGAGCAGCTGGGATAATTCCCGTTGTCCCCAGATCTATGACCCCATCTGGATACAATCTAGGTACCTACCTACTGGTAAAAACTAGTAAGTATTTATTGTATAAGAGAAGGATAAATATTTAAAACGAATGTTTATAAACTAAAATATACTGGGATAATACTGGGATAATACTGGGATTGTGAGTGGTGAAGTCTGGTGATTTATTTTTATTTACAAAAAACAAATACTTAGAAAAATAATTACTTACTGTATTTTCAAAAATAATCGGCTATTTTACCCTATAATAAATTGCAATAGAAACATGTGCCAGAGAAAATTCTGATTCAGACTTTGTCCTATCAATAAATTATGATAACATAACTACATCGCTACATTGTATGTATTTTAATATTATGATATCAATGAAATTAATGTGAACTTGGGTCAATAATTGTGATATTTGAACATAAATTAATCGGGACCGTAGCAGAGCGTGGCTAAATCACAATTTGTGGTCGGTATTTGTCAAGACTAAAAATACCATTAGTTATTATTAATTTGGTGACTTACTCTTTTGTTCAGTAGCTAGAGCTGCAGTTTCACTTTGTCCAGGGTTCATAACCGGTAATGCTAATGCCGACTTTCCGGACAGGTGAATAGGGGCTGGTTGTGGCTGATTATTGATGATATTGATTGTAGGATTGACTTGGTTGTCATAAACCACACCTGAAATTAATAAATAAAAATCCAATAGTCGCATACTCGTAGTTTTTTTTTATCCCGCAGCGGGCATTGAACTCACACCTCACACAGCAAAAGCCGCGGGCTCAATACCTGTGGTAGTTGGTCATCATCATCTTCTTGTCCTTATCCCACGTTACGTGGGGTCGGCACAACGTGTTTTCATCTTCCACTCTCCTCTGTCAGCCGTCATCTCAGTACTCACTCCTTTTCTAATCATGTCATTCTTCACACAATCCATCCATCTTTTGTTTGGCCTACCTCTGCTTTTATTTCGATCCACATTCATATTTAAAATTATTCTCGTAATATAACATTCTTCCCTCCTCATGACATACCCATAGCATGCTAACTTATTACTCTTCAACTTTTCCGTGTCGGTGCTAATTTGAAACTTCCCCTGATATACTCATTTCTTATTTTGTCCATTATAGTAACTCCAGACATCCATCTCAACATTCGCATCTCAGCTGCGTGCACTCTACTTTCACCAATCATCCCTTTGGTTGCCCACCACTCCGATCCATGCAATACTACAGGTCTAATGATCGTTTTGTAATTTTTTTCTTTGAGCCTAAGGGGCATTCGTGGATCACATGTAGTTCCTGTAACCTGTCGCCAAAGTCAAAGTCAGAGCAAACTGGCAGGGATACACCATCTAAGGCAATAGGAGTGAAACTGGAGGGACCACCGAAGTCGCAAAACAGATGTTCATTTTTCGTTCTGCTGATCTTCAGTCCGACACTCTTAAATTTTTCCTGTCATTTTACTAGCCTACTCTGTACCTCAAGTGCATTTTCTCCAACAAGAACAATGTCGTTGGCAAACAGCATACACCATGGTGCCTCCTCCTGTATATCCGATGTCATCGCATCTATAACCAGGAGGAACAAATAAGGGCTGAAAGCCGATCCCTGGTGCAAGCCTACAGCCACATTGAACTTGTCAATGACGCCAGCTTCGGACCGGACGTGGGTGTTTGCTCTGCCATACATAGCTGGAATGAGCTGCAAGTATTTTCCACGCACTCCTTTCTCTTTCAAAGCTCACCACAGAACCTCACGGGGAACCCTGTCGTATGCCTTTTCGAGATCAAACGAAAACCAAGTGTAAGTTCTTGTGCGCACGTCTGTACTTCTCGCAAAGTACAGACGATTGGTAAATCTTATCTTATCCCTGTGGTAGTTAATATGTTTGGAATATTGTTAAATCTTGAGATTTGTGCACGAATGGAGTTAAAATATTATAAGTCTTCCAAGTATTTACCATCAACGTCGCGTATTGCAGCGCATTTTATTGATTTGTGGCGATAAAATCATTCTTGAAGATATACAAATCGATGGCAAAATAACATTAGAAATGCCTTGCCTGAGTACAAATTCCTTCTCTTCTTTCTAGATTTCTTCTTGTTTTGAGTTGGTACAGGTTTTGTACTTTCTTCTATATCCGATTCGCTCTCTGATTTCTCAGTTTCTGCCTCCTCAATATCGTCCGCATCCTTTTCCTCCTTTGCATCCACTTTGCAACATCTTTCGCAAAACCTCAGAGCGTTCAACACCATTTCCAAAATAACTGAAACTAAGCAAAGAAACCATAATAACCTATCTATACTCTTATTGAGTACCTACCAGCATGAGACATGGAGGTTAAAAAGGTCACATGATGGAGTAGGGTGGCCAAAGGATCAGCATCATACACTTTGATTAAATAATCCATTATGCTTACATAATCAATTAAAGGTAATTAGGCGTAGTCTGATTTGCCGATTGCCGAAGCCCGTCGCTTCGGCAATTCGAATCCGTTGACAGTGACGATTTTTTTACTAACATTCGGATTTTCAAAATAGCGTTGCCGGGTATTATTACTGCTGGGACGATGCTTGTAGTCCGTCTGGTATGGATAAGTGGACGCGACCTATACAATGCGATCGGCATGTGAAACTTTCATATAACTTTTCACTACCTATTGCTATCAACTGGATAAAATGCCAGAGAACGGCTCCGGTTTTAAATATAAGAGATAACTGGGGCTACGAAACTAAAGTATGAAAATACCGAAAGAAGAAAATGACGCATTTTACCGGTGTGGAAAATGATTTAAGTAGGACACATCCGTCAGATCATTTATTTCTTCCGCATTCGTCAGATTTATTGAACCTTTGACGAAACGATATTCTTCATGATTCCTCATTCGACAGATTTCGCATTTATATGAAGAATGCGTTATTTAAAATAATGGATTACACATTCGAAAGATTCCATTAATCGTGATAGAATAAGATTTGGAATTCGATTTAGAATAAGACTTGGATTTAGATTAGAAAATATATTTTGATTTGGTATCGATTTGAGTTTTAGGATTGGATTGAGTTTTGTTATGCCTAGCACTCAAACTGAAGCACTAACTTCAGTTTGGGTGCTAGGCATCACACAATTGTCTTGGATAAACTGGTCTATTTTGTGTCGTTATTATGCGCCTTCACTATGCTTAGGAATAGTAGCTATTGTCCTCGATGATGGATGAAACGATTCTTGTTTCTTAAAACTTAGTACTTTCCATGATTGGTTGAAGATTTACCAATCTAGCTGGAGTTCCTCTGTCTCGTTATTCATGTTTTCGTTCGAATTGAGGTTTGTTGTCAGTGTCTGGACATGTAGGCTGTAGTAGGCTGAAGCGGTTACCGATTGTATACCATTTCCTCAGCCGCTTAGGAGTTTAAATTATTAACTTAAGCAGAAGCAGGAAATGCAGTACGTTGTTACCCCAAACTGATGGCAACCAGGGCAGGTTGCCATCAGTTTGGGGTTTGCCTGATGTTATTATTATAGGCCCGTTTACGGCATTCCGAAATCAGATGCCCTGGGTGTTTGCAGTAATTGCAAGCTTTGGTATTCTGAACAGAGGGTTCAGAATACCAAATGATGTTTTTTAAGTAAAACTTAAAAAACATCATCATCTCATGGAATCTAGACTAGCTGAAATATTTATTGTGGGTGACTTTTATTTTGTTTTTATTCGAACGAGTAAGCAAAATAACGTGGGCACGTGAGGAACTGATGCTATTAGAGTACCTGCACGATTGAAATTGTAAACTTGGGACTGCATGCGTATCAATTTTTTAAATTTTCTGCAAGTTTTTTTGTGTGTATAAATAATATCTTCGCCAATCATAAACCGATTTTAATGATTTTTTAATGGGTAGGGTATACTTCAAGAGTAGTCTCATAAAAAATTGACAAAAAAAACACACCCAAAAAATGGGTGATGAAATTGTATATTGAACTTTTTAACAATTTCCCGTTATTTGAAGTCGGTTTTTTGAAATTTAATGTTTTATAAATTATTATAAATTCTTAACTATGTAAGTATCGCAAAATAAAGTGAAATTGAGATGTTCTGATTCAATACAACACTGTTATTATCAGTTTAAAAATGAAATTGGTAATTTAAATATATAAAAATTAAATTGGTGCTAATGTTAATATTGTAAAATTCGGAGGATAAATAAAAGGTATAATATATTATCATTGAGACATAATCATTAAATATATATTCTACATAATTTGTATTTGTTTGTCTAATTTTACTTTAAAAACAAGTTTTTTAAAGTAAAATTAATGTTAACTTACTTGTAGCCATCTTGTAGGTTTTGAGGGAGATCTTTTATAAGAGAGTTCAATGATACACTGACTACACTGACACACGCATCGACACATTGTGCATTTGTGTGATAAGCTCAAGACGTAGTCTAAATTAAAATCGACAAATCATCGAATACTGGGGTGCCGTGCCATGGCCAGACTGTGCCTTGTGTAAAGTTGTAAAAGTGGGACGGGGCGAAAAGCGAGAAATGAACAGAGTGCTAAGGATCCAGAGAGCGCGCGAAAAATTCCATAGACCAAGGCATATACCAAGTGGGCAGTGACAGTTTAATGAGGGTAATTTTGTTGTCTAGTTAGCCGTCAAAATGTTACTTCGAAAACCATTCAGGGATTTAGAAAGCCGTCGCACGAATTTCGATAAAATAAGCACAGTGGGTGGAAGGGGTGGGCTCCCCCGTTCCAACGGTACCACTTCCAAAGTTAGGAATTGAATAGTTTGCGAGAAATTAATATTTTAAACATTTTTAGGTTAAGTATTAAAAAATAAAATTTAATTTACTGGAGTTGGAAGCTTGTTTTGTAACGCACATGCTTGGAAATCGTAAAAAGATGATTATTAATAAAGCGCGGGAATAGTGTGTTTTTATTCTTTTTTTTTTACTTTTTTTGATTTGCGCATTTTTACTGGATTCCGATATGATATACATGATTACAATGGACCAACCTTTGAATGGTCCGAAAAGGATTCTATTCAAATTTTAAATTAGTCCGACACTGTTCAGTCCACTAGGGAACATAAAAACACAAGCACGAGCCGAGCGCAGCGTGCCGCGGCAGCGGCCGGCGAGTGCCAGAACCGAAACGATATTTGTGGAAATAAAGGACATAGGCATTTCTCGGAAACTATTAAATTCCTAACTTTGGGAGTGGTAGGTACTGTTGGAATAGGGGAGTCCATCCCTTCTACCCCTTATCCTTTTTGACCCTAAATTCGTGCGACAGCTTTCTAAATCCCAACCACCATTCAATTTTAGGTATGTCAGAGAAGAAGTGTTGTATTTTAGAAAAATCGTGAGAAAGATTTAAAAAACATAAAGTCAAAAACCGCATTTGCTTCAAGTGCTTTTGGGTTTGTGCTTATTTATTGAAGCTTATTGATTAATGTTTGAAATTTTAAATTATTTATTGATAATACAACAAACATAATTATACATGTAGGTACAATGTTCTAAGTAGTTATAATATGTGTAATACTGCATAAATAATCATACTAGCTAGACCATAGTTGGCCACGGATTCGCCCCAGATAAAAAGTAGCTCTTACTTACCGTATGTAACACAATACATGTAACGCATTCATCCACTGTTTTTCTTTTCGGCTTAGGGGACAGGTGGTCATAATGATCCCTCGAAGTAATCTGGTTCCTAGTTAGGGCTTAATTACTATTGTTGCATTTGATGATGATCACAAAGACTGTGATGATTAGGTAATCTTTGCAAGACTTGATTATAAAAACAAGTAATAATTACTTATTAACTACTTTAGCAGACTATTTTTAAACATTGTAGATTTAATAGATAATCGCCTGAGACGCAGAAGGTTGCGGGTTCGATTCCTGTCACGGGACAAATGTTTGTAAGATCTGCAAATATTTGTCTCGGGTCTGGGTATTTTCCTATGTATAATATGTATGTATTTCCAAAAAAAAAAAGGTATTTAAGTAGTATATTAGTCATGTAGTTCCCATAATACAAGCTCTGCTTAGTTTGGGGCTAGATGATGTTGTGTGAAAAATGTCCAGCGTTTATTTATTTATTTATTTAATAGACACTGTAGCAAGTACCTATTGTTACAAGTGTAACAATAATAATGATACTCTTAACCAGTCTGAGATCGACAATCTGAGATAGTGTCTATTAAATCTACAATCTACAATTGAAAATAGTCTTCTAAAGAAGCTTAATTACTTTTTTTTATTAAATAAATATGATTATGATAAATAAGTATTCCCCTGCCCATATTAAACAACTAAATAAACTGGTTCGCTAGTTACATCAATACTAAATGATTTATCCAAAGCTCCTTCAATGTTTGATATATCTTCAATAGTTTAGACACAGTAAGCATTTTCCCTTAGGGGATCATTTTTTACACCTTAAAACAAGTTTATCATACGCATGCTGGACTTCCGCGATACAGGCTAGACCTAGTGCGGAGCTCATTGTCAAACTTGTAACATAAGCACATAATATTTTGTATATAAAGTATTTTGTTGGTACATTTATATTGCTGATGAACATTTTATAACAATCAAATGACAGTTCCTGTTTCAATATTTTTATATTTAAAACTTACACCCCTTACCTTATAAGTTTCTAAAGTGTGTAAACAAGTAACCAATAGGTAAGCACATTATTCGAAACCGTGCAGAGGTTAGTCAGAAGCACGTACAAACATAAAGTAGGATTCAAAATAATAGGATTCAAGCCTATAAAAGTACCACGAAATGTTATGTGAAATAGGCCACCTAATTAGTGTAAAAATTGGTGTGTTAATTGTACAGCAATCTTTGCAAATTGGTGCGCGAGCGCTTGAACGCAAATCTTTAAAAGGGTTGATTGAAACTGAAAATACATAGATGAGTATTACAATATTTTATTCCAGAAGTTATCTTAAAACCAGATCATTTCATTTCCTTCGAGAATGCTTGTTTGCACCAACCTACTTTTAAATAAAGATGACTCTGTACATTATATTTTGTTACTTTTTATGATAGTATTTAGAAAATTCCATCTTATCATACGTATTTACTATCAAAGTTGGTTGATGCAAATGAGATTACAGCTCTCTCTCTCTCTCTCTCTGATAATATAAAAAACCTGTCAACGGGCGGACTACTTCAGATGAGTTGGTAAGGTGGTTTAGACACTAAGTATTTCGGCTATGTCCCGCTAGAACCTGACAGTTGCAGATGAGCATTACATAGGTACCTACCTACTCAGACGTATATAAACTTCACAGTACCAAGTTATGGTATCGGTTGAGACTTTTTATAGTACATAAATAACAATTTTGTATGAGAGAAAGCCCTAGATACGTTAGCCAATAACAAATCTCGGTTATAAATGCATTCCGGGAGGTATGCAAAACCTAGCGTTTGCCGTATTTATAATCAAATATCGTGTTTGGTTAATACTTTATGAAAAAATGTTATTCTTTAATATCACTCCATTTTGTTGGAATCAAGGCCTTGTACCTAGTACATAACACATTATACATAACTTATACATAACACATTATTTCGTATAACTTGTGTGCTACTTCTTTGCCAGCAAACGATATGTACATTCCCTTGTGGCTTGGTTGCACCTGAAACAACGTAAAACATTTTATTTAAAACGAGCTCCAAAATAAATAAATTAATGAATAATATTGGACATTTTCACACATCATTATCTAGCCCCAAACTAAGCAGAGCTTGTATTATGGGAGTGAACTACATGTCTGACATATTACTTATACACTTTTTTTTGTTATTACATACATAATACATCAAAAACACCCAAAATGTGCCAAATAAGTAGGTATAACAAAACATCAACATTAGTCCTGGACTAACACTACTTAGGATTTCTTGTGTCGTGGGTATCAGGAACTTTGGTACTAATATTTTTGGTACCACCATAATAAATACATGACTCTGACATGTCTATAGAGAACACGGTTGGTGGTGTGTCCTCCATTTGTAAAGGGGAAGATCTTCTACTGAGCTGATCCACTTGCTCGAGGTCCTAGGATTAGGTTGCGTTAAAACTCTGCTAGCGCGATCTAGACACTTCGATGGCCATCTGTGTATTGTATGTGTAGCTCTTCGTATATCAGTAGTTCGTTGATTTTCGCTGTGCGTTGATGACTTAGTCCAATTATGTGGCGAAAGATGTCGCTATATCACAAATCTGTAAATCTTCATAAATCATAGTTCATAATTCTTCACGAATCTCCAGACATGGAGTATCATGGATCTGTAGTGTCGAATTGGCACTTTTCACTAAATCCAAAAAAAGTTGATTTGTCTACCATGAAAGGAGCCTACAGATTATTGATTATTATGTTACTGTTAAGTATTTATTATTACTTAGGAATCGCTTTCGCACATCAGTGCAAAGGTCTCCCTTCCTTTCTTTATTCTTTATTTTACACACAGATAATACAGACAAAAAAGCTTACATATAGGATATGTACAAAGGCGAGCTTAACCCTAACAAGAGTTTGTTTCTTACACGCTTCTAGAAGCTTCTAAAGCTATAGATAATGTTATAAGGTTCGAGTCGAACTCATTCCGGGCCTTTCATGTCGTCGCCTAACATTGAATACTTTTAGCATTTTGATTTCCCAACGTTTTTCACTAGATCCTCAAGAACGGCGACGACCAGAGAATTAGTGAGAGATTTACGTCTATGTTCTACTACATTATATTGGGTTAGTTAATTAGTAGCAACGTATTTTGTCAATGACTTAATGAAGCCACCCTAATGTTATCAATTTTTTTTATCTACTAGGGGTTTGAGTGTTTTTTATGTATATTTTATCTATTAAAAACGATTTCGTGCGCTGTGAAAAATGCCCAGATTCCTCTTTATTTACTTAAAATCTTAGGTTTATGGCTGGAACTTTTACAGGCATTAGTGGAGCCGAAGTTAACTTTTTTTACAATACTGACTGATAAAACTAGGTAATGGAAATATGAATATAAACTGGGCTATAGCAGGAGTATATGCTTATGCTTTGTAGGATGAAACGATATCTGCCAATTCTTACTTAAAGAAAAATATTTTTTTTTGAAAAATCAAATCATAGACAGGTGATGTCTTTCCGTCCACTAAACGCCATAAGTGCTTAGTAAATATTAGGTAGCGTAGTGGCAACGTTGGTGTAAACGGCTAAAGGGTATCTAGAGGTGTACTGCAGTTTGACTAAACGCATTATTATTATATATGAATCTCTTCATAGGGTTTTCGATTTTGTATTTATGGTGGATGGATTAGTCGTCGTATTTTCGATATATAACCACCGGAAAAGCCTTGCGACTACGTGTAAAAAATCTTATTGTACCTTGCCCGGTGTCAAAGATCCTTGTTCCCTGGCCCTTCCGACGTAAAGGGGTTCTCCCGATGATGTGTTGCCAGCTACGATAGCATTCGCTGGTATCACGCCGTCTCTACTCTCCAGCCAGCGGATTTTGTCGGGGCGGGCGCAGCAAACCTGGAATTTTTAAAGATCATGTCAGTGTATCTATGCTGCAAGAGAAACCGATACCTTAAAATGATCAAGGTCACGCACTGTCAGATGTTAAAGTAGCAATAGATAGTAGAACAGCTACAGAATAAAGGGTCTCAAAATGGCCACAAGCTGAAAGACGTTGTATACAGCTATACAACGTTAAGTATCGACGTAAGGTTTGTTAGCATCCTAAAGTGTGGCAATCTATGTTAACTATTTACTATGGGAACAGTTGACTAATTCTGAAACTGAGGTCTGCACTGACGTCCCGCAATGGGGTATATTGTGCATTTTCCCCCTTCTAACCTGACCCCAACCAGCCCAACACCTTGAAGTAGCGGAGAAGGACTCTGGGTTGCTGACAGCAGTGTTCCAGTATTCCTGACCTCCTTTCAGTTAATGATGGAAAGTATCAGCCCTAATATTATGTCTAACGCTGCTGATGGAGTAGACTGATGAGCGAACATGCCATTCTTTGAATCTGCTGCAGTCTATTTACTGTCGTAATTAATTCTTGGCTACCATACCACGGCGCCATTATGTTAGCACTGGTCAAACCATGACAGTGTACATCCATAAGCAGAGTTTGGGTTTAGGCCCCAGTCCTTGCTAACCGCACGGGTGTACTGCCATTCAATCTGCCTAGCGACGTTTTCATTCTCTCCCCAAGAAACGTACACACTGTTTAACTAAACAAATGTTTAAAAAATGACAATAAATAAATAACTAGAAGCTCAATATCAATACTATGGCGTATTTTTAACTAATAAATGTCGAATGAACCAAGTTTGATGAAGTACTTGGATCTGGTTTATGTCAGAATACATTGCAGGCACATTTTATGAGGTATCACATTAGCGAATGCAGGGATGAATCTCGTGTTGAATGCAAACTGACCTCAATCTGCCTAGCAACGTTTTCTTTCCCTCCCCAAGGGACGTACGCTGCCTGATGCTTGATGGCGAGCTTCCCGGGAATCAAGTCACCCTCGTGCCTTGCCCGGATGACCCAGAGGGGGCTACCGTCGTGGCCCTCGAATCCTCCGACCACTGCTCGGTCGCTCAAACCGACGGCCTGCTGCGGTGTCGTTGGGATCCATTCAATTTCTGCGGAAAGGAATTAATATACAAATGATTGAAAGGGAGAATAAAGCATTGAGATTTATGTTTAACCGGTATTTAGCTAAATCCATCGTTTCAGGAGGTATATTAAATGCACCAACAAAATGCTTATTGCAATTGTGCGACCAGTAGTTTAGGCCTATGTAAAGTCCATCAACAAAAAAATATTTTGATTATATATTTTGCAACCGTTTTACGGCCGACGAACTTGGTCGCGGACGGTGCTCATGAGGAAATACCTTTAAATGGTCAACGAAACGTCAGCAAGAGAATAGAAAAGAACTTACGTGGTATAAGTAGTCGTAATATCCTAAAATGATACTAAACCACGATAATGTCAATGCCATGATAATAAGAGACTGTAAGACAACTTTGGCGACGATTGCAACTTCGACAAGTGGTTAAAATTGAGAACCCTTATTGGAAAAATACTCACGGGCATGCGCAGGCTGTGGTGTTACTGCTGGGTAGCCAGGATATGAATAGGAAGGCGCCGTGGGTGTTGGTACTATAGCCGGTTGATTTGCTGGAAACGGGTAGGAGAATCCGGGCTGTGGCGGGTACCCCTGGCTTGGTGCGTATTGACCGGGCGGCGCGTATTGCTGTCCTGGAGGCGGGTATTGCTGACCAGGAGGCGCGTATTGCTGGCCGGGTGGTGCATATTGCTGTCCTGGAGCAGGATATTGGCTAGGAGGTGCAGCATATTGCTGACCTGGGGCCGAAATACTTTGCCAATTCTGCGGTGGTTGGTTTGGATCTGAAATCATACATTCGATTTATTACTATCAGTGTTCCTATGAGCCTTCATTCGATAACGTTAGTTTGAAACATCTTCCTCCTGAAGTATTCACGTTTATTTTTGGACTTTCAATAGGTAGGTGGAATAATAATCGGGAAGGCCACTGCTCTGTTTGCAGTATGATAATCATTTGAAATTTTTAGCACACTTTATGGCCTAAAGAATAAAAGATAACAATCTAATAATAACTACAGTTTATGCGTGACATACCTAAACTGTAGATTTTTAAGCCTTTAATTACTTATATACATATATAACATGAAAACATTATAGGTATATAAGTGCAATGTCTAAATAATAAGATGACAAATTTTATGAATTAGGCTTGAGTATACTAGAACTAACTAAGGTTAATAACTTCGTTATGATTTCATGATAATGATTTCGTAATCGGAAGTTTAACATTTGACCAAAGGTTAAACATGAAGTTTAATGTGTTAAGACTACCGTGCACACAAAATTTATTTATACAATATTTACATAGGTATGTTTACATGTAAATGGTTAATTAGTATTTGGTGCACACGGGCCTAAATCTCTCATGATGCCACGTAAAAGTTAAAAAAAAATATGGATAGGTACCTAACCTTACCTATTGCAAAAAATGAATGCAATATCATTCATGGTAAGGTGATACCTACCTAAGTATCTAACTATTATAGTTTAAGCACCTATGGCATAAACGGAACCGGTAATTTTGTTGTTAGCCGGTTTTGTTATCATACACACAGCAAATGTACAGGAATTCACTAAAAATAATCAATTGTTATAATATTACTCAAAAGTATCTGCAAATACAAGAATAAATATGTTTAAAATACTCACATCCCGACATATTCACCGAAGAAATACAATTCCTTGAAGACAATGCGCGACAACGTCGCGTATCTGATAGCCGACCGGACCAACAACTGTATTTGTTTCTCGAATATACAGCATAGCTCCCTGTGCTAGAGGGAGAGGTGGAATCGAAGCGATGCGGGACGTTTGTGCAAAGCTGAGCGAGATGCAATCAAGAAGTGAAATCGTGTTGTGTTTGCCCGCAGAGAGGCATCACTGGGAGTACTAGGCCGTGACGTATCTTTCACCACAGAATATAATTTTGTTGCAGTCGTTTTTGTATTACTAAATTTCGATAAATGTCTGCGTTATTATTATGGACATCACAAATAAAATTTTAATTATAAAATTAAAACTTAAGATTATACAGTTTCCGACTTTCGGTAACACATTTCGTAGATCATCCACGGTAACATGGCTTTATTTAGGAGTAAGTAGGTATGTACACCGACTACGATAATTAGGTAAGTAGTATGTAGGGACCTTTTTCATAAATTTTCATTTCAAACGATGGCTATTTTCTCATTTTAAACGTAACATGATTGTCATTCAGGTGACGTTATAGTAGGTAGGTACCTACCTAAATGCGCGGAAGAATAATTCTCATTCATCCACGTATTAGTTATGTGTCCCAATCAAAATCGTTTGCATCGTAAGGGATTTCATGTTTCATAGATAAGGGTTTTTACTGATATTCCCGTATCCATGAAATTCAGGACCAAGCAATGGGCTCTACCTACTCGTGTTATTACTAAATAGCGTTCTATCATATCTGCCTGTCTAAGCAAAATTAATGAGCACACAAACATAATAAAATCCACGCCTAGAAAATGTCTCAAAAATGGCTAAGAGTTGTTTTGAGAATCACCACGATTACCTCTACATTTAAAATAGGTAAACATTGGAGATAATATACGCAGGTAAGTACCTACATAAGCAGATTTATGTTAGCCCCTGTCTATGGCTTCACTCTGCTCGGATAAAAGTATTCTAGGTATACAAATTTCATCCTCATCGGTTTAGCCGATTATTAGCAACAAACATCCAAACTTTTGCTATAACTACCTACTTAAATGGGATAAATTCATTAGTTAAACACCTAATTGCCTACCTGACGAGCCTTTTTGTGTGGCTATGAGCATATACACATTTAAAACTAGCCCTTCCTAAAGCCTTTTATTTTTAAGTAAGATAAATTGTACCTACCTCCAAATTAATTGTATCTAGTAAGAACCAACCCTCTTTTTGTTAGTTCATCTAGGTATAAAAATTAAAATTACATTAGGTATGACTTGTCTATGGATCACACAGGTCACATTTGTTTCGTGGTGACTCACATTTCATTTATTGTTTTCACAAACAATCACAAATTACTAAAGGAAGATTGTAATATTTTAATATACCTAGCATTAGGTAGGTAACATTAACTTATCTCGTTACCTATTTAAGCTAGATGTTGATGTTGACTTTGTGTAAGTAGTAGGTACCTACCTACGTATAAGTACCTATGATTTGAGAACTTGTTAAAAATAGGTCGTCGTCCATGAAGAAATCGTAAAAATTGTGAATTTTCACTTTTCTAAATGGATACTCAATTATTTTACCTACCTCAATTATTTTTATCCTTGTGGCCTAAAAATAATTTTACATGATAATAGTATTATAATTATAATAATGTGTATTATAATATCTATGATAATGTGAACAATGCTCTCCTAATGCTGTTCCTGCCATCTAGTGGCGGCTAGTTGAACTTACCATTACCATTACAAAAGCAATCAGAAACAGAACCTTTCCAACAACTTGACGCTTCTTATTCGCATTAGCTGCAGCATTTAGTTCATCGTTTTTCCTCTAGATGGCATTTCCTCAAGAAATGTAAACAACGCAGTAAACTGAAGAAACTTATGACATGGAAAATCCTTTCTATTGCAAATAAATACTTTAATTAGGCACACCACCCTATTTACATTATTTTTTAATAAGATGACGTAATATTCATAAAATACTACATACAATAAGCAATTCGAGTATGTAAGTATAATTATTATGCATAAAAGTAAAAATAATACTTACAAATAAAATAATAAAAATAGTTATCATGCCACATTTTCAGCAAAACTACGATTCATCTCATCCGCCATTGATAGGATAATCAATCTCCTGAAAAAAAATGTAGAATATCAAAGATAACAAAGCTATGGTGACTTGTAAAAAAAAATAGGTACGCACAAATCACTTACATTGGAACATAATACCAATGGCCCACATTATTGTTAGTATTAAAATGATAATTAATAGTACTCCTGATAGTAAACAGAGGATCATGTTTAATAGGCTACATATGCAACTGAAAAAAAAAATTACGTGTCTATGTTGGGTTTATCTAAAGCTCCTACTTAGATACCTAGGCGGCTGTATGAAAACATACAGAATGACTATTCACGCAAATCTACATATCAAGCTTAAATCGGGTAGAAGCAATCATAGGTTGCCCATGCAAATCTATAATCTACGATTATACTAGCTTTTGCTCACGGCTTCGCCCGCGTGGTACCCGGATAAAAAGTAGCCTATGTGTTATTCTGGTGTATAAGCTATATTACTGTAAAGTTTCAACAAAATCCGTTCAGTACTTTTTGTGTGAAAGAGTAACAAACATCCATCCTCAAAAACTTTTATAAGGATATAAGGCCGAAGAGTTTGTTTGTTTGAACGCACTAAAATCTAGAACTAACAGTTGGATTTAAAAAATATTTTATTATTTTTTAGCTTAATTCTTGACGAAGGTTATAAGCTGTTTAACAACACGCTACGGAAAGAACGCTAAACAAAAACCAAGTACTTAATAGCGCGGACGAGCGATGCGACGCTGTCTGGAACTCTTGTCCACAAATCCCCTTAGCTTTCCCTTTGAGTACAGGAAAGGGATTTCTGGACAAAAAGTCCAGAAATTCCCTATGCAGGGGATTTGAGGACTAAAACTCGGGGCCTAGGGCGGCCGGGGCAAAGCCAGTACTATCATAACTACGTTCAAATATTTCTGTCTGTATAATGCGGTAGGTAGGTATAATTGACTGATGTATTTATTATTTATAATACATTTTATAATATTCCAAAAAAATAAATAAAGCGGGGATTGATCCCGGAACTTCGGTAGAGCTCGTTAACCGTCGGACTACTGGGTCCGGTGCCACCCTGGTTAAAATGGGTCATTTCCACCACATCCAAAAAGATTCCCACTCACATCCAACAGCATTTTTTAAATTTAAAAAATATTCCCACTCACATCCACGAAATATTTTAGTACAGTCAATATAAGCAAGGCTTTTGGGTTTTATTTATTTGTAGCATGACGACGATGTTCAATCTTTAAGTTGCGAGTCTAAAATAATGCTTGGCTCTATATGGCTCTTGAATGCCATTATAAGTAAGTACATTTGAATTTGAATCATACCTTCTTTAAAGATTTATCTTTTACCTTAATAGAAAAATAGCAAGAAATTCGACAAGCTTACAAGCGAAACAGCCTTTTTTTATCCAATCAGGGAGCAACTTAACCGACTCTCTACCTCTCTCTTTTTATTGCATTGAAACAAAAATGCAGCTTTTTATTAATAAATTCGGCCAGTTAATCTTGATCAATTGTGACGCTAAGTGCCATTTGTTGTGTGTTGTGTTACACGACCAAGCAGGAGACAAAACTATCATAAGATTTTCGTGCTGACTCTACATCAACTTATGCATGGATGTGAGTGGGAACTTATGTATGAACGAAAATATTTTTTAAAATTGTTATTAAAATGCTCGTGGATGTGGTTGGGAACCAATGTATGAAAGTTTTCTTTTCCGAAAACAATGGGCTTGGATGTGGTGGGAAGTAGCCGTTAAAATACTTGGAATGTTTTGGCTGGAAGCATCGACTTAAAAACCAAATAACTATTGTTTAACCTTTGTCTGTCTGTTCTTTTGGGTCTGGGTGTTGTGGTACCACGGTACTCGTAGTCCCTGATGCTCACGACACAGGTAGGTAATCCTTGTGTGGGGTCAGGATTAGGTATGTGTGGGTTGGTTGTTTATTTATTATTATTATTATTTCTACTAGCTTCTGCCCATGGCTTTGCCCGTGTTGTATACGGATAAAAAGTAGCCTATGTGTTATTCTGATGTAGAAGCTATATTACTGTAAAGTTTCATCAAAATCCGTTCAGTAGTTTTTACGTGAAAGGGTAACAAACATCCATCCTTACAAACTTTCACGTTTATAATAGTAATAGGATTATTATTATTTATATATATAATATCCTATCCTTTCCTACTAATCACAGGGGTACTACACGGTCAAAGCCGTGGGCAGAAGCTAGGAAATAATATGGTCCTATCCTTATTTATGTGTTTCAGTTCTTATGACTTGCGGGCTACCCACATAATATAGAATATATTTTTGTTCTAACTTGATTTAATGTTTTAGCGTGACAGGTGAGTAACCAGCTGAGATGCAAGATGTGCGGGTTTGATTCCCTCTGCGGGATATTATTTACAAGCTCTGCTTATATTTCCAATAAGTAGCGGCAAATAAATGATTTATCGATCTTTTTTTCCGGGTTTTGTGGTATGGGACCACGTAGTTCCTGATACCAACAAAAGGGAATCTTATGATAGGGTCAGGATTATAATGTAACTGTAGAAGGGTGTTTATCCATTTATTATACTTCGTAATATAAACATAAAAAGGAATGAATGTAGGCTTACCACATATTGATGGATTTTCTTTTAACAGTTACAAAATTTATAAACTGATAAAATAGCTCGTTTGTTGGCTGAATAGTGTTATCGGTCACCTTCGCTTACAAAGGACGGAATTGGGTTTATGAAGTTATCTAATGGATGTTTTTCTTTGAGAAAACTATGAACAATGAGAAGCAAAGTTTTTTGTGAAGAGGCAGTGACACAAAGAGTAGAAAGATCAAACATTTTTAATCTGTGGAGTAGAATGGCTACAGTGGCATTCAGGTCGTATTGAAGTAAATATACTTCAAACCCATAAATAGTTTAATTATTTAAAAAGAGGCAATATCATATTTACCTATTACGAAATAAGTTTTATGTTAATCTAGCATGTTTTTCCGTGAAAGATGAAACAATATTTCGCGAACCATTATCAATTTGTATCTATCGCAATTTACCAACAAAATGATTATATAGTTTAAGAAAAATCTAAATATATCAACAAAATATTGAAAGCGCAACTTTCAGTACAGTTGATAGATAGAAGTTATCGCAGATTATGAAGAAATAGGAAAAAATAGGGAGAAGGTGAACTTAAGGCTATAAGATGCTCACTTAATCCTCTTTACTGGTCTGTTCACCATCGTCAGTAACTTTTAATTTTCAAGGTCATCCTACCGAAACCAGGTCAGATTTCTAAACTAACGTGACCAAGAAAGAACTGGAGCCACAAAGAAGAAGGAGAAGGCAGAAAAATAAAAGAGGTAATGAAAAGTTAAAGCTTTATAGATGTGCTTAAAGTTGCCGTTATAAAGCTACTAAAGCTTTGAAGAAAGACATTTGCACATTTTTGTACTTCTCCAAGAGATTTTTACTCATAAAATGTCGAAATATATAAGAAACAGTTAAAAAAGATTAATTGCTACGACCCTTATCATTATAATGATTGTGATTATTTTCAAGAATGTTTCATAATAAATACCTTGCATCGTGGATTGGTGCTACATACCAAAAACAAGTAGAGTGAAACTTTATAAAAAATGGAACTAAGCCGATTAATTATGTATTACTTGACTCTTTACTCGTATTAATTTTCCAAATTAAAACGAGTAAAGTTTTGTTGAAGGTGTTTCAAAGAGTCGCGCGGTTGATTTTGACGCCTGCTCCTCGTCTTAACCTGAAAAGGAGAAAAGCAATAACTAAATAATTAATTCTACACAGAATTTTTTAGCATTCTATTATTTTTCGCTGTGTAGGTTGTGTTATTGTAACTTTGGGTTCAAAAGGGGCACTTAAAAACTCGTAATGTTAATAAAGACTTTTCTGATTATGAAGGTTAAAATTATGAGGGTAGTTGAGGCAACTGCCATCGTTTTACGATGGTCTCCTTAGCCTCCACTCCGTGACCATGGCTTATGAAACCCAAATGTCAAAAATTATAAAAAATGTAATACGGTAAAGATCCACTATAAAACAAAGATGCCCGCGAAAATTTGAACAATGGTATGGAACCGTCACCTGTAATTTTCCTAGTTGGATAATTAAGTGTCATAAAATGGTGATGTAGATCTTAAATTTTGAACAACCTAGTTTCCTTGTAGGTTCCTACTCACTACTACGTGATTACTCACGTGAGTAATGTGCCTAGTTAACAATTTTTGACCAACATTATTATTGAAATCGGTTACTATATAACAAGAGATTACACTGAACAAAAATTTTAATATTGATTGTAATGCAATTTTCTTTTGATAACTTTATTGATTAGATTGCTTTGTATTGTTTTGTAAAAACTTTTCATGAATTTTTAAGGAAATTAATCTACTATTTAAATTTATGATTTTATAATGAAATTATAAAACGTTCGAATCCATTTTACGCTTTTAGAAGTCATCGCTATGACTTTGATGTTTTTTGCTAATACCATCAATTACATTCCAAATTTGTATGCACATAAATAAGAAGGAACAGACCATAGGACCATAGATTCATTCTCATAGGGCTTTAATAGGTCTACTTGTTTTGTAAATATTTCTCAGGCTTGCGCGGGTGATTGCGTAAATTCGCATAATTACCTAAAATAAACCTTGTAATTCTGTAAAAGAACAGAATTAGTAATAAACTTACTAAATATGACTCCCACTCCCCACAATATGAGCAATACTACTGCAATGATGAATAATATAGAGATAGCCAAACTAATAAGTTTGCATAGAAGATTGCAGACACACCCACAGCTGAAACAAAATATTATTGAATCAATTTCACAATTATGTATCACGAAGGTTTTCACAGAAATTTTGAAAACTAAAACTTGAATGAACTCGAATTTCAGAGTAGCAAGTAGTACACAAATACACTCTTTTATGGTTCTGACACTATTCATTCACTCTCATAAAATTCGCCATAAATGCTAGTCAGTTTAAAGCCTACTCCTTTTCTTTCACAAAATACCAGGCTCATTCCAAAGGTAATGGTCACTGGTTATCAGATCATATTTGGGCTAGTTATCCAAAAAATAACTAGCGATTTAGGCGTTGCTTGCGCCAAGAAGAATCTACACACTTCTTCGACTTAAACTCGTAAGTGGGTACACTGTTTACTGGGTTTTATCACCCAGCCCACTGTTCATTTCACAACACGAAGTTATGTTTTTATCACTATCAGCCTGAAGAGATCCTTTGCTAGATAAAAGTCCCAAAGAGTGCCATGTAACGGTCTTGAGCCGCCTCCATCTACCGAATGTCATCAGTCCATTCGTGTAAAGTTACGGTCCATTCGTGTAATGGACCGACTGCGCTGTTGGATTCTTACGTTGTATGATGTAAGTTTTGTATGGCACTAAGCTATGAAATGTATTGATTTTCTTACCACATTTTGGAGTAATTAATTTACACAAATCGTAAACAAACACGAGTCTTCGACTGAAACTAGTTCGGTACTGAGTCAGTGCGGCGGTTGTGACAATTTAAAACTAAAAACACTATCATTTCTTATCTATATCTTATCTTCGATCGATACAGTTTTGGCGTCGAGTTCCGTTTTGCATTCATAATGATGAAGTAAGTTATTGTACTTTGAAAAAAAAAAAACTTTCGAAGGGAATGCAGAACCAGAAAATATTGATTAAAAAACATCAGTTAGCTTATAGGATAACACATTCTATTTGCATTGATAAAGATTCTATTGAAATAGATAAGTTATCTACATTATTAAAGACTTACAAAATAATAATGTATATTTGGTATACATGTAGAAGGACAAAAACATATCAGCCTACTAAATTATTCTATTCTAGTGCGGCAAGTATTCTATCATAGCTATCTCAGGTCTCTCGAGGTTTCTGTAATAAAGAAAGTTTTGTATATTTTTTTAACTTTTTCCATTAGAGCGGATTCCCCGGAGTGAAGCGGCGCGGTCGGTCGCGTGAGAATGAGCAATTTCCTCCTCCCGCCACGATTTCGATCTGACTTCCTGTCTGGGCAGCGATTTTAAAATTTATAGAATCGCTTTACATGGAATTGAATATTAGAACAACAAGTTATGGGTGTCCCGGAACATCTGTCGTCGCTATAGTTTAGTATATTGAAAAGATTGGTTAGCTAGTACGCGGAGCTGGTAATTTAATTACATATCTGAAAAAGGTTGAATAAGAAAAATAAGTTTCGAAAAGCTTCAACGCTCAAACTAGAGTAGGTAGTAATTTTATACATGTTTTAAGCATGTCTCAAAAAAGTGGAGTTTTATGGTTGAAATAATACTTTGTGATTAAATTTGAAGTCCATGGTTAATATTAAACTACTTTATCTTTTTAGGTGATACTTCGCGATCATTCTAAAGTCTACAAACCGGGTGATTGTGAATCGGCGCCATGGTTCTCTATTGCCGAACAATGGGCTGTTGGAATAACGAACTCAATTGTGTTAAGTCTTGCACTGAACGTTTTCCAGTTTTTTACCTTTCCTTTCGATCTCTAATCACGGGGCAGAAACCTAAAATACGGTTGACAAAAAAAATATAACAACATCGGTAAAAACAGAATTATGTTATTTATTCATCAATAGACCATGAATCAATTTTACCAATTTGTTTGTTAACGGTATTGCGTATATAGAAAGTAAGCTTTATTCAATTATTTTGCAATGCCTAGATATAAAGTGTATGTGTTAGTATGTGCTATTCTAAGTCACAAAGAATATGTTCTAAATTTCATCCAAATCTGTCCAGTCGTTAGGGAGATTATTAGCGACAAACACCCAAACTTCTTAACTACCAAACTCCCAATCTTTGAAATTTATAATACAGTAGGATTTGTTGATTACTTTTTGATGTGCTTAAGCACTTGTCTGCGCCTTATTTCTTTTCAATCGGAATCAATGGAAAATGGAAAATCTTGTGACCTATTTGTTCTGAGTAAGCTCTTTGTTTAATTTTATTTATATCCATGAAAACAGTAATACAGAAAGGGGTTTAAATACCTACGGCGAATAAAGAGTTTCAGAGTTTCAAGAAACTTTGAATTTCATCGCGAATTTGAAATGAAGAAAGACTTTAGCGAGCCACAAGTTGGATCGAGAAAGTTGAAACTTGCCGAGATCGAACATCGTCTGATTGCACTGGTACTGGAAAATTTTCAGCAAATACGTATTATGTATAAAGTAAAAAATACTCAAGTATTTTGTGCTAATATTTGTTCCAAGTTTCAAAGTATTCTTCTATAGATTTAATTGAACAGAAAATGCACTATTGATTTATTTGTTCTAAATAATCTGCTGCTTTTAGTATCAAGGCCAGAACTATTTATTAGGGTCAATTTTACAAATCAATGATTACATCCACGGCGTTTTCCGAACAGTGGATCCATTGATAATGATGTACGTTTATTATCGTTTAGGGCTAGTGTTCTGTAAACTAAAATTACTTGTAATCCTATGAGATTTTCGTTCTTGAGATGATTATCTATGAGGCAGAACTTCTACGAATAATTGCTACTATTTGAATGCTACCTACTTTGCCGTATGTAGGTCTTTGAAATTAGCACTAAACTTGTCAGTTATATTTTCCTGTATGCAAACAAGAAGTTCATTGAATATAGAGTGAAGTTACTTTATTTAAATACTACTATAAAAAACTTTTCACTATACATTTTCTATAAATCTTTTATTACAATAAATTTAAAATATAGCAAGAAAGTAAAAACTACTAGGTAATCTAGATGTAGGGGCAAAGTTTACGGTCTCTAGCAAAAACGTTTAACATGCCCATATTACGTGTATAAAACATACTAAATGGGCGTGACTTAATCTTCCCTTAAAGTGGTATTTTTACAAATCTGAGTACAGGGTTAAGATCTGAGACACCTTCAGATAATATGTTTGTATGTACTATAAATAGTTTTTATTACATATGTAATTATGTGTATACTATACACACATAATTATTTTTGGCTTGTCATGCATTTTACCAGCTCGTATGAAAATAACGGCTCCAGTATATCCTACTTCCTACTATCCTTCTAATATTAAAACGCGAAAGTTTGTAAGGATGGATGTTTGTTACTCTTTCACGCAAAAACTACTGAATGGATTTTAATGCAACTTTACAGCTTTTACATCAGAATAACATATAGGCTACTTTTTATCCGGATACCACGCGGGCGAAGCCGTGGGCAGAAGATATTTGATAAAAATATATATTTTTCCGTTATCTTTTACAATCACGCAAAATACCTTGGAAATAATTATGACTCACAAACCAAAAACCATAAAAACGAAACATAACATTATTGCGATTAGATAAAATAATGACAATTCCTGCAAACAATAATAATCTTAGTTGTTTACTCAGACATATGTTATGTATAAGCTTTGTATAATGGCAGTCGATACGAAATGTATAACATAATAAATTGATATAATTAGAGAGTCTTAATCTGTTCTCAACTCATTTTTCTATATATAATATACTAGCTTCTGCCTACGGCTTCGCCCGCATGGTACCCGGTTAAAAAGTAGCCTATGTGTTATTCTGATGTATAAGCTATATTACTGTAAAATTTCATGAAAATCCGTTCTGTAGTTTTTGCGTGAAAGAGTAACAAACATCCATCTTCACAAAATTTCGCTTTTATAATATTTGTAGAATTTTGTAAGGACAAGTTATATTTTAATTTTATTTAAACTTCTTACGAATTTTCCATTGTCTATTGCAGCGTCCCCTAGATACTTGTGGCAGTCAAACTTATGTTAAAACCACCCTTCAAGACATACAAATCGATTGCATAAAACCACATTAAGCCGTTTCTGAGATGAATGTTAACAGATAAACAAACAACCTCTTTTGGCAAACGCATGTACGTGATCTTTAGAAGCGAGTATAAAAATGAGACATTTTTAGTTTATGACTCCGATTGAAATCCGGGGTGTTGATAATTGATCTACACTAAAATATTATAAAGAGGTATAGTTTGTATGTTTGTAAACTTGGACGTGGGAGGTAATCTCCGAAATGACTTATCCGATTTAGAAAACTCTTTCACTTATATTTATAATGGACATAGGTTGTATTTATCCCATTAAAATAAAAGGGGTTTTTCGGGTTTTTCGAGACCACCATAGGCTGACGAAAAAATGATCGAGCGAATGTTTTTATTACAAACGCTGCCTTAACGGTAGGAACTACCTACTATTTATCCGGGTACCACGCGGCCAAAGCCAGCAGTGGGCAATAGATAGTATTTTATAAAACAATATACATATAAACGATAGTATTCATCAACCTATGTACTAGTTTATCTTGAACAATAGGATTCTCTGTCTATCTACAATTGTCTTCTCAATACATACAAAGTTTATACTATTATGTTAACATTACTGTTGATAATTAAACTGACTTAAACAACATAACAATGATTGTACAAGAACCATTGCCTTGTGTGGAAGAGCAACGACGCCCTGCCGTCATACAGTGAAAACTAGTTCGGAGGGTAGTCACTTGGCTGTGCATTGCATACTATTGCATAATTTAAGCAGGCTGATTTCCTTTATTTAAAAAAAAAACAAACGCATTTATCATAGTTTTGTATTTGTAATTTTTTTGGAGGAAGTTAACTAAGATTGCGTCTATGGTTTACTGAATTATTTGTAACATTGATGTATATTTAAGTGATGAAATTAATACTTTACTTTAGGTATTATATAATCCTTTCTTAGGTATTTGTGTAAATGTTGTTTTATAATAACAATGAATTTAACACTGTTTTCCACTTAGTTATTCCGGATAGTGCCCTATAAACAGCAGTATCGAATTTACATAATCATAGCCCTGTACAGGGGGATGTTTCATCACGATCTGTTTGCAATCCGCTTAGTTCCCCGCCCGCCCAGCGTCCGGCATCCGGCGGAAACGGTCCTTGGGCGGCAACGACGGAAGCCGTAAGCTGCTCCTGATAGCAGCTTCGTTGGTAAACACTTTGCAATTATCACCAAATATCTTTGGAAAATAGATAAGTTTCCGACTTTGAGGCTCCGAGTGCTACGACGTAGCTGGTAGGTATGTATAAAGGCTGAAATTACATAAGCTATGATAATATAATAGGGAAATAATATGCTAATTTTGAGTAGATGCTTACAATTAGCACGTAGGTACGAAAAGAGTTTGCTTGTGATAAAGCACTTTGTAAACGCAAACTGGTCTATTTGTTAGTGCTAAAACAAGGGATGAGGCGCATGTCAAAAGCAACTCTGAACGTGTTGTTTGCGAGTATGCTACTTTAGAATTTGTGACAAAGCTTGAAGAACGAAATTACTCGATATGGGGATGAGGAAACTTTATATTTTATATATTTATATGTTTGTGGAATGTACGATCGGAATACAAAAACCTGATTTCGAAGAAACGACTGTAACGATTAATCAGCAAAGACGCGGTCTATATTATTAAATGTCAATGAGCATGTAGTTCGCTAGCAAATGTACACACTGCGGCATGCGTTAAGTAAGTATACTATCTATGTAGTAGCAAAGAAGTTGTATGATCAAGAAGATTCAAGAAAATAATATGTTCAGCCGTTTAAGGTTATTTTTTGGTTTTAGCGTTTATTTACAAAATGGCAATATTCTACAGAGTTGCGTTTTTTTTCAATCGGTTTGTCTTTCTTTACGGACCATAAGCTTCTAGGGGATGCAATGGCCTTATAAAATACGTCTGGGGTTTAAAATTTTGCAAACATGTACTAATTACTAGCATGTGTGTGTATATATTCCAGGCTTTATATCCGATGCTACGGAATGGTAATGTAATAAAGTTAAATTTCAATTTACTCGACCACAATGCTATCTTTTACTAAACTGTTGGTCATACGGGTGTTGGCTGCACCGATAATATCGATAATAATTCATTAATGATAATTTTATGTATTATTTGATTTTCGCAACGCAATTTCATTTATAAAAACTAAAGATGGTTCAGATTTACAAATCCGTGTTTTAGATTTACAGGTAAGATCAAAATACTTTTTGTGATGACGTGTAGAATGCCTATTATCATTGACTAATCCTACTGGCAAAGTATTTTTAAGGCAATTACATTAGCCAGCTGCGATGTCAAAGGTGCGGTTTCGATTCCCGCAGCGTTCGTGATACCCACGATATAGGGAACCCTAGTGGGGTCAGGACTATGAATGTGTCAGTTGGAAAATAAATAAAGTCTAACATCATCGCTACTGCGATTGACTGCTTAGTCTATTCTACATTTTTTATTTAAATATATATTTATTACTTTAAATTTTATACAGTCTGAGGATCCCACACGTTTTTCCATCATTGATTACAGTGTTCTCTATTGATTTGTAACGATAAAACCTATACAAATCGATTGCAAAGAATCGCATAACAATGTAACAAACCAATTTGAAAATAACTGGTAACCAACAAATTAAAAACTTTTATCGGCAAAAGGCCCCAGGGCTTCATCAAAAATGTGTGGTATTCTAGGCCACGAACTATACTCGTTCCAAATTTCATTCGAATCGGCTTAGCCGTTTCAGATATTATTAGCAACAAATATCTAAAGAACGCGAGAAGAAGTCGCGAGCTTTAGCTGTTTTAAATTTCATCCAAATTGGTCCCTTAAGTAGATTAGTTAGACCTACAAACATCCAAACATACAAACTTTGATATAATATTATTATGATAGGATAGGATAACAAGTAGGAAATAGGGTTATGTAGACACTTGTCAGTTTATTTTCTAGAACAGGTACCAGGGCTCAACTTGCAAGGATAAGTGTTGCCAACACCAAGTTGCAAGTTTTAACAGATCCGTCACGTAACTTTCTGGCTAAAGCCTTAATTAAGATAACGTCATGGCGTCGAGAACCGACGCCAAGGAAACTCCGAGTTTTGCAGTTTCGCGTTTGCCTAAGACAACTCGGACACAGAAGTAAGTAACTAGTCAAACAAACTGAGACCCTCACCCGAACGCCGATTTAAGCCGGGCTTAACATCCAAATTAAACGCTGGAACACGTCTCGTTTTAAGGAACAGGAGGGCTACTCTTGACATTTGATACAATCTCAATTATTGATTTCTAACCAAAACCAGCAACGTTATTTAAAAAAAAACCCGGCCTATGACATTTATATCGCAAACTCTACTTCAATCTCGAATGTCACCGAGAAAAGTACCTGCCTATAAATAACATAGTCGATTTTATTTCGTTCTATACGATTCCACCAAATACTAATTCCAATCGTGCGCTAGTATTGCTCAAGGTTAGCAAAATGCTTCTCCCAAATTGAAATTAGAATCGAGTGTCAAGGGTACCCCACCTGAACGGTACATTCACGGCAGCCCACAAAGTGTTATGAACCGAGACTATTTTAACTTTTCCGCTTATACCAGAGAGTAAAAACTGGAATGTATGCGTAGGTTTATTATAGTTTCGCTCAGTGTTACTTTAGTTATCATAGCATACCAACAAACTTCAGATAAAGGAAGTGGCACTCCATTCGAGAGCTATATTTTGTTTTGTGTATCTTCGTGATAGTTTTTACTGTGTAGAGGGTGACCCAATAGTGGTTTCATGTAAATATATCTGAATTAGATTATAACTTTTCCAAAATGTAAATTAAATCCGTTCATAATTTTTAAGCAGATAATAATAATGTTGACTATCTTTTTTTGGATGCTTGGTGCTATTTGAATAGATTTTTCTTTTTTGTTAGTGAATGATTTCCGGACAGTCCCAAAAAAAAAACCTATACCGGAAAATCAGTTTTTATACAAATCAAAACTATTGCGAATATATCAATTCTGTGTGTAGTTGACACTTTTCCGTTCTCGGAACACGAACCGGTTTTGACTATTAAAGTTATTGTTACTCCGTAGGTAAAAAAATCAACGATATATTTGTAGTTTTGAGCTGTGGTTTTCAAAGCAACCTTAAAGTTAAAAATTTTGGCAAAGAATTTTGAAAATAAAACTTTGCTGAATTCATCAACCCATTTAACTAGTAACGTGCTTGAAACCCTTGACGAAGGTAAAGATCAAGACAAACTCGTCACAAACTGAAGTATGAATGTTTCCAAGTTTGTACCGTGCAGTGACATTACTTGAACGGGACTAACAAGACACAGTAAACTAAATAATCCAATAATACTTCTTTATAGGTTTCTCAGCCCTTAAAATTTTACAGGACATTTTTAGCACGTCTACGTCAACGCCCAACGTGTCATTGGGCGATGACGTAGACGTGGTCACCTTAAAGAATCATAAAAAAGTCGAACAGATTTTGTTGCCCGCGCTGTTGCTGTTTTTTGGTCGCGCGCGAAGAATCAGCGTATATTCACTATAAAGGTTTAAATTCACGTAGTTTTCAAAGTGACGTTCCTATTTGATCCTTGAGATTCAAATGACTTTGATTTTGACTGTCTTCATCCACTGACTACGTGCAACTATAAAGATGTCATCGGTCCATCGGGTGTGAAAGCCTTCCTATACTTCGTCGGTTCGTAAACTCCATTTAAGAACCTTTCTTTGCGCAGCTTTTTTGGTTCTGCAAGCTGTGAAATTAAAGAGCTATCTTGGTAAGTTTACTTGTTAGTTTTAGAATTTCTAGTTACTAGGAATTCTAAAACTAACAAGTATGTGCAAATATTTGTCTCGGGTCTGTGTGTTATCTATATTTAATTAGTATGTATTTACCAATATATATAAGAAGTATATTTTCAGTCATGTAGTTCCCATAACATAAGCTTTGCTTACTTTGGGGCTAGATGATGCTGTGTGAAAATGTCCAACATTATTATTATTCTTCACTATCTGCATAGGTATGCCAAGACTACAAGAAGTGCCAATTTCTGTTAATGAAAATATCTGAGGTAGACTGATTACTAGTTGTGCTTTTACTATGTTAGTTTCGTTATAAGTGAGCAACTCAAACATCGAAGCAATGTTATGTAGTGCCGGAGTAACATACCCAACAATTTCAATATCTAACTTTGTGAATCATCTCCTAACCAATGCTTGCAACCTTCATGTTGCATGGAGCAGGTGCCATTTCAGGAATAGAACGTACAAAACACATTATAACCACATAAAACTATTAATGATTTGAACCTGATTTAAATATTAACATAGTGTGTGTGCAGCTTAGATATGTAACAGTTTTCGAGCAGAGAGTTATCAAGAGGTTAAATAGTCAGTAATGTTTGAGGAACAATGCGTGAAAAGGCTAGAAGCTTTTTCTCGAAATCTGATAAATGGAGGAAGTATTTAAAAAAATATCGCATGTTATAAATTCTTTCAAAGGGTATTTTTTTTTTTAACACTCAACAGCTACATACTTAGTTCTGACCCCACACTAGGATTCCCTATATCGTAGGTATCGTGAACTACGTGTACTAGGTACCACAACACCCACACCTGGAACAAACAATATTACCACAGTGGGAATCGAGCACGCACCTCTTGAGTCTAAGTCGGCCACTTGCCCGCCGGGCCTCCGATGTCATAACATTTTTGAAAATATTTGGTGGCGGTAAATAGTGTTTCTACTCAATTGTAAAATAATTTCAGCCAAATAAACAAATTTCAGCACCAACAAAATGATTACGGTTGGTTTCGGAGCGTGACTTTATTGTAGTTATGAAGTTTATCGAAATTGTTAGCTCATTGGAATTTGCTTTTGAGCACGTGCTTAGTGATGTTTTTTTGAGGCACTTCATTCCCTTTGTTGTTCGAAACTAGTACATGAATTACTGGTTCTATTTTTACAGGACAACCCACACTCACCCTTTCGTGTCGGGAAAAATAATCCATTTGCTGCCGATTCTTTGGTCGCTTCGCTATTATAATTTATGGAAAAAGACTTCCACTTTCACTTTCAACTGGCGTGTCCGTGTCTTTCATACAACATGTAGGTATCACAGTCATGTGACGGAAATACAAAAGATAGTTTTGCTCAGAACCAATAAGAAGAGGTGAATTTATAAGTTTTCAGTGAACGAGGTGGTATGTGTCATCATCACCATCAACAGGGTGTAGAACTCCACTGTTTGACATAGAACTCCTCCGAAGAGTGCCATGACGAATGGTCTTGGGCCGCCTCCATCCACCGAATGCCAGCAACCTTTAAGATGTCAGATGAGGGTGAGAGGACTTCCAACAGTGCATTAGTACGACTATCAAATTAAATATGTAGCTTGGACCCTAAAATTTGCGTTGTGCAGCCACATGTCTGCTTATTTTAGGTATTATCCATAAATACGCTGAAAATCATTTAAGTCCAATTGATTTCCAAGTAGGGATTGCAATCCCGCAAAACGGGATCACGCATTCCCGCGGGATCCCGCTGCTTTTATTAATCTGCTGGATCCCGTACCTTCAAAGCGCGGCGCGGATCCGCGCTTTGAAGGTGCGGGATCCCGCAAATTAAAAATTTGGCGCTAAAACTTTCGCGTAAATCGCGAGTAGCACGAGTACTACGTTGCAGTTCCGCACAGCGCGCCGCGCCTACTAGCCTACTAGCGTAGAAGCCGCGAGAGCATTTTCAGCATCAGAATATACATCAGAAGCAGGCTCGGAGATGATACAATAAATACCATTTGATTCTTAAGAGCGTATTTTCAAAAGTTATTACCATAGGTTGATATCATAGTAATAGCATCTAAGAGAAAGTTGTGATTTGATTATTAGTCATTATATGAATTAGACTGAATTAAAAATATAAAACTGTTGTTAGGAGTAAGGGTAAAATTAAACAAAACTTTTGAACTATGCCAAACATTTAAAGATGAATCTAAGAAAACACTACTAATTACTTATACTAAATTAATAGAAAAAAAAATTATGTTGCTTAATGTAAGAAATGTTTAATAAAAGTTGATTTTTACACAAAAATCTGTAGTTTCAATTTGATTTTATAACATAATTTCTTAGATGCGGGATTCCGCGTGATCCGCGCGGGATTGAGTAATCCCGCATATCAATCCCGCGGGATTGCAATCCCTATTTCCAAGGTGTGATGAAAAGAGACCGCCTACTAAGTTTTTTTATTGCTTCGCTTCTTTCACAAAAAAAAACGATACATATTGTGAATGCACTAATAAATTATGGCTTCATTTAAATAGTGTACGCTGTATACAAAATTAAATGTTGATCATTGTCGTTTATAGTGAGGATTATTAATTTATCGTTGCATGGGATTCCACTGTAAATCTGACGCATACGAATATATAACTGGTTTCAAAGCTCCAGCAATTAATTCTTGGTAAGTACCTTTAAACAGGCTGCCTAAGTCAGACTGGGATTGACTTTATATGCATAAACTATACGCTAAATTAACCTATTTAGGATTCTAATGAAGCTGAGTAATTCCTTAGTTAACATATATAAAACCTCACGATAGAGGTCCTAGAATCATACTCAGTACGGATATCTGTGAGGATACCAAGTAGGGATAGTAGGGCACGTAAAATTATATTTGCCACATGCTCGCATTATAGTAGTTTGAAAGCCCATCGTCGCTTATTGGAACACTAGCTGATGACACGGTTTCCGTACGATGTTTTCCTTCACCATTTGGAATACATGTAAAGCGCACTTAAAGTAAATATTCATTTCAAGACTAGGTTCGAACATATGGCCTTTGGATCGGCAGTTGAAGTACAGTCCATTAGACCAACACGGCATTTTTAACTTATATAATTCCACATTTTTTTCTTATCATAAAATGCTTTACACACTAGGAAGATGAACTTAGCTCTCCTTTAAGAGGGTCATACTAAAAACTATGAGGGAGAGAGAGTTAATGAAGACTCTCGGAATGAGTGAAACTCTAAACCTCGATGGAGCGGCGGGTTTATATATATATTTTTGCGGTCGTCCTAAAATACAATATAAAAGATTAATAGAAAAAAAAAGAACCACAGACCGCAGTAGACTGATAGAATTGGATTTCTACGTTTTGTCAGCAATATTCAAATGGGGCCCTCAGCGGAAATATTGCCCCGTAGCCTATATGTAAATTCTATTTGAAATGCGAAAGTTTCCGTAAGAGCGCCGAACCTTCAATCGTGAAGGCAAACAGTTTCTATAAGATTATGTACAAGATGCTCCTTCTACAGTCAATATTGACTCAAGTCCCGAGCGTTCTTCCTCTAGAAATGTGTGCGTTTTGTTCCTTATAGACTTTTGTCTCGGACGTCCAAGTGTTTGCTGTACGGATATTGCATTCTGGTAATGGCTTTCTTTTGCAAAAAAAAAATATTACTGTCTTCGTTTTTTCAATCATTCGCGCTAATTAGGTAAATGTAAGTCAGCGATTTCTAGGTCAATTTCTAGTACCCATGTGTAACAATTATTGTGGGAGTATAAAATAATGACAACCCCTGTGGCACTGTGGGTGAAGGCCCGCCTGAGACGCAGAAGGTTGTGGGTTTCGAATCCCGCCGCGGGAAAAAAAGGTTTGAACTGCAAAATAATATTTGTCTCGGGTCTGGGTATTTTCTACGTATAATTTGTATGTATTTATATAAAAAAAAATATATAAGTAATAGGTATCAGTCATTTAGTTCCCATAATACAAGCTCTGCTTAGTTTGGGGCTAGATGAAGCCGTTTGAAAATTGGCCAGTATTATTATTATTCCTCTTTATTTATTTTTAATCTCAGGTTTATACCTGGAGCCTTTATAGGCATAAGTGGAGCCGAAGCTAACACTAAGAGGCTTTTTTGTACAATACAATATATAAAAAACGGTTTTTCGTGAATGGTGAATGATGAAACTATTGGATATATTGGGTGATAATCTGGACTATTGCCAATGGTTGCTGGGCTATGTAGGATGAAACGGCACCTACCAATTTTGACTCAAATTCAAATCAAATCATAGGCAGGTGATGACTTGCCGTCCACTAAACGGACCCCATAAGTGCCGCCAACGATAGGCAGCGTAGAGGTAACGTTAGTGTGGACGGCTAAAGGGTGTCGAGAGGTGTGCTGCTGTTTCACTGAACGCTACTCCCGGCTTTATACCTTTAAAACTTCCACCCTTGGAGCATAGGTTCCGCTCTTGCGCCTCCACTTCCAACCGGCCGGCTAAGGCAAGCCGAGAGTCAGGGGTCTCTGTCGACCCCAGGGAGTAATGGGGCTCCGCGGTGTCGCCACGCACCGAACGCTCGCCACAAGCGCGCCCTGCGGGATGATGTATGAATGATGATGGTTTATGTGATGCACTATATCGTCGTCGGTGGCTGGGTAGAGACCAAGTATAGCCCGGCAGCTTGTGAAGTGAAGTAGGCTCCCATCGCGGTGGCCATCCGACGGCGGTCGTCCTCGTCGCACAGGTGGTCGCGGCGGCCGAGGCGACTGGTAGCAACCTGCTCTCGCTTCATTTGCTGTTGGTTCTGGTGGGTCACAGGTTTCTTATCGCTGGACAGTGACGAAGCACGGCGAGGCAGGCAGCGGTGGTTGTAGGGCGTGCATTGGAGTCCGCTTGTGTACATTTCCTTTGAAATTTTGCTAAACTTTGCCATGACATTTTGGATTGTCACATATGTCAGATGTGTAAACAATGCTGAACCGGAGAAAATTTTACAGTTTTGGTGGAATTTATGAGTTTCTTCAGTTATTCTTGAAAATGTTGCAAAAAAAAAATGGGTTTACTGTAATATGTAATTTTTTATGAATGAAAGCGTAAAATATATTTAATGAAAAATCTCAAAGAAATGCACGTCTGTCAAAAGCGGTGACACTTTTTTTTTTATTATTATTAAGTGGTTGATTATAATTATTTAGTATATATACAATTTTATTTGTCATAATCAACATCATCCACAGTCCAACTTCACCCGCTGCTGGGTATAGGCTTCCCTTAGTTTGTACCATCGACCACAATCTTGTGCTAGTCTAAACCATCCAGTGCCCGCGACGTTGGCTATGTCGTCTTCCCATCTCGCTGCCGGACTTCCAACGTTTCTATATCCACTCCTCGGCCACTATTCAGACGTTGTTCTGCTTTTCTGGCTTTTTATGATAATGCCATTTAAAATTCAACATTAGAAAACAATTAAGCCAAACGACTCTTAAGAAGTATTTAAGTAAAGCCCATTTATTTGCTATAAACGCCGAAGGGATTGTTCTCTTCGTATTTTGACCCTAAAACCTCTTCGCCGACACCAACATTGTTTCAAGACACTGACTATCAATGCACATCCAGTGCCCTTACAAATCATTTTCCGAAATTTGTATGGAAAGAACACAAATGTTTTGTATGGTTATACTATACAACATGATATTGTCAACCGAATAGAGTTTCACTGCTATACAAGCTTTTCATTCCGACAAGTGTACAATTAGCGTCGTCCTACCGCAGTCGGATAACGAAGCTCGACTCCACTCATCACATGCAACTTGACTCGGACAGCTTATTAAAAAAACAGCCTTATTTACTACTCTCAAAATTTCTAAAGTTATTCTTGTAGCAACGATTTTAGAGTGCAATATGAGTACAGCTGTGGAGGCTTTAAAGGTGGGTTTTGGTTGATAGAACTTTCTGTGGATGCTGCATCCGCCGTCCTTACGATAGTGGATATAGTTAAGGGCTCTTGTCTGAAGTACGTATATAAGTATACATACCGCAAAAGATTTTAGTTGCCAAGTTAGTCTTGTTTCTATATAAAATGATGACTTTTGACTTTGTAGAGCTGTGTATAAATGATGGCCTAGTGGGAGGTACCCTCACTTCCGTTCCAAAGGTCGTGAATTTGAACCGACTTTTTTGATGTGCTCAAAACGGTCAAGGAAAACATCGTGAGGAAATCGGCATACCCTAGAATAAAAAATACAGTAATCAGTGTGTTTATTTTTTTCTTTGTATGCTATTATAATACCTTTGCCTATATCGTAGCACTAGTCTCTGTACATACATGGTTTGGTACATGGTACATGGTACATGGTACATGGTACATGGTACATGGTACATGGTACATGGTACATGGTACATGGTACATGGTACATGGTACATGGTACATGGTACATGGTACATGGTACATGGTACATGGTACATGGTACATGGTACATGGTACATGGTACATGGTACATGGTACATGGTACATGGTACATGGTACATGGTACATGGTACATGGTACATGGTACATGGTACATGGTACATGGTACATGGTACATGGTACATGGTACATGGTACATGGTACATGGTACATGGTACATGGTACATGGTTATTAGTATGTGCATATTTATCCCGCAGCGGAAATCGAACCCAGACCTGATGCGTCTCAGTCGGCTCACCCGCCACGCCATCGAGGTTGTTGTGATTATGTCGTGAAACTTTGATCAACGTAATAAACAAATCACATTTTAACTAGTCATAGTAGATAATATAAAATTATCGTGGTATGGTGTCATTTTAGGATATTATTACGACTATACCACGTACTTTACTATTCGCCTGCTAATGCTTCGCTGACAGTTTTGTTCCCATCTTACGACCGTCGAACGTGCTTGTGGACAATGCTCATGAGGAGCCTCAAAGACCTCTAAACGGTCAACGAAACGTCAAAAACATTCGAATCCAAAAGTCACATCCCTTCATTAACTAGCTTTTCTAGTCGATGAATGCTGATGATTTTCAAATGGCTGAACAGATTTTCTTGTATCTCTCGATCAAGTGATCTTTCAAATAAAAGAAAACTGAATCAAAAGCGGTGTATCCGTTTGGGAGCTATGATGCCACAGACATATACACAAATACACGCTTCAAACTTATAACCGCCAAATGTTTGCGTCGGAGGTTAAAAATGAATTATGCTATTATGTGTGGATAATGTTCTCATTGGAAATAAAACAAGAATATATTGAAATGTTCTTACCGAACAAAAACAGCGCTGGGAAAACCTTTTCAGAATTTACATCATTTGTGTGCTGAGCACAAAGCAAACATCAGAGTAATGTTGGCAGAGGTTGTCATAACAAAATTAATCTACTATTTATGTAATATTTAGCTATTAAAAACCCAATATCGTGAGAAAAACTGTATGCCCTAGTATCAAGAATTCCATGTGCCATCAGTTAGCGTTCTAATAAGCGACAATGGGCTTGCAATCTGCCACGTGGAACTCTAATTACTTGCAAAGCGCAGGCATGTGTCAAATGTAATGTAATGGAAGTGTCTCTGTTCACCTCCCACTTGGTAATCTTATAAAGATCTACTCACTGAGTATTTATCTGAGGATGCCCATCATGGCATAAAACCGTGAGCGTGTTTGTTTTGTTGAAAAAAAAACCTATATTTTTTTTTAACAGATATGTACATGCATATTCCAGATCCCACACTAAGATTGGTAATACCACAACACCCAAACCCGGAACAAATGTCTGCAGAACATCCAAACATTATACGACCGAAGGAAACTGCCTAGCCACATACGAATACAGTGCATAGGTTGCTAAAGATACTCTTAGGTAAAGTGCTCTACATTAGATAAAACAACATCATCTACGAATAATAAATACACTATTTACTAAGGGACCGGTAACGTTTGTTTCTCATTACGTGCGCCGTTGTATCTATTGCGTTATTTGAGAATGTACCGTCGTCGTAGCCAAAACGTGTTGATACGTTCATATAGATATCGATAAGACTATTTATTCCCTGGTTATCTTCTAAGATTATCAAATCGTCTGATTGACTAATCTGTCAATGCATAACCAAAAGTACTAAGTCAAGGAAGCTGAAATTTGGTACATTGTTTTATTTTATAATGTAAGCATCGGCTAAGATAGGATTTGTGGAAATTTTAACTTAAAGGGGGGAGCACCTTATGAGCACCGTCCGCGACCACGCTCGACGGTCGTGAGACGGGAACTGAAGCACTGAACTGAACTGACGGGAACCAGGTTCCCGTCTCACGACCGTCGAGCGTGGTCGCGGACGGTGCTCATGAGGAAGAACCTCTAAACGGTCAACGAAACGTCAGCAGGGGAATAGTAAAGTACGTGGTATAGTCGTAATAATATTCTAAAATGATACCAAACCACGATGATTATAATTGTATATTTGTGATGTGTTTGATGGTTTTTAGGTTTTCGCATGTAAGACCCCTCATTTGGAGGATAATTGGGGATGAAAATTGGTATGAGAGTATCGTTTTTTTTAAAACACGACTCCACGCGTGTCAGCCGCAGGCAAGCTAGTAGATTTTATATTAGATTATAAGTGAAATTACAGGCACATGAGACTTTTCAGTCATTATGTCTCGGGTTGCCAACGCGCAAGAGTCTGGTGTTGCAAGCGTCTAAATGTTACGGTAACCGCTTATCAACAGGTGGGCTGTATGCTTGTTTGTCACTGTAGTTGTTTAAAAAAAACTATATGTATTTATGAACGATCTATATATTTATTATAAGTATTATAACAGATCATGTACAAATTATATGCGTTATTTTTTTTGTAATAAAATTTTATAAGGCGGGTACTTTTATTTATAAAGCACCACTTTTATCGTTCACATCAATTCCTTCCCAATCCAAAGGTTGTCTGGAGAGATCTCTTCTATCCATAAAGATCACCCAACAACGTACTTCTACGATTACCTTGTAATTTGCTCTGTTTGAATTTGTAAGCAACATAATTATATATGGTTTACAATAAAGTGTTCTCTATATACCTCTATTTTAAGCCGCTATACAAAACAGCGCTGTTTTCTAATTCAGCGTGTTGACGCCCAGACAGTATGCAAATGGGAAACTTTTAACAAAAGTGTGGTCGATGTTACCTGTATCAGCAATAGCCCTGAGTTATTATTTTCATATGCCGATTGGCTAGTTTACTTCTACTGGTACTTTCAATATTTAAAAATACCCCGATGTGCATTTATATCATCGATTAATAACGTTTTTTATTCAGACAAAATGATCCAAGTGTTAGTAAGCTTAAAATAAGGGCTAGTACTTAATTATTAAGACAGATTTCGTCCTCTGGGAGAGCTTCCATACCAGAAGACATGCATAGTTATTTGCTATTTCTTTCAGGATGATGTTGTTGTTCGCGCGCACTCTGCTTAGCAAAGAGGCAGTCTTTTTCCGCCAGATGGCGTCAAACGTATCGGTGCGCATATCGGCGAATATGCCTGAAGCACTACAGAAGCGCGGAGCCGCAACAGCGTCCTGAAAGCGTTATAAAATTGGACCCGCAGAGCATTGTAAGCCTTTTGAGTATGCTGAAACCACAGACTCACGGAGTACATGGATGTACAGTACGCCTTAAAAAGGGTAATTTTGACAGCGTCTGTACATCGTGCGAATCTGCGGGCCAGCATATTGGCCCTGACTGACTGATGCTCTGCGTTCCTGTTCCATATCGGCGTCGTTTTGCAGGTTTTCGGTTTCCAAATGCCCGAGGTTTTTAAATTGTGATTTTAATTGATTGCAGCGCTCCCAATTGACTTGTGACAATAAAACCTATCTAAAAACCATCCTTGACGACACAAATCGTTTGAAAAAAAACCGAATAAACGCTAACAGACAAACAAACAACCTCTTATGGGCAAACGCATGTTCGAGCTCCTATCGTCGTGGGTAAAAAGGGTTACGTGAAAATTCTAGGCACGTCTAAACAAATTGAATGATCGGTACAATTGCTTTGCCAGTTCGCATTAAATTATTAATTTTGGTATATCTGCCGTACTCGGCAAACATACCATCGCAGTTTTTTTCAGTTGGAATCTTTTTGCATATTTGACATTTGGATTTCAATCGTTTTTAGTTCGAGACGTCTCTACTTTTCCACTGATGCTCGTCAATCTCATCACAAAGGCATTGCACTCCACGCATTCTAATGCAAATTCCATTGAAATGCCCCGCCATTGTTATCACTTCCAGTTTTCCGAGAGCTCAGTATTCATACGACTGAGCCACAGTGCAGTCAAGACACAGTCATTTATCCGCAATCATCAGCTCAAGGACCGTAGAGAGATATTCTTGGAGTTTCACTACTAGATGAAATATGAAAAAGAAACAAAGTCACTGCTCTTAGAATTGGAGGAGTGGCTGTGGGCAGGTAATTTTGGTCGTAGGCCCGAGGAAGTCTTTTCTTCTCTATATATATATTTTTTTAGCCAATATTAGTCTACTGCTTGACATGAAGGGAAAGACCTTTCCCAATTCGCGAGTAAGAATAGTGTTCGACTCATCTCATCCATTTTCCTTATGATCAGAAAAATATGAATACGCTTGACGGTCGTCAGAAGGGATCCAGTAATGTACGTAAAAAAACATGATCTTAAAACGATTGTTCTAAGCTTTTCTACTGACGTTATTTTTTACACTATGTCTGAGCTCCTATACGAGAATTCTTATTTCGCTTTGCATAAGTATTATCTTTATCTAATTCACTATCTTCCTTTTATTTGTCTTTGTCGTGCTCTTCTGTTGAGATGTGATAGTTTTAAACTAAACAGCTTTTGAGAATAGCGCTAATAAATATTATTATAAGTCCCATTTTTGGAGGTTTTTTTTAATTGTCTTGTATGTTATAATAAAAGTGGAAAAACTGCGTTTGGGTACATTTTCTTGAGATTTAACTTTACTCCCAACAAAAACCTTTTGCCTTATGGGGTGGAGGAATATTTTGTGAAACTTACAAACACATTTTATTTGTGCAATAAAATACGTTATTATGTTAATTAATTTATAGGAATAGTTATACTAAATTATTACCCGCCACGTTTAAAAGTCACTTTACAATATCTGAAATGACGTCAATACAAAAAAACAGGTTGTTTTTACCTTAACTTTGGAACTTTGAGAAAATAAATGCTCGAAGTTGGAAGCATCGTAATAAAATGTTCGTAACTAAGTTTAATTTATTTTTCTTTGAAACGTAGGCTTCTGAGCTTTTGAGGCCACAATAATAAAAAGGTACGATATAATAATATGCAGGTACCTACTTATGTTTGTTCGGAAATCATCTCGTAATACATTATTTAACAAAAATTCGTACTTTAGATCGGACGGCATTTTATGGGAGTGAAATATTTCTTTACAATGTATGCAATTAATCGAGATAAAAACACATTAAATGAATAAATAATGCTGGGCATTTTCCACACATCATCATCTAGCCCCCAAGTATGCAGAGTTTGTGTTATGGGAACTACATGACTGATATACTACTTATATACATTTTTTTTATAAATACATACATATTATGCACAGAAAACACTCAGACCCGAGACAAATGAATGCAGATCATATAATCATTTGTCCCGCAGCGGGAATTGAACCCGCAACCTTCTGCGTCTCAGGCGGACCTTCGCCCACTGCGCCACAGAGGTCGTCAACATTAGAACTGCATAATAAGATATATACCGCATGAGATGTGGTGGGGCACGTCTTCGTGGAATGCACGGACTATTCGGTTGTATTTGAAATTATTTGACATAGCGTCTTATTTAACTAAAACTGCAATGCATCTGTGGGATGCGGAAGCAAAATTAAATGCAGTTTATTTATTTATTCACTTCTTGCGTTTTATTTCTTCTTAAATTAGGTATAATCGTATATTTTAAACTTCGTCGTCTCGTCGTTACAACATCGTTCTCCCCACAGCCTCTCTTCACTCGTTCATTCAGACATCTTAAATTCACTCTTTTCATTCATTCAAACCGTTCCAATTCACATTCATCAATGTTTCTTACGTTCCGATACTATCACACAATCATCTGTCAAACATCTCACTTTCATAATACATTCGGATACATCCATACATTCTGATCCCACACATCTGTTCGTTTTACATGTACTGTTCAGAAACTTGAATAAAATGTCGGTCAAAGTATATTGGTTCTGCGCGAGGAAGACGAATACTACCCTCCGAGATACAGTTAAAAACTAGTTCGGAGTGTGTAGGGATAATCTTAATCAGCCACAAATTAACACTGAATCTTAACTTTTAGAATTAGTTACTGCAACGAGTTAACCTACAATATGTGTAAGGACCAACATTGTCAAAGTCAAAGTCAAAGTCAATAGGTTTTTATTCATTGAAATCACAAGGATCATATAGAAACGTCAACTTAAAAACTACGTGAATTTAAAATTCGAAAGTGAATTTACGCCGGTTCCTCGCGCCGGTTCCGCGTAGCGGTAGGATTGGTAGGATCCTACCTACTTATTGTGCGAAATAATGACCTGATAGGTATCATCGATTTACTAGTAAACATAGGTAAGTACTAGTATAGTATTATAATATCTCAGACGTAAGTTACGTAGGTTAAGTTTGAAGTTATAATTACGATATATAGGTTACTACTAAAAAAATGTCTGTAAACTTTTTCGAATAAACAAACTGAAAATTTAAATTTAATTTTTCATTTTCACATGCATTTCCAGGACCCTAGTCGTATGAGAACTCCTTGTGAAAGAGCTTTTCGAAGGAAATACTACCTATTTCTGCAACCAAGCAGTAATGCATGCATTATATATTCTGTTTTGAAAGGTATGGGTGCCGGTGAAATTACATCCACATAAAGATAAAGATAAAGATAAAGATAAAGATAAATGCTGGACAATCCACACAGCATCATCTAGCCCCAAGCTAAGCAGAGCTTGTGTTATGGGTACTAGATGACTGATATACTTAATACAATACATTACATAGATAGATATTTTTTTATTATACATAGAAAATACCCAGAACACCCACAGTTATAAGACTATTTAATTCACCAATGGTACGATTTTAATACTTTGTGTAAGAACCTATTTTTGTTATTTGTAAGTACTTACCAAATGTAAAAATTTAAGGCAATAAAGCATTATTAATATAATAATATTATATTATATTACTATTATAATTTTCAACCGTTATATCTTAGGGTTGGCAACACACAAGGGTGATACCTCTGGTGTTGCAAGCGCCCGTAGGTTACGATAACCGCTTAGCAACAGGTAGACCGTATGCTTGTTTGCCATTTTAGGTGTATCAAAAAATCTTTGGTTTCCGTAATTGCGATATTTAGACATTTATACGAAAACAGTCAGATTGAGCTCTCTTTGATATAAAGCAATTTGGTTTGGGACTATTGTAGGGGTAGATATACCTACTAGTTTTTTTTTAAATAGAAATACATTTATTCATACAACTATGTACAAGTAGATGTATAAAAAAATATAGATGAAACAGCTAGCTATCTAAAGACCGTTGCAAACTATCTATAGTAGGAATATCAACCCCTAATAGTAATTTTTAGTTCCTGTAAAAGTTTTTTACTTATGTTTTCAATGCGGTACGTTTATTTAACTTTATATGGTACTTAAACAAAGTGTCGACGCTTCTACTATTTGTTTCTCCTTAATGTTTTTCATTAAAATGAATTTAAAGTTTAAATTGCTCCTGTTTAAGTTGCTCGCGAAGTTAGCAAGTTACGTATGCAACTTCGTATACAGTGAGAAACAAATAAAGTTGGAGCCCGGAAGCGTGTTTCCAAAATCTGTCATGGCCTAACATAAATGAATGAATGAATGGAAATACTTTATTGTACACCGTAAACAAATAACAGAATACACAAAATATAAGGTACAGTTATTAAATTACAATGGGCAGTCTTATTCTTTAGAAGCAGTCTATTCCAGGAAACCTGAGCATTAGCAGGTATTAAATAGTAAACGAAATAGTAAATTTTTACGCATCATAGTTTGGATAAGCTAAACACTTTTCTTATGAAACGCGCTGAATAAAAAAAACATGGCCCTCGCTCCACTTCCTCGTCTCAGCGCTGTGTTATGATCTTTTTTCAAACATAACAAAAAACACGCTCACGACTGTAATCTACGATGAAGATCGCACTCAGTACGCATATCTGTGAGGATACCAAGTAGTAGAGTTTTTGCGTAGTAGTTAGCTTGCAATCTGTTACGCATTCCGCGTAACAGATTGCAAGCTCATCGCCGTTTATTGGAACACTTACCAACTGTTTTCAATTTGATCATTAAATCGAGTATTTTCTTGTAGTAGTAGAGCTCCTTGTAAAAGAGCTCGTCATTGATAAGTACTACTACCATAACTATTTCTGTCGCCAACCATAATGCTCGCATTGCTGTATTCCGGTTTGAAAGGTGAAATTACAAGCACATAAGACTTTTTCCCGTTATGTCTCAGGGTCAGATTTGCGCTAGCAAAACCTCTGGTGTTTCAAGCTTCCATAGGCCATAGTAACCACTTACCAAGAGATGCGCCACAAGCTTGTTTGCCACTTTAGTTGTTAAAAAAAATACAATTCGATAAAATTATTTTGAAATAAATGAAATTATCAAATACTCTTATTGTACGAGTTCTTTCACAAAGAGTATTAAAATTTCTGTGACAAGGAGCTCTAATACTGCTTGTTCATCTTAAGTTGAACCGAAACAAATTTTGTGCATTCAAAATATCATATTGTTCATTCAGCGTTGGCACTTAACAGACTTTGGATAAACGCGGCCCAGAAGTTCGCCGCGCGGAATTATTGTATCGTATTATTTGGATTCCACCGCGTATGCCTATAGTAACACATCAAGTACAGAATTACCTTCCTATTTAAATTATACACTTCGCTAAAATAACTTATGTTTCAAATAACTTTGAGGCCGTTGGAATAGAACCTAGATTTAAAAAAATTTTGCAGTGTCAACGCTCACATGTTTTTAGTTCAGATTACCCTAAGTTCTAAATAAACTTTTGACTTTACTTTTTTAGGGCCGTACTTATAAAGATTATTAAACAATTGATTAACTGAACACTGCTTTGTGTCATTTTAAATTTAACAGAAGAAAGCAAAACACAGTTAAGGTAAACAACTGCTTAACACCTGTATAAGTAAGGCTCTAGAGAATAAAATAAACTGCCCAAAACGTGTCATGGCACGCTATGTTAGGGTTCCGAAGTTGCCGCATATCTACTAAAAGTAATAACAAAAAATCCGAATAAAACATTTAGCCCTCAGTGTTACCCAAATGCTACTTGCTTAGCTTTGTTTTATCCTTTTGTACAACTAAGTTTTATCTCAATAAGTTCGAATCAGTATATTCACGCAAACTTTGGCAAGCACTAGACAATTATTTTGATCTCCATCAACACCACTGCCTCCAAAAATTAATCGACGTAGATTTATAAAGAGCTAGACGTAATCACGGCCCGCGGGAATAGAGACAGATGCCGTATTGTTTGCAGATTTACAGCGTCGGTGGTGTCATCTGGCGTGTCAATTTATGAGTTTAATCAGGGGCTCACCGTGCCGGTGTTGCCATGCTACTGGTAAGTACTTTCCAGGTCTGTCCTCTGGCGGGAATAATTGCATTGCACTGAGGACTTATATTATAGCTTGTGCGTCCATAGTTTTGTTGTGGTTTTAGTGTGAACTTGTTCGAAAATTTTATGTAAACTAGCTATGAAAATCTGTGGAAATTAAACCATATGATTAACTAAAGTGGCATGGGGCTTATCTATGAGTAAGCGGTTACCGTAACTTATGGAAGCTTGTAACATCAGAGGTGCTCGCGTGTTGTCCTCTGAAGCATAACGGATGAAACGTCACATGTGCCTGTAATTTTATTGGCACCCATACCCATTATAAATTAAATTTTAAATCAATTATTTTTAATTCTCTTAAAATCTATGATTTTTGTGGAATGTTTATCTTGTGCTGCAAAAAAATTTACATTTGACAAAAATATATTAATTTATACTTATTTGAATGCAAAAAGGCTTGTGGTTTTTACAATGATTTGATGATTATTATCAATGTATTTTTAGCTAGGATTTTCTGTTTAGGATTTCTATCAGAAACTACAAGTATCAAATCCACCACAAAAAATATATTTTTGAATCTCAAAGAGGCTGTTTATACCAAGTGATAAAAAGAATGGTGAGCGGTAGACTAATATAGGATTTACACGAGCTTAGTAGTATAGAAACTATTAGACTTAACTGCAAGTGAATAGAAGCTGATCATTAATAAGGGACAGGTTGACTACTCTAAGCACTTGTCGCTTACTGAGTCGTGTGAACAGCCACGACAAGTGTTTAGTGCCCCATTTCGAACGGATCGCGTCACTTTCCTGGTAATACCAGCGTGTAAAAGGTAACTTCTCACTTGTCAAAAGCAAGCTTGTCAAAACTAAGCAATGTTCTTATAACAAGTACTAAACTCGTGTAAACTAGGCGTTAATGAGAGCAAAAAATATAGAGCTTAAAAAATCTAAATTGTTTTTAATTTACGAGCGACCCAAATCACTTTGAATCGTGTGTGAAATGGTTATGCCATATGTGCATATGTTAGATTTTATTTAAATGTTAATTTTTAAAGGTTATCTGGAGACAAACATGCATATGGCTTACGAGATGGTATGTGGTTACCATAACCTGCAATTTGAGGTGTCACTGCACCTACGTTGAGTGCTAAAGACAAACAGATGAAAAGTATCATGTGCTTGCAATTTCACCAGCACAAATACCATTCACACTGAAAAACATCAATGCGAGGATTACTGCTTTGTGCCAAATAGGACGTTTAGAACTTCCCCGAAGGACTTCTTTCATAAAAAAGCTCTTCTAATACTAATAAATAATATAAATAATGCTGGACATTTTCACACAGAATCATCTAGCCCCAAAGTAAGCAGAGCTTGTGTTATGGGCACTACATGACTGATATACTACTTATATACTTTTTTCTTTGTAAATACATACATATTATATATAGAAAACACCCAGACCTGAGACAAATATTTGCAGACCATGCAATTGTCTTGTAGCGGGAATCGAACCTGCAACCTCGTGTCTCAGGCGGGCCTTCGCCCACTACGCCACAGAAGTCATCAATACTAAGTACTACTCAATCTACTAACACTGCGATAAAGTACTACTAAAACGATTTATACTAAACTGATAAATATACCGTCTTATACTACTACTAAGTACTAATAGCTATCATTCTCTAATTAATTTTTGTAAAGGTTATGCATAATTTATTTTGTGAGGTCTATAAGAAGACCTTAATTAAACCTTCATTAATTTTATCATCGCAACACTGAATATTTTTAATGAAGTTGGTTTATCATTAAAATTTAATTAACTGATTGGATCAATAATGTAATTAGTGTGGATATGAAAGTTAGATGTTATAGAAGCAATAATATAGATTCACTAGAAAGTTCAAAGTCATTTAGTTAGGTGTCCGACCATTGTCTTATAGATAACTAGCTTCTTCCCACGGCTTCGCCCGCGCGGTATCCGGATAAAAAGTAGCCTTTGTATTATTCTGATGTATAAACTATATTACTGTAAAGTTTCATCCGTTTAGTAGTTTTTGCTTGAAAGAGTAACGAAAATCCATCCTCACAAACTTTCGCGTTTATAATATTAGTAGGATTGGGAATAGAAGGTAAGCAAATATAAAGGTGTCTATTGCTATTTTTCACAGAAATCTGACACTAAGGCAAACCTAAGGCTTTGCTTAAGCCTAGTGTAGACAGGCACTAGCAATATTAGATTTAATATCGTTTTAGTCTTGCACAGAAAGGCAGGCTTGCGTGAGCCGTGTTAGCCTAGTAGACTTCGAATTTGAAGATTGTAGGCTCGAACCCTGTCGTGCACCTATGGTTTTTCCACGCAAAAATTGAAGAGCGCTTAAAGTAGTGATTTTAAAGATTGTGAGGAATACGCCAAGCCCTCGAACCAAAAATCTAAAGGCATAATGTCATGTGTTAGTATTTCAATAAACGAAGATGGGCTTGCAAACTGCCACGTGGAATACTGACTCTGTGCAAAACGTGGGCATGTGCCAAATATAACATGTTTGAAGGTGCCTCTGATTTTTCCCTATTTGGTATCTCTACGGGTCTACGTACTAAGTAAAGATCAGAAGATATGCATCATATTGACGACCTCTGTGGCGCATTGGGCGAAAGCCCGCCTGATACGCAGAAGGCTGCGGGCTCGATTCCCGCAGCGGGATAAATGTTTGTATGATCGGCAAATATTTGTCTCGAGTCTGGGTGTTTTATATGCATAATATGTATGTATTTACAAAAAAATTAATCCTACTAATATTATAAACGTGAAAGTTTATGAGGATGGGTGTTTGTTACTCTTTCACGCAAAAACTACTGAACGGATTCTGATGAAACTTTGCAGTAATATAGCTTATACATCGGAATAATACATAGGCTACTTTTTATCCGGGTATCACGCGGGTGAAGCCGTGGGCAGAAGCTAGTATTATAAACGTTTGTGAAAGTTTGTGAGGATGGATGTTTGTTACTCTTTCATGCAAAAATTACTGAACGGATTTTGATGAAACTTTTTAGTAATATAGCTTATAAATCGGAATAACATATAGACTACTTTTTATCCGGGTACCACGTGGGCGATGCCGTGGAAAGAAGCTTGTAAGTAGTATATCAGTCATGTAGTTCTCATAATACAAGCTCTGCTTAGTTTGGGGCTAGATGATGATGTGTGAAAAATGTGCAGTATTATTTTTTTATTTAGGTATTATTTATCATAGGAATTACAGTCGAGCGAGGTAAAAACCAGTTCTAGAATCTCATACGGAAATGTACACAGACGTGACTCTCGTACGAAATGATAGGTACTTAAACGCTTTTAATGTATTAACTTCAACAAAGAAAACCCATGAAAAAAACTCGTTCTTGTCTTATTTACATGCAACATTTCACATAATAGCCGACAGTGTTGCCAGTAAATAGAATTTCTCCCGAAGTTCACGCATAAAAACAGGCTATAACTGTCAGGAGAGTAATACGACCACAGATAACGTAATAATAATGAGGTATAGCATTTTCACTGTGCGGTAGCTGTGACAATTAATAGGATTAAAACCTGACTGTAACATGGAGGAAACGCTGTACTGGCGTAAACTTTGATAACCTTTTTACGCAGGTTGATAGCCTTCATATTAAATCAAACTCATTCCACCAATCAAGCAAAGTTTGCTGATCGATTCTTCTAGCCTTGGTCAAGCGCGAGTAATCGGTGTCAAATTTAAATTTAGTTTTAAATTCACTTACATGCTAGGTAAGTATAAGAATTTTAAGCAGTGTTTTGTTTTCTTCTTTTTAATTTGAGATGATACATAGTAGAAAGAGACAAAATAGACTGTGTAATAATATACGTCATGCAGGTCGCTGCATGACGCTGCTCTACGAGCTTTGCTTAACCGCAAGGATGTGCCGGTTCAATTCCCGCTTTATGATAAATGTTTGTATGTTCTGTAGACATTTTGTTACAAGACTGGTTACTGTGGTACTAAGGTACTCGTAGTTCTTTATACCAAAGGGAATCCAAGAATGGGGTCAGGATTATAATATAGGCCCTTAGTTTTGAGGTTGGCATTTCTATGATCCCTGTGATCTCAATTTAGAGTATATTTTAAATCTAAATCATATTTTGTTAATCTTGTATAGGTATATCTTGTACAGGCTTTGAATTTCACGATCTTTAATTTCTAAATTAGAATGAATCAAAACTATTTTGTTTTTGCAATTGTAGATTTTGTATTTGTTTCAAAACACTAATGTTTTAGTAAACAAATGATTGCTTAGTTGCCTTTAAAACAGAAAAGACGCAGGGCGGAAACGTAGTGCACCACTGGAAATGCCATCCACAAGTTTAGATTAATTTATTTTTATTCATCGAACAACAACAATTAATGCCTGTAAGAATGGTTTGGCCACACTTTATAATCCGTAGATTACAGAGTGAGGCCGACTTTTGATTTCATATATGGAATAAAATATCGGCAACGAGAATCGAAAGCGTATTTAAGTGCCACAAGGTTAATACGAGCTATACCTCCATCCATAGATCTTTGAGGCGATAACTTAAGCAATATTTATGCCTTTTGTTTTTCATATTGCCTATTCAATAAACAGACAAAAACAATAATTCGTTGCCAGTTTCATTAATAAAATGTTGAAATATTGTATTTCGGGTAGAAACTGTACATTCGTCTGGTTTTTTATTTTATAGTTGTAGGTAACATTTATGCGTAGACACTAAAGTGTCTATGACAATGCTGTTCACGCAGTTTTCACTATTTTCACAGAGAAACGTGACGTCATCCGTATACGGCTGCATTTAGAACCCGCCCTAAGTGAAAATACTTTTTGCTTTAGCGCAAATTAATGATAAGTTCGAAGACTTGATCTTATTCCTGTCCACATATTTTTACGATATTAGTACCTTTCGAACTACTAAAAATTTGACTAAAACGGTTTTGATGAACAAAGTTGCTCATTTTTTCTCTCTAACATTACTTTAATGAGAAAAAAATTGCAAGTTTTGCTATACTGGTCACTGAAAATGATATGGTGGTCACGTTATTTGACAGTCTGCAGTAGATCTTGTTTATCTTTGACTCCCATACGTAATCCTAAACAACCGTTAAATTGAAAATACAGGCCATTCAACCGTGACCCAAAAACATAAACTGTTATTTTGGCCACAACTTACAGTACCGATATTAAATTTGAGAAGCTATTCAATATATTATGACCGGGTAATGGTCATAATATATTGAATAGCTTCTATTGCATTTAATATTCATCTAAAATAGGAGCGAAAAGTGGTCAAAACTTATTTATTTTAAGTCGCATCCGAGCTCGTTAGGCATATTTTGAAGACTTATTTTCTAGGATAAATTTATATGAGTAAATCTGAAAAAAATGCGTGTTTCTTACTTTTTGATTGTGTCGTAACTGCTACGAACCATCTTGCGTAGCATATCTTATCCATATAATATGAGATGTTGATTGATTAAAATTATATAGGTATACCTATATAAATTTAGTCTAATTTAAGAAGAGCAGGCGCTGAGGATCGGAAAACAGAATTTTTGTCCCGATACTCAGAGTTCTAAATACTAACTTTATGTCTACATAATGGCAACTGAACCAGATCACCTAACGTATTTTTATAAGATTTAGATAAGATATATTATGTTATATATAACCTTTGTACTTTTTGAATAATAAACATTATTAATATAATCTCCAATTTAAACCAAATTTTTAACAGTGTAGCTTGTGACCTAGATTAACACATAGGCTACTTTTGATCTCGGTATCACGCGGGCGAAGCTAGGCAGAGGATAGTTTATTGATTATATTTGCGTGTATTACTACTTCTTTCTGATGTGCTTATCCGGGTTTAGGTTGAGAAATCAATTATCACACATGACCTTCCTCTAAAGGTTGCTATGACAAACAATGTAGGGCCACGTCCATCCACCGAATTCCCACATTATTTAAACTGTCATCGGTCCATCAGGCGAGGGCTCATTTGCTATAGTAAAGCGTTACTATTTCCATCGTTTTTATGTGAAAACATTGTAAGCTAGTTCTCCATAATTACGGGACAGTGTTCTCAGTGATTATATTGAACCAGTAACAAACGTGGCATTGACCCTTTAAACGAGCATATCCTCAAATTTTAATCTATATTAATGCTCGATTGCTCCACTTAAAATAAGATATGTTATGGAGGTTTGAAGCATGTACCCTGCCGTAACACAGTTAAATCTAGCACGGGGGGGTACGGTTTTGTAACTACATACCTATTTTAATAATAACCTATAGTAATTAATAAACAAATTAAGACCAGAGCAATCTTAATATACTAGTAATGTCTCTAGTTTATAAGTTACTCACTGTATTAGTTAAGTTGCAAAGAATTTAGTTTCATCTGAAATTTAAAAATAAATTATCTTTATCTCTAATCTACAACAAATAAACTTTGGTCGTGAATTTCAACGTAATTTTTAACTATGGTAGCGTAAAGGTACATTGATCGAATCGATATTGAGGGCGTATGCCCTCAATATATCATCCAATGGGTATCCATTGGATGATACGATAACTACCGTACGAAGGAGACCAGCAATAAGTTCTGTAGTTCTCGTTTGTAATAAAATCGGTAGAAGAAAATTCGTAGATGAACTGTGTATAAGTAGTATACCAGTCATGTTGTTCTAATAACAAAAGCTCTGCTTACTTTGGGCCTAGATGATGTTGTGCGAAAATTACATCGCTTTTGAATATCAAATTGAATTAGCCATAAGCTCGTAGAACCGGTAACCGGTAAAAATGTTCTCGAATAACGACCACGAACTGGACGATGCAGTGCAGGAAGTAAAAGAGTTCCTTTTGAAAGAGCTCATCCAGAGAAGTTCTAGTATCATACCTATTTCAGCTTCCAAGAAGTAATGCTCGCATTGTTGTTTAAAATTACAGGCACATAAGACTTTATATACTTTATATATATCATTCGTTATGCCTCAGGTTGATGATTCTTCTATTAATATGCTCCTTAGCATAATAATATGCCAATGAAAAGCTTATAATCTTGGGTAACGAATTTGAATGTCTCAAAGCCAACATTTTTTGTATAGATTTTCTTGATTCTTGTGAAAAGGCGTTTAGTCGTCGTGTGGAAAAGCCTTCAAGCAAATTGACGCCAGTATCATGGGATGAGCTCTACGTGCTCAATTTCCGTTGATTACCCGACGGTCGGCTTATTACGTGTCGGAGTTTGAACCCTAAATTCGTAGCAGTTTTCATGAATTTGTAAATCGGATCTTTTAATACAGATTATGTATATTTTAAAAATTAAATTGCTCAAGACTTAACACACAATTGTTTTGGTCACATGTTTATTACTTTTAAGAGTGCGACTCAACTTTGGCTACTTTTATTCATACAACTATGTACAAGTAGGTATATGCGAAAAATACAGATGAACCAGCTAGCTATCTGAAGACCGTTGCAAAAGATCTATAGAAGGGTCTAATGATCCAGATCTATCGGACGGAAACGTTCCCATAATACTGGCTAGCTGGCGTATTAGCTGGTAATGCTAATGCGTTGACTTTGTCTACTTTAAGCCTTATACCAGAAAGTTAAAGTGAAATGTCAAATAAACAATGGAACGTAATTGTTTTGTTAAACCGTTTTAATATTTTAACCGAATTCCAACGTAACGTACGTGTCGATGACTGATTAAGTTTTGACTCATTTCGAAAGACCTCGTAAAAATCACACAATCAGGGAACTATATTACTGATATACTTTTATTTTTGTAAATATATTATAATTATACATAGAAAACAACCTGATCCGAGACAAATATTTGCAAATCATACAAACAAACATTTGTCCCGCGGCGGGAATCGAACCTTCTGCGTCTCAGGCGGGCCTTCACTCACTGCGACACAAAGGTTGTCAATAAATGTGAGTGATCATTTCGTACTCCCTCCACGTCGGAGTTTTTCGTAAAAAATCTCGTTTTTATGGTCTTATTTGCAATAGTTATTGAGATAAAAGGTATCTAAATATATTATTAGGTATTCAGTAAGCGTTAAATATCATTCATTGGTGGAATATTATGAGGCATCATACAACTAACCAAGTATCTAAGAAAAAAATACAAGACCCTCTTAAATTTGAATACTATATTAAATCAAAAAAAGAGGAAACCACTAAGCTCTTAAAGAATTGTCCTTACAAACCAAGGCATTAACGAACACGAACGAACAAAGGTATACTTTTTATGAAAAGTGTATGAATTATTTTTTCATTAGGGTGATTCTATTCATGAGAAAAAGACTCGTCAATGAAAATTGAAATAACAAAAGGTCGGACTAATGATGAAGCCACGAAATAATTATTAAAGTGTAATTATGCCGGAATTATTTTTCACTTTTCTTTTATTCAAACGACTGCTTTTTTATGCTAAAGTGAAATAACTTTTTCAATTGTATTATCAAAGGCACTGCGACCTAAAATGATACCATTTATTTTTACTTGTCAATGGTACCACTTTCCACTAATATTACAACAGCCATCCCACTTTCAATCCGAATTAGCAAGATAAAGACAGCGAATGAGGAGCAAATTGAAATGGAAATAATCTGGCGCCCATTTTTATTCTCAACGTAGCGTCAGATCTACTTGGGAATTTCACCTCGAGCTATTCGCTTGCAGATGAAAAAGTTTGCGGTATCAATTTCAATTCCATTCTCTTCGCAGCCTTTAATTTTTCTCAGCGTTTTCATTATTAAAGCAAGATGCTCGTTACCTCCATTTACTTAGTTAGAGTAAAAAGGCGAAGAAAGCACTTGAAGTCTTAATGAAATGCATAAATCACTCGGTAGTTGGATCACAGACGGCGCCATTTGGTCTATTTCGTAGAGGAACAATACCATATTACGCATATCATTTGCCTAATGTTAAGCAATTTGAACTAATTTAAAACTTATACTGTGGTACGCGGTGTTAGAAGTGTCTTAAGATGGACGACATCACCGCCACATGACGGCGATAAAAAAGGGTTTGGGAACGAGTTTGTAAAAAACGTAGTTCCATTCAAACGAACCACACGCGCTGTTTCTTCTAGCGACTGATTCTACATTCGCAGGACTTCATTCTGTGGTCTCTAACATTGGGACGAAACCGATCACAACGCAGCCTTATCACACTCAAATGGCAGCGCGCACACATTTTACTCCACTCCCTTTATTCTGTGGCCTCTTACGTTGGGACGAAACTGACCACAATGCACACATCATTACAGCGCGCACACACTTTATCAAACTTCACTTCTTCATCAGTCGGTTCAGCTGTCTGGTCAAACGCAAATACATCCCAATCGGAGGTCACGACAGCGGAATTCCAGACAGCTGCAGCCAGACTATTCACAAACGACACTCCCGGCGTTATTTTTGTAGTTATGGTTTTCCTATGGTATGATCCGTCTAAAAACATAATCATTATCATCAACCCCGAATAGTTCATTGCTGAACATGGTCGGGCATGTGTCGGTTTTATCCATCGACCTCCTTCGACCGTTAGTTGGCTGAGTTGGGATCAATCCAAAATTATGTTTGGTTGTCAGTCAAGATAAGTAAACAGTAATTTAAATAGGCGATAAGAGGTTTTTGCCTATTTTTTGAACATACCTCAAGCATGCAAAGACAACGTTTTTCAAATGGCTCAGAAATGGCACACATTTGAGGAAGTGTATTTTTTTAACATTTTTTTTCTGCCTGCCTGATATTATTGTTATTTTTTGCCCGTGCCCAAAAACAGATGAACAAAAAGCATTAACTTACCAGGGCAAGTTTAAAAATTAAAAGAGTTATCTTCCAGTAAACCTTAAATTGTACCTATCATAATTGTATTTACCTATCTGTTGTACCTTTAATTGTATTTACCTATCTGTTGTAGAGCCAACCGTTCGATGATGCATTGCGTTGTGACGCGCTCTGTTGTATTATTTCTCTCTGAGGTCTATTTCACGCTGTCTGCATTATTATATCTCCGAATGCAACAAAATTTATGAGCAGAATTGTTTCAACTTATCTGACTATTCTTAGTTATTTCTATTTACCAGAATGCGTTTGAAACTTTGAATCATTTAGGTATGTAGGTATGTAAAAATATTGGTTTAATTTGATTTTACTTTAATTAATGAATGAAAATATTTTATTTTACACAGCAAGATAACAATATAAACAAAAACTTAATTCAAATTAAAATACAATGGGCGGTCTGATCGCTTAAAAGCGATTGTGATAACAATTAATTGAAAATAATTTTGAAATTGTTTACATCCTCTCACGTAAAGTCACATAAAGGGCCTGGAAACGTCACGATATGTCATAATTGAGTACACAATACCGTGACGTCATACAAACCGCTGCGACACAATGCCTTGATTTATAGCCTGGTATACTATTGTGGCCTTAATGAGATTGTTCTGTCAACATAGATAGACACAATGGAACAGAGGTTGACGTATAAGGTGCAATTTCACATGTAGACCGACAATACTCAATAGTAGTACAAAGGATACGAATTCTCCGTACCAATGTCCTGCAATCGTACTCATATTATATTCTATGCTGAAACTCAACCAAGGGTCTCTTTGGGGTATCTAGTATTTACAGTCCGCTCGTTGTACAAGCATTTTTACAGAAACTTAGCGCACTCAGAATAAGGTCGATTATGTGCCTTACATAAACTTTGAAATGTTATGCAAACCTACTTATACTGTCTAAGAAACCAACACTGGATTTTCTTGAGAGATAGCGTGGGTATTCATTTTCTTTTGATTTTTACAAAGCATCGTGAATATCTGTATCTAATGGTAGACAAGATGGACACTTGTAACTATACCGAAGCATTATTAAATCAGCATCTTTGCCCCGGTCGGTGAATAGCAAGCAAGAGACACTGCCCGACGAGATACAGTCTCAAACTAGTTCAGAGGTAGGGTATTTTTGAACACTCCACTCGTCTTTAGGCTTATCTTTAGGCTTTTATAATTATCCTTAAAACACAATATACGTAATTAGCTAGTATGTAATTGTATTCAAGAGTTAATAGTTAAAGATATCGCTTTGTTAGTTTTTCTAAGAATATAAACAAATATTTATTGTGCCTGTTTTAAACCTTTGACGTTTTTCACGAGCAGTCTCTTATTAATACGTCTATGTATGATACCTTAATGTTTTTAGCATATAGATATACTATGGTTTTCAAAATAACTTTGATTATTTTATTTTGAATCTACACCTGTAGCCAAGTTAACTTTTTACAAAATTCCACGCTACATTTTTTATTTTAAGTACCTACGCTACTAATAAAAAATCAAAATGGATTGATAATACGCAATTTAAATGTGATCACGCCACTTTACTAGATAAAGTGACATCGATAAATAAACATGTTACTTTAGCCATCCCCCCTGACCTGAAGTAAGTTGTGAGCATGTTTCAATTAACAAAGGCCAGGAAAACCCTGTAAAGCACGTCTAGCTAATTGTATATTAAAAACTATGTTGCCCTGGAGGCTCATTGTAAGGCTTTATCAAAATGCTTTCTAAGATATATGACTAGAAAGACCTCCCACTCGACTGCGCAATGAACTTAAATCCTTTATACCTGCGTACCGCCCACCAAATACAGTTGTTGTGGAATAAACGCGATAAAATCGTACTTTATACGACATGCGAACGGGAACTTAGTTTACTCGAGTGTAAATTATTTAAACGGAGTAATTTAAGTTACAATGCTCCGTGGATTCCGGCTTTATCTATTTACAATTAGATAGTAGCTTGGGGCGCCTGTACCTACACTAATCGAAGTTTACCTACTGAAACTTTGACTACATATAATGATATTCCTACTTTGTATTATTAATTTGGCTACTATCAATAGGTAATGCTAACAACCTTACAAACAAACAAACAAACATATGGCAAACAAGCATATGGCCCACCTGTGAGTGACTGTAACCTGTGCTTACAACACTAGAGGTATCTCTTGCGCTTTCCCGACTCGATAGATAAGGTCAAAAATCTCATATGTTTAGAGTTTCTTGCTAATAATCACTTCAACGGCTGAACGAATTTCAAACAGGTATAGTTCGTGACTTCGGGTACCACGCAGATCAAGCAATGTAAGCTTGGGTTTAGGCAAGTGAAGAATAAAGATAAGGTCAATAATTACGAAATTCGACTTATTTTTTAGGAAAATAATGTATAGTTTCATGAGTAAATTCGTCTCTTTCTGATTAGTTTACATGTTATGGAACAGCCTGTATACTGCCAAGCAAGTAAGAAATAAGGCTAGCTAGAAAAATAACCGGCTGCAAAATAAAATGATCGAGTTCTGCTCATTTTATCTTCAGGAAGTTTTTCCATTTTGATAAGCTGCCAAGTGCAGTGCCGGGTAGCGTACCTGTTTCATTAACTTCAAACGCAGAAATCCTAGTTGAGTTCCGTTATTGAAGTCTAATAATACTAAGACGTATTGCGCTTACTTGACGACCTCGGCAGTACCCAGCTGTGACGCAAGAAGAAGAAGAAATCCGATTCCCGCTGCCGGACAAATATTTGCATGTTCTGCAGTTATTTGTTTCGGGTCTGCCTGTTGTGGTACCGAGGTAAGCGTAGTTTTTGATACACAGGAAGATATATTGTGGGATCAGGACTATGCATGTGTCTGTAAGGTGTTTATTTATTTATTTTAATAGTACTGCGGGCAGGGTGCGCTGTTTACAGCTATCGCATACATATCAGCCCGGAAGCGAATCGGCACCGTCTTAACTCGAGGCGTTCAATATTCTTTATACGAAACTGCATAATACAACGCAAAATTATTAGCCTCATGGAGATTATCAGATCGGTACTCAAAAAGTTTCTATAGCAATAGAACCGTAAATTGAACGCTGCACTCACAATGCATGAGATATGTTGCACACAGACTATTATTAGTTAGGGATATTATGATACTACATTTAGACGGTTAAAATGTTCTTTCAAACGAAAGTTCGAACGTTCGTTTCAGTTTTTCGGGTTCCGAAGCCTAAATGCGAAAACAAAAACCCTCATAGTTATGTAATGTCCGTCTGTCAAACCCTGATTTCGCATTCAGTTTAAAGCGTATTGAGATAAAATTTGATTTGCAGAAGTGTTTTGTAAACTAAAAAAAAGATATTTTTTCGCGCACGTGTAAAAAGAGGATGTATTTTTTTATTTCACAACGTTGTGTTTTTAGTAAATTAGGTTAGGCTTTTCATTGAATGTCTTATAATCAACCAAACAAGCATACGTCCCTTATTTGTAAGAGATAACATACCAGAGGATTCACTCTCATAACGACCCTGAAATAAAACAGGTGAAAAGTCTCATCTACCCGTAATTTCACCGGCATTCATACCCTTCAATCCGGAATACAGCAATGCATATATTACTGCTTGGCGGCAGAAATATGCATGCTGGTAGTAGGTACTTCCCCGGACGAGCACAAGATGCTCTATAACCTGAAGGAGTACAAATTAGCATTCCTGTCAGATAAGGCGGTGAGTGAAGTCAAACATGGCTGACGCGACGCAAATGCTTCCGGTACATTCGAAAGCCGGAACCGCGCCGGAACAACACTTTCCGCGCTACAAATCAGTCTGTCACTTCTGTTTTGTATTATTTCACTTTATTTTTTATTCTGAACTAAACGGGCATTCGTTCTATTTTGAAATAACTCGGCCTTTCAGGCCTGAAGCGTGAGAATCTATATTTTGGATCAATCACAATAGATTCTATATTGGAAGTTCTAAACTGGCACTGTTTATAGAAACTACTGTGAATGATGGTTATCTCGACAAAAACGTTTTGCAGCTCTGGCTCAAAACACGTAATCAATTTGTACCTATCTATTTATGTATAAATAAATTCTGAATAGTAAAGTTATTATGAGTTAGTGGGCAACTCTGATGACAGAATTCTAAGGCCATTCAAAGACGTGCGACGTGGCTTGACTACTGGTAGACATGTCTTCTGCACCACGGTTATATATCTAAGGTATTTAGACTAGACACATAAACAAAAGCTAAGTGCCTGAAAGGGTCAGATAAGGATTTATCAGAATATGCCAGTTACCAGTTTTCGAACAATGTACTGAAAAGTACTTCTACGTCAGAGCGCGCACGTGCCAACTGACTGCCCCTCTAGGATTAACATTTTTTCCTTACATTTACTCATCGATAATTAAGTGGGATTTGTGCCTACGATTCTTGTACAAGATGTGATAATTTAGACTTTTGGTATTTTTATGATAATTTTTATTTTTTGGCATTTTAGCACTATTTTAATTTTACTTAAAATTATAAGTTATTTCGAATACAATTACTACAATTGTGAAAGAATAAATGAAATGAAATGAGAAAGCGATATATTTTTCTACAACGTTTTACTAGGTTTTTATTTGTCCAACAAAACACAATATTTTAGATACATTAACATTTAGCTTTATTTTTAGTGGGCGAAGTGATAACGCTCTTGGCACTATGCTCGGGAGTTTTGCCAAATGAAAATAATCCCACTTTGCGTTTGTTCAAACTGTTTGTCCAATCAACTCGTAAGTTGTAAAGATTTTACTTATGAGCTAAAGATAATTATGATGAAACTAGGTTCCGCATACGGCTTTGCTCGTGTGATATTCGCCCAAAAGTCCTATTTAGGTCACAAGCTATAGGTATTAACCCTAAATTTCGTACAGATCGATTCAGCCATCGTGAAGATTTAGTAACCAGCATCCTAAATTTTAGCACTTATAAAGTTTAATTATATAAAATTGCAAAATACTGACGTATTTAGCAGCAACCCTTGTGGCTATAAAATCTATCTGAGAATCATCCTTAAGTCATACAAATTGATTGAAAATAACCGCATAAAGATCCGATAAGCCGTTACAGACACAAATGGTAACAGACATACAAACAAACAAACAACCCTTTACGTCAAACACATATACGATCAACTGACGTCGCTGGTAAAAACAGATGCTGGCAAGACAAAAACTGAATCTTTTAACGTGAAGTGCATTAACATTTCTTGAACAAGGCACTTGGGAAGCAGACCGTAAGCCACAAGTCAAATAGACGGTCGAGTTGAAACAAAGGCGATGGTCTGCACTGCAACCGAGATTATGCAAGATTGCATAGTGCGAGAAATAAGTGCATATTATACAGATATTATTTCCCGATAAACTAGAATCTATATCCAATGCAAAAAGGAGCCTCTCCTTAGGCGCTTTAAATCCTTTCACTACTGATTTTACGTAGCCATTAGTCCTGAGCCTCCATAGGTTTGAAGATTAATGAACAACGCACTCGCAGCCCCAAGAAGTGGAATTTTACGAAAGATATCTGAAAACATACAAACATTTTCTGAAAAAAGGCTCCTTTTCAGATAAAACTAGGTGAATGTTTTCAGGTTAGGTGGAACTAGGAATAACAAAATAGCTATTTATGGCAATACGTTAATTTTATTCTTTAGCTTTGATAGCATCTACCGAAATCTTTTAAGCCAGAAATGAAGAATAATAATGTACTGGATTTGTTTTTTTGGATTTGGAATTTCCTCAACCAGAACAAACCTATATATGTTTTATGAGTGTAAATAGTAAGACTGTTTAGTGATCTTTTCAATAGAATCAGGGGCGATGTTGAACCCCGATGAGGCCGAAATCGGGGGACAACAGGAATAACACAATTGTTCAGCTTGATTTCTAACGTAATATACCAAGCTCACACTCAAGACATACATAGGCTATCCACGTTCACTGATTAATATCGTGTAGGTCCCAACCGCACCAGATGGTTGTGTTGAGGCTAGGAGATTGATATCTTTTGGTTACCTCTAGCTAGAAATATGTCTGTGTGGGAGACATGACGACATAGGTAACCTACGAGTACCTATATCTAAATATCATAAGTAAATTATTACCAAATTTCAAAACTGTGCGTGAGGTGAAAGAACATTTCTTGAAGTTTTATAACGTAATTACAAAATGGGCTTGTCATTCAATCGTTTGCTTTTTTGAAGTCTTATAAAACTATTAGAAATATCTGCGTGTCATTTCATCGTTTGTTGCCAAGAAGAACCAGAAAAATAGTAACAGTAACACACAAGCACACACACACACACCCACACGCACACACACACACACACACACACACGCACACACACACACACGCACACACACAGTGACTGTTCAGTTAGTAGAATGTAGCGGCCACACCGTTGCACTGGGTCTTCACCCATAGTACCATTGAGCTTGACCCATCATGGTATTACGGGTAATAGAAGCTTGATAATATACCCCAGCGATACAACATCACATAGGTTGAAAAGCAAATTCTTTGTTTATTTTATTCATTTGGCGGTTGCCGTTGTACTTGCGTGGAATCGTACGAGAGGTTACAAAAACGATTTATGGCACGCAGTTCAATAGTTTTTGTAACGTTCTCAATCGCATTCCGTGTGTCGACTTTTTTACCTGAGACTACAGGAGCCCGTATGAGTATGTCTGCTACTATTTATCCACGAAGTTGCCTGTCAGATTATAATGTGTTTTTATTTTCAATCTCGTTGTATCACTTTATTGATGGTTTTTATATAGCTTTTATGGCCACGAGTCACCAGGAAGCGCTGCAAATGATGATGGAAAAATACGTCCAGGGTTTTTAAATTTTGTAAAAACTATTTTGCCAGTACTACATCTAAGCTAGACATTTTTGATCAAACTTTGATGTATCGCTTAAATATTATTCATCTTAGTTAACAATTAATGAATTCTACCTTCAGGAAGTAATACCAAAACTCATTATACGGTAATCAGATAGGTAGGTACAATGAGTAGGTAGAGATTTAGATCGTTTGCCACAATCGCTTAGCATTAATGTGTTTCTGAAAATTAATTACGCGCTTATTGTACAAACAATTTAGTCTGTCGTCAGATAAATAGGTATAGCTACGGTAAACGGTATCTAATCTAAGCGAAATTAATTGAACCATGACAACATTTGCCATTGATGGATGTATAGGCCTCCCTTTAAATAGATAGATAGATAGATAGAAACAGACACATAATTATATAATATATATTATATTTTTATATATATTTATAATAATTAATTATTATGCTACTAGCTGTTTTCGCCAGCGGATTCACCCGCGTAGAGTCTTGTAATAAAAAAACTCCTATACACACATTTACCCCCCTATTTCTCCCCATTAAAATTTGAACGAAACAAACACGTAATTATTTATTTATAAAGAGTATAATACTATTTAAATTTTCAAGTTCCTACCATTATACTCCCATACAAATTTTAATACCCCATTTCGCCCCCTTAATATGTCAAAAGCCAAAAACTCTGAAACACGTCATTTTTATTTATGTTCGGTAGTTATTGTTCAAATTATAAGTAAATATATTGAATTTAGGGTATGGCGGTTTCTTAACAATGTTTTCCTTCAACGTTTTGAGCATGTTTTAATGCGCACCTATATTTTTCAAGTGAAAAAAGCTATTGGTGCACTATCGCGTTCGAACCCATAGCCTACGGAATGGAAGTCGGGGTACCGCCCAGTAAACCAACACGGCCCGTTTGAGTGTTAGCAAACTAATGCCCTTTTGTTTATAAATTAATTTATTACTATCTCTGTGACGCAGTAGGCTTAGGCCCGCCTGAGACGCAGAAGGTTGGTTCGATTCCCACTGAGAGACAAATGTGTATATAATCTGCAAATATTTTTCTTGGGTCTGGTTGTTTTTTATGTATAATATGTATGTATTATTAATGTATATAAGTAGTATATGATTCATGTAGTTCCCACAATAGAAGCTCTGTTGTGTTTGGGACTAGATGATGCTGTGTAAAAATGTTCAGCATTATTTATTTATACATTTCATTCATTTAATTCAGATAAATATCCGAGTAGGAATAATAATATGTTTTACATGAATATAAGGTACTATAACTATAATTTCACACTGAGTTATAAGTCTCGATCCTAAAGCAGAGCTCAGATATATCAAACTCCTAATTCGTCCTTTAGAATTGGACATGTTCAGTTATCGCTGATCTGGATACCGGAATTTGGTCTCAACGGAGGCAAGTAATAAAGCCTTACCCCTGGTTCGATTAAGCCAGTAAATCAGACTGTCGAGTCGCATAGATATAGCGGGTTAGCTTGTGATTTCACGTGTCCCTGCCTTCTATCTCGGTCGACGGAAATTGCCGAGAAAAGATGGCTAAGGCCTGGATGGCTTTTATTTATTTTTATTTCCTCGGGCGTCGTGGTATTCGGACGCTGTAGCAAATAAATTGTGATTATAGGGCTACTTTATATTACAAAAAAAAAAACAGGGTATGACTGTGGATATTAGCTGTAAGAATACCAAGTAGGGGTAGTCAAGAGCAAGTACAATCTGACATTATGCCTTCGTTTAGCACAGTAGTTAACATTCAACTATTATTTAATATATTTATTTAATTCAATAATTATATAGGTATTTCAGACATTTCTCCATTCTGTGGGCTGCGGGCGGAAGCCCGCCTGAGACGCAGAAGGTTACGGGTTCGATTCCCGCCGCGGGACAAATGTGTGTATGATCTGCAAATATTTGGCTCTGGTCTGGGTGTTTTCTATGCATAATATGGATATATTTACAAAAAATATATAAGTTGTATATCAGTTATATAGTTCCCATAATACAAGCTCTGCTTAGTTTGGGGCTAGATGATGCTGTGTGAAAAATGTCCAGCAATTATTTATTTATTTGATTGCCCATAATTTTTGTTAGTATGTTAGTACAATTAAATACTTAAAGTTAATGTTAACTTAAGTTGTGGTGCACGTACAATTCAATTACTAGAGATACACCAAAGGTTTTTTCTACCCTTGTGCATAAATACTCACCTTAATGGATAGTTTTACCTGTCTGATAAGTAGTGTCTGATATACATAAGTTTAGCAATATTTAATTTGAAAAGAACTAAGGATTTATTTTTGAAAAAAAAATGTCATAAAATGAAAAAGGTAGCTGAAAATTGTTAAATCGCACCAGCTTTTTAACCGTTTCAGATCATCCAATAAGATTTCATCACAAACAGTAATAATCCTGCCGGTTTATTGTTCGCGAAAAATATTACGATCATTATTGTCACGATAAAACTATAATATAAACCGGAAGCGTTCAACAAAGTATATTTTCATAAAATTAATATTATATTTGGAGTACAACAAAACCTTACCACTTGATTTGTATCTAATATTACGACTTTAAAAATTTGTCATCATTAATTGCAGTGCCCACTTGGATATATATGGCAATGAAATCTATCTACGATCCTTGAAGAATAGAATGGAATATATAATAGCATATATTAATTTGCCAAAAAAGTGTACAGATTAATATTTACAGGTTGTTGAGTAATGCCTAAGGTTTTTAAATATGGTTAGCTGCGAGACCCAAACTAGGTGTGTAAGTCTGACGACATACAAATATACCAGACAAATTGTCAATTATCAAGCTGCAAGACATATTAATTATTGTAAAAACCAAGACATGTAAGAAGCCGCACTACAATCCAATAAGCGATTTCGGAAATAAATAAAAAAAACAAACAAACACACAAACCACTTTTTGCCGTAATAGGTTGTTTTTTTGTTTGTACTCATACACGGGCTTCTTATGTTCCGGTTAAATCCTTTTTTAAAAAGGCGAAGTTTTGATAATTATAGTATGAACTATATACTATGGTATGTAGCACACCGATCAAGCCCCTTGTAAATTTTCGTGCAGTCCATTCCATCCAAAGGTTGTCACTAATTAGCGATAAGACCGCCCATTGCACAACGTTGTCAAAGTTTTTTGTATATATCTAAGCCGATGTATTATTTGGTGTGCAATAAAGTATTTTCTATCTATCTAACAAGAATAAACGACTTTCATCATGTTTTCCGTTAATCAACGTCTATGAGTCCGATAATCTGTTGCACAAACAAGAGGAAAACATTGTTATCGCATAGTTTTCTTGTCGTTATCTTTGTAACAAAGAGAAAATCTTTTATCAGAATATTCTTAGCTTTTATATCTGCAAGCAGAGTTGTAACAAAACTCCTCTTCAACAAACCAATTAACAAATGCTTATAATATAACGGGAATTAAACTTAAAGTAATTTTTAATTTAACAAGATGGCGGCCATTTTCGTCCTTTACTATAAAGTAGAATATTCTATTTGAAAATGTAGGTGCCTAAATTATTTAAACCTCATCTACACCGGTTCGTAAAATCAATGGGGCTTGTTATTTTACAAGCTAAGGGTTATGTTGCAATAGCTGCGGAGTCCGTCGAATAACCGCCATCTTCTTTTATGCCCTTCTTGTAAGTGGTTATTTCAGTTACCTTACGTGAGGTCAGTATTCAGACCAGCCCCCTTATACACTAACCAAATGGATATAAGAACGTAACAATGGCATTCTATTAGACAAAGTTAGCAAATCCCAAAACTTCGTTAACATGATAAATGATGAAACCCTTTATCAACATTTAGTTGACTTTTCCAAGTGTACTGTATGTATCTAAATAGAATAAAATATTTTGAATTTGAATTAGAAGTTTTGTACATTGCTAAGCCTATCGAAATGAGTCGATCCTCATTTCCATTTTGCTCGTGTAATAAGACGGCAATTTGAAGTATTATGACGTCTCGTGATCCAGATTTAATAAAAAACTGTGCAATAAAGTGCCTATTTCGGCCAGGGTGATAGCAGAGAGTGCCTTATAATATTTTCTGTTGGAAAATAGCTGCTTTTACCTAGTTTTGAAATGATTATTCAAGATCGTTGCATAGAGGCTACCTAAGTCCATTATTTCAGCTTCTCTGTAATCTCTACTGTATAGATGTTTATAATTTTGCAGAAATTGAGTTCGTACTCATGTGTACCTTATTAAATTAAAGTCTGGCAAGGCTCTGAGTTTTACTAACCATTCTGATCACTTAGGAACTAGCAGTCAGAGCACGTGATTGTAAATTGTTAAATTGGTACAAAGCCAGCCGGTACTAAACTACGTGGTACCTTCTCATGTACAGATGATTTTTAATGCCAACATAAAATACACTTTAGAGCCATACGATAAAGTCTAAACTTTAAAGCTTGCTTGTATTTTATAGCTCACCGTTGTGTTTTACAACTGTTTTTCACAACGTCCGTCTGAATTGTTAAGACTTATAAATTTCGTATTGCAGATTATGTTGGTAAGAACAACATTAGAAGGCAATTAATTAGATGAAATTGAAAGCTCTCACGGCCTGTTGTATAAAGAGTCCTATTGATTACTTTTTTCTCGTAGTATCTACCTATTTTATTATCTAAGCCCGGAATCACAAATTGAAATGGAATGAAATGAATATTATATATCTGGGTATAAGCCTCATATCTCTCCTACCAGTCTCTGCCTGTGGGTTTCTCGTTCAGGTGTTTCGGTCCTGCAACCGTTACGATGTCGTCAATCCATCTCGCTCCGTCTCGCTTTTGAAAGATCAGGATTTCTTTAGGTCGATTTCAACCACCACTTGGTCAAGGCTTTGCTCCACCGGGCTAGCTCTAGCTGAAATTGTTCTGCCTAATTATATTTGAGATTTATGGCTCGGTTACGAACGTCGTAGATTTTCTATCTGCCTGCTTAGGTACTTAATCTAAACTCAATAACTAAAACCAATTGTGCAAACTGCACTGCAGTTGTGTAGTTTTACTCTAAATGGGTCACACCAAGTCACACGTATTTTACCTGAGGAAATCCTCGTAAATTATTCGAAGCCTTATTGAGATACTTTATTGAAATTCTAAGGAACATTAATTAATTACTTGAAAGACTTCGAAAGTAGGGGATTTGCATTTTATTAAAATTAATTTCAGTGATAGAAAATTAATATCATGCATTAATGAAGCAATATATTGGTATTTATAGGTTAAAGTTTTTAAGAAACCACATGAACAACAATCTCTTCGTATTTACTTGAAAACATACTTACCCATGTTGGTTGGATGAAATTGCTCCATTATGTCTGTGTCTACTATATAAACGGTTGTTGTTTGTGAAATAACAGACTTGTCCCGCTTTGTAACCATAGGGTAATGAAAGGATATATTTCACATACGGGCTGGTAAATACGGATGCAGGCCTACCTTCTATACGTCTCATGTTTGCATACCATTATGTATTTATCAGGTGCCTGATACGCTCAAAAATACTTATATCCATTCCAAGTTGCGTGACACTTTACCTCCCTTATATTCCATAGAAACCCTTTTTATTGCGTCCGATATTACGGGAAATATAAAAATATGTTCATATCGAATCTTTTATGTAGAAAAACGACTCTTTTCCAAAGGCATAAATTGTATTAAAAGAGGTATACGCGATATAGAATTGTGGTATGCATGGCAAGTCGCAAAATGTCTGGATATTTCATGACTCGCGTGCGATTTGACCACAGAATAGATGTTAGATTTATTAGCAGTAGAAAAACAATTTTATTTCCCTATAAAAATGTTATGTTTCCCAAGATCTCAAAACATCGAGAGAAAACGAACATACTTTAGAACCAACATTTTAATTCCAAGATGCAATGCCGCTGACTACTTTTTGGTGTCCACTCTCCTAAAGACTCATGCCCCGAGTTCTAGCACTGGAAAAAACCTTCTCTCGTAGCTGAATAATTTCAAGGCTATTACAGGATAATTGCAGAGCCACGTGGTATGCTGGTATGCATTGCGAAGACCATTGAGTTAAAAATATAAATAAATAATAATAAATAATGCACGTCATTTTCACACAGCATCATCTAGCCCCAAACTAATCAGAGCTTGTATTATGGGAACTATATGACTGATATACTACTTATATACATTTTTTTTGTAAATACATACATATTATACAAAGAAAAATTAATGTCATACTACTGCTTGTAATTTTTAAAGGTACTGTGATTCGTCGTTGTTTTTTCTTCGATGCCGTTGACACGGCGGGCATGCAAATACAGCCATCAATATTCATAGGGCTCCGGCGTCACCGATAATTGAGTCTTACCTCACAACGATGACTTCGATTTTCATACTCGTTACTGTGACTGCTGTAAAAAATGCTTTGACAGAGCCAAAATTTGAATTTACAAAACAAAAGTTATGAATGTGAAAGATCTCAACAGAAAAAGTTCCGATCTAGATAATGAATGTAATCATAAAAAAATGCCAGGGAAATAAGAAACTTCCCTGCTTAGCATAAAAAGAAACAATGAAAGTTGAGAGCATGGTAATGTTATCAACGTTTGGATGGATAAAAATCTGGTTATCTTGATAACCTATGTAAGTGAATCTTGCCTTGATTTTATAAGGATAATCAACTCTGTACTAGAGTTGCATTGCGAAATTTATATTGAAAATATTTTGTAGTGATGACGTTTCAGTCGGGAAAGCTGCTTTCAACGAATCAATTCTGCGCGCACCTACAGGCGGACACATTTTACCGACCGCAATCTTCATAAATCTCGCCCGAGACGACCTTTTGTCTTTGTCCCCTTCTCTTACGGTTTAGGCAAATTCAAATCTACCGCAAATTGGCCATACTGCGGCCGAGCGTGCGTGTTACATCTTTATTTGAGAGGCGTCTTTGGTACAGGTGAATAAGGGTAAGAAAAACTTGGAAACTTATGTAAATCGAGTTATGTGTGCTCGGAATAAGTAACTCGAAACACAATAACATAGTTTTTCTCCTTTTCACGCATATAGAAAAGTTGTCAAAGTGCTTCATGAATACGGGAATAGCGTTTCCACCGAGTAGGCAGATACGAAAGGTCGAATTAAACGCAAGGGTGTGATGATATCCTTGAAGTTAGGCTTTGTCCCTTACTGGAAAAAGTTATTATGCTTGCGGGGCCGCTTATTCAACTTTGACTGAACCAAACCTAATATTTTAGCAGATATAACGTACCTATAGCTGCGGACTCATTCATTATGCAGGATCCCGCTCGAATTGTCCATAAAGGAGTTCTTTGAATATCGCCATTACATTAAATTGTTATCTACCACGAGACCCTTGGCGCACGGTTTTTTAATTAAAACAGGCAATTTGGTGCTGACTTATCCCAAGTTTTACAATTATGTTTTGTCCTCGCGGCTAAGAACTTTTTGAAGAAAATAAATTTATTTTTTAACGACGTTCTGGGTAATTTATCTTGTGATGTCACAATGTAATTAAATTAAATTGAACATCTTGAATTTATCAGCGCGCAAAATTGAAAAGGTTAACCAGTTAAGAGTCAGGTAGTCTTATTTGCAAAATAGACAAGAGTCACGGTTGGAGCGCTGACCGGGCGATTTATCGACTGCAGGCTGCGTTTGGCGTGCTCTCCATCGGACGTTGGAAAATGGAAAAGTTGTCTCGAAGTAACCCGGGGCATTGATGTTCTATGCTACAACAAATTTTATACCAGCAGCACTGAACTTACTGCTCGCTGCTCAGCAATAAATATTAATGACAGAATATTGGACGCGATCGATAAGTAATAGTTTTGAAGTTCCTGTATATACGTCAGCTGCGTATGAATTTATAATTCTACTTGCATAAAATCAAAACTTACCGCAGTTTTGCATGTTTTAAATAAAATTTCCCTAACCCACTACAAAATATGAGCATCCAAAATATGGGAGAGATTGAATATTCATGAATGAAACTCGGTTGAAAGTTTCTGATAAGAAATTATGGTAATCATTTTAAATTGACCTTATCCATATTGCGGCCCCAAAAACTTGAATTTCCAGGAAGACTTATTTAGGACCAGGGGAGCATTCGATATAATGAGATGAGTTTGAAATTATTGATGTAAAGGTTTGAATCTATGAAAACATACAAAACAGTATACGAACATGGTGTTTGGTCGCTTGTCTATGTACATAAGACACTATAGATCTTATGATAAGGCATAAATAGCAGTATTTTTTTATTTGACATAGAAGCTTGATGAGGATGGGCATCCTCAGATACATACTCAGTAAGTAAATCTTTGAGGATACCAAGCAGAGGGTAGTTAGAGACACGTCCAAACATTATGTGTGGCATACGATATTTTTCTTCACAGTTTCGAGGACGTTTTGATGCGCACTTAATTTTTTAACGGAAATTCTATTAATGCACCACGGGTTTGGAACCCACTATCTCCGGATCAGAAGTCGAGGTACCGCCCATTAGGCCAACACGGCTCGATAAGTAATCACAACTGATAATATTGACGATGAACACAGAATAATACTTCCTGTAAGCTGCAACCTACATGCATTAAAGTATTGAGTTTCAAAGAGCCGAAGCCAGTATACTGACGATACTAAACTTGATACCGTAATACTGGTATCAATAGTTTTGCAAGGTAACTATATAGCTAGGAAGTTTTGTAAAAACAAAGATTTGAAAGGTTGGAAGGTTTTGCTAGTATGTTTTTTTAGATTTTATTGTGGAGAAGCCGAAGATGATTTTATTCCTTGCACAAATAAACACCCAACAAACACATATATGTACATAGCCCTGACCCTGCACGAGTTCGCAGTTTCGTGGGTATCAAGAACAATGAGTACCGTGGTACCATAACACCCAGAGCCGGAACAAATATCTGTAATACATGCAAACATTTTGCCCCTTGCTCCCGCAACCCGCACCTCGCGTCGCGTCACCGAGGTCGTCAAATAATGATGATATCGTAACGCCCGTCTGCACCACTTACTGCCACTTGCATGAGCCAGAATTGTTAAACTAACTCCGGATAAATTTACTACATAGACCATTTTGTACTGCGGCATGACTAGGTAGCTCGTAACCTAGGTTACGATAACCTAGGGTAATCATGCGAGTAGGTCTTAGATTTTATAGAAATAAAAGTCTTTGCGTAAGTTGCGTAGAGTCTAATAAGTGCTAAGGTTGTCTAGTTGAGATTCCAATTAAGCAATAAGACCACCCAGTGCTTAACAAGATGACACTTTTAGTTTTTTCTGTTAACCTATTAAAGATCAGACGCTAACTTTTCTAAAAGTGTGATACCTACCTATTTCCTTTCAACCTGTAACCATGTTAGTATCTAGAATTTAATCTGTGAAATTGATATCGTACTTCAGTGGTTGCGAAGCGCATGTCAGGGTCTCCGACACTCCAATGTTTCATTGAGGACAGTGACACACGGCACGGTGGAAAGTCGCATCGCAACGCATTGCGTAAATCCTGATTGATGCCTCTCACCGCCACGGACCATTGTAAGCGCGGGCAGAGCCGTCACAATAACAAATAGGTTGCCAAGTTTTTATTGCTCGCGAAATTAATTTTATTACTTTTGTTAAACAGTAAGTAAATTTTGCAGGCATTGACCAACGTTGAAAACCGCAGTCAATCTCAGTGAGGAGACACTATTATGAGTTAAAATTATCGTGGTTTGGTATCATTTTAGAATATTATTACGACTATACCACGTACTTTACGGAACAGGAACTGGTTCAGTTCCCGTCTCACGACCATTGAGCGTGGTCGCGGACGGTGCTCATGAAGAAGGACCTCTAAACGGTCAACGAAACATCAGCAGGAGAATAGTATAAAGTACGTGGTATAGTCGTAATAATATTCTAAAACTATTATGAGTCTTTGAAAACTGCAATAAATCATTACGTTTGTGTCATAGAAACTTATGCCTGATGAAATCCAGGTATTTGAACACATTGTCAACAGTTCATAACACAGGTCTCGAATAATACTTGTTGTTATCGATAGTTAAGAAGGAGCTAAAAATACTTGGATATTGACTGATCCAGCGATCGGTAGCTACTAAAAATGCGTTACGATTGATGCCGCACCGGTGCGTATGCTTGCGCCAAGTGCCAACTCCATTCTTTTATTCTCACATGAAGCTTTTGTTCTACAGACCTTTAGTTTTGATATTGGATTCCGACCACGTTCTTTTGCCAGATTTATTGGATTACGTTTCGCAATGCGCTTGTGCTGGCAACATTTCTATTCGAATGTATGGTAACAAAATGTTTATTGCTGCTTAGATATCTGCGATGCGATATTATTGTCTGTGTTGTGCATAAATTCGTAATTGTATAGATTTTGAAGTAATTTCAAGTGAGTGCGAATATAGTGATTTGCAATCACTTAACCTAATGAAGACTCTCAAAATGTGTCAAAACATTGTGCGTTAGCAATTCAGTCTTTGAGAAGATGCTTGTCTAGTCCAATTATCGATCTTGTTGTATCGTAATGTAACACCATCGATAATATACGCATCATATATATGAACGTATATACAGATTGTTGTGTACTTTGGAGTCCTATTTATGTTGTCGCTAATGTACATCGGTAATTTGATGAGAATTTTATTATTACTTATAAAAATTGGCATACAGGATAGAAGTGCATAATTTGAGTGAGCAGTGCATATAAAACGTGCATATAAAGTTTCATCAGTAGTTTTTGCGTGAAAGAGTAACAAACATCCATCTTTCGCGTCAAAACCTTTCGCGTTTATAATATTAGTACGATTCCAAAAAGGACATGTAAAATAACATGTATCAGTTATTTTACACAGAGACGCTTGCTAACACCAGAAACAACGCAATGCTCATTACTCAAGTCCTTCAATGTAATCTTTTTAATTTGTGAAATGGAAACAAAAATAAAAACAGCAGTCCAACTTACGAGTCTCAAGGCATTAACACCGGAGCTTTCAATGTAAAATGCTCCGTTCCAACTAATTTATTAACCGAGCGTGCTTATTTATTTTCATAAAAATGTCCTAATGGCGCAGAGGAAGGACTGTCGGCACAAATAAAACCATCTTTTCGGCAGTTAATTTAGTGAATGAATCACATTCATTCGCAGGTCGTCGAATTGTTTTTGTTCAGGAGTCTAGAACTTGCGTCTGTCAAGCTAAGTAATGAGTTATAGTCACTGTTTACCGGAAGATGACATTTCTCGAATCGGCCCATTAATTCCTAATGGAGCGGCGACGGCTACATTTCATCTGTTTGGCTGCACAAGCCATACCGCAGCTATTTTCGGTAGCGTATCCGAAAATTTATAACTACGAGTTAGTTCTAAATCGTTGGATAGCGGCAAAGTAAGTAGGATTTATGGAATGCCTCTTCACGGTCTATTTGTTTGTGATGTGGGCTAGTGATTTGGCATGTTTTTTTTCTAAGAGCTTTCGCCAATTTGGCTTAGTTGTTTCAAAATTTGACTCGTTGGGTGGGGGCGGATCTATTGTTCGATATTCATTCCGCTTTCGGTTAAGAGTCATGAACTTAACAGCGAACAGTTTTGTTCGCTACAAATTTGTTTCTGATAGCCACTTTTTTTGTTTTTGTGCCAGAATATTGATTTCATAGCTTTGTTTCAATAAAAATATAGGTATACTTAGGATGCTTTGTGATGTTGAGACATAGATTTTGATTTAACTCTGACTATTTTTTTAGTTAATTCGCCTAAAGAACTTGAATGAAAAGACTTGAAATGGAACAACCTATAAAAGTTAAAGAAGATCTAGAGAATATCCTTCGCTCGAACCAAAGTCGAGAGTCACTTAATGATTCCACTAACTTAATTATTATTCCTAGTTTTAACTCTACACTGACCACTAACTTTGACTTTCCCCTCGGTCCTTAATCAAACTTTGAGGCAGCTAAATGTCATTCATTTCCTCCGGGAGGTTGCCGGTCAGAATATGAAACTCGATTTGCATTTCGAAACTAGCTTTCACACCTAAACTGTTATTAAAATATCTTGATATTTTCAATATAAGAAGTTGGTGTGGGGTATGATCGTCAAATTAGGCAAAAAAAACCTTATCTAGTCTGCTTTATTTAACACGTGATATTTTAGGGTTATTTTATGTTCAATCTGTTTTTCACATCCATTTTTGTCTTGTAAATCACTTTTATTCAACTGCCAGAAACCTGCCGGCGTTTATTCAATCAGTTCACGGGCTAACGAGAAGCACTCACAATTTAAATAATTTTGTTACCATCTTCTGTGTATTTCTTTTTCAAATTTGTCTAACGAATCACATTGTCTTATTCAGCGTTTGAGAGTTTTTTGCTCGTACGTTTTGGGACGAACTGGCCCTAACCGACCGCTGCACAGATGTATATTTATGGTTCTGTAGTTATGTGGCGAAAACGGAACCCTCATAGTTCCGTCATGTGTGTCATGTGTGAGTACTGTGAGAGTGATAAGGATATTTTTACTTGTGTTTTTTTTTAAATATGATATTTTTAATTACTTTTGGATATCTTACTATGTACCTTTTTTATAACTTTATTTTGTTACCATTTGCATTTATTAATTTTCGTAATAATTATCTCTTTGTTTAATTAGTGTGAGTGGTTGTCTAATACCGTTCTAATTAAAATAAAATAAATAAATAAATGAGCGTCTGTATGTTTGTCCGTCCATGTGTCATACCCATTTTGCTACTTATTTCGCTCTGTCAAAGCATTTCAGGACAGCATTTAGTACCTACGTTTACCCAAAAACGAAAATCAGTTATTAAATTATAAAAGTAACTTTTTCGCATTGGTACATGTAAAGTGCACTAGGAGTCCCAAAAAATAAATAAAATTTGTTACTCAGATATGCACATCTATCACATATCTATCAAAATAAAATAATGTTGAAACTTCATCCATACTTATTACATTGTACTTAGGCTAGGTATGTTTGTTTAAGTGTAAGTAAATAAATTCCCTTTTTTTTTATTTATTTTTTTATATTTTATTGAATCAAAACACACCGTTTAGACGAAATTTTGTTTTATTCGAAATGAATTTCATGAAAATGAAGTTCTTTATCATAAGTTTATTAAGTCTTCGACGACCGATGCTCTGTTATACTGAAATTTGGACTTTTCGATGACAAAAAAAAGCGAGTGAAAGTTTGGATAAAATATTGGACTTATTATAATATTTATTTATAATATAAATAAATATAATTTATAATATAAATAAATATAATTTATAATATAAATAAATATAATTTATAATATAAATAAAAACTATGATAAGTTTGAGTAAATTTGTAGGGTTCCAATGATAGCTTAAGGGAATATGAGACAACTTTTTAAAGTGTCTTGACTGAGGTGCTTTAATTTTATGGACAAATACAAAGACACGTTAATTATAATCTCATAGAATGGGTGTATACGTAAATAATGAGGAATTCTCATTATTAATGTACCAAAAATAAATATACTTAAGTAAGAAACAAACATAGTCAAACAGTATTTTTACATGCTATGTTTTCCAACCTACTAAAAAAAACATAATAACTAAGTGAAGTCAGATACTGAGTGGTTGCCGAATAATGGACGAAGTCGCTGTGGAAGACTAAAAAAAAGATTGCGAAACGACCTGGGTGCATTCGAATCCAAATGGCCAGAGGTGGCAATGGACTGAGTGGCATGGAAGAAGAAGGGGAGATATTTGCCCAGCAGTGGGACAGTAAAGGTTGATAAAAAACCTAACTACATTTTCTTAATAATTTTGTACAAGTGCTAGGCAAAGGTCTCCTCCCAATGATTTCTGAATAAAATATAAATCTCATAAGTCTTTGGAAAAAATGCACTCTGCTATCTACTTTTAATATACATTTATCACCCCCCGATCTCCATCTTCTAATTTAAACTTCGGTTAGAGAGAAAACGATAACTGTTAAAACTTATGCTCTAAAAACTGGCGAGAAATTACTGGGATTAATGTCATTCTGAAAGTTTCACAAACATCTCCGCAGGAGGTAACACATAGTTTTCTTACAATATACTGCGGCGATAAGGGCTTCACCTGAATTATTGATTCATAATTCTTCCATTCCTTAAAGCCATGTATATTATCATCATCATTAGGTTATATTCACCCACTGCTGGTATAAGCTACCTCCATTTTGTACCATTTATCCCTATCTAGGTCTTATCAGTGATCCTCTCGATTTCATCGGCCTATTTTTAGGTAGTTTGTAGGTGCTGCGTTTGCTCTCTCTAGGTATCCATTATGTGATGGCCCTGATTTGTATATACTAGATAGCAAATGACCTACAATATAAAATATTACTGTAGCCTTACGTATTCAGCAACGACGCGTAACTTTATTTACAAAGTTGTTTGTTCATCTACATAATGATCGCTATGATCGGTCGGTAACAAATCGCCTAGGATTAAGATGTTTTATTTACAGAATTATCCAATTGAAATTGTCACAAACTTCTACACACGCCAACATAAGATACACGACTACAGAAAAACACATGATGCGCGTCATGTTACGAAAGAAAGATGAAAGTGCCAAAGAAAACAGGGTTGGATTGTATGAAAGATGACATGGGTAAGAAATAAGTGATTGTGTAGACGACGATGGAACGCCTTATGTAGAGAAGTATTAGATAATAAACATGTAGTGCCGACCCCACTTGATGTGGGATAAGGGCGAGAATATGATGTATTTCTTAAAAAACAGAACATTCTACAGTCGGTTAAATATAAAAAGAGGGACTTTGTATAACAGTATTCCTTAGAGGCAAACAGGCATGCGAGCTACCAGATTACCGACACCTATTGAACATAAAGACAAAGTTGAAAGTCACTAACTGGTGTCCTTAATTTCACCGGCACTGGGAAACCGGAATACAACAATACAAGCATTACTGGTTATTGGCTGAAATAGATACGGTTTTATTGTTAAAGATAGAAGCTTGACTGAGTTTTGCGGTCTGCCTACGCTTCATTGTGTTCTAGGAAGTCAGTTCAGTACTCTACCCCAATCGCCATAAAAATAGTTCAATCAGGAAAAGTGCATCAACAGTATGATATAAGGAACCCCTATCGGCTCCAGAACTATATGTTAAGGCCTTTGAAAGTTCTGAATTTTTCCGCGAGATGCAATGAATCTAAAAGTGCGATGTTATTAGAAAGTTCTCGCTACGGAATTATTCGCACTCTGTCTAGAAATTTCCGACAAGAATATTATAGTTCACAACTGAAAAACTTGCACTACGCTTTTTATTTATTACTTGCACTTTGAAGGCAATCCTGAAAATATTTTATGAACTGGTAAGCACGGTAAGTTATTGCTATGTAAGAAGACTATCTGCAGGTTAGGTATTTTAAAGTAAAAAAAGTGGAGAACATTTCATTGACCAATAACACTGGTCTACAAAAAAACACTTTTTGCACGTAACATAAAAACTTTTGTCTAGTTATGTTTACGACAAGGATATGGGTAATAGAAATAAAATCAAAATGCTTCACATACGAATAGTTTCTTTGTAATTCGATTTAATTATATTTTTATGATTTTCGGCTATATTTTACTTCAGAGACGTCTCATTGTAATACCCAACAGTAATCCGCTAGCATACGTGGACTCCACTTGCCCTGATATCGTTTTTCTATGGTAGAAATGTCTTAGTGGAATCTCTCACTACCTCTATGTTCATCGCTGACGGCGCCCAAATTTTAAGGAAAGAAGTCTAAATGTGAATGAAGAAAATGTATTTTTAATGACATATTACAGTCCAAAGCCTTATAAGTAGATAACAGCTCCGCGACAATACTTTTATAGTCACTTGATCGATGATTTCCTACAAAATTGGAAGTAACTTTCATAAAAGATTCACAAGCTGATTTTTCCAAATCACTAAGCTTTTCTTTGAATATATCATCTTTCATTAATTGCCTTATTTGAGGGCCAACAAATATGCCCTCTTTAATTTTTGCCTCACTCAGTTATTCTCATTAGATGAGGTAGCTTATTGAAAGTAAGGATCTAATGTGTCGTTTTCGATTGTCGTTTCTGCCGTAGCGGCCAGATCGGAACTTTGAGGTGGTTCTGGTACAGGTAGTTCTTCACTGTAAGGGATCGGTCTTTTAGCCGATGGCAGGTCAGGATACTTAATTTTACTTTTTGTTTTAATTGTAATAACTTTTGTATCAGTAAGACAAAAATAACAATCAGATGGGTGGTTCGTTGGTTCCGTCCAAATCATAGGGATTGCAAAAGGCAAAGATCGAGATCTTCTCGCCCATCCAGTAAGAAGACCCACACATGTAACACAACATATATGTGGAACCCACGCTTTGTCATGTTGTCCGATGGCAAAGCCAAAATACTGTTCATATCACTTAGTTACTAAATGGTGTCAAATTCCTTCGCTGAGTTTTAAAAGTAATGTCACCACAAATGGAACAAAACTTATTAGGATATATTTTACACTTTCTTGCCATTATTTAAAAATCACCTAACTCAGAAAACAGAAAAAAAAAACACTACGCTCTTTGAATAAATAAATTCTCTGAATGCGAAAGTGAAACAAAAACGGTAAATTTTCAATTTTGTGGGTAGTAGCTGTAACACGAAAACGAGACCTGATGGAATCAAAATAAATATGGTGATAAAATGAGGGTAAATAGATATTTCAAAATTAGTAAGCACCTTTCTTGTTACAAAATTTTGTTGACCAGTTTAATTATAGGTACCAAAACACATAAGTGAGGTTGAGTTCAGGACTGTATTTCCATTAATATAAATATGTTCTCAGATAGGTACTCATATAGATACTCGATCTTTAACAAGATACAAAAATAGTAGTGTTGTTTCCGAAAACCATAGTATGGGGTAGTGCAGGGGTAAGAGTGGCTCAGGGCTTTTTGGGCTTTACAGTCATATAAAACAATACGGGAGTAAAGTTGTTTGGGTCTGTTTAAGCTTTCTGAAACCTTCGTACGGGAGTAAAATGGTTTGGGTCTTTTTGAGCTTTACAGTTTAAAGCATTCGTTCTTCAAATTCTGTATTTACTCGAAAGGACCGTTTCCCACGTAATGAACGTCTAACAAAGTCAAACCACACGTTTAACCATAACAGTGTTTGCAAACAAAGGCCTTGGTTTAAGGAAATCACAGCAGCAACTCGAAAAGTTAAACGACTGTTGTTTTACTGTTGCCAGAAAGTAAAATTCACGCTTTCGCTTGTATCTCCGTTTCTTATGTTTGCAAGGAATTGTCGCTTTTCTACGTAAATTACTAAGTAAAAACTTTCATGACACCGGTTTTAGCGTGGAACTTTCTGTTCACATGAAAAACAAGATGAGCTCTTTAAGAAACGTGTTGCCACCTATAAAAAGCCTACCACTTTTACTCTAAAACCTTAAATTTTGTTTTAAAAGAATAAACACGAATCAAAAGTTTCAAATATTTTTTAACACTAGTTTCTGCCCACGGCTTCGCCCACGGTGTACCCGGGTAAAAGTAGCCTATGTGTGTGTGTCATTCTGATGTATAAGCTATATTACTGTAAAGTTTCATCAAAATCCGTTCAGTAGTTTTTGCGTGAAAGAGTAAAAAACATCCATCCTCACCAACTTTCGTGTTTATAATATTAGTAGGATAGTAGGATAAGTAGGATTCTTATTATTATTATGATAACGACCTCCCTCCTATTATGTAGCCGTAATTAAATATTGGAATATTGTGTATTCATAGGTAGTTCAAGTAGGTATGTATAATATGTAGTTTATTAAAATATAGTGGTATTTTAAGTATATTTCATGACTTTGTACACCTACCAACTTTATCACTTATCTATCTCTCCTCAAAGGTTTGCTGGAAGAAAACTCTTTTTAGGATTAAGCTCGCCTTTGTACATGCCTCACCTAATATCTTGTTTAATATTTCTGTTTTATTTCTGTGTACAATAAAGAATTATAAGAATTATAAGAATAATATTCATAATATAAAATTACGCTCACGACTTTATTCCTCATGATGGATATTCTCAGATAATCAATGTGCAGATCTTTGAAAATACCGAGTAGGGGGTAGTCAGAAGCACGTCCAAACATTATATTTGAAACATGTCCGCATTTTTGCCAGTAATTAATATTCCACGTGACAGGTTGCAAGCCCATGGCCACTTATTGGAATAATAGCCCAACTTTTGATTCTAAAGTATGCTTGTTTCTTAAAAATGTTTTCCTTCGCCATTTTGAGCACTTTCTTATGGGCACATACATTTTTCAAGTGGAAAAATCCATCTTTGCACGACCAGGTTTGAACCCACGATCTCCAGGGGGTACCACCCACTAGGCCAAATCGGCTCTTCATAATTATCAAGTAAAAAATTAGTGCCACCAGTGCGTAAGATAGGATGACAAAATAATTGCATTAAAGTAGGTAACAATCTAATTTCATGGTTGAATCGATACCGGCAGACCGGGGTCGACGAAGTAAAATTGCATTATTTTGCACACCAAATTGGATTCCGTGATCAGCGGGGACGTGACCGAAATACGGTGTACATGACTGTTTTAAGGGTGGAAGCTAGCCCGTATTTACTAACGATAAAAATCTCAGTCCGAACTAGGACTGAGGTTTTTATTGCTCAATATTCAAAATAGCTGGGTGCTTACCCACGGTGAAATCTAGTGACTAGAGATCCAAGAGTGAATAGAAATAAGACCTAAGGTGAAATTCGTGGTGGTTTTGTACAGGGAATAATTGGAGGGATGATTTCAGATTTTTGTCTTTATTCACCCCTGGATCACCATTCACCCCATTTAAATTTGGAACTGATACATTAGAAAACAGCAATTCCGTATGTTAAGTTATGTAGGAACTATACCTTGGGATATGTATATTTCTAGATACACACATAGACAGCCTTCAACCGTCGTACGTATGTATGGAGTACCAGAACGAGTCTTTGTGGGTTTACAGTGCTTAAAAATACTTAACAAGCAGTGCCTGGGTAGCATACTTAATTTATTTGATTTTATTTGAACAGAATTACACCAATTAAAGGAAACATTAATGGACAAAGATAAATGGTTCAAATTTAAATACCTAAAATCACATCACATTCACATACGTACTTTGGTCCTCATATATCCCATGTGACACCTTATACTGGTGTTCGATAGGTAGGTTTGACTCCCGGTCTAAAACTATATTACCTATATCTGCAAGTGCAGCCCTAAACATTTATAACATTAGGGAATTACTCCTCTTCATATTTTTTATTTAGTAATGATACTTAAAGTATATGACAAATGTTTACATATTATGTAACAAAATTAACTAAGCAGGTACATCCAGATTATTTTGCATAGTTTTATTATCTACCTATTTCTACAACACGTCTTGTTAAGACCATATTCAAATAAGATACCGAAAGTAGGTACCTATGTGACAAATATCAATTGATCTTTCTTTGTCTCTTTTACTGAAATGGTATAACCAAACTGAAATACGATCATTGTAGCCAATATTGAAAGAACGTACATATTCGAGACGATAACAAAAACAGATCGTAATTAATATTTATCAAATTACAATTAGAATCCAGCTTAAAACTTGTAGGATTTATTACAAAAATAATCGGGAACTTTGCAAATAGAAATTCCCAACTGTTAATAAATTTTCTGTTTTCATTAACCCTGCGAAGCCTAATTTTAAGTTAGAGATAATAATTTGTACCTTTGTGAGAGGAAACGCTTGAATTTACAGTGACAGTTTAAGTGTATAGGGACCACTTTCAAATAGTTTTAAAATGTGAAGGATATTTATTTATAAGGCTTTAAGGCTTTTAAGTTTTAAAGCAAAATACAATTTTAATTCATTTAAAAAATGTGACTACCGTTTAAAGTATGCTAGCTTTAGATATTTCTTTGTGTTTGGGCGAAAAAAGTTTTCAATACGTTTTTCATTGCATGCGTCAACATTTGGACGATGTATAGAATTGCGACCATCGAATTGGGCCCTAAGATTAATAACATGTGTCTAACAATTTAAAAGCGATACCATTTTTAAAATGACATCTTTTGCAATTTTTATTTATTTACGTAACATCACTTGAGAATTTAAACAAAGAAATGGATAAAACAGACCTTACATTAATTATAACAACGATAAGTAACTAACATGGCTATTTAACGTAAGGCTTGGAAAGTTCAGGATATATTTAAAAAGACGTTTCAGCTTACAGCTCTGGCATAGGACTGAAAGAATAGATAGTGAACTTTACACAATATACATTTACTCGCATGGCATTTTAACAGTCACTGGCCATGAACTAAGCTCTAACGATATAAGTACCGTTCTTACCTCAAAGTTAAAAACAAAACCTATAAGAACTATCCTTTAAGTCGGACAAGTTGATTGCAAAACTGCATAGTAATTCGATAAGCTGTTTTGGAGATAAATATAAATAAATAATGCTGGTCATTTTTTACAAAGCATCATCTAGCCCCAAACTAAGCAGAGCTTGTATTGATCTTGGGAACTATATGACTGATATATGAATATATACTTTTTTTGTAAATACATACATATTATACATAAAAACACCCAGACCGATTTTTTAGATAAACATTAACAGACAAACAAACATAGAAACAAACAAGCTCTTATGGCAAACGCATATACAGTCTCATCACGGGTAAAAAGGCATTTAGCAAGGTTCCATAGCTAGTCATCATCATCCTTGTACCATCACAAGGATGATTATAAAATTTGACGGCGAATTGTGATTCTGTGGGCGGCAAAAAGTCACGATGATTCGCGACCTTGGACTATCGCGGAAATCGTATTACGGCGAGCGGAATAGACTAGTCGTTGAAGTGAGCAAGCCTATCTCTGAATTCGCTTCGGTTCGACTGAAATTATTACTGCAATTTTTCACTGAAAAGTTTCATAAGTACAAGTTACTCGAAACTTTGGTGAAGAAGATTTATAGCCAAATAAACAGCGTTATAAACAAAGGGAGAGGCATCGTAACTCTTCATTATTTTAAACGGAGCTTTTTTTCACAAACGCGCTAATGTTGTTTATGCTTCTCTTTATTGTTTGACCTCTCGTTTTTAGGGCTCCTTAGACATAAAGCGAAAACGGAACTCTTTTAATTTTGTCATGGCTTTCTGCCTGTTACGCAGACAGCTATACTCCAATTCCTCACTCAGTTTTGAACGTTACGAGACAAAATTTGGTACAAAGACTTTCCAACATCCCACAAACAAAAATGAGAATATAAAATGTTGTATTAACTTTTCAAGCAAACCTCCTTACTTGTTTAGTTTTCTCATTGCACCCTCTTTCATGGAAGAAAATGTGAAGTGGGGTATCATTAAAATATAATATATGCAGTGGAATGCAGTGAGTGCCTTTACATTAAGTCAGACAATATAGGGTCAAAATAAAATAGTAAATCAATAATAATCAATTTTCAATTTCAAGCCCTGACTCAAAAATAGGACTGTTAAAAATAGGAAAGCACAAAATAAGTTTGACGAATTTCCGATGGTAACTAGGACCTATTTAGCTTACTGCTTTGTACTATGATTTATTTATTATCCGTTTTTGTAAATTTGAAATTGTATACTTTTGATGTAATAAAGGTTTATGTTGATGAGGAGGCAACTTCGGAATCGTTTCATAGCGTATCTGGACACGTCTTGGGCTCTGTTTTAGACATGACTTTACTTCACTGCCCATGTTTTTTCAATTATGTCAGATAAACTGATTATGTTGCCTTTGTATAAAGCAGTATAAAAACCACGTGTTAGTAAGGTATTTTCAACTTCAGTAATAATTATTTCACTATAAAATTTCCTGTAAATATGCCAAGCACTCGAGAGCCGCGCATCAAAAGCACTCAGTATCAAATAATATTTAATTAAGTTACAAACATAGCTGGAGCTAATAATTACCTTATAATTAATTTCTGAATATTAATGACGTAGATATTTTCCAAGTTAGGTACATATTTCGCAGTACCGACGTTTGAAAGTGATCCTTGTGATTTTAATTAATAAATGAATTTTGACATTGATTTTGCTTTTTCATTACAAAGTTATGTAATAACTTATACAGTTACGTAGTGGTAGTATCCAATGGTTTTCTGGAAGGGATAGTTTTTAGCGATAAGACCGCCAATTGTATGTTGATATTTGGATATTTATTATATTAATAGCCTGTTGAATATTCCAAAAAACTATCGTGAATTTGATCATTCATATAGTAAAATTTTCACGTACCGTACTATCACGACGCACGACGTGACGCGAAGGAAGAGCGCGCGATTACTCACACTGATAAAGACTCTCGGAATAAATCGAAACTTAGTCGGTAGTTTCACCGATAGTACGGTACTACGTAAAAATTCTCGTTTTACAATATGAATTAGTCTCTATGGAAAGATAATCTAGCCTTCTTCTATGTTTTTTTATGTCGAAGTCTGTCCTCCGTATAAGTAAAATTTAATAAAAATAAAACAAGAATTTCTTAAGTATTTGTTGTAATAAATAATTATCAAACTAACAAATAAACCAAAGAAACTAGAAATATTAAGTAGTTCTTTACCTACTTGTACAAAAACAGAACGAGTGTATCCCCACAGATGGACACAACCCTACCTCTGTAATATCTTCAAGCATGTTTGAATTCGCACATAATTGGTGCATTGGGTTATAAAAACGGGAAGTTTCACGTACCGTACTATCGGTGCAGGCACTGACTATGTTTCGATTTATTTCGAGAGTCTTCATCAGGGTGAGTGTTCAACGCTCTCTCGAAACTAAGTCAGTGCCTTCACCGATAGTACGGTACATGATAATTCCCGTTTTTATAATACCTTAACATATATTTGCACCATTGATTTATACGCGCCATACTGACATTTGGTGATAAAACCTATCTAAGAATCTTTTTTGAAGACATACAAATCGAAGGTAAAAACCGCATTATAATTTTATAAGCCGTTACGGAGCAGAAAGCCACAAACACACAAACAAACAGCCTCTGGCAAACGCATACACGAGCTCCTTATCTCTCGAGTAAAAATTGTGTAACACAATAATGTCTACCTCATATGTGTAATTCTGCTTAACGAAGCGACGAGCAAATTTTTCGTCTTTGTGCCCGTAAACAACTTCATCAATCTATGCAACTCAAAATGAACTCTAAGAACTGGAACCGTAAAATTGTGGGTCTCATTTTTGCTTGGCAGCTGGGGTAGCATCCTGTTTGCGGGCGTAATACACTTTTTGGCCCTCGTTACCTAAGACTTGCTTTACTCCTACTTTTTGAATTTCAAGTAATATACCGTGTTGGTTTAGTGGGCTTTACCCCGACTGCCAATATGAGGTCGTAGGTTCAAACCCAATGCACCAATTATATGCGAATTTACGTGCTTGAAGAAATTGTGTCCATCTGTGCGGATGATGGACAGATGGACACAACGCTACTTCTGTAATTTCTTCAATCACATAAGCACTTTTAATTAGCTAATTACAATAAGTTTTTTGTAATACTACTAAAGAGGCAAATAAGCATATAGCACCCCTGTTGGTAAGAGGTTACCGGAGCCTGTGGACGATTGCAATACCAGAGGTATGACTCACGCGTTGCCTCTGATATATCAAGATAAAAGATCTCATGCCAGTAATTTCACCGGTAACCATACCCTTCAAACCTTTAAAAAAACCTTTTTTTAGGTACATTTATCTAAACCTACTAAAGCAGGTACGTTAGGTATGTATAAACGGCATCTTTTACTCATAGATCTTATAGAAGTGGGTAGGTATTTACTTTTATCCTTTCTTTTGTATTATTATTATCTTAGATGTTTGGCAAGTTTTACACTTTTGGATATACATTTTTAATAAATAAGCCAGAATATAGTATGCACTAGCCTCTGCCGATGGCTTCGCCCGTATGGTACCCGGATAAAAAGTAGCCTATGTTTTATTATGATATATAAGCTACTAACTTCTGCCCACGGCTTCGCCCACATGGTACTCGGATGAAAAGTAGCCTATGTGTTATTCTGATGTATAAGCTGTACTACCGTAAAGTTTCATCAAAATTCGTTCAGTAGTTTTTGCGTGAAAGATTAACAAACATCCATCCTCACAAAATTTCACGTTTATAATATTAGTCAAATAAGATTTCGCTTCGCAAGCTGCAATAACCAAATACTTTGTGACGTGATGAGGGTAGGTTATGCTCGTATCGAATAGATTTTATTCAATTGTGCATTTTGCAAAATTAACGTTAGGTAATTGTCGAACGTGCCGCATTCAAACTAGATTGTCATAGAAACTAACGATTTAGGCTTTTTGCTGTGTAATTTTATGTTAATAATATTTCTCAGTCTCTTTGTTCTTTTCGATATTCAAAAATGAAACAACTCTGGGGCAGTTGTAACTTTTTGAAACCGGTATGACCTAAAAAATAACATGTATGTTACTTTTTATCCGAATATCAAGCTGGTTGGTATGTTCATCATGGGTTATAAGATGTATCTGATCCTGCACGTTTCCGAAATAACTTGCAAAAAGCGAACGAGAGAGAACATTGTAAAACCAAACGGAACATCGCATCGCAATATTTGCTTTCAGTGTGAATATGTCTATCGGTTTTGTTATAACACAGAACTTGTTCAATTTAAAATTCCTGAATTTTATGAATAACCAACGTTGCATAAAGCAGCTGTACCCTAGTAAAATTTATATCTATAAGTTTAAAGATGTCCAAAACGGATAGAATTTACAAAGAATACTATCTAAAGAGGGAATACTAATACTGGACGACCTCGATGGCGCAGCGGCCGAGTAGCCAGCTGCGATGTAAGAGATGCGGGTTTTCTACTTATTGTATAAACACCCAACTAGTCCTACCCATATATACCATATGTTGTGGGTATCAGGAACTACGAATATTACTCAGACCTGGTACAAATATATTCAGAACATCAATAAGGTCCTCACCGCATTGTAAAACATTTTTTTGCAATAGATTTTAATGTCTTCAACAATGGTTATTTGATATGTTTTATTAAAAATTTTCCTATTGGCTTGTTGCGCTGCAATCTATAAATAAATTATAAATAATGCTGGACATTTTTCACGCAGCATCATCTAGCTCCAAACTAAGCAGAGCTTATATTATGGGAACTAAATGACTGTTAAACTACTTATATACTTTCTTGTAAATACATAGAAAACACCCAGACCCGAGATAAATATTTTCAAGTAATACAAGCATTTGTCCCACGGCGAGAATTGAACCCGCAACTTTCTGCCTCTCAGGCGGGCCTTCGTCCACTGCGTCACAGAGGTTTTCTATGAATCTATGAAGTTTTTTTGAGTTTAAAAAGAAAAACTGTTACCTGCCTACCTAACAAGCCATATTGCTTAAAATAAGGTAAAACATGAAATACCGCGCTTGCCACGTATGTACGATTGAACTGGCTATTACATCCAGAGCTCGCTGCTCCAAATCTAAACTAAGAATAAACTGAGATACTTGTTCAAGCATAAACATAAGAATAATGGAAACATTATTCCGCTTTACTTTGTATAATAGTGTAAGAAGCGTAACATGAAAAGCTCCTTTGAACTACAGAAAAGGGCGTGGATGAAAATAAAAAAAAACACCCAAACACATAGTTTTGTCAAGGATTTCCTGTGTTGTGGGTATCAGCAACTACAAGTACCGTGGTACTAGTACATATAAATGGGAGATATTTTCCCGTCGCAGCCCCCTGTGCCGGGTATCATTGAACAAAGTATCTGCAATCAGTTTGAGGTTTCCTTTATAATTTTTACCCGCGATGACACGAACCAGGGTACATGCGTTTGCCATAAGAGGTTGTTTGTTTGTTTGTCTGTTACCATTTATACCCAAAACTGCTTATCGATTTGTAATGCTGTTATCAGCAATTAATTTGTATGACTTTAAAAATTGCATAATACTAAAAGTTTGTTGCCTGATTCTTCTAGGTTAGGTCGCGCGCGAGAAAATAATTTACGACGAAATTCACTTTCAAATTCACGTACTTTCTTAGCTGTTTCTATACAATCCTTGTGATTTCAATGAATAAAAACCTATTGGCTTTCAATGTAACTTTGTTCTTAGATAGGTTTTATAATCATAATCATTATAGGGCACTGCAGTCAATGAAGGAAATACATGTCGGGGTTAACATTTTGTCTAATCCTTCTTATATTATAAACGCGAAAGTTTGTGACGATGGATGTTTGTTACTCTTTCACGCAAAAACTACTGTACGGATTTGGATAAAACTTTACAGCAATATAGCTAATATATCTAAATAACACATAGGCAACTTTTTATCCGAGTACCACGCGGGCGAAGCCGTGGGCAGAAGCTTGTCAAATAATAATATATGAAGTTCGTAAAAAAAAAACATCCAACTGAAGCATACATAATCCTGATCCAATACTAAGATTCCCTGTATCGTAGGTTTCAGGAACTACAAGTACCGTAGTATAACAGCGACCAGACAAACAAATATCTACAAAACATGCATACATCTGTATCTCAGCGGGAATTGAACCTTTTGTGTCTCAGCCAGCTACTCACCCACCGCGCCACCGAGGTCTACATATCCAGGAAATCCCACTTAACAACCCTCATCTAGTCTACATTATAATGTACCGTGTAACTCTAATTTCCGATTCGGTTAGACCTGCACCCGACTTGCGAAAGTTTCTAAGTTTATCCGCGCTCCATAGAGAACTAGACAGAATCGAACTTTTGTTCATGTCTAGTTTTCTATTGTCTCCGGATTAATACGTGAACTTCTCAAAGGGTATCCAAGTTTTGGGGACCACGTTTCTATTAATTATCTTAGTTCAAAGGTATTAACTTATTAGGGGGAAAATCTCTTTCTTGAGAATAATTTATATTTTTGACACACGACGCAAGGAGCCGCAAGGAGCTTGTATTATGTATCATTTTGATTAAGAGGTTGTTTTTCTATTACAAATTTTCTCCAAAATGGCTTATCCGATTGTAAAGCTGTTTTTTGTGATCGTTTTGTATGATTTCAAAGGTTGATTTTAGATAGAGTTTACTGCTAGAAGTCACTAGGGGGTGCTGCAATAGACTACAATATGATAAACGGCGTAAACGATTATCATGCAGTTTTTTGTGCTAGTCCTGATACTTCAAAAAAAGTTTTGTGTCAAAAAACATGTCAAATTGTCAAGAGTTTTCAATCGTAATTTGTTTTTTTTTCTCAATGTTAAATGTACATTTCATGTGTTTTGTCTCCGTATTTGTGTTGTCCTTTTACAGGGTTATATAAATCAACTTATAGTTTTAAAAAAACTGTTAGAGACTTTCTCTATTTAGACCTGCCAAATTTCTGTAGACTCTTCTTCATCGCATTATTTTTTCAAATCTTGTCGACTCGACATTGGCAAAATTGAAAACCATGAATAATTGAAGATGGTTTTCAATTATCTTTCTTCAGTTCCTCCCATGCTACATGCAACTGTGCCGAAATATCGTGAAACATTCAAACTCACAAATCATGGTAAATATCCCGTTTTTTAGTAAAAATAATGTCTGGTTTGAATTATGTAGAATGATTTTGAGTGTTTTTTCTAACATCTATGTAACTTAGTTACCTACACATTATTGCGTGCTCTACAATAAACGCTTTCAACAGTTTATCGCGTAATTATTTATGCATGATATCGTTCAAACAAAGAGAATTACAAAATATTTGAAAATCCCTCGATCTAATACAATACAACATAAGTGCCTGCTATTAACAAACGTTTTAACACCCAAGTAGTATGTGGACTTAATAAGCCATACTTTTATAAAAACGGGGGCGATTTAGGGCGTGAAATGTCACGCGAGAAATCGCTCGATTTTGCGCCATTTTTACTTGAAAATTGACTGAGCGTACGAAACTTTCCAATTAAGCCATTTCGAAAATGACGGGTAGCAATTTCGAATTTGCTTTGTGTAAATGTAGCCACAGACTTGTTTTGCCAACGGTACCTGAAAGTTATGACTGTTTATATTAGGTCATATTGTTATTAGCTGAACATGCCAACTTGAGTTTGAATAATAATAAAGTTCAACACTCATGAATGAACGAATTAATGCAAGTACTTTATTGTACACCTTTGTACAATAAAGTACTTGTACTTATTGAATAAAATTATTTTATTACCTTAAAATAAACCAAATAAATTATGACATATTAAAATCAAATTGTAACATAGGCGCTATTATCGCTTAAAAAGATGGAAACAATTCTATGTGACTTTGAGAATGGTAAAGAATACCACCGGGCACATTCTCAAAATCACAAAGAATATAAAGATTAAATGCTCATAGTTAATTATGCAGTACAAACTTTATAATTTATGAATGTTAAAATATGAGTATACCTTGGGTTACTATTTATAGTATATATCCATCTATCTTTTTAAGTTTCCTTTTTAAACAGGATACTCTATGTTACAATTTTATTTCAACAATCGCATGGTTTAAATTCACAAAATACTACCAGCAGCAGTCACTTCAAGTCCAATAAAGAGCATGTCACGTCAGTCCGTCCATCCGTCCGCAAACAGGCACGTAGGCAATAACATCGACTCGATTTCACAACAATCCATCCAAGGTTCATCCAAATTGAACCCTGTGCTCTTGCAATAAGATGCTTGAATATGGAATAGAAGGTAAAATACCTGCGTTATGAGTTGGACAGTTTGACGGCAGACCCAACTTTAAGTAGGTAAGTGGGGTAAAGTGATACCGGTATCTGTTAGTTGGTGTTAGATAAACGCGATCTTGGAAGAAACTGATTTGATTAACTTTTATTCTGGACCGATCCAAAAAACTTGTGAAAACAATTTTGAAAATTATGTAAAATTGGTGAGTGGTGGCCCCAATGCGGTAAAAAGAGCGCAGGTGCTCCGGCAAGATGGGTCGAAGACATTTTTATTCATTTGACATTTTACTTAAATAAAATAAAATACAGAATTAGATCCCGCGAGTTTTGTGGGATAAGGATGATGATGACATCCTTATCCCACATTACATGGGGTCAGCATAACATGTTTTCTTCTTCCACTCTCCTCTATCAGCCATCATCTAAGTACTCACTCCTTTCTTAACTTCACACAATCCATCCATCTTTTGTTTCTAATTTACTAGTATTTCACACAAATATAAATTAGTTGGTAGGTACACCCACTATATTTCTTTACTATAAATTGTTTGTTGTGGAGTGCAAATATGATCTCAATCTGTGAAGAAAATAATATAATTTTATCAACATTTTAAAATCCCCGAATTCTATTTCCACCATCAAGAACCAAAAAATTTAAGGCTTGTACCATAGGTGTTAGTAAATAAGTGGCGATGGGCTGCAACCTGTCACTTGAATTGCAAGCTACTATGCAAAACGCGCCAAATATAATGTTCGGACGAAAATCTGAATTACCCCTTACTTGGTATCCTTACAGATCTGCGTACTGAATATAAATCCGAGGATCTCCGTTATAGGGTCAAATATATTATAGGTATATATATATAACAGTCGTGAGCGTCTTTAATTTTTGTTTTTTCAATAAAATCTTCTTCATCGTATCATCGTATTTTTCTTGGTTAAGTCAGTAATCCACTATCGCGCTTACTATATCACTATCGCTCTCAATATAATGAATCGATGAAATAACGTGGCAAGTGATATATGAGAGCCAGGATGTGTCCGGAACAAACACTCCCGCAGTAGGGGCTTAAAAAACGTCCTTTTGTTTATGACGCAATGAATTACGAATTTTCAGACACCTGCTCCAAAGGAGGTCTTTTGTTCAACGTGAATAATTTCGACCGCGATGCCCAAAGAATCGGTTCAAGATAGAATGTCTATCAATTAAAGCTCATTGATATGTTCCTAATATTATGTATTTTAATGTTTTCTTCTACTTAAATAATCTGTGCGGATATCACACAGATTATTTGCACTTGTCAAGTTTTTTGTAATCTTTCGATATTCGCCTTTTCGAGAGGAGAAACTCTCTCCGTGTAAATAAGTCTAAATGCAAAGATGGCATTACCCATGATGACAGAAATCATATGCGTTTACCGTAAGAGGTTGCTTGTTCGTATATTAATTTGTATGTTTATTTGTTTATTTGAGTATCTGTTACAGAAACATCTCCGGAACAGCTTATGATGCAGTTTCTTGCAATCGTATGACTTTGAGGTTAGATCTTAGTCTAGTAGCGATAAAACTTGAGGCGTTGCAAAAGATGGCGTAACCGCTATTCATGCCGTTTTTTGTGATCGAATGTACGATTTAAAGAAAATTAATTTTATTGAATCAGTAAATTAAAATAAGCTAAAGTTTCCTTAGTTTTTGATGCAAATTGCCACCAATTGATGTGCAAAGTAAACATTACAAATACATATATCTAACGACAGTTCTATCAAGTAATGTTCTCTGTAAACAATGCTTTTACCTTCGTAATTCTCTAAACTGAAACAGGTTAGGAGAAAATTGATAAACGCTGTTCCCTCTCAAGTGTACTCAAGTTTCGAATCAAGCAGAATTTCATTCTATTGAAAAATACGCCTTTTATCGATTACTTGATTAACGTCTTACTTCAGTTCAAAATACTCTCAATCAATACAAAAATAAAGTGATTGGTGTTTAAAATAATGACTCGTAGACGATACTGGATTACATATAATGGCTATAATTTTTGAAAAGAAAGAAAGAAATAAATCTTTATTTGAGAATTTAACAAACAATTATTAAAGTAAGCTAAGTCCAGTTACTTATGTTAACCAACACTATAATAACTACTTATCTACTTATAAATTCGAATCTTAATGCTACAAAATGGCGTCCGACTCAGCTTGTGTTGTAATATAGCTATTGCGCATAGCTACCACAACGCTGATCTTCCGTCGAAACTAAACGCGTCACGTACACTAACACAATATAAAAAATAATAGTATTAAAAAGCAAGAAAATGTCCAGTAAGTCCAATTTTTAAAAGTCCTACGATAGAGTTTAACATAATATTTTTTTGTGTTTATGTATGTATATTCATATATGTAATAATAAAAAAACACTCAACTGATACATACATAGTCCTAACCCCATAAGATTCCCTGTGTCGTGGTTATCAGGAACTTCGAGTACCGTGGTACCACAATCGCCGGACTCGGAACAAATATCTGTACACATGCAAACATTTGCACTGCAACGGGAATCAAACCCGCACTTATTGTGTTTCAGCCGGCTACTCGCCCGGCATGCCACCGATGTGAAAGTTTGTGACTATTGGATTTCCACACAAACCCTGAATGTTTTCTAAAGTATGAATTTATGAATGACGTAATATCTAAAGAAAATTAATCAATGAAATTACTTTGTACTTATCTACCTAATGAACCACCGACGCAAACAAATTTGATTTTGTATGGTTTCGGTAGGCAAATTAAATATTTTCTTCAACATTTTACACAATCAAGACTTTTTACAAAACGTCCCGAGGTTCATTTTAAAGTTCACAAACAAAAGTATAAAACGATGCAAAGTTATCCAGACAATATTATCCGGCGAAACGGATGGAAAACAATTCCGCGAATGGAAAAAATGTTTTGTCTCGTTTTAAAATATTAATGACATCGTTACTGCGGCAAAACGCTTTCCAGTTTAGTCATTTGTTCGATAATCGAACAGATAAATCACAATGGGACTGAGCATGACGCGGGCATTGTGTCAAATTTATGACTGTGATGTATGAGAATTCACAAATTCCAGTACCAATAGAACATCAGAATTTGACCGCTCAGACGATTTTAATCAGCGAAAACTCTCTCCTGAAACCTTATAAGTACTTTTTCTCAATTTATTCCAGGACCTTCTTTTGTTGTCACGATTTTATTATTTGAAAATGTTGTTTTTGTTTTGCTGTTATTTTGAAGAAAGAAAATAAAATTTTACTAGCTTCTGCACACGGCTTCGCCCGCGTAGTACCCGGATAAAAAGTAGTGTTATTCTGATTACCCTACTAATATTATAAACGTGAAAAATTGGGATGATGGATGTTTGTTACTCTTTCACGCAAAAACTACTGAACGGATTTTGATGAAACTTTACAGTTATATAGCTTATATCAAAATAACACAAAGGCTACTTTTTATCCTGGTACCATGCGGGCGAAGCCGTGGGAAGAAGCTAGTAAGCTATATAGCAGTAAAATTTTCATCAAAATCCGTTCAGTACTTTTTGCATGAAAGAGTAACAAACATCCATCCTCACAAACTTTCACGTTTATAGTATTAGTATGATAAAATCCAAAAAAAAAAACAGATTGTTAAATATTATTTTTCTATGGACCTGAGTTATTTTTAAAGATTCTGGTTTGTTCTTCTTCGTCCTGTCGTGGTTCTTTCTTGGTTCCTGGCATAGTTTATTTCAAGTGGAACAGTCTATTGGTGCACGGTGGAATCCGAACCTACGACCTTAGAATCAAAGTCAGGGACTCTAACGACTACACTGACGGCGTTACTATGTTGACGGCGTGATACCCACAAACGTGTAAATAAAAATCCTTAATTGAGGTAAAAAAAGCTTGTATATAAATTAAGGTTAGCTTCGGCTCCGGTTCTTTTTATAAATACCACGGCTAGAATTTAATTGGAACGTCTCACTGTGAACAAGCAAAAGTACTTCTCTTGTTTATAAGTAGTGTCCTCTATTAGGAATGCAGAGATACGAATTTTTTTAAGCTCCGTTTTACCGTCTGTTTTTAGAACACTCAGATTTTTTTTGTAGAGCGTCCTTTGTGACATCAACAACTGCAGTCTTAAATATTGATCGTGCAATTTTACTCAGCTAAGTTTGATGTTGTAAAGCCTTAAAAGTTTTACCGTGACCTACTCTAAATTGAATATGGGGCTGGAATTAAATGTTCCAAAAGAACATAATACAAGGCATAAACCGTATTGTGTTGAGGAATTCGTAATAAATTAAAAAGTTGAAATTGCTGCTTCGAGCTACAACTCATCATCGTTAAAAAGTTTTGAGGAGGCTTTGTGTGGCATACGTTTCCACGCCTTCTGTTTAGTTTAATTCGGAGAACGCCCAATTCCGCACAGTTTACTTTTAAGGTTCTTTCACTCGATGCTAATTCTACATCTCTACCACGTTATTTAAAGACGAGTCACATCACTGCACTTCTTGATAATGACTTGAGTATAAGACGGATGACAACAACTGTGAAATTTTATATTCATTGGCATGTCACGATCCTCATATATCTATTTTTATTATTACTATAAAACATTTACGGTGTATGGCATACATGTATATGTTTATTTATTTTTTGTAGTTTTAAGTAACTAAAGTATTGTTTCATTATTTTCTTTCTTTCAAGGTTAGCTGGTAGAATACTCTTTTTAGGGTAAAGCTTGCCTTTGTACATGCCATTTAATTCTGACTTTTTGTAAGTGTTTATTTGTGTGTAAAATAAAGAAACAGGAATAAGGATCCTTGCCACGTTCGTCTTTGTCCACGTCAGAAATACCTAAACATAAATATTTTTTGGGTGACACATTTGAGAAGATAGAAATTATGTTATTTTCGAATATTATCTGATAAGTAACCAAAACAGCTACTTAATTAGTGATCATTAAAAAGATGGACCTTAGGTGACATTTCAACCTATTGACTCTGTGACATGTCATGAGGTAGGTATGTCACGATACTCACCGCGTTGGTTTTCGCCCATGTAACAAATACTGTCCATATTTTGGTCGGTGTCACGCGTATCTGTAGGTATGCTGAAATGCCACAAAGGATTGACAATAGACCGGTGAAAATTGAATTAAATCCTGTGAAAAATGGTTTTCCTCTGGAGTTGCAAATAAAGTACGTTGATATGATTGAAAAATACGCCTTTCATATTAATATATAGGAAATGTATTTAATTTTATCAATGGAATTTTTTGTTTTTCTCATTTTGTAAGAAATATGCCACGAAACAAAATTAATTGCTGACATTAACTCGGAATCGCTATCCAATTTCAGAATTTGGCAGCTTTTTCATACTATTTCGCTACATGCACATTTTTCTGGCACACTCAACACCAAAGATACAAAATATAAAATGAAAAAAAAATGCAATATATATAGATCTATGACGTGTTTTCTATCACGATAGATACTCCTTGGTGTCATAAAAAACGACCTTGGTGCCGCAACGGGCGATTAGCCAGCTGCAGCGTAAGGGGTGCGTATTCTATTCCCGTTGCGGGACAAACGTTTGCATGTTTTGCCGATATTTGGTTTGAATGCTGTGGTACTATGATACTCGTAGTTCCTGATACCCACGTCACAGATAATCCTAGTGAGCCCGTAAACGGATAAGTTGTTTTTCCTTTACGTCGCTGGTAAAAGAATCATTCGTTAGAATCGTCTATACACGACTTGTCCTGTCCATGTCAATATCAAGCAAAGGTGACTTGGTTCATCGTAGTAAGCATGATGTGGCTGAGCCCTTATAGATAATGTTGAAAAATTTAGGAAACTGAGAGAAAGACCAAAGAAAGAAGTAAATTTGTTATTCTGCAGAGCTGTTGGAACGTAGGTGCCCTACTCTAACCTCATACAATATGTCACTGTCAGTGAGAGGTGTTTTTCGGTTCGCTCTCTCTGTCGATGGCTTCCGTGGGTGGCTTTGCAATAAAGAAAAACAAGTACATAATAAATTACTTTTATTATCTAAATTGACCCTAGAAACCCTTCAGGTTATGGGCCCAGGGATACGCTGTGCTCCACGAATAATCATAGCATTTCAGTTGATTTGAAGAACCTTTCCAAAGTACAAAAAGCAAGTATAACCTAAAAATTGGCAGGCGCCGGCGGCGAAGTGAAGCGTGGCAAACTACAATGGCTACAACCATGCCGATCGGAATTCCTGTCGAGAAACTAAAGGGCTTAGAGGATTACAACCAATGGAAATTCATGCTGAAAATGATCCTGATGCACGAAGATCTCTACGATTGCGTTTTGGAGGATACAGACAAAGGCTGCTGCAAAGATGAAAAGAAAAGACAAAAGGCTTTGGCGAAAATTTGTTTGTCAGTTGGTCCATCTGCACTGCCACATGTTCGCAATGCAAAGACGCCGTACGAGGCCTGGACCAATCTTCAGCGCGCATACGAAGACAAGGGATTGTGCAGGAGACTAGGATTACTGAGATCGCTGTTTGGTGTGAAGCTGTGTGAGACAGAGAATATGCAGAGCTATTTATCTAAAATTACAGAGCTTGGGCAACAGTTATCAGATATTGGATCCGCTCTTGATGATGAATTCTTGGCAGTTATTATGCTCAGTGGATTAACCTTGGATTTTGACCCCTTGATCATGGCATTGGAAAATTCTAATCAGAAACTGACAAGTGATATGGTCAAATCTAAGTTACTTCAGGAGCAGCAAAGGCGAGATGACAAGGATCAGAGTGGGGTCAATGCGTTATTGGCCAGAAATTATTCAAAAGTGGTTTGCTTCAAATGCAAAAAAACTGGTCATTTGAAAAAGGATTGTACTAGTAATGTGAAGACTACACTCAAGAAAAACTCAACACAAGTACACTCTGAAAAGGGAACTCAAGAAAAGTCATTATTGACTGCGTTGTGTGTGAACTTGCGGAACAATGTGTGGTACATAGACTCTGGTGCGACCCACCACATGTGCAACAACAAGGAACTAATGACTGACTTTCAGTGTTCAAAATCTCTTGAGGTAAACGTTGCAAATGGTGACAAGGTGACAACCGAGGGACATGGCAAGGTTCAGGTACTTTTGAAAAATGGTTTAAAGACTATAAGTGATGTGTACTATATTCCTAAGCTTTCTGTAAACTTATTATCAGTCAGTGAATTGAATAGGAAAGGTTATAGTGTCATTTTTAGTACTTCAGGTTGTAAAATCATAGATAATAATGAAATTATAGCAACTGGAACATGTAATAATGGTGTATATGAGCTAGATATGCTTCAGACTGTAAACAGTAAGTGTAGTAGTAAGCAGAAGTCAGTATTGGTCATGAACTCAGTCTGTGAGGAGAGTAGTGTTAGTGAGGTACCAGGCGTAACCCAGGATACTGCATTAGTGTCTGCGCAGAACCCTAATTCACAGGAGCTGTGGCATAAGCGACTTGGCCATCTGAACGCACGAAGCATGAATCTCATGAAAAACGGCCTAGTAACAGGTATGGATTATAAAAATACTAATTTTAATCCTTGTACAGCTTGTGTGAAAGGTAAACAAACAAGATTACCATTTCCAAAGAAAAGTTTTAGTAGGTCTACTGAAATTTTAGGGCTGGTACACACAGATGTGTGTGGTCCTATGCAGTCATATTCATTTAGTGGGGCACGATATTTTGTCACATTTATAGATGACTTCACTAGAAAAACTTTTATTTATTTTATGCAAAGAAAGAGTGAAGTATTTGATAAATTTAAATTATTCAAAACTTTTGCAGAAAATGAGACCAACAGGAAAATAAAAGTTTTGAGAAGTGATAATGGAGGAGAATATATTTCTGTCATGTTTCAGGACTACTTGAAAAAGTATGGAATCAAAAATCAGACTACGATTCCACATTGTAGTGCCCAAAATGGTGTAGCAGAAAGGGCAAATAGAACCATCATGGAGAAGGCCCGCTGTATGCTCCAAGAGGCTGGATTGGAGAATCGGTATTGGGCTGAAGCTGCTAACACAGCTATTTACCTAAAGAACCGATCCCCTACAAAGGCTGTAATGGGAGCAACACCAGAAGAACTATGGACTTCACAAAAGGTGAATGTAGATAACTTACGTGTTTTTGGTTGTGTAGTATATGCCATTAATGAGAATTCTAAGAAATTGGATACAAGGAGCAAAATGTATATTTTTGTAGGATATTGTGAAGATAGCAAAGGCTATAGGCTCATAGATCCGTGTGATCCAAAGAAATGCATTAAAGCACGGCATGTTTTTTTCATGGAAAAACAATTTATGAATAAAATTGTGTCAAATGATCATAAAAATGAAGACACAAAAGTAATCTTTGATTCATCTTGTACAACAGATGTTGTGGATACTATTGTACAGCATGATTTAGTACAATCACCTACAGACATTGCTTCATCCCCACAGTCTGTTATCTCAATAGATGATGATTCACTATCTGATGACACAATAAATGCTCGCAGACAAACCATTTTTAGTCTGAATGAAACTGAGGATTTAGATATCACAGATGATCCTGCTGATTCTACTTACATTCCAGATAGATCAAGCTTGGACTCCGAGAACTCCTGCTTATTTTTTGAAGATGCTCAAGCACCTGAATTTGCTGGGCTAGCAGATATTGGTGATGAGGATTTGCCAAGAACAGTGGAGGAGGCACTGAGAAGCAGTGAATCAGGACAATGGAAAGAAGCAATACATGATGAGTATGATTCATTCATAACCAACAAATGTTGGACTCTAGTAGATTTGCCTAACGGACATAGGCCAGTTAAATGTAAATGGGTTTTTAGTAAAAAGAGAGGCCTAAATGGTGAATTATTAAAATACAAGGCTCGATTAGTAGCTAAAGGCTTTACCCAAAGATATGGCATAGACTATCATGAAACATTTTCACCAGTAGTCCGATACTCAACAATAAGAATATTGTTAGCCTTAGCTGCTCAGAATGATATGATGATTGAGCATCTTGATGTTAAAACAGCATTTCTGAATGGCATTCTGACAGAAAATGTTTACATGGAACAACCGGAAGGTTTTATAATGGACAAAAACAAAAATAAAGTTTATAAGCTACAAAAAGCAATTTATGGCTTGAAACAATCAGCTAAAGCATGGTATCAGAGAATAAATGATGTATTAACCAATAAATTGCATTTTAAGAGGCTATCTTCAGAACCATGTGTATATATTTATAACAAAGATGATGAAATTATGTTCATAGCATTGTATGTAGATGACATAATACTATTTTCTTCAAAATCATCTCAGCAAAGGAAAATTATCAAAGAAAAGTTGATGAATCAATTTGAAATGAAGGATTTGGGACCAGCATATCAAATTTTGGGAATGAAAATTAATAGATTGCCTGATGGAAGCTACATTTTGGACCAAACTAGCTACATAAAGAAAATATTGAATAAATTTAAAATGACAGATTGTAAAGAAGCAAAAACTCCTATGGAAGTTGGATTAAAGTTACAAAGGGAAGAAAATGTGAATTGTAACTTTGATTACAGGAGTCTCATAGGGTGTATAATGTATTTAGCAGTGTGTTCCAGACCTGATATTGCTCATAGCGTCAGCTATTTAAGCCAATTCAATAACTGCTACGGTGAAAGCCATTGGAAAGCTGCAAAAAGGGTATTGAGGTACCTTAAAGGAACTTCAGAGTACTGTCTAATTTTTCAAAAAGGTAATTTGGAAATTACAGGTTTTACTGATGCTGACTGGGGTGGAGACCAGATAGATCGTAGATCCTACACGGGGTATGTCTTTTGTCTTGGTAATTCAGTAGTATCCTGGGAAAGTCGCAAGCAACGTACTGTAGCGCTCTCCAGCACTGAGGCTGAGTACATGGCCATATCTGACTCTTGCAAAGAAGCTATGTTTCTTCAAACATTTCTAGAAGAATGTATTGGTGTAATATGTAAAATTAAACTGTTTAATGATAATCAGTCTGCACAAAAACTGTGTTCAAATTGTATATCACATTCAAGAACAAAACATATTGATATCAGACATCATTATGTTAGAGAACTAATAAATAAGAAGCTCATTAATTTATGTTATCTCTGTACTGAAGAAATGTTGGCTGATGTGCTTACAAAGCCATTATCGTGTGAAAAACACTATAAGTTTGTATCTAAGATAATGAAAATAGCTAATTAGCTGGTTATTGAAACAAATAGGTATCCAATATTGTGCATTTGTCTAATTCAACAAGTACCTAGATACAAATAGATGAATAGGTATTTATCAATGTATCTTAGTTTAAGGCCTAGTAGGTAGCATAGGTTAAATACTATTGTATTAGTTTAAGGCCTAGTGTTGGAACGTAGGTGCCCTACTCTAACCTCATACAATATGTCACTGTCAGTGAGAGGTGTTTTTCGGTTCGCTCTCTCTGTCGATGGCTTCCGTGGGTGGCTTTGCAATAAAGAAAAACAAGTACATAATAAATTACTTTTATTATCTAAATTGACCCTAGAAACCCTTCAAGAGCTTCTGTGAAAGGGCTCGTCCGAAGAAGTGCTGCCACCATGCATATTTCTGGTTGTGGTTGCCGGTGAAATTACAGGAACATGAGATTTTTCATCTTGATATATCAGAGAGGCAACGCGTGAGTGATACCTCTGGTATTGCAAGCGTCTATAGGTTACGGTAACCGTTACTTTTTTTTTGCCTCTTTAGTAGTGTAAACAAAATACCTACTTAGTATGTCTTGTGGGAATTTTCTGTATATTACTACTGTGTATTACTGTTCTTGGTATGCACCTTAATAGTTTTTCACAGATAATTGTTATTGTACACGTAATAAAAGAAATAGGTAAGATTGCAACATTTTTTTTTTAATCTCTCATGCATTTCACACATTTAGCAGGTAACTCGGTAAATGTATGTAGCTCGAACTATGTGAAAAAATAAACAAGAAGTATACAGACACGCTATATTAGGTTCCCGAAGTTGCCTCATAACTCCTAAAGTTCACAGATCTTCCTTCATGAAGGTCGACGTTGTTGGGTCGGCATTCCCACCAAGAGGAAGTTGTAACTGACCCTGTTCTTAAACTCCCACCGTTCGATACCTAATAGTTCCGTTTTCACCATTTGTCTTTAGAATCCTAAAACAAATAATTATGACCGTTTGGTCCGTATAGTGCAATCTATTCACCTTGGAAAATGTAAGAACAAAAATATGAGCGATTGGTTCAGTTTTGTATAAAATCCAATCGCTGTCAAAACAAATCACTGGAATAGTGCCATTCAGTTTTCCAATCCAACTTTTTGATCGGAATGGAAAGTGTTTATTCGGTTTTATTGCTGCGTTGTAACGCACACTGGATCCAGCTAAATGAAATTCAGTGACATAAATAATTCATGACAATATTGCTTCAAACCATTTGCTATTATTACGGCCTCTCAGTTATTGGCATGCCACTTCCACATGCCGTGTGTGTTTAACTTAATGACTCTATTTGCCGTAATGATTAGGTGCATGCAATCGATAGAACAAACAGTCAGTACAAAAAGTTGACTTAAGGAGTTAATGAAACGAAGAATGTGGTTATATTCTTAACTAGCTTTTGCCCACGGCTTCGCCCGCGTGGTACTCGGATGAAAAGTAGCATATGTGTTATTCTGATGTATAAGCTATATTACTGTAAAGTTTCATTAAAATCGGTTCAGTAGTTTTTGCGTGAAAGAGTTACAAACATCCATCCTCACAATCTTTCACGTTTATAATAGTAAGATTGTAGATCAGTTTACAGAAACAAAATTAACTAAGAAATATTTGAGAAATTGTATTTTTTTTTATTTTGTTACTACAAAATGAAACAAACAAATTATCTCACGAATTTACTTCCTATGATATTTCCTATGTAATGTTGTCAAAGGCACGTTTAAACATTACATATTTTATAACATGCCCACTTTTTAAAAGTAGTTAGCATTCCACTTGACAGGTTATAAGCCCATCGCCGCTTATTGGAACACTAACTGATGGCTCATGCATTCGATTTTTTGGTTATATGTGTATTTTGATGAAAATTATATACAGTTGCATTTTTTAAAGTTAGGTACTCTAACACTCATCATCATATTGCAGATAACTGCAGTGCTGATTTTTAGCACGGACTTCGTTAATCGAAAAGCTTTTTCACATCAACCTTATTTTTAGAAGGAAGTGCAAGAAATATCTACAACTAGTGTGAATCGACTTTTGTCGCTCTATATACCATTACATTGCAGGTTATCTATATTTTGTACGGATTTGATTTGTTCAAAGAAAACACAATCGCAGTTATAATGCTGAAGGGTTGAGTCATAAGGGTAGGTACATACATTTCTGTATTATGTAGTATTATTTTATGGGACTAAAAAGCAAGAATTACCTGTAACTACCTACACATATCAAACATCTTACAAAAAAAGGAGCCAGCCGAAGAGTGGTATTAGAAGTCGGGCTGTGGGTGATGATGATGATGATGATGATGATGAAATTTATATCAAAGTGTATTCATAAAATTATTATGGCTACGAATTGACTACCACTCAGCATATAAGGAGCATTTGATCTGCTGTAACGCTTTTAACTTTTTGTACTCGTATGCTGCTCGAAAGAATACTAGCAATGCAGATTATTCGTAAATCAAAATCATCATAGCCCAGTAACACGCGAACAGTTTTCTACACCTTAAGTCAGCTAAGACCCGAATTCAGGTCAGCAAGTTTAAAAACTTTATGCTTCAGTGCAGTGCAAACAATACCTTTGCTCACTTTTTGTTTTATAAGAACCATGAACGTGCCAGACATAGATAAACTTAAAAGAATTTTATAGTTAACCGACTTGGAATTTAAATGTGCGCTTGCACGAAAATGCATTATATTTGAGTTATCAGCTGAGAAATCCGTTAAACAATTTTATTCTATATTTTCACTTGAAAAGTTTACAATAAAAAAACCCGAAATTTTAAAAAATGTTAGCTCGATTCATAAATTTAAAACTGAACTTGCTAGTTTCGTTAGGGAAAATTGGCTAATTTAATAAGATTTTTCATTTCTAGTACTCAACTAATTCGTATTAATATGTACCTACCTATCTTTTCATTTGTGCAAAACTGTAATAATTACTACCGACAGACCGAGCGACAAAAATATTTACTTTATTAATTGTATACTTTAAGCTAAATAGCTATTCTCATGTAAGTGACTGTGTCTTTTTTGAGAATAAATATCTTTAAACCTAAACCTAACAGTTTTAGCTAAGGTATAAAAAAACTGTGGAAAGAACGTCCATTTTCACGTTTTGCGTGGTACACATCTATCTTGTGAGAGGAAGGCAATTTTTGTCACTCGAGACCTGCTATACATCAAGATCAAAGTGCAAAAGTATCCGCGTATATATTACTTCGCGAATCGGCTAATTTACATTTGCCGTCACGATACAAACATAAACTTTTTTGTCACAAACAAAAGTTTCACCAACGATAGTACAAAACTATGACTTTAAACTAAGAATCAAAGCTTGAAGCGTCACGATAATAAAAAAAAACTAAATATAAACAAGATTCATTCATTTATAAGTGAAATTTACAATGTAATAATCGAAAAAATAAATCATGATTGGATAAAAGTTGTTATATAGCTTACTATGTCAACTGATACCCTATACCTATTATATAAAACAGTTTATACATTTGAACTTAACCTTTAATCCATTCGCTTGCTTATCGATCTTCCTCTGTCCTTTTCTAATATACAGATGTCTTGTCGGTTAATGTAATAACACCCACTTTGGGCGATATCCAGTGGGAATTTTTCTCGCGATGCATGTGAGGGTCACAACCCATACTCTCTTTAACTTTAAACCTTGTTTTCTGTATGCCCCAGGTCATAAAGGCCGGAAATGTAGGTATTTGGAAAATATTACTGAACAAATGCCGCACTACAAAATTAATGGTTAACAAAGAAAATTCTTTGGTTAGGTTGATGTGATATTTCAAGCAATATTTAGTACCAATAATAAATTTGACAGCAATACAATTTTTTCACCCACTCGTAAAGTGACGTCCAAAATATTGGCTTTTGATAAAGTTAGCCTTCTAAAACTTTCTAAATTGTTGAATAATAATTCCATTAATTTAAAAAAATCTGTTACTGCTCGACAAAGTAAAAAATGTAAATTACAACAATGTTACAAGAAATCCGACAGAGCCCATAAAAAGTTCGCACAGTGTGAACTTTTCCCTTGCATATTCATGATGGCAACTCACTCGGAAGTTTTTGGTGAGAAATTATGATAATAATTTTATACTAACTTCATCCGTCTTGAGCTTTCATAAATTAGGGAGTTGTATGGAAGCTGTGTGCGGTCTGACGCCTTGCTTCTCAAACGTTCTCGTTAAATTAATTTATATACCGGATAAAGTTAAATCTTGCATCTCATTTTATATCATCTTAGACGACTGGAAAAACTAAAGTTTAAAACATAGTTGTGAAAGATTTGAAACAAGTGAAGAGATCCCCCGGGAGGGGTAGCAATTGCGTCACTACCTACTACCGTCGTACTACCTACTTCTGCAAAAGTCTGATAACAAAAATAATTTGTGAATATACATTTTCAATGCAAATGAACTCAACTGCTGAACGTAGGTTTTCCATTATGATTGCTGCGAAACAACTTCAACCACCGCCACCTTCATTTGTCCCAAAAAATGTTTTCCATGCTGATTAAAAATAAAACAAAATACAGACGAAAAACTGAACAGCAAACTAAAGAGCGCGTTCATTATAATACGAATGCACCAAAATTCGCTGCGTTCCATTTAGCCCTATGCTCGGTCGTACAAGCAGGGATTGGAATTTGCCTAAGCTCCCCCGTGTCGCCGAGCGGTATTTTCACCCTCCCCCCGGCTTGTGTCCCAGCTAAACAAAAGACGGAGTATAGGAAGATTTATGAACAATTCACGAAGCAATGATATGGGGTATCTATTCAAATCCTCCACTGAATTTCGGGGCAGGTACTCGACTCAAGATGATGTATGTTTTCGAACAATACAACTGGCACCTATATTATGCTCCCGAGTGAATTCAATTTTCGTATATTGTGAAAGATATTTATTATAAACCCTGCGATCTTTTATAAATGTTTCATGAATATTATAATAACCTTTTTACAAACTAGGCACTTGTAAAATACAACTATATTTTTTAAACTTTCTGCCCTTTAGATAATTAAAAGCTTTTCAATTGTTGATTGGTTTAAGACGCCAGACGTTTTAAGAGACGGTACAGTTTGAAAACGACCTTTGCTAAAGCTTTGAAAACTTAGATAGGTCCCAAAAAAATTATATGACATGACACATTTATTGATAACATCCATACTTTTTTATAACTCAGAGCACGCGATACAGTGATTCCACTAAAAGCATCTTGGCATAGGTAGGCCTCTTAAAGAGCTCTCTAAGGAAATGTAATACGGTTTTTCAAAGGATATTTTTTTATTCAGAAGGCGTAGTCCGCCAAATAGTATTTGGATGCCCAAAGAAATATTTTATATATAAAAGGTATTCGTACATGACTGCTCCTTCATACATGACTCTAAATGTTGAACTTATGCAAACAAAAGTACAGTTTCCTTATAATATGTCATTGTTTTATTATTATTCGCTGAAGAATTCAAAGGAAAGACAGAAAGTGCCCAATACATGTCGAGACATGCTATTTTAGGGTTCCGTAGTGGCTTCATATATCCATCGGTTCTCATCATTGGAAATCCATGAAATTAATTTTGTTATATTTGGTTTCATATTTCTATAGATATATAGACTGATTCTGACTCTGATTCTGATTCTCACTCTAGTGAGTCCACGACGAGCATAGGGCATTTATTTGTAGTTATTGGGATGGAGATATACCTTTATCTACTTAAAGTACATTACATTTCTTGGATAAGGAATCAAAAATGAATAGTAAAAGTAATTTTTACATCTCTTAAATAAAATTCGACACGGATGAGTACAATAAAAAAATAGGCGAATTATTTCATCATATTTGCCGTCATGTAAACACATAATATTCTGTACATTCTGTACATTGAATTTTAGCTCGATACCCTTAGACAAACAGACGAATATCACGAACGTCGATAAACAACTTAATCTAATAAAAAACAATCATAGTTATCGGTCATAATATCACTATTGAATAAAATAATACTCAAAGACAAATTGATCGTTGACAATAGTGTTTCTGACTGACAAGTTATATTTTTTCTTAGTGTATTTATGGAACCAACCATTTTCAAGCATTAAAAATTTGGGCAAAAAAAATACGAAATTTTGATAGGTTACCGAATCTTCAAGAGTATGGGATCCATTTTCGCTATTTGGCTTTCGAACTCTAAAAAGTAAAATTGTTATCGTTTTCCCGGGTCACAGGTGTCTTTGTTCGTCGTCTAAAAGAGGAAATGTAATGAAAACCTTAAGTATCACCTGATCTCATGCGAAGCCGTATTTATCCGTGAACGGGTGTATCCCAAATATCAACACCACTCTGGCTTCACACAGTTTTGTAACAACAGATAATGTTTAAAGGTTAGTCAGAAAAGTATATTGGTTTCCAAGTTACTCAAGTGTCGCTAAACGTACCTTTTAGTAAGAGACTATTAGCGAACCTATAAGTTTGTTTCTCTAGTCACCTTGTATCTGAACATAAATAACAAATGAGCTTGTAGGCTGAAAATTGAAGTCCTTTGTTAAGAAATCAACATTTAATTATTGACCTTTTTATCCGCGTATTTTTATAAGAAGCGTTTGCAATAAGAGATTGTATATTTATTTGTTTGTTTGTGTATCTGTTACCATTTAGAAACGGCTTATCATATTGAAATACTTTTTTTTTTCAACCTTAAAGCCATCCTCAAAGGCCTTTTAGATATATCATGTCACTAAAAGTCACATCAATCAGCTTTTTAAAAATTAACTTTTAAAAGTGTCCGGTATTCTGTTTCATCTAAATAATGCGTGACTGCCTCACTAACAGAGTGATAGGCGACGCACTGAAAAAAGAGCTCAGGAAGATTTTTTCTAACTTCAACCCCTGACTTCCCACTGCCCTTTAGTGGGCAACGGGAAGAAATGGTTCGTAAGAATATATATATTTAAAAAAAAAATTAAGCATGATGAGGATTCTTTTATGAGACGATTAAACTATATATATATAAAACGTGTTATTTTAAAGATACCAAACCAGTATTGAAATTTATGTTCGTTTAACAATATGACATTATTCTTCTCTCACCAAACTATTGTGCTGGTTGTGTCATATTGTTTTATTACGTGACACAAGCTAATGAAAGATCACACTGTTTGGCCTATCCCAACTTCAAAGGTAGGTAGGTAAGTATAAAATTAAGAACCTTGTAATTAGCCCCATTCAAAGTGGGTTAAATGACTGATAGATTAGAATAAAAGCTTTTTCTCAGACTCGCCAATTTATAATGTTTATAGCCTCGCCAATTTATATAGCCAGTGACGTCACAACGGCAATTATTTCTCGGATGCTTATCTGCTGTTTCCGATTAATAGAAAAGAGGAGAGATATAAGCTCCACTTAACTCGACTTCTACAATAAAAAAATATATAGCCTGAAATACATTCACGTACTTAATCCATCGAAACAAGATAAACCAGCCGTCGGAGTTTCGTATAAAAACCGCAAAACATTCGAAAATGATTTATAGTGACCCTCGATCTGTTAGGGAGGCATCGGGGGACAAAACAGATTATCGGGGGCCCAGTTATTCCCAACAATCGGTTTAGGTACGTTCATCTATGAACCTTTTCAGAGAAGGTTGAAAAACAAATTATAATATCATTTATTTACCATCATGTTTCATAACATAATAGGCAAGTCAAAATTTTTAGCTAAAGAACCACATTTACATACAAATTATTTTCAATGTTGTATAATGTTAACATTTTCGACGCTGTTTACTTTAGTGTGCAACTTAGATTACGTCAACATATTAATTCGCTCTGATAGATATAAATAATAAAAAATAATGAAACAAAGCTTTTAAAATTGTTGTGTAATGTCAGCAAAATGACAAAAATTTAACAATGACATGTTGACAATTAGTAATAAGTTATACTATTACAGTATGTACGAGTATGTTAGTCTCTAAGGTATTGATGTTATAGGTCTATTGTCATCTTTTTTAATGTTTTTCATGTTGATACCTGTAATTAATGTATAGTAGCACTTTGTAGTTTCACATTACTTGTAAGCAATTCAAAGGGATGTGACATGTGTATGTAGCAAATCTCATCATGACACGCTGAGATTTTTCACCGCTCTGTTTTTTCATCATTAGACACACAACTCTTTAATATCTAATAATATGACGTATCGTTACCCTGCGTTAGATGGTAACAAAAAAAATAGCCAGCCATGTTATTACATGGAACGTAACAAAAATTGAAAAGTTATTAGTAGGTATCGAAAAAATTACTTCATGACTTCGCGCAATAAAAAAACTACAAGCATGATTTTCAGATAAACCACTTACCCAAAGATTTTACCTGTTTGAAACTAATAAAATGTAACGATTCACAGTGCTTCATAACTCTATATAGCAAACCACTGTCATCTGAAAATTCAGGTCCAAAAAGTTCTACCAATTGTTGTAAAAATAGTTTGCTAAAATCCGCTCCACCCATACAAACAAAATTTAAAAGCTCTGACGTGTTTTCCATCATCTATTGAAGCGCACTCTTATGACTAGTGGCAGTGAAACCTATCAAAAAACTATACTTGAATACATATAAATCGATTCCAAAGAACTGTTTTAAAATACGGTAAGGTAATGAGTGCACGGCGCGACGCGGAAAGAGAAAGTCGCAACCACTCACCCTGATGAAGACTCTCGGAATGAGTCGAAACTTAGTCGGTGCCTTCACCGATAGTGCAGTACGTGAAAATTCCCGTTTTTACAATATGAATACGGTAAGCCGTTTCGGAGATAAATGGTTGCAGGCAAGCAGACAACATCTTAGGGCAAACGCGTATGTGGGCTACGGTCGTCGCAGAGAAAAGGTGAAAAGATACAGAATTTTACGCGTCTATAAATGAAGTAATTATGCTTAACAGAAAACTAAATAAATTTAAATTAGCAACTGAAAAAGGTATTTTTACGAGATGAAATACAAGGCATAAATATAAGGGCCCCTACAAACTGTGAGTCAGTTATTAATTTTATGAATCCATTTTAGAAATGACCTTTCCAAATGCAACAAAATACAATCAGTTAAAAATATAAGTATTTATGTAGAATACTATTTGTTTCCTGTTTCTTTTAGTTTTGCAATAATGTCAAACAAAAAATCATTTGAATAGAAAATGAAGGAATCAAGGAAACTAATGTACACTTCGTTAATGTGTTTTAAACTGTAGAGGATGACAAATACTAAAATTCATATGCAATTATTTGTGTGATTTTGCATTTATTTTTCAGTCGCATGGTGTGTATTCAGCCTAAACACTTTTTCACTCGGCCACCATTTGCCATTTCGTAGCAACTGTCTCTGTCTCGTAGCTTGCGGCGTAGCACGGCAGTCGCGCCGTAGCTCACGTAGACGACACTCGTAGTGTCATAGTCTCTACGCTTGTTCAATTATTTGACAACGTCATTGTAAATTGAACTTTGTCGTGCCGTTGTGGTAACAATTAATGGACAGTCAGTAACAAAATTATAAACAGACGATTTAATTGGTGTTTAGTTTGAAAAAGTTGGTTAAAATTGTGCTTGGATGAGATACATCCAACAGGTAAAGTTTTTTGAAATTGCTTATATTGATTATTTATCTTTCTTTTAATATTTTTCAGTTCTAATTCTGGCCATTAAAAAATGGCCAGGAATTATATTCCTTAGTCAAGCTTAGGTCCGTGTATATTTTTCACCCAAGGTCACTTGGCTTTTGTTCGTTTCACGTATCATTGGCTCTTTCTTGGTCACTCTTCATTAAAAGGTATGGTGACCTTGAAATGGGCAAAACTGATGGTGAAGTATGTTGAAAGGTTCCGTACGCCTTCTAATTATAAGTCGGTTATGGATGTGATGTCAAATGCAATTTTTTTTATTCAATCTATAAAACTTATCAGGAGTTTAGCATTTTTTTTACGGCATATCACCTCAATAAAGTGACGTGCTGCACTATAATTATTCAATTTTATTTACAAGGTTTGTCAAAAGTAAATTACATAGATTTTTTGTTTTCTGAATAAAAAAGGCTTTGGTTACGCGATAACTTTTTTGCCATTTAATAGAGCTATAAAACTATAAATGTATTGTAAACACAGATTTAAAAAAATATATATAAAAAATATATATATAATAATTTGTATTCTCAAAAATACAATTTTGGCGGTTTAGATGTTTTCCCTTTCCACTGACCATATATATAAATTATTTTGTTTTACTTCACTTATTCTTTGTTTACGAGAAGTCTTATCGAGAGCCCTTCGAGAGCAGTGTCTTTTGGGGTTGGTAATTCACAAAAATATAGTGTCTATTGTGTTTTATCATTTATACTTCATAACACCCTTTGTTTTTATAGTGTAGACGTTTCACGACTATGTAATTCAATTGCAAATCCCTCTGTTTTAAAAAATAACAACAACATTTTTCTTTCCATATCTCTGATTAAACAAGTGTTCGTTTGGTGTTTTCACACACCAAACATTGGGGTTGAATTCTATGGCATTAGGAGGGCTTGAGTTAATTAATTAGCTCTTTGGAAGCCGAGGGGTCTGCACGACCTCAAACAAAGCCTCCACTTTTTACACGACCTCATTTTCTGGCTTGAGTGTTTGTTTTGTTTGTAACGAAGAAACGGTAGGCTTGAATGGATTATTTTAACCGATTCTAAACAACAAGAGAAATGATTATATCGGCACAGTAACGAGAATGGTTTTTGTGCTCAAAAAATCCAGTAGCTTGATATCAGTTCCAAAACAAAAAAGATTGCAGAAAAAAAGATATAAACCGGTCAAGTAAGAGCCGCACTAGGGGTAAAAAATAAACTAATAATTTAGTTAACAATAAGATATTTGCGTTTTTGAAACGTAATTTTTTTGTATGGACCCTTATGCTTTTAAACTTGTTGATATTTTTATTGTTTCCCATGATCAAGGGCAAAGTAACGCGTATTCTGTAAAAACCACAATATACTACACACAGCCATACAGAAGGCGTAGGCTTATGGTCCCGTTGGCACTTTTTAGGTACAGGACCCTAAAAACAGCTTTAAATATATGAAACAGCACGTAAATACTATTAAGGTACCGAATTACACAAAGTACCAACAGTAGGTAATGAAAATTAAGCTGTGTCGTGGAACAACCAATACCATAGTTCCACAACACCCAGAACGGGAATATATAGCTAGATGATGCTGTGTGAAAAATGTAAAAAAAAAAAAACTGAGGTACATGCAGACAATTGCCCCTCAGCGGGAACCTGCATTGGCTCTGCCGGCTACTAGCTCCCCACGCTATCGAGGTCCTCATAGATGTGTGTATGTATAGTTCTGCTGAATGTAAAATATTACTATTCTATTTTATAAATCCGTTAAGTCTAATGTCCTTATGTACTAAAGTAAAAAAATATGCTTTTGTCCAAGGATCAACTTAAGAGGTGTCAAAGTTATGGGCCAACGCATTATGTTGCGGCTAAAAATGATCTTGAATGAATGTGATAGATTCATTCAAGATCATTTTTAGCCGCAACATAATGCGTTGGCCCTATTAGGTTGTTTTTAAAATCGTTAATAATAAGTAATGATTATATTAGAATGGACAGTAGTTTATTTTATTAACACGATACATAATAAAGTTAAAGACAAGAACTTAAAATAGGAATACATCTTCGAATTAGCTGACTGAATTGAAATTATTCTGTTTTTGCAATCGATTTGAATGACTTCAAGTATGATTCTTAGATAAATCAATCGCCACAAATCAAATAGCCTATCATCTATGCAATACCAATATTTATATTGAAAATCAAAAGTCAACAATTTATCTTTAAAAGTCGATATTATGATAAACCACAGATTTAAACAATTTCTCACAATAAGACCTGTGAAGTTCATAAACAGCAACTAGCTTGGGACTCGCGTAATCGTAGGTTCTCCTCTTAGGAAATGCAACACCTGGAATGCGAAGCCTTAAATCCACCTACCTTGCGACCCCACACCTGATACTCGCCCCGTCAGTTTATTCATCGGGCCCTGAGGGGGAGTATATATAATTCACACATTCTAAAGTAAACCCTAAACTAGGTTATAAAGGTCGTAATTCGGCTGACCTAAGGATATAAAAATATAGAAGAATTTATGATAGTTTGTCTACAAAACTAAGTAGAAAGAAGCTTAGCACGTTCGACTGCGGGTGCTACGCTATTTTATGGCAGCAAAAATCGTGTGTCGTTTCTATCACATCCGCAAATGGGAAGTCATATAAGCAACAAAGTTGCAAGTTTTGAGATGTTGTAGAAAGTAATGAATTGTATCAAGGAAACTAAAGGATATCAAAACATAATCGAATCCCAAACTACAAATAAAGGAGTTAAAAGTTATCTTTATAAGTTCCTTTTTGCCATGAAATATGTCATCGTACAAAATTAATTCTCACCAAATTTGAAATTTTCCCACGTCTATTTTCATTATCGATAGCAGAGCCTATTGTGTTCCTCGAAAACATTCAAATCAATTGAAAACGCATCATTAATAAGGTAAATGACAATGTAACATACAAGCAAACAAACATCGTCTTACGGTAAACGCATATACGGACTCCTGTCGATGCAGGGAATCAATCTTTGCGTGACTCAACTCCTAAGCTATAGACTCGGAAATTTAGAGTACATTTAGAGGGTATGTGTACACTTGCTGTTTTATAGTGTGGTACTTGCTGTTTTACTAAGGGAAAGTATTTTCAGAAATTCAACCGCCGTCTTACCCAACAGAAAGCTATAGTTATGGAAAACTTAATGCAGAATCTGCATTCTTCATCTGATGTACCTAGTTATAAAGTTGCGGGGCGTTTTACTAGGTCAATGTAAAAACCATGACAATGCAGAGGTAATTTATCTTGAAAGCCGTATACCTTTGACCTACATATTGCTGATATTTCAGTTTTATTACTGCCACAGAATATTCGATGGATCCCCTCCTATTACTAATATATCTTTAGATAATATATTAGGTAAGTACATACTGTCCTTATTCGTCTAATCTGTGAAGTTTTTATTCGAGTCTGTATCGCGTTTAACTTTTTATAATTTTCCCGACGTTACAGCTGTGCAATCAATTAACTATACAAACTAAACTAATCTAACATTCTAACATAAGTGGGTTAAAAATCGATTCTAATTACACATAATAATTATAGATATAACTAGTTTTTGCCCACGGCTTCGCCCGCGTGGTACCCGGATAAAAAGTAGCCTGTGTTATTCTGATGTATAAGCTATATTACTGTAAAATTTCAATTTAAAATCCGTTCACTAGTTTTTGCGTGAAAGAGTAACAAACATCCATCCTCACAAACTTTCGCGTTTATAATATTAGTAGGATATAATCATCATCATCACCAGATTCAGATTCCAGTTAAAACGTGATGACTGTAATCTTCTGATAATGATTTGAGAGTAGGGTGACATAGAAAACTGTCATGATTTATCCATGAATTTACCCTTGCCTATTGATATCAGCACCATTCGTTATGGGACCTAATGACTATGTTGATAAAGTTTCATATGCATTTAGCCGGCATCCATCCTCTTCCATACATCATTTTAATCAGCTATTGTGAAATCCAGCCATTGGAAAATAATAATCAGTTAAAATAGTCGTGTGCAGTGGGCCGAGATAACTGGCTATCGCACAGACAGTACCATTATATTCGCTGGCGTAGCAATTTATCTGCCAGCGCTTTTTGTCGATGTTGCTTGTAAACTATGAATAGTGAAATCAATTCCAGTGCTGGCAATGCCGATCAAACGAATCGAAATGTGCATCAGATTGTAAATAACATTTTGTATCATTTACAAAAATCTTTTGTTCGCAGATTCAATGAAACATGGTATCTGTAACAAGGAAGCGTAATGTCAAGAGAATGAATTTGAATGCAATGAGGCTGACGGGTGTGAAATAGAAGTGACGTACATATGTGATGCGGCGTTAGCAATGACTCGCAAACTAGTGTGCGTCGCTGTGCTGGCGCTGGCACTACAAATAATTGGCGCGGCACGAGTGCTGTGTCCAGATGACCCTAACTGCGTTTGCGGCGGCACACTCGCCCTCGAACTCAATTGTAACATCGACGGTGAGTGCACTCAAACGCTAACCCCTACTTAATCTCTTTTGCAGTCCGCCGAAATTCCATTAAATTTTAGAGAATCGCTCTACCATTTTAACATCATTTTATAGCTTTTATATGCGAATTTCGATTTCAGGTCGAATAGTAAAAATAAATTTACTACCAGACACGTACATGAACATAAAATGCGAGAACGCAACAAGTCTCGACTACAGCAAAATGCCCAAATGTGCCAATCAGATGAACTCCTTCAAATCGGTAACTTTCAAAGACTGTCCGCTACCATCGTCGTCATTTAAAGATGTTCTGATGGATATGGGAGTTTCGAAAACGATGGCATTGATATTTCAAAATGGTCAGAAACTATCCGGATATTTTGACCGCAAACATTTTGCCGGTCTTCAGGACCTGACAAAACTGTTACTCTCCATCAACGGAATCACGCAACTTCCGGACAACCTTTTCACAGACATACACCAGCTTACTTGGTTGAATATAAGATCTAATACAATCAACTTATCCCAAGAACTATTTAAGCCGTTGGAAAGGTTGGAAACTTTAGAAATAAATCACAATCACATGACCAATATATCTTCGAACTTATTTTCACATTTGTCTTACTTGAGAAAACTTTCCCTATGGCAAAGTAACGTCACCTGGTTTTCTAAGGATCTTTTTACGGGAGTAGACGTTCTGGAGGAATTAGATCTTAGTTCTAACGAGCTTAACGAGCTGCCTTCGTCGATTTTCAAACCCCTGAAGAAGTTAAAGAAACTGACATTATTCTCCAACAAGTTTTCTGCGCTTCCACAAAATCTTTTAAAGCACAATGAAAAGCTGGAAACAGTCGTTATTCTCAATAACGATGTCAAACTGAAGAATCTTCCCAAATATTTGTTTGGGAGTTTAACGAACTTGAAAGAAATATACATACAAAGAAGTGGCCTCGAAAATTTGCCCTACGATGTGTTTGCTGATTCCCCGAAAGTCACAAACATATCGTTAGCCTACAATGACATAGAGACTCTACCAGAAGCCATTTTCAACGATCAGATTAACCTACTCGAATTGGATTTGAGTCACAATAAGTTGAACAGCTTAGAACCCAAAATATTTTCGTCGTTAGTACGTTTGGAGAAACTGCATTTAGATCATAACGAATTAGTGACGATAAGTGGGTAAGTGCAGAAACCAACATCGATTTACGACCTTTTATAAATAAAATACATTACCATAACAATATATTTCTATTGCAGTTCAACGTTTGCATCATTACTCAGCCTGATGTATCTGAACATGGAACACAACAATTTGAAGACAATAACATCGTACCTATTCAGCAACAATAGGCAGAAAATGGTTGTTTCTCTGGCTCATAATAGACTTAATTTTGAAGCAGAAGATAAAAATTTCACGACTTCTAATAAAACGTCTCCCTTTGAACATACTTATAACTTGAAGCTGTTAAACCTGAGCCATAATGATTTTAAGTTTAGCTTTGAAGATTGGTGGACCAATGGACATGATAGTTTGGACATTTCATACAATCACTTAAGATTTCTTTGGGTAAGTAAATCTTGCCTACGAATATTTCGGCACTGAGTTGAATCGTCTCAGGTATTGGCACCAGACCTAGTGCTAAAGCGGTTGGTGTACCTTTGTAAAAAAGAGTCGCAGTAGAGGGTTGTCGAAAGATAAATCCGTTTAAATGGTGTATAAATAATACTGACATAAAATATTTTAGAATTGAAAACTATTTATTTTTGTTATTATGGCTATAGCTATTTCATATGATTGAAAATGCTCCAACTCGAACCTATTGTTTTGTAAAAAGGATCATTAAAAAGAATAACTAGCCTTGTTTTCTTGCCTTTCTTTCCTGGTTTGGTCGCGGAGAAACAGGCAGTACATAAAAACCAACGTTTCAAAGTGGTCCTTGTGATTTTATTTAATAAATGAATTTTGACTTTGACTTTGATATGACATCCAAATGACCACACAAACACAAAAGTTTAAATTTTATGAAGATTATCAGCCCACAAACATATATACATACATAAAGTGTCGATTTGTCCTGTTCAACTGGGAGGTATTACTCACTTTGCTCGTATAATAAAAAAAAACAATAATTTGGTACATTTTCAGCCTGAAGAAAACTTGAATAGAAGCTACCATGACGTTATAAAGAAAAAGTTGAAGAAACTGTGGGTAACCAAAAATCCATTTTACTGCCAATGCTGGAATTATCTTTTCATAGATTTCATGATGAAAGATCCTAAAACCGAGGTAAGCAGCTTTCAAAGTAATAATATAATTTACTAGTAATAGTAACCAATTAAAAATTTAAATAAATGATAATGCTGGATGCTGTGTGAAAATCACACAGCATCTAGCCCCAAAGCACAGCCCAAAGTAAGCAGATCTTGTGTTATGGGAACTACATGACTGATATACTACTTATATATTTTATACATTTTATACATAGAAAACACCCAGACCCGAGCCAAATCTTTGCAGATCATACAAACATTTGTTCCAAGGCGGGAATCAAATCCGCAACCTCCTGCGTCTCAGGCAGGCCTGCACCACAGAGGTCGTTATTAATACTTTAATGCTTACTAGAACACGAATTATTTGAGATTATATAAAAAAGCTGACTTGACCTTTCCATCATGAAAATTGCTGCACTCTAGTGACGTGTGGTGCCTATTAGACCGCAAGTTTAAAAGCCTATTACACCCTATCGATCGAATACCAGGACGGGTCAAACAAGTGTTTTAAAAATCCTGCAAAGCTACGAACTGGCAGCCATTAATTTTTATTTTTATTGTTCCATTATAGCTCTCTTTCACACCATGTATGTACGTCGGGTACGTACATACGTCCTAGTACTCGATTGATAGGGTTGACAACTAGGAACACTCGGCGAACTTTCAAATGAAAAAACTGGTCAAGTGCGTTTAAGGTCACGCGCAGTGAAGGGTTCCGTAGTTACCCATAAACTTATATTTACTACCTGTTTTACACAACAACATCATCCAAGTAATTTTCAATGGAATTTGTAAGAATTACATTTTATAAGTTGGTCGACTTTTACTTAACTTGTAAAACCTACTTAGCTGTGATAGTTTTCTTTTTAAGTTTATTATATATACTTCCGTGAATTTTTTCACATATATAAAAACAACCTTTAGCTAGCAGGGTGGGACACATGACTTACAGCTTTCTAGTGCTACGAGTCTCTGAGCTAAGCCGCGGACAGACAGACAAACGGACTGACATGGTGAAACTATAAGAGTTCCTTGTTAACTCCAGAACCCTAAAAACAGGACTAGTCCATCCATTTAGGAGCTATGATGTCACCGACAGAGATATAGGCCCAAGCACATACTCACAGATTTTGTGTCGGGCGTTTAAAATAACAATTTTCTTATTTTTATATCAGTGTTTTTTTTACAGATTTATGACAACAGTGATATAGGATGCCCGCTTTGGGCGAGAAGACCCTGCTATTCAAGATACAGGATAATAATATTCATCTTGGGTGTTGTATGTTGTTACCTACTCCTGATAGTATGCCTTGTGGTTTATACACATAATTTGTTGTCCCCAATCACTCGCATTTTAAAAGAGAAATATGTTACGTTCATGTTGTATTGGCAATTTAAAAAGCATCTTGGCCTCATCATAGTTCATGACTACAATGACATGGGATTCGTATACGAGAATTTTCTACCAGCGTTGAAAGCCTATAGTGAATCTCCGATCAGTAATAGTCTCGTTACGATTTCAACTAGCAAAGACAAAATTAAGAATAAAATGAAGTGTGTTTACAATGATAAAAATTATATAGTAATTTTTTCAACTAACTACCTTAGAGCACATTTTAGCGACGTGAGTATCAAAAAAATACTGAGTATCATGAAAGACGCAAAAAACACTGTGTTTGTTTTTACTGATATCGGCCCTGATGATTCTATCTACACATTTTTGAAAGAACAAAGAGATTTAAGGAATTCAATTGTTTGGAACGAGCCTTACTTATGGGAAAAGTTTTCTAAAATAGTAGACTTGAAAAAAATTGGGCATCTCATTGGAAATTACAAGAAAATGAAACAAAGATTTGACGCTTATGGATGCACCGAGAGTCACGTCATGCCGTCGATACCAAATGGAGTTGGAACTTTTATGAGAGACTTTGCTTTTAATACATACAGTGGTCTCTTTTATCATAATGGGGAAAATGATATGATATATTATGAATCTACGTAAGACTGATTCCGCAACCATTTTCTTATAATATTCTCAAAGTATGTTACCAACTCAATATATTTACTTTATCTTAAATTTATTTAAATTATGTAATTGCGTTAGTAGTCGTATTTCATAAGTTTTAAGTGCTTATAAAAACTTTTTACACACTATTTTACGATGTAAAAATGTAGAATAATTCTAATGGTAAAAGTATTTGATAAATATCTCATGGTTTGATTTTTCTTTTACTCAAATAATGATTAGCTTCAAAGAAGTCCTATCAAGATCTTGGCTAAGGCAAATGTAATCGAACAATATTGTCGTTCTATTAGTTAAGTATAGATAAGTGTAAATATTATTATTGTGACTATTATTCAAGTTTCACAGAAACTCAGTGTTGTTAAAAGTTGTAAACTGCAGCTTATAATAAATCAGTATACTTTCAAAACTACTTGAACATAATATGTTTTTGTTTCAACCCTCACTTATGAGTCGCCAGTCAAGAATCTTATTATTTGAACTTGGAATTGTAAGCCTTTCATTGCAATAATATGAAGTGCTATTTGTCAAAAGTATTTTCAGAATACCAACGAGGTAGTAAGAAATATATGCAATAATATATTTATAGCAAGAAAGAGCGAAGCGCCTTGTGCTTATGTATGAGGTTTCATAGTTAGTGAACAAGTCTTCGGGTGCCACAATCATCTTGCAATATGAACTGATTCGAGACTCTCAACTTGAGGTTTTGTGATGACTGTGATGAGAAGATTATATTGCAAACCATCCAATTCTTTATAATACAAATGGATTGATAGTGCAACGAACGTGTTTCTAGGCATGTAGGTGTGTAGAAATATTGCAAAAAACAGAGGGTATCCTGGATTTGATTCATGAATCATAGATGAATCATGGATCCGATTGGCGCAAGATGAATAGATACATATTTTTTTATGCATAGCAGTGGGATGAGGCAGGCTGCAGATGATGGTGATAGTATTTAAAGTGGACATTCACTTCTCTATCATTGTAAAATGGTTGATTGAGTGAGTAAAGCGAAACCATTGAAACCATTTATTTATTGTAAATAGTACGATACAGATTTCTCGTAAAATTGTTTGCTTGTATCACACTTTTACAGCACAATTAATTCTTTCGAGTGTAGTGAATAACGAACCAACATCTTTGAGCCTACTTGGGTAATCCGGAAATTATATGTACCTGTGTTGGGTCCAACGATCATTTCCGCAACGTTTATTAAATTTTGATGAGAATTTGCCTTGAGTTTACCATCAAAATAAACGCACGTTCAAGTCTAACCATTGGTTATGATGACAAATTCCTATAAAACATGTGTCAAAAAGCTTTGATTAGGACCTAGCCACCCGTTATTGTGTTGGTGAACTCGGGCCTAAGTTTGGTATGTGAAACTTGTTATTTTCATTATATTTTGAGGATTCTTGGCACACAAACATGCACGTCACACCCAGCACCATTACCTTTCTTTCTTTTTGATCGTGTTTACTTTTTTTTGTCTACTAACATAGTACATAATTATCATAAGTAGTCCGAAATAAATAATATTTTATTTTATTTATTTATTTATTATACGGCACCAAAACTCGTTTATTGAAATTATGCAGTGCGCAGGTTAACATCTACCTAATAGCACCGAAACTATTTTTTTTTGCTAAATTTGTAAAGTTTTGGGAGCGTTAGCCAAAGTTACTTTATATAAGTAGAACATTTAAAAAAATAATATAAAAATAATATGTAATAATATTAATATAAAATAATTATACGTGATTTTGAAAACTCGGTACCTGTTGAATCACAAGAGGTACGAGTTCGATTCTCGCTATGAGATAAAGTTTGTAAGTAGACTTTAATTTAATTTGTATTGACTCGTAGTTCCATGATACCACCACCCAGAAAATCATACTGTGGTTTCACATAGGGTGACTGTTGGATATTTATTTATTATATCGATTGCTTGATATGCAATCCCATGCATATTTAGTTTACATTATATTATGTAGCGGTAACGATTGTATAGTCAACTTGTCTACATCCAGGCGCTGATGGAAAAAAACAGGAGCTGAACTATACGAGAATTCTACACTTTTGGGAAATATAATTAATTATTACTTTTGGTAGGTACCTATTTTTGAACCAACAACCAGGCAAAATTGACTTCCACTATGCTAGCACTGTGTTCATTTATCATCCAGACATTTGATTCTTTCTATTCAGAGTAGAAATTGATTACTTCTGAAGAACTACATCATAAAGGCTCTTAATAGATTCACCCCTAATTGGTTTCCTGACCAAGTCAGTTCGCTTCGACGCTTCGACTTTGAACATAATGAAGGTTTAGTAGTACTAAAGGCTTTTATTATTTTTAGCTTAAACTGACTTTGTTGGATTAAAATAGGAAAAACAAAGGTGGTACAAACATAAAAGTATACTTAGCCATCAAGAATTAAAAAGGTTATTTATAAAAAAACAAAGATGGCTAATCTTTCCCTTCACTTAAAAACCATAAATTCGTTTGTAAAATTATTTGAATCAATGTTTGAGGCGTCGATTACCTCATAAACATTAGGTGGTTTTAAACATACCCGCTTGATTCCGTGTTTTAACAATGAACATACATAAAAAAATGCATAAAGACGCACCATAGAACCTTCTGCTTTTTTGAAGTCGGTTAATAAAACCCTGTGTATTTCCTTGCTTACGTCAAACCATTCGATATAATCGCCCGCCTTTTCAATCCGTTCCATTAGATCAATTAGTTTTATTAAATCGTCGTTTTTCGATTTAGTACCTCCATCAAATCATCCAATGGATCATTGGCATATAGCTGTACCTACAGCTGATTCACTCCACTTAATTAAGCAGATAAGTCAGGGCATATCGGGTCCTTAAACCGCCAAAAAACATCAAGAAAACAATATTTTAGTGTTAAATCCTACTTACGAGTATATTATATTATGTGAAGATTTGAAACTTTTGATCCCGTTTTAACTTAATTTGGAACAGGTATAGTTCGTGGCTTGAAATAAGACCTAAGAATTAACAAACTAGAAAAAAAAATTGCACGAATCATAATTATTTTTGATTATACTAGGAACTGAAAACGAACTGCCCAAGATTATTTTGTGGAAACCGCGGAAAAACGCTAGCGTACAACATTCTTCAATTAACAAAACAGATAAAAAGAAAAAAGGTTGCTGGAAAGGTTTGTACTATAATATCTGTGCTCTGGGTAAATTTTAGGTTATCTGGTATACCTAACGGGCTTCAAAAGCAAAGAGTAGTGATATTACGAGACCCGTTCTAGGTAAATTTTAGGTTATCTGGTATAGCTAACGGGCTTCAAAAGCAAAGAGTAGTGATATTACGAGCCCCGTTCTAGGTAAATTTTAGGTTATCTGGTATACCTAACGGGCTTCAAAAGCAAAGAGTAGTGATATTACGAGACCCGTTCTAGGTAAATTTTAGGTTATCTGGTATACCTAACGGGCTTCAAAAGCAAAGAGTAGTGACATTACGAGACCCGTTCTAGGTAAATTTTAGGTTATCTGGTATACCTAACGGGCTTCAAAAGCAAAAAGTAGTGATATTACGCGACCCGTTCATTGATATCCCACAAAAGGTGTGTTCAATGAATATATCGAGTCATTTAGGTTTTGTCATAAACCGTGTGTCACAGGCTTTTTTGATGAGCATGCCAGTATCCTGTCAAATTTTTCCATGTGGAGGCACATTTTAATATGTGCACATTTTTGACCTCACATACTTATGTAGGTAAATGTGGAATATTCATTGGAAACCCTGAACTGTTTCTACAAAGAACTACTCGATAACTTTGTTTCTTTCTTTTTGGATATTGGAGCCAAAGTTGGGCTGCTTTGTAGTCTTATGTTTCCTAAATGGAACATAAGACTACAAACAGTTAAAAAAACAAACAAGCTAATGACGTAGACATCCTCAGATTTATACTCAGTGCACTTCATCTTTGAGGATACCAAGTAGAAGGCAGTTAGCGGTAGTGCAAACATTACATTTGGCGTTCCAAAAGTAGTTATCATTCTACGTGATAGGTAACATGTAAACTTCCGCTTATTGGAACAGTAACTGACACATGCCATCGAATTTTTGATTCTAGTGTATGCCAGCTTCTTTACAATGTTTGTTTTCATCCTTGTTAAACATTTTAATCTGAATAAACTTTAACTGATATCGATATCAAGACGATATGACATCGACAAATATGATGGTTTCGTTTTCGCTTTTTGGCCTATTAAAACCATATTTTATACCAAAAGTGGAACATAAAACAGTTTCTCTAACCTAGGTAGGTACCTCTTCTGTTTTGTGATTTTTATGGTAGCTAGGTAGCTACCATGAAAATGACAATACAGAAGAGGCCATCAGGCACGGATCTCTACTTACTCATAATGTTGCATACCATAAAGTATCCTCTGCCGTGGTTGTATCGCGCCACGGAGCAAATAAAGTGAATGTGGCATACCTACAACAAAGATTTTTTTCACATGGGAAATCCTAAGCTTTAAAATGCAGGATTTCTATAACATTGGCAATCGTCATTGCATTACATTTCGATGAGTTTCATCACTTTTTTCACTAATATTGATCAGTATTATAAAAAGTCTAAAGAAGCAGACTGCCGGAAAAAAAGTCTATGCCAAATTATGTCATACATCGATGCTTCGGACATTTTTGTTTAGGTTGACGACGTTACGCAACCGCCGACGATATATAGTTTGTTTTTTGGTATTTTAGTTATATCTCTGTATTTAGTACTGTCAATAAGAGTTGTACTGTGGTGTACCGTGGTGTTGCGTGTGTTAGATAAATAGATAGAGCAATGAGAATATAGAGATTTTACCAATATTAAAGTTATTATTTTTAAATTGAATAATACAACTAATGACAAACCTAAATATGTTTGTCATTTTAAAAACCTACAACCAGAGTGGATAGGAACATTTCTAAATAAAAGATTGTAGCCAGTCAAATTAAGTAAACAACAGTCATTTTATTCATGGTGTATTTCAAAGTCAACAACTACTTCATCTTATAGTTGTATCAATACATGGCAATACAACAATTATAATAAATGAACAGTAATAAGTAGGTATTGGTGAGAAGAAAATATCAAACATAATCACAGAAAATAAGAATATACCAAGAAAACATCAAACATAATCACAGACAATAATAATAACAGGTAACAATAGTGAATAACAAAATACTTAACTTGCGCCGTATTCTGCAGTGGATCCCTAACTGATCAACCATAGAATTACATTCGGCTTTTATACACTTCAAACCTCAATAAGCAAAGCGATTTTAAACCAATCACAGACGATAACATATGTTAGCGAAAATAACTCTGAACATTGGTAACTATAGCTAAATATAATACGGTGAAACACTTTTAAAACTTATTCTAAGATTTGTGCTATTTTTATAATCATTTGAACTACAATATTTGTTAAAACATTCCATCAACAACATACCATGAACTATCACTTGAGCAACTAAAAACATCAGGAAAGCAAAGTATACATATGTACAATATTTCAAAAATCATTAATTATTTTATAATGATGAACTGTAATTAAATATTAAAGAAATCTCATCAATTTACTAAGAGTAAACAAACATCGCAATGTTTTGTTCGGTACTTTGAGTTTAGTTCAGAAGTGTTGCCTGTGTTTAAGTGTGAAGTGTTGTTGTACAGAAATATGCTCGTGAACCACAGAGCATATATCAATACAAAATATATGACAGTGTTTAAAAAGCTTAAATACAAGGATAGCGTTTTATAATAATTTCATCTATCTCTCAATTATATTAGAAAACGAATACTGCGAGACAACGCATAATTGGAGAACGCGCATGTCGCTCTCATACCACATTCAACGTTAACGCTTAGCTCCGATTTCTATGTATTATACAGTGCACGTACCGGTCGCCTCGTCCCACGAGAGCTGCAGAAATGAGATTCATAGTGAGCCTGCGGCTTCTATGGATATTGCCAAATCCCGGGCGATTACCGTTGAAAATCTATTCTTGTTTGTAACCCCTTTTTAAAAGATAACAAATCTCGTTCTTAGCTAGTTACTTAGCTAGTTAGCAGTTAGTTACAGGGCCTGGCTACGTAAGCGCATATATTTATATTTATTGTTTTCATGTGCACAGTTTTGCTTAGGTGTTAAATAATACATAGAAGGTATGTAAATAAACCCCATGTAGGTAGCAAATTTATCTCTTCTATAAGCAATTATTAATTTTCACATAACATGAGCTTGAAATAATACCTTAAAATCAAAAAAACAGTCATTTACAAAATATTATTCACAATTCAGTCAATGTACATATATGGAAATAAGTGAAATCAATTTAAATTCTAAAGGTATAGAAAAAATAGGATGAATAAAGAGTCACACTGAACATTTTCAAATTTCAACTAATATTTAGTGCGTAATCCACATTTAAAACAGATAAAGCTAGCAATATATATATATATATATTTTATGTTAGCTAGCAGCATATACCCGCAACAACTTTTGCGTGGAAAAACTTAATTACAGATACAGGGAACGTTTGTTGTTGTTGATGAGGTTTTTCTGCGATCCAATTTAAGCAGGACTAAAATTAGTTTGTTTTTATCACATACGCCTTCCTTCTAATCGTATCGAAGTGGTGAATCATGTGGTATAAAGACATTTTTATTTTTCACTAGGCTTTGTTCAGATGAAGCAACGTAAGATTTTTATTTCTTTTATTTGGTAGTGTCGTGTCACATCATCACTCGTCAAGCATTCATCTGAAATGAGCTTTACTTAAAAAAACATACATAGAAGAAATTGTTGCTCTATTGAATTACAGGCTAAGTATGTATTCGAAATTCGGGTGCATTGAATGGAAAACATTGCTTCATGCTAGGATTTTGTTAATAAAAATATTAACTGTATCGCAATAAAACTGTTTGGGGTTTTCGTGATTACTTGTACAATTTAATTACACTATGAAATATAGAAACATGCTCTCAAAGAACAGATTTATACTTTTTTAATACCTAACGAACACATAGATTCTTGATTAAACCCTTTATATTCTCGTCAAGATCATAAAAAGGCAACACTGTGAATTCGTAATGTTCTCAATTTACACTACCCGCTTCCTTTTGATGTTTCCTACTCTAACCTGAATGATTTCCGGAGACACGAGGAACATCAACTACCCAGATACAGCTACAGACTCGTACAGAACTTAATAAATCAAACGAGTTTATCTAAACAGCACCTTATTTGTATTCCACTTACGCAGTTACTTACCTTAGCACACGAAATAAAGCGACTCCTGACAAGAGAAAGATTGAGCGGTCCACAAATTAAGTACAAAGGCTATAGTCGGCTGGCGGTGATCAGCCTGCCTCATGTAATATTCAACGGAATACCGCGGGCGGGAATACTGCGCGATATATTTACCTACCGACCGGCCACAGGCCAGCAGCGACACCGAAATAATAACCAGACTGGTATATCTATACGTACCTTATAGGAATAAACCTTGTTTACGTCACGCACAGATAGCAGGCGCCTGTAACCTGCCAACCTGTAGGCAGAACTCTGACTTGCGATCCTGAGTTTGTGGGCTAGAACTGTGGATGTGATTTTCCCACCGAGGTCTCTTAAATGCCCATTATACTTTCAACGTATATTCGTTTCAGTATCTAGAACCCTGCACCTTATTTACCCATACAAGATTTCAATAGGAACGATTTATTTTGACAGACCTAGTCATGCCCAAAAACATATTTTTAACTTGAGCATTCACGTTGTCAAGTTTCAGAAGTTTTGGATAATGTCAAGCCTATGGTAAACTGTGTGCCATTTACTAGTTCCTAGAGTTATAATGGGGCTCTAACAATTTTTAATAAACTAATGTCCCTCTGCCCTGATGTCAAAAAAGCTTATGCAAAGACTTGCCAAAGTGACAGCTTTTCTCCTTGCCGAGAAGCTTCCACTTAGAAGCTGTCAAAGTTGAGGGAAAACGGAACTCACTAGATAGTGGGTCAATTAACGAATTAACTAGCTAGGTCTTAGGTCTTATCAAAAACATCATAATGGGTAAAATCTTCAAAGGGTCAGGTATAGTTCAGTATGACGACTGATTAACCACTAGCTCAGCTGAGAACATTATTTTTGGAGTGTGGCCATCACAGATTCTGAGAAAAGCCCGGTTTTCTACCTAGTACAGCCAAACGTTGCCCTGTCCTGCGTTTTGTTTAAATTCACGCTAGTACTAGTCAGCGGCAATCTGTTTTGTACGTGTAATTCACTTTATAGGTACACCAGAGTATCGGTACATAACTATAGCTAAGTATGCCCGGCGTCCATTTTCAATAGAATTACAGACCGTGAAACTTGAAATGTGCTTAGCAAAGAGAATTGGATTCTGCGAAATTAATTTTGTTTAACGACATCTGTGGAATGGAACAAGTTTTTTGAGGACAAGCAGTCACTGGATAAACGAAAAATACGAGTCCCTGTATTGTACGTCCATGTAATGTACAACCATGGAAAGTACACCCCTGGAAAGTACAGCCAGTATTACAAACCATTGGTTTCAAATACTTGGTTTGTAATACTGCGCGTACATTCCTGGGCGTGCATTCCCTACACGTGTTGACCTTGTACGGCCAGTTTTGTACAACCCTGGAATGTACAGCCATGGAATACGAACCAATTTTATGCTCTGTTTTCATGTGCGAGTGCTATCAAGGGGCAAGTGCTGTGTTGCCATAGTATTTTACGCTATTAGTAAATTAATGTAGATGTAGTAAGTACATTAGTTATTTATGTCGTTTTTTTGCAGATGAACTAACCGGTTGGTTTTATTTATTTGAACCCATGTTTGTTGGATTAAGTTCGGATAGCAATCCTCCTTTTCTGAGTGGTAATTAAAAAAAAAACCTAATAACCTAACCAATCCAAGACGGATTTGCTTAGGAAGGATTTCTCAGGCCAACATTAACTTATTGTTTACATTATTTATCAATGGCAACTCTTGGTTGAACATATTAGAACTTGCTCGTTGCAAACGAGGCTCGTTCTCGTCATGCGACTTATTCGCATCGACCAATGAGAGCTCATGGATATGACGAACTCTCGACCAATGAGCGTCGAGAATATTGGTTTGTAATCCGGGGTGTACATTCCAGGGGTGTGCAATACCGTCATGTGTTTAGTTTGTACGGAGCGTATTGTACGACCATGGAAAGCACACCCAGATAATTCAAACCAAATGGTTTGTAATACTGGCTGTACTTTCCAGGGGTGTGCATTCCATGGTTGTGCTTTGCATGGACGTACAATACGGTCTCCCAAAAATACGACTATGCCTAAGCCAGGGATTCACAGTCGTCAAGCTTACCTATCGAGTACCAACAGAAGTCATACACGGGGAGAAAGATGACACCAAGTACCTACATTTTGCAAATTTGATTTTTTTTATCATCTTTTGTTTCCTACTAGCTTATGGCGATAAAACTTATCTAAATATCATCCTTGAAGATTTAAATTTGTTTGATTTATTGCAAACAATCCCATTTCAATCGGAATGTCTGTAACAAAAAAAAACTCTTTAGGGCAAAAAGACGGGATAACGTTGCAGGTCAAAAGAAGCGGGTGTGTAGAATATCGATAGGCATGCAACTTTACGACGGGGCTTAAACAGGGATTTACCACCTACTAGTCAGAATCTAGAAATCAATAAAATTTTGTCGAATGTTTCTTTTACCTTTGTACTACGAGGTACAAAGATAAAATATGTTTTTAACCCAAAAGAACCCGCCATCTTTAGTTTCAAGTTACACCACTCCTATCAATTCGCCGCAGAAAACGGTGGCAGCTGAGAGAGCGTGCAAAGTATAATATTGTACCCGGAGTTAGGACTATGTATGTTCAGTTAGTTGTTAAAATAAAAAACGATCTACTTCCTACCTACTTTATTTGCGGTGACGTGGAACTGACGGAGGAGTGGTGGAGAGTGTCGCTCACACATAAATATTTAAATGTATTTACTTTAGACATATTTCCAAGTTCTTTGCATTTAATTATGCATTGTTTTTCTTTATTTTTTGTTGTTTTATTAATTTATATTTTTGTATTTGATTCTGCAAAATGGTGTTATGCACAATCTACATATATAACTTTTTTGATGTAGACCTGTATTACATCAGAACTAACAAACGAGTTTAAAATAACTAGATAATTAGCGTTGCACGGTAACCTGAATAAGTTATAAACACAAAGAAAAGTTATAACATCACAAAACCAATTATTAAAGCTGGGAACACACGAAGTTAGTCCAAAATTTCGCTATAACTGCTAAATGAAACTGCGAACTGCTAAATATGAAATGAGTTTCGAGTAAAACGAGCCGTTTTTGTAGTAGTACAATAGTTACAAATAGCACATTGCTACGTGTTACTTACGAGGTATATCCTACTACTATTATAAACGCGCAAGTTTGTGAGGATGGATGTTTGTTACTCTTTTACGCATAAACTGCTGAACGGATTTTGATAAAACTTTACAGTAATATAGCTTATAACATAACATATAGGCTACTTTTTATCCGGGGACCACGCGGGCGAAACCGTGGACAGAAGCTAGTTATCTAGATATTTGGTGAGCCTGAGTGAGCAGTAAAATGTGTGAGCGCTGTTGGAGTTTCCGTCACCTTTTATGATCCTTGACTTGGTTTACCGAGGTCACCAGTAGGTCACCAGTATTTTTACTTTCGTGGTTTGACCATTGCTTTGGGCTTCTGACTCTTGATCGTTGGACTTTTACATCTATAAACTAAGAAAAACATGATTGATCGAGTGCGAAGTGCGAAGCGAAGCAAACTAAGATCTCTGAATTTATTTAGACTATCCGACGTTTGTATGTATGTCTGTTTGTCCGAATATAACTGCCAAATTCAATCTCGATAAAGCTCTACCAAGGTTCATAGCTTGTACGTAGGTTATGCTCATTAAATTTTGGAGTTTATTTTTTTTAATTATAAGGGCTTCAGTAGTCAGGTAAAAACGGTATGTATCTGAGGATGTACATCATCGAGAATATAGTCGTGAGCGTGTTTATTTTTTGTTTTGTTTTTAATAAAAAAAATAAAAAACCTTTATTACCCAACCTTATGCTTACACTTAAACAAACATACCTAGCCTAAGTACAATTATAATAATTAGTAGTTAGTTAAATAAGTAGGTATAATAAGAAGATACCTATGTCTATATGTAAGTAAAAAGGGCGAGGACTCAGCCACGTTGTTTTTTAGCTTCGCCTACTGATGTAGATGTTGACGTCACAGCAGTTATGACACTCCAATATTATTTCTTTACTAAGTACATTGTATTTCGCCTTTCTCTATCAGCATTGCCAAAAAATCATTATAATACCGCAGAAAGTCCGTAATTGTTACCTACGAAAACATGCCATTGATTAATTTACCTATAGAATATTTGTAATCGCAGATAGACGCATCGGTAAATCGCTTCAGCACATATATACGAGTATAACGCGTTTGTAAACGTTTAAATTTAATTACTCCGATAATTGTATCTTAATGTTAATATTATTATTATGTATGGTTTCAAAATCTATGTAAATATAAAAATAGATTGTGCTATAGACAAATTAACCACAAAAACATTTTAGTTAAATTAAGCTTTCGAGTATGGGTAAAATGGTTTGGTGGTTATGATACTCCTCTATTAAATTATATTAAAAGGTTTGTCACCACAATAATGTTAAATGGTAGGCACTTCTTTTTTGTGCTAGCATATAATTTATCAAAACATCGTAAATTAAAATGTATCAGAATTCTGAGAACTAAAATATAACAAAATGAGCTTACATAGAGATAGATAAATTAACTTTTTATTGTTCATAAAGAAAATAACATCTAGAGATAATATATTTTGCAGTAAGTATTCAAGTAAGCTAAACAAAAGAGATAAACAAGTTATTATAGAAAGTTAAGTTGTTCTACAGTGGAGGCACAGCTCATACTAAGTGGCTTACATACTCCAAGCCACTTGTCCATAACCCACGAAACTGACATCAGGTGGGAAACGAAGTTCACGAATGGCGACCACAAACCGGACAACGCGATACACGAAGGACCAATGGACACATAGTTCTAGCCCTACACAAGGATTTAATGTGTTGTGGGAATCAGGAACTGATACTACCACCGGTACTTATGTACCGTGGTACCACCCGACCCAAACAATGGCAAACGGCAGTTCCTATAGATAGATAGATAAACTCTTTCTTGCACACCAATAAAAAAATAAAAACACGGGGATTCATAAACATTTAAGATGCAATGCGCGGTCTTATTTAAAACGATCTCTTACAGACAACCTTTGAAAGGAAAGGATAAAATGGAATCAGTTGACGGCGTCGCATACCGACGGTTTTAGAAATGTTGTTTTATGATTATCAAAAAAAAAACAAAAATCGTTTATTTATCTTGACAAGTTTGAAACAAAAATTGGAAAAGAGACTTCTTATAACCTGCTGTAAGGTTCATAAAAACTATTTGCCTCACCGCGGGAATCGAACCCTCGCCTCTTGCGCCTGAGCCGGCTAACCGGCTGCTCGCCGTGCCGCGCCCCGCCCGCCGGCCTCCGCGGCACCGAGGTTCAATCAAGTTAGGATAGGAAGGCAAGTATACTTTATAATAGGTAAGTAATTATAAATGTAGGTTTGGTCAGTAATTAATAGGTACTTAAGCAATAAATAGGTAGGTAGTTTGACAAAAAATAAAATGAACAAGGGGTTTGTGAATACTAGCCCATTATTATTAATTTTATCTTCATTGAAACCGTGATTTATACAAACTGTAAGTTTTGAAAAATTATATTATTACCTTACTTCAAATAAATTTAAATATGACAACGTATTTTTATGAAAATTTACTACGGTGATACCCAGGCACTCGTAGTTCCAGATGACAAAGGGGATAGTGTGGGGTCGGGATTATGTTAGTATCTGTTGACGGTTAATTTATTATTATGTATTTACTATTACTAAGAGTTATTTAGTTCTTGGCTTTTCTATATTTCCTAGCTATAACAAAAGGTGTTTAAATCAGTATGAGGTAGTTTTCTTCTGACCTGTGGCGTCTCCTATCTCAACATTATGATAAAGAGTTAGGGACGCGATAAGCTTTAAGAAGCTTTAGGTATTAGCGAGACTGTGTGCGGTTATTAGTTGAGGCGGCTTAACATCCTTGCCAACTATTATGTTCAGAGCCTTTGAAATTCAAGGTAGTTTGTAGATCTTTTATCAAGGTAAAGCCTATTCATTAAGGAACTAGTAAAAATAAATATTTTTTCTACCTTTTAATTATTGCATCAATGGTTTATAAAGCGTAAACCCACACATATGGGAAATCACATGATTTTTATTATATTCCAAACCACGAGAACGTTGCCAGTTGCTTAGTTGGTATAGCCCCCGCGTCAAGCGTGAGGCGACCTCGCTTCGAGTCTGAATTTTTGGGAAATCATACAAATATTTACTGCATCATTTTAAAATCATCTACATCGTCAATATCAGCATGTAAGAGTCCACTGCTGGACATAGTTCTCCCCCAAAAAGTGCCCTAACGAACAATCTTGTGCTTTCACTTCCATCCAACTTCCCGCAACCTTTGAGATATCAACGGTCCATCGGATAGGGTCCTTTCTACACTGCGCCGTCCGGTTCGTGGTCACTATTCGAGAATCTTTCTTTCCTTATGGCTTAAGGAAGTTATTATATGGCCTGTTTATTGCCACTTCAGTGTGTTAATTCTTAGAGATATGCCGGTTTCCTTGTTCTACGAGTTTCAGTTGTTTTGGACTATATCATCTCCTAAGTACAGAATTGAAACAATTTATCATAAATGAGTAGTATTCGCCCGTCTACTATTGAACGTGATCACGGGCGGTTCTCATGATGAAGACTTACTAAATAAGGTAAGAAAAGTCAACAAAGCGACGGAAATCAGTAATTATTAGCCGTATTTTCTATTTATAAATAGTCTACTTGTGAAAAAGGTTTATATAGCTGATCAAGAACTGGACTATGCAATGCAGGAAGGCTCTCCCACCCGATGGACTGATGAGGGAAATCACTGGATCTAAGTGGCCTAAGATAGTTCGCCATAGTACTCCTTAGGGTAGGCCATGCCCAGCAGTGTACTTCTACTGTCTGTTGATGACGATTATGATAATAAACTTTAGAAGATTCCATAATTATTCCGATATCTGAGTTTTGTTTGCTTTTTTTTTAAAGGGAGGCCAATTGAAGCAAATCGCGTCAGCTGGTACAGACAGGCATTGCAAAATTTCAAAATTTCAACCCCAAACGTTCAATAGCAAATATAAAAGCTGCTATTGACTGGTGCTTTTCGGTGCAGGATTAATGATACAGTACGAAACAATTTAGATGATTTATGCGCTTACAAAAACATAGTAACGGTAGCGATAAGTCGGCGGACGGAAGCAGTGCATGACTATAATTTGTCGTGGCATTATTTTCTGTCTGATGATGATGATACGGTTGCAAAAAGACTGCAATAAATTATTTGTTTATACAAAACGTTATTTCTTAATGTTTTTATGAAATAACGCATAATCTGAAACAGTGTTGTCAGAATCGAGAGTAAAATCGATTAAGCTACTTTTTTGTGTAGTTTAGTTTAAAATAAACATAGTACCTATAGTATATCAGGCAACAAATAAGGCTATATAACTTTATTTTTTGCTGTTGTGTGACAATCATTTCTAAGAAATTTGAAGTCGTCAAAATTGCCTTGTACAGAAAGGTCTGCCCAAACCTCCTCTCAAAGATCCTATAAATTTCAGAGTACTGTGTACATGATCTATTGTTTGGCAAGCGCTCTCATTTCCTTTGTGTGGATAAATGTATGGTACGGACTGAAAAGGGAAATCGGATGGTTGACAACTCTCCCAAATGGTTTTTCGTGTATTGAAGTGGCTGTTGCTTAGTCATTGTATTACCAACATCAGTTATGTCCCCGCTACTGGGTTTAAATGTTTTATTTAAATGACAAAACTCGCAAGATAAAATACCCTAAAAGCCTGTGAAATTTCTGAGAATGTTAAACTGACTAAGATGATTTTCTTCACCGTTTTAAGTACCTCAGTAGTAATATTATATGAATCCTACAAATCGAATGCCTAGGAAGAACTCGTGAGAAACAAATTTAAACAAGCTTAAAAAACAGTAATACGATGAAAAAAAAACATCCTACTCAGGTTTTCTAAAAATTAACCTGTTGCTCGTGACAAAAGTTTTAAGGTTTTTACTGTACTTCTTGTCCTTATCCCACATAACGTGGGGTCGGCACAATATGTTTTCTTCTTCCGCTCTCCTCTATCAGCCGTTATCTCAGTACTAACTCCTTTCGTAATCAAGTCATTCTTCACACAATCCTACCATTTTTTCTTTGGCCTATCTCTGTTTTTATTTCCATCCATATTCATATTTAACACTGTCTCGTAATGTGACATTCTTCCCTCCTCATGACATGCCCATACCATCCTAAAAATCTGGCTGATTAAATTTAATTCACTAAGGTCCTATAGTTACTATTTTTTCATAGCCAATAACGGCAGTGATGTAATCCCTTTTAAGAACCAGGTACTTACAAAATAGCAAAAATAGACCTCTATGCTCAGTTGCTTATTACCAAAACGGCGTTTCTAATAAAATCTTCGGGGCAAAATGGTTTAGACACTAAAGTGTAGCACCATTGTCTAAGGCAATGTTCGGATACCTGAGTGGAAATAGTGGCGTTCTAGAAAGGAGGCATATCCCAGCTGTGGGTGAATGTGGACTAAATAGACAGATTGATAGAGGATCAAGAGAGGTGATAACCTTTCTTGAAACCGGGTTAAAAAAACCCGCATATAGAAAAAAAAGTGTATGAATAAAGTTTATCGCTCATGTCGTCATTTTAATTTGTAGTCCCACAGAACCTGGATCATTGTCTAGTTCCGCGCATAACAAATGCTATGCCATCAATTGTTCTTGGATTTCAGCATCTCATTCATCCGTCTGTGGTTACGCGTATCACTGGGACATTGATTGATGACAATGAAACGCTTATGAGATACTAGCTTCTACCCACGGCTTCGCCCGAGTGGTACCCGGGTACCGGGCAATTTTTATCCGGATAAAAATAAGCCTATGTTTTATTGTAATGTATAAGCTATATTACTGTAAAGTTTAATTAAAATCCGTTCAGTAGTTTTTGCGTGAAAGAGTCACAACCGTCCATCCTAACAAACTTTCGCGTTTATAATATTAGTAGGTAGAAGGATTTACTTCTGCTTTATTCTGCTAATACCTCCTTTCAGTTTTGAAAAACCAACTTATCATTCACATACTAAAAATAATAAAGCCTACTATGTTCTCAGTAAAAATACTGTTCTGTTATGTTCAGACAGACGAGTTATTTACTGTCAGAGCTGAATAAATATATGAAGAGAATTGCAGCAGTTCCACCGACAAGAGCATAAAATATCTTAAATCTAATGAACTGTTCTTAGTGGCTTACGAACTTTCTTCTAGGGTAGATTATTTATTAATTACTGACTAATGCCTACCAAGACAGTTGTCAGACCTTCTAATATTATAAACGTGAAAATTTCTGAGGATGGATGTTTGTTACTGCCAAAACTACTGAACGGATTTTAATGAAACTTTACAGTAATATAGCTTATACATAAGAATAACACATAGAATACTTTTGCTCGGGTACCATGCGGGCGAAACCGTGGGCAGAAGCTAGTAATATTATAAACACGAAAGTTTGTGAGGATGGATGTTTGTTACTCTTTCACGCTAAAACTACTAAACGAATTTTGATGAAACTTTATAGTAATATAGCTTATACATCAGAATAACACATAAGCTACTTTTTAACCGGGTACCATGCGGGCGAAGCCGGGAGCAGAAGCTAGTAATGAATAAATCAACCTGGGAGTGATAATTGGATGAGAAAAGCCGAACACCGGGCTCAGTGGCGTATATTAGGACAGGCCTATGTCCAGCAGTGAACTAATGTGAACTGTGGCTGTGGACTTCTCTCAACAAACAGACACTGATCAGAGATCAAAACAGAAACTGCACTTATTATCTGCAATGGATGAATTTATGTGGTAAATATAAAATGTTCAAGCTATGTTTGAATAAATTAGAAATACCTATTCATAATGAAAACATTTTCCCCAAACACCATCTGTTTTCATTATGTCCGTTGGCTGAGCTCATTATTACATCTAATATCTCTCCCTCAGCCTGAATAAAATTATTAATAACGCCTTCTTTGCACGTCGAATAAATATTTTACATTATAGCATCCAAAGAATAAAAGAAAAATCTTCACCAAATATGAGCTTTTGTTAGTTACTGTGTTGGAATATTGTCTTCTTCATGAAAAGATGATGAAAATAAAGGACCTTTTGTCTAATAGATTTATTTTAGCGGTTTAATATTGGCTAAGAAATGAGAAACGTTACTCGAAGATTCATTCAATAAAACACAAAATCTCTCTCAGGCGCACTGTATCCGGTAAATAGAAACCAGTCTAAAAAGTACACTGGTTTCTTCGCCACTGGCCTTTTTCAAAACCATTCCACAATTATCATCCTTTTATCATTCAGAAGTGGTAGGGCTCATGGTGAAAGAGCTGGTCCTAGAAGGTACTACCATACCTATTTCTGTCGCCAAACAGTAACTCCCGCATTGCTCTGTTCCGGTTTAAAGGGTATGAGTGCCGGTGAAATTACGGGCACATGAGACTTTCCACCCGTTATGTCTCAGGGTTGACAATGCGCGAGTGTTACCTCTGGTATAGCAAGCTTCCATAGGTAACGATAATCGCTTATTAACAGATAGGGCATAAGCTTGTTTGTAACTTTAGTTGTATAAAAATCATTAATATAACGCAAGATTACCAATAAACGACGAAATAACGAAATAACAAGCTTCTTAAGTATCAGCGTACTGTGAAAATTCAATATTCTCACCCCTAAATTTTGTAACCGAGAGAGTTCCCAAGCAGCTGCGAAACGATCACAAAAATAATCTCAACTTGAGAAACTTGGCCAAAGTTGGCCTTTAAAATATCCCGTAAGCTTCCAGCGTCGTCAGCATTCGTGAAATATCACCAGCAAACTGAAGGCCGGAGCAGAACGGTAAATTTTTATCTATAGCATTTCACTGCAATAAATCGACAGTGATTTTTCACACTGAAATATTAGCGGTTCAGTCTCCATATCTCTGGGGTCGAGTGAGCAACGAGCCTGTTAATAAACTCGATTTTTCATGCCCAAAACGTTGTAAAATCGAAACAGTAAGGTCAGAAGAACACGTAGGCTGCATAAATATTTGCATCTCATAACTAAAGATTTGCTACGCATCCACTTAATCATAAGCTACGCCTTAACGGTCTGGGAAAATATTTCTAAAGTAAAACAATTTTAATACCTACGAGTATGCATGATATAATTTTATGTAATTAATTAATACAGGTACTTTGAGTCTCCTCTCGATGATGGATTGAGGAGTGTACCCATCTTATATATATGTTTTGTTCTAGAGCACCATACATTTGTAAATGGAAAATTATATTGAACTCATACCCACCCACCCAGAAAGCTAAGAATTGGATCGATAGTTGAGATATTCTCTAGGCCAACCTGGTTTTGGACTTCAACGGGCGTTCGGTAAAAAAAGTTTTACCTACTGAACTTATAATCATTCCTCGTCTGAGGACTGAGCCTAGAAATGTGCTTACCCATCGATCGCTACCTACTGTGAAGCAGTTTTTGCGACATGTAGTGAAGTGACCGAATAATTTCCTCATTTGTCAACGTCTTCGCTACGCCGAGGAGAAAAATGATTCAGTGAATCTGTCTACGTTTCACGTTTCTGAATTAATTGAAATAAATTACCAGGCCGCGTCAACAATTTAATCTGGAGCGAGTGTAATCTGAGACTTGTCGCTATAACCTATTCTAATTAGTTTCAAGCATAGAGTGATTGAAAGCATGCGCCATTAGTTAGTGTTCTAATAAGCGGGGATGGGCTTGCAACCTGTCACGTGGAATGATATTCACTTGCAATATTCGGGTATGTGCCAAATTTAATGTTTAGACATGCCTCTGACTACCCCCTACTTAGTATCTTCATAGATCTCTACTAAGAGATACTCACTTTGTACGTAACCTACGGATGTTCATCACGGGGAATAAAGTTCAGTTAAAAATAATAAGTATTATTCATTGCAGCGTTGCAGGAATGCATTTCTGGGAATTGATCTAAACATGTTTACTGCTTAAGCCGTTGCCGCTGAAATTGTCACAGGGCTCGTATCGCGATTCCCTATAAAAGCTAAAACTGGCCGCACCTCTATCTCAGTCTTCAGAAACCTTTGAATAATCAATACTTAGTATTTTGTATAAAAGCGCTATGTTAACCCAAGCTTGGCAAGTCTGAATCGTGATCCCTAATCCATTGAACTGCCTTTCACTAAAAATATCACGCAGCCTCGCAGTGGTTATACCTACCTACTTTCTATTGCCTATTAGCTACCAGGTCTACTCGGTAATTCTCGTGGCTTGTTACCAAGTCGCTATAAGTTTGTGCACAATGTACCTAGGTACGACGAAGGTTACTGACTTCCTGTTCGTCCTGGTTCATGAAATCTAAGTTTATGAATGACTTACCTACCTACTTTCTTCTCTTTTTCATTTAAACCGCCTCGATATTTGTGGTTGCCACGTGCTACTCTGCCTTTTGTCCTACCACGCGGCATTAGACGGCTCCATCCACTCTTCCTCAGCTCATGGCACCGCATGAACCCACGTTGCTGTCAGGACTACTACTGTCTGAGTCGTACCTACCACGTACTCCTGGGCTCGTTACCAAGCCCAATCCTGTCGAGTCCGGTTGCTGCAGAAGGCTGACATCCTACCTACGCCTACACGTTGCCCATGGTCTCCAGCACCTGGGAAGGACCCACAGGGGAGTGCATGTGTACGGCCGGATCACTATTCTGCCGCGTATCTAAAAGCTGCACGCTTCTATTTGAGTTTACCTACCTACTTATGAGAGTGATAGAGATAGACACATCCACCTCATAACCGACTGGTCCTCTAGTTTCTCCTTATTCTCTATAGACTGTTCCGTTTAGCTTTAATCCTATGTCATTTAGTTATAATAAGAATATATTTGTATTAAACTAGCTTTTGTTTCTCTATACCAATTAGCTACCTATTATTAGACAGGACAATTCATGTACCTAATCTGTAGGAAGGCCTAAACTACTTACCTACTCTTCTGCTCGTGCCTAAAGCGCAACATCATATTATTATTTTATATTGGTCCAGTTTCAAAGCCTCCATAGGGTGACCAAAAAATCAACCGGTGACACGACGAAAGAACAAAATGAGCCACCTCTGTTTAAAACTGACAAAAACTTAATTTCCTAGACCGATGGGAGGTACTCGTACCTCTAGTATGGTTTACTTTGTTAAAGCCTGAGAACTCGGCTATAGTTTGAGTGGCATCACACAGGGAATTAAACTTTTGGGTTCAAACTATGCAGGTAGTTGTAGAACATGCTATATAGCTTTAGTACATATAGCCTTGAAGTCTTCCAAAAATAGATAAATTGGTCATGTTCGTCTATTCCCACCTCTTCTGTTGAGTAGTTCTGTCGACAGAACTAGACGGTCATGTTGAGTAAAATGAAAAAAAAAGCATTACCTACGAGTAAGTAAACTAGTTTTAAAATAGGTTTTTTTCACCCGAGATGACAGGATCTTGAATATGTGTTGCCGTAAAAGGTTGTTTGATTATTTGTTTATTTGTCTATAACCATTTATTACCGAAACGGTTTATCATCATCAGGACATATCAGGCCCATATCATCAGGACACAAGCCTCTACCAATACGGTGTTCGGCTCTTCTCATCCACTTTCTGCCCGCCGCCTTTATCAAGTCATCGCTCCACCTAGTCGGGGGGCGCCCAACACTACGTTTGCCCAGTTGCGATCTCCTTTACCTCAATGGTTGTTGGTTTTTCGGCATATATGACCAGCCTGTTGCCATTTCAGCCTGCTAATCTTCTGAGCTATGTCGATGGCGTTTATTTTCTGTTGAACCAACGTCTCGCTACGGATTTTATCCTTCAGAGAAACTCCGAAGCTCGCTGTGCATCCTTGAACTGGTGGATTAGCCCTACTATGAGTATCCACGTCTCGGCACCGTAGGTTATCACGAAACGGCTTATCGAATGATAGAAAATGATAAATAATTTTCAATTTTGAAGAATAATCTGTTTCCGAGAAAATTTACTGAGAGTGATGGACCTCAGGTCCATACTCGTAGGTCCGTGAGGATACTTAGTAGATGGTTGTCAGGGGTACATTCAAACATCATATTTGTCATATGCACATATTTTGTATAATAGTTATCACCACGTGACTGGTTTTGAAAGCCCATAGCCACCGCTTCCCATGGACGACAAGTAACTCGAGCCGGCAGTCACCTAAAACAACAAAATGCAATTCAGACTTGAAAAGTGATTCGTCGCCTATAAACATACCTTAAAAATATAAACGAGTTCGAACGGGTCTACCAAAACAGTTGCATTCACGCAGCAATGTAAATATTATTCATCACTTTGGTTTTTGCCATTGCTCTCTCATCGCACTGAGCTTGGTTTGCCGTTTCCCAAACAGTAACGGTCAGTTGGATTTCAACTTCAATGGAATATTCAAAGGTTGCCTGTGAAAATATGCCTCAATTGGTGCTGGGATCCGCGATTTACTCTTTAATATTTAGCCAATGAAAAAGTATCTCGTCAAAATTTTTTGACGAGATACTTTTTCATTGAACGTGGATTTAGCTCACACATTTGAATATTGATGTTTGTGGTGAGTATGCCTTTTAAAATGTGTATTTTCAGTTTCCAATATTAATTCCGTCCATAACTATAAGTTTTATACGAGATTTTATCACGTTTACCATTTTTATTGTTTTTTTTGTGTTGCAACATTCGTGGTCACAAATTGACTGTGTATAAAACTTATAATTAAGTTTAATGATCGCGAGAGTTCCGTTCGTTCGGAATTAACATTTTCAAGATACGCTTCTGTTCTAAGTGAACTACAATACATTACTCTTGTTCCATGGGAGAAGGGAATGCCTATGGTATAGGACATGTGTAGATACCCTAGCGCGATCTCATCTGTCGGGGGCATCAGTTGGAGCCGATGCAGCCGCTGATTTGGCTGAAGATCTCCAGAGGTGCAAATATGGAAATCTCAACAGAGCTTTGAGCGTAAGGCTCAAATAACTGAGACTCTGGGGCCGTGGGGAACCGGGACCCTTCGTGTATCCAAAATTCTTTCAGGGCAACTGGTCAATGCGACGCGTGATCAGCTGGCTCTTATGTGAGTCAATTACCATTGTCATTCAGCATGACAATGCAGCCAGCATTTTGGGACGCTTCCGTCTGACAGTGATCTGGATAAATTGACTATCTATAGATCTTTTGCAACTGTCTTAAGATATAGTTTGTTTAATTTTTTGTATAAACCTTCTTGTATTATAGTTGTCTACATAAATTGTATATTGTCACATCCTCCTACTATTACAGACGTGAAAGTTTGTGAGGATGGATGTTTGTTACTTTTTCACGCAAAAACTACTGAACGGATTTTGATGAAACTTAACAGTAATATGGCTTGTACATCAGATTAACACTTATGCTACTTTTTATCCGGGTACTTCCGAAGCCGTGGGCAGAAGCTAGTATAGATATTATCATGTCAGGTAAGGTCAAAAGTGGCCTAAATCGACTTGCTTGTACTGTACACTGTAATAAGATATATAATTCGAGTGTAGGTGAAGTTTGAGATTAGCTCTAGAATACGAGGCTGAGGGTAACGGTTTAGGTTGTGCTTTATGAGTCAAGAAGGTACGGTATTTCAACGACCTCGGTGACGCAGCGTGCGGGTTCGATTCCCGCTACGGGGCAAATGTTTACATATTCGTCATATATTTGTTACGGGTCTAGGTGTTATGGTACTGACAGCCTTTGATACTAGATCTATCCCCAAGTTACAGGAAATCCTAGTATGGAGTCAGGACAATGTATGTGACTGTGGTGTTAATTTATTTATGTAGGATTAATGTTATAAGATTGCATGTAGCCAAAAGAGTTATTACAGGCTCAGGTGGAACTTTGTGGTCTCTACCTATCCCTCCGAGAGTTTTTCTATGTATATGTATGTATAGAGTGAGACGACATGTTTGCAGAACAAATACAAAGCACCAGACTTCCTACATTAAATAGAACATTATTGCAGAGGCCGCGAAAATAGGCAATTGCAGGTCGAGTATCAGTTCGAAGGCTGAGCCGCAGGGGAGGACTTCAATGAGGCAATTGACATTTCCGCAAAGGCATATACATGCTTTTCTCAAAAAAAAACGCAAGGAAATAAAACAGGTTTCTCATGTAAGATATTTTTCGTTTGACCTCGCTGAAAGCAGGTTTTCCATCGTTAATTTGGCTTCTTAATTTAATTTCTTGAACTTGCTGAACTCATTTTTATCTATGTATTTAGTATCATGTTATGTTACGTAAAATAACAGAATCAAGACGAGCTTTTTCGTTACAGCCAATTTTATTTCAAGTACCAAGCACAATGTTATCCGTCAACGACTAAAATTGTCTGTTTAACAAACATACTCACAACTGTATTCCTATGATAGACATCCTCAGATACATATTCAGTACGTAGCTCTTTGAGAATACCAAGTAGAGGATAGTCAGAGGTACGTCCAAACATTATATTTGGCACACGCCCGCGATTTGTAAGTAGGTCGCATTCCACGCCCGGTTTCAAGCTCATGGCCGCTTTATTGGAACACTTTAACGGTTGACAGTATTTTTTTTAGTTCTAGGGTATAACCGTTTTCTCGTGATGTTTTTCTTCACCGTTTTAATACGTTCTCTTTAACAATTAATCCAAAATAATGAAGATATTACGATTTGATAAAAGCAAAAAATCTAAAATTTAACATACATTTTCGCATTTATAATAATTACCTATAGAGTTTTTAGTTTAAATGCAAAATCACAATACAGAAATAAATCATGTGACTTGAATAGTTCCTCACGAAGGGTTGAACGCAGTATAATGAACAATGAAACATGGCCTGTGAGTATAGGTATGCGTGCTTGAGACAAAAAAGGGCATTAGCTCGTAATTTATCACAGTTTCCAGATCATTAAACAATGACTGCAAAAACCGTGTGTGATAAGTCCTATGAGAGGAATTGTTGAATTTGTTGAAATGTGAAATCTTTCCCGCATTGGACATTTTGATTTGCTATGACAAAAACATTCGGGCCTTGCTGTAGTCGATTAAAAGTGCACTTCGATAAAATTAAGTTTAGCCGTGGTGGGGCATTCTCGGCTTGAATGAATAAATGAATCAAAATACTTAATCGTACAACGTATCAAATAAACAAAATAAACAAACAAATAATAAACTCAAAGTTGAAATGGGCAGTTTTATCGCTTAACAGCGTTGTCTCTTCCAAACAACCTTTGGAGGTTTCAATGTGATTTTAAGAATGGTAGGTAATTAATATATAATTGCTTGTTATGGAAATTCGATTTTCCATCAGCATTTCAATTGTTTAGACTATTTCCACTGATGACTAATTTAATTTAGTCAATGAGCAATTATACCAGACGGATATTTCGAATAAAAGATATTTTTAATCTTTTCAAATTTTAAATAGGATGGCGGCATCCTCTATACTTGTTTTTTTTTCAATTTTACGTGTAAACTACATAATATGTGAGCTCGCAAACTTATGTTTATGACTTATATCATAATGATAAAGCTTAATAGTTTAATATTTATATTGGTACGAAAAAAAGGTCAGTATATAAAAGTTACTTCGCATTCCAAAGCTTAAATATTTTACGTAACAGGAAAAAAATATTCAAATCGTAATGTTAAGCCAGGATTACTGTGGAAAGCACGGTATTACCGACCGTCATGCAAGCGAGATTTGGAAAGCCAGAGGTCTTACCACCATTTTATGAATCTATAGTATCAGACAAAGTAAAGCATCATCATCATCTCACCTTAATTTGCGCCATGACGAACTATATATTGGGATATCTCTATCTATCAACTTCCCGTAGCCTTCACAATGTCATCGATCCAATGTTCAATGTCAGGCTGCTGGCCTTCCTACACTGCGCCAAATGTTTTTCCTGTTATGGCCAAAGCAAATAACAGGTACTTTTTGATAGATTGATATGTTTAGTATTATAATGATCATCATGATAGTGAGGCAAATAATCTTGAATATCTGAAGTACATTACTGATTCAGCTTCGGTCTTTTTAAGACCACCTATTACTATTATCTGGACTAGAACATCTATGCAAATTTTGGCATCTACTCAAATATTGCCTTATATATTTTGTTTTTCTGGCATACAATTATTTGTATTACAAATAAAAATTTGTTTATTTCATTTTATTTTACCTAAGGTTTAGTTGTTGTCTACGTACACTCAAGATTTTGACAGAGTCAAAATATACAATGGTGGTAAACCGCAAGATTCAAAAGAGGCATTTTTCCAACCAACCTCATAAATAACCTGACATTCATCTTCCTGACACTTGTATAACACGCGCGGCTCAGCGGGACCCCATTAGCCTTTAGACGAAACAATGCCTGAAGAGACTTTATGTCTATGTCCATTAATAAAGGTCCGGGAAAGAACCCGTGACCGTGGCTAGGGCTGGTATAGAATAAACTATTTTTTAAGGGTTTCGTATCTCAAAACAAACGGAACGTAGAAATTTTTGTCTTTTCTATTGTATTTATGTTTGACTAGCTACTGTCCACGGCTTTGTTCACGTAGTACCCGGATAGAAATAGCCGATGAAATGAGCAGCTCTTATAGTTAAAGCAGCGTCGAACGAATGCTTAAAAAACACATTCGTTCGACCGCTTACATTGCAAAATTGGTATCCAAAACGTATTTTTATTAAAGCTGGATAATATTTTCAGCCGCTGCCCACCCTGGATTGTTAATATTAGTGAAATAATTTTTAAAACCGGATAAGTAGTTTAGGAGATTACCAAGAGGTAAGAAAGAACATCAAAACTTACAAAATCTAAAATTTCACTCATTAGAATATTCTTGTAGATTTTTTGAATGAATGAATGAAAATACTTTATTGTACACCTTAAGATACAAACAAAATAAATAGTAACACATTATGATAAAGGTACAATGGGCGGTCTTATCGCTTAAAAACGATCTCTTCCAGACAACCTTTGGATGGAGAGGATTATATATGATTTTGAAGTGGCCGGGGGTGTACTTTATAATATGTGTAAACTACCTTAAATAATATCATGCATAAAACATACTACAGCAGAATATAATCAATAATGTTTGTTGTAGTTAAATATTATTTTTTTGGAAATTTAGTCAAAAAAAAAGTATCAGTATCATATATAATAATTTGGTAACTGAGCTCAGGTTCCACTTAACGATCAAAATATCTAATATTTAAAAAACCAATTCATTAATGTGCATCGTGTCTATAAAACAGTGAAAATACGCATTATTTTTCCTAGGCATAATATGTCCAAAGTAGTTAGGAAGATTCAAAATGAAGGTGCTCGTGGGAACTTTCAATTTATAAGCACCGGCCTTTATGCTTCTAAATAATAAATGAGAATATAATTACGTGGTTTCTTTTATGTGTTTACAGCGTTTTACGTTACTTTGTCAGTTTTATGACTGGAAACTGTACCTAGGTAGTGCCTCGAATATTGCATAATAAAGTACCTAGGTTTAAACTTCTCACCACTAGGTACTGAATATTCGTAGCAAATCTTAATATCACTTACCTCAACTAATTTAAATATTTTGTAGGCTTTGCGGGGCATTAAAGGGTTCTTAAAAATACTCCAAACTTTATGATCATTAATTGAAATTGCTGAAAACTTTTAAATGCTCGAGTTCCATTGAATTGAGATTTGTTTTATCTAAATGGCCAGCCGTTTATGTTTGCGACAGAAAACTTTCCTACTCACAATTTATTATAACAAATCTTTCGGAGATTGTTTTTGATCAAAATATTCAAGCAAAAACAAGAAAATAATAAAAAATAAATAAAAAAAAACATTAGGATTCCCTATTTCGTGTGTATCAGGAACTGTGTACTATGGTGCAACAACACCCAGACCCAGGACAAATATCTGCAGAACATGCAAAGATTTGTCTCGCTGCGGGAATCGAATCCGCATCTCTTGCATCTCAGTCGGCTTCTTGCTCGCCGTACCATCGAAGCCACAAAACAAGAATCGAGACTGTCGATGACAGATTTGATTGATGATGGTTGTCTGGAAGAGATTGCTTCTAAGCGAAAAAACCGACCATTTTACTTATATTTATGAAATTGAAAAATGAAATGATTTTTGTAATTTTCTTGGTCAGTAAAATAAAGTATTTTCATTCATTCATTTAATTATCACTTTTTTGCGAAATTATTTCCATACACTATGCAATCACACTAGTGCTATGAAATCAACATTACATAATATTAACTTTGTTTTTTCATCAAAGTTCAAAGAACCAACTTCTCTGAATGATGTTAGATTAAATTTCGATTTGATTCGACAATTTCTCTTCCATCTGCCTGTCAAAAATCGGATTGCTTTGTTAAACTAAGTTGAATTACTTAACTAACTTCAAATTAGTTTGGTTCAGATTGTAATCTGTATCAGAGCGTTAGGCCTTCAGATAGGGAAAAGGCCTTTAATGTTTAATGGGAATAACTTGGTTGAGATATTGCAGAGAGATTGAATTATACATCTTATTGGTAGATTTATGAGCATCGTCATTTAACCAAATATTATTAAAGTTAGATTGCATTAGATTCATTTATTTGCTCAAACATAATATAAATACAAAGGGTTTTAAGATAAAATAAAGTTAATAACATATTAATTGGTATGCAAATATCAAATAGGTACAAATATTAATGTTTAATTGCAAAATATGTCATCGTAAATCATCAAAACTTTTACCATGTAGTGTCCAGATTGGTTCCTCCAAAAAAAATTATGTTATGTTTCCTATTTGAGAACGTGTGGTCTCGAACTAGCTATGCATATTCAAGCTATCCTAGACAAATAGATGGAGACATGCGTTGCTTATCCCGCTTTATGATGAAGTGATCGCACAACTGTCTCATGTAATATTCATCGGACAGGACTGCAGTATAATAGAAACCACTGACTCATACCATTCTATGCCACCGAGTAAGTGACCTACGCAAATGCTACGTCGTAGATTAGGCTTGCTACGCTGTAGAGGTCAGCTACAATGTATATCAGCTACGAAACATGTAAAAAAATCACAAAATGTCTCTATAATACAGAACTAGCTAGTGCTTATGCTCCACGGCGTAGACTAGAGAGTTACATACATGGCAACATCTTACCGTACCGGATAGCGATGATTAAATTTGACCTATTGCAGGCAGACTGAGAAATAAACGATGATACGATGATGACAGAGAAGAACACTAAACTAAACAGATTCGTTTAGTTTTATCAAACTGAATGTCTATTTAGGCTGTTCTGTTTAAGCTAGAAACCGAGGCACTTTGTCCGATATCTATATAACCACAGCGCAGACGTGTCTTAAGTTATGCCAATAGGCGTAATGCTGATGTCCGCCGGGTGAGATTGGGTCGATGAGATACCGCATATCTACAATAATGGCGGATCGGAGCCAATATAATATAATATATATATAGGTTCTGAGTAAGCGTGACATTACATTATCTTGATGGACACGTTGTTGCGAAGGCAACGATACTCCGCGTCCCAAAATGGCGTGAAATGATGACGCCTTGGTTTTCATTGAAAATATTTCAAAGTGTTCAAAGTTATTCATACACGTAAAAGCTATAATTGGTACAATCAATGTTATTTGAACCAGCTGCTTTATTCAGGTATATATTTAAAAGTTAAAATTACCCACGTCGTATTTCCACTGTTTTTCGACGTTTTTATTGACGCTTTGTAGCTAATTATCATGAAAATCGGCCGCGTCCGTGTCCGCGAACGCGTTCTACGGTGGACGGCAAACACGGGTGTGAAACGTCAGCAAGATAAAAAAGCAGTGGTATTTAGCCGTATTTTGAACTGTTGGAAATGATCTCTATAATTCAGGACTAATGAAAATACTAGCTTCTGCCCACGGCTTCTCCCGAGTGGTACCCGGATAAAAGTAGCCTATGTATTATTCTGATGTATAAGCTATATTACTGTAAAGTTTCATCAAAATCCGTTCAGTAGTTTTTGCGTGAAAGAGTAAAAACCTCCATCCTCACAAACTTTCATGTTTATAATAGTAGTAGGATTTATTCGTTTTACATCTGAGAATAACTAGCTTTGGTATTTTAGGTCGCTCGAAGACCTCCAACTTGGCTTAATAACTGTGATAGCTAGGACCGACATCTTATCATAAACTCGCTGCGCTAGGCCTAAACTACTCTATCATCGATTGCAGCATCCATTGCAGAAGTGACTTATGGTGATAAAACCTATCTAGGAACCATACTTGAAAACATTGATTCCAATAAATAGGGTTTACAATCCGCTAAGAACCGGAGATAAATGGTAACAGTCAGACGATCAACCAAAGTTTTCTGACAACTGGCTTCTATGTCGCGTTTATAACCATCTATAAAACTGATGCGCGCAATTGGTCTATTCTCTATTTTCTTTCTAGATTTGTCTACAAATTATTTAATCATGCCAGTGGCGATAATTTACTGCATTTGTATTCCAAGAACTATCGTGAACTTGACTATTCATACGGGAATTTTCATGTACTGAACTATCCTACACGGTCCTATGCCAGCCTCAGCCAGGTTCGTCTAGCAACGCTTTCTATGCCGTCTTCCCATCTCGCCACTGAATGATCGACGTTTCTGTAGCCGGTCCTTCAACACCATTAAAATATTGCATAAGGGCCCGGCAAACTGTTGCGGTGGCAATGAAGCGGTGGCAGTCAAAGTTCCCGTAAATATACCGATCGTGACTGCCACCGCGTCAGGCCTTTACTCCATCTGTCGTCATATCACTGCGGTATGTGCCCTGCCAGGCTCCATTTTAGTTTCAGTATACGATTCCAGATGTCTTTGAAAATTTGACTTAGGTTGCGTCAAAAGTAACTATTCTGCGGCACTCAAAAATAAGTCGGCGTAACAGTAGCAAAATTGACATGGTATTGATAATAATTTGTTGAACCGTCTTCATTATTCAAAATCAAAGTAGCTGTAAAACAATGGATACCAAAAATCATTCATCCCTGTTATGTTCAGAAGCTTGCATTATAAAAGCGGAAACACACTATCGCATAAATCTAAAAGTGCGCGTGCTGGTTTCGTCGAAAACTCTCCAAGTCGTCTAATAAAGATTTATTGTTGCGATAAAAAATTTCATAGCAATGAGTCGGCCGTAAATAATTCGTGGCATACCTGCAAATGCTGATTTGACATGGGTCAGGGCTCGAAGCCGTATAATATTTCATTTCTTCCGAGTCGGATCACGACTCATAACCGCGGTGCAAATTGAAATTTTCCCTTAGACACCGCAATTTACAAGAAAATATTGACTAAGGTGGTTTTTTCCAAGTGCCTTGGACTGATATGCCATGTAAAAAAGTGTTGAGTAGCACTGCATTGCTACAATACATTAATTTTACAGTTAACAATTCATTTATATGGTTTAGATGAACACTAGCTTCTGCCCACGACTTCGCCCGCGTAGTTCCCGGATAAAAAGTCTAAAGTCTAAAGTAGGAGAAAAGTATTCTGATGTAAAGGGTATTTCATTAAGCGCTAGGAAGCGTTTAATGAAAGACCCTTTACACTTTAAATTTAAATAAAAGAAAGTGTGTGTGAGATATCATCAATTTTTTTTATTCGTTTGAAAGGCCTATCAATTTTTTTATGGCATCGCCATTATGTGTCGAATATAACATCGATATAGAGGTATATGACCGATGGCATTGGTTATGTTGGTTTTGAGGGCCGCTGTGGTTTGTGGCTTATTCGCATAGACCTGCGACTTAAGAAAACCCCACAAAAAAAAGTCTAATGGGGTCAAATCACACGATCTCGGTGGCTAGTTCACATCACCTCCAGGTGAGATGACCATGCCCTCAAATCGCTCGTGCAGAATGCCTAAAGAGGCATGAACTGTGTGGCACGTAGCGCCGTCCTGTTGAAACCAGATGTCGATGGTGTCCATATCATCCAATTCAGGACAAAAGAAATTGGTAATCATCGACCTATAGCGCTCGCCGTTGACGGTGATGGCCTGGCCAACGTCATTCTCAAAGAAATATGGACCGATGACGCCGCCAGCCCAAAATCCACACCAAACAGTGACTTTTTCGGGATGCATTGGACGCTCATGGATCTCATGTGGATTGGTATCGGCCCAAATTCGACAATTTTGTTTGTTCGCGTACCCATTCATCCAGAAATGGGCCTCATCGCTGAAGATGATTTTTCGATGAAAATTAGGGTCAGTTGCCAACTGCTCCAGAGCCCATTCAGCGACAATACGTCGTTGTCTATGATCGTTTACCTTCAGCTCCTGGGTCAGTTGACGCAAAATTCGCCAAGTTGTGGTATGCGAAAGGCCGAGTTCGTGTGAGCGACGCGAAATCGACTGCCTCGGAGTCTCCTGCACACTCTCAAGGACAGCGGCGATGTTTTCGGCAGATCTTTCATTTCGTCGACGTATTGGTGTTGGTTGATTGTTTACTGAACCAGTGGACTCAAATTTATCCACCACACTGCGAATAGACCTCTCGGTAGGACGATTATGGCGACCGTAAAATGGGCGAAGCGCGCGGAACGTTGCCCGAACAGAACACCCATTTTGATAAAACAATTTTATCATATGCACGTGTTGTTGAACGCTATATCCGTCCATGGTGATTTGGCAAAACAGACTGAATAAATAACGGCCATTTTGACAGATGTAGCTTCAACAAGATGGCCGCTATCAACTATCAAAGTTAGGAAGTCCCTATTGGAAGACCCTTTATAATACTATAAAGTTTTATCAAAATCCGTTTAGTAGTTTTTGCGTGAAAGAGTAACAAACATCCATTTTCATAAACATTCGCGTTTATAATATTAATAGGGTTAAAAAAGTAAATGCTACTCGTAACATTTAAACCCCTTTATTTCCTTTAACTCGTAACAGTAGTTTAGAAGTGTCCGTTTAAACAATGTCCTTCAAAATCTTAATATTTTTTTCCCAACAAAATAAAGGTCCTGCCTATTTCATTTCAAAGGATTACCTAGTTATCGACAGTCATTTCAACTCAAGTGGAATTAGTCTCTAACATTCCAGCAATAGAGTACTAACCCGTACGACAATCCTAAATAAACACAAACAACACATCGTCTGCTTGTCCCAAATTGTCCCACACTCATTAATTTAGTCGAGTGGCTAACCCCAGAAATATCCTAAGCTATTAACTACCGAAGCGTTGTGCACAGTAAATTCGGAGTTTTCATTTATAAATCAGGGCCAGTCCTGTAAGGTCTATAGATAAACCCAGTAGTATAAAGAGTGGAAGACATTATCCGTGCAGCTGGTCCATCGCATACTGTCACATTACAACCGGGTTTATGTCCGGGTCCCGGGCGAATCTTGCTTTAATACCGTACCTCCTCGAAACTTACACAAATTGAAACTTGGATCCAGCACTGGATAATTGAAACATTTTGAATGAACTCGGAATTCGTTTCGCTTTTCCGCCGAAACAAGTTTGACCAAGACTTGCTTTTTATCGAAAAAACTATTACAAAATGTTTTTATTTAATCAAAATTGTGTGTGAATGTGAAGGTTTACAAAAAATACTTTAATATTAATGTTATAAACAGTTATCATGACTTCTAAGATAAACTGAGTTAAGCATAGCGTTCCAAAGGAAAGTCTACTAAATCTTACTTTATTCTAAAGTCAGCGACATAGACGGCCATAAAAAATTTAAATATCAGACGAGAACATAAATAAAAATTCACTTAAAGTGCTTAAAGTACCCCACATCCTCCAGCCAGTTTCCTTGGCTCTTAAACCCGGATATCCGGTTTCATCTGCGTCTTGCTCTTTATTATTTGTCTTGAACTTAACCGTAATGTAATACAAGAATAGAACATTTCGTGGCATTGTCTTAAACAGTCAATGTAAGTTGAGAAACAAAAAAATATTTTTTATATTAATCAAAACCCGCTTCTTTGACTTCATCCTGGAATAGATTGTTCTGAGATGCAAATTCTGGTACGTTTTAGGATGGTAAAGCCAATTTCGGAAAATGATCGTCTGTGTTTCTGTCTGTGGGTCACATTTCGATTTTTCCTTCAGTTTATAGCTTACTAGCCTCTGAACACGCTTGCCCGCTTGGTTCACAGATATAAAATAACTTACACTTATGTCTATAGCAGGCTTGGATTCATTTAATTTCATTTATAGAGATTACTCTGTGGACAGAAGCTCTGTTCACGGCTTTGCCTGTGTGGTACTCGGATAAAAAGTAGGCTGTGTGTTATTGTGATGTGCTATATTACTGTAGTTTTATCAAAATCTATTCTCTAGTTTTTGCGTGAAAGAGTAACAAACATCCAAACATCCAAAGTTACACAATGACGAGTATAATATTAGTAAGATTAAATAAATAAATATTTTTTTCGAGCACCACCCAGCACTAGAGAAGTTGGGTATGCATTTTTTTTCTCAGTGCATCCCCTAGTGTGGTCTAATGAGAAAACTTAAAATGATTATGAGGTTTTCCAACCATTTTTTTTATATAAAGCTCCTAAGGCTTTCAAGTAAGAAGAACGAAACAAAGTTTAACGAGTAGCATTCGGTAATAACTTTAGCCCGTCTGTTACGTAGAAGGTTGCGGGTTCGATTCCCGCCGGGACGAATGTTTGTATGATCTGCAAATATTTGTCCCGGGTCTCGGTGTTTTCTATGTAGAATATGTATGTATTTACAAAAAAGGTATACCTATAAGTAATATATCAGTCATGTAGTTCCTATAACGCGAGCTCTGCTTATTTTGGGGCTAGGTGATGCTGTGTGATAATGTCTAGCATTATTTATTTATTTCTTATTTATTAAGTGCCATTGGTCATCATAGTCACGAACGCACGATATATAATTTGTTACAAAATGTGGTGATTTTTTTAGGTCTTTACACAATCGTACCATCATTTCAATATTCATAAATTTCCATCTCCAAAAACGTAAGCGTGCGCAAGTAGCTAAAATTGGAACGATTTTCAGAATGAAACGTATTTCTCATAAATTATAAATATGTTTCAATGGAATTGAAATCTTCTTAATGGTTTCTCTCGGAAAAACGTGATTACTGAATTGAACGACAGCACAAAACATTTCTTAGTCTGGTATTAGACATTGCTTAGTAATTTAAGTATGGAAATAATGTGTATGTCCTACTAATACTATTATAAACGCGAAAAATTGTGAAGATGGATGTTTGTTACTCTTTCACGCAAAAACTACTGAACGGATTTTTATGATATAGCTTATTTTACAGTAATATAGCTTATACATCAAAATAATACAAAGGTACTTTTTACCCGGGTACCACGCGGGTGAAGTCGTGGGCAGAAGCTATTATACTATAAATGAGTATGTTACCTTTCAAAGTCAATCTAATGCTTCATTAGTACCTCAGTAGCGCGGCGGCCGAGTAGCCGGTTGAAACGCAAGACGTGCAGGTTCAATTCCCGCATTTTTCACAGATATATTTTCCGGGCTGGGTGTTGTGGTACCATGGTACCAGTAGCTTCTGATACCTACGACATAGGAAATCTTAATGTAGAGTAAATACTATATATGTGTCTGTTCGGTGTTTTATTTACCAGGCTTAACCAATCTGAATATAGGTCAGGATTGACAAATACCGTATTTTATTCCATAACCCAGCGTTTATTCCACTAACATTTATTCTCGCAACAATACATTTTTAATACTTGCAATATCATTCCATCTGTCTCGCCTACAACTTCAATAATGCACTGCTCCTAATATTTTATCTGTACAAAGGACTTGTTGCTCTTAGCTTTAGCCCTAGTAATGCCTCACAAAGGACCAGATACTAAGACTGGAATATAATAAGAGTCAAATCTTTAATTATTTGTGAATATATGTAACACTTACCAGTGTTACATCAAGGTGGTAAATTAGGAAGTGTGGAATAATGATAACGAGTACGGTTGTTAGGTACGACATAAGATATTGCGTATTATTAAATTCTTATTTTTTAGCGATACAATATTTCATTCGCACCCTTCACGGTATGTAATTTTATTACAGGGATCAATTTTACGAGTTTCGATACTTTCACGGCAGTTGAGTCTCAAACATAAAAGGGTTACAATATGGCGCCCATCACTTATACCCTTCTTTGTTTTTGTGTAGTATTTTAAAAATAATAGTTTTTACGACTGTTCATTGACCTATTCATATATTAACAAAAATACAATTTGTTTATTTGATCTAAAATACTATAACACAGGTGCTTACTTACCAACTAAATTACAAAAACAACTCAATACAACATTTAATGTAGGAGTACCTATGTTAGTAGGTACAAAACAGTTTTCATTACCCCAATCGGCAAAGTTAGGTTTACTAACCCCCACACTAGGATTCGTGGTGTTGTGAGTGGCTAGTCTCTTCCAAGGGTATAAGTCATTGAATGTCTAGGTCAGCTAGGTCTGGTAGCTAGGTATAAAGTTGAAATCCTAATAAACTCAAATATGTAGGTAGGTAGGTTTTGCTCCTGGTAGATTGGATGTGTACCAGGACAAACAAACAATAAGTAGGTACGTAAGGTAGTAAGTAAGGTAAGTAAGTCGCTTTCATCACACAATTAAAATGTATTGTAATAAAACTTATCTCGTTCTCACAATGAATCTACTTTATCGAAAACACGATATCTAAACCACGTGGTTCTATTTGTCAATTAATAAAAGTTGCAGAGTGCTCAGCATGCGACCAACACTGACTGTGGTTCGTCACAAAGTGCCGCTTGTTCGTTACCCTCCTAATCTCCAATCTTTTTAGACGTCACTTGCCAGTGTTGCCAACACATTGAGCCAACAAAATTAAATCAATTGAGCGTTTTCTTTTACATTGTAGATACTAAAATAATTTATAAAATATCTGATTAATTTAATAATAAATAATTATTTTACAACAACACTTAAAATTAATTAAACCTAACAGTATGTTACCTACTGCTATAATTTAATATAATACCTACCTACGTCATAAACAAGACATACTCCAATATTAAGTAGGTAATATATTTTAGAAACCTATATTTCCGCAATTGTGTCAATGGTTCTTCTGCAACTGAAATATGCCGAGTCTTTGTTTATGCTACGTTTAATTCCGTTTGATGCAGACGTATAAACGTCGGACGTCGGATGCAGGGCGTTGGGAGCCGGGATACAGTTATTCTCGTCCGACCCTCTACGCACCATCTCATAAAATATGTACCACCCATTATTCTTATTAATAACAAGCCTCTACCCACGACTTCACCCGCGTGGTACCCGGATAAAAAGCAGGCTATGTGTTATTCTGATGTATAAGCTATATTACTGTAAAGTTTCATCAAAATCCGTTGAGTAGGTTTTGCGTGAAAGAGTAACAAACATCCATCCTCACAAACTTGCGTTTATAATAGTAGGATGTTACTTACTTTACATAGTTTTAGTATAAATTTCGCGCTTTTGACGCTAAGATCGCCCGTTGTTCATTTCTTTCGTTGCTTTGTTTTTTTATGTTAACTTCAAAGTTGTGTGATGTACAATAAAGAGTTTATCTATCCATCCTTATTGCCTACCTAGTAAATTTATTATTATTATAATATTTTAATTCAATGAGTTGAAAAATTATAACTTGACAATGTTAATACACTTTACCTATATATTAATAAGAATGAGTACTTACACCGACAGGAACGCATTGACAACTGCAAAATTCAAGTTTTTACGGCAGTTTTAAATAACCTGCCAAAAGTGTGATACATACAAGAAAGTAAACCTTTTATAATGAGCGTAGACGCAGAACAAACAAAAACAAACACGCTTACTACTGTATACCCTATGATGGACATCCTCAGATTCATACTCAGTGAGGAGATCTTTGAGGATACCAATTAGGGGACAGTCAGAGGCACGCAACATTACATTTGGCACATGTCCGCGTTTTGCATGTAGTTAGCACTTCTCGTGACAGTTGGAAGCCCATCACCGCACATTGAAACACTAATCACATGCCTTTTTTATTTATTTTCTTTCGCATACAGGTTGCTTAACGATATTTTCATTGGCCGTTTTGAGCACGAGTTAGTGCGCATATTTTTTTTCGAAAAGATAAATCTATCGGCTTACGACCAGGTTCAAACTCACAGCCTACGGATCGGATTTCGGGGTACCGCCCACTAGTCTAACACGGCTATTTTTGTTATATTCCTGTTGTTATACATATGAAAATTCAAATACTATTTATAACAAAACCTTTTTTATCAGATCAATATCGGCACGATAAAGTTTCGGTTAAACGGAAACGATAAGTCCAATCTAAGTAGTTTTCTTATCAATGGAAAAGCTTGGCTAAGCTACAATTTACCCTGAGTATTTGCATTTTATTACATGGCCATTCATTTTAAGTGGGTAAAGTAAATATCACGTGGCTACCCAATGTTTAATGTAACTTTAGGTCAGCTAAAATAAACTTCATAGATTCGGAACCAGAGAAAATCTCATGTTCTTTCCTTCTTAATCTGAAGAGTTTGTTTGCTTTTGGTTTCTCTAAAACTACCAGTCAGATTTGAAAAAAAATGCTTTTGAAAGCCTAATTCTTGAGGAAGTTATTAAACAAAACGGGACGACCCTTAGGATCCGAGCAAAAGAAGTAATATTGCGGACGGGCGATGCGACGCTGTGGGCTGGGGCTGAGAAAGTTAAAAAAAGACGCTTATATTTGTTATCCCCATGATAAACATCCTAAGATGTATTAATGAATACGCAGATCCATCAGAGTACCAAGTAAAGGGTAGTCAGAGGCACGTCCGTTTTGCCTAGTAGCTAGCTTTCCACCTGACAGGTTGCCCCTTATAGTACACTAACTGCTGACATGCCTTTAAAATTTTAGGTTTTAGTGCATGCCATTCTTCTCATCATGCTTTCCTCTACCGTTTCGATAAAGTGTCAAATAGCACATACATTTTTGGATGAAAAATTTATGATTATTCCACTGGGTTTGAATAAAAAGCCTTTGCATTGCCAATATGGCTCTTTTTGGTCAATTATCGAAATGAAATAAAATTAAACGAAATGAAACACATTTATAAAGCACAAAAAAAATACCTTTACCGTTACCTACCCTATGATCCAGAAATCGGATGTTCGGACAATTTAACCTCTTAAGTATGCGTTCTAAAAAAAAGTTCCGCACTGTCAAGCCTCGGGGGGGTGGCGCTAGGGTACGTAGGTCCACCCCAGGGCACCTAAACGCCTAGATCTCAGGAATGACTAGGTCTTTGTTTATAATAAAAGATGATCTAGAATCTAGAATAAATAACCTATGGATCTGTATATAGTATATTTGTGATAACATGTTAGATATACTCTAATTTCATCGATAAACTCAAAGAAAGATTTCGCTAAGTGAATAGCAATTTGTAGAAAACAAACTCATTTCTTCAACTAAAAACACAGAACAAATCGGCTGTCAGCCTAGTTATAAGTTGAACTAAGCAGAAATACTCCAAGCACCTTCCTGATCCATCTAGACAGTTCAATATTCAATGTCACCCCAAAAAGGTGTCAGCGTATGCTACAAACAACTGACAGATATCTTATCTTAATACATCTTTATCTTTATATATCTTTATCTTTATTTACCAGCACTAAAACAGCTAGACAGAGAGAAAGCATTTGGGTCGTTCGCTCTATGATACGACTGGGCAGATTTTGTTGTTATTGCGTAGTATTGCTCAGGGAAGAAACTGTACAGCAGCATCAAAATATATAATCAACACGGGCTCTCGGTCTATTACATTCAAATACAAACACCGTAATAGCAGGTCATAACAATAATTGGCTTTGTTTTCGAAACAGCGATCTCGATCAAGGACTGAATGTTGTTTAGTTTAACTACTTACCATGTTTTCTACGTTTAAGAGCCTGTAACATCGTCGTAAGGGGCTGTTATATCTAAATATTCGGAGGAAACATTATCGAAATTGAGTTTGAATTATGGAAGTACAAATTGGTTTTATATTAAGATATTTGGCTGTTGCTTGAATCGCTTTAGCCATCACGCAACAGAAAAGTAGCCACTATTCCTCCTTTCCGAAAGGCAAGGCGAGACGGATAAGTAGCCGGCTGCAATGTGATAGGTGTTGGTTCGAATCCCACTGCGGGACAAATGTTTGTATGTTCTGCGGAATTCCTGTTAACTACGACATAGAGAATCCTAGTGTGGCGTCAGGACTATGTATGCGTCTGTTGGATTTTTTATTTTATTATTTATAATATTTTTAATATAATTAATAAGTTAAATTTATTATTATAAAGAAGATTTTAACTATAACAAAAAATTGCATTTAAAATGGACCTTCCGGGTGACGTTTAGATCAACCAACATCAATTTTTCAATCAAAATCTTCACTATGAAGCTCAAATACACTGCCGAGCGACCTATTCTTTTAGATTCGTTGACTGTACATACGGTCAATTTCTGGAGTGCCTGGAATTGCGCTCGCTAGGGCTTGCTCGCTGTTCGGGATAATTTGAGAGATCGTCCGGAGCGCCTAAATTCTCCTGACCGGGACGTGATTCGCATTCTCCCGGGAGACTGTGTGTTGTAGAGAATGGCCCACACGTCCGGCTTACTTCTCGGTTAACTTAAAGGTGTTAAAAAAAACTGTGTTCTCAGCTCGAAAGTTCAAGGTGCAAGATTATTCCGAGACGCATACATTTCAGTTCCAATACGAAAATTTTATAAAAGGAGAACTTAATTCTATACAGTACAAGCCTCTGCCCACGGTTTCGTCTGCGTGGTACCCGGATAAAAGTAGCCTATGTGTTATTCTTATGTACAAGCTATATTACTTTAAAGTTTCATCCGTTCAGTACCTAGTTTTTGTTGTTGAAAAAGTAACAAATATCTATTCTCACAAACTTTCACGTTTATAATAGTAGTAGGATAGGATAAGAAGGATTTTCATCCCTAACTACATTACTCATTATAAGACACAAAATATAAACATAAACGTAGGTCCATTTGTGTTAGTATGACTTTAAAAAACTATGTTAGTTTTGTACATGCACGCAGGCTTTCACTCACATCCCAGTCAAGTAGTCTCTAACTAATTGACAAGGACCCTAATCGTAATATAAACATACAAAAAGGGTACCAAAATAATATAAAATAGAATAATATTATACGAAACACAATTTAAAGTATACATACAAATTTAATTAAAACTGCTTATACATCTCAAGTGGTTGAGTTCAAATAATGTCTGATGAACTTTGGGAACACGTCATAATTACGTAATCAGAACAACTTAATGACATTAACAGTGAACTTTATGAGCTAACGACAATCGAATAGTGTACTACGTAAAGCTCAGTCGTAATAATTTCCTACGCCGTACTTATTAACCAACAATGCAATGCTTTTCCACAAATTTAATCGATCGAGTCCAAGAAGCAATCATGAATCTACTTTAACCGTTTATGTATGTTTGTTTGCCCGACGATAATCTTAACAAAATGAATATTATTTACGAAACTTGGTAGGTAGGTAGGCTGATATAAGTGTGAAGATGTGAGCTTAATCGGTAGAGGATTTTTTTAAATATGATATAGGGGGTCGGTCTTCGAGTAAAAACGGAACTTCGCGAGATATCAGGTCGTGGCGAACTTTTAGTTTATACCTTCAGAGGTTTTAAGCATTAAGAGTAAATAAATAGGTTCCACAGCTTCCGCAGAGTATCAGTAGTGCGGCGGGGTCACGCGCTCCTTGAGCAGTGGTATAATTCGACCCGCACACCCCCGATGCTTTTCCTCTACGTGACTTGTTTCGCAATGATGTCCGCAACCTATATAGAGGACACGCAGCTTTGTAAATAATTTATATTTTAAAATGTAAGCAAAACACTATACGTCAGAGATTACTATACTAAATTTTTTCTAATTATAAAAGACAACGTTGAATATCTTGCCCCACACCTATAGTAGACCACCCATTGCAACATTGTTAAAGTTTGCAGTATTTTATTGAGCTGAATATTATTTAGTGTGCTGTAAAGTACTTTCTATCAATCTATCTATCTACCTGTAACATATTAAATATAGCAATTGATGAACCTGGCATTTAGATAAGATAAAATTATTCACACAAAAAACTTAGGGAAAAAAGTAGGGGAAAAATTGAAAATTACAATTATTAAGCGTGCTTATATCGTATATGAAGATGACGATTTATAAGGCGATTGTACTTAAAAGACTATTAACATTTTTGCAGGCGCTTGTGGCATTGTAAGGTAACTTACCTCCCGTGCTAGTTAGATACAGTGTTACGGCTAGGTAGCACTTCACACCCCAGATTGTAAAGTGAAAATGATATTCACGGCGTTCTCTGAACCGGAGGGTGCTAGTGGCGGGTATGGTAATTTTCTCTATGTGACACTCTAGATGAGATGTGACAGTGATGTGAACACTAGATGCGACCCCATTTGAAGGAGCTTCTAATTCTAATCTTGTTCTAAGTGGGGTCACTAAAGTCTGCACTGACGTACCGCATTGGGGTGTATTGTGCATTATCCCCTTCTAACCTGACCCCAACCGCCCAAAAAGCGCCTGGCAGCGCTTTTTATCTTGGTCATCTCACAGTGGCACCTCACCTTTTTGATACTTATTTAGATTATTAGACCTAAAAACTATCGTGAACTTGACTATTCATATTGTAAAAACGGGAATTTTCACGTACTGCACTATCGGTGAAGGCACCGACTAAGTTTCGACTCATTCCGAGAGTTCATATTGTAAAAACGGGAATTTTCACGTACTGCACTATCGGTGAAGGCACCGACTAAGTTTCGACTCATTCCGAGAGTCTTCATCAGGGTGAGTGGTTGCGACTTTCTCCTTCCGCGTCGCGCCGTGCACTACGTAGTGCACTACGTGCGCCGTGCACTACGTAGTGCACTACATGCGCCGTGCACTACGTAGTGCACGGCGCGGAATGAGTCGAAACTTAGTCGGTGCCTTCACCGATAGTGCAGTACGTGAAAATTCCCGTTTTTACAATATGAATGATTAGACCTAGTACACAGAAGTCATAATTTTTAAAGTCTTATTATAGAGTTGAATATTAAATGTTCTCCATATTCGATCAATAAACAAAGCAGGTGCTTATAAAAACGTCCATTCCGTAGTGCTCGCTTTTAACGGCTGGGGTGCGGCAGTAATTATCGACGGCGGTAAAACTAAATGACCCTGATTTAATTCAGCCGCAGGGTTAACGGCGTTTAATAAAAACAACAAGCTGCTGGATTTATCATCATCATCTACATGTAGAAGTCTATTGCTGGATACATCCAGCAGAGCCTAATGAGACTCCCTCAGTTTTTGCAACCTTTTTGATAATATGAATTCTTTCCTACACTGCACCACCCAGTTTGTGCTATTCAGGAAGTAATATTTGTTAACAGTGGTTGGTGCTGAGATCTAGTATGCCCAGAGTCACTTTTACTTGCAAATTCTGAGAGCGTTCTTGTTCGTGGGACTTGGTTCTTATATGGATTGTCTCGTTACAGATTTTATCACGTAGTGAAATTCCAAGAATAGCTATTTTTAAAGTCCGTTATCTCTCGACATCTGGACATCTGGTAGGTATATATTTCTTTAAATCTTATGATAAGGATTCCTGATTTTGCAATGTTTCATGGATTTAAATTAACATTTTGCCAACAACGTTACATTCCAGTGCTTCATACATTTTTTATCATAACTAACAGAACTTAGAAGGTACTAACATTTTTGAATGTTTAAAAAAGTTTTGATTTAAGAAATAAAATAAAATAAAGCTGCCATTTTCTAAAAGTCCTTAGGTCATAATTAGCATTTGAGAATAGCGTTTCAGTAATCGGCGGTAAGAATGTATTTTTGTATATATATTTTTTTACATTACTGTTTTTGACGGTTCCTCATACCATTATTTGGCTACCTTAAATTCCTTTGTAACATAATAATTGTTTGTCTATTCACACCTATTAAGGGCACGTAAACCCCCTGATTTTGTTATCAGGATTTTGTTATTGACTTTGACTTTGACTTTGTTCTTTTATAGTCACAACGCGTAGCTTAATATTTTGCGGACTTTTTTGACGTTCCTGAAAACCGTGAAGAGTTTCTTTAAGATATTTTCCCTTATTTCGACGCCACCGACACAGATGTTATATTCGTAGATTTAGCTTGTGCGTGATTTGGCTTTATGTCTATATTCCTTCTTGAAATAGGAAAAACACGTACTTCGGTGAATAATTAAGTTTTTGGAACTTTTGACTTTTGTTACGTTTGAGTTTGAGTATTGATTGTTTTAAATCATTTTATGTTCTATATAACCTTTAGTTTTTTTAACATCATTTATGTATGTGAAATTTATAGTAAAAAACTGTAGATATCAAAAACAGCTTACAAACTTTGTCAAAGCGATTCGTCAAAGATTTATATGCAAGATGCTGCGACTTTTGAAGCACTCTAGCGCACTAGTATCTGTTACTGGCATCGCGTATATTGGCTTTTAGAAAGTTGCATTGCACAAAGGACGTAACTTTGCTACCTTTATATAAAGAATATATGGCAGAACGAAACAAATTTTGTGAATCCACCATGAAGTATGAAGTTCCTCTAAAACTACCTCTTAACTTAAAGGTTTGTTGAAAGAAAACTATTTTTAGAGTTAAGCTCACCTTTGTACAAGCTCTCTCATTATGTTTTATGTTAATGTGTTTCATTTAATGATTAAAATAATAATGCTGAACATTTTCACACAGCATCATCAAGCTCCAAAGTAAGCATAGCTTGTGCTATGGGAATTGATACACTATTTAATATTTTTTTTGTAAATATATACATATAAAATACCCAGACCTGAGACGAATATTTGCAGATCATACAAACATTTTTTCCGCAATGGGAATCAAACCCTCAACCTATCTAAGGCAGACCTTAATTTACTGCGCCTCAGAGGTCTTCAACCTTATTTATGTACATTAAAGAACCAAGAAGTAAAGATAAACAGAAACCCAAAGAAAATGCAAAGAAAATTGTTGTAAAAATCAATACTTATCCCAATTTGTCTGAACACCTACAAAATAATAAATAAAAAAACACACCTAGGTACACAATTTTCTCATAAGATACTAAAACAACACAGTGATGACAGTCACACACAGACAATTTGCATAGTTGAGTGCCCAGCATAAAAAAACGCATAAAAAGTAAGAAATTCAATAGTGTACTAAAAAAGTAACAAAGTTATACATAATTTATTCTGAAGTAAAAACAAACAGTAGAATGACGAGTAAATGACATGATGTCAATGTTATTTCACGTAGTAGGTAAGGATTTGATAATCTTAATACTCCCGTATAATACAACAAAGACAATCTTAACTTCTATTGTGTTGACTAAAACTCAGCTAGCTCTAATCAATTCCTAAGCTCCACGGAATAATATCAATAACCATAGTTTGTCGGTTCATCCCGGGATATTGGGTCTGTTATCGTGCTATGCAAATTGAATTGCGCAATGCACTAAGCGACAACTCAAGAACTTCAAGCGATTGATTGCTACCCAAACCACTAAAAAAATGTAGTCAACAAAAATTTGCAAACTTTAAAAGTAACATATACGATACATGCATTATTTTTTGTGTTAACCCACACTTAATATAAATCACAAGAGTTCAATTCCCACCTAGGCTAAAGTTTTGGGATATTTTAAAATCTTGTGATTTCCTTTAAGTTTCGGTTAACACTTTAAAAACCAAACAATCATCCATTGAAACATCCCAAAAATTTCGACCTGGCTGGTACCTTAGTTGGTTGCCCTGTAACAGGACGCGGGTTCAAATCCCGCTCAGGTTGAGTTTTTGGTATATTTTAATCTTATGATATTTATTTTATTGAACTGAGGATCCAAAGAGTCTGAGTATGTCAGACTCCTGAATTCATTCCTAACTATAAGCCATAGCCCTGAAATACCTTCACAATGTGAACAATGAATCGTACATTTCCAAAACATACTTCACAATATTTATATGGCAGCAACCAACTCGTATATTTGAATTACCACGGCGGAGCAAAGTGCTCTCGACAATATTTCGCATCGACATTTTATTCGGGCCCATAAATAATAATAACAACGAAATTCGTGCAAAAACGAACGCTACTCTAGTGTCTAGATATTACCACTGTAGTTATAGAGTAGGTAATAAAATAATTTAGGACAACGTCGTGACTGGGCGTCGCTGGATACGCGCCAAACACCGCATGCAACATTATCCCTGCCTCGACTTACAAAGTTAAAGAAGCATAGTACTTAAAGTTTACCGATATTACAAAATGTAAAAGGCGATGCCAATAGCGCAGAAGAACTTGCAAAACTTCTTAGACGTCTAAAACAACGATTGGCTTGCAAGCTGTATCCCCAAATATATATCTGAGGGAATACAATCGTGAGGATGAAGGATCATCAAACAAACAAGCAAAATTTTTTGCTTGATTCTTCTAAGCTTGGTCAGAATCGACGTAAACCCACTTTTTAATTCACGTAGTTCTGAAGCTGATGTTTCTATATGATCATTGTGATTTTAGTGAATACAAAACTTTTTTATTCCAAAAACCATCGTGAACTTGACTATTCATATTATAAAAACGGGAATTTTCACGTACTGCACTATCGATGAAGGCACCGACTAAGTTTCGACTCATTCCGAGAGTTTTCATCAGGGTGAGTCGAAATATGTTTCGACTCATTTCGAATTTCGGTGAAGGCACCGACTAAGGTCGGTGCCTTCACCGATAGTGTAGTATGTGAAAATTCCCGTTTTTACAATATGAATACAAAACTTATTGACTTTGACTTGAGCGTGTGTGTTTGTTATTGAAGCTATGATTATGGCACAGAGTCGCGTCTGCACTCGGCGGAAGCTCGCAAATTTTTATTACAACGATTGTCATACACATTTGTACCGAGTGGTATCGGTAATGGACATAACCATTCGGAAATAAACGTTGAATGGGAGTTACGCGTTCTGTTGGCAAGTGTTGGAATGTATTAAATTAGCGATATTTGAGGGGTAGTTGGCGAGAGAGAGGCACATCGCGTCTCATGCATCATTCAGGCGGAACCTGCAACCAATCGCTCTTACATTTGGGTTATAGCTCAGCGTTTGCGTGATGAATCGCCGCCTCGGAGGAAACTTGTAGTACCATCACGGAAGCAGGGTGTGCGCTGCATTTTCTGCTTTTATCAGATTTAACCAGCTGTACCAGTTCCTGTTTAATTTATGCACCTATTTACAGAAGAAGAGTAGTAGAGCTTCTTGTAAAAAAAATTGTTTGGGGAAGTACTACCACCATATCTTTATCTGCCACCACGCATTAAACAGGTTTGAAGGATATGGGTGCCGGTGAATCACAGGCACATGTCTTTCATTATTATATCAGGGCTGGCAACGCGCAAGTGATAATCTGGTGTTGAGAGCTTCTATAGGTTACGGTAATTGCTTATCAACAGGTCGGCCGTACACTTGTTTGTCACTTTAGTTGTATCAAAAATGTAATTGTTAGTGAAATTACAGAATGTTAGCTCTTGTTAGGGTGATAACGATTTGGCTAAGGTAAAATTATCTTTTCACAAAAAGTGTGTGCTTGTTTGTGATGAAAAGCTTGAGTATGTACTCCTCATTTTTTGTCATAGATTACAGCGATTATTTCTTAATCACCTAATAATAACGGATATAGTGAGAAGACTCAAAGGGGTGAAACTTTTTGAGTAAAAATAGTGTAAATTAGTGTAATTCCGGTAAGTACTTATAAACATCATCGGAACATAGTGTCTTCCCCTTAAATAGAGACAGTAAGATACGTGTCTAGTGGATACATTCTTAGCTATATTTTATTTAATAAAACTAGGTTAATGACTGTTACTGATAAGCATAACACAGGCTAGATTGTAATTTATTTGTTATTTGCTAATTTATTTAAATAAATACATTCTGGATAGGAGAAAAACCTAATAAGAACTGAAAAAAAGAGGTGACCTAAACATTGTCAGCTTGTCGCTTGACCGACTAGTCCTGATTTGTAATCGATGGTAAACTTGTGTGTTGAAAGAATGCAGTAAATGTGCTCTTTTCATGCAAACAATTGTAAATCAATTGCGTGAACCTATTGTACATTTGGCAATTGCTAAGCAATCTCGAATGGCAAACCTAATTCAATTAGAGACGTCGCATTCCATTATAACAAAGTAAAAATAGTGTAATTCCGGTAAGTACTTATAAACATCATCGGAACATAGTGTCTTCCCCTTAAATATAGACAGTAAGATACGTGTTAGTGGATACATTCTTAGCTATATTTTATTGAATAAAACTAGGTTAATGACTAATTACTGATAAGCATAACACAGGCTAGATTGTAATTTATTTGTTATTTGCTAATTTATTTTAATAAATACATTCTGGATAGGAGAAAAACCTAATAAGAACTGAAAAAAAGAGGTGACCTAAACATTGTCAGCTGGTCGCTTGACCGACTAGTCCTGATTTGAAATCGATGGTAAACTTGTGTGTTGAAAGAATGCAGTAAATGTGCTCTTTTCATGCAAACAATTTGTAAATCAATTGCGTGAACCTATTGTACATTTGGCAATTGCTAAGCAATCTCGAATGGCAAACCTAATTCAACTAGAGACGTCGCATTCCATTATAACAATTTCACATTAAATGGGAGTAATTGGAATTCCTGTCAAGTGTGAAATTGCCGTCTTCATTGGACGGGCTGGATGTCTCATGCAATATGTATTAATGTACTAGTCGAAGTGATCGCAGAGTCCAGCATCGTAATGAGACTCAATACATTAATTGCTTTCACATGGTACTACCTGCTTGTTATAAAAGTTGTTATAAAAAATAGGTAGTCATATGAACCCTGTATTAGGGTGCAGCAAGTAGCAATAAAAAAATTAAAAGGTTTTAAAAGTGTATATTTAGGAGTACCTAAATAATATCTAGTAAGATAGACTACGTAGGTACTTTAATTTTCGGAGAAGGATGATACTTTTCTTAAGATTCATAATATTTTCCGATGCAGATAGTTGTATTTTTTTGGTAGTGTCTAAAGCATTTTGAATGTATGGTTGTCTTCTTAATATCAATGAACATTGAAGCAGAGTTTACGCATAAATCAACTACTCGTACATGAAATTTCAGGCATACCATGATGCCTAGTTTTGAATATTGACTTTGTCTGATGCCGTATCGAATGAGTATGCGGCTATAGATATTAATTTCTGTTCCATATATTGCGTCTGATATTGACATTGTTGGCATCATGAGAATTATAATGAAGGACATTATAATTATCCTAGTTACATATCCTACTAATATTGTAAATGCAAAAATATGGATGTTTGGATGTTTGTTGCGTAGGATCACCTTAATGGCAAACCAATTTGAATAAATCTAGATCTAAATAGCACATTGGTAATGCTATAATTATTTTGCTACAGGATTTCTTTAGACTTAATCGTTAGTAATTTTTTGAGCTCCAAAAATATACTATCACTAGCCTGTGCCACGGCTTCGCCCACGAAGGGTTAAAAGTAGTCTTTGTGTTATTTTAGGTCGCGAACTAAACTAATTTCAAATTTCATACAAAATGCTCCAGCTGTTATGGAGATTATTAAAATCAGATATCTAAACGAACAAATATTTAAACTTAGACACTTACAACATTAGTAGGCTACAAAAATGTGCGAGAGTTTTCGATTCCTTTGTCAGATTAATTTCCTTCCAATAACGTATCACCTTCCATCCATCAATACATACAAAATTCACAATGCTTCCTTTTAGCCGAGATTACAACAGAATACAATTACTACCTTTGATCTCATGATGCCTATTTTCCCTTAAGAAGGCAATCGAATTTATTTTCCATTCCTTGCCTATTATACTCGTTTTGACAGCGTGTACTTGAGCTGATTTTCCCTTTGTTGGAGTGTGTTTATTTATTTGAAAGCATTTTCGACGAATAATCAAAAGAAAGAGCGGCGAGATTGAATCCATCGATTTTCATTAGTTGCCCAAAAGTAACTGAACCGTTATCTGTGTTCTTTTGTAGCTTTTGGTTTCAACCTAGTGGTAATCTTATGGTTGATTTATAGCCATTTATTGCTCTAGCAAAATTCTAGCGTCAGTCTATTTTCACTCCAGCATAGTTTTAGTGTCACTAAATTGCCACTTTTAACTTTTTGCTCCTGATACACAACGATACGAGACACTAAAAACTCTGTCTAATGACCAAGTGTCGAGGTATGTACACACTTAACGCCGCAATGCTGATTTATAGATCTAGTGTCACTGTAGTTTATTAGTGATTGAACTCAATAAAATGAATTTCGTGTAAAAGCTATCAATACTAGTGTCGAGATTTGCTTTGAGTGTCGTATTAAGCCATGTCCACACGCCCTGTTTAGTTTCTAGCTAGAGCCTAATTAGTTCCTCTGCTGGCTTTACCATACACTTGCATTTATAATAAATAGTACATTGGTAATAAAGGATAAATGAGGCGAAAGAGGGATGCCAGGATCGTAGCAAATAGATATACGTTGTCTCTGCCTATCCTTTTGGAAAACAGGCGTGACTTTATGTGTATACTATATATATAAAGTATGTATAAAATAATAGTATTAGAAAAAAGTTAATAGTAAGGTATTTACCCTAAGATGGTGTTTGTAGATTTGTCGTGAATCTACCTAATGTTGCCGTTTTTATTGAACATATAAAAAGAAAGACTCGTTCTACAATCTAGCTAGACGTATTATTAAAAGTACGAACGAGAATATCTTGTAACAATGTTTTAATAAAAGATCGTCGCAACGGGCGGGCAATATCTAGTAAGTACCTTCTTATCTACCTACATACCAGCATATAAAGAGTTGCTCTCATATATCGTCCTCTATAGTGAACGATGAAAAATAGTTGTTTGAACTACAGCATGTACTTCGATAAGCAGAGTTTGCCTGGAGACATTGTACTTTATTGCGGAAGGTTCCAAGTAACAAATATAGCTATGAACGTACCGACTTGATTCATCCTTTACTATCAATACATTTGCGGTAATTTGACAACCAATTCGTAACCATTTCCCTTAAAACACCACCACCACCACCATAGCCACCGCGTTATTAGGACTTTGCTTTTACCCAGTGAGATCTTTACTCTGACACCGAAAGCCCAATCTCGTAACCCTACTAATATTATAAACGCGAAAGTTTGTGAGGAGGATGTTTTCTATGTATAATATATATGTATTTACAAAAAAAAATGTATATAAGTAGTATATCAGTTATGTAGTTCCCATAACACAAGCTCTGCTCACTTTGGGGCTAGATGATGCTTTGTGATAATGTCCAGCATTATTTATTTATTTATTTACTCTTTCACGCAAAAACTAGCTTATGAAGCTTATACATCAGAATAACACATGGCTTTTTGAGCGGGTACCACGCGGGCAAAGCTGTGGGTAGAAGCTAGTCATTTTATAATTTAATATCGATAAGTTTACTGTCAGATATGAAGTTTACAAGAAAGTATTGATATAGTTTTGATCAGAATATTGATTTTAATGTTATTGGTTTGTGATTGAAGCAAGATCGGATCCTAAATAAATATTTGAAAACGTATTAACATGTGTTCGACTAAGGGCTGGTCAAACTAAACGGTCGGTGGCGATGGCGGTGGTGATCAAAGGTAAATGGTCCTCAAGTTTTTGTCAAAGTTTGCGTGAATTTTTTGATTGCCACCGCCACCGTCACCGCCACCGGGCCCTAAGTAAACAAAAAAACATGTAAGGAACAGCAAATCAATCGTTTAAACATGTTCTCAAAAGCTAATAACTTCTTTACTTCAAAACCAAGTTTACTTTACTTTACGAACGTCGGTAACTTAATCACTGGGGTTCACGAACACGCTGTGAATGACGGTGACTGGTACCTTATTCATTTTTAATCTGCTATCATAAAAATACGGGGTTCGTTGAGTAAGTAAAGAATTACGTTATATTAAATTTAGATGGTTTTTGGCTGGTTATAACAACGGTTTTTTTTTATTGAGAAAGTTACGTAATATGCAGCAATTTCTTTACAAATTAATAAATGATTTATAGTGAGTAACGTGATATTGTTGTAGAAACACTACTGTATTGAGTAATGGTAACCATAAATAAATAGATACTTACAGTATAGGAAGGTATCTGTGATGCCACTGGTTAGGGTCAGCTGAAAATACCAGCGCTAGCACATGCTGAGCTAACGTCTTTTTGGCGCGACATTGAACTATGAGATAAATCAGGAAGGTACGTAGAACATATATGTTCAGTTTTACTCATAAGTAGGCTAAGTACCTATTTGTTTTTTTTTTCGTTTTAACTGTCTCAACATTCTTATTTATAAGGTAGGTAACCGAATTTGTTTATTTTTTCTTTGTTATGTTGAGCCAAATAAATGTATTTTCATTTCATTTCAAGGCCCCCTTTTCTCGATGTACCGAGGACAAAGTGAAGGTTGCGGGAAGTCAAGGTACCTACGTCGTGACCCATTTTTGAATACAATTAAAGTGGCAAACATTCATACGGACCATGTTAGTAAACGGTTACCGTAACCTTACAACACCACTATCGCTTTTTGATAGAGGCACAATTCCAGGTGTATACTTCTTCAAGCTGCTGTTGATGATTTTACCCGTAATGATATGATTTTTTACCCATCTGAAGAGTTTTCAAGCAAGACGTTACTTTCGTGGTCCCAATTTTCATAAACCATTTACCTCGATAGCATGGAATTACTGTGAAATTCACGAAACGCCCGCAAATTGTCTTTGACATGTAATCGGAGTTTCACCAGGACACGTATGGCAAATGGCGGCTCAGGTGGCAAAAGAAATTGTGTCCCATTATCAACGCCTTGCTGGACCGTTTTATGGCGAATGAAGGTAAATTGCTCGGAACACGATCAAGGCAGAATTCATATTCACGTCCCGAACTAACTGTATGGCAACCTTTTGGCCGAGATTATTGCAATAGTTTTTTTTCTGTTGTTTCAGTCAAATAATATAGGTAACGTTAACAACAGAGCAAAGAAAGTCCAAGTATTGCATATATAAATATATTTCTTTGATACCATTTTTTATAGTGTCCTATAAAAATGCATAAATAACTAATACACTGAGATTTTATATTGATACACTCATATTATAATTTTGGAAACTATCATGATTATTATAAACAACTCAAAAAAAACAGTCGTTCAAAGTGCTAAATTCCTTTGTCGTTTTTGTGCTTGTGACGCAGCTTTTAAGCCGTGCGTTTAGGTAAACTTTCACTCGGCAACAAAGCTTTTTCGACGAACGTCATTTTGTTAACATTCCTTTGCAAGTTACGTCAAGTTTTCTTCTTTTTTTCACTACGGCATAGGAGGCTTACCATCCGTTAAAGCGAAATTGTGTTTTTCGACGCAGCCACGTAGCCAAACTAACGAATCAACAGAAAATATTTAGCTTTGTTACTTCGTTAACTACCACTACAAAAGAAAAGTTGTTTAACTGACAAAATTCTTTTGTCAAATTTTATTTTGAGCATTACGTAGCTTTTAAGCCGTGCGTTTTGGTAGGCATTGACTCCGCAACAGAGTGTTTATAATGATTTTTTTTATTGCAATTACTTTCCTGTGTACGTAGTGTCTAGTTTTATTTTGTTTTAGTCACTACGACTTAGGAAGTTTACAATACGTTAATGCGAATGTGTGTTTCGACTAAACACACGGTTTAAAACAGAAGCACATAATATTTCGACAAACGAATTTACCAACTTGAACGATCTTTTTTTTATTGTTTCGACGTAGGTACAATGGTAAATTAACGAAGTAGCTTATGACATTTATCATAATAAATAATTCTGTTACTTCTTTAATTTGGTAAGTGCCTGCGTATAAACAATTTAGTAAGTAAATAAAAGATTTGTAATTTCTGAAATTCATTTGTCCAAATTATTGTATGCTTAGACAAAGGTAATGTCGTAGTACACAGATAAAAGGTAGTCTATGTGTTATTCTGATGTATAAGTTATATCATTGTAAAGTTTTATAAAAATCCGTTCTGTAGTTTTTGTGTGAAAGCATCCATCCTCACAAACTTTCGCGTTTTAATATTAGTAGGATAGTATAGAATAATGAACACCAAAACGTCACACGCTTACTCATGATCCCATTAAGATTCCCTATTTCATGGGGTTAAAGTTCCCTATTTCCTGATTCCCTAACGGGTAGACCCGGAAAAAATATGTGCAATTAGCACGGAAATAATTAGCGGGAATCAAACACGCACCTTTATCGTCTCAGCCGGGACATGAATATATTTTTACTAAAAACTGAATATTTGCCATGATTTGTAACTTGTGAGGTTTACCAATATTTCGGCTCAGGTTGTATAAAGGTATACATACTGTACACCTTTGTTTTCAAAATAAATTATTGAAAAACAAATGTTCCGTTCATAATATGGTTTAGTAGAACCTATTTTGTTGCAATTGCTATTCAGTAGGTACCAATAATTGTAAATTGAACCTTATAAAATATATTCGAGGAACCCAATTTATTTTGTAAAAGCGTTAATTTTATGATAAAATATAACCACGACGTTTCCCATCACTTAAATAGAATTTCTCTTGCAAATCTCTTATGGTTCATGCGTCCTTCAGAAATTGTATTAAATTGCGTGTTTTTGTCCGTTCGTCGGTTTGTCTCGGTTTATTTGTCAGTAATTCCATTTCAAGTGGACATCAAGACCGGCTTAGTGCACAATAATAGCGTGCACTACTATTGTGTAATTTACATAGCTTCTCATCAGCGTTGCCCACGCCCCATCATAGTAATCAAATTGCAGTACCTCAGCTCATAAAGCATAGTTATAGTACTTACACAGATACTGATAAACAAAATGTTGCAGATTTTGGTGTATTTTCATCATCGAGCGGCAATTTCGACGAATTATATGCCGTTGAGGAAAATCGATGCTAGTGGCACTGTATCGCTTTTGGGTGTGAACTTGTGAAGGTTATACCTACCCAGCAGTAGGCTATTTAATGATAATAATGACAAGAATGTTTTTTTAAAATTTACTCTTAAGAAAATATATCGTGAGACTAAAAATGAATAAAGCTATACCTCTACATAGGCCTGGCCCCACACTAAGATTCCCTGTGTCGTGTCTATCAGGAACTACGAGTACCGACTACGGTACTATATCCTGTACCCTGAATATACATATGCAGAACATACAAACACTGGGGACCAAACTCGCAGCCAGCTACTTACACTCCGTGCTATCAAGGTCGTCAAAATTGAAATTGAATTGGAAAAAGATCGAGAAAAAGTATGGATAATTCAAAATTAGTTAATAGAAGGAAATAATCATATAGATAACTAGCTTCTGCCCACGGCTTCGCCCGCGTGGTACCCCGATAAAAATTAGCCTATATGTTATTCTGATGTATAAGCTATATAACTGTAAAGTTTCATCAAAATCTGTTCAGTAGTTTTTGCGTGAAAGAGTAACAAACATCCATCCTCACAAACTTCCACGTTTATAATATTAGTAGGATAGGATCAGTAGGATAGGATAGAACTAAACCAAGTAAAACTATGTCGTTGCTAAACATTGTTTACAAGGTTGTTAGAAGTTTGACTACTTATTCCTTCATTTTAACTGTGGCCTCATTGACGAAGCAATTATGAGCCGCGGAACTCGTTAATCGGTTGCACTATAAACATTGACTGTACTCAATACAATTTATAGCGCACATTGGTGGTGTTTGGTGAGTACATAAATAAATGAATGATTATTATGGGAGAACTATTCGATTTCTGTTCAAATGTAGTATGGTTATTGTAAAGTTATAATGTAGTATGGTTTTCTTTATCACAAAAGTTGGAGAAATGTGGGTTGTCCAATAGCGTCGACCAAGATCAAGGATATCGTCAAAGTAAAAATTAATAGCGTAATTAATTATCTATTTATTGAAAAAACTATCTTCTGCCCAAGGCTTTATCCGGATAAAAAGTAACCTATGTGTTATTCTGATGTATAAGCTATAAAGGTAATAAGGTTGACACTATAAAGTGTCATCAAAATCTGTTCAGTAGTTTTTGCGTGAAAGAGTAACAAACATCCATCCTCACAAACTTTCGCGTTAAATAGTAGGATAGGCATTTCATGGTGAAATAATGCTTAAAATTACAACAAATATATATGTAAACGTCAATATCAATTTATTCATTAAAATCACAAATATCGTTTATATGTAAACGTTAATAAACTAAGTGAATTAAAAAGCCTAGAAAAATCAAGCAATACCTCTGCTTGTATTTTTTTTTAATACGAGTCAAAGGAAAACGAAAACGAAAATCTAAGGGCATACTTCAGAAGCGAGACGCAAAGGACATAGGAGAGACTTATTCTCATAATCGTAAATTCTTAAAATGTGTTTCGTACGAATCTTTGTCCCTTATAATAGGAGGATAAACCAATTAGATAAGGCGTGTGTACATTACAATCTACACTAAGTACAATGATCACTATTTCCCGTACTAAACTTCAACCCACGAACCGTCATCTAAGTCCGATTAACCTCTGGATCTCCGCTTATGAAACCCGTCCTCATCCTTTAGCACATAACTCAGAAAAGGTATTTAATTTGGATTAACAACTTACCCAAGTAATTGAACACACCCTAATGTACAGTACAACTAGAAAATTATATAATTAAATTTTCTTAATCTAGAGTAATACAGACTAACGCAGATAGCTAGTTTTCTATACGGCCGCACTACGAAATAGAAATGGCCTGATGACCTTAATGGCGCGCGGGGGCGAGTAGAAAGCTGCAACGTAAGAGATGTAATTCCCGCTGCGGTACTAACGTTTGCATGTTCTGAGTGTTGTAGTATTAAGGTACTCGTAATTCCTGATACCCACGATATAGGGAATACCAGTGTGGGATCAGGACTAGAGGTACCTAATGTATGTGTCAGTTGGGTTATTTATTTTTATCCTCTCACCAGACACTAGTATGTAATCCAGTCTGAAGATTAAAAAAAAATATTGGCTTCGCAGTCTGTTGACCTTGTAGATCAGCTCAATCGTCTATTAGCCCGCGCAAATAGGCACGGTGGTGATGGCGGTCTACTGGCAGAAAAGAGTTGTCAAAACTTACGTGGCGGTGTTTGCCACCGCTCCATCATGTCCATTACTGGCAATGTAATGAGCCGTTTATGCGTTTATCATAAATAGTTATAGTTGTAGGTAGGTAGGTATGGGGATGATATTAGCTGTGGAAATGTCACGTGACTACTGTCAAGTTTTTCCTTGACAAATTTGCGTTAGCGTGAAAGGAAAACTGAGCGTGAGGTATTCGTCTAGTATAATCAACTTTGTACACTACTTTAATGCACTTCTGGATATAAGCATCTCCCAAATCACACCACTAGGCCCAGTGTACAGATCCGAACTTAAATTTTCTGCGTAAACATGTTTTTTTTTTAAGAAATGTAAAATAACTATGCTAAAATGACAATAGGCAGGCCATACAGTTTGTATAACCGAACATTGTTGGAGAAGAAGTTGACCGCGAACTGAACAATGAAGTGTAGGAAGACCGCTCACTCGATGTATCCATAACATCTTAAAGTTGCGAGAAGTTGATAGGTGCGGAAATAGCCCAAGACCGTTCGACATGACACGCTTTAAAGCAGGTCTATGCCCAGCAGTAGACGGTATTCTGTTAACCAGCTTTATTGACTAGTTCTGAGAACAGCTCAGAACAAAAAGAAGTGAAATAAAGAAGTGAGTTAAAAGAAAAATAATTAAACTAAACATGAGCAGTCTTAAAAAAGCTAGAGATATTTATTTCAATTGAAATGAAGAACTTTTCTTCAAGAAAACGTACAAATGCATTAGCTCGAAATTAATTTCCGTTAGAGGAAAAAGAATTCAAGTTTTCCGGCCCTATTCACAACTTTTTTAGATATTACTGAGGACTTTAGGTAGTTTAGAAGCAGACCAGCTGCCTATTTTTTTAAGCTTATATTCAATCTCATGACCGACATCGCGCTCGCAAAAATTAACTTTTTTTTATTTTGGTTAACAACTTGAAATGTACGTTATAACAATAATAACAGGGCATATAATAATAATAACAAAAATAAACATCCAGCAGTCACATACATACATTATACGTTTTTGGCATTTTCTCTCCCAAACAATTGCTTTTACGTTTATTTTGTTTTTGTTTTACGAATTATGCAAAACAACAAAATTCTCTATTGAAGCATAATGAGAAAGTCTTCTAAATTTTTATCAATATCTGTTGGTATGTAATAGAGTATTGAGATTTTTTACAAAATTGTGTTTCGGAGTAAACAAGATCCCGGTAATTTAATAAATTACATTTGAAAAAAAAACTTGAGCATTTTCGGCTTCAGCTCCATTAAAAATAAATTTGGTCTTATCAATAACATTAACTATTGCTGTAGCATTAGCTATGAAATTATGAGCTAGTGCTCAAAACGGTGAACGAAAACACTGTGAGGAAACCGCCTCTTAAAACAAAAATTTGAAAGCATTTGCCATCGCTTAATGTTCCAAAAAGAGACGATGGGCTTGCAACCTGTCTCGCAAAATGCTAACTTCTATGTAATACTTATGCATTATGTCAAATATCATACTTGTACATGCCTCTTACTACCCCCAACTTGGTAAACTCCCCAACTCTATGTACTGTAACTCTATATGAAGAGTTTTTATCTTGTCCACTTATTGTCACACTTTTTGTGTGTGACAATAAGTGGACATTTTCTAGCAGCCAACCTAATCTGTTGAGATTGGCGGTTGGCGTGCTACAATTTGTATATAAATTATAAAATATATTATTTTATAGTTAAGAAAGTGTTAGTTTTTTTTCTTTGTTTTTATAATCCTAACACCTTAATACTTTCGTTTGAGCAATTCGAAAACTTTACTACTTATGTTGAAAACTGTAGAAAACTAAAAGCTCTACACCTTTGTTAATAATAGACAAACGAATAGAGCTGTAAGTATCTACTTGCCGCAAGTACGCGTTCAGAAAGTTTTGAGCATGGAAGGTTTAGGGTGTATCCACATTTACCACATAAATCACGCTACATGAATTAAATATATTAACTTTAATACAGGCACCTATTGCAGGTGATCTATTTTAAAATAACAGGTATAACTATTTTGTATCTACTTTCATTTAGTCATTTCACAAAAATAACGAAAAGTTCGGAATAAGGTATATTTCGTAACACATAGTCTTATTTTTAGCCAGGTACCACGCGGGCGTAGTCATGTGTAAAACCTAGTCCTAAAACGAGCATAGCATGTCCGGTTATCAGATTTAAATCAACTGCTATATTTAAAAAAAAATGTCCAGCTTACTTTTTACTCCCGACGAAATAATGCGTTTATGGCAATTGCATAATATAGATATTCCATGAGAGGTGAGAGGTTGTTTTTTTGTTTGTCTTATTTATCTCCAAAATGGCGTATTATTTGGTTTATGCATTTTGTTGCATTCAATTTGTCTTCAAGGATCTTAGATAGGTATAATCTCCACTAATCACTAAGGGGTCAACCAACGATGAAAAAAACACGCGGGGTATGTTCAAATGTTATAGTTAATAAATAAAAATGACGACCTCTATTGCACAGTGGGCGAAAGCCCGCTTGAGACGCAGAAGGTTTCGGGTTCGATTCCCGCCACAGGACAAACAAATGTTTGACTTATATATTAAATAATTAATATATCAGTCATATAGTTCCCATAATACAAGCTCTGCTTAGTTTGGGGCTAAATGATGCTGTGTGAAGCATTATTATTACTATTATTGTCTTTAGTTTTTTATATTTTATGTAAAAGCTCAAAATTTACTGTCTAAACAGGCCCTAAGCCACCGCAAAATTCAGAGCAAGAACTGCACTCCCGCAGTACATAATTGCAGCCACCATCAACGGTGCGAGTGAATGCGATCGTGACGAGCTCTGATGGCGTCACTGTGCGCTCTTTTGATGAAACCATGATTACACCACACATAGACATAACCGTACGTGCAACGTATGTACCTACTGTCAAATAAGCTCAGAAAGAACTAGATGAGGCACTGTATAATTAAAAATATAATACATGCCGATAAAACGTGATTATTCCGGACGGGATGTCACTCCGTCTACGGAGGCAGGAGACTGAGGGTGCGGGTAGGATGCGTGGTTTGTGCGGTTGCGGTTAATATATATTTAGATATATGCTAAAATATAAATCTATGATGTACGTCGTTCGTATCATTCTATTTATTAAAAAAGAATTGAACGATATACATCATAGCAAGGTGTATCCATTTATCTGTCTATCAAGGCTGCGTTTGGTGAGACGTCTATCATCTCACGTCTATTCTTATTCAATCGGACGTGGACGGCACATGGGCGTACGAGCAGTTCCTGGCTTAGCGGTTTGAGGAAGACAAAACTCTGTCTCACACATCTTTATATATTTTCTTCCCACATAAAGCATAAGACGAAATGAAACTCATGGTTCTACGTAAAGAAAGATATGATCACCCTTTCCATAGCAACGGGGAAATGTCATTTACGAAATATACGTAAAAAAACAAAAGAAATCGGTCCATCCGTTTTAGAAGCTACGATGCTACAAGCAGACAGCATACAAACATGCAAACATACCTATATGCAAACGTACAAACAACCTTTAATGGCTAAGGCATATAAAGGTTCCTTACATCAGAGATAAATAAAATCAGTCGCATCACGGATTTTTTTACGTACTGTGTACGATTTGTTCTAAGGCTCATCCAGAAACCGTGCACCCATGCTTTTTTCGTACAACCGGTGGTTGACACGCCTTTGTATTGCGCGTATTCAGCTATGGGTTAAATAAAAACGGGGCTATGCAAATGGTGAATAAAAACATACACATGCTCCAGTTTCGGTGCAATCAGGAAACGCGTACTTGTGTCCTACTTTTCTCTTCAAGGAAATGAGAATGGTATTGTGAAAGAATACTTTACTTTAAATTTAAATATTTAGTGATTTTTCTACTCGAATGCACGTTCCAATACATTTTGCAAGAAAAACATCGTTGAGGAAACAGACATGCTACCTACTCGCTCTGAATTGGCGTTTGTACCCGCGATTACTGTAGTCAGTATATGCATTCGCCATTAGAGGTTGTTTGTTTGTCTGTTTCTATTTATTTCCGAAACGGCTTATTATATTGTAATGTGGGTTTTTTCAATCGATCTATTATCTTCAAGTATGATTCTATGATTATGTTTAAATGACTAGAATGCGCTAAAAGTGATGATGGAAATAAACGTCGACAGTTTGAACAACTAAATTATAAAACAAACGATCTACTCATCTGGAAAACTAACACATATAGTGCCAAGTAGTTCAAGCTTAATTAAACAACGTTTTGCTCCGAAGTAGGTAGTCAACGTTAGCATCACTATGTACCCGGCATAAACACCGGCAAATAGCAGGTGGCATTTGCAGTATAAAGGCCCGCATACATTATTTGGGTTCAGTGCTAAAGCGGAGAAACAAGCTTAGCGGTAAAATACCTACTTAAGAGTACTTTTCTCGAACTATTTGCGAATCAGATAAATATTGTGAGTATAATATTATATTATACTAGTTTCTGCCCACGGCTTCGTCCACGTGGTACCCGGATAAAAAGTAGCCTATGTTTTATTCTGATATACCTCTAGTATAAGCTATATTACTGTAAAGTTTCATCAAAGTCCGTTCAGTAGTTTTTGCGTGAAAGAGGACAAACATCCTCACAAACTTTCACTTTTATAATATTAGTAGGATATAAGTTATAATATATTATATTGAATATTTAGTAGTCTATGACATATTATCTGTAACTTATCTAACCTAATCTTGTAGGTTAGGTTCTGTAGATTGTGAATATGTTATTGTGTTTATCTAGGGAATTATTATTATTATTAAATTCTGTATTGCACAAAAAAACTGTACAAAGGTGGACTTAATGCTAAAGGCATTTTTTTCTAAAGGGAGTTGGCATGCTACCTTAAAAGAAACAAAAAATACGGTTACCATACAATATAGGTACACTTTAAAAGAAACAACAAAAAAATAATCCATATTGTAAAAACGGGAATTTTCACGTAGAACACTATCGGTGAAGGCACCGACTAAGTAAAAAAAAAACATAAAAATTAAAAGGTACGTATATAATATCATTAGAGGAAACAGCTGACTATCTATAAACTCCATACTCTTAATAAATATGTAATCAATACATAAATATATTGCTTTTATTAATAGCATAGCTCTAGCATATAATTTATAACTTTTCTTGTTATTCATGCACTACCTCAAGACTGTCTTCCATATTACACAAAGGTTAGCTGGAAGAGAATGCTATCTAGCATTAAGTTCGCATATGTACAGTAAAAAGTACTGTGCAATAAAGATTTTTTATCTATCTAAACAGAATCAGAATATCTTTATTGTAGAACCGTGTAAACAAGATTGTATTTACAAATGTATGATAAATGTAGTCACAACTGACCGATACATGGGAATACATAAAAGAGTCACTTCGCTCTTACAATTATTATTAATCAAAGTGGCAATATGTAGACTTTATATTACTAGCAGGATCGAGGACTGCTGGGGAAGAAAGGTTTTCGAATGGTGACCACGAACCTGATTACGTATTGAAGGAAGTCCTTCCGATAACTTCGTAAAGGTTGTGAGAAGCCTTTGGGAGAAGCTTGTCTTGCAGTAGCCTTCTACAGGCTGTTGATTATGATGATGAATTTTCTCACAACGCCCCAAGCGACGATTGAGTGGGCTGTTTAAATTTTAAAGGTCATTGTTCGCGCTGATATTACCGCAGTGGTATCGGGGATTATAAAATCAGGGATATTATAATAATCTGTATCGAAATGTCAATATTACTAAAATTTTGATTGGGGTTGTAATATACATGCTATACCCAGGACAATCAAGTATGATACTATAACGTATCTTTAAGGTAACAATATAATGCGCACGTACCTGGAAATATCAGTTAATGGTCGCCTTTATAATATGCACTTGCTGTCTGATGCTATCGGCACTAACACACACAATAGCTGAGAAGCAATAACATCTGGTGGTGTTTTACTTTCTTTGCACTTAGATATCAACAGTTCCGCCATAGCAGAGCATTCGTTGGTCGCTGGTACGACGCACTATATCCGTTTTGATAAAGCCCGGGTCTTGGCAAGAGAAAAGTTTTTCGTTCCTCGCAAGATCCGCGAAGCTATCGAGATAGGTCATCTACCAAACTTTAACAGAGACCGTGAATGGGCTTTACCCCCCGCCTGGAAGTCATGTCTGTATGGACTGCATGATAACGCGGGAGTCGAATCTGACATTGCCACAGTGAGCGTAGCCTATCTGGCTCCTCCAGGAATAGGTTATGACGACGACGTGAGCAGTAGCATAGACGATGTAGCACCCCTACCACCAGTAGTTACATCAACGCTACGAACACAATCGCCCCCTCCAGTCGCGCGCCTTAATAACCGAGCACAATGTGCGGCAGCGCCTAGTGCACGGCGCGACGCGGAAGGAGAAAGTCGCGACCACTCACCCTGATGAAGACTCTCGGAATGGGTCGAAACTTAGTCGGTGCCTTCACCGATAGCGCAGTACGTGAAAATTCCCGTTTTTACAATATGAATAATCTGTTTTTTGTATGTTCGAGCTGCGTTACGCTATCAATCGTTGGTACAACGATGATAGCGCAACGAACGATGTATATTTCCGCGGCGTAAACTTTGACTCAGCTTATGTCCAGTCATAAACATGACAAACAAATGTGGCTTGTGCTACAAGAAAATCCAGAATGATATCAAATCAAAAGTGCTAGGTACGTTTGGCGATATGTATGCAAACGCAGCAGAGGTTAGTGGGCTTATTTCGGTTCTGGCACTCTCTGGCCGCTTCCGCAGCACGCATCGTTCGGCGCGGGCTTATGTTTTAAGGTCCCTAGAGTGTACTAACTAGTGTCAGAATTGTATAATATTCACAGTGTCTCTCTGCGTTATTACTCTTACTAGGCATTATTACGAAGCCCAAACTTATACAATACACGCATCTTATTAACTCAAACAAGGAAGTACCGTTTAGCTGAGTATTTATTACATTTTGTTATGAATAAAACGTGTTGTATATTAAAATATTTTAGAAAAATGTTGGGTATGGAGAATAATTAAATGGTTATTTATTTTTTATACTTTCTCACAAACAATATAGTTTATTCCAGTCATCCTGAACGTGCAAAAATATAGTGTGGCTAACTAAAAAAAATACTTCTAAAATAACTTATTGCGATACCTACTTATACAATCTATTATAGTACTTACTAATTTATATGTAAATAGGGATATTAACATTACCTTCAGACATTGCTTCCATTGGTACACATAATTATGACTTTTATGTAAATTGAATGATAGATTTGGTTCTGGGTTTTATAAATTATTATTTTTTCTGTTTATGTAGGTAGGTCCTTTACCTATCTACTTACCTAGCCATGTATGTTGCTCTAGCCATGCATGTTGCTCTCAAATGCATCTTAGTACCTACTTGTTATCTAATATAAGAATATTGTGGTTTATTAGTAAGCAATTTATATTGTAAATCTTTTTGAGAAATAAATGATCTTAAACCGTAATTATTATAAAATAATAGTTATGTGATTGAAGTACCTAAGACTATATCTATGTACAAAGGTTGGTTTTGGCAGATTGTATAACAATAGCACATACCTACCTTATGTGCTGTTATACAATCTCTTACAAATCGGTGAGGTTCCGAGGAATATCGGCAGCTCGATCAATGGTTGTTCATTGAAGAGATTACGGGAATAACAAGCAATTGTTATGGAGTTCTGTGTACATAAATAATAGAGACATTATTTGGTAAAGGTATCGTATATATAGTGAATAGTAGCAGTGCAAGACCGTCCACTGTGGCCAGTGCGAAAGGCGTCAAGTTTTTAACATCTACCGGAATTAAGTATTATGTTCCAAGTTGCTCACATCGCTTTATTTTTTTCCACGAGTAATGAACATCAAGCTGATTACCCATGTACCTATGTAAATATCAAGGCATTAGGACCAGTGATATTGGCTTTCACAGAGAAACTGTTCAACTTTTCTAACCGCTAGTTTTAATTCTGTATCTATTATTTGCGGCAGATCGGGGTGAGGTGGTAGGTCCCAACTCTGCCCACAGATAGGTAGGTAGCTAGGTAGGTCCGAAGAATTTCATTTCTTCGAGCAGGACTAAATTACCGTACTTTTAATGTTCATTACTACAACATTACACAGCCGCACAGTTCCCACACTCGTAGATCACTAGGTAGGTATTATGTCGAGTCACTGGCCTGAGCACTAAGTATTCCGCGCAGCACGCGCACTGTCCAGGTAGAAAGGTAGATAATCCTCCCTTCAGCTCAGCTCACAGCAGCAGCGAGAACAGAGGCCGTCGCCGTAAATAGAATAGCCGCACGGCTCCGGTAGGTAGGGTGTAGTCCGGATATGGAAGAGATAGGAGTTACTACTCCAGTAGTGGAACCCTGGAACGAAGCTAAGTTTTAGGGTTCATCCCAGAAACATAGCTGTCTGCCAAGCCACCGCCGATAGAAGACAGGCCACGTACGCGTGGGTGCAAAGTCCAGCGATTTAAATAATAACGGCAGTTAGCTTGTGATAGGCGAAGCAGACAGCTTTACATAGAAGTTTAGGTGCTAAGCGCTTAGGTAGGCAATAGAGGATAGAATAATTATGAGAAACTCACCCTAGAGGGATTCCAAGCACATATGGTAGGTTTTTTAGATGTAGAAGAGCGGTACGTGCGAGCGTCACCGTGGGTAGCAATCAGCTGAGTGATCGGTCGAGACTCTCGCGTCGAATGACACAGGTTAAGGCATAGTACGCGAGACCGGTTTGTTTTAGGATTCCGTTGTCAAGCGGGCCGCGCGCAAAAGCCTTATGCGAATAGTGTTAATATCGCGGTTCCGTATTTGTTTTTAATTATGTTTACAAGTTATTTAATAAATTAAGTAATGGCGCTAGACGCAACGTTACATATTACATTCAAGATTAACAGTGATAATATTTTTACAAGTTATTATTCACACCTACCAATTTTTCCTCTACTTCGTTCAGTAATTTCCATCCATTAATAATGCTACGCCTGTTTCGAAGGTGTGCTATTAACATTTTGCTGAAGTTTATTTATTATGATGGTTAATGAAGCTCGATTAGTAAGGCGTTCATCAATCTTTGAGCTGAGTGATGTATGACCTTCGATAATGATGGAGGGCACACAAATTTGGTGAAGTCGTTAGCATCAAGACTTCAAACTAAAAGCGCTTAAGCACTACGTCTAATCCTGATCCGAGAATATACGGATGAAGTAAACGAGAACCAGATTCTTATGCCACTTGTTTGCTGCATAAGATCCAAATCTGAACCCAGCACTACATATACGTCATTTGCGCACGCATTTATATGCGTGCGCATATAAATGCGTTTTACTGAATACTAATCTGTGTCGGAATCACCATGCAAATTTGGCCACAGATTAGTAATCAACGTTCGTACGCGAATGATATCCGCGCGTACATGCTGCTCCCTTTAGTGTCTACGCAATGACTCCGAAGTGGAGATAATCAGACTTTGAAAAATTGATTTTGGAGTTAGCGTACAAATAAATCTGTAGCTATTTCGGAAGTCGGAGTGAACCCCAAATTTTCACATCTGTATCTACAGTTCGGTATGTCAGAGCATTTATGTGGATTTATATTATAGCCTTGCTTGTCACTTGGGCCTGTGACCGTCGGAAAAGAACGGTATACAGAACGGTATATATTACCTAGTGATTTTTGACGTCTGTTAGCATGTGCGGGTAGTGGAGAAAGGGTTTAGAGCACTGATAGTAGCAAAGTGGTTTAAAGCGATTGTAAACTTTTTATGACAATACTCGACTTTATGCGGTTATGGGCATAGTGCGATCCTTATTTTGTTTACTTATAGTAGGCATCATAATGCTACTGATTGATGAAATATATTAAAAAATAACTAAGTGCGATAGAGGATATTTTAAATCATATTAACATAATAATATTAATGATAACAAATACTAGCCCTGTAATTTGCTCATGTTCGCTCACATATCTAAGTCAGAAACCGTTTTATTTTACGTTTTCTCAATTCTATAAGCTCGACTTTTCTCCATTTTTCACGTAAGCAAAGACGGTATTTCACATCAGATAAAAGCAATACAAAGAGGCTGTCAATAATGCAAGGTCAAATAAAAGAAACGTTTTGTGTTTGCAAAGATTGTCGTGGCCACGGAATTCTGAAAATATGATCCATGTTACCTACTTTTATTCTATTGCTATGCATATGTATATATATTATATGAATTTTCATTTACAATTTGTTTGGCCATTAGTTTCTATTCTAAACTATGACATAATCAAGAGTGTCTACTTAAGAAAATTTTATACTTTTATAGTCCCCTACATAAAACACAAAAATCTTGATTTATATTATATTTCCCGAGTTGGATTTTTCGTTTTAGAGTTTTTTAATAAAAACCACTCACTAGGTAAGTGCTATACTTTTCAAAGTAAATATTAAAAGTACTTTTTTTAATAATAATATCATATCAGCTGGCCTACACCTACCACCTACGAGTATTTCTTCAAATATTTGCGCTGCTGTTCAGTCCTGAGCAATTACGCATATCCATGGTAATTTGGCGCTTGTCAGGTTGCGTTATAGTTCCTTCTGAATTGCATGGTTAGCAGTGTTGTGTCGTCTTCTTTGTAAATATCGGTTTGAAGGAAACAAACAAATCAGAAAAGTGTTTTGGGGAAAATAGTTCACATTTACATCGTGCATTATCTCATAAAGACTTCTTATTTGAACCGCGTTTCAGCAATCCAAAGATTGAAAACAATCTGAAATGAATGATGATAAAATAAGTTAACGCAATATTATGGAGCTCTAAACTTTTAAAGAGCCATGTTGGCCTAGTAGCGGTACACAAACTTCCGATTCGGAGGTCGAGGTTTTCAACCGAGCAACAATGGGTTTCTCTATTCAAAAAAGTATGTGCAAATTAACATGTGCTGAAAACGGTAAAACATCGTGAGGAAACTGGTATGCCCATGAACCAAAAATTCAAAGTTAAAGGATATGCCATCAGGTACTGTTCCAATTAGCGGCGATGAGCCTGCAACCTGGAAGACTAGTTTCGTTCTATACATCCGCAGTTGCGGCACCGAATGAAGTGCGACCGCAAAATGCTACTCTTGTTTACTTTCGGATTGGCCGCTATCATGCGGGGACCCAGAGAAAACCGTCGTGAACGATACAGTAATGAAACCACAGATTGTAAATCAGAAATGAATTTGTATTCAACGTATTTCGTTTGATTAGAGTAATGATCACATGAAACGTAACACAAAATTTAGTAATTCGGTGTGTTAGAGTAGACCTCCTGTCACGTAGAATGCGAACTACTTGCAAAATGCGGGCATGTGCCAAATGTATTGTTTGTTTGTGCCTCTAATTACCCGTACTTGGCATACAAGTAACTATTATCTAATCTGTGGATCTGGGCTCCGATGTCCATCATGAGAAATACAGTCGTGAGCGTGTTTGTTTGATTTATATTTTTTTATTATTGGTGTGTAAATTTTTATTTACGCCAAACTGCATATTCTCGAAACTATTTTATCTTTCACTTTGGAGTCTTTCCAGGGAAAATCTTATAGCTGTCAATAAATGACAAATCGGTAGTAGGTGAAATGTCTGGCGTTCGGAATGTGTCTAAGCGGCTTACTAGTTGTATGTTCGAATTGTTGCTGAATCGAGGTTTTCCTACCAAAGACGAGAAGTTTCATATATAAGTATGTAAGTTGGTGAGGTATTGGAATCAGTTTAGGGTAAATACCTCAATTTAACTGTTCTGTGCGAGTCCTGAGACTTTGCCTTTACGTTTTTCCGGTCTCTTTTTTAGACCTTAGACTGACCACTATAAGACTTTATAGTTTATTATAATTGACGACCTCGGTGGCGCGGCGGGTGAGTAGCAGCCAGCTGAGACGCAAGAGGTGCGTGTTCGATTCCCGGTGCGGAATAAATATTTAATTAGGTCATAGTGTTACCATCTGTACAAAAATATTGAATCGCAACCAAGTTCGTATTGAGTTCCAATCTCACGATTCACCCCGGTCCATGGTTTCACAGATACAGCCGCGACGCACCGCTACGGATGCGTCCACATTTACCACAGACGACCTTTCCACGGTAAGCCAGTGCGGTTCATGCGGGGTAATCCATATATAACCATAGACCGTGGAAACCACGTTTAGGCATCAGGTTAACAAATTTTTAACAACTCATTATAGACCAACCTTCAGTGCGCTTACGTAATCAGACTTCGTAACCAGCTATGCACGATGAAAAGCCGAAACTGGATTTTAAAACAGGAAAAGATTTAACTTATTTTGTTCCTCATAAGTAACCAGGTCAAAACACGTTGCTTACACACTTGTAGGTCCTGTGTCCTCACTTTTTTCTGTAACGAGCACGATGGGCAAACATTAGCTAGCCCGAGGTTTGGTCCTATTTACAGAATAAAAGAACGAGCAGGGAACGGAGCGACGTGGTTCAGGGAATCTAGGTTGCCAAAGTGTTGCCACAATATGTTACGATATATCTGCAAGCTATTGCTATTAAATGCAGTAAACCCGGGTTCAAACAAACCTACGACTCGTCGATTGGAAGTCGGGAAACATTCCACTAGACCAATGCGGCAAAGTTTCTTATCTCCTTATAATCGAAAAAGAAATAAATATTGTTACTTTCATCTATTTAATTGATTTTCTCCGCCACTCGTCCCGTTGCGAGTTTTAGTAAACGCAAAACGAACATCAAAAGAGAAATTTTACACAGCCTTTCAACATTCTAGTAAAAGCGCGGTCGCGTGTATGAGGCCGATAGCACACATTTTAGTGAGACTTACTGCCACTTTACCATCTAAAAATTTTCTCATATTTATTTTATTTATTATATAAGCCTGGCGCGTCTTTACTTAGGCCCTATGAGGTGAAATATCTATAACATTTTAAATGAATAAAGCTTTTTATACAGGTCGTGGCATATAAGTAACAAGTAGACATTCAACAGTCCTTAACGTATAATCTACCCATTAAAAAAAATATCATCAAAATCAGTTCACAATTGGCAAAGATATCGCGTATCATACACACAAAAAAAACATACAGTCAAATTGAGAACCTCCTCCTTTTTTTGAAGTTGGTTAACAAAGTAAAATAGGCTTTTGAAGATATATATCTTTATTTCTCAAGTTTAGACAAAGTTCAGGGCCCAACCGAGTCTGATAGAAATTCTATTAAAATGTAATCAGTATTATGTTCTACTAAATGAAGTTATTGTGATAGGATATTGAACACATAACGAACTTATGCGTGAGCGTAGCTCAAGATGAGGCAGAAGGGGAGAAAGATAATATAAGATAACAAAGGTGGCTCGCTCTTGAAATGCATTTGTATGCGTATCGTTCCAATGATGTCTGTACCATCTATATTTTATTCCATCTTTATATTTTCATCAGTAATACGAGTATTACCGACTTCAATTAAAGGATTTGATTACTTTTTGTGCGATCCTTCGATTATTTCATCATGATTGGTCATGCCCAAAGACTTTTGAAAACGCTGTAAAACATGCCTACTAAAATGGCTCTACTGTTTCTAATCACGTTCATTGATATACATTTTGACAAGTTAGTTTGATTAGCCTTTCAAGTACAGAACGTAATATACTTATTACAATAATAGTAATCCTTGTACCGCTCACTGCCTCATCTTGGAGCATAATAAAAACCAACACCTACTTACCAAGATAATGGAGTTGAAATTTCACTAAGCCTTCTTTATAGCGCGAATCATTTTCAGATTATGGGTTTTTGGTTGTAAGGGAATAGTCATTGATTATAGATTATAGGAACTCACAAGGCAGAAAAATAGTAATAGCCTTAGCTGAAATGTAGAGGTACCTATAAAAGATAACACAACAAAGTAGAAGTACTGAATTCAAAAGAATGTAAGTAAAAAAAACTATTTATTTTCTTAGAAAACTTACGGAGTTTTATCTCGAACCTCTAGAATATAATTACTAGCTAATAACATTGTGCTGTATGGATATTAGATCCTAAGGGTTACGAGAGGAGAGTCAAATTCGAGAACACCCTACCCTCCGAACAATGTAGTTGGAGAATTTTTCTCGTCGAGCAGTGAAATTAATGATAATAGTTACTAGGTAAAAATCGACCAAAGCCTGAAGCAAGAATTTTATAAATACATCATATTTTTTCGACATATTTTTCAAACGTCAAAGCACTATAACTTCAAAGTAGAAATTCCACGAAGGAAATGAAATAACCAAGAGAGAAATCATTTCGTTCTATATTTCTTACGTTACGTAACCCGTTTCCTTGATTCAAGAAAGCGCATCGCCAGGCACTAAGTTCCCGCTTGTAAATCGCACCGCTTCGACTTGACAGCCCCTTAGATGATATCACTTTATTAGACCCGTCCACCGCCTTCTGCCTCAGACAGCCTTCACGCATTGCATTCAAATGAACTGCGAGTTACATTTACTGCAAAGCGACGATTTCTATAGGGATTGTGAAAAACTTGTGATACGCTCTGTTGCCTAAATGGAATGTTGGGTTCAATTGTGTTCAGTTGGGAATTTTGTTTGTGAAAACGATTTATTATTTTCTGGTCTCTTGTCAAACGTATGCGAAACATTTTTTTTGTACACAACAAAATATTTTTCATTTAAAAAGTTGTTCATCCACGCTTACATTGAGAATTTCCTACTTATTAGGGTGGCTAAGCCAAATAGCAAACCTTATAGTTAAAGTTTATAGGAAACCTTACAGTTTCATCATGTCCGTATGTCTGTCTTTACGGCTGTCCATCTATGTGTTACACCTCGATTTTTAGCTTAGTTTAAAGCGTATCGAGATAAAATTTGGTGTTTTCTTAACCTAAAAACTAATAATATAAAGTGAGGGATGCATTTTTTTCACTGCACATCACTGTGTGGGGTATCATTAAATAGGGCTCTCAAAATGTCTCTAAAATTCACTTGATTCCTCTCAATAGGGTTTCTGAACTGTTCTAAAGTTGTACCCTCCTTTAACTTTTAACTGTGAGTCCTAGAAGAATTAAATGAGGAAACAGGGCCCTAACATAGCGTATTTAGAAACGTCTTGGTTACATTTAATTACTAAAATTTGTCATCCACGTTTATATTGTGAGTCTAAACTGGACCTACAAAAATAGAAAAGAATCAGAAATGCGTTCTAAAGCAAGGGTGGGAGGCAAATGGACTACAAGACTGCGCTAGTTTTCTCAAGATGAAGACGCGAGGCGCGAAAGCTTGCAGTCCCGACACGGCCAACATCGCACTCCAGTAAACTTTAAAATGTCAGTAGAACGTGGTTAAAACATTGTCAAGAATTTAGACGAAAACTCTAGCAGCACGAATGAACTTCTGAACAGTAGTGAGAGATAAAATAAAGTTTCGTGTCGGGACAATCGTGCTCGAACATTTCCCGATAAGAAGCGGAGCGTCTCCAAAGATATTAGACGCTAAAACTCATGTTCGCGTCGATTCATACAGTCTCATAATGTCTAAACAAAAGCCATCGAATGGTTCGAAGCATGAACAGAGAGCTGTTACCGAGAGGACTTATCGAAAAACTTTTACCACTTGCTAGTACATGGCTACCCACTGTCCATACCGTGGTCTGGGATGATTTTGGTCTTTTGTTTTTTTGTAGATAAACAATACTCAAATACATTAGTTCACTATAAATAGTGAACCTTACGACCTAAAGCTCACTTTAAATTTAAAAAAAAACACTCAATACAACAAATCGTGTTTAAAAGAGCCACGTCTGTGATAAGCAGGCATCTTATTAGTCTAATATTATCAGATATTATTTTAAGACTGTTAACCAATGAATGTTAACTCAACACATGCTTGTGTCAACAATGCTAATTCATTTCAAAATCTTAGGAGCGATTTAAGTCCCAGGCCATGGTACCAAGCCATCTTGGCGCTCTTTCATAGACGTAAAAGACATGTGGATTACCTAGAACTATTTGTAATATCACGTTCGTTATTGGTATACGAAATTGTTTCGATTGTTGGGCCTATGACTATTAGGGAAAGGCAATTTCGATTTAGGCGAATGGTTGGATAGCGGTCAAAGCCACGCGGAACTGAATGCGGGCTTCGGTACAGAAAAGCAGTTATAGTCGTCTGTAATGAACTGAACTCTTTGCTTCATCCGGTTAAATTGTGATCATGTTTTGCTAGATTACAGTTACTAGTCTAGAAAAACACGAAAATGATAATGTTTATGTAAATAAACCACGGCTGCTATTAGTACTTTGTGGTTATCCCTTGGTAAAGACACAATTTACATATCATGTACAAGACGTCTGAGGATGTTTTACCGAGAACATTTATAAACAAATTCTTTTAAAATAGGTCTGCCTTTCCAAAATTTGTAAACCAATGTTTGTTACAAGAAGCAATGTTAGGAGCAAGTTGTTGAATCAAAACCCCGACTGCGTATTTTTACAATAACTAAAAGGATCGAAGTATATTTTTAACCGACTTCAAAAACAGGTGGAGGTTCTCAATGCGGTTCTATTTTTCGTCAATTGTTAACCGATTTTGATGATTATTTTGTTGTTGTATAGAGAATAATCCCGAAGAGGTCCCATAAAAGTTATATTCCGAGAAATAGCTACTTTCCCCGTAAAACTCAAAAAACATCAACATCTTATGGAATCACGACTAGCCGAAACACTTTTTGTTGGCTTTATTACTTTTGTTTGTTTTTTGAAAGAAACGTAAGTGAGGAATTCGGTTTTTTGACATTATTATTTGATATCGTCTCATACAATCAATACCTTTGTTTTGATAACTATATCAATAGTATTAGAAGAATTGGAAGAATTTTAGTATTTCATGTAAAACAATAATGCGGTTGGTGACTGTCACTTATATTTTACTCCTAAATGTGTATAATTTTGAGCTTATTTCATCAAGATCTTCATATTGATACCCATAATAATAGGATAAAAAGTTTTTGATGTGTTAAACAATATCATACGTGGTGTTCGTTTTACCTCATTCGTAAAAATCCTCTCAGCCACGTACGTGGTCATAGAGAATCCCACAGACTCCCACGCGTGAAAAACATAACCCAGGTCGTCCGATAAAAATGATCCCCTCTCTGTTTAGTCCTACTTATAAATAGGCTGAGTACTTATTTGTTTTTAACCAACCCGACATCCAAATTATATAAGGGTAATTTGTTTGACTTTTTCTTGTAGAGACAAAAAAAAGTATTTTAATTTCTTTTCATGTAGAGATGGTACACATCCTCTGAAATCTGAAGCCCTATATATATTCGTACCTCTTAGAATTCTCCTCAATTCACGTTACAAGCGCGTGCAATGAAAATATTGATTACTGTATTTTGTATCACAAAACAAATAACAGATTGCAAGCCTGCCACATTAACTAAGCTCTGTGTACATTTTGATTAATTATGTATAGAGGGTCTGTCGAGAATGCGAGAGCTTACCTGTGTTATAGCTGACACTTGAATGATAGGGCTCATTCGGAACTCGTTCTTGGATTAACGTTGTTTTGGGTGGGAATCCATTTTTAATTCGCACCTTTTCAAGATGATTTTCATGTTGTTACGCAGTAAATAATTTATTTCGGTTTAGCTATGAGAAATAGAAATATTGTGTGTTTTTTTAAAGTAAATTATAAGCGAATAGTAATTTTGACGGAATTGTAAACTAATTACTGCAAATTTCTATTTATACGGTCAGTTGGTATGTTTAAACAAGACCGACGTTAGAATTATATACGTTTGTCGTAAGAGGTTATTCGTTTGTATTCTCTGTCGTTTATTATCTCTTAATGGCTTTTCTATTGAAATACGATTTTTTATATTCTTTTATATTCCTTATTTTTGCATTGATTATATTTAATTAATGAGTCAGTAAAAGCTGAGATTTAAACATTGCAAATAGTTACGCCAAATTTTCACCATAAGTTAATGTTATTTACTTGTTAGGAAAAGAAACCCTCGATAAATGTACGTATATGCACTAGGTATATTTATTAGTTTAGTTTATATTTCACTAGCTTCTGCCTACGGCTTCGCCCGCGTGGATAAAAAGTAGCCTTTGTGTTATTCTGATGTATAAGCTATATTACTGTAAAGTTTCATCAAAATTCGTTCAGTAGTTTTTGCGTGAAAGAATAAATAAATAAATAAATAAATAAATAAATAAATAAATAAATAAATAAATAAATAAATAAATAAATAAATAAATAAATAAATAAATAAATAAATAAATAAATAAATAAATAAATAAATAAATAAATAAATAAATAAATAAATAAATAAATAAATAAATAAATAAATAAATAAATAAATAAATAAATAAATAAATAAATAAATAAATAAATAAATAAATAAATAAATAAATAAATAAATAAATAAATAAATAAATAGATAAATAAATAAATAGATAAATAGATAAATAGATAAATAGATAAATAGATAAATAGATAAATAGATAAATAGATAAATAGATAAATAGATAAATAGATAAATAGATAAATAAATAAATTAATAAATTAATAAATAAATAAATAAATAAATAAATAAATAAATAAATAAATAAATAAATAAAGAAATAAATAAATAAATAAAGAAATAAATAAATAAATAAATAAATAAATAAATAAATAAATAAATAAATAAATAAATAAATAAATAAATAAATAAATAAATAAATAAATAAATAAATAAATAAATAAATAAATAAATAAATAAATAAATAAATAAATAAATAAATAAATAAATAAATAAATAAATAAATAAATAAATAAATAAATAAATAAATAAATAAATAAATAAATAAATAAATAAATAAATAAATAAATAAATAAATAAATAAATAAATAAATAAATAAATAAATAAATAAATAAATAAATAAATAAATAAATAAATAAATAAATAAATAAATAAATAAATAAATAAATAAATAAATAAATAAATAAATAAATAAATAAATAAATAAATAAATAAATAAATAAATAAATAAATAAATAAATAAATAAATAAATAAATAAATAAATAAATAAATAAATAAATAAATAAATAAATAAATAAATAAATAAATAAATAAATAAATAAATAAATAAATAAATAAATAAATAAATAAATAAATAAATAAATAAATAAATAAATAAATAAATAAATAAATAAATAAATAAATAAATAAATAAATAAATAAATAAATAAATAAATAAATAAATAAATAAATAAATAAATAAATAAATAAATAAATAAATAAATAAATAAATAAATAAATAAATAAATAAATAAATAAATAAATAAATAAATAAATAAATAAATAAATAAATAAATAAATAAATAAATAAATAAATAAATAAATAAATAAATAAATAAATAAATAAATAAATAAATAAATAAATAAATAAATAAATAAATAAATAAATAAATAAATAAATAAATAAATAAATAAATAAATAAATAAATAAATAAATAAATAAATAAATAAATAAATAATGCTGGACAATCCACACAGCATCATCTAGCCCTAAGCTAAGCTGAGCTTGTGTTATGGGTGCTAGATGACTGATATACTTAATACAATACATTACATAGATAGATATTTTTTTAGCATACATAGAAAATACCCAGAACACCCGGAACAAATATTTGCAGATCGTACAAATATTTGTCCCAGGGCGGGAATCGAACCCGCAACATCTTTTGTAGCAGGCGGACCTTCGCCCACCGCGCCACATCGGTCGAACTGATATCCTTAGATAAGAGAGTTTTCAAGCATTAAGTTATCCTATAATAGAAGCTTACTTATTGCTAAAAAGTGTTCTCTTATGTATTCTGTGCAATAAAGAATGTTCTATATTTTAGGAGTTATAATTTTATGGGAGAATAAGTTTACAAAAACACAATTTCTGAAAAGTTACTGTCGATTTTTGAGCAATATAGATAATATAAATCCGAAACACCATGCGATAATGATTATTGGTAAACTAACGATCAGAGAAAGCTGAATAATTCAATAACCACTCTTTAGATACGCATTATTTATTTTGTTTTTAGTCCAACTCAAAATACCCTAACACCCACGTAGCCCGTCCGAGCTCCCGGTTATCCGGTACATTCTCAAAGAAACAAAACACCTCCAAAAGCCGGATGCGACTTGATAAGGAAACCGGATGCCGATCCCGGGCTAACGAACAACTAGTAACAGGCCACCGGGAACACGTGACCTCTACCAATCTATTCGTACTGCCTGTGTCTCGTAACTCTCACAAGAAAGGGGGGTGAGGTGGTCCTTGTTATAATGGATACCCTCTATACCATGCTAATATAGGGAAGGCAAGTGACGCGTTCGCAAACATCCTTTGATACTTCACTCCTCAAGTGTGCTCGTCTAGTAAAAGTTTTTGTCTGAGGAGTGCCTAAGGGATACTACGTTAAATTTACGTTGGTACAGTTGCAAGCGATATTATAAACTTTTTTTTTCACTATATAATGTTACATTATTTATTTTCATATTCATATATTTTTTATATTACGCACATATATAAGTAAAGTGATTTGATGGTGAGGTTGATGATTGCTGTCTTATCTTTATGTAACAAACTGCGGCGTTATATCTTTAAAAACATGTATACATTATTATTGCTTGCCACTCTACCTTTTTCATGTATGTAGTTTGTGCTTTTTTGTGTCTGAATAAGGGGTTCAGAAAAAAAGCGGAAATATTTATTGAACATTTCAAGTTCAATGAAGGTGCACTAAATCCTTTCACAACACTTTATTCTCTCACTATCGGACACAAGTTTCTTCAAGCTGATTATTGACCTTGGAGATGATTTAGTAATATATATATGTAGAATGATTTGCCTTCTGAACCGCTGACCCGCATAAAAAAATAAAAATAATTGTTTCAGAGCAGGCAACGCATCAGCAGTGGCTTAGGTGTTACAGATGTCAATAGGGTATGGTAACTACTTTCATCAGGTCGGCCAGTATGACTGCTCACCGTGGCATTACATTAAAAAAACACATATTTTATTATAATTATATTGACAGCACATCCTTTCACAAGAAAGTAAATTTCAATAAAGGTCAAAGTAAAAATAATAGAACCCGTAGCTAAGTTCGCTAATTTCAAAAGTTTTTCAATAATCTTCCTCAATAGGGTCACCTCCACCACAAAGTCGGTAAGATCTCGTCCAATGGAAACTCTTTTGATAAAAACTTTACGTGTCCACGTTTGAAGTAATAACGCTTTGTTTGCAGGAGCTTTTCAATTGGATTCGAAGGAGCTCATTATATATCGGGAGCAGTAGTTTATTTGCTGAAGTCATTGACTTTTGCTTCATAAAAGTTTTAAACGTAAAAACATTGGGTTTAATTCTATAAGTAACACTCAACACTACGCCAAGCATTGGTTAATTTTTACATTATTTTGTTTTTAAATTTCACCTTGTTACCCCATGTTAGATTTTCCTGGTACTCGATAGATACGAGTAGGTTGACGACTGGCCACCCGGTTTTATGGGTTCCACGAGACAAGTATGACATGACAACATAACCTCTAGCTTCAAAACTATCAGAAAGAACTTAGCATACGGATGCATTTCGTTTCACCTAACTACTGTGTAATGAAAACGGGATCCTCGAGAAAGAAACTTGGATAATGAATCTGTAATTACCCTGGTGATTCATGCTGCAGATGATATCGTAAGTTCTTGGAAGTTAAATTACTTTTTTCTTACCATTTCTTGCAGTAAACTTAAATGCAGTTAAAAATAGCAACTGACGTTTTTATACAGGTTTTTATCGCAAAAACTTTGTATGTCTTCAAAATATGATTCTAGATAGTTTTTGTCATTATGATGTCATCGCTGCAATAGAAGACGAGAAACGCGGTGATTTTAGTAAATTTTTGGTAATTTTGAAAAAAATAACTTGTGTATAAATTTTTACCAAACACACATGTTTGAAATATTTTTTTAACTTTCCAAATTATTCAATCCTACTAATATTATAAACGCGAAAGTTTGTGAGGATGGATTTTTGTTACTCTTTCACGCAAAAACTACTAAACAGATTTTGATGAAACTTTACGGTAATAGAGCATATACATCAGAATAACACGTAGGCTACCTTTTGTCCGGATACCGCGCGGGCGAAGCTGTGGGCAGAAGCTAGTATAACATATATATAAGTTTTACAGGTCTTTATCGCGTTTACCTCTTCTATAATTTTCCCGGCGTTTCGACATATTTTTCAATTCCACTATTCATCTGATTTCTCTATGATTGTTTTCTATATAAATTCAAGAGATTGTTCCAAAAATGTCAGTTCAATTGGTTCAACCTGGCAACGGATAATTAATTTCCTGAAAACGGGACAGCAAAGCGAAATAGAATTAAATAAATCATAACTGGAATTCCGACTACCTAAGGTAACGGACATTGAGCACATATACGAGTAGACTGGAAGTTCATAGTCGCAAAACCTATCAATGAAACCCTGTACGGATGAAAAAGGACCAAAATAACGTAAAAAAGTCGTGCTGCCTTGGCGCAGCTTCACAAGTTTTTTTGATGTTTCATACATTAAAAAAAATAACAATAATGCTGGACATTTTTCAGACAGCATCATCTAGCCTCAAACGAAGTAGAGTTTGTATTATGGGAACTACATTACTGATATACTACTTATATAGTTTTTTTTAAACACATACATATTATACATATAAAACGCCCGATCCGAGACAAACATTTGCTAATCATACAGAAATTTGTCCTGTAGCAGGGGTTGAATCCACAACCACTGCGCCACAGAGGTTGCTTATGAATGAGGTTGAATAAATAAAATACTTTATTGTAACACCTTAAACAAATAACATGATAAACAAAATCTTATTTTTAAGAAAGTACAATGGGCGGTCTAACGTTTATGTAGTTATCCTCTTTGACCTTACATTTTATCAAATGCTGGCATTTGTACAAAGATAATTAATCGAAGATAGTGCCAATTTGCTTCCGATCCGACTACTCCGAACTACCACATCATAAGTTCAAGGGTGAAATATATACGACTACAAAAGAAGTCATAGAAAAAACACGTTTACGAAAAAACACGTTTACTGTCTGGGCACAGTCTGCTAAATTAGGTAAAATGAAAAAAAATATTAAAAATCCTTGCCTTGCTTTGCCCTGGCAGCATACATTATTTTTATGTTTTTTTTCATCTCATAATTTGTCCTGATAGAGCTGACTCTATGAACTCTCGGTCTAACATTGTTACCGTTCCACTTACGAACAAAATATTTTTGCTTTTGAAAAGAATTTTATGAAAAATAACATTGTAATCCTGTTGAGGTACAGGAAATCTCTAGAGTGGTCTCCGTTGGCATACTTTACCTACAGATTTAAGTTTACAATATTTCAATTTAAAAATAAAGTTTTCTAAGTGAATCTCTCGTGTTCGAGATGAGAAAATCTGTACAAGAAATAAGGTGACCGACATAGCTCTCAGCATGAGCAAGCTGAAGTGGCAATAGGCAGGCCATACAGCTTACAGAACTAACCGAAAGAAAGGTTCTCAAATGGTGAACACGAAACGGACCACGCAGTGTAGGATGACATTGTTATAACATCCCCAAAGTAAGAGACCGATATGCTACTTATATATTTTTTCTTTTTTAGTAAACTCATACATAGAAAACACCCAAATCCGAGATACATATTTGCAGATTATATAAACATTTATCCCGCGGCGGGAATCGAACCCGCATCCTTCTGCGTCTCAGATGGCTATGTAGGTTTCGGAAAATCGATTGATGGTGGCTCTAGATAGCTCGTCATGAAACTGACGAGCCTAGCCTTAGGGTAAACCTACGTCCAGCAGTGGACTTTACGAGTGGTTGATAATAATGATGATTGGTCGGTTTAGAAGCCCGTGGACTGATTATAATATCACAGGATATCTTCGGTAGAAGTTGGTTCACTGTTCGCTGTGGCATGTTTCTTAGGCAAATCCATAAGTATATTATGGTGCAGATGAATATCTCATGAAATAATAGTACTACTATTTTGTATCTTGTAATAGCTGCAAGATTTCAATACAAACTGTCTTAATATTATTGATCGAGTGTGCGAAAATTTAAATATATCTCATATCAGTAGGGTGGTTTATGGAATTATCTCCAATAAAGAAAAACCTAAGAAATAAAGTGAAACAATTTAGATAATCTGATCATGTGGGTATCAATGGATAGGAAAAACTGATAGAACAGAACAATTAGTTAAATATGTGACAGTGAAAACCGATTTTCACCACAAACATTGAGACGTAAAGGATAATTTCATCCAAGCACTAAGAACAGCTAACAAAGACCTACCAAGCAGCTTTGCTGATCTTAAGATACAACACGACAGTTGTGTAAGACACCCGTTTCTCGCCTTTGTGGTGCAAAGCTGCTAAATATCGTAACGTGTGAACTGGAATAGAAATAGCCTGGCCTGGGTAATTACACAGGAAAGCCGACCGAAATATCTTGCGATTAAATCTGCCTGTGTCCGCGTTTCTGTCCCATCGACTCATTAAATCGAGTGGAAACAGGTACTGCACGATCCGGTCGTGTTCCAATATCGTATAAATTCGCTGGACGAGGTATGTGTAGAAGGCCATACATAATATTTGCTGAAGTTTGATAAAAGGTTTTATAGGCTTTACAGATTTTTTTATGAATTATATATTTGCGTTTGTGAATGATTCAGTTTAAACAAAATTAAACGAGTTGGCCTATCCCGACAGATATATGATTTTTTTCACTAGACAAAAATTATATGCGCAATATAAACGTGCTCGAAACTTTGACAGAGGCAATGATCACAGACAAAGGCAAGAATTTTTTTTCATTGAATCTCAAGGGTCATATAAAAATGACAACTTATAATTCATACCTATAAACTGTAAATTTAAAGGCATGTGCCATTGGTTAGTGTTGCAATAAAGTGGCGATAGGCTTTGTAACCTATCATGTTAACTGCTTACAAAAACGTAAAAATTTGCCATATAAAATAAATATAAATAAATAAATATTGCTGGACATTATTCACACAGCATCATCTACCCCCAAACTAAGCAGAGCTTGTATTATGGGAGCTACATGACTGATATATTATATTTTTTTTTGTAAATACGTACATATCATACATAGAAAAACACCCAGACCCAAGACAAAATTTGCAGATCTTACAAACATTAGTCCCGTGACAGGAATCGAACCCGCAACCTTTTAAGTCTCAGGCGGACCTTCGCCACTGCGCCACAGAGGTCGTCAATAGGTATAGTATATTTGGACATGCATTTTAACACCCATTTCTTGATTTTCCCATGAAACTACGTACTAAGTATAGATCTGAAGATATCCATCATAAACGAATGAATACTTCATGTACCGACACCACAAAAAAATAATAATAATAATAATTCATAACTAAAAGTACAATGGGTGGTCTTATCACTTAGAAGCAATCTCTTCCAGACACCCTTTGGATGGAAGGGAATCTATAAGATTCATCATGGTAAATGTTAATTAATTTTCAAAAGAGAGATCGAGTCATTCCCATGACTCCGGGAGGAGTCCATAGGGACTCCGAATAAAATGGACTGCGGGTCCCTAATGATACTTTCAAAATTAATATTATTTTCAGTCCCAGTAGGTACTTGTCCACGTACTTGTACTGCTTTTATAGTTCAAATTTCAATATTAAAAATTGAAAAGTATAATCAGTACCAAAAATTATCGTACATTTTATAAAAATGTTCTTTCGTCTCTTCGAATGGTGAAATGTCAACGGGAAATTTCAGCTGTATTCTAAAAATCCGTTTGCCATAATACCTACAGTTTGTAAAGTAGTAAGCTTCACGCAAACGCGAAATAAACATCCGTTGAAAGAACGTTCAGCAAAGTGAATGCTTGCAGAGTCGTATTGACAAACCACTTAAAGCGAGCGTTTATTCGGCGGTAAGATGCTAGCTGTACGTACAACATGTAACCATACTCAGAGACAAAATACTAGTGTAGGTAAGGTGAACTCAAGTTTCAATGAACTAGGCTTCAGCTAAAAATACAGCAGCGATAAAGCATGGTATCATCTAGAAGCATTATGCTGAGCTTCTGCTCACGGCATCGACCATGATGCCCGGTATATGGCACCCGGATAAAAAGTAGCCCATATGTTTTTCTGATGTATAAGCTACGAGTATATTACAGTAAAGTTTCATCAAAATCAGTTCAGTAGTTTTTGCGTGAAAGAGTAACAAACATCCATCCTCACAAACTTTCGCGTTTATAATAGTAGAAGGATATTTTTTTTTTTATTTATAATTTGCTTTTTAATAAGACGGAGTAAATAAGTAGTACTTATTTTCTCCGGCACCGTTAGGCAACCCTACTTCATTGCCTTTCTATGGGAAACTAATATAGGAAATATGTACAGCTCCCGTCCGGTCTTGCATGCACTCTATAGTATTTTTATCCGTGTACAACACGCTTCCAGTGTCCCCACGGGAACATTTCCACAATTTTCTACAGCATTTTTGCAGAAAACAGCTTGAAAAAATAACGCCTTCAATTTAATTAATTTTGCCCCAGGTAGTATTTTGGAAAATTTATTATAGAACTTTGCAACCGAAAAGCGATGGCTGATGCCTGTTATGGGATTTTAATACTGACCTTAGATATAGTGTTTTTTGTGGTTACACTTACACTCACCCTGATGAAGACTCTCGGAATGAGTCGAAACTTAGTCGGTGCCTTCACCGATAGTGCAGTACGTGAAAATTCCCGTTTTTACAATATTTATAGTCAGTTCACGATAGTTTTTGGAATAAAATCTAGGAAATTAAAATGGCTCTCTATTCGTCGTTGCCGTGATCTTCACGTTCTGACATTTCTCTTTAATGTTCTTCACAATCCCCTTTCCCCTTATAAGGCAAAGTTACTATATTCATATTATAAGTTTGTTCGGTAACTAAAGATGAAACTTATAATTACATTATGCTACTCATAAAAAGATGAACTTTCTTTCCGCTAGATTCTCAACATACTCTGTCGCGAAAGATATTAAAAAGCGATGTATTTTAATTTCCCTCTAGAAAACAAATCAAAGGAAAATATTTTCCTTCGCGTGAAGGGAAACATTACCAATAATTTCTAACAATATGAGCTGTATAGGTACTTGCATTATAATATCTGTGGTATAGATAAAAACCTGCAAAATTGATATAGACCCTAATGAATAGGAAGGAAACAATTATTGAGCAAACCATGTTCCGCTTAATAACTAATCCTGATAGACCGACTGGCGGCCGTCGCCAACCCTACGTTATACATAGAGTACCAGGATAAGTTTTAAAATGAGGTGAAAGAGCATACAAAGCAACAAGAAGAATTTGCAGTGCCTAGGCCGTGATTGACAGGCATCAAACTGAACTTATAACTTTATTTTGTACTAGCTTATGCCCACGGCTTTGTCCGCTTGGTACCCGGATAAAAAGTAGTGTTATTCTGCTGTACAAGTTACGAGTATATTTCTGTAAAGTTTCACAAAATCAGTTCAGTAATTATTGCGTGAAAGAGTAACAAACATCCATCCTCACAAACTTTCGCGTTTATAATAGTAGTGGGATAGTAGGATTGTTGTATAATTGACGTTGGGTTGATGACAGCTGGCTTGCAGTCTTGGAAATATAAGAATGAAACTCGATTTACATAGTCCTTTGAATTTTAACTGAAAATGAATAGAGGGTAAAGTAATAGAAAATTGGTATTATCAAAACCTTCAGAGCTAATCAATATTCGTTCATTACAGTTTGCAAGCTCGCATTTAAGAATACAATAGAATATAATGTAGATTATTTGACATATAACAAGATACAAGAACGACTAAGGGCAGGGTCAAATAGACGCAATGGCGATGGCGAAATCCTACTGCTATTATAAATGCGTAAGTTTGTGAGGATGGATGTTTGTTACTCTTTCACGCAAAAACTACTAAAAGGATTTTGATGAAACTTTACAGTAATATAGCTTATACATCAGAATAACACAAAAGTTACTTTTTATCCGGGTACCATGCAGGGGAAGCCGTGGGTAGAAGCTAGTGAATGATAAATAAATAATCAACTGGTTGTTTAAGTTCGCTTGAATGTATTGATCGCCGCCGCCACCGCCAACGCCACCGCATCAGTATAATCGGTCCTTTACGTAAAAAATAAATAAAAAAGTCACTTTATAAATAACAGTAACATAATAGACAAAAAGGCATTTGTACAAGTCTGACTCTGTATACAAAAAATAATTATCAGAAAGTCAACCAACAATTTAACGAAATAAAAATACAGGTTTTTTTATAAATAGTATTCCAGAAATTCATGTTTGATTAAATCCTCGCATTGATATGGCAAATAAATTGAATCCTGCAATTTACACAGAATCAATATTGTATTTCGATGAAGTAGTGGGAACGAACTCTGTGAGCTCAATAAAAGTTTGTTGAACTCTCACTGTACCCTGCAACAAACTACCTACTGCAATATAAAGTTATTCGAAGAAAATGCATTAGAATTATCGTGGTTTCAGTTTATGCTGTTATTACGACTATTCCACGTACTTTATTATTCTTTTGCTGACGTTGACTGTTCAGAGGTCCTAACTCATGAGCACCGTCTGACCACACTCGACGGTCGTGAGACGTCCCGTTAGTATCTTTCCCCGTTTTCGGTAGTTAACTTTTCTCTAATAGGTTGCGGTTTTTTCGTAATCATATCCTAAAAGTAATATTTCTTTGTCGTTAGATTGAATGGTTTGGGATTTTCGGAATCATCCACATGATCGAGTGAACGAAACAAGTCAATATCTCTGAGTCAACTTAGACAATCCGGCGATTGTATGTATGTTTATTTGTCTGATGATAACTGAATAGCCGATTATTCAATCTTAATAACCATAGTAAAACAGTTCAGGTCCTCAATTGAAAATTTGTGTATGTTGTGCAATAAAGTATTTTTTATTTACAGTTTAAATTCCTGTAACGTCACCTACAGTTACGGAACTGACAAACTGAGTTTATGTCCAAATCATGTAACGGAAATAGGGGCAAGCGGATATAGAGCTATTTACAGACACTATAATACGCTGCAGAAAGATATTTGTAAGGATTTCCGGAATAATCCCTACTAGGACAGAAGCGAAAAAAAGAGTCATAAGCAAGTTAAGACATGCTTAGTGACAGTTTTTTTATAGAAATCTGTCATAAGGTATATTTTTATAAATAAACACCTAACAGACACGTACGTAGTATTCTCTTTATATTGGGACCACAATACACAGACCCGAAAAAAACATCTGCAGAGCAGGAAAACATTTGAACCTGCACCTCTTGCGTTACAGCTGGCTACTCGTCCGCCACGCCATTGAGGTCGTCAAATAAATAAAGAAAAAGAGTTTTATTTCGAACAGAATCAATTGCTTAATCTAAGACCACCTTATACGCATGAGTGGCGCCAATTATTTTATAATAAAATACCGTTAATAATACGTGCTAAGCAAAGACCCATTGAGTTAAAATATGCCCTTAATAACATGCTCATTGAAAAGGCATACTATTCCATTGACGAATTCTTGAATGATATTAATTTTGAATGCTTTAATTTCTTTATGCATGTAATTTGATTATTTTATTTTATTATTCTCTTTTGACATTGTTTATTCTTTAACTTTTGTAATTTTAATTTATAAGTCACAATGTCTTTGTTAGTTTTTTTTTTCTATAGATTTTAAAATGTTTGTACACCCTTTGGTAGAAACTAGCTGGACTCATATTAACATATAACAACACCTTTGTAACCTAGTTTTCACAGACAATAAAATATATATTTCATTTCATATTTAATACTAACGACGTGATCAGGCTTTGTACAATAGGACCTTTAATCGCGACTGTTCTGAAAAGGTGTGCATGAAATGGCACCAAATCAAATTATATGGAGCACACGAAGTGGGCACATCAAAGTTTAGTGCACACGTCTTTTTATTGGGCACCTTAGTTTTCTTTAGATATTTACATTCGAGAGATTGAATGAAGTAGTTGACGGAGTAGGACCTTCTTATTCACAAAAATCTTTCTTTTATTTCTTTTATATTGCGCCGTTGACTTATATGACCTTAACCTAATATGAATAAATTAAAATTGTACACCAAAGAAACAAATAATAAACAAAATCTTATTATTTTGCTTGTACAATGGGCCTTGTCGCTTAAAAGTGTTTTCTTCCATACAACCTTTGGATGGAGAGGATGATAAGTTATTGTAAGCGCAGCAGGTGTGTATGAGTACTTACAAATAATAATAGAAGATTTCAACTATTATACTACGATTTTGGGAGTCTACCGATAACTTTTCGATTCTAATGAAACCAAAACACTCGCTCATGTGATATCATGCTATTTGGGCATTAGGAATGTTTATGGAAGGATTTAACGCCAGGAGACCAATTATGCACACTATTATTAATGTGGATTTGGCACGCAATTTTGACATCCACATAACATTTCACTTTAATTAAAATATATAATTATGACGGCACAAACTTGGGTGAAGCTATACACGGCTCTATACTACCGTCTCCGGGTATAAGATCCATCTTCTAGGGTACTCAGTAAAACCATTAAAATACAGCTTACACAAGTTTATTGTAAAAAACAGCTTACCAGCTAGGTACAATATTCTTGAGATCTGTAAGTACGGTGAGCGTGACAGTTTCGATGCTCAGAGGAAGCAAGTGTTCCGTTCACAGATTAAAAATTGTTTGCTCCTACGTTCCGTTCTGTCTGACGCTCCCAAGCAAAGTGAAGCCCGTAACGACTCTATCCTCGAGTTGGGGTAGCCAGTGACACTAGGGCCACTACTCTGCGTTCACTGTACTTTTTAATAATCAAGCGACATACTATCTAAGTCAAACGAGGCACTGTGAAATCAAGTAACCGTTTTAAATCATTCCTAATTTCTAAAATAATATTACGACATATATTAAAAGTAATCGGGCAAATATTAAAAAATGCACTTCAAAAACAGTTGTGGAAGTAAAACGCAATATTCATCTCTTGAAAAACATGAATAGTATCCAAGCACGAGTTTTGAGCGATTATGAAACATGAGATTGAAACATTGAGACATCATACATTATAAAAAACTTCTATCCAAGAAAAAAAATTCAGCTATTACAAAACAGAATCATTGAGACATCATACATAATGAACAATAACTTGAATAGTGTCCAAGCACGAGTTTCAACGATCATGAAACATAAGCATTGAGATTGAAACATTATGACATCAAACATGTGGAACATTAGTTCACGTGGTTCGACCTAATGGATTCATCTGCCGGACTATGCGAGCTTTTTTCCAGACTGTTTGATCTTAAAATCTGCCCACGGACTACCTACTAGACCCCAGAAGCACGTAGCCCAAGTCCATAGTCAAACCACGACGACCAATTAAATTGGTTTGATTCATCGGTAAATTACCTTAGCACCTTTACTTTACAAATCGTTGGGATAAACACATTATCCTGCTAAACGAAAAGTGCAAACAGATGTTACATGATTTCTGCGATGCGCGTTTCATCTTCACAGCACTTAAACTTGCACTACTGTGAAAGTTAGGAATTTGTTACTTGTAAGCAATAACCTTTTTAAAAAGTGATATCACAAATTAAATTAAACTTTCAGGCAACAAGAACTACTATTATTTACACGCGAAGAGGCAGACAGGTTTAAATTTGTGATATTTTAAATTATATTTTTCCATGACATGTGGTGGGGTATGTCACGGTACTCATCGCATTGCTCATTTATCATACTTGTGACTTTGTCACGGTCACAAAGTAATGTACCTACGTTAAAATGCCACAAATGTTAAGGCTATTAACACCCATGTTTTCATGATAGATAGTTCTTAATGAAATAAATGTCATTTTGAGGCACCTATTAATTTAAAAGAACACATTTATAATACCTTTTGTTGGTTATACTAGACTAGACATGATTTTTAATTCGAGCCCACATTTTCACGAAGTTTTTTACAAGAACCAAACTTGAAACTATGAACTTCTACTCTAAAAACACAGTTTTCCACTCTAGGCTTTATATCCATTAATTCATCCAAACTTTTTATTACAGCTTTCGCACATATAATAGATATTACAGCCATAACATAACAATGATGAAAAATAAATTTAGGTATTTACTTTCTAAACAGAACTTAAAAGTATGCGCTCCTTGTGAAACAACTGACCAAGGCGCACATTGTACAACTCTTGTACATTTTTACCTTGATGCATTTAAACGCGTGTTCACGTTAAATATTATACTTCATGACGCTTGTTCGATTGGATCCGAACACATTTTATCTCCTGACCATTTTAATCATTGCACATTTTGACGTTTATACTTTTTGCTACATAGACAGCCAGTCCGTATAGACATTATGACCCCTGCACATTCCAACCGTTGAACATTTTGTCACGTTAACTACCCAGCCCCGGAATCCATCCACAGTACATTCGAAAGACCTTCCAACTACATTATCTATTGCAAAAAACTGAATGACAACCGGCAACACAGTTTAACGTTCAATGATATATTTCCACCCCCCTAGTGGCATTTATCGGGTTTACATTACAAGCCGTTTTGGAAAAAATGCTTGTAGATAAACAATCAACCTCATACCCCAAGACAATGTACATTGAGTACATTGTTAGTGAATAAGTAAAAAAGTTGAGGAGTAATAGGTAAGCGTGATATGGGCATTTCATGAGAAGGGAAAAAGTCATGTTAGATACGAATAGGAGTAATCAGAGACATGTCCAAAAATTATATTCGGCACATGTCCGCGTTTCGTATAGTACTAGCATTCAACGTGACAGGTTGCAAGCCCATCGCCGCTTATTGGATATTAACCGATGGCGCATGCCTCTTGGTTCTTGGGCATGCCAGTTTCCTTGCGATGTTTTCCCTCACCATTTTGAGTACGTATTAAGCGCACATAAACAACTAACTGCTGGGCATAATCCTTCCTCGAACGCCAATCCACAGCATCCTGTTTCCCGGTAGTGCGGGTTTATTCCGCAGCGTTGTTCCGACGTGTAATGCGATAAGCCGGCTCCTACGGATTCTCCTCACGTCCCCGAGCACATTTTCACATACGTTTCGATAAAACGATAACGCAAACGAGACACTACAACGTTTCAACAGCTTTGATTTCACACTTGTAAACAAGGTTTCGTTACTTGGAAATTGAAACTGCATTTTTTCAGTTCAATAAAAGTGTAAAGGAATCGCCGCACAAAAATGTAGTTGGCAATTCGTCAATATGCCAAACCACCCCACAACTGTTTCACATGTTGGTTTTTGACGTATATTGTATATTTTTTGTGACGCAAGCATTTTTTAGTTGTTTCACCAAAACCTAACTTAACCAACATATTGCGATGTTTAATCCTATCCTACTCAGGCCCGATTTCACCAACATAATATGGGTATGAAAGACTTGACCATCTCTTTAGTGTAGTAGTTAGTGAACTTAATAATACAAGTAAATATGAAAGGCTTAATATAATACGAGTAAATATAGGATTCCCTGTGTCATACGTACCAGGAACTATAGTACCACCCCCTATAGTTCCTCAACCCCCAAACTCGAAAAGGGGGAAATCTGCAGAACATGCAAACATTTGTCCCGCAGCGAGAATCGAATCCCTTGCGTTGCAGCTGGCTACTCGCTTACAATTTAACTTATAATATAACTTGAAACAACAACAAATGAACAAACGGCTGACGCCTATTTGCGCATAATTCTGCTCCTACGTAAGATGAATTGAGACAGGAATATAATCATGGCGCAAACTTCAGGGCCAGTATTACAATATAGTCGGTAATTTGTCGTGAAACGGGTCTGTTACGCAAAGTTGCTTAATAGTTACGCTGTTAAACTAATTATATAAATGCAAGTTACAAGCTCATATGACCCAAATATTGAGGTAATTGACTCGTGTTTGAAAATTATACTCTGCTTTTCGTTCCCCAACATCACGTGTTCTTGAACACAACATCAAGTCATGGTCGCTCGATGTGCGGTTTAGAAGCACAGAGAAACACGGTTTTGAGCCTTCGTCTTTATTTTTTACTAAAAACGGGACATTTACAATGATTTGTGAGTGTGAATGTTCACCGATATGTGAGCACAGTTACATGTACCATGGGATAAACTAATGTCTTTGGAGCTGGATATAAGTAGCAGACGAATTGAGCTTTTGTTCGTCTACTTCATAACATTGAACTGACCTAGTAAACTAAAATGGAACAGCAATGTAAATTAAATCAAATCAAATCTTTATTGCTAGTGAATTTAGTTAAGTGTTACATCAAGGTGGTAAATTATTAATTATTATTAATTATAAACTATTTGTAACACTAAAGTCTTCCCATAGGCTTACAAACATTGAGTTAATAGGTATCTCAAAGAACACTAAAATGAACATCGATAGGTACCGATAGAACATAAAATATAAACTCAATCTACAGTAAGAGTCTCAGAAAATGTACAGTAAATGCGTTTGCTTCCCAAACTTTGAATCTGCATGAACCTTTCCGGAACATGAAGATCAAAATTGCTACATCTTCAAAGCGCTTCGCAGATTAGGGCTTGCAACTACAGAACACTAACATACTATGGCTCGACAAGCCTTGTGCATTATTCCTGTAACGGCTATGTTCATAGCGTGCACTAATATTGTGCACTTAAAAAAGTCATCAGGCCTTTAACGATATTACGCTCGAATCACAAACGCATTTTCCACTCACCGTGAACTTTTTCCACTTTTCAAGCGAATGAGTTTGCAACACCGACTCTGATAATATCACATTAGTCTTTCTGCCTTTCTAGCACGCGAGCGTTTGCGGTTTTAATATCTAAATGGTTTCAGGCGTCCTTACTTTATAGTACGGCACTATAGAATAAGTTTATTTAAAGTAATCTTAAAGTCGATCGATACTTCACAGTGTCTGAAGACCCGCTTATATAATCAATGTGTTTTTCCCACCATGACCTACGATGCCGAGACATGGACGCTAACGCAAATGGCTGTGTACAGATTGCGGGTGGTGCAGCTCTCTGCACCACGCTCTTAGTCTGATGCCGACATGGAGCGTGTCATGCTCGGCATCAGGCTTACATACCGAGTTCCAAATGCCGACATACGAAGACGGACCAAAGTTAAAAACATCGGCTTTAGGATTATGGAACTGAAATGGTGTTGAGCGGGACATATTGCAAGACGTGGTGATGACAGATGAAGCAGGACAACGACTGAATGGTGACCGAGGAGTGGATATAGAAACGTTGGACGTCCGGCAGCGAGATGGGCAGGCGACATAGTCAACGTCGCGGGCCGTGGATGGCTTAGACTGGCGGAGGATTATGGTGGATGGCAGAATCTGAGGGAGGCTTATACCCAACAGTGGGTGAAGACAAGCTGTGGATGATAATGATAATGAAAGTAATTGATATTAAAACAGAGACAAGACTGAAATGGTAAGGATGACCATCATCCATTGACATCTGCAATACCAAGGGTTAAAGACCCACGGTCGATATGACGCGGTGGTGATCGGTGGCGGTGGTGATCAAAGGGAAAAACTTATCACGTGCTTGTCAAAGTTCGTTTCAAATTACTGATCTCCATCGTCACCACTATTGACGCAGTTATTTCAATGGTAATATCGGCTGGTAGTTACTAATAACTGCCCGAATTTTGTCCCATATTATATGGCTTATCATAACCGTAAAATATATATTCTTTGTACTCAAATAAAGGGAACAAAGAAATAGAGAACAAACAATATATAAAAGATTATTATTATAATAATACTCGTGGAAATCTCATTAACAGGAGCTATCTCACGTTACTGTCTGCGTCTTCCTTTGTTCCTCTAATGTTATCCAATCACGTTCCGTCGCAGCTGGGAGGGAAAAGCTGAATCACTCTGACAAATTTGCCACGAAGTATTGCATAAAAATAATTTAATAATAATATTATTTGCAATACTAAACTTACAACTGTTTTTCGGAGGGTTAGGTAGAGACTACGGATTTGCACTTGCGATCCTGACATACCTCTTTTGCTTCATTCGCTCTCATTACTTCACACATAATAAGATCCAACTGTTTTATACATAGTCCTATTCCCTATGTCGTAGTTATCAGATACTACAAGTACCATGGCACCACAACACCCAGCCATGGAACAAATGTGTACAGAATAAGCCCATAATTTTAACCGCAACATTATATTTTTGAAGTACTTTGCCACTTTATCCGAATCTTTATACTTATTCAGATTTTTCTTAAATGTTTCTATTTTATTTAAATTTTGTGTTTTGCCCTGTTTGTGTTAATTTTTATGGAAATCGATTTATCTGTATCCGGCTTTCCGCGATACAAGCTCGACCTAGTGCGGGAACCAACAGCAATTGTATTCTTTATTTTTGGTAAAAAAATGTATTTGTCATAAAATGTATTAATGAAACTATAAATTTATGAAAAAAAGAAGAAAATTATAAAATAAAAGTAAAAACATAAAGTTGAACTCCTTTTAGTAATCAAGCCATTTTAAAAAAGCTGCCATTTGTTAAATTTTGCTATAAATTAAGCTTTCAATGATATTGCTGACCACTGAAGTAAACAACAATATAAAATGTTTTATGTTGTATATAATAATAAGTTCATAACTAACTTCTCTGCAAAACATGAGCATAATGTGACTTAAAGTATTTGCCCTTGTCACTAACTACTCCTTAAAATATATATTGATACTAATCTGCATACTACGCAGGATAGATCTGTAGATCTGTGGATGTCCAAACTTGAGGATTAGTCGTCGAAGCCTACTTATTAAACTTTGAATCCTAATTCGAGTTATGGTAACTTGCATTTCCTTGGTAATCTAGAAGTTTTTGTAAGTTATATGCTATTACCTTCTGTCCACAGCTTTGCCTGCCGGTACCTTAATAACAAGAAGCTTTTGTGATTCTAGATCATTAACTTATTCTAAATTCCACTCAAATCAGTTGAGCAGTTATGGAAATATACAAACATCCAAACATATGAATTTATAATATTAGTATGATGTTTTTTTTTAGGTTACGGCACTGGCTAAGCTTCGTCTCATTCCGAGTGAAATACCTGATCACTGAACCACTTTGTGGTTTGTATAGTATGACTGAGCTAGCTGTTAATGAGCTATGTGTGGGTTTGCTGTGGGTTCTAAATCGGTCAACCCTATGGCATTACGTAATTTACGGTTGTATATTGAGGGTGCTCTAATATTGAGACTGATATAACAGGTAAATGTATGTTACTGCCCGTATTATTTGAATTGAAAGTCGTGTTTGCCCAGTTGGTAACAAATGAGACGTCATACGTCTGTAATAATGGCTGTAATTTGAATTTGGTGTTGGCTTATTTTACTGACCACTTTTCAATGAAATCTATCACTATGACATGCCCAAGAATTTGTTTAAACGACTGACATTTGATCCCAATAACAGCCTCATACGGAAACCGTCTCGTTTTTCTCGGTTTTTATGTGAAGAACTTTGTAAAAAAAATTCAAGGAAAAATTTGGCGTCGTCATTTTTCTGTAATAACTGGTACCCGGGTTATCTAGTGCAGAATTCCAAAAAGTAAACCAATCTTGGGTAAGCATGGGTTAAATCGAGTTATCGTACTTCTTCCAAAATTACTCTTTTTAATTCAATAAAACTCACATGCTATGTTTGAATCGATGAGCTGTTTTTTCCATGACCTCTTCTATGTCTCTGTCGGGAAAATTAGTTTTCCAAGAAGTTCCAATTAGGTTAGCGCCAAGCTCGGTTTTCCGAGAACTCGGAATCGAAAACGAATAGTGCCTGTAAGAACGCCCTATTATTGTTATGCGGTATTACCAAAGAGATCATCCGAGTTGACATTGCTGGGTATGAACTAAGATGATACTTAGAACAAATAAATAGCATTTTAGGAATCGTTGGTCAGGTCATTGAAAATATGGTGAATATGATGCTGATTCTTATTACTTCCAACTGTGTGACAATATCGAATCGACGTTGCATATAACGTCTTTGTGAAAGCTTCCTCAGATAGATATGCATCCAAGGACGTACAGAACAGTGTAACAAGTATATGAACGTATGTGAGCAAATGAAAAATCGTTACTCACAATTTTATTATTTACTTACAAACGCTCGCACGCATCTGAACATGTTACGCCTGTTTGGCCCACGCGACACAGATGGAACTAATTAGCAAAAGAAATACTTTCTCTATGTGTCTGTGGTTTTCTTTAGAATAGTGTAGAATAGAATGAAGTTTATTTTGCAAACACGATATATAATAAAGTAAAAGTAGTAATAGTAAATTTTTAAAGTGTCTAATGTATTCATTTAGTGCATGTCCTTTCTGTGTTTTGTTGTTTTGCTATATAAACTACTTTCTAAATAGAATTCAATAGAATAGAAATAGAAATCTGAATAGAAATTCAGAAATCACGCCACAGATACGAAGCGATTGTTTCTAAATAGCAAACTTTGACGCCGCTTTAAAAGTTGGAAGTAATGCTAGCCGGGTTTTCAATGTGTATAATTGAATTCCTCATGTGTCTATAACTACTCTTTGTTTATGCCCAAAGGAATCAGTAAGGTATTTGCCGTATTCTATTTGCCTTCCTTTCCAGTGAAATGAAGAGAAATTCGAAGGAATTTCCAACTGAAATTGACAATTTAGTTGAATACCTTAGCTGAGTTAATTGCGATTAAATCGGGTCACTCTGAAAATAAGGGCGTTAAGATGTTGTGTTGTCGTTTTTGGAGGGGTTGTAAACTTTATTTATGAGGTGATTTTATTCAGCTTGATTGTTAAATTAACGTAATAAGAATACAATTTGAACATTATCCATGAAGAAAGCTAGTAATAATCAGAAGTATTCTCTATTAAAACTTAAAAAGAGAAAATACGTACAACAAACAATGTAGAATTGAATATAGTTTGTTTATATGACATAGAATTTGTTTAAATGACAAATAAACACTTAAAAAGACTGAAATATATTTTTTTGCCCTACATGCAGTCGGCACAACATAATCTATTCTTCCACTTTCCTCTATCAGCCATAATCTCAGTACTCACTCCTTTTTTACTCATGTTATCTTTCACACAATCCATCCTTTTTTTTCTGGTGTCTAGAAGAAATCACTTTTGATAAGACCACTCATTCTACTTTTTTTTTATTGAGTTATGTTTTTGTATGATGTACCATAAAATTGTGTTTTGCAAAGTAAATAGTTTATATATCTCTATAATTATAACTTCGTCGCAAACCTTAACAAAATGCATACCTACATAGCTCACAGAACCAACAATCTAGCCAGAGTAAAGGTTATCGGTTTTCGAAGGGCGACCACGATCCAGAGGGCGTAGTGTTTAGGAAGAACCCTATTTAGTAGTCTGTAATATACTAGCCGCCGAATACTGAAAATTATAGTTTCCATTGCAATCAGTTTCCAATTCTGCTGAAATCTGTATCTTGCTATTATTTTGTATAATCTAGGACAAACATCTCAACGTGCTCTCTAGATCACGGAAGCACTCAACTCTGAATCTATCCTATCCAAAGTTGACCTGGCAGCGTGTTGCCAAGCTTTGAAATCTAGCGGCTGACGATGATGATGCAAGAAATATAATACAATTGACATTCCGGCATGCATCGGTATAATAATTACAGACTATTTAAAGGAATGGGTCTTTTTGACGCTCCATATAATTACTTTAATTCCTCCAGTTTCAGACGTAAAATTGTCTGCCTATTCAGAATGACACAGACAGTAACAATATTCACGTACAGAAGTTTCACTCTGACTGTCAATAGAGAGCGTATCACAGATTTTACCATCAATAGTTTGAATAAAAAGCAAGTAACATTTTTTAACATTTTTGTACCGAGTCATCTTCGCCGATCTTTTACCACATCGGGAGACAACGGGAATTTACTTTCCCGATGTCCCCCAATCACTCTTTTTACCTGCCATAGTTATGCGCTACGAAAATCTGATTAATGTATCTAGCGGACGTGTTGTTACTCAGATTATTATTCGAAAAAGTCAATTTGTTGTAAGTATACTTGGGATAAAACGACATCCTCGTCATCATAATCATACGTTGGTTGACATCAAGGGTCCCCTTACACAAAAAGCCATGACAAACGCCCGCATGAGTCATGGGTTGAGTTCGGGAAAAAATTTACAACTTAATTTTTCCGCAATCCTCGGTACCTGTCATGTATAGAATGAACTTTTTCATCGCTCTAGGGTAACAAGGCTGCATAGGCTACATTATGTAACGGGTCACGGTGTTGTGGTACCACGGTATACACGGTCATAGTTCCCGATACCCAAAACACCTAATGTGGCATTAGGACTATGTGTGTATCTGTTGGGTGTTTATTTATTTAATGCATTTCCCTCCTCCTCCTGTTTATTTATTTAATGCACATCCTCTAACTGCCTAACCTAGAAGTATAAACATTCACTAAATGAATAATTCGCTTAAGCATCTTCAAAGAGCTCGTTCGTGTTCCGGTTTGAAGGGTATGGGTGCTAGTGAAATTACAGGCATATGAGACTTTCCAACCGTTGTCACAGGGTCTGCAAAACGCGAGTGATACCTCATGTGAGTGTTGCAAGGTTTCCATAGGTAACCACTTGCTCACAAGTGGGCCCTATATACTGGTTTGCACTTTAGTTATATATATAAAAAATGAGATATGAGGCGTCTTCGGGCATTACCATTTCTCGACATGTCTTGGCGATTTAGTTGGTAGCTTTTCGCTGGTGGGACATTTTATGGGATTAACAGTGACATAGGCCAGATAATGACACCAATTTCCACGTCCATACTGTTTCAACTTGTTAGGAAGTAGTTTGAATAGAATTTAGATGGATGAATTAATTACCTGTTTATGGAAATGATAGATACATTTATAAAATATTCTATTTTGAATAGTTTACTTAGTTATTTTGTAGCAGCAATTATTTTACGAAGAGCCTTTACAACTGTTCACAGAAAATCTCATTATGCATGATTTACAAAGAAAACCAACAAATAGGGGTGAGGTCACCCCACACTTCTTTGGTCCTATCTGAAATCAGTGCTTCAGCTTCGCCTTGGCGGAGTAGCAATAAGCTGAGATAGAACCTTTTCGACCCATACCACTGCAGCATAGACTGACCTCGTTAGCACTGGTTAGCACCCATGTATTCTAGTCAAATTTACTGTTTTTTTTTGTTTGTTTTTCTTGTTATTTGTACTTGTCTGTGCTGTATCCGTATGTATTGAATAAAAAACCTATCTATCAAATAAGGGCCCGGTCAAACTGTCGTGGTAGCGGTGCAGATCAAGGGAAAATGGTTATCAAGTGGTCTCATAGTTCCGTGAATATTATAACCTGCCTTTATACCAGGCAGGTTGGAGATGCTGAGATTGTTTTGGAGATATTTGTGGCTCAGTGGAGCTATAAGAAACGACTGAACCGAATTAGATACATTTATTAAGGCATAATCTACGCGTACTTAGTTCGTGACCAGTCCGCTTAGCATAAGCACCCAAGACAATGCTTTGTCTACGAAAAGCAAGATAAAAACTATTTCTGTCGCCTATTCTGTAAAACAAAAGAGAAGGACAAAATATTTTCGCCTTTAGTTCTTTAACGTATTACCTCATTTCAGATCTTAAAGTAATTTAATGCCGAGCGCAGCTCTCTCCATCTCTACTCATTAAGTAGATTACAATTATAAGGTATCACAAGAAAGTGAAGACACCCCGTCTTCACTATCGTGTGGTACAGAAGAGCTTTAGTTTTTCATATAATATTTCCATTTATAAAATGGACTATTGTTTAATCTGTGTTGAAACCGCTCGCCACAGCACGATAAAGGGTTTGTAATTAAAAAGTAAATGTACATTTCTCTCATTTGCTCTCAGATTTTACACCTACCTGCCTTTCATTAGCTTTCATTACGTAAACAATATACATTTTCTTCTTTGTACCTAGTCATTTTAGAATTAGCTGGAAGGAGTACCGAGTTCAGAAATTAGTACGGAGGTTTGTAGTGGCGACTTTAGTTAAGGCATTTTAGTCTTTTATCTCGTTTATCTTCCTATTTTATGAAGGTGGCCTAGTGAAGGTGGCGGTACCCCGACTTTCGTACAGGAAGGTCATGGGTTCGAACCCCGTCGTGCACCAATGGATTTTCCATTCGAATACAGGTGCTCAACACTGTGTAGAAAAATATCGTGGGAAAAACGGCATGCCCTAAAACTGAAAATTTGAAAGCATGCCATCAGTTAGTGTTCCAATAAGCGACGACGGGCTTGCAATCTGTCACGTGGAATTCTAACTACTGGGAAAATGTAAATGTCATGTATCACGCTTTGACTACTCCCTATTTGGTATTTTCAAAGATCTACTCACTGAGTATGTATCTGAGGATGTCTATCATGGGGAATACAGTAGTGTTCGTGTTATTTTTATGGCGGAAAAATCTACTTTAGATACTACAGGTTTGTACATACATAACATAAAGTCACACTTTCCACTTCTTATCCTAGCTCTTTTGCTTCACTCACACTCATCATCGCATTCTCCATACATACTTATCGGTGTAGGGTACTCTCCACCTTTTCGTGCTCTTGAACGTACGTCAGAATAGAATCGCCCCGAATTTGAGTGAGAATTGAGAATATTTTCCATGAGTATATCTATCAAAAAAAATACATTTTTCATACATTTATACATATTATTTATAAACAATAAATAACAATAAATGTGTAAAAGTGGAAAGTGAAGTGGCATGGAAAAGTGTATTTTTTTTACGATTTGTTTAGATTTGAGAATTAAAGCTACGGACATACCTATTTTACGTAGGTATATGAAAACAACAATAGAAACTATATAGTAGATGACTCAACATCGGTCTGCAAGCTCGTTAATAAGCAAGTAGTATCGATCGTTTTCAGTCTTGTGATTACGTCCTGTTACCCGAACGTCGAGTACAACTAGAGGTTTTCTTTTTATCAGTAAGTAGCAGGGCAGGCTTGTTCTTTAAAGCTTACTAGATGACACTTCGTGTCACATAACGGCACCTTTGACAGAGAAACAGTATGAAGCCCATGGATTAATTAATTAAATAAGCCGATTTTACACACAGTAAAAATTTTAGATGATTCGTTTTATTGTAATAAGACACAAAAACTGACAAAAAACACAAGACACAGCATAGAAGGACCCCCGATATACCGATGATATTATTAAGGTTGCAACAATCATCTCACCCTGCTTTGGAACTGCTTTGGAATATATATGTGAATAAACCGTGCAACAATGGAACGCTCTCGTGTTTTTAATCTACGCGTACCTACAAGCACGATATCCATAAGTCACTGGCTGAAAGTATCCCAAGATCATTCATCATGGCACTCTTCGGAGAGGCCTATATCCAGTTATGGATTCTGACTAGCTATAGGCAGTCGATGATGAGGAATAACGTTCATAATAATTATCTTCGCTTTCTTCGCTGTTTTTGTGGACTGCCGCCCTTCTACATTGCATTTCTAATATTTCCGTCTTCAGTATCAGCTAGCCGCAGGAACTTTGTAACCACTAGCAAGTTTGCCTTCGACAAAAGCGGGCGACTAAACGTCTCAAGTTGTCTTACGGCTTTAAGGCGACAACTCGAGCTACCTAGAGTGCTTCGGCAACCATTTTACAACTTGGCCGACTGCCAGCGATTATTAATAGCCGTAGTTATTGTTCTGTTTATTGTGCATTGGCTAAATAGTATCTAAGTTTGGCTTTGGAATTTAGCATGATAAATGGGTTGGATGTTTTTCACCGCAACGTTTTTGAGGCATGAATTCCGAATGGTTTCCAAAGTTTTGTTGCCAGGAATAGGCCAGATGTGCGACAAATATATACTGATAAACTTTATGCCGCACTCCCTGGTTTCGAGCGGGTTATCAGTTATATGTATCTGGTAACCTTGTATCACAACGAAGTATAATAATCACTTATGAAAAAGAAGAAAAAATATGACTCGTTTAAAGCGTCAGTCTTACTTCAGTGCACATATTTTACATCACTTTTTGTTTACCATCGTCAATAAGCTCTCTTTATGGCCATTTTACCTCAAGTTAATACCTTAAGTAAATATATTTCTAGATTGGTAGTAACTACTTCGAATGTTTGATTTCCAAAGAAGAGTTAGTTCGCAGAACCGACAATCGCTGGAGAAAAAAAAAGGTTTTCAATTGACCATGAACTGGATGATGCATTGTAGAAAGGTTCTAACCCTATTGACCGATGCCACATAAAAAATGTGAAAAGTCGATGGATAGAGGTGGCCCATTATGTATGTCATGGTACTTTTTAGAGGAGGTCTAGGTCCAGCCAGCAGCGGATTTTTTCAGGTTGTTATTGATGATGATGAGGTATTGGTTAACACAATAGGTTCAAGAAATAATAATATATGTACATATCAACAATAGATACCAAACATCGGATGTGAACCGTTTATTGATTTAACCCTTCAACAACCGTAGTTCAATATCCATTATGTACGCTAAGCAAACTAATTTGGCCATTGTATTGCTTTGTTTGACCATCAAAACAGCATAACAAAACAAAGCCATGAACACACATCAGGACACTAATGCTTGTGTTATGCTTATCCAACTAAAAATCAAGTAGACATCATTAGTTACTCAGTTAGTTGTTAACATTATTAGTTGCTCAACAACTTTTAAATTTCCCGAAAATGACATTGCGTAATTATAAGTTTTACGGGTCTTTATCGCGTTTACCTTTTTTATTATTTTTCCGACGACATGAACATGGACTTTCTGATTCCGAAGATAAATGAGGGGAGTTGCGGCTACTGCCTTTATTTTTCGACGATAGCTCCGTGTATACTCCAGTCATCCCGTGACCACGGCTGTTGCAATACAGTCGAAACGTCGGGAAAATAATAAAAAGAGAAAACGCGATAAAGACCTAAAAAACTTATAATTATGTTATCTAATCACGAAAGTTTGAAAAATACAATAACATTGCGCTCATCGCGGCTTTATCATAAAGAAATACGTGAACCCTTTTTCTAATATATTATGTTACTAGCTTCGCCCGAGTGGTACCCAGTTAAAAAGTACCAAGCCTTTGTGATATTCTGATGTACAAGCTATATTACTGTAAAGTTTCATCAAAATCCGTTCAGTAGTTTTTGCGTGAAAGAGTAACAAACATCCTTCAAAAACCTTCACAAACTTTCGCGTTTATAATATTAATATATAAATATAATAGGAAAGATATGAAAGAAAATACAATATTAAATGGTTATACGCCTATGAAATTTGCAATAACAGGGATGTTTGTTGATGTGTTGCCTGTCAATGAAAGTCTTTCGTCCCAGTAATTTCGCCGGCAGTCATACCCTTCTCACAGAAACATGAGAGTTATTTATTCTACCCCGGACAAGTTTTTGATCCAAAACTATGCAAAATTGCGAAAATATTTGAGTGTGTTTAGGGTACTCTTCTTCAGGAGAGCTCTTTCTCTGGACTTTACTTTTGTTATATCATCAAGGTGCTTATAAGCATACGGCACATCTGTTGGCAAATGGTTACCGTAGCCTATATACGCTTGCAACACCAAAGACAAGAAATGCCCTATTACGACCCTTTAATAATTTCAAAACGAGCTTTTTGAAGAATCCCATATTGTAGTTACTTGGGAAAACCTCAGTAGGGAGATCATTCCATAACCTGAGTGTTCACGGGAGGAAGTTTCTTTCAAAGCTGCTCTAAAAAAAATACGTTAATTTGCCAGTACATAAAATATGTACAATAAGGTCTAAGAATAATTTTGATGCGAACAATTATGTTACGAGTATATCTTAACTAGGCATGCAAATGTTACTTAACTAATAAAGATAGTAAACAATAAAATAATTACAAATAATTGATTTAGCTGGCAGGATAAATAATTATAAACAGGATGTGAGGATGAATCCCTTGCCTTCCACTTGACACTGTTTTTTGGGAAACTCTGATAAGAGTACAGCATTGGCTTACAATAATGTCAATATTCGCACAAGATGAGAGCGATTTCCCGAGTGGCATAAAACACAGGAACAGGGCGGTCGAGTCTCTCTTTACGCTAAATTGAACTAAAAGGCTTTCAGTACCAGACAGACGGATGCGGCGGACTCCGGACTTCCGGCTTTACGAGCTCAGACTTTATATGCAGCAGTTTTTCTCTCGTTTTCTCTTATTTCTTAAGTCTCTTAAATCATTATAATGTTACTAGCATTCAGTAATAATAAGTACCTACGTATGATTATTTTAGTGGCCACCTCTGATGGCGCAGTTATTAGGCCACTCTCAAGCCTATAACATGGATTCAGGTTTTGGCAGATATAAGCCTTTTTATACGCGTTTTACTGGTCTTTATTGGGATTATTTTCCCGACGTAATGACCCTCCACGTCATCCCGTGACCTCGGCTGTTGCAATACCAGTCGAAACGTTGAAAGTCGAAAAAATTATAGATAAAAGAGGAAACGCGATAAAGTCCCGTAAAAAACTTATAATTATGTCAAATCGCGAAAGTTTGAAAGATAGTAAGCCTTAGACAATTTACATAAACCACAAAACGAGCATGTGCAAATCTCTTGTAATACTGCTTGAATAAACTTTGAAGTATGTTATTTGTAAATTTCGACATTATTTAACAAGAGTAAGATTCTAATGAAATACTAACAAGACTATAAAAGCAGCTTTTATTTAACTTAACCTTGTCTTGAACTTTGCCTGAGCCAGGTCATCAACCTTTGAAACTATGTTTTCTTAATTCAGTGGCATAGGAGTTTATCTAATTAATAAAAATACTTTGGTCCATGTGCACTACTGTTCAGCACTGCAGAGGTACCGATCAAGTTTTTTGTGGGTATAAATCCCTTTGAAATTGCTATTTGGTCGAACTGATCACTTTGCAGAATAACGACGTATATGTGGACCTACCACTATTAACGAAAGAACAGTGCGTTATTGGTTCAACTGCATGCATCGGCTCTTGATGTTAGTGTCGAAACAATGTTGTTCAATTTGTGGAAAATCGGTGTTTTATAATAAACTGTGAATATAGTGTCAGGGATGTGGTATTTAGTTTTGACAACAAAATAGTTTTTTATAAGAAAAAAGATGCTTTAAATTTTATAAATAAAATAAATAATAAGAGATTGATTTAGAATCAGAAATTCTAAATCAATTGCTTTCTCCATCTGCAAAAGTCTTCATCAGAATTTTAATAATGTTTTAGACACTGTAGGTACGCTAAATAGCTCCTTGATACGATGCTACGACTTCTACTTATATACACTATTGAAAAAAATTTAGATGGCCATCTGAATCAATTTGGAATTCCTGTTTTCAAACTAGAACCAACATCGCAGTGAGTCTAAAAGACCATAAATAAATAAACAAAAGAATCGTAAATATGTATGAACAATAATAGATCCATTACGAGCAAGCGGAGAGCGCACTTATTCGCTATGAAAGGCTATGAATTGAGCCAGTAACACTTCATTTCTTCTGGCTCACAATACGAAATACGAAATAACAGATCTGACATACGGTATGGAAAGATATAAAACAAATATAACTGCAAATAAAGTACTTACTTAAACTTTAAGGAATTATTTTCAAGATTGGCATTGACCTTTCGTATTTGTGAATGATTATTTTTTTTGTAATATTGAACGGCCAGAAATGTATTTATATGTTGAACACATCATCAGCCTGTAGAAATCCAATGCTGAATATAAAAAAAATATTTTTTAAATTGCCCCGGACATAATCCTTACTCTACACTAGGATTACCTGTGCTGTGGTATCAGGAACTACGAGTGCCATAGTACCACGACACTCAGTCCCGGAACAAATATCCTACAGCCGGATTAAAACCTGCACCTCTCGTCTCAGCCGGCTAATCACCACGCCATCGAGGTCAATAGGACTACCATCTATCCATAGACTTCCCACAACTCTTAAGATCTCTTCTCTCTATAGGTGCTTCTTGAGTTTATTCTACTTTTTTGTGATATAAATAATATGAATTTTCCACGCACCTTTTAATGTATCGTATACATACAAGCTGTACATTTAAAAATATGCACACATTGTATTTTTTGCATCGCACCGTGTGTCCACGACATAACACTTCATTTCTCCAGCTCACAATACAAAACGGTTAAATTATGTGCCTGTTTGTATGGAAGTGATTTGCGTTTCGGGGGTATCACTGTTCATGGTCCATAAAGCATACATGTACTACCTACGAAATTATATCCTGTATTGAAATGGAGCATGCAAGAGAAGAACATTGAAAATCGTCATATTTAGGGTTCCGTAGTCAACAAGGAACTCTTATAGTTTCGCTATATCTGTCCTCCTGTCTGTCTGTCCGCGGTTTAACTCAGTTGTTAGAGTCAGGATTTTCATGATTTTTATTTTACCACTTTGTCGGCGTGATTTATACCTATCTATATACTCATGCCAAATTATAACTTTAATTTTAATTTCCTTTATTCATGCTTAATGTGCGACACACAAATTATGAAGCAAAGTTTAAAGCGCGAAAAGTGTCTATAATTAGTATTGTTAAACAATATAAAATTAATGTAAAAGCGAAATCGCCGAAAAGTTTGTACAGTGTTGCCGCGTGTTTGTTTTTCACTGTCAGTACTGTCAGCGTCGATTAAAAATTTGAATTATTCGATACATTTTTAATAGATGTTTAGCAAAACCAGTTTGATACCACGAAACTGTAAACGCAATTTTCTGCGCAATGTAAATGCTTCTGTTCTGCAGATATTTTTGGTTCTGGGTCTGATTGTATGGTACCATAGTATTCGTAGTATCTGATATCCTTGGCACAGGATATCCTAATGTGGGTCCAGAAATATTAATATGACTGTTGTGTTGGGTTTAAAAAAAACAATCACTACAATTTATTTATATGATAGATATACGTCAAGTCAAGATTGTCATACCGTACACGGTATAAACTTACAAGTTCAAGTACCTATCTAAGTAGATACTTAGTCATCGTCATCACATTAATTTCGTATCTACCAGTCTATCAATAAAATTATTAGTCATATTATCTATCGTAATTAGATACTCCAAATTCTTTTACTATGTAGCAGGTTTGCTTAACTAGCCAGATTTTTAATAAGTTTTTTTTTTTAATTTACAATTCATGCTGATTGTACCTACAAGTTAGAGCTGAGTTTTATTTATTCATTAGCACAAGCTGAATGCGAGTAGTTTTTCTATCACAAACTATATATAAGTGAAGTTTAATTTGTACTTATTCATCACTTATTCAAATTTATTCAGTTGAACGAATTATTTCACTCAATTTGTTGATGTTCACTCAGTTGATTCCGACTGGTTACAGAATTTTGAAGGTCGAGGTGTTAGTAGTACTACCCTTAAAATTGACCAAAACAATTGTGCGAAAAAACGTAGTCGTAGCTAAACGATATAGATTAAAAAGTTTCTCACAAATTGGCAGCGCGAAGAGATAAATGCCCAGAAATGGAAAATCAGAGTTTAAAAGTTTTTACTGTTGGTTACTCCGTGTACAAGAAATGCGGATAAAGTTAGGATTGAGATGCGACTAGCGCTTTATTTGGCTGATGCATTTAAATACTTGAATTGCTTGTAATGGGGGTTCGACGAATGTGACACAAAACTCAAAGTTTCTACCTACTCTATCAACAAAGCACGACAAATCAGATTTTCATTGTCACTAACCTCGAAATTAAATAAAAAATCGGGCTGGAAATTAATTATATTATTTATTTACAAAATTTAATGCACAAAAGAATAGCTAAACTCACTGCCCCCACTAAAACAACACAAAAAAATACTTGCCGCAGTATTTGAAACTTTGTGTAAAACAAGTTTTTTGATTATTTTTACACAAAAAATATTTCCTCGAATCGCGTTTTACTAGCGACATCAGGGTGTCTAGACAAATACCACTTTCTGTTGGCATTAACGCCTGCGGAAAGATTGAATTGTATGAGAATAACATTAGTTATTCATATTGTATAAACGGGAATTTTCACGTACTGCACTATCGGTGAAGGCACCGACTAAGTTTCGACTCATTCCGAGAGTCTTCATCAGGGTGAGTGGTTGCGACTTTCTCCTTCCACGTCGCGCCGTGCACTAGTACGGTACATAAGTACCGGTGGTAGTATCAGTTCCTGATTCCCACGACACATTAAATCCTTGTGTGGGGTCAGAACTATGTGTCCATTGGTCCTTCGTGTATCGCATTGTCCGGTTTGTGGTCGCCATTCGAGAACTTTTTATAAGAGGATAATAGTCAAGTTCACGATAGTTTTTGGAATAAAAAATTACATTAGCTGGAAATGTCAAGTGACTAATGCCAAGTATTTCCTTTACAAATTTGCGTTAGCGTGAAAGGAAAAGTAAGCGTGAAGTATTTCTCTAAACCCAAGAGCCTGTTATATGTACCTATATGCATATGAGAGATTGTTTGTTTCATTGTTACATTTATCTCCAAAACGGCTTATCGGATTGTAATGTGGCTCTATGTAATCGATTTGTTCCGTAGTTAGCGTGTCTCTCTCTACGAGCTCGATATCCATCAGTAGTTTCTCTACTTAGTAACTGTCTGCTTAATTATAATCAGAAATAAGAAAATACTGACGAATATCGAATTCAGAGAACAAAAGTCCTCGCTATTCTTAAATATATTTTATCGACAAATGTCACTAGGGGTGCTGCAATCGATAATGGAAATTAACGTCGGGGTTTTATTTAAAATTAACTGGTTAGTCTGTCTAAATTTCATGTATGTAATTAAAAAACTCTTATCAGAGTTCAATCGATCAACACCAAATCAGATATGGTGACCCCTCTTGCTTTTAAAATATCAAGACAAAAGTCGCTTCCGACAATATTTCTAGCTTAAATCGTGTGGTAGCACTGCATTGTGCTCGTATTAAGTGAGAATAGATGCCTTCCCGAGCGACAAAAGCATCCGCACTGTTTATGGGAACACTGAAGTTGGTTTGATGGATAGTGCATATTACACCTTTGGGAGTATTATATAGGCGTGGTACAAGATAGATTATTATGTAAAACTAGCAAATGCTCGGCATGCGTTGCAATGCCACGGTTGTACCAACTCAACGATTTCATCGTTCCTTAGGGACTTGTGACAGTAAAAATCTATCTTAAACTATTCTTGAAGACATACACATCGATTGCAAAAAACATAACAATCCGATAAGTATAGTTTCGGAATGCATTATTCAATTAAAGGAACATTCATATAAGATGAGGTAGGATAGATAATAAATAATGGAACGCTTCGTTTACGGTAATAACGGTCATGAAGCTATGTGAGAGACCTTCAAACGGCCAAAAAGCTCCAATTTAATCTTATTGACTAAAATTTTTGCTGAATTTAATACATTTTCACATCTATTTTCATCGTTTTCTAACAACAGTTTTTTTCTGAATTACTGTTCCTCTTATTATATTTAGAATATAACAGTGTAAGTAACTATTAGTTATCAAATTATCAAGTTGAAGTGGCAATGGACAGGTCATTTGCTTGTAGAAACGACTACCGCTGCGGAAGGAAAGTTCTAAACGGCGAGCAAGGGCCGGACGATGACCGAAACGAGCATTCAGAACTTTGTCCAAAAAGACAGCTAAAAAAAAAAAACAATATTCAATAGAATAGCCTAATTATAAATATAGAATAGCCTAAATTTAGAAATGTCCCATGCACCTTCCTGACGTGATTCACTTGACTTCTACAGGCTAATGATGATGAAAATAATGTTGAAGTTATTTACTTTTTAATTTTCACTATATTTTGCTGCTATCAAATCGTAATACGAATGCAAATTTAAGCTTACGTTTCACTGCACGCTTCTAATTAATATTTTTCTGAAACGAGCATTCATTTTCATTTATAAATATAACTTTGTAATATATTTTCCGTTTCTCACTACAGTGTGTATTGCATGTTATAATGCAGACTTGCATTTATCCTCGGCACTGGTCGTGGTAATTTTTATCAACCGGATAAAAATAGTATCATTTATTCTAGATATGTATTTTGCTTTACCGAACATAGAAATAATTCTAATTTTAATAGAAGAAAATCGGCTTCATCTATACTTAGTGCAGACAGAAATAAAAACATTTTTGCAAATTTTTCAGCTCCTGTGGTAAATACTAAAACTAAAAATGTCTCTCTGATTATTTCCGCATTTACCACCTAAAATGAAATGCAATCCTTTATTTACTGGAACTGGTTCGCAAAAAATGTTACTTTCCACATTTTCAACTGTTAATTCCGACTTTTCTAGACACTCTTTCTCTTTGCTTTGCGAAGGCCCAGGGGATTTCCAGCTAATACAGCGCGCGCTAAAATAGCCAAGTCAGGACAAAATCACTGGATTGCAGGCCAATTTCCCCATTCGGGACCGCTCGATTCATTCTATTTATCGACTACGCAAAGCACAGCTATGCCTTGACCACACCCAAATTGGTATCCATAAGGATCTGTGATCTGACTGTGGATGTGAAAAAATCAGGACTACAGTCGTGACCATTTTTTTTTCTGAAAACTAAACTAGGAAAATTATGTTTTCTACCTGTTATAATAGTACTACAGGTATAAAACAGTTCCAAAAGTCTAGCGTAGAGACACAAACTCGTTGCACAAAACAGCAATGCTAATTTTGAAAAAAAAAATGAATAAAGTAATAATCAAATTATATGAATAAAGTTGAATAATTATTAATCCTATACTTCGCAATCACCACTCTCTTCTCAAAGGTTTGCAGAAAGTAATCATTATTATCATCCCTTTTGCCGCTAAAAAATATTCTACAATAAAAATCAACTTAAAAGTATGATATCATAAAATACAAATAAAAATTATAAAGTTTCAATTCAAATGCTAAGTATATCTGTAGGGCAATGCAAAGTAACTGAAAATGAGCTCCATGAGTTCTATATGAAGACATCGTTTTATTCCGTTGCTAAGCGATAAATCTGAGAAAACCATTGGCTTAGAATACTTTATAATAAAACAGTAAAATATTTTTCTACGTAGCAAACTTTTGCCAGTAAAATATGGTAATGCATTGCCAAGTCCTTGGTGGTAATACGGTACATTGCACTTTTGCTAAGTGCTTTTAACCACATGGGGCTGTTTCAACGGATTATAATAAAAGATCGCTCGATTGGTCCCCGCAATTTTGTTTGTAGACGAAATAGATTGTTAAAGTTATTTTTGTTTCCAAAAATAGACAGTAATATAACCAGCGCCGACAGCTGCCTGTTCCTCCGCGACCACTGTATGTATGTATGTATGTAGGTGGACTCCCTTTTCCGCATTTAGACTCTAAGTTGGTCCATTATGCGTGGGATCCTGGCTAAACTAGCCAGCCTAGCTCCGCCCAGAAGCACAGAAGCTTCCTGGGATCTTCGCAGGCTTCGCGGAGCGACCCTGGGTTGCCGAGGATTTGTTTGCGTTGAGTTGCTACGCCCATGCATTCCAGGATTACGTGAGCTGCTGATTCTTCTTCAGTTAGACAACCTCTACAGAGCGGGCTGTCAGTAGCTCCGATGTTGTAGAGATGCTTGTTTAAGGGGCAATGTCCGGTGAGCGTCCCTACGATGATTCGAAGGTCCAATCTTGGAAGGTTGAGTAGACGACGTGTCAGACGAGATGAAATAGCTGGTAGGGCTTCTCTCGACTGTCTGCAGTCCGTTGTCCGTGCCCAGCGTTCGTTGTGTTGGTTCAGGGTACGGCGTCGTATCCACGTGCGCAGTTGAGAAAGTGGCAGAGGGAGGAATGGAAATGGACCTTCTGTTAGGGTTTCCGATCCTCTTCTGGCTAGTTCATCTGCAGCATCGTTGCCCATTGATCCACTGTGTCCTTTTATCCACTGTAAAGTCACCTTGTTTATCTTCGCAATTTTGTCGAGGGCAAGGTGACATTCGTGAACGAGTTTGGAGTTGTGACTGTGGCTCTCAAGAGCTCTCAGTGTTGCTGCACTATCAGAGAGGATCCGAATGTTATAGTCTTTAATCTCTCTCCTGCTGATTGCGGTGGCAGCTTCGGTGATGGCCACACATTCACATTGGAAGATGGAGCTGTGTTTGCCGAGTGTCATTGATATGTTAATGTTGAGATCCATCGAGTGTATCCCAGCGCCCGTGCCTTTGTTGGTTTTTGAACCGTCTGTGTAGACACGGACCTCGTTGATCCCAGATTGATCTCTTTGGTTCTCGTAAAGTTGTAAGCGATAGTGTTTTTGAAATATTTGATGTTTGCAGATCTTGTCACATGGGGCGGCTAGTAGTGGTTCGTAGGTAATCGCTCGGTCCAGAATGGATGCGTGCTGGCTTCCGGTACTTCCCCACAGGCCCATGTTCTTAAGTCTCAAGGCAGACATAGTCGCCTCCTGTTGTATGTAGAGGTCGAGCGGAGCCAGGCCCAATATGACCTCAAGGGCCGCCGTCGGTGTGGTTCTCATGCAACCTGTTATTGCAGAGCATGCTAGTCTTTGGAAGCGTTGCAGCTTTGTTATAACAGTGCTCAGTTCTGTTCTGGTCCACCATACGAGTGCCCCGTATGTGAGTGTTGGTCTAATTACGGCTGTATAGAGCCACATTGTTATTTTTGGGGAGAGCCCCCAAGTTTTCCCAAGCATTCGGCTGCATTGGAAGAACGTTGTGCATGCTCGTTGTAGCTTATAGTCAAGTTGCTTGTTCCAAAGCAGTTTGCTATCCAGAATAATCCCTAGGTACTTGACTTCGTTTGTTAGTTTTAGTTCAGTGTTAAAAAGTTTCGGAAGTCTCAGGTTTCCTAAGTTCCTTTTGTGTGTGAACATTACAAGTTCAGTTTTTGCGGGGTTAACTGATAGCCCATGGCTTGTGCACCAATTTTCGATTATTTTGAAGGCAGCTTTCATGAGGTCGCATAGTGTGTTCTCGAAACATCCGGTCGCGAGGATGGCAAGGTCGTCTGCGTACCCCACTGTAAAGAGTCCTCGGCCATTCAGTTTCCGGATGAGTTCGTCTACCACTATGTTCCACAGTAGTGGCGAGAGAACGCCACCCTGTGGGCATCCTCTAGCCACTATGCCTCTGGTTGTAGTGTTCACTGTGAATTGTATTGCTCTGTATTTAAGCATGTTATTTATCCACTCTGCTAATGTTGGAGCAACCCCATATCTCTCCAGCGCAAGGTTGATGCTGCCAAATGTTGTTTTGTCGAAGGCACCTTCTATGTCTATGAAGGCACCTAAAGTCGGTTGCTTTGCGGTTAATCCGTCTCCTATTCGTGATACTACAATATGGAGTGCAGATTCTGTTGATTTGCCGTGGCTGTAGGCATGTTGATGTGGATGTAAGGGCTTGCGTACAAGATTGTTTCCTCTTATTTCCTGGTCACATAGTCTTTCTAGAGTTTTAAGGAGGAACGATGTTAGGCTTATAGGCCGAAAGGATTTTGCCTGTGTATAGTCGCTCCTGCCTGGTTTAGGTATGAATACTACCTTCACTTCCCTCCATCTCCTCGGTATGTATCGATGTGCAATGCAACCTCTAAAGATACGCACTAAATGATCTACTATTAGGTCGCTGCTCCATCTTAATAGGCCTGGGAAGATACCATCTAGCCCTGCTGATTTGAAGGGAAGGAAGCTGTTTATTGCCCATAGAACCTTTTCTTTGTTAATAAGGCATTGGGCTGCGTTCCAGTCTGTACTGCTCGTGGTCCTTTCGCGATGCACAGCCCATTCATTAGTGTCAGTCAACTGGCACCCGGGGAAGTGTGTTTCAAGCAGAAGTTCACTGGTTTCTGAATCTGTTTTGGTGTAGGTGTTGTCAGGTTTTTTAAGGCATCCCAGAGTGCGCTCAGGTTCACTTGATAAAATGCCTTTTATTCTAGACGTGTGACTGGTGTTTTCTATGTTCGTGCAAAAGCGTTTCCAACATTCTAGTTTCCTGAGTCGTATACGTTTTTTGTAGAATGTTTTTGTTGTTTGGTAGTTTTTCCAATCCTTGATTTGCCGAGTGTTTATTGCTCTGTTGAACAGTTTCCTTACTTTGCGACGTAGTCTTTGCAGTTCAGGGCCCCACCAGTGTCTTTTTGTCCCGGCTTTGGGCGTCACAAGAGGGCACGATTGTTCAAAGCTGTAGGTTAAGATATGGGTTAGTTTGTTTACGTATCGTTCGATGTCCTCAACTTCTACGTTGATGGGAGGCACGGCCTCTGTTTGAAGAGATGATCGGACCATTTTGAGAAATTTTGATCTATCTGTCTTTCGTGGAGCGCGCCTGGGTTGTGGTGTCGATAAGGTCAAGCTGAGATTGAAGCGGATCCATCTATGATCCGAGCATGACGCCTCGTCAGAGACGTGCCAGTCAGTGATGGAATTCGCTACCTCTTCTGTCGAGAGTGTTAGATCTATGATAGTTTGGGCCCGAGAGTTGACAAATGTCGGCTCGGAGCCTTTGTTGAGTAGTGTGAGATTGGTAGTAAAGAGATAATTTACCAGTTCTTCTCCTCGGGCGTTGGATTCCACGCTGCTCCATAGTGTGTGGTGCGCGTTGGAGTCGGTGCTGATGACAAGCTCTAGTCTCTCCCTTTCACAGTAGTCGACTATTGCCTTCAGCTCCGGTGTCGGTATGTCCTCATCTCCTGGCAGGTAGGCGGACACTAGGACTATGTCACGAGGAATGGTTTTTGAATTTGTGAAGAGCCTAATGGCTGTTAGGTCTCTGGAACAGAATTCTGTGATTAATAGTGTTTTTATGTGTTTAGGAGTATAGATGCAAGTTCTGGGGTTGCTTACAGTGGTGTCGAGGAGAAGTTTCCCACCGATGTTGTTGAGACCACAGATCCTGCCCTTCCTAATCCACGGCTCCTGGATTAGGGCTATGGTCTCAGTATGTTCCTCCAGCACTCTGCGTAGGGAGGCCGTCGCAGTGAGACTGTGCTGGAGGTTGGTTTGTAGGATGTGGATGGGATTAAGAGTGTCGGATTGGAGAGGAGTTGAGGCAACTGTCGCTGACCTCACTCCCCTCCATGTCCAGAAAGCACTCGGGTGTGTCGGAGTCGGGTTTTGGCGTAGATGGGGGATCCTCGCCTATCTCCATTGTCACTGGTTGGCACACTGCTGGGTCAGTACCAGGTTGTTCAGGTGCCTGAGACGTTGGTTCATTTTGAGCAGCAGCGTCTTTCAGCTGGGTTGCACCGGCATCTTCTAGGATTCGAATGTAGATGTTCCCGAAGAGCCAATGCAGCCGCCGCTCACGTTGTTTGAGTTTTTCAGCGTCAGACTCCGGAACGCGGAGTAGCAGATGGACACCGGGGGTCTCACGCTCTGTCTGCTTCTCCGCCTTGACTAGGGTTCAGGAGTTGACGTTGATTAAGGGGTTGTGCGCCACCAAGATCCTGCGCAGAGTATCGATGTCCCTGTTGGCTTCAGGAATAAAGAGACCGCAGAGGATGCGCCGTTGGATTTCTGCTTGCGGCCTCACCACAAGCTTCGTCCCGGCGATTGGTGACGCGATGTTGTCTACCGCACGACGGAGCCACATTAGCGCGACATCGTCCTCACACCATAGCTTGAGGACGCCCTCGCTGAAATGTGCCTTGCCACGGTATTGCACTTTGGCGGTTTGGGTCGTTGTGGACGGATCGAGGAGCTCGTCTATTAGTTTGGTCTCCAAACAGGTGCGAATTCCGATGGCTTGCTCCGCCGTGAGGTCGATGAAAGTGTCGGTCATTACAGCCACGCACAGCTCGTTAGCTCTGAAGGCTGCCGCGTAACTATGTTGACTGGTTCCCGGCTTCACGCGTTTGCTGTCACCAGTGGGCGTGTTTGTGTCTTCAGGCCGGGAACGTTTAGTGTTTTGTTTCGGCAGATTAGGTTCGGCCGATACGTTAGGTAGGGATTTGGCTGCCGCCAGTTTACCGGCGCGCTTGCCTCTGGGCTTTGGTCGCCGACGGGTCCGGTTGCTTTCACTGGGCGCTGGCTCCGCCTCGGGCGGTACCTGCACCTGGACCTTTTCGGTCCAGTGACAGGGAGTCGCACCTACTTCGGTCGAGGACTCGGCTCCTGAGTGAAGCTGTCGTCCTCCGTCCGCAACCTTTTGCCTGGCCTGCGTCCGTGCCACAGAGTTAGCCGCGACCTGCTGGAGCTTTTTGATTTTCTTCTTTAGTTTCCGCGGGGAAACCAAAGTCCAGGTCGGTTCTGCTGGCTGGCTTGGAATTGCTTCCTTGAGAGCCGATAATTCTATTACGGTATCTTTAGATGCAGCCTCGAGGGGCGCTTCCGAAGATACCTTTTTAGAGGTGTGAAAGATAGGTGCAGCCGCGTTGGAATACGCAGCTCGAGAGGTGGTGGGTACCTGCGCGACCGAAGCCGCTGCTGGTTTTTGGGAAGCTGCATTGGAGAATGCAGACTTCGAGGTGGACGGCATTTGCACGTCCGGGGGGTTGGGTTTTCTTTTGGAGGCCATGTTGTAGAAAGGTTAATGATCATCCATGTAGTTCTCCACCCGCCACGGAGTCCTCTGTCGGGGACGTCGCACGCTCAGTGTGCGATCGCCAGAGTTACTACATGGACTTAGGATCCTCACCCTGTAAGAGAGACGAGACTGGACGCTGCGAAGAATACCGGGGCTGCCTGCGGCCAAAGAGAAAGTCGCACGCTCACCGCCGGGTTCCGCGCCTCGCTGTCTGCCTTCCGCCAGTTAGGGACCCTCGCCGACGACCCTCAGACGGGGCGCCACAGCCGATTGATCGTAAGTGGCTAGCTCACGACCACCCGTGTGAAGAGAAATCCAGACCAAAGAGATGTGTTGATGGTAACAAGCACAACCACCGGCTCGTTACGATCTCAATCACCAGGACTCCTTCATCCTCCGGTACGGGTTCCTGCGCACGGCACAAACACGCAGGAGGTCATTACTATCCACCATTCTGCTTATCACACAATGATGAACCCGCCGGAACATGACCTCTCCATTCCAGGCAGCGTTCGTCTGGTGGTTTTTGTTACGTCTATTTCCGAGTGAAATAGACCAAAAACAGGGAGCAACCACGTGAAGGATACCCCACCAGGCTTATCTTAGGGATCGGCGACTGTTGCGCTACACTCCCCTAAAACCATTCGCGGCCTACCCATCTTGAAGAGACGAAGTAGGTCAGGCATGTATCTATACTAGGCAAGCGGCTTAACTAGGGAGTCTAGAAAGCAGAAAGCAAGCTAGGCATCGCAACTATTAAAGCATAGACACAGACCCCCCCCGCGACCACTGTACACAGATACAAAAAAAATGTGATACCTAATAAACACCCGACTAACGCATACTCGTACATAGTCCTGACCCTACACTTAGAATTTTCTGTGACTTAAATCCGATCAGGAACTACGAATAATAAATATCTGCAGACTACACATTTGTCCAGCGACTATCAAACTTTTTGCGTCGCAGTCGAGTACTTGCCCGCCGTATCATCTTGTTCGTTAAGTGAAGTATCACATGTAGTGATAGTGTCGTCAGAATAGGGTCCAGTTCAGTATCATCATCCACGCAACCAATTCAGTAGGCACCTATTTTATCTGACCACTCAATGTTTTTGCTGACGTCCCGTGACTGGCAATTAGTATTCTGTGCATGTGCCGGGGGCTAATTGGATTGTTAGTTAAATCGACTCGCAAACACAGCGTGGAGTCATTTATCTATTCTATATTTTGCGGGAGTATTGGTTACTTTTTTGTTCGCGACTATACTTTACACGCGTCATATTAATCAATGATATCGAATGGCCAAATAGGCTTTCCTTGATATATAACACAAGACAAATTAATGTTGTAAGTATACAACACTACTATAAACCACCAGCTATTATTAGTTAAAGTTTTACAAAAAAATATAATCTATAAACTATGTATGTTTTGTCTCAAATTTGTTATTCTTGTTAGTCAAATTAATAGGGTAAGAGTTCAAAGATACAAAAAGAAGGTAACTAACCACAACACTAATCCTTTTCGTTCGTTACTTTCGATATGTTCAAAGCAAAACCCTTTTGATCGGTGAATAGTACTTTGAGATTTTGTTCACTCTATTTGCAGAATTGAGGCAGATTTCTTTCGGTTTCATTTCTTTGAAGTGGCATATTCGTTTAAAGATATATTGAAAGTGTATTTTTACATTCCTGTGATGTTTTTTTATCATTCACATAGTTAAGTGCGACAATCAATCACTAGTAAATCCCCTATACGTGTTTACTATAGCGTGTTTAAAGATAAAGATAATTTATAATAATAAATATAAATAATATTATATTTATTTCAAGTTTGAATGGTACAAACTCTTTGTAACTTATATATACAGTTTACTCATAAATTAACAACCTTAACTAAGCAAAACAAAATAGCTCTAGTCAAAACCTTTTATTTGTTTGCCTGTTTGTTAGTTGGTCTGCTATCATTCTCTCTCCTAAATCGTTTATCGGATTATAATGCAGTTTTTGGCAATCAATTAGTATGCCTCCAAGGATGGTTCCAAGATAGGTTTTCTATGGTCCAAGTAACTAGGGGCAAAGTTACTGCTATATACGTTGCAAATAAAAGTCGGGGGTTTAATTTTTTTATAAATGACTTGTATACTGATTCTTTAACCGTGTCGGCCTAGTCGGCGATGTTATGAGGTCGTGGGTTCAAACCCGGTCATGCACCAATGGATTTTTCCACTCAGAAAATGTACGTGCGCATTAACACGTGCTCAAACTTCGTGAGGAAATCGACATGCCCCCGAAATTAGAGCACTTGTCCCATAGAGAAGACAGCCTCAAGAGACGCAATGTCTGATAATCGTTTGAAACTGTAGTTCAGTCCTAAAAGACTGATGTGTTGACAGAACAGTGTGGTTCAATATGACGCCTCTCGGGGTTAAGTGCTCGAGGACTTGTCCGAAAACATGTGTCATCGGTTAGTGTTCCAATAAGCGGCGACGGGCTTGTAACTTGTCACGTGGTATACTAACAACTTGGAATGCGGGCATGCGCCCGATGATTTTTGGTTGTGTCTCTGATTACTGAACTTGATATCCTCAAAGATCTACCCACTGAGAATGTACATACAGTCTAGAGCATGTTTTTTTATATTGGTGGCATCATAAGTATGCTTAGACGATTCATCCAATAATACGAGTAGGTAGTCATTGTGTTTTTTTTTCACTATGTTTTGATAGATAGACATATTTTTTTCAACACATACGGATACAGCATGCACAAGTATAAATGCCAAGAAAAAAAATACAATAAAATTTAAAAGATTAAAGATGGTAGGTATATAGGTATGTGAGTAAAACAAACAGTAGTATTATACGTGGGTACTAACCAGTGCTAACGACAGTCCATACTGCAGTGGTATGGGTCAAAAATGTCTTATCTCAGCTTATTGCTGTTCCGCTAAGGCTTAGCAGCACTGGTTTTCAGATAGGACCTAGGAAGTGATGGGGGGTGACCTCACCGATCGTAGCGACAAACGTAGTACTACCCCCTCACCAAAGTAGGTAGATATTTATAGTATGGAAAAACACTAGCTTTTCTGTCCTCATGGCCAATCTCATTAATTACTAGTACTTACTGCTTCTTGAAAGTGAAATTATATCACCATGTTCCTGAGCGTAGGTAGTCTAAATGTGTGAGTTTAATCAGCAGTGGTCAAACAACGCTTTAGGCAATTACCTAAATATGCTGTTACAAAATACTTCACCTGGATAGCCATGACCCTCTATAGAAGCGCTTTAGATGGCAGTAATTTCACAGTCCACCAAAATCATTATTAAAATATTCATAGCGGCTGTTTAGCATCCGATATTCAACCAAACGTATCATTATTGCCGAGCCGCTCAAAAATCTAGCGAGTTAAGTACAGTGTGGTGGTAAAATATATTACACGTATCGAAAACTACCGCTTTCTAGTGGCGTCACAGTATACTGGATCAGAAGAGAAACGTCAAAAGAATTACTATAGTGTGTACTTTGAAATGAGATCAACTAGTTTCTCGTTCTGACTTATATATGTATATTTGCATGCTCTCGATTTAGGCAAAACATGTATGGTGCTTACCCTCTGCCATTCTTCCATCTTTGTGATGGAAGAAGATCTTTGTTTGCATATATAGAATTTGATTTGATTTGATCCCTGAAAGGATATTAGATCATTTGCTTTATTTTTATCTTTACCGTACAAAACTATTCGTAATGTCGTTATTTGAAATCCAGGCAAATTAACTTTATTGATACGTTTTATACTTAATCTAATTAATTGGCTAATTAACTTTTTATTCGATGAATAACTTTTTTGATTAGCATCACACTAAAGCTGAACGAAGAATCATCAAAAAACCAAGTAAAGTTTGTTACCTGTTTCTTTTGGTCGCACGGGAGATCTACGCGTATTTATATATAGTATTTATTTTAGTATATTATTTCAATAAATAAAAAAACATCCAACGGACCCATACAAAGTCCTAACTCCACACTAAGATTTCCTGTATTGTGGGAATATATTGGAATTAGGATTATAGGATAATACCTGCAGTTTCCCTATCTCACAGGTTGTATAGTACTATAATGTTATGTCAGTATTAAAAAAAAATATATCTGTAGACATAAGATCAAATTATGTTAAATTTATTAAAAGATTCTGTCAGAAACGCATGCGGAACATAAATAAATTCAGTGCAGATTTCCTACTGTTATAACTAAGCTGTGTTTTCGGTTGTGGGGGCAAAGCCTGACGCAGGTCCATTAGGAGATTAAACAGGGCACACCTGACGCGATACTGTGAAACCGCCGCTTCAGGGGATCCACTCTAAAAACACGATTACGCTGCAACGCAACAGATTTATTTTTATTTAGCTGAAAAAAATATTTTTCACCCTTTGCTATGAGTTTGTACTCATCCAATTTAATAGGGGCCGGTGATTATAAATTAAAGGTTACACGTAGGATTAAAAAAATTAAATGAAAAGTGAGTATATGGTATAGTATTTACACTAATTGAAAGCGCAACGGAAAATAATATGAGGTAGTCTGCACTACAAAATTCACACGTTTTGCAGAGTATTAATAATTCCACGTGATAGGATGAATTTGTTGTTTTCGTACCTATGTTGTACTTTTAAATTGTGTTATACAAGATAAAGAGTTTATCTATATTATGCATTCTCCCAGTCGTAGCCAGATGACATCTCTTCATAGAGAAACGAAACGTCGTGTTTTTATTCTATTTGAGTTTTCCGTGGTTGTTTTATTCTATTTGAGCACAAAAACTCGTATTTCCATACGAGTTATCCACGACAAGAAAATATATGAATGTATACGTCAATTTGCAAGATTTCACAGTAGGTAGGTGCTGTGTTGCCTTAGGCTTACTATAAAATATGGATATATTTGTTTATGCAGGCCTAAGGGACAATATTATACCTTTGTTACGACCGTTGTTGGTATGCCTTGTCTTCAGAATGTCAGAATTGTATACAAGAGAGCTCAGTATGTTTGAGCTTATGGAGACCCTCTTCAGTATATTCTAGGGATAAGAAAAATGCATTTTGATAACATAACATTTTATTTATTTATTTATTTTGATAACAGATTAAACTCTGCTTTCCATTCAGATTTAAGTTGTAGATGAATAACTTGTCAGTAATCTACAAGAAATAAAACTGATCAAGTGCGTGTTTTCTGTACCACCACACAATATATGCTTATAATTTGGTAACAAGATTGATGGCAAACAGGCATACGACCCACCTGTTGATAAGTGGTTACTGTAAACTATGGACGCTTGAACACCAGAAGTATCACTTGCGGTTTGCCGACTCTGAGACATAACGGGGGTAAAGTCTCATGTGCTTTTAATTTCACCAGCACCCAATATAGATATCATTGATACCCTTCTAACCTACTCGATGGATCTCAACATCAACATAGCAATGACACTCGGCATACACAGCTCCATTTTCCAATGTGAATGTGTGGCCATCACCGGATCTGCCACCGCAATCAACAGGAGAGAGATTAAAGATTACAACATTCGGATTCTCTCTGATAGTACAGCAACACTGAGAGCTCTTCAGGGCCACAGTTGCAACTCCAAACTCGTTCACGAATGCCACCTTAAATTTGCATTTAAATTTTGAATTGCCAAGATAAACAAGGTGACTTTGCAGTGGATAAAAAGACGCAGTTGATCAATGGGCAACGATGCTGCAGATGAACTAGCCAGAAGAGGATCGGAAACCCTAAGAGAAGGTCCATTTCAATTCTTTCCTCTGCCACTTTCTCAACTGCGCACGTGGATACGACGCCGTACCCTGAACCAACACAACGAACGCTGGGCACAGGCAACGGACTGCAGACAGTCGAGAGAAGCCCTACCAACTATTTCATCTCGGCTGACACATCGTCTACTCAACCTTCCAAGACTGGACCTTCGAATCACCGTGGGGACGCTCATCGGACATTGCCCCTTAAACAAGCATCTCTACAATATCGGAGCTACTGATAGCCCGCCCTGTAGAGGTTGTCTAACTGAAGAAGAATCAGCAGCCCACGTAATCCTGGAATGTGTGGGCGTAGCAACTCCTCAACCCGAGGTCACTCTGCGAAGCCTGCGAAGATCCCAGGAAGCTTCTGTGCTTCTGAGCGGAGTTAGGTTGGCTAGTCTAGCCAGGCTTCCACGCATAATGGACGCAACTTGGAGTCCGAATGTGGAAAAGGGGGTCCACCTACATTACATTAACCTTCAAACCGGAACACAGCAATGCGAGAATTACTGCTTGGCGGCAGAAATAGGTATGATGGTCGTACTTCCCCGGAAAAGCTCATTCACAAGGAGTTCTAACTAAATTGTATGTTATGTTTCAACTTGATAAAGCCATAACACTTTTTCGAGAATAAATAGACCCGTCGGCATATTTTGGGTGCGGAACCTTAAAAACGAGTAGCATTTTTCGTTGTATATGTTGTTATTAGTGAAAAAAAAACTCACTAATGAGGTAATGTCGCATCTAGTTCAGCTTCATCTTGCAACAACTTTTGATTGGTTGTAAAAAGAAGGTTTGGTCTCAATTTTGCGAGCATTACAAATGGCAAGTGCCAAAACGTGTTGTATTCACGAATAGTTGTTTGAAAGTAAGTTTTCAGTCGTAAAGTTGACGGCTCCAGTAATATCACGTTATCCGAGGTGCGTTAAATTAAGTGCTTCCCCGGAACATAAACATGAATTACAGTTAAATAATAGAGTGGTTTCATGAATTTTATAATAGTAGAAACCTTAGTACCGTACCGATAAGTAATTTATTATATTAGCGCTTGGATGTAAAACTCCAAAGTTGTGTTATCAAAAACAGAAAATAAAACAAAAACAAAATTAATCACGACAGTATTACCCTGTATTATGTATTTATGTATGATATCAATTTTATAAAAGTATTTATTTATGTAGTATGTATATACTAGATTCTGCCCACGGCTTTGCCCGCGTGGTACCCGGATAAAAGTAGCTTATGTGTTATTCTGAGTATAAGCTATATTACTGTAAAGTTTCATCAAAATCCGTTCAGTAGTTTTTGCGTGAAAGAGGAACAAACATCCTCACAAACTTTCACGTTTATAATATTATATATAGTAGGATTTAATTATATCTTTGTATTTATTTATACTAGGTTCTTTATTTATTTTATTTATAACCTATTTGTTAGTAACTCTGTGGCGCAGTGGGCGAAGGGCCGCCTGAGACGCAAAAGGTTGCGGGTTCGATTCCCGTCGCGGGACAGATGTTTGTTTATTCAGCAAATATTTGTCTCGGGTCTGGGTGTTTTCTATGTATATGTATGTATTTACAAAAAAAATATACATATATATATAAGTAGTATATCAGTCATGTAGTTCCCATAATACAAGCTCTGCTTAGTTTGGGGCTAGATGATGCTGTGTGAAACATGTCCAGCATTATTTATTTATTTATTTATCTCTTGATAACTACTTGCACACTTTCAAAATTAATAAAGAATTAGCCATCACTTTTTTTTTCACCAAAAAAAATATTAACATCCTTAGATTCATACTCAGTACATAGGTCTTTGAGGATGCCTAGTAGGTGGTAGTCAGAGGCACTTCCAAACAACACATTTGGCAGATGCCTGCTTTTTGCAACTAGTTAGCATTTCACGTGGCAGGTTAAAAGCCTATCGCCACTTATTGGAACATTAACTTATGGCACATGCCTCATTTTTTTGTAACTAGGGCATGCCGGTTTACTCACAATGATTCCTTCACCGTTTAAAAACAGAAAATTATCTGAAAATGTATACAATTTTTCTTTAACTTAGAAATAAAGCTGATAAAATTGTTTTATTTGTGATTTTCTATTAAAAATATGGATGGCATTGCATAAATGAAAACTTTTTCAATCATTTGAAAAAGTCGAAATTATTATTTCTAAAATAATTAATTATTATTCTTATAATTATTTCTCTTTTTAAAATACCTCACTTTAAAAAGTCAAACTTGACTTTTAAAGTAAAAAAGAGTGTGCTAAATGATATATTATCTTAGTTTTTCTTATCAGTTATTATGGGTATGAATTTGAAATTCACTTCTATACGATAGTATTATAACACCATGTTGTTTTCAACGAATTTACTGACGCAATGGCAAAACTTCTGGCTGAAAATAAAATAATTATCTTTATTACAGACAATGTTTTTACGGGGTATAAAAAAGTTTAAGGGGTTGTTACTTTTTTATCTATGACTATGATTTATAACAGCAATTTAAACATCTTTCTAACTTTTGTGCAAGTTTAGGTAATTTATCAGGAGGTTGATGAAGGTTCTTTCGTCAGATTTTTATCGTTTATTTTGTTCAAAAAGTATATAACCAAGTTAAATTCCACAGACTATATTTGCGCCACAGACGACCTCTGTGTTGCAGTGGGCGTAGGCTCGTTTGAGACGCAAAAGGTTGCGGGTTAGATTCCCGCAGCGAGACCAATTTTTTTTATGATCTGCAAATATTTGTCTCGGGTCTGAGTGTTTTGTATGTATAATATGTATGTATTTACAGAAAAATATATAAGTAGTATATCAGTCATGTAGTTCCCATAATACAAGTTATGCTTAGTAGGTATGGGGCTAGATGATGCTGCGTGAAAATGTCCAGCATTATTATTATTAGTAAGTAGAACTAATAATGTGTCTGTGCAGCCAAGGTTATTAGGAGCATTAAGGCATGTACACAATCAGCAATTAGGCAAAAGACCTACCTACTAACGACCAGCACAAACTCTAGTTGTTGACGTGATCAAAGTCGGGCAGGATGATACACACTGTTGTTTAGAACTTAAAGTCTATTTTTGCAACATTTTAACCCACAACTAAAATAAGAGGTTTTTTAAGTTTGAAGGTAATAAACTGTTTGTTTGTTTGACGGTTTGTCTGTGGCTTTATAGTATTTTAGAATTCAATGCATTTTTTTGTATAAAAATTGTTTTTTTTTCGAATTCTTTCTTAGCTATTTTGCTGAAAATCGGTGCAGACGTTTCCAGAATCAACAACCCTCAAAAATGTCTTGACGGCATCAGATTGGAGTTGAGTTTAATTAGTATAGAATAGAATATAGTTTATTTTTCATACAATAAAGTACAAACAATATTTATTTAAAATAAACAATAAATAACTATTGGGATCGACAAAAAGAAGAATTTTTGTGCCGTGAGTGTAGTCATATTGTTATGACATATAACCATGTCTTTCGTAGTCATCTTCTACGTACATTTTGTTCTCGCGTTCCGCTAAGTTAACGAAGTAAATGAAGATCTAATTAAAAGATAGTTGTGATAGTAAGTGCAAGTACGTTAACAAGTAAAACACCATCATGCATCCTTCACTGAAGTGGCAGTGAGCTGCGGGGCGATCACACTAATTTCCATGCCTATCGAGATGGAAGCATGGCATTAGCGTGATTCGATTACTTGACAAAATCACAAGTTTCGTTCATTCATGGACGGTTCATGGCCTTCAGTTTAGTCTAGGTAATATGGGAATCAAGCGTTGGGAAATCAATGTAATCGCAATTTGATGGATGGCCTATTCAAATGGGGAAATAGTGTCAAAATTGCTTGCCATCTCGATAGCCATGGGTTAGAGTGATTGACCCACTGGTCGTATATACCGAAGAACCAACAACCGGCTGTGGTAAACGAGTTTTTGAGTGGAGATCGCCTCTTGGCAAACAAGTGTGCGCCCCCAGCTAGGTGAAGCAGTGGCTTAAAACATCAGGCTCATTGGCGCGTATTAAATGTCATATGTTCAGATTGTCCAGCCGTGGACTAATTTTGTCTGATGATGTATCCACCGATTGTTTCGGTAGTAGCACCGTTATTGAATTAGTTGGTACTGAAGAATATCTCCAGCCATGAACTCGTTTACAACATAGTGTGCTCCCCGAGCTAGGTGAAGCGATGGCTTAAATATTCACAACCTCATTCGCGCGAACATCAGGCTCATTGGCGCGTATTAGAAGTCCTATGTTCAGATTGTCCAGCCGTGGACTAATTTGGTCTGATGATGTATCGGTAGGAGCACCGATATTGAATTAGTTGGTAGTGAAGAATATCTCCACACAAGAACTCGTTTACAACATAGTGTGCGCCTCCAGCTAGGTGAAGCGATGGCTTAAAACATCACAACCTCATTGGTGCGTATTAGATGACTAATGTCCAGATTATCCAGCCGTGGACTAATTTGGTCTGATGATGATGTATGCGCCGATTTTTTCGGTTTTAATAGCACTATTATTGAATTAGTTGGTAGTGAAGAATTTTTAGCAGCTGTGTGTCTCAGTGCAGCATTAGTACGTATGGGATTTGGTCCCGGTGTCAATCAGTGGCGGCTTTAGTGATCTTGCTTGTAATAGTGACAGAAATCCAATTAGCAGTGTGGAATTAGGTGTGCACACGAGCGGCCACTGTGCCTATACGTTATGGTACCTAATAGTTTCATCATTATAGTCAACAGCCTGTAGATTTCCACTACTGGATCTATACTAAGAGTGCAATGAAAAACGATCTTGGGATACTACCATCTACTAACCTTTCGTCGGTTATCGCTCCATGAAGCCTTCATCGCAAGTAATACTATGTAGGTATACATTTTTTTTAGAATGGTGTCCTATTATCATAATGATTATACAGTGAACATTCTAAAATTGTGTACCTAACGATCAACTGGTGCCAAAATTCTATAAAATACTTGTATTATGAAAATAAATATTTTTTTTTAAAAAAACATGATGAAACATATATTGCTTGCGACTGTACTTATACACTGCGTTGTCCGGTTCGTGATCACCATTCGAGAACCTTTTTTCACCAGATGTTGTCGATTCTGCCCATTTCCACTTCATCTACCTAATTCTAAGTACGTAGGTGATTTTAATTTCACTACGGATTTCTTTGTTTCGTATTTAATCACGCAGTGAAACAGAATAATAAACATTATGGAAATTGGTTAATTATTTGCTTATAAAACCACAAGCTCTCAACATCTGCATGGTTTTGAATTCGGGACACTGGCCTCGATTCTGTAGTACACTGACTAAACTAAATTTAAACAGTCGCTCTCTTTTACTAATAGTGCAAGCAAGAAAGACATAGCTACAATTTTAGTACTGTCAAATTAGTCAGATTTAAGTTTTCCATACAAATTTAGTCGTGATATCAAAACATGCTGACTATAAACACGAAGAAAAGCGGCACGTTAACTGATTTGACAGCAGCACACGACACTAAAATTGTAGCTATCTCTTTCTTGCGTACACTATCAGTAAAAGAGAGCGATAGTTTAAATTTAGTTTAGTCAGTGTACTACAGAATCGAGGCCATTGTGTACGTTAACCACACTTAACCAAAATGAGCATTCAATAAAGTATAATTAGGTAAATTTGAATGGTTGACAATATTTGTATTGGCTTTAACAATTTTCAGTGGCAATATAATTTCAGAAACGTTTCAAGTAGCAAATTTTCACTTGAAAACAGAACCCAGCATTTCTTATTTCACGTCTAAATGGAACTTTCAATTTCTTCGGAGGGTCTTAAGAGTCTCATCTTTTGTGAGTGCCAAATGAGAGTGAATTCAACGCAGATGTCAAACAAGCCGTCTCAAAGGGACACTAATGAGTCCCAATCTCAATGTTCCAGTGCCTTTGTTAGCGCTCGTGCCAATCAGTATTCCAAGATTTTAAACTAATTAGAGAGAGACATGCACTTTGTAAGTAAACATCCAGAGGATATAAAATTTCCATACAACATTTTCGATTTTAATATCGTATGCCGATTAGTAAGAAAAAATAATAGTCATTCCTGACCCTTCAAAAGGATTCCCTCTATCGCGAGTATCACTTTTCCGCCGATTTTTTCTGGAACTACAAATACCGTGGTACCAACAAATATCTGCAAAACATGCATAGCATTTATCTCGCAGTGGAATTGAACCCACACCTCTTCGCGTCTTAGCCGGCTACTATACCGACACAAGTCGTCCAAAATATAATAATCAGTATTATTTTCAGACAAACATACTGATAGTTTGCTTTGCTCTGAATGAGAGAAAGTATTATGATTAATTTCATCAATTATAAATGGAAAAAATTCATCATATTTTTTTTTATGGTTTCTTTTATTTTCTTAGGTAGGTTATAATTTGGATCAGTGCTGCGCTGATCATATAACTGCGAAAATCATGCTGAATCTGATTATAATTTGTAATGATTTAATAAACCCGATTCTTGGCATTTTCAAGACCGCCGTTTACACGAACGCGTGATGAACGAAACTAGCGGAAATAGTTAAAAAGTTCCGCTAGATGTGCATAGAGATTTAGGTGTCTCAGTAAAGTTCAACTGCTAATGCTTCTTGTTTGTTTTGTTCTTCGTTAACTTTGTAGGAGATAGAGTTGCTGCAGTGTTCGAGTGATTGTACTTTCAGATTCAATTGCTAATTGTGTCTTGATTTTGTCAGAAATCTAAACTAGAAGAATACAATTAATTAAAACCGACTTGTAGAGGATAAGAATTTGAATATGTGATATGGTATTGTTGCTGATGAAAAGTCCAATCTAAACTATGACAGCTATTTTGTATTCAAAATTAAATTTAATAAAAAAACGATGAGAAAACTTTTATGATGACACCGGCAAGCTATAGAACTGATGTTCGAAGTGACTTGTCCTCGGTTATGAAGGTGACCTCATGAAGGTGTGGAATACTTGGTTAAGCGATGGAGAAGCAGATGTGTGAGTGTTGTGCATGTACTCCTTTTGTCTTTAACTTCGTTTATATATTATTGGATGTGCAATTAGATTATTCAGTGTTTTAACACCTACATCATAACGAAAATATCGCAGATAGTGATATTTTTCACACGATAGCAGTACCAAATAAAGCTCAAAAGTTTTATCCGCCAATGCTCCAAGTAAATCCGAAAACATTCTACTAACTGGTGGACGACACTTAAATTGATGGCAAAGATGAAAATAAACAAGACACAAAGTGCACCCGGAAATTAAAGGGACTGGGGTCGCTTCCGTTGTTCGGATATATGCTGTCGCGATAGAAAAACAACAATATATCCCGGTGGACAAGCCAACGGACCGGCCCGAGTTTTTGTTGCTGCAGAGCTGTGACGAAATACGAACCGAGTGAATTAAAATGTTCAGTGAAAAATGGTGCTTGTCCCTATTTTAATGACCTCAGTGGTGCGACTGCGTAGCAAGAGGTTCGATATTTGCATATTCTGCATATATTTGTTTCGGGTATGAGTGTTGGTAGTACCATGGTACTCAAAGTTCCTGATACCCACGACACTTGGAATCCTAGTGTGGGATGAGGACTATGTTATGTATGTGTCTGTTGGCTGTCTATTTATTGAGTTATTTTAAGTTAAGTCTAGGATAATTTATTTAGATTTGGTAAGAGTTGCCGTCATCGAAATGAGGAGGACTATTATATTATTTATTTTACAATAGTCGCATCGGTATAAATTAGGTTATCTATCCAGAATTTATTCATATAGCTTGTTAGCACCATCTAATGCTAACTGGTAACAGTTCATAGAAGATCCTTTAAATCCTGAATAGACCATCGGGTAAGTAATGATATGGCCGACGATGGAGCATGGAGGTCTAGCCTAGAGGATATCTATGCTCTTACCTTGAAGAGATCCAGATTATATTTTTCAGGAAAGACAGACGAGGGTAGTTTGTTTCATTCCTTCGCCGTTCTTATTATAAAGGGTGTACCAACATGTTTATGCGAATGAAAATACTGATAAAATACGGGTAATATTGAGCGGTGCGTCTGTTTATCTTTAGGCGTAAAGGAGATGGTAGGTTGAGCTCACCTCTTGGGCGCATTCCCGGAAATATATCATAGAATAATTTAATTCAAAATAAACTGAATCAAATTAGTAGATACACAACTTTTCTAAGCACCTACCCAATTAAAATTGGTATCAACCTTCAATAACTGAACCGTTTAATAATACGATTTGCAGATTCTTCATTCTATTTCATAAAACTCGTTCAACTCACAAAATTTAACCCTCACTTCAATATCGAAAGCTTTTATCCGCAAAAACAATATTTTAGGAGAAACTTTGACGAGATCGTCCATTGAGGCAAAACTTTTTTTGACATGTGCCAGACGCATCTCGACTATGATAGCCTGCAAAATCGAGCTGACACAAAAAAATAAAGTTCGCCGCTTCGGCCAATATTTTTCCTGTCGTATCTGTTTTTCATTTATTTTCGTTCGTCACAAAAACCGGCATGAAACATTACGAAGGATTAATAATGAACGAATTGTTTTGTTAAAATCCGTTGCTAGACAAATCTAACATAGTTTTTAAAATACTGCTAATTAACTATTTTACCTAATCATTTAGTTAATCAGTTGCTAAATAAATAAATCTAAATGCAAAAATCATTTTTGATATTACGTTTTACCGTTGCAAGAGTGTACCTACTTATTCAATACTTTATTATGTACGGATACAGATATTATAATATAATAGCTTCTGTCAGCGGCTTCGCCCGCGTGGTACCCGGATAAAAAATAGCCTATGTGTTATTTTGATGTATAAGCTATATTACTGTAAAGTTTCATCAAAGTTCGATCAGTAGTTTTTGCGTGAAAGAGTAACAAACATCCATCCTCACAAACTTTCGCGTTTATAAACTAAATAAAGATTATTATTATTTGTCCCGCATCTACTCGCCCATCGCGCTGCCAAGCTAGTACTATACAAAGGACTTACTACTTAAAGCGACTGTAAATAATGGTAGATAGATAGATAAATATTTATTGCATAGATTATAATTAAAAAAACATTTGGGAATACACATACATAGGATCTTACAGACTAGGTTTGTGGTGAAATAATGGGCGTGTAATGAGACTTATTAAATGTGGTAATTTTTGTCAAAATTATAGATGGTATTTCTATTTCATTGACCTATCGCTTATTGTAAGTCCTAAGATAAACTGTAGTACGGTGACAGTAAATTACTTATTACTTAAATAAGTAATTTACTGTCATTACTTTAGGGAACTCAACTAAAACATGTTATTAACAAAACAATAGGTTGATGTATCCTTGTAATACAGGTTATGTCGAACTTGCTCTGTAGACTTGCGAGTTTGTTAACTCCTAGCCATCGAACCGTGTAATAACTTTACGGATATTTGAACAATAAATGGGAAAATATTGACAAGACGTCGACCGAGCTTTTTCATTCGTCTCACGAAGTTGATTTGGTGAAATTGGGTTTTCAAAAAAGGAAATAAACAAGGACGTTAGATATTGTTCATTTTTTAAACGTTTTAATGTTAATTCATCGTTTTATCAAATACTTGGCAAAAATACGTTTTACTAAAGATAAAAAATATCAAACTTAGGGGCTTGTTCGTGACAGTAAGAAAAATATAATTAGTATGTTATAATTTATCATATTACCAAGAATCTGCTATTTCCAAAACACACATTTTTTTTGATAAACAATGAATAATCTTGCGCAAGTAAATCTTTAATCTAATATTTGCCAAAGTAAGTTGCAAAAATTCAGAAAACTTTTCTAATGATACTCAAATAACGAATCTAGTTGTTTTTGCATTTTAGAAAAATGATCTATTGGAAGAGAAAATGCCAAAAATGATGATTTTAGCTATTTTTTCAACGTAGTGTCGTTAGCGCTAGGGTCTGTGCATACTGTACGGCGACTTTTTGACATGCTGATATGGCAGCTATCTGCGCCTTAAAGAGGTTCGTAGACCTGCGTAGTACCTCGTAACCTTTCGTAGAACTTCATAGAGCGCCGTAGAAGAAACCAAATCACTTTTTAATTTAACACCATCTTCCCATATGATTGTGAATATTCACGATGGAACTAAAAGCAAACCTGAACCGGAATACATAAATCATCACATAGCACAAGACCACAACACTCGCGTCTGTTTTCGAATGAGACCGCATTACATCATTAATTTCGAACAGAGTAATGAATGCTATTCTCTTCAGTATGTACTTACACACAGCCATCGGTGAACCAGCTGGCTCTAATATAGTAATAAACCACAGATTAATTACAGGCGGGTATCAATCAATCACACAGTTTGTGTAAGAGATTTGGGGAAGGTTCGGAATAAAAAATAAGATTGTCCAAGGCAGTACAAACGCCATTTTTTTCAGTAATCCTCGTATCACTTTGTTTTTATTTGAATAGTATAGGAGTGTCGATAAAATTACAAGCACATTTGACTTTTCAACTTGTCGTTAGAGTGTGTTCAGACAGACGTCAGCGTTCCATCAGCGCTGTTACATTGTAAACATTTTAATGTAATGTGTTACATTACAATGTCATACGAATTTGTGCCGTGCGCATTTTCTTTATTTTTCTATCTCTGGTTCTGTGAGTGCGTCGCTTTGCTTCGTCGCTCCTCTAGCCGTCTGAACAAACTAGGTTCAGGCAACGTATCAGCAATATCATTGGCGTTGAAACAAGAACCCAGATGGGGACAAATCAAGCTAAATTACGGAGTAAACACAACAGTTTTTAGCAAATAACTGGGTTTATAACAAGAAAACATTTTAAATTGTTGATGTAATTTTTTCATAAAGCTTAATGTTAATGTATTTGATATGGATGAGCCAGTGTTTATTTGAGCTGGAACTCTCGTTATAATTTTCAAGGCACTTAAACTGATTCCAATTTAATTTCCAACTGTATTACTGCACAGGCCTCTTTGTTGAAGTTTTGTCTGATACGTTTCAAAATTAATAAGTCCTTCACGTAATAAAATAAAACAAACACGCTCACCTCTGTATTCTAGAAATACTCAGTGCGTAGATATTTGAGGATACCAAGTAGGGTATGTTCAAAAAAGGTAATCAGAGGCATGTCAAAGTATTACATTTGGCACATGCCCACATTTTGCAAGTAGTTAGTATTCATATTGTAAAAACAGGCACGTCCCGCTGTGCACTACAAACGCGGAGGGAGCAAGTCGCATTCACTCACCCTGATGAAGACTCTCGGAATGAGTCGAAACTTAGTCGGTGCATTCACCGATACTGCAGTACGTGAAAATTCCCGTTTTTACAATATGAATAGTCAAGTTCACGATAGTTTTTGGAATAAAAAAGTTAGCATTCAAGTGACAGGTTGCAAACCCATCGCCGCATAATGAAATATTATCTGATGGTACATGAATTCGATTTTTTGTTTCTAGGGCATGCCGTTTTCCTCATCGAAAAAAGATGAGCAAGACCGAGTTTGAATCTATGACCTCCATATCAGAAGTCGGGGTACATCCCATCAGGCGAACACGACTCTTACAATGTAATAAAATAGAATAGTCTTACCAAAAACCACCTATAATCAGTTCAATAGTATTTTGTAGGTAAATAAATAAATAATGCTGGATATTTTCATACAGCATCATCTAGTCCCAAACTAAGAAGAGCTTGTATTATGGGAACTACATGACTGTTATACTACTTATATACATTTTTTTTGTAAATACAAACATATTATACATAAAAAAACCCCAGACCCGAGACAAATATTTGCAGATACATACATTTGTCCCACGGCGGGATTCGAACCCGCAACCTTATACGTCTCAGGCGGGCCTTTGACCACAGTGCCACATACATACATAGGTCGTCACGTAGGTGTAGGTAAATTTCCTAAAATATTGTTTACTAGTTTTTGACCATGGCTTCGACCGCTGGTGCCCGAATAATTTGCCTAGTGTGAACTATACCTATTTTGAATAATCTGAATAACTGCAACAAACAAACAAACGATATTTCCTCGACCAACAACGATTATTTTCCTTGAGAGAAACTAACCAGACCGTGACATTGGGCGAGCTAAATAACAAATATGGGTCAGAGCCCTGAGCTACAAATTAACCAATTTACTGCCTCTATTTTATCATTGGGCTAAGTAGGATTCACGATAAATGTATCAGGACATAATTTAGGGGCTGCACACCACAACACGACAGGAATAACTCCATACTAGAAAGTTATCGTCCATGAAATTGAAATAATAATAACTTTATTTGAAAATAAAATATTAAAACATGTTATTCATTTTGTAAAAACGAGAATTTTCACATGCCGCACTTGTCAGTGTACGACGCGATGCGGAGGGAGAGCGTCGCAATCACTCACCCTGATGAAGACTCTCGGAATGAGTCGAAACTTAGTCGGTGCCATGACCAAAGGTGCGGTATGTGAAAATTCTCGTTTTTACAATATGAATAATCAAATTCACGATAGTTTTTGGAATAAAATAAAACTTGTTTAGCTTTAGGTTATTAATTAACTGTTAAGCAATTTGTAGGTACAATTAAATAAATAGATCCGGTAGAGATTTAATTTAAGAACAACCTCCCGTGCTAGTTAAAACTGTGTTACGGCAAGGTAGTAATTCTCGCCCCATATAAATATGGGTCATAGGCGTTATGTTGATCCAAATATAACCGAACTGAGAAAGTCAATTGTGTGAGTGATTGTGTTGAGGCTCGGTTACTGGCTGTAAACAAGTTAACGCAGTCTACATTTACATAGCAGACAAAACATGTACGTAAACAGCACACAATAATTTATGTATTTGTTTGAGTATTGTAAGAAGCTTAATATAGTATTTATTTTGAATTAACTAAGTATTAGGGATAATTATGTATTAATAAATTTAATGGTGATAAAAAAATACGAATTCATTTTCCATTTTCCTCCAAAACAGTGTGAGTAACCTTAATCGACATTAATGCAACTGTCTTGCATGACTTCAAATAAAGTTTTATTACCACAAGGGATCTTGCGAAAGGTAAAGAAGAAACCCAAAACGGAACAAATATATGTTCACCTTGTTTAGTTTAATAGATTCAGTAAAAAGTCAAAGGTCAGTAAAGGCAGAACCTCTCCACCTATGGTGCACACAGAAATAGCAAAAATGGCTCAATATAGGTATCTAAAATAATCTACAAAGCCAGCTTCGACGCAAGAGGTACGGGTTCGATTACGGTACAAATGTTTGCGTGCTCTGCAAATATTTGGTCTATGTGTAGTATATGTCTGTTGGGTGTTTAATTTATTTATCACAGAACCCTCAAATTGAATTCACGAGTTTTAAATAACATAGGCAGTTCAAAACACGTTCAGAAACACAAATAAGTAACATTTCAGAACGTATCGTATTATTATTTCGGAGAGTGCAGAACAGGCGCCTGCACCTCTAAAGTTGGTTAACGAGTTGGCCTTACAAAAGCATTTGCTTCTGCAAGGTCTATGCTTTATTTGCGATACAGTTCGAAAACTTTTCAATACAATCACTTGGGAAAGACTTTTTAGTTACCAGTTTTTGGATTTTTAGTTACCAGCTTTTGGATTTATAATTAGGTTTGCGAATAACTACCTTCAGACCTGTAACTTTGTAGTGACTTGTACTTGAACTTATCGTTCCTTTTTGACATCCTTGGTGTGCCAGCAGATTGCTACCACTGTATTATAAAACTTTCAAACTAAATACCAGTTATACTCACAGACGGAAAAAAAAGTTTTTTTCTAGTTCATTCTCTAACGCTATATTAATCCTACTACAATTAGTAACGCGAAAGTTTGAGAGGATGAACAGATGCTTGTTACTACTTAACGGATTTTGATGAAAATTTACAGTAATATAGTTTATACATCAGAATAACACAAATACTACTTTTTCCCCGGTACCACGCGGACGAAGCCGTGTTTAGAAGCTAATTAATAATATTTTCAGTCGTTTCATAAACAATCAGGAAGAAAGAATGCTAGGTCGAAACTTCCACGATTATTACATTATCTAGATAAGATAAGATAACGTTTATTCAGTAAATAAAACTCTGTATATGCAAGAAATCTCACAAGTTTAAGTCAGCATGTCTTATACTAACCTAGGTGATTTAAAATACACTAGAGGTAGATAAAAAAAATCGCTTTTTATCAAAACCTAAGAAGTGCCTTATTTCACATACAACTAATAAAAATATAATTAGCAAAATAGAAAGTGGTATCTAAATGTGTAGACCATTTAGCTGGCAGAACCAACAACCGCTGGGGAAGAAAGGTTCTCAAATGGCGATGCCGAACCTTATGACATGAAGAAATGTCATCTGATGGACCAAGTTGCGGGAAGCCGTTTGACGGAAGAAGTTTAAGATCGTTCGTCCAGACACTCCTAAGAGAAAGCCTATATCCAGCAGTGGATTTTGATATATGTACTTTTGGTGATAATCATCATCAAAAGCATGTCAAATTTGTTATTCAAAAACATATATTACAAGATAGAATAGAATGTAATAGAATATAATAGAAAATATTTATTTTGATTAGAACTATACTATACACACAATTTAGATAGTTATAGTTATGTTACAATTTAATGTATACAATTAAAAAGTACTGTCAAAAAAGGCATTCCAAACATCCAAATTGGTTCAGCCTTTACAACTTTTACCGGTAACAATCATCCATCCAAATCACCTTCGCATGGATACAATACAGGATTTATTCTAAGGATCCAAGTAATATGTGATTCAGATGGATTGACAATAATCTCGACCCAGTCTATCTCCAATCGAGAGACTGACACAAGACGAATGATGCCCATCCTAATCCCTGCTTATTCTATTGATGGCGAATCGCAAGAGGACATTTGTGTAGACTAGCATCGCTTTACAGCTTTACTCGGGTTTAACACGACTTCAAAAATAAAGAGCTTCTTAATTTGTAGGTTAAATATTTTTGTAGACGAGTGCATCGATTACTAGATGAAGCTGTGTGAAAAAGTAAAAAAAAAACTACAGGAGTGCTTATTTAAAATAAGCAAAACACACCCTCATGACTTATTCCCCTTGATGAACAACCTCAGATAGATACTCAGTGCATAGATCTTTGGGGATACTTAGTAGGGGTAGTTAGAGGTACGTCCAAATATTTCACACATGCCCGTACTGTCGGAATGAGTCAAAACTTAATTGGTGCCTTCACCGGTGTATTAAAATTCCCGTTTAATATTTATTTATGATCAAATTCACGATTTCTTTCGAAATAAAATAGTTAGCATTTGATGATTTTTAGACGAATGGAAATGTTACCTATCTTAATCGTTTTTAAAATCTTGAAAAGTTTTTCAAGATTTAAAAACGATTTGGATAGTTTGAATTTTTGTTGATAGTTTGGAATGTGGATCTGATGTATGATATACGCGGCACATATATTTTATTTTTCTCCTAAGGTGCAAAGTCCGCACCAATGCGGGCATTATTTGCTTAAATACTGGTACAAAATGCTACTGCCACATCTGATTGCCATCGCCAACGCGACGTCGCCCGCACAGTGGCCGCGTTAGTTTGACAACACCGGCACTTTAACACCTACACATGAACAGTAAGAAATCAACTTTAGATTTGCGTATTTTCACTAACTATTGATAATAACTATTGATTTGCCTTCTAATGTGAAGGTCGCGCAGCGAGTTATGTAAAGAACAATGCTCGGAGTATTAGTATGGGAAAAATCGGAACGAGAAAATCAAATTGAAGCAAATCGAAGTGGCAATGAGCAGACCATATAGCTCGCAGAATCAAAAGCTGGGGAAAAAGGTTCTTAAATAGCGACCATGAACCGGTCGAAGCAGACTCCCATCCAATGAACCTATGACTTCATTAAGGTTTCGAAAAGTCGTTAGATAGAGATGGACCAAGACAGTTTATCTTGGCACATTTTGGGGGAGGCCTTTGACTAGCAATGGACTTCTACAGCCTCCCGATGATAATTATTGTGAATTTTAAATCTATGATTCTAGTAGGTATGATTCTAATCTATAAAAGTAAATATTTTATGAATCAAATCAGAAAGCTAAATTAACTATGGTTCCCATAGCTTACTCTTCGATGACCTCTATAGCGCAGTCGGCATAGTGGGCGGAACAAAAAATGATGCAAAAATATTTGTCTCCGGTTTGAGTGTTTTCTATGTATAATTATATTTGTACAAAAAAATGTATATTATATCAGTCATGTAGTTCGCGCAACACAAGTTCTGCTTACTTTGGGGCTAGATGATGCTCATTGAAAAATGTCCAGCATTATTGATTTATTTCTTAATCAAAATTCGTCAATCTACAAACATTTTCAATAAAACTTTTCAGTAAATGAACAAAGACTGCTCGTGCGTGTAACAAGAAACGTAGAAGGTTTATTTCGCGTAATCACATAAGAATCTGTATTCATGAGTGATTACTGAGCGTATCTCTTCGGTATTAGTTTAGCGGCTGTCTCATAATCTGTTTGAGATTACCTTGAGACAAACAATGAATAAATAAATAATGCTGGTCATTTTTCATACGGCATCATTTAGCCCCAAACTAAGCAGAGCTTTTATTAAAATATAGTATATTCCCATACTAAACGCTCTGCTTAGTTTGGGGCTAGATGATGCTGTGTGAAAAAAGTCCAAGATTATTATTATTATTCTTGTAAGTCAGCCGGATTAAAAGTAGTCTATGTTTTAATTTTAAAATGTGACCTAAAATTTTTAAACCAGCGTGATTTGAATGCGACCTCGCACAATGGGTCGCCCGAGCCTCTATTGAATTCGAACCTTCGCCTGATTTCAGCGACACCGCTGTTCGTGTGACGCTGGTGACGAAAATCTTAGTCACTAAAATAGAAAATCATTGTCTATTTTCATTTAATTAAATTTTAGATATTTTAGACACGAACGCCGGCTGAATTTATTATTAAGCTAAGGTACACAAGTTACGATTGTATCACGTTTGCAGCCCGTATAAAATACGTCTCTTACAGTTCATATATACAGCATCACAGAAGAACAATACAGCATGCTTTTAGTCGTTTTTTTCTTACTTTTTATTTACGACTATCGTCCTATTTGAACATATAACTAGGTACCGTCAAAGTAAAAAAAAAAGAAAATTCACAGCGTAATATAAGCACAAAAGTTTTAACATTTTCTTGCAAAATTCGTTAAGTTTCTAAGTTTATGAAACAACGAACTTTAAGTTACCCACAGTCTAAGTATTCCCAAGAGTTATGTGCATAGCTACGAATCAACCACATGGCAGAGTAACTAGAAAACTATAAGGTGCATTTATTTAGGACGCAGGTACATTATACAAGATAAGACCGCCTTTTGTATCTATCTATACCAACTTGCCGAGAATTATTCGTATAATTTTTATATTGACAAAATTGACAACAATTTCTGCAAAGGCCTAATTCCTTATTTATATCTAAAACGCAAGCGAATTTATTGATTAACGTATTAAACGTATCAACGTATTTACTAACGTACTACGTATTTCTTTGGTATTTACTAACGTTACGTAACGTGTATTATACACGTTATATATTAAAAACTAACGTTATACAAATCGATTGCATGAAACCGCATTTTAATCGGATAAGCCGTTTTGGAGATAAGTGGTAACAAACAAACATACAAAAACCGAAACAGAATAAACAAGTAACCTCTTACAGCAAACGCATATACGGGCTCCTTATGATGCGAGTATTTTTTTTTCTATTTTAAACGCCAGCTTTTTGACCAAATATTGGTCTTTTTGGTACGTAAGAATTCTAAGTTACAGAAACTAATGTTTACAAAAAACTGAATGATTTAGCAAAACATAGAAAAAAATCGTCATAACAATATCTCGGTTTAAGAGAAATGAAAACCCAGTAACCGGTTTTCTGTGTAAATACAGCAGTTTGAAGTTAAGTAATAATAATTATTATTAATACAGGTGAAGCAAAAGAGGTATATCAGGATCGTAGTAAGTGGAAATCCGTAGTCTCTGCTTACCCCTCCGAGAAACAAGCGTGAGTTTATGTTTGTATGTTTGCAGTTTAGCACGATAAAAAAAAATATCATAATTACACCCCAGTTTTAGTGGAATCAAAATCCAAACACCTGCTTTCTATGTAATACCTATGAGATAACCGCACTCATATTCAGAATAGTTAGCACTTCAGAATTCAGCAGTTTGAACCATGTCTGAACTAGTTGCGTCCAACTACGGGCGTTTTGAGGGTTCCTGATGTGACTCTCAGACTGTGGAATGGACTTAGAAGCACTGTCGGTTCGCAACCCTTTGTTCTAATGTAAAGTTACTAACAAACGTACTATGACGGGTCGAGTAGTCTAGTTTGCTTCTCTCTTATCATAGTGGCGTTACTGGGAATTTCGCTGTGTTCATAGTGGCTTTACTGGGAGTTTCACTAGATTAAAGTTGTTTGGAAGAAATCGCTGTTAGTGATAAAAAACGGTTAAGTGGTTATTATAATAATAATAAAAAAATGCTGGCCATTTTTAGCCCCAAAGTAAGCAGAGCTTGTGTTATGGGAACTAGTTACATAACTGATATACTACTAATTTACTTTTTTTAAATACAAAAGTACATATTACCTCTATACATGGAAAACAACCAAACCCGAACAAATATTTGCAGATCATACAAACATTTGTCCCGCGGCGGGAATCGATCCCGTAACTTTCTGCGTCTCAGGCGGGCCTTCGCCCACTGCGCCGCAGAGGTCGTCAAAATTTTCGGACTAATAAATATTAGTCTGAGATATATACAAATGCCGGATTGCACAAGAAGACTCAATTAATATCTTCGTTTGCTTCGCTCATTCGTTCGCGATAATCAGAACCCTGTTGAAATGATATGGGGAAATATTTTGTGATTTAATACCTGCTATAACTTTGGGAAAACTTTTACCAGGAAAATATATATGAAGTCATAAAATTGATTTACTAAATTTTCCCCTCACACTTGAAGGGCCAATCATAAAATGAGATATTTTATTACATCAGAATTCGATTGCTAATCTCGTCTCTCGAATAATTTTCCTTCATTACCGTTCACGCTCGTTCACCTTTATAGCTTCGTAATTTTATCGCTTTCATAAGAGTTTTATGTTTAGCAATAGCTTAACTATCCAATGACGAAGTATTTTTTTTCTAAAGGGGCCTATTTTATCTTCAAAACAAAAGCTTTACTTATAAGTAAAGTGATTACGTATAAACCTTTATAAAGATTTATACGTAATCACTGCTTTATCTGATTCCGATATGTCATTTCGAATTCAACTGTAACCCAAACATTGTTTAACTAAACAACTGTTTGTTCCTTAGTACATACAAAACGTGACTTTAAAGTCATACAGATGGATATATGTTATACCAAAAGATAAGATGGCGACTGTCAAAAATGTGGCTTCATTGGTTTCATTGGAAAAAGGGAAAGGGAATAATAACATCTAATTTTGGAAGAGTGGAGCATTTGCCATAGGTTTATGTTCCTATCGCCTAAGCGGCGATAGGCTTGTAACCTGTCACGCATAAAGCTTCAACAGAACGCGGCGGGCGAGTACCGGCTGAGGCACAACAGGTGCGGGTTTGACTCTCGCTTCGGGACAATTGTTTGCATGTTCTGCAGAGTTCCGAGTTCTGGGTATTATATCATGGCACTCGTAGTTCATGATACCCACGATACAAGGGAATCCTAATCTGAGGTCAGGACTATATGTGTGACTGTTGGGTATTTTTCATGATCATCATTACAATCAACACTTCACCAAAGCTGGATATAGGCCTCCCTTAGTTTGTGCCATCTACCATGATCCTGCGTTAGCCTAAACCATTCCCGGTCCGTTGAGTATGTCGTCTGCCTATCTCGCTGCCGGACGTCTAACGTTATGGAACCACTCTTCGGCCACCATTCAGTCATCCTGCTCCATCTGTCATTACCACATTTGCCCCGCCCTAAGTCTGAGTATTCCATAATCCTAAAGACAATGATATTTTGTTATTTTAATAACAATTAAAAGTTACCTAAGAACCCTCAAAACTGACTCGTTTATGCAACTAACATACATCTTGATAGAAGCATACTCCAAACTAATATACATAGTAACCAAATTTCCCAAAAAATACAAATCCTTCCCAATCTACTTTTAACTCTTCGACCGCGACGTTCACTCAGGAGAATGAACTCTAAACAGATTTAAGTTTATCCAAGGAACTTGTGACCTTTGTATTATATTAAACTTTCAAGGTGGGTGGAGACAACTAGTTTTCCCAAGCTGAAAACTTGTTATGATTTTATATACTATGGTTCACTAAGTTTAAAATGAACCCCAGAAAACATAGGAAAGATGGGTAACCACAGAGTCTACTTGGTTCAGGATATTTTCTCTCAACTTAAAGTTATCTTCTTTAACTTGCCATACATGTCTCTACATTAATAAACTTCACTTGCATTGTTTCGGTAGGGATAGGTTTTGGTATCGTCGTAAATTTTGAGCGATTCCAAATGATCCCTACTATTTCACAATTACTTGCTATCATGATCATAAATTTAACATTCGTGAATTTTATTATCTTTTAAATTGAGTATATTCTGTTTTGTGTGCCAAAACTAAATAAATAAAATACTATTTCGACTTTGACTAATAAGCGACGCAGATTGTGATATAACGTGGTGCAGGGTCGTGATAAACGGCATAAATAAATAGTTTTGCAGCTGCGAGTGCAGTCTATTTACGTTGATAATTATCATGCAAGGGCAAAATCACACAAACAAATTGAAACAAAACAAATACGCTCACGAATACATTCCACATTATGGATTATGCACATACTCAGTGAGTAGACCTTTGAAGATCTTAAGTAGGGGGTAGACAGACGCAATTCCAAACATTACATTAATGTAAAACATGAGTGCTGAAGCACATGCCTGCGTTTTGTAAGTAGTTAACATTCCAAGTGGCATCCTTCAAATTCATCGAGTTTTTTTTATTAACTGAAGACAAACAACACTATACCTAAGTACACATGAATAGTCGTTTGTACTTAAATGTCACTTTAGTATATTTCAAAACCAGACCGGTCGATATGTCAGTCCATTAGGCACACTGAGATAATTCATATTATGCCTCTCAAAATATAGACAAGGCTAAATCTGCATGGCGAAATGCCACTGCAGATAAATCATGGCCACTCACTATTAATTCCAATCCGTAGAGCAAACATTACTGGACAAAAAGGTCGGCTACGTCATTATATAGCAGTCGAGCGACTAGACCTAGAAACCACAAAAAAAATACCTACCACATCCTTAAACTCTTAATTATGTGACATCCAGAGATAGTGGGTAAGTGTCAGTTTCTGGAATTGTCGAAAATTTAAAACCCACAGCGATGTAATTTTTTCTATATCACCAAGGTTTAAAAAAACATTAATGTAGACCCACCTATTGGTAAATTATTAACGTAGCCTATGGACGCCTGCAACAACAGAGACATCACTTGCACGTTACGACTCTTTAACAATTTCAAAACGCCGCTTTTAAAGAATCTCATACCGTAGTCACTTGGGAAAACCTCAGCATTCCATCATTCCATAACACGAGTGTTCGCGGGAGAAAGTTCCTTTGAAAGAGCACGGTGTGCAATCACCCAGGCTCTCTAGGGTATAAGGATGAACCTCATGCCAACGGCGAGTGGTGCGGTAGGCATCATATCAAGAAAATCCTCAGATAAAAACTGAATATACTAGAGGTAGAACACGTACCCTCCATCTAGGGTTTGAGTTTTGCAGTTTCCTGGTGCACTCTTAATTATCAGAACTTTTTTGAGCCTTAATAACGTCTGAACAAATATCAGTGCTAAATTCACAGAGGTAGTCGGATAAACTGCTCGTCGTTTGGTGGCAAATTGGCAGTGATTTATTGACGCATTTTTACCGATGACACAAGGAGCCCGTATGCGTTTGGAGGTTATTTGATTTGTCTCTTACCATTTGGACGTTTGAAGAAAACATTCATGAAAATGAAATAAAAACTGCTGAAAGTATCAACATAATTTTTATGACATTTTCAATCAACATACTGAGGGGTATCGTTCACAATAAAAGAGCGAAAAATTGGGTAGATCGATTCGTCTCCTACTAACGTCCCCCCACAAATACTTTCTCACGTGATCATGGAAAAAGCAACTATGGCTAAAATATCGGGTGACATTTAAACATGGTAAATATCCCGTTTTTAGTTACAATAATATAAAACAATATTCATCGACGTGCTTCGTATCGTTTGGTGTCTGCTATCATCTTCGCGATTTTGTTGACAAATAAGTAAAGTAAAGTTGCCAAGTTAGATTTGTTCGAGTTAGTATAAGGGTACTTTACTCTGGTCATTGTTCCTCCAAGCCAGTCACCTGCCTCCATTGTAGGATGCTTAAATCAACGTTATGCGACAGTTATTTCAGGCGCGAGAGACCGAATAGCCCTCCAGTGAATCCTGCAAATGAAATGTGGCATCTACAATGAGCTTCCGCTACTTCACTTCAGATTTTATAGCTCGATTATTTTCTTTTCGAATCTCACTGCGGTATTTTTACCTGTGGCGTAAATGCACCACGACCTCGATAGCGGGCGAGAGGGCAGGTTTGATTCCCGCTTTAGGATAAATGTTTTCATGTTCAACGGCTGTTTCACAAAGAACTAACTCCAGGTAGAGTCCTAGGAATTCACTTAAGCGAAGCTACTTTCTATTTTATAAAAAAATTCTAGAAAACGCAATGGACTTTCTATGAGACGGATAAAATTACTAAGCTAAGTAATATGAAGCAAGCTCTTAATGTTTATTAATTGTGTCTTTTAGCAGCGATCGCGATGTCAGAAACCCGTATTAAATTTAATTTAGAAAGAAAAGTGGTTACTATAACAAGAAGATATGCGTTTCCCGAACGGTGCCGGTGAACGGAGTTGGATTCGTCAGCTGACCTCTTTTTCAAAGTTGGACTAAACCAGTGGAAAACCGTTAAGGAATATGTAAGCAACAATACCAAATTATCTGGCAAATAGATGAAGTGACTATGACTAATGGGAAGCAATCACTATAGCTACCAATAACGGTAACCCACAGAATAGAATAGAATAATGTTCTATCTTCCAGAACTATGTACAAAAAGGTCTTAGACTAAATTAGAATTATGTTCAATAATAATCTACAATATTGAGACATAAAAATTTTAGGGCACCACGAAAATTTTGAAAAACATGCAATTTTTATTTTTTTAATAAAATTCGACGACCTCTGTGGCGCAGTGGACGAAGGCTCGCCTGAGACGTAGAAGGTTGCGGGTTCGAACCCCGCCGTCATCAATCATTGAACAGGCTTGGATGCGTCACACCTTCCTTTATTGATGAAGCTTTAGTGCTTTGAGCACCAAAATCTCAAGAATTTCGACCAGACGTGGTGCTTGTGGTTAGTTTGAATAACCCCCGTGTACTAAGCAAAGTGTCGCGAGTTTGAGTCCCACCCAGGTTTTAATTTTAGGGATATTTAAAAAATGATGCTTTACCTTAATACCACAAGCATGTGAAATGCCAAACTGACTGAAAACCAATACCTCAATTTTCATCCGTTTTTCAAAGAGGCCATAATTAAATGTTTCATACCTCTTTATAAATAGTTTATCCCGTTACCCTTCTGTTAAAAGTAAAACAAACTCTTTCAACGTTGACCGTTAATGGACCCCTTAGGGTGACCTTAATTTGGTCGATTTAAATTCGGTCGGTCCTGAAAAGGTTGGCATTAGTAGAGTGTTGGTTTAGCGCTATTACGTATATTTACGTGGTAAAGAAAGTACCGCTAACCGTCTTATCTAAACAAACGTCGAAATCCTTTTTCCTACTACAAAACAGTGTCCTAGACTATGTAAGGAATTCCTTATCTCGAATAGATATTACTCGATAAATGCATTTTTGACTCATCAAATTTGACCAAAGCAATACTTATTGTTACATAATTTCATTAATGTTTGACTGAAAGACAGTTCGGTACCCGATACCAAACAACGTTTTAGTTTAATATGACTTAAGTTGATATGAGTTGGTAAAAAATCCATAAAAAACAGATTATTTCTAAATAATTTCAAATGATTTATGAGCATTACTACTTGGCGGCAGAAATAGTATAATTTGGTGGTAGTACTTTCATGGACGAGCTCTTTAATTCCAATCCGAAGCTTTACTACACCTAAAATAATATCTTAAGTACATTATTTTCAAGACAACCCGGCACTTACTGTAGGTATCATTTATAACCTTGTCGTCTCTTGGGATGTGTTATTTTGCTTGTAAGCAATCAAGTAGTTACCGAACATCACATAATAATCCATAAACACGTTTTATTACTTGCGTAACTATTTGCCTTCTGAGAATTGGCTCAAGATTTCATATCGCTTTGATGTTACCGGTAACTACGCAATATTCATGGCTGAGATATTCTGCGATATTATTATGGTCCGTTTCCGCTAAGAATTACCTTGTATTTCATATTATTATGTGGATTATATGAGAGTAACAGTATTAAGGTAAAAATAAGGTTAATTACTGAATTCAAAACTTGATGGTGCTAATAAAAGTGACCGGATCTTGAAACGCGTTATCGATGTGTTTTGCTGTTTCCTTATTTTGTAATAAATAACTAGCTATTTATTCCATTTTCTCAGAACGAAAGTTCGGTAGCCCAACCTAAACAAGTACATTTGGACAATTTGCTAAAAGATGACCAGCTTGTTAGTCGTCTGGAGTTTAGGACTTTTTGATATTTTATACGAAAGGCTTTCAACATTTACAATTACCCATTTGTACACCCTATCAGATCATTATTTCTCCCTGATCGGACAGCAGAGATTAGCAATTCAACATTGCTTGCAGTCAAACAAAAAATGATATTTTGGGAACAGTAACGAAGAGTGAAGAGACTGGGTAACCTGGTCCTATTTTACATCACGTATAGAGGTGAATATTAGACTTATCCATAGCTTTTTGACAATTGGTTTTCAAACTGCTATGAAAGCTATGCAAATGGTAGGAATAATAAAAAGGCAGTATTTTCTCGGGCAGTATTTTATCCGACAGATTATTATCAGCACCTGGTGAAACAGGCCCTTCCTAAATCTCCCATCGCTTAGAGATTAAGCTTTTACGTACCTGACTGATTAAAGAATTACGCTAACATAATGCTTCCGGAAGTCGATTTAGGGAGTTTCGTGTTTTATCTTTTATCAGCTTAATTGGCTTTGGAAAGGTTTGGGACAAGAGTTACATACAGAACTGTCTCTTCAACAACGGCACGAAAACATCCTCGCTATTTATAAACAATAGATATCCACTTGGTAACTAAAACAGGCTATATCTGTCTTTACATTTCGTTTATCCATTAGTATCTAATGGGTGAATGTTTGTTCCTCTTTCACGCAAAAACTACTGAATGGATTTTGATGAAAATGTACAGTAATATAGCTAATACATCAGAATAACACATAGGCTATTTTTTATCCGGATACCATGCGGGCGAAGCCGTGGGTAGAAGCAAGTCTATTAATAAATCGAATCTGAAACGAATGCATATTATACTTAACCATATATATTATAATACCAATACTAGTAACTATTATACTAAACGCAATTTCTCATTAAAAATGTTACAGTAAAATATCTGAACATTGAGGAGCATAATTGCGCATTTACTCGAACTTACAGGTCTTAAAGTATGACAACAAAATAATGTACAACGCTTTTGTCGTCAAAAAGCCATAAAAATATAAATAATAATAATTATTTATTTGATTATTTGATTGCTACTAAGCGATACGAAAACCCATTGTACCTTTAGTATTATTAAGTTTTGTTTATTTTGCTACCTTGTGGTGTTATAATATAGTATTTACATTGATGAATTCATTCATTCAATAAACAATTATATAAGTGCGGCCGTGGCAAAGCGAGTGTATATATAGAACACTAGCTGTACCACGGCCGCCCTCAGCCCCAAGGATACCGCGTTGCATCGTTTGACCGCGCTATTTCTTTTACTCGGTTCCTAAGGGTCATAGCGTGATGTTAAATAGCCTAACCTTCATCAAGAAATGGGCTATCAAATGCAAAATTAAATCTAACTTATAATTCCAGAGATACTCAATACTCAATACATTTATTGCTTTCACATGGTAGGTGCATAGATGGTGTTTATAGGTAGGTATCTCACATGAACCCTGTCTAAGGGTATAGCAATAGATAGGTAGACTTTGAGTAAATAAAAAAACTAGTAGGTACAATAAAATAAAGTCAAGGTAGGCAAAGTATCAAGGTATCTAGCATTTGGAATAACATAATTAAGTAGGTTTAGTAATTTTTTCTTTTCTTATAATTTTCATTAGTCAAAATAGGTACTTACGTCACTTTTTATTTATTTTTAAGAAAGTTTAGAAGATTAGAGCGTTCAAACAAAAAACCAAACAAACTTTCAGCTTTATTATTAGTATACATAAAGATAAAGTTTCGATATTCTAATAAATAAACGGTATAAAGCAATTCGAACATCACTAAAAGTCTTGAGAAAATAATATAGTGGGTACGAAATCATTAACCTCACTTTTCTGTGACAGGTGCCAGTGGAAAGAATGAAACCGGTTACATCAAGGTGGATGAAACCGGTTTCATTCTTTTTCGACGCCGACTAACCGAAGTTGAATTAATGTTGGCTAAAAGAAAGTCCATGTTTGATTATCTTGCGTTAGATAGATCACAAACATCACCCGGGTTGAAAAAGGTTGTTTGTTTTAAACGCAGTATTTTTCATTTTTCAGCCTATTAGATGATGTTTCTTTAGAAACTAGCCTGTGCCCTCGGCTTTACCTGCATGGTACCCAAACAACAAGAAGATATAGCCTTTTTTTATTCTAAGTCACGAACTATATCTATTCCAAATCTCATTCTAATCGGATCTGCTGTATTGGAGATTTTTTCATTCTAAACATTCAAACTTTGGCATATGTATTATCAGTAAGATACATAAATAAGTATGAGTATCAGAGATATCATAAATTAGTATTAATGATACACTACCCTCACTGGTATTGTTTTAGATTGACAATTGTTCTTGACCTAGCGGTTCCCAAATTAATGATTGCGGTTTTTCGCTCATAAACAATTGACGAATACAATGAACCTTCTTGTATCTTGAAAACTTTAATTCGATTTAGGATTTATCTCCTACTAGCTTCTGCCCACGGCTTCACCCGCTGGGTACCGGTTAAAAAGTAGCCTATGTGTTATTCTGATGTCTAAGCTATATTACTGTAAAGTTTCATTAAAATCCGTACAGCAGTTTTTGCGTGAAAGAGGAACAAACATCATCACAAATTTTCACGCTTATAATATTAGTAGGATTAATAACTGTATACTGTTGATTTTAACTTTGCATAAAATATGCTAGCTGACCCGAAGCTAGCAAGTTTTCTATGTAGAATAAGGGATATTTATGGAAATTTATTTCGGTCACCCCTTGTAGAACTTTGAGTCCCAAAACCGGATGTAGAACAACAGAAACGGTCTCTATCGCGGGACCAGTCGATTCGGCAAACTTACTCGTACTTACACCTTAGAGATCTCTGACAAATTTAAGATACATAATTACTTATTATCCTTTCGAACTATGGCACTATACAATCGTGCAATTCTGTGGGTTGGGAAGGAAGTTAGCGTTCGGTCGGTAACGAGTAAAAACCTATAGTGAATGCAAAAATAAATAATACGAGACAATTAATAAAAAAAACATCTTGTTTATTTGACCTAAAAATAAAATAATGCACTACCATCCCACAATGCAAAATCTATTGTTATCAAATAAACTTTCATGCATAAAAACAAATTTCGTACATTGACTCCACAAATTTTAAATAATGTTATCTTTCCCTATAGTTTCCTACATTTATTGGTCGTAATTTTTGTAGGATAGGGAATCAAGCGGTACCAAATCAGGAGGCAGACCCGTAGATAAAACCATACTACCATGTTATTTAGATGTGCAAACTTTGAGCATAAAATGTTCAAAGTATCCACGCTAAAACTTGGTCTATGAATAACATATTGGCGTTTTTTTGCGTTGTTTGTGAACGTGGGTGGACTTCAATTGAAGTTATGTTTTTATAAGAACTTTTCAATCACTGTCCACTGACTGATTATTTCATCATCTAAAAAACCATGTACATATATGTCTACTGCTGGATATAGACCTCGCCCAAAGTGTGCTACGTATCTTCAAAAAACTGTTGCACAGTCACTATCTTATAAATTATATATGTGGGTATACCTATGTATGTTGGTATGTATGTATTGCATAAGTATATTTTCTTAATTATCCAATAAGTCGTCACTATATATGTATTTTATTGACTATGCACCACAGTTCATTAACGTTCGCATCAATTTCTGTCTATCCAAAAGTTATCTGGCAGAGGTCACTAGCGATAACACCTCCCATTGTGCTCCTGCGATAATGTGGTTTACAATAAAGTTTTATCCATCTTTTAATTTGGTATTTCAAGCACAACTAGTCAAAATAACAGTTCCTTACCGAAAATGTGATAAAATCATATTTACTGAATTTTATAGTGCACAAATGTCAGTCTTATAAATAAACACGTCTTATCAAAAAACGTCTTATCAAAAAATGTATCGTCATTGCACGAATAACTTTACGAATCGCATCTCATGATCAGTTCAAATACGAGTCAATTTATCCGTATTTTGACAGCAAAAACTGTGCAGAAATCTAGCAAGGCTTTCATTGGCTGACATAGGCTTTTCAAGTCATTTCGTCGAGCCAAATGAATGAAATGTTTAATAAAATATTTTCGGCCAAAGAACGGACATGTTTCAAATTAAAAGCTTTTCCGAGTCAGCCTTCACAGCGAAGTGAATGCAATTTACATTGTGATGCTAAAGGTACCTTCTAAAATCTAAGTAGTTTTCGTTTCAATTGCTTTGCACACACAATTATGTTTGCTTGTATGAACAGTCTATACCAGTGAACATTACAGGTATGAACGGTCGAAGAAAATCAGTCGTGGCGCAAGGCTGTTTGTCGAGACAAAGTCTAAAGGTTGATTTCATTATTGAAATCATAAAGGTCAATTATTGAACTTTGTGATTTCAATACATCTTATGAACAAGAAACCTATTTTTTTATTTAATTTACCCCGTAACATTGGGATTGACGTCCCTACATTAGGAAGGAAACTGCTGACGGGACAAAATTAACATACAATAATTTTTTTTTGCTTCAAGGGGTGTGGGTTGGTTTCTCGCTCCGGGACAAATGTTTTCATGTTCTGCAGATATATTTTACGGGTCAGGGTATTGTGGTACCACGGTACTCATTGTTCCTGATTTCCACAACGTACCCCACTGTCGGGTCCGAACTATGTAAGTTACATAGTTCGGACCCGACTGTTTATTATTTATTGTCTTTGTTGTAGTGACTCCAAACATCTGTTTTTAACAGCTGATCCATTCGCAGCAGCACTTGTAATCATGACCAATCGTAAAACTTAACGATAGCAGATCCAACAGGGCTTTCGGTAATTTGAGCTGGATGAACATTATTTATTCACGGGTGGCTGATTTTATAGGAAGAAACAAATTTTTTGGTCACCCTGTTTGATTATTTTGAGGCACAGCAGCGTCGAAGAGTTGTGAAAGGAAAAGGATAGACATCGATCGATATCGTTTAAAGTTGATCGCTTTTGATGACGACTATGAGACGAGAAACATGCTCGCAAAATGTTTGTGCTTCGTAGAATATAAGTAAGTAGATACATGATGTTTGATGACAGAAATGTGATTATGTAATCCGATATTCTAGTAATCTATCGCGGCACATAAATGCGTTCCTTATGTAATTCACTTCGACTGACTAATAGACAAATTGAAATATAGTGGTTAGAACTTACGGTATTATACGAGTATTTACGGAATTCTCCACTGCCATGTCATAGAAGCAGTGTTCGTAGTTTTTATGCCTACGAACGGAGACCTCGATTACTAGAATAATATGGTTTAAAGATTCACAAATTGATTTTTTACATATAGAAACCCTATTTCACACAATTTTACCTCCAACGAACGTCCAAACAAATGAATGAAATCAACTGTTAACAAAAGTAAAGCCTTTTCCCATTAGGCGAAAGTATACCCTAGTAATTGAGTTTGAATTGCTTTAAAGATTTACTCCCACTATGTTTGTATACTGGCCTATACAGAGAACATTAATGTTTTTTCGTTTTAATTGAATTTTAATTGAAAAAGGGTTGGTGCGCGCTTTCGCTCGAATGCTTTTATTTGGTCGCTTTTGAAGTAGAATATTTTACGATGGAGGTTTTAAGATTTGAAGTATTTTAAAAATATTGAGGATCAACAACGCTACCCAACGCAGAAATACTATAGTTTTTTTTCTAGAAACATTTTTACATTGTCAACTGTTTTGGAAGATGGAATAAAAATACTGATACTCTTAAAAATATAATCTAATCATGGTATGTTTTATAAAACATCAGAGTAAAATAAACTCGAAGTAAACAAATTATATGTCAGAACTTCAGATCAAAACATGTTTACTTTGTTCGAACATTCTTTAGAAATCTTTAGGGTAATTTCCAATTAGGCCCTTTTTCACAACTTTTGCAAATTACAAATTTCGGGACAATAGGAATGTCATGAAAAAAATTCGACTATTGTAAAATATTTCTTAAGTAAAATATTTTGGCATGTTGTCCCCTAAGCTTAAATTTTGGTGCATTTATGTGACTGTCTGTCTGACTAGTAACTTTATTGAGATGAAACCAAGAAACGTACGCTCCGACTAACTTAAATCTAAGTAATAAAGGTTGGTGTTGCATAATTATTAGTTGAAACATTTCTATGGCTCAAGATGAGCTTGAAAGAATCTATTTCTTTGTCCATCAAACTTGACATGAATGATCAGGCACGAGCATAGGTAAGCAAATAAACTTAGTCTTTCATCATCCCTAATTCAGCTTTAACATGGTCTCTTTGTGCGTGGAAAAGTCATTACTGCACGACGGGATTTAAATCCAATAACCTTTCAAATGTTGGGGACTCTAGCTACTTAACCACTGTGCTATAGTGCTCTAGTTTAGTTTGGTTAGCACCAAACAATATGAAACTCATTCATCGATCAATTTTAATCGCTTGTATGACATGACTATGAGAGTTTACAAGCTTGCCTCACCTTAGAAATGAGCCAGATTTATTACGAAGGCAAAGTTACTCGTAATATTTGAACAATTTACATGTGTAATACCGAATTTCTTGAAGTTACCACAGCGTCTTTTCCCTCGTCCTTAGTTATTTATTCGTGAAATTGGCTGTTTTGGGTAAAAGTTTTCGCCATGACTTCGAACGATAAATTGTATAAATTTATTATGTGTATTTCGAATACTTTAAAAATTTTGATTGTGTAGATATCTTTACATAATGTGCCACCAAGGTCGTCAGTAATCTAGAAATAGTGATCGTGAAAAGGTATATGGCAGGGCCCTGTTTTTTGTCTCGTCTTAGTTCTTTGAGCACTACCGTCCCCCAGATATCCAGAAGAAGACATTGCTTTGTACACCTGTACAAAGCATTGTAGACTGTTTTATCTACCCCTTACCTGTTAACGTTTCCGAAACAAAACTGAACGTATAAATCTCAAACACGATTTTTAGACGTCTTTATTCAAATGAAGCCATGTACACGGACATTATTGAATTTGATCATAAATAAAATCTGTATATTAAGGCTCGAGTTCACTAATAAAATAAACGGACAGTCAAGTCTAGCCATTGATTATGATGACAGATTCCTATGAAAATATGTGTCTAAAAGCTTTGATTAGGACCTAATCACCAATTATTGTGTTGGTAACTGGGTACTTAAAAGAACAAGACGTAGTCCATATAGATTAATTAACTGAGAGATCAATGAAAGCCTAAAATACGAGTAAGTACTTATACAGTAACGTAAGTAAGTAAAGTACGAGTAAAATCACAGGGAATCCTATTGAGGTCGGGGCCCTTACCATTAAGTCATATAGCGATTCCATTCAGGCATAGATGTCAAATTCTGCTTTGCAGTTGAGGGCGCTATGGCATTGTCATATAATCATAAACCGCAAATTAAGATTTGAAATCTTTGCCTGAATTGAATCGCTATAAGACTTGATGGTTAGACCCCAGGACTACGTACGTGTCTGTTGGGTGTCTATATATTTATTTATGTTAACCTTAGAGACTTGGAATGTAAAAATAGGTTCAATTTGTTGTATAGGCGTGCACTAAGAAAATATTTTCCAGAATTCCACTCCTAGCGGGAGTAAGGGTGCAAGTTTGTATGCAGGGGGTTTCGCTAATCTTGGATATAACTCCAAAATTAGTACACTCTGTACAGTACCCAGTGTCCTCGATCAACATATGACGCTTTCTTTAGTCACCACTAAAATGTCAAATGATTAATTTTTATTTACTAAATACTTTAAAAATTAAAAGAGTCCTTCAGATCTGCCAACGCTCAGGTGCCGCAATCCCTCACGTGTCGCAGATGTGAAAAGGCCACGGTAACCGCTTTCTGTCATGCGGGCCGGATGTTTGTTTACCTCGCCATCAAATAAAAGTACCAGTAATGTTTAGTAATTTTAATTGACATTTAGGATTGTCTAATATCCCAAAGAGCACTGACGAACCTACAACGGAATTTTTAGCAATTTTATAAAATCATAATTAATAATAATATATTATTATATATTTTACGTCCACCGTAAAATATACCTTTATTAAAAATAATACTTAAACAGATAATCATACAAGTGATTCATTTACCGTTACCGTTTAGTTTAAAAAGAGCAGGGCAATAATGGGCCCCGTAGCTGATTCACTTCTATGTATGTTCTACGATTTGTATAGTTCAGGAACTTTTGTTCTTATTTTCAAAAACTTTGACAGTTTAGTGACCAAAATTATTGTAACCATAGATTTATTATAAATTAGCATTGTAACGGATTCACCATGAAATCAAAATTATACCTTAATCTGTACATGCAAAAAAAACGATACTTATGAATAACATAGTTCCCCAGGTATTTTTTTTAAACTTACAAACTATACAAAAAGTTTGCATTATAAATTTAAAAAAACTAAAACACACAAAACTTTCTTAAATAAATACACAATTAATTGCACAAAAAAAAACAATTAACAAACAACCTTTTACCCCAAACATACTCCTCAATCTTATCCCGCAACGCAAGGTATTAGGTATTGGTTAGATAAATACGTATTTTATCGTGAATGGTAGGTATTGTTCTGAACAATGCTTATTCAAATTAATTTACATTGTCTGTGATAAATGAGTGCGCAAAGCCAAGAAGTTGATTAATGTAGCTGATCAATTAATTAATAATAGTTAGTATTTAAAAATTTTTGATCAAAATAAAATGCAAAAGTTATAAACCAAACAAAACACGCGACTGTATTCCCCATTGCTTGACTTCTCGAGTAGATCTTTGAAGATACCAGTAAGGGGTAGACAGAGGCACACCTTAACATTACATTTGGCACATGCCCGCGTTTCGCAAGTAGCTAGCATCCTACGTGACCATCGAACCATTGAACACTAGACGATGGCACATGCCTTCAAATTCTTGGTTTTACTCACGGTGTTTTCGTTCACCGTTTTGAGCACGTGTTAATACGAAAATAAATATTTCGAGGGCACGGTTCGAAGCCACACTCCAAATCAGAAGTTAAGGTTCCATCTACTGGGTCAGGGTAGGTTTTTTTTTACATCCAGACCATTTAAGTTGCCGTCGCCTATTGACATCTATACGACTCAATAGAAAGTCAAAAACTTGATATGATCTGAAAATTTCCACATCTGCAGTCCATGATTTCCAAAGTAATTTAGCCATGTTCATTCCTAAACCGAAATAGGCTAGTCCCCAAGTGCTTTGGACAGAAACATTTTCGTAGAGCCAGTATGATCTGCATTTGCATCCGCCGGCGGTATGTTAATTGGAGACTGGGACAGCATGTTGTGTCTATTGACTAGCCTGCCATTTAAACCAGAGACATTTCGAATCCCGTAGCAAATTCACAACAAAGCGTCTACCCTCTAACTCTCTATTCCCTCTACCTTTATTTGACGACCTCTGTGGCACAGTGGGCGTACTGCCTGAGACGCAGAAGGTTGCGGGCTGTGGGAAAAATGTTAGTGTGATCTGCAAATATTTTTCTCGGGTCTGGGTATTTTCTATGTATCATATGTATGTATTTACAAAATAAATAAATAAGTAGTATATCAGTCATGTAGTTCCCATAGCACAAGCTCTGCTTACTGGGGGGCTAGATGATGCTGTGTGAAAATGTTCAGCATTATTTATTTATTTATTATTGACAACCCATGCCGTACGTTAGAGCCGTGTTAGTCTAGTGTGATGTACCCCGACTTCCGATCTGGCAGTCATAGGTTCAAACCAAAGCCTGGTTGCACCAATGAATTGTTAAATATGTGTGCTTAACACGTGCTCAAAACGGTGAAGGAAAAATTGTGAGGAAATTGGCATGCCTTAGAACCTAAAATTTGAAGGCATATTAAATTTGGATAAGAATTTGTAAATTTCCTACACTAGCCAAGCCAGCGATACCTCGCGTCTATGATACAAGTCTCTACTTAGAGTGACGAGCTCAAAACATTGCTTGGTCACATGTCTTTTAACATGCAACTGTTAAAAGACATGTGACCTTTCTTCACACCTGAGTCGTAATAATTTTGGCTAAACTATTCAGCCTTTAGATATTTTTTTGCATAGAAAGTAGTGGTAAAGTTGAAATTAAACTAAATTATATACGTCATGCATTTATTTTGTAAGAAACATGCTTTATTTAAAACGTTTAGTGTTTTTTTTTCATGCCTTTAACAACTGGTATTTCTAATTGACTGTATTCCATTTAAAAATTATAGATATTTATGACTTTTTTTTAAAGCTAAATTAATTAAAAGAAACAACACCCCTGTCATTAGTCACCACCATCCCTGCATACGACTGGTTAAATGTCACCGATCTATTGGGTCTTCTCCATTGCGTCTTTCCATTCTATCGTCACTCGGGAACCTTCAGGTGGGCTACCTTTGATAATCGATTCTAGTCGCAATTCGGGATTAGGATCGAATTCGTGCATTTTGGTACAATTACATACAATACTAGCGCACGATTGAAATTAGTATTTGCTGAAATTTTATGAAACTAAATGAAAACGACTTTGCTATTTATTCGCTATTTTGACGTTCACATAAAAAATATATATTTGAATTTGATTAAAATTAAACTGAGATTGTATCACTGGGTGGCCACCCAGATTATCGGTTCCAACCTAATATAGTTGGAGGTTCAAATGATTCTCATTGTTTTGGTCTAAAATGAATACTTTCACATCTATCTAGCACCTTCCATTTCCAGTTTATTAAAAACTTCGATTTATAGATCCCGCTGAAAATCCGGGTAATTCATCTTCTAGATAGGACGAGTGAATACCGACACCGACATTCACTTACCGAAGAGTGAATAGGAAATAGTGAAAGGAGCAGGTTAGAGTTCGCGATGTGATTGAAAGGCCATTACGATCTGAATACACCTCTCCAACCCTTTTCTGGTCTAGTGCTGTACCTACTTACTTAGCGGATTGAGGTTTTACTACGTTTGGGTTGATAATTATAGGATTTTTTTCGTTGGATATTCAATGCTTTGATGTGTATTAAGTACTAGCCTCTGTCCACGGCTTCGCTCGCGTGGTACCCGAATAAAAAATAGCCTTTGTATTATTCTGATGTATAAGCTATATTACTGTAAAGTTTCATCAAAATCCGTTCAGTAGTTTTTGCGTGAAAGAGTAACAAACATCCATCCTCGCAAACTTTCGCGATCATAATAGTAGTAGGATTTACAAGGGAAACACCTGTAAAATACCTATAATAATTGATATAGATCAATTTACATAGAAAAAGTGTCTTGCATGCTTTATTGCAAGAACATGCACGTGATTATTGATGGCAATAATGTTCAGACAATTCTTGTACTCATGTGTTTACATTTATGAAAAAGCAAAACCTCACGATTTCTTATACTCCTTCACTATTCTTCATGCGGGTATCAAACACAATGCTTACATGAGGCATTTTTTTATATCCTTTCGATACACGACGAGAAACTCTCTTCATGTAAATGGACCCTTATATTTCATGTTTCTGCCGCACCCTTTAGGAATTCAATACGCTAATGAACAAAGAAATACTCACTGTGACAGAAGACTCTTCAAGAAAACAACTTTAACACCATAATTGGCATCAAGACAAGAACATAATTGAATTCCAAACAACTGGCATCCCCAGGGGGCTTAGAAATCACAAAGAAATAAATCAAGTGAAGTTACGTGGACTATAACAAATTATATAAAGTGAAAAACAATGGACGTCGTGCCTATTCCCTGTAGATACGTTGATTTATATAAAAGTTTGTTTACCTCTCTACGAGCGTTATAAATACCCTCTTTAAGCTGGCGATCAACCGCAACTCATGCAAAGGCTATGAACGAGGTTGAGCTTTGTTTCAAAATAAATAGAAACCGCTGATAAGTGTAAGTAGAACCTAAGATACATTGTTACGTGAATAATTATGTACTTGTACTTGAAAACACAGCAACACATGTAAAAATATTATATTCATGGCAATGTAAAATAGACTGTTTTAAAAAAGCTATAATAATCATTAAAATTCCAGGAATTCCATGTTCTATCCTTAAGTGCCCCAGCTATAGACATTTCCGTTCACCTGTGATTTCCCTTGCCACTCCTTAGGTTTCCACTTAGCAAAGTTGCAACTCACCCCCCTCGTATTAATAAGTCAAGTACTTACTAGCAGTTCATTCACCAGTGTGTAGGTTTTTAGATGGAAAGTAGAATATCTTAAGGTGTGGCTGAAAGGAGAATTTCCACTGAACATAGGGAGGTATTTTGAATGTTCTGTTCGTTTTTTCGTATTGATTGCGCTAAAACTAATCCTATGCCTTCGAACCACGTCATCATCATCAGACTGTAGAAATTAACTTCTGGGCATAGGCCTCCTCCATCGAGTGCAATAACGAGCACTGCAGGCGTGAAGCCAGCTGCGATAAAAGAGGTACGGCTTCGAATCCCGCAGCGAGACAAATTTTAGCATTTTCTGCATATATTTATTCCAGGTCTGGGTATTGTTGTACCAGAGTGCTCGTAGTTCCTGGTACCGACGACACAAGGAATACTAATATGGTATGAAGGTCAGAATATGCAAAAAAAATAGAACTATTAGTTTCTTCAGTTTGTATAGGTTAGGTTTTCCCCATCGAGTAATGCAACGACCAGTTTTGACCAACAACCTTCCACCGGCTTCCCACAACCTTTAAATGTCATCGGACCATTGGGTGATAGCTTCCTTCACTGGGATCACCCAGTGAAGGAAGCCACCACCGCCCAGATGATACAGTGAAGGCAAGCCTGCCAGGCTTGCCTTCACTGTGTCATCTGGGCCGCAAACTTTGACTACCACTTGACAACCTTTTTCTTTAATCGCCACTGGTGCCACTACCATCGCGTCAGTTTGATTGAGGCTTAGAATTGCGTCACTGAGACAATTCAAACAGTCCTCTTAATCCAGATAATGAATCCGGATGAATCGACAGATTACTTTTCTCAATCAGTCACGTAATAAATAATTGATGATGAAACGGTAGTTGAATACAGATGGATCATTAGCATTCTCTTTGAAAGTGAAAATAGCCAATTGAAGTTCATTAAGAAACGTAAATGAAATGAACCTCGAGCGTATCATTATAAAATTGATTAAGAGCTTCAACTTTAAAGGGAAATAATACAAAATCACAATTTACTGACGACACTAGATTTATCGAAGTTTACAGCAGAAGCAGGTTTTGTTTAAAGGTTACTCATTTGTATAGTAAAGCGTTTAATTAGAGCTCCGTGGAAGTCATATCTCGCGAAGAACCGATAACCGCTGGGGTAAACGTGTTCTTGAGTGGAGACCGCGACTCGGCAAACGTAGTGTAGGACGCCCTCCGGCCAGGTGGGATGACGATCTGCGAAAGACTGCAGGCAGATGCTGGATGCGGCAAGCTGAAGACAGGGCGCTATAGCGCTCATTAGGGGAGGCCTATGTCCAGCAGTGGCCTAATATAGGCTGATGATAATGATGATGATGATGATGAAGTCCCTCTATACCCTGGCGTTTACTCACACAGACGAATATCTCCGGGTCTTTTGACAAAGCTTTGAGTTATAATCTTCTAGTGGTGATGAGATGGTCCTCTGGTTTTTGTAGTGTTGACTTTTTCATTGGTGTCCTAAGTGACTGCGGTGATTCGGTGGTCAGTTTTGAAATTCATTAGTTTGCAACTTCCCGGCTCGTCTAGTCATGTACTAAGTATAATATTGGTACTATCTACTACATTATTAAGTTTTAATGTAGAATGCCTACACAAAATCTGACGAAACGTGTTTCGAGGTGGCATTGGTATCTAGTTCTCACCTGACTCTACGGCGTAGCGTGTTGCTACGCTATTTCGTAGACATCGCTACGCCTAGCTTCGATCTGTGAATCGACAAAAATAATTCAGCTAATATAAGACAAAAATACTAAAACACAAACTTATTTACCCCACCCTAGGATTCTTTATGTCGCGGGTATCATGAACTACAAGTGCCATGATACCAAAACACTTAGACCTGGAACAAATATCTGCAGAACTTGCAAACATTTGTCCCGCAGAATCGAACCCATTAACCATTGACATCGACGTCGTCAATCCTATCCTATCCTACTAGTAGTATTATAAACGCGAAATTTTGTGAAGATTAATATTTGTTACTCTTTCACGCAAAAACTACTGAACGGATTTTGATGAAACTATATAGTAATATAGCTTATACATCAGAATAATACATAGGATACTTTATATTCGGGTACCACGCGGGCAAAGCCTAGTATTAGATAATATCTTCCCACTCTTACAACTTAGTTCGCATAAAACAAGCTCTGCTTACTTTGGGGCTAGATGACACTGTGTGAAAAATGTCCAGCATTATTATTATTAACTAAAGAAACGACTGCTAATTCTCTGGTTTTTTGTTGGTCATTTTAGGTAAGACCCAAATAATACCCTTAAAACAGTCACAGACAATTGCTCTGTACAATATAAAATATTGTTCCAATTATCGTTTCAGTAACATGAATACATCACATCAGAATGACGCAAAATTGTTCCAACACTCCGTATAATTCAAGGCTAATTAAGTCTTGAGAGGCTGTTACAGAGACCAAGTAAGTGGAAGGTGGTAATTACGCTCCATGCGCAATGTTTCATTAAAATTTCACCTTCGTGACAGCCCCTGAAGTTAATAGCTAGGTCACTCAAATAATGTATGGGATTATCGCATAGTCAATGCTAGACTAGTACTACTTTCCGTTGACTTTGATGCCTTTTCATGGACAACTAGTAATTTTGTCTGCTTTTTTTCTTCGCATTGCACTATTCTTTTACAACCTCATTGAATCCTCTCTATACAAATGTTGTCTGTAAAAGCTCGTAAGAAATTAGACCGTCCGCCCGTGGTACTTTACCTTAAATAAGTTTTTGTTTAGTATGTCTCAATCTGTCATTTGGGAACATACTAAAAATAAACTTTATTGTAAGTTCTAACATTTATTTAAAACATGGTAACAGCTCTGAGTTGCATAACACGTCCTTTACTTAAGCAAACTACCTATAATCTGGAAATGCATGCAATAAATTGCACACTCAAATCGCATGCGTCAGAACCCATGCAATTTTTTGTATAGGTAAAGATAAGTGTGCGTCTTATCTGCACACCATCTTTACCTATACAAAACTTTACTGTGGTGCAAACTTATCAAGGAGGTTTACTAAAGATATAAAGAAAAGCAAGAACAATAAATTGAAACAATTAAACTTTAACATGAAATAATTGAAAGCACTGCATAGCGAACGGCACGCAAAATCAGCAGTGTACCTTTAATCGGGAACAGTTGAAAATCGACCAAGTGTCGTAGCTGCGATATCTGCAGCTAGATTAGTAGGCGAGGCTGTTAAACAGCGTGGCTGAGTTATCAACCTTTTAACTTTCCTACAGACACACATACCTTCTAGTTATAACACCATTCAAAATTATTGTACCTACGCCAGGTATATTCTAGATCTGTGAGACTGAATTAACTTGCAACGAAGCGGAATCCAAGATCTTTGCTATGCAATACGCATAGTTTAAATCATGACTATACCACGTACTTTACTTTTCTCTAGCTGATGTTGACCGTTTAGAATAATACCATATCATGGTAATGTGAATGCTCTAAAGTAGTCCAGCTGTTATACTTGATCTGTGGCTTCAACGTCTACTAACGACTCATTAGTTAGAGCAACTCTTTGAAGCAGACTAATTGTATTTAGACGAAAGTAATTGTAATTAACAGTGGCTTGAATATATTGAAATGTTCGTGTACTCGTATTTTGAGTGGAATAATCACATTTAATACGACGTCAGAGTATTAAATGTGACCTAAAAAGTTATCTTTTATTTCTACAGATACTGCAAAAGTAAGTCAAAAATACCTTAAGTCAAAAGTCTACAATCAGTGCGTGTGACTAGTTAATAAAATAAATTTAAATAATGCTGGATATTTTTCACACATCATCATCTTGCCTCAAAGAAAGCAAAGCTTGTGTTATGGGAACTACATGAGTGATATACTATTTATATACATTTGTTTTGTAAATACATACATATTATATATAGAAAACACCCAGACCCGAGACAACCCAAATATTTGTAATAAAATCCGAAACTATAAATCCGTAGAAGAACTAAAGCCACCGAAATAGCTTTTACAATTAGCAAGTTGAGATCGGTAGGTCATATAACTCGTAGAACTGACAATCGCTGGGAACAAAAGATTCTCGAATAGCGATGACAGTGTAAGATGGCCCCTCACCCGATGTGCCAATAACATCTCAAACCGAGAAGTTGGTGTGATCGTTCTCTTTGGGGGTGGTCTACGTCTAGCAGTTGACTTTTACGGGCTGTTGATAATGATGATATTTAAATAACTTTTTTTCTGATAAATAAGTTACAGGAAAGAATTAAAGCAATCTCAAATTCCTCTCCATCCAAAGGTTGTCTGGAAGAGATCGCTTCTAAGCGATAAGACCTCCCATTGTACTTTCTCTAGTATACGATTTTGTTATTATGTTTTTTGCTTAAGGTGTACAATAAAGTATTTTCATTCATTCATTCAATTGTAATTTACTTAATAATAATAATAATAAGCCTTTTATTCATCCTCCGAATTATACAATCTTAACATTACTCGTATATATATATATATATATATATATATATATATTTAAATTACCAATTTGATTTTTAAACTAATTCAATTATTATATCACATGTTTATCACACATTAGATTCATTTTAAATTATTAATTTCTTATAAATAATAGCATTTTAAATTATAATTATTTTTTATAAAAAACATTTTTTTTTTCATTTTTTAAATTCAGGGCCTCTTTGAGTAAAGGCCTCCTCCAGATTTTGCCATATCTGTCTATTGGTAGCTATTGTAGTCCAGTCATTCCCAGTTATTTCTTTAATTTCGTCTTCCCATCTTTCCAGTGGTCTACCTCTTTTTCGTTTACCGGCTGGGCCGCGCCAAGTTGTTATTATTCTTGTCCATTTCCTATCGCTCATTCTTGCTACATGGCCTGCCCATTTCCATTTCAGTCTTCGACAGTGATGTAGAGCATCAATAACCTTAGTCTTTTTTCTAATGTTTATGTTTTGTTTGTTTGTTTATTCTTTTAATGTTAAGAATGCTTCTTTCCATTGCTCTTTGAGTTGTTTGGATTTTATTAGTCGTGAATTTGTTGAAGATCCAGGATCTGTAATTTACTTACTAGCATTAAATACATTACGACTTTAAAACAATACCAGCTTTCCGCCCGCGATTTCGGCCGTTTAACGTTAGTGACAGACAAAAGTGTTTTGTAGTGTGTGTATGTTACACACAACAGTGTTTTAGTAAAAAAAATCTTCACAGCCATGATATTTATACAAGTTAAATAGGTAGATTAAAGATAAAAATGCCTAGGAGTAAATATAATTCATAAAAGTTATAAACACAACACAACGTGGCGAAACAGGATGACATATCGTGAAAAACTACCAAACTACAAAAAAATCGCACAAAATGCCGCCATGTTATTCACATAATTCCCCCGGGGATGACAATTTCATCTTCCGCTCCACTGAAACTATGAGCAAAAAAACATTGTTTTTAGTCCGAAATCTGTGACACCAAAAGTCGAAAAAGCTTGATCATTATTTAAAAATTCAACCTTTCTCCTCGCTTTAACCCGAAAAGTCTCTCGGAATTTAATAACGTCCTTTTAGCGTAAACTGAAATTTAAACGTTAATTTCTGCGCCCTCATCTGACAGAAAGATGCCTAATTGCCCTTTTCCAACAAATTAACAACCGCGTCAGGAAGATTTAACTGCAAAAATTATAATGTCACCGTTAAATGCTTCTTACCTTCGCTGTTTATACTTACTTTGAGCAGGAAAAAACAATGTTTTTGGTCAAATACGTTTTAAAATATTTCTTATCACTATATTTTTTATCTCTATAAAATCTCTTATGCCAAAATCCGCGCTGCCGCGATACACGTAAGACTTAGTGTGGAAAATATTTGTACCTACTTGCACCGGCAGGACACAAAAAAATTGAGGGTTTCGAAAATTTTCAATAACTCGAAAACCGTGAGAATTTACTGGGTGCATTTTTTTTTGTTTTCTAAAGCCTTGTGATTTTTCCCACCCGTGGTTGATGGCTTGACTAGATACTCTTTACGCCACACTCTGTATATGTATATCTAATGATTACATAGCTAATAATAATAAAAAGTGCGAGCCTAGTGAATGCGAGTAACCAACACAAACCTACCTTGGTTTATGTGGTTACAAGATTATAGAATACTAGCTTCTGCCTACGGCTTCATCCGCATGGTTTTCACCCGAATAAAAAGTAGCCTTTGTGTTATTCTGCTGTATAAGCTATATTACTGTAAAGTTTCATCAAAATCCGTTCAGTTATTTTAGAAAGAGTAACAAACATCCATCCTCACAAATTTTCGCGTTTATAATAGGAATAGGATATATGAACCTTTCTATATGAGTCTATCTATCTGTATGAAAACCAGGCAGAAAATATGCATAGGTTTAAAAAGGTCCAAATAAGGAGTAGTATCTAATAAAAACAAACATAGGTACTGAAATAATAAATCTCATGGTGTTTCATAAATATAACCATAAAGTTAAAATGCTTGATTTTTTCGTGATCATCATCGTCATAAGCATGTAAAAGTCCACTACTGGACATAGACCTTTCGCAAAAAGTGCTTTGATGAACGATCTTGGAACATGCACTGACTTCCCGCATCATTTACGATACAATCGGTCTATGGGTACCCTTCCCACACTGCCTTTATTGTTTAACTTATGAAAAATATACAAATTGAAAAACTTTATTGAATTTTTTATAATAATTAATATTCTCCTCGACAAATTTCCTTGAATTAGTAAAACCATTCAACTGTCATCTCCAGGTAACAATCTACCTTATTCATTCCTCAATGTCGCTTCGCTTCTACATTTTGCTCTGTTTGCTTAAGATGACATTTGAACACAGTTTTTAGGAATTCAAAATGATGTTTATGATGACAGAGCGTACAATTACACATTACGGAAGTACTTAATTATAAGGAATGCTAATAACCCCTTCAAAGCATTTGACGATGCGGAATTCCTGAAACGATAAAGTTTCAGTAAAGACACAGTTGTGCATATTTTGCTTTCATACCATAAAACTCAAATTATTCTCATTTGAGTTTTATGAGGATCCTCGAAAAGTTCAACTAAGGATACCAAAAACATTACGATGTTTTTGGAAGGAGACCTGAAGGCGCCCTTAATTGAGTTGGAGTGGAGGTCTTAAAATAAGAAGACTAGAATCTCTTTATTTAAGGGTTAAAAATTATATTAATTCATGACAAAAAAAGTTACATTATTTGTGCCGCGTCGAGTTCCCTTCCTGCAGAAACTTTTGTCCCGAAACTGTTAATTTGCTCCACACATTTTTCAGCTTTTGTTTCCTTTCTCGCTAATTTACTTTCCACAACTCTCTTAGTTTCAAAAAAGGGAAATAGTCGAATTTGGGGGACATTAGAGTCCCTCGCACCATTAATTCAGGGCAGGAGCTAACTTAGTTTCGCACAAATTACATCAGTCTTAGCTTAGTAATGCAGAAATGTTGGCAGAGTAACAATTTTAAAAGATTAGAGACACATTTTAGGGTGTCGCCATAAGGTAACGGGATTAAGCAAAAAAAACCACATTACGGTTTCGTGAAGCAGATGTTAAACCATAGAATTAGGCCCGTATTCCAAAGTTTCTGAAATTGAAAAGAATCAAGTAGATAATTTTCATCAACTAGATCATTAGAACAAGTCCGTAACTGACACGTTTCGTATGATTACAACAGATTTGTGGCCAGGCTTCCTTTTCATATAAGTGCCAAAAGAACCCTACTAAGTCCACATTATCCGTCCATCTGTATGTATTTGTGTCACAGGGCTAATAATATATAAACCATCTCAGATTCACTAAAGTCTGTTTAATTACATTATATATTGTCATTATAATGACAAATAATAGTAACTAAAAATAATGAAACTTATAAATAGTTTAAACAGTTATTTAGCTAAACAAAGGCCTCGATTCTGTAGTACACTGACTTAACTAAATTTAAACTGTTGCTCTCTTTTACTGATAGTGCAAGCAAGAAAGAGATAGCTACAATCTTAGTGCTGTCAAGTTAGTCAGATTTAAGTTTTCCATACAAATTTAGTCGTGATATCAAAACATGCTGACTATAAACACGAACAAAAGCGGCACGTAAACTGATTTGACAGCAGCACACGGCACTACAATTGTAGCTATCTCTTTCTTGCGTACAATATCAGTAAAAGAGAATGATAATTTAAATTTAGTTTATTCAGTGTACTACAGAATCGAGGCGATTGTTTTATAAAATTAAAAATGACACATATCAGGAAGAAGCTAAGCAGTGTTTATTTAACCAACTGTTCAATAATCTACATAAGGCCCTAAGTGTTTACTCGTGAAGAGGTACGGATCCCTTAGCACGCGAGTCGACACGCAATTGGCATGTTTTATTGATCACTCAAAAAGTTGCCAGTTTACCGGTATCTTTAGAAACGCACTTTACTCTAACGTTGGATTTTACGAATCAGTAAAAGTTCGGGATAATTCGTCTCCTGACTTGTTCGATCGTCCTAATTTGGGGAGATCTCATTCGACTAATGGCCGCAATGTTTCACCTGGCTGCTCCCGGATGGTTTAACTGTAGAGGGGACTCGTGGTTAAGTATGAATGATAGTCGAAGGCTCTATATTTGCACAGTTTAATCTCTGGGGGACAAATATTGTAACATGCTTTTAAATAAATGTATCGCCATATTTATTTTTCAGTTTCACAAATTTGTAGGTTTTTCTAATTAATATTTATTACATTTGTTTCTTAACTGAAACAAATATCATAATAATATTATACTTACATAATATGTTGTTTTTTTATGTCGTGCTAAATCAATGTTTTAATTTCATTTTAGATGGTAGCGGTATTGTTATGTAAGTAATAATTTCCGTGAAACTATATTCTTGTGTAAATAATTCGAATATTTCTGTAGTGGACTACAAACTTTAAAAAAATTGTAAATGTATTTTATGTTCGTTACTAATGTATTTTTCTTTGTTTCCTCCAGGAATACATTTCACAAAAATATATGGGATTAATATTTTTCATTGAATAATGAAAGCAACGAAACTGGAATTTTAATTCGTCCGCATCGCAATTTATTCGGCTATCAGTTGTTTTAGTGTCGGATTTCATTTTGTGTTGTAATTGGTTTCGTTTTGTAAAGGATTCGTTTCTGGATGTTTTCACTAACTTTCACTATAGTTTAATAGGCATATGATAAAAGACTATCATATTCTTATTTATTTAGTTTTGAATACAAATCGATGTACACAAGTTGCAATATTTTTTCTATCCTGGTCTAGATACCCAAAATATCTAGACCAGGGGCGCGTTCAGAAACGTCGTCAGATGACGTCCAACCTTTACACTGATCACGCCACGAATATGAATTGAATACAACCGAACTCTGAGGCTTTCTAGACGATCCGAGGATGAACCGACGACGTTTCTGAACGCATAGGAAGATGAACTACTCGTCGCAAGTCATCATTACCAACTTAAGCCTCTTACCCCAGCGGATCAACCCCCTATATTAGTGTCTGATAACGTGGACAGTCGGAGAGTGACGTTAATGGGAGGTGAAGTTAGTAACGGGTAGGTGGCAAAGTAAGCTGTAGATTGACCGACTGCTTCTATAAATAGAAAAAAGATTCATGAATAACGGCTCCAGGTTGATCGGTATTTGTACAAAAAAAGTTAGCAAATCGGCACGAGTTTTAATTCATTTGCTACGGCGCACAATCATCGCCATTTTTTTTTAATATTGTGATCGTAGATAGTCAGCTTAAAACTTAGATAATCTCCCTATAACTTTGTCTAATAAATTACGCCTGATCGGCACGTGTTGTCATCCATGTTTGTATGCGTAAAGTTGAAAGTTAAAATGCTAATAAAGAGGACAAAGCAAATCATAACTATACAAAGTGCATTAACATATTTTCAGGTATTACATCATTCCAACTAGGAACATCAAGTAGACCCAGATTTAAATGTTTTCCAATAAAATAAACATCAAAAGATAAGTAATAAATCCTGACTAATTGCCGATCAATACGGAGATGGCTATACGTTAAAAATGTATGACGTGTAAGCATCATTTTTCAATGCATTTCATACGAACTTTTTTTTTTAACTAATTTAATGCATTTTATTTAAACTCCAGCACAATGACGCTGAAAATCATGACAATCAGCCCGACAATCATGACATGCATATTTATCGCAATATTTAAATTATTGGGATATATTTTACCAATATTTATTCGATCCTCCTATACGTCAATCCCACTGGACAAAGCTTATTTAAAATGTAATAGGATTTTTAAACTTTTTCGATAGGCTATGGTTTAATTTTGTATGGGACACGTCAAAGCAAATATTTAACCAGGAAAAGGCTCGAATGAAACGGAAACTTATATTTACTAGCGGCTAAGTGGTACAGTTATAATAAAACCAAAGTACCTATTTTTCTTTGTTTATTTTATTTTTTATGGCTCTTATCTGGATCAACGCATTAGCATTGCCATTCAGCGTAGCAATACAGCCAGAAGGTTGGGAACACTTCCGTCTTGTACTGATCTAGATTAGTTGACTTATCTAAAGATCGTATTCAACGGTCTTTAGATAGCGAGCAGTTTCATCTGTATTTTTATAGATACCTAAATAGGTACAAATGTACATAGTTGTATGAATAAATGTCTTAGTGTATCTTTTGTTTGATCTGCATGTTACACTTTTTATTGAAGTATCTAATAAATAAGTTTTGAATAAAGGATGTTGCCATTTGCAATACCAGTGGTCACTTACAATGGTTGCAATTCAGAATGGCCACTGCCGGACGTGAGTGTGAATACGTAATGACCTGTGATTGTCACATTTGTAATTTTATTACCACCATACCATTCTTGTTATGGTAATCTTAATGGCAAACAGCAGTAACGTAAATTACAAAAACTCCGTTATATCACAAGACAGTGATGTTATCACTTTTGCAATCATTTTCGATGTGCGGAACAATCGTAAATCTGTACACAATATTATAAATGCGAAAGTCTATCGTCAACACATATCGCTTTCGGAAGAGTAGGATTTTTTCAGCCCAACTTCGGCCACCACTCGATCAAAGCTTTGCTCCACCGTACATCACCATGTCTGACCAAGTGGTTAGAAGTAAATAAAAGTAAAACTTTCTGAGTTCGTAACCTGAAATAGCACAAGTATTTTTTTAAATCGAGTTTTTACGCGAGTAATACCGGGGTCAAAAGTTTTGCAAATGCAAACAAGACAATGCACGTTCACTGCTAAGCTCGTTTAATATATTATGGTAATGTTGTCCCTCTTAAAAAAAACATTGATGCAAACACAAAAGACAAGACACATTGCATTCTCCACAAAGACACTCTCGGCTAAGGCAACTCTATATTTTGTATCCCGAAATTATTTGCATCAAAATAGGGAACTACTAGTTAGCCGAGTATTTTCTCGGACTCGAGAAAAATATCGTAAAAGATATTTGCATGCAGATTTTGCGAGGTTTTGTTCGGGGGATACTCTGCTCGACCAATACGCAAATAAGAGCTCTGTGAGTACTAGTTTGCGACAAACATTTGACCACTTTGCATATCAAACGATGTAAGAAATTGGATCAGCACTTTGGTAAAAGTAACAAATATATAAGCATTTTTAGCGTTAAGAGTTCATAGTCTGTTTTGAATCCCAAAACTTAGGCCTCTCCTAAAGGATCATGATTAATGATTAATGTCATTCGTGATTAATGATCTTGGACCACCTCTATCCAGTGACATCCCGTAACCCTCACGATGCATCGGCCCATCGGGAAGGCCTCCTTTCCTTCACAGCTTTGTCCGTTTCGAGGTCATCATTTGAGAACTTTTTTTCCATTGGTTGTAGGTTTTGCGAGCCTGCCTATTGTCACTTCAACGCAAAAAATCTAAGAGGTACGAGTATATCGGCGAGTTTAATTTTACTACGACTTGCCTCGTTTCGTATTACTTAAAAACAATGTCTTTGCAACATTTCCTCCAAAATTGAAATCGATATATACGTACGAGTATTATAATTTGAGTAGACGTAGGCCATTTTTTCGACAAAGGCTTTATATTTTCGTTGCTAAGAATGGGTTAACTCGAGAACTTATTTGAAATGGGTATCGAATCATAACCGACAGATAGAATCAAACATGAAAAGGTCGGCCGTTTGTCCGCAGGGACACACCGAGACGATTCCAATTTGTAATAAAAGTAGATCGTAACAAATCTGAAATATTAGAAGGCATTGTAAATTGGATCACGTTTTAAGTCTTAGAAGGAGAATCTCGGGATTTGTGTCCCTTTTCTTGTATCACGGCAATAACTTCAAATTTTGGCGACGTAACTGCAATATTTTAGGCTTATTTTCATAAGATCTCTGGGTTGGTTTCAGTAGTCCAACCCACGTCAATACTCTACGAAAGTTTATGTGTGAATGCGAGGAAATTCTTCGATGGAGCCTTATTGAGAGTTTGAACGACGATCGCTATCGACTTATTATACAAATGGCCGATATCTGGGCAAACAGTAACAATATCTTACCGTGAAAAATTACAACTGAATAGAGTTGTGATCTCTTTTGGCTCCCGTTTGCAATAAAATCGGTGCCTCATAGACCGTTCTCAATATTTTGCGATTACGTTTAGGTACTTGGAAATTGGTCTTTTTATTAACATATCAGATTATTTGGCGAACATAGCTTTGGATGGTTAAATAATTCATAATGCCTAAGTTCGACATGAGTTACATTATTTTGTATATATATTTTTGGATTGTATAAGAGTTTAGTTATTTTGTATAATATGAGCACGAAATATAAACATCATTGTTCGTGTATAATCGTTTACTTAAAAATCAAACTCAACCAGAATATTTCGGTGATCCCTATCAAAGCATCAAAGATCTGGGTTAGATTATCTACAAACCGGGTAGAATCTATTGAGAACTCCACTTATCAATTAATAGCAGTAACGAAAAGTGATGAGTGAGCACAGCTTAATCTCTTTTTGCCGTCTCACTGGACCGCTATTAGCCTAATGGACCGGCGAAGCAACGATGTAACGAATCCAATATAGGACTTTGAAGTATTGAAACAAAAACAATGGGCTTTATCTTTTCATGTTCGCCCATTGGAAACACCTGGTGAGTGAGATTTTGCTCTGTTATTCCTTTTTAAATGGTTTTCCTTTCGATATTTTTTATTGTTTACATACAGTCGGCAATAAAAGTAGATTAACAATTTGAGTTTTTAGATACTTTTATTTTTTGGGTGTTTCAAGGACTTTCTTCAAATCAACTCGAGGTTCCAGAAAAAAATACAAATAGAAATTGTTAATCTAGTGAAGTGGAGTATATAACTAAAAAGATTTAAATGTAGAGCTGAACGTCAAGAAGGCAAACGTACTAGACAACGACAATTTTATTTATCTTGGTTATTTTTTGTCTGCAACGTTCCCATTCCATATAATGCGTCAATATAAAATATATTCCATACAGACATTGGTTCGACTATAAGATGAAGCAAAAAGCACTTTCTGCTACAAGACGTTGATTTTTTTTGTAAGCTATTGTTGGAAAGAACTGATGATATCAATCGATGACGTTGCTAACTACCGTTCCCAAACAGAGATTCTATTGGCGATACTTCCATACATCATCCGCCGTTTGTGATTGATGACGCACGAATCGTCACGTCATTGTTTGTGATACAACCTACACTTGAAATCCTAACATTGAACTTCTGCTCTAAATGCTAAAACCACCCCTTTTCCAATACTCACAAGGTGCATGAAATGATAATAGGTGCTAAGTGTCAGAGGCTCGTTATCTCGTCCAATGTCAGGTTGGAATCGTGATGGCGCATAATTATAGGTCAAAATGACGTCGTTGGCTTATGTTTACTTTTACCGTCGTTAGATTTTTTGATGATTCTGTAGATATTCTGTTTTAACAATTTTTTTTAAAAAAAATTGTGTTTTTCAAATTCTAATTCAAAAAACTTTTTATTTCAGCATTCAATTGCAATTGTAGCCATAATTTAACATTTGACAAAAATAATGAAACAGTTTCTTAAATACTAATAAATCTTAAAAATAAGCACTCCTCATGAAGCACCTGACCAAGGTGCACACTGTGCAGTGTGCACTTCTGTCGAGTGCCTCATGAAGACTGTGTCCACATCCAGCCTGTCCACTATATTAGTTTCAGGTAGCTGTTGGTGCTGCCCCGCATCCGCCAAGTCAGGGATGCTGTTCTGTTGCGGATGATCGCGTAGAAGTCATCTACGCGTGCATTTGCAAACATACCCGATGCGCTAATGAAGCGCGGCAGCCCCATCAGTACCCTGAAGCCATTATTATACTGGACGCGTAGTAAATTTTTGCTTTGTCGTTATCAATAAAATGGGATTTATAACTGTTGATACGTAGATAGATAGATAATACTTTATTGCACACCAAATAATATTTCAGATAGGTATGTACTACAAACTTTGATAGTGTTGAACAAATGGGCGGTCTTATCGCTAATTAGTAATCTCTCTCAGACAACCTTTAGATGGAACGGACTATACGAAATATTATAGGGTTTAAATGGTCTATCACATGTACGTATCATTGGTATACCAATATAATTTGAAACACATTAAGACCAAGAGTTCCACTCTATAGCCTAGCAAAACAAGCGTCAGTCTGAATTTAATTAAACCATTTTCGCAGCCACTGTAATATTAAAATCATCTCCTAATAGCCACTCAATGGAACCAGCAGTCAGCCACATATGGGATTAACGCCAACGCCACCCCCGTATACCCCGACCATTTTACGGTTATAGCGGTGCAGTAACAACGAGGAAGGGGAACGGACCAAGTAAACTGGTCGGTTTATAGCAAGATTAGCCAATATAGACACTTTACTTCGGTCCACTGCAGATACTTAGCACGTGCTGTGAACTACCTATAACTTCGAAGGTTTACGAAGGTATAATCAGGGTAATAGTAGACTTACGACAAAATTCGTACATGTAAACTGTGAACTAAGCTGCCTTCTGGGGAGTTTCCATTGAACTATAAAATGACTTCAAAAATAGACGGTGACCACTTCAGGTGAGCCGTGTGCCTGATTGCCGCAACATACCGTACAAATGTGCCCGTAACTTCTAGTTGTGATCACATCAGTTATTTTTGGACTAGGTTCCGTAAATAGGTGTCAAGAAACAAAGCTGATGGCAAGGTTTTTTATTCATTGTTTGACAAAACAATTTTTCATATTTCATCTAGTTGAAGCAACTTAAATCCCAAGATTTTTTAATAATGCGATATGTTACAGTATACCATTTTATAAAGTTTTTGTTTAATAACGTTTTTAAATTTGTTAATTGTAATTTTTTGTATCTGAGGTTATCCACCATGGAGAATACAGTCGTAAGCGTGTTTGTTTTTCTTTTTCTGTTTATGTTCATATTTTGTCAAAGTATTATCAGAGAAGGAATGTATTAATATCCATTTATCTTTTCTTTCATGCACAAATTATCTGCCTATCTGATCTTAGTCGCTAATAAAAGGTGCACAAAATATCGGAAGATCTAACGTTATCACAAACTTATATTTTTGGCAGTTCACACACTAAGTAGATAACGAAAACAGAGTGCGGTACTTTTGTGTGCTCCCTCGCTGGAGTAACAAGTTCGGCCGTTTACGGAAAATTAAACTCATATTTCGTTATGTGCCGAATAAAATTAGGTTAAAGAGTGGAACCACGCAAAGCTAAATGGTCAATGACTACCGCAAGTGGTTTTTGAAAGTAACAATTTTAGTAAATGCTGAATTCGTTTCTAGAACATAGTAAAACTGCGATAGTGTACTACGCTTGTCTAATGCTACGCTGCTACGACGTAGTATATGCTACGATGCTGCATAAAAGTTTTTATGTAACGTGTTTGTTTGTTTTATGGGGCAGATATCTGCCGATTGCACATCAAAAAGTAGCTGTACAAATTTAAAACGCAAGTTCATTGAATTAAAGCAGCTTTTATACGCAAGGTCGTGGCGCTAAAGACACCGCTCTGGCAAAAAAAAAACTAAAATCACACGTTTTTAGCATAGTCTCTATCAAACGATTACTTTTAGAAACTGTTAAATAAAAATATTATTTATTTGAGTACGATGAGTAAATCTTCTTAATTTTATCAATATTTGTGAGCTGATCTCAGAGTTATTTTCGCTATTGCAAATTTGTTTTCGCTATTGCGAATTTGTTTTCGCTATTTGTAGGAGAATAATTTGTACAACAGTTTTTTTTTTATAACTAGATTTTCTTCATTCTTTCTTTATTATTTATTACACACAGAGAATAACAACAAAAACTTACTTACCTATCAAAAGGAAATCATACGCAAATTAGTTTTATTACAATGTACTAAAACTAATATGCCTATGATTCGATTACCAGCAAAAAAAAATACTTCAAAATCTCTGACGAAGCTATCAACTTGGCAAAAACAAGTCCCATGAGGAAAATAAGATGTAGTCACGTTTTACCAACCGATGTCATATAATAAAGCGGGCACGAGATGCCTTGACCCAATAGCGATGATGTAATAAATTGAAAACCACATGAAAGATGACATCCGTGGCTCGGTGGCACGCAGCCAGCAGAGGCAGTAGTGCAGATTTCATTCCACATAGTGGAACAAGTATTTTCAACTGATTTCGAAAAGAGGTTCTCAATTCGTCTGTATATTTTTTTTGTGTGTAGGTTACGCAATATCTTCACCAATTGTGAGCCGTATTTAATGTTTTGGGTAGGGTTTACATATTTTAAGGGTGGTCTCATAAAAATTGAATGAAAAAATCTTATCCCTGAGGATAAAAAAATGGAGGATGTAATTTCATATTGGACTTGTTATCAACTTCTCGTTATTTGAAGACGTTTTATTTTTTACTGAAAAAAAATATACTTGTCAGTTTTGCAAACGTCTTTAGATATTTCTGATACGTATGCCACAAAGGATCATATTGTAAAGTGAACTATTTAAGTTACTGCTGTGAATATATATCGAGATATTCAGACGTTATACATAAAATTTGTACAACAAGCGTGAAAGTACATTTATATGTATCAAAATAATCTATTAGTTTATTAATTACTAGCACACGGCTTCGCCCGTGTAGTAGGTACCCGGAATAGTAAAAACTAGTTTAAGTAGTAAATAGCCTATGTGTTATTCTGATGTATAAGCTATATTACTGTAATGTTTCATCAAAGTATATTCAGTAGGTTTTGCGTGAAAGAGGAACAAACATCCTCACAAACTTTCATATTTATAATATTAGTAGGATTCTGAGGAAATAATTTATTTGCTATCCAAATGTGGTAGATATACTAAAGTAATTATACACACGATTACTGCTTACTTTTGCTTCATTAGTATTACTTGATATTTTATATTCGTTATAAAATATCAATATATAGTTATTTTTAGCTTTGAGCAATTTTTTTGTAAACCTTACACCAACGTCTTTAGGTAAAACAGAGATTACTTAAATTGTTGGGTTTTATCAAGTTGCAAAACCAATTACTTTGAGCATTCATAAACTCAAACGAAAATCTACCAAATGAATAACGTGTACGCTATTCGTGTAACTTTGTCTAAAACCCCTCTAAAAAACCCTCCCCACCTTCAATGCTCGTATTTCAACCGTTTTCCTGTTTCCTTTGCTGAGCAATTCAAAAGAAGTCAACACAAAACCATCACGGAAGCATCCTCCATTCACAGTATCCATGCAACGGCCTTTTATCTGCTTACTCACCATTTTGTTTCACCCCACACTCTGAAAATAACCAATGCATATAAAATGATGCATGTTCTCAACGTGCAAAGATATGCAGCGCGCTCGCCCAAGCGCATTAATTACAAAACGTAGCTCGGAATTACACCACTCTGTACGGTATTAGTATTTTTGCTTGTTTATTTCGTTTCGAGCTCCTTCCATATATCAAATGATGATTTATTTTTGACCGTGGAAATAACATCGCTGTGAATTCGGGGCAAATTAATTTTGTTTTAAGTTTAAAACAGAAGTTGGATTGTCATTTTCATCAGAGTTCTGATTTATGTGGCCAAAGTTATTCAATACAGCGTAGCGTTGAAAACTCCAAGGGATTTTATGGAACGAAATGAGAATATTCTTGTTTACCAGAGTCATTTCCTTGTCCATTGGCATTGATCGCTCTGATCTGATTCTATAAGCCTCATTAAACGGGGATTATAGGATATTTTGTTTGTGTTTTTCTGTTGTTTGTGTCGCTCTTACGGGTTACTGAAAAATCAATGTCTATATTATAGGCTATAAAAGCGAACGAGTTCAATTTTCCTCCTATTTTTTTCCAATAAAAACATTAGTGGTCGTTGGTGCGTGAAATTTCCCCTTTACATGCGTGCCTACCAATGTTTGAACACGGTTCAGTAATCCAGTACGTAAACACACCGAGTGATAAGGCATCTAAAAGTAATCTGAATTACTATTACATTTTATGGATTTTAACTGTGAATCGCTTTCGTGCAAAAACATGAGAAGTTCCATAAGTTATTTGGCTCTCTATTCAACATAGTCCATTCAACATAGGCTTTACAGTTTCAAAAGAAACTAATTTTGCACGTACGTAGCCTCCCTTCAAATAAAGGCAGTCTCTTTGAGACATTGGCCGAACATCACCTGCATCTGTAATAGAAATAGCCAAAGGTTCTAAAATAAGAGACCATCGTACGTCCTGTACAAAATTCAGCCTATTTTTCGTAAGCCTAAGCCATCCTATTCGTGAATTTCGTTCGTCTTTTAGAGGATCAAATATTTGTTTGAAGATCGTCTTCGACCCCATTTGATCTGAGCTTACCAACAAAATTATCTATTGACATTTCATTTACGACGTGTGACCAAAGAGCTCTAGCTCTTATCCGAGTGAACGCATAAGCATTGAAATTCAGAGTGGTAATGCAGCCAGCATTTTAGGAACGCTTCCGTCTGTAGTGATCTGGATCAGCTGACTTATCCATAGGTCGTTTGCAACGGTCTTTAGATAGCTAACTATTTTATCTGTATTTTTTATGGTATATCATATCATAGTGGTATGAATAAATGTTGTCATTTCTATTCCGTATTTCAAAGTTATAATGTATGTTCTATAGTAGGTTCAAAGGTTCTAGGAAAACGTAAAAGTTTCAAGCGAGAGCAGTTACTTTGGTCATTCACATAAACTATTCAAAAGAGAAATGTCCGTCTGTCCCTTAGTCAGTAGACGTATAAATATTCTCGAGCAAAGCGAATGTTACAAATGGTGACACTTAACTAAACCGGAACATCAAAGGATGTTATTCGGCATCATGTTTAAAGGTTAGTCTTTGGTTGGAGTAAGCAGCGAGCATAACTTTATATTGGAATATTTGATCGGGCAGAGAACGGAAATTAGTTTCGGTGAGGATATTGTCCAAATATTATAGGTTTTTAAGCAATTTGAAAACGAATCACTGTTGATTAAAAAATAACCTATGTGTTATTCTATGTCAAAGTCAAAGTTAAAATTCATTTATTCAATCAAATCACAAGGACCACTTTGAAACGTCGGTTTTTATCTAGGTGCCTGTTCCTCCGCGACCAAGCCAGGAAAGAAAGGCAAGAAAACAAGGCTGGTTATTCTTTTTAATGATCCTTTTACAAAACAATAGGTTCAAGTTGGAGCATTTTCAATCCCAAGAGTTTTTGTCATCTAAATAATCAGATATTTTATAGTATGCCTTTTTATAAAGCTTTTGTTTAATTACGTTTTTAAATTTGTTAATTGATCTGATGTATAAGCTATATTACTGTAAAGTTTCATCAAAATCCGTTCAGTAGTTTTTGCGTGAAAGAGTAACAAACATCCATCCTCACAAACTTTCGCGTTTATAATATTAGTAAAATATATATTGTTTTTTTCTCCAGAAAAAAAATATGTGCTCATTAATATGTGGTGAAGGAAATCATCGTATGAAACCCGGCAAAAATTCGAAGGTGTGTGCCATCGGTTAGTGATTCAATAAGCGGCGATGGGCTTACACCATATCATGTGGAATACTAACTACCTGCAATACGCGGGCACATGACTACCCTTTACTTGGCTTTTCTAAAAATTCTACACACTAAGTATATTTCGATTCTAAGGATGTTTATCATGGGGTATACAATAGTTAGCAAGTTTTTTTTAATAACTTCAGAGTGTTTTTTTGCGAAACAGCTGAAGTATAGCTTGTTCAATGAAGATGAGCTAGCTACTCAAAAATCAGTTTTAAAAACAAGTGTCTCAGTGTCGGCAATGCGCGATACCTCTGGTCACAGATATTATAATACACTAGTACTCTGATGTTACAAGTGTCCATAGGTTACGGTAGTCGCTTAAAAACAGGTAAGCCGTATGCTTATCTAACACTTTAGTTGTATTAAAAAACGGAGAAAATGCCTTTATCCTTTGTATAATCGAATATACTTTACCAAAGGTTACCAATAACTCGTTATATCAACCACACAAGTCACAACGCTGACTGAGTTTCTTACAGCAATTTGTAGCCGCAGCCTTATAGAGGTCAGGCCAAGCGGCTAGGTTCATTTCCGAACAACCCAGATCGTGTTCACTTCAAAAGGCACCCTAGGTTAGTTGATTGAAGCGTCTAAATTTCTAGTTTGACTTTAGAATTTATCCTGTAATAAACTTGTTTATGTTTTAAGCCCAATCGATTCTGCTTTCTGATGCAGAATATTAGTAAAATAAATATTCTTCATCAACAAAAACAAACAAACAGACACCTTCATGGCTGTATTCCTCGTGATGGACATCATCATTTAGAGGGTAGTCAGAGGTACGTCCAGCTCCAAACGTCCGAACGAACGAGTAATAGTCGATTAACTTATAAAATTTACTTGGAGAAGTAAAAAAAAAAATTTCATACAGAGACATTGAAAATTACTCAGATGAAGCTGTTAGTAACAGGTAACAAATATAAGTTTATGTGCAACTAAGTGACCCTACACTGCGCGTGTCCCGACACGTACTTGGCTGGTTGTTTTCTATATCTTATCCTTCTGTGAAACAATGTATGTCAAAACAATATATTTTTCTTCCTTCTTCTTTCTTTCATTATATCAGCCATAGTATTCCTTTATTCCTATCAAGGGCTGCAATTCAAGGCCGTTGTGGCTGTAATGATACTTTTCTAAGTATGACTTACTAGCTCTTGCCCACGGCTTCGCCCGTGTGGTACCCAGATAAAAAATAGCCTATATGTTATTCTAATGTATATGCTATATTACTATAAACTTTCATCAAAATCCGTAGAGTAGTTTTTGCGTGAAAGAGTAACAAACATCCATCCTCACAAACTTTCGCGTTTCTAATAGTAGGTATTTATTTTCTGTCACTATGAACTTGAGTGAGGTCAAGTGAGAAGTCGGAAATTATTTCTGCCAGCTCTTTTTCTCGCGAACGTCAAAGAAAGCTGCCGTTAATGGCACTTGAAGTGTTTTATTTCCTAGCTCTTAGGTCTCCTAGAAGGTCGCACTAGAGATATTTCTGAAAATAGTAAATAAAATCATAGAAGTGAAAAAGCTAGTATACGGTTCGTTGAACTGTAAAATGAGGTTTATCTTTGTGGTTGAGAATTCTTATTTGATGCATACTAATTAGGGACGTTGTCTGTTCATTTACAGCACTTTTAATTTATTTTCCTCGACTAAGACGAGAAAAAGAATAGTTTTATACAAAACTAGTGAAACGTCCCATGGCTTATTCCGCGTTGAGTTTTTAATACAAACTTCACATTTACACCACAACTTAGGTACACCTTTACACTTAATTATAAAGTACACTCCCGGCCACTTCAAAATCATATATATTCCTCTCTTTCTACATGTTGTCTGGAAGAGAAGAGAGTTTTTAAGCGATAAGACCGTCCATTGTACCTTTATCATAATGTGTTCTTGTTTATATCATAAGGTGTACCATAAAGTATTTTCATTCAAATAAATAAATAAATGTCATGTTCTTTCTTTCTTTCTATTCATTCATCCATTTAGGAAAATCCTATGTCAATGCTACTCTACACAAAAAAACGAAGTTGGGTACACAAACTTCAGTAGGATGGTCAATCTGTCAGTGAGTCATGCCACGATTATAGCAAAATGTATTCCTTTTCATATAAAGTTTACTAAAGTTATAAGTATCATAAAAAACGGAACGGGGCTTCTTTGCAAGTGAAGAGTTAGCATTCCACGTGACGTGAAATTGCAAGCCAAGTACCGCCTATTGGAACACTAACTGATGGTGCATGCCTCTGAATTTTTAGTTCTAGCGCATGCCAGTTACCTTACGATGTTTTCATAATTCACAACTACTTAATGTTTTTTATTGGGCCTAATAAACTGGACGTTACACAAACATAATTAAAATTATCAAAACAGCAGTATAACAGAGACGGTGTACATCCTTCTAAAAGAAGGCATACAAGCAGAAGAGGTCTAGGTGAGGTGGTTTAAATTAGTAGAAAATTTGGAATATAACAAAACATTGATTATAAAAACCAGTTACAATGTTCAGGGCAGGAATACTTAATAAACTATTGTCGAAGATAAAAAATTGAAAAAATACTATCCCACTTATTTAATATTCAATTATTAAACACTGGAGGGTGAACGATATATGTACCGCCTACGGTACATATATTATTATGTCAAAACTAGTGGTTTTCGAACACGTAATAGCTTTAAATGGAATCGCTGACAAACTTACTAAATTTATTTTAGATACTTGTACGTTACAAAACTTACTTTAGTTAGTTGTTCTTATTGAAGGCGACCCGAACCTAAACCATGTACGATATTACTTTATCAAAATTTCCACTTTTATTAAGTCCCTGGAGATTTTCATTAAGTTTATATCTTAGAAAATACAATGGAGTTACTTTATTCGCGTCGTAAAAGTGTAGCGTTTTATCCGAATGAATAGGAGCCAGCCTTTTACGAATAATTAAAAACGTGTTTTAAAGATAATATTGTCCAGAAAATAGCGTCACGTTTACTTTTTTACGAAAATATACGATAACAATTGTACATAAGCGATCTTCCGCAAAGATCATGAACTACGCCTATTTCAAATTTTATGTCAATAAATTCAACAGTTACATAGATTATTTAAAACTACTTTCAATTTGCTTCTTTTATATTTTTCAAACGGAATAATCATAAAAAATGAATGAATATTCTTCCTTCATGAATAAAAAAATATTCCAAAGCCCTAATTACTAGTACTATGAGCGCTATTGTGCCAGTTTCTGTCTATTGTTTGAAATTGAATAAGTAAACAACGCTGTGTCAAGGCATTCATATTAAATTACGATAATGAATGCTGCAAACTAATATAATAAAGGTATAGCCTACATGACGACACTAGACCCTAAGAGCCTAGTAGATAAGGCTCTTAATATCTAATGTCATAAAGATTTTAAAATAGTTAACGATGCCGCAGCGGTTAAGCGCATTCCCGCTGCGATTAAATGTTTGCATGTTTAGCAGTTCCAGGTGATGTGGTACCATGGTACTTGTAGTTTCTACTTGACAACCTCTGTAGCGCAGTGGGCGAAAGTCCACCTGAAACGCAGAAGGTTGCGGGTTCAATTCCTGCCGCGGGACAAATGTTTGTATTATCTGCAAATATTTGTCTCAGGTCTGGGTGTTTTCTATGTATAATATGTATTTATTTAGAAAAAAATATATATTAGTAGTATGTATATATATATATATCAGTCATGTAGTTCCCATAACACAAGCGCTGCTTACTTTGGGGCTAGATGATGCTGTGTGAAATAATGTCCAGCATTATTTATTTATTTAGTGTCTGATACCCGCAACATAGGGATTCCTAGTGTCGGATCTGGACTATGTATGTATTTTTTGGGTGTTTATTATTATTATTTATTATTCAAACACGGTTTGGTGTCCATGCACGTACAATACAGGGACTCTAAAACATTACTCAAACATGTAATATGAGCGACCAACTCCAAGTCCAGTTTTTTGCGACAAGCAAGCATACGACCCGCCTGTTGGTAAGCGATTACCGTAACATATGGACGCATACAACACCAGAGGTATCACAGGTGGAAGGGTATGGGTGTTTTCTATGTATAATATGTATGTATTTACAAAAAGAGTATATAAGTAGTAATATCAGTAATGTAGTCCCCATTGTACAAGGTCTGCTTAGTTTGAAGCTAAATGATGCATTATTATTCCTCTTTATTTATTTAAAATCACAGGCTTATGCCTGAAGCCTTTATAGGCATTAGTGAAGCCAAAGCTATTACTAAGAGACCTTTTTGTACAATACAATATATATAAACGTTATTTTGTGAATGGTGGTTGATAAAACTATTGGAAATATTGAGTGATAAGGATCCGGCGTACAGCGCTCATAACTTAAATTCGAAGTGCGACCATAAATATAGCTATCTCATTTTGACTGATGCAGGCCCGCCCGTGCTTGCACCATAGCAATATTAGCCGTTCAGAATTTGTTAAAAATTTGATGGTGTTCCGTAATACCAAGAAAGATGAATGAAAACTTGTTGTATTTTTCACATTGTGTTGTTATTATGTAACTAGACAATATAATCCATGTACCTAACCAAACGATACGTAAGGTATTGTTGTTTTTAATACGAAAAATATAATAAGAAGAAATCATGTATGACGTCAAAATATCCAAAATGCGATTCGTTTATATTTCGTTTTAGGTAAGTATTTTGAAAAAATATATAGCAAGGTACCTAGATAAATACTTTTCGAATGCAAATAATAACATAATATGGTGGAAATAAGCTCTGATTACAAATGATTTTGGTATTACGTTTGTATGGGCAATTTATCTTAGGCAGGCCTCTTAAGCAATGGTTACTGGGCTATGTAGGATTGATTTTTATTAGTATTATTATTAATCTTGAACACAGTAGTGCGAGCATTACTACTTGGAGGCAGAAATAGGTGAATTCATATTGTAATTGTAAGCCTTCTGTAAAGTAAGACGTGCTTGGTGGTGGGTGTACCTCTAGCTAGCTTCTGATGTGGATGTACTAGTCCTAATAGTACCTAGTAGTACTTATAATATCAGTCTATAGACACCATGTTGCAGATCAAGCTTCGCAGTCGCTCACTGTTGCCGACGCCGTCGAAACTGATATCGCCATAATTTATATGTCATCAGTGTTGCCGTGATCTAAACATGTAGCTAGATTGCAATATTTGAGGACAAACAAATGAATATTGTCAGTTTCTAACAATTGATAGAGACTGGCGTAAGTCAAATAGTTTCAAAGTTTGAATCAGGTGAAATCTGAATAATCCTACTAATATAATAAATGCGAAAGTCCGTGTGTATGAATGTTTGTTACCACGTATCTACGTTACTACTAAACCGGTTTTGATGAAATTTGGAATGTAGATAGTTTAGGATTTAAAATAAAACATAGACTAATCTAATTTTCGAAAATCAACCCCTAAGGTGGTTAAACAGGGTGGTAAAGTTTCTATGGAAAAAAATATTCCTTGGTTTTATTCACTCAAAACTCGGAACACATAAACTTTAAAATAAATAATGAAACGCGTATTTTTTATTTTTTCAAAACTACCCTTTGGGTGTGTGCAATTGAGTTCTAAACTTTGTATAAATTGTAATCCTTGGTTCGATTCATTCAAAAGTTGGTGGACATAGTTTGAAGCCTGGAGAAGGTCTTATGCTACTTTTATTAACATACCACGCGGGCGAAGGCGCGGGCAACCACTAGTTGTGAAATAAAACGAATGCTGGTTACAAGACTTATATAAACTAACCTTGAATGTATAGTTTTTTTGTTTTTGTATAGTTACGAGTAAGTACTTGCAAAATGGAAATGTGAGGAAAAAATGGTTATTGGCAATGGAAATGTTATATTAAAATGTGTAGTTTAAAAAAACTAATAAACACAGTTGTTTCACGCACTAAAAAATATAAAAAAGTAATAGACATCATCCTATTGGACTCGTCAAAACGAATCATAATGAGCCTAAACTCGAGGGGTAGCCACTGAAGAGTTCCACTATCCATATCTTTGCTCTCAATTATCAGATCAGCTCCGTGATGCCGTTGCCCATTGGCATTTTACTAGCTTAATTAGGAATTTTAACTCGCGAATGAAGGAGCCCGCATATACTACTACTTGCTACTTGTTAGGACAAGTTGTTTGTTCCTGCGTTTGATTGTCTATTAGCATTTATCTCCGAAACTGCTTATATTGTAATGATGTTTTTTGTAATCGATTTCTATGCTTTCTAGGATAGTCCTTAGATAGGTCTTTTCATTTCATTGCCACAAGTCACTAAAAGTCACTGCTATCGATGACGGAAAAACTCAAGGAGTATTTTTTTAAATCTCATTTTTTTTTATAAAAGCCTGTAAAAATAATTGTGCTAGTTTTTTCGATAAGTTGTGAGTAGCCTAGGTCTTTATTTTGAGCACTATTTAGGTATTCTTGTAACATGAAAAGGCTTTTACGTGACGAAGCTCTTCCGTTTAAGTATTCTGAGAGTGTTGGTAATTGCTTTAAATTCATCTAATGATAAGCTTTTTAATTTAAGCTCAAACTGTTGCTTAGTGGGCTGATTTTTAAGATTTTTTTTTAATATTTCTCGTCCTCAGCTACTATTATTTATTCTATGATAAGGCTTCTGCGTTTGGTTACTTCACATGTTTTCGTTTAAATCATATAAAGTTGATATTATATGTAGGCGCTGCAGTAAATGAATGAATAAATAATGCTGGACATTTTTTACACAGCATCATCAAGGCCTAAACTAAGCAGAGCTTGTTTTATGAGAACTACATGGCTGAAATACTACTTTTTTGTAAATGTATACGTATTACACATAGTAAACATCCAGACCCGAGACAAATATTTACAGTTCAAACAAAATTTTGTCCCGCGGCGGGAATCGAACCCGCAACCTTCTGCGCCACAGAGTTGCGATTGCCATACAGTTTTTATAATTATTTTGTATGACTTCAAGAAAGGCTACTAGAATATGTTTTATCTTCATAAAGCTAGAGGGTACTGCAACATTTATTTAAATAAAAAAAACTAGTATTTTATCGTAATCTCTATCTAATCGCTAATCCTCTCTGGCTTCACTGTTTCTACTGCATTATGAAGAATCCTGTATTTTCTTATCTCAGAAAATATCCATCGACTTATATAAGCTACTGAACATTGTCTGTAGTACTAAAACTTTTACCACCTATCATCGAACGTGAGACAGAGGCGGCGAAGTTTCCCACGTGACCTGAGTTCTGCCGAGTCCTCTGTCTTGCACTTCAAGCCAAGAAGGAAAAGCTTGTACACTATTAAGGCGACGACATTATAGACAGTGTTAAGGACACGCGGCCACCGGCCTCCGCCCTCCGCCAGTTAGACAGTTTTTGCTTTTAAGGCTCATTATTTTTCAGAACGTCTGTTTACCAAAAATCATCAGAAAATTAACAACTTTTTACTTTTTCTTCTCCTCATTCTATAATAGACAACCCGCCCTTTGAAAAATAAAACAAAATTTCTAAATCCATAAACAAAACATTAAAAAATTGTATATATAATCCTTGTGATTTCAATTAATAAAAACCTATAGTTCTTGTTTTTGACTTCTTTCATTGTGCAGTTCTGATGTCGATTTGGAGTGAGTCAGCTATTTGATTATTTACTGTGTTTGTAGTGTGCGCTTGAGTAACTCAATTGCATTCAAAGCGCAATTCTGAGTTTCAGTGTGAGTTTCTGATGTGTGCGAGGTGAATGTTGATGGTGAGATGTCATTTTTGATAACGTGATTTTTGACGTGTTTGAACAAATTGGTCTTGATAGTCGTAGTTATATTATTATATCCTATTCAGCAATAAGTCAACACCTCTATATTTTGTATTTTTTGTGCTCTGCAGTTTTAGTTAGTTTTACATTTTGGATGTTATTTTTAAGGTGCTATGTAGGATTAAGAGAATGTATCTATCTATCTACCCGGAAACGGTCAAAAAATTATCAGCAGGAGTGAAGTACCCAAAGTACGTAGTAAAATTGAACTAATAAATTATCATAGAAAAATATCAATCCACGATAATTTCGGTGTTATGATGTTCAAAGTACCCTTGTAGCTAGAACTTTACGCAGATAGCGGAAAAGAAACATGAAACAGCTAAATGCTAAAATGCCTCAGATTCAAAATACAATGTTGAGTATTTTCAGACTCGAAAACTCATATTGCTCTTTTAAATTAATCTGCAACAATCCATAAATCCTTTCATGTAGTGTAGACGATAAATTATTACGGAAATTTTCCGTTATAAGGTTTTAAATCGCTACAAAGCGGATTACTCTGTTCTCGGTAAGTTTTAACTCATCAAAGTTTTAGCTCCAACGATAAAGTTGCTTACATACAGCTAGTGCTGCCAACTTAGTCGATTATTGGCTAGATGTGGCCAATTTTTAAAAAATATTACCCACTTTTGACTAGAGTTTTCCCATGGCTATGCTCATGTTGGGTACAAAACTTTTATAATAATTTTGTATAATAACTACATTAAAATTATCAAAAAAATAAAGCCTCAACAGCAAATATATTCCAACAGCAGAAAGTAGCGGATGGTCAGGGATTATGAGGTTTAAGTCTAAATGTGGGCATCCATAGCCTGCTAATGTCAAATGTGTTTACTTTTGGGCTCAATCTTTGGCCATAAAAGCTTAACTCAGCTGGCAACTACCATCAGTATCCCCACACGCCACTGTAAACACTCATCAAATGAGTATTTTGTTTGCACGCTCTACATTTACTTTGTTGCTACTCAGGTTTAAGCTTTCCTAAGCATCCCTGTGTTTTTTAGTTAACTAAAAGACAGTTTTTTTACAAAATAACCCTTCCGAGTAATCGGCAGTCCAATGCAAAACTAACCAGTGTTAATATTTTTAAAATTAGTTATTGATTTTTAGTGATTTTTTGCGGGATGTAATATAGTGATATATATTTATTGTAGCCGAGAATTTTATATTTGGACATAGAACTTGCAATCAAGGTCTGTACACCGACCGATTAAAATATCGAGATAAAAATGTATATCTAATTTATTGTTTTATCAACAGCCTGTTAAAGTCCACAACTAAACATACGAGTAAGCATCCCCGAAATATTGCCATAAAAATCATCTTGGGCTACCTCCACCGACTTCCCGCAACTTTTGAGATTGTCATATCGATACATTCTCAAATCTGTCTCTTTTTCATAGTTAGTTATCTTTTTAGAGACATCAACTTGTTTTTTCGGTCTCGTGCCCCGAATTCATCCTTTTTGCACTGCACGTATTTTTGCATAGATTGACTCTAAGAAGCTAAAGGATGTTAGATGAAGCTGCGTGGACTGGTCCTCCTTAAGGCCCTGTTTTATCGAAATCGAAATCATATATAGAGGTACATAGCGTTAATCAAGGTCAAAACGTGTGCGACAAAAGTGAGAACGCTATAAATGTCAAAGGTTTTGCATCATTTAAATACTTTGTAGTTATAGTTTGAACGTTTTTAAAACACTGCCTATATGCTTGAGCCTTATCTAAAATCAACATACAACGCTCCAGCCATTAAAACTAAGCTTGATTAAACAGAGGCTCACAAAAGTGAATGGCGGTCTTGTTAAAGCAATTTTCCTTATTACGGGGGCAGGAGAGATCATCGGAGTTGTAGTGAGCAAGGTGTACAAAAATGTCAGAAGATATGAACTGTACGGATGTGTCCAACATTTCTACGTACAGTTAATATACGAAGTAATAGTGACAGATATAAATTTGACTTTGTCAAAAGTGTGGACTTTACCTGCCACGCGGGCAAAAATCCAATAGATTGTGGAGAGATAACTGGTAACAAAATTAAATATCTTAGGTGTAAAATTATTATTTAGGTTCGCCAACAGTTTACACATGAAAAGGTTTTTATATTTTTTAGTTTATCCGCTCCATTTGGTCACGGATAATAGTCCAACATGGATTATTTGTGAATTAGCGAGAGTAAAACAAAGCTTTACACCGACGTATCATCCATCTTTTTCGTGACCAAATACCATAACTAAAATTGTACATGTTACATTCTGGTAGCAGTAAATTCTCATTATTCGTTAGGAATTATGAAATCAGAACGCTAAAATTATTCACCCAAAGAGTTACGTTGCTTAAGTCTTTGGGAGAGTAATATGGGTTCTTGTAAAGCTTGTTACTCTCAGGGACAGGCTGTTTCCCCCACTAACACCTATGAGATCCAATCGGCAAGTCGTTATCCTACTTTGCCAATTAAGCCATAATTGGAAAGTAATCTTGTTTGTGACAAAGGTTGATCATAATGTTTACTGGCTACATATGTGCAATTAGACAAGTAAGTTATTTTTAAAAATAACAAAATCAAACAAAAACATTTTTAAAATAATTTTTAATTTACATTTTAAAAATAACATTGTCCGCTTTTTCTAGGGAACCGAGCAATAACATCGGGTCATGCAGTTTTATCTTCAAGGCATCTAAAGAGGAACTTGTCGTGTAAAATCTTTATGAACTTACGTAGCAATACAAAACAACCAAAAAAGACCTCTGTGGCGCAGTGGGTGAAGACCCTGCCGCGGGACAAATGTTTTTATGATCTGCAAATATTTGTCTCGGGTCTGGGTGCTGTCCTAGTATGTTTATTATGTATACAAAAAAGTATATAAGTACTATATTTTGTTGTTCCCAAAATACAAGCTTTACTTAGTTTGGGGCTAGATGATGTTGTGTGAAAATGTCCATTATTTATTATTATATATACAATAACTTTATTTGTTTGAAACATAGGTATACGCACAGGCAGGTTTTAATATCTGGAACTCTAGTCCACAAATCCCCTTAGCTTCCCCTTTGAGTATCGGAAGGCGATTTCTGGACAAAAAGTCAAGAAATCCAGAAAGGAGATTTGTGGAATAAGCCCCATTTTAGATCGGCCTGGTTTCGTCGTTACACTAGCATAAATATTATAACACTTTAACTGACTAAATAATAATAATTACATTTTAAAAATAAATTTCAATGCTTTAATTATCAAATGATGAATGAATAAATGAATGACATTTGTTAGCAACATATATGGTGTACAATAAACTGTTATCAATCTATCTAGCATCAACATTGGTCGTTTTACAAGTTTCCAGCTCGCATTCAATTTGGATAAATTACAGGAACCTCGTTCGTCCCAACTGCATTCACAAGATTTAACAGAAAGAAAGAAAAACATGAATTTAGCACGACATAAAAAAATACAACAAATTTTGGAAATTAGGATGGTGGGATAAGTTATGAAAAAATAAATATATAAGTTGGAATAGCCAACTTATAAGTATTAAGCTAAGTACAGTCAACAACAGCAGTCAATAAAAAAGATGTCCTTATTAGTTGCAACTTGCAAACTTGTTGCAATCAGAGCAAGATATCATGACCATCTTACAAAGTACACTGCTGTTAATAAATGAATAATGAAACAAACATAGTCCTGACCCCACCACAAGTGATTGGTACCACAACACCAAGACCCGGAACAAATATCTGTAAACATGTGTTCCGCAGCGAGAATCGAGCTCACATCTCTTGCGTTGAAATTACACGCCCACCGCGCCACTGAGGTCCTCAAAATAAAGCTAATCTCTTAACTATCCTCAATTCTAGTTCTGTTGTTCAGCTCACCCACATAAATCGTGCTAGAAGCCACCATTAAATTGAATTATCGACGTGAAACGTTACTAAATAGGTTGAACCTAGGTTTAAATGTATTAACGCTAGCTCAGAGCATTTAAGGAACGCGCACACAGCACTGACCAAGGTTGAAAGAGTTTTGTTACTGAGAAACGTCACATTCTTAAAGTTTTTAAGGAACACGGAACACTGTGTTATTTTCAAATAATAATTGTCTGTGTGACTTAGAGAGTCATGTTGGCCTAGAGTGCTGTACCCCGACTTCAAATCTGAAGGTTGTAGATTCGAAGCTGGTCGTGCACCGATGAATTTTTGAGTTATGTGCGCTTAACACGTTTTTAAAACGGTAAAGGAAAATATAATGCGGAAGCCGGGACGCCCAGAACCGAAAGTTGTAAGGGCTTAGTCCCTGCTTAGTCCTTACTTCTGACACAGCTAACATGGTCTACCGGTCTATATATGAGCTGGTTAAAGAAATATCGTGAACTAGTAAGAGAGAACGATGGAACTGACATGGCCAAAAATCGACAATAGTTCCAAAAAAAATAGAATTAAAAAAAAGTCCATACTTAGTATAACAGATCAGTATACTGAGTATGAATCTGAGGATCTCTACCATGGTGATTCTAGTCGTGAGCATGTCTGTTTTGTTTTGTTTTTTGGGTATCTTAAACAAAAACAAATCTGTTTTTTTATGTAAGAACTCTAACTCGTTAATCCTTTTTACAGCACCCTCTAGTGACATGTGGTAGAAAATCTACTCATAAACATTCCTTGAAGATTTACAAAATTGCATTCGTTTCGAATAAAAATGGTAACAAATAAACTTACAAACGAACAGGCTCTAACCCCAAATACATTATACCGACTCCTTGCATTGCGGATAACATTGATTTTAGCCAAAATCAACCAACTGCGTTTTAATAGTGTAAAACGGGTTTTAGAATATTACATCCAATCTAGCTAATGCTAACGTTGAATAAACCAGTAAGTTTGTTTTATCGTGATTTTATTATTTTGTTTGACATTTTCTGTTTATTACACAGTTTTTTTTTTTTGGTTAATTTTGTTTCGATTTTTTTTCCAATGTACTGCAAAGACAATGTCGTAAAGGCAATTCATGAGGTTGAACTTACCCAAAATCTTGCTCTTTCGCCAAATCTAGCCAAAGTATAAATCACAAATTAGGGAACCTATATTTGCGTGTGGCAATTCTAAAATCACTCAATCCTTAATCTACCAAACAAGAGTGTGACAAAATCGTAAACAGAACATCAGGTTTATTGGCGCACATTTGGGTTGAATGGCCCAGGACACTGAATGTACATTTTCCTCTTAACTGCGCCACTTAACATTTTATTTCACACAAGCTGCTCTTAAACGATTTGTCTTTGGCTATGGCACACCGTCTGCTTTTGTTTAATTTGAGGCCTATTTACTACAAGTATATTTTTACAAATATTCAAAAATCCCCAACATGTATGTCCATTACGTATTGCAAAGCCCTCTGGTGGTGTGTAGCATTATTACTTTTTTTGATTTCATACTCGTAGGTACAAAAAGATTACACAGACTGAATAAAAATCGGTTAGGCAATTTCACATTGCATCGTCTGTTGCAGAGCCTGCTAGTGACTTGTGTGATAAAACCTATCTAAAAAGTGCTCTTGAAATAATACAATATGTAAAAAAACCGGTTCAAATTCAAATCCTATCCTATCCTATACTACTAATATTATAAACGCGAAAGTTTGTGAGGATGGATGTTTGTTACTCTTTCACGCAAAAACTACTGAACGGGTTTTTATGAAACTTTACAGTAATATAGCTTATACATCAGAATTACAAGTAGGCTACTTTTTATCCGGGTACTACGCGGGCGAAGCCGTGGGCAGAAGCTAGTACTATTATAAACGCGAAAGTTTGTGAGGATGGATGTTTGTTACTCTTTCACGCAAAAACTACTGAACGGGTTTTTATGAAACTTTACAGTAATATAGCTTATACATCAGAATAACATAAAGGCTAGTTTATATCCGGGTACTATGCGGGTGAAGCCGTAGGAAGATAATTAACATAAGGAAGGTCAATAATATAGAATGACAATAGTAAAAAATAAATATAAAACACAAATTAATGACGCTCACAAAAACACATACATAATGGGCATACTCAAATACATACTCAGTGCATAGATCTTTGAGGATACCATTGATAACAATTTATTGTACATTGCATTTGGCACATACCAGCGTTTTGTCAGTAGTTAACAATCCACGTGATATATTGCAAGTCCTTCGAATCTTTATGGGACACTAACTGATTCCATCAGTTAGTGTCCCATAAAGATTCCCCCCAAGCCTTCGAATTTTGGTTGTAGAGTATGCTGGCGTCTTCACAATGTTTTCTTTTACCATTTTGAACACAGGTTAACGCACACATAACATTTTCGAAAAAAATCAGGTTGTGCATGACCGGATTCAAAACCATAACCTCCAAATTAAAAAAAAATATATATATTGAACACAGCATAACAGGAAAGCCAACAATCAATTTGAATATAATTATTTGATCTTGTTTACGTTTCGCCCCAGGAGTTACCACGTTCACCACTAATGCGTATGTTGTACATGTTGTTTACATTATGTAAACTGTAATTACTGTGTAAAGCATAGTTTACTTTACAGGGCTTGGCTGTTGGTATTTGCCAACAAGAAAATAACTCGAATGTGAAAGTGAAATCGGTGGTAGTGGTATCGTTCGCAATAAAAGAATGATCATGGTACAGGCAACTGTGCCGAAATATTGAGAAAAATCTTACTCACGAATCATAGTAAATATCCTGATTTTAGTAAATATAAAATGATAGTTTTAAAAGTAATAATTCTTAAAGACTTATTAAGACCGACTGTCTCATTTCGAGATCAAACTTTACGATATTAAGTGTGTAATATATTTTCATGTTCGTTTATACCATTACTGTAGCACTATGTCAAAAATACTACAAAACAAAAGAATATTTTTATCCCAATCTTGGGAAAGTGGTAGGTACTCGTACCTATCACCTAATGGTAGGTACTCATAGTGGAAGGTGTTTCAATTTATTTTTTTATAGAAATCAGCTGCAAAGTCGTATAAATATTTGTTTTCAACTCTGGTTGTACATGTACCGGACTGATACATTTATATCTAAAAATTTAAAAAGAATCAGCAAGAAAAAAAGTAATTAGCTTAGAAGGGAACCTCATTTATAAATAATTACGGTAATCAAATTAAAAAATGTTTCTCAAACTTCTGCCTACTTTGGTAATGTTCCCGAAAGTAAATAAGATTTAGGAGGTAACAAAGAGTATCTGCCGAACTTTAGTACGAACCCAAAAGAAAAAGTTCAATTAGCGGAAAGATTTTGCCTTCCAAGTTTAGGAAAAACTACTATCTTTTTGCTCAGAACTTCTTGCTTAATCTAACCTAACCCTGTTTAAGCTCTTCTTCTTTCGTGTTGTTTTGCACTCGGCCAATCTAACGGCTACTCTAGTTAGCTCTGCCGCGTTTACGTTAAAAAAAAACGCATGTGCATGGCGGTAAGTTGCCAAGAAAAATGCATCTAAAGTTGTTATTCTGTCGCGTCTAAGCAATTTACAAGTCATTTCAGTAATGTCTGATATTTTTCAATTCATTAACACGTACTCAAAATATCGTGAATGAAACTAACATGTTTTAGAAAAACTTCGCATGCTTCGTGCCATACGAACATGTCCAATAAACGATAAGCTGAATGCATACTACATATATGCAAAACCTGGGGAATGTAAAAAAAATCAGACGGATCTGAGTATGGATGAGAGGATGTCAACCAGGGATATTATAGTCCTGAGCATGTTTGCTTGTTTGCTAGGTAGTAAAAACTACCCAAAAACTATATTTTATTAAATAAATAAATAATACCCAACTAGTAAGTATTAAGTATTCCTGACCCCACACTAGAATTCCCTGTATCGTGAGTATAAGTCACTATGAATACCGTGGTACCACAACACCCAGGCTCGGAACATATGTATTTACGGTTTCTATCCTGAACTCTATAACCAGATCCTCATATGCTTATGTTATTTTTCTCACTCGGGATGACACTCGTTCATCATTGATTCGGCTAGTCGTGATTCCATAAGATGACGATGTTTTTTTTAGTTTTACGGGAAAAAAGCAGTCCCTCAGGAATAAATATGGAACCATCACTATACAACAACAAAAAAATCAATGAGCAATTGGTGAAGATATCAAGTAACAAACATACACGATGATAATGACAAAAAAAATAGAGCCGAATTGAGAAACTCTTCCTTTTTTTGAAGTCGATTAACAAGAATGTGAATCTAAAGGATTGTAACCATACATAATACATTTCGAATTGTTATAGTATTAGTTTACAGAATACTACTTTAGGAAAAGTAAAGGATATTTTTATTTTATTTTTGTTTAATACACTCCAGAAATACGGGGATTTAGCTTAGCACCTACGCACGACTATACTCCGTAGTGGGCTTAAACATTCATGTAATAATAACGTCGACTTGTCATGCGCAAATATTTGTGTTTCATTTCGTACGGAGCTACCTTGAAGCCACTTAAGCCTTTGTAAGTCTTACGTAGAATGTTACTTCGTATTTTCATAACAAACAGCATAGTAATAATGTTGAAAAAGGCTTTAGATCCTCTTGTGTTTGTGAAATTAGTAAACAGCTGGAAAAACAGATTGTCAAAATACGTCTTAACTAAAATGATAACCTACTTTCTTCTGATTTATGTAACCTTGGATGTTAGGATTATACCACAAAATCACTACCTACATATTATTATTTTTGTTTTAACCATTCTGTGCACTAACAATACATTTTTTTACACAATACACAAACGTTATCTGGAAGATAATGCTTTTTAGCATTAAGTTCACCTACTTATTTGTGCAATAAATTTTCTATCTATCTATCTATCACACTTTTCATAATGGCTAATCACATGTGGTTGAAAATTAAAAGAAACAGAAAAAAAGTATGTTAGTATGTACTCATATTTTATTCCGTGACATCTCAAAGGTTGTGAAAAGTTGGTGGATGGAGATAGCCCAAAATTGCTCGTCATGGCACTCTTTGGGAAGACCTATGTCCAGCAGTGGAATTCTACAGACTGATGATGATATTTGATCACGATGACAAATACACTTACCAAATTGCGTGAACGAAAAGATCACTGGGTACTGTGATTCTTATCGGGAAAAACCTAATTAAGACCTATTTTCTAAATTATGAGTGATGAGAACGATGAATGAATGGTATTATTAGGTATAGAGCACTAAAAACAGCTCTTAAAGTAGTAAAAGTTCAAAGTGAGACCAAATTCTTCCAACTGATGAGGTTTGTTTCAAAATATTTATCCACCCTCCCTATAGCTACCTATCTAAGTTAACTAAATCAATTTACCCATATCCAACTCAATGAACAGGAACTACTAAATTTAAAAGTTACTTTGGTTACCAACTCCCGGCAATAAATTCCCTAAAATCAATAACCTACTGAACTGAGGCTGCCTCCCCTGCTGAGCCTATCCTCCCAAGTATCTTCACAGGCATCGTAAAATGGAATATCCCACGCAATAGATACAAAACGTGTCAAACAGGTTTCGGAAAATATTTTCGGCCTGATAGTAGGACGATACACTATGGGACGCAAAGTTTTACTTTAGGTCTCTTAGCCAAGGAACCAATCTACTCAGGTACCTATACTCATAAACAGTTATTCATTTACTTCTTTATACTTTAGTAATGCTCTGAGTCCAGTTTAACTTTAATTAATATGAATATTTTGTACACAATATTACAGAAAAATATTAGTTTTTAAGTAAAAGCAAAAAGTAATTTGAAAATGTGACTTTTCGTTGGAAATTTTAATATGATGAAGATACTATTTGGAACTGTGTCATTTAGAGAGGGATACGGACAGATTACCATCTGTTTATTAATACGTGGTTTAAGGTTATTTCGAATTGAAACTTTTTGTTCGCCCACTCCTCAGTTGCATGAATAACAAAATGGCCCATTCTAATAAGCTCTTCAGCTGTGATGACAGCTCCTGACCCTTAAGTGTTATGTTATTATTGTGTAGGTTAATTTGTAATAAATCATTATAGTCAAAGATAAAATTCAAAAGCAAAATCAAACCAAGGTATATTTGTTTATTTAGGTCTGATTACAGATTGTGGAATTACTAGGCAAGTGTCATTTACAAAATGTAGATTTTGCAGTGGGTAGTCCAGTTGCTTATTTCATTTACGAAGGACAAAAAATGCAGTGGACCTAAGACCGTGTCTTGAGACATGACCTACGTTACTAATACGGGTTCACAAGTGCTATAGACTTACACAATATATGTGATTGATTAGGTACTTTTTACACCAGTTTAGTACGAGGTCCAGTTCGCCGCAGCTATCTAACCTGTCTACCAGTTTATTATTTACCAAGGTATCAAAATCATGCGAGAAGTCAATAAAAAGAGCAAGTACATTTTTTCTTATTTAAATGTTAAACGACTTCAGATAATTTACACAAAAGTTCTGAAGTGCTCTTCCTGATTGAAAACTATTATTGACCCTTAATCGTCACGGGAATAACCACAGAACATTCTAAGCAGGAATAACACATGTCAATACATGAACAGAGGTATGTCAACTTCTGTTGTTGGCTTCTGTGGTTAGGGTTGCCACAATTTTGCCAATGTCATGTTTCACGGAGGTATTTCGTAATTCAAGGACATGTCCTCCATTAGTTGATTGTCACTGGCATGTCACAGTGTCACCATTCAGCTTAGTCGTAAACCGACAGTCACAGTTAAATTAGCGTTTCAGATTACAACAGGGTGGAGGTGGGTCACTAATAAATCTGCTCGACTAACCCCGCCATAACCCTGCGGCTATAAAACTTTACACGCCTGTGAAAATAAATTTCCATATTGTGTAGCAGTAAAGTTTGAGTTTTTTCAATGTGTGATATGTCTAGCTGGTAAGTATATACTCGTATATTTCAATAACACATCAAACACTTCTTATCTTTGTGGCTCTTAATGTGTTTTGATATTTTTGGTGTAAACTCGATTCTCAGACATTTTGTTAAAAGTTATTTTAAATTATATTATGTAAACCTTTTTATTCTACTGAGAGTAACTTTGAAATAGATGCTTATCGTTGATGAAGTATAGTATTGACTGGTTTTTGAATCAGAATAAACGATGGAAGTATGTAATCAAGGCCACTAATAAGAAGTTTTAAGTGGTGCGAAAGTGAACAAAATGAGGCGTTAATATAGATTTTATGTGACCTAATAATTATACACAGAAAACGTGGCGTGAACACGTGCTGTTTTATTCAATTTCGTCCACGACCCCTCCGTACCATTTAATATCAGCCGTATCTACTACCCAAAATATATATTACTACTCGTACTTATTTACGGAGCCAAAAGTATGGATAACGTTGAAACCAAAAGTATTTGCGCGTGAAAAATTCACCAAAGTGAAGGCAAAGGTTGCCTGAAAGAAATCGCTCTCAGCCATATTTCCGCCCATTGTATCATCACAACCTAGTTTATAAGATCTTATAAAGTGTTTTTTTTAATTCTGTTGTATGCAATACAGGGTTATCTATCTATCTCATCGTCATCATCATCCACAGCCTGACTTCATCCACTGCTGAATATAGGGTTCCCTTTGTCTGCGCCACTCCTCACGGTCCTGTGCCAACCTCAACCAGGTTCGTCCCGCAACGCTGGACGACCGACGACTCTATAACCGGTCCTTGGACGCCATTCGGACAACGCCTTACATCATCTGTCATCATCTCGCCGAGTCAAGTATCTATCTATCTATCAAAATGTAATTTGAGTCTGACAAAAGCAATCGTCTCGAAGTGTTTTCAGGCTGGTTATTTCCCAAAAGAGCTGAATTTATAGAGTCGCTACAGATTGGGCTCGTTCTACTCGAAATAATACATGCGGTACATACCGGGTAATCTAATCATAACGCGAGAGATTTTGAATTAATCATGTTACTCCCTCTATTTGAACTCTGTGCACGTATCGCATATTTCATTTATAAGAAACAAGATAGCTCTGTTTGAATGGTAGCCATTTTTGTTAGAATTTCAATATGATACCATCTCTTTATAATCTTATAGTTAGGTAAGATACTCCATTTGGAATATAAAGTTATTTTGGCTACACTAATCTCCACTTCATAAGTGAAATTTAATGTTCATGACCATAAAGGTCATGAACTACGAGTAAATACTTGATTGAAAGTAGAAAAGGAAAGAAACAGGATTAAAATTAAAAAGTGTTTCACATAAAATAAAAGATAAGAACCGTTAATTATTTTCAAAAATTTCAATTGACTGAATATCAGGAAGTTAAATGAGCCATGTTGGCCAAGTGAGCGGGTTCGAATCCGGTCATGCAGATTTTTTTAAATACTATTAAAGAGTCCATCATACAAACGGCCCACCTGTTGGTGAGTGACTACCGTAACCTGGACGCTTGTAATACCAGAGGTATCCACTTTGGCGTTGCATATCTCAGAGATATCACTCAGATATCAAGATCAAAGATCTCATGTACCTGTAATTTCACCGGCAACCATACCCTTCAAACCGGAACACAGCAATGAGAGCATTACGTGAGGAAACCGGCATGCTCTAGAACTAAAAATTCGAAGGCATGTGCCATCAGTTAGTGTTCCAAATAGGGGCAATGGGCTTGTAACCTATCACGTGGAATACTAACTACTTGCAAAACGCAGGCATGTGACAAATGTAATATTGGAATGTGCCTCTGACTACCCCCTTTGTACTCTCAAGGATCTACGCACTGGATCTACGTACAGTTGTGTGAATGTTCGTTTTTGTTTTTTTAAATGCCGAAATCTTTAGTCATCATCTTTCTCTCTCATAAAAACTTTAAAGGTGAAATTTCATTCTGATAATTGCGTCTTTTCCACAAAATGTTCGCTAACTACTTTTTCACTAGCGTCTTTATTAACGGGCTTACATAATCCTCTCAATTTTGCATTCTGGGCAAACGTAAGCACGTTATAGAATAGAATATTGTTAGTTCCTCGAGGCGTATGCATCTTTTGTGTGTTGCTTGATAATATTGGTATTATTCATGTTCTCATATACTCGGTGTTCTACGAAACGGCTTGCTTTCCTGTTTATGAACTCTGTTTTGTTTCTTTATTTGTTTTTCAAGGGAGAGTATATTTTTGAATAAAACTATCTATCTATCTTTATTTGTTCTGCAATTGATCTAGCGAACGAAGATCTCCCAGTCTACTTGGACCGTCCGTTTATATGTATGTTTGTTTGTCCGACGATAACTGCCAAACCGTTTATTTAATTTTGATAAAACTTGGTAGTTGGGTATCATGTACCATTTACCATGTATTTTACCATATAGTCATTCCCAAAACGTACTAAGTTTCTATTTCTATAATCGGCTCTTTGCCTATAATCAGATACTATCTGAGATGTGGTATGTTTGTGTGCAATTCGATTAAACAGCACCATAAATTCGTCAAAACTAGCTAGTTTATCTGGTCTAGTTCCAGTATTTACCATCATTTTTGGCGTGATACATTATCTTGTATGTTAAGTAGTTTTTTAGCCAATTAATTTTGCCTATTGCATTTCTGTTTCTTACAAACCAGTGTGCACTTGAGACAGGCCGCAGTGCAATATTTTAAAATCTGTGGAAGATTTAGTAGCAGGTTCCAGATCGGTTTATGATTATTTTGTATACAAGTTTATTGGTTTTATAGTTTTAAGTGTCAGAACACTTAAGGGAAAAGACAAACTAAAGGGCATGTAGACAATGCTTTTAGCATTAAACCCACCTTTTATATACTCTTATTTCTTTGTGCAAAGAATTAAATCTTTACTTCGGTGTACGTTGTCCAACGGTTAAGTTTTTTATAATCGTGAGGACGTGATACTTAACTAGTTACCTATAAAATTACATTATAAAATGACATAACTTGTTTACCTAATTAACCGATCTAACCAATCTTAACTGAGTTGACCTTTAATTTGACAGACTAGATCTTTTGCGTCATTTGAAAATTCAAATAACTATAAAATGGCACTTGCCAACGATCAAAAAAAACTTTTCATCTAGCGAGTATTCTCAATACTCATGAAATGAATAAACCACTAATAACGGCAAATAACTAATAACGGCATATTTATTAATACTTACTTACCCCAAAACTAAAGAAAGAAGAAAGAAAATATTTATTTAACACGACATAAAAATATATATATATATATATAAACTATGTAAACTTTTAAGTTTCTAGTTAGTCGGACATGCAGGCTTTTTCTGTTGCCAGTAAATTCGTGCCTGTCACTCTGGCTTATTTTTAACGGCACATCGACCACACGAGAAAAAGCAACCACAGGTTTATTTATACTCGACATGTATTTTTAAAAAGAGTTTTGAACATAATTTTATTTTAAGTTAATCTTCAACGAAGGCTAACATTGTAAACTTGCCTTATACCTATTTCAATCATACGCCTACGTAGATTTATAAGAAAAATTGGTAATTTCTACAAAATTTAGAAAATATACCAAAAAAATCGAAAATAAAATATTCCTTTTGAAACTCTACAGTAGTACTATAATTATCAAAATAGTAACCCCATGGGTAGACCTTACATCTGTCAGGAGCAGATGGGCCTATTAGAATGGATTAGATAGAATAGAAATTGAGATGAAATATCTGTGTCTTATGATCAAAGGCACTATAGGATCTGACTCCATTAGTAACGGAGGAAGGTACGATACTATTAGATTGTGGCATCAAAGAGATATTGGGGATTTGATTCGGAAAGAGATTACAGGCATTGTTGTTTATTAGACAAGATATATCCTGGGCTTTGATGTTTTGTTACCAGATTGTCATATACCAATGATTGAATACGTCTATTTACGTCTATTACCGGGCCTCAGGTTTCCCGTTTCATATGTGGCATGCACGTATGATGTACAATAATTGATTGCCAATAAGCCAAAAAAAACGGGCACGCAATGCCTTAAGTTTCAAAAAGCTTTTGCCATAATTATTACAATACAAGCAGATCAAATAAATTCTTAGATTAACACAGTTTTGTTTTATTTTTGACATAATAAACCGGCATATTTGATGGGCACATACTGGCAACCATAATTGAAAAGTCACCCGGTACTTATTACAAGATTTTATTTATTTCATTGTTCACACGTATATGTATGAGTATATCAATAAAAATGGTTGAACTCACACGTGTTAACTTTTACAAGCCTTAAAACTTGTTTGGACTGGTACCCCACGTACTGTGCGAAACTCAAAGTGCTCCATCCATGGTGCATACACAGTGAACGTGTTAAAAACTCATCATCATTGGCCTGTATAGGCGTTTGTTTGTTTTTCTGTTAACATTTATCTGATTGTAATCCGGTTCATCCGGCTCGGTGTAATCCAGCAATCGTTTTGTATGTCTGCAGGGATGGTTCTTTGATAGATTTATAGACACAAGTCACTAAGGGGCACTAAAATCGATGATGGAATACACGTCAGGAATGCCTAAGTATTAGTCATACATTCATTGTTGCAAAATTTTAAAACCCTCGATGTATTCCATCATCAATGAAGCGACCCCTAGTGACTTGCACTGATAAAACCTATCTAAGAACCATTCCTAAAAACATACTAATCGATTGCAAAAACGCATATCCGACAAGCCATTTCGGAGATAAATAGTAAAAAACCTCTTATGGCAAACGTATACGGGCTCCTGACGTCGTGGGTAAAAAGATAATTAGAACTAAGAAAATAAAGGTTCTACCAGATATACCGTATGTATAGATCGTTATGATGGGACTTCTGATGATAAACTCTTGGTTCTTTTCGTCCATATTCCGTTAACCCCTTCCAAATGAGGTTTCACGTCGTAACCTGATAGTCTTTTGACACGAAAACGTGTAAAGATGTAGTTTACCCCGTCTGAACGATATTCAACCCAAACAGTCGTTATATACTAAACATGAGTAGTCTGGTATGGCCGTACATTCAGACAGGCTTAAATGCGATAAGCGTAAATCTTAGCATGCCTGTTGCTCCGCTTACCTTGTACAAACAAACTCTAGTTGAGAGTTTTTTACAAAAATATATGCTAACTTTCTTCGAGATTTATTAGAATTCTAGTTAATTTTTTCAAAATTTTCAAACCCTTGACGTGCTTTCCATTATCTGTAGCAGTGCTCTAGTCACTTGTGGCGATGAAACCTAATTAAGAATCACCCTTGAAGTCATGCATGTTGGTTATGGTAGGTACGTAATAGTTATTGACTTTTTAATTCAAACGTTAGGGCATAAGTTCTGACATTTTATAATTATTCTTGTATAATAACACCATTTGGATGGTAGAATATTATTAGGGCCTATTTAAATTGTAAAATCATGTATTAGCTGACCTATATTCACGCAAATAAATATTCTGATTCCTTGATTTTGATTCTCGATGATCGCAAATGACCGCCTTATACAATCCGATAAACCATTTCAGAGATAAATGGTAACAAACAAATAATCAAACTCTTCTGGCAGAAGTATATATGAACTGTCGTTGCGAGTAACCATTATTAGAGATGTTTACAGTCAGCATTTCTTTGAGTGTCTAGAGGTATATTAGCACCAAGCTGTACTGTCAGGCGAGTAAATCAGTCTATATACATCTATATTTGTGTTACCACCTTCATCCTTCTTTCCCCGTCGGTCTAGACCCTTTTCAGAGCCATCATACCTAAACCTGATCAGATCGCAAAACAGAGTGACTAAGAAGGAACCGGTGACACGAAAGAGAAGACCTTCTTTTTTGTTCGAATAAGCCAGTTCAGTGAATGACTATCGCGTCCCGGAAATCTAGTAGAAACATGTCCCTAGCAAGAACTACGCTACGCTAATCGCCCCGCTTGGTTGTGAATCCGCTGCCTATAAGGCGAAACCGTTATCGCTTTGCCGTCGGTTGAGTACACGTTGAGAACAGGTAATGACGTCATTGTAGGTATCTACTGGGCCCTAAGTTTTATAGCATTTTTATGACTTACCTTAAGCGTTTTTGCTAACGTTACACTTTGAATTCTGTGGAAATAGCTGCCGTCATTATAATGACCTCGGAAACATAGTACCTACTATGGAAAATAATGTTTGTAAAAGATCGCTTCTAAGCGACTGTAATTTTACTTTTATAAGATTTTACTTTAATTTTTACAACTTTTGTTTTAATTGTGTTTAGTTGCCTTATGGTGTACAGTAAATTATGATTATTCAGAGGTTCATTTCTTAGGTATTTTTTTTATTACAATTCGGCGCGATAAATTTACGTGTCCATCATTCCATTCAAAGAAATATAGTTGGTTGAGTTCACCGCAATGTTAAATGTTAAAAGACGGTCACCATTTCCTAAAGCACGTAACTTAACGCTACTTGAAAGCAAATGTGATTTAATGCATGCGAACGAGGAATTCCTTTATTTGTGGTAAAATGTAATCGCTAAAGCAATTTGGTTAATGCTTCGGTAAAAAGCGGACTTATTTCTTTTATGATTGCTATTATTTTTTGTACTCAGCGTATTAACATTTTTATTCCATCACAGTTCAACAAATTTTGAGTAACCCGTGAATCACGTATCAAACAAAAACAAAAGATTAATTACTTAGGTTACCTGAAAGAAAATGCTTATTAGAATTAAGTTAGACATGAGTTCGATATATCGAAACGTAACTTATATCGGATATGGGTTATAAAAACTAATCAAAACCCCTAACTGTTATTAAAGACAGGAACAAAACGAAAACATCACAAACCAAACGAAACGACATATGGAGCGAATATGACGTAACATTAGCCATAATTGACATCGATGTACTAAATAACTGTATAAGTTTGCGTTTGTCGTTTCGTTGTTAGTTTGCTTATCTAAAAATCATGTTAACGTTCGAAACCCCTACGACTGATATCGATATCTGAAAACCGTCTTCTATATCGATATGCAAACTGTATATCGGTTACATAACCGTTTGCGGGAAAAAACGGAAACGCCCATGTCTACATTAAGTTCACCTATGTACTTGTTTTATCTTGTGCAATAAAGCATTTTATATCGATTCTATCTCTATTCCTGCCGTGTCTTATTTGACAGTTTGATTACTCTTAAGATCCGGTGAAACTGACGCATTGGCAGTGGCGCGCGATCAGAGGGAAATGATTTTAACAGTTTGCGTAAAGGCCCGGTCAAACTGAAGTGTTGGTGGTGGTGGTGGCAGTGATGGTGGCGGTGGCCGTGGCGATCGAAGGAAAATGATTGTCAAAGTTCGCGTGAATGTACTGATTTCCACCGCTTCAGTTTGACCGAATCTTTAGTGACCGAATAAATAACCAATCCGGTGAAAGAATTTAAAAATATATCTGGGTCTCTTCAAGGTAAGAGTGAATAGGTATTCCAGAATTGCATGCTCCACCATTGGTCATATCATAACTTACCATCAGGTGAGATTGTGGCCAAATAAAGGTCTATGCTTGAAAAAAAAAATCGTTTGTTGCCAGAATTTGGAAAGGTGTGTTTTAAATTGTGGTTTGAAATAAACACAGTTATTCAGAAACATAAAGTAGACCTTTTGTGTTAGTTCAAAACTCACCCTGTATGAAGCAATCACTAAGTTTATTGCCTATTAAAAGCATAGTATATTTTTAATTAAGAATTTTAAATGGCGAGTGTAACTGCCGTGTGCACTTACCTATTCGTGAAATCATGTTACTAATAACCCTTTTATTACAGTTTGTTTAATAGTAAGTCAAACATGCGATAAGTTATTTATTTAGATTAAAAGTAATGAATGAAAAATCATCACTGCAAAAAAACAAACACGCTTACGTATTCCCCATGATGAGTATCCAGAATACCAAGAAGAGTGTAGTCAGTGGCACATCCAAAGATTACATCTGGCCCGCGTTTTACAAGTTACTAGTACCTATTCCACGTGACAGGTTGCAATCCCGTCGCCACTGATTAGAATAATAATAATTAAATTAGGATGAATTTCCGCAGGGCGCGCTTGTGGCGAGCGGCCGGTCGGGGGTGGAGGCGCAAGAGAGGAACCTATGCTCCAAGGGTGGAAGTGTTAAAGGCATAACACATCACACACACACGCCACATGTCACACACACATATACACAAACACACACACACACACACTAAGGTTGTATCAACTCATTATTGTTGTCCCTTGAAGCAAAGTCTGCGATAGATTAATAATCTTAAACCTATATCTTCTAGTTTAGTGACTGTCCTTAATTGGCTGTAAGAAAAGTTTTTATCGGTTATAGTCATCATTACTTGAGAGCTGTGTGATTTCATTAAATAAATAAAATAAGATAAAGCTGGGAGTAGCGTTTAGTGAAACTGCAGCAAACCTCTCGACACCCTTTAGCCGTTCACACCAACGTTGCCTATCGTTGGTGGCACTTATGGGGCCCATTTAGTTGACGGCAAGTCATCACCTGCCTATGATTTAATTTGAATTTCAGTAAGAATTGGCAGGTGCTGTTTCATCCTACATAGCCCAGCAACCATTCCGTAAGCATATACTGCAATAGCCTCATATTTCCAATAGTTTACATCAGTCGACATCTGCAAGATTACGTTTTTTATATGATAATGTACAAAGGGGCTCTTAATGTTAGCTTTGGCTCAACGAATGCCTGTATAGGCCCCAGGCATATTTATTTAGCCGAATCGTAGTATTTCGCCGTTATAGTTGAGTCCTTGTCTCCCGGAGAGGCGTGAGCTGTGGCCCAGAAAACAGTTCTCTCCCAATTAAATTAGAACATTTCAAACATTCAAAACATTTAAAAACCCAACAACCTCATTTATTTTTTTAGGTTGTTAACTAAAAAAACGTTACGTCACTTCTGAAAATTTCCATAAAATTGTAAACAAAATATTCGAGCGACAAAAATAACCGAACCTGACGGTTATTTTTTTCTGACGCAGAATAAGAGAAAGATTTTAATATCCACCAACCGGCAAACGGAATATGTGTACCATTTATTTTCTTTGCTAAAACATTATGTTTAGGGTACCACATACTTATCGCCTTTCTCGGTTATCTGCTACGGTTCAGTAACCATCTTTGATGACTGCCTTTGTTGTGAAAATCGTTGTTTTATTTGTCATAAAAATGTTTTCTCTCTGTCTATGAATAAGAAATAAGATAACACAATTATTTTGGGTCTAATGTTACTAATAGTGGCGCGGCAGCCAAGTAACGCAACGCAACGGCTGCGACGCAATTTATTGCGGGTTCAATTCCTGCTGCGGGACAATTGTTTGCCTGTTCTGTAGATTATTGTTACGGGTCTGGGTGAGATTATGGCCACATGAAGGTATACTCAAATCCAATATAATCAAAATCTCCCTTCTCTTTTCCGCTTTTCGCGATCTTGTTTATCTACTGGCCAGGATGACGAAAATGTGTCAAGTTCGTTGTGCCACTCCACTTAGGCCGACTCCATGGCCATGTCACAGCACTTATATTCGAGATAAAAAAGCACCAAGATCATTGAGGTGCGCCAAACTAGGTATCAAAAACTTTTCTTAATCTAAGTTGTAGTTCCAATGGATTCAATCGTAACCTTCATCAAAACATTTTACGCCCAAAGGTTGTTTGAAGCTAATTTGTTTTCGAAACTTATAATCGACTTATAAGTTTTAAACTAGAACTTTCGAAAATTCATCTATGCGAAGTTTTTTTAAATTATATTAAGTTTTACTTGTAATCTTGTTCTTAGAAAATGTTGTGAAAGAAAGAAAATGTTTTTATTATCCCCCAAACAACACAAAAGTTAAACAAAAATAGTAATAAACAGAAAATAGATACTTAACATATTATAACACAACGAAACGAAAAACAGACAAACTAAGACGACCGATGTGGCGCGGTGGGCGAAGGTCCGCCTGCGACACAGGAGGTTGCGGGTTCGATTCCCGCCCTGGGACAAATGTTTGTACGATCTGCAAATATTTGTTCCGGGTGTTCTGGGTATTTTCTATGTATAATAAAAAAATATCTATCTATGTAATGTATTGTATTAAGTATATCAGTCATCTAGTACCCATAACACAAGCTCTGCTTAGCTTGGGGCTAGATGATGCTGTGTGGATTGTCCAGCATTAAAAAAAATAAAAAAAATAAGTAGGTACGTCATTTTGTGTTGCGTTTGTGTCAAATACCTATTTGTTCTGGAGCAGCATAATGCTGAGACGGGGACCTCCCCGTCTCAGCATTATGCTGCTCCAGAACCTAGGGGTTAGGTGCAGCGCTGGTTTTCAGACGGGGCCTTCATGATGCCACGAAGATCGCTGGACAACTGGGTGCAAAATAATCGATATATATAATTATAATAATAATAATAACCTTTGTGCGGTAAATAAAATATACATAATACTCGTACATATTATTGTCCTCGTAGGTATTATTATAAGTTATAATAATAGTTACCTGCACACCTACAAGGACAATAATAATTATGTACACATTCAAATTAGTCTGTCAAACTCTGGGAGTAGTGTTTGTCTGTGACGTCACTGTTTAATGTCAACAAAATTCCAGCGCAGTAGGTAGCCTACCTAAGGGTTCCGTAGTCGTGTCAAGTGTTTCTGACATGTGACGGATGTGGGCCATGATGCCATAAGGTGATGGATGCAAATGAAAGGTGATGGATGGCATGAGGCACGCGGGGGACGCACTCCGTGGCTCAGCTACAATGGCGAAAGAGGAACATCGGAGGGGTTTTAGTGGGTATTCAAGCTGTCCATTCGAAGATTTAAATCTTATATAAAGAATAATCTAATAAAGAAGTCGTATTACATCATAAATGCCTATATTGAGGATAAAACTGCATGGCCCGATGTCGTCGCTCCGCTCCCTCGTTAGCTTAATTGTCAAATTGCGTATCTGTAGTCACATATTTTTTATAAATAGGTTAAGCATTATATTATAAAGTGAATCGTGTGTTAGCTTAAGAACTTTGGTTGATACTTTTTAGACTTTATTCAATTCTTTGAGTAGCACTCTTTTTCTATAAATTAATTCACCTCGTTCGATTGGCACCACACTAAAGCTGAATGAAGGATCATCAAAAAAATAACCAAGCAGAGTTTGTTGCCTGATTCTTCTATGCTTAGTCGCGCGCGAGGAACCGGCATTAATTCACTTTCGAATTTTAAATTCACGTAGTTTTTAAGTTGACGTTTCTATATGATCCTTGTGATTTCAATGAATAAAAACCTATTGACTTTGACTTTGATTCTGCCCTTTTCAGGGCGGCGAGTCTCCCCAGACCGGATGTATTCGTCAATGAATCTCCCCACCGAAAACAAAAAAAAAAGTAGCCTACCTAAGTAGCACATGCTGTACTGACACCTTTTTGGGCGACATTGAACTGTCTGGCTAGATATATCAGAACGGTGCTGGGTATTTCTGTTCAGTTCTACTTATATTATACTTTGACTTTTTTCCTCAAACATAATCACAGATTCTTCATCCGGAATCTTTTGTTTGTTTCAAATTATATGCATGTGATTATAGTGATTGAAAAGTTTATCCCAGCTAGTTAGCGTAGGTTTTCTTAGACGAACGCTCTCAAAATGTTATCTTTCAAAATTAAAAAAAAATCGCTTCCTAGTAATACCCAACACGTGGCTGGGCTTACCACCCACTAATCCCGTATTCAATAGAGCTATTGAATACGTACGTATTTCTGTTCTAATACCAAGCAAGTCCAGATATTGAAAACGCAGGTTTCTATGAAATGTGATTTCATTTGAAAGGTTTCATTTGAATAGGTATACATTTTGTAAAACGCTAGTTGATTTGATTAATTTGTACGTTTAACACTCTGGACTTAGGAAGCATTCTAACTTTGAGTAGCGGTTACACATAATCAAAAGAAACAAACCAATAGTTCGGTACTGCATACCGAAGATATAACGACTAGGTATCGAAATGTCTCGGTTTTGTCTGACTCTATCCTTTATTTTTTTCTAGGAAACATTATCTTCTGGATGCATATACCAGCATTATGATGCATTAATTCCGGCATATAGATACGAAGCGCATATACTTTATTGTGAACTTTGAAAGCATTGAATCGCAAAGATTGAACCAGAACATTGAACTTTTTAAGACTTTGAATATAACAAATCTCTTCGCTTAAAAATGATGGAATATTGCTAGTGTTTTTCAGCAAGTTACCAAGTTAATACAAATAAAAAGCGACATAAACTCGACGCTGGACTGCACTTACCGTGCAAATCCCAGTACTACATAGAAAAGGGTATTGTCTCTACATTTTTACCGCACTCCGTTGGTTTAAATTTACATCGGGATTTCGAATAAGCTTTCTATACGATTTAAAAAACCGGGCTCTATTTACGTAGGACAGTAATTTTGTTTGAACATCCCATTGATGGATGTTACTACAGACTTACACTATGTGCATTTTGATTACTTTTTCAGCTACTGTGGGCTTATCTTAGATTAGTTGGAAATTACTTTGTTAATATTATCCAACTCTCGATTGATAGTTCCGTACTTTTACAAAGAGTAAGTTAATGAAGATGGTAGTCTACGAGAAATTCACAAACTAGTATAGCAAACGTTCTGATATCGGGGTCGTCGGCACATTCATATTGGTGATCCATCATTCAGTAGCGAATCGCGACTAGATTTGCGCTGTAAAATTCAATTTTGCTTTGACAGCTGAGCGATTGAACTGCAATGGCGATAAGCCGGCGATTTTCCGTCAGCAGATGACGTCATTACTGTACGAAGTTGGCTTTGCACAAGCAAGTCTGAAAAAGGTAATAGAGAAGTGGAATTCCTTACCAAAATATCTCATTGTTAATTTGCCGTCAAAGTAAACCTTTAAATTAATGTCAAATAAATCCTTGTAAAGAAAGATCTACAAAATAAACTACTTTAGTACTTAGACAAATCCATTCTTGCAGCCACTAACGAATTACCAATAATTGTGCATTACCAATAATGAATTTGAATATGAAATCAGAATCTGATAATTTCCTGTTTTAGCTCCATTAGCATACAGTTTTTCAACAAAATCTAGACTAGTCTAATAATATAATTACGTGACTAACTCATTGACAATAAAACCACTGCCTGAAAACCGTAAAAGTCCTGGAAATGCCTGACAGAGCCATTAGTGTTTTAATATTTAGAGTTTCACTTCTATACTGTATTATTATAAGCCATACACTTTGAAAGGCTTGCGTAGGTAGTAATGTAATTGGTACGAGGGCGTTTTGAAACATGCAAAGGCACGCTGAGTGACGTCAGCGTTCGTGGCATTGACGTCTGCTAATGAATGTGACGCTTATCCGACGTTAGCAGCGTGTTGCGTTGTGTCGGATTGCTAGAGTAACGAACCAATTTAAAGCTACAGGCAGAGACCGTCCATGAGGTAATATTGAGGGGTGAATACACCCAAAAGAGACCCAAGACCAAAACGACTACCCCTTGTATTCTGAGACATTTCTCCAGACATTCCTCAACTCTAACTTGGCTCAGTGCGCTGTGAGGTTTCCTTTAAAAATTCCTTGTTTGGTATTTTTAGTAGAACTTTTTAAAGATTCTTACAAAACTCAAATGAATATGATTATAGTTAAACCCACGATTATGTCTTTACAGAAGTAGTGTCGGTTGAGAAATTTAACATCGTCATTTGCTTTGAAGGGGGTTTCTGGATTCCTTATGATGATGGGTAACTACGCTCCGTCGTCATATACAGGATGTGGCGTAAAGAGTAGTCAACCCATGTTAGCATATGATAGCACAGTTAACCAAGAATGCTATAACAAAAACAGATTGAGAAATACCCTGATCTTGGCATCGAAAAGAATGGACAAGGGTAAAAGAAATGAAAATTTTGAAAAGGTCCAGTAACTGGAAAACCGTGAGATTTTTACTGGGTTTTTTTTTTGAACAGATATAATGTAATGAGTTGACTACTCTTTACGCCGCACCCTGCACATAATTTATGAATTCTATAAAAACTATTTTTAAAGCCATCTTCGAACAAACAAACACGCTCACGTTATTTTATTTCCCAAACAAAATGTTGCAGCAAAATAAATTTCAAATGTGTAACATTACCAGACACATTCTCCTTCTAAAACAGAAAGCCAACTCTAATATTCATTTTTCAATCTCCGCTTCATAAAACTCTGTTTCAAATAAACATAAGCACATAACTAATGTGTAGGCTTCTGAGAAATATGTATGAATTACAACAAGCAACATATGAAAACATTATTTCATTTGAGTCGCTCTCCTATAGATTTCCCTTGGGCAGTTAGGAGGTATATATCCAGCAATATTAGAGCTCTGTCTGCTTTGAAACATGAACTTTCCCGTACACAATTACAGCTTGTCAAAGGTCAGCAAAACCTGGTTAGATAACTTGCGGTGATGTTTATCTTAGCTACCGATATCATAAACTCTATAACTATCAATAAATATGGTCCGTCTGGATATTTCATCTCTTTTCGCGACAGTCGTATACAATCAACCGAAGTACAATGCAAATAAAGGGGCCATCCCTAAAAATCACATAAAAATAGAAACCAATCAACTTTTTATCGCCTTTACACGCAAAAGCTATCTAGAATGGTTTTATATTTTTGTAACACGTTTAGCTGAAGTTTTATATGAGGTCATGCGCCCAATATTTCAGTGGAAAACAAAATTGTAGGCGGTCGCTGGTATTACTTAAGCCGCCGTAATATTTAGTAAAGAACCTATTTGTCCCTCGCAATATATCGCCCATAATAGCGCCATGTCTTATGAAAGATATCAGACCCAAAAGTATTAATATAATGCTTCCCGCTGTTCCCTAACTGACCCTATCTTTAGGGCTAGTTATGAAGGCACAACTTTTACTATAGTTTCTTACATCTACCCCGTTATTTATAAACGCAGAGCCACGTGTAATTTTCTCTTAATAGTTTTCTTCCTTGTAGCCATTATCATTATTATTAAATGTTGTTTGTTGCTTTAGGAAAATAAAACTCAAAGTATTGTTCAAAATTAGCCAGTAGATAGGAATGGAAAAGTGCAGACTTTATACATCGCAAAACCGATAGTCACTGAAGAACAAGTTATTTTTGTATAATTTTTTAAACCTCGCTTTTCCGTTGTCTCTGGCAGCGCTTCTAGTGTCTTGTGTCTTCAAATTTAAGGTTCTAGAACATGTCAGTTTCTTCATGATGTTTTCCTTTGTCGTTTTAAGGACGTGTTAATAATGCAAACATAAGTTTTTAAACACTAACCGGTAATAGTAATAAAACCAAAAGACCCAAACTTCATCTTCATGAAGTGAAACATTGCAAGAAAGCTCTCTCTTTAAATTATGCATTTCGAAGTATTGTTTCCAAGCACCTACTTTAAACTTTGCTGTAATCAGTCGAAGTCTCCACCTTAATTGATGGTACAAAGAAAGTTACGCCATCGCTTATCCGATTATTGAATCTTAAATAATTATGAGAGTTTGGAGATGGCTCTTTGTTTAAGACTGTGTGATGAATGGAGTCTAGATTTCTGAATTGAGTTGAATTCATAAATGGTAGAAATAATCTGTTAAGATAAAGGATTGCACCCGCAATAGTTCTAAACTAAAAAACAAATATAAATGCCCAGCTATCTGACTCAAAGACTCTTTCTCAAATGCCTTTATCGGATTTTTTCATTGAAATTTTCCACTAAGACATACATAAGCTTAGTGCTAAAGGGCATAAGATCAATAAAAAGAAGACAAGTGCCACCAAAAGAAGTTCTTCGGAATTTCTTGATAGTATTCAATCTCTGTATGAATCATAATTTACAAAATATGTGTACATAAGCAGATTCAAGCATGAGATCTGAACATTATTCGATTTGACGAAAAACTTGTACTTGACGATGCTTGCAGTGTTTAAACGAAATTATATCGAAATGGTCCACAAATTACCGACCTCGACTGTACAACATTTTAAACAAACTCTTGTTAGCAATCGAACAACTCAAAAACCCATCATTCACTCCCCGTTCCAACAATCGCGCTAGAAAACTTTACCGGAAAGTTTTTAGATCTCTTTGAGTACCTGATGCGTAAAATAAATAAAGTTTCACAAACTCTGTAATAGAATATCCTTTGAATGAGTTATTCGGGTGAGCTTGTAAATAACAGAAAGGTGCTGACACGAGCAACTTTGTTAAAGTAATTAAATTGCTCGACAACAATTGTCAACGAAGAAGTGTGTAGATAGATAGGTCAAAAATATTAATGAAATTACAATAGATACATGTGAACCATGCCACGAATGCCCCAAATGCTCAAGAAAAAAATACAAAACTATTATGAAACCTGTTGTATTGTATGAATCTGAGTATTGGGAAGCTAAAAGAAGTGTGCACGCGGCTGACTTAGGCGCGACTTAAGTTTCATAAAAATATGTTATGCTACATGTTTAACGAATAAATAACTTTAAATTCAATGAATGTTGAGATGGATAAGTGGAGTTACAAGAATGCTTAAGATAAAGACTGAGTTAGTATATCAGGAATAGTCTGAACCGCAAGTGATGGAAAATTGAGGAGTAATAGGTTAGATGGTGATATGATGGACATTAAGAAATACATAACATGCACAAAAATAAAATCCACAATAAATAAATGAATAGCCGAAAGACACACACATAGTCCTGTGTGTCTAGACAAATACCTCACGCTTAGTTTTCCTTTCACGCTAACGCAAATTTTGTCAAGGTAAAACTTGGCAGCAGTCACGTGACATTTCCGCGGCTAACGTCATTTCTATCCAATTCAATCTTTCCGCATGCGTTAATGCCAACAGAAAGTAGTATTTGTCTATATCCCACACTAGGAAGAGTGTCATATTACAAGTAGTGTGTTAAAGGATGTAAGAGAAGAGATAAGCCAAAGAAAAGCTGAAGCCTTGGACTGGCTGATCAAAGAAAAATGGATGTCAAGTGGTTGTCTAAGTTTGCGCAACCGCCACCGCGTCAGTTTGATCGGGCCTTTATGTTTGATTGATGTATCTTAATAATTACCACTTATAATTTTGTTCGAAGCAGCTAAAATTATATTGTTTCCTCACTCTGCCACCATTGTGAGCACAATACAAGCTTGTTTCTCGTAACTTTCCAGGCATTCATATCGGGTCATAAGTATGTTGCAGAAGAAAAACAGAGGTACCTCAGGAAACTACGCAGTAAGATGAACCAGAGGATCCCTCCTCTGGTTGATCTTACTGCGTAGTTTTCAATTTGACACATGAAATTTAAAGATCATGTCTAATTTCGCCGATAAAAATACTTAATGGCCACTAATTTATATTTTGAAGTTCCCTCATAATCGATATGAAATTCCATAATTAATAAATCAGAATTATAAAGCAACCTGCTTTATAATTCTAACATGTCAATAGAGACATGTCATTTAAATTTGAAATTGCCCGTGTAGAGACACTTTAAAAGTATACGACGAAGGTGTCAGGAGTTGTCAGAAGTTGCGACGTGTAGCAACTTTGAGCACCGAAAACTTGAAGACCTCTCTAAATCTACGAACTTCTCCTTGTTGACAGCGTTTGAGACATGACTTTTGAAGAGGATATATTGGGTCTATTGTGTTAAGGGATCCTTATAACATCTATGCAAAAAAAAATGCTTAGGTGTCTACGCCTCTCAAGTTTCTGTATGGTAAAGCTAGGTTATTGCTAGACCAATAAAAAATATTTTTCGAACACCGCAATTAAATTAACGCGTGATATAGCGAGCCTGTCTGTAAAGCAAGAGTTTAACATTTGGCACCTTCGATGTTTCTCAAACAATACCCAAAGTTTACATAAGCAATTTACGCTGTATATTTTATGAGTTAAACTCATAAGTTGCTAGCTAGTGTTCTCCTACGTAGATAGAGGTTTATGCCCGTAGCAATAATTACTTAGCAAACTTACTAAGCTACAAGGAAAAGTGTACATAAAGTTTGCTTACGACTTCGAAACTTGTACTACTTAGTAGTTCTGATAGTACTGATTGTGGACTGTGCAAATCCTTCCATTTATTTAACAAGTTGGGTATTGGGAAGCTATGCAAAATTAACAGGTTTATAAATGCTCAACTCATTGGATAAAAAGTAACCTCTTGCCAGAGGATGTTTGTTTGTTAGTATTTTTAAACCAAAATGACTAAATGATGGTAATGATTTGCATTTATTTGCATTTATTGCATTTATTTGCATTTATTGAAATCGTCTTAGATAGAAATGAGCTATAAACGTCAACGAAAAGAAAGCAGGAAAATAGTAAATTACGTGGTATAGTTGTAAATATATGCTAAAATAATACCAAATCACAATAAGTTTGATTCTAAAATAACTAAACAGGTAGGTAGTAATAGGGACTACCTTTCTTTATTTTTTCTCGTTTTAACTGGACGTTACGCAAAACATCCAAACGATTAAAATTATCAAGTATAACAGAGCCGGTGAACATCCTTTGATATTTATATTCCTATTTTTGACAGACCTTTGGATCTAAAGATAAAAGAGATTAGTGCGAAAATATTTTATGCAGCAAAGATTTCTGATATAAAAATAGGTAAAAGCTACAAACCAAAATAAACCATGTCGTAAACGCACCCACCTTCATCTAGTAACAGTATTATCTTAATAAGCAGTAAATAAACTCGCTAATGTATTTGATCCAAGTGAAAATGTGCGCATTGACACGTGTTTAAAAAAGTTAAGTAAACCTCGTAAAGGTTATCGCACACATATTAGCTTGGCGTGATCGGGAATTTTGTATGAATGTCTTTGTTCTTTGAAGTTAGAAACATAAAAATATGAGTTACAGCTTCTAAATATCCTACTACTACTATAAACACGAGAGTTTGTGAGGATGGATGTTTGTTACTCTTTCACGCAAAAACTACTGAACTGATTTTGATGAAACTTTACAGTAATATAGCTTATCTCATATAGGCTACTTTTATTCAGATACCACGCAAAAGATTTATTCTGCCGTGGGCAGAAGCTAGTAAATAAATAGTTCAGGGTTTCAAAAGTTTAAAAAGTTTCAGGGTTTTGGATTTTTACATTTTAAGGGAGAAAACGGGAGTAAAAGTTTTTATAGGAGTATGGGTTTTTTAAAGATAGGACCTTGAAAATTGGAATTGTAGCTACTCATCATAAATAAATAATGAGGTTTAAGGGTCTTTGGATTTTTCCACCTACAACTAAAAGCTCGTATATACAAGCATACAGAGAATACCACGCGAGCGAGTGTTATCAATCAATTTATAATTATGTGCAAGTATTTATACTGCTTGGAGAGTTATTTACTGTGGCGAGCGATGCTGTATGTCTCTAGATACCCGGTCCGATAAAACGGATTGTTCCCGCCATATCTCGACAATTATCTAGAAAGGTTGGTCTTTCATTTCTCGCAGCGTCTGCGTTTTATATACAAGATCTGTATCTGAAATCGTGAAATGAAAATTGAGATACGCTGGGCATTGACTTTTGAAATAAATCAGTATTATATCTAATCTAAGCTTTACGTTTTCCAACCACAACTACGAGAGATAAATATTTCGAGATATCATTTTTGATCAGTAGTGATATTGTTGTTCTTTAAGATCCTTGTGATTTTAATTAATAAAAATCATATTGACTTTGACTCTGAATTACTCGAAAGTCTTTACAACTGTTTACAAAAATACATAGTCACGCTTGGGCCAAACAAATCGGGTTTCACCAATTCGTCCGACTTGATTGGAAGACCTCTCCTTGCTCGTTAGTTACCTACTTTCACTTATCTACGTCAAAGCTTAGGTAATTGATGTAGGTAATATAATTTGCCAGCGTTGTAGCTAAGTCTGTGTGGGTGGATTTACGGCGTAGGTAGTCTACGCCGTAGTTGTCTACAAAGTCTACACTATGCAATATTTTTTCAGCTAAATTTAGAAAAACAGAATTTTATTCCTTATGATAAATTAAATTAACACAAAACTGTCCTTTATTTTTAATTTTCATTGAGTTCAAATAAGGAAGAGATTCTCATTTCTGGGTATATTTATTTTTTAAGGTCGTCAATTATCCCGTGATGCTTGGTCCCACTTGAATATTTTTGTGCGGAGGATCAAACTATCGATGCTTTTAAATCCGATGGCACAAGCGTGGGTGAAGCCATGGACACATTGGACACGATAAAGGTCTAGACTTAGAACCACTTAGACTTAGTCACGAAACTATGTGAACTTTTGGATTGAAATATAGTTCTCTGAGCTTTATTTTCTGCTTATTTTTTTTTGTTTTTTTTTTAAGAAAATATTTACAACAAGAAACATTTTGCGTCGACCTAACTCTGTGTCCATCAAATACTGTTTCTTCCTAAAAATCCCAAAACATTTCTGCACCTCCCGGAAGAAGCTTATCTGTTATAGCAGACTTCTATGAAGGATCCGTATTCACTCGGCATCACCAATTTCTTACTTGATCGGTCTCGTTGATGGCTTTTGGAACAAAGGAGAGAATGGAAGCCACTACCATTGTGTCTTGGAATTGATTACTTTGAGTACGTATTGCAATACAAATTAACGACTACGTATTATACTGTCGTCAATTTTATAGATAACCAAACAACGTTTTGTTATAACCCATCAACAAAGTAACATAAAAAAGTTTCTTCGAATATTGTTGTTGCTGATCCAATATTTTTTGTTATAAATATGATTATTTTGAATAAAATTATCGTGGTATATTATCGTTTTAAGATATGTTTACTCATTCGGACGGTGTTTATGAATAAGGACCTCTAAACGGTCAACGAAACGTCAGCAGGAGAATAGTAAAGTACAAAGTACTTTGTTATTAGGTAAATGGGGAAACTCGAGATTATATATTCAAAAAATTTCGACCAGGTTGAGAGTGGACTTCGTGGATCGCCAAGACAACCACAACCTCCCCAGGTTGTGGGTTCGTGGGTGGTAACAACTATGAACTACAAATATTTGATATTTTTTATTTTTTTTTTATTGGTTGGAACCCACTACCTTCCCCTAGATAAGGAGATCCGCTTACAAACTACCTACGCAGTTACCCATAAATAGTCGAGTTATCGATCCAGTCACAAAGAATTATTATAGTCATAATTTACTGTAATATTTTAACTAAGCCAAAAAGAAGAAAATGTATTACTTACTAAAATGAACTTACAAGGAGTATATAAGCATTAATATTTGTTTTTTTTTTATAGCCGAGGCAGATCGCCGTGCAGTGACAGCAGCTTTTTAGTTAGGTACCTACTTCTTGTCAGCCCAAACCTAAATTAAACATGTATATAATAATACTGTACATAATGCTGGTCATTTTTCACACAGCATCATCTAGCCCCAAAATAAGCAGAGCTTGTGTTATGGGAACTTTATGACTGATATACTACTTATATATATATATTTTGTAAATACATACATATTAAAGATAAAAAACACCAAATTAATGCAGATCATACAAACATTTGTCCCGCAGCGGGAATCGAACCTGCAACCTTCTGCGTCTCAGGCGGACCTTCGCCCACTGTGCAACAGAGGTTGTCAAAAATATAGAGAATATAGCCAATTATCAGAGAACTAAGTACTCAACTAATAGGTAGGTAAATAAAACCTAATGAATTGCTACAAATATGCTTACCTTCTGCCATTGCGTGTCATTTTTTATGCATCTACCTAGTGCATTTAACTCGACGGTGAGCCAAGCTCACGAGGTCCTCGACTGGTTGCGCCATTCTGTTCAGGTGACCCCGAGCTAACTCATGATGCACTTCGAGGTACGTCAGAAGGGGATCCATATGTATTGGGGTGGGATTGCTACTCATCTTAAATCTTAAAATTATGAATGTACCTATCTGTATATGTTTTATTCAAGTAGATAACTTACCCATAAATAGCTTACCATAAAAGTGTTCCTTTTGCCTACACAAACACAACAAAATAATTTGTTTGATTATAGTTGAAATTTCGCGCCATCTGTACGTTATAGTGTGACCACAGATTAGTAATACGTAGTAATCTTCAATGATAATGACATACTTAACATTTTTAAGGCAGGCCTGATCATAAGCCAAACGAATGTAATTTTTAATGCGTTCGGTTCATACCAATTCATTTTATCAGAGTTCTTTTGTTAGCGAAAACAGACTTGTCATCTTTCTTTCAATCACGAAACTGTTTAGCTTACGAACGAAATAAATATATCTGATGAAACTTCATGGTAGCTTAAATTTCGTATTTCGTTCGTGTTTCGTGTTGCACCGAAGTTTCGGATATAAATTTTCATGGTAAACCTGCTGAGTGTTCTTGGGAGAAAGTGCACTATGAAATACATGTCTAAGACTACAGAATAGGTTATAAATGTGTCCAAATTTTGGTCAGTTAAAATTTAAACGGTGCAAGCCATGGACACGACGAAGAAAGAGATAAAATTTAATCTGATACGTATCATCTACATCCTACTAATATTATAAACACGAAAGTGTGAAGATGGATGTTTTTTACTCTTTCACGCAAAAACTATCTACTGAACGGATTTCGATGAAACTTTACAGTAATATAGCTTATACATCAGAATAAAACATAGACTACTTTATACCACGCGGGCAAAGTTGTGGGCAGAGGCTAGTTTATTTATATTTCTACAATCTTTGAAACATTGACATCAAATTTGCTTCATTTTATCGAAACACTAGCCGTACTCGTAGATTTTCTGTCAGTATCACATTCACATGTCATATTTACTGAGTGATTCAGAGTAAAATTCATACACATTCATCTCATGACAATGCGTTAATTTCGTCCAATCAACTGTCGAGTAGTTACGTAATATAAACCCACAATTATTTGTCATAAGGTTTAATTTTAGGAAGCAATTTGTTTTAGGATATACACGTCATGCTTGATTAGTCACTGGCAATACCGGAACGCTTCAAACCCTTAATCCTGGTGTGGGGGAAACGTATGGGCGGTTCATGACAATTAGGGGAGTGAATCGCATTTCTGTTTATAGCAGTCAGTATAAGTGACAATGGGGTCACTTTTATCGGCTTTTTTTAAGGGTTCCTGAGCAGAAGCTAAAAACAGAACAATTATTATTTTTTATTTCAAAGGGAAACTAACAGTACTTTATTACTAGAAGCTATTCCAAAATAATAACTTCTGACCCTTTAATTGTATCTTGTTGAGTTTAGAAAAAAGAAACCAAACTTATAACAATAATATAATATAACCTACAACAACAAAAAAACTAAACAGCAAATAAAAAAATCTGAAAATTAGTTTGACAGATTTCTAATGATAACCTTAAGAGATAATAGAAGGCAATTTTGGCACCCCTGGCATAGCGTGTCTCGACATGACTTGGCAGTTAACATCATCCCAAAAACAGGTATAGCCTTTGAAATAAAAAAAACTTTTCACGCATTTTTACAGCAATATTTTTTTCCATTTATATTATTTTGTTTGACAATTGGAAAAACAAAACAAAAGTCAATTTTCTTGACAAAAGAAATAGATGCATGATAGGTGCAGGTTCCCAAAGCGGGATAAATATTTAGTGGGGGTGTTGTGGTGTCTTTCTTGACGTGAATCGTGTTAGCCTAGTGAGCGGTAACCCGACTTTCGATCCCAAGGTTGTGGGTTCGAAAACGGTCGTGCACCAATGGATTTTTTCCACTCGATAAAAATACTTGCGTATAATCACGTGGTCAAAACGCTGAAGAAATACATTTTGAGAAAACGGGCATGCCCTAAAACCAATAATTTTAAGGCACGCGCCATCAGATAGTGTTCCAATAAGTGGCAATGGGCTTGCAACCTATCACATGGAATGCTAACTACTTGCAAAACGCGGGCGAAATGTAATATTTGATTTATCTCTGACTACCTCTACTTGGTACCTATCTGAAAGATCTACTTACTGAGTATGTCCATCAAGAGGAATACAGTCGTGAGCATTCATATTGTAAAAACGGGTTTTTTCATGTACTGCACTATCGGTGAAGGCACTGACTAAGTTTCGACTCATTCCGAGAGTATTCATCAGGGTGAGTGGTTGCGACTTTCTCACTACGCGCTGCCGCACGTTATTACAATATGAATAGTTAAGTTCACGATAGTTTTTGGAATAAAGTCGTGAGCATGTTTGTTTTTCTGTTGTGGTATCATTGTACTCGTGGTTTCTGATACCCACTAGACATGTATGTTGGACCGACTTCGTTGTGTTTCAAGAGTCACACATGTTAATTGAATTTTTGAACCTAGGACCCCAGGTAGTCCAAATATTATTTACCGAATTGCTTCTATTTGTCCGCCAAATAATTGCTACTGCGAAAAGTTTTTGTTTTCGCAGTAGCTATTTCATTTCCATTTCACGAAAGATGACCACCGCTATCCATGACGTCACAAGCATGTCGCCGCTATAAGTGGGCACTAGAGTTAAGAGGCTGGCGAGTTGCCAGGAGCCGACCCTGCTTTCTTAAGGAGCATCCAGGTAGCCAAGAACCGTGGTCCACCACCATAAATCGTCCTTAATGACAAATTGTACTAAAAATAAAGTACTTGCGCCTTATCAAAAACCTATTACGTTATTGTACAGATTTAATAAATTGTCCCTTCAAAAATTATACGCAATGGAATATTGAAGGCTAACGTAGATTTATTTTGTTCTACGCTTCGTACGTTACCTGGTTATGGAACGATAAGGGATTTTCTTTATAAACGCTATTTAATTTATCTTCAATTAAACAAAGCACGACCTCTGTGGCGCAGTGGGCGAAGGTCCGCCTGTGACGCCGAAGGTTGCGGGTTCAATTCCCGCCACGGGACAAATGTTTGTATCTGCAAATATTTGTCTCAGGTCTGGGTGTTTTTCTATGTATATTATGTATGTATTTACAAAAAAAATGTATATAAGTAGTATATCAGTCATGTAGTTCCCATAATACAAGCTCTGCTTAGTTTGGGGCTAGATGATGCTGTGTGAAAATGTCCAGCATTATTTATTTATTTATTTAAGCATGTATATATATAAATTTATATAAGATTATCCATTGTTAATTCCATTTTCAGCCGATAAATTGGTCAAGTAGACCTGAAGTTGTTACTCGTAGTATTAACATTTGCTATAACTTATCTATGACAAATTGAAGATAATATTTATATCGGCCTTGTCTGATTTTGTACCTTAACAAAACATAAAATTAAGCTAGTTAAAATGCTAATCTTGTTTTTTTTCATTACGAAAAAATTCCGAGCACGGTACTGGGCCATGTAGATTTTTCTCAAGACAAGTGCCATGGCGGTGAAAGAGGCTTTTGAAAACCTTGGCTTTGTTTATTCTCGACTTGCCTACTACGAGACAGTCGTCTCGAGTACAACCTAAAATTTAGGAAGTATTGAGAATGGTTACTATATACTACCCTAGAGCCATCTCATCTGTCGAGACATCAATTAGGGCCGGTACAGTGGCCGAGGATCTCAAGAGATGCAAACGTGAAAATCTCAAAAAAAGTATCTTGTTTGAACCTTTACTGGGTTCATAGGGAACATGGCATCTGGTTGAAGCGACGCGTGACTCGAGATCTATTTCAGGGTCAACGCAGTTACATTACCATTCAGCATGGCAATGCAGCCAGCATTTTAGGGACGCTTCCGGCTTAGATAAATTAAGTGGACCAAAAGTAATTATTCCCACCGCTGTCACCATGTAGTAAAACAAAACTTGCTGATTGAATACTCATTTATTTTACTTGACGGTAGGTATATCAATAAAGCCATATAAAACTACCCACACTATTAAATATACTACAGGTTATACTTTATCTTGAGTCCTAGATATATGAAACAAAGTTGAGCGTGCACATGATAGGAACTATAACCTACTAAAATAAATCCGACTAATTTCCAATGATAGAAGTTAATTACTTCAAGACCTAGCATGTCTGGACATGTCTTGGGCACACTTTATTTGTTAATAAAATGTAATCTTTCTCAGGTTCAGAATAATAATGAAGCTAAATATATCCCATTCATAAAAATCTATGAAGACGTTTTGGTGCTACAACGTAAAAAATAATTCCATATTCATGAAGGTACCTACACAGGAAAAACTCTACAGTCACCTGACTGCGGTGTTTTTATAATAATTTGTGGAAATCAGTTATTAATAATTAAAACAACCAACAAACGTGCATAGTCCTGACCAAACACTAGGATTCGTGTCGTGGGTAACAACGAGTACCGAGGTACCATAACACCCAGACCTGAAGCAAATATCTATATAACATGCAAACGTTTGTCTCGCAGCGGGAATCGAACCCACACCTCTTGCATCTAAGCCGGCTACTTGCTCACCAAGTTCGTCAATAAACAGCACTGATTTACAAACAAACAAACAAAATTTCAAAGAGCAAAACTGATATAGATTTTCCACAGAGCAAAATTCATCTTCATGCCCGCCGCGCCACTGAGGTCGTCAATAAACAGTATATTTACAAACAAGCAAACTAAATCTCAAAGAGCACAGCTGATATAGATCTTCGACAGAGCAAAATTCATATTCAAGCCCGCCGCGCCACTGAGGTCGTCAATAAACAGTACTGATTAAACAAACGAAATCTCAAAGAGCACATTCGATATAAATTTTCGTCAGAGCGAAATCCGTCTCCATTTAATAACGATGAATGAGCATTGCAAAGTAACTCACCAACGCAACGGTTTGGAGCCAAATAATGAGCCAGCAAGTCTGGGTCACAGCTCATATGTTTGCATGTACTGCAGATATTTGTTCAGGGTTTTGGTCTGTTCTACCATGGTATACTCGTAGTTTAAGATACCACGATACAGGGAATTCTCGAGTCATTACCATCCTACTACTATTATAAACGTGAAAGTTTGTGATGATGGATGTTTGTTATTCTTTCACGCAAAAACTACTTACGTATTTTGATTAAACTTCTCAGTAATATAGCTTATACATCAAAATAACATAGGCTATAGGGGAATTGGTTTTTCACTTAAGAACAGAGTAACTGAGCTGTTTCCAACAAGCTGCAGATCAAACTCGGGATCAAACCGATCTGCAGCCGGATGCCAATTAGAGTGTTTACTGAACCTCGTTACTTATGCTCGAGTGCATCGAGGACAAACTAACTAACATTGTTACCAGATGCATTGTGGGCTCAATGACCTTTGAGCATCATGAATTCAAGTCCAATCATCTCTGCCTCTCTAGAACTGACGCTACTAATCTAAACTGACTACCATCAACGCGGTGTGCGTAAGACTCATAGACTGTAATTTGGAGGGTAGGTAAGTACCTGTTTATGTTAGTGGTGCACTAAAAAAGGATATCTAAAAGTTAAGCCTATATAGGATGCTGCGGAAAGTTTTACTTTGTACAGAAAAATTTCATGTTTCAGTATACTATATGGATCAGAAATATCACAAATTCTTGCAGATAGCAAGAGTCCTGTAGTGAAATTCTTTATGGTCCGAAGAAATTTCAGGCTCCAATTACTGTCTCAATAATAAAATTAGAGAATATGCTCAAAAATTACTACCTACAAAAAAAACTAAAAGCGCTAAGAAGCTATTGTTATATTTCTCAAATTAAACGGGTTAGGGATGTCTAAAGGCTTTTTTTTTCGCAACTTTGTTGAAATCAAACTGGCTCTGGAGACGTCGTCGAGGCAAATGTCATGTCGTAAAGATAGGTAGGTAGCTATGCTTGAAAGTGTCAGTGCACTACTTGTGAATATAAAACGCAAGCCTGGATTCTCAAGCACATGTACATAAATTCAGGATTATACATCCTTTATAAACACATAAATCAGAATTTTATGAGAAGCATCCCGTTTTTCGTAGTGTTGCGACTATGCAGTCGAATTTCAGTAAGTTTCTTTGCCATTATTTATAAATTATAGGTACGAGTAAGTTATACTAATACAATGCCTGCGACTTTCTTTGTGTTGAGTTCTTCGCATACACACTTCACCCTCCCAATGCAGCCTCTACGCTTAAGTTATGTTAAGTTTTAGAAAAAAAAACAGAACTATGCGGCATTAATTGTCTGTCAGTCACGCAACGATCTTTCTTACTAATATTATAAATGCGATTATTTGTATGTTATGATGTTTGTTGGTAATCTTTGCAACAGCTCGATTTGGATTTGGATTAAATTTATAATAACACATAAGTTTTATATCAGTACCTTGCAGGCAAAGTCCTGGGTAGCAGCTAGTTTCATATAATCTATAAACAAAAATCTACCGTAATCAGAGTAATTCTTTTTCCGTGCATAGGTGTGTATGTGACAGCGGTACCTGTCAGCTGGATCGATGCATTAAACAAGAAAATACAGTGCATAAACAAAGCTATACTAGACGGTATGTACAGTATTCTAAAGCAAACTACTGCAAATGCACATAGCATTTGAATTGCTTCGTAGAGATTGATTAGCAAACGAGGATCGCTAACTAGCAAATGTGCCAGTCTAACTAGCATTTCCAATACGTAATCCATTGAATGGTGGCTGGGCTTCGAGCAGTAGGATTAACCTCACAAAGCAGCAAGCAAACTTCCTGCAGGATTAGTAAATATATATTATTGAAACAAGTAAGTTTTGTATACTTCTTACATGTTTTCCACCGTCTATTGCAGTGTCCCGTAGTCTTTTTTTGGCAGTAAAACCTATCATTGTACCATCCTTGAAGTCGTAGGTACAAATCGATTGCAAAAAACCGCATTTAATTCGATTTTGGAGATACATTTTGTTTTTGCTAATCATTACGAAAGTACAATTCAATATATAGCTAGACACAGTCTTCTACAAATCACATAACTTTACAAATAACTCAGCAGACTGTGGCGTCTTTAGGAGTCTCCTAACAAAATTAATATATCTAAGAGTTGCACTTTTTTAAACTTGTATACATAAAACTTTTTTAAATATAAATGATGTCTGCTTAATACATCGCGCATTTTTAAACCGTGAATTATATAGATAAAATGATAACAGACAAACAAGCAACCTCATAAGGCAAACATCATACGGTCTCCTTTTATCACTGGTTTTGAAATTAAATAATTAATTACCAAAGTACCGAATGAGAAAACCCGTCGATAAACTAAGGTCATCGACATAGCTCTTACTCGTAGAAGCAAGTTTAATATAGCATAATAAAGCATAAAGACGAAGTATATTCATACAACGGTTGTTGATACGGGTATACGCCTTTTTGAAGTAAACTTTTTGTGATATTCCTAGAGTGTTTGTAATTATGGTATAACACAAGTGTACCAATAGCAATTGGCCTTAGAAATGGCTTAGAGATGACCAAACAGCTATTACATAACAGCTAGCTTTTAATGAGCTAATAATGACTAACAGTAACGCTCAAGAGATTTACGACACCTAGCTTATAATATAATAGTGTTTTGGCCAGAGTAAGTGAAATTTATTTTACTAATTAAAAAAAAAAATGGTAGGTATTTGCGTGATAGATAAAAAATACACCGTTTGATCACTTTTGGCCCTATCAAACATAAAACGCCTTACAGCACTCTTTAGAGAACAAAAGAGACTTTATAAAGGCCGACTTGAAAAAACAAAAGAATAATTATATTTCTCGCTCGGGTCTCCCTGCTCAAGAGGCAAAAATGCGTAAAGAGTCCTTTAACGGTCGCACTCAGAGTCCTCATATACTCGTAGTTTTAAATTTTAAGGCCCGACCGCATTTTAATCAGATATGGAATAATTCTATTAAATAATACTTATATTTTTTTTATTGTGCCATCAAACCTTAAAATAAGTAATTTATTTGTAAACAAAAAAACCGATTCCAATAAAAAAATATTTGTGAATGTTTTCAAATACATATTTTGTACTATGCATAATTACATTCAATCACTACATAAATATCACGTTTTTAGTGAAAATTCTGTTCATAACCATTATAGTTTCAAAAGTTATGTGTACTTACATAAGATTATAAATAGTATACCTAATCACAATATAAACGATTATTATTCTATTGTATTTCAAGGCTACTCTCAGGAATCGTTAGACGCGCCATAACATGAAATTGAAATTATTTATTGAATACAACAGACGTTATTAAGTGAGGTGGCGTATCGATCTCACACTTATTAAAATCCATTCAGCTCATTTAGTTGACTGAAGTTAAGAATATCTTGTACCTACCTTATAGACATGGGCAAAAGACATAACCTTTCGAGAGTCGGGCAAAACGGGTCCGAATTCAAAAACTTTTATACCGTGTCATAGAATTCATAGGCTTCATAAAAAGGGACATAAAAAACATATCGTTCGTTTTTAAAATAACAGCCCGAAGGCTCTTTTCTAACCAACCTAAGGAACTCCCCAAAAAAACCAGGAGCATGAAAAATTTAACCAAATATGCCATTAACTTTACTTGCCGTCTCTGAGTGAGGATAACAGATCCTCAGATGTTTTTTCTTTGTCTGAAACCTTAAAAAATGTCTTCTGTGAAGTATTTGAGGCGAAAGATAATTGATCCGGTAATTTTTAGCCTTCATTACTCGTTTTATTTTGCGACGGACAATAGACATAACGACGTTCTTAATTTTGCATAAATTATTACGCTCTTGTTATGGTCGGAAAACTTGGAAAATGTAAAGAAAATTTCGTAAAAAAGTTATAAGTTATTAATGGTTTAGTTTCTCAAGTAGCCCTCATCAATGTGATATAGTGATCAGTCGGCACAAAACTAAAAACCCCTAATTTTTTTCGGTAAAACCTCGTGACTGGTCAAAATTTTTCATGAATCCAAATGGCTTCCCTGGCTAAAACGTTTATAGATTTATATTATAAGTTCACGTCATCTAGCGAAAATACCCTGCACTACGAGTTACTTTACCCAAGGAACGTAGCGGCCTAGTGCATCAAACCGTATTATACCACCATGCGACAGATGGCACTACAAATGAATTAGCAACACGTCAACAGATGGCGTTGTATACTTCTACCCTCAGACAGTTTACATCTCTACCAAAACCAACACACCACACATTACCAAGACTTTTTTCAAAGATATTCCTAGATGGCGACTGGTGTATAAAAGTTCTGTATTTAATTTTGTACTTTTAACTAATTTTGAAACGATTTGACTAGTTATATATAGTAGGTACTGTAGGTAAGTTCTTTCATCAAATAGTTAAAACTTTTTTTTGGTTCACCTTAGGTATTTAAAAACAATCACAGTGTTTCACGAGTTTCATTTATAATTAGATTTTTTGGCTGCCGATAAATTATCAGTAGAACTCGTATTACCTACCTAGCATTTTGATGAAAGAACTTACCTACAAGAGGTAACTTTAACAAAGATAACCTAGGTACAATTCTTAACATTAAAGTCCATCACTCATTATTAAGTTATGTTTGTACCGACACACCTTTTTTAGAGCAACTTTACTTTACTTTGACAAAATCAAATAAGATTTGTTTTATTAATTATACTGAGACAAGTACATTTTTGCAAAAATTTACATTGTCCCTGCTTTCCATCGACTTATTGCGATAAAACCTATGTACGAACCATATAGGTAATTTAAAGATAAACAGATCGATATTAAGAACCGTATTACAATTCGATAGATGGTAACAAACAAGCACACAGTGAAGTTCTTATGGCAAAAGCAAAAGAGCTCCTTGCATCACAGGTAACAATACAGTATAGCTATCTAGCAGCTAGGTACTAAATAAGTCCAAACTACCTACCGACCGACCCTTGATTTAGCAAAGAGCAGTAGGTAGGTAATTCAAGTAGCCCGCTGCATCGCTTGAGACACCTTGGGGCATTCTCATTGCAAGCATAATGCGGTCCACAACTCGATTAAAGTTGAAATACGCCCCCTTCTCCAATAGCTTAAGAGTTGGTTGAGATTTTCTTATGTCATTACTTCACTATAGTCTGAAAACATGGGCACTCATATAAAGAACATAAAAGAATTGAATAAATAAATAATACAGGACATTTTCACACAGCATCATCTAGCCCCAAACTAGTCAGAGCTTGTATTATGGGAACTACATGACTGATATTCTACTTATATACATTTTTTTTGTAAATACATACATATTATACATATAAAAAACCCAGACCCGAGACAAATATTTGAATAAGAATAAGAATAAAAGATAACAAAACAATATTTTATTAAATAATATTGTTTAAAATATTTACAGGCCCAGTTAAATTGACGCGGTGGCACTGGCAGTGGCGGTAACGGTGGCGGTAACGGTGGCTATGGATCAAAACATGTGACGAAATATGACAACCATTTCATCGCCACCGTACTTGTGTCGATTTGACTGGGCCTTTATAAAAAAGCGTGTTACTGGTCTATCTCACTGAAGTAGTTTAGCTTACATTTTTTAATGTTGAATTTTAAATGTCAAGACAAAGCACTGTGTTTAGTTAATCAACTGCTATTATCAAATGAGTACTCACAGGCTCTTTTACATGTCCAGCATTTTTTTTCTAAATTAAAATCGGTTTATTCGGATCATCAACAAAGCATGCGCTGCGTTTTGAAATTATAACTAACGATTATTAATAACCATTGCATTATATTTATAAAGTTGATCGGTATTTGCTATTTTTCAACCAAAAAAAGTATATTTTAGCTATTTGCTTTTTTCCGACTATCCATAGATAGTCGATCGTTTGCAACGGTTTTAAGATACCTAGCTGTTACATCTATATTATGTAGATGGATAGAGAGAAGATAGAACATACTGCACACCAATTAAGTATGTTCTATCTTCTCTCTATCTATCTACATACTTTTCAAGCTGTGTTTCTTTACTTGAGCTCAGAATGTCAACGCGAGCCCTCGGACCTCCAGACATACTTCAGTAATAACTTGTACGGCTTAACCGGTGCAGTAGAGATATGACAATTCAAGTGCATATTGCATGAATCTAGTCTGGCTTATTTCAGGTACAGGAATTAGTCGAAGTGTGATAGTCTTCTATCTTCATTTCATTTCATTTTTCAGAGGCTATGAATGTTTAATCTGTACGATCATTAACAAAAAAATCATTCAAAGGAGAAATTAATGTTATTATTATTCTGATCAAAAAACCTATTGTAGAGTGGATGTGTCGGTCACACATCCATACTGCAGTTTGACATTTATATTAGACAATAAATACTGGCTTATCTTTTACCATTTATATACTTAAATCTTCTAGTTCTTGTGTGACCGTACTGCAGTTTGACATTTATATTAGACAAAAAATACTGACTTTTCTTTTACATACTTAAATCTTTGTTTGTTCTTTTGACATAATTTAATACAATGTTTGTAAATCTAGGGATAGGATTCAGTGACACAAATAGTTTTATTAATCTACCACCTTAATGTAACGCTTATAAAAACGTTCCCAAATAATATATGATTTGATTTAGTTTTAGTATAATGTACTACTGATTACTCTGTGGTCTCGGTTAGTGCAACTAGCTTTTCTTTTTTTTGTGGCTTTATCCTACTGCTACTCGTATTATAAACGCGAAATTTTGTGAGGACGGGTGTTTTTTACTCATTCACGCAAAAACTACTGAACGCATGTCGATAAAACTTCAACATACGTTCAGTAGTTTAGCAGTAATATAGCTTATACATCAGAATAGTACATATGTTACTTTTTATCCTGTTACTTTTTGGCCCCTAGTTTGCCACTCAGCTCTGCAGCTAGGAACTTTAGGAACTGCGGAATGTTCTTGGGAGTGATAAGTTCTAGTTCATCTGGGCTGGGTATGTTTACATAGGTGAATGCTACGTTTGTGCATTGGTGGGCTACATTCGAAGAGGGGATTTGTCTGCAGGTTTAAGCGCGAAGATTTCAAAGAATCCAGTTAAGGCTTGCACCATAATGTGAAGGTTGTTTTTTTTCGTATAGTGGATGATCCTAGAGGATGCTCTTTATCTGATTAAACAATGTTATGGGGCCACCCATAACATTGTTTATTCAGATAAAGAGCTTTTTTCAAAACAACTATGATCAAAACTTCGACAAAATTTCTTTATTTTTATATATTTATTAGTATGTATAATATATTTTTCAAAATGTAAAAGTATGTAATTGACTTCCACATGTATAAACAATTTATTTAATAAAAATTTAAAGTACACTCTATAGCATCAAAAATTATAATAAAACTAAGATTATGGAAGGGTACTAGACACTGGCAAGTATTTTAAATTATTTTATACATTTTATACGTTGTTGCTGTAAAGGTCAACAAATACATGCCGTATTTGTTGACCGTCAAACAAATACATGTTGGTGTAATTCATACTAGATTTTCTAATGCAAACTACTTACCCAGGTAAACTACGACACGTCTAGACATCACACGACAAAACAGTGAGTTTAAGCATGATGGGCTCATGCTTAAACTCACTGTTTTGTCGTGGCACTAACTACTTTTCCTAAAAAACTGCATTCTTTCCACAATGTAGTTGGATATAACGAAACAAATTGATTGCGGAGCTTAGAAGATAAGTTTTTTAAAGGCAAGTAATAAAATGTTTTATTTTATATTCGGTCTGCAAGAAAAATCATCTAAAAAGTTATTTTGACAGCATTCTATTACAAATATTGCTGCAGAATGACAACAATTTTAAATCTCCGCAATATCACATTACTTGTTGATCAATTTAGTTATTTTTGCCAACCACTAGAAACAGCTCAATTCACTTTGTTTGCTGATAAAATACATGCTGGAGCTATGACCATAACCTCTTTAATTACCTGACCGTTTTAATGATAGCCTTTTTTAAATAAGTGCTCAGCTTATCTTTGACCACCAGAAACTACTTTCATACTAACATGGATAAGAATGAGAAAGGCAAAATTTAAAAAAGATAAAAGACGTCCTCTGTGGCGCAGTAGGCTAGGGCTCGCCTGAGACGCAGAAGGTTCGATACCCGCCGCGGGCCAAATGTTTGTATGATGCAAAGATTTGTCTCGGGTCTAGGTGTTTTCTATGTATAATATATATGAATTTACAAAAAAGTATATAAATAGTATCAGTCATGTAGTTCCCATAATACAAGTTCTGCTTAGTTTTGGGCTAGATGATACTGTGTGTGATACCAGCATTATTCATTATTCATAGGACAAGACATTGTCATCTTTGGTTTAACGCAAAAGTGATCTACATAATCTTTTGTATACACCATATTATATCACAAACTGTACACGGTGTCCTACGTAAACAAATTGCAATAGCGCGCCTAAGGCAGCTCAGACTAACGACGATTTTCGTCAATCGTTGGAACAAAGAACGGGGTGAATATTAAAGGGCTGGGCGTCGTTGAGTTGGGGTTTCATCAGACGAGACACCATGCGCTTTCAAACCTCCTTTTGAGATCCCGCGGAAGATTAGGCACTAGTTCTTGTGCGGTAAGGATGTAGTCTGAAAGGCATATCGAAGTTTTTTTTTCTTTACAAACTGGAAAGTCTTTTTGGGCCGTCTGAGACCCAAATCGGGGCAAGATACGGCCAACATCATTAACGCTTTTTCTAAAGCTTTAACGTTAACTATCTAATGTACTGAACTGTGTATTTAAGAAAGCTCTAGTTTCTTGAACTTGTCAGTTTCAGTTTCTGCTACATATTCGGACTAATTGTAAACAAAATACTAATTATGTTACTACTAATGTATTATACTAGGTGTTTTCTATGTATAATATATATGAATTTACAAAAAAGTATATAAATAGTATCAGTCATGTAGTTCCCATAATACAAGTTCTGCTTAGTTTTGGGCTAGATGATACTGTGTGTGATACCAGCATTATTCATTATTCATAGGACAAGACATTGTCATCTTTGGTTTAACGCAAAAGTGATCTACATAATCTTTTGTATACACCATATTATATCACAAACTGTACACGGTGTCCTACGTAAACAAATTGCAATAGCGCGCCTAAGGCAGCTCAGACTAACGACGATTTTCGTCAATCGTTGGAACAAAGAACGGGGTGAATATTAAAGGGCTGGGCGTCGTTGAGTTGGGGTTTCATCAGACGAGACACCATGCGCTTTCAAACCTCCTTTTGAGATCCCGCGGAAGATTAGGCACTAGTTCTTGTGCGGTAAGGATGTAGTCTGAAAGGCATATCGAAGTTTTTTTTTCTTTACAAACTGGAAAGTCTTTTTGGGCCGTCTGAGACCCAAATCGGGGCAAGATACGGCCAACATCATTAACGCTTTTTCTAAAGCTTTAACGTTAACTATCTAATGTACTGAACTGTGTATTTAAGAAAGCTCTAGTTTCTTGAACTTGTCAGTTTCAGTTTCTGCTACATATTCGGACTAATTGTAAACAAAATACTAATTATTTAACCAAAAACGTACGCCTACTTTGAATGGATCTAAGACTAACATTAATAAATGTATGTGAACAGTTAACTTGTAAGTATAAAGAGTTTGAATAGATAGAATAAAATAGAAAATATTTATTTTGAGCAGAACTACGAGTATACACATCTTATTAGATAGGTAGTTATAGTTACATTACAATTTAATGCGTAGGTATAGTAGGGTCAAAAAAGGTCCAGACATGGGCGGAACCATTTTCAGCACGGACCTCGATTCACTTATACACAAAGTACAAGATGATGTTAAGGTAGAGTTTGGTTTGTAGTTACAAACCAAACTTTGAGGTTCCACGCACTGGATAGAACGATGACATGAACTGTTTGAAGTTAGTCAATGGATGGAGGTGGCTCAAGACATTGTGGCATTCATAGGGGAAGCCAATGTCAGTTCCCGACTGATTATTATGATAAAAAATCATTAAAATACCTCTTCACTAGGCTTCTATTTTCTATCCATCTTTTACAAATTTCAACAGTATTTTCATCGATGCTCGCCCACCCTAGCTCGTTATTGCACGTCATCACTAGTGAAGCGACGCCACTCGACGCTGCGATGATTCAGCATTCTCAATCCAAAAGCCTTTTGCGATTCCACTCTTTCATTCTTGCGCGTGAATTCGACGCTTTCTGGCGTTCCCACGCAGTTTTGCGGGAACTACTCCTATTCATCCTTTCTTTACATTGCATGTGAGTTTTTTACAGCCTGAAACACCAGTATAGGATTCGTCACACGGTTTAAATTGAGATGATTGGTCCTCTGTATAATATGATTATTTATTTCAATAGAGTCAATATAAATGTTCATAATAAATTATGTGTTATTTTTTGACAGTTTCTTTAATCTGTTCTTCCACGCTTACGTATTAGTAGATAATTTGAGTGCCTTCGCCTCTCGCCCCCGTTCCCCGCCCTACCTCATCCACGTACTCACATCACACTGCCCGTGTTATCTATAGCGCCGCAATACCTACTTGTCTTCATTTCACATTATTTCTAAACTAATCCCTCAAATGGCATGCTATAAAAGGCTAACTTTATTAACATAAAATTTTCATAATGACTAAACTATTCGTTTTAATAAGAATTCATAGAGATAAATTTTCGAAATACCTTTCTTAGTGCACCCCTCCACCGTAAGAGTAATATACACTCTTAGTTTCATGCTTCTAGGACTTATGGTTTAAGCTATGCGTTGATCGATCAGTCAGTAACGGAACAGTTTAATATATTTAGATTAATGTTTTTGACAACATAAACATCATTTTTGAAATAGTATATGCGAAAAAGGTAAGATATTCTCTCTTTTTGTCAGCGCGGATGTCGTAAGCACCACAGTCTTGCGTATGCTGTTTTCCATGATGTTGCATTCCTTTGTATTTCTACTTTCTGATGTGCTAATCTGTGCCTTTAGTACGCCTCTTCATTTTCATTATACACATTAAATGTCTTGCATAAACTTGCAGTCACCAGTGATTATATAAGTGTGCTTCTAAGTAAATAAATAAAATACCTATTTATTCCTAAAATAAGTAAAATAATTCATACCTTAATTTTATAATAATTCATACCTAAACTAAGTAAAGTAATGCATTTATTTTTGCAATGAAAAAATGAATTAATCTATTGCATAAGATTAATATTGGTCAAGAGCAGGTAAAATTATAAAAAATGATCTGATTCCGACAGTAAGTCAGAAAGATAAAAGCTTACACTATTTAACTACCTTCCTACTTCAATATTCAAGAAAATCTGCAACAAGCAATTGCAGTTGTTTCCAAACTAAAGCAAATTGGCCAAATTGGAAGCGTTTTGTTGCGTTTACCAAACTTTGTTACATTACAAAAGTTTCACGCTGACCGGACAATCTAAGTTGGCGGGTAACGACTTATCTATGAGGGTGGAAAGTTGTGTCTAGAAATTATCTAACCTCCACTCAAGTAGGATAAGTAGGTTTGTTTTGAGCGCTGATCGGTCACTGGGAGACATCGATTCGAGCAACATAAAGGTTGTGGTTCAAATCCTTGGTTGGTGAGCGTGAATCAATCAAAAGTACCTAGTATTATTAAAATTGTACAATCAAAATTATAGTTACATGATGAAATACCTCTATCCTAAACTATGGTTTGATATGAAGTGGTTTCAAATCAGGAGAAATAGGTGCACTACTCCAAACATTAGACAAACGTATGTATTAGTAACATTTGGTCTGTTCCTTGTAGAATCAAATAAAATCACAATTATTTTAAATGAATATAAAATGTTAATAATACCAGACATCAATCAAGCAACCGCGGGCTTGAAAAATGGGGAAATCCATTAAATTCTAACCGCACATCGTGCACGTAGCGCAAATAGTAATTACAACATTTAAATGACATCAATCATCACATTCCTCTTGTTTTTATTAAATATAAAAATAAAAGAGCGTCCTTACAAAATGAAATTAGGGTTCCGTACCTCAAAAGAAAAAAGGAACCCTTATAGGGTCATTTCGTTGTCCGTCCGCCTGTCTGTCTGTATGTCTATCTGTCAAGACCCTTTATCTTAGGAATGCCTGAAGGTATCAAATTGAAATTAAAACCAAATACGTCTATGGTCCCTTGGAGCTGAAAAACATCAAGCTTCTAAGTCAACGCAATAAAAAAATACTGCCATTTATGCTTTATATTTGGACACTCAAAATCAATCAAAACCTATAGGGTACTTCCCTTTGACCTAGAATAATAAAATTTGGCAAGCAGCAAGGTCACATAACCCTTTACTCCCAATATACTCGTATCACATAAGATTTTTTTTCGATTACAAACTTTCATTTGCAGTTGGATAATTGACCGTGACATATATCGATGTATGAGCGGAAAATTTGGCAACTACTCGTATAAAGTTAAGTTTGTCTTTCAATCCGACTTATCTTTTCGTTAGAGCAATGTTTGGTTCTTTCATAGTTTATAAACTTGAGTAATGCAAATATTGGTGAACATACAAGCTTGTACGGAAGCCTCGGTGCGCGAGTCAGACTCGCACTTGTCCGGTGTTTTTAAGCAAAGATTTGGACCCATGCAATGATTTTAACAAAAACAAACTTGGTGTTTGCTCAGGCGTTAGACCTTTTCTACTATTGTATATACTACAAAGGGGCACATAACAATAATAAATAAACCCCCAACAGACACATACATCGTCATGGGTATCAAAAACTACGAGTACCCTGGTACCAATATATAACTACCACCACTATACCAGAATTTATAAAATAAATAGGTACATAGTTCAAATAGCTCTTCAAAACAATGAGTCAAAGGTTTACACAAATTAAAACAATGTTTTCATCACATAAGGTTTTACAATAGGTTTCATCTCATGGGATATTCCTAGTTTTCTACAGAATTGCAATTATTATACTTCTACTTCACATTGCAGAGGGAAATTAAAATATAGGTCAGCATTCAAAGAGTAGTAACACCCTGGTACTCGAGGGGTGGCAGCCTTTGAATTATAAGTTGATACGTCAAAGGTTTCACCTTTATTATACAACGATTTCAGTTCGACTCTAGGAAAATAGTGAGCTTTGATTCAACCATTATTATTTACACCCTGTTTTTTTCAATCGAAGGAAAGTTACCTTTTTTATCCACGCCGAAATCAATTATTTATAGTCATTTTTCAAATATACTGATGTAAACATGAAGACCCGTATAAAACAACTAATTATATTTCTAGACATCTGTTGAAATTGCATTAATTTTTATCTTAACGAAGATCTTTTCTTTTTATTATTTCGTAATCATTAAAATTTAATATTATCAAATCAAACTGCTCAAGATTCCAGTTACGTTTCGTTTCACTCAGAAAATTAAAGATTCCGTTCATCTTTGACCTCGTCTGTACTTATTCAAAACCGACTGGAGCTAGTTGTAACAACGTTACTGGACAAGCGATTTTAAACTTTCGTCCTAAACTATAAGAAACTATTTTTGATGAATCATTCAACAAATTTGAGGTGGTCTTGTACTATGCCTTTTTGTGCACGTTCTTTGTCAGCTATAACAATTTGGAAAAAAAGTAAAGAGAAAATTCGTGTTCTTTCCAAATATTCGTAAGGACATACTGCTTTTTTTCCAAATCATAGTTTATTACCCGACTGAGTAGGGTTTATTTTTCGTTTCTTATGGATTCAGAGCTTTATGAACCAAACGCCAAAAGCAGAGAGAAAAGTGTTTCTTTTCTGAAAACATACAAAATAATTATCTATTTTTTTTTATACCACTAAGTTGTTATCTCACAAGGGTTATCGGTATCATTATTATAATTATTTTATTATTACGTATCACTCCTTCCTTCTATAATGTTTATAATAACTGTGTTTGGCATCCGCTTTTTTGTTTGACGTTCTATTTAATTAATGTAAGTAATTTAATTATTTTTCTGTAATTTATTTTTTATGTCAATTCGTGCGCCACTAAAGCCTTGAGCTGAAAATCAGTGCTGAGATTTCTTTCACAGCATAAGCTGAGCTCAGGGGCCTAACCATCTTATTGCGATTCAATTCAGGCAAAGATGTAAAATCCCGCTTTGCGAATGACAAAGCTTTAACTACGCCATAGCGTCCTCAATCGCAAAGCGGAAAGTGACATCTTTGCCTGAACTGAATCGCTATAAGACTTCATGGTTAGGCCCCTGGGCTTTTCATAGGAACCTGTACATAGCAGCGTTCTGCATACACTTGTACAGTACCGTCCCAGAATATCGTCCCATCCTGCTATACTTATCTGTATAAGTGTTTGTAGATGCGTTATTTGTTGTTGTTATATACACTTCTGATCAAATACTTACCGACCTTTTAAAAACGCTCTTTTTGAAGAACCTAAGAAAAAAAACTTTATTGAATAGTGTTCATAAGTAACAGTCCTGATCTAAAACTAGGAAACCTGTATTGTGAGTATCATTAGGAACATGATAATCGCAACACACTAACTTAGTACTATGGTATCACAATAACACTCAGCAGACCCAAAAAAGAGAAAACATTGGTCCCGCAGCGGGGTCGAACGCGTTTACTTCAGATTACTTCAAATAAATGGCGGTTGCCAGGCAATCTCTACTTCCGAGTACATCTATTCGACGAATAGAATAGTATTCGTGACATAAATCTCGCTCGTCCAGACTGCATTCTGTGCAACACCTAACACTAAAGCGCGCCGACTTCACTGCCAATTTGTTACACTGATCAAAGTCAAGTCTTTTAAAAAAAGACTAAAAGAAGGCGCGGTGTGCGAATAGCCGGCTCAAATGAGGGTTTGATTCCCGCTGTGGAACAATGTTAGCATTATGTTCTGCAGGTATTTGTTCCGTATTTTGGTATTTTGATACAATGGTACTCGAAGTTTCTGATACCCACGATACAACAGTTACACACTATTCTGATTTAGTGTGGGGCCAGGACTATGTATGTAATATAGTGTTGGGTAAATTTTTGTGTTTTTGCAACGATACTCGTTCGAAAAATACTTATAGTTATTATCGTCACTTGCTGGAATGTTCGCTGCTAAACAACGGTGAAATCAGCATGACTGGAAGATAATGATTTAGCATAAGTACTCCTAGCTAGTTATTAAATTTAATTAACTAAATTTAATAGTTTTGGGAATCTCCTTCAAACGCACTACCGTCCACTCTTCATAACACACAGGTTAGCTGGAAAAAAATGCTAACTAGCATTAAGTTCGCATGTGTAAGTACACAAGATAAAGTGTTTTATCTAGTGCAATAAAGCATTTTCTATCTATCTATCCTAGCACTAAATTGTTTGTGTTTTATAATAAGAAACATAAATGTTTTTTGGGTAATAGCTACAAAAATATACAAATCTCTTCAAGTATACTTACAGAAAACTTTGTTAAAAAAGGTGACAATACTTTTACTTACTTTCTATCATTTTTTTTAAGTTCTACAGTGATAATTTCATAAACTATTATGAAAGCTTATTAACTAAGTATGCACACAGAATACAGCTTTGAGACTGTGCCAAAAAGAATAACATAGAAATAATCCAACGATTTCAAAACAAACTATCTACTCAGGGCAATAAGAAACGCATCCTGGTACATAAGAAACGACGACATCCACCGGGACCTCAACATAGAGCTCGTCGATACACACATTAAAAATATGCAGAAGCTCACGAGCATAGATTTCGTCATCCTGTGAACGTCGAGGCAATCCAGCGCCTCGACAACACGGACATAGAAGAATCCAAAGGACCAAACATTTTGAGTTAGTTTAATGCAAATAATAGTATACCTAATGCAGTGAAATTCGTGTCAGTGTGTTTTATAAAGAACATTATGAACAAAGTGTCCTCTCCTTATTATAGAGACAGTAAGAAACGTAGACGGCCGAAGCGTAATGGACACATTCTTAGCCATAATTTATTTTATATTTTTTTTTTAAATGTTAAATTACGAATTAGCCTAATATTTACTAGATTGTAATATTACTAGGATACATTTATTTTAAATATAATAATGTTCTCTGGACAAGGAAAAAAAACTATAGATTAATTAACTAAGGAGTGCACGACGCGACGCGACGCGGAGGAAGAGCATCGCGATCACTCACCCTGATGAAGACTCTCGGAATCAGTCGAAACTTAGTCGGTGCCCTCACGGTGTGAGTGTGCGGTACGTGAAAATTCCCGTTTTTACAATGTGAATAGATTAATTATCAAATATTTTTTTTTTGCGACAGATAAAACTATTTTTTATAAACTTATAAAAAATCGTATCGCATTCAGAATAAAAAAATCAAATAAAAATGTTCAATCCAAGAATTGATAGGCTCATTTATTAACTAGACATCTACAAAAAGTTAAATTTCTTTGACATAGGTAAAGAAAGTACAGTTAATAAAGGAAAATCGCATGCATTGTACTCTCGGTATAATTTGCACCTCTACATACATAAGGAGATCCTATTCAGAATAGTGAACAGTGGTTTTTGTTATTTACATCCGACGTTTTATTCGAGAAACAAGTGTCTTCCACGGAGGCTATTAAATCCTCCACTGAGTGAAGACTACAAAAAGTACCACTCTATGTAGGTACAGTACAGTCCACATAGCATTAACTTTCATGTGAAAATAGTCTGTAAATACATACTCATAAAGGTCAGAGGTTCTTGTGGCACCGACTGTACTACTACAAGTAAGAGGTCGAGAGACTGTTCTTTCTACTGGCACATTCATTTACTGAAATTATACCACTAGAATTCCTATTGTGGTGTGTCTTGGCTAAAAAGTTGCATGAGAGGGTCTTAGATAAGTGTACCCTGGGTGAATTTTACTGAGAATATTTTGACCCTGAACATCGGGCTAAAACGCTTTAATAATTATTTTTCATAAAATGTAAAACTACTGAACCCTATATTCAAAGACATGTGCTAGGTACCGGTAAGTGTGTAAAAGGTGGCGATAGGCTTGAAACCTGCCACGTGGAATGCCAACTACTTGCAAAACACGGGCATATGCTAAATATAATGTTTGGACGTTCCCCTGACTACCCCCCTTGGTATCCTCAAAGATCTATGCACTGAGTATATATCTGAGGATGTCCATCATTTCATGAATTTCCATGAAACCTTTCGGAGATAAATTATATAGGCAAACAAATCTCTAACGGCATACGCATATCAGGAAAATGTGACTAAAGGAATTTTATTTTTAACAGGCAGTAAAAATAAAATTCCTTTAGTCACATTATCAGAATGTCAAGACAAATGTCTTTCTAACAGAGGTCAGGTAAGGCCGACGTTAGACATTATTGATGCACTAACGATTGAACAACGCAATCAACCGGTGCTTAGCTGAGTAAGGTGTAACTTACAGTTTGTTGGAATTTAGCATTTACAATACACATAAATAGAAACCATTCTTAAGCCGTATACAGAATTGCGCAGTTTAACTCCTCATCATGAGTTGCTCAAAGTGAGAAATACCTTATGTTGCGCGGCAGAGGAGCACCTTTTGAGCTGGTCCCTTTGAGCACAAACCAATACCGGCTTATTTTGCGGGGTGCGAATTAGCCACTCAATTTGAGTCAAAGCGCGCATCGCTGTTAAGCGCTCTAAAATATGTCTGTACACTTCTTAACGCTAAAATATTTCTGATTAAAAGCATCATGATGCCACCATCAAGTCTCAGCCACAACCTTAAGTGTATCTTACAGGAAATGTAGCGTAAATTCAGTCCATCAAGCTTCGCCCTAATCTGTAAGGCAATATATCAGTGGCCAGCACAATAGCAGATAGAAAGCACTACGAGCAACAGTTAACCTAACTGTCGGTAATTTGGGCCCGTATGAAATAGAATAAATTGGCCTCTCATACAAAAACCAAACAAAACGGGAACCTAAGCCTTCCCAACTAGATTCAAATTACGTTTTATAAAATCGTTGCTGTAGCACATTTCGTAATTCACAGGAATTTGGCGGATGCGAAAACATGGCTTACATTTAGAACTGTAGCCAAATAACAGAAGGTTCAAATTTCGTAGGCGGATGTTTCAGGAGTGTGTAGTACTAAGCCTGATGTCTATTGTGAACACAGGGGAGTTAATGGTGCAAGTGTTATTGAAGCCAGATATTGCTCTGGAAATTCAGAATTCAGCACACGTATACAACTATTGTGGTTGTGTCATATCGAGGCCCACTTTTTTTGGGCTTATGAGAACAAACTCGGCTTGCTATACAGAAAGTTCTCTATGATTTCAGTTATATGTGTTACCAGCTGATTAGATACGGATACAAGAAAGCACCAGCCATCAAACACATTTATGACAGTACTCTATGGACGTCTTAATACAAAAGTATCAATTCTCATAAATTTATGAGGCGATATCTCGTTTATAGCATCGGTAGCTGTCGCAAACAAATAAAACTGCCTTATTTTATGTTTTAAGTTACGATCCATTATTTATAAAAATAAATAAATACGGGAGCAGTTTTATATTCCACTATAGTCTTTTTTAAAATATCTTCTACTGAATTTATCGGCTAGACTACAATGTTCCTTTGCAAGAAAATGCAGGCATTACTCTTTATGATGATGTCATCTATGGGGAATACAATCATAAAACTATGTGTACATGTTTATGAATGAACCAACATTTGGACATCCACTTTCCTGATTACCGACTCCATTTTAAAACCGTCCTAAATGATAAAGTGCAACATAACTTCAAGACACTAGAAGATTCCTTTTATGCAACAGGAAACTATTCACTGTTATTTTATATCTCGAAAGACTTTGTTACTTTCCATATTCCTTTGTGCAAGATTCACGACAGAGAAATTTATGTTGCTAAAAAGATACTGCAAATAAAAAGGAACTAAAGTTTAAAATATAGAGGAATCCCAGGTTAGCAAATTACTAGGAGAGTCATTTGTCTAGTTTCAATAAAGCCTGCTTTGTGCGCAACAAAGGATAAGGCGTAGGTAAGAATTAAACCGACTTAAAATGCGGTGAGTTATGGAGGAAAAGGCTTATGCTTGTGGATAAAATGTTTTGATCCAGCAACTGAATCGGAAACAGACGCGTGTAAACCATTTTCTATCTAGTCTAGTGTCCAGTATCTAGCACTGGATACTGGACACAGCGAAGTAAGACTAGTGGAGCTCTCATAAATGCTGATTTTTTCCTTGCAGATGCAACAAACGATTATTGCTTTTATCTTACTTAGGTCCGTTTGCGGTAAGCTTAGGTCTTTGAACATAATAATGTCGTAGTACGTGTTATGGCATATTGAAGATAAATAAATAAATAGAAAAAGGAAAAAATATATAAATGGCCTTAAGTATTTGCTTAAGCTAAACTTTTTCTAAAGGATATGTTTCTAAATGTAGGCAAACTTTTATAATATGACACAATTACTGATGATATAATTAGCAGGTTTCATCCTAAATAGTCCAACCACCATTCCACAAGCATGTACTCCTGCAATAGCCTTGTTTATTACCCATATTTCCAATAGTTTACACCAGTCGCCATCCAAAATATTTTTTTTTTTTATATTATAATGTACAAAAGGCCTCTTTGTGTTAGTTTTGTCTCCACTAATGCCTGTAACGTCCCCAGGCCTAAGCCTGAGATTGTTAATAAATAAAGAGAACTATTAATAATAACGCTGGTCATTTTTATCATAGCATCATCTAGCCCCAAAGTAAGCAAAGCTTGTGTTATGGGAACTACATAACTGATACATACTTCTTATATACTTTTTTGTAATAATATGTAACATACATATTATACATAGAAAACACACAGCCCTGAGACAAATATTTTAAGATCATACAAACATTTGTTTCGCGGCGGTAATCAAACCCGCAACCTTCTGTGTCTCAGGCATGCCTTCGCCCAATGAAATGATAAACGACCCATAAGTAAGACTCGCAAGCATCTTTGGTTTTGAAACTGAAACTATTTTTGGCATATACAACAAATGTAATTATACATGTAGCTACAATGCAGGTACATGTAGCTATATGTTTTTACGTATAATCCTATAATGGACTACGTAAGTACCTACCCAAATAACCAAATAAGAATATGGTATGGCGTAGGTACGTAATAATGCCCTCCGCCATCAGGCAGTTGTGAATGTGTTAATATAGACTGTAGAATCAAAATAATTAGAATAACGTGTATAAATTAATAAAAATTACAAAAGTTTGCTGAATAAGAAAAGAAATTGATTGATTATATAAATAACTCACGTCAATAGCATGTCTATTTTGACTGATGAAGTACATGTGTATAAATACCTTTAATCGCAAATTGGACAAGCTTTATGCGAATCCATTCGTGAATTTAACACTGGTGTGCGAAATTCACGATTACATTCTGGCAGTGGACCTAATTGTGCATGTTTTTGGTTTGGGCGGTTTGTGTTGTGTCAAACTGGATTGCTGTAATTCTGTTAATTGCACGAGATTGTGGTGTAGATGGAACATAAATCATGGAGCACCTCAGTGTCCAATGCATGTGTCTACCCTACACAATATCTGTTGAACATGTATTTAAAAAAAGTATAGGTATGTACTTACTATCTACAAAGCTCAAAAATGCGACCTCCAAGTAACAATCAGTAACAATCAAATAGCAAATGGGTAATGATAGTTATGAATAATAATAAAGCCTTACGATGTTTTGCTACATTGTTCTCTTCTATATAACGTCCCAGTTCTACTTGTTTCTATGAATAACCTGAAATAATTTGAATAGTATAAAAGCACGAACGACTAAAAATAATTACCTACACTTCGTCAGCTAGCTAACAACACCGGGTAAATCGATTTTCCTAATTTTTCAGGAGAACGAAAAAACTGTTTTATCAAATCCGCACAAGTTCACAGAACTGAAATCGCTTACGCTGAAATTAAAACTGTGATTGGTTGAATGGCAATGTTTGTATTGGTGAACAGAAGCACAGTGAAAAGATCTATAAAGTGGCATAAAAATGCCAAAACCGCAAAATTTCGACTTGAGCGGTGTTGTTAGCTAGCCGACGACTTATTTCTTTGTCACATAATTAAATAAATAACGCAGGACATTTTTCACACAGCATCATCTAGCCCCAAACTTAGCAGAGCTTGTATTATGGGAACTACATGATTGATATACTACTTATATACATATTTTTTTTGTAAATACATACATATTGTAAATACATAGAAAAACCCAATTATTATAGGACCGTGTGTTATGCCAATACAGGTGTTTGCAATTTGGATTGGAATTTCTTCAGTTTTAAACATTGTGCTATATTAATTACCAAAGCTATATCTCAAAGTATAAATAAGTTTGGTCTTTAATGTAGCACAATGTTGCTTTAAAAAGTTTTAAAACGTCGTTATTTGCACAGATCATCAAAATAAAAACGATAAACAGCCACCTTCATAAACAGTTAATAACGTTTTTAATAATGAAAAAGTGATTAAAATCGCTCCACGTAAACAATCTCGAAAAATACGAGCCAAATCTGAGTTTTGAGCTCAAATTAAACCGCGAATATCACAGAAGTGGTATTTGGATGATGCCAGGAGCGGACTCAGAAGCTCTGTCTTAACTCTGGGACTCAATACAAGAGATTAGACTTGATCATCCTTGACGCTCAATACAATGGGAACAATTACCTACTATTTATTACCACACGAGCACTATTGTAACAACGCAGTCGTCTGGTGTGTGTCTAAATTATAATAGGGCTATTGTTCAAAATTTTTCGGCTATTGACAACGACAACGTTGTTTAAGGACAATGTTTTCTTAAGGTAATAATGATGCTTGGACTGGTACCGGCAACTGCCACTCTCCATGTTGTGTTGTGACCTATTATAAATAATAAATAAATAACTAATGCTGGACATTTCCCACACAGCATTATCTAGCCCCAAAGTAAGCAAAGCTTGTTGCTCTTGATTTCTAACCGGACGCTGCATCGCCCAAAACCTACACCACTCTTTTGACCACACTGACTGAACTAGGAATAACTTACGCGCAGAGTCGGCTCGGTTGCATCTACGGCTGTACCAATACCGGCTTTGTTTCGTGTTTCCCGTCTCTGGTTTCAATACTTATAGTATTGATGCGTTCTTCCAGTGCAATCACATTCCGTAAACCAAAACCGACAGGACAAATCTTCTTAAGCCCTATCTTCTTAAGGACAAATCTTTTTGCCCAGACTTGTTTGTTATATTTACAAACAAGTCTGGGCAAATTATGCTTAAAAAAATACTTATTATTTCGGTGGCGCTATGGGCGATTAGCCGGCTGTGACGCAAGAGGATTCGATTCCCGTTGCAAGATCTATTTTGCGTGTTCTGCAGATATTTGTTCTGGGTCCAGACACGGAACCACGTGTTGTAGTATCATGGTACTCGTAGCTCCAGCTACCCACGACACAGGGAATCCTAGTGTAGTTTCAGGATTGTAAATAAATGTAAGGTATTTATTTAAAAATAAAGAAAATGTAAATAATGGAGGAACCATGGCTGTGTTCAAAAATCATATTTTAACCATTGTATGATTCCGTAATTCTCAATGAAAACATACATCAAATTAAAAATAATGAGTATTGCGTGTGATCACGCTGTAAACGGTGGGAGCTGCATGCTATCGTACCCTTTATTTGTCGGTGACGCGAAACTAGCGAGGAATGTCGCACAAATTTCTTTGGCACTACCTATAAAAATATATATCTTGCATTCTTTTGACCTATACTTACACAAGACATGCATGTTTTGGCATTTGTCATACGTTACTCACTCTCTGCTTATAAGCAGTAATTGCAAAAAAATAAAATATAGTTAGATTTATAATAGTAAATATTTTTTTTACTATTATAAATCTAAAAAAAAAAAAACGTTTTTATAATAAAACTTATAACTTATTTATTAAAAACAAAAACAAACACGCTCACGACTGTATTTCCCATGATGTATACCCTCAACAGCTTCATAGGTACTAAGTGCGTAGATGTCTGAGGATACCAAGCCTGGGGTAGACAAAGACACGTATACGTATTATATTTGACACATATTCGCTGCAGTTAGTATTCCACATACCAGGTGATAAGCCATTCGCCACAAAAAACAAATTAGATAAAAAAAAAAAAAGTTAGATTATTTGTCCTGATTACGTCCACGGGTAAAACCGTGCGATATTACGGACGGAACCGCATAATAAGCTGTTTACGTAAATCTGGATACCGATGAATATATAATGTAATCAGCGACTATTGTCATTGCCACGGTAATCTGATCTTCATGTAGTTCTAACTTTTTAACCGAACTCAAAAAAGGAGGTTCTCAACTTTTAGTTCGTACTTGAAAAATACTTGAAGTTTATTTATAGTGTAGTTCCGATTAATCTGTGATGGTTGTTCCGAATGTTCTGTGACTCAAATGTACGAAATAAAATCCATTAATTTTGGTATTCAAATCAAATTTGTACTCTTCAAAAGCATATTTTTCAGAAAAAAACCGTCTTTAAATAACGATGGTCATGGATTTAGATCTGGATGTGCATCAAAGTATTTTTCAAATCAGGTAGGTATATGCGATTAACACGTGCTCAAAATGGTGAAGGAAACTAACCAAGAACCAAAAATTCGAAGGCATGTGTTATCGGTTAGTGTTCCAATAAGCGTCGACGTACTTGCAACCTGTCAAGTGGGATGTTAACCTGAAACGCGTAATTTTTCTAAAATAAACAACATGTTTGCTTTCGTAAAATTGGTAATGATAGGTTCTTTTTATTTTATAAAAAAATATATACTAAAAGTTTCATATTATACATTTTCATGTATCCAGCCCCGTACTCTAATTGAAATTAAGAATCGAATTAAAGCTTATTGCGAATAATGCACATGCACCGAAACAAAAAATACGAACACGGGCCTCCCTTTCACAGGAATTAATAATTTTATTAGCGAACATTAAAATACCATGCTCACCGCCGTAATTTCATTAAAAACTCGCAGAGTAATTTTTCAAATGGAAAAAAAACTCAAGCATAGCCGAATCCTCTGTTTAGTCTTTCTTTCTACTATTTTAATTTAACGTTGAATAAGTTTTTTTTAACTAGTACTCATATCTGAATATTCTTCAATATTTTTTTAAGTTCCTCTAATCTAAGTATTTTTATTTATTCGTTTGATCGCTTGGGTCCTGCCCACAGTTGGTGGTCCTACGTTTTTATATATAACAATGTTTTGGTATAAATGATGCTGACTTTCCTACAAAATATGAAATAAGCCAAAAAATAAAGTGTCATAATAATTAAAACTTTTGTACGGTACGATCTTTAACAACAATATGACTGGGTACTAAAAGATCTGACATTTGAGAATTTTCAGACTATTTTCGATATGTAGGTATCTTTAACAAAGTTAGGTAGGCATATTCATATGATAGCGCTTTTCCCAAAAGGTATGAACCTTACACGCGCTCATTAGTAGGTAGGTTACTACAACTCTTGTACGTTAATATTGTAAGGATAAACATTATTAAAAATGCCAGTAGCAAGGTAATTTCGCGATGGGTAATGTAAATTAAGCGGCCATTAAATCTTTTGATAGCTAATTTCTTAATGTATGGGAGTAATATTGACTCCTATAGTTACGTGGATTTCGGTACCGACAAAGGATTTATAAAGACTGATCACGTTGTGGATAAATGCTCACTGCGAATTCATTCAAACAATACATTTTATAAATTTCCGTAGGTAACGCAAAGTCATTGTTGTTTGGAATAGAACTGTAAAATTCAATTGTTTATAGGCCAATATTGCATCCTGTGTGACGCCCCGCAATATACCCAAATAATTCTCTTTTATTTCAAAACTAGCCTCTACCCACGGCTTCGCTTACGTGGTACCCGGATAAAAAGTTCAAATTCCCGTTTTTACAATATGAATAGCTTTATTACTGTGAAATTTCATAAAAATCCGTTCATTAGTTTTTGTGTGAAAGAGTAACAAACATCCATCCTCACAAACTTTCGCGTTTATAATAGTACTAGCTTCTGCCCACGGCTTCGCCCGCGTGGTACCCGGATAAAAATTAGCCTCTGTGTTATTCTAATGTATAAGCTATATTACTGTAAAATTTCATCAAATTCCGTTCATTAGTTTTTGTGTGAAAGAGTAACAAACATCCATCCTTAGAAACTTTCGCGTTTATAATAGTAGTAGGATTGAAAATTTTACCTGTGACACATAGAGCCGCTAAAATATTCCTTGTGGATAGCAGATTGTCTGTGCGTTGGTCTGTTACTATTTTTCGTGGTATTTAATGTAACTGATAGTAATGCGTGTTGTAAGGTTATTAAGTTAGGTTTGATGGCAACATGTCATAGTTTTTTTTTTTGTAAATATTTACTTGTTTGCCAAATTAGCAGATCAAAAAATAGCCGCACCAATTTAGAACGCAAAAGTATTAAGCAGAATATCACAAGAATATCACACGTTTTTCCTTGCTACTCACATTTTCTCTTGCTACGCTCTTTCACCTTGTAAAACACATGCAAACGGTTTTCTCCTCTTTGCCTAGCAAAGTAAAAGGAGAGCTATGAAGAATCAGTAAAATGATTTTAAATTAATTAGCTCTGTAATTAATTTACGTAAAACCAAAATTGAAGCTTCGTAAGATTCTCTTTGTGTGTGGAAAATGGGGTAGCTTTAAAGAGCAATTATAAGGAAGCTATGGACCATACCTACAGCGTCGGTTATCAGCGTCGGTTATACAAAACCCTTCACTTTCTTATTGTGTACGTTAATACAATAAGAAAGTGAAGACGACCTCGGTGGCGCAGTGGTTGAAGACCCGCCTATGACGAATAAGTATGCGGGTTGGATTCTCGCCGCGAGACAAATGTTTGTATGATATGCAAATAACTTATTACATGCAAACAAGTTATTTAAAGTTTAATAAATACCTATGTATTTAAAAAAAAAATATAAGTAGTATATCAGCCATGTAGTTCCCATAATACAAACTCTGCTTAGTTTGGGGCTAGATGATGCTGTGTGAAAGGTCCAGCGTTGTTATTATAAAGTTATACATTTACTGGCGATTATTACAAAGTTTTTTTAACTAACACAATATAATACCAGAAAACCCGACACCATAATTTATCTGCCAATAATGCCCATCTATACTTACAATAAAGACTTTAGGCATGTCTTAGTGAGTTTTTATAAAAAAAACTATAAGCTTCGCCTAAGTCTTTGCATAAGCTTAGTACAGAATGGCATTAGCCATTCAAAGTAGATTCAGTAATTATATAATGCAGTAATCAGCGAATTAATAACGATTAGGATCTACTGTACCAGTATCATTATAATCAATTAATTACTAGGTGTAGGAAGGCCTCTCACTCGATGGACTGAAGTCGGTGGACAACGGCCTAAGATCGATTGTCATGGCGTTCTCTGGAGGTGGCCTAAATCCAGCAGTAACATCACAGAAACGAAGCCTAAAATTAGAAATTTGGTAAGTTTATTTTATCTTTTGATTCAGTTTAAGAAACCCTTAAAATTGTAGCGAACTGTAGAATAAATTATCATTATGCAATCGGTTTAATATGACGTTCCACTTTAAACGGTTCTATTATACAGCATTTGAAAAGGAAGCCACAAAGTATTTCACTTTGAGATATTAAACCGTATGGATTTAATTACTCGCGTAGCTGGTCCGCTACCGAGCTCAGAGCTACGAGGCCTGCGGATAAGAGCCAGGTAGCATGTACCTCACCTTATATTATTCCAAAAACACAAATTTAAACAAATTATCAATCAAAATTGCTTTGACCCCTTTTTTAACAGCACACACATATACCTTCACATTTTCTTTGCTGTCTGTTAGATTTGTTTTGCTATCTGTATGATTATCAAGTTAATAATCATTGACCTTGATTTAGATAAACTCTTGCATTTAATACTTGCACGACCCGTGAAGCTCACTTCACTGGTGATCTGTAATTTTTACAGGTTTTATAAAACCACAGCCAACATTATTATTTTAAACATAAATTTTATGTAGTTAACTAAGTGTGTACAGAAATAAATCAATATTCTATTCTGTTACTTATTTACCATGAAGTCACTGTATCTAAATTTTCACTAAATATTTCATTGCTCTTTTTTTGGAAAGTAAAACCTAACCCAACCTATGTATCTATCAATCCAAAATTAGCATCCACCTAAAGTCGTAGATCTTCGTAGCGTGCCGTAGCGCAACAGCTTCGGTAATATAACATTCTACGATAGCGACGCACAAGGTAGATAACCTAACAAAAACTTTCCAATCATTTGATTTAAGGTATAAAGTTAGGTGGATTTCATGCACACAGCTCTTGGTCGCGTAGAACAACGTCGTTTCGTAGCAACAGTTGCATTCGGTATGGGAAACGATACGCACGCCTTTCGCGAAATTCAACTTCAGCGTAACTTTTTCAATCATAATGGTTTGAGAAAAATCAAATTAATTTAGAAGGCTTTTTGCTAGAGTCAATAAAATAAAACTGAAAAAGTTCAAGTTGCATGTGTCATAAAATATTAATAAAATGGTGCGTGCGGTTTTGATTTGTTATTTTTTGCACGCATTTGTGAAAGGTAATTGAAAATGTTTTGAACAAAATGAAAGCTTTGTTTATTTCTTGTGATATTGTTGTTGAGTTATTTAGTCGGTTTCATGATGAAGAATCACTTTGTAAATTTAATCACCATCACAGATTAAGTAAAATATATATTCTTTCGTAAATATTTAAAAAGTTCTCTCATGGGTTTTGACTAAAGTATTCTTTTTTTATTATATACCCTGAATAACGGTATAGCAATAAAAATAAATTACAACTGGGTACATAACATTATGGTCACAATTATGTATCAGAAAAAAAAGACGAATAACATAGGTTGGTACCCTTTAGGTATCTACGGAACTTTTTAATTACGAGTGTAACGTGGTAAAAAAATAATTCCAAGAGGAATTGCCTATCGGCCTAGCTCAGCCTTGTGTTTCAATCACTTTAACTATGTGACCCTACCATAATCCTAAAAACTTGAGTGGGACACTTATTTTAATTAAATTAATTAATTACTTATACTTTTTAGCTTACAATTCTGTATTAATAACCCTTTTTCTATCAGAATTGCTCAAACCCACGAAAAACCGCTCGGTTTAAAAATGATGTTATTTATATTTCCCGTCTCAAGTGACCACGTCAATGACCATTTAATTTTTTTAATTAATTATGTGATTCTAAAACCTAGCGTTAACAAAAAATTTGAAACCGTTATTTATTTGTTCGATATGTAGGTACCGAAACTTTAGTATTTGGAAACTTTGGAAAGTCAAAGTCAATAGGTTTTTATTCATTGAAATCACAAGGATCATATAGAAACGTCAACTTAAAAACTATACGTGAATTTAAAATGTTAAAGTGAATTTACACCGGTTCCTCGCGCGCGACCAAGCCTAGAAGAATCAGACAACAAACTCTGCTTGGTTATTTTTTTGATGATCCTTCATTCAGCTTTAGTGTGGTGCCAATCGAACGAGGTGAACTCATTTATAAGAAGTTGGCATATTGTTAAAGGCAATAAGTTTCGACACATTCGGTGGTGGTTTGCAATAGTCTAGGATTTACTATATAAATAATAATGTAGTGATTGTACAATTTGTGTCCAGTTTCCATCTGCCTTCGTGTGGTGGGCATTAACGTTCCTGCACTGAAACAGCGCGGGGAATCCGTGACCCTGACGTGTGACTACGACTTGGAAGGTAGCAGGCTCTATTCCGTAAAATGGTACCGCGACAACGAAGAGTTCTATCGATACATGCCACGACTGAGGCCGCCCCAACATGCACACAAATTAGAAGGGGTTAAGGTTGATGTAAGTACATAAAAAACTAGGGCCGTAAGATCAATTAATTTATTACTAGCAAAAAACGTGGGCAGAGGCCCACGGCTTCGCCCGCTTAGTATCCGGATAAAAAGTAGCCTCTGTGTTATTCTGATGTTTAAGCTATATTACTGTAAAATTCATCAAAATCCGTTTAGTAATTTTTGCGTGAACGAGTAACAAACATTCATCCTCACAAACTTTGGCGTTTATAATAGTAGTATGACTAGGAATATTACGACGCCTTCGCCCTCGTGCTAACCGGATAGAAATAGAAAATAGAAAACCGCCTCTATTTGAGGTCACGAACTGTATATATTATACCTGGTACCTGGTATATATTATACCTGTTCCAAATTGTATCCAAATCGGTCCAGCTGTTACGGAGATTATTAGCAACAGATTCATCTAAATATTCAAGCATCCCAGGAGTTAAACTTTGCCATTTTTGATAGGTATGATTTATACTTATTTTATTTTTGAATACGGAGCCATCCTCATTCGTTCATATCTATCCTGTCCATCCAAAGGTTGTCTAAAAGAGATCGCTTTTAGCTACTAGACCGCCCATTGTACATCTTTGAAACGTGTTTTCTTTGTTTTAACTTTGTTTCTTTGTTCTGTTTGTTTTATCAATATACTGGTGATTTAGGGGCCATGCGATGAATAAGTCTTAACTCGCACGTTACACAAATTACTCACTATTTAACTAATGCAAGTGTAAAAAAACTTCCATTTAAAATCAACAAGAAAACAATCTGAACAAACCTTTCATCTTTCCAACAACATAGTTGTTTTTTCATAAGTGTATAACTAAGTGTATAACATAACTAAGTTGGCACGTCAAAAATATTTACCACTATCATGCTACTCCTCCGTTCAAAAAGTTAAATATAGAGTTTTTTTTAATGATCAGTTGCTTAGTTTTCCATCAAAACTAAAAAAGAAAATTCCACTGTAGAAACCGTTTGTGTGGGTGAAATTTAATGCAATGAAGAATAATAGATATCACAGCTCGCTCAATATTTAATGAATTTTAGTTACTTTCAGCCCACGACCAAAGTACGGGCTCATTTAAATCAACTAGAGTGGTGAAACCTGAAAAAAGTTTACTCTTGTCTTTTGCTAATTTTATTTTTGCAAGAACTTTACTATTTTATCTACGTGGCAATGGGCCTGTATAAGCATTTGTAGAGGTCCTGCGTAATACGGTTTTTTTCGCAATCATTTTTAAAGACCTATGTATGATATGTTTTTAGATAGATTGTATCACCACACGTCACTAGGGGACGCTGAAATAGATGAAATTATTGAAATTAGTAAAAATGTAACTGCCGTGTATCTTAGTAATAAGTTACTTATTAATACCCTATCTAAGTTTGTGAATACCTAACATAGTTTATCTAGTTAACTAGTGGATAATAGGTAGCACAAATCGATATTCGAATTAGCAGCGTGCAGGGAATGTGGCAGAGTGGGTCTGGTTCAAATCCCACATCACAAATTGCTCGCTTATAGGTAGGGTAGTCTAGAGTAGTAGATGGTAGTACTAATTCAATTACTTTAGCGTGAATTGTGATGGATATCAGACAGACTGACCTCCCAACAGGTCATAGCCTACCTGCATCATAACTAAAACATTACTAATAGAAAAAGTGTTCAATTACATTTGCATATCATAATTTTCGAAAACACTTCGTATAGGTGTTCAATATTCAAATATATTTGATATCAAGGGGTTTCCTGAATAAGAGATAGAATTAAATTGAGTATGACATTGTTTATTATTATTATTTGCATTGAAAACGTCAAATCATTCTCAACCTCGTTATATATTAATTTTCAATCTGTTGCTATACTGTGTATTATTCTGTACGGGGGTGGCATAGTCACTGTGTGACAAAACCCCTTTAAATATTAAAAAAACATTATTTTAGCTTGAGAGTGAGCACTAAAATTTTTCAAAGAGAATATTAGCCTATTTTAATTACGACCTTTCTGTATTGTTTATTCATAAGATTAATTCATATTAGTTTTACATTTCATGAATTGAACGTAAGCAAGAGCATAGTAAATACGTGGCAATAATCAAAAGCACAGACTTACAAGAGATGCTAACACATATCGTAATCTAAGGTTGTGTGAACTGCAAATATTTGTCTCGGTTCTGGGTGTTTTTTATATATTAAATGTATGTATTTACAAAAAAAAGATATAAGTACGTTAATAGTCATGTAGTTCCCATAATACAAGCTCTGCTTAGTTTGGGCACGTTTGGGGCTAGATGATGCTGTGTGATAAATGTCCAGCATTATTATTATTTTGTAGTTGGAGAAATCGACCGCTCGCCGTGTGCACCTTCGAGAGCTGACGCTGAAATCGCGGGGGCTCTACCGATGCGAGGTTTCCGAAGAAGCCCCTTCCTTCCACTCGGCGCAGGCAGAAGCTTTCATGGAGGTCTATTGTAAGTTATTTTGAGCTTCAAGATACTTCACGCTAAAGTGGAATTGAGCTGATCACGTCTGCTTGAACTTGCCGCGTGACTAGTGGAAGTGGGAGGTGGCTTTTGTCCAATAATACAGCATAATCGACAACCTCTGTGGCGCAGTAGGCGAAGGCCTGCCTGAGACGCAGAAGGTTGCGGGCTCGATTCTCGCTGCGGGACAAATGTTTGTATGATAAGCAAATGTTTGTCTCGGGTTCTGGGTGTTTTCTATGTAAAATACGTAAGTATTTTCAAAAAAAGAGTTGATAAAGAGTATATCATTTATGTAGTTCCCATAATACAAGCTCTGCTTAGATTGGGGCTAGATGATGCTGTGTACAAAATGTCCAGCAATATTTTTATTATTATAATAGGCTAATAGTAAGAAATCAAACTTCACATAGCATTGAGAAGATAAGAAACATAACAAGCTCACGGCTTCGCCCGCGTGGTACCGTGGTGCTAAAAAGTAGCATATGTGTTATTCTGATGTAAGTATAAGTTATATTACTGTAAAGTTTCATCATAATCCGTTCAGTAGTTTTGCGTGAAAGAGGAACAAACATCCTCACAAACTTTCACGTTTATAATATTATTATTATATTATAGTAGGAAGTAGGATAGGATAGGATAACATTAGGATAGGAAAATTAATGAATCCACATTGTCATTTTTGGAAGGCTGAATATGTCCTTCCATGTTTGCAAAATAGGTTGTGCAACCTGCATTCAACATGAAAGCGGTTCCTCCGAAAAATAATGGGTTCCCAGCAAAGAATGTGATAACGATTAAAGTAACGTTCCACACGATGCCTTCATTTTAACGTCAATTGTCTCTTCAACTCGATTTCAATTCAGCTAGCAAAATTGAAACATAAACGTAACGGCTCATAATTTTCGTTTACGTACCATCATTTCCCTTTATGACGCAAAATCACGAAAATAGGAACGTGATTGGGTTGTGTAGGTGTATTGTATACACTCGTAGTTATAAACTCCTTTTTCTTTATGTATTTAAAGGATTTGTTCGTAGTAAAACTATATTATAATCTACTTGAGTAGGAAAACGTACACTACATCTATTAGTTAAAGCAATTTAACTTATTAACCACCAAAATTTCTTAGATGTTCATAATAATGATTATCTAATTTAAACATTATTTTAATCCGAGTGACCACGAACCGGACGACGCAGTGTAGGAAAACCCTCCTCCCAACGAAGCGATAACATCGTAAAGGTTGCGGGAAGACGGTGGATGGAGACGACACAAGATCGTTCGTCATGGCACTCTTTGTGGGAGGTATGTGTCCAGCAGAGGAATTCTACAGGCTGTTGATGAAGATGATAATGATTGCACTTCCAACAATTAGTAGTTCAGAATAGGGAAAGTATATGCGTTCATGCTACACACCTAGCACCCACGTAGCATCCACGTAGCAACTGCGTAGCCGAATATGCGACTGTAAAAAGGTAACCTACATCCTACTAATATTATAAACGTGAAAATTTGTGAAGATGGTTGTTTGTTACTCTTTCACACGAAAACTACTGAACGTATTTTGATGAAACTTACAGTAATATAGCTAACACATCAGAATAACACATATGCTACTTTTTATCCGAGTACCACGTGGGCAGAAGCTAGTAACCTATAAAACAAATTAAATTAAAAAAACACTTAAAACAAGATACCTCTTACTAGTTAATTTTAATTGTTACACCCGATACGATGAATCATTTAATGTCCAAGTGAAAGTAATATTTCGATGTTATGATTAATTAATGTTTTTTTTTTTTTTAGATTTCCCAAGAGAAAGTCCGCGCATCTCCGGCCACGATAGAGGCTACGTTCTACAGGACGAGCTTGAAGTAAACTGTTCATCTGCCAAGTCCTTCCCCGCACCGGACCTTCACTGGGTCCTTGATGGCCAGAAGGTAACATTCCTATTTTCAGAGACTTTTAGCACAAGATTTTTGATATCTACTAAACCTCATGCATTCCAATTTCTGTATATTTTGTATTATTCCCATTCGAATTCTGGTCTGTGGGACAAATAAAGAAAACTGATATGCACCCTAGCGAACTTTCTAAGATCTACTGGTAACTAATACCTATTTCTGTAAAACATTATTTTAATTATAGGACATTAGGTTACCTACCTTTGACATTTGGTCAGCGCACGCGGATAAAGCAGCCATCCAGCACATTTTTCTTTCGATTTGTTTTATAAATATTGAGTTTTCGAACTAAAAACGTATGTTTATCAAATTAAAATATACTTAGCAAATTATATTAAATCAGGGATATCGTAGATTGCCATTAGTGAAGAATCAGTTCAGAATTTCCAGAGATTACCCTGCCTCAAATATAATATCTATGACATAACTGAGTGTAGATAACTAACTGAAGAAGTATCAGCAGCTCACGTAATCATGGAATTTGTGGACGTAGCAACTCAACGCGAACAAATCCTCAACAAACCGAGGTCACTCCGCGAACCCTGTGAAGATACCAGGAAGGTTCTGTGCTTCTGGGCGGAGATTGGCTCATCAGCCAGGCTTCCACGCAGAATGGACCAACTTAGACTCCGAATGCAAAAAAGGGATTCCACCTTTATACAACCATACATAGTGCAGATGTAGATTATGCAATACCTATCGCTTTCAGGTAACAGACAAGTCTTGGCTGATAGCATACGGAGCGAGGCCAGCGTCACAAGGGCTCTTGGTGTCGACCCTCGGGCTGCGAGCGCCGACAAAGCATCGGATGAAGCTCAAATGCATTGCCAGCATCGGGTCCCATAGACGGGAGCGAACGGTTACCGTAGGTTCGTATAAACAGACTAACTCACATTTATAACGAACTAGACTAGTTAATGCCCACGGCTTCGCCCGCGTGGTATCCGAATTAAAGGTAGCGTTTGTATTATTCTAGGTCAACCTCTTCCAGATTTCATCCAATACAGTCCAGCCGTTACAGAGTTATTTTGCGACTTACATCAAAATTTTCGCATTTAATAAGTAGGATTATTCCTGTCTGTACCTTTGCTGATTCCATTTAACGGACAAACAGTAAAGAAATCTTGTTGGCTTCGTTAAAGAGATAGGTACTTAATTACCAGAACATTTTTGAAATAGGATATTAATGTTAATCGCGAGGACAGGAGCCCGTATATGTGTTTGCATATACCTACGGGCTACGGCATAAAGTAAAGTAAACGCCAAAAAGTTTAGTTTGTGCAAAACCATACACAGTTAGGCACAACATTTATAGTTACTTATAAACATAAATATGTCAGTTTCTCTGGTAAGTAGGGGCCGTAACGGCTTTTCCGATTGAAATGTGTTTTTGTTATCGATTTGTATGACTTCAATGATAGCGCCCTGTTAGGGGCTTATGGCGATAAACCCATTCAACAACCAAGCTTGAAGGCATGTCAAGTCGAGTCCCTGTATTGTACGTCCATGTAATGCACAACCATGGAAAGTACACCCCTGGAAAGTACAGCCAGTATAACAAACCATTGGTTTCAAATACTTGGTTTGTAATACTGGGCGTACATTCCTGCGCGTGCATTCCCTACACGTGTTGACCTTGTACGGCCAGTTTTGTACAACCCTGGAATGTACAGCCATGGAATACGAACCAATTTCATGCTCTGTTTTCATGTGCGAGTGCTATCAAGGGGCAAGTGCTGTGTTGCCATAGTATTTTACGCTATTAGTAAATTAATGTAGATGTAGTAAGTAGATTAGTTATTTATGTCGGTTTTTTGCAGATGAACTAACCGGTTGGTTTTATTTATTTGAACCCAAGTTTGTTGGATAAAGTTCGGATAGCAATCCTCCTTTTCTGAGTGGTAATAAAAATAAAACCTAATAACCTAACCAATCCAAGACGGATTTGCTTAGGAAGGATTTCTCAGGCCAACATTAACTTATTGTTTACATTATTTATCAATGGAAACTCTTGGTTGAACATATTAGAACTTGCTCAGTGCAAACGAGGCTCGTTCTCGTCATGCGACTTATTCGCATCGACCAATGAGAGCTCACGGATATGACGAACTCTCGACCAATGAGCGTCGAGAATAATGGTTTGTAATCCGGGGAGTACATTCCAGGGGTGTGCAATACCGTCATGTGTTTAGTTTGTACGGAGCGTATTGTACGACCATGGAAAGCACACCCAGATAATTCTAACCAAATGGTTTGTAATACTGGCTGTACTTTCCAGGGGTGTGCATTCCATGGTTGTGCTTTGCATGGACGTACAATACGGTCTCCCGTCAAGTCGACTGCAAACCGCATTCGCATTACAATCCAATAATTATATCGGACTTAATGGTACCAGTCAAACTTTTTAGACTTAAAATTATCTTTGTAAATTGTTATCTTTGTAATCAACAAACTTAGCTACAACATATCTACTTTAATTGGTTTGAACTCAAGCATTTAAATTTCGACAGACTGTACAGATTTGTTACAGCGGTAAACTATCTTCGGTCAAATTAGATCTTTTTCAAAATTACCAGTTATAATAATCCGCCCATGTTTTACAAAGTGTACTTAGAACACTCTTCCCTCGAAAAACTATCAGTTTTACTTAACAATTAATTAAACTTTTTTGTTTCAGAAATGAATTCGTCTGACTGGAGCCGATCTTCAATAATTCTTATTATCTGGATGAAAACAACATTTTTTATGCTAAAATAACGTGTAAGACAATGTTAGCAAATACTAGAGAAAAAAAAAATGTACCTAGGTGAAAATAAAGTTTTCTAACATCATTTAATTTTATTTTGACATAAAATCAACCTTTTTCTCAACTTTTAATGTATTATTTTGTAAGAAACCCGATTCTAAAATAAATAAAACATCTTGTTATTTTATTAATTTTAATCTCTTAAATAACAGTTTATAAACCAGCAAAGAGCTAGCATAAATAACTAAGTTTGAAATTACAAGATCGTTAGTTTTGATAATGGGAAGGTACATACATCTATTTTCAGAGTACATAGGTACCTCTCCAATAATAACAATATCTATATTACTGTAAATATGTTGCTCTTTTTGAAGCCCTTATCGATTACGACGCCAAATCTACCAACATGTATCACAATAATTATTCAATCTATTTATTACATTTATTTTGCCTAAATATTACTCAAATATTGTATCAATTGATGCAAACTGTGTAAAAAGCGATAAAATAAAGCATCTATTTCAGAAAATATAATCTGATTATCATAAGTGTTTACATTATTATTTTCAATATCAACAAAAAAGAGTAACAATTTTTTTAAATATTATACCACTATAGTTTTAGTTCTACATTTACATGTAACATGGATCAAAACAATATTTGATAATCGCGAAATAATAATGTAACATTATGAGCTTCTCTTCAATTAGTTAGAAACATTTACTCCTTTTAAATTATACTACAATAAAAACATTATGATCTAAATGTGTTGAAATTTTTGTAAAAAAATATAAACTAACTGAATTTACATGTACTGCCTGCAATCATAGATTCACAGAAAAACAAAAATATTTACAAATGAAATCCCAGTAGCCAATTTAATGCAAAACCTAAAATATATTACATACTTTTATCCTTAAGAGGATGCTTTAAAAATAGATCCAGAGACGGCTTGCTGAGATATTTTGCTAAGATTAATCTAATCAGAAACTAATATTATGTGCTTTGTAAAATATGCACTCATAGTGTGAGACATAGGCACTGTGCTTCATAATAACATTAAAATTTGCAAACAGACATTATTATCAGACATTTTCCATGAACAATTTAACCCTCTTGCCCAAAATCTTCCATGAATTTCTTCAACTTAGTCATGTCTTCGTCATTGACTGTGGGTTTGGAGGTTGCTAAAGATCTCATCATATCTGACATAGTGACAGGTGGTTCGCCAAGTTTGTCTCCAGGTACTTCCATCCAAGTCATCTCAATAGCCCCCGCTTCACCGGGTGAACATGGTGTCAACAGATCATTCACAATTACATCAGGGTTTGTTGGACACGGACCAGACACCTTCTTGAAATGTGTAGCGGACTGCACTTTGCGGACAGGCTGCATTAAAGCATCACGTACTACAATGCTTATGTCAGCGCCAGAGTAGCCATCTGTCTTTGAAGCCAATACCTTCATATCCTGCTCAGTCAACATATGCCTAGTGTTTCCTAAGTGGAGCTTGAACATGTCTAACCTTGCATGTTCCTCAGGCAGAGTTATGTAGATACGCTTCTCAAATCGCCTTCTGATAGCAGCATCGAGAACCCAAGGAATATTTGTAGCGCCTAGCACTAGTATACCATCCATGTCATTGCCAACACCCTGCATTTGTACCAGGAACTCTGTCTTAATCCTACGGGCAGATTCTGATTCATTATCAGAACGTGAAGAGCAGAGAGAGTCTACTTCATCAATGAATATGATGCTTGGTTTGTGTTGGCGAGCTAGTTCAAACAAGTTCTTGACAAGTTTCTCAGATTCTCCCAGCCATTTGGAGACAAGGTCAGATGATGATACTGAGAAGAAGGTTGAGTTATTGGCTTCAGTGGCGACAGCCTTGGCAAGGTAAGATTTACCGGTACCAGGGGGTCCAAAGAGTAAAATACCCTTCCAGGGTATTCTTTTTCCTGTGAACAGGTGTGGGAATTTGATAGGTAGGATCACAGCTTCTTTCAATGCTTCTTTGGCTGCTTCCAAGCCAGCCACATCACTCCATTTTACATGAGGTTTCTCAACTACGATTGCTCCTTCCAGTTTACCTTGGAGCTTCTTTTTCTCGGGGTCATCCGAGTCACTGTCACTGTCACTTTTCTTGTCCTCGCTTTTGGAGTTAGATTCGCCATCTTTAACTGGCTTCTTCTTTTTGTCTTTCTTGAGGTATTCTTTAAGTTTTTCAGCCCTGTCTAGGTACTGGAGGCATTTAGCTCGAATGCTTTCTTTGGCCCTTTCTCCCTGAGCTTCGTACTTTACAGCATGAAGAAAGTATTCTACACCATGCTCATACAAACGAAGTGCCTCCTCATAATTTTTGTTCTTATCCTCCTCTGTAGCTTTAGTTACAAGGTCGATGGCCTTTTGCAATGTGTTGGTTGATGCCATCTTTTCAAATTGCCACCTGTAATGAGCATTATATAGTTATCATTCAAATGTTGTATTAAGAATATTCTGAGAAAGATAAGGTTCTACAGATAAAATAGATCGCCTAGTGTACCTACCTACTCCTACAAACATTTTATAAATGCACTACGACTTCGTAAAGCCATTGCACATGATTCTTTTAGTTAGAACTGTACCTAAGTACTAAATATCATGTACCTACGGATGGAATGTTTATGGGATACAGGAACACCCAGGCAATGAAGGAGGAAAATGAGTCATTATTAAAAATACAAAAAATAATTTCTTACACTCAGACACAATGTAAAGGTCCTAGTTAAGGTTACAGCTAGCTAGCTAAAGTAGATGACCGTGATTCCCAAAAGAAATACAAGAACAGCTTGTATGATGTAGCGACAAATTAATGGTAGTATGAGATCATGAACAAAATATTCATGAATATTTCCACAAAGTAGGATATGAAATGAATACTCACCATTTACAAAACAGGGTAAATAAACTAACAGACCTAATAGAATTTGTTTATACAAGAGATTGTGTAGAATCCCAGTGATATCACTAAAATAATTTTCACAAATTGCTGTTTGCGCCTGTGTGTGTCATTCATTCGTTGTTGTGAACATGTGACATTGACATAACATTACACTAATAGTTAAATTTGAAATTTCGACGAGGTACATCGAAAGTTTCGGACAGCCTAGTTTCGTATAAATTAGCGAAGATCTTTGCATGCATTTTTTGATAATGCGATGGTTTTTTGGCAAAAATGCGTTATCTACATTGGTAAAGCCGTATTGACACAGACCAAGTAGTTTGGTAAAAATTTCACATTGATATCGGTTGACTGTCACTAACGAGCTCATAATTCTCTAGAAGAACTCTCTTGTATCGTTTTCAAACAGTTATATAAGTAAGACACAGACTCACAAAAGATGCTAACGAGTCAAGAAACTTGTTACAGAACAGAGCGTCTTGTCCGATATTTTCTGGCTCGAGATCAAAAAATGTCGGATAGAATAAGACACTGTTTTGCACTTGTCGCTATTTCGTTTAAATCAATTGACTTACTAAAGTAGGCTATGAAAATTCTGACACAGCTCAAAGTAGACTACTTTGATTGGACAGTATTATTGTTGTATGGATTGGACGCATCCTTCATCGAAAGGTGCTGAAAAGTTTTATCTGTGGGGTGCTGTGCCACAGAGTGCGTTTTTAGTGTTGGCAATGATCGTGTTTATGTCGATTTTTCGCGCAAACTTGGCACAAACATCAATGGAATGGAGTGCGTAGTTCGTGTAGAGGTGCCCTCACGTTCGCCAATCATTTAGTCTGTCGATCGTCAGCAAAAAATATCGGGACGTGAGCGGGATGATGCCTCCGCTATTATTTATTGTTGATTCTACACTTAATATGGTTACCAGACGTCAGTACTTGTTTTATGAAAATGTCAGGATTTTTGGTGAATTAATAAAAACCCAATAAATAAGCTAGTTATTGTTTTATTTGTAAGAACGATAAAACTAAAAACAAATTAACATTAACAAGAAAATATTTATAAACTCAATCAACACAAAAATGAACTTAATTGTATTGTCCAGTCCAACTGTGTGCACAGTGAACTTATTATTAGGCAGTTAAGACATTAGATCGCGCGCGCTCGCGGCAATAATATCAGGACATTTTTATAGAAATCAGGCTTCTTCTCAGAATTAAAGCAAATAGATGAAGATACATGTGTAAAGAGATCTAATAAAAAAACTTGTTAACTGTATAAGATTTCATATTTCATTACATTTATTGTACTTAGTGATTTATTTTTAAATATAACCTACGTAAAAAAAATATATTACCTATAACAACTCTAGCTGACATGGCGTTGGTGGCGATCGTATGGGCATCGTACTCGCACTCGCACAATGATCGTGGCAATCATGGGTGAATAAGATTTTGGCAATCGTGACCGATCGTCAAAAGGAGGCATAATGTTTAGATGTGCCTCTGGCTACCCCCTACTAGGTAACCTCACAAATCTATGTATTAAAGATCTGAGGATCTTTAATATGTAGATTTATAATCCCCATGATAGAGGTAGCAAGTTCGTTTTATTTGTTACTATTATTTTATTGAGATTGAGTCAGTATTAAATAGGTACCTTGCGATAGGTTCGGTAGGTAGATTATAAAGGAATATATTTATTGCACTTTGACTAAGAATACTAGGGGTCTCATCAATAACATGCTATCTCTAGCTCTAGACAACCTTTGGATGAACTAGACTGATTACCTGTAGGAATAGAGTAGACAGCCCCAGGGGGTCTCCCCTTTATGCCTGTAGGCATAGAGGGGTTATTGCTCGATGCCCGTAGGTAATAACTAGGTAGGTACTTGATATAATTATTATAAGTTTAACGGGTTTTTATCGCGTTTACCTTTTTTATTATTTTCCCGACGTTTCAACTGTATTGCAACAGCCGTGGTCACAGATTGAGTCATCCCGTGACCACGGCTGTTGCAATACAGTTGAACGCGATAAAGACCCGTTAAACTTATGTTATCTAATCGCGAAAGTTTGAAAAATACTAGGTACTTGATAGTTTTTACACTGTACCTATTCAAAGGGAAATTAAATAAGAAACCAAGTAATTTCAAATAAAATAACTTTAATTACTCACACCTACATACAATCTCAATTAGTACCTACCTAATTCCTACCTACTAGCTAATTGGTAAAATAAAACATCGCCTTCCTACGTGGAAAATTATTAAATAGAGCGAGTTACCCAAGTATGTAGTTCTCTGTACCTACGTTATTACAAGGTTGGAAGAGGAATGAAAGTAGGGATGTGAAATGAAATACGGAAACTGCTGCCAATCCTGAACTTTATTCATATTAAATATAGAATAAAGAATATAATTTATTCAGGCGATAGCTTGTCATCCAATAAAGTGGCTCCTATGAGTGCCAACAATGATAGGCAGCGTAGCAGAAACGTTAGTGTGGATGGCTAAAGGGTGTCGAAAAGTACAGTTTTACTAAACTCTACTCCCCGTGCTTTATGCCTTTTTCACTTTCACTCTTATTGTATAGGTTCCGCTCTTGCGCCTCCAACCCCAAAAAAACTGCTGAGTCAGGGTATCTATCGACCCTATAGAGTAATGGCGTATTAATATTACTATGGTATTATTATAACTGTATTAAACTACATCTCATAGGTAATGCCATTATTTTTGAGCCGATCCACCAGCTTAGTACCGCGAAAAGCTGCCCCAACATTGACAACGCCACCTCTGGAAACGAAAATAAACATTTTAAGCGACTAACTTAATATAGGTACATAACATACCTACGCACGACGTACCTACCTGCCCCCTAATTACACTAGCAAATGGCAATGGGATCGCGACAATAGCAATCACTTTTGACAGATTTAATAATATTCAAAACTTCTAAATCTCCAAAAGGGGACACATTTGACCATAGACATTCCTATTTTTAAACTTTTAAAAGTTTTTGTCATTTCTAAGAATGGCAAACTGATTGCCATAGTCACGATTCCATTGCCATTTTGCTAGTGTAATTAGGGTCTGGTTGACTGGATACTTTCAGCAATAAATCCCTTTAACGTGCATTTCTTTTGGTTGTTATGTTTTTATATGATGTAATGGTGTTGTGAGAGTCAATTAAGATTTTTTTTCGATACAATTATGCAAACAAATCTTATTCCCGTCTGATCCAAAGTTTAAAAAGCTAACGATAACAAATAGGCGTCTTAGTTACAGTTTTGTGCAAACGGGCCTTAGGTTCCGATAAATAGTATCGAGATTACTTTATATTAATATTCAATCAAAGGTTGTCTGGAATAGATCGCTTCCAAGCGATAAGACCTCCCATTGTACTTTCAATTACGTAAAGTTCTTGTTATTTTTGCAATGTTCTTGTGGTGTACAGTAGAGTATTTTCAATTTAAATAATTCATTCATACATTAATTACTGTGGTACCTATCTTGATAATTTATTACAGTTCATAAAAATATCACAAGTAATTCATTAGGTGACTAGGTACCTGCCTTTCTACTTATTAAACTCACGACCTACAATTATCTCTACAGCAAGTTAATAATACCTCGTGTGTTCATAAGTTTTGAGACGAACTTATTTAATTAATTTAAAAAGAAAGTAATTCATGCAACCTTTTTTAAACTTTTAAAATTTTAAATTTCGAATGTTTTGAATCAGAAAAAATATACATTTGAATATTTGTTTCATTCTCCGTGAAAATGGCGCCAACAAAAGATTTGCGTGCGACTGTAATTTCACTGTTTCAAGCAGGAAAAAAACCAATGCAAGTTTTTAGTGAAATCCAAAGTTTGGGATGTAGTCGGAACTTTGTGTATTATACCATAAAGAGGTACAAGGAGACCGGCTCTTTAGAAGACCGTGGAAGATGTGGCCGCCCGCGGTCTGTAAGGACGCCCGCCAACATCTAAGTAATCAGAGAGCGAATTCGTCGCAACCCTTGCCGGACTCAAAAGAAATTAGCTCTGCAGACCAACATTTCGCGAATATCGGTGAACAGGATACTTAAATATGATCTTAAACTAAAGGCCTACAGTCGAAGGAAAGTGCATTATTAAAACGAGTGTCTTCGTAAATTGCGACTGGAACGATGTCGGAACCTATTGAAGAGACACGATCCAAAAAATATCCTGTTTACCGATGAAAAGATCTTCACGGTGGAAGAAAAGTTTAACCGGCAGAACAATAAGGTTTACGCCAGAAGTTCAAAGGACGTCCAGCCATCTGTACGCAATGTCCAGCGCACTCATCATCCAGCAAGTGTGATGGTTTGGTGGGGTGTTTCCTACGAGGGGGTCACTTCGCTTCATTTTTGCCAGCAAGGCGTCAAGGTGAAGGCACAAAATTACCAAACCGACATATTGGAAACGGTGGTTAAACCATTAAATGATACGCTATTCGCTGGAAAATACTGGGTTTTCCAACAGGACTCTGCTCCCTCCCATAAAGCTAAGACTACCCAACGTTGGCTGGAAGCCAATTTGCCAGGCTTCATTCGGAGCGAAGATTGGCCCTCGTCAAGCCCTGACTTGAATCCTTTGGATTATTCTTTATGGACGGAATTGGAGCTGAGGGCATGCAGAAAGTCTCACCCAAACCTGGATTCTCTCAAGCGAGCCCTTATTAAAGAATCGAAACGGATTCCCATTGAAAAGATTCGTGCCATAGATGAATGGCGCACGCGTTTGAAGGCCTGCATTGAATGCAAAGGCGGCCATTTTGAATGATTTATTTTTAAATACAGATCTAGATGTCAGTAGTTTTAATTTTAATATCCAATAAATGAATACTCAACTTAGCTCCAAAAATATTTTCGTTTTACTGTGTCTCAAGACTTATGAACACACGAGGTAGAATTAACCTCTGGTGGGGTGGTTCCAAAGCAAAATAAGATAAGTTAGAAAAAAAGGGAGATCACCTGCACAGGTTTACTAGATTTCTGTTAAAAATAATTTAACTAGGGCTGATATAACATGTATTTAAGAAGAAAACGTGGTAACTTACTTGGGCATGGTCAATCGATCCTTCAATAGCGTTACAGCTGAAAATACCATAGCTATAGCAGTGGTCCTATAGCCATCACATGATGATACCTTGTAACAAAAAAATACACAATGTTTTAAAAATATAGGATTATGTAGATATGTGCCTACTCAGTATGTACGCAGCACGTCTCACCTTACATTGTAAAGTTTTGTTGGTTGGTAAGGAAAAATCATCCACAGTACTATCCCAACCTTTGCCAATAAAGGTGAAACTATATGTCACGCCTTGCATCATCTTTTCCGATGGCCCTCGATGCGACATATAGCCTGCTGTGAAGAATCGAGGATACCTTCTCAACAACTTGCTGAAGCAATTGAAGTAGCATAAGTAGTAATACAAGTATATCAAAGGAATTATGATGAAGTGGATTAAAAGAGGCATCGTTGTGTACAACCTGAAGTGAACTGGCCTTTTATTCTGGGTTTTACGCAAGTATCTCTCTGAAAATTCTATCACATTCTCATCAGGGCCAGGATAAGGATACCATAGCTTCCCATGGTTTCGATGAAAAAAATTCCTGGAAAGAAAATTTTGAAAACCAGTTATTTCGTTCTCTTATCTAAAAAATAATTTAATCATTAGAATCATTCGAAATAATAATAATAATTTTGCTGGACATTTTCACACATCTAGCCCCAAAGTAAGCAGAGCTTGTGTTATGGGAACTACATGACTGATATACATTACCTACTAATTATACACATTTTTTTTGTAAATACATACATATTACACATAGAAAACACCCAGACCCGAGACAAATATTTGCAGATAATACAAACTTTGTCCCGCGACGGGAATTGAACCCGCAATCTTCTACGTCTCAGGCAGACCTTCGCCCACTGCGCCACAATGTGTAGGTCATGAGATGTGTAGTATAGGTAGTGTACCTGTTTATTTCCGGCGGTAGTGGCCCAAGAGGTTCCGGAAAAGTTTCTTGTTTCAGCCGTGCATATTTTTTCATATTTTTTAATACATACACTAGAGATTCCCATGTTCCGTAGTGTATCAGACAGTTTCCAGGCCAAGGGAAGTACGCTCTTTTTGGAAAATCCAATTCCACATAACATTCTACTGAATTTAGTGTGCCTGTAATAAATTAAAGCATTCTATGTGTAGGTACCACATCCATCCAAGGTTAAAATTATGTAATTTTATTGAATAATCTAGTGTAACTCTCACAACTTTGGCGCATTAAGATTTTCCTATAAATACCACTACACATATAGTGGTAGGTTGTGCCTTCATTTTCAGTCAGTCAGTCGTGCAAAAATGTCATCTAATTAAAAGCATTGATATATTAACTAAAGAAGCAATATATTTTTTGTTTTAAGTTATTTAAGCACCTACCTTCAAACTGAGAATCCAAATGCAAAAGTCCAGACGCAGCAGGAATAGAAGCAAATCCACACGACGGTATTATCAGCACATTCGCATCCTCAGCCTCTTTTTGGTATTTTCGATACAGATCTAATATGTGCTGGAAAAACAGTGTTAATTTTAAGATACATTTGTTCATTTTACTGTTATAACGGATTGGATTGTGATAATCTCACATTAATTTCAGCAGAAATGTCGATGTAGTGCGTTCTCGATTCGATACATGCTTCAACTATTTTCTCACTGAAAATTGTATTCGGCCCCACACAATTCAGCAGAATCTTCGCTTGAATAACAGTTTCCCTAAGCAATTCTTTGTTATTGACATCTACACAAAAAGTGGGAACCTTTGAAGCGTCCAAATCTGCAAAAATAAAATAGAAAATACACACAAAATAGAGATTTATGTTGGGACCTTATTAAATGATTTAATTAGTGGATTTACAAAGCATATTAAATGTTGGCATAGCTTAATTGGCTAAATGTTGGCGACCACTAGGCTCAAGTATAATATCAAGAAAAGTGAGTTAATGTTTTTAAAGCTGGCAAAAAAATACTCTGTGCCACCAGTAAAACTGGAGGAAGCTCCCCTTAATTGGGTGAAGCAGTTTAAGTACTTGGGCCACTGGGTCACCGAGGACTTGTCTGATTTTGTGGATATGGAGAGAACGTAGGGCATTGTCAGTGAGGTGCAATATGTTGGCTCGCAGATTTGCATGTTGTACACCACCAGTAAAAATCATGTTATTTAAAGCGTATTGTACATCATTTTACACATGCATTCTGTGGGCTAATTTATACGTGCATTCTGTGGGCTAATTTTACACGAGCATTCTGTGGGCTAATTATACACAGAAATCCTACAATGCCTTGCGCATCCAATACAATAACGATTTCAGGATGCTGTTGTTGAGGCTGCCGCGATACTGTAGCGCATCAGAGAAGTTTGCCAAATGCACTGATGACTTTTTTGCAATCATGCGACAAAGAACCGCATCCCTGATGAGCCGCATGCGTGGGGGCACTAACAGCTTTCTGACCGTTGTTGCAGAAGATATGATAGGTACTCCAGCTACATGAAACACTGGCTGGTAGTGCTCAAGCCGACCTCTCGCCTAGTGTCTAAGTAGGTATTTTATTTGCTTGTGTTGACTACCATAATAGTTCTATAAGTTGTACAGGTACTAACAAATTATGGATCATTGGTGTGAAATAAACATTATTATTATTATAGCTGAGCTCAGTCAGGAGGTAATGTTGACAAAAGTGGATATCACTGTTTGCTTTCAGAAAGTTCGTTTTCCTTCACCCTTCACCTTTTCGAACACGTGCGATCACAAGGCATGCACCTAGTTTGTAGGTTAGTAGATACAACATATCGAAAAAAAGTATATAAGTGTAAGTACCCATAAGTCATTAGAGTAGGTAAGACAACTTATTTCAGTAAGGAATAAATTATTATTATTATTATATATTAATATTTATGACCATAACAGCCAGTTGAATGAGAAATCACGCGAGCTTTACGATAGGTAGGTACTTACAATTAAAGACACGGACGCGACACGCATCTTTTAGACAATTAAATAAATAGGTATGCTACCAGTAGGTAGTTTATGGGATCAGCTTGGTAAGTAATACTACAAACAAAAAACTTACCTTTATTTTCCAAATCCTCTATCAACTTCTTAAGTTTATCTTTCGACCGTCCAGCAACACCCCATTTCAAATCAACTGTTTTCGCTAAGGATTTTACAACAAGGGCACCCGTAAAACCGGTTGCACCGAGAACAACTATATCAAGATCGTGCCTGTCCATCGCCCTGCGTTTATGCGATTTCCTTTTACAAAATCAGGTACTTTTTACATTAAAATAGCTAGGTAGGTATTTATAGCCACATCACTTCACTTCACTTCTTGATTATGGCTTTTGTATCGCCGATCGGCAGCACGCTATGGTCACAGATTAAAAAAAATATATCCTACAAACAGATGGGAATCGACTTAAGGATACGGTGGAACACGTACTATGTTTTTTTTTTAATTTTGTGTCGTGCAACGGATGTACGATTTACCATAGGTTAAATATTTTACAAATGATGCATGAATGAATGAATGAATGTCGTGACGTCAAATTAATACGTGACGGTTTGACGTAATTTCCGTTTTGAATTCCCGCCTTACGTTGCGTTCCTACATCCCATATATATTTATATCTCCCTATTAGAATAATCTTAGTAAAACAGTAGTGATTACTGATTATAGTAGTGATTATGATTTATCTTCGAACCTATTATTACAGTTAATCCAAAAACATACACAGGCAAAAACAGCCCTAATTAATGTGAAAATTATATTGCATATAAAATTGAAAATACTACAAAACTTGTATTAAATCTTTATTAGGGTAACTGATAGTATACAATATATATCGGATCGTAAATAAACTAAACAGCTATAAATTTATAATACCCGAATAGATAGGTAGTCGATGGTCTATTGTAGCGGTTGGTTTCTTTATGTAGTGTAGGTAATCTAGTACCTACATAAGCTTCTCTCGCGCATAGAAATATTAGCTTAAAAACTACGTGAATTTAACTAAATTTACGAGTCAAAGAGTCACAAGGCTTTATATTATAAATAGCACGTGTTGTCCTTTTTGGTAAAACAAAAATTGTTTCGATATCTATTGGGATGGATCACTGAGCATTATTATATTCCACACGCCCGCCGCCGCGAAGAATTTACATCAACACTTTCATGCTAGATCTACGATAACCCCACGAGTCTATGCCACACTAGACATGCACTACATTATACAGTACTGCACAGTGTAGAGCATGTCTAGTTTAGTTTGGTAATGTGTGCAACCACCCTTTTAATCAGATATCACTCAGCTTACATTGACAATTATTTTCTGTCATTGGTTGTCATGGAAACAAATTATATATTTGAGATGTTTACATGAAAAAAAAAACTTTTGTATTTAACACCATTTCATTATGCTTGCTTTATTTCAACGAGACACAACGGATAAACCTGGGATGGTGGATTTATAAGAGTGCGAGAGAAGCTTATGTAGGTACTAGATTACCTATACTACATAAAGGAATCAACCTCTACAATAGACCATCGACTACCTATCTATTCGGTATTATAAATTTATAACTGTCATATATGTAGTGATAGCTACCTGCAGCAAAGCCGGCAACGCGAGCGACCGGCCGGCTGTATAAAGAGCAGCGCGAGTGACGCAAGCTCTTCCTCCTCTTCTATTCGAGACTTTGCGCTGTACGGACGTATTTTATTGCGTTCCTGTTGTTTTACCGCTAAATTATTGTTTTAGTTGTTTTCTTTGTAAATTCTAATAATAATAAAATTTGTAATTTACCTTTTTTTTTTAAATTTGGTTTTATTACAAATCCCCAATAGTAGTTTATTACGATCCTATATAGATATTGTATAATATCAGAAATCCTAATAAAGATTTAATAGATTTTTTGTAGAATTTTCAATTTTATATGCAATATAATTTTCACATTTAAATAGGGCTGTTATTGCCTATATATGTTTTTGGATTAACTGTAATAATAGGTTCGAAGAGAAATCATAAGCACTACTATAATCAGTAATCACTACTATTTTACTAAGATTATTCTAATAGGCAGATAGAAATATATATGGGATGTAGGAACGCCATGTAAGGCGGGAATTCAAAACGGAAATTACGTCAAACCGTCACGTATTAATTTGACGTCACGACATTCATTCATTCATTCATGCATCATTTGTAAAATATTTAACCTATGGTAAATCGTAACATCCGTTGCACGACACGAAATTAAAAAAAAACAAAGATAGTGTTCCAACGTATCCTTAGGTCGATTCCCATCTAGGATCAAAAAAATTTTAATCTGTGATCGGCAGATTGTGTCAGGGAGTCCCTGTATTGTACGTCCATGTAATGCACAACCATGGAAAGTACACCCCTGGAAAGTACAGCCAGTATTACAAACCATTGGTTTCAAATACTTGGTTTGTAATACTGGGCGTACATTCCTGGGCGTGCATTCCCTACACGTGTTGACCTTGTTCGGCCAGTTTTGTACAACCCTGGAATGTACAGCCATGGAATACGAACCAATTTCATGCTCTGTTTTCATGTGCGAGTGCTATCAAAGGGCAAGTGTTGTGTTGCCATAGTATTTTACGCTATTAGTAAATTAATGTAGATGTAGTAAGTAGATTAGTTATTTATGTCGGGTTTTTGCAGATGAACTAACCGGTTGGTTTTATTTATTAGAACCCAAGTTTGTTGGATAAAGTTCGGATAGCGATCCTCCTTTTCTGAGTGGTAATAAAAAAAAACCTAATAACCTAACCAATCCAAGACGGATTTGCTTAGGAAGGATTTCTCAGGCCAACATTAACTTATTGTTTACATTATTTATCAATGGCAACTCTTAGTTGAACATATTAAAACTTGCTCAGTGCAAACGAGGCTCGTTCTCGTCATGCAACTTATTCGCATCGACCAATGAGAGCTCACGGATATGACGAACTCGCAACCAATGAGCGTCGAGAATATTGGTTTGTAATCCGGGGTGTACATTCCAGGGGTGTGCATTACCGTCATGTGTTTAGTTTGTACGGAGCGTATTGTACGACCATGGAAAGCACACCCAGATAATTCAAACCAAATGGTTTGTAATACTGGCTGTACTTTCCAGGGGTGTGCATTCCATGGTTGTGCTTTGCATGGACGTACAATACGGTCTCCCGTGTCAGGTCAGCTCAGCACTAACGATTTTTTTTTATATTTACCCGTCTAGGGTAGGCTATAGTCGTATGACCATACTGCCTCGTCTTCCGTAACTTTATTTTCATTCGTGAAAATGTTCAAATTTTTGTCTTTCGTGTACATTTCATTTGAAGTAAATTACTTCATCAAAGTACTTTGATGCATCTGAGTGAATAGTTTTGGAGTCAAATCCAATAATTATTAGTTTTATATTTTCTTTTGTCATTACATTAGTCATTACGTTCATATTAAGTTCATAGTTGTTTTTTGTTATTTACACAAACTTACTACATCAAAATTTGTACAAGATGACTTCTCTTAAGATCTCAATTACAGTACTAATTATGAATTTATATACATGATAAAAAGTTGATGCATTTATAAGTATATTTTGCACACAACGTGGGACCAAATCAGACTTCTGATAGATCTCAAGGAGGCCATCTATCAGCACAAGGCGCTGAATACTGAAAGACGGACACTCGAAAATTATAATTATGATTTATAGATTGGACTTCTTGTGATTGGCAATGATCACAATACGGAGAATCATTCATTTTTAAACGATGAAGATGATAGTTGAGACGACAATGACCAAAGCGCATTCGACAGATTGTTGAGTAAAACTTTCTATTAGTAAAACATTTACTTCTACAGAACCAAGGTATGGAGTCTATCTGAACGTCCAAAGCAGCATACCAAGAACCTTTATTTTTAACATGCGTACAGCGATACGAATGCTTACACCAAGCTTGACACATTCAAGTTGTCTTAAAAGACTAACAACATCTGTGTATGGTAGAGAAACATTTGCATCGCCGCTCTCAAGATTAGAAATTGTATCTGCAAATTTAACAATGGTGTTGACTAAATAATCTACTTTTTCGTTTCCTTCAACACCTTTATGTGAAGGCACCCACACAAAACTTACATTAATATTTGCATCAGCTAATTCAACCCATAGCTGTTTTATGAAATAAATGATGTAGTTAGTCTTAGCATGCAATTTGTTATTTGCTAAGTTCTTCAAAACACTCATGCTATCACTTACTACAACCCACTGTGTGCCCTAAATTACGACTTTTTATATGTTTCAAAGCGCTCAAGATAGCTGTCAACACGCCGCCGCGCCACCGCCCCAATCGCTCGCACAGAATGGCCAGCCCCGCGCGGTACGAGTTGAGGAGGGGGCGCGCAGGCGAGGCGAATTCTTATGTTGTTTACTTGACACATTCACCGATGAATGTGTTATAATAAATTGTCTATACCTGAGTTTCAATCCGAGAAGAATCTTCAATAACTGGCTTGTTGGTTTAGTTTGAATCTGTTGTAGTTCTTAATGATTGATCACCATGTTGTTGAGCTCACCATCTGTAGTTAAAATAAACATGATTCCAACCATTTTACCAACATGTTATAAAAGATGGTTATTGGATATGTTTCTGGTATCTTAAGTAAGTATAAATAGCTGAAGTGTTACACACATTCAGATAGATTAGTCCAGTCATATGCTCTATAAGTCATGATGGTCTTGTCAGGTGTGAAAGGGAAAACCGCAGACACGTCTGCCAATTATCCTCAGAACCAGGTACCGTGTTACGCACAGATACCCAGTCTCTTTCTCTCTCTCTGTCAGGTGCGGAAGGGAAAACCGTAGACACGTCTGCCAATTATCCTCAGAACCAGGTACCGTGTTACGCACAGATACTTAGTCTCTCTCTCGTAGTACTCTAGTTGTGCACAAGTAAACACGCGGTCAGTTCCGCCTGTTATCTTCTATGAAGACGCCGTGACGCCGAGGACAGACGTCCTCCATAGGTAGCTCGTTACGACCTCGACCGCGGTCTGTTCCGCCGGTCAATTCCACGAGGAATACGTGTTCATCACAGAGTTCCTCTTTAGCAAGTAATTGACTCTAAGAGCACCAGAAACCTCACATTACTACATGTTGAATAGGTCCTTTAGAAGACCTAACAAAGATCTAGAATTTAGGTAGGTATTTCAGGTTGAGAATCTCTAAGGGTTCGTAATTAACCACTATTACAAACACTACTACTTAGCTTCATATTTCTCTTAGATGAGATGAGGATGTCTCTCACCAAACACCAACCACCTTTTAGGTTATGCATTCGATGCTACCCTCCATTTGCAGGAAGAGCGCCAAACCATAAACTATATTATACTTTGTCTATGGTGATCTAATGTTTGGTGTTGCCAACCAGTCAACTCATGCTGTTACGTCTCGTTTACACCTTTCACTATATTAATAATGATTTGACTCATTTACCTATTTATTTCGCGATCTACTCGTCGCGACACTCCCGCCCGGAATAACTTATAACAAGTCCACTCTGCAATTTTCTCCAGAGCTCTAGTGGCCGCGCCTCTTCTTTGTTTGACTTTGTTATTTACTTGAACTGACTTCTCCGGTCCATGTTCCTTCTGACTTATTAGTTTTTCCCTGTCCGTGCTCTCTGATACATCATCAATGTCTTCTAACATACTCTTTTCCATTGTTGTTATGGAGTCTCTATTGTCTTACTCCTTTTATAAACTATCTGGTATATCTTCTGAATATATGACTTCCACTTCCATTGGTATTAATTCGTGTACAGTTAAATTTCGTGGTTCCTCATTTCCTTTTTCTAATGCGTTACTGTCGTATTCTATTTCTTCATTGTCCTCCATTTCCAATGGATATAAATGAGTTAATGATCTTACAAACTCTTTATTTCCAACTTCGACCTTTGCAACTCTGCAAAGTCCGTCAGAGCCCTTGACCAATGAAGTAATTTTTCCAACTTTCCATTCTTCTCGATTTTTACTATCTCCTTTTATCTGCACGATTTGTCCTACTTTCGGGATAATTTTCGCCGTGACTCTAGGTTCTTTGACAGAATGTCCATATCGTTCGCGCAGACTTTGTAAATAGCGATTTGTGAACATGTCCTTGAATTCATTGAGGATAACCAAACCTCTTTTCCAAGCTTTGACAAGATCGGATTTCGTCGTAGAGCCTTGCACTAAAAAGTCCTCTGTTGAACCTTCCATCGTTATGCATTTTCCCATAGTTAAGAAATCAGAAGGTTTCAGAATATGCACCAATTCAGTATCGACACAATTAGAGGTTGACTGTTGCCTCAATTTCTTTTACTAATGTAACTAATTGACTATCAGTCAGCATGTGTTTTTTTAATGTTCTTCTCATACAATTCTTTACTATTCCAATTAGTCGTTCATAAAAACCCCCAAACCAGGGTGCGAGTTGGGGTATAAACCGCCAACGAATTTCATTTTTGATACAGTAAGAATTTGAGAGTATTTCTGACATAAGCTTAAAATTTGTAGCGTTATCCGATGTGATTATTCGAGGCACACCTCTAGTCGATATCATTCGTCTCAAGGCATAAAGTCCTTCCTCTGCTGTGAGGTCTTGGACGACCTCTAATTGCACTGCCCTGACTGATAGGCAAGTGAAAAGTGCTATCCAACGCTTACATGTTTCATTTCTACGTTTAATTAGTACAGGCCTGTAAATGTGAATGGTGACGTGTAGTTAACTCTTTCTGTGGGTAACGCAGAGGGTGGTGGTAGCTTGAACGGTCCCCCTCCATGTTTCTCACATCTAGGACATTTCTTAATAACTTTCTGGACTTGGCGTTTTCCTTGCGGAATCCAAAAGGATTGACGAATTATAGCGAGTGTATGGTTAACACCTACATGATGATTATCGCTATGAGTCTGGGTGATGATCTTGTTTGTGTAATCGCAATCTTTTGGAATAAGTATAGGATAACGTTGGTCATAAGACCAATCCGTGTTCTTTAGGCGTCCTTTGCAACGTATAACTCCGTCTACATCCAGAAATAGTCCAAGATTAATTTTGAGACTTGTTTCCTTTCCTTCTAGTTCTCGTGGAAAGTGTTCAGCTTGTAGCTTCTTTAGCTGCTTAATTTTGTCATCTTTTTCTTCACTTATGTCTACATCTGTCTTAGATTGGTTACTTGTCTTGTCTATATCTTGGTTCTTCATATCGGTTGTCTTTTCTGTATCTATTGTATATCCTTGCGACTCTTTCGGGAGACCCTCCCCCGCGCAAAGAGAAGAAATTTCTCTGATTCCCGACGGCCAGGAATCCGGATGTTGCAGTAAAAACTGGGGACCAGTCAGCCATCTTACTTTATCTTCTTTAGAGCTGAACGGTCTAGTAGCAACGTCCGCTGGGTTTAGATCTGATGGAACATATCTTATCATTAGGTTCTTATTTCTTTTAATTTCATCGACTCTTCTAGCCACGAAAGGTGTGAGAAGTTTGTCAGATCTGCACCAGTCGATGACAATCTGACTGTCAGTCCATAGTATTTGACGTGTGATTTTAAATTGTAAAAATTGGGATACATATTTGATCAGCCTAGTTCCAATTAATACCCCCAGTAACTCCAGCCGCAGCGGTATTTTCAGATTATCTTGATCTTTCAGTGGAACTAACTTTGATTTTCCAAGAACAAACTTTACCTCTTTGCCATCAACTATGTAAATTACCGCTGCGTAGGCTTTCGAAGAAGAATCCGTGAAGCAGTGAATTTGACATGCAGTTGTAGTAGCGTCACTGAAGTAACATCGTGGTAAAGATATCTCCTGAACCTCTTCTAACTCGTTACATATTTTTGACCAATCGGTTTTTAATATCTCCGAAAATGGTGCATCCCATTTTATCTTTTCCTTCCATAGATTCTGAATGAAAAGCTTGCTGGACAACAGCGATGGTACGGCAAATCCGCATGGGTCATAGATTGACGCTATGATTCTTAAGACATCTCTTTTCGTTTTTGATTCACTGATAGCCTTATCCTTTAGTTGAAGTGTATCTTCTTTCAGTTTCCAGTTTAATCCAAGAACTTTGATCTCTTCCTCCTTACAAGAGTCAGGTATCTCTTTTATAAATTCTTCAGAGTTGGAACTCCATTCTCTTAAGTTCATGGATAATTGATGGTATGTCTCTTTACTATTCTTGTAAAGTTGGAGTGCTTCCTTCACTGTCTTAGTTCCAGTCACGACGTTATCTACGTAAATGTCTTTAGTTAGTTTCTTTATCTGTTCATTGTCTGATCTTTGTAGATGTAATCTGATTGTTGCGTTAAGCAAAAATGGACTTGAGATAACACCGAATGGAACTCTTGTAAATCTCAAGTGAAGCAGATTATCTTCTGTGGCAGCTTTCCCTGTGCCTTTTAACCATAGAAAGCGAGTTACATCACGATCTGGCTCCTTGAGCGCGATCTGTAGAAACGCCTTCTCGACGTCTGCACATACACCTATTGGTTGGCACCTGAATTTAATAAGTAATCCAGTCAGATCTTCCAACATCATGGGTCCACAGTACAAGCATTGATTTAAACTTTTATTGTCTTTTGTTTTAGATGACGCATCATAGACGATTCTCATAGGCTTGCCAGGTACTTTTACCCCTTGATGCGGAAGGTAATGAATCGGATGATCTACTGTTTGTTCCCTGAGATCAGGTGTTACTTCTATTATTCCCATCTTCATTTGATATTTCAATGTTTCGTCATATGCCAATAATGTGGACGTATTTAGTCGCTTCAATAAGTTGGTTAGCCGACCATAAGCCAATCCAAAATTTAAAGTCAAATCAGGAGGGTACTCAATCCAAGGCCAAGATACGGAGTACTTGTTATCTATATATTCAGTAGTTTCATTGAACTTTGTCACAGCCTGATCTTCTCGCTTTTCCTTCGGAGAATCGGTTATGCCAATAGATTCGAGTTCCCATAAACTCTTCATGTTTGTCTCGATCAGTGGCAGGTCAGGTTCGTTGAACATCTTTCTTACGTCAGACTGGAAGTACGTCACCACCGATAATTCATGAATAGGACTGGAATCCATTTTCCCGCTTAGTATCCATCCGAAGTCAGACTGTACCATATACTAGTTCTGTCTTAGTTTTATTTTCTGCTCCGAGATAAGTGAAAAGTAATAATCGTTGCCAATAAGAATGTCCACTTGGTCTTTTAGGGATCCGTCATCGGCAAGTTTTGATTTATCTTTCCAGTGGCTGAGGTCTTGATGAGGATATGGGACACTATGTGAAATCACCGGTACCACATTGGCAAATAGCGTGATTATCTTATCCGCTCTTGTCCTCAACTGTACTCTAACCACGGGACTTTCTATTTCTTGAGGAGCATTTGACCCAAATGTGAATACTGTTAGTGTATTTTCTTCCTCAAATTTGAGATTAAGATCTCTTGCGGATTTATGCGTGATGTACGTCCTTTGACTTCCTGAATCTAATAAAACTCTGCATTTAAGTCCCTTAGAAAAATCTTTTACCTTAGTGGTTGTTACTACTGCTGTTTGTAGAACAGTAAGTCCCTTATCTTTAGTATGGAGTACATTAGTCGTCTTTAACGTATCTCTGTTTACTGTTGAGAATTTGACAGGACATAGAGCACGATTATGTCCTAATTTCTTGCAATGAAAGCATCTTCTTTTATTCCTACATTCTGCATAAGAATGTCCTAGTTTGAGGCAACTATAGCATCTGTTATTTAATAGGGATTTTCTTTCCTTTACATCCTTGAATTTATTACATTCGTCATTAAAATGTGTCCCTTTACAGAAGATGCAGTGAAGTCTAGGCTTCTTCTTAGGCGGCCCATCTTTGTCATTATTCTTTTCAGGAATGTTAGTGTAATTTTGTTTGCTACAATGTTGCATGTTCTTCTGAGAAATATGTCTCTTGTTTTGTGTTGGGTGGTATCGAGTCTTTTCTTTATTGATTTCATAATTAGTTTTCTCTGGTCTCCTTTGGTCCTTTTTTCTGATTAGATTTGTGTGATCACTATTCCCAGTGAAATGAAGTGTCTTTACAGTGTAATATTCTTTCTCATTTAAGTTTTTCTCCTGCGTTAATCTAGTTCCCTCTCCAGCCGTTGGAGACAGGTGTGAAACTTAGAGGATACCACTCTTCCCTAATGCAAAGTCAAGTCATTTTTCTCATTTATGAGTTTGATAGTTACATTTCGAGCACAATCGGACAGGGTTTTTATTTTAGTACACAAGTCGTGAAGAATTATAAGCATACTTTCCTCCATATTGACGGTTTCAATTGTTCATCTGTCCTCTTTATCTGGAGTTGTATGTAACTTTCTATAATAATCCTTTTCTCGCTGAAGGTAACTTTAATAATTCTGCCCTTGCTGAAATAATAAGTACATGGGTTTTATCATGTACCTAAATATTTAATTTTCTCCAAATAATAATTAATTTTTCTATTGTTATTAGAAGGTTCTAGTCTCATAGCACAATTTGCACAAAGGAGTTTTATTTCCATTTCACCAGCTATATTGTCTGTGATAAGTTAATGATTTTGTTTTCCATACCGACGCACATCTACTCGGTACTTTCTTGAGTAGAAAAAATATAAATTGGTAGGTAAGATATGTAGGTAGGTAGAGGTACCTACCTACCTACATGACACCCAAACATTTTCACAGTGTATTATTGAATTATTTGGTAATTTTCTGATAATTTCTTGACATACATCGCCGAGATAAGATGGTGATTTATGCGCAGTAATTAGGATATATCAGGGAATAGAATAATTTCATTTTCGCCATATGAAATTTTACCTACCGAATCTTATTCGAAAATATCTAAATTATACTGACCTTCTTGTAAAACTAAACACACTTATCGTATTCACGACGTAGTCTAGCTCACTTTGCCCTTAATATTTTGTTTCGGCAATTTTCACATACTTTTTTCTTCGAAAACAAATAAAATACAAATCTAATCGTTCACCAAAACTTTGGAAAAAAGTGTTGTCATAATAACTTCCGGAAACTCCAAATCTTGAAAAAGTCGATTCATTTATCGATCTAATTTCTCACTCGATTACACCTTGGTTATTTATTGTTATCAATGAATGAATACGTAAGTCATTGATTGTAATAGGTTAAAATTTTAATTTATTTATGAAATCCCTTAGTTTAATTTGCAACTAAAGAATATGTTATTGTTTTCATGAATAAATCAACCCGAGTACATTGTAGTCGAATGACACTCGACTGCTTCCCGTGCAGCCATTGTACACAAGAAAGTCTCTATATAATATGCAAATAACGAGTTGTGTAGTTTGTCATCATGAATCAAATTGATCGATACAAACACACTTTGTCTAGATTCGGTAACACGCCATCAGCGTATTGTTCAATAAATGTAAACACATTGGATACTTAATTTGTTCTGCCCATTGCCGCTAGATAGACAGTTTGGTTATGTAAATAACAGTATTTACCAAGCAGTATTTGTTATCATCATAAATACTTGAAACAATTTATCATAATAATCGATTGCGAATAAACAAATCGTTTTCATGCAACACCACAGCAGCTTCCGTTTTCTGTATGATTTAATGTATACTTGTGGGTTAGCTTTTTTGTCAAATAAGCAAATATAAATTATCGAATCTTTACGATAAATATTAAAATAAATAAAACAACAACCATTTCTCATTTATACAAATAAATAAATAAGTAAACTTATGTAAATCTTTGTCGTTCAGATAACACGTAACGCCATCTATGTTTCTATCGTGTCGTAGTGTTCTACGACATAAATGTCCTGTAATACATACTTATTTACAAGCGTTACATTGTTTTGGATAATTACATTGTGAAAAAATATATTTTAGTTAGAGTCAATAGTAGCGAAACGTGTGTCAAACTATTCGACGTATCAGCATAGATTTTCTTCAAATTGTCGAAGCAAATTCTTTCATACAATAAGCTTTCAGAGAGCTTTCACAGATGGCAGCACCAGTAAGAACTTTGAATTACAACCAGTTTAATTTTATTCTCTAAATTGTTATTGATTCTCTTTCTCGGATATCCCTGCGTCTACACCATGTCGCCACGCCGCCGCGCCACCGCCCCAATCGCCCCCACAGAATGGCCAGCCCCGCGCGGTACGAGTTGAGGAGGGGGCGCGCAGGCGTGGCGAATTCTTATGTTGTTTACTCGACACATTCACCGATGAATGTGTTATAATAAATTGTCTATACCTGAGTTTCAATCCGAGAAGAATCTTCAATAACTGGCTTGTTGGTTTAGTTTGAATCTGTTGTAGTTCTTAATGATTGATCACCATGTTGTTGAGCTCACCATCTGTAGTTAAAATAAACATGATTCCAACCATTTTACCAACATGTTATAAAAGATGGTTATTGGATATGTTTCTGGTATCTTAAGTAAGTATAAATAGCTGAAGTGTTACACACATTCAGATAGATTAGTCCAGTCATATGCTCTATAAGTCTTGATGGTCTTGTCAGGTGTGAAAGGGAAAACCGCAGACACGTCTGCCAATTATCCTCAGAACCAGGTACCGTGTTACGCACAGATACCCAGTCTCTTTCTCTCTCTCTGTCAGGTGCGGAAGGGAAAACCGTAGACACGTCTGCCAATTATCCTCAGAACCAGGTACCGTGTTACGCACAGATACTTAGTCTCTCTCTCGTAGTACTCTAGTTGTGCACAAGTAAACACGCGGTCAGTTCCGCCTGTTATCTTCTATGAAGACGCCGTGTTCATCACAGACGTCCTCCATAGGTAGCTCGTTACGACCTCGACCGCGGTCTGTTCCGCCGGTCAATTCCACGAGGAATACGTGTTCATCACAGAGTTCCTCTTTAGCAAGTAATTGACTCTAAGAGCACCAGAAACCTCACATTACTACATGTTGAATAGGTCCTTTAGAAGACCTAACAAAGATCTAGAATTTAGGTAGGTATTTCAGGTTGAGAACCTCTAAGGGCTCGTAATTAACCACTATTACAAACACTACTACTTAGCTTCATATTTCTCTTAGATGAGATGCCGATGTCTCAGGACTCTTTATCACCTAACACCAACCACCTTTAAACTTTTGCACTTGCTCTTTATGAAATATAGGTTATGCATTCGATGCTACCCTCCATTTGCAGGAAGAGCACCAAACCATAAACTATATTATACTTTGTCTATGGTGATCTAATGTTTGGTGTTGCCAACCAGTCAACTCATGCTGTTACGTCTCGTTTACACGTTTCACTATATTAATAATGATTTAACTCATTTACCTATTTATTTCGCGATCTACTCGTCGCGACAATAGCAACAGCTTCAGCTGTAAAAACACTAGCATTTTTATCAATTTTGTGACCAACACCCATATTTAGAGAAGGTTCAAATATGGCAAAAGACACAGCATTATCGTTTTTAGATCCATCTGTATAAACAAATTTGTGATCTGTCCACTCGGACAATATCGCATTAACTTCCTCTTTAGTTGACAAATCGTTGTTAATAACTATATTCATTTCTGGGAATTTGCTTAAGAATGATCCTTGATAACAAGGTGTATGACTGGATTGATAAATGTTTAGATCATCAAGGGAATGTATAAAACTTTGAAAACCCTGTAACATGAAGAAAGGTTTTAAAACGAGCTGAACATTGGACAAATTAGCCAAAAGACTATTGCTAGAACTGCTGTAAAGTTTCAAGATAAATCTTTCTTTTAGATAATTCAAACGAATAATAATCGGTGCACCGATTATTATTCGAATGTAGACGACCATGGTCGTCTACATTCAATCTGCATTGCATTTATAGGAGTACTCTTAAATGCCCCTGTAATTAAGCGCAAGCATTTGTTTTGAAAGACATTAATTCTATTTACAATTTTGACATCAGCAGCATAACAAAAGAAACCATATTCAAAATGACTTCGAACTAATGATTTATACAATGTTAATAAAATCCTTGAATCTGCACCCCAATAGGAACCAGACTAAGACTTTAAAATGTTGAATGCTTTGTTAGCTTTATTAATGACATGTCTAATATAATTATTCCAGGATAAATTATGTGAGAATAAGACCCCCAAAAATTTTACCTCAAGAGATACAGGCAAGGGAGAATTATCATAGTAAATATCAGGCATGGTGGTATATTTTTTGCCAAAGACAACAACCTGCGACTTCAATGGGTTAACATTAAGATCTATGTATGAAAAATATTTGTGAAGTTTTGCCAATGCATCATTAACAATTTCAGCTACTTGAGCAAAATTTGCTCCCGACACATAAACAACTAAATCGTCGGCAAATTGTAGATTTTTTACACACGAACCTAAAATTAAATTTATACGACGTATATACAAAATAAAAATCAATGGTGACAAGATACCACCCTGACAAACTCCTACCGAAGAAAGTCGTGGACCATGAAGGTGCCTATTGTATTTCACGAAAACTTCTCTATTCCTGAGAAAAGCATGAATCCAAGTGATAATTTTTTCAGGAATTCCTACCAGTGACAACTCTCGACAAAGAACTTTAATATTGACACTATTAAAAGCGCCAGAAATATCAAAGATATCCATGTATAATCTTCATTATTATTAGGATTGTATGTTTTATTATATTTTCGCATAAAGTTCCATATTACAGATAAAGGAGTACAACGATTAAAAGTTTCACAAAGAGAAATCCAACTTTTTTGTCTTTCCACCTTCAAAGTAAGTTTTTTAATAGCCCGAAGCCTCTTGAACTTCTAATAGCTTTCTTCATTTGGGTTATATTTAAACTCTAAATATGCTTGTTTGAAATTCAAAACGGCCTCTGAACATTTTTGATTCCACCATGGAAGACGGGGTTTTTTACTAGAATGTTTAGCACAGGACTGATGACAATTTACCATAGTACTATCTAAATGAAAATTAGGAATAGATTTTGCGACTGCTGTTTGCAAAATATGACAGAAATGCGTATAAGACTTCTGAGGGCATTGAATGTCCATTTCAAAATCAACCAACAATGAATCTACATAATTACAAAACGGGTAGATGGGTAAATGTTTATTGTTTAAACAATTAACATTTGAATTAATGATATTATTGTTGAGTAAGACTTTAATTTGTGTAGGAAGGTGATAACTAGTACCAAGTGGAATATCATGAACGGACCATTCACAATGGAGTGCCAATGACGGCGAAACCAAAGACAAATCTAGTGCGTTTGGACGCCATGTCAACGAACCAATCGTTGTTGCTTGACCATCATTCAGCAATACTAAATTGTTATCATCAATGACCTCTAAAATGTCCCTACCACGAGAAGAGTCATAACCACAACCCCAAGTGGTATGGTGAGCGTTAAAGTCACCTGCAAATATGAACGGACCAGGAATCGACTTTATTAATGTGCCAAATTTACCCTTATTGAAAACTACATAAACTATAAAAACTGACAATACTTACATATTTTTTATTAACTGTTAATCGGATACAAATGTTCTGTAGTGAATCATCAAAATATGTGTTTATTTTTGAATAGGCGATACTGTTATGAATTAAAATGGCTACTCCGTTATTATCGTTTCCACAATCATTACGTTCAACGTAATAATGTTTTAAATTAAATGTTTGACAAGATTTAAACCATGTTTCTGAAATAATTGCAATATGAATGTTATTTGAATAAAGAAAATTGATAAATATTTGTTTGTTACTATTAAGACTTTGTGCATTCCACTGTATAATGTTTAAAAAATCCATTATGCAGTTGGAGGAAGCTTGTTACTGAGAGTTTTTTTCAGGGTCTCCCTAGTGGACCCTGAATTTATGGGCACATCTTTGTTACTGATCATTTTTGTTATTGTTTCAATGAGGATGTTTATAAAAACTTCTGATTTCATTAAATTATTGACTTGTACATCAAGGGTCCTGCCGTCAGCTGCGGAAAGGATTTGGAATTAAAAAGATCCGAGTAGGTTGCCGTCTGGGACTTTACTTTATTCTCCTCGATTTTCTGCTTTTTTAATGGGCACGCGCTTGAAATGGCAATGTGATTCCCGTTACAATTTTTACATTTGGCATTTTTGGGATCAACTTGGCATTGACGGAAATTATGACCCTCAGTGCAGATGGAACATACTTCCGCATTTTTACAAAATTTAGCAATGTGTCCATACCCCATGCATTTGAGGCACTGCTTAACAGGAGGTATGTACACATTTATCTCATGAACTCCAAGAGTCGAGGTATACATGTTCAGGGAGATTGGTGGATGCAAAGGTACAAAGGTACTAACGAACTAAAGGATTTTTTTTTTTTCTGAATGGACTTTAATGCTGCAGGGCCGCAGATGGCCTTGGTCAGCGTCACCGGACTACGGCGAGCGCAGAAGGCGCTCAGCCTGTAAAAAGTTAGGATGGGGCAACTAGCACAACGGCACCACTTAGGTACGGACCTCGGCTTGGGCCGTTGCCAGAGGGGATAGAATAGGAGAGAAACGTCCCGGTACATATTTGTACCGTGAGTAGGCGGAAGTGGGGACTCGTCGAGCCCGCCGGCGGGCTCGGTGTATCTGTGGAGTGTTTGCTCTGTCGGGACTTGATGACGTCACCACCGCGTTAGCAGTGCTGATGGGGTCATCAGGGTCACCAAGAACGTGTCTTGGTCTACGGAGGGTTTTCTAAAGGATAAAATGTAGGTGCAGTTGCTTATATACCAAGTAAGTGTACAGTCGCAAACAAAATTCGATCAATCAATTAAATTATTCCACAGAGGAGCAGTGATGAAAAGTGACACAGTTATACTATACCTACTAATATATTTTTTTTATAAAAATTACCTAGGAAGTTTTATCTTTGTATCAAATATGTAATGATAAAAGGGCGGTGGCAAGAAATACTTGGAAGCGAGAATAAGGGCAGACATACTAAGGTATGCTAATAAGGGCATTCCGCATACTGCCGCCAATTATTGTCTGCAAAGATACCTACGCAATTTGTTTGGCGGCCTATTCCTAATAACGAAATTGATTTAATTTTAAACCGTTATTAATTTCATTAAAATTCAAATATTTGTATACACCACAGCTAGTTATAGTTTTAAGAATGAGTTTATAATAGAACTGAAATTATCAAGCATGGTTGCGGATGCTACGCATTGCTTATGAAGGACCTCTTAAAGAGTCAACGAAACGAAACAGCAGGAGAATAATAATAATAAAATATGTGGTATATTAGTAATAATATCCTAAAACGAGTTACTATGTTAGTAAATATTGATGACCTATATTCAGGTAGGTAGGTTAAACTACAACATAATCTACTTTTTACCATTTTTATAATAAATGCTTCAGTATATTATTGTATATTTGTTGCTAATATTTGAAAAAGATGAGGAATAAATAGATATAATATCGGTTTAGTTTGTGATTTAAAATAACACCCTAGGCTTATTTACCTGAATTAGCTACTTATCATGCGAGTAAAACTACAGTTAATAGGTCAATGTTGTTGATTCTAGCAAACAAATCAGTGAAGTAGAAAACAATGAATAAGTCATATTTTATTATGTTAATCACTGGTTAATATCAGTTACAGTTGACTGTTTATCCATATTACATAAAGGTTGGCTTAAAGACAATGCTATGTAGCATTAATTTCACCTATGTACATTACATTTTAGTTGTGCAATAAAGAATTTTCTATCTATCTACAACTGCTTAAAGTTTCCTTGTATAATTTGAATTTTCCCACAAACTTCTTTACTTGGTCCTTAGGGTAGGGCTTTATAGCTAAACAAGTTGGAATATTCTCTGGCTGTTCTATCCACAATCTGTGAGCGATTGAGTTTTCCTTGAGTTTTTCAGCAACTTTCCTCAGTGAGTCTTCATTGGGAACCTGTTGAAAAAGTTCTGATCAGTTTTTAATTTGTTGCATACCTGCCTAGGTACCTAATGTCATAATGATATCCCATTCTCTCAGTCGGTATCTATGAATAGCTAGATGGCAAGAGGTGTACCTTTGATCCTCAATACAGGACAAAAGTTTGCATGTTGTGCAATTGACAACCTCTGTGGTGCAGTTGGCGCAAGGCCGCCTGTGACGCAGTAGGTTGCGGGTTCGATTCCCGCCGCAGGACAAATGTTTGTATAATCTCCAAATATTTGTCTCAGGTCTGGGTGTTCTATGTATACCTCGTGTGTTCATAAGTCTTGAGACACAGTAAAACTAAAATATTTTTGGAGCTAAGTTGAGTATTCATTTATTGGATATTAAAATTAAAACTACTGACATCTAGATCTGTATTTAAAAATAAATCATTCAAAATGGCCGCCTTTGCATTCAATGCAGGCCTTCAAACGCGTGCGCCATTCATCTATGGCGGCACGAATCTTTTCAATGGGAATCCGTTTCGATTCTTTAATAAGGGCTCGCTTGAGAGAATCCATTGGAATTGGTTTGGGTGAGACTTTCTGCATGCCCTCAGCTCCAATTCCGTCCATAAAGAATAATCCAAAGGATTCAAGTCAGGGCTTGACGAGGGCCAATCTTCGCTCCGAATGAAGCCTGGCAAATTGGCCTCCAGCCAACGTTGGGTAGTCTTAGCTTTATGGGAGGGAGCAGAGTCCTGTTGGAAAACCCAGTATTTTCCAGCGAATAGCGTATCATTTAATGGTTTAACCACCGCTTCCAATATGTCAGTTTGGTAATTTTGTGCCTTCACCTTGACGCCTTGCTGGCAAAAATGAAGCGAAGTGACCCCCTCGTAGGAAACACCCCACCAAACCATCACACTTGCTGGATGATGAGTGCGCTGGACATTGCGTACAGATGGCTGGACGTCCTTTGAACTTCTGGCGTAAACCTTATTGTTCTGCCGGTTAAACTTTTCTTCCACCGTGAAGATCTTTTCATCGGTAAACAGGATATTTTTTGGATCGTGTCTCTTCAATAGGTTCCGACATCGTTCCAGTCGCAATTTACGAAGACGCTCGTTTAAATAATGCACTTTCCTTCGACTGTAGGCCTTTAGTTTAAGATCATATTTAAGTATCCTGTTCACCGATATTCGCGAAATGTTGGTCTGCAGAGCTAATTTATTTTGAGTCCGGCAAGGGTTGCGACGAATTCGCTCTCTGATTACTTTGATGTTGGCGGGCGTCCTTACAGACCGCGGGCAGCCACATCTTCCACGGTCTTCTAAAGAGCCGGTCTCCTTGTACCTCTTTATGGTATAATACACAAAGTTCCGACTACATCCCAAACTTTGGATTTCACTAAAAACTTGCATTGGTTTTTTTCCTGCTTGAAACAGTGAAATTACAGTCGCACGCAAATCTTTTGTTGGCGCCATTTTCACGGAGAATGAAACAAATATTCAAATGTATATTTTTTCTGATTCAAAACATTCGAAATTTAAAATTTTAAAAGTTTAAAAAAGGTTGCATGAATTACTTTCTTTTTAAATTAATTAAATAAGTTCGTCTCAAAACTTATGAACACACGAGGTAATATGTACGAATTTACAAAAAAAAATATATAATTAGTTTATCAGTCATATAGTTCCCATAATACAAGCTCTGCTTAGTTTGGGGCTAGATGATGCTGTGTTAAACTGTCCAGAATTATTAAAAAAAAAACTTGTATAGGTGTAGTGGTACCATGGTACACATAGTTCTTGATAGCCACAACACTGAGAACATGTAGGGTTGGACTGTTTAAGAGCTGTTGGATATTTATAATAACCTACAGCTTTACTCACTTCCAAAATCACTTTGTGCATGTTATCCAAGTCATCCAGATATTGCATTGTTATTTCATCTTCTTTATTTAAATGAAGAACAGCTGTAGAAGCATGACACGCCTGTGCCACTAGGGCTCCAATAGACCAACCTAAGTCCTTCAGAAGATCACTTCGTAGTAAAACATATTGCACAACTGTATTAGACATACTTTGTGTTAATTTTTTTACGTAGACTTGTAATAACCAACCTTCCGGTCTGTGCTTCCGGTATTTACTACTGATGAAACCAATGGTTTGTATTATCAGCAATGTAACACCGACCCACAAATTACCGAAGTGCCTGCTCAAATCTTTAAAAATCACGAAATATATCATCACAACACAAACAACATCAGCTGATTTCCATACGTCTAGTTTTTTGACACATTTGACAGTATCTATTAGTAGATTAGTAGTCATACATTTACAACAGCCATAATCAAGAAGTGAAGTGAAGTAGTCATACATGAAGCGTAAATTTTGATAGGCAAACGGTCTGTACCCACATTTTCACTCTGCATTTACATATTCGACGTTGGTGCATGAATGTAGACTACTTAATACCAATCTATGATGGAATACGCATGTCGTGTAAATAGCACATTCGTCATTAATCTAGTCATTCGCATCGAAACTCGAGCGCTCGGGTCAGAGGTAGCGATGGGCGTTGAATAAACGAACTAGTAGAATCAACCATTTACGTTGAATCTACGCATTGACGGTTCACTGTCACTCATTCAACTAGTTGAAATCGTGAGTCTACGATTTCAACCGTCTACGACGTAGACGGTTAAACTGAGATTCCACAACGTTCATTCATATCGACGGGCAACGCGACGAAAAGATGTGGGAACATAGACGGTATTAACCTATCAACGCATCGACACAGTTCACAACTAGTTGAAATCGTAGACGGCTAAATTGACGCGACGAGACGTGTCCATAGACGAGTTTATGAAACTAGAAAAGTATGGAGGGAAGTTTTTTATTGCCAATAAATAGATATCTATCTATAAATTGTTTGCAACGATGTTTAGATAGCTTGATCTGTATTTGAATACAATGTAAGTATTTTCTTTTCAAATAGGCTCGCATAAAAAGTATAAAGGAAGTTTTAAGTTTTACGGCACATTTCTTCGAAATTTATTAAATTTCAAAGAAACGTTGCTATAAGTTACGATCGAGCTACGTCAGATAATCATCCGGTAGATACTATCGACTAGGTAGACATCATCGCGAAGTTTAGATATTTTGTCTATATAACGAAGTTGAAACAACGACTAGTTGATGAACGAAAATTAACGGTTTCGTCTCCTTTACGATAATTACGTCGACGACCCATCGCTAGTCAGAGGCGGTCTTTTGGTCGCGAGTCTATGGACTCGAGTAATGCCGCGAACTGAGGGCCTATTCTGAGTTACAAATACTTTCAAAACTTGTCGAAACGATGATAGTTTCGACAATTCTTGTATGGAAATCTTGACGATACGGTCGACGATTTAACATGTTATAAACTCAGCATAGATCCTCTGGCTGTTCAAGTCACTCATACATCCGCGCTCAGATCAATTATTGGCAGCAAGCGCCCGACCACGATATAATTAAATTGAAAAAATAAGTTTTACATGGTCTATGGTAATCTTATTACCGTGTAAATTTCTACAATTATGTAAATGAAAGAAAGTAAGAAAATATTTTTTTTGATAAAACGGAAAAAAGACATCATATTTGCTGTCGCGACTTCCGCGAAATGTAAATATTGTAGATAGCAACACTGAAAAGATTTCATTATCTATGGTAAGATACTTGGATATTTCTATTGACTTCCTCTATGTAATGATGGCGGGCTTTGTATTTCGTATTCTCTCGTGCACACAAAAGCTAAGTTTAAATCCAAGTTTCTAAAGCTCTAAAGAATAATACGTTTCTGTTAAAGTGGTTACAGTGTTAAATGATAATAGATTTGGTTTTGGAGGAATTCCTAGAACAAATGCATAATAGTGATAATTACATACGACCTTCAAGAATGATAATAATGACCAACATGTGTCGTTAGGTCTGGAGTAATTACCAGATCTAATGACCCAGTGATTATAAGAGTTAATTGGTTAGGTGTAGTCCTAAGGCCATTGCCCAGCTAAGAATCTAGATCCCGAGTAGAGAAAGAAAGATAATCTAAGATACCTGGTCAATTAAGCGGAATCTAGGTTGACAAGTTGATAGGTCATTGTATCCTGGCTGATTGATCAGAGCCCGTGAGCTTTGAGTCGGCATGGACGGCCATAAAAGGCTGAGGATCCCAGCTGATTGATCAGAGCCCGTGAGCTTTGAGTCGGCATAGAAGGTATAAAAGGTTTCGAGAGTCCTGGCTGATTGATCAGAGCCCGTGAGCTTTGAGTCGGCATGGAAGGCCATAAAAGGCTGAAGATCCTGGCTGATTGATCAGAGCCCGTGAGCTTTGAGTCGGCATAGAAAGGCATAAAAGGTTTCGAGTATCCTGGCTGATTGATCAGAGCCTGTGAGCTTTGAGTCGGCAGGAAGGCCATAAAAGGCTGAGGATTCTGGCTGATTGATCAGAGCCTGTGAGCTTTGAGTCAGCATGGAAAGACATAAAGGTTTCGAGTGTCCTGGCTGATTGATCAGAGCCTGTGAGCTTTGAGTCGGCAGGAAGGCCATAAAAGGCTGAGGATCCTGGCTGATTGATCAGAGCCCGTGAGCTTTGAGTCGGCATGTGGTCCTGCAAGGTTAAAGCATTAGTAGGCTGAATTTAAGAGAACAAAATAAGACGTAAGATCCTTCATCCCATGATTTTGCTACTGGCAAGATCATGGGCTTTAAATTTTACAGGAGGTGGATTTCTGATGAAGCAGTTGAATCAAAGATTATAGTAACAAACCATAACTTGAATTAAGTTGAATAGTAAACTAAAAAACGGAGTACTCATGCTAGAAGACATCAGGTACGAAACTTTTCTTATTATTCATATTGTAAAAACGGGAATTTTCACGTATTGCACTATCAGTGAAGGCACCGACTAAGTTTCGACTCATTCTGAGAGTCTTCATTAGGGTGAGTGGTTGCGACATTCTCCTTTCGCGTCGCGCCGTGCACTTTTCTTATTATTTCAATGCTTATAATTAATATAGATTGGTATATTGTTATCGTTGCGACCTCATGAAGTACCTAGAATAATATAGGGCTCGTAACGACATTTGCATTAGAACAGGCATCTAGGTACTTAAAATAAAAATATAAAAAACTGTCACCTACTTAATTAAACAAAATGTATCAACATTTACCATGTATTTTTTTTAAGTTAAACGTTATATACCTACGTAACGAAGCGTAAGCTCGTTCAAGAATCCATTAGTTTGGGTAGTACATACTTGTAGGTACATACATAATATTCAACGATCCATTTACAGGCATGGAATAAAGAGCATGCAATATTATATACAAATAAATATTTTTTCTTTCTTTCTATTAATGAGCTAGAGGTTGCGATAAAAAACATAATTAGTTTAGAAGAAGAACAGATATATTGAATATAGTGTTTTTAAATTAAAAATTAGCTTGAGTAAAGTGATGTTTATCTGTATACATGTAATTATAGTGTACATGACATGTTTTCTTTGTTTACACGATAATTTGGGCATCAAACACGGTAATTTATTTTTTTAATATGGCGACACTGTTCTTACTAGGTTGTGTGACATGGCTCAAGGACTTGAATCCAAGCCAAAACAATTTTAACAATTAAAAAAAATGTGTTTTCCTTTTTTGCGTGTGTGTGTGCGCGGCTGAAAAATAAAAACAGATTTTTCAAAGCATTTGCTTTGCATTTCTGAAAATTCTGAAATATTATCGTAAATAAACACAAACCAGCAACTACTATCGGTGCAATAACATGGCTTCGGGACTTGAAAACTATGTGAACCAGACTGTCTCAGTGATAACTTCTGATGGAAGGAACTTCATCGGCACCCTGAAGGGATTTGACCAGACAATAAACATTATCTTGGACGAATCTCACGAGCGAGTGTTCTCTTCATCCACCGGAGTAGCGCAAGTTGTACTTGGACTGCACATTATCAGAGGAGACAATGTTGCAATCGTCGGGCAAATAGATGAATCTATTGATAGCAGGTTAGACCTCGGGAACATAAAGGCTGAGCCCCTAGGAGCAATAGCTCATTAGAATTAAGTACCTAATAAATATTTTTTTTTAAGTAATTTGTTGTCTTACTATTTGTACCTATACTAATTTATTTAAACATTAGGAACACTTGTTAAGTCAATAAAATTATAATATGTACAATTTTATTTTTGGTTAGAAATGGGCCAGTAATTAACTTACATATAGGTAGGTTTCTACAACATTTAAGTTATTTTATGTATTGCCGTTGTGAAGGGCCATTGTCCAACAAAGAAAATAATTAACCAAGTACCTAGGTTTGTATTACATCAAAAAAATTTTACCACATTATCCAGTTACCAGCCCAAGCCAGTTGTCGAAGAGATTCACCCAACACAACCCAAAGGCTGGAACAGCCACCTTGATCTAGTGTTGACTGGGAACATATCGCTTTGCTGGAATTTTATCTCATCAACTACTATTGGAACTTCATACTAATTGGACAGCCTTGGAACTGTTAAAATACTGCATTGGATTTAATAAGCATAAAAAACATATTTTTATAACATGAACATTTTATTCAATATTTACATATAAGTGGATAGTTATTTACAATATGAACTGTATGAATACATTATGAATTATTTACATATATTGTAGCGAATTTACAAAGGAATTTATACTAACTGTCTTTGGCATACCTACTCTTGAACTCAAGACATTGAACAAAGAGCATTAATATTAAGTATTTTATACTATTGCCAATAAAATTAATTGTAACATTTGACTACCTACATAAAATGTTGGCTTTGTATCTACTATGCTTCAATCCAAGTCCATTCAACTGCAAAAAAACATACAAGCTATGTTTTTTAGAAAATGTATGGGAATGATCCTTTAATTGTCATAGCTGAAAATTCACAGTAGGTAAACTTCAGTTCCTATATCATAATAAATAAATAGTACAAGGATGCTGGTCAAAAGTAAAATTAACAACATTACATTCCTCATTGTCACTTTATTAAAAGCAGCCAACTTTTCAGATATCTCATCAACCTACATTAGTAAACTAATTGATGGATACTAGTGAAGTGGCAAGGGTGTCATTTACTAAACTAGCCTACCTAGCGTTAAAATGATGCAACCCACAGAAAGATGTTAAAATTTATATTGTGATTTTAGATAAAGAAAATCCAAATACTGAAATGCTACTGAAGATTTTTAAGTATAGCTGAAAAGAGATGGTGCGATAAACAAAGTTGTAATTTTCTAGTTAAACATTAAGTAGTGTATCAGTATTTGGTGGTAAAGAAGTGCACAGTTTTAATTTAGATCGTCTGTGCCATACTCATTTAGATAACTACTACACTAGCGCCTACCACTCACATTATGAAAAGCTTTTGAAGACTGCCAAATTGTCACAGATAAAGAACAATACCGCTCATTATCATCATCAATATTCACACCTGTATTCTTGTAGCTGCAGCCAGAGGCAGCCATAATTTTGATGGCTATCTCAAATCGAGTTTTTAGCATTGAAAACAGATGGCGTGGCGCTGCTCTGAGTAGAGAATTTAGATAAACCAACCAAAGCCCTGTTGTAAATATTATGTTATTTTGACTGTATGAATTTGACAACTTGTCTAGTCAGTGCCATGTATCAAACCAGTTAGAATTATTTATTTTTAAATTGTTAATGAAATGATAAATGATCCTTTATTAGAAATGTAATACTAGAAAGTTTTATCCTATTGTATTATCACATTTGATTCTATTTGCATCCATGGACGATTGGCTAGGCGACGCATGAGAATTTCACCGCAATGTCTTGCAAAAGCAATTGATCGGCATACTTTTTTATGAGTGTGCGCGTGAGTTAGCTCAGACGTAAGGCTGGCATACTTTAAGTGCTTCACTTTAGCAGTTAGTGGAGTAAAATCTTTTTTCATTTCGTCCGTGCATACTAAATTGTACTTAAATGTCCGTTGTCCAGTGCAAATTTAGGAGTACCCACTGTTGTTGGAAGGCTGAATGTATGATGTAACAATCTCTTGATGCCTGAAATGAGAATAAAAATTTCATCAGGGAGTTTTCCTACACTGCATGTCCGGTTTGAGAACCTTTCTTCCCCAGCGGTCGTCGGTTCTGCCAGATTATGCACCTATCATCCTGTGTTTCACAATAATGTGCTATGGACTATGGCTGCCATAGCCACTTCAACTTGCTAATTCTAAGAGCTATGTGACTACTTAGTTCTATGTATATCCTCATCCTAAATTCTTGAATTGGTACCTACGACATAGATAATTCAAAATACTCTAGGTATGTATAATACTTAATTAATTACACTAAATATATCCATCGTAAAATAAATACAAGATAAAAATTTACAACATAATAATAAGCTAAGCCCATGGCTAAAACACATTAAAAGCAGGATCTGTCATACCTTATAAGCAATTCCATGCAAACTATTCAGGCTTAATAATCTTAATTTCTATGCCTTGTCTGAAATATTAAAAAATATCATTCAAGGGAATGTCGGAGGCAAGCTTACACAATAGTCAGCAACAAAAAAAAAATAGGCGCAAACTCATTACTGATTTAAGGGCTTCCTCACTTAAGATTATTGAATCGTAGATTAACTTGACAATGTTTTCTCTTTCTGAAATGTGTCATTGGTTTAGTTTAAAATAAACTCTGGTATTATCCCAAATTATTAGTTTGGTTTTATCCCAAAAAATAAACCAAACCAACTCGGCGCGGGCGGGACTTGAATGAAATGTTGGGATAAGTAACACAAGTAATCAAAACACTGTTGAGCGAGCGAAACGAGCGAAGATCTCCAGCTTACTTGAAAAGTCCAGCATGAAACTTGGTTGGCAGATAAGTTATACTAATAGAAATTGTAAGTTCGAATTGAACTAAATCGGTAAGGGGATATTGAACAATGTGGTAAGCGAGTTTCGGTGTAAGGTAAAAACGTTATTACTTCGCAAGATTGTTAATACTCGTCGAGCGAACTAGTGGTCGTATAGACGAGTGCCCGCCTGAGACGCAAAAGGTTGCGGGTTCGATTTCCGCCGCAGGACAAAGGTTTGTATGATTGTCTACAAAAGTAGCCTTGGGTCTGGCTGTTTTCTATGTATCATAGTTCCCATAACACAAGCTCTGCTTTGGGGCTAGATGATGCTGTGTTAATGTCTAGCATTATTATTATTTTTTACCTTTGCATTTTCTCAATATACTTCTGTGTATTATAAACTTGGAAGAATTGCTTTCCATATTCGAACGTAGCAATCATGATAGCGCATGCCGGCGCCACTTTGAATATCCGAGGCAGAAGACCCGTGAACAGTCCTTTGAATCCGTGGTTCCTGTAGATGTTCCTCGCTATGTCCTGCATATTTGAAGCCCTCTGCTTGGCTTTGTTACCATCTGGAAAGGTCAAAGGACTTCATTCCTAACAAGTTGAAAAAATACATGCCACAACTGGTATTACTCATTATTAGGTACCAGTGGCGTAAGGAGACTATATGCGTTTGCCGTAAGAGAGTGTACGCATGTGTGTTTGTGTTAAAATTTATTTCTAAAACGGCTACAAAGGTTATCTGGAAAAGAATGCGTTATAGCATTAAGTTCGCATCATGTAGGTACTGATATTATGTGCAATAAAGGTTTTTTTATCTATCTATTCATGGAAATGAGATCCATTTTGAAATAGTTTTTTTTCCAAAATGTTGATATGGATATAGTTTTTGACTAATTTGGCTGAATGTAAGTAACTAACCAGCATATATTTCCTTTTCACCTAGTTCAATCTGTTGATGTGTTTTGACAACATCAAATGGCAGCGTTACTAATGCAGCTATCTGTAAGAAAATGATATGATATTTCAGTATGTTTGGGAGCAAATGCAGATTAGCTTCGGTTTAAATAAGTTTTTTTTAGAAAGCGGGCGAGCAGCCAGCTGACACGCAAGGGTTCGATTCCTGCTGCGGGACAATTTTTGGCATGCTATACAGATATTTGTTCCGGTGTTGTGGTACCACGGTACTCGTAGTTCTTGATACCGACGACATAGGGAGTCCTAGTTTGGGGTAGGACTATGTACGAGTATGTGTATACATTAGGTGTTTATTATTTATTTATTATTATTAGTCTCACATAACAGTTTTTTAATAATTTTCACCTCATATAATTTAAGGACCTATACTCAAAGAATTTGCGGGTTTTGTTTTAGTTATTTTATTATTATGGGGCATTCTAGAAATATATGGACCGTAAGTCGATCAAAATAAGCAGAAACACCGGTCTCGATTCTGTAGTACACCAACTAAACTTAATTTAAACTATCGCTCTCTTTTACTGATAGTGTACGCAAGAAAGTGATGCAAGAATTTTACTCTTGTCGAATCAGTTTACGTGCCGCTTTTCTTCGTGTTTATAGTCAGCATGTTTTGAAATGACGACCAAATTTGTATGGAAAATTTAAATCTGACTAATTTGACAGCACTAAAATTGTAGCTATCTCTTTCTTGCTTGCACTATCAGTAAAAGAGAGCGACAGTTTAAATTAAGTTTAGTTAGTGTACTACAGAATCGAGGCTACTGTCAAGGTACTATTCCATCGAAGAGTTTAGTTTATTTCGTCTCCATCATCAGATCAGCTCGCTGTCGCCCTAATATTGAACTATCATTGGAACCTGACATATCCAAAATGTCATCTCATCGGATTACAGGAACAGTAATTTTTTTAAGAATTTGCGTGATCCCATCCCACACGCAAGGGATCAGGAACATATAGAAACCAAGGATCTAACGGGAATTAGGATTAGACATTTTGATAATTATTAAGTATTTTTTTAAAATACTTACGCTTCCTGCCACAGATCCACAGAAGAAGTTGAATGAAAATGTGTTTTTCTCAGAGTCTGGTTTTTTGAATGCCTTTTTCGTTGATTCAAACGTCGTCCAATAAATACCTGAAATTGAAATAAATTTTTACCTCAAATATATTTTGGATCTTACAAAATATCAAAGTGATGTTGCGATGTGGTACCTGAGTGGTACCTGAATAAAGTCCCACACAGGCGTCTACTGGTTCAGGTATCTCTCTAGGTTACAAAGTACCTGTTCCAAATTTCATCCAAATCGGTTCAACCGTTACGGATATGTTTTGCAACTAATATCTCAACACCCAAATTTTAGCATTTATGATATTAGCAAATAAATCTTAATGATATTATAATATCCCAAAAATACCAGCCTCGGCGGGGATTTGAACCCGCGACCACAACCAGCACCCAAGCTGTAACCATACAGCTTGGGATGTTTCGTTTTAAAAGGTTGATATTTTTGCAGTATGAAAAAATCTTGAGATTTCCTATAACTTTGGAGCATCACAAACCAAATCTCAACAATACCTGAGAAAGGCACGTCTCTTAACAATGTTGATCCTAAGCCTCTAAAGAGCCCTCTGTAGCCTTCATGGTTTATCACTTGGCGCAGTGCTGAGTTGATTTCTGAAACATTATTATTAACATCATTATTCAATTAGTTTTAATTAGTTTAATACGAACTGAAATCTCGCGACCCCATAGTTCAAAAACCGCCAACCAATTAAGCTTATATTCGTACTTCAAAATTATATAAGTATAACTACATCATAAGTTTCATCAAGATTGGATATACATACGTTTCGGTAATTATCGTCGAAAGCCATCTATCGATCCATCCATCGATCGATCAATCAATCCATCCATCGATCGGTCCATCCCTCCATCGATCGATTAATGACACATCCATCTATCGATCAATCGATCCATCCATCGATCGTTCAATCGATCCATCCATCGATCATTCAATCGATCCATTCATAAATCGATCAATCGATCCATCGATACCATAATGAACGTGAATGTTGGGGGACAGCGGGAAAAAATCATCCCGTTGTCCCCCGATGGGGCCGAAGACCGAATAACCCATATAAAGTCCCAGTAGACTTCGCTCGCTCGATCAATGATTAGCTGAAATTATCAAGTTTTGATATTTGTACCCTAGATCCTGTTCATCCTTTGCCGGTCATCATCAGACCATAAAGTATGAGATCCAGTTCGATGTCATCGCGCATATACCTACCAACTTTCATATAAAAAACGGATTGAAATCGGAACACCCATTGCACTGTATATCCCGTTAACTATGCTAGTCATGTTCATATTTTAGAATCTGTAGATGCCTATAAGAAAATGTCGTCTTAATTGGATATTGGATCTTAAAACTTCAGTTCTAGCGTCAGTCTTGCCACTCATCGTCAGACCCTGGAATCAAGTCAGATGTCGTCAAAGCTGAACATTTTGAGCTTAAACCAAAGTTTATCGCAGCAAGTCGTTAGCTGGATTGCGGCGAGGCAGTTTCGATACGGCGCCGAGCTGGTAGGTGTGCGATAACCTTAACGAATAAGTGTAAAAATAATCACCCGAGTAGGTCAACTTCTTGGATTGCATCTTGGTCCTGATTAGTTCTAGCGGGCTGACAATAGTGACGGCTGTGGTCCTGGCTGTAGCGCCCGCTATCAATGGAATCCACATGGGCTGGGTCACTGTCAATGAACATTTCATATTTCAGTGTCAAGTAGTAGTAAAGCTCCTTGTGAAGGGCTCGTCCGAGGGAATATTACCACCATGTTTATTTATACTGCCAAGCAGTAATGCTCGCATTGCTGTGTTCCGGTTTGAAAGGTATGGGTGCCGGTGAAATTACAAGCGCATGATACTTTTCACCCGTCATGTCTCAGGGTCTCAACGCGCGAGTGATACCTCAGGTGTCGCAAGCGTCCATTGGTTACGGTAGCCTCTTACCAACAGATTGGCCGTAAGCTTGTTTGCCACTTTAGTTCTATAAAAAAGTATTTATTATCCTACTGAAATATATGGATGGTTTTAGCACCTAAATAAAAGACAGCGCTGGGGCCTAACCATCAAGCCTTATTGCGATTCAATTCAGGCAAAGATTTCAAATCCCGCTTTGCGAATGACAAAGCTTTAACAACGACATAGCGTCCTCAATCGCAAAGCGGAAAGTGCCATATTTGCCTGAACTGAATCGCTATAAGACTTCATGGTTAGGCCTCTGTTCTTAAAAACAAACGAAGATAGTTAATTTAACTATTTAATCCAAGTGGGGCACAGCACAGGTGTCCTGTGGCACAGGTTTTCCTAAACCTATTTAAGGCACTAGCCTCTAATAGGTTAAATGTACTACCTTCAATATGTTCCCCAAGCTACCTACACCAAAATACTTCTTCAACTATGTAGGTACTAGTATTTCAATCTATGTTGAAAAAACATAAAGAAAACCCAATTGGTCGCAATATCCCCAGGGCATCTATTAATGCAAGCTTATGCTCACGGCTTTACCCGCGAAGTGCATACAAAGTTCTAACCCCACACTAGGATCCCCTGTGTCATGGGTATCAGGAACTACGAGTACAAGTACCACAACACCCAGACCCGGAAAAAATATCTGCCCACGCAATGGACCGATGTCGTCGTAAAGGTTGTCGAAAGTTTGTAAATGGTTGTGGATCTATACCTTTCTTCGTGGCACTCTTTGGGAGAGGCAGTGAACTTCTACAGGATCTCCATGATGGTGATCATGATTTTACTACGATAACCGGATTTAATAGGTTAGAGAAAAAAATATGGCAATAATTTGTTCAACCTTATAACCTTAAACCGTCAAGACCATGGATGCACTAACAACAAGCTATTTATAGTTTTCCTAGTATTAGACTACACACACTATTTTACTGCTTAGAGTTGGGTGTGTGCCTTATACACTCGCATTTAAGGTCTATTATTAGTCAATTAAATATAGCCTTGTGATAAGTTAAGGTTTTTTTTTTTTTTAAACCAATTACTTTTAGAAATATAGCAAAAATGCTCATTAGGATAATCTCTTGGTTATCTACGAAAACAAAATTTTCCCTTACCCTTCCTTATCGCTTCAATTTATTATGTTTTGTTCCCCATTTTTATATGTAGTTTATGTTATACTTAATATACATATGTAGTTTATGTAAGTTTTATTTTGTGCCCTCGTCAATGTTCGTGTCCTCACAAAAGGCCCTGTCTGAAAACCAGCGCAGCAACGTACTAACACGATGCTGCATCAAGCTGAGACAGGGACCTATTTTGACCCCAAGCAACACATTTTCTATAAGCTAATTCTTTTCCAGTTTATTACCATGTTTGTGTTTTTGGGCTCAAATAAAAATACTCTTTCTTTCTTTCTTTCTTTCTTAGAAATATGTACCTACAAACAATTTGTAGGTAATATCTTTCGGACACTTTAGCGCTAAAACATTCCAAGCAACGTTGTTGTTTGGTAGTAGACCCAATTTTCTGTTAAAACAAGCTCATCATTATCTACAGTGTAGATTCTATATGGTTTTACAATGTCGATGAATAAAATGTTTCAAGCATTTGTTTTACCCTACCATGCGCCATATGTAAGTTATCACAAAAACATTGTGGCAAAACTGACATACTCTAGAACCAAAATTTCGGAGGCTTGTTATTAATTAGCTTCCATTCAAGTGACAATGAGCTTTCCACCTGTCATGAGGAATGCTAACTACTATTCAAAACGTGGGGGTGTGTCAGAAACATAGTGGATGTGTGTATATTGTAAAAAATATTACTTACTGTCTCCTGTCATATTATTGTATGTTGTTTTCATATTATATCTAAGTTGGTCATATGACACGAAATATATCACAGTGCATGGAAGAGCTAATACTAGGGTGGGGCTGAGGCCAGACCACAGGGCTGGAACGCCTTCCAGTTTTGCTATTTTGTAGAATGCATCCTGTAATGTGAAATTAATTATTGAGTTAAGAAAAACTAATCAATTAACTATCGTGAACTTGACTATTCATATTGTAAAAACGACCTCTGCGGCGCAGTGGGCGAAGGTCCGCCTGAGACGCAGAAGGTTGCGGGTTCGATTCCTGTCACGGGACAAATGTTTGTAAGATCTGCAAATATTTGTCTCGGGTCTGGGTGTTTTTTATGTATAATATGTATGTATTTACAAAAAAAAAAAAGTATTTAAGTAGTATATCAGTCATGTAGTTCCCATAATACAAGCTCTGCTTAGTTTGGGGCTAGATGATGCTGTGTGAAAAACGTCCAGCATTTATATATATATATATATTTTTATTGCAATAAACCGCATCCCAAATGGATACACCATTTTGAAGATAAATGGTAAACAAGAAACTGTTAACATTTATCTCCAGAAACACATTCATGGGCTCATTGTGTTGTGGGTAAAATACTTAGCAAACTTTTTAATGTTTATAATCACCTCCTATTGATGGTGGTGTGGCGGGAGAGTCACAAGATACTTCTTATACTCACAGTCAGGGCTATACAAGTGCCTGTTTACATAGGCCTTCCGTAAATCAGGGTTGGAAAATATAATGATTTAAAAAAAAATCTAGAGCATGATTTTTTAAATAAATCCTAATCATGGTTTTATTTTTTGTTTTATCATATAAAACGAAAAACTGTTAAAAATTGTGAATGTCAACATTAACAATGTTGAACCACTTAAGTGGCCAGATGTCACAGAACAATTCTTTGATAAATAGGAAAATCAAAGATATACCTTACAGTGAGGCAACTATTTAGGGTGACAGCCTCTTCAGCTTCAGTTACAAGAGTTTTTTCTACCTTTGGAATTGTGTACACAATATACTGCAACTGACTGGGCAATGAAAAAACAGGAAAATTATTGAAATTTTATAATTATGCAAAGATACATCCGATTTAGATTTTTAAGTTTTATTCAAAGAAAAATATGGATATTTGATTAAATCATTGACTGTTATTGAAAAAATAATTTGATTAAAATTGTGATTAAAATCATGATGATTGAATTGTGCCAAACCTGCCCTAGATACACCATGATGCCACCACATCATCTTGATCTTTATTGATTGGTGATCTAAGTTAAGTACAAAACTTACAAATGTGCCATGAAAGTGTACACGTCTTGGAATCCAAGCAGTTTCTCCACACGGGCACAAATGCTCCATTAGGCCATTGCAATATAGGTAACATTTATTCGAGAGCAGAGCTTTCTGCTGTGCTTGAAGTCGAATCTTAACCACATCTAGTGGAGTCACTGCAAAAAAACTATTGTTTAGATTTATTTACTCCATAGTGCCCAAATGGGGGCATGAATAACCATCCCTAGTTCCAAATTTCACAGAGTCAGGTATACTGAAACATTGCTGTTGGGGTGGTTGGGGTCAGGTTAGAAGGGGGACAATGCACAACACAAATATCAGTCCATTGTCACTTGCTAATTCTGAGAGCTAGGTATATGAGTGGCCATGGTCCGTCTTGATTGTCTCAACATTGTAATTAGTGTACTACTTATGCACAGATTTCATCATCAGGCGATCGTAAAAACTTACTAAACAGCGAGGTTATAAGGGCACCAGAACAAGCTGAAGCCATTTGTTGGAATGGAGTTATTCGAAACTGGGGATCGTCTTCACGTATCATTTTGATCCTTGTTTTCAATGTGCTAACTTTCTTTAACAGAAAATCTTCGCGAAATCGCGAAAATCACCCGGTTTTCGCCAATGTTTTCAATCGTGAAAGACTAAAAACTGACTGACAGTCAGCCAGCTGACTTCAGATAGCTGTCACTGTTACTGTCAACACTTCAGTCTGACCGAAAGGTTTTGAACTCGCTGCACTCTCAGTCGGCTAAACTGACTAAAGAACTTGCCGACAAAAAAGATCCCTAACTAATCTGTGGTCCCCGTCTGGCTTCCCACCGACCGACGACGACGCGTCGACAACCGACCGACGCGACGACGCACGCGACCAAGATATGTCTCGTTGCCGGGCGCGCCGCTACAGCAACTTAAAAATACATTTATTAACCACAACTTGATTGCTTATTATAAATTGCCTTAGCATATAAGAGCGCTCCCGATTAGGGTTACCAATGGTACAAATGGTAACTAACCATATCTCAGGATTTTTCCTGAGATCTCAGGATTTTTAGGCTCTTCTCAGGATTGCGGCCGGATTTTGGAAATCTCAGGATTTTCGGAAAGTAGATTTTTCAAAAACAAATAATAATCTTCTTTATATAGAGACAAATTTAGAAATCAACATTGGTCATGTGAATTGCACAAATAAAATCAACACTTAAAACCACCGCGTCGTGCCGAGGGCTACAAAGCTGTAAATTACGTTTTCGCGAGAACTTGAAAAATTCCAGTAAATCTCAGGATTTTTCAATGGAAATCAAGCTTTTTCTCCGGTCTTTTAAATTTTCTATCTGGTAATCCTAATCCCGATCAAAAAGACCAATAATGATTACGGTAGGCCCATGGTAGGCCTCTACTAGTAAAGTAAAATTATAAAAGTTGAAAGAGATACCTACCTACAATGATCCGTTTAATCAATATATTTATTGATGTATTACCTACTTCACTTTTCATAAAATGTGCGATTAAGTGTTTTAATAAATAAATAAATATAACTAATTCCTTTAAAAAAAATGTGGCTGATTTATTAATAAGCTACAACACTTTAATTTTTCAAACTACTAGTTAGCAATTTTAACTATCAAGTATGGAGCATTGCGATAGATTTTTGGGAATATACCAAGCATAGTAGCTATTAAAATGTACATAATTGTCCGATGAAACATACGCTATTTATTCTAATCAAATCATACTGCCATATTAATATTGATTTATTACGTCACACGCGATGATTAAAGATTACACTTTTTGGCCCAGCCCGCTTTAACGATATTGCATCGTCACGTATCTATAACACGAAAGTCGACAGCCGTCGCTAGAGTTCCTTTTTACGATCATTTATATTGATCATTGTTTTTTTCAATTAACCTATTACGATATAATTAATTAATAAAACATAATATGTAATTAGAATATTATTTATTTAGTTTCACCGGGCACCTCTGCTCCATCTAAAACAATCAATCAGTCGTTGGTCCCCATCGGGCATCCTATTTAGAAGTTTCCTCTTGTATTATAATATCGTGCCTATAGTAAAAAGTACTCTATGGTACGGTCCGGTCCGCGTCCTTCCGTTCGTCATTCGGTCACAGTGAGTGAGTGTCAGTCAGTCAGAAATCACTGCCACATGGATGGAGGGCGTTACTGAAATTATTTAAAAAATTAGAATCTAACACATTGTGCCGTAAAAGTATCGCGATTTTCGTTGTTACGCATTCCAGGAGTTGATTAATATTTTTGAAAATGTTTTCCAGCGTGCCCAGGTCGTTGATGTGAGTACCTTTCATTTATTTTTGGAGTTTACATAACGTGACAGCTGGTTTTACATTGAATTTTGGATTCAGTTTCAATATTACCTATCTTGCCTGTTTCTGATCTGAATGTTTTCAGCCATGCCTATTTATTATGTTCGCTGAATTGACTATGGATTATAATATGCCACTGCAATCGTTCCTCGTTTAAAATGCATACAAAACGACGAGCGAAAGATTTCCAATATTTTTTAGAATTTCGCTTCAGGGACGAATTTGTAATAGGTAATGGGTTTTCTTGGTCTCGCTGCTGCCAATACGTAGATACTGTAAAAGCGGATTATTATTGTCCTACCTCAGAAATATTTTTTATATAAATACACATAGATGTAGTTGGCCACCCTGTTTTGGCAGACCTCCTAGCTGACCAAGTTGAAATAGGCCATTTTCCAGTGTGGTGATTAAATTATAATAGGATTCAGGGTGATTAAATTAATTACATTTCATTAAATGCTTTCACAAAAGTTGTGAAAGTATTTACATGAACCTTGCTATTGTAAATCATTTTTTTGTGACTGCTAGGTGGATAATTCAGTACAATCAATTTCAGTGGTGCTTATTTGATGCCAGTCTTCAAACCACAGAATTATACCACAGTAGATTGTAAAATAATTAATACATAATAATACCCACTCTGGCAGGTAAATTATAAGACAAAAATGAAATAACAGGTACCAACCTACCTATGTTGACACAATCTACTAAGTCTGCTAAGAAATCTACTAAGTAAAGTGGATACTATATTGATTGAACATTTGTCAAAAAAATAAAGAAATAGAATAGGTAAATGTTCTTTATGAATGTTTACAAGACAGCAGTTGTACAATAATGGAGTACTAGAGTACCTAAAAAATGTAATGATCCTTGGATAAAGTTTTTTTGCATATTTATTTATTTACCTAACTATTTCTATATAAACTCAAACAGTATGATCAAAAGCTTAAGAATAAATTGATTCTATCCAATGTAAGTTTTTATTTTATGGTTTTTTTTCTCATTTTTTAAAATTAATGTTATCAGGTTCAGATTACCTTAGGTATATAATTTAGATAAAATTATCTTCATATTTTTACAATTACAACCATCTTTTGATTTATGTTATTTAAAATTTTAGATCTAATTAACCCTTAGCATGCCTGATGGCAAAATTTACATGGTTTATTAAACCCAGATTTTCAAATCTCTGATGTAAACAATTTGTGGTAAATAATTCAACTACCTAATTGTTTTTATAATGACTGGTGTTTGATTAATAAATAATGGCAAGTAAATTTGTTTTAAGTTCATTTTCAAATCAACTCTTGGATTTACTTTCTTCCAAGAAATTTCATTGAGTTTATGAGTGGGATTGTGATACCCATTAACTATAGGCATGCTGCAAGAATGCTCTTTAGACTGCAATATAAGTAGTTTAAAACGGCCAGATACTGAGAGTAGGTAGGCAGAGAGTTCAAATTGGGCCTCTTTGTTATGAATACATGGGTTATTGTGCCAGGGTGGGTTTGACAGACCCTACCAGCCATGTCAAGTATTTCTAGCTATGAAACCACTGTAAAACTTGATTAGATATGGATTTGAAAGTTGGTAGATTTGGAGATCCACTCAGTTTATTCATAAAAATATTGTATGCTTCATAGATCTTTAAAGATAAAATGGTAAACCCAAAAACCAAGTACCTAGAAAATGGCTCTCTAAATCAGAATAAAAAGTCTAGAAGTCACTCCTGTTCCAGACCCTACTTCGACAGTGTGCAAAAACTAAACAAACTGAAAACAATTTAGAGTTGGTTTAGTTTAACAATATTTTCATACACAAGCATACATTTTGCTATTATTAGCTTGCCCTCTTACACTGAGTTGGCACCGATGTTGTAAGTACCAAAAATAATGTTCTTTGCATTACATACTCAAGGAAATATGATTTTACATCACAGTTGTTTACTAACATCATGATAAAAACTTTTTGACTGATAAACTGATAATTGAGATAAGTTTTTTCAGTTTTATCTGCAACAGTTTTTGATCTATGAGTAAATTGTTTATGATTTGTGTTGGCGGAGTACCTACATTCCTGTAATCTCACTCTAGCAGGGTTTTCCATGTTTACCATGACTACAGTTTTGTCTGCAGAAGTGAAGACAATAAATACTTGTGTTTCTTCTTTCCCTCAAACAAAAGAGAGAGAGACACAAATATTTTTGCTTGCTGGTGCTGCAGTTCCATCAAATGGTTAAGTTCAGGATGGCCTAGTTCAAAGAATCAGGCCGAAATGTACCTACTTTCATGCCCATAGTGGTGACATTATGGATAATAAGTCATAATAATGATGGTTCCATATAATTTTCCGAATTGTATGCAGGTAGGTTAGTCAGGTACTTTAGTCCTAAGACATTGAGAATGAAATGCGTAAAAATATACCTGTTATCCTTTCTTGTCATCTCTTATCGTCAGGATGTTTATCGATACAGAAATTTCATTAGATAAATACGTTATCTATGATGTAATTTCAGAAACGTTGACGATTATTGCAAAAGACTCAAGCTTGGGGCTCGCCGCTTTATCTAGGAACGTCTTGTCGCGTTGTTTCGGTTTCATGCCAAAAAGTTTGCTAACTGCACCGACCGGAGAACATAAACGCGGATTAGGTACCAACTTTGGTTTAGTTTTAAATTAGTCTGAGATGCAGAAGAATGCAAGTGTGCACATTAAGAATAAGGGAATATGTGTCTCACTCAAAATAAGATGGATATCGGAAAGTACGTTATATAGGTAGACACCAACATTATGTATATCTAATATGTAAGTATGTATGTTACAAAAAAAAAGTTAGTTTCTGACTAGATGATGCTGTGTGAAAAATGTATAGCATTATTATTATTAGTTAAGGGACTGAAGCCCAAAATACGCTTTACAAGATTTTTTTTCATATTCGTTTAATTTTATTGCAGTTTAGTAGAATATAACTCTTGCGAACTCGAATATTAGCCAACAAAATAGGCATACAACAAAAAATTTAGAAGCCTTAATTTACTCGAAACTTTCGAAAAGTAATCAGTGTTGTCGTAAACGTCACGTTAATACGGCACCTGTTTGCGCATTAAGTAAACACCCCAGGGAAACGCGCAATTAACTCTTTTATTAATAAAAGCTATATTAGCAGTTATATTACCTACAGTCTGTAATTCTATGAATGAAACAAGGTTGGGGTAATGATACCGCGAACTTGAACAGCTGACATTGAACGTTCCTCGAGTAACTCGGGATCGATTTCCATTGTTTGCGATATCACACATAACTACCTAGCTATCGAAGTGATTGCTTACTTATGAGTACGATGATGTAAAATCGATTAGGGACGATTATTAGCGAGTCTGATTTACCCTTCGATTACTGACTCTGCTGCATTAAACTAACACCCAACACGATATCTATTTATTTTAATATAGTAAAGTTACACCCAATTATAAAATGATGCCTATTAGTTCAATAAATATGTACTTTCTGTTTCCTACACTTAATCTTAGATAATTTGATAAGGAAGAGCGAGGTATCCTAATACTGTTGTCTGACACTTAAAAGGGGACCTCAACTTACATTTGTTACAAGAAAAAGAAATTTTGGTTTTTGTATTGTATTTTATAAAGGGTTATGAAGTTTTTATAAAGACCGGCTAGGTATATACCTACTCGCTGGTATATACCGGTTCGCGGTAGTGGCGATAGCGATTGTTGGTTCCGCAACGTGTTTTTTTATTCCTCATACAATTAATTTACGGTCAAACTAATAAATGTTTAGTTTCAATTAATTAACGGTCAGAAGAAAGAATAGACTGTGTAGGCGTGGCAATGGGATTGAAAATAGATGACATTTGGGGCAATTGTTAGGTACGCATACCGAACGAAAACTGCAAACCATAATAAAATCCTATGAGGTATTTTATTACAAATTCTATTATAAATTGTACCTACGACATAAATAAGTTGGTATCGATGTGATAGTATAGTATAGTATGATAGTGATAGCATTTCTTCTGTTTCCCGGAGGGGTAGGCTGAGACCAAGGATTTCTACTTGTTCGATCGTGACATCCCATTTTTGCTTCATTCTTCATGCATGCTCGCCCGTTTATGGTACTCATGACCTGACCTTTCTCCAGAACGTCTCCGATTTAATCAGAGTACGTTCGCCAAGGTCTACCTCTTCCAATTGTCCCGTCCATGCCTTCTATACATATTTCGTCAATCTCCTTTTATCCATCCACAACAATTTTATTGAAGAATCTGATCATAATATGATGTGTCTTTTGATTTACAAAATCAATAAAGATAAGAGATAATGGTATGAAGTAGACGTATTAATTCACACCGAAGTTATAAATGTCGAATGTGATTCACATTGTTTTTGAGATATACAGAGAACAACCTCAATCATTAGGTATGTTTGAGGAGTTTCTCCCGTTCTAATTTAAGTTGAATTTAATAAGAACCAGTTTGGTTCGTTTCGCTGAACAGCTATTAAAATTAGAATCCCTGCTTGCTATTGAACTAACTATTTGCATATTTGTTGCAAAATACCGCGTTCTGCCGCGACCCCGTACCTAGTTTGAATGAATAAGTTACAGTCGACTGTGGCCCATACTTTGTCGGGGCCACATCTGTTATTACTCTTTCCTAGAACACCTAATATATATAATTAACCAAAGCTTTTAGTTCTAAAGTTTGACCGTTCCCAACGAAACTTTGATGGCCTTGTAGGTGTGACCTCGCTCAGAAGTTTGATGATATGGGATTAAAATAGAAAGCGTCAACGTTCTTAGGTACAATTTGAAAGTCTTTTGTAGTCGTTCTTGTTACACATTTGATAATATGTGCCAGTATGTCCAGGGAAGTTACAAAACTACCTATAGTTAAGTATTATGTTGCATCGTGTCAAAATTGCACTCTTCCTATCAATGCCCCTACTGGAGCAACGGAAACGATCCTTATATCATAGGTCACTCACAGAGTCCAAGAGCATTCATAATAAGTTTAAGAAGCACTAGCGTATCCTCAGCCACAAAGAGCCAAGACTCATGTTTTGGTCATGTGAGTGATGTAACCTCTTCCGCCGTGTTAGTCATGTTTCCTTGGAAAAATTGGCAAATCTTTTACGCACTGTTCTGGAATTCTCTGTTTGATATCAACAGTAACGTACTCTTGCATGACGTAGATATAGGAACGGGTTTCGCGTTCGGCGGGATTATTTGCAATTTAGAGGAAATAAAATTCATTAACAGCAATAACGGTACAGTTTTAGTATGATAAAAATTAGCGAAGTACCTACATACGAGTATGTATTTACACTGCCGTTTTGAATAATATTCGATCTACTTGATCCCTTCATAGTTGGAGCCTACGAGTACTTATAGCGACGTTTTTGTACGTATTAAAGAAAACAGCATGATACGATCAATCCATTTTTGTGTCGGTATTTTAGTTTAGATCCCTTTAGTCCTATACCTACTAAACTGCGTCGAATAAAACATTTAGTAATAATGTATGTATGTCATCATCTTATACATAACTGTTCATAATCTAGCACCGTTTTGTATCTGTAGGTAAGTAATTTGCATGCTAATAAAAGCAAACAATTTCTTGTGAATTGAGGCAGTAGGTACCCTCCTACAATGCCTACAAAAGAAAACGTGACTTTATGGACAATCCGTAGCAGTTGCGCAAGAGACGCGAATGACGTGGCGAGAAACGTCGATTCTATTTAAATTTCAGGGAAATGATTCTCTCATGGCTCGTCACGACTCACGACACATTCGCTTTACATTTCTCATTAGTACCTACAGATAGACAAGACACACCTATTACAGATTTACATAACTTGTTATTCTTACTATGTCATCAAGTTCAAGTCTATTCCTCTCAGCAACTTTGATGTAAAAGTACATTTTTACAAGCTTAAAAATCCCCCTTATCATGTATTGCAGCGCCCCCTAAGATAGTAAGACACAATAAGATAGATATATCTTAGAACCATCATGAAGTCATACAAAACGATAGAAGATTGGCTTTTATGTACCAAAGCATTTCCGTATGATCTGGAATGGCATAGATATTTTAAACATTTTCCTTAAAAATCTTATCGTGTTGGCTGATTTGATCTTGAATCTATTCATTCATTTACTCTATTGAAAATACTTTCCTTTTTCCTATAAGTAGCTTGCCACCAGATCTGATCTTTCTTGGTTTTCTTAGTTAAGTTAAGTTAGTCTAAGTTAGTCACCGTTGAGACGTCATCAATGACAGCTTTCGGATGTCTATTTTCCAGCACAGGTATCATTGAAGTAGCTATGGTGACCAAGGAAAAGGCCTTGTGATTGTGAGTTATGATGAATGATATATGGAGTTGAGGCGCCTCGGATCCTCGCATGCACGTTGTAATCATCTTCTTTTCCTTGTTTCAGATGTAGTACGAACGCTATAAGCTCGCATAGAGCGTTGGCGTACGCGCTGACAAAATGCACACCGCTAGATCCCTCATGTCTCAGCATGAGCCGGGAGTACCACGAGGTCACCGGGAACATCATCTGCCCGAACATGGTGCGGGGTATTGACCATTTGAGAGATCCTCGACTCAATAAGGTAAGGCCATTTTCATATTGTATAACAGTTTAATTTACGGGTAGTATAATGTCCTAGCTGAGCACTGGGCAAAATATATGCCCTCGAATGTTAACCACACCACAGTTCTCCATGGTTTGTTTCAACCCTTAACAAAACACTACATCAGAAGTCAGTCAGAGTATTTACAGTATGCCTCTTATAATACCTCTATATGTGCCGCTACTGATATAAAAATATACTTATTCTTGTTTTAGGGTCTCGCATTCACGTTAGAAGAACGCCAAGCTCTCGGAATCCATGGCCTATTGGCGGCGAAGTTTAAATCGCAAGAGGAACAACTGGATATCTGCAGAATATCCATCGATAGATACGAGGATAATCTCAATAAATATCTCTATCTCGTCGAGTTACAGGTGACTAAACATGATAAAGGTACTATTTCATTTTTTCATAGGTTAAGGATACGGGTATAAGGTCTAAAGTTTAACTTGTGTAAGATGGAACTAATAATGGACAAATTCTATTCCTGGATTCCTCCTTATCAACATCATCTTCGATAGCCTATAGAAGTCCTTTGCTGGACCTAGCCCTCCCCTAAAAAGTTCGATGACGAACGATTTTGGGCTACCTCTTTCCCTAGTTACCGTAATCTTTAAAATATCATCGATCCATCGGGTAGGGGCCTTCCTATACTCCGTCTTCCGATTCATGGTTACCATTTGAGAACCATTCGTCCCCAGACCTTTCTTCTTTTTTAAAAATTCTATGGCAAAGGTCTCGGATGACACATCATTTTTATGGGTGATATGTTTACTTTTTATCTTTGATCTAATTAGGTTGCAACTCGTGACACTTTAAGGTTTAGTTTTAAAAAGCTTCTAAAGACGAATTAATTACTACTGCAGTAAAATTATGAAAGGAACGTGCTATGTTAATAATTATGGTGGTTGGAAAGGTGAGCGTTGCTCTGATCATGCGCAATATTATAAAATATACACCAATTGAAGTCAGTACCATTAAGGAAATCAGCTCGCATAATCACCCCTCGTAGAACAAAATGTTCTATCACTGTTTTTGCATCAACACAACTGATTTATGGTGATAAGCACGATAAGATACGAATAAATATGTTTTATCTATTTCCCACTTGTCAAATTGAAATGGCCGGGGTTTTGCCATTTGTGATCCTATGACTACGCACTCAATTGGCGTTTGATAACGGATAATGTATTCAGGTGAAGGTGAGACTGGCTAGGTCTAAAAAAATTATACGCTTTACTAAATTGCTTCGTAAATCGATAATTTACCGGAGTATACTAGTACGCACCATGTAAAGTTATAAAGAGTATTCACTACTTAACCTATTTTCAACTACATGTGTTAGCTGAAAATAGGTTTATTCAAGTCCAACTTGAGCTTGAAAACGTAGCGATCAGACACATGCCGCAAAGTAGATTAATAAATAAATAAAACCGTCCAAAATACAGTTTGGAGGAAGCCTAGTCTACTAGGATTCCTTGTGTCGAGGGTATCAATATCTGCAGAACATTTGTCCCGCAGAATCAAACCCGCACATATTGCATTGCAGCCGACCATCGCCGTCGAGTATTATTAGGGTTCCGTACAAAAAGGATGCCAACAGGTCTCTAACTAATCCCACGCCGGCCGTCCATCCATCGTCGGTCTATTTGTCAAAGAGGCGTATCTAAGGTGCAACATGTCAAAATCCAAAAGAGTAATCACCTAAAAACGTTAAAAATGCTATTGCACTATCTTGTTACTTACCAGATATGTTTATAGCATGTGGTAGTACGGAACCCTCAGTGCGCGAGACAAACTCACACTTGAGCGGTGTTATTCTACTAATTGCTCCTATTTCCAGTAATTTATGTCAAAGCTTGCTTAAATTGAAGAGCGTCATTCGAGGCAATGCCAATTTTTCCTTTCCATTGAGCTCTCAATTACGATTAAACCAATTATATAATTTAGTATTTATACAGTAAATGCACATGTTATGTTGGATGCCTGCGTTTACGCGTTCGTACTTATGATAGCGCTCAAATCATGATGGATTATTAGGTCGACTTTGTAATTTTATTATATTTTTTTAATATAGTCGCAAACTAAACTTATTACTATAATATATTGGGATGTGTTGGAGTATGTAGGGGTGTATTTGTGTGTGTTCATAATTATCATCAACAGCATCCAGCGGATTTGCGCTGGGTGTCTAGACAAATACCACTTTTTGTTGGCGTTAACGCCTGCGGAAAGATTGAATTGTATGGAAATCACATTAGCTGTGGAAATCACGTGACTGCTGCCAAGTTTTGCCTTGACAAATAACAAAAGCCATAATCAAGAAGTGAAGTGAACTAAGCGTGAGGTATTTGTCTAGACCCCTTGTCATAGACTCTTTTCATAATATGTCACTGTAAGTTATATTTACAGTGACATTGAATTATTGCAGGACAGAAATGAGAAGTTGTTCTTCAGACTGCTAGCGGAAAACGTTGAGAAGTATTTGCCAATAGTTTACACGCCGACCGTCGGCCTCGCCTGCCAGAGATTCGGTCTCATCTACAGGAGACCTCGAGGGCTCTTCATCACAATCAACGACAAGGGACACATATTCAACATTCTCAAGAACTGGTGAGTCTATCTTAAGGTTGTCTAGTAGATATTAGCTATTAGCGATAAGAATGCCTATTGTACTGTCAGCGGCAATAGCAAAATCAAACAAAATATATTTTTATGGGTCAAAAATATAATAACTTGAGAGAACGGTAATTTCCGCAGAAGTTTAAAAAACTGTGTCGCGAATATTATTGCGCCCTCCTCTGAAAAGAACCAAACAATGATTTGAAATGAAAATTAAATGAAAAATATTTTGTTATGCTTAAATGCTACTATAGTTTTATGAAAAAGTAAGTATTTCAAGGTCAAGTCCGACCGTCATACTGAATCAATTTCCAGTAAAAAGTCGTATTGATTGAAAGTTTCTGTTTAATGAGGTTTATACGGAAGAAGTGACAAAGAAAACAGTTGCGAACGCACAATCGATTCGGAGACTTACACAACACAATACGTTCAATACAAGTAATATGCCCCAGGCTTTGTCTGCGTCTGCGTAGAGTTTTTACCGAATTCCGAGTTTATAAAAAAAAGGTTTTTTGTTTTATATAAAAAAATACAGAGCGTTATTTTTTCGGTTGTTTTTAGATTTTTTGTGTTTCCCGCTGCGTGAATAATGTTTGTATGTTCTGTAGATATTTCTACAGAATCCGAATCCAGACCTGGAACATCCAGGTGTTCTGGTACCAAGGCACTCGTAGTCCCTAATACACCCACGATACAAGGAATCCAGGAGACAGGGGTATTTTTTTATTCCAAAAACTATCGTGAACTTGACTATTCATATATTCATGTAAAAAAGGGAATTTTCATGTACTGCACTATCGGTGAAGGCACCGACTAAGTTTCGACTCATTCCGAGAGTCTTCATCAGGGTGAGTGGTCGCGACTTTCTCCCTCTTGAAACTTAGTCGGTGCCTTCACCGATAGTGCAGTACGTGAAAATTCCCGTTTTTACAATATGAATGGTCAGGAGTATGTTTGTAACTGTGTTTATATACATTACCTAATTATACACGCATACGTATATATTCCCCATGATGGACATCCTCAGATACATCAGTGCGTATGGACATCCTCAGATGCAATGTTATCGTTCTAGGCCTGAACCGGACGTCCGAGCAATAGTATTCACTGATGGAGAAAGAATCTTAGGTCTGGGAGATCTCGGTGCCTACGGAATGGGCATTCCCGTCGGCAAGCTATCGCTATACACCGCGTTGGCTGGCATCAAACCGCACCAATGTCTACCCATCACTTTGGACGTGGGGACTGATAACCAGGTAATATACCGACCGATGATAAAAAAAAATGCTGGACATTTTCACACAGCATCCATTATTTAGCCCCAAACTAAGCTGAGATTTTATTATGGGAACTACATGATGGATATACTACATAGAGATACTTTTTTTTTGTAAATACATACATATCATGCATAGAAAACACCCAGACCCGAGACAAATATTTGCAGATCATACAAACATCTGTCCCGCGGCGGGAATCGAATCTGCAACCTTCTGCGGACCTTTGCTCACTGCGCCACAGAGGTAGTCAAATAACTTAAACGGAGATGGACAGGCCATACAATGAGGTCAATGAAAAATAAATTGGCATACGATACAACTGTATGGAAATGAAAACGCAGTAGAGGCAGGATGATTTACCCAAGGAATGGCGAAGAATCATTTTATTTGACAGTTTAAATATTTTTAAATGTGTTCAAACATCAAAATCTTAGCTCAGTTACCGTGATCCAGATCGCTGAACATCATCAAATCAGCTATGACCTCATAAATTATGTATTGCCAGTTACGCTATGACGCTGACAGAGAAAATCTTAGAGGCACTATCATATCGCATCTTCTCATACCAGCCCTTGATTTCAGGATCTCTTAGAAGATCCGTTGTACATCGGCCTGAGGCAAAAGCGGGTGCGCGGCAAGGAATATGATGATTTCATCGATGAATTCATGGAGGCCTGCGTGCAGAGATACGGACAGAATACTTTGCTTCAGGTATGAATTCTGTGGCATGTACAGTTGCAGAAGTGACAGTGCGTAGAGTACTTATTCCCTCTTACTGTATTTTTCAGGGAATACAGACGGTTGTTTGTTCTATTCCTTAGCCGCTCTCATTATTTGTTATTATTGGTGTACAATCTATTTGCATTCGTAATCCAACATTAATTTACTGATAAATTATGTATGTCCCAGAAAATGTATACGATTCAGAAAGCGGGTTCTACACAAAATAGGTACGTTTTTCTTTGTTTTTTCGAAATGTAGCTATTTTCATGAAGAAAATAGTGATAAAAATATATTTTCAGATACTTTATACGCCTAAATATACAATAAATCAGTTGTTTGATTAAATAGATTAAAATCAGTTGTTTTCTTGTAGTGACCGAATATGAAGATTCATATCCTAACATAAAAGGGGTTTTAAACAATTTCAAATAATTTTCCAGACAATTTAATTATTAAAATTCTTATTTTTTTGCAAAAAGAACTTGTTCATTTCTGAGGGGCAAGAACCCTTTCGGATTAGTATAATAATCATAATAATAATAATCGATCTGTTCGAAAGTTTTTGCAAGAAGACCCTAACATAATTAACTCTAAAAATTATATTCACTTGACTTTGGCACATTTGAAGGCCATTGTGGTCATTGAAATTTCATTGAAAATCTTAAATTTCGGTATTTGTGGCACGCACCACAAATACCGAAATTTAAGATTTCATGGAATAGAAAACACAAAATTTTTCAGGCAACACATTAAAGTACTCGTACAGAACCCATAGGACCATATTTATGGAACCCATAGTTATGCTAAATACCACATATAATTAATAAAACAAAAAAACTTATTTACGACGTAGCAATACATATTCTGGAACATTCTGTATAAGATATGTTTGTATCACGAAATCAATCAAATTTAGAATACGGATTTGATAAGGTATTTCAATGGACGCATACGATCTTATCGACTTCGCTAAGTCTGCCTGATCGATTATTATGTCAATATATTTACCTAGTCTGATAGCGATTACCGCATAGATTAGTATAGACACAGATATTATAATACAAGTAGATAACCGTTGCAGAGATTACAAAAATTGGTGCACTGCGATTTTTTTTTCAATTCGGTTCGAAGAGGTTTTGAATTCGGTGACTGTATGTTTGTGCGTCGATCACTCAGTTATTACTTAGTCAAGTATATTTAAGTATGTCGATGATTATTTTGTCTTAGCGCTCGAAACACTAAATTTGATTTCAAAAACTATTGCATTCTAGTCAAAGTTCACAAAGAACCTACTTAGATAGACCTATTTTATTGACAGGGGCAGTGACCGGACTATTTTTGTGGCTTCAATATTAGTAACACTCATAATAACTGCAGTCGCCAAGGAATGTAATATTCGAGCCAGAAAACTTCTGCATTCTAAGTTCTTTAGTCCAGAACGATTCTCTAGTATAGATTTTTCACAGTTTTCAGTAGAAAATATGAAAGAGTTAGTTTTTGTTTTGTTAGAATACGAGTCTAGCTTAATCAGGCGATATAAAACACCTACAATCGACATGAGACTGACGCTAACGGACGAATGCAAAAAATACCACTGTAACACTAGCAAAAGCAAAACAATAACTGTCTCCTTCATACTCATAAGCTTGACCGCGCGTGAGATAGACGGACAGACTTTTCATGATGCGCATGCAGGGCGAGCTAGTCTCTAATAAATATTTTCAGATATTTATTTATTTATTTAAAATAAGGAACGCCAACAGCTTAGGTTTGTCTTAACGATAGGGTTATGTTCTGATAACCTAGGCCAATTATAGGCGAACACAGCATTGACAATTTATTATATGAGATCATTATGTATAAAATTTAAATACTTAACATATATCTATTATATAAAATATTATATCCAAACATTAAGGAAGAATATTTATATACAATTATATCAGATATAAATTATCTTTCCGCAGTTCGAAGACTTCGCCCTCCTGAACGCCGGCCGGCTCCTGAAGAAGTACCGCAACAAGTACTGCACGTTCAACGACGACATTCAGGGCACGGCCAGTGTCGCTGTCGCGGGCCTCATGGCCGCCGTGCGCGTCACCAAACGCAAGCTCGGAGAGAATATTTACCTGTTCCTGGGAGCCGGCTCCGTGAGTACCTGATGCTTACTTACTTGTCTATTAGAAGTAGCGGAGCTTCTTGTGAAAGAGTTTCGAAGGAGACGAGCTCTGTGGCGCAGTGGGCGAAGGCCCGCATGAGACACAGAAGGATGCGGGTTCGATTGCCGCCGCGGGACGAATGTTTGTATGATCTGCAAATATTTGTCTCGGGTCTGGGTGAAGAACAAATAGCCAGCTCTTTCACAAGGAGCTCTACTACTTCTAAAGATTAAGATTCTAGAAGTTTTGTATATTGATAAGTTTTGTAAAATTCAGTATCTTGTTTCCGTTACAATTTTTAATTTTTAGTTACAATGTTTACATATTATAAATAGAAAACACCCAGACCCGAGACAAATACTTGCATATCATATAAACATTTGTCGCGCTGCGGAATCAAACCAGCAGGCGAGCCTTCACCCACTGCGTCACAGAGGTCACTCCACAGAGGTCAGGCGTCACTCTTTAATTACTCCTAAAATGGAGGGCTCCTGCTTTTGTCACATATCAGTGTAGCTCGCTCAGCCCCTCACACAAGCGCTGATAGAACACTTCAATCACTCTTATAAAGGCACTTGCTCCTCATGTGAGATGTGCGTATCCGAATAGCTTGCTTCGCTATCCATAGAAACACTACCACAACCCTTCAAGCACCCTTAATTAAAGCTGGTTTGCTAAGGCACGGCTTCTTCCACATCAAGAATTTAAGCGGACCTTGACCCTAACATAACATAAATAGAGTAACTTTGATCAGATATTCAGCAACACAGACGATTATGATGTCTCGTTCTTCTGCTCTTGTCCCGATTTTTTTCGGGATCGGCTCCCCTAATATTCCATATCTTTTCTGAGTCGTCATTGGATCTAATGTGCTACTTTCTAGGTCTTAGGTACCACGCTTTTCGGTCATTCGTGTAGGAGTGTCTCAATCATTTCTTTCTATTCCACAGGCATCCAACGGCATTGCCAACCTAACAGTAGCTGCTATGGTGGCTGAAGGTTTATCCGAAAGGCAAGCCCGCGATCGTGTCTACATGTTTGACGTTGACGGATTACTGTCGACGAGACGTGCAGGCGGCGTCCCGGAACACGCGAAGGCCTTCGGAAAGGACATCGAGCCTGAGAAGGACTTTGAGAAGTGCGTCGCTAAGATTAAACCTAGCTGCCTTATTGGTGAGTTTGACTTGATCTATACCTTACCATAGATGTTATAAATACTAGACCTTACCTTAGTTTTGTGTGGAGATTGAGTTTGTATGGAAGGCGGCGGCGTCGTGGAATCCACGAAGGCCTTTTAAATGAATGACGCGAAACAACTAAAATAATAATATTAATAGTCATTTATGATAGTCTTATCTGGGTCAACACATTAGCATTGCCATTCTGCCATAACGTATGGCAATGCAGCCAGGATCAGTTGAGCTATCTATAGATCGTTGGTAACGGTCTTTGGATAGCTAGCTGTTACAACTGTTTCTTTTTCATATACCTACTTATAAATAGTTGTATGAATAAATGTATTTTATTACAACGAGCACAGAACAATACGAAAGCGGAAACTAGAGATGAACGAAGTAACAATTAATGCTGTGTTGTGTGAGGTCAAATATATAGTTTCTGTGACATGAAATGCCCATAGAACCTTAACAGGACTTATAGCAACGCGCCACTAAGAAAAACCACCGGCAACAAGGCTACTGATGTGTGTATGTGCGCATTAACATGTAGTTAAACGGTGAAGGTAAACATAATGATGGAACCGGCATGCCCTAAACTAGAACCAAATGTTCGAAGGCATGTACAATCAGGTAGTGTTTCAATGAGCGGCACTTAATACGTGGGCATTGCAAAGTGCTTAGAATTTCGCGTATAATGACATGGAATGAGTATAAAGATCTCAGAATGTTTTTCATGGCCATAGAGTAGACAGCCTCAAGAGACGCAATGTTTAATAATTTGCTAGGAAATAATTATGTCAACTATCGTGCGAGTCCCGCCACGCCTGCTGTGCTCTGATTGGTCGAAACTGTAGTTTCAACTAATCAGAGTACAGCATGCAACATACCGCAATAACAACGACAATGTCCGCGTTTGCCAACATCAGTCCTAAAAGACTGATGTGTTGACAGAAAAGTGTGGTTCAATATGACCCTCTCGGGGTTAACTACTCGATGTTCATGGCATCACAGACGTCAGTGTGCTTGTTTTTTTTTGTTATTGATTGTTGTGTTTTTTCAGGTTGTTCAACAGTTGGCGGCGCTTTCACGACCAACGTGCTGAAGCAGATGGCTCAGAATACAGAGCGGCCCGTCATTTTTGCCTTGTCCAACCCTACCAGTAAAGCTGAGTGCACGGCCCAGGCCGCTTACGATAATACTGAGGTAAATATTTACATAGTACACACGAATAATCCTTTCTTCTAATATTATAACTGCGAAAGTTATGGTGTTTAGATGCTTGTTGCTAATAATCTCCGTAAACCTTTTACCGTTTTGGATGAAATTTGAAACTTCAAATAGTTTGTGATCTATAAAAACGCATTGGCTATTTTTTATCCAGGTATAAGAAAGGAGGTGAGGTATCCCTCAGGAGGTGAAGAGGGCTGAAAACCTTTGTATGAAAAAATGGTATTCCTTGATCTTACATTCTTGAATCTTCACATAAATATTTTTTAATCCAAATGATAAACTACTAATATAATTATCTCCCCAAACTACTCCTCTGGAGGGTTGTAAAGGGTGTCCAAGTTTGTATGGGAACTTTTTAACGAGTGGTCCAATTTGTTTGAAACTCGGCATAAATATTATTCAGTACAAATGATAAAAGACAAATACATTATTTTTCTAAACTACCCCTCAAAGGGGTAGGATGGTATGTTAAGTTTGTTTAAGAAATGTTTAATGGGTGGTGCGATTTGCTGTAAACTTAGTTTGAATACTTAAATTACAAAAGAACTGAATATGTATCAGGGTATTCAAAAAAGCCATTAAGGGTGCAAGGCATGCAATTATTTTTGATGCACCTATCAATGATCTATCCTACGCGAGTAAAACCGCGGGCATCGGCTAGTTACATTATATAATGCCCAGCATAATTATTATTATATACAGGGTGTAATATAAGACCAATCACCACGCCGAAATCTACGCATACTGTTAGATAGAAAATGGTTTATTGCACAAGATAAAACAAGGTGAACTTATTGCTTACTTTTCTTCCGGCTAACCTTTGTTCATCATGCATTCATTTTTTTTTAATTTTGTTGTTTTATCGTAACAAGTAATATTGAGGGAATATAATTGCTTGAAAAATAAATCTTAATGATGTATAGAATATATGGCTTGCGGCTTGGTTATAGGTCTAATATTACCCGTTATATTCCTATGAATAATATAAAATATTTAATATCGACAGAACTGTACACACAAAGTTATAGTTATGTTCATTGCTTGTTTCCAGGGTCGTTGCATCTTCGCTTCAGGCTCGCCGTTCCCTCCTGTGGAATACAATGGCCAGCAGTTTCACACCGGCCAGGGGAATAACTCTTACATCTTCCCCGGCATTGCGCTTGGGGTGATCGCCACGGCCACTCACCATATACCCGAGGGCATGTTCCTCACTGCTGCCAGGGTGCGTATCTAGAGGCTACTACCCTCTACAATTAAGAAGCTTAGTATGATCGATTGGTCATCTTTGGATGACTTCAAAGCAGAGTCAATATAAATGTAAAAAAATATTTAATTAATATTGACATCATATCTATACTACTGTTCATTTTATATTATACTTTCATGTACAGTACAACGTCCCAATGAAATAACGCAAAATCTGAAAAGTTTAAGTTTGATCAGAATCGAGGGTAGAATCGTTGTAGTTACTTTATTGGGTAGATATATATTTTTAAATTAATACGATATTCATAACGCCGTTCCAAAGAGTTAAAAAAAATCTTGACAGTTCCGCGCGGCGCAATGAGCATACACGTCATTGATAAGGTTCCAAGAGTTATAAAGCTATCAGAACTTCTCACTACAACATACATAATTAGGAATATGTTTTACAATAATTAGCTAAAACAAATAACTTATCGATATATCAATTTATTATTAAAATAATCATTGTATCTGAGGCTTTGCGTTATTTCATAACAATCCTGTATAATTTTATATACAAGAAAAGCTATTTATGACAGAAAATTTGACAAAAACATGCGTTTTTCTTACGTTTATGTAAGCGCGCTAATTTGGCACCTGTCTGTATCTTAAGTGTGTGTAACTAATGTAACCAAATTTAAATTGACTGGTTTCAGACTCTGGCCAACTATGTGAGTGCGGAGGACTTGGCTATGGGCCGTATTTACCCTTCCCTGGCCGAGGTCAAAGAGGTGTCTGTGGCTATCGCTATCGAAGTCGCTAAGATGGCCTACGATGAAGGTAAGCCACGTTTCACAACCTTTTATTTAATACTAGCTCCTGTCCATGGCTTATCTAGCCACTGTAGGTTTGCATTACAATGTGCTCTAAAAAAAACAGCATTTAAGAAAAAAGTAGTTTTCAAGCAATTATTTTTCCTCAATGTTACTCGTTAAGATGAACAGTATGCGTAGATTTCGGCTTGGTGATTGGTCTTATATTACACCCTCTGTATACATATAATAATAATAATGCTGGAAATTATATGTGACTTTCGGGTGCTTATTTATTATATGATTGAGTAAAATAGCCTTGGCCAGCGTGGTACCCGGTAAAAGTAGCCTATGCGTTATACCAGGTAACGAACTATATCTGTTTTGAATTTCACTTAAATCAGTTCTGCCGTTATGGAGATATTGAGCGTGAAACATCAAAACTTTTGCATTTATAATATTAGTAACTTTTGAAACGATTATGGTTATGAACATAATTTTTACTTATAACGGTATATTTATCATGATTTTGATCATGGTACATGCAACTGTGCCGAAATATCGGGAAACATTCAAACTCACAAATCATGATCTTATCTAGTTTTTTTGTAAAATATAATATAAGTTACCTACTTATATTATATTTTACAAAAAACTGTTGTTTATTGTGCTGTTCCAGTCTTGCTTGTCAGTGAGAGTTTTTTTTTATGTGGCAAGCCTGTAGTCCTGACTGTAGTTTATCAATCTGGATCTTTTGCGCCATCTGTGTGAATTCGCAGCACTATAAACTTATAGATCTTAACGAAACCTTGCCTTTAACGTATTTTCTGTCATTCGAAGAGTTGAAACTTTGCATTTTAACGCATTTTCTGGCATTCGAAGAGTTGAAACTTGTATATCATGTCATGTTTCGACAACTAGGTTTTGATAGCAGCTGAACTGATTTTGGAGACGGATAATGAACAACAGAAACGTTGTAAACTGGCAGTATTTGGATTAAATTAAATCATAATTAATTTAAAAAAATAACTTCTGCCTATTTCCTACATTATGTTACAATAAATTTCCATCATGTTACATAAAATTTACATTATGTTACATGCAATTAAACCTTTCTCCTTTATCAGGTCTTAGTTCAGTGTACCCTACGCCAAAAGACTTTTGTGTCCATGTCAAACTCGCCCAATATGATTTCAACTATACATCGTTATTGCCCGATCGGTACCCATGGCCTGAATGCCCTTGCGATAAAGGCGATATATCGAGAAGCGACCGATGGCTACTACCATGTAACACCTAACATGTTACATGGAATGCATGTTATGTTACATGGAATGCATGTTATGTTACATGGAATTTACACTATGTTACATGGAATTTATTTTATGCTCGTGGAATTTACATTATGTTATATGGACGCATATTTTCAAGATTTTCAAGCCAGCCCGGTAACAAAAATGAACAAGTAATTTGTTAATTGTATGACTACTTGTAGTATGCTCATTTTCACTAGCTAATACTAATTTGTTGCTAATGATTTTTATTAATTTGTGGGACGCCACATGCTTAGATACCGTAGAACCATCTCATCTGTCGGGTACATTTGTTAGAGCCGGTGCAGCGGCTGATTCGGCCGAGGATCCAAGAGGCCCAAATATAGAAGTCTCGACAGAGCTTACTTATTTGAGCCTTTTGGGTTTGAGACTCTGGGTCCGTGGGGAACCGGGGCCCCTTGCGTTTTCAAAGTTCTTTCAGGGCGACTGGTCGAAGCGACGTGAGACCAGAGAGCTGGCTCTTATCTGGGTCAACGCATTAGCATTGCCATTCGGCGTGGCAATTCGGCCCGTATTTTATGAACGCTTCTGTCTGGTAGTGATCTGGATCAGTTGAGCTATCTATAAATCGTTTGCAACGGTCTTTAGATAGATCTGTTTCATCTGTATTTTTTGTATATACCTACTTGTGCATAGTTGTATGAATAAATGTATTTATTTGATGCATATCAAATTGTCAGGTCTGACAATTTCGCATCGTCTCGTAAATGCTCCACGTAATTAGGTGTATGTATATGAGAAGTAAACTTGGTATAATTCTTTATTAGTTTCCCATCTGTAGTTTGGACCTTAAAAAAGTAGGTTCATGTTATAGTGTATTGAAAGCACATTTTGTAGTTTAAATTAAAATGTACAACAATTTTATCATTTTATGTAATAGACATTTTAGCTGAATAATGATCTAACTAACATTGATCGTCATGGCTCGGCGTGCGAGTAGCCGGCTGAGACGTTAGAGGCAGCGGGTTCGGTTCCCGTTGCGGGTCAAATGAGTCATCGGATCATTGGATGTGGGGCCTTCCTACACTGCGTCGTGGTTGGCATTTAAGTAAATTTGTTCTCCAGCCTTAAAATAGTAAAAAATCAAATGATTATTTTCTCATAAGATAGTAAATAATGATTAAGTTCTTAATTTGTAAAGTCCTTATATAACGGTACCTACCAATATAGTAGCGATTCTCAGTTCTGCGAGTTATTACTAACTATATTTTATAAATTAAAAAACTTATATTTGTGCTTTATTCCAGGCCTTGCATCTGTATACCCGCAGCCGAGAGATCTCTCGAAGCATGTACAGAATCAAATGTACAGCTTCCACTACGAAAGCTCGATGCCTGTCGTGTGGGATTGGAAGCCAGAGGAGACGTTCAACGTCCGACCCATTCAGCCCGTGCCCAAGAACATCTAAGTACTTGTTATTATTTAATTCAATTTTATCATGCAGTCAATCATAAAATAGGACATTCGAACTGCCTCAAACCACCTGAACATACGGATCTGCGTACTGACATGCTATAGATATTTAGAAAAGGTGTTTTGGCTAAACAGTGTTTTGTTTCCTTCTGTTTAATTTGAAATGAAACTTATCGGAAAGAGACAAAGACAGTGTTAAGTTAATCAACTGTTTCAAAATCATTATAAGTAAGGCTCTGAGTGTAGCTGTAGATACGAGGATGTCTATTGAGATCATAGAATAGTAGGATTGTATTGGAATAGTCAGTAACCACCTGAATATAATCAAGCATCTGCGTACTGAGTTTGGATTTGAGTATGTCAATTGTGTGGGTTGAAGATCATAAAATAACCATACTATTGGAACCGTCTCTGACCACCTAAATATCCTCGCCGATCAGCGTACTGAGCATAGAACTGAGGATATTTGAGAACTGAAGTCGTTAGTCTGTTATTTTTGAATCATAAAAATATTCCGCCTTGAAAGCCCCAGAAAGCAAGCATTACTTGATCACGATAGAGAAGATAGCTCTTACAAATTAGCGATCTGTGTTTTGTAGGAAATGTAAAGTTGCCGTTTCCAGCCTCTTATATTTTAAAAAAGGCTATATAGTCCGATAAATGAATGACTACGAGCGCATACGAAACTTACCATAAAAATACTTGATTAACAAAAAAACTATGTATCTTTAGCCAAACATTGAGACTGGGATATTTTTCAATCTCTAGACACCTTTTTCAGAACTGAAAATACTTCTAATTAACACTATATAGCCCATTTTTCTGACGTTTCGTAACTAACTTAGTAGTTCTTTTATCGTTATAACAACTTGGACATCTTATTTATTAAATTGCTGTGATCTCATGGTTTTAAATGTGTAGCTAAATTGTTGTGCGCCGTATTTTATGATTGAGTGCATGACGTTTTCTAGCCGGTCACCTAGCATCTGGTTTCGCGTCTTAATTTTGAGAAAAGCAACACCTATAAAGATATGAGACCGGTCACACTGCGCGCTTGTATCCTCGCGACTGGCTTGTAGCGTAGCGTAAAGACCGAATGGTTTTTCGTGTTTTGTAGTTTTTTCCCTAAAAAGACGACGAGAAGGCGACTAGCGCCTCCCCTAGGGATTCGACTATGCGACCACCTTTCATCGTAACAAGCCTACAGTGCGGCCACTCAACCCCCTAGACGTCTAGCTGTCTAGACGGTAAAGTTGAAAACGTAATCTGAGCTCGTAAGAAGCGTAACGCCTAAAATTGAAGTGTTTAAGTTGTCCAACATATTGTTATAACAAAACAAAATATTTATCGTTCTGTATTATCACATTTAAAGTAGATATTACTCGTGTTTAAGACCCAATTGTTACCTTAACGGCCACAAACGTAACGCATTTATTGATGGTAGCCGTTTGTTGGCACGAAACGATACGATGCATGAAAAGGCAATTGGGTCTTTATAACTGTTCACACAGAATGTGGTTCGAATTCATTGTCAGTGTATGTGAATGTAGCAAGTAGACAAATAAATAGTAATGACATGACATGTCGTGTTCAATCAATGTGAATAATGACTGTGGTGGCCTTTGAAATATGATTTTTTATCGTCGGAAGGTGCACGATTTAAGAAATTTCTGTATTCTACACAGCACTTATGTTGCATTAAAAAACAATAATCTTGTTACTGGAAACTATGGTATTTATAATTAGTATTGTATTTTTATTTTTTTTATTGCATTATTATGAATAAGTTGAAGTATTTTCTCATATGGTTTTTGTATTATTTTTAAGATGAAATGAATTGTTTTGGCGGAATGAATCGTATCCTATCAATTTGTTGTGAATTTTTATTTATTGTTTGCTTACAGTACGTAAACCACGTACATATAATATTACTTAGGAGAATTATACGGGATGATAACATACAAATAACTCTAGTCACCGCAGCATTGAAGGTTATTTAAATAAAATACTAATACTTAGCGCAGTAAGGTATGTATTTATGCATTTTATATCATCCTACTCAATACTAATAATCGAAGAAATAATTACATTAAAAATATAAAGACATTCAGGTATTATCACATTTATCACAGACAGATATTATGTTGTGAATTGAAGAATTTTAAGCATTTTTTAAGAATTTTAACCAAAATTAGATACAATTAATTTGTAATATTTATTATTTTCGAATATCGATCACGATTGCAAATATCTGGTAAATTACATACCTACTTGTATTTATTTTTACCTAATCAAGTTTTTCAAACGTAAACATTTACCTTAACATTGTTTTTAATTTACTACATTTAAATATCTGCTCCATAATTTTGATATCTCTGTTAATATTTATAAAATTTATTTCAGACTTAATAGTATTAAAACTAATGGTGATTGACTGTTTTTTTTAAGTATTGTGTTTTGAGTTCAGTATTTTATTAATAGTGAGACAAATTCGCTGAGCGAAGAAAAATCGTGTTTTTATTTTAAGTAGTTTTTCAATTGTCATTAATTTATGTTTTAAATTAAGTATCGTTTAATACGATGTGATTATGTTGCTGTGACAATTGTAATTTATGTATGATAATGAAAATCTGGATAAAACTAACTGGTTGTACAATACCTATGATTTTTTCCATTAGGCTTGAATGAAAAAGTTATTTTTCTTTTAATTCTTCTGAATTATTGCAATAATGATCTTATTCCTTACCAGGGTGGCAGCTTTCGGAATAAACATTAGATGCTTTTATTAATCTTTTATGTTTGTTTGTATTAATGTACAATTAGTTAGTTTAATTGTTACAACAGAAATTAAAAGTAGATGTTAAACATGTTCAAATTTAAAATCTGGTTTTATTCAGAAATCCTATGCTTAGTTTAATAAAGAACGATTTATCAGAATTCGTTTGCTAACATCATAATGTATGTGGACTACCTCTGTCATTTATGACGTTTACAAAGATTAAGAATTAAGCCACAGATATAATCACACTATACTAGGACCACAGACAAGTTAAAACTGGTATGTGCTAGTTAGTACCTAAGCTATTTCTTTAGATAAGAATGGACACCGGCCTCGGTGTCTAGTCAAATACCTCGCGCTTAGTTTTCCTCTCACGCTAACGCAAAATTGTATAAGAGAAATTTGGCAGCAGTCACGTGACATCTCAAACTAATGTAATTTCCATACAAATCAATCATTCCGCAGGCGTTAACGACAGCAGCAAGTGGTTGTTGTCTAACGGACACGTGACATCTTAAGCTATTGTCAATTCCATACAATTTAATCTTTCCGCAGGCGATTGTGGTTGATGGTTGTCGAAAGGGCCGTAAAGTGGGTAACTTACGAAACTTGTTTTTTGCTAGGCCCTAGTTTCATTTCGGGATAGCATAACTTGCTACAGATGTCGCATCGTGTCCGAAGGGATCATCTCTAGCTAAAATTAAAGGATCAGCTCCACAAAAAAGTTGTTTCGAACTAAATGGTAAGAAATATCAGTGTTATGAAAAAGTAGAACCAAAAAAGTTTTCCTAGAAATTTAGGATATTATTACAAATAAACCTTGGTAGGTATACTTAGTCGTAATAATATAGCAGTGGTAAGTACCACCACTGCTCGTTTCGTTGACCGTTTAAAAGGTCCTTCCTCGTGGACGGTGCTCTCATGAGCACCATACTTTACCAATTCTCTTGCTGACCATACGTACTGAATTAGTAAAGTACGTGGTATAGTAATAATAGTATCCTTAAATGATACGAAAAACCAATGCCTGAAAACAAAAAAAAACAGGTACTTTGGTTTACAGTAAAATTGAACATCAAAATCTTTTATTCACTTAAGTAGGCTAGACTCAATTAAAATGATCCTTATGATTTCAATGGATATAAATAAATAGGTGGTAAATGAAAAGAAATTATTACACAAGAAATGTACAACAAACTTTGTATAAAAAGACTTTGTTCTTTGAAGTTACTTACATACATAAAAAATTGAATTATCTACTAAGCACAAATAAATAATGAAGTGTTTTTGGATTTTCACATTTTAAAAGGGTGAAACGGGGGGTGAAAGTTTGTATGGGAGTGTCGCTTTATTATAGATAGGAGCATAAAAATTGGAATTGTAGCTACTCATCACAAATAAGTAGGTAGGTGTTTACGTGTTTTAGGATTTTTGGATTTTCACATTTTAACGGGGAGGTATTAAAATAGTAGGTACGAGCGTGCATAACACAAATTTATGCTACCTCTCACACCAAATTCCATACATAACACATGACAACATTATTCAAACAATCAACATCACACTCAAATAATACAACACTATAAAATCTCACTCCACATGCAGGAGAGCGCGTGGACAGGAGCACAGGATACGCATCAGCAGTCATACAAAAACAAAAACAATAAAATAATAAAAAATAGAGTAATGCACAATGGGCGGTCTTATCGCTGAAAATGATTTCTTTCAGACAACTAGGATGGAGAGAACTATTTAAAAGGTACGACGATGGTTACTAGCTTCCTGTTCTTCCTTGACTGACTAACCTACCTATCTACTAACTTCTCTTTTTTATAACAACCTTTGTAAACCGCCACGGTGCTGTGATGTTTGGGGTTGCTACTCTTCCTCGGCTCATGGCACCGCAGTACAGATGTACTACTGTGTCATGGATATTATAATATACTGTGTCTATAACCTCTTATAGGCGCTTCCATAGTTTTCTACTCCGGGGGTTTTCACTACATGATGGGTTCATGTAGTGAACGTTGCGGTCAGACCTACTACTGTCTGAAACATAACTACGCGCACAGAATACACAAAGTTTCAACAAAAAGTGCTTGTTAATTAGAAAATCTTATATCAAAACTTATATCACAATATAAGTGATATAAAATAATATACAATAATTAATAATTAAAAAAATTAATTTGTCTAAAGCACGATATGATGTATTACCTTAACTTTCCAATAAGAATTGAACAACATTTCTGAACAATCCTTGAGAAATAGGTACTATTAATAACTAGTCATCGACAGTTTGATTAATTGATGTAGATATTTATACGAAAAATAACAATTCAGATTAAGGCCGTAAAATGAATTGCCTGGATTTTAGTTAAGTATGTAGGTAATAAGCCTCCTGCTCTTCCCTACCTACTATGAGTTGATTACGATGTAGGTAGGTAGGTACCTAGTATCTATCTGTGTAGGTTGGTTGTACAGTTGAACTGTGTCAAACTGGCACAAATATCCGGCGACGCCTCGCCAGCTGCTCCGATACTGGCCGGCTGCCATGCGGAGGCTTTTGCTATCCATCCGTCCGACTCTACTATAAGTAGGTACGTAGGTACATAGGTAGTTAATTGTGTTAGGGTATCTCAATATTACTTACCAGCCTATTCCGTATCTTATACCAAAAAGTCACAGATAGCATTGCCTAGCATTAATTATTATTGCGATCTTAACATACCTACCCATAACATATTATGATTCAAGCAAAAAATCGCAGGCATTTTAAATAGCTCGCCTTTTTATGTTGTACCGCCCGCCATTCTGAAGCGAACAGAAGTTTCAATAATGGTTTGGTGGCTAGGTAGGTATATTGTCAAAAAATATCGAAAAATACCTACGTTCTTACTACCTACCTACTCCATTACCCCACTGGTGGAGTAGATTTAGAAGGGATTATGAAAAAAACCAAACTACAAAACAAAACAAACACTACTGCGTTCCCCATGTTGGACATCTTCAAATACATAGGTACTCAGTGAGTTATAGGTACGTACTCATTTTGCACATGTCCTAGCTATATTAACAATCTACCTACTACTTATAAACGCGAAAGTTTATGAGGATGGATGTTTGTTACTCTTTCACGAAAAGACTACTGAACAGATTTTGATGAAACTTTACAGTAATATAGGTTATACATCAGAACAGCACATATGCTAATAGATTTGAAGAAACCAAAAGTAAACCTTCAAATAAGTAGGTATGAGAGAATTACGCGCAGCCATGTAGTAGGTACATGTATTTGAACCTTCACTACATTTCAAATCCGAGTTCCATTAGGTAAACTGTTTAATCTTTATGTTTACCACTAACGTTATAGGCCTTTGTTTACCTACGGCCTACGCTCTAGGGAAGGTCTTAGCCACTCGCTAGTCAGCGAATTATGCTTTCGCTTAGGTTATTCGGAATCCAAGAATTTAACTCTCGAGTTTTTAATCCCAGCTCTAGGCCCAACATTTGGCTTTAAATCCTAATAAAATAAATTGTACTTTCTTTGAGTATCGCATTATGTTGCCAAACCCTGTAAAATGTTCCTTGTGATATTTGACAGAAAACTTTATACGCAGGTAGAAAGGTAGGTAGTTAATATTGCATCCCGTCGCAAAAGATCCGGTTTGTATTCTCACAGTGGATGGAGGGAATATACGACTTGAGACAGGTGTATGTGAGAAGATGTATGATTGCTACATGCTCCTCGTGGCCAACGGAAATACTGAAATTGTGAAGTTTAAATTGTATTTCCGTAAAATAACGGTTACATAGCACCATAAGGAATCTGCTGGAATTTATGTTGTCGGTAACTTTCAAGTAAGATTAACATAAGGTGATTTCCTGGCTTAGATAAGCGTCCCAGAAAGTAGGTAGCAACATAAATTTCAAACGCAAATTCATTGAATTAAAATTTATAACATTATACCTATGCAAGACCGTGGAGCTTACGGCAACCATGCTTTCAAAAAAGTGAAAAAACACACCTTTTCTCATTTAATCTCTCAAAACTGATAACTTTAAAAAAACATATGAACTGGTTAGAATCTTTCCCGACATTTTAGTTAGTGCTTAACATTCCAAGTATTTTTGTGGTTTAAGAGTAGAGTCCAATTTTCGGTCAAAAAGCTTTTCATTGTTTTTTTTACATAGAATTTAAGTGTCTAAGTATGTAGAATGATAGGTAATCATAAACAGGTTATAGATAAAATGTTTATAAATAACATGTTACTATTTTCCATCCATTTATATACTTGCTCAACTTTAAACAATCCTACTTCCTATTTCCTATCCTTTCAACTGTGCAGTTTTAGATTGGGCTCATTATTTCTCCATACATATTAAGCTCGTTTATGGTTCAGAAATCTAAGTTATTACTAGGCACCCATAGTGAATGAATGAATGAAAATACTTTATTGTACTCCTTATGAAATCAACAATAACACGTAAAAAAATTAAGGAAGAATGGGGGGTCTTATAGCTTCAAAGTGGTCTCTCCAAGACAATTTTTGTATGAAGAGGATTTTAGTTATTTGGAAGTGGCCAGGGGTGTACTTTAATGTGTGTGTTCTTTAGTTTTATTGTATCCTATAGCGATTAGGTACTCACATTTGAGATGAAGTGGAGTAACATTAGAAATACTGTCGGGAAAATGTAAGGCACAACTCAAGGAACATTAATTTCAAACTCTATACCGGTAATACAAGTTGTTTGACGACGAGCTAACTGTTAATTACTCCCGCGAGACCGACCGTGATAAAATGCTTTGGATTATTCTCAGGTGCGAAAAAGCACCAGGAAAGTTATTCAGTGAAAAATTGCAAGAAGCCACGTACCTTATAGCTAGATACTATATTTCTTACCATGGTTTCTAAAGATTTTCACTGAGAAAAGTTATGTTTTTCAGGCGTATTATGTTGTTACTTACGTTTGCTGTGGGATTTATCATCCTTCGAAACAGATGAATTTCAATGAATAAAATAAATTATAATTACCTAAATTATTATTAGTTGATAATATTTATTTTTTTTAAACTCACTAAATGTACACTAATATTATAAAGAGGTAGTTTGTAAGTTCGGATGTAGGAGATAATCTCCGAAACTACACATCTGTTTTCAAAAAATATTTAGACAATATTTAGAATGGTGTTTCGGATGGACATAGGCTGTAGGTATATTTCCCCGTTAATATAAAAGAGCTATTCCTGGCGACCAATTTTGCAACATAAGTACACGAAAAAACGGTCGAGCGAATGCGTTTCTTAAAATGAAAATAATGTTAAGAATTTATATGCTTTTATATGTGAATATTATTTAAAAAAAAAAATATCCGTACCTATCGTTATTTTCAAAATATCTCTACAAAAAACTAGAGCACTCGACTTTTCGGTGGTCTATGTAGGCTTTTTCTTAAAAGTTAAAATGTTTGATTGTGAATGTTGGTAAATCTGGTTTTCTACCTAAGTAGTTGAACAATGACGACATTAAAGAGTCCTTATTTTGAACTCGTCTTACTCAAATACAACAAGCAAATGCTCCGGCAACCGTCTAATACGGCGGAATAAGATTGTGGTTGTTTTGGTTCCCACTTAGACCGGGTGGGGACTGCAGACATCCCTACCTGATCCAGGTATTCACCTACCAATAAACTTAAATGAGGTGTAAGAGAACAAAAACGCAATTTCACTCCACTTATTAAAAATTACCACGATAATCAAATGAAGTATAAGTGTATTTGTTTTATCTATACACATTTTAAATTTCATAAAAATAGATTTAGCCGTTCAACAGTTATCGTCGGGCACATATACTTACTTTAATAATTTAATTAAATTATTGAATAAATAAAAAAAAAAATTAAAAAAAAATTAAATTATTATACATTACATATTATTATTTTTGTTGTATATTTATATTCTGTGCGACACTTATTTTTCCATAATACGTAAAGGTTATCTGAAGATAATGCTTTTTAGCATTAGTTTCGCCTTTTTGCTATTATTGTGTGCAATAGAGAATGTTCTATATATACATATATATCTATCTAAGTAACTATTCAACAAAAAAACAATACATTATCCAATTTGATTCGGAGAACTTGATAATAAAATAGAATGTTAAATAGTTATGTTGTTTAATTAATTTAATTATTTTTTAAATACTTATTTTATTGACTTAACAAAATAGTCTGCGTCTACGTATACCTGCCTCTTAATTTTTATCCTCTTTCACCCCAAGCAAGGTATTGTGATCTGCTTGATAAAGTACTCTGCTCATAGTCTCCGTTCGGTTGAAACATCTTGTTGGTCTTAATGGAATGGAAATTTAGAAGCTTAGGCACAATACGAAACGAAACTATACCTCCATTATCTTAATTGATTCGTTGTTCTCATCGAAATAGGCTGAACCATTACGTGTACGTCGGAAGTTTAATATTTCATATACGCCGAGCGCGTTGAATGATGTGAACAGAGAATTTAGAACATCAAAATTATAGGCAAATGCTTTGAGAAGGTTTTCGTTACACTTTCATAGGGACTTAAAATTAATATAATACCACCCTATAATAAGCCTATAATAAGTTAACCACCCTATAATAAGTTTACGAGTTACTAAAAGTCTGAATTCGGGAGATCGTTACCTTAGAGTAGCGTACCCGTATGATTAAGGGTTGAAAAGAAACCCTATGGTGACACTTCATCGTCTGCCTGTCTGTCCACATTCTACATTTATTAAGTAATTGCTTGGTAAAAATAGAAAAATAAAAAGTACTTACTAAATACAAAGTACCTAACTACTCGTATCACTCACTAAATTTCTGACTGTAGGTACCTCATGTAAATTGACTCCGTCTAGAGAGAACTCTATTTATTCTTTAAATCGACGCATCATTTTAAGACTCGGTGGCAAGAAAACTTGTCATCAAACAAGACTTGTTAGTAACAATAAATAATAGACTGTTTATTCTCAGACAACAATGATCCTTAGAAAATAAAAAATCTGTTACATAACTAAACATGAAAAACTACACATGTATACATAACCTTTACCCAAAAGTGAAGTAGATACTTACTTGATGTTTTGTGCACTCAAGGAGACGACACTCACTGTTAAAAGACTCGATGTAGGCGACTCAAACCAAAAGGAATGATTCATCTCAGCAAACTATTGCACTACGATCAAGTCATGATGAGGTATAAGTAATTGTAATTTTCGTACAATCACAGCGTAGAAACGTAAAGCTACCTTCATAAAATTATAATGCTTCAGGTGTTAGTGCTAGCCGGGCCTAGCCCCAAACTCGAAGCTCACACAAACTAATTATTATCGCACTAATTCGCCACCTCACGCTATTCTACAACAACTGCAACAAACTTGTGTAATTCGTAACTTTAGTTTGGTTATAACACTAGAACAGCTGGATCACTTATACGACGTGTTGCTAATATTTTTTTTTCTCGAAACGCGAATTTCATAAAACTTTACCATCTCTCACGCACTGCAGCGTTCTCTATCGCATGCCTCTCGTAAGGTGGCGATAGCAAAATGATTTTATAAATACCTATTTTACAGATTAGAGGACAATTATCCTCCTAATGACTTATCAAATTGCAAGTAAAATTTAAAAACCTTTGACGTGTTTTTCTTCGTCTATTGCAGTGCCTTCTAGTGACGTTAAACTCATATGAGAACCATGCTTAAAGTCATTTCAATCGAATAGACCGTTTCGGAGATAAATGGTAACAGACAAACATATAAATAAACAATCTCTGTGGCAAATGCATATACAGACTGCTTACGTCTCGGGTAATAATTGATACTTTAGTGATTCACCACTAAAAGTTATTGATGATTTCTGCTACCTTGGGTCTACCGTGTCCAGAAATCTTCAATTGATTCAGCGATTAACATCCGTATTTGCAAGTCATCCACGATGTTTAGGAAGAGTATAGCACAATAAACACCTTTCCATAAAAACACCAAAATGATCGTTTATCACTTTTTCATTTTATCCATATATTTGTACGGTGTTGAAACCTGGACATCGTATGCCAAACAAGAGCGGAAATTAAATAACTTTCACATGCGCTGTCTTCAACGTATTTTAGACATTTAGTGGAAGGATCGAATGACAATTGAGAAGGTTCTCAGTATCGTAGAGCTGCCCAGTATTGGTGCTGCACTGAAGCAACGGCGTCTCCGTTGGCTGGGGCATGTTCAATGTATGAAGACATCTCGTTTGCCTCGGAGAACTCTTGGTGAAATCGCGGACGCTAAACGCCCAATTTTAGAATTTAAAGACACTGTAAAAATAGACAAGATATCTTTTAACATCGACCCGAGTAATTGGGGAAAAGCCTCAGACGCCCGTGATATGTGGAAGAAAGCCGCCTCTGATGGGGTTGTCGCTGGGTTTGCTCTACTATCCCATCATCAACGCGCTTGTCTTTCTCTTACTTCACCAGGAATCAATTTGTCTGTGAGATATGTGGTCGTAGCTTTCGCTCCCGTATCGGCCTAGTCATTTACGTAAGTGCCGCACCTCGTAAACGGAAGCTGCTTAAATCATCTTTTATGAATGTAAAAAGCCACTTCGGTATTTATTCTTTGTGTCTGTATTCTTTACAGACATGAAACCTACATACACCGTCTTTTGTAGGAACATTAGGTACTTAAACCAGCCGTATTCTCCACTGTGTCTTGGTTTAGGCCAATGCACTTGGCAAGGAATGGCTTAGTTTACATATTGCTGTTCCACTTAGGAAGTTACTAATTTAAGCAAGTAATTAACGTTTTTATTTCTCAATTTATTTGTAGAGGTCTTGCTATGCATTTGATACTAACTAAACTTGTACCTACTAGTTTTTACTGGAACACATTTCTCTTCTATTTATATTGACAAATGATTTTTACCTATGTTAATTATGAAATTTTGTGATACCTAAAAAGCATTTTAGTTCACAAAATATTATATCATAATATTGATTTGTGTAATGTTGGTTTAATAAAATTCTAATTTCTATTATTGCATTATCTCTATTGAATATCTGTATTGTCATGATTAATCTAAGTGACAAATTCATTATAATAATTTAAAAAAATCCTTGTGTCTTAACCTACTCAATCCCGTATGAAACGTATCACAATGACATTCCGACTGGACGTCAATACGCAGAATTAGAAAACAGCGCTGTTATGTAAAGCAGCTAGCCGAAACATTTTTGAGTGAAATATATAACTGAAACCGTATCTGACCCTCCCACTTCATCATTTTTATTTGTGGTCATTTTCAATTCTAGCCAAACTTGCCGTGGTATGCTTTTAAATTTTGGCACGAAACCCAATGACGCGGAATTTGGACAATGGAAACCAGCTGCTCCTGCGTGTGACATTTGAAAATTCAGTTTTTTGTGATTGCGGTTTCCTCGCAAACATATCCAATATCGTCCTCATATAATTGCGGCATGCAGTTTATAGAACAGCCTAGCCTAGCCTAGTTTAGACTTTGTCTTTTACGTAGTAAGGTTGTTTGTTGGTGTATCTGTCGAGCTGTGTGCCAGTGAAATGTGCAACTGTTCTGCTAAATGGTTGTCGCTGAGAGCTGCCAACAACACTGCAGGTAAGTACGCCCCTACGACATGATACCGGTGGTACATTTATCGTGTGACAATCCTACTAATGGTACACGAGACCATAAAACGGCTATTTCTTAGAACAACTTTTTTTTTTATTTCATAGCCATTTTTGATATCTTATATATATATAACGTTTTTGGAATATATATAAATGGAAAGATTGCCAGAATGTTACTTTTTTAACCTTTTAGGTGATTTATAACTAAGTACGTTACTTTTAGGTGACACAACTCAAAAAGTTTCTTTAGGTGATATTTTGAAATTTGTAGAATTACCTAATTTTGAAATGGAATGTAGTAGCGGTCTTTTATATACCAATTTAAAATGTTGGAAAAATATTTAAAAGAAAAAGTGGTTTAGAAAAAGTAATATCGTAAAATGCTACATAGAATGGAAAACATTACAAAATTTAAATTTAGTTAATACAACCAATATCTGTCTGTCTATCAACTTTTAGTACTTAAAAGGTTACTTTTAACTTTTGACAAGACCCGGCTGGCAACACTTTGCATAGTGCATTGAAGTTTTCATGGAGTTGGAGCTTTAAACTGATTATTACTAGGTAGTTGATAGTAACAGGGATATGTCTTTAGAACATATAGGAATATTTCGTCTTGGGCCTGAACCTACTTAGTACTACCTAGCAGTTACTTAGTACTTTAGTACTTAACATGTTTTCTAAAGTAGGGTTTATTACAAAATTACAATTTAATTAATTTGTACACAAAAACGATCATGGATAAAAAAATGGTCCATGCTAACTGGCGCGGTCACGACTACGGTGGTGGGTGGTGGCGGTGGCCAATACAGTACATTGAAGTTGATATAAAATCAATCATTATTATTTATTTAAGTTATTAAACTGCATGTTGGACCTATAGTAACCTAAACACTTGATTTGGTGTAGGAAGCTAAAGAAATACCTACGTACTGTGCAGTTACCTGACAATTGCATGTCGAACTTTATCATTAAAACTTCGACATCAAAATCCGTTCGTTAATTACAATAATCCAAAGTTTGCGTTTGTTACTCGTTGCCATAGCTTTATGGGAACATTACTATCCAATCAGCAACCCAGGCAGTTGTCACGAGAACCAAGGATATTACTCATTTTGACGATTTTGGTGAAATTAGATAGGTTTATATCGCTAGCTTTCTTCGAGAAAATAAGCCAGCTCATACAAACTTACGTGTGCCACAGGTAGAGTAGAATATTTTTTCAACGACGTAAGAAGCCCGTATCTTGAGTTTTTGGTGGTAAACAAGCATTGCAGGACTCACTTGCGGTAAGGTTACCGTAGGCTATGGATGCTGGCAGCACCAGATGCAAAATCGTTGCAGGGCCGTTGAAAATTTAAAAACCTCATTTATTTTGTACTAGCTTCTGCCCACGGTTTTGCCCGCGTGGTAGCCGGATAAAAAGTAGCCTATGTGTTATTCTGATGTATAAGCTATATTACTGTAAAGTTTCATCAAAGTACGTCCTGTAGTTTTTGCGTGAAAGAGTAACAAACATCCATCCTCACAAACTTTCGCGTTTATAATATTAGTAGGATTGTTATTTGTTTTCAAATAAAAATACGAAATAGATTCGCCAAAATGGCGTATCTGATTGTTATGCAATTTTGATGTGTCTTCAAGGATGGTTCTAAGATAGGTTTTGTTACGACAAGTCATTATCAGGCGCTGCAATTGGTGTTGAAATGTTGGTTCCAGTGGGTGCTACACCGACTTGGTCGTGGGTTTGAACCCGGTCGTGCACCAACGGAACGTGCTAACTACTCTGTTTTTGGTATATTTGTAGATCTATGTACTGATTAATTAATTAATCTGATAATGTCCATCATGAGGATTGAAGCTATGAGCGTGTTTTATTCCATTATTTCTTTCTTCTTTCTGAAAAAGAAAGAGTCTGTCTTTCTGAATTTTAAGAGCTTTGATGGAAATGTAATAAAAGATTTGTGTTAGCAACACAGATGTTTTACAAATGGAGTAGTCCGGTGCCCACATCGAAATCCATCCAAGCTCGCTTACTTAACGTCACCCAGACTTAAGAAAAAGTATCATCTATACCTACTTTACCTTGTTACGTTTTATTTTCTAAAGGTCCTAAGTGAGAACCTAATTCAGTACACCACTATGCTTGTAAGGCGACAATATTATTTGGCTCCGTCCAACCCTGATGCGTGTGGCTAGCGACTCATGAAAATGAAAATTAACATTGGTAAACTGACCAGAGGACACAATCACACCAATAATATATTTTCTACAAGAATTTTCAGTTATATTCTGTCAAATTGTAGTATGATTCGTGGATCCAAAAAGATTATCAAAAAGTATTGTAATATTGTAAAGCAAAGTGGCTGGTCAGATACACAGACTATACAAGATTCCACTGAAACATCGTGCTATTTTGCAGCAAGCATTTGCCAAGTATCAGTTAATTTATTTTAATTAATGATACGTTCGGTTTGCTTGCATCAAATATGCAATTTAGATGACACTAATTCAACGAGATGATATCTTGTATGATGTGTCTCATACAAGTCACATCATACAACCGCTACATCATGTAGTCAGTAGATACAATGTTTGCAGTATTTTGACTACAAAATAAACATCGAAAAAAGTCACCAATATTAAAAATAGCTTGTGGCTATAGGCAGGCAGTTCGCATAACTGAAAGCCGCTGGGAAAGAAGGGTTCTCGAGTAGCAACCACGAACCGGAAGACACAGTGAAGAAAGGTACCCCTACCCAATGTACCGATGGAGGTTGCATTTTAGGTGGATAGAGATGGCCCAAGATCGGTCGTTAGACAGTCGGTATTCTTTAGGGAAGGCCTTCCTCAAAGATTCAAATATCTAACCAATACCTACTACTACCTAACTACCCCAACGGCAAAGGATGGAAATGCTGAAGTTGAAATATTGAATCAAGCTACAATTGACTGAATGTTTGGATTTAAAATTGCATAGTATCGTATATACCGTATGAGATATATAAAAAGTATTTTGATCATAATCGAAACATCTAGATAAAATAAATAATGCTAGACATTTTTCACACAGCATCATCTAGCCTCAAAGTAAGCAGAGCTTGTGTTATGGGAACTAAATGACTGATATACTACATATATACATTTTTTTTGTAAATACATACATATCATACATAGAAAACACCCAGATTCCGAGACACATATTTGCAGATACAAACATTTGTCTCGAAGCGGGAATCGAACCCGCAACCTTCTGCGTCTAAGGTGGCTTCGCCCACTGCGCCACAGAGGTCATCATACCCAAAACTGTAAATTAAAAAAAATAGTACGAAGCCGCATACATTGATTAAAAGGACTTGAATAACTATTGAATATTCAAGGTCCAAATCTGGCAAGCCTTTTTACCACCACCACAGAAAAGAGGGGATTCTTTTAATACAGGTTTATTTAAACTTAACTAAAGAAATCCCAACCCATATGTTCCCTAACTTGTAATTTTGAATAAAATATTTTTATTTTTATTTTTGATTTTGAATGTGAAAAATGTACTTACCTATAAAATTGTGTACTATCTAGGTACGTGTTGTACGATTTTATCGCACTCGGTCACGGTGTGACCGTGGCTCATTTAAAAATATGAAACCTGGAAGTTGTCACGCGAAGGTAACGTAATGTGTACCTTGAACTGTACATTAAAATTAATCAGGGTGCTTTCTGTCCTATCTATGATTCATGGTAATTAGAAACCTTATTTAACATGAACAATACGATGTTATGTTACTTGAAACAAACATTTTTCGTTCTGATCCTTTTTTTTTGTGTTTAACAAAATGATTGAAAAAATAGCGACTGTTAAACTCATAATCCTTATTTTGTTTTCAGGAGGGTAAAAAGTGTATCTACGCGAGATCGGATATTACTAGTTTTTTACTAATAGTAGAGAAAAACTTTCGATACAAACGAGTACAAAAATGAATATAGTCGAGCCCACTGAGCCTGATTATAGATACCTACGTGCAAAGTCGTTAGATATATTCCAGACTCAATATTAGTTTTACGGATCGATGCCTACGTGTCCTATATTTTTCATAAATCGTGTATGTTCATAACCTATCGTATATCACGGATTTGGTGTTATGATAAAAATAATAATCCTTTTCGTTCGTTTCATGAATGTTTTATTCGAAGACGTAAATATATATTTTGGCTTTCGCTTTTCTGCCACTAGCAATAATAGAAACGGAAGAAAAGAAAAGACACACCCCTCTGCTCCTCTGGGGTTTAAAGATTAAAAAAATAATGAAGAGGATGGTAATTTTATGATAATTTCATCATTAAGTTGTGTATAAGCTTACATATTTGCTTTAGAAAAAAAACACCCAACAGTACTGACTCCATACTAGGATTCCCTGCAACGTAGGTATTAGGAACTACGAGTAACGTGGTACTCCTAGAACAAATATCTGCAGAACATGCAAACATTTGTCCCACAGCGGGAATCAAACCAGCAACTCTTACGTTGCGTTGAAAAATAAACAAAATACATATCTACGAGAAAAAATAAAGATGTTTAAACCCCAGAGGAGAACCAGTTGGTGACTCTGACAGTAAATAAGCATATTATGTTGTGACGTGCCTTTGACTGCTCCTTACTTGAAATCCCATCCTAAAGTAGACAGGAAGAGGAAGAGATTTTAGCAATAAGAGCGCCAATTGTTTTTTTAAGTTACATTGTTCTTACAAGAATAGTTTGTTAGTTTAATAGTTTGTTTTTCTTTTGTTAGTTGTTGATTTTTAGTTTTTTATGTACTAAGAGTTAATCTATCTATCTATCAAACGTCACGGTCCTGCGTACAGAGCATAGATCTGAGAATTTTCATTATGGGGAATACAGCTGTGACTATGTTAGTGTTTTTTTAATATACTAGCGTGGACAGAAGCAAGCATAGTATAAATTATTTGTCAAAAAACCTTACACTACCACTACACCAATTCATACTTTCACAAATCATAGAGGTTTTCTGAAAGAAAATTCTAAATAGTATTAAGTTCACCTGTGTACTAGTTCTATCCATCTACACTTTCAGAAGCAGAAACTTCAAAAACCTTAGAAGAACGTTTGGAAATATTCAGTGCTACGCGGTCGCTACGAGAGGTCGGTCGCCGTCGCTACGTCGTAGGCCCGCTACGCGACGTAGCTCACGGTTATCTCGCGTGAAGTAACTTTTGTCGGAACTCAGAACTGTACTATATTATTCAATTATTATAATAACTGTAATATATTTTCGAAATTATTGTGTTATAGTACTTTCAAATAATAGTGTCATAATTTGTAATGTTCAGTGAAACAGTGCTGGCTGAAGTGCACCCAGTAACCTACTTAAATGCCTCGTCATAAAGTGGAAGTAAGTAATGGGCCCTATGTTTAGTTTGATTAGTTGAAAACGGCGAAGGAATGGAACAAAAAACGATTTCTGTGTTTCCTAAAAAAAAATCTGGGTCTATTCAAGGTAAAAGTGAATAGACCTAAGTGAATCTAAGTGTTAATCTAAGTGAATAGAAGAGTTTAGACTTTTCTAGATCTTCCTGCTCTATCGTCAGCCTCATTCCTTACTATCAAATGAGATTCTAGTCAAATTAAGGTCTTAAAAAAAGTTTATTGAGGGATGTAGGAAAAACGAGTAAATGCGGTATCTACTGGCATAAGTATTTACTTAAACTGATGCTGTGCCGGTGGAGATCAAAAAGAAAGATTGTCAAGTGGTTGTCAAAGTTTGCGTGACTGCTCTGTTTGCCACCGCCACTGCCACCGCTTCAGTTTGACCGGGCCTTAAGTGCAGTTGGAGTTTTAGTTTTGCTACAAAATCACAAATAATATGCTGTTAATACCATCCCTGTATGTATATTTAGTAATGCTTCACGCCCCATTAGCATTAAACCTTCCTGGATTTATGACTAAAAAGCTTTACAATGTTTTGTATGGCATAATAAAATGCACATATTTACGTAAATTACTACCGGAAGAATCAATATAGAAAGGCCTTCCGTCCAATGGACCAATGGCATCGTAAAAGTTGTGGTAAGTCAGTATAGAGGTAGAGGTGGCTCAACATAAAATGCTTATGAAATTTTATTATTTGTATTATCCTTATAAAAAAGTATTTTAGTAAATTGTTATTTTGTATGCCAGTTAAACGACATAAAATGGTCGATCTAAATTATATAATGAGTCTGGCCTCTGCCTATATTTTGAATCAATAATAAATAAATAGACGACCTCTGACACTCAGAAGGCTGCGAGTTCGATTCCCGCTCAAATGTTTGTATGATTAGCAAATATTTGTCTCGGGTCAGGGTGTTTTCTATGTAGATATGTATGTATTTACAAAACACAAGCCTTGCTAACTTTGGGGCTAGATGATGCTATGTGGAAAATGTCCAGCATTATTATTATTATAAACGCTAACAGGTTCATGCATAGTCCTAACCCCACACTAGGTTTCCTGTGTCGTGGATATCAGGAACTTGTACCGTAGTACCACAACACCAGACCCGGAACAAATATCTGCAGTACATGCAAACATTTGAATCGCACCTGCACCTCTTGCGTCGCAGCCATCTACTTCGCCACACCATCGAGGTTGTTGAATAAATTTTTTTTTATATTAAGAGGCAAACAGACTAACGGCCCATCTTGTGGTAAGCGGTTACCGTAGCCATACCGCTTGCAATACCAGTATCAATCACGTTACCGTCCTGAGATATCAAGTTGAAAGATCAGGCACATGAGCCTGTAATTTCATCGGTAACCATACATTTCAAACTGGAACACAGCAATGAGTGTTCCGGCTACGGCCTGGCGACAGAAGCAGGCATGGTGGTCGAATTTTCCCGTACGAGCCCTTTCAAGAAGCTATGCTACTCTTGTAAAGGTAAGTAGGTAAGTATCTACTAACAAGTGGTATACCTGTATACCAAACAACACATCAAACTCCTATGTATTTCTTTTGATCTTAAAAGGTTGTTTGTTTATGACAAACAGATATTTAATGCGGTTCCGTATTTAATGCGGTTTTCGCAATCGATTTGTACTACGTCAAGATAGTTTATAGCTATAAGTCACTAGAGGGCGGGCATTGACGTAATAGAATACACGTCAAGGTTTTGTTTTCTTTTAAATTTCATAGTACAGAAGCCATAATTAAGAAGTTGAAATTTCATTGTATATTGAATTGTAAAGTTTAATGCTAGAGCGACATTTTTCTTCGAAAAACTGTGTCACTCCGTAACATATGTGGGTGAACCATGGGTGATATTAATGTTTAAATTTGTCTCGATTATAAATGTACAAAAAGAAAATATAAAAAAAAAAAAATTTTTTATAATGTATATATCTAATCTATAAATAAATAAGTAAATTAATAATGCTGGACATTTTTCACACAACATTATCTAGCCCCAAACTAAGAAAAGCTTGTATTATGGGAACTACATGACTGATATACTACTTATTATATATACTTTTTTTGTAAATACATACATATCTTACATAAAACAATACACCTAGACCCAAGACAAACATTAGCTAATCATACAAACATTTGTCCCGCAGCGGGAATCGAACCCGCAACCTTCTGCGTCTCAGACGGGCCTTCGTCCACTGCGCCATGATTCTGTAAAAAAATGCTTGTACTCGTGCCGTGCCTAGCTGTTACACTTATGGAGAAATATTCCAGTTCGAATGGAATAAGAAATGGTTCGAACATTTGGCACGGTCGCACACCAGCCCATAAATTTACGCGTTTGTGCATTCAGAGAGAATAAAATTGTTTTTATTCAGATTATTATAACTTCTGATCGGTAGACATTTTCATAGAGTTGTTTTAAAAGCGGTTGTATACAGGTTGTTATAAGACTGTTTATAGGTACAACTATACACTATGTGGTTATAAAAGTGCTTCATACCGATGGATGTTTAGTCTACATACACATTTCAGTTTTGATACATAGTTCAGTAATAGTAGAGCTCATATTGTAAAAACGGGAATTTTCACGTACCGCACTGACTAAGTTTCGACTCATTCCGCGAGTCTTCATCTGGGTGAGTGATCGCGACTCTGACTATCCCCTACTTGGTATTCTTAAGGATTTGCGTTCTCAAAATAGATCTGATGATGTCCATCAGGGGGTTAAAGAAGTGGGCGTGTTTTTTTTAACATTATTTTAACCACTTGATTTTGTGGCTATTATTTTATAACCAAACCTCGATATAATATTGTTTATTTTCAGTCCTCTCTCAGTTGCAATTTTGTCATTTCTGACCGTTGCAGCATTCCACATGCGCCCACGCTGCATATTAGCGAAATGCAGTAAACAGTTCTATTAATTTAAAGCTGTTACACCAATTTTACCCTAAAAAGAAGATAAGTATTTCCATTTCAAAGTTTATCAGGTACTTTCACTGTTTTTTAATTAAGAAAATTGGGCTAGGATTACGATCTTCCAGAATCTTCTTTTCAATATTGAAATACAAAGTTTTTCCAATACCTACTTCTTATAAATCTATTGACCTCGTATCATTCACTTTATTTTTTAATGTATTATTGTATATTACGTTAAAGCGCTTCTATTACGCCCTTTTCTATTTTTTGACATTTCCTGTTGGGCACTTTTGTGATATTTGAGATTTGACACTCTTAACATTTTTATCACTTTCTTGGAGCCGGAGCCTTTAATCCTTCGACGACCAAGAGAGAGTATTATTGTGAAGAAATATTACAATCGGACAGCATGCACTTAAAAAAATGCCAGTCTTTGCTGTCCTATCAAGGGAAAATAAAAGTCGTACGGTGCGCATCAAAGTCTCGAAAGCTAGTTTTTACTTAATTTAAAGGTTATTTTCGAATTTAATATTATCAATATTAGAATAACATGATAGTTACGTACTTCCTTTTCGTCAGCACTAAAGGCTCATATTCAAAGGGTCTGGTGAATGAGGCATTAAGACTTTGGATGCGCATTTAAAGCTGTTACATTCACGATTATTATATCATTCAGCTATCTCAGATGTGCTAATTTGCATCAAGTGTCTTTGTAAGTGGGATCTTGTATCTAAGTTTCAAAGCGTTAAATGAAAATTGCTCTTGTAAATAGCGGGACATGCTTTCTGCTAATGGCGCTTTCGATAAACCTCAGTCAGGGCTGCTAGTTGAAAAATCTGAAAGTCGGAATAATCCAACTGGGAAACTGATGCGAGAGATTAGTGGATGGAGGTGGATTATGATTGTGTTATCTATAATTTAACAACTTTCCAGTCAATGATGATATTGTATAATATTATCAGCTTTATAATTAATTATAATTTCATAAAAAAACATGCACACAAATGATCCAAATATAGCTCAAATGATCCAGATCGCTGATAAAACGCTGGCTGAATTGTCCCGCTGAATGACAATGGATTCATCTGTGTCTGAGAGCTGACTCTTATGAGTGCCAGATCTCGTGACGTGTTCTTGATGATGACGGTAATTTCTAACAATGACCTTCTCAAAACAATACAATTTACATTCGACTTATTTGGTAAGGATTTGACTTTCACATTTTTATGCAATTGCATAATAAGAAATTCTTGAAAATGTCCGACTAGCGTAATTTGGTCTTTTTAATTACCACGAGCCACATGCTCCAACGTACAACATTACTTACGTAATCGTTATACGATTAATATCTGGATGGAATATAAAACTAAGCAGCTGAACTTACAGCAAATCACGAAAAAGTTTGTATCTGAGTGGAGTTGTAAAACGGACAAACCAACCAAAAAACAGGCTTTCACATTTATAAATTAATAAAATATTGCTGAAAATATCCAACCGGTCAATTTTAGTCGGATTTGGATTTACCATGAAACGTCCGGCTACAGCCAAACTTACAGTAACTCGCGTTAAAGTTTGTATTGCAGTGGTTTTAAGTCGTAACACGAGCGTCAATAAGTGCTATACAGCTGCTGTTCAGTTTATAGTATCGCAATATCGCCCTTCGACTTACTAATGCTCGTTCACAGTAAATGCTCACTGTGACACAGTTTTATCACAAATCAAGTGAGACACGGCGACAATGTGAGTTGAAATTCATCGTGTAACATGACTGTACCTACGAGTGATGTAATGTAACGAATGTTCGATTTCCCACATTGTATGCGAATACGAATGCAAATATTGGCTTTTTAAATATAGCGCCAAAAGTATGCAATTACAAGTGCTATGAGAAATAACCTGGTAGCTATTCTATTGAATTTAAAAAAAAACGGGTAAATTAAAAGCGAATACTTTGACAACAAATGCTTTGGCGTCGTCTTTACAACAATGTAATAAAACCATACTAAAACAAAATAATTTGATTGATTGCATCGAAAAACAAAATAGGACAAATCTTTGAAAGTAGACAATTTAATAAGCGAAATGATTGCTTTGGATGACTTACCCATTTGTTTTGTAGTAAGATTGGATTTGTAATATTGATGAACTATCTAGAGGTATATCCGTATAATTTGAAATCACGAATACATTTAACTTCATTTATATGTGACAATTTGTACGGCAAGGTAAAAGATAAGGTAGTACCTAAGTACTATTTATCTCTCGATATTATACGATTGAAATACGTTTTTTTTGCAATCGATTAGTATTACTATAAGAATGGTTCATAGGTTTTATCGACACGCGTCACTAGGGGGCGCTGAGACAAAGGGAAACTAATAGGAGGATTAAAAATGGCACCTATTATTTGTTAGTTTGTAATGTACCGACGTACGCCGACCGCCGACGTACGTCTTGTTATACCGAGAGAAATGAAGTTTAAAAAAAAAATGAAAATTAGCGCTGTAACGCCTTGGCGGAGTAGCAATAAGCTGGGATAGGACCTTTTCGACCCATACCACTGCAGCATTGACTGTCCTTATTAGCACTGGTAAGTACCCACGTATAATTATTATTATGTGAATTAATTAATTACAAGCAGTAATAGATTACATACCTAACAAACTTCTATCGTTTTATCTTTTTATCTTTTGTTTTGTATACGTTTTTCTTCTAAATTTTATTGTAATTTACTATGTTTTTTATTTTTCTTGTTATTTGTACTTGTCTGTGCTGTATCCGTATGTGTTGAATGAAATTTCTATCGATCTTATCTACCTATGATATGGGGTAAATGAAAATAACAATGTCTTTGGTGTGTTGTAGGGCGAGTTATTGGAGGAATTTCACTTGTGGTTTTGTGTTTATTCGCCACTTATTCATACCGTTTTACGTTTCATGAAATCGTTTCTGACAGACAATAAACGCTTATTTATGGCTTCATACTTAATTATCACAATTAGCAGTAAAACGTCCGTTGCTGGGTTATTTAAAATATTTCCCATGTAATGACACTACACAAGCAAAGTGGGGGGGGGGGGGGGAGACGCTGATAAATCCTCATTTCAAATCGTATTCCCAAAAGTCATAACTCTGGAACTGTTGTTATTAGATTTGGGTAATTATATTCGTGAATTCACAAATAGCGCGTATGTGTAATTTTATTTAAATGACTCTCATTTCGTTACTAAAACGCTCAACGAGAGTTTCATTTTTGTTAAAAAAATAGTCGAGTAGGTACGAGTGGCCTCGCGCACTATGGGTTCAGTACTTTTTTCATTTTTCGTGTGATGCCGATAAATATTAACTATACGAACTAAAAAAATGATTCAGCTGTTACGGAGACATTTAGCAACAAACATCCAAACTTTCGCATTTGTTATATTCGTAGTAGGATTTAATATTTTTTTGTAAAGCTTAGTGATAGGGTCGCCTCGGCAGGTAGCGTACGGAGCTCTAAAATTCAGATGAGATTTCCAGATTAGTATAGAAAGATTGCAAAGTTACTGGCTTATATTTTTTTCATCTATTACTACCTAGTAATGCTTCGTACCTAGTAATTTCTCCCTGAATTAAAGAATCTACTTCTTAGCTTCTCTAGCAAACGTTTCTATGTATGTTTTTTTTTCCCATCGGACCTCTCGTGAACATTTCTCTAAAAGTCATTTTGAAGTAGGTATCCTTAACCGATTCTGATTTGATATCCCAATCCAGATAATAACTTGGATTGGGATATCAAATCAAAAAAGCTTCAAAGTAGCTAAGATTATGTCCACCTCTAATTTTCAACCTAGAAGTATAAAGCAAAGTTTTGAAAATTAGTTCGACGGATTTTCAATGATAACTTTAGGATATGAAGTAATTTCAAAACCCTATAAATATCGTCCTGGGTGATTTATTTTTAGAGGATTACAGTTCGGTGTAAATGTGGCAGAAGGTTGGGTCGTATTATTAGTTTTGAACACTGCACGGATGCCTTTACAACACTGTTGATTGTTCTTGATTAAATACTCTTGTTTTGAATCGTACTAGCAGTTTAACAATTCAGCGAAGCTTTGGACAACTAGTAGACGGGCTTGGAATCTTGCCTTTAATTACATTCGAATATGTGGAAATTAATTTGACAGGTTTAGCCAATGTAGAATATAATAGAATATTGATTTAATAATTTATATATGAGGTGGCACTGTTTGTCAAGCAAAATATCCATTTATTTAAAATGTTCAATAATAAGCGACATGCCTCGAAACTGTGCTGTCCACCGAATAAGACGGCAATGCTAAACAACAGCGTTTTTTGTATGGCACCGCGGATTTACAACAATCTACCAAATTACATTTTGGAAACATGCTCAATAATTGTATTTAAAACTAAACTAAAAATACTATTGTCTTATTACAGTATTAATGAATATTTATCAGATATATTTCAATGACATATTATGATTTAGAAACTGCTGTGACATTGTATTTAACTTGACATTATTATTATTATTATTTTGACTGTGTTTTTTCCCATTATGTTTAAATTATGTTTGTATTTGTATGTAAAATAGATTTAGTTGATACGATTGATGCTTAAAAAATATATGATACACTATGCAAACCTGTTTTGTGAGAGACTGCTGCCTGTCAAAGGTTTTAAATGTTTAGACTTCTATAATTTTTAAGCCAAAATTTAATTTAGTTTTCCTTGCAAAATAAATTAACGTAACTTTATCCTGGATTAAAGAAATGATGCTAAAATATGTGTTTTTTTTGGAACTAAGTGCGTACCTATGTACTTCTCACATTCATCGCCATTTCGAATCTAAAGACAGCACAAAAAGCCAACTTTCCATTGCAACCCATATGAAATTAAAAAAGCCAGCTATAGAGGGCACCTTGGGGGGCATTATTGTGTATTTGCTTTGTTCAAACAAATTGAAAACATAATTAAAATGGTGAAGGCTGGAAACAGACAACTGGAAAAGCTTCATGTTACACTGCTAATATAGGACAATTTATTACTAACAATTTGATGAAAACAAATTAGCACACCTTTTGTGTAGGCGGTATGTGTATTCTCAAACGTTACAGCCTGTCCACGCGCTCTCTATATTTTAACCCGCGAGACTAAACTTAGTGATTTTTTCCGTTATTTTGCGTTAGGGGCAAAAAGTTATTTGTAACCAATTATAAAACGGTTTTTTGCAAGCACTTTCTATGATTTCTTAGATGGTTCTTCAAAAGGTTTTATTGACGCATAACGCTGCAATAGACGACAGCGTAACCGATTGTCATACTTTTTGTATATGTAATCTTTTAGATTCTTTATTTACTTATTATTTTTCCAGCATTATCCTGCAATAACTGATGGATTACGGAGGGTTTAAAATAAACTCATTGCAAATACGCTGTAGGCAGCACGGAAAATACATTGTATGATAAGCCGTAGAGTCGAAACTCGGATAGAAGGTTCACAAATATTTCACTAAAACTGTCCATCCTTCACCACCATATAAATCATCATCATCGCCAGCCTACAGAACTCCACTACTGGACTTTGGTGGAGGACCCAAATATCGTTGTGACGAGATCTCGGGGTTCCTCTATCTACCAGGGGTTCTTCCTACACTTCGTCGTCCGGTTCGTGGACGCCTTTCGAGAATCCTTGTCTGTCCCAGTTGTCGGTGTGAAACAAAGTACACAAGTGTAGCCAGGTAATTGACAGGCAACGCCACGGCACTAGCTCCAAATTTCCCAAGTTACTTAATAAGTTCTAAAAGTTTTTACACAAAATTCACACGTTCTAGTTCCGTGCGGTCGGTGCCGCGATTTACTGGATTTACAAGTTGCAAAGCTAAAGGATATCTAGTTTTGAAAGTATGTGAACACATACCATGGGAGTTGTGTTGAGTCCCCTTTACAAACTTCGTTGAATAACCATGGAATTTGCTAAGAACTGCTGCCAACTGAGTATTACTTACAGGGTTTTTAGGAAGAGTTTTTGTCAAAGTGTAGGAAATAGTTATCTGGAAGAAATCGCTGATTGCAATAAGACTGCTAATTAAATATTAGTAAAAGTGCATAACATGTTAATTTAAGTCCTCAATAATGTAAATTATACTTAAAAACTGAGTTATTTTTTCGTAGAACGTACTCTACGAAAAAATAACTCTTTACTCAAGTATCGACACACGAATGCCCTTTTGTTGTTAAGGTATATATTTGAATACGCTTGTCTAATCTGTAGCCTAGTTTTATAAGTAGTTTGACATTAAATTTCATGAATATTCAGCTTTTAGTGCGATTTCTGATTGGGCGTATCTTCCGCTCGTATTTATGTGCTTGTGGTTTAATTACAAGCAAACACTTATACGCGTCTATTTCAGCAGTATCGTGCGAACTGTTTTGTGACAGTCTGTAGATTTCACATTTCTCCACTTGTATAAAATCTACATATCGCAATGGCCTGTGTTCACGAGCGTACAAAAGCGCGCAGTATCTACGAGTTTATTCGCACGGGAAACATTTCTAATCTGTAATTAATTGAAAAGCTAACTTTCTTTATTTATGTGTATAGTGTCGTTATTTTTAGTGTCACTTTGATTAAACTTGTCCCTGACTATTATTTAAAATAGAAAAACAAGGAATTAATTTTTACTCTAAGGATAATAAATAACTAGGTACATGTAGTTATTTATTAGGATTGTGGATTGTGGGAATGCAAAACTGAGTAAAAATGTTTCTCCGTTTGCCAAAATGCTTAAACTATTTGTTCCATCCGTAGAACCAAATTGTTGTACAAAAATGCGGAACATAACCGAGTTTTTATGCCTGTATCAGTATTAAATTCAATCCATTTAGCAAAGTGTCATCATTGACATGTGTGGCGCGGTGGAAGTGTACCTTGAAGGCAATTTAGAATCCATTAATAATATTCAGAAGCACGCAACCGCTGAACCGGGATCGATTTCAAACTCTTACGAAAGACAGTCTTTGCTGTTGTGCCACACTGATTTTTGTCTTGAAAATATTTCGTTATCATTATCGAGTTCATCTGGATGACGTCACTTCAATCAGACTGCTTGTGAGTAGACGTCATCGTTTCACGGTTTGTGGTCATCAAATATCGAAAATTTACATGTAATAAAAACCCTGTCCGCACCATTACAGGCGTATTCCTACTACAATAAGAAACTTATTTTAAATAATAAAAAAATAAATTTCATAGAAATCTAATGTTATTTAAAATTTTAATATTAATAAAATAAAATTTTAATAAAAACACGAATGTATTCCTTCGAACTTCGAATTTTTGGTTCTAGGGCATGCCGGTTTTCTTAAGATGTTTTCCTTTCGCCGTTGTGAGCACGTGTTAATGCGCATTTAATTTTTTCGAGTAGAAAAAACATTTGTGCACGACCGGGTTCGATCCCACGACCTCCGGATCGGAAATTACTAAGCCAATGCGGCTCAATACACTATTACACTTCATATTCCTTGATATCTTCCATTAGACTCTACAAACAATAACAGGCAACATTTGGCAACTTACGTATTCCTTTCGGATTTGATGGTGTCCTGACCCTATACTAGGATTCCCTGTATCATTGAAAACTGAAAATTATTTATTTTATTTTCACATTAAAGAAAAACACCATTTTACAATAAGAGGAGGTTAAAAGTAGGCTTAAGGTAGTTTTAGTAACAAGTTTAAGTGATAAGTCAAAGTCAAAGTCATTTATTCAATAAAATCACAAGGACCACTTTGAAACGTCGGTTTTTATCTAGTGCCTGTTCCTCCGCGACCAAGCCGGGAAAGAAAGGCAAGAAAACAAGGCTGGTTATTCTTTTTAATGATCCTTTTACAAAACAATAGGTTCGAGTTGGAGCATTTTCAATCCCAAGAGTTTTTGTCATCTAAATAATCAGATATTTTATAGTATGCCATATATGTGTTTTTATATCAAGCGATATAAAAACACATATAAGCCAAAATTTCATACATAGAGCTTTTTATAATTTGTTTTAAGTTTTCAAGTATGAGGTCTTAGCATTGTGATATCGGAACTGCGAGTACCTTGGTACCACAATGTTAAGACCCATAACAAATATGTTTAGAACATTTATCCCGCAGCGGGAATTGAATCGGGTTCATTCCGTTGTCCCCCAGTCCCGTATTCACCCGGTCCGTTCTCCCCCGCACCTCTTTCGTGCTGTGCTGTGTGACCTGGCTATTCGCCCGCTATGTGATCGTGGTCTTCTGATAGAACTATGTAGTTACCAAGAAAGTGGTTTAGAAGTTGAATTCTCCTTCAGTAGATAAAAGATAAAACAACAAACGCAAATAGCCCTGAAAATCACCTCTGAATATTTATAGTTATTTGCCATAAAACTTTATGTGGGTTTTGACTTTCAGCAGATTCTGATGTTTATCTAAAGAGATTCAGATAATCTCAGCTTGCTACCAATCTCTAACATTGTCTACAAAGTTTCGGCTAAAATGTATCATGTTTTATGTGTTGAAGCACGTCATAAATCCAAGGAGATAAGACCGGGTTTTCACCGAGCTTCGCAAAAGCTGAAGCAGCGTCGATGCCTGGGAGTATTTAGCACTGAAATCAAATACTATCTCATAATATATAGCAGGTAATAAATATTTGGAGTGCTTGGCTCGGAGTTTAAAACAAGATAAAATCCGAAACTTAAAAAACTATCTCCATTAAAAAACTAACGCCACCGAGATAGCACCTACCTATTGAATTATTTTCTTTGTTAGACAATGCCCCTTTATAGTAGCAATGGGTACATAAAATACTAAATCTATTTTATATGAGTAATAAAATAGAATTGAATTGAAAAAAAAAAATGTAAAATGTTGCCTAAATTATGAGACAAATACTTACATGTGAGTAAAATACTTGCCTGTCTCTAGCGCCACTCCATAATGTAAGTGTTATGATATATTTATTGAAAATTTACTGACGTAATCAAGTATACTATAAGTTCCTTAGGTATTATGAGTATGAGTTCTTAGAATTAGAAAGTTAAAGTGGAAATGCGCAGGCCATAAAGCTCGTAGGACCAACGCTCGCTGAGACGAAAGGTTCTTGAATGGCAACCACAAACCAGTATGAGAAGGACCCGTGATCTTAAAGGTTGCGGGAAGACTATGGATAAGTAGCTGAAGATCGTTCTTAATGGAACGATTAAGGAAGGCCTATGTCCTGCAATGTCCTAGGATGATGATTATAATTATAAGCTGGAAAGATCATCACATAGATACTGTTTTAACTATTCGATATTGTTAAGAAAGAAAGAAAGAAATCTTTATTTGAGCATTTAACAATTATTAAAGTAAGCTTAGTCTAGTTACTATTCATACGTATTGTGAACTTCAATACCAGGGGTATTAATTCCAATCTGTGATGGTCAGACGTACCAAGCCAAAAGCAGCATAGCAGCTTATCTTGCATCCAGATGGTTTAACTCCAATAAGTACAATTGACGTCTCGGCACAGTTCCCACACATGTTAGCAACTTCTGTTTGTTCTCAATTCGCACTGAACTGCGAAGCAAAACCGGGCCGCGTCCTCTTTCTTACGATAACGGAACCTGTGGAAGTTTTGCAAAAGATAATACGGAGTTGCATTCGTATGTTACTTAGGTACTCGTAGTTACAGTCAGCGACAAAACAGGGTTAACAGTTTCGATTTTTAAAACTAAAGTGTTTCTGGAAATCAATAACGAACACACTCTTGTCTGCAATCCTCAGTACGCAGATTTGTTGTTGTCTGGAAGAGACTGCATTTAAGCGATAAGACCGCCCGCTGTACTGTTAGTTATATTAATTTTTTGTTTATTTTGGTGTAAAGTATTTTTATTCATTAATTTGTGAGGATACCAAGAAGGGGTATTCAGAGACACGTCCAAACGTTATTTGTGCCACATGTCCGCATTTTGCATAGAAGTTTTCCACGTGACAAGTCGCTAGCCCATTGCCGCTGATTGGATCACTAGCCGAATTTTCACATGCTTTCGAATATTTGGTTCTAGGGCGCATACTGGTTTCCTCAAGATATTTTCCTTAACTGTTTTGAGCGCACATAAATTCAAAATGTCATTGGTGAACGACCGGGGTCGTGTCCACAACCTACGGATCAGAAGTCAGGTTACAGTCCACTAGGCCAACACGTAGACTCTAATTCAAAATAATAATAATAATGCTGGACATTTTCACACAGCGTCATCTAGCCCCAAAGTAAGTAGAGCTTGTGTTATGGGACCTAAATGGCTGATATACTACTTATATACATTCATAATGATTTAATGTATATAATGATGATTTGCAAATCATAGAAATATTTGTCCCTCAGCGGGAATCGAAGCCGCAACCTTCTGCCTTTGCCCACTGCGCTACAGAGATATTGGGCTACATTTGAAGATCCACCTTGGCCTTTAATTAGCAACCTAAAGTAACAAAAGAATTTAAAAACTCAGATTGTTAATCTACATTTGTCGCTGACTGTACCTATGATTCAGTGCTTGTGATTCGTAAGTGTACTTTTCAACTCGTTGACATTATTATATAGATTTATGTTTGGAACCAACTTTGAATGCAGTTATTAAAAACGTCTCAATGAGTGATTACTGCGAAATCGGAACATTTTGAACGAAATAACATTGTGATTATATTTTTTTTTAATTTAGAATCAATTCTCGTTATGTTTCACAAACAAATCTCGATTGAATATTGTATCAATCAACTGTCGATCCACTTTCAATCTCAGTTAAGACACCTGCTAGATGGCTACCTGCAACCGCCGCGCCGTCGAAATGACCGAAATAAAAAATAAAACAAAAGGATAAATGCGTGTCGAGCCATGCGCAGTGTAGAATTCTGTAGTTGCCCATAAACTTATATTTACTACCTGTTTTACATAATTAACAACTTCATCTAAGTAATTTTCAACGGAATTTGTACGAATTTACGATTGATTCGATTTGTATTTGTACGATTATACTTTTTACTTCTCCAAGTAAATTTTAAAAGTTGGTCGTCTACAGACAGACGCACGGACGGACGGGCATGGCGAAACTATAAGGGTTCCTTGTTGAGCACGGAACTCTAAAAATGGTTTAATTTATAATATCAACATTGGAATATCAATTATCCAAATAGAATTGAGATAAACCACTATCCAGAATTCAATAGCTTTTAGTTGGAAATAAGCAATCAAGTGAGAAAGGCAGCGGGTTGCGATTTGATTAAATTTTGCCTACAAATTCAACTAATTTTCATTTAAAGGGACGAGTAAAGTTTGAAGTGAAAATCATTGGACGCTATTTTGTTTAGATGTTAATTTAATGAACTTCGTTGTCAAAATAAAGTTCGAGAATACATTATAAATAGACATTAAGTACGTTGCTACTAACTAGAAATTACCCAGACCAGATCGAAGTTAATTATTACGACGTATTAACAGAACCCTAAAACAAGTATGGTCGGGGTTTATATTAGACCTGGGAACTGTAGTTTGCCGTATAAATATCAACGTGTTGATTTTCCGCGTCAAATAGATCGGTTTCAGTAAAAAAGTCAAATCTTTAGGGCCCTACTAAATATAGATACCTAATTATAAGTAATATGTATCTCGATGTTCTATATTTCAAAACTTAATACTAGTAATAATAAATAAACTATGTACAAGTAAACTATGTACAAATGTATAAAATGATAGTTGACTAAACTAATAGTAGCAGTTATAATTAATGATTGTGTATAATAGGATTGTAACCTACCATATTACTTATTATAAATACTTCCTGAACATTACTTTTTGTTTACAGTAAATCGATGTTTGCAAAAAATATTCCTACTAATATTATAAATGTCAAAGTTTGTAAAGATGTTTGTTGCTAATATTCTTCGTGACAGCTGGACTGATTTGGATGAAATGTAGAACAAGTATAGTTCGTGACAAAAAAATAACACATAGGCTACTTTTATCTGAGTGGCACGCGGGCAAAGCCATGGACAAAGGCTAGTTATTAAAACGTGTCAATTACCGGTTTTATATTGTTTTTTCTTTACTTGTCCGATTGTTTTTTCGTATTTTTTCAAACGTCTTCACCTTTCTTAGGCCTTCTACTTGAAAAATGGATTGAAAATATCTAGACTGAAAATCCAATAGACCAACTCACATCTTCACTCGTCGGTCACGTTTGAGCCTAGTTCCAAACACTACAATCCACTTAAGAAATAACGATACAAAACGCCCTTTATAACTTACCTACTAAAGCTTTCTTACTCCATTATCTAAAGGTAGGTAGGGGACCACGTTAATGATAATTCAACGCACGTATACACATTAAAAAAGTTTGAGATCATTTTGAAAACTTGACATATATATTGAGGTCATATATTATATTTTTGATTCTCAATTATGTATTTCTAAGCATATAATGAATTCCTTATATGTTTCAATGAATCAAAAAATATTATACCTATAAAAAATAAATAAATAATTCTTGACATTTTCACACAACATCATCTAGCCCCAAACTAAGCAGAGCTTGTATTATGGGAACTACATGACTGATATACCACTTATATAATTTATTTTTTTGTAAATACATACATGTTATACATAGAAAACACCCAGACCCGAGACGAATATTTGCAGATACAAACATTTATCCCGTGGCGGGAATTGAACCCGCAACCTTCTGCGTCTCAGGCGGGCCTTCGCCCACTGCGCCACAGACACAGAGGTCGTCATCCTTTCAACATGATCATTTCAATGAGTAATGTGCGTTGAAATAAGCATGAACAATGCCCCAGAGTATGTCAGACACGCGTGATAAAGACACACGTCTAGCACGTGTGGATACTTTTCAGCCAAAAGATTAACGTGGCATGTATCGTGTGCTAAGAACTTATATATAGTAACTAGCTTCTGTCCACGGCTTTGCCCGCGTGGTACCCGGATAGAAAATAGCCTATGTGTTATTCTGATGTATAAGCTATATTACTGTAAAGTTTCATTAAAATCCGTTCAGTAGTTTTTGCGTGAAAGAGTAACAAACATCCATCCTCACAAACTTTCGCGTTTATAATAGTAGAAGGATGTGCGTTGACATGTAACAAATGTGGGTCAATATTAAGAAACCTGACGGCAACCGCAGACTACTGAATGTATCAGACAAAGTGACTGCAATTAGGCTGCATATTCCAAACAATAAGTTTGCATTTCTAATGAAAACAGGTGACATCACAACATTGCGAAGTTTGTGGATCTTTGGAAGATCTTCAAAATGTGTATAGGAGTGTGTGTGGAATTCTAATGAAAGAAATACTATTTTTGATCGGTGTAAGAACATAGTATATCCTATGTCGCATGAAGCGCATTGTCTGTACAACCTAACTGATATATGTTTATTGCGTATTTAAGTTTTTTCCTTATTGTTTAAATAATACATCTGTTTTCTGGTAAGGTGATAAGGCGACAAAGCCTTTAATGAAAAAAAACTTTAGAGTTTGCATTGCGGGTGAGTTTTATATAATAAATCAAGTACCTACCTTCATTTCAATGTATCCACATGGCATAGTCAGTCTACGGCACAGATTTTCCACGTCGTAGAGTCTGGGCCTACGCATTTCAATACCAGAATTATAATGTGTACGCAGCTTAGCCCTAATGAGGAATCCATAAAAGCATAAGTGTTTACTTAGGACTGCTGCTTCTGAACTCTTTAGTACGATTCAACATAACAAGGGGTAAGATGCCAGGGGTCGGCCTTTGATAGCGAAACTTTATAAGTGTTTTTGACTTTGATGAGAGAAACACTCAAATTATTTATATTGCGCTGAAGAAGGATTCCGTACAACTTGGAAAGACATGGTTATTTGATTTTTGATGTGTAAGTTATGTGAAATCTCTAGATTTTATAATGCCATAAGATTTTATAATGATTTAAGAAAGCCCATAGCGAATGCGACGGGGATTGAACCCGCAATTTCGAACTTGGTACCCGGCCGCTGTAACTACTGAAATAGTTCTTGCTGCTGAGTGGTTACAACACCCGCGTACCGAGTATTCCTACCGAGGTTGATATTTTAAAAAAATATATAAATTTTGATAAATTTCGTACGTTGGGTTTGAAAAGGTTTCAACACTCTCTTTATTATGATTCTTTGTGTAGTTTAGAAAATACATAATTCTAAATAAAAAATATTCTTTTTGGTTTTATTATCAAAACAAAACTTCAATTTCCAAGAAAACGTAGATATAATTCCAAGAAAACTTTATGTTAGTAGATATAATTCCAAGATTTGACTTTGCAATTTTATAGAAATATTTATGTTGGAGCTGATTCTTTGAGATTCATAGAATAAATCATCTTGATATCGCCCGAGGGCGTCACGTCGCAATTAGATTTACCGATGGCCGCGGCACGTCTCATGTCTTGTTCGTCGTCACAAAGGCATTATATATCGATTTCTTAATAGAGACGTTTCGAAAAAGGACGAATCGTTGCTATAATTCAAAATTCAGACTAACAATAAACAGTACCTACACTATGTACGTAAAGGTTTCCAATAAGCAAGTTAAATTTTACTTGCTTCTGCCCACGGCTTTGCCCGCGTAGTATAAAAAGTAGCGTATGTGTTATCCTAATGTATATAAGCTTTATTACTGTGAAGTTTCATCAAAATACGTTCTGTAGATTTGCGTGAAAGAGTAACAAACATCCATCCTCACAAACTTTAACGTTTATAATAGTAGTAGGATTGCCAATTCAAAGCAGAATGAAGTGACGTGTGACTAGAGAGCTGGCTCTTATGTGGATCAAATCATTGACGTTGCCATTCAGCGTTGCAATGCACCCAGCATTTTGGGAACGCTTTCATCTGATAGTTATCTGGAACATTTGCCTTATATAAAGATTGTTTGAAACTGTATTTAGATAGCTTGCTGTTTCATCTGTATTTTTGTTTTTGGTGAAGGCACCGACTAAGTTTTGACTCATTCCGAGAGTCTTCATCAGGGTGAGTGATCGAGATGCTCTCACATGCACTTTATTATATACTTATTTGTAGATAGTTTTATGAATAAAAAATCAAAAGATATAGTTGAATACTATCTGGAAAACAGGTGTCAGAGCTTTTCAACACCGTTATCTTTCTACAAAATACTTAGTGCTGTAGCTTTATTGCGAAAGCAATGTTCCCTTCTCAATGTAGAAGAGAGCTAAGTTTTTACTTTAAAAAAAACATTTATATAAGTTATTCCTATTGGAACATAAAATGCCGTAAACTCCCAGTTTTCAATAATTTTCTTATAGATAAATGTAATTGAAAAATCAGCATAAAATCTTAAGGCAGCGAGTTCTTTGCGTTTCATTACTTATGTAAACGATAGAAAAAATCTGGAAAAATATTTTGATGAATGTTATTCTGAGTCCTATATGACCTATGCCCGTCACAAATGTAATCTAATCTTTGCCGCTATAGAAATAAACAACAATCTTCCAAACAGATAAACTTTCGCATAAATAATTTTAGTAGGATACGATAAAATTATGAATCCTCTCCATCATAGGGTTGTCTAGAAGAAATCGCTTTTAAGCGATACGATCGCCTATTGTACATTTAATTTAAATATGATTATTTATGTTTATTTGCGTATTTATTCAGATTACTAGATCTATACAAATTTACAATCTGATAATCTATACTTATATTATAAAGAGGTAAATAAGTTCATAAAATTGGATGTAATCTCCGAAACTTCTTATCAGATTTCAAAAAATATTTCACCAATATTTAGAATGAACCTTCAGGGTTAGGTTATTAATGTTTGTTTTGATTATTTCTTAAGATGTACTATAATTTAAAGTATATAAATTATCTTTATTCATTCGTGACATTGTGTTGAGATACAAAGAATATACCAAAAGCATAGGAGACTTAGGACTCATAGGACAATAAATAAATAAAAAATAATAATAATAATAATAATAATGCTGGACATTTTCACACAGCATCATCTAGCCCCAAACTAAGCAGAGCTTGTATTATGGGAACTACATGACTGATATACTACTTATTTTTTTTTTTTTTTTTTGTAAATACATACATAATATACATATACATACATAGAAAACACCCAGACCTGAGACAAATATTTGCAGATACAAACATTTGTCCCGTGGCGGGAACTGAACCCGCAACCTTCTACGTCTCAGGCGGACCTTCGCCCGCTGCGCCACAGAGGAAATAATAAAACAAATTGTAACATATTGTATTTACCCTGAGCCATATCAAACGCGCTCTGCAATATTCACTTTGGATGCAAAATGCTACAGGAGTGCATTTTGCAGGAGTCTTGAAATAGTATCAAAAGGTATAATGTGCATTGCTTTCGACAAATGCTGGTACTCAAGATCTCTGCGACGTTAAAGTGTTATTGCTATTATGATCCGTAGAAGATGCTTGGAGACATGTTCGTGAGTGGACATCATTCTATGTCGGCAGTAGACTCGTGTAGTATAAGTACCGGCAAGAAGTTGAAAGAACGGCTTTTTCTTAATCACCCTGCAGGCTTCGCACGGGCAAGGGATACCAAATTTTCTTCTGTTTCTCTTTCAGTCGGACAAGAGGGAGAGATAAAATTACTTTTTCAGTTCTCATGCTCTAAAACTGTGTCATTTTAGCTAAGCGTAGGCGGACCAAAGTGTGTAAATAATAAATAAATAGCATCTAGGGAATAAGGTATTAAAAAATTATCAACAGTCTAAAAAATAATGTGATCCTTCATAAATAATATACTAGGTATTTGTGTCGACCTCTGTGGCGCAGTGGGCGAAGGCTCGCCTGAGACGCAGAAGGTTGCGGGTTCGATTCCCGCCGCGGGACAAATGTTTGTCTCGAGTCTGGTTTTTTTTTATGTATAATATGTATATATTTACAAAAAAAATGTATATACGAGTATATAGTCATGTAGTTCCCATAATACAAGCTTAATTTGGAAATTAAAATGTCCTGCATTATTTATTTATTTTTAATTATTGTCTTCTTTACTGTAAAAAACCGTTGTCTTGGGTGCTCATGCAAAGCCTGTAGAAATGAATAAGGTAGAAACTCGTTTGCGCTTAGATTTTCAGCTCGCGCGAACAAGGCAGGTGTGCAAACTCCAGAGATTAACTCGCACGTACAAATTGGGATACTGGGAGCAATCTATTGAAGACCGTGAAAAAGTGGGTGTGCACTCGGATTCTTTTTTGAAATATGTTTGAAAATATTGCGGCTATACACTATTCCAGTATCATTCAGAGCAGTAAATACGAACGACAAACTGAACTAACCAAAACTGGAAGATGCATCTTTTGGGATGGGGTTTTTTATGAGAAAAGACGGTATAAAAATTAATTATGCCTGAACGCGAAATTCCGTTTGCAAAACTAGGATATCTAGGATATCCAAAAGTTTTTTTTTGATAGAAAATAATTCAAAGCGATAAGATTTTGAAACTATTTAGCAATGTAAAGATTTTGTTCATAAAGCAATTAATGAACATTGATTCCATTATTAGAAGAAAATCATTTTATTCGAAGCGGTTTAAATGAACAAACAGCGGAAGAACTTACTCATCCGAAACGGATTAATTGGTCTCAGCTGAACCCAATAACAGCGTACTACAATAGAAAAGCTCAAAAGACTGTACTACGTGTAGGCACTATGCCAACTGCACTAAGGCCCTCTGCTTCCATCCAAAATAAATTAATGCCCCTCGTATAATACCGCATAAAGCGAACATAAGCTGGTTTAGTTAGAATTGGTAAAGGGCAGGCCATTTCGGTTTCAGGACCGAAAACCACTGGGGAAGAAAAGTTTTCAGATGGCAACCATGAACTGTGCTACGCAGTGAATGAAGGCCTCCCACTCGATGGATAGAAGTCAATGGATGGTAGTCGTCCATCAGAGACCCTTTGAAGAGTGGCTTCGTTTATCATTCCCTTATTTTGTTAGGTCTCTTTCTTTGAAAAGTCAAGTTAAGTTTGTAGCAATTGTATATTAAGTAACTAACACGATTTACAAACCAATTACACTAGTTACTTAAAATTAAAAACATCATTTTAAATCTAATAAATTAAAATTATTTAAAAAAACATATTTTGATAAAATAAATCAATACAGAATAAATATAGCCATAAAATTAAATTGTTGAAAATTAATTGAAATAATAAATAAATAAATAAGATTTTCATAATATTGAAATGATTAATACTTATTAATATAACATTAAAAATAAACAAGCATCCAAAACAAAAACAAACACACTCACGACTGTAATCCCCATGGACATACTCAAATCCGTAATTAATACACAGATCCGTGAGGATATCATGGGTGAAGTCAGGAGTATATCTAAAGATTGTATTTGGCGCATGCCCTCGTTTTGCATAGTACAGAAAGATTGCAGATTGCAAGCTCGTCGCTGTTGTAACACTAAACGAGGCCTTCGTACTTTTGTTTGTAGAGCATGCTGGTTTCCTTACAATGTTATCCTTCGCCGTTCTAAGCACGTTTTAATGCTCACATATTTTTAATGGGGAAATCCATTGTTGCACGTCCGCGTTCAAACTACTTTAAAATCGTGGAATAAAAAAAATTAGAAAAAGTATTTAGTGCGACCTGGAAAAAAGGCTTCTGGAGGTCTAAACAAATACCTCACGTTTACTTTTCCTTTAAACCAACTCAAATTTGTCAAGGTAAACTTGGCATTTCCACAGCTAATGTCATTCCCGTACAATTCAATCTTTCCGAAGGCGTTAACGCTAACAGAAAGTGGTATATGGTCTACCCCTGTTATGCACAGAATGCCAAAAAAAACTAAAGTAAATAGACACACTATTATATGCTTATACTATTAGATAAAATAAATTATCTTTGTATGAACAACTCAGATCGTCATGTTGAACGTTATGACATGCAAACAAATAAAAAATGGTCTACTATGGCAGAATGGTCCATTTCACATTTAGTCCAATGTATCAGAATGGTCATGTTTTAGTTTCGTGCCGTTAGCGTTTGGTAAAAACCATACAAAAATTCCAACCTATTGTTTTGATATACAACAATTTTGTCTAGAACCCTAATCCATTTACTGACCATGCCTTCATAAACCCGATACAGTTTGAACCTTATTGAAGGAGTGCTTAAACTGAGAATTGATGTATGGAATTGTTTCTTGATGCGATTTTATCGAGAGGTTTTGTTCGTTTTTGTTAACTGAGCTGCCTCAGAGGAAGAGAAAGCTAGTTGTTAATAATAAGCTGTACGTGAACGAGCCCCAAATGCCAGCTCGCTTTGTTTTTTATTATGATGCAAATTACTTGCTCATTCAATAGAACGCACCTTTCAGCGAAACCATTTCATTTGAGTCCCATTTATCAAAGGGATTTCTCTGGATTGGAGCTGTGTGGAATATTGTATTTTTATGCATGGCCATGTTAACCTCGTTATTAAGAGTTATTTGTTTTATAAGGTTCTATGCTTGTTTTTGGAAGGCAAGCAAAAGAGTTACATATAAAAAAAAAAACTGTCACGCGCTCGATTATATTCCTCATGATAGACATTCTCAATCACCTGCTCTGATATTTGAGATACATGAAGGTCAGAGATACGTCCAAACATTCCATTTGCACATGGGAAAAATCCATTAATGCACAACCGGTTTCGATCCCACGACTTCTTGGTTTGAGGTCGGGGTCCCGCGCACTAGGCCAACACAGCATCAAAACTTTCAGTGGTAAATTGCCTTCAGTTGCCGCGCCACAGCTTTACATCATCATCATCATCATCAACAACGTATGTGGAAGACTTTTGCTGGACATAGGCCTCCTCCATAAACTTACATCTTTACAAAATCAAAGTCAAAGTCAAAATTCATTTATTTATTAAAATCACAAGGATCACTTTGAAACGTCAATTTTACCTACTACCTCTTCCTCAGCGACCAAGCAAGGAAAGCTTGTTACTATGCCTTAGGTGCCTGTTTTCTATTTATTTCGTAGCATCACTTGGTATACTACCTACAGTTTTGCCCGCGCTGTACCCGAATAAAAATTAGCCGATAAAATGTAGCTATATTTTATAAACGCATTCGCTCGACCGTTTCTTCGTCGACTTACGTTGCGAAATTAGTATCTACGAAAAGCCTTTTTATTTTAGCAGGATAATATATAGCTTATGTCCACTCTAAAAGTACATTCTAAATATGAAAGAGTTTTTGGAATAGGATGAGAAATTTCGGAGAGTACTCTCTACAGCCTATCCTACTAATATTATAAAGCTAGTACAAAAAAATAAATAAGCCTGAATGATATACAAAGCCCCCAAACTAAGCAGAGCTTGTATTATGGGTTAGAGCATGACTGTCTTATATACATTTTTTTGTAAATACAAAAAAAAAGTGCTTTCGTAGTTATCTGTATGGACGCCGACAACGTATCCGCATTGACGATACTTTTTCGTCTTGGTGTCAATTGAGTGCTGGTGTTCCTCAGGGCGTTTATCTCCTCTTCTCTTTGCAATTTTTATTAACTCCATCTCTAAGCAACTTTCTTCTTCCTATCATCTCTATGCGGATGATTTACAAATCTACACTCAAGCTCCTGTTGACTGTCTAGACGAGGCCATCATCAGCACCAACAATAACCTGCAAAATATATTAAAATGGAGCAAATCATATGGGCTGAAGGTGAACCCGTCAAAATCACAGGTGGTAGTCATATGCAGCTCGAGGATGACCCCTAAAATTGACCACAAGTTATTTTTGATGAAACTGTCATCAAAATCAGTGAGGTGGTCAAAAACTTAGGCATATTCATTGATAAGCACTTGTCATGGGGACTACAATTAGCAGTGGTAAGCCGAAAGACCTTTGCTGCAGCTGCCTCACTTAAGCGGCTGCGAAACTTTCTTCCGACTTCCACTAAAATTGCGCTCGCACAATCATTGTTGCTTCCCATACTCGACTACACCGATGCCAGCTATCCTGATTTAACCGAAGACCAACTTAACAAACATAGCGGCTCCAAAATGTCTCCATCAGATTCATATTTGGCTCGCGTAAATATGATCACGTTTCTGAATATCGCACTAGACTCAAGTGGTTACCTATCCGCCTTCGCCGGAACGCACACATCCTTTCTCTTCTCTACAGCATTATCTTTGTTCCCTCTACTCCATCTTATCTAAAAGAACGTTTTGAGTTCCTCCACATCTCAAACCCTCGATCTTTACGCTCCTCTGAAACACTCCAATTAAAAACTCCTGTACATTCCTCAGATTTTTACGGTGATTCTTTCACACTGCAGGCTACCAAGCTCTGGAATGCTCTCCCAGTCTCCATACGACAAGCTAAGTCTCTTCCTATTTTCAAAAGCTTGATAACGAAATATTATCTTTCATCGCTCTCTACGTCGTCTTAATATAATATATTATATATTTATATATATATCTATGTAGCTGTTTGGTGTATTTATATAGGTATAGGATATGTATGTAATTTATGTAGTTTTTTTTTGTTTTTATTTTTAACTTCTATCGGTCTCAATAATGTTGGTTGTACGCCGCCGTCCTTATTTGTTCTTCCAGTTTCTGTCCATCCAAAGGTTGCTTGGAAGAGATCGCTTTCAGCGATAAGGTTGCCCATTGTATCACTAGGTATTATTATAATTTCTTTTTCGTGTTTCTTTTGTATTTACTGGTGTACAATAAAGATACATTCTATTCTATTCTTTTCTATTCTACATTGTATACATAAAAAACACCAAGACCCGAGACAAATATTTGTAGATCATACAAAAGTTTGGCCAGCGGTGAGTTCGATTCCCAACGCGGGCCACTGCGCCACAGAGGTCGTTCTCTGTCATCGTCTAGTATAATATTAGTATAGATAGTATACGAGTAGAAAGATATAGGGGTAGGTACTTCATATGTGTGCCCCATGTATTCGACTGAAAATAACTCCATATATCGCAGTGCCACAGCTCGATAAACTCTGACTGAAAGCGGGTAGTTAATCTTCTTAATGAATTTTCATAGACATACTGACTACAATCCGCTGGCGATGGCAGCGATGCGAGGCTCGAGTGTCGTTGAACAATGGCCACGCATTTCAACGCTGCAAAGCGTATTTCGCTATGATGTAATCTCTAGAGTTTATGTAAAAAGTTTTTGTTTGGATGATTTTAAAGAGGTTTGAAACAAATTAGATCCTTGGTAATATAATGCTGAGTCTGTATGTCTGTTGGGTGTTATTTATTTATTGATCTATTTTCATTTATATCTCATAAATAGGTTATCTCTCTTGATACAAACCTTCCGTGTGAAATAATAATAATGCTGGACATTTTCAGCATCATCTAGCTCCAAAGTAAGCAGAGCTTGTGTTATGAGAACTACATGACTGATATACTATTTATATACATTTTTTTTGTAAAAACATATTTATTATACATAGAAAATACCCAGACCCGATACAAATATTTGCAGATAATACAAACATTTGTCCCACGGCGGGGATTGAACCCGCAATCTTCTGCGTCTCAGGCGGACCTTCGCCCACTGCGCCACAGAGGTCATGTCCTACCTAGTCTTAGACTTGCTATCAATACCAAACTGTCATCCGTTTTTTAAATAAATGATCACTCAAACCATATATTTATTATTATAAATCTATGACACAAACGGTGAAATTACAAACATTTGACACTTTTCACTCGTTACGTCTGAACACGCGAATGATGATGGTGTTGCAAGCGGTCTATAGGTTACGGTAACCGCTTACCATGAGCCATTTGCTTGTTAGCCACTAGTTGTTTAAAAAACTGTTATATTTGATGTTGCTACTACGTCAGGCTCCGATTAAATACGCGTTATACGTATTTGAATAAATCTTTACATGACATCCAAGTTACGAGGGCGATATATCGCGCAGTTAAATCCTTTGAAATTATCACTTGACGTGTTGACTCATGGCGAGCTACTGCAAAATGTTTTATAAAATCGTATTAGAAAAAACTTAGGCACATCACTACCTGACATTAAAGTATAGGACCTATCCTACTAATATTATAAACATGAAAGTTTGTGAGGATGGATGTTTGTTACTCTTTCACGCAAAAACTACTGAGCAGATTTTGATGAAACTTTACAGTAGCTTATACATCAGAATAACACATAGCCTACTTTTTATCCGGGTACAGCGCGAAGCCGTGGGCAGAAGCTAGTACAGAATAATATAATAGATCAATAACTCCATAGTTAGATATCACGGTATCTAGAAAAAGTGAAAATATTATATTTTTTTCCAGAGCATATTATGCTCTGTAATACTCTGGACAAGGCAAAAACAGACACTATTCAAACATTAAATTAATCAAAATAATCAACGTGGAAGTTATTCAAAAGTCTATGGAATTTGCTTTAATGTTTCTGAGTAGCATTCAAACTCTCAACAATACGGATGTTTATCACGAATTCAGTCGAGTTTTCAACTTTCATAATATTTATTGTGATGTTAATAGCTCTTCTATCTAAACTGTTTGCCAAATCGACCTAAGTGCTTTAGCTTGTCACTAGGATTTACTCCCAGAGTAGTAGGTACACAAATTTAAGATCAAGACTACTGCCAAACGTAATGTTTAGACGTGGATCTGACTACCATCTACCCCCCGCACTGAGTATGTATCTAAAGATGTCCATCATGGGAAATACAGTTGTGAGCGTGTTTGTTTTTGTATGTTTGCGGTAAGTTGGAAGTTGGATAAAAGTAGACAAAGATCTTTCGTAATGACACTGTTTATGGAGGCATGTATGTCCCGCAGTTGACTATGGCTCGAATTCATTGTCAATAGAGGCTCCCCTAGGGAACTGCTCAAGCGCTAAGTAAAAATTCAAGTGCGAAGTTAACCTTTATGCACCCAGCCACAAGGCAAATGCTGAATGATGGATTTTGGGGGACTGTTCAACCCCCGACTATGAATTCAGGCTTATATGAACGATGATAATGGTTTGACTGTTACATACAAATAATGTCCATTGGGATCATGGTGGATTCATGAGACCACCGTAACTACTCGTATGTATATGAACAGCTAAATCATATACAAACTGTTTGATGACCTTTGGGGCGCAGTGAGCAAAGGCTCGCCTGAGACACGGAAGATTGCGGGTTCGATTCCCGCCGCGGGAGAAATGTTTGTATGATCTGCAAATATTTGTCTCCGGACTGGGTGTTTTCTATGCATAAAATATATGTTAAAAATATATATATAAGTACTTTATCAGTATATAGTTCCCATAATACAAACTCTTAGTTGGGGGCTAGATGATGCTGTGAAAATGTCCAGCAATATTATTATTATTATATCCTACTTCCTACTACTATTATAAACGCGAAAGTTTGTGAGGATGGATGTTTGTTAATCTTTCACGCAAAAACTACTAATTTTGATGAAACTTTGTACTAATTTAGCTTGTACATCAGAATAACACATAGGCTACTTTTTATCCAGATACCACACGGGCGAAGCCGTGGACAGAAGCTAGTTATTATATATGAAAGGAAATTAAATAAAATGACAAACATGTATGCGCAACATAAATAAACAAATTTGGTTACCTACCCTATGATTCAATCCATATAATTATGCAAACTGTTGGTGATAAGCCCACTTGTTCCACATACATGCTAATGCAACATTTAATACAGCCCATTATTTCTTTACAATTAAATTGCTTTTATGCTTCTTATTTAATTATTTAAAGAATTATACCAGTATTTTTAAATTGGAGTTACATTTTCGCCGCTTCTCGCATACTTACATCTTGCATAATCACATTTTTATTCAAGACGTCGTAACTGTAATGCAGTCTGCATACTCTGCATTCTACATTCCAGGCCGAGGGCACACGTTGCAGTCCGACAATATCACATTAAGGTAGTACTAGCTTCTGCCCACGGCTTCGCACGCGTAGTACGCGAATAAAAAGTAGCCTATGTTTTATTTTGATGTATAAGCTATATTATTGTAAAGTTTCATCAAAACCCGTTCAGTAGTTTTTGCGTGAAAGAGTAACAAACATCCATCCTCACAAACTTTCACGTTTATAATACTAGCCTCTGCCTACGGCTATGCTTGTGGTACCTGGATAAAAAAGTAGCCTATTTGTTATTCTGATGTCTAAGCTATATTACTGTAAAGTTTCATAAAAATCCATTCGGTAGTTTTTGCGTGAAAGAGTAACATACATCCATCCTCACAAACTTTCGCGTTTATAATATTACTAGCTTCTGCCCACGACTTCGCTCGCGTGGTACCCGGATTGATTTTAAATTGACATCAAAATGTTTAATTCACGTTGTTGATATTTCAATATGATCCTTGAGAATTCAAATAATAACAACCTTTGACTTACCACGTTCCATAATAACCTCATCTATCTGTGCTGAGTTCATGCCGAGTTCACGCCGTGTTTGTGCCATGTTTTTTGTAACGAGTTCGTACTGTGGCCGATTGCAAAAAAATCGTTCACACACTTCACGAAGCACGTTCGCCGTGCTTCTGGCTTTTCTTTGCGATGCGATTTGAAAATGCAGTACTGCACCGTGTGTTGCCTCTAACTTCCCTCATTCATAGACGGGGTGTTTTCTTCTTAATTAAGTTCATCTAGTCCATTGTTTTAACGCCAGGCACTCATTTGCCCACATTTCTGCAGCTTTCTGCCAAATAGTAACATCTTCTGCCAATAGTTTTTGTTTTGACTTCACTTTGGGTTCTTGATTGCACTTCACTTCGCGAAAAGTTTAAAGAAATAAATATAATGACATTCCCTTGTCAATATATTTATGAAAATCTGATGTATGTTCACAAAAATATTAATTTGTTTAAGAAAAAAAGCGATAATCACAATGTTAATACTAGAAATAAAGATAAACTCGCTGTTGCCACTTGTAGACTCCATAAAGTTGGTAAATCGTTTAAAGGGCACGGTGTACGCTTTTATAACAAACTCCCAAGAGATATACAAAAATTATCAATTAACAAATTTAAAAACGTAATTAAACAAAAGCTTTATAAAAAGGCATACTATAAAATATCTGATTATTTAGATGACAAAAACTCTTGGGATTGAAAATGCTCCAACTCGAACCTATTGTTTTGTAAAAGGATCATTAAAAAGAATAACCAGCCTTGTTTTCTTGCCTTTCTTTCCTGTCTTGGTCGCGGAGGAACAGGCACCTAGATAAAAACCGACGTTTCAAAGTGGTCCTTGTGATTTTATTGAATAAATGAATTTTGACTTTGACTTTGACTTTGAAATGTTTTAGTTATTTTACCCCTAGTTTTCATACAGTATTGACGAAAACTAGAGAGGCTAGCGGTTACTTAACCTGTGGACGCTAGTAACACTAGAGGTATCACTCGCGACCTTAAGGCATAAAGAGTGAAAAATCTCATGTGCCCTTAATTTCACCGGCACCCGTATCCTTCTAATCAGAAAACAGCAATGCGAGCATTAATGCTTGTCAGCAGAAATAGGTGGTAGTACTTTCCCAGACGAGCTCTTTCAGAAGGAACCCTACTACTTCAACTGTATGTATCTTCTAGTTAGAGCCTTTTGGAAAAGATAGAAACTAGTTCGAGGCTAAGTAACTAGTTCAACAAAGTAATGATTCTCATGAACAAACTTGGATTATTAGGTCAGTCACAATTGGACCCACTTGCACCGACGACAAACAAAATAGAAAATAAAGAAACACGATCATGATTGTATCCCCCATGATGGTAATCCTCACATACATACACATATCTTTAAGGATACCAAGTCCCCTACTTGGTATCTTCATATCCTAACTATTTTTGTGAGTAGTTAGCATTCCACATGACAGCTTGCACGCCCATTGCCGCTTATTGAAACACTAACCAATGGTACATGCTTTTAAATATTTGGCTCTAGGGTATTCCGGTTTCCTCACGATGATTTTCTTTACGTTTGAGCCCGTGTTCATGCGCAGATAAGATAAAAAAAAGATTTTCGACTTCTGAAATCCATTGATTTTTCATTGATCCATTGTGTTTTCTATGTATAATATGTATGTATTTACAAAAAGTATATAAGTAGTATATCAGTTATGTAGTTCCCATAATACAAGTGCTTAGTTTGGGGCTAGATGATGCTGTGTGAAAAATGTCCAGCAATATTTATTTATTGATTCCGTCAAGTCAGCGTACCGGTCAATAAGGGGCCAACACGAGTATGTGAAAATAAATAAATGATACTTACTCTGTATATAATTAAAAAGTAAGTTCATGTGGCCATTGGAATGCTCCCAGTTTTTATGACACTGTATCACGTAAGCGGTCAGTTGTAATGCCAAACATCCAAATGTTGAGCGCGCTACTAAAATAGGCTAAAATAATTTCCAGGCACAAACTTTCCGTACCAAATGGAAGTAACTTCAGCTCTATTTTGCATGGGTTACAAACCTTTTACATTTAAAACGAAACAAAAATTATTTCATCCAAATTCATTTCACGGACGTTTTCATGTTCACAAATTGTGTAGCTAAAAAAAAGATTTCACATCTGTGTAATATTTTGAAAGCTCCGTTGGTTTTACGCTAGTTATGTGATTTAGTTTGACTCATTTTAAAAATTCTTCAAAAACCGGCCAAGTGGAGGTCAGAATAGTACGCTAGGATTCCGTAGTGTCAAACAATAATATGAATACAATTTTTTTGGTAAATAACAATATAAATATTAGACTCTATCCGGGAAGTACGAAGCAAATTATAAATTATTTTGTTCAACAAAGGCTAGTGTTACTAATTTGACAAAACGCATCGAAAGCGCTTACTTTTAGCACTTTTAGCGCCATCTTATTGGAAAATCTGAACTATTTTATTGCAGGGCTTATAAGGGATCATTATACATATTTGATTATGTAGGTAGACTTAGAATCATTAAGCATAGTTAATTGTATTAACTATGCGGATGCTTTAATAACACAAATACTATTAAAATGACAACTTTATATTAACGTTTTGGAAAACATAGCCTTGTGACAATTAGAGAGATGATCGGTATTGACTTATTGATAGAGTCCCGTTGGCACTATTTTGGGTTGGCAGAACTCTAGAAAAACCTAGGCAAAATATGCAAATATTTGTCCAGCAAAGGGAATAAAACCTTGTCTCAGGCTAGCTCGAAGCATCCTCGACGCGAGCTGAAATAACTGCTGATGAAAATTCCGATGAATGTCGGAAAGCGACAATACCATAACAGACATTGCATTTACACATTGCGCCGGTTTCTAGGTCACAGGCTTTCTGTGTCAACAATAGGAACCCTGCAGATTAAGAATGCAAGCAGCCGAATGAGGTGGGCATCGTGTTCGTCCTAGTTATATGCGGCTAGAGAAATTGTATTTTCAAGCAGAAAATCGATGTCGAAGCTAGAATAGTGGCTTGGAAAACATTTATAGTTGGAAATCAACATGGCATGCATGTTACAACGTGTTAGTTAGTAGTTGTTATGTAGAAAACATAAACTATTTGAACTTTTGAAATATTATTATTACACTTTTGAAACTATCATGGTTATGAACATAATTATAAGCATATTTAAAACTTATCAAAAATGCGATGATTGTTTATTTCGGATTACAATGATACTTGATTGGAGATGGTTTTGTGAGTTTGAATGTTTCCCGATATTTCGGCACAGTTGCATGTACCATGATCACGAAATGAACTTCCCACTTCTCATAAATTTCTTTCTTTTTATCTCACAAGTCGTGGTAAATATCCAGGGTTTAGTTCAAAAAAATGTTATCATTACATTACACATCCTCCACATCGAAAGATAGTGTACCTCCCACTAGGCCAACACGGATCTCAACAGTTGTTACCAACGTAATCTAAATCCTAAATTACAGCTCTGAGATTTATAGTGATCCTATTTATTTGGCCGGGTTACCAATATACGCCTGTGGGCACTAGACATCTCGATTGAAATTACAATAAACATGATTTACCGCAGCTCAACCGCTCGGGGTTCTGAGTTTAGGCGGATCATGCTTCAGTCGAATGTTTACTTTACAATTTGATTAAATTTCTTCTTGTTGACTTGTGACTTTCGGATTTTATAAAGTTTACACGGAACTCACGTTAGAGCTGATAATTCAACGATATTAATACAGCAACGAAACCGCACAATGAAGATTGTAGAGTTATCTGTGTAATTTGTTTTATATGTTAATTCTCCATATTACGTCTTAATATACAGTATGAATTTCAGTAAGGTAATAACACCGCCCAATTCTTTCACATAGTTCTCTCCAGGCTAAGGTAGTCTGGAAAAATTGCTTTCAGCTATAAGTCCGCCGGTGCATTGCTTTTGTTTTTTTTGTTATTTTAATTGTCTTCGTAAGTTGTACCTACTGTAAAATGGTAATATGCACAAGTTTATCTATTTTTCCATTTACGTATAGGAAATTAATGAATGTTATGGCTCGAATCTAATTAAATAAAATGCATTTGCAATGACATTGTGTGATATGAATAAGAGGTTTTATAAATTTATAAGAAATATAATATAATTACGCTCAAAAGAAAGGGTATACAAAACGTAAAAAACTAACTCCGTTCGGTGAAAATCAGTACATGATTATAATTTAATTATAATTATAATAATCATCCTACTAATATTATAAACGTGAAAGTTTGTGAAGATGGATGTTTGTTACTCTTTCACGCCAAAACTACGGAACGGATTTTGGTAAAACTTTACAGTGATATAGCTTATACATCAGAATAACATATAGGCTATTTTTATCCGGGTACCACGCGGGCGATGCCGTGGGCAGAAGCTGGTTATTTATAATAGTACTAATATTATAACCGCTTAGACACAAGATAGTCCTAAAATACCTACGTGTCAAAATACTTTGACGAGGCGAGTAGCCAGTTGGATATTCTGAAGATATTTGTTGCAGGTTGTGTGTTATAGTACCACATAGTTCCTGATAGCTACGATACAGGGAAGCCTAGTGTGGGATCTGGACTATTTTTATGCATGTATGTGTCAGTTGGGTGTTTATTATTATCAATTCGTGGTGAAAAAGTTTACAAAACATTCCAAAAATAAAATAATCAATGTGGCATGCCTAATTTCGAAACCAAAAGACATAAAATAAATAAAAGAAACAAATAAAGTAGTTTTGCAACTTGGTAAGCTGACATCGGACGGAGCAATAAATGAAATAGCTACAGGAGTGTTATAAGAAGCCGTGGTTGAAGTTTACTATTGCGCGAACTTAGCACTAGATGGTATCCAGAGCCGTTACCAAAGATGCCGTAACATGGGGGTTACTCCTGGAAGTCGAAAACCATTTTCTTTTTAAGTCCAAAAAGAAAATGGTCTTTTGCTGGCAAGTTGATCGTCACTGCCACCACGCCAATTTGCGCGAGTCTTGAGACGCCAGGGGTTCGCCTAACTAAATAATTGTTTACATTCTTTATAGATATTGTTCCGGGTCCAGATCCCGTAATTAATTACCCAGGAATTCATCCGTTATTGAACAACTTCGACCACCTTGTACACGGGCCCATATTTGTGACGTTTCAACATACTCCGTTTTTATTTTGCCCGCTTGACAACATACCTATCTACCTTGGTCATGCAGTACGTTGAAAAGTCACAAAATGTGGCCCCGTCTTAATACCATTGAACCGGTCCTAGGTACGACTCTGATGGACGCCCCTCACAGTTAAAGTTTGGATAAGTTATGAGCTGGAGAAGACGTGAGAAATACTTTGTAAAATAATTGTAAACCTTATGGTGAGATTTGGATTATAGTTGCGCTATTATTGTATATTGCTGAAGTGATTTGTAAGCCTCAAGCAAACTTCTCTACACCATTGGAGCTACCGACAGCCCAATCTGCAAAGGCTATGTGCTCTCACACGATGGATGAACGAGGGAATACAGTTGAATATGTAGGTAGGCTGATTGAGTAAGCTGCACACGGTTGTTCATAAAAACTAAGTAGGTATACCTACCTACCTACTTAGTTTTTAAGAGTTTGGGTATAGAAGTTATGTAGGCGTCTGCTTGACACAGCGGGTGTCGGGCCTCGACACCGCTTATTTGTACTCTGTTTGTTTATGAATTCCCGTGTTTTAGTATTTTTCTTTGATGTGTTTCATATCTATCTATTTCTGTTCATTTTCTCTAAAGAATATAGAAGTGTATTTGTTATTTCTTCCGTAAACAAAACAACCTGTCTTTGTGCTCATGTTATGCCAAGTTTATAATGAAAATATAGGTATATCCATAAAGTTGACATTTAATTTAACGGCACATACTTACAACAGATACAAATTCATTATTTACTCTGATAGAGTAATATCTCTTTTGTAATTGATGCCAAATTTCAGTAGAAAATATAAGTGAATAGAAAGTTATTTGTACTAAAACAAAAATTACAAAAAACAACACGCTCACAACTGTAATCTCCATGATGCAGGATCCTCAGATCCATAGTCAGTACGCCGATAAAGATGCCAACTAGGGAGTAGTCAGAGACATGTCCAAACATTATGTTTGGCAGATGTTCGCATTTTTAATAGTAAAAGCCTTTTTCGATTCCGCGTGACAGGTTATACTCGTAAATCCATTGCCTACTACCATCCCTAGAATAATCTACAAGGAACAAGATTACTCAACCGAAGACCTAATATTTTATATAAGGTACGTTGAGACCTTGATCCTCTATCAATTCGCACCGAAACCAGTGACTTTTACATTTGCCGATCCAACCTACATTAAGGCATCCATTATGAATATACCACGTACTTTCACTATTCTCATGAGGAAGGATCTCTTAACGTTTAACGAAATGTCAGCAGGAGAAAGTAAAGTTACGTGAAATAGTCCTAGTCCTAGTTATACTCTAAAATAATACCCAAAATGACAATTTCAATTAAGATTAATTACATTTCATATTCGCTCCATCTAATTAGCACGTAAATTATTCGGTTCTTTCTTTATATCACGTGGTCAGGTAATGCTTGTCTAATCTCATATCGCATGAATTATTAGTTAGTCACGGCATTAACTTAAGGCTCACTGTCCTGGGGGAAATGCGGAATAGGGTTATACTCCTGGTAGCTTATTATGCCGGAGGTAGACTGGAGTTTACGAGTATACTATCAAAGGTTTCAGCCCCTCTAAGAATAACATTTTCATTTCTAGGTAAACGAATCCAAGAATTATGGTTTGCATGGTCGATATTACAGTCAGCCCACTAATTCAGAAAACTCGATTTGGCTTACCGAATGCGACTGATGAATTGTGTAGGTATATTTTATTGAATGAATGAGTCAACTTATTCGATTGGCACCCGAATATCTATAATAATTGAATGACCAAGCAGAGTTTGTTGCCTGATTCTTCTATGCTAGGTCGTTCGCAAGGGATCGTTGTAAATTCACTTTTAGAATTTTAAATTCAGGTACCAAGTTTATGTTCCTATATGATCCTTGCGATTTCAATGAATAAAAACCTATTAATTTGAGTTTATTTATTAAAACTGTTTTTTTTTCAAACAGCTTATTATACATAGAAACACCCAGACCCGAGACAAATATTTGTAGATCTTACAAACATTTGTCCCGCCGCGAGAATCAAATCCGCAACCTTCTGCGTCTAAGGTGGGCCTTCGCCCACTGCGCCACTGAGGTCGCCTTGACGTTTACTTTGGGTCTACTTTGGGCGCAGGAAATAAATGACTGAGGAGACACTAAATATGACTGATAGATAGTACAGGCAGTACATTTTTATTTTTTTGGATTATTTGACGTTCATTTTGGGTGCAGAAAAGCAAAAGAGTCTGAATATGTCGTATGTATAAAATATGAACATTTTCCTGGTGAGATAATATAAGACAAATGCCGATCCAAAATGTCCAATTACTGCAGAAAAATAACCTTTTTAGGCAGATTATAAAATCTGCTGAATATAAAACTACACACTATGCATGAGTCAGTCTGTGCGTTACAATATAAATTCAATCTTATTAACTGCCACCAAAACCAGCTAATTAATAACATGGCTTCGCAAATTGTACTCTATTTCAATAGTAGTAGGGTGTCGTGTAGTGGAATAATCAAAGCGAGTGTCAACCGCGTGATATTTTAGTGTCCTACCTATTGACAGTTAGTGAATGACAGGCATTGTGTATCATCGGAATAAAACTGTATCGATAAGTAAATTTTTGGAAAATGTTTAAACCCAACCAACGTGTATTTCATCGTCTATAGCAGCTTTCGAACCCGTTCAATCAGTGACTTCAAATACAAGTCGATAACAAAAAAATATCAATCGGATAAGCTGCTTCGGAGATAAATGGTAACGGACAAAGAAACGAACAACCTCTTACGTCAAACGCATATACGGTCTCCTGTCGTCGCGGGTAAAAGGAGCTTTAACTTAAGCCTCTTTAAAATACCTACATGATTTATCAAAGTCAATAAAAAAAGAAGGTCTTATTTTAGTATTTGGCTTTGCTCAGATAAAAGTTTTCAGTTTCAGCGGAAACTGTCCTATCAATGTTCTTTTCTCGTACATTTTATAACACGAGTTCTATTCAGAAATCCTATCAACTTGTGAATAATTAAATGGAGTATTTATGCGATGCTTGGCAGAGAATCTGCTAAAGATCTCTAAAGATTTGATGTTCAGTTTAATTCAGCAAAATAAGTGGGTCATTTTGATTCTCTCACAGTAGTTCCAATAATGGCGTAAGAATCAAAACTGGTATTAACAAAAATGAAAATTCGCAGTAGTACCAAACACAATTGCTCTTAAGGTACTATCGCGAATGATCCAACCTTACCATGACTTTTACTTGTCTTATTCAAATACTTGTTTAAACTGTGAAGTTTATTTGAGCACCTCGGTGGTGTAGCGGGTGAGTAGCCGACTGAGACGCAAAAGTTGCGGATTCGATTCCTGCGAGACCAATGTTTGCATGTTCTGCAGATATTTTTTGTCTGGTTGTTGTGGTACCAAGGTACTCATAGTTTCTGATACCCACGACACATGAAATCTTAGTTTGAAATTGGGACTATAGGTACCGACGACCGCTGTAGCGCATCGAGCGAAGGCCCACCTGAGACGCAGAAGGTTGCGGGTTCGATTCGCGCCGCGGGACAAATGTTGTATAATCTGCTAATCTCCGGTCTGGCTGTTTTCTATATATAATATGTATGTATTTACAAAAAAAAAGTATAACATAAGTAGTATATCAGTCATGTTGATCCCATAATACAAGCCCTGCTTAGTTTGGGGCTAGGTGATGCTGAAAAATGTCCAGCATTATTTATTTATGTTTTTATATACATATATTGTGACTCGGTGTTTATTTATTTACAATAAATCCAGTCGCCAATAAAAATAACATCGCCTGCGATAATATCGGTACCATCCAAACGAAATGAACGAACAAACAGACTGAATTGAGTTTATCTGATTATAATTATCGGAGCACAGAATAACAATAATTTTCGATGTATAATTTGATTAGTCTCTCTCTCGAGGATGAGATAAATTAATGTTTATGGATTCCGTTATTTTGTCGTTGCTTGTTTCAAACCTAATTAACCCTTGTTTTGTTTGTTATTTATCTTAATTACGATGAAATCTTTGATTAAATAAGGTTCTCTTTACTTTAAAATATGTTCCAATTTGATCTCTGTTTTAAAAATATATATATATACTTGTGTAGAAGTGAACAAGTAAGTAGCTAAATAATTATTTGTTTAATGTTGTTGAATTTGTAATTAAACACTTCAGAAAAAAAAACTGTGTTAATTACATCAACTGTTTCAAAATCTTTATTAGGTCTGACTTCAGTTTGGCTTTTTAAACTAATAACTAAATGATCGCTTTTTTGTATATATGTTACGTGATAACTACGCCAATTTTGAACCGATTTTAATGATTTTTTTTAATGGAAATTCGAGAGTGTTCCCTTATAAATTTAATAAAAAAATCCAATTCGAAAGGGTTAAAAAAATGGGTGATGAAATTACATATTGGACTTTTTATCAACAGCTGCTCGTTATTTGAAGTCGGTTTTTTGACATTTAATGTCTTACAGTTAGGTTTGAACAGCAGAGCAGCGTGATAGAGAAATGAGATGAAATGAATTCAATGACTAGGTAACCATTAAGTATCTGTGGTCAGTTAGGCTATGTTATATTGATCTGACAAAAATCGTTGTCAGATCGCTATAAAAATGTAATGAACTGATTGTATGCATGCTCAGACTGCCGTTTGTAGTCATATTGCAATTTTTATAGGGATTTTCTTATGGTTTACTTGTACGACCTAAAAAAAGTACTGAGGAAGTTAAATAGTTTATATGAAAAGCTTTACAAACTCTTATTCATGGCACTAGGCTATTTCTCGGTCATACCTCCTGGGATATAGTGGCCACATATAAATTTGCATAGGTGCCTCCTATTTCATTATATTTTTCCTGTTTATGCAAACCAGAGCCTATTGAAGCAATGATATATGGAGGCCATAACAATAACACTTCTGAACTATATTAATACGTTTAGGAAGCAATCTATGTGTGCAACCATCCATTTCAATGTTAGGACGCCCTTAGATTGACCACGAATATTCTAAAATATTTTCTTGAAAATATTTTAGAATACCGAAATAACTTCATAGTTTATTTCATAAGTAGGTATCTGAACCTGAGGGAACTTTCAGTTCGGTTTTATTGGAGAACGGTCACGTAACCTTTTGCCTCCACCCTGCCTTGCACTACCATAGTTTTCATGGAGTCTTCATCATGATCATCATCCACAGCCCGACTTCACCCACTGCTGGGTATAGGCCTCTCAGTTTGTGCCATCCACCACGACCCTGCGCCAGTCTAAACCATCCACGGCCCGCGACGTTGACTATGTCGTCTGCCCATCTCGCTGCCGGACGTCCAACGTTTCTATATCCACTTCTCAGCCACCATTCAGTCGTTGCCCTGCTCTGGAGTCTTAATGGGGTCTTCTGCATGGAGTCTTAATCGCGTGTAACATAATTAAAACTACGCCAGTCTATATTAGAATTGCCTGGGCGATGCTTTGACTACAACATTTATGTAGGTGATTTCTGATACGGTACATAAAGAACTGTGATCACACCAACATTCCGACGGTGCTAGAATGCAATAGTGTCACAGTCACACGCCATCCAATTAGAAATGTAAACGTAGGATATCGGTATTTGATTAAAGGAGGATGTGCTGTGAATCAAATAGCCAAACAGTATTATTTAAGCTCGCCTTTGTATAATACCTACATGTAAGTTATATCTTTATACTGAGTGTGTTCAATAAAGAAATAGAAACAATAAAGAATATACGTTTTTCTGGAGTATAACAGTTACGAAAAAAGGACTTTGATATCTAACACCACAAGTACAAGAAAACCAACTGAAGAGACGTTATTTTTTGGGTACCGAAAGGGTGCCAACGAGACCTATTACCTCCGCCTACGTACTTTTGTATGCTACAGTACAAGATTTGTGTTTTTTTTACTTGACTACGGAATGTTATGTTTTATTTGTCAGTGGGCAAAGGCTCGCCTGAGACGCAGAAGGTTGCGGGTTCGATTCCCACCGCGGGACAAATGTTTGTATGATCTGTAAATATTTGTCTCGGGCCTGGGTGTTTTCTATGAATATTATGTATATATTTACAAGAAAAAAGTATATAAGTAGTATATCGATCATGTAGTTCCCATACTCCAAGCTATGCTTAGTTTGGGGCTAGTTGATGCTATGTGAAAAATGATCAGGATTATTATTATTATTATTCATAGTATCATATTTTTGATGCTAGATTATTGACACTTGTGTTGAAACCAATGCAAAAAGAAAAAAAATCGTTTGAACCGCTTTTTATCATGTTAGGTTCCATTTTGTTTTGCAGTTGCCGTCGAACTAACAATTTTAAGCGGTTAAGAGCAATTTCAACAATAGCATTCACACCGCGTACTCTGTACGTACTAGAGTTCACTTTTATTATTGTGGGCTTGTTCATACAAAATGTGCCTTTTCCTGCTAGTTTTTATTAAATCTACGTTATTGTCGATTCTGTTGCAACATTTTAATAAACTTTTGTCGAGACTGAAAAAAGTGATTTCGTACTAAAATACCTACCTCTTTCTATTTACTGAATCATGATCCAGATATTTTTCGTTTTTTAGAAGGTTGCCGGTTCGGTTCCCTCCGCGGGACGAATGTTTGTATGACCTACAAAAAATTGTCTTTTATTATTATTATTATTCCTCTTATTTAGTTTTTATCTCAGGCTTATGCCTGGAGCCTTTATAGGCATTATTAGAGCCGAAGCTAACATTAAGAGGCCTTTTTGTATAATACAATATATAAAAAACGGTTTTTCGTGGATGGTGAATAATGAAACTATTGGATATATTGTGTGATAATCTGGACTATTGCAGGAGTAAATGCTTAAGGAATGGTTGCTGGGCTATGAAGGATGAAATGGCACCGGCCAACTCTGACTCAAATCATACGGCGGGCGAGTTACCGACTGCAACGCAAGAGATGCAGCCCCCTAATTACACTAGCAAAATGGCAATGGAATCGCGACTATGGCAATCAGTTTGTCATTCTTAGAAATGACAAAAACTTTTAAAAGTATAAAAATAGGAATGTCTAGGGTCAAATGTGTCCCCTTTTGGAGTTTTAGAAGTTTTGAACATTACTAAATCTGTCAAAAGTGATTGCCATTGTCGCGATCTTATTGCCATTTTGCTAGTGTAATTAGAGGGCAGGTTCGATTCCCGCTGTGGGACAAATGTTTGCCTATTTTGTAGATATTTGGTCCGAGTAATACCCAGGTCACAGGGAATCCTGTTGTGTGTATTATATATGTATGTAATGCCACAATAATTTATACCCATTGGATTTACTGACAAATAAAACATTGTATCTGTCCTATACAACAATATATATTGATTTAATAGAAAAAATGGATTTCAAAGTAGGTGTCGCTCTGTCTGAATGAACTTTCGCACCCTCAGCATTGGACCAAAATAGCCTGTAGTAAAATCGCATTCGATTTTATACCTTGCCGCTTCGAAAACATAATTGTGTTTTGAAGTTGGTCATATTTACCTGTTCATTATTTATGTCCGAAAGCAGAGCTTGGGGAGCTCAACCGTACAATACCAAAAGTGGTTACGATAACGTGATTATGAGCAAGGTTTAATAGGGCATGTTGTTTATTCAAGCGTTATGTAAGTAAAACTAGAGCAAACCAACACGCTCACAACTGTGTACTCCGGATGGGTGGATGCCCATTATGCGGAATGTGTTTGAGGATTCAGATATATACTCAGTGCATAGGATGCAGCGTTGTCAGAAGGTTTCTTTTGTAAGCCCTTAAGTGATTTTTAACTTCGTCAGGTTACTTTTAGGTTACACACCTCAAAAGGTTACTCTTAGGTGATTTTATGGAATTCGTAGAATTCATAGGTAGTTATTAATTTCTTACTTGAATATAAATTTAAACAGAATATAGTAACAATGAAGTAGAAAAAATGGGTTAGAAAAAGATAAATTGTAAAATGCAACTTAATATCGAAACACTACTAAATTTTTTTTTTTCTGTAAGTTAATACAACCAACATCTGTCTATCAATTTTTAGTAACTTATTATAGGAGAAAAATAAGAAAGGTTACTTTTTACACCAAAAGGTTAGGTACTTGCTGGCAACACTGCTTGATGATACCAAGGGGGGGAGATAAGGGGTAGTCTGAAGCACATCTGTCAGCGATTGGCAAAGGCAAAGAAATAACAAAGTTTCTTAAATTAAACATTAAACTTATCATGTGGGCTTGTGCTTGTTTGCCACCATGGTGGTATAAAACAAAAAAAAACTATGTGTTCTATTCAACATTTGCTCGCCTCCTGTTCTGTGAATTGCGTGCTTGTAACGGAATGGTGGGAAAGCTGAGTGATTTTTTCGTTTCTACCCAACTTGGTAGGAGTAAGTGCTCTTATAATGAAAATGCTCACGCAACTGACTCGGCCTTGTATATTCACAACGGTGTAGGTCTAATATTTCAAAAAAAAACCTAACTGTTGCCAGCGGTTTGGCACGCGTGAAGTCGTGTTTATAAAAAACATACGCTCTCCCTTTTTAAATGTGAAAATCCAAAAAACATGAAACACGTCGTTATTTGTTTATGATGAGTAGCTACAATTTAAATTTCAAGTTCATACTTAAAAAAAAGATACTTCTTATCTTTACGATAACTTTCACCTTCCATTCCCCCCTTAAAACGTCAAAATCCAAATACGCTCATATACGTTATTACTTATTTATGCTCGGTAGCTATAATTCGAATTTTCATGGTGTTGAAAAATCCTTTTCATCCTCACAGGGGATATAAGTCTCACCTAAAAAGTGCTATGGAACAATCTTAGGTTACTTCGATCCACGATCTAAATACACCTTTTACAGGCAAAATAATAAATTAGAATAAATACACTTTAATTTACAGATAGAACGAAAAATAAACAAAATTAGCTTTACAGTTAGCTTGCGCCGGGTTGGCAGTAGTCGGGAAAAAAGAACTGCTATGTAAAGCTGCGTACACACAAAATTATCCCTGTTAATCCTCTTAATCCTACCCAAGTAGGTACTAGTTACTTCATTACCAATGAGAAGCTTTAAGGATTTTAAGGCGAATCGTAGGCCCAGATTGGTAAAGTAACAAAATCAATTTCAAACGCAACAAAGTCTAACAGCATTACGTAAGACAAACATTAATATATAAATAAATAATGCTGGACATTTTCACACAGCATCATCTAGCCCCAAAGTAAGCAGAGCTTGTGTTATGGGAACTACATGACTGATTTACTACTTGTATACTTTTTTTTGTAAATACATAAATATTATAAATAGAAAACACCCAGATCCCGAGACAAATATTTGCAGATACAAACATTTGTCCCGCGGCGGGAATCGAACCCGAAACCTTCTGCGTCTCAGGCGGGCCTTCGCCTACTGCGCCACAGAGGTCGTCATTGAGAAAAACGCATTTTCTTTGCACTCACTCTGGTAAAATTGATTACTTTGTGTAAGTAAGTAGGTTTTAACTGATTTCAAAAAAGGAGGAATTTCTCAATTCGTCATGTTTTTTGTGTGTATGTTACGCGATATCATCGCCAATTGTGAATCGATTTTTATGATTATTTTTTATGGGTAGGGACTTCTAGAACCGCTTTATACATTTTAGGAAAAAATAAACCCCTAAGTGTAAAAAATGGGAGATGAAATTTCATATTGGACTTTTTATAAACTTACCGGTAAAAAGTTCAATATCAAATTTCATCCCCCATTTTTATATAAAGTTGTTTTAATTTTTAAGGTTTAATAAAATGTCTTATCTAGTAATAGAACTACAACTATAAAACATACTCCTTTTCCAAGTTTAACTCTATGTCTATAATCAAACTTGTTTTTTCATCTTCATTGTTTTTTCTGTGACCTAGTTTTATTATTCTGTTTGTGAATAAAATCTTCTAGCATTCAAAAAATTAAGGAATGAAATTTAACAGCCCATCATATTTCAAGCATCATTGTCTTCGTCAATACATTTCAACTAGTTTCAAAATACATGTGACGGTAAAGGTATCTTAAAGAGTGCCCGTTTCCATGCAAACGCCCATTTCCATTAATCCAGCAAAATCAGTATAATTCCGCCTAAGTGCAAAAGAACCTACTAGCAACACACTAATTGGGTGCTAAGGTAAATATTTAAAAAGGTGAGCGGAAAACGTGAGGTACAACTTTTCAATTACGTCAATTATAAAAACCCGGGCTTGAGACAAATAATTTGTTTGGACCGGGTAAAAAATAAAAAATATTTTTATATTATCTTATGTCCAGGAGGCATACGGCCCAACTGGTGGAGAGGACCAATAAGGAGAGTTAAGGATTCTCAGTATTCTTTAATATGTTAACGTGTAGGTATATTGTACATGAACCAATTCGGTTCTATAAATAAAATTTATGTTTATTGGTTTACCAGTTTAAAAGTTACCTTAAAAATTTAAACAATTGAAAAAAAGTTACTTTACATAATATAATCTTTACGTAGCACAAAATGAGTACTAAGGCTCCCTCGATACAGGCTTAGCCTAGTGAAGAAGCCGTCAATAACTCCTTCTTAGATGTTAAGTTGTCAGCATATGTATCCCTGTGTGTATGTATCCCTATAATAAGCCTAAGATGTGTTTCTTATGTTAAATCTGATACCTATTTTGTTATAAAAACTTTTGAAGGTTCAGTTTGAATTTTGATCTTATAAACTAAGTAGTGATACAATGGGCGGTCTTATCGCTTTATGTACGTTGTTTTTTTTAAACTTGTGTAGTTAAGTCTCCTATCTCAGCATAAGCTACACTAAATCTATGAGCGGTGTAGCACTGACTTTGGGATGGGGCTATCAATCGTAATTGCACGAACATCGGAGAACAATTCGATCATCACATTTGGTTTCGTTTGTATTATAATATCTGTTGTTTGGTGTAGGTATTTACTTTAATTAAAACATAATCAATATTTAAAATAATAAAATAAGGTTATTTTCAAATAATGATAATAATTAATCAGGTAAATTATTTTTTAAATATTTTTTATCCCAATCAATTTAGTAATTTAGACAATAACACAATATTTTATTGAATCAAAATTCTATGTTATCGAAGTTGACTGCTACATATCAAAAAGAAACCCCATCATCAACACGGCCTCTGTTGTTCAGATTTGGTAAATTGATTTCCATTTACATACAAAATGTTCAGCGATTACATTGTTGGGTGACATTTATTACTTTTCCAATGATCCGCGAAAATATCGCGCGAAAATATAAAATTATTTTGATGTTACATTTTGTACACAGTGATGCCAAATAGAAATGGTTTCATTTATGTTAAAAAGCTTGAATTTTTTTGAATACTACAAAGTAAAGTTATTTCTATTTATTTTTTTTAATGAAGAAACCGGAAAAAACTTTAAATACGACAGTTTTTACTGGCAACCATAACGTAACTATAATTATGTGAACAAGCTGATTGCATCTTATGAGGTAATAAGGTTTAGAACTGTCTGTGTCATAAAATGCATTTTAAAGCTGGGTTCGACCCCGTCTCAATATTTCTACACAAACAATGTAGTACTATTCATTCTCTACCAGTCATCCAGGGCGTGCAAAAAGATGGTGTGGCGTGTTAAGTGAAACCAAACAAGTGTTACATACATTAGGTAAATAATAATTACATTAGGTAATCACTACAATGATACTACGACCTATTGCTAAATTATACATTTAAATAAAGTACTAAAATATGCACACATATAAAAATATATCGAATATAATAACTTAACTATAAATGCGTGAGAATAACTTGATTTCGCTGTGACATAAGAAAAAGGATTACCTTTCTGTGGTTGAAGAGGCAAGTTCAAACTTTTTCCGGTCAATACGAGATATCTCAATACGAGGTAGTTTGAATAAATGCCTATCTATCCATCCATCTATCCAAGTCTACTAAATGAAACTGTAGGTTTTAACTTAATGTAAGTATACACTCGTTAGATTTAAGAGCTATGCTCATGTCGTTGTAACCCATGCAATTCCCTCCATCTATTTCAATCAGTTACTTTAATCAGAGTGAAACAATGTCAGGAAATAAATATGTAGTTTTTTTTGACAGAAAGTACCTTCTAACCTTCCTATTGCAGCTTCCTCTGTGTAACCTTGAAGAACTAAAATAAAACTTGCCAAACTCATATTGGCTCTTATTGTCTTCACCAAATTATATCAATGGTCCTATAAACCTTTTCTTTCATACAGTTTCTCAGCTGAGCCTGTTAATCTTAAAGTGATAAAAAAATGTAAGCCCTTTTCCCAACTAAAATGCAAAGTTTAGTCAAACCACGTAAAAGCGATTAATTTGAAAAAATAATTAACACTTGAAAAATGTGTTCTAATGAAATTCATAAATTGCTTACAAGAAGCTAGCAAATGGCGGCTGATTTAGGGCTTTTGCACGGTTTTTGTTTCATAGAGATTGAATACGTACTGGCAGCATTATTAAGACTACGAAAAATCAACAGCAGTAGAGCATTCAAACATTACTAGAAATTTATTATGTAGGTACTAAAACGAGAACAGATTTTTGAGATCCCATTTTTTGTTTGTATTCAGTTCTTTTGTATTTTAAGTATCCAAACTAAGTTTACAACAAATCGTACAACGCGTTAAATATAAACAAACTATCCTAACCCCTTTGAATGGTAGTTTAAAAAAAAATTGTCTTTTATCATTTGTATGAATAATATTTATGCCGAGTTTCAAACAAATTGGAGCACTCGTTAAAAAGTTCTCATACAAACTTGGTCACCCTCTACAACCCTTTAGAAGAGCCCTTTGGGGAGATAATTATATTAGTATTTTATCATATGGATTGTAAAATATTTATGTGAAGTTTCAATACTGTAAGTTCAAGGAATACTATTTTTTCATACAAAGGTTTTCAGCCCCTTTCACCTTCTTAGGGGTAGAATTTTCCAAATTCATTTCTTAGTGCACCCCTATACCATAAGAGGAATATACCCTCCAAATTTCATGCTTCTAAGACTTATGGTTTAGGCTGTGCATTGATCCGCCAACCAGTAACAGAACAGTTTTATATATATTGATAATGGGCCCCTAGACTTGAGATTCTTTCTTTGATAATTCGAAAACAATTCACTAGAAACACAACAAACAATTCAATAACCAGCACTCATATACCTCGTGTGTTCATAAGTTTTGAGACGAACTTATTTAATTAATTTAAAAAGAAAGTAATTCATGCAACCTTTTTTAAACTTTTAAAATTTTAAATTTCGAATGTTTTGAATCAGAAAAAATATACATTTGAATATTTGTTTCATTCTCCGTGAAAATGGCGCCAACAAAAGATTTGCGTGCGACTGTAATTTCACTGTTTCAAGCAGGAAAAAAACCAATGCAAGTTTTAAGTGAAATCCAAAGTTTGGGATGTAGTCGGAACTTTGTGTATTATACCATAAAGAGGTACAAGGAGACCGGCTCTTTAGAAGACCGTGGAAGATGTGGCCGCCCGCGGTCTGTAAGGACGCCCGCCAACATCAAAGTAATCAGAGAGCGAATTCGTCGCAACCCTTGCCGGACTCAAAAGAAATTAGCTCTGCAGACCAACATTTCGCGAATATCGGTGAACAGGATACTTAAATATGATCTTAAACTAAAGGCCTACAGTCGAAGGAAAGTGCATTATTTAAACGAGCGTCTTCGTAAATTGCGACTGGAACGATGTCGGAACCTATTGAAGAGACACGATCCAAAAAATATCCTGTTTACCGATGAAAAGATCTTCACGGTGGAAGAAAAGTTTAACCGGCAGAACAATAAGGTTTACGCCAGAAGTTCAAAGGACGTCCAGCCATCTGTACGCAATGTCCAGCGCACTCATCATCCAGCAAGTGTGATGGTTTGGTGGGGTGTTTCCTACGAGGGGGTCACTTCGCTTCATTTTTGCCAGCAAGGCGTCAAGGTGAAGGCACAAAATTACCAAACCGACATATTGGAAGCGGTGGTTAAACCATTAAATGATACGCTATTCGCTGGAAAATACTGGGTTTTCCAACAGGACTCTGCTCCCTCCCATAAAGCTAAGACTACCCAACGTTGGCTGGAGGCCAATTTGCCAGGCTTCATTCGGAGCGAAGATTGGCCCTCGTCAAGCCCTGACTTGAATCCTTTGGATTATTCTTTATGGACGGAATTGGAGCTGAGGGCATGCAGAAAGTCTCACCCAAACCTGGATTCTCTCAAGCGAGCCCTTATTAAAGAATCGAAACGGATTCCCATTGAAAAGATTCGTGCCGCCATAGATGAATGGCGCACGCGTTTGAAGGCCTGCATTGAATGCAAAGGCGGCCATTTTGAATGATTTATTTTTAAATACAGATCTAGATGTCAGTAGTTTTAATTTTAATATCCAACAAATGAATACTCAACTTAGCTCCAAAAATATTTTAGTTTTACTGTGTCTCAAGACTTATGAACACACGAGGTATAATAAAAAAGGGCAAATAAAAACTTTCCAAATTCCATTATTATTTGGAGCATTGTTCGTCTGATATGAAGTGATTTACCAAATTTCCTCAATCATTAAGGCCACAGGTAATTTTAGAATAACTAGCTCATTTATAAGAATATCTTGCCTCATGTCAAGTTTTTAACAGAATTAAAACAATAACATTCTATCCTTCACAGTTACACTATGCACATTTATGAATAAACGCAAAAATAAAAAATACCTGTCTTGATCATAATGAGCGCACGTCTGAACCATAAAATGCCTGTAAAATGCGGTATAAAAATGGTAACCTTAGACCTATTAAACAAAAATTATTACTTAACTATCCAAACGATATACCTTTGTTATACAAAGAGGATTTCTAGACTGTCTAACTAGACTGCCATATTATGTTAAAAAACCGGCCAAGTTAATATCGAGCCACGCGCAGTGTAGTGTTCCGTATTTGCTCATAAAATTATATTTACTATCGGTTTTACATAACTTACAACATAATTTAAGTCATTTTCGATGTTATTTTGCCTTTTTACTTCTCCTAGTACATTTTATTAGTTGGTAGACGTTGGTACTCGTTTACTCGTAAAGTCTACTTAGCTGTGATATTTTTCCTTTTACCACATTATATTATAATATACTACTGCTGTGATTTTGTTCACGTATCCAAAAACAACCGTTTAGCTGGCAGGGGTGACGGTCACACTTGATTCTGAAAAAATAGCACTTTAATGCGAAATATTAAGCAATATTTCGCAAAAGGAGCCCTGAATCGAGAATGGTATTACCACCACCCCACAGCCCCACACTATGAGATAGACGAAAAAAAACATCCCTATTTTACGTGTAGGTTAGGTACCCTAAATATATTTTTTTTCATGATTTTTTTTATCACTTTGTCGGCGTGAATTATTTGTATACCCATGCCAAATTACAGCTTTCTAGTACTAAGAGTATCTAAGCTAAGGCGCGGATAGACACGGACGCAGATGGATACAGATGGACGGACTTGGCGATACTACAAAGGTTTCTTGTTGACTACGGAACCCTAAAAACTATAGAGCTAAAACTTGATACAATTATAGATGCAACATGGGGATCAAAGAGACAATGTTGTCAAGTGGTTGTCAAACCTCGGGAACATACAGTACACTGTATGTTCAGTTGAATATACTTATTAATGACGATGGAATGACATAATGTTGACATGATATAACTAGAGTATGAATGCAGGCCCAGTCAAGCTGACATGGTGGTGGTGGGGATCAAAGGGAAAAGGTTGTTAAGATTGAAAAGCCGCTCGCATTATGTTACCTCTATAATATTATGTTAGCTTTTTTACACATTGCGATGATGAGAAGCCCAGCTGCCGTATCACATGCTGTGAGAAGCTTTCATGTCGATAGCAATTTGTAGGCCGTTGGTCGCGACACGCAACACAAAAAGAGGAATTTATTATTTTTTAACCGTCGCCACTATTCCTATAATAATTGTGACCATTTGAACGAATGGAAGGCGATTAGGGGTTCATGAGTCATATCGTAATACGGTTTTTATTGAATTAATGAGGCAAGGAATTAAATTTGATATTTTATCAGAAGTAATCATATTTTATGTACGCAGATTTAATATGGCATTTTTTTTATTGATCTGCAGTCCGCGGCTAAACCCTTTTTGGTTCCAAAAAGGTATAAGGTATCCATAATACCATAAAATACTCGTAGGTTTTGTCTTTTAACGGAATTCAAATAAATATTGTGGTTCAATGGATTTAATTAAAAGAAAATTAAATGGTTAAAAACTAACAATCTTAAAATAAATCTTGACAAAACCAAACTAATGAAATTTAAACAGACACCAAGTGAAGAACTACTGACTAAAGTTATTTATGATGGTAAAGAGGTATGTGAAAATGTAACTACGAAATTTCTCGGACTGTTTATTGACAAAGATATGAAATATGATATGAATATCACATATACAATTTGTACATAGTAAAGTAGTCCAATGTGCTTGTACTTTACGTCAGCTTAGAAAAGTAGTCAATCCAAAAGCCGTAATTGCAGCATACCATGGTAATGTTGTCTCAAGGCTAAGGTATGGTATAATTTTTTGGGGAAATACTTTCAAGATCAATCGGTTATTTATTGCTCAAAAAAGCTGCATTAGAGCAATATGTAACTTGAAAAAAAGAGAGAGCTGCAAACCGTACTTCAAAAAACTCAATTTACTAACACTTACAACAATATACATTTATGAAACTGTGTTGTACATTAAACGCCATCCGCATGCATTCCCGTATGTAACAAGTGTACGAAGATGTGACTCTTTGCAACTTAGGAGCCACGTCACAACGACGCTTTAACGACAACAGTGTTTTTTTAATGTCCTCCAAAATATACAATAAATTACCATCTGACATTAGAAAATGCTATGCTTTTATAAGTTTGAAGACAAACCTTTGTGGGTGTGGGTGTGGGTGTGGGTGTGGGTGTGGGTGTGGGTGTGGGTGTGGGTGTGGGTGTGGGTGTGGGTGTGGGTGTGGGTGTGGGTGTGGGTGTGGGTGTGGGTGTGGGTGTGGGTGTGGGTGTGGGTGTGGGTGTGGGTGTGGGTGTGGGTGTGGGTGTGGGTGTGGGTGTGGGTGTGGGTGTGGGTGTGGGTGTGGGTGTGGGTGTGGGTGTGGGTGTGGGTGTGGGTGTGGGTGTGGGTGTGGGTGTGGGTGTGGGTGTGGGTGTGGGTGTGGGTGTGGGTGTGGGTGTGGGTGTGGGTGTGGGTGTGGGTGTGGGTGTGGGTGTGGGTGTGGGTGTGGGTGTGGGTGTGGGTGTGGGTGTGGGTGTGGGTGTGGGTGTGGGTGTGGGTGTGGGTGTGGGTGTGGGTGTGGGTGTGGGTGTGGGTGTGGGTGTGGGTGTGGGTGTGGGTGTGGGTGTGGGTGTGGGTGTGGGTGTGGGTGTGGGTGTGGGTGTGGGTGTGGGTGTGGGTGTGGGTGTGGGTGTGGGTGTGGGTGTGGGTGTGGGTGTGGGTGTGGGTGTGGGTGTGGGTGTGGGTGTGGGTGTGGGTGTGGGTGTGGGTGTGGGTGTGGGTGTGGGTGTGGGTGTGGGTGTGGGTGTGGGTGTGGGTGTGGGTGTGGGTGTGGGTGTGGGTGTGGGTGTGGGTGTGGGTGTGGGTGTGGGTGTGGGTGTGGGTGTGGGTGTGGGTGTGGGTGTGGGTGTGGGTGTGGGTGTGGGTGTGGGTGTGGGTGTGGGTGTGGGTGTGGGTGTGGGTGTGGGTGTGGGTGTGGGTGTGGGTGTGGGTGTGGGTGTGGGTGTGGGTGTGGGTGTGGGTGTGGGTGTGGGTGTGGGTGTGGGTGTGGGTGTGGGTGTGGGTGTGGGTGTGGGTGTGGGTGTGGGTGTGGGTGTGGGTGTGGGTGTGGGTGTGGGTGTGGGTGTGGGTGTGGGTGTGGGTGTGTGGGATGACAAATGTGTGTGTTTGTGTGTGGAGTGTGTGTGTGTGTGTGTATAGTGTGGGTATATATACATATATGTACCTCGTGTGTTCATAAGTCTTGAGACACAGTAAAACTAAAATATTTTTGGAGCTAAGTTGAGTATTCATTTATTGGATATTAAAATTAAAACTACTGACATCTAGATCTGTATTTAAAAATAAATCATTCAAAATGGCCGCCTTTGCATTCAATGCAGGCCTTCAAACGAGTGCGCCATTCATCTATGGCGGCACGAATCTTTTCAATGGGAATCCGTTTCGATTCTTTAATAAGGGCTCGCTTGAGAGAATCCAGGTTTGGGTGAGACTTTCTGCATGCCCTCAGCTCCAATTCCGTCCATAAAGAATAATCCAAAGGATTCAAGTCAGGGCTTGACGAGGGCCAATCTTCGCTCCGAATGAAGCCTGGCAAATTGGCCTCCAGCCAACGTTGGGTAGTCTTAGCTTTATGGGAGGGAGCAGAGTCCTGTTGGAAACCCCAGTATTTTCCAGCGAATAGCGTATCATTTAATGGTTTAACCACCGTTCCAATATGTCGGTTTGGTAATTTTGTGCCTTCACCTTGACGCCTTGCTGGCAAAAATGAAGCGAAGTGACCCCCTCGTAGGAAACACCCCACCAAACCATCACACTTGCTGGATGATGAGTGCGCTGGACATTGCGTACAGATGGCTGGACGTCCTTTGAACTTCTGGCGTAAACCTTATTGTTCTGCCGGTTAAACTTTTCTTCCACCGTGAAGATCTTTTCATCGGTAAACAGGATATTTTTTGGATCGTGTCTCTTCAATAGGTTCCGATATCGTTCCAGTCGCAATTTACGAAGACGCTCGTTTAAATAATGCACTTTCCTTCGACTGTAGGCCTTTAGTTTAAGATCATATTTAAGTATCCTGTTCACCGATATTCGCGAAATGTTGGTCTGCAGAGCTAATTTCTTTTGAGTCCGGCAAGGGTTGCGACGAATTCGCTCTCTGATTACTTTGATGTTGGCGGGCGTCCTTACAGACCGCGGGCGGCCACATCTTCCACGGTCTTCTAAAGAGCCGGTCTCCTTGTACCTCTTTATGGTATAATACACAAAGTTCCGACTACATCCCAAACTTTGGATTTCACTAAAAACTTGCATTGGTTTTTTTCCTGCTTGAAACAGTGAAATTACAGTCGCACGCAAATCTTTTGTTGGCGCCATTTTCACGGAGAATGAAACAAATATTCAAATGTATATTTTTTCTGATTCAAAACATTCGATATTTAAAATTTTAAAAGTTTAAAAAAGGTTGCATGAATTACTTTCTTTTTAAATTAATTAAATAAGTTCGTCTCAAAACTTATGAACACACGAGGTATATGTATACACGTGACTTCTATTCAGCAAAAATTTGAAGTTTTTCAGTATCTTCGTATGTTAAAGCCATTCAAGACATTTCAATTTGCATTTGTAGCGAGGTAGAGGAAATAAATGTAACTGTTGGTTTATTCTATTGTACAGCGATGAACTGCAAAAATAGAAGTGACGGCCAGCCATGGCCGTGCGGCGACGTTCGGTTACGCAAATCTTATCAGATCTTCGTCTCGATTCCACGAACTCAGGGTCATAAAAAAGTTGGGAGTGTTTGCGAAGGATAGAATGGAGGATGTACAGTTTGCGGACCGAAGGAACTTGGCATATTAAGTAGAGATCAGAGGTAGGAAAAAGGATGGGTTTTTTTGATAGCACCTTAAGTAAGGCTCTCTGAGCTCTTTCAAGTCGTAGCATTCGGGTCTTGACTGCACATCCCCAGGATGTGATGCAGTAGGATAAGATTGATTGAGCCAATGCAAAATATACAGTTTTCAAACTATGAAAATCTAAGACAGATCTTAGGGCTTTAAACACATATATCAGTTTTCTGACCCTTGAGATGGATGATTCTATTTGGGGTTCCCAAGTCATAGTGCTGTCGATATAGACCCCAAGGTACTTCAAAGAAGATGCCCGTTCAATATTAGAACAGCTACATGGAGCTGGAGCAGAGTCAGGGCAAACATGGGCACAGATGGAAAATTAAGAGGAAGGTTGTGAGGCTATGTTGAAGGCAAAGGAGATAAACTTTGTCTTTGAAACATTCAGAGTCAGGAGGTTAGTACGAAGCCAGCTCATAACTGGAGGATGTACAGTTTGCGGACCGAAGGAACTTGGCATATTAAGTAGAGATCAGAGGTAGGAAAAAGGATGGGTTTTTTTGATAGCACCTTAAGTAAGGCTCTCTGAGCTCTTTCAAGTCGTAGCATTCGGGTCTTGACTGCACATCCCCAGGATGTGATGCAGTAGGATAAGATTGATTGAGCCAATGCAAAATATACAGTTTTCAAACTATGAAAATCTAAGACAGATCTTAGGGCTTTAAACACATATATCAGTTTTCTGACCCTTGAGATGGATGATTCTATTTGGGGTTCCCAAGTCATAGTGCTGTCGATATAGACCCCAAGGTACTTCAAAGAAGATGCCCGTTCAATATTAGAACAGCTACATGGAGCTGGAGCAGAGTCAGGGCAAACATGGGCACAGATGGAAAATTAAGAGGAAGGTTGTGAGGCTATGTTGAAGGCAAAGGAGATAAACTTTGTCTTTGAAACATTCAGAGTCAGGAGGTTAGTACGAAGCCAGCTCATAACTGTTCTAAGGATACTTTCTGAGCGATCATGTACTTCAGGCCAGCTCCGGCCATGGACAAGGAGGGCAGTGTCGTCGGCGTGAGTAATTATATGGCAATTTGATAAAGATAAAGTACATAAATCATTAATATATATTAAAAATAGTGTAGGTCCGAGGACACTTCCCTGTGGAACGCCAAAGCTGATTGTTTCTTCTCTACTTCTAAATCCATCTATTACTACGTACTGATCCCGATTAGTCAGATAGTCGCAAAACATTTTCAGGCAACACCTCTTATCCCTATGTGTTCTAGCTTGTTGAGCAAAATAGGTACTGAGACCGTGTCAAAAGCTTTGTAGAGGTCAAGAAAAATACCCAAGGTTTTTTTCTTGTTGTCCATACTCTTTATAACCAAATCTGTCAGCTCCAAAACAGCATCCTCGGTGGATTTCCCACTTCTATAGCCAAACTGGTGTGGGGATAAAATATAGTTTTCGGTCAGGTATTTAGTAAGCCTAGTATTTTAAAGTTTTTCAAAGATTTTTGATATAACAGTTGGTACCGAAATGGGCCTATAATTAGTAACCATGGATTTATCTCCATTCTTGAAAATTGGATGCACAACAGCCGTCTTGAAGACCCGTGGAAAAACACCGAAAGCGAGTGTTGTATTAAAAACATGATTAAGTACGGGAATAAGTTTGTGCCTGGCGGATTTAACTACTGAGGTTGAGATGCCATCCCAACGCACGGCACAATTGTCTTTTAGTTTTAGGATAATGTTTTCAATTTCTGTGTAATCGGTACTGAAAAGAAACATAGATTTCAAGGGAGGTTGACTTTGGCTAGTACTGTGCGTAGGTAAGGTAGGCATATGTATAGAATTGAGAGGTGACTGAGATTGAATTTCCGAAGCTAGGTTTTTACCGATATTAGCAAAAAAAGAATTTACTGCATCAACGGAGGAAGAGGGGTTAATACACAATTTCAGTAAGTGAGATGAATCAGATTTTTTCTTGTTTTAATTAGCAATTTGTTTTATAATGTTCCAAGTGGCTTTTGGATTTCTCTTTGCTTTCTGGATTTTATTTTGTTCATATTTTAGTTTAAGTTTTTTTAAAAGGTTGTTGCAGTAGTTCCGATAACGATTGTATATAGTTTTATGGATTTCTTCTTTAGGATTTCGTTTGAATTTCCGGTAGAGTTTGTCTCTGTGGCGTATACATTTAAGGAGGCCAGGAGTGATCCAGGGCTTGATGATCCTTTTTCGGCTGGGAGTATGAACATTGCGACTATGATTTTTGATTATTTCGGAAATAAGTTTTACCAAGATGTCAGCTAGTGTATTAGGATCGCTTAAATGCATAAGGAAGGAGAAATCTGTATTAATTAAATCATTTAAAATAGCTGGCATATCATTTCGTATAAGAACACGCTTTGTAGACTTTGTGCTTTCATTACAATTACAGTAAACAAGAATGGGAGCATGATCAGTTATAATAGTGTTGTAAATTAAGGTGGTTGCATGATTGGGAGTCCGGAGTATGACATGATCGTCTTGATCATGTCATACTCCGGACTCCCAATCATCGCTACCCAACTAGACAGTTACCATGTCTAGTTGGGTAGCGATGAGCGGGCAGCATACCATGTGAGGCAACTAGAGTTAGATAATTGTCTGACAGGATTCCAAGTTCTCAGGAATGATGTTGATGTTTAAATCTCCTTCTAAACGATCGTAATAGATTTATATGTATTAAGGGTGCTTAAGGTAAGATCAAGACAATGCAAGAAAGGGCTAACGTCTGTATATGAAGGGGATCGATAAAGAGCTATTATCGCAAGATCCTTCGAGGTCTTTATAATAATTCCACTAACATCAATTAACATAGGCAACTCAACTTTGCATTGGATACCGCATCTTATATAAACTACTACTCCATCGTTTTGATTTTTATAATCTGTTCTGAAATCATCAAATCCAGCTAGTGATGGGGTGTAAGGACACTTGCTCAGCCAGCATTCTGTTAAGACAATGATATCAATGTTAATCTTAATTCTGTGTAGTAAAACAAGGAGATTATTGAAGTTTTTATTAATACTCCGAATGTTAACGTGAAAAATTTTCAAGCCGCGGTCGACCTTCTTTATATGGATGAAATCAGGATATCAGATAGAATTATCTGATAGACAAGACATTTTATTCAATGTAATATTTTTTTGACCACAATGACTAAATTACTGTTATTTTGACATTACACATATTTGATTATTTGACATTATTTGAATTATATTGTAAATTAATCTTTTTTGCATGATATTAAGATAGGCATTAATTATTAAATTTAAAGTTAAAATTTTGTACGCCTAAGGGCAAATCACAGTGTACAAAAATACTCTGTAAGAATTCCAATTACCTGTGTTTACAAATCACTTATTGTCACAAGAGTAATTAATTAACTAGCAACATTACGATGTTGCTATTTAATTAATATATTCCTATTTTTATTGAGAAATGTTGGTGTTAATTATACAATTGAAAATCAAATAATATTTTCAATGTTGAACTTGGCTTTATCAGTTTGGTTGTTGCTTTATTTTAGTACTGATATCCTTGTAGAGAGGCCTATATCTCTTCTAATTTACCTATTTTGTGTTTAATATAGCTTTGATAACTTTGAAATAGTTTTATGGTTATTAAATTAGGAATACACCTTTAAATTGGACCGGGTTTTTATTACATACTTGCCACTTTGTCTTACCTTGATAGCACAGTTCTACGACGTAGAGGCACCCGCAGCTCTTGCACTACGGCGTAGTCTTTATTCTACCTCGATATCTTTCCATTAATATTCCGTATAAAGATTTTGATGTTTTTTCGTATGAAGCAATGAAAAGATCTCATTAAAACACGCTATCATGCATTATATATTCAGTCCGATTGATCACAAATATAAATTCCCGTTTGTCATTTATCCATTAAAATAAACGGCGCAGGTTATAAACTGTGAATATTTATTGCTCTCAATTTATGTATATTTTAACGTATTGGCATCCGTTACATGTGCTGAATGTTGATCTTCGTAGAATGCTGGATTTCTGAGTATAACGTTATGCTCTGTTATTATAAATAATTTATATATTCTTGTCATTCTTTTTATAGGGGAGGAATCGGCGTAAATTCACTTTTAAATTCGCGTAGTTTTTAAGTTGAAATAAAAACTCGGCGATACTAGAATGAATCTGCCTTCATCAGGTAAGGGTTTTCATCAACACAATATGCACCCCGCATTTGCATATTGTGTTGATTGAATAGAACATTTCAATCAACACAAGCTAACTAGCTGCAACCGAAGCGCCGTTATGCGTCTTGAGTACTCGCTGTTCCATTTTCGTGAAGATAATCTAATATTTGTTACTCAAGGTTTGACTATCTCGGTTCTTTAAGAAGTTTGTATATTCTTATAATTTTATTATAACTATAGTTTATCCCGCTAATGGAAAATTCGTGAAAACCTATTTGTATCACGAGACCACATTTCGATTGCTTATATTTTTAGATTTCCGATACAGAACCAGAGTGAGGATAATAATAATTTCTGTCCCTCTCTTTTGTCTAATGGAAAGAGAAACAATAGTAGTTTTTGTCTTTTCTTCCATAGATAAACCGAGCACAGGTATAATAATACTAATACTAGGCTTGATGTAAATATTACTTATTATTTTCAGGTAACCAACTAAGGTGATGATGTCGTGTCACCATGGGATCTCGTGGTAGTGCAATGGAGGTACGTTTCTTTTTTTTCTATTTTGTAAAAACAATTAGGTACCGACAATTTATACAGGTTGACTGTGCCGTTTTCTTTTACTAACAACATAAGGAGCTAGTATGTGTGTTTGGGGAAAGAACGCATAAACTTAGGGGTCTCATTACGAAAGGTGGTTTAAATCGGTGGTTTATCTTTTAGACCTTTGATTCCTGATTTTCAAGACAAATTGTTGTGCAAAGGAAACAAGGCTTAAAATTGAATGCTATAGTATAATAGCCGACAGTCTATGTGACATTTCAAAAAGAGGTTTGACTACAAATAACTGCTAAAAGATAAACCAGGCGATCACCTAGTTTATTTCTATCATAACTCAACCTCTTTTTGAGGACCTACTTTTTTTGGTAACCAATCAAAATTATGTTTTTCTTTTTTATTTTGGTTGAGAAGTGTTTTTTAAATTAAACGGTCATCCCGCGGTTTTGTTTTATTTTTAAATTGTCGACCGTAGTGGCTTTGCAATAATACTTTTTTTTGATAAGGTATATTTAAACCATGGTTTAGTGGATCTGACAGAACTTGAGTTCAACTCGAGTTTAGACCACGTTTCGTAATGAGACCGCATTGTTTGTGCTTTTTTGTTGATTTTTTTGTAATCGTTTTGTATGATCTCAGATAGAATTTTAGATAGGTTTGAACGCCAGATGTCACTAGGGGATGCTGAAATATGTGGTAGGATAATCAAATTAGACTTTAAATTAAAACAATGTTTTCATTGACTTTTTAACGAACTGACTTTACCGAGAACTTATAAATAAAAACACATTTACGAAAATATGATATGTTCTAGAATGAAAATAGAACTTTCTGTTTTTTTTTGGAACAATTTAATTTAAAAGTTACAAGCGACAGAATTATTTTGCATACATTTTCCTAAACGGTTTCGTTTTCTAAAAGTAGGCAAGTTATATTATTGAAATTATTGGAATGTTTGAGCTTTACAAGTTTTTCCATGCATCGCTTCAGCACGATGCCGATCAGTATACGTTAGTGGATAGAACCAGACTAAAACAAACCAACAAAACAAATACGCTCACGACTATAATCTACACGGTGAGCATAAGGATGCTATAAGATATAATGCTCGGGCATGTCGCCTCTGACTCCACTTTGTATAAAATCAACACGATCTATGTTCTGAGTATCCGTATACTCCTTATAGCCCATAAAGAGTATACGGATACTCAGTACATAGATCGTGTCGATATTATACAAAGTGGAGTCAGAGGCGGCATGCCCGAACATTATATTTGGCACATGCCCACGTTTTGTAAAGTAGTTAGCAATCAACGTGCCAGGTAACAAGCATCAACGCTTATTGGATCACTAACCGGAGGCACAGGCTTCGAACTTTTGGTACAAAGGCATGCTGAAAGCATTAAATTTTCAAGTTGAAGTTAAATAGGTATCTTCTTTAGGTAAATATGTATCTTAGGACAAGTTTAACCTCTTTGATTACATCAACACTATCCATCAGGTAAGATTGTAACCATTGTGATTAAATGTTTGCCTATAAATAATCCTCACGAAGTTTATCTTCACCGTTTTGAGCACGTGTTAATGCACATACGTTTTCGAGCGTAAAAATAATTTATTTGGTTCGGACAACGCGGTTAAAAACCCCGACAATACTTAAGACACATTTATCATATAAAAGCACATTGACCACTTTAAGCCCTAGGTGAATGCAGAATGATTTAGTTTCAGGTGAATACAGCGATGTTCAATATGTAACTGTTTTTGCAAGAGCCCTGCTTTTCAATTATCGTATTTGCATAAATCTTGAAAATATTAGGAGTTCTGAACGAGAAGAGATTAAATAAATAATGCTGGTAATTTTTCACACAGCATCATCTAGCCCAAAAGTAAGCAGAGCTTGTGTTATGGGAACTAAATGACTGATGTATTACTTAATACGTATTTTTTTATAAATACATACATATTATACATAAAAAACACCAAGATTCGTGGCAAATATTTGCAGATCATACAAATAATTGTCCCGCGGCGGGTATGAAGCCCGTAACCTTCTGGGTCGCACGCGGGCCTTCGCCCACTGCGCCACAGAGATCGTCATATTATAAATATACTTTCGTCCACGGCTTTGCCCGCGTGGTATCCAGTTAAGAAGTAGCCTATGTATTTTTCTGACAAGCTATATTACTGTAAAGTAATATCATAAAAAATAGATGTCTATTGTTAGACAAAAGCCTCCACAAAGAGTGATATGCTGAACAATCTTGAACAATCTCACAAGTAGGTATAATCGTAAGATAAGATCATCAGTGACTGAAATTTCATTATATTGTATAACAATTTTGTTACGTTAGTAATTATATTCCTGATCGGGATAGCATAGGTATCCAAATTAGGTAAAAACTTGTGCAATGGCATACATAGGTATGGTTATTGATAAAACATGTACTTATCATCTCATTACCTGTGTTTTGCAATAAATATACTATTAAGTAGATACTATGCCCTCCGCCGGATATTAGGTTAATACGATAAACTATCTTGTTAACAAATTGATGAACATCATAGTACAATAATACCTAGGTTACAAAAATGTACAAAAATGCTTGGCACTTGCTCAGTGATATTAAAACCGTAAAATGTGCTGCATTTGTGCTTCTTGACCAAGTGGCTACTGGTACAGTTTTATAACTAGGGTCCGCTGACAACCGACCCAAAATAAAGTTTTTATTTTTATTTAAAGTTTTGGAACGAAGCGCGATGCTTATTACGAGCTTTGTTTGGAGACACTTTGGAGTGGCTGTTGTTTAAATTTAGTTTTTTTTCTATTCACTTCTTATATCAAGGATTTCGCACATATTTACAACTTTCACTATTTCTGGTAAATTTACTGGATCATAGCCAAAATTTGAATATTTAAACATTTTACATTTTTAGGGGGAAACAACGGAACCCTTATGGGATCACTTCGTTGTCTGTCCGTCTGTAATATTAATTATTATGGTGAACATACAAGCTTATACGGAAGCTTCGGTGCGCGAGTCAGACTCGCACTTATCCAGTTTTTTGTGCAGACGGCATTAGGTAGGTAGGTAATTTGCTATTTTAGCTATCTAAAAAAATGATTAATAAATAATTAGGAATTAAATAAAAAAAATGGTTATCAAGAAGCTGCCTAAATGGAACGCACCTTAGGTTTCTTAAATCATAATGATTACTAAGCTGATATACCTAGCCATTGCTGTTTTCATGTCAGTCAAGGGTCTCTCCCCATTTCTGTCAGTAATTTTGCCTAAGAGCCACCGCGGGCCAATCCCTCACATAGACGTCCAGTTTGTCCTACCCGTTTCCTCGTGGTCTGCCGCAACGCCGCTTTGCTATGTCAGGGCTCCACTTCGACAAACTTCGATACTTTTAACGACCTCGGTGGCGTGTCAGGTAAGTAGCCGGTAAGCAAATAAGAGATGCTTGATTTCCCCGGCGGGACAAATTTTTGTATGTTCTGCAGATATTTTCTCCGTGGGTTCTTCTTCCTGGGTGTCGTGGTACCATGGTACTCGTAGGGTCTGATATCCACGACACAGAATCCTAGTGTGGGGTCGGGACTATGTATGTGTATGTTAGGTGTTTTATTATTTCAAAACACCGCAAGATTATCTTGTATGGGAATAAGTTCAGACACCAAATAAACCTTAACCGAACCACATTTAACTTGGAGATCATTAACCTCAATATTAAAAAAGTTTTTATTCCAATTGAGAAAGTTTCCAAGTGTAATTTTGTCTTGAGGAATCTTCTTTCATTTTTATTCAAGTTTAGTTGAGTCCTAAATTAGATAATAATATCAACGTATAGATACTAAACTCATTTTGATACAAGACAATACTAATGGTGCTACAAATGGATTAAGTTCATAACCACATTTATGTTTTCGGTTTGCTTACTGCTTTAGGCTAAGCAGCCGATCATTTATTTTCAAACAATATTATCTGACAACAATAGTTATCAAATCCGATTGTCATCGGTGTAAAAGTGATAATCTATAATATTTTATAATACCTACATTAACTCATAACTATCACATTAATTATTAATGGTACTATTAATTCCTACTATATGATTAATCATCGGCAGTAGAGCCAGTGGATTGCTGCAGACTTAGCATGAGCAACCGTTTTGACTTCGGTAGAGTAAACAAACATTACTGCTGTTACTCAATCAGAAAAAACATATTATGAATGGTAAAAAAACTGTGAATCCGGTTTAAATAAATAAATAAAAAGAGAGAGATAGAAATATTTTTTCCTCTCTTCTGTTGACCAAACCGTTGTCTTGGGAGTTGCTACTGATGGTGAGTGAATGACATTTATATCTTTTTGAAAGTATTGGCGTGGTTGGCTAAATCTGGGAGTTTCGTATCCATACCGCAATAATAAATCTATGCTGGAGTCAGGATCTCATCAGAGCTGCATTTAAATCAGTTAACAGCGGTTGGCTCTGCTCCAGAACTGAGAATTATTATCATTTTTGCTGTTAGGTCACAACACAGCAAAATAGTGTTTTGCAGTTTTATTTAAGTAATGGTTTTTATCAATTAGTATAAAATGATCACAGCCCTAAGTTTAAGCAGAAATTTTCAGAGTGTCGATTCGTAGAATAAGGCCCTTTAAAGTGATTTAACGCCTATCAAATGGAATAAGTTACGAAAGCCTTTATTAACAAGCGAAATGCCTCGCGATTTTGTCCGTATTGTTTTTCCATACCTATAAACTATGGCCTTACATCGTTATAAACTATATAGACCCCATAACCCAACATAAAGAAAATGAGGAAAACTATGCGAAAGTTAGAACGATGACATCATCTTAATGGCTAGTTAACTATTATGGCAAAAAAAACAAGAAATAGAGACGAGTATCGATCCTAGGAGGAGGCTTGTAACGCTAAAGACGATCCATCAATATATTCTTATGTAAAATCGATACGTGACACACTAATTAACTGTCAACCAACTCGGTTCCCAAATCTTAAATTTTGAGGGAATGTTTCTTTTGATATATACAGTTACACCAAGAAAGGATTTTTTGAAATTTCACCTCGGAGGGTGTAGTAAGCAAATTAAGTTTGTATGCCAAAAGCTTAACGCAGACGAAATTACGGGGCGTTCAACTAGTACTATCTAAAATTCCACGTGTAATGAAACGTAGCTTCTTTATTTTATTTCTCTAGTCAACTTTCTCTTCCCTAGAGTGTGAAATATCTTTCAAAAAATCTTATCTTAGTATCTTCTATCCTACATTTTAAAAGGAAGATGATCTTCAGATTTGACGTCTCCGGAATTAACAGTTATGGCCGTGGGAGTTTTACAACAATTTCATTCTTTAAGATATCTTAAGGTTCTAAAAGGTTCCCCAAACTTATCGGTTTAAGTTAGTAATCCAATCTCTTGGATTACTACGTTATAAATAATCGAACCTATTTCTATTAGTTTCTTAAATTAAGACCTTAATTTTAACCCCTAGTTTTTCGACTGGCAATTCATCCCACTGAATGGCATGATTACAAAAGGCAGGGAAATAATTGAAATCACAACTCCGAATAGCTAACCAAATATTTTTCCGACCCACATTCTTTACTACCTACAAATGAATGATCAAAGCAATATGTTCGTTTTAATTGCTTTTCGTTTATTCGGGGATTGTTCTATTCTGTTCGAACCTACTATGTGATTGTAGATAGTGCATATTTACTGCTATGCACAATTTGTAGAGGTCGTTTTGATAACGTATAAAACCAGTTTATAATGTAAGAATTTTATAAGACTAATTTGTTTTATTTCCCAACCTAAAGGGGGTGCGATGGGGTGTTAAAGTTTGTACGAAGTGGCGGTCTAGATCAATTAACAGTAACTTCGGTGCAATGCTGATAAGTGATGGATTTGCGCGAATAATTCGTACAAATTCGGAAAATTTGTCGTAGCGGGACAAATGTTTGTATGATCTCCAAATATTAGTCGTTCCACTAGTTGAACAAGTTATCAATTTAAAAACAAAACAAATCGACTGCAGTTTCTTATTGTGGTTCCATAATTTTAATATTCCTTTATAAAATTTAATAACAAATGATACTTCGTATTATTAAATCCTATGTCACTCTCTAGGCTAAGATGAATCCAATGACATGGCATGTATCCGCATTCATATTTATCTATCAGGTTTTGATGATTTTTTTAATAATATAAATCGGAAATTCTTTATGGCGGTATGTACGATTCCAATAACACCTTATTTATCATATCCATCAAGCCATTTAGGCTACAGGATAAGCTAAAATATTTTTGGTTCATCGGAAATTCAATATGGCGGTTCGGAGTCGCCATATAAGATTTCTTGACACTATTGTATTCTATGTTAGTCTCGCAATTAAGACGAAGCCAATAGCTTATTCATAAAAATCCATCATTCCGTTTACAGACATACATACAACACCGAAAAACAATTCCACGCCTTTTGGGCAGACGGGTAAAAATAAAGTAGCTTTAATAAGGTATTTAATTTATTTAAGAGTTTCTACGAGATTTTAATAGGCTGTCAGTAACTTGATTTTTTTTAGTATCCGCAACATTTGGCGACTTTGATGTTGCGGGTGAGTAACTAGATGTGACGTATGAGATCAAGGTTCGATTAACGCTGAGGGACAAATGTTTACTCTGTAAATATTTGTTCTGGGTCTGGGTGCTTTAGTACAATGGTACTCGTAGTTCGTGATACCCACGATACGAGAATCCTAGTGTGGGCTCAGCGTTAGTTTTGTGTCTGTTGGGTGCTTTATTTATTCATTTATAAAGTTTATGTAAGTGTAATTGGTTGGATAGGGATGCTAAGAATGCTGAAAAAATGAATGATGAGTTGTGTATTTTTTAAATATAGGATTTCATGCCTGTTTACCTAACAATAATTATTGACAGTGGAATCCATAAACGTAAAACGTTTTCTTCAAAGTAATAAGTTATACCAGCATTTATAACTATTAATAAAAACCTTTTGAAATAGCAATACAAATCTATAAATTCGTCTATAATTTAACTGTCAGCGAAGCAATGATGTCCAATTTCTGAAGTACATATTTCACAAAATGCGATGGTGCTGCACATAAAGACCTGAGTTAGGACAAAAATGTATAATAATAATAAAGCCTTTATTTTCAAATAATCTATGATCTAATCTACATACATTCTTGTTCAAAATTACTATTTGGCATCCAAAATTGGGCGTAGGCCTCCTCCATACGGTTCCATTGTAGTCGGTCTTGTGCTAGTCGAGTCCAGGTCTTCTGCGCTACCTCTACGATGTCGTCACACCAACTTCTCCTCGGTCTGCTTCTCGTCGTGTCTCACGCAGTGCAGTATCCGCTCACTCCACCGTCCATCTTTGGTTCTAGCGATATGACCCGTCCACTTCCATTTTAGCTTTCATAGTATGCTGACTGCATCAGTGACCATTTTTCAAAAATGTATAGCGTTTCTAAAATCGTTGGTTGACTTGACTAACTGACAATTATTTGGAGATTTTGGTGGACTAAAATTCAAATATTATATGAGAGTATCGTTTTTTTAATCACGACTCCATGCATGCAGAGCCGCTGGCAACAGGTATTATTTTATAATTTTATGTTTTTTACGATTTTATGGAAAACAAATTATGAAATTGAACCTTTCGTGATGCAGTGCAGAGTGCAGAATGAAATAATGAATATCCAATTATGTTTGAAAAAAATCCGTTAGCTGTCACGCAAAGTCTAAACTTTCCAGGGCCGCCGTATAATCTGAACACTTAATCGGTTCATGCAAAACTTGATAATAAAGTGCAAGTGTCTTAATTCCGAATTCCAAATTATGGGAATTCCCTGGCAATAATAATTTCACAGTGGTCTCAACTAACTTTTTAGTAAGTTTTCGTACATCTGCTCCTAAAGTTATGATTGGAGACGGAACCAACTTTAATGTCTACTAATTTGATGAGTTTCGTAAATTTTATTGCATTTTAAGTGAGTGCGGAAACTTGATTTATCACTTTTATGTGTTTTTAAGTCGGTATGTTTGTTTATTATTAGAGTTAACTCTCAACTGTAAATTTGTTAAAACCTGATAAAAGAACAATACGAATCCTGTAAGAGATGTAAGTAAAATAAAATGTTAATGTAGTTTTATAGCATAACAAAACCAGTTTCTGCCCAAAGCTTCGGCCGTCTTCTGTCAGAAGCGGTATTTTAAAATTGCACTGGATTCCGTTGTCGTCCAAACTACTCGCTATTTATGCAAGTTGGCCGTTTTAACGTCTTGAGGCGTTCCCAACTTCACACGGAGATAGTGTATTTCAAAACTTATCTCCGACAACGGCCTGTTTTGTGGTTAGTTCACATTTTACAGAATAGTTTCACTACTTGCGGCAAAAAATATTTATTTTCTTTTACGCTACGCAAACTTTTGTGCAATGTATTATTGTTTTTGCAATCTTCTCCTGCACTGCTGTTTCTTATACCTCACAGATACCTACAGACTTATACATATTAGAGTCATCGCCATCATCATTTTTAACTTCCAAAAATCCGCTGCTGTATTTGCAATTAGTTAATTCATTGACAAGCGAACTTAGGTTCTCATCGACCGACTTCCCGCAACCTTGCCATCCCTACCTGATAGGGTACACTGTCACTTACACTGTCTTGCCTGGTTCGTGGTCGCCATTCGAGAACCTTTATTACCTAGCGGTTATCGGTTCTGCCAGCTAGACTTAGACTAGACTGGGGAGGCCTATATTCGTCAACGTACTTCCACAGGGTATTGATGATGATACACGCGGAGTTGCCATAACTGCTCTCTCATGAACTATGCGACATGTAAACAAAATGTTATAACGAATGAGTTCTGATTACTTTTCGGGAGTGAAAATGCACCATTAAACATTTTAATTAAAAGTTGTTAGTTAGTTAAAATAGAGTGCATTTTATCTTTATTAATGTACTTGCTAGATTTAATGTGGCAGTGACGTATAAGCGTTGAAAAGTTCTATTTCATTTCGAACAGTCTACGTGTATTTCAATGTTGATAAAAGAGGCCAAGCAACATCAGAAATATGTTATGTTTAATGTTATAAAGGTTTCATCATTAAACGTCTTAATTCTGTTTGTTTTAGCTTTAATCTTAAAAAGTTGTGAAACCTCATAATATGATCTGAAATATTTTAAAGTTAACAGTATGAAAGTAGGAACAAAAAAACTACTATTATGTAAGTGACATTTCAGTTTATTGTACTACTCTGCATAAACACTTATGCTCATTGGCAAGGTCCCGGACAAGTTCAATGAGGATGAAAATCTATGGGAAATATATAGTTGATTCTGGTTTCCGCTAATTCAGAAACTACTTAATCTCGTTCCGTACCAACAAGTTTAAGCGGCACCAGATTAAGATCAGCCCCCGATTCGCAACGAGCGGCCATGCAAATGGAATGGCTATTAATTAAATGGGTACAGTACACGGTGGTGGCTATGGCACGTCGAGGCACGGTGGTGGCTATGGCACGTTTAGGCTCAGGTGGTGGTAACAACGTGGCTAAAAAAGGGAGATCAGAGAGTTATTTTCGTCTGAGTACTGCGTCGACTAACTTTTATTTTTCTTTTTTCAAATGAAAAAAACAAAAATGTTTATTTAGTTTTGCTATATTTTAAAGGCTTTTTATTTAACAAGTATATTATATTTTTTTGGTAGCGTAGTTTTTAGAATTAGTCCCATAAAAAAATCAGTTGTAATAATGTATCAGTAGTTTTTCGATGATTTGAGTCTGAAGGCGGCCAATCTGAAATGGGAGTCAGCTAGCAACGCTCGCTTATCCTAAAAGGTGGGCACAGGTAGTGGGAGATGAGGTATCTACCCACAGAGGGGAGAAGATCTCATGGAGCCTAAAGAAACATCGGAGAAAATAAAGAAGTTTATGAGTCACTTTTGAAGGCCGTTTTTTCATTTAACAACCTGCAGTAGTTGTGACGACCTCTGTGACGCAGTGGGCCACCTGAAACGCCGCGGGACAAATGTTTATATGATCTACAAAAAAAAAAAGTAGTATATCAGTCATGTAGTTCCCATAACACAAGCTCTGCCTATTGGGGCTAGATGATGCTGTGTGAAAATGTCCAGCATTATTATTAAACAAGCTTCTGCTCACGGCTTCGCCCGCGTGGTACCCGGATAAAAAATTGCCTATGTGTTATTTTGAAGTATAAACTATATTATTGTAAAGTTTCATCAAAATCCGTTCAGTAGTTTTTACATGAAAGAGTAACAAACATCCTCACAAACTTTCACCTTTATAATATTAGTAAGATTCATATTATGACTCTAGTTCACCGCTGGACATAGGCCTCCGTCTCAGAGCGTCATCACATGTAGATCGATCTTGAGACACTTCCATCATTTATTGTACACACGGAGAATGCACACAAAAAAACTTACATTTACCTCATGTACAAAAGCGAGCTTAACCCTAAAAAGGGTTTCTTACAGCAAATCTTGGAGAATAAGGGGAGCTGATAAATACCCACTATACGTGTACACAAACAGATAAATTCTAATAACATAGTAGTGTCATTATAACATACTATTTTATAAAAAAAAATAGTATAAGTATAAATATATTAACCCAATTTATACATATATCACAGCTTTGATCTTTACGATGTCATCGGTCCATCGAGTGAGGGGTCTTCCTACGCGCGTTTTTTTTTCAATATAAATGTCGATGAATTTTTATTTGCTATAGCTATTGCTGCGCACTGTATTGGATTGGCGAAAGCTGCAAAATAATTTGAATTTTATTTACCCCACTTTGGGTTAAGTTTTCAAATAACTTATCGTTACAGTTTGATTTTGCTGAGTGCTTTCGGGATGGATTATGTAGACATTGGTAATTTTGTTGCAATTTAATCAGCATCGTTGTTTATTTGAATAGGTTTCAGATAAATAGAGGACATATTTTGCGCCTTGTATAGTTTATCGGTGCATACTATATTTTGTCGGGTTATTGTAGTAATGGCATGACATGAAGAAGAAAGAAAGTCAAAACGAGTGAAAAGAGTATTAGATATGAATACGGATGGATGTAAGAGAAGGTATACTCCTAAGAAAATATGGATAGACTTGGGTGTAAAGTATGACATGTGTAAAAATAAGTGAATACTGAAATGACGGCTGTTAAAGGACTGTGGAAGAAGAAAACAATATTATGTTGTGCCGACCTTACGTAATATGGGACAAAGGCGAGAAAAACAAAAAAAATGCTTTTTTTGTGACTTTGTTTATTTACCTGTGACGATAGGTATAGGTATGCCCTTAGAAGTTGTTTATTTGTTGGTTGTTAAGTAAATGTTTATCTCCGAAACGATTTATCTGATTGTTATTAGTTTATTGCAATCGTTTTGTGTGTCTTCAAGGATGTTTCTTAGATTAGCACACTCGTCAATAAGGCAATACATGATAGAAAACATGCGGATGAGTTACAAATGTTGTAAAAAATACATGATGTATTAGTTGTTTCAAGCAGACTCTATAAATTTGTATACAGTTCGCTTCAAGTATGTAGGGGTGAAAACTAGTTTATGTTATGTTGTCTAGTAGCTCTACCGTTAGTAAGCTTCAGCAGTAGTAAACAGTCCTTGAGTGCTGCGATAAATCCCCATGTGTTGCGATTCGAAGCACACGAGCTGTGGTTTTGTCTAGCTAGTTCGAACTACGCTACATTTAAAACGACTAGTCTCAGGTATTAAAAAAAAACATACAAGCTTTCAACTGTTATCCCCATGATGTCTCCAGATCCTTAGATTCATACTCAGTACGCAGATCTATAAAGATACCAAGTAAGACGTAGTCAACGTTTTGCATACCACTTAACATTCCACGTGACAGGTAGCAAGCTCGTCGCCGTTTATTAGAACACTAACCGATGGCATATGCCTTAAAATGTCTGGTTCTTGGGTATACCAGTTTCCTCACGATTTTTTCCTTTACCGTTGAAAAATTCGTTAGTGCACGACCAGGTTCGAGTCCACGACCTTCGAATCGGTAGTCGAGGTACATTCCACTAGGCCAATACGGCTTTTTCATTTGTATAAAGGTACAAATAATATCAAGATAAATTGTAAAAACTAAAAATATTTACACCAACTAAGCTGCCGATAACAATAACATTACATAAAGAATTTTAAAACAAGATACACTATCTTACATAAATAAATATAAATATCTATTTAAATAACTACATAATTGTCTGCAGCTAATAGAGCCGCGAAGCTAACAACCTACAGTGTGGCCACGGCCTTACCTTTTAGTGTTTGGAACATCATAGCAGACATTAGAGTAGAGGCATTATCACGTTGAAAATCTGAGATTTAACGGCATGCCTGAGGTACCACGTTACTCTTGCTCTGTGAAATATTACTTTTGTGACCTACTGGTCTTTCTACTTTACTTCAAGGTGTTAAAACTTACAGCGTTGGTTCAAATCTTTCTGTAGAACTGAGCCCAATCTGAGCTTAATCGCAATCGCGTAAATGCGATACTTTTTGAGTTCAACTTTTACGGAGATAGGCTGGAAAAGTGTGAAATGAAGCTAAATTGGTAACAATTGAAGTTGTGACTATCGGAATTTAATAAAATGCTACAGTTAGTGAGGATAACACCAACTTCGAAAGTTTTCAAATCTACTATACTTATAGTATATTAAAAGACACGCTCCTATGTTATTGAGAAATAAGAAAATATTTTGCGTTCCTGCCATAATCAAGACTTCGCCTTTATCTTTCTGTCATTAATAATCTGCTCTCCGAGGAACTTTCTTCCTAACCAAGTTTTCTTGTCGTTTGCTAATCGCTAGCAAGAGTGACACTGTAGCGCTTTCAGTGACTCGCTTGTAACTAAAAGCGAGCAGTATCGCGGCGGATTGTTAGAAAAATTAGGTTTGGAATTTAACAATGTTGTGTGCACCATATTGTATCTTGAGTTTATAATAAAATAGCTTCATATTATATAATTTAAAAACGTATTTAATAATGCTATTTACAGACAACTACTACAGATACTTATATTAAATAATTTAAAACGTATTTAATAGTGCTATTTACAGACAACTATTATAGATACTTATAGTAGAGATCAATTAAACTCCCCATATAATATTGGACTAGCAAAAGAAGTCTGTTTTTTAACTGTGGTTAATAGGATCGATGGGGTATCTAGTTTTGCTAGAGTGTATCTTCTGTACCGTAAAACTTTTGTTTCTTCGTTAAAATATTCTGGTTCGTTCGAAAGTTTCTTGCCAGCTGATTTGAAAGTTAATACGTCCGAGCCTTTGAGGCAAGTTTTGTTGGTAAAAGTCATTGGAGAAAGTTATTCAGAGGCAAGACTCGTACATTATGTGCGACTATTCGATAACTGCTAACATTTAGACACTGAAAATAATTTAGCGGAGCAATTAAAATCCTACTTATGTGCCTAATACTTGTAAGTTTAACGGTTTTTTATGTGTTTACCCTTTTTTATTATGTTCCCGACTGTATTGACCGTAAAACTTATAATTATTTTATCTAATCGCGAAAGTTTGAATAATGCCTAATACTTGTCGTGAAAAACGCTATTCATAATTAGTGCTTGAAAACTGGTTGAATATTAAATTGCACAGGGTATAATCCTAGCAATTAATTTTGCATATCACTAAGCATAACAATTTTTCACGTATAAAATTATGTTTTATTTACACATCCCGGTGTGTCCCCCCCCTTTTTAAGCCTTCAATATACCACCTACTTAACATAGCCCAATCAAACAAAGTATGCTACATATTTTTTGATCCCTCTTGTGTAATTTTATAATAAAGTATTCATATATTTTTGTAAAATCATTCAATTAATTGTGTTCATATCAAAACCAACGATTATCTTGTTACGTACTGATCGCAAAAGTTTAAAAATTACAATTTGGTTTCTGAGAAAACAAATAATCATAATGAGAATGTTCAGACCACTGAAGCATTTATAATTATCTCTGTTGCATTCGAAACCATGACCTCTCGTTGCATAGACGGCTACTTGACTTTGCTACTTTAGTTAGCTAAAGTATGACGTCATTATAGCGACGACAGCACGATTGTACATTCTCCAAGGCTGAGGCTTAGTAATTATCATTTATTCTGTGGGGTGTATGAAACTCATTAACTCATGCCTAATGACGTGCCGGTTTTGCCTTAAGGCAGCACTATTAAATCATCGCTAGATGCCTTCGTGTTGTTTGGATTTCATTACCGCTTTGCGTTTAGATTCGTCTCTAGCCTGCGGTGGTAGCGCGTAATGTGATACAATCGGTTTTAAGGTTATATTGCTAGTTGGTATATTGGTTAGATGCTGATATTTGATAATTATATTGCTGGAATGATATAGGTGGCTTGCAAACGTTTTTTACCTTTCGGTTGTCTCTCATACGAAGGTGAAAGCTGGAGAAGCGCCGTAAATATATTAAACAAAAAATACTACTTTGGTATTCAAATGGTAGTTATGTTTATCTTCACCATTTTGAGCTTGTGATAATTCGTGGTGACCCTATCATACGAGTTCATAAATACGTCCAGCAAAAGCCGCGTCATTTCCATACCCGCTGAGATAGGGTTGTTAATGGGCATAATAAATGGATAATTTTGGTAGTTCTCATGCCATAAAGTCTGATCCAGGTCTGGTATTATCTATGGCACGTTGTAATGTGCTGTCCTAGACGTGGTATAATGTAATGACTATAATGATTGGTTATGAAAATTAACATAGCATACCTGAAATAATAGATATTTTATTAATTTTCTCAAACCATAAAAATACTTTTAAATACAACAAACTCAGATATTTGATATTTTTCTTTACTTCATTGGAAATCGAGAGTTCAATCGGAGAAAATTCATTTCCTTATCTAAGTTAATTATTATTATTATTATTCATTTATTTCAGATTATAAAAATCCATACAATATTAATACTTATACATAAACTTAACACTATACATTACAGGATAAAAATTTAATCATTAAATAAAATGTCACAGCATGCTAATGAGACTGCTGGTTTTTGTTTTCGTAAATATAACGCGGTTTCTATAAAGGCTTTTCTAAGCAGCCGGATATGGGCAGAGTGTAGAATCAGATAATGATTGCAGTTGATGTCACATTCAGAGTGACAGTTACGTTATATATCTTTCTATTTAATCAATCTAGACAATGTGCACCAATAAGTCTGAATACCATAATTTATTGCATGAATACCATTAGGTACCTATATAATTAAACGATAGTCGAATATTTACAAACATTAATGTATTGTTCTAATATTCAATTGCAGAAATTGCCGCAATTAATTTATGTCACCGACTGCAAAGGATACTCAAAACATAATAAAAAGATTCACATAAACAGACAAAAAACCACGTGATCTGAAGACAAAAAAATTGAAGTAAGTATATAGTACGTACTTACAAAACCAACGAAAATAATTAGAATTCTTCAGCAGTTGCTTGTTTTTTTCAAACATTTACCGGAGGTTTAGGTCAGCCCGATTCAGAAAAGGTTATATTTTACTATCGACATATAATTAGATTTTTTTTAAATAAACACGTATCTGGTTCTTACAAACATATAAGGCCTACATCAATATTTTAAAAAAACGTGTTGCATTGTATAATAGTTCCTTTAAATAGTTACTGCAAATGACCACTTTATCTAACTTTATTTCTTAGGGCTTCTTCTCATAGTTAAAAAAAACTTCCCTACCCATTAAGCTAAATAGCGCAGTTACCAAGTTTTATCAAGATTTAATAAATTTATATTCTACTAGCTTCTGCCCACGGCTTCGCCCGCGTGGTACCCGGATAAAAAGTATTATAAAAAGCCTTTGTGTTATTCTGATGTATAAGCTATATAACTGTAAAGTTTCATCAAAATTTCGTTCAATAGTTTTTGCGTGAAAGAGTAACAAACATCCATCCTCACTAACTTTCACGTTTAATAATATTAGTAGGATTCTTTAAATATACAAACATTGGATTGTCTAAGTAGACTCAGAAATCTTCGCTCGCTCAGTTAGTTACTACGAATACTTGAGGTCTGAGGATGCAGTCTGTTGGTGCTGCCACCTATGGAACCATACCTTTAAACTCTTTTTTGTCTGCTCATTCCACACTTAGGTACACAACAAAGGTAGTCAACAACTACTACAACTCTCTCACTATCTGAACTTCCCCATTCCAACCTCCCCAAAGTATTCGCCAGTCTTCGGGCCAGTTACTTACTGCTAGTACTTACTGCAAGTTGTCTCATTAACTTGGGTTAAGTTACTTGCAACACAATTAACTTCGCCAGCTAAGTTGTTCTGTTGAAAGACACAATAGCGAGTATAGTGATTTAAGTATCTTTGTGGTGCAAGTAACTTGTCTCTATGTGGAGCTGCTATCAAAACTTAAAGCAAAGTAGTAAATATAAGAACAACAAAATGAGTTAAGATTCGTTTGAAGATAGATAATTATAGCGTATAAAAAAATTGGTACATGTAAACTGTGAAATGAGATGCCTTCTGGGGTGTTTCCGCTGAAGTATAATATGGCATGCTTCCAAAAAATAAATAAAAAGAGTCCTTCAGAGCGGGCAACGGATCAGCAATGCCCCAGGTGTTGCAGATGTCAATAGGCGACGGTAAGCGCTTTCCATCAGGTGGGCAGTATGCTTGTTGGCCTAGGAATAATATAAACAATATGTAAAATTTCAAAAAAAGCTCGAAATGTATTAATTAAAAACTAGCTTAGTCCCATCTCCTTCATCACCATTTTTCAGCCCGTGTCAATCCACTGCAAGGCTTAAGCCTCTTTATACCACTCGTACCGATCCTGACCCAGTCTAATCGACGTAATCCACGTCCAATAACTAATAGCTAAGTTTCATCATATATTATGAATATAATCATCACTTCAGTGAAATATCACCCTCTTCTGGGTATAGGCCTCCTTTCTTTTCTGCCAGCCTCTTCTGTCCTTTGTGTCTCTCGTCCAGGTGTTCCCTGCGAATGTCAATGATGTCGACCCATCTCGCTTTCTGACGACCAGGATTTCTTTGGACCGATTTCGGCCACCACTCGGTCTGGGCTTTGCTCCACCGGCCAACACTACATCTGGCAAGGTCCATAGTTGAGAAAAGTCCCAGAATGGGTAAAATATATTGAATGTTTACCACGACCTAGTTGGGCAGCCAACAGCTCGGCCAAGAACACGTAGCAATGTTAGTGCGAGATGTTTTAGGGATTTTGCCCTTTCAGTTAACGGCCAAAGCACGATTTTTTGTTAGTAACTTTAAAAAGAGAAGTGGATTAAAGTTAGTAGCCAGCCCGAAATTTGTTAAAAAACCTTGGCTTTAGGTACCTTTTACTTTCGCATTTGCTTCAATAGAAGCCTGAGTCGGTATTTTGTAATGGATTTCCGGTACCTTTGTCCAATAGAAGCTAACAATTTTCATTGATTCGAATGGAATGGGAGTAGTACAAATTACGGACAATGTGCCAATTTTGATTCTATTTTATTTTAAATAAAAGTAACGGTATGAAAAGTTCAAATGCAGGATAGTAAAAAATCTACCTGAACAAATGCTGATATTTTGACCTGAAAAAAGTGACCTTTAAATCTACTATTTGATCATGTATGTCATCATCCACTTCTCGTGAGTCCGGAAACCGATGGCATCTATACGATGCCATTAGTCTATCAGATTATGCTTATTATGCTTCGGCTACACCTGCCACAAAGTAGTTCAGGTTTTAAACTAATCAAAAAAATAATTACGTAGATAGCTATGATACTCAAGAAGAATTTCAAGTGGAATCAAAAATACAATATATCAGGGTAGGTACATGCATAAAACTGGCATCAGCCAGCTGACTGTGTTCGGTCACCGTAACAGTGGATAGATCCTGAGTGCAAGTGAATTAATAAACTTATTCTGAAAACAAAACCCAATTTACTTAAAGACAAAAACTAAATACTGTTTTCTTTAAAATACCCCTACAAAAAGAAACTCCAATGAGGCGTACCATTTCCGAGCAGGCAGGGTGAATTCAGAGGCATTAAGTTGTGTAACAAAGGCAGTATGACAAAGTGCCTTCAGGGCGGGGTTACAATAGGTGTCGAGTCTGAAGGCGGCGAGCACGCTCCGTGTGTCTCCAGCTTAACGACTTAATGCATCCCCTCGTTAGCTAGAAAAACATTTGTTTGTATCAACATTCAAAGAGAACCAAACAGGCATTTTTGCAATCAGTTATATCATGACCAGCTTGTAGAACTAATTTTTAAAATCTAACAACATGAATTTCATTTTATTGTGGATCTATGAGTCTATACTATGACTTTTTTTTAGATGTTATTTTGACTTGACTCAATATATGAAAGTCTGGGCAGAGATTATTTATTTTAATCTTTGGGGCTGGAATTCTGGGTCCGTGAGGAATTGGGTCCTACACATATTCCAATTTTTTTCTGGACGACTAATCGAAGCGACGCATAACCAGAGAGCTGGCTTTTACCTGGGTCAACATTGCAATTCAGCGTGGCAACGCATTAGCAGCATTTTGGGAACACTTTTGTCCCTATGGTAGTGATCTAGATCAGTTGACCTTTGTATAGATTGATTGCAACGGTCTTTAGATAGCTAGCCTGTTTAATCATTTTTGCATATTCTTCTATATCATAAAGTATTATTTTTAAACCCTCAGCATAATTTTCATGATCTATTGTAGCGCCCCTTAGTGATTTGTGTCAATAAATCTATCTGAAAACCATCTACGAAGTTATAAAAATCGTTTGCCATCATTTCAATGGAATAAGCCGTCATTTAAATCGGATAAGCATACAAACAAAAACATTTTATGGCAAACACGTATACTTCCCTTCCTTACGGCGACTACAATCCATTTTTTATGAGACCGCATGTCTTATTTTTTTTGATTTCTGTTGCTCACAAAATAATTTGCGCGTTTTTCTTTGTTAACATTACATAGTATTATCTAACCAAAACCGCGTTTTCTGTTTTACGGGTGATAAAACATTAAAAATACCACTCAGAAAATGGTTACTGCAAATTATTCAAATATATCCAGAAGGAAGCTGCTTAGAGGACCCTACTTACAGAGTGACTTGGGTTTGATATAAATCGACGTAAAAGCCAACGTCTGCGGACGGCTACAAATTTACCTGCCAAGATTTCGACTATCCACGAAAAGTTTTACCTGCCCTCAAAATAATTTGTGTGATGTAAACGAAAATGTCGATCCTGCATAAGGGTGCATTTACGTTGAAACCATTTCAACACTGAAAAAGTTTTGTTTCAAACATTACCTATAACAAGGACAAATAAATGTCTGATTCAAAGTAAAGTTAGAAAGATTTCAGAGTTTTTTGATTAAAAAATATGGCAGCGTTCATTGTACACATAAATAGTATAAGATCTAAAAAGTAAACATTGTTTGGGTTATCGCTACTTTGATTATTAGAAGTTAAGGTACGAATGGAAAATGAGTTTTTCATGCTGTAAGTCAGAGACAAAGGTTATTTCAGTATAAAAACAGTTTGACGGTGGCATTCATCATATCGGAGTCCAAAGAAGTATTTTCGGAAGTTGTCTGTGGTTGAAAATGAGAGCTAATGATAGAAAAAGGCGGCAAAGCAGAATTCTTTGGGATTAGCTTGTCTCTCGACGTATTTATTTTGAATATATCGATATCTGATGATTATTGACGAATTTCTACGGTTTAAATCAATATAATTATAACTATATATATAGGTAGGCAGTATTTAGTTGGTAGATGAGTATTTAGTTTTCTTTTACTATACTTTTCTTTTTGTACACTACCTTACCTTTATTATCACCTCTCTTTAAGTCAAGGTTTTCGGAAAGAAAACTTTTTTAGGATTAAGCCCACATTTGTACATGTTATAGAATTATGTCTTTTGTAAGTGTTAATTTATATGTACTATAATAATGAATTAAGGAGAGTGAAGACTGTGGAGTTTTTCTTCGAATAGGTTACCGGAGCCAGTCTTCTGGAAATTATTGGAAGGAACATTTCCAGAGAATCAGTTTTTATCATTTCATCACCATCTCGAGATTTCGAGTGGACTATTGTCCTTTATGCCCATCAGTACTGAGCTAAAAAAATACATGAAATGACACGAAAAGACATGGCATAAAATGTTCTTTTTTTATTTATGTCCTCGTGACAATCTTTATAAAAAATATAGTAAGATACACTCGAGTCTTTGCCTGAGATCAGTGCACTACTCTGCTTAGTAAGAGTCATTTTCCAGTTCACTATTTTTCGGACTACCGAAGGTTAGGTATCTATTTATTTAGGATACTCAACAGAGTAATCACAGTGACCATCCAATGTAAAATATTATTGTAAAAAATCTATGTGTTCCTCCAATTCTAGGACGTCACAGTGTGCACAAAGTAGATAAACTAGATTAACACTAACATAAAATATTGCCGAGTATGTAGTTTAGTCTAGTTTAGGTATAGGCTACTTTATAATAAGCTTTTACTGTATAACTAACAAAAATAACTACTTATATTAATGTGAGATCACAATTCAAACAAAAACTTATTTTCTATGAGTACCTAGTGAAGTAAAATACAAATGAGTTCACGTGAAATAAGAAAAAAAATACCCTACATATTTACCTGTATGTATGTCTTTGTAAAGTGGATTTATTTAATTACCTTGAACAGTCTTCTGTTTTAATATTTTACTAAACGTGGTTTGTTGCGCCATGATCTTAAAAAAGTGTCTCCTTTTAACTTTTGTTCTTGTGACCTGTTTTTATTTTATTATTTGGTCATACTTACAAATAAGGAAAAGGTTGAGGATAGCGTTTACCCGAGTCTATTCGCACTTTACGAATAATATACTGTAGAAAGAATCCCGGAAAACTTTACCCTATTGTGGGCGTGTAAGTAGGGACCGAGATTTTTTCCACTTATTGTGGCATTTACTACAGGTTCCGAATAGGAGAGAAAAGCTACTTGCATCCTGATATGATAAATGTGTAGACAAAAGCAAACACGCTCACGACTGTATTCCTCATGATGGACATTCTAAGATAATTACTTAGTGCGTAGATCTTTGAGGTTATTAAGTAGGGGGTAGTTAGAGGCCCGTCTAAACATTACTTAAACACATGCCCGCGTTTTGCATAGTATAGCGTTCCGCGTGACAGCTAGCAAGCCCATCGCTGCTTATTGGAACACTAACAGATGGCACATACCTTCGAAGTTATGGTGCTTGGAGATGCTGGTTTCCTCACGATGTTTTTCTTTAGCGTTTTCAGCATTCTAAACGCCCTTTTTGTAGAACCTCATACCTAGAAAAACCTCAGCAGAGATATCATTTGCGTGACCACCCAGGCTCTAGGGTGTGAGGACGAATCCTCTGCCGATGGCGAGCATTGCGGTGATAAAAGGTAAGTTATACGTATAATGTTGAAGTTTTTAATTATAATTTTTGATTAGTGGATATGTATGCCCCCTTTTTTATTATTTGAATCATCATATTAAAGACTGGTCGACATTTGTGACATTTTAACGTACCACACTCAAGGACTGATTTATGTTAAGACTAAAAACTAAAACTAAACAGCTATTTTACCTTTCGTCACTAGGCATTGACCTTCGGTGTTTTTCCATGGCTTTTTTCTTCCTCCTACTTCTCACTGAAACTAAAAATACATTGATGTTTGCGGTTAAAAAGAACACATAATGTTTTATACATCAGGACAAATGGTAGAAGAAAAACAATAAGAACTAAAAATAGGAGCGCTTTGATACAAGTACCCCCATTACGTTAGTTATGTTAAGGGCGCACCATGTTAAGGAGGCGTTGTAACACTTCGTACATTTTGAAAGATGGCGTCTTTAAAAATAATAGAAGGAAATAAATATAAATACGCTTTGAGAGAAACTTCTTTTTATAAGGTCAGCATCGCACGTGTGATGCCTCTGGTGAAGCAAGCAACCATAGACGGTATCCACCTACCAATACGTGAGACGTATGATTGTTTGCCAGCTTGGTAATTAAAAAAGTAAGGATGTGTCTAGTCATAACATTTTTTTGAATAAAACTTTATATACCTTAAAAACCTTAACAGCTGTTATAATTTCAGTGCAAGAGTACCACGTAGAACGACCTTGGGCTACATCTACGTTTAAGATGTCATCGGTCCATCGGGTGCAGGGCCTTCAGGTACACCCTTATCGGTCGTCCGGTTCGTGGACGCCATACTCATGCTGAGCTACTAAGTAACGTGAGACGATAAAGTCAAAACAAAAATCAATTGCTAAAAAAACCGCATTAAGTTCGGTCAAGCTGTTTCGGAACAAAATAGTGATATAACCATATGTTCAATTATCGAACATATACCAGCTCCTGAAATAAAAAAACGGTATTTGAAACTAATTAAATGTTTCATAAAAGATATCAAAACAATTTGCAAGTAAACACAGAACCCTTTCATTTGTCAAAGATAAATGTAAACAGCGCCCTCCGCCCAGTAATAAAATATGGCCATTAATCTAGACAAAGTTGGCGACAGTGGGACAAAATTATTATCCCTTTTAAAGGTCGATGAAAAATTTCGCCAATTTATTTCGCTTTTTAAACAAAAAAGTAATTTTATTAATTGCGAGGACTTCAGGCACAAACACGTTTTTGAATCAAATACTTTGTGTCAAAATTGGGAATTGTAAGTCGTAACTTATTTAAATAAATGGCTGTTTTCTCGGCTAATGTAATCAATTTATTGTTGAGGAAATCCACTCGTTTTACTTTTTAATTAATAAACCTACTTTATAAAATTAATAGAAGTGCTTTTGCAAAAAATATGATAAAGATTTCTGTTTCTGAATTCTATAACTTCGTTGTAAAAACTTAGCTCACCATCTGCGACGACTTTTTTATCTTCTTTCAAATTCGATTAAACTTATTAAAAACTCTTTGTTTTGCGCGTTATTCCCACCAACTGTAGGTGTATATACAAAACCACTAGCTCTGTAACTATATATGTAAGTTGGCATTCACACGACAGGGGTCCGCGCCATATGTCGTCTCACGCTTAACGAAGATTTAGTGACCTAACAACATCGCATGTGGCCATGCCCTTATCTATAGCTTAGCCTGTGAAAGCGGGATTTAATTTGGTAATAACCGTCGGGCCTTGACAGGAAGGCCAACATACAACACACACCACTGTACCTATACGTAATATCTACGTTAGTTACCCGTGTAGGGGTTTTACGACTGCTAATAATTATTCCAGATAGAAAAATATACGTTTCGTACATTTCAGGTTACATTCGTTTACTTGTCGAAATATCAAAACTGACATGTCCTAGACCAAATACAAAATCGAAGCGAAAGGCTACGCCGTAGATGATTGTAGACATGATGCTATGACTGAAAAATTGAGGTCCTACGATAATTATTTAGGCTAGTGATTATGTGAAGAAGCATTTTTACAAATTGATTTGTTTTACAGCAGTGCTGTGAGCACAGCATCAAGCATAGAGATTTGTATAAAAAATATTATTGCTTTTTGTTGCAAATCTCAAAAATGACATCACTTTGTACTTAAAAAAAGCGACAAAACTTTGAAACTATGCAATCATTGTCATAGAAATGAAGTGATAACGAAATAAATTGATTATTATTTATTTTTGATTTTATTAAAAGAAATACATACATAGATTTTTATGACCAGTTTTAAAATATTTTACTCGAAGTTAGTTGGTGGGTATGTACATAATGAAGGAAAGTCACAGAACAGAGTCACAATGTTCAAACCTTGCCTTGTTGATTTTAAACTTGTGAGCATGAGTTACGGCGCGCATTCCGTGTAAACGTTTGCGGATATTCTCAAAATAAACCAAAGCTTAGGTTCAGAATAAAAAATTGTTGACGGAAACTAGTTCAGCACATAATAGAACTTTGAGTTTATGGTCGAGATAGGTGTAAAATAATATGCGATGTTTATCTTATCTTGATTCATTTTTATGACAACAGGTTAATCTAAGTACCTATAGTCACATTACTTTGAATTTAGTAGTTTGCGTGCACTTACCAGAAATTCGGAAAAATATCGTCTACAAGACCATTAGAGATTAAACGTTATTTAGTGAATAGACATATTATTTGTAAAAATTGATTGCATGAAATTATGATTTCCTCGTTCTTTTTGATTTTGATTTCTCTACGTTTACAAATACATAATGTCTGCGGATAACAAAAGGAAATTACTTGTACAAATTCTCATAATTTCTTCTTGCCAACAAACCTTAAATGTTAGAGAGGTGTCAATAAAATAGTTTTTGGGGCAAATCCGTAAAATTCCACTTTCTGCAGATCATTTATTTTTTCCTCATTGATTTTAATCTTGAAACTGAAGAGAATTCATTAGTATATTATTTTTAGGGGTGGGCTTGTAAATTAAGAGTTATAGAGTTATATGAACGTAACCTTAAACAAATGAATGGTTTTCAGACTTTCTCCTTTACTTGTACTGTGAGACCTTGCTTCTGGCAAAATTTTATGATTCTAGGTCAACGGGAAGTACCCTATTTATTTGATTTATTTGCTAGCATCAAAATATGTTGCATAAATGGCCGTATTTTTCTATTGCGTTGACATAGAAGCTTGATTTTTTAGAACTCCAAGGGACCGTAGATCTACGTATTTGATATTAATTTCAACTTGATACCTCCACGCGTTCCTGAGCAAAAGGGTCTTGACAGACAGATGGTCGGACAATGAAGCGATCCTATAAGGAAAACCCTAAAAAAGAAGAAAATATAATAATGTTGCCTGAACTAAAATTTATTGTCACTGTCAGTATTGAATAGAATTGGTTAATTGCATTCATTATCATAAATCAGAAACATTCTTAGTTCATGATCGCTTCGGGACCGAAACCCACGTTTAAATTCGTTCTCACAAGAGGCACTCAACGGTTTCATGGCTTCTATTTACTACTATTTCACCTAACTCGGCAATAAACCGGAAGCATAATAGGTTTTGGCGCCAAACTAGATATATGGACTCGTTGAAGTTTCAAGTAGTAACATTTTTTAGGGTGCAGGTACACCTTTTGAAGACGGTCTTTTATGGCGGCGATAAAATACTGTGAATGGTTGTTTTGAGGTAGAGGTCGGAGGTCGAATAAATTGTGTGTCATCGTGTTGAAACTGGGATTCCGAATGTAAGCGCTTTTGAAATAAATACGAGGGACGGAAGCACTAAAACTTGACCCATGAAATGGCTCGATGGCTGTGCATTACATTAAACAAAATTGCAGGCAATTTTATTTAAAACACAACTAAGCATTTTCCTATTCTGGCTCTCTCTACTAACGGTCACAACTGACGGATCTATTATAACATAGCCTATCTACCTCAATCCATATAAATAAAAATATATAGATGAAGGCCTGCCCTCTATTGCACTAGCAAAATGGCTGTAGGAAACATGTTGCCAGAATGTCAAAAACTTCAAAAAAAATAAATTTATTAAGTGTTTATTTTTAAATTTTAGAATGTTTGGACTCAAAATGCTAAGACCTTTTGTACTCAGCTAACTATAAAAGGCGTTCCTTGTAACCTAAATGGGGACACATTGCGGGTACAAGTGCTTTTATTTTCAGGAGTTGACTTATTAACCAGAGTTTCCTCGAACCAGATTAAAACTAGTTATCATAAACGTTATGCCATAAACTCACAAATCATCTCCGAGGAGCTAACTATTGCAATAAAATTTGCAATATGGCGCCCACAGCAAACGGCCGAATGATGCTAACACATGACCAGAGTGACCTCGTAAATCTGGCATGGATTCACCATGTTTCTTGGACGTTAACTTGATGTTTCAGCAGGTTCAACTTTAATAATTAACAGTGAAGCGACGCTTGACTAGATAACTGGCTCTTACCTCGGTTAACGCATTAGCATTGCCAATCAGCGTGACAATGTAGCCAGAATTTTGGAAACGCTTCTGTTTGGTTGTGATCTAGATCAGTTGATCTATCTATAGATCTTTTGCTTGGTAAGCTTTCAGAAAGCAAGCTATTACATCTGTATTTTTTGTATTTACAATAAGAAAAAAATATGCTGACATTTTCACGCAGCATCTTATAGCTCAAACTAAGCAGAGCTTGTGTTATGGGAACTAAATGACTGATATATACTTATATATTTTTTGGTTTTTAGAAATATTTACATAATTATTATACATAGAAAACAACCAATTAGCAGTCTCAAACAGGTAACAAGCTAAAAATTCGAAATAATACATCATACTATGTAAAAAATTTATAAATCAACAATGATTGAAGCCGTTAGGTGGTACCTAACGGCTTCAATCATTGTTGATTTAGAGAGAACTAGTTTCGTGATGGCTAGAGTTTCCAACCTTTGACTCGAAGGTTATGGGCTTGAATCCCGTCGTGAACCTCGGATTTTCCATGCGCTCAAACAGTGAAGGAAATTGTGAGGAAACTGACATGTCCTAGAATCAACCATTGACAGGTATGACACGTATATGACTGAAGCCTCCACGATGAGTACTGAATCTTTTCACCATAATGGTTCTTTCGCCAATGTTCACTAGGTTCCTTTTAGGGACACCTACCTCAACCTGGTCAGTTTTATACGAAGGATGACCAAGAGAATGACCCTGTGAATGAGTAAAAGAAGGTAACTATATTTTTTTTTCTGTAAAAAAATGAGTGAATAGTATTAGTGCTTGGTTTAAAAGTAACAGAATAACTATGGAAATACTACCCAAACGGATAAGTATCATTATCTAAAAAATAGTACAATATTATGGAATTTTATTATGATAATAATACATAAGTATCGCAACATGTTTTTGTGTTCATATTTTTGTTCCCTTTCAAGGCTAGCTTATTAGCACTATTGTACAGATCAAACAATTTAAGTTGAACATTACTTAGAATAATAAAATGCAAGTACCATTAATGTATCGTCCACAGTATCTACCTTAACATGTTCGCAACAGAAAATGCTATCATTTTCAGAACTAAGTCGATATTAGCTTAGTCGTGAAACAATGACATCGAGTTTATACACAACTTCGTACGGCTAAGTTCGATTAACTTTGAAGTGTGTCGCGGCAATGATAGTCCCTATGCTACTGCTGCTGCCATCACAGCTTATAAAAAACAACTGATTCATTCTACGCGAGCACGATTTGTATAATAGTAGATTACATTTTTTTTATCTGTATCATCTGCCAGAAGACATTTGCTAGACAATTTAGTACGCATAAGTCAGATTTGTTTGTTTCTTCATAGGCCAGGCCAGAAAGATGAATCTAGTAGCTGAACAATAATTGTTGTGATTCATAGACTACGCCTCCTCAAAAGAATACAATGCCAAACAGTATAACGCACCCACATTCATACACAGTCCACACTAGGATTCCCTGTATCGTAGGTATAAGAAAATAAGAATAAGATACCACAAAACCTAGACTCGGAACAAATATTTGCAGAAGATTCAATTATTTGTTCGGTTTTGTCTGCGGGAATTGAATACGCGCTACTTGCATTTCAGGCGAATACTTGCGCGCAGTTTGTGAAATTATGCTGGATATTCTGATTACAGATTATTACATCAAGTCGACTCGACTTTTCGTAGCTCGCTGAGTGACATTTAATCGGTATCAGTAGAGATAGAACCTGATAGCTGATAGAACCAGCTGTTTATTTCTAAGCTATGATAGTCAGTGCTCGATGGAAAACATTTGGTTCTCCTGGGATGTCTATCGGATGTGCAGGAAGCTACGATACGTTTTTAAAGTTTTGTCATCAAATGTTAGATCAAATGGTGATCCGAAACAAAAATAAATATAAACCACGCTTGAAAGCCGTGAGACGAGAACCTCACCTTACCTTTTCCAGTGTTATCATATCATAATTTTTTGGATCGCAAAAAATAAATTACTATTTTCATTAAATCAAAACAAATCATTTATTGCGAATAGGGTGGAAATATATTTCAATAATATAGGAATTAACACGTATTGACAGTTGTCAAGTAAAATTAATTAATAGTTAAATAAAAAAATATGCAGTTTCGGCATTTGGGCAAAAAGGGGATACATTGCATAAACACAGCAAAAAAAATTAAAATTATTTTTGAGCTGTACCATCTTACATTGACGCTTTATAAGTGTTGCTAGACATTACCCCCTCTGTCCATCCCACTTGTCAGTTGATTAGTCAAAAACATATGTTTGTAGTTTGCACAATTTTTATTGGTGTTCAAAGTACCAAGTAGTTTAAAAAAAGTGTAGCAACCTATTAAAAAAATCCCAAGGTAACAATATTAGAAATTCTAGTGTAATCGCAATCCTGCATTACGATTAAACCATTTGGTCCATTACCCTTTAGATTATATACATTGAAATGCTGCTCTCTAGTGCATTGCGGCGATAATCGTAGACTATACAAAATAAATTAAGATAAATAAAAGAGTAGTAGATCTTCTGTGAAAGGGCTCGTCCGGGAAAGTGATACCACCATGCCTATTTCTTCCGTCAAGCAGTAATGTTCTCATTGCTGTGTCTTAAGAACTTTGGTTGATACTTTTTAGACTTTATTCAATTCTTTGAGTAGTACTCTTTTTTTATAAATTAATTCACCTTGTTCGATTGGCACCACACTAAAGCTGAATGAAGGATCATCAAAAAAATAACCAAGCAGAGTTTGTTGCCTGATTCTTCTATGCTTGGTCGCGCGCGAGGAACCGGCGTAAATTCACTTTCGAATTTTAAATTCACGTAGTTTTTAAGTTGATGTTTCTATATGATCCTTGTGATTTCAATGAATAAAAACCTATTGACTTTGACTTTGACTTTCTGATTTGAAGAATATGGTTGCCGGTGAAATAACAGGCACATATGATCTTTTCTTGATATCTTGATCTTGATATTTTAGAAAAGCAACGCGTTTGCCTCTATAAAGTACAGGGTAAGCTAGCAAAACGAGCGTGCGAGGCCGCGACAACCGAAGCGTCAAAAATCTTTTTTTTCTATTTTAAATTTTTCCTACACAATGATCAACTCACTTTTTTCGGTCACTGATTGAAATCAGTAAACAGTCGTAGATAGAATTCATTCCTGCGAGATGGCTCTATTTGCGTCTGGTTTATTCTATTCCAGGTAGCTTAGTGGGTGGGTTCAAAGCACCGTTGGTTGAATTCAAACATCGCGGGTCTACAGTAATTCGTTGAAAATGGGCGGGGATTTTGCCAGATTACGACTTCATCACACATGAGGCGTAAAGGCACGAAACTTGTCATAAATACTGATGAGTCTGAAAATTCCTCACTGACTTTTTGTTTGTAAGTGCTGTGTGATGAAGACCCTTCACATCCCCACTTGCTGATTAATTTTAAAGATTTCGAATCGAAGTCTTGTTGGCCGATCACTTTAAATATTTTCTTCACCGGCAAATCTAAAATTGATTGTAGTTTAATCCGGACGCCTGAGGAAGCGATTACTCACTACAAAGTGTTCCAGAATTATTTAAGTATGTATAATATTCCAAAAAGTAGAAGAAACTTACTTTTTTAAAGAATATTATTTGGTTTTATTTAAACACCCAAATCAGCCGTGATTTGGGGCCTTATGTTAAAAGAAAGGGATGTTTGACTTCGGCTAATATCAGCTAGTCTGTCGTATTTAAACCGATTTACCGAAAAACCAATGATTTTCATTGGTTTTTCACTTCTGGATACCGTCAAGACGTAGAACAAAAGTTGTTACCGATAGGATGTATAGAAATATTTTTTTCGGGATGCTTTTCAAATTTTACGGCACTCTGTATTTGCCTAGTGTAAATCTCAGTTAGGAAGACCGTTATTTCACCTTACCACATATGGAACCTGGATCTAATGCCCGTCAATTGCTTGGGACGGTCGGTCTAATGGTGATTAAATAACGGTTCAGTCCGCATGGAGGATTTGATTACATTATTTACTAAGGGACAAAAGAGATTTACTTCAAATGGATTGTGAATGCTTCCAACTCAATTTTAGATTGGATATTATTTTTGTGACGAGTTGGCCGGCAAATAAAAGCCCTGTGCCATTTTGCTAATAAAATATTCCCAGAAATCTCATCTGTTTTTTCTTTTTAATTAAATCGTTAATTGTTTCAAAAACGTTTTTAATTTAATTTTACTTCCTTATTGCAGACAAATACGAGTGTACAAAACTGTTCCCGCAACTTTGACGAGGTCGTTAAAAATACTAAGGGATATCATAACGTTAAAATTTTCTCCGGAATAAAACTATAATTTAGGAGTAATAGAGCTTTTTATTCCAAAAACTATTGTGAACTTGACTATTCATATTGTAAAAACGGGAATTTTCACGTACTGCACTATCGGTGAAGGCACCGACTAAGTTTCGACTCATTCCGAGAGTCTTCATCAGGGTGAGTGGTTGCGACTTTCTCCTTCCGCGTCGCGCCGTGCACGCCGTTCACGGCGCGACCGCCACCGATAGTGCAGTACGTGAAAATTCCCGTTTTTACAATATGAATAGTAATAGAGCTTATTGTGAAGAGCTAGTCCAAAGAAGTATTACCACCATAGCCATTTCTGTCGCCAAGTAGTAATTGGCGGCAGAAATACTTGCAATGCCGTATCCCGGATTGAAGGCTATGGGTGCCGGTAAAATTATAGGCACATGAGACATTCACCTTTTTTAACTCAGGGCCACGAGAAAATGATACTTCTGGTGTAGCAACCAATCGCTTTCCAACATGTGGGCCGTCCGCTAGTTTGCTGCTTAAGTTGTATAAAAAAAAATAGGTAACTTCAAATAAATGTATATAGCATAACCCCTTTAGAATTGCTTTTACGAGTATCTAGGCAAATAAATAATGCTGGTAATTTTTCACACATCAATGCCTCAAATTAAGCAGAGCTTGCGTTAAGGGAACTACATGACTGATATACTACTAATATACTTTTTTCTGTAAATACATACATATTATACATGGAAAACACCCAGACACGAGACAAGTATTTGCAGATCATACAAACATTTGCCCCGCAACATTCTGCGTCCCAGGTGGGCCTTCGCCCACTAAGCTACAGAGGTCGTAAAGAAAGACACAAGGCACTAATTTAGACAGATGGCCACTCCACGTATTGAAGTAGATAGACTGCGACGGAGGAGGCTTTAGGGGGTAAACGAATACTTATAATACGAATCTGGAGTCGCATTCTTATGCGTAGCTGGACAAATTGTGGCCATTATTCTACATCAAAGTGACAGATACATAACCTTTTGTTTGCCCTTGCGTAAGAAAGTTAAATCTTGATATTTACCTCACAGATCTGCTTACTGCGTATGGATCTGAGAATGTTCATCGTGGGGAATATACGTGAGAGCGAGAATTAACTGAAGATTATATCGCTATCAATAATCGCATTTTCTCACCACAAAGCGTACGAGAAACTCTAAGTAAATGGGACTCGAGCTCCCTAAAAAAACAGTTCACTAAACGGATTAGTAAATTAATTTAAGGATTGATTAAAACTATATCCATGCATCCCGAGAGATGGTGGTGAATACGACCGTAGCTTAAAAGAAAAGAGCTAGATCAGTGTAAATCGAATGGTTGTCATTAAGGCCCGGTCAGACTGACACGGTGGCGATGGTGGTGTCCATCAGTATATTTACGCGAACCTTGACTACTACTTTGCAACCATTTCTCATTGCCTTTGCCACCGGGTCAGTTTGATCAAGCCCTTAGATCATACGATGTGTTAAGTAGGAACCGCGCGCGGTGTTATGGGACTATAACATCCACTCGCAAAAGTTTCAACTCCTCACGTGATCATGGTACATGCAACTAAGCCGAAATATCTGTGTTTGTAGACCTCAAGATTGAACAAGCCGTTATTTGGACTGTGGTACTCTGGAGACTAAACGCCAATCTTCCACTAATAGAGACGGATTGTCATCGGATATGATCCATCATATTATAATTACGTTGGTGTTGCCGACCGCATCGAATGATATTGAAATCGGCTTGTGGTGTTATTTACTTGTTTTCTGTTTTAATTTTGCTAATGGACTACGAGGTTCTATTGATTACTTCATTCATGAGATTAATCTATCAGAAACTCGGGTACGAATCATTCGCAGTAATACTAATGAACCTCAGTGGCATTGTGGGCGAGTCGCAAGAGGTGTGGGATCGATTCCCGCAGCGGGACAAATGTTTTAATGCCCTGCAGATATTTGTTCCGAGAGGATGATGTTGTATGGTACTCGTGGTTCATAGGGAATCCTAGTGTGGGTTAAGAATTAGGTATGTACTTCACTGTTGTACGTATAAATTAATGTATTATGTATAATATATATGTATTTACAGAAAAGTATATAAGTAGTATATCAGTCTTGTAGTTCCGATATTACAAGCTATGCTTAGTTTGGGGCTAGATGATGATGTGTGAAAAAAGTCAAGCATTTTTTTTCATGTAAAAATGCGTTTGTCTTAACGCTTTTGGGGTTACAAAGCCAAATGGCGAAAACTGAACCCTTATTATTTGTCCATCCATCAGTTTTAAAAGCAAATAATATGGTATGGATTTGTAGGACAATCCCATAGACCGGTGATATCGTAGGCTTTGCGGGAAGTCATTAGCTTTAAGCCAGTAATTGCCATACTTTCGTGCCAACTTTTAATCGACGGAAATGCGTATCTCATTCAAATTAACTATCCCAATATACTCGTACATCCCGAGGTTCCAAAACAAGTTTCAAAGAAGTTCATATAGTTCTAGGAATTTTCGCTTCTCCTTAAAAATATATCCCGGAAATCGCGTTACAAAGTTTAGCGGCGTTGTAGAGTTACGGCACAGTAAGGCTCTACATACGAGCAGTAGAATGACTTACCTAACTTGATCTTCTAGTTCAACTTACTATATATCAGATCGTAGAAACGCCTCTGTCATATCGGATAAAAGATTTTGTAGTTCCAAAATAATATGACATAGAATGTCTTCTGACAGACGTTAGCATTTCCGGGCACGAAAAGTAGGCCAAAATTGTTCTTTTCGCTACTCTTGGCAACGAACTAATCATAATGCCTAATTGAAGCGTTTTATGTACGTATGCCTGAAGTATTATTATTGTCTTGGGCATCCTAAATACTGATTGTTAGAGTTATACAAATAATGTCGTTGTGACTAGGTGTGGCACAAAGCTTTTGATGCAATTTTAACATGGAGTTGCTTTAGAAAATTATTTATACCAGGCGTAACCTACTTTGTAGCTTGTTTAAAATGGCTTTTTGCTAAAAAAAGGTTCATTTTCAACGAGATTAAAATCGAGCTTTATGTAAATTAAGTTTAAAAAGTGCGCTTTACAGAAAAAAGTAAGCGCATGGAATACTGAACTAGCGTCAGAGTAGGTATGTAAAATAGTAGGAAGAAAACAGTTTCACGAAAGAAACGAAAAAAATAATCGTGATTTAACATGTTCATGATCAAGTTTATTCTAAACATTACAGGAAAAAGGTTTCATAGTTTTAAAATTAAAAAAAAAAAATCATATGTGTTGTACTGCAACCATGCAACGAGCCTTCCTATTTACTTAGTACTAGAAATAATTATCTTTCAACTAACTCGTAGGATACTTCAAATTGGGACACTCAACACAGGTAATACACACATAAAAAACAAAGGTTTTTATTAATCAAAAAAATTATTAAACATAGTATTCTTGCAATCAGAGGGGATCACAGCATGCGCAGTATATAGGTACAAAACGACAACAACTTAATGTATCGCATAAAATAGCTCGAGAATTAGCTTAGAATTTGTCTAGTTTACTGTAAATTTTGGTAGATTCCTTAAGTAAAAAAATATAGCCTGATCTCTATCCAATTGCGTCCACCCTCGTCTTTAACGATACAAGGCAATGAGGCTTGTTTTTTCGTGTTGGTTACTTTTTCCAGTTTCCCTCTATCTCAGCTCTCTCGGGTATTAGTGAAGTGAAGGCCACTATTTCAGCCCTTCAAGACACTTTTTGAAGAACGTTCTTTCAGGGAGCCATTTTATTAAAACTTGAGGACGTAAAGAGTCTTTTGCCAGATATATTTCTGGATAAAGTTTCATTTTAATGCCATCTCTCTTTTTGCAGTTTTGCCTAACGATAACATAATAAGGTAAGTTTTCTCTAAGGATAGAGAGGCTCTTGAACAATGTTACATACCAACATTTGTCAGCCGAAAAAGTGCACTGCTAATCATAGGCTTTTCCTTGAGAATGTTATGATAAACGATCATAAGCTGCTTCCATTCGTAGACCTTTTGTACCTTACTATGAATCGGTTTACCAGAGTGTAGCCGTATTGTGTCTACCACTTTGTCGATACCTTGAGGACATTAACTTTACCTGCAATGTAAAGCCTCTCAAACGGCCTATTCGATTATAATGTGGGTTTTTGTGATCGTATTATATAGCTTTAGAAACATTATTATATAGTTATATTATATAGTTTTATCGCCACAGATCACTGAAGCACTGCAATCAAATATTAAATATATTTTAAAATCCAGCGATTGTTGGTGTCAATGAGTTTTAACGGTGATATAATTTATAAATTATATTTGGGGATACCAAGCCGATGGCAGCGGCGATAAGCGTTTTGGAACACGAACTGATGGTACATGCGTACGAATTTTTGGTTCTAGAGCATGCTGGTTACCTCACGATGCTTTCCCCCAAAACCTCACAAAACAATATTCATTCCTGAAGTCCACCCACTAGGCAACTATTCAAGTCACTCCTTTTGTTATCATGTACCTGCGTACATTATTTATTAAACCACTGTGTCTCGTAACAGTAGTAAGAACCTGCACGCTTTAAAACAAGTTTGCAAGTATCTAATGACGTCACAGGTGTAACTCAGTATCCCTAAGTGCCAGTCTTCTGAAAACCATCCGGTTTTAAAATGTCTAGGATTTAAAACATTTCCTTACGGTTTTTGCGATTGCGGCATTAAAACTCAATCAATCTGATTAGGCAAGTAAAAACACCTTACTCGTATATTCCATCATCTATTCCAGCCCTCCCTGATTAAATAATGCAAAGAAAACATTTAGAATAAAAACTGAATTAGCCAAATTCATCTATATCTTTTCAGGGGAAAATGGTAACAGATAAAACACTAACAAATAAACAAATAAAAAAACCTTTTACCATAAACGCAGTACTGGCTCCTTGCGTGAAATAAAATGTAGTATTTTGGTGCTCACTCTCAGACTTTTCTTTTCCCTTGATAGGACAAGACTCTGCTATCATCGATTCTCTGTTGTCCGAACTCATTTTCAGATAGCGGAGAATAACATTTCTTAGCCTTTGGTGTGACTTATTTCCTTAATAAGACAGAAGAAACTGGCGAGTCTTGTTATCTGACAGTGAGGACTAGCTCCTTGTAGTTTGGCTACAGGAATATTGGTGCGTCAGCCCAATCGAGTGGTCGCTGATCGGAAAACACAGTTGATAAGGAACGACTGTATCCAGATGAGGACGTCTGCCATGATTGTGGCAAAAACTGCTATTCGATAGCTGCTATTTACAACAGCTAATATTATTTATTACTATTATTTGTTTGTTTAACTTTCTCTTTTGTACCAAATTTTTTTTTTGTTGGACAGTGCCCCTTTACAGCAGCAATTCATTATATTCTTAAGTAATCTAATTATGTAAACATTCATAGGTATGTAAGTAATTTTTTTGGCTGTTAGTCTAGCACCCTTCCAAATCCTATAATGTAAGTTTTCGACGTAACCAAGTGTACTATAGGTTCCCATGGTTAAAAATAAATGAGTATGAGTATGAGTATAAGAACTGGCGCCAAGAACATTGTTGTAGAACTTTGATATACTCTCAGTTCTCCAGCATAGTCGTAAGTATTTAAATCCACCATTTAACTTTGTCCCGGCATAAGTCCAGAGATTAATGGCAAGACTCTGCCAGTGGTAGTATGCTTGTTTAATCAAGCTTACTTGCGATTCAGTTTGTAAATGGATTTTTTCAATTTAAATCTATCCAGGTATTGTTTGGTCATTTGAAAATCACCAAGTAAAAACTGGTGATACAAAACACGGATGAACTAACTACATCTACATTATAATTATAAAAAGGTAAAGTTTGGATATAGGATCATCTAGGTAATCTCCGAAACTACTCATCCGATTCCAAATATGTTTTCGCCAATATTTAGAATTAGCTTTCAGGGTGAACATAGTCTGTTTATTAATATTCCAATATATGAGTTTTTTGTGGAGACCAATTTTGCAACGTAAGTTCAAATGGTCGAGTGAATGCGTTTCATATGAACACTTTCTGTTGGAGGTCATTCAACACTGCGTTTTTAAAAGTTGCCATTTTAAAGTGAGCACAATATGTTTGCCTAATGTAAATTTCGCGAACATTATACACAAACTAAAATTTCACCCGCAGCTGTTCTGAATTTTAAAAGCACTCTGTGCCACACATCCTGGAAGTTTGTTTAGAACTAACTCGTTCTCGTAAAAACGGACAAGATAAAATATTTCCGCTTACCAATGTTTCATGCGAGGCACGATATACGAGGGAAGTGCATGCTAGGGATGGGACACTTGGTTCTATCGGAAATAGAGCGGAAATTAGCAAACTGCTTTCTAGAATTCAAATCGCATAAAAGACCAATTTTATATAATTTTCCATTGTTAATTCTTATTTATAATCATAAATACCTTTCATCTATTTTGCAGATAATATCCTCGTGAGCATACTTACTCGTATTAATACATGGCAATGCCATTTTGTCAAACTCCAATTGGATTGGATACCAGAGATATTGGACTGCCTTGCTAATTGATACCCGCTGTTCTAAAAAGATTCTAAGATGTAGGTACGCGTGTCATAAATTGGTCGTTTTTGCTTCTTAATTATCTCACCATCATATTTTTGTTTTATTTTTACGTCGTGATTTTATAAATATTTTTCATTTAATTTCATTCAAACCCAAACTTGAGAATTGAATCTCAAATAGTAATTGAAGAGTCCCACAACTGCTTAGACAGTGGTGGGACTCTTGACTAAGATAATGCTCGGACACCTGCTGGGTTGGTATAGACGACGACACCATTTTGAAGTGATCGTCGTAGTACCTTTTCTTGTATGAATGAACTCGTCTGGGGATATCTGCCTACAAACAAACATTAGCAGATATCTGTAAAATAATGAATATTTTGTAAGAAAGTACAAATCAGATAATCTCTTCCTTGATTGAGTGTACCAAAACTTCATCCTAATTTATACCCCTCAATACCCAAATGACACATACATAATCCTGAACCTAAACAAGGATTCCCTGTGTCGTGGGTATCAGGAACTATAAGTACCTTGGTGCAACAAAACCTAGACCTGTAACAAATATCAGCAGATCATGCAAAACATTTGTCCCGCAGCGGGAATCGAGCCCGCACCTCTTGCATCGCAGCCAGCTATTCGCCCGCCTCATTATAGAAGTCGAACGCTATTTCTTTAGCGAGAAACTACTTTGATTTTATCTTAGACTTATGTCTTACTAGTTTTTTTTGCGAGTTTGAGCCTACCGATTTTGAGACTTTCCGTATTCGGGAAACTCGACTCACCCCATTCCTAGTGCACGTATTTCTTTCAATATTTCATACACGTCGGTTTCACATTGGCATTCACGTTTTGAAATTCATAAACATTAGCCTGCAGTGTGATGTTACATGTTTTGTTGAATATTTTTAATTGGTAACAAAAATTTGCTTTAAGTCTGAATATTCTTTGGGCCGGGTGGATGCAGCTTTTTATTTAATTGCTTTTTGGGATTTTGAAGACAAGCGGTGAAACAGGAACCCTTGTAGTTTCTTCATGTGCGTGTAACTGTCTGCCTGTCTATCCGTCCGTGTGTCAAAACCGGAATTCTCGCTCAATTTAAAACATTTCAAGATGAAATTTGGTATGCAGACGTATTTTCTTAAACATTTGATTTTCAATGTAGCTAAATTTGTGTCCACCCCGTTTATAACAATAAGGAGTTTAAAACATAGTATATTCACATTATTTTATTGCTCTCATATATCTACACAGTTTAGTTTAAGGTAGTTAGGTACTTGAACCCCGTTAGGACGCTAATAATATAATGTAATATAATTCTAAACCACGTGTAGTGATAAGATTAAAACAACTAAAATTACTGCGACTGATTTTTGGTTATGACAATAAAACATGTTCGGATACGTCTTGAACACTTTGTTTATCCGAGTTTAGTATTATCAAATATTTTTGATACTTCATGTAGACAAACATATTTTTAAATTAGCACTAATTACTATTTGACAGCCTCGGTGGCGTGGTGGGCAAGTAACCGTGTGAAACAAAAGAAGTGTGAATTCGATTCCATGGACAAATGTTTGTATGTTCTAGCGATATTTTTTTGGGTCTGAGTGGTACCATGGTAGATATTCTGACAACCTCCGTGGCGCAGTGGGCGAAGGCCCACCTGGGTATTTTCTATGTATTATATGTATGTATTAGTCATGTAGTTCCCATAGAACAAGCTCTCTTTATTTTGGAGCTAGGTGATGCTGCGTGAACAACGACCAGCGTTATTTATTTTATTTTATTTTTATCTGACATTTTTACGAACTGGTGAAAGACTGGACGGATGCTAGTGTGGGGTTAGGAATATGTGTGTGACTGTTGGATGTTTTCTTATATATACCGTAAAGTAATTTTTCGGATTTTTGATGTATATTTAAAAAGCAATAACTTACGTCTTTTTAAGAACTCTTGGCAAAATGCCGTAATAATTCAAGGAATGCTCAATTTTAATATAGTTCATGGAGATAAAGGTGACGCTGAGCATTCATCAATAATCTGCCGACGCCTTGGCCCAAATAAATGAAGGAAAGATTAATGTGAACTGCATGATCCCAATAAATCATGCTAAAGTATTAACTATGACCCTATAAATAAAATAGATTACGGAGCAACATCTGTCGCGGTCATTATTTATCAACAGAAATTTATATTTTATTTAATCATTCCAAAGTCCTTATAAGACTGGATTATCCCGGATTATCCAGAAATTCTCACCAAGGTCACCCCACTGAGAGATTATTGGATTTTCTTGTAACACTTTGAGGGAGCAATCAAAAGTCTATACACACGAAGCTGGTCTGGTGACCTCCATGACCATTTTGACACAGTTTTCAGGACTATTTATATGTTTCCGCGATGTGTCCGTGCCTTTTTAGTAAAGTGTAATTATGATAACTGTCATTGGCATTTTATTTAATGATTAAATTTTTATCCTGTTATGTACAGTGTTAAGTTAATGTATAAGTATTAATATTGTATGGATTTTTAAAATCTGAAATAAATGAATAATAATAATTGCTTTCTAATTATATATCGATTAAAGAAACTCTCATATTGCCAGGGCTCAAAAATGTCATGACTGACAACGTGCTGTTTAAATTGTTAATTGTGTTATAGTCAATGAGATTTAATTTATCAATGGCTTATAATGATTTTATTAAACAGCTGGTTATCTAAACATTGCTTTGTCTCTTTATGATGGTGTCATTTCAAATTCGACAGTAGAAATCAAAACACCGTTTAGCTGAAAACGGTGAGTGAATTTTAGAGAATTGACTTCATCACCTCTATCTATTGAAATCTCTGAAAAGGTCAATAACAAACTATAGATATCAATTACTAGGTCAGTTAAAATACGTAACATTTCACTAAAACGAAACACTAACTGATATTTAGCATGTATTTTTAACCGACAAAATAAGGAGTATATAAGCAGTATATCAATCATGTAGTTCCCATTACACAAACTCTGCTTAGTTTGGGGCTACATTATGGCTATGTGAAAATGTGAAGCATTTTTTATTTCATTTTATGAAAAAATCCCACTCATAACATCCCACTAAGGTTCGAAAATGGGTGACGAAATTTAATATTGAAATCTTTATCGATTTCCCGTTACTTGAAGTTGGTTTTTTGACATGTAATATTTTATGAATTATAATGTTATTCTTTGCGAATAATGAAACGCAACTACATGGCAGATAAAAATATGCAACACTATATGGTCTGTGAACCAAATAAATTGAAAATCAATTCCAGGTTCATATAATACAATTTTAATACTAATACTTAACAAATACCTATATATACATATATATGATTTCATGAGACTAGCCTACGCCTAAGTCCCAGCTCATGTCATGGAAATATTTAATTGCTGCCAAGCACAGCAAGCCGTTGTAAAATTCATTAATGCTAATTCTAACACGCAGATTTGATAATATTATAATAGGCTGCCGTGCTTCGTATTAATTACTCAAGTGGTTTGAGGTGAGTAACATCATTTAGCGCTGATTTTTTTTTGTTCAATGACCTGCCTGTATCGATTTTTTGACAGACAGGAGGGCTTTTTCAGTTAACAAAAGGCCCTACGAGTATTATTGCTACTAGGCATTGATAAGTGATTACGTAGCTATTTCCTGTTACGGAGATGATATTTTTTCAGTGAATTTCAACTTCAACTTCAACTTTTGTTTATGGCTTCTGTGGTAAGAGTTGCCACAATTTTGCTAATGTCGTGTCGACAAGATTTAAAAAAATAAGGCGATGGAGAGGAGTTTACAGAAATTTGACAGGTCTAAATAGAGGGAGACTCGAACAGTTTTTTTAAACTATAAGTTGATTTATATAAACCTGTAAAGGACAATACAAATACAGAGATAAAACACACGAAATGTACATTTAACATGATGAAAGGCACATAGAGATATAAGTACATCAGCATAGTTATCATAATTTTATTTAATTACAAGTTAAAAATTTACATAATAATACTATAAAAGGGGAGAAGACAAGGGATAGTATAAATTTGGAAGAGAGAGGACGAGGGATTCCTGGAGGGGTGACATCTTGCAAAGATAGCCGTAGCTTAGGACAAGAGAAAAAAAGGTGATCAACATTTTCTTCATCTAATCCACATTCACACAAGGAGTGATCCCTGACCCTTATTTTGGCTAGAAAAACTGGTGTGCAAGCATGACCCAATCGAAGACGACAGATAGTAGACGTGGTTATTTTGTCAGCTTTACGGAACTTAAAGAACCAGGGTTTTGATGGAATTTCAGGTTGTCAGTGAATTTCAATAATCAGCAAAAAAAATAGCCGGCGTATTAAGTCACTTATGTCAAAGTGATGCGGAGTGTATGTCAAAGCAGTGTGGTGTGTCAACTTACATACTTTTTATTTCTTTATTAATTATTTTTTAGATTTTACATGGATTTTAATTGTAGTAGGAATACGTTTTTTTGGATTAGATAGGGCTGTTACCTACATTTTGCATTAATAGGATAAAAATGTTAAATGATACTTATATTTCTTATCAGTTCTACGAAACTGACGAATTTGTAGGTTTACCTGTCTAATAATAACAGTTATGTTAAATGTCAGCTACACCAATGTTTTAAAACATGAACCAGTCATCTAAATAATAAAGCTGAAAAATCATTATACTTTTCTTTGGTGCAGGCCGGTAAAGTTTAGCTTTGCATACATTTTTTTCTTTCTCCACGGAAATCCAGGATAAAGTGGAATGTTAATGTAATTTAGTATTATTGCAGTGTAAAAGCTCGGTTTTTATAGCTTACGCCAAGTGTCACATGAGAATAACGGACTCCAAATTTAATTACTTGTATGTTATGGTCTTAAGTCGGGATTTAAGTTTTAAGAGTCTTCATTTTTCATTTTCTTTAAGAAAATATAAACTGTTTGTAAAACTTTACACTCCTACAAGTAGGGCTTCTTTCTCTCTAAGAGGGTAATATCCTACCTTTGGGTAACGTCACTATGTAAAGCTATCTGATTTTTAGAATTATGCAAGGGCAGAACCTCGTTGGACTACTTTTTGTGCTTTTGACAATTTAAACCAGTCGCAGGAAGCTATGTACTAATATCTCTCTATAATGTCTTGTCTTTTATACATATATTTATTACAGCCTAGGTATATTTAGGTTACTAAATATACCTCTGGTTAATCTAATTTATTCTCAAAAGAAATTGAAATTAAAAGAAAACTCAGGTAAGTAATATGAAATTAAAGTAAGCATGCAGAATATTTTAAGTGCCTATTAGTAAGAAATAAATAGCGAGATATTAGAATACATTTTTAACAATAAGAAGACTATGTAGTTGAATACAAGACAGGTAAATATCGAAAAGGAGCTTTGTGTAAACCGCTATCAATAGTAAAAAGTGGGTACCCAAATAAAAGAACGCGCGAACGATAGTCAAGCCGGCTGATGACGACACATTACAACTGCAGGGACGCATTTAAAACTTTATTTTAAAATGAGTTTTATTTTATTTTAAAGAGGTTAATTTTTTTAGTTCATTTGATAATTTTAGAAGGAGTATTAAATTATTTTGCCTAGGCCATTCTGTGTAAAATATGTGTCAAATAATTACATGTTCTTTCTTTGTTTTTATGTTCTGGCTGGAAAGCTGTAAGATTTTAAACATTACAAACAATATTTAATTAAGCAATGGATCAATTTTAACTGGCCCTATACGAGTATATGCTTTTGCCATTAGAGTGTTTATTTGTCTGTTATCATTCGTTTCTAAAACGGCTCATCGATTAGTAATATGGTTTTTTTGCAATCACTTTCTATGTTTTTAGCGATGGTTCTCAAATTTTATCACCACAAATCACTACAAGACACTGCAATCGATATAATTTACCTAGACGTTTGTAAAACATACCATGTTTCTTTTTATGTTCATATTTATTCATACTTTGGGATCATAAGGAACGCTTAGGCTCGAATTCATAGTCAAATAGGGTCTCCCCTAGGGGACTGTTCAGGCGCTATGTGAAAATTCAAGTGCAAATTTAACCTTTATGCACCCAGGCATAAGACGAATGCTGTATTTTGGGGGAATGTTCAACTCCCGACTATGTATTCAAGCTTTAGTCACGTCAATTTAAATAAATTAATAGAATATTTTTTTCAAAACAAGCTTTTAACCCCGAGTGCAGCAACCATGCCATGGTAACACTTAAAACCAGCTATCATAATAAAATGCGTACACAAAATGTCATGTGTGTGCTGTTGACCGTTGAGAGAGTTTCTTTATCTGGAGCTAATGCTGGATGTCGATTAGGGTTATGCTTACCATAAAAATAAAATGTCATCGGAACTGAACCAACATGTAAAAATTCAACTCCGTAGAATAAGAGGACGTGGTTCTAATTCAGCTTGCAAGATTAAAAAAAAAACTTATATACAAACATTGCAAGTTAATTAAAAACATCTAAAAAGTATTAACAATGGAAAATTACATAGATAGTTAAGAAAGTCGCTGTATGCGTTATCAAATCAAGGTCAGTGTAGGTAGCAAAATAAATAAGCGGCTATAAAGCCTTGTCAATAAATAAATAATTACAGTATTCGCTTAAATATGTAAGGTGGTTGCTCATATTGTAAAACGGAAACGTCACGCCTTCATCGGTAGTACGGCACGTGAGGATTCCCGTAGGGTTTATTAATAATAATAATAATAATAACGAATATTTATTCCAAAAACTATCGTGAACTTGACTATTCATATTGTAAAAACGGGAATTTTCACGTACCGCACTATCTACTCACTAGCACTACTCGCACGACGCGACGCGGAGGGAGAACGTCGCGAACACTCACCCTGATGAAGACTCTCGGAATGAGTCGAAACTTAGTCGGTGCCTTCACCGATAGTGCGGTACGTGAAAATTCCCGTTTTTACAATATGAAGAATATTTATTTTCAAAAAAGGTTTCATTGGTACACTTACAGTGTAATAATTAATATATTTGTGACCATGTTTTTATATGAGACAGTTGAGTGTATTTTATAAATGTACTTAATCCTTGTATAATTTTCAGTCAAATACTTGGGTACTTTACTCTAACTAAGTATAAAACTTGCGCTTAAACGCAAGAGATTCTTGCTCTGGCTTACATTAGACATATACCTACGTGTAACAATGTATGATAAGCTGTTATTTAGGAACACAAATAGTTAGGAAACAACTAAAGAACTAAACTTAACCAAATAATAATTTCCTAACTAGGTAGATTTATTATAGAATATGTAAAGTTATAGAAGTTATAGAAGTTATAGAGTTATAGAATATGTAGAGTAGGTTTGGTTGGCTTGGCTACCAAAGTTTATAACTAACATTAAACTTTTATTCTGTTGTTTCAGCTGTCTGCAACACTGCTGGTGTTGCTTCATCTATCCATGCACGTGGTGGATGAAGGACATGCCGTTAACCCTAGTAAGTAACACCAAAGAACTGCAAAAAACATTATTACGTGTAGTTTGACGACCTCTGTGGCGCAGTGGGCGAAGGCTCGCCTGAGACGCAGAAGGTTGCGCGTTCGATTCCTGCCACGGGAAAAATGTTTGTTGATCTGCAAATATTTGTCTCGAGTCTGGATGTTTTCCATAATACAAGCTTAGTTTGGGGCTAGATGATACTGTGTGAAAAATGTCCAGCATTATTTTTTTTATTTCATTTTGATTGATATATTTAATTTAATTGATTTGTTAGATTTTAAGCTTAAAATCATAAGCCTTAGTTAGTCGGGCAGAAACGGTATTTCGTGAGATCTCAGTTTATGGTGAACTTACTAGTTTTTCACACTGAACCTTTTCATCTGAATAATGCTAGTAATATTGAACTGAAAAAGCAGAAAGTGCTTGCTTTCATGGTTTAAATTCGGAAAATAGTATTGAATAGCCGGCACGTCAATAGATTAATTATCAGGCGCGTGTATTTCAACCAATTAATTAGTTAGATCATGGTGCCTATCAATAGCTGTTTTTGGTAGAACTTTTTGCGGTAAAAAATAATATACGTGGATTAGCCTGTTAGACTACAAAATATTTTGCAGGGGAAGATATTATAAAGCTGTCCTTCAACTTAGTACTAGAAAATGTTTGTAGCTACGTCGTAGTAGGCGCTACGCGATATAGACGTATTGGCTACGCCGTAATGGTTGATACAAGAATACGTCGTATCTCACTACGGAGCAACTGCCCACTACTAACACTGAAGCCACACTGCGTGGTAGCTGCACTGCATCGTTACACCGCTATAATTGACCGCTATGACCTCCATTGAGGAGTACATTGGAATACATGTACTTATATTTTTATATTTATTAATTTATACTATCTATGTGAAGTTTCACAATGAGAAATGGAATAGCTTAGCGACAACGTGGTGCCCAAAATGTACTAAAAGAAGAAGAGGCAAACCTAATACGAGGTGGAGAGACGAGATTGATGATTATGAATGAGTACTGTGGTCTCAAACAGCAAAGAATAAGAAAGAATGGAAAAAGAAGGGGGAGGCCTTTGCCCAGCAGTGGGATGAATTTTAAAATATATTTTGTATAAAAAAATATAAATTAAGGTTAAACTTTTATTAAAGGCTTAAATAAAGAAATAAATAAAATGTGAAGTTTCAAGACTGTAAGTTCAAGGAATACAATTTTTCATACAAAGGTTTTCAGCCCTTTTCACCTCTTTAGGGGTAAAATTTTCTAAATTCCTTTCTTAGTGCACCCCTATACCACAGGAAGAATATACCCTCTAAGTTTCATGCTTTTAGGATTTTTGGTTTAGGCTGTGCGTTGATCCACAAGTCTGTAACGCAACAGTTTTATATATTTATTTATTTATTTATTTGTTTATTAAATACCTCTCAAACTTACAGCCAAGGGCCAAAACGTTTTAGGGCTAAAGATATTACAGTTTACAGAGAACATAAAAAAATCATACAGTAATTAACGAATATAGGTTTTTTTCATAATAAATACATCTATATTTGGTTCCTGAGTAATCATCGAGTTGAGCAGTGCGAGTGCATTCGCTGTGGGGGCATACCGCGCGGTGTTAGTGCGGGATGCGGGAGGTGCGAACAAACGCCTCGCGCGCGCACGGACGTAGCGGGAGGGGACGTAGAGCCTACACTCCGACAGGGCGGCAGGGTTGTCGATGCTACCCTGCAAAACAGAAAAGTATTGGATAAGAAGTGCGCATTTACGACGTAACTCGAGTGTATTTAGTTCGATCATACCGCAAATAAAGAGGGAAGGGTATAAATAGGGATAGTATCCGTACATTTTTTTGTAAAGGAATCTTCCAAACTTTTTCTGAACCCGTTCTAGCATTATTTTGTATTTTTCCTCGTGAGGGTCCCATATCAATGCATTATATTCGAGCTTGGATCTTACAAATGCATAAAAGAGTGATACGATTGCGGTCCTATCATGAAACCGTGCCGATTGCTTCATTACGAAACCCAAAGACTTGTAGGCTTTAATGCAAGTTTCAGCTATATGCGTATTAAAAGATAGTTCACCATCCAGAGTCACGCTTCGGTCACGGATCTGAGTAACACGCTCCATAGGTACACCTGACACATTGTATGGGTGTGCATAGGGCGAGGGAGATCTGGTGAAAGTGATGGTCTTACATTTAGATATATTAAATTGTAAGAAGTTCCGCTCGCTCCACGCAACAACACTAGATTTAATTTATTATTTATTTAAATTTATTTTTATATATTTAGATTTAGATGAGGATCCCTATTTCTAGGATTTTACGGAATATTTCATCTAGGATAAGTGTCTTTTATGTCACAGTTGTTACACATGAATAAATATTTTTTTTGTCCCCATTTTTCCTCCAGGAAATATCGACTTTCTATTTTTATTATCGTGTAAATACTTAAGGAGGGTATTCTAGTATCGTTTGTCGTTTTGTGAGGTTCTCGTAGGTAAATACGAGGTAAACAGTTTTTGTTGGGGGACGATAATCATGGAGCCGGAAAATGTATTTTACGTCATTTTCAGATAGGATAAGGTGAGATGCTTTGTGAAATAGTTTTTCTGCCCGGCTAAAGAAATAATGTTATTCACTTCAGTAAAAGCATAGTAATAAAATATGCTGTAACATAGAATTAACTTCTGAACGACTTTTGTAGGGACGAATACTGAAATTTTATAGGCATTACAAAAAAGTTTTAATAAATAGATAGAGAAAACGATGCCTGTCAAGAAGTTTACAGGACCTTTAGTACAGTTAATAGATGTATCAGGGTCCAATTATATGTATTGCTGTACAACTTAATTTCTTTTAACGTTATTTGCAAAATGACACTCAGAAACAAAGCGAAACAGTAATATTAGCATTTCATCGATAATACTCTATTTAGAAACAACACACGTCTATTGTCACCAATAGGCATACAATTTGGGATAAACCCGTCAATTTACATACAAATTAATCTTAAGCTCGTCGGAATGTTTGTCTGTAATTTGCACTTTGATTTGAGTGTTCATGCGCTTTATATCCTACCTTAGAGGCGCGGCGGGTAAGTAGCCGGCTGATGCGCAAGCAGTGCGGGTTCAAATCCAGCCGCCGTACAAATGTTTCGTCCGGGATAATTTTCCGGGTTTGGTTGTAGTGGTAGGTACTCGTAGTTCCTGTCAACCACGGTACAGGAAATCCTGTACCGTGGGTGGGAAATTGTGGGGTTAGAACTATGTAGGTATGCGAACGTTGGGTGTTTATATATATATATATATTTTAAATATAAGTATCAAAAACTTCGAAACCCTCAAAGTATCTACGATTTACAAAAAGTTACCACGCTGTCACCCTTTCTACTCAATTTTTACACTGAAATATCCAATTAAATCAATTAAAATACTGCGGTTGGGTCGAGTTTTGTTTGAGTAGGCATGGCCTAAAGCCATAAAGGTTTGGCTTTGGGCTTGGCTGCCGGCTTGTTGAAATTTGATACAGAATGAACGCGTCGATAGATTTTGTGGAATTTGTAACAGAAAATTATCGTCAAAGTGAAAAAATGAGATTACGATCGTATAAATGTATCAAACTTAAATCGGGATGGGGATGATCTTGAGATTTGTTTCTTTTCTCTAGAAAACACACTACGAGAACTCATGTTTGGGGCCATGTAACATGAAAGTATTCCCTAATTTTATATCTTAAGATACAGCGCTTTGGGAATTGTGTGGTGTAACTTTGAGGGATAAAGTGATGAACAGCGTGTTAAAAAGTGAGCCACTGCTCACTTCTTGGACGGAATAAAAATGTAGTAACGAGAATTGAGAAAGGTATGTTGAGATGGTTTAGGCATACAGAATGGATGAATGAAAGAAGATTAACAAGCCCACTCTAAATCGATGAGCTATTAAGAAGAATGTGATGAGAATGAAAGAAGCGAAGGAGGTATCGCAGCCAGGATCGCAGCAAGTGGAAATCACTCCTCTTCAAGTGTACCCCTCCGGGAAACAAGCCTGGGTTTATATGTATGTAGATAATAATAATAATAATAATAATAATAATCCCCCTAAACATGAACTGATTTAGGTATACTTTTGTCCACCGATCGCTATGACTATGTCACTAAAGGCTAATGGCGACTATGACTATTGGCGGCAGGATATATACAGTAATACGCGTAGTATAACTTCGGCCAAAATATAAGCTCTACCACTTTAATACTATTACAGGAAATTCTTATTTTAAATTCATCTATAAAGGTTGGTTATTCCATTGGCAAACCCACGAACCAGCATGTAAATAAAAATAAAAAACTCTAGCTCTGCACAAAAAAAATCGCTGAGTGCTCACTCAGCGATTTTTTTTTTGTGCATTGGAGCTAAACAAAAAAATATATCTTTAAACTAGTACAATATTTAAATAGCCTTTCTGTATGCGTCAAAATGAGGCGGCTATTTTTTTCATTTGTGGAAAACAAAAGTTTTGCTCTCACAGTGGCATGAAAATCATGGAACGTTAGAGCTTGTGAAGGTTATGTTAAATATGAACGAAAAAAGCACTTTGTGTTTTCGAAAATTGAGTGCATGTTTTTGGACTCGCTAATCTCGTTACCTTTTGTATGCGTAATCGTTTTGTTCTACATTTTTTACAAATAACTTGCTTAATTGAGGGTTATGGTCTGTGACTAGCGAATCGCATCTCGGAAAAGACTCTCTAGAGAATCTTTGTTTTGACAGTTCTTCTTAGCAAGAATTCTCTTGAAATCTATACTTCTATACTAATATTATAAAGAGAAAAGATTTTTTGTTTGTTTTTTTGTTGTGTTCAAAAATTTAATTAGATCACCGATAGAAACAAAAGTTGTTTACATTCGTATCGTAGTATTAATTCTTATTCAAATAAATAGTTTTATCATCAAGGGTATTTATGTAGCAGTAAAATACGTTTTAATTCATTCGAATCGGACATTTAATTTCAAAGTTATCACGAGTATAAAAATGAAACACACGAAACGCTGCGACGAAACTTGATAGGTACATACATAGCTGTTACCTATAGCTGTTACTTTTTATCCCGATATTCCCACGGAATCGAAACTTACGCGGGTGAAACTGCGGGGTGCAGCTAGTAATATATAAAATAACAAAATTCAGGTAGAACAAAGGAAATTATCACGCACGTATTATTTATGGAGATACAGCGATACAGTGTGTCCGATATACGTATGATGGCCAGTCCAAACTGAATTATGTATGAAGGGACCACCGGTTGGACCTTGCCAATAAACAATGAAAGGAATGATTATATTACTATACAGACTAATATAACTGTACATAAATATGTATGCAAGACGTAATCTGTATTACCTTGAAACACTCAACGGATCAAAGTATTTTAATAAAAAGTGACATTACGTACATGAATGCAAACTGTTGGCAGCCCGTAAAGTCGTCTTTTTTCTATCTTTCAGTATTGTCTTTGGTAAGGAATTTATATATTTTGCATGAAACATTCGTCGTCTAAAAATCCAAGTTCCATGACTAAAAACTGCTTTCACTACAACGCTTTGCTTTTAGATATTTTGAATAACCATTAATACACAAACGTGCAATAACTCAACGTGAGCTCGAATCGTGTACACTATTAACATCAGAAAATGCCTACTTATGCTTGATTAAGACAAAACATGGTCGTTATTGGTCACTTTTTCACAAACACACACACACACACACACACACACACACACACACACACACATACTTTATCAATTCTTCCATATATATACAGGTGAGTTTTTTCAGGGCCACTTTAGACGCATGGTTATCATATATTTATTTGTTTACTATCAAATCAAACAAAGAACTCAAAATTGTTTTTGTAAAACTTATTTTTCTGAAGAAACTAAACAAACTTTTTTAGAGCATAGTTTTTTTCAAAATCGAGCCCATAATTCATTACTTCACTTTTCGATAACACACTAGGTTGGAGATTTCGCCTAAGTGGCCCTGAAAAAAACTCAACCTGTATAATACTACTTGGTAAATTTTATTAGAATTCCCGTGAGACTAGCCGTAGTCCGGGATTCATTGTAATTGCTGGAAATAGTTTATAGTGTATTTGTATTGTATATTCCAAAACTATCCTTTTCACCTACAATAAGTCATCTAAATACACGTATACGATCGTGCAATGGAATATACAGTCTCTCAAATCGCGGTCTTTCCATCGACATCCAATTCTCACAAGCAATTTATAGAACTTCACTTTGAAGACATTGATTATATATAAGTAGGCTATTACTAATTACTATTTGTTCTTTTTGTTTCTCAACTCACTATCATATTATTGCATAATCTGTTTTTTTTGTCGTGAATCACTCGTATATTGTGAGTGATCAACTTGACGATGTATTTCACGTAGAACAACAATTTAAAGAACGCCGAAGCGAAAAGAATCAATATTTTTCTAGGAAGAACATCTACTAATATTTTGAATAACTTACTGATAAAGGTCTAAAGCCTTTTAAGACGATTGTTTTATGAAGATTTCTTGATCATTTAAACAGTAACTTAAGTATTTTTTATATACCTACCTACCTACAAAGGTACCCTACCTATTAGTAAGTGTGTGTAAAAGTACCCACGATTAGCCCAGTTAATTAAGTTTTTTTAAGTAAGTTAAGTTTTCTCATACAAGTGAATTTGTAAATTATTTTGAGAAATAAATATATCTTAAACCTGATATCACGTTAGCTTTGACTACCCTGACACCCTGCTTATTTAAAATTAACTATAAATATATTTTGTAAAATGTAGCAACGAAAATTGAAGCCCGTTAACAAAGGTGTCGAAGATACGTAGATAATTTGGGATACATTAGCCCCAAGCCGCAAGCTTTTAGGTTAATGGTTAGTGCAGTGCAGTTCTAGGTTAAAATACGTATTAAATTGATAAGCAGTTGAACACTTAAGATTAATATTCGATTTTTAAGCGTAGTCAACTGAGGTAAAAGGGTCCTCATTTTTGCGCTTTATTGACAATTTTACCTGTATTTTAGTAACTGCAACTTAGTCAGTGTCGTAGGACTACCAATAGATTATCAAAAGCGCAAAGTTTTGGAAAAACTTGAAACTGTAATAAAAAAATATATAACCGCAAGATGCATACTCTCGATTCTTTTATTTAATATAATATATATCGAGTGCTATAAGACTTTTCTCGACATTTCAAAACGTAAAATTTTCATTTCAAGTCAAGAACGAAAGTCGTGTGGTTCCCAAAAACAAAACCGAGGCTTGAATTTGAAAAATAAAATACTGGAACGAGGAAAATGTTTAAACCCTTTTGTTATATTCAACAAAGAGAAATGGGAATTGCTAAGGATTGTCTAAAGCGATAATAAATTGAGCGCATAGCTGAGTTATTATTTTCTTGAGTTCTGATTAATTGTGGCTTAGATGATGGTATCTAGACTGAAGAGCACCTAAAGAGCATTTATCCGCAAAGTATAGGTTTTTTAATTAGTTTTATTAATTAAACAAACTGACTAGGATTGTACCTAGCCAGTTTGTTAAATAAATAAAATAGATAGATATTAGATATAAGTATATTAGGCCTTCACCTGTGAAGGGGTTCTTGCAGAATAAAAAAAACAAATAAAAACTAATAGGTTCCAAATGATTATCAGCTGTACAATATTTTTATTTTGCAAGAAATAAAAGGCTTTTTATTTTTATTATTTTATATATATATATATTAGTTTTTTAAAATCTATGCTAGGATATTAATATTATTGTATCCAAAATAAAAGTGCACAACAAAAACATTAGTAATAAGTTTTAACCCTCGGATCATTTTGGTGACTTCGAAATACCAAAATTTCTTAACATTTCATTTCCATTTTTTACAGTTGGGCATTGCCAGGCCTGCCAAAATGAAGGCTATTGTCTTGATTCTATAGCAATTTTGCTAATATAATAAGGTGGGCAGGATGATGAAAACCCCCATTTATAAGCACCATGAACTATTTAAATATATTTTTTATACAAATACAAGGTTTCCTAGAATATATATCAAAAGGAATATCAAGCAAAATACTGCCGATTAAAGTTTTCCAACGATAAAGAGAGATTCTTTCTTAATCTTTTTAGTTTAGTACCTTTCTTTTAATGTAGACACCATTATTTCTTTTGTGGTTCCATTCTGCTCTTTTCTTGTTTTATTTCTAAGTAATTAACTAAGAAAGTTCTTGTGTTCGACTAAATTGCCGCTCGTATTCAGACAACGAAAGTATTTATCGATTTAACGAATACTTAGGGTTCACAAGGGCTGGGTAATTACGTTCTTGCTTACCTATCCATTCATTTATATTGTAAAAACGGGAATTTTTACGTACTGCACTATCGGTGAAGGCACCGACTAAGTTTCGACTCATTCCGAGAGTCTTCATCAGGGTGAGTGGTTGCGACTTATCAATGTATAATAAATTACCTGAGGAACTTAAAGTGTTAGATGGAATTATATTTAAGAAAAAGTTAAGCAAATGGTTAATGTGTAACCATTTGCTAATTATAGAATATAGAGGTAGGTATAAATAATAAATAATGCTGGGCAGTTTCACACAGCATCATCTAGCCCCAAACTAAGCAGAGCTTGTATTATGGAAACTACATGACTGATAAACTACTGATAACTGTTTATAAATGGAATAAATGTTTTTTACATATAACAAGTATTAACTTAAAAGGACATTCATCATTGTTAAAATTAATTATTTTATGGGAACTTAATAAAAACATATGTAGATACATATTAATGGTAAAAATTGCAGACCAAAATATTTTATCCCAGTAACTGTATACAATTTTCTATTATATCTAAGGCTGGGACCAGAAGGCCTTATGTTAGGAAGCAATACTTGTGTAATACCGCACTTGCACGTTCCAAAAGTTGGAACGTAACTTTTGGCGCCTCTTGGATAAAGAGGTGGTCGTTTGATTTTTCTTTATCCTGTACATCCAAAGGATGTCTGAAAATTATGTATTTTAGCAATAAGACCGCCCATTGCAATCAAGATTATCCTATCCTATCTTACCTATGTTGGATCCAAAAAGTCGAATAGATTAATAGGCCTCTTAATCCACTCTCTGATAATCTGGCAATAAAACAGCGATAAAAGGAAAGATATACGTCGTAACTGGATGAGAATGTCTTGTTACAACCTATAAAATACTATGGGCATATATCTGTGTCCATAGATATAATTATATCATAATAAGATGGGTTAATTTTCGCCCTTAACTGAAATATATTCGAATTATTCACAATCGAATAACGAACAACCATATTTCAAAACATTTTATCGTTTGTAACTTTATTTTACGTGACATACAATTACTTTTATTTAGTACGTTACATAAAAAATCCTTTACGGGATACCGAACCATACCCGCTCCAATATTCATACAGGACACCGCCGTCGTATCTTCACAAAAGTATGGATGAAATGCTCCCAGAGTTATTGTTAAAAGTTTCGACATTTCTTGAGGCAATGAACCCAATCAGGGACTAAGGGTCGCTTATTACATCCCCCTGTGAGGCAGCGGGTCGTAAAATTCACAGCTCAAGTTGTAGATTGCTGATATAATGTCATTAGAAAAAGACTCTCACATTATTTGGGAAGATATTTCACATTTCATTGAAGTATGTGTATTTAAATGGTAATTCAATGCAACCAAACTTGACGCAGTTATGGCCGATCAAACTGTCGTGGAGGCGGTGGCGATCAAAGGAAAAAGGTCGTGAAGTGGTTGTTAAAGTACGCCACCGCAACATTCGCCGTAACCGCGCTGGTTTGTGTGGGCCTAAAGCATACGGCCCATCTGGTGGTAAATGGTTACCAACCTATGGACGCTTGCAATACCAGAAGTATCACTAGTGCGTTGCCGACCCTGAGACACAGCGGGTGAAAATTCTTATGTGCATGTAATTTCACCGGCACCATTACTCTTGAATCCGGAACACAGCAATGCACTCGCATTGCTGTATTCCGGATACTGGTTGGTGGCAGAAATAGGTATGGTGGTAATACTCCATCGGACGAGCTCTTCAAAAGCTTCTCGGAGGAGTTTACTATATCTTTTTTGTATTTATTAATCCTAATACACCTAATAAACCTAACAGTGGTTTGTCTAAGGTGCATGAAAGTATCGATTCCTCATTAATACATAGTCAAAGTATTGAATGAATCACACCATTGAAGGAATCTTCTTTAAGTTCGTGCATGCGTTGTAATTCACGCAATATTATAAGACTTGACTTTACTTCTTGATTATGGTTTGTGTAATGTTTTAAGAAAAACCATTTTTCCAGTATGACAGGCTGTATAAGCTCTTACTTGTTTATTGCACCGTAAGATAGAAGCAAATCCAATTTTGACATATCCGAATTTTCAGAAAATGAACCTTTCGCGAGTGAAGTTATCAAGGTAGCAGTCGGAATAAATGTTTTATACGTGCTCCGAATAACGGTATCAGTCTTCCTTTATTAAATTTATCAAGTCATACCTAAGAAGTACGTACCACTATGCTTTTCTTCTCTTCTTCAGCTACGATTCAGAAGGCAACAAATCTCTAACTGTGATTTAACTCTTTTTTTATATCCAACGGCGCCTCGCCTCGACCTTTTACCACCCGTGACGTAAATTGTATAATCTGTCTATCCAAGAGTCCAAAGACAATTAAATCATTTGTACAGCGATAATGAGTTGAGCTGATTTAATGATGGAAACGGAAGATGCATACAGTAGACTAACAGTTAGGATACATTCAAATCTTGTGGTTCTATGAATAATATTTCATATTTACACCTGAGATATTTTCGTGACAGAAAAACAGAGAAATTGAATTTTCATAACAGTTTGTGGCTAAAAAACAATATGCTTTCCCGATTTCCTGTCTTGGTTTTTTTCAGAACCGGACTATGGCCAGTTCCATTTTTAAATGAAAATGAGGTTTTTTTTTAAAATATATACGCAATTTAATTAATATATAATATTTTATTGTAGCATATTATGAATGTAATGAGACCCTTTCTATTTTCAATTTTACTTACAGCGTAAGGGCTGTAAATTGCATTTACGGAGCAGTTTACGAGTTAACTATGACCTACTTTCAGAGCATGAGTGATGAAAGAATATTAATAATCTTACTTTGTTTTTAGGTTAGAGGTTTGAAGGGTCACTGGCTCATATGAACGAACGAGCAAACTGTGTTGTACAAGGGAATTGTAAACACATGCTTCACGTCGAACTGCCGTTCAAGGGATGGTTTCTGGAAACCATACCTTATTTGACGACTTCGGTGGCACAGCGGTAGAAATGCAAGAAGTGCAGGTTTGATTCCAACTGTGGAATAAATGTTTGCATGTTCTGCCGATATTTGTTTCGGGGTCTGGTTCTAATACCCACGACACAGGGAATACTGGATTCCGTGTCTGTTGTGTGGTAATTTATTTATTACTAGCCTCTGGTCACGGCTGCTCTCGTGTATTACCCGGATAAAAGTAGCCTATATGTTTTTCCACGTCACAAACTATACCAGTTTCTAATTTCATCCAAATCAGTTCAGCCATTCACGAAGATATTAACATCTAACATCCAATCATCCATACTTTCGCATTTAGATTGTTAGTAGGATTCATTTGTTGAACACTGAAACACCAAAGCATTTTATCTAAATAATTAAAAGCTGTTCAAATTTCAGTTTTAATTTATTTTTATAAAAGGTTCGTCTGAATATAAAATATCAATTTCAAACCATTTTTTACAATAGCCGTTTTCAACTTGGATGACACTAAATGTCAATAGGTAAAAATGTCCGGTACCCGTTTATGGAGCTAATTTTAAAAAGGTCACAGATCTTGCAGCTTAAATAGTTCCATTACCATAGCTTACCCGGATTTATGTATGAGACAAAATTGTTCTTCTTCCTTAAAAGTTAACAATATGTCAAGCACCTTGTAACGTTCACAAAACTTATTAAATGCTTTTAAAAGGTAAATTTCAGCATTTTTTTACATCAATATCATCACCTAAACGCATAAATACAAATTGGGAACATGCTAAATAATGCGACGGAGCGATCTCAAGAGCGTTCCCTTGAGCTACATTCTTTAGACTTTTCAACTTTCTATCATTAATAATTCGTTTTTTTTTGTGCTGGACATTTTTCACACTGCATTCATCTAGCCCCGAATTAAGCAGAGCTTGTATTATGGGAACTACATGATATACTACTTATATACTTTTTTTTGTGAATACATACATATTATACATCGAAAATACCCAGACTCGAGACAAATATTTGCAGTTCATACAAACATTCGCCCGCGACAAATCGACGGGAATTGAACTCGCAACCTTCTGCGTCTCAGGCGGGTCTTTGTTCACTGCGTCACAGAGGCCGTCACAATTATATAATTGCTTATAAAGGCTTATATAAGCCGTATTGGACTGGTAGATGGTATGACTGACTTCCGTTCCGGTAATAATAATAATAATAATAATCCCGCAGGGCGCGCTTGTGGCGAGCGTTCGGTGCGTGGCGACACCGCGGAGCCCCATTACTCCCTGGGGTCGACAGAGACCCCTGAGCCTCAGCTTGCCTTAGCCGGCCGGTCAGAGGTGGAGGCGCAAGAGCGGAACCATTGCTCCAAGGGTGGAAGTGTTCAAGGCATAAAGCCGGGAGTAGCGTTTAGTGAAACTGCAGCACACCTCTCGACACCCTTTAGCCGTCCACACCAACGTTGCCTCTACGCTGCCTATCGTTGGCGGCACTTATGGGGCCCGTTTAGTGGACGGCAAGTCATCACCTGCCTATGATTTGATTTGAATTTGAGTCAGAATTGGCCGTTCATCCTACATAGCCCAGCAACCATTCCTTAAGCATTTACTCCTGCAATAGTCCAGATTATCACACAATATATCCAATAGTTTCATCATTCACCATCCACGAAAATCCGTTTTTTATATATTGTATTGTACAAAAAGGCCTCTTAGTATTAGTTTCGGCTCCACTAATGCCTATAAAGGCTCCAGGTAAAAGCCTGAGATTAAAAATAAATAAAGAGGAATAATAATAATTTTATTTGACAGAAAAAATTACATGCTACCGATAAATTTAGGAACGATACTTATGATAAACATTGTAAAAAGACTGTTTATTGGGGCCACAAGGGATATGGAAGAATGTTTTTTTTTTCAATAGAAAAAAATAAGTGCGCTTTTAATTCAATGCAATAATACTTCGTTTCTTGTGAGTGATTTAGATTTCACAATGTCACACACATAACATTAAAAATAAATAGCCTATAATATTATTGTATGTGAGTTTTTTCCATACACATTTCATCTTCTTATTGCACTCTCTAGTGGTGGAATTTCCGAAAATCATTTCTTAGTGCAGCCCTACACACCAAATGGAACCGGCCCTTCAAATTTTCAGGTCACTCGGACTTACGGTTTAAGCTGCGCGTTGATTGTCAATCAGCAAGTCTGTCTGACTTGTAATGTATATTTTATGTATATTGATGATGAAATAATTAAACGTGCTAAAAACGGGTCGTATATGAAGGGAATCATCGTATGGAAACTGGCTTACCCTAGAACCTAGAATTCAAAGGCTTGTGCCATTTAGTTTTGTCGAATGGCTCATAACTTGTCACGTGGAATGTATACTACTAGGCAAAACATGGGTACGTGCTAAATATAAAGTTTGTACATTGCCTTTGACTTAACCCCTATTTGGTAATGTTCGATCAACAAACTGAGTATATATCTGAGGAATATTATTATGCTAATATTCGTAAATGTTTCAAGTTTATTAAAAAAATAGTACGATAAGTATGTTTGTAATTTGTCACAATGTCTGTACCATAGTGATGGCGTGTTTGTTACGTTTTTTTTATAACTGAAAATTCCTGTGCAGTTTTAAATATCATACTAATTTCCCTAGGTAGCCAAAAATGGACTTCAAACGGACTCTACGTCATAACAAATAGTGCAGTGTATAAAAACAATAATCGGATGGACAGGAGTTGATGATGTATGAGTCTCGTAATCCCACGTCACAAGCCCAACATTACGAAATGCTCTCGTATTTTAAACTGTAATAGAGTCGTAAGCTGAATGAGAGAAGTTAAATGTAACGAGAAATAACATCATATTTTTCATTACAATTTGGGAATTTAAAATGTTTTGTAGGACCAAATAGGTGAGCGCTTAATGTTTGATTTACGTTGATTTTGTGATCTCGCATTTGAAATATTTTGTATTTTGGAAAGGCACTTACTTATAATGCCGCATGAAATATACCAGCGGCTTAGACCTAGCATTAATCTCTCAGTCAACCAATCAGTCAGGACTTGTTCTTTTATACCTCTACATACTCGTACCTACAGATTAGTTTATTCCGTAAATAAAATCACATCGTTCTATCAATCCTGCATGTAATGCTGAAATGCATGTTTGTTTATTTTGTTTAAAGAGGCCGCATACAATTTTTGTTAAACCTTTAAATCCTTTCGGAACCCTTAGAATTCATATTTCTAAAATTCCTGAAAAACCATCAATTGTCAAACATTGTTGAGTCATTTACCAGGCTCTTGTTTGGAAAAAAGGCTTTCAGCGATAAGATCACTCATTGTTCATTTATTTTTCTACTTTTTTATTGTGTTTTTGTATGTTGTACCGTAAAATGGTATTATCAATACAGAGTTTATCTATCTTTCTTTGCCTACACTATTTTAAAAGGAAACTTACACTGGCCTCAAGGAAACATGTGTATATATTGTGACTATGCGTAAGGAACGTGGACTTATTTAATTTACCTCACTCAACTTTTAATTGAATTTAAAATTTATGAATATTCACCGGACCACCGTAATTATATAAGCAGCAGCCGAGACGGACTCTTAACCGGAAAATTGTGACACAAAATATGTTAATCTTACAATCTTTGAGTTTAACTTAGTACTGGGGCACTCCAAAAACGTATCTGCAAAGCAATTCTGTGACAAACTACGTATCATCATCATCTTCTTGTCCTTATCCACGTATAAGAAATATTGTAAATAATATGTATACAATATGTACAATATTGTAAACTAACAATAAAAAACAATAAGAGATATTAAACATAATCCTGATCCTACACTAGGAGATTCCTTGTATCATATATATCAGGAACTACCCACTAGTGCCGTGGTACCACAAGACCTGAAACTAGTTTTGTTGCTATTACTTTTGAAAAATAATATTGTTTAGGTTAAATGTACTGTAAGTTTTTTTCTTGTACTATAAGCTCGATTATGCACTAATGGATTTTCCGCCTCAAAAATGTTGGTGCGCATTAAAATGGGCTCAAAAATATAAATGTCCCGTAGTGTACTAACAAATCGGTGATGGGCTTGCAATTACGTGGAATGCTAACCACGTGCAAAACGTCAGCATGTGCCAAATATAATACGTGGCCTCCGACTACCCCTTACTTGGGAACCTCACCTTAGGGATGACAATCATTAGAGTGTTTGTTTTTTACTCATGCTGGTGAGTTTTCTTTAAAACGGCACTTTTAAATAAAAATTCCAAAGTTTATACTAAAAATCCTGGAGGCAATAAGTGAAAGTGCTCAGCTCTGTTAAATTAAATATGGATGTACGTGCTCTTTTCTAGAAGAAATATAATCCCCACTGTTCTTTTTGATGTAGGTTTTATTGAGGTTTTACTGCCGATGCCGCCACAACAATGCTTACTGTAATTTGTCAGAAGCTTCAAATGCTGCAGATGTTTCAAGAAGCAATATGACGTGAATTCTGAACGCTCGACTGGGTGTACTGTGGTATGTTCTGCATGCTTAGGATGAGCACCTTTGTCTACAGAAGGGAAGACAAAAAATACTTTTGTTTCTTTTTACGTCAAACAAATGAGAGAGACAGAAATATTTTGAAATATTTGTATCTTATCCTCTGTACAAAATAATTTAGCTGCATGCTTTAAGTATTTTAGGGACCACATATTTACCTCAAGTTATAATCAGGATAGCCGAGTAAAAGAAATACAAAAAATTAAAAGTAAGGAAGGTTTTGTATATACTCGTATGTATACAAAATATACAGATAAGACATTTGAGCCATCTAAACGATCTGTAAATAGCTCAACTGATCCTGATCACTAACAGATGGAGACACCCCCAAAATGCTGGCTGAATTGCCATTGATATGATAGTGCGTAACCCAGATAAAAGTTAGATCTCTAGCCACCTTGTCAGAAAAAAATACGCGATGGATCTCGTTTCCCCAGAGTCTGAATCTCGAAAAGCTCAAATAAATAAATAATAAATAAATAAATAATTCTGGACATTTTTCACACAGCATCATCTAGCCCCAAACTAAGCAGAGCTTGTATTATCGGAACTACATGACTGATATACTACTTAAATATATATATTTTTTTTGTAAATACATACATATTATACATAGAAAACACCCAGACCCGAGACAAATATTTGCAGTACACACAAATATCTGACCCGCGGCAGGAATCGAAACCGCAACCTACTGCGTCTCAGGCGGGCCTACGGCCACTGCGCCACAAAGGTCGTCGACCTTAATAACATAATAATAAGAAAATCTATATATAGAAATGAAATGTCTACCTTGACAAACCAAGCAAACTGGAGCTCCATAATATCGCTATATTCGCCAGATCTAATTTATGTTACTGAAAAAACAATTTCGTATTTCTTGTCCACTTTGGTAATAAGCGTATTTTTGGTGTCATACGTACTGATCAATCTGTGAATAATTACGAGTATATGACTGTGGCATCTTGCGTTTTAAATATAATGCACAGAACATTCGAAAGACCTCTGTTCTTTGGTATAATGCGTCGAATCGTCGATCTTAATGTCTAGTTTGATATATTTACCATAATTTCCTATCCTATTCTACTAATATTATAAACGTGAAAGTTTGTGAGGATTGATGTTTGTTACTCTTTCATGGAAAAATTACTGAGCAGATTAAACAGTAATATAGCTTATACATCAGAATAACACATAGGCTACTTTTTATCCGGGTACCACGCGGGCGAAGCCGTGAGCAGAAGCTAGTCGCTATATATTGGTACTTCGGTAAAATGTCCCGATTGACGCTAAGCCATTAAGCCGTCAACTGCGTTAAGCGGGACCCGTGCGCGGTTATCCCCTTCACCCAGTGGCGCAAGTACTCATTTCGCAACTGTACTAATATGACGCATGCAACCTGCCTCATGCAGCGCCGCTGCGTGTTGAATTTGAAGGGGCAAACCGTAGCTGTATCCAATGCAATCGCCGTAGTCATTGGTAGCACACTGTTTGAAACGAGGATCGTGCGAGGGAACACAGTTTGCACTGTGCGTGGTGTGTGGTATGGCAATGTAGCGGAGTGCTATGTACGAGGCGCATTGTGCGAGCCAACACGATCTTTCCTCGCGGCTCGGCTCGCGCCTCGCGCCTCGCACCTAGCACGATTGTGCAACTGTGTTGGTGTGCAAACAGGGCACACAACAGGGCTAAGTATTTTATTGAGCTTTGTCGACATTAATTACAGAATCAAGAAAACAATCTCGAAATAACAATCCATATTAGTTTTTAAAATATGGAGGAGCAAAACGCTATACTTAGATTAAAAAGATAATTAGAATTGCAACTTTGGAGCTATTTTATTTGATCATCATTCCAAATAAACTAAAGTATAATAAATAGTTTACATTCCGTAAACAACGCCATAATATCACTATCAGTACCAAAGCCTGAACATAACAAGGAAGAAATAATCCAACTTAACGACCGTAAAATAGAATACAAATTCGTTCCCGCGCCTTTCCAAACAAATGAATGCAAAATTTTGTTACCTCGCTCACAAACAACATAAATAATGCAGGCGGTATCCATTACATACTTTATCTGAGACAGTCCACCCAGTCAGGCACTTTTAACACTGGAAATGGCTCTTCTAGATTTATAAGTGGTTGAACTCCTTTGTGAAAGACTTCGCAAAATTAAAGGCACATATATATAAATATAATTTCAAAAATGTTGATTATGTTTGTTTGGACGAAAGTAACACGCACAATTGGAAGTCATTTCCGTGGATTCCCAGGTACAGTATAGAAAAAAAACCCAATGATGAATAGAATATGTTGCTTTCAGCTTGGTGATGGATCTTATACACCATGTTTACATATAATATGGATATGTAGTATATCAGTCATCTAGGTCCCATAACATAAGCTCTGCTTAGTTTGGGGCTGGATGATGCTGTGTGAAATTTTCCAGCATTATTTATTTATTAAAACGACACTTTTACACTTTTTCTTGCAAATCGTGGCCAAATATTTAATTGGGAAGGATAGCCACTACTTTTTCTGACGAACTATTCATGAACTTTAAAAGTAATATTAAAGCAAATAAGTAGTATCTAAGTTTTTGTCTTTGTAAACCAACTTTTCTTCCTCGAACAAAACCTTGAACCACGCTTTGTGAAGCGTAAAAAAATTATTATTTTCTATAACGTAATTTAAAAAAATAATGATAACAAACTTTATTCTTTACATCAAAATATTTTAAAACAAAAAATTTACAATTTTTTTTACTTTCGGGGTGGACAAAGGCTGTAAATTGGTCGCCACGAAAGTACTTTTGTAAGTACTTTCGTGGAGACCAAAACGTAAGTTCGAGTGAATGTGAACTATTTTACCAAGCGAGGGAAGCCGTGGGCAGAGGCTAGTTTATAAATATCTGTATTCTTAAGAATAGGTTAACATCGCCACGTGCACTTCCAATTACAAATATTACTTCTTGTCAATACTTACTGCAATGTCTCATCCAGGAAAACCATTAGTCCAAAACGTCCAGACTGATGAATGGCCAAATGGTCCCTAATTGAATATTAAATGCTGCTGCCTACATTCCCGATAGAGTGACAGGGGTTAACAGGTCACGAAAATGCCAAACTCCCTAAGCTAGAGATAGCTAACGACAAACTTACCTATAAGCTACCTTCTCACCCAACTAAGACGAATAATAAAACTACTACATTTTACATTGAAATATATAAATAAATAATAAAAAAATAATGTCGGACATTTTAACATAGCATCATCTAGCCCCAAAGCAAACAGAGCTTGTGTTATGGAAACTACATGACTGATATATATTACACTATATAGTACCTATTTACAATTTTTCAAATTAAACATAGAAAACACCATCAGATTTGAGACAAATATTTCCAGATCATACAAAAATTTGTCCCGTGGTGGGAATTAAACTCACAACCTTCTGCGTTCCAGACGGACCTTCGCTTACTGCGCCACAAAGATCGTCATAATATAACGGAATCCTACGTTCAAAACAGGCTATCATAATAAGAATTATTTATCTACCATCATAATTATAATTGCGAAAGTTTGCGAGGTTGTTCGTTAGATTCATAATTAAGCGCCGGCTCAGCCGTCCGGATGAAATTTTGAAATAGGTCCTAATTTAGAATCTTTTAGGTATAATATCCTCTAATTTAGTTTTTCTCGACAATTTTAGAATATTATTACGACTACTGATCCCCATTCAGTTCCCATCTGACGACCGTCGAGCGTGGTCGCGGGCGGTGCTCATGAGGAAGGACCTCTAAACGGCCAACGAAACGACAGCAGGAGAATAGTAAAGTACGTGGTATAGTCGTAATAATATTCTAAAATGATACCAAACCACGATAATTTCAATTCTCGTCAATCTATTGGTTAAGTACAAAAAAGGAAATACTTAATTGGCTGTAAAAAAAGTGAATTAGTTAAAGTTAGTTCCTTGAGAGTTGTTTTATTTTGTTAAGTAAATAAAATACAATAGATTAACAGAATAATATTAAGGACAAAGACGGTTGCAAGAGCTATGGATGATAAGAAGTTTTCATCTATATTAAATTATGAGAGTCGTAAAGCCTCTATCACTCTCGCCTCACTAACATTATAATTGCGGCTTCAGTCATAAAACAGCACTGCATAAAAATATGATCACTGAGATGTACTCGTAATAAGCAATTTTTACCGTGATAGCATGTCTCAAAATAGATGGCAAAGTGATGATATATTCTTATCCAAACATTTCAGATGGTATTTATACAAAAACACACGACTTTATTCCCGTGATAAACATCCTCTGGTACTTAGTTCGTAGATCTTTGAGAATACCAAGTAGGGGTAGACAGAGGCAGGTTAGAAAATTATATTTAGCATAATGCCGGCGTTTTGCAAGTAGATAGCATTCCACGTGAAAAGTTTTGTAAAATCAAATCTGACCTCGCCGCTTTATTGGTACATAAACCGTACATATTATATGCCATCGGATTTTGGGTTCTAGAGTGGTTTCCTCACGATATTTTCCCTTACCGTTTTAAGCACTTTTTAAAACGCGCATACATTTTACGAGTTCAAAAATCTACTAGGCCAGCACGGCATTAATATATGGACAACTAATAAACCATAGACAAAACTGCATCGCGGCAGTCAGGCGCGACAGCAGGAACACATTTTTGGTTACCCCGGGTACGGGGCACACGAAAGTAACACCAAACCGGTGAATCTCGTCTGCAAGAACCGAGCCCTTAACCTAAGCTAAGAGAGTATAAGACATAATATATTTAAGAGATTGCAGAGGGGCATAAGACTAAATATGCGTGGGTTGGCAGTCAGTCACACAACGATGTTATACATGTTATGTAGACAGGTCACAAAAATCTCTACTCCAAGTCCTTGTAAGAATTTATTTGGAAAATTCCAGCGCAACGATATAATCCTTCTGGTGGAATATCCTACTTGTTCTCAGCTTTCTCATTATTATGGTGGAGCTTTACTTATTCTTGGCAAGGATTTTCTTGAGTAATTTTGCAATGAATTTGCAATTACAATGTTAGAGGCAATTCACACAGCATCACTACACAAAAAGATGTACATATATAACAAACAATAAACTAATTTTACTTTCGTTGTTTGTAGGACAACATCAACCAAATTATTGTGAATGAAAATCAGGGTACAGGGCATGCCCTGTGGTGCCGCTTGGCCCAGCTGGCTTGTCTCTAGGCTTAGGCAGTGACGGGAAAGTAGTAAATAAATAAGAGACGACTTCCAGTCCCATGATCAGCATGGTCCAACTGACGAACAGTCAATGGAATAGCAAAATAGAGAAGAAGCCTTAATCAGCAGTCAATTTGAACGTTGTAGATAAAAAAATCCTCATCACCTGTCCACCATTACCACCTTCTTGGAACCTTTAAGAACGCATCGGTCTATCGGGGCCTTCAAACTCTGCTATGATTTTGTGGTTGCTTTTGCACTGCTAGACTCGGCTTTCTCTAAAGAGCACCAGAACGAGCAGTCTTAAGTTACCTCCAGCGACATTCTTTGATCTTTGCAACATTTGGACTATTGGGATCTTGCATCCGAGTTTGTGGTCGCTATTGGAAAACCCTTACTCCTCTGTTACCCAATCCTTACATAGCGGAAAAATAAGTAATTTACAAAATTCCCATCTAAGAATTAGGCAGGTTTTAAGCTGTAAATATCCCAATCTGAGGCCGAGTCTCGTTTACGACTAAACTTTTGCTGTTTGTTAGCCGCAGACAATACCCTTAAGGACACAAATTTAACTATAACAGACCCCAAGCGGCTCTAAAGCAATGGAGGTGGTATTACGTTAATTATTTAATTACGTTATCTGTCTAGTGGAGTATACAGTTGGCCATTCATCCGTTTATATAGAAGCTAAGGATAGAGGTTATCATTGACAATCGACACAAATGTCGACACAAGTCTTGGTGGTATCTACACGACAAGCAAGTCGTGTTTGTTCGTTCGTTGTATATAAGGTGATCAAACACTGAGTTTTTAAGCCACCCGATGGACTCCGAAATAAAAATTAGCAACTGTGCAAGCTGCAATCGACTTCGGAACGTACGCTCCAAAGAACGAAATTATTCCATTCTAAATACCACAACCGGTCACCCATCCTAAGAAAGCTTGCTTAACCCAGAAAAGTGACACCAGCGACATTCATAAGTGCAAGTATTAACATCGGTCAGTTATAGCCGGTATCAGACATAGCTCACGTCCTTTGTTCATCACAGATTCACAGATTATAAAATTGTTTCACTGCTGTGACAGCGATACTGACAGCGAAGCTTGACCCTCAACTCCAGTGTCTAGTGTCACTAAGTTTCAAACTCTGACCCGACAGACGTTGCAGAAGCCATAATCAAGAAGTTGAAGTCGACAGACGTTGTTCTGTCCTTGAATGTGACAGATACGAAACGTCAACCATAAAGGAAGTAACCACTATGTTCGACAGCTAAGATCAGTTTGTATGGGAAAAAGATACATTTAAAAAAATATTTCCCTAAATATATAATTCGGACAATTACGAACTTTTTAAAATGAAGAACAGCCAAATCGCCTTTCTCAAGTGATGTAAGCGAATTCAACGAACAGCATTTCATTTGGTTCTGTTCTGACGCATAATGACAAATATAAATGGTCTTCGTACTCTCGTCTTTCTTGGTCCACTTTTAATTAATGTAGTTGGTAATATAATATATAACCTATAAAAATACCTTCTAAATCTAACCATTATAAGCTGCTGAAATGCTTTCGATGTATCTCTGAAATAGGTAACTAAAACTGTAGAGATTTGCTCTCCATAATCCTCCGTCATAAAGTGGCTGTAAGAAGATTAGTGTTGTAACTTCGTAAAGTTTTATGGAATGGTCTGCGCAGACACAGAATATGATAAAGGTAACATCTAACACAATTTGGGTCCCAGAAAGTTGCAAACATAAATTATCATTATTTAGAAATGCTGAATCTTTTTTTAACTCCTCTTTAACATAAGCGATAAGACCGCCCATTGTACTTTAAGTTTTAATTTTTAGTTTTGTTAAGTTACATTTATTTTTCTTATGGTGTACAATAAAGTATTTTTATTCATTCATACACATAGTCCTGACCTAATACTAACATTTCTTGTGTCGTGGATATCAGAAATTAAGAGTACCATGGTACCATAACACCCAGACCCAAGACAAATATCTGCAGAGCATGCAATTATTTGTCCCACAGCGGAATCGAACCCACACCACTTGCGTCATAACCGGCTGGTCGCTCGCAGCGTCATCAAGTTCCTTACTCTAGGCTGATAAAACCTACTTAAGTCCACTGTTGAACATAGGACTCTCTTAATATACGTCATAGAGTCCACTGTTTAGCACTTCTCGACCATTTTCTGCCCGCTTCCGCATTTAGCCTGGGGGCGTTCTACAAATAGAAATATTCAATAAGTATTTCAGAAGCTATTCTGAACTGTATCTAGTTTAAGAGTAGATTTAAAACCAAGGACAGAAATGCAAAGATAATTTAATTTCAAAGTCCCTTATTTCTTTTTTAATCATATTAATATGGTCGTACACAAGCTTTTGCGAACCACTGAAGAAGATCATCAAACACATAACTCTCTGGAACCACTGGTACATCGCTGAATGGCTTGGCTGTAGTCACAGCTCCTCCTGAAAGACCTCCTGAAGGGTACGAGTGAGTCTGTACTATAGGGTACGTGTAGTTTAAATCAAACCTTACATTCCCTTCAGAATCCCAGGTGAACTTTTGCAATTGGTCCTGCCACTTCACAATCACCGAGGGGTAAGGATCCCCGGGCAAAGAGCGAAATATGCATGGATAGTGAAGTGCCGGTCTTTCTTTTGCTTCACTGGTGACGAATGTTACGTTCGCCTCACTTGAAGCTACTCTCGCTTCGCCCCAGTGGAGAAACAACAACAGAACTGGTAGAAACTTCATCGTGCCGCGCCAAAACAGTAAATGAAGTTGGGTTTACGATTGCTTGCGTCTCATTTCACCTTTAGATAAACTGGCTGGGCGAAGGTCAAGTGATAGTGATTGGTAAAAACAAAATATCGACAACGCTTTGACTAACGGCTTGTTATTTTTGTTAGTATATGAGCATACTAGCTTCTGCCCACGACTTCGTCCGCGTGGTACCCGGATAAAAAGTAGCCTATGTGTTATTCTAATGTATAAGCTATATTACTGTAAATTTCATCAAACTCTGTTCGGTACTTTTTGCATGAAAGAGTAACAAACATCCATCCTCACAAACTTTCACGTTTATAATATTAGTAAGACAGTAGGATTGAGTTGCTAGCCTATAGAATATTCTCTGGTACACCGTTTTAGTTGCGGACCGTGTTTAGTTGCAATTTTGTAACAAGACTTGAAAGTCTTCAAAAAATATATCAATGCTCCAGTTTTTAAAGTGTTGGTCCAGTGGGCGGTACCCCGACTTCCGATCCGAAATTCATGGGTTTGAACTTGGTTCTGCATCAATAGATTCTTCCACTCGAAAAATGTAAGAGCGCTTTAACACGTGTCCAAAACGGTGAAGAAAAATAAGCGGTGATGGAAATGGGATTCTAATTACAGTGCATAATAAGGAAATGTTAAAAATATAATATTTGGACGTGCCTCTAACTATATCCATACTCAAGGATCGGTTCCTTTAGTATCCAATATACATCATGATGATCGTGCGTGCGCGTGTTTGTTTTGTGCCCTCAAAATAGGGACTACCTTCTAAGCTTCCTACCGGATTAAGCTTTGGCACCAAATCGGGCAAAATCTTTGTATAAAAATTTGAGAGTAGAATTCTTACCAAAAATTTGACCACGAAAGTTGTTGATAAAATATACGCCCATAATGGCCGGACCTTGACCGTTCACAAAACTGAAAAGCTACCATGTGTAAGTCTAGAGGTATATTAAGTTCGACTCATCGACACCCTAAGATCAAAGTAAGCTACGAGGGTCGAACAACATCTGGAAAGTTTAGATCGTGACTGACTTACTTACGCTTCGCCTCATAAGGTATCGGGGTTGGTTAAGTTCATAGATCAAAGCCATCCTCGAAATTGGGGAAACAGTTTCAGTTAGATAAGATCTTTGGTCGTTACACCGCATTTTCCAGGATTAGAGCACATTTAGTTGGTACTTATTTATATGAACAGTGAAGGAAAACATCGTGAGGAAACAGGTATGCCCTAGAACGAACTAAATAAAATAAATAGATAAATAATGCAGGACATTTTCACACAGCATCATCTAGCCCCAAACGAAGCAGAGCTTGTATTATGGGAATTACATGACTGATATACTACTTATATACATATTTTTTGTAAATACATACATATTATACATAGAAAAAACCCAGACCCAGAACTTTTCGAAAGCATGCGCCATCAGTTAGTGTTCGTTTAGCAATGGGCGGCGATGGGCTTTCAACCTGTCACGTGGAATGCTAAATATAGTAACAAAACGCGGGCATGTGCCATATAAATAATGTTTGGACGTGCATTACCCCCTACTGATATACTCAAAGATCTAGAGAGAAAGAAGCGTGTTTTTTTTCTTATTGTTTTTTTTATTAATCAACAGTCTGTAGAAGTCCGCTGCAGAACAAGGGCCTTCCTTGTTTCCATACAAGCATCCCGCTAACAATGCGCTTACTCAACGTACACTCATACTTTTAAATGATTTCTTGCAAGAGTTTCAACGTATAGTAATCTTTAACGATAGACGGCATGTATTTAAAAGTGTTTTAATTAAGATAATTCTGTCAATTAATCAACATTGCGTTTTGATGTTAAGCAACGTCTAAAGAAATAATAAATCTCTAATTCTAAATGTAGAAACATGGAGAAACTAAACAATACACAATAATCTGGCCAAATTCGAAATAGAGTTTACAAATCATGCCAATGATCGTTTCAATAAGCACACACTTAAGTGAACGCGTCTCAGAAAGTGAGAGAAAATTATTTGATCCCGATCATCTCAATGTTGGCGATGAAAACATCGGAGCCTCTCGGATGAAGGAAAATAACTCGCAGAGCAAATAATACTATCTACTATCTTATTTATTTGCTCGCTTTTGTCATTCATTTATCGGAAAACTTTGTCAGGTGAAGAAACGTGTCGCATTTTCTCCGTTCAGTTTATGTATCTGCAATTTGTTACTCCTTTACTAGTTTTTGAAGAATAAAAGGCGCAATTTGTACAAAAATGTGATGAACTGCAGAACCGCCTTTGAATATAATTTACCTTTCAAAAAATACCCGTGCTTTTTTATAATAAATACCTATCAAGATACGCAGCTGTATCCGACTGGTCGTCATAAATCATGTTCTCAATTATTTATATTTCATCAATGTCAAAAAATGAGATTTTATTCCTTGTTACCAAAATATAAATTTAAATATCCTTAAAGAATTCTTTCCCATTCTTCGCATCCAAGCGTCCACACCATGGCTTGGCAAATATTTCTGATGTTTCTAGCCTATTTTTAAGACGTTAGCTACCTAATGTTTTACATGGAATATAAAGATATAATGTAAGTAATCTTATCTTAAGAAAACAATCTTACATTGTCTAAATTTTATGGCACGCCAAATCCAATCTACTTAATGCAAAGTACGTCCTTTCGCAGCATTGTAGTTTCAGCAGCAATTTACTGAATTGATGTACCTACTGAATTTATGTATATTAAGTTAACTCTTTTGAATTGAGTCTTCAAAATAGCTTAGAATAAACTTCATGCTAACAACAACTTTTAATTAAATTAAACGAGAAAAGCTTGTGTTTATTGATACACTTTGCATGAAAGGATACTAGTGTGTTAGACACTACGTGTTACTTTTTGCATGAAACCCAGGTATTTTTTTTATGAAATATGGAGGTTCATCCTACTAATATAATAAATGTGAAAGTCTGTGTGTGTGAATGTTTGTTACCACGTATCTCTGTAACTACTAAACCGGTTGTGATGAAATTTAGAATGTAGATAGTTTAGGTTCTGGAATAATACATAAGCTAATCTTATTTTCAAAAATCAACCCCTAAGGGGTTAAACAGGGTGGTAAAGTTTCTATTGAAAAAAATATTCCTTGGTTTTATTCACTCAAAACTCGGTACACATAAACTTTAAAATAAATTATAAAACACGTATTTTTTTTTCAAAACTACCCTTTGGGGGTATGCAATTGAGTTCTAAACTTTGTATAAATTTTAATCCTTGGTTCGATCCATTCAAAAGTTGGTGGGCATAGTTTGAAGTCTGGAGACGGTCATATGCTACTTTTATTAACATACCACGCGGGCGAAGCCGCGGGCAACAACTAGTACAAAATATACTGAACGGCTCGAGTTGAGGCGGTGCCAATCCTGTTCCGGTCTGATATTTTGAGAGGGCTGAACGTTACGAGCAACATTTCATTGATCTGCGTATTCAAGGACTGTCCAAATACGCCGTGCTTTTTATTGGTCTACGCACAGCGATTTTGGTTCAAAATAAACTCATACCATTCAGCCACACTGTATGGGTTTCAATGTTTTCTATAAAAAAAAAGACCCTGCCATCCATCTATTAACATCGTACTAATATTATAAACGCGAAAGTTTGTGAGGATGGATGTTTGTTACTCTTTCACGCAAAAACTACAGAACGGATTTTAATGAAACTTTACAGTAATATACCACGCGGGCTAAGCCATGGGCAGAAGCTAGTAGTTCACATAAAGCTATTGGTTCTTTGCTTTCATAGCACAACTTTTTTGCTGCTCACTGCTCTTACTAACCGATATTTTTAAGTATTGATGTTGCTGTTGGTGCATTACTCCTCTTTTTATCGCAGTCTTCATTTACTGCAGGTCATGCCCGTTCTGAAAAGTTTTTGTCCAGGTATAGCTGTTTCCATGCCACTCAGCTTATCTTGATGAGATCAGAAGGTAAGTAATTGGCCACGAGATCTTTTCTCTTTTTCCCACTACAACCTATTCTTGAGGCTATCTGGCGGTTTTTGGGCTATCTCAGTTATTGTCCAAAATAACTGAGCACTTACTGTAGCAAAATGTAGACACCCGGGTCTTGATGGTCACTTGGTTAAGTGATGAGATTATTTGTTGATTCGTTCCAAAGTCCACGGGTTGAGTAACCGTCTCCTCCAGCAGCACATCTCAAATATCTTCCTTACTCAAAATTTAAATTAAAATTCTAATATTTAGCAACTTGCTAGTGAGACCAGTATCTCATGTGATCTGTTGGCTATTTGCTCCTAGTTACTCATATATACATTAAGTTAAGCATGTTTTCCGGTGGTCGGAAGAGAACTACGGATTTCCAATTGCTACAATCCTGGCATACCTCTGTCGCTTCCTCATCCTCATTACATTCTTCATACAAGCTTGTCAGTTTAGGCCAAATATTTGGTCAGATTACGTTCGCCGAGGTCTTTTGCTTCCAATTATGCCATTTACGCTTGTAGGTACTTGTTTTATTATATCCTTTATATATGTATGATCGAACCATTAATATCATCTCAAAAAGTTAAAGTTTACCGGAGTTAATGTAGGATTTTCAGGTATAAATTTTCCCAGTATTTGCCCACGTGCTCATGAGTTTCTTAGTGAACGGTAAGTATACAACTTTGAAGCATCGCAGCCTGCGGGTCAATAAGGTTCACGACCAACCTAAACCTAGTAATAAACGAAGATTATTAATAAGTGGAACAGGAATGATGTGTTTTTATTTTTAGGTGCTTGTTTACTGTGTGTTGTTCCCTATTACAGTTATGAAAAGGTAAATCTCCAGGGGTACATAAAGAAAATCTCAAAATTTGACTCTACGCATTGTCATTAAAAATGTTCTATAAACAATTATTGAATACGATTACCAAACTGAATTTGGTACGGTTATCAAACTGAATTTGGTCGTTCGCATTAGATTCAATATTAATTTCTGGGTTTAGCCAGCGGTTATCTTAGCGGTATTCCGTCCGGTGCTGGCAAAGCGGGTCCAATTTCCGGACGCTGGTCTAACTAACGATCGCCATTGCTGAAGAACCTTCATCATTCAGCAAAGTAGATTTTCTACAGAGTGCTTCAAGCGAGACGGTCAAAAATCTTACATCCTCTAAAGGTCCAGCCAAACAAACATAGAGACGATCAAAGGTAAATGGTTGTCAAGTGATTGTCAAAGTTCGCGTTAATGTATTTATCGTATCTGTATTTTCCCTGTATTATATTTTAGACCATCTCGCTAAATTACTCTGAATGTATATTCATAAAGCCATAATGTCTCATTCCAATATAATAAAAAAAATTGCTACGTGGAATACTAACTACTTTTTGCATTTAACAAATGTTTAATGAATGAATTAAAATACTTTATCGTACATCATAAGAAAAATAGATATAACTTAACAAAACTAAAATAAAAACAAACTTAAAGTATTTAACTTCAAGTACTTAAAATGGTCTTATCGCTTAGAAGCGATCACATCCAGACAACCTTTGGATGGAGAGGATTTAATGAGATTTTAATAATAGCTGGGGGTCTACTAATACTTTATTAATTTGTAAAATACTTATATACTTTTTTAATGTTATGTTTGAACGTGTCTCTGACTACCCACTACTTTGTATCTTCAAAGAACTACGCACTGAGTATGTCAATGTAGATTACAGTCACAGGCTCGTTTATTTATTTTTAATAATTATGAAACCAAGGATAAATAAATCATAACTCACAGTAATTATTATTAGTCAAGTTATTCTTATAACTTGGCAAAACTTTCCTGTTGTCGTAATTACATCACGCACAAATTCGTTTCTAACTCCGATATGAACAAGAAAATGAAGTCTTTCCGGGGATAAATCTTCGAATAATAGCTCTTAGCAATTACTCCTTATTGTTTCTTAATTTACCTGTCGAGATAATGAATACTGCTAGGTTTTTCTTTATGGACCATTACTGTGTGGTGGTTAGCTCATTCATACTTACATTCATACTTACCTCAACTATGTTTAATGCCTAGGTATCACGGTATGCTTTTTGCTTTAAGGTCTTATATATAATGATGTTTATTTTTTAAACAATACACATAGTACATAGTACATGTGTGTGCAGAATATGCAAACATTTGTCCCGCGGAATTCGAAACCATATCTCGTGCGTCGCAGTAGGCTTCTCGCCCGCAGCGCCATCAAGGTCATCAGCCTGCTTAGCGTGAATACCCAAGAAAACGATTTTGTCTACCGCCAAAAAATATTTTGTCCCTCATTTGTAAGTTTCGACTCCTACCGATGAAAACTCTCGGTAGGAGTCGAAACTAAGTGACAAATCCCGTTTTTACAATATTATTAATAAACAAATTTACGATAGTTTTTGGTATACAAATGTTCTTTAAATACATACATACATACTCCTGTTTCCTGACTCACGCCTGTTTCCCGGAGGGGTAGGCAGAGACTACGGAATTCCACTTGCTACGATCCTGACATACCTCTTTTGCTTCATTCACTCTCATTACATTCTTCATACATGCTCGCCGGTTTGGGTACTCTTGACCTGACCTTTCTCCTGAATGTGTTCTTTAAATGTCCTAGGATAACCCCAAACTTGTGTAACATTTCAAACATATAGGTCCCAAAGTTGTCCCTTTAACACACCAAAGTCATTCAGGCACAATAAAGTCTCATCAAGAGACTATTCAGTAATCAGAGGAAGAAACATTTTGATAATTGGAATAGTTGAGGGGAATAGTTCTCAGTTTGTAATTTACTTACTGGAGCTAACCCAACTACTGAAATTGCTTTCGATTAGAACTGAATAGACCAAATGCTTCGTTTATATAATTTAAGATGATTGATTAATGCGATAATTGATTTGGATGATATACGACACAGGATTTTTTTACTTAAAGGCCGTGAAGAGACCATTGTATCAACTTAATTGGTTTTGTGTATTAATCGATATCGATCTTTTCTAGAGGAAAATAGTTTAAGATATTTTTGAACCTAAAATAATAAAATATTCGCAACAAACTTTTGGCTCAAATCAAAACAAACAAAAATCCAACTATTTAGCATATTAACTGATTCATACACAATTTCACTTCATGCATATTCAATTATTATAAAACAAAATGATGCTGTAGCCAAAGTCCAATAAATTTTTAGTCATTTCTAGGTTTAACTAAGTCATCATACATGATTGAGGAATTTGACTAAAGGATTTTCCCACATTTCATTTCATTTTCTGGATAATCCGCTAGCTAAACCACATATCATCAGCTAGCTAACAACACCGCATAATTCGATTTTCCTAACTTTTCAGAAGAACCAAAAAACCTTTTTATCAACTCCGCATAAGTCCACAGAATTGAAATCGCTAACGCTGAAATTAAAACTGTGATTGGTTGAAATGCAATTTTTGTATTGGTGAACAGAAGCGCAGTGAAAAGATCTATCCAATGGCATAATAATGTCAATACCGCAATGTTTCGACTTGAGCGATGTTGTTAGCTAGCCGACGATATGCTACTGAGATTGATTGCTCAAACTCCGTATTATTAAGACTATTTCAGATCAGTCAGTGCCGATGAAGCTATTATTGTTTCCAAAAGCTGATCAGGTACTATGTGGTTACATCCCGGAAGTGAGTACATTGTACAACAGCTGCTGAAACGCTTACACTAGCTGCCGGGCGAAGGCTAATTCCACCGATCATTTTCCGTTTTGCACCGGCGGCCGTATAGACCCTCACATAATTACCTTTAGCTAGCCCATTGTGAAAACACCTGCTTTACTTATCACTGAAGCTTGAACCGTGGCTAGATGAGAGAAAAGACTTGGTGCTATCGTACCTATCAAATAGGCTTACTATGAATCATTTAGCTAATATCAGCCAGTTGTAGGTATCCACAATACTGTCAAAGGTCTCATGAGCAAGGGTTAGTTCTTACTAACTACTAGAATCTTTTCTATAAAAAGGTTCTACACTGTTCAGTGATGCAATGCAAGAAAATTTAAATGTATTCATGTAATTTATTTGTACATTTCGAACTTTCGTGAGCAGTATGTAAACCTAATTAAATAATTTTATGTATTGACATGCTTTTTTAATAAACACCCAACAGACGCATACATAACCCTGACCCCACACTAAGATATCCTGAACAAATAACTGCAGAACATACGAACATTTGCCCCGCAGCGGAAATCGAACCTTCACCTCTTGACTCGCACCAGGATGCAGCAGCAATCACGTTTGCTTACAATCATTTGTAAGCAAGCATTCCGGTTGTATTGTATTGCTGTGTCTAGACAAACTGTGTCTAATCTAGAGTAGCGAAATGTGAACTTAAAACATAATTTTCTTTGAAGACGAAGTTAAGAGTCATGCAGCAACTGCCATCGTTTCTCATCGGTGGGTCACTCAGACTCCAGACATCCCATGATCACGGCTGTTCATCACAGCTTATATGTTGGGAGGTTGATACACAATAAAGACACGTTTAAAAAGAGTTATCAACGAGGCAAGGATACAATTATATTCAGTTGTTTGTCTAAGAGAGATGATAGAGCATGTTAATATACTTAGAGCATTACTTAATAGTAAAGCTCCTTGTGAAGGGCTCGTCCGGGGAAATACTACCTCCATACCTATTTCTGCTGCTGCTGTTCCGGTTTGAAGGTACCGGTGAAATTACAGGCTCATGAGCGAGGTACCCTCTGGTGTTGCAAACGTAGGTTATGGTGACCGCTTACCAACAGGTGGGCCGTTTGCTCTTTTGACACGGAAATTGTATAAAATAGACTTAATAGATGAAGTGCACTGGCCATTTACAATGTCTTCACTTCGGTACGAGCAAATAATTCCCTACCTCCTCGGCAACACTAACCCAATCTGTACAGAGCTGGTACTTGTCAGATTCTGGGTTACACGAGGACATAATTAATACTTGGGACTTTCTTTCTTAGGTTTCACTGAGTTCGTTTCAATTAATTTTATTTAGACGTAGAAAACTTCGAAGGTAACAATATTTTTTTCGTAGTTCTTTGACTTGGTCATTTATTATTTTTTGGAACAAATGGTACAAAATTGCATCAACAATTTCAATATATCAAAAACCTGAACTTTTAAGTATCATACATAAATGATACGCTAGTGAACGGTACGCAGTCGGTACCTACCTAAAGTAAATCATGATGAGAGAACTTATAAGTGTTAGAAAGTTTTGTAGAAATAAGAGCCAGCTGCTGGACCGTAGTCTAGATTTCTAGCGAAGAGGGCATCCAAGATCGTTAGTCCAGATAATGACTGAGTTGAACTAGAAAAGTCTAGATCGAAATCGAGTTTTATTTTATCGCTTTATTCGATGATATAGTAGCTAGGATCTTTGAATAAAGCTACTCATAAAGTATAATCAGAAACTTACATCAATAAGGTCATTTTATATAATTTATATTTCTTTTTTTTTATTTGAAGAATTTTGGATTTTACATGACTTCGTACGTGCGCAGAGTTTTCCAAGCTATCAAAAACCCGTGCACCTATTTCTTAACTTTAATCTTAAAAAGAAGACATTCATAAATAGCAAGAAAGATAAAAATACTAAATTAAGTATATACAAAGCATACATGTGAAATAGTCTATCCAGCAAAAGACTATTGCAAACGATCTATAGAAATCAAAAATTAAGCTAGTTAGTTATGTATGGAAGTCTGCGGTAGATATTTGTATACCTGCTTATAGTGTTTGTCTCTGGTAGATCGGCGTTAAATAACACTATCGTCTTCACATATTAAACATCCCTTTATTCTGAAAAGAAAGGTGCTGAAGGTGTACAGAAAACGTTTGCTTTACAAAGCGAACGTGACTTTTATATTTCATTATATTAAGTCAAATATACAAACCATGAAGCATAAAGGCATGCTTTACCAAAACTTGATGCCCATGAATATTAATTTTTCAGGTTGCACCTGCGTCCGCTTCACGTCCACATATGGCAAAGAGCGTGGCACGTTCAGCAGTCCGGAGTACCCGCGTGCCTACCCTCCCCGAATCGACTGTCTCCTCTACACCTTCCTCGCGCAACCCCACGAGATTGTCGAGCTCGTCTTCACAGACTTTGACATTTATAAGGATCATCTTGAGTGAGTAATAGATAGATAAGTAATCTAACCCACTAATTTGACGTCGCGTTTACTTGGTTGGGTTTTTCCCAATTGCGACACCGGGAGTGCGATAAGGTGTGCCAACTGAATTAATTTGAGCGCTTTTTCTTAGTGGCTCTAGGAAAAACACCAGAAAAAGTAACTGTTTGGGATGCATTCATCCAAGGGGGGTTAGCCATAGTAGCTTTCTTTTTTTTGTGATTTATAATGTCATATAGGGTAAAACAAAAAATGCAAGGGATTAATATTTTAATGTGTTACTAAATAGTTTTTTTTTAATCCCATCCATTAAATAAAAATACTTGAATTTCCAAAATGTTTTTAGCTGTAGTGAAAAGTTAATTCAAAAGTAAATTTATAAATGGATCTATACCTAGAGACAGGTTACAAAAATTTACTTTGACAAGAGATAAATCTTAAGTTTTCAACTAAAGGTATATAATTCAAAAGCTACTTCCACTGAACAGAGTATCTCGTAGCACAGAAATACTACTTTGATGAATATTAACTTGAAAACAGTATTGTTTTCTACCTATTGGAGCTATTAAATAGAGGTTCCTTTAATTAGTTTTAAAACACTGCAAACATAAACCCATAATAAAACAACAGTATGGAAAACAAGCGAGCTTTATTCAGAATCAACCAATTCAATGTGAATACATGATTAAACAATTTACCAGATAGGGTTGTCACTTACAAAAAACTGTTTTTTCTGAATAGAAAACATTCAAACCGGTTGTGCATTATTTGTACAAAATGAAATACTATTGAAAACATCTGAATTAAGTAATATGAAAATAATAATTGTATGAGTTCACCTCGTTCGATTGGCACCATACTAAAGCTGAATGAAGGATCATCAAAAAAATAACCAAGCAGAGTTTGTTGCCTGATTCTTCAAGGCTTGGTCGCGCGCGAGGAACCGGTGTAAATTCAGTTTAACATTTTAAATTCACGTATAGTTTTTAAGTTGACGTTTCTATATGATCCTTATGATTTCAATGAATAAAAACCTATTGACTTTGACTTTGACTTTAAGCCATCTTTTAATCTTAGTGGACTCCTAGATATTGATCAAACCTTATTAGTTAAAAATATCAATTTCTCTTGCAAGTGGCAACCCTGGTCCTAGTCCTGGTCATAGCACATAGTTTATGTTTTGTTTGGTTTCCTCAAACCACAGAGCTGACTGCAAAAACGCACATAGTCAATCATTGTGTAACCATCTTTTACCACTATTGGTGCATCGTCTAGTGCGTAGTCTGCTTCTTTTTCCGTGAACCTATCTCCCCAGGTCATAAGGTCATGGCGGATCCTGTAACACAAACTGTTTGTAAATCTTTTTTTAAAAACCTACCAATCTATGTAAAAACAGTTTACAATAAAGACTATTCTGATTCTGAAAGTGTCAAAGATTTATTAGGAGCTTAATTAGGAGTCTATATTCAAATGAATAAAATATATTATAGTATTAGTAGACGACCTCTATGGCGCGGTTGGCGAAAGCCCGCCTGAGATGCAGAAGGTTGCGGGTTAGATTTCCATCGCGGGACAAATTTTTTATATGATCTGCAAATATTTGTCTCGGTCTGGGCGTTTTCTTGGTATAATATTATGTATGTATTTACAAAAAAAAAGTATCTAAGTGGTTTATCAATCATGTAGTTCCCTTATTACAAACTCTGCTTAGTTTGGGACTAGGTGATGTTGTATGAAAAATGTCTAACATTATTTATTTATTTATTATTATTTATTTAAGGAGTCTATATTTTAACACTTCTTCGTCTTGTCAACGGTTCTTCTTAGTGCTACTATATCGATCTGATCAATGCAGTCTGCGTTGACCAGATCGATATAGTAAAAAGGGGCTTGTGGCCAATGGTAAAAGATCCCGTGTGGTGAAAGGATTAAGCGCAACTTGTACAGGCATATATAGAAAACATATCACATGTCTTAGAACTTATTTCTGCGTGGAAAAATCTATTGGTAATAATCATAATAATTAATTTATTGGCAATTAAATTTACACGTCGTCGTCTGTCAGATTAATTATAAGTATTCACAATATTGAAAAACAAATTACTTTATAAATGAATAATTAATTTAATTATATATACATAAACATTCATAGATAAAAAATGATAATAATTGTAACATAGTAGTAGGTACCTATAGTATCATTTTGAACTTAGCGAATTTTGCTAATAAAGTCCTCCACGTTATAAAACGCCTTCTCGACAAGCCACAATTTTAATTTAGTTTTAAATAAAGTATGGCCAAGTGCTTGTTTAAAATACTCTGGCAGAATGTTATATGCGGTAGGTCCCCAGGTGTGTGTGAGCCTCTCCGATTTGGTAAGTCTATGCGTTACCATGGCTAGCTTGCCAGCACCACGGATATTGTAGTGTCGAGCATGCCCATCCTGCGCGTTCCAAATGAAATGAATGGTACTACCCACCAACGGGATTCGAACCTATGTCCTTCGGATCGAAAGTTGGGAGCTCACGCCCGTTTACCACTGGTGCTCAGACTAATTATGAATCAATAGAGCATCCATAGCCGACATTATTCTGAACGAAAGCAAGTTTTATTATTTGGTTCATCTGTTGCCGAGAGACTCTTGGGAACAATAGTGAATGGTCTATCAATCATCGGACTCATCGAGCGATAAAAAGTTAAATAATAAAGTAGCTAAGCTTGATGGAATAAAACTAAAAACGTTAACAAAATCACAAATAATTTATGGGAACCAAACTAATAAAAGGCATGATAAATGATGCCACAAAAGGCAGTAAAAGGAATAACAAAAACTTTGCACATTTTTGTCTTGTAAAAACAATGATTAATTGACGCTGTTATACATTTTGTACATAAAATGTATAACAGCGTCTTGATTTTCAGGCATGTACTTTTTATTGTTATTTTTTCTCTTTAAAAAAACGCTGTAGTATATGCAAGCCGATCGGGAGACCACAGTCAATATACTAGGTACAGCAGTTAAGAAACAATACTTACAAAAATCTTGCTAGGCAGCACTCAGGAAGCGTTTTTTTCGTGTTTTCTTTCATCCTATGTATGACTTATCCTGGTACCCGTAATGTAGGGTTGACGATAGTTGTCACCTAGGCTATAAGATATACCGTTTGTGAGTCCGGACCTGGAGCCGACCACCGTTAACCATATTGCGTTACATCAAAACAATTTCCTGAGAACTTCAAATCAAGTCATATTGGAGGAAACGAACGTCCATACTAAGTTTGCATCTACATATTTGTTATATGGAACATCCCACCATGACAGTGATGTGTTTGAAACCTGTCACGTGGAATGCTAACTACTTGCAAAAACGTGGGTACGTGCCAAATGTAATATTTGGATGTGCCTCTGATTACCACTAACTGGGTATCCTCAAAGATTACAAGAATACCTTCGTGATCATGTTTTTTTTTCTACTAGAAACACAACGCAATCCCAACCAAACCCAACTCGCATCTGAAATCAGTGTTTTTAGCGTACCAGAGCTCATGTAAATTTAAAAATCAATGAACAATCAAGAACACAAGTTGAACAGTTGGTTAAAAAATAAAGAACCACAATGAATACATTATTCTTATAAAATAATCTTACAGACGATGCAAGATGAAAATGCAATGAGAATATTAATAAAACTCTTTTCAAGGTTTGCATGAATTGAATATTTTGTATTTTACAACGAGTGAAACGAGACTCGATGTTTTGAATTTATTTCTAGCTGAAATTAATTAAAAATTGTTTACACATCGTCATCGTCAATAGGCTAATAGATTCAATTTAGGAGTCATTTCCGTTGGCCGCAATCCATTTTATACGCAGTCCGCGTATAAAATGGACTGCGGGGCCCTAGAGACACTTTCAATTTTTTTGGTCATATTATAAACTGTTTTTTTATTCTCACTACCAGACTTTTTTATAATAATAATAAATCTTTTTATTTAGTTTTATAGATATTCGGTACATGATATGGTACCTTAGAAAATTAATTTATATTAATTAATTAGATTAACAAAACAAGTATACAAGGCGAGCGTGAATGGGGTAGTTGGAAGAGGAAGGCCTCGGCGAACGTACTTCGACCAAATTGGAGACATTCTAGAAAAAGGCCAGGTCAGAAGTACACTAAACCGCCGAGCTTGTATAAAAATGTGATTAGGATGAATGAAGCGAAAGAAGTATGCCAGGATCGTAGCAAATGGAAATCCTTGGTCTCTGCCTATCCCTCCGGGAAACAGGCGTGACTATATGTATGTATGTATGTATGTAGTACCTGATGGAGCTCTGTCCCCTACACTAGGTCTCTGTCGAGCCTTATACTTATAATAATATAATAATAATAATTATGCTGGACATTTTCCACACAGCATCATCTAGCCCTAAAGTAAGCAAAGCTTGTGTTATGGGAAGTACATGACTGATATACTACTTATAGTTTTTTTTTTTGTAATTACATACATATTATACATAGAAAACAGCCAGACCCAAGACAAATATTTGTAGATCATACAAACATTTGTCCCACAGCGGGAATCGAACCCGCAACCTTCTGCATCTCAGGCGGGCCTTCGCCCACTTCGTCACAGAAGTCGTCATTGTAGGACCAATGTACTTATATACTAATTAATTCTTGTCTATTACAGTTTTTGATTACCGACGTAATCCCTATTACCAAAAAATACGATCGTCAGATTACGCACAAATCTGACGTTTGTTGTATTAGATTATTTGTGTGTGTAATATTATCCCTGTTGAGTTTATTGATCGAGCGAGCGAAGCAAGCAAAGATTTCTGAGTCTACTAGGAACTTATTTTTATGTTTGTTAGTGTTCTAATAAGCGGTGGTGGGTTTGCAACATGTCGCGCGACTACTTACAAAACGCGGACATATGTCAAATATACTCGTTAAGTTTGGACGTGTCTCTGACTATCCCCTACTTGATATCCTCACAAATCTGCTTACCGAATATGTATGGTACAGTTGTGAACGTGTTTGTTCGTCAGATGATAACTGTCAAACCGTTTGTTCAATTTTGACGAAACATGGTAGGTAGGTTCGTTGTACTAATTTAATTTTGGTGACCAAAATGCTTATTCGGTAAAAGAGTTTTTTAACTGTGGTGATTTGTAGATCAAATATGTATATGCTTATTCGGTAAAAGGGATTTTTAACTGTGGTTAGGGAGTTTTGGTAACCCTATAAAAATAGTACATCGCTAGATCTTAGTTCATAGCGAACTACTAACAGATATTATCCAATTTATAAGCTCCAAGTACTTAGAGTTTGAATTTCAGATCCAATGAAGACAAAATAGTATCACGACTACATAACATTTTAATGTTTACATGACGTATTCACAGCCATATATCTTACGTGATTTAAATCGCTGGATGATTTCCAAAATCTCCAAACATTAATCTAATGAAGCATACACAACATATTTACCATTTCGTTAATTAGAAAATTTAATAGCATGACATAAGTGCAACACCGAAGTTATAAATGTCTTAGGACTCATAAAATATAATTGACATTCTCAAATCGGTAGATATTACAAGTTATAAAATAACTAGGGAAATATACAAAATTTACCAACCTGTGTACGTACTCATAAAGGTCAGATCTTAATAAATCATTCAGCGGTGTGTGCCGCACTGGGACCGAAATGGGCGGCAAGCATATCTCTTTATACTTTTATCGACCGTGGACTTGTTAAATAATAAAATTTTACTGATATGGAGCTTCCAACTTTTATTATTAGTTAGGCTCGACAAAGCTCTACCCAAACTTTTGCAAATATTACCGCGTAGAGATTAGACAAGTTACGCTATTGTATTAGTTTCTAAGCAGTTTCTAAGCCATTAATCGCAACTTACCACGATTACTGAATCAGTTATTCAGTTGAGCCTTCAATATGCAAATTATAGTTATTTATCGTTATTATTGTTTGCCCATTAAATAATAATAATAATAATGCTGGAGATTTTTAACAAAGCATCATTTAACCTCAAACTAAGCAGAGCTTGTATTATGGAAACTAAATTACTGATATAATACTTATATACTTTTTTTGTAATTATATACATTCTTATTGTAAAAACGGGAATTTTCACGTACTGCACAATCGGTGAAGGCACCGACTAAGTTTTGACTCTTTCCGAGAGTCTTCATCAGGGTGAGTGGTCGCGACTTTCTCCTTCCGCGTCGCGTAGTAGTAGTGCACGACGCATGAGTCGAAACTTAGTCGGTGCCTTCACCGATAGTGCAGTACGTGAAAATTCCCGTTTTTACAATATGAATAGTCAAGTTTACGATAGTTTTTGGAATTAAAAATTATTAACATATTATACATTGAAAACATTTATATTAAACAAGTTAACTTGAGATTTTTCCTAGTGCTTCACACGTCCCGCTTTTGCTATGAACAATGGAAATATGCGTGGCTAAGCAAACGAAGCCGTAGGCGGATACTAGTTATTTTTAAGTTTACCTCTCTTCTGAGATGTATCCCGTGTTATCCTTATCCCAGCGTGACAGTGCGGCCACCAGGGTATCTTCAGAGTCCAACTCAAGGGTCTTATATCCGAGCAAGTTGACGAAGCCGTCAAAATCAAGCGGGCTCGGTGCCTGATTAAAAAAATAGTAGCTTTGATTTGGGTATCTCATCATCAACAACCTTTGGAAGACCAAGTGCCTCACTTAAGATTATGATGGTCTTGAAGATATCATAAGTTCATCTTCCTACACCGCGTCGCCTAGTTCTAGATCGCCATTCATGATGTTTCATATCTATGGACCATTGTTTATGAAAATATACTGAATAGTATATTTTTCCTCATTCAATTTAAATTAAATGTATACCCCTTTGTTAAAAGTAGGGTAAATATCGTTGATACCTTAAATGAGTAACTAGTGTTCCAGTAAGCTGTGATGGGTTTGTAATCTGTCACGCGGAATATTAACTAAAGTAGAAAATGTAGGATTTAGAAATAAAAATAATTGTATAATAAATAGAATTTGCGAAAATGCGTGCAATATGAGATGTTGTAAAATAATGTGTCCTCCATGCAAAAAATGTTAAATTAAACTTTAATTTGTACGAGCCTTTTAAACATATATTTTTCAAATTCAATTCATTATTATTATTATTTGCCAATATAATATTATAACGCGCCACTGACTACCTTCTAGTAGATATCCTTTCTGATCTATTCATTGATCTTTCCTTAAATTTTAATAAGTTATTGTTTACTAGTATCTGCCCGCGGCTTCGCCCGCGTGGTATGTTGATAAAAATAGCGTATGATCTTCTTTGCACAACCCTAAAGGATAGTTTTGAAAAAAAATCGGTATAAAGTTTATTTATACCGAGTTTTGTGTGAATCGAACCAGAAAAAAAAAGTTTGTATGGATTTTTTTTCTAGGGGTGGTTTTGGAAAATAAAAAACACGTGTTTTATTATTTATTTTAAAGTTTATTTGGACCAAGTTTTGAGCGAATCTAACCAAGGAATAAAGGAAACTTTACCACCCTGTTAATAGGGGTCGATTTTCGAAAATTATAAAATTTTAGTCTATGTATTTTTCCAGGAACTAAAATATCTATGTTCCAAATTTCATCAAAAACGGTTTAGTAGTTACGGAGATATGTGGTAACAAACATTCACACATACAGACTTTCGCACCACCGAGATCGTTAAGTAAATTGTGCCTATGTACTTTCAGCCTGACACCAAGGATTTAGTAAAGTTCCTTTATTTTCAAGCACTATTTAAATTATATAACCTAAAAACCTAAAGTTTTATATTTTCTGGAAAATACATTTTCCAGAAAATATAAAACTTTTTATGTATTTTAAATGAAGTTTAGTTAACCAAGCGGTAACCAAGTGCAGAATACGAGTGAACTGTGCTTAAACTTGGAGATAAAACTTTTATGTTCTCGTTTTGTTGATATCTAATAAAGAAAATAAGCTGACTCTTATTTTAAACACGTTTCGCCTGAGGATTGAATTTTGAGACACACTCGTCCTAATCACTCAATCTTCACACTTGTGTCAAACAAAATCTAATGTCCTGAATCCCATTCCTTAATAAATAAATAGGTATTTGAAAAACAGTCAAATTAAAGTCTCAGTCTTATAAAAGTATAAATAATACTTTTATACTTTTATAAGACCGAGACTTAACACCGATTTAAAAAAATTAAATCGGTGTTCTACTCGATCATTTTTTTTATTATTTTATTTGGCGATAATCTCACCTCATGATAAGCGATGATATAGACGACGATATAGCATAAAGGTTGTTTACTCTTTCCTTGAAGAGATCTAGATCATATATTTCAGGAAAAACAGACGATATCACAAATATTATCCTATTAATATTATAAACGCGAAATAAAAAAATCCTCACAAAGAGGATGGATCTTTTTTAATCTTTCAAGCAAAAACTACTGAACGGATTTTGATGAAAGTTTACAGTAGGTAATATAGCTTATACACCAGAATAACATATAGGCTACTTTTTATCCGGATACCACGTGGGCAAAGCCGTGGGCAGAATCTAGTAATATATAAATTGTGGTCAAGTCCTTCGCCGTTCTCATTTTAAAAATTTAACCGATTTTTTTACAGTTTGTACTTAAATCAAATAAACTTTGCATGTCAAATTAATTATAATATTTAAAACGTCGCGTTATCCATTGTCTATTACAGAGGTCCCTAGTGACTAAAGTCACGGATATGTCACGCTATAGATTACAATTTAGAATGTGATACACAAGTAAACAATTTTTAATCTGTGGTGATTTTTTCACATCCGACACTTTCCACCAGGTGAGATTGTGGTCAAACGCTTGCCTGTAAATCCAATATCTATTTACTTTCTGATAGATAGATAGATAACCATTTATCCAATACACAATTTTTTTTATAAAGTATACTAACTAATAGTTGACCTAAAGAAAAAATCATAACAAATGAAAAAAATAAATAAAGTTGGCATCCTTTGTGTGGTGGTGAATTAGCCTTCAGCTCAGCGTGTGCTATTATAGTAAAATTCTCGTATAGCAATAAAATATAATTATGTATTATAACTCAACCAAAGAAATTCTGTTGTGTATTTATGCGGCGAAAAGATTAGATTACCAAATTGTTTTGTAACAATTTTCAGACGAAACCCAATCTCACGAACCTTTTCAATAAAATGACGCGGCCTTTGAAGGGACTTTGTTCCGGTTTCATAAAACTCCGCTAAACAATACTTAGCAGAATTAAAAGAAAAGCAAAGTTTTTGTTTTGATACACTAAACTTTGGTTTAGTGTAAAATACGTAGGCCGCTCTCAAGGGTTTCTTTTAAAAAATGCTTTTTATTTTAATCTAAATTTAATTCAAAAAAATATCAAAATTACAATTAATTATTTCACTTGAAACTCGTTCGAAGTTTGAACAAAGAATGTGAACATAAAACTACATAATTCCCACGAAGCGTGTGATTGACGTCAGCCGGCCACGTTCCCGCTGATGCGGCATTCTAGTTAGCTGCATGTTTATTGAGGTCGGTGCAAGCGCAGCGATCTTCATAGGTTAGCTTTGCGTAACACCTCCACCCGAAGAACAGCGAGTATTGAAGCTTGTCGTAAATTGAGCTGGGGGTTGATTGAGATCAACCCTTTTGGTTGTTGGAAGGGCATAAACTCCTTGTAGTTCAGCTTGGCTTTCTTCAGAAACTTTGTGAGAATGTTTTATTAGCTTCGATCGATATTTTCTGAATAGCAGGCCAATAACGAGTGCACATGCACTGAAGGCTATAACCACGTACATAGGGATTGTAGTATGGTATAGACTGTGGTCGATGTACTTTTCTAAATGCAGCGGCGACTGTAGTGAGATTTTCTTGTTGGTGCCATGAAGATGGTCCAAGTTGATCGAGTTCAGTTTGAATGCTGGAGCTGAAGATGATGTTGCGAAGTCGTATTTTGGTAGGTCCATTATTTTCAACGCTTGCCCCTTCAGACGATCGTTGGTGTTAGAGATCGTAAATTTCGGCGTTTCAAGATAGCATTTTTGAGGAATTATAGCAAGGAAACTTCCTTGAAGTGTCTTGTAAAGATCTTGACCACAGGAGAGATGAACTTTCGTAGCGATTGGGAAACTGATGCTGTAGTGTTTCTCGTCGAGTTCTTCGTAAGCTGGTTTTTCTAAAGTAACGGTGGTAGGGCTGCACATCTTGCTTCGCTGTTGTGTAGAGATGAGATGCTGGATACAGTCATCTGATGATCGGCTCTGCAGGCTCCTTTTTTCCTCACAAAGGTACCATTTACTGGTCTTCGGGCATTCAGCCTCTATGTAATTGAAATCTTTCTCATGGATAGCTAGGTATGGGAAAGGAGGAGTAAGGATCTCATGGTTTTTATTAGGAATGATAGATAATTTATACATATCATAAGTGGCTGAGAGCACGATCGGGAATTTATAAACTATAACTATTTCGTTACCTACATAATAAGAGCCTAATCTAATTATATCGAAATATTCTCTAATATCTAAATCTACCACTTTCTGACTGCCATATAGTACGTTCAATTTACGAATAATATCGCGAATTGCATACAAATTTAAGACCGAATGATGCATAGCGGAAGCTTTGATAAAAGCAAGGACATTCTGTACTTTAAGTAGTTCCTGAGATATAGAATCTACGTTATCTGTAAGGACAATAAGGACTTGAGCTAGGTGTGCATACTTAACTAGGTCATAGTCCCTGGAAGCTTCAGCCTGTTCAACTTTATTTACTAAAATCTGGATTTTATTCTGATTATCTACAATACTGTCTAAAATCTTTGAATATTGCGAACTCCAATTTTGAGCTAAACTAACGTGATTGTTAAATTCGGTTACCAATTTATTTTCGTTATTCTCTAAAGTTTTGATAGCTTGATTATAGTGCAATGCGTCTGTATAATCAAGGTTCCCTGTAATACTTTTAACTACTGATCCGAGACCATCTACGAGTCCTCTTTTTACACGATTTATCTCAAAGGTCTGTAACTGATCTAAAACACTCACAAGTTTACTTTTAAGATAGAGTATATGAGGCTCGAATAAGGAGTTAGTTTTATTATGTAGCTGAGGGCTAATATTGTCTATCTGATTATCGATTGAATTAATTTTATTTCTTAATTTTTGAAGGTCCACGTATTGCAGAAAGGAATGGTAGTGCGAAACGATTTTAGCTGAACCTAACTTGAAAGGTAAAATACCAGGTCCATCATCGAGACTTTCAAGTCTTATCTCCTGCATTAGGGCTGGTGCCAGGAGCAGGTGAATAATCAGGAGCGTCCTGTAACAATCGGGCGCTTTTAGGGAGACGCTTTAGCCTAGACTTGGCAACAGGACCTCGCTTTTTCTTAGTATAAATATGAATAGGGAGGTCTGCCATTACGATGTCATGAGTGTAACGAGGGGCTAATTTCTGTCTGGAAGCGAACGGATTTTTCACGAAAATCTGTTGTTCGGGAGAATATTCAGCCTCCGGTTCCCGTTCCCTGTTTCGGTTATCTGTGAGGTCTTTGCGAGTCGTACTACACATGTCATGAATCGCGTTGTAGGCTTTGGTCATCTTGTCTTTATGATTAGTCATGTATTGTTGGAGTAAATGAGCTGAAAGGTCTACGTCAAAAGGATCGCGAGGATCATAGTGTCCTGTGATTACCTCTATCGGCTTGCACTTGGTAAAACTGTGAATACTACTATTGTAAGCCAATAGGGCGTAGGGCATTAAATTGATTACAGATTCAGATTTCTGACTTAATTTAAGAATACGGAGATGTTCAAGTATTGTCGAGTGAAATCTCTCAACTATGCCGTTCTCATTTGGCGTATGAGGAGCAACTCTGTGATGCTGGATCTTATGCATCCTAACAAATTCCGCAACAAGCTGATTAGTAAATTCGGTTCCGTTGTCGGTCACAATGGTGATGGGTAGTCCATGATGAGTGCAAAAGTTCAATAAGGCTTGCACTACACTAACAGCTGTGCCATCTCTCAGATAATAGGCCTGTGCATATTTAGAGAATGCATCTACGATAGTTAAGAATTTCTCACTTTGAATTGTCAAAAGATCTAAATGGACCAATTCAAGAGGCTTACTAGCGGGTGGAACTATCTTGAACTGTTGCTTTATCGGGCTGCGATCATATTTTGCTTGACCACAGATTGTGCATTCATTTATAAACTTAGTGATTTGCTCCCTCATTTTAGGCCAGTAATACTTATGAGATAACGCTAAATAGCACTCATTGATGCCGCGATGATTGGTCTTACCATCGTGGTATTTGTTAATAATTTCTTGTTGTCTTAAGTACTCCTTAACGTTCTCTAATTCCGTCTTAGTTAAAGTTAAATTCATAGCGGAATTCTTAAACGTTTTCTGAATCGTAGGTATGATGGTATACATAGCTAAATAGGGGTTTATTAATAGTCCGGTTTTTATTTTAGGATGGACGTACTCTTTAATTGCGTTTATAACATCTTCCTCCATATTGGATTCAGATATTTGGACTGATATTTGCGTATGCGTCTCAAAGGGCTTGGTGACTACCGGCTTTCCTTTAATATCACCTACTACGTTAAGGATTAACTGTTTCGTGAATCTGTTCAAAGGGTCATCTGAGATTGGGACCTCCAAGATGGGATTTTCGTTGTTCGTGTGAACAGTGGCGGTTCTTGAACCAGCCGCAGTTTCTGTAGCTGTTATAGTTCTAGATTCATCTAACGCGTGGTCAGTTTCGGATGGATTAACAACGATCGACATAAGCTCTTCATTGTTAAGCTCGATGCGCGACAGGGCATCAGCATTTGTATTGCCTTTGCCATCAATGTGTTCGACTCTATAGTCATACTCGCTAAGTTTCAAACGCCATCTTGTAAGTCGTGAGCTAGGGTCTTTAAGATTTACTACCCATTGCAAGGGCCTATGATCTGTAAGGATTAGGAATTTTCGACCATAGAGGTACGGTCGGAAGTACTTAGTTGCCCAAACAATAGCTAGAAGCTCTTTCTCGATAGTACTATAATTTAGTTCACTAGAATTAAGAGTTCGTGATGCGTACGCGATCGGTTTGTTTGAACTTTTGGTACCTTGAGATAAAACGGCACCGATAGCTACATTCGAGGCATCAGTTGTTAAGATGAAACTTCGTGTGAAATCTGGGTATTGCAAGATCGGGTCGTTGGTTAATAATGTCTTACAATGTTCGAAACAGTTGGTGTACTTTTGATCTAGTTTGATCTTAGATCCTTTTTTCAAGCATTGAGTTAGTGGTTTGGTAATACGTGCAAAATCTGGAATAAATTTCCTGTAATATCCGAGCAACCCGAGAAAACGTTTGATTTCAGTAGGAGTCTTTGGGATGGGATAGTTTTCTATGGCTTTAATTTTGTTAGGGTTAGGTTTAACACCCTCTTTGCATATTATATGCCCAAGAAACTCCGTTTCCAGCTTCAAAAATTCGGATTTGTCCATTTGAATTTTGAAGTTTGACTCTCTTAATCTGTTAAAGACTTTGTCTAAGTTAACAATGTGCTCCTGAAGGGAGGTACTGAAAATAATGATGTCATCAAGATAAACTAGGCAGATTTCATTCTGGAGACCTCTCAGGACATTGTCCATCACTCGTTGGAAGGTTGATGGAGAGTTCTTAAGGCCCATAGGCATCCTTAAAAATTCATAGTGCCCATTTTCTACATTAAAAGCTGTTTTATGAACATCCGAGGGATCCATCTCTACTTGGTAAAATCCACTGGCCAAATCAAGAGTAGTGAAATATTGGCATTTACCTAGTTTGTCTAGTACGTCTGTTATATTAGGAATTGGATATTTATCATCAATCGTTTTCTCGTTAACTTTTCTAAAATCCACGACAAGACGCCACTTAACTTTGCCGGAAGCATCAGCCTTTTTGGGTACAATCCAAATAGGAGAGCTCCATGCAGACTCTGAAGGTCTTATTATATTTTGATCGAGCATCTTAGTTATCTGCTCTCTGACCTCTTGTCTGTGAACGTAAGGATAGCGATAACTCTTAGTATGTACTGGAATTTCGTCAGTGGTCCTAATTTTATGTTTGATCTGGTTGGTGAATGTAAGTGGTTCACCCTCAAGATAAAACACATCCGCGTAATTAGCACATAAGCGCCGTAAATTCGCAAGTTCTTCTTGATTAAGATGATCGGTTCGGAGACGCGATAAAACATCTTTCGCGCGGTCTGATAAAACTTCAGTACTGTCACATTCGATATTAAATATTTCAGCTTTAACAGGACGATCCATAGAAAAAATTACATCATTAGATGTTGGATTAGTGATTTCTACCCAGCCTCGATTGTTTTGGACCGTCGTTATACAGTCTGAAATAAGGCAGTTACAAATCGTCTGGTTCTCTACAAAAACTTCGCCGTCTTGTGAGTTCACGGGCAATCTAACTACCTTCGAAGAATTTGCTGGAATAATTTCCTCATATAAATTGACGTTTCTGGAATCGTACATTTGAATGGGGATCTGCGTATTACGAGTTACTAGTAATTTATTTTTCAGATCGATGTTAGAGTCCCATAAGTCAAGTAAGTCAAAGCCTATAAGTCCGTCGAAATAATTATGGAATTTATAAACATATAAGGTCATGTCATGTGGGTCATTAAATTCCGGGAAAGAAGGCAACGTTATTGAATAGTCATTTTTACTGGTCGCATGCACATTTGTCACTTCGAAAGGGTCATAATTCAAAGGAATGTGCCTGAAATATTTTCCTACGGCATTAGGGCTGATAAAGGACTGATTAGCTCCTGTATCGATAAGAAATTTCAGAGGTGGATTTGTGGTCTGAACGTAGCCTAGTTGCCTTTGTATATGCAAGTTGACCTCTATTTTGGCTTTTCTGATTTCGAATCCTGCTGAAAATTTTCATCATGAGTCTGGCTTACTTCCTCTACTACTGGTGGCTCGGGGTAGGAGTACTGATGATAGTTGTAATGATCAGGTTCGTATGAATCGTAATAGTCCTGATAGTATTCGGGATAGTCATAGTCCTCAGTATAATAATTATCGTATCCGTCAAACTCGTTGAAATTTACTTCTCGTGTCTTAAAGTAATTACTAGGGGGTGGATTCCCGTGTTTTCGCCAGTCGTGTCCCGTAGGGGGTAACCTCTTCTCGACAAAGTGGCTAACACCACTCATGGGAGTAGGTCGCGGAAGCGGAGCATTGCCGAAATTTTTATTGCCAAAATTAAATGATTGCTGTGGTCTAAAAGGCATCCTAAATGCGTTATTTTGGGGATTATAATTCTGTGGAGGGGCGCGGAACATTTGCTGTGTGCGAGAAGGACCCTGCAGTGGTTGGAATTGAGGCGTGGGGTTAGGCCTCCAGCCTTGGTAAGAAGGATTCTGCCTTGATGGACCAGGCATGTTAAAGATTGGTTTCATTGGTCCAATTCCAAGTCCGTTAGTCTGTCTTGGGGCAAAGTTGTTGAGGGGCAGATTAAATTTAGGCATGTTTGAAATTGGCTGCTGCCATTCCTTTCTATTGGGTGCACCACCACTACGTTCCTGCATGTATAGCGTGTTTAGCTCTTCCTGGACAAATTCCAGGGCCTTCTCCATGGACTCAGGGCGCATACAGCGTATCCTGGATCCTAGAGGGTCTTTGAGACCTCGTAAGTACGCCTGAAGGGTCAATTTTTGGTACAGCGCGCGTTTTGCTTCTACAGTGGTTGGGACTGACTCATGAAGTGAGACATACGTCATTATGGTGCTAAATAAATTTTGGCACCGTTCGTAAAATTCCTGCGGAGTACTTGACCCTTGGGTCTCTAAGGATAGATCACTATAAAGAGCGGTCTCGTCACGATGGTCTGCGAAATTATTAATTAACGCATTTCTAATACCCTGCCAATTATCAGGTATCCCACTTGAATTAATCAACCTAGCCGCGGACCCCGATACTTTATTTAAAATCCCATTTATAAGGGCAAGATTCGTAAGTTCATTACCGGCTCTGTCTTAAAATGAGATAGGACAAGTTGATCACAAAGATTAATAAATCTTGTGAGAATATGCGGATTGCCATCAAAATCCGGCACGAGTCTAAGGGACTTGTAGATTGTATCCATTGGGTTGGGTTCGTGAGACATGGCTTCCTCTAAATTTCTATTCTCGTCTATAACACTAAGCCTATTACTAGAAAATCTACTGCTACTGCCTAACCTAATAATCCGCGATTCTCTTGGATGAAAAATCTTGGCTGTTTAAACTAACACACAAAAGATACACATAAAATACACAAAAGAAAGGATTAGAATAAGGAATAAGTAAGGATTTGAAAGATTCAAAGACTTACAGCATTTCTCGTGGTCTGGTACCTTTGTGGAATCGATTTCTGGATTCACTCCTGGAGAACAGCACTAGTAGGTTCTTTTTACTTTTAAGAAGTAAAAGTATCCGTGAGACTGCGCCAAATACGTAGGCCGCTCTCAAGGGTTTCTTTTAAAAAATGCTTTTTATTTTAATCTAAATTTAATTCAAAAAAATATCAAAATTACAATTAATTATTTCACTTGAAACTCGTTCGAAGTTTGAACAAAGAATGTGAACATAAAACTACATAATTCCCACGAAGCGTGTGATTGACGTCAGCCGGCCACGTTCCCGCTGATGCGGCATTCTAGTTAGCTGCATGTTTATTGAGGTCGGTGCAAGCGCAGCGATCTTCATAGGTTAGCTTTGCGTAACATGTATCAAAACAAATACATTTTGTGGTTTTGTTTTTGTGTTTTTTTTTATTATGTACCGGTATTTTTTTTAAGGCTTTTCTGAAATCGAGTTTTTCAATGTTTTCTCGTTATTATGCGTTTTTGCTAGCGTAGTCAGGCCCTATCAGTGTATGAATGATGAATTAATGAAAATAGTTATTTGGTAAACCCTTGTGTGACATTATCGTTTTTAATTAAATGCATATGCCATAATTTCAAGTTATTGAAAAATACTTCAACATCGAAAATAGAGAAAACACAAGATTTAAAGATTTCCCATCGATCCAACTTCGGCGAGTCTCAAACTCGCGGTCCCCCGCTTGATACGCGCTGGGGCTATACCAACTAATCCAATATCTAAAACAAAAAAGCTTACCTCTGCAAGCATATTTTGAATAACGTTTTCGTCAGTTCGGTCTCCAAGACTGATGAGCGTGGCTTTGAGGTCGCTATAGTCAATGCACCCATCTCCATCCATGTCGAACAGTAAAAAAGCCTTGAAAAAAAGGGTAGTATGCACTAATTGGGAATTAAACTAACGCTGTAAACTGGCTGATTCTATCAAGATGTTCTGTACTTATTCGAAGGTTTGGATGTTTATATCAAAATACCTTTGTAACGTCTGAACCGATTTTCATGAAACTTGTAATAATAACTTACTAACACATAGAAACAATAAACGTTCCTTAGGTCGCGGATAAAAATATAGTGCCTTCTGGCCAGCTCTCTATGGTCGTTCACCTGCCAGGATCTTTAGCTTCTCCTTATGAAAAAGGTTCATATAATGTGAGTAAAACAATATACCGCGTTCGCATAGGCGTTATTCGCGTAAGAATGTAGACTACTTAGTACCAATCTGTGACGGCATACCCATGCGTATTCCGCCTGTAATTTTTATGCAGTAGGCATACTGGAAAGGTCAGCTTGAACAGAGTGAAATATTATGGGATGTTTTTGATACAGTCAGGAAGTGATCGTCGTAAAAAAGAGGCTGGGTCTGTTGCAATCTAGCTTTTATACTATTAAACAGCGCCACTGTTGGTTGTAGTTGGAACTATGATGTACTAATGATTGAGTGTTATGTGATTAATAAAATTAACATTATTACTTTGCAAGGGACACTGCAAGTACCTTGCTGTTTAATGAGCCATTGATGGCACTGTGGTCAACATGACCACAGATTGGCATGCGCGAATGACGAATATGTAAACGTGGTATTATGAACAAACCTCTTTCAGCTCAAACACCTTATTCTCGTCCAACTCGGCGAGGACATTGGGCGGGATGCACAGGGCCTCCCTCGCCCGTGACGCGGAACGGGACCGGGACGTTAGCGGTATTCCTATTTCCTCCCTTTCCGCTATAACAGAGCTGGAATAAAAGTAATCACTGTTATTTGAATACTTTCGGCATTTCGAAACATGCAATGCCCCGGAGCGTTTAGTCGTTTCTTCATTTATTTTTTTCTTATTTACAAGACATTTGTGAAATATTTGTTTCATCACACAAATGTTATATCCTTTTCATGGGACTTTGTAAAAGAAACCCCTTACTTACATAGTTTTTAAGCTACACAAAGATTCCCTGTGTCGTTGATATCAAACACGCGCGTTGCCGAGCCTTTAAACATGTGAAACGCCCTTTATTAAGAATCTCATACTATATCACTGTTCACACTACTAACTATTTATGTTGATCACAATATCAACATATCGACTGTGGCGATGTACTCTTTTTTATTCAGGCACCAATTACGATATTCTCTTGGATATTATTATCAATCATTATTTAAAGCGATGTTTTTTTGAACAGCTCTACTTTAAACCACAGAAAATCTTTTAAGTTTGCCAGTTATAGACGGAGAGATAACCATCGGAGAATGCAGACTATATCATAAAACATAGGTGTTTCAATATCAAAATAAATGGTGAAAAGAATAAATATAAGTAAGATCGGTTCAGTTCCATTGCCAGTTCTAAAGGTTTTTTACAATAAAAAAAAACTAGTAATAATGCTTGTGTAGCTATTACTGTGATAGATTTTTTTACAGTTTTAAGATAGATAGAATAATAGCGTTATATTTAATTTTTGCAGTTACTCTTGGGCTATTAATTTATATTAAGGCTATTAAGAAAATCGTAGCATTTTAATAGAATGATTACCGCTTTCTGAATCAACTTTTCCGGTAATAAAATCAACATTATGCGATTGTCTCTAGGAGTATAAACATTAAATTATTTACGACTCACTCTCCAGTGGCGACTGATTGAAGGAGATTCTCTTTGAATTTCTTTATTTCATCCCTCGCGGATTCCAGTTCGGAACTGCGGCGACGCTCCCCTTTGGTTTTCTGTGAGACACAAGTTAGTTCAATGCCTTTTCATGTCACCATCATCATCATAAAAAAACCTTAACGCTCGAGGACTCGTATAAATAACCAATGACATGTGTCCTACCAGCAGGTGGTTCTCTGTTCTATGGTCCCACTAACAATGAGATACAGCTGTACCAAAATATGCGAGTTGCAAATAATAATTGGCAATGCGGCTTTTGTATATATTTTTGTTTGTCCGATTATAACTGCCGAGTCGTTTATTCAATCATGATAAAACATGTAAGGAAGGTAGGTTATACTCATAGATTTTTGAGTTCGGGGATGAGCTACTAGTTTTATATAGATAGATATTATATATTTATCATCATCATCATAGGTGTCGAAAGGCAAACTGAAACAGAAATATTACCTACTCCTAGTAACGTATTAATATTATCTGTTGTAGATACAGATAATATTAATACGTTACTAGGGGTATACCCTAAATGCACTCTTTCAAAGGAGATATCCGTTCAATAATAGTCTTGAGCCATCCGCCAACTATCTGCAACCATTTTTCAAGAAGCTAGCAACAATTTTATTTGAACTCTTTAAAAATGTTTAGGTTGTAGAGTTTATCAGGATAATCAGTGTACCAGTTATTGGAAAGTCAATAAATAGCCTTATCAATTTTTACCAACATCAATAATTCTAGGGCTAGGGCATTCAATAATCCATGCTCTAGAACCAACGTTAAAATATATATTAAAAGTTAAAAGAACTTGCCCCTTTCAACTTTTTACAGGATGAAGATGAACATAGCAAATCAGGTAAAATGTACAAAGGGATTTTCATAGAAACTGGAATAGACTTTGACTTCCAAAAATAAACGGAATGCGAAATACAATTCTTACATTTGAATTTTGAAACCGACAAAAACTCACGCAGAGTTCGAAGCGGAAAATTACTTGTTGGGAGTTTACTTACAATTAAATTGGCGAAAGGTACCTATTGAGAGTACTTTCAAGAATAATTAAGATCACCTTAAGTAAGCATTTGGAAGTAGTATGAGCCGTGCTGGAAGATCGTGAGTACGAAACCCGTCGTGAATAATGGATTTACCCCTTTAAAATGTATGTGCACATCAACACGTGGTTAGGTATAGGTATAGTTTGCAACCTATCTCGTAGAATGATAACTTCCTTACAAGTCAAATAAATTTGGCAGTTCGGACATGCTTCATGCCTTTTTGGTATCCTTTGGCCAAGATTATAAAACAAATGCCAAGACCTACAAGGGCCACACATTTTGAAGGAGCCGAAATTTCCTCTCAACGGTTATCTCTACCAAAAGTCAAAATCTAAGGTTCTTTTTAGACCTACGCACAACCATACTCTAGATAGAGAGATCGTAAGAAAACAAAATATACATTGTTAAAGAATTGGTACCTTATTTGTGGCTATTTCTTCCTCCATTTTCCAAGTTCCGTGTTTTCTTCAGCACAACTTTCACACAGGTGGTGTTTCGTGCGACTGAATTCTGTGCAATTCTCGCATTAGTAAATTAATTTTACATTGCATATTTGTAAGATAATAATTTATTCGTGGCGGATGCAAGATTTCGAGATTACTCGAGACGTTTGCTACAACTAATTAATCTCCTGCTCAACATTTCCAAGACAGTGATTTTGCCTCGTTCACATGTTTCTACTTGCCTAAAACTGATGTGAATAATATAGGTATAACGCTTATTGTATTAGCCTTATACAATGGACGTTTTCTAGATTTAGACAGAATCTCACATATTTTTGAAGTTCAAAAATGTACGCTTGAATTTAGATTTTGTTTGTATTTCGTTCTAGAATACTGGCCTTAGTTTGAATGTATGTAAATCTACATAAATAATGAATAGATAGATAGAATATTCTTTGTAGCATAACTAAAAAGTACTATACTTAGGCGAAATTAATGCATTCTCTTACAGCTAACCTTTGTGCAATATATGTCTGTTGTAGTGCATAAATAATATATTTATGCAAGAGTTGTACTATAGGGAGGGGCGTACTTACCTACCTATTTAAAATATATAAAAAAAACACAAAAACTATTCCTTAAATAAAAACAATTACATAAACTTACCTACATAACCTAATCCTACAAGTTACAGATAATATTTTATAGACTTATAAATATTTGTATATAATATATTATTATTATACTCACAATAGACATCACAGACATATAGCTGAGACCTATAACTTAATTTTGTAGAATTCGTGCATGAGAGCCTAAAAAGTAAATAAATAATGCTGGACATTTACACACCATTTAGTCATTTAGTCTCAAACTAAGCAGAGCTTATGGGAACTATGACTGTATACTACTTTCTGCGTCTCCAGTAGGCCTTCGCCCACTGCTCCACAGAGATCATCAAGTGATTGTAAACTTTATATCTGAATACTGTTGTGATGTAGAATACTGTTCCAGAGTTGGATAGCAATGATTGTGAAGATTTCGAGAATTGTACAGCAGGCAGCAGGCACAATTATGTAGAGGAGAAGTTGTGATAAACGTAAGGACGATCCCCCGCGTGCAACAAGCTGAACCATTCTTTGGGGTAGTATTAATGATCATGTAAAGTTAATGCACACCGATTTTTTTACAACTATACCGAGGGAAAAAACTTACGGCCCATCTGATGAAGTGCAGTTTTCGTTGCCTATTGCCATTTGCAACACCAGCGATATTGCTGAGGCGTTGCCCGCCCTGAAGGTTTCTATTTTATTAGTTTAAAGCCGGTCATTAGTTTGTATACATTTATATTGTACTAGTTTCTGCCCACGGCTTCGCCCGCATGGTACCCAGATAAAAAGTAGCTTATATGTTATTCTGATGTATAAGCTATATTACTGTAAAGTTTTATTAAAATCCGTACAGTTTTTGCGTGAAAGAGTAACAAATATCCATCCTCACAAACATTCGCATTTATAATAGTAATAGGATTAGTAGGATAGGAAGTAGGATTGTGTAAATTAGGAGGCTGGGATATAGAGACGCCTGACTGGCAGATAGTGAGACTGACTGATATACAAAAAACTTGGTTCAGTATTTTTGTAAGACTGAATGCCTCTCCTACATGCAGCCCCCGCGGAAAGCGCATTCAGTCGCGTCCCGTGTATTGAGCATGAACATGATATTTCATGTTCATGCTCAATACACGGGACGCGTATTGAGCATCAAACTATTTTAAAACCTGGATTTTAGTCACCGGCTTACGCAACGAGGAGAAATATGTACAGTCATGCATGCAAAAATACGCGCAGTGCTAGGACTAATTACTAAAACGAAATACCTAAATTACTCGAAAAGAAAAATAATTCATAAAAAAATTAAATACTTTAATGGCACGAAAGGAAAAAATAAAAAATCAGTTTTCGATAGATTTGAGGTTTATTTTACTGCCTACACATTTGAAATTTATTTAGAAAATCCTTGCAAAAGTTGGTGCAAATCAAGGTATTTTATTTTCTAGTCGATCGATTTGTTTTTAAAAAAAAACTTTAGATTTTTCCGAACATTACATTATCAAATCGACGAAAGTGTCCTCGTAAAACACAAGTGCCATGCAGAAAGTTATAAATGGGGTCCATAGTGACCGTACCGTGTGGGGGTGCCATTTTAGCCTTCCACAGACCGCCCGTGTTTTGTGCTACGATTCGGTGCCGCAATTGCCGCTAAAGCATAATCTAAATGCGGTCTGAAGACGAGAAATTTGCACTCGCGCTAAAGTTTCTTCGGAATACGAAGACCTCGATTTATATTTGTAGGTGCGATTGAGTGCTCGATGAGTTTGCTTTTTCTGAGAACGGGATAGTGCAGGCTTTAGGTTGATAGGGTTCCACCCCGACAAATTGCATTCGTTATGTGGGGCAGCGAGAAACCTAAGTAGCTTAGAGCTTAGTACCGGTCCGACTATTAATAATTTTTCAAAAACCGATTTAGGCGTCCCGCGCTTTAAGAGGTCGGTCTATTTGAGACTTTGGCGTTAGTAAACCTGATTACGAGACCTAGTCCTTTTGCAATTTGGTAATTTTGGGACCTAGCCCAGTTACAATCAAGTCAGTTGCTACGGCCGACCCCAAAAATCGTCTGCTTATCGACTTTGCAATATTTTTAAACTTAAATAATTTAGATAGACATAGACCTCCCTGGGATCATTCCCTACATAACATAGGCCATTCAAGTAAGACCGCGAAAGATGGATTGTTCGAAATACATACACACAACATAAAATGTATTACCCCGAATAAGCAACCTCCTCATTTTTTATGTAAAATTCCATTTGAATAAGTAATTTTATTTCACAATTTCACAATCTTTTACTAAGTTGAGGATAGGCTTCGTTGCGGAGAACAAAAGATTGTTCTGGGTCACCAAAATTAATACCGATTAATTTTGACTTTTGCATTACTTGTCTCTGTGCCGAATGATAAATGATAAATAACTTTAAAGTGAGACAACTAATATAAACATTAATAAAATTCGAGGTCGCCGCAATGAGCTCCGGAAACGACGTTATAAAATACCAATGAAATTCAGTTTAACGGTCATTCACGAAACCGTGAATACCTATTTATTAACGTGTCTAAGCTCGATAACGTAAAAAAAATATTCACCTAGCGTGTTTTCTTCCTGCATGCTATAACGTCCTAGGTAATATAACTGCACTTTTTAAAAAACACCATCATTTAAATTTAATTAAAATTGAATAAAAAAACACCCATACGACACATACGTAGTCCTGACACCGGGAATTCTAGTGAGGGCACTAGAATTCCCGGTGTCGTTAGTATCAGGAATTATGAGAACCATGATACCATAACACTCAGGCCCCGATTGATTTTTAGTAACCGTTTTATTGGTACAAATATTTCACGATACGACGCGCCAACGATACGTGGAAAAAGGAACTAAATCAGGTTTATAAATAGCACGGGAGATATTCATGAAGAATAAATTTTATTATGTATTAAAAACATAACGCCATAAATGCCTGTTTTCAACAGCCATATCAACTTCTATAAAACTTCATGCTTGTTCATAAGCACTTTTTTTGTTAATAAAGATGGTTTAGCCGGCATAGCTTTAGCAGATTTTTCCCCTTTTTCCGTCTCAAATGAAGCTCATCGGATAAATGAGAGAAAAAATAAAGTGTATTTAAAAAAGCTATGCCGTTGTATACCCACATGCCTAAATAACGTCAAACTAGGATTATCACGTCTGCAGTAAATCCTGTTTTAAATTAAAAAACGATCACCGAAAAGTTTGTCAATACAAAGTTTTAGTCAAAACGCTTTCACAAATTCTGATTAAATTTACAAGATTTTTTGGTGAACTTGAAAGAGCTTAGTCATATAAACAAATAAATAAATACCCAACAGGCACATACATAGTCCTGACCCCACACTAGGATTCCCTGTGTCGTGAGTATCAGAAACTACAAGAACCGTGGTACCTACTTTAAGAAAATAGTTAGCTCGGCCAAGAATACTTACATCGTTATGCGGTATGTTTATCCCCAGTTCGTACATTTAAACCACATTGGAACCCACAATTGCCGAATTAAGGTAATGCGAAGTAATTATTGATATTCGGATTACCTAGTTATTAGTACTGGAAATTCCCAGCCCGATGTGTAAGCTTCCCACAAAGCCGCTTTATCGATACGACAATGTATCCAAATACTGAGTTCCGAAAGTCACTGCTGTGTGAATTAGGTTAATTGTACCAGTAACAATCGTTTAGAGGCCTAGGCGATGACACCGACCGTTTGTATAAGACCTCCGAAGTCACGAGAGACTCCTTTGATTTGAATGGCTTTTATCCTCGTATAGAGGCATACCAAAACCAGCGGTCCCTTTGCGTACAGTTAAAATAATAGTACCTTACCAAGATAAAAGTTTCACTTCACTCTGTCAAATGAAACAAAATTATATAGTTAAAAAAACTTTTTACACTATTATTTACACTAAACTAACTCAAAGGGTTTAGTCCTTTGGAGTCTTCTCACTATGTCCGTGAAGTCGAGGAACTGGATTGCCTCGATGTTCACACGATGATGAAGTCTACGCTCGTGAGTTTGTGCATATTTTTATTGATTGTATCGATAAGCTCTATGTTGAGGTCCCGGTGGATGTCATCGTTTCTTATGTACCAGGGTACGTTTACTATTGCCCTGAGTATTTTGTTTTGAAATCGTTGGATTATTTCTATGTTACTCTTTTTGGTACAGCCACAAAGCTGTCTGTTTAAATCAAAGCAGTTGGTTTTTTTTTGTTTTTTTAAATGAATTATTTAACTTGTGTGTCCTTTCTACGTCACTCAAAACTTAAATATGACAAAACTAGACGAACAACTCACATACAAAGGCCCACACAAAACAGCACAAGCTAGGGTTTAGCTTTGCTTCTCATTGTTGATAACAAAAGGACTTTACTTGAAGGTACATTTCACTGCTATATTACCCTGGCTTTGTGAAGATTGAAACCAATTTTGGTATGAATTAATCAAAAGTCCATTACAGTTCAACAGAGTGGTTAATGTGATTGATCAGCAAAGGCTCCCAGTTCTTGGAATTGACTGGCCTATAAACATCATCATCGTCCATAGGCTTTTCACATCTATAAAAGACGATGTAAGCAGCGTCCGTTTACAAGGTGCGGCACTTACGCACATGACTTGATGTGAGACCTTCATGCTCCACCGTCATTTGGCCATAATCAGGTGAGATTATGGCCAAATTAATTATTATTTTTCATAAAAAAAAATATTACGAGTAAGGCGAATATGGGAGTGACAGCATATCTGAAAAACCTAATAAGTTCCTGGTGAAGTTTTGACAATGATTGCGCTTATGGGATAGTAGAGCAAACCAAGCGTTGTCGTGAACCGCATCAGACAGAAGGTCTATAGAATGAAAGAAATTACTTTATTGTACACTACAAGACAGTTACAATAATATAAAAAGTTATGCAAAAAAAACAATAGTAATGCAATATGAATCTGTTAGAAATACAAAAACGCTGTTAGAAGAAACTTTGGCCCTAAAATTGCTATTCAACTGTACTTACGCAAAAATTCGAACGTGAGAATTAAAAAAAAAGCATAGATTAACTGACTTTTGACTGACTGAAAAGCAAATTTAAGTACTTATTTCAATTATTTTTGGATGTTTTGTTTTATTATTAAACTGTACAAAAATTATTTTGTTTAGAAATAGTCCATATTAAAATAGCCTTAGAGCCTTAGAAGCCTTAGCATTCTCGAACACGAATTATCCCTACTCCATATTTAATGGGAATCTGTCCAGCCGTTACGAAGATTATTTCGAAATCAACATTCATACTTTCGCATGTAGGTTATCAGAAGAAATAGGAAAAGTAATACATAGTTCATGAAAACCCTACTATTCCATAACAAGATTTTCAAGAACCTATCATAGCAAGATCAAAAAAACATCAGCCACCGGAAGAGCCGTTCCAAAGGGACTCAAAAAACACTAGTTAGCCCACCTATTAAATCACCAGTTTGCTCGTGGATTACAGCGCAAAACAAAAGAGCATCTAGGAAGGTAGGTGCCTGATATTCTCACCCTATCCACTGCTGCACCGGGTCATACATCACGGAGGTTAACGCCAGCGTAGCCTGCTATGTAAGCTTACATTCGCTAGTTATTTGACAGTGGTAGTAGGAATAGCTATTGCACGAAATGTTTCGGGTTTTGTCTGTACATTCATTGTGGGTTTCGGAATACATGTTGTGGGCAAACATAGCATTTTTTTTAAGGAAACCTTATTTTTATTGTAATTTAATATATGTTAATACACACAAAAGACACATTTGCATAGTCCCGAGAATTCACTGTGTCGTGGGTATCAGGAACTGTACCAGACCCGGACGAAATGCCTACAGAACATGCACCTCTTACGTCGTAGCCGGCTAGTTGCCTGCCGCGCTATCGAGGTTGAATCACTTGTGCTGAAGTAATATGTTCTTGGTCATACTTTGTAAAATCTATCTAGTTTAATATATTTTTTACTTAAACGGATATTTACCATGATGTATGAGTTGAGAGTGCCGATATTTCGGCATAGTTGTATCATGTACCATGAACCCGGAAGGGTCTAGATGTTAGCGGAGAATTATCGGGAAACATACAAAATCACAAATCATGGCAAATATCCCGTTTTTTTGTAAAATCTGTGTCCATAAGCATGATTGTTTAAAAAAATAGAAACCACCAGATTCTTACCATTTTAAATTTTTGCGCCAATCCGTTTTATAGAGTATAATTTCGCTAATGGTGTAAAAGTTTATTTGATGCGGATGTTTGCGCTATTTACCGAAAACTGAGCGGAGTATTCCCGATAGTAATGATTTCGACATGAATATTCGATTATTCAGTGAGCATATTCATGTAATCCCTGTCAGTTACGTGTTTAGAAGCACCCGATTATTAATGAATGGGTTCAAATATCACTGATCTAAACTTATTATACAAAGTATAACACCAGGGTTGGTCTCTCGAACAACCTAATAGTCGCAAAATCATGTACTTGAATCCGAAAAATAAGTATAAATTTCGAAGACGTATTCACAAAAACATACTGATACTTGTGTAAAAACATTGTGATTGTTGAACAATCTCTTTCCTAAAAAAAATGTTGTGCTGACCACTGAAACTTCGTCACTAAAACATAATTACAAGTGAACCCTGTCTTAAAGTAACACGTGGTCACAAGGTGTCACGAGTATCATATGGAGGCATCACTCTGTACAATTTCAGACCAGCCATCTGTTTATGTCTTAGCTAATCTATCCGTCCGTTATAAAAATACGAATATGCATTGTTAGTCCTCCCAATCTCTTTATTTGTTTTCAATGAAACATTATAATAATAGATACATAAACAGCGGACGGGCCAAGAAAAATTGTACTCTAGAGGCCACCTCGGTTCTTCGAGGCTTCTCGGCAGCTAACAAAGCACGGAAATAGAATTAAAGCTATCATAGTAAATTCTAAGAGAAACTAGGGTAAAGAATGGTTGTAAAGAATTTAGAAAAGGTAAAGCGGGTTATACTCCCACTCACTCCTTACATTTTTAAGGTAAGCTTGTGAGATTCTTTGTTTCCTTTCTATGCCTTCAAAATTGTCAAGAAAAACCATTATTTATTCATAATATTTACTAAAAATATTTTTTTTTACTGTTTTGTGACATCGGAATACCGAGAAACAATTATTGTTTCATGGTATATCGTTTCCGTTGTTACCTGCGCCATGATTTTTGGATATCCTTCTTCGAAAAATTACGAGCCGAAATCGAAAATACTATCTTCATTTCAAAATGATTAATATTACTAAATACCCCTGTAAGTATGTATAACTCTTAGTTGTGTTTCGTATTATTACGTTTTGTTTATTATATCTGACGGAGCAGGTGGCTCCAAGGTGGTTTTAAGAAAGTGTGTCGTCAGCAATGCTGACGCCACTACCATCACCAGCATGCTGGTCACTCATAGTTGACGACGAAAGTAAACTCCAGGAGATGTTCTTCTAATTTATTTTTCGTTGTATAGGTTTCTAGGTCTGTACCGTCCGACGGCTCGAGCGAGAATGAATCGTACTCGGTCCGTCGCCCGTATTTATACAAAAACACAAACTCAAGCAAGCTACTTGTTCGAACAAGTTTAAATTACTTGCAAGCTTTTGAACTTCTACATTTACAATCATTTAAGTTTAAAATGGTTTTTGAAGGTAAACATGGTAAAAATAACAACTTCTTACACTGTATTTTGACTATCTAAGTGATGATTTGTTAAATAACTCGTGGTTCTGCGCCGATGACTCATTGTAGAAGCATAATAACGCCCTTGCGCCGACATATCTTATATAACCATTATTTTTCTTACTCATTTCATACTCACTCTACTCAGTACGTAGCTATAAAATAATTAAGAATTATGTTTCAATGTTGTTTGAGTTCGTATTTTGGTTATGGACACCAACCTCTGTTTTCAACCGCTAAGGATGACTGGTAGAAAATGCTGTTTATCACCAAGTCCTCCTATTGTACATTGTAGTGTCAAGGAAATGGTAACTTTAGATTGTAAATAATTAAGACAAAGGCGGATCTTCAAATACAGCCCAATATTTTGAACTAAAGGTTAGTTCAAAGTTCTAGAAAAAATCCTACTACTATTATAAACGCGAAAGTTTGTGAGAATGGATGTTTGTTACTCTTTCACGCAAAAACTACTGAACGGATTTCGATGAAACTTTACAGTAATATAAGAATAACACATAGGTTACTTTTTATCCACGCAGGTGAAGCCGTGGGCAGAAGCTAGTTGTGTTGTAAAAATCGTAACTGTTAATATATTTTTGTTGCTGACTGTACATACCTATACCTATTAGAAACTTCTCTGCTCATTGTTCTCGAGAGTGCTTTCTTTGGAGCCGTCTCTTGTTTTTACTTGCTTTTAACGTCTGATATTACTTAAAGAATGAATACAAAGAAAATAATAATGCACGAAATTTTGTGCTCATGATTAGATTGCTATGATTTAATTAGTAATTTCTTTATCATTAAATAATTATCTTTTTGACCCCTCGAATGTGAATAATCTACGCACAGAGGTTTTATTACTTTGTAGGTGTCCGCATTTTTATTTTATTGCAATTATCTTCTCCGATATTGACCTTTTTATTTTTATATCAAGTCTGGTAATATGATAAAAGTGAAAGTCGAGGTTTATTTTAATTAAAATCACAAGGATCATATACAAATGTCAACATAAAAACTGCATGAATTTAAAAATGTTAAGTGAATTTACGCCTATTCCTCGCGCGCGACCAAGCCTAGAAGAATCAGGCAGCAAACTCTGTTTTGCTGTTTCTTTGATGGTACTTCATTCAGTTATAGTATGGTGCCTATCCTTTTACTTCATCGTACGAGATGGATGTAATAGAAAACGGGGAATCCCCTTCGGGGTTTTGTTTTCGTGTTTGGACCAACGCTACTAAAAGTCATCACAGGTGAACGAGCCCTACGATGGAGCAAGATAAAAGCGAAACGTATACCTAATCTTGGTTTTGTGCCTGGATTTTTTAGATACATAGATATCCATTTATTAAAACCACTATAGATTGCAAAGTACCTACATATATATATATAAATAAAAATAAGGAGTAATTTTTCACACAACTTCATCTAGCCTCATAATAAGTAGAGCTTGTATTATTGGAACTGACTGGCGACTGTTTTTTTTTTTTTTTCATATTATAAGGTAAGGTATACTGTAAGGTTGACTTAAGAACTAAGATACGAATTAGTAAAGGTATTCAGGTGTGTAGGTAGAACCAGGAAAATATATACATAGAAAATAATTTATAAGTAATACTTTAGCTCAGATAAGTATTACAAACTTTGTCCATTTTGTAGAAAGAGCGGTCTTATCACAAATTACCATACAACCTTTGGATGGAACTGACTGAATATACTCATTATTATACATACTATAAATAAAAATAAGGTATCTACATAATAATAATAATTAAAAAAACCGCAACAAGGTTGTCTGGAAGAGATTGCTTTTAAGCGATAAGACCGCCCATTGCACATCTAGTTATTTGTTGATTTTGTTATCTTGTGGTGTACAGTAAAGTATTTTCATTCATTCATTCAATAAAATCATACTATAAATATTGAATATGCTGTTATTTTCTTAAACTACCTTGTATAATATATGTTGGCTATTATTTGTAGGCTCTTAATAGTTTGTTTGTTTTTAAGTTGTTTTTATATGTGAAACCTCTTATAAGTCTATTTATTAGTTACACCCGCTGTTGGTTTTCGTATACAATGTTTAAATAAATAATTACATACTATACACAGCATAATACCTAAATACCTAACGTAAATATAGTAAAAAGATATAACTAAACCCCCCTTGTTTTCATCAGCGATACATATTAAACGTAATAAAATTAATATTCATTTTCATAGCACACTTGGATACGTCATCATTTCGTTACATAGACGGTACGCAACAGCAGAGCGAAAACTGAATTCCTTTTTTGCTTTCGGTATGTACGGCACTCAGGGGGCGCGTCAGTCGCGCAAGGCAACTCATTTTTACGTACACATTCATATATAATACTAAATATATGCGTCTACACCTTTCGCGTGAATTTTTTTCGGTAATTTATGTAAAAGCTTTTGTTCTTTAATATAATTTACATGTAGGTTGTACCTACATGAAAATTAAATAAGCATAAAATTACTTCCAAAAATATTTCAATATTATTATAAAATCACTAATCAATTAAATCAACCAAAAAGAGTATAGGTAGTTATTTACCCGTTATTTACACGGTATAGGTGGTATATGGTACCACCTATACCGTGGTACCATAACACCCAGACCCAAAACCACGGAACCAATATCTACAGAACATGTAAACGTTTTATTATAAGTTTAACGGGTCTTTATCGCGTTTACCTTTTTTATTATTTTCCCGACGTTTCAACTATACTCCAGTCGGTAGCTCCGTATACTCCAGTCATCCCGTGACCACGGCTGTTGCAATACAGTTGAAACGTCGGGAAAATAATAAAAAAGGTAAACGCGATAAAGACCCGTTAAACTTATAATAATTATGTTATCTAATCGCGAAAGTTTGAAAAATACTATGTAAACGTTTGTCCCGCAGCGGGAACCGAACGCACACTCTTGCATCGCTCCTGGTAACTTGCTCACTGCGCCACCAAGGTCGGCGACTTAATTTTTTAAATCATCTAGCCCCAAACTAAGCAAAGCTTGTACTATGAGAACTACATGACTGATATACTACTTATAATTGTTTTTGAACTTTAATATATAGACTTTTTGTCAAAAAAGTTATATTACTCCAAACTGGTCATAATAAACATAATATAAGTTTTATACGTGTCTTTATCGCGCTTACCTTTTTTATAAAGTTTATTTTTTTTTGATTCCCGTCCTACTTTCCGCTATTGATACCGCATAATATTTCAATTAGCACTTTATTTTGGTTGCATTATTTACTATGTTTAGCTAATTGTTTACTATGTTTGGTTCTCGCGTCAGCGGGGCTACCCTTGATACTCGATATAATCTCAATTCAATTCTAAACCATTAGAAAAAATCTCCGCTGCTGGAATACCCTGCTAGCCAGGATAGCATCCAAAGCGGCAACACCCATAGACTCGAGAGCATTTACCCCCGAAGTTGAGGCTAGAAAAATGAACCTTAATTTTGATTCTTATCCGCATTTCAAAACCAATCGAAGTGTATACGACCGACGACGAAAGTCGATTTCATTTAGTTCCATAGAATTCCATCACATACTTATTCAAGTCGTGGATTAGTATTACATTTAAGAGTATCAAATTGCACGAATTCGATCATAATCGAATTAGAATCGATTGTGATTTGAATCGAGTGTCAAGGGTAGCCCGCCGTAACCCTGTATTGCACGGTACATAGTGACATAGGTCTTCAATTAGACAGTTTACGATTATTGATTTAGTAGGTGCGCACATTCATGTTTGATTAGGACACCACTATTACTATGACACCGGTCCACAATCCCCTAATATTACTAACTAGGCATGTTTAGCCTGTTATCAGTCAACCCCAGTTTAGACAAAAAGTGTTGGTAGGTATGTATAATAGAAGTAACTTAGAGTTGGTGGGTCAAGTGTTACCACTTTTCATTTGTGTTTATTTCGCATTTGTTCCATTGATTTTTACACCAAGTATGGAACTTGTGAACCAAAATCTTGCTAATTCACACTAGTACCAACACTCAACCAGCTGCCCAAAGTCCTTCAATTAAGTGTCTGTTTGAAAATGTTTAATAAAATGGAGTAAAAAAAATGAAAGATAAATGTATATTGAGCTTATACACAGTATTCATAGGTAAGAAAGTTACATCCAACTCAATAGGTAATATCATAGGTACTAATGTAACGTACATAGTACTTCTAAGAAAGGGTTGTACTCAGCATAATGTTATCTATAGTAAACTGCAGACAGCGTTGATTTTCAGCACAGACTTTCAGTTAACGCACGGACACGGCACAACACACAAATCATAAAAATATCTACATAAGAGAAGTAACAATAATAACGTTCGATCAGGATTATGTCCTCGTCTTCCTTATACGTAAAATTAATAACTAGGGTTTTTTGACTCGATTCACGTTCACTGTGTCATGTCTGTCACGTCTATGTCAGAATAAGTTATATCATGCCTAACCCTCGTATGTCAGAATGTAAGTCATAGATTTTCCACAGAAGTAGCAGGTGCTGACGCATATTTATATTTCATAGTATCTCATTACAGGGTACCGGTATGTGTGGGCAGATTTATGTGCTTGTTAAAAATTTCACGTGCCGTGCCTGAAGTGCCGAGAGGTTGAATAATAGCCAAGTTTACAGTTTTGCCTAACATTACGAAGCCAACGTTTCAAGCGATATTCACTCGATGATGATACCTACATACTGGTACTGATCTGTGTATGGTAGCACTGCATAGTATGTTTGTGCTCTAATAACTCTGTTTGCGAGAGCTACTGCACTCCTTAGAGCCAAATCGTCGTCATAAAAAGTAAGAAAGTACATATATCATATATTCGTTCCTACAAAAAAATGTGTAAGGTCACAAACTTTCACTGCATTTTTTTTTATAAGCAAGATAAATACCTACAAGCTTTTTGTGTCCTTGACGACACGAAGCTCATCAAATTACCGATAACTTTAAAATAAATTGTTTAAAAAAAAATTAAAAACGTTTAATACGAACCTAAATTTGAGAGGTTTACTAGTAGCCACTGAAGAGTTTCACTATACACCTCTTGGCTATAGTATTGTCAGCCGAACTACATATATATATAAAGTTTAATTTCGATATGACAATTAGAAGTGGGTTAAAGTTGACTTCCAAGATTTGATTACATTATTTGTTAGTTAGTTACAAGTGAAGCTAATAAAAGCGTGTTAAAAAAAACACGTTGATAAGATTTTGATTCAAACTTTTGTCAACTTTAGTTTTTTAAATCAAAGTTAAAAAAAGAAGTCAAAAAACACGTAGGTTGAATTTTAGTAAAAAAATATCTATCAATATAATGCCACTAGCGCATTATGCGCGACATAAGGCGAATCTAATTTGCTGAACAATCATGTACTGTGTGGCCACTGGTCATTGAGTTAGAGTTTAAGCTAAGGTTAAATGAGAACACTAGGTTACGCCAATAAGCAAAAGAATAAAAGAAAATTATGCGTCGAATTATACATTCTAGATTCAAATTCAAAAACAGTAAGCCATTTAATGAAAAAAAGAATGGGAAATATTTTTAAATTGGATAAAGAGAATTCTCGTAAATTCTTTTGAAATCTAAAGTTCTCTTCATTTCGCTAATAAACTGGGTAGATACTTGACTCTGTAATCCTCTTAATATTTTAAATCTAAATTGGCTACTTAGAAAATCTGGAGAAGGGTCTATGAAATTTTCATGACAGAATGTTGGATCTTAGAGGCTGATTCAAGCCGAGAATCTTAACTTCTTAAGACACTCGTAATTCCAATACTTCAGTCAATCACCACTTAGCACTGATTTGACGTTTTATGTACTTTTATATACTTAGACGAAGGCCGTATTTTTTAAGTCAAGCGAGTAGGAACGGCTCCACTACAAATAACATTTAGACTTAATGTGAAAACGACGTGTATTCCATCACGTACCACAGCACCGCCTTATGGTTTGTGGCAATAATATCTGTCTTAGGACCATCCTGATGACATACAAATCGATTACAAAAAAACGAATTACAATCCAATAAGCTGTCTTAGAAATAAATTGTAACATAAAAACAAACAACCTCTTATGGCATACGTATATCCCACCGTCGCGGATAAACAAATAGATATAATATAAAGTGATCTAAAATGTATTTATTCTGAGTTGCGAGCATTATGCCGTCAAAGCCTTTTGTGAAAGTATCATGAGAATCGAAAGAAATAATAACTATTCAATTTCCTGAAAAACAAGAAAATACATAAGTTTTCAATTTCCGGATAGAGAGAAGCGTTATAAAATTATCGCAGAAGCCGATAGATAAGAGAATGGCAAAATCGATATTTCACCAACATTCCTCATTCTGTGGCCAACGATCTCCAGCTCCTCAATTATAGGCCGAGAGCTGACTGTAAAAAATTGGCATCATAACAGAAAACACTACAGGAAGCTCAACTTGGTATGTTTTTGTACTTGGTTCTGCCTACGGTTTTCCGCACGCGATATCTGAGATAAAACTGTTGTTGTTAATACTACATTTCATCCAAATCCAAATTAAACGTAATAGCTAACTATTACGTAGTTCCATTTTTGGAACTGCTCTGCAGTACATACATATTTGAGCTCTCGCTACATATTTGAGCTACGTTACATCACGTCACCGAAGATCGAAGAGCAATAAACTGCTAGTATACGAAGCGAAGAAACTTACCACAAATGCTACCACATACTACCCAAAGGTGGCGCTATATAGCATCATACATCAAATTCCGTCTGAGATCCTATCGACGACTCAATCTCGCAACCGAGTATAATACCTCCCGAACTCCTGTCTAAGGGGGTCCAAGCACCCCGGGTAAAAAATGGATCAGATGGTTCAGCTTGGTGGAAGATTTCCCCTTTAGAATGGAGGACACATTGCCAACCAAGCCTGAGACTCATAAGGTTGCGGGTTCGATTCCCGCCGCGGGACCTTTTTTTTATGATCTGCAAATATTTGTCTCAGGTCTGGGTATTTTCTATGTATAATATGTAAGTCCCAAAACACAAGCGTTGCTTACTTTGGGGCTAGATTATGCCGTGTGTAAATATCCAGCATTATTTATTTATATTTTATTTATTTTATGTCCTCCATACATCCAAACTTTTTCATTTTTTATTAGTACGAGTAGAACGGAACTCAGATTTACTCATTCCATACCTTGTCCATTATTTTAACATCTCAGCCGCACTCTTATCACTCTTTTTAAATCCGGTTCTAAAATTTCCTCCTATTGAATAATCCTATCTTATCTAGCTAACGCCATTCACTTTAAGCACCTAGCTCCCAAACTACATGGAGTCTGGGAGAAAAGGATTTGCGGAAAACGCTCACTGGAACATTATTTATACTGCAGATTATTTATTCTCCGGATATTAGCCGTCGGTGGCTGCGTGATTTACATAAACTGAATGTTATTATTGCTCTACAAATTGCTTTGTGTTGGGAACAATATCTCATTTATGTTTCTGTACCGTTCTTATTGGTATGCATAGAGTATTATGTACACTACAGTCAGAAGAAGTGCTTCTGGGTTACGAAAGTCCATGGCGAAAACGGTATCCTTATGATTTCATAATGTTAATCAGTTTGCCTTTTCTCTTTCACCTTCAGTTTAAAACGTTGTATGAAAATTAAATACATTTTATAGAAAGCATTCGATAGGAACTGGTCACAACAGTTGGGTTTACGGATTTGCAACAATAAATTAGGGTCCCGAAGACCCTAACATAATCATATAGGAACACGTCTTGCGTAATTCTTATTCTACTTATAAGTATGTAATCTTCTATTCTTCTTATGTTACTAATTTTTTTGTCCTACCCTATTGATGTAAGTACCTAATGAGAACCGTACGGCCTTAAGTATAAATATGTATATCAAAGGAGCTTCAACCTAACTAACTTTTGTAGGTACACATATATTTTAAAGTCTAATAAAACATGTATGATAATAACATTATAAACTTTAATATTATAGTGACTGAGCTTCAGACTGCAGCATTGCGTCATAAAGCTAGAATCACATTTGCTGAGCTTGTTAGGTCATCCAAGTCAGTGCGGCGACACCTTAACCCCCCACCTTTGAAATATGCATGACGGTAATTTCACTTACTATCTTGACCTGGATTGCACAGGGTTGCTGCTACCACTATTTAATATGTCTTGGAACTTTCACTGTGCCTTGGTGTTTCAAAGTGGACGTTTAAACTGTCTATTTACAATACACAAAGGTTATCTAAAAGATAATGTTTCACTTGTTCATCTGTGTACTACTGTAAACTATATCTATACGACCAAATAGGATCTGTAACTACTGGACCGAATTGAACCATTTTTTCACAAATAGAAAGCTAAATTACCAAGAAGTGACATAGGCTATAGTTTATTTACCAGAAAATAGAAGTATAGATAGAAGATATAGAATAGATATAGAAGAATAGATTATTTACCAGTTAGAGATACTTCAGAAAATTGCAATAATGAACCCAAAAGAGCAAAATTTTACCCATAAAATTCATTATTTGGCGTGAGCTGAGAAAACTATTAATGATACGTAAAAATTATGTACTACATGACTAAGTAATTTTGTTATTTTAACGGGGGATATGGGGGGTGAAAGTTTTTAATGGGAGAATCGAATATTTTGAAATTCCTACAATTCCAAAATTGGAATTGTAGCTACTAATAAATGAATAATAACGTGTTTTAGGGTTTTTGGATTTTCACATTTTAAGGGGGAAAAATGTGTATGGGAGTATGATTTTTTTAAGGCGTGCTATGGCGCTGGGAACAGCTAATTATAATAATAATTTCTCTCATGAGTATTATTCTTTTCACTTGTGTCGAGAGTTTCATTTCATTTAATTTCAACAAGCAAAGTAATCAAAAGCTTGAGAAATTGAATTAACTTTATTTAGTTAGAAACAACTCTACCTGTTTCGTTCATGTAAATATTGGTACACTAAATTAGTAATTTCAAAAAGTAGACTAGAAGTTTTGTAGAAATGACAGAGTTTGCGAGTTAAGAATAAGAAAAAGAATAACTTTATTTTGGAAAAATAGCAAAACTTAATGAACAATATCATATTTAGACTTCGGTTGTTAATTTACTGACTACTGTTTTGTAGGTACAATTAAAATAAATGTCGGTAGAAATACAGTTTGAGAACACTTACCTCCCGTGCTAGTTTAAAACTGTGTTACGGCAAGGAATAGCTTCTCGCCCCATATAAAAACGGATCATATTATGTTGTTCTTAAAACAGAGTTATGTGATAAGTAGATGGCACGAGTATTAAATTCGAGACGTTAACTGCTTAAGATCTTTGTTTCTGGGCAAAGGTCTTTATTGTTTGTGCAACTTACAATTTTAATAAACAATAAACATCTAACAGATACATACTCCTGACCCCGCACTAGAATCTCCTGTATTGTGGGTATCAGGAACTCGTACGACCTCGTACACCGTGGTTCTACAACACCTGGAACAAATATCTGCAGAACGAATCGAACCCGTACCGTCTACTGCGCTATCGAGGTCTTTATCGAGGTAGTGGTCTGCATTTTCGGATAACTGCTTCTACATCGCCGAACGTTTGCTTTTTCATATAGGCCTGTCTACCTTCCAAGTTCCATCCAGATTGAAAAAAACGGTTTCGGCTCGAGGCAGTGGTCTGCATTTTCGGATAACTGCTCCTAAATCGCCCCACGTTTGGTTTTTCATATAGGCCTGTCTACCTTCCAAGTTCTATCCAGATTGAAGAAACGTTTTCGGCAGTTATCATTGGACAAGCAAACATACATACAAACACACGTTTCCCGAAGTGTTGACTGTGTTGCAACAGCTGTGGTCACAGGTTATCAGAAAAATATTAAAACCGGTAAACGCGATTAGAAGGAAGAAAGAAAGAAAATATATTTATTTGTCCCTTTGAACATAAAATAATAATAAACACATAAAACAGATACTTTACATAAAACGAGACGAACAGATAAACTAAGTACCTAATTTTGTGTTCCGTGGGGTCAAATAGGCCCCCGTCTCAGCATTATGCTGCACCAAAACCTAATAAGTCAGGTGCTGCGCTGGTTTTCAGACCAGGGCCTTCATGATACCATGAAGACCGTTGCAAAAAAATAATTAAATAATAATAATAACCTAACCAACTTTATAATGCATATTATACATATAATATATTAATATTCTTAAACAAATTTGGTGGTAAATTCAAGTCTGTGGTCAGTTTAACTTGACTTTACTTGATTAAGACCTATATAAAACTTGTAACCACATTGTTGCTTACATCTTACATCATCTCATAAGCTTATCCTATAAAGTTAATTAAATGGAAAAAATAAAAGTTCTTGCAATGTGCCAATTTAAGTCCCTACATAGAGCTCATTCTCTTTCTTGATGCAGTGTCCAAAAACAATTGAAGTGAAAATGGCTCCACACAATTCTGCAGTCTAGTTCGCGTGCGTTTCATGTTAATGACAGAATAGCCACGTGAATATCTGCAAAGATATGAGCCGCTTTTGTATTCATGAGACTGCGCTCGTTACGTTTTGTCGGTTAATAGCCACTGTGTATGAATGCTGCTCAAATTGCTAAATCAAATTTAAAGTGTATTATACGAGTATAATACACAATAAATAAAATAAATAAATTGAATAAAATTATACTTAAAAAACACACGTATTTATTGAGGGATATGTAACGATGGTATATGAGGTGAGGTGATATGAGTACAATTGAAAAACGATGATGTCTGCAGAAGTATAATTTATACTGTTTCGCAGATACAAACCTCCTCCGTTACAGAAGATTGTGAGTTCCGATCAAAATGATGATACAAGCTGATGTATATTATATATATATATATATATATATGGCTATGTAAGGAAATACAAGTAACTTAAATGGGGAGTATAATTTTGTATGGGAGTATCGGTTTTTTTAATACGACTTCATGCGTGCAAAGCCACTGACGGCTAGTCGTGTTTTATCTTATTCGAGTCAAAATAGAGACTCGAATAAGATAAAATCAGTAGTCTATTCAAATACTATTGATAATCTTTTCTTAGATACATGACAAATGCGATAGAAAGTGGACTGACACAATATTATATGAAACTTGGTTGTGAAATAAATACCAGAATAGGGACTCAACTTGGGGCAGTGGCACAAAGCCTTAAAAGGTTGCTTATGCAAGCTCAGCTGTAGCTTGGGACGGATCCGCTTTCAATTCGTCATTATCAGCGTTGTTCTCCGGGCGTTCATGAGGTTTTATTTATCATATTTTTAATTGCGGGCCGTTTGAGATGCATTGTTTTAACGTCGTAAGTCATGTTAAAAAATAACGTCAGTTATCTTGGAGTCCATGGTTGCAGAAGTAATTAAATTGAAAAAAAACAAAGCCTTAAAAAATAGTTTTTTTTTAAATAGAATTATTTTAATTTCGAATACCAAGACATACCGTAGATATTTCTATTAATAGTGGCCTGTTCAACGAAACTGCAATTTCATAGGTATGTTTGACAAAATTTTTATTATTTTTCGCATTTGCCAATTGGTTCCGTCGTACATAACAGAGTAGTGTTTTAAGGATTGTTTTTATTGCTTCGAATGCGAAACCGGTATTTTGCTTTTGCCTATCCCAACCCAGCTTTGTTAACGGAATAATTTATTCGACACTATTGCCGATGCCGATTCCGTAAACTACTCGTATCATCACCCCTCTAACCAAACCCTCAAATACGGTAGGTTTTTACGCGTCACGACGTAGCTTATTATGACCAAGCTGATTTGAATGTTATCTGCTATGGCACAGGGGTGATAACTGTCTGCGTCACAAAATGCATTTCAAATTCAGTTCGACCCCGTCTTAAGTCTTAAGAATCTTAAGCGGGTGCGTGTTTTTTCAAATGGATAAACAATTTTTTACTTCTACTTAGTATCCTCACGAATCCAAGTACGATTATAGAACGATTTTTTTTTATCGTTATTTTTATTTATTATATATATTACTTAAAGTTAGGTTACCTTAATTTAGTAACATGCTTGTAGAAACTAAAATAATGATAGGTACATATGAAAAATAAATAATGCTGGCCATTAGTATTAGGTTGACATTAACTTTGATCTCCACACTAGGATTCCCTATGCTGTGAAGATCAAATAGCCAGAATAGATAAATAAATTTGATTTTTTGTTTCATGCGATATTATGCCTTGAATAACCGTAATAGTAAAAAACCGAAAAAAGTGGATGCTGAGCATGTGTTCAGAACCCTTTTTTTTCGGTCTACACTATCCACGTGTATACAAGATTGCTATTGGCTGATAGTGTAGTATTAATATTATCTGTGGTATGACGACCTCGGTAGCGCGGCGGGCGGATATTCGGCTGAGAAGCAAGAGGTGCGAGTTCGACAAATGTTTGCACGTTCTGCAGAATTTTTCTCTGTGTCTAGGTATTGTGGTCTCATGGTAATCGTAGTTCCTGATACCGACGATAGCGGGAATTCTAGTGTGAGGCCACGACTATGTGTGTATCTAAATTTTGGGTGTTTATTATCTGTGGTAGGTATATTCAGTGAGTTATGTAAGCTACCAATTTACTATAAAGGTATATTAACATTCTTTGATGAATCAGGACAGGCCAGGGATGAAATTAATTTACGACCGTCTCTACAAATTGGTTGCCGTAACAAGAAAATCTTACAAGACACATAAATATTTATTGAACACATAAAACCTCGTCTTTGATCCGTGATATTAAAAGGAAAAGTAATCATAAAGTAAATAGAACAAGACTATGCCACGGTAAAAAATGAACGCCTATTCAAAGAACGACCCTACATCAAAAGTAACAAAAGGAATTTTCTAAATCCTACTAATATTATAAACGCTAAAGTTTGTCAGGATGGATGTTTGTTACTCTTTCACGCAATACTACTGAACGGATTTTGATGAATTTTTCAGTAACATAGTTTATACATCACAATAACACAAAGGCTATTTTTTATTCAGGTACCATGCAGACGAAGCCGTGGGCAGGGGCTAGTGGTTAATAGCGAAGGTTATCTATTTTCGTGGTGAGTGAACCGATACAAATATACGGGGTGTAAAATAATAATGTTTTCTAATAACAAGTGCGAAAAGTAAGTAAAATTTGTTAATAATGGATCAACCTTTTTATATGAGTAAATATATCTATATATCCAGACAACAGTATACAATTGCAAACAGTTCCCAACCTAAATCGTGTAATTTATTGATGTTATGCATCAATACTCAGCAATTCCGTTTGGTGTTTGACACAGTCGTTGAACAGTAATACGGACTTTAGGAAACAATCGAATTCAGATGCAGTCAAGCTAAGTTGGTCAAAGCTAGGTCTCAATGCATTTCCATCATAATCAGCTTTCTTCAAATATTTGTTTGTTCTGCAGATATTTGTTCCGGGTCTGGACAATACCCATGATACCACGGTATTCATAACTACATTGTGTGGGGTCAACCCTATGTATGTGACTATTCGGTGTTTATTTATTGATTTATTAAGACTTTTAATGGTTACAAAATAATTAGAATTAAAATAAAAACTAATTTAAAAGGTAGTAGATTCATTTTGGTCTGGCTTGTACTTTGATTTTTTATCCAAAAGATGTGGGTTCAAACCCAATCGGGTACCAATCGACTTTTCCATTCAGAAACTTGCTTAAAATGGTAAAGAAAAACATCAAGATGAAACCGGCATGCCCTAGAACCAGATTTTGTCATCTTGCATCATGTCACATGAAATAACTAGTCAAAACGTTAGTGCCAAATATAATATTTGCACGTGGAGTAATCCAGGGAGTTTTACAAAGTGCTGTCACTGTAACCTACGAAGTAAAATTCAATTTTGAAAGAGAATACAATACATTGTGATTCGTTCACCGAGATCAAACAAAGACGCATCACTTGAGTGCATTCTCGCTCTTCATTTGGCTCTGTTCCTAAAGAAAGACCTGTAAATACCTATTAGTACTATTGAACTATTCAAGATCATCTCGAGGAATAGTTCGTTCTCGTTTACTAATAGGAACTAATTCCTAATCATTCTTCGTACATGAACTACACAAGACTACCGGTAGGTAATAAGAAGACTAGGATGATAACCAGCAACCTCGCACATTTAATATCCCCAGCGACTTCATAAATTAGATTTTTGTCTCACATGTTATTCACATACCCTTTCGTATTATTTCTTGGAGAATTCTGTAAAATATAGCTATAAACAAAGTCAGCACTGACTTTGTAACATACGAACTATGTTTTAAATCTTTATTTGTATTACTTTTTTTGAGCTGGAAAACGCCAGTAAACTAAGAGAATACTCTTTCAAGTTTAGTTTTGCGAGACCTCTTTTATTTTTAAACAAACTTTAGACATTTTTATTCCAAAAAATATCGTGAATTTGATTAAATTCATATTATAAAAACGGGAATTTTCACGTACCGCACTATTGGTGAAGGCAACGTCTAAGTTGTGACTCATTCCTAGAATCTTCATCAGGGTAAGTGATCGCGACGACGCTCTCCCTCCGCGTCGCGTCGTGCATGACAGCGAACAGAAACTTTTACACACAGTTTAACTACAGTTTATTTTATACTAGCTTCTGCCCACGGCTTCGCCCGCGTGGTTCTGGATAAAAAATAGCCTATTCTGATGTATAAGCTATATGACTGTAAAGTTTCATCAAAATCCGTTCAGTAGTTTTTGCGTGAAAGAGTAACAAACATCCATCCTCACAAACTTTCGCGTTTATAATATTAGTAGGATAATTCTCTTAAATCATCATCAACAGCCTGTGAACGTCCAATATTGGATATGGACTTGCCAAAGATTGCCACGAATTACGAGGTAGCTCATCACTACCTCCATCAACCGGCTTCCTGAAATATTTCAATAAAGCGGCGATGGACTTGCAACCTGTCACATGGAATGCTCACTTCTACATAAAATGTGACCATGTGCCACATAATATAATGTTTGGATGCGTCTCTGACTACACCCTACTTGATAACCTCATGGCTCTGTGTACTGAGTATGGATCGGAAGATATCCGTCATGGGCATTCAAGTCCCGTTTATTAAGTGCTGATTCGAAATATATACCAATTTTATAACTTTTAATACTCTTCGGAAAGCAAATTATAAGTTATATACTGCTTCAAAAGGAAAAGGCAATAAAGATCACCGAAAACCATTCCAGCCACTCGCATCGTAAAGTTGTACTTATCTTTCAATCTATCATCACGTAACTTTCCTTCGAGAAGGTCAGTTCGGTGAGTTTTCAATAAAGATCTCATTGATTTCAATGGGCCATAATACCCATCCATAATACCAGTGACTTTATCGTAGGCCTTTCTCACATTTCCCCCAATTTATACGGGTTCGCCTTTTGCGGTTCCCTGACAGTTCTTTTCGCATATTCCGATTGGATTGAATTTATTCGCCTCAACCGTCGATATTGGATCGTACTGCCTTTAATATTCAACCGTATCGGATATTCAAAATAATGGGATTGTTTAAGGTGCCGTCTGCTGTAAGCCATATTAGGGTAAGCTGGCATAGTCTAAAAGTCTTAAGACTTTTTTTTATTCATCGTCATAATCATCATTTACAGCCTGTCTCATCTCACTATTATTTTGAGTTTGTGCCATCCGTATATTTTGTTATTATTATATTAAACAATATAATATAAGCACCCAACAGTCACACAGTTTTAACCCCAGAAACCCTAAGATTGCGAGTACCATGGTACTAAACCACCAAGACCTGGAACAAATATCTACAGAGTATGCAATTTGTCCCGCAGTGGGGATTGAACTCACACCTTTTGCGTTACAGGCTACTTGCCCGCCGCATCACAGAAGTTGTCACACTAAGTTTGTTTATGTATGGGTTACACTATGGTAGGTAATATACACAAGTTCCAAGACAGGACGCCGGTATGCGGCGGCCCAGGAATGCTAGCTCGCGTCAATGGGCGCAGACAATCGAAATACCAGCTCACTGGTACAACGGAACGAAACGTTTCAAAGCAGCATGAACTGAATACTTGACGTTGCATTTTTGGATTATGATGTTGTTCTACTTCTTGTATGTAGCCGAATGAGAACCGACCGACTCTCTGTGTTCACATCTAGTGCCTGGAATTCCATAGCACCTGAAACAGGCTTGAAACAATGAGTCTTAAAATCTATCTGCGTTAACCACCCCGTAATTTTGTGAGGTTTTCCATCACCGTTTCGGTATATGGTGGTGAAGATAATTGTTTCATGGAAAATATTTATAAAATTTAGCGCGATTAAGACCCGTTTAAAACGAATAATTATTTTGTTTAATCGCGTTTTTCAAAATATTGAAAAATGCAGTGTATTTTTACCTTCTTACGCGTTTTTCTAAACTGCGACGATTGCGATTAATACATTGACTCGAACTTTGACAACCACTTGACAATCATTTCTCTTAGATCGCCATCGCCGCCACCACCGCCACGTCAGTATGACACACCGAACACAGAGCTTGCTCCGCTTGTCAGTATCTCTCAAAAGCACTTTCATTATTACTTATCATGGACAAGTGACAATGATACTGATAATCATGTTTTCATTTTGTAGCATCCATTATTTTCTAAACAAAATCAAATTAGTACGATGCATAACGGGTATGGCTAAGTGAAACTTAGATAATATTACACAAGTAACGCATAAATCGTAGCAATCAATTCAGGATGAATACGTAGAGGGTCGTATTAAATTTACTGAATATTAAACGTTTCATGTTCGTGCGAAAACTAATTGAATTACGAGTACTCATGACAACTCATGTAACACTTGTTCGAGGAATCTTCAGGCATCTCAACAAGCTGAATCGTGCTTTGTATCGAAGTATATACAGTTCCAATTGTTCTGGAATCATTTTGAGGCCACGTACGTGCTTTCAGACTGTAGATCCGTTCGGTAATTTGACGAATGCGCCTTGGAACGCAACCAAATGGATGGAGTGCTGAGGCCAAGCGCTTGCTACCTTGTACTTGATCGAAGCTCAATCTCATGTTTGTATTGTTATTGTAGCGTTTATTTGAGACATTTATCGTATCGACGATGTCGTATTTTCCAAGTCAAAGTCGGTTGACTTTGACTTGGAAAACATGATAAAAGGTTTTTATTCATTAAAACCACAAGGATCACAACTTATAAACTACATTAGTTCGGAATTTAAAGTGAAACTTTCGTGCTACCTAGAAAAATCAGGCAACAAACTCTGCTGGGTTTTTTTTCATGATCCATCGTTCATTTGTAGTGTGATGCTAATTGAAAAAGGTGAACTCGTTCATTGAGAAACAGTTTGAGAAAAGTTTTTCATGTGAGTTGAAATATTAACTACTTGTAGAACACTAGATTTTAACTCCTACCAAATAAAATGGTAGAATACTTTTCTCAAAAAAATTACGCAAAGATAATAATTGCACCCTTGCAGACAGCAAAGGTATTATATTGGCGTATAACTCAGGCTCCTGTGTTCCACACTCACTGTGGAGCTTTGATATCGGGAGATGACGTATGACCGTGAATCTCGTCTACTTATTACTCGTACCTTCGCACCTTAGCTATGCGCCAAGTAAGGTTATTTACCTCATAAAAGTTTAATAACGTTGCAAATCCCAAAAATAGTGCTAGGACTTAGTAGTATCTGGAGTATAATTTGATATAGTTTTTGTCATTAAGTGAAACCCTGGTGCTGTAGTATTATCTGACAGAAGGCTATCGATTCCTGAATCTTACCGCTGGTCTTGCAATTACTCATAACAAAAAGATCACTTATGATTCTGAGATCACGATTTTCATAATCGCAAAAAGTATTTTTTTAATGTTATACTCTATCATACAGTAACGTTTATTCTACCCAGGAAATAAAAAAATACATAATAAATACCGGTTTTTGTTTCGTTTTCTTAAAACATGACAAATTAGGTCAGTTGGTTAGAGTAAAATGTTAACGTCAAATAGTCACGAAGAGATTTCAATACGATTGGTATTCGTAGTGATGGCACTCGTAACTGATAATTTTGAGTGAGAATTTAAGTCACAGATTAGCTTTCAAAGATACAAACTTTGTGAATCGGCAATTTTGATAATATTCAGTTACTGGATAATATTGAGAAAAAGACACCTTGGTCATTATATTAGACTTGTAAGATGATAAAATAATTCGAACTTTCTGAGCCTCTACAAACTGAAAGTATTTTAGACTTTCGCTAATCTTACTCTCTCACCATTGGACATCGTTTCAGGATCATTATAAACTGGGTCACATATGGTCATATAACAGACCTCAGTATGTACTTTGTCTAAGTAGTTTTAAGTCTTCTAAAACTCAAAACCTTGGAAAATAAAGTATTTTGACGTTATTCAAAATAAGAAAATAATCCTGCGCCGCATAACTGCTAAATAAAACATCCTCGAGTTATTGTGAATTTTGACGTCATGCTTTGTAATCGCGGTCATCTCAAGGAGATAGTATTATAGTAGATATCAAGTTGCAGTATCTACTATAATACTATCTCCTTGACTGTATTTCCAGAAAAATACAAGTTGAGGAGAAAAACTGCCTTGTTTTTTTTTCAAACTAATGCATATCAGATTGAAACTTACTTTAATTTAGATTGTATTTTTTTGGATTTGTTTTTGGTACAGTAAAAAACATTAATAGGGAAAGAATAAAACGTGTTACAAATGTTTGTAACACGTTTATGGCTACGTTTCACGACCGGAGCGCGTTTGATTGCCTTTTATCATCCGGTATGATTTGAATACGGACCAACGGTATACAAGTTTACGTGACTGTTATAATAGTGCTAGGATTTAGCTTTCACACTGAGCTACACCTGTTAATAGCTTCAATGACTATGTGGTGAGGGATACCTGCATTATTTCGAAATAGCTTGGTCAGATTCTCAGTGTTAGCTTACTTACTCAGTCGTTATACAGGAACATTCTGTATGGAACTGGTGTTTTAAGTCTGAACGGGGTGATTCCGATCATAAAAGGGAATATGTTTTCCATAAAAGTAGATCGAATTTCTAAAATGTTACCCTTATTTTTATTTAGACATCGTTTTATATTCTGGACTCTGTGCCATCTCTAAGACTACTTTTAATCGAACAAGATGTTTGACATTGGAAACCATACCTAAAACAGTTAATTTATTCGTTTTATATAAATCAACAGCTGATATTTACTTCCATTTTTTTCAACTTTTGTGAATTCGATGTTTTTCTACATCGAATTCATAAAAGTTGTGGAACATTTGCTGTTCTCGTAATTGTCGAGAATACCCCTTAGGAATAACACGCTAGTTCTGGGAAAGCCTGTATATATATTAGTGATTTACTCGCACTCGTCATCATCATTCACAGCTTTTCCACTGTTGGACATCCAAATTCCTTTCCCAAAATGTGTCATGGCGAATCATTGACTACCTCCATCCACTAAACCTTCGGTCTATTGAACTCTCACTGATCTATGTACAGAGTATAAGGCTGAGAAAGCCCATCATTAGGGTTTAGTCGTAAGTGTGTTCATCTATTTATTTGTTTTGCATAAGCAGGATATTCTATAATCAAAGGAAACTACTAATGGTTATTGAATTTTGTTCTGTTGTAAAAAGTATTTTTTAAGCAAAACGAAGAGATTAAAAAAATGTTCTTAGTTTCGGCTACATCACATTTACTTTACAAACACAATATAAATACAGCAGTTAGGATAAGAGAATAGTTATGAAATAAACTATAACATTTTAAAATTAAAAGACTTATCGCTTAAAAGCGATCTCTACCAGATAACATTCGGAGCAAAAAGTAATCTGGTAACTAATTAATTAAAATCTCAGTTCTTATTTGTATTATAACAAATACAATGTACTTATCCTTTGAAATATTATTACAGATCGAATAAATCGTAAGAATTTATCAAGAAACTAGCTTCTACACACGGCTTCGCCCGCGTGGTACCCGGATAAAAAGTAGCCTACGCGTTATTCTGATGCCTAAGCTATATTACTTTCTAGAGGTAGTTTCATTAAAATTCGTTCAGTATTTTTTGCGTGAAAGAGTAACAAACATTCATCCTCACAAACTTTCGCGTTTATAATATTAGTAGAAGTCTTTCGCGCTTGGATTGCTTCTGCTAAATGGTACGCTCAGGAAATGTTTTGTGAGTCTGTTCCTCAGATAAGTCCGATTATTTTAACAGTTTTTTTAAAGTAATCTGAATTGCAGGTACCATGGTGAATTGCATCAAGTTATTAACATTGGCGGTGTTATACTATGAATGGGTTTGAATAAATGCACCGATTACTCTATTTACTATCATATCTGTAGAAACCATTTACAAGTATAAAAACATGGAAAGGAGACTGTCTCTTATAATAATTTTATGACCTTACCTAAGCCAAGAAAAACAACTTTCTCTAAAGTTCTAAGTCTAAGTCTAAGTCTAAGTCTTTAGATTTCTTCAGGCTGAAAGTGATTATAATTTTTCAAATCCTTTTTATCATGTCATTATTTAGTCATGCATGGCATATATACACAGTGTATTACGCCGTAAATATTACATATAGAGCATCAGAATAAGAATATAGGATATGCCTACCTTCGAATGTGTAGAGCTTCGTTTTCATGACAGCACAGTTCACATATATGAGTTACAGAGACAAAGCTTTACAAAGCCAAATCTAGCCTATTGTCTGTTTCTAAAGCTCAATATTTACCTGGTAGGTACGTATGTTATTATCATATCTGAGCTGGTACATAAATAATTAATATTAATGATTTCCGTTGCGAAGTAATTTGTGTAGATAATGGCGCTTTTGTATGGGATATACGGTACTCAATCAAAAAGTAATCTACCAAAACCTCCGACCAACCAATTAGAATGTGAACGTGTTACGATTAATCATCATGAAACGTAAAAATAGTAGTACTTGCTGGCAATGAAATAGTCCTTATTTAGGCAGGTAGAAGGTGTAATTCGTATTTGACCATAACCGAGGCGAGATTCGTATAAGAAAGAAAAGATTAAAACATTTTATGCAAATGATAAAAAAAAATACCTACCAAATTACCTTGGTAAGTAATCTTCTTCGCTATTTGGCCAAAGAAACTTTACCTTGCATGAACTTATCACAGAGTTTAGTAAAAAAATAATTACAGAAAAAGAATTATAAAAAAGAGTACCTAATTATGAAAGATTGTGTAGATTTCACGATTATTACGAGTCATAAAAAACACTTTAAATCAACAAATGAATTCAGAATTGCAACCATGCAAACTAGAAGTACAAAAAATCCCACAACGTTCCACCATCTTTCCGTTTTCTTGTCGAGGCTTTTAGATTGTATTCAGGCTACAGACTTCAGATGGATCACACCACAACCAGACCATAGCCTTAAAATGATGCTCGGTAGGAGTCAGTTTGAATGGTTTCACTGCAGTTTGATGTTAAGTTATACGACCACAAATAATTGGGATGTATGGGAGAGTGGAAGAGGGAAACATGGTGTGCCGACACCACGTAATGTGGGATAAGGACAAGAAGATGATGAAATAATTGCGATGTAGTTGCGTTTTTCCAGTGTCAAAAAATCTGATAAAAAGAGGGACATGAGCACGCGCTGAAATAAGCAATGTAGCTGGGTTGTGGTCGGTTTCATCCACATGTTGGCCACACGTTTGACAGCCACGTAACCGTGTGGTTCGTTTACATGGTACAATGCGTTTTCGTACAAATTCATGTCCTAGCACTCCATGAGGATGTGTTATAGTTGTGCTGTCGTCCGTCAGAAGACACTCTATTGTTGTTGAAATGCAAAAGGTTACTTTTGAACTAGCTAGTGTAAAGCTGCATACAGAAAGAGCGAGTGGTATTCTAACCATAGTTTGAAAAGATATCTTATTCTGACCATAGATCCATCTTCTTCTATAAGATAATCACCAGTTCAGTTTCGTTCAGTTCAGGCTTCTTTGTTAGCGGGTGTCATCGTACACAAAGTTATTTAAATAGCGTATGTGATATCCATGTCTCCAATTGAAAATCAGGCGACATGTTCATGTTTGTAGTCGAATGCGATCGTGGTTGGCGATAGTTTGCGCCCGTTGAATATTAATGTTGGCATTCATGCAGTCGGCACTGCATCGAGTGATTTCAGAATAGGTACCACTGTTCCGGTATTGTATGATTTCGATAAGATAGTGCTATTGTGTGTTTTTGAGCTGTAAATCGGAATACCTGTTTCATTAAGTGAGTAGGTAAATGCCAAAAAAATAGTAGGTTTGAAATGATTTTTTTTTATTCCAGTGGTTCGATGTGCAAGTAGATGGGTCAGTTGCGAGCTCAATTTCCGTTGCAGGATAAATGTTTGCATGCTATGCAAATATTTTGTTCTGGATCTAGATGTGTGGTACTCGTACTTCTTGATATTAATAAAAGTTGGTTAAAACTGTATGTTTCTATACTTTGATTGCCCATTTTCAGACTCTCTCTGACTTGATCAGCTTTGATTGACAAAATTAGGATTTTCGATAAAAGTGTGTTTTTGATACGATAGCAGAAGAGAAAAGAGATTTACTGAAGCAGCTGGTGATTATGATCTAAAAAAAAGTATCGCATTTTCTAACGATTTCAAACAAAAGGAAGAATTTAGCTGTATTTTTTTATCGTGTATGTTTGTTACTTGATATCTTCTCCAATTATGAACTGATTTTAATGATTCTTTTTTTAACGGGCAGGATATACTTCAAGTGTTGCATATCAATTTTATAAAAAAAATCCTAAGGTCGAAAAAATGGGTGACGAAATTTTATATTGACTTTTTATCAATTTCCCGTTATTGGAAGTCGGTTTTTTGTTTTTATTCTTATAAATTATTATGTACTAAAATACAGTCTGAGATCTCTGTCTTAAAACAGCACTATTGTTTAGCAGCTTACTCAATGCTTTAATTATTCATTTTTATACAAACCAACTACTGAACTGTCTTACTTCAGACCGGCTGCTGGCATTACGTTACAGCCTGCGGCACTGGCTACGTCTACTCATGGCTATTTACGTCACTGACAGCTACGATCACATCCCTACCTAGATACCCTAAGGGGTAGATACCCACTTCATGCGCTCCATGTACCAATGAATTTTCCGCTTGAAATTACACGTGCTTAGGGAAACATCGTAAAACCGGCTAGCCCTAGAATCAAAAACTCGAAGGTATGTACTATCAGATAGTGTGCATAGGGCAATAGGTTTGTAACCTGTAACGTGGAATGGACACGCAAAAGGTTACCACTACGTTTTGGAATGGTAACTACTAATAACGCTACATATGCGCATATGCCGAATATAATGTTTGAACTTGTTTTGGATAATCCCCTTATTGGTATCCTCACGGATCTATGTACTGGATACCTATAAGGATGTCCGCCATGGGGAACACTGTCTTGAACATACTTATTTTAAAAGCGAGTAAGAGCTGTTGTTGGTTCTCTTCCTATCTTTCAGGTCGCTCGCAGTGTGTACGCTCGGAAGAGTCCTGCTCCGACTGGTGTGATATCACTGCTGGCGTACCTCAAGGCGGTGTTCTCTCTCCTCTTCTTTTTTCTATTTTCATTAACGCCATCACTCAAGTTATTTCTTCTCACTACCATTTCTACGCCGATGATCTACAAATATACCGCCAGTTCAAAGTTGATGAGATCTCGGAAGGCATTCACCTAATCAACACTGACCTTAACAGGATTAAAACGTGGGCTAAATCTTTTGGCCTGCTGGTTAATCCTTTGAAGTCTCAGGCGTTGATTTTCGGGAGTCCCTATATGGTGAATCTTATGAGTCAGTCTGCTCTTCCTCCAGTCTTATATGATGGCGCACTAATTTGCTACTCGACCAAAGCTAAAAACCTGGGGGTAATTTTTGACAGCCGTTTATCCTGGGTAAGTCACGTTAACGCGGTTAGCAAACGTGTTAACTTCTCATTCCAATCCCTCAAGCGTCTCCAAAAGTTTTTACCTTATGAAACGAAAGTCATGCTTGCTCAAACTCTCTTGTTACCTCTTCTAGACTATGCTGACGTCTGCTTCCTTGATGCCACGGAGGAACTCCTGAACAAATTAGAGCGCCTTCAGAACTTGTGTATCCGATTTATTTACGGCTTGCGCAAGTTCGATCACGTTTCCGAATTCAGAATTAAATTAAAATGGCTCCCTATTCGTCGCCTACGTGATTTTCACGTCCTTACTTTTCTCTTTAATGTTCTCTACAATCCTCTGTCTCCTTCTTACCTCCGTGAGCGCTTTGCATTTTTAATCCCGCGTGATGTGCCTTGCAGGACAGCTATATCCCTTCTTCTTAAAACTCCTTCTCATTCTTCCAGCTGTTATGGTGGTTCTTTCACTGTACACGCTGTAAAACTGTGGAATGCTCTTCCCCACTCTGTCCGCGCCAGTCCATCGCTGAGCATCTTCAAGCTTAGAGTTAAGGAGTACTACCTCTCCTTGTGAATATTTAATATGTATATATTGTATGTATGTATAATTTGAGTTATTTATATATATATATATATATATTTATGTATTTGTATATATTTATACTATGTACCTATTTATGTATTATATTATATGAAAATGTGTGCTATTTTTGTATATTTTTTCCCCATTTGTGTACACGTACCCACCACTATTTATCAGATGTCCCTATCCTCAAAGGTTTGCTGGAAGAAAACTCTTGTTAGGGTTAAGCTCGCCTTTGTACATGTCCTATATGTAAGTCTTTTGTCTGTATTATCTGTGTGTACAATAAAGAATAAGAATAAGAATAAGAGCTGTTAACAAAAATTAAATCCATAAACTATCGTGAATTTGATTATTCACATTGTAAAAACGGGAAAACGGGCCAGTACACGACGCGACGCGGAGGGAGAACGTCGCGATCACTCACCCTGATGAAGACTCTCGGAATGAGTTGAAACTTAGTCGGTGTCTACACCGATAGTGCGGTACGTGAAAATTCCCGTTTTTACAATATAAAAAAAATAGTTCAACTGATTTCTAATAATAGCTTAGGGAGTTGAAAGGCAACCTTGGGACCTTAACTAAGCGTGTCTGGACTCGTCTAGGGCAGTTTATTTGAGGTTATTACTGCGATTTTTTTTTGCCAGGACCAGCTTTTTTTTCTTGCCAATTTGCTGCCACTGGTGAAAAACTAGATGACACTGTGTGAAAAATATCCAGCATTATTTATTTAGCATTATTTACCTATGAAAGTGGCTTAAGATATTGCTTACTCCTCTTTATTCTTTTTCAGGTAGTGCTATTTAATCTGCATGGCTAGTTACGTAGTTACTGCTGTCTATTCTGCACTGGATGAAAGACCCGGAAAGCTCGGCCCATAAATATTTTAATAACGCGGAGACGACAAGCACTTGAGTGCCTATTGTTAGATAATAAAGGAATTACTCGCAGACTTTATAGCGGGAACCATTTCTGTTAGGGCCCCGGAAGAATGGATCCGTCATTTCGTACATTTCGAATCGTGTCGGGATTGTTTAGTGCCAAGAGATTGATGCATTGTGCTAGTTTATTATATTAGTAACTAGCTGTACCCGCGACTTCGTTCGCGATTGCCATCCCTACAGACTAATTATTCACATCTGACCTCAGTTTGAAAAATGTTTCGGCTATTCGTGATTCCATGAGATGATAATGTTTTTTTAAGTTTGACGGGAAAATAGCAACCCTTCAGGAATAAAACTTTTATGGGACCACCTCGTGATCGTTCTCTATAAAACAACAAAATAACTTATTAATAAATAACAAAAAAAGAAATAAATTTATTGCTATCAGTTGAGCGACTGCATTGCCCCATTTTAAAAAATACCGTCAAATACCGAAATAGACGCTTATCGAATCCTTAAACTGCCAACATACACAACCAATTAGCTTCTTCTGACGTTGGATATGCCAAAATACTGTTAATGAAATCAATGTGTTCCTGTTCTTACTAAAACATGATATTTTTAATGTCTCATTCCAAACATATTATTCTATCAAAATGTAATTCTTATAATTGACACTAGCGAAATGACAAAGTGTCCCCGTTTCTTGTTTTAGAAGTTTTGGATGTCGAAATGATGCCATAGTTTCATTCGCTATATTTTTTTTTTATTCTAATCGAGGAACTTTTTAACAGCAATTTAGAATGTAACTTTGAAGAAAGCCTTTACACATCAAGATATTGTCCATTCAAAGATGGCCCGATTCATACAAATTCTCTATAATTTCTGATGCGTCTTGACACTATCGACCGTATGTGACGCTAGTTAGTATTAATATTAATATTGAACACTATGCTCTAGGTAAAAAGAAAGAACACGTACTCAGATATCGAGCTATTTTTATTAACATAACAATATACCTTTACATAAAAACTAAGTATACATTGTACAAAATACTTTACCGCTATTTAGATAAGAATATGACGTTCTTACTCAAAGAACAGGAAGCGAGAGGAATGTACAGTCAGCACCAAAAGTACATATCAGAGTGAACAAACTGTTATTAATTCAGAGTTTTTGGCTGGGATAGCGGCAAATGGTTTACAAGCTGACACGTATGTAATGTCCGCATTAAGTACTCAAAAATTTAAGACACATCAAGTGATTTCTTTAATGCGATAATCAGACATTTTTAAGGTCACCATTCTGAGGTAAAGTCACGGACAACGTGGAATATATCATATTCTAAAATCACACCAAATGTTCATAATTTTACGTCCAAATTATGAAAATAAAATTTGGACGTAAAATTATGAAAATTTTATTGGTATTCATTGGGTTTAAAGTAGATTTAATAATATACCAAGAATATTGACTAGTCTGGTAACGTGGCTAACTTGGTAAAGCAACTGCGAACCAAAAGGGCTGTATCTGTGACTTGGGTGAGACATATTGTCACGTTTCAAAAGTTTCATTAACCCATTGACCTTTTCTGCTAGCTGTACGTAATTACACTTCTGTACCCACAGAGCTATTTAATGGGGCGTCTCGAGATTTCATCATAATTTTTCATCTACAAAAAGAACCGTATCTACGCTCCGATCATTATCATTCGTTTTCTTTCGTGGAAGGGTTGGAGACATACTACAGCGCCAAAGGAATAAATTTAATGTTCAGAAAAATTCGACTCTATAATTATCTTCATTAGGAGTTTTATATCAAACTCGGCGGAACATTAAATTTTTTTTTCGGGAATAACGTCGACCAGGCTTTTAACGATCCCCTGGTTTAGTTGGTATAGCCGCCATTTACCAAGAGATAGGTCGTGAAGAACTTGAACCAAGTCCCACCGAGGTTAGGTATATATTATAATAATCGTGTGCTTTTTCTGAAGTGTGGGTTAAAACTTACACAACCAAATAACCATTGAAAAAGCAAGTCACCACTCGTCATTTGTACTAAATGTAACTTTTGTCATTGAACATGCTTGGATAACTGCAAAATTTCCCCTGTATGTGAAACCTCTGTGCTTCGAGCCGAAACATCCCAAGAATTATGTTTAGGCTGGTAATGATCTCGTGGCTAAGTAAGTGACCCCACGTACCAAACTGAAGGTTGCGGGTTCTAATATGGTTAAGATATATTTTTTAGGAATATTAAAAAAATCTTGTGATTTCCATTAAGTGTGGGTTACCACTTTTAAACCCATTTATTAGACGTATTCAGGTACTGTACGGTTTTCTTACACAGATTATGTTCCATGCATTACTAAACAGTTTAAGAGCAAGACGCTAAGCCGAAATTAACGTCATAATAAACTTCATTATTCAGGAAACAGTCGTGTAAAGAACAAAAACTTGGCACGTCCTATAACGACATTAAACTTTAAAGAATCCTTTCCACTTTTAGAACTGAACAGATTTCCCAGTTGCATCGTTTGTCCTCAATTTAAGAGGCAAATACCTATTCTAGTGCCGTTGAGACGACACTAAAAGCGCTCTTTTGTAAACTAGTGCAACTCCTCGCTTTTGAATGATAAAGTATTGGCCGATATAACTATTCCACTTCTTCTTGCGACTAAATAGTCTACTATTAGTTAGTAACATGTAAATATTGTATAATGTGTCGTTCATAAAGAAAAGTGGTATCGTAGGGTAGCTTGCAATTAATAGCGTTGCCTCAGGGCAAAATTTGGTTGGATAGATGAATATTAGTAGTATTTAGAAATGTGCACTTCTGTGCTTCTTAAGGATCTTAAGCATAATCGGAGACCTCCAGCCGACCTGACTCCAGCCTCTAGTAATATTGGAGCTAGCAGATGGTCTATCTGTAGAGGATAGTAGATAGTGTGGCTTCCACAAGAGTAACTAACTAACTGTTATAAGTATTAAGATTTCTGTATATATATTTTTTCATACCATAAAGTGGAAAACAAACATGCGACCCACCTGTTGGTAAGAGGTTACCGCATTCTATGAACGGTTGCAACACTAGAGGTACTCGTGCGTTGCCAACCCTGAAACGTAATGATGTAATTTGTCTGTTATATCACCGGCACCCATATCCAGTATTCTACTCTATTCACTGAGTATATACTCACAATGTATCTGTAATGTCCATCATGAGGAATACCTGTCGTGTTTTTTTAGAGCAGCGCGTTGCTACTTTTTTGCTGGTACTATGGCAACCCTACCGTTAAAACAAAGATGTGAGATCGCGCATCGATGGTGATTGATCAGCGATCGCTGCCCTCCGTCCGAAGGGATAGCCCTCCCATCAATCAGCCTGTCCGCGGGGATTTCTTCACGTGACACTCCGTTATTTTCGTTATCGTTACAGATACAGAGAAAAACTGTTATAAAAAGCAATAATGCGCAAAATAATAGTTGCTCTACTGGGGCGAGTGAAAAACGAATTATTCCCATCTGTCACTCTGCTCTGCCCCCCTAGGGTGACAGATGGGAAAAAAGTTCGATCTGTCCCCTTTTTTGCAACGAGGGGACAAATAGAATTATTTAAATTAATAAAAGTTCTGTCTGTCCCCCTGTTAGTGACGGGGGGACAGACAGAATTATTTATTCCTGCCTGTCATCTAATTAAAAAAATATTAATAGGTATACTATGTATGTACACATAAAGCTTTATGTATACATTCCGTCTGTTTAGATATTATATACAATGTCAAGCCATCAGTTACCGTCACTACTAGAACTTATTTTCTTTGCAATTAAAGTCCTTAAGAATCAGGCTGATATCATATTATTATTTATTCAGTCACAATTAACGCGGCTAACATAGATAGCCCTACTTTAAAATACTTACTGGATTAATTTAGTAGTATAGTATTATAATATCTGTGCTAGATCAAAGAGTGAAATTGAATTTTAAAGTATAGTTTATTTGTAAGTAAAGTAATATTGAGAGGATATTGAAGCAATTATTCAACTTTTTAGAATTAGTAGATCTACTTTGTTGAAGAATTCGCCAGGGGAAATGCTTTCACTGTATCTATTTATTTCGCTAATCAGTTAAGCTCGTATTGCTGTGTTTCGGTTTGAAAGATATGGGTACAGTTGATGATGAAAAAAGACTTTTCAACATTTTATATAGGATAGACAATTTATCAGAAAGATGTTGCAATTCTTCATCAATAGGCGACAGTATTATGTTGATGTTTGCCTCCAAGTTACATTAAAAACCCCTTATATATCAACCTGCCTCTTAATAACAAAAACAAGACAGGGTGGTCAAGAAAGAACCAGTGATGCGAATATCTAAGTCGATTTCTCATAACAGTTGACACCAGACAACATTAATATTCAAGCGACCGTCGGAAGTGTAATCATGTCGATGCACGTCGGAAACACAGTGATTCACCGCTCACTCCCGGTTATACGCTCAACTAATATCCTTAAATTAGAATTAAACTAAAAAATCTTGCTCACCTTACCGCCAGAGTCGCTGACTGCTAAACATCCTACTATTCATATTATAAACGCGAAAGTTTGTGAGGATGGATGTTTGTTACGTAAAAACAACAGAACGGATTTTGATGAAACTATACAGTAATGTAGCTTATACATCAAAATAACACATAGGCTACTTTTTATCCGAGTACCATGCGGGCGAAGCCGTGGGCAGAAGCTAGTAATATTATAAACGTATATATTATAAAGTTTGTGAGGATGGATGTTTGTTCCTCTTTCACGTTAAAACTACTGAACGGATTTCGATGAAACTACAGTAATATAGCTTATACGTTAGAATAACACATAGGCTACGTTTAGCTTACTTTTACTATGCGAATACCACGCGGGCAAAGCCGTGGACAGAAGCTAGTACTCTATAAAGCACGAAAATGCTCATCATCTTAAGCCGAATAATGCATGGACAAGTTTATATTCTGAAGAGGAGCTTCAAAAAGGGCGTTTTAATTATGGAAAAATTTCGAAAAACTAAATTCAAAATTCTAAAGATGTTTTTCAAATCCTATTTATTTAAATAATACCCTGTTTTTAAAGATGCATTTCTCTAGAGGATTTAGTTTCGGGACTAGACATTGAGGCTCACTTGTCCGTTTTCACCCTGTGTTTTAGTTTAGTTAGTTATAAATTAACCCATTATTGTGCATAGCACCATTTTACAACACGATATACAAAAACAAATAGTACACGATGAGGGTCTGAGCTAGAAACGATTTCTTCCTCCAGACAACCTTAAGTTTTCTTGTATTCAATCTTTTAGGATAAATTTATTTTTCCACTTTTATGCACTACCGCACTAGAACTGCCATTGATCACTACCGCATCGCAATTATTCGATGAAATAACTTTCCTGATATTCATTGCCCCAGCGCCAGAAGCACCGTAGACAACGATTTTGTCGACTGAAGAGACAACAAATATTTCTGTCCCTCTCTTTTGTCTTATAGAAAGAAAAACAGAAGAAATCATTTTCTTCTCTATCGAAGACAAAACGTCATTCTAAGCCTGCAGATTTCACAAGTCGATAAAGCCTTCTTGCTACAGAACAAATAATTGAACCCTTTAATTTGAAGGCTTCAATCGATAAACCAACAACCATAAAGTATAACGATAGCGTCGTTGCAGTAACCAAGCTCAATACGCTGAACACAGATTAAACAACAGTTAGTACGTAAAATTGACTACAGAAGATTATATAGTTACTGTGCAAGCTACGCCCCACAGCGATTCCGGGAAAGCTAGCCGTTTACTGGAATTAGGTACACGTATTTTCCTTAACACTAATTTGTATGTAGTAGATAAAATAGGAACAGCTGTATTCGTGTAAAGGCTCGTCTAAACTGACGCGGTGGTGGTGGCGGTGGCGATGAAAGGGATTTCCCTTTAACTTTTATGGGTGTCAAGTAGCTTTTTTTGGTAAAAAACAGGTGGGCCGTTGTTTTCCTAAAGTGGAAAACAACGGGCTACCTGTTGGTAAGCGGATTCCGTAATCTATGGATACTTGCAACAATAGAGGTATCATTTGTGCATTGCCGACCCTTAGACATAACGTATAATGTCTCATGTGCCTGTAAATTTTAAGTTTTCAAAGTTCGTTGCCTAAAAACGTAAACTGCTTTTAAATTGATTCCACGAAAGCATTCGCATTTGTCGATGTGAGTGCGCCCACGTTCCGAACAGGCACATAGGTACAAGGCAGTAAACACTAAATCAAACATTGGTGTATTTACACTTGCCCAGCGTTGGCTTTCGCATATTAATGTGTATTGAACTGAACATTTGTACAGTTTGGAGTTTGGACGATTTGAAAATAGGATAATGCAAACCAACTGACTAGCTTTATGAGTGCCTTCAGTGCGTTTGCGACGATTCCCGTAGGATGATACATTTTTGCATTTATTATTTACTAGCTTCTGCCCACGGCTTCGCCCGCGTGGTACCTGGATAAAAAGTACTACTATTATAAACGCGAAATTTTGTGAAGATGGATGTTTGTTACTATTTGACGCAAAAACTACTGAACGGAGTTTGATGAAACTTTACAGTAATATAGTTTATACATCAGAATAACACTGAGGCTACTTTTTATCCGGGTGAAGCCGTGGGTAGCACGGGGGTAGCACGGCTTCACCCGTAGCACACGGGTGAAGCCGTGGGCAGAAGCTAGTACAACATAAAGTTGCTTACAAGCTACAGAAAGTTATGTTTATGATAGTAAAAATCTAATTTTAGTGAATTTCTTGTTATAGTATATTGAAATAAAACTAGAATGAAGTGCACAGGTTTTTTTTAAAATAAATAATTATTATTTTATTACCATCAGTGCAAACAGTGCAGACTGAACCAGATACGAGTATATCTGATCTGGATCTAAAACAAACGTTCCAAATAAATATTTTGTCATCTATGTAGTATCCAATTCTCCTTAGTAGTCAATCTATAAAAATAAATAATGGTGAGATAACAAACGCGTAAGTGTGCCAGCACACGAGGCCTGAATTGGTCTACCTTAATCTTAGCTACCTTCGAAAACACCAAACATAGCATAGCAGAATACAAGATCACCGTAGCCGAAATAATCATGCAAGATTATATTATCCCCCAGTCCTCAGATTTAATATAACGCGCGCACAAAATCCAATTTTTTGTGTCCAATAAAAGCGCAGCGGCTAACCAGCCGGATCTCTAATCAATGTTGGCGTCGTTGATTAAAAATAGGGTTGTTACTTTCACAAACAACGATTGCCTTTCAGTTGGCCCTCGGCCTCACAAATCCGCAACTTTTTATAGTTTTGTACAGTATATGTTTATGTTACGGCCTTAGTGCCTCCATGATAAGTAGGTATGATATTCTTCGTCGAAATTCTGAGATATTATGGGTTTCTGATATTTTTGCAACTAAAAAAACAACTTTAATGGTGATCGATAAATTCCCAAGCGTAGTATATATATAATATTTTAAACACATGTGTTTTAAAGTTTTTATTTCTCTAAGGTTATTTTGAAACTTGCGACTTATATGTTTGTTGTGGTTAACTTTTATAGTTTTATTCAAATAAAGCTATTTGTTTTGTAAATTATACCTACATTGTAAACTTAAACATTAATATAGATAACGATAGCGTTAAAATTATCGTGGTTAGTTATCATCTTAGGACAATGATTACGACTATATCGCGTATTTTAATACTTTACTATTCATTAAAGTATATCCTGGATTTCAAAGACGACGAGCTTAGTGTATACAGAGTTTAGGTACTTGAGCGCTTTTGTGTCAGTTTTCTTTTTGGTTGCCCGTTTGATTACAGGATGTTATGAGCATAAGTAAGATTCTTCCCATTCCTTCGTTATTTCCCCCAAGCCCCGTTCGTCTTTGCATCTGAGCTTCATAAAGTTTGTTATGAATTTAGTTCGCCGGCAGTTTATTAGCGGAGCCAGATGAGAAAATAGCTTGTGGTAAGTATCAGTGAATGGTGGTTTCAACTTGAGGTTTCTAAACTTCCGTTTTGTTTTCAATTTATAGTGTTTTTGAAATTGGTTTCCCACCAGTACGGAGCAGAATGAGAATTTTTCAATATTTCGAAACCTTTGTTTTGGACATTTAGGTAGGACATGTATGATTTTATTAAATATTCTTAACGATCTGCGGTAGTTACCGGAGTTTTCAAAACTGATCTGACTAAGGTGACCCTAACTGAATTGATATCCCCAAAAGATGAGACAACGCTAGGGCATCTACGCATGTGGCGTCCAACACCAAAGACCTTCCCCTCTCCTAAGGTCATGCCGTCAGGACGCTTACCATCGCCAGATAGCATTTTATTGGTTTGAGAACAGCTGGAACGTTGACGCTGATAATAGTCTGGCACATATTACGCTAGCTATAATGATATTAAAGCTTGTGTAGCGGGAGATCCTACGGTGGCCCTGGTACATGATTTTTTGTGGTGAGCGAGCTGTTCGACCGCCGTACCGCACTGGCACTGATGAGGTGCACATCACCGCACACCCAACCGTAGACAAGTTGCAACTCGGAACATGACAGACTCGATAATATTCGTTGGCTAAGATAGGATAATATTGAAATAATTACAATGATCATTTAGAATCGTCGTCATATAAACGTGACCAAGCTTTATTCATGTTGCAAACAAACAACACGCATATACATTTGTTGTGAGAGCAAACAGATTTAAATTTATATAAAAAATCGCAAAGACAACCTTTAAAAAAACTTTTTTCAAGTCACGATCCTTTTATTGTCCATCGACATTCAATTGAAATTTTAAAATGCCTCAGATCGCTCAGGGAAAAATAATTTCTGTTTATACCCCGGTCTAAATCCGGAGTTCAGAAGATCCCAGTTTTATCCACTGCTACTGGCGTGGGATTTGCTTTGATTTACTGACTAGTGTTTGTTGGTTTGCTTTTCGGGCTATTTTGCTGGTTTTCTGATGTAAAAGCATTTTATTTGTGTCTAGAAGTTTCAATGAAATGAAGGATGGGTAAGACTCTCTAAACACTGCCAAATTATTCGATTCAGTATAAGTTGGTAGTATGCATGTATGACAATTAAATTTTATAAAAAAAACCTTTTGTTTAACCTTACTAATCAATATTTTTTTTTGTCTATATTGGCATCATCTAAACATTTTTTACTTAGTTCATTCTTACAGATTTCTTCAAGAAATATGTAACCTGACACAATGATGGATCCTAGCCCTTTGAAATTTATACTACGAGACTGTGCCCCGAAATTTTAACGAGAAGTCGAACCGTATCGAGGCTTTGACCAATTTGTAACCGATATGATGCGAGTTCAAAATAGTCTAAAATTTATTTGATCATTGATACAGGAATCATGCCTTCATAGGAAGCACTTTGAGCTACACACCTATTAATTTACTGACCGGCTCCATTATCAGTATTTTACACTATGAAATACATATTTCAGGGGAACCTAACGGATTTTTTAATTTAAATATAGCTTCCTTTGTCTCAGGTTTGTAAGCTTGGGGGCCAGTAGGCATCTGCAAGGCTTGAAACGAATAAGAACCGACCATTTCCCATGCCGAAGCCCCAAAAATATTTTTTGTTTTTCTCGAGAGCGGGCGCCGTAGAATCGATTAGTCCCGAAATCGACTCGTGGGAAAACGATACTATAACGAATGGCTAACAAGAAAGTTTCCTCTACTTTGGACCATGTTTTTATGATTTCACTTCGATTTGCTACAAAGTTTAATATCAACATCCGCTGGCAAAGTATCGGTTTTATACTGATTACAAAAACTTAGCAACTTGAGTTTGTATTGAAACCTCCAAATTTTCGAGCGTTCAACAATTATTTTTATGGCATTTTACCTGAACCTTTTGAAATCTAAAATAATAATCTGTTACCAATTAACAAAGCGTTACTTTGAAGTCAATCTATAAACACCGTGTTAGGTCAAGGGCTTTAGAATATTTTGTAGTTATCCTTGTTTTATGAAGTCCAAGTACCATATTTAATCGTAAAATTATCACAAAAAAAAGTACTTGGACCAGTTTGAAATCGCTCCCGTTCAAGAAATGAAGTTGGCTTCCTGTTTTGAGCTAAAGATGGTATAGCATGTTAGTAACCGACTGGACATTGGCCTTCAGCGCATGACCCCATGTGAGTAATTGCGTAACTTTTTCGACCGAGGAAAATCAATAGTACATTTTTATACAAGGGTAGTAAGCGATCAAGTACACCCGAGATAATTTAGAGTACGAGAGAGTGAATGTGAGTGAAGACACGAAAGAGTTTGAGAGTGTAATTTATTGCTCACACCAGATAACAATACATAACTTTTCATCACGAATGTGAAGAAACTAAAAAAGCTTATAAAAATAAATTGAATTTTTATCATAGAATCAGAATATATTTATTGCGCAACTGTGTAAACAAGGTAGTACAAATGTATGTTAAATGTAGCAACAGCTAGCCCTTTATACGATCATACAATATTTAGGTACTAAGAATTTAGACCGATAACACTAATGAAGTAACATATAATATAACATTTTGGTATTCAAAAAAAAATTATTTTCATGTTGTTTTAAATTAGCTTCGCATAAAAGAAGTTTTCAAGTTGACTATGACCTACTCTCAGAGTAGAAAACTATATTATATTATTGTATAGAAAAAAAATCGTTGTCAAAGTGTACAAAGTCCACTGTAATACCTATTTCAAAAACTGTAATGAAAGTGGTAAAAATTCGTACGTAAGGCAATAATAATTTAGGAATTTGAATGCTGTTAGCATTCGTGATTCGCAAACGTGATTTGTAGAAAATATATTCTGTTCCTGTTTTGTTTTAGTTCTCCATAGTACTTGTGTAATCAAAAGCCTTTTATATAATTGTACAAATAATTAATTCATAAATTATTATCCCAATAGGTATGTTTGGGCAAGTGCGAGCATTAATGTGATTTTCTTCATGCGAATAGTTAAAAGTTAGTTTGTATAAAAATGCTTGCAGGAAATGTTAGATCCGATTCCCTCAAATAGTTTCGGAATATCACCTCGAATTTACAATTCTCATCGCGTGGCGTTGGCAAACAGCCGACGGTTTGTCCAGTATTTGTTATCAGAGGCTCAACATGTTGTTCGGTTGCCACTGCGGACGATATTTGGTGATTCCACCGCTTTGGTAACATGAATTCCGTCCAACACTCATTTTGGGTAATGTTTTCCTATTGTGTTCGTATTGACGGATCTCCACCGCTTTGGTAACATGATTTCCGTCCTAAACTCATTTTGGGCAATGTTCTCCAATTGCGTTCATGTTGACGGATCGAGATGATGCGTCTGTTTTTAAGAAGTACTGTCTCTATGCATCAGGTAAAAGATAGGCCATACATACTACGGACATCATTAAAGGGAAACGATATAAAATATAATAAATAAAAATTAATTTACTTTTTTTTCAGTAGTGATTTTAAAACTTTTCTTACCCGTAGTTTGTGACAAAAAAAACAAACACATAAACGACTGTATTTTCCATGATGGAAATCCTTAGATGTATCAGAGGATACTCAGCGCGTAGATCTTTGAGGATACCAATTTTAGGGGGTAGTCAAAGACATCCAAAAATTACATTGAACCATTACCGCATTTTGTAAGTAGTTAGTGTTCCACATAACAGGTTCCAAGCCCACCGCCGCTTATTGGAACACTAACGGGTTGGCACATGCCTTCGAACTTTTAGTTCTAAGGCATGCCAGTTTCCTTCATAGTTTTTGAGCATGTGTGCGCAAATACATTTTTTTAAGTGGAAAAATCCATTTGTATACGACAGGATTCGAACCCGCGACCTACGGATCGGTCAAGGTACCGCCAACACGGCCAACACGGCTCTTGTGACAGTGTACCATCTTGTGCAGTGACTAGTTTCATCATAAAGTTTCGTCATAAAACATTATACCTAATGTATACTCAAAGTATACTTTCGTTAACAGTTTCAGAGATAAGTTTGCAATCTACAGAAACCACGTGCCTCTATAAAATAATATGAGCCAAATTCGCGTCATAAACTAAACTGGGGCACGTATTCTAGATTAAACTAATTATGATCTACGTGTCCACTTTAACATCATTCGTAGAAGCGTTTGATAAACACAGAGGCTCTACTAAACGACGTCTCTATATGACTAATTTGGGAGGTAAATTTCGAGATATGTGCCCAGGATATCTGATTGCATCATCTTGTCACTAAAAGATAATACGACCACGAAGATAGACGACCTCTGTGACGCAGTGGGCGAAGGTCCGCCTGGGACGCAGAAGGTTGCGGGTTCAATTCCCGCCACGGGACAAATGTTTGTATCTGCGAATATTTGTCTCAGGTCTGGGTGTTTTCTATGTATATTATGTATGTATTTACAAGAAAAATGTATATAAGTAGTATATCAGTCATGTAGTTCCCATAATACAAGTTCTGCTTAGTTTGGGGCTAGATGATGCTGTGTGAAAATGTCCAGCATTATTTATTTATTTATTTATTAAATAAGACGCACAGCTCAGTACCATCAATATCTGGTCAGTATCCCTAAATGCACTGAACGTTTCAGTTTCATATTTAGAATGAGAACAGCGATGGAATGGAACTACTATGGAATGGAACGGAACAATACCATCGTCTGTCTTTCCTAAAAAATACAATACGGAGCTCTTCAAGAAAACAGATGATACCCAGGCAAATAAAAGAGTAGAAGTAATTATTAACAAGTGCATTTTACAAATAAGGTATTTTCAATTCTTCAGCTATAAAAAATATATTACATAAAAACTAACACTCATCTCATACTAATTATAATATATATTAAAGTATTGAAAAAAAATGCATATAAGTATATCAGTCATTTAGTTCCCATAACACAAGCTCTGCTTAGTTTGGGGCTAGATGATGCTGTTTCGAAAATGTCCTGTGAGAAAAGTTTTTATTAGGTAAAGTTATCATTCCTTGAGAGCTGTGTGATTTTGTTAAATAAATAAAATAAAATGAATTCCTGTTGAGATGAGCCCGGACAGCAAGAACTCATAATAAAATCGAAATATTTGCATGACATTTTGGGGCGGAAGGGGTCACTTTTTTAATTTTCCAGGCTGACGTCTAAGGGAGAATTTACCACGCCTAGAATTAAAAATGTAAGTTTTCAGGGCAGGCAATGCATTAGCAATGCTTCAGGCGTTACAGATGTCTATAGGCGACGGTAACCGCTTTCCATCAGGTGTGCCGTATGCCTGTTTATTTCGTCATGCCATTGGTATTTTTTTTTACAAATTAGTACCTAGGTTACATCAAAAAGGCATGGTAATTTTTTTATAACTTGTAAAGCTTGATAATAGAGCGAGAAGCCACAATCGTATGCGAGGTAGGTACGAGGAAGTCACAATTCAAATTTAAATAAAAAGTGTCCTATTTCTGAATAAAAATAGTGAATATGAAAACACTCGCCGGGTTCAAAACCGAATCAACAGTTCTCTTTTTTGACAACTCCCCTAACTTATCGTACTATTAAAAAGTAGCCTATGTGTTATTCTGATGTATAAGCTATATTACTGTAAAGTTTCATCAAAATATGTTCAGTAGTTTTTGCGTGAAAGATTAACAAACATCCATCCTCACAAACTTTTGCGTTTATAATACTAGTTTCTGCCCACGGCTTCGCCCGCGTGCTACCCGGATAAAAGTAGCCTATGTGTTATTCTGATGTATAAGCTATATTACTATAAAGTTTTATTAAAATCCGTTCGTGGTTTTTGCGTGAAAGAGTAACAAACATACATCCTCACAAACTTTCGCGTTTATAATATTAGTAGGATGAAAGTTTGAGTGGTTAGATAATTTCATGTTTGTTGCGACTACGTAAAGACCAAAGCGATTTGGATGAATTTGGTACAGGTATAGTTCGTGACAGAATAACACTATTTTCATCCGAGTACCACGCGAGCAATGCCAAAGTCAGAGGCTAGTAATCAATAATCGAAGAAGTATACTTTTGTAGCCAAAAAAACATTATTTTGACCATAACGTACTACTTATTTTGCACTAGATGTTTAGATGAAATATCGAAACTGAATGCTGATGTCCCTATCGAAATTTACATTAAGGGGGGATGAACACCTGACTCTCAGGACAAAAGTACATTTCAAGTTATAATAATAAAAAAAAATCAAAGACTATTAAGATTAGTCAATTGAAATAACTTAGTTCCTATAGAAAATAATGCGATCAGCTTAAAACAAGGATAAGTGGCACAAAATGGGGAAGACTTTTAGCCATAGGTGAAAACAAGCTGATAATGATGATGATGAAAAATAATCGATGTTAGGTACGAATCCACAAAAAAATTAAACTTGAACATTCCTTCATTCGATCATTCACAGATCTAGGTCAAAAGGGATGAGGGATGCGATACCAAACGGAAACTGAGCTATTTTGCCAGTTCACCCTTTCTCCTATTACGTTATCGACATCTTATGATTTATGGAGTTAGAAAGTAGAACTGATGCTATTGATAAATATTTTAACAGATACTCCTGTATCAGATGACGACGTCTGTAGTGCAGTGGGCGAAGGCCCGCCTTAGACGCAGAAGGTTGCGGGTTCGATTCCCGCGACGGGACCAATATTTGTATGATCTGTAAATATTAAAAAAACACGATAGATAAAGGTTTACTGAATTGATTGGTAACTGAACCAGAGCCCTGTTAGCCCGACTCCCAATCCGGAGGTCGTGAGTTCAACCCCGGACGAGTACCAAAGAAAGGTACCAAAAGTTTGAAGGCACGGGAATAACCCCATGTGGCTTCGGTTGGTGTTCCAATAAAGTGGCGATGGGCTTGCAATCTGTCTCGTGAAATTTTAATTACTATTCAAAACGTGTGCATCCTATCCTACTAATAATATTATAAGCGTGAAAGTTTGTGAGGATGGATGTTTGTTACTCTGTCACGCAAAAACTACCAAACGGATTTTGATGAAACTTTACAGTAATATAGCTTATACTTCGAGGATCAAAGCTAGCTAAAACAAGCTGATTTTAACCTTATTTTCCATTTAAAAAAACCAACCACGTGCGTGTCAGCCCACGCGCAGTGTAGGGTTCCGTAGTTGCCTATAAATTTGAACTTACTACCTATCTTTTACACAACTAACAACTTCATCTAAGTTGTATTATAATATCTGTGATCTAAGTAAATTTCAATGATTTTACTTATTAATTTTACGAAATTTTCCTTTTAACATTACCAAGTACATTTTATAAGTTGGTCGGCTATTACTCGTTAAATTGTAAAGCCTACTTAGCTGTGATAGTTTTCTTTTAATCTTCGTTACTAATACCGTGATTTTTTTCACATATCCAAAAACAAGCGTTATTACAAAAACACTTGATTAGCACCCTACAGATTAATATTTCGCAAACGGATTCCTGAATCGAAAAATGGTTTTCACACTCCCGCAATATTTTTGAACGACCTATCCAACGATACCCCATATACCCTTTATTTCGTGTAAGGGAAATACACAATTTTTTCCCCATATTTTTTTTACTACTTTGTCAGTGCGATTAATGTGTATACCTTACCCATGCCAAATTACAGTGTTCGAGTACTAAGATTCTCTGAGCTAAACCGCAGACAGATAGACGGACGGACATGGCGAAACTATAAGGGTTCCTTATTGACTACGGAACCCTTAAAGAATGTATTATTTCTAACATTTAAGTACTCAACCCTCAGTGGATCCGATGTAGTCTTTTGATCTTTATATGAGAGAGGATCGATTGGCATCAACAAAAGTTGATCAAAAAATTGACAATTTTCTTGTTGACTGTACCTTATTAAAAAACTGTGAATGCAGGTCAAAACATCTACAACGGTTAAGGTACTAAGCAGTAAAAAAAATCCAACCTATATATATAAATAAAAAAATTAACTGCAATATAATAGAAACTGCATCTACAATATGCCTTCTTTGCTACAATATGCTATACTCGGATTTCAGCGCAAGCCTCTTCGTTCAAGCTTTAACTGTCAAAGGCATGCGTCGAAACAAATTGACTTTATTGAACTTGTTTCAGCCGTCAATAGGAGCTGCTTACAGAAATCACATTTCGCGAGTCGTATCTAGTTATTGAAACATTCAATATCTATTGGCGTGAGAAATAAAAGCTGAAAATAAATTTCGTACTTCAATACTGAGTGAGTACCTATGTTGCTGGTCAACGTAGTAATTAATACAGTAGCGCAACATTTTGGTATTGGTACCACGTTCGTATTGTATTCTGGACTAAGTATATACAAAGTTTAAATAAGTGGACTAAGTCTGGACTAGAAGATGACAGCCCGAAGATGCTCGAACAGCTTTTCTTAAGAAAAACATTTTTAGCCAAGCGTTGATTGGTGATAGATGATGAATTTACCATGCAAATCTAAATAAAACTACACATATTCATAAATCTGTGTTTGAAAATGTAATACTGTTTGCAAGACACGTTGTCGGGCAGTATATAAAATAGAACTCGTCATTTCAGTCCAATTGAGTTAGGTTAGGGAATTCTTAGAAATGAGCCTGTCACCGCCAATAGTGTGATGCCCGCAAAAATGCCGTTTCCGTGTATCCTCACCCACAGACCTCTGTTACTTGATATTATTGTTAGGGAACGTATTTGGGTATTACGCCTTGACTCGAATTAATTTTCTCATCTTAATACTGGGATACCAAAAATGATGTAGATAGATAGATATATCAAACAGAGCAAATTACAAATGCGAAAGTAAAATGGGCAGTTTTATCGTTAAATGCGATCTTTTCCAGGCAACTTACGTTATCAAGTTTTTTGAGGTAGTTTTACAAGGGATTATTCTACATAAAAATATCGTCATTGATTAATTTTTGTTCTAAGATTATTTAGTTTTATAAAAGTGTTAAACCAATCGAGATTTTTAACTACTATTAATTTTTTTTGTGTATTTCTTCGCCTTCTGTATCCATGGCTAAAGATTTCATAATATTCCAAAAAGATAATTGTAATAAGTATAACACCATGTACACGTCTTTTTACTAGAATACAAAATTGGAACCTCTTTTAGTACAGGAAAAAAATATCTTGTTCTTAGAAGAATCATCCCTTTTGGGAAAACATGCGAACGAATCTGAGCGAAGCCGGGGCGGGTCGCTAGTTTTATTAAGTGTCTATACAGACTTCTGCCGCTTAAATCTTAAATCTTAATCATTTAACTTAAATATGAAAGTAGTCTGTAGGTCCCTATGCCTACAACTTTTTTCTCACAAAGATTTCAAATGAGCTGTGCGTCTGGCTACCATTAGTGTTGTGTCAGGATCGAGTACATACTCGAATGTGTGAAACCGATGGTAGAGGTAACGTTTACAGTTAAAGAGTGAGGAAGAGGGTCGTTTCGTCTGCCACTAACATCCACCCGCAAAGACTTCAGTTTTTCCCGTGATCATGGTATAGCAACTATGCCGAAATATATGTAAACATTCAAACTCACAAATCCAGGTAAATTTATAGTTTTATCAATCACCTATGTTTTAAAAGTCTATCAATTACCAATGAATAGTTAATATTAAATGCAGTAAAACAATAAAACCATTTAACTTGGCAACGAAAGATTTTATGTTTCCTACCCACTGACCGAATTATCTTACATTCAGATAAAATCTTATTCCATCTTGTCGCATCAATCTTCCACGCTTGCATGCCACTTGCGACATTTATTTACAGTAACCGGTCGCTGTGTAACACATTGCAGATCAAGAACTACCTACACGTGCGGTGCCCGTGATGTGGTTAGGTCGTATTAAATATAAAATCTACTATCAAAAGTCGCGTTATAAATTTCGTTTTTTTTTTAAGATTGTCACAATACAAAGCTTTGCAGTACTAATGTTCGTTTGCGCTCCTAAAATCATGTCTGGTGATAGGTAACTAACAAGATTTTTATATTTTCCAATGTGTGCAGAATCAATTGCCGTGGACCGACCATACAAATATGGCATAGAGGGTTATCACTCACTCATAGATTTCGATAGGTTTTAGATAAAGTATGTTGCATGGCCCATGATGTGCCACTGTGACGATCGTGGTCTGTAGGTACTTATTTTACATGAAAAGCAAGATTAACTGTATAAATAGACTCCAGAGCATTTGTAATGTCGTTGTGCCACTGATGAATTCGTTTTCATACACAAATGTGAAAGGAACTTTAATTATTAATGTGGAGTACTGAAAATTTCAGTTCCTTTTCGTATGCAACGCTTGTCTGTCTACCTGTCCGTCTGTCTGTTAGTACATATAATTCTCTTGGATGAATTTGAATGCGGAGTTTCCGTCATAAGAATTATTTATGGAGGAATACAATGAACTTAACCACATTGATTCCAATAGTTGTTTAACAAACTGTTCGAGTGAAAAAAACACGCTCACAACTGCAATCCTCTTGATGGAATATCTCAGATCTAAATCGTTTTGTAAATCTATGAGGTAACCAAATAGGGATAGTCAGAAGCACGTAAAAACATTATATTTGTGACATTCCCATATTTTGTATATTAGCATTTCATGCGTATTAGTTAGTATTCGAATTTTGAGTTCCAGCCAGCTTAGCATGACCATCCAAGATAAAGTTTTATCTACGAAAGCGATGAAAAAAACTATTTCTGTCGCCTATTCTGTCAAACAAAAGAGAGGGACAAAATATTTTTTGCCTTCTCAGCGGTACACAAAGCCATTCTTCATGCTAAGCAGGCTGGACATGGCAGTTTCTCACGATATTTTCCTTCACCGTTTGAAAGCACTAATCAATTAAAAATCATTGGTGAATTGAAAGATAGCTACAACATTTCCAGTGGGTAGTCTAACATTTGGTGTGTCTATCGTTCTTAAATATTTTGATGGAATTATTGTTGGGATTTCATATTGAGTAACTAGGGTTTGGGAATGATGTAATATCCCATCAAAAATGTTTATTCTTACGATCGATGCACGTTAATACAAAATCTACCTGTACGCTACATGGCTAACGGGAAATGACTGGAGGCTAAGCGAGGACTGAAAACCACGGTGTCCATTGTTTACATTTTGCTTACCTAAGCATCGCTCATGCCCCTACAATGTTCTTAAATAAATAAATAAATAATGCTGGACATTTTCACACAGCATCATCTAGCCCCAAACTAAGCAGAGCTTGTATTATGGGAACTACATGACTGATATACTACTTATATACATTTTTTTTTGTAAATACATACATATTATACATGGAGAACACCCAGACCCGAGACAAATATTTGCAGATACAAACATTTGTCCCGTGGCGGGAATTGAACCCGCAACCTTCTGCGTCTCAGAAGGTTAAATATTTTAAAAGCATTTTATTCTTCATTTTATAACCTTTTCATAATTTCAGCTACTAGTCTTGTCTTTTAGAAAAGCTCTATAAAATGGTGTCGGCGCATTATATTACAGAGTTACCGCCGGTAAAGCCGCGTCAGGCTTTCAATAACGCTTTCTCTTTAAAATAGTGCTGCCTTGAGCTAACGTAGCGTAAAATAATAAGTTAGGTAGCATGAACGGAGCCTGTACAAAAATAAACAAATTAATCCCCATAACAAGCATTATTAGATCTACAATCGGAGAATTGATCCGTAAGGATACCATGTATGGGCAGGCAGAGGCGTAATCCAAACATTATTTTTGGCACATGCCCACGTTTTACATAGTAGTTAGCATTCCACGAGGCAGGTTGTAAAACCATCGCCATTTATCGGAGCACTAACCGATGGCAAATGCCAAAGTTTTAATTCTTCTTCAAAGTTAGAGTGGTAGCTGTGACGTCAGCAGCTACATCAGTAGGCGAGGCTGTTAAATAGCGTGAGACATACCTTCTCACTATACCTACTATTTTAATTACGTATTATTATATTGCTCTTAGGCAAGGTATGTTTGTTTAAGTGTAAGTAAATAAATGCCCTTTTATTTTATTTATTATCTATGGCATATCGCACTGAACCCTCTAACCAAACTAAGGCCTTAAACTTTGACATCTTCTATATATTGACGTCTATAGACCAGTTTCTATTGAAAGATTTGCCTAAGTCTTTTTTCATTGGCAAATAAAATGTTCAGACTTGCTTCTAACTACTTGTCATAATAAAATGGATGTGTATTGAGAGTGATCGATGTCATCTCCTGTTTCTGTTGTTACCCTCGACGTAAGGAGCCCGTATATGCGTTTGCAGTAAGAGGTTATTGCTAGCTTTTATGATTCTGTGCTTGTCTGTTACCATTTATATCTGAAACGGCTTATCTGATGATGTATCAGAATATTCATATTGTAAAAACGGGAATTTTCACGTACTGCACTATCGGTGAAGGCACCGACTAAGTTTCGACTCATTCCGAGAGTCTTCATCAGGGTGAGTGGTTGCGACTTTCTCCTTCCGCGTCGCGCCGTGCACTACGCGCTGCCGCACGTTGTGCGCGGTTATAAAGGCGCGCGAGTGGAGGGGGCGATTGTGTTCGTAGCGTTGTAGTAACTACTGGTGGTAGGGGTGCTACATCGTCTACGCTACTGCTCACGTCGATGCAATAACCTATTCCTGGAGGAGCCAGACAGGCTACGCTCACTGTGGCAATGTCAGATTCGACTCCCCCGTTATCATGCAGTCCATACAGACATGACTTCCAGGCGGGGGTAAAGCCCATCCACGGTCTCTGTTAAAGTTTGGTAGACGACCTATCTCGATAGCTTCGCGGATCTTGCGAGGAACGAAAAACTTTTCTCTTGCCAAGACCCGGGCTTTATCAAAACGGATATAGTGCGTCGTACCAGTGACCAGCGAATGCTCTGCTATGGCGGAACTGTTGATATCTAAGTTCTTCACAGCGCGTATGTGTTCGGTGAGCCTTGTAGAAATGTTGCGTTTTGTCTCGCCGATGTAGCATTTACCGCAGTCACAAGGAATCTTGTAGACACCGGGGACACCTAATGGGTCTCTATCCTTGGGAGAACGTAGCAATTGTCTCAATTGTGTCAGGGGTCGGAATATCGTTTTTATGCTGTACTTTCGACGTAAGACGTGCCCGATTTTATCTGTTATTCCCTTAACAAATGGTAAGTATGCTACAGCTCTCTCTACCGATGCCTTGCGTGACCTCATAGACGTGTTTGCGATCCTAAAACTTTGTCTCCAACCATAGCCGTTTCTCTCTAACACCTCTTTCACATGTGACAGTTCAGCATCCACGTATTGTGGGTCACACAACCTAAGAGCTCTATTTATTAGAGTGCGTGGTACAGAGGCGAGGTGTGCTGGATGGTGGTGAGAGTCAGCTCTAAGGTATCTGTCTGTATGTGTTGGTTTGCGGTATATCGAATGTGAGAAGCGTCCTGAAGTTTCTCGCTTGACCAACACATCTAGAAAAGGCAGAGTTTTGTTTTGTTCACGCTCCACAGTGAAACTGATTTTAGGGTGTCTGGTGTTCAAATGTGTAAGTAACGGTGTGATGTTATCTTTATGTATTATGGCAAACACGTCGTCTACATACCGCCACCAGTGTCTTGGCTTAAAAGGTACATTTTCCAGCGTTGTGGACTCAAACCACTCCATAAAAATGTTTGCGACTACCGGAGCTATAGGAGACCCCATCGCTACACCCTCCATTTGCAGAAAATAATCACCCCGCCACATAAAATAGCCACTAGACAAAAGAAACTCAATCACCTTCATGTACTCGATAGGTATTGAAGTAGGTAGCAATAATTCCTGAATTATAGTTATGGTGTCCGCTATCGGTACATTGGTGAACAGAGAAGTTACGTCGAAACTCACCATACATTCATCTTCCTGTATTACTATTCCATCCAACAGTTGTGTGAAGTGGGTGGAGTCTTTCACGTAGCTATCCGTTTTTCCTGTGAATGGAAGCAGTACATTCGCCATAAAGCGCGCTGTTTTGTACGTTGGTGAGTCTATCTGGCTTACTATGGGGCAAAGAGGCCAATTGGGTTTATGAATTTTAGGAAGGCCATAGATCTTTGGAGAAGTGGGATTCATGGGTCGTAATCGCTCATACAAGTCGTCAGAAGTTGCTTGAAGTAACTCCTTCAACTTTTTAGTTACTCTAGCTGTGGGATTGTAGGTGGCTCGTTTATAAGTTGTGGCGTCGTCCAGTAATTCCAGCATTTTTTGCTCATAAGCCGTTGTATCCACAATAACAGTTGCATTCCCTTTATCTGCTGGGAGCACCAGTACGTCCTGATTATCCCGCAAACTCTTCAGGGCTTTCCATTCGGGCTTTGTGATATTGGGTTTAGGTAACTTGGCTTTCCGCACCATAGACGCAACATCTTGTCGTAAGCACTCAGCGTCGTGCGCAGGAATTTTGTTACGTGAAAATTCCCGTTTTTACAATATGAATAGTCAAGTTCACGATAGTTTTTGGAATAAAAATGTATCAGAATGACCAGCATTTGCTAAATTTTTTTACCAGCTTTTGCTCACGGCTTCGCCCGCGTGGAACCCGGATAAAAAGTAGCCTATGTATTATTCTGATGTATACAAATTATATTACTGTAAAGTTTCATCAAAATTCGTGCAGTAGTTTTTGCATGAAAGAGTAACAAACATCCATTCTCTCATTTTGTGTTTGATATGTACCTATGATAATAAAGGTAGGTATTACTCTTGAATCTGTTGCAAGTTTGCACTTCGAAACCCAAATAACCATTATACAGTACTTTCGTTAGCTTTTAACCATCACAGCATACGTACTATCAAAGATTCAGGATAACGTTGCACTTTAAAAATCCACTTTAGAACACACTTCACTCGTATTTTAAAAGTAATTGAAACTAAAGCTAGACGGTAAAAGAAGCCCAGTGCTTTTAGAGGTTCATCACTGATGGTAAGTTTATTTTCCAAGAGAGTAAAAACGTTTTTATGAGAGTTTTCTTATGGAAGATAATAAAATTATAATTTTGGCACCTGCTATATTATAAAACCAAAACCTCCCAGCGTTGAATTTTTCCGCTGCACTTTAAAGAGCCTGTTTATTCATTTGCCATAAAATCAACTACAAAGCAACAAGCTTTGTTTGCTTTTGTCTCTTACCATTTATCGCGGAAACGGCGATTGTATTGGAAGGTGGATATTTGCATTTGCTTTGTATGTCTTCAAGGATGGTTCTTAAATATTTTTATCGCCACAAGACACTGGATGCAATCAGTGATAAAAACTGAATTGAGCGTTTGTTTGTTCTGATAACGTTTGGAGGCATTTTTATTTTAAGTATACCTCTAGTATAAAAATTCTACAAAATGATTTTTCATTTTAAAATATTTCATTATTATATCTACTACCGGTGAAGGCACTGACTAAATTTCGACTCATTCCGAGAGTCTTTATTAAGCGCGACGCTCCATCGCGTCTTGCACTGCGTTAGTTTTGGTATAAAAAACTGTTTTTATTGCAGCTGCATCCGAGAAGACTACCTCAAGGTGTACTGGGAAGTCCAGGGCCCTGGGCCCCCTGGCGCCATCAACGAGCGCTCCGCCTGGGCGCGGGTGTTGTGCGGAGGCCGGACCGAAGCACCCCCAGCACTCTACTCGCCAGGGTCTTCGCTAGTGCTAGAGTTCCACACCGGGGCGCGGCAGAATAATTCCACAGGATTCGCGGGAACCTACAGCTTTATTGACAAACGTAAGTTAAATAAATAAAGATATATATTTATTGGCTTATTAGAGGAACCAACAGCTAACAATATGTGACTAAAGTAAACGTCTAATAAACTATAAATCCCAAGGCTAGGGGTTTCTAAGTTTGAGCGTAGATTAGACAAATCATAAAGCATAAGGCTGTCTCTATCGTATCGAAAGAAATGACGGATTTTAGGTTTATATTACGTCCGACTGTTCGTCATAACAAGAACAATTTTTCTAGCAAGGCAGCAGTGAGTCTGACTGTTCGTAATAACAAGAACATTTTTTTTGGCAAGGCTAGGTCCAGTAGTGAACTTCTACAAGCGATTAATGATAAATGTTTATTTCTTAGGTATTTACATCAAATGGTTATTTCACGGTTCATTTTATATAATATGATTTAGTTGTGCAGTCACTTTAAATTGAAGTCCAAGGACTTCAATTTAAAGTGACTGCACAGCAGCATTGCTTTGCCCTCATATAGTGCCCTAAGTTTGTCCCTGCAGTTGTTATGAAGTCATAATTCACTTGAGCCGAGAAGCTTGTTCGTGGTTTCAAGATCTCGTAGGAGACAATTTATCGATACACCTACTTACCTAAAACATCCCGTCTGCACTATATTTATGTTAAACTAAAGCGTATTTACTGTAATTTTTAACAGATAAATAACTTTTAAAAGTAAGTCACTTTTAATAATGAGAACAGCGAAGGAATGGAACAAACTACCTTCTTATATCTTTCCTGAAAAATAAATTCTAGGTCTCTTCGAGGTAAGAGTGAATAGGTGTATTCAAATTCTAGACTTTTACGCTCCATTGTCGGCCATATCATCACTTACTATCAGGTGAGGTTATAGACAAATTAAGATATATTCATGATAAAAAACTATGTCCCCTGGATTAACTGAAGTATGGTCATTTTTCGACAAATTTGTTCTGCTCACGTGCATGGAGTAGGTATAACCTCATTAAATGACGTCTATATGTACGTCTTTGTATGTGCATACGTAAACCAGTTGGCTTGTCTATGTGCATATTGTGCATATTTGAATATGTTGACTTCCTCTATCGATTCCCACACTGCGATAAATGTTTGCATGATCTGTAAATATTTTGTTCCCAGTTTATATATATTCGGTTATACCTATACGGGTCTGGATTTAAAAACAGTTAGGTCTCCCAAGGCATAAATAAATATTGTGAAAAACAAAAATTTGCTAGTCTGGCAGGGATCACTGTTAGCGATAGTGTTGCTCATTGACCTTCCGCGATGTATTTTGTTTTGTTTGATCAATCAATATTATATTTTATTCTGTTTGATTTTGTAAGTGTTTGTATCTTTAGACCCACTTTAAAAAGTTACCTATACTGAACATTTATGTACTTACGTAGAGTTGTAGAGTCATCATAAACAGCCTGTAAGTACACTGCTAGACATAGGCCTAAACCAAAGGGTGCCACGACGAATGATCTTGGGCTACCTCCATCCACTGACCTCCCGCAACGGCGCCGTCCGTTTCGTGCAGTTGTAGAATACCTATACATTTTACAAACATACCTCGATACGATTCCTTCGAATAGATATTTGCAATCGTGTAGGTACTATTCATGTTTTTTCGGTAGAATAGCATGTATTAATTTACTAGTAAGTTTAGGATATTTTTGTAGATAGACGGTAAATTTATTAACACTTTTTCTGAATAAATGTTTATTTCAATTATTTTGTTCGTTAAAAATGTATATAAAGGTATAAAGTTCTGTAAACAAATACTACTTGCGAATCGGTCCAAATTGACCAAACAAACTGTGGTTACTCAATAAACACAAATAAACACGCTAAATTCAGCAGTTTGGCGAAGTGGGAACGGATCGTAAGCGAATTCTGTGAAATGCGCCGACAAAATTATGCATTTCGGCAATCACAGCCGAGCTGATTTTGCAAATGTAGATACCATCATTGGAGCCTTTATTTGAAAAAGTTCAAACAAAAACATTTGGTCGAAGCGACAAATTATGATAAGCTGGCCCTTATCCGGGTCAATGGAGTAGCATTGCCATTCAGCGTGGTACATCTCCACAGCTAGTATTTTAAGAACGCTTTCATCTGAAAGTGACACATATTTTTTCGATTGTTTATTGTGAAGCAAATAGGGAGCCATAATATGGTAAGCACGTGTAGTTTCCGTTGTCATGATATTTCACTTCACTTCTTAATTATGATTTTAAAACACCAGAAGCATTGAATGATAAAGTTGGATGGTCTTATGTGCATACCTCTATACTTTAAATCGGATTAATGCTACCGATGCTACCGACAGATGGCGTTGCTATCAAATGATAAATTGAAAGAATCTGAATCGCGCAAGTGAAGTTATCACGGGATTTGACTATAAATACCTCCATGCTAATGAACATTTAAGCTGAGATAGAAATCTTATCAAATGTAATCTCAATTGATGACGCTGATAATTTGGAAGAGACGATAAGCGGACTGCGACGCAAGAGTTGCTTGTTTGGTTCCTGTCGCGGGACAATATTTACATTTTCTGAATATATTTGTCACTGATCTGGGTGTATCACGGTACTCATAGTTCCTGATACACACGATACAGTAAATCATAGTAAGGGCTGAGGTAGAGTTCTGTCAATAAAAAAATAACAGAGACAAAGGTAAACATATGTACTTCACTGGACAGAATCACAAAAACAACCGCCCGCATAAAAACATACACAGTTTAGGTATGACATCCGTATTTACTATCGAAACGCCAATGATTAGTTACCCGATGTACTATTGAGCTTGACCCATAATTATACTTACAACGGGTAATAAAAGCTTGATTTTTATAACCTGTAGTAACATTGTCGAACAGTGACAGAAATCGTATGTAATGTCAAAATCGACAGAAATGACAATAGGTATAGTGTCAAAGGTAACATTTAGTGTAAATTTGAACGAATAAATTGTCAAGTCTATAAATTTTATAAACACTGGCAAATATCTACAAAAACATGTTGCAAACTCTGTTTCTGTCAATGTATCGAACCGTGTTGTCACACTAGTTGGAGCGAAACTTGACATTTCAGCCAAAGTAAACAAATTTAGCAATGCACTTATTAATATTATCGATAAACGTATCAAAATATATGTGATATTTTGGCATGTTTATCGACCTTGCTGGGAAACACAAAAACTATTTATAACTAGTCCCAAATTTTGAAATCTGTAACTTATTATTTTTCCTGGTGTGCAAACGTACATCCCAACAAAACAAGTTGTGAGATATGTTTCGACAACAAATTTTGAGACATTTACCTACCATACACAATTACTTGCGATCGCATAAAAAGATAGAGGAATGACGTTATCGTAAGAAGAACTTACTACATCTATTAGTTCTATTAGTTGTTATGTATTTCACATTTTCCTAGTGATACGAGAACAATATAACGTTTTTTTATTTATTTCAAGATCTCTTGAAGTTAAAGAAAAAATCTTCAACAAACTTTGACATCCATTCAATGGATCCCTGCGGACTCATCGTTCACACCCTGTGAGACACAGTGGGTCAAACGAACGAAACATTCGATCATTGTCAGTATTCTTCGCGAAATTGCAAACGTATAACAAGGACACAGGTGGTGAATGTCCTGTGCAAACATTTTGTTTAACTTGGCTTGAAGTTGGCGAAACTACTTAAACTTGCCAAACAGACAGAGCAGTCACAAGTTTCATTATCAAATAAATTACTTAGTGCAATGATTTTTACTTTCGCCAGGTTACTTGATTAATTTTTTGTTGGAGGTAAGACAGTAACCTTTGGCAATAAGGTAGAGCTGAAAACAGCTACTTAACTCATCGTCAGCATCCACATGCTGATTGAATTTGAATTTGTTTTTTATTTTGATGAAGTGGCACTCTTAATCTTTGACTTCCACAAGTCAAAGACTAATGCCTCCCCTAAAGAAAACCATGACAACCTTAAGGCACCTCTCACCACAGACTTCCCACAAACCTCAAGATATCATCAGTGCGTTAGGTGGGGACTTTCCCAGATTGCGTGATCAGGTTTGTCGTAGTTGAAATTCTAAAACTTTTCTTCTCAGCGGTTGTCGGTTCTGCGAGCTGAATGGCCTGCATATTGTTACTTCAACTTGCTTATTTCTTGAGGAGTTTCTTGTTTCAACCATAGCTTTATCTATTCTATTATCGCTTTTAAGCGATAAGACCGCCCATTTTACCTTTAACCTTAATGTGTTATTATTTATTTTGATTTTATTATAAGGTGTACAGTAAATTATCTTCTCATTAATTTATTTAATGCCCGCTGCGTGACCTTGAGCTTATGTATGAGATACCAATCCTTTGTTTATATCAAAATAAGTGTTAATTGTTACTTTTTTATCAAACCATCCAGTTATGATCTATGCCATCTGCACTTGATATGAAATGAAATGAAATTGTTTATTGAAAATTCAACAAACATAAGTATAAATATAGGTTGTAGATCTTATATGTAGGTTTGATATATTTAACACTGTATAACCCTATATAAACAGCATTTTCTAATAAACGTAGCAACTGTTTTCGAAGAAAATAAAAAGTAAATGAAAAAAAATGTTTAATATTCATTGTCATACAACATTATCTATGAGTCTTCATAAAATTCTATCACATTTTTGAAAAAAATACTCGAGTACGTACAACTAATAAAATTGTAGTTTTTCCATTAAGCTTTTGGAGCTTCAGGTTCAGACGGCTTCATGCTTTCGAACTGAAATAAAAACAATAAAATATAGGTAGGTACAGCTTTGACAGCAGGTCCAGTGAAAATAATGTTCATGACGTAACTTTAACTGGATACGAGAATTTTACCATGATATTTAAGTAGTTTTAATTCGCATTTCTAGTAAAAATTTAAAAGATGGAAAAATCTCAATTAATTTGTTTAAAAACGTGTTTCATAATAACCTACCTAAGCGTGCAATGTTAAAAAGTTGAACTGTGCTAAATTGTGTGCATTGAGAGAGGTCCATGAAATTATATAATTGTGTGTCTGAAATTTTTGAGACTTTTTGGGTTTACCAACAGATGGGCCGTATAGGCATATTTCCATAAATTAAAAAAAAAAACAAAGACATGAACATGGCCATGCTGCTTATGTGTCACAGCCCTGACAAAAGTTCTCAAATAGAAACGAACCCGATGTACCAATGTCATCTTAAGAGTTACAGGGAATCTGGATGGAGGTGACTCAACATCATTTCTGATGGCATTTTTTTAGGGATGCCTGTGTATATGTCTAGTGGACTTTTCTAGAGCCTGTTTATATACAAACACCGGACAGTCACAGATATAGACCTGATCCCACACTAGGGTTCCCTGTGTAGTAGGTACGAGTACCGTGGTACCACAACACCTAGGTTCGGAACAAATCTGCAGAATATGCAATCATTTGTTCCGCATCGGGAAAGGAGCCTGCACCTCTTACATCGCAGCCGGCTACTCACCCGCCACGCCAAGAGATCATCAATGACGATCGTGTCCATCAATGGGCACACTTAGATAATGACGAATAAAACTAAGTTGCTTTAAGTTACTTACAACTTTACTTATTGTTTCTTTGGCTGCGTTCATATGTTTCTGTAATGCTTCTGGTTTTAATGCATCTGACAATGTATTACCAATTTTTGTTGCCAATTCGTTGAATTGTTTTCCGACTTCGTCCAAACTCGTCGGCTTTCCGGTTTCAGGTGCGTCACGTTTCACAAAAGCATGCACCTGTAATGAGGAAAAAACAATCACTAACCCTCTTTCAACATCCCGATTCGTAAAACATGATCTTTCCAAGTAGGTACCCTAAATACTTTTACGCAGAACTAAAACACCAGCCAAGTACGAGCCAGAATCACGCACTAAACTCACGGATATTGTTTTTATTTTACATCAAACAGACATATATAGTTCTGATTCCTAGGATACCCTGTGCCATGGGTATCAAGAACTACGTGGTACCACAACTCCCACACTCCTTACAATTATTTGCAGAACATGAAAATATTTTTCCAAAGCACGCAGCGCCGGTAACGTGCCACCGAGGTCATCAATATTGTTATGTATATAAAACATTTCATGTAACATTTATTTTTGATCAACTTTTTTTGGAGTTGATCAAAATGTAATCAGTTCAGTATTAAGTCAAGAATCACGGTTAGATAGATCCAATAAAATATCCGGAACTAGTCTAAGTTAAATAGGGTAAGTAATAACTTCTAAAAAATATCTATAATCCATATAGGAATACCATTTAATTTCTATTTTGTAAAAAGCAACAAAGATTTCAGTTATGGGACATTCCCAAAAGATTTTCCTTTGGGTATTGTGTATTGTTGTCACTTGGATAAAAAAACTAAGTGTTATAAATTCCTGGTAATTTTGCCGTTCAACAAGCAATTTTTGTATGATCTGTACAAGATTGTTCTGCATAACAAAGGGAATCCTATCAGATGGAAAATTCTCGTAGGTATTTCAAAATCTACAAATTGTAGTTTTTATCATAAATTTGTAAATCTATATTCTATTGGTAAATCTTTGTCAAAATTTTCTTGAAAAACGTCAAAATTGATATTGCAAGCTGACATCACATATATTTAATACTAGTATGAAGCTGACCAAAAGTTGACCGACATAATTATATACATACTTATAAGTTCCAACTTTTACAATCAAGTGTAAAAATTAGAACTTATAACTATCTAAATGACTATGAGTAATTTATTGTTTACCATACAAACAATCATTACCTAATATAGCATGCGTATTTACTGGAATCCAAACAGAGCAAAGTTAATCAAAATGCTTTCAAGCATAAATAATTATAATCAAATGATATAAAACAACAGGCTGGCGGAAACAAAACTCATATTTCTTGCGTTTGACAAAAGATTTACATGAGTAAATCTTATAAGCAAGTAATGTGACTGAACCGGTGACTGTAGGTAGCCGCCGCTGAAGGCAACTGAACAGGAAGTAACTAAGTAATCTACTTCTGTAAATATAAAAAGATCGCATTCAAAGATAGCGCCACTCGTCCCAATGATTTGCATTCCATCCGATGCATGAACGGATGATATATAAGAAGTTGCGAGGAGGTCCATATCTAGCAGTAGCGGTCGCAGAAGTGGGGAGCAGGGGGGGCCAAATACCCCCCCCCCCACCCTTCAAAAAACCACATAGGTACATTTTTTTTAACAACACTCTTTTCCACCTTCACAGGACCCACTTTGCATCCCACTATTCGTCTCCACTAAATTTAGGCAGTGACTACCGTCGTCTTAGTGAAAGGTTTTTATGAAAAAGTGACCGGCACGTCATAGACGAAGATACTTTATTGCTCAGAAAATTATGATTACAGTCCATAGCATAGTTTTTACCTAAGCTTTTCTGCAGAACAAAATTAAAATTAAAAAAAAACTTACGCTGACGAGGCAGACTGCCAACAAAAGGATAATAAGCTTGTTCATTTTGTATTTAGTAAAACGTCCTTGCTGGTCGAGTGGAGAGCACGTACTGTCACAACTACAGCTCGTTTTATCGTATAACTGTTGGTTCAGCTTATCGGATGACCCCTGTTCCCGGTAGCTAATTAATTAATTAGTTTGCAATAGCTCTCTCTCTCTCATGTTTAAGTAGCGTCGTGGACATAGCGCAGATAAAGAAAAAATCATAAGTGACGTATTTATTTATTTACTTTAATTTATATGTAATTTAAACAATTACGTCAATATCATTAATAATAACTTAATCAACAAGAGTCAAAATAATTCATTATTATCCATCAGTTAGTGTTCCAATAAGTTTGTGGCAATGGTCTTGCAACCTGACACGTGGAATATTTGCTACTTGCTAAACATGAGTTAAACCTACCTTTCACCTTCTACTTTATATTCTCCAACATTTATACACTGTATCTGAGGAATATCCATTAAGTTTTTTTTAAGAACATTTCCTCAGTTCCAGACTAGTCTAGGTCTAGGCCTATAATTAACGAGAGCATGAAAATGATTTTATTAGTCAAGTACGTTGACTTACTGATTATAACAAAGTTTTATTCTTCTGTATCATTTCCTCTATACTGCAAGATAAGGCAAAGCATTCTGCAGGTTGTTCAATCATTCCCTCTCTATAAACTCAGTATAAAAGATGAACTGCATGATAAAAATAAGTGGAAACTCCAAGCCTTATATAACGATGGCCGAGTAAAGGCAGGCATCTAACACTGCACTACTTACTTCACAAAATATGTCAATATTTTGTGAAACTTTATAAGTCCATTTGGTTAACCTAGTATAACCTTTGCTTAGTATGTCATTTATTTATTGAAACGATCACTAGCATAATGTCCATCAAAACTAAATTATGTTATACAAAAACCAATTTGAATTTGAATACGATTTTTTGTCATTTCAATTTGTGTATCGTTTGCAATAGATCAGTCATCTGTTGAGTTAAGAACATGTGACGAATATTTAGAACAAGGCTGTTAAAAGAGCTCGCAGAGGCTTTATTTAAATCAAATCAAATAATTTATTTGCAAGAACACATATTTTATAATTAAGATCTTAAACATGCACATGAGTGAAGTGTCTGATATTTGGAATTGGTAGTATATTCACTAGAGACCTGAAAAGATGCTTGGGTATGTGTTTTGTTTTTGGTTTGTTAAAAGCAAAATGGAAACGTTCTATTAAAGAGTTTTAACTATGAATTTTATCGCTGACCACTTAATTTGCTAAAGGTATGGAATGTAAGGAATGTTAAGCTGAGGAATGTTAAGCCTCCAAGTGTCCGTTGCATGTGCTTTAGTGTAGAGCAGCCTTTGGATTCTTCGTTTGTTTTGTTGTATGAGATAATTGAACTAACAGTTTACCCTGTTGTTGACAACTTTATTATAGTTAACTTTATGTATGGAAACTGAGCGATGGAAAATAGATGTATTGACTTTATTGCCTACTTGATGTAACTCACTTTTACCCAAAGTTGACTTTACATAACTTTTTAATGAGTCAATTTTTCATTTAAAGTGGGTCGGTTCATCGTGTTTCTCAGTTTTTTCTGAGAGTACCTACTACTTTTCTCTCGTTTTCATCATCGGCTTTATCATAATATTTAGCCAGTATCAAACCACTGCTGGCCATTGATTTGATAATGAAAATTCAAATATTTATCTATTTTCTTTGTTCTGAGTAGTCTGCATCCAGGATTACGAGTTTTTATACACCTTTGTTACAAACAAAGACAAGGGTGTACACATCTGCCCAGCGCTCTACCAATCACCTTTATACTCGTATCTAGCTAAAAGTATTTAGCTTTTTAGTTTTTATTTTTTTTGTTTTTTACTAGGTACTATCTATAATATTTTATATATTATGTTATAGTATACATTATAGTATTTTGAGGCTAATGCAAATTAAAACATAGGAACATTTTTTAATTATTTAATTTTATTAAAATGTAGTTCACAATTATCATAAAACAGTTTAGAAGTCCAAGTCAGCGTCAGGTTTTTTACTGGTTGCTGTTAAATCATCGAACTGAAAAAAAATAAAATTTTAGTGTAACAAAAAAAGAATCTGGGTGTCTAGACAAATACCACTTTCTGTTTGCGTTAACGCCTGCGGAAAGAATGAATTGTATGGAAATTACATATATTAACTGTGGAAATGTCACGTGACTGCTGCCAAGTTTTACCTTGACAAATTTGCGTTAGCGTCAAAGGAAGAAAACTAAAAACTTAGTTAGAAAACTAAGCGTGTGGTATTTGGTAGACCCCCAGTTATGCAAGGGGATAAAATCTAGAGTCAGAAACAAACAGGCTGTTTACACGTATTGACGATAATTATTTCACAAACTGTGTCCTATTCTTCCCGCCAAACACATTCCCTAATTACCTCCACATCCCATTAAGATGCAGAATAATTACACCGGAATTGCGGGCAGCTGACGAATGCCTTATGCCTAGTTGTAGGTATGAAGCCGAATCATGTGATATGCGGTAATATACCTATAAGTACGTAGTGGTAGGTCGCCAATAGCATTAGCAAGTCGATATCGTATCCATAAATTACATTAATTTTCCCTAGAAACAGGATATTTACAATGATTTGTGAGTCTTTGTCCGATAGTGTGGTGGGTAGACAACATCATTTATTTTGTGCGAATTCAGAAATAATTCCTGATATTCTACTAAATATTTACATAAACTCAATAACACTCAACGGAGTAAATTATGAGTGACATCGTACTTACTATGTAGCTAAAACTTTTGAGATCTGTTTATTATCGTACCTATCACATCTACCATGAACAAAATGTGGTTTAATTTATTTTTATAAATTATTTTGTACTCAATTCTGGATACGTGTAGTACCAACCCAAGAAATATGAAGTTTATAGAGAGAGGCCTACACTAAGAGGATGTCATGGGCTGTTGATGAAAAAAATTCGGCACAGAAGCAACGCTATTACAACGGATTAAACTGAAGTTCCTGGCTTTAAACTAAGTTTAATCATACTTTGCATTATTTCTCTCTCTCTTTCTTCCAGGCCAATATGGTGGTGGGGTTAGTCTATCCTTAACATCTTAGTTGGAAACACTACATGCCCTGCCATCTTGCCCTAACGCAACACATTGTCCATACTCATATATTTCATATATTTCATACACTTAATAATTTGATCTGTCATACCGCTTTCGAAAATCTGTTCAGCTGGTCCCCAACAACATTGAGAATGGGCTGCAGGTGTTTTTCATTGACATCTCCGACTGCGGTTGCTAAGCTCTGGTCCAAACAGTGCCTAAGGTTGTCCAGATTCCTTTGCAGCGAAACTACTACATTGTTTGGAGTAGTGCTGGGGACATCTCGTCTGACAAAGGCATGAACCTGTAAGAAAAATAATGATAGATACGAGTACCTATACTAGGTATGCTACGCCCGCCCTTAGCTACCGTGTCTCATCGCTCGTTCACTAGCACCCATCTCTCATACGTGACATTGGATTCCATTATTTCTTATTCTCAATTATTTCTTATACTTTAGTATAAAAATATAAGAAATTTCAAAAATAAGTCGGTGCCTTCACCGTTAATATGGTAGTACGGTACGTGAAAATTCTCGTTTTTAAGATATGTACGACCATTCATTCTTAATTAATTCTAGAGACGGCGGCTCGACATAATTTCATTTCCAATATCTTTAAAAATCCATTTTTGTCTGTCCTTTGGGTCGGGGCTTCCATACAGATTGGCTCGCTGCCTTCTAATATTTGGCTTATGTTTTGTTGGTATATTCTTCATTTCTATATTTTATTTGGATTCGATTTTCTTAAGATCCTGCACATAGTTCTTTGCCTCAATGGTAATACATAAAAAACTGACAAGTGCGAGTCTGACTCACGCACCTAGGCTTCCGTACAAGCTTGTATGTTCACCAAACATTGCTCAAACGAAAAGATATGTCTGATTGTAAGACAAATATAACTTTGTAGTTGCCAAAATGTTCGCCCATACATATATTATATCACTGTCAATTCTCCAACTACTAATGTAAGTTTGTAAACGCAAAAAAATACCCGCTATTTGCCGACAAGTAAAAAAATTGCGATGTGCAATTATTCGTTAATATTCACGGTTTTTGTGTCAAAATTACTTCCGTTTTTTTGTACATCATTTCATGGACAACATTCATTGTATAAGGCCAAGTAGCGTGAATATGAAATATCATCCAAAGTCATAGTCAAATCGTTCTTTATTAATGAAACCACGAGGATCGATTAAAAGTCATCTACTTATGAATTAAGTTATTTTAAAGTTTTATAGATATGAGTGAATAAACGTCAAAGTTGAAGAGTACCTAAAGGTTAGCGCGGTATGGGCATCTCATGAGAAGGGTAAATAGTCATTTTACTTAAAAATATAGTTATGAAAAAAATATTTTTTTGAAAAAACTCTTATTTTTAAAGTGTTATATGTGAATGTGGATTGAATTAAAATTATCGTGGTTTGGTATCATTTTAGAATATAATTACGACTATACCACGTACTTTACTATTCTCCTGCTGACGTTTCGTTGACCGTCCACTGTGCCACAGAGGTCAACTCAACCAAATGATGATGCTCAAATAAATAACTAGCTACTGTCCACGGCTCCGCGTAGTACCCGGGTAAAAAAAACTGTTGAAAAGGCTCTTACCGTTATAGGCAGCGTTCTTAAGAAAAGCATTCGCTCGACCGTTTTTTCGTCAACTTACGTTGTTCAAAATTCGTCTCCACGAAAAAATATTTTATTTTAGTCAAATAATATATATCCTATGCCCACCCTGAAGGTCAATCTTAAATAATGGTGATTAAATCAGAAGTGAAATTATGGAGATTGCCTCTTTCATACAAAGTTACAAACTTTACCTCGTTTTAATGGTTCTTTATTAGAGTAGAAAAACAACGTATGATACAAATATGGTACTCACGCTTCCAGTAACAAATAAAACACAAAAAAACGTACAAAATCGGAACAACATGATCGATTTTGATCAGACGACGGCGTTCAACTGGTCATAGACCAATGTATGGCTCGCTTATAGAGGCATTTATTGACGTAGGCACTAGAATGCAAGTAAACTACCTCTATGTTTACCCGTTGTATTAGCGACTACAATGAGATGTTTCACTAAACATTTGATATCCGGGCTAAACTGAGATTGTTTTTATAACCACTGCCCGGTTTTGTTGGATAATATGGTCCATGTGTTATTCTAGGTCATGGACAATATCTGCTCCAAGTTTTATCCAAAGCGGTTTAGCCCTTATAAAGATTATTAGCAATATCCAACTATCCAAACGTTCGTATTTACAATATCATTAGTAGGATGGTGTGGTTTTACAACTACGTTAGAAATTGAACACACGGTCTTTGGAAGGGCTTTCATGCTCTGTGGTTACATACATGGCTTGTTTTAACAGCCAAGGATAACCAACACCTTTTTGTGCCCTCCAATGTCCATAAGGCCTTCCTCGTATCCCTCAGGAGGAACGGATCTGTTAAAAATGCATCAAACTACGCTAGCCTATTATGAGCATTACTTTCTACTAATACGCACATGGTTAGTAAATGGATCCAGTAGCTAGAGCAAGAGATCACCGTGGGTTCGGAATAAAACCTTACAGTACCGATAGACTTGCTATTTGATTTGTTCGTAAGGAAATCGAAAAAGACTAGTTTTATGTTGAAAATCGGTATATATTTTAGATTTCATAAAAAAAAAATATTATGACGAACATAGTATTTTTTCAAAATATAAAATAAAAAAATCCGAATAAGAAAATCCGTTTATGTCAAAACACGTAAGTAACGAATCGCGTTTGTAACCTACAGCCTAAGTCTCTCGGGATTATGATATGGGCTGTATTAGTGAGTGATCTCTTCCAGAAAAATAAATTGTTTCGCAGTTCTCACTATCAAAAGTAACGAATTGCTGTTATGACGAACTATACATGCATCCAAATGCTTTCGTGTCGTAACATGTAAGTGATGAATTGCGGTTATAACGCACATCGTAATTCCCTCTGGAAATCGACATCATGATTCATGCATCAACTTGCATAGTAGAAAGTCTGCTTTAGCTGCACCAGTACGCAGCTGAGCTCGTGTACACCTTGCATAATACATCCAATTGAACTTCACTCCTTGAACACGTAACGTAATTGATTGATCGCATACTAAATCTTGCTCACATAAAATTCACGTTCCAATATATTTGTCGGATATAAACGGTCTTGAAGTGTAACAGGAATTGATGTTTTCTTTAGGTGTTCAATTTGCTATTGGTTTTATTTTTGGTCAGTCTGCGCTAGTTTATTGATAGTATAGTAGACAAAAGTTGCTGGTTTGATTCCCGTTGCGGAACAAATGTTTGCATGTTCTGCAGATATTTGTTCCGGGTCTGGGCACGGTACTCGTAGTTCCTAATGCCCATAATATAAGGAATCCTAGCATGTGTTCCGGACTATGCATGAGACTGTTGGGGTGTGTTCTTATTTATATATATATGTTTTATTAGCCTATATTCATCTGCTGCTGGGTAATAGGCCTCCTTTCTTCCAACGATTAGTGTAGTTTTCCGTAATGTGAACATGGACTTTTCTGATTCAGAAGATGAAATGAGGGTAGTTGTGGCTACTGCCTCTATTTCTCGACGATAGCTTCAAAATAATACACTCCAGTCATCCCGTGACCACGGCTTCTGCAATACAGTCGAAACGTCGGGAAAATAATAGAAAAGGTATACGCGATAAAGAGCCGTAAACCGTATAATTATGTTATCTTATCGCGAAAGTTTGAAAAATACTGTTCTTTTACCGACAGTTTTGTACAAACGCAAGCATTGCTGAACTTCCATAGGATTTTGGTAATTCTCATTTAATACTTAAAATTACATTTTAAAGTATTACGTTTCTCATAATTGAAAAAAAGTTCTATTAAACTAGTGTTACAGTCTTGGTCTCGTCAATGTCGAAATCTTTAGACTTCTCAAAAACAAAAAAAAATCTCAGAAATAAGTTCAGATTAAAACTTGACCAAGCAAAGTTGATTAGAGCTAGTGGTAAAATCTGATATCGGAGTTTTAAGGCGTCCGCCTGTTATTGCTGAGACCAACCTTCTGAAGAATGAAAACTCACTGAAGGCCTAATTCCTAAAAAAATTATGAATATTATTATAAAATAATCTATATACTTACCGAGATTAGATCGAGATTATATTATAATAATATTTATTTATTTTTCAGGAAAAAATTAAAACCGACTTCAAATAAGGAACGGGAAGTTCATAAAAACACCAATCTGAAAGTTCACCATAAAATTTCATATTTTTTATTACTTTTATATGGGACCACTCTACCCATTAAAAACATTATCATTAAAATCGGCTCACAATTTTTTTTAAAGTCGGTTGAAAATAAGTAAAGATAAGTAAGGTCTTCAGTGAGTTTTCATTCTTCAGGAGGTCAGCCTTAGCAATAACAGTCGGACCCCTTAAAACTCCGACATCAGAATTGACCACTAGCTCAAACGAAATCAAGATAAGAATACTCCTAGAAAACTATTGTCAAATTTTCGTCAGTGTGGTCATTCTCCCCATACAAATGCTACTTAGGTACCTGCCTACTATTTGTTTGTCCTGATACACATCCAATGTTCCAGGAGCAAAACCTACCAACCTACCTAATTGAGTTTATTAGGATTTCAACTTTATACTTAGCTATCTATCTAGAGATTCAATGCCTTATACCCTAGGAATAGACTAGCCACTCACAACACAGGGAATCTTAGTGTGGGGTCTAGTAAACCTAACTTGTTTATTCATATTATAAAAACGGGAATTTTCACGTACTGCAATATCGGTGAAGGCACCGACTAAGTTTCGACTCATTCCGAGAGTCTTCATCAGGGTGAGTGGTCGCGACTTTCTCCTTCCGCGTCTCGCCGTGCACTACTTGTTTGCCGGGCAATTAGGGCAATTAAAACTGTTTTGTACCTACTAACATAGGCACTACCTACATTAAATATTGTATTGAGTTGTTTTCGTAACTTAGTTGGTAAATAAGCACCTGTGTGATAGTATATTAAATCAAATAAACAATTTTTGTTATTATTATTATTTTTACTGATCGCAACAATTCGGACGAAAACACATTACCGGTCTCATTAACATAATAATACCCTTTATTTACCCTATTATGTACCCTCTAACCTGAATACAAATGGACTTACCCAAAGTAATTAATGTTTAAACGTCTTATTATGAACCGAGTCAGAAATAAGAATCATAGATTCTAAGTAACAGACCATTAGTACGGACTGCGGGTAATACCAGGGAAAAAACAAAATGTACAATTAATACAATTGTTTGTGGATGTTTGAAATTGTAACTTAATAAACATGTCATGAAGCCACATCAAGCCTACAAATGTCGTGGGTTCAAATACTGTCGGCCACCAATAAAATATATCACCTCAAATTATATCATATCTTTTAAGAGGAAAACGAGAAAACCTTCATAAGATCTTATGTAAAGTGTTTTTTTATGGTGTAACTGGCCTACGGTGGTTCAAAATCGAAGTGACTGGCAGAAATGGGGAGAGGCCTTTACCCAACAATGGGACAACATGGACTGAAAGTAATAATTATAATAATAATAGAATACATGAGCTGCATATCTATCTATCAAATTCGGGGGTATTACCGTTAGGGACTGCGAAGAAAATGGACTGCGGGACCCTAGAGGAAGCTAAAAAAATAGTATTATTTTAATTCCTAGAAAATACTGTTTTTTTACAAACCTAACAAAAACGATCGCTTCGCTACACGCTGGGCGATACTAATTATATTATAATCTCACTTGCTTCTGCCCACGGCTTTGCCCGCGTGGCATCCGGATAAATAGTAGCCTTTGTGTTATTCTATTGTAGAAGCTATATTACTGTAAAGTTTCATCTAAATCCGTTCAGTAGTTTTTGCGTGAAAGAGTATCATCCATCCTCACAAACTTTCACGTTTATAATAGTAGTAGGACAATTTTAAGTACCTACTTATAAGTTTTTTTTTTGTTGTTTTTTTGTGCCTATATAATGTGCATGCTGTACCTATATACTACCCTGTGATTGCAGGAATACTATACCCAGTCTTTGTATATTGGGTGTCCTAATTAATAAATAAATAAAATGCAATACGCAAATTAACCAGTTGTAGTCATTCCACGGCCTGAAATACCCAAATAATTCCGCAATAATCACAACATTACCTATGGATCCTTACAATGACTCGTCATAAGCGAAAAGACCACCCATTTTATTTGAATAAGTATAAGATTTTGTTTATTTTCTCATTTGGTATGCTGTACATTAATGTATTTTAATCATGACGCAATGTGAATGAACATTGAACATTATGGTACCAAGATAAATACTTCTGAGTCAAATATTATCAATAAAGTTTCTGATAGCCTTTGATCATTAGAGATAACAATAATACACAGAGAAATAGTCCCTGATAACCTTTTCAACCTGTTGAGATATTCTATCTAATGTTTTGCGATTTTAAATAGGTACTTTTTCATTTCTATTTCCTGTAACTTTTGCATGAAAAAATGAATAAAAAAAACAAGTGAATAGGAGTACCCATTCACTTGTTTTTTATTCATTCTGTTTAATTGGGGACTCATGGTGCGGCAAAAGCATATGATCTTAGAAATCGCAAGGATTGGTCAAGAATGCTAGCTTGTTCTACTTCAATAAGTAGATTGCTGTCCAGATGGAAAGGCTTGTTCTTTATAACATTGTTAACAAAAATGCTTGCTATCAAAATTAACATAGGCAAAACCTGAAATGAGTCGATCGTGCAATCTAGCGTTTGTACAGATTTACTAACGCCATCTAGGTATGGTTTTTTTAATTAAACTCCCAAAATCATTCTAACAAACTGTTATTTGAACTTACCCGTGACACAGATATTATATTACCCTATCAGTACTCGTGATAAGTGTTATTAAATTATCATCCTTAAAAATAAGTATAAATAAAAAAATAATCATAAATGTATTTTTATTACTATTTTTATATTATCTATAGCAAAATGGCAAACACCCTCGGAAATCTGACCTCAATATTTTATGATTTTAACGTCTATATCTATTCAGATGGTTCCTCTTTCTCTTCTTCCTCGCACGAAGGTGGTTGCTGACATGCAACTGCTGGGAAAGTGTCAGCTGAATTCAGATTCATGAGGATTGAATCATCAACTGCCCTGCTGCCGGACTTGGAGTCAGTTTGTTTGGCGCGAAGTAGCTGAAAAAAAGCAAATATCTATTAAGAAATGGTTTGAAGGGTATAGATGCCGGTTAAATTACAGGCTTATGAGACCTTTCACCGTTATATCTCAGTGTTGGCAACGTGGGAGCGATAACTCTGGTGCAATCGTCCATATGTTAGATAGATAGATACTTCAGACACACACATACAAAATACAATAATTATACAGTAGTAAAAATAAACAATAATAAAATACAGCTAACTATTTTCAATAATATAATTAAAATCTTGGTATAATGTCAATGTTACGTCAACCACCAACAAGTAGACGGCTACTTGTTGGTGGTTGACGCGCGTTGTACGCTTGATTGACCAAGCGTACGGACGCTTGGTTGCCACTGTAGCTGTTGATGACCATAGGACGTCAATGGATAGAGGTGGTTCAAGACTGTATTTCAGGGAAAATACCCACAGAAATCATATGCCAAAAATCAAACTTTTTTTTTTTGAGTAGCACTAATGAATAATCAGCGCAGCATTTAATGCTACAGATAACAAGCAATATACTCAGCACGGGTCTTTTTTTTAACTACAGCACTTTAAAAAGGTGAAAATAAATATTACCTAATGGGTTATAGGTATCTATTTTAAAATAAATAATGCAGAACATTTTCACACAGCACCATTTAGCCCCAAACTAAGCAGAACTTGTATTATAGGAACTACATGACTGATATACTACTTAGATACACTTTTTTTGTAAATACTATATTTTATACAAGGAAAACACCCAGACCCGAGACAAATATTTGCAGATACAAACAGGTGTCCCACGGCGGGAACCGAACCCGAATTATGCGGTGGCAAATAGACACGGAGAGAGAGTCGGTAAGCGATTACCTTCTCCTATTGAAACAACAGCACGAAGTTGAAAAATCTCATGTGACTATAACCTCAACCCGAAACAGCTAACTGTTGTTAGATTTTTCACATCTATAGATCTTGTGGACATAAGGCTTTATTCTGATGTTAGCTAACAGGAAAACTCTAGTCTATTTTCCGTAGCCAAACACAACACACTCGAAAAGAACAAACACGAATCACTTAAGACTTAAGTTGCTAATATGCTGAGCAAACTTGTGTAACAAATGATCAAATAGCTAAGTTTGCATCTTATATTACGTCAACAACTGTTTGTTTCGCGATTTTAGTACTTATGTTTAGCTTGTTGGTAGGTTAAATTAGAGAAAAATAGCATGCTTGTTTTAACCGAATTAATGGTGTCAAATTCGGAAGTAATCTCGCACCATGGTTTCTTTATCAGATAATATTATGGTGGACCATCGACGTATTATATAACACTAGCTACTATCCACGGCTTTGCCCGCGTGGTACCCGGATAAGAAGTAGCCTATGAAAAGTAGCTCTTATCTTTAAGGCAGCGTTCGTAAGAAATGCATTCGCTCGACCATTTATTCGTAGATTTACGTTTCAAAAAACGTAAATCTAAGCCCTTTATTTTAACGGGATAATATAAGTAGGTATAGGCACAGCCTATGTCCACTCTGAAAATCCATTCTAAATATTAATGAAAGAATTTTCGAAATTGGATTAGCTTTACCTCCTACATACAAACTTATTAACTTTACCTTTTTATAATATACGTGTAGATGTATTAGCCGAGGCCAGTTAACAATGGGACTCTTCGGAGTCAAAATGTCAGCATTTTGACTCCCTAACGCGAACTCAGTCTGTAACTTTTAAGTGTCTGGCGAAGAGCTAAATGTGACGTTTGGTAATAAAAAAAGTTTTTTTATCCTCATTCGGTATACTTACACAGTAGTTCATGAAGCTGCCCACTCCATCCAATGTTGTAATCTTCAAATAACTGCGGTCATATTGGCTAAGCCCAACAAGAATTGGTGCAAAGTGTTCGTCATATGCTTTCTCAACGGCCTCCATGAACTTGTCCAATCGTTCTTGATCCAAGGATTCTGTAGAAGTCTCTGCTATAGGATCTGCTACGGCCTGAAACAACAATATCAGATTGTGTAGTTATATATCTCGATTGTGAATAGGAATGTACGTGGCAGTAGAAATAAACTGGTCACATCATTAGTAAACATTTAACAACTCTCTTTTAAAAAGAGAAGTAAGAAAGAGATAGCTACTATTTTAGTGCTGTCAAATTAGTCAGATTTAAGTTTTACAAGTTACAAGTTACAAACAAGTTTAGTCCTGATTTCAAAACATGCTGACTATAAACACGAAGAAAAGCAGCTCATAAACTGATTTGACAGCAGCACACAGCAGTAAAATTCTTGCCATCTCTTTCTTGCGTACACTATCAGTAAAAGAGAGCGACAGTTTAAATTTAGTTAAGTTAGTGTACTACAGAATCGAGGCCATTATATCACTAAAGTATTTTAATACATCAAATTACTCGCGGGTTCGAGTCCCACCGAGGTTGATTTTTTGGGATACTATTAAAATACATGAATTTACCTTGCCAAAAGATTACAGGAACAAGTCTGTGATGGAGACGAGTGTAAATACTTACCTGGCTAAAATTAACAACAACATAATACTTACTAAATACAAAAAGGAGGTAAAAAGTAAAAACGTTAGGATCGACATCTTGACAAACGACTAACAACTTTAAATAATGAAAAGATACCTGCTAGACACTTGTTTTTTATAGAAAATACCAATATACAAAACTATGAAATGATTCAGAAAAGTCACGTATCAATCGTTTTATGATAAGTTAATCCGAGAAACGTGGACAGCTATTAAATAAGCATTTTTATCTCGGAAGGAATTAACTTTGTTTTGTCCGAGTGGATTTCTCTTTGTATCTCTTTGTACTGATTTGTTCACTGTGTCATATATTTTCTTCTCCGCCTTGCACACAGTCATGTTTCGCGTGGAAAACGCCATTGGTGAACGATGGAATTTCATAATTTCATAATTTCATTTATTCATGCTTAATGTCCTACATACAATGATTAAGCTTAGGTCTAGTGTAGCTCCAAGTAGGTTGGTAGGTACATCGGCCCTGGCATTTCAACTCACAACCTTCGGATCAAAAGCCTGGGACTCACCACTGCACCACTAGTCTCTCTATCATCCAGTTTCTTTACATAACTTATTAGTATTTCTAAACCGTGATTAATTAATATTCCATTGTATTTTGTTAGAGCACTAAATCGCGCGTGGCTCTGTTTCGCGTGGAAAACGCTATTGGTGATCGATACTCGAACTCACGACCTGCCTGCTTAGCATGGAGACCCAAGACAACGTCTACCGCTGAGAAGACAAAAAATATTTTGTCCCTCTCTTTTGTTTGACAGAATAGGCGACAGAAATAGTTGTTGTCTTATCTTTCGTAGACAAAACGTTGTCTTGGGTGCTCATGCTAAGCGGGATGGAATCAAACTAAAAGTCTGGGACTCTAGCCACAGCATTACTAGTATCTCTCTCATACAAACTCAAAGTCGAAATTCATTTATTCATTAAAATCACAAGGATCAACTTTGAAACGTCGGTTTAATCTATTGCCTGTTCCTCCGCGACCAAGCCAGGAAAGAACAAGAAAACAAGGCTGGTTATTCTTTTTAATGATTCTTTGACAGTTGCTTTACTTATCTATTAGTCTTCCCGATTCATGATTTTTTTTTATTATACTGTCCCCTAATCTTTGGTTGACATGTTCAATCGAATCAAGATTAGTTAGCGGGTTTCCAGAAAAGTTTGTGGTCAGACAGAGAGGTTTATTTATTATTCAAGAGTTAGGGATCAGTTTTTCCCACGGTACTTTTAGATTTCTTTTTGCCACATTACCCGCTTGTCGGCGACCGGCGGATTACAAAGCTTTTTCTCTTTTTCAAAGTCCAGTCAATAGTATTTTATTCATTGAAATCACCTAGTTATCTGTGGCCTGACACATGTGTATGGTTTAAGAGATTCGATTCTTACCCGCTTTTTTTATCCGCTTACTAGCTTCTGCCCACGGCTTCGTCCACGTGGTACCCGGATAAAAAGTAGCCTATGTGTTATTCTGATGTATAAGCTATATTACTGTTAAGTTTCATCAAAATCCGTTCAGTAGTTTTTGCGTGAAAGAGTAACAAACATCCATCCTCACAAACTTTCGCGTTTATAATAGTAGTAGGATGTCTGTTGGATATTTATTAGTGAACCGTGTTAGCGTAGATCTTTTGAATCCTCGTAAGATCTACGCACTGAGTATGTATCTTTACATACTCAGTATGTATTTGAGGATGTCCACCATGGGGAATACAGTCGTGCGCGTGTTTGTTTTCTTTATTTAAAGTCTGGATCTTATCCTGTTTCTCGCACAAAGTTCCACCATGCATAATGGTGGAACTTAGTGCGTCATGAAACGTGATCTTGAACCAGACACGTGGAATTAGATAACCTTTGTTTTAGTACCTAAGACTCGTTATCTCATATGGAACTTACCTAGCGTTGGTCATCTTGTGGCACTAAGGTAATAGTATGAATTAATGAATGAAAATACTTTATTACAACATACAACTTAACAAAACTAAAAAAACATAAAGTACCTAGGGTGGTCTTATCGCTTAGAAGCGACCTCTTCCAACCTTCGATTGGAGAGGATTTAATGAGATTGTAATAATAGCTGTGGGTGTACTAATGCTTTATTAATTTGGAAAATGTGCAAGTAGTTATATAAAAATAGGTATGAATAAATAGGTAATAATATATATTGTACATAAAGTACAATATACTATTCTTCTAATAATATATTTAACTTATTATGAAATGACCTCTTTGTAATTTTTGTTACAATTGTTAAGTCTCGATTTAATTTGCTCATTCGTAACTCGAAATGCGTTGATAGCACACGTTTCGTTTATGAAATTAGGCCCTCTAAATGTTTAAATGCGGTCTCTATTTATTTAGGATGCGAAAATGTTGCTCTTATCTTTTACTGCTGGTGAAGTCACAGACGAAATAATTGTATCACACACAGAAGTTTCACTCTACTTCCCGAATATAAGGTATATTTTAAAATAGAAAACAAGTGATCAGTTTCAAAACAAAGAAATTCAAGTGGTGGTTCTATAATCATAATATTATTTTATAAAATTTTATAACAAATGACACTTCGTATTATTTATAACCAACAGTATTTCTTGATATTTTATGTATCTATTCTATATCACTCTCGTGATCAAGACGAATTCATTGACATCCTATTCATCAAAATTCATGAAGCTGGGTACAGAATAAGCTAAAATATTTTTGATTCATCGAAAATCGAATATGGCGGCTTAGTATTTCTGTATTTCTTGACACTTTATATAATCCTGTGGTCCCGTGATAAAGCCAATGACACTTAATTTATCAAAATCTATCAAGCAGTTTAGGCTACATCGAGAGGCAAAGGAACAGACATACATACATACATACACCCGAAAAGCATTACCCTCCTTTTGGTCAGTTGGGTAATAAGGAAATCGATAGATTTAAACCAGTCGCCACATAATGAAGTAATTGTTTATTTTGAGCAAGACCGCACACATTTACGTACCTAGGTACTTATAAAACACAAGATATGCAATTTATAAAAACAGAGTAGGTACTTACCTACTTATTATGAGTGCGCTATGTACAGTGTTGTCAAAAAAGGTCCGTGCTCAGCATAATGCTGTAGTTGGTATACTGCAGCGCTGATTATATAATAGTACTAGGTGATGTCGCCAAGAAGATGCATTGTTCCGGGTTTAAGGGTTCCAGGCCCGTTATCATCTTTATGAGTGTCGCAATGCAATGTAACGTAAGGCATGATGTCCTATGTGGACATGATCTGTGGGATGATGCAATTGATAGGTAGGTATTAGTTAGATGAGGACATGTTAGGGTATAAAAAACCTGAATGAATCAATGAATTGATTTACTTTGTTGTACACCAAGAATATTAAAAAAATAAAACGAAAAGTACTGAACGAAATGGGAAGTGTTATATACCTACACTTTAATAAAAACAAATTCTTTAGTGAATACCTAATAGATTTTTTCAATGTTTTTGTAACCTTGAAATTTGATGATAGAGATATCGAACACTTATCCAAAGCAAAAACATACATACAACCCCGTGACAGGCAACCGGATAGCGTAGGCGTAGAGTTCTATTTGACACCGTTTAGGTACGGAACCCTAAAAATAATAGACACCTAACAGTACAGCATTCGAATTTCTCAAACTTTCGCGATCAGTAATTACAATTTTATAAGTTTCATGCGGTTTTTTCTGGTGTCAATCCGTGACCACACAGCCATAGAATGGAAAATAATTAAAAAATAAACGCGATAAAGACCAGTATAAAAGTATCATATTCAGCAATAGACCCTGATTTTTTGTAAATTTCTCGCATCCTGGGATGCCCATTCGGCGTGTTAAAGGTCGTTTTACATTAAAAACCGATTTAGAGTGACATAGATCTAGTACCATTTTTGCAGAAATGACGCAAGAAAAATAACAGTCCGTCTTGAAAATGGAGGTGTTGGTTCACTGAGAACATTGTAAGGCTTTTGACTTGAAGTTTGAATTATTTCACTGGTATATAGCTTGGGTAGATTTTATACCGTAAAATCTTTGGCTCTTTTGTTAAAATAAATTCACACAGCATCATCTAGCCCCAAACTACATGACTGATATATTGCATATATTTTTTTGTGTATATACAAAAAAAATATACAAGAGAGTATGATAACTCTGGTATTGCATGTGTCCATAGGTAACGATAAACGCTTACCAAAACGTAGACCGTATGCTTGTTTCCCACTATCTATACTTCTATACTAATATTATAAAGAGGAAAGATTTTTTTGTTTGTTTGTTTGTATCGAATAGGCTCCGAAACTACTGGACCGATTTTAACCATTTTTTCACGAAATGAAAGCTAAATTATCAGGAAGTACCATAGATTACAATTTATTTTCAAAAAAAATATAGATCCTTAAGAAAATTGCAATAATGTAACCCAAGGTAGCAAAATTTTGCCTATAAAATTTATTATTTGGCGTGCGCTGAGAAAATTATTGATGATACATAAAAATGATGTACTACATGATTAAAGTACTAATTATTGCCTACAAAAATTCCACGAGAGAATTTATCTTACTATCATAGTTAAGTCACAATAGCAGCTTTTGTGTTTTAAAATTTAATTAGATCGCCGATATTCCCACGGAATCGAAATTTACGCGGGTGAAACCGCGGGGCGCAGCTAGTAGTTGTATAAAAGTGTTTGCCATCCAGTGACTAGAAAAAAATATGCGAACATTAACATAATATGTGCTTAAAACATCGAGGAGTATCTGAGGATACCGATTACTGGCATGACCTAGAACCTTCGAAGGGATGTGTTATCGGTAGGCTCACACTAACGTGTCTAGTCATTGTAAATAATAAAATGAAATTGAAAACTGACATTAAATCTAAATTGACATAAAATAATATGACGATTATGGATTACAATAACATTAATAACAAAATAATGCACTTATACCCATCTCCTAAAATATCTATTTTGACTATCTACAATGAAAATAAAACCTCGGTCTGCCGCCATACCCTATTACAAAGTTAATTTGAGAGACTTAACTTTATTTACTGTAGATATTAATAACTAGTTTGTTTATGCAAAACCTCGGCCTGCCTATCTATCTGTTACATGAACCCTTAGACAGGGTTCATGTGAGATACCTACCTATAAACATCATCTATGTACCTACCATGTGAAAGCAATAAATGTATTGAGTTTAGTAATTTCTGTAGTCTTTGATCTAACGCTTTGCCGAGTCACAGGTGTTTTGATGTTATTTTTGGCTAGATCTCTCATGCTAGTTTTGTAAGTATTTCAATAAGCGGCGATAGACTTACATATCATCATATGGCTAACCTTAGCTTAAAAACTTTACTTATTTAGTAAAGTGTTATCCTTAGTGTAAACATTACTTTTATTTTATTCGTTGACTTAACGCTTTCTCAAAGAATGAATGCACGTTTTTCGATTGGCACCATGCTAAAGTTGAATTATAAAAAAGGTTGTCTTTCGCGCAAAGAATTGACGTAACTCACTTAAAATTTTTATACATATCACGTAATTTATACACATGTTTAATATTTTTACAAAAAACACAGATGACCCAATTAGCAAACTATCTAAAGACCGTTGCGAATGATATATAGATAAGTCAACTAGCGGGACTCGAACCAGCAAGCCTTACGTCGCAGTCAGCTACTCGCCCGCCACACTATAAAAATAAATTAATAACCACTGGTCAGTCAGTCAGCGATTTGGGAACGCTTCCGTTTTGTAGTATTCTGGATCTATTGACCTAACTATAGTTCGTTTGCAACGGGTCTTTAGATAGCTGTTTCATCTGCATAAGTTGTATATACCTACTACTTCATTCTATATATTATAAATGCAAAAGAATGGAAGTTAGTTACTGCTAAACGTTGCAATTCAACGAGCAAAACTGGAGCAGAAGCTAGTCCCTCCTACTTAATATTATAAAACGTGAAAGTTTGTGAGGATGGATGTTTGTTACTTTTTCACGCAAAAACTACTGAACGATATAACTTTACAGTAATATAGCTTATATATCAGAATAATACAATAACGCAAAGTATATTTAATACTTTGCGTTATTAATTTATTGAGCAGAAGCTAATATTTAATAACGCAAAGTATCCGCGCCGATTACCCGTCTCACGTCCCAGCCGTTAGGAGTTGATGACGACTAATGAGAGTGCCACGATATGTATCCGGGGCTTATTGAATACGTGGGTACGTTGCTTAAGGTGGTACGTTCATTACAGTTAGTGCTGTAAGTATAAGGGCTCGGTTAAATTGTGGCGGTGCTGAGACGGTGTCGATCAAAGGGAAATGGTCATCGCCACTGCCCTTATTGATAAGCGCAGATTACACTGGTAAGCTGTTTTTCTATTTCTATTTTTTCTTCTTTACAATCGGCTGCCTCAGTGCTACTAAAACTACTTTATTAAAAAATATACACCTCTCTTTTTTAAATAGAAATTTAATATATTTCATTAAAAAAACCCCAATTATTTAATTTTAGTTTTCCTCTCACACTTCCCACCTCTAAAACCTTATGTATCTTTCCATTTCCGAGCAGTTTAGACGGCAATTAACCTATCCAAACTACTAGTCCGTCGAAATTTACAAAAACACAACATTTTCCACGATTTTCGTGTTTCGAGATAGTGACGCCGTCAACAGTTGCAATATTGAAAAACTAATGAAAAACTCCCTCAGCTAGACTTTAAAATTGCGCACGTTATTGAAAAACTATTTCATTTTAAGCGAGAGAAATTTCTAGACTCTATCTGTATCTTTTGAGTGGGCTAAAACAGTGTTTTCAGATTTTACAATATGCGTTTTGTAAATTAAACACTTTTAAACGGATTAATTCGTTTAAAAGTTCATGCTTAATTTAACAATGTATTTACTGTGCTTTTAATAATTGCAAAAACCTAATACATAAAAAAAAAACTTATAGACAAAGTACACACACTTGATGAAATTTGTATGGCTACCACATTAATCGCACTTGCCTCAAAATGTTTTGTCAATACAAAAACAATGAACACCCTAATCATTTATGAAGTCCCTTCCAACAAAGCTTATCATTCAATTTCAAGCTTTTACCAAACGCTGTTGTGATCAAAAGGACACAAAAGTCCAATAAACACTTCGGTACACCCGCGAAAAAGGCTGTGCAAGTCAAACACACCTGTGCTCATGCAGAAACGTAGTCAGACTTTGTGGGAGTGGTTCGATGGCCTTATACGGAGGAGGACGAGGGTAAGGTATTACAAGAATCATTTTGCGTCTGGAGCGAACGGCCCCAGTGTGGATACGGTAAACCGGTTGGCTAATATAGCCAAAAGTGTATTTTTAAAACAAGGGCTTTGTTGACCCCTTTACTTTCTTCTCTAGTAACGGCCCTGTATGATTTCCAATCGTTCATGGAAAGGTTTTTCATTGTACAAAGCGAAGTATTAAGTGGTCTATTAGCTCTTGGAGTGCGCTCGATGCCGTAAGCTGTACTTGGTGAAATGTCAAAAGGAATATTTCTTCCTAGGTTCCCGTAGTTTTATGTATCTAGCGTAGATGAAGCATTTCATGCTATGTACTTACATGCTATGCACATGTGCTACGTATGTGCTATGTACTTACAAATAAATTTCAGGCCACCAGTAGGAAAATTCAAAGGGATAACCATGCTGTATTGTTGCATTAACGATAAGCGTGGAATAGACATGGATAGATAATCTTTTATACCGATTCAAAAGTACCCGCACTTATCATATTTTACGGAGGTCATGAAAAAAAATATGCGCATTTTTATATTTATAAAAAAATGCGGCCGCATCATCTCGTTCGAAGTATAAAAATATATTTATAAGACGTAAACGGAGCAAGTCGTCTACGTCGGTCATTTGTCTAAATGAGATCCTGTCTAAGGCCACAAGAATAACAAAAAAAACCTAATTGATATGGAGGGGAAATAGTGATGAAAGGATAAAGTACCAACTACGATTTGTAGGTAATATCAATAAGTATATTACTCTGAAATAGGGGCATTCTACCCTTAGAAATATTAGGAAAACGTCCCAGCGGTCCCATGATCGTGAGTAGTTGCAGTCCTTGGTATGTAGTTTCCAACACAAATCGCCTTGACTCTCATAAAATTTAAGAGCAAATCCATGTCAATCCTTTCCTAAGTGCTAGCTTTGTGCCTACACAAATATTTGTTTATCCCTAAAAACCCCTAAAAAAGATTTGTTTATCGCAAAGAAAAGGTTTAGTCACAGAAGAAATTAATAGGTTGGATTCTCAAAAATCCTAGGCTTTTTTTAAATTGTATATTGTTTTACAGATAACTGCGATCGTGAGGTCATCCCTCACTTCTTAGGTCCTATCTGAAAATCAGCGCTGCTTCGCCTTGGCGGAGCAGCAATAAGCTGAGATAGGACCTTTTCGACTAATACACACCATTGCAGCATAGACTGCCCTCGTTAGCACTGGTTAGCACCCACTTATTGTACCTACTCTTCTGTATTTACTGTGTTTCTTTAATTGTTTGTCTTTCTTTTCATTTGTACTTGTCTGTGCTGTATTGTATGTGTCGAATAAAAAACTATCTATCTACCTATCTAGATATAAATCGAAGACTTTTCTCACAACAAATACAATAATTTTATATTTTCACACTATCGGTACTAGTATTATAATAACTGTGCTACTCCTATTGGTCCTATCTGAAAATCAGCGCTGCTTTACCTTGGCGGAGCAGCAATAAGCTGAGATAGGACCTTTTCGGCTCATACCTACCACTGCAGCATAGACTGCCCTCGTTAGCACTGATAAGCACCCACGTATTGTACTCTTCTGTAATTTACTATGTTTTTTTTATAGTTTTTTTTTCATTTGTATCGTATGTGTTGAGTAAAAACTATCTATCTATATATCTATTAGTGAAGGTACTGACATTGTTTCTACTCATTCCGAGAGTCTCCATCACGATGAGTTCGAGGGTTTCCTTTTGCATCACAGGACTATTAGTCAGAGTTATACAGATAATTTTTATTTAGATATAATAAATAAAAATACCAATGGGTGGTTTTATCGCTTGGAAGCGATATCTTCCACACAACTTTTTATTTAATAAAACTCAACATATTTTGGCTACTTGGTCTTCACAGCACAGGGAACTTTAGTGTGGAGATCAAAGTTAAAGTCAACCTAATACCTATCATTATTTTAGTTTCTACAAGCATATATATATTTGTAAGGCGGAATTACGGCTACTAAATATAGGTACCTAACTATAAGTAACCTTTGCACATAAAAGAAAGCACAGAAACACAGGAATTTTGGATTGTAGTACTCCATCGTCTTCACTTTCACTCCTTTCTTCTTCGTAAGGCAATCACGGAGCGGCCTGACAAGCCACACTTACTTATCTACATTACATGAATGTACAAGTGTTGAAACACTTGTACGAGTGTGAATCCCTTTCAGACAACTTCAAGGCGGTAGACGCTCCGAATATATAAAATATCCTCAAATATTCATAAGAGTCGAGGTTTCAAGTGTCAATAAAGTGCATTTTTTTTCATCCATTATATTCTATTTATAGATTTTTAATCCGCAATCCACGTGAATTATCAGAAGAAGAAGCAAATTATGTTCCTTTGTCGATAGTTATAAGTTGTAACACAAGTTCTGTGCTTACCCAAGCCAAGTGATACACAATGTTAATTAAGGTAGCTTATTAGATCATGTGTCTCAAAGACACTCGTGGGATTCCTCCCGAGTGTCATACATGATACGGCCGATGATAAACAGAAACTAGAAATAGATAAGATGGGATCGAATATTAATGAATAAGGAATGAGTATATCACGGGAAGTCTGAAAGTGGCGCCAGTGAAGGAGTAATAGGTTAGCGTGTTATGGGCATGATAAGGGTAGAATGTCACATTACGAGAAAACCGTTTGATATGAATGCGGATGGATTTAAGAGCAGAGGAACTCAGGCCAGGGGTGGATTGTGTGAATGATGACATGGTAAAGAAAGGAGTGAGTACTGAGATAGCGGCTGATAGAGAAGAGTGGAAGAAGAAACATTTTGTTTACCCCACACCCCACATAGTGTGGGACAAGGACAAGAAGAAAAATAAAGATAAATTATAAAAAAAAACTCAAAACAGTTAAGGATGAGAACAGGAAATTATCTATTTGAGTATTTGTTTGCTGATGTCAGTTCGTTTGCTGATGTCCGTGTACATGCACCCACCACTATTTATCACCTTTTCCTATCCTCAAAGGGTTTGAAGGGTTGGAAAAAAAACTATTGTTTGAGTTATGCTCGCCTTTGTATTTCATTGTAAGTATTTTTTATGTATTCTCAGTGCACTATCCTACTACAATTATAAACGAAATTTTGTGAGGAGCTTAACTTATACATCAGAATAACACATAGGCTACTTTTTATCCAGATACCACACGGGCGAAGCCGTGGTCAGAAGCTAGTGAAGATAAAAGCATGATAAAACCCTATCATCATTAGTGCACTATTCAGCAGCGATTACCGGTTTTAATAGTCTATACCCACTTGAACATACCATCTTTGAGAAAATATGAAAAATATTTTATCAGTAAAATGTATCAGACAAACTGACGCCGATGCGGTGGTGATCAGAGGCCTAACCATGAAGTCTTATAGTGATTCAGGCAAATACGAGTATGTCACTTTCCGCTTTGCAATTGAGGACGTTATGGCGTTGTTAAAGATTTGTCTTGACTTGATGGTTACATTCAGGCGAACTTTGACAATCACTTGACAAATTTATCATTTTTTTGCCGCCATCCGCGTCAGACCCTAAATAAACTACAATAATTCGTTACTCACCAAAACGTTGCAAATGTATCTCAAACCTCATTAGTATTAATTACTCATCGGAAACACAGTACATTTTTATTATGAGTAAAAACACTTCACATTGGGTAATTTGATGAGCCAAGAAATAATAAATTCAGTAGGTATATTTTGCATCTAAACTACTACTTGATGGTGTAGGTGAGGTGTTGGTGTAGGTAGGAGATTCCTATTTGTACTCAAAAGTAATGGTTTTGAATGCTATCGCGCACCAATTTTCTTCAATAAAAAATATTTAAGCCTTTCAGACAGTGAAAGATTTTTTTTAATTATGTAATCATGTAGGTACAATCTTAAAAGTAGTTATCATAAGATTTATAAATACTGTACCTATAATCTTATATGGCAACATTAGTACCCAAACTAGGATGCCCTGTGATATGGCGAACTAATGCCTTCCGCCAAACAAAGTTGTGAGTTTGTTTATATAATTACTGAAGACTGTAATATAACAATTATCCAAATAAGAAAACAGTAAAATTACAAATTGGACTAAAATATCATTGTGCAGGAACCGAAATGTCCGTGAACTAAAGATTTGAAGACTAGGAGACTCTGCGCAGTGCGCTGATTCTTTTTTCCACACTCGCTCTCTTACTATCGGTCACTAGGCTTTTTTCAGCTTAACCTGGTAGCTTTAACCTGCGTTATGTTAAAGCTACCAGGAAAGAATCAGTAACGACGGATAAACAGTCGCTCTACTGCTTAATTGTATTGTATTGGATGCCAGCTCCGACCGCAGGTTTTCATATGCCTACCCCGTGGGAGTTCCCCGCTTTGATTCAACCGATGCGTGTGTGAATAATGTTACTGAAACGAGAATATTTGTGGTATGTTCATTGCAAAATTATGCGAAATACAATTTTAGTGAATATTCCTAGAGGAATATTATTGCGAATCTCTCTCCTGATCATTCGACAATTTAATGAGTTTGATTTTGTTTTTTTACTCTTCACTACAAAACGAATAAAATATCTCTTAAAATTCACAAAACGGTTATTGCCATTAAACATACCTAGACCTAAAGCTAGTGTTCAAATCCATTTACTAAATTCCCGTAACCTTGACGGAATGTTATCGGTTCATCCAGCGGGGCTTTCCCTTACTGTTTCGTCCGAAACGTGTTCAATGTTGTGGTTCAATCGTCCAAAACTGCGTATTCACTGCATAATTGTATTGTTTTATCTTGTTCCAGGGCTTTTCGACACAGACGGAGTCCGAGTCCCTGGCACTGAATGCGACTATCAGTTCAGCCGGTCGGGCAGCCGGCCGGCGCACGGCCGTTTCTACAGCCCGCGATACCCGTCCATATATCCGAACAACGTGCGGTGTTCCTATCATTTTCATGCGAGGTTCGTAGCTTATCCTCTATGCTATCGTTACCATCAGTTAGGGTTACCAACTTTTTTGTTATCATGTACTAGCTTTTGCCCACGGCTTCGCCCGCGTGGTACCCGGATAAAAAGTAGCCTTTGTGTTATTCTGATGTAAACTTTACAGTAATATAGCTAAAAAGTAGCTATATTACTGTAAAGTTTCATCAAAATCCGATTATTAGTTTTTGCGTGAAAGAGTAACAAACATCCATCCTCACTTTAACATTTATAATTTTAGTAGGATTTTTGAGGTAATAAATTAGGTGGAGAAAAAAAATGATTGTTTTAAGTTAATATTTTATTTCTTAAATAAAAACCTTTTACTGCTTTGAGGCCTTTACTAGCAGGTATTTGTTTTTGAGAAATTATTCATAGCTTGTTTTTAGTTATCAAATTTATACTACTTTTGCTACTGGAATCCGTTTCACGCTAAGACATTTTGAAATTAAGATTTTTTTATTGTAAATAAAACATTCAATCAAATATTAAATATAAAATTTCGCCTGCTATATTTTTAACAATTTTGTATTCGGTCTCCTTATATAATACTAGGTATATTATACCTCTATAGTGGGGCTGGCAATACGAATGTCAGGCTAAAGTGTCCGAACTACAAAAGTAATCATTTTATGTAAATGGAAAACTCTCAAAATGTCAAGTTTGAAAGTAGGTACATTTTTATATTTATTTCGCAGCATTCTTAATTTCCTTGTGGATCTTCTAGAAGCAGCTGCACATCTACATTTACATGTGAAGACTTCTGTGGCGTGACGGTCATAGTCAGTAGAGACGCAGGACGTGCAGGTTCGATTCCCGCCGTGCGACATAATTACTGCATGTTTTGCAGATATTTTTGATCCGGTTCTGGGTGCTGTGGTAGCTTGGTACTCGTAGTTCCTGATATCCACGATACAGGGAATCCCAGTGTGATGCCAGGACTATGACTGTGTGTGATTGTTTGATACTTATTTTTGTTTTTTTACTCGTCTATCTACTGGATGATCATTGTGATTATTTTACGAGGAATTGCCTATTATTCTTTTAAATGGTGCGATCTGAAAAAAATAACCGTATCTTTCTTTTTCAGGCCCAAGGAGCGTGTAAAAGTGGTGTTTGAAGAAGTGGCTCTCCAAAAAGGGGATGTCAGGTATGTTATATCACTAAAACTAAAATAATGTTAGTTTCACATAAGTACCTACATAGTCCGGACGTCACACTAGGATAGGAACTATGAGTACCGCGGTACATATCAGCATAATATGCAAACATTTATCCCGTAGTGGAAATCGAACCAACACCTTTTACGACTTAGCCGGCTACTCGCCCTCCTTGTCACCGAGGTCATCACGAGTTTATTTCCCGTATTTTTTAGTTAGCCAATTTGTACACTTGACATTTACATCAGCAGCCTGTAAAAGTCCAGGAACAAGTAATCAGTTTAAACAAAAAGAAATCCTACTGTAGTTTCTTATAAGTGGTTCTATAATTTTAATATTCCTCTATATCAAAATCCATCAAGCCGTTTAGGGTATCAGAATGAGGTTAAAGATTTTTGTTTCCTCGGACGTTGCGGCTACAGAATAAGCTAAAGTATTTTTGGTTCACCGGAAATCAAATATGGCGGTTTATAGCCGCCATATTAGATTTCTAGACACTATAATTATATCCTATGCTAGTCCCGTGATCAATGACACCTCATTAATCAAAATCCACAGGCTCCAGCAAGAGCCAATGGTACAGACATACATACATGTATACACCCTAAAATATTACCTTCCTTTTGGGCTGGGCAGTCAAGTGTTAAAACGAGGCACCAAATTAGAAATAATACCCTCAAGCCCTCTTTCAAAATTACACCCATCTTTTTCCTTCATCAAGCCAAATCGCCGGGCTATACCATAGATAAGATAAAAAATGACTACAGATCAACAATATGTGATGTTGATCTGATTTATCGATATGAATATGGAAGTATTGATGTACGATTATTTAAATAAATAACACAAGTAAAAAGAACAAACAATTCTTGCCATTACAGAATCTTTTGAATGTTATTACATAAAATAACTTTTTAGAAACAAGGTATCTAATACAGTAATGTCAACAAAGAAGTCATTTAACAACATTACATTTGCAGAACAATTTTCATTGTGTACAACCACATTACCATTTTAAAATCGAGATCGATATTCAACATAAAACTTATCGTAAAATCAGCGGAACCAACACTGTTGCATTACGATGCTTTACATTGGAAACGCGTTGTAAAACTATGTAGTGCATTGACTGGTCGAGATTTATGAGGCTTAAAGAAGTTTTATAACTTGCAAGGAATAAATCATCTTCGTCGTGGCGATCAAATACTCTCTAGAAGGGGTAGTTCAGAATAATCGGATCGGGAATAAATTGGCACTATCTTCGATCGAATTCCTTGAATAATTGAATAAATCTGGATATTTTTCACATAGAATTATCCAGCCCCAAACTAAGCAGAGCTTGTATTATGGGAACTATATGACTGATATACTACTTATATACTTCTTTTTTTAAATACATACATATTATACATAAGTAGAAAATACACTACACCGAGGCAAATATTTGCAGATCATATAAACATTTGTCCCGCGGCGGGAATCGAACCCGCAACCTTCTCCATCTCAGGCAAGCCTTCGCCCTCTGCGCCATAGATGTCGTAAAATACATACAACCAAAACTTGATGAAAAAAAAATTTGCAACAAATTTTAGACCCTCTGACTGTCTGTCTTTGCGTAGAGAATGCTATCTAGCATTAAGTTCACCTATAAACAGTACTTTTTATTTGAGCTATAACGAACTTTCTATCGATCTATCTGTTCTATAAGTAACTCATTTTCCAGTATGTGTTCGAAACCTGAGCCAGAACCTTGTTTACTCAGTAATTTTCGGTTCTGTGAGGTAATTTCAGTTACAAATCCATAATATAGGTTCTGCAGTCCCCCCATGTGCTATGGTCATCCACAATTTCGATTATGCGACCGTAGTTGGAATAATTAAATTATGGATAACCATCCACAGTGTAGCTATTAATGAGTTTGCTATAAACTACACACCTGTTTGTAAACGGTTTATATAATCAAGGGATTGATGCTTGAATGAATGCGGGTTATTATTCATTGAATATATTTAATTGAATTCAATTTGAGTAGGTACTTAATGTAATAATTTAGTGCGTTATTAGTTTAGTGGGATGTAGGTTGTATTCGAAACGAGGGAATCCGAAGAACTAAAGCCACCGGCATAGTTCTAAGCGATTGTAAAAAATCACACCACAATCTGTTTTGGAGACACCGTTCAACAGAAAAATTGCAACAGACAGACAAACAAACACACGAACATACAAACAACCTCTTACGTTATAGACAAAGTCCCCGGATAATAAGTAGCTGATAGAAAGTATACCATTAAGGCAGCGTTTGTAAAAAAAAAAACAAATTAAAAAAAATCTGATGCGTAGTTTCGGAGATTACCTCCTACATCAGACTTACAAACTAACAAACTTTACCTCTTTAAAATATAGTGGACATATTGAATCAATGCATCGCAGATAAAAGCATACACTGAAAAACCTGGTTCAGCCTATGCCCTGCTTTAAAGCATGCCTTTATATACCTACAGCATTAGTCAAAACAAAAATAAAGAAATCGTAAACATTAACGCAGAAAATAATCCTTATCTGAAAAAAATGCCTAATATAACCTTAATCTAATTATACGTTACCTTTTAAATGTTAGCATTTTGATATAAAACCATACCAGAACTCTAAAACGAATTAATTCATTTGCCTACAGTAGAATACCGTCCCTACATTTTGAAACTAAGAGAATCTAATCGGTTGATGAACAACTTAATTCTCATGAATAACAAATCGGCCGGCGCTTCGAATACGCTTTCTAATTAACGGAGAGATAATTCATACTGTTAAACGGGAATTTTCACGGTGAAGGCACCGATTAAGTTTCGACTCATTCCGATAGTCTTCATCAGGGTGAACGCGACGCTCTCCCTTTGGTGAGGAATTTATTGTAGAGCCTTAGTTATCACATGTGAAAGAGGAAACACAAATTTAAAACGCAACTTCATTGAACTAAGTTGTACCTATAACAGGCGCAAGCAGGCCTATAAGATCCAAGCTCTCAAAAAAGTGAGAAAAACGCACTTACTCTCTTATATTACATTAATACTTAGATACTTCGAAATACCATGAGCAGTGTGTAGGTAATACTAATCTTTAGTAAATCTTTCTCGATATTTTAGTACTATAAATATCCCAAGCCCTATAGTATTATAAGAGTAGAACCAAAAATTCGAAACTTAATATCTGTTCGTGTTCCAATAAGCGGCAACGGGCAACCTGTCACGCGGTATGCTAACTACTTGCAACGCCGGCATGTGTCAAATGTAATGTTTTGACTTGCCTCTGACTAGCCCTTACTCGGTCTGTTCAAAGATCTACGTACTGGGCACGAATTTGAGGATATTCATCATACAATAGTGAGCGTTTTTTTAAGTATAGCGGTGAGATTCAAAAACAAATACCCAAAGCACCGCATGAGGTGTCCCGCCCATAACCACTTCAGTTGAAATATACGTTTCCCAACATCCATGACTTTGGGACTTCTGCGGACATCCTCATTCCTGAACCGGTCTCTCGCTTTCTAGACTTCAGATCGAATAAACCTACAATTTTTCATAATTTCCGATTGCAATTATCTCACAGACCATCTTGAAAAAGATTCCCGCCCTCCAATCCAAGGCTATTTCACAGATAATATATTACCACAGATCCGGCGAGCATTATCACAACATGCCAATGTCAGTCTGTCAAACTCTTAGTAGGTTTGATACTAGAGGTCATGGACTGCTTGCCACCTGATTGATACCCGCTGATTAACCGCAGCGGTTTCAAGCCTTACGCGCGTCACACTTATTCATTTCTGCACGTCTGCACTAATTTTAGCCGAAAACATCTCCAATCAGTTTTTTTTTTTAATAGAAATCCGTCATCTGGTTTCCAAGTTTGTAAGTCTTTGCCTACGCTAAATGAAGACGGACATTAGAAGCAAATAAACCCAAAGTGCTTTTGTATGTAGCTTTCTAAGTTCTTGCCATTATTAACTTCGGTTTGTTAGTCTATACTTCGAGTATAGAACACAGGCAAAGTCTGGTGTAACTTCTAACTAAATTAACTCGGAACTATACTCCAGTTATCATTGTCCTATGTTAATTAAGATAAATATCTCAGGAATATAGTTAGAGGCTTGTTTAGTTAACAGTCGGTTAAGTTAGTTAACCAGTTGGTTTGATGTGGACCGATTGCAGATTAAGTTATGTTTATTGAATGTGTTCGATGAATTGTGGTATCGTGGTACTCGTTGTTCCTGATACCCACGATACAGAGAATACATTCATATTATGTTTATCTTTAGGAGATTAAAGTTTTAAAACTCTGATATTCCGATGTATTCCATAGTTTATAGCACCGCCTTCTAGTGACTTGTGATAATAAAACCTACTGGTATTTAAGAACAATCCCTGAAGGCAAACAACTGATTTTATGGGATAAGCCGGGTTTGGTTAATGGTTGCAGACAACCATATAAAAAACCTATTATGGCAAACGCATACAAAGACTCCTTACGTCGCGGATATTTAAAAAAAAACGACACGTTCCCGATAGGAATCTTCATGATGAATATCCTCAAATCGATAAGCAGTACGTAAATGCATAAGAGGTACATAGTAAGAGGCAAGCAAATTTATAATATGACCAATTTAAACTAAAAACATAGAATCTATGATTTATTCCTGAATAAATAAACTTTAAATTAGTTTTTTCAAAAATACCATTTTGGTGGTTTAGCAGTTTTTCCTTTCCACTGACGATTTTATTTTAGCAGATTGGAAGCTCGTCGTCACTTATTGGAATACTGACCGATTGTACCTACATGCATTTGAAGTTTTGCATTAAGGAGGTTGATTATTTGTTCGTGGATATATGTGTGTTTTTTTTTATCTACATTTCCTTTTTCTGTTACCATTCTTCTCTTAAACGATTGTCTTTTTACATATCATGCCCGTATATGCGTTTGATGTAAGAAATTTGCAATCGATGTGTTACTTCAAGGATGGTTCGTAATCAAATAAGGCATTTTACTATGCGTTCATAGTATGGTAAAAGAGGCTTGTCATTTCGAGTAGTTATAGAGGAACCTATGTGTCCAAAATTATCAGAATAACACCGTTCATTTTTTTTTCACACAGCACCATCTAGCCCCAAACTAAGCAGAGCTTGTATTATGGGAACTACATGACTGATATACTACTTATATACACTTTTTTTGTAAATACATACATATTATACATAGAAAAAACCCAGACAGAAGACAAATATTTGCAGATACAAACATTTGTCCCGCGGCGGGAATCGAACCCGCAACCTTCTGCGTCTCAGGCGAGCCACAGAGGTCGTCGTCACTATCGTCACAATTCACTAGGAGGCGCTTTAATCGATGACAGAAATACACTACGTGGGTTTTCAAATTTATTTTCAAACAAATAATTATTTGCTATCGTTTTGTATGTCTGCAAGGGTAGTTTTTAATTCCACCCTTCAACGTGATGGAACACATGTCTGGGTTTTTAGATTTTGTAAGCATTAATTTGTACTCACGAAACTCATTTTGGTTTCTTCACGCTGTTTTCTTTTTTTTCCCTTTGAGCTGTGTTAATACGCATTTAAAGTTTTCGAATAGAAAAATCCATAAGTGCACAATGGGGTCAAACCCTCGACCTTCGGTTTGGAAACCTCATAACGTTAGAACCAATTTCAACCGGCACTAACGCTGTTAATGTGAGGAGGTTATAAACATTATTTTTTATTTTATGTTTAATTCTCTCTGGCTCTACCCATGGCTTCGCCCACGTGGTTCCCGGATGAAAACTTAACTATCTGTCATACTAGGTTACAAACTTTAGCTGTTGTAATTTATATCCAAATGAATTCACCCGTTACGGAGATATTGAACAACCAACTTTCGTATTTATAATATCAGTGATGGATAGCAAAATGGCGTTATCTCTCAGTTCTTCTTCAGGAGACGGTTAAGTAATGAATGCATACATTATACACATGGTTACGTCTGTTTATCGGAGAGTTAGGAAGAGATCACAGATTTCCCCTTGATACGATCCTGGTATACATCTTTCGCTTCATTCTTCCCATAAAATCCTTTAAAAAAAACTTGATATTTTGGTTCATGATAGTAAAAAACTCAGTCTGTCTCTGTCGCATGCAGTTGTGTTACTGATATATTTTTATTGTAACTTTGGTCGGATGGTATTAGGAAAGTGTGATACGGATGTGATAGGCTTAGTTGTGTGGCTGCGATAAGACAGGCTTAGGGAGAGAAAATAGGATCCTAAACTTATAAGAGGTAGGGGCACCGTAATAATTGGTTTCGTTATTTTGTGTAGGAACACATTTCCTTCCAAAAAGTTACCTATCGATGAGAAAGAGGTCAGCACTATTAAAGGTACAAAAAATTTCAAGCTAACAAAAAAATGGGTTACTAATACAACAAAATCAGGTAACAAAATATTTTTGTAATTGCGACGTACAACTTGGAATAGACTTGGGTCCGATCGTTCTTTGCTCTTGATTGGATGGATACTAACAAAGGGACTATTTAACCTTTTAGTCCGTTCGCAGGAACAGAGACTTACAGTCTCAGTGGGCTGATAAGCCGATTTTCTTCGGAGCTTCTTTTTTGATGGCTATGTTTAAGTATAGCCAAATGCATCGATAATTAAATACGCACGATACACGATAATTAGGTTCTTAACCTTATTATGTGTATCGTGCGTAGTGTTCTTGCAAAATAAACTATATTCTATTATACAGCCTGAGACGCAGGTTGCGGGTTTGATTCCCGCCGCGGGGCAAATGTTTGTATGATCTGCAAATATTTGTCTCGGGTCTGGGTATTGGTAGTCTGGGTGTTGTATAATATGTAAGTATTTACAAAAAAATAAGTATATGAATAGTATATTAGTCATATAGTTCCCATAATACAAGTTCTGCTTAGTTTCGGGCTAAATGATGCTATGTGCAAAATGTCCAGCATTATTTATTTATTTACTTATGACTATCGCGAATAATCTATACGCGGTAGTCCTTAGTTTTCTTGCAATCTACTCCTCTGGCACAAATAGCATGCGAGAAACATAATTTCAAATTTAAATGGGTTTCTAAAACTCCAATTCAACGGGACTCGAACTCGCATCTTTGCATCTAATCGTCAATTCTGCCACGAATCGAGTGATGCTTAGTCATATTTTACTGGGCACTTAGGTACACCTAAGCGCTTATGGATGCCGAAAACGATTTTCTTGGGACGATGCGAGTATACTTATCTAATATAGATTATTAGATCGAACTCCATTCCTAGTAAATATTCCTAAATGTTCATAGAATCTAATGTAAATTAAATTTTCAGCTGCCTGCGGCGAGCGGACATTATCAAAGTGTTCGACGGAAGGGACAGTAACTCTCCGGCGATCGCTATGCTCTGTAACGAACTTACTGGTGAGTTAATATACTTTATGAATACTTCTATCTTATATTATGCTCGGTAACGGTAAACGAAAACAACATGAGGGAAATAAATGCCCTAGAACCAACATTTTCGAGGATGTGGCAACGATGAGTGATCCAATTAACAGCGATGAGCTTGCAACCTGTAACGCGAAATGCTAAAAATACTATGCAAAACGCAAGCATGTGCAAAAAATAATGTTTAGGCGTGCCTCTGACTACTCCCGATCTGAGATATTTTTTATCATGAATGCTTTGGTTATAGCTTGGACAAAATCTGACCTGACGGTAAGTTATGATATAACCAACAATGAAGAATGAAGGTTTAGAAGATACCTTTAAGTCCTTCTTTAGAAAAGGCCTGAAAACAAGATTTTTAATTAACTCATCTAGCCGGTAAATTAAAAAGTTATATATTCTTTCGACGCTTCCCCAAAATGTAGTGAAATTAAATTAAGACAATATCAGAAGAAAATTGCAAATTTTAAATGTTCAGTTTTATTTACCACAGTTTTTCTCTGTTTAGCCCTTAGCAACATAAACTCGTGTGGTATTACATCAATACAGAGACCATAACTTATTCTGCTTTTTCTCTTGAACCCCTCTAAACTAGATATTGTTCCCGAAATATTCCGACACTGAAATTTTACAGTCCAATAAACCACAATCCAAAGGGGTGTGAATAATTCGGTGGCCGAACACTTTCGGCGCACAGGAAGATGTTCGACTGTGAAACCGATTTTGTGTTCTGTAACTTGGACCTAATACTTAAAGGGAATTTCGGGTAATGTTAACGCGTCGTTGCACTAAACCTTCTGTAGTGGAAAACTATGCATAGTCCGTTGACTGTTTTATTTTCCACTAGCTTCTGCCCACGGCTTCGCCCGTACGGTACCCAAATAAGAAGTAGCCTATGTGTTCTTCTGATGTACCTATAAACTATATTACTGTAAAGTTTCATCAAAATCCGTTCAGAAGTTTTTGCGTGAAAGAGTAACAAACATACATCCTCACAAACTTTCGCGTTTATAATAGTAAGTAGGAAATAGGATTTGCACGCGTTTCACGATCCGTATTTCTTGACAATTGTATTCAAATCAATGTCGTTAATTATTGCAGGCGAAGAATTAGTGACGTAGTTAGAGTCACTTATCTCACCATGAAAAACTTATCAGGTTAATCAAAATTCGAAAATTGCGTATTGATTTTTCATTTTACATGACCGACTTTATATTTCTTAATTATGATTTAATATATAGTCCTTGAATAGTGATTTAGTTTGAGTCACCTATCTCACCATAAAAAACAGTTTATACAAAATTCGATAATTCGGTATTTACTTTTCATTTTACATGATTGACTTTATATTACTTAATTATGATTTAAGATACAGTCATTGCATAAATCGAATCTATTAAATCGAATGTTAATTGTATCGAAAATTGGTATAAAGCAACTCGAAAACACGAAACAGATCTGTCACCAAGAATATAATAGAGAAGATGGAGTATACTTCCTTAACAAAATTATATCAAATGAGATGGATGGCTTATTTCACATTACGTTGCCTCCTGTCTTGTATTTCATGTCACCGGTTCTAGTAACTCAGCTTTCAGCTTAGAGGGGTTTCTATACTTTCAGGTATGGTGGTACTGGAAAATAGATATTACTTGATCTAAATCTGAAATAAGTCGATGGCGAAACCACCAGCAAAAAGGGGATTGTTTTATTTCTAAAAAATACCTCAGTCGTTTCTTCAGTTAATTTGCATCGACCGGCCAAAACCTATTCTATTCATATTGAATTAAATTAACTTCGAAAAAATCCATGCATTCGATATTTCTCTTATTTTACGAAGCAAACTTTCCACATTATGTTTTCACATAGTTTAAAATAAAATTCTTTTCAAGAATATCCATCATATTTTAAAAATATCGTGTACAAAGAGTGCCGCATTTTCCACGTCTTTGTTCAAAAGTCTCGGAGCGTAGCATAAAGAAAAATCAATTTGGCTACGAAGATCAAAAATACATTGACAGTTGAGAATTTTAAACGAGACGGACAGGGCTACCACCTCGGTGAGACGAGAATAAGTACAGATGTTTCAGAAGCTTGGAATATCGCAAAAGGCGATGACAAAAACGACCCGAAATAAGAAGTATTATTAGGTAATTCTGAAAAAAAAACTGAACACCTATTTCCTTAACTTTATACAACTTTCAAGATTTTGTTCTTAAATCCGCTGGTGGATTTGGCCGAAAACAACAGATATCTATATAAAACTGCCTATTTTTCCTGGGAAAATAAGAATTTCCATAAGCTTCGAAACTTCGTATAAGCTTATGGAATTCTAATCAGAACCATAACTCGATGAAATAAACCCAAATACTGTCAGTCTACCACCATCCATCGAAGAGTTCTGTCGCATATCTTCCATCTTTACCATCAGATCAGATCGTTGACACCGTGATATTACATTATCATCTGATTCCGAACACTGTCAAGTTCGTATGATAAATTTCAACTTAGTCGTATGAGCGTCAACTCGTTAAAGACGTCTATACTCTAGTTCTATGTTCTGGCAAGATTTGAACCTAGAACTACTGTGTTGAACTCGGTAGCGCAGCGGATCAATAGCCGACTAAGATGCTAGAGGTACGGGTTCGATCCCCGCTGCGAGACAAACCTGCAACCGGGTCTGGGTGTTGTGGTACCATGGTACTTGTAGTTCCTGATACCTACGATACAGGAATCCTAATATGGGATCAGGACTATGTATGTGACTGTTGGATGAGTTTTTTTTTGTAATCGAATCGTGTGTAATAAATGATGACTTCACTCGTGTTCATCTCTCTGTTAGTTTACGGTTCGTACCTATTTGCACATTGTGCACAGGTGAGGCTAACATGGATACTTATTGCTCTGCGATCAGCGTCGATCGATGCTATTTGAGTATGTATTTCTGTTCTATTCGCAATGGTATTGACTTCGTCACCTACTGGCGTCCAACTCCCGTTTTGAATGAATAATGCCACGTCAAAGTAGCACCGATAGGGTTGTCACTGTTAAAAAAATGGTGGAGGTCGATATTTATAAGATGGATAAAAAAACATATTCCGACACTTTGTTTAAATACCCATTTCAATTATGGTTGGACGAGTTTTTTTTTTGACATGTCGGTACTGAAGGTAATTTTGCTGGTGATTGTAATATTTTTTTTTTGATAGTAGCCTATATCAGTTTCGATAATGCTTCATAATGCTGAGCTGACATATTTTTGGTGCGACTTTGAACTATCTTATATCAGTCTTGATGGATCAGTTAGATCAGTTAGATTGTGGGGCAAGTCAGTTCTACCTATAAGTAAAGGTTGTCTGGTACAGCTCGCTAAGACAAGACCGCCCATTGTACAACTTTGTCAAATTTGTTTGGGGTACCTATCTAAGCTGATGGATTATTTGGTGTGAAATAAAGTATCTATCTTCTATCTAAGAAGGTTAAATATTCTAAACTAATTGTTGATTGTTGGTTTTAACTGTCCCAGCATCCCTATTCGACGATCTCGATGACGCGGTGGGCAAGAAGCCGGCTATAACGCAAGAGGTGCGGGTTCGATTACCGCAGCGGTACAAATATTTGCATTTTCTGCAGATATTTGTCCTGGGTCTGGGTGTTGTGGTACCACGGTACTCATAGTTCCTGATACCCACAGGGGTAACAGGGAATCTTTGTGTGGGATCATTTTTAAAAAACACTTTACTTACGATCTTATAAACTAGGGTGTAGTGATACAATGACGACCTTGCTTCGAACAATTTCTTCAAGGTAACCTTTTTTGGACTGGACTTTGTCCGCATCGAGATTATTCTATGAATACAAAATTCATTTTCCAACTTTTTTATATTTATAAAGAAACAGCCCTAGCAACAAGCATTCTTGCTTCAGTCGCAACGTGATTACCCACCCCCTCTCAACCCCCACTAGCTTTACCTAATTCTAGGTGTAAAACCCAGCTTTATAGCTTGACAAGTAGGTATTTCTTTGAATGTCTTTTGCTGAACCACAAGACTTATTCTTAGCGAAGCGCCCTTTCAGAAAATATTTTACTATATTTGTCTTCGTCTTTCATCTTATTAGGTATTACCTACGGCTTCGCTTGTGGTACCTGATGAAAAGTAGCCTATGTGTTAATCTAAGTCATGAACCTCATACAAACTTTGCTATTTATAATAATATTAAGAAGGATTTATTATTTTATAATAATATTTTTAATTGGGTATTTATCTTTCTAATTATATAGATGATTCGGTAACTTCGAAGAATATTTACGCATTGAATTTTTTCACCACACTGCTTTTCTCATTATCAGTCACAAAGCCATTTCCAAGCCAGCTTTGTCTACCCTAAAACTGATCCTAAAGCTTACTTGAGGATGACTAAAAAAACCAAAGACAAGACGAATGAATTATATTACTCAGTGTTGTGAATATTATGCAGTAGATATTAAATACCTACTGTGTTTGTTTATCATTAGAACGAAAAACAATAAACAATGCTATCTGATGACAAACATGTTATTGTACAAAGGTCGGGACCAACCTTACATAAATGATTGTCTGTACTAATGTTATAAGAAGGTAAAGTTTGTAAGTTTGTAATAAAGAAAGGGGGTAATCTCTGAAACTACTCATCCGATTTCAAATATTCTTTCACCAATATTAAGAACTAGGTAGCCTCTACCCACGGCTTCGCTCGCGTGGTACCTGGATAATAAGTAGCCTATATATTATTCTGATGTATCTTATCCTTCTAATATTATAAACGTGAAAGTTTGTGAGGATGGATATTTGTTACTCAACAGAACCTAGTAAGTTATATTACTGTAAAGTTTCATCAACATCCGTTCAGTAGTTTTTGCGTGAAAGAGTAACAAACGTCCACAAAACAAACTCACAAACAACCTCACAAACTTTTGCGTTTATAATATTAGTAGGATAGATTTTGAGGGTGGCCATAGGCTATATATTATCCCGTTAAAAGGTTTTTCTTGAAGACCCATTTCGCGACGTAAGTCGACGAAAAAACGGTCGCTACTTTTTATCCGGGCACCACGCGGGCGAATCCGTGGGCAGTAGTTAGTAGGTAATAAAACTACTACTGGTCTACTGGTAACACATTTCCTTACCCAAATATATTTCTAGTTTAATTTGTTATGCTTTAGCAGGTTTATTCCTTTATTAGAAATAGTTAAACAATACATTTTCCTATTAAACAATTCTCATAGGTAATAAGTTTATGGTCAGTATAGAACTGCCCGGAAACGTTTCTAGAAGTTTAATGTTACTAAGAAGAAGAATAATTTGCATGTTGTTTATTTAACACAACAACAAAGAAATTGACATATTATAAATAACAGTAAGATTTACATAGATAATAATAATAAGAACAAGATTTTTATGCTAATTAGTTCCATCTATGCCGTGGGCCATACCTACAATACAATCTCTGTCTTAGCTTAGTGCTGCTCTTAAGTGCTACTAAGTATTAATAGGGGCTTTACAGAATGTAAAAGCCGATCCTATTAACTCAGCAACTAGGAAAATTACCATTTGTCAAAAACATACAAAATTATGTTTATATTATGGAACAGAGAGTTCGATGTATTTTAAATCTTGGATAAAAAGAGAGTTCGTTGTGTCTGAAATCCTTGCTAAACACGAGTAAAGGTTTTGAACTTTCCTTTTTTAATTCATTGTGATTTCCTTATTTTAACATAGATATTAAGACATACTAACAAAAAATGGACAAAAAATGTCTGATTTAATAAAAAAATCATTAAAGGAGTGTTCAATGTGCCACAAATTCTTGTGGATTAGAGAGCTCGATGTGCCACAAATTCTTGCGGAACAGAGAGTTTAATGTGTCAGAAATACTTGTGAGACAAGAAGTTTGGTGTGTTTGAAGTTTGAAGTTTGGTCCTTGAAGGGATAGTGAGTTCAATGTGTCACAAATATATGCAAAAGAGAGAATTCTATGTGCCATAAATACTTGTGGGACGGAGAATTTGTCACAAACTCACGTGGGGAAGATAACTAATTAGATGAAAAACAACAGCATCACTAGACCCTACATTAACATTACCTACTAAATGAAGCGCACTAAAACGGGTGCGCTATGTGGAAATACTTTGGTGCGCTTCATTTTGGTGCGCTTCATATAGGTGCGCTACGAGGAATGCCTCAGTGTTTGATGTGTCACAAATCTTTGTGGGACAGAGAGTTTGATGTAACAACCCTATGTGGAACTCATAGTTTTATGTCTCATCGTGTTTCAGGGTACGAGGTGCTGTCAACGGGTCCGGCACTGCTGCTGCAGTTCACAGCCAACTCCGCGTCACCGGGGCAGGGGTTCGCGGCCACTTTTACCTTTCAGCCGCCTCCAGACTCTACCGCTGCTGGTCAGTATGAATGCTTTGCTGTAGCTTTGTGGCCACTGTGCAGTTTCTTTGTGCCTTTGTGCCTGTAGACATCATTGGCATTATGTCTGCTATGCTGTCAGCCTCATGTCATGCCTGCGATACTGCCATCGGTGATTTTAAACCCGCTGTTTTGTAAACGATGGTCTTGTTATACACTCTTAAAACTTTTGACTTTAACAACAGGCTTGAAAGTTACAATGCAAAGTTACGCTCATTATTCCTTGAAAGCTAGTAGGTATGCTATGAGAATTTAATAGGTTGGTACCTACAAAGCTTATTTAAAAAATCTTCGACGATATTTGTTGTACATAGTACATACTACTATATTATTATCCAAAGAAAATAAAAGTATGATGCAGAGTCGTTCATCTAAGTGAAACCGCCACATAAAATTTTGACACTATTAAACAACCCATTCCATACTCAACCTGGAAAATATCACGAAATTTTTCAATTCCATTTTGAAAATTAGAATTTTTCCCTAATAAAATGTCGCTTCAGATTGTCGGCACCCGTAATAAATGCTACCGATTCTGAGTTTGCAACTACTGCCAACAGTATGAATAGTATTGGCTGGTTTCCAGTTTGTGACGATGGAAATTGCTTAGAAATTTTAACTAGGTAACTATGACGTAAAGTAACGATTAAAAAACTGCCCCAAACACAAGCAGGTGATTCTACAAACTGTAAATAAATCAAATTCGTTCATCACAAATAACATTATTCGGCAAGGAGTATTATGCTGAAATTTGTGTAGAGCGTCATCTGTTTATATTTGAGGGATGTTGATATTCTGGTCTAAAAGCGCCATCTATTGAACAAGTTCAAAACTACTACATATACTGGCTGGTTGCAGCCTAGCTTGTTTCCTAATACCAGCTGCTAAATAAAGATGGCGTTGTTAGCTAGACTTGTTAGCTTACAATGCCATCTCTACTCGGCTTAGTTATTTACCGTCTGTAAATAACTAAGCCGAGTAGAGATGGCCAGATGTCACAAATTGTTTCACAAATATGACTCTACTTTTCCTAATATTATCAATTTGATTTCAGATTCTGACCGGCTTCTCAAGCTGAGTTTCGGCAAAGCTTTTGAGTCTCTCGGGCCTGAAGTTAGTGCTACAAGTAAGTCTAGAATATTAATAGTTAAAGAAGTACAAAAAGTATTTAGTTTTAACCTTAGCCTATAGCTCGAAAATGTATGGATCATAAAGGTTCTCAAGTGGTAACCACGAATTCAAAGTCACAGTGCAAGATTCAACATTTATCATTGGGAGCTTCCCCTTTGCTGGGCATAAGCCTCCTCCCTCAAATTCAGTCAGTTCTGGGTCCTTTACATCTAAGTCTTCCCCTGTTCGGCAACAATATCAACTTTCACTCAGCTAGTATCCTGATAGAAGGACAATAGAATTGTACAGCTGAGCTAACCTAACTATTTTCATCTGTATTCTCTATCACTCCAATGCGTGGGTTTTATTTCTGTTTTTTTTCTAAATCAGAAACGTCTATAAATAAATACCTAGGTGCTGTGGTGGTGGGATAAATTTGTATATTATCCCGCATGCAATGATTCTGCATGAGAAACATCCTATGTTATCCTCGAATCGAATCGAAAAATAAGGTTTTTTTACTAGAGAAATTCTGATTGATTGAATTTATTTATGTGCATGCCTTAAAATGTTGGACATCGGGTTATGTAGTTACTTTATAAGTATTATACAGTAGGTAAAGTTGATTTATTGCAATTTTTGTTCATCCTTAGAACGGCATTTTTTTTATTTAACTATTTTGATAGCTTACGTATTATTCTGAGACACCCGTATAAAGGTGAGTTTCTTGACTGTCAAAGTAATTTTAAGAAGTCGGAACAAACCTTTCACTAAATAAACTTACCGTACTAGGTTTGACTTGATAAGCCAAGTTACCATATAGCTTGATGAGCTCCTCTGAGAATAAGTGGGTGTTCTTCAGCTGTGAAAGTTTTCTATCAAGAAGTTGGCACAAGTTTCAGAATAACCCACATTTCCAATACAAATTGGGAGCAGATAAATGCTGGTTTACCTAAAACCAGATCCGTACTAAGGAATAGGGCGGACAGGACGCTCAAACAATAAATAAGACGATTCGTTTTTTATTTAGATTTGTAGCGACATCTCTCAATACATTGGGCTATGCAACATGACATCTACAGATATACGAAGCCTACTTACAATATACAGATGGAAATCGAAGTGACTAGATCGCGCCAGTGGAGTTTTAACGCAATACTTCCGACAAACAACTGTCGATCCTAGGACCCCGGGCAAGTAGATCAGATTGATCAGCTCAGTGAAAGATCTTCCCCCCTGCACACACTACCAACCGTATTCTCCGTAGATTAATAGTAAAATTACATGATAAGGGTCGGGAGCTTCCTGTTTTAGAAGAGTCCCCTCTTTTTTTGTAGTCCATGTAGATACTGTAGTAGACAAATATATCGCTAAGAACTCAACAAGGAAGTAAAGTAACAAGTACCAAAAACTGTAATGACCTAAGTTTCCAACATTATTTTCAAACGAACCGTCATACTGTTCAGTAGTATAGTTTTTACTCTTGTACTAGTTTTTAGTTCGCGCTCTTTACATTGATAGGTATTCATTTAATTTGTCTAACTGTGCTGTTGGCTCGACTGTAAGTGTCCTTATATGTTCAAAGCTGATCCGAAAGTTTTGTTTTGGACACTTCATACCTACTTAGGCATAGAAGTTTGAAGACATAATTTTGTTAAGAGAGAGAAAAGAAAAATGTACTAAAATAATTAAAGAAGCAAAGGAAGACTAAAAGTTGGGGGGATGATATCAGAAAAATAGCTGGTCCAGCATGAATCCGTACCGCAAAAGATAGGACGTAATGGAAATCTTAAGAAAAGACCGAAGGATAAACTGTTACTGTTATTAAGATATGTGTTAAATAAAGGTCTAGATTAGGCATAAAAATGTAACGTCAATGTAAAAACAAACAGGAATAAAAGTTCCTGTTTGTTTTTACATTATTATTATTTAGATCTTTATCTAAATACAAAATTGGTATGTGAATATAAGCCAGCCCCCGCCTTTGGCAGTCAGGCAATAATCAGTCCAGTTCAAGTTCTGCTTACAGCCCTGTTCACAATAGAAGTTCACCCTCAGTACCTCCCTACTCCGAGCTAACGGGGCAGAGCGTGGCTAATTGCGCTCGTTTATATCTTTCGGTTAGATAGATTTTAAACGGAGGCCAGCAAAGTGAATTATGCCGTTTTGTGCACTTCGGAATGAGCATTAGCTTAGATTGTTAGTGAATCGGATAAAGAGGTTAATTGTGTTTAATCAACCAAAAAGGAACCACCGCAGCAAATTTAGATTTAGCAAATCAAATTTAAATATCTCATGGTGTACGGTCAAACCGAGCGAAGTCTCTTTTATTGTAAAGAATAAGTACTTACTTCTCTCCACTGTATTATTATGCCGAGCAAATTCGTTTTTTGTATCTAATCCTCACAAAATATGAGATACTTAACTTGGTTGGATCTACTGACCTGTATCCGTGCTTTAGGTAGAGGTAATTCCAAATGCACTTTAAGTGGCGACCCCGTGGCCACATTAAAATAAATAAAAAACTCGCTGCCCGTGCGACAGTGTTATAAATGCATTTCTCGCGAAGTAATGCCGTGCAGTGGGAATAAAACATGGCCTTTGAATAAATGATCAAATATACACTGAGGCGTGCTGTTGTGGCCTGAAATGCTAGGAAGTTTGAGCATTTCCACTGCTTAATCCGAGCAAGAATAACGGACTGACCGTCTGAAATGGAAAAAAGTTGACGATTCTAAATAGGCCCGCTCAAATAGACGCGGTAGCCGCGGCGATCAACCTTGATCGCACAAGCGAACGCTTCCACGTCCAATCAAATTTCGCTCCGCGCCTGTGTGAACTTTTCCAAATAAATACAAGCAGGCATATCTGATTACCACCGACCGCCACCTTAATACATTCCATGAGAATACTTATGAAGAATTGTACTAAAATTGACATGGTTGAAGAAAAATGAGTATGGAAATTAATGTTGAACAACTCTTCTCTTGTACACATATTAGGTATGCTGACTATATGAACTTCAGTATCGTACTAGCATTATGCAGAGTTTCAAAAGATTTTTTCAAAAGGTACATTCAGCCATAGTTGTTATCCTGTGATAAAATCGACCGATGAGTCGGAGCATGACTACTTTTATCACAAAGAAGCCAAAAAGACAATTTTTCTTCCACAAAGGATTTGGTCTGTTAAATGTTCAAACCCATTGACGGACAAATGACTGAAAAATCGCACTTCAGCCATGCATAAGCGATACACATTGCATACTAAAGAGTACCTGTGAATATTCGGACCACGAATTTCCTCGTTGAATTTTCGGTTGTGAGTCGGCTGGAGTGGGTAATGTGCAAAAGCCCTTAGGATGCATTATTGCTGGCTCGCCCCGGGGCCGCCGAGGCCAAAGTTCAGGTTTAGATAAACAAGCCTGCGAAATTCTGCTTTTATTTACTCAGTTGGGAAATGAAAGTTTTGAACGGAACCTTTTGAAAGTAAATAGGTTCTTATCTAAGATGCTGTAGAATTTAAATTTATTCACGTTATATCAAGATGATGGTCATTTTAATATGTACAGGTACTTTCCATCAGGGAATAAAAAATACAGAATTTAGTTTAAAGTCAAAGTCAAAGTCAATAGGTTTTTATTCATTGAAATCACAAGGATCATATAGAAACGTCAACTTAAAAACTATACGTGAATCTAAAATGTTAAAGTGAATTTACGCCGGTTCCTCGCGCGCGAAGTTACGTAATATGATCGATCATGGAGCCCCGGTCGGCTTAGTTTATTCGTTCTACAAACCAAATATTGATGGTAAATGTTTCACTAGCTCAAATTGAATATTCTGTCTCATAATTAGGACAAGGTGCTTTTGGCGTATCATTTTTAAATTTATAAAATCATGAAACCTGTGAAATTACAGAGCAAGCTTGAGCTCCGTTTTGTAATTATTTGAACTAACTTCTCGCATGCATTTTGGTCAAGATTTTAATCTGGCCAGAAGAGCTATGCCTTGTAAGAGTAAGGGAGCATATATATTGTTATAGATAAGTATAATTTCGACAAGGAATACCTACCTTCGATCCGACTCTCTGACAAACGACCTGACGGGGTGGCCGTAACGCCATCTAAATATCGGACGAGTCTGTACTGTCGAGGCATGAAATAGTAGTGTTTGCAAACAATTTGATGCTTAAGTGTTCTGTAAGATAAACTTCCATTGGGCAGAGTTTGTATAGTAGAATATAATTCTAGTACGGTCACGTTACGTTCTGCTGAAACATTAAACTTTCATTTTCCCCAAAAACACTTTCATATCATTGATTTTTTTCCGAACACTCAAACTCCATATTTTTTAAATGTTAGATTTTTTTCAAATCACATGTGGATTAATTATCAACTTGACGTCTTGCCGTCGTCGTCATTACGAAGGACAGAGGTCAATTAACTAAGTTTTTTTTATTAAAATTCTGCCGCTCGCGCTGTTAACATTGATCCTGCTTTGGAATAAAATAATTATTTTAATAAAATGTCAAGTGTAATAAAAGCTCGGATGTTTAGATTAAATATTTTATATAAATTTGCGAATATAAACTGTTTAGCAAAACATTAACATCTTAGGAGCTCTTACAGTTTTTGAGCATTTAAAATTCGGCCTAACAAATCTCAAAAGTATATATAGGTAAATATATATTTTGTGGTAAATAAAAAAAAATATGATTTTTCGGAATAAATATTTTTATTCATTCCCTATTGACAAAGTTAAATAATCATAGTTACCGGTTTTGATCACAGTTTGTCACATTTCTAATCATTTTTGGACTATCTACTGTTACTTCTTTCTTCCAAAGACCACACATCAAAATCAAACTAGGTACTCACTTCTAGAATAATGTTCATAAAAACTTGTGACGGGAAAAAATACTTACAGGTACGATAGTCTATTTATTATAAGTTTGAGTTATTTTAACGAGAAACAGCGAACGCTCGTTATCAATTATTTTGCTGCTAACTAGCAGTATTTGTACTGTTTTATGGACAGTTTTATAATTTGAAATTTTAATGGGTGCTGTAAAATATCACCCAATTCAAGTTATTACATTACAGTTGTGCAGTGATTACATAAATCTGACAGCGCGGCGATCAAATTTACGGTATAATAGATAAAATAATATAATACACGATTTATAATTACTTAAAATAAACATTGATATTGGTCGTGGATTTGAACCCGGGTCGTGCACTAATAGATTTCCACTGAACAATTCATTGCGAATTTACGAGTACATGTGCTGTTAACGATGAAGGAAAACATCTTGAGGAAACTGGCATGCCCCAGAACCAAAAATACAAAGGCATGTGCTATCGCTTAGTGATGGGCTTGCTATGAGTATATAGAATACCCATCATGGGGAATACAATCGTGAACCCCTCCGTGCAAAAACTACTTATCTAAGTATGTTAATATAAAAAATAATTTTATACTATAGCGCAGCGGTGTCTGTAACACAGTTTTATATTTCGGCAGACATCGTCATTTTTCAATAGTAATTGTATGCTATCATTTCTGTTCCTCAATAAATATATTTATATTTTTTTGTTTTGAACTATGCGCTACTGCAATTTTTATTGTGCTTATTTTCAAGGGTCTTTAGACTTTCGTCTGGCACACCCGTTGAGGGTATTTAGATACTTACTTGCCTTGCTTGAGCTTTTAAGAAATCATTTTTATTTATACTAGACCTTCATTTGGCCATCACACCTGATTGTAGTGTTGATATGGCCAACGATGGAGCATTGAGTCTAGAAGATACCTATTCACTCTTACCTTAAAGAGACCCAGATTGTATTTACAGTAAAATAACTTCGTAACCTCAATTCAACCTCTATGTTATATCCAATTTTATTCCCGGATTTTTTAAGATCGTTACACGAAAATCAGCTTTTGGTAAAAATTGCTCCGAAAAAACGCACAAAAATTCGCAAGTCCTCAATGACCAACTTCCGACTGTATAATGTTAGCATAATAGAAAATAAATATATAATATCTACACAAGCTTTCTGCTAACGGCTTCGCCCACGTAGTTTCCGGGTAAAAATTGTCTAATGTGTTATTATTCCTATAGGTACTTATTCCCCAATAGACTATTTACCTTTTTTTTTAATTTTCTGACGCTTTGCTTATGTTGCAACAGCCGTGGTCATGGAAAGACATATTATTTTCAGACAGACATATGATTTAATATTTGGATTCAGTACATGTCCACATTACGATATAACATTACATAAATATATTGTTTATAATGGTAGCGATTATTTACTCTGAGGTGTAGCGTCTATTGTTCATACTTATAAATTCATTAAACAAAACTTCCATTTACTCCAGTTTATACCAGTAAACAATACAAACGAGGTTTCTGTATAAACTTGGTACCGTCAACTTGATCAATGTTATGTGAATCTATTCACGTGAACATGAAAGTGGAGCCAAGGATGTTCTACTCTGCTAACGCCAATGTATAACCAAAGTTCTTGAACAATGCTGATCTAAGTATACATTTGAGATCCCCATCTTTCGAAGACAGAAGTGGTAACTAAAAGACCTTAGTCATTCTCTACAATTTAACCTACTTAAGATTGAGGTATTCCCACTGGGCTTTGCTCAAACAAAAGTGAGTGTTAAAAGCTTTATGATTATGTGTAATTTTAAGTTTTCACACAAAAGAGATTTTGCAAATCTGGGACAATATAGGCCCGATGTAACCAGGCAACATAATAAAAAATAAAATAAATAGAATTACTCACACAGCATCATCTAGCCCCAAAGTAAGCAGAGCTTGTGTTACGAGAACTAAATAACTGATATACTACATTTTTTGTATACTTACATATTATACATAGAAGAAAACACCCAGAACCGAGACAAAAATTTGCAAATCATACAAACATTTGTCCCGCGGCGGGAATCGAACCCGCAACCTTCTGCGTCTTAGGGCTTTCGCCCACTGTACCATAGAGGTCGTCAATAAACACCAGTGCCTTCAATTCTTTAACCTGTCTACCTCAATTTGACCTAAATATCAGGTATTCTGTTGATACGCTAGGCAAACTGTCGATCGGAGACCACAAGCCAGTTATTGTCCATTTTATTTGGATTGGCGGTATTTCGTGTAAACAATGTTGGGTCGGACATTCTGTGACAAATTGATGATTGATCAGAAAATGTGGATTGGGTCAAACTGAATATAACATTATTGATAGTACACAGGGGCCTGCGAGATTTTCGTGAGCGTTTATACGAAACATATGTGCGTCGGTCTTGTCCTTGTTCAGAGAAGTATGAAGTGAATTTGGCCTTAAATTCCTTTATTTTATCTTCTAGAGCCGTCTGCTGTTTGTTTAGCGTCCAAACAAACAGCTGTTTGTTTAGTGTTTTGATGAAACAAAACTAGCCTCTGCCCAGGGCTACGCATGCGTGGTACTTAGATAAAAAGTAGCCTATGTTTTATTCAGATGTATAATCTATACTATAAAGTTTCACTAAAATTTGCTCAGTGGTTTTTGCGTGAAAGAGTATCAAACATCTATCCATCCTCACAAATTTTCAGCTAGCTATCTTAAGATCGTTGCAAACGATTTATAGATAGTTCAACTGATGGAGGCGTTCTCAAAACACTGGCCGCTGAATAGTAATGCTAAATTGAATGTAAAAAAAAAATGTTTGTATGATCTGCAAATATTTGTCTCGGGTCTTGGTGTTTTCTATGTATAATATGTATGTATTTACAAAAAAAGTGTAAATCAGACATGTTATTCCCATAACACAAGCTCTGCTTACTTTGGGGCTAGATGATGCTGTGTGAAAATGTCCAGCATTATTATTTTTATTAATAATTTCATCGTCATTTTTATTCCTTTCCCAGCACGAAAGAACCTCGCCATCGCTATAACAAAACTAAACATAGTTACTAATTTACTCCACAAACTGCACTAGAAAAGAGAAACAAGGGGTAGGGGTGAGTTTGCGGTTCCTAACTAGCAAAAACTGTGAGCAATCAGACGCTTGCCTTTGTTGACAGTTCCCTTGTTCCCGCCGTTTCCAGAACAAGAATTAAAGGTTACACTGCACTGGTGGCTGCAGGACAAAGTCTGAATAAACAGAGTGCCTGGAAGGAATAACACATTTCAGAAATACAACTGTTTAAATGTAGGTTTATACAAAAAAATACAGATGAAACAGCTGGCTATATAAAAATCTATAGATCGTGTGCAACGGGCAAAAAACAAACATAAATATACCTACATAACTCAGAATGTAGATGTTCTAATTTACACAATTAAAAAAAGTAACGCCCAAAGTAAATAGTGGAAAGTGATTGTGAAAAGTGGTTGTGCACACCAAAAGTTCTCAAAACCTTCGATACAATATAATTATAATAAAAAAGGGCATTTATTTATATGGCAATAGCAGTACATGGAGTAGTCTGGACAAATAATTTGTCCAGATCTTCTATTCGAGTCGTAATGAGCGAGGCATATTTTTTTTACACAAAATTGACCGTACGCGCCTTGCCTTATAGATTAAATGGTTGTGTATCAGTGGTGGAAACCATATCTGATCCTGGTCAGAGCCCTATACAAATTAGGAGAAGTAAAAAAGTCCTTAAGTGCAAGGAGGTAATAATATGACCTTTCAAAAAAACGAATGTAATTCTCCATGATGAAAATCCTCAGATCCATTCTTAGTAGAAGTAGTCAGAGACACGTCCAAACATTATACCTATTAGCGCTTTAAAAAGTTATAATAACAGAAGTATAATAAATTAAAAACGATCCAGTATAACGTTGATTTTAAATAACTTTTAATCTCTTCCCGTATAAACAGGGCACTTCCAACTTTATTATTGTTTAATGCGGCGTAAGAAAATGCACCGGTAAAGTTTAATTGGAACGGCTACTTCAACTCACCTGTTTTAATTTTTTATCTTTTACGAAGCTTCCCGGTTTTGGGTCTGGCTCCGTTGGCAACTGTTTTCCATAGCGTATTCAAAATTGTTTCAAGGCGATTGGTTGAAAAGACGCGCGACTGGAAAGCTAGCTCTTAGCTGGGTTAACATTGGCATGGAACATGGTTAACATGGGCATTGCCGTTCAGCGTGACAATGCAGCCAGTATTTTGGGATAATTTTCGATTGGCAGTGATATGAATCAGTTGACCTATCTATAGTTCATTGTAACTGTAGCTATAAAAAATAATAAATAATGCTGGACATTTTAACACAGCATCATCTAGCCTCAAACTAAACAGAGCTTGTATTATGGGAACTACATGACTGATATACTACTTACATACATTTTTTTTAAATCCTAATTCCTACTAATATTATAAATGTGAAAGTTTGTGAGGATGTTTGTTACTCTTTCACGCAAAAACTACTGAACAGATTTTGATGAAACTTTACAGTAATATAGCTTATACATCAGAATAACTCAAAGACTACTTTTTATCTGGGTACCACGCGGGCGAAGCCGTAGGCAGAAGCTAGTACTATTTTAAACGCGAAAGTTTGTGAGGATGGATGTTTGTTACTCTTTCACGCAAAAACTATTGAACGGATTTTGATGAAACTTTACAGTAATATAGCTTATACATCAGAATAACACATAGACTACTTTTATCCGGGTACCACGTGGGCGAAGCCGTGGGCAGAAGCTAGTTATTCATATAGACGAAATTTAGAAGCTACTTATGCTATGATATGAGAAAGCAGCTTTTATTTTGACCGAGAATTGTACATTATTGCAATGAATTGCAATAATACCAGGCTCGAAGCACGCCACGGCCTGCTAACGACTAAGATCAGCGATTATGGCTGACTTTGTTTGTTTCTAGATAACAAGATTATAGAGCTCTAAGCTTGCTCTAGAAAATATATAATGCTGACAGTAACATCTCAACAGTGGAAAAACTTTATGTTATTTTAAAATTGTCTACACGTTTTGTGTTATTTAATAGATCTTCATCATGAGTTCGATATTAAAAAAAACACAAACTCACAACTTTTCATGCTCTAGCTCCTTATTATAGAGATCCTCAGATCCATACTCATTACGCAAATCTCTGAGGATGATAGTAATTACATGTCCGCGTTTTGCAAACCAATCGCCTATTGGAACACAAAGTGATGGCACATAGCTTCGATTTTTTTATATACCGGTCTCCTCACGATGTTTTAAGCTCGTGTTTAGCGCACATAAATTGAAAAAATAGTTGGTGCACGACCGGGTTCAAATCCACGACCTTCGGATCAGACGTCACGGTATAACTCACAAGTCAAAAGGCCCAATAAGCCTTTTTTTATTTAAAATAATTTGAAACCACTATAATTTTCTGGGGCCAGTCATTATTACATTCTGAATAAGTACTTAGTACATTTATATAATTGTCTCAAAACATCTACTTTAAAAAGCAGCTGCGTTGTGAAACTAGTATGTGAAACTAGTATGTGGTCACGTGAAACTAGTATGTCGTCACTAATATGAACCTAGTTTTAGGGTATAGCGACATGGCAGCAGAAAGAGGTTCTACATTCACATACATCCTCAAAATCTGATTTGATTTTGAGGATGTAGATTTATATTGATATAGCATTCAATTACTTGACTTTTTACTATAATAAAATAAAGATGAGGTTGGTTTACTGTTTCTTGAAAAAAAACCTCTGTCTGCCGCCATGTTGTTATACCCTAAAACTAGGTTCATATTAATAATATAAATAATATAAATGCTGTACATTTTTCACAGAGCATCATCTAGCCCCAAACTAAGCAGAGCTTGTATTATGGGAACTACATGACTGATATACTACTTAAATACTTTTTTTTTTGTAAATCCGTACATATTATACATAGGAAAACACCCAGACCCGAGACAAATATTTGCAGATCTTCCAAACATTGGTCCCGTGACAGGAATTGAACCCGCAACCTTCTGCGTCTCAGGCGGACCTTCGCCCACTGCGCCACAGAGGTCGTCTAGTGACCACATAATAGATTCACAACTTTATTACTATGTGAAAGCAATAAATGTATTGGGTATAATATAAAACCCTTTGATTTAACTATTTAAAAATAAAAAGTAGCTTGTGAAACATTAAATTTTAAATGTGTCGCGAAAATTTCGATTCAGTGGGACTTGAACCAGCGTCCGCGCCTCTAATCGGTAATACGTTGGTCAATTCCGCCATGAATCGAGTAATACTGAGCCCGAATTTATATAGCACTTTCTATATTCAGCTGTTATATATGGTAAATTTTATCTATAGGTATCTCATTCGGAAACATTCCTGCTCAAAGTCCTAAGTTCGTTCGAATTACTCATGGCTCGATTCTCTGGCTTAATGGTGTAATTGGCCAACGCATTGGCGATTAGTGGCGAAGATAAGTTGTCTACATAAGTATCGATTTCACTTTAAAATTAACAAAAAAAATACTTGAACTTCGAAGTGGTGTAAACAATATTGTAACTTTTAGGCCTTCTCTAGTAAATTGCAACTAACGCAAGTTCGTAGCGTGCTACGTGGTGCTACGCTGTGCTACGCAGAGAAAACACTGCTGATTTAAAATGTCTGATTTTTATTTATTTATTTTAGCCTGTATTGCCCCACTATTGCCTTTGCCCTGTAGTGGGGCAATACAGGGCAAAGCCATTTATCAATCAAGGATTTTTATCAATCTCAGTTTTTGTCTTAGAAGAAAACAAAAACAATTTCTGTTGCCCTCAATACTGAGCTCACGAGTAGCCACTTCGTAATAAAAAATGTATCATATTGGTAACAAGATACGTAAACAGAGTAACGGATTTATGAGCGAATCTCTACTGAAAATATGTTTCGTATAGATTTTTACGAGAAACAGAAATCCTGAGAGCTTTTAGCAGGTAGGCTGGTAATATGTTTTAGTAGGAAACCGGATATAAAAGACAGAAATGATTTCATTTTTTTGTAAGCTGGAATTCATTATGACCAATTAATTTACAAATGGTGTGAATTATTATAGTAAACGGTTATAACTTTTGAAACTATCCTGGTTATGGACATTTTTTTTAATGGGAGATATTTTGTGAATTTTAAATATGTCCGGATATTTTTGCACATTTGCATGTACCGTGGTCACGGAAGGAACTGAAATCTTTGCCAATGGTTTTAAGAAGCAGATGAATCGATCTATATCTTTCTCACTATTTATTGCGAACGATTCAATCAGACATTCAAACTCGCAAATCATAGTATATATCCCGTTTTTAATCAAATCTATAGTGAACGGGTTTGCGATTGCAAAGAAAATGTTGTTGCAGTGGTCCACAAATTAAAGACCTAGGCATAGATGATAGAAACTAACAAATGAGCTGGCTCACCGCGACTAGCAGAGCGGCTCTTACAAATTCAACGTTGCAGAGGTTACGTAAGGTCTATTAGATTTCTACTCCCATACCTATTATATACTACTCTAGGTACTGTCACACACAGTTGAAAATACGTTTAATAAACAAAAAACTTCATTACATGTAATTGAGATGAAACCTCGTTCTTTTTTGGTTCTTTGACAAGGTTTTTTGTACCACTGAGGTGGCAAACAATCATATGGCCCGCTTTTTGGTAAGCGGTTACATGTGCCTATTCTGATGTATAAACTATATTACTGTAAAGTTTCATTAAAATCCGTTCAGTAGTTTTTGCGTGAAAGAGTAACAAACATCCATCCTCATAAAATTTCGCGTTTATAATAGTAGTGAGATATATATGCAGTGATTATTGAAGTAGTCTCTTATTAGTCGATCCCAGTAGTTTTCTGAGGGTACTTCAAAAATAAATCGACTGTTGGCACATTTTACTGCCAACCGTGAAGTAAAGCTTGGTTCTCTTGAGTGTATTCTTATAAATATATCAAAACACGCCCAAGTATCCTAAGATATATACTCAGTGCGTAGATCTTTTAGGATACCAAGTAGAGAGTAGTCAGAGGCATGTCCAAACCTTATATTTGATACATGCCCGCATTTTGAAAATAGTTAACATTTAGCATTCCACGTGATAGGTTGCAAGCCCATCGCTGCTTATTGGAACACTAATTGAAGCACATGCTTTCGAATTTTGGGTTCTAGGGCATATCGGTTTTCCCCACAATGTATTTTTCATCGTTAGGAGCACGTGTTAATGTGCACATAAGTTTTTCGAGTGGAAAAATCCATTGGTTCACGCCCGGGTTCAAACCTACGACTTGCGAATCGGTAGTCGCCCGCCCACTAGGCCAACATGGCTCTCACATGGACGAATAAACCAGGCTCTGTTCAGTGTATTCTTACGTAATAAACTCACCCTACCTTTTATTTATTTATAACCAAACGTAAGACCAATTCAACTTATTGCTGGGAGTTCGAGGTTGCTTTTTTAAACTCGGTCTAAAAAAAGTGAGATTTTTTTCTTAACCGATTTCAGGAATGGAGTTTCTCAATTATTCGTTGGCAATTTTTTGCCCCACTGCAGAGAGTTCAAGGACAAGGGGCAACTATACACACTATACTATAATGATAAAGCCTCATTTTTCAAAATTATAAAAAAAATAAGTTTTTCTTGTTTGCTTAGTATTTTGGGTAATAATTATGACCTAGCGTTCAGCAAATACTATACGTGATATCACTAAAATTATTTGTTTTTGAGTTATTTTAGAAAAATGCTAACCGCTTATGTTAAAAAAAGCAATATAAAACCGAATGAAACATTATTTCAACATTATTTTGACAACCTCTGTGGCGCAGTGGGCGAAGACGCCTGAGACGCAGAAGGTTGCGGGTTCAATTCCCGCCACGGGACAAATGTTTGTATCTGCAAATATTTGTCTCAGGTCTGGGTGTTTTCTATGTATATTATGTATGTATTTACAAAAAAATATGTATATAAGTAGTATATCAGTCATGTAGTTCCCATAATACAAGCTCTGCTTAGTTTGGGACTACATGATGCTGTGTGAAAATGTCCAGCATTATTTATTATTTATTTATTTATTTCAAATGCAACCGAACATGACATTTTGAAAATCTATTAGAATAATTCGTGACGGAAAAGCGAAAATTAAAACTTGCGTAGTTACGCCGATTGAGCGATCCAATCTAGAAAGTTCCTTGCACAGACTATATATCAGTGCAAGAGGAATTCCGTCAGTTGTCGACAAAATAGCGGTATGTGGACATTCAGAGACAGAAGTTCAAACATTTTATACTGGGGGTATTTTATCAGACAAGTTTGGTTTCTGTACGAACATTCCTTATAATAAAAACGCAAAATAGATTCAACTTTTCAAAAGCTGAAGGATTAAGAATCTGTTCTATCCCTACCTGGAACAACTCATGGCTAAATTGTATGTAACGCTTTGGATTATCTGACATGTTGCATTTAATTAAACAAACAGCCGATGCCGAAAACATTGAAAACGTTTCGTATTTTTCGTATGAAACAATTTTAGATCACTCAACTGAGAATCTTGTGAGCAAGGCGTGGAAGTACCAAAAATATTGTTTCTTCAGATAAATAGAAAACTTTACTTATAAGATCGTTTGTCCTGACTGTCTGATCTATCAACGAACAGCCAAAACTGTACAAAGTCTAGGAAGCTGAAATTTTGAACATAGGTTTATTTTGTAACGTTACCAAGTTTCTAAGAAAGGATTTTTGGAGAACTTTCACTTAATGGAAAAAGAGGAAATGGAGAGAGGAACTTTGTATGAATGTATTTGTTATTTTAAGTTAGAAACATGAAAATTTTACTACTGAGCATAAAAAAATAATGGTTAGTTTTGGAATTTTAGCTACTAATCATAAAGAAATAATAACGTGTTTCGGGGTTTTTGATTTTCACATTTCAAGGGTGGGAGGGAAATGGGGGTTAATAGTTTGTATGGGAGTATCGTTTTTTTTTAAACAACTCGAATCCACGCATGCAAAGTCACTAGTAACAGTTAAGTATAATTTTACATTGAAATAAATACTTTTTGTCACCGACCATACAGGAAAATTCCCTCAATTCGCCGACACCCCAAGTTTCCATATCAACAAATATAAACGAACTTTGCCAATTCAGAGCATCTTTGAAGGCAATACTTAATTGCGCCGAAGTGTTACACCACTCATAATTTTATTCTAGAAAGTTCCGCCAAGGTCGTAAACAAAAAGTTAGGTAGGTAGGTATGTTATTTATTTTCTCTTGCAGCATCTGCTGCCAAGTAAGCACTTGCTTGTAAAGAGACAGTTATTTATTCATTGCTACAGCCTATAGATATTCAACAGCAATTAATTAAATAATGTGTTGGATTATTAGCAGACGATATTGCCCGAAGTATATTAATAACGATATACAAATAAAATTGATCAAACCCTTTTGGTGTGTAAATGTAGTTATGACTTTTACTAAAAACGAGATATTGAGGTATCATGATTGGTAAACTCAAAAATCATGGTAAATATCCGGTTTTAGTCGGTCCTTAAACTTAATTTAGTTAATTCATTTAATGTACCTATAATAATTTTGAACTTTTATTTCCTCTGACTCACAGTCGTAATGGAGATATTTAGTAACAAACACCTATATTAAACATTGTTTAAATGTTTAATGACCGATCATCTTTGATGTGAATATTTTTTTACAGGTATTGCTTTTGACGTAGAATAGCTATTATTTCGGTACCACACGAGAGCTGTGACAAATTTATGACATTATTAGGATTAGATTTAATGCCCATAGTTTGTAATGTCCTATCTGTCTGTCCTGATTTTATTTCTGGTGCATAATACACATTTTATTTTATTTTAAACTACCCAAAATATATCAAAAACACTTAGGTGAGGGATCATCATAATAGAGTAGTTAATCTAGCCTAATATCTCATGCAATCCAGCTAGATGCACTTAAAACAAAAATTAAATCCGAACATCCATCCGAAAGTCTCATCTTACGTGCTAAACCATTTTATATGCGCATAAAAACTCACGTAAAACTAACATTCCTGCATCAGCCTTGTTTTTAAAAATAAAAAATGTACAGCTAAGGCTGCTGCGCAGTGCTCCACATCTCAGCCCAGGCATAGCTTAGCGCGAAGTCACTAGGGGCCTGGCTCAGTCGCCGCTCGTGTGTCGAGGACTCTCGACCCTAAAGCGGTAACAAAACCTAGAGTAATCGACACGGGCCTAGTCACATTGTGTGGACGTGTGATGACGTCATTGTTGTGAGTGATGCAAAATTGAAGTGCGTCATGATCAAGAAGATTTGCCAAGGATTGTTGCTCAGCTTTGTCTCTATCTCTTTTTGCTGTCAGATCACGGAAACTATCGCGAAAGGAGCGAGCCGATTTATAGGTGAGCTGAAAACTTTTAAATAACTTTTTGATTAATAATTTTTTAAATGTTTTCAAATTATGTCCAGAATGCTACTTAGTCATGAATATTTAAGCAATTAATTCCTATTTATAACAAAAAATATACCATTATTCACCTCAATTGCAATTTTACCATAATCTCTTTTGTAACAAACTTCTAAAAAAACTGTTTACAAAAACTTTCTAAGTTCTGATTATGAATGTACTAATTTAGTTATACACATAGGTACGAGTACGAGTTATTTATACAACTAAAGTAGGTTTCACCAAATTTTTTCACCTGTGTTTTTTATATACAAAAAATACAGATAAAAATAATAAATACAAGTAGGTGGTATTCTGAAATCCTGCCGTTTTAAAATTGAAACATGTTCAAATATATTTTAAATCGTGCATAACATACCTATTCCTTACATAATTTGGGTAAAGATTTTACTAAATATTTTCATCCATTTTCTGACAAAAAGTAGCGTAAATTAAAATTACAACAAATAACCCAAGCCAAACTAGATTTGTATAGAACACTTTCAATACCAATTCAATGATGTGAGGATAAATTTTAATGAATGAAAATGTTTACCTACCTCAAAGTTATTTCAAAACTAATCTCAAGCATTTCAATTTTCCGACCGCGCGCTAAACTAGCTATCATCTGACCTTCACCCAGCTAAAACTGCAAGCCTAAAAGCCTTCCGATAGAGGCTCTACTAGTTGGAGTAGTTATTGTTATGTATACATACCGCATACTTACATGCGGTAGGTATGAATATAAGAATATCATCATTATCAACGACCTACTGGATATAAGCTTAGCTGGATATAAGATGACTGATCTTAGGTCACCCCCATTCACAAAACCCTTGAGATGTATGTAGGTATATTATTTATTATTATTAATCATTTTCAGCCTTGCTACTGCTGGGCACAGACCTCCCCCCACCCCCCATTCATTCCTTTCCTGCGCTAAAATGGGCCAATCTGCTCGGAACTTTTTGATCTCATTTCTTCACCTCATTCTCGGTCTGCCGCAACGTCTTTACGCAGTGTCAGGGCACCACTCGGTGGTCAACTCGGCCTATTGGTTACCTGACATGCGGCAGACATGACCAGCTCAGTTGCATTTGAGCTTGGCAGCTTGGTTTTCGATCGGTAATCTGCGTTCGTGAGCGTAGCTCGATGTTGCGAATGCGGTATATACGCTCCACTCAAAGAATGCTGCGCTCCATCATAAACCTAAGTATATAGTATATACTTAGGTACATATTGCGAGTAAATCAGCTCACAATATCACAAAATGTTGAAAACTTGAAATTAAATAGCCATGTTGGCCTAACGGGCGGTAGGTGCCCTGACTTCCAATCCGCAGGTTGTGTGTTCGAACACGATCGGATGGATCTTTCCTGTCGAGAATGTTTTTATGCTAAAACGGTAAAGGATTGCCATAAAACCAAAAATTCGAAGGCATGTGCCATCAGTTAGTGTACCAATAAGCGCCGATGGGCTTGCAACTTGATCAAATTAAAGCAGTCGCACATGATTTATATTTTTGCTGGCTAAAAGGCCGAATTACCCGAGTAGTGTAAGAAAGCCTTTGACCCAACGGATGGAAGGATGATGGAGAAAGTCGGTGGAAGAGAGTGCCTCACGATTATCCGTCAAAACACTTTTCTAGATAGATAGATCAGGTAGTAAGGTGTGGGGCATTTCTGTTTCAGTTATACTTATAAGTAGTACTTTTATATTATTATTGTTATTCTCATAACTTATCCCACCATCCTAACTTCCAAAATTTGTTGTATTTTCTTTGTATGTCGTGCTAAATAAATAAATAATGCTGGACATTTTTCACACAGCGTCATCTAGCCCCAAACTAAGCAGAGCTTGTATTATGGGAACTACATGACTGATATACTACTTATATACTTTTTTTTGTAAATACATACATATTATACATAGAAAAACACCCAGACCCGGAACAAATATTTGCAGATCTTACAAACATTTGTCCCGTTACAGGAATCGAACCCGCAACCTTCTGCGTCTCAGGCGGACCTTCGCCCACTGCGCCACAGAGGTCGTCGAAATGTTTTCTTTCTTTCTTTCTCTTTTATATAAAAACTTATATAAAATAGTGTGTCTATGTAGTGTGCCTATGTGCCTATGTACACGTTGTGTACATAGGCACATGTTTGTGTGCCCATGTAGGTACATTAATAGACTTTTTAAGCTGATGAAGATGATAATATGAGTGGAAATCGGGCAAAATTATTTTAGTTAGTTTCGAAATGATCTTTCTATATTTTTTGAGTGCTCATGCGTTTTTAACGTTCGCATATCAACCATAAATTAACAGCAATCGAATATAAAATACTGAATGTATGTAGTTCTCTGTACGCTGTTTCAACCTTTGCATATGCCCGGGAGCTCTCGTTGGAATACCTTTTAACTCTGACTACGCTGCGGTATTTACAATGCGACCAAAATGGATAATTCCCACTTCTATAAAAATGCTTAGTTATCATTCGACCTCAACTAAAAACGAAGTAGAATTACCTGTGTCTCTATTATGAGGAACTATCTTCTGCCCACGGCTTCGCCCGCATGGTACTCGGATAAAAAGTAGCCTTTGTGTTATTCTGGTATAAGCTATATTACTGTAAAGTTTCATCAAAATCCGTTAAGTAGTTTTTGTGTGAAAGAGTAACAAACATCCATCCACGTTTATAGTAATAGGATTTTTTTGGAAGTCTTCACCAAGGTACCAGGTAATAGGGTAGGTAGGATGTATGCTTGCTTGCCACTATAGTTATATAAAAAAAATTACCTTTCTTTCAGGCAGTCGGGTAAAAAAGATATCCACTCTGGGAGAGATTGTTACGGTTTTCTGGGAATCCCCACCGCCTTTGTCGCTACATAATCCTATACCGAGCTTGGCTGATGGGGATTTCTACAAATAATATTCCACGTTAACTACTGCCATAAGTTTACTTTGCCCGGAAACCACAATAATTTAAACTGAACCAAATATACGCGGTTTACTTCAATGTTTTGCTCAATAATCGAAATGAGGCTTTATCTTGGATAGAAAATGATTCAGAATTGGTACATAAAAGTTCAAAAAATCATCATCATGACGACTTCTGTGGCACAGTGGGCAAAGGCTCGCCTGAGACGCAGAAGGTTGCGGGTTCGATTCCCGCCGTGGGACAAATGTTTGTATCTGCATATATTTGTCTCAAGTCTGGGTTTTTACTATGTATAATATGTATGTATTTACAAAAAAAAATGTATACAAGTAGTATATCAGTCATGTAGTTCCCATAATACAAGCTCTGCTTAGTTTGGGGCTAGATGATGCTGTGTGAAAAAGTTCTGCATTATTTTTTTTAATCATCTTATGGAATCACGACTTGCCGAAACATTTTTTATGGGCTATTTTACTTTTGAGCAAAATCGTTAAGAACATGACGAAGTCGTTTTTTTGACATTTAATGCCTTGTATTATCATTACTATTTACTGACCTCTAACCACGGCTTCGCCCGTGTAGTTAAGTATAAAAAGATTTACAGTGTCGTCAGGTGTAAAATGACGTACGCTGATTACGTACCACGGTACCGTACCATATGGTAGTCTTTAATTCCCATATAATAATGGACGCTGACAGTAATTTGCGGATGACAACAGGTGTTGATAATAAAAATGTTTATGTCCTTAGAATTTCATGCGAGATAGTCGTAAAACACGTCGTCTGTTTTCTTGTCCTGAACACACGACGTTTTATTCTAAGTGTTTTTATGCCGTTTATTGTTCAAATGACAATACAAATCTCTGAAAATACCGGGTATTTTTGGTCAGCTCGGAGCTGGCAATATTTCAACCTGTATATTTAAAAGATGTTTCATTGAAAATTTCTTAAACTGCAGTTCTATAGAAATATTTTTTTTTAAATCGCATCACCTTATCAAGCCTTTTCAAACCATGTCGGGGTATATGTATTAAAAACCTTGTATCGTGAGACAATGTTAAAAATGGCGACCGCCATATTTGTTTCAATAACATAAATAAAATGCTACGAGTTTTCACAGAAACCTTTTTACACACAAATATATCTAAATATGAAAAACCCCTACAGCAGTTGGGTAAAAACATTGATCTACCATCATTGGTCAAAAAACAAACATTACCTATGTTTGTTTTTGAAAATATTTTCCAATGTAAGTGTACTGAAATATTAAAATTAATCAATCACTGTTACGTACAGTAAATCCCCATTTTAATCCTGGTTTAAAATTGTGCTGGTTTTTTGTAAATTTTAGACTTTAGTTTCCAATTTCCATTAGCAAGGTCCAAATTCTAAGTAAAAAAGTTAAACATGGCATTTAATTAAGATAAGTAAAAGCTTAAAGAAAACCTTATTAAGAAATAAAAAAGTATAATTTATCTCTGTACGAGTAGGCGGGCTACTCGTGGTAGGTATTTTAATTGAAATGTTAGAACAATTTGGACTTGCCTCTGACTACTTCTAAAAAGGATGTCACGATGGACTTTCTCAGATCTAATACTCATTACGTAAATCCGTGAAAATACCTAGTAAGAGATAGTTAGAGGCAAGTCCAAACACATTAGGCACATGCCCACGTTACGCATAGTAGATAGCATTCCACGTGATAGTTTGTAAGCCCATCGCCGCTTATTGGAACACTAAAAAAGCCTTCGAATTTAAAGTTCTTGAGCACGCCGGTTCCTCACGATGAGTATATATATACTAGCTTCTGCCCACGGCTTCGCTCGCGTGGTAACCGGTGAAAAAGTAGCCTATGTGATATTCTGATGTATAAGGCTATATTACTGTAAAGTTTGATCATAATCCGTTCAGTAGTTTTTGCGTGAAAGAGTAACAAACATCCATCCTCACAAACTTTCGCGTTTATAATATTATTAGGGTCTGCCCACGGCTTCGTCCGCGTGGTACCTGGTTAAAAATAGCCTATGTGTTATTCTGATGAATAAGCTATATGACTGTAAAGTTTCATCATAATCCGTTCAGTAGTTTTTGCGTGAAAGAGTAACAAACATCCATCCTCACAAACTTTCGCGTTTATAATATTAGTAGGATTGAGTCAAAATTCTTAAGTTTACGGTCTTAACAAACCGGGGCTACCCAAGACCATGTTATATAATAGGTAAGTATGTATATACACTGCTTATTTTGATTGCGACATTCTTGTCCCAGGTCCGAGTAAAGGCTTTAAAATAATTACTAGCCTGTTTCTAGGTATACCTCTCCTACACTATGGTCGGGGTAGTGGACAAAGCGAAGGGTTGAAACACTGAAATTATAATTACGTCGACATTAAGAGGTGTCAGAGGCAGTTGATTATTATTTCAGTGCCAACCCTGACAAACTCTGTGCCAGTTTAAACAGCCTTTCATAGTAAAATGAGCTTTAATATACTGACTTTAGATATAAATGGCTCGTGTCCATTGCGTACTACCGGCGCTGTTCATCTACTTGTGTCAAGTGGATTGTGAGCTGTCGCGAGCTACCATTGACTTTCATTTTCATTCGCGCCCTTGCCACAGAAAGAGATAGAGTGATGTTACAGTATGAAAGTATTTATTTATTCTGTACTGACACGGCGATTTTCATAAAGCATTAATTTCACTCAGTGATGCGGAAGCAAGCCTCTGCAAAATGCAAAGGTCTGTATGACATCATGGTTAATATTTTATAAATGCACAGTTAGGGGACACTATATATATTATGCAACCGAGAGGGTTATGTATTACCTTGTAAATACTATGAAAATATACAAGTAAACACTCTCACGACTATAGTCCCCATTATTGGCATCCTCAGATCTATTTTCTAGTAGGATACCAAGTAATGGGTAGTCAAGAATATTAATTTTTATTTTTGTGCCAAATTAATGTTCTTGACTTTTTACTAAAAAACAGGATACTTAGCACGATTTTTGAGTTTGAATGTTTCCCGATATTTCGGTACAGTTGCATGTACCATGATCGCGGGAGAAACTGAAGTCTTTGCAGGTTTTGAATGTTAGTGGCAGACAAAACGATCTACCCTCCTTCTCACTCACTTTCGATTTTTGCACAATCTCACCACAGTATTCCAGACTCCAGATAATTGAAAACCATCTTCTCTGTTAAAATTCCTGTATTTGGTAATCTCAATTGCCTCCTGAACCAATCTTGGTATGTAGTGGCTTTCTGTTAAGATTACCTGTGGATTATGCAACTCAATCCAACGATTTGAGCCAAAATTTAACAGATGTTCTGCAATAGCTTATTTTTGTGTATCAAAATTTTTAACCGCCCTGATGTGCTCCTTCACCCGACAAGCTATCGTACGTTTAGTTTGGCCTATGTAGGAGCTCCCACAAATGCAATAAATTGTATACACTCCCGGTTTTTCTAATGGAAAGCTATATTTGAGTGAGCGCAGTTAGTGTGTTATTTTCTTTAAAGGACTGAAAATATCGGGAAACATTCAAACTCCAAAATCATGGTAAATATCCCGTTTTTAGGTAAAAAGTCAAGAACATTATTTGGCACATGCCCACGTTTTTCATAGTAGTTAGTATTCCACGTGATAGGTTGCAAGCCCGTCGTCACTTTTACTGCCCACTTATTGGAGTGGGCAGCCAACTGGGCTTAAGTGAGTTGGAACAAGTACCTTCGTTCTTTCGCTTAATAAAGTAAATGTTCTTTAAATTTGTCAACGGATACCCACTTGTTAGAAATAATATAGCTTGCCTCATTATACCTGTTTTATTTTTTTTAATTTTTAAACCTCTACACATTATTTATTTTATCTTCAAAATAGCATAAGATTAAACACTAATGTAAGTGTAATGTTACTCGAACATGATGTTCGAGTAACATTACACTTACATTAGTGTAAGCAAATTATTGGGATTTCGTTTTTCGCATCACTGGTAAAAACTAGTGCAAGAATCTTGAAAGAAAAATCTTGGTCACTTAAGTTGAAAATAAGAGTGGCTCTTAGCCTTTTGAAAGAACTAGTCAAGAATTGAAAAAAATAACACACTTGAACAAATTTCAAACTAGTATTTTCACATGTCAGTGAGAGCACCGATGTTATTTCGACTCATTCCGAGAGCCTTCATCAGGTTGACTGATGATCGCAAAGAGAGGCAGCACGCAGTGCAAGACGCGACGTGGAAGTAGAGCGACGTGATTACTCTCCTTGATGAAGACTCCGAATGAGTCGAAACATTTTTTTTACTAGTACGTGGAAATTAATCACCAGAACGTGAAATTTCACTAGATAGATATTGTTATAGACTACCCCCGTCAACCCTATCGAAAACTTACCAGAATGAGTTTTAAACGGGATGGAAAAACAAAAAAAATACAATGAATGCTGCAGGGTAGTTTTTTTTTACATAATCTTGATCTATTGCTATGGTATTCACTATACTTGGAGGCGAAAAATCTTTTTCTACTTTTAATTTGTGTAAATATGCCAATGCCACCCTCACTTTTGTTGCTATCAGACATAAGTGCCCTATTTTTTAAGATTAGCTTTTTTACCAACCGAGCAGCTACGCATTTATTTTAGACAAATGTCAATCGAAAGCATAATATAGGGAAGCGCTAATCAAATGATACATTGACAGTATTTCTTTCACTTGCGTCAATGATTTCTTAGATATACAAAAAATAGAGATATTTCAAATTTAATATAGCTCGGGTCTGCAAAATGCATAAAAAAAATATATTAGGTAAATTAACAGCTAATATTGTTTATTCTGTTTACGAAGATCTATTATATTCAAAGTCGCTCAGCGAGCTATGGAAAGAGCTATGCTCGGAGTCTCTCTGAAGGATAAGATTCGTAACGAATACATCCATCAGAGAACCAAAGTTGAAGTGGCAGTGGGCCGGTCATATCTCGCGAAGAACCGATAACCGCTGGGGTAAATGTGTTCTTGAGTGGAGACCGCAACTCGGCAAACGTAGTGTAGGACGCCCTCCGGCCAGGTGGGATGGCGATCTGCGAAAGACTGCAGTTAGATGCTGGATTTGGCAAGCTGTGACAGGGCGCTATGGCGCTCATTAGGAGAGGCCTATGCCCATCAGTGGACTAATTATGCTGATGATGATTATAATCAAGATTATCTTGGCCAAGAAGGGCTGCGAAACACACTAAAAATATGGCGAACTGACATGCGTGAGAATGACACTTTGTAAACAACAAATAAGTTACGAAGTCAAAAGTGTTATAGATTTTATATTGTATACATACATGTTTAAAAAAAAACATTTTCGTTCGCTCATATTTTTCTAATACGACCCCACAAGTTTTCTAATTGTATTTTTCTGATATTCCCCATATTTACAGTTTTTCTTTAACGGCCAAATTGAAATAATTCTTTAGCAAATTTCGTTTTCGATTGCCACTGTTCTAATGTTAGGTTGTGTCGACAAGGCACTGAATAATTCTCTTTGTGCCCCCGTTTCACAGATTGCCTCGCAAATGTACACTAAAATAACTAATACCAAAGTATCGTGAACAGGGAACAAAGGAGTCTATAAAACTGTTTCAGGAATAAATAATGATCAGAGAGACAGATAGAAAGGCTTTACTAAAAACTCCTTGCTTATTTTGAAGCTGACTGGTAGGTAGAACTTATACGTTACCTTTAGTCGTGTCGTAATCTCTTTTCATGATCTTTTTTTAATGTATCACGAGACAAACACCATACGGCCCACCTGATGGAAAGCGGTTACCGTCACCTATTTATATCTGCAACATCATCATCATTATCATCAGCCTATATTAGTCCACTGCTGGATATAGGCCTCCCCTAATGAGCGCCATAGCGCCCTGTCTTCAGCTTGCCGCATCCAGCATCTGCCTGCAGTCTTTCGCAGATCGTCATCCCACCTGGCCGGAGGGCGTCCTACACTACGTTTGCCGAGTCGCGGTCTCCACTCAAGAACACGTTTACCCCAGCGGTTATCGGTTCTTCGCGAGATATGACCGGCCCACTGCCACTTCAGCTTGCTAATTCGTTGAGCTATATCGATAACTTTGGTTCACTGACGGATGTATTCGTTACGAATCTTATCCTTCCAGAGAGACTCCGAGCATAGCCCTTTCCAGCTCGCTGAGCGACTTTGAACTGGTGGACCAGCCCTATCGTGAGTGTCCACGTCTCAGCTCCGTAGGTCATGACGGAAATTTGAATCGGAAATGACGGTATCTGCAACATCTGGGGTATTTTCTGATGCGTTGCCCGCCGCTCTGAAATATGAAAAAAGGGGCTCCGTTTTCATATTTTTTTGCGGATCATATTATTGTTTACCGCCTCTAAAGGCAGCTTATTCCACAGTTTAATTGTGCGGAGAAGAAAGGATCTCGTATAGCGGGTAGCACGAGAGAGCCACGTATCAATCATGTGTAGATGAACCTTGTTTCTGTGTCGCGAGGTGCGATGGTAAAACCTTTATGCAGGATTAAGTATGAATAGTTTCTCGGAGCATTCACCATTGTACAAAAACAGCATGTAGAACTCCACTGCTGAATATAGACCTCCTCCAAAAAGTTCCCTGACGAATGATCTTGGGTTATCAACATTTACCTATTTGTCGCATCCTTATTCATCATTGGTCCATCGTGCTACCTTCCTACACTGCTTCGTCCGGTTTGTGGTCGCTATTCTAGAACCATTCTGCCCCAGCAGTTGTCAATTTGTTCACAGTAACGTACCGTACGTGACAAGTTCTGGTATTCCGGTCGGTTAACTCACTAGCTTCTACCCACGGTTTCGCCCGCGTGGTACCTGGATTTTGTAAAGTACCTCTATAAGCCTATGTGTTATTGTAATGTATAAGCTATAATACTGTAAAGTTTCATCAAAATCGTTCAGTAGTTTTTGCGGAAAAGAGTAACAAACATCCATCCTCTCAAACTTTCGTGTTAATAATATTAGTAGGATAGGATATAACTGATTTGAGAAAAAAAACATACAAATTGTATTGTATGTTTTTTTTACATACAACTACTTTAAAAGCAGAATAAAACAAACTATCTACTTCATATTAACGTATAATAAGAAGACTATTTTCTACCTTTAGTAATAATACGTAAGACTACAGAAAAAAACAGAGTTCAAGACACCGACCACAGACAGGGTACCCAAAAGACTGGCGATATTACCTCATTGAATACCAATGCTAATTTTCAGACTGAGGTAAGCACCAGCCCTTTGGTCAAATTAAGTTTCAAACTAAATATAACAAGTAAAATAGGATGAATAGGTAACCAGGTATGAAAAGAGTCGTAACAGAATCCTCCAATAACTACCTACAAACCACCACGATATGTTCCACAGAACCAAGATATGTATGTCAGTAGAGCGGTTTCGCATCGACGAACACTTAAGCCTTACTGCGTACAAAAATAAATACCGGTTGATTTCGATGAATGTTTTAATTTTATAAAATTTTAATCGTTACATATAGCAAAGCAGCACATAAAGAAAAGTATTAACTTCAATTATCATCAGCTTTAATCACGTCAACTGCTGGGAGAAGGACCTACTTCTGAAATGGAATGATATGATGACAAGTTTTAAACAGCCTTCAAAAAACTCATAAATGTACGCTCAACAACTGCCAACAGCACTATATTGAGAGGCCTCTGCTAAAAATATTCAAAATTACATATAACATTTATTTCAAGGCACTCTTATGGGTCGGTTGTGTCCCTTATAAGGTTAAGAAACAGTAACTATTTATAAGGTCCGGCAACGGAGTCATTACAACGGCTACAAATTCACCCCTGTCTTTTACATCGAACTCTATTTCAAAGATAAAAGGAATTTACGTCCTGTTATACAGTTACTAGAAGTGGCATCCAGCTTTTGTCATTGTATCACAAAAACGTACAGTACTACGATAAAAATTATGCGCTTCGAAAATCTTCTTCCATCTTCAGACACAGTAAGCTCTCATTTTAAATCTATATGCACTGACCGCCTTATCTAGAAAGATATAGGATCGTTGATAGTATGCCATAAATCTTGAACGTAGCAATTTGAATTTGTAATGCAATATTTTAGATTTGTGTGGTACTGGAGGCACTGCAGTGGAACGGTGAAATACATTGTGTTTTGTGTGTGTTTAGTTACATACTGGAATCGTCCAGGCTTAAACACAAACTTTGGTCACATAACGCCAGTATTAACTGTGTCGAAGTTACTAATACCTATCTATTAAATTTAGGAGTAGTTCTCTCTCTAATATATCATCCAAGCCCACAAAGTGTATTAGAGATAGAGCGGGCTCGGTAGGTACTTAAAGTTGATGCTGAAAATGTCCCAATTTTTGGTTTTTGTTCTTTGTCGTGTCACTAGTTCTTTCGTGGTCACCTTTGTAAGGTCAGGAATTTGCATATTATTAGTGTATCTGTTATGTTTTTTCTTTCACGTGGCACGTCGTGTCACGTGGCAGTAATCAGCAAACTCACTTAGTTTCTGCATTATAACGTATAAAACATATTTTTTTCCGGGCAGTCGTCTACCGTAGTTATAGAAGTAGAATATTTTAAGCCGCTTTCATAATCAGTAAAAACAAGTTTTTTTTTTTTAAAGTGGGTTCACATATTTCGTAACATAAACTTTGGACCACACGAAAGGCGCTTCCAGAAAAACCCACCCCTCTGCTTCGTTAACCCATAGTTTACAGAGGTCCCGTTTAGGGCGGCAGTCTTTATATATGCATGGCCCGGCGGTTGAGTCCCAGGCCTTTGTTAATTATGACGCCCGTCGCACTCCCGACGAAAATTGGATATATACAGCTGAATTTATTATTTTACTTACGGATTCTTCAGACATTGTACAAATTAAAAAATCATGAGAAACATATCGATTTGAACAGACTGAACAAACAATAACGAGTTCTCAAATAACGGGTTAGAGTTTTTAAACATTCTATAACCGCGACTCAAAGAGTGTCTTGTTTTGTTTTTCTGTAAAATATTTCTCGATTTTCGCTTTTTTTTTATAACTTTAAGGTTGGTTCTTAGTTTTATCGCCACGAGTCTCTAGGAGGCGCTGCGATGAAATGGACAACAGCATCGGTGCGTAACGATTGTCTTGCAGTATTTGGTACTTACCTTATCGTTTTGTATGACAAGGGATATCTTTAGTTAGATTTTATTGCCAAAGTCACTAGGGGGCGCTGCACAAAGCGTCGGAGTTCCAATTTACAAAAAAATAATAATCCTGATACCTTTGCATAAACGCAGCTTCATTCAATGCAATTGATTTCAGTATATCGGATGAACCGAAAATATTATGGTTTGTCAAATATTAGAGCTAAATAAACAACCGGCAGAGCAACTCCATATCGTAACCTATTTATAAAAGCATATCGAAGCAGAAGCACACGAAAGTGGCCCAAAGTCAGCCCATTTCGTATTCCAGAGATAGCGTCCTAAACGTCGATTCGAGCAGTCGATGCATTTACTAGAAGCCTAGTAGACTGGGAGTTCACTATAAGCGATCCTAATTATCGAGTACCAGTAAAAAATAAAGCGAAAGAACACATAGTAAATTGTGAAGCTACTTTGTGATATACCATACTAGGCAAACCCTACATATCAAGTAAAAACTAAAAATAAAAGTACAGCGAAAGAGTACATAGAGTATTATAAGAGCTTTTTGTGGATTTACTACTAAAAATCTAGTAGACTGGAAGTTTACTATGGACAACCTAACTTATTGAGTACCAGCATTGACCATGCGTAGAGTGAAACAGCACACATACTAATAGCTGCGCTCCTTTGTTCATAAGATCATCCTGAAAGTAGTACCACCATCTTTATTTCTGCCACCAAGCAGTAATCTTGCATTGTACCGGTTTGAATACTTCGAAGGGGCGCCGGTTAATTTACAACACATGAGACTTTCGATTTTGTTATGAGCACGCATAGCATTGACAATGCCTTCACGTTACTGATGTCAACGGTGCCCAGATGTATACCAATTTGGTTTCAAATAACATTTGGTTCCGATAAAATAACGTAAAATTTACTTCCTGGACTTTGCCGGGGCAGAGGCTTTCAGAATTCTACTTTCTATAAAAAGTTTCTAGTCGAACAAAACTTTCTATAAAAAGCTGCCAGACTACACCGGAAACTTATGGAAAGTTTGCATCCTATTTTACCCCATATATTATATTAAAATATACAGTACTCAATCAGGTAGGTTGGCTTACAGTCTCCACTTAGTCTATAGCAGCAGGTGTGTTTAAAAGCGATTGGAGATTCTTGAAGATAGCCGAAATAAATTACCTTGTTTAAATTTTTGTTTTTAAAGCCTTTTCGATTGCTCAAATGTACTTTCTTATTTGAGTATCCACTATCTATCTTACTCTAACTGACTTCAAATACTTATTTATATGCATATCTTCGCATGCATTGGCCAGATACACATAAAACATCTTATTCAAGTCGATCTGGATTATTTAAAATCTTCAATGAATTGGCAATCAACCTTGAAACCTTGCTTTATTTGGCTATTCAGTGGTGAATCCTATCCCACGTTTTATTTAAAGCCTCCTTAAATTAGGCTCTTTCATGAAGCTCGAACAATAAACTACGGAAATAAGCTCTACGTGACTTCGCAACTTTGCAGCAGGAATTTTATATTAAACTATCTCTGAGTGCAGTTATGGATTAAGCCGGTTGCCAGTAATTTTCTTCTACCGGAGCTGGCTGGTATCACAAAGATTACTGACCGCTGGCAAAATAAAGAATGTGAAAGCATATGGTTTTTATTTAAACTATAAAAGCCTTTAATTTTGGACTACAGAGATACTTAGTAACTAAACTAGGTATACATAATACAAAGAAAAGACGCAGATGTTTTTATAAAATAGTGTTCAGGGCCTGTTTGGCCTTTATCTGCAACCAGAAGTAATGAAATGCTCGTAATGCTATGTTCTGGTTTGCACATGAGACCTGGGTGTCTAGGCAAATACCTCACGCTTAGTTTACCTTCCCGCTAACGCAAATTTGTCTAGGAAAAACATGACAGTAGGTAGTCACGTAACCTTTCAACAGCTATTGTTATTCCCATACAATTCAATCTTTCCGCAAGCGTTAATGCTAACAGAAAATCGTACTTGTCTAGACCCCTAGGTATCTTTATAACTAAGGGCGCAGTGCAGTGTAAGGCTTTGACAAAGTCTGTAAGGCACTTGTTGCAATAGGTTTTGACAGGGGTAATCGCTTATCATCAGGTGGGCAATACTTTAGGTGTCCGTATCTGCGTTTGATTTGAAAGTTTGTTTTATTATATGTCAGAAATGGTGTAATTATCCTTTTGAAATGCGTTTTTGGCAATCAATTTGTATGACTTCAAAGATGATTCTTAGATAGGTTTTATCGCCACAGGTCTCTAGAGGGCACTGCAATAGACGATTAACAATACGTTGGGTGTTTTAAAATTTAGCAAAAAAAGACAGAAAAAAACTTGTTGGTAACCTATTTACATCGATGACTCAATCCCATTTATTCTCAAATTTAGAATAATGCGAATATAGTTAAGGCCGCCATCGAGCTATTGATACATATTATTCTCGTCACCAAACAGTCCCCATGAACATATGAGTACATGCACTACTTTTTATATGGTACCCGAGTTTTCAGATAGGCGGCATAGGCGGTCGGCGGCAGCCTGCTTCTCACGTAAATGCGCCATATCTCTTGGCTCGGCACGATTTTCCTCATTTTCTTAGCTTGAAAGTTCCGTATTGTCTTTTCCTATATTGTTACACACGTGAATTGCAGGTTTAAATACAGAATTGCGCTATTGCACACCTTTTACCTCTATATACCTTGTAGTATAAGGTAAGTACATTTGTTTATCCTACGAAATTATGTATTCCTGGTTAAAGTAATCGTAGTAGGCTGAAAATTTCAATATTGTGTGCTATAAACGTGGTTATAACCAACCAGTGAGGGAGAGGGTTCTCAAAATAGTTAGTCGTTGGACCGAGATTATTATATATATTTAGTTCGTCTGAACGATTCCATGAAAGTAGTACTTTCTTATACTATCCTACCAATCCTACTACTATTATAAATGCGAAAGTTTGTGAGGATGGATGTTTGTTACTCTTTCACGCAAAAACTACTGAACGGATTTTGGTGACACTTTATAGTAATATAGCTTATATAATATGACTACGATACACAATAACACTTTTTTAAAGTAGATAGGTATGTTAGGTAGAGAAGTATTCTGAAGTGTGGTTACTTAACAAATGGGTACCTATAGGACGACAAATTTTAATACTATGTTATTACCCTTAAAATAAAAGGCAAGTTTCGTTTTGAATTTTGTATTTGTGAAAAAACTGCACGTTAGTTTTTATGTATAGTATTTCGTGCAGAGATAGTTATAAACTCCCTTATACTAAGTGAGAAACCTTATCTTATACTTATACGACTTTCTCAATTCTGTAGGGTATTTATTTATAGAAAAATTATTTATAAGCCGGACTAGGATAAGTCGCCGTATCATAATAATATCCAGGTAATTGGTAATATTGTTTTGACCTCTATACCCTTACACAATTATCATTTTGGTGGCTTATCCTCACGACTGCTAAATAATCTTATCCTACTAATATCATAAATGAGAAAGTTTGGATGTTTGTTGGTAATGATCAGTAACGACTGATCAGATACAGTTCAGAGCAGGTATAGTCACAAACTAGGTCACTAGGAGACGACCTAGAATAAAAAATAAGCTACTTTTATTCGGGTACCAAGCGAGCGAAGCCATAGACAGAGGCTAGTACTAAAATACTAGCCTCTTAATAAAATACTCTTAAAATACTGGCTTCTATACTATAATTCACGACGTACTTTTAAAAACACTTCCATCCCCACTACAAAACACGCTGCCACAAAACACCATTAATTTCCAAAAGACTAAAAAAACATAATTTGTTTTTTTTTCATAAAATTTGTGTTCAATATTTTTCCTTCTGTAGCCGGAATATTCGGTTCCATCTGCGCTATGTTTGTGTTATTGATGATGCATTTAATAGCTACACTGCCTCTGTGTTTCCTCAATAAAAGTTACAACAAAAAATAAAAATTCAGCAGGTGTACTGGCAACTTCGACATCAGGGAGGGCAAGCTGGGAAAACTTAACACTGATAAGTTATCAAGCGGAGTGACCCTCGAAATGATAGGTTGACTTCTTTAGACACAAAGTCAGTGCGTAGAGTTTCGGAGATACCAAGAAAGGGGTAGATGAACTATCTACTACTAGAGGTAGGGGTGGAAATTAGGAGTGAAATTATAGTTAATTTCTAAATATTTCACTCCTAATACAATGGTACCTAGGTAAGTAAACAACGAACAGACAAACAAAAATACATACGCGCTAATGTCTGCATTACCCATGATGGACATCCTCAGATACATATTTACTCAGTGCGTAAACTTTGAGCATACCAAGTAGGGGTAGGCAGAGACATGACTAAACAATATTTAGCACATGCACGCGTTTTGCATGTAGTAACTGTACACAATGATATTTCAATTATTACAAGTAATAATTTTACATTTTTCAGTGGGCGAAGGCCCGCCTGAGACGCAGAAGGTTCCGGGTTCGATCCCGTCGCGAAAAAAATGTTTGTATGATCTGCAAATATTTGTCTCGTGTCTGGGTGGTTTCTATTTAAAAAATGTACATATGTATTTACAAAAAAAGGATGTAAGTAGTATATCAGTCATGTCAAGTTCCCTTAATACAAGCTCTGCTTAGTAACATGACATTTTATTATAACATAAAAAGTCTCCAAAAACAAAACCGGCTTATTTTTTAACTAAAAATAATATCACAACTTAAACACGAAAACCCCACCCAGTAGTCATGAGTTAAAAGTAAACATAAGTTAAAACAGAACCACTGTTGACTATACCAAATATAATTTAATCCATCTTTGAGAGAAATAGTACTGAGAATTTCTGTCGAGCTTTTGTATGCGATGAACTATGGCGTGAACAGTTTGTAAGGGCTTGATTCACAAATGAATACAACTTAAAGTGTATGATTTAACTGTAGGCTTAAAAGATACTCTTAGATAATAATCCCCGTCTGCACTAAACTCAAGCAAGAACAAGAAAGTATTAGTGGTAGTAGAAGATTTGTATGAAATATATTTGCCTAAGCATAATGCACATAGGCAAAAATAAAACAAAAAGTTTAGACCAAGACCTCGAAAACTTTTTACCAACAATATATAATCGCTTTCAGCGATAAGACCGCCCATTGTGCATTTCTTTTTTTGTTGTTCTTTTATTATGTTTCTGTGTTTATACTGTAAATTGGTGTTATGCACAATAAAATATCTATCTATAATTCTTTATTCAACTTAATGTGGTTTCGTTCGCGTGATACCTAGGTGGAGAATAGCTTATGCAAGTATTATTTAAATGTTGAAATCAATAAAATTTCGTATAAATCGGCTCAGAGACTACAAAGATTGATATTGATTTAACAAGAAACGTAAGTTTGAAACATTTTTTTTAACAAATGGCCAGCAAAGTGGTTCTTGCGAATATCTTTCGCTATTCCGATTCTAAAACAGCTCTAGAACTTCATAGAGTAACGATTAAAGCTTTTGTAGGTACTTGCATCGAGCTTGACTTGCAGGCCGGGAGTTCACAGTCGTCAATCTTACATATCGAGTACCAGGACGAGTTATGACAGGACGGTACATGAAGACACAAAATATTTTGTTATTTTGTGCCTTGGCGCTGATTAATAGGATCACTTGGACCCCATATATGACTTGTACCTACTCGGTAAGTAGAGTTGACGACTAAGGGTGGCTATAGTCGTATATTATGCTATAAGTCCTACTTTATTACTAGGTACCTAATAGGGACACTAACACGTCTGCAACTTCCCTAGAAGCTTACTTCAGGGAGCACAAGATACAGAAGCTTAGGTCCAAACTTTGCCACATATTCTTGACTCTAATTGTGTTAAATTACCTTGTCCCTAACTGGACCAAAGTTATTACCTATATGTGGCTTGCGAAACTTTGCTCTCGACTTGAGACCTTTCAGAATGCTAGTAGAGGAATGTCTCTCATGGCGGAGAATACCCGCGGCGATATTGATCTGTTGTATGTCTGTTTGTCTGATGATAACTACCATACTGTTAATTAAATCCCGATTAAAATTTGTAGGAAGGTAGGGTACTACCTTCTTACAAATATTACTATATAACTACCGGCTATACTTATAAAGTATTAATTGCTAAATCGGCTGGGGAGTTAAGAACAATGGGGTTAGAGAGGCTTAAAGACGTATAGAGATATATAGTGAAAGTGACGACCGATGTAGCGCGGTGGGCGAAGGTCCGCCTGCGACACAGGAGGTTGCGGGTTCGATTCCCGCCCTGGGACAAATGTTTGTACGATCTGCAAATATTTGTTCCGGGTGTTCTGGGTATTTTCTATGTATAATAAAAAAATATCTATCTACCTATGTAATGTATTGTATTAAGTATATCAGTCATCTAGTACCCATAACACAAGCTCTGCTTAGCTTGAGGCTAGATGATGCTGTGTGGATTGTCCAGCATTATTATTATTATTATTATTATGAGTTACTTATTATTATTATTATTATTATTATTATTAATTACATGGGCATGTGGGCTACCGATTGAAAGGAAAAAATATTAGATTTTTTAATATGTTTGAGTAACAAGCAAATTAGTTTTATGTTTAGTACAAAAAAACGGAAGTCGATAGTAAAAGTATTTACCTTTCCTGAATCATGCAGAGGAAAGGTCACCCTATGTTTGAAAAAAAAATGCGTATGCTTAACTTATAACCCTCCTTCCGGTAATCGGCTAAACTACTAGTATGTTTTGTATGTTCCTTGATTTTTTTCATACAACATTTTAAATAAGCGCTAGAATTGGGATAATCTCAAAATTGGTAATTTCCGCTAGACAATTTTAAAACTTGAGCCAAAGCAGAATTTTCGAGCTCGGGTGTGCCTGTTATAATGTTAGTGGATGTGGCCTGTACAAATAAGATTTTATTGAATTGAATAACCCAAGACGGAAATACGGACAGAACGTGGTTGCTTTAAAAAATAAAGAATACTGGACATTTTTCATACAGCATCATCTAGCCCCAAACTAAGCAGAACTTGATATGACTAATATACCTACATACTTTTTTTGTAAATACATACATATTTTAAATAGAAACGGGTGGTTTCTAGACCCGAGACAAATATTTGCAGATTATACAATCATTTTTCCCGCGGCGGGAATCGAACCCGCAACCTTCTGCGTCTCAGGCAGGCCTTCGCCCACTGCGCCACTGAGAAAATTATTATTATAAGTATATGAAATTACACAATATTTTATTTGTATTGCAGTATCCATAGTCCTAGATCTGATGTAGCGGGTGGCTGTAACGACCCAGCTCAGTAATCGAAATGTTGAATATTCCACGCGAATGGGAAAATCCTGGTGCGTAAAATTGGTAACGAACGTCAAGAGTTCTACGATAATATCAATATTTTTCTTCTGCCTCACCATCGTAATTTTTGATATCGATTATCTAATAATACACGTATGAAGAGCCAAATAAAAGTCACTTGAATGCGCCATTAATAAAGATCTCGCCGTGCCGTTTTTACGCTTAGGGTTATTGTTATAACTTTAGCAATTGCAGTTTTTGTTCAAACATAATAAATAACCTGGCATAGTCACACAGACTTGTGACATGTTACTTTACTACCGACATCTAGTTTCATGTATCGCATTAACAGTTGTATTCTTTCAACCAATACCCCATATGACCAGATAATCTCATTTATTCTCTCATAATTTCTTAAGCAGCTTAACAAGCAGCTGTAACTTATTAACTCTTCCGATTTAAGTTACATTAAAACCTAAAAATTCTATTGGTAGATAAATAGGTAAATTCGTCGAAAATTTCTTCAAGATTGTATAAATGATTCGCCAGTTTTCGTCGGCCAACAAACATACATATTATACAAACTATCTGTTCAAGTAGTATGAGAGATATTCGCAATTAAAAATCTGAAACAAAAAGACATTCGTATTAAATAGTTGTGAATTACCCTCCAAGAGCAATAACGCGAGTAATCCAATTTGTAAGTTGCGCGAAGCGACCGCACTCTGCGTCATAATTAACTAGGACTATGAATAACTGAAGCACCGTCGACAGCCCTGGCGTGTAGTCCGTAAGTCCGTGTACTACTCCCCGATCAGCGACCGCTATATTTAGCTGACTTATCAACTTTATTGCCAAATGACTGCACTCTCTTTTTTTTACAACAAATCGACAGTTGATGACACTCGATGAGTATTACGTCTAAAATGGTTATTGAATACTGTTTAATCTTCAGGCGTAATCTAGTATAGAATTAATCATATAGAATAATAATTATATATTAACTATTTTATAGTACCTTACGCCTGAAGATGAACCGTAGCATAATATATCGAAATTTCGTAGCTCATTCATATTCGTATATCAGTCATGTAGTTTCCATAATACAAGCGCTGCTTAGTTTGAGGCTAGATGATGTTGTGTGAAAAATGAGCAGCATTATTAATTTATTTGTTCTATGAATCAACAAAACTATTATTTAGTAGATTACGCGTATAGATAAAACATAGTGAGAAAGTATGCTTTCACACTACGTAATTATTATTATCGATGACATATAGGTTATGGTAAATACGTAGCTCGTTCGTATTTTGTTTTACGAATCGACAGAACAATTCTTAAAAGATTATACGCTTAAAAAGACATACCGTAGCATGGTAATTCAGGTCATCGTAGAAATGTCGTAGCTCTTTCGTAGACCAGTCTTAGATGATACATTTCTCTCTTTCTATTTCAAATAATTACTTTTATATCGGAATCACTGGAACATAGACATAATGTCTGTATATGTCTGTATATGCTATGAATGAGAATGATGAGCAGATTTCGTCCGATACCGTATTATCAAACTAAACTCAACCCCAATTAATACCTAGCGACTTATAAATAATATCTGTTATGTTTGAGATTCTGGCATAAGGGCACTATAATGTCGTATACAATAATATTCTCAGTGAGTGACTTTATAAACTTTTTGACTGGATCGCTAAATTATACAACTTTAATTTGAAGTTGTATAATTACTAAATTATACAACTTAGAATTGTATACATTATTTGTCTGCAATACCTAGACTGTTGCCCAAACAGTTTTAATCAAGTTAACTAAATTTCTGGACATTAAAATGGCACGAAACTTTAATAACAGAAAATGCTTCTCTCCAGGATTTGTTTGGCAATGTAATGGAATGCTCCCAACTGACGGCTAGTTAGCTAGGTGCAGTTATTTACGGCACTGCAAAATTCATCTGAAACAAATAGGACATATGGATGGGTATTGGCCTACTTTAATATAGAGTTTCCTATTGAATTTATTCAGTTTAAGCATAATTTTCCTACCTTGGAAATTTGAATAAGGGGGAAAGACAACCGTAATAAACAAAAACATTATCATCGTCGTCTTTGTTACTGATTTTACTACGTACTTATATTCATCGCTGAAACATTCTAAGCACTTTAATTTGGAGATAGAGAGATAATTTAGAAACGTTAAAAACAAGATCCGCACCATACCTTGGGGAGTCCAATTGTTTCCTGATATTTCGGCACAGATGCAAGTTACGATCATTGTTATTGTTATCTTTGTCCATCAAATCGATCTATCCTTTTTCTCGTTCTTTTATTGCAAACATTTCCTGTTATTAGACAAAATTATGCTCATAATTGATTAAAACCACAATTAATCTAAAGTTATATATTCAATTCGTTTTATGCAAGCATTATGAATCTTTAAAACTTGATGAATACATCCGTTCCTCGTGACCAAGCCTAAAAGAGGTAATATTATTTTTAACACACACAAATTGTTTTTGCAATAGCCATTTCCTATTCTGCCTACCTATTTAAAACTGTGTCGGCTATGTCAAAAGTTACTCTCAGGGGCCTGTCTGATTATACGGCATTTAATGCGTCCAATCAGGTCATGGACTGTGTGCCAAACATTTTACTCGGTTCACTAGTACGGCAGCAGCATCAGACCACTAGTTTATGTACACAAATTATAGGTACAGAATGTGAGCAAACTCAACATAGCAGTTTGCTTTGCTTGCACTACGAAGCCGTTCTTAAAACATGCTTTGTCGATGCAAAAGTTTACACTTCTATATAGAAAATGTATAAGTGAGTTAGGTACCTACTAAAGTAAATACACGTGTAGTGTAGGAAGTGCCACTGACTTTACTCTTAGACCTAGAAAGTTAAAGTATCTATGGGCTGGTTATGTACTTTCCAGAATTGACAACTGGAGAAGGAAGGGTCTTGAATTATGACTACGACCAAGACGACGCAGTTTAGCTAGGGTGTCGTCTGTGGAACTGCGGGAAAACGGTGAATAGAGGTGAGCCAAGATGGTTTTTCATGGCACTTCTTAGGGGAGGCTTATTTCCAGCAGTGGACTTCTAAAGGCTGTTTATAATGATGGTGAGAGAGTGACAGAGACCAGAGAAATGCTACCATTAGCAAGTCTAATGTTGTTGTCTCTTGGCATCAGTCTTTTGCAATACTTAGGTGCGGCTCAGAGATCTTGGACGTGATGATTCTCATCATTAGTAGAGTATTTTTTGTCATTATATTTGTTACAAATATAAAATTTCAGTTATTACCTAATATTTCATGTCACGCCAAGACTTTGAGCTCTTTTCAGTAAAGAATACTGCACTGCTTGAGTTGAGGCGGTGTCGACTCGGCGCTGGGCTGACATGTATGCTTATCTTTAGTTTCATAATCCTCACCAATTACCACCCGCTGTTAGAGAATATAATTGTTTTATAGTCCCCACCAGCTCTACCACATCATGTGATATGGTGGGGATTATAAAACGGTATAAGCGTGCTATCGTAATCCCCACTACTCGGGGATTACACTACCACAAAAAAGCTACAAATTGCTTTGTGTCTGCTATATCTCGTAACAAATGTTGCTCCGTACGAAGCTCCATCGATCGGTTTTTTTTCCAATAGAAATAACGTGGAGTCACCTGTGCGGAACCTACAGTATTTTTACACAAAGCTTAGGGGCTTACCAAGATCCGCTTACTCCTGCGATCTCTCAGGATTACTTTTTGGCTTCCTCTATCCAATGGGATTTAAGGTCTAGGCAGGCACAAGGTAGGCACTAGTCTTTTTTGAGAAATTATGCAAGAAATATTGAGAACCACGTTGGCCTAGTGGGATGTATCTGCAGATCGTAGGTTCAAACCAGGACGAGAACCAATGGATTTTGCAATTCGAAAAATGTATGTGCGCAATACCTGCATACAATACTTGAGTATTACACGATATATGTCATGTCTGTCATGCTCTAGAAACAAAATTTGGAGGCATGTGTCATTGCCAAGTGTGTTAAGCGTGAAATGTTGAAAAAAATATTTAGTCAAAGGGGGATCACCCCCCTACATAGTATCCAAACGGATCTGCGCACTGAGTATGGATCTGAGAATGTCCATCATTAGATTACTAGGAGGTTACAGTCGTGAGCATGTTTTTTTTTATATTTAACAAATTCAAGATACTTTTTTAACAAAATAAACACGTTTCCAAATTCAGATCTCCATTAAAATGGCTCCCTATTCGTCGTTGATGTCATTTTCACGTCTTAACTTTTCTCTTCAGCGTTCTTTACAATCCTCTGTCCCTTATCTCCGTGAGCGCTTTGATTTTTTAATCCCGCGAGATGTGCCCTGTAAGACAGCTATGCCCCTTCTTTTCAAAACTCCTTCTCATTCCTCCAGTTGTTATGGTGGTTCTTTCACTATCCACGCGGTATAACTGTTGAATGCTCTTCCCCATTCTGCCCGCGCCACTCCATCACGTCGAAAATAGTGTTCACGCACGTTAAAGAACATAATAGTATGTTATAATTAGTTTTTTTTTTATCCTTAAATCCTTAGAATGTATCCGTCTGTGTACACATTACCCACCATTATTTTTCAGCTATTCCTATCCTCAAAGGGTTAAACTCGCCTTTGTACATTTCATATATACCTATAAGTTCTTTGTCTATATTTTCTGTGTGTACAATAAAAAATAAAATTTTACCCAGAACGTGGCGTTTAAAACCTCCACTTCGCCCGTGGTAATTTTTTTGGCGTCTGGAAAAGTCCTACGAAAACATGGAAGTACCTACGTATTATCGTTAAATTTTCTTCGCCGTATGCCCTGCGGCTTGGCGAGCACTCTGATGAAATTTGTTCACTGAGACACAAAGACTCGTATTCCAAGGAAAAGCTCATTATTTTCTAATTGAACGATATGATTAAATTATTTAATTATAATTATCACCATAGGCCGTATTAGACAACGAAGAGAGAAGCATTTAGATGAGTTATAGTAATTTGACATCAGTTTTCAGCAATCTTTTCTATTTGGTTAGTTGGTTTGGTACAAGAACCAGGTGAGCACGTCTCATTTACATCGATTCCTCGCAACCTACACTTGTTTGTACACATAATATAATTGTATAAGTCTTAAAGCTATGTCAATGTATCCAGTCTGCATACAGACGTGAAAATATGAATATAGTCAAGCTATTGATTTATATGATTATTATAATCAAAATATTCATTTTTTATAGATACAATTTTTTATCAACCAATATATTTTTGAATACAATTCCAAGGATCTAAATCTAGATTAGGATCTATATAATCAAAGGTGTTAAAATAATAGACACGAACCCCGTTAGTGCCATTGCAACTGTAGGTTCAATCATGTAGTAAATCTTTTCTAAGTTGTGGTTAAGCTTAAAATATTATTAAATCATTTTATACTTAATTGTACTGGTGGATGCGGGCCTAAGCAGAGAGGAAAACATGCTAGACATCTGCTAAAATCTTTAAAATTCTTAATTCATCAAATTCTTTGAAAAAACTACAGAAAAAATGTACATGCATATCACTGGTTATATTATATACACCTATAATGTTGGTGCATGGGCTTCTTTAAAACGATATTGCTATCTACTCTGAAGAAAATTCGAGAAGGCCATTTTCAAGATAAAATTTGGCAAGAAAAAACTGTGCATTAGAGCCCCGATGGCCCCGTGAATATCTCGGTGAATACCACACCTCGTGTACAAAGTGCCTTTGGTAAAGCCGAAGCTCATTAGCTAGTAGGAATGTACAGCGCCTTTTTGAAAAAATGTACTGTGAAAGGAATTCGTAGAAATTTTCAAGAAGAGTTGATTCACTCGATCATGAGTTACCGCGTCCAAATACCCCGGAAAATTCTTAGCAGCTACTTAATAAGACCTTACTTTTTCACTTTACTCCGCTATATAAGTACCTACAGTAGATTTTAATATTAGAATTGATTTGAATAACATTTTTACTTAAATCAACACTTATCTTTGTACACAGAACCGTTTTCTAAAGGTTCTAAAGGTATTTTTTTATTCTTATTCGCAGGTAAGTTATCGCTCGGAAAATCCGCATAGCGTTTTGGCCTTTGCTATTCGATCGAAAGAGACATAACACAGTATAACGTTATGTTAGATTTAACGGCAGAAAGAAAACACAAAATTTACATTCTAAGATCGTAAACGTAAACGTAGATGAAACAGTTTGTGTATTCATAAAAAGCTATATCTAGGAGAGGATAATGCACCCAGTGTGGCGAAATCTAGCGCAGTACGTAAAAACTGATATTTATTCTATGGCTATAGGAAGTTTCGTGTAAAATCTACCTAATACCCAGATATTCGGCATGTGGACGTGAACGGGAATCTCTTATAAATATTAGATACACTTGCCTGGCAGTATTTGCCTGGCTTATGCAGCACCTTGAGGCAATAACGTCGTTCCTCTACGCCTCAAGCTAATAGAATTTTTATTTCCGCATCAAATCGTTGAGTGTGCCTTAGTTGGTGTATTTCCAGGTATTGTACGAATTTTATGTGAGAATAGTAGTGGAACTATGAGGTACTTTGCTAATATTATTTGAGATGAAAGTTGTTTTCGATATTAGATTCTAGCAAAGTTACTTTTTTAAAGTGCTTTTTTATACCACCAAGGAAGCATACAAGCATATGGGCCCACCTGTTGGTAAGCGATTACCGTGGATACTGGCAACACCAGAAGCATAACACGCGTTGCCGGCCCTATAAACATTTTGAAGAACCTCATACTACCTCTATAGGTACCCATAGCATGGAGATCATTCTATTACCTGAATATTCGCGGGAAGAAGTTATATTCATCATTAGCATGACCACCATTTATGTGCATGGACACAGGCCTTTATAATTGTCACACACTCTAAATATAAGCTTGAAGTGGCAAGGGGCACGCCATATAGCTCGCAGAAACGACAATCTCCATGGGAAGTAAAGATTATCGAATGGCGACCACGAACCGGACATGGCGTTGCAGAGGGCCCTGACCCTTTGGATGACATCGGAAGTCGGTGAATGGAGGTGGCTCTAGACCGTTCGTCATGGCAATTTTTTTGGGATGCTTTTGATTTCTATAGACTGATGATGATGAACTACAACTAATGTTATTACTACGAAGTTAGTGCAGATGCACGAAATGTCAGATGTATAAAACACCTGAATAACTTTAGGGGTGTAAAATTCTGATTGGATTACGGACGCTTGCACTACCAACCTAAATTAATACGTTAATGAAACCAGATACCTACCTAATTCCAGGAATATTGGTATTTAAAATAACTACACCGATGTTCGTGGATACTTACAAGATACTTTGATTTCATCTTAGAACTATTCGTATTTAGTATGCATGCCCTCTATCCATGAAGCTAGCTCTATCTAATAAGAGTTTGTGTTGTCACCAATTTCACCTAGATCGACCGTAGTATAGCCATTATCCGTCTTTATTAGTAGGTATATTTACTTCAACCTATAAATTGCTGTGAAGTTTTGCCCGCAAGCCGTTTAAGCAGAGACCATATATCTTATCTAACAACTTTTAACTTTTCTAAACGAAAGGTACCTTTTATAATCTGAAAGAAAATAGGAGTTTATATCTTACATACGTCACGGTTGCCCGCCGGCAAGTTCACTTAATGACATAGTGAAAATAGCAGGGTCACGATTGGCGCAATATCGAGGCGGATGGCACAAATGAAGAGAAGCCTATGCCCAGCAGTGGGATAAGCCTCACAGACAGGCTTTACATGATACACATACATACCTAGTATCCAAAGGGTGCCGATGCTGCCACACCATCAGATCCGGCCCCTATCAGGTCGAAAATGTTTTCTAGGTGCATTCCTAGACACCCATGTGTCTTCTCAGTGGCATGGAAAATTGGGATAAGAATAATAATTAAAACAGACAGCTAATAATAATCTCATAATTCAAGAATAACTAAAAAAGCCGTGTTCAAATTAGTAATTCGATGGCGCTGAAAGCGATCTCTTCGAGGCAAACAATGATTATATATCTTAGTTGTGTCAATTTTTTTTAAATAGTGAAGCCATGATTAGTAGCAGAAAATGCCGTACTGGAATCAGAGTTGAAGCTCATGCAAATTAGTTTGGATAATATCAAGGGATTCATTAAATCCATTGTACGTATTTGCAACTATTCAATATTGTTGTGTTATAAAGTTAAGGAGAGCACTGAATGCGAAAAGTTATACAAATAAACATTGCGCTGCTTTCAAATAAACAAATAAAAATCGCATAGGATAAGCGAACGAGCCCATAACAACTACGCTGGGCCGTTTTAGGTAGACACGGGGGTAAATAGAAGTAGTAGAGCGCTGCCCGCAATTGTGTCCAGAACACAGTTCGAAATGCGAGCACTTGAAGACTATTTTGTGCCGGTGAAGACTTTCAACTAATGACCTTGATATTAAATAAATAAATAACGCTGGACATGTTTCACACAGCATGATCTAGCCCCAAACTAAGCAGAGCTTGTATTATGGAAACTACATGACTGATATACTACTTATATACATTTTTTTTTGTATATACATACATATTTATACATAGAAAACACCCAGACCCGAGACTAATATTTGTAGATCATACAAACATTAGTCCCGCAACGGGAATTGAACCCGCAACCTTCTGCGTCTCAGGCGGACTTTCGTCCACTGCGCCATAGAGGTATTATGTATCAAGTTCCTCTGGTGTCGCAAGTATCCATAGAGTTCGGTAACTGCTTATCAACCGGGCCGTATGCCTATTTGCCACTTTAGTAGTATATAGAAAACCATCATCCCATTTTTAAGTACGTACGTGGATAGCTCTACAACTTTATTTGCAATACACCAAAAGGTAAAACGCTAAACTCAATACTTTTGACTTTTCATATCGTAAAACACGAATTAAAATGGAAACAGTAATGGTTTCAGGAACTGAAACTGCCCTATGAGCCATTGTTTAATGTTTATTTTTTATTTCTACTATTTCTAGAATTCTTGAGCAATAATGTAGTTCCGACGTAAAAGCTTCATTATCACTGATAAACGAAAGGCAACGAGGGGATATGTGCTTGATGAATACAGGCACGCATAAGTTCACTTATGGAAACAGCGCTTAGCTAAATAAGAAGTGCCGAATAAATTAATTACACGCAAACAAATAAAAAAAAATAACGCTGGTTGACCGATTAGATTAGAAACGAAGTTGCGGGTTCGACTATTTCGGGAAATACTTCTGTTAGATTTCTTCATAGTGGGTCATGGTACCTACTAGCCCATCAAAAACATCATAATTTAGACAACAAAACTTTTTTCTATAATGAACTAGGTATTCCATGAACATAGACAAGGTATCAACCTACCCCATAGTTTTTGTTTTTAAAAATTAATTTAATCCTCTTTTTCTATCAGCTGCGGCCTTGTTTGGCATCTCTAGTGATTTTGCTATCATGGACCATATATTCTTACTCGGACATATCGAAAACACTTATTCCGCGATTTTCGTTTTAAAAAGCCAATTTTAATCCTCACCTCCCAACATCATAATCTTAGCTCAGGCCCTGCCGACGCCTTTAAGCTACATTTCATGTGTTCCCTTTTAAATTTTCAAAGCCTCAAGCTGGTACCTACTGTGTGTGCAAACAAATTAATTATGAATACAAAACTGGAGCTTTTTGCGCCCAAATGAACTCGCTGGCAATATTTGCATGAAATTATCACAAGGATTTACATTTTCTGACGATGAATATTTGAAAGGTTAATTATTTTTAGATTGTGGAAAAGGTATTGATACTTACGGTTAAGTAGGTAATTGCCTAGGATAATATAGCCTAGGATAATGTCACGGTCATTTATTTGAAGAATGCTGAAAGTTTTGTAAGAGATTTTCCCTACGTTTTTTGACGTAGAGAAAGTCGGGTGGTAAAATAAGTAGGGTGGTTCACAAATGAATGCCCAACGGTATGCCTACGTATGGAGAGGATATAGTAGGAAACTATACACGGTATAACTGGAAGGGTGGATAATACACACAAAAGCGCCCCTTTCGGATACAGAGTGACACGATCCGTCGGGTCTAGGGATGCAATCCCATTCATGTTGTCATCTCAAAGGTTTTGTGGGAGTAAAAGAAAGGGCGTGATATCTTGTGAGTAGGTACCATAACATTTAGTATAATGAAGGTAGGTAGGTACTACTAATGGCTATTTAGACATTGTATCGTTTTATTTGCTAATAACGCCAAACCTCTCGAACTATCATTAATTCCATCAAATCCAACAACCTTTTAAATATTAACCCTCTGTTTCATAATCACTCGCTAACATAGCAAGTCGCTAAATCTAGCTCTGTCCTTTTTTAACACTTAACAAAAGATAGAGATAGATAGCTGGCAACTTTTATCACGCTGCTAAAGTAAGCGAGTGATGATGAAACAGAGGGGAAAAGTTTTGTTTTTCAGAAAGTGTTCTATTTTATTCACTTCTAACTTACAGAATATTAGCAAAAACAAAATACGCTCACGTCTGTATTCCTTAAGATGGGCATCCTCAGTGCCTAGTTGTAGATATCAACAATTAAAGGGTAATTATTATTATACTCCAGTCATCCCGTGACCACGGCTGTTGCAATACAGTTGAAACGTCGGGAAAATAATAAAAAAGGTAAACGCGATAAAGACCCGTTTAACTTATAATAATTATGTTATCGAATCGCGAAAGTTTGAAAAATACTAATTAAAGGGTAGTCAGAGGCACGTCCAAAAATTGCATATGCCCGCGTTTTGTAAGTAGTTAGCATTTCACATAACAGGCTCCAAGCCAATAGTCGTTTTAAAAAACAATAAAAGTAGGTAAGTTAAAATTCCTAAAGTTGTTGGGTTTGATGGTAGGAAATAGGAATTATTGGTTCGAAAGCTTTTGTGTGATTTACAAATAACTCTATATATTTTCTATAGCTGTGTCAGGTCACACTAAAATATAAATCCGTGTTTCGCTATTATGTAAACGGACCTATTGCAAAACTTAATTTTGCATCCTACCTTGTTTGCAAAATCAGTACAACAAAAAAAACAACAAAAGAGATGACTATCCGGACTCAACTAAGGTTATTTATTTTGTAGCACACAAAATGTCCGAAGCCAGAACCATTAGAAATCTGTGCCAGACAAGCTATCTTCGTATCGAAGCTAGGAATAAACGCTTTTACCGAATGTCAAACATTTTCTAGCTGCGCCCAAAGCAAATAAAGTGGAGTAAATAAAGTGGAGTCTCCACTTTATTTGCAGATCCCAATAGTAGGTACATAGTTACAGTGTATAGCCTAGCTAGTCTAACATATTTTAAAAGCTTTTTGAAGTCTCGCAAAAACGTTGAAAAACGTATACTCATGTCCTGAGAGTAGGTTTTGTTCAGTATCCTAGCATGTAGGTATTACATAATTTCTACCCAGGAAAATTCCTGGTATTCTGTTGATAAATAAAATTAATGATACTCCACATTTTGACGTGTTTTAAGCATAAGTGCCGTTCAAGTACAATTCCGAAGACTGACGAAGAGTGTCGAGGTCACAAATATTATAAAACTACCTATACTAGACCAGGTACATATTTTTTGTAGTAAGTAGTTACAGACTATACCTACCTACTTAAAGAGGTATGACCATTATGTACACGATAATTTTCTTCAAATACCTTCTTCATTAGCTCTAGGTACGCAGGTTTGGTCAGAATTTGAATTTGCATAGATACTCAGGAAGGTAACTATTTCAACAAGATTCTTAAATGCTTAAGTCAGCAGTTTCAGTATCTCTTAGCTACCGGCTACACGGTATCAAGAGTTAATTAGATTCGGCTATCGTCTGCAATTATGTTTAAACTTATCAGCAAAGGCAGTGTTGTTTTTGATAGAGCAAGCTATAGATCACAAATAAGTTTTAACTTTACGGACGTCTGACGCCAAATGACGAAAACAGAACCCTTAGTTTAGTCATGTCCGAACTGACGAACTGTCGAACGAACTGACTGACAGATAGAAATCTGTCAGTCAGTTCGTCCATTCGTCACACCCCGATTTCTAGCTCAGTTTGAGTTGTATTATAATATCTGTGATACCGATTACCGATAGTACCTACATGTAATTTTTTTTACTGTCTATCAGTTATAGGAAATATAATGGCTTAAAAAATGTTGTCTCCCCTAAGTTAGTTTAAAGAGTTGAGTCATTTGACAGGCACTGCAAACGCAAATTATTTCGAAGGAGTTATGAGACAACTTCGGGACACTAACATGCGTGTCTGGGCACGTTTTTTACTTACCGAATTGAATGTATAGTGATCTGGAATGCCATATCTACTAGATATAGTAGCAGTGTAGGTACATAGTAAAAATTGTAAAGCGGGGGGCAGAAGCTAGTTTAAGTAAGACAAATTAATGTCTAAGCAATCTGTTGAGAAGGTAAATCACAAACCAATGAGAATAGAAAATATGAAAGACACGCTGTTAGTACGAGTCCGAATCAACTTGTCTGGTCGAATATAAAGCGCTTTAGCACTTATATACGTTTTACTAATAGTTCATACTTGTCTTGACCGCGTTGACCTACCTACACCTCGTTTGTTACTCCTAGGTCTACCTCGTTCTCGGTTTAAATGTTCAATAAAAAGCTAATGAATTTAAATAAAACCTAGTAAAAAATTACATGAAGTACTTATTTACTTTTTTAATTATAAACCCCAGGATTCTAACTGGTAATCGAAACACCTTGTAATGTGTAAAAATCTTATTTATTATAAAACAACAAAAATACAAATGTATTAATTGATTAATGGAGATTAAAATCCAATAATGTATGTATGTTACGTTTTAACACCCAACAAGCACGTGTCGTGATTTGAGTGATCACTATATTTAATGAATTTGAATAAAGCCTAGTGCATGTAAAAAACAAAAAAAAACATAATATGTATAAATAGTAACACCATTATTATCTGGCTAATCGTAGCAGCGTTGGCATTCCGCGAGACATTAGATACAAATTTATTACATTATAGTATGCCAAGTTTCTTTTTAATACCCAACAGACAAATACATAGTCCTGGGGTCTAGACAAATACCACTTTCTGTTGACGTTAACGCCTGCAGAAAGATTGAATTGCATGAGAATGACATTAGCTGCGGAAATGTCACGTGACAGCTGCCAAGTTTTACCTTGAAAAAATTGCGTTAGCGTGAAAGGAAAAGTAAGCGTGAGATATTTGTCTAGCACTGACCTGAAAAATTAAATAAGTAGTATATCAGTCATGTAGTTCCCTTAATACATGCTCTGCATAGTTTGGATGACGCTGTGTGAAAAATGTCCAGCATTCTTTATTTATTTATTTTAATTAATTAAAATCAATGGCACTGAATTATAAAAAAACTGATATTTATAACAATTCTACATAATCTTGATCGCACTAAGAAATAACAACCGTCAGAAAAAAACTTAATAGAGCTATTAGAGAGTAAATTAATATAGTCTAATGGTGCTGCAAATATTTGTTCCGGCACTGGATGTTGTGGTACCACGGCACTCATAGTTCCTGATACCCACGACACAGGGAATCCTAGTGTAGGGTCAGGACTATGTCTGTGTCCATCGGGTGTTTATTGATTTATATGCACACTACACTCAGTGTCCAAGCACTATCTTACACAATGGTGGATCAGTGCAGTATCAACTGTCATTTACTCATGGCTCAACGTAAACAGGATATTTCGCCGGATCATACAAAACAACATCATTTATACATTTTATAATCCAGTTTTTACTCGCATGTCTAACGTTTGGATGTAGTTTTTTCTTTAGTTTCTGCATTTTCTTGAATTCTATAACGTCATTCTTATGTACAAGGTAATCAATGTCTACCGAGCGTATTGATTTTATCACAGAGCCGCCATAAGCTACCCAATGTCGTTCAAAATGATCCCTTTCTTCTTCTGAAAAGCTTATAAAGTCTGGGTAGAACCCTAATCGTTTATCCTTAAAAGTGTCTGGTAATGGATTTAAAGGCAATAGCTGCAGTTCCTTATTTCCAATAGTGTTCTCACTTCCTAATGCATTACTCTTTCTCTTTTTATTAATTTTTGTAATTGTATCAGTTTCATTGCTTGCATTTGATCTTGGCTCATCTATGTGCTTTCTTTTCTTTGATTCTCTTTTACTATCATCATCTGAAGTATTTTCAGTGGTGTCTTCGTAGTGTACAGAAGAGGGTGATTCGAGATTGTTGTTACTTCTTTCGCTTTTAGGTGAATCAATATCGTATACCACTGTGTCGTTACTTGAATGTAAACTTTCTGAAGTTTTCGATTCCCGTTTTATATTCATTGTTTCATGTTCAGTATTTGTCTCAGTAACTACGTTCTCAAAAGAGTTTGATTCCTCTTTGTACTTTCGTTTCTTATCTTTTTTACTGTGACTTTCATGTGTTTCGCCCGAAGTATCTAGATTTATTTTACTCTTTTTAGTATCACATGAATGATCTTTTAGATTTGAATTCTTTTTAGAGTTATTAACAATGAAACTATCGAGAGTGTTAACGTTTTTAGGACTACTGGTCCCGTTTTTAGATGTAGCAGGACTAGTTTTTATTGTTGAATTCTTTTTTTCTTTATTAATAATGAAACTATCAAGAGTGTTCATTTTTTTGGGACTTCCGGTCCCGTTTTTAGATGTACCAGGGCTACCTTTTATTTTCTTTGGCGGTTCGTCTGATTCAGTAGTGGCGGCTAGCTTAGTGAGAAGTGAAACGTCGGTTTTTTCTTTGGATGTTTTGTAAAGTTGTTTGAGCTCGTCCAAGTTGGTAGCCGTTTCCCAGTTTTTGTCGGTGCGTATCTTGGTCACTCGTGGGAAACGAACTGAGATGCCGTCTGCCGTGTGTAGGTTGGCTTTTGTCAGTTCTGTCCCTGTAAAATTACGTGATACGTTCGTTTATCTATACTAGCATAAAGAGGTAAAGTTTTTATATATCTCCGAAACCACTCATCCGATTTCTAAAAATCTTTCAATTATAGGAAGCTACATTATCCCGGAGTGCTTTAGGATATTTATTAGGATAAGATAAATTCTGAAAAATAAATCACAGTATCTGCAATTCCAGTCAGAAAAAATAGAGAAATTGGCTGCATTATCGACGTGCGCTGTCGGTTTGAAATAAGTGAATAACATGTAGAGCGATATTGTTGGAATAAAAATTCGCGTCACCAGACATATAAGTTGAATATTTCAGGCCACAGGTTTGTTAAAAGTGAAAGAAATATCACAAGGTGAAGTTTGGATATGGTTTTCAAGTTTTCTCTATGAATTCTTATAAAATCAAACAGTTTCATCATTATGAATATTTCATTAGGTTTATAAAGTTTGCCTTTTACAGCATGTCATTTGATAAAATAATTTCAGACATAATGTGAAATGAAGACAAGTAAGTATTGCGACGCTATAGATAACACTAGCAGTGCAAGTGCGTGAAAGAGGTAGGGCAAGGGCGTGGAGAGAAAGACTCTCATATTATCTGCCTCCGTAAACGCGGACGAAGGCGCGGGCGGAAAGCTAGTTCCTTAGCGACGGGTCTGTTCTTAACACAACGATTAAATGACCGAAATGAATGAAACGATGAATTGAACTTCCGTTTCCGTTTCTGGCCCGTGGACCTTTAAGTCAAAGTCAATATCAGTTTACTTAATGAATGCACAAGGATCACTATGAATAAAGCTACCGATAAAATAGGGTCTTAGAATATGTCCACTATCCCATAAGGAGATGATTCAGTACATAAAGACTAAACAAGTTTTCTTAAAAAATAATAAAAAATAGTAAAGGTTAATTAGTAGAATTAACTCCAATTTATTCCAAAAACTATCATGAACTTGACTATTCATATTGTATCGTCTTCATCTCGGAATCTCGGGATTCTCGGAATGAGTCGAAACTTAATCGGTGCCTTCACCGATAGTGCAGTTCGTGAAAATTCCCGTTTTTACAATATGAATAGAATGAACTCTTTCGGGATGGTGATTTTATGACACCCTGTATTCTTAGTTATGTGAGCCGAGTTTTGTTTATAAGCAGTATTCCTTATTTTTATAGCAAATTAAGGAGTTTACCTGTTATCTCCCAAACAGGCTGTTTCTTCGGGTCCCTAGCGACATAATCTGGCACCATGCCTTTATTGCAGTCCAACCACGGTGGAACTCTGTTGTATTCCCGAGAAATCTTCACCATAATTGGGTTCAATTCTTTCTGTAGTCGCTCTAGTGTCGTGTCATCATGCCCCGTGTGCACTTTCGTAACGGTCACCCATTTGTTGCGGTGATTGTCTAAGCAGCCCATCAGGAATACTGACATCATACCACCTTTCTTCCCGGTGCCTGAAATTAATTAAACGAATAATGTAATACTCAATGTCCAAACACAGTTCAGCCCCTCTATTCTGTATCTGAAAGTCACTTGCACATAGTTACTATCAATATGGCCACAGAATACGGGCTTGTGATAATCATTTGAATTATCAAAAGTTCGTTACCAAATGACTTACAGATAGAGAATACCCCCGGGGGAAGGGTGTTTAGACAAATACTTCACGCTTAGTTTTCCTTTCACGCTACCGCAAATTTGTCACAGTAAAACTTGGCAGCAGCACGTGACATTTCCACAGCTAATGTCATTTCCATACAATTCAATCTTTCCGCACGCGTTAACGCTAGCAGAAAGTGGTATTTGTCTCGACACCCTGGCCCCTTAGAAAACGACCACTTTCTGTCGGAATAAGTTAGCGCCTGCAGAAAGATTGAATTATATGGAAATTACATTAGCTTAAGAGATGTCACGTGACTGCTGTCAAGTTGTTTCTTGACAAATTTGCGTTACCGTGCAAGGAAAACTAGGCGTGTAGGTATGTTTAGATAGACAACCAGATCCCACGCAATAGGACCTTTTGTATCGTGATTGGAAATACGAGTACCATAGCACCATAACAACCAGCAACCGAAACAAACATCTGCAGAATATGCAAGCATCTGTCCCGCAGCGGGAATCGAACACGCACGTTTTGCGTCTCAGCCGCTCGTCCGCCGCGCCCTACTGCGGTTGTCCGTAATATTTAGTGATAGTACTTATACTAGGTAACTCCTATTTAATCAGCATTCGTTCCCCGAATTTTACCCTTTCAACTGTTCCAACCACACTCGCCTTATGAACACGTCTCTTTTCGCCCATCTTTTCCACATAACCAAGCCAACTTAGCATTTTCATTTTCTTTTTGTATTGTTCAGAGCAGTGTTATTTTGATCATAAATTAAGGTGAGCTTACCAAACCAAGCTCCCAGAACCACAAGGTCTGCAGTGTCGGCCATTGCTCCATCAAAAAGGTAGTCTTTCTTGACTTTCAACCAGTGTCGCTTCCCAGGCTCATAGGTAGATTCAAGGTCTTTCAATACCAGGCCTTCTAGCCCCAGTTGTAAAACCTGGAATATAATAAATTTGTTGATGAATAAAAAACAATGTTTATAACAATAGATGGGCATTTGCGTGGTTGGAAAAAACTTTATAAACAAGTAAAATTTTGCAAAATATCTGACATCCCATCACATCATCATCCTATCCAATACCTATCCTTGGAGACTAACAAAATTGCAAAATATCTGTAAAATTTTAAAAGCCGTTTCAGAGATTAATGGTGACAGACAGACAAATATACTCTGGCAGGTGCATAAACATACTATTTACATGGTAGATAAAAATTACTTAATTTAAAAATCTACATTTTGAGTTAAACAACACTCACTTTTGCAATCATCTTGGCCAAATCTGATGGCTTCTTAATCAGCTCTTGTTCCGAAAACATGACATGATTTGTAACTTCCACCATATTCTCATGAAGAATTTCCCTTCTTTTTCTAATAGGTAAATCAATCAATACCTTCCCATTGTAATACAGGCAATCAAACACATACAAACATACTTGAGCACCTTTGAATTCAGACTTCTTGTGAATACCCAACGTACCGAATGGTAATGGTTTTCCTGTTTCAACATCAACCATCAAAACCTCTGCATCTAATATCATGTCAACTCCTTTAGGAAAAGCTTGAGGTAAGTAATCTTTAAAATGGCTCACTTTGTGCGCCATGACTGGTTTTAATGCTCGGGAGAAATATTTGAATTCACTGCCTCTTTTGTGAACTTGTACCCGTTCACCATCATATTTAATTTCAGAGAACATTCCATTAGGGCATTTTTTCATAGCCATTTCAACAGATTTGCAGGCTTCCGCTAACATTGGCAAAACTGGTGTCATAAGAGCAATTTTTGCTTCCACACTCTTCTGATTCACATCTTTGTGTTGAACTCCCATGCTTTCTGGTAGGACCCTATCTAAAACCATGTTTAGGTCTCGAGATGTTTGAAAAGCAGTGTAAGCATCAGGGTGGACACCTTCGAGAATATGTTTTGGGCCAGCGTTTATTCGTAAATCACCTTTTATTAACCTGATAAGCATTTTAAGGTCATCTTGAGTGCATTTCTTAATAATTTTCTTGAAATGGTAGATCTGTTCTTCTTCTTTAGTTAGTTTTGAGAGCTCTTCAAGAAAGTATTCTATGTTGTGCATTGTTAATGTACTTTCTGTGGCAGGCACAATAGTTTTTGCTTTAACAAAGAAATGTTGAATTGTATCAGCAATATCACCTTGTTCTAAATGTGTCAGCATGTCATCATGGTCTGCATTGAAAATCCTGGAGAATAATTTTACAAGTTGTTTGCTTTTTAAATTGTACACTCTTTTGGTAACTTGAGGCAGCAATAACTTGCACCATAGTGCCAGATCTCCTTTAAATGAGTCAGCTGTACCTTTTCTAAAAAAATTATTTACAATAGCAGTTTTCTCTGTGTATGCATCTACTCTGGATATTCTCCTACACAGTTTGGAGAATGTGGAAAATTTATTATCATCTGTAGATTCTATTTTTGAATCTTTCTTATTTTCTTTGCTGGCCGGTGATGGGGCAACTTTTGGCTTGGATTCGTTTTTTAAAACCTTTGCTTTGTACTTTCCACTGTTTTTCTCTTCATAAAGAGTCTCAGTTTCATTAAGTTTTTTCAGTATAAACTCCTGATCTTCTTTCGATAAGGTGTCCCAGTTACCGATGTCGTCTATTGAATCGACTCGTTTCGTGGTAGGTCTTTGCTTAAGCAGTGCGTTCAGGAAGCAGTCTACATGATACCATGACTTCATGGTCTGGTTCTCGCCGTATGGACTAGGCATCAGCTTTGCCATTCGAAGTTCTCCGCTTGGGCAATTACCTTTGCATCCTTTACAGTTTGCACGGCCTCCCTTAGCTCTGTCCACGAAGAATGGCGTGATATTCGTATCAGACATGGTTTCTGTATTGATTGTATAATGTGGTTATAAACTTGCTTATGTCTTTGAATACATTATTCATCCAAGAGAAAGATAAGATTTTTATATGATTATCTTTCATTGATATTCACTCCTAGCACACAGAAAAACTATGAGAAATTACAACAAACATTGCGAATTACGCAAAAATCGGCAACTCCAAATCAAAACAAAAACACATGCACGTACAGACGACAGTGAAAGTGAACGCCAGGCAGTCAACGTCAAAAATGACAGTGACGTCAACTTTTAGTGATGCACGACAAATCGAAAAATTAAGAATAGTTTTATCGGGTGTCAAAATCCGGTGAATCTGTTAATATTATAAAATTGAGTTTTACATTAACAAATAGATTATTATGTAAATTTTATAGGTACGTTTTTTCTACAAATCAAAACCAGTACGAATATTGGAGAACAAAATGAGCCTAACGCCTAACTTGATAATACCCTTGAAGCAACTGAAAGTTTATCTAAAATGATAACTACGCATGCGCCTTGTCTATCGATTGTAGAGCTTTTTTAATATCATCTTCTGAAACCAAAATATGCAAATTGTATGACATAAATATACTTATTACATATTTATTTAACCTATTCTTGATTCTGCGAAACTAAACTTTCTCTTCTCTTTCATTTCAGCCTCTTCATGCCACCAAGAATTTAGCAGCGATGCAACGAAGTACGGCACACTCACTTCGCCACATTATCCGACACCTTACCCACCAAACACTCATTGCCACTACGAGTTCTTCGGAAGAGGAAAAGAGCGAGTTAGACTAATATTTCAAGACTTCTACTTATATAAATCTCCAGATGGAGCTTCAGAGTAAGTACTTTTTATCAGTTTTTATGTTTCCCAATTCTATTAATGAAGTGTTTACCGTGATAGACTAAGTATGCACGCACATTCCTGGATGGGAACCTTTAGCACTTCACCTACTTAATACCTAATATAAAAATGACAGGCTATATACTTATCTAACCACTTTAAAAAGTATGTAAGTTGTAGATCCTACTTTAGGAAAGTAGGTACTGATGTCATTATTTTGCTATTTCTAACAATTTTATTTCTTATCTTCAGTTGCACAAACGTGGACTCCTTGCAAGCTTTCGTCAACGTTGATGGACGATTGGAGAAAGTGGAGACCTTTTGTGGAATCAACCTTCCTAAGCCCATCATGTCGAATGGACCAAAACTCATGCTGGAATTCAGAGGAACGCAGTCATCGAGATATTCAAGAGGGTTTAAAATATCGTATTCATTTGTAGAAAGTAAGTACATAATTAATTATAAAAGCTAAAACTGCAACATAATGAAATACCTACTGATGACATAGGGCCACATGAAAACATGTCGTGCGAGAAATCAACATCCGCTTGACCCCATACTTTGCCATGAAGGTCAGCACTACCTAAATTTCCTTGTCTTTAGCTTAATGTAAAACCGACCAATTCTACAACGTCAGTAATCTTTTTACAGATTTCGGAATTTCATCAGGGAGACAGCTAAAGGAGTTCCCTTGCGCATTTGTGTATAATAGTAGTGAGGCGCGCAACGGTACCTTCGCATCTCCAAACTCTCCAGGACCATATCCCCGTGATACAGAGTGCACGTACTTCTTCCACGGGGGGGAGACTGAGAAAGTTCACCTACATTTCACGAATTTCGATATTGAGGGAGTTTTACCGTGAGTCCTTAGACCTTTCTTATTTAATTAGACATTTTTTTTCTCGTTAGAAATATCATAACATTCCTCCCACATTGTGTCAAATAAGTCTTTGAAGAGAAGGAAACATAATTTAAATGATATACTAACCTACTCTTTTATCTTATTTCTTTCAGATGTGAGGCAGTTTCCGCAAGTGATTACGTAGAATTTTCAAACTACATGACTGAAGACAATAGATACGGTAGATATTGTGGTCAAATGAAGGAATTTCATGTTGAGTCTGAGAGGAACTTCTTTAAAGTGACGTTTAGATCCAACGATCGACTGGACGGAACAGGCTTCAAGGCCGTATTTCAGTTTCTGGAAGCTACTGACGAGTATCGAGCACCTCCTGTTGAAGATAAAGCTTCGAAATCCATGTGTGAGTATCATAATTATTGGATTTTGGACTAGACAATACGGACGACGGAGTATACTGGAGCTCTATCGGCGTGGCGTGGCGGACAAGTAGATGGCTGAAACGAAAGAGGTACGGGTTCAATTCCTGTTGTGGGACAAAATGTTTGAATGTTTTGCAAATATTTGTCTTGGAACAAGGTGTTGTGGTACCATAATACTTGTAGTTCCTGATTTCCACAATACAGAATATCTTAGAGTGTGATCAGAACTAGGTATATGACTGTCAGATGTTTATTATTATTAAAAAGAGTGCTATGATGAACGATCTTAAGCTATCTCCATCCACCGGCTTCCCCAAATGTTTGTGATGTTATCTGTTTTTGGGGCTTCGTACAATTATTGAGTGGTTTAGTGCTTACTACGTAGTCGCCATAAACAAAAATCTCTAGTTTTTATGGTACGTCTTGCTTAAAATTGCAGATTTTGGGAGCTATGTCATTGGCGAAAGTTATTCTACAGGTTTCCTCGTTTGTGAAACTCCGGCATAGAAAAAAAATAAAAAAGAGACCCGTGTCAATCGACACGATTGTCGAAGATTAGGTAGTTAAAGTAATCTTCCTTTAACAATCGTGTCAATTTTGTCTATTTATGAGTTTTAAGGTTTTTTGCTCACATAAATGAAAAATACTTTTTGTTACAGATGCAGTTGCTAATTTTCTGATGCTGTTAAATAGTGTGACCATCTTGCTACATCATCTCTTTTACTAAATAAAGTGATATTAGACTAATTGAATTTCCTAGTGTAAATCCTTGTATATTTTGTATGATAGATGTGCCATACACTGTAATTAAATTACGTAGATCTAGGCAACATTTTCTATAAAATCCCATCCTTTATAATGTGTCTTCTGTCAAAATAAAGCGATACCTTCTTTCTAAGCAAAACACGATAAAGTTTAATTTCGTTTCATTAAGGCACGTTCGTAAGAAATAAATCATTATAATTTAACAGCAGTTTTTTCTCCTTTACTCTTGTAGCTGTACCTATGTTGCTTTACCTGCATTACATCGTTAGGTAAAGTTGTGAAGTGAAACTCTGATTTATACTTAGTAACCTATAACAGCGAGTTTTATCAACATCATCCGGAGTGCTGACTTAGCTTAGTAGATAGGTAAATAGCCTTTCTTAAACGTAATAAAAAATCTAAGTACTTTCGCCGTTAATAATTTCACATCTAGAGACATTTTTGTTGCCAAAGTTTAACTTTGACTTAGAGGGCTAAAAAAATCTCAAACTTAAGCTGATCTTATCAAAATAGATAAGTACTAACTACTGGCTTTATAGCTAGTAGTTAGTACTTCATTTGCAAAATAATGACCTACCGATGACTTTCATTCATGCCGCATTTGAAGTTTCAAAACTAGTGATAGTGTGGCAGCACTATCGTCCGTAGTTGGTCCCTGACTGTGACATCCCTAGTTCGCTCAGCCTATCGTATCGTACGTCCCCCCCCCCCAACCTCTGAACAAACAACAAACGTCAAAAAAGTTTGTTCACCACTCTCTTCGTAGGGAGAAGGTTGTGTTGTCGCGTTATTTTTAATCTCCACGAAACTTATTTCGAGTGTTTTTTAAACTAAATTGTGATTTGTGTGAGAACTTTGGCGTTCTTTGTAACTAGAAGTGTTGGTTTGTTGAATGTGAAGTGGTCATAACAGGTGTGGCATTCCGACGACGACTTCGGCCTACACCGGTGCTAAGCAGGTGGACGGTGTGTCCCGCTAGACAATATTGTAAGTACCTTTCGATTTACTTACCTTGTAGTGGAGTTCTGAAAAATAGGATCACTGTTAAATTTTTGAATAGAGAGCATTACGAAGAAAGACGAAATGGGGGGTAGCAAACGCAGAAACCATTTTACTAAATTCAGTTTACCTACCTACGCCAAACAAGCATTACAATATAATTTGTGTGTAGCTCCGATTTGTTAGTAAAGCAATAGGAAGGTCAGAATTAGTAAACTTGCTATGCCAAAGGTTAATTTAGTTACTTACATTACCTACTGTCTGAATAACCCAAATCTCACCTACCTACACTTTTTTCAGTATTTACGACTAGGTAGATTTACCAACAAGCCACAGTTTTTTTTATTCTTTTATTCACACGGCGGCATCACCTAGCTCCAAAGTAATTAGGTAGAATAAAAGTGCCACCTTTGTTGTTCCCCTGATAAAAGCTTATCTTGACAAGTGATCTACCTGTGTTTTGTTGACCTCATCAGCTGTTATAAAATTAGCAGAATCCGGCTATTTAGGTTCATGCCCTATATAGATACCTATGGAACTATGTCGTAATAGGTAGGTAGGTAGGTACACCTACCTAACTGAATGATATTTTGTAGGCAACGACTCGTAACTAGGTACTAGTTAGTCCCCTTACTTGCCCTGCGATTGAGGGGTAAGAACGGTTTGGTCAAAGAAAACTTCAAATACGTAGTAAGAAGAGGTGATTGAAAATAGAGAACGATTTTGTAACTACAAAAAAGAACTTATCTTCTTGATGGATGGAAATCCTCAAGACCTATAATCAGTAAGGTACGTAATTTTGTGAGGTTACCGAACTACCTACTTAATCACTTCTAACAATTCCTATACATTATCTATTCAAGAATTCGCCGGCAAAGCAACTGAGGCGCCTACCTCGTTGCATTACTAAATACGGGTAATTGTGCAAGCAGAATTCCCCTTGCCTGATTAGGTAAATAGGAATTTAACAAGAACCTGCTAAGCTACAAGTTTTGGATTTAGTGAAACAGGTAGATAATGCTCAGTAGTATTTCTTCCAATTCTGGTAACAAAATGCATTCTTGTACACGTGGCCGACGCGACCTGTTCGGTATTATTTTGATAGTAAACAAATCCCACAAATATTTAACTTGCTGTGCGAAGAGCCATCGGATCCCAATAAATGTATAAACCTACCGGCGCGCGGGGTGCTGCGGATGGCACCCTAGCTATGAAGCTACTTTTTTAAGCTTAAAGATCCTACAAATTATTAGGTATATTATATACCTCGCGGTGCCAAGTGCCATCGGATCCCGAAAATTCTACAAACATACCGACTGCGGGCAGCAGCCACTTAAACAGCTTTTCTTTTAAATCAATATTTTTAATCAAAGTCCTCATGGACGAACATTTCTTTCAACTAGTATCCTTAATTTACTCGTTTGCTTATAAATCATTCATGTATGTATAATACACAATTACACGCTTCATTGTAACAATGATTTGCAATTGATTAAACATGCGCTTAAGTTTGTACCTGTTGTTCTGTCAAATAGAGGTCACATTTTTTTATTTTCTCCTTTTTCTATTCAATGCCCTTGCACCATAATAATATAAACAGCTTCGTTCCTCTTAAAATACGAATGCAACCAACTCTACGAGTGGGTGATTATGAATTAGTTTTCGACACTTATACATTACGCACGCATTATTGAAAGATGTAATATTTTGCTTAAGCTCTCCATCTACTAAGCATATAACAAAATGCTCTGTGAAATGCATGTAGGTAATCTATAGGTGACCTAAAATATAACAGATAGAAGTTCCTAAAAGTTTATATCGTACTCATAACTACTTTTTCTAATGTTCTGCCGATATAGTAATATTTTATACCATGTACTATCTTTTATCGCGTAGATGGCTCCGAACAGTGTGGTATTCTAATAGGATTTTAAACTATGTGAGTCGTAACACTTCGTCGAGTTAAATAAATTGAAAAGGACTCTAGCAAAAACTCAGAGCAAAACTATACAGAATGAAACTGATTGATGCGGGCAAGGGCTCACCTGTGACGCAGAAGATTGCGGTATATTCCCGCCGCGGGACAAATGTTTGTATGATCTGAATAAATCTGTCTCGGGTCTGTGTGTTTTCTATGTGTAACATGTATATTTAAAAAAAAGTATATACATAAGTATATCAGTTATATAGTTCCCATAATACAAACTCTGCTTAGTTTGAGGCTGTGTGAAAAACGTCCAGCATTATTTATTGTAATTAGTGACGAACCTCAAGGAGCTTTCAAAACTAATCGATACGGAGTCAGTCTATTATTCTATCATCACTATTTCAACTCCTTGGAAAACATGATTGAATAAGCAAACAATTTCTTCCCAATTTATGACCATGCAATGTTGCAATATCTAAGTTTGATCTGATCAAACCTGTCGTGGAATGCAATAAGGCCGTGTCTTACTAGCCTTTTGTAAGTGGGACGCAGGACTTAATTTATCTCTCGTGACAGCCCTGAGAATTCATGACTAGCGGCACTGTCTATACGTACTCTAATCCTTGTATACTATACAAGGATTAGAGAATGCTAAATTGGATAATAACACAAAATGAGGACGTATGTTGGGCCTTTTGTTATTGGATTCTTAGAGCATAAAACTTAAGAGTTTGCCTTTCACTTGGGGATAAATTGAGCTGGGTACTAAACTGAGCTATTTTTATCAAGGTCCAAAGCATAATACATATATTGCCAAGTTCCAGCAGGCTGTTCTGCAAAGCTTCTAGCTGTGTCGCTTCAACTTCAACCTGTTTCATGGGGTGGTGTTAGATATCATGGGTGGCAATTAGTTTTTATTACCCTGATGCAATCTATTCGTTCGAAGGCGCTGCTATATGCTCGCAGTAAAGTTTACCCTTTAAACAGAAGTCAATCTTGATTCGATGCCGTTTAAACTGAAGCAAATGAGCTAATTCTAGCCATTAGAGATCGATACAAAGTTGAACCCAATAGGCTGAATAATGGTTTGCTTTGAAAACCTACGAGTAACAAGGCACGACTCCTGATTTCAATTGTACACTATAAATCCGAGGCTTAGAGTACAAGGCTTGCTGGGAGTGGCTTACCTTTGCTGACGAGGTGAGGTCGGTTAATGTTTATAGTCTATCAGTCTACCTATTTTTACAGGATATGTCTGAGAAAACTATCTAATTGAAGTGATTTTAATCACGATAAAAGAGATCTCGTAGCTGTGGCTCGGCTTTGTCTGCATTTGTACGTTATTCCATGGGTATTGGCTTACGTTACTGATATTGTTTTTGTTAACAATCCATAGTAAATTGAAGCTTTTGTTTCTTGGAAACAATATAAAGATAAAACAGCCCCTTAAAGTCTGTCAAACAAGCCATATAACCGTGATTGGCTGGCACTTGACACAAATCTGTGTTAAATTGCACCTTTAGAGCGCGCGTGAAAATGTGTCAATTCTGTCACAATATTTGCTGGCTTTCGTGACTGGAACTTAGGTATTATCTGGTAATCCACGATGATGTAAGGATCTAACGATTACAGACAATGGTTAGATTCAACTATTATCGGTAAATTATTTTCTACTTATACGGTCGTAATCGAAGCGCTTATGAAGTCAACGTAGGTGGTAATAACATTATGTCTAGCTTATTATGAATGAGGAAATGCATTCGAATAAAAATCGATTAAAATAATAATAATAATGCTGGTCATTTTCACACAGCATCATCTATCCTCAAAGTAAGCAGAGCTTATGTTATGGGAACTACGGTCATATACTACTTATATACATTTGTATTATCGATGTACAAAACTGTGATGTAGGTACAATAAAAAAATGGAAAATAAAAAAGGCAAAGCATCAAGCTGCTACTGCCACATTATTTTATTTATTTTTGATGACAGAAATTCAAACCTATGTAGCTAGAAAGAGGTTTTTAAAGAGGTACCACTCGAAATCATTACAGGATCATTATCCTGCTTCAATTGTTATCAGCCTGAATGGATTGAATGCAATAATCTAACCCAATACAGAACTGATATCAAAGCTTCGGAATGCGCAGATAGATAGTTGTCGACCTCAACACTTAGCGAGGACATGAAGTAATTTGGTGTAAAGTTTACTAGCTTTTATTTAACTTTTGTTTAATTTTTCCTTGATCGAGGTGATAGTAAAGATAAAATGTTTGAAACGAGCTCCAAACAGGTTTTGATTGGAAGGAATGAGGCTGGTGTCACTCCACGAACGTTTGAATGAATGCAAAAAATTAAAAATCATCCTGATAAGTTCATAAGATACCTATTACCTAAGAGGGGCCATCATCATGCAAATGGTTTCAACTTAAACCTGTGTAAACTACCTAGTCCATTAAAAAGTTCCGTATTGTTTTGTTTTGAAAATAATTTAATTGTAGTGAAACTGTAAATTTACCAAAAAAAAACTGATGGTTTGGTTAAACATCTTTCAAAGACTTCCGAGGTACATGCGTTAGCACTCTAGTAAGTCTGTGCAAGGTGACTACTGACCGTCACAGACTAGGGATACTATGTGACTGACTATAATATAAGCCAGTGAATTTCGTGACTATCTTGGCCTTGTCAGTCACTCGCTGTCTGTGTTATGGCATGGACACGATATTGATGTCTGACAAATGAATTCATTCAATTTGCATCGATCAATTTTATCAACCTATCAATGTATTTTTTTAACGAAATGTTCATTCAATTAATTAAGTATTCTCACCTTATGTTAGTGCTTCAAAAACTAGTTCATCTTTGATTTGCTCAATTGCATATTCCGCAAGATGTTTTAATTTGTGATAGGCCAGAGATGTTCACTTTTTGTCTGTTGCAAGTGTCAAACATTGTATAGATCTATGGCGCAGTATCGATATGTGTAAAAATGTAGCTACATACTTATTTGTATAGATACAAAAGAAAATAACTCTGTATGAGAATGGTTCCCAAGACTCAAATTGAAATGCCACGTATCAAAAGAATGGTCCGCATTTACTTACCTACTATTTTTTACAGTTTATCGATCAAGATCAACAAAAGAGACCCACGTCTTTTATAATCGGAAAAAAAAGTTTCGAATCAACAATCAGAGTTGTCATTTCCACTATATTTTTTTCTTACAATGATTCATCTCCTTGGCCAGTAATCTTTTTAGTCGTAGTAATCGTTGTCGAGTTTTGTTTCCTTTGCCTGTAATTTAATTTTCCAATACTCATAGTTACCTAATCGAGAGAAATATCGCGCTTTTCAGATTTAATCAATCGTAATTCTTGATACTTTATTCGCCGGTGACACAATCGTGATGAAGCTTCGTGTCTCAATTGCATTATGCATCTCTTTTTCTCTTTTCTTATTGAAATGATCCCATCTCTTTCTGGGTCGCATCCTAAACTTGAACGTATCTTGATTGGAACATCAACCTGTTTACGTGTCCCTTCGAGAGGTTTATGGCTTGTATTCCTAACTCACCTGTCTTAAAAGGCAATAATAAACTATTGCTTATTCTCCATCCTCAGCAAGTTACGAGACAAAAAAACTGAAACTGCATTAGATTTGAAAGAACGAGTGTTGTAACGTCTTGTGGGAATGCTCAGTTAATTTTGTGGATAATTAATGCGTTCATTGCATTATTCCCACCCTCTGGCTTATTGTTCGTGTTTCTAGTTTGTGTAATTACGTAATTATATACGTGAATCTATGCATCTTGACCAATTACAGCAAAGGAATGTGCGTAGCTTCTGTATCATGAGAACTGAGATGTGAGGATCGTCTCTTGAAGACATTTAAGTCTTGATTGAGCTCCCATAGAAATCCATTAGATTAAGATTTTCAACGGATCCTAAAAGTATTCTTTTGATATTCTATCGGATCCCAACTAAAATACACCTCGTTAAATTGGATTCCATAATCATTTGATTTTCCATCAGCTTCCAACTAAACTAGGTGGTTCGGTAGTGAACCGGAAAACGATTTATTTGAATTTTGTGTTTTGTATGTTACTCGTACTTTGTTAATTTGAATAATCTTATTCTATTATTAAAGTACAATGGGCGGTCTGATCGCTTAGAAGCGATCTCTTCCTGACAACCAAAATATGACCTGATATTTAGTTATGGTGGTCTTAAAAAGAGCCTCCTAACCTATAATAAAAGAACCATGTTATGACCATAATTAATAAATAACGCTGGTCATTTTTCACACAGCATCATCTAGCCCCAAAAAAGCAGAGCTTGTGTTTAAAAAAAATAAGTAGTATATCAGTCATGTAGTTCCCACATGACTGATGTACTACTTATATTTTTGTAAATACATACATATTATACATAACAAACACCCAGACCCAAGACAAATATTTGCAGATCATACAAACATTTGTCCCGCGGCGGGAATCAAACACGCAACCCTCTGCGTCTCAGGCGGGCCATCGCTCACTGCACCACAGAGGTCTAGGTCGATTAACTTATGATGGCAGTTCTTATTACGTCCACATGTTTTAAAGTAAATTAAAGTAAAGTAAATCTGTATTGCAACAACTGTGCATAAAGGTGGTATTGGTTTTTTGTTCCAAGTTTCTTCGAAGCCGGTCTCCTTACGATGATTTCCTTCATTTATATGCTAGCTAATACCTATGCTTTATAACTTACGACACAAAGAATGACTATTAACGCTTTTAAAATTCCACCCTGTCTCTTCGACTCCATTCTTCTCGGTCGAATGTCTTCATTACCTCATTAGGGTCAAAAACACTGGACCATTCAATTAACACTGACGACAAATGACGTTCACGGTTCATCGGGCAGGAACATCGAGAGACTACTCGAGACATCTTGGTCGTCAGCCATTGTAGAGCTGAGAAGCTGAGTCGGTGCAGAATTACCTGCCCGGTCAGAGTTGGGTCAAGGACCCAACTTTCGTGTATAAATCCATAAACACCCATAAGTCACATACGCCAAATGCCCTGCCTGATCACATGGGTATCAGGAATTAGGAGTACAATGATTGTACCATATTAGATTAACAATTTAGAATTTTTATGTTCTTTTTCGTAGGGTTTAACAAAGAAATGGTTTCTTTAGATTTAACATGTTTAGAAATAACGCGATCTTCAATTAAGTCCAACATTTTGAACTTAAGTCTATGGCTTCCAGATATATTTTAGTTATAAAAATGGCAATTATTAATCTACGTTTGTCGCTGACTGTACCAGAACATCCAGACCTGCAACGAATGTCTGAAAAACATGCAACGATTTTCCGTAGCTGGGTTCGAACCCTCTTTTGTCTCAGCTGGCGCTTGCCACGCCACCGAGGAGTTGCACCACTACGTCTGTGTTGCATCACACGCGCGTTTATATTTCTGATATCATATTCAGTTGAGTTGGGTTATAGATACCGACAGAGTAAATACCTTTTTGATGCCTGATGGACTTCCAGGTGAAGTAAGCTCACTGTGTATGGGCTGATAAGCTTGTGGTTCCCACTAAAAATAAAAATAAAACTTATTCCGTTCCGATAAAAAGCATAAAATGTAGCAGGTTGCGTTCATCGTAACAAACCTTTCAAAAAACCAAATTGAATATCCTGTGTCCCTTCTGACCGCAATAGCTCTATAGATCCTGCGGCTTCTTTGAATGCGCTCGCGCAGCGTATCGTACCCCCTCCCCGCTCACCTCACCCCCTTTACATCCCCCCCGGACTCACGGAACCACGGCCGACTGTCTTTTGTTTGTTGAATGCGGTACAAAACCAACACGTTCGAATACAACCAGCCTTACTTTTTGTCCCGTCATGTCTGCCACCTTGGTACAAATAAATGTGGTTCGGATCAGATTGATATCTGAATGCTGTAGACTAAACATATTTCATGTATTTAATACCATTACGGGCTACTTTACGATGCTATGAAGAGCGTGTGATAAAACAAGGTATACCTATCTAACTTCGGATGAAAATTAAGTCTCAGTAGGTTTCATATTCTCGTAACCAGTTCGTTTTAACAAAAACATTGATGTGTATTTAATTCCATCACAAATACTGCACTGCGTAAGGTTATTTCATACGCATTAGTTCTGTGTATAAAACCTTTCTTGATATAAAAAACATTACCTACCTACCAAAAACTGCATGGCAAAAGGTTACGTTGTTTTACATTACTATCTATTGCAGCGCCCCGCCAGTAACTTGTGGCAATAAAGCTCCTAAAAACTATTGCAAAAAAACCGCATCACAATCGGTTTTAGCTGTTTTGGACAATATATACATATCAGACAGACAAACAAACAACCTCTTGCCCCAAACGCATGTAGCTACGGCTTCTGCGTACCGATTAAAATTGACACTCATCAACTCTACTCAACGATCATAAATGTTTTAGCGATAATAACGTTGCATGAACATATGTATTTCCTTTTCCGCATTAAAACTCTTAATTGGTTCATTATGCGTGGGAGTTTCTGGCTATTAAGTTAACAAGCCCAACTCCGCCCAGAAGCACAGAAGATTCCTGGGGTCTTCGCAGGCTTCGCGGAGTGACCTTGGGTTGCTAAGGATTTGTGCGCGGTGAGTTGCTACGCCCACGCATTCCAGGATTACGTGAGCACCTGATTCCTCTTCGGTTAGACACCCTCTGCAGAGTGGGCTGTCTGTGGCTCCGATGTTGTAGAAGTGTTTGTTCAAGTGGCAGTGACCGGTTAGGGTCCCCACAATGATCCGGAGATCGCATGAACTTAAAAAGTACAATGAACCTTAGAAAAAATAACCAGTCCGTAAAAAATCCACAAGTTGGTGAAACAAGAATTCACCGGTGTGCGTAAATGCAGGCGTTGGACCGACAAATCGACAAATAAAAATAACTTTGGACAATCTCAAACAAGTAGCTGCAATATCGACAAAAATGCCCCAGTTGCTCTAAATACCGCAGTTAATGTCCAAGCTCATAAAATTAACGTGAACATTTTTAAGTAGAAATAAATTATTCATGAACCAACCGACCAGTCCATAATCTAAATCTGGCCAGTGCATTTATCTATTATTTTAGGTACTTGCTTAACTTGTTTTTAATTGTTTTCTTACTTTTTGTAATTACCATCATCGTCAACAGGCTGTAGAAGTCCACTTGTGGTCATAGGCTTCGTCTAAAAGAAGACATGCCTTTGGTTAGCTCAATTCACCGATTTTCAAAACTGCTTAGGTTTAAGACATGTATGGCTATGGCCTGCGCATTGTCACTATAACTAATTCTAAGAGTTCTTGCTCTTAGAGCTTACCTTGATTTTGGAATTATGGTTTTGGGATTACAATTCCGAAAACTGCGTTGTTGGACAGCCCTAGCTTTGAACAGAACATCGTAAGGGTTTCCGAAATCGGAGGACGAAGATGGCTTAAGACCGTTCGTTCGCATTTAATACTAAAATAATTGCCGAGATCCCGAGATCTCTATCATTATTGCTGGACGTATGGCTCCCGGCATCCACAAGCCCTTTGTGCTGAGTTTTTGGTCCCAAGTAAAAACTTGTGAAGGCGTGGGAACCCCAATACTGCTTATTATCTTTTGAATATGTCTATCCGAATTAGTTTTTTCACTTGTTCATCATATAATTCTTTCCGGTTTTTTCTTAGCAATAAAGGGGAAACTATAGCGGTTGGAATTGGAGTTACTTTTAAAATTGAAAATTCGTCGTTTTGCTGTGAGGTTATTTATCATGAGGATCGCCCGCTACTGAACGAAAAACAGTGGTACGAGTAGGTAGTAATAGTAACCCTTTTTATAAAATGTAAAAAACAAAATGTAATACCCAGTTGAATTGGAGAAATATCTGATTTCGATTAAAATCCAATAAATGTGTTTATCAAGGTACCTACATAACAATTTAAATTTTCATATTGTAAAAACGGGAATTTTCACGTACTGCACTATCGGTGAAGGCACCGACTAAGTTTTGACTCATTCCGTAGTGCACGGCGCGACGCGAAAGGAGAAAGTCGCAACCACTCACCCTGATGAAGACTCTCGGAATGAGTCGAAACTTAGTCGGTGCCTTCACCGATAGTGCAATACGTGAACATTCCCGTTTTTACAATATGAATAGTCAAGTTCACGATAGTTTTTGGAATAAAATTTAATTTTTGTTTGGTATTTCTTTTTTCAATTTTTGTCAAGTTGGGATTCAACTTATCAGCGAGGATGGTGGTAAGATTATAGTGAAAGGGTGACCTCCTACACCAGGGTTGACCGCTATCTATATCTTTACTGATAATAAATTCTTCAGCTTTATTATAAGTATAGATATACCATCAAGATACTACCAAGCTTACGGCTCACCTGTTGGTAAGCGGTAACTGTAGCCTATGGACGCTTGCGACACCAAAAGCCTAAAAAACTCTTAAAAAAATCAAGAGGCCTATTTTTGAAGAACCTCATACTGAAGTCACTTGGAAATCTCAGCAGGAAGATCATTTCATAACCTTAGAGTTGGGGGAAAACCTCAGCAAGGAGATCATTTCATAACTTCATAATTAGAAAAGTCCAATGGGTCTTTTATGGGAAACTCTGCACGCTTCTATAATAAGCTTCCGGAAAATGCAACCGAGCTGCCTATTCGAAGATTTAAATCTTATATAAAGAACAATCTAATAAAGAAGGCGTATTACACCTTAAATGTCTATATTGACGATAAAACTGCATGGCCCGATGTCGTCGCTCCGCTCCTTCGTTAGCTTAATTGTGAAATTGTATATCTGTGGTATCATATTTTTTAAGAATAGGTTAAGCATTACTATTATAAAGCGTATAGTGTGTTGTCATAAGAACTTAGGTTGATACTTTTTAGACTTTGTTTAAGTCTCTGACTAGTACTTTTTTCTATAAATGAGTCTCGTTCATTTACGTTCGATTGGCACCACACTAAAGCTGAATGAAGGATCATCAAAAAAATAACTAAGCAGAGTTTGTTGCCTGATTCTTCTATGCTTGGTCGCGCGCGAGGAACCGGCGTAAATTCACTTTAACATTTTAGATTCACGTATAGTTTTTAAGTTGATGTTTCTATATGATCCTTGTGATTTCAATGAATAAAAACCTATTGACTTTGACTTTGAAAAACCTCACGGTGCGCGACCATCTTGGTCCTAGGGTGCTGTATCACCAGTGCTGTCTGCATAATAATTAACTATTTGTTGATAGAGGCAAGTATTTTGTTTTCTTTTTAGCGCATTATGCTAATGGGACTTTGATTTTCCTCAACAGTCATTCGATACGTATATTTGCCTCACGGATCTGTGATTCTACATGCTATGGTCTTGATGCCTAATGGTAGTGAAAACCAGTTTGACCCAACATAATTTTTTGTCTTGTTTTTATCTCGTTCCATTTGTTTGTAGGTTATGACCATTAGCGCTGCGGATCTAAATGATATGATCATTACGACTGGGTGGGGTTGCCTTGCGGCCTTGAGATTTTCTTAGATATGTCAGTGGTTTATAAATTGTGGTGTAATTTTAAAAACCAACGCTTGAGGTCAGGAACAAGTTGTAGTTAAGGTGATGGTATGGTGGCCCTGAACTCATCTGTGTGACAGACGCTGACAGTTGGTGAAGGCGCGATCTCAAAAAAGAAGTGTCAAATCTGATAGTTATTTCCTCTATGGTGACAGCGGAGTCCAATAGAGTTGCAAAAGATTTACCTAGTTGAGCGTGTTCATGAAAGAACCTGTAACCTTTCTGATATTCGTCCAAGGTACCTGAGTCCTTCTACCGCACTGTTAATTTCAGCGTCATAATGAACTGTTCAGGGCTTCAAAAAGACTGGAGATATCAAGCACAAAATAAATCCTACTAATATAATAAATGCGAAAGTCTGTGTGTGTGTGAATGTTTGTTACCACGTATCTCCGTAACTACAAACCGATTTTGATGAAATTTGGAATGTAGATAGTTTAGGATCTGGAATAACACATAGGCTAAATTTTCAAAATCGACCCCTAAGGGGATTAAATAGGGCTGCGAAGTTTCGATGAAAAAAAATATATTTGATTCGCTCAAAACTCTGTACAAATAAACTGTAAAGTAAATAATGAAACACGTATTTTTTATTTTTTCAAAATTAACCTTTGGGGGTGTGCAATTGAGTTCTAAACTTTGTATAAATTGTAATCCTTGGTTCGATTCATTCAAAAGTTGGTGGACATAGTTTGAAGCCTCGAGACGGTCATATGCTACTTTTATTAACATACCACGCAGGCGAAGCCGCGGGCAACAACTAGTTTAGAATAAAGAACAATATTAAACTGAAAGATCTTTGCTGTATTGTTTGTGCTTCTATTTGTATCCATCCTTTATTAAAAGGAAAATATATAAAGAATATATATGATATATTCTACAAAAGAGGATGTATGGCCGTCATAGAACAAACCATAGATCCGATGGCCCGTCGCTCACACGTTACTATCCTGACGGTTACAAATAGGATTCTACATCAATGGCTTCCTATGGTTCACATTCACATGTTCTATATTCTAAACTCCCACGTTTGTACTTCCATTAAGTTCCATTAAACGCTAAATACACATCCATCTATCTTCCCCAGAACAATGACGCTCCGTTTTACGCTTTGTGTTGCGAATTTTCTATATTATGCACGCATAATATAGAAAAATCGTATAAAACGTTGCATAGCAAATGTGCCATCAGCTCGTAAAACTGATAACCGAGATAGTAATGGTCCTCGAGTGGCGAATAGGAACTCACTTCAATGATCTCATTGAAGCGATCACGGGAAGCCAGGCTGCTTATGAGACACTAATATCCTTCAGTGAACTTCTAATGCATTACGATCGTGAAAACAGGTTTCTACTCGTAGTACTTATCTACAAGTACCTTTCGGTTATATTATTGTCTAATAATGTGATTTGTTCAAATTCAACTGTTAAAACGAGTATATCTGCCTACTAATAAAGTATGTGATTTCAGATGATTGATTAATTAATTTGAAATCGTTGCAGTACAATGCCAATCGATTTTTGTTGTTCTGACTCTTCAGAGAAATTGGAGAGATTCTTAACAGGACGGATTTGCAAGTGGATAGATCTGTGTACCTACAGTCAGAAATGCCATCATCACATAAGTAAATTAGCTTTTGGAACTCATTTAGCATGCGTTTGTTGAAAGCTATGAATTGGTTCTTGTTTGTCTGTTTCTTTGATGAGTGCTCCCACGGATTGCGTATAACGGAACGTTAGAGCTAATAGTTGTTGTCGCCGTCGCAAACGTGCGAAAATCGGTTGAACGAAACGTTTATGTTGTGAGAAAGCAAATGTTTCTTGTGGACAAACAACAAAATTCCCAGCACAATGATCGCAAGCTTGAAATTAATTTAAAAAAAAAACACTTTGACGCGTACGTAGGTAAATTATTTTTGACTTTATTACCTTTGGTGCCATGCACTTCAAATTATAAGCTCTGACGCAAAGTAATAAGTTTTATACGGGTCTTTATCGCGTTTACCTTTATTTATTATTAAACCGTATTAAACTTATTAATTATGTTTACTTATCGCGAAAGTTTGAAATAAGTTTGAAGCAACCTTGGCATTAGGCATGCACTTTGAAACTTCTCAGTATGAAATTTACAGATTTAGATATCAGAATAATTACAATCAATTTGGATGCTATTAAATAAAATCTTATCGTTGATCATAGCAGAAAGCTTTTATTCTAATTGCCTGTGAATGTCAAAAGTAATGAATATTACTTATTTGGGTGAAAGTGTTCATATAAATGGAGAAAATATTACAAATTCCTCATTGGCATGACTGCAATCAAAGACAGTCAAAAATAAAATTAAAAATTATACAAAAATCCTGAATTTAAAGGCCCGGCATAAACATCATAAATTATTTATTGTAACTTGAAAATTTACAATACAGAAAGGACACAGTTATAAATACTTTTCAGGTAGTTTTAGTAACTAGTTTAAGTAATAAAAATAATACCCTTGGTAGTAATTATCCTGTATAATAGGTAATAGCGCTCATCCTCAACCTAAAATAACGATACATATAAACCAATAATGATAAAATTCTTTTTTAAAACTATAAAGTATTTTATTGCCCTTTAAAACGGCGATTTTTTTAATCTGCCAATTTCAGTTTTTCTAATAGGCTTATTATCTGTATCATTATCATTTTCTTTTCCAACTCCAAGTCGTGTCTTTACTGAGAAGCAATATAATTTGCCTGTTGCTTGTGCACAAAATTATTGTTTCAATCGACCGATTTGTAAAATTGCGGATTGTGTGTCATTTTGTATGCGTACGTTTGTAATTTTGTACGTAAAGTCGTGCTTTATTTTTGTGAAAGTGTACCATTTATTTATGCACCTCCCAAGCTTTTGTGTCATTGTGGTAAAAAGTATATACAAAACAATCTACGACCATTACACTATACATTCATTTTTCATCGCAGAGAATGGAGTCTTCGACTTTTGCTTGTTGTTTTATCATTGATCAAGTCAAGAGCATACGCCAAGACCGCAAAAACCAGTCCGTCAAGGATCAAGTCTTTCACACTGCCACTCCAAGCCCTATTCTCTGCCAATACCTTTGCCGCTGCAGCAATCTGATCCCCTCGCCGTTCACTGTCGAGTGGCTTATCGCTTCCGCCTCCACAACTAACCCCTAGTTGCGAACCCGCAAAATACATGTAATAGCACACCTTATCTGAGACAAAAGAGCCGACGTGCTCGAACCGTGTTTCGAGGTCTGTTTTAGCCTATAACAAACTCGTTAACCGTGAAAACGGGTATGAATTGTTTACTGTCCATATCATGTCCATATTCGATTTCGTGGTATATGCCAAAGTAAGCCAACCCAGCTCTGCTTTTGCGGTAATGTTCATGGTATCTCTTGGATTTATGTTTCTTCGATTGATTCTTGTTTACAGGTAAGTTACAACATACTTTCATTCGTGTCTTATGTAAACGAAAGGCAAAAGATAGACTCGTACCTACATTACTTTTCATTGTTATTAAGATGCCTCATTGACATCATCAGCCTGAAGAATCCGCCTTCCCGCAATCTTTAAGGATGTTATTGGTCTATCTGGGAGTTCGTCATTCGAGCCGTCATTCCACGGTGGTTGTCGATTGCCACATCACTATAGTTTTAGTCTCATTAATTCAAGAATACCAGCTGTGTGCACATTTGCCTTAAAAACTGGATTCGAAACGTCTTCTATATCACCTTCACAGTTATAACGATAGACGATTCACCTACTTTGCGTTTCCCTACAAAGTAAACGCTAGACTAGACGATGTAAGCGTTATTCTCGGCCATAACTTCACCGCTATTTTGTATTCAATGCGTGTGCTTTTTAAATCGTCCATATTGAGATTTTGCATTCCATATTGTTGTGTAATTGGCTTATTTTCAATTCAGTTGTTCTATCTTTGAATCTTCTTTTATATTACCTATAATGTAGAGAAGTTTTTTTTTGTTTTTTATATTTCACATCCTAGATAACTTATAATGTACTTTCTGAGGCGATTTAGAAATCACATTAATGTAATATATACAGCATCGAAATACATATTTTTACATCTAGTGAACTAAGAAAAAACGCTAACAGAATAATCAGTAACAAAGGAAGAAAAATTGAAAAAACAAAAACTTAATTATCAATCGATAAGAATATCACATTGACCTCGACATTGGATTTATTCGTACCAATGCACAATGTGAACATTCTATGTAACATAATACATAATGCCCCTATAGAAGTCTCCGCACGTACCAGGTTGGTTGACATGCGCGACGCGTTTGTAGTAACATGCTTCGTGCTTAGATCACTCAGGCAGGAATTCTAGATTTTTTTTTATTTACAGGTAGCGAAATTCTGTTTCACCGATAATATCTTTTGAGATAGCTCTGCATTTTGTATGTCCTCCTTTATGGTCCGAAATAAATATGGCTTTCAATCAATCTTGTTTATTTTGGCAATACCTATATACTTAATTATAAGTTTTGTACGAATCTTTATCGCGTTTGACTTTTTTCAGTCGACCTGTGACCAGAAAGCGTCAGGAAAAAAAAGCAATATAAACGTAAAAATTGTATACATCGATCAATCGTTCACATCGCAAAAATAAAATTAATTCACTGACGTTTCCATGCTTACTGAACCTATCTCATATATCAAGGCGCAAAAGTAAACGACAATCGATTCACAAACAGTTGTAAATTCATCGTAAGAGTCCATTCATGTTTTTGTCCACATTCATTAGATAAAGCTGTTCTCATTATGAATTAAATAGTACGCGATGTGTCATAAAACGGTTGTAGAATTGGCCGTGTCGTCCGTCACGGTGCTTGAAGCCGGGTCACCGCCCGTGAACTGTATTTTCTATGGTTTACTACAGTGGTCACTTGCCAACTCGCCGACACTTTTACGGGTCGGATTCGTTTCAAAATGTACTCGCGTAGACGAAGCTAACTTGCTTTGTCAAAATGGCCTGTAACATTAGCTTTAAAAAATCGCAAACCTTCCTGTTGTAATGTTCGGATTGATATTTGGATGTTTTAATCTTCGTAACAGCTTAACCGATTTTAATTAAATTTGGAATCGGATTGTTCGTGATTTAGAATAACATGACTACTTTTATCCGGGTACCACGGGAGCGAAACTGTGGGCTGAAGCTAGTGATGTATTTTTAAAATGTTAGTTTACTCAACAACGCGTTAGTATAAATAATCAATAATTAAATAATAAAAATACTTTATTGACTTGACATATTATGCACTATTACAAAAAAGTCATCTTACATTTGTCCTACAATTGGAGATCTTATTGCAAACAGCGATTTGCTCCAGACAACTATTTCCTATAAAAAAACTAAAACTAAGATTGTTTCTAAAAAAACCCCTGCCATTAAAAGCGATGCTGCCCAGTTTGGCTGTCCACTATCCCCCGAACTAGTGTGATAATATTGGAAAATATCATGCATATATTATATGAACATAGTTTTCGAAACAAAGACTGCCTTGAAAGCTCAATCTGACCAAATTATTAAAGTTGGCAACTTTTTCTCTACCTAACTGGTTTACTAGCGCAACATCATGTCGGCTTATGTAGGGCGTAAATTGAATTGCTTATTGTTTTAAATGAAAATATGACTACGTTGGTAAGAAGGAATAATAAACTTGCGGTCGGAGAATTACAGTTTCATGCTTATGAGATGGATTTTCATTGCGGAAAACTATTCTCTTTGAAACTGCTTCTAGCTTTAATGGTTTTTGCTAGCTTGAAATAGCTTTAAGCTATTACAACCATAGGTTATTTTACATTTTTTGCCTCATACGCATCGTCTGCCGAAAAAGTCCCCTGCTAGACTCAAGCCTCCAAAGAATGCCATGATGAACGGTTTCGAGCTCTATTACCATTCTATATTATCTGCAACTTTTGTAATGATACTTCCCGTCGTTAAGGGGACTCTCCTGCACTGGCGTCTCTTGTGTCTTGGTCAACTGATCACCACTCGAAAACTAAAAAACTCTTAGTAAAATATCTGTACTATTGTTCATTTCATAAGCATGTAAGCACCGCTAATTTACCATTGCAAAAGCTTTTTCATGTCAGTCGCTTCTCTATTATATCTAACGTTATCATTATACATAATCACGTATTTGCGTGCTCATATTATCACCCAATTATCTATTGCATCGTTATCGTGTGCGAAATGGCCCACTCATCTATCGGGACTGTTGGTGAAACTTGTGCGCGCGCGCGACCTCTGACACCGAATTCAAGATGGCCGCATCAGCTACTAAATGCAAGTCTGTGTCACTAAAAACTATAATGTTTTGCTCTATGAAGGGCTTCAGGTTCAATGAGATATGTAGGTATTGCTTCTGGTTTTCTGAGGCTGGTCGTTATTTTCGACAAATGAAATTGAGCTGACTGAGCACACTTAGTTTTAATATCGCACGTGTGTGTGTTTCACAGATTCATATAAAGTGTTTAGTGCCATCGTAGTGAATCTTCTAAGTGCCAGTTTATATTTTATCTGTGCCAAAAGCTCTTACTTTCTTTATCTACTTACAAATCGCGTTTACCGTTCTGTTCCTCTTTAGGAGATTCATTGTATATTTCATTAATGCTGTTGTGAAATCTATTTCCAAAGAATTAGCACTTTTGTTGCGTGATTGTTTATTCTTTTAGTCAGATTTCGGTTATGCAATTTGTTTTTTCTTTAACAAAATAATCTAAAAAAAGATTGATGATTTTTCAACAATCTTGCCATTTTTAGCCATTGCTAGAATTCAGGCTACCGGTATACCAAAAATGTTCTATCTCCTTTCTGATTTTACATTACCTTGCTTTCCAGTAGTTCTTATATTTATGAGATATGAGCGTATAATATCTTTTTCGATTCCTGTTCAAAGCGAGTAAAAACTAAGATGAAGATTTCGTTTCAATAACATGACATCATGCGGTAGTTTTTATCAGAAGTTACGTGACTTGTTGCCTCTCAACTCATGCATCTTCAGTGATTTCAATAATTATTCTAGAATCTGCTACGTTGACTATTTCAGTTTTATGTATTTTTCCGACAGCAATCCGATGTATTAATATATGTTTGGCTATAGGTATTGTACAAAAATAATGTTTTTTATGTATTTTATGTTTATTCTCCACACTTGCAGTAAGGCAATAACACCGTCATTCATAAATAGTTCGCTCCATCCTAAGTTTGTCTAGAAGAGATCGCGTTAAGCGATACTACCGCCCAATATGCATTTCTTTTGTATTTATGTTAATGTATATAATGGTGTTATGCACAATAAAGATTTTATCTATCCATCTACAATCTGTCATGGTGTTGATTTTGTTGCCAGTGCTTTGACTTAATCAGAATCCAGTCAAAAAAGATCAAATTCTAAAATTCTTAAGATATTGTTTGACAACGCTTGGTTTCATGGTTCCTAGACATTTTGCATTTTAGCTCTATATATATATATATATATATATATATATAGCTAAAATGCAAAATGTATATATATATATATATATATATATATATATATATATATATATATATATATATATATATAATTATCAATTAAAACTCCATGCACCTATTTGAACCTTTGAATTAAATGTTCCTACTGGACCACGGATCTATTGCCTTTAATAACCGTTATAAAATCGGCTGCATAAATCCTAGCAGTTTCAAAGAAACTTCAGTCTGTTCCGTTGCAATGTTTCCCGTTAAATCGTCAATTCAGATACGTTAATGTGAGAATTGCGAGAAGTCGGCTCATTACCGAGATTTCTTGTGGACATAGATGCAGTTATTTAACTATCAACCTTACTTAAGTACCATACCTTTGTTTATTTAACACTACCCATAAGTAAAGACAGTAATTATGTATTGTGAAAACGTTTGCTTAGTAGTAGCTTACGATTTCTTCTGTTTGTAATTGTACTGACTGAACTTTCATCCATCTCAATATTGCACAGTGATACAAAATTATTCACTGCGCATGTTCAGCTTAAAGCCTCGTTTACATTTACAAGACATTTGACTGGTGATAGTAATGCTATCGTGTACTATGTCGCGTGCTGTTTGGATCCAAGAAGTAGGACTAGCTAGGACTGGCTTTCTATTTTGCACCAACAATGTTTGTATCCATTCGCTTGATAAACCACACTTACATTTTATATGGGACTTGGATGGTAAATGGATATCGAATTAAGAGAAAAGAGCCTAGCGGCGTGCCTTGTGGAAGACTACGAATAACTGATACAATTTATAAACAAATCGCTGCTGCTGATCTTGTTCTTTGGAATCTACGCATGAATAGAGATACATTAGTTAGACTAATCAGTAATATAAGGTTACGTAGCGTAGTCTCTGTCTATTTTATCTTTTTTGTCAGGGTATAACATGAGGTCGACATCTGCCTGTTTAGACTGGCGGGCCTACTTACGGACTAGTGGTTTGGTCAGTAATTTTGTTTCTTGTTTCGCTTGGCCCTATTAGACCTGGTATGTTAAGTGTTCGTGAGTTTTTTGATCATAAAAACATGTGACTAGTGAATGCACCACAACGTTTCAAAATAAGAAAAGCATTTCTCATTTATTAAATTTTATCATCGGGCAGGACAATTCTTAGTGCTTAGTATTATTAGATAAGTACGGAAGCCAAAGCGATAGACGCTCGCGTGCTAAACTCTAATTGGGGTTTATTTTACATCGAAACAATACGACAGAAATAATAGATAAACTAAATAATGATTGTAGCTGTAGATATTATGAAACATTCCACTGTGTTCCCGTGTTTTGTTCTTTCAAACAATAAATTAACTTTGTCGTCGGTTAGAAAATCCAGACTGCACTGGATTTTCTAATAGAAATGTATATAGTGTAGGTACTGTCTTGACTGGTCTGATATCAGAAAATCCTAAAAAAGCGGTACCGTCATAAGAAAACCTAAATGCAGTAAATGATGTGTTAGTGAAGACATGGCAATAATAACGTTGGTTCATAGTATGATAAACTAGTAATCGCCAAACTAGTTCTTTCACAATAGGTCACTCAGTCTATTTCAGGACCACTACACCTCAACCTAACGTAGGGTGACGAAGAAAATAATTAACACGACTAACGAAAAAAATTACGTCATAATGATACCTACCGCTATCTATATCCAACATACAACGATAACAAATCTTATGAAATCCTAGCTTAATCAGATCGGCAGGTGACTTAGGTTCTTGCTCGGAGACAATTTCCTTTTCTGTCTGTTTATTGGAGCGAAAGAAGCAATACTGGTACAAATAAATTATCCGTAACATTTCTAAGTTGCGACACCTTTGATTAACAGAAGTCTTTGCAACCTGCAAAGTACAGGTTAAGAGCGGGCTGTAACTTTACGATCGCAAAATGACTAGCTCCAGGCAAATAGTTCTGGAGATTACGACAATGTTTAAGATCATTAGGGCTGACTTCATTTAAAAATTTACTTATTCATTTAACATCAAATTACGTTCCAAACATTTCGTATATGTACCTCCTTATTGATCAATGATCACGTAGCTTTCCTCGCAGCTTAGTTTCAGCTAAATTGCTTCATAAATCGCGTGCTTGATTTATAACATAAATTTCTTGATCATTGATATATATATTTTAGAGCGATAATACTGTTATATATTACTGTGTATTACTGTTTATGATATTTTGGGTCATTTTTCATTTTAGATACCAGAGTAAATTTCAACGGCTAGTCACCTTCTTTTCCATTTTGTTATTCCGTTCATTTCAATTGGGTTTTAAATTAAAACAAATAAATATCACCCAACAGACACATACATAGTCTTGACCCACTAGGATTCCCTGTGTCGTGGGTATCAGAAACTACTCTTCTCTAACTCTTTACTGGTGCTGAATATATGACGAAGTTGGTACGATGCCCATTCTCTCTGTTTGTCCTTTGTATGCGTTTTTGGTATTTCTATATTTAATATTCCAGGGCGGTAACAGACATGCCCGCTGTGGCAAGAAACCCTCCTGTTGTTTAAGAATTCACTTTTAAGCCTGCTAAAGTTTCATCTTCAAACAAAATCGAAAGCCCTATTTCTCTGTGACAGCATGTACCTAGAGACACGCCGCCAGCGACAAGTTTCTAAGAAGATCTAAAGATTAGTCCACTTTAATACACAGAATTTAGCCGCCACGGTACACCATTTATTTACCTAATACAGCATGAGAACTTTGTAAATTCGTACTTCGTAACGGTAATTGGCGATTGTTTAGCATTATTAGAATTCAATTTCGTGATATTTACACAGGATTTTGTGTTGCACCAGTTTTGCTGAAGGGCTGTGCGCCATAACCCCAATATCGTGACTTGCTTTCAATACATTGGAAATTTTAAACCAATATAGGACATCTGTGACTTTATCAAGTACCCAGTCCGTGTTGTCAAAGTTTTTGTCATCATCTGCTCATTCAATGCAGTAATATTTATTGTTCCCATCACACGATATATCTGCTAGTTTAGCCATGTTGTCTTAAAACTACTATTAATCGCTCCATCAATAACCAATAACATTATTCAAAAGGTACGTGATTAATTCAATTCTAACTGAATTATCATATCGCCATAACTCATGTTTGGAAATTAATATATCAGCCGTTTCCTCTTTTCTCACGGTTCTTATTAAATCACAGTAAACATCCGACATGGCTGATAGCAACAGTTTCATTTAAATAAAAAGCTGGTTGTCAGCGCCGCCTGCATCTTCTTCCGGCACTTAAAGCCTCTGGAGCTTGTGGAGTTGAAAAATACTTTACCAATCCTCTAATTAAAAGGTTCTTGCTAAGCATGAGGTTATGCAAATCAATTTAAGAAAGAACCGAGCAAGACTTGTTATATACAAGAAACCTGGTTCAAAATCGATAGAGCGTGACTTCCTAAATAATTAAATCATTCCGATGATTTCTGTTAAATTACTTACGAGAATCACTTAAATATGTCAAGTTTTCATTGATTCTTCCCGAAGCAACAGAAAATTGTTAACGATGCGGGCTTCTTATTATTTTCTTTGTGCCGTTTGACGCCGGTATACCGTCGGTGTGGCAACCTGATTTAGGTAATACATGAACAGTGAAATAGAATAGGTATTTACGGCATCGTTTCGAATTGCGTCAGAACATTTGGTTTGGCATAAAATTATGTTATTATTCTTATCACTGCTCATTAATTCTAATGGGACACCCTGTATACGTGACTACGAGTACTGTTTCGTGCTAGATTCTAATGAGCCTTGTAGCTTATATACATATCGATTGTTTGATAGTTTTCATTTCAGTTTATGTGATCGTGGTGTTGTAACATTATAATTCTTGCATACACGTTCGTATTGAAATACCAACTTATAGTCAACTTTTTTTTGTCTTTTTATTTTAGAAGTGTGCTACGTTAGCCAGCTATACAGTTTCCTTCCTCCTAACATGAGTAACGCGATTTCTGACATGCTTTCTCTTCTCGTAAATATCATTTCCCTATGAACCAGTCTGATTCCCGTTACATGCAAGGTGTAAATCACATTAATGCTTTTACTACGCGCTCGCCATATGGGTGTAGCTAAGGTGGGGCTTGGGGTACTCCCCGGTAGCACTGATTTCGCGGGAAAACATATTCGCGACTCGCTTTGCTAGCTGATAACGTTTTTCTTTTGAGATCGACCGGAATCAAATTGCAACAAATAGTTGATTTTGAACCAAACTTTGATTATGCAATTCCTGCCAGTGACGCTCGTACCATGGACATAGTAAAACGGCTCGCTTAGCTTGCGGTGGTTACCCCTGTATAAAATCCTGGCTACGCCTATGGCCTCCGCCGCCATAAGTTCCTATCTAACATGTTGTGTAATTATGTAGGTAATCCGTTTCCGACGGCGGCTCTTGCAAGGTATTCGATGCACCTGGTTAGCTGCAAATTCTGTATAATTTCATCTCTTCGATTTCCGGCAGATGTGAGTGATAGTATATTGTTTTTTATATTGTCTAATTAGTGGCATACTAAAGAAGAACTAAAAACTCAACGTGCACGAGGGCGCTAGAGGGCGTAGCGGGGGTTTTTGGAAGAAGGAATTTCAATTTTTTTTGGTAGTGGAGTGTACTAAGAACTTACCCTCAACATTTCTGTTTCTAAAACTTACGATTAAGCTCCAGTCAGTCAGGACTTGTTCTTTTATAAATAAGAAGGTGAGCATCTTCAATTTGGTCAAATGCCGATATCAGTTTACATCTTTTCAGAATTTACCGAAATAAAGTTTGGTCTTTTATCTTTTCCATCTTCTCCACCGGTTACAAATAATTTCGGTTACATTAGAATTGTCTGTTACCAACACAATTATCAGTCCGGCTTTATTTGAGAATCACTTTTGTGAGACTTCGTTATGGAAATTTACTCAAACGCAAGCAAAACGCAAATAGATATCAAATATCAAGTGGCTTAGAAACAACAGCTCAGCAGGCAAACGGGCCGACAACAGCCGTGAAACACGATATCCCTCAGATTTCTCATAAATTATATTTGTACTACCATAGTGCCATACCTGTACGGTTGTACGCCCATACGATGTACCTGCGCGTAAACCTGAACCCGATTTGATAAACGGAACTGCACACAACTGTTTAAATTTATTGTTCAGTCTCCTTCAAAGGCTATGGAGGTTCGCTACACAGATCTCGGATACCTATTTGGCGGTTGCTGATAATGATTTGTAGATGTATTTTAATCTCAACAACTGAAGAAACTACTCTATATCCTCCCGGTAATGGTCACAGCTATCTCATGATCGTGGCCTGCACTGCCCTGAAATGCAAACAATTTTAATGAAACCTTCATTTTCAACTCCTACCTCCGATTCGTACACGCCCATTCACTGTAAAGTCACAGAATAATAGTATCAAAAGTACATAGAAAACGTTATCAAAGTAAACGAAACGCGCGCGAGCTATATTGGAACCTAAATTCGCCGCTGAAACGCTGATAATCCGTTTTAAACCACTATGCTTGTGCCGGCCAGCACAAGCCAGCACATTAAGTCTTAAAATTAGAGAATGAACTCTCATATTCCATTGAATAGCAGTGACGATGTGCGAATGAACCAAGCCTTGTCTAGCGGTACATTGGGCTCGGATGCTAAACTGGTTGACGTATGGAACGCTATTAATTACAGACTTTACGTAGGTGGTTTCCATATCCAGAGCCATGGGAAGCTAATGGTTTTGAGTAAGCATACGGGATTCATCTTCCAACTAGCCTTAGGATCAAAGTGCTTTACGATAAGGGCGTTCCGTGCAAGAGATAGTTTCGAGGTCTTGAGTTATGTATCATGACATGGGCTTAAAGTACCGCATTGAGTACCTAAGCAAAAGCTTTGGCTTTTCCTAAAATCCACTTTTTTTAACCAATTCCAGATAGTTTTTTTAAGCATGCGTACGCAATCAATAGACGATGATTTGTTAGTTTGATATGTATATGTGCTCAGTTCTTTACATGCAATATTCATATTGTACGGGTTCTTTATCGTATTACCGGTAGGCTGTTTTGCTCAATAGTCGGGCCATGTGTCACTCAATCTGTCGGCAAAAAGCAAAAACCTGTGTACACACAGGTGTTTAAAATGTCGACAGGAGGATGCAATATGTATGATATGAATAAGAATTCCTTTACAATAGATTCTTCGTCATTGGTTTCATTCGATACTTTGTCAATAAATTGTATTTTGACACCATTTGTCAAAATCATTATCGTTTTATTTCGCCATGACACTGGTTCATTCTCGGTGAGGAACTGGTGTGGGGAAAGAATTACTACTCGCAGGAAATCTTCTTTCATGCATGTATCGTTTTCTAGTCCATGTTATACTTTTAAATAGGTATTGCCACATTTCATCTTTTCGGAACAATATTCTACTTGCAAATTCCGTTATGTTTGTAACCCAGGAGGGTACTTTTGATCCCCTCTCTAAACCATATATCATTGTCATACAGTTCCAGTTATGACTTAAGTCTACTTATGACGAGCTAAGAATGAAGCAATTAAAATCTTATTTGATTTGCTTCCAAGGAAGTCTGCCGTGTATGGGCTGAACAGGAAATGAAAGGCTTAGAAATGCTAGATATCCTAGTAATTATATCCACTGGACCGTCTTTATAATTCCATAATGATGGGCTGATGGTTCTAGCAGAGCTATAACTAGTGTTGGACAAACATGAATTGTATGTATTAAATTTCTTTGCGTATGAAAAATTGGCAGAAATCCCTTCTAGTCTTCGGACCAGTTCAACTGTTTTACCTCAAAGGATGATGCATGTCAAAGGATGAGTGTTTTAAGTACTAGGCTTAAAACACTCTAATTCCATTGACGAAGATAACGAGAGTCCTCGATACCATTATTTTCAAACGTTTGCGATCAATAAGATAATTATATTTTTTATGCTGATTTTTATCGCGTTTACCTTTTTTATTAATACTCCGAAGTTTCGGCTGTGTTGCAACAGCCACAGTAACGAGTAGACTGGAGTTCTGAACGACAGCTCCATACACTTCAGTCTACCCATGACCACAATCATTGCAACACAGCCGTAACTTCGAAATAATAAAAAAGTTAACGCGTTAAAGACCCGTATAAACTTATGTTTGTCTATTTCTTGTACCCATTATATTTCTTATTGGCTGTACCACTGTGTATCAAATAATCCGCTATCCTACATTACTTAATGTATGTTTAAATACTTCCTCATACATATTTCTTTACGTGACAGAGCCAAATCAAATTGTCTCAAGATTTACCATGGAAGGCACGTCGACAGCACGTCACATTCCGACGTGAGTTACACAGTCGTTTTCAAAATCACTCGCTCGTGACGTATGGTTTCTTGTGTGTTTAGTGTATTATTGTTATTGCCTATTCTAAACGGCTTTCGAAATAACGGAGAAATGTTCAGAATGTATTGTGATTGTGTTATTGAACGGAGCTAGTCTCATTTTCTCGATCTGTAAGGATATTGGTAAGTAAGCCTTATCCCTATTTCTTCCTCGTACTGGAGTTTTGGCCTCTTTAGAGAGCAATCAGAGTCTCTCTGTCTCTTGGCTCTCCTATTTACCTAGTTTTCTTACCCGGGTTGTTATTCGTACACTGCATAATGTAGATGGAATCATTTTTTTTTCTTTGCTCTCATTTTACCATCTCTCTAGAATTATTTATAGTATTTTTTATCATAGTCCTGATCCACACGAGGATTTGTGTCGTGGGTATCAAAATCTACGAGTACCGTAGTACCACAACACCCGGACTCGGAAAGAATACCTGCATAATAAGCAAACATTTGTCCCGAAGTGGGAATCGAACCCGTGATGCAAGACGTTGCAGCTGACTATTTGCCCGCCTCGCCACCGAGGTCGTCGAGGATGTTTATGTATCAAAAAACAGTAGTCTGATTTCCCATTCACCTGTTTCAGTTATAATTGTCAAGCCTTTGCCCACGATTTCGTCCGCGTGTTACGCAGAAAAAGTACCCTATGAATAACAATTCTAGGCCACGAACTATACTTGTTACTAACTTCATCCAATTAGGTTTGGCTATTATTGCGGTTACGTAAATATCAAGCAAAAAACATACATAAATCAAAATTTACGTTTTCACCTTTAAAAAAACTCGACCCAAGCAACCAGACGTTTGTTTAATAACATAAACGGTAACCACTTACCATAGCATGTGAGCTACGGTAAAAAGCAAATTCTGTTTGCACTCACTTTCGAAATCACGTAGTTTTGCTCTCGGGACTATGCTTGCTCATATAAATTGCTTCACGGTGTGTGTTAAGTGATATTTATTTCAATATTTTATTTCAATCAGACATTACGGTAATAATTTGTGTAGCACAGCTGATTTGTTAACTGGACTGCAAAGAGTTTTGAGAAAAATGATAAAATAATATAAATTGATAGCATTGACAAACATTCCCGATAATAAATCAAAAACATTATGCCTTTATATTGCAAAACCAACGCTACCATAAAACATACACTGGACATTTTGTCAAAGGATACAAAATGTCCAGTGTATGTTTCCTTCGTTATTCATCATGAAGATATCATCGACAGAAAAACGAAACTCGAAATACGCATAGTTGTAGCGAACGGCACGCGAACCGCAATGCGTACTCAAACGACGGTCCATACATCTTGTTTGTACATTTCCAGTTTATCAATAAAATAAATCACAATGTTCTATGCAAAGGCACCGCAAAAACTTTTTGTTATATCACGATACTAAGGCAATAACCATACTGCGACTTGCGATGCGCTAATCTATCCGACACGGGCAACGTTGTCTCTTATATTTGTGTGGTAACCTTTACGATAAATTAAAACTGATTCTATTGGGTTTGTAAATTGATTTTTAGTTTTATAGTATTACAGTCGGGATTCAAATGAATTGGTATAACAGATGAGTCCGATATGCGGCGTTCCGTTAGGCGCTCACCTGCGCCCGCGCTTCTCTAGTTATGCTAATGGCCAGCGTTCGCTCTTAGCGCTGTATAAAGTAGATACTGAGAACGAAATAGGTTCACTGCATGATTTAATGCTTGAACTTCGCGGTAGGTGTGTTCGATTGCTTTTAGAATATTGAATTAATGCACTGGCTTTTTTTCGTACGTATGCTATGCTACGTGGCTACTCTATGCTGGTCGAGATATTTAAGAGGAGGCTGGACAACGAAAGGAAAATCTTCCGACTTGTAAGGAGGCCTAAGTAAATAAATAAATATCTAACAGACACAACAAAATACATGCCCCCACCGTAAGTGCCGTGGTACCATAACACCTAGAGCCGGAACAATTATCTGCAGAATATGAAAACATTAGTCCGATTGCGAGTTTTGAACTCGCACCTCTTGCGTCGCAGCCGGCTTCTCGCCTGCCACACCACCAAGGTCGTCAAAGTATACCTAACCAGAAGTGGGTGATTGCGGGCTGAAATGACGCTAACTGACGAACATTATTTAAATGAATAAATTGATTAGTTTCTTCTTTTGATCATTGATCATTTAGTACCTGCCCTCGATGATCAGCGAGTTTTTTCGATGTTCGATTCAAAATTGATCTTTCTAGTTCACTGACGTTAGGTTCCCGAAACGCTACTCTACTTTCAATGCAGCTTTGAATCGATATCCAAAATAGTAGTTCATTCGGGTTTCCACTGAAAACAGACGTGGGTAGATGTGAAATTTCGCGAAAATTGATTACGCCCGACTCGTATGCATCGAATCATCGACATCGAAGTTAAGTGCTTGCATATCGAATAATCTGAATAAGTTGTCTACGGTGCGACCACGTATAGGAACAAGTTATGAGTGACTCTTTCGAGTAACGGTGTCGGTTATTCTAATCATTGGTTACGGTGAATAGGTCAGAGTCTATATTAATTGATTAAACCTGCTTGATAATGGTCTTCCTGGATTTTATGATACACAACTGTGTCAAAATAGTTATTTTAAACTTGCTTATCTTTATTCAAGCTAGGTACCTGCTCCTTATGAATGTGACTCCCACTTAGAGAAGACAGCCTCAAGAGACGCAATGTTTGATAATTTGCTAGTAAACAATTTTGTCAACTGTCGTGCGAGTCCCGCCATGCTTGCTATGCTCTGATTGGTCGAAACTATACTTAAACTATTCAACCAATCAGAGCACAGCAGGCAACATGACGCGAAAGACAATGACAATGTCTGCGTTTGCCAGCATCAGTCCTAAAAGACTGATGTGTTGACAGAACAGTGTGGTTCAATATAACGCCTCTCGGAGTTAACTGCTCGATCTCCCACAATAATAATACAACACAGAATTAGGAAGTGCTTACCTATGGCATAATTTCAAAGTCATCGAAACTGAATTGAAGTCGACAATTCGATGACCAAAAAAACTAATTACAGTTAATTCGAAAGCGTTGCATCAGTCGACTGGCAACTGGCAAATTGGGCGCCTGCAACCAACAGAACTTCAATATAATTCATTACGCTTCACAAAGCTCTTATTGTGCAGATTACAGTGGTCAATCGCGCAATCGTGAGGCGACCTAGCGGTGGTTATCTTCCAAAACCCGTGGGACACACACAGACTGTTTGATGGTACAAACTACATGTCATGGACGATCATTTTTGTACATAGTATTGTCCTTGTCAACATGTTTTCTTCTTTCATTCTCCTCTCAGCTGTCATTTCTGTACTTCCCTTAACCATGTCAACTTGCACTCAATCCATCTTTTCTTTGATCTACCTTTACCCTTATATACACATTTATATCTAATAAACTTCTCGTGATATGACTTTCTTCCCTCTTCATGACATACCGCTAACCTTACTCCTCAACTTTTCAGCCATGAATAAAAGTGTTGGTTTCGTTCCAAAAGATAAAGAACTAGAGTTAAAAACTCATCAGTGAAGGTGGTGGTATCGATTGTTTTTATTCATCGAAGGAATTGAGATATTCTGCAGTCCCAATTATCTGCTACGACACGATTGTCCTACAATTACGTACATGATCAAAGTCTGCAGAACAATTGCGTCTGTAGCTACCTTTACGATTATAGTTGAATCTAGTACATCGCACATCGACTCGTGAAATCGATTATTGTGCACAATACGGGCTCTCGTGATGTAACTTTTTACGGCTTTGTAAAGATCGCCAAAGATTTATTTGTCGTGTTACAAATACTGTGTTATTGTTGTGATGTTATGATAAATGGGTAGTCCTAACTTGATTATGTGTTCGAGAAAGTTGTGATATATTGTCTGTCTTCTCTATCTTGTCTACACTAACATTATAAAGAGGTAGTTTGGATGTAGGAGGTAATTTCCGAAACTAATTATCCGTTTTTAAATAAAAATAAATACATTTCAAAAATTCTTCAACCAATATTGGGTGGACATAGGCTGTATATTATACCGTTACAATAAAATGGGCTTTTTGTGGAGACCAATTATTGCAACTTAGTCGACGAAAAAACGGTCGAGCAAATGCGTTTCTTACAAACTCTGTCTTAACGGTAAGAGCTACTTTTATCGGCTACTTTTTATCCGGGTACCATGCGGGCGAAGCCGTGGGCTGTAGCTAGTGTAGTTTAATAAAAACAGCCAGCATTTGGAACCATTGACGCTTTCTTTACGATCGTTTTGACGATAATTTAATTAGCGTAGCGGTATAAGTAGTAGCGGATGTTTGTGAATTTACAGTTTGGGACTATTTTGACTACACGATAGCATAGAAGTGCTCAACAATTTGGCTGATTCGTGGCACGAATTTCGTGCGGCTAACAAAATGAAAATGTGATTTTAAATTAAAATCAATTTTTAATACCACAGTTAAGTTCTAGGAACATGTTTCGGCAAATCTATAAACCTTTTGAAATGTTACATGTTTCGGTCGAGCTTCAGTACAACGATTATTTTATTACTTCTTTCAGTGCTCGTTTATCTCTTCATCGATGTTTTTGTGACACTTACTGCATTCTTCAAGGAAGCTGTTGGCAATACTTTAGAAGCTCTTTTTGCTCTACCTACACTTGAACTAGGTGTTATAAATCTAGGTGTGACTAGTTTTTATGCCAATTCATAATGGCTTACGATGGATCATGTTTAGAATTCCTGCAAATACTTCTGAGAAAAACGTTTACACAAACAACTGGGCACATACATAAGATTTACAAGTCTAATACCGAATCAAACTGCTATAGATGGTTCCAGAAAGTTTGTGTCTACTTTTAATGTGGTGCATGGCTTTTATGGAAGCAAGCGAATTTACTGACAAAAAGTGAGTCTTTATCGCAGGTGGTCCTCCTCATCCATTTGATAAAATGTGTCTTTTGCTATTGAAATGTAAAGATTCGTTATAAATCCACAAAAAACGAGTTCGTTTGAACTTTCCCGTATCGCAAAACAAATTTTTGAATAAAAACAAATTGTCTTCTAACTTTATTGGCCAAAAGTTAAAGTTTCCTACTTCATAGTTTCATACGAGTACAACGCGCATTTCTGTGATCACAGGCACTCATAATTATTCAAATTGGTTCTTGCCCATCAACTGTCCCGACAGACTGACTTCGGCAGGTAGTCTATCATCGTGACTCGTTGGACACCGTCGTGTCGGCCCACCCAAGCATCCATAACAGTTCCGCGTGGGGTTATGATTTTGTTTTCAAGCATACTGTGATGAAGAGTTTTAACCGTTTTGAATACATCTACGCCTGAAACTGGTTCGCCAAGATTTTAAATGGACTGCGGAGTATTCCATGATTTATTGGCTTTCATAAACTGGGGAAATTGACCTTAGTTACTTTCTTCAGGAATCACACTTCCTTAGTTCTATTTGAATGTTATTTGAGATTTATAAGTCGAATAATCACAAACGAATATAATTTTTATATCGTCATTCTTTCCGGTGCCTTGCGAATCTTATCCACTGATTCCCAACTACGTTAACAATTTCGTTTGACTATCAGTCGGGTGGCTTGACTCTCGGTGGCCGAGCATCTCTGGGCCACCATTCAGTAACAGCCTTCGTCCAACGTCCTCATAACCAAGTATCCTTTAATACGACCTAATTAAATGATAAAATTGTTTTCTTTAAATTACCGTCATCAATGTTCGTGTCCTCATGAAAGGCCATGTCTGAAAACCAGCGCAACAACTAACTAAGTTGATACTGCGTTAAGCTGAGACAGGGACCTATTTTACCCCAAGTAACACATTTTTTCTATATGCTAAGTCGGTACCTAGTATTTAATCATCTGTTTGTGTTTTTGGTTGCAAATAAATTATATTATCGGTATTCAGTACTCAAATAGATTCTCTTGAAAGAAAAAGTAGCTTTTATTTATTTTCGCAAAGTATAAACTAATCATGGTCTCAGCGTCGAGCAGACGGTAATTCTCGGAGGAGGAGACGGAACCTTATTTAGCTCAAACTCGTGAGTCAGATGATCTGATATGATGCATAAAAGTTTACCGGTTAGTAGCGCAGGAACCATCCTAATCATCGGTCCTATCTAATGTAGCTTCTAATTCCTTCTACAGTTCCCGTTGCATTGGGTATGTTAGATGGAATGCGTGATTCTTAATGATATCACATACAAACTAGATGTACGAGTATGTGTAATTTTCCAATTACTTTGAAGGTTATCTTCCTAAATTATAAATGAAAAAAAAAAAAAAAAAAAGTTTTGATCATTAGATGGTTGTTGCTTTTAATCTCCGTAACGACTGGGCCGATGTATTTGAAGTTTGGAGTATACCTGATACTTATTTCGTGACCTAAAATAAGACAGGCTATTTTTATCCTGGTACCACGCTGACGAAGCCGTAGGTAGAGGCTAGTTGTGAATATACATGGTATGCGCTTGCAGTGCGAACGCAGATAGGGTTTAGTTGAGTTAATAAAAATGAGAGTATAAATACTCTTAGTGTTATATAACACTCAGAATGAAAAAAGTTGAAGTGGCAATGGGAAGATCTTATAGCTTGTAGAACTGATAACCGCTGCAGAACAGAGGTTATTGAATCGCGACCACGAACTAGACAATGCAGTCGACGGATAAAAATGGCTAGAAACCGTTTTATGTGGAGCAGTGGACTTCAAGAAGCTGTTCATGACGATGATGATGATGATGAAGAAACAAAGTATTTGTTTTTATAGCCAGTAGTTATTACTCTCCAACTCTCGCAAGCATTTTTTGTGATTGCCCGATAGGATACTAGATTCTTGTCACATAGACTAATGTCCATCTAACAATCTTCCTGCTTGGCTCCGTCTCAAATGAATTAATAACACATTGAATTTAAGTTTTCTAACTGGCAATTGCTCCGGTTGTCTCATGTGTGATGTGTGCTTTCGAGACAGACAGCCAGTGCTTTATAGGTGTGCATTTAAAATGACTGGTTGTAGGTTGGGCCCTTTAAGACCGGTCGTGACGGCCCCATTCCTTTTTGCAGAACGCAAGAACTGACTCTGAGAAAGATGAAGATACCAGAAGTGCTGTTTCATTGGTTAATATGAGTGGATGCATGTCATGTTTCAAACGGCTTGCAAACGAGCTTGCATAATTGTATCGGTTGTTTCAGTAGCACATTTTAAACGATAAACGTTGTTGCACAAAACAAATTGTGCAATGTTGCAAAAGATTCATGTGTCGCTATATATTTTGGTATTATATCTATTTCGATAATCACATTCCTTTCGTTTTCTGCTTTATTATCTATTCACTTTTTTATTTGTAAACTGATTGTGACACAGTTCTTTCACAAACGGAATGTTTATAAACATCATTGTAACTGTATTAGCGACAATAAATACATTATTTTTGTATGTAAATTCTAGCATTGTGTCGAGTTCATTCACATTGAATCCCAATAGTTCTATAATGCTCTATGCAAATCGTGCTTTATGTGAATTAAGTATTCTGGTCAGGTTAGTTCTACGATAAATTTGAACGAAAGTTACATATTTATACGCTATTTACCTTTGCTTCAATAAAATATCCATAGCTGTTTGTATATTATTTTAGAAATTCAGAATGATTGAACTAAAATTTAACATGAAACTTTATTTATTAATTTATTTTACTTATCATTTCATTTAAAATATTTCGTAAATAATATTTATACTAAACTGTAGACTTGCCACAATTCGGCATTAAACAATACATACTGTATTCAAAAGTTGTAAGAGAAAAGGTAACTTTGCACCGCGCAAGCCTTCCTCGTCAAATTCACAGAAAGCAGTCTTAAACTATTTAAAATAAGGTTCGAACTGTTTAAGTCGCTGCATACGAAGATCTGAGGCTGCGCCTGCGCCGTGCCATTGACCCAGAAAAAGCTTTTTGTGCGTGTTACCAAGTATAACGGTTCGGCACACTTGTCTTATTGATATTCCTAGTAATGATTACCAACTATAGATTTGTTTTGCTGACGCTGCTTTGAAGCTAACAAAGTTCAGTAAAAAGTAGTTGTCGATTCCGTAATTGGATTTTTTGCAGTCGCTACAGAGTATCTACGCACAGATCATTTATGACTTCCTATTAGAGACATGTTTCAGCGTATCTTTAGATATTTATACAGATATATTAGAAACTCTTTATTGCATACCAAAGAAAAATATAAAACAGGAATTCATAAATAAATAAGGTACAATGGGCGGTGATATCGCTAAAAGTGATTTCTTCCAGACAGCTTTTAGATGGACCTAATAAAATGGGATCATGTAAGCGGTGTGCGAGTAAACCTATTATTTCTTATTACAGAATATAATATGATTTACCTTACAACCTATGCAATATACATACAAATAATAATGATAATGTGTGATAAGTTGATCAATTTCTTGGGGTTTCCTCGTTAGATATTTAAGATACATAGTTGAGTTTATATTTATAAACACATAGTTTTAATTGAAATAATGCAAGCTTTAATCAAATTCATTAAGAGGTATGCCAGGATCGTAGCAAGTGGTAATCCTTGGTCTCTGCCTACCCCTCCGGGAAACAGGCGGGAATATATGTATGTATGTATGTATGTATTTATTAAAATACAATAGATTAAAAAAAATGTGAATTAAATTAAAAATATATATGTTTAAAAGGCTCGTAAAAATTAATGTTTAAATTTTAAATAGTTTTAAGTTAAATTTTTTGTATGCTTTAAAAGTAGATGATGGAGGACACAACATTATTTTATAACATCATATATTGCACCCATTTTCGCAAATAACATATTTCATTTCATTTCATTTATTATTTATCGCCAGCACGAAAACTATCTTTAGTTAAGGTAGTGGAGGAATTATTGTTTAATCCATATATTAGAGATAAACAATAATTCCTCTACAAAATATTCAACCGTCATTTCCGGAATTTGTTGGAACCTAATCATAATTATCAATACCGATCAAGCCTATGATTCTAACGAATTCCCCATTTATAATGCATTTTGTATGTCTGTAACGGTTTCTTATAATCTGAGCCGATCAAATTAGTGATTCAAATTAGAAATCCCAATGTTCCCTGACAGTTAAATATCACATTAAAATCTGTTGTGTTTATTTAATTAGGCGTATATTTATTTTAAATGTCAATTTATCTCATATAAGTTTTAAGGTTGAAAGCTTTTTACATAAAGACAAGCTTGTTTATGATAAACAATGTTTAGATAACTACAAAGATAATTTGAAGTTAATGTTTATACCAATGTGTTTTCTCAATATTTATTGTTGCTTCTTCTGTGTTAATATATATCGTTATTGAAAAATAAATTGAACTGATAAGCATTATTAACGAATTTGGTAGATATATAGATAAACTCTTTATTGCACACAAAATAAAAATCCAAAAAACACAGGAATCCATAAAAAACAAGGTACAATGGACGGTGCTATCGCTAAAAGTGATCTCTTCCAGACACCTCTTGGATGGACAGGTTAAAATGGAATCAAAGGATGGCGGTGTACAAGTAAACGTATTATATAACAATATAATCTTCTTTATACTTTATATATAAGAAAAAATATGATTAAGTAAGGCCGACTCTATAAGCCGTCATCTCAATACTCATTGTATTGAGATGACGGCTGATATAGGAGAGTGGAAGAAGAAAACATGTTGTGCCGACCCCACGTAATGTGGGATAAGAAGATAATGATAATCTTCTTTATACTTTTTTGAAATTAAATGCTGGTTCAAGTAATTTCTGGTTTACTTTTGTCGCTATTAAGCTCATTATAAAAATATTCTATGAGGTCCAATTAGTCAAGATATTCATCACGAACTTAATTCTAACTTATGGCTAGTCATCTAAAAAAACATAAACACATTCTTGCCTCGGCGTTTATATATGATAGCAAGTGGTCACATAGCGTCGGTTATTAGAATATCGTTTTACAAAATACGTTGTTTAGCTCACCTTAAAACTTTTTGCTTCCGTACATGTATGTAATAATTATTAGGGCTCAATTTAATAGCTTTTGCAATACATTTTAACAAGTCACCTGTTATTCGAAGAATATCTTCATCTTCAGAAACGGTAATTATCATTACATGTTTTATACCACAGATGAATCGTGACGTCCAATGTAAGCTTTTAATTTTTATTTTGACGGCTATTATTGCTTACAAATGATTCGTTAGTGTTAGTATGATTTGATGTCAGGGAGTTAATTTATTGAGAGTTTTAAGTACACACATTGTTATGATCAATGATAGCTAGTAAGAGCTTTTATGACCTGAATTCTACTGAATTGTTTGTCTTCGTAAAAGTTCATGATGAATGAATGGATAAAAATATTTTATTGTACACCAAAAAATAATGAAAGGAACAAAATATTTATTTAACTAAAAGTACAATGGGCGGTCTTATCGCTTAAAAGCAATTTCTCCCAGACAGCTTTAATTGATAATTGCCAAGAACACTTGGTAGGTAATTTTGCATTAAGAACTAACCCATTTTAGGAGTTTTATTTATAAATTCGAGTGTTTTACTTTTACTATAAACAAATAACTTATATTTTTTTTGTATATACATGCTTATTATATTGTGCATACATTTAATTACTTTAATAGGATTTTGTTAGTCACGTAGAACTGTGATCACGACAGCACGATCCAGACCTCAAAACGGAAGTTTTGAGGTAAACTTTGCTATAATAATGCTGTTATTTGAACACGTCTCAGGCTGAGGTAGACTGAAATTGTTTCCTACAAAAGCACGAGCACCTTAATTACTAACAATTTATTCTTCTCTGAGGATCAGAACTTTAGATTTATTGAAGATAGAACTATCGTCCAAGATTAGACAAACTTCTAACATATATTTAATCGCACTATATGTCCCACACGGAAGTCGGCGAATGGAGGTGGTTCTACATCGTTTAGGAGAGGTTTATGTCTAGTATTGAACTTACACAGACTAAATGATGGTTCACTTGAAATTGCATTATAATATAACTGATAATGTTTAAAGCGATGACATACTACTCGTATTTAGTATTAAATGTATTATAGTAATACTTTGCTTTTGTATTACGGGTAGCGTCATTTACAAGAAACTGTTACGGAAGAGCCAAATCCCCTATATTATTGCACAGGTAAACGAGATCTGTAACACAACTTTATGATCATGAAATTATAAAGTTAAGGAATTCTTTTGCTTTGATTTAAGATATACATATATCTTAAAGTTTATATACGCACGGTTGCACTAAAAGTCAACCTTAAGGATGCATTATACACGGAAATTGTTTTAAACGTGACCGCATTATCTGGACTCTGCTGAATAAGTAACTTATGTCGGGACTTCGTACAAGGAGTGCCGATGGAGTCATTGTCTCTACAAAAACAAATTGAAATTCAACGACATTCACTTAAAATAAACCACAAATTCAACAGCCGTTTTATATTTCAGAACGATCTTATGACAGATCTTTGTCTTAGCAGGATAATCATATAAATTGGATTCAACTCACTGAATTAATTAGTTTCTCCTTCAAACAGATTATGTTCGACGGAGATATGGCTCATCTTTTGAACTCATCATAATAAGATTCAAAAGTATCTCACCTAAAGTTTAGTAGGACAGTCCTCACTAGACTTAATAAAGAGAATAAACAGATTTAAAACGTTAATGTTTTCTTTTAATGTAGGCATCCTGATATATATGGCAGGTACAAGTCACATTTATAGTCCTGTCTCCACACTATCTAAAATATAAGACCACAACAACCTTAATAAAACACAAAGCGTTTCAATATATGAAGTAATGAACTCACGTGTCGGGGACGTGGTTGGGAATTGAAAGAGACATCCTTAAATTCAAATAAAATAAATGTTCAGAATATTGCTTCTTGGAAATGGTCTGCTGTTTCTCATTGCGAAGTTATTGAAAAAGATACAGCAAAAGTATTCTGTGATCCCAATCGTTACGTCTTGCTAAAGCGAGAAATTAAATTATTGTATTTCCATTTAAAGCGTCTTTGAAATGGTGGTCTACAAAAAGTATTACAGCTAGCCAGCTAGCTATCTATTTTGAAAGCCTCGAATGCTCTAACATCTTGAGAAACTTGAGTGTTATGTAGCGTAATCACTTTTAGGGTCTGTATCTAATCTGGGTATAAAATATATCTGGGTTATATATATCTGTATCTGGTGTTATACTAGGGTATAAAATCAAAAATTCGCATTTCGACAAATGTAAAAATACTGACTTCTGATTTGCATGCTTTTTATTTTCACCTGTTCATTTTGTATTTTACTTTTAAAATTATGGGTAAATTTTCTGCATATGTTTTAAGTAATACATATTAAATATTCCGATAATTTCCCTTCTAACGTTACGTCCTTTATTTTAGCTTATAATATATAGTAACTTTATGATTGCGAATATCTTAGTATTTATCTAATTCACTAATGTTTATCAATTTATTGTTCGCAGATTCAAAGATGGCGGTACGATTATGAGATTGGAACTGGAACTTTAGGTGAGTTTAATGCTAATGCATGAGAATTGTATCTGCCTTTAACGATGGCATTTCTAAGTGTAGGGTGTGGTTTCTTTAGAAGGTTCGACCCACGCATAGGCAGTCATTAAATTATTTTGTCACACCGTTTTGTCAATGATTTAGGATTGGACTACATTCCACGTAAGGGAACAAGATTTGTGTTCAAGATTCTGTCGACGATTTGCGAACGCACTGCACTCGACCGCTCGTACATTTCCTCTGACATTAATAGCGAATTGAACGGCTATGATCTTCAATTTGATTTCATCACTTCACTATACTACCGATAGAAAATGATTTGTTGTTGGGAAATCGTTAGAAATAACTTGAACTAATGCGGGTTTATATAGCAAGTCATAACCATCTAGCTTGGTTCGGTTATCTTAGATTTTACTAGGCAGGTCCATTTGGAGTGACCACGGCTCCAATCTACATTTTTATCTGCTTCTGTAATCATGTTGTTACATTTCTATCTGGCTTTTGAGTTCTCTAGATATGTTTCTTGTTTTGTAACGAGTTTGCTTTGTATTGGGATGGAACAACTGGTATTATTGTTTAATCTTTAATTTCTTCATCTCATAATATTTTGTTATTATTTACTTCTGTGCGTCTTCCGTCTTTGTTATTGTTGAAGCCCTTCATAGTAGAAGAATTGGAGATGTTAATTATATTTTAGTTTTTTGTTGTTAGGGCTGTACGGACTCTGTTAGGTTCCGTTTTCTTTACTAGGTTGGCTCTAGTCTTAAGTATACAATGTTCTACGAAGGTGCTACATTATTTACAAATACAAAGCAATAATATAACTTCATGTTTACCTACAAAAGATCGGATGGTGGACGGCAATCATAACCGTCCCTTCCCAGTTGTGGGAGGTGTTACAAATTCTGCCCTCAGGCGACCACAGGCTCTCAAACAGTTTCTTCTGCTAACAACCACAGAATACGTAGGAGTTTATCAGTAGCGGCACTAACAATACACCTTGTACCAAAGTGTTGTGGGTATTGTATAAATTGGTTACGCCAGTTAACGCTTGCGTACGCCGAATGGTAATGCGGAGTCGCGTCAATTTTCTGTTACGGAATTTGCAAGGCAATGGTTTTGTGTAGCTGTACAAGATTAGTCATTTGCGGTTGATTCTTGTTGGTATTCTTGGGATGTTGTTGGATAACGAAGAGTGCGGGAATTCAAATATCTGGCGTTGTGTTTAAGTGATAAATTATTATCGAGATTTTATTACAAATACTATCGTGAATTTGATAATTAATTATTGTAAATTTTCACGTACCGTACTACCGCGCACTGTGAACCGCGCATAAAGAGCGGATTAGTTGTTGTTCGTGCGTCGTCATTTTGGAGTAAACATCAAGTAAGTTGCAGTACGTGCATTCTGCTTCGCGGCGAAAAAGATACCTAAACCTTTTGTTGCATTTCGTGAGTCGAGTATTTATGAATAGCTTGAACAAGTAATACCATAGATATGCATAAACAAAACAGAATTGGCAAAAGCCTAGCTTTGACCTTATTCTTAGCCTATTTTTACAGGCGTTTGTTGTATAGGTAACAATAGCGCAGTGCACGACGCGACGCGGAGGGAGAGTGTTGCGATCACTCACCAAGTCAAATCTAGTCAAAATAACTCGGAATGTGTCGAAAATTAGCAGGTGTTTTTACCGGCTACGTGAAACTCTCGTTTTACAATACGAATAATCATAGAGATGTCTCTCAAATTGCTGGAATCGCCAAAGTAATAACTATGCCCAGTTTTTTCGTATTCTTCTAGTGCTTTGGTCGCGAGGTATCGGTGTAAATAAAACATGATATTCTCATTATCTCTGAGTGGTTCATGTAAATTTTAAAGGACATAAACGAATATCTTTTGATTTATGCGTTCAAATATCTTACATGCCAATTATTGGGACGGTTGGTGACACTGTTATTAATTAGATTTATTCATTTCGATCTATTGAATTCACATTAAATATTTTTAAAAGATCAAAGTTCAGTCCCTCAACACAAAAACATGCAAGAAATATTGTATTGCTTGGGTTATGACATCTGTGATACCATTAATCATGCTCATTTCATGGTAAAATAACGTAATTTTAAGATTTACGAGAACAGCTTTAAAAGTAGCGAAGCTGGTTCATGGATTTTTTTACAGCTATTTAATACTTGGACAAATATTTAGATAGATAAATTAAAACTAGTGTGGTAAAAAATCTGCTGTAAGACGTTAACTGCTGGAATTGATGGCCTACCACGTATAGAATGGCATGACAAACGGTTTTGAGACGTTTCTCTATAACTTCTACACTTATTCAATGCAACAATTTACATAGAGAAAATAATTTATTCTACACCAAATAATAACATAGATCTTTTCACACAATAAACGAAAGTTATCGGGAAGGGAATGCTTTTAAGTATGAAGTTCGCCTATGCACTACTGTTATGTGTATTTCTTTTTCTTATGAATTTTTAAGAAACATAATAATATAAGAAGTATGTAGCTCTGCTCTATTAAATTTATATTAGTTTTTTTTTTGCATTTCGAGTCATAACCCTCACCTCCCCATATACGTCTTCATCTAAATACCATCCACCAACATTATTTCCATCGCAATCTCCATAACAGAACCGGCGTATTAAGCTTGTAAATAAATTGCCTCATTGACTACCAAATCATAGAACTCACGTATAAAGCAGGTACCAACTGTGTATCGTCACTTACCGGGACATACACACACAGATGGTACTTGGACTGGGAGGACACTGCCGGTTACCAGTATAAGATATGGGCCATCATCAATCCTGTTGATGGCCACTGCTGAACATAGCTTATCTTAAAGAATGCATTGACGAACGATTATAGGCTACCTTCATCCATCGACTTCCGTAGTTCGGTACAGAATCCGGTCTGCACCGAACTACGCAGTAAAGGTAATGGCGCCTCTGTTGTCCGCGACAGGGTAGCCATTTGAAAACCAATCGTTGTTGATGCTACGAGCTATATGGTCTGTTTATTGCAATTTCAACTTACTTATTCTAAGAGCTCTGTCTGTTACTTTATTTCACCTCCGTAAGCATCCAGTAGATTGTCACTTGACGAACACAAGTGGCAATTTTTCTAAGCGCCGGCAATCTGCTTTTTATTCACTTGCATGAAGCCAAGTAATACGCCGTCTAGGTCCGAAATCACATTAACTAAATCTTTCAATGCACACGAACCTTCGCTAATAAGGTCTTTTACAATGGCAGTATACGGTAGCTACTTGAACTGGAAAACATAGGGTAAAGATTTGTGTTTAGGAACGCCAAGATAATTTTAATAAGTCCACGTGCATAAACCAAGAAAGAATCGGTTACTAATCTTATAACCACAAAACACGTCGATGAACCCGCTACTGTCTGTCGTCAGACTTGCTTGCCGCAACGACTTCCCGTGTATCAACAAACTTAACGGTACAACAGTGCCAACTGCCCTCGATCTGAGGTTGATAATAACTCCATCAGAAGCTAAGGTACATTAAATGAAACCCGTCCTTTAATAACCGTCATTTAATTAATAGTCCTTACTGGGTAATAGCCCTCCACTTTGGTGGTTATTAAGACTTCCCCAGGTTTATCTGCAAAAAAAGCATAAATTAGGATTTTGCTACACAAGTATATTTTTTTATAATTTTAAAACCCCCGACGTGTTTTCTTTCATCGATTGTAGCGCCCCCTATTTACTTTGGCGATAAAATCTGAAAGTTATCATTATGTACAGATCCCAAGATTTTATAATCAAAAAAACATACGATATACCTACGACTCTATAAACTACTTGTACCGTAGTACTACAACATTCAGATCTGGAACAAGTACCTGCAGATCATACAACTATGTGCCTCGCAGTGGGAAACCAACCCGCATCTCTTGCGTCTCAGCCTGCCACTCGCCCGCCGCCCCACCAAGCTCGTCCATTCAGTTAAGTTAGCCAATCGTTCAGGAGAAAAGACAAGAGGCGGTCGAATATCGTCGACGTAAATGTGAGGCTGATATTCGTGAGATAATAAATAACAGCGTGACACGTAAACCGATTTGCATGCTCATGTTTCTGTAATACGATCGTGTTCCTGAACTGATTAGGCAAGAGCATAAAGTGTCTAATGCTATGGCAGTTAACGGTTTTTAAAATGTGGTTTTTATATATATTTCATTTGAAAACACCTATCAGTATTTAGATACTAAATACTAATAATATCAGTATTCAGTTAGCTGAAGTGGGTTGCTTTTGGAAGACGTTTTTAAATCCGATATCCCCGAGTGTCTTAGACCAGTTAGAATGAAAGTTGAATTCCAAAGACTATTGATAATGATGATAACAACATCATAGTGATGAATATAGTAACAGCAGGTGATAATAATTACTATAATTGTCATCACCTGATGTTACTATAATATGCGTTCTATGTTACTTACTAGTACGTTCCCACTTGGGTATTGATGCTTTGTTTCCATTCATTCCGTTGCGGAAAATATTTTATTTGTCAACTTGTAAACGAAGATTGAGTGCAATGTATTAGAAACAACAGTTTCTAATACATGTATGCATGTACATAAATTGACACAAAAATATATGTAGCATTCCACTTCCCGGCATCTTTTGTCTTTGTCAACTACTGGTATCATTAATTCTTCGTTGGCAGTACTACATCTTAGAAATTTGCTACCACGTAATATATAAACGTGACGGTTGCAGAAAGATACATTTATTTAAATAATTTGTACAAATTACAAAAAGTACTTAGTACTTAAATTACAATTTGCATAAAATCATGCCGAAATGCGAGTAGGGGAAAAAGCTTGCGAGTATCCTCGTGTTAAAAGCCAAAGCCAAAAAGTATTCATTCATTCATTTTTGGGAAATCACAAGATTTTTTTAATATCGCGGGCTATACCAAATAAGCCAGGAGATCGTTCCAGTCTGGTCGAAAGTCTTGGGATGTTTTCGGCTCCAAGCGCCGAGGCTCCTACAGCTATTAATTAATTGAGATCTTAAGGATCATTTACAGTCTTCACCTTATATAACCCACGTGAGCGAAGCCGTTTCCAAAACTTGTATGGTAATAAACATAATTTGCTCCATATACCATAATGATAAATGTTTTTAAGATATGATTACGACTATACCACGTAGGTAAGTTTAGGTTAAAGTTGATAGTACTTAACTAAGCTGATGTGTTATTTGGTTTACAATAAAGTATTTTCTATCTATCTACTTTACTATTTTCCTGCTAAAGTTTCGTTGACGTTTAGTGGTCCTTCCTTATGAGCACCGTTTGCAACCACGCTCGACGGTCGTGAGACGTAAAGAACTCTGCCAAGTTGTAGTAATATCCTAAAATTTTGTGATAATTTCAATGCTATATAATATTTTTAAGTCTCATTAATCAAACCAAAACAAAAAATTATAATACGACACTTTATTATGTAACATGATGAGCTTATAAATAGTGTGAATGCATTATTCATGTACTTTGAATGATGGCTTCAATAAAATTATGGTAAAAGCTTTATAATGTAATTCTATAGTTTTATGTCGGGACCGTTTATCAAATCCAACCTACTTTCTCTATTTTATTGAATATCGGTCGCTTTTATATCTTCAAAGAGCCCTTGTGTTTGTAATTTTGTGACCTCAGTGACCAATAATTGATTTAGTTTTTCGGTTTTCAGTTCAGTTTATTCAAACATTAACCTTTATCACATGAACTATTACAAAAAACTTTCGCACAGGTTTAACTTCGACTTATTAAATCAGCTTTATAATGCACCCTTAATCTATTTACTTCTGAATATTATACTTCTAAGGTCTTAAAGAAACATAAATATACCTCTATTGCTCTTCAGCCATCCCCGCAAACATTTTTTAAAATGTTATTCAAAATCCACATAATGGTCCTAAGAACTGAACAAAAGAGAGGTTACTATTTCTGAAAGTTAAACCTCCTCGACTTTCAATACAAGTTTTAAAAAAAGTAAATTTAAAACTCGTATCGATAAAATCTAAATATGAGGCATAAAATTTAAGGTTCTTAACCATTCATTAAATTATGTTTGGTTCGTGTCCGCTCTGGACACATCCTTCAAACGCCCCTTTTTGAAAAAAAACTTATAATTCGTGACGTTTGTTATCCAAATATTTGTTCATAGCTACGGTTTTATGTTTAGCTAATATATTGCAGTAAAAGCCAATAGTTTTACCGCTATGCTATGACCATGAATGTACCGTTATGCTCATGGTTAAGGTCTTAATTGGTAAATTTTTATAGTGTTTCGATTATTGTGATCCAAGATTGAGAGTCGTGGGTGGTGTTTGGGTGTAAATGTTTTAAAGTAATTTCTGATAATATTTGACTTATTGGTATAAAACAATGGATTACTATTCTATCTCGTAATTATTATTATCATATTAATAATATTATAATCGCGAAAGTTTGTGAGGACGGATGCTTGTTACTCTTTCACGCAAAAACTACTGAACGGATTTTGATGAATCTTTATAGTAATATAGCTCATACATCAGAATATTACATAGGCGTTCTATCCGGGTACTACACAGGCGAAGCCGTGAGCAGAAGCTAGAAGTAAAATTAAATGTCATGAAAGGACGAGTCAAAAAATTATAAATGGTACTATAAGAAAGAAGTTCAAAAATTACGTCGAGATTTTTCAACAAACACTGAGGATTCTCACCCGATTTTATTAAGCTTTAAAAGACTCCATACCTAACAATGCCACAAGCGCCTACGCAATTTTTACAGATCTATTAATTACGATCACCTCATCCAGCATCATATTTAAATGTAATTTAAAATATAACTAACTGATATGCATCCCGGTCATGCCACGGATAGACACGGATACGCAGGTCAGTTGAATCATCAAAACTAATAAAAAGCAGACGCTACTTGGACATAGATTCCAAATAAAATGTCAATGTTGACATCAGAAGTGTAGATAATGGTAATATTAATATGATAGATGTGAAATCAAAATAGTGGGTGTGAATTACGTAATTAATTAGTTTCTTGTTGGACAAGTTTTAATAAGCTTTCACGAAACCGGTTGGTTTTGAGCTGGATATAAATTTTAATAAAGACACTCAGTGCACGGTAGCTTAGCTGCTGTATGAATTTGAAATTAAAGGTACTTGTCACCTAGAAAAATAATATAACTTCCAGACAAATTATATCAGTATTATATCGCGATACTCAGATTTTTACTAAGATCGGAACATTTTATTTATTAATTTTATTCATTATTGAACAAAGAAATAAGTGTGCACAAAAGGCTAAGCCCACCTTTTGCTAAAAGCAATTAGCGATGATCCTTGTAACGTAAACGTCTTATATTTGCTCTGTGGCAAGTGTCATTGTACCTATAGTTCTTCAAAGTCATACAGATAGCGCAGCACCTAGGTCGTAAAAAATATGACATAGTTAGTGTAATGTGTAGTAATATGTAACATGTACTTTTCTGAATCCTACGATGAAATAAGGGAAGGCTGTCTGAGGTCCATTTTTCGAGAAATAGAGATACTGTTTCTCGAGAACTTAACCTCAGGCAGAGAAAGATTTTTTAATGATATTAAGTATTGTTGTTTCTTAAAAATGCTGGATTTCCAATGAAGAAATGCGATGGCATTTGCATCTTGGCTTGTAAGGCTACGGAAATTCGCGGTATCAATTATGTTTTTGCTGACAGATAGTTCTGGAAATAAAAATATCCATAAATACTTACCATACTTTAATTAAAGTCAAGTACGCAGCCACCACTTCGATCGTGTCCCAAATTTGGCCAAACCTGTTACCACAACGATCACCGCTACTTTGGAAAACCATATTTGGTACAAGACACGTGTTCTTACTATATTTGCTTTTTGAACCGCGAATGAGTTTTTTTTACTTATCATGCGGCGAACGTGCTCAGAATTATTAATCGGTATTGAGCGTTACTTATGGCTTCTTTTGCTCTTATGTTATACCGCATTTACATAATGCATTATTCGTGTACGAATATTGACTACTTGGTAATAATCTATGGCGGAATACTCGTACTAAGTAGTCGTCATTCGTCCGCGAATGGCGCATATGTAAACGCGGTATTAAACTAGTGAACCGCCAGCGACTTCGCGAGCCTTTTCCATAAAAACTTGCCGTGCATCCCTATACTCTAAAACGAGTCTATTAGTTGTCTACCTACTTAGATAATTTTGAGTTACAATCACCTATTCTGATATAACGCGAAAGCTTTCATAGTAGGCCAGTATGATTTTTCCCTATTTTCTAGCTTGGGCCAGAATGGAATGATGGTGATACGAGTACATTAGACAAAGTCTATAGTGTGCAATACACCAAACTATTTTATAATATTCCAAAAACTATCGTGAACTTGACTATTCATATTGTAAAAACGGGAATTTTCACGTACTGCACTATCGGTGAAGGCACCGACTAAGTTTCGACTCATTCCGAGAGTCTTCATCAGGGTGAGTGGTTGCGACTTTCTCCTTCCGCGTAGTGCACGGCGCGACGCGGAAGTAGAAAGTCGCAACCAGTACGTGAAAATTCCCGTTTTTACAATATGAATATTTTATAATAGTTGTGAAAAACATAAAAAACGAACACGCTCACAACTATGTTCCCCGTAACGGACATCTTCAGATACATACTCAGTGCGTAGATCTTTGATACCAAGTAGGGGTTAATCAGAGACACATCCAAACATTATGTTTGACATATGCCCGCGTTTTGTGCATGTAGTTAGTATATCACGTGACATGTTGCAAGTTTATCGCTAGCTATAATTCAAACAAATAAAAATCATAAATCATATCATCTAGATAATCTTTAACCATAGTCTTCTGCTTCTCAACTAATGTACTCGTAGCATAGATTTCTTACCGTTTTGCGTCGAACTGATCCTTTCTATTCCACTATTATTTCAGCTTCAAATTACTTTAGTTACAATGGCTGGAGTGAATTTCTCTATCAGTCTGATATGCCTTTGAAGGTGATCAGTGTTCAAAGCCTATAACAGGACAGCTAGTGCATTGTCCAGAGGAATCAATCTTGCAGCTAAACGTAATATATGCCGATTTAGAGCAATGCTGAATGACCTGACCATCTTTTTTTACCAAATTACTATGCACTCACTTTCTAAAGCATGAGGTGCTTTAGAAAGTGAGTCTTCTGCTTTATTTGTTCGGTCTTCTGCAGGTTCTTGGGATTTTCTGGGATGCGGGACTTATCTGATCGAATTTCTTGATAAGTGAAGTATGCTGCATTCGGTCATATCTAGATTTAATTGTTAGTTTATTTTTAAATGCAGCTGAAACCAGACATTTCGTAAACATCCTGCATATTTGCAGAGTGAAGCATTAAGAATTTCGCCATTTTGCATTTACTTGGCCGAGAAAATGGGATAAGAATCGCTCTATATTGTTTTACGTTAGTACTCGAAAAAACGCCGTCTAGTGTCCATATCATAACAAAAGCTTAATACTATGGTAAGTGATCAAACAATTCTCTTTCCTCGCTAGAACTCGCGACGCCTGTTTACAGAGTGAAGCATCCAGAGATTCTCCGTTTGCCTTTACTTGCAGTCGAGAAAATGAGACAAGAATCGCACTATATTGATTCACGTTAGTATTCGATAAACGCCGTCTACCATAACAAAAGCTCTATTTAAAGTTACCCAGCCATTCCTTAGCCCCGCCGGAGCTCGCTGGCATCCAACCCTAAATACCAACGGCGATTCGCGATAAAGCGATACGTAAACGATCCCGATTGTCGAGTACCGTTGGAGAGTATCGATAAATTATCGATCACGATTCGCTACTGACACCTGGCTGTTACGGTATTAGATAAAATATCTAGTTTAAGGGGAACCTAGGTTGTAAACGGGATCGATTATAGAAAACTAGCCTCTGCCCTCGGCTTCGCCTACGTGATACCTGGATAAAAAGTAGGCTTTATGTTATTCTAGGTCATGAACTATATCTGTTTCAAATTTCATTTAAATCGGTCAAGAAGCATCCAAATATTGATAGATATAATATTAGTAGGATAGGATGTTAACTTAAGCCCTAAACAGAATTAGCCAGAAAAAAGGCTCATCATTTTAAAACGTCTGAATCTGCGGGTAGACTTAATGACGTAGAATGGATACACTAAAACTGGACTTTTATTCGCCCACGTGAAATATATTAATACAAAAAACTCCTAGCTATTAGTCTTCTAATCTTAAAATCGAGCCTGTGTTATGATGAAGTTCCTCTAGATAATTAGAGTTTGAAAACCAAATGTCCACATAAGTAGAGTTCTTAATGGATTTCCTATGTAACATGTATTGCATACCGTTTTATAGTTATAACTATTGCAATAATAAACACTGTGGGCGTTTTTGATCAAATTGGTCAATCCGTTGTAATGGGGATATAAAAGCCCATTTATTTAAAATAATATTGTTTCATGAAGGTCTATAACTGGATTTTCATAGGAAGAAGATAGCTTTATAATAGGTATATTAGGTAAAGTGAGTAAGGCTTGCTGAGTTTTGTTAAAATTAACATCTGTATGGACATACAATTTTAAAAGAAATGAGAATATGCTGAATACAAATGAACATAGAGTTTTATGAACATAAAACGTAAACTTATCTAAACAATAAGATGAGAAAATAAAAGCTAAAAAATGCAACTGCTTAAATAATAAATTTTGATTATGTGACAAGGTGGCGGGCGGCGTTCCCTTGCTAAATGGTCAAAGGAAATCCTAGAGAGCCCAGCGTCTTGCCACCAGTAGCATCCCCAGAGGGGTGTTTGCTTTTTTAACAACCTTTCGTACTAGGTCCCCTATGGTCCGAAAATGAATAGACCAACATGTTTGAACAATGAACAATGCGCTATGTTAAGTTTACAAAAATAAACATTTAATTACATGCTTTCTTTTGTAATGAATGTTACGCAAGAACATATCAAACAGAAACTTTCAAAATAACAATTGCATTATGACTTGTGTCCTAACGTCTCCATCGAATTCAGATAAGAATGCAGATAAAATAGCCATAAGATGCTAATTACTGAATGGAATTTCTAGCGAGACTCCAAATAAGGGTAATCTTGTATCTTGGGTATCATAAGAGCACTTTAGTTCAATTATTGCTAAAGTCCATTTTTAATTAATAATTATTAAATTTTCAACCCGCAAAATTTTTGGATTCTTTTTTCTGCCGACTTCTAAACAAAATTATCTACTTAAGTACCTACATCATTCACAGAAAAAATGGTTAAGTTCAAAAACATCTTCTAGTTGCAATAAATATTTAAAAATCAACAATGTAGATAAGCTTACAAAAATACTTCAACAGTAAAAATCAAATCTACGTATCATTTGAATAAAAAATGCATAATGACAATTCTTTTTAAGCATATTACAAATCGTTTAACTCATAAATTTTTAATTAATCATGTGTCTTAAAAAAATGCTCTGCCTGTCTACTCCAACTGTCGCGTTGGAATCAAAGTAGACACATTGCTTACAATTAAAACGATTTAAACACAGAGACAATTTCGGGTCGCGAAAAATTTAAATCACGAATTCAAGAATTGTGTAATAAACGAAAATCTTGTTCTTTTTGTTGAGTAGCTCACCTTGATAATGCCCGATTTAATTGGTAATCAAGTGGCTTTAACATTTCTGCGTTTATAAAAACGAGAAAAGAGCGCGTTGAAGTCTTTCGTATGCGAGAATGTACCACCTAGTTTATCAAATTTACATACTCCATACGTCTATTTTTATTTGACCAACGAAACAAAAATTGTGGCAAATTTGCTCCAAAAAGTAAAAAAAAATGATTGTAATGTTTTTGACTTGAGAAAAAAAAGAAAATTAAGTATAGAACTAATAATTTCTGACCTATAAATTTTGAAACGCTTTCCTATCAATCGTTGGGTACTAAAATAGCAGATTAATAGTGACTAGTTTTAAAGCAATAAGAACAAAATAATTGTCGACTTGCTCGCCAATACCTAAAAAAAAGTGCCTCTGGCATAATCGTGATCTAAATAAGTGCGCAGCCTTTTTAGGTACCGGTCAACGCTGGCGTTCAGTCACAAAAGGTGTCCCACGGACTAAATCAGAAACTAAATTGAAAATAATGACTGATAATAAAATGTGTCCGCTGTAATATTGGAGTTTATTTAATGCTGTGAATTTGTGCTGAAAACGATTCATTAGCTAGAACCGATAGTTGCGGCTTCTTTTGAAAAGGTTTTATTCAGCAATGGATTTCTGATGATGACCTTATTTTTCTTGCGACGCAGATGTCAGATGCTGTAGTTATGTGTCTGAGTGTTGTGGTACCAAGGTACTCATAGTTCCTGATACCCACGGTACAGGGAATCTGTTTTATCTTGTTTATATTATTATTTATGTGTATAATGTAGTGTTATAAGAATCGTTTTTTTATTTGACTTGTAAGGTAGCATGTTAACCTTATTTAAGAATAACGAGGTCGCCAGATAGAAAATGCTTTTAGCATTAAGCCCACCTTTTGCACACTCTGCAATAAAGAATTCAATAAATAAATTAATCCTAGTTTGGGGTCAGGACCATGTGTGTGTCTGTTAGATGTTTATTTATTGATTTTTCAGTTTAATAGCGATAAAAAAAAACAATCTCGAGAGAATCACTAATTTGTTAAAAAAATCATTCAATGAATTCAACTACACGTACGCATATCATACCTTAACCGTAAGCAACTCGATTCGTTGAAATAACAATTGGGATTTCTCGTGACCTAAAAACACCGCTACACAGTCAAACTATTCAGAGAAAGGAACAAGGTAAATCGTACAAAAAAAAACAGTCTATTTATTTCGATAAGAGATCGGCGACGGAAGCCTCTACAGTGTGTGCGCGTCAAGTAGATTTATGTCGCCATTGTGCACTCTTATGGCTATTTATACGCGTATGTGTCGATTTAAAAGGGCAGATAGGAATATTGTACAATTTTCGCATATAAACCCTAAGACTTATAACATTTGCTAAAGGCTTAAAGGCTTTTTGGTGTTGTACAGGAATGCGATATCGATTACTGCCGCCACGCCCGCTGTCATGTCTGTGTACGAATTTAGGGACCCATATTGCATGAACCTTGTTTATTGCTTATAAGGAGATATCGTTCATCGCCTATTGTCGGTGCACTGGTGTACGCTCACACGCTTAGCCTTTTTGGACGTAACAGTTTCGGTGTTATCGGTTCAGTAAACGGAATGTTTTTCAAAGTGCTATATTGTATTTATTGACAGCTTTTACATGTCGGCTCTGCTTTAGATAGGGTTGAACACTTCCTCGTCTGTTGAACTTAATCTAAAGCTCCTTTCGAATTGACATGAATTCTGCGCATGATGACGGTGTAAAATTATATCATGCTCGCTCGTTGTTGTTGAATGATATGTCGCTCGTTGTAAGATAAGACTTTTGAGCGTCAGTATAAACTTTAAATGACTTCTAGCAATATGTTTACAACAGCAAATTATTTATCCACTAAAAGTAAACTGTAGGTATTGTAACGCAATATCAAGTGCCTTCTTAGTATGAACAGGAAGTGATCGGCAGTACTAACAACAGCATTTTCCCGAAGCCTAAACAAAATGCGGAGATATATTACTCAATTATACTACTAGGTGGCAGACAATACAGCCCACATGTTGGTAAAAGAATTACCCACGTAAGTTTTTCACGTGAAAAATCCATTGTGTACCTACACTACCAGATTTCAACCCAGAAACTTTCGAATCGAAAGTCGAGGACTTTAGCCACTACGCCACTGCACCTCACTAGTGGTGTCTCTCGTCCCTGATCTACTCTTAATCTTCCGTACTCAAACACAGCCCTATAGGCCTACATAGGTACTGCATACGATATATCTAAATACGCTTATCCGCTTGCCGATATCGTGTCTCGCTTTGCATATCGCTTGGAATATCTTAGAGGTTAATCAAATATCTAATGAATCAATTTGCGATCTCGAAGTTCCTGGTGCATGGTGGGGCTTTCTTTGGTTTGGTGCGATTGTGCTTTCTAACAGTGGGTTGAGCGTATACGGCTGCCTTATTGTATCTTATCTCAGTATCTATGGAAATATTGTTTTCCAATCTGGCCTATATTTCGGCGTGTCACTGGTTTTTTCTTGATTATTTTTCATTCAGTTAGTAACTATGTTCAGCATTTTGGGAACGCTTCCGTCTGATAGTGATCTTTTTAAGTTATATTTTTTTTATAAATTATCTCATATTGTACAGAATATGGTTAGATAAATAAACTTCAATTTATTTTATAACAAACTAGCTTCTGTGCACTGCTTTGCTTGCGTGGTCCTCGAATAAAAAATAGCTTATGTGTTATTCTAGGTCACGAACCATTTAAATCGATACCAACTGCTAACATCCAAACATTCGCAACAATAATATTAGTAGGATTCAGAGACAGGTAGTACAATTTACTGGATTGTATACCAACTAACTAAGATAAGCTGAGCCGTCACTATCGACTTTTATTTATAGGCATCGCGTCAGACTACTATCTAAACTAAACACCCACTCTGTGATCCTATCTACCCAACTGCTTTTAGCTATAAAATGCAAAAGTACTTGTATGTTTGTAAAGTTGCCTTTGAATCGACCATGCAGTGCCATCTTTAACATTTTAGTTCATATTTTCCTATCCTAAGGTCGTCTGTAAAAATCGATTTCAGTAATTAGGACGTCCATTGTATTTTAATTTATTTGGAACATTATTTATTATCAATAATTTTATTTTTTTATGTAAGTGAATACCTAGTTAGTTAAATAGCTATGCAGTTCATGAAATACGTATTTATATTTATGGGTACCGTCTTGTTTCAAAATTATTTATGTAGTGTTACTATTAGCGGCGGCTTAATTGGTATAAGAATCTAGCTATTAATATTTATCCCAATCCTAATACTATTATAAATGCGAAAGTTTGTGAGGATGGATGTTTGTTACCCTTTCACGCAAAAACTACTGAACGGATTTTAATGAAACTTTATAGTAATATAGCTTATACATCAGAATAACATATGGACTACTTTTTATCCGGGTACCTCGCGGGCGAAGCCGTGGGCAAAAGCTAGTATTGTATATATTTGTGCCTTAATACAAATAAAATAAAATAATAAAGTGTAAAGTCATTAAAATGGATTCACGGGCAAATAAAAAAACCTCTTGAGTAATTTCTTTGAAAATGACAGACCTGTAGAAAGGAACGGATCTAATAGAAATTGCAATTTATGGGCTTAAACGGACGTGTGGTTCTTGTCAGAAATGTGACAAACCTCATTTAAAAGCGTTCATCGCATACAACTAGACTGAAGAGCGTATTAAATGACATAAATCTCTCGCGAAGCTATTACAGTCCGTTCGCCTCACAAGTTTGTCCAGTTCCCTTTGTACGCGAGTGGAAGTCGCGGGTAAAAGCTAGGCCCTCTATAAATTACTGTTCGTTATGCTAAGTCGACGTGGAAGACAGGTGGTCCGTCCACTCGTTCCTGCCATTGACGAAGCAAGCCGTCCTACGTTATTCCAGGACGGACTCGACAGATGCATTTGAATATGGTGTTTAGCTTTATTTTGTTGAGGACGGTTACAGTTATTTTGTGAGGCTTTCTTTAATTAATTGCTATGATGGCGTACATTTCGGCTTAGAAGATAGAGGCGTGATTTTACAAGTTTATGCATCTGCTGAACTTGAGTAGTTTTCTGTAAACTTCATAAGTCATAACTTCTAAGTCGTATAACTGGGAAAGATCCTACAGCTGGGAAAATCCCTATAGAGAAAAAAAATCTTGAAAAAATGGTTTCAGGTATAATGACAAGAGAAAAACCTGCAGCGAGTACTAGACTCGGTTTTTAGGAGTTCGGTCAGTCCAGTTCCTAAGGTAAGCTCGGCCTTCTATGGCTCAGAATTTAAACAAATATTGGTTTTTCGGCGAAGACCAGCCTTACCGATGGCAAATGCTTTCAACAGTAGACGCTTCACTCATAGAACTAAATTCACACACACCACTGCGATTGTAACCTACCTATTAATTCCTCAAAAGTCCGAGCCAAACGGTTTTTCGTGACCAGAGGAATTTCATACTATTGTTATTAATTCTTAGGTTTGCTAATCAACATTGTCTCATTACCTCAGAGACTTGCTGTTACTCGTAGTTCTAGATGAAAATGGACTCGCATTTCCATTCCTAAGACATTTGCGGTTAAATTACTTCGATATGTTAGTTGCTACTTTTATAGCTTTCATATGATTATTCGAGAAGAAGCCCTCAAGTGCGCTGCCCGCTGCAGTAACTTTAGTTACTTTGTGGTATCGGCTCTGTGGTCTAGCCGAGTGCGTAATATTTCTCACGGGACACACGAGATTGTATATACTAGGTTTTGCGCATTGAGAGATAAACGATGGCCATTCAATTGCTATGAATTATTAAGTTATGTTGAAATCCTCTTGCTAAGGGAAAGGTCGGCTATGTGTCCCTTCCGTTGAAACTGGCGGTCTGGCGTACGTTTTCGAATTCCATGGATTATCGTATTTTGAAATTGCAAAGCTTTGAATCTATTATGCCCGTTATTATCAAAGTCGCCTTCAGCCACCGCTTTCTGCGACGGCAATGTCATTGGTCTATGGGGGCCTAACCTACATGTCTTCTGGTTCTCGTCGCAACTAGAGAACCTTTATTCCCTAGCGGTTTTCGGTGCTGCGAGTGGCTTGATCTATCAAGATAATGGATTATTTCCCTGGCATATCTGATATTTCTAATAACTTATTTATCTATTCAATAACGTTGATACAATTAATGAACTCCAATCATAAGATTTATCGCAATCAGTTATCTATTTACAAATAGCTTTTAGCTGGGTCCGGGTTTAGAACATACATATAAATATATGTATAGTGTGTAATACCTATTCGTATTGTTAACTAAATAGCTATTATATACTCGGTTAACATCTTCCTTCACAATAGAGTAGACAAAACTAGCATATAAGATTTTATAGCAGATTATTCTCGTTCGTTAAAAAAAGATGATAAACTAGCCTCTGCCCTCGGCTTCGCCCGCGTGGTACACGAATAAAAAGTAGCCTATGTGTTATTCTGATGTATAAGCTATATCACTGTGAAGTTTTATCAAAATCCGTTCAGTAGTTTTTGCGTGAAAGAGTAACAACATCCATCCTCACAAAATTTCGCGTTTATTATAGTAGTAGGATAAATACACTGCAGATTTTCAAATAGCATCATCTAGCCCCAAAGTAAGCAAAGCTTGTGTTATGGGAACTACGTGACTGATATTCTATTTTTGTTGTAAATACATACATATCGTACGTAGAATAAATAAATAAATAAATAATAATGGACAATCCACACAGCATCATCTAGCCCCAAGCTAAGCAGAGCTTGTGTTATGGGTACTAGATGACTGATATACTTAATACAATACATTACATAGATAGATATTTTTTTATTATACATAGAAAATACCCAGAACACCCGAAACAAATATTTGCAGATCGTACAAATATTTGTCCCAGGGCGGGAATCGAACCCACAACCTCCTGTGTCGCAGGCGGACCTTCGCCCACCGCGCCACATCGGTCGTCAAATAATATCAATGTAGATCATTTAGACGTAGCTTAAAACATTTCAAGCTGATAAAGTGGGTGCCTTATTCAATATGCATTCTGTCGATTCGCTTAGCTATGATTAATGGGGTCCAACTTGCTTTCGGATACGGTTCTTGCTTCTAAACTGGACCCGATTTAGCATTGTATGGTTATGGCCCATTTGCGCGTAACGCAGGTTGCAACAGTTGCACTGCGGGACAAATGCGTATGTTCGGCAGTTTTTTGTTCCGGGTCCGAGTGTTGTAGTACTATACAGGGCATCGTAGATTATTAGCAACAAACATTAAGCTTTCATATTTATAATATTACTTGCCTCTGCCCACGGCTTCGCCCGCGTGGTACCCAGATAAAAAGTAGCCCATGTGTTATTCAGATGTATAAGCTATATTACTACATACTTTCATAAAAATCCGTTCAGTAGTTATTGCGTGAAAGAGTAACAAACATCCATCCTCACAAACTTTCGCGTTTATAGTAGTAGTAGATTATTTTAAAGGATTAAGTCTTTAGGATTTTATAATAAATACGCCTGGTAAAACATAGCCTCTAGAATACGAGAAAAAATTAAGGTAGTTGGGAGTGCAAGCGCGCCGGTAAATAGCCGGTAACCTGTTTTACACCTAAATGTCTCCGTATTGTAGGCTTATTATCTAGTCTCCCGCTATTGTATTGAACGCGGCCGATTAGCATTTATAATTTGCTGGATACGATCCCTATGTGCTGGAATAGGGATGATAATAAATAATGGTTTCGTAATGGACTGGTTGATAATGCACTGAATTATTTATTGTCGTGAGATGCGATTGTTTCTTTTGTCCTGTAAGAGAATTTATGGTCAAGGAAACGTTTTTGTTTTGTAGCTCTGAGTGGTTATTAAAACGATCACTGACTAGAAATAGACGAGTTGGCGACCATCGACAGCCTACCTATAAAGTATATGTATATGAGGTGAAAGATAATACTAACGACGTAAAACCTGCCTGGATGCTGCTTGGGAGGATTTTAACCTTTAGGTCCGTATTCCAAAATGATTTTTAATATTTTTTGACACATTTCCGTTAAAAACTGTCTTAAAATCATGCTTGAGTGGCAAGCCAGAATGATTCTTATGAATCTAGACTCAAGAGTCGCACATGAGGTGAACGAATGTCAGCTGCCTAGGTATTGCTTGGTAGGATTTAAACCTCTGGACCGTATTCCAAAACCGATTCTCCATTTCTATCGAAAAATCTGTGTCGTGGGTATCAGGAACTACGAATACCTTGGTACCGCAACACCCAGAACTGGAACAAATGCAAATGCCCAGAAAGATTCTCAAACTGAATCGCGACTCTAGAATCTAGATTCAATTCGAAAACCGTTCTAGGATACAGGCCTAAAATACGGAATCGTTATTTTCCCGTCATCCTTCCAAATGTGGGTGCTATACGTAGCCGATCAACAAGTCAATCTATACCAAGAGCGCTTCAAACATGACTGATAGCTGCCGTTTTTGCGTCTATTCTGTTTCTGCAAGAGGGTTGCGTAGGTAGTTATGAAATCTGTCTACCAACTAGGTAGCTAAGTATTAAGTAGCAACCAGAGGGTTGCGTAGATAGTAATAAAAACTACTATCTGCTACTTTGCTTTCATAGATTACTTACGTTATGTAAATTTGGAAATTTTAAACTTTAAAGGTTTACGATTATGATTACTGTTATATCATCAAGGTACCTTCGTAGTTCTTAAAACTTTCTACTAGGTACTAGGTAGCAACTAGCGGATTGCGTAGGTAGTTATGAAAACTTTAATCTACTTTTCTATCTTCTAGGTAGCCTGTAAAAAAAATTGCAGGCACTCTTGTTCTTCATGTGAAAACAATCTATTCACTTACCTATAGTTAATTATCTCGATTATAAGACATTATCAGATATTAAACACTCGCAATAAGTTATTAACAGTCTGTTAATGAGTCTTTAGCAAAGCTAAGGGCCCTTTCTCCTTGGTTATAATTAGCTTCTACTGAGGATCGATTAAATAAGGTGCTTGTGCTATCAGTGCTACATATTCGTATTTGATGTGGGGACTGGTTTTCAAAAAATATGTAACAATATTAAAAAAAAAAAATTGAAAGAGCCGTGTTGGCCTAGTGGACCTGGAAGTATAGACAAATAACTCACGTTTACTTTCCTTTCACGCTAACGCAAATTTGTCAAGGTTAAACTTGGCAGCTGTTACGTGACATTTCCACAGCTAATGTCATTTCCATACAATTCAATCTTTCCGCTGGCGTTAACGCCAACAGAAAGTGGTATTTGTCTAGACACCTTGTTGTAGGATCAAACCCAGTTTTTCAGATATCAATAAGCAATAGTAACAGCTCTCTGTAATAATGTCTGTCTGCATAAAAATAATACACGGTGACCTGCAGATAGTCAATTTATGACAAAGGGCTTATGAAGTGGTTTGCCTCTTAAGTAGTGATTTCTCAAATAAGGAAGGCGTTCTAAGAGGATTACGATGACTACGATTCAATTTTGTTTTACTAATATTCATAAGAGATAAGAGCTGGCTCTTAACTGGATCAACGCATTAGCATTGCCATTAAGCGAGGCAATGTGCCAGTATTTTGGGAACGCTTCCGTTTGGTAGTGATCTGGATCAGTTTAACTATCTATAGATCGTTTGGAACGGTCTTTAGATAGCTAGCTGTTTCATCTGTATTTTTTGTATATACAACTTGTACATAGTTGTATGAATAAATGTTATTACTACATAGAGGTATATTCATAAGAATTCCATAGAATAGCGTTGTCCAGACAGCACTGTCTTTGAAGAACAATTTGCGAATCACGTCGTTGTCCATATAAGGGTAGAAAAGCGTAAATTCACCGTTCACTCATTCTGACTCAATTAGTTCTAGTGACATCCAATTTCTAAATGATGAACTTTCTAATTTTGAAATTGGTAATAACTAGACAAACTTTCATCACACACATTTTCTACAGTCCTACAGCCGTAACAGTTTACTTTTTTTATATATCAAGACAAAACGCTTCGCTTTTAAACTGAAACAGAGCAAATTACTTTTAATCGTGGAAGTACAATAGCGATATCTTCTAGACAAGTAGATTAAAAACGCCGGCAAAAACACAAACACGCGAAAACGGTACTCGTTACGTATACGGTACGCTACAGCTGGTTTTCGCACGCACTCCGACCCAGAACCCCAAATACGGTAACCGCACAATCACAAAAACAAAACATGAAAAACTCGGTTTCACAACAGTAATTGAAGCGAATTATCCGGCAAAATTTGACCGTTTTGCCCGAAATGCGATTATAGAACTGGGACACACTGTCGTTGATCCTATTTATCGAGTACCAGGACGAATTATATATGCGGTGAAATAGGACAAAATAAAATCAAAAGATAGTATCCTACCTGGACACTTCTGGGCAGGTTTTGTTTAATACTTCGTTTAATAGTTTGAAATACATCAACCTCAAAAAATATTAAATTATTTTTTTCTTAGCTGTGAATAAAAGAGCAGTGTGCGCCTGGATACCCTGTGTATTATTACTATCTTTTATGCCCATCTTTACCTTATTTTGTTCCGTCAGAAAAATTGTGCCAATCAGCGCCCAGGCAGCATTCGTTCTTTTTATGTTATTTTGTGTCCTTTTTCACCACGTATGACTAGTTCTGGTACTCGATAGGTTAGCTTGATTACTGTGGCTACCCGTTCTATTACTGTTCGCGTGACTTTCGCAACAGTTGACATTATCATTTCGTTCGTGTCTAGCCAAAAGTTAAGAGCCTGACCTCGCGATAGGCAGGTTCGAAATTGCGCCGATAGTTTTTGTGTAAAACGAAATCGAGTTGCAAATGACCGAGATTGGAATAGTTCACTCGCTTTCATCCTATACAAATATAACAAAAACCTTGATGATAGAACTCTCTTTCATTTGCATCGATCATGCTCATAAAATAAAATGATTCTTTTTGTCGGTTAGTTTCAATCATTAAAGAAAACGAATCAGCGAGAAGAAAGTAATAATGATATCAAATGATAATTAAGTCATCTCGTAATGATTAAACTAACTTTCAATCAACTTGTTGAACTCGTGCTCGTGACCTAGCTGGTCTTTAACAGATCAGCTAGGTTAAGCAACGTTCTGCGAGGTCACCATTTGGATGGATGGGCGACCAGTAGTGTCATTTAGAACTTAATACCTTGGAATAGAGTTTTCTAAATTAAAAAGTAATTAGAAAGCAAATTAGAAGCTCCTGACCACACTGTCGTAATATAGTTACTGAATCATTTACCAGTTAAAATGCGACGAATTCGGACGTCACGATACAGTGTCGGTCGTCGGTTTCATATTCATTAGGCGTTGATGACTGAGGAGGAGATGGGATATGAATTGTATATGTAGATTCTGATGGTGGGGTGGAGGAGCAAAACGATGCGGAACTTGAACTATGTATTGTACAGATTGTATTTGTTGCGGGGGTGGTTAGGAGAAGAGGGGCGAATCCAAAGATTGGATATGACACTGTTGGATTTGAAGAATGCGGGGATTGTGTTTGGTGCTGACTTCCGATTCGGAGATCATGGGTTCGAACCCGATCTTACATAAAATTATTTAACACTCAAAAAATTTATGCGTGCACTAACACTTGCTCAAAACGATTAAGGAAAATATTTTGAGAAAACCGGCTAGCCCTTGAACCAAAGATCGATTCACTCAGTTTGTATCTAAGGATGTCTGTCATAAGGAATATAGTCATGATGTGTTTTTTTTGTTTAGTGCATTGGTTTAGTGGAGTTGTTGAACTCCACTTCAACATGCGCCGGCATTTCCTAGTTCTAGGACACGGACACTCTCAATTGGGACTTCAATCTCTTGATCGTTTGCCCTCTATTAAGCATTTTTCACGCGACGCGATCGAAGCTTCGTAGAATCCGTAATCTTTTCGGAAGGCACTTTTTGTCTACACCGACATCATCACATTTATATTCGCAGTTCTTACCGAATTAGCGTCATTTATTTTCCTTTTCACCTTACCCACTATCATTACTCCCATCGATAGATAAAGTAAGGTATTCTAACTTATTCATTCCCATCTTAGCTACTGATAAACCTATATACCCCCGATAAAACCTCATAAAAGTGAATGTTAATGCTTACGAAAGCAGAATCTTAATCGTCGCCACCTAAAATGGTCGCGTACCACTTACGATTTCATTAAAAAGATTCTAATCTTAAACTATTATCGTCTGTTTAGTAGTACTAAAATGGCTATCGCAGGCGGTGTGTTTGTTTTCAGTGTCGAAAGTAGTCAAAGCATTTAGACAAGTGTTCATTCTAGTTCGCTTTCTAGCGAAAACACCGACGAACATACTATTAAGGAATAGTCAGGAAGAAAAGAGATGGTGGCTCTATCTTCTAACCGACTTATTCACTCCCAACTTTATGGGTTCAATAACTTATAAAGAGACGATAAAGTTAGGGTTTGTTTATAAATAAGGGAAAAATATATAAATAGTTTCGTGACACACTGACTGACAATCAAGGCAAAAAACCATAAGTCTTGAAGACCTGAAAAATGATTTGAACATGATATATTCATGATATAGTTTGATGGTAGAGGGTATTACTCGTATCTCAATTATATTTATGTCCTGACCTGCTAGACATGACTCCATCAATCAACCAAGTAGCAATTGTACGTTACGCTTACACTTTTAAAAATACTTTTTCTACGTAAGATGGTGCGACAAAACTGTATAAAATTTGGGTCGATGGAATATTTTTTTTCTTTCCTAAGTTATTCTGCGCCTAAGGCTAAAGCTATTGAAAGTTGTTATACAGACAAGATATCTGTGTTCTCAGAGTTGGTAATGAGATGAGTCATAGATGAGACGAGCTCTGCTGGTAGCACTGTGTAGCCCTAAAATAATGCCTTCGTTTCTACGGGAAAAACCATGCATGTCTGAGACTCTGAGTCCATGGGGAACCGGAGCCCGCGTATTAAATTTTTTTCAGGGCAACTGGTCGATGTGACGCGTGATAAAGAGCTAGCTCTTATCTGGATCAACGCATTAGAACTTCGATTCAGCGTGGCAATGCGGCCAATATTTTGGGAACGCTTCCATCTGGTAGTGAAAATGGATCATTTGAGCTATCTATGGATCGTTTTGTACATTCGGTACCTACTTGTACATAATTGTTTTAATAAAAGTTGTCTGATCCATTAAAATATGTTTTAAAAGTTAAAGAAATGTAAGTCGAAATAAGTAAATTTTCCGGAAATTTTCTTGTATTTTAATATTTTTGTCAAAAATTGTGTGACTCATTTTTGACGAGTTCATTTGATTGTTGTGTTCGTCTGTACGATGAATTGAAACAAATAATGAGCTGTCATTTAAGAAAAATGAATTGAGTTATCTTGACGAAAGATTGATGGGCGGTCTTCAAGCGAAAGTTATAGCCTGATAGGGTAATGTGACTTGCGAACTGACGTGTGTAGAAAAATTCTGACCTTTGATGAGCGCTCGTTCGATGATAGATATTCTGACATGGATATGTATCGATTCTCTGTGGTCACAAGTGAAGGAAAAATACGGTCAATTAGCGCTTACCAGGAAAGTAATGGGATAAATCGATCTTTATTGGTTTTCAAGCGCTCCCCAGCCGTAAAATAATGATTGATAATTAACCTTCAGGAATCAAGAATAACTGAAAACACTTGCTTATTTCGGAATACATACGCCTCTTCGAAATATAAATCGGCTGATGTCGTTTTACCTAAGCTTCGTTACGTAATAAGTAATGCGAGCATTACTTTCAGCCGTAAAATAATGATCGACAATGAACCTTCAGGAATCAAGTCTAACTGAAAACACTTGCTTATTTCGGAATACATACGCCTCTTCGAAATATAAATCGGCTGATGTCGTTTTACCTAAGCTTCATTACGTAATAAGTAATGCGAGCATTACCGTATTCCAGTTTGAAGGGTATGGGTGACGGTGAAATTACAGGCACATGAGACTTATCACCATATCACCTTGTCTCAGGGTCGGAAACGCGCAAGTGTTACCTCTGCTGTTGCAAGCGTCTATGGGTTACGGTAACCGCTTACCAACAGGTGGGACGAATGCTTGTTTGCAACTTAGTTATATATTGAAAAAGTTTTGCTTAATTAAGGCTTCCGTCTTGTAATGATTTGGATCAGTTGGGCTATCTATATATAGTTTGCAACGGTTTTTAAATAGCTAGCTGTTTCATCGTATTTTTTTGTATATATTCACTTGTATATGGTTGTATGTACTATTTTCATCTGGATGTTATGAATATAGTTGTATTTTTCGTTCTGTTAATAAATTATTATATTTATAGGTATTCATTTTAGAAAGAGCGAAACAAAGTAAGATTGTATGTTTCCTTTGGGCGTAATTTAATTTATGATGGTCATCCACACTTCAACTTGAAAGTTTGATCTTCTAGATATTAAGGCCTCTTCTATGGCGAACAGTCTTTTGCCGTCTGTTCGCAAATTAAAAATACATGTTATTCCCCATGTTTGCAGTGTTATCTAAGGTTATAAATCAAGGCTACTAACATATCCAATCATCTTATCTCTCATTTCCTGCAGATTTTATTAGTTCGTGTATCGACTCGGTTTATCGGTAGTAATAAGCAGCCTGCTCACAGCCAGTCATAGCAATCAATGGGATCTCTACACTGCGAGACGTGTTTCAGGAATTGTTTCTATTGAAATACGTACCTTCTCGTAAATCCTCGCGACACTGCTGCACGGAAACAAGCTCTTAAAAAGATCAATCATAACAAATTAGGTACCACCGGTACAAATGTATTTTTTTCCTAAAAATATGTTTTTTTGCAACCATATAAATCTATGTTCAACGATGGTTCTGACTGAAATAGGTTGTAATTATTATTATTAAATTAATAATACTTAATTAATTTAAATAATAATAATAATAATAATCATAAGTAGTTTATAATTATTATTACACGTTTAATTTTTGAAATTATCTTGGTTTGGTATCATTTTAATATCAATTCTACGTCTTGTAATGTTCTCACAGTTTTATCGCTCTGAACTCAAGTCAATTCTAGTATCATTCCATTTCACCATCCGTTAAAATTACAAGCAATAAACAAAGTGTCCTTAATGGATTATTTATTTTGCTATCGTAAAATGGCAGAAAATACAACTCGAAGCTATGAAGCCAAGCAATTAGAATACCTATATTAAGTATAAGTGTGAAGATTTAACGGTGCAATGGCTATTAGAGAGCCGGCATTAATAAGCCGGTGTGTTTTGGCCTTTAACTTAGGGCTATTTATTGTGCTAAACTCTAAACACATCAACATTTTCTAACCCAATAAAAACTAGGAGTTTGTGACTCGAGTTTTTGATCACAAATTAATGAATCAATTCAATCATTTAAAATTTTAATGTATCCCAAACATTCAATAACTGCTACAGACCGCAGACCGTGGGCGAAGGCCCTCCTGAGACACAGACGGTTGCAGGTTCGATTCCCCCGATTAATATTTGTCTCGGGTTTTGGTGATTTCTATGTATAATATGTATGTATTTACAAACAAAAAAATATATATAAGTAGTATATCAGTCATATAGTTCCCATTATACCAACTCTGTTTAGTTTGAGGCTAGATGATGCCGTGTGAAAATGTCCAGCATTATTTATTTATTTTAGTTAATGTTCATTACGAACCGTACCGTAACTTGTTAAAGGTCATAATTAATATCAGTACAATAATCAAAGTTTTACGACTCAATTCAGTCACAAAAACGATTGACCTGAAGCACAAATCAATTTCCTCTTGATCAGCAAAAGGCGTGTGCTCATCGCTTAGAAATAATGAACGTACGTCGATGTCATGATAAATGCATACGGAAGTCTCATCCAAGATCACAGACAGTTAAACCCTAGCTCATTAATAATAAATAACCAGCTGAAAGCTGGCACCCGTTTTCCATCACCCAACAAATGGTACCATAAATCTGAAGCAAACATTAGCTGGCTTAGTCGTAACTAATATCAATCGGTATTCGAGGAAGTTATACAGTAATGCACATTCCTTACCGCTTTACATGAATCATAAATGCTAGGATTTCCCGTGTCATCATCGTATATTAAACAACCACCTGTTTCTCAAAGGAGTATGAAGAGACGACGGATTTTTATTTGTTATTCTGACATGATACACCTTTCTTCATCATCATCAGCCTGTAGAAATCCACTGCTGGACAAAGGCTTCCTCTAACGAGTGCCAAACAGATTTATTTTCCATCCATCGACATCCCGAAGCCTATACGATTTTTTTTCTATTAATCGACTTACCGCTACCTTTAAGATGTCATCGGTTTACCGGATAGAAGGCCGTAGCACTTACTTTTTTTTTTTGCTTTATATCCGTGCAAATTACCAACTTGTTTTTTTTTATTCTTACTGGACCTAAAACAGGATATGTAAGAGCCGATCACAACAAATGAATCTATTGAAGTTTCAGTAGTCGTGTTCATATTATTTCGATAATAAGTACCTATCCTAAAGTAAAAACTGAAAAAGTTTTATGAATTTAAATTTAGGTAAAACCTTTTTTTTAGAACATTTAACAGTCACATGCATAGTCCTGACCCCAAACTAGGGACCCTGTATCATGGGTATCAGAAACTACGAGAATAATGATTCCACAACACACATACCCGGAAGAAATATCTGCAGAATATGCAAACATTTGTCCCGGAGCGGGAATCGAATCGGCCGCGCCATCAAGCAGGTCGTCTACATTATAAATCCCAACTGCAAACGAAAGGGGGCTTAAAACAATAAAGGCTATTATATACAAAAAACAGCAAAAAAATGATTCACTCGTATACTTACCACGACAATAAAAACCAGTTGCACACAGAATACTATATCCAGATACTGTAGTACTATAATTCCGTGCCCTAGGTACAGGTAGTAAGGTACTTTGAAGCGTGCATCACAAAGGTTCCATATCGTGAGTTTGCTGGTCCGATAACGGAGTCATTGGGACCTTGACTGTTCGATTTGAACTCTTCAAGACCTGTATTGGTTTGAGAAAGCGTAAGGCCTGTTGCTCTAGAGTTAGTATTTTAATTATTTTTATCCTTGAAACAATTGATCGAGGCTGTAAAAATGTATGCTCAGACAATCGTTTCAGATCGGTGAAAGTACATGCCAAAAAGAAACTTAATACGATCTTCCGCGAGGGATTAAACGCCGTAAAGAAACAGAGCGAAGTTTGGCAATCGCGAAAGTGTCTTCTGCAATTTCAAATGTTCGCGGAGTGAAAGATTGGCTTTGAAAAGCAGCGTCTTATGTTTAAAATATCAATAAGGGACTCGGCAGATCGATCGAGACGTGGGAGATTCACATTTCAACCATAATCACGTTTTAGACACGACGAAGACGCGGTGCGTGAGCTCTAGTACGTTCGAAGGCATAAGTGCCTCAAACCGAGGAAAACCAGTTTCTTATTTTATACAGCAGACTTATAAAAAAGATGTTAAAGGATTATAATGACGAATCTTAGCTTTAGGGGAGGATATGATTATCATGATATCATCATCACAATAATCATCATTGAAGAAGTTCACTACTGGGCATAGGCCTCTCCTAAAGAGTGACATGACGAACGATCTTGGGCGACCTCCATCCACAGACTTCTTGCAACCTTTGTGATGTACTTAGTCCGTCGAGTAGGGGGCATTCCTACACTGCGTTATCCGATTCGTGGTCGCCATTCGAGAACCTGTTTTCGTCGGAGTTGTCGGTTCTACGATGTAATTTTTTTCTCGCAGCATCATTTAGCCCCAAACTAAGCAGTGCTTGTATTATGGGAAGTACATGACTAATATACTACTTATATACATTTTTTTGTAAATAAATACTTATTCTACATAGAAAACACCTAGGCGTTTTCTATGCCTAGACATAGACCCGAGACAAATATTTGCAGATCATAAAATCAAACCCGCAACCTTCTGTGTCTTAGGCGGGCCTTTTCCCAATGTGCCACAGAGGTCGTCGATATATTATCACGATATGATTATCTAAAATGTTGTCACAGGTAATGTTAGAAAAAACAAAGTGTACGTACTCAACCCGTTTTGCCTTTCAAATAAACATAGTATCTGTGGAAATGTATTTATCTGTTAAAACGTTTTTATTACCCTTTGTCATTGATTGTACCGGTCTTTTGAGTATAATTCACGTTAATCTGGAAGAATAAATTCAAATCAGGGTCGACCAACTGGGTGTTTGTTTGATTTGTGGGTTTAGTTCATTAGCTATTAACGTGGAGAAGTCTGCAATTTGCACAAGTTCCTGTATAATGAAATGGAGCACCGGTTTTGTGAGACGTTGATTCGTTGTATATAATATAACATATTCATAGATAGATAGATAGAAAATGCTTTATTGCAAAAGTATATAGACAAACTTGAAGCTGATTCCCGTCGCGAGACTAATGTTTGTATGATCTGCAAATATTTGTCTCAGGCCTGGGTGTATTCTATGTATAATATATATGTATTTACAAAAAAAAGTATATAAATAGTATATTAGTCATGTAGTGCCCATAACACAAGGTCTGCTTACTTTGGGGCTAGATGATGGTGTGTGTATACTCGTATGTCCATTATAATTATTATAAATTAGCATTTTCTTTCAGCTTACCTTTGTGTAGTGAAAATGTGTATTAATTTTTATAATGCATACTATGGTATACCACGTGGTAGACCGCTTATACCCCCTTGTAATCTTTCGTACAGTCCGTTTCATCCAATCTTTTTCTGGTGAAAATCGCGAACTGATTGTTTTAAGTACTTATCTGAGCTTAAATATTATTTGGTGTGCAATAAAGTATTTTCTATATATCTATCGTACCATTCTGAGACTAGACTTTGTTGTTTTTCCATCGTTGTGTTCATCTTGTCTTCACCCACTGCAGAAATGCTTCTTCAAATAAATCAGTTCTTCAAATACTCTGCGGCAATTTCCTTTCTTGTTTTCATGAAATGCTGTTCCCACTAGTCACTAGAGGGCGTAATAGATAATGGAAATCGCGCAAAAAATTACTTTTGGGCACGTTTATGAATGCCTAGAGCCGTTTTTTGAGTTCGAATATGAGGCAAGTTATTATAGAGACTTGTCTTGAGTATGAAGACACTATCGGCGTCTCGTCATTCGATTCTTTTTTTTAATTTAACCAATTCCATAATTTGCAATTAAAAACAGCATTGACAAGTGAATGGGACATGACACGTGTTTCGAGTAAAAAGTGAGCGGTTTGCGTCAATCGGGTTTACTCGGTACTCTTGCGCATGCGTTATGCAGCTTTTTAATGTCGTCAGTTAATTTGCGCAACTCGAATTACTTGATATGTAGAACCTAGTTTATTATAAAATGGTGATTGAAAGTTACGTCGTCGACACCAGATTTTCATTTTGAATTACTTTTTTGCAGCTCTCTGTATTGAACATTGGAAATGATAGTTAGAAATAACAAAATAACCGTGTTGCCATTTTTGCCTTGCTCAAGGCGATGCGATGAAGTCTCCATAAGTATGTCTCCATAAGTAGTATAGAAGTTAGTACAAAACTGCTGATTTAAACAAAGTATATTAAACTCTAGGAAAACAAGAGAAACAAGAAAACGGATTCATTGAAAAAATGCAACTGAATATTAATATGGCCAAAATATTTCAGTTTAAGACCAATAAAATAAATGCCAAGATACAAGACCTATAAAATATACGAAAAGGTCAAGCGGCTTACAAAATATGATTATGTGCCTTTTTGTTTAAGAGCAATTAATAATATTATGTGTTAAGGTAATAAAATGTTTGGTATAATACTCGTACATTAATTAAACACTGGGCTGATATTTTGCTTGATATAGTGATAGGTCGATTTATTTTTATTATTTTTGGACCACGCTTATTTCTGGACCACGCGTCAATGGCTTTTTTAATCAGGCATGCTAGAACCTATAATTCATAGGCGATTGGTCACTCTTCTAATCTAATAAATGGCGGGCGATGGGCTTGCAAGGCTAACTACAGATCAAAACGTGGGCATTTGAAAAATGATTCTCACGTTTGGATGCGCCTCTGACTATCCCCTAATACTATCAGATCCAAAGTTTACAATCACTTTTTAGCTCTCATGCTCGAATCCTACAAAGTTTAAGTAATCAGTCTCTCAGCTACATATTGTGAGAATAATATATTTATAGAATATTTAGTAGTCTATTAATTATTATCTGTAATTTGTAAGGTTAGGTTATGTAGGTAGGTAGGTATATCTAATTGTGTTTATTTAGGGAAGAGTGTTTGTGTTTTATTAATAGATTAGCTCTAGCATATAATTTATAACTTTTCTTATATTCATGCACTACCTCAAGACTCTTTTCCATATAACACAAAGTTTAGCTGGAAGTGAATGCTAAGTTTGCCTATGTACAGTACTTTTAGTTGTGCAATAAAGAATTTTCTATCTATCTATCCCTACTCGGGATCTTTACGGATCTAAGTTCCGAGTATCGGGTCTTCATGTGGCATAGTCATAAGCGTGCTTTTTTTTTTTTTGACAGTGTAATGTTATTGTGAATACAGTTCGAGTTTCTAGATTGTGTAAGAATGTGAAGGGCTTAAAACGATATCAAGAAATCAAGAGATTCCAGTCGGAGCACGAGTTTTACTCTGCAAAACTATAAACATTTCTTTGAAGTTGTATTGGTAGATATCATTTTCACTTCTACAGGTTATTCATACAATTAGCTCTGCGCAGTATAGTGTGTACTCAACGAAACTTAACGAGCAGCCCGAGGGGTGTTTGAAGTGGTTTCATCTCTATTTAATAGAATTGTGTTCGTTTAACTACGACTGCAAGGTACCCGTAAACTTGTCATGACCACGATGTTAGAAAAATATGGTATGGATATAGGCGATGATTGGGATTTCAAACTGGGCGTAGGCTAATAAGCTACGAATCATTGTTTGAAGAATATTGTTCAAGACAGTGTCGGTCATTACGAGTATACGCAGTATCTTTCTGGCTCGATTATAGGTATCAATTAATGTTTTTTATTATTAAAAAAAATAAAAAAATATTGGAACATAATAAAAAGTAGGTACATAAATAGAAAGAAAACGAAGGTTACTGCAAATAGTTATAAAAACTGTGGCGCAGTCACCAACGCTCACCTCCTAATGTTAGGTACAGCATGAAAAAAATTTGGTTAAAGAAAACAAATATTATTATTTTTTTACATCAGTAGGTTTAGGGAAAGATATTTATAGTAAATGTTAATAATATAATGTAAAGTTTAGTTATGTTTAATGTTTGTGAGTGTAAGAGTAGGTATGTATGTGTGAGATTTGAGTGTGGGTGTTCTCCTGATAACACAAGTCTCGTAAGAGCCATGGTTACACAGGAGAACATCGTGTTAGTGTGTGTAGTGTGTGAGGTTGGTGGGATGTATGCGGTAATTATTTAATAACTCTCAATAGCTCTTCAGTCTCGTCATATGAGAGGGTTTGTATTGTGATTTAAGTCCTTTTTCGATTTGGTTAGCACTGCCTTTGACGATTGTCAAAAGGCAATTATGTTATTTGCATCTTTTGCAACTACCTTGGCCCACCTGATATAAGGATTATTTTGCAGTAATTCCAGTTTTTCAGAAAATGGTGGCGAGTGAATTCATTACTTCGTTTTCTGAAACTGTAATATATCCGAATATGAGTTTGCAGCATACATTATGCTCATGTAATGTACCTACCTATTGTTCTAGACACGAAGCAAGTATAATATAACCTAGTTTACGAGTAGCTTGATGTGCTAGCGCAGTTAAATGGCTCCGAAATCTATAGGTTCTACCAAACTGTATTGGATACCGAGTAGAAAGACAACGTTATACAAACGTTAGCGTCTGTCTATCTTGCGCATAATTATAAAGTTTAATAAAAAATATAAAGGACGTTGATTGTTTAAAATCAGAGATCTTAGATTCTGATTTCTGATTTGATAAGATTATTATGGGATAATCACCCGTATAATTTCTAGTATTACTTTTGGCCTTTGCTCAGTAAAATTGCTGAAATGTGAATACCGAGACCAAACATAATACACATACTGTGTGTATTTATAACAATAGTATTTATGTGTAGTTATTTAGTAGGTGCAATATCACACGAGAGAAGCCTTGCATTATTGTGTCAAGTGTTTCAATGGCTAGACTATTGTGGTACTTGGCTTACAGTGCAGTGGAAAGGTCAGCATGCCACTTGTAGGTTTGTTATGGGTTAGGAATAATACACCTTCTATTATGTAGTTTGTCAATTTTGTTTGCAAGCACGGCCATGAAAGGAAAGTTTCATAAGAGCTCTTCATCTTTATCGACTCACTAGCTTCTGCCCACGGTTTCCCCCGCGTGTTACACGGATAAAAAGTAGCCTATGTGTTATTCTGATGTATTAGCTATATTACTGTAAATTTTCATCAAAATTCGTTCAGTTATTTTTGCGTGAAAGAGTAACAAACATCCATCCTTACAAACTTTCGCGTTTATAATAGTAGTAGGATATACGTTGAAGTAGCAATAGGCAGGTAATATAGGCCGCATACTCGGTCTTAAAGATTCTCGAATGGCGGCCAAAAATGGGGTATCACAGTGTAGGAAGGCTCCTCGATATGAACGGATGACACCTTAAAGATTGCAGTCGGTGGATTGAGCCAAAAAGGGTTCATCTGTCACTTTATGGGCTTCCCCAAATAGTGCCATATGCTATATGGATATGCCTATGCCCAGCAGTGAACTTTTGAAAGTTGTTTGATGTCGACAATATGCCTCAGATAAATCAAACCAGAAAAAAAGTATTATTTCCTGGTTTGCTTTCGCAGAGGTATTCACTGAACTTCATAATCGTCGTCTTTTTCAAAACATAGCAACTTCTGTTCAACTCTTTACATAACCTTATTATGGCTGATTATATTCACTCACGAGCATTCTACATTCAGTGATGTAACAAAACCTGAACAAATATCCCACATACTATCCAATGTGGATCCAATATGTATTCAACCTGTTCGTATTTGCTTGGCCGAATTTGTAGTCACTCCTATCGCCCACGCGGTACAGCGAAAGCTGGTCAAAATTACAATGTTATTTTCGTTTGTGAATGGAGCCTTTGAAATCACTTGTTCTTTAGTTGCACCTGTTATTGATGATGAAAGAATAGAGTAGGCTTCAGTGAAGTGCCCACGATTTCGACCGCATATTTTTTTCCATGCAAACTCCAACCGCGTTACTTTCTTACTTTCTAGGGGTTACATTTCATAAAATACTTTCTCCCCTACACAATAAAATATCCTGTCGCCACGGGCCTGCCGGATTTTTATAATTATCAATACTAAAATAAACAATCAGGTAAATACACGCACACAGTTAATCAGTACCTACTTAGTCAGAAATATAAGAAAAAAATCTATTGGAGGGACCGCCAATAGTTTTTTTTTTTAATATTTCTTCCAGACAACCATATGTTGGAGTGAAATTAAATGAAAAGAGTGTAGCGAAATATTTCTAAAATACGGTTATGTGTAGAATTTTTATTTGCAACCTCCCTTGTAGAAAGTTATGGCAAATAAAAAAGAGAGATGCTATGGTTTTAAATTATTCGGCAAAAGGCCGAAGTTGGCCGAATTATTGTTGAAATTAATCAAATGCTTTTACAAAGTCTAACTTCAGAGATCTGAAATACTCATTGTTCTTTTATGGATATAAAGTTGTGAACAGGCTGAGTGCAAGCAAACGATGGGAATGCTAAACCGCAACTTGCTCAGGAGGATACCGTGTCATCGACACCGAAGCACGCAGTTCTGCTAAACCTTAGGCCTAGAGTTGTCTCGGAGAGTGCACCGGCATTATGAATTAAAAATTGTGAAGATTTTTTATGCTTTAGACGTCAGAATTTTTTTACAAGGAACACGTGACGAGACCTTCTGATTTGTCTACTTCGATTTCATACAAAACAACATGTACTGGGCGGAATTTTTAGTAGACATTTGGGAACAAAAGTAAGTATATTACGAATATATTTTGTAAAACGATTGATCGTTGAGTTCAAGGAATACCTTAGAATGGTCATTACATTAACAAAGTAAAAAACATTGTCCCGACCTATTTATGTTTTGTATATTGTCATTTGATTAAAATATGTTGATTTTTGAACTGCTTCGGGCATAATTTTTACTACAAACTTTGCTTTGCTTTTGGGCACTTCTATTGTGAATAAAGCCGTTAGTAAATAATAAGGTTATCTTAAGTGACCGTTTACGTCGAAATAAAAATAAATAGACAGTAAAACAAATAACAAACACGCTCACGACTGTATTCCCCATGATGGGCATTCCTAGTGCATAGATATTTGAGAATACCAAGTAGGTAGTCAGAGGCACGTCCAAATATTTTGGCACATGCCTCCGTTTTGTAAGTAGTTAGTAAGTATTCCACGTGACAGGTTGCAAGCCCATCGCTGCTTTTTGGAACACTAAACGATACCACGTTCCTTTGTTTAGTTCTAGAGCATGCCGGTTTCCTCATGTTATTTTTCTTCACCGTTTTGAGCACGTGTTAGTGCGTACATACATCGAGCCAAAAATATATTGGTACACGACCGGGTTCGAACCCTTGTGGGTTCGATTAGAAGTCACCGGATTAGAAGTCACCGCCCATAAGGCCAACACGGCCCTTTAATATAAATGGGAATCTTAAAAATAATGTAAATAATAATCAAATAAAAACGAGCTCTGAAATCAAAAATGACGATTCGTGTCGAAAGTTATAAGCAACTAAAATTAACACCTAAAGTATAAAGTAATCAGCTTTGGTAATAGTTTTGTAATTGGCGTTGTTAATGTCGTATCTAATCAATTAACCGATGACAGTGACCATAATTGATGTGAGCACGCTTTATTCGGAACGAAAAACTCCTAAAGACCAAGAATGAACTATGATTCAAGTTCATTTGCTAATATTAAAGTTCTATAAAATATTTTATTATATTCCAAATATATCAACCCTGAAGGCGATCGAACTCAGCTTTTTGTACGAGTGCTATGACCATTGACCGCTCAACCAAAATTAACCCCCGCCGGCCTGGGTCAATATTTTTGGAAAGTAATAATTAATCTTGTGATTTCCCATACGTTTTAGTTAATTTTCACATAAAACAAAAAAAAAACAATGGTTATTTATATCGGATTTTTATTTGTAAACATTAATCATCCAAAGGCTTAGCGTAAGTAAACCTTTCTAGAGTATAACTGAGTCGACCAACATCGTCGTGATGCAAGTGTTCGGACTACCAAAATTATTATCCAATAAGTGAGTCATGCAGACCGGTTCCCACACCTTGCACCTACGCACTTACAGGCAGTGTTGATGTCACTTATGCAAGGGTGACATTTTGTATACCTGGAGAGCTTCCTTTAATGAAATATCAACACTTTCACAATCTGCTAGTTTTCAAATCAATTTTATTAACTCGTTACGGTATCTGCTAAGCCTTTTTATTTCGATCTGTGGCGTTTTTTAAAGTCATTTTTTACTACTTCAAGGTTACACAGCTCGCGCAGTACCAAAGAGACAGACATACTCGTAAATGTGACACGCAGTGCTATTTAGTAAGCTTCAGGGAACTAGGTAGGCCGGCTTGCCACAGATAAGAAAGAATACCTCTCATTGTTAATGTATTGTATCAGTAATCTAAAATCGATTGCACTACATTCTTAACGATCATTCCAGTATCTCCAATAGTACTGAATACTTCCTATTCAATTAGCGAAGATACAATCGTTTGTTTTGAATTTCACGGCGCATCTAATTCATTTGTTTGCCTGATCAGGCCCAATACCAAACAAATATCTAATTGGTTGCTAATTGCTGAGTTTGTTCTATTGTTTCAAGGGGTGATTCTTTCTCACAATTGCTATTGTGGTAAGACAATGTTGAGAGTTGACCTCAAGGATCATGATGCAACACCTACCTTTGCTTTTTGCCAGTACGCTTGTCGAGGAAGCGATCTGTTCTCGGAACCCTGACTTTCTTAGAAACTGTGAAAAATAAAAGAAAAGCTTAAGTTTGCTTTTTTGCACTTTTTTGATGTTCAATCGTGATATCACCAGACCGCCCTTCTGATTATTTGATTTAATGCGGGACTTTTATCGCGTTTACCTGTCCAACGTTTCGGCTGATTATCACTTAAAAATATATTTAATTCAGTGCTTCGAGATTGACCATTGGTTTTTTATTTGTTTGATTTTTTTACTTACGGTTTTCTTTATCATCTTTATGAATTCTGCAAAAAAGCTCCCTTTTACCATTCCATCAAGACAATACTTTTAAAAGCGTACCAACCTTTCTAAAGTGTCAGTGTGCTCCAGATACGTGGTAGTGCTCCAATTTGGATTGCAAAACGATCCAAAGTACCTATCAGGTGAATGGTACTAATATTGCACCCATACATTTTAAAACATTATAGTTATGCGAGGTGCTTGAGTTATAGGCTGAGATTTTCGTCATATTCGGCTTTGTATAGCTAAATCCGATAAGTACAACTACCGATTTCAGAGATTATTCGACAACCGCCTATTTTTGGGAAGTTATAAGATCTAAATTGTTTTCATGTTTCGATTTGGTAACGAATAAATGTGTCGCTCGAAATAATTTTAGTATTCTTTTTTTCTGCTTGATGTTTTCAAATATATAGCTGAAAGTCGGCCTTAAGCTAGAATAAAATTTTGTCAGACTCTAGTTGTTAGTAGCCATTTTGATGCGTAGTTGTTTAAAATGTTTTTAAAAATAAACATTGGAACTTATGTAAGACTTGGCCAATTAAAGTGCCAGTATTCCAATTGCCGTAATGTATTTCTGAGATAATTACCGAATTAATTATAGGTACGCTGTGGTTTTATGGATTTGATTTCGTATTTAAATTGTTCTTGTATCGTTCATCGATTATTTTTAATTTGCTGGTTGGTAAATAAAACAATCATTTCTGCGTTTACCGTACGAAAAGCAAATGCAGAAATGTTGATATTAAAAAACAGTCATTTTCTTTATGACATCTTATAGTGATATTGGGAAGTGGAGCGAATCTTGTTGTCCATTTGTAAAAGTGGTTTGAAGCAGTAAAAAGATCAAAATCACCTAACTTTGGTACTATCAAAGTTTTGAAGGCACAATGGGGAATGGTATGACGATTCCTGCGAAACTACTCAGCAAAATATTAGAGTTTTATGCAACAACTAGAATGGATGGTGAAACAAGAAAAAAAAAAGTTGATTTAAAGCATTTTCTTTAGCCCCGAAAGTATTACCTCCCTTATTGTCTTTAACTCAGGCACGACTGTTGTCTGTTACAGTTTTTTAAACTAAAACAGACACACAAAGCTTCATCAAAGCTATCAGTAAATTGAGTTTGAAATAAATTATTTTATAATTACATATAATTTATTTGTTACAGATGTCCCAACCGGAAAGCACAAATCGAGTATGCTAACTGTTCGGTGTAAAAACTTCTGTGTGAGTATACGTTTTACATAGCATCTAGCTCAAATAACAATAAATAAATAATTATGGACAGTTTTCACACAGCATCATCTAGCCACAAAACTAAGCAGAGCTTGTATTATGGGAACTACATGACTGATATATTACTTATATACGCTTTTTTGTAAATACATACATATTATACATAGATCCGAAACAAATATTTGCAGATCATACAAACATTGGTCCTGCGGCGGGAATCGAACCAGCAACCTTCTTGTCTCAGGCGGGCATTCGCCCACTGCGCCACAAAGGTCGTCAATGGCAAATGGGTGCTATATGAACCTTATAGTCGAAACTGCACTGACACGGCGACAGGTTTTCAAGGGCAGTATCCAAGAGAAGATCAGTTATTAGTAGAAATGACTTGGCTACAAAAACATTAAACATCGGCCGGATAGCTGGTTGAGATCCATAATATGCAGGTTCGATTCCCGCTGCGGGTAAAATGCTCTACCTCTATGGCAAACTCTGTGGCGCAGTGGGCGAAAGTCTGCCTGAGACACAGAAGGTTGCGGGTTAAATTCCCGCTGCGGGACAAATGTTTGTATGATCTGCATTCATTTGTCTAGGGTCTGGGTGTTTTCTATGAAAAATATGTATGTATTTATAAAAAAAAAAATATAAGTAGTATATCAATCATGTAATTCCCATAACACAAGCTATGCTTACTTGGGGCTAGATGATGCTGTGTGAAAATGTCCAGCATTATTATTATTATTACCACCTATATTTATTCCGTGTCTGTATATCGAAGTGTGAGATTTTGTTGGGGGTTTCAAAATCCTATACTAAATTAGAATACAGACCAACAGCGCAACGTTCCCTCACACATAATTGTTTCCATTATGAATAATAGAATAATTAGGATTAATACTTATGTTGACCGTGCTAAACGTTGCAGAAAAAAGCTTATTAAAATAGTTATAAGCAAGCTTACAGCTTACAAGCGCACTTCTTCACATTTCTACGCTTTTTTGGATGCCGCGCCTTATTAACTTTCCGATACCTATAGGTAATATCTGTAGCTTAATTGGACTGCTCTGAACTCCTTGTAATAAGCTGATTTATGCCATCACACGGCTTTAATTGCTTTTATCATGTAATTATGAACATTAATAACATGTAGTTATTACCTGTTAACTCGGTGCGAAAACATAAAAGCAGTCGGGGTAAAAGATCGGCCAGTTCTATTTTAGCCTAGGATATATAACATTATACTAGCATCTGACCACGGCTTCGAACGCGTAGAACCTGGATAAAAAGTATCTAGCCTATGTGTTATTCTAGGTCATGTAACGATTCAAAATTTCATCCAAATAGGTCGGAGATTATTAGAAAAAAAACATCCAAACTGAGGTCCGAATTTTAATTGTTACTGTTTGTAATAAAAAAAACTTTTACTTTTAAATGATTACTAGATAATCCACTGTTTATTCTTTTGAGGGTTTAATAATTATAATAATAATGCTGGGCATTTTTTACACAGCATCATCTAGCCCCAAAGTAAGCAGAGCTTGTGTTACGGGAACTAACATGACTGATATACTACTTAGTATATACATTTTTTTGTTTGTAATTATATACATATTATACATACAAAACACCCAGACCCGAAACAAATGAATGCAGATCATACAAACATTTGGCCCGTAGCGGGAATCGAACCCGCAACCTTCTCGTCTCAGGCGGACCTTCGCCCACTGCGCCACAGAAGTTGTCACATAAGAAGCACAAGTTTGCAGAAGAAGTCATAGTTCGTCGTAGAAAAGTTATTGAAAGATTGTCAATGACCTATCAGATTTTTTTTTGTACAATACAAAGGAAAGATCACACGCCTGTCATCCATGCTTCCATAGGTGGGCTGCGCAATAACACCACAGGTGGTTCAGTGTTGCCTGTTAAACAACTCAAGAATATATTTTATCCAAGTTACGGTATACAATTTTAACGTTGTATAATTTGAACGGAATGTTTTTCCGGGACTTGTGTGCATTGTAATGAGATTTAGAGCTGTGTTGGGCAAGCATTTGTAATTTTTTAAACCTTTCAACAGCATCTACTTATTAATATTGTAAAAAACGGGAATTTTCACGTACTGCACTATCGGTGAAGGCACCTCCTTCCGCGTCGCACGGCGCGGAAAGTTGCAACAACTCACCCTGATGAAGACTCTCGGAATGAGTCGAAACTTAGTCGGTGCCTTCACCGATAGTGCAGTACGTGAAAATTCCCGTTTTTACAATATGAATAGTCAAGTTCACGATACTTTTTGGAAGCATCTACTTATGCTTGTTCTACTTGATCTAATCGACTCTTCGTCTTTATCGTGTCATTTGCTTGCTCTAAGACTATGTTAATCCTAAGTCCACCATTAGTTATCATGCTAAGTGTCATTCTATTTCCACTTCAACCTTGCAACCTGAAATACGTCTTCGATCTGAGCGCGCAAAATAAACAAATTTATCATTTCAAAATTTGATATCCATGAGTAATTGGTTAATATTTTACGCCTGGCAACACAGCAGGAATTGCCAACTCGACTCGGCCTTTATTTCGTCACAGTATACTTTGAGCCACATTCCTAGCTGTCTTAGAGAAGGAATAGTTATAAGAAGTTTCACTCCAACATCACTAAATTGAATCTGTAGCACATGCAAGAGCTTGTCTCAAAACGCAAGAGTTTAGCGTCTTTTTTATGAATATTTATAAGCTATTATACAGAGTGCCCCAGATAATGTTTACTATGTATTTTACATAAAAGTTAACACTAAAAACGTTGAATTTACATAGTGGCCTTTTTTAGTAAAATAATATAAAATTGTGCATTATACTCGTAGATCAGCTGCTTTTTGGGCTTGTCCCAATTCTGATATTATACAAACTATCTATATTATATCAAATGAAGGTGTACCTTACTTTTATGACAGAAAATTGCAATTTTTTTCCCACCATAGAATCAATTCAAAAAATGTCCTTTAATAAAAGTTGATATGACTAATTTCGGGATATTATACACTGTCTGGGGCACTGTACCTCTATAATCTAAGTCAGTGTGATAGAGTTCTTTTTAAAGTGAGGGCTGACTGGGAGAGATATAGATCAAGCTGATCCAATCCAGCATCAGAGTGCCGCATCCATTCACCATATTATTGACAATAATTTGTATTCAATAGAAGTTGCTTGTGCTGTCGGATTATTGTAATTCAATTCAAATGTTCTATTACATCAACTGCAGGTATTTGAGTGGAGCTTTGCTGTAGTTACTGGCTGTTTTATGTGATAATAGTACCATTACATATGATAAGCCAGGTTAAAGTCAAAGCAAATAAATAGGTTTTTATTCATTGAAATCGCAAGGATCATAATAGAAATTTCAACTTATAAATAAACAATAGTAATCTGGATCAGATAATCTATATATAGATCGTTTGCAACGGTCTTTAGCTAGCTAGCTGTTTCATCTGTATTTTTTGTATTTACCTACTTGTAAGTTGTAAGGAGTTGTACGAATAAAAGTATTTCGTTTAAAAAATCCATCTCAATCGGCTTATCATTCGCATATGAAACGGAATATTCGCCACGAAACTGTATACGACCGTATGTAACCGAACGCCACCACAGGCTGCGTTTCACTTCGAAACCAAACCAATATTTTATGTATTAAAGCGCTTTGTCATACAAATTGATGTCGCATTTGATGTGGTATGTCATGGCACTTTATTACTGCAGTTGTAAATGTAACGAGCTCTATCATGATGATTCTAAATTCCCACTAATACTGGCTTAGTGATCGTACTTGAAACTTAGAGGGAATGATCTATCCATCTAGGAAATAACGACGACCTCTGTGTTGCAGTGGGTGAAGGCCCGCCTGAGACGCAGAAGGTTGTGGGTTCGATGTTCGCGGGACTAATATTTGTATGATCTGCAAAAATTTGTCTCGGGTCTGGGTGTTTTCTATGTATAATATGTATGTATTTACAAATAAAAATTATATTAATAGTATATCAGTCATGTTGTTCCCATAACACAAGCTCTGCTTAGTTTGGGCTAGATGATGCTGTGTGAAAATGTCCATTATTTATTTATTATTGAATAAACTTTATATCTATAATAGTGCATGTCGAGATAATGTCGCCAGCTGTTTAAGTACCCTCTCTGCGGTGACTTGAAATCTGTTTTCTGTAGTTCTATTACTATAGGAAGAAAACAATCTGCTTTCCTAATTTAGTAATATGTAGTTAGTTTAATAGATTTTCTCCTTAATGTAAGTGCTATTGACCGAACATGATGTGATAACAGACTTTTGACACTATATACTCAATAATACTCAATAATCCATCCAGGATTTGAAAGTTTAAGACAATTTCTACCAAAAAGAAGACTCGCAACCAATGATAGTTTTGAACTTACACAAAACGGACGATATTTGGAAAAGAAAATGTCTGGTATATTATGTCATGTAGACTATTCTGTATAGAGACAATTTAATGTTGCTAGTTGAATTTTTTTAGGAATTTTAGTATCCATACTAATATTTTCTTCAATAAGGATAATAAAATTAAATAATAATAAAATCCTCAATTCTTCTTATGGATTATTAAAACATCTTAAACAACCATTAAGTTAAGCTAGTAAAAAAAGCACTTATAAGGCACATGCATTATGTATTCAGTAAATTCTAATCAAGCGTGAGAAAATAAAATTTGCGTGCTAAGAGCCTTTTGCACACTAACTAATTAAAGTACAGTGACAACAAAATAACAACACCTGACATGTCTTAACTTCTAAAACTTACGCTAAATGACAGCTGAAATTGAAAGGAATTATTTTAAGATTGGAGAAATGGATTTATTCTTCTTCTCCTTTCTACCGCGTAGTCACGGATATAATATGTTCAACTGTTATCCTCGCTGCCTATTTACCCTCACAAATTGTCTATGAGAATGAGATAGTAGCACCAACTTTACAAGGCTTAGCAACGTCAAATACTTTTAAAACTTGAAACAGTTTTAGGCATTTTGGACAAGCCTAAACGACTAAGTTGTTTCCTACTAGCGGGCTGGTCAGGAAGAGTGAATAATCCTACCTATGTTTGTTCGTTATGAATTAGTGGAATACACTATTACCTATGTAATACTACATACAGATACTTCTTATGTAGTATCTGTATTTTATCTGTGAAACTCTTGAAATAAAAAGGCGTAGTGATGTTCATAACCTCTGTTATCGATAATGAGGTCGAGGGTGTTAGCACTCATCGACATACCTGACTCAACTTCCTTTAGAAAGCATAAAACAAACAAATTGAACACAAGCTCAATCCGCTAATGAAGACATCGACAATTAATGGTACGAAGCGTACAATTGACAATGCGCTATCATTTATTTGCTGAGATTGCATCATCTTCATTGCACATGTGATGTAGACCTTAGTACATAGCTATAAGGTTTGAAATCAACTTTGTAATTAGGTGAAGCTTATGATTAACCCGTAAGGTTCTGAGCAGATCTACCTATAAGTTGTTAGTCCAATGCATGTTTTAAAGCGATATAAATCATAAAGTAAACTCGGAAATCAATTAGAAACGGACAATTTATTAGAAGAGATAAAACGCACCGATTCGATCAACTGTCAATCTTTAGCGATGTGAAAAGTCGATAAGCTGTTTCGTAAATCAGTAGAGATAAGACTGTAAATATCGATTTTGCAATTATGACATGTGTACCACATATCGATAAGTAACATTTCAAATCTCCTTAACTATGAAATATTTAATTAAAATCGTGATAGAAGTTTACTATCAATTAAAAAAGACACATACTTGCTAAACGATCGATAAAATCTTAATATACATTTCGACTAGCAGGTAAAAGTAATTACACTGTAATGAAGTTGTTAAATACATAATAGTGTTTTTTTTATATTATGCCGATACTCTACTCTCATTAAGTTTCAACGAATTCAGTGCAGTAATAATATATTGATTTAAAATATTCATATTAAGGCGCAGACGCAGGAGCCGTTTAAAATTACATGTAGGTAGAATGTTAAACTACTCTGCAAATCGTTGGCTTGTGCCAAATATAATGTTTCTCTACTTGTAACTCACAGTTCTACGTACTGAGTAATTCGGTGACTGAAGTACACAATTACATACCGACAGGGGGTATAGAAGCACGGTTTTGTTTTGCACCGCGTGGTATAAATGTATTGCAAATTGTTTCTTGCGTTTGTCTTTTTAAGTAGACGGTTAGTTGATAACATCGTGGAGTTATTTAAGAGACTCGAGCCGCGTAAGCGAATGCTATGTGAACAATAAATTGAGCATCGAGTTCGTGGAACGCAGCGAGACTATCGATAATAGTACAACACTTTTTATGCTATGTTGCGGCAAATAAGAATACGGCCCACCTGATGGAGAGAGCTTACCGTCGCCTATTGACATTTGCAACAAATGGGAGATTGCCTGCTCCGAAGGACTCTTTTTTATTAATTTCATACGGGTCATGTTATATTTCTGCAGAAACATATCAGGAGGCAACTCATTCTACAGTTTAAATGTTTTGAAGTTGAATGTATTTAATCTCTCCCTTCTCTAGGTACAATTAAAAGTTGCTTACTGTTAGTAGAATAAAGAAAATTTGATTTTGATATTTTAAAGAACTAATGAGTAGATGTGAGAATAGTAACACAGCCTCTTATTACACTGGCAAAATTGCAATGGAAATCCACTCATACCCGTATTGAATACTAAGGAGTTTTGGACTGGAGACCTAAAACGGGTCGCATCTCAAACCGTTCCATTTTAGAAATTGCTAATCCAATCATAATCAGTGAAATCTGGTTCCCATAGCCATTTACCTAGTATAATCAGAGGCAAGTTTAGTGTTTTCTTACTTCAGGACTTCTTGAAGTTTCCAAATATTACGAGTTTGATGTCATATTATAATTAATATTTATTTCTTTCTAAAGGGGACATTATCAGTCATAATAATGTATTCTATCTCTGTAATTAAAGTTATAGGTTCATAAATATTGATATCGCGCGGAACATCTGTGATGTTACGAAAAATGCATAAATATAATATTATTGTGATATATTTTATAGTTACACAATATGTTTGCCGTCGTTTGCTGTGCCGGTGTTCGAACCGGTTTCAAATTATGCCTGTTGCTTTGTATCCGGTGTGAGGCTTCTCCGCCAATAACACCTGCTTTCTAAACCATACAGGGTAACCAGTATATGTATCTTACAGGAAAACAGTAGATTTTTATCACCAATCTCTTCCATGAGGAGACCCGAATTTCGAAACGTCGTAGAACCAACCTTTATATAAAATGTGCATCTTTCGGGTTAGCATTCATGTTCTGGACATTCTTCCTGTGGATTTGAGACAGTACAGTTCCAGAATGTTTGAAAATTGACTAGGACCGACAAAAACCTAAAAGAAGTAAAGCTTCTTGTTAAAGAGATCATCCGGGGAAGTCCTACCATCATACCTCTTTCTGCCGCCAAGCAGTAATGGTCGCATTGCTGTGTTCCGGTTTGAAGGGTATGGGTACCGGTGATATTATAGGCACAGGAGACTTTTCACCCGTTATGTCTGAGGGTCGGCAACGTGTGAGTGATGAATATTTCAAAATATTTTATCCGTAAACTATATATTATGACAAAGAGATGGATCAAGTATATAATTTTATTAACACTTGACTCAGAGTTTTTAGATATTTTAAAAGAGTTTTTTTCTCCAGACTAAACATTTCCAATCTGAAAACCAATCAAAGATTTAGATGTTTTTAGAAAAAAGATAAAACCGACAATCACATAAAATAAATAGTCCTGACCCCTCTTCAGGATTCTTTGTTCGTGGAACTTAAAGTATATACCACTATCAGAACCGGAACTGATATATGCAGACAATGCCTGCAGTGATAATTAAACATACCCTTATCAGCCAAACACATTCCGCAGATAAATCGAGGTCGTAAAAAATAGAATTAACTGCTGTATCCCTCATTTCGAGGATAAAACTTAACTTTGTTGGACCAATTAACTACCTACCTAGGTAGTCAATTTGTCCAACAAAATTACAAGATGAAGCGTTGTATAATCACTGGTCGGCTACCTGTTCAGTAGGATAATGAGGGGACTAACTGGAGCTTTGTGCTCTGGAATGCACCAGGGTACTGCTTTAACGCAGCACTAGTTACGACATCCGTTGTGGATATTCTGCCTGAATTTATACAAATTTCAAGTGTAATCATTCTTTTATACGAATATAGTGGAAAAGAAGCAACAACAGAGGTATAATCGCTCGTGCGTTGCCGGCCCTTAGCCTTAACTGGTGAAAAGTATGTAGCCTGTTATTTCACCGGCATCCATACCCTTCAAAACACACTGCTTGGCGACAGAAATAGGTATGGTGGTAGTACTTCCCCACTTCTCCGGACGAGCTCTTTCACAATGAGCTCTACTTCTATTATTCAAGTGTGTATTTTATGCGTCATGTGGTTTTATAGTCTTTAGATAATGATGAAGCCGTACGACTTCATCATTATACTGTGCTAAGGTATATTATCCCCCGTTATCATCAACCCAGCAGTTCCTAAGACATCACGAACCAACAATGCATAGGTTTATTGTATCTCTATCCTGATTTGTTGTTAAGTTCTATTCCGTTTTACACACCAGGATCAAAATCCTTGGGTGTGTGTAAGAAGCTAAATTCACGTATTTTATGTCAGCCAAGAATGAACAGAATTTTCAACATTTCTGCCAATTCCTGGTAAGATTATACCACGTACCTAACCTACTCGTAATAATCACCACCGCACAAGGAAATACCTGAGTACCTCGCCCATCTAAACACGTCATGAACCTAGGATTACAGCTACATAATCGTGTCTAAACCACCGGCTCACATTTGGCTAGATACCGAACTGAATATGTAGTCACAGGTAAAATGTTAATGGATTATTTCCTTAAATGGAGAGTAAACTCAGCGGCATGAGCAGCCGCCTCGCTATCAACGGATTCGAGTTTGACAGGACAATTGCCTTCCCTTAATATTCATGGGATCTGTCAATTATTTTCTCGAAGATCATTGGCTTCATCGATTGAATTTAAAAACGGGATGTTTTGATGTGCTTCATTAGATTAACGAGCCGTTCCTCGTTCAGTGATTCTAGGCCTGCTTTGTCGTTTGTGAGTACGTAGTCTGCCGTGGCACGTTGTATATGATGATGAATCCTTTTCTGTCATACAATCTGTTAGCATTCGATTCAAACATAGAATTCCCAATTTCATAAAACAAACATACGTCCTTTTTTGAAACATCCTGTTAGTTTTCTTTTGCTGTTGAGAAAATATATTTTGCGAAATTATATTTTTATAAGACGTCATATATTCAGCATGCGATTAAAGTTAATTTTATATCCTTTGAAAAGGCCTAATAAATCTTAGTTCGATGCTGACATGGGATTTTACAAGATTCTGTGTCAACTCGCTTCCCGTCCCATAAATAAAAGATTACCCTAGGAGCCTATTACGGCTTTACGATGGTCAGTCATTATTCCCCTTTGACATTTGGCTTCATTTAGCATAAATTCTAGCCAACTGAAAATGCTTCTTTGAAATCTTCCAATTTCAACCGTATCTGTGGACTCGTAAAGAGCAATTCTAGTATTATAAAATCGTCGATAGTATTAGTCTTCGTCTCTTGCATCTTCAAGTAGGTACTTACGTTTTCTGGCACATTGTTATCTGATACCCATAAAGATGTGCTGTGAACAAGATGTGTTACTTAGTAAAGTCGTGCGTTACATAGTTATTACATAAACATCTTTATTTCGAACTGCAGTTAGTTTCTTCCAGAAGAAACTAACTGCAATAAATCCCATAATTCTATTCCGACAGTTTTCGAGCTTTGTTAAACAAATAAATAATATAAAAAAAAGCTTCTTTTAGAGATTATTTTGGATTTAATTCAGGTAAGATTCTCTTTTTTCAACAACACAGGTTTAAGTAGATAGTTTATTTCTCTTAGAAGTAGCATTAACCCAGACCAGCCTACACGTGAGCGCAAAAGAAGGACAAGATTTATTCCAAAGTTCGGTGGCATCTCGATAGCATCTCGATCGCATCTCACTTGCGTGCTGATCGCATCTGAGTTATAATGAGACGGAGCCAGGTGATTCAGTGGGAGTGTCCACAGCAGACTTGAGTTACTCTAAATTGACCTTTAATGTAATTTGAGCTTTATAACATATTACTGAGACTTAATATGGCTCAAGTGCTAGAATAATGCGTGCCCAAAATACACTAAGATTCTCTATCAACGTCAATATATATGTATATATTCATAAAATAATTAAAAACACTTAAAATCGACTGAAGAATTAGGTATGAGTACCTATTAAATTCTGCTTGTTTTTTGTGTGAATCATCTCGTTTTGTTCTATAGAAGCGTACGCAAACTTTTGCAATGACTGACCTGCGTACCACAGATTCATACAACTTGCACTGAATCCTTCCACCACACTTGTTCTTTCACAATCAGGCTAAAAGGCCCTTTTCAGAGCCTATATACTTGATGGGTGAACCTGGTCACTGTCCTAAAACAGGGACCAAGAATGAACCAGTTTTATTCCGTGGTGGGAGTGTTCACAGGAAATGGTGTGATACAATGATAATGTTCTTCTGTAATGGACTTGCCGGTATTGTGAACCGGACTGGGATAGTTTTCCTGGAATTGAATTTATTTTATACAGCCTTTTGCATTTTCCTAGAACTAATGTAGTGAATTTGTAATTATATGAAACTTTTTGACAGGTAACCCTTATCATTAAAATCAGATGTTTTATGTCCAAAGAATCTCTGCCAAATCGGAATCCTGATAAGCTACGGCGAATATATTTTACTTTAAAAATATGCAAAAATATGTTTAAAGTAAATTATTTTAGGATTTCCAAAGTCATTCCTTTGCCACACAACTTACTAAAAAAAGCAAAATGACAATTCTAAACGAAACATGATTATGATAGCTCTATCCTAGTTTTTACCTAATAATAGTTAGGTTTGGTCACATTGGTTGCATTTTGCTACCGATTGCTACCATTGTCTCTTGTGTAACAAATGACTCTTCTCACTTCTTCTTACGCTCAAAACTTGGCTAAGCCCGATAATTTGACATAGGGACTCTACTATTTCCTCTTCAAGATGCATCGTAGCATTTCCACCTTCATTATTCTGATTCACATAAATCACTGGCGTGAACATGTTAATTTACATCAGTCATCGCATCTCACGTACATCCTGACCCGCTGATCTTTAAGTTATTACGCAAATGCAAATCGAGGATGCACCTTTATGTAAACACTTTCACGTTTTAACCGACTAATATCTGTTTAAGTACAGGAAAATTATGGGAAATCGTGACGAAATTCAATTTTGCCGTAGGATTGCATTGTTTAGTGGCAATTTTGTTTAATAATCATACTGTAGATGCGCAGACCCTTATTTAACAAACAGTAAATTGGGATTGTAATGGAACCGTAATCTTAACAAGAAATTAAATGCGGCACAAAAAAAACAAAAGTTTCCAGCTCTATCAAATCGCAATATCAAATATCTACTAGAAATGAAAGCTAGGCATGCATACTCATTGCTTGAAGGCGTTACACAAATAAAAAAACATGCCGAGGATATCGACCTGAACAAAATGTACGGATTCATGGTAATGAAAGGCAATGCTCACGAAAACAAATATCACAACAGAAAATCGACGAAGAGCCGATCTATTTATTCCTGTGAGCTCAAGATACGTTAATAGCTTCAAGAATTTACGCATTTTGTCGTATATTGAACAATATTGATAGCATCGAACCGATGAGCTGACTCGATAGGACCTACAAGTTTAGTATCGATAACCCGACCTCGCTTCTAGACTGCATATTTACTATAGCCTCAGCCTTTCTTAGGCATTTTCTATTTGTCAGTGTTATCTCAAACTCATTACGATGTACTGATAAGATTAATTGTTGAAAATGCATCGTTGAGGCTTGGAAGCTTCTGACGAAACCTCAGGCGCTAATAGGAACGAACCTGTAAATGTCACGGCATCTAGATTGAAAATGGTACTGTATTCCCACGGTGGAGGGCACGTTTTCACTTGCAACAGTTCAGTCTTTTACACTTGTCCCTGGTAAAGGTTTGAGAAATTTTATTATTTAGCTTATTTATTAAAATATCCCATATTGCTTTGGAACTTTGTGTTGTTCAATTTAATTGTAGATAGTTCTATCCAATTCTACTATAATATGACTATATGTCAAGTAGTACCTTATAGGTCATCTTCTGATATTTTGTTGAAATTTTGAGTTTTAATTTTTTTTTTTTATTTTTTTTTTTACTTTTTACATGACTGCGAAACCCTAACAGATTTATATTAAAGGCGGCTCGAAGCCCTCTGACATGGCTCTGTGTCCTCCTTAACGCGGAAGCGCTCTCATTTAATTGCTACTCACGGTCACCCATCTAAACAATTAATGTTTGTTAACCTAGCTGATCTGGTCAGACCGACTAGACAAGCTACCTTGACGCCACTACGCCACGAGCGCTGCCTTGTGCTCAAACATACAAAAAGTTCCCACATCAATCGATCTTCACTTTACCTACCCGCTATGTGCCTTGCTTGAAGAAACAACACGTACACAACAAAATCATAAATGTCTCAGTATCAAGTTTAATGCTTTCATGAACGCTAAACTAAACCTCCGCAACTATTTCATGCTCCGTAGAAGTCGGATTTTGACACATCACAATATATTACAAATAAGTATTCGCATCCACGCACGAGTTATTGTAAAGCATAAAGGATTCAAGCGCGTGTGGGCCACAATAAAGCATCGATCATCTGCACAAGAACAATCATCGCCGTTAGCAAAGTAAATCGAGGGGTGGATGCGGAAATAGATGCGGTTCTATTCATCTAACGGGCTTCTTTAGTTTGAACTTTCATTTTAGAGAGCTTAGAAAATCACGCCAATGGCGCGTCAAAACAGCGATGAGACCTCGCCGAGCCGAAAACAAATGATGAAAAATGTAAATGCTATGATTTTGATTTGACCATTGACGACTATTATTTCAATTTCAACTTAGCGTTTCGGCCCTGTTTTATCTTAAATTCAGCGTTACCTACCTTTACAGGTCACGAAATCCACGACATTATTTTGTACCCTGTCAGGTTTCTTCCTACATGTTCCTTTGAAAGGTCGGCGATAGAGAACTTGAATTTGTTTCTCGCATGTAAAAGCGAGCTGTTTCAAACAATAGATGATGGGTAATTGCTATTCCCAGTACAACGTGAATACCTTGCTAAATTATAGTTTTCAATTCTATACAGTGCATTAAAGTAGTGCTTTCTGACTGGTAAGAGAGCTAGTATGATTTTGGTGTACTAATGTGAGTTATGAAAGGAATTTGAAGTAGCGCCGTAGCGCCCTAATGAAAACTGTATACCTTCTCTTATTGAAGGTGACAGTTTAGTCAAATTCGACAATATCATCAGTTTAGTGATGATAATGACGCAGTAATACCGTTGATCAACTTTGAATTCAATAAATCCATCAGAAACATCCCGCATTTAAATAATATACAAAATAAAGGGCCTTTATTTATTTACACTTAAACATCAAATCTTTCAAATACTTTATTTAAAATACGTGAGTTCACAGTTCTTAAGAGTTAGAACCCGTAATGGGATTAGAGCAATGAGTGCTATGGTGTCCCACTGTTCGTAATACTTCATAATACTGTTAAAGGATCATACGCTTGATCAAGGCTAACCTCAATTGTTGCTTAAAACAATCTAGGCGTTATGTTTTTAAAATTACTTTCATATTTTTCATGATGCTTTAGTTCCGTCGAGGAAGAAACTTTTGGTGTCGTCGACTATCGTACTACACACTTAAAATAGAACTTCTTTTACTTTGTTGTTCAACTATGTTAAGTCGGGTTTTCATTTGCGATGACCCATTCGTCACTAAATCCAATAACTGCTCGCTGACGTTTTGCATTAATGTAAATTTTTTATTTGCGATGTCGCATCTGTCACTCAATCAAATTCTGGAAAAGGTGCGTGTCTAGACATAACATATTATTTAATACATAACAAGTACATCCACTTTGTCGTACGACCGCCAGGGGGCCCGCAAACTCGTCGGATTTACACAACCCTTTCGAATGCAAATGTGAGCCGTGACATATTAATGCTTGGCTGCCAGGGTATTACTTGGCATAATTTTACTGTAATAAAAATGTATATTCAAAGAATTGCATGTTCAGGTGATTCTACGTCGAGGAGAATACAGTTTTGCGAAGTCGAGATACCTTTTATGACTTTCCGGTATAATTTTCTGCTGAATTATAATCTTTCTGATTATAATTCAGCCAAAGTGTAAAAGACGCTCTCTTCTCGCTATTACTGGCGGGAATGTAACCAGACGGAACCATTGCCCTTCTACTGCCTTCACAATGCGATCTGCCATCGAGCAGGTGATCTGCTTTTACTCCTCCATTTTATTAAATCTAAGTCAGAAACCTAATACTAAATCGGGGGTCGCTTAGTTAGCTACCTACTTTTCTCGAATGAAATAATGAATTAGGATTATTAAATAAACAAACATTGCCAAAAGAGAAGAATTACCGGTGGATTATTTTTGGATTATTTATGTTGGATTTATTAACATAATAATTATCTTGAACGTCGAAGCACTGTATCAGATTATCAATACAAAAGTTTATGATTACTTACAAGCATTTAAAGACCTTTGCTTGCCACATAAAACTGATATTAAACCAAAGGGCGAATCTTCGGTTCACAATATGAACTGGAAACTTGCGGTATCTTCACTATCTTATTTATTGGCAGCTCCGCCCACCGATCGGGGTACTTTTAACGTTTCTTATGATTTACTCCTTGAGATAATGTCTATCGTTATAAAGCTACTTTTTGCTATGAAATACGCAGGTTAGTTGAGGCAATCTATAAACTACTAATTGGACTTTAATCTTTTAGTTTCATAACAGCTTCCGATTCTGCTTTGCTTTTGATTAGAAAATTTATTGAATTTTCTGCAAGTTCATTTACAACTTCCTCAGAGATATTTTTATGGGGCTTCAATAAAGAATTTTGTTTGCATCTTTTACATCAAGTCCTGTTATAGGATTACTAGTTCCTTATTCATGGATGTTTTATTGTCATTGGTTAGGAATTTGTTGTCGTTTAAATTGTTTTTAATAGTTAGGTAGTCATCCAACAATATGGCACAAAAATATAACTGAAAACTATTCCCCTTTCTTTTGATAAACTTGAACTTTTCTTTTCTAAATCAATGTTGACTTTTGGAGTGCATACAGTTATCATTGTTGCTACCTTCACACTCATGCTTTGTAACAATAAATTGTCTTAATCTGTTCATTTGCTTGTTGCAGTGAGATGGCGCGGTGGAGTGCGCCGCAGTATGGCAGATCATGGCTCATCTGGTTTAGTCTTCTACATTTGGCCACGGCGACGCCTGGTGAGTTGTTTTGTTAGACCTTACAGTATTTCTGGTGTGGTTGTATTGGTTGATATTGGACCGGGGTTCGACTCTCTAAAGATAGTATCACACATCGAGAAAGTATGTATATCAAGTCAATACGTGGGGTCGGCGCAACATATGTTTACTTCCTCTCTCCTCTATAAGCCATCATCTCAGTGCCCACTCCTTTCTTACTCATTTCATCCATATTTTATTTGACCTTTAGTTCTGCTCTTATTTCTATCCACATTCATATTTCCTCATGATGTACCCTAATTGAATGAATTAAATAAATATATTTCAGTTTCATGCTGCCAACAATTAAATTATTTCACGAATATACGACTCAGTAAAATCTAGATAAACATGTATCTTGTTAGCTCCTGTATTGACTGTTTGTTGCCCCAGCAGCTATTTATCGCATTAAAGTTAACATTACTTCGGTAAAGCGAAACTGAATTCCCAGGCAAATTCCGTTGCATGCAAATTAGGTTTTATTTACTTTTATCGTCGCAGTGTGCCCTTATTTATCTGGTAAAGGGGACATTTTCTAAATGTTTATCACTTGCTTTCGTTGCATTTACATTGTAGTTTTATCGTTTTAGATAAATATTGTGTCAATGTAAGGTCGTATTACTATTTCTTGTCAATTGACTGTCAATTGAAGTTATAAGAACGATTTTGTCTGTTCTCTTCGTATTGCAGTCTACATTAAAATTTGTGTCTCCTTACGGTATCGAGTACCTAAGCATAGTCTCTTATTCGTATTGAGTCATTGTATTGTATTATAAACACATAAAACAATCGTGCATTGATTTGTTTGTCAGCATTATCATTGATTTGATCTTGTTACTGTTTCATGGCGAAAATTACTTTCTTGTTCAATTGTTTGTTTAAATTGTCTGTACCCATTGTTTTATCTAAATCAACAAATTTGTTATGTTGCATATTATTAAATTTAATCATAACAGCTGCACCCACTTGGAAAGTATCTAATACCTATCTTATTAACTTGTCCCGGTAGTTACACAAGCTCATTAATAGATATCAATGACCACAGATATGATATTAATTTTATCAATGAAGCTAATGATCTCCTCAGCGCAAAGTTATAGCGAGAATTCTATCTATTTACCAAAACAAGACTGTACTATGCTTTCTAATTGGAGCAAGTGCGTATACGGGTTAGTTACTTGTTACTTTAAAGGAAAGCTAGCTATAATATGTGCTTATTGGGTTTATTCGATCGTACTAATTAGCACCCTCTTATGGTTAAACTCTTTAAATATATATATGTATGTCAATAGACCGACACGCACTGTCCTTTATAACTTCTTAATTGGAATTTTCTCAGGCGCACCCACAGTGGAATTTGGGTTATTCCTTGAGTCGGTAATTATAATCATTATATATCTCGCTATCAATTTTGCAGCTTATCGAAGCTTTGATACCATTGATAGCAATACTAATTGTTTATTAGGATTGTAAATTTGTACCTGAAAAGCAATATTTCCTACCGTATTGTCGCCTTCTTGCCTGATAATAAACTCGCCCGTATATCAAGAATCGGGATAAGATATGGCAGTGAAAAATGCAAATGAAACTGATACTGGTCGGATATCTCGTACTTTGATATCTACTTTTGAAATGGTACCTCATAAAGCACCATTATCTCGAATATCCAGCTCGGTATCAATAAGCTCTATTGAAATAACTCCAACGAATTATGGATATTAAATACCGGTTTTAATATCATCCTTTACAAATACGTTATTTATAATTTCCTAAAGCTAGGCAAGTGGTAACAATCGTTTAATGTACACTTTATCCGTCTTACCGTTAACTCTTTTGAGTAATAACATTTTTTATAGCTTCGAGAGTTTAATGTAAATAATTTAATGGATTATCGGTTCCATTATAAACGTAGGTAATAAGGCTTAAACTAAACAGAATGCGGCGTGGGTTCGTTCAGTGAAGTCGCGTCTTACAACTGATGGATGGCATTGAACGTGCTGCCAACGCCGATGAACGTATCAACTTTTTCTGTAATCTTGCCTTTATGTTCGACTTTAATACGAAGTGGCGACGAATATTTCGATGATTTCGCGTTTCATAGAGCTATTTTTCTTGACACGTTTGAATTATATTAAGCTCCTTATACACGTTATTTCAAACCGTACCGCATCACACATATGTATAACTGATGCGTTACGACACAGTATAAGTATTTTAAAATTTCTGGTATGAGCTAGAATAATAAGTTACATTTTATTTGACGATAAGCAATAAATAACCTTCTTATGGCTATAAATTACGTTTGCCGTGTAAGTTGATAGGTAATCAAGTTATTATTCTGTTAGGAGAGTGATACAAACATTATTCATAATTGGAATGATGACAAAGTGCCGTTAGTCATAACTTGTTGGATAAAGAAAGTATTATGGACAACACGAAAAATCTCTATTTATAGCTTCATCGGAACACGGAACTGAGTTATTTTAAAATGAGAATCGTTTAAAGGAAATTCAATAGAAACGCTGACTTAGTTAATTAGTAAACCCTAACGAAGCGAAGTGTCCGCACCTGTCCAAGTTTATTTATGAACCTAGGGCCGCCTTACGTAAAACTATTTCTTGCTAGAGATGTGGGTACGAACTGGCAGGATTGTTTACCACTAGTAGACGCGGACGGTGATTCTGTGGAAGTGCCAAGAATGGTAGCTGTAATAATTTTATACTTTCCGACCGGATGGAAGAGTCCTTCAAAGCAATGCCCCAGGTGTTGCAGATAGGCTTCGGTAACCACTTTCCATCATGTGAGCAGTATGCATGTCTGCTGCATTGCATTAAAAAAACAATCTACAATGAGTAGGATTTCCCTGTAGATCCCATGAACATAGACGCTCATAATGTAGAGAGCCGATAAGAAAGGTTGTATATTATTATCAAAAGGCTGAAGGAAATATTTTATTGATGTTTTTCAGCTTCAGGGAACTTTATTCGCTGACTGTTACATACGAAGTTATTTATCTGATTACATGTTTTATAATATGATATTGTGACAGCAGTATTCTCGCAGTCAAGTTGTCCTTTCACATAGGCCACCTCAATTTTGTGGCACTGCACTCAATCCAAGCGAATTCCTCGTCAGCCTTTGGTAAATCATCATTCCATCGTTTTACAGGTCTGCCTCTACTGCGCTTTCCATCTCGTGGGTACCAGACAAGTTTTTTGCTTACCTACCAATAAATTAAAATTTGGTGTCTTTTATTTATCATTAACGTAGTTCCCATAACACGAGCACTGCTTACTTTAGGGCTAGATGATACTGTGTGAAAAATGACTAGCATGTATTATGATCTATTTATTTTGCTTGCAGCCTGCTTCATCGTGTCACAAGTTATTTCTTGATCACCTTACCGTTAGGTTGCCATATCACTGATAGTGAAAGAACCAGTGTGGTGCGCCTCGAAGGTGCTCCACGTGCACATGACATATGTCATACGCCCTCAAATAGTTTAGGATATCTGGTTTCCTCATGATGTTTTCCTTCACCATTTGAGTACACTAGCATTGCGCTCATAAAGCGTGCAGTGCCAAACATAAAAATAGCGCAACATACATAAGAGAATAGAAGTATTTTAATGCATGTCGGAAAGAATGGTCCTCTCTGTAGAAATATTTTACGAAGCCGTGAATTGCGAAAATTGCCGGATAGCTTGAAGCACCTCTAACATTATACATGCAGTTTAGATTATGCCTTTTATAAATGCTATTTCAATCGTTTTATTCAATTGGCTTGGATGTATAGGCTCCTTTCTCATTCTTTATATTCCACACGTTTTATCGTTTTGCTATTTAATAGGTTTGAAAATAGCAAATTCTGACTCAGTTTTCTTTTTCATTTACAGGTCCATGTGAAGTGGAGACAGGACAGTCTAGCATCATAGTAGACATCGAAGAAAGTAGAGGGAATCGTAAGTGCCTAGTTTTTCTTCAGCATCATCAGCCGGAAGACTCTCCTACTGGATATGTAATTCTAGAGAATTTTCTGCCATAAATGTTCGGCGTACATCCATTTGCTGTTAGGATCCCCTTACACTGATTGGTAGAAAGGTGGTTGTCCCATTATTACGTCTCAGGAACTACAAGTACAATGGTACCACAAAACCCAGACCAGGGAAAAATATCTGCATATTTTTTCCGAAATATTCTTGATATAATAAAAAAAAAAGTAAAAAAAATATAAATAAATCGAAACTACCCAACCCAAATACCCATTACATAGTTCTGACCCGACACTAAAAGTTTCCTGTGTTGTGGGTATCAGAAACTACGAGTATCGTGGTACCACATTGGCCAGACTCGTAAGAAATGCAGAACATTGTACAAATATAATTTGTCCTGCAGCGGGAATCGAACCTGCACCTCTTGCGTCTCAGCCGGCTACTCGCCTGTCTCGTCTCCGAGGTCGCTATTTAGTTAATTTTACGTAGGATAGTCCTTAATGAGGATTATAGTAGCGAGTGTCGTGTATAAATAATAATAATAATATTATTTGTGGTATTATTTTTAATTTGGTACGTGGCCACTCTGAGTTAAGCTGGCAAGACCACTGTAATCACAAAAATGGACATCTAAAATTATAAGAAAAAAATTGAATCAATTGTATTAATGTGAATACTCTAGACATCGAACAATACATTGGATATGAAGACACGCTTAGGTTTCATTTATTCAAATATCACCACAGTGATATTTGAATAAATGATTTTGACTTTGCAGTCTTGTTTTGAACATTTCAGAGGTAAACCAAAGTACAATACCGGTGGACTTGCCAATAGTCGGCGATCCCGGTGTCGACGTGATCTTATCCACTGTCTTCCCGAAAGGCCCGACCCTGTTTCAGTTGGATGGAAAGCGACTGCAACTGCTACAGCCTTTGGATAGGGATGCTGATAACCTCTCGCATATGGTATTTCAGGTGAGGCATGCTCTTGAAATGTTATACTGTGTTATGTGAAGATCCTAAAACCATTTGATGAGCCTGGTATATTTAGTTATAGATGTTGTACCATCATTAGGGCATCCACAGTGCATTTGGGTCATAAAAATGTTTTAGACCTATCCGTGTGATCATCATCATCAGTCTGTAGAAGTCCACAGCTGGGCATAGGCCTCCCCCGACGAGTGCCATGTCGAACGCTATATACCTCTATCTGCCGCCATTCCACAATCTTTAAGATTACCATCAATCTTAAAGATTGCAGAATGGAGTACCGAATCGGCATCGCCTATCTATGAGCCATTCAGTATTTTTTGTATGAAACTCTATACTGCAATGCACACTATATTTTTGTATTCTCAATGCAGTGGGATTTATAGGATTACAATACCATATTATAACTCAATCATTTAAGTGATTGGTAAATCAGTAAAACAAATTACAAAACATAACATTTGTCTAATGAAATGAAATCGGAATCGTTTATCTTTCTGCGACAAATAAATCCATAAAATTATTTTGACACCTCATTTATTTATCGTCGTAACCGCCCGGGTGTTACCGTGCCCTGCCCCGAGCGGTATCCATCGCTAATTGATAGCTTCCGTCACAGAAGAATTAACAGTAATAGTACTGAGAGTATCTCTTCGATGTGACTATAACCTTCGATGTTACTATGGTAGGACTTTGAAACGCTTCGAAGCTCATTATATTGTTTTACTTTTGTCACAAATCAAAAAGAAAACCGGTTCGCGGTTGAGGCCAGAATATAAATCTAAAGTTGCAAAAGTGTTCATTATATATTGATAGCCAATTAGAAGTTACACATCCTACTTCCGCGCCTAACCTCACATTATTAATTGCAGCTGGTGTGTCAAGTGAAAGCGACGAAGAAGCGACGGACAATTCCCGTGATAGTGAGAGTCTCGGACATCAATGATAACGCACCGGTCTTTCAGGGTACCCCTTACGAAACCAGCGTCTCTGAGGTAAGCTATTACTGACCTTAGAGTTAAGCAATTAAGTTCTAAATGTTAGCTGGGTAGGTACTTGAGGGCTTGTTCGCCGTTGCGTATAGTGTCAAGCCAATTATTGTAAAAGCTTTCATGCAGTACAGGTTTCTAACTTTCCTTAATGTTCCTTGACGCGAAACATTGCTGAACGAGGAAATTATTTTGTGTTCGATTATGGACATTGGTTTCGAAGTAAGACCAAAAGTATTCTGTGGAGAATGTGTTAGTATTTTGGATAGCATGTTTGCATGTTTGTAAAAAATATTAATTGTTTGCACCTAATAAACCTCTTATAGCTGGGTTAACTGTTTCGCATTTCAACCTTTCAGTTGGCACCAATCGGCACAACAATATTCGACAAAGTTCGCGCCCAAGACATAGATGCTGGAGTCAACGGGCTTGCAGAATACTTCATCATACCAGGAGATAATAAGACTTTAGAGGAGGCTAATGCAGTCGACGGCTATGGAAGCTTCGCAATACCACTGCCTCATCAGGGACAGGTTACCGTGAACAGGAGTTTGGATTACGAGCGCATTCAGAAGTATCTAGTCACTATTGTTGCTTCGGTGAGTTAAATCAATTGTTACGGTGAGATGGAATTTTACTATACTTTAGAAGAAACTAATGTATTTTTCAAACTTTCGCGATTAGATAACATAATTATTATAAGTTTAACGGGTCTTTATCGCGTTTACCTTTTTTATTATTTTCCCGACGTTTCAACTGTATTGCAACAGCCGTGGTCACGGGATGTCATCCCGTGGCTGTTGATAAAGACCCGTTAAACTTATAATAATTATGAAACTAATGTAGTCGACGGCTAACGATGTTTGGCACCTTCGCTAACCGTCCGTTGGCAGCTTCGCTATACCCCTTTAGGGCAGTTCATCGTGCTGGATTACGAAGGCTCGCAGATTTATCTTGTTACCTACTACTATGCCTTGGTGAAGTCAAAAGGAACTCATTGAAATCGCAAAGGATTTTATAGAAATGTCAACTTAAATTGACTACGTGAATTAAACATTTCTGAGTGAATTTACGCGACCAAGCCTAGAAGAATAAGGCAACAAACTCTGCTTGGGTTTTTTTACGATCCTTCATTCGGCTATAGTGTAATGCCAATCGAACAAGGTGAACTCATTATTAAGAAGAGTATTATTCAAATAATTGAATAAAGTCTAAATCGTATTAACCAAAGTTCTTGAGCCAATAAATGAAATCTTACCATATACCATCTGTGTTGATAGACTTTAGAAGAATCTAATGCAGTCGACAGCCATGACAGATCCACAATGTTACTGCTTCATCAGGGACAGGTCACCATAAACAGGATATCGGATTACGAGAGCATTCACCTTAACTTTATAGAAGATCAATTCCGTTGATAGCTATTACGCCTTTGCAACTATCTCACCGACTTATGGTAGTCCATAGTTGGACGTATGAGTCATAAGCTTTGAATTAAGTTATTTCATACCGTATGACTCAACTTATCCCAAAGCTTATAATTATCTGGAGATTGGTTTAACCGAACCTGAGAAAACTATTGTAGCGTCAACGTTTATCACGGTCAAATGTATGGAAGGGTGTGACCATTACTGCATACAAATCGAGCTTTTCTGTACTTCGGAGGGCGCTAAGCTTTTGGTTCTGGCTGTAGCAGGCCTTAAGTCAGAGGACTTCTAAAAACCCTGATACCAGTGTTGCTGCCGGCTCATTTAAACTAATCTATTCGTAGGATCGTGCTCGTGATACCAAACGCCGACTATCCAGTACCACCACCCTGACAGTAAACGTAATGGATGATGATGACCAGGATCCTTCATTCATCTACAAAGGATGCAGTCTTCACGAGGGAGCTTGCTTCAATCCAGAGTATTCCAGCTTTGTAAGTAACTTGTTTACATCTCCATTGTTCTGTCTGATTCTAGGGCCTTCAGGGCTTCGACCACCTGGAGTCTCATCGTTAGATAACATAACCAAACAGACTTTAGATTTTTAAAATATCCTAAAAAATATCTACCTTAGCGGAACTTGACCTCTCCACCGACCTTGGAGCCAAAACATCCCAAGAATTTCGCCTATGCTGGTTTAACAACCATTAGGTCTGCTGTTTGCCCATGGTCTCCATCGCGGTTCCTCTTAAGCCTAGCAATATGACCAGCCCTACTCCACTTCCGTTCAGCAATGACGACGTCTTTCAGTTTTATACCTACCCCATACAAAAATAAGTATGCGAATCAGTCTGAATGGATAGTCCTTACACCTTCAAAATGCAATTTTCAGGTAAACAGCGGCGTCTTATCCGGAATTCTTACCATCGAACCGGAGAAGATCCAAGCGGTAGACATGGACACCCTCGATGCCCGGATCCGGTACACCATAGACAGCGGAGAGCCTGACTCCTGGCCGACTTACTTCGCGATAGATCCTAACAACGGCGCTGTTAGGCAGCTGGTGCCAGTCGACACGAATATCGCTAAGAAGTTCCAGCTGGTCATAAAGGTTAACCCCCCATTTATCTGCTAATACATTAAGGCCCGAATTCATAGTGAAATAGGGGCTCCCCTAGGGGACTGTTCAGGCGCTAAGTAAAAATTCAAGCGCAAATTTAACCTTTATGCACCCAGCTATAAGGCGAATGCTGAACGATGAATTTTGAGGGACTGTTCAACTCCCGATCCCTATGGATTCAGGCTTTAATGTTTTGGTGTGTAGGGGACACTTAAACTCTACGTTGATCGCTCAGTCAATCAATCAGTCAGTCTGTTGTATAAGTATTTATATAGATATTAGATTGGTATGTATATAAACATATTTATATATATATATATATTATGTTTCATAATATATTCTGCTGTAGTGGTTTATTTTGTGCATAGTATTAATTAAGGTAGTTTATAAATAGTCACATTAGTTCCCACATATTATAAAATACATCCCCAGCTACTTCAAAATCACATAGAATCCTCTCCATCCATCGGTTGTCGTTTCTGCAAATGAATAAATAATAGCTGAGTAATAATAATAAAATAAGAAAAATGTTTTATTTGTTCCCCATACATAAAAGTTAACACACAAAACAGAAATCATATAAAAAACGAAACAAAAAACAAATAAATTAGTGCCTCATTTTGTGTTGTGTGGGGTCTAATAAGTCCCCGTCTCCGCATTATGCTGAACCAAAACCTAGGTAAGTCGGGTGCTGCGCTGGTTTTAATAAAGTTTTATAACATTTTCAGGCCGAGGAAGTATCAGAAGCTAAGCGTTTTACTACAGCCAAGCTCACAATAACGGTGCGACCGGTCGACGCTAACCCACCTGTCGTCAACGCTACGTCAGATGAAGGCCAAGTTGAGGAGAACTCACCCAAAGGGACCAAGGTCCTGGATGCTGGAGGCATGCCTATTCGACTGACGGTGTCGGATTCAGATTTGGTAAGTGTTGAAAGTTCTGCTTGCTGATATATTTCGTTTTCATAGGTGACTCCGATATTGTCAAACTCAAAAAAAGAAAGAAAACAAAAGAAAATAATACATGATTTACACAGAAGAAACCATAGTTACACAGTCTAGGCACCAAAAATATGTAAGAAAGTATTTACTTAAAAGCAATAGTTGTGAATGAATGAAAATACTTTATTGTACACCACAAAAATAACAAAATAAACAAAAACTTAATATAACTAAAAGTACAATCGACGGTCTTATCGCTTAAAAGCGTTCTATTCCAGACAACCTTGGGATGGAGCTTAACATGACATGTGTTTATGATTAACATGGCATGGGCGGAAAAGTGCCAAATATATGTTTGTATGTGTCAGATCTATGAAAATACCATGTAGGTTTTGGATCTTGTACTGAATATAAATCTGGGGATCTCCATCCCATGGGATCCATCCATGGGATTACAGTTATAACATACATCCATACAGATAAGGATGGAATGTGAGTTCCACCTTATCGATGTGGAGCGACCAGCTGTTTCATTCAATGGCGTGAATACTTTGACTCCGTATTAAATGAGGAATCCATACTTACATGCACCGTATACAATCCACTATTAGGTTTTTTACCATGTAATTGTAAACTTTATTATGAATAATAAATTTAAAAGAATGAGCGTGATAATTAATTTTTCTAAAATATTTTGCTTACCAACTGACATATTTTCTGACTGCTGATCCCGATAATATGTCGTTCCACATTCATCATTAAAACAAAAATAACTAAATTAATAAACAAATATTATTATTCCTTTTATCGAACGTGAATGGGATAGTTGCAAGAGGAAGCCCTCGGCGAACGTATTCTGACCAAATTAGAGATATTCTAGAGAAAGGCCAGGTCAGAAGTACACTAAACCGCGCAGCTTGTATGAAGAATTTGATGAGGATGAATGAAGCGAAAGAAGTATGCCAGGAAAGTAGCAGGAAATCCTTGGCCTACCCCTCCGAGAAAGAGGCGTGACTATAATATGTATGTATTCAATTTATCAGACGGATTTGTTCTTAATCAACAGAACGTCCTGAATTCTAAAACGCAAGCTGGTCGATGTCAATGTATTTTTTTAACAGTTTACAGTCATAGATATTAATAATAGACAAGTCGCCCTCTTTACAAAGGTTTCCAACTACACGATCTTAAATTTAACTTTATTCCAGGGCCCAGGAGATCCAATACCAAAGTACACGTTCGAATTGACAACCAACTTCTTCGATATTGACAGCGAAGGGTACCTCGTGGTCAGCGACGAAAACTTGGATCGGGATCCACCTAACCCTGGGAAGTTCAGGTTTCAAGTAAGTCACTCAGGATCATGAATCATTAACATATTTTACTTGCTCAAGAATACCTAGCACCAATTTGTAAAGGAATTTTAGTAGCGAGATACAACCGAAATATAAGTCAAAGTCGAAGTCTAAAGGTTTTTATTGATTGAAATCACAAGGATCATATAGAAAGGTCAGCTTAAAAACTACGTGAATTTAAAATGTTAAAGCGTATTTACGCTGATTCCTCGCGCGCGTCCTTATTCGATTTACAATAATTTATTTATTATTATTATTATTATTATTTATTAATTATTTCAACACTATTGTACATATAAATGTACAATCCCAAAACTGGATAGCCGTTGTCGGGATTGATTTTGAGAATAAAAATGATCTAGCTACGTTCCATAGCTGGGAAAATCCCGATAACGTGAAAACATTGATAACAAATTACCACCTAAAAGTCACATACACTTGACCCCACACTAAGATTCCAGAGAAAAAAACGAATTAAGAACCTCCTTTTTTGAAGTATGTTAAAAATACGTGTAACATGGTATAGATGTTCCATTTCACGAAGTCCGTTTTAGTTTGCGTAATCTCAGAAGCAATCCGTCTCGAGCGGGATGCGGTTCGGATCATTAGTACTTATTGTGTTAACTTCAGCTGTTGACAGCGAGTACCTTTAGCATGTCAACGCAAAGTTAAACGCAAACTGCGGCTAAGCAGATATCGTGAGATAGAACAACTGTACCAGAAATCTGCAGAACATTTAAAAAATTGTTCCGCAGCAGGAATCGAACTCGCACTTCTTGTAGATCTGCTGGCAAACCCGACCGCCGCAGGGTTTCTGGTAGTAGAGTAGTCAGTCATTCGCCAAAAACACTTTGCTTTGGGGCGTTGCCATCCCCAATCTAAAGCAAATAACGATTTCGTAATATTGAATACTTATATAGATTTCATTTTCCAGGTGGTAGCGAGAGAGGTGAACGGCGGAGCTGCGTCTGCGCCGTTCTCTTTGGCCGTACAGCTCTTGGATCAAAACGACAATGCCCCCGTCATACCGAAGACGCAACCCATCATTGTACCAGCGAGCTTGGAACCTGCGCCCGTACATAAGGTACCTAACTATTTCATGCTTTATAAACGACCTTGATAGCGCGGCGGCTAAGAAGCTAGCTGCGACCCAAGGTTCAATTCCCGCGGTGGAATAAATAAATAAATATTAAATTTAATAATACTGAACATTTTTCACACAGCATCATCTAGCCCCAAACTAAGCAGAGCTTGTATTATGGGAACTTTATGACTGATATACTACTTATATACTTTTTTTTTGTAGACCCGAGACAAATATTTACAGATATAACAAACATTTGTCCCACGGCGGGAATCGAACCCGCAACTTTCTGCGTCTCAGGCGGGCTTTCGCCCACTGCGCAGAGGTCGAAATTTGTTCGCATGTTCTGCCGATCTTCCGAGATTCCCAAAGTCTGGGATGTTATGGTACCATGGTACTCATCGTTCCTGATACCCACGATACAGGGAATCAGAATTATGTACCTAAGTGTCGGGTGTTTGTCTCTTTATTTATATAAACAATAAAGTCGTGTTGGCCTAGTGGGTGGTACCCTAACATCAAATGTTAAGGTCGTGGGCCCAAACCAGACCATTAATGAAATAGTCGGCTCAGCCGACCATTGGTTGGAGTACAGCCGAGTCGGCTGTCGGCTGTGTGATTTTTCATATCATCATTTACAATCAGATGAGATTATGTCCTAATAAACCCTATATTATTGTTAAAAAAAGGTATATGCTTAATGTCATATCTGCACGTAAGTACCTCTGGCTACCTCCTACTTGGAATTATTTAAAGATCAACGCACTGAGTATGTATCTGTGGACCATTATGGGGATATAGTCATGTGCGTCTTTTTTTAAATACTAGAATGATGACGATAACTTTTTCTTGTTTCTTTTCAAGTGTATAACGTTATGGTAACCGTTTTAATTTCTGTTACTTCAAAGTTATTTTAAGGAAGCACGCCCACCTTTTAGGTTGGCAGGTTGAAAATGCTTTCAGCACTAAGCCCACCTTTGAACACTTTTATTTCTTGTGTGATTTTGATGAAACATTGTAGTAATATAGCTCATACATCAGAATAACATATAAGCTACTTTTTATTCGGATACCACGCGGGCGAAGCTGTGGGCAGAAGTTAGTATTATAAAAGTAAAAGTTTCTGAGGATGGATGTTTGTTACTCTTTCACGCAAAAACTACTGGACGGATTTTGATGAAACTTTACAGTAATGTAGCTCATACACCAGAATTACACAGGCTACTTTTTATCCGGGTACCACGCGGGCGAAGCCGTGGGCAGAGGCTAGTAATAAATAAAGTAATAATATTCATCCATCCAAAGGTTGTCTGGAAGAGATCGCTTTTAGCGATAAGACCGTCCATTTTATCTTTTATTATTGTAAATTCCTGTGTTTTTCGCTTTGGTGTGCAATAAAGAGTTTATCTATCTATCTTATATTTTTTAGGTCGAGGCTGTAGACATAGACGAGGGTGAGAACGCACGCATTACGTACAGCATCTATCACGTGTCTAACAATGGCGGTAACAAATTCACTATCGATCCTAGCACCGGAGTTATATGTAAGCACTGGTACTACTTATAAATAAATAATGCTGGACATTTTTACACAGAATCATCTAGCCCCAAACTGAGCAGGGCGGCTAGACAAATACCTCACGCTTACTTTCCTTGCGTGATAACGCAAATTTGTCAAGGTAAAACTTGGCAGCTGTCACGTGACATTTCCACAGCTACTGTCATTTCCATACAAATTGATCTTTCCGCAGGCGTTAACGACAATAGAAAGTGGTATTTGTCTAGACACTCAGAGCTTGTGTCTACATGACTGATATACTACTCGTATACTTACTTTTTATGCACTCACTCTTCATAACACTAAGGTTAGCTGGAAGAAAATGCTAATTTCTATGTACTTGTTTTATCTTGTGCAATAAAGCATTTTCTATCTATCTATTAAGCATAGAAAACACCCAGACCAGAGACAAATATTTGAAGATGCTACAAACATTTGTCCCGCGGCGGGAATCGAACCCGCAACCTTCTGCGTCGCAGGCGGGTCTTCACCCACTGCGCCACAGAGGTCGTCTATCTAGCACTCTTCTTGAACCTTTGGAATGTGCATTTTTGTTGCATGGTTTTGATTTCTATAAAAAGCTTACACTTCACAGTAATGTTCAGGGCTGTAATAAAGCATCGCTTTTGTGTGCTCTTATTTCGGCATCGCTTTCCTGGGGGGCTAGACAAATACCTCACGCTTACTTTTCCTTTCACGCAAATTTTTCAAGGTGAAACTTGGCAGCTGTCACGTGACATTTCCGCAGCTAATGTCATTTCCATACAATTCAGTCTTTCCGCAGGCGTTAACGTCAAAAGAAAGTGGTATTTTCTAGACCCCTGCGCATGTTTCTTTCTTCGAATGTGCGTTATCGATGTGTGTTATGTTCACAAGTGAAGTCAAAAGTCACTTTGAAACGTCAATTTGCCTCAAAATAATCCGATATAGTAGGAACAAAGAGAACTCAAAAAGTTTGAAATTGCGGCAAGACCCACAATTTCTCTCACCACTCTTACATTCCTTATTATCCTCTCCATCTGTCTGGAAGAGATCGCTTCTAAGCGATAAGACCGCCCAATGTCCTTATAAAGAATAATAATAATGCTGGACATTTTTCACACAGCATCATCTATATTTTACATGCATACATATTATGCATAGAAAACACTCAGACCCGAGACATATATTTGAAGATAATACAAACATTTATCCCGCGGCGGGAATCGGACCCGCAACCTTCTACGTCTCAGGCAGGCCTTCGCGCACTGCGCCACAGAGGATAAGATTTTGTTTGCTTTGTTTTTTTGTTTATGTTGTACAATAATGCATTTTGATTCATTCATTCATTAAAGTCAAGAAAATTTTCTTCCGTCAATCCTACTAATATTATAAATGCGAAAGTTTATGAGGATGTTTGTTACTCTTTCACGCAAAAACTACTGAACGGATTTTGATGAAACTTTACAGTAATATAGTAATATAGCCTATGTGTTATCAGAATAACACATAGGCTAGTTTTACACGGGTACCACACGGGCGAAGCCGTGGGCAGAAGCTAGTATTTTGATAATATTTTATGATCATTTTCTTCTCATAGCCAGCACAGGCCGTCTTCAAGCTGGCGAGCAATACAGTATGACAGTCAGAGCGACAGACGCGAAAGGCCTGAGCTCCCAAGGCATAGTGGAAATATCCGTGGCACCCGGACCCAACACAAGCCCGCCGCAGTTCTCCTCCCGAGATTACTACGCACTCGTGTCCGAAGGCGCCGCCATCAACTCCACTGTCACTACGGTTACTGTAAGTTGCGAGAGTTGTCTTTTTATGTAACTAGATAGCGACATCGTTACGAGATCCTCCATCTTAGTTTGTTATTTATTTATTTAAGTATTATTTACTATCGTGATAAAATAGGACTAAACTGGCATAAATTATCTACACTAATATAATGAAGTGTTAAACTTTGCAACTTTTGATGCAATCTCCGAAACTATTCATCCGAATTTAATAAATATTTTACTAATGTTTAGAACGCCATTCAGGATGGACATAAGTTATCCCGTTAAAATAAAAGAGTTTTGCGTGGAGACCAATTTTGCAAAGTAAATCGATGAACAAACGGTCAAGCATTTACAAACGCTGCCTTGACAGATCAATTTTTTATTCAGGTTGCACGCGGGCGAAACCGTGGGCAGTTGCTAGTATTACATAATAATAAGAACTATATATTTAAAATAATATTGAAATTGATTTGAAAATCTCTTTTAATCAATCTGAAATAAGAGCCTCTCTAAAGAGTGCCATGACTTACCTTGAGCCATCTCTATTCACCAGCTTTCCGAAACCTTTAAGATATCATAGTTTTATCAGATGGGTGGCATCCTACACTACTTCGAATGTCTTCGTGTTATGCAAATGAAAATAAACAAAGGGAAAGAGTAAGAGGTAGAACCAATAACTGTAATATTTCTTTTTTTATATTTTCAGGCGAAAGACCCTGAAAACGAACCAGTGACCTATTCCATAATGTCCGGAAATGACCTCCGTCAGTTCACTATCGGAGCTAATACTGGAATCATCACGGTCATCAGGAGCTTGGACAGAGAAGTCCTGACTCGATATCAACTGGTACGTATTGATTTCGTCATTGGTATAGCATTTTGTGGCTAGGGATACCGACACTCTATCGAATATTATATTAACTATAGATGTTTATTCATTCAAAGAATGTGTAGCGACATCTCTGGCCACATCACTGAGCTACGTTACATTACATCAACGATAAGCCACCATACTCAATATACAGATAGCATTGCATCAAAGTGTCTACATCACTAACTCTCGACCAATGAGCGTCGAGAATATTGGTTCGTAATACGGGGTGTACATTCCAGTGGTGTGCAATATGTTTAGTTTGTACGGAGCGTTTTAAACGACCATGGAAAGCACACTCAGATAATTCAAAACAAATGGTTTGTAATACTGGCTATACTTTCCAGGGGTGTACTTTCACCTGTGCATTCTATGGACGTAGAATACAGGAACTCATAAATAATACTTCCGGCCCTAGGACCCCGAGCAAGTGGATCAGATGGATCAGCTCGGTGGAAGGTCTTCCCCTTAGCAAATGGAGTACACAATACCAACCGTGTTCTTAATAAATATCTCAAAGGATGAAGAAAAACATGACAAAACTGTCGTTTTCTACGTTTAACAAGCTTAGCAATATCAAAGATAATATTTTAAAAGGGGGCTGCTCTTAACACTTTCCAATTCTCAAGTTTTAGAAATTGATGACTCGTAATTTATTGCAGTTAAAACACGATCGTTGACAGACGCATCTATTCGAATCCTGAAACACGTATGATTCTGACTGAACTTTGACTGTGTTACAGATGATAAGAGCTGAAGACCCTGGGAGGCTGGCCAGCACTTCGACCGTCAACATCAAAGTGACGGATATCAACGATAACAATCCCAAGTTCGACGAAGACTCGTATGAATTCCACGTAAAAGAAGGTGCGTTACAAAAATATTAAAACAAAAACCGACTTCAAGTAACAGGAAGTTGATAAAAAGTCCAATATGAAATTTCATCCCTTATTATTACATAAATGTTTTTCATAAAATTTATATGGTGGCTCCATAGAAGTATATCCTTGAAGTATATAGTACCCATTAAAATCGGTTCACAATCGACGAAGATATCGTAACATATATAAAAAACATACAGACGAATTGAGAATCTCGTCCTTTTTTAAGTCTGTTGAAAATAGGTAATCGTGCAAAGAATTTCCATTAAAGATAATAATTTATTTATTTATTCAGATAACTTGATCCATAATCCTACTAATATTATGAATGCGAAAGTTTGTGAGGATGGATGTTTGTTACTCTTTTACGCAAAAACTACTGAACGGATTTTGATGAAACTTTACATCAGAACAATAGAATAACATAGGCTACTTTTTATCCGGGTACTACGCAGGCGAAGCCGTGGGCAGAAGCTAGTTTGTTAGTAAGATACATAATGTCATAGTGTTAGTAAAATCCCTTATTTAAAATATATTCATTAAAAAAAATGACTGTTACCAAATTGGATGCTAGAAAGATCAAAAGATGATACGTTGTTTAGTATGTATTTATTCATAGAAATCTCAGGAAATATTTTATGTATGTTTTTTTATACAACTAAAATTGCAAATAAGCATTTATCCTATATGTTTGTAAGCGGTTACGGTATAATATGGCTTTAGTATTACATCGGCCGTCACAGGCCTATTGCGATCGGGTGGTTACCGTAACCTAAGGTCGATTAATACCTATGGATGTTGCATTGTTCAAATCCTCTTGTGAGCACAGGTGTAGCCAACGATTTTGTTGGCTACGTCCACGCGACAGATCTCGACGAAGGTATCAACGCTATCGTCAGCTACAGCATCCCGTCCCATCTGCCTTTCAACATCGACAATAGTACGGGATTGATCAGCACTAATACGAAACTGGACTATGAACAAACTAAGGTAATGAGAATTTATGATATCCCAAAAAGTTCAGTAATTGAATAAAATTTGTAACCAGAATTGAGTTGCCTTGTATAATAACCAATGTTATAATATGGTTAAATAAATGAAATGAAATGAAAGATCAATCACGGCGGGATCCGAACAGGCGACCTTCCCCTTGGTACGTGGGGGCTATACCAACTACGCCACAAGATTGTGTAGGTTAACACTTTAAAAATAAAAAAAACACACTAAGGTAACTTAAGCGAACCTTTAGAGTCGTGTTGGCCTAGTCATCTGTTTGCTGACTTCCGATCTGAAGGTCGTAGGTTCAGCTTATAAATAAATTATTAATAAATAAAATAAGTAAATAATCCTGGACATTTTTCACACAGCATTATATATTTATTTGTATTTGTTTTTTTTTCAGGCTTACGAATTCGTTGTGACGGCAACAGATGGCGCCATAGACAAACGTCTCGGCACAGCCTCCGTGACCGTGCAAGTGCAAGACATACCCGATGAGCCGCCTGTGTTCAAACAAGCGCTATACTCTGTGCACGTGCCGGAAAACGTGCCTAACTACCCTGTTGTCAAGGTTCAAGTGAGTACACATCAAATCGTGTTCTAAGTGTAAATTATAAGCCGTATCCTGGCAATACCGAGAAAAAGATAGAGACACGAATAAGCCAAGTCAAACTCACATCGTATCTAAGTAGATCAAACACAACAAAAGTGTCTGCCGCCCGAGCAGTAATGCTCGCATTTTTAGAGTCGATCTTTATTTATTCCTGAAAAAATAATATATTATTTTTAGTTGTATTGGTCATGTTTGTTGCGTTATCTATAAAGTATTGGCATTACTTCATATTTTTTTTAATTCACTCCTCAGGCCGAAGACCCAGACACGATCAAAGAAATAACCTACACTATTCTAATGGGAGACACGAATACTTTCTCAATCGACCGCAAGTCCGGCCTCGTACGGACCTTGCAGGCTTTGGACAGAGAGACCATGGCCCGCCATGAGATCATTGTGGGCACTGAAGAGAACAATGACGAAGGACCGGGCGCCATTACCACTGTAGAAATACTAGTAGATGTGAGTATTTATAATAAAATAAATAATGCTGGACATTTTCACACATCATCTAGCCCCAAAGTAAGCAAAGCTTGTGTTATGAGAACTACATGACTGATATACTACTTTTTATAATATATACATATTATACATAGAAAACACCCAGACCCTAGACAAATATTTGCAGATACAAACATTAGCCCCGCGCCGGGGATCGAACCCGCAACCTTCTGCATCTCAGGCGGGCCTTCGCCCATTGCGCCAAAGAGGTTGAATTGTTTAATTGTTTATTAATCGACTGCAAGTCTGGTCATATACGGATCTTACTTGATACAGAGAAACCAAGGCACGCCATGAGCTCTTTCCGTTTAGTTATAGCGCCATCTATTGACTTTTAAAGGACTCTAAAAAGACACTTGCCACAGATACAAAAGAAAACTCTTTTACATGCATCGTCAGGAGCCTCAATAAACGATTGATACTTCAAACGCCCAGGGATTATGTGTTTGTTTGTTGGTATGTTACCTTTTATCTCAGAAACGGTTTATCCTATTGAAATAGGTTTTTTTTTGCAATAAACTTATTATCATTTGTGGTATCATGAGTACTAGTTTCTGATACATACGAAACGAGGAATCAAGGGGTCAGGACTATGTATGTGATTTTTGGATGTTGATTTATCATTTATTCCGTTAATTTTCAGGACAAGAACGACAACTCACCAATATTCACATCCGCCATCCGTCCGATCACGATCGAAGATTCCTCCTCAATCGGCAGCCTCGTACAAACGGTCATCGCTACTGATTTAGACTCCACTGCCCCCAACAATAGAGTTCGGTATAAACTCGTTGGACGAGGCAAGGCGTCGATTTACTTCCACGTTGAACCGGACACGGGCGCAATTAGAGTGAGAGATGATCTCAGGAAAGAGACGGATAGTGAATACACGGTAAGTACAGAATTTGATAATAATTAAATTCAATTCCATCAGACCATTAGCAATTAGAGTGAAAGATGATCTCAGGAAAGAGACTGATAGTGAATATTCAGTAAGTACAGAATTTGATAATAATTAAATTCAATTCCATCAGACCATTAGCAATTAGAGTGAAAGATGATCTCAGGAAAGAGACTGATAGTGAATATTCGGTAAGTACAGAATTTGATAATAATTTAATTCTATTCATTTATTATCTCGGTCCATTAGCAATTAGAGTGAGAGATGGTCTCAGGAAAGAGACCGATAGTGAATACACGGTAAGTACAGAATTTGATAATAATTCAATTCAACTCACTTATTAACTCCGACAATTAGCAATTAGAGTGAGAGATGTTCTCAGGAAAAAGACGGATAGTAAATATACGTTAAGTACAAAATTTCAGGATATAACGACTATACCAAGTACTTTATTATCCTCCTGCTGACGTCGCTCCGCTCCGCTCCGCGTAGTCATGGGCGGTGCTCATGAGGAAGGAACTCTAAACGAACTCTAAACGGTTAACAAAACGTGAGCAGGAGAATAATGAAGTAAGTGGTATAGACGACTATATCACGATACCAATAGGCTATTGTATTAATTAACTAATATGATAGCACTGCGAACCGTGTGTCACTATACTAGAAATAGGGGAATTGGGGGGCTCCAAAAATCATGAAATTTGTGTGACGTCATTTATGGATAGGTCTCTTATTCCTATCAATAATTCCTTGTAAATATTGAAATCGCATTGTTTTACAGGTGGACGTACAAGCATACGACCAGGGCGACCCTGTGATGTCCTCAGTCACCAGCCTCACGGTCTACGTCAGTCATTCTGCAAGAGTTCCACCTGATGTAAGTACTTTCACCTCTAGCGTCGAAACGTACTGTATATTTTCATAACTATGCGGCAAGAGGTACGGGTTTGATTCCCGCTGCGGGACAGATGTAACAATAATAATCATAATGCTGGATATTTTCACACAGCATCATCTAACCCCAAAGTAAACAGAGCTTGTGTTATGGAAACTACATGTCTGATATACTACTTATATACATTATTCTTTGTAAATAGATACATATTAAGATAGAATAGACCCAGACACGGTCGCGAGTTCGATTTCCGCCGTGGGACAAATGTTTGTATGCTCTGCAAATATTTGTGTGGGGTCTGGGTGTTTTCTCTGTATAATATTTATTTACAAAGAAAAATGTGTCTAGGCAGTATATCAGTCATGTAGTTCCTATCATACAAGCTCCGCTTGGATTGGAGCTAAATGATGCTGTGTGAAAAAAAAATCAAAACATTTTCTATCAATCTATCTTCCTCAGGTCGGCCTCGGCTTCGCAGACATAACATATACGGAACACATCGCCGAGAATTCAGCCAACGGAACCCTAATCAGAGTGCTACCGCTGCTCAATAAAAGAGAACACTCACCTGATACCCCGCTCAAGTGTTTACTAACTGAATCTTCACAACGAGGTTAGTAATTTAGTTTTTTTATTTATACCAATAATAAAGCTGAAGAGTTTTTTTGTTGTTTGAACGCGATCTGGAACTACCAGTCGATTAAAAAAAAATCTGTATTTGATAGCCCAATTCATGAGGAAGGTTAAAGGCTATTTAACATCACGCTACGACCCTTAGGAGCCGAGCACAAGAAGTAATAGCGCGGAGCTCGACAATAGGGCTTCATCATGTGCCCGATATAATTTTGGACGCGTCTCTAACAACCCCCCTGCATGGTATCCTCACAGATCCTGCGTACTGAGTATAAATTCATCATGGTGGTGATTATAGACGTGATCGTGTTTTTTTCCGCCTTTGCGTAAAGTTTCAATAGGTTCTTACATAAATTTTATAGCCACAAGTTACTAGGGAGCGCGCAACAGACAAAAAACGCTTAGGTTTTTAAAATTTTCCAAAAATTTACTTGTTACAGATGTGTTCTACGTAAAACTAACAGAAGAGCGCGACTGCGCTATCTACCTCAACACAAGCTCTCTGGACTATGAAACCCTCTCTGAATACTCGCTAGAAGTCCAATTAGAATCCATACAAGGCCTCATCAACCCTGAGAATAGTAAAGCGACTATCAGGGTCCACGTGACCGATGCGAATGATAACGCACCTATATTTGTACTTAATGAGCAGTCGTCGATACAGGCCGCTAGGGGGAAGTACCTAGCCATTGTTACAAGAGACATGCTGTTGGGAACTAACGTGCTTCAAGTCAAGGTAAGAAGCATATATTTGTAATAGCGCTATCTGTTGTACTTAAAGAGCAGTCTTCGATACAGGCCCCTAGGGGAAGTATCTAGCCATTGTTACTAGAGACATGCTGTTGGGAACTAACGTGCTTCAAGTCAAGGTAAGAAGCAGATATTTGTAACAGCGCCATCTGTTGTACTTAATGAGCAGTCTTCGATACAGGCTGCTAGGGGGAAATACCTAGCTATTGTTACTAGATATATGCTGTTGGGATATCAATCGAAACAATTGATGTTGGTCCGATTTTACCACAACACCAGCAAACAATAAATAGAATTTGTGATTGGATTGTTAATAAATTTCCCGGTATTATTTACTTCAGGCCAAAGACAAAGACAGCGGCGAATACGGAAAAATTGAATACCATAAGAATTCATGGACGAAAGCAGCTGAAGAATATTTCGCCCTTGATGCCGACACCGGAGTCATAAGTAACATCAAAACCTTCGAGAATGTACCGCGCGACGTTCTGCCCTTCAAGTTCAGTGTCACCGCAAGAGATAATCCACATTCTACGCAGGACTATAACATTGCGAGAGCTTCTGTTGTGGTAAGCACAATAATCACGTTCATGATTGTAATCGCATTTTTCGATCAAAAAAAGAAATTATATTGTATTCTTCTATTCTATTCTGTTTTTTATTCAATCTGGTGGAGTTAAACGAAAATACTTCCTTAATGTTACAGATAAACTTACTACAAGTTGAGAACCAGCTAGTCGTTGAAATACCTGACCTAGACGCGGAAGCGATGCGTCGTATGTCGCGGGCCTTACTAGGCGGCGTTGAAGAGAGGAGTGGTTTGGTGGCTGGCCTTCAAAAGTTGACAGCGAGGCACTATATAGCGGAGAACGGTACTTTGCAATCTGATGGACGAGGGACTGAGGCCTGGCTGTATCTACTGCATCCTACTACTGGAGAGATCCTGACCAGGGACTCGGATCTAGTTAAAAAGTAAGTGCAATCTAACATTTTTATTTTACTTTGTTATGGCAATTCAATAGTGTAACATTGAAATTAGACTAAGGGTTTTGATACAATAAGGTCAAAACAGGGTTACACAAAATATAACATGCATTTATACAATCGTGCTAATCAAGCATACACAAAGTAACGCCTGTTTCCCGTAGGGGTAGGCAGAGACCACAGATTTCACTTGCTACGATCCTGGCCAATCTCTTTTATCTATTCATTCTCATCACATTCTTCATACAAGCTCGTCGGCTTAGAGTACTATTGACTTTTCTCCAGAACGTCTCCAACTTGATCAAAATTAAGTGAAATTTAAAATTTAAATCAGATATAGCACCAGCAGTCATGCACATTCCTTCAATTTAATTTAGCTTCCGCATCTCACAGTTACAATATTTTCCACAGAGCAATACAAAGTGGTGTTCACAAAGCGGTAGCAGCGCGCCTGCAATCCCCAGTCAGCGAGATCCGGCCCCCGTTGGAGCCAGCTGAACCGCCGAGGAAGCCCCACGTAGCCGCTGCACCGCTGACCACAGCGCTGCCGGCTGCTTTGATAGCGCTTGCAGCGGTGGTACTAGTGGTAGCTGTTGCAGCCGTCATCTATATCTGCGCTTCTTGGAACCGGTAATCATATCTCGAATAATTACGATACTCTCATCTGTAAATGAGTATGATCAGTACAAATCAGTATGATCAGTTCATCAGTAGCGCAGTGGGCGAAGACCCGCCTGAGATGCAGAAGGTTGCGGGTTCGATTCCCGCCGTAAGGCAAATGTTTGTATGATCTGCAAATATTTGTTTCGAGTCTGGGTGTTTTCTATGTTTAATATGAATGTGTTTACAAAAAAATGTATATCAGTCATGTAGTTCCCATAATACAAGCTCTGCTTAGTTTGGGGCTAGATGATGCTGTGTGGTTCAGCATTATTATGGTTATTATTAGTAATTATTGTTTTAATTGATTTTGAACCCTCGAAAAAGGTCTTATCAAAGTAGTGGTACCGCCCACTGGGGAAAAGTCGGCAACTTTTTGTTCGGGTACCTCGCGGGCGCCGCCCGTTCGGGTAGCCGTGGGCTACCTACTAAATAATATATCCTAGTGCGGGGAAGAGCTCATCAAGGTACATAAAATCGTTTTTACTGTACCGTAAATTATAACACCACTGTTCCTACCAGACCATTGTTTGACTCAATAAACGTATATCTTTATCGTATCTTAATATTATCTTAATCGTATCTTTATCTTATCTTATGCCTGTTTAGTTTCCTTGAATGATTTTTTGAAATATGGTCAGCCTCTCTTCAAATTCAAATAGTTGGAATCATGAGAAAGTTGGGCTCATGCTCATTTTTTTTAATGTAGGTACTTAGTAGTTTTTTTGGTAAGATTTATCTTTATCTTATCGTTATCCTATTTTTATTTTATCTTTATTGATGTTAACTCCTATATCAGATACAAAAAACACAAGGAGCAAGCTATCCAGCAGTACGGAACACTCAGCATCAGCATGGCGCCGCCGAGACCGCCTTCAGGATACGAGTCGAGTGAGGACGAACCAGCACCTAGATATGAAACACAGGTAAACCAACACACTACGGATTGCATCGTCATTTCCAGCACTAACCCACTGTTGGGAGCCTTCGCCATCAAACGCCACCCCAATCAGATCTGAACCTTTTATATCCAGTCTTATCCTGCATGGGAACGATCCACCCACCGAGTTGTTGGTCTTCCAAGGTCCTAGTGTAGCCCCATATATACCATAGATACTATTAATTATACAGGTAATCCAAGAATGTTGTATACGGTAACGAAATGTTCTCATTCTTTTTTTTTCTGTGTTTTTTATTTTTTACGAAATTATCCATTTTTTATTTGTGACGACAGGAGCCATTTTTGCTTTTCTTTTGTTTAAAATAACTTGTCACTACGAAAAATGGTGGTAAAATTAACTGTTTTGGATACAAATACTTTACGATTCTTTTTATTTTCATGGACACAATAAACCCCTTTCGGGGTAGTACCATAACTAGATGGGTTTTGTATGAGCAGACCATAATTATGTATATCTCACAGAACCGACAGTCGCTGGGAAGTAAAGAATAGTTTCTTATATTACCATATAAGAAACTATTCTGAATCAAACGACGTAGGAAGCCCTCATAAACTAGGTACCAATATGCAGGTCAAACTAAATGGGTTGAATAAAATCTCTTACATAAATTATCTGATTTCCAGAATAAACGTGTCAAAATAAAGCGTGGTTTAGACTCTTAGAAAGCTAAATAAAACGATTATTCCCAGAAAAATAAAGGCGCGCCACCTTACTACCGCGAGCAGCAAGCTACTTACGGGATTCCTATGCGAAGTGTGAGCAAAACTGAATTTTTACCTTCGCATGATAGAGTTTGTAAGCAAGAAATGGGGGCTTGAAAACTTGAACTTTCTAGGTTGTAATATTTAGAATTGTCTTGCAAATGTTCACAAGATACGCATGATTCTGCACCTTGGTTTCTTCTTGATGTATATTTGTATAAATGCTCCTTATGCCCGTCTGCACTAAGTTTAGGCAAAGACTAATGCATGTCTTACTGCTCAGACAGATCCTGTTTAACCATTTGTCTATTTTATTTATTTTATATTGAAGGCTTTTTTGTACTCTGTGCTGTGTCAAATAAACTTAATTCATTCCCATAAAAATGTCATTATGATACACCTAAGCCTTTGCCCAAACTTAGTACAGACGGTCATTAAAGTATCTGTATTACAATGGTGTCGATTCTGTTGCATCATTCCTTTAACTAAACTATCTGTGATAGCATATAATATAACCACAGTGATTAATAATTCAGTCTAAAAAATATTGAAAAATACTTATTTTTTTAGCTAAATATAGGCTCGTGAATGCTTCACTGGAATCGACATCATTTACTTCAATAGAAATAACATTTCAGTTCGAACCTAAAATTAATTTGTAATTTTATAATGTTTGTCAAAAAAACCACTTCTTTGTCTGCAGGTTCTAAATATGGCGGTTGACGACGCAGATTTGCAGTTGGACTTCAGCGCAAATAATCACGCTTTCAACATACACAGCGTAGAATATTTATCTAAGAATGGTAAGCTTTCAGTGCACTTTGTTAAGACAGTTTTAGATACTCGTATCTGATTCCTTTTATGGAACTATATATTGGTGACCTTGTGAATCTGAAATGTCGATAAACTGGTGACCCCAACATTATGCGCTGCAGATCCTATTATTAGAAAATATAAATTCGTTTGTTTTACATAACCCGTTGTCGTACCAAAAAGCTAACCTATGTTCTGGCTAGTTAATTAATTTAACACAAAATATAACTCCTTAGAGATTGCGGCAACGTGACCTTCTAAATATTGAATTGAATTTTAAAATGGGCAATAAATTTATCAACTTCTCATTAGCTAAGATATTTATCTAAAATATTTAAGACATTTGTGGTAAACGGTGTATGTATCACAGTTATCAGTTTAAATTTTTCCAATGTTTGTGTACCTAAATAAATTAAAAAAAAGCAACTCACTAAAACATGTTTATGTATGAATGGATGATGTTTGTGACAGATCCGAACAATTCTATTAACGAAATATCATGCAGTTTTTTTTTAACTTATGACGGTTTTTAAGATTGTCAGCTATAATAGACGCTGTACGGTTTGCCCTTAGGAGGAAATATTCCTCATAGACATATCAATAAGTCAACCTTCAGTATAAGGGTCAAAAATCAAATATGTTTATAAGAGACAAAAGATAAGAAGAATTTACACTTTATAGCCTTTAAGGTTTTTATAGCCCTCGCTCGTATTAAGTCCCCACCTGGGTTTATATTTTTTGATATTCTAAATGTTCTTAAACAATCAGATTAAATAACTGCTTGTGTTTTTAACATTGTGAAATGTATTCTCAGGAGAACGCAGTCCAACCCTCTCGGAAACAGCGACAACCGCGCGCGCGTCAAGCGTCAACGACAACGGAACTCTCAACAACCATTCATTCGACGCGTCCATCGCGCGCAACACACAGACCCTCAACCGGCGCGTTCCAAATAACCACGCTTTGAACAATGCACTCGGCACGCTGCCGCGAGTAAACAACAACAATATAGGTGGGGGGCTGCTCGCCGCCACGTTAGGGAGGAAAATGAACGGGAACAATCACAAGAAGAAGACGCATCCTATCATGGCGTACGATGAAATACCGGGGCTGCAAAGGTAAATATGCTTCTGCAGACTCTTACAGCATCAGAGAACTCCCGACGCACTAACATACACATACACATACACATACACATACACATACACATACACATACACATACACATACACATACACATACACATACACATACACATACACATACACATACACATACACATACACATACACATACACATACACATACACATACACATACACATACACATACACATACACATACACATACACATACACATACACATACACATACACATACACATACACATACACATACACACACACACACACACACATACACATACACATACACATACACATACACATTCACATACACATACACATACACATACACATACACATACACATACACATACACATACACATACACATACACATACACATACACATACACATACACATACACGTACACGTACACGTACACGTACACGTACACGTACACGTACACATACACATACACATACACATACACATACACACACACACACATACACATACACATACACACACACACATCGTGAAAAAACTGTCATACCTTTGAATCGAAAATTCAAGGCATGTGTCACCAGTAGTGTTGCAATAAACGATGGGTTTGCAACTTGTCACATGGAATAACAATTTGCAAAACGCGGGTATGATATACTTACATCCATTACACTTACATCTATAACATTTATATCCATAACACTTACATCCATTTCACATATCCATAACACTTACATCCACAACACCTTCATACACTCACAATAATTTGTTTTGTGTGCACTTAAATATTTATGTAATCATGTGTTTGTTTTTATCTTTTCAGGGCATCAGAAAACGATAATGTCACGTTTGGTAAGAGGAATTTTTCCGGATACTGTTATGAAAATTCACCCGTTGAAACAACCACGGAACTATAAAGTGATACTTAAAACTATAGGTGCAGTATGGTGAGTGTAACTATAATCTTAAAGTAAAAGACTTAAGTGAAAGTGATATCTACCGTCCGTATTGGAATAATTAATTATAGCATAATATTATTGTGTTCAACGAATAATGCATTTTCATAGGAAAATGTTAAATTACGACTGAAAATAATGCTCCAATACTAATGTGAATTTTTAGAATTTTTAAATATACTTAGCAAAGGCTAGTCTTTTGTTTTAATCGAAATGTGAATAAAATAAATAAATAGGTTTGGGGTCGATTCTGCGCGGTAAAATTTTAGAATCTGATTTAAATTCTAAAATGAAAATTATGCCATGAAAATTAGCACTTCTCAGCTACATAAAAATCTGCACAGAATCGACAACATTGTGTAAATAATTTACTGTTATACTTCGCTGTGTATTGAAGGTAAATTAACGTGATCGTAAAAGTTTCTGACCGGTTTTTGGGGCATAAGTACCATTGAGCTGGGACCAAGAATAAACTAGTATTTTATACAAAGTTGTATTTTATACTCAGATACTTGCAAAGTACTTTTCATAATGAAACAAACGCCAATTATGTATTTGAAAAAATGATTTGGTTGTAAATCATTGGTTTACTTTTCTTAATAGTTTTATCGAATCAAGGAAACTCAGATTTTAGTTATTTTTGTATGAATTTTGTGCCAGTTACTTTAATGTAATTGTAAGTTAAAATTATGATTTTTAAGATACTGTTAATTAAAATGCTCAGATATACTCCAACATTCCATGCGGTTAAATCTCATGTGCCAAAATGCCTGAGCACAAGTTTCTAGAGCTATCAAATGGAATAAAAAATGGAATCATCCATAGCTTATTTCAAAATAGAACATTAATAAGCAAGATTTCAAATGACAACTGTGCTAAGGGCCACTGACCAACTGATATTCGTCCTCTATTTTTGTACTATTTGTATGTAATTTATCGGCTAAGATTGTAAAAAGTTACCTTCTATAACTTGTAAATCTTGTACAATAACATTTTGTCATAATAATTAAAGTGTTGTAATTTTTTTAATTAGATTGTTATAAAATATCTTTTGAATAAATTAATTTTATTACACAATATCGTTTTCGATTTAAACCTTTAACATTATGCTCAGCGGTCACCATTAAAGTAGTAAAGTTATAAAAAAAATAAAAAAACCTATTTCTAACACTATCTTATAAAATACGAAAGTTTGTATGTTTGTTCCTGATTACATTCATAATGGCTGAATCGATTTGTATAGATAGGTTGAAAAAGTCGTGATGATACATAATGCTGGTTACAAATACATTAAAACCAAAAGAAAAGCGCAATTTAATATGTATTTATATACAGTGGTGGTCATATAATTAGAAACACCAACCCTGTCTTCTATTTTCATTACAAATTAACATCATAACTAATTTTTAACGTGCCATAGAGGGCTCCTACGTATTTACATGGATGTATCGGTTCTTTTAAAGTATTACTATACGAGTTTAGTAATAACAAACAACAATTTTGATATAAAAATATAACATTTTAATAAAAAGTCTATTAAAATACATGGACTAAAGTGGACAACTAATTAGAAACAAAAAAAAAACAACAATATAAACATTAACTAAGTGAACAAAACCACATTTAATTGGAATAATACTATGAATACTACATCCAAAACCGATTAGTACTGTTAGTACCTGGTAGGGTACCCTCTGTTGTCGATTACAGCTTTACAACGACGTGGCATTGATTCTATCAGTTTTTCACACGTTTCCAAAGGAATACATCTCCAAGCTTCTACAAATGCGTCGTAAAGTTGGTTGATATTGGTGATATGCTCATCCGACAATGTTTTCTTCACAGTGTGCCACAAATTCTCTATCGGATTTAAATCCGGACTATTAGCAGGCCACTCTAACACTGTCACCAATTGTTGTCTGAGAAACGCTTTAACGCTGTTTGCTGTATGCTTTGGATCATTATCGTGCTGAAAAATCCAATTCACTGGCAAATCATCTGAATATGGGATCCTTGTCTCCTCCAAGATTTTTTTGTATTGAAACTGATCCATCAGCCCTTCAATCTTTCTCACGGGACCAACTCCGTATCCGGAAAAGCATCCCCATACTTTAACATTTCCACCGCCGTGCTTAACTGTTTTTATAGTGTACTTGTTATTCAAAGCCTCGTTGATTGGTCGCCGTACGTATCGTTTTCCGTCGGAATTTACCAAATTTACTTTAGTTTCATCTGAAAACAAAACTTTTCTCCATTGATGAACAGTCCAACTGGCATATTTTCTAGCGAAGGCTAGACGATTTTCTCTGTGTCGCCTGGTGAGAAGTGGCACTTTCCTAGCAAGTCTTCCATACAAATTTCCTTCAACCAACCGCCTACGGACTAGTCTTGCGGACACGTTTCGAGGGTCGTCTTGTGAAAATACTTCTTTTCGTATAACATTAGAACCTTTAAAGGGATCTGTCTTAGCCAAACGAATCATAAGCCTGTCTTCTTGAACGGTGGTCTTCCTTGGCCGAACTTTTCTAGGCACCTTATCGGATGTTCCATGTTTTTTGTGATGTGCAATGGCGTTAAATACCATCTTTACGGAACACTCTAAATGATCGGCGATCTTTCTGTAAGACCATTTTCGTTTAAAATGAAAGTTTACTATAATTTTTCTTGTTGCTGCATCACAGCTCTTGTTTTTACCCATTTTTATTAATTAAATCTGACAAAAGGTAACAAATCCGAATGAGTAAGAAAAGGCGGCAAAATGCATAATGCGGTGACATTCCGAAAGGTGAATTTTAGTTTTAAAATTAAATTTAAGAACCTAGTCATACTTTGTTTTTAATTAGTTGTCCGACTGCCAGTACTAAGAATATTGATTGATACTTTTGTTTTTTTTTTTTTTATAATTATTGTATTGGTTGTCTGAATGTTATTGCTTATTATTATCCCAGAGATATAAATGTACATTGTGATTTCGTAAATTAAACTATTACCTCCAATTAATTGAATTAATAATGTTGGTTACATTAAAAGACTACCAAGTGACTAAGTGTTTCTAATTATATGACCACCACTGTATGTATTGTATAGTAAGTCTGTGGGTATGTATCTTAACATATTTATTATAGATACTTATATGTATGTTGTAGTTAATATTATTTTATAAACACCCCCGCTACTCTCACAATCTCTTATTATCCTCTCCATCCAAAGGTTGTCTGGAAGAGATCACTTCTAAGCAATAAGACCACCCAATGTACCTTCTTAAGAACAAGATTTTGTTTATGTTATTTGTTTAAGGTGTAAAATAAAGTATTTTCATTCATTCATTCAATTTGCAGTTGGTTTAATCGATTTCTTTCAGACAATATATTTGGATATGGTATTATTTGAATGCAATGTATTTACCAGGCCACAGTTTAGCCTGTTACCACGCGAACGTAGTCGAGGGCAGATGGTATCAATGGATAATTAAGTTGATCGAAAACTCTGTATGCGGTAGTTACGTACTTAACGCAGGGCGATTGGGCGTCTTCTAATTAGCAATTGCAGTCCTAATGATAACGCCTCGTTTTTTCTTAAAATAATGTAAAAACTTTGAAAGTTGTCCACAGATAAACAAGACCTACTCCGGATTTTAGTTATAATTTTCAGCGGATGTATTCTAGTTTTTCTATGAAAAATAGATAAACAAAACAAATACATACCTACTTAGTCCTGACGCCACACTAGGGTTCCCTGTAGGTATCAGGAACTGTGAGTTCCGTGGTGCCTGTGCTCTTGTACACCACCAATACACCACCGTATTCTTAGGTACACCCTAGATTAAGCTTCAATGGGGCCCTCACATTGATAAGTTATCGAAGAGACTAAGGCCCGAATTCATAGTCAAATAGGGGCTCCCTTAGGGGACTGTTCAGGCGCTAAGTAAAAATTCAAGTGCGAATTTAACCTTTATGGACCCAGCCATAAGGCAAATGCTGAATTATGGATTTTGGGGACTGTTCAACCCCCCGACCATGAATTCGGGCCTTAGTTCTGCGGCATACGCAGTCAAAAAGATCAGTCTTTATATGGACGTATACACGGCTAGACTAGTTTACTTCAGCTACTTCCACAGCATTATGTCGTACTGCTCTAGGAGAGTGCTGCAGATAAATACCGTTTTTGTGCTGCAGAAGAGGGCTGTTCGAGCAATTTATAATATGGGAGAGAATCACTTCACTAAAAGTTCAAAGAAATAAATATAATGACATTACCTTGTCAATACATCTATGAAAAACTGATGTATGTTCACAAAAATATGAATTTAAAAAATAGCGATGATCAAAATGTTAATTCTAGAAATAAAGATAAACTTGCTATTACCACTTGTAGACTCCATAAAGTAAGTAAATCGTTTAAAGGGCAAGTGTACGCTTTTATAACAAAATCCTAAGAGATATACAATTTAAAAACGTAATCAAACAAAAACTTTATAAAAAGGCATACTATAAAATATCTGATTATTTAGATGACAAAAACTCTTGGGCTACAACTCAAAAAAAAATATTGGTACCTATTGTTTTGTAAAAGGATCATTAAAAAGAATAGCTTGCCAGCCAGCCTTGTTTTCTTGCCTTTCTTTCCTGGCTGGATCGCGGAAGAACAGGCAGTATATAAAACCGACGTTTCAAAGGGATCCTTGTGACTTTAATGATTAAATTAATTTTGGCTTTGAATAACCACAACACCCAGTCCCGGAATAAATGTGTTCGGACATGCAAACATTTGTCCCGAAGCGGGAATTGAACCCTCAAACTCAAACTTTTGTGATTTTTCAACGAAAAACCAAATGTTGTTTGCCTACGATTTCAATTAGAATACGAGGACGTGTCTATGATGTAGACTATCTGACTTGTGTTTTATTCGTATCCAAAAAGGTTACACGAAATATTCATAGGCACTGTGAATACCTAAACTCATCTGTATAAATAAAAATGAAATGCCGATTAAGTCCGATTTAACTACCTACTTTTTTTGTTTAAGTCCAAATTAAGTTTCCATGGAAAGTAAAATTCGAAAAATTGCCCGGATTAAGTAAAAAAAAAACTTTTTTTCTCCCATACAAATGATTTTGGTTGTTGAACATCGTTACATCCTCTATGGTAGTCGAATTGATGTTTCGTATTTAGCACATTCAAAGACAGAACAACGTCTGTCGGGTCAGCTAGTATTTATAAGAAAATTGCACATTCTCACAAAGCTTATCCTATCTAATGTACCACTTGTAGGCCGGCGTATTAATAAACGTCCGATATCTACATAAAGTTCCTAAAACGGCATCAAGGTGCCTAAAGCCCCCAAAACCGTTTTCAATGGCCGTGTCAAATTGAATTTTAATGATCAAACAGAACTCCTCTCGGTGAAATCTTACAAAGGAAACTGAAACTTGTTTCTAGGGACGCTATCCACTGTAGCCTATTATAATCGTCCTGGTTTTGGTCTGCCTTATACTCGACTGCGCTAAAGTAGGTAGTTTCTAATACCGACAACACAGGGAATTTTTGTATTGGGTCAGGATTATTTATATCTGTGGGGTGTTTATTTATTAATTTATACATTTTATTCCACTTAATAAATTATGGTCTGTTACAGATTTTAAATAGATACTTGTTAATAATTAGACATCAGACGCCTTAGGAGCTGCCAAAGTTTAGTGCAAACGGATATTGGTGTGCTTTTGCGTAGGTGCCTACTTGTTGGAAGGTTAGCCACTTAACTAAGCTGCACATTTAATGGGATATTGCCTACCAAGATTTGTGAGTCTCAATGTTTCCCGATATTTCGGCACATTTGCATGTAACGCATATAGTGATCTCAGAAGACAACAGATTTTCCATATGTTTTACCTAGTGGACCATATGCCCATGTATATGGTCCACTAAAGAATTGCAACAAATAGACAGATGAGATAGAATTTCCTCAATGATCACGATCTGCGTTACATGCAAATGTGCCGAAATATCGGCAGACTCTCAAATCTTGGTAGGCAATATCCCATTTTGAGTAAAAATTATGAACATAGTTTTTACGGTGATGGTCTTAAAAGTTTTAATTTTAATTTTAATTTGCTACCTTACCCGTTACTCAAGGAGCTCATACCTAAAAAAACAAGTGAGGACCAAGGAAATACCTGGTTCCGTATTCTGAGTTGCAATTTTACACAGACTTTTAAAATGCCTATCGGTCCATCGTGTGCGTAGCCTTCCTCTTTAGTGGTTTTCATACGAGACCCTATCTTCCACAGCGGCTTTCGGTTCTGAAAATTAACCGTTCGTCGTGGTTCTCTTTAGAGGTAGCCTATTTCCAGCTGTAAAATTCTACAGACTAGTGATGATATGGATCTGAACCAAATTATTGTACTAATTTTGACAGGCATAACAGTGTTCAAAATGTTTAAAACTTTGAAATGGAAATACAAAAATGATTTCGAGTTGAGTAACCTTTACCGATCACGTAGCATGCAATGCTTTAAGCTTCAGTGGACAGGAGTCTTAGTTGAATAGAAATAGTACGAAACAATGGCACTGAATTATGAATTTATTATTAAAGTTGGAAGTTTTTTGGGGCAGCTCCACGCCTACCTTTTAGTAACTACCTGCTCAAGTTTAATTTTGTATTGAGTTGTACCTTTAAAAGTTATTTTAAGTTCGTTTTTGACCTCTTTCACATTAGAGGTACCTACATTATTTTACCAATCCTATTTAGGACTTTTTATTCGCAAGCGATAAGGTTAGCATTGACATCCTCAAACTTGGCATCCATTGACATCGTCAAACTTGGTGACCCATTCCTTACCATATCTACCAGTTCATATAGCGGAGGCTGGATAGCCTGCGTACATTTTTAAATTTAATATCTCTTTGTACCGTCCCCTGAGAGCATTACAGTCGAAATTACTAAAACGTCGAATGATATAAAATTCTATATTCCCTTGCCTAATGGTCGGACGGGTCTTTCATACCTGTGAGGTACAGTCAGAAGCAGAAGAAGCGTTACAACTGAAATAACCAAACACAGCTTTATATAATACATATTCAAACTGTGCTAACACCTTAACGTACCAGCAACGGGGGTATATATCTACCTCTAAGTACCTTGAGCAACCTGCTGGTCATGAAAATTATTTTCCCGTTCACATGGCATTAATTTATCAGTATTACAAGTGAAGGCCTTAAAGCTTGTGCACACGGCGTTTTTTATACCCGTATTTTTTGAGTAACGTTTTGGTACTTCGAAACAGGCGATATACTCGTTACTCGGTGACAAATAGGTACATAGGTACGATTTACTACAGCTCTACTGTAAAATAGAGACGGTTAGACTGTAAAATTACGCTTTAAAGAGACGGTGCTAAAACTACTTAGTTTACTTTCGACCGTGGTTTCTAATAAAACTGACTGAATTTTTGAGTTCCAATTATAGTCATAAGCGAACGACGTCTAATTTTTTGTGAACAGAGTGTTTACAGAGAAACGAGACATCATAGATTAATATTTTGTACGCTTCCATGGTGGTTGAATATACATAGGAATATAATGCCCTAGCTCATTTACTAAATAAAGGGTGACTATGACTAAGTATGTGTCTTGGGTGTGTATTTATATAAATTCAAATTGTATCTACTGTTTTAACTTTACTGATTTGTGTGTGAAATATATATCTATAGATAACATAACCCAATATTTTTTGTATTTTTTGGAATAAATGAATACTGAATTGAGTTAAAACTTGCTAGACCACTATGAGCAGTTTTGTTGTAAAGTTGTCAGTGTAAAGCCTTTTACATCCAACGTGCTTTAAAGCTTAGGTACGTATGCTGGCGACTGTACCTGGGTAGTAAAGCTGGTGTGTTGAATACTGAATAGCTTATTCTATGTTGCATAGGTAATGTTTAATACGTCGTCACAGTAATATCCTGATGTAAACATCTTGGCAAAAGGTTGGTAAGTACGTAGGTTATTTTGTCCAGCATTTGACAGATTAGGTCAGGACATGTCATTTATTGTTTTGGGCTGAAAGAAAGAAAGAAAGAAAATATTTTTATTCACCTTAAAAACTACTACACAAAACTTATGGTACCTACTAAATATTTCTATATACATTTTCTTAATTGTGTGCGTAGCAGAGTCTGAGGCAAATATGGCCTTCACTCAGCGTTGTGCTGGATAAACACTGGTGTGTCTACCTAGCGCTGGTTTTCAGTGGAGTCCAATGGCAAGCCAACGCCACGACCGCCGAGGGTGGTACATTTACTTATACATTTGCTATTGTTACTTAAATTATGTAGGTATTTGAAAATTGATTGGATAATCTTGTCGGTGACAATTCAAGAAAACGTTGCGTTCTATGTGATTATAATAAGTATCGCATAACGCAATGTTTTATTGGTTTGATATCCTCTGGTTTTTTACCTACCTACCTAATTACCTATACGAGTAAATGCCGAGGTTCTACAGTGTAAATTAGCGCTTTGTTTCATAACTGTTTTATTAGGTGCATTATCAATAATGTCTATATCGTCACCATTACAAACGACCTAACATGTTTATTTCAATTAACATTTACTAATTGTTTTTTTTTTTAAGTTTGATCAGGTGGAAACAACTAAGGTATTTTGCAGCTCAATAAAATTCATTCGTTCACGACTGTAGATTACAAACACAAAAAGTTTAGACGTTGCATAGAAGAGCGATATAAGTTAATATTATTTCCTTTAGCGTTTTGTTGTTTAAAAAGAGGCGTCTAACGTGGTCGCGATGTATGTGCAAACGCTGGCGTGTATTCTAGTCGCTAGTTTAGGTGGTGTTGTTGTGATTGCTTCTAAGTCTCCAGGGATTTCTCAGAATCAAGGTGTGTTTAGCTTTTTTTTGGATCTTACAAATACTTTACGTAGCTAACTAGCTAGTTTCAAGGTGAAAATCACTGGCAATCATTGTGTTGTATGCTTACCTATGACTCATTCAAGGACTTTACTCGGACCATGTACGTTTTACCAGTTTTTCATCTATAGGTAACATTTATCTGTATAGTGGTCATATTACGGGTTCTACAATAGAATAGAATAGAAAATACTTTATTGCACACCAAATATTTCAGCTTAAATAAATAGTACAAACTTTAACATTGTTGTACAATGGGCGGTCTTATCGCCTATACCTATACAAAATCAAAAATATCACGTATTTAACCATCCATTATATCCTTTTAACATTTTCACCGTGAGCTTGTTGATGTACACTGAATATAATTAAAGAATGCTATGTATTTATCATACTATTTGCATTGTTTCAATTTCTACAGGATATTCAGAGAGATCGATGTATCGCAGTCAGAGCTCGTCATTTTCAAGTTACAGTTCCAGTTCAAGGACTTCTCATTCATCATCATCAACAGCCAATACGCCCTTTGATTGCCATGATTGCCATGGAGGTATGTTGTTTTTTTTTGCTTTCTACGATGATTAGGAGACAACTTAGTTTGTCTAAGATTAATCCAAACGGGCTTGAGTCTTTAACTGAACTTGCCTATCCTTAACTTTTTTCAGACAAATGTGGTAGCAACTCTACATACAAACGATGCCCGAACCCCTGTCCTGGGACATGCGGGAACCCAAACGGAGTTCCGAACTGCTACAAAAAGTGCAAAGCGTACGGCTGCGAATGTAACCCTGGTTATGTGGTTTCGGAAAATGATAAATGCGTTAAGCTAGATGATTGTCCAGGTATTTCTTGCATCTACTGTTTTAATTTTAATTTTTCACGTAATTGCAATTTTTATATTATCTATTTTTGTTGCTGTCTTAATTGCTTAACGTCTGCAAATCTACATAAGCTATTAACTGTGAGAAAAATCGGGGTGTGAGATGTATAAATTCAAATTCAAATTTAACAGGCGAACATGACAAAACTATAAAGTACCAATGTTCGCCATTTGGCTGCGGGACCCAAAAAAGTAGAGAATTGGTAGATGCTTCGAAAAAAGTGGGAGAGATTCTATTAATAGGTAGTAGACAGTAGGTAAGTTAAACAATTCTACCAAATGTCAATTTCAGACTACTTGCGCTGCAACGATCGCTACGCCATCTACAAAAAATATCCCAACCCGTGCCCTGCCACCTGCGCATTTCCTGGCAGGGTCCCTTGCAATAAAACGACCTTGAAGTACGGATGCGAATGCAAGGAGGGGTACGTCTTGAATGATCACAACAAATGCGTCAAATTTCAGGATTGTCCAGGTGAGGGCTTATTTTTACAAAGATCTCAGAGGATCCAGTTTAGCTGGTACCTAAATTTAGACAAAGAATTTATTCCAAAAACTATCGTGAATTTAGTTATGCATATTGTAAAAACAGTAATTTTCACGTACCGTAATATCGGTGAAGGCATCGACTAAGTTTCTCCCTCCGCATCGTGCGTCGTAAGAATTTTTCGTTTAAAAACTTACTATCTCCCATAATAATTATCTTCCCCAGTCTAAGAAACAACAAGAAGAATAAAAAGGGCAATAACCAGACCCGACAAATATTTGCAGAACATGCTAGCAAACACATTTTACCCCGAAGCTAGAATGGAGTACCTATACGTTAATTTTGCGTCTGGCACGTATCTCTTCTAAAGACCTTTATTCTTGAAAAGTGGGAGATTATCCGGAAGATTGTATTATAATTTTGTTTGGAAAAGTCACATATAACCAATAGAATTGGACTTACGAAGTCCGATAAATGACGACTAGGACAGTTTCTCGTAACTTTTATGGAAAAGGTATTTTGTCGAATAGACTTCTTTCAGCAGATTAAGTTGTGCAACCTATATTTCTCCCGTTCGTTTTTCTCTAGGAGCAAAGGCCTGTTCTGATAACGAAACCTTCGTGTTCTGCAACGCTAGCTGCCTTACAAACTATTGCCCTGTAGACGACAACCGCGGGATAATAGCATGCTCACCACCATTCCCTTGTGGATCCGGCTGCGCCTGCATAGCCAACCACTTGAGAAGACGTGAAGATAACAAGTGTGTCCTGTACTCAGATTGCTGTAAGTATAATACTAGTGAAACGCCCCACGATTTCGTCCGTGTTGATTATTTTAACACAAAAACTTCTTTTTCCGCCGAACTGGGCGTGGAGTCAGACTCAGAGTCGGCACGTGCGAGTACACTTTTGGTGTTGTAAGCGTCCATATGTTACGGTAATTGCTTACCAACAGTTGAGCCGTACGCTGTTTGCCACTTTAGTTGTATAAAATAAATCAGGTTTCCCGAACTTACGGTATAAGAGCTTGTCCAGAAAGGGCGTATTCGCCGCGATTCTCTCGCGCGTATTAGGCGCGACCGTTGCGTCCAGGAGGAGCGTACTAACGTGCGAGCATTTGCGGACACCAATTCTTCCCAAGCTCTGCGTTTTAAAAATCTGTTGGCTTAACGCTCGCTTGAAGTTCGCGCGTAAACCGGACGCAACAACTCGCGCGCACTACGCGCGCATATCGCGCGAGTCGAAAGTCTGGCGAATTGCACGCGATTTACGCGCGTATTTTGAATACGCGCGATGCTTGTGGACGCGATGTATTGGCACCCAGTACCTCGCTAACGCGCGTATGGAATCGCGCGAAACGATTCGCGGCGAATTCGCCCCTTCTGGACAAGTTCTGAGACTCTACTTTGATCTCTCAGTCAATAATTCACTCAGGACTTGCTATTTTTATGTATATGGGTACCGACAAATAATGTGCCTAACATTGCTCAGTGTCGAAATGGATTCAGCTGCTCATGAAAAGGAGATTTGAGATTGAGAGCCGTGAAGATGATAAGGATATTTTATGCTCAGACTGTCCTATAGAACTTGTGTTTTAAGATAACGGAGTTTTAGAATGCCTATGATCGGATCATGAGGCGATAAAGAGTCTCACTAAACATAATGCTCTCTTATGTCATTCTATTCAATATAACTGTACTAAGACAGTAAACTCCCTTATCTGGCGACCCTGAAACAGGTTGATTGCGTAATTAAACACATCCTTCCTGTTCAAGTATTCGATTCACGTGAACTTATCAACACAGGAGCCACGCAGGAAATAACCTATTAAACTTTCCTTTGTTCTGCTCCTTCCATAACTCCTTTCAAAGATTTACTTTCTGCCTAACATGGTAATGTTTACACATTCGTACCAAGCCGTAACATACTCGTACATCTGCAAGTCTTCTTTTAAATTAGAGAAATATTACGGACAATAAAAGTATAGTGAAGCATTTATATGTGTGAGCGTAAGAATGTCGCCGGCCAATCGGCATACTTTTTTATGAATGCGTGTGTGGCTTCGTGTTTGTGTTTGGCACCCGGCTTTGGGTGCTTCATTTAAAAAAAAATATGTCTTTGTTTTTCCCGGATGGTTATAATCCATCCGGGAAAAACAGAGAGTGTATGAAATGAAATGGTTCTCTATATTTAGGTCTGGAAGAGAATGCTTTTAACAATAAAGCTATCCATTGGCCACTCATTTTTCAGTAGGTAACGTAACAAGTTGTATATATGTGGGTAGGTTAAATCAATATATCTTACAACCCGTTCTCCGACTCCGTTCTCTCGCGGGAAAAAGACGCCACATGCAGTCATTGCTCAAAGCCTTATTACTTTCAGCCCCCATAAACTGCACAAGACAGAACGAAATATACTCCGCTCGCCCCCCTGTGTGTCTCTTCGACAAGTGTACTGACATTGGGAAGCCGCAACGATGTGACAATATCTATCCCAATAAACCCCAGTGCATCTGTAAGCCAGGGTTCTACAGGAATCAGGATGACATTTGCGTGACTAAGGAACAATGCTGTAAGTATTTCAAGAATTAAAAAATATCATTTAATACAGTACCTACATTATGGATAGCACTTTTTATCAAACTAAGTAAAAGGGTTATTTTTGTCAGTCCATGATGTATTTGACTACACCATAGAATAAAGGTACCCAAGACGTGTCAAGACGCGCTGTGTTAGGGTCCCGAAGTTGCTTTAATAATTTCTAAAGTTAGATATCATTGAAAATGCATCAAACTTATGTTAGTTCCTATAGAATGCTACTGGTTTAACTTTGTTTTATACTTCTAAGCTTCAAGTTTGAGAGGGACAAAAATAAACTGAGCAAAAAATAGAGGTGTGTCACATGGACGGACAGACAGACGTAATTATAAGGTTCGGTTTTTGCCATTTTGCTATTCGGAACCCTGAAAACATGGGGCTGCGTATCGATACCCAACTGCGCTAAGCAATGAAAATTTTTCGTTGTAGATTAAAGAGCTTAAGAGAACAGCTAATAGTAAAGTTTTCTTCCTTTACCCCAATCCTTAAGATATCAACTCGAAACACAATCCATTTCATAATCATCTCATTGAAAATATCTTATTATGGGTAACGGAAAGGTTCGATTGAGCCGTGAACCTTTACAGGTGAAAAGAATTTAGATACCTACCATATTGAATCTCTTTGTCCAAATACCTTTAAGCGGATTTACAAAACTGAAAAGTGGAAATAGATCTCGGCTCTTTGAAAAGTTTGAAGCTTCGAGCTCTCGTTGAAATGGTAGCGATGGCTGTTTGCGGTTACAATTGACATCTCCAACGTAATTTTATAAATAGGTAACGTAATTTTATTAAATGTTTTCGGGTACAAAACTGCTATACACTCACGACACTCTAAAATTATTAACGGCTATGTTATATTATAAATTATAAAGGTAACTCTTTAAAAAAAATGTTATAAAAGCTGTCGTAAAGTTTTCGCATTCAATATGGTAAATATTGCATCGAACGGGCATAGATAACCATGAACCAAAATAAAAAACCACTGTTCCATACTATTTTGAATTGAATCACGTTTTTGCAAATGTGACTGTAATTTTTACTTTTACACGACTTGTACATTAAATTTACCTGCTGTCTTTCATTGGTTTCGAAACACATTCTTATCATTTTAGCATGAAAATTATGCAAACACAAACAAAATAAAATACTCGTACATCAATACAATGAAAATGGGATACTTTCAAATATTCTACCTTGGTTACCGTATCAGTTGTACGTATTGTAACCTGTTACTAGCCACACGATTACAGAATTAGTTAATTTACTCAAGGTACCCGCTGTAATGTCGCTGGTAATTCGCTGAATAAAACCATCAGAAAAATCGATTACATTTTATTTTACTACTGAACCACAAAATAGGGATAAAGTTTTAAAGTTATTTATTCATTAAACATGTAGCATAACAGATTCACTAAACCAAAGTCGCTACATCTTTTATGTAGACATTCACATATAACACACACTTATTGTACCTACACATTTATACCTAATAAATGAGATCTATATTTATAACAACTAAATTAACATAATAAACAATAAATATTAGTAACCTAAATATAAGTAAATAATATAACTAATATATAAATATTAGTTATTTGCTCTACAAATGCAGAGCAATAACATAATATTTATAATTTTTTTATTAGTACCTACCTATTATATTCCCAATACTTTAGACATGCCCTCTCGACTATAGGTCATCTATGTGCAAAAATATTTAGAACAACTATTAACACACAAGCATTGTTTTTAAAATCACATCAAATGAATATAGAAACCCAAAATATACACGTTTTGCATCAGAGGAGCAATGGACGGCCTTAACACTTAAATAGATCATTTTTTTTTGAAATGATCACAAAAAGATTTTGCTGCAGATCCAACCCAGGTATGTGGTTTCAATGAAATCCCAGTCGACTGCGCCACCATATGCCCACCTCAAAACTGTGATATCTCATATACCGAATACTACTGCATTGATTTTGGCTCGAACCTTCGATGTGAACCCGGATGTGATTGTCGGCCGAACCACCTGAGGAATGCCAGTGGAATTTGCATACCGAAAGAAGAATGCCCACCACGTAAGCAGATTTATATATAAGTACCCTTTATGAACTTGCAATTGAAATCTTAGTTTTACTGTCAATTAAAAATGTGCATTACGACCTCAAAATAATTTAATCTCACTTTCTTTATCAGAGATTTTTTACTGAATCCTTACACTTTACTGATTCTTTCCATGTATAGAAAGAGTTCTGTTCAAAGTTATTCTACGCTGTTATGAGGAAATCCGTAGAAGAGCTAAAGTTACCGATATAGCTCTCAGAATTAGCACGTTGATGTGGCAGTGCATTCCATATGGCTCGTAGATCTGACAACCGCTGGGGAAGATGTCTCGAACAGCAACCATGCAGGTAGCACAAGATCATCAATTTTTTTTATAAGAGGCCTATGTCCTGCTTTGTACTACAACAGTCTCTTGATTATGATACATTTCTCCAAAGCTAGGGAGTTGAAGCAATAGCCTCACAAGACACCCCAACTCAAACTTCTATCTAGACATGGTTTTAGCCAAACAATACAATACACATTTATTTTAGCCCAAAATAAGTAGACAAGTAAGTTTTAATTAGTAAGTATTTGTTCCAGGTCCTAAAATACCAATGTGTAAGAAAAATGAAATGCTGACTAAGTGCAAGATTCAATGCCCTCCACAAACCTGTGCGAGTCTCTATACAAAGTATCATTGTCCGAACAATACCATTTGTGAGTGGGGCTGCGATTGTATAGATGGTTACTTGAGAAATGATAGTGGAGTGTGCATTCCGAGTAAGCAATGCAATAAAAGTAAGTATTAAAAATTCCTAGCATAAAATAATCATTCCGCATTTACATCAAAACAGCTCACCGTCAGCTGATAAGCACCCGGTGTGTCAAAATCGTCAAATTTGAACAACATAAAATAAACTTACGCGCCCAGGTACAAAATATATTTTTATGACAAAATTATATTTTGACTATAGGTATTTAATCCAAAATTCAACCTTATCGGTTCAAGCACAACATACATCCATACAAACTTTCATATTAATCATGTTAGATTATGTTTTTAATTCAGCTAATTTGGAGAATGGAGTATTGTTCAGATAAATAAAGAGATGACTCGGTAGATGACTTATTTACTTATTCTTTTATCTAAGTATTTACAAAGAAAGTCGTAGTTTGAACACATTTTCTAGAGCCCTTTCTTATTAGGCTTTTGCGACCGAATATTGTAATTGTGCCTGTAAACAAAAACGAAACAATTTTCTTAGATGCTCCCAAAGGTCCTGAGGGACTATTTTGCTCCGAGAAAAAACTTAATCCCGACCTTTCATTTAAATATTAGATCCGCCTCAACCTTGCGGTTACAACGAAGTCTCTACTGATTGTAAGATTGTTTGCCCGCCGCAGACTTGTGACAGTATCTTTACTACATACCTCTGCAGCAATGAAACGGTATGCAAGCGTGGGTGCGATTGTATCGATGGATATCTAAGGAATAAAAGCGGGATCTGTGTACCTAGTGAGGAGTGCTTTTCAGGTTAGCCTTGTAACAACCTCGTGTGGTTTTGAAATAGGCATGGAAATAATTACTATTTTATTTAACTATGAAGTCGTGAAGTTTTTTTTTGTCACTGTTATATCACGTGTGGAAAATCACGACCAATATTTTACGTATGACATAACACATCACGATTGTTGTTATCGTGGTTACATTTGTTTATCGTGAAAGTGATTTGAGTGAGTCACATGATCGGTCACCAGCTAATCTAATTAAGTTAAATTGAATCTTATTAATAAGATGGTTTAGCTTCGGTTTGTTTCAAGACTTTTATAACGTGCTAAGATAACGATTGGCATTATAAATAACTGCAAGTGAAATTGAATCATGTTCTTAATTAACTCTTAGGCTTTGATTTGCGTGAAGTTTTTTCATTAAGCCTTCAGTGACAGGTGACGTGACAGCCATACGTTCTCTTGAAATGTAACAAGTGTGTTTGATTCATGTAACGGGTGGGAGAAGTGATTTATGTTATCACTCGTTATATAAAAAGTGATGCGTGAATTATTTCATGCCTATTTACAACTCCATCTTTGTAAAGATCACTTGAGGAAAACTTTGAACTATAGAACTGACTGAGCTTACAATCTAATCATTCATTCAGTGAAGGCTCTCATTCATGGACATAATTAAAAACTTGAGCCCTTGAACTAAATTTACCAAACCTCACTTTTCGATGCGAAGGTCGCCCATCCGAGTCAAACCCTTAGAACATTTAATTTTGTTTGTTATTAATGATACTTAAAAGAACTTTTCTTCCAGAGCCTAAATGCGCTATTGCCCCTGAATGCAGACCGACTTGCTCCAAACCTGAACCAAGCTGTCGACTTATTCACCTACCCTCAAACACAAATATATTGGAAAACCAAGATGGATGCCAATGTAAACCTGGGTACATCCTATCTGATACCAATGGAGTGTGTATCAGAATTGAAGAATGTCCTGGTATATATAAATCACCTTACCATCTGCACTAATAACGACGACCTCTGTGGCATAGTGGGTGAAGGCCTTCCTGAGACGCAGAAGGTTACGGGTTCGATTCCCGTCGCATGGCAAATGTTTGTTTAATCTGCAAATATTTGTCTCGGGTTTGAGTGTTATATATGTATAATATGTATGTATTTACAAAAAAAAGTATATCAGTCATTTAGTTCCATCAATAATGCACCTGATGTTGCAATACAAAGATACTCGTAGTAGTTCTTATTATTGCATAAATTTTGCTCAAAAATATCGTCCTATAATATAGTACCAAACTGAAATCTGATTCACTCATTGTGAAATTGTATAATCAATTTGATTACTGAGTGTAAAATTCTAGCACCAGCATGCTATTTTGCCCCATTTTCTTTAAATAAGGTAAAATAGCATTTTTTTTAATCTTTGGCCATGTTGTACCATGTTGTTCCTGTAAACATGGTACATACAACTATGCCAAAAAATCGGAAAACATTCAAACTTACAAATAAAGGTAAATATCCTGTTTTAGTAAAAAATATGTTCATAACCATGACAGTTTCAGAAGTGATATATTTGGCTATTAAAAAGCTGCGTTTCTGTAGATATTTCAGAAATTGGTGCTTTGTTTTGATGTTTATGTTGTTTTCAGACACCGGCTGCAACGGAGATCCCAACGCTACAGTGATCTCATGCCCTTGGCCTTGCCCTTCTACCTGCGACTCTCCGAACGCAGGCTCTTATGGACACACTTGTGATCCTGTCGGCTGTCAGTGTAAACCTGGCCTTATCCTGGCAGAGGATAGCGGGAAATGCATTCTTCCTAAAAATTGTGAATGTAAGATGAGAGATAACTAGTTATGTCTATTTTTATACTACCAAGGTGGCAAACGAGCATACTGCCCACCTGTTGAAAGCGGTTACCGTAACCTATGGACGCTTGCAACACCAGTGGCGGAATATGCGCTTTGCCGACCCTTTAAAAAATTTTATACACCTTTTTGAAGACCCTCAAACTGTAGTTACTTAAAAAAACGTCATCAAGGAGATCATTCCATAACCTAAGTGTTCGTGGGAGGAAGTTAAAGCGCACAGTAGGTGACCACCCAGGCTCTAAGTTGTGAGAATGAATCCCCTGCCGATGGCGAGCAGTGCGATATTTTATCACCGCACCGGTATCAAACAATTCCTCAGAACGTAATCCATTACACAACCGGTAGAACACGCCAAGTTGGTTTTCTTCTCCATAATCATCGAAAGCCTAAAGAAGAACACTGCTATGCTAGCAATAGTCATCCCCCAAAGTGGTCCATGAAGAATTCCAGCCACCGATTCTTCCAGCACTGCTCCTTCTAAGAATAATGTATCCTAATCCTGGCTATGATATTGTAGGAGATTGTAGTTACCAAAATTACCAAACAACCGCTTATGTTTAAGGTGGCAACCCCTGTGGAGCGAACGGCACATTTTCTGAATGTGCTTTCCGATGCCACAATCAGTATTGCCCTGAAGACGACAGTCAGGTGAAGGTAGCTTGCAAGCCTAGCTGGCCATGCCCGTCCGGCTGTTTGTGCAAGCCGTATTACTTGAGGAAGAGCTATTACGATGATACTTGTGTGTTGGCTTCGGATTGTTGTGAGTATCATCAATGATATCAAACCCCCTATATACCATATTCCCCTAGGTAGGACTAGAAAGCTGGGGGTAACCATGAGCTGATCAATTACGTGAGCCTTAAATGTATATCGCATTTTTTGATACTGACATGGAACTTGGCCTTAGCCTATGAAAGTCTTGGTCAAACCATCAGCCCAAACTCTGACCGTACCACACAAAGTGCATTTGTATCAAAAGGATCGAATAGATATTAAAATATACCTTGCCATGGGTCTAGATACCCTCGGCTTGACTAGTTTCCTTTTACTTTTATGATCTTTTATCCAACGGTAAGTGGCAAGTGAAATATACAAATGTATTAAATATACCCAGTATTGAAGAGCCAGTTCTAAAGATTATATGCTATTTTATGTCTTTAGGTCCCGTAAAATGTACAAGGCCTCATGAAAAGTGGGACCCTTGTTCCTCTGAATGCTTAGCTGAGAGCTGCGATGATTTGATCTCGAAAACTGAATGTTACCCCGACCCAAAGAACTGCAAGCCACGGTGTGTCTGTTGTAAGGGATATTATAGGAACAAAACTGGTATTTGCGTGCCTGAAAAAGATTGCCGTAAGTGTTTGATAACTATCCTTCTCTGTTCTAAGATTGATCTATTAAGAAGCTTTGTAGGATATTCTTTAGTGTGTTACAAGAACTCTATCTCTTTCTGACACTATATTTCTTGCTATCATCCCGCTTGAAGGTCTTCGAGCCCCACTCTGCGAATGATGTGTGTAGTTGTACTTGCAGTTGAATTAAAAAGGAAGAGGTTACCTCTAATCTTACCTACTAACTATCCGCTAACTTCTTGCGATTTTTTATGAGCTCATAACTTTTTCATAGGGAACAAGTTCGTATTAGCTAGTAACCAACTCTAATGTCAGAGGTGACATTAGAGTTGGTTACTAGCTAATACGATTGGACTTTATATATAATATGATAATTTGGACTTTATTTTACAGCTAAACCATGTAATGTCCAACAAGAATGCAGACCTACTTGCGCCGTTCCGAACCCACCAAATTGCCCCTTCATACAACCATCGGAAACAAACGATGACTGCTGTAACTGCCAAGCTGGCTATGTGCTGTCTGAGACTGGAGGAAAGTGCATCAAGATTGAGGATTGCCCCAGTTAGTTTATTTTCATAAAGTTCATATTTTGACAATGTTTTTCATGTATCTACGACTACTTTCAGCATTATCATCATCATACTAAACAGCTCCATAATTTACTAGCTGTTCTTTACTGCTAGAACAATATGTTTTACTATCTAACTTGACATTGTAAACAGTTTGTACGTTAATAAAAATAAATATGTGTTTCACCAATAAGTCTTCATTTAAAATATTCCACTCTATCCGAAGTTTTCCTGGAATAAATAACTTTTAACGTTAATGTTAATTTTATATTTTGCTCCAAGCTGAATATTTTTAAGGGTTTATGTACAATAAAGAGTTATATTTGCTTGCAAAACCTATTCTTCTCGCTAGATAAATGAAGATAGGCGCTTTTCATATGTATAAATTTTAAATGTTTGAAAGTTGTTAAATACCTTCACCCGTTTAACTTAGATCTAAGCTACACATAATTGCTTAAACTTGACCCTTGACTCTTTTTAAGTTGTTTTTGAAAACTCATCATCATCAGCCTAAAGTCTTCCAGTACCATGACCCGTCGTTCTTAATCTGCATATTATAATCTACTTCTGCAGCGGTTGTTATTTTCATACTTTCCGCTAACGAATAACATTTCAGCAAACCAAACTTGCAATGGTGACCCTCACGCCAGAATAAAAGAATGCCCTGTTCCCTGTCATTCTACTTATGAGTCCCCAAACGCAACGCCTTGTAAGAGAAAGTGTGACCCAATCGGCTGCGAATGCGAGCCAGGTTATTTTAAATCTGAAACTGGGATCGTCCTGCCTGATGACTGTAAAGGTTTGTAGTTTTTATCTTGTCTCATCGAATCAAAATATTTTATCATCAACAACAGTCTGTAGAAGTCCTCTACTGGATATAGGCCCCAAAGATGTGTGGAGTTTGAAGCGCCCCCCGGCTAGGTGGAGCGATGATGACTTAAGAAAGGCGATGGGCAGAAACTGGATGAGAAGAGTCGGAACACCAGGCTCAGTGGCACGTATTGGAAGAAGCCTATGCCCAGCTGTGGACTGATGTGATGATGATATGAACGATCTTGCGCCATCTCCATCTACTGACTTCCCACAACCGTGAGGTGCCATCATCAGTCCATCGAGTGGGGGGCCTTCATATACTGCGTTGTCTGTTTCATGATCGCCATTGGAGAATCTTTCTTTCCCAGCGGGTGATAGCCTGCCCGGTGACTTGAATTTTTCTAGGGATTTCTTTGTTTCGAATTTTACAACGTAGGCTCTATTCATAGACCGCTGTGCAACTTTAAATATTTTTGGATTTTACAATATCCCTTAAATAAAACTGGTGATGCCTCTGACCCCAGCAAGTATAGGCCTATTTCACTCTCCACTATTATAGCAAAAGTGCTGGATAGTCTGCTTGATCTACCATTGTGGAAACATTTACACCTGCACAATGCTCAATTCGTATTTAGACCCAGACTGTCCACGGAAAGTGCCATTCTGTGTCTCAAGCAGACTGTCCAGTATTACACTAGTAGAAACACGCCTATTTATGCATGTTTCTTGGATTTATCGAAGGATTTCGATCTTGTGGCCTATGATGTCTTATGGAAGAAGCTCAGAAATGATACTGATTTACCGCGACAGCTGACAAACTTGTTTCAATACTGGTACAGCAATCAGATCAACTACGTTCGGTGGCCTGATAAGATATCGGAGGCATACAAATCCGAATGTGGCGTAAGGCAGGGTGGCGTATCCTCAGCCAGCCTCTTTAATCTGTATATGAATCAGCTGATCGTGGAACTCAACAGTACCAACGTTGGATGTCACATAGATGGGCTTAGAGTAAATAACATTAGTTAAGCTGACGACATGTTGTTGTTGTATCTCTCGATCGGTGTTCTTAGGAAAATGGGAGGTGTATGTGAATCCTACGCGGTGGCCCATGGACTCCGGTACAATGATAAAAAGTGCGAGTTGATGCTATTCAAATCAAGGAATAAAACATATTGTCACGTACCACCTGCGACTATTAACTGTAATTCTTTGAACATCACTTCACGATTTAAATATCTGGGTCATTGGGTCACCGACAACCTGAGTGATGATCTTTACCTGGAAAGAGAACGTAGGGCATTGTGTGTTCGCGTTAATATGCTGACCCGGAGGTTCGCAATGTGTACTAAGTAAGTAAAGGTAACGCTGTTTAGAGCATACTGTCAGTCCTTTTACACTTGTAGTCTCTGGACCAGTTATACGCAGAAAGCATATAATGCTTTACGGGTTCAGTATAATAACGCGTTCAGGGTGTTGATGGGACTGCCTCGTTTTTGCAGTGCCTCTGTTATGTTTGCGGAAGAAAGAGTAGATGGCTTTCATGCCATAATACGCAAACGATGTGCATTGCTGCGAAACGAGTACATGGCAGCCCTAACAGCATCCTGAACACGTTATCAGACAGGTGAGATTGTTCAACAAGGTGCCGTTGGATGCACTTATAAAGGCATCATAAACTTCGCGTGTAGGTATTTTTATTAATTGTGTTTTATGTGTATCACTAACATTAGCTTTAAGTCTTTAACTGTACCACATACTAACAAAAACTAAGGACGAATTTGTCTGATATAAAAAGTTATTATTATTATTATTATTATTAAATAATTATCAACCCCGGCGAGGATCGAACATGTGCACTCCTTCTTAGTACGAGTGTGTTGTAACCATTTAGCCACAGGGATGCGCCCCGCAGATTTCGTCGTATCTGCGGGGCGCTTCAATCTGAAACATTCCCAGAATTTCTAGGAGGCTGTGATCAGACCCTGTGGCTGAGTACTTACTGGATCCTCGTATGAAGTTAAAGGTCGCGGGATCGATCTCCGCACAAGTTTATGGTTTTTGGTACACTTTCAAAAACAAAAAAAAAAGTACTCAACCGACAAATACACAGTCCAAAACCTACACTAGGATTCCCTGTGTTGTGGGTATCAGTACAGAGCTATCACAGTACGTATTTTGTTTGAAGGAATAGATTGGGAGAGAACGATTTGGTCAGGGAGGTCTATTGTTTGACTTGGCATAACCAAACGTGCACCAAACTAGTTGGAAGATTTTAAGTTCACGTTTATTCTAGGTGGAAAGCCTTGCGGCAAGATTAGAATGCTCTACCAACTACTGTCCGACAGATGATAGCCGCGCTGTAGTTGTGTGCGAGACATATCCCTTAGCCCCTTGCTTCTTTGGCTGTGTCTGTCGGTTGAACCATAAGCGACTTAGCACTTTGGTAAATCCAAAGTGTATCGTCTCTTCGGATTGTCGTGAGTACCACTATTGTTTCTTGAGTAAGTCACTATATCTATATCTACCATTAAGCAGTAATGCTGACTTTAAAGAATGGTGATGGTGTGGATGCCGGAGAAAATACAAGCACGTTTGATACAGAAAACTGTCTAAAATAACTGTCTGCCTTCATTTCAGCAATACCCCTGGTATTGCGAATGTTATAGGTGACGGTAACCACGTAAAATATCGTGGGCCGTACTCTTGTTTGCATCCAAATAAAGTTTATAAAATCGTGCTATTTTCAAAAGAAAAAAAACTGGTAGTTTTCATAATCTACTGCTAAGTATCTACTGCTTATGTATATTTGGTAGTGTAGTACCAATCCTATGGTAAAATCAAGATCGTGATAATTCCACGTCAGAAAAGTTCAGAGTTCCTTCCTCATGAGCACTGTCCGTGATCGAGAGAAGGATTTTTCTCGTCACACATCTCTCCACTCTCAAGGAAGGACCTCTTAACGGTCTACGAAACGTCAGCCGATAAAAGTAAAGTACTTGGTTTAGCTAAATACATTAAACATATTATTAGAAGTAAGAACCTTGTTCCAGCTCCCGTGAACTGCACACGGCAATGCGAGAAATGGAACCCATGTCCTTCCGAATGCGCCTGGGAATACTGCGAAGCTGTAGACTCCCCAACAGCGGTTTGCAACACTCTTGTACTCAACTGTAATCCAAGATGCGAATGCCAGAAAAGCTATTTCAGAAACGACAAAGATATCTGCGTATCATCAGACGAGTGCTGTAGATTGAATAAATGCAAGAAAGTCAGTAATCCATAGTATAATCGTAACAAGTCTTATTTGTTGCCTGTAAAATACAGCAAGGTTTCACTCTACGGTTATTGACAGTTGTTACTTTACTAGCCTCTGCCCATGGCTTCGCCCGCAATGTACCTGGATAAAAAGTAGCCTATGTGTTATTCTGACGTAAAAGCTAAATTACTGTAAAGTTTCATCAAAATACGTTCAGTAGTTTTTGCGTGAAAGAGTAACAAACACCTATCCTTACAAACTTTCGCGTTTATAATAGTAGTAGGATTGAATTATTCTCTCGTCAAGTCTCTTCGGCAGTGTAATTTTTTCATTAAAATATTTTACTCAAAAGACTACGCATAGTGCGTTGTCTTGAAAGTGTAGGTAATTATCTTACCATAGGTATACTGTATTTGTCTGGTTTGTGTTATAAAAGTTTTAAAATATTAATATTTGAACTATTATATTATTGTATTAGGTAGGTACGTATATAACTATCTATACGATTCAAAAGAACGTTTGCACGTCCTACGTGTCACGGTTACAAAAATATTCCATAAATAGGCAAGCGTTTCGTTGCAAAAACAAAGAATCTAAATTTCCTTTGGGCATCGGATTGTTATCAAATTGCTTTTGTGTCAAATCGACGAGAAAAATAAAGAAGATAATGTAATTAGTGGAGAAAAATAAACGTCACAATATAGACAAAAACAGTAAGGAAACTAAGAAGAAATGATGTCGGCTCGTCTAGCTTACGGGGTGTGAACTGCTCAACTTAGCAGTAGATTATCAACTCCATGATGAACATGGCAAAAATTACAAAAAAATAAAATAATATATGGTGTCATATGCATACATTCAAATTCAACGCAGTCAGTATTAATTATGGCACTTTTTCTACAACACTGAATGCAGCCGAACATTTGTCCGACGATATTCGGGTACACTAGTTCGTGTCAAAGTTTATCAAAATCAGAAGATTAACAATAAACATAATATATTATCCTATGTTATGTATATGTTTGAAAATAATAATTCATAAACCGTCCTCACTGCTTTACATCTGCTGTGCGCAGAGGTATTATCGAACTAATTGCAGCTATCTTTTATCTTCTATCATGCGATGGGACGTAGATAAATCACAGTCTTTTGTCTCAATCTCCAGCAGATTTCTCTTAGACGTTCAGAAAACAAATATTTTCAACTAGAAAATACAAACGCATATACCTTTTAAATAAAATAAACTTAATTCTAAGAAATAATGATAAGACAATTAGAAGAAAACCTTTGATTTCATGAGCACTCTATTAATTAAGGCCTGGTCAAACTGACGCGGTGGCGGTGGCTTGGGCGGTGGCGATCAAAGGTAAATGGTTGTCAAGTAGTTATCGAAGTTTGCGTGTGTGTACTGATCAGATCAGTACGCGTCAGTTTGACTGGGCCTGAACTCGCTAAAAAACTTTTGCCATTGTCTATGAAACTAGCTGAGATCAAGCTAGCTTACCATTTACTCAATGGTCACTAGTGTAATCTCTTATTACTATATAAATTAACACGAGGGACGAGGGAAATCAAACCCGCACGTCTAGCGTCACAGCTGGCCCGTCACCTGTCTGACTCACCCGTAGCGCCAAAATCATAGATATTTAAATAAAAATATTTTATTAGGCTGCAAAGTGAAAAGTGTGATTAAAGGAGCCACTATATCCTTTCACCACACTGGACTTTTAACCAGTGCGATGATCCTTTTTGCTCCCATAACTTACCTAATCCTTGTAACTTACCTAACGCAGAATCTGAATAAGAATCTATTATATGTTTATTGTGCAACTGTGTAAACATATTATTATATGGTAAGTACAAATGTATTATAAATGTAGCAATAGAATAGCCCTTTACGAACAAACATTATGTAGATATCAGGCACTTAGACAAATATCAATAATAAAAACGAACAAATTAGCGTGATAATTATTACCACGCAAAGAAATAAAAATAAACACGCACACGCCTGTTATTCACATGACAGACATCATCAGATATATAGTCAATGTAGTTAATTATAAAAATAATGTGGGTAACATTATATTACAAAAGTAGGTAATGAGTTATTCAAAATTGAATTATAACTGTAGAGTAACATGGATTCATGGTGAAATTACGGAACGAAAACTCTTTCCAAAATGAAAAATAAGTCCGAAACCTTTCCTTGATTAAAGACGACAATGATGTAATGAAAACTTTAAGTTTAATTTAAAATTCTTCAATGGCATTTCTGTTTAGCGCGGGCTAGCGGCAAAATAACTCAAAGTTTTCATCGAAGTACCGGCTGAAAACTTTGCCGTTGAGGCGTAAAATTGATATTTTAATAACTCCCTGTCAGTCCGAACTCAGAGTTTGAAGAGGGCATAAGTTTTTTGAAAAGCATTTTTATATATTTTTTCAATCGATTTCAAAATGGAAGGAGGTTCTCAATTCGTCTGTTTTCTTTTGTGTGTGTTACGCGATATCTTCGCCAATTTTTAACTGATTTTACCGATCAATTTTTATGTTTTTTTTAAATATTTTAAGGATGGTCCCATATGGTATTACGAAATAAAAACCCATCTTTAAAGATTAAAAATGGGGGATGAAATTATCTATTGGACATTTTATCAACTTATATAAAACTTTCGCGATAAAATAACATAATTATCATTTTTACGGGTCTTTATCGCGTTTACCTTTTTCTTATTCAGTGACCACGGCTGTGCAATACAGTTGAAACGTCGGGAAAATAATAAAAAAGTAAACAGAATAAGGACCCGTAACTTATAATTAACTTATTTGAAGTAGATTTTTATTTTTCCTGAAAATAATTATCTCTAAGATCTTTGATCCCATCTTCTAAGATGGTTTTTGCCATCACAATCAAAACACTTTTGTGTATGATTGTGCGTCACTCCATAGGACGTGCTATTTGGGAATCAGCCAAACGAATATTTTCGTAGACCACACAGTTTATGATTCTAGCTTGGACATACAATATTACTTGGAATGAACAAAGTATCTAGTTAAATATAAAAATATTAAAAAATAAATAATCATTTTTCACACATCACCATCACGTAGCCCCAAACTGAGCAGAGTTTGTATTATGGAAACTATATAACTGATATACTACTTATATATGTTTTTTGTAAATACATACATAGGTATTATATATAGAAAACACCCAGATTCCCGCTGTGGGACAAATGATTGCATGCCCTGCAGATATTTGTTTCGGGTGCTGGGTATTTTGGTATACTCGTAGTTTATGATTCCCACAACATAGGGAATCCTAGTATGACTATTATGGCTTTAGGATATATTATTGTTACGAGCTAGGGTTCGGGATAAAATAATTAAGTCCAATTAAACACCAAAATTAACACTGTATTAATAAATCACTCAATACAAATGACAACAAAACAAATAACACAACGAAACTACACAATTAAAATAAAAACACCAAATCACTTGGTACAACACTAGCGCAACTGTCACTTCACTAGTATCGCTCACGAATAACTTCCAATAATTCACTTTCCAATCTTGAAAAGTAACTGACTTTACCGGCCGCTTGCCGCGCTTATATATCTCGTAAGACGTCTCTTCCAGAACAATCTAGTAGGAGGCGTAGCCATCACACTGTCTCACTTCGCTCCGCCCCGTCTCGTACCGTCTCGAACGTTCTGGAAACTACCGTCCTTTTCTAGCGCGGTTTGTGCCAGTCGATACTAGATGGCGGTAATAAGTAGTGCATCCATTTGATAAGAGATGGCGCTAGCGTACCGTAGTTAGCTAGGCCGCGCTCGTCACATTATTAAGTTTAATTTATGTTTTAAGGTTTTTTATCAACTTCAAGCTAAATCGTTAACAAAGGTGCATTTAATGATATCCCCGCCATACAAACACACCTAGATTTACTTGCTATCTTCTCGTAGCTAGAATAAGAAATCTTTTGAACTAGAGAGTTGCGAGTCGCGTGCAAAGCGAAAGTGCTTACTGTTATTCCGAGGCGATAAATCAATCCAGCAGTGCGGAAACATTCAGGGAACATTCCAGAAACTTTTTGCTCCGCCTTGGATAAAGATAGTTTCATGTTAGAAAAGCTGGAAAAAGCTCCGTAAGGAGGCAATAGGCTCAATTTTTACAATGGAAGAATGTCACCCGGAAATGTTATAGTTACTTAACAAAATGTAAGGAAATTGGCTGATGAGGTACCACTGGAAGATTTTGTTAACGTACTCAGAATGGCAAGATGATGGATATTTGGACCATATTTCGTAAAAGGCCAATCCTGAAGTCGTGTTTATATCTAGGTCGGGCCTGATCATGCTAGAATACCACAAAAGCTGTATTGACGTCCCGATTCATCTTCCGGGCAAAAATTTTGGAAATTCATAATGCTTTGATAGCATTATGTAATTTCTTCAGGATCGGACATAAAGGACCTAAAATATGCTTACAAATTATACGCCACAAATTGAATCTAAATGAATCTTATTTACTAAATTTAGAAAAATAAATTATTTATTCACTTTTACAAACTATATGTTAAAAATGTGAATCAGAGAATAACGCGAAAAAATAATCCCAAGCATCTAATTATTATCAAACAACCTGATAATACCTTGATCCTCAAGTGAGTTCGAGCACATGTCGCAATGTAAGATGACTCATGTAGCCGAAGCCTTATAGATATACCATCAGCACAGCATTAATTCAGCTTATTATTTCCTATTGACTCGTGATTGGTGCGTTTCTAACTAAATAATTGGACAGGATAGATGTTATTCTCTCTGTAATTGACTTTGACTTTGTTTACTTTTGTGTCTGTCCGGACTTTGGGAGTTGTTTGCGTGTTCTTTATAGAGTTTCTGTGAGTTGGGATCTACTTTATTATGTATGTTCTATGTAGATACAATAAATATACGTACGAGTATGTATACATTTTATAATCATGTATGTCATATATACATAGTTATAACATAGAAATCATAAATACAAACAGGTTTACGAACGGTTACCTTAACTTTGCGCATTTCAGATCAGTTAAGGTACGAATTAACTTGCTTATCGCTACTTAGATTTTTATTTTCCATTTATTTTTCTGACGAACGATCGATATAAGCAAGCAGTAATGCTCAAACTGCTGTGTTCCGGTTTGAAGGGTATGGGTACCGGTGAAATTACAAGCACATAGACTTTTCATCTGTTAGCTCAGCAACGCACGAGTGATACCTCTGCAAGCATCCATATGTTACGGTACTCGCTTACCTACTAATTAGTCATGAAAATACTAATTTGTATCTTACATATACATTGCGCATTTTAGAGGAGAAACAATAGTTAAGTCTAAAGTTGGTCTGAAATGTGTTCAACTACAAGATATTGTGTTTCAACAAATCTAATTAAATATGAACTAGCTGTGCCTAAATCTTAACTTCTTTTTGTTGATCCTCTTTTGATACTCGTAATAAAATGAGGAACCTTTTGATGAGAAACTCAGATAGAAATAACATTGACGTTTTTATAAAGCTATAGCTGCATATGTATCATGCGTAGAAAAATATCGATTAAAAATACTTATCATCATGAATCTAAGTCGTTGGACAATCTTGAAATACCTACTTAAATATTTAGGAGATTGAGGTCTAGTCCAATAGTTCATTGTTTTATTTAATGTTTTAACATTTATACCTACATTTTAAAAATAAGCACAACTTTTAAATACTTACCAAAATATACAAAAAATACTACCAAAACTATTTCCAATACTCTCTATCAAACAAATACCAATCTAAGCTACTTTTTGCTTCAAATGGGTCACTAGCCTTCGATTTCAAACAAAAAAAGCTACTCGGTCGAGATTCTCGCTTCATTGTCGAAACTTTCCTATTTTCCTCATGAAATACTTCTGAAAAAATCGTGCTACCTACCTAAATGAGAAAAGAGTGCTTGTTCGTAATTAGAAAATTGTTTGTTCAACAATGCTGATAAGCATTGTTGAACAAACAATTTCAGCAATTAGATAAGTATTTTTCTCGATGCCTTGATTTTTTTATCGAAGTAGAACGGCGCAAGTTTTCTTTGGGTACCTATGGTATCGATCTGAGCGTTATGGTACCATGCTACTCGCAGTTCCTGGTATCCCACGACTTAAAGAATTTTACAGTGAGGTCATCATGTAAAATGTGGATATTTTTTGTACCTTTTCAAGTCTTCTATACCTAAATATTATCTAATAGTAACTTATAGCCGCATTGTCATTGACTCATTAAAGCGGCTAGGACAAAATGGATAACACCAAGCTCTAGTAGATTGAAGCCATACTAATTAGAACATCAAGCTGATAAATTTATCATCTTTTTATCAAAATGTCGATGATGGTAATGATGTTAAAATCTTTAACAGTCTTCTTTCAGTACACATTTCTTCGCCTCGTCATGGTACACGTAGCCCGGCTTGCAGTCACAGCTGTTATACCGACACCCGGAGAAGCAGATCTTGTTCAGGTCCTTGTAGTCTGAGCAGCTGTTCCCGCAGTGGTTGCCGCAGCCGGTCATCGCGTTGGCATCACTCCCACAAGCGGCTGAAATTGTGAAAAACCCTTTTAACCTGACTTTTAATGCTTTTGCTCAATAAACAAGTACAAGGTTCACCTAATAAAATACATTTATTCGTACAACTATGTACAGAATAAACAGCTATCTAAAGACCATTGCGAACGATCTATAGGTAGGTCAACTGATACAGATCACTACCAGACGGAAGCGTTCCCAAAATGCTGGCTGCATTGCTACGCTGAATGGCACTGCGAATACGTTGACTCAGATAAGAACCCGATCTCTGGTCGAGAGTCGCTTCGAAAGATTTTTTAATGTACGAAGGGTCCCGGTTTCCTACGGACTCAAAGTCTCAACCTCAAAGACTCAAATAAGTAAGCTCTGTCGAGATTCCCAAGTTCATCTCCTTTGATTGGCTCCACACTATAGTTGAATGAAGAATCATAAAAAAACCAAGCAGAGTTTGTTGCCTGATTGTTTTAGGCATGGACGCGCGCGAGGAATCAGCGTATTTTTTTTATACACCTAATAAAAAAAAGTAGCAAACAAGCATATGGTCCACATGTTGGTAAGCGGTTACCGTAACCTGTGGACTCTTGCAACACCAGGGGTATCACCAAAATTAGGCGGCAGAATTAATCAAATTCACATAGTTTTTTTATTTAAGTTCCTATATGATGTCAATTGTGATTTCAATGAATAAACTACTTATTGACTTTGACTTTGAAACTTTTTGAAATACTCACGGCACTCCACTTTCGGTATACAAGTTCCGTTGGCGTTCCGGACAAACCCGTCGATGCAGACACATTCTGGGTTGCAAAGGCTCGTTCCACCCCCACAGGGTATAGGATACCCGAGTTCTTCACACGTCTTTGGGCCACAGTGCGCGCATTCAGCAAACATCTCATTGGTTTGGCATGTTGAACGTTTTACAACTGTAAATTGAGACGTTAAAAGTTGCCTATAGATGTTGTGCTCCATAATTTACTCTCTATGTGATAAGGGTGTTCTGGGGTAACATTACGGACCCGCATATTGGCAAGGGTATGTTTTTACGTGACCGATGAATACGTGTGTAAATATTATATGTGCAATAACTGTATATTTATAATGTTCTTGTGTGCAATATGTGGATTTTTACATTAAAGATGTAGCGTAGTGACTTAGGTTTATTACCTATAGGAAAATATCCAACTTTTCAAAATGATCTCTAACTTCATGTGATGTATATGAAGATATTTTCTAAGTTTTAATAATATGTTATACTTATTTTTGTTACTATACTATTGCATTAGGATTAGCCAATAAAAATAGTTGTTAGTTGAAATAAATAAATAAAATAAAAACTAATTTCGTCCAGCCTTCTTCAGGCAGATGATGAATAATATCTTACTACAGATGTTCCATTTCGAGAATTCCGTTTGTAATGTTTTGTATTGCATGTACTTGCACGCACATTGTTTTCGTTTGCGTAAGCCCAGAAGGAATTCGTCATCGATCATCCTTACAAAAGTTTAAAACTGTGAAACTTTCGATTTTTTTATATTATATGCCTCTATTCTGAATGTACCCTGGCGGTAAGTTGGCGCTGATCTGGTTTTCTCTTTTACTCGTAGGTACGCAGTGTATAGCATATTGACAAAATATGTCAAAAGGTTGCGAAAGGTCAGTGAATGAAGCATATAAACTTTCGTAATTTCACTCTTTAAATAAAGACTTATGTTCAACATTACAGTGGACTTAGATTGATGTTATGTTTCAGATTTTTCTTATGTCGTTGTCACACTGTTTCTGTGATGAAAGAGTTCAAACATGCGTCCCGCACTTAAGGTATGATACTTTGAAAGTGAATACTACCAAGCAGGGTATTGGAGCAAGTTAGTAATTAATGCGGCGATGGGCTTGTAAGCTTTCACGTGGAATGCTAACGTGGTATGCTATGCGAAACGCGGGCATGTGCCAAATATAATGTTCGGGTGTATCTTTGACTACATCCGGCTTGATATCTTAAGCTGAGGATCTCTATCATGGGGATTACAGCCGTGAGCATGTTTGTTTGTTTCTTTTGTTTCTTTTCAAGCTACTTATGTTTCATCGATTCATTTAGCAGCATGGATATACCTTAGCTAAGCTCTATTAAAAGTAACCGTTACAATGCTTCACTGACTAATGACAAATCAAGTAAGATTAAAATAAATGCATTTTTATCTACCTTCAGTATGAATGAACAAAATCCAAAATGACCACAGCAAACTTATCACATAAACTTTTGCCATGTCTGTAGGATCCGCGTAAATTCACTTAGTTTATATCTTAAATAATCGGTGATTTCGATATATAAGACGCTATTAACTTTGACTACGATTCAATTCGAAACAATATAAATAAAATCACGTCTGTTGTACTAAAAGGCAATAAAATAACTAACTCTTCAATTGATTAAATAAAAGCAATCTCCAATTCCAGAGCAACCAGGTGAATCAGAATAAATGAATTTACCTGGTTTGCATCATTCGCAATAAACCACAAATGAACCAAATTGAACAGCTGGATCAGTCTAGGTCTCATAATTATTACTTTTAAATTATAGTTTGTTCAATAATATAAAAGGATTAGAAATTAAGAAAGCCGCAATTTTTTTTCTAGTTTTTCTAGTCCACACTATAGTGTGACTGATAATTTTAATACATTTCATCCACCGGTACGCCTGACCAACGCATCTCTAAACAAAAATTCAGATGAGAGATTTGAACTCCGAAACACTTTCAGAAATAGGGTTTAACGGGGGCTGTTTCGCTAAAATTACAGAACATTCACTTTCAACTTTATCAAATTGTAGAAATTGGAGAGCTTTTGGGTATTATCATCAGTGGCACGTTTTATCTATAAAAGATGATGTAAGCAGTGCTTAGAGGCAAATAATGATACTAGCATTTTTATGTCACATCAGTTAGTAAAAATTAATTTAATACCTAATATTTTGTTTTTTTATACAAAATATACATTATTGACACCTTAAAATTTTCAAGTGAAATACTTAAACGTGTTAGAAAAATATAAATGACTATTTAGAAGGGAATTTACCCCTCAAAGCCGAAGCAAGTAATGACTCCATGATCGCTAGTTTTTTAACAGTGAGCGAGCTATTACCTCCATCAGCTGTATCACGGAGGCATGGCGTGATTTGAATAGAAAACCATGAAGACGCAATGTCATTAATCTTAACAAAGAATTACGCATTCGGGTAAAGATGATTATCCTCAAGAATAAATATAAACAAGCTTCGTCGTGTCATAGGTTATTTCCTGGTCACCCTGGTCAGTGACCTGAAAAAGTTAAGGTATTTTTTCAACATTGCCATTTTCACCAATGACAATGTTGAAATAACAAAATTTTGACGACCTCTGGAGCGCAGTGGGCCCGTCAGAGACGCAGAAGGTTGCAGGTTCGATTCCCGCCGCGAGGCAAAAGTTTGTATGACCTGCAAATATTTGTATCTGGTCTGGGTGTTTTCTATATATAATATGTACATATTAGTAAATAAGTAGTTTAACAGTCATTTAGTTACGATAATACAAGCTCGGCTTAGTTTGGGGCTAGATGATGCTTTGTGAAAAATGCCCAGCATTATTTATTTATTTAGTAAAAGAACGCACTTAAGGTCTCAAAGAGGCTCCTTTCATGCACGTGTCCTCATGTCTTCGTTTTTTTTGTTCTGGGAATTGACTTGCGGAAAAGGCTCTCGAGGAAAACAAACCTACTCTGTCACTTTACCTACTTACCAACTATTTCTTGCTAGCGCCTGTTTTTAAGGCTCCTTATCCAAAGGATGCCAACGGGACTCTGATTACTTAGCCTTCTTTCATTTCTTCTCCGTCTCTTAGAAGGATCTAGGCACCGCCACCGCTACCGCGTATGTCTGAGGCTTGAGTTCACCAACAAAATAAACGGACGGTCAAGTCTCACCATTGATAATGATGACAGATTCCTAAGAAAACATTTGTCAAAAAGCTTTGATTGGGACCTAACCACCCGTTATTGTGTTGGTGAACTCGGACTTTAGTGACAGAAAATTCTATGAAAAATTTACATTAAAAACGTCTAAAGCCTGAATTCATAGTCGGGGGTTAAACAGTGCCCCAAAATTCATCATTCAGCATTCGCCTTATGGCTAGGTATATAAAGATTGAATTCGCACTTGAATTTTTACTTAGCGCCTGAACAGTCCCCTAGGGGAGCCCCTATTTAACTATGAATTGGGGCCTAGAGACTATGCAGAAGAGCATTTAGCATCTACCTAAACATAATATTTCTTGATAATTGTCCAGCGTAGATTGACCTTACGATTCGCATCCATTGTGATACGGCCTCAAGATTACAATCTTAGCATGAACATGAACAGTTGATTAACAACGTAGATTGCTAACGAGGTTGGTAATTTGATCAATTGACTGACTCATTAATTTGTCATCACTAAATTAATGCTTTGGTACGCGATAAATATACATTGGCCGTTCCAATCATCGCAATACTAAGTAACTACAAACGTAATTAAAATTGTTCCATTGAAACGTGCTGTTGCGGCGTGTGCCCGGCTCAGACTAAAATGGTTGTAGATATGTGACTACAAGGTGCACAGAAAACAACTAAGTCTTATGGTGTTTTCTAACTATCATCAGCACGAAGTCCGCCACTGGACAAAGTATCTCTTTCTCACTGTTTCATTGCGAACGATAACACTAACAAGGTATATATGCCGTTTGTAGTAAAAAAACTGTTCACATTATATACAACGTTTGTAAGTTGACATTTCTATTATGATCCTTGTGATTTCAATGAACAAAAACCTATTCGGTCTCATTACGAAACGTGGTTTAAGTCAAGTTTAAGATAAAACTGGGGTTTAGACCATGGTTTTAGAAAATTGATATTACGAAACGAGTTTTAAGCCAAAAACCCCAGTCTATCTGTGGTTTTAAATTAAACCAGCCAATCCCCTAGTTCATCTCTGGTTTTAGCTCAATCTGTCATGTCAGATTTGAATGTGATTGCTTGTAGGTTATGTTTTTGCACTTTCGTTGTTAATTCGTAGATAGATAACTAAGCTTGAAAATGGACTTTAATTTGATTGACGATATGGATTTTGACGACTTGGGTGATCTGGAGTCAGTGGGGACTTCACGAGAACCCAACCGACAATGCGTGAGGTTAAACCCTTTCGTCGAATTGGACGACGATGAATTTCGCCTCAAATACAGGTTTAGTAAAAGATTTGCTGCAAGAATTGTAGATCTGGTCAAGAGTCGCCTGTCGCACGATACAAGAGGAACGCCTTTGCAACCCGAAGTGCAAGTAGCTTGTGCTTAATGTTTCTGGGCTAGACACGAGGTAAGTTTCTTAGCTGTACATAAATAAATTACCCTTTTACTTATTTCCAATATCAATATCTCTTAAAAATTTGGTATGGTATCTATAGTATAATATTTAATTTCAGATACATGATGATATAGCAGACCTACATGGCATCTCTCAGCCCACTGTAAGCAAGATTTGCAAAAATGTAGCAAGGGCATTAGCAGGAATGTCCCACCGCTTCATTAGGATGCCATCGTCAATCCAAGAAGAAGAAGAAAACATGGCAAAGTTCCAGAGTTTTGCTAACTTCCCTACTGTTATTGGAGCAATTGATACCCACATTAAAATAAAAAAAGTCAACACTGCAGATAGGCAAGTTTATATTAATAGGAAGGGATATGCTTCTATAAATGTTCAGGTAAAACTCTTTTTTATTTTGACAATCCACATTGAGTATTTGACTAATAAAAGTACAAATTATAATGGGTAAAGCTAAATAAAAGTATTTTAACAGTTCAAATCATTTCTTTATCATTGGTTTCAGGTTGTATGTAATGCTGAGCTAAAAATAATGGACATAGTGGCTCGGTGGCATGGCAGTGTACATGACTCACGAATTTTCTGCGAGTGCAGCTTAAAACAAAGATTTGAAGCAGGAGCCTTTCATGGTATTCTCCTCGGAGACAGTGGATATCCATGTACAAGTTTCTTGTTCACACCCATACTCAACCCTTCCAATCCTCAAGAAGAGCGCTACAATAGGGCACATATAAGCACCCGAAATACCATTGAAAGATGTTTTGGACTATGGAAACAGCGCTTTCGCTGCTTGTTAAGGGGAATGTTTACCAACATTGAGACTGCGAAAACAACAATTGTGGCTTGTGCAGTACTCCATAATATTGTCCTGAGCATGAATGAGGACATATTTCCTGAAGAGGACCACACCTTGCCCGAGCCTCGGGAAAATACTCGTGTGCCTGGTACTGTCCGTGGAAATATCAGACGAAGGCAATTTATTCAAAGACATTTTTAATGAAAGCATGATACAAAATAATTGTTGGGCAGGTTAATTAGTAGATTGTGCTGTGGTATTTCAGTATTAATAATAATACATGCAATGTTTCAAACTATTATTATTGTACCTCCTATTTATTATCTAAGTGCTAATTCTCAAATAATCACAGACATTTTATAATATTGCCACTAGCTGACTAATATCACAAAGTAAAATGTACAATACTTAATAACTGTATACTATAAAGGTACTTTTATACTTCTAATTATTTATGTAATTGTGCAATTTCTAATTCCAATTTCTTTACTTTTAACTGTCTTATTTTCAATTCCAAAACTGATTTCTCTGCTTGGAGTTTTGCATTTTTTAATTGTAAACTTGTAGTTCTTCCATCATCTCTAAAGTTCTTTTTTCATTTTTGATATTGTATAAATGGAGCTCTTCTGCCATCTTAACTGTCTTTATTTTTGTTATATATGTTGCTCTCTACAATTTTCTGTTTCAATTCACTGTAAAATAAAGAAAATATTTATTAGATGGGAATGGAGAATTATCTTAGGAAATATAATAAATATACACAATCTTGGTAGCTCTTATTACTCCACATTCTTGTGGTTTGTAACAACAAACTTACTTTCTCCTCTTGACTCCAATTATCACTTCTTTTCCTACCATTTTTATCCATTTTCAGTCGATTCTAGATGGTGAAAACTTTCTTCGTTCTTCTGCTAATTTGATACGATTTGAAGAAGTACATTTTGGCGCCTTACTCGCTTACGTTTCATTTCTAGTAAATTATCGTAACCTGTAACTTCTCAATAAAATATATTTGAATTTGTTTTCAGAGAATTTTACTGTTTATTTAATCATAAGCTAACCGGTTATCGAGGCAAATAAATAATCATTATGTTTTAATATCTATTACCTATATCGTAGTCGTGACGAAAATAATAAAGCAAATTATTTTATTCAAGATTCTTGAAAGAATGGAACGCTTTTCGATATTTGGGGCATGCAAAGTCCAAGATCTTTGGCTGTTGTCAATGAATGATTGAATGATACACGTAGACCCGAGTTCTAGTTGGGTTTAGTTAGACCTCGGAAAAATCTGCTTTCGTAATAAAGTCAAGTCTAAACCAAAGGTCTATATTTAGACCTGGACTAAGTAGTCCTGGCTTAAACTCGAGTTTAAACTCGAGTTGAACTCAAGTTCTGTCAGATCCACTAAACCATGGTTTAAATATACCTTATCGAAAAAAAAAGTATTATTGCAAAGCCACTACGGTCGACAATTTAAAAATAAAATAAAACCGTGGGATGACCGTTTAATTTAAAAAACACTTCTAAACCAAAATAAAAAAGAAAAACATAATTTTGATTGGCTACTAAAAAAAGTAGGTTCTCAAAAAGAGGTTGAGTTATGATAGAAATAAACTAGGTGACCGCCTGGTTTATCTTTTAGCAGTTATTTGTAGTCAAACCTCTTTTTGAAATGTCACATAGACTGTCGGCTATTATACTATAATATTCAATTTTAAGCCTTGTTTCCTTTGCACAACAATTTGTCTTGAAAATCAGGAATCAAAGGTCTAAAAGATAAACTACCGATTTAAACCACCTTTCGTAATGAGACCGATTCGGTCTCATTACGAAACGTGGTCTAAACTCGAGTTGAACTAAAGTCCTGTCAGATCCACTAAACCAAGGTTTAAATATACCTTATCGAAAAAAGAGTACTATTGCAAAGTTACTAAGGTCTAGAGTTTAAAAATAAAATAAAACCGCGGAATGACCGTTTAATTTAAAAAACACTTCTAAACCAAAATAAAAAAGAAACACATCATTTTGATTGGCTACCAAAAGAAAATAGGTTCTCAAAAAGAGGTTGAGTTATGATAGAAATAAACTAGGCGACCGCCTGGTTTACCTTTTAGCAGTTATTTGTAGTCAAACCTCTTTTTGAAATGTCACACAGACTGTCGGCTATTATACTATAGCATTCAATTTTAAGTCTTGTTTCCTTTGCACAACAATTTGTCTTGAAAATCAGGAATCAAAGGTCTAAAAGATAAACCACCGATTTAAACCACCTTTCGTAATGAGACCCCTACGGTCTCATTATGAAACGTGGTCTAAACTCGAGTTGAACTCAAGTGCTGTCAGGTCCACTAAACCATGGTTTAAATATACCTTATCGAAAAAAAAGTATTATTGCAAAGCCACTACGGTCGACAATTTAAAAATAAAATAAAACCGCGGGATGACCGTTTAATTTAAAAAAACACTACTAAACCAAAATAAAAAAGAAAAACATAATTATGATTGGCTACCAAAAAAAGTAGGTTTTCAAAAAGAGGTTGAGTTATGATAGAAATAAACTAGGTGACCGCCTGGTTTATCTTTTAGCAGTTATTTGTAGTCAAACCTCTTTTTGAAATGTCACATAGACTGTCGGCTATTATACTATAGCATTCAATTTTAAGCCTTGTTACCTTTGCACAACAATTTGTCTTGAAAATCAGGAATCAAAGGTCTAAAAGATAAACCACCGATTTAAACCACCTTTCGTAATGAGACCCCTAGAGTCTCGATTGAGTTTTACTTCGATGTGTCAAACTCAATACGTTTGTTAACATTTCAAGAGAAGTTCAAAAATAGCAAACAAATACATTCTTTCTCATCGTTGAAAACTGTAAAATCCTTTCGAATATTGTTGGAAAGTTTGAAACCTTAAGTCGACTACGTGGAGGCTTCTCACCATTTGTTTAGTTGCTTTCTGTTGGCGGATTTTCTTCGAAATCCTCTTATAATTTTGTTGTTTTCTTGCGGAAGCTTGATCCTTGAAAGGTCAGGTAGGTATGATACCTACTTTAAAAAACTTTGTTAATAGACCATTAGCCTTTATTGAGGTTTTGCTACCTAAATTAATCTTGTAACTTGCAATAAACATTCTTTAAAGAAGATAAGATAAAGGATATATCTTATTAAAATCATGATTGGTTAATTAATTATAATAATACCTACTAATGTATCAATCAATCAGTGTTAATATAATTAGTATACATATCAATTTTTCAATCCACCTTATCCTTAAGATTGAAGAGCTCCCAAAATCATGACTGGCTACGCACATATACATAAAATAAATAAATAAACATCCAATAGACACATACATAGCGAGGCTGAAAAACAGCGTTGCTGAGTCCTGGACCTTCTTACTTACATACAGACATACCTTCTCACTATACCTTCTATTTTAATTACCTACTTATTATATTGTACATAAGCTAGGTATGTTTGTTTAAGTGTAAGTAAATAAATGCCCTTTTATTTTATTTACTTATTCCTGACCCCACACTAGGATTCTTTGTATCGTAAGTATCAGGAACCAAAAGTACCGTGGTACCACAACACTCAGACTCTGAACAAATATCTGCAGAAAATGCAACCTCGATGGCATCGTATTGTCTAAATATTTGCTAGCATAACAACTTTGTTACACAGAAAATGTACCTTCTGTTTCAGTATCACGTAAACGACATAACAAAACCAGAAGCAAAACAAGAGCAACAATAGCAACTTTTGCAACCACGTACCTAACATTGCAAAGTCAAAATTGAAAAAGCGCAAAACATACTTGTGCTAGTATAACGTGCAGTCAAAGCAAAAAAATAAAATCTGTGTGTGCAGTGTTCGTAATGTTTAAAAAATGTATTTGTCCTGTCGATGTCTGTTAACATTTGATGCTGTCATATTCACTTCAGTGGTATAGCTGCAGTGTGCTCTGCGTAAGAGCCCGATCACATTGACGCGGCGGCGGGCGGTGACGGAAAAGGTTGTAAAAGTTCACATACTTGTCAGTAGCACTCGATTTGGGGCTTTATGTTTTTTTGCCCATATTTATGAATTTGCAATATCCTGTTAATATTATAGACGCGACTGTTTGTGAGGATTTTGTTTGTTTATCTGTCACCATTAATCTCTGAAACGTCTCATCAGATGGTAATGAGGTTTTAGCATTCGTTTTGTATGTTTTAAAGGATATATTTTATCACCACATTGCACTAGGGGCGCTGGAATCGATGATAGAACACTGGAAGTGTATACGTCCTTGTAAAATACCCAGGGATCCGTACTCAATACGCAGTATCGATACTAGCATAGAATTAAAATATCTGTGGTATCGGTATCCGTAAGGATACCAAGTAGATAAGGGGTAGTCAGATGCTCGTCCAACATTTTAATAAGCTAGCATCCTACGTGATAGATTGCAATCACATTTTTTGATTGGAAGACTAACCAATGGCATTAGGCCAAAAGGCCTAATGCCATTGGTTAGTTCGAGGCCGTGGCGGTTTTCTCACTATTTTTTCCGAGAACGTGGAAACATCCAATGGGTCACTGCCGGGTTCGAACCAGTAACTTTCAGTTACCGCATACGAGACTTTTTGGATTTTGTCTTAAAAAATTGGTGCACAGCCAAACCATTTACTAACAATGAAATAGGAGAGGAAATTCAATTACCCAGTATAATTAGGCGAGGTAGGTAATTGGTGTTGTATCTACCTAATTGCTACCGTACCCACAATGTAGGTATTCTAACACTCAGTGCAGTGGTATTGTTCTAAACAATACCTTGCTTCCAGTGTACCTAGTGTTAATTAGTGCACAAGATTCTGTAGTATAGTAATAATATATATTAGTATATACTCAAAGAGCGCTATCCTGCTTCGGAGGACACGTTAAGACGTCAATCTTTGCTATTAAGGATTGACGTCTTAAATTGAGAGGCCTCCGAGCGGCCTAAAAACTCCAAAACCAGAGTTGGTAACTCGCACTGAAATCAATAAACTAATCATATACAATTTTGTTTAAAGAAATTAGGATATAAGCTTCTAATGAGGGATATTTTTAAGGTACCGTATCACTATATATTTGGCCATGCAATCACTATCTAAAACAATAATACATACGGGTTATATAAAATAATAATCATACATAATGTTGGTGTACACTTAGCCACCTCTGTTTAATAGATGTCCCTATTCACAAAGGTTTGCTAGAAGAAAACTCTTGTTAGGGTTAAGCTTGCCTTTGAACATGTCCTTTATTTAAGTTTTTGTCTGTGTTTCTATGTGTATAAAAAATAATAACATTCAAATTCAAATTCAAATTCAAATATATTTATTGAGGAACAGAAACGATGGCATACGAATACTATTGAAAAACGATGATGTCTGCAGAAGTATAAAAACTGTGTCGCAGACACCAACGCCCTCCTCCGTTACAAAGGATTGAGAGTTCCAATCAAAGTTATGGAACAACAAAGTAAATAAGGAAATATAAGTAATAAAGTAAACTAAAAAAGCTAATATAAATATGTTCGGGTGTGTGTATGTGTGTGTGTGTGTGTGTGTGTGTGTGTGTGTGTGTGTGTGTGTGTGTGTGTGTGTGTGTGTGTGTGTGTGTTTGTGTGTGTGTGTGTCGTGTGTGTGTGTGTGTGTGTGTGTTGTTATAGTCTTCACTCTGCGCTTCATTTTAAAGTTGTAATTTTCCTATGAATGGGAGAATAAAGCATTGAATCGAATAAAGTATTTCTGTCTCACACTACCAAAAGCTTTTGCAGCAAACCCCAACGCGTAGGGTAAATAAAACCTTTGCTTCCGAGACTTGAAGACAACAAAGGAACAATCTGATGGCAAATCTATGCCAATATTCACCTAGGTATACAAAAGTCACTACAGATTTTTGAATAAGAGAAACGTTTTAAACTGCGAGATCTTCAAAATAGACTTTAAACTTCACTTTTGATAATATAATACGTTTAAAAACTGCTAACTATATACTTGTAGTGGTTCTTTCGACTTTTCATATTATCGCATACTTATACCTCGTGTGTTCATAAGTTTTGAGACGAACTTATTTAATTAATTTAAAAAGAAAGTAATTCATGCAACCTTTTTTAAACTTTTAAAATTTTAAATTTCGAATGTTTTGAATCAGAAAAAATATACATTTGAATATTTGTTTCATTCTCCGTGAAAATGGCGCCAACAAAAGATTTGCGTGCGACTGTAATTTCACTGTTTCAAGCAGGAAAAAAACCAATGCAAGTTTTTAGTGAAATCCAAAGTTTGGGATGTAGTCGGAACTTTGTGTATTATACCATAAAGAGGTACAAGGAGACCGGCTCTTTAGAAGACCGTGGAAGATGTGGCCGCCCGCGGTCTGTAAGGACGCCCGCCAACATCAAAGTAATCAGAGAGCGAATTCGTCGCAACCCTTGCCGGACTCAAAAGAAATTAGCTCTGCAGACCAACACTTCGCGAATATCGGTGAACAGGATACTTAAATATGATCTTAAACTAAAGGCCTACAGTCGAAGGAAAGTGCATTATTTAAACGAGCGTCTTCGTAAATTGCGACTGGAACGATGTCGGAACCTATTGAAGAGACACGATCCAAAAAATATCCTGTTTACCGATGAAAAGATCTTCACGGTGGAAGAAAAGTTTAACCGGCAGAACAATAAGGTTTACGCCAGAAGTTCAAAGGACGTCCAGCCATCTGTACGCAATGTCCAGCGCACTCATCATCCAGCAAGTGTGATGGTTTGGTGGGGTGTTTCCTACGAGGGGGTCACTTCGCTTCATTTTTACCAGCAAGGCGTCAAGGTGAAGGCACAAAATTACCAAACCGACATATTGGAAGCGGTGGTTAAACCATTAAATGATACGCTATTCGCTGGAAAATACTGGGTTTTCCAACAGGACTCTGCTCCCTCCCATAAAGCTAAGACTACCCAACGTTGGCTGGAGGCCAATTTGCCAGGCTTCATTCGGAGCGAAGATTGGCCCTCGTCAAGCCCTGACTTGAATCCTTTGGATTATTCTTTATGGACGGAATTGGAGCTGAGGGCATGCAGAAAGTCTCACCCAAACCTGGATTCTCTCAAGCGAGCCCTTATTAAAGAATCGAAACGGATTCCCATTGAAAAGATTCGTGCCGCCATAGATGAATGGCGCACGCGTTTGAAGGCCTGCATTGAATGCAAAGGCGACCATTTTGAATGATTTATTTTTAAATACAGATCTAGATGTCAGTAGTTTTAATTTTAATATCCAATAAATGAATACTCAACTTAGCTCCAAAAATATTTTAGTTTTACTGTGTCTCAAGACTTATGAACACACGAGGTATAGTTAGTCGATCATAATGGATTTTTGCACTCGAAAATTTTATGTGCGCATAAACAGGTGTTCAATGTGAATTAAAATATCATGAGGGAACTGGCATGCACGAGCACTAAAAATTTGGAGGCGGTTCCAATAAACGGTTAGTGTTCCAATAAACGGCGATGGTCTTGCAACCAGTCACGTGACCTGATATTATAATTCCTTGAAAATTTCACGAGTATAAACCCTACTAACCTAAATATTAGCCTAGTTTTCCTATAGCAAATCATTATGCAATTAGGTCTCATCCGTCGGGCTTAAAACTTTCATTTTGTAAAAGTTCATATTGAAAGCGCTGAAGCGAATTTTTAAAACCCCGTCTTTAATTGCATTTGTGAATGTAACTGGGGGGATGGAAAACGCAGAACTTGCATTTGATAGCACTCTGCGCGAGGGGAGCCTTTTCAAAAATATTATTTGAAACTGAAATATGTTACCAACTATTTTGCGTCTCCCGTTTTATTATTAGTATAAGATTACCACTAAAATTAAATCTGACAAGTTTGGATGTTTAGGTGTTGGGATGTTTGTTGATAATAATCACCGTAACAGCTGGACTGATTGCGATAAAATTTGGGGCAAATAGTTCCAAATTAAATCACAATCAGGCGATAATCTACAAATAGTTTGTGACCTGGGAACAACATCAACTACTTTTTAAAAAGAAACGACACACGCAAAACCAGTTTTGTATAAAAGCTTGTTCCAAAGATTTTATAAAAAACTAGTAACTGATAAACATGAATAAAGAAATAATAATATATCTAAGTATGTATGAATAGGTATAGTATACCTCTACAACAAAATACAATAGAACCAGCTAGCTATTTAATGATCGTTGCAAACGATCTAAAGATAGGTCAACTGATCCAGATCACTTCTAGATGGAAGCGTTTCCAAAACATGACCACGTTGAATGGCAATGCTTATGCTCAAAGCATTATCATTGCCATTCAGATAAGAGCCAGCTACTGACTAGTTGGATACCTAAGACCATAGATTATACTCAACACAATTATGAAATAGCAAAACCATACGATAATAAACGCTCTCGTAATAACCTAGTAACTGAAAAATGTGCTCTCAAAATGCAGCTCAACATTATTTTCAACTATTTTAATGAGTCAATTACCTGGATAATTGTGGTAGCCCGCCAACGCGAAGTAGGGACTCGGGTTTACATAACAAGTCGTTTTGTATGGTTTTTGCTATAATTCGTAATTTAAATGCACGATCCTCTTTCAAACTAATACGCACTAAACTAAGTAGGTAAGTACTAGCTGGGTAATTAAGGATAAGTGGATGTTTTTTCAATGGGTAATATCCGGCGGGATTTGACCCGCGCCTTATGCTCCGAACGTCGTGGTCAGTGATAAGATGCATAGAAGATGAGATGAGAAGACCGCCCATTGTACTTTCTCTAGAATAAGATTTTGTTATTATGTCATTTGTTTAAGGTGTACAATAAAGTATTTTCATTCAATCATTCGTTCTTGATTTTTTATGTTATATCGAGGCAAACAGGCATACGGCACACCTGATGGAAAGCGGTTAACGTCGATAGACATTTAAAACACCTGATGTTGATTAATTTTTTTGAAAATCTTCATTTTAAATTTGACGTCATTGAAACATAATTCTTGATAAATATAATTTTGGATTATTGAATTATCTTCTGGTGTGTTGAATCATCGTGTGTTGAGCAAAAGACAACAAATACCTTTCTCTTTGTCCCTGTAATTCTACTACTATTATAAACGCGAAAGTTTGTGAGGGTGGATGTTTGTTACTCTTTCACGCAAAAACTACTGAAGGGATTTTGATGAAACTTTACAGTTATATAGCTTATACATTAGAATGACACTTAGGCTTCTTTTTATCCGGGTACCGGGCGAAGCCGTGGGCAGAGGCTAGTTTTGTAATAATCTTACTGTTACCTATTTATGTCTATTTTATTTATATTTGTAGGTACCTGTCCTTTCTGTGTTTTCTTGTTGACTTTAGATAGATATTAAATAAAAAACGAGCGCAGAGAATTAGATTGGGACGCTTTAATTGCGTTTGAATAAAGCGTTATTGTATACATTTCAGAAATGCAATTATTTTTTGCTCCAAAAACAGTAAAATAATAGCAAAATAAACCAAAAACCAAAGCGAAGAGGAAGCGATCATGTTAAATTGTGTTTTGAGAGTTGTAACAAAAAATAAATTCTGTTACAAATAGCGCAGCCCATCGGAAAATATTTTCTTTAACTTGGAAACAAAAACTCGATCGTTGGTAGGTTGGTATATTTGCAGAAACGTTGAAAATGTCAACATGGAGACGAGAAATGCTGGCAACATTTTTTTAAGTATAGGAGGAAGTGCCGTGCAAATAACGTCTGTATGGACCTTTCAAACGATGAGTTATTCTTACCACTCTAGTCCTGAGGCAACTCTACTTATTTCTATTAGTAGGTCAATTTAGACCTTAGGAAATTTTGATAGACCGGTGACACCTCTGAGAGTTAATCATAACAAGCCAGATCACGCTTAAGTATAGAAACAAGCCGAGACCTAATCTGGAATTCCCGCAGTCCGGAGGTTAAATGTTGCGAGAGGTCCGTGGAATAGTAAGCTCAAGAACGTTCGCCATTGCACTCTATAGGGAAGACTGTCCAGTGCATTGATTAAAAGATAGATAAACTCTTTTTTGACAGTAATCCATAAAGAAAATTCAAAAAAAATAAAGCTGGACATTTTAACACAGCATCATCTAGCCCCAAACTAATCTGAGCTTGGGTTATGGGAACTCAAAGTCAAAGTCAAAGTCAAAGTCAAAATTCATTTATTCAATAAAATCACAAGGACCACTTTGAAACGTCGGTTTTTATCTAGGTGCCTGTTCCTCCGCGACCAAGCCAGGAAAGAAAGGCAAGAAAACAAGGCTGGTTATTCTTTTTAATGATCCTTTTACAAAACAATAGGTTCGAGTTGGAGCATTTTCAATCCCAAGAGTTTTTGTCATCTAAATAATCAGATATTTTATAGTATGCCTTTTTATAAAGCTTTTGTTTAATTACGTTTTTAAATTTGTTAATTGATAATTTTTGTATATCTCTTGGGAGTTTGTTATAAAAGCGTACACCGTGCCCTTTAAACGATTTACCAACTTTATGGAGTCTACAAGTGGCAACAGCGAGTTTATCTTTATTTCTAGTATTAACATTGTGATTATCGCTTTTTTTCTTAAACAAATTAATATTTTTGTGAACATACATCAGATTTTCATAAATGTATTGACAATGGAATGTCATTATATTTATTTCTTTAAACTTTTCGCGAAGTGATTCTCTGGGGCCCATATTATAAATTGCTCGAACAGCCCTCTTCTGCAGCACAAAAATGGTATTGATATCAGCAGCACTCCCCCACAGCAGTATACCGTACGACATAATGCTGTGGAAGTAGCTGAAGTAAACTAGTCTAGCTGTGTCAACGTCTGTATAAAGACGGATCTTTTTGACTGCATATGCCGCAGAACTAAGTCTCTTCGATAACCCATCAATATGAGGACCCCATTGAAGCTTATTATCTAGGGTGATACCTAAGAATACGGTGGTGTCCACAAGAGCCAACTGTTCATCTTTGATTTTGATATTTGCTTTAACTTGTGTAACATTGGGTAGTATAAATCTAATACACTTTGTTTTATTTTCATTAAGTAGGAGATTGTTAACGTTGAACCATTTTACAACCTTAGAGATTGCATTGTTTACATTGTCAAAATTGATTTGTCGTCGCTTTAATTTAAATAAAAGTGACGTGTCATCTGCAAACAATACAACCTCATGATCGTCCCTTACAAGGTGGGGTAGATCATTAATGTATACTAAGAACAAAAATGGACCAAGAATTGATCCCTGCGGTACACCGATAGTAACCAGAGACCCCGGAGACCGTTTTCCATTCACGTCAACTCTTTGTACTCTGTCACTTAAATAGGAAGTGAGAAAGTCTAGAGCAACGCCCCTAATACCATAATGGTGTAGTTTCCTGATCAATGTGTCATGGTCTACGCAATCAAATGCCTTTGACAAATCACAAAAAACGCCTAAAGCGTCATGAGATTCCTCCCAGGCATCAAATATGTGCGATATTAACTCAATACCAGCATCAGTGGTTGAGCGACCCTTACTAAATCCGAATTGCTTATTATGCAGTAAGTTATTTAATTTAAAATGTCTTTGCAATTGATTTAAAATCAGTTTTTCAAAAATTTTACTAAATGTAGGAAGTACTGATATAGGTCTAAAATTACTAGGGTCAGAACATGTACCCGATTTGAAAAGTGGAGTTATTTTACTGTGTTTCATTAAATCAGGGAACACACCACAGTCAATACACTCGTTGAATATTAAAGCTAGTTCGGGCGCAATAATGCCAATCAATGATTTCACAACGCAAACAGAGATGCCCCAGAGGTCCGTGGTTTTTTTAACATTTATGAGTTTGAAAGCTTTTATGATGTCATCACTATTTACATGATCAAATTTGAATTGTATTTTACATTCTGTTAAGTTTTCTTTTAACAATGACTCTGCTTCTATGGGAGAGGAGTTTAAGGATTTTGTGGTAGAGACTGGAATGTCGGTAAAAAAGTTTTCGAACGCATTAGCTACATCACTATCCTGATTGACGGTGGCATTGTCAATTTTCAAATTAAACTTATTGTTCTTAGTTGTGACTCTTCCAGTCTCACTGTTGATTACTTTCCAAGTGGCTTTTACTTTATCTTGGCTATTTTTAATTTTTGAACTCAAATGACGAGCTTTTGCTTCACGACAAACATTTTTAAAAATTTTAGAATACTTTTTGACTTGTTCTTTAAACTCCTCATTAAAATTATATTGTTTTTCAGCATAAAGATCATACAATTTCTTCCTGCTTTTATGTATTCCCGCTGTTGCCCAGTCACTGAACTTTTTACCGTCAGAGACCATGATCGATTTCGATGTAAAAATTGAATTGAACACATCACTAAATTTCTTAAAAAATGTGTTGTATAAATTATTTGGATTAAAATTACCATATAAACATGGAAATACAGAAGTTAAATTCAATTTTAGTTTGTCCAATCGATCTTTGGTCATAGGTATACAAGTAATATTTCTTTTTTCAAGTTTTTTTGTTTGAACCTCTATTTTAATTATTTGACCAAGATGATCTGACTTAATATTACTAATTAAACTCTTATTTAAAATTTTAATGTTGGCAAAGATATTGTCTATACATGTGGCCGAAGTATCGGTTATTCGAGTAGGCTCCATAAATTGAGGTTTTAAATCAAATGATTGAAATAAACTAATTATTCTAGTATTTAAGGAGTTAATTTCTAGTAAATTAACATTAAAATCTCCACACGTAATAATATATTTATTTGATTTAGATAATTTAAACAACATTTCTTCCATAACTTTTTCAAAAATGTCAAATGAGGCAGATGGTGGGCTGTAAACGCTTATAACTATGAATTGCTCCAACTCTATGCAAGCAACTTCAATGTGTCTTTCTACAGAGAGGTGGACTATATCTAAACGTTCTCTAAATTTTATCTGTTTATTAAGTAGGATTAATGAGCCACCACGTATAGCATGTAATCTGCAGAAAGAACTACCAACTTGGTGATTACTGAAACTGAACATGACCTCATGGCTTCGCAGCCAATGTTCTGTAATGCAAATAATGTCAATGTCATTTGAGTTCATGTACAGTTCTAGTTCTAATTCTTTACAACGAATTCCTTCAATATTTTGGTGCATCAAGTTGGTATATTTCACATTTTTATTATTTAACAACTGTTTGTTATGTTTATTTTTAAAAAAAATATTATTTGACTTTTTAGTGCTAGAGATTTCCTCTATTGTCGTGTCTGGTAATTTAAATGACATGGAATAATTTCCAATGTCTGGTTTTCAATTTTAGGACAATGCTCAAAAAAAGCATTTTGGTTAGCCAAGTTTTTGGCTGTTATACTAAAATAATAAGATAGCGAAACAGCTATCTGTCGTTTGTAAAAGTTAGAAAGGTAGTATCTACCTTTGGTCAAATAATATGTTTTACTAACAACACTGTTAGAATCAATTAAATGAATTAATTTATTATTGCATGATATTGTATGCAGAGTCATATTTAACTTATATCTAAGATCATTTTCTGCTTGTGGCAAGCTGTTGCTATAAGGGAATGTGAACATTACAATTTTATTAATTTGTAGTGAACACAGAGTATCAAAGTATTTTATAAGTTCTGATTTGTTCACATTACCCCTATTTCCAAGCCAAATAATCAGATTTGATTCACTGTCAAATTCATACTTTGAAATTATTGGCATAATTTCATGAAGGCTAGAATTAGGTACACAATGATTTATGACTGAATGTCCCAATTTCATAGTCAATAACTGGCCCATGTTTTTTCCAATTTCATCGCTGAACATAATAGTTTTATTAGCAATTCTATTCAAAGTTTCAGAAGTTTTGGCACTGACATACAGCTGGGAAGCGGATGAGGCAGGATACACTGGTTCTGGAATGTCAGAGCGCTGGCAATCACATGTGTGATTGGCCACTAATGAATCTAATGAACTACATTACTGATATACTACTTAATATACTTTTTTTTGTAAATACATACACATATTATACATAAAAAACACTTAGACCCAAGACGAATATTTGCAGATAATACAAACATTTGTCTCACGGTCGGAAACGAACCGGCAACCTTCTGCGTCTCAGGCGGACCCTCGCCCACTATGCCACAGAGGTCGTCAGATCTCGATTTTAATACCACACCTTTGTCCAAAGCAATTCAAATTCACACAACATTCATGGATTCTCAATAAGATTTTATAGGCGACCCGTGTAACATACGAAAATCAGCCCTCAGTGAACCTTCCATATCACCTCCAGATGTATCGAATACGATATTTTGATAGCTCTTTTATCGCTGTTCTTTATGTGACAGTAATAAAATAGGCGTGTGCGTGAAAAAGTTGCAATCTCTGTTGTACGAGGCAGTTACGTTCAAATCTTGGCTATCACTCGGCAATTTCTACGAAGAAATCCATTAGTGTTATGATGTTGACGAGGAATTAAACGAGGTGGAAGTGACAAAACTTTCACGACCAAATTATTTTAAATACACATGCAAATTTTTCGAGGCACAGAGTTGTAACTTTAGTGGTTTCTTTAGAAACTGAAACATCAGCGTAATCGACGAAAAACTTTAGTAATTTAGCTAAAGTTAAAGTTTAAATTTAGGGTTTATAAATATTAGAGCGTGTATATTTTATTATTGAGTACGTAATATGTGTCTCAATCAATGATAAAAATCTTCCATTGGTTACGTTTCACAGGAAAACTAGTAGTTTTATTTCCTTGTATTGTAACTATGTGGAATTATCATCAACTGGAAACGTACCTAATAACTTACAAATAAGAAAATTAATTCAAGTGTATATTTTCCAAGGCTGTAGGTTCAAAACAATATAAATAAAAACTTTATAGTAGGAAAACAAGTTAAATTTTACAAAAAAATAGGGGAATTCTTTACAAAAAACGCTCACGACGAATCTTAGATCCATACTCAGTAAGCAGCTCTATAGGTAACCAAGTAGAGAGTCGTCAGAGATACGCCAAATGTTTGGGCGTATACTATTTGCTACATGTAGGTATGCGTTTTGCATAGCAGTTTATGATAATACATGATAGATTGCAAGCCCAGCGCTATACGTTAATATCATGATATTATAACGAATACGTCAGATCTTTAAGATTTTTCCAATAAGGTTTCTAAAGACAAGGTAAAGTCAATAGGTTTTTATTTTTAATTGGTATCACAAGAATCATATAGAAACGCCAACATATAAACTTGAAAATTAATAAAATAAGGTTCATCTAGTTACACCTAAATCCTTCCCGCATATGGTAGTACCATATTTTTCGCCCCCGTGGACACATTAAGAGGAAAATCATTTCACTAATGGACTAGTTGTTTGTGTGCACATGTCCATAAAAAGTAGCGAAACAATTTCCCTAGATCTTTTGTTGGCTTTAGGTGTTAACGTGAGATATGGGGAGTTATTATTTTCATGTTTCTCGTTGTGTAATTTTGTGGTTTTGTGTTGGTTTTAACCACAACGTAAGGTACCGAGTCGCACTTTTAAAATCTTTTCGCGCCTGTTTCGTAGCTAAGTGTCGAGATGTATAAGTACTTTTAAATTGGTCAGCAGTAGGAACCTACCGATCGACATCACTTGTAAAAAATAAACAAGGTACTCGTATTTTGCGAAGATTTCCAATTTAATGAGCCCAGATGTTATTCAAGTAAGAGCACCAACAAGTATTTTATCCGCATATTAATCGGATAAGCTGTTTCGGGGATAAAATCCACCTAACAGCAAAAAACCAAACAACTTCTTACGTCAAATGCATAAATGTGTTCCTAAGATCGCTGGTAAAAATCAGAGGTAAGAAGACAAAATCTCACAATTGATATAATGTGCTCAACACTCAACGCTCATCACGTGTGAATATATAAAGTGCTCAGCCGAGCATTTGTACAGAGCCAAACAGCTGTTTCCTTGGCAGTTGTCTGCTACCGAACAGCAGAATCCAACAAGCTTTCGGCATTAATTATACAGCCTCTTTGTAGACCAGCCAACTGAATTCAAATGTAACCAACATTTGGACAGGCCGGATCCGAACTGTCCTAAATATACAACGGTAAAAGCCACTAATAACATCTGTTGTTTGGAAAACAGAGATAAAGCACGTTTATATAATTTCTCGTGGACCTTCTTTTGTCAAATTAAAATGGCACAAAGTAAATACAGGTGCAAAAATGCGGGATATTATGGGATGTCATTTCAAACATTTACCTAAACCTATTTGTAAAATGTGATAATTTTATTAATAGGTTTAAATGCTTGTTTATGCTTCTGCACAAGTCTCTACTCGTACATTAATCTTCTTTGTTTTTTTTGTTACAAATAGCTCATCGGAAAAAAACAGCCAACATTTTTGTATCAACAAAATATGTAAATATATATATAAATATTTTTTTATTGCACCCAGATTGGATGCGACGCAAAAAAATCTTTAAATATTCATGAGACTATTCAGTCAAAAGAATAAAAAACTCATTTTATCGATTTGTTTCTAAGTCGCCAAGGTACCAATTGTCAACAAATAAAAACTATAGAGGTAATTATCCTGTAGCCACTGTGTTTAAACCAAACTGTATGTACGTATATAATAACTTGTATAAAAGGCGAATCACACTGGGTTTATTTATTATACGAGTCAAACTGCGAGTCAAGAAAAACATCCTATTAAATATGAATTTTCAAGTATTATCCGTATTCGTGTTGGTTACTTTTGCAACTGTCATAGTTGCATCACCAGTGGATACTGATAAACCTGCGTTTTGTAAGTAATTTATTTTCTATCTCTCTGATGAACGCATTTTTTAACCGGCTCTCGGCCTTACAGACTAGCCCTCGTGCGTTATAAATCTAATTTGTATTGTAATATTTTCTACAAATGTGGTTTTGAGCCTAGTAAAATTTACAGAAACACGGCTACAAACTAATAATACTTTCTGACAGAATATAGTTTAAAAGTATTTCTGAATCTAATGATTATGATCTTTGTTAATGAATGAGTTCATATTGTTCGATTGGGATCCATTTGGTACCACAGTATAGCTGAATTAAGGATCATAAAAAAAATCCAGCATAGTTTGTTGCCTGATTCTTCAAGGTTGGATCGTACGTGAGGAATAGACGTTATTTTTAAATTTTAAATTCACTTAGTTTGTAACTTGTATAATGATCCTTGTAATTTCAAAATGAAAAAAAATCTATTGATATTGGCTTTATCTTCTTATTCACTACTTAATTTTCCTACTTATTCGAATAAAAATAAAGGTCGTGCAAAGCTACAAAGATACAAAGGTGCGATGAACAGTCGCACTCATTTACCTTTCTCCGGGCCGCTCAAAAAATCGGTCCGGGAAGTAACGAGTTATTCGTCGCGTTATTATAAAGTTTGCATTTAAACCAGCTATTTTTGTTCTTTTCTAATCGGAACGGTTAAAAACGGCCTGTTTTATTGTCTGCTATTAGCAGGTATTTCCGAGAACCTTATTCGAAAAAGAGGGCCCCTCGAATACTTTAACTGCACTAGCCGGCTACGACGCAAGAGGTACGGGTTTGATACCCGCTGTAGAACAAATGTTCTACAGATATTTTATTCTGTGTGGGTTTTGTGATACCACGGTACACATAGTTCCTGATATCCACAAAACAGGGAATCCTAGTGTGGGATCAGTACTATGCATGTGTCTATTGGAAAACATACAATCCATCCAACATCCAATTCATTATTATTATTAAAAATAAAATAAATGCTGGACATTTTTCACACAGCATCATCTAGCCCCAAACTAAGCAGAGCTTGTATTATGGGAACTACATGACTGATATACTACTCAAATACTTTTTTTTTTTGTAAATATATATATATTATATATAGGAAAACACCCAGACCAGAGACAAATATTTGCAGATCTTACAAACATTTGTCCCGTGACAGGAATCGAACCCGCAACCTTCTGTGTCTCAGGCGGACCTTCGCCCACTGCGCCACAGAGGTCGTCATTCATTATACTATGTTGTTTCTTCACCGTCGGTAACAAGCATCATTCCATGAGCTGGGTGTCTAGACAAATGACACTTTCTGTAGGCGTTAACGCCTGCGGAAAGATTGAATTGTATTGAAATTACTTTAGTTGTGGAAATGTCATGTGACAGCTGCCAAGTTTTATCTTGACAAATTTGCATTAGCGTGAACGCAAAAGTAAGCGTGAGGTATTTGTCTACCCTGGTCACTCATCAAACAGTATTAGTCCTGCAGCAATGAGTAATTTTATAAATCAATCGTTATAAATTGGTAGTTTAGAAAGGGGTAGCTCGTCACTATATCATAGTAACGTTTATCTAATCTGTGACTAAGTTCATCGTTTAACTGAATACTAGTTTCCATTTCAGCATGCCCCGTCGGTGAAATATACGAGAAATGCTCTCAGATACATTGCTACAAGAACTGCGGTCATCTGAAGAATCCCCCAGCTTGCCCGTCAGTAACACCAGACTGCTTCAACCCTGCCTGCGAATGTGACGGTGATACTCTTCGTAATGCTGAAGGCGTTTGCATCCCGTTGGAACAGTGTCCTGAATATAAACTTTAAACCATACGCCTTCCTCATAATGAATAATAAAAAATAAAGATTTTGATTAGGATGACAAAGTTCAAAAGTGTTAGTAAGCTAAGGGTTAGTACTCAATAAATGAGACAGATTTTGTCCTCAGGGTGAGCCTCCACACTCGAGTACATGCACAATTTGTTGCTATTTCTTAGAGTCACTAAATTAATAGATAAATAATATAATTCGGTTTAAGAACATACAAAAATTCTTTCACTTTTCATTATTATTATATAACCACGTCTGTTTAGCAAGTTCATCTTATGCAGAAGTAGTAGAGCTTCCTGTGGAAATGCTCGTCCGGGAGATTACAGCTAGCATACCTATTAGTGCCGCCAGGCCGAATGCTCGAATTGCTGTGTTCACCAGCATATAGGTGCTGGTGAAATTACAGGCCCATGAGACTTTTCACCCGTTGTGTCTTAGGGTCAGCCATGCGCGAGATACCTCTGGTTTTGCAAGCGTCCATAGGTTACGGTAACCTCTTACCAATAGGTGTTAAACTAGCTTTTCACTTCTGTTAATTATAAAAAAAAACATTTTAACTGTTTCTCCCCTCCTTATTCCTCAGCTGAAATTGCATTTTTTATCCAATTATGGATAAAAAATGCAGTTTAAAATATATATAAGACATGATAAAATTGAAGATATCAGTGGATTCAATAGTATGCTGTTTGGCTTACCAGCTATATATAATATGCTGGAGCGCTGAAAAGCAAGCCTCTTATTACGGTTTAGCGGAAATTCTGTTGTAACAAAAGCTATGAGCATAAGTTTTAAGTCGTGTTCGCTATGGTGCTAGCATAGTCTCCATAAACTACTCACAGCTAAGAGCAATACCTGCATATATTTTACTGAATCCCATGGCTTCAAGTTACACCTCCAAATCAGCCAGCGGTATACCACCTTTATCTCTAGGTTTAGTTGTGTCTTCATTATCCACACTTATTTACTTATTTACACCAATAAAGAAGTAAAGTTTGTAAGTTTGGACGTAGGAATAATTTCGGAGACTACCGCCGAAACTACTCATCTGACATCAAAAGTTCTTTCGTCAATATTTGGAATGGACCTATAGGGTGGACATATAGGCTGTATATTATCTTGTTAAAATAAAAGGCCTTTTCATGGAAATCAATTTTGTAATGTAAGTCGACGAAGAAACGGTCGAGCGTATACATTTCTTACGAACGCTAACATAACTACCATACTATACTTCGACTATGTTTTATCCGCGGGCGAAGCCGTCGATAGTAGCTGATTGATTGATATTAAAACTTGTTTATAATGCCGAAATTTGAAAACCAAACACTGATCTTTATCCCATCGTTTTATTGCTTCAAACTCGTAAAACTTGTTTAAAGGCAACCTAAAATGGATTTGTCCATCACATTAGATGCTTCTTTATCCACCAAGAGTCAGACGATCTACCTTTTAATCTTTCAAACATGAATTCACAAGTGTTTTCTGTTTGTGTTGTGTTTTTGACAATTGCTTGTGTAAAAAACGTGATCGCATCGCCTGTGGATACAGCTAAACCACTTTGTGAGTAAACTTCTTAGCATTCGTTTTTATTTTTTCAAGCGAAAAAATCTGCTTGTAAATGGCATTTTCTAGCATTTTTTTATTGAGGAAGTAATTTTGGTAGGAATAGACATTTTGAGTAAATGAGCATTCGTTCATAATCTGTAAAAATATTTTCCTACAACCAATAGACGCATAGATAGTTCTGCGCAATTGAGCAGTTAACCCCGAGATGCATTATACTGAACCACACTGTTTTGTCAACACATCAGTCTTTTAGGACTGATGTTGGCAAACGCGGACGATCGCCAGTTGCGTTCATTTTGTTACTTTTTGTTTCAAAATACAGTGACCAAGTTTAACGATGCCCCATTGCTCAATCAAATGCTGTGGTAAAAATATCCGATCTTCTAGGTACAAATCAGAGCACAGCAGGCGTGGCGGGACTCGCACGACAGTTGACAGAATGGTTTCCTAGCAAATTATCAAACATTGCGTCTCTTGGGGCTGTCTACTCTATGTTCTGCCCCAACAACAGACTTACTAAGGATACATTATAACGTCTTATGCTGACTTCATGCGGCGCGTAATATCACGAGTCGCGATAGTGGCTTGCAGCGGCGTGAGTGTTGGCGCGTGATAGCGCGTCCGATCCGCTCGAAGTCGGTAACATCAAAGGCGCGGGCTAGTTCGTCACTATATTATAGTAACTTTTATCTAATCTGTGACTAAGTACATCGTTAATTTCGTTGCAACCCTTTCGATAGTGTAGTACTCTCTCGCAGACTTACCTACTACCTAATTAAAATACCTAACTAATTAAATAATTTCTGTTATGGTTTCTAGCGTGCTCCGCCGGTGAAATATACCAGAAATGCTCTCAGATACATTGTTACAAGAACTGCGATCATCTGAAGAATCCCCCAGCTTGCCCGTCAATGATAAGAGACTGCTTCAACCCTGCCTGTGAATGCAAGGAAGAAACTCTTCGTAATGCTGAAGGCATTTGCATCCCGTACGAACAGTGTCCTGAATTCAAAATCGACCTGGTGCTAAAGCCTCCAAAATACTAAAAAAAACTAAAGGTATATCAACTCAAGATTTCCTTGTATTTTTTAGAAATCACTAAATTCTTTCAAACCAATCAAACAATAGCATAAAATAAACAATAGCATATAATACATGAACTTGATGGCGTGGTGGGCAAGTCAGCTGCGACAAGAGGTTCGATTCCCGATGCGGGACAAATGTGTGCATGTTCTGAAGGTAGGTATTTGATCTAGGCCTGGGTGTTGTGGTACCACAGTACTCGTAGTTTCTGATACCTACGATTTAGGGAATTCTAGTGTGTACTTATATGTTCGTTGGGTTTTTTTTATTTATGTTTATTATTTATAAATTAAACAAATGAAACTCGTCTGCACTAAATTTAGGAAATAAAAAAAGAAAGATGTTTCTTTTAATAATAAATAACAAATGCTGAACATTTTTCACAGATCATCATCAAGCCCCAAAACTAAGCAGAGCTTTTGTTATGGGAACTACATGACTGATATGCAACTTACATATACTTGTTTGTAAATACATACATAGAAAACACCCAGACCCGAGACAAATATTTGCAGATCATACTGACATCCCGCGACTGCCCCGTGGCAGGAATCGAACCCGCAACCTACTGCGTCTCAGGCGGACTTTCGCCCACTGTGCCACAGAGGTCGTCGACCTCTCCGGCGCAGTGGGCTTTTACTTAGATTTCAATAAGCTAAAAACCTAAATGTTTTTGAAGGAACTGAGAAACCGGAGGAACTGTGAAACATTACTAAACTAATTTGACTTACTAATTTTTACTGAACAACGAGATATTTACCTTGATTTGTGAGTTTGAATGTTTCCCGATATTTCGGCACAATTGTATGTACCATGATCACGAGAGGTTGCTCCTGTGATCAATATTTAAACTCGCAAATCATATTAAATATACCGTTGTTTAGTAAAAATTCTAAAAACCTAAATATTGACCAAAGCTTGGTGCAAATGTATAAAATATCAAGTCGATTATGATGTACCTGCCCAATAAATTCTGGCACAACGGCAACCAATACACTAGTTTATCCTTAATCTGATGTCATTTGTTTTTAAATAAACTTATAAGGAAGTTGGAACATAAATTATTTGATTCGATCCAAAATATGTATACAACAGAAAATATCAATGAACCTTGATATTTCGCAGAATCGCAGAGCTCACTCATTTCAATTAAGGTAATTGATTCATAATCTATATGCAAATAAAAGTTACTGGTTTTTATTTATTTCACTTATTAAATTTTTACTTTATGTATATTTCACTTATTAAATATACATAAAGTAAAAATACGATTAAAAAAAACTGTAATCATTAACTGTATCTAATCATTGCTTCTTACTAGAAGTAATGATTAGATACAGTTAAGAAGTAACCGTCTTGTCGCAAAAATATTTATATAGAGTTACTATTAGCGGCAGCTTAATTGATGCAAGAATCTCTAGTTTTTACTATTTATCCTGATACCTAGCCTCTGCCCACGGCTTCGCCCGCGTGGTACCCGAATATAAAGTAGCCTGTGTGTTATTCTGATGTATAAGCTATATTACTGTAAAGTTTCATCAGAATCTGTTCAGTAGTTTTTGCTTGAAAGCGTAACAAACATCCTTCCTTTCAAACTTTCGCGTTTATAATAGTAGTAGGATTGTAAACTATTTGTGCCTTAATAATACTAAAATAAACTATATTAATTTAAAATTGTAATGTGAATTTACGTTGATTTTCACGCGCGACCAAACCTCCAAGAATCAGGCAACAAACTCGGCTTGCTATCTTTGTAACCATCGTTAATAGAAATTAGAGCAAAAACAGGTTCCTAAAATGCATTTTTGCTTTTAGTAGCGTTACATGTTGTTTTTATTTGGGTGGTAATGAGTGGTCTATGTTAACCACCGACGTCAATAGCCCGTATATGCATTTGTCATAAGATGTTTGTTCTTTGTCTGTTACTATATCTCCGAAGCGGCTTATCGTATTGTAATACGGTTTTTCTGACAATTTATATGTCATCAAGGATGATTCTTAGATAGGTTTTTACGTTACAACCACTTGGTGGCGTTCTTCATTTTGTTGGATATTTGAGTTTATGCTGAAGACACACCTAGATTTTTCGATGATGGTAGAGGTATGTAAAACTATATATAGTGTTTAAAGTTAACAAGAGCCTAGCAGAAGTCGGCCCAGAGCTGGTATGTAATGTGCACGCGTGAGTTCGTATCTTCCGCGACCGACTCACATATTGTTTGTGTATATTTTGTGTACCTAGTATTCTGTATATTCCTTATGTCATTGTAATTTTCAATGATCTGTGTTGTGACTGAGAGTTCCGAGGGGACATAGACAGGCGTAAAATATTCTAAACAAATGTTTTCCATGTTGGTCTAATGGGAAAAACATAGTGAGGAAACCGACATGCCCTAGAACTAAGTAGTTCTTACTACGTAGTCTAAGTACGAAGTAAGAACTACTACTTAGTGCAAGTGCAAACGCGGGCATCTGCCAAATTATGATGAACGGACATGCCTCTGAATGCCCACTGCTTGGTGAAGTATTTTTCTTTATTAGAAATCCGCTTGTGGAATCGCAGACAAAAAAAGTCGCTCTAAACCAACACAACTCAAAGTATTAGTTATTATTGCTATTGTGACTTTGTTTCTCGTGTTGATACTCAATTAATTCCGAAATAGATTTGAGTCGATAGCAATCAAAATGTCGTTTACCGGTTGAGTGAGCACAAAAAACTTTTTATAAAATTGTTTTATAAAAACAAAGTTATTACCGGTTTGTGTTTTTAAATTCACAGGTATGTTTTTGTGCAATAAATATAAGCCGGAAACAAACTTTTTTTAAACCGCATTTGGATTCAACACCGCAGTTTTGTTTGGAATATACGCGGCCTATATGATTTTTAAGGACAGTCACTGAAAAAATACGAAAAACGACGAGATATTTTTTTTATAAGTATATTCTCACTACTTACAATTTTCATATGGTTTGAAGCCTGGTAGATATACTACCGCAATAACCGTGGCTATGCTCTCATCATCATTAACAGCTTGTAGAAGTTCACTGCCGGACATGGAGGCCTATGACCGTCTTCTAAATAGTGTGATGTGTAACAAACGATCTCAGGCCACTTACTTTAAGGTAAGTTTTTATAAGGACCTCTAAATCGTCAATAAAATGTCAGCAGGAGAATAGTAAAGTACGTGAAATAGTCGTAATAATGTCTTAAAACTTTCGGTCTATCAAGTCCTACTTTAGTTTCCTATTTTCGTACACTTTAGGTGAGTCCACATTTGTTATATTTCAACGTTCTACGCAGCCGTGGGAGATAAGCGTGACAAAGTGATAAGTTCGGACGGTACTTGTCACGCGTAGAAAAGACCAACGCGATGAGTACCGTAATATATCACAAATGTGGACTTGTCATTAAGCTAATATTGTGGGGTCAGGATCAGCTTTGTGTCAGTTCGATGTTTATTTATTTATATTGTAAAATGATATTTTTCACGTATCGCACTACTGGTGGAGGCATCGACTAAATTTCGACTCATTCCGAGAATTATCACGGTGTGTGATCGCGACGCTCTCCTACCACGTCGTGCACTGAGGATTTATTAATTTATTATAACAAAATGAAGGAGAGGTCGCCCAATGCGGAATACACAGAGGCTACGGTAAGCACAACTTGCCAAAATAGAGACGGGAGCTGTATTTTTTTGACATACATCTATCTTCTGTCGACGACTGTGCATTCGTGAGTGAGCCTTTTAAATATTTCGCGATATTCATAAACAGTCAGTTCTAACTGCGCTATATATAAATTGCTTCATGAATAGAGAAGGGAAGTTTGCTGAAACTTCACTGTTCCATAATTGTACAACGCGACCAAGCGTTATTACCTACCTACATTTCTAATATTACCAAAGTTTCAGTGTTACAATAGTCAAAAAAATTTAAATTACTAGTTTTTATTAAAAAAAACAGCTTTATATACAGCCAACCAGATGGTAAGCGGTTACAACCCATTATTAACATCTGCAACAAAAAGGGCATATGTATTAAAAAGCTTAATTTCTTATCACTGAATATTTGATATTAATGTGAATTATTTCTGGAACCTACGGTTTATAAGCGTCTTATGAAGGGCAGAATAATAATTTTATAACACGTAAATTTGCCAATAAAAGAAACTCACGATTGAAGTCTCAAAAATTGACATTTTCAGCTCAATCCTCAGTTATGTAAATACAGAGGGTAGTAAGAGGCACGTTCAAACTACATACCTATATGCCCACGTTATGCAAAATAGTAAGATAGCATTCCACATGACAGATTGCAATATCATCGCCACTATATCGTGGAACACATCGCGACACTAATATTTATTTGCCATTTATTAAATACAATACATATTGGTGTTTTTCAAACTCTCGTGTTCAGGAATTATAAGTGAAGTACACTCCAGTCAACCCGTGACTACGGCTGTTGCAACACAGTAGAAACGTCAGAAAATGAATAAAAAGGTTAACGCGGTATTCATATTGTAAAAATGGGACGGATTTTCACGTACTGCACTATCGGTGAAGGCACCGACTACAATATGAATAGTCAAGTTCACGATAGTTTTTGGAGTAAACGCGGTAAATAGTCGTATACAACTTCTATTTATACATATTGATGTTCGTGACTGTACCTTGATGTGTCTCTATCCCATGCCTATTATCTGCTTTTGTTGATAATTGATCTTTCATGTAAGACAATACATACTGGCACAACGAGTACAGATAGCACCAAAAGTGCCGACACGTTCCAACGGAAAATCGGAGTTCCGCTGAATAGGCCTGTTCCGTTGCCTATTGTTGCGTACCGCAGTGGCACAGAAGGTATAATAGTGCTTAAGGCAGTACTGTGTCATTTCTCATTCATTTTAGATTCAATATGGCATCACATAGGTGAAATCAATTTGAAATCCGAATATTAAAATGCCTTCCAAAATTGTTGGGCTTAGCGTACATAAGCTGCCATGGTGTAAAACGAGCCACCCGTACCCGAATTAATCTGCGTCTATATAATAATGTTACATTTAATAGTACTTCACTGACATAATTATATTACAATAGCATTGTGTCAGATACGCTTGAAAGTGTAATGAATATGGACGGTATTTGTCACGCCTACTCAAGGACGAACGCGGAGAGTACCGTGACATTCCCCGTGACTTGTAACGCAGTATGTTACGTTGAAATGTCACAAATGTGTATCAAGACGATACACATTTGTGACTTTGTTACGTGTTATTTGGGGTCGGGCACATCTCCGCGGCGGCGTCGTGCCGTGGCATCTTTTAACGGCGCCGTTCACCGTTTGTAAACTCACGGATTTACATAACTGAGTATAGATCTGATGATGTCCATTATGAAAATTACAGTTGTTTGGGTTTCGTGTTTTTTGTATCCCTGTAAAGTTTTATGCTAGAAGCAGCTTTTAGACAGAATTTTTTTTTAACAATAAATTTTCAAAAAGGACTTTTTGTATGGCACGGTCCGAACAGTGCCGTTTCACAGGCGGCGGAAGGTGCAACGCCGCCGCGCTTCATATTTCTTTCAATGATTGTAAAAGATGATGGACAAAAGCTACATAAGTGGTGCTCGTAGGCCACAGAGTTAACAACTAATGCATTCAAAAGGTCATTTAACATGCTGTTCATTGTATAAAAATACGATGAAACACGACACCGTGAAATAGCACGATAACGCTAGCCACACTGTAGACATGTATCCTGGCCTTTATATGAAAATTTCTTGCCAATTGTTAAATTGATAGGGCTATCGCTGGCCGACCGATCAAGGCCTAGGCAACTGTCAGACAGTAGTCATTTTTTTCAAAGAAAAACGAGACCTTTTGGTCTTTTGACGACTGTAAACCTGGGTAAGAAAGCTTAAAAATAAAAATAGTATAAAGAATATAAATAGACATTAAACTACTGCCGGCGCGAGAGAGTGAAAACTCTGTACGCTTAAATTCATTCTGTGCTAGTAGTTTAGTTCATTTGCATAAGCAAAGGTGAAATTAGGGAACAATAGGTGTGTACCTGCAACCATTATTCTGGTGGAATTACTAGTACTAGTTCCATCGTGTTTTGAAAGTAAACTTTGATCATTATCTGTTAGTTAGTAAAGTGAATATCATAATTTGATTTTTTAAGTTTTCACCCTCTCTTAGGTGAAAACCCTCTCATAGGTATACTTACCCACGAGATCGTTACCAGCCTGTTCGAAATTTTTGGGATATTATAAAATCTTTAGGGTGAATATAAATTTACTTTTAATACTGATTTTACTACATATTTAGTACCTATGGTATGTGTAAAGGTCAATGCCCTATGATTGTGCCCGGCAGACAAAACGAATAAAAGAAATAGCGTGTAAGTAGAAACTTATTGCAAAAGAAATGATATATGCCGTCTATACTGCGAAAGTTTACGAAACTGAAGAAAATGGATTCTACCAACTATTTATAGCACTCCTGAAACATACCTACAATATTCCTCTTATTACAGTTTCAGAACCACAGAGCTAAAATATGTTAAGGAGCAGATCGTCATGAGAGATCATTTACCATTTTTCGTTCTCTTTTTCATTATGGGAGCGGAAGCGGGAGCGGGAGCGGGAGCGGGAGTATGGACGTCTAAAATAACTTGAAGCCTAGAATATATAGGAACCTTCGAGTTCACGTCTCATCTTAAGCTGGCGTAAGATATGTAGCGCACTTGTAGTGTAATGCTTTTCATTATGAACGTAATGTAGTTAGTACTTTATATTTTTACCCGCAACGACAGAAGCCATTATATGTGTTTGACGTAGAAGATTATTTATTTGTGTGTTTGTTTGTTCATTACCAAAATGACTTATTGGATTGTAATGTGTTTATTTGCAATTGATTGTATGTCTTTAACAATGGTTTAGACAGGTTTTATTGCCGCACGTCACGGTGTTGCAATCGATAATGGAAATACACGTCGGGGATTTACAAATATTCTTAGTACCTAGTCAACAAAAATATATATATATACTAGCTTCTGCCCACGGCCTCGCCCGCGTGGTACCCGGATAAAAAGTAGCCTATGTGTTATTCTGATGTTTAAGTTATATTTCTGTAAAGTTTCATCAAAATCCGTTCAGTAGTTTTTGCGTGAGAGTAACATACATCCATCATCCCGAACTTTCACGTTTAAAATATTAGTAGGATAGGATATATATTTCTGACTGCCTGTAGTATTAGTTTCTTGTGTTTTACAGCAAAACAGAATCTGAATGTCTGGAGTGCTTTTTATGAAATGAGCCCGTTTAACTTTTCTTCCTTTGTTGTATATCTGTGATTTATATCGGCGGTTCATACCCAACGGTCATATATAGCGTGCTCTATTGCCCCTCTGAGTGTGGTTGAAACCAGACTCCCTGTGTGTTAAGGAAAATGAAGTCTGTCGCATTCCTGTCTCCACACGAGACGTTATGCATTTGTTTATGTCAACACCGGCATGACGTTGGATTTATTACGAACCATCGTTGAATTTAATTTACTGGAAGTACCTAGCAATGCAGTTAAATGGAAGGGTTTAGTAATCACACAAGTTTTACTTATTTTGAATACCTATGTTGTCGCATCCAGGAACATTATTACTGGAGCACCAATACTGTTATACAATATAATGTATTTGTGGCTTCAGTTACTGAATAAACTTTATCTTATTTTATTCCATACATATCAGCTCAGCACAAGTTCGGCACCGCCTTGGTAAGATACCTCGCCGTCAACTAGCAACGGTTCACCACCTTCGCAGTATCGACGCGACTTCGCTTAGGTGACAGCTCCATAAAATTGCATTGGTGGCGGCGTTAAGCGTGGCGACGGCGTTAAGCACGGCGACGGCCAGACGTAGGCACAGCGTCGACGATTAGAGTAGGTACTCACTGAGCTTAGGCGAGGCTATGAGGTTCCCATGCTAAGAAAGAAAAGAAAAAGAAAATGCATTTATTTTTCCACAAACAACACAAAAGTAAAAAAAATAAATAGTAATAGATAAACACAAAACAGATACTTAACATATAATACGAAACGAAAAACAGAGAAAGTAGGTACGTCATTTTGTGTTGCGTGGGGTCAAATAGGTCCCCGTCTCAGCATTATGCTGCGCCAGAACCTAAGGGTCAGGTGCAGCGCTGGTTTTCAGACGGGGCCTTCATGATGCCACGAAGATCGCTGGACAACTGGGTGCAAAATAATCGATATATATAATTATGATAATAATAATAACCTAACTAAATTTATAATACATACATATATACACATGATATATTCATACTCAAAACAAACATGGTTTTTTTATTCGTTGCAAACATAATTTAGCGCGTTGTACAAAATCACTGGTGGCAGATACAATCTGTGGTCAGTTTTTTGACACTTAACAAGTTTCTTTCTATGAAACAGACTGAGAAAGGTATTGTTGTGGGTATGCTTTAGTAGTTGTAAAAATTTTGAAAAATTGTTTTTTTTTATGTCTGATAGAGTTATTTTATTGTTGCCTACATTTTCGGTGTCTACCTACAACGAGCAATTTTATAACGTACCTACATTGGATATCTTTTAAGTCTTCCCAAGTCAGACATGAAACCAAGGTAAGCATGCTGATTGGTGAGCGTTGCAATATAGAGTTTCATAAAAAGAATACTGAATAGGAACGCTTGTCTTGTCTAGTACAAAATAATTCCTTGTTGTTTTCTAAAGTTGTCTCCTGCGGGCTGTCTGACTGCCATATATTTACAGCACTGAAAACGACGTCCAGAAATTATGGTATGCCAGGTACAGGATATAATTTCGAACATTCATAAAGTTCAGCGATGACTAGATTATTGGGAAAGCTACGCTAGGTTCAAAAGTTTACGAATTACGAATTTCGATTATACAAGAGAAAGTTTTCATATTATGAAGTGGGCTATTTCGGGGTCACAATACTTTTATATAATTGAGCTAAGGGAACTCTCTGGTGTTGGAGTTTTGGATCACCCGATATAGCATGTAGAGGTTTCACAAAAGGGTATTGAGCCGAGAGCTGTGTAGGACTAGCGGGCGGTACTCCGACTTCCGATACGAAGGTCGTAGGTTTGAACCCGGTCGTGCACTAATGGATTTTTCCACTCGAAATAAATATGTGCGTAGGTATAAACATGTGCCTTAAACGGTGAAGGAAAAATATTGTGAGGAAACCGGCATGCCCTAATACCATAAATTCGAAGACATGTGCCATCAGTTAAGGAAACTTAGTTCGACAACCTCTGTGGCGCAGTGGGCGAAGGCCTGCCTGAGACGCAGAAAGTTGCGGGTTCGATTCCCGCTGCGGGACAAATGTTTGTATGATTGGCAAATGTTTGGGGTCTGGTCGTTTTTTACGTATAATATGTATGTATTAAAAAAAAGTATATAAGAAGTATATCAGTCATGTAGTTAATAATACAAGCTCTGCTTAGTTTGGGGCTAGATGATACTGTGTACAAAATGTCCAGCATTATTAATTTTTATTATTATTATTATTAGTGTGGGGTTAGGATAATTTACATATGTGCCTGTTGGCCGTTTATTTATTATTTATTTATTTATATCAGCTTGAGCGCACGAGCTAGGTCGTATTTCCTTGTTAAATTAAGTACATGGCAAATAATCAGTAATGCGTATTGATATATTATGTTTCTTGTTGTTCTTAACCGAGCGTAAACACACAATCATGTTGTGTGTGAGTAAAATGTATTTGAACAGGAAACAGGTTTATCAAGTTGTTTGATGTGATAAAAGGTTTAAGTAGATTACCAACGCGTAGGTAGTGATTCCACAATCTCGAAGCTTCGTTGATTTTATTCTATTTAATTGACAGTGATTGGTATCAGATTACCAGATTTGTACAAAATAAAATAAAACATTGACATTAGTCTATTCAGCGAGAGACCAGCTACGAAGTGTCCGGTTTTTCCTTTTTGCTTTACACAACAATTTTTATTATTAAGATGCATATTAAAAATCTCTTTAAAACTGAATACAAAAAGAACCTGAATTTGCTTCTATGGCAATAAAATAAGAAACGTTAATTGTTGACGTTCAAAAGTTCTTAAAAACAAAGACGTTTCAAGAGAAAACATTTGGTAGCTGTCTTATAAATATTCATCCGTTTACGAACAGCCTGTAATGAAAAGTGACGCTATTCCACATCCATTTGGTTGGTAAGTAGATGTCGTAAATAATTATTTCTGTCAAGGGAAGAATGAGAAGACGCGCCTCTAGGAGAGTCTTCAGATGGAAGACTCCACAACCACACCACAGCTACACGACAGCAAAAAGCAGTGGTCGGGCACGGATTTATATGAAAACGCAAAGTTCCATTCACACAAGCCACACATGCGGTAACTTCCAATTACTATTACCTTTTGGTTTTGGCGTGTGCACAAAACCAAAACAGTTCGCTTTTAAGCGATAATTGCGCTCGTTGTACCTTTATTTCAAATATATTATTGTTTATTTTATTATTAATGTTTATTTTATTATTATTGTTTATTTTATTATTATTGTTTATTTTTTTGCACAGCTAAATCGCAGCGCGCGTATCATGCCCTCCGCTTTTGGTATCGTCAGTAGGTTCAGCTGTCTGTCGCTCTGGAAACGAATTTTCTTTATCCCAAAATGGTGGTTGCGACAACGCAACTTAAGACAGTTGCAGTGAGACCATTCACACACGACTACCTTCATTTTTGAAACTGTGGGCTGGTGTCTGGTTGTAATATTGCCCATCTGAAAACACTCTAGGAGTGGTTTTCGAGGAGAACAGTTATGACGGTATTACAAAACTAAAATGGACGCTGAAAAAAACACTTCTCTAACCCTATCTCTCGTTACAATCAATCTGGCCCTAGCCCTTGGACCTAAGCTCCCAGAGGGTCTTAGCTCCTAGAAGGCCTTAGCTCTCTGGTAGTGGGCCTTGCACAGTGGTGCGATATGTCTCTGGTTCCTCTAGTGAGAGGAACCAGAGACATATCGCAGAAGGGCGATAAATATGCCTCGCCGCCGTGGAGGAAAATTTTGGGTCTTCCAAAATATATTAACTAAAAAACAAGATAATAGAATACGTCATAGTCTATACGAATCACAAATTTATATGTTCTATGGTTTTAAACAGTTTAGGAGCTATGTTTAATTTTGTGCGCAAAATCTGATTACTTTCCCATAGAGAGTGGTTCGTAGAATCACGTAGAATTTTCATGATGACGTCAGTAGCGCAATGAAATTTTTAGGATAGATAAAGTTAATGTAATGAGTTTTCAAATAGTAAGAAACAAGTATTATAAAATCAGCATTATTTTAAACATAGCTCCTAATCTATTATAACTCGCGTAACATCAATTGTGTGATTTGGATAGGCTGTGGCGTTTTCTAGTGCTGTTTTTTATTATATGTTCAAAGACCAGTATACCCAGGATGGATACAAATAGTACAGGCTATTGGACTAGCATTTGAGAACGAGCCTCAAGTAGCACTAGTCTGAAGAATTAATAATTAATAGACACCCAACATACATATGTACATATTATAATCCTACACTAGGATTCCCTATGTCGTATGGGGACGAGTACCGTGGTACCACACTACTTAGACACGGAAGAAATATCTGCAGAAAATGCAATCATTCGTCCCCATCTCTTGCATCGCAGTTGGCTACGCGCCTGCCGCACCATTAAGGCCTTCAATTATGTTCATGAACGTTGAACGACGAAGCAATTATCAAAGTTGAAACGATCAATTATCAAATTGTGCATAATACACACCAGGCTGTCTGAAAAAATACCTCACGCTTAGTTTACCTTCCTCGCTAACGCAAATTTATCAAGGTAAAACTTAGCATCAGACACGTGACATTTCCACAGCTATTGTCATTTCCATACCAATACAATCTTTAGATAGATAGATAGAAAATGCTTTATTGCACAAGATAAAACAAGTACATAGGCGAACTTAATGCTTATTAGCATTTTCTTCACCTAACCTTTGTGTAAGCGATAGTACGTTTCTCCTCCGCTGTAATCATTCCTCTGGTGTAAACGCTAACAGAAAGTGATATTTGTCTAGACACCCAGTTTTTGGCAATTTTGTTCTGTACTCGTAAAATGCTAAAATCTTCTACATACATCCGTTATCCATTGCATCTACGTGATTTGAATACAAGGTACCTCTTTCTATTAACCAATTACGCTAATTGGGACAACTGGAGCGAATAAAACGAGCCCTAATCTAATTGAACAATTAATAAAAGTTTTAATTTAAACTATTAATTTGAGTAGAGCGGAGGGTGGAAAAGATTGGAAGGCTTTTAGGGAAGCTCTCACCTTCGCTATTACTTAGTAATGTAATTGTAAATGTTAGTGTAATTATGACTAATTTCGAAAACTAAAGGCCAGTCCTATAAAGGACCTGGTTTATTTCGAAGGATTTTTAATCTATGACTATTCTTGCATGAATTCTGTTTCTTGAAATAATAATGTAACCCAAGGGGTCCTCGAAATGCTGCAAGTTATGAAGATGGTTGGTTACACTGACCTAAAACAAACCGAAATACAAATGAAATGCTTAACTTTATTTAAAAATCAGCATTTTGAATATTCAATTGAATAATAATTATATCAGCATAAAAATCACCATAAACGCTATTTTTATTACTATTCTTTATTTTGGTGCGAATTTAACGATCATCGTTCAAACAACTCGTTTAAGTTTTAGAGATCAGTTATGATACATAGACGATTAAAAAATATATATATTTCGTTTTATAATATTGGGCTCATCGTTAATATAAATAAATAAACAACTGCATTCCAAAATACATTTATTTTGATCTTCTAAAACCAATCTACTTTTTAAACAATCATTTAATATTTATGAAACTCGATTTATCGACCGTATTCACCAAATAAACTGAACCTTAAAAGTAAATAGAAATCTGAAAGAGATAATTTGATAGATTCTGCGAAAACAACACAGAAAACAGTCTCATTTTTAGGGTTACAAGTGGAATGAATTAAACCTTTTTTAAACAACAGGTTGAGATTTGATAGATACATAAAATGATAAATTATTATTATGTTACTTCCATCTACAGTAACCTATTTATATAACAGTTCCGTACTTACGAAGTTTTTAGTCAAAAATAATTAAAAAATAAGAAGAATTTCTGAATTAATAGAAGTATAATGAGTAAAAAGTTTTTTTAAGTTTATAAAATGCGGCGTGACATGGTGAAAAATGTCATGAAACGGTACGGAAGCATCGGTGCACTGTGTCTTACTCACACTTGTCCGTATTTATGATAATAGCTTTAGACTCTTTGATTGAATTGGTATCAAGTTATGGGTCAACAACTTTAAGTCTGAATGATAAGACATTGGTTGAAAGGTTTTTAGAGGTCGTGATATTCTAAAATAAATATTCATGAGTATCTGCAGCTTAAAGTATATATAGCTCCCAAAGAGATACATGACCAAAAGTCTGTCCTGTGCTACCTTCATCCAAAGATTTACCGCAACCTTGATGTCAGTCCTCACCTGAGGGGTCATCCTACACTGCGTCTCCCGTTTTGTGGGCGAAACGAGTGCCGACATTCGAGAACTAACAGTTAAAATGTACTTTTTTTTTACATTCAATTGAAATAAACACATTAAGTTATTAACAGAAATAAAAATACAACAATTTATAATAATAATAATAATAATAATAAACCTTTTTATTTCCTAGATTCAATATTCTTATGATCTAAATAAATAATAATTATTTAAAAAAACTAGATTTAATCAAGGCCCCTTTCGGGTATAGGTATAATACAACAATATAGGTATGTATAAAATATACAAAAGAGAACTGAGCCATCTGAAAAGTAGCCAATGTGTTATTCTGATGTATAAGCTATATAACTGTAAAGTTTCATCAAAATCCGTTCAGTAGTTTTTGCATGAAATAGTAACAAACGTCCATCCTCACAAACTTTCGCGTTTATAATAGTAGTAGGATTATAAGACAGTACTCTGTCTGGAGACAGGAGAATATTTGGTATTCAGTGTGCCGGCGATATCTCAAAGGCATCCATTTCAATAGCCGAGGAAAAGTTCAGAAAATCTATGCGACCATCCGATAATCCAATTATTGGAGTGCGCGGAAACATCTAAAAGCTAAGCTAATTTTAATCGAATTCCGAAACTCGGATGACTGTCCACGTAATGGAAAAGTATACTTTACACTCAGTTGATGAAAGAAAAGTTCTTTGATTTTCTTGCTTTCGTAAAGTGCTTTTGATTACGCATAACGGAGCCTATTCAAATTCTTACATACCAATGTAATTTTCACTCAGAAACTGTATGCGCACAGTATGTTACACTACGTAAAGGCACATGAAGAACCCAAATGCCAATCTAAATTCTGCCCAATTTTAATACATTACGATACAATACTCAAACACAAAGGTAGGGTTAATTTAGGTAGGTACTACAATAACCACAACCTAACCTATTGAAACCGTTTCCTTAATTAAAATAATATTTGAACGAAAGTAAAATAACAGAAAGGCCAATAACGCGAGACGAACAAAAGATAAAAGCTATTACAATTTGGCTTCCGAGGTCGGACCTCGGATCATGACCCCGGGTACATAATAAAAATGAATTACTTTGCGTTAAATGAAATTAAACTGGAGTGCATGAGACTGAGTAAATAAGAACGAACAAGATGAAAATAAATTGCGACAGTGTGTAGCCGTTGGCTTATTACTTTTTTAACAATCAACAAACACCCATACTCTTATTCTGTGGCGCAGTGAGCGAAGGCCCGCCTGAGACGGTTGCGGGTTTGATTCCCGCCGCGGGACAAATGTTCGTATGATCTGCAAATATTTGTCTCGGGTCCAGGTATTTTCTATATATAATATGTGTGTATGTACAAAAAGTCATGCAGTTCCCATAATACAAGCTCTGCTTACTTTGAGGCTAGATGATGCTGTGTGAAAATGTCCAGCATTAATTATAATAATAATAAAAATTAAATAATGCTGGGCATTTTTCACACAGCATCATCTAGCCCTAAACTAATAAGAGCTTGTATTATGGGAACTACATGACTGATATACTACTTATGTACTTTGTTTCTTGTAAATACATCAATATACATAGAAAACACCCAGACCCGAGACAAATATTTGCAGATCTTACAAACATTTGTAAGATTATTATACTCATTTATTCACCGTAGGAACTTCACAGTACACTTGGTTATGTCAAATTAGTTAAAAAAACAAAATAACAATTAACAAAAATTTGCAAAGAAAAATGATTTTAACATACCCGCAATATTTTTAAAGACTTACTCAACGACACTATGAGATAGACAAAAGGACAGGTGACAGGTTGCAATCCCATCGTTTTATAAAACTAATTAGTGCATAATTATTTATCAGTTACAAAACACAACCACATTTCAGCAACTGCAAGTAACTTATAGTTAATTGAAATAGGGGAAAGTCGAACGAAATTCCAACTTGTGCAAACTAGGCAGCGAGTGAGCGTATGAGGTGAATTTTGTTGCACGAGTTGTGTTAATTCTGTTTCGTAAACTAACCCAGCCATGCGATTTATCAGGAAAATGCTTCTTTTTTCTCTCTCTCTTCGTGTCGCTGATTTTTTCATAATCATGATAGCTAGTAATCAGCGATGCCCCTGGTTTTTTCAAAGGCGGCGGAACCTCTTCATGAAATCATTCAAAACAGGGCAAGTGCAAGAGAGACCCGCGCACTATATCGGTTTCGATGCACAAAACAACATTAACACAATTTGGTTAAATAGCATGTTCGTTGTTTTTTTCAATATTGTTTGTATTTGGACCCGCCTTGTTTTTTTTAAATTATTTAGCATAGTAGAAGGCATAGTATTCTGTGAAAATTGAAACTACATGTTATGTTCACAAATATACAAGACTAGCTGCGCCCCGCGGTTTCACCTGCGTAAGTTTCGATTCCGTGGGAATATCGGCGATCTAATTAAATTTTAGAACAAAAGCTGCTATTGTGACTTAACTATGATGGTAAGATATATTCTCTCGCGGACTTTTTTGTATGTAATAATGAGTATTTTAATCATGTAGTACATCATTTTTATGTATCATCAATTGTCTCAGCGCACGTCAAATAATGAATTCTAAATGCAATTTGCTTAAGGATCTCTATTTTTCTTTTACTTTCATTCGGTGAAAAAATGGTAAAAATCGGTCCAGTACTTTTGGAGCCTATTCGATACAAACAAACAAACAAAAAAATCTTACCTCATTATAATATTAGTATAGATATGATAAATTGGGAGAAGGAAGCAGGGGTTATTATAGGGTTCCGTTGGCACCCTTTGGGTACTGAACTTTAAGAAGCAAATAAATGTAAAAAGTCCTTCAGTCCGCTTTCCATCAGGTAGGCTGTGATCCGTGTGCAATACCTTTTTATCTCGTCAATATAAAAAAAGCTAAGAATTGCCTTCAGACAGAGCTAGACTACTTTTTGGGTGATTTTTAAGCAATATAGCAAAAACATTATGATTAATGATAGACTTTCACCCTTGATGGTTACTTCCGGACGATTATTTCTTTTCATAGACTTGTTTTCCGAAATAAGTGACCCTGACAGATTATGCAGCATAATACAACCCCACGTTGAACATAAACATTTTCTGAGAACGAGTCAAGGTGTCCAACCGCAAAAATGCGATTAAAAAGCAATAACGCTGAAATAAAATGCGTAATTGGAGATTCTTTCATCAATACTTAAATGTAATATGATTTTATTCAGAAATAAATCTTTATCCCCATAATTTGTGGTAAAGATATAAGGAAAACGGCATGACCTAGAACAAATAATTCAAAGGCATATGCCATCGGTTGGTGTTCCAATAAGCGGCGATAAGCTAAAGGCAGGACTTGCAAAACGTAGGCATCTGCCACATAAAATGTTTGGAACACTTGGTATACTCAAAGATATACCCACTGAGTATGTTTCTGAGGATGTCTGTCATGGAAAATACAATAGTGAGCGTGTTTGTTTTGTTTGACTATGCTGTATAGTTCCACCAGCTATATTTCCTCATTTCTATTTAAACTTGCAAACTTTGAGATATATGTCGGTGTCGGATTACCTCGTCTCTGAGTTTACCTTTAAGAAATAAAATCCAAAATGTATCTCAATTCTTTCAAAGTGCCAGAATATAGGCCGTAAGATCCTTATCAATGGCGCGATAAAGGCATTTCTTCCCTATAAGGGTCCCCATAAAACTTTCAAAGATACAGGGCGTGAGGCCTTGAATGCAACTTTTATTGTCTACTGTGATCGAGATATAGATAATGTGGGTGGCCAGGGATGGATATGTATCGACTATTGAGATCATATTATCGATATAAGTATGACGCACTGAGGATGCATTATGAGGAATAGAATCATGATGACGAGCGTGTGTTTTGGCACGAAATAGGTATGCCAATATTTTGTAGTATCCTCACAGATCTACGTTTTTAATGAGGATGTGGATCCTCATCATTTCTATCATGTGGATAACAAAGTCAAAATCAAATCAAAATAAAAAATCGTTTATTTGACTTGACAAAACAAATAGTGCAAAAGAGATGTTCCCACTTAATTACAGCAGGTTCTTAAAAAATAAAATACGATACCTATGAATAGCATTATTATCTATGCCTACGTACATATTACATCCTACTAATGTTATAAACACGAAAGTATGTGAGGATGGATGTTTGTTACTCTTTCACGCAAAAACTACAGAACGGATTTTGATGAAACTTTACAGTAATATAGCGTATACATCTGAATAACAGATAGACTACTTTTTATCCGGGTACCACGCGGGTGAAGCCTTGGACAGAAGCTAGTTATTCATAATAGGTACTTATATATAAGCATAAAAACAATATAACACCCACAGTCACATACATAGATCTGGCCCCACACGGGGTCATGGGTATCAAGATCTAGGAAGACCATGGTCCCACAATTCTCAGACCCGCAACAAATATCTGCAGGTCAGGAGCATGTTTTTTTTTATTTTGTGGCTACACTTATTCGTACACTTTTAGAAAAAGGATATTCCTTGAAAATAATACGCATTTTAAACTTTCAAAGGTATGTTAAACTAACCAAAATAAAAATATTTTCAATTACAGACAGCACAATCCAACACACGTCCATGACTGTAACCTTTTGCTTACTTGTGCTCAGCACAAGCACAACATAATGTGCTATGCTTTTACCAAAAAATTAACTGAAGCTGGGAATTAAATAAAGCACTATCAAATCGGCTAAGTTTAATCGAGGTAGATTTTAGAAGGCTTACGGCATCTCCTGTTTGTGTTCATTTATTATAGGGATGCGATTATAATTTGTATATTGCAGCATAATCTGAACACCTAAAACTTACTCAAGGTTTAGTTTATTGTTTGTCTCGATATCGATCATTATATTGGGTATAACAATCGATATCGATATTCGTATCCCCATCCCTATCTGAAGAACATTCGCAGTGGTCTGTGGTTACGGAAATAGAAAACCGTAAGTGTATCGAATCTATTTCCTGTTTGTCGGTATTAATTTCAGGCGCCGCAATTATTTTAGATTTATTGATTTTTCGTATTGCGTTTGTGTTGTGAGTTGGTAAAGGGGCAGCAATTTAGATAAATTAAGACTGAAAGTGGACGCACAAATATGGAACATTACCTGTACTTAAGTAATACTAGCTATGTATTATGTTAAAAGCTACATCCTCGACTATTTCGACACTTTTTATCCAATATATTGTAGTCAAACTAATCATTAAAAAAATAAGTAAAATAATTAGTTACTAAAATCTACTAATATTATAAACGCGAAAGTTTGTGAGGATGGACGTTTGTTACTCGTTAAAAACTACTGAACGGATTTTGATTAAACTATATAGGTATATAGCTTAAAAATCAAAATAGCACTTTATTAAAGATTTTTTTTTCTTTTTTCCATTCATCAAAACATCTTTTGGTTTTGAAAAATAAATTTAAAAGTAAAGCGATAACAAGGAAATTTTGACGCGCTAAATGTGAACAGCTGACGAATATCAACATAGGAGCACTTCACGCCTTTCTACTGTAAGCATAAGATGACCTGACCGTAGGGTGCTATATTCAATGAGGCAGATAATATAATGATAATATAAATATAAATATAATATAAATAGTGTTAGACATTTTCACACAGCATCATCTAGCCCCAAACTAAGCAGAGCTTGTATTATGGGAACTACATGAGTGATATACTACTTATATAGTTTTTTTTTTTTTTTTTTTTTTTTAATACATACATATTATACAAAGAAAACACCCAGACCCGAGACAAATATTTGCAGATACAAACATTAACAAACATTACATTATAATATAATAAGACTATCGAAATAACACTAACAAAATCTCATGTACTCTTCTATGGCGCTTAGTATGTATACAAACGTAGGCTTTTTTCCAGAGCCTATTCAAAAAATAGCGTGAAACAAATCACTTTATTCCTAGATTTTTTCACACTCCATGATGGGAAACAATGGCAGTTTAGTTTGAGGACTTCATGTAATGACGTCATTACTGTCCTTTTTACAGCAATTTCGTAATAAACAGCCGCGCAGGATATAATTCCTATTTAAAGGGAAAATGAAGCCACAATACATATAGCTAGCAGTAGCACAACTACCTACGAGTACGAATTATTATACGTTTCGACTTTACAGTAGATACTTCACGGCCATGAAATTTGTGGTCTACATTGTTTTGTCAAGCAAAGTAAATACACTTTGTAGACTAGAGTTTTCTTTGAATATCAAAAATAGTATTTTTCTAACTTTCGCGATTACATAATATAATTATAAGTTAAACGGGTCTTTACCGCGTTTACATTTTTATTATTTTCCCGACGTTTCAACTGTATTGCAACAGCCGTGGTCACGGGATGACGGGATGACGCAACTACCCTCATTTCATCCTCGGTTAAACTTATAATTATATGAAAAATATTCAAAATTTCGTTACCACTAGCGTAGTGGATTTCAAACTAACCCCAACTTCCGATATGGAGGTTTTCGGTTCGAATCAATGGATTTTTCCATTTGAAAAGTTTATGTGCGCTTTAACACGATGAAGTTATCATCGCGAGGGAACTAGCATGCCCTAGAACCATAAATTCAAAGGTAGGCGAAGGCCCGCCTGAGACGCAGAAGGTTGCGGGCTCGATTCCCGCTGCGAGACGAATGTTTGTACGATGAGCTAATGTTTATCTCAGGTCTGGATGTTTTCTATGTATAATATGTATGAATTTACAAATAAAAGTATATAAGTAGTATATCAGTCATGTAGTTCCCATAATACAAGCTCTGCTTAGTTTGGGGCTAGATGATGCTGTGTGAAAAAATGTCCAACATTATTTATTTATTTATTTATGTGGCATCAGTTAGTATTCCAATAAGCGGTGACGCCTTGCAATCTGTCACGTGGAATACCACCTGCAAAAAACATGTGCCAAATGTAATGTTTGCACGTGCCTCTGACCACCCCTTACTTGGAATCCTTAAAGATTCTAAAGATCTGCGCACAGTATGAATCTGAGGATGTCCATATTGGGTAATATAGTAGTGAGCGTGTTTGTTTTTTTGGTATTACGTTACAGTACGGTAAGTAAAAAAAGCGTTTTACAAAAGTTATGTTGTAATGTTGCTATCAATCAAACCACCAGATGGGGGAACTCACAGTATTCTTTTATTATGTTACTAGTAGATGACACCGACGACCATATTTAACAATGTGCCCCTACATGTACCTGTTGTGCCTCAGAGCATTACTACTACTACTACTATCCTGGCACATCGACCCCGAAGTTGAACCTGGCCTCCGACACAATAGAACGCATGCCTCGCCTCCATCCAGTCCGGTGCGAGGACTTGAAGTCAGCGAACGTCTTTCTCCACTTCATCCTTCCACCTGTATCAGAGACGGCCGACCGGCACACCTTGGAAGGTACTTCGTGCTCTCGATCATCTCCCATTCGAAGCACGTGGCCGAACCAAAGCAGTCTGTATGCTTTGGTTTCGCCAGTAATATTAAGCTCGGCCACTAGTTCGACGATCTCCCGGTTTTTTCTACTCCACCAAGTGCCATCTTCGCGCTGGACTCAGAGCATTACTACATTTCTAAAAACGTCTGTAGCCAAGCCACGCTACAACTGTCAAGCATTTATTAGTTACATGGTTCATTTCTAGACGTGTGTCCTTTTTGCGCTCCAATACACGATCATTACAATGAAGGTTACAGAAGTTAACGCAAAATAAAATCTTTTATACTTACTGCTCCTTTACTTTGTTGTAAAATGTGATGCCATACTTAGCGTGCAATGCGCTGTTCTGTGCCGTCGAAAATGAGAGTTTGGGATCCTTGATCGGCTTTTTAACGACTTTGTTTATTAACCGCGGATTTTTGCCGGATTTTACCTGTTTTGTTTTTAATATCGTCTATTATAGAGGTAATACCCGCAAATAGATGAAGTTGCTATGAAAGAAGAGTTCCTTTGAGATTTAAGATTTGACACATCCTATACAAAATGTTTGTATTCTATGGCGTTCGCCGCTGTCAGACCGTTATTTTCCCTTGATCGGAATAAGAATAAAAATAAAAATAATTTATTTGAAACAGATTTGGTTACCTACCCTATGATCTTCAAATACGAAATTTGGAAAACAAACCAAACAAAAAAAATAGTACTTAGCCTACTTATAAGTAGAAATTAACAAAAATGTCATTAGCATCTTTCTGATCCATCTAGCCAGTTCAATGTAGCGCCAAAATGGTGTCAGCTCAGCATAAACTGGGAGCATACGTGGGATACTCAGAAAGTTTTGAGAAACTAAAAAACTAACTTCTATGGATAAAATATTTTAATTAAACCTTTTCAAAGAACTCTCCACCAGCCTCTATACAAAGTTTCATGCGTCTGAACCAATTTTCGAAACATTTTTTCCAGTCCGCCGCAGACACCTCTTCCAAGGTCTTCTCGAACGCTGCCTGCGCGTCTTCCGGCGATGAAAACTGTATCCCTTTCAGCTGATTTTTTATTTTAGGGAATAAAAAGAAGTCACACGGTGCCAGATCAGACTGTATGGAGGGTGACCCAAGACTCTGACCGGTGTGGTGTCCAGGAAGTCCCTCGTTTTGAGCGCTGAGTGCGCGGGCGCGTTGTCAGTGTTCAGTCGCTTGTTGCTCATTGAAGACAAAACTTCTGGCAGGCATTTTGTGGTATACCATTCGGCGTTGATTGTTTTGGTCTCGTAATGGAATTGAAACCAGATACCCCGTCAAAGTGAAGAAACTAGCGATCAAAATTTTTCCTGCGCTTCTCGATCGCTTCACTTTCGTAGGCGTTGGTTCATTTTGAAACAGCCAAACTGTCGATTGACGCTTTGTTTCTGGATCGTATTGATAAATCCAGGATTCGTCACCTGTCACAATGTCGTAAATGCGCCGAGACGAGCCTGCTTCAAATTTTTGAATCATATCACGGCACCACTCCACACGGGCCTGCTTCTGAGCTTCGGTGAGGTTGTGCGGCACCCAGCGCGAAACTCACGCGAAGATGCTCGTGTAGAATCTTGTGAATGCTTCCCGAACCAATTTGCATTGTATATTAAATCTCTTCGTATGTAATTCGCCTGTTTTCTTGAATTATTTTTTTTACTGCCAGCACACTTTCTTCCGTGACAGCCGTCGTAGGACGACCACTCCTTTGTTCATCCCCCAAAGTAAGGCGACCGCGCTTGAACTCGCTATGCCAACGGTAGATGGTTGCTTTTGAAGGTCCTTCATCCATAAAAGCCATTTGAAGTCGATCAAATGACTCATCAGGTTTTAGGCCACATTTAAAATCGTAGAAAACCATCGCACGAAAATGCTCTCGATTTTTAAATGAGACACGATAATTTAATTTGACTCTCGAAAAAATGTGGAGGGATATTCGAAATTCGAACAATGGTATTTTTTTTAAATAATTAAATTTTTCAAAATAATTACAAGTGGCCAGTACCTTATACATAATTTTTTTTTTCGCAAAGCTTTCTGAGTGGCCTGGTATATCGGAAGGTAGGCTATCTACAAAGCGCTGGTCACAGACGCAAGAAGCAAACACTTCTCTCGTTAAAAGATACTTACTTTTACATAAGTAACAACAAGAATAGACGCTACTGGAATACCCAGTCTCTATTTTACGATCTCGGGGACAACAAAAACTCGCCAGCCTCAGTTGCTCGGTCCGTTTAGGAGTTCTTGAATGTAGGAGTTCTAAGTATAGCAAATGATTCGAAGATTCTCTCACGAGGCTTTTGATCTTTTTTAATTTTATTTAAGTAACTAAAAAAAGCCTTTATTATGATGGATGGATTCAATGTACGTCCCGATAGAATTTCTTTTTTAGATCGCTTTTCTAAAAACTCACCACTTTATGACTCACTAGCTGCGTCGCGCGTGTTCAACCGCGTGAAAAATTATGAATTTAAAAGTATTTTACTGCAACATAAATAAATACTCTTGATCATAAATCTATTAATTTGATAAGGTTTAGTACTTCAATACGAATGTAACCAACTTTTTTTTTACCGGCGATCTAATTTAATTTTAGAACACTAAAAGCTAAAAGCAATATCTGCTATTGTGACTTAATTATGATATATCGAGGACTTTTAGTAGGTAAAAATGATTACTTTAATCATGTAGTACATCATTTTTATGTATCATCAATAGTTTTCTATAAACCATTCCACGTGACAGGTTGCAAGCCTATTGCCTTTATTGGAACACTAACCGATATCACATGTATTCAAATATTTGGCTCTAGAGCATGCCGGTTTCCTCACTTAGTTTACTATCACCGATTTAAGTACGTATTAATGTGCACATACATTTTATGAGTGGAAAAACCCAATAGTGCATGGCCGGGTTCGAACCCAAAGCCCCTGGATCGAAAGCCGAGGTACGGTCCACTAGATCAAAACAGCTCTAAACGCTTTTGATTGAATGAATAATCGAATTGTAGGTGGTAACTTTTCATCGCATCGTTATAATGTAGGTAGATAACATTATTTTGCATAAAACGAACGATAAATACGTAAAATTCATTTACATTGCATAATAATAGCTCATTACGACGGAATCAATCACTATTATTCATAGATTTACCGAACAGACAGTGCATAGATATTTCATTTAGGGGCACCCTCTTTTGGCACGTTGTCAAAGGCTTTCGTTTCGGGAATCAGGTTAAGCCATGAACATTGTTTGTTCCTTCTTTTTTCGCTTTTGGGTATTATTGACAATAATAATCTGGTAGAGAAAATGTCTCCTTAAAATATTGAATATAATTCCACATAAATCGGCTATATTCAATAAATAAATAGGTAACATCCAACAAAGACATATGTACATAGTCCTGACCTCAAACTAGGAATCCATGACGCATGGGTATCAGGAACTACGAGTATCGTGGTACCACAGCACCCAGACCCCGGACAAATACCTGCGGAATATACAAACATTTGTAACATTGCGGAAATTGAACCCGCACCTTTGCATCGCAGCCAGCTTCTCGCTCCTACTACTACTATTATAAACGCGAAAGTTTGTGAGGATGGATGTTTGTTACTCTTTCACGCAAAAACTACTGAACGGATTTTGATGAAACTTTACAGTAATATAGATTATACATTAGAATAACACATAGGCAACTTTTTATCCGGGTACCACGCGGGCGAAGCCGTGGTTGAATATAAATTACATACAACCGTTAAAGACTGCTCTATTATAGGTAAACACGTACTTAGTCTTCGAAGACATTATCGGTTGCAGCCTATTCGATTTTGGTTCTGCCTGCACGTTAAAAAAACTAAAATGTTATTATGCCTTTTAATCATTTCTTTCCATTAATAACAATATTGTAGGGGGTACCTTCGGTTACACTTACAATAATGACATCAGCCAAATTAAATTTCCTGGCTCATCCTCCTTGATCTGGATTCTAGACAAATCCAGTTTGTTCAAAGCTCCTAGCCTGTAAGATTAATAATCTTTTATTTGCCTCTACTCAGTTGAGAAACTTTTAACTAAATCACGTGCAAACTTTGCGCACACTGGTCTCAAGGGATAGGAGTTTTGTTTGATGCAATTTGTTACGGCGCTGAACAACGCGACGCGGTTTAAACGAACGCTTCATTTTTGTCGTCGTGTTTTTTACACGTGTAGGTTTTTGGGGTAGTTGAAATTATCAGGATTAAATAAGACCTCTCCAGAAAACTTAAATGAGACATTCGAACTATGTGATTCTAGATCTGGCACTTAAATAAACAAAATAAATACTTTTTATAAATTAGAAAACATCAACAACATCATCAATTGAAGCGCCAAGTTTCCAATATGTTACCCTGTAAGTCTGGTTTGAATCACCCTATAAGATTGGTTATTATTTCTTATATTAACCTGTGTTTTTTAATCTGCTGTTTCATCACCATGTACTTATATTTTTTGACTTGAAACACCCGTTAAGTTTTTTTTCACGATTTGCAAGTTTATTTTTTTCCCTTGGCAGAAGCCTTATATTAAGCAAATAGCTCTAAAATTTCAAGGATATTGTATCATTAAAAAAAACAAGTAAAAAATTACTAGATTATTCAGATTACGGATTTAAGATGAAGATTAAGTTGAAATAACGCAATTATCCCCTTCTCTGCCGTTCATTAGTCTCAAGTTTCTACTTCGATCAAAACAATATTTTCAGCAACTTATTCATTAGGAGTAACTTTACTGTCCTGATACCATTGCAAACGAAATTAATTTACAATATTGTAAAATTATTCTGTATAATCGTTACATTTATTGCAAAAACGGCATTACAATCCTATTTTATATAATATAAAAGATATATTATAAAAAACTTTAGATTAAAAAAAACTCGACGCAGACAGACGAACACTTGCAATCAAGCCACTGTCAATCTATCTGTCAGATGCACTACTTTCTATTTTCAAGAAACTTCGATGTCATTAAGAAAAGTTAAAGTTGAATGAGTGCACAAAACATGTGATTATTTTCATCGTTATGAGCGTAAATAAGGCAGAACTGGGCATAGGCATTACCGCCCCACTCTTCATTATATAAAGGTTAGCTGCAAGAAAATGCTAATTAGAATGAAGTTCGCCTAAATGTGTAATAAAGTTTTTTGTGGCCTTTAAAAAAAAGTAAAAATTAATTATATTTTTCGAGACATCTCTACCCACGGACTGAACGTTCTCGAGACAGTTTTAAAGATATTGTTATATTTTCTTAAAATTTGCGATACCTGTAAAAAGTTACCTCAATAAGACCAAATTGTATATGCAAATAAACAACTTGAATTTTGAATCAAAGACTTGTCTAGTTGGGGCCATTCCTAGACATTCGTCTTTGAAATCGACGAAACACCGTGGTTAATAGCCATTATTTTCAATGTTTACATAAGTTTACCGATCCTTAATAAAACTATTTGGTAGAACAATAAATACAAAGCTACCTTTTAACGCAAAATTTTTTTTACTTAACACATAGATTCTGCAGGCCCCCGAAAACTTTTTTAATAAAATCCACTTTTTGTTACTTGAGCAACGGCATAAATTTCGAAAGGATATGGCTATTTAAAAAGGGGCGAATAGGTAATTTATGTTCGCTAGGTACCTATCTACATAATATTGGATCGAGTTACGGTACGGTCCAAACTTTTTTCAGATTATGTGGAAAGTTATTATTTGTTTGAAAAAAGCTTGTGACAAACAAACAACGTGAATATTTTGTCAGACTTTGTTTGGCTTGACTACGAGTAAAGAACATACCAAGAGCACTTCAATCAATCAAGAGCAATCTAAGGGTTATTTTTCTGCGTTTTAACTTCATTTCTTTTTGGTCAATTTTGTACCAAAGGGAAGACGGTGGTTGAGCTAGCTAAACACAAAAATACAAGTTTTCAAAACAACCTCTCTTTCAAAGGACCAAGAAATAACTAATGAAATGAAAAGAAGAACATTTTTTGGGGGTTTTAAGGTGTTTACCCACAGTAAGGAGGAATCAGTTGAAATATCCTTAAAATTAAACCTTCTTACTCGTGACCTCCCGCTTGGTACTCGGGGGCCATATAGCCACGATATCGCTTACAGCTAAAACAACCCAATAATTTCTAGCGAGCTGGTAATAATCTGGCTAATAATGGCTTAATTGACATAGTCCCCACGTATCAATCTCCAGGTCATGAGTTCAAGTCTCGCCCAGGTTGCATTTTAGGATATTAAAAAAAAAACAACCAAAATCTATTACAAAAGCAGCAGTTCCAAGCATATTGTTATCGTGAATTGACAGGGCTACAGAACTTATTTGTTTCAAGTGTCCTCTTCAAAAGGAACAATCAGATTCATTCGTTTGAAACTTGTACATTATCAGAAACTCTAGCACAGAATTAATGTACTCAAGCAGTAGAAAAATAGAAAGCTGCGTGTTTTGTCATTTTACTCGCAACGCTTGTAAATGTGTTGGTTATAAACCTATCCTAATTATTGTTCCACTCAATGCCTATTATGTGCCTATGATGTTAAGAATACATCGAGAAACTAGTGTCTAGACAAACCTAAGACAATACTAACTAACTAGTGTACGTACTCAGTTTGTGAAATAAATATATTTATAAATCAACCATAAGAGCTTGTTTGTTGTTAGTTTTATCTTAAAAACGGCTTGTTCGATTGAAATGCGGCTTTTTAACAATCGATGTGTATACCTTTACAAGTACTTATATTAAGACAGGACGGAAGACCAGCGCGCTACTTACCTTCACCAGGTCTGCGGCGCTTTATGCTGAGTCCCATCCCAATTTGTGGCTACTTATCTCATCAACAGTCCAATCATCTTAGTTATATACTTAATTAATAAGTAGTTGTAAATAAATGATTTATCTATCTATTTATCTTTAAGGATAATTCTCTAGGTGACGTTGTGAAGACGGTGGCAATTTTTTCACAGTACCGCTACTGGTTTAAAACGTAATTAATACTGTGTCAGCAACTTGTAAAGAGTAGAAGTTCCAACGTTTGCCCTAAGGGCTTGAAATATATTAAAGGGAGAACTGGAACACCAAGTGTCCGTGAATCATGCTTTATTTCTATCGTAGTTCTTTAGAGACATTTTGTATTTTGTTTTCCTGTATGAACAGACGAAAAAAAAAAACAAAAAGGGAACCCGTGAAATTTTGCGAAGAGACTAGACTTGATGTTGATGATTGAAATTATTCGTGAATTCAAATAAAATGAACACCGGAATTGAGGCAGAAATTTACTTCAGTATAAAGAGGAATCATCTCTGTCCTCTCAGGGTATCTTAATCTGAAGAGGGGTTGACGGAGATTTCAATTCGACGCGAATTTACTGTAGTTTGAAACGTTTTGATAAGGTAACCGAGTTTCAGGTAGACAATCCACTCTTGTAGATAGGTTCGTAATTGAAAAGAAAATTCAAATTGAAATTTAGGACAGATTAAAATGGCCTGAACCTACTATATTGAAATTGACTTACTTTTAAAGTCCTCAGAGTTACTAGATATATTTTCAAACAGATATTTTATTTTAAGGAGTTTGCACTATAATACGGTAATCTTTTTTGTGTACCTATTTAAAATTACATGATGGTTTTTTTACACAATGTTTTCCACTTGAGAACTAAGTTTGTTAAGAAATTGATCAAAAAATGAAAGTGAGTATTTATATAGGTATTATATTTGTGTATATAAAACATATTGCTATAAAAAGGTATATATTATTGTATTATAATATATATTATGCTATAAGTAGTAGTTTTTTTAAGGCATGATATTAATTAAGGTACCTAATTAATAAATACGAGTAGTCCACGCATTAGTTTACAAGAATTATAAAGTACATTCCCGGCCACTTCAAAATCACATAGAATCCTCTTAGAGGGTCTCACGAGAGACCCTCTCTCATTTATCAGCGTAGTTTTGTCAGAAACCTCAGTATATTTACTTTGATAGCATGATTACTACTATCTTTATCAAGTATTTCGACTCTAAAGTGATCCTCGATAATATTCCAACTTTAATTTACAAAGAGTAAAGAGTAATTGTTTTACAGGTTTATACTTATTTTATCTTCGATAAAGTCCACAATGCAAGGATAAATCAATCAATAATTTTGTCAATCAAGTTGGATAAACTTTAGTAAACGGAGGAATTCATTGCGAGCGTAGAATTCTCTTGCTACTTTTCCACAATTCCAACAACATATAACACGTTTTATATTTGACACTAAGCTACGTCAAACAGCAATGACAATCGATAGAGAAGCAAAAGTCATTTGAATCTCGTACAACCCTACTTCAATCATTTATTTTTAAACATGTTCCATTTTCGAACCAAAAAGTATAGATTCTAAACTTTGAAAAGCGTATTCAAACCTCACATTGACTACTTGAATTCAAGAAGCTGCATTTCGTTTACCGAGTTTATTTAGGATTGATTTTTGAATAAGAAAAGGTGATATTTAGAATCATATATCTTTCGAATACTTCGAATCACGAAGGGGCGCTGCTGATGTCTATTTAGAACTTGTGGTGTACAGATTTTTTTTTAAACTCAATAACCTGAAGTAGATTTGATCAGAATTCGGGATGTCGTACTTACCTACCGTAGAATCAGTCTTATCCATCACATCCAAGATATAACAACATAATACATAGTTTATTTATTCGTACAAAACGATGACCCAAAAGTGTGTCATAAATTCCGATGCTACCGTAGATAGTGAATAATAAATGACTCTCGTAAATCTCGTATGAAAACGCTATAAATCTAAATGGTAGTTCTGCACAGGTCAACCACAGACGGGCGGGTAGGATTTACCAACATTACCTGTCGTGGTTTCGTACTGCAGGTAGCATGTATAACAAATATCCAAATCCTTTTACCGAACGCAAGTAACTCCTTAGAGGTCGTTTAAGAGCTTCCTCAAGAAATTAAGAAGAAGAGAAAACCTCATTTACTATAATTTAAAATTTACTATAATTATACTTTTGTCATAATGAAGACAATGTTGATTATAAGTTTTCTAGCCGCATTTGCCTAGTGGCCTTACCTTACGATCCAAAGTTCATGGTGTCGAGTTTGAATCTTAATTCAACCTTTGAATTTCACGAATTTTGAATATTTTGCCTACGTACAGGTTTTTTGCTATAATTATAAAAATATAGTTTTGCATTGTGAGCATTGTTCATAGTATTTTACCCACAACAAGTATTGGTGTATTAAAAAAGAAGGTCATGCAATATGAACCACCAGTTGAATTAAATTTGACGAACTTTATTTCTTTCTTTTATCTTTTAAACTACCTCTCTTATTATAAGGTGCCAATCACATGTGATGCAGTGGGGCAGGATCCACCAAAACTTTAGGCTAGTGTAACCTGCCCCACTAAAGCGAATTAGTGGGGCAAAGTGGAATAAGTAAATTTACAAAGAATTAAAATTTTTAGAATAATTATTAATTTTAAAAAGAATTTAAAACTCAAAACGATTTTTTTTTTACACAGTTTCATATTAATTTGTCAGTGTCGATCTATATCGGGAATCTTATGGGCTAACCTGAAACCCCATATAAAACAAATTTTAATACGCTCAGTTTTCTATGATTCCTAAACCGCATGAAGTCCGCAAAAGTCACGTATCTATAAACAAATCACCACAGAATATTCAGAGAAAACAAAAATTCATGCCGCTCCCAAAGGACATGAAGGAAATCAATTGATAAAGTTTGTATGCGGGGATCCTCCGCGGAGCGATATGTTTTCATTTGCCTGTCGCATCTAGAAACTGTGATTCTGCCTTACCGGAACGTAAATTCAAAGAGAATGGATAAAATTGGAGATATCTATTCTATGAATAGACGTTCTTCCATTAGCCGTGGATCTGAGTAAAAAGTCTGGTGATGTAATAAGATACATAGATAAGTTACATAACGTTATAGTTTTGACATTTCCTCTGATATTACATTTTAATTGAAGTGATGAAATGTACTAATTAGATGAGTAGTTAGGTATGTTTAATGTATTTTTTTCTTTAACAGGAGACGTAGTATTTCCTTCTATGAAATCCATAAACAAGTAAAACCATGTTAATTTCATTTTTTACTTTAAAAAATAAGTATGTTTGCCGTCACTATTCCTCACCGGTCACTAAATTCATGATATCCTAAAATATAATCTAGCAAATCATTGATTGTAAAAATTTAAAACCATTATAAAAATTATCTTTAAATCATCCGTGAAGTCATACGAGTCGAATGGAAAACCCTGTATTTTAATCGGATAAGGCGTAACGGGGATGGTAACATACAAACACAAACAAGCATTTTACGGTAAAAGCATTAACGAGCTTTTTATGTCTCGGGTAAAAATATTAATTTGTAATTGGCAATTACTAGAAACAAAGACAAAATTTCTTTTTCCCACAAAACAGTCTACCTTTTCTAAAGTTAATAAATGGGCAAATTGTACGAAATTCCAAGCGATGTTCCACAATTTGTTAATTAGCTAGTTTAAAAACTTAGCCAAGTGCAATCTTTTTAAGAAAGCCTTTTCTAAAATACATCAAATGCTTTAAATGTCCAAATCATTTAGTAGATGTTATTCAAAATTGTGTTAATATTATTATTATTATTTAATAACCTATTGTGTCCCACTGCTGGGCAAAGGTCTCCCCCAATTCCTTCCATCTGCCTCTATCCTTGGCGGTCTCCCACCATTCCGTTTCGAACGCAACGAGATCATCACGCCAACGCTTTCGCAGCCAAAGCATTGTGTTAATAATATATATTATAAAATATTTACCATCATCATCATCCACAGCCCGACTTCTCCCACTGGTAAGTATAGGCCTTCCTCCGTTTGTGACATTCACCACGCTAGTAGGTACGGCCCGCCACGTTGACGATTTCGTCTGCCAATAGAGCAAAAAAAGTAAAAATAAAGAAAATGAGAATGTTTTTTTTTTTAATGAAAATATTGACGGATGTGTAACGAATACATCAGTCAGAGAACCAAATTTATCGACATAGCTCAACGAATTAGCAAGCTAAAGTAGTTGTGGGCCGGTCATATCTCGCGAAGAACCGATAACCGCTGGAGTAAACGTGTTCTTGAGTGGAGACCGTGACTCGGCAAACGTAGTGTAGGACGCCCTCCGGCCAGGTGGGATGACGATCTGCGAAAGACTGCAGGCAGATGCTGGATGCGACAAGCTGAAGACAGGGCGCTATGGCGCTCATTAGGGGAGGCCTATGTCCAGCAGTGGACTAATATAGGCTGATGATGATGATGATGATGATGATAATGATGATGATGATGATTATTCCAGTCCAGTTGATTACCGATTCTTCTCGTACTTTGTTAAGTTACAAGGAATCAGTGTATCTAATTATGACGTGTGCGATTCTTGGAGTTATTTTAAGAAATAAAGGCATTGAGTTTTGTCGGCTATTTTCGTTCAAAAGCTTGAAATTTTCTACGCGTGGCCCCACTCCACATAAATCCATTAGTACATGACGCAAATATAATACCGTAACATTTGGCCTTAACGGCTTATAAGGTTTCTACCTGAGCACTACGCTGCAAAAGCAAAAATGCCCCAATAAAAATTCAATTTTAACTCTTACCTTAAAAAGTGAGACTAAAGGTTTTAGGCGTTATTCGAAATACTTATTACTAAAATGTAAAAATTATGATGCAACTTGAAATATCTGAGTCAGACAGTTCGCATATTCGTAGTTTAGATCGGGCAGTAGTCAGTCTAGCGTGGATACGGGCGGGGATGGTCGCTACGGCGTAGCTGCTCCGTAGCACTGTGTAGATCGCTACGCCACGTAGAATTGAATTTAAAAACCTCTTTTGCCCGCGTCATTGAATTGTAATCCGGTATACTTGGTGGCATTCAGGTCGTGTTTGTGTTCGATCTTCGCAGGGTTTCTTTTGTAAGTATTGATTTTGAAAGTTTGACACTATTATAAAGTTTTTACCTCCTTTAGCTACAACGACGATGAATATATTCATAACAGAATACAAAACATAATAATTTTTTTTATTATGTTTTTGTTCATAACTGAAGATAGATACGCTAATTGCTTAGCTGAAGAAATTAGGTACAATTGATTACACTACACTGAGAGAAGTTTGACGGAGGCACGTACTACGTGTTATCATATCAATTCGATACATTCACTAGTAATTGAATTATTTACGCTATTAAATACCTCACACTACCGAGCTGTAAGTACAGACAAATTTGATCAAAATTATAGCATTACACTCGTACAGTTATGGATGTTATGGATATTATCCGTACTTTTATCCCATAAAATATCTCTTGGAGTGCTTAGGCTACAATCGTATTTTATAATTTTTAATCTATTAGTATTGTGATAACTTAAGTTAATTGAATTGGGCAAATAAAGGAATTAAAGTAAATATATAAATAATTTATTTTTTTATTTATATCCATTGTTGGGAATTAATGTTAATTTACATTAATTCCCAACAATGGATGATTTCATTTTATATTTTCATTTGGTTCACTATATTTTATCGCCAATTTATTCAGATTTTTAGGTTTAGCTTTGACTTCTTGTCTTTTGTGGTTATTTGTTATAATGATGTTAATTTTAACGCTTAAGGGGGTGGTGACAGTACGTTTTGTATCTGTTAAAACGGAAAAAATAATTTCTGATACGTCTAGTGACATTGACATTTCGTGTGTAATTTTAGGTTCGGATGGAGCTTTTAGCCATTTTATGTTTATTTAATACCAGCATTGACCTTCAGATTTAATTTTACATAAATAAACAGCTACATAATAATCCAATAATCCTGTTGAACCAACACAGGTTTCCCTGTGTCATGGGTATCAGTAACAATGAGTACTGTTATACCACAATACTCAGACTTGGTACAAATATCAGCAGGAAATGCATAAGGTGGAGTTCCTAGCTTTTGTACTCCATAGTTATTCCATGCGTATTGACAGAATAACAAGAGATCGTTCTTGCAAGTCAACTATTCAAGAGTCAATCCCAAAATGAAGTCTGTATTTAGCTCATTACTCCTCCGAAAAACTGTTTCATCAATAAAAACAGAAAAGTTCGTTTAGATGGAAAGAAAGATGAAAGGTCGTTTCAAGTTGGACAAGCAACATTAATTAAGTTGCTTATAAGCCAGATTTTCTTAAGATAGCGGTGATCGTTACATGTCGGTCGTAAAATATAGAACATGGCCTACGAAGATACGTATTAAATATGAACATATAAACATGAATTTGAAAAACTCCAATGTATATTTTTATCGTCGATTTTAGCGCCCGTAAAAATTTGTGACGATAAAAACACCGAAGAGCTTTTGATGAATGAATAAATGTATAAAAAACATAATAAGCTATACCATATTAAACATAAAGAATTAAATGTGCTCAGGGCGATCCTATTGCAAATTTATTTGATGTGCATCAAATAAACTAACCACAATTGGCATTAATATTTTTTCCTTAGCAAGTATTTGATTACAGATACAGTTCACATAAAAAAATCACCGACACACACACACAGACATACACACCTCCATACATACAGGAAATTAAGGGTTTCTTTCCACTCTTTGTATAATTTGTTCTATGCTCTTTGTAAATGAATTTTGTTATCTTAAGTCTATGGTGGAATACACGTATTTTCTTTATTTTTAGGGTTCCGTACCTAAAAAAGAAAAAGACGGAACGGAATTACAAACTTAATTTTCCAGTTAGAGACTTGACCTTGACGTATGGTACGACATTTTTTCTACTATAATGTTAAGTTTGTTTTTCAATCCGACTTATTTTTTCGATAAATTAATGTTTGGTGCTTACAAGCTTGTACGGAATCCTCACTTATATGTTTTTTTTCTTTCATATAAACACTTTATTATTAATAACTTTTATTATTACCAAGCCCACTTTTACCGCTTTTTACTTCTATACCATAGCGGCGGCCGTTATAAGAAGACCCTAGCTTAATTCCTGTAGAAATAACTCAGTACATAGAAGTAATGTATAATTTTAATTAGTATAATAAACGTGTGTCGGTTTAATTAGATATTTGACTGTCTTTTGCTAAATGTATTTTGTTTTCGAATGAGTTTCTCAAAGAACCCTCCGCAGTCGGGTAAATACTCGTTAAACTTGATTATATGCTTGTAGGACTCATGATAACAAAATTGTAAAAGAGAGTCGAATACAAGTTTAGCTCATTTGAAGTCTCATGTACCCTGAATTAGGACTTAAATTAAAAAATGGTTGAGCAAACCTGGATGGATTTTTATAGACCTATTCAATGATAAACCTGACTGTGGCTTGCAATGAAAAAAGTTTCATCTCCCACTTTTCATATACTAGTAGGAGGTACGTGAAAAAGTAGGTAAAAGGTGATTTTATTTTCTATTTTACTAAAGACACGTCTACCTGCATACAAAATATTAGTCTTGATATGCTTTAAATTGCGCGAGAAATCGGGGTGTGATACACGGACAGACAGACAGACACACGGACATGATGAAACTAAAAGTTACGTTTTTGCCATTCACCTTCGGACATACTCAGATCATATCTCCGAGCGATGGTGTGTTTTGAGAGAGGTTTTGGAACTGAAGTGGTTTAATTGGGGCTGGTAGTGATAATGATAAATTTTTCGTAGTAGGTGTAGTAAAAGGTGACGGCAATACCTACCTCATTATCATCGACAACCTGTAGAAGTCCCTTGCTGGACAAATTTCCCGTAACCTTAGAAAGACATCGGTCCATCGATAGAGGGGCATTTTACACTGCGCCGTTAAGTCCTTCTAGGGATTTCTTCATTTCGAATTTTATCGCGTACCTAGTGAAATTCGGAGCATACTTTCCATCGTATTTATTCAAAATTACCTACCCTACGTTCTGTTAAATAAGCTTTTTCGCAGTTTTAACGACGTGAACCTAGAATTGAGAAATAATTCGTAAAAGTAATAAATAAGTAATGCTGGACATTCTTCACACAGTATCATCTACCCCCAAACTTAGCAGAGCTTGTATTATAATATTTTGCTACACTACAGAATTCTTTGTGAAGTCGTTCGTTTATTTTAATTGAATTTGTAAATTGTTATATAATTATTTACTACTTAAACATGGCTATGTATAGTAAGGTAGGCACTATGGGATATTTTTTGTTATCTGCAGAAGTTAAAAACATTTGTCATGCAGCGAGAGTCGAACATACACCTCTTCTCTCAGCTAGCTTCCCGCCCGCCGTGCCAACAAGGTTGTCCCGTTGCGCCAATAGGAGTTTTTCTGCTACGTCGGAAAGATACAAGACCAAGGTTCCAAACAGAAGGATACTTTTCGCTTGGTATTTTTTAGGTATACATACTTGTCAAGATAAATAAACCATTTTTGATTTTGTTTTTTTTAAGGATCAAGTAAAGGATGAGACCCCACTTAATGGATTCAAGATACAGAATGATAACGTTAACCTTAATGATAACGTTTTACCCAAATAACATAGTAACGTAATAAAATATATGTAATCATATAGGCATGTAAATTTATTTCCTTATTTTTCGTGTTTTATATGTCTGGAGTTGAAACTTAAACAAGTGTGGTGTATGGGTGCGCCGTAGTGAACTTTCGTATACTAAGGCGAAATGTTTTAAGAGCCCTGTAAAAGCTTCATATGCATTGGTTTGATAAAAAATGAACAAATGTGCAATTGCGGAGTAGGTCTTGTAAATCTTGTTAAATATTTTTCTTAATTTAGTGTTTAGTGCCTTTACGTGTCAATTGTATAAATACATATATATTTTTATATAAAAAAACACAAGTTTTTGTTTAAATTAGACGGCGTATCCCCGCCAGTTTGTTTTCGGTCGGAAATTTAGGAACGTATTCACCCCATTAATTACCTAATAATTTTAGAAAATTTAAAAATTATTCATTTAAGAATGCTTTTACGCCTTGTTTTGGATAGGAGAGGAAATCTGTTATAAACTGTGCATGTGATGTATTATTTTGAATATAGCACGAGATGTTAAAAAAAGTTTTTTTGAATCGAATCAGCAATCGAAAGTTTATTTGCTTAAAATCATTAGTATCCGCAAAATTGATCCATTTGCAAAATATGGCAGTCACGGCGAAATTAGGCGCACCCTGTAACATTATTAATGAGTTTCCGATATTGCCTCCGCTCAACAAGCCTTTGTCACTCCATTCCACTATGTAACATAAAAAAGGAACTCTATTGCGCCGTCTAAAAATACAATTTTGAATTGACTACAAGCAGTTTGAATTCTAAAACTTCAAGTAACCGATTGTAAATAAATTATATTCAACTAGCCTCTGTCCACGGCTCCGCCCGCGTGGTACCCGGATAAAAAGTAGTGATGTATAAGCTATATTACTGTTAATTAAGTTAATTAAGTTTCATCAAAATCCGTTTAGCAGTTTTTGCGTGAAAGAGTAACAAACATTCATCCTCACAAACTATCGCGTTTATAATAGTAGTAGGATTCAATTCAGTTCAATTTATTTGCAAAAGGCACATAAAATCATTGCACTTAAAAAAATCAACAATAAAATAAAATAATGTAACAATACTTAAAATAAACATGTCAAAATTACATAAATTAATAAATATTTCAAAAACGTCATCATCATCAACATCATGTAGCTCCCGCAATCCAAGAAATTACACTGTTCATTTAGTTTTAAACTTTTTGATAGACTTTTAGGTATCAGCAACTACGAGTAATGTGGTACCACAATGCCCGGCCCAGAACTGCAGAACATGTAAACTTTTGTCTCACAGCGGGAATCGAACTCTTGCATCGCAGCCGGCAACTTGCCTGCCACACCATCGAAGTCGTCAAGGTTATGCATTGTATTGTAAATAAATACTGTACAATTCATCGGCCTCCATTAAAGAGAATCACGAAAAACAATCCTGGCTACCTCCTACCATAGACTTTCCGCAACCTTAAAGATCGTCAGTGTTTTCCTACACTGCGTCTTTTTTTTTATACTACTAAAGAGACAAACTAACTTACGGCCCACCTAGTGGTAAGCGGTTACCGTAACCTATACGAATGCAACACCAGAGGTATAACTCACGCGTTGCCTCCTTCTGATATCAAGATGAAAGATCTCATTTGATTATAATTTCACCGGCAACCATACCCTGCAAACCAGAACACAAAAATGCGCTTCCTGATCAGGAAGTCTAATTTCCAAAATGCATAGGAAGTAAAATGCCTCGAGTAGGTATGTTTAAGAAGTAAATTTTTTCTTCCACCAGTTATAATAACGGGTTAAAACTAGTAACACTATCTGGTAGTTCTTCCCCGGATGAACACTTCACGAGAATCTCTGCTACTCTAGCCAGGGAGCTGTTTGTAAGCTAGCTTAAAACATAGTCTCATATAATGACTGATTCGCTGAAGAGACGTTACTAGACATTATAAGATACTGTTATTTCTTCTATGGCTCAACCTCTGAATATAATAACTTACTCTCATTTTTGGAAATTGACATATTTTTAATGCTCTACATTTTTTTATATTTCCCTTGGGTTGTCTTTGATCGCATGTTATTTTTGACTTGGTTGACGAATTTAATTAAAATAAGAACTTTTTCGAGACATAACTGTAGATTAAGACTACACACCAGTGTTTATCCAGCACAACGCTGAGTGGAGGCCATATTTACCTCAGACTCCGCTGCGCACACAATAAAGAAAATGTATATAGTAATATTTGATTACATACATATCCACCACCTTTCGTAGGTATTATAAATAGGTAATGTATGGACGTACCTCTGATTGTCTTCTTAGTAGCCTCGCGAATCTACGTACCAGATTTTGGGATACCATCATGGAGATTGCAGTCGAAAGCATGTTTTTTTTTGTAAAATGTCAGCTGAAATAAAATAGTACGTATTATAACATTATAAACCGTCAGAAATCAAAAAATATAAGCATGATAATAAAGTGCGTCGTATAGTAGTAACATTTAATATCTTAAATTGTACCAAACCACGACTATTTCAATTCTATGATCAATAAGCTTACTTAAAAAACTACAAAATTTGCTAAATAGATAGATAGAAAATGCTTTATTGCACATGCTTAAAGAACTGAATGCTGATAAAAAAATTCTTTTATCCAGCGTTTGTAATGAAGAGTAAAGTGGTAGTGATTACCAAAATCAGAGAAAATTTATTAATATAAAAATAACTAGCAACAAAAAATATAAGTGAACTACATACTAATTAAACATACATAAAAATATATATATTTTTTTGTGGGGCGGGCCGTAATATTCACCTATGTTCTTTGGTCAAATTTCGGCAGCGTCAGTGTGCGGCGTCCAACTGTGCGATTTCATTATAGTTTTTACGGCCTCATCAGGGGGAAAATCCAGGGAAGCAGAGCACTTAATCGACGTCTCTCGAAGTTAATCGGCGCTTGGAGTGGTCTGTTTCGCTGTTTTCCTGTTGGATGGTAGAATATAAAAAAAAACTACACCCAATTTTATGACCGGAAGACCGGTATGTTTCCCGGACACCAGTCTCTCACGAAATAGGTTTGCATAGTTCAAAATATTTTTTAAGTACCAATCTTATGTAATTAACCTATTTTGTAGAAAAAATAAATCAATATTCTATTAATTCTATTTGAATGAAATTGTTTAACAATAGTTAAACAATAACAATAGTTTTGTGGTTTTTACATTTTTAACTCGCACTTAAATCATAAGATTTTATAATAATATCCCGAAAATTCCACCTTTGGCGGGTCTCGAACCTACGAACTCCCCGGGTCGAGTTCGTGTCGAACTGAGAAAACATTTTTGGGATATTATAAATATAAAAAAAAACATAAAATGTTAACTCTTGTTGTTTAAAACTCATTTTTGGCCTTATTTTTAACAACCAATAAATATAAATACTCGTATATATTTTATTTTTTGAACAGCTTTATTCGTATTCAAAACCTAGGTCTAACCTTAAAAGTCGTTATACTGTGTCCTCAAGACAGCCCGTTTAATTTACAACAAATCCATAATGTATTATAAAATACCTCCAAATTAACCCGTCATACAACTCCTTTGAGCTAGGTTTAGATTTAGACACAAAAGCGGATAATCTTTGGGTAGACCTGGATTATGTGCTAAGTGAAATTGCTATTTATTTTACCCAACTGCAAAGGGCTTTTTACTAAACTCATTAAAAACTAAATATGAACCTTAGGTACAACAATTAATTGCTACTAAAAATTAGCATAAATGCTCAGTGCTCTATTAATAAATGATCCTAAGCCAGACTACGAATTAGCTTTTTTTTCACTGTATTTCAGTAGAGAAAATGAAATGAAAAGTAAAGATACGTAACTTCTATAGACTTCTTAGACTAATATCCAGATTTAGCACGTTAAAGGAACTAAAGTATACTAAACTATAAAAAATATGTATATTTGACATATAACTGATACTATACTATATTCACAGAAAATAATATATTTGTAATTTATTTTGATACAGACATTTATTAATTAATTTTGCTAGTTTATAAACTACAATTTATACGCAATTTAAGGACACGTATCCTGTTCTAATTCTGGCCCGCATTTACGTAGGAACCTGGATTATCTTATGATACCGGTGCTTACCGGTACGAACTAGTATATCAAAGTCATGCAATACTACTTGTTCGTTAGACTTCAAACCCTACACGATAAACTTCACTTTTTTCACAAAATAAACAAAAATACATTCGTTATTTTTTAATTCGAAATTATTCGTATTTATATCGTGGCAAGTTTTATTAATTTTTCCCAACATTTCCAGTAGTGGAACAAAGTTGGCGGGGAGAACTGGAATCAAAATTGTCGAGAAACAGCCTTTATGCCATTAATTTAAATTTGTCCCGAATACTTCGATCCAGTAAGAATTGAACCCGCATTTTCATCTTATATTGTTATCTATAGTTTGTAACTTATAACTTAATGTATGGCTATTTGTCGTTCTTAAAACAATAAAATTAAAAAAGACCCTGAGTCTGAACTTATTACTTATTCACAAGTTTTGTACACATATATTTTGCCAATCAATCTGTTTTCTACGTGAATGTGCCTTATCTCAAAAAGGCAGTTTAAACGCTCATTTACTAAGATGGGGAGATTAATTAAAGACATTAGACAGTGCCTGACCCGGTTGAAGTGAGTCTGTGTCCTCAATTAATGGCATGGTTGCCTTAAGTTCCTCGCTAGCTCAGGCACTTAAGTACACGTTAATCAGTTAGTCATTTCGTACCTTAGGCCTCAGACATCCTGCCATTTGAAGGATAGAAAAGCTAAGCTGTAGATATGTAAACTATGCTGAACGTTGAACGACCAAAAAAATATGTCGTCTTTTCTTCATCTTTTAACAATATTTTTACAAATTAAAAAACTGTCTGTTTCCGTCGTTGATCCTAAGTTATCGAAGATAAACAAATCGATTGCTAGAATACACATAACAACGAACAATACGATAAACCATTTTGAAATGGATGGTAACAGACAAACAAACATGAATAAATTAAAATTATATAAAAACAAAACAAATACGCTCACAACTGTAATACCCATGATGGAGATCCTCTGATCCAAACTCAGTGTGCAGATCTATGATGATACTAAGTCGGTGGTAGTCAGAGACACCCACATCGTGTTTGGCACATGTCTGCATTTGGCATAGTAGCATTTCACGTGACGCGTTGCCAAGCTTATCATCATTTATTGAAGCAATAACTGATGGTATACCTTCTTTAATTATTTGTTTTTGGGCATGGCGGTTTCCTCACGAAGTTTTTCTCTAACTTGAAAAATTCATTGGTGCACGATCGTTTTTAAACTGACCTTTTTATCTGAAGTAGAGGTACCGCCTGCTAGGCCAACACTGTCGAACATAAACGAACAAACTAACCCCAACGTTATCGCTTCTCAGCGATAAGACCGATTGTACTTTCATAAGAATAAATTATGTTTACGCTATCGTTTTTTTATGGTGACAATACAGTATTTTCAATCATTCATTCAATCTTAACAATGTGAATCATTTCAATTGAGTTTTATTCTTAACTAGCTACTGCCCACGGCTTCGTCCACGTGGTATCCGGATAAAAGTAGTATGTGTGTTATTCTGATGTATAAGCTATATTACTGTAAAGTTTCATTAAAATCCGTTCAATAGTTTTTGCGTGAAACCAACATCCATTCTCACAAACTTTCTCGTTTATAATATTATAGTAGCATTGTACACATAAATAAACAATTACAAAAAGGCAGAATTAAATGACATTTACATACAAAGGCGAGCTTAACCCTAAAAAGAGTTTTCTTCCAGCAAACCTTGAGCTAGAGAGAGGGAATTATAGAGTAAGGTGACTGAATAAAGTATAGGTAGTAGCTGGGCGTTATTGAAACTCTACATCCATTTCAGCGGGTGCCTTCAGCTTTATACCCTGAGGGAACCCGCTGCGCGTTTACGAGATTATTAAGTTAAAAACTGCGCTATAATTTTGTCGTGAAAATAATTCTGCAAACATTTTTCATTTGTGATAACGTCGTCGCCTTGAGAAGTTACTGACAGTGCATTTTGTTACTCGCTAGTCAAAAAGCCTGAATATGCCTTTGACTTTAGAGGTTCTTTGTTGAAATTAAATGAAATGAAATTTATTGTGTTTCACAAGTCATTAATGATAAGGATAAAAATTAAGAAAAATCTTATGAAGAGGATCTTATGAAATTATGATCCTAAAAATGATGGATAATATTGTTTGTTATTATACACGACTAACTTCGAAATGGCATATCCGATTGAAATTCGGTGTTTGGTTATTGTACGACTTCAAGACGAATTGTCATAGCGGTAAAAGAAAACATCGTGAGGAAACTGTCATGCCCTAGAACCGAAAGTTCGAAGGCTTGTGTCTTTAGTTATTGTTACTGCTTGCAACTTGTCACGTGGAATGATAACTACTTGCAAAGCGCGGGCATGTAACCCATGTGTTTGGACGTATATCTATACGTGTATACTTGGTAACCTCCAAGATCTAATCACTGAGTATATTGCTAGACCTTTTTCACACAGCATCATCTAGCCCCAAACTAAGCAGAGCTTGCATTGTGCGAACTACATGACTGATGAACTACTTACATACATTTATAAATACATGCATATTATGCATAGAAACACACAAACCCGAGACAAATATTTACAGATGATACAAACATTTGTCCCGCGGCGGGAATCGAATCCGAAACCCTCTGCATCTCAGGCGGCCTTCACCCACTGAGCCACAGAGATCGTAAACAGAGGTCGGTACGAGTATGTATCTGAGGTTTTCCATCATGGGAAATAAAGTCGCGAGCGTGTGTTTTTACAATTTGTCATATAAATAGTTGCAGTCGAGTAACTAGCTGAATAATTTTGGTATACAACTGAATACATTATAACAGGCTCATAGCTACAGACCGAGCTAGATTGCATTTGAATATTTACCACGTAATCTTGTGTGTTTCAGATTAAGATGCAGCGAACTGCATACAAGAATACTCAAGTAAGTTAAATACATCACGCTATAGCATGATACTCGTATATATAACACACTTGAGAGCAAATTTTTGCTCTCAAGTGTGTTATATATATATACCGGGTCATCTAAAAAACCTGAATATCTCGGAAACCATGAATGCTAGCATAAGCTAACATTCATGGTTTCCGAGATATTCAGGTTGTTACATATTTAGAAAAAAATAACCAATTATATCCTAAAACACAATAGGAGACAACACGAAGTACTAAAACTTTTTCAAATATTACTCTGTGTTGTATCCTCGTGCTGCCAAACTGCGGTTATATAGTTTGAAATGCTGTACACCAAGTGATGAACGAAAGATTAAATTAAGGAAACAGCAGGAAATGACTAAACAATATGGATCTCTACTCTAATAGAAAGATATGGAAAAATCTGGAGGATGCCCTCACTTGAAACGAGATCCACAAATCAAAGAGTGAGAGAAAAAAGGAAACAACATAATATTAGCTAGACCCGAGACAAATATGTACAGATGATATAAAATTTGTCCCGCGGCGGTAATCGATCTCGCAACCTTCTGCGTCTCAGACGGGCCTTTGCTCACTGAGCCACACCATCTTTTTGCTCAGAATGGCTGGTAGAGAATATTTGAGCGTTAAGTCCTATACAAAGTAATTCTTACTGTAAAATATGATCAGCTAGAAATATAGGATTCTAATATTTTGCAGAAAAAATCTATATCTATATAATTGTAAAAATATTACATACAGAGATAATAAAACAACCACTTAGGTGACCTACAAATAAAACAGATGAAACAGTCTAGCCATCTTGAAACCGTTGCAAACGATCTATGGATAGCTCAACTGATCCAGATTACCACCAGAAGGAAGCATTCCCCAAATACTGGCTGCATTGCCACGCCGATTGGTAATGCTAATGCGTTAACCCAGATAAGGTCAGCACGCGTCGCACGCCCTGAAATAATTTGAATACGTGAAAGGTCCCGTTTTTCCATGGCTCCAAAAATCTCAACCATAAAATAAAAATTATTTTGATAACTTTTCAACAATATAATGCGGTAATAAAATATAGTTTCGACATAAACAATTTAACAATTGTATTTTAATAACTTAATACAGAACTTAATTTGATGAGTCAAATAATATTCTTTATGACCATGAGTTCAGTTGTTAACCTTATCAATCAAGTACCAAGACAGATCATGCATTACCCAATGCATGATCTGTCGAGATCATGCATTGAATCGAAGAGGGCAAAGATGACTTATGCTACCAGAGCGCAGCTTGACAGGATTTTTATGAACAACGTAATTGGCTTCACCGATAGTACGTTAAGTGAAAATTTTCGTTTTACAATATGAATAATTATTATTGTTTTTATAATTTTTCTTAGTTAAAAACCATTGTAGTTTTTGTGTTACTTGTATCTTTCCACTCCAAAATCATATATAATCCTCTCAATCCAAAGTTTGTCTGAAAGAGGTCGATTTTAAGCGATAAGGCCACTCTTTGTACCTTTATCATAATGACTGTGTTATTGTTTATTTTATTTATATCATATGGTGTATAATAAAGTATTTTCATTCATTAATTATCTGATTTATTGACCTATGTCATCTGAAATAAAGAGTTGTCTATAATACCAATAGCCCTTCCTGACCTTTCTGTGACTATGCGTCTAGCTAATTTCTGTTTTTTCTATACTATAATTATGTATTTTTGACATCTTTTCAATTGATATTTTACTGTTATTACTTTTTATTTTATTTTCTTTGACATTTCTTGAATAATTTTGACTTATATTGTTATTTATGATATTTTAATTTCTTAAACTAATGTTATTGGTGCAACCGTTTTAATTAAAATAAATAAATACAAAATACCAAGGCACAAGGGTTTCGGCAGATGAGCCACCGGTTTTGCCATTGCTTTCGACCATAGAGAGTCCGGTCGGAAAAGGTTATACGATAACGTATAGAGATAAAATACTGTTTTAATATGTTACAGTGCGCTATTAGTAGATTAGATTCATCCGTTCCTTCAGCTTCGTAAATATCTTATCAGCTAACGCAGAGGTGTATAACTCAGAACAACTTTAGTTCCAATAAAGGGGCCCAAGTTATAATTTATTGTTCCAACTCAAGGCCGACCCTTATATGTGAGTGTCATTGAAATATCATTTTTTCATTTTGTTTTCCATAAGTAAATAATTAGTGAAGACTTCCACGGGTTGGAACTGATTCATGAATTAAACTTATTGATATGATCACGGGGTTATACTAATGCTCATTTATTTTTAACCATGGGAACCTAAATTACACTTGGTTACGTCGAAAAACTTACATTGTAGGATTTGGAAGGGTGCTAAAAACAGGCAAGTATTTTACTTACATACCTATGAACTAATTCAGACTAGGTATGTTGTGTGTTGTGTATAATATAGTATATTCATAGTACACCGTTTAATCCCTTATACTCTTTCGTACAGTCCCTTTCATACAAAGGTTGTCTGGTAGATACAACCTTTCGATGATCGCTAATTAGCAATAAGATCGCTCATTATACAACATTGACAAAGTTTATAAATGTTATATAATAATATAATAATGTATAATAATAAATAATAACATTATTATGTTATATAATAATGTTTCATACTGTTCTAAGCTGAAATTGTATGTGGCGTGCTTTAAATTATTTAACACCTATCTTTCTCTGTCTATCCCTATAATATATTTTTCAAGATTCATACTAATCGGTTAAACCTTTATGAAAATATACATATCAGTTACAAACATTCTTAATTTTTTAATAGAATATGATGCAAAAGTTACTTTATAAGCTACAAATTGAAAGCTTATAAGAAACTTACAGGTCGGCCCCTTGGGAGCGATTTCTTCCAGTCTTTGTGTGGATGGAGAACAAATTGGAATTTATGTTTGAATTGAATATTATTTAAATTTGATTAGGTTCTCTCGGTACGGCCGTAAGCTATCTAAAGCGATGAAACGCTTATTTTCTATGCGAAAGCTAAAGTTCCGAGCGAGGCATTGTGCTCAACTCCTATTGAAACATCAACAAAGTTAAAAGTTCCTCTACTCAGCAATCCGATAAATGAGGGCTTAAATGCGCATTTTCACTGACAATTTGTAGGTACAAGTACTTTAATTAAATGTACTTACTTTTGTATAAAATTGTAAAGTAATAAACATTTATATCTTTCGCATTTATAATATTAGTAGAATTACGAGTATATTAACGAATTCAAAGTGGCATTTATATATCACTCTTGTCATATTACTATCATTAATATTTTAATAACGCAGTTAATTTTACTATGAGTATCTAGATCTTAATGAAGCTATCAACCAACTGCGACGCACGCACAGGCAATGCAATGATGCTTCGCTTTGTACAAAAACGAATTTATTGCACATCAATATATCATAATTAAAAATAATTAAAATACAGGCTGCAACTATTAAATCAGATATAAGCGCAAGAAAAATCAGGAATAATCATAATAATAATATGATATACATTACTGTTATGCACAGACTGTTTGGTTTGGCTTATGCAGTTGGCAAATAAAGCTATCTTACAAGTGAAGTTTATATTTTGAAGAAACATCTTAACATATGAGATGCATAATATCACCGTGCGTAACCTTTGCGCCGCAATCGGTTCACAGCTCAAAACTCCGCCCGGCTACGTCAAAAGTATGGCAAAAGTCATGAGATTATCAAGACGTCTTTTAAGAGGAAGGTTTATTAAGATGAACAAGAATTAAAAGTTTTAATGAACATCTGAACCTATATTTTTCAATTATGAGCTTGAGGATTTCGAGTTTTAGTTAAGTTTATGTACTGCTGATATAGATTAAAGAGTTCCTTACGGACAGACACAGTCACACAAAGGGACGTTTATTTTTTGGTTCATAGACGTAGCCGGCCGCAGCTTGGCAGGATTTTTTCCTTGGCTGTACTTAAGAAAAAATCCTGCCAAGCTGCGCTCTGGCAGCATACGTTATTTATATTGTTATCAGAAAATTATTAAAGAACCTTCTTCTTCGTCGTGACATCATTTATTTTGTGGTCTGCGATAGGTCAGCGATCTGACCATGTTTGGGTTTAAATAAATAAATAATGCTGGACATTTTCACACAGCATCATCTAGCCCCAAACTAAGCAGAGCATGTATTATGGGAACTACATGAATGATATTATACTTATATACATATTTTTTTGTAATTATACATAGAAAACACCCAGACCCGAGACAAATATTTGCAGATCATACAAACATATGTCCTGCGGCGGGAATTGAACCCGCAACCGTCTGAGTCTTCGCCCACTGCGCCTCTGTGGCGGAATAATGAAATAATCCACGTGCTTCGTTTGCTTTCTCCTAACCACGTGTCTTTGATTTTTAAGACGTGCAGCGTGAGAGCTTACTGTTATTAAGCAAATTAATTAGGATTATATTAATTAGGGGACAGTTAGAGGCACGTACAAACAATATGAAACATTATGTATGAAGGTGCGCAGATTTATAATAACTTACCTGATAACATCAAAAACTGTTTATCAATGCACATATTTAGGAAAAGATTAAAACAACATATTTATGACGAAATCTGTTAAACAAACGGTACCAAATGTCACTCTAAAAATTATTAAACTAAAACTTAACTTACTAGCTAACTACCTATGTATTACAATTATAGTATTACCTGCATATTAATTAGTTAAGATATTAAGCTTAAGAATAATGTATATACATTCTCATTTAAGTGAACTGTGTTCTTTTGAGAAATAAATTCTTTAAACTGATATGAGCACTGATTTTCGACGATTGATGTTTTGAAGTTTATGTTCACACTCGACGATGGGTAGACGGCGATGCAAGCACAAATATATCTTTTAGATGTGCTGCCCTACCCTTTGCATTACTACCCTGCATGCGTCTCGTATAACATTCACCTTAAGGATTACCCCTTTGGGTGAATGTTATACCTACCTTTTAGGTAATGAATCCCTTGAGGATTTTCGTTAAGGCCCATTTCATACAATCTTCTAGTCGTGGGATAAATGTATTAAAAAATAGACATCTAACATTCCCATACATAATCCTGAACCACTGGTCCTCTTAGTTACTGATACTAGCCTCTGCCCACGGCTTCACCCGCGTGGTACCCGGATAAAAAGCAGCCTATGTGTTATTCTGATGTATTAGCTATATTACTGTAAAGTTTCATCAAAATTCGTTCAGTAGGTTTTGCGTGAAAGAGGAACAAACATCCTTACAAACTTTCACGCTTATAATATTAGTAGGATTATAGTAGGATAGTAGGATTTGTCACTGCGAATGTTGTTTGGGTTGAAGTACTTTTGTATGGAAAAAGTCACCAATCAAGTTCCAAGTATACAATCTTATGAAACCATTCTTGTTCCTCTTCGTCGAATTTCTTAAGCTGTTTCATTTCCAAATGTAGGTGTTTGTTTTGAATTTTTGATACGTTGTTAGCAAGAAACAGATTTAACTTTGAAACACTTTTGAATAATATTTTCATAATGCTCTCCGGAAATTAATACTTCAGTTGTTTTGAGTTCAGGCTGTTCGTACGGAAGGTTCTTCAGCCATGGAAAACCGTTTGTAAACCGTCGTATGAACGTTATATTAAGCAATGAACGCCGCGGTTTTCAGACATTAGGAAATCTACCGGCATATGCAGTGTACCATAGGGCCACAGTAAGATGTCTCTAAGTTAGAACCTTCTCATGCTAGAATATATACCGTGGGTATCATTCACTACGACGAGTAGCGAAAAATACGCCAAGTCCAAAACAGGTTAAACGCCTGATTGAATATTGATCTTAGAATAAAGTATCGGTTTTTTCCCTTTATGGTGTTCACGAAACCCTAAAATAGGCTGAAAACAAAATGTAAGAATACTAATGGCTTTCTTCATGAGATACAAGTATGCAGATTATTTGAATTTGTAGGTTCCTATACAAAATGAAATCATCGTCTTTCATCATTTGAGAAGTATGTATGGCTTTACGTAGCATAAAATAGTTTTTCTCCAATGAGTAAAACTTCCACCATTGTAATACGGCCCACTATATATTCTAGTCGAATACCAAGTCCCAATATATCCAGCAAACATCCAAAGTAAACCAACTTACTAGTATTTATTCGGCTGAAGTTAGTTCCTAACTTTTAAAGCACTCTGCCGTTCAGTTTGTGTAACAAAGGTGGTTCTCAAGCTGTGTCTAACAAATGTCCATCCGTAGCCAGGGTTGGTAGGCGTGGTTGGTTCTTAAACCTTTTGTGCTTATTTGGTTTCGATTGAGCGTGATATTTTTTATTTAATACCAGCTACTGCCCACGGCTGCGCCCGCGTGATTACCGGATAAAAAATAGCCGATGAATAATAGATCTAACCGTTCGTAAGATACGCATTCGATCGACCGTTTTTTCGTCAACTTACGGTGCAAAATTGGTCTTCACAAAAAGCCCTTTTATTATAACAGAATAATATATAGCTTAGGTCCCATATTATCCTGTTAAAATGTCGAGTCTAAATACTAGTAAAATATTTCCTACATCTAAATTTATAAATTTATTAAACTTAAGACTTTTTTACTTACATTTGTATGTTATTATATGTGTAGTTTTGACAAACATAGTGGCGCGGCGGGCTAGTAATTGGCTATGGAGATAAAAGCATTGGAGTCTTATTATGTGACAAATCTTATAAAGCAAGAAATAATCTGGATAGTATCCCCGCCACAAATCGTTCAACAAACACGAAATATTTATTTAATGTTGGAGGAGCTTTTGACATTCACCTCTGCTAGCTTGACACTGCTGAAACGTGTATTTGTTTTATTAAGAAATCATTTTTATCTTACCTTCACAATATTTTCACCTTATGAGGCTGATGTAAACATTATGTTTAAAAGTTCGTGTGATAAAAGAATAAGAACACAGCGTTCTGTCTTTTGCATTCACAAGCAGATTTAAAGATCGAAAGAGACAAAATACGGTAGGAAATGAAATCTAACTTCATGACAACCCTATCCAATGACGTTTAATGGCAAGGAAGCGTGGAAGCTGGCAACTCTTGTCATGCTAATATCTGGCCTCGGGCGATGACAAATTGTGATGTACGAGTGTGTCCTCAAAAGCCTACTTACCTTGTGACGGATGTGATCGTTACTTAGGAAGTTCGCATCGTTGTTTTAGTATAATAGCTTTTTGGTAGGAGGCTATAAACTTCTGTCCTTTTATAAATACAAACTTTACTTGAGGTTTCACTTAGTTTTGGGATAAATCAAAGAAACCTGACCGAGTGGGCTCTACCAGTATTCCTACATCATCTATTACTAGTATGAGCTATACTCGTAGTCACTAGAGCGTTTCAAAGCAAAATAGGGAGTTGTTATTGGACAATAAATAGGGATACCTAGGAATAGTCTGGCGAGTATTGGCCAGCCTAGTTAAAACTGGTAGACATTTCATATTGTAATTTTCACGTACCGCACTATCGGTGAAGGCACCGACTAATTTCGACTAATTCCGAGAGTCTTAATCAGGGTGAGTGATCGCGACGCTTTCCCTCTGCGTCGCGTCGTGTACTACGAGTAGGTATGCCTCATGAGTTCTTACAATATAATTAGTCAAGTTCACAATAGTTTTTGGTAGAAATTTATTTATATCGTGATAAGTTACATTTGCGTGGTTTGTTCCTTGATTTGCAGGTTAAACTAATTATTTTCACCAAAGTTCCAATAGTAAGACCATCAAATTATGCACTAACAGCTACCTACAAACGTCCAATCTGAAATCTTTGTCGACTTCAAAGAGGATTTCAAGAGGCGACGAAAATGGATAAAGCTCCTTTAAGTCGCCTCACGGTACTAAGTCTGGCATAAAAGATGCAGAAGGAAAACTGAACGAAGGTTATTTGACCAGGTGCTTAAGTCTTGCTAATACTGTCCATGAGAAAACACCGACAATCGTTGCGAATAAAGGTTCTTAAATAGCGACCACGAACCGAATAACGCGTAATGGGACGTCCTTCGATGCGTTTTGGACTGTTGAGTCCGAAACGTTTCCCTTGAGCAGGAATTTGATTCAGGACTAATCCTTGTCACATTATTTGGGGAGGTTTACATGCAGCAGTGGACTTATCCAGATGATGGTTGATTAATACTCAAAATATTTTTTGCTCATGGACCTCTGACTGTACGAACTCTGTGGCGCGGTGGGTGAAGGCTCGCCTGACACGCCGAAGGTTGCGGATTATTTCCCGCCGCGGGACAAAATTGACTGTATAATCTGCAAATATTTGTCTCGGGTCTGGGTGCTTTCTGTGTATAAAATGAATGCATTTAAAAAAAAAACATTATGTAGTTTATCAGTCATGTAGTTCCCGTAACACAAAATCTACACTTTGCTAAATGATGCCGTTTGAAAATTTCAAGCATTATTTATTAGTAGTATTATTTAATAGGGTTTACTCATACTTATTTTTACTGCTAAACACATTACGATTTCCGAATACCTTTTATTCTTGTTAAGAATAATAAGGATTTCCTCCATCCTTATTATCTTTGTTTTTTGAAATCCATAGAAAATAATCCTTCCTATTTCACGCTATTTTAGGGATACAATATTGACAGATTCACGTGAAATATTCCAAATCGGTTATTCGCGAACATGTATGTAGCCTTTACGAAAAGGCTTCGCACATTTCATATTAGGATAAGAGGATTATACCTCGGGTGTCAGGTTTCGAGTGCGCGTAGAAACGACCGGCTCGACTATCGAGGGCTTCCACCGAAACTCTCACGATATAAGGCTGCCCGAAGGCCTTCAATAAGGCTGTTATATCCAGAATAGACAGATTAACGTGGCCTACAAAATACAGAAGTACTTAATTGCAAATTGCGACCACCTATCCGATTTTAGATGAATGATGCTGTACCTACTTGATTTTATAAAAGAGATCACGCCACGAGCGCTTATATCTTGGGACTCCATAATAACAAATTAACAGATAAGCCAGGAAGGGAAGTTGCTAAGCCCAGTGACTTAAGAAAGATCGTAAGCTTGGCCCATGCCCAGAACAACATAGATTTCGACTAGGTTTGATGATGAAATGGTGGAGTGTTTTGATTAATACTGATTGTGGATAGTTACGGCTATTTATGGTAAAAATACAAAAACAAACTCATAAACTCAGAACTACGTAGCTCCGCGATAATAATATAAAGGATGTAGTATATATATATATTACAGGCGTGTGGTAGGTAGGTACCTCAGGAAATAAGTATCCAACTCACGTTCAGTAGGTATATATTGTCCGTTCACACACAATCAGTTCAGAAGGCACAATAGGTACAGAAGAAAGCATAGGCACAGGCACGTATAGAAAGTTCAGAAAAGATAGTCCAAGAGAAATAGTTCAGAGATAGGAAAAACAAGCAAGTATATAAAGCACAACAGTTCGCGTATGCAAGATCTATAGAAGGCGAGCGTGCGTTCCGCGTCGTAGGCTGGCTGTGACTGGCTCGACCTCTGTCGCTGCGCGTGCGGCGCACCGGCCAAGTGGCAAATACATAACCGGCACTAGTGTTGGGGTAAAGTAGATTTCGGTCACGGGTTTATCGACAAGTTTTGACCGTTACCGACATCGATGAACTGGTTGTGAATGATATTGAAATGAAGTGTAAACAGTATTAATAACTAAATAAATAAGATGTATAGTAATGTTTATATTGATGAATAATAATATTATAAGTGTACAAATGAAAATATGTAAATATGACATGAAGTTTGAATATAGTGTGTAAGTAGCCCACAAGGAGGTAGTGAATCAGGTTTTGCATAGTAGTTAGGATTTCACGTAGGTACATATCGCCGCATATTAAAATACTAATTGTCATATTAAATGAGAAATGCTTTAAAAGTTTTAAGTTTTAGGGCGTGTTGTTGTGCACATATTTTTTTGAGTGTAAAAATCAATTACAAGGCCGAGTTCGAACCTCAATCTTTGGATCAAAAGCCAGAACTGTACCCTGTCTGTACTATAGAACTGTGGTTCTCAATGATAAACAGAACACAAAATAGTAGAAACAGGAATATTTACCTACAATCAATTTGTAAACGTAATAATTATCTCCAAATGCTGGTTTATTTTGAGTTCAAGTAACCGTTGGAATCGCCAACGGTTACTTGATTTGCTATTTAACTATTTCATTTCAACGCCATATATCGGTAATGCCAATTTGTAAATGGCACTTCGGGCTTAGATTAAAATGTTTTGTCTTGGGTTTCAAATTATCGTGAAACTTTATTTGCGTTCAAAAATCATTCAGCAAGAATTTGATTTTTTGGTGAACTTATTCGGGTTTATTTGAATTCATAAAATTTATTCAGGAATATGGCTTAGTCTCGTTTTGGTTTATATTCTGCATGTTAACATTTATTGTAAGCAGAAGCTGTAAAATTGTACCAAGCCTAAACAACGTATATAGATAACGCATTGCAAGTAATATTTTCTTGAAACTAGACCTTTTCAAGTAATCTAGTGTTTAAAATACTGCTAACAATTTTATTGCACTTACCCCATAAATAAATCTACTTAAGTAAAGTTAGTAGTTCATTTAACTTCCTTTTGGAGTCCGTTTTGTTACACGAATTAATCCACATCCTGGTCTTTAATTCCCGACGCGATGAAGACGACCAAAAACAAAACAAGGGAATACATGTCTTAATCCGCCATCTTGGTTAAATACGAAATTAGGGGCTTATGTCAACAAAGTTTCAACTTCGACCCAACTTTGGGCAAGCAAACATACGTATTAAGAAATCCACGCACGAAAGGTCAAATTCATTGTTGATCCGTATTCTAGTCATATTTTGTCGAGAACCAACAATAACTGGGTTAGACCATTAAGCGCTTACACATTCCAACTTGTTGGATCTAACTAAGGTTGGTCGGAAGGTGAATCAGTAATTTATCATATGTTGTTTCATAAGTCAGATGTCAAGTTAGATCTAGGTAAAGGACATTTTTAAAAAGGTTTATCTTCTAGCTCAAAAATGTTGATCAGGCTACAAATTTAACCCTATTGTTCAGATTAACCAGGGCATTGGCGCGAAATATGCCATGTGTCATCACCCATATATCATGTGTACATGACATAAACTGGGAGAGATTAATTGCTTATAATTACCTTAAAAATATGGCAAATGTACAAGATTATGTGACGCTAAAAAAACTTTAGATAGACGAAGCGTAGCTACATGGTTCTTACCATGCATTACCCACAGATGGCGCTATAACCAAATTTACAGAGAAAGGGCTGGATCGCGTTTTCAACGTTTTCCGGGAGTTTGGACATATAATTTTACACCTCCCGACAACAACTGTTGGTCTTAGGACCCTGGGCAAGTGGATCAGTTCGGTGAAAAATCTTCCCTTTTGCAAATAGAGGACACACTACCGATCGTGTTATCCATGAACGAATTGAAGCCGACCAGTCGTAGTGTAATAAGAGCTTTAGCTGCCAGACCCTTTGAGCCCTGCTTAACGGACTTTCGAGGGTTACTTGTGAAGTCCCTTTAGGAAGGTTATGTCGAAGAATGGAGACACTGATGAAGTATTGAAGTGGAATCAGACCACATTGTTTAGAAGGGTTCCTTTTATTTTATTTATTTCTTTTACTTGAAATTTATTTTCTGTTTGCTCTGAAGAACATTGGATTTATAATACTTACTGAACTTTTGCGGATATTTTGGGTCTATATTGTACCGTAATATCTTGGTGAAATATATTCAACAATCAAAACTGTAAAGTTTTTGTAAGGACCAATCAAAATATTGTTCAGGCTCGACCAAAAGTTTATAATAACGATAAAAACATAAAGTCTACTTCAAACTTTCCACTGTTTGGAATCAGGGTCTACTCCTAGCGAGAGTTAAAGTCTACTAAACAAAAATAAACGTATTTTCTACGTAGTTATGACTCTTATTCCGAAGAATGAACGACTCAAACTTTTAACTGCCGACATCAATACAACGGGAACACACACGGACGGAAATCCATCTTCCAAGTCAGTTGTCCAAACTTCTCTATAGTTCCTTATCCCTTGTTCACAGAAACAGGTACTTTGAGCGTAGCTTAATAGAAACAGCTGTACAGCTGTTATAATAACCGCTGAATCAAATCAAATGAAATAAAATAGTTTTATTAAAAAAAAAGGTTGTACAGACCACTTACGAATAATCGGTAACTAAAAACTATAGGTAGGTACCTAAAACTAAACCTGAACTAAATCGAAGTAGCTTTATACCAAAATAGCTTTTGCGGCAATATCAATATTATTGCCCCTGGCTACCGACATCCTACTACTATTATAAAGGCAAAAGTTTGTGAGGATGGATGTTTTTTACTCTTTCACGCAAAAACTACTGGACGGCTTTTGATGAAATCTTACAGCAATATAGCTTATACATCAGAATAACACATAAGCTACTTTTTATCCGGCTACCACGCGGGCGAAGCCGTAAGCAGAAGCTAGTCGGTAATAAAACAATGATTTTTCATTGAATGATAATCAATGATATCAGGGCAATAAAGCGCTTGGATATATCAGTAAGTCCTATCGGCGATGTTATATTAGTATATGTATCGAGCCAGTGAAAAACACTCCGATCCTTGATTTCTTGATTACGCTGTTTGGAGTAAATCAGCTATTCCCACTGACCTGTGATAACGTACGGGCTCAGTGATTTACTCGCAGTAGCTTTTCGAGCGCAACGTAGCGTTCATAATTCGATCCATCATAATATTCTGCTCTTGATGTAGTTTCAGCTACTTAAGAAACTTTACTCACACTTTTGCATACTTTGTAAGTTTGTGTAGCTTCAGAAAACAGTTACCTTACATTATACTTGTATTATGCGACTGTTTATTAAGTCGTAGAAATGTTTTAAGTTTTATTTAGTTACTAGATAAATCAACGGCGATACAAAGTGTCATCATCATCTTCTTAACCTTATCCCACATTACGTGGGGTCGGCACAACATGTTTTCTTCTTCCACTCTCCTCTATCAGCCGTCATCTCAGTACTCACTCCTTTCTTAAAAATGTCATTCTTCACACAATCCATCCATCTTTTCTTTGGCCTACCTCTGCTTTTATTTCCATCCACATTCATATTTAACACTCTTTTCGTAATGTGACATTCTTCCCTCCTCATGACATATACATACAAAATGATAAAGGCGATACAAAGTGTAATTACAAATAATTATAAAACAAGGGTATTAATAGGTTTCTACCTTTGAGCTTCGACCACGACAGAGATGTTGGGAACAACCATTGTCGCTAGTTTCTTTATAAAATAATAGGTATGATAAGATATGAGTGTAAGTAATGTACTAACTTAGAAAGTAAGTAGGTACTGATGTCAAATAAGCAAGAAAGTAGTTTTAATTCACTATGTTCACCTCGATGCCTTCTAATCTACTATACCTTTCCGTTGCGGGGGCGACAATTATGACGAACCACTAGCGGCTATTACTTCTTCCTTCTTCCGTTCCTTCATGACGGAAGAAAAAAACTAAACAAATTAAAAACAAACAACGTAGTCTTGACTACGGGTATGCTTGCGCATTCTTCCGCGGTGATAAGGACTGGGTCAACAGAGTGGGATTATAAGTCTCTTTTGATCACCGTGGAATTAAATCACTTAGATAGATTCAGGTGAACCAAGTGGATAATAAGTGTCCTTTGTAAACTATTTGATTAGTTTTTAATTTAGTACATCAACAATAATTTGATCTGAATATTGTAATTGACACTTGTTTGGTTTTACTGCATTTTTGTTTATATGAGAATGCGAATTTATATTACATAAATAACCCCTTGACACATCTATTTGCTCACCCACTATGGCTGGTAGATAATGCTTTAAGATTAAGTGCTCCTAGCACATTGTGCGGAAGTATCAAATAAATAAGAATTAACTTTAAATGTTTGAATGTTTGCTACTAATAAACTCTGAATCGATCTGAAAAAACATTTTTTGTTTGGTCAGTTTAAAACAGTTCCATACGTGGCCAGACTATGGTCTTTAAACGATTTATTTTAACATCATCATCATAATCACATAGCATCCCCATCTTATAACTAAAAGTCTGCACCCACTGTAAAGTATAAGCTGCCACTTTACTACGCCATTGTTTCTGATCACTTGCAAATCTTATTCACTAATTCCTGACGCTGACGACGTCGTTCAACCATCGTGCGACTGATCTTCCTCTCGTACGACACGTGCGAAAATAATACATAAGTCCAGATCATTTTTGATTTTCCATGCAATGTCTATAAATGGTAAGTATCGTTTTAGAACATAGCCGTTTCGTTGGAATCCGCTAGAAATTGACCAAAAAAGATACGTTACCTACAGATAATTTGTATTGAGCTGTAGCAAAATACTGAGTAACGGGTCTATTCGTTACTAAGTAACGGGTACGTCATCACCTGATTCGAAGTACTGAACCGTAAGCTGAAATAAATATTTCGTTACTCGCATTTGTAGTACAGATGTCAGTTTGATAGAAAGTACGAATAAAGTCATACTTTACGTAATGCGACTCGATGTGATGTTTCATGCTAATGCTTGATTATAACAAAACTAACGAGTAACGCAACAATACGATAGTAACGAGTGCTGATTGTTTTAGCAACGTATACAAAAGGGCACACAATTTCTCGTTACTTTTACGTTTCTCGTTCTAAATTCGTAACTTAAAAACACATCACACACTCGTTATTCGGATACCGGCGAGTGAAACCGGGGGCATGAGCTTGTAATAAATAATCCAAGAATCAATAGTGTAATTCTAGCGGGTACATATATTAGTCAGCGAAGCCTTTTAAGTGCTTGTTCTAGGTGTTAGAGCTGGTTGAGTGGCAGTTTTAATGCTGTGTTTTGTAACTGGGGTTTCATTGCATCGTAGGTAGAAAAGTAAATTTTAGCAAAATTTTAAACCACTAACTTTAGAGCGAGATGTACTCGAATGTGATAGTGGAACCGGTGGTAGTGGTATTTTTCGCAATAAAAGCCTGAGAAAGAGGGTAGATCGATTTATTTGCCACTAACATTCAAGCCCGCTAAGACTTCAGTTGCTTCCGTGATTAAGGTACATGCAACTGTGTCGAAATATCGGGAAACATTCAAACTCACTAAAAACGGTACATATCCCGTTTTTTAGTAAAAATTATAATCACCAACTTGTTTTCCATCGTATATTACAGCGCCCCCTAGTGACTTGTGACCTATAAGAACCATTGCTGTAGTCATATAAACAGATTGAAAAAAAAAACAATTTCAATCTTAACAGACAAACAAACAAATATCCTCTTATAATATGTGTTCTATGCTCTTATTGCAAATGCTTGAGATTAATTCTGGATTACAGATTTAGGACACATTATTTTCGTCTAAGATGGGCAAAATACAAAAAACATAACTTTATCGGTACGTTAACTCTCTCCCTGTCCTTTTCTTACATTGAACAAAAAATATAGAGGGACATACTTTTGAGCCGATAATGTTAATTAGAGATTATGAGTCAAGAGGGTCAATTAACAGAATAACATTAATTCTATATCTTGTCGTTTGAATAACCTATTTGCACTCATTTTAAGTACTCGTATACACTTGGGCGTGTCTAACAAACATTTTTCATACTAATCTATCACTGATTATGCAGTTATTGGCTAAACATACCTAGAGCAGTACTTAGTTTCTGTTCAAACTTTTATGTAGTGTGCTTATATCATAGCCCATAATGTAGTATCTACTCAATAATCAATACATTTAATTTTATTGATTTCACATGGTTACAAAGTTGTTATTACAAGTAGGTAGTCTCTCAAAAAAACCCTGTGTTATGATTTAGAAACAGTGCGGCAGACCTTTTTTTACTAGGAATATCTATGTAGTAGTCTACGTAAAGAATTTTTTAGAGATAGTTGATTTAAGGTTCCGTTTTAGTTGTGTTTAATGTTAGGGTCTTAGATAGTAGTTAATTTATTAGTTTATTGTGGTAAATCGTGATAATTATGACAATTTTAATTTTAATTAAGGGGCCATCCATGAATTACGTCACATGAATTCCATGATTCTTGAAGCTTTTCCCCGTCCTTGTCACATCTGTGTACCCTCTTCCCATTAAATTTAATGCTGAGTTGAAGATGATGCCACACATTGTTGACCCTTCCCTCTCCCTTAACGTGTGACATAATTTATGGATAGCCCCTAATATCATATTTAAATTTAATTTTATTAACTGCAAAGCTAAGTCTAAATTAATAGTAACGTAAATATCCCAGCCATTATATTTCTAATCTAAGTGGTTTATTGTGTACACACCTTAATATCACTAAATTACTGCTCTAGTTATGCCGACGCGATGGTTTAATTTAATTTAATTAATGCGGATAGTATATCAATCTTACCACCTTCGTTAAGCTTCGGTTCTGTCAAAATGGCGACCGTCTAATAACGGCCGTGTTAGTTAGAAGTGAATGCGATTTTAAACTTTAGATCAAAGAAAAGAGAAGTTGCTGGACTGCACTATACGTTTACTAGATGACACTGTACGTTGGGGGGCTCATATTGACGTTTATGAAAAATGACCCTAGAGAAGCCAATAAATAAAAACATGTTGACTTTAACTATTTATCAAATTTAAATCATTTTTTTTTATTTATTAAAAAAATACTTATAAGAATACAAGTGTATGATATTTTGAATTGCAGTGCCTCTAATGACGAATGACAATTATTATCTTAATTCATTCCAAAAAAACTGCATTACAAAGTTACGCCGTTTAACATTACATCATCCTAGTGATGTTTTTCGATAAAGCACCATATCAAATAACCATATCGATTTCACCAACTTTTGCACTAGGTCCATCCGTTTGGATGTTACGATATCACACACACGGGCATATTATACACAAAGACTTAAACCTCATAATACTTGTTTTTGAATTGGTGATTAAAAAAGGCTTATAATAAATTCTGAAACGCGACCTTAAATACATCAATACGAGCATTACTGCTGGGTGACAATAGATTAATACATAATAAACATCCAACAGTCACTTAAAATATAATCCTGACCACTCACTACACTGACAAAAATTACGGCCGTCATTACAACGAACGGTAGCAGCTTCTTGGAAACCATGGTTTTATGCGTTCGGGTCTACGAGAGATTTAGGTTCAACACGAAAGATTAAGGGCTACCACACAAGATTTAAGACCGGAATTTATGTCTGTTTTGAAAAACATGCGGAAATGAAATTTTATTTTTAGACTTAGTTAATGGATACCTTAATAAATAATTAAAAAAAAATTATGGTACCCAAACAATATATATTATCATAAATATATACATATTGCAAACAATGTACAAACACATACCGTGTTTGCGTTTTTTAAATATTTGAATTTTGATAGTATTCGGTTCGTATTAATAATGGGCTTTACTGCTTCTACAAAAAACGACGCTTGGTTGAGTTAAAAATTAAAATGCATAGAATGCTGCTAGAAAATTCTATAAAGTATTAAGTCCTTCTTCGAAAATAATAATAATAATACTAGACATTTCACAAAGCATCATGCAGCCCCAAACTAAGCAGAGCCTGTATTATGGGAACTACATGACTGATACTTATATGATCTGCAAATATTGGTCTAGGGATCTGGGTGTTTTCTATGTATATGTATATATTTACAAAAAAAGTATATATGTAGTTTATCAGTCATGTAGTTTCCATAATACAAGCTTTTTTTAGTTTGGGGCTAGATGATGCTGTGTGAAAAATGTCCAGAATTATTTATTTATTTTTTATTTATCTAGTGACAAGGTAAGTTTTTACATAATTGGAAAACCCCAGACATGTATTTTCATCACACAGTTTCACAGATTCTTCAAATTCAAATTATTTATTTACATATATTTATACAACATTACTGTTAACTTACATCTAATCGTTGTACTTATATAAAACTAGCTTCTACCCACGGCTTCGCCCGCGCGGTACACGGTAAAAAGTAGCCTATGTGTTATTCTGATGTATGTATATGCTATATTACTGTAAAGTTTAATTAAAATCCGTTGATTTTAATTAAACTTTACAGTAATATATATATAAAACTTTACAGTAGTGTTTGCGTGAAAGAGTAACAAACATCCATCCTCACAAACTTTCGCGTTTATGATATTAGTAGGATCATTAAAATATATATACACTAGCTTCTGCCTACGGCTTGGCCCGCGCGGTACCCGAATAAAAAGTAGCATATGTGTTATTCTGATGTATAAGCTATATTATTGAAAAGTTTCATCAAAATCCGTTCAGTAGTTTTTGCGTGAAAGAGCAACAAACATGCATCCTCACAAACTATCACGTTTATAATAGAAGTAAGATACTAGCTTCTGCCCACGGCTTCGCCCACGTGTTATCTGGATAAAAAGTAGCCTATGTGTTATTCAGAAGTATATAAGCTATATTACTGAAAAGTTTCATCAAAATTCGTTCAGTAGTTTTTACGTGAAAGAGCAACAAACATCCATCCTCACAAACCTTCACGTTTATAATAGTAGTAGGATAGGATATAATAATACTCAATTGAGCTGATTCAAGGACCACAGGCACTTTTAATATTTTTTTCATAATCTCTGATTCTACTTTGCAGGTAATGGATACGCAAAACCGCCATTTGTCATTTTAGACATGATCCCCCAGTTTTTGCGTACCTTTTGCCGCCGGGCTCAAAGCTTACTCAGTTTAAGGCAGGGTAAACTAACGCAAACCAAGCAAGAGTACTAGAAAATTTATTATATCCTAAGTGATTACTTAGGATTGAGCCGAAATGTTTTATTAAAACCTACCTACTACTGCAAAATGCCTTTATTAACATAACACACATTAAATTGTAATATAACTATAACTACCTATGTAATAAGATCTCTGACGACCTCTGTGGCGTAGTTAGCGAAGGTCCGCCTGAGACGCAGAAGGTTGCGGGTTCGATTCCCGCCTCGGGACAAATGTTTGTATGATTGCAGATATTTGTCTTGGGTCTGGGTATTTTCTATAATATAAAATATACATGAATATATTCACAAAAAATTATATAAGTAATTTATTAGTCATGTAGTTACCATAGTACAAGCTATGCTTAGTTTGGGATAGATGACGTTGAGAAAAAAAATGTATATTACTGTTCTGTTTAAATAAATATTTATTATTCGAAAGATATTCGTTATTATGTCCATTAACTCATGTTCAAAAGCAACAATTCAAAGCACAACTTAATGTACTATCAAACGACATTGTTACCCGAAATCGATATAAGAAGCCTGTATATGCCTTTGCCATAAGAGGTTATTGGTTTGTTCGTTTGTCTGTTACCATTTATATTAGTAATGGCTTATATGGGATTGTAATGCGGTTGATTGCAATCGATGTGTATGTCTTTAAGGATGGCTCTTAGATAGATTTTATGATCACGAGTTACTGAGCTACATTCGATAAAAACAAAATTAATAAATAATGCTGGGCATTTTTCATACAGCATCATCTAGCAAAGTAAGCAGAGCTTGTGTTATGGGAACTACATGACTGATATACTAATTAAATATTTTTCTGTAATACATACATATTATACATAGAAAACACTCAGATCCGAGACAAATATCAGCTGATACAAACATTTGTCCCGCGGCTGGAATCGAATCCGCAACCTTCTGCATCTCAGGCGGGCCTTCGCCCACTGCGCCACATAGGTCGTCAAGTTTAAGGTTTTAAAGTGTTGTAAAAGAAATATAGAAGGATATATTATTTTTTGTGACGTTTTGTGGCTTTGTTATTAGCTTGAATACATTTATGCTTAATAAGTAAATGCTAAGCCGAATCTTACCCATGCCATGAATAAAGCATAATCAGGGTAGATAATTTTGGATAAGTGGTTTTTTACATTCATATTGGTATTTATGCGATTTTTTAGCATAGAGTTTTTTATTCAAGCGTTATTTTCCTGCTGTACCCTATAGGGCACAGGTTCTCAAACTTATTTTTCCCACCGCTCATTTTGTGAATAAAAAAATCCTAGCACCCCCCAAAGTTTTTAAACATAACAACATATGCTTTCCCCTCTAGACCGCCTTAGCGCCCCCAATATCTTCTAGAGCCTTCTACCGCCCCCCTGAAGGCCTCCAGGGCCCACAAGGGGGCGTTATCACCCACTTTGCGAAACAGTGCTATAGGGGTTAATTTTGTTTATTCATTTCTAAGTATACACATACAAATAAAAATACATTTCTTCCAAATAGAAATGTCTAAAACTTATGGTCTTTAAGTTTCGTGATAAGAGATTACCACGAAACATCGTGATCTCATTAGACTCATTCTAATCTAAACCACCTCTAATCCGTTATCCCTTTAATAATAAAACGATAAGCCATTATCTTTATATGCTATTACATGTAAATCCTTTCATTTCTACCTAAGCCGTCAACGTGTCTTATCATGTTACGTGAGGATAAAATACCCGACGACAAAACCCCCAGTAATTCTCTGTACATAAACTCACATATACATAATGATAGGTTAAACGTCCATTATGCTATTTTCAATTTGAAATATATACGTTTATTATTTTCTACTATGTATTTGACTGTGTAGCTAAAGATATTTCTCGCTCCACCTAAACTTTTCCAGCCCGTTTTCTAGAAGTGTAAAAAAGCTTCTCGAATAACGTTTCAAAAGAACTGCCAACGAAAATGAGTTTGATAAATTCGAAATAATATAATTAGAATATGAGGCAGCTTCGGGACCCTTACATAGCATGACTCGACACGTTTTGGGCACATATATTCAGAGGATAGATATAGATTTAATAAGCGGCTAAGGGCTTGCAACCTGTCACTTGCAAACTTCTTGTAAAACGCGGACATGTTCCAAATGTAATGTTTGCACGTGCCTCTGGCTCTCCCCTACATAATATCCTCAAAGATGCAGACTACTATTACTGGGTATGTATTTGAGGATGTCCATCACGGGAATACAGAAGGGAACATGTTGGTTTTAAAAAATGGATTAACTGGAAACAGACTTACATTTTTATACCAGTCCAGCAAGCTGCGATCAATATTTCAGTAGGTTAACAAGCACATGTGACTTATCGATGTTTCTCACGGTTAAAGCCGTGATTTACCTAAATCAAATGTATAAATCGTTATTTCCTTCTAATTCAAAGTGAAGTAAAGTAAAAGTTTATAATTATCAAAAACTATACACAGCTACATTTCAAATTGGTACTTTTTATAAGTCACCAGCTGCGCCCCGCGGTTTCATCCGCGTAAGTTTCGATTCCTCGGGAATATCGGGATAAAAAGTAACAGTAAAGTATTTTACTGCTACATAAATATGATGATAAAACTATTTATTTGAATACGTATTGATACTACGATGTAACCAACATTTGCTTCAACCGGCGATCTAATTAAATTTTAGAATACAAAAGCTGCTATTGTGACTTAACTATGATAGTTAGATCCTTCGAGTCCTTCGAGGACTTTTTGTAGGTAATAATGAGTACTTTATTCATGTAGTATTTTTTGAAAATAAAATATAGCCTATGTTACTTCTTGATAATTTAGCTTTCTATTGGCGAAAAAACGGTTAAAATCGGTCCAGTAGTTTCGGAGCCTATTCGTTACAAACAAACAAACAAGCAAACACACAAACAAACAAAAAAACTTTCCTCTTTATAATATTAGTATAGATAATGTTTATCAAGTGAAGATGATTACCGCCACTTCTTTAGTACCTACTAGATATTTCAATTTCAATATAAGTTTTTGAATAATATTAAAATCCCCGTCTTTTTGCATCGTCTATTGCAATTCCCGGTAGCGAATGTGACACTAAAAACTATTTAAAAACCAACTTTAAAGTCATACAAATCGATTACGCAAAAAACGCATTTCATACTAGCCGTTTTGGAGCTAAATGGTAACAAACAATCAAACATACTCTTACACGGTAAACGTATATACGTGCTCCTTAAATCGCGGGTAAAAGTAAAAGGTGTCTAAACCAATATTTACCGTCCACCACTCAGACTCAATAAAAGTTGAACCGAATGTAATATTATTCTTTTCTTTCAGACGTCAACGGCGCTTATCTTACTCCTACACTTATCTCTACATACCGTTGAAGAGGGACTCGCTATAAACCCAAGTAAGTTTAAAATTTACTATATAAATATATAATATTTACCTATTTTAAATAATAAATAAATAAATAATGCAGGACACTTTTCACACAGCATCATCTAGCAGACTAACTAAGCAGAGCTTGTATTATGCATGACTGATATACTACTTATATACTTTTTTAAATACATACATATAATACATAGAAAACACCCAGACTCGAGAAAAATATTTGCAGGTCAAAAATTTGTCCCCTGACGAGAATCAAACCCTATGCAACTAAAGTAGCAACAAGCTTACGGTCCATCGGTAAGCGGTTATTGTAACCTATGGACGCTTGGAACACCAGAATTATCACTTGCAGTTTCCGACCCTGAGACATAACGGATGAAAAATTGCCTGTAATTTCACTAGCACCCATACCTTTTAAACTGGAATACAGCAATGCATTACTGCTTGGTGCAAAAATGGTGTGTTAATAATACTTCCTCGGATTAGCTCTTCCACATGAGCTCTACTACTTCTAAATTGTGTCATCATCTTCTTGTCCTTATCCCACATTACGTGGGGGCACAACATGTTTTCTTCTTCCACTCTCATCTATCAGCCGTCATCTCAGTACTCACTCCTTTCTTAACCATGTCATTCTTCACACAATCCATCCATCTTTTATTTGGCCTACCTCTGCTTTTATTTCCATCCACATTCATATTTAACATTCTTCTCGTAATATGACATTCTTCCCTCCTCATGACATGCCCATACCATGCTAACCTATTACTCCTCAACTTTTCCGTCACGGGTGCTACTTTCAAACTTCCCCTGATATACTCATTCCTTATTTTGTCCATTCTAGTAACTCCACACATACATCTCAACATCCGCATCTCAGCTGCGTGCACTCTTCTTTGATCAATCCCTTTGTTTGCCCAACACTCCGATCCATAGAATACGACAAGCATAGTGTAAAATTAAATTGTATAGTGTGATTTTGCTAATACTATGTTCTTTTTGATACAATTGGACTTATGTTATTATTTTATACGGTAACTTGTAACACTATGTTGTTTACTAAACAGTACCAGTAAAAATTATAAAAATCGTAGTAAAAACAATTAAAGTGTAGTTGAATCGGCCATTTCCGCCCGCCAAAATTTGGTGTTGCACCGCGAAAGTCACAACTGAAAAAAATGTTTTCAGAATACGATAAAAACCGACTTCAAATATCGGAAAGTTGATAAAAATTACAATTTCATCCCCGATTTTTTTACTCCATGTGGTTGAAATTTCATAAAATTTATATGGGACCATCCTTGAAGTATAATAAAAAGAGCTTAGTTTTTCCTATACATTACATTAATTATATGCTTATCCTATCTTACAAATAAAAAAAGAAATACTAATGTTAAAAATATAGATCGAAATAGGTACCTATGCAATGACGTATTCTACTTATTAAATACTATTTAATAATAAATGGTTATGTACATACTACGACTCTTTAGTGTGTGGACCGCTTGAGGCGGTAAAAGCCTCCATTTTTTTCCACTTCTCTCGGTCTCTTGCTATTTTAGAACATAGTTTTCCGGCTACTTTTATTATGTCGTCGCTCCATCTTTTCATTGGTCTACCTCTTCTGCGTTTTTTTACCCCCTTACCAATTTAAAAAGTAATTTAAAATATCGGTTTATAATTAGCGTAGATATCGTGTAACAAAAAATATAGTCGAATTTAGAACCTCCTCCTTTTTTTAATTCGGCTAAAAAATCTTCACGCCGGCCAAGTCCGTGGCTGTTGAGAATATACTAGAAAGCACGAGACTCCCACTGGGTTATCAATAATACAGTTGATAAAAGGCATTTATAGCAATAAATTCTAGTAAGTTTTAGAAATATACTTTGTAGCTGTTACTTATAACAGTTTGTTATAATGAGCTGGGTTAGTTTATGAATTTAGTTATTTCTGAAGCATTTGCACATAGCCAGCCTTAGCCGGCTGGTCGGGGGTGGGGACGCAAGAGCGGAACATAGGCTTCATGCGTGGAAGTGATACAGGTTTAAAATACGGAACTAGCGTTTAGTGAAAACCGCCATCCACACTACAATATTATGTTTTTTAATTCGTACAAAATTCCTCATAGCGTAAGCTTAGGTCCCGCTACCTCTCAATGGTCCAGGCCCAGATCTGAAATATAATATAAATAAGTAATACTTATAAACAATATTTATTTACTAACTTAATATAGGTATGTAGTTATTTAGTTACATACAATTAAATATGCCTACCGAATTGCCGTTATTAGGCTTTGAAAAATAAGTAAAATTAAAAAGCAATAACTGAACTTACTTCGTACTGTTAAAATAGGTAAATAAATAAGTGAAATAATAATACTTAGTCTGAAATCTTGCATAACACTATATATCCTATCCTATATAATATTATAAACGTGAAAGTTTGTGAGGATGTTTGTTCCTCTTTCACGCAAAAACGACTGAACGGATTTTGATGAAACTTTACAGTTGTACAGCTTATACATCAGAATCACACATAGGCTACTTTTTACCTGGGTACCACGCGGTTGAAGCTATAGGCAAAAGCTAGTAATAAATAAATACTGAAAATATAAACAAAGTGGAGACTTTATTTTGTTTTTAAAACTGCAGCTCGTACTTTATTTTGTTTTTAAAACTGCAGCTACATTAAAATATTTTCAAAAAAGTCGCTTGCCTGATCCGTGATTCAAATCAGAGTTATTAGAAAAAAATAAATCCTGTTGTTTTATTTCAGTGTACAGATCGAAAGAGTCAATCAAAAGGATCAATTTTCTGAACAATTTAAAATATTAAATAAAAGAAACATGGCGTGGCACATAGGCGTGGGACACACTGTACATATTACGATTAAATTTAATATATGAGTCACTTCTCTAGACACATTCTAGGATGAGAACAGTTCTAGATGACTTCCAATTTTATTGTGATGTTAGAGAAAAATATCGTATTGTGCTCACTAGCCGTGTTTCAAGCTATAAATCACTAGCTACTGCCCACGGATTCGCTCGCGAGTACACATATAAAAAGAAACTCTTATCGCTAAGGCAGCATTCATAAGAAAGGCATTCACTTGAGCTGTTTTCCGTCGACTTACGTTACAAAATTATTGGTCATCACGAAAAGTATTTTTATTTTAATGGCATACTATATAACTTAAAAATCAATTCGTAATATTGGTGAAAGATTTTTGAAATCGGATATGTAGATTACTTCCAACATCCAAACTTACAATAATATTATAAACTAGCTGTACCCGCAACTTCGTTCGCGATTGCCATCCCTGAAGACTAATTTCATCCCCTTTTCCAAGGGAACCGAGCTGAATTTCGGGATAAAAAGTATCTTATGTCTTACCCTGTAGTAGGTATTATCTCAAATCATGCTAAGAATCAGTTTAGTAGTTTCGGCGTTATGCGCGGCCCAGATTCTGTCAGACACACTGAAAAAAATGCATTTTTGGCTTCAGTATCGATTATAGAGTACCCTCCAATATTTTTTTTCAAAATATCGTCAATGTACAGAATTAGACCTATACTATAATAAGAATGTAACAGGTCAAATTCTGATAGCATAGATTTTCTACAAAGTGGGGGTGACACTGTCGATAAACGTGACTATACAAGTAGTCACTCACGTAAATAAAAGGATCATTAAAAAAATACATGTGTACAAAAACCTATATAAAACTCCGAATAAAAGGGACAGTGTGTTGGGTATCAAATGATCCAGCTGTTTTTATTAACAATACTACCTATGTATGTGTTACTTTGTTATTTTTTTATAGCGTCCATTATTGCGTTACTTTGTGGAAGTTGAAAAGAGCTTTTTATGTAGTTCGTGTATATTTTAAAATTGATGATGGTGGAATAAACAGCACTCAGCTTTCATCGCAGTGAGTGAACCAAATAATGAAGATAAAATTACAGAGAGAGTATAAAATGCAAGATTGTTGTTTTAAAGGTTCCCAAAGATAAAATTAAAATTATTTTCGATTTGACATTTCAACGTACATCACTCAGTGGCCGTTACAGTGAGTGACTATCTATTCACACCTGTGACTTTGTCACGCATTTTTGTTCGTGTGCTGTGTTTTTTATACGCAACAAGGATACAGCAAGTACAGGTATGTTGTAAGGTCTGAAATGTGAACCCTTCATTAGCCACTAAATTGTGGTTACAATTATATTATAACATACCTATTCGTAGATAAAAAAAGTATGACTATCATCTTCAATCCATTTTTTTCATAAAATGTTAGGTACGCGTGATATCCGTAATATCAGAAATCCAATTTACATAAATGATTTGTGTATTCAGAGGAAGGTTGATTTCTCGCAAAATTATTTCCGAAAATAAAAATAGAGGTATATTTGCCATCTACACTTAAAGCAGGTTCCCACAGACTACTTACCGGCACGATAAACATTACAATAACAACACATACATATATACTTTACACATACACATATTTTTTTTTAATAACAATACATCCTATCCTACTAACCTTTCTACTAGTATTATAAACGCGAAACTTTGTGGATGTTTGTTACTCTTTCACGCAAAAACTATTTAACCGATTTTGATGAAACTTTACAGTAAAATAGCTTATACATCAGAATAACACATAGGCTACTTTTTATCCGGGTACCACGCGGGCGAAGCCATGGGCAGAAGCTAGACTAGTACTACATATACAAAAAAACTTTTCATCATTCTTGTTTGCCTTCAGAAGTGGCATTATCCAATACTAGCTGTGTCACGGCCGCCCTCGGCCCTCGACCCAACGTGTCGCATCGCCCGCGCGCGCTATTATATATCTTCCTTGGTTCCTAAGAGTCATAGCATGATATTAAGCCTATAACCTTCCTCAAGAATTGGGCTATCAAATGCAAAAAGGATTTTTCAAATCCCTCTTGTAGTGCCAGAGATAAACGCATTTAAACAAAAAGAAACAAACTAAATCTTCAGCTTTATTATAAGTAAGTATAGATAAACGAAAAACAGTTTCAATCGATGAACTGGAACCTTTTTTGCTTGCTATGCCTGATTTCGTACCAGTGCTGGAACCGGTAAATCTGCTTTACATACAAGCTTATTTCCAATTCCAACCGAAATAAGGTCTTGAATATCTCATTTGATACTGTGGGTGATTACGGAAAACTCACCAAGTCGACTTTTACATACAATATTCAACAGATACGAAGCTCCGTGTAAATACGCATTGCAAAAGAAGCAGTAATAATTCGCTGTTTTATTATTTTTGCTCAATCCACTTTTTTACAGCTAAAATGGCAAACAATCATGCGACCCACAAACAATGCGAGCATTTCTGCTACATGAATTTGTTGTTATATGGATTGCGAGACTCAAGTAGAGATAGGCAGGGCTCTTGGCAAGGCGGAAGGATCACAGATGGACCAATGCAGTCACGGAATGGTGGCTGGTTAGATAGATAGATTAAACGCATGAGAGCTGTGTTGGCCTGTGTACTTTCGATTCGAAGGTTGTAGGTTTTAAGTCCTGCAAAAAAAAACTCCAAAAAGCTCTGATAGACTTTTTGAATGGTAACTACCTCTAAGTTTGAAAAAACATGGGCATGAAATTTATAATGTTTATTATTGCCGCTGACCACCTCGTTCTTGGTGTAAACAAGAAACTACGTACTGAGTATGGAACTGAAGATGTCCATCATATGGATTGTGAGCGTGTTTGTTTAGTTTTGTAAAACCATGGGAAAAACCTGATTGTTTTGAGATCACCTGATACCAAAGATGCTTTTAACTAATCTTATTTCAAGATGTAAATGGGTTGATTCCTGCTGTGGGACCAATGATTGCGTATTCTGCATTATATTGGTCCATTATCTGGCACCATGGTACTCGTAGTTTCTGATACCCAAGTCACAGGGAATCCTAGTATAGTGATCCTAACAAGAGACGAATATTATCAAATCCTCAACATATTTTTTTTTCTGCTATGTAATTACTCTGAAAATAAAAGGTTTTTCTTTCCATACGCTTATATCGCGGTTCAGGCTTACGCATTACTTTTCGCGCAATATTTTTCACCAGCCATGTTATTAACTTTTGTAACTGTTTCTATTATATAGCGGAAAGGTAATTAAGTCGTGAATGTCTCTTTTGTGATCATTCCCCTTTTAGCGTAAAATTTGTTTTACGGTGTGCGTAAAAATTACAATGGGAGCTACGGCTTAGAGTAATTGATTTCTTTTGAAGCGTTTTTATCTCTCTGAAATGTGTTGAATTTTTACACTTCGAGAGAGAAAAATATAGCAGTCCTCAAACAATTTTTTGTACTGATTGAATTGTTAAAGAAATTAAGTGCCTTCATTAATTGACGCCATCTGTTTTAAGGATAATGATGACCTTAGGATAATGATCTGTTTCTAGTATACTTAAAAGTAACTAGATTATCATAAATTTCATTTTTGCGTTCGTTATTTGCCTTTAGAATGTTTAGATGTAAAGGTAATTTATCTTGCTAAAGAATCTATTGGATGGATTTAGTAAGGTAAAGTGAAATAAACATTCCCTGTGCTGAAGATGGCTCTTACGTAAGCAATCCACTAACAAATCTCGGACGCGTGGTTCGCTTACAAGATCTAGGGAGCTTTTTAACTCGGATTTGTGAAAAGGGGAAGTGAATTGAAAGTTGGTTTGCTGATTGCCTCCGCTGGTTTCATGCGTTCTAATAAGCCTGTCCAGTACTTCTTCTTAGTAGGGCACATTTGGCAGGGTGGTCATTCCTATATAGGTCTTGCTTGAGTAGCGGCTTTTGCGATGCATCTCCATTTAACTTTATTATTCGCGTTGCGAGAACACTCGGTCATGGTGAATTGTGTGATGGACTTTATAAAGTCTGACAAGTCTAACCATCGCGTAAGAGAGCGGCCACGTAATCTTTTTGCCCTCCATCGCGCCTTGCACTACCAAACATTCCATTGTCTTCGTTGCGGATAACGTGTTCAAAGAATTTAAGCACTTGTAACCTTCCAGTATAAACATTCGTTGTAGCCGAAAGCGGCTAGGGCATCATCATTATTTTTTCAATATGGCAGTGCTGATGTTAATTGATTCGACATAAAATACTTCTTTGATCTAAGTTTGAACTACTGCTGCAGTTTGTAAGCTGAACAGTTTGTTTTCGTTTAATGCCATGAAGAATGGTCTGGAACAGTCTTCGTTTACTTTCTCCCAGTAGCTGCAATGTCAATCAACAGAGATGTGAAATAGAAACTAATCTTGGCAAAAGTTCAAACACACACAAGTCAAGTTCACTGTCGAAGTTCAACTGTTTAAAGCCAGCAAAATACCAGAGCAAAGTAGCCTACCTGCCCAGCATATGCTGAGCTGATACCTTTCGGTCATGACACTGAACCGTCTAGATCACAGATCTTTTGTTCAGTTATACTAAGAAGTAACTAGGTTTTTTGTTAATGTGTTTGTTGTATTATTTTAATATTGGCATTCATTACATTCAAGCCATAAGCAAGCTAAACGTGATTAGTTATGGTAGGTAAGAAGATTTCATATGAAATGTAATTCTGGAAATTCCTCAATTTCCGTTTATGGTTTCACTAGCTTCTGCCCACGGCTTCGCCCGCGTGGTACTCGGATAAAAAGTTTTGCGTGAAAGAGAAACAAATATCCATCCTCACAAACTTTCGCGTTTATAATAAGGAAAAAAATCAAAAAGCAAGTCATTAATTTTGACCAAAAATCTGCTTATATCACCGTTATCTTACAGTATTCTCTATCTCAGGTTGTACCTGCGTTCGTTTCACATCCACATATGGCAAAGAGCGTGGCACGTTCAGCAGTCCGGAGTACCCGCGTGCCTACCCTCCTCGACTCGACTGTCTCCTCTACACCTTCCTCGCGCAGCCCCACGAGATTGTCGAGCTTGTCTTCACAGACTTCGACATCTATAAGGAGCATCTAGAGTGAGTACCTACTTATTTATAAGGTTATAGAATTATCTCCCTGCTGAGGTTTCCCAAAAGACTATGAGTTTCTTCAAAAAGGTCGTTCATTTGTTTTTAAAGAGTTAGCCACGTGCTCCTTATGCTTCTGTGTTGCAAACGTCCATAGGCTACGGATACCACTTACTAACAAGCATACAAACACACTGGGTTATATGCTTGTTTGCTACCTTGGAGGTATAAATAAAAATAAAATTATTTCAAAGAAAATTGTGCATCCATTACGTTATGCAATGTAAAAATGATCATTTTTTTAAATGACATGTTAAAGTTTATTTTGTATCTAACGTCACAAATACAATAAATTATACATTCGTTTTGGTACTTGTTATCTGGTTGGAACAATATACCTACCTATGCATATGCATATATCATCCGCCCATCTATTGAAGTACAGAAACTAGGTAAATACCAGTATGCAATGGCATACCTTCCTATGCATATACCCTCCGCCGGATCATCTATTGAAATACAGAAACTAGGTAAATACCAGTATGCAATGGCATACCTACCTGTGCTTATACCCTCCGCCGGATCATCTATTGAAATACAGAAACTAGGTAAATACCAGTATGCAATGGCATACCTACCTATGCTTATACCCTCCGCCGGATCATCTATTGAAATACAGAAACTAGGTAAATACCAGTATGCAATGGCATACCTACCTATGCTTATACCCTCCGCCGGATCATCTATTGAAATACAGAAACTAGGTAAATACTAGTATGCAATGGCATACCTACCTATGCTTATACCCTCCGCCGGATCATCTATTGAAATACAGAAACTAGGTAAATACCAGTATGCAATGGCATACCTACCTATGCTTATGCCCTCCACCGGACCATCTATTGAAGTACAGAAACTAGGTAAACACCCGTGTGCAATTCGCATTCCTACCTATGCTTATGCCCTCCGCCGGCCGGAAATACTTGTCAAGTGGTTGTCAAAGTTTGCGTGAATATATTGATCGCTACTGCCATAGCCACAGCCAACCGCCAACGCCTCAGTTTGACGGGACCTTTTGTCTATTGGAGTGTTATAACATAATGAGACGTGGTTGAAACGATACGTTCCACGGACGGCTTGGTTTTTGGGTTTCGGAAACCTAATTGCAAAAACGAATCCTAATTTCGTTAGTCCGTGTGTCTATTCGTCAAAGTGGAATAAAAACTACTTGTGAAACGCGGGCATCTGCAAAATATATTATTTACACGTATCTCCAACTATCCCCTTAATCAATGGAGAAAGAGAAATAAAATCGTGAGCGTGTTTGTTTTAAACCCACCGCAATGCAAACGGATTGGTATCTGTCCTATTTGCTGTTACGAACTAGACCCTTTCATCACCTCAACTTTAACTTTGGACACTTTTCATAGCTATTAATCACAATTTTCATTTAATCATGAACTGCTTCAATAAAAATTGCGGCTGACGTACTCGTAAAAGATCATCAATATAAAAACCTATCAGAGTTTGTTGCTTGATCATTCTAGGCCTAGTAGCGAGCGAGGAATTGGCGTGAAATCACTTTAAAATTATTAACTACGTGTATGTTTAACGTTTCTATAATATGATCCTTGTAATTTCAATAAAAAACCTAAAGACCCAAAAAGAACCGGTGATACGACAAGCGTATGAACTGCTTCCAACATTATGCTTTACATTTTTATTATCTCCCTTGTCATGCGACACGTACTTCGGTGATAATCCAATATCCGATTATAGGAGCTTTATTTAAAAATCTTCGATAAAAAATTCAGCAGCGTACCTCCCCGATTGACGAAGCCATCAATTTGTAGGTACGTATCATTAGAATAGAGAAAATGAGATGGTAATATATCCATGATATGAGATTTTGATTTAAGCCCCTAAAATCTGGTTAGTGCCGAAATTAAACAACATGGAGTATTAAATTTCTACTGTTTATGATTCCCTGCTACCAGGATGCCAGTGTGCTTTGCGCGACGCAGGCGTTCTGCATATGCGTTATTTGACCGTGTCGAATCTAGTGAAATGAATTTGAACTCGGAATTCTGTGGTAAAAAGTTTTGACTGGAGCACATCTCTTTCCTGGGACTTATAGAGATAGTTTGTGTTCAATTTCCTTCTTGGAAACAGTAGAATCGATCGGTTCTCTCACAATAACTAAACAATCATTTCTAAAAGCCTGCCAGCAAATTAAATCTCAAAATATTGTATCGCACCACTTTATTGTACACCATTAAACAAAATCTTATTCTTATTAAATTACAATGGGCGGTCTTATTATTTACGATAGCGATCTCTTCCATACAACCTTTAGATAGATAGGTTAATAAGATATTGTAAGAGTGGCGGAGGTGTGTATGAAAAAATATAAAATAACAACTATATAATAGAGTGTTTGTTTGTTTGTTTGTAATCATTTACCTCCGAAGTGTTTTATTTTCAAGATGTTTTAGACTTCAAGGTTCTATTGCTATAATTCATTAGAGGGCGCTGCGATACGTGATGGAAAATACATTGCAAAATATTGTATTTTACTTCTTACATAACTGCTCAGAAGGAGCAATTTCATTGTCTAAGAATTTTAAACTTTATCTTCTTTATTAAAATAGTATGAAAAGTTCACGCGGCGAGTCGCGACCACACTCAGCAGCGTTCTTTTGGTGTCATTACTTGCCGAGCTAGACGCTGCCGGCAGACCCGCTGCTAGCCGCTACCATCTCGGTATATATACAAATAAAACTTTAACCTTAGATATATCTATTTCAAGATATTTTCTCTCTCCTGGTGGATGACTTTTTTCGATATAACTCGTTCATTCCCTTTTCGCTTTAATTACTTATCAATTTAACTTTTAACGCTCCCCATTCGCTCAAATACAAGGCTTATAAAACGAGAGAATCTTTAGTGCGCAATTTTGGAACGAAAATAGGTTTCCTCCTTTCATGTCTCAGTCAAGCCGTAGAATATTATTGACCTTTAACTTGACAATAACCAACCAAACGGCTTCTTAAAGCGTATAAAGGCCCATTTACATTTTCGTCACATTTGTAGCGATAAAGTTGGTGATGTAAATGGCCGAAGACAGCAGTATCGGGGGCTATAATCATTTAACTGTAGAAGACCCCTGAATATGCGATTTTAAAATGTGTCTTTTATTTTTTGCAAGTTTTATCAAAAAACCCTTTTACGCACGTACTTGTTGTCCTTTTTACTGTATGATATTAGAGGTATAAGGAAAATAATAAAAGGTCACTTGAAGAATGACATAGAATTTGAGTTGGCTGAAATATTGAGATTCAGGGAATCTCCAAATCTATTCTTCTACTATTTCTTAGTACATTAATTTTGACTTCCAATCCGTAGGTCGTGGGTTCGAACCGGGTCGCGTACCAATAGATCTTCCACTAGAAAAACTAGGAATCGTTTTGGTAAGTGGCATCGATTAGTGTTCCAATAAGTTGCGGTTGGCTGTCATGTGAAATGCTAACTTCTTACAAAACGCTGTCGTCAATAAATTTTCAATTTGTTTATTCCAAAGAAGTTTACAAACTGTTTTTTAGTAATTAAAACTTAACCTTCTTGATTGTTTAAAAAGTAATGTTTAGACGTGCAGTAATTGCCGTTTACGTAATGGTTAATTTTCAAGTATTGTATTAGTAATTCAGCATAGACGCTCAGGTGAAGGTATGGTGGCTTTGAATTGGGCCTAGAGATCGATGGTGAAATTACGATTAAATTATTTTATATTTCAACGATCACTATCATTGGACAATGTACATATGTTGCTAAACGGATTTTAATTACGTTGCAAAAACTAAAGCCGAACACCATTATTATTATAAGTAAATAGATAAATATTCTATGTAGGTTTTACAATCCATAACGCAGTAAAATATACGTACATATACAAGGTCAAAACAGAAATACGTTTAAACTAAAAAACATATAATTTTAAGGTATTTGTAATTTATGTTAAGGGAATCGTCTATGGACGTTTCCGGGTCAATTGCTAAACGCAGTTGCGCGCACGTCGCAGTCACTACGTGCTAGATAAATAAGTTATGTTTGTTTTAAACAATTGCATAAATGTTAATAACTGCGTCGTTTGGTAAACAAGCCCGGAAACATCGAAAGACGATTCTTTTAAGCGACAGATCTTCCTTCATGAAGGTTGACAGCCAGCACTCACACCACGAAGGAGTTAAAACGGACCCTGTAGCGTAACTCCTCATAATGACGTGTGAATTCGGTATTTTTATACAAATCAATGATTTAAAGTTATCTAACCTTGATATTAACATCAGTCTACAGCAAACTTGTATTATAATTTCAGCTCCTTTCGCATAATAATAACAATAGTGAGCAAAGAGATAAGCCAAACAAATAACCATTTAACTTTTCCCATTTCTATCGCGGTATGCTCGTTATTGTGACTTTTGATCGAGTTTCGTTAGTGAAGCCTAAAGACGTTTCACTTCAAATAGGTGTACAATGTAAAAAAGCTCTGCCACGCTCACATAAGATTCAGTTAGAGCTGGGAGATACCTATAAGACCTCCGGTTGTCGTTAAGCTAAAACCCACACAATAACTTTTAATATTCATTTTGTGATGCTATTGTGCTTTTCGTTTCACGGTAGCAATTATATATATACTGTTAAAGGACTACACTCAAAAAACGTTAGGGTGATTCTCGATCAATTCGCATCAAAATTTACTTCGGAATTTCTATTTATGTCATTTTTACAACGATTTCTGAGTAAAAGTTAGTCTTAGAATTAAAATTATCGTGGTTTGGTATCATTTTAGAATATAATTAATTTGTCGTTTCAGCGTCGTCAGCAGGAGAATAGTAAAGTACGTGGTATAGTCGTAATTAAATTCTAAAAAGTTAGTCTATTTTTTAATTTCCAGTTTGTGATCTAGAGTTTCTATAAATCGATATTTCAAGAATTATAACTGGTGAAAAAGCTTTTTAATTTAAACATCCTTTGGAATAAAGCATCTTTTTTACCTAGTGTTTATGTAGGTTTGCTGGTAAAATTCCAAAATAGCAAAAGGTAAATTTTCTAAATGTAGGGGTAGCAGTTTACCTGTGTCTTTCGTTTTTTGAAGTATATAATAATATAATATAATATATAGTCATGATACCTCTCTAGAGACACCCCTTATAATATGCTCGATCATCAAATCGGTATACCAGTGGGTATGTCAGTTTCTCATAGAGTGAAACATTTAATAGTTAGTACTATTTTATGTGCCACAGCTTACAAACTATCTTTGCTCAGTCCTCGTTTGTCTCTGTCTCATCGCTATTGTGGCCCATAAAAATACTACCCAGTGAAAGTAAGTGGAAATTGTTCACTGTGTTCAGAACGGAAATATATATTTTTTGGTTGTCCTAGGTGCCATATTTTCTAACAGATTTCCTGGTTATTGTGCCGTTGACGGCGCATTTTTTCCCGTTTCCATGATATATTTCGCGTAATTTGCCTGACAAAAAGCTGCAAATGTGTGGTTATTTCAACACAGTATTTTTGTAACATAATCCTTTTTAATATAATAGTGCGATGTGAGCTTGCTAGTGGCTTGTACGGTTCATATGAATGCACATTAACTTGTTATGCGCCACAAACCACCACTATGCAAAAAACATTTTGTCTTTTAAAATGGAACTAGCAAAATTTATTCTTTATTCATTGTACACACAGTGAATATAGAAAAAAAACTTACATAAAGGAACCAAATAAATGTAGGTGAGACGATGTGGTGATCATACGATGAAGTGATATACGATTTTGGCACAATTTTTTAACTAATAATTAACTGATAATTCCTAATGAGTTTTTCTTATGGATTTTAAAATCGAGCGTTTACTGAACGTAACCATTGTAATATTTTTTTATGCTTTTATAGATAAAATAAGACAAATTACATAATTCACATAGAAATATAAAATGAAATTAAACTTATTATTATATTAATATAGGATACTAAATTCAACATAAATTTTACATAAAATTCTAGTAAAATTTGTATTCATAAACATAATGTTTGTGATCATATACCACATTACGTGGGATTGGCACAACTTGAACGGAAATACTTCGTAATCTCTACAACAATAATAATTTTGACAACCTCTGTGGAGCAGTGGGCGAAGGCCCGCCTGAGACAAAGAAGGTTGCAGGTTCGAACAAATGTTCGTTTGAACTGTAAATATTTGTTTCGGGTCTGGGTGGTTTCGATGTATAATATGTATGTATTTACAAATAAAAAATATATAAGTAGTATATCAGTCATGTAGTGCCCATAAAACAAGCTCTGCTTACATTGGGGCTAGATGGTGCTGTGTAAAATTTTTCCATATTATTTATTTACTTTTTATTGATATTAATTTTCGAGGAAAACAGAGAAATAAATATTGCACAGTGATATGAAAAATTAAATTAGTATAGTACTTTGTTTTGCACTTTATTTGAACGAGTTTAGCTTTCACTGAATCAAATCAAATTTTAATTTGTGCGGTGCACCGCAGTGGGAAACTCGCTGGTATGTAAATTCCTAACAAATACACGCGATAGAACAGCTCTGAGCTCTTTGTGCTCAATTGTACGCCTGTTTAGGCCATTCATGTATGAAATATTACATTCAGAACGGTACTGTCGTGTGGAAAGCGCTTTGTTGGAAAATTGGTAGTGTGAAGTGATTTGACAAATTGAAATGCGATTTATTGGTAGCTGGCTACGTCTATATTTCTAAAATAAAACATGTCTGCCGTTATTGATGGCGTGTTACTAGCAAAAGACAGGCCAATTTTCACAAAGCATTGTCCTTTTGATCATGATAAAGTGAGTGTTTGATACTCTTGATGAAGATCAAAGGGCACATATCCAATACATGAATTCAGATTTTAAGAAGACTTTTAAAGATTTTCTGTGATATCTCCTTACACCGAGATAATAATAATAATAATTAGTGTGGAGTCCGGACTATGTATGTAGTGTTTATATTTAATAGACCACTGAGCACATGATCACGGAAAATAACAAGAACAAAGGCAGGCCAAAAACCAGGGTACGATGTGCTATGATTGTAGAGTTCCCTCGATCGTGAAAAGAAACTCCAGGCTCATCCTTAATGTTGCTGATTATCTGATGCTTGCAATATTATTAAATACTTTGATTTTGAATCGACACATTTTCAAAAAAAATGGCTTTATTGATATTGACAAAAAATGTGTTCCCCAAGACGCTAAGGCGACAAGCGCGATTTTAATGACTGACAAATTATACAAAATTATGTTTTGCTACGATAAATGATAATCATATTTCTTAGCGGGAAACCCGATTCTGTATATCCGCGTTAAGAGCGATTAATTGTCGCGCGACACGCTGACGCGACGTCACCACTGAGTGATCTATGTCTTGGTTTTGATGTTAACAACGAGTTTCAGAATACATAATACTGCAATTTAGACAAGTAAATTTTGAAAATTTTACTTTTCCCAAATGATGTGTATATTGCCATTGCAGTGCTGCCTAGTGACTAATGGTGAACCAACCATAAAAATTGAATGTAATGTATTTATTATAAGTTTACTGACTACCTATGAGATTATGATATTTATGACACTGCGCTGGAAGTATACAAAAATCAAATAAGATGCAAACAGTATTTTTTAATCTAATTTGAGTTTATTGGTTAGATCAAAATACATATTTACATTGTTTTGACAAGGTATCTTTACAGCCGCTTAGGTTTTTATACCTATGAGATTATGATATTTGGACTATTTATGACACTGCGCTGGAAGTATACAAAAATCAAATAAGATGCAAACAGTATTTTTTAATCTAATTTGAGTTTATTGGTTAGATCAAAATATTTGTTTACATTGTTTGACAATCTTTACAGCCGCTTAGGTTTTTAGTAGAATTTCAATAAATGACATTGTAACACTTTCAAATTGACTGATTTATAGTGATTTATTACAATAGCCGCTACATAATATTATGTGCCAAGCAACAAAACCAAGCCCTGTGTTTCGAAGGTGAATAAATAATATGACTATGACTAAGGAAAAAGTTCGTACTTTAGGGTGAGTATACACGCCTTTAAAACTTTTTTATACACGATATAGCAACTTCTGCCAGTTCAGTTCAGAATGAACACACAGAGTAGTATTGATTGCTATTAGATGGATAAATTGAGTATACGTGCTTCTTTTCCAAAAGATCAAGTCGAAAGAACAAGTTGTGACTTCCAGATTTAAATCCTTTTAGGGCTAGTTTACAACGCAGTTGTATAAAAAAAAACAGCTAACAGACACGTACATAGTCCTGACCTCTTACTAGTATTTCATATGCCGTGGGTGTCAGGAACTATGAGTATCTTAGTACCACAACTAACACTACTCTAAATAAATATCTGCAGAACATGCAAACATACGTCCTGCAGCGGAAATCGTGAAAATTACATATTTTGTTCTATAAACTCTATACGGGGAGATGGGCCTACTCGTAATTAGCATTGATCTGCAACCCATCTAGGAGGAGGAACACTCCTAAATCAAACCCGAGGAGTTAGCATTGGGCTGCCACCCGTCTAGAAGAAGGAAAACTCCGAATTCAATCCAACCCCTGAATGGGAGAAACCCGGAAAAAAACCCCAATCTAAGGTCAACTGACCTGTGCTGAGGGATTCGTAATTACGTAGGATTTCAAGGAAGTCTGGTTGTAAACGGAGAGTGTCTGTGTTGGTGGTCACAGAACACAGCGTTTTTCTGTCTTAACCCCGTGAATCTTGGAAACGTAATGGAAGTTTTAAGTAAATTTTAATCATCCGCATTGATGTGGTCCGCCACTCATCCCGTTTCGTTTCCCGCGGGGGGAAAAGCTGCATACGGAGAGCCGTTTTGCTACATTGATTGTTGGAGGAAGAATGGAAGGAGGAAGAATGAATGATAGATGGATTGATTGATATTCTATGTGTGAATGAAGCGGAAAGGTTGTGACACCACAAAGCTTGGACCCTACACGGCGTACTGGTCTGGGCTACCTGATAATGAGAGAACCTGCCAGGGAGTAGGTGTTAAACTTACCGTGCGAATGGTTGAGTGTGTGAACGAGTATGAATGAGTGCGCGATTGCTAGGGATTAAAATGAAAGTTGGGCGAACTCATACCTTTGTTGTAGGAGTATATGCTTCTATGACTTGGGCACGAGCACGTCAAAGACAGCGCAAGAAGAAAGGGAGGAGTTTTGGGAGGATTTGAAGAATGTTTTGACTATCTGCAAGGTTAATTAAAAGACCCAAGTGATTGCACCATTATATAAGGGGAAATGCTAGCATCATGAGTGCAAAACCTATAGAGGTATTAGCCTACTCAGCGTCGTTGGAAAACTGTATGCGAGTGTTGATTGAAAGAAACCTGACGAGAAAATATGAGATGCACAAAAAAAAAGGGGATGAAATGATGGAGGGTATTTAGAAAGTTTCCAGTACTTGCGAAGAGATACACAAGTTATACACTAAATGCTTTAACATCAAAAAGGGTGTAAAACAGGGATGTGTAGCGTTACCGTGGCTGTTTAACCTACTCATAGACAGTTGTATGGAAGAGTTGAAAAATAGTGTGTATTAAGAAAGAATGAGTTATTTATAAACGTCTCCTCTACGCTGACGATCGAGTAATACTTGCGTCGTTGGCGGATGAGTTGCAGGAGAGCAGCAGGTAGCTTAGATGGTAGGTAAAAGTTTCATGCATTATGCATAAAACTTTTGAGGTTTTGAAAAGAATTAATTTATGACCGTAATATTCTGACTGGTTGAGAAAGAGTAAAACAAATGAAAAAGAATGTGTATTTGGGGAAGATGTTTAAAAGAGATGGAATTCATGAAGATGATATTGAAATGAGAGTCAATTTGGGTAATCAAGTGAATAGGGCATTGCATTCCTTTATAAATAGCCGCAAAGAGCACTTTGCACTACCACTCCTCTATAAGAGTGATAGTGCCGACAAAAAGTATGGCAAAAGAAGTACGAAAATTAAATACAGTTGAATTGAGTGGCTTTGAGAGATAGAGTGAGGAGCAGTATCTTTCACTCACAACGGCCTCTTATCTTAGAGAGCTTTGTGGAGGAAAAGGTGATGTAGTGACAAGAATAGAGAAAGGCACGATAAGGTGGTTTTGGCTTTTCATGTAGAAAAGATGGACAAAAGGAGATAAACATGTATAAGGGTAGTGAGAATGGGATAATTGGAATATGTAGATACTGGCGAACGTACTCTGACCAAATTGGAGATGTTCTGGAGTAAGGTAGTTCGGAAAGGTCGTTGAACATTCTGGAAATATGTGTAACTCTATATGTGTGTAAACTCTATAGCTCTCTATACCATCCCGTAGCACCGTAGAGCATTCCGTAGTCGCGTAGAGCATTGTTCGTAGCACACGTACCGTCAATTTGGGTAACATTCTCTAAAAGCTAATGCCATAACATCGACGGCGAACTGCTTTTATCTAGTCGTGTACGAAAATAAAAGGCTACAACTTACGGATTGTGTAGGGTGTCCAGCTCTTGGGATTTTTAAGAAAAGTTTTATCGGGTATGATAATAGAAAAAGCTTCGATAAGGTGACCTAGGAAACAGCAAGCCATGTTTAATGGGTTTACCTCGTCCTTAATCATATTTGCTTATAAACCAAATTCGCATCAGCATTGGTAGTAGTAAAAATATTAACAAAGTATGGGTAACAATTCCTTTTTTTACTTTCAATATAAAAGTTTGTTGAAATATCTGCGAAGATGAAGCATGGTTACCCTAGTTCTATCTAACACAAACATGGACAGCGGCCGTATTCCGTACATTCAGTGTAACGATTCGCTATTCGCTCGTTCCGTAGAGCGTAAACTTTACACCGAAACACACACTAATACATTTCTTATTTTAATTTTACCGCTCGGAATACGCGTACAAAAAGAGCAATTAAAAACGGAGCATGCTTACTATAGAGTTATTTATTTTGTTGAATATAAAAGTCTTAAATTCCTTGCTTTAAAATAAAATAAATGAAACTTGTTTATTTTTAGATAATTAAAATCCTTAGAACCAAATCTATGAAACTTGTAAAAACTGATAAATACTGTCAAAAAAACATCAGTAGACAAAAAGTTACTTTCTGAAATTGAAATAAATGTTCTGCCTAATATTATAGATACAGTAGTAATTATTTCTATTCGAAATTGTCTGGAAAATGTCTTTTAAATACATTTGACATGTTATTCAGCCCATTATTTTGTATTTACTCACATTGGAAAAATGAGTTAAAACCTTCGCAAAAATTCGGATTAATATTATAATAATTTTTATATGAAAAATGTGAACTCATCAATCAGCGCCTGGAAGGCACCTGCGTCTTCATTCATAATTATTTTGCTCGTTTTAATTTAATTTCCGACAACCGCTGTGTAAAAATGTTATTTGGACGGCAACCACGATCGAGTGTAAGGAATCCCCGTATTTTGAAAAATGCGGAAAATTTTAAGAACACTTGTCGTGGTACTATTTGGGAGCGCCCAGCTGTTAAAGCAGACTGATGCTGATAATAACATTAACAAACATCAAGAAAACAACATGGAATATTTTGTTTTCGAAAAAATACTGGCCTACGGGAAGTTGATAAGAAGTATAACATATAATTATTATATTTTCACTTTTAGGGATCGTATTTTTTCATAAAATATAGGAGAAACTAACATTACTCAATAAAATAATAATAGTTAAAACCGGTTTACAATTAGTGAATATGTCGCGTAACATACACACATAAACCTCCTCCTTTATTGAAGTCGGTTGCAAATGTTTTTTTTTAATACTGATCTATCGAAAGTATTAGAATTTATCATCAGACTTAACTAATACAGATTACTGTTTTCGTAGTTAAAATTATATAAACTTATCACCATATAAACGCAAAGAAAAGGAACATCCCATTTAACATATTTATCCGTACAATATTCAGACAGAATAGGGTTGTATTGTCGCAGTGCCTCGTTTCTACAAATTATTGTCGGAACGGACTGCGGGTTGCATTGTTTGTGGGATTCCCCTATTTTTCCCGCTTCCTAAATGCACGTTACCAAAAAAGTTCAAATCCCTTACTTAATTTAGTGCTCGACATTTTACTGCTGTATAAGCCATTTCGCTAAATGGATGCAATTAGTTGTTTTGGTTGATGCTTGTGTTCGTTGAATACAGAGATAAGGTAAGCTCTGTCATGTCTCTTAGAGCGGAGGGATATTACGGGAATCGTTTCAAAACAACCAATTTTATTGTTTAAATTTAATCACGCCACTAAACTTGGCTTCACTTGAGTTGATACGATTAATATTGGATTTTGTGTCATAAATATAATAAAAAAATGTTAAAGCTTAAACGGTGAAGGAAAACATTGTGAGAAAACCGATATGCTCCAGAATAAAAAAAAGACGTGCGTTTTCGAGAAGCGGTGATGAGTTTGCAATATGTCACATTGAATGCTAACTGCTACGCAAAACGTGAGCTATGTACCAAATCGAAAAATAATGTTTGGACTTGCCTCTGGCTACTCATTACTTGGATATTGCAGTCGTGAGCGTATTGTTTTATTATTAATTACTTAGATTATAAAAATAGGTAATTCCGGCTAAAAATGCGCTAAAAATGTTTCAAACGAAATCTAATAGATGGAATAATGCTCTAATAGAGAAACGAAATTATTATTTCATTATAATTTAAATAGTGTATATACCTCTACAATTATAATTTTGGAGATAATACATAAAAAAATTATTTTTCTTTAAAGTTTATAAAAAACTTGGTCTTGATCAATAAAATCATCAGGCGCTCGATCATTTTGCTTCGTACATTTTAACTCCATCCTCAGTTAGTGGTTTAATAATGAGAAAATTATAAAACCCATTTACGAAATGGACGCAAGAGTTGTTTACTCCATGTTGGATGATAAGTTCGTATTATGACAGTTAGTAAACTTTCCAGCTAAGTGAAAAGTTTTAATTCTGTGATAAGTTTTGAGATCATCATTTTGGTTAATTTATCTGAAAACTTGACGTTGAAAATGTAACGAACTCTAAAAGTGCCAAATTCATACATTTTTGGATTAAAAAAATTGCTATATTTAAATAAGAGATCATTTCAAGATTGTGAGGATGGATGCTTGTTACTCTTTCGCGCAAAAACTACTAAACGGATTTTGATGAAACTTTACATTAATATAGCTTATACAACAGAATAACACATAGGCTACTTTTTATCCGGGTACAACGCGGGCGAGGCCGTGGGCAGAGGCTAGTAATAAATAAATAAAAAAATAATGTTGGACATTATCACACAACTTCGTCTAGCCCCAAAGCAAGCAGAGCTAGTGTTATGGGAACTACATGACTGATATAATACTACATGTACGAGTATATATACTTTGTTAATACATTTTATACATAAAAACCAGACCAGACCAGTTAACCAGAAACTATACAAATATTTGGAGATCATACAAACATTTGCTCCGCGGTGCGAATCGAACCCGCATCCTTATGTGTCTCAGAGGGGTCTTCGCCCACTTCGCCTAACTTGCACTGCAATATAATATTACATACTTTTACTTTTTAATAATATTATGATGATTCATGTGTATAATAATGTAGTGTCATATGAAATAAATTGTTTTAATATCTTAGAATATCTTTGTATCTTTGAGATTGGCAGGTAAAAAATGCTTTTTGTACGCTTTTTTTTTTGTGAAAATAACTAAATAGGAGATTAAGTAAACTATCTACATGATAATTATATCCATAATGTAAAATGTAAACTCCATAAAAATTAGGAGCGGACCAGCCCAAGACAATTTGCATTGAATAGAGTTGATTTTTGTGTGAAAACACTAGTTCTATCTATCTAATCAGCCCACATTCATCCAGTGATGGTTATACCCAGCAAGTCTTCATACTAGGAACGAGTACAACTTAATAGTACGTTCTAGTTCATTTCAGGGAATTCATTCCTATAAGTTCATCGTCCCTGTACTACACAAGCCTATTTTAGTCTAACAAAGTGAATATTAAAAAAAAAATCAATTTGAGATGCTAGTACGATACCTGTTTTTCTCATTAGTCGTAAGTGATAACGGCAAAAGCTTATTTTTTGGACAAAGCGTGAATCTTATAACAGAGAAAGTAAACTCATCATCGCGTGAGAGAATTCGATATCATTCGAGGCTTTATTACAAAACTTTCAGACTCAAACTCTTCGTTGAAAGAAACTACTGGCTTTGTTTCGTGAGAAAATATCGAAACTTTCACTATTATTTTCTTGTAATACAACAAACTTAATTTTGTTCTACGTTTGAAAGTCTGGAGTTATTAGAAAATTATTTTCTTAATCAGATATTGACTTTGGCCATTATTTAACTTCGCCAACTATGTATTCACTTTGTATATTTCTTCAAGCTAGCAAATTAAAACAGAGAAGACATTCCAGTACTTTGGACCTGCACAACTAGTCAAAAGCTCATTAGATGAGTCTTGGCAACATAGGTACATTGTGTGTCTATACACAAGGAAGTGCTTTACCTTTAAAGCAAACAGCTATGGAATGTTTAAACCTGTATGTAACTTTTAAAAATGTTTCATTTTTTTGTGGCAATATTTTAGTTACTGACAAATAATACTTTTAAATCAAACTGAATATATTCTGTTTACCTGTGACACCTACTGTAGCAAGTAATTTTTCTAGTAAATCCAATTAGCCTTGCATGATTTTTCGCACACTTTTGCGTAAACTTTTGATAGAGCATTTAGTAATTCCTCGCTCGGCCCTTCGTAAAAGTAGCTATTTATCTATCATGTGTAATTTCGACCTTAGCACCCCATAATAAGATCCAATTTCGTATAAACAAAATTAAAGAATATCTCTCAGGAATGGAGGATTCATTAATTAAAGCGACATTGCTACGGTATAGTGACTTGGCGGCGCATCTACGCAACTCGTTAATTTAGGATACACACAGATTTATATTTTGTCCAGTTTTCGGTATATCGATATTTTCTGAAATATTTCCCATTTGATTAGCTGACTTGAAATTTGTTGTAGTATCGCTAATGTAGCTAGTGTGAGAATCATTTTCTGATTTGTGTAAAAACCCGTCACGTTACCTCAAGAATCGAACCCATAATTTCGTCTCGAATCGGCAATATTTATATCACTTTTGCCATTGATTAAGCTGAAGCTGGGGTCGAATTTATTATACCAAAATTTTTACTACGAATGGGGTATTTACCAAAGTTTGTGCATTAATTCAAAGTAAATATCCAAAACCATGATAGTATTAAATGCTTTAATTTCTTCATAACAAGCGTAGTTTTCACTGTAAAAATTACATACTCACATGACACAAACCTGTTACCTTATTTTGACATGTTCAAAATGCGCTCGTACGTTCTGTAACAAAATTAAGTAAGTATGTAGAGCGCATCGAAGATTAGGTCATCCCCATTTTAGTTTCTTCCTATCCGACAGCGCAAAGCAAAAAGTTATATAATCGATTTTGTTTAAGTTTAGTAAGCGTGTCCATTTCACATAGTCGCTGCAGCCAAAGTCGGGTAGGATGCATCAATCAATCAAACCAAAAGCTGGATTTAAATTGATGACCATTGAATGATAACTCTCCTACTAAGCTACCACACCTTACAAATCGTGTTAGCCAGCCTTCATAGCAGTTAATAAATTCGATTACTTAGTTCTCCGTAGGTCACGTGAACTCGAAAATCACCATCCGTAGGGATTGAGTCACACTTCACCCAAGGGTGTGTTCAACGGAAATTCGGCCATAAAGTATAATGATTTGTTTAAAGTACTCGTATCTTGGCTCTCTGTATCCAGGTGACAAGGTGAACCGGTAATTGTTGTTATCCAATTAATATTTACGCAAGAATTATAAAATTCACTTCAGTAAAATGAATTCAATAACTTCTCGCTCCGAGTTTGTGAGCAGTGACGATATTTTATTTTACAGTTTGGAGAATATTAATTTATTATTATTTATTTTTTAACAATAATATACATTCATTTACCCATAATCTCACCTGATGGTAAGTGATGATATGTCCGTCTATCGACGTCCTCCATCGATGGAGCATGAAGGTCTAGAAGATGCCTATTTACTCTGACTTAGAAGAGACCCAGGTTATATTTTTTAGGAAAGACATGATAGCATTGTGTTCCATTCCTTCACGGCTCTTACTATAAAGGTTGGACCGAAATGTTTAGTGCGAATGTGAGGTATACTCACAAGACACGGATGGTACTGAGCTTGTTCTAGCGTGAAATAGAGATGGTGGGATCAGATAATTTTCGGGCACATTCCCTGTAGAATATCGATAGGCATGCAACTTTACGACGGTGCTTCAGACTCTGGAGCTTGGTCTCCGCCATGTGTTAATCACCTACTAGTCCGAAAGTTCTACGTTCGATTGAGTCCAAGGCAGCGAGCTGGTGTTTGGCCAAATCATCCCAAAGGTGGCTTTGCTGATGGGACTTATGCTTGATAAAGATTGAGAAGCTGCCCAGGTGTGAAATAGCGATGTACCTTGTTGTGGAGGCCTAGCTTCATAGCACCCTACATATAGCCTATATATTTATATAAAGAAAACAAGAGATTGCTTTTGCTTATAATCCACCCACTATTGGTAAGAGACCTTCTCTTTATAATTCCATTGTTTCCCGTACCTTGCGATTCTCATCATCTAATTATCTTTGCTTATACCACAAGTTTACAAAATTATAAAACTCCAGTGACTTCAAAATCGATTGCGAAAAACCGCATTAAAAACGATACGCAGTTTCGGAGTTAAATGGTAACAAACAAACGTACAAACAAACAAACTCTTACTGCAAACGGATACACGACCTACTTACGTTACGGATAAAAATATAAACTATAGCGTGTGCTATGCCTTTGCTGGCCGTCGTAAAAAAATACTTTAAAATGTAACTCAAGTGATATTTCAGATGAACTATGACGGTTCCGAGTTTATAAAACTCGGTTCAGTTTTTACAAAGTTTATTGTTAGTAAAAATTTTAATGTTTGCTAACAATAAACTTTGTTAGCAAATATTAAAATGTTATGGTTATGGTTTACCATACCTTTAATTAGAAAATTTAGCATGGTCGCAAGCTTATCTACATATTTCAACGACTGGCAATCCATTTAAAAAAAATGTCGTCAGGATTTCATTCATAGGATAGTTTATTCACTGCACGGCATAGATAACGTCAATCACTGCCCATGGTTTGTGACCCGAAAAATATTGTAGGTATCGGCGAAGCATTTGAAATAAATAACCTACTGGCGTATAGAAACGTATCTCCATAGTATTTTGTACGTTCATTAGTTCATTTCAAAGAACTTCAATTGACTAAAGCTTAGCTACAAGCACATTGAATAAAATATGATGTATTCTCTTTCAATAGCTTATCCCAATAAAAGTTTATATAGGTGGCGGCAGTGATAGACTGCAATCGCAAACAATTGAAGTAACTCTTAATTTAATCAGTGACTAAGCAACGGTAATTTTCAATGGAATTGAAAGTTTGTAGCTGTATTGTCACTGCCGTTTGCTGTCTGTGATCGTTTTCCCATCGCAGATAACTTAAAATTTACTAACTAATATCGCTTTCAATAATAAAAAAAAAATTTGCTTATTTAGTTCCACATCTACATAATCATGCTATAAAGTAGAGCCATTTCCCCACACGGATGTTAGAGAAAAATCAAAATAAATAAGCTTGCTCTATGTAATAGTCAGGTTTTCTAATCTAAAAGGCTGGGAAGGTCATAAAGTCTCTAGTATCAACCTATGTTGGAGATACGTTTCTTCGTAATCTGACAGGATTTCACAAATCCCCTGAAAATATGAAACATTCGCAACAAGCGTTCTAATTGAATGCCAAATTGGTGATGTCAGAAAAAAAACTCATTTGCACTGGACAGTGAGATTAAACTTTGCACGTATAAGCGCATTTATATGTAACGCAGATAGCCAGCAACTGTTTACCGGCGCCTATCAGTTCAAATTTAACTAGTCTCATTACGTGAGTCTCGAAAAGCCTCAGATTGATCACATCATCGCCATTATAAGGTAATAGTGTGTTTTATTTTTACATAATACTTAATATAAATCATCAATTCGTTTTAACAGTTCTTTACCTTTACTTACATCGACTAAGGTTTATATCTATAATGAGATTGTACTAGTTCATACGAAGAAATTTGATAATCGTTTTTAGGGTTCCGGAGTCAAAATGGAAACCGTATAGTTTCGCTTTGTCTGTCCGCAGCATAACTCTTAGTACTAGAAAGCTGTAATTTGGCATGGTTATACATATTAATTACGCCGACAAAGTGGTAACACAAAAATCTTGAAAAACATTTTTTTTTACCTTCTATACACCTAAAGTGGAGATGTTTTTTTTATCTTCTATCCCGTGACGTAGAGTGTCGTTGTATAGGTCGTTCAAAAATATTGTAGGTATGTGAAAACTATTTTTCGATTCAGGGATCCGTTTGCAAATATGTGCCTGGTTTTTGTGTAAATGTTCCCGTTGTCTGACATGAAATTTCTCGTTACACTGTCACGTATGTTTTGTATGTTTGTTGTTTACTAATTAACTTGAGCTCAGAGCTTGGTCTTCTCAATTTGAGAGTGGGCACGTTTTCCACTAAAGCACACTTTTGTAAGCTCAATTATTGTTTGTTTTTAGACATCAGAGACTTTCATTATACTGACCCCACACTCTTCTATGTCGTCGCTATCAGGAATTAAATAAAATAAAATAATAAATAAATAAGCGCCTATCTTAAAACCATACTTGAAGTCTTTCATATCGATTGCATAAAACCGGGCCTGTTATCAAAATGTCTATTACCATTTAAGATGAATAGAGGTAGTATGATACAACATCTTACATCATACGCATCTACAGGCTTCTGAGGTCGCGTGTGAAAATGACACTACGGATGTGCTTTAGATGATAGTGGGCTTTATCGTTACTTTTTGTATGAGTTCGTTAGAGATTGATTTCGCTACCCGTCTTCCCTGATTCAAACTTTTTGTAAATATTTTGTGAAGGCTAAATTGAAACTCAACTGGAAGGTCCAAAGTTAAATAGATTTAAATGGAACCGCTTCTTTTTTGTCGTCGTTCAGTTAAATTTGAACTCCTAAAGGCCTGGTCAAACTGTAGCGGTGGCGGTGGCGGTGGCGAGGGAAAAGGTTGTCAAGTGGTAGTCAAAGTTTGCGTCACCAGTTTGACACCTTCTATTGACCAGTGTCGAAAATCAAGCCAGATCTTGACTTGACTTCTTAATGATGGGTTGTATGGGCCATGCTATTATTTATCAGACAAACAAATTTTTATCACTATTCTGCCAAAATTCCATCTATGTCATTGAGCAATAAGACATTAGCGACGATTCGATAATATCAAAACTCGATGCCCTACAAAAAACGTGGTACTAAATAATCAGCTCCCATTCGTATTTGTGTTGACACAACTTATCGTAGCAAAGTTTATACTTTGTATTAAAAACAGATCGGGCGTATTTCCAACAATTACACTTTCCAAAGTTACACTTTCAGGAATTCGTTAAAATTGTTAAATTTGTTGCTAGTTTGTTTTTTGATTAAAGCAACCGGATGATATAATAATATGATACGAATTAAGTATAATCCTTGAACATATATCTTAAAACTATGGTTTCTTCTTCGTTACCATCGGTTAGGTCGGAGATCTGATCAGTATCAGATATTGTAGCCATAAAAGGGGCCTAGTGATTGATGAAAAAATAGAGAATCTTTCATGCACGTGTGACATGTCTAGATCATGATAAAAACCAATAAACAAACATGCTTACGACTGTGTTCTTCACGATAGACATCCACAGATACATACTCAGTCATACCCACTATAAAGTAAGTAAATATAACTTTGAAAAAGTCGAGGGTACTGAGAGTTAAATCCAAACGTTACAATTGGTACGGTTTTTACATTTATTTTGAAGGCTTATTAAACCGTGTATACATCATTCGAAACACAAAGGTTGTGCACAAATTACTAAATACTTGTGTTTCCGTTCCTCGTTCCCTGGTCGTGGCCCATAGAATTCTGCTAAATGTATATCATTTATCTAGTAGTTTTCCACTCAGCCGAAGGCACTGCTTTCGGCTTTTAATTAATTTCGTCCACTTATCATGGCCGAGTATGACCTCTACCCTTATAATTTCCTCGTTAACCTTCGTTTGTGCTATAAATTGTATGAAACTGGTAATGTTCATACAATTTATAGCACAAACGATGTGTACCTTGCTGATGTGAACATCAGCAAGATGTGGTGTAATTGAAAACCCTTTTTACGTATGGTCGTATTCGTAGGCATAACGTATGGACGTATGGTTTTATAGGTTTTTTTAGCCAACAAACATATGACCCACCAGTTGGCAAGTGGTTACCGGAGCCTATGGACGTTTGCAACACTGGATGTATTGGTATCTATAGGCCGCCTCTAAAGAGTGGCACAACGAACGCTCTCAGGCCACCTCCATCCACTAACTTCGTTCAACTTTTAAGATGTCATCTATTCATCGGGTGAGGGCCTTCATACAATTCATCGTCCGGTTCGTGGTCGCTGTTTGTAAACCCGTCTTCCAAACAGTTATCAGTTCTGGGGCCTAACCATTAAAACTTATTGCGATTCAATTCAGGCAATGTTGTAAAATCCTGTTTTATAATTGGGGACCATATGACAACGCCATAGGGCCCTCAACTGCAGAACAGGTTTTGACAACTTTTCCTGTTTAAACTACAATACTTGACTACAGACTTGATGGTTAGGCCCCTGGTAGTGCGATGGGCAGATAAGAATATTCTTCAGTATAACAGTAATTCCCCCGCAGCTGCGCAAGAGGTGACTTCCTGAAGGTCTACTCCGAAGGCGGTACCCACGGCCCAGGCCCGCCCGGCGTCAACGAGTACTCGGCCTCGTCTAGGGTCCTCTGCGGCAGCCGAGCTGATGCCCCACCAGCTCTTTACTCCCACGGACCACTCCTGGTGCTAGAGTTCCATACTTCTGAGAAGGGTAGCAACGCTACTGGGTTCGTTGGGACTTACAGATTCATTGACAGACGTGAGTTTTTATTTTTAGGATTTTTAGAGGTAGACCCGGCATTCACGCGCGCTTTGAATCTAACTCAAATTCATTCAGAATGAGTAATAATTAATAATAATTAATAATTAATAATTCGTTCTTGAGGTTTTTATGGTTCCTATTTTTTACTAGAGATAACAAGATATCGGTCGTCCGCTTACGATTGTAGGCAATTGGAACCTGTGGAGAAGGATGTTAAGATATGTGTTTGGGGTAAGAGACGTTTTGTTACTGTGAACAAGTAAATCAACGAACCTTTTAATGAAAACAAGGATGACGAATAATGGAGTTATTAATATTATATACAATGAACGGCCTTATTCATACTCATTTATTAAAACAAAAAGTAACTAAAAGTAACGGTTACATAATAATTGCACCCGTTTGATATCTCCTACCCAACGTGTGTTTGTTGTTACAATTCTTCTACAAAATTACTAGGAAGGTTTTCCTGTATTTATGAGATTTAGTTCTCTAAAGAGTAAATTATGAGTTGTCAAAGCTAAATTATCATTCCGAACTAAGTACGTGCTAGGATCAACAATGAATTTAAACAAACAATTTCTTACATATAAATATTCTAGCAATACTTTCAGCATTGAGAAATAATGAAAACCAAACAATGAAGAAACAAACTGTAATTTCGCGTACAATCTTCCTTCAATCCAGCTCTGTGGTACAGTTTTGAAACAAAGTGGTGGAAAATAAATTTTCCAACTCTGCCAATCGCAATCCGTTTTAAAGGATTAAAAGACAAGCATTATCCTAGATCAGTGGAGCGGGATCTAAAGCTGTGACCACACTGACCTGGCATAAGATAAGAATCCCGAGTAACTAACCAGCTTACCAGATTTATCTATAGCTGGTTCCTTCGTAATTAAATAAAATACGGGAACATACTTCTGTAGATCTAGTAAAAGTGATGGGTACTATTTAATTGGTGATTATATTTTAATTGAAATTGATAGAGCAGATTAAAATAACAGAACATTCAGACCTTTAAGAATAAATTGTACTAAAAAAATATTTTCATTCCCAAAAGTATTTTTCTAAGCAGACATTATAATTTATTCGTAGACTGTGCCGTTACTTTTGAGAAGTCTCGCTCGAATTTCAGGTTATCTGTCAAAGTCTGCTCAAATCAGTGTCCAATTATCTTATTAGATTCATCTATCATTATGTCTCGCAAATAGAAAATTAGTTCAGAGTTACATTTTACGACTTGAGGTTCAAAATCAATAACCATAGTTTTACTACGTCTAAAACTAAAGAGGTTATCATCACCAGGCCGTACCATACTCTTATTTCAATCCCAAAATTGCTAAGGGAAAGAGACAATAGTACTTATTTTGCTAATGATATGTCCAAAACTTTTTAACCGAATGGTAATGTTTCAGTCGAAAAGTGTTTGTGTACGATTTTGAGAATTCTTAATCCACTACCTTAGTACAACATTATCCAAAATTTAAGTACTTATCTAAGCCGAAATATTATTTAGTGTGCAAATATTTTCCATCTTACGAGTATATCTATCATTACAAAACTTAAGAAGCATATTTGTAAGCTCCTGTCTATTTCGAAATAGCGCCTACTATTGTCCTTCAATCCAACAGGAAACTTTGAAACGGACGGCGTGCTAGTGGAAGAATCGTGTGACTACGTATTCAATTCGCAGCCGAGTCGGCCAGCGCACGGTCGATTATACAGTCCACGTTACCCATCTAGCTACCCTAGCAATGTACGGTGCACTTACCTGTTCAACGGGAGGTGAGTGATATTCATAACTAAGCTCTTCCATACTTTCGTTCCAGCTATTTTTTTTTAAATAATTCGGCGGCTAAATTCCTATTGCTCATGCTACGAACGGAATCATGAAACATTTTATATTTACAGACAGCACGAGAAGATCAAACTGGTTTTCGAAGAGTCGCTTCTGCAGAAAGGCGATGAGAGGTAACTTAAAATGCCATCATCATCATCATCAGCTCATATAAGTCCACCGCTGGACATAGGCCTCTCCTATTACGCACCACTGAGCCCGGTGTTCGGCTCCTCTGATCAACGTTCTGTCCACCGCAGTTCTCTACCTAGCCAGGGGGCACCTTAAACTGTGATTGCCGAGACGCGGTCTCCACCCAAGAACTCGTTTACCCCAACGGTTCATCGGCATATATGACTAGCCCACTGCTACTTAAAATGTTTTAAGGGTAATGTTTCACGTTTTGTGAAACGTGCGAAATGTTTCGGCACATTTTGTTGTCACTTGATATTAATAGTTTTGTGAATTGGTTGAAAAGCAACGTCTGAACGTCGCGTTTTGCATTTATTTTGCGTTATAGTATTGAAGACTTTATATTTACAGTATTTACTGTGGTAAAAGTTATGCGCTTCGGAAATCTTCGTCTCTGAAATGGGAAACTGTGGGCATTTAAAATTCAGTTTGAGTAAAATGTGGAAATGCATCGAGATTTAAACGCAACCAGTTTCCCATTTCCGATGGTAGACGAAGGTTTCCGAAGCTCATAACTTTTATCGTATCACCTTTGATTGCAGTTGCCTTAACCGAGCTGACATCATCAAAGTGTTTGATGGCCGGACGTCCAGTGCGCCAGTGCTAGCAATGCTGTGTAACGAGGTCATTGGTAAGTACTTTCTATACATATACATACATTAAACCTATAATTAGTTTACCGTAATTCTTCCTCCTCTGGCAGTGAACATAGTTTATTGTTTATCGTGGATTGTTGAGTGCATTTCTATACACTCAACGATCACGATGTTGTTATGCACGTATAATACAAATAAAGGCCCTAATCGCTCTTTTTGAAACGCTATATTAACGGAACGCTTCATCCGCTTTTGATGATTCTTACCAAAATATTGTTTTCTACTTTTGATTTCTTCCAGAGTAATATGTTTCTGTCACTTTTGACATTTAGATCCTGATCTGACATTCACATTAAGTTTTGGACTAATGCAAATATCAATAAGTGTATCGTTTCACTCAAAATCGTAATTGACGTAAAAACCAAAATTACAACAGTGTAAACTAGACTATTTGTAGCACACTAAAGCTGAACGAAGGATTATCAAACAAAAATCAAGCTGAGTTTAGTTAGTCTTGGCCGCGTATGAGGAAACGGTCTAAATTCTATTCAACGTTTTAAATTCACGTTTAATAAAGTTGAATAATCTATGAGCCTTATGATTTTATTGTAGAATTTTCTAATAACTTGGACTTTGAAATAAACTCAAATTAAACAATATGTTTTGAATAAATGAACATTGAATGAATATAATATTTGAAACTGCTGTGAATTATCGTCCATTACAAACTTACAAAACTAAGTCAACAGCAATCTCTATGTAACAGGTAATATGGTAAATAATAGTTATTCCCCGGCTCACGGTTTTCGACTCACGAAGAATATAATATTTTACTATTATGCTCCATCTTTTACCTTTCTTATTGGTTATTTCATTATGGAAATACTTACTTATTTTGTACTCATTTCGCTAGCAATGCACGATAGTAAAAAGCATTCGTATTGCTTTTCCGGGTAAACGGAAATGAGAGGGGAAGCAATAAATACTGGGAATCAGTTATAATTGTTCATGTTCCTTTTAATATTTTATAAGGTTTATGCACTAGGGTAATATAAGTAACAATACTTTTTTTAACATATTTTTTTTTCAATACATTTAATATCCTATGATATTTTTTCTCGAATTTTACGATTTGGGTAAAATTTGAGTGAGACTTTGCCGTTTGCACTAGTCTTTGCCCAAGGACATTTTTTCATAGAAATCATCTCTAAGAATTGCTTGATATTTGTTCAGGCTGTAGACTTAGCCATTAGAGTCTTGTTTATCTAATGAATATTTTCTCGAACGACGTACACACAAACAAAATAATAATTTTAGACTTGTCCCCAATTTATCAATTTATTAGCTATTGAGATTGCTTAAATCTACGAAACTCCGTGTATGCGTTTGGGGTTTCGTAGATTGACCGGCCTCATGCGTTGCGGTTAAAAAACATGTTATTTCCAGGGTACGAAGTACTATCAACGGGTCCAGATCTTCTCGTGCAGTTCACTGCTAACTCAAACATCCCAGGACAGGGATTTAAAGCCAGCTACCAGTTCCAACTTGATGACACAAATCCAGGTTTAGTAAGCATTACTATGGAAGTATTTTAGACAGATCCTAGCAGAAAACGCTACAAAAACTTATCAAAAAAATTATAGTAGAGCTAGTAAAGTTACTAACAAGTTGAATTCAGATTTCCTTTCTGTTGCTGGTCTATTATTTGTGTATAAGGCTCATGAAATTATATTTATGCTGATTTAAAATATCAATTTAACAATAATGGTGGCCTTGTGGCGAGGCGGGTGAGTAGCTGAAGACACAGAGCGAGAGAGGTGCGGGAACGATTCCCGCTGCGATTCAAATATTTGTATGTTCTATAGGTATTTGTTCCGGGTCTATGTACCACGGTACTCGTAGTTCCTGATACCTACGATACAGGAAATCCTAGTGTCGGGACTATGCATGTGACTGTCGGGTGTTTATTTTTTATTTATTAATATGGACCAGAATTGATGTGAACTATAAAGGACGGTAATATATAAACAATGAAAGTACTTGCATGGATTTCTTATTGTGACTCGTTTATGATCTACCAAAATTGTTTCAAACACAGTGCACAAAAATACTCTGTAAGAACTCCAATAACATGTGTTTACAAATAAAGAATATGAATTTGAAAAATTTTAATTTTAATTTCACAGCTACAAATCCATTAAACGTTATCATTCCCAACAGATGCGGATGCGAATAAAAAATCAAGTACCACAGAGGCAATATCCGGCTTAGGACCCGCAGTGAGTGCTGCCAGTAAGTATCCTCCTTTAAACTGTTCAAGTGGCTGACTTGAACACTGGCTCACTTGAAATAGAACAGCGAATTGCGGATTATTAACCAACCATTGTGTTATTATTACTTGATATAAAATAAAGATATGAAATATGTCCAGCAAAATAAAGGTTTGAAATATGTCCAGGAAAGGAAATTCATATGGATGAATTCATATTTTACTTTACAAAATTAATTCATGCTCAAATGTACTTTAGGTTAGATCTTCACGAATATTATAAAGGGGTAAAGTTTGTAAGATCGGATGTAGGAAGTAAGGAGTTTTTAGATTTCAAAAATTCGTTCAAAAGTATTTAGACTTGACTTTCAGGGTAAACAGTCTGTATATTACCCCGTTAAAATAAAAAGACTTTTAGAGCAAATGCGTTTTAAAGAACGCTACCTTAACGGTTATAGCTACTTTTCATCGGCTAAATTTTATCCGAGTAGCACGCGGGCGAAGCCGTGGGCAGTAGCTAGTCTTCAATAAAGTAGTTGTTGGAAAGTTCATAAACCGTCTATAGGAGTTGCAAGCGTAAAAGTTAGACATGGGCGTTTTAGTTTTTTACCGCAAACGGTTATGTAACCGATATACAGTTTGCATATCGATATAGAAAACGGTTTTCAGATATCGATATCAGTCGCAGAGGTTTTAAGATAGGCAAACTAACAACGAAACGACGAACGCAAACTTGTTCGGTTATTAATCAGTTTAACTTCTTGTAACTACGCCGGCGTGAAAACATGGACCAAAAAGAGTTACAATAGAAAGTAAACCATATTGCCAGCTATCTATAATATATTTTTACGCACGCCATTATCATGCAATTATGGCTAATGTTACGTCATATTCGCTCCATATGTCGTTTCGTTTGGTTTTTGGTTTGTGAAGTTTTCGTTTTGTTCGTGTCTGTAACAGTTGAGGTTTTGATAAGTTTGCGTGATATCGGTTATGTGGATTTAAATATCGATATGGTATCGATATCTAACCCATATCCGATATCAGTTACGTTTCAATATTATATTGAACTCATGCCTAGTAAAACAACCAACAACCTATTTGTTATTTCAGAAGATATTATTTTTCATATTAGATAAAAAATAAAACTACAACGATACTAATAATCAAAAGTCAAGATTTTTATGGTATCCCAAAAATTCACTCTCGGCGAGATGCGTTTCCATTACCTTCTGTTTGGTACGCCGAGGCTATATCAATCAATTCAGATACGAGATCGTTACTAGGCTAGTTGAAATATTTGGGATGTTTTGGCTCGAAGGACCGACGCTTCACCTACAGACTTTATACGATACGGCAGTATACGGCAGTTATAATAGTCAATTCAAGAAAAGCTGTACTACTGAATTTAGTTTTTGCTGAAACAAGATAATACGGCCGATTTTGAACGATTGGCAATCAAAGGGAAATGGTTGTCTAGTGGTTGAGTGTCCGGTGGTTGTCAGTTCGCGTGAATGAAAGCCACCGCCATCGCCACCGCCCTCGCCACCGCGTCAGTCTGACCGTAACCATGCGTTTGCAACTCTAATAAGTCGGTGCCAAACCCTAACAGATTGCTTTAATACTTTAGACAGTTTAGAAATCTTGAGTATCAGAGACATAAATGCCAGAGCATGTTCGCTGTACAATTTTTTCTGAGTAAAGTTTCGCCTCCGAGTAAAGTTTGCTGCAAAAATCTGCATATTATTTTTCCACGTAGCCCAGTTACTGCATAAGAAAGCATTAATTTCTGCATTAAAAATCTTTGCATTTTTCTAAATAGTGTAACCATATTTTACTATAACAGCCCCAATCTTGGCAACCATGGACGGTTTGAAAATTGTTGAAATTGAAGGATCAGCTTAACTTGACACATGCGACGAATTTCAAAATAATACTGTGAATAAAAACATTAAAATGTAGCGTCGATATGAAGCTATTTGACTATATTGACATAAGTCTTTATTGACATAATTTTTTTAAGAGCCGATTTATTATGTTTGCAATATTTGTTTGTTTGTCTCCAAAATGGCTTAAGAAAAATGGTACATTGGGGTACCTCATGATAATGTTTTAATTGTATTGTATGATTTTAAAACATATTCTTAAAAATATAGTCTGAATACACGAAACGACAAAAAAAAGCAAGATGGCGGCTCGGTAGTATGCCGATATAGTTCAAACCCCTGTTATCCCGTAAGCAATCGGGCTGTAAGGTCAATGCGTTTGACCTTTCTATTAAAAAAAATATTCTGTGCTTCTAGCATCGTCCTGCCATCAAGTATTCCGAAGCGATAAGAGCAAAAGTGGCAGATTAACATCTCCGCTACACCCGGCACCGTATCCGCAGAAAACGCAATGTCACTACGACTTCTTAGCCCGGGGCAGGGAAAGGGTCAGGCTGGTCTTCGAAGATTTCAGCCTACAGCGGATAAGTGAGAATGTTATTGAGTGAGTGTGCTTTAAACCTTACTACTTTAATAAGTTTTCATTTTATAGATATAATTTTTAACACGCGCTTTTTTTATACAAACGTATTTTAGTACTTTTATCGTATAGCTTTAACATGAAATTTCTAATACTAAAATTGAAATTCTCATTCTCAGTTTATGACTTTTTCATAATTTTATTAAAGGTAATCAAAAACTTTCTTACGAATATTATTTATATTAACATTTGTATGTTTATATATTTGTTGCTAATAATCTTTGCAACGGCAGTACCGATATGAATGTCACTTGGAAGAGGGATATTTAAAATAGAATAACAGATAGGCTATTTTATATCCAGGTACTGTGCACTCGCACAGTTTTTTCCCGAGACCGTGGGAAAAAACTAGTATTAAACAAATATACAATAGTCCAACAGAGTTTAGATTCTGGTGAATTTTATCTATTGATGACGTACGTTTCTATGAAAAGATAACCAAGATGAGCTATCATGACGCTAAAATGCGCTAGCTAAAAAAACTCAAGTCTCGCTAGATTGAAACTCTCAAAAAACATTATTTATTTCAATAGAACAATGTTATATACGTTTGAAATCATTTAGTTCTTCATGTGTGCATCTACAAACGTATCAAGCCTGTTTACCAAAGAGATCCTATCCAATGCATTTAGAATTTCTTAGGCAACACGAGGAAATGTATACGTTCATTCAAAGTAGATTGAACAGCAGTTTGAATTGTTTCTTTGTTGCAGTTGCGAGAGCATGGACTCCTTAGACGTGTTTGTGTACGTAGATGGTCGTCTGGAAAAGATGGCATCGTTTTGCGGGAGTGAACGTCCAAAACCAATAATGTCAAATGGACCGAAGTTATCCGTTGAGTTCAGAGGGCTGTATTCTTCGAGGCATAGCAGAGGGTTCAAGATATCGTATTCGTTTGTCGAAGGTAAGTTACCTTAATAGGTTTGTTGATGATATTTTTAGGATACCAAAGTCTAGTGCCTATAACAGAAGCATAATCATTTTCAACCTTATTATCCCTTTATCCTGCTATTATTATAAATGAGATAATATGGATGTTATGTTTTTACCATGATCTTTGTAATGGCTAAACCTATTCTGACGAGAATTAATATTGCTGTTCATCTAGAATAATACGTAGGCTACTTTTTATCAAGGTACCAAGCGAAGACGCGGGTAGTAACTAACCTATACTTAGTAAACAAATAATAAAGCTGAAGAGTTTGCTTATCTGCTTTTTTTGTTTGAACGCGTCAATATTTGGAACTAACAGTCCTATTTGAAAAAAAATGCATTTGATAGCCCAATACTTGAGGAAGGTTATAGGCTATTTATCATAACGCCACGATCCTTAGTATCCTTAGGAAGTAATAGTGCGGTGGGCTGGGGACCGAGGGCGGCCATGGCAGAGCTAGATAGATATAATAAACGTTTGGAGATGAACATTGTAAGGTTTGAGACGTGTCCTTTATTAAAAAAAGAAATGAGAAAAATATTTTAATATTTTTGTATTTTTTACCTTGCAGAAAAACTAGAATGAAACAAAATAAATGGAGTAGGTAGTATTCCTTATGAAATTCCTACAAAAATTGGTTCCCTATAAATGTAGTTAAACTTTGGGATTTATCAGGCATACAACACATGACATGTTTTCGTAGTTATTTCTGGGTAACAAAATACATACATAGAAACCACCCAGACCCGAAACTTTTTTTTTCAGATCATACAAAAAATTGTATCATATTGTAAATCGCAATATATATCCAAAAAGGTGTGTACTTAATAAACTATTTGAAGTTTATTATAAGTAAGGCCCTTGAGACAATCTCATAGTAGGGGATTTGAGATATCACAATGTATCATAAAATATCCTTTTGCTAAAGCTGAATCCACATTATTCTGATTTATTTACGTTCCTATTGTTGAATTTCGTGTACTCCTTTGGGTATAGATTTGATATGTAGAAACGTTATTGTAAGTCTTTGCTTCAATGAGCAAAGAATTTACGAACAATTTCGCAAATGCAATTCAAAGATAAGGTAAAATATTTATGACATATTGCTTCTTCTTACGTATTCCTTGAGGTATGTGAGACTGACATAGATCTTGAAGCTTGAAGTGACAATAGGTAGGTTCGATACCCGCTTAAGAAAGATTCTCGAATATCGACCGCCGAAGGAAGGTCCTACCCGATGGACTGAAAACATTCAGTCGATACATGGAGATAGCCCGAAATCGTTCGAAATAACACTCTTTGAGATAAGCCTCTAGTGACTAGTATTGGACTTTTATAGGCTATTAACGATGATGAGTGATATAAAGTTTTTGTGACGAAGAACGAAATAGCGTGGTAAAAAGTTTTAATGAACACCTATATGTCGCCACCATTCAAATTAAAATTCTAGACAAGATCAATAATAACAAGATTTAAAAAAAAAACACGGATATGACTGTAGATTCTATGATGGACAGTGCGTAGATCTATCAGAATACCAAGTATGGAGTTATCAGAGCCAAACATTATTTTTGGTACATGCCCGCGTTTTCAAGTAGTTAGTATTCCATGTGACAGGTTGTCATGCGGCGCCGCTTTTCGGAACACAAATTGATGGCACAAGTTATTGAATTTACTATCGTTTCCTTACGATGTTTTGTTTCATCGTTTTGAGCACGTGTTAATAATTCATCTTATCCTATTCTACTACTATTATAAATGCAAAAGTTTGTGAGAATGGGTGTATGTTTGTTACACTTTCACGCAAAAACTTCTGAACGGTTTTTGATGGAACTTTATAGTAATATAGCTTTTGCATCAGAATAACACATATTCTACTTTTTTTCCGGGTAACACGAGGGTTAAGCCGTAGACAGAGACTAGTGAGAAATACATTATCATACATTTGCAGAATCATTTTAAATGAATCTTAAAATTATTCCTGAGACGCCCGAGACGTAGAAGGGGTTCGATTCCCGCCGCGGGACAAATGTTTATAGGATCTGCAAATATTTGTCTCGGTCTGGGTTTTTTCTATCTATAATATTTATTTATTCACAAAAAAAAGTTATGTATATAAAAAATAAGTATATCAGTCATGTAGTTTCCATAATACAAGCTCTACTTAGTTTAGGGCTAGATCAAGCTGTGAGAAAAATGCGCAGCATTATTTATTTATATAATCAAAGCATCAAAGTTTACCCTAGAAAATAATAATGTCAAATAGTGGTAATCTTTCATCACGCAAAATCTGACTGAAAAGTTTTACCTCAGGATAAACTTTTAGTTCAGTAATTGATATTAATGTAGTTGTAAAGTGCTTACCTAATATAAAGCGCCAAAATTGCCAGATTAAGAGCTCTCTGACAAATTATTATAGTTTAATCTTTTTAAGCGACTTAAGTCTCGTTTTCATATACTTTTTGCAGTTAATGGTCTGGTTATGATGGGCTATTACTGTCAGGCTTGAGATTATTGACTATGTCCTTGGAACTATACTAGCTTCTATTCACGGCTTTACCCGCATGCTACCCAAATAAAAAGTAACCTTTGTGTTCGAAATTTCATCCATCCAAATCATTACGTAGATTATTAGCAACAAATATTGAAACTGATTATAAGTTTTATTTGCCCAATGTTTTGAATGTGTTGCAATAGCCGTGGTCACGAGTTGACTGGGGTAAGCTATTGTCGAAAAATAAAGGCAGTAGATGCAACTACCCTCTAGTCATCTTTAGTTTCGGAAAATTCCATGTTAACAAGTTTATATTAACTTGTTTATTTTAACCTGGGTCTCTTCAAGGCCAGAGTGAATAGGTATCTTCTAAACTTTAATACCATCACTTACCATCAGGTGAGATTATGGTGACATGAAGGTATATTATTATAGAAAAAATATATTTAAATTACGACATACAACACTAACTATATCACCGCACTGCGAAATCGGATCGCAACACTAACACCTAACATCCAAACATCCAAACTTTCGCATTTATAATAATCATACTAGTAGGATAGGATAGATCGACGGAGCCTCTTTCATGCGTTGAAGCAACCATATCCGTACTACCACTTACTCTAGTGTGAACAAAGCCATTCGATCCGCTGAGGACAGATCCTTACGGAGAAAAATAGGCAAATCCAGAATCGTATATAATACTACAAGACTCTCTTGAGTATATCGTCGCATGAAGCATGAAGATAACATAGGATTGTTGTACCTAGTGATTTTAGGATCTTTGGTAAAATGAAAAAAACGGTATCTTGTTTTTGTATACTAGGTACGTACCTACTCTTTAGTGGTATAAAAAAACAAACAAGCTTACTAGTATTACTCGCGTGTTGCCAGCTTTTAGACATAACGGGTTTAATCTAAGGTTTCTTTCAGATTACGGGGTCCCGACTGGAAGTCAGCTTCTGGAGTTTCCTTGTGCCTTTGTCTTCAACAGCAGTGAGCAAGCCCAGGGCATCGTAACGTCACCCAACTACCCTGGCTTGTACCCTCGAGATACAGAGTGCAACTACTTTTTTTATGGGGACGAGAAGGAACGTGTGCATTTGCGTTTTACGCATTTCGATGTAGAGGGTGTTATGCCGTAAGTAATGATTCATTACCATGGGAAGTTTTTTTGGAGAAATGTTTTATAGGGTAGGGTGTTTTGATAGTCGGTAGGTACACCACAAGATCTCAATCGTGGCAAAGTTGTAAAATAATTATGGTCAATCATCGATGTGATCCGAAGTTTCCAAAGTGAACTATACTCTTGATACGGGGGATATTATACTGTACTGTATTTTAAGTGCAGCACGTAAAATACCTATCTCTGCCCATTAAACTTGATCATTTGCTCTCCAGTTATAAACCTGTCTTACTGACCATAAAATTCGTTCGACAAAAGTTTTAGTTCTTTATTACTTGTAGTATAAAACTCATAAATATTTCTTAATGAAATTAAAATGTTGATCTGATAAGCTCGACAACTGCTGGGGAATTATTTACTACTTTCGAATATTCGTGTGTTGCTATAGCATACTAATCATGTATACCTAGATAAGCGCTGAGATTTTTTTTACAGCATTGATGATGAGAGCTTTGTAGGCAGATCTCCGTATCGCAAGTCAGGGGACTTGGGGAGGGGGGGGGGGCGACACGGAGATTGTGGCTTCAAACCCGGCCGTGCACCGAGAGATTTTTTTTATTATACCTATAGACTCGCACAATTATTTGCGCATCAACACGTGCTCAAATCGAAACGTTTCTGACCGTCTCTTTAAATTATATGAAGTAACTACTTTACTACACATTGTAGAAAAGTATGATACTTTCAAAACAAGATTTCACCCGGAACGACAGGAGGCCGTGTATGTTTTTGCCGTAAGAGGATTTGTTTATTTGTCTGTTACCATTTATCTCCGAATCAGCTTATCGAATTGTAACTTAATCAGTAAAGGGCACTACAATGGATGATAGAAATACACATTGGGGGGTTGCAAAATTATGTAAAAGTTAATAATTGTTACAGTTGTGAGGCGATATCAGCCAGCGATTACGTGAAGTTCTCCAGTCAGATGATAGACTCCCGAAGCCCCCGGCACTGTGGCCAACTCAAAGAGCTGATGGTGACATCAGACAAGAACTTCCTGAGGCTCATCTTCAGGTCGAACGACAGACTGGACGGAACAGGCTTCAGGGCGGAGTACATCTTTTTGAAGGACTCAGAAATGAACAGTATCACAATGCCCGATGAAGAAAATGGTAAGCCAAAGGTTCTCTTAAACAAGTGCTGAGTCTGTGGTGTTCTGACGGACTGATTTTTAAGTTCAAACCCAGGAAGTTCGAATTTTATGTTCATGAGAGCAGAAAATCTATGTGTCCTTAGCTATAAAACTCAGAAAACCTTGGAATTATTTTTTTACCATTTTCCACACCGTATTAGTATTATAATATCAGTGCCCCCAGATTTTCGCCAATCGGGTACAGTTTAGTTTGACGAAGGCTGAAATGTATGAGGTACTGGTTTGATTTGCGCTGCGGGATTTTTTGTAAAATGTTTCCGGCTCTGGTTGTCGTGATATTATGGTACTCGGGATTCTGATACCCGCAATAGAGGGAGTCTTATTGTGGTGTTAGGCAAAGTCCTAACATCACAGTAGGATTCCCTGTATTTGTGACCGTTGGATTATAATTTGTTTATTAAAGAAAAAAGTCTCAAATACAAATACAAATATATTTATTTACCATTAAGTATGTTACAATGTTACTATTCTGGTGGTCCCCGAGGGCTAGCCTGCATCGCGGTCAAAGTCAAAGTCAAAGTCAATAGGTTTTTATTCATTGAAATCACAAGGATCATATATAAACGTCAACTTAATAACTACGTAAATTTAAAATTTGAAAGTGAATTTACGCCGGTTTCTCGCGCGCGACCAAGCATAGAAGAATCAGGCAACAAACTCTGCTTGGTTATTTTTTTGATGATCCTTCATTCAGCTTTAGTGTGGTGCCAATCGAACGAGGTGAATTAATTTGAAGAAAAAGAGTGCTACTCAAAGAATTGAATAAAGTCTAAAAAGTAGCGGGAGGCCGGTTACATACCATTAGCAAATTTACTAAGTTAAGTCACTGTTCCAGGGCAAACAACAAGATAAAAAATTCTATACTCGAAAATTTTACAATTTATGTTATGACGATTATACCATAACTTTTTATATTATGAAGCAAAACAAATCTTTGTATAAACATCACTGAGCCAGATATCGCTAATGTGGGTATGTGTAGTAATGTTGTTGTTAAAAAAATCATACGTTCTTTTCACGTTATTCTATATCCCTTTCCACCCCATGTCCATACATACATGGGCTGATCACCCCTTGACGACTGTGGCTTTCCGATGTAATAACAAAATATCCATTACGTCAATTCGTCTTATTTCCTTCTCTTCATACGTAACCTTAATAGCATTTTCCTTTGTTTCAGGGTCGGCGTACCATAAATCTCAGTTAATTATACTGACATCTTTGTTTGTTTTAATTACGAATATCTTCACATAGTTATATAACTTTATACAAAAGAGAGAGTATTTATGAAATAAACGATAAAATATTATTTGTATTTTTATTTTCAATCTGATACTTATTCTGAAAAATCGATTATATATTTTTATATATTTCGTTGAGGGCAATTTTTTCAAAATCTCATTCTTGGAAATATTTTTTTTTATCTCGTATTCATTTAACCATTATCTCACCTGATGGTAAATTATGAATAGCCGACGACAGAGCATAGTCTAGAAGATTTCTAGAAGATTCACTCTTACCTTGAAGATACCCAGATTGTATTTTTCAGAAAAGACAGACGATAAACAGTACTGTTCGTGAGTGAACTTAATGTTAAAGAGCATTCTCTTGAAGCTAACCTTTGTAGTACTTACTTACTAACAATGGCAAAATCAAGTTAAAACTTTTTATTCCGGCTGGATCATCTTTAATAGTCTGTTGAGGTATTGAGGTAACTTGCTCAACTAAGGGTTAAATAAGTTAATTATTGCCGAAGTATTAGGAAACACAGCAATTAAGGCAGAGTTCTTCTATAATTACGAGTTGCAAGCCACGTCCTGCATACTAAGCTGACAATAACGACTGTTTACATCAAAAAAAAAATCTTTCGAGTTTTTCGTCAATTTAACGATTTGATTTATTATTAATTATTGAAAATACTTTATTGTATAGCACATAAGAATAAAAAAAACTTAATATTATTTATTAACTTAGTTATGCTACTTTGAGGCAAACATTCTAAATAGAATTTAGAATCGAAAAATCCCCCTTAATTTCTTCGAGTTATTATTTTATTAAAAATTTAGTTGCGTTTATGATAAAAACTTTATAACTACAAAAGAAAAGGTAATTGTAAATCCATTATCTTGTCCTGTGTACAGGGTGATTCAAGCTAGATGAAATAATAACTTTGTTGAGTGTTTTTTTTTCCAGCGAAGCGGCTAAGGAAAGAGGGCCACAAGCAGTAATGCTTGCACACTCATAAACATTTAACAATTGTGTAACTAAACACTGCTTTGTCACCTTCTGATAAGTGTTATTTCAAATTCAATATAAAGAAAAAAAATACTGACCTATAGAATTGCTTAGAATCTTTACGTAAACACGTAAATCGTTGTCTTACTTGAAATGTGCCGCTTTTCGGATCTTATCTGGTTCTTGAATATGGACAAGAGGGGTAAACAAACGTCAGCATCTTGTTATCTTAATCATGTAATTATAAACCCTACTAAGGTCGCCCACATCACGACAGCGTGTAAACAGAAAGTCATTAACAACGATAGTTCAAGTTCCTTTTATAAATAAATGCTTAGTAACGACCACTGGGCAAGATGGGATAGAAACTTGTTAGTTAATGTCTTCGTCATTATTACGAGGCTGTGAGAACTTCAGACTTAGTTTTGGATTATGTGTTATACCGTATTTACACTAGCGGGCTCTTGCCGAAAAACTCGAGGAAAAGTTCGTGTACGAGTGCCGAATCCACACAATCCACAGGCGCGGTGGGCGAAGGTCCACCTGCGACATCCTGTGTCGCAGGTGGATGTGGGTTCGATTCCCGCCCTGGGACAAATGTTTGTAATTAATTAAATATTTATAATTAATCAAATATTTGTTCCGGGTGTTCTGGGTATTATCTATGTATAATAAAAAAAAATTCTATCTATGTAATGTATTGCATTAAGTATATCAGTCATCTAGTACCCATAACACAAGCTCTGCTTAGCTTGGGGCTAGATGATGCTGTGTAGATTGTCCAGCATTATTTATTTATTTATTTATATTTAATTGTGGCTGTCAGTTAGTCAGACGGCAGCCGTCACTAAAGACTTGTCAAACGATTCCATTGCAATTGAAAGACAGTTATATCTGTCAAACTTTCGCGATTAGATGCCATAATCAAGAAGTTGAAGTTGAACATATCAGTTATATCTGGATACTAATCTAAGATAATGCAAGACTATAAAAAATAATTCATTAAAAATACATTTATTCATGAATTATTTCGCATCATAATGTAGGTATGAATAAAATAAATATTCGCTCATAGGTCTTGCTTAAAATGCGTAGGTACGTCTCCAGTTTCTTCTGTATTTATGTGCCTATAGACGTTTTTATAATATGTAGGTATACCTACATATAAAAACTTTTATTATTTTACCTTGCATGTCTAGACAGTCAATTTCGCTGCATCACTTCTTCGACTCGCATCCGAAAGACCGCCTCTACGAGAATGCACGAGTCTAGTGAAGAATGGAAGGAACGTCCCGTTCACACATGCGTCTTTTGCCGCAGATTAGCACTAAGTAGTAGGAATTATTTCGTCTCGTTTGTCTCGCCACACACGCCGAATGTGTAAGCGCGGTATAAGTTTTCATATTATTACTGCGTAAGGAGCCCCAATATTATGCGTTTGCCATAAGAGGTTGTTTGTTTGTCTATTAATTTATCATTTATATCCGGAGCAGCTTATCCGATTGAATTGCAATTGATTGGTATGACTTTATGAATGGTTATTAGATAGATTTTATTACCACTAAGGGGGAGGGTTAATATTACAAACGAAAGGCCATCATATACCATCACTATTTAGGTACCGGTTCAGTGGATATTAAAGGTTTGCTTATTTATTTTATCTTAAGAAAATATATAGATAAATAAACTCTTTATTGCATACAAACAAGGTACAAAGGAAGGACTTAATGCTTTTCAGTATTACTTAGATATGTACTTTCAAAACCACTAAACTTTAACCGCAAAGAACTTTGCTGTGGTAAGAACGACGAATCAAAAACCTAGAATTCATAACGTCAAAATTCAAATATCTTTAGGACGTCAGAATGCCAAGCTCTGGATGTGACACAATTATTTTCAATTATTCCTGAAGCTCCAAACTCGGTGAATATCTAAACAAATCAGTGAATCCAAGTTCTAAATAAACAAATATTAACATAATTGTTCATCATGATGAATTCACGGACAATACAAACCGGGAAATTTACATCCCTAGTCCTACAATGTCCGGCTTGACTAATTATATGTAAACTTTGGCCCAAGATTCAGTAAGGCTTTCACGATAGCTCCCAAGTTTAAATACGGTAAAGATATGCGCATACTAAGTTAAAATGTACGACAAAAACCCGGGGTACAGACAAGTACCTCACGCTTAGTTTTCCCTCACGCTAACGCAATTGCGTCAAGGAAAAACTTGACAGTAGTCACGTGACATTTCAACATCTAATGTCATTACACTTAAATCTTTCATAGGCGTTAATGCCTACCGAAAGTAGTTATTGTCTAAGAAGCCTAAACAAGGGTCTAGACCAATACCACTTTCTGTAGTAATCTGCGGAAAGATTGAATTGTATGGAAATTACATTAGCTTTGGAAATGTCACGTAACATGCCATGTTTTTCTTTGACAAATTTGCGCTAGCGTGAAAGGAAAACAAATCGTGAGGTATTTGTCTGGACCCCTAATAATTAAGTAAGTGATAACAGCGAAGGAATGGAATACACCAACATCTATCTTTCCTGAAAAAACAATCTGGATCTCTTCAAATTATGAGGGAATTAAGTATCTTCTAGACCTTTATACTCCATCTTCAACCATATAAATACTTGCCATCAAGTACATGGCCAAATTAAGATTTTTAACTTGGAAAAAATGAGAAAATTTATGTAATGGCATATCTTTGACAAAGAAAAAAATACCGGTTGCGTAAAAATATGGTACATGAACGTTTTCCTTATGAGGCTGTTCTTTTGTGTGTCATTTAACTAGATGATCTTATTTGAAGAGATAAATAAATAAATAAATAATTAATGCAGGACATTTTTCACACAGCATCATCTAGCCCAAACTAAGCAGAGCTTTTATTAGTACACACACACACACATACACACACACACACACACAAACACACACACACACACACACACACACACACACACACACACAAACACACACACACACACACACCACTATGTAACTGTTCTTGTTTGGGCAAAGAACCTTAACCTTCAGTTGTGCAAGGCACATTTGTAACTTATGCACTTGATTATTGTTTTTTTGCTTTTTGCCTATATTCATTTATTTTTTTATCAAGTCTTGATATTCTAAAAACTCGCTTGTTTTCTCCATTAAACACTTCTTGGTAAACTTTGATCGGATTCCCGCGATACAGGCTAGCCCTAGTGCGGGATTCATTGTATTGTGTAAACAGTTTTTAGTAGGTATTTTGTTAAATAAATTATTTTGTATTGTATTATGGGAACTACATGACTGATGTATTAATTATATACCTTTTTTTGTAAATACATATATATTATACATAGAAAACACCCAAATCAAAATATAGTTACAAAACATAAGGTGATTGTTTATTTTGATATTATTATATGACACGTATGTATGTAGTACGTTAGGGTGAGTCCAGATTGACTAACATGTTTTAAAACTTTGGTAATATAACACGTCTACTTTGTTTAACTTGTTATTAAACATTGTGACATATAACAAGACTGTACACATTAACAAAAGTAATAAAATATTGTTGTATTATATGTTATATAACTCGTTTTATTAACACATATCGTCCACACTCATAAATCATGCTAAATAACTTTTATAACATGTAAGGTAATTTCTAAAAAAACCCCTCGTGTTTCCATTGGCCATTGCATCACCTGCTTGCTGATTATATAACTCTACCTAAGAACCATACTTAAAGTAATACAAAACAACTGGAAAAACCCGCATCACAAATAGATAAGCCGTGTCAGAGATAATTTGTGACTGACAAACAAAAAACAACCTCAAAAGTCAATATTCTGGCCTCTATCATCGCCTGTAAAAAAGGTAATTGTCTTGTATTTAACTCCGTACGAGTTTAAATGTACTGTAAGTAGTTGTAAGTATATAATTATCTATAATGTAATGTAATAACAAAGTATTGGAATTCAAAAACTTCGGTTAGTTTTTACTTGTACAAAGACTTGTGAAATTCATTTTTTAACGATACATTTCTATAGCTATGTTTAGAGATAACATTATCTGACACAGTATGTGTTGAGAATAATAAAATAGAAGCAAAAAAAGAACAGTTAACAAACTCCGTACTAGCTCGTTCAGTCGGAGAACAGCCGCCGTATCGAACAAACTGAATTCAGGAAGTAACAACACTACTGAGAGTTAGGAAACAAGTCACGTTGAGATTGAAATCGGAATCAAACCGAGTTTTAGACGCTCTCGACGAATCTGAATATTTTCCACTCCAGGAACTACTAAAGAGAACTTTCAGATATTTCATGAGCGATTTTTATCGCTTTAGAACGAAAGTAGTTTCTTTAGCAGTCATGCAATTGGATATTCTTTATTTAAAGTAAAAAACGTAGTTTAAGTAGAATGATTGAATTAATAAAAATACTTTATTGTACATCGTAAGAAAATAAATAAAACTTTACAAAACTAAAAGTACAATGGGCGTTCCTATCGCTTAAAAGCGAGCTTCTTCAGACAACCTTTAGAGCAAAGATCAAAATATTAATGTATGTATGTCTGTAACGGGCAAGCTATTGAAACGATCTCTTCCAGAAAACGAAAGAACCTATATTTAGATAGTGCATGACAAGAAAACACAGTAAAGAAAAAAGATGGTAAATAGGTACAAGCAGTAGTATACGTGGGTGGACAAATGCTAACCACTGCTGCATTCGTGCTGCTGTCAAAAAGATCCTATCTCAGCATATTGCTTTTTGCCAAGGCGTAGCAGCGCTGATTTTCAGTTAGGACCTATGAAATAAAGAGGTGACCTTAATATCGCGGTACGTACCAGTTATAATACCTTCCCACACACCAAAGTAGTTATAATATAATGTAATTCTACAATACGCTACAAACGCACGCGAGGAAACTTGAGCACGAATTAGTGCAGATAGAGAATCAGCTGTTTAAAAATATGTTCAAATTGTAATCATCCTATCATATCCTATAGAGGTAATATTATAAACTTGAAAGTTTGTGAGGATGGACGCAAAAACTACAGAACAGATTTTGATAAAACTTTACAGTAATATAGCTTATACATCAGAATAACACATAGGCTACTTTTTATACGGATATCACGCGGGAGAAGCCGTGGGCAGAAGCTAGTTAAGTATAAATATTTTAAAGGATACGATTCTTTATCAGTCAATTTATGATTATTATTATAAGATGTTTGCCACTGCAGGGCAAAGGCCCGCTCTTCCGTCCTCCTACTAGTTTGTAGAGACCAATTGAGCCATTTCTGGCCAATGTTTATTGTAGGATTCTAGCTAATTCTATCATTACCGCCTGGGTCCTCTGCGTGGTCGTTGTGCGGAACCCACTCTGTAGCCGCCTTAGTCCAGAGTTCTTCAGTCATGCGACTATATGTTTGTGAAAATTACCTGATATCAAAGTGACATCTACTATAGGTACCTACAAGAATAACGTGTATGTGATCCCCAACGATGGAAGAAAGCTATTTGTCTTCTTAATGTGACTAAGAGCCATAAAACACACCGCACATATCGTGAGGCGTTAGTTAAGCGACTGGTTTTGCATAAGGGAAATTAAACCCGTAAAGCGAGTTATTGACTCTGATCTTAAAGATCCGGCGCACAGCGCTAATAATTTAAATTCGAAGCGCGTCCAAAAATATAGCTATCTCTTTTTGACTGATGCAGGCCCGCCCGTGCTTGCGCGATAGCAATATTAGCCGTTCAGAATTTGTTATAAATTTAGTGGTGTTTCGTAATACCAAAAAAGATGAATGAAAACTTGTTGTATTTTTCACATTGTGTTGTTATTTTGTAACTAGACAATATAATGTATGTACCTAACCAAACGATATGTAAGGTATTGTTGTTTTTAATACGAAAAGAATAAGAAGAAAACATGTCATGTATGACGTAAAAATATCCAAAATGCGATTCGTTTACATTTCATTTTAGGTAATTATTATGGTCTTACGTTTGTATGGGCAATTCATCCAACGCAGGCCTCTTAAATGGTTGCAGACATTAGTTATTTGCAAGACATCGTGAGGAAACCGCGGCATGAATCAAAAATATATATGAAATAAGGTATGCGTTATCGGTTAGTGCTCAACAAGCGGGGTTGGGCTTTCAACTAACTGCTTGTAAAACCCGGGAATATGACTATCCTATACTTGGTATTCTGAATATGTAAAATATAGGGAATTAAGTCGTGAACGTGTTTGTTTGTTCAGAAGGGTTTTAATAATGCTATTGGCTTAGTTAATATTATCTTGAACAATGCTTATTAAACGGAAGTATGTCATCAAGAACTAAAAAAAAACTTTGTACAATCGTTAATGCTAACGCAAGATTATAAGCCTCGCCATCGGCGTCGACGTGTGTATCGCATAACTGGTATATTATATCCACTTATTAACCTACTTTAAGCTCCGCTTATTTTGGGGCTAGATAATGTTGTGTGAAAAATTACCAGTATTATTATTATGAATTATTGAAAGCCACGTAGCTTCTTGTTAAAACTTTGCATGTCTGTCAAGTATTATATAGAAATGCAATATAATGGTATTATTTAGTGATCTGAACTGAAGATGGAGACGGAAATACTGAATGATTATTAAAAAAAAAAGCTTTATTAACTTAAAATTTTACATTTGGCACTTTAAATGATTGTAGAATAACTGAGTTTGAGCACATTTTGATCAGTTTTCGGTTCAGGTTATTAAATTATAAATGCTTCTTTTCAAATATATATTTTACTTTATCTGTAATTATAGTTTTCAAGCAGAAAGACCGCCCATTGTAATAAGCATAAGAGTTTGTTTATTTTGTTATTTGTTTATCGTTTACTATAAAGTATATTTGTTAAGTAGCTAGCGCGACTATACCTACCTTGATTTAATTGTTTCATTATTTTCTGATTTTTTATTACCATGTTAGGTTGTCGCGTCCCATCCGCGCACGCCATTGGTCAGTAGCCTACGAGGCCGGGGGGAAACCGCTGTAGCGGCGCGGGTGCGACGCGTGCATAGAAATTGTTTTGAATTCTCGAGTAGTTGCCGACTTGCGCTTGACTTGGCAAGTCGAGTATTTTTGTGTAATTTTAGTCTCTAAGTTTTTTGAATTATACCAACGTATTTTGCATAAAAGTGGATTTTACTTCCAACAAGAGAAACACTGCACCTATTAGGCTACAATATTCATTCATTCATAACTCAATGAAAAACGTACCACATACATAAAATAATTATCTACTCATAACTATTACTACCTACCCAAAAGCCAACAAGTAGGCATAACATTATATTGATAAGTTCTTGCAGTCCCGTCTTCGACCTGACTTCATTTATGGCGGTGCAGTGTATTACCACAGTCTCATCAGCCTGGAGACAACCTCGACAGAGTCCACTGTCTGTGGCCTTTGTCTTAAGGAACCAGAGGCACGTGCAAACATTACATTTGGTACATGCCCGCGTTTTAGCAAGTACTTAGCATCCAGGTGACAAGTTGTGAGCCCATCGCCATTATTATTCGTATTACTCTTATTATAGAAATAAATTAATAAATGAATAAATAATGCTAGTCATTTTTCACACAGCATCATCTAGGCCTAAACTAAGCAGAGCTTGTATTATGGGACTTCATGACTGATATACTTTTTTTGTAAAAACGTTCATATTATACTTAGAAAACACCCAGGCCGGAGATTTTTTTTGCAGATTATACAATCATTTGTTCCGCGGCGGGGTTAAACCCGCAATCTTCTCTCCTTTTGCGTCTTCTCGCACCTCAGGCGGCACTCGCACTTCACTACAATATTACTTCTTGGAGCGTTATTCCAAATTCTTATGAGTAGGTACTGACAGAAATGTCCGTTTTCAAAACAGAACTCGTTGGTGCAAGTGAAATCAGCCATACAATACACTCGATCACAATCGACTTCCCACTATCCGTGTGTGCAATACTCGATGCACTCTCGCAAAGTGCTTGCCAGGTGTCTCAATCGATTCTCCAGTTTCAATCCGTTCGGCAAACACTAGTCATATTGGCCGTGGAATTAACGCTTTGACATATCGATGTTTGCAGTAAGTTAAGCTGTGAAGGACTTGGTGATACAGTTGGCGATTTGTACTGAGTCAATATTTGATCTGTTATTCAACTATCTATTTAAACTAAGATCCAGTAATTATCTATTATACAACTCGTTTATGTAGACCACTGTTTCTCAAAGTGGGCTATAACGCACCCTTGTGGGCGCTGGAGGCCTTCTGGGGGCGGTAGAAGGCTCTAGAAGATATTGGAGGAGCTAAAGCGGTCTAGAAGGGAAAGTATAGGTTGTTATGTTTAAAAACTTTGGGGGCGCTAGGATTTTTTTTATTCTCAGGCGGTGGGAAAAATAAGTTTGAGAACCCGTGATGTAGACAAGGCTAGATCCAGTGATGATCCAAGCCTATTAAGCTGTGATATCATAACGCATGAATTAGTCATTAGTAGTTATTAAGAAATACTAATAACCAACATGCCTAGAGAACATGCCTTTAATTATTTTTAAAATGTGGAGATTTTTTTTAAGTCATGACAAGTGTTTGCAGAACGTGCCAATATTTGTCTCGCAATCGTACCCGCACCTATTGCGTCTAAACCATCGTAACCGTTGCGCCACCACCACCGCCATCGTATTGGTCATTTTTTTTCTTTTACCGATTCTTTTTTCCGACTCTGAAAATAATTTAACTAGTGCCCAAAAAGATCACTAGGTCCCTATGTGGCACACATAAGTTCTGTAAGTTCATTTAAAGCTAGTGGCCTCTGGTGTCAGAGTTTATAAGCCACCATCTGTGAATTCTAGATTATTCGTCATTACGCGTCAGAATCCTATGGTGACCTGCCCCCTATTCAATACCCATTTGAAAGTCACTCGCTGAAGAACGTTGGACAAGTTAAATGATTTTCATTTGCACATAGTAACTGTCAATAAAGCCACAGATAACGGGCTTTTGTTGATAGTTTGACTTGTAAAACGTTGGTCACAGAATTACTTTCAAGTACAGAATAGGGGCTGGTATATGTCGGTCGTTTAACCCAGATGATCTGTCAAAAACGAATAGGCAAGTATTATAGTATTAAGGGCTCAGTGATTATTTAGATGACCATATTGAATGTCATTGTCTCTGAATTAAGAGATATTAGGTATAGGATATATGACATTAAATTACTCTTTTTTTTATTGTTTAAATGTTGTGCTTGACTAATGGCTAGACTTAAGACTATAATAATTTGTATGCTTTGAAGTTGTATTATAGTGATCCTGTAATATAAATTAAACATCTTTGTATACCCATATTCGATATAAATGATTTCAATTTGAATTTGAAGGTACGCTTCGATCAGTACTGTTCAGTGAGACTGGCATACTTATCACTACAAGTCAGTTGTTTGGCCATACCTTAAGACGTTATGATAGCTTACAGCACCAAGGATTACCTTCGAGAATTGCAAGATAAGATGCTTGCAGCTGTACCTATCGTGACCAGATTTGGAAGTTTGTAAATGTATTCTGGCAACATTCACTATTTTGACTATGTATTTAATGAGGAATCGATACTTATGTACATGCAACGTAGACAAACCATTATTAGGTTTATTAGGTGTACTTAGCATAACCATGTAACTGTAAACTTTATTATTATATAAAAACTTAAAACAGAATGTGATGAGAGTGAAAAATATAACATCTGGCCTCTTAGCACAGCGGAGTGGAATTTAGAACCTTTAACTATTAGGAATTAGAAGTAATAGAGACCCTTGTGAAAGAGCTTGTCCGACTAATACTACCACCATACTTATTTTTGCTACCAAGCAGTATTTGCTCGCATTTCTTTATTCTGATGCCGGTGAAATAACAGGCACTTCAGATTTTTCACCCGATATGTCTCAGGGTTGGCAACGTGCGAGTAATACCTCTGATGTTGCAAGCCTCTATAGATTCCGGTAACCTACATTTGGGACGTATGCTAGACTGCCACTTTAGGTAAAAAAACCAGGCAAGTGCGAGTCTGACTCACGCACCGAGGCTTCCGTACAATCTTGTATGTTCACCAAAATAATTAACATTACTCATGTCCATAAACGATTAAAGCACCAAACATTGCTGTAACGAAAATAATTATAAGTCGCCCATGTATACATCGATATTGATATAAGTCACGGTAAATTTTATCCAACTACAAATTTAAGAATTTATTCTCAGCAGAATTTATAATTTACTTATATGAGAACTTATAACTTACAAACATTACGTAGGTAATTTAGCATTGATTTGGTTCAATGTGGGTAGATTGGAAAATTATGAGCGACTATACCAATACCTGCTATAAGGACGGGTTTTAAACTACACAGATCAGCGTTTACTAAAAGTGTCAAGATAAGTTTTTTTATTATTACCGATTTGGGCCTTGATTAAATAGATACATTTATATGATTAATTATACGAATATTAATTCGATAGTTCGTCATAATTTTTTGCACTTTCAATAATTTTATTCTTTTTACTATAATTAGTTCCTGGTGGACATAGTATCAGCATATTGGTGCTTCTTAGTCGCACTTTCTGGGTATGGTGTTTAGATTTAAAAGTTTTATCAGTATGTGTGTATTTGTATAGTATTTTCCGGCATTTATAGTATTTGTATGTTATATTTCTCAATAATTTATAAATTAACACCCTACATAGTTCTGACGTACAAGGATTCACTGTGTCGTAGGTATCAGAAACTACGAGTACCGTACTATAACACCCAGACCCGAAACAAATATCAGCAGACCATACAAAGAGCGAGAATGAAACCCGCACTTTTTGTGTCGCAGCTTGTTACTTGCCCTCCATTCCATCGAGGTATTATCACTTATCGGAAATAAGCTTAGAATTAGTGTTTAGAGTGAAAAGTTGTAGAAGCGTCTCGTTAGAATTGCATTATAATCTGATTGCCAAAATGACTTGACCCTTTGCTTCAAACAATAAGAGAGAATAAATTCTAGTATAAAGTACCATTAATCAATCACAAAGAAAACGCCTCACGGCTAAAGATTGGAAAAGGTAAACAGGTAAAAAAATTCCCCGTATTTTTATCGGTTCATTTAACAATTTCTGGCAGAGGAGGACTGACGAAATATGGCGCCTGGAAGGTAACCGATCTCTGTGTAAAGCAAGAGTAAGGGCCTGCTTTCACTAAAGTGAGCGGAGAGAACATGAGTTAATTTGATTATTTAAAAAAAACAAACACACTCAGAAGTCTTCATGATGGACATAGATCCATACTCAGTGATGTAACTAAATATGTGGAGGTCAAAAGCACGACCAAGCGTTGTATAATTTGACAGATGCCTGCGTTTTAATCCTACTTTCCTATCCTACTACTATCCTACTATAATATTATAAACGTGAAAAATTGTGAGGATGTTCGTTACTCTTTCACGCAAAACCACTGAACGGATTTTAATGAAACTTTGCAGTAATATAGCTTATACATTAGAATAACACATAGGCTACTTTTTATCCGAGTAACACGCGGACGAAGCCGTGAGCAGAAGCTAGTAGTTACTATAGACATGTTGCAAGCCCAGATGCTTATTTAACACCTAACTGATGTGCTATGTTACGTTTTAGTTGAAATGCTAGCATACCAGTTTCGCAACAATTATTACAAACTTTATTTGCAAGCCACTATTGGGTTTCATCCATTTTCTAGCGATGATTTTTCAGTTTGCATAGAGTAGCTACTTTTCAATGACTTAACCATTGATAAAGGCTAGTCCGTGTATTCCACGAAGACGCGCCCGCCACGGCAATTTTAACAATAGTAGTAAAACTAAAAATTAAAAGGGAAACTTCTCGACCTATTCCTCCTTTTAAACTGTAGAAGCATTTGGTATTACTACGACTAAAAATACTCTCTTAACAGCTGAATGTAACACGTACAATTTGAAAGACAACTATGAATTGTTTATGTTTTACGATTATTATTGTGAGTTCTACGCATCTACTCTCATCTCCGCTTTAGTGCATACCATCCTTCACGTATAGACACAGGGGTTATTTTCCGCCCGAATTAATCGTGAGATCTGTTGTTTTTTAGGAAGCCAATACAAAAAAAACTAGTTTCAGAACAAATCTTTTTGTTTGATTATATTCGAATTTACCTTTAGAAATGTGATAAATGAAACAATAAGTTTTGTTTATTTTGACTAGGCCAAAACTTTTTGAACTTTTTTTTCATTAAGTTTTACAAAGTACCTAATAATAATAACATACTTACTCACTATAGAACATACATTATACTGACTAAAAGAGAAGAAAACAGATAGGGTATAGCATAGCTTCGGAAATTCTGGATATACATACCTACCTGCAGTTTTAAAATCATTTTGGACACTGAACGATATTATGTTTGTAAAAATTTTAAAATTTGGTAGGAATGGTAAAATCTTTGTTCATATGAAAACCGTCATTTCCCAAAAGGCATTGCTGTGTTAGCCTGTATTCAACTCCTTGCTTCCATAAAATCTGGCTCAAAATAAATCATCTCGCCAATATTTCGCCCAGAAAATATTAAACCTCTTAATTTCACGCTATCTCGTGAAATTCTTGCTATTTTTTGGCTGACTTTCCGAATAATCTGGTTGGTATTAAGAAAATTTGGTCTTGAAATTTTGTCGAAAAACTTTGGCGAAGCATGAAAGTTTCGTGTCTGTAGTATTTAGTTTGCTTACGACATTTAAAAAAAAATCTGTATGTACTCATATCAAGCGGACGAATTACGCTTATTACGCCACGAACACGTTAAACACTTTAACATAATTGGTAATACACCGAGAGCCTATTTTATTTCCTATTTTAAAATAGCGCCTAGTTTTTATAACTGTACCTAGTCTTTTGTAAAGTGTACTAACATGACAACCCCTACTAATGTTTCAACTCTTTTTCGATGTTGACATAGCATTATATCTGTTGCAGGGAGTCCATTTATGATGGCGGCTCAAGGTTCTTTTTCATGCAAACAGGCTGGGCATAAGTCAACCAGTATATTGCTTGACCTATACCCAACCGGTTTGACTTCTACAGGCTGGTAATAATAATGATGAAGATGATATCGGTTCTGTAAGTAAAAACATGCAAAATGGAATAGCCGGAAATTGTAGTAATCTAATGTGAGTGGTGTAGATAGCTTCCGCTGAAGTCAGTCCGCTAGATGTTGCCACTAACTTTGGGATTGTGACCCGTTCATTACTAAGTTTTCGAAGTACCGCTTGTCCCTGGAGAGCGATAGGACGAAAATATGCGGGCTTTATAGAATGTTTTAAACTAACTGTACTATATGAGTCTATAGAGTCCAAGGGTGTTTGTAAAACATGTAGAGACATCTCTTACCACATGATTGAGCTACGTTATGTCACACCAACAAGGAGCAATAAATAAATAAATAATGCAGCATATTTTTCACACAGCATCATCTAGCCTCAAACTAAGCAGAGCTTGTATTAAGGGAACAACGTGACTGATATACTACTTACATACTTTTTTGTAAATAAATACATATTAAACATAAAAATTGTCTGGAAGAGATCGCTTCAAAGCAATAAAACCACCCATTTTATTTTACTGTTTCTATTAAACTTATGTCTATTTTCTTATAGCGTACGATAAAGTATTTTCAATCATTCATTTATACAAAACACACAGACCGGAGACAAATATTTGCAGCTTACAAACATTTGTCCCGTGGCGGGAATCGAACCCGCAACCTTCTGCGTGTCAGGCGGGTCTTCGTCCACAACGCCAAAGAGGTAGCAATGAACTACTGATATACGAAGAGCTACCACATACAATACACAGATGGCCATTGAATTACAACGCGCAAGCGAAGTTTTAACTCAACTTGAACATATATTATGTTTCTTTTTGTGGATGTATACCGATTACTAGGTGATGGTTGGTCCTACTCAAATGTTTTTTTCTTTGCTATTTATAATGTGTCTTTTGTGGTCTCATAAAAATATTAACGAAATCGAATAATCAGTTTATTTGGAAGTAAAAATTACTTATGATTTTAAAACATTTAAAATTTGTCGTTTTTTAGGTTTCCGTACCTCAAAAGGAAAACAGGAACCCTTATGGAATCCCTTCGTTGTTCGTCCGTTTATCTGTGTACAGAAACCTGAAACAAAGTCTCATTTTGACTTGCACTTTTTATAAAATTTTGATGCGTAAATTGACAGTGCAACATGTAAAATTGTTTTAGATAAAAAAATACTTTTTTTCTAATTTGGTCATGAAAATAAATAATTTTATTACTTTTTTCATGTTCTTCTAATAAGGATATGAAAGTTAATATTATTAATAGAACTAAAATGGGGAAAAAGCATACGGCCCATCTGTAGTTATCCTATGTACTCTTGCAACACCAGAGCTATCACTTGCGCCGTGCTGAGCCTGAGATATAACGGGTGAAAAGCCTCATGTGCCTGTTATTTCACCGGACCCGATATTCCCACGGAATCGAAACTTACGCGGGTGAAACCGCGGGGCCAGCTAGTACCCTATAAACCACAACGCGAGGATACTACTTGGCGATAGAAATAGGTATGATAGTAATACTTTCCCGGACAAGCTCTTTCACAAGAAGCTCCACCTAATTCTTAAAGTTAATATTTTAGGAAACAACATAACAGAGCATTAATCCAATATTCCAACATTGTCATCATAAAACAGCGGTCCATGATAGTTAGTTTTACCATTATTTAGTGTAACATTACCGAGCCATTAATATTCCATTTTGTAATACAAGCGTAATGTTTAATTAAAACTGTAATATTTTGTGTAAATAAATGAACCCAGAGCTTGGATAAATAGCCTGATTAAGCTATTTCATTGGCTGATAAAAGGTTTAATAAGTATTTTAAGCTAGAATTAAAACGATCTTTGATATTTATTAAGGTGGTCATCTACTAAATAATCAGTCGACATTAATGGCAAATCTATAACTTAGATAGCAATCTATAACTGAGCCAAATAATTTGTTTGGAAACGATAAAGGTAAAAAAATGTATGGAATTTATTAAGCGATCGCATTTTAATCACGTGACATTTTGCTAGCTCGAGAGAGAAAACGAGATGTGACTCTTGGACGAACAGACAGACAGATCGACTTGACAAAATCGTCACAATCTGTTTTCACAATATTAAGTTTTATTAAGTTAGAGAAATAAATATTTGTATTTTTTGTTTTGTTTATTTGGCTCTGGAACCTTTAAAAAGTGCAATGAAACTCATCCTTACATTTTTAACCTACATAGAAAACTATCAACAGTTTTTAAGTACCCAATCTACTAATGTACTGGTTGACACTAACAACAACTCTGTTATAGCTAAGTACAAAGTTGCTTCTGTAGTTAGCCTTGCATTTGCTAAGTGCTTGTGAAACACGCTTTACATAAATAGGTCCAATGGCACACTTAAACCTGTTTAAGCACTTTTTCTGTGGTCAGAATCTAGAACTTTTACAATTCACTTCAATTCGAAAATATAATACAACTAGCTACCGTGCTTAGCTTCGCCCGTTTGATAGTTGGGTTTTTACCCAGCTATCAAACGGGCTATCAAATTAATAAATTAATTATATATAAAATTAATATAACACATATGAAACTTTTTAGTTTCATATGTGTTATATTAATTTACGAACTATACCTATTTCCAATTTCATCAGTTCTATTCAACCGTTTTAGAAACAAACATCTTTGTTTCTGACGACCTTTGTGGCGCAGTGGGCGCAGGCCCGCCTGACACGCAGAAGGTTGCGGGTTCAATTCCCGCCGCAGGACAAATGTATGTATGATCTGCAAATATTTGTCTCGGGTCTGGGTGTTTTCTAGGCATAATATGTATGTATTTACAAAACAAAACGCATTTAAGTAGTATATCAGTTATCTAGTTTCCATAATACATGATGCTGTGTGAAAAATATCCTGCATTTCTTTTCTTCGCATTTTAATAGGACCTATTCTCGTAATCAATATCTTAATCCTATATTATAATTTAAAGCCCGGTTAAGCTGACGCGGTGGCGATGGCGGTGGCAGTGACTATCAGTACATTCACGTGAACTTTGACAACTGTTTCCATTTTTAACGCCACCGCGTCAATTTAACCGGACCCTTAGACGAAGCAACTGACGCAGGGTAGGAAGTCCACAGACTCACTGCATTTTCCGGTTCGTGATTATTTGCCACTCACTAGAACTCTCAGCTGTTGTTGTTTCTGCGATCTTTATGACCTGCCTATTAGGTTTAAAGGAAATATTTCCGTTTAGTTTACGAAATCAGTACGTAATGAAAAAAAAATTCTATCCTAAACGCCAATCATTGGTTTCCTGATGTTAATTTGTCAAATTCCTTCTAATTTATAAACCTAGTTCATCCCTTTTGAACCTTCTACCGCGAAGATTGGAATTTAATAAAATAGCGAAAGCGTTCGTATGTAAAGTTTAATTTCCTGAGAGCTAGCTTCTTTGAACTGTTAACCTTTGTCTTCATTGGATTAAACTGAGGCTACGCGCTTTATTCTTGGACATAATGTATTTCCTAAGTTTATTTACCTTACTATTATTATAATATAAAGCAGTGTCTTCCCGTTTTTAGCATAATGTAGGTAGGTAGTAAATATGAATAAGATCCTATTTTGGGATATTTAAACGCAAATTTATCAAAATGGCCATATTTGTCCACCTTTGTGCTGCAGTGGGCGAAGGCCTGCCTAAGACGCAAAAGGTGTTTTCTATCTACTCGTATAATATGTATGTATTTGGGGCTTGATGATGCCGTGTGAAAATGTCCTGCATTATTATTATTACAATCTTCGAGCTGGACGAATTTTGACCTTACTTAATAAGATTTTTAAACTGTTGATTACCGAAACACTGCAGTGTCCTTTTCTGATATGTGACATTTCAAATTCAACCGATGAAAACAAAACACTAACCAACTATTTAAAATTTGAGGGGGCCCAACAGCAGTATTAGATTTCTACAGATTGATGCTTATAAAAGCGTTTATTACATACAGTACATATCAATCTTTCTAAAAAAACAAATGTTTAGAAATGTTAGTCGCAATCAACGCCTAAAACATGATTATTCATTGGATTCTTTTGGGCGAAAATTATGAAAATTGGACGCTTACATAAATTGAGGCATTTTGAAATCCGACCGCGTATCAACATTTATTTCACAGTAAGCTATCACGTCAGTCAGTCTGGGCATTTCCATGCCTAGTACCGTGGCAGGGGACTAACTCGCATCAAAGTCATAATCTTGACAGTGGGCAGAAACAGCTAGTATAACATTATATAGATTATGCTCAAAAGAGAGCTGTTTTTTTAATACATATTGTGGCCAAAAATCATTCGGACAACCTTTTTATTATTTACATAGTTAGTTCGCATAGTTCATTATTTTTACTTGTTGGTAACCAACGGACGCTTGCTTTTGAAATGTTTAAAAAAAATCATTTGTTTTTGATGAAAACAAATGATTTTTTGAAAACAGGCGATCTTAAAAATGACTAATGATGTGGGACCCCGGCACTGGGCCGTGTAGCCTTCAATTGCTCAAAGTAAACACCGTTTACCTACATCACCGTGAATAATTGGAGCGAGCTAAAATTTATTAGTACAAAAGAATGGTTTGTGGTGGCGATGAGCATACGATATTCATCTGTTTTCATTAGCCTCGTTCGCTACGACTGTACCTCGAACTCTATTCGAAGATGTAGACTTTTGAAAAAAAAATCCCCGCCTTGGTTTCCATTGTCTATAGCCTCATTTATGGCGCTCCTACTGATTTTGAAGTCATACAAATTGAATGCAAATAAATGAATTTAAATCGGATAAGCCGTTTCGGAGATGGAATGTTAACAGAAAAACATACAATTGAAGAAACAACCACGTATGTTACTCGGTCCACGAAGTTACTTGGTCATAGAAAGTTCACCATGTTTGTTAGTCTTTCACGCAAAAATTACTAAACGGATTTTGATGATATATTTGGTGGTAATATAGCTTGTACGTTAGAATAACACATAGGCTATTTTTTATTCGGGTACCATGCGTGTGAAGCCGTGGACAGAATCTAATATAGTATATATTTTTTGCAATCAGTCTTTGGACTGATGAGAAAGATGTTTGTAGGTTTTGTTTCGGACACAGTTCACTCCTGTGTTCTTTCTCCAGTAGGCACTCTTCATTATTGAGGTTGCATGACATCTTTTATTTTAAAAAGGTCTTAAAGATCTGTGTTTCTTATTATCGAGGGTGCACTGATTTAAGTTTTCAGGAAAAATTATGCCTCTGCAGTTAAACTCTATCGTTACGTCATATTCATATGTAGGTCCGTGTGGTACATCGCATCAAATATCTCCCTTATATTAAAGTAGATGGTTTTTCCTCATCGCAGCTTCCTGTGATGGGTATCATTAAAAGTTTCAAAATAAGTTAGTTTTTTTTAATTTGAATACTACCGTTCTTTATTTCCATCATCGTTTGCCACCTAAATGGTCACCGTACTTTAGTCATTATTTAAGTTGACTGAATTAACTTGTGAATAACAAAAACAATTGTGGTGAATGGATTTGTGAGCCTTAAAGCAAAACTATAGTAGAGTCTACAGTATGTAGAGAGATTAATAAGTATTTACGCCTTTGTGTACTGGGAGTCATTATTCAATTAATATCCAGCCGTAATTCCCTTCCCGCATCATACCAGTTTTCATCAACCATGCGTGAAATTACGTTTTAATGAGGATTATAAAGAACTTATAATTGTGATAATTATTAAACAGATTTGTTAAATATAAAACAAACGCAGTTTGGTTTCTAGACCAGGAGTTCATAGTCGTCAGCTCGGTTATCAATCCCGTCAATAGAGGACGAGTCAAGCATCGGATGACAGACGACAAAAATGAATAGAGAACAAATGAACTTTAACATTTATGTGTGCCATTTTCCACCCCACGTACCTTCCAATATAAAATAATGGTATTCGAAAGCATTCGATCGAAGATAGTGCTATTTTGTTTACGCCCCGACTATTAAAAACTACCTCAATGAGTACGAAGTTGAAACATACACGTGTTAAAGGAAGTCATTACTGCCTTGGCGCAGCCTATTGGATTAGGTACAGTCAATAAACAAAGTGTTAGACGGAAGGTCGTTCACGGAATACATAGTTTTTTTACTACTAATTATTATTATTTTTAAATAAAAAATCTATGTATTGACGACCCTCCATCACATTTCTAATCGCATAATGTGTATCATTAGACAGGTTTCTAAGAAGTTAGTATTTTTTTTGATTAGATTTTCCCGTCCTTTATATCCATCATCGTTTGCTACCTGTGTGGTCTCCATCATAATATTGAGTTTTTATCAAAACTTGACAGGTATGCAAGCTTAATCATATAACAGAAATAGGTCAAAAAAGCCCTCCGAGGTTTGATCAATGCTGACAAACAAACTTACATCCTCTTCCCCTATCTCCTCATTGCTGAGAATCATAACTTCTTTGGTGAAGTACTATAAAAACTTAATGTACATACAAATTTTTACAAACTTAGTTATGCAAACAGGTCAATATTATAATGTAATGTACTAAAGCGAAATAAATAATTTTAATATTTTTATTTATTTTACTGGCTTTTCCCATCGTTTTTTGTCAGTTGCCTGATAGTCTAACCAAACCAATATCTTTACCCTACTCGTTTATAGAAACAATATTTCTTTTTATAATCCTTTAACAAGAATGTGTCGATAGTATAATGAGTTGTCGAAGGTTAATTTGGAATTGGATATTTTTAACTCTAATTTATGTAAATTTATTAACACACTTAAAGACATCCTTCATTGTAACGGGGGATTTGACGCTCATACGCAGTAGCGTCTTGAGCCCTAAGGTCCATTAAATAGATAGTAGATAGGTTATTTTAGTTCCTAGTTTTCTTATACCTGTTTTTTGTTTAGGTACTTATACCTTAGTAGGCACTTACTAGGAGAAAGAACAGAGTAAATGAAGTAAAGTAAAGTAAAGTTGATTTTCTTCATTTATATTGTTTTTATTTTAGTTATTTTTTAAGAATCTGGTCCTCAAGCTTACTACACAGTTGTTTGTCTGCTCAACATTGTCATTCATTTATTGTTTTTGTGTGCGCACAGTTAGTTCCCAACCAGATCAAAACTGTATTTTAGATATTGTATTTTTTTAATGTTTGTAACGTGTAATGTGTGCATAAATGAATAAATAAAAAAAAAAAAAGACTAACACAACTTCTGAATAACGTAGGTACAACTGTTGTATTTTTTAAATCCACTAATTTCCGAGGTAAAAAGCTTAGGAACAAAATACAAAAGCATACTTATAATAATGTCACGGGATAACGTAACAGACCCAACATTTTTGCAAATAAAAACATTCTTGAAATTACAAAACATCATTCAGTAGGGACAGTTTTATTTGGACAGTGGCACTTGGGGATGTTTTCGGACCTACTTTATTTAACACTGACCGACAAAAACATTTTTGTGGATGAATAGGTTACGTAAAGATGAAAAATGATTAGAATGGCGTGTTTTACCCTCGACGATAGGAGTACGTTTATGCGTTCACCATAAGAGATTATTTGTTTGTCTTTTACATTTAATCTCCGGCGGTCTATCGAATTGTTAAAGGCTTTTTTAAAATCGTTTTTTGCGTCTTTAAGGATGGTTCTTAAATAGGTGTTATCGCCACCAATAAAAAAAAATTACAACCAACATTCAAATAAATAGACGTCTGGTAAATCAATCGTTTAAAAAATATAAAACGGCATCTTAAACTTCAGTGTTAAAATATCCCTGCTTTACGTTGATATTAAAAACCATTACCGTAGAACAAAATGTATTTCTACAAATGGGACAATATGATCTTGAATAAAAGGTTCCGCTCTATGACAGATTATTGCAATTTTTCTACACGGAAGTAACGGGAGGCATTACCGCAATGAATTATCATAATTTGTTAATGCTTTGTGACCGGGACTATACTTGGTCATAAATTAATGCTCTGGTATTTTACCCGTGGCGACAGGAGCGGAGGTCATTTGTTTGTTTGTATATTGAAACAGCTTATCGTATTGTAATGCGGTTTTTCACAATCGATTTGTTTGTTCTATTTTTTGAGGTTTGGAAACCCCCGACGTAAATTTCCATCATAAATTGCAAGGTCCCCTAGTTATTTCAACCTTGGTATCATCGCGGACACTGGCCCGCTACTGCTGGCTACTGAGCCAGCTTTATACTTTATATTTGGACACTCTCAAAGTAAATCAAAACAAGGAAGCAAGGTCTCACAACACAAGTTAAGGTCCAAAAATGTATATTTTGTAGTTTTATCACATAAAAAAAGATTTTTTTGATACAATTACAAATTTACAATTGCAGTTGGATAAATGACCGTGACGTATATCGATTCATGGACAAACATTTTGACAACTACAAAGTTAAGTTTGTCAAGTTTAAGTTTGTTAAAACTCATCTTTTCGTTAGAGCAATGTTTGGTGCTCTCATAGTTTATGAACTTGAGTAATGCTATTTTTTAGAGAATATACAGGCTTGTATTCGGAATCCTCATGTCGCGAGTCTTATTCGTTTTTTTTTTATAATAGTTATTTATATGACATTAGCATCGAGTAATCGGTCAAGGTCTCGTACAATTCGTCTCAAAAGACCCTAATATTAATCAAAGGTCCTCTTTAATGCAAAAGGTTCAGACAATCCTGAGGGACGTTATTCTATCCGGATCACTGAGACCCCATTCGGTTAAAGACCTAAATTTCACTTAATACTTTAAATTATAAATGAGTGGAAACAGCTTTGAGGTGAATAGGGATATTAGAGCCTCTAAGTATTAAGATATTGTGTAGATATCTGTCGGGGCATAAGTGAAAAGCGATGCAGCGGTTGATTCGGCCGAGGGTCTCAAGTGGCAAAAATATATTATTCTGGACAGAGTTAACTTATTTCAGCCTTTGAGGGTTGAGACTGGGTCCGTGGGGAACTGGGGCTCTTCGTGTATTTATTATTCTATCAGGGTGACTGGTCGAAGGGACTTGAGAGCAGGCTCTTTTCTCAACGCATTAGCATGACAATGCAGCTAGCATTTTGGAAACGTTTTTACCATTTGGTAGTAATCTGGATCAATTGAGTTGTCTATAGATCGATTGCAACTGACTTTAGATACAAGCCATCGGTATTTTTTTCCTATATACCTGTAAATATTTGTATGAATAAAATAGAGTATTTAGATATAGAATAGTGATCTGGATCAGTTGAACTATGCAACGGTCTTAAGCTATCTGTTTCATCAGTATTTTTTAACCGACTTCAAAAAACGTAATAGTTCTCAATTAGACTGTAAGTAATTTTACTCTTTCTGCTCGTTGTCTGTTTCAAACCCATTTTTTAGAAATGGGTCAAAACAAAAATAACTTAAAGAACGGCAATATTTGCAAAAGTTAAGGAAACTCCGAGTACTGTACTTAGAGCAATTAGGTATTTATTACAAACTGTAATAAATAGCTAATTGTGTGTTCAATTAATTTCAATTTACTTATTAGTTATAGATATTTACTAAGTACCTATTTCTATTTTTGATAAATTTTAATTTAAATAAGAGTTATTTATCTTGTACTGTTACGTTGGTAGGTAGGTGACTTTATAAATATGTAAGTAATTGTTAATTTTTTCTTGTTAATAAAAATACCAAGATTGATATCGGCGAAAATTACCTAATTTTTATCTGTTATCTTATTTATTTATATCTGGGTGCATTGTCTCTAAATTCGGCAAATGTTGGTAGTTTGCGAAGTAAAGGGATAGATAGATAAACTCTGTGCATAAAAGATACCACAATTTTATTGTATTGTAAAATACATACAAAAACAAGACTAAAACAACAATAAAATGAAATACTCAATCATTGTTTTTTTATCAGTGATTTCTTCTATTCAACCTTATGATAGAGATAATTATTAGCAAAGCTTATTGATAACTTATAACGTAGCATTAGCAATTGTATGCACCTACCTACTTACTTGTAAGGTATTGCAAATCATAATATCCAACATAAAAAGATATATTAGTCAACAGAGCGGCTTGAAATAAAAAGTAGATCAAGGGTTAGGGACTTTCCCTAATGGTTTCAAGTGAAACTGGCCACAATATTAAAGTCATGTATTCACGGTCCATCTTGTTGTACGTTCCACCACGATCATGCACGATGCCCAACTGTGAATAGTCTTGAGGAAGGTATGTCAATTATTATTATTAATCGACGTACGTCCGCGTTAGTCATTGTCTATCTGCAGGACGTTCGCGATGGTGGGGGCACTCGCTGAATGCAAAATTGGTCGTGCAAATCCAGCAAGGTATTAATAATAATAATAAAATTATCGACGTACGTCGAGACTATTCACAGTCGTTTTGCAACGAGCATCGTGCATGGCCATGGCGGGGCATACCTACAGCAAGATAGACCGTGAATACATGGCTTTATCTGTTGGGCAATTAGGTGGGTCGTGATATTTCACTGTGGACAGGTAGCGACATGTTGCACTGATGGTTTCTCTTTAACGAAAATCGCATCAATTGCCATAGCCAGGACTAAGTCAAAGTCGATTGTTGAATACTCAAAGACAGTATAGGCTGTTGCATACGACAATGATGATAAATGTCTCGCCGCACCGCAGCCAAGCGCTCGTTTTGTGTTATTTATGCGAAGGGTGTCTAATTTTGTAGAAATCTTACGATTTAACGGTATCAGTGAAACATTTAGACCGGGTGGCCGCAGTCTAGTGGTGCCAACTAATGTGGAAGAACCCCAGGGATGCTAGACAAATACCTCACGCTTACTTTTCCTTTCACGCTAACGCATTTTTTTTTAAGGTAAAACTTGGCAGCGGTCACGTGACATTTCCGCAGCTAATGTCATTCCCATACAATTCAATCTTTCCGCAGGCGTTAACGTCAACAGAAAGTGGTATTTGTCTAGACCCCCCAGGGTGTGTAAATACCTAACGCTTAGTTTTCCTTTAACGTTAACAGCAAACTTAGCAGCAGTCACGTGACATTTCCACAGCTAATGTCATTTCCATACGGTACAATGTTTCGTGGTATTTGTCGAGACACCATTGTCGAGTCCCTTGATTGTTGTATGAAATTTGAAAACATGTAATTGCCCGTTGCAATTGTAAAATTGTTTATGATGCTGAAATTAGAAAAAGACATCGCGGATAAGACCAAACTGATTTAAGAGAGCGTCCTTACAGACACTTCGTCATAAACAACAATAGCTATTGTAATATTAACGCACTTACCATAAAGTAACAAAAACATTATGCATCGTAAAATTGTCATAACGTCGGTTTAATTCTATTCACAAGTCTGAGTTGAATAATATTCGCATTTTCAGGAGCTTCATTGAAATAATGGTACTTTACACTCGCCATCAAAAGTACATAGATAACTCGAGTGACCCATTTTGTATTCCAAAGCGTTTGTGCTTTAACGCGATAAAATGACAGTATCAGAAAGTATCAATACTTTCATAGATTTTTATCTATCAGGCCCGGTCCCTGAAATATAAGATATCACCTAAGAGTATGGCGAAACCTACTCCCTACTGTATGATATCATTAATGAAGCCCCATTTTCGGCCTTAAATATAGACTAAATCTTACTTATTATTCGGTACCATTTGTGTGACTTGAAAACTTATTGATTACGGGCAAAAGTGCGCATGATTCGAATTATTGCTCGAAAAATGTATCTGCGCATTAAGACGTGCTCATAACAGTGAAGGAAATCTACGTGAGGAAATTGGCATAGCTAAAATTAAAAGGTATGTGCCATCAGTTAGTGTTGCAATAAGCGGCTATGAGCTGGAAACCGGTCACGTGGAATACAAACTACTTTAAGAACGCGGGTATGTGCCTCTGACGACCCTCTACTAGGTAACCTCAAAGATTTACTCACTGAGTATGTATGTCAGGATATCCATCATCGGGAGTAGGTACAGTCGGGAGCATGTTTGTACTTTATGTGAAGATCTAAAAATGACATTCATCTGACTAAAAAACGAAACTCTCGTCTGTAATCTAAGTACATTTATTGCGACTGTACATACTTATTTCACTAAAATAAGTACTTAGGTAAAACGTTTTGATGGATTGGATCCATTATAACGAAAAGCGACCTTTAAAATTACCAAGTTAATCTTCTAAAGTAATTAGGATAAAACGGTATAGTTAGTAGCGTTTTTAACGCGTGTGGGTATTTTCTGCTTAATTGAGGTGGATACGAAGCCACAGAGTTTTTATTGTTTTCTCTTGCTTGTTTTGAAACAATGGATTTTTCACGTACCTATACCGTTTTGTGTCCGTAGGCCAAAGCCCAACTTCCGATCGTGGGTTCGACGCCGGTCGTGCACCAAGTATTTTTCTACTCAAGAAATATATTTTGAGCACTAACATCGTCCTCAAATCATTGAAGGAAAACATGGTGAGGCCCTAGAACCTAAAATTCAAAGGACAGTGCGTTTGTGACTTTTTCATGCAAAAACTACTGAACGGATTTTGATGAAACTTTACAGTAATATAGCTTATACATCAGAATAACACGTAGGCTACTTAGACGACAAGAGATATTCAAAATTGTACCTATCTCATATACGTTGATGTTATTGGGTAGAAGTGTCACATGAGACGCTTACCTATATCTTACCTTACGTCTGTGTTTTAATGCTTATAATTAGTTATTTCTGTATAAAATTCAAGTACATTTATACAATAATTAGATGTCTAAACAATACTCCCATAGAAGCAGAGTCATTGTTAAAAGAAAACTTAACAAAATGTAAAATACAATTCAAATTTGATCATGTAAATAGTGATGACATCATAAAAGCTTTCAAACTCATAAATGTGAAAAAAACCACGGACCTCTGGGGCATCTCTGTTTGCGTTGTGAAATCATTGATTGGCATTATTGCGCCCGAACTAGCTTTAATATTCAACGAGTGTATTGACTGTGGTGTGTTCCCTGATTTAATGAAACACGGTAAAATAACTCCACTTTTCAAATCGGGTACATGTTCTGACCCTAGTAATTTTAGACCTATATCAGTACTTCCTACATTTAGTAAAATTTTTGAAAAACTAATTTTAAATCAATTGCAAAGACATTTTAAATTAAATAATTTACTGCATAATAAGCAATTCGGATTTAGTAAGGGTCGCTCAACCACTGATGCTGGTATTGAGTTAATATCGCACATATTTGATGCCTGGGAGGAATCTCATGACGCTTTAGGCGTTTTTTGTGATTTGTCAAAGGCATTTGATTGCGTAGACCATGACACATTGATCAGGAAACTACACCATTATGGTATTAGGGGCGTTGCTCTAGACTTTCTCACTTCCTATTTAAGTGACAGAGTACAAAGAGTTGACGTGAATGGAAAACGGTCTCCGGGGTCTCTGGTTACTATCGGTGTACCGCAGGGATCAATTCTTGGTCCATTTTTGTTCTTAGTATACATTAATGATCTACCCCACCTTGTAAGGGACGATCATGAGGTTGTATTGTTTGCAGATGACACGTCACTTTTATTTAAATTAAAGCGACGACAAACCAATTTTGACAATGTAAACAATGCAATCTCTAAGGTTGTAAAATGGTTCAACGTTAACAATCTCCTACTTAATGAAAAGAAAACAAAGTGTATTAGATTTATACTACCCAATGTTACACAAGTTAAAGCAAATATCAAAATCAAAGATGAACAGTTGGCTCTTGTGGACACCACCGTATTCTTAGGTATCACCCTAGATAATAAGCTTCAATGGGGTCCTCATATTGATGGGTTATCGAAGAGACTTAGTTCTGCGGCATATGCAGTCAAAAAGATCCGTCTTTATACAGACGTTGACACAGCTAGACTAGTTTACTTCAGCTACATAATGCTGTGGAAGCATTATGTCGTACGGTATACTGCTGTGGGGGAGTGCTGCTGATATCAATACCATTTTTGTGCTGCAGAAGAGGGCTGTTCGAGCAATTTATAATATGGGCCCCAGAGAATCACTTCGCGAAAAGTTTAAAGAAATAAATATAATGACATTCCATTGTCAATACATTTATGAAAATCTGATGTATGTTCACAAAAATATTAATTTGTTTAAGAAAAAAAGCGATAATCACAATGTTAATACTAGAAATAAAGATAAACTCGCTGTTGCCACTTGTAGACTCCATAAAGTTGGTAAATCGTTTAAAGGGCACGGTGTACGCTTTTATAACAAACTCCCAAGAGATATACAAAAATTATCAATTAACAAATTTAAAAACGTAATTAAACAAAAGCTTTTTAAGAAGGCATACTATAAAATATCTGATTATTTAGATGACAAAAACTCTTGGGATTGAAAATGCTCCAACTCGAACCTATTGTTTTGTAAAAGGATCATTAAAAAGAATAACCAGCCTTGTTTTCTTGCCTTTCTTTCCTGGCTTGGTCGCGGAGGAACTAGATAAAAACCGACGTTTCAAAGTGGTCCTTGTGATTTTATTGAATAAATGAATTTTGACTTTGACTTTTGACTTTGACTTAGAATCATTTTTTTTTCAGAAAAAATCAAAGAAATACGTACATTATGTTATGATAGTAAAGCTGAGAGCCTACCACGAACTGTAATGCCGAAGTTTCGGCCGAAACTTCGTGCAACTCCTATTGAGGTTAAAATCACGAAATAAATGTTGTCAACGTGACATTACAACGGTACATGTAACTGAAACGGCACGTCAGTACCAAAAGTTTAAAAAAAGCCACGAAGTTTCACGTAACCGACCGCAACGAAACTTGGTATAATATTTTGCGAGCGTCGAGGTCATCTAAATTATTCATTGCACGGCCCACTACCTTGTCGCACTCGACTTTACTATTCCCGCGTGCGCGGTTCTTACGGAATAATGTATCACTCCGCTTTAATGCGCGTGGACACAGATTACATAACATATCGAACTGTAAATCTAGTTGTGTAAAGGAACGAATAAAACAAATAAATCAAAAGAGAAATACCCCTGGCGTGTAGTTTATCTTACAATTACTAATAAGTATTGGTATAATATTAATATGATTATGATTTTTATTTGTTTTTATTTTATATATTAATGAAAATCTTTGATTTGTTTTATTTTTTTTGAAGTTAAATAAGTAGATAGAAAGTGATCAAATTAACAGATTATAAATAAAAATGTCATTAAATAATATGTAAATTTTTTGATCATTTCCAAAACATCTACCTACTTAGAAAACTTGTATCGGCTCAGATATTATAAGTAATACGTATCGGTAAACTTCAAAAAAACAAAATGTCAAATAAAGTTGCCAATTGATAAGGTTGACATGCCATAATTATCCATTTAATTTAAGACGCAATTTATTAAATATTTACTGCTTATTTTTTTATTTAAAATATTTACTTTGTTGGAACGCAGGATGATCCGGGAGAAAAAGAAGCCTCAATTAGTATTTTTATTCTCTCTTCACACAATCATTATTATATTTCCTGAGGTGCTTCCACGTGTTCATTACGAAACATCCTCAGGGTAATCTGTTTATGGATGGCTCAAAGACGATTGTAAGAGTGGCTTTTATGTGTTGTATATCTTTTACATTCATTTTTTTGTATACTCCTCTCCTCTCCTCTGATATCAATCCACATTTATTATTCAACACTAGTGTCCGCATATTCTTTCCTCCTTATGGTAAGCTCACCACGCTGACAATACTTTGCCATCACTGGCGTTACGTTCAGGCTTGTTCAGACCTCTGTATATTTTTTATCGTGTCCATTATAACTCTACCCTCATATGGGTTACCCTCACATCCTCATCTTAGCGGCTTGCACTTCAATCAGCTTTCTCGTTGCCATGAAGATATTGCAGTTCTTTAATGAATCAACCCTCACCTTACTTTTCAGCGGAAAAATATGTCGTTAAAAAATATATTTCATTATTTATTAATGAAAAAAAATTTTCAAATTCCTGCAGGTCTTCAAGGTTATAATGCGCTGCTGTAATGCTGCTCGATAATAATAAGATTAAAATATTTAGGAACATATAATATCTACAAATTGTTAGGCAGTAATATAGCTATTGATAAGTGAAAGTCAAAAAGGTACCTAAGTTTTTATCACTTATCGAAACGAAAATATTACCATTAAAAATCAAATAATGATCCGCAAAAGTATTAATCAAATTGGCAGAAGATACCAGCAAGTGTGTTAGTTGTGTTAGTACTCACTAATTCTTTGGTATTCCGCAACAGTTACGTGTAATTTCCACAGCTAATGTAATTTCCATTCAATCTTTCCGCAGGCGTTAACGCCAACGGAAAGTTGTATTTGCCTAGACCCCAGAACTTTCAGGACAACAGACTAACGAATATTTTCTACATTTATAAAGCAAATAGCATATTCAAGCTATTACTACTAAATAACAAATAAAATTTATTAAAAAAATATTGTGACGACATCTGTCGAAAATTTTTGAATGTACTTAGGGACTACTCTATCCTAAAGGCACCATAAGCTAAGAACGTTCAGGTACAGTTTAGATGTTTTACAACAGATGTCGCTGTTGCCAAAAATGTACAGTTTTTGTCATCCATCTGTTCTTGCCAGGTCAACCCACGTTGGGTCAGTATTGATATGATAAAAAACACGCTCACGACTATATTCCCCATGACGGACATCCTCAGACACATACGTACCTACTCAGTGCTTAAATCTTTAAAGCTAGGTAGGTAGGTATATGTAGATACTGATACCTAACTCACGGGTAGAATATGAATAAGATATTTTATTAAACCCAGTGTTGCCGCGTTGTCTATCTTGTAAATTATAAGCAAGTCCTGCCATCTATAGGTGCACCTTGGTCTTATTTCGTTGACATGATTTGATAAACCCTACCCTGCCCTGCGTGGCTTCTTGTAGCTTTGTTATTTGACATTTAGTTACAACAAATACCAACAGAGGCCTCTGATGCAATGTTTCATGGCCTTATAAGTGAAATTTCGTTTGCAACTGCTTTAGTTGCTTAAAGGTCATCAATAATACCTAATTAAGTACTTACCTAGATACCTACTAACTTTTTACATTTATCAACTACCTACCTACCTACCTACAACGTCCTATTTTGAAATCAAACATTTACGTGCATACACTTGAGTTCACAAACTTTTAACTCAACATTTCTTGAAGAAAAAGTTCTAAATTTTCCTTACCCGAGGATCAACATTTATTCAATTTACACTTTTGGCTTCCTATAGGTAGGTATACCAACTTACTTATTCCACAGAAAGCACCTAGGTAGAAACCTAGCACTAGTTTAAACCTACCTACCTACTGACCACATTTGAGTTTAAAGTTTTGCATTTTTCCTAGTAAAAAAGGTTGTTAAAAATCAACTGTCTTAGGTCATTGACTTATAAATAAGTAATACAATAACTACAGCTATTGTATTAAAACTTTATGTAGGTATTTAGGCACTTTTAGTAGGTAGGTATTAAGTCTAAGATAGAGTTGTTTCAAGCGCATTGCATTAAAAAAAACAAAGTTTTATCTACTTTTTTAAGCTAAAGTTGATCTATTCCATGAATCATCATATTTGCGGGACATTATGCATATCGGCGTATGTAATGATTATAGACGGAAAACAAATAAATGGAATGAGCCGCACGCCAACTGCGTGCGGCTCATTGATTTACTCTGTTTTCATTCCGTAAAATAGTCACATGCTACATATACTATGAGTTAAATATGTTAGTGCACGGCGCGACGCGGAATGAGAAATTCGCGACCACTCACCCTGATGAAGACTCTCGGAATGAGTCGAAACTTAGTCGGTGCCTTCACCGATAGTGCAGTACGTGAAAATTCACGTTTATACAATATGAATATTGCTTATTGAATAAAAACTCATTGTTCGACCTTTTGTTGACTGCTGATACAAATTGATTGGTCAATGAATAAAAGTCCACAGCTGGGCATCGGCCCCTCCCAAAAGTATCAAGAACAGCGGTCTAAAGCCACATTCACACAGTGACTTCCCGCAAACTTTAAGCAACCATTCCCAAGTGGTTGTCGGTTTTATGAAGGATTGATGGAATGTAATTGTTTTAAAACCTTAATTACAATTTGTTAAAGTAAGCCCATGTTGATTACGCCAGTGTAGAAGTACCTATAGAGAAGGATAAGTCTATATCCCCACAAAATCTCATTTCTACGAGTAAACGACTCGCTTGACCTCCATCAGAGATTGCGGCTAACGAACCGTCGCATTATGGACGTGGCTTACAGCTATTACCACGATGTTTACATACTCCGCTTTACCTCGGCTATACAGGTATATTTATTTATTAAAAATGGGTTTGTGTTTGCTCACACCTGATGGTAAACACATATCGGTTAGTATTTTTAGATTTACACTATTTACTCTAGCTTCAACTTACCAAATGGTACGCAATGGTCGCTGCAGCACAACTTTCACATTTCCCTCTCACACTGTTTAATGTACTACTAATTAAACTTAACTATCTATGTCTATCCATTTCTCATCACACACTCTTTGTCCACACTCACTTTTTCTTCTTTGTTTTCCTTCTGCAACACTGTGATCGTGAGGTCACCCCTCACTTCTTATGTCCTATCTGAAAATCAGCGCTGCTTCATTTTGGCGGAGCAGCAGTAAGCTGAGATAGGACCTTTTCGGCTAATACACACCATTGCAGCATAGACTGCCCTCGTTAGCACTGGTTAGCACCCACTTATTGTACCTACTCTTCTGTATTTACTGTGTTTCTTTAATTGTTTTCTTTCTTTTCATTTGTACTTGTCTGTGCTGTATTGTGTGTGTCGAATAAAAAACTATCTATCTATCTATCTATCTATATAAACTGACTGTTCAGTTTATATGCGTTTACTACGCGGGACTGTTTCCGTGGCCGGGAAAATAGCCCCGCATCTGTCCACGCTAAATGACGGACGCTCCGTGATTAATGAACCGCTTATGTCTCAATAGGTATTTATTGTGGCTAGGTAAAACGAACAATATGGACTAAAAGCTAATTTACTAAGGAATTTTATAATGTAAACAGAAAATCACAAAATACGAAATATTTTTGGCGCCGATCGCTCCATTTAAATTGTGATCTTTATGAACTTTGTAACTAGTTTTATTCATGGCAAACGTATTTTACGTGTTGATGTTTTTAACACAATTGTAAAGCTTGTATTTTTACAATCATTTTGAAATATAACAATATAGAATGACATGACATCCTTGACTTCCTTGACATGTCAAAAGCCTATGACAAAGTCAGTCACAAAATCCTGTTGCAGAAACTTTCTGCAACAGGAACTTTCTTCAGTGACAGGAAGCAATTTGTACAAGTACAATATTTGGATGAACAAACGCGACAAATACAAAATGCAATTTCAGACATAAAAACCACGAACTACTCAATACCACAGGGAAGCGTGATCGGATGTACGCTATTTTTAATATATATCAATGACCTACCAAAAACACTTAAAACTTCGTGTGTCCTATTTGCGGACGATATATCTATCCTTTTTAAAAGTACTCTGAACATTGACAATGCTTACATAACTAACACCTTCCATAGCTGCATAAAATGGCTCCAAGATCACAACTTGGAAATAAATCTACAAAAAACAAAAATGGTTCAATTCCGAACGTACCAGAGGACTGCATTAGATATTGACTTACTTACAAAAACCCTTAAAGTAGAACAAACCGATGAATTTAATCTCCTAGTTACAACATTCGATACTAACTTGTCATGGAAACCGTATATTCAAAGAATTAAAACCAAGCTATCACGATTTGTCTACGCACTTAGTATTTTAAAATCAAATACTAATTATGAGACCGCACTCTCAGCATACTACGCATATGCCTACTCTTGGCTCAATTATGCCACTACTATGTGGGGCGAAAGCTCTGACTATATAAAATTATTTATATAACAGAAAAATGCATACGTATCTTAGTAAACATCAAACGCCGGGTAAGCTGCAAACCATATTTTATTAAAAAGAAATTTTAACCTTACCGTCTATCTACATTCTACAGGCTTGCTTATTTGTAAGGAATAATAAAAATATGTTTAGGTCAAATTCCGAAACACACTTTACAATAGACGAAACAGAAACAAACTTAAGCTACCCGCGACAACTTTGCAAACAGTACAGAACAGTCCTGCCTACAGACTTGTAAAAATATATAACAAACCGCCCGAACTAATAAAAAGTGAAGAAAAGGACTCATTATTCCAAAAAAAGATTAAAACCATCCTGACCAAAAAAACCTACTACACTGTTGGCGAATACCTATCTGACAAACTTGTATAATCTGATTACAAACTACCTACCTACATATTCTTGACCATTTCATTCTCCAACACTTCTTACTAACAAAATATGACGTACCTACTGTAGAATATACCAAAACCCAACCTTTGACATTGATTATTGAGCTACCTACCTGCTTCGTGATATTCGTATTCTTATATTAACAATTATTATAATTCTTGACATATTTTTTCTCATAATTTTTGACATTTTGTATAATTATTGACATTTAATTTTATTTTATAACTATCTATTCACCTGTGTTATTATTTAAATTGTATAAGGGCCGATGTACCTACCAACCTACTTGGAGCTACACTAGACCTAAGCTTAACCATTGTATGTAGGACATTAAGCATGAATAAATGAAATTATGAAAACATGTACCTACTTTTCCTGGGTATTAATCTTTCACAAAACGAGGAAAATTTATCTTTAGTTCATGAATTGTTCACCGGCAATTGTTTTCTGTCAGGATCTCTGGCTTCGAAAGTGGTGTTTAGACAGCAGCTATTGCACAATTTTGTTCCAAAATCCACTCCTATTCTTGATTGCTAAAGTAACATATCAGGCCGCCAGATCGTTGTGCCATCCCTCCCGAATCCGGGAGGGATGGCACAACGATCTGGCGGAAGAATAATTTTGAATCGATCGATTTATTACCGATAATCATCGGTAATAAATCGATCGATTCAAAATTATTCTCATTCAAATGGAAAATTATTCAATCAAAATGTACCTACTTTAACATTCAAAAAAGAGCCTATAGCCAAACAAGAACTGAAAATTCACCGTAATAAAAATGAATATACCGTATGATACAGAGGTTTAGGATATGAAATGTCAATATAAACGAGACGGTATTACGTGTATAGAATCAGACGGTGCTTTGTCAAGTGTAAAATAAGGTACAAAATTGGGAAAACACAGAAGTTTATTGTGTACTTTCACGTTCTCGATAAAGCGAACACAGTATTGTTGAACACCATGTTCGCTCATTTGGGTTTATTGGGAAACATTCTTCATTTAAGTACGCCGATTAGGCAATCTTGTCTCCGTGTAAGACATATGTCGCTTTTCCTCCTCTTTTATCATGAAGACAGAAAGAGTTTTGTTACATCTCTCGCCATACGATTGAGCTACGTTATATCACATCAACAAGCCAAAGAACAATTGATATACGAAGGGCTACCACATACAATAAACACATGGCCACTGTTCAGATTACTCATGGGTAGTACACTGTTTGAAAACGAGGATCGTGCGAAGGTGCTGGCACAATTGAGGCGAGGCAGTTTCTGAACGTAGTCGAGTGAGGCAGTCTTGGGAACAGTGTGCACTGTGCGTGCTGTGTGGTGTGGTAATGGAGTAGAGTGCTATGTGCGAGGCACAATGTGCGAGCCAACACGATATTTCCTCGCGGATCTTTCTCCATAGGAGTAAAATTCTTAATTATTAATTATTTTTGTATTTTTATTTTGTATTTACAATAAAAAACCATAATGATGTGATTGATTTCATTCTCATTGGAATTACAAATATTTTTTATACTTAAAAAAGATTGACTTCAAAGTTGTTAAAAAGTCCAATATAATTTTTTTATCCCTAATTTTTTAGGGATAAAAAAAATAGGTAGGATTTTTTCATAAAATGTATATGGTATCCCTTAAAGTATACCCATACTCATTATACCCAATATACCTATTAAAAATATTCATTTATATCAATTCACATTGGCGAAGTTATCGCATCATCATCATCATCATCATCATCATCATTATCAGCCTATATTAGTCCACTGCTGGACATAGGCCTCCCCTAATGAGCGCCATAACGCCCTGTCTTCAGCTTGCCGCATCCATCATCTGCCTGCAGTCTTTCGCAGATCGTCATCCCACCTGGCCGGAGGGCGTCCTGTTATCGCGTAACATACACATAAAAAAAACAGACGAACTGAGAACCTCTTCTTTTTTTTAAGTTTATTGAAAATTCTACTGAATAGATTGTTTCAAGACTATCAATTTTTCTCAGTCTTTGCGCTCTTGACAGAGCGAAACGACAGATCTCGCCATTTCCCTATATTGGTCGTCATCTTAGTGCATTCATGCAGTTTGCCGCCCGCTCCGATTTAATCTAGTAGGCCCATTGCGTGGATGACCTGACACAGGGTCTGCTGTCTTCCACTCATCTATTCACAATGAAGCGCTCATTGTATGTAATAAGTGTCCGCCTCGCTGCGTTTTCAAGACTATAATCTTTTTAAATTTATCGCTTTCGTGTGTCCCTCTGTTTTGATAAATCTAATCAAGTTGCATTAGCTATTTATTATGCTAAAAAAATATGTTGAACTCATTGAGTTTGCCTTTTCTCATTCTTATACGAAACTTGAGCCGCCGTATTAAGGAATGTTCCGTAGAGAACTCTAGAATTTTGTCCAGAAATTAATGTAAGATAGAATCCCGTGTGTTGCCTGTCGACAGGATATCTTCACCTGTGCCTTCAGCTATATCCGTGACCGCATTGCAAACGCGTGCTCATATGTTGCCCATTCTCTTTCTGTACGTGAGTGAAATAAACTTTTATACCAACTTTTACTTAGGATTTTCCCCTTTTGCTGTTGGTGTATTGGATTCAACTGGAGTATCAATAGGATTTCTAGATTGTTTATTTTGCCATTTATTTGCTAGTAGGTATGTTTACCCTTATGTGAAAGTTAAAAAGTATGGACACAGCAAATGTTTACATGGCTGTGATTTGAACTTGGGCAGTCCGCTGCTTTAAGCGGAGCGTGCACGCTTATTGCGTGTAACTGTGACTGTTTTTGCAAATAAAAAAACAAGAGAACCACTGTGTTGCGCGGGCTGCCCGTCAACCGCGACGGGTGCAACGGATTCCTCTTTTTTTTCTGTGCCAAATTGTGAACCGATTTTAATGTTTTTTTAACGGGTAGGGTATAGGTACTTCAAAGATGCTCCCATATAATTTTTATGAAAAAAACTACTTCTAAAGCTGAAAAAGAGTTATGATAGTTCAGTTGCGTAAAGATTACTCGCGGTGCTGCGTAAAGCGGTCACCCGCGTGCGTGTTGCGGGCCACGCTTAACGGAGCGGATGGCCCTAAGGTAAGGATCCCCAGAATTCTGAAAACAAGTAACCGAACCTTCCACCAAACCCTCTCATATGACACTGACTTACCTTAAATAAAGGAGCTTTAAGATTTATTTCTGCAATTGCAAGCCGGAGAGCGTTTTCTCTTCAAATATTAACTTTAATATTCTTTGGTATAGCAATATGCTCTTTTAGGAAGAGCTTACACATCCTTTCCTTACGACGTTTTATTCCACCTTTTTGAGCGCGTGTTTATGTGCACATACATTTTTCGAGTGGAAAAATCGATTGGAACCAGGCATTTGATTTTCTATCGATTCTAATATAATTTTTAAACAAGTCCGATTACTTGACTTCATTTTTTACGTAAGTTATTTGTCACAATTACAAAAATAGTTGAATTTGCAATGGGTAGGCTATAAAATCTGCAAAACCGACATGCTGGAAAAAAGAGGTTCTAAAGGTTCAGTGTAGGTAGCATCCTCACTAGATGGACCGAAGCCCAAGGTTCGATAGTGCACTCTTTAAGGGACGCCTGTTAGTCCAGGCTTATACAGGCTGTTATAATGATGATGACAATTACAGAAAAAACTCTAAAGCTCATAATCCTTTTCCACTGGTAAATTGGTAAAGTCGACAACTGAACAACTGAAAATCCACGAGTCTTCTATCCAACAGCCTCGAAATATTCAAATTACTCGGTAACACACACCGAAGAAAACTTTTATAATTTACAAGACATTAAATAAAAAAAAATCGACTTCAAATAACGAGAAATTGATATAAAAAAATCAATATGCAATTTCATCACCCATTTTTTCATCCAGCGTGGGATTTTTCATAAATTTTATATGAAATCCATCCTTATACCGTAGCCATTAAAAAAAACATTAAAATCGCTTCACAATTGGCGAAGATATCGCTTAACAAACTCACAAAAAAGATACAGACGACTTGAGAAACTCCTTTTTTAAGTCGGTTTAAAAAAAAAAAAAAAATTAAATCACTACAAAAACAAAAGAATCATCAAAATCGGTTAACAACTGGCCTATCCTGGCCAATTGTGAGGTAACAAACGCACACGATAAAAAATACAGCTGAATTGAGAACATTTTCCTTTTTTGAAGTCGGTTAAAAAATATAAATTTATAATTATATATAAAAATGAAGTTAAAAAATGCAAGGCTTACGAGTCGCTCGAAGTTTATGTATGGATGGTCTCATGTAAAAATTATTACAGAACATTGCTTTTGGAATTTATTGTCCGTATGTAAAGAGGCTAGCCCGCAAAACAAACAGTGTTTCTTGAATTTTTTAAATTTTCTGTGAGCATCCTGAAGATGTAATGCATCGAAGATGTAATGTCGAATGCATCGAACTCTGAGGAACCTCCATTTTGGTGTTCTTTTCGACCTTACGCGCGTCTGCGCATACTCATATTCCAAGTCTTTACCTTCCAATATTCTGGTGAGTTTTCCAAGAGTTGAGTTTAAATTTGCTTAGCATCGTCGTCGTTTTTAGTGTCCTAATCTTGGCGGAATATCAACAGATTTCAAACTTGTTTGCGGCGTCGGACCGCGTGGTTCCGCTTGTTTCCTGTGCGGCGTAATTAACTCGGAATATCGAGTCCTGTCGTCGGCCAGAACCTATACTACTACTACATTATTACTACAGGCCTCCTGATTAATCCAACAGGTGCGTTTTCCTTACATTTTTTTTATCAAAGATTGAGTTTACAGGTTATTATAAAAGTTTATTGTTTCCCCCCAATATATTCCTAAAAAGTTGTCAATTTGCATAGGGTTTTGAGATAGGAACTTCTCCTGAGACTGCCCTGATTATAAATAATACTGTTCAAGTAAATTCTCTTCTAAAAACATGTGGTGTTCAAGATGGTAAATGAGTTTTATCTCATTTCCAGGAGGTCTTTTATTTATACCCTGAAAAGTATACTCCACTCCACTCCTTGGAGCCCTGGGACTGCCTAGCTGAGTGAATTCACCCTCAGGTGTTTGCGGACCTGCAGCGGACCACATTTTCACTCCGGCCAGTCACCGCTCCATACCGGGTTTACCCTTTTCACTTTTATTTTTTCTCGGGATAGCAGCCGAATTTCTGCTATTGGCGCCTAACAATACAAACACATTTTTTTTCCACATCCAGAACACCTTACCTTACCTTACTTTACCTAAGCAGATATTGAATAAGTTTTTTTTTCTGCCAGAACAATTCACCTCAAGGAACCTACCAAAACTGTATCGCTAAGTTTGACCGCTAAGTTTATTTCCACTGTGAAAGACAAAATTTTACCCCCCCCCTATTTGACCCCAAAAGAAAAGAAATAAATGCTTGAAACTTTCTTAAATTGAAATCCAATACCTGAATGTAATTAAACACTTATATAATATAGAAAATGCCACGGTCTAACTTAGCGATACAGTTTTGGTAGGTTCCTTGAGGTGAATTGTTCTGGCAGAAAAAAAAACTTATTCAATATCTGCTTAGGTAAAGTAAGGTAAGGTAAGGTGTTCTGGATGTGGAAAAAAAATGTGTTTGTATTGTTAGGCGCCAATAGCAGAAATTCGGCTGCTATCCCGAGAAAAAATAAAAGTGAAAAGGGTAAACCCGGTATGGAGCGGTGACTGGCCGGAGTGAAAATGTGGTCCGCTGCAGGTCCGCAAACACCTGAGGGTGAATTCACTCAGCTAGGCAGTCCCAGGGCTCCTAGGAGTGGAGTGGAGTATACTTTTCAGGGTATAAATAAAAGACCTCCTGTTGGATTAATCAGGAGGCCTGTAGTAATAATGTAGTAGTAGTATAGGTTCTGGCCGACGACAGGACTCGATATTCCGAGTTAATTACGCCGCACAGGAAACAAGCGGAACCACGCGGTCCGACGCCGCAAACAAGGTTGAAATCAGAATATTGGAAGGTAAAGACTTGGAATATGAGTATGCGCAGACGCGCGTAAGGTCGAAAAAAACCTGCTTTACGAAAAATAATTTAGTTCTTGAATAATCTTCAGTTTTGTGTTTCGCAAAACTGAAAATATCATTTGTACTAGTAGGTACTTAACTTAGGTAATTAGGTAATAATAAATCATAGCTTACACTATTTTATATTTTAGAGAGCAGCTAACCTTTTTAAATTGGTTTATTATATCAGTATGTACTTATTTTAAAACCAAAAAAAGCGCAGGTATGTTCTAAAACCAAAAATTCTAAAGATAATGTTTCTTTTTATGAAAAATGACTTTTTTTTCAAATTAATACATTTTCTAAACGGGGTATCTAAAACTAAAAAAATACCTTGCAATTTTTTTTTCTCGAATCGACTTGATAAGATTCGAAGATAAAGCGATCAGAACTTATCACTACAGCATCAATACGAATATCTTCTACTATAATTAATTAAAACAAATACCCTTATGATATATCAAGTTATTATATTAAAAATCATTTGGGATGTTTGAGGTTTTGCGTTATTTCTTTATTTGGTTAAACATTAATGAAAACGTTAAAAAAAAGTATTTTCTTTGTATAATGGAACAAAGCCATTTGATTGAGTTTTTATTCGTTAAAATCACAAAGAAACCTCATATAGAAATCTCAACAGTAAATTTACAATTATGTCTCGCGCGCGACTAAGCCTAGAAGAATCATGTTAGCTTGTTTATTTTAGTGTGGTGATAATCGAACAAAGTAAGCTCATTCATGAAAAAAGAGTATTTCAAAGAATAAAAGTATTATTTTACTACCTTTTTTCTACAAATGAGTTCACCTTGTTCGATTGGCACCACACTAAAGCTGAGCTGAAGGATCATCAAAAAAATAACCAAGCAGATTTTGTTGTCTGATTCTTCTAGGCTTGGTTGCGCGCGAGTAATCGGCGTAAATTCACTTTCAAATTTCCTTGTGATTTCTATGAATAAAAACATATTAACTTTGACTTTATCAACCGTACCGTAACTGTATGACAGAGACTATAAAATGTTCTTTGTGCCTCATGATTTCAGAGTCATCTTTTTGTCATGAGTGATTTCAAGAGTGGTGAAAATAAAAATTCAATATCCTGGTCGAATGTCGTATATCGACGATCAAAAAGTCGGGATCAAAAAGGTTGCACAAAAATTGTTTTTTATGGTCAAAGCAGTAAATTGTGTTATGCCGGGACTCGTGTGAGAGTTAACTTGCTAAGAATAATGCATTAGAACTTCACGGAGTAAAGAAATTGCAAATTTAATTAAGTTCATCGCAAAATTTACTCAACTACTTATTTTCGGGGTGATGTGCAGTCAGTAATAAAAGAAGATTGATAGTTCGATTTTTACAGCTAAAGTATTTTTGGAACTCGTAGTTTATCTTAAAATATTATGCTGCAACCACTGTGGCGCAGCTGGCGAGTAGTCGGCTGAAGCGCAGGAGGAGCAGGTTCGATCCTACAACACTCCCTGTGTTCCTCCTAGTGTGAGATATTGGCTATGTATATGAAAGTTGGATTTTTATTTATTTATCCATCTAGATATTGTCTAGGGTCAAAATTTTGTCTACGTTCTGGACTAAGATTCTGTCTAGGTTTTGGTACAGGATTTCATCTAGGTTCTGGACCAAGATTTCGTCCACGTTCTAGGCCAAGATTTTGGTATGATTGAATAGGTTCCAAAAATTACTATGAGATTTTCTCATACTATTTTTTTATTTGAAGACCTCGTTCAGGAAATATAAGTCTTCAAAGTAGAAAAAGTTGTGTCCCCGTTCTAACTTTTTAACCTTGAGTCCTTAAAGTATGAAATAAGTTTAGCAAGTAGCATTTGATAGGAACTACCAATGACAAGTAGTTCAAAGAATTATTAAGGTTTACTTTAGATATGAACCACTACAGGACCCTAACATAGCGTGTCTCGACACGCCTTGGGCAAGATGTAAGTACTACCCATACAAGTAGATAGGTAAGTTCTTACATACCTACTTTCTTTTACACATCTTATCCGTAATAAAATGCGGGTGAAAATCCACGTAAGTGTCTCAAATGGGCAAAATTTGTCATGAAGTTAGGCGTAAGTTATGGTATCCATTGCCGGGACTCAAGAGGCGTGCTCAGTTATCAAAGCTTAACGAAGATTTATTTCGCGACTTTTCTTTGTTCTAAGCCTTATGAGTAAGGATTTTATGAATGTGTCTAGCAAGTAAAATACTTGTGAAATCGTCTATTATATATTGTGGGATTTCATTATTTTCTGCATTTTGCCATCACATATTGAGTAGATGTCTTCAAAAAGTCAATAGGCCACCTACGTCCATGACAAAAGCCTTATACGGGAGCGATAGCAAATTCAGCGAGTCACACCACAAGGTCAGTTTCAACTTGTTCGTGGTGAGAGTACTGACCAAATGGTCAACCTTCATGAAGGAAGATCTGTGGCCAAGGGATCGTCTGTCGAAGTTTAATTACCGAACCCAGCCGCGCCCACGTCGCAGTCGCTAGACACAAGATAAATATGTTTTTGTTTTTTAAGCTGATATGTATTTTTGTTTTAAGATAATTACTGAAATATATAACTAACTAGCTTCTGTCCACGGCTTGGCCCACGTGGTATCCGGATAAAAAGACACGTATTAATATCAAGAATAATTAATTTCTTGAATATTAAAACATGTTGTTAAAAATGTAATGCTTTTTGAATTGGAAATCAATAAATTGACTTTATAGTATACTAGCCTCTTCCTACGGCTTCGCCCGCGTGGTACTCAGATAAAAAGTAGCCTATATGTTATGTTGATATATAAGCTATATTACTGTAAAGTTTTATCAAAATCCGTTTAGTAGTGAAAGAGTAACAATCATCCATTCGTACAAACTTTCGCGTTTATAATAGCAATAATATTATAATTTAAGTATGATTATGTAGGTATTTATTTATAACAAGGACCCTCGGATTGGAAGTCATGGTACCACTCACTAGGCCAACACGGCTCCAAAAGCCAAACATATCTTAAAACAACAAGCATTTCACAATTCTGTAGAAGACATAACCTTTTACAAGATTGACTGCCCGCAGGTGACTCCGTCGACTTAATTTCATGGATCATGGATCAACAGTTTTCCCCAGACGGCAAATAACCCTACCTAACTTTATCTTGAGATTTCGTTTCCCTACTCTGATTACGTACTCGTATTATTTAAGCCTGGTTCTCTTTCGTAAAAATGCAAAAACAGTATACACTTTTTTTATTCTGCAAAAAAAAACGCGCCCACGACTGTCTTTCCCCTGGGTGGACATCCTCAGATATACACTCAGTGAGTAGAGGATACCAAGTAGGGTGTAGTCAGAGGCACGTCCAAACAATATATTTGGTTTTGCAAGTTAAAATTCCACGTGACAGGTTGCAAGCATATCGCCGCTTATTGGAATACTAACTGTTGTCACATGCCTTCTAATTTTGGGTTCTAGGGCATGCCGGTTTCCGCACGATGTTTTCTTACACCGTTTTGAGTACGTGTTAATGCACCATTGTTGCACGACCGGGTTCGAACCCACGACCTCCGGATCAGAAGTCGGGGTACCACCCACTAGGTCCACTTTTTATCCAGGTACCATGCGGGCGAAGCCGTGGGCAGAAGCTAGTTCATACAAACATGAATATTTTTTCCAGCAGTAGGAATCAAACCCATAACTCTACCATTTATAGGTTAATATGTGCTTGGCCTAGCGTGAGAAATTGTAAAACGTCCTCAGCTAAATGATAATTTTCGTACACCCAAGCCTAAAAACCTACTCTCGAATCAGCTTACGTATAACAAGAAAGAAATGCTTCACAATAGAAAAGCATCAGTTATGACGTGAATACACAAGACTTGAATACCTGAATGGGACGAGATCGACCCCTTTGTCGCTTCCGCTTTCAATGAATCAAATTTATTGTGTACGTACCGCTATCACAATGAACCGAGAAAAGGCTCTAGGTACTTGGATTGAAGTTTTATATAGAGACGGTAAATGGTATTGTGGAAATTCAAGAATGTTGAAGATATTTTATAGGAGTGGACTTTTATAAATTCTCCGTCTGTCATTTGGTATATTTTTTGGGACAATTTAGGTGGTTGTCACTTCTCAATGAATGTGTTCAGTTTGTTCGATTGGCATAAAAAAACCAAGACGATTTTGTTACCTATTAGTATTGGTCTCGGCAAGGAAATGCTTTAAATTCACTTTTAATCCCGTGGTTTTTAAGTTCATGTTTCTTTGTGATCCTTATTATTTCAATAAATAAAAACTTTGACTGACACTGCAAGTCCCATGTGGATTTTATAAAAATGCATTTTTAGCTAAAATCAAAACTACAAGGAAAATTGTATATTTTATTCCTTTAGCAATAGGATGAAAATATTGTTTCGACCGACTTCAGGCAAAGTACCCAAAAAGCTCTCGACATTACTTCGTTGAAAAGGTTGTGTTTATAAAATATGCCTTTATTGAAACATTGTAGGTTAATGTAGATTAACCTTTTCAAGCAGGAGTTTTTTCAACGACTTTAAATTCTACAAATTGCATCTTTTCTGTCTATAGTGCATCAAAGTAATAATACTAAATGATATTGACCTCTGGGGCAAGATGACATTGAAAAGGGCCTTGTGACCGATGGGAAAAGAACAATATGATATTGGAAAACAGTGCATGTGGGTAGGCCACTTTCATGGAATTATATTTTGATCTGGTATTTAAAAGCATAACATAATGCAATCTACAAGTCAATTGTTTCTCACATAGAAAATGATTTCAACATAATTCAAAATGGCGCGAGAGTTACAGGGAAAGCGCGCGAAATGCGCACGGGCCCTGTAACTCTAAATGCAATTTGTAGAATTTAATGACCGTTGGCTGCACAGTTCAACGCTGGGTTGGGAATTCAAATATAGCCGGATTAAGTTCAAGACGATAATATTTCTAGGGAAAAGCCGAACAGTTAAGGTGTAAGTAAAAATAAAAAAAAACGCGCGTAGTTTAGAAAAAACAAACAAAATCTTCCTACGCACCGTCGATCGCGTCGCATCAAGAGAAGCGAACTTAATTATTGTATGCACAGAAACAAATGTCAACAAAAGGGGGGGTTTAGTAGGGAGGTAGAAACATTTAGTATTCCAGTCTGTTGATACAGACTTACTTAGGTAAAATATAATAATAATAAGAAATAATAATGCTGGACATTTTTCACACAGTATCATCTTTCCCCCAAATTAAGCAGAGCTTGTATTATGGGAACTAGATTACTGATATACTCGTACTATGATATGATATATAAATCTTAGGCATGTACTCTTTCTTGTACTAGTCTTCTATTGGTATTTTTTATTGAGTATTATTTATTATTGTTGGTTAAGTGATAATACTCTAAGTAGATAGATAGATAGAATATAATTTAGTGTAAACCAAATAATATTTCAATTTAAATGAGTGTACTTAGTAATCTTATTGAAAAAAATACAGTAAAATACACCTATGTTATTTTATAAGATTATATGAGTTAAGAAAGCCCTGAATTACCATACAAGTACATTTTTTATAAAAAAATTAAACGTAAATTTCACCATCGATTGCCGTACCCACTAATAATTTGTGGCGATATAATCTATCAAAAAACCTAGCTTGAAGACATACAAATCCATTGCAAAAGACAAATACCTCAAGCTTAGTTTTCCTTCCACGATAACGCAAATTTGTCAAGGTAAAACTTGGCAGAAGTCACGTGACATTTCCACAGCTAACTTCATTTCCATACAATTCTATCTTTCCGCAGGTGTTCACGCCAACATAAAGTGGTATCTTTCTAGAAAACCCAGATAAGCCGTTTAGGAGTTAGATGCTAACATACAAACAATCTCTAATGGCAAACGCATATGCGAGCTCCTGTCGTCGAAGGTAAAAAGTCGAACAGCTGAATATTCAGCCGGACAATTGTATTCCTGTGACAATACGATTGCGGAACAATTGTTTCGAGCAATTGAATGAGGCCGAGACATTGTAGTGTTGGGAATTGGTACCAATTTTTTACCGCAGAAATTAGTGTTTTCTGAACCTGAATGTTATCATCATCAACAGCCTGTACAAGTTAGATGGAGACCTCGGAACCGATTGTTTCATTATCCAGATTGTAAGGGCGTGTTTTATCCAACTTTTTACCGCAGAAATTTGTGTTTTCTGAACCTGAATATTATCATTATCGACATCCTGTAGAAGTTATCTGTCGGACTATGACCAAAGACAAATGTTTTTCAGCCAACTTGCATCGTCCGTCTCAGGTATAATCATCACCATCGTGGGACAGATCGAACTTTTTTGTGCCAACTGTCACCCTAGGGGGACAGAGCTGGGTGACAGATGGGAATAATTCATCGTTATATAGTTCGCGTGCACAAAGACGAGCCTCAGCACTTTAGTATACCGTCGTAGTAATTTCCATCTTGTTTCCTATTCCTATTTTTACCCGCGATGTCAGGAGCCTGTATATGCGTTGCCATGAGAGGATGTTTGTATTTTTGTATATTACAAACAAACAAACATCCTCTCTTTATTGGATTGTACTAAGAATTGCTAGGATGCACTGAAACCGATAATTGAGCACGTCGGAAGTTTTATAAGCTATTAGACTATTTTTTTGGTGTCAAGTTTTTGAAGCTCGACTTTATTACGACTCTCAAAATGATTGCCTCAGCTGTGGTGGTCAGCACGTATTCGTGGAATGTATGAACTATAAACGACCAGCCCACAAAGTTAAAATCCTATTTCCTGCTTCGAAGAAAAGCATTTCCTAGAGAATTATACGTTTTACATTGATATCTTTGAAAATGTCTCAGAAACCACGTATATTTCACCACTGGAACTTCCCTGTCTAAAAGACTATTATCACCTTACACGGTTCAGGCGGTCCTCTTTGTAACTGAACAGGATTATCTACAAGCTATTTGTTGTAACAAAATTAGACACAAAAAGCTTTGGCAGTTACGTGAAACTCTGACGGATTTAAAAGCTTTCGTAATTATTTCTTGACATAGTTGAAGATCAACCCTTGTCACTGTCAAGATTGAGAGTATTATTAAATAGGATTCAACTGAGATAATTACATAGAGACAGCCATAATTTATAATTTCATGATAATTAAATATATAATGCTGGACATTTTCACACAGTAGCATCTAGGCAGAGCTTGTGTTATGGGAACTAAATGACTGATACTTACATACATTTTTTGTAAATACATAAATATTATACATAGAAAACACCCAGATCCCGAGACAAATAGTTGCAGATACAAAAATTTGTCTTGTTAATTAATAATGTTAATTTCAATGCCTACCTACTTATTACTCATGTTTTTGTCGCGTACAATTTTGTTTCACATAAACAAAACACTTCGAAAACCTAGCGTCTAGAAAGACCTAACATAGTTTTTAAGATACTACTAACTAACTATTGTACCTACTAAGTTTGTCAAAAAAAGTCTAAAGTAAAATATAATCACACTGCGACATTTGTGTGAATTTACACGTTTCTATGAAAACAGTAAATTCAATGTTCATAATTTTTGTAATGCGAGTAAACATGAGTTTGTGTCAAAATCTTTAAAAGGTTCTCGAATAGGTATACAAATAGATCAATTATTTTGACACATACATATGTAGACAAGTGGCATGACAATTAACACTGTAAAAAGAAAAAAAGATGGCAAATAAGTACAAACAGTAGTGTTATACATGAGCACTTACCAGTGGTATCGACGAATACCGGTTGGAGTCCAATTTAGAATTAGTTTTTCAAAAACATTAACGTATTACATGGGACTCTGTATTTCCTGTATATGTAAGCTTGTTTCAGCTCATCACATAAACTCTTCACGTAGCACGTAGAATGTGTCTGATCGAGTTATATTTTTCAAAACAAACACATTATCTGTGTTTCAGAACAAAGTAGGAGCTTACAGTATTAAAAAACCAAAAAACAATTTACCTACTTCTAATTTTGGTACTGTCTCCAGCCTTTTGGTACCATGCATGCGTTCAGTGACTTTGTTTTCTAACTGTACCTACAGGTAATTTTTAAAATTAGAGTACTTATTTTTTCTTTTATGATTCAAGGCTGTTTTTTTCCGAATAGTAACAAGAAAACACAGTCGTGCGTAGACTCTTTTATTTGGTTACCGATTGTAATCAAACTTTTTCCAATTTTCGGGTGTGGCTTTGAAAGTTCTAAATGGTTGGAAGTTAAGGAAGTCATAAGTTATGAAATTTATCTTTGTTTTTGCGTTTGCGCTTTAGGCAAATTGCCACAAAATTTATTCAATTATACTTGCTTGAACTCGTTAATTTACAACTTATCGATACTTTGGGAGGATATTTTGTATAATTGAGCGAAGTTGGTAGACTCAACCGAATCAACATAATGTTGATTGGATTTACAGATCTCGATAGTACCTATCACTTATCTTCTTAGCACGTTTTGCATTTAAAAAGGTGATGTTTCTTTACTTAGGAAGAATAGGAAGTTATTCTTAGGCTCATAAAAAGTACATATACTTTTTTCAACGAGTTGGGTCATCTTCAATCCCAAGATTTTTTATCATCTAAATGCATTTTATGCATTTTAATAAAGTTTTTAATAAGTGCTTTTAAATTTGTTAAGAGTCAATTTATGTATATTATCTTAGGAGTTTGTTATAAAAGGTGTACTTGCCCTGTAAAGATTTACAACTTTATGGATTTCAGACTTTTGGAGTTTTTACTTATTTTCAGATGCCTTTTAGTTTTATTCTGAAAGTTAGAAAGAAGCCTAAAATCATCTGCTTCTTGAAGTATAAGCCCTAATAGGACTTTATATTTCAATAAACAGCTAATTTTAGAGCTGTTTATTATAATGATCTCAGCATTTTATTATCAGATAAACTCTTTATAGGGTTAAGATCGCCTTTTTACATGTTTTATATGTTCTGAGGTTTTGCCTATATACCTACTCTGTGTTGTACACACAGAATAAATGATGTAAAAACAGTCAAAATCTCAAAAATTATGGAACAACTTGAAAATGGAAATTATGGAACAAACTGAGTTTGGTGGTAGGAATAGTGATCTGGAAGTTTTTGCATGATTTAAAAATAATACTGTAGATATAAGTATTAACGGACGAATTAAAGCCCTAATGTGAACAGTGAAGGAATATAACACAAAAGTGCGAATAAATTCTACTCTACGTCTTAATCTTTCTGAGAATGTTATTTCCCATGGAACCTCGTAAAATTATTCGCTACATTTAATCTCGGGAACGCTCTGTTTCCAGTAAAAAAATATTCAACACTTATCCCTGCCTGATCGTAAGTATAAAGTCATTCTTACCGTACCTACAGAAATGAAACGAGAAATTGGTGAGAATCAAATAAATAATTTTTAAATTCACTTTTTAAAAAAAAAAACTGAATTATCCATGTTATTAGAATGAAAAAACCTATTGACTTTGATAACTACAATTGAATCTAAATACTTGTATTTATAACAAACTAGCTTCTGCCCATGGCTTTGCCCGCGTGGTACCCGGATAAAAAGTAGCCTATTAGTTATTCTGATGTATAAGCCATATTACTGTAAAGTTTCATTAAAATACGTTCAGTAGTTTTTGCGTGAAAGAGTAACATCCATCCTCAAAAAAAAAGTGATACTAAAATGTCCATCACACAAACGTCAAAACCGGTATGAAAATATCACAGTTATGTAAAGAATTTGTCAATTTTATTCTTCTCGAGAAAATCGACAAACCTGGGCCCAAAAGTGGATCAACAGTAAACTGACCCAATATTTTATCACCACTTGCTTCTTAAAGAAATCTTCTTGAATTATGCCTTTGAGGCTAGTATCAATAGTAAAAAAGTGTGTCACAAAAATCAGAAAATCAGATTCAGCAGGATTCGAACTTACAATGAATCGGTCTGAATTCGGCAATGCTTGCAAATTATGCAAATTTATTGGGAACTTTCAATGTAGCTAAGTGCTGGAGCAGAGTTTTTGAGACATATTTGAATTTAATTTCCTTCATAGTGTAGTTTCCTCAAAGAACAATATTCTATTGCTAAAATCGAATGGTGCTTAATTAAATTTACTAATACATACATTATTTCAAAATCATATTAAAAATAATTAATAAATAAAAGCAAATAACTAATTCACATTGGAGATTCATTTCTATACATTCGATTTTTATCTATTTAATGCCCTGACCCTCGGTCCTATTCGTCCTTTGTATTTGGGATCATGAATATAACTTGACATTATATTTTGAGAAGAAAAGATTCGGGTGAACAGTTTTATTAGTTTTATAAAGTGCTGTGATAAAATATTTTTCAAGAAGATTTTTTACTAAGTATTGACTTTACTTAACACACCAATGTCCATCCCGCTACTTTTAAGATGAATCGGTCTATTGCGTGAAGTAATTTTCAAATATACGTGTGTTCGTTTCTCTTGACAAGAAATTATGAACAGTAGGTACCATAGAGACATGTGATAAGGCGAATTTGCGACTGTGCAACGAGATAAAGTCGCAGTTGCATCTCGCTGCAAAACGGTTAGGATGAAATACCTATTTCATCATCATGAAATACAGATTTCGTTGAAGGCTAGAGTCATTACAAAATTTTCAAAAATCATATTTTTTTGCCTTTTTTTTCATCTTAACTATAGATTTAATCTACTTTTGATGGCATTTTTATTGTAATTAACCACCTGAGATTATTTCTTGCGCAGCCAAAAAAACATCTAAACCAGATCACTCATGCAGAATTATCAGGTAGGTACTAATTCATATACCTAAGAAGGTATATGAATCCTTTTTTGAACTCGGTAAATAAACTCTCTCAGCATAGACGTGACGGAATGAAACTTCCCTGAAACTGTTACGTGGTATACCAACTACCAACATTAAACATGCCTACCACGTTTACAAGATGAATTGTCTCATTTCCTGTTTGCAAGCTTTTTAAGATTATAAAATAGAACTGTCTCTTTAAATCAGAACGTACGGTCTAAATAAATATGATTTAAAAGTCCGCAAACAAGTATAACTAGAACGTCTAGGACGGTAAGAATATGGAGATGTTCTTAACTGAAATAGCGCGCCACATACTACGTTTTTGAAGTGGCGTAGAGATTTAGATTTTTTTTTTTATAAAAAAAACAGGTGCCCTATCCTCCCTATCGTGCATCTAATTAAAATTTTCAGGTAACAAAGTCTTCTGCTTGATAGGTCTCCCCAAAAGAGTATCAAACGAATGGTTCTGAGAGATATATCCGCCCATTTTTAGCAACAGCCTCGTTGTTAGTCCATCGGTTGAAGTCTTTATTTATTTCCTACACAGTATCTATTGGTTTACAGAGCGCGGCTTGACTGCAAGCTTTGCTTCTCGTTTCTCGCTCATTGTCTTTGTCTAGAAGGCCCCCCAAGAAGGCTGACGAAGTCTACTGCTGGGTAGGTTTTCCCAAAAAAGATTCAGGCTGTTACTTATATGGCTTCTTTCTAGAAAAAGCCCCTTATGACCTGTGAAGGCGTGCAGCCACGATTATATAGTAAGCCGTCGACCGCGCTACCTAAAACTCGGCCACATACGTATCTTAATAAGCCGCCTGGCCCTGTAGACACGACGTCTACAGGGCGGCTGTAGTCTAACAGATTACCTTAAGCTAATACATACTTTAAAATAGTCAAACTCTTTGTTTTCTCAGTTGTTTGCCTGTCACATTGAGGACGCTGCATTCACACACATCACATGAAGTGACATCAACATTTCATTCATTAAGAATTTTTTTTTATGACGGTAACAGTTTGATTTAAACTATAAGCTTACTATTTTTAAAAATATTACAAAACTAATACTAATCTTTTGATTTTTTTTGAGTTAGTTGAAAAAATACTTAATAAACGCTGAATAATTATTACAATACAGGATTTTCAATTCGACGCGAATATCACTAATAAGACAAAAATTGTACAAAGTTATATTGATGTTGAAGTTTTTATTTTGTTACATGGTCACTGTAGTAAGACGATGCACACGTTTTCTGTTTCAAATATTTACGTCATGTCTTATTTCAACAGAAATATTTTACGAAAATATTTTCGCTCTAGAAACTTTTCAAACTTAGACGGAAATTCTTACAAAGCTTGCAGCCGAAGTGCATTGCAAATTGTATGAATGTGAATACAATTTGCACTTTTTGTATACACTGAATCCTTTCACAATACTAGTAATTTCACGAGGTGAAACCATTTAGAAGTTTTGGCCATTATCAATCGAGTCAAAATGAAAATTATAATTTTGTTCAATTATTCACTTCACTAGTATTACTTGGGAAGTCAATGACTCTACATATCGATTTTTAAACTGCTGTTAAGGTAAACAATGTTTTGTGTCCTATTATTTTATACTACGAAAGAGGCGAATATGCATACGGGCCCCACCTATTGGCAAGCGGTTACCGTAACCTATGGACACTTGCAAAATCATATACATAATTCTCGCGCGTTTCCGACCCTGAGAAATAACGGGTGAAAAGTATAATGTGCCTGTAGTGTTGAATTTAAAATAACACATAAGAAGGAGACAAAACAGTGTTTAATTATTCAATTGTTTTAAAAACAGTATGGTATGGTATGGCTCAGTGTTGTAGGTCTAGTTGTTCTTACCTACAGTAAGGAATACTTAGTTCTGAACAGATTTTCCTTCTGATGAAGCCTAGTTTTTGTAAATATTTCTAAAACATTTTCACAAAATTCACGAGCAGTCAAGATTTCCTCATTGTTACGACGTTCGAGAAAAATCAATTTTATTGTCGAGCGAATTTCCCAGTAGATTCCCTAATCATTTCTTGCAAATAAATTATGTACAATAGCTGTCCACAGTTTTTCACGTATTCGACTTAATTTTGACGAAAATAAGGATCAAGTTCTCAGAGCTTCCAAGATTTTTATATAATGTAGATACGTAAGCATTGCGTACTATAACGTTCCTCATTTATCACGATACGTTTAGCTGAAGCTATTTGACGTTTATGCGTATAATTCACTATAGTTCGATAAATATATATCAGGTTATTTTATATTTGCTTGTAGGCCTATGTAGTTCCGTATTTGTTGGCAGGTAGGTATGTCTTTATTATTTCCAACAAAGAAATAGTGACGTTCTTATTAATAACATAATCTAAACTGCAGAATTTTATAAAAACATCAATACCACGAAAACCTAATCAAAAATTTTGATATTTCTATTAATTTTATTTCTAAATATTTCAGAAGAATACAAATGTATTGTACCTATGTATGCCTTCGTATTAATATCTCCTATTATTCTGTTTGTGTATGAAGAAATGTATTTTATTGGCTTCATATTGTTTTTTTAATTTCTTATACATTTAATTTTATAAATCGAACAAGAATGAGAATTGTACTAGACATGTATCGATAATAGGTCTAAATAACTCTTAGATCACAAAATCGATCTGTCATAGAGAAATTACGATAGTGGACGGGGAATTACAATAACATTAATAACAAAATAATGCATTTATACCTATCTCCTAAAGTACCTACTTTGACTACCTACAATGAAAATAAAACCTTGGTCTGCAGCCATACCCTAATACAGAGTTCATTTCAGAGACTTAACTTTATTTAATGTAGATATTAATAACTAGTTTATTTACGCAAAACCTCGGCCTGCCTACCTATCTGTTGCTATACCCTCAGACAGGGTTAATGTGAGATAAGTACCTATAAACACCATCTATGTACCTACCATGTGAAAGCAATACATGTATTGAGTATTATTAGTAGAAGTTTTTGCGAAACCGGACCGCACTGGTTGTGAACCCAAAAAAATAGCCTCGTAAATATATGTAGTGCAAATATTACGTTATCTCGCGTCATGAAAGTTCATTTTAGATCTCCCCTGTTGACCGTTTTACTAAATACTGAATATCAGAACAGTAAAAGCTATTTGATGCAATTCAGGATTCCCTAAGGATTCAAAATTGCTATTTCAAATATTTACTTTAATACTAATATAATACATATTTTCCGTGTTGTCTACCCATTAATTTACTGGATCACTGGTCAATAAAGTATTTCTGTTATGAAAGCTGAATTTCCTTCTAGTAGAAATGTTATATTTTCTGCCTGCAAAATAACATTATCTAAAAATCCCCTGTTTTTGTTACCATTAGAAGCTGCAGCAAAAATGTTGCTGGCACTTGAGAAAATTGGAAACTATTTTGTCTATGGTTATGTTCACGATAATGTTTGAACTTGTATATTTTGTTATGTTTTTGCTATTTTAAAATTTTTACTAAACTATAAATAGAAAAAATCCATCAAAATTTCCAGACATACTACTCTGTCAAGAAAGTACCGAGAAAAGATCAATAATACCCAAAATATTAGTTATTCATTTAAATTTATTGTATCGCCTTTAAAGTATGCTCCTTCAGAAACGATACACTTACGCAAACGAATGATCCAATCATCAAAACAGTTTTTAAACGCTTTTTTCGGAATAAGTTCAGTTCTCGCCGCGAATTCTACTTTATGTCTTCTATCGAATGAAAACGGGTGTCACGAAGTGGTAATTTGAGTTTAGGAAAAAGAAAGAAGTCGGCTGCCATATCTGGCGTATAAGGTGGTTGCTCGATGGTATTTGTTGAGTTTTTGGTCAAAAATTCGTTCACAATGAAAGCCTTATAAGAAGGCGCATTATCGTGGGGCAAAATCCAAGAATTTTCTTGCCACAAATCTGGCCTTTTCGTCGAATTTGCTCTCTCGAACGCTGCATAACGCTCAAATAGTATTCTTTATTTACCGTTTGACCTTCCGGCAAGAATTCTAAGTGCACAACACCGCGATAGTCAAAGAAAACAGTCAACATGACTTTGACTTTTGATCTAATTTCGGCGTGGTTTTTTCTGTTTCGATTCAGTTGGCGCCACTCCGAAGCTGGTTGACTAGTTTGCATGTCAAACTCGTAAACCCACGTCCTGTCACCAGTAACAATGCGTTTCAAGAATTCTGGGTCGGAATTGACTCGTTCTAGCATGTCCTCAGTGACTCTTATGCGATTAAGTTTTTGGAGAAAATTCAGGGCTTTTGGGACTAACCAAAAGATTTTCAGTCACTATTTCCTTAAGAAATAGACAAACTCTTTGTTTGATGTTTTTGTCCATTATAAAATTCGCAATACACACTAGATATGATCTTACTAAAAACAGTACTGTATTTAATCTAAATAACAGAGGTAACTCAAACTCCGCGCCAAAATTGAAAACAGTTGTGCCAAACTAACAACAACAATAAAAAAAAATGAATTTGGAATCTTAAAGAAATCATCCATTCCCGATACTTTTTTGACTGAATGTATATCAATATAAATTATATGGGTTTAAGTTCGAGCTTCGTTCCATGAAGAAATGTGGTTGATTTTGAGTTTCTTAATTCCTTTTAAATAAGGAAAGTAAATAACATTTCAAAGATGACGCCCACACCACCAAAAACACGAACTATTCCCGACTTGGCACAAACTATCAAGGACGAACCAGGGATTTGGCAAAAGCCCATTATAGACCAAATATTGTACTTTTTACTTACTCCAACTTTTACAAGCAAAAGGATGTCATGAAAGACAAAAAGAGCGTTAGGTAATTTCAACGGGTGTGTTAGAATTATGTGGTGCGACCCTTGATTTCGTTTGGTTTGGGGGGGCCTTAGTCGCACTATTACAGAATCACACGGATGATAAAAGTGTAGAATAGGCAGGGTATTGAAAATGAACTGAGTATACTCGAACACATATTCAACTGAAAGCAGATTCACTTAGACTCTATAAAAAGTTACCTGATAGTTCACTATCAGGATAAGATCATGTTATATCAGGATAAACACTAACATTATAAAAATAAAAAAAAACAACGGTCCGTTTACTAAGATCGTGTTACTGATATCCACACAAAACTTAGGGCTATGGGCAAACGGTAATATTTATTTTTTATCTTTATATCGACTCCTGCAGGCAAAATTTATAAGTGTTACCATCTGCCACCGCGTGGAGACTGTTCGTTATTGTTGTTCTGTGGTATTGGCAGACGGTATAAAATTATGTTGTCTACATTACGTAAAGATGTCATATATGTAGTTTTTTTATACAAATGAAGTTGCAAAACAAGTATAGGGTTCACCAGTTGGTTAGAGGTTACCTAACCTAAGGACGCTTACAGCACCAGAGGTAACACTCGCGCGTTACCGACCCTGAGACATACGGGAAAAAGTCTCATCTGCCTATAATTTCACCGGCACCTTCATCCGAAACACAGCAACACGAATACTACTGCTTGGCATTAGAAAAAGATACGGTGGTAGTAGTTAATTTCCCGGAAGAGCTCCTCACAAAGAGCTCTACTACCAAGGAACGACTACGAAATCTATATGGATACTGCTTTTCTTTTCTTTTTTCTTTAATATTAAGGGGAAATAATTACTGGGAAACGACTTTTGTTTTCAAGCATAAAAAATGCTGTTTTATGTAGCGCGCAATGTAATGCACGCTGATCGCGCGTTTGTGTGAGTGCTCCTGCACACGCACGTGTCAAAGCCGTGGTGTGCGTTTGAGTTTGGTATTCATTGCATTTCTGCAACTTAAAATACGTAATTTTTTAAGATAATTCGAAAATTTTAATATATTTATTTAGACCATAGTTTAAAAATAAAAATTGCAATTCATTTCCTCCATTCATTTTTTTCCAGAGACTTTGATCTTCAATATCTCCAGAACCAGTGGATTCCCAGGAATTGTCTATTAGAAAAATAATATCCCAGTGATGTATATAATATGTGGCTTTTAGCTTGGTCATTGATCTTATTGCACCTGTTATTTTGCATAACTAAGTTATGGAATTGTAGGTACCTCGTTTTATGCCGCATCCTTTATTTCCTACATTCGTGTAAGATCCGCCAACTTACAAAGTGTGTGAGCATTCTTTTAAAAGTAGTTACCTACTTCTACAAGTGAGGCTGTTGGTATATTGTTGATTTTTAAGTACTCCGGGGAACTATGTGACGTTCCATGTAAGGAAAATCCAGTTTAAATTTTCCAACTCTCAAGATTAGGTAGGTACAGTCAGCGACAAAAGTAGATTAAGAAGGTTTTGTATAACTCTTATATTTCTGGAACCGGTAGACTTTAGTCCCCAATAATGTCCAATTGCAATCTAAAGTTACCATTTCCTAAAAGATTTTTTCTAGAAAAGTAGATGTTTAGGCAAACAATGCTAGATATCTATTTAGCCTTTGACTATATTTAACTTACTAAGTTAGTAAATTTTAGAGATGTAGTAAGAGTAGCTAAAACAGGAAAGTGGAATTAAGCAGGTCACATGGCAAGAGCCAGCAATGAGAAATGGAGTAGCATAGCGACAGCGTGGTGCCCAAAATATACTAAAAGAAGGAGAGGCAGACCTAATACAAGGTGGAAAGACGAGATTGATGATTATAAAGGAGTACTGTGGTCTCAAACAGCAAAGAATAAGAAAGAATGGAAAAAGAAGGGTGAGGCCTTTGCCCAGCAGTGGGATGAACTTTAAAATAAATTTTGTATGATAAATTAAGGTTAAACTTTTATTAAAGGCTTATATAAATAAATAAGTTAGTAAGTTATAAACATATATATAAAACCACTTCTAACAAGCCTTTTCTTTTTTGGGATTTATAGGAGGTGAGATACAAAAAAGCGATAAAAAGATAATTGGCGGGCCCGAATCATTAGATTTTGTATCTAACATAAAAAATTCATGCCAGTTCATCAAATCAAACGTTTTCCCAGAACATTTCTGAACCGGAAAAACACCGTTAAATTACGTTTTCTGATTACATAAAGACCTGTTTGATGTTTCGACAAATCCATTTTATTATGTCTACCACAGACCCATAAGATCAACGCTTCCTATCACTTTTGACATTTGACTGATGAAAATAGATAAATAACATTTTCTCCGAGATTGTAGGGATTGCGTTATCTAGTGAGATACAAGCATATGTACAAGTAGGTACATACAAAAATAAAGATGAAACAGCTAGCTATCTAAAGACTCTTGCAAAAGATCTATAGATAGCTCAACTTATCAAGATTACTACCAGACGGAAAATACTGGCCGCATGGCCACGCTGAATGGCAATGTTAATGCGTTGACCCAGATATACTTAGATATTCAAGAGAGAAGCAGAGCATTTTCCAAAGATAATCTTCTACTCTCACCATAGAGAAAAGTCTATTCGGTAGACTCTGCTGTCCAATCAAGGGAAAAGAAAAGTCGGACCGCGCATATACCATGAAACATAAATCTGGTAGGTCATAAGCACGTAGAACCGACAACCGATTGGAAAAAGGTTCTCATAGAGCGATCACGAATCGTAAGACGCTTATGGCTTCCAGCGAAATAAAGGACGCGGGAATTCGGTGAATAAAATATGACTAGACGATTCGTCATGGCGCTTTTTGGAGGACCAAACGAAAACTAGCACACCCACGTGAGAATATAAATAAATAATGCTGGACATTTTCACACAGCATCATTTAGCCCCAAACTAAGCAGAGCTTGTATTATGGGAACTACATGACTGATATACTACTTATATACATTTTTTTTTGTAAATACATTCATATTATACATAGAAAACACCCAGACCCCAGACAAATATTTGCAGATACAAACATTTGTCCCGTGGCAGGAATCGAACCCGCAACCTTCTGCGTCTCAGGCGGGCCTTCGCCCACTGCGCCACAGAGGTCGTCACAGATTGCCATCACCGTTTATCGCATTGTCTTAAGGGAACACCTACTCGTATGTGTAATCCGTATAAAACCTATTTGTTTGTTTAAAGGGCCTTTGTTTACCATAATAAAATACAAATTCAATATTTAGTATCTAGGTATATATTTATATATATACTATCTACTACATAGCACACCACGTTAAACATAATTCAGCAGGCTGTGGCGCCTTTAAGAGTTACCTACACTTTTTAAAACTTATTTTCTATGGTTTTGCATTAAACCAAGGATGTTTATCAAGCTTTACCTAGGTACCTTAGATTATTTTTTTTTATGTAAATCTATAAACTGTGTGTAATCTGTTTAAAACTCATTTTACTTGGCCTCGTTGTATATTAATAGTAGTAAAATCATGTGGCACCATACAGGGGCAATATCTGTAACAAATTACATTGTCTTCATGAATATTTCATGTGAGGCTGAACATGAATGATATTTATCTGGAAATTAAACGTGACTTTAGTTTGAAATATAAATCATTTATGCTCCCCGAAGGTATGCTAACCTTTTTTGGGAAGCAATTTTGGTTTATGTTTAAAGTTTATTTATTTATTTAGTAACGATACTTAAAGTACATTTATGATGGTTTAGATGGTTTAAAATGGTTGAAGAAAAGCAAATTAGACTTTTTTGCTTTTGCAAGTTATTTTTAAAAAATAACACGCTCACGCTTATATTCCTGATGGGCATCCTCAAATACGTACCTCGTACTTAGTAGGAGGATACCAAGTAGGGGGTAGACACAGGCACGTCCAAATATTATATTTACCACATGCCTGCGTTTTTTAAAAGTACCTAGTTCGTTTTTCGCCGCTTTTTTTAACACTAACCGATGACACATGTCTTCGATTTCTGGTTCTAGGGTCTTACGATGTTTTCCTTCACCGTTCTGAGTACGTGTAAGTGCTTATAAAAATTTCTTGACTGGAAAAAATAATTGGTGGGCCGGGTTCGAACCCACGACCTCCCGATCAAAAGTCGGAGTACCGCGCACTAGGCCAACATAGCTCTTAGCAAGCTTTATTGCATTTAAAGTTCAGTAAAATTATGTTTAAATAGTTAAAATATGAACGCAATTCCTGTTACCACTGTTAAAAGGCATACCGTTGCAGTATTTTTTATATGCTATCTGGAAGCAAACAGACGTACGCCCATAATGAAAAGCGGTTACCGTTGCCTTTCAACTTTTCCAGCATCATTGGGCATTTCTGATTCGTTGCCTGCCCTGAAAAACTCTTTTTAATTTCGAAGCAAGTTACTATCTGTTTCTGAAAAAACACCTCAGAAGACCATTCCACAACTTGCACGTACAGGGAAGATAGGATCTCGAAAAGCGAGCGAGGCAGCTCTGACGATTAACAGAAAGCAGTTCATATTCCAATCTGTTTTTTGCTACGATTAACTTCTATGCTATAAAATTAGCTGGGATAAGACTTGTTTGGACCGCATGACATGGACTAAGATATACTGCGCAGTACCTAAAACAAATACCGTAACATTGTAGGGACGGAATATGATAAAAATGTGTTCCCATTCTTTCATAACAATCTTTGCACAAGCCTGTCAACTGTCGATTCTATTATAAATCTTCTGTTGCATTCTATCCACTGTTTGTCTGGTCGTTTGTCTCGAATAGGTGACCCCATATTTCTCGTTTGGCGCGATTTATGTATTGGTAGGCTGTTTCTCTGGCTGACGTTGCGTTTTTCATTAGGGCTGATGCTTTTCGAGGTTTCAAGGGATACTACGAGTAGATCTGACGCAGGCTGGTACAGCTGTGATTGCGTTGAAGCGTGGTTATTTACGACGCGCAGGGCAGGACAGTGCAGCAAAGTCTTGACAGGAAATTAACACAATACATCATCGCCTGCATCGTACAGGTGACTACAATTTAACGTTCCGTCCTGCTTCGTCCCACGTGCCATTGTATTTTGTGCCTACTTTATGTTGCGCTCTGCTACCTCGTATTTCGTATACGAAAATATATGCAACTGAACGTAAAATAGAATGATTGCAATGGAGGTCCCTGGTCTGGTGTCTATTGTTTTGTGATCATCGACGTCGAAATAGCAGAACTAAAAATTAAAAGTATTGCCGTTGCACTTAAATTTTTTCTTACCTACTCTCACAACATTCTTTAAGCGTTTAACTTCATGGTAATTGCCGTTGTTAGGGTTCAGCAAGCAAAGTAAGGCAAACGCTTTGAGAGAGCGTGCGTGCTCAAGGGTCTGTTGAACACGAGGTATCTGGGATTGATAGTTTACATTTGTAGCTATGACATTGTTATTCAAGTAGTTTGCAGTGGTGCTTACATTAGTCATTGCATATTTATGTATCTACCTCAATCGCTTCCGCGCTAAGGGGGCACATTCAGTCGTTATGCCTTTAAACCTCTCCTCCCCTCCCACTCTCAATATACTACACAAGTACTAAACACACACAAACTATTTACATACATGCACACTCAAACACACACACACACACACACATACACACATAATTTCTACGAAAGTGTGCAAGGCCCATAATATCTGTTATTTCCAAAACCCCTCAGTTTGCCCTGTTTGTGTTTTGTTTTTTATGGAAATCGATTTATCTGTAACCGGTCTCCCGCGATAGAGGCTCGACCTAGTGCGGGGACCAACAGCAACACTATTATAACTCTATATTTTGGTAAATAAATGTATTTGTAATCATTATCATCTCAGCCCGGAATCGAGTGTCCCACTGAATTTCGACAGTTCGTTATTTCGACATGCTGCTAACTTCTGCTGGGTACCCGTTTTCTTCTGTCAGCCTCAAAATTAGATTGGCGGCAGAATGAAATCAAATCAAATATTTTTATTTTAAGAAAAATGATTGTGCAGACCACTAACTACGAATAATAACTAAAAACCTATAGGTAGGTACCTAAAACAAAACAAATCATCCGGTATATTATTCTATAGCTTATTATATAAACTAAGGTACAAACTACTGAAATAGAAATAGGTATGTTTGTAGTACTTCCCCACACGAGCTCTTTTACAAGGAGCTCTACTACTGCTAGTTCTTGTTACACATGTTTGTATTTCAAAGTAGCTTGCGTAGCCTAAATTTTCAAGAGAATCTGAAAAACATCAATTCTAAATCAAGGAAGTCGTATCCATAAGTCATCACAAACGATTGCGCTTCTATCTGTATTGGTCTCAGAATGTGTTTATAATGAGTTTCTTGAACTGTAGCTGCTGACGCCGCCGACCCCGCCGATTTCGAGATAAAGCTAGAAGATTTCAATTTTACGTTTTGAGAATCTTGTTTCTTTCTCAAGAGAAGCAAAATGCAAACAATTTTTATAAAATAAGTACTTAATACATCTTGTTATAAGTATTTATTTTATGAAATTTGAGATTTTCTTAGATTGCATTAGGTTTGAATAAACTAAATATATACAAATGATTTTGTCAATTCGAGAATAGCAAAATGCAATTTAAGGTAATATTAAAATCTCAATGGTTTTCTTTTGTTTTGCACGAACACGTTTTAATCAAAGCTACAAAAGTAATCAATACTTTTTATTCTTTTTCAGATTTACAATTGTCGAAAACTGAAATCTTTTATAGATTATAAATAACGTTGTACACATAGTTATGTATACAACGTTATTTATAATATATAAATCGTTAATTAGGTAGTAACCTAATTAACGATGTTCTTTAAATGATGAAAAAAACAGGGCTGTGTCCACATTTCTTCAGATTGTTGGTTGTAGAACATGTCACATGTGAACAACACCTAAAGTAGAGGCGCAAAGGAGTACATATTTTTACTTGAAAAACCATTGGTGCTCGGTGGAATTTGATTCCACTAAGACCCCGACTTTCCTAAACTCAAAGTCACCACTAGTAGATATTTCCTGTTCCGTGAGCCACTTCATTCTACTAGTACTCTCAATGAAATACTTATGTCAATACAAATGGATTTTCAGTCACAATTTGGGTACTTTCCTCCGTGATAAAATATATTGTGAAAGAACTTCAAGTCAGGTAGGGCCGAAGACGCAGAAGAAACTACTTTATCGTTTCATTGTTTTAATCAAACTTAGACAATTTACAGAAAAAATAGCTTCAATATTTTATAATTCTGGTTACAAATTAAAAGGCCTATGGTTTGCACCTGTTTACTTCTCGCCGTCTGGTATCTGAATGCTGGCTCGACTAACCATGGCTTACTCGTAGGTTCTGTTACCCCCACTCTTTCACAAAAAGTTGTTTTGTTGAGCCAATAAGCAATATCAAATCAATTACATTACATCTTAAACACAACATATAATTTCATATAAATCGTGATTGTAAAAAAGTGAATAACAATTAATAAGCTAAGGCTACAGTACTTTTCTTCAAATTAAACATAAATATCGTAAAATCAAACATTAAACTACGCACACTCTTCCTACAACCTTGATTTTTAAATTGAAAGCTACGTCTTTTAGTCAACACAGGTTATGACGCTTACAATTGTATTCATTGTATTAATGTTTACAGTTTTTAGTAGGTATTTTGATAAATACATTATTTTGTATTTTTTTTGTATTGTTCAAAAACTGCCGTTATGATTAGTTTAATATCAATATAGAATCATTTATTCTGATCGCATAAGACATAAATGAATCCGAAAAGTTTAAAATTGGCATTCTAAGGGTGGACCGTAGCTTTCCTGTAAATCGTGAACTGAATTTATAATATTATATACATATTTCCTGTAAAACAACATAGTTTGATACCTTTGGGCAAATCCCTGTATCATCTGTATACACAATAATTATATCAAATAGATTATCTTCATTGCTTACAAAAAAAAAGTACAAATCGAAGCAACTAAAAACACTATTAGAGCGGGTTTTCAACGAGTTTTGATCACGGAAATGAGACCTTATTAAAGCTAGGTATTTGTCAAGAGTTTGTCCGGAACAATTATTGCTTTTTTAAACACATACAAAAGAAGCAAAATACAGAAGCATCCACTAAATTGTTGATTATCTTATTTGTGCTATCAAGGAGCTTTATAAAATAGCTGAGGGCCCCGTATTTCTTGACAAAAACTAACTTTTTTAAATTAAGGTTAAATACCCACAGTTGTTGTGCCAGAGCCAGAGAACGTGACTGTTTGTGTTTACATTTTCATTATCTCTTGAAAATATAAGTAAGTTAAGTCTTGGTTGTTTGTGCACAATCTTATAACCGCTGAACGCTTTTCAAAATTAAATTGTTGGTGTTTTTCTAAACCTAGTTTAGACATTTAATGAAGTTCTCTCACGGCTGTTGAAAAAACTTGGTGTTTTTACGCTTTCTTGGATTAACTTTAAAAAGTAACACCCAGTTAGATAAAATAAACGGGTTTAAAATAAACCTTCATGTGAAATAAAAATATATCTACTGAGTGGTACAGAAAATGTCTTGTCAAAAGCGTAGGTACTGATCCAGCTCATTAACATTTTCCCAGCGAAGCTTTGCCTAAAGCTTATATTTCTAGGTAGTGTAGGTATGTCAAATGTAGATATGATATGGAAGATAAGATTATATAAAGATAAAGTGTATTTGATCAAATGTGTATTTGAATATCATTTGGATTCCAATAATGCAAGGAAAACTGTGTTTCTATACTAAAACCAGCAAAAATATCCTATAAAAGAAAAAGTGTAATTTGTGGGCCAAATATCAAACTAGCTTAGCAAATTTCATTCCATTTCTAACACTGAATATATATTACAACAACTCTGACAAAGAGGGCATAAGGGTTGTGAGCCAAGAATCTTTAGGCGCTATAGAAAACAGAAATAGAAATATTTTCCGTTGACGCTTGAGGCGCCGAAGATTCTAGACTTAGATGATTAGGCACTTATACAGTCTGCTTGCCTCATTATAATATGTCGAATTCCCATACATTTCAGCGTTCGTAGGCAGCTTCTCTACAATCGCAATCCAGTAAGAATTGTATTTTTTATCTTTCGATTGTCTTTTTTAAATAAGATTGTCTTTCTTTGTTCTAGGACTAGCTGGTATTTTCATGTAAATGTGCACGTCTGATTGCATTAGAGCAAAAAGTTGCAGTGTGTAATGACTTTTAAAATGCGCAATAACCGTATGTCACTCTCGCGCTCTTAAGGGATGGCCTGATTTAAAGATACTGGACTTTTACATGCTGTTGGTGATGATGATTAAGTAAATAAAATACATACATAACCAACTCTTAAGTGCCAAACCTTCATTACGTTTTCTTGAACCTGACGGAGAACTTTTACCCATGTCCTAAAAGAGCTCTTAAGAAATATTCTCAGACTTCAGTGTTACCGCTAAAGTTAAGAACTTTAATACGGTTTCTAAATATGTTGTTTATGAACTAAAGTCAATAATGCAAACTATCACAGCCAATAAAAAATAACTAGGTTAATACCTACCTTACAAAATATCCTAGGAGATCAAATCGATACAGATATATAATATAACTAGCTTCTGCCCACGGCTTCGCCCGCGTTATACACGGATAAAAAGTAGCCTATGTATTATTCCGATGTATAAGCTATATTACTGTAAAGTTTCATTAAAATCCGTTCAGTAGTTTTTGAATGAAAGAGTAACAAACATCCATCCTCACAAACTTTCGCGTTTATAATATTAGTAAAATAACTAGTACAGATACCTTCTCCCATACAAAGAAACGCGATTGCCATAACTCGGGCTACTCTGGCCAGTATAGACGCTAGGTGTCTACCGCTACAAAGCGGTGGATAGCGAGCGGCATCAAGCTCTAATTGGAATTACTAATAAAGCGTGCAACTAATAAATGGCGATAAAAGCGTCGAATGGCCGTACATTCGCTGTACAGTTGTTCTAACGAGTTAGTTTTGTTTCAAAATAGTTATAAGCACAGATACGTCATACAAACCATATTATATGCGGAAAAGTTACGCCACTAGTGGTGTGTCACTTGAGTTATGTTTGGCTCTAAGTTTAAAATGAGCCAGCTGTTTCATTCGAAGCTGTATTCTCATAGAACTAATAAGCCTTTGCTAAGACGGCGACTTCGTTTGTTTACGACTATTTGACTTACACAGACTTCTAAAGTAAATATGAATGTACAACGAACCACTTTGTATAATTTAAGGCGTTAATTAACATGGCTTATAAATTTTATAATGAAGCCCTGTTTGATATACTTACCTATAGTTTAAAAAAGTTTTCAGAAAAGTTTTTTGGTTTGATGACGTCAGTATACTGTTAGATGGTTATTTATAAAAATGTAATTAAATAACTATCTAACAGTCTCACTTGGTCTCGCTGCTCTAGACTTTTATTTTTATTTAATTCTTTGCCTTATACTCTTTCTCAATAAATTATGAGTTCACTTTGTTCGATTGGCACCACACTATAGCTGAATGAAGAATCATCAGAAAAAACAAGCAGAGATTGTTGCCTGATTCTTCTAGGCTTGGCCGCGCGAGGAATCGTAAATTAACTTCAAAAAAATAATTTCACGTAGTTTTTAAGCTGACGTTGCTATAATATGAATCTTGTGATTTCAATGAATAAAAACCTATTGACTTTGACTCTGCTTTTTGCGAATAAAAAAGCAAAATAAATAGTAAAGTAGGTTGTATAGTCGTAATAATTAATCCTAATCCTAAAATATACCAAACCACGACTATATTTCAATATATATATTTTTTTTTTCATGTGTGCTCATAAATTAAGATGAATTTTATATTATATTCAGCACACGCAGCTTACATAACAAAATGGAAGTTGCGTTTGAAGGGGAGAATGTATAAAATGGCCAGTTGGCTGTTTTGCTATTTTCGGGCATTGAAACCCATATTCGAATTACAACCACAAGTCTGGGGTATCTTAAAACACTTCGTACTAATAATGATTCAGAATTTCATGATTGCAGCTTTTAATACGACATAAAAAAATAAGTAAATAATTGATTTGGCTTCTTACCTCTAATTAGGTATGGCTTGTGTGGCCATTTTTACAGCATAGTTTTTTTTATCAATTTAATTTAATTTTAATACAGAGCTTTGACTTTTATATCGTATATTAATGGTAGCACTTTATTTCATGTTTAAACCTTTTTTAATAACTGTTCAAACATGATTACTAAGCATGAAACGATTAAAATATTGACAAATCTTTATTATTATTATTAATGCTGGAAATTTTTCACACAGCATCATCTGCATGTCTTGTCATGTCATGTCTTTGTGCATCTTTGACAAAGACAAACAGGGTCAGCACATTTTTTAATGATATTTGGATGCAAACAGGCAAACGGCCCATGAGACGATAAAAAAAATGGTCACCGTCGCCACACGATCTTGGACCATCCACCAACTTCCTACCTACCTTTGAGATGTGGTTGTCTTCCTACAATGCGTCCATCGTCTGGTTCGTGGTTGCCATTTGAGAACCCTTCTTCCCTAGCAGTTGTCAGTTTTAAGGTTATGTACTACGAGCATATTTTTACACATATTTTTATTTTTAATACAATTTGGTGATGGGCTTGCAACCTGTCACGTGGATTGCTTGCACGTGGACTTGGCAATACTGGGATATGACATATGTCAAATATAATGTTTCGACGTGCCTCTGAATACCCCCTACTTGGTATCACCCAAATATGTGACTGAGTATGTATCTGAGCATGTCCATTATGGGGAATAAGTCGTGAGAGTTTTTTTTACAACAGTACATAAGACAATTAAGGGGCAAATTCTCAATCTAAACGATACATGTTTTAAAAAACAGCTGAATGGGTGTTCTTTTTCCATGCGTTTCACATCTTAACCCATCCTCCCCCATGTGCCATCGCTAAATTAACTGCTATAACTAACGGCTGCTATATTAAAGAGGTTCGTTCATGAGGTCACGGAAAAGGTTTCCTTTTCTTTATGACACGAGTTGGATATAAGCTTTATACAGGATGGTCGGACTCTCTTTATACACCGTGTATACAAGCTATTAATGAAGGATTTAAAAAGCACACACTTCCTTTTAACCACGAAAAGCCCTTTTTAATGAGATAAGCCACTCTGAAAGTTTTTTTTTTTTTTTTTTTTTTTTTTTTTCATGGGAAGGAGTAGTTTCTTTCGGAGATTACCTCCTACATCCAAACTAACAAACTTTACCTGCTTATATATATTAAGCGTAAAATAAGATAAAATTTAGTATGCAATCGTGTTTTCTTGTCTCAAAAACGAAAATCCGACAGATAAGCATAACTTTTCGCGCACCCTTAATAAATGTCAAATGGAAGATTTCAGTTTTTTCTCTACACTACTTCCGTATGGGGTATCATTGAATAGGTATCTCCTTTTACAAAATGTAGGTACTTAGAAAGAAAGAGAAAGACGAGAGAATTGGCTAGGAACTAAAAACTACATGTACCTACATGCAATGCGATTTGCGATGTTATAACGAAGCTGTTTGAAGATACTCTTAATGTTTACGTTAGTTAGTTTAGGTTAGTGTTTTATTATTTTATCGCTCGACTAGGCGTATTAAATTTCTGTGACTAGAACAAACCTGCACTGCCCTTCCGCGATAGTTAAGATCCCGTCTGATTGCTCCGCTAAACCCTATTTTATCGAACTTAACATTCTAACCGTACCTTTCATCTTCATCTACCAGATAAGTTTGAACCTAGATGAATTCGAAAAGTTGGGGGTGGCACATCACTACCCAACATAGACTGCGCAATCCTACCAACAGACATACCAAGTTCGAGAAATCAGCCTATTTAATAATCTGCCGGATACGACAAAATATTTAAGAAAAAACTTTCTACACAAAAAACCCAACTATTCGGTCAGTGACTTTGTAGATGATATTAACAATGAGTAAAATATATTGTTTTTGTATAATTTATGTTATTTGATGTCCGCGGTTTTACTCGCGTAGGATAGGTAATTGATAGATGCATTAAAAATAATTACATGCCTTGCACCCTTAAGGACTTTTATTGAATACCCTGATACGTACATATTCAGTTCTTTTGTATTTTAAGTATCCAAACTAAGTTTACAGCTAATCGCACCAAGCGTTAAACATTTCTTAAACAAACTTAACACACCATCTTACGCCCTTTGTTTTTTTTTTTTTAATTTCCCTAGTTTAGAAAAAAAAATTATTTGTTTTTTATCATTTGGATTGAAGAATATTTATGCGGTTTGTAAGTTCAAGGAATACCATTTTTTTTACAAAGGTTTACAGCCCCCTAGGGTTAGAATTTTCCGAATTCCTTTCTTAAATGCACCCCTACACCATAAGAGGAATATACCCTCCAAGTTTCTAGGACATGGTTTTGGCCTGTGCGTTGATCCGCCAGTAAGTAACGGAACAGATTTATATAATATATTGATTATGTTGTATTTTGTACCTACCTAACTACTACATAATAACTAAAACCTACCTATTTGACTTATTTTTATACATTTATTTTTATTATTGTATGCCCAGGAAAGGCAGCTGTTGTTGCTTAATGTTACCAATTTATTCCATCTTTGTAAACAGTAAGACAATAAACGATTTTTTTTTTCTATTCTATTGTATACTAGTTTCTGCCCGCGGCTTCGCCCACGTGGTATTTTAATAAAAGTAGCATTATGACCGTCTTCAGGCTTCAAACTATGTCCACCAACTTTTGAGTGAATCGAACCAAGGATTACAATTTTCCGTACAAAGTTTAGAACTCAATTATAAAGGGTAGTTTTATAAAAATAAAAAATACGTGTTAAATTATTTATTTTAATGTTTATTTGTAGAGTTTTGAGTGAATCAAACGAAGGAATTTTGAGTTTTGAGTGAATCAAACGAAAACGAGGTAAACATCTTCTTGTGTTTAGCTCCTGTTTATATTCTATTTATTAATAGTTTAAATTAATTTTACATGCTGCTGTTGACAAAATACTAAGCTCTAGTCCCTCCCACACTCGTTAGTAAATTAACTTTTCCTCTGCACTCACATATTACACTGTAACGGTGACAACAATGGACCTCTTTGCAATGTTGGCATCCAACATGGAGGAAATGGCAGGCACCTTCGAAAACAGGATGCACCTGATGGAAACTGGCCTCAAGAAGCTCTCCAACACTGAGCAGGCTCCTCACAAGGACCTTGAAAGCCTCTCTCGTGAATTCCTCGACTTCAAGTCTTTGGTATGGAAGTCGATGGCAATGATGAAAGTTCAACTGGAGCTTCTTATCCAGGGTTTGGATCGTCAGGAGACAGCCTCGCGCAGGAAGGTGCTACTTTTCCACGGCATTGCAGAGGCTACGGAGTCAGCTTGCGTCGCCACGATTCTTCGCATGTTAGCCGACCAATTCAAGTTGACTGACGTCACTCCCGAGCAACTTGCTGTCTGCCATCGTCTAGGCACAAACACTAACAAACCTAGACCTGTGCTTGTGAGGTTTGTTAGCTACAACCTCAGGAACCTTGTTTGGAATTCCAAAACTTCACTCAAGAACACGGGAATCACTGTCTCTGAATTCCTAACAAAGTCTAGGCACGACGTTTTTACAGCGGCGCGTAAACATTTCGGGGTGCGGCATTGCTGGACTTCCGAGGGAAAAATTGTCATCTTGCTGCCTGACAATAAGCGCCGCAGAATCGAAGTAATGTCGGAGCTGAAGCCTCTTCTCTCAGAGTTTCCTTCTGTGCAAACGGCCCAAGGAAAGAATACTTCGTCGACATCGCAGAGCAAAGCTAAAGCTTCCACTGTTCCCGCTCCGAAGGCCAGCAGGGCGGAATCCAGAGTTAGGCGCACGGTGAAGTGAAATGTGGCTACATATTAGTAATGTTCCACTCTCCTGTTTTGTCCGTGTTCAGTGGTCATTTACCTCGCTAACTTCATAACTTAGCAGCATAAAACTACAATTTGGTATTCGTTTTACAAAATAAGGTAGGATTTCAATTGCTTTTGTTTACATAGATATTTCACTTTTTTTTTTCCAATTGAATTTGACTGACGGTCAGAAATTTACAGTGACAGTGATATATTTGCAAATTGATTAAGAGACTTGGATACATAGCTTTTGGCACATTTTTTTTTTTCTTTGGTTGAAAATATATATATTTTTTTTCTTTTTGTTGCTCCTAATATAAAAGTTAAGTGCTATGCATGTGCAGTAGGTGTGTCAGGTCTAAATTTAGTTATGTTAATTTGTATCATATACGTGATACTACACAACAGTCAGTGTGTGCCTACATCTCTTTTTAATTTCTAGTGCAATTCGTTCCTTTTTGTTCTTTTTTTGTCTCATAAACATGGTGTCCACTCTAGGTATGTCAGTGGATATCTATGTTTTATTGTTTTTGTTTTATTTGCTGTGTACATTATTTTTTTCCAGTAAATTAGCGAGTGTGTTGGAGGTCAGTGCTAAATTTGTGCTGCAAGCGTATACGTAATTTTTAATTTTGCATTGCTTTTGTTATATATATTTATATATTTTATTTATATAATAATGGATAATAGTATTATTTTTGACGATAGCTTCTTCTCATGCTCTTCTTCCTGCCCCTCCGACATCGATTATGCCAGTGCGATTGAAGATGACTCCGGTCTCTTACATGATCAACTGAAAGTGAAATTTTGCGGGCATCTCAAGAATTTTAACGTGATTCACATCAATGCTCAGAGCATCCCTGCTCACTTTGCTGATATGCTTGCATCTTTTGACAGCAACGTCGTTGATGCTGTACTTGTATCGGAGTCATTTCTCAAGCCTGGCTTGCCCTCTACTCAATACCCCCTCCCTGGCTTCAGGCTCATCAGAAATGATAGAATCGGTCAAGGTTGTGGCGGAGTTGCTATCTACCTTCGTGCTGATATACCTTGTAAAGTAATCGACCAATCACCAGGAGAGTATCACAACTTCGCTGAACATTTGTTTATCGAGGTTATAGTTAACCATTCTAAAATTCTTCTAGGTGTGTATTATCCTCCGTCCTTACATGTCGATTACTTCTCCTCTCTGGAGACAAAATTAGAAGCTTTATCTCCTATTTACGACCATACTATTATTCTAGGTGACTTCAATACATGTCTTTTGAAGAATGATTTGCGTGCCCAAAAACTTATCTCTTTAATCTCTTCTGTTAATATGTACATTCTTCCTCTTTCTCCCACTCACCATGCTCCTCATTCTATTCCCTCTCTTTTAGATCTTATTATTGTCTCCAGTGTTGATCGTGTGGCTACACATGGTCAATTAACTGCCCCTTTCTCCCATCATGACCTTCTTTTTCTATCGTATAAAATCCGCTGTCCGAGGCGTAAGCCCAAATCTCTCCTACTTCGAAGTTTCAAGGATATTAACCTGGAGTGCTTGCGTTGTGACGCGTGCAAAATTGACTGGTCCCCTGTCATCGTGGCTGATAACGTTGACGATAAAGTAGAAGCCTTTAGTGATATCATCTCCGCACTTTATGACATTCACGCACCTCTCAAAGTTGTGAAGGTCAAACATGCCCCTGCTCCTTGGTTTACGCCGTCTCTAAAAAAAGCTATGTTGAAACGCGATAAGGCCAAACGGCTTTTTAAGAAGTTCCCTACTGATGATAATTTAGCCTCCTATAAGAAATTACGTAACCGTTGTACCAAGATGTGCAGAGATTCAAAGCGACGCCATATTCACGACTCTATTAAAAACTGTAACACATCGCAAATGTGGAAATTTCTGAAATCTCTTGGGCTGGGTAAGCAGTCTAGCGATTCCAACAATATCTCACTTGATCTAAATAGTATCAATATCCACTTTTCTAAATCTCCTATTTGTTTTGATAACTCAATTAAATATAACACCTTGGACTACCTATCGCGCTTACCCATGCCTCAGTGCCCTCCTTTTAATTTCAACGAGATTACTGAGAGAGAAGTCATTTTGTTCCTGAAATCCATCTCCACAAAAGCTGTAGGCTCTGACGGCATCTACGTTCAGATGCTTCAACTCCTTTCCTTTGAGCTTGCCTCTCCTATCGCTCACATCCTTAATCATTCTCTTGTGACAAGCTCTTTCCCTACAGCCTGGAAAAAGGCATTTGTGTTACCCCTCCCTAAAACCCCTAATCCTACCACTGTTTCACAATTTCGACCTATTTCCATCCTTCCTACACTATCCAAAATCCTGGAAAACGTTGTCTGTAGGCAACTTTCTCGGTTCCTTTCTCAACATAGCCTGCTGAGTCCTTTTCAATCTGGGTTTAGACCTGGCCACAGCACCTCTAGCGCTCTTATAAAAGTTTCTGACGACATACGCTGGGCCATGGACAATAAGTGCCTTACAGTCTTGGTACTTTTGGACTTCAGCAGTGCTTTCAACTCCGTTGACTACGACATCCTCCTAGCTATTCTCTCCTCCTTAAATGTTTCACTCCCAGTTATCTCTTGGTTCCAATCTTATCTTTCTGGTCGCTCGCAGTGTGTACGCCTTGACGAGTCCTGCTCTGAATGGTGTGACATCACTGCTGGTGTACCACAAGGTGGCGTTCTTTCTCCTCTCCTTTTCTCAGTGTTCATTAACTCCATAACCAAGGTAATTTCTTCCCACTGCCATCTGTACGCGGACGATTTACAATTGTACCACCACTTCAAGGCTGATGACTTAGCCGAGGGTATTACTCAAATAAATGTAGACCTCGATAAAATTAAAACTTGGGCAAAATCGTTTGGTCTCTTGGTTAATCCCTCTAAGTCTCAAGTCTTGATTTTGGGCAGTCCCTATATGCTAAATATCATCAATCAATCGTCTATCCCTCCTGTTTATTATGACAGCGTGAGTATTCCTTATTCAAGTAAAGCGAAAAACCTTGGTGTGATTTTCGACAGTCAGCTTTCTTGGGTAGGTCATATTAACGATGTCAGTAAAAGGGTTCATTTTGCGTTTCAGTCACTCAAGCGCCTTCAGAAGTTTCTTCCTTTTGAAACAAAAATCACTCTTGCCCAAACTTTGATGTTACCCCTTCTTGACTATGCCGATGTCTGTTTTCTTGATGCCACGGAAGAACTTCTTAACAAACTGGAACGTCTACAAAACCTGTGCATCCGTTTTATATTCGGATTGCGCAAGTTTGATCACGTATCCGAGTTTAGATCCCAACTCAAATGGCTCCCTATTCGTCGTCGTCGTGATCTTCACGTTTTGACACTTCTCTATAAGGTTCTTTACAGCCCTCTATCTCCCTCTTATCTCCGTGAGCGTTTTCAATTTCTGGTTCCTCGCGGTATGCCGTGTCGGACCTCTAAATCCCTTCTCCTTAAAACTCCCTCCCACTCGTCTAGCCGCTACAGTGACTCATTTACTGTTTATGCGGTTAAGCGTTGGAATGCCCTACCTCATGTCATTTGTGATTGTCCTTCAATCGATGTCTTCAGGAGAAAAGTTAAAGAGCACTATCTGTCTCTCTAAATTATGTATGGTATTTGTTTTGTAATATCTATATATTTATTTTTATATACATGTATATTTATACTTATATGTTTATTTATTTTTTGTAGTATTGTTGTAGTTTAAGTATTATTTCCTTTCTGTACACGTTCCTACCTCTATAATTACCTCTCTCTAGCTCAAGGTTTGCTGGAAGAAAACTCTTTTTAGGGTTAAGCTCGCCTTTGTACATGTAATTTAATTCTGCCTTTTTGTAATTATTTATTTGTGTGTACAATAAAGAATAAGAATAAAGGAATATTTTTTTCCATAGAAAAAAATACATTTAGAAACATTCACACACACAGACTTTCGCATTTATTATATTAGTAGGATAGGATAGTAGGATGTTAAATGAACTTTTACCAATACATTTTCTGTATTTGTATAATTTCCTCCCCATTTTGTGCGGAACTACATAGCTTCCCATATTCGGTCGTAAAACTTCATCATTATTCAGAGACAAATAAAGGCAATTAATCTCCATTGTTTCTTCTCCAGCAACCTGTATCGTTTTCACTTGATTTCTTATCGAACATCACTAGTATTTCAAGACTTTTGTCACTTCAACCCGGATTTCAATGAGAAATGAGCTCCTGACAATGAATTAAGATTTATAGCTTCATCATTATCCAAATAGCGTCTACTTATTGACGTTATACTACGGTACTAGTAGTTATTGATACTCATGACACAGGGAATCCTAGTGTGGCAATCAGTACCTACTATGTAAAAGCTATCAGTCTTTGAGTGTTAAAAAAAACAAAAACTAAACTCAAATACAAAAACGTATAAAAACGTACGCCATATTAAAAAAAAAGATGTGTCAAACACATGGGGTCCAATTTTGCGTGCGCACATCAACCCTAAAGGTTATCATCGTATAAATATCAGCTCGGCACCGGATCTGCACCGCCTCCCCTCATCGCCTTCCCGTCAACAAGCAAGCGTCATCGCAACGTCAACACATAAAAAAAAGTTTGCGATCAGTTTGAAAACATAATACATGTTTTAAAAAGTTATTAAAAAAATATAAAACAAATTATCTCCTGGCTAAAAATACAACATTTTTAATAAAAAAGAACCATTTTGTTCATATAGTTTTATGCGTAAAATTAACTTAAAATAATTCTTATCGGAAAGCGATTAGTAAAAGAAAATAATTAAACTTTTCAAAAAGATCTCGAACTTCTTTCGATGTTTGTAATGACGTTTTAAATTGAAATTAGAATACGCGTTTTCATACAATTTAATGCCTAACCAGTTTTTTTTCATGCCTTTTTGTAACTATGGTGAAGTTGCAGTATCAATAAAGATACTCCTAGCTTGTTACTAGAGACGTTCCCTGAAGCAAACTTTTATTTATTCTGTGGTATTTCCTCCGTAGTATCGCTTTGCTGAAGCTTTTGTCTGAAAACATTCGTTATTTATTGTTTAGTTGATATTGTGCAGCCAAAGAGAGTACAAAGATGGACCGAGCAAAGATAATGGGCTTTCGGAGTCAGTTCACCAATCTAATTGGGAGAAATAAAGTGGATAAAGTTAAAAGTCACTGCATTAGTTAAGATACAGCCAAACCGGTGCGACAAAAGCGACTGCGAAGCTCAAATAAGTAGTATCTTATCTACACAACAAGATATGGCATCCAGGATCCGCGCTGGCTATTTTATTTTGTCTACTTTTCTGTTTTCTTTTTACAGAAGAAGTTGTTTATAGGTTTGTCTGTTTTCCATGTAACGGCTTATTCGATTGAAATCAGGTTGTTTACCATCGATTTGTATATATATACGTTTGTATAGTCAAACGCTATAGTCGCTAGTCATACATAATATGTATGACTAGCGACTATAGCGGCGAAGCCGTGAGCAAAAGCTAGTCATACATAATATGTATGACTAGCTTATGCTCACGGCTTCGCCCGCATGGTAACCGAATAAAAAGCAGCCTATATGTTATTCTGATGTATAAGTTATATTACTGTAAGGTTTTATCAAAATCCCTTCAGTAGTTTTTTTGCGTGAAAGAGTAACAAACATCCATCCTCACAAAATTTCGCGTTTACAATAGTAAATTAGGATGTAAAAGAATGTATATAAGTAGTATATCTGTCATTTAGTTCCCACAACACAAGCTTTGCTTACTTTGGGGCTAGATGATACTGAAAAATGTCCAGCATTATTATTATTATTTATTTATTATATATTTAATATAATGGATGTTCCTTAGACAGACTTTGTCGCCACAAGCCACATCTCTAATAGACGATGGATATGTTGCAGATGGATTGCATAATTAGACATTTTATATAGCTTTTTACGGCTACTTCCCACCACATCCAAGCCCATTGTTCTCGGAAAAAAAAACTTTCATACATTAGTTCCCAACCACATCCACAAGCATGTTGAGAATAATTTTTAAAAATACGTTCGTTCATACTTTAGTTCCCACTCACATCCATGCATAAGTTGAGGTAGAGTCAGCACGAGAATCTTCTGATAGTTTTGTCTCCTGTTTGGTCTTTTAACTGGCCGACTTTTCTAATAAAAAGCTGCATTTTTGTTTCAATGCAATAAAACGAGAGAGAGAGAGCGTCGGTTAAGTTGCTTCCTGATTGGATAAAAAAAATGTATGTTTTGCTTGTAAGCTTGACTAGTAAATAGTAACTACTTAGCGACTAGTGTTTTTTTTTATTTTTTCGCGTCTAATTTCTTGCTATTTTTCTATCAAGGTAGGTGATTCAAATTCAAATGTACTTACTTATAATGACATTCAAGAGCCATGGTATAGCCAGGGTAGAGCCAAGCATTAATTTAGACTCGCAACTTAAAGATTGAACATTGTCGTCATGATACAAATAAATAAAACCCAGAAGCCTTGCTTATGTTGACTGTACTAAAATATTTCGTGGATATGAGTGGGAATCTTTTTTGGACGGGTGGGAATGACCCCTTTTTACATTACGCACACACGCACCCCCACACACACCTATGCAAACCCTGTCACGTTCACCCTCATCTGCACAATCACACATAACACTGATAATATAAAACTAAAAGTACTAAACAAGTAAGCAGCCTATCTAGAAATGCTTATTTTATAATCAAAAGCCAATTTCCAGTAACAAACAATGAAAGATGAAAAAAACGTTCATCTCAATTCCCTTCCACTATCTAAAGTCTAACCTAAATAAAGTTAAGAAAATACTGCAAAGCCAATATTCGCTTCAATAAACAGTGTGGAGGCGACGTCTCAGAAATGATAACAGTAGCTATCGAGGTTTTCTTTAGTAAGGGCCCGGTCAAACTGACGCGGTGGCGGCGGCGGTGGCGATAAAAGAAAATGATTGTCAAGTGGTTGTCAAAGTTCGCGTGAATGTGTTGAACGCCACCGCCATTGCCACCGCCAGCGTGGCAGTTTGATCCGGTGGCCCTGAGACGGTGTTCGTCGCTAACAACTGAAATACCAAACTATAGCGAAGACGCGTCTAGCGTAGGCACTGTATCAACCCACTACTTATTTATCTTGATTAGGAAGGTACCTACACAGTTTTATTTACCAAAATTTTATCTCGGTCCGTTGCAAGCAAACCTGTCCAATTTGACTAACAAAATGGCAATAGTGAACGACTCATTATTATATATTTATTTATTTACAAACAAGTAATACACAAATGCATCGAAGACAAGAAGTAATGGTAGCCTACACAATTATTTAATTAAAAAAGATATTCTCCGTTTCATACCAGAATAGAATGATTAGAGGCTGATCTTCGGAACTCCTTACTAATTAAATTTTTTAAGGCATTTTTTTTTAAATCTCCTAAGCCAACACTTACCGAACGCAAGCTCTTGATGTTAAAAATGGCCACAAATTCATAAAACTCCACAAACTAACGACAATATTTTAAGAGGTAGAGCACCATATAAAACGGCTTTCATATAAACCTCACTAAGTACTAACCCTCACTTAAATTGGAAGGCAAAGCTCAACTGTTTGTTACCCCATATTCTCGACAACACTTTTCGAGAAATACTCACCGAGTAACTTTGTACGGATTTTAGTAGTTTTAGGTAAATTTATTTGCGGAGAACGACAAATGCTGAAAAAATAACATACCTAGTTTGGTATCTCATATTTAGCCCATGCACATAGTGAAATGACCTCTTGAATTTTGTAGTATACCTCTAATAATAGTATAGAGTTGTGAACATACGAACAAAGTGCTTTCCCCTTAAATAGAGACAGAAAAAAGCGTGTTAATGGACACATTTTTACTAATTCTTTATTACATAATAGCCTTACATAGGCTTGATTGTAATGGATACATTTATTTGATTTAAATATAACAATGTATTCTGGATAGGAAAAAAAAATATATAACTTAAGGTGCAACGGGCTATGGAGAGAGCTATGCTCGGGGGTATGAAATCTTTAATGAGGATATACGACGAAGAACAAACAATGAATGAACTTGGTGGCTGTGATGCAAGAGGTGCGGGTTCGATTCCCGCTGCGGACAAATGTTTGTATATTCTGTGGATATCTCTTTTGGGTGTTTGGTCACAGTAGTCGTAGTTCCTGATACCCACGACACAGAGAAACCTAGTGTAGGGTCAGGACTCTGTACGTGTCAGTTGGGTGTTTATTTATTACTTATATTAAACAAAGACCTCTGTGAACCCGTGGGTGAAGACTCGCCTGAGTCCAGAAGATTGCGGGTTCGATTCCCGCCGCCGAACAAATGTTTGTATCTGCAAATATTTGTCTCGGTTCTGGGCTTTTTCTATATATAATATGTATGTATTTACAAAAAAAATGCATATATGTAGTATATCAGTCATGTAGTTCCCATAATACAAGCTCTGCTTAGTTAGGGGCTGGATGATGCTGTGTGAAAATGTCCCACATTATTTATTTATTTATATTAATCCTATCCTACTATTCACTAATATTATAAACGCGAAAGTTTGTAAGGATGGATGATTTTTACTCTTTCACGCAAAAACTACTGAACGGATTTAAACTTACTAACAGATGAAACTTTACAGTAATACCTATAGCTTATAAATCAGAATAACACATAGGCTACTTTTTATCCGTGTACCACGCGGGCCAAGCCGTGAGCAGAAGCTAGTATTATTTAATTTCAACATCAAATCAGCAAGTAGAAGTCTCAATTTCACTACTTGAGGGAAGCATACGTCGGTATACTTCTATTGACTGTTGATTATGATGATGAAACCAAAATTAAGGCAGAAATAAAGTAAAACCAAATATGTTATTAGCAGTATCCTTATTATCCTTTATCTCTTTGAAGATTAACAATGGACCGAGAGGAACCATTCCATTCTAAGTTCACTTATTCATTAACTTGACCTAAATGGAAAATTTTGCTACGCATTAAATATAAGTAAATATATCATATATATCATCTTTTTCGAAAGTTTGTCTATTTCACGTACTATATAACCTTTTTAATATTATGTTTAGTAATATATAGTAATGTTTCACCAACTTTCGTGTAATGGGGATATTACACGAAAGTTTATTAATTTTAACTATGACAGTATCAGGTAGTGATAGTTAAACTGACCGCTCATTACGACGCGTTTGGACGAACCAATAATATCGGTTTAAAATTACGTGATGAGTTCGAATAACCAATGAGAATTGCGAAATTCATGAATCTCGCTCGCTGCTCGTCGCGCCGCACCAAATTTGTTGATAAAATATTTTCGACTTGAGTCAAAATGATGATGGAAACTTCTAGGTATTATTTTCACGATAGGACGCGACTAAAACTTTTTTAATACCAGTCCCTTTACGTATCGCTCACGATTCCATGAATTATGTTACTGAAAGTTGGAATCTGTTCGATATTATATATATTCTGCAATAAGTCCTAAAAAAAATTCAGGGATCCTTATATTGATCACTCATTCAGCTATACTAGGTGACTGACTTAAAGTGTATTCCTAACTAGGTAAACTTTTCAACCTGTTAACTCCATACTTGTTCGTAGGTACCTACTTGGTCTACCCATTCCTAAAAAAATCAATTTGCAAGCCTTAAATACATAGTACATTTGTCATCGTTTGATTTCATCTTCAACTTTACTTTCAGCTTATCTCTCAGCAGGGCATACGTATTAAAAAAATAGTACCAAAGATATGAACAAAGCAATAAATATAATCTATAAGTACTCATAAAATCGTTTCTCCTGACTGTTTGACAGACTGGTTATCAACGCACAGCATGACATTGGCGTTTTTAGGTACAGAACTTTTAAACATTACGGAACCCGTTGTAATCACTTTTGATTAGTGTTATATATAGATATAAAAAATCGCAATTTCAAAGTCAGTTTCGTTCTACTCACGGTAGGCTTTACTTGACAAATTAAAAAGTATTTATAACTGGTTAAAAAATAAATGACAAAAGTGCCCTCGCAATGGATCATTTGCAAAGTGAATGTTCGTTTCTTTCTCGAACATCCGGATTCCCGGATTTACGTATTGACTAAAATGATTAGTCATTACGTAAATATTAATTAATTTGAATCGACACATTTAAAATTTATACTATAGTGTCAGATAAAATAGGTAAGTACATACATAAACAAGAGGATTCATCAATTAGTAAACGAAATAGATTCATTATAATGTTCAGTGATCGTGATCACGGCTCCGATACCTTCGGAATTAATTTAATTGACTTTGGGAACAGTCACGTTGAAATAATTGATCTTGCTGTTGACTAGACTTTCCAAATTAGACACAAATTAATAGACTATTAATCCAACATTAAGCAGCGGACACACTGCAGGCGTCTAGTTTCTCATCTTGCATTTTTTCATTAGACATGACATGAACACCACGATAACGATTTTGTCGATAAAAGAGAAGAGAAGACAAATATAACATCTGTCCGCTTAGCGTGATGACCCAAGACAACGATTTGTCAACTGAAGAGAAAACACAAAATAGTTGGTTACCTAAGCGAGTTTTCCTTTCCGTCAAATATAAAAAAGTATCTTTTTACAAAATTGGAAAACCCCCGACGTGCATTTCCATCATCGATTGCAGCACAACCTAGAGACTTGTGACTATAAAACCTACCTAAAAACCATCTTGAAACGTGTGAATTGCAAAAAACCATTACAATACGATTCTTGTTACCAATCTGTCTAGAAATAAACAACCTTTTATGGCAAACTCTTCTTACGCGCGGGTAAAAAAGACAGACAGAAGTAGGTAATATCTGCCTTCTCTTCGTCGACAAAACCGTTAGCTCGAGTGCTCATGCTACTGATGCTGGCACGCAGACACCTAGCGACTAGCTAGGTGGTTACCATATTTTGTGGCCGCATAGGCTAAGCTGAACAGCACATTCAGTCAACCTCGAGGACACCAATCGCGCAGAGCGGCCGGGCCTTTTTCAAATAATAATGTTTACATTTACATGGTTATGTTTAGTTTACCTAATTAACCTAATAGTGGTTTGTCTACCAATACATAAGTGGGTACTTTTTTTCTCTAGGAGAAACCAGAGACGCGAAGATTGCCGTGTGCAGTCTGGTCGCAACCTTATTTTTTCAGCTTATTTTAAAATAGGACACCAATTGCGCAGAGCGACCGGTGTTTTTTTTATAATAAAGTAGAGTTACATGGTTATGTTAAGTACACCTTATAAACCTAATAGTGGTTTGTCTTCCATTACATAAGTGGGTACGTTTTTTTTCTCTAGAAGAAACCACTAGACGTGAATCTTGCCGCTTGCAGGCTGGCCGCAGCCAAATTTTTCCAGCATTCATATAGACTCAGGGATTTTCTCAAAAGGCATTGTAATCCTACTAATATTAAAAATGTTAAAGTCTGTATGCTTATATATTTGCTAGCCCAGACAAGGACTTCAATGATAAGACACAGGTAATTGCCATTTCCGCGAGGCATAATTATGTAGTGCTTTCTCAAAGAAATGCAAGGAAATACAAAGGTTTAGAAATTAATAAAAAGGTTAGATACTTTTACGTATTTTTTCTTTTAGCTTCGCTGGAAGCAGGTTTTCCATTGCTAATTTGGCTTCTGATCTTAGATTTAGTGGATTGCAGTCATATCCATTTCACTTTCGGAACCTTCGTAATTTCTTTTTAATATCTAAGCATTTTTTTTTATTATTATCAAAATAACAGAATCGAAAGGACCTTTTTGTTTACCGCTATTTTTTATTTATTTTACTGCATGTGCAGACAATTAAAGGGATACAGCAACTTAAACGCAACCCATTTGTACCAAGCTCGATAAAAAAGAATCAAATTCAAATGAGGCAAAAAAAATTAAAAAAAAGTCGTAGTCATTATGGTCGGCATGTTAAGTGCATTGGGCATGCACCCAGCGCGCCGGCAATGGAGCGCGTTTTTGTTCCAAATTCAAAACTGATGCTGTGTACGACACGTGCTTCGCGTGTTCCTTTTTCGACAGTAATGTCTATATTTCCGCACATGTTTGAGAAAAGAGTATGTATCTGTCCATAAACAAGTATGTGCTGCTAAATATACATTTCATACAATTAAAAATGTATGTCGTAACCAACCATAAAATAAACGGTCCCCAAACGAATTAAATAACCTAAAACCTGACCTACCTAGGCACTCTTTTACTTTTATACTTTTACAGACTTTTGACGAAGCTAATTGAGAACTTTACACATGCATCAGTACTTTTTATTAAAATTCCCGGCGTGAAAAACAGGAGTTAAAATTACTTTCAGTGCTTAATGAAATTATTTTGAGGTTGAAATTAATGTGTTTTTTGTTTTTATGTAAAAAACTGTTTTTTTGTACAAAAAGGTTTTTTGTAAAAAACTGGGTATATTTTCACAAATTATCCTCTTTTTAATCTTTAATAAATGTGGACCAAAAGTTTATGAAAAGTTAAGCATTATAATGCTGAATGTGAAGACAGGTATACCAGTCTTCATAATTCTTGTTAGTCATAATTGTTATTTATTATTATTTATAGTAGAGTATATTATGTAATATATACATTTACTAATCGTAATGTAAGCAGACATACGTGATTTCACCAAGTGTTTGGTTCCAACGGAAGATCAGCGTTGTGTTGCCAGTTGACATAAATAATGCTAAGTTGGACGCCAATTTACGTCATTGCATATTGGTAGGTATCGGAAGGCACATAAAGAGTTTTATTGCTAGGATGTAGGTTTTGTTTGTGTAAATCCCGTGTGTGTATTTGTCTGTTTGTTTTCTATTGAGCAACGTTTGCAAATACATGTTATTCTTTCTTTCTTTTCTTTCTTATAAATATTGTTTCAAGACGATTTACAAATGTTTTGATAAGTACTACTATGAGTATATTGATATATTGATATTGTCTATTGCTGAGAATATCTAATGAAGTCGGATTGTACATGGCATGCTATCAATCTTGGCGCTAGAGCACGCCAGTTTTCTTAAGATGTTTTCCTTTACCGTTTTGGAGTGCACAAGTTTTCCAAGTCCCTATATCAAGTTTTCCAAGTCTACCAGTAAGTACTATTAATCAAGAGCTAATAACTATGTAACATCTGGTGTGCTCTGTAAACTTTAACGGTACCAAGTAACTTTATTGCATTTTCATCTTTACGACTCGAGGTTTTCATTACGCATCGTTTTTGGTACCAGGTTGTAAACCTTGGATTTATTTTTGCAAGCAAAAGGCCCTTGAATGTTAATATCTCAATAATTAGGATAGTAACTGCTTGTTCACATGAAGTAAGTACCCCTTTTAGGACGCGATCACAGTAGGCTCATTGTGAGTGACTCACTCGTGTATAGATAGAATTAGCAACTAGTAAAACTTTGAGGAAATCCGTAGAACCAAAATCACCGATATAGCTCTAAGAAGCAATTTGAAGTGGCAATGAGCAGAATCGTCAACCATTGAGAAAGATATGGCAGTCACAAACCGGACGACATAGAACGCTTCCACACTGGGTGGGTGACATCTTATAGGTTGCAGGAAGTTTGTAGGTGGAGGTGGCTCGACCGTTCGTAATTTCCAGCATTGAACTACATGTTGCCGATGATGATGACGAATATGACCCCGTGGTCGTGATTTTTTTTACGCATTTTAAATTGCAGAAAGGAAATGAATATCAAACTCAAGCGCACACCACAGATTTGACACGTGCGTGTGCCTGAGCACGCACACTAACGCGCGGTCAGAGTGCATTACATTACGCGCTACAAAACAGCATTGTTTCCCCCCAAAACTAAAAATCGTTTCCCATTATTTTCCCGCAATGATACTCGTTAAGATGAACAGTAGATTTCGGCTTGGTGAAGGGACTTTTTACACCCTGTATTTTCTAAAAAAAATCAAGAATATAAAATGGTTTCTTATGTAAGATACTTTTACATATTTTTCTTTTGACTTACCTGGAAGCAGGTTTTCCATCACTAATTTGGATTCTGATTTGTATTTATGTATTTATCATCAAAATAACACAATCTAGATGACCTTTTTCTTTACCGCCAATTGTTTTATCAATTTTACTGCATGTCCATAAAGGCATCTGCATAGAGCCACTGAAAGGCAACCTATTTGTACAAAGCTCGATGAAAGAGATCCAAATTTTCAAATGAGACAAAGTTTTGTCGTAGGCATTATTGACTACGACAAAACTGCTAGGAGTTCTAGGAGCATTGGGCATGTACAATGTACACCGGCAATGAATTTCCATACAACATTGCCAGGGCTTTTTTTGTTCTAAATTCTTAACTGATGATGTGTACGTAAATACGATACTGCGCGTGTTCATTTCTCGAAAGTAATAAAAATATTTCCGCGCATGTTTGATAAAATTAAATGTTTTGATTAAAATGCCGACCTAACCCAACCCATTATCATACCAAAAAGTATTTCAAAGCAGTACTATTACTTGTAATAAAAGTATGCTGACATTTCTATGGTATTCATTTCCGGACATATAAGTATTGGCATTATTCTTTTACCCAATAAAAACTTTCTACTCGCCTATAGAGGAACGAGCTTAGTAATAAAGACATCAATTTTATCCCAATACGAAAGTTGACAAATTGAGTTAGATACCATTCTTTGTGCAACTCACTAACTTGTGAAGACATAAAAAGTGGGTAGAAGCGACATATTAGTGAATTGATCAGTTTGGGACATGTCATATTGGATTATACTCAGAGCTGCTTGTAAATCGTTTTTTATATTATTACATACTTATTATCTCACGTTATTATTATTTGTAGGTATATTATATAGGATATGTATATATGTAATTTATGTAGGTATTTATTATTATTAATATTATTAATAGGTTTAGGTGCTCGTACACCGCCGTCTTTTGATTCTATTTTATCCTGTCCATCCAAAGGTTGTCTGGAAGAGATCGCTTTTAGCAATAAGACCGCACATTGTACCTTATATTATTATAAATTCCTTTGTACTTTGTATTTTGCTTTGGTGTGCAATAAAGAGTTTATCTATCTATCTATCTATACTCATCTTATAGAACATATTTTTTGTAGATAAGCAGTGAACTGTCACTTAGAAGTAACCTCAGAGACCTGTAGAAGAGCGGTAACAATTTCAGAGTTCCAAAGTCCAGCCGAGCCGACATGCCACCCTTATAGTTTCATTAAGCCCGTTTGTCCGAAAACGGCTTTGATTTAGAAGTCGCTCTGACTTTTATTAAATTTAAAGTTTCATTTCTAGACTATTAGAGATATTATGCTTAAATTTTGACACTTACAAAGTTATGAAGTAACAATTTGTCAAAAAGTTTAATGTAACTGTGTTTTTAAATGTATGTAAGAACACAGTAGATTCACAATGCGCGCTTTTCCAACGTTCGATTAATTCTTGACAATATGAAAAACTTTTACATTACTAAATATTTCTCAAGACTAGTGGAACTTCATCAATCAGCCTGGTTATAGGAGGAAAAAACATGCAATGACAAACGTCTTTGAGCCCCTCCATCCATTGACTTCCTATGAATATTATAGTACCCTTATCCATCACGAATGAATACCCCTAGTATAAAATTATCGAAGAACCTCAACGATGAAAACAATGGTTTATATTATATCCCTTGTTTAGGTGATAATAATTTTATGTTAGGGACAATCTTCACTCGGTCGAGGGTTAGAGTGGTTCTGTTTCATTTAAGGTTTTGTTCTAAAACTCCAGTAAAATAATTGTGTAATAAAATAAAGACCCATTTACTCGGAGAGAGTTTCCCATCTCAAAGGTATCGAAAAAAAAAAGAAAAAAGGCGAGTATCGAATGAATCAAATAACTTGTTTAATAAACCTAAACGATGCTCGATATCCTCAATACTCAATACATTAATTGCTTTCACAAGGTAGGTACATAGATGGTGTTTATAGGTAGGTATCTCACATGAACCCTGTCTAAGGGTATAGCAATAGATAGGTAGGCAGGCCGAAGTTTTGTGTAAACAAAAAAACTAGTAGGTACGATAAAATAAAGTCAAGGTAGGCAAAGTATCAAGGTATCTAGCATTTGGAATAACACAATTAGGTAAGTTGGTTTAGTAATTTTTTCTTTTGTTATAATTTTCATTAGTCAAAATAGGTACTTACGTCACTTTTTATTTATTTTTAAGGTTTGTTAGCTTTCTAGTCTAAATAATCTTTAATGTCATAGTAGCATTTGTCAATTAAGAATGATTTTAGTATTTTAGTGAAAATCGAATCTTTTTGTAATTCTGTGATTTGTTTTGGAAGTTTGTTGTAGATTTTAATTAACATTATGTATGGGCCATCGCTCTGCATATTTAGGTGTGATTTTGGTTGTATAATTTTGTTTCTACCTGGCCTAAGTGCGTATCTTCGAGGAAGATCATCAAGTTTCATGTACAAATCGGGATATTTTCTGACAAATTTACATATTTCTAGAATGTAGATTGACGGTAACATCAAAATCTTTAGATTTATAAAATGGGGTTTGCAACTATCTCTTTTTTATGTTTGCTATAATACGCATACATTTCTTTTGTAAAATAAACTAGTCTTGCACGTCTACACTATTCCCCCATAGTGCTATGCTTCGAGAAAGATGTGAGTACACATAGGCGTAATAAGCCGATAACGTGCTTGTCAGATCAGTTGTCTGTTTTAATTCGCGTAACGCATCCTGGAGGAATTATCGCCTCGCAAAAGAATATTAGAAGTCTCGAGGCTTTAGTTTGTTAGAATGTAAAAACATTTGTGCGAGAATGGACTATAGATTATCGCCACCGATAATTGCATGCGTATTTGCGCACCAAGGAGAGAGAAACAGTCCCTATATTAAATCGGCCTTAATTATGTAATTTTGGATAAAATTATTTAACTCACAAAACACTATAAAAATTAATTGACAAACTAACAAGTTATTCCAAAATAACCCGATTTTGTGTCATCGCTTAATAATATGCCCCTTGCGTTTCTGGGTAAACAAGGCTGTGGAATATTTTAAAACCACCGACGTGTTCGCAGCAATCGCAGCGCTCCCTAGTGAATTTAGCAATAAAACCTATTAAAGAACCATCATTGAAGTCCGACAAATCGATTGCAAACAAAACAACGAAGCACGCCTCAGATCGTGCCTCACCTTTTACACGGCAACCTTTCACTGTATCTGAGTGCTGATGTAGCGCTTTTTAGTGCGCGCCCTGAAATTCGTTCGACTCCCGTTGCCGGCGTTGGTATTGTTATGATATTTTCTTCATTCATACCTCTTCAAACGCCCTACATTTAATTCGAAGCCTTAATCTTAAAATTTTTGGAGCCTCTCTTTGGATCCTTTTATATGGCGCCATCGTTGCATTATTAACGTTGACTTGCGTCAGTTCCTTTAACCTTTCTCAGGCTTTAGGTACCATTCAATACACCATTTAATGACCAATTAAACTATAACATTCTTATTGGTTTAGAGACAAAGTTTTTAACGACGACAATTGTGTGCATTGAATGTTCACATCTGCACACAATTTGAGCAAAAACATTGGCAGTTAAGATTGCTACTGATGACACCATCGCATGATATGGATTTTTTATTGTTATCATGACTGTGCAAGCTTCTTCTCGCGCTATACACAGGCCACCACGGCCAAATGATGACTGAAAAGGAAGCTCGTACTTGTTGTTATAATTTCATGTCCCTCGCGGCCACACAGTACTGCTCGTACGGGAGTAGTAAGACAGGGTTCCCTGGCGAACCCACATTTAAATCGGATAATTCAATCAGTTGAATCGCAATTAATTCTCCAATTTACAACCTAATTTAAACTGGCGAATTACTCGCGTGAAATGAAGTATGCTCGAACTGTTGACAAAATAAGCCAATTAGCCCACTTTGGATAGTTTTCAATAATTTACAACTTGTAAATACAGAAGGCCATAAGTTGAGTAGGGCACATTGTTCCACGAGGGACCCAGAGTCATGGCCGCAAATAAATTCTTGTTAACCCCTTTTTGCAGTGTTATTACAACGCTGAAAATGAAATGAATTCTGAGACCTCGAGTTTGCGTAAAGTTTGTTTTAGTTATTTAGGAAGTAGCGTACATAGAGCTACATTATAAGTTTGACTTTAATTTTAAAGAGGAGAATAAAATTGGTTCGTTGGATTCAGTAATCCACTAGTTAATAGATTTTGGCGCTCTATAAAATTAATTACTTATTACTTGATGATTCTACTATACTATAATAGGTGTCTCTTGAATTTCGAGAACAATAATTATTGGAAAGTTTCCTCCGATTTGAAGCTATTAACTTCCATATTGGTGACCCAGAAGTTGAAGCCGAAACCACTTATACGTTCCCATGAAGTTCCAACTAAAATTGTTGAAACAGCTGTTGATTCCTCGGATACCCGAAATTGCCCAGCTGCTACCTCATTGATTATTTATGGGCGCAAATCTTATTCTTTACAGAAAGAACAAATATCACAGACAATATTGAATAGAAATGAAAGAACTTTCGTTGAACGTAACAAAGCAATTAATCTACCTAGCTCGCAAAACTTTCAAACAATATTGATTGGCACTAGATTCAAAAACTGGATTCGTTAAAAAATAAGTTGGTACCTATCTACACCTGTAAGTAACCAAGTGTACTGCTGACAAATGGGAGTGAATTAAAATGTAGGGCACGAAAACGAAGGATTTGGTTTCAAAACACGCCAGTTTTCTCCGGACGTTTTCCTTCCTTCTCCGTTTGAGCAAGTGATAAATGTTCATATAAATCATAGGACTCATTGGAGCCTGCTACCGAATTTTGGGCCAAAGATAATGCCTATTTTTTCGAGTAAATAGTTTGTTCTACAATCATTGGAGCCAGTCACCGGATTTTTAACCAAATAACACTTTTTTTTCAGTGCCTACTTAAGTTATTCTAAAATCATTATGGTAATTATTAGATAGCATCTCAACATGGAGTACAATGGAGTATAATAATGTTAAAAACTGCTAAAAGCAATGAAAAAATGCCTGTTTATGCCGAGTAGGCAGGGAAGATTTATTTCATCTTATAACAATCTAGAGCACATTTTTATTGTTCGCAGTTGAATGAAAACGTAAGATTTACTGTTCCATCATTACATATAAGGACCCAAATACACCGATGAATTGAGATGAGTTTTCCCAGCTCAGAAAGACAGAGGTATACATATTTTCTTGTCCAAAAACCTCTTAGGTTTAAGACAGACAAACATGTAGCTTGCTCGTTTCGATTAATAACGAAATAGTTTATTTTCTACAATATCTGAGTTATTATGACCATTTGCATAATAAGCCATTGCATAAAGATTGTTAATTTACTGGGAATTATAATGATATATGGCCTTGCAACACTGTATTTTTACTATTGTGACCTAATAGTGAAACGCACCCCCCCTTAATTTTGTAAAATTTAATAAACTAAAATAAACATCCCCTGCACCTGTGCCACTTGATATCAGACAGACGTCAGTGAGTCTAAATAATCTAAAATCAATATATTTATAAAAATATTGGGAGTTATTGGGCCATAAAAGACTTATGAAGGGCGATCTTCCGCTTTCTTTAAAACGTAAACTCATGGACGTATGCATATTTAATATACTCACCTACGATACTTAGACTTGGCCTTTGACAGTCAAACAGAGGTCCAACCTCGAGGTTTTCCAACGAACGATGGAGTACAGTATAATATTCTCTGTATGAAACTAACTGACCGTATCCGTAACATCAAAATGGGCTTCAAAACTCAAATCGCAGACGTTACTCAGAAAGCCGTCAGACTTAAATGGAATTGAGCTGGGCACGTCTGCCGCATGCTCGATGTACTTTGTGCATAAACAAATTGGGTACACAACGATAAAAGATGATATTAGCATTTCGACAGACCCAGATTGAGATAAAGAGGTGAACTGGACTCATATAAAAGTAAAAGATTTGTATTTTTTTAATTCTGTATACTTGTGACAGTCAAAATTATAGGTAGGTAATGGAATTATTTTACGACGTTTAGGAAGGAACTAAACCTGGGTAATAATTGTACAACAACTACTTAAGCAGGCAGTCCTTTATAAACTTTTACAACTTCCAAAAGAAAATTGGCATGAGCTAGAATCCCACTGAGAAGAGTACAAGCAAAATGCGTTATAACTTCCATTAGAAAAACAAAATGAGTTGCCTGCATAGAATAGGGACTAATATAGTTTTTTTACAGAAACGCAACAATTTTTTTTTTAATCTCTTCGTGTATTTCCATCATCGGTTGCAACGCCCCCTAGTGATTTGTGGCGATCCTTGAAGTCATTCAATCAGATCAGCCGTCTCGGAGGTAGATAGATAGATAGAAAAGACTTTACCAAATATTTCAGCTTAAATAAATACTACAAAATTTTGATAATGTTGTACAATCTGCAGTCTTATCGCTAATAAGCGATCTCTGCCAGACAACCTTTGATTGGAACGAACTGTATACTGACCGATAGAATTGCACCAATTGATTATAGCCTTTGGGCTTTAATGATCCTGACCAATCCTATCCTAAAAATGTCTGTTGCTATTCTCTCGTCTAGATATCTGCTAAACCGTTTCTGATGAAATTTGGAACTGGTTATAGTTCGTGACCTAGAATGTCGCGAAGGGAGGAGACCTGTGGCACCGGTCTCCTCCCTTCGCTTCGTCAATTCAGAAAGGGGATGCAAAAATTGGTGTAATTTTGGGACTGACGAAGAGATGCCCGCGTGTCCTTAACAAACATATGATAATTTTTATCTGGATAGCACGCGGGCAAAGCCATGGGCAGAGACTAGTCTTTCATAATGCTTATTCCGACTTGCAACCAAGCCCCGGCAAAAGCGCCCCATTGTGATGTTAAGGCAGGCAACAAGATATGAATGAATGATTTCTACCAATCTACCAGATAGCTTACTGCTGTTTCCATTTGGGTCGTTTTCGTAATCTAATTTTGTGACCAGTTACTAAATTTTTTGCATGAGAAATTTACATAGGTACGTGCTTAAATAAGTTTAAGGACTACTGCCACTCGCGTTGTCAACACGGTATGAGTTTAGGTAATTCGTTTTAATGTGTGGTGTGAAAGCATCTAGTGGCTAAAAGGAATAGTTGCCAAGAAAAGAGCGTTAAACGTCGAAAATATAGTTCTATCTATAAGCACAAAAATTAAGGCAACGAAAAAAACATATTATGGTTTACTTATAACCTTGCATACTACTATTATGGCTTTTATTATACCTGTTTCAATTAGGGTATTGGTATGTTTATCACTAAAGTACAGTGGCATTTTCTTGCAAAGTTTAGTGCGGGAGTTTCACTTCTATTCGTAAGTCCAACATTATGTTGCCTACGTAGCGGGTTGGTATCACACTTGGAGCCGGGCCAACAGGATCACAGATATGAAAAGGAAATGTGGACAAAAGAGATTTCGCGGGCCGTTCCTGTGTTTCTAGTGTTGGCAGATTTATTACTTGTTTAAAAAACACTCTTGGCTTTTCTACTTCCTGGAGTTTTTGAGTGTTTTTAAACTAATCGTCGCGCTGCGCTGTTTGAAACTGCTTTTAAAACGACTAAATGGTGGTATAACAATTGTTTGAGGTAGGCGTTGGTTTGCACGTTCGATTTTTTTGTAATGATTTTGTAATGTTTTGTAATGTTAATGTAAAGTTTCCAAATCGATTTCATCGCTATACTTCACGTCACATTACCTCGATTGATAATCGTGTTTTTAAACTTTGTATAGGTACTTGGTATTGATGTTCGAACAATGTTTTAAAACTTTGTATACTTGGTATTAAATTACTAAAAATGTATTATTGCATGAAGCAAATGAAATAGGTACCAATGTATATACAACAGTAGATAATGAGTTGAGTGTTAGCAAAGTTGAAGCCTGTGACCTCTGCCTAGTGCCTACTCTTTTGAAACAAAGAACAGACCCGATTTTATTTGGCATCAAAAGCCTTTAAAATTCTTATGCTGGCTTTCCCCAAAAAGTGTCAATACCTTCTAGAGTTTATTTTGAGTTTAAATTTTTCTAAATGTCATCGAAGGTGTCAACAAATTTAAGAACGAGAAGACGATGAGTTTTTTTTCTTATTTAAATATTTACATACTTACATTTACTAATGTGATCGTACTCGATATAACTAAAATAATGCCAGAATTTAATGTTTAAAACATTTATTTCTTGCCACATTGTTCACTAATCCACACTTTGCTGCAAGTAAAGCTTTAGATAAAATATAAATACAAAATAACAACGAACTAAAACATTAGATTAATCCACTGATATCAAACATTAAAACATTTCACATTATTTTGTATACTACAAAACCTAATAAACCACATTTAAATCAACAAGAATAACTGCTGCCATACGTAGGATGAGCGATGCGACGCGATACCATACAAATTAGGGTTTTAGCAGACGGACCACGCCACAGCTACAAAAATGACGCCGGTTGTGTGTATGGTCTCGCTGTAGCAGCCTGTAGTTGCGTTGTCGCGACCATCAATTGGGATGTAGTTGCGTTTTTAACACGTTATCAGACAGGTAGATTGTTTTCCACGCATAATGGACCAACTTGGAGTCTAAATGCGGAAAAGGAAGTCCACCTACATACAGGTAGATTGTCCAATAAGGTACCACTGGATACACCTACATACGCGTAAAATAAATGTCTAGTGTATCTATGTATTTCAATTGTTTTTATGTGTATCAGTTAACTAATAACTGTATCTGTTAGCTTTAAGTTTTTAACTACTTACTAACAAAAATTATGGACGAATTTATCTTCAATTAATATTAAATATATTAATTGAAGATAAATTCGTATTAAAAAGTATTTCCAGCTGAGCTGACGAAAAAGCAAAGCGTAACTAATGTAACCCCTGCAGGTTACGCGCGCTGTGATGAAGCCGCGTTTTGGAAGGTTTCGTCGGCGAAAGTTTGAAGAAACCGCACGTGTTGTTCGTGGGAATGGAACTACGCAATTTTATATCATACCTAACCACTTTTGCCGGTGTCGTTTGGTCATGGTTTCGTCCGTCTGCAGACAACATGACGTCGGCTAGCTAACAACACCCTTGTAAATCGATGTTAGTAACTTTTCAGTATTACCAAAAATCCTGTTTTATCAACTTGCGCAAGTGCACAGAATTAAAATCGGTAACGGTTATTATGTATGGAGAATCGAAGACTTAAACAGTGATTGAAAACCTTGGAAAACTTATGCGGTGATGTTTGTTTTTGAATAATTGCGCGTGATTGGTTGAAATGCATTGTATTGGTGAACAGAAGCGCAGTGAAAAGATCTATCCAATGGCATTAAAATGACATAACCGCAAACTTGAGCGGTGTTGTTAGCTAGCCGACGATACGCTATACGTCACGTGCGATAGTTTGGTGTCGTCGCGTCATTCATTGCCTTAAGTAAGTGTACAGAGCGTATTCAGGTCAGAGCAGGGCAGGTACAGTCAGGAAAACTAATAATACGTAAAAATTGACTTACTAAATCAAAATGCCATAAAAACCCATATTTTACAAAAAGATTCAGTGATAAAAGTAGAAAATAAGAATTTTAAACTGAAAATGGCCAATGCGCATTTTCAAAGTTAGACAATTTTAGTATAAAAAAACATTAAAAAAGCTATAGCTTGATTTTGAAAGTTTGTCTATGTTTACGTAAGTATGTTGTTCCTGACTTTACATTACTGACGTTTCTTCACTTGTTGTTATTATTGTGTAGTAAAAACCTGTGCTACCCTGACCTACTGGTAGGAGCAGGGGGTGCATAACATATTTTGTAAGTTCAAAGATTTGGTCATAAAAGAGTTGAGAGTTAATATAGCTTTTACAAAAATTACATTACATTTATAATTTTACAAATTTGATACTCCTTATTACATTTAATGCATCTTACTCTTACTTACAAGAAATTGAGACGCTTAAGGCACAGCAAAATTACATCTAACTATAATTTACATACATTTAACGTAGACACTCTTGGTAACAATTTCATTCAGATTTATATCTATGTGATATGTACAAAAATATTTATATTTCTTTCTCTATCTAGTTTAAATCTAGTTCGTTCAAAATAAAATGGAATCTGTTTAAAATTAGTTTAAAACTAACGGCCTCACTTAAAATGCTATTTAAAAATTATCTGCTTGACCTACAACAAACAACGATAATAATTTGAGTGATGTGTAAAATATACCGCTTTGAAATAAAGCCGTAAATGCATAATTTGTGATTTGATACAGAGTACATTAAAATATAATTATTATTAAAATAATTAATTAATTTTCCGACGAGTAAACGCAATTTAAAACATGACTTAAAATTTATTCCCGTCGCTGTTTGACAATTTTTTTATCGACAATAGAGACAATAATTATTTCAAGTCAAGCATAAATGTTTTTTTGATTAAGTTGCGTTTACAAGTATGCTTTATCGAAGTTGAAACCGTAAAAATTTTAGAAAAAACGACAAAAAAATGTATTATTCCGAAAACCCTCACTAATATGCCCCCACTGGTGAGCATTACAACACACATGCGCTAACATTGGCACAATCTCACTGTAAAGTGTCATAAATCGGTTCCACTTGAAATACTAGAACCGATACTCCTCACATCAGGCACGCGTGTTATCTCTTCTCTGTCTATCTAACTGCTTCCTATGACTGTGACGTTTCCTCGCAATCAAAGCCACTAAAACGACCACAACAGTCAAAGCAACTGCTATGCCTATCCACCAGTAAGTGTTATAAGACGCTTCTTTGGGATTAATGTTTTCTTTTTTGTCTCCGGCTGCCACAGGATTTTTTATCTCCAAGACTCCTACAGTTGACGTTTCGGTGCCTTTAGAGTTCGCATCGTCAACGTCTATTTCGTTTTCTACGATGTCTTCATGCGTTTCGACGATCTCGGGTTCATTGGATTTTTCATCTGGGATTTCATTCTCTTCAGGTATTGGATCAGGTATGATGGGTTCGTTGTAATCGTCAGATTCCTCCTTTTCGACTGTTGGATCCAGTTGGTTGTCTAAGTATTCGTCTAATAGTCTATAGTAGTCGGTTAATCCGGTATACTCGAGGCCGTTTTCGCGTTTCGCTAGCAAGTCGCTGACCATTTCAGGCCAAAATGTACCGTAGCCTTGCAACATCGTGTCCCTGTAAATGAACATGGTTTTAGTTTGATCTTTGCACATGAAAGATGCACTCGTTTCCTGTAAGACGTTTTTTTCGTGGAGCCATGTTGAACTATAAGTCTACTATAATCTCCAACATCAGGGCTGGAAAATAGCTCATACTTAGTTGTTGATTCTGGCTATAATTATAGTGTTCCGGCTAAAACTGTCTTAAAACCATGTTGTACTATAAACCTCATATATATATTTAAACACCAGAGTTGAACACTAAATCATACAAATTTAAATAATTCAGTAATTTATAGTGATTGTAAATAATTAAGTAATTTGAAATCATAGAATTCTAGTCATCATTACCGTGGTTTGATATCGCTTTAGGGAATAATTACGAGTATACCACGTACTTTACTATTCCCCCTGTTGACGTTTCGTTGACCGTTTAGAGGTCCTTCCTCATGAGCACCGTCTTACGAAACGTTAGCAGGAAAATAGTAAAGTGCGTGGCATAGTCGTATAAAAATCCTAAAATTTTATTAAAATGTTTAATTACTGAAGTACAGTAATTAAACATATCAATGTTCAATGTGAAGTACTTGTCATAAATAACTATAAATTGACTGAATGAATTCTTCCATTGCATGAGATGAAATTACTTAAATTTAATTGTATATTTACTATTAATTTATTGTATCCTATTACTAATAATAAAGTTTGTGAGGATGGATGTTTGTGAGGATGGATGTTTGTTACTCTTTCACGCAAAAACTACTAACAAACGCAAAAAAAACAGATTTTGATGAAACTTAAAAGTAATACAGCTTATACATCAGAATAACACATATGCTACTTTTTATCCGGGTACCACGCGGGCAAAGCCGTGGGCAGAAGCTAATATCAATATAAAAAGGTAATACCATTATGTTACCAATTTAAATTGGCAAACACACTTAAACTAAAATAGTGACAGAATGTCACTACAAAAATATATATATAGAGGTACAGATATTTCTCTGGAAATTCAGATATTTCGCTATGTTTGACAATAAAACGATTTTGATTCAGTACTCACACTAAGCGCTCGTTGTTTTTAGCGACGTGATTTATCAAATCCGATTCGTCCGACTCCAGCTCTTCAGCGAATGATTGATAGATTTGGTATTTAAGGATGAGCCCCAGAAATTTTCTGAAACAATATATATTTTTTTGGTATTTTTATGGGGAAATAGAAAGCAACAGGTACGACGTCATGCGATGCGAAACTATATAAAACATTGACGCCTTAGCATCGCACCGCGTTGACGCTCAACAAGGCCGCTTCAACCAGCATAACCCAGCATATTATTTACGAAGTATAGAACATGAGAAGTCTGTTGCCTTTTCAAAACCCAGTTCCGCATTTTTTTCCCATTACGTAGCTGTTTACAAAGCCTAGTTACGTACGCGCACTAAGATTTTTTCATATAAATCTGTCACCTGCTTCCAGTTTAGTCAAACCTTACTTTGGGGCTAGATGATGCTGTGTGAAAAATGTCCAGCACTATTATTATTATAAACCAACAAACAATGAAACAACATCTTACGGCAAACGCATACACAAGCTGCTATCGGTGTGAGTAAAGAGTTGAAAATGTAATAAATATTCGTAATTATATCTTCCTTACATACTCGTACTAGTAGTCTGTTAATCGTTCTCTAAGATGAATGATTTTTTGACTAAAACTGCAGTTTAGCAGAATAACACCGCTGGCTGTACAAAGTTTTTAAATAAGTTCACTTACCCAATATAAGGTTTGTTGAAAACCATAAAGGGATCTCCCAAGAAGTCAACATCAGAATTCTCAATAAGAGAGAAGTTTTTCCTGAATTCGCTCCAACTGGTGCGTATTTTCGCGTACGGTATCTTGCCCATCAACACTCGAAGCCTCCATTCATCGGCTGCTAAATAAAAATTCAATCTGAAACAGAGAATAAATATATAATTTTGAAGTTAAGTTTTTTATACTTAGAAACTTTACCTCTTTATTATATAGATGAATCATCTCATCTAGTGACTTGTAGCGATAAAAGCTATAGAACCATCCTTGAAGACATACAAATCCATTGCAAAAAAACGGCATCACAATCTGGTAGTCGAATAAGTTTCAGGGCTATTTTAACATACCATCAATCAAACACAAACAATATACTGTAGCAAATGCATATATTTATAGGCTTTTTTCATCACGGTATTAATAATGTGAATATCCACATTGCGAGTGAATGTTAGTCGCGGGTGGATGTTAATGGCGGTCAGGTCTACCCTCCTTCTACCTCTTTTATTGCGAAAATACCACAACTACCGGTTTCACTGTCACATTCAAGTCACAACTCAAACTCACAGATCATTGTAAATATCTCGTTTTTAGTCAAAAATCACTCTTTGTTTCTTAATTACTCGCTCACTTTAGCGGCGTCCTTTATGTTGCCAGCCTCTATCCTTTGTTTAGTATTAGAAAAGGACAGGGCTAGATTAAGCTACTTGCTAAGTTAGCGAGTGATTATGAAACAGAGGGTAAGTTTGTAAACTGTTTTATTCGAATGTGCTGTTAAACTCACTTTGGCAAATCTCTTAAGGCCATTATCAGCTGAAGCACCAGGCGATGAGAGTTGGGATTATAGTTGAATATCTCCAAAGGGAACAGTCCCGCTCGGTTCAATGCGTGTGGGTTCAACGATAGGAGCGAAGCGAAACCGGGTATAGCTTCGTAAACAGCTGGAAAGACAACTACATTTAAGCGTCAATAAATAATTATAATAAATAATGCTGGACATTTCTCACACAGCATCATCTAGCCCCAAACTAAGCAGATCTTGTATTATGGGAACTACATGACATAAAAGACATATTATACATAGAAAACACCACACGAGACAAACATTAGCTAATCATACAAACATTTGTCCCACAGCGGGAATCGAACCCGCAACCTTCTGTGTCTCAGGCAGGCCTTCGCCCACTGCACCACAGAGATCGTCGCTATCGAAATGTCGCTGAAATGTGTCGCTGCCGTATGAAATGACATCACACGGCAGCGAACATAAAGGCAAGTGCATGAAAACGCGTTCCATACACACGAACCACACGGTTTTTTTTTATACAACTAAGTCCAAAAAAGTAAAAAAAAGTGGCAAACAAGCTTACTGCCCACCTATGCAACACCTGAGATATCACTTGGAGACATGACCGGTGAAAAGTCTCATATGTCCGATTATCATCATAATTCTACTTTCGGTCCATCGGAGACCCAGAAATAGTGCTTCACTAAAGAGTTGTATGACGAACGAGCTCAGATCCATCCATCGGGTGAGGGTCCTTCTAGAACCTTCCTTCTCTTGTGGTTGACGAGCATCCTTTTTATGTCTTCGCTCTCGTCAGCAGCCTGTAGACTTCCACTGCTGGACATATGCTTTTCCTAAAGTGTGCGAAGATAAATAAGTTCTTCCCTGTAGTTATCGGTTCTATCCGAAAGACCTGCTCATCACATGAACGTGTAAGGTTACTAAATAGTTCTAAAGATTACCTTGTCTCCTTAGAATTAATAGAATGCGCGAAGTAATTATCTTACCCGAGTACCGAGGCGCATCCCTCAGAACGTAAGAGTTGTTGCTGTGCAAATTGATGATCTCCTTATACTTAATCTTCGTAATTGCTTCGTGGGCATCCACATAGCTCTCTATGCTGATGTCCTTGCATGTCATAACTCTTATCTTGTTAGGTTTGCACCAGTCTACCAGGATCGTGGGGCAGGTGCGGTTGAAGACTGATTCCGACCAGAACTCCTGGTCGATCTCACCGAGGGAAAGGGATTTTAGAAAATTCTCGGCCTCTTTGAATAATTTTCGACCACCTATTTCCTGTAAAATTTATAACATAATCTCCAGATTTTATAAAAAAAAAGCGTACGCGGGCGCTGTAACCTATCAGCCACGAGGTCCGGTCACAGCCTGGTCAAAATTCTTAGGTCTTCTTAGAAATTCTTAGGATCTTAGACTCTAATACATCGATTGCATCGTTGAAAGTAGATTTTTGTGGCCACAGCACGTCATTATCATAACAGCAGAAGAACACTGTTGGACATAATAATATCATGTAACCTATCAGCCACGAGGTCCAGTCACAGCCTGGTCGAAATTCTTAGGATTCTTAGGCTTGAACACATCGATTACATCGTTGAAAGTCGATTTTTGTGGGCACGGCAGGTCATTATCATAACAGCAGAAGAACACTACTGGACATAATAATATCATGTCTATCCAAATGAGTGCCATGGCAAACTGTCACCTTTAGATATCAGGTTTCTATAAGCTGCTTGTGTCGTGGGTCACAAATCAGCCTTCACCACACAAAAATGAACTATTTTTTAGCTTTGTTGCAATACTTTAACCCTGTGATCCGAGAGGTCATGCGTTCGATCTCCGCATTGAAACTACATATTTTTGCATCATTTGTTGCATCATTTTTACTTTTGGGGTTTCGTTGCGGTGTCCTTAAATAAATAACATATTATTAGAACTTGCAATAATCATTTATGTAAAGCATACCTTCAGCTGAAGATTGGCGAGAACCTTTTGGTAAATTCCCGCGTGTTTTGGAAGCAAGCTCTCTATTAAATTAGACCAATCATCGCCCACCAGCGATTCTGTAACAAATAATTATGTTTATGACATTTTTCTGTCATTATATCCCATTTATTTAGAGGTTGATCCTCTTTTTCTTCATCCGTCACTCGGTGCGTTTTGGCGTGAGCTCAGGGACCCATCATGATACCAATTTTGCAACGTACGTCTACGCAAAAAAAGGTGGAGCGAATGCTTTTCTTAAGGTAAGAGCTAATTATTTTAATCGGTCAGTTTTTATCCACGCAGACAAAGCCGTGGGCTAATAACTATGTATATATTTTACTACTAGCTAGTTAAATATATACATGATTATAATAAGCACGTGTAAGTTTTGACTTTGTTTCCTACAGCCGGTTAGCGCGACTTCTTTAGGGCAAATATATATGACGTTCCCCACGTCTCCGCTCTTTTACGGCCGACGTTTTTAGGAACGAATATTTGAACATAAATGAAAATCCTGTATGTAGCTTTTACTTAATTAATTGCATGTGTTGCAAACTGTTAATTTAGCTAAAGTTACAACATGTCGCTTTAACTTGGAAAGCGAGTTGCCATTTGCCAAATTAACCTCACAAAATATGTGGTTTCCTTGGTTGCTTGGATAAGTTTCTGTGTATATTTATGTATGGTGGTGTGGGGTATGTATCTGTGTGAATAAGTGCGTGTGTGTGTGTGTGTGTGTGCATATGTTTGAGTGTGTGTGTGTGTATATGTTTGTGTGAGTGTGTATATATAATTTGTGGGTGCACACTATTCTTTTTCAAATGAGAGACCGGGGAAATTAGCTCTGGATGCTGGAAAAACACTATTTCCGGCTGTTTTATCAAGAGAATAGACAAGAAAAAGTACTAATTGTTAGAAAGTTTTATCTGATATGAAGATGCAAACAAAACCACGAGAGACAGCTAGCACTAATAGAGTATATACACGGTCCACGGCCATGGTCCCGGACCCTCCATATTTGTAATTCCAAGCTCCTATTTGAATGGAATAAATTATGAATGTAAGATATTCAAAAGACAAAAATATTAAGTCACATAATAAAGGTTTGTATTATTATTGTTTTTTATAATCTACATTAGAAACACCTAATTTAAAAAATCGACTTTTGAAAATCATGTACGTTTAAAGTTCAAATGACGTTGAAAGCAAATCAATGTATTGAAATAGCATTATAGCCAGCTTTAAATAGTTAGTATTAAGTGCACGAGTTTAGTCCCGAACCACGGTATCGGGCCAGCTGGCTACTCCCTTAGAAGTAGTAATTGTCGAGTGCATTAACTGCTAAAGTTAGAATGTCGTTCGTTTTTACTACTTTGTTGTCGGGAGTTTGATTAAGTTCGTAAAGTATAACGCCTCTCTTGCGTCTGGGGAAGAAAATGGACAGAAAATCCCCATTTCCGTTAACAACAAGTAACTTAATTAGTATTGTGAATGTGTAGCAGCAATATAGAAGCGCGACATTGTAAAAACTACCTACATCTTGACTTTAATCCGACACTATTCAACTCCACTAGGGACTATAAAACATGGAGCAGGGCAATGCATGACGAGACACCAGAACCGAAAATAATTAGGAACAATCCTAATTATATTAGTACCTAATATTTTAAGAAATCAATATAACAAATTTATGACTTAACAATTTAACTAGAACCCAATCAAATGGACTACAATATAATTATTGTAATCTACGGAATACAAAATCAACCTTCATAATAATAATTTATCTCGTTACTTTAAGGTCACTCGAGGTCACTTCTTTTCACTCAGGTCCAGCTGTCCCATTTTTGGGCAAAGATCTATCTGGCCTCACAACTAGTGGTGCTAAATGGCTAGTGACATTGACTTTCAAACTAAAAGTGATGCTTTCAAATTCCGTCGTGGACCGAAGGATTTTACCACTCGATAAATAAATGTGCGAAATACTCAAACGTTTTTTTATGTTGGACTTTTTTTCACGCAGCGTCATCTAGCCCCAAATTAAGCAAAGCTTGTGTTATGGGAACTACATGACTGATATACTACTTATATAAATTTTTTTGTAAATATATACATATTATACAAAGAAAACACCCAGACCCGAGACAAATATTTGCATATCATACAAAAAAAAATCCCGCGGCGGGAATCGAACCCGCAACCTTTAACATCTCAGGCGGGCTTTCGCCCAATGCGTTACAAAGGTCATCTTCAAGCGGTAAAGAGAACATCTTGAGGTAGTACGTATGTAATAGAAACAAAAATCGAAGATATTTGCATTAAGAGAACTCTGCTTTCTTCACCACACTTATCTAGGCCCACTAGGCCCCTAGCCCCTGCCATTACACTTCAACTTGGTCAGAGATTCTTTGCTAAGTTTATAACATCGATTCAATTACCGTATGGAAGCCGTATCAACAATTTTTGTATGGAAATCTGGACAATTCGGTCATCATTTCGACATGTTTTTAACGTGTTTATAACTCAACATAGACTCAAGTCTCTGACTCAAGATAGGACCAAGAAAGAACTAGTGACACGACATATTACTGATGATTGTGGTCTTAATGATGACAAATCCAATGATTTTGAATATTTTATTCAAAATATTTGTTATAATCAGTATATAAAATAATGTCATATTACATAATATTCTATCTCACTCTTGTGTAGGATTTTGCTACAACTTACTCAGAAGATGAACCGGCAGAGGTTTCCCAACCGAATCAGACCCACTCAGTCTCAAAGATACGTATTTATGAAGCTTGAGGTAGAGTGGCTTCACGCTGTTCCAAATCTCCCTAGCTTTTAGGATACCACCTTCGTACTCCACGAGAGCATCCCAATAGTCTTCCACGTTGCTAAAATCTGAAAAAAAGATGAAATTATTAAATATTTTTCAGAGTGGACTACGTTTACTCATGCACGCACACATCTGGGTCAGTGATGTCTATGTTTTTTGTTTGTGTAAAGAATATATTTTTATTATATTATTATAATTATAGGTTTATTTTCATAAAGTTCATTTTATATGGTAATTTATCTTGTTGTTTGCAGGTACCGTGATTCAACTCGACTTATTGATAAAAGACTACTTTATATCCGGCCTCCCACGATACAGGCTTGCCCTCGTGCGGGGACAATCATAATATCAAAATTGTAACCTACTTTTGGTTAATAAATATGTTTGTACATACAAAAATGGAGTATATTTCAATACAAATGGAGTATATTGGCTATCAAGAATTATAATTCATTCTATAGAATTCTATTGTTTAGAACCACCGTAGAAAGAATCACTTGCAATAAGCGAGCGTTCTTCAATGTTTTATGATATACCAGTAAATTATATGGTACAGGAATTCTCTCACTGATCCATAATAAAACTTTAGTACGTTGTTAACAGAGCTTATCTATTGGAAGCGCAAATTTGCTCTTAGCGCGATCTTTATTCGTTGAGGTAAACAAAATTGCTCGTTCCTTCATGATAGATTAAGCTGCTGCTCTAGGATGGAAAGCGAACAAACGTATGTTTCGAAATTTAATTGTAATACAGGTGCAACTAAACGTTGTTTTATTCTTATTATATTCGTAGTTCGAAACTGTAAAATAGATTAAGCTTGTGTTCTAGATGAGCGATGGGAAGCGAATGTAGAGATATTCCAAAATGTTTTATAATATAGTTGCACATAAATTAAATTCTTCTAAGCGAAGCTGTCGACAAAGGTTCTTTAATGTACTGACAAAATATCGTTAAAAATACATTAAGCTGTAACAGGATTATGGCTCTTAACCATCTTGCTTTAACGAGATGATTGCAAACGGTATACTCGTAGTTACTTGAAATTTATGTTTCGTTTCATTTTGTATTCAACTCTTTTATAATTTAAAATGTTAAGATTAGACGAGCGAGTTTTGCTCATGACCGGCGGCGGCTGTCTTCCCCGATAAATAATCTTGAAATTTTCATTTTCTAAACAAGCACATCCTCGACAACACCGACAATTTCCACTTGGTGATATTGTGGTCAAACGCTTGCCTAGTTTAATAATAATAACAATAATAATGCTGGTCACTTTTTTCACACAGCATCATACAATTTCCACAAAAACTTAAATCGCGAATAAAAAATAAATAAACTCATGTTTCCCAAAAATACGCAGAGAAAAAGGTATTCTACTGCGATTATCCTGTCTATGAAAAGGCTTCGAAAAGGTTTTATATCCAAAACCGACTTGAGTTTTTTTACATGAAAGTCTTTCTGAAAACGAATTTCCACAGTTTACCTATGGAAAAAAGCTCTAGTTTCTTTTTCGCCCAACAGACAAATACATAGTCCTGACCCCACACTAGGATTCCCTGTATCGTGGGTATCAGGTACTACGAGTACCGTGATACCACAAGACCCCGACCCGGAACAAATATCTGCAGAACATGCAATCATTTGTCCGCAGCGGGAATTAAACCTGTCACGAGGTCATTCAATCTTTGCAAGCTTAATATTGTTTCTTACTGTTTAGCTTAGTGGCATTCCTCAGAAGTGGTAATATGTGCTCCAAGTAGTCTTCGAGGTCTGGTAGATTCTTCTCCCAGGATAACTTCATCCGACGCTGGATTTCCGGGTCTTGCTGCCTCGCCAGATTGTAGTGTAACTCTGGGAAGAATTAGGTAGTCATTGGATCTTTTCGTGATGGAGAGGCCTTTAAGAAAATTGATCGTTTCATTAATTTCTACCATATTTTTTGTGATTCGCCAGTCATGCTATCTTATGTAAGCTGCTTTTTGCGAGCCCGGTACTGAAAACGTATTTGAGTAGTTTTTTATAGTAGGAAGTAGGTTTTTTTTACCGTATTTTATAGTAGTATATACATTATAAAATATAAAAATATATCAAACAGTGTTTTGAAATTTTTAAGGGGTAGTCAAGTGTGGGTGTTACAAACTTCGCTACGGTAACTGCTTACCAACCGATGCTGGGCCAATTTCTTAATTATATTTGATTTCTTATTTATATAAAAAAAATACATTAACCCGTGATAGTATTAAAACCCTGTTTCATGAGTATATGGTACCTAAAAACCATATACCACAACACTTTTATGTCGAACAAAGTATTAAAATATCATGTAACATTTGTTTGTCCGCCGAGCTACGAAGGTCGTACCTAAGTTGACGAGAAGGTATCTCATTTAAGATAATCTACGGCCTTAAGGTTTATATAAAGACATTGAATCTTACGTATGTCTCCCGGGTGAGTAGGCATCATTGGATCAAGACTTATAAGTATCTACTTTTAAAAGCAAATAGATATCTGCCGAGATATAGTTATAGATATATAAGTTTATATAAAGACATTGAATCTTACGTGTGTCTCCCGGGTGAGTATCATTGGATCAAGACTTATAAGTATCTACTTTTAAAAGTAAATAGGTATCTGCCGAGAAAAGAAAAATATAAATAACAACGAAAACCCCGCGTTTTTACTCACAAAAGATTTGAAATTAGACTGATAGGTAAAAATTCCCGTCGTTGCTAAAATGAATGAGAAAGATTATTCACGTAACGTAGGTTCTCGAATTTTATAGACCGGATGGCTACAATCGTCAATCCTACCTATCCAGTACAAGGGATAAATGGGGTGAAAGAAAATACGAGATAATACGAATAGAACGTAACATACTTTGCAAGATAAAAAAAAAGGCTAGCACGCTGTGTCTAGGCAGCAAGTGTTCTAAGCTATCTTTTACGAGCTCTTTGGACCCATGTATCATCCATTCTCGTACTCAATAAGATTTGGTAGTTCTGAAAAGACGGATCGGGAGCAAATTGCCACTATCTCTGCATTCGAAAGCAGGTGAAAGTTATCTTTTATCCCAAGATTTTTCAATGTAATTTTTGATGTGTTACATATAAAGCAAAACTTTCATGCGATACTCTATGATAGTTTTTTTTATTCTTCTAAGCGCCTGAGCAACTTAGTACTAATTTGTGTCCTCTTTCACGCCATGTATAACTCGACCTGACACTCGATAGGTAGGGTTGACGAGTGCGAACGCTTGGATTATTATAATAATTTCAGGACTGTGAAAATATTCTCATAAGCGTTATTCAGAGCACGGAGGTAGAAAGAGTTCAAAGAGTATCTCAAATGGAATTATGATTTTACTTCAAATGTAAGAGCGAGCAAAAACGATGTTTTTTTTTTAATACCAATTTCCTTTACAAGGAATGAAATATTAACTTTTTGCCTTCAATCTACGGAAGAGTTAGTGAAGTTTTTCCCTACTTTATGAAATTCGTAATAAGTTCAGAAACAGTGGTCTCGATTAGGGCTTGTCTTTGAGTTTAACTGTTCTGTTTTAATTTCTAACTTTGATTGGACTTCTTGCTTGAATTCGTTTCTCATAACTTTGAAAAAAGTGTTTTTATTCCTTGTCATAAAACGTCATGTTCTAGTATAACTAATTCTCTAATACTCAGTGCTTAATCCCGACCTAACATACCACTAAGGAGGCAAACAAGCATATCCCTTTCGTTAGCGATTACCGTCATCTATGGACTTTTGCAGTACCAGAGGTATCTAAGACAATGGTTAAAAGTCTGCAATTTCACCGACACCTATACCCTTCAAAACGAAACAGCAATGCCAGCATTACTGCTTCACGGCAGAAATACGTAGGTATGGTGGTAGAGCTTTCCCTGACGAGCATCCGGATGATTAGAAAAGGACAGCTATATACGAGTATATTGCATGTTTCTCTTTTCAACTATACTTAAATTTTTAGCAGCGTTCCAGTGTTTGACCGTCGAACCCAAGAGAGATTTAAGATAATCTCTTCGTTAGTGGCTTTATTAGCCAACTCTTTTGTCGGAGTTTTTAGATCTAGGGATTTTGACGACTGTGATAGCCGAGACCTGGGACTGAACCATCAAACCTTATTGCGATTCAATTTAGGCAACGATGTCAAATCCCGCTTTGCGAATGACAAAAGCTTTAACAATACCATAGCGTCCTCAACCGCAAGGCGGAGAGTAACATCTTTGCCTGAACTGACTCGCTTTAAGACTTCATGGTTAGGCCCCTGTAGGTTTGATTCGAAGCACAGAAGCCTAAATTCCTGTCAATCCTGTCAAACTCGTTTATCACTCATCGTGTCGCTCTTCTTTGTGCAACATGTTTTAAAATCACGACTTAACTTGTATCTCACTTATTTGACAGCACTGAAATTGTTGCAATATTTTTCTTTTCTTACTGTTAGTAAAAGAAAGCGATAGATTAGATTAGGTTAAGTTGGTGTACAAGAAAATCGACGCCAATTCGAACCTTTGTGCCTTCATACCAATTACATAAATAAAATAAAGTTTCTAAATCTTGTCAAATTATGCGAAGGTTTATAAAATTTTATTACAAACAAAGCCTAAAGAATTTTGAAACAAGACGTTATTTCTTACTCCGAGTTATAAATAAATATAATAATTTTATTCCTTCACAATGGAATCACATAAAAATGCAGCTTTAAACTAAATATAGACTGTTTTAAATAATTCCTTACCTCTGAGCGTGCAGTTAGTTTGCGCTCCGCAGTCGTAATTCGTTGCAAACCTTATTTTGTGCAGAGCTTCATTGCCGAAAGTTACTAGCTGCAACCAAATAAAAAAACTTTTAAACCGTCTGTTTCAACTGGAATGGAAATGTTTTATATGTATTTTTGAATACGGGCCAGAAAATCATTACGACGCACGTAGAGACTACGCACGGTGATGTCATAAACTACGTTCCACACTTCGCTTTATAATGCCTTACATGTCCCACCTTTGTTTAGAACAATATATGAACAATCGTGTAGATAAAATCTACTTGAAGAGTATAAACTTTTATTTAAATGGACGACGATTTTACTATCTATGACGTAGAAGCCCGTATATGCGATTGCAATAAGAGGTTTTTTTAATATGTGTACATATTATTATCTGTTACCATTATAATTATCCAAAACAGGTTATCCGATTGAAATGCTGTTTTTTGCAATTATTTGTTTTATGAGTTAAAAAAATCTTCGTAGACCCCCTGTATAAGAGGAATCCTTTAAGTCATACAATATGTATATAATCCTGAAAAGAGGGGTAGATATAATAGGTTGCAACTTTTGTTTTAGGAATTGTATTTGAATATTTTCTTTGAAGAAAGTGTCAGTAAAATCAGCTGATTTCGGTAAAAACTAATAAATCTGCTGTTTTAGATATGGCTTCTGATTTCAAACATATGGAAATTCGAATCATTTTTCAGAAAACCTCGTTTACTTCCATAGACATTATCACTTCTTTCGAGTTTAGTATGAAAAACCCTTAAGAGGTTTTAAAATTTTGCAAACTTGTTCATGGTAGTACACTCTCATAAACAATAGTTTTTAGGAGTTTGTATCCAAAGCGTGCCAACGCGTCCCTAAATTACTAAGCTTGCGCCAATTATATGTCGACAGTTGAATCATTTTCGAATTTCTTATCAAGGACAAACTCAATAGGTTTTTATTCATTGAAATCTCAAGGATTATAAGGAAATGCCAACCTAAAAACCTCGCCAATACTCGCGTGCGATTAATCCTAGAAGAATTAGGAAACATGACGGGACTTTTTACACTGAATTATAAATAAATAACAAATTCTGCTTGGGGTTTTTTATTAGTTAATAGGTTTAAAAATGTTTACAGGTAAGGGTTAAATAAGAAAAAGTAAGCCTTTATACCCAGCATGATAATATAATACATAATTGCAAAGTAACTAAAATAATTCTAAACTGTTTATGCAAGGGATCCATTACTTTGATACATTGTTACCGATAATTACCCATTATCCACAGGAAGAGCACATAAAACGCAAATGTATGGTAACCAATAACGCTCGAAGAATAATAAATTAATTTGGTTATTTTTATCACGATAGATAGATGTAGGTAATTGGACATAAATCCTTCACTATATTTATGAGTTCCAAGTCTGACACAGGTCAAAAAGAACAGCTCGTTTATTTAATCTATCGTGTAAAAATTAAACAAATGTACACAAACCATGAGACGCATTAAGAGGCTGACAGTTGCTGATTTTGCACATCAAAAAGTAGCCATACAATACACAATATAATTGAATTAAAACTAAAAGTGTTTCTATCAATGGAGACCTCTAAATGGCCTCATAGCTACAAGTTTAGTCATAAATTATGTTTTCAGTGCCGATGGTATTCATTAATTAAATAAATGAATGAGCAAAACCGTGACCCTTACGATACTGCGCGTTTAGGACATTGTATACAAACCTGAAAAGGTGACTCTGAACATAAAAAGCAAATAATTTTTCTTTTTGACTTAAAATATGAGGGAAATATTATTCGATTCGCATCACAATAAAGACGAACGAAGAAAAATTTTAAAAAGTGGGTTTGTTGCCTGATTCTTCTAGGCATGGTCGCGCGAGGAACAGGTGTAAATTAAAATTAAAGTTTTTTAGCAGACGTTTCTATATGATTCTTATGATTTCAATAAATAAAAACCTATTGACTTTCAATTTGAAAAGTGAATGCAATGTTCTCTCTAGACTGTGTCCGTGGCCAAACTGTTATCCAGAAAATATATTGCTTCCCTACCTGCGGCGCCTAGAGGAAATATCAAATAGGTACATCAGTCGTAATTTCAAGGTGCTATTATGATTTTCGTAATGCCCTATGATTTATTTGTGATTTTATTTCAAAAACTATCGTGAACTTGACTAAGTTTCGACTCATTCCGAGAGTCTTCATCAGGGTGAGTGAACGCGACTTGCTCCCTCCGCGTCGCGCCGTGTACTGAATTCCTGTTTTTACAATATGATTTATTTGTGCTTTATAAAACCAAATTTAGAAGCATTTCAATAAATACCTCACTTCACTTTAAAAAAAAATAACAAAGTGCGGAAAAATTAGTTAGGAAGATAATATTGGATCTAAGTAGAATAAGCGAACAGGAACCCTTAAGAAAACAGGTGTGTTTTCATTCGCTGATCAAGAGCAGGCAAACTGGTTCTATGTCCATGCTAAAGACGTAATCAGCAGTTAAAAAACACAAGCAAAGTTTGTTGCCTGATTCTTCTAGGCTTGGTCGCGCGCGAGGAATCGGCGTTCACTTTAATATTTATTATTTTAATTTTACTTAGTTTTCTATATGATACTTGTGATTTCAATGAATAAAAACCTTTTGTCTTTGACTTCTCCCAAAAGTAAATAAATAAACACCTTACAACTCAATACGTAGTCCTGACCACACACTAGGATTCCCAGTGTTGTAGGTATCAGAAACTACAAGTACCGTAGTATTACAAAACCCAGATTATGAACAAAAAATTTGAAATTATCGTGGTTTGGTATCATTTTAGAATATAATTACTACGTAAAATGTACCCCGTACCCCGTATGTTCCCGTCTCACGATCGTCGAGCTGGGTTGCATGAGGAAAAACCTCTAAACGGTCAACGCGGACGTCAGCTACTGCTGACGTTTAACAGGAGAATAGTAAAGTACGTGGTAAAGTCGAAATAATAACATTTGCCATATACCTGAAAAAGAACCCTCCATGCCACCAAGATTCAGACGTTAGATATGTTATTCAGTGGGGTAAACATTACGAAATAGCTGTGCGCTCTTATTTTCCAATGACAAAATCTATTGGTTCACGACTGGATCTTGACTAGTTTGGACCTTCAGATCCAAAGTCATAAATTGTAAATCACTCTTTCTGTAAACAAAAAGAACCCGCCGTGCCACCGAGAGACAGACTTTAAGATATGTTATTCAGTGGGGTAAACATTGCGAAATAGCTGTGCGCTCTAATTTTCCAATGACAAAATCTATTGGTTGACACTAGATCTTGACTAGTTTGGACCTTCAGATCCAAAGTCAAATTATAAATCACTTCTTTCTGTAGACAAATGATGTTAGCTTACTCGTATCCACTGGTCAGTTTCCAGCAAAGTATCACCCGGCTGCATCAGTAACTTCACCTTCCGTCGCAGCACGCTGTCTTCCGGTGCGAGTGTGTGCGCTGTGAGGGCACTCTTCACATCTGTCGTCTGCTGCTGCACGAATATGCCGTAGACTTTGTCTAGTTTCAGCTGTAAGAAAACGAGGCGTTAGAGCAAATAGGCTGATGGCTGATATTTAACACCCAAAATCTGATACCCAGAACCATATTTATTTATTTAATACTTCCGCAAAAACAATGTAGGAGGACCTAAAGTATTCTCTACCAGTCATCCTGGGCGTGCAAAAAGATGGTGTGGCATGTCCAGTAAAATGTAAACTAATGTACATTGTACATATGTACCACTAATGTGTAACCATGTTTCGTTTCTATATAAATAATGCACACATTGTCCATCTAGCACCAAAGCTGAGCTTGTATTATGGGAACTAGGTACATGACTGATATACTACTTATATTAATTTTTTCGTCAATACATACATTTTATACAAAGAAAATACCTAGACGCGAGACAAATATTTGGAGATGATACAAACATTTGTCTCGCGGCGGGAATCGAACCCGCAACCTTTTGCGTCTCCTGCTGGCCTTCACCCACTGCGTCAGAGGTATATATACTGCCTCACACGTCCCACTTTTGTTTACAAGTTGCTACTGATCATGTCTTCGCGCGCGTAGAACCCGGATAAAAGTAGCTGATGAACAGTAGATCTTACTGTTAAGGCAGTGTTCATAAGCTCGACCGCTTTTTGTCGACTTACGTTACAAAATGATCTTCACGAAAAGCTTTTTTTTTAACCAAGACATGTCTTGAAGGTACATTCTAAATATTGGCGAAACAAATTTTGAAATCGGATAAGTAGTTTCGCAGATTACCTCCTATGTAGGAGGTAAACTTACTATAATATTTACTCTATACTTACTCTATAATATTTTTAGTATAGATAGTATAAAACAAAAGATGGATATTTGAGTTGGGTGGAGCTGAAATATTAAATTAGACACTAATGGAATGCCCTGTGACTTCGTACGCGTCGTTTTTCATACAAACTTAATTTTACCGCTGCATCCCCTTAAGATGGAATTTCGGAAATTCTTTCTTTGTGCACCCCAACGTACACCAAAAAAGACCTACCCTCCAATGGTCAGGTCTAGGCTTTGCGTTGATCAATCAGTCAATTAATCAGTGTCTTGCTAATGTGTGTTTTTAATATCAAACAATAGTTCACGCCCACGAGCAAATAAAGAACTAACCTTCAAGGATAGACCTTTGCTGTCACCGTTCAGCTCGCTCCAAGCAGCAGAAGACCGCTGCTCGCATCTATCTACGTAATCCAGCTCCACCAGGTCTACTAACGACACCAGCCATCTTCTATCGTCGCTGCTTGAAGAGGTCCCACAAAGAAGAGGGTAGGAGAGAAGAAAGAGAACGTACGAGAAGAGGAGATGGCTCGGCGACTTCATTGTGACTGAATCTGTGAACAAATAGCCGGGGTTAGTTTGGTCCCCAAATTGATTAGCTTAATATATCAACCAAAATATGCTCCAAGTAATGTTTACATTTAGATAGATTTTATGAGCAACGGTACCATTCGGGTCTTGGCAGTCGTTACCCGGCAGCTGCGACCCACTGCCGCTGCCCTGCGGCGCGACAAAAGGCTTTTAGGCACTGTCAACTAGAGAGTTGCCTCGATGATAAACAGAGTACGCGGGACCACCAACACTATGACGACCTCTGTGGCGCAGTGGGCGAAGGTCCGCCTGAGACGCAGAAGGTTGCGGGTTCGATTCCTGTCACGGGACAAATGTTTGTAATTTCTGCAAATATTTGTCTCGGGTCTGGGTGTTTTCCTATGTATAATATGTATGTATTTACAAAAAAAAGTATTTAAGTAGTATATCAGTCATGTAGTTCCCATAATACAAGCTCTGCTTAGTTTGGGGCTAGATGATGCTGTGTGAAAAATGTCCAGCATTTATTTATTTATTTATTCTGATCACGGTGGCCAATAAACGGAATAGTCCCTTTTATAAACATTATGTTCGATGGATGATTATTCCATCATCACCCCGAATGCTCGCTTAATTTGAGGGTTAAATCATAGTATATTTTTTTTTATGTATAAGATAGTCTAAGTCATATGGATCATGTTAGTGTTTCCATAAGCGGCGATGGGCTTAAAACCTGTCACGTGGAATACTACTTGCATAAAGCGGGCATGTGCCATATGTAATGTTACGTGCCTCTGACCACCCCCTACTTGGTATCCTCAAGAGCTATGCACTGAGTATGAATCTGAGGATACGCACCATGGGGAATACAATCATGACCGTATTTGGTTTTTAGATAAATAGCCAACAAACACATTATATGGTCCTGGCCCTAAATTAGAATCCCCTATGTCGTGAGTATACTCGTGGTACCACTCATATGTCAATATAATATCGCCAGAAGAGACGCCGTCTTCGACTAAGCTTAGTACAGACGCATTTTTTTATAAATAGTCAATATTCTACATCTACTGTGATGATATCGCAAAGGTATGATTGATAGAGCCACTGATTTGAAAACTTGGTTATGATAAATTGGTAAAACCTGTTCAAATATTTAAACGAAAAATCTCATCTACTTTGTCATGAAACGAATTAAAGGATAAATAACCAACTAATATTATAAACGCGAAAATTTGTGAGGATGGATGTTTGTTACTTTTTCACGCAAAAACTACTAAATGGATTTAGATGAAACTTTATAGTAATATAGCTTATACATCAGAATAACACATAGCCTACTTTTATCCGGGTACCACGCGGACGAAGCCGTGGGCAGAAGCTAGTAATATTATAAACGCGAAAGTTTATAAGGATGGATGTTTGTTACTTTTTCATGCAAAAACTACTGAACGGATTTTGATGAAACTTTACAGCAGCTACATAGGCTTCTCTTTATACGGGTACCACGCGTGCAAAGCCGTGGGCAGAAGCTAGTTATTTATAAAGAATACGGTCTACTTATTTTCAATTTAGGTTTTGGAAGAGAATAGATATCAAAAGTATAAACTCTTTTTTTAATGAAAATATTTTAAATGAGAAAGAGAGTTGACGTCATTTCAATTTAAGATCGCATTAATTCAAATTCAATAGATTTTTATTAATTAATTACATAACGCTGGACATTTTTCACACAGCATCATCTAGCTCCAAACTAAGCAGAGCTTGAGTTTTGGGAACTACATGACTGATATACTACTAATATGCATTTTTTTAATACTTACATATTATACATAGAAAACAGCTGCACCCGAAACAAATTGCAGATCTACAAACATTAATCCCCCGGCGGGAATCAAACCCGCAAACTTCTGCGTCTTAGGCGAGTCTTCGCCCACTGCGCCACAGAGTTCGTCGAAATTATTATAAGGAGGTTATTGAAATCTCAAACATTATCGTCAACTTTATAAACTACATGGATTTAAAACTCTAGGGTGAAGTTACGCCGATTCCTTGCGCGCGACTGTGCCTAAACGAACCAGGCAACAAACTCTGCTTGGTTTTTTTATGCTCCTTCACTGAGCTTTAGTGTGATGCCATTAATCTTCTTGCACTTCGCAGTGAAAAATAAACAACAAGCAATACCGCCAAGCAGTAATAATCGCATCGCTGATTTCCGGTTTGAAGGGTGAAGGCGCTGGTAAAATTACAGGTACATGAGACTTTTTACACTCGCCTACATATTTTATTTCTTTTTTGTTCCTGCCGATCGCAATTCTATAACTCCTACCCGGGAGAATACCCTTTACTCAGACTCTAAATGTTGATAGCTATGTATGTACATGCTATACTCACCACATAACTCGTGTTAAACATATACCTACTCACAAAGAGCAGTTCTGGAGTGTCATAAAAAATATACAGCCTTTTTACGAGCCTTAATATACAACAATAAGCTTCTGAACGTGATTGTACCCCGCGACGATTTTGTTACTTGCAATTTCGAGTTTCGATCAAATGTAGGTATTGTTTGTGTTGATAAAAGAACATGTTTTTTATTCTAATCTGTCATAACAAAACATCGGAGAGGCTTTTTCGCAAGTTTTTCTACCAAGAAACCTTGAATAGGCAAGATCACGATAGTTTTTTTTATTAAAAAAAACTATCGTGAACTTGACTATTCATATTGTAAAAGCATTCAACAAAAGTCCACGAAATTCGTATCGAGGGTTGGCGACTTAGGGACCGGTCAAGCTTACACAGTGGTGGTGGCTGTGGCGGCCACTAACGTGAACTTTGAACCGCCGCATTAGTTTAACCGCGCCTTTACGCGGTATTCGTAGACACGCGGGTATGCTTGTTTTTAAATAACAGCCTGTGATTTCTGATGAAATTAACTGCGAAAATCATAAGCGCAGTAAAATTATAGGTATATCCAATAGCATTCAAATGCCAAAACCGCATCTTTATAACGTGAGCGGTAGGCGAATTCATTATCAGCCTATTCTCAAAGGGTTGACCTTCAGAACGGAAATCAGGGTATCCATCACTGGGCCATCACGGCTCTCCATTAACTAATTACCCTTTTAGAAATGAAGATGAATAAGTTTGACGCTACAATAACATGAATTCATTCAACCAATTTAGAACTCCATTCCAAAAATGTTATGAGTAACTTTCGCAGTTTGATAGATTCATTAAAATTATCATCATTGGATCGAGATCGAATTTGTTTAAAGTTCATTGAGCTGACTTACATTCACCAATTAAAATGTTCAATTTAGTTAATTAACAAATGCAATCACCGCTAAAGAAAAAACAGCATACTTAGGCAATAATAATAAGAGTTTCCTTTTTTTATTTCCGTCAGACCGTGTTGGTTCCCTGATGCTAACTAGATGGCACTGCATACCTGGGACACAATCTGAAGCAACATTTTTGACAGCCACTCCTTTATTTTACTTGCGCTACAGATCTGTGTGACGTTAAAGAATACTTAATTGACAAGTTTGCAAAAAAAAAAAACAAGCTAAACATGTAACGGTACGAGATAACTGAATCGAAATGTACGAGATGACTGAACCATCTCGGTGTTGAAAATGAATAACACCGAGGTTGTTTCAGTCATCTTAAAAAGGTTGCAGCAAACGATATAATGAAAGGAACCTGAAATTAAAGAGCCCAGTATAAAAAAGCATGAAATAACTCGGAGGTACAGTAAATTATCTAAGGCAGGATAATTTACTAATAGGTAATAAATGAAATCATACATATTTTAAGGCAACACTCACCAACGTTCTTTTGATAGCGATTTTAACTTTAAATCAGACTGAATTGAAACCATTCCTAGAACAAGTAAATTTTGTCAAATATGATAACGCGGGCATCTGACTACCCCTTACTTGATATACTCAAAGGTCTACGTGCTCAGTATGAATCCGAGGATGTCCATCATAGGGAATACAGTCGTGAGCATGTTTGTTTGATGTGTCAAAGGATGTGAATGAAATGAAATCAGTGATCAAACTTGACGACCGCATCTGTGGCGCAGTGGGCGAAGGCCCGCAGGCTGAAACGCAGCAGTTTGCGAGCAGTTTCGATTTTCGCTGGACAAATGTTTGTATGATCTGCAAATATTTGTCTCCGGTCTAGGTGTTTTCTATGTATAATATGTATGTATTTATCAAAAGTTTTTAAGTTATTTGTCATTTAGCTCCCATAACATTCTCTGATTAGAGCCGTAAGATCAACAGTAGTTTAAACCATAAGATCAAGTTTAATCATTTATCTTCAATTATTTCTGGACGACCTCTGTGGCGCAGTGGGCGAAGGTCCGCCTGGGACGCAGAAGGTTGCGGGTTCAATTCCCGCCACGGGACAAATGTTTGTATCTGCAAATATTTGTCTCAGGTCTGGGTGTTTTCTATGTATATTATGTATGTAAATACAAAAAAAAAATGTATATAAGTAGTATATCAGTCATGTAGTTCCTATAATACAAGCTCTGCTTAGTTTGGGGCTAGATGATGCTGTGTGAAAATGTCCAGCATTATTTATTTATTTATTTATTTCATAAGTTCAATGGTACCACTAATTTGTTCTTATATGATAGTAGATCGATTATCGATTATCTTTAATCGTAGATTTACGAAATCCAAAGTTTTAAACTAATATTGATCTTACGGCCCTTAGTTTAAGGACTAGATTATGCCGTGTGAAAAAAACGATTCGATTTACTTCACTCAGCTAGTGTGGTTTTATGCAAATTTGCCTGAGTTATGAATGCGGTTAAGCCGCGGCGTCCTTACGACGCTGTTTGCAATCAGGACCGAAATCTTGTGTTTGTTCTTGTGATGTGGTTTAAACTTGGGTTAACCTCTGAACGGTTGCGCTGAAACGTTTTACGACAGAAGATAATTGCCAAAATCCCTGCGCCTATTATATGGGGGGTCAGACCGGTCCCAGATCCATGAAACAATAAAAACCAGAGAGGTGAAAAGTTCAGAGCGATATTGCAACCTGTCGCGTGGAATGCTAGCTAATTGCAAAACGCGGGCATGTCCTATAATGATTTAACGTGCCTCTGACTACCCTAAAATATCCTAAAATATCTGCGCACTGAGAATGTATCTGAGGATGTCCATCCTGGGGAATTTTTGTTTAGTTTAATAACTTATAGGGAATTTAGTAGTGCACGGCGCGACGCGGAGGGAGAAAGTCGCAAACACTCACCCTGATGAAGACTCTCGGAATGAGTAGAAACTTAGTCGGTGCCTTCACCGATAATGCAGTGCGTGAAAATTCCCGTTTTTACTATATGAATAGTTCACGATAGTTTTTGGAATATTTTTTTTTGTTTTATTTTAAAAACTACCCAACATTTCGTGTAACATATCAACTATTGTTCTACAACCTGATTCTTCTAGGCTTGGTCGCGCGCAAGGTATCGGCGTAAATTCACTTTAAAATTTTAAATTCACTTTGTTTTTTAATGGACTTTTCTATATGATCTTTGTGATTTCAATGAATAAAAACCTATTGACTTTGACTTTGACTATTGCAGCGCACCCTAGTGACATCGATAACAACTATACAAGAACATTATCTTCTCGTACAAACAAAACGATTGCTAAAACCAAATTATTTTAAAGTAAAAAAACACCCAATAGTCATCAGGAACTATGAGTACCACAACACCCAGACCCAGACCAGAGAACGAATATAAATATATAAGCTATTTTGTCCCGTAGCGGGAATCAAACCAGCACCTCTTGCGTCACAGCTGGATTAATTGTAAAAGATAAACAAACTCAAACAAAGAACCGAACGACCTCTGTGGCGCAGTGGGCGAAGACCCGCCTGAAACGCAGAAGGTTGCGAGTTTGATTTCCCGCCGTGTGACGAATATTTGTATCTGGGTCTGGATGCTTTTTATGTATAATATTCACAAAAAAAGTATATAAGTATTATATCAGTCATGTAGTTCCCATAACACAAGCTTTGCTTACTTTGGGGGTAGTATGCCGTGTGAAAATGTTCCCCAAACATCAACTCCGACTCCTGAAGTCGCGCGTAAAAAAGAAAACCTTTTTAAAACTTTTTTCTCCAACAAGTGCACTTCAATAAGGTACAGATATCATCTCAGAACTCTTGTTTTTTAATTACTTACAAACTCCGCGGTATCACGGACTACCTTCATTTAAATTACTTCAACGCTCAAAAGGACAATTTCCCCGTTCCGTGCCACTGGCTATGTCAGGTCCTATGGCCTGTTTCAAAACATCAACTAAATAAACGTGAGTTCCAACCTTATTGCATCGGTATAGCAGCGATTGTTCGTACCTGACATGGCTTGTCAAGCGGTGAGAACCAGTTGAATTGAGTTCAGCTCAGCGTGAACCCATTTTGTACCTGTTCCTATAATTTAATGTGCCAGTTCGTATTGGCAGAGATGGATCCTTCCGATTGGTTTTCAGTTCGCAGTTCGTATTTGAAAATAGAATGGCAATACTATTATTTCAGTCGTTAGACTCAGTCAATCACAAAACTTCAGGTTAGGTTAACCGAGATGGAAAGGTGGAACCAAAAGATACATTCTATTCGATTTGAGACATCAAAAGGTCGACATCAGAAAGTGGGTAAGTCAGTTGACAGTCGTAATGGTAGGTATAAAGGGTTCCGTCAATTATTTCAAAGCTTTCATTGTCACGTTTATGTAAAAAGTAAGCAAAATAGTCAAGCATGTGTTGATTTACACAGTGAAGGCTTTAGAAGTCAGCCCGGCTTTTTAGAACTCAAAGATATTACGTTTTTATTTAACTCTTTTTATTTCCTTAAAGCTTCACATTTTAACGAATCTCTGTATGGAAAAAAAATTAATGAACCTTTTAATATTTCTCAGAGTCCAACAATACCCTACACGATGTAGTATACAAAAAAATACCCCTACTTTACATCAAGTGGAGGTAACCTAAAAAAACTTATTTTAGTTTTTAGTGTCATCGAAAAACAGGACGATAACGGTATCACGGTTCTTAGTGAAGCACATAGACAGACATGGTGAACATCTATAACGGTGTATTTCAACTTGCCTACTCTACTTTCTACTCCCTAGAAGGATATCCATTTACAAGAAATATTTTTACCAGCCAAAAATCAACTAAAATAACTTGCAAAACCACTGAACATTCAAGAAGAAGGAACATATACTAGAGACACATAAAAATCTACAACCACACATAATAACTATTATTCTCCAGAGAAAAGTCTCTGGAGAATAAGTTATTCTAGATGTTTCTAACCGTAGTAGATCGCTAGTTTACATACTTCGAAACTTGCACCTGAGAATTCTGAGGCTTGTGTGTGGTGCATCTGACCACAGATCACGGATAACTAAAAGCAGGTATCTCTCTGGTAGAGAGAGATATTATAAGGGTGATTTTGCTTCTTTTTCAGGACAGCTATTTGGTGTTTGGCGTTCCTATCACGATAGAGACACAATATGTGCGTAGGTACCTATACCCATTTTGTGTAATTGTGCGTGTCGAATAAATGTAATTATCTTTCTTTCTTTCACTTAAAATCACGTGAATTTCAATTCATCTATATTGTCAGACATATCTAAAAAAATAATATGTAAACAAAGATCTAACTCACGGGGGTGAATTACCGCTGTGCTACCGGTCACGGGGGTGAATTACCGCTGTGCTGTGTCAGCTTAATCGCATTTCCGACGCTACTCTAGGGTTCAAAATGTATAATTATTTATTCTATTTTAATTACGGTATTAAAACTACTTTTTAATTAAAGGATACATAAATAAATTATAGATAAACATACGCAATATTCTATACGGCCAGGATATTAGTAGCGTGCTCACATAATTTTACTGGCGACGGAACAGAATGATCACATCTAGAAAGCACTAACTTTCCATACTCTATCAGCAGAACTCTGATATATCATAACGAATTTCCCACCTAGTTTGAAGCGTTTGTGGTAACCAGGAAAGACATTTACATTTCACAAGATCCCAAGAACAAACAAACAATTTTCACAACAACATTACCAGTTCAAAACTTCACCTGCGCTAATCCAACATTCAAAAGGATCACAAAAACAATTTCATTTACGTCTGCAACAAATCCCTGGATCTAATAAACTGGCACACGCTAGGTACGAAAAGTGGGACTGTAACGATGATTATTTTCGTTCGCACCAGTTTACACTAAGTCGTACAAAGCTCGCATTTCGTAGACCACGGAGAAAGTAATTGAAGATAGTACGTGATTTGGGTAGCGAAGACATGGATTGTACTCGTATGCAGTCTTAGGTGATGTAGATCCGAGCTCATGTCTGACATTAGTCTAAATAAATTGCCTTTTCCTGGCTAGGTAGTTAGAACCACGAATAACACTGACCTGTGCTTCATCGTGAATGAATGAGTGAAAATATTTTAGTATACACCATAAGAAAAATTGATATAACTTAACAAAACGAAAAAACTAAAAATTTAAAGTACAATGGGCGGTCTTATCGCTTGGAAGCGATCTCTTCCAAACACCCTTTGGATGGAGAGGATTTAATGAGATTGTAATAATGGCTGGGGGTGTACTAATGTTTTAATTTGGAAAGTGTGCAAGAAGTTAAAAATACATAGAGTACTTAGCAGAAATATATACATCGTGGTAGATTTAATGCAGTTTGTTATAATATAAAAACAATTATAGATGAAGATAATTTATTTGCGTAAACATGTGTAATATGATATTACAGTGAGTTGGACACAACATGCTTTACCGATTTCGGTGTGCAAACCGACAGACTGACATGCATAGCGTAAACATTTAAAATCTTACTATAAATTACAAAACTATCACAGACGAAGCTAAATAATGAAAAAAAAAAATTAAATACGAAATTATACTTTTTTATTTAAAAAAAATAAAAAATAACTTAATTTTATTCTTTATGAATAACATCCTCAGATACATATTCATGAGTAGCTCTTTAAGTATACCAGGTCGGGGATAGTCAGAGGCACTTCCAAACATTATATCTGGTACAAGTCCGCGTTTTTGCAAGTAGTTAGCATTCCGCGTGATAGGTTGTAAGCCCGTCGCCGCTTATGGAAACACTAATCGATGGCACATGCCTTCAAATTTTCGGTTTTAGGTCATGCCGGTTTCCTTACGATGTTTTGTCACAATATAAAAGTAGACATATGCTGTATAAATAATACCAAAAGTATATGCCGGAGATGTCACCTATCTCATTTAAAAGAGCAATATCCTTTACCGGACTGCTAAGAAGCAATTATACTAGCAGCGAAAAAAATTCTTCCAGTGCACTTTCCATAATCACCTCGATTCCATACAAATATGGCATAAAATATAAACAGCTAAATTATACAGTGTGTTTCAAAAAACAATAATGATGCAGGTCATTTATCATCGAGCAATTAACCCCGAGAGGCGTCATATTGAACCACACTATTCCGTCAACACATCAGTCTTTTAGGACTGATGTTGGCAAACGCGAACATTGTCATTGTAATTGCGTCATGTTGCCTGCTGTGCTCTGATACCTATCAGAGCTACAGAAACTACAGTTTCGACCAATCAGAGCACAGCAGGCGTGGCGGTACTCGCACGACGGTTTGTTTCCTATCAAATTATCAAACATTGCGTCTCTTGAGGCTGTCTACTCTATGCCATTTATGAACAGATGCGAGCTGTAATTAAACTTCTATTGATAACTGGTTTCAAATATCCGTATTATTATAGAAGGACAAATTTTCACACCCTATATAATTGATTCGGTCAAGAGTGGATTTACGGAATAAAGTACATAAACGGCGTGAACCTCAAACTGTACTACATACTTACGTATATTATACGAGCGGCCGGCTGTACGCTGGAGCTTCCACACCTATTTACACTGTTAACTGGTTCGTGACTAATAAAAGTGTATTGTCTTACTACTCGCTCCGCTCACACCGTTTGCCGGTTGTAATGCACGTTTAATAACCGGCACGCCTATTATCACTTAAAATCTTGCCTGCTAAAAAAGTAGTTTTCGCGGCTCACTTCGCGTCCCGTTAAGTTTTCTTTAGCTCGAAGGATGTACATACAAGCGTGACATTACAAAAAAAATACAAAATATTTATTTCAGTTACTAATAAATTAGTGCTTACAGGGTTTGCGATCTCCTTTTAAGCAATTATATGCTTGTATTAGGAAAACCCGCTCTTCCTTAACATTTTTATAAATTATCTTATAATTTGTATCTAATAGGAACAATAAAAAAGAAAAAACAAACTAACTAAATTAAAACTTAAATGCTTATTGTGAGTGTGTGTGTGTGTGTGTGTGTGTGTGTGTGTGTGTGTGTGTGTGTATGTGTATGTGTGTGTATGTGTGTGGGGTGTGTGTGGACATTGATTTAAAAAAAACATGTAAGCGCATCTCATTAAAACTTTGCTATTACTTAATCCTGAGCCCGAGTGAATAAATAGTAGTGCCTACTTCTATATAATAACGGTTGTTATTTTTAAAGAGAGTGTGTGAATATTGAATCAAAATTCATAGCACCTCGGCGAGACTTAAAAATAAAAGCTCTCCTTTTATGTTTGTTATTTACCGAATGGGTAATCGACTGAATACTTCGGGCAAGAGTTTTGGAATTAATATTTTGATGGTCTGGTAATACAAACAACCCTTTGAAATGTTTACTTAAAATATGATTTTACGTCAAAGAAAATGAAAACAAAAGTGAAAAGTATTTTCGGTGAAAACCGTTTATGGAATATTCCCATTTTTTCGATGAAACTTTTCAAAGCCAGCGTACAACTCTATTTTTGTTAACTAACACTAATTTTAAACACTTATTCTTTCTTATCTTGGTTCAATTCTTGCAATTTTATGTAGTCATTGCCTTGTTGTAAATATATGCTGCGCATGCTGTCCCCTCCAGTTGCGCAAACAATATGTTTATAAAAAATATGTGTGTAGTGTTAACCTGGATATTCTCATAAATAAATAAAACGGGGTGAAACCAGGATATACCAGGAGACAGTTATAAGCCATGTACCATTGCAAATAAGAGTGCGTGTAAAAGAACTCTCGTATTTGAGGGTTTTATTTCGATTTATTCATATTATATAAAGTTCAACAAAAAAATATTAAAAGTCAAATCTTATAACGCATGATCGATCAGTTTAAAAAAACATATGTATAACCTACAACATATACATTTTTTTAAACTGAGTAAGTGAGACTTAAATGTAATTAGGTGATCTAGGATTTTCAGAAAGCAAAATAATATCGTCTGCGAAACGTAAAGGCAGAACTTCACTGTTTCACAAACAATGCCGATGGAAAAAGTGTATGAAAGTCCATTGTTAACATGCTATTGTTTATTTCTATTTTGGGTGATATCAGTAGGTAAACTTATCCAATATATAACAGTTTTTATCACCAAGTCCTCAAAATTGTTCTGGCCACACGAGCGCGCACGGCCTTCATAACTTTGTTTTTTTATCCGAATTTTGTCAATGTACGATTTATTATACACTAGGTGATGAAAAATCGCACTTTTCGGCCCACCCTGAATAAAAAACAACACATCTATACGATGACACTAACCTTTCATGTATTAACAACTAGCTTCTGCCCACGGCTTCGCCCGCGTGGTACCCGGATAAAAGTAGCCTTATGTGTTATTCTCATATATAAGCTATATTACTGTAAAGTTTCATCAAAATCCGTTCAGTAGTTTTTGCGTGAAAGAGTAACAAAATTCCATCCTCACAAACTCGCGTTTATAATAGTAGTAGGATAATCGGATCGGCGATACCTAGTTAGACTCAGGTTACCTGATTCGCCACAGTTCGCAACTCATTAGCTAGAATGTCGGCACTCCGATAACTCAGTTCCAATTCGCGCTGGAACTTTCGAACTCCTTCTTTCGCTCAGACGCTTGTTTGCACAAAGTTTATTCGTGTACGACGTTTACAGAGATAAGATTACATTGATTTTGGTAGCTCGGTGTATTGTTTTGACAACGCTTCTGAGGTTACGCCTTAATTGTTGTTTAAGTTAAATACGGTTTTGTTCGAAATTGAGAATCTGTTGAAATCACATGAATAATATTTTAACTCACAATCGCTGTCGGTTCCTATATTTCAAATCATACAGAGGCTACCATACTGCTATAACATGTAGCAAAACCAAAGTTATTTTAAATAGTGGGTAGGTACCTAAGATTTTATAATATCCCAAAAATATCAAACACGACGGGAATTGAACTTACAGAATTTGGAGCAACTAAATACTACAGTAGGAACCTAGGTACCTAGATAAAATATATTTGTTTTTTTAGTTATTACGAAATACCTGCAAAACCATCCGTAAATTCCAGATTCAGCTATATTTTGGTTAAATTCTGTACACGTCGAGCTTGTACAAAGTTCGGGGTAATTTACTTCATCGAACATTTTGTGAATTTCCTGGCTATCCGCGATTCTGGAGCTTGCGGAAAAAGCACCATTCATAGCTGCTAGAGATACGTGATTTCAACTTTATTCTTATTGTAACGGGAGGTCAACAGGTATAACAAAACGCAAACTGTACATCGAAGTACATTAATCCATTTTGAGAGTCATGGATGATCCGGGTCTGTAGATTCATAATGATGGTCAACCATCAGACCAGAACTGGGAGAGGTGTAGTCCATCATTATCCGCATCATAACTCAACCCTCGCACCGATCGATGGCTCAATCGAAGGTTTGATAAAAACAAAGATCTTAGTAAGCGTAACTAGATAAGCGTGGGTCAAAACGCTTCGATAACGCGTTCTAATCGAATAGTTGCGACATCTAGTTCTGTCTTCGTTAAACTTAGAGCCGTCAGATCAATAGTAGTTCTATTTATTTAAAGGTTGATCAAATAAAACGTAATTATGTACATCTTCAACGATTACGTCTTTTCATTTTATTATATTGCATTTTGTATATGACCGCGATTTTTTCGACCTACTTAGATCGTATCGGTGTTTTTTCTTGGTCATCAAGATCTGTGACATGCCCAGGATTACGTCTGATCGTCCTAAAAAGGGCAAGGCTTAAATCACACTCTCTACCCATATATGTAAACCCATGGAAAGATACACGTCTTTCACAGAATTGCCGTAATATGTGGTATTTTTTTTTATTTAATTGTCTCCCTTAAAATTCATACTTAGCGAGATTTAAAGAACCACGCCATGAATCAAGTGACGTCACTCAATTCATGGCGTGATTGGCTTAAACATTGCCAAAAACAAAGATATGGGTTCCACTAAATCGGATTTTTTTGGACTAATTAAAATTTGATGTTTTACTCGCACATAAATGTCGTTCTAAATTAACAAACTTTGAAAATACCTTTTATAATCCGGCCCCATCATCCAAATTTGCATGGATAAATTAAAAATACTACTGCACATCAGACCAGAAACAGCAATTACATTATTTTCTGCATAGTAATTACATTATAGACGAGGATTATTATGATGTTCCGAGGTGAAATGCCTGATGGTGCTACAAAATGCTCCAGTATTTTCATACAGTTATACGTCCAGCAGATGCTATGTTTCTCTCTTGATGAGGTTTATACGAGACACTCGTACAATCATACACATAAATACATAGATACTAGCTTCTGCCAACGGCTTTGCCCGCGTGGTACCCGGATAGAAAGTAGCCTATGTTTTATTCTGAGCCAAAAGCTATATTACTATTAAATTTCATCAAAATCCGTTCAGTAGAACTGAGTGAAAGAGTAACAAACTTTCGCGATTATAATAGTAGGAGAATATACAAACGTCGGATTGTCCAAGTATATTCACGAGATATCTCCTTTCGCTCGCTCGATCATAATATGCTTAAGTTTAGTTTAAAATTCGTTCAGGAAGCTACAGCAGTAGATATTTTCCAGTGGCATTTTATATAGATAATTTCGTGGCAGCAGATATTTCTCAATTTCTTATATTCCCTGTGGTTTTATATATTTTTTGCCCTATCTTGCTTTAAATTTCATAGTACGAACGACGCCGACGTAGCAATTCAAAATGGAAATACACTTCGATAGGGACTGCATATTTTACTGTTGCAGGCAGCTAAGATTCTAACAAACTTTATCTAACGTTGCAACTAACCATACCTATGTATTCCAAAATCGATTCGGTGTTCACGGAACCGAAAATTACGGGTCTTTTGAACGTCACTACTAGAAATTGGCTTTTATAGTCGATCGTGATTTTTGGTTTATTGGTTGCAATTTCGTGAACAAAGGTGAAATAATGATTGGTATCAAAGCTGCTTCTCTGCACATAAAAAAGGTGTATGTTGAAAAGTAAATAAATCAAAAGAGGCTTTTATTAATTAGTATTGAGAACTGCACGGTGATAAAAAATATGCCCTAGCCAAAGAGGTTGGAAACCAAAATCCCAAAGTGCCGTCCATCCACCATGGATCAGCCTACTGTCACTAGAATTTAGCATTGTCATAGGTCCTTTAGATGTAAGGAATATCGTCAAAATCGTTTCGCAATATTAAAAAGACTCATACACTCGGGAGTAATAAATTCTCGAGATAGTGATAATTAGGAGTGCTGGATAGTTGAAATAAAGGCTGTGTTTCATAAATCATTTATTTGGTATGACGAAGTACACACCTACCTACAAAAAAATTTTTATTTCAAAGCGTTGTGTTTTCGTATTACCTATTATTTTACATTTAATAAAAATGCGTTAATTATATCGTTAAACAATAACGGTGTATATAACCCATCCCACCACCCCACCATCTTTTGATGCAGAAATTCAATATTACATTTTAGTGCCTTATGAAAGGCAAAAGAGGTATGTCAGGATCGTAACATGTGGAAATCCGTAGTCTCTGCCTACCCCTCCGGGAAACAGGCGTGAGTTTATGTATGTAGTATTATGAATACCTAGGATCATAAGGTCATAAGGAATTATGATCCTAGGTATTCATAAGGCACTACATACATAAACTCACGCCTGTTTCCCGGAGGGGTCTTAAGACGGCATTGCTTTACTTAAAACAACCAATAAGCTATCTTGAGTTTAATTAAATGATCATGAGTAGTCCATGAAATACTTTGGCTGACATTTTTAGTTTGGGGGTATTAGGGTTGTGTGGTGATTGACCCAAATTCATTGCCCGAATTTACATGAAAATAATTATAAACCTCCATGTATTTTGAAAAATTATTCTTGAATGTCATTTTTAGTTTTTATAAAAACTAAAAATGACATTATAACATTAGTTAGATTTAAGTTTTCCATACAAATTTAGTCTACATTTCAAAACATGCTGACTATAAACACAAAGAAAAGCGGCACGTAAACTGATTTAACTGATCTCTTTCTTGCTTGCAATAACAGTAAAAGAGAGCGACAGTTTAAATTTAGTTTAGTTAGTGAACGACAGAATCAAGGCCATTGTCTACCGAAATACAACAACTTTATAAATTTTTGGTCTTGTCAGTCTTGATGCATTATTTTGCTTAAAGACTTAATTAAAATCAATTTCAGTGAAGATAACAAAGCTCTTGTTTCAATAAATCCCGTCTTAAGTTTGGACTTAATGAGTAAAATCACTTGGATCAGTTTAGCAGCTTAATGCTATTCTAGAAGAAAAGAGGAGAGATTAATATTTCTGATGTAAAGTTTTAAGAGCGAATCTAATCATTAAAATGTGTCCCAAAAATCAAGAACTGGCGGGACTCAAACCTTTGCTTTTTATCAGCAATGCGTGGACCAATTTCACTATAGATCTAGCTCACGTTTGGTCTGACTTTATTTCCAGCTAAGCATTGATGAAGGTCGTATACAGGTACTTTATTAGGATACCATCCTGCTATTAGTCCGAAATTTCGTAAGTATTTGTTTTTAATGGCAAAAAACATTCAAAAATGTGTCCGGTCTTAAATTCCGATCCAGCAGGATTCGAATCTAAGCTTTGTTAAGTTTCACGAGCCTTTTTAATAGGTATTGAAAGCAACAACATACACTATGTAATATGTCTGTACCTACAGTATAAAAAAGTCATTCATAGTCAAAGTACCATCTAGGGAACTATAAAGTGACACTTGCCACATTATAACAAAAAAAACCACTTCAGAATTTGTCAAATTTCTTTTCTCATCCAGTAGATTTGTATTTTCTGTTCAAAAAGGTTGTGAACTTTTTACTTAGCTACTCCGACACATGCAACCAACCTTTTAGCAAAGGGTTAATAGATTTCAAAAACTCTGTAGTAGTCTCCGACACGTCAGAAAGTCTAAATTAAGAGCAGTTTCTTTTAGGCAACTATGTAAGTATTCTGTTATGTTTTACATAAAAGATTTCATATTTTGTGCGGATATCATCGCTGGCAAAAATAATATGAGGTTCAATGTACGTGTACCAATGTAATTGTAGTAATAACGAAGTTTGAAAACACATACAAAACCAATATGGCGGAGATTGCAAAGATCTTAAATTTGTTACAATAGAAATGTAGGTGGCTTCCCACGGTCCATCATGGTTTGCGGTTTCACGGATCACAGCCGACAGCCACCGCGGACAGCCACACACCGCATCGCGGCTCTTCCCACGGTGCGTAAATTTACGGGTTATAACCGTTAGGGACTGCGAAGAAAATGGACTGACTTGGCGTTCTATTGTGTCGGAGGCCAGGATCCACTTCGGGGTCGATGCGACAGGATAGTAAGTAAGTAAGGATCTAGAGATTCCAAATTCTAATTTAGTCATTTTGCCAAGTGAAAGCGGATCCGACGCACAGCCACGGACGCGTCTGCGTTACCACGGACTCTGCTACCACGGTGTTATAAAATTAACGGACCGTGGGAAGACACCTTAGGTAGGTAATACGTCCAGATTCAACCCTTGAAGTCGCAGCGAGAAATCACGGCGCGAACTCTTTAAGCTCGCAAGAAAAAAAAATGGACAAAGTAGAATGTAGCATGAGCATCACTATCTATATTTTAACCCGCGAGAGCAGTATAAAAAGCGTTTGCTGTATGAGGTTGATTGTATGTTTGTGCGTATGTTAGTCAGTTGTCATTTATCCCCGAAACGACATATCGGATTGTGATGGGTTTTTGACAATCGTTTGGGGACACTGGAATACAAAATGGAAATACAAAGTAGCCTATGTGTTATTTTGATGTATAAGCTATAATACTGTAAAGTTTACAGTATTATAGTCCATCCATCAACATCCGTCCAATAGTTTTTGCGTGAAAGAGTAACAAACAGCCATCCTCACAAACTTTCGCGTTTATCATAGTAGTAGGATTTTTTTTTAATTGAAATTGGATGTAACCTAGAACTAAAAAAGGTCCGCATTTAATTTTCTTTTGTTTCTGATAGAACGGTACGAAACATAATTGGGTTGCCGCAGGAAAAATGAATCGCTATCAGAAACGTGTGTGGCTCAAAGTGAATTCAAAAGCAGGGATTTGTATTCTCTGTGGGAAATACAGAGGAGCTTGAAATAATCAAATTTTAGTTTTTAGTTTCTAGGTGTTTGAATAGTTGTGCTCAAAAAGAGTCAATGAAATAATGTAGAGAGGGTAATATCAGATTTTACCTGACTGAAATATATTTTCCTCAACTCAAAATCCTCGAAGCCTTTGCCAAAGAAAATTAATAGTAGGATAAGAGGAAGTGGTCTAATTCAGCTTGACATTGCAACAACAAGCTACTAGCTCGCCGAACCACCGAGTTTGTGAGGAAAGTGTCATGCCCTGGAACCAAAAAATCAGCCGCCAAACAGAAATCTGCCCTTAGGTTACAGTTACCGATTACTAATAGGTGGGTATGCTTGTTTACTACTTTAGTTGTATAAAAAAAACACGGAAAGTACAGTCGTGAACAAGTTTTTTTTTTCGACCAACAACGCTTAGGTACGTAAAACTTCGTTATAACTTGTTCAGCGTCTATGTTCGTGACAGTTCATGTAAAAAGTATCTTTCAGAAGTAACTAAGCAAAAAAACTTTTAATGATATGTCTAGGTTAGTTAAGAAGGTAAACGCTTACTTAAATCAAGTCTAGTTAAGAAACACGACTAGGGATCAGGCTAAGTCAGTCTTCTAACTAATCTATACTAATAAAAAAGCTAAAGAGTTTTTCTGTTTGAACGCACTAATTTTTGAAACTACCAGTCGGATTTTAAAAAGTATTTTTGCAACTGATAGCCCAATTCTTGAGGAAGGTTAGAGGCTTTTTTTATTCTGTTAACTGTTGAATTGATAACATCCATTGTTAATACGTCAATTACCACGACAACTTTTCCTTATTCCTGGAAGACAGCTTCTGTCTTGCCTCTGCCTAAAATCTCACATCCGATGGTTCTCAAAGACCTTCGCCCTATAAGTATACTACCTTGCATGTCAAAAATTCTCGAAAAAGTAGTATGTAATCAGTTAACAGAGTATCTTGAGAAGAACGAACTTTTGCCAGAGGCACAGTCAGGGTTTAGAAAGGGTCGTGGCACCACCACTGCCCTTTTAGACATTACGGATTCTTATCCATAGTCTTATCTTACTCAGTGCACAGGATCATGTGTTGATAACCCTGCTTGTTCTTCTTGATTTTTCTCGAGCGTTTGATTCGTTAAACATCACTGCTAACTGTCTAAACTGAGCTATTTTGGCTTCAGTATCAGTGCTGTTAAATGGTTCAGTGGTTATTTGAGCGGACGTTGTCAGCATGTCAAACTACCTAAGTCTGATGGAACATACAGTGTCTCTGATAATTTAGCAGTTGAGCGGGGCGTGCCCCAAGGATCAATTTTAGGCCCTATCCTGTTTATTATTTACTCTGCGGATATTTCTCAATGCATAGAGCATTGTAAATATTATATTTACGCCGACGACGTCCAACTCCACATCTCGTTCAAGTCAGAGGATGCAAGTGCAGCTATTCTAAAGCTTAATGAGGACCTAACTAGGATTGCGCTTTGGGCAGGCCGGAACAGTTTAGTACTCAATCCATTAAAAACTAAATACTTGGCTATCGGTACCAAACACAAACTCAATACCTTTAATCCACCGTTAGACATTTCACTGATGGGAGAGCCTGTTGAGCGAGTTTATGAAGTACGTAACTTGGGTCTCTTGTTTGACTCTACCTTGAGGTTCGAGAAACACGTCACTGAATCCGTCAAATCTTGTTTTTATAAGCTTAAGGTGCTTTATAACATCAGACCTTATTTGAGTGAAGAGCTACGAGTCCAGCTGGTCGAATCCTTGGTACTCTCTAGACTCAATTACGTAGACACGGTAACGGAATCTCGACTGCTGGGCCGTACGCAGCGTCTGATTCAGAGAGTACAAAACGCGTGCGCTCGTTTCTGCTTTAAAATTCCCCCTCGGACTCACGTCACTCCCTTTCTGAACCATAACTCCATACTCAGAATGAAAGCGCGTCTGAAGCTCCACCTCGCTTGCTTACTTTTTGGGGTGATTAAATGCCGTACGCCTGTGTACTTATACGAGAGACTCAATTGGATGTCTAAAACGAGATTTACGCAAATGCTCGAAACAACTGTCGGCGCAACGCCATCACTCGTCAGCTTTTAGAGGCAATTTCCGGTACGCTGTAGCAAAGTGCTGGAACAACATCCCACCACCAATACGGGATCTTCAGAGTTTTCAAAATTTTAGGGCTAAATTGGAAACGTTTATTTTAGAACACCAGAAAAGCTCTGAAGATCTCCGAAATGAACTGTCTATTTTATAGTGCGAAAGCTCTACTCTTCCATTACCACCGCTGCTCTCTCACTTAGGCCACCGGTCTAGGTTTTATTTTATTTATATTTTTTGATATTAACTTTTGTATTGGTTGCATGTTGTATTGTTCTTGTTATTTTAATTAAAAATGTAATTGTATTTTACTGGACATTTTGCTTGCTTTTTAATATTATTTTTATATTGTGTTAGTGTACGTGACACGTTTGGTTAGTTTCGACGGAAAATCAGCGTTGTGATATGCTATGCTATGCGCAATAGCTATTACAACATAAGCTGAGTCGGACGCCATTTTGTAGCATTTAAGTTTCTAATTTCTAAGTAGATAAGTAGTTATTATGGTGTTGGTTAGTATAAGTAACTAGACTAAGCTTACTTTAATATTTTTTTTTTTAATGCTCATTTAAAGATTTCTTACTTTCTTTCTATTCCAAAAACTGTCGTGAACTTGACTATTCATATTGTAAAAACGGGAATTTTCACGTACCGCACTATCGGTTAAGGCACCTAAGGTTAGAGACCGGTTAGAGAGATGCGACGCGGTGGGCCGGTGGCCGAGGGCGGCGTGGCACAACTCTTTTATCAAAAAGCATAATCCAGTAATTTATGAGGCGATGGGCTTGCAACCTATGACGTGGCATGTTGAATACTTGCAAAAACGCGGGCATGTACCAACTATTATATTTGGACGTATCTCTGACTACCCCTCACCCTCAACATATACCCACTGAGTATATATAAGAGGATTTCCATCATGGAGAGACAGTCGTGAGCGTGTCTGTTTTAGATTTATTTTTTAGACTTGAAAAGTCTTGCTTATTTTCTGTATGATAAAATAACCACCCACTAACTCTAAAAATAGTGACTTTAAAACTAAAAACAGTGTGGGTGAGGCTTTTATCGCGCATTTGAAATATAATATTTATTCAATTTAAAAACCTTTTTAAAATTATGGAAAAAATCTTTGATTTTTTGCTATTTTATGCCTTTATTTTCTTAGGCACTACCGCTTGGTGTGAAGGGAAAATTTACTTTCCCGTGCCACTACTGGTAGTGCTACGGGTAAAAGTACATTTCCAGTGACACTACACTGTTGCCAGTAGTTTCAAAGGAAATATTATTTCCCGTGGCACGAGTGGGATATCTATAATGGCTATTAAATCTCTAGATTAGTTATTTATGTCTGTTTTTTTAAGATAAACTAACCGGTTGGTTTTATTTATTTTGAACCCAAGTTTTTTGGGTAAAGTTCGGATAGCAATCCTCTTTTTCTGAATGGTAGTAAAAAAAAACTAATAACCTTACCTATCCAAGACGGATTTGCCTAGATAGGATTTTTCAAGCAAATATTAACTTAATTTGGAACTAATAAATATTTTGTTTATCTTGCTTTGATATACTTTGTATTAGTAGTGCCATTGGTAATGAGATCCACGGGGGATTTTATAATATGGGTTTTATCAACCAATAAGAATAGTAGTGGCACGGGAAAGTAAAATTTCCCTTCACTCTACTAGTAGTGCCAAGCGGTAGTGCCTAAGAAAAGAAAGTATTTTATCTTGTAGCCGCCTTTGCATTTACAAATCAAATAAATAATGAGTACATATATCTAGCTATCTAGCTTTACAAGTCGGTTGTGACGGTATCGCTATATTATAAACCCCTAGCTACACCCAGAAAGATCTCATTACGATAAGGATAAGATGTGTGTGAGAAAATGGCTTACATTAAGATGCCTGAAGCAACTATTTACCCACCGTAAGAGATAACTAATTAAATACAAACGAAAAGGTTATCAAGATAATCTTAAATCCGTTAACCTAGGATTAACAGCAGCTTTGTGAATAATTGTAGAAAATCTTGGTTGGTAGATCAGAAAAATACCTCACGCTTAGTTTTTGTTTCACGCTAACGCAAATTTGTCAAGGTAAAACTTGGCAGCAGTCACGTGACATTTCCACAGCTCATGTAATTTTCATACAATTAAATCATTCGACAGGCGTTAACGCTTACAGAAAGTGGCATTTCTCACTTTATGTTGGCGTAGTGACGCCTGCTGAAAGGTTAAATTTTATGGAAATAACATTATTTATGAGAAGCCACGTGACAAGTTTTTCCTTGACTTTTTTGCGATATCGTAAATGGAAAACTAAGCGTGAGGTATTTATCTAGACACCCTGGTTACTCCGAACCTAATTCCTAACTACAGAAAAAGAACATTTCTCCAAGTTGCTCGGAAATTGCTTCACCGTTAAAAAACAATTGGCTCTTGTCATCGAAATTACACCAATAAAATAATATAAATTACTGGGTACTTTTTTTAAATTATTCTCGAAGTGCTAGCAAGGTTTTTTTTGAGTACACACTAACATAAATTAGGTGTTTTTAGGTACACGATATTTATTATTTTAAAGGGTGAATGCGTATTTCTTTTCAAAACTTTGAAAAAGACCCAAAGCACGCAGACACTGATATTAGAATTAATATCAGATATATTACTGTATTATGCATGTTTTTATACGTTTATCACATTTTTAAGTTGTTTGTTAAAAAAACAGTAGTTCATTGGAAGATTGGAAGAGAGAAGAATAGATTTTATTATTTCCTCCCGAATAAAAGAATACAAGTCACGACAAAAATAGCAATTAACTGCCTCGTTTAATTCGTAAGAAAAGAAGTTTCGATATACGAGTAAATCGGACGTCAATTGCTTTATTTCAGGCCTGGACACTAATGTACTATTATCAAAAAGTATGCACCGTGAAGTGACGTAGGTTAGGATTGAAGCAACTTGGATGGAACACTTATGAAATGAAGAACATTTAAGAGCATACGACGGTAGTTTTATTCGGAAATCACTTTCTTACCTGCGTGCTACACTTGTTTTTCCCACAATATTTCATCCTTGTCACGTATTGTAATGATGAAAAACCCTAAAGTTTGCTGAAACGAGGTTATTTCCTCATTATTCTTTTATCACGCTTAACCTATCCATCATGTCGTACCTCCTTGTTATAGCTTAAACGTAAAAGAGCGTGCACATTATAGCAGTCGCTGTACATCTTTTGTTTCGAGTGGTTTTAATTTGCAGATAGCACTGTGTCTAATGGCCTTTACGACACGTCAGTGTCACACAAAATCTACGAACTTGATAATTTCCTCTGATTTTAAGAGTCTTTTGAATTCTTAAACGGGATGTTTAGACAATGGTTTTCTATCATTTTCACCGATAAAACAATTTCCATTTTTATTAATTTTGACTTTTCTTGACATATTTAAAAACATTTTCGACGTAATGTCAACGGTCCTTAACTGTTTACCTTTGTATAATGTAATTTCGATCGCAATTATGAGAACCTCATTCGAGAAAGTAAATACCGCTGTGGCTTTATGAATAAATACAGAAAGCCGCTTAAGATTTGAACAAGTAATGAGGCTTAAAATGACATTAGTTATATACACTAGAAAATACTTTTGAAGAAATACAATTTGAGGTACAATCGTCTCGATATCATGTTTGTGTATACACTCATGATTGTTATTCCAATTCATGATTGTTATTCCAATACACTTCATGATTGTTATTCCAATTTGACTAGTTTTTTAGTTGCTGTGTGGGAGGATCATGTGATTATTTTAGAAGTAATAGATCTCCTTCTAGAAGCTCGCCCGTACTACCAAGCAGTAATGCTCGAAATGCTGTATTCCAGTTTGAAGAGTATGGGTGCCGGTGAAATTAGTCACATGACTTTCCACAAGTTATGACTCAAGGTCGGCATCACGCGAGTGATACCTTTGGTACCAAGCATTACCGTAGGTTAGGGTGACCGCTTACCAACTGGTGGACCGTACGCTTATTTATCAATTTATCAAAGTCAAAGTCATTAGGCTCTTATTCATTGAAATCACAAGGAACATATAGAAACGTCAACTTGAAAACAACGTGAATTTAAAATATGAATGTGAATTTACGCCGATTCCTCGCGCGCGACCAAACTTAGAAGAACCAGGCAACAAACTCTGCTTGGTTATTTTTTTGATGATCCTTCATTCAGCTTTAGTGTGGTACCAATCGAACGAGGTGAACTCATTTATAGAAAAAGAGTGTTACTCAAAGAATTAAATAAAGTTGTTCAGGAATTTAAAAAACCTAATAATTAATAATCAATTCACTTGTGAATATGTCCTTACATAGAGTTTTATTCGTGCTAAAGCTCGGAAGACCATTATTGAAGACTGCTTTTGGATTTTTTTAACAAGATAAAAAACATAAATCTTATTTTGTGGGAGTAACGGGGTCAGTGTATATCCCGTGTATAACCATCTCAACTCCTAGATAAAGCAGTGAAGAACCAATATTTCCAGTAACACCCGACCCTCTGGAGCTGGTAGAATCTTCTCCTTCTGAAACGCTATTTCTCATTTCTCTTGGTAAAGAAGGATCTTCTTCCATTTCTAAAGCGAACTTTTTTTTTCTTTTTGTGAAGACTATTTTGATTAAACTTGTTTGTGTTGGAGCAATTCATAGTTATAAGCGTTTACAGCCCACCATCTGCCTCATTTGACATTTTTGAAAAAGTTATGGAAGAAATGTTGTTTAAATTATCTAAATCAAATAAATATATTATTACGTGCGGAGATTTTAATGTTAATTTACTAGAAATTAACTCCTTAAATACTAGAATAATTAGTTTATTTCAATCATTTGATTTAAAACCTCAATTTATGGAGCCTACTCGAATAACCGATACTTCGGCCACATGTATAGACAATATCTTTGCCAACATTAAAATTTTAAATAAGAGTTTAATTAGTAATATTAAGTCGGATCATCTTGGACAAATAATTAAAATAGAGGTTCAAACAAAAAAACTTGAAAAAACGAAATATTACTTGTATACCTATGACCAAAGATCGATTGGACAAACTAAAATTGAATTTAACTTCTGTTTTGTTTATATGGTAATTTTAATCCAAATAATTTATACAACACATTTTTTAAGAAATTTAGTGATGTGTTCAATTCAATTTTTACATCGAAATCGATCATGGTCTCTGACGGTAAAAAGTTCAGTGACTGGGCAACAGCGGGAATACATAAAAGCAGGAAGAAATTGTATGATCTTTATGCTGAAAAACAATATAATTTTAATGAGGAGTTTAAAGAACAAGTCAAAAAGTATTCTAAAATTTTTTAAAATGTTTGTCGTGAAGCAAAAGCTCGTCATTTGAGTTCAAAAATTAAAAATAGCCAAGATAAAGTAAAAGCCACTTGGAAAGTAATCAACAGTGAGACTGGAAGAGTCACAACTAAGAACAATAAGTTTTTTTTGAAAATTGACAATGCCACCGTCAATCAGGATAGTGATGTAGCTAATGCGTTCGAAAACTTTTTTACCGACATTCCAGTCTCTACCACAAAATCCTTAAACTCCTCTCCCATAGAAGCAGAGTCATTGTTAAAAGAAAACTTAACAGAATGTAAAATACAATTCAAATTTGATCATGTAAATAGTGATGACATCATAAAAGCTTTCAAACTCATAAATGTTAAAAAAACCACGGACCTCTGGGGCATCTCTGTTTGCGTTGTGAAATCATTGATTGGCATTATTGCGCCCGAACTAGCTTTAATATTCAACGAGTGTATTGACTGTGGTGTGTTCCCTGATTTAATGAAACACAGTAAAATAACTCCACTTTTCAAATCGGGTACATGTTCTGACCCTAGTAATTTTAGACCTATATCAGTACTTCCTACATTCAGTAAAATTTTTGAAAAACTAATTTTAAATCAATTGCAAAGACATTTTAAATTAAATAATTTACTGCATAATAAGCAATTCGGATTTAGTAAGGGTCGCTCAACCACTGATGCTGGTATTGAGTTAATATCGCACATATTTGATGCCTGGGAGGAATCTCATGACGCTTTAGGCGTTTTTTGTGATTTGTCAAAGGCATTTGATTGCGTAGACCATGACACATTGATCAGGAAACTACACCATTATGGTATTAGGGGCGTTGCTCTAGACTTTCTCACTTCCTATTTAAGTGACAGAGTACAAAGAGTTGACGTGAATGGAAAACAGTCTCCGGGGTCTCTGGTTACTATCGGTGTACCGCAGGGATCAATTCTTGGTCCATTTTTGTTCTTAGTATACATTAATGATCTACCCCACCTTGTAAGGGACGATCATGAGGTTGTATTGTTTGCAGATGACACGTCACTTTTATTTAAATTAAAGCGACGACAAACCAATTTTGACAATGTAAACAATGCAATCTCTAAGGTTGTAAAATGGTTCAACGTTAACAATCTCCTACTTAATGAAAATAAAACAAAGTGTATTAGATTTATACTACCCATTATTCTTTTATCACGCATTATTCATTATTTTTTTTTTTCTTTTATTCTTTTATCACGATTTTGATATTTGCTTTAATACACAAGTTAAAGCAAATATCAAAATCAAAGATGAACAGTTGGCTCTTGTGGACACCACCGTATTCTTAGGTATCACCCTAGATAATAAGCTTCAATGGGGTCCTCATATTGATGGGTTATCGAAGAGACTTAGTTCTGCGGCATATGCAGTCAATAAGATCCGTCTTTATACAGACGTTGACACAGCTAGACTAGTTTACTTCAGCTACTTCCACAGCATTATGTCGTACGGTATACTGCTGTGGGGGAGTGCTGCTGATATCAATACCATTTTTGTGCTGCAGAAGAGGGCTGTTCGAGCAATTTATAATATGGGCCCCAGAGAATCACTTCGCGAAAAGTTTAAAGAAATAAATATAATGACATTCCATTGTCAATACATTTATGAAAATCTGATGTATGTTCACAAAAATATTAATTTGTTTAAGAAAAAAAGCGATAATCATAATGTTAATACTAGAAATAAAGATAAACTCGCTGTTGCCACTTGTAGACTCCATAAAGTTGGTAAATCGTTTAAAGGGCACGGTGTACGCTTTTATAACAAACTCCCAAGAGATATACAAAAATTATCAATTAACAAATTTAAAAACGTAATTAAACAAAAGCTTTATAAAAAGGCATACTATAAAATATCTGATTATTTAGATGACAAAAACTTTTGGGATTGAAAATGCTCCAACTCGAACCTATTGTTTTGTAAAAGGATCATTAAAAAGAATAACCAGCCTTGTTTTCTTGCCTTTCTTTCCTGGCTTGGTCGCGGAGGAACAGGCACCTAGATAAAAACCGACGTTTCAAAGTGGTCCTTGTGATTTTATTGAATAAATGAATTTTGACTTTGACTTTGACTTTGAAACAAGCGCCTCAAAACAGCATCATAATACAAAACTGACTTTCCACCCATCTCAACAGCGGAGAACTATCTCGGTTTACAAATGATTCAATTAAAAGCTAAATTCTTGTCAAAGAGCTATTTGTCACTGAAACCTTAAATACCGCCAGGACTCACTCTTTCTAAAGAAACTTCACGAAACTTCCAAATCGGGTTTGTGAGTAAATTTTCCGCTGGTCTTTCGGGCCTTACCATTTTTCTTTACAAAGAGTTTTAATGGAAATGTTTAAACGGGGATGTACCCAGGATTTCTGCGAGGTTTTTGTAAAAAGTTAAGATACCTATAGAAGTAGTGCACTCCCGAAATTAATCGTTGCTTTAAAGGTACTCCTAAGGCGCTTCCTTGAGCTGTTGCAAAGAACCAAAAAAACTTAAATAAAAATAAGGTTTTGGTTTTTCTAAAATGTTTGTGTAAGTGTTAGTTTAAGATTACACCTAATATTATTATGGTTTATTATAAGCTAGATCACAAGAGTCAATATGTTATTTCTATCTGTATAAGGAAGAGCGAGGCCCTGTTATTCAAGTATATTAGTATAAGAAGGCCTGTTTGACCTTGTACAATATATGGAATACTAGCTTCTGCTCACGGTTTCGCCCGCGCGTTACCCGGATAAAAAGTAACCTATGTGTTATTCTGATGTATAAACTATATTACTGTAAAGTTTCATGAAAATCTTTTTAGTAGTTTTTGAGTGAAAGTGTATCAAACATAGTAGGATTTTATCTACAGATATAAAACTATTTTAGCCGTGTTAGCCTAGCGGGCAAGCCCGACTTCAGATCCGGGGATCAACACTATGCTCAAAACGGTGAAGGAAAAAATCGTGAGGAAATAGGCATGTCCTAGAACCTAATATTCAAAGGCCTCGTTTAGTGTTCCAATAAGTGGCAATGAGCTTGCAACCTGTGACATGTGCCAAATAGAATGTTTGGACGCATCCCTGACTACTCCTTACATATCTTCACAGATTTGCGTACTGAGTATGGTTTTAAGGATCTTCATAGGGCTTACAATCGTAGGCATGTTTTTTTTTTGTTTTTATATAATAATGTTTTTGAAGCAATTCAAGATTTATTTTACAAGCAATGTGTTAAATGTGGCCAGTTTTACCACTATTTACCTACACTCATTGCGTCTCCAATATGAAAACAGATTAACAGCGAGATATATCTCCCTGCTACGGCCCTGTCACGGAGGGTTGTTTATCCTGTGGTTAACGGATTCACATTTCCGTGAAGATATGCAAGGACTGGGGAGATATTGAAATGCCGGAATTCGCATTACGGCGGCTGCTCCGAGCGATCCTCATAAATGGTATATGGTTTCTATTCAATTAAGTTATGTTATAAGAAAGGACTGATGATAAAAAACATAATAGACATCTTCTGACACATACTCAGCGTTGATCTTTGAGAATACCAAGTAGGGAGTAGTCAGAGGCACGTCCAAGTGTCAAGCTGTTGATAATGATACCAGGAATAAATAAGCATCTGTTTTTAAAGCTGTAATTTTAAAATAAAATTACACTTTTATACAGTGTAGGAAGGCCCATGACCCGATAGACCGATTTCATCTTAAAATACAATAATTACGTAATTTTTTTTTTGTATTTTCATCAGGAAAGCCTTTCATTTGATACACATATCGTCACACGTCACTTAGCTAACCATGCATTGTCATCCAAACCAAAAGTGTATGCAAAATTTCAATTCAATCTGTTGGGGATAACTGGTTTAAAATTCAGTAGCAAGATTTGACCCACACATAATAACCAATAAGGCAAGTTTAAAAAAAAGTATGTCGATGGATGGAGGAGGCCCAAGATCATTCGTCACAGTCACTCTACGGGAGACCTATGCCCAGCAGTGGACTTCTACAGGCTGTTGATAATGAAGATGATGTAACCACAAACTACAGTGAATTAGATCATTCATATTGCAATCACGAAAACTCACCCTGAGAAGACTCTCGGAATAGGTCGAAATAGGTCGGTGCCCTCACTAATAGTACCTATGTAGTTTAAAATATATACTAGCCTCTGCTCATGGCTTAGTCTGCGTAGTACCCGTATGAAAGCAGCTTATTTGTTACCCTACGCCACGAACTATTTTTCCTGTGTAAAATAAATACAAATATAATGACAGGATGTAATACTTATGAGAATAAAATATTTATTCGTTTTTACCTATTTCATGCTTTCGTATACGACAGGAAATGTGTTTGCATGAAAGTTATAAATATTATCACGACAAAAGCTGAATGCGAAATCCAGTGTATTGTGCTTCATAATCGTTGGCGTTCGGAAGTTAGAGGGCGATGTCACATTTCACAAGAATGTGTCCACAATATGAATATTAATTCAGGAATCCCTACAGACCTTCGGATTCCGTAGCCAACCAGCTTTGACGATTAGATTGACTGGGCGTAACATTTAACTAGGTTAATCATTTATGTCCACTGGTCAACATACGTCAGACCAAAAAGTTATTTTAGGGCCACCCTGGGTACGGCAACTAGACGCAGAAAAATATTTTATTTCGGTCTAAAGTTGCCAAAGAAAATTGTAAAGCGATGCGTCCCACTAGTGGTTCGGTTGACGAAAGAGCATGCTTTTTATATTTACGTTATCATAACCGGCAAGGTTTACCGTCAGACATTTTAGAAACAAAAGAGAGAAAACACAATTGAGAGGCATGTACCGACCAAAGCAGTTCCGGCTTTTTTGAATAATAAGGAATACATTTTTAGTTGCTCAAAACGGTAAAGGAAGAGTTTGGAAGGTATTTGCTATAGGTTAGTATTCCAATGAAATACGATGGGCTTGCAACCTGTCACGTGAAATGTTAAAACATGAACATGTTTCGAATATTAAGGATTGGACTTGCCTCTGACTACCAGGTATTACGCACAGAATATAGATCCGAGGCTATCTATCATAGGTATGTATGGTGTGATCGATTTAAAGTTGGCAGCGCAATTGGATCGTCCATAGAGTTTGTCCTTGAAGAAGGGTTTTCTCAGTAGGTACGTGAATATTCTATTATGCTCATTTCTGTATACCTTTCATTGTCGATTCCACTCCGTGAAGTGCCTTCTTAGAAAGCTCTGAAGTACAATGTGGTAAGTAGGTATTAAATAAACAAGCTTTTATTATTCGAAAAATGGAATGACAATCGTGCTTTTAATGGAACAAGTTATATGAAAACGAACTCATCACAATACATTCCTTTGTGTAGCAAAATAATATATTATTTAGACATGCTGAGCCTTTTCTTAACAAATCCTCTGAACAAAATATATTATCGAGTAATTTTTATGTCATCCAGTAGGCACTTAACCACAATATTCATTCTTTGATTAATTAAAACGGATGTTTATTTAAATGAGATAGAGTGAAGTATGTTACATTCACCTATCTTAGTGAATGGAAAATACATCACTCTCACGCAGTACGAGAGTAAGGATTCGGGCACGAATGACAAATATACAATTAAATGGTCTGGATTCTAAACTATTTTATTTTCTAATAGATTCTAGACTCTAGAAGAATAATTAGAACATTAAAATAAACATCCGTTTCAATTAATCTAAGTACGAGTATCGCATCTACTGAATTACATAAAAAATTACTCGATAATATTTTCTAGATTCTAAGGATGGACGTAAAAAGGGGCTTGGAGGAGCCGATTTCAGAATATAAATTTATAGAGACAAGTTTCACTAATCTTGTTTCTGTTTTTTGTTTATTTAGATAATAGAATAATGTTGCATCAACTCAAGCAATGCGTTTTTTTTGCAATCGATTGATGTATCGTTAAGGATGGTTTTTAGATGGAAGGGGCGCTGCAATCGACTATGGAAATTCACGGTTTTGTGCAAAAGTGTATGGCATAGACTGACGGCATTACTACAGATATTATAATACTAGTACAGTGTTTGCCATAGCTTTAGTGAACGGGCATAAAACTATAAATTCGTGAATAACGTACCCAAAGTGGGTACTTAAAATGTAAAAACATACAAAATGCGACATCTGTGGTTCGTTGCGTTCAGTCACACTGAGATGTTCTCGAGTCGAAGGGAGCAGAAACCTACCTTCAAATTCACAAAATGTTTTTTTTATTAGAGCTAAAGTTGAGATTTGACAGATGTTCGCATTGCATAAATGCATATAAATCTGGGTGTTTGTCAATGTCAAACCGTGTTGAATATGAAGATATTCCATTTTAGTTACATAAAGAATAATACAGCTGCATAAATACAAAACGATCATTAAAATGAAACAGATGTAAAAACAAAGTTGACTTACGAACAAAGCACGAAATAAAAACATCTATAAAAAAAAACTACGGGACAATCGAAATATGATAACCTGAAATTTCGATAGTTTCCCATTAGATCCCCAGGGGATCGATCTAAACTATCGAAATTTCGATTGTTTAGGTTCGAAAAAAGGAAATTATACTTAATTATAATTTACTTTTTTGGCCCTAGAACATAATAGAGGTACATAACATAAAATTAAATCTAAATCAAACTTCAGTTACAATGCAAACATTTAGTTTGACAAATTCTAGTTGCAAAATCATAATTTATTAAACAAAAAAATTAAACCATTTACAGCCTGTACGAACGATGGTAACCATAATGAGTAAATCAATGTTTACAATCGAAATACGAGCTTAAGTAATCCAGACCAGACAGAATCAGAGACTGAATTGAGTTGAATAAAAGTTTATTTGGCACAAACAATGAAAAAATAATAGGTATGTCATGATTTTAAATTGTTATTTGTATTATAAAGTATTTTTATTGCTTTTCGCAGTTCAATTCAAGCTATAAACAATAAATAGTATGTTATTTGATTGTATTAACGTCACCAAAAAATGTGTTACATTTAAGTTGCCTTCTTGTCTTCATCGACCAATCATATTTTTGTGTAACTTTGATAGAAGAGTGAGGGGAAATTCGGCGAGCTCGGAGAGCTAGACGGATTTCACTTCAGCCTTTCTTCGAATTTCATCTGGTAAACACCTAGCCATGGATTGTTATTGTAACTTTTGATGACAAATATTATTTTTAGTTTTCGTTATAAGTACAAATTGCGATAGCTAAAAGTATAGGTAGGTACATCAATTTAAAACAATAATAACAAAATTGTTTGACTAGTTGTTCGAGACGACTCATGTGTCTGAAAAAATAAGGTTGTACGAAAATGGTGTTCTGCTCAGTATGTATTGGATGTTTACCATCACACAACGCTGATTTCCAGCTGTATCCAATATGTGGAAAAGGTAGTGCAGTAGCGATTGTCAAAATAGAACAGGTAGTTGTTGTTACACATAACTACTAATATAAACGCGAATGTTTGTGAGGATGGATGTTTGTTACTCTTTCACGCAAAAACTACTGAACAGATTTCGATGAAACTTTACAGTACCATATATGGTACTTTTTATCCGAGTACTATGCGGGCGAAGCCGTGGGAAGAGGGTAGTTATGAGATAAATTAATTATAATTATTAAATTGTCCTATCCGATCCGATTCAGTTAACTAGATCAGATTTTGCAGAGTCATAAGTCATAAGTTTTACGGGTCTTTATCGCGTTTAACTTTTTTATTATTTTCCCGACGTTTCGACTGAAAAATACAGCTGAAAAATACTGTCAGTGTAGTGTCGTAATTTGAACATGGACTTTTCTAAATCTGAAGATGAAATGAGGGTAGTTATGGCTACTGCTTTTGTTTCTCGGCGATAGTTATACTCTTAGTCAACCCGTGACCGGCTGACGGCTGTTGCAACATAGTCAAAACGTCGCGAAAATAATAAAAATGTAAACGCGATGAAGACCAGTATAAACGTTTTATTAGATTATATTATGTAATAAGTAGAAATATATGGAAATGAAGAGGAGTGTCGATGAAAGGATATTAATCGTTTAGCGCAACTGGGGCATATAGAGTGAGATTTCTGCCCGTCAGTACTATTAGTTCTTCTATGGCATGACTTTAGACTTTCATGAATCATTTATAGCGAAGGGTGTTTGCAAAGTGGAGACTCTAGTGAAACATTAAAAAAGAGTGTGAGAACTACCTTCAACGGCAGAGAGCTTTAAAAATTCACGAGGATAGAATTATAGTCTGTTACGTCAGCTCATATTCGACAGAACGCCTGTTTTCCTATTTAGAGGGAAGAAAATTAAACGTATTTTTGTGCAAAATTGAGTTCTATTCCGGAATTTAGGAAGTAATGGTTTAAAACAGGATTATTAGTTCCGAAGCCAAATGGCGAAAAAGGAACCCTTATACTTTCGTTATGACCGTCTGTTCGTCCGTGTGTCTCACCTCGATTAGTCCCTCAGTTTTGAACGTATTCAAATAAAATTTGGTGTACCGCCCGAAAACCAACATGAAAAATTAAATATTTTAGCGTTTCTTACTTTATATTTCTCTTATTTTATTCCCGCCTTATAATGTTATGTATCCTCGTCTGGGGTATCAGTACACAGGTCTCTAAGATCATTTTAAGGTTTCCTTGACCTTTTATGGTTTCTAGTTTCCATCCAGGAAATATATATCTTGAAAGTAGCAAAAGTTGCATTTCCCTTCTAATTTTTTATCTAATGCACTAGAAGTATTCTGTAGGAAATGCCAATTGGTTTACGTATTTCAACGTCTTTGGAAAATACGAGACAATTTAACTTACAACAGAACCCTTAGATCGCTATCGACTGTGTCTCGACACGTCTTGGGCAGTTCTATTCATTTAATTCCAACTCATAGCTTAAAACCTCCCTTTTGTCGGGACAGAACTATTTAGGAGTTCTAAACGTGGATATACTGCTTTTAGGTGATATAGCTTTTAATTAATTAGAATCCAGTATTCAAATTCCATCAAACCATCTGGATATCTAAATCCTAGATAAACCAGGAGTAATATCTCTGTTGGGACATCTTATTCCTATTAATTCCACCTTTGAGTTCAGCTTTGAAATACGATACTGAAGCAGGATGGGAGTGGGACGTCTCAACAATGTAATCAAAATTTATAAGATACAAATGATTTAATAATAGAAAGAGATCTGATCTGACATTGTAAGAAAAAAACAGGTCCATGACTGTGTCTTAGTCATCAGATTTTTGCAAATTCGGTATTCACACAGATCAGATAACAAATTACAATACACAGCATGTAACAATTGACATTTGACTAGCTCGTTGGTAGAAATTGGCATTTATGACTGAATGTGCAGTGCTATCTACCACTAGCATTATCTTTTTTTTTGTAGTGTGTCGTAATATGAACATGGACTTTACTAAATTGAAGACGAAAAGAGGATAATTGCGGCTACTGCCTTTATTTCTCATATACTATATAGTATATGAGTACTATATACTATATAGTATATGGAGCACTCGCACTAATAAAGGAGTTGACTAGAGTCAACTCGTGACCACAACTGTTGCAACACAGTCTTAACGTCGGAGAAATTATAAAAAATCAAAATGCGATATAGACAGAATTATACAACTTATCATTCTATATAAACTTATGATACCATTTATAGATTCACGATTCCCATTTTAAGATTCACGCAATAATTTTCACACAATACTGTTAACTCTACACAATCCAACTATACTCTATCCTACCCTAATTATATTACAATTGCGACAATATGGATAGATATTTGGATTTTGGTTTGCTGCCAACAATCTGCGTAACCGCTTAACCGATTTGGATAAAATTTGGGATATGTCTAGTAGAATAAATAACACACAGGCTACTTTTACTTGAGTACCTCTCGGGCGAAGCCGTAGACAGTTATTAATAAACATTTTAAACTGCAGCTTTTAGCTATTATGCTGATTCATTGTTTTCAATTTATTTGTTCACAAACAACAAATGAAACAAGTGAATCCGGAAATAATTAATGAAATAAAAAGAACACGGCCATTATAAACATTTTGCAACAGTACAGTAGATTTTTAGAACAGCTTTTCACAAAGCAATTTCCGGTAAGATTCTTAAAGAAAATGAGTAGGTACTAAATATTTAGAAGTTTGAATTGGTACCAGATTTTACTAATACTTATAAAGAGATTACTATTTCAGAACGATTTTCATACCATTTGTCTTCCTATCTTTTATTGTTTAAGATATTGTTGATAAAATGTATCACTTATTTATAAATAATTATAAAAAACATAAGCATGATGTGTTCGGTTCCAATTTGTCCAGTATTAAGGCCAAAGTAAAGCATTTCGCTTAAAATTCAGGAGTTCACTTTGAATTTTTGAATTCAAAACTGATAAAAGACCCAAATTACAATGTCAACTAGCTATTTCACACATTTCTGAGCACAATGACGACTTAATGATCAGGAAATGTGGCATTTTAAGGAATTCCTGAATGACTACTGGAAATGAAAAGTTCTCGAAGACCAACCAGGAACCGTACGAACGCAGTGTAGAAAAACATCACCCGGTGTACCAAAGACAAAAAGAAAATGACATCGCAAAGACGTATTTAAATCGTATTGACGCTGTCCAAATTTTTTATGATTCTCTTTCTAATTCTGCGAGCTAGTACCCTGGCTCTTCTACGGATTGTCTCATTTCATAATCTTGGAACATAACGTCACAGAAAATCGACAAAGTGTGTTAGTAATCAAGCGACCCAATCAACTTGTCTACCCCTATCGTACACCAATCAATTTCAGTTTGCTTCGTACTAATCGGCTCGAATATACATAATGTATTTATGTTGCAGGGATGTCGAAATACTAAGAATGGACAAGATGGAAATGAATGAATGATAATAATTTATTGCACACCACAAGAAAAAAAAAATATCAAAAAAAAAATTACAATGGCAATATTTTATCGCTTAATCTATGAGATTGTACGAATGATCGGTGGTATACATATTAATTTATATAATGAAAGTGGGTAAGATAAACTACTAGATATATATTATTACATTATACATACCTACACAAATATATAGACCTATAACATACAGGCGACTATAAGGACGAACTAATCAATTTAATTAACAAAGAAAGAGATTAAGTGAAAAGTTTTAGTCATTACTAATAAATATTTTGTTTGCACGAGATGATTATTTCGCTTTTGAAATGTACTGTGATTCACTTAAAAAGAAATCTCAAGATTATTAAATATCCCTCACACATCGAACCTGCAACCATTTAGCCACGAGGTCCGGTCACAGTCTGGTCGAAATTATGTTGTGGCTCGAAGCGCCGAATCTAAGGGCCACCTTACACTGCATCTTCCGGTTCCTCGTCTGCCAGAACCTTTATGGCCCAGTCGACGTGAGTTCTGTGAGAAATATCTCGTGCTTACTGCCACCAACTATCACTATTAAAGGCACGATTAGACTGACGAGGAGGCAGTGGCAAACAGTAGATTCACGCAAATTTTGACAACCAACCATTTCCATTTATTCGCCACAGCCACAACCACTGCCACCTACACCACGTCAGTTTAATCGGGCCCAAAGTTAGCATCTCCGTCCTCATCTGCTGATGTTAAAAGATTCATTTTACCCGAGTAAACTTGAGATCTGGCGTACTTGCAAGGTTCAGTCAAATTGCAAAATAATGTTACCTGGGTTATTTTTAGGTTCACGGTTTAGAACTACTCCTGTAACATTAAACGCACAACGCTGCCCGGGATAATTAATTATTCTACGCCCTGCCGATAGCCACATGACCCTCTGACCTCGATGCTTATCAACTCTATCTACCAGTTTTGGATGATAATTATCGGTTCTCTTGACTAATGGTTGTGCATTACTAAACAAGTAAATCAAACAAAATTTTAAAACCGCCGAGGTTTATTTCCATTATCGTTTGCAGCGATATTGACTTGTGGGGATAAAACCTATCTAAACACCACCCTTGAAAACTTACAAATGGAATAATGAAAAATCGGATGAGCAGTTTTCAAGATCAATGTCAACAATGTCAACAAACAAACAGATAAACTAACAACCTCTTATAGCACACGCATTCCAACTGCGTTTTCAGTCGACTTCTGTTACCGCAAGTAACATGATTAATGATTATTTCTTCGAATGAATACATAACGATATTCGACTTATGTTTTGCTGAGAGTGATTTTTCCCCGGAAACTTTATTTAGCAGTTCCAGTTGGTTATTAGAAATAACTACTCGCTTAGACCCAAATCAAAAGAAATAATACTGACGAATTGGCGATTTTTCCTCTCTAATAACTATTTTTTCGGAATTTTTCCTCAATTCCACCAGAAAAGTTTTCGTCGCGTGAAAAGCGCTCTTCATGTCAATAGTCTTTAATTTGTAAAACTCAAATTTACTGGTAAAAATGTAAAAAAATGTTCCGTAACATTTTTTACAGTTTTACGCACTTGGCGGTGCGGAGGGTATGGTTGCCGATGATATTACAGACACATGATCTTTCATCTTGATATCTCAGAGAGGCAACGTGTGAGTGATACCTCTGGTATTGCAAGCGTCAATAGGATACGGTTACCGCTTACTACCAGGTGAGCCGTTAGTTTGTTTGCCTCTTACGTAGTATAAAAAAGACTTTCGCAACCTTCAAGGTGTCATCAGTCCATGAAGTGGAGGCCTACACTGCATTCATTCCAGTACCTTGTTCTCGTAATAATGATGATAATGAATTTGAGAATTGAGATACAATATCCATAATTCTGTTAGGTCGAGTAATCTAATCGATTTCCCTTCAAGTACGGACAAATTAAATTTTGAAGGACCCCACTTCACTCAATATTGGCAGCACTTATTGAGAACTTTTCCGTTCCAAGTGTTCATTTAAAAGGCAATGAATCAATTTAATGTAACTGAAAATTAATTTAATTTTACTTCGAGGTCTTTTTCCTGTTTTTTTACAGCTTCATTTGCAATTCACAGTTCAATTTTAACACGAAGGACATTCAGAGTAAATTAATCGAGTAACGTTCATTGATAGTGTAAATTCTTTAAAAAACCGTAATTCGTTGCAAATTCTGGTATGGACAAATAATATAAAATTAACTTCCAAAAAAACTTTCCAAAATAAGACTTTTTTGGGCAATGGATTAACTTTCTTGCTTAGACGACGGAAAAATCTTTTAATCATCAACTTTGCTTCAAAGCCACCATAGGGCACTATTTTTTTATACCACCCAGATGGCAAAATAACATACGACCTACCTGTTGGTAGGCAGTTACCGTAGCTTAATGAAAGACCCTTGCAACACCAGAGGCAACACATGCGCGTTGCCGGCCCTTTAAAAATAAAAAACCGGACAAGTGCGAGTCGACTCGCCCACCGAGGGTTCGTACAAATTTGTAGGTACATATTATAAATAGTTCAGGAATCGAGTCTCGCCGTTTTTTCCGAGCTTTTCCCGAAATTCAGTTTTCAAAACCACGAGTTTATAGTTAAACAAATGTATAGTTTTCAGATTGTTCCCTGTACTTGTAGTACAGGGGTAGTAAAAGGCAAGTAATATAAGACGATATTACTTGCCAAATTTCATAGTTCTAGGTCAATGGAAAGTACCCTATAAATTTTGATTCCCTTGAGAGTGTCGAAATATACGTTTTTTGCGGCATAAACGGCCGTATCTTTTTTTACGTTAACTTAGAATCTTGATTTTCACAGCTTCAAGGGACTGTAGATCTGAGTATATGGTTTTTATACTTCAACTCGATACCTCCACGCGTTACCAAGATATAGGGTCTTAACAGACAAACAGACGGACAACAAAGTGATCCTATAAGGTTCCGTTTTTTCCATTTGAGGTACGGGACCCTAAAAAACGCCCTTTTTTAAGAAACTTCATATTGTAGTCACTTAGGAAAGTCTCAGCACTCTCAGCAGGGAGATCAATCCATGGGATCAAAAGCGGAAACACAATTCCACTTTTGATTTACAACTTATTTAGTTAGATTAGACAATTACGTGAACTTTGAGTGCGACTTGTAGTCGTCTCTCAACTTTAGTCACTACAAGGTTACCAAAGTCATTACTCAGCATTATCAGTCATTAATTGCTTAACGATCTGTGTCGGTCATGCGATTCACTAGACCTGAACGTATAAATTTATCAATTTCTCCAATTGGTTCATTTTCTGTGCGAAATGTTTATCTGTCTGAGAAGTTAATTTGTGTTTTTTGCTATCTTGGATTGTACTAAGCCATAGATTCATTTAACTACGCGGGACACGCACGATTGATACATTTTTATATTACACATACCTATAAATAATAATAAATTTAGATTATCACTAACAATGTGACGGAAAACAATAATGTACCTACTAGACAAAAGTAAATTGAAAAAGGGGGCAAACGTGATATAGTATACAATAGTGTTCTAACTAACAAATAAATGAAGAAAGTATGACAAACTGGCTTTGACTTTTTTTTAAATCTACACTATATAATCTATTAATATTATAATAATATTAGAAAGAGGTACCGGTTTGGATGTAGGAAATCCCTGAAACTACTCATCTAATTTCTTGAGTAGTTTCATTCTGATGGTCTTTCAGGGTGGACAAAGGCGGTTAAAATAAATCCATTAATAATATAATCCCGTTAAAAAAAGGCTCTTAGAGGAGACCAATTTTGTAACGAAAATAAGGTCGAGCGAGAATGCGTTTCTTTACGAATGCCGGATAAAAAGTAGCCGATGAAAATAGCTCTTACCTTAATGGTACCACACGGGTGAAGCCGTGGGCAAGAAGCTAGTAAATAAATAAATAGTCACGTACCTATTCCTGACCCCACACCCTGATTTTCTGTGTACGTTCAACTTTAGTCCACTTAAGAAAGCGTGCGTAAAAATATTTATTTTGTTCTTGTTTGCAAAAACATTGATCGTTCAATAGCTGAAATATTTACCAAGTTATTTCAATGGCTTCACAAAAAAACTATTTTCCTTAGGAAATTAGTGAAATGAGGACAGGAAAATGGCCTGAGTTCCTGAACTAAAAAATATCGTGGGGGTTATTTGGGTATTACACGAGATCTCCAATTGCCTTTTTACTTTTGAAACTTCTAAACCGATTTTGATGAAATTTGGAATGTAGATAGTTTAGGATCTGGAATAACACATAGGCTAATCTAATTTTCAAAAATCGACCCCTAAGGGGGTAAATAGGGCGGTAAAGTTTCTATGAAAAAAAAATTTTTTGATTCGCTCAAAACTCTACACAAATAAACTTAACTACTAAAGTAAATAATGAAACACGTATTTTTTATTTTTTCAAAACTACCTTTTGAAGGTGTGCAATTGAGTTCTAAACTTTGTATAAATTGTAATCCTTGGTTCGATTCATTCAAAAGTTGGTGGACATAGTTTGAAGTCTGGAGTCTGTCATATGCTACTTTTATTAACATACCACGCGGGCGAAGCCGCGGGCAACAACTAGTAATAATAATAATGATCATTTTTATTATTAAGGATACATACGTTTTAGTAAGACTTGCTATGTTAGACATAAAAAAACAAATGTATAATTTAACCCTGAGCAATCGGGGTGATGATGGAATAGGTAACTGCCAATTCAATCAATTAATAAAAACGGGAATATGAATAGTCAAGTTCACGATAGTTTTTGGAATAAAATTAATTAATTATTGAATTAATCAATCAACTAACCATTCAACAATTAACTCAATTCACCATCACTTGAATACAATGTTTATAAAAAGAACTATCCCAGTTATTGGTCACCGTGTTCAGTATGTTGTTGGTGATGATAAAGCCTGAATCACCTGTATATGAAGCTATAAAGAGTTTGTTCACAATTTTTAATATGAACTTACCACTATGGAACCTTCGGAGCTTTGTTCTCATTACCTGAAATCAATAATTTTCAATAAATAAAGAAACTATAATTAATGTAAGAATACAGCACTTGTTCTAAAACCCTAACGTCATCCACAAGTCCTGTGAAATAATTTGCTACAATACTTTCTCACACACATTCACATTTTATAATTATCGAGAGCGCATGCAGAATCAGAATCATTTATTCATATAAAAGATAAACGTGAAGACGAAGACATCATGTGTAAAAGTAAAAATTAAGTTTGAGTACCTCTTAGTAGATAGATAAACTCTTTATTGTGCATAACACCAATTTATAGTACAAACACAGAAACTTAAAAAAAAACAATAAAACAAAAGATAAATGCACCATGGGCAGTCTTATCGCTCAAAGCGATTTCTAGTTGATACTTAGTCATCATAATTATTATAAGTTTAACGGGTCTTTATCGCGTTTACCTTTTTTATTACAGTCATCCCGTGACCACGGCTGTTGCAATACAGTTGAAACGTAGGGAAAATAATAAAAAAGGTTAGCGCGATAAAGACCCGTTAAACTTATAATAATTATGTTATCTAATCGCGAAAGTTTGAAAAATACTTAGTCATCACATAAGTTTCGTATCTACCAGTCTATTAATTATTATTAGTCATGTTTCCTATCGCATCGCGCTATAAGAACATAACTTTATGTACACATTTAATATTTTGAATATTAAAAGTTAATATTTATTTAATAATCAGATTTTACATACCAAGATAAAATATTTTGATTGAAAGAATATATTTTATATTGGTATTAAGATCTGTTAAAATCTAGAAAGAGGTAATCCGTAGAGTATCAGAGTTAGCAAGATTTGGCCGGTTGATAGTTTCAAGAGGCGATAACCGCTAGGGAAAAAGGTTCTCGAATGGCTACCACAAACGATACTACTACGCAGTGTTGGAAGGCCCGGACCGATTGACAAAGGTCGAGATATCTTTTTTACAACTGAAGTGCAATTTTACTTTCTTCGAAAACTAACAAAGGTTATACTCTAACTCCAGAATATCATTACATACTAGCTAACAACATTGTACTTAAGTGATATCAAAACTAAAAAAAAAGGTTACGAGTGGAGCGTCAAGCCCTCCAAACTAGAGACTATCTTTCGCTCAGGCACCCGTCAACCGGGGCAAAGGTGTTGATTAAATAAAGCTTCGGTTCAGTTAAATCCATAGGAGTCCCAATGAATAGGAACAGGCAGGGAAAACCTCAGCAGGGAGATGATTCCACAACCTGAATGAGTAGTTTAGATCTCCATAGACTTACGGCCTACAAGATGGTAAGCGGTTACTGTAAAGAGACTTAACGGGTGAAAAGACTCGTACATCTATAATTTCACTTTTTAGGAGATACTTTTGGACTTTTTGTTTGATAATGACGAAACTCACATAAAGAACTTTATTGCAGTTTTCACATTGGCGAACACATCTAAGAAAAAACATCACAAATTCTTTGCAAAGTCCATCACAAGTCAAATCAAAACAAAATGTTGTCTTCTTAAATTTTAAGCTCTACCACCACTAGATAAGGAGCGTTATCGCTCTTTTGTAGTAAATGCACATGAGGATTGCATACGAGGTAGATAGATTACTTTTTCCAAGAGCGAGGATAAACAAGAGCGTAGGAAACTTCAAGTCCTTTGTCGTCAGAACGAACGGTCCAACTTACGCCTGCGGACAGTTTATATTTACAGACTGGACAATATAAAACGATGACACAGCCTGTATTAACAGCTAAGTAACTCATAAAACTGTATATTTTAAACTATATGTACGATATTTTTTACTAAAAATCGGGATATTTACCATGATTTGTGAGTTTGACTGTTTCCCGATATTTCAAAATAATTCAATTGAGATTACCAAACACAGGAATTCCAATAGAGAAGATGGTTTTCAATTATCTGGAGTCTGGAATCCTGTGGTGAGATTGTGCAAAAATCTAAAAAATATGATACCAGTTGTGCGTCAGGATACTGTTAGTATTGTGTGTCGGAACCGAGATGTACTCGAATGTGACAGTGAAACCGGTGGTAGTGGTATTTTTCGCAATAAAAGAGTGAGAAAGAGTGTAGATCGATTTGTCTATCACTAACATTCATAACCCGCAAAGACTTCAGTTCCTCCCGTGATCATGGTACATGCAACTGTGCCGAAATATCGGGAAACATTAAAACTCACAAATCATGGTAATGCAACTGTGCCGAAATATCGGGAAACATTAAAACTCACAAATCATGGTATACATCCCGTTTTTTTTGTAAAAATTATGTTCAAAACCAAAAATAGTTCCAAAAATTATACATGTACGATATCTGCGGTTGTAAGCCAGAGTGGCTTCAGCATATTTTTTATTTCTTCTTTCATATATGCGACTCTCTTCTGCCCACGGCTTCACCTACGTGGAACCTAGATAAAATTAGCTCATATTGTATTTATTCTGTTTTATTGTTTCCTGTCCAGCTCACACTCTTTATGTATCTTCATTCTATATCTACACGTGAAAACCTTTTGTTGGCTTTCTGTGTTATATTATTATCTTTCTGTTATATGTGATTTTGGTTTTACTAAAAAAATATTCATTAGTTTGCATTTTAATATTAGCAGTTTAATAATCATCATCATCATCCCTTAGAAATTCTTTAATATGTAATCGGTCCATCGAGAGCATTCCTATTTCCTACACGGCGTCGACAGGACTAAAATCACGGACATACCTCTTAGGATCAGAGGTATGTCCGTGATTTTAGTCCTCCTACTGTTTTCCTCGTTTCTGGTTTTACAACGTGGTGAAACTCCGAGCATAGCTCTTTTCATAGATTGTTGCGCGACCTTGAACTTATCGAGTGGCTTGGGCAATATGGCGTTTATACGTATTTATGTATACGTACCTATGTATATTTGTCTGACGATAGCTGCCAAACCGTTTATTCAATCTTGATCAAACTCTGTTGGTAGGAAGGTAATAATATTAATCGATAAATCGCGAGATCTAAGTTGGTGGCAAACCACCTACTGCATAAGGCTAACAGTCTCATTGCCATAATATGTCATCACCGGCAATGTAGATAAGTAACCTACAATACATTAATGACATAATTTTTTGTCACTAAAATTTTATATTGATTGGGTTTTATATTTGCAGCTAACACTTTTATTTACGACAGTCATTTGCTATATTTTTTCTAATCAAAATTTCCCAATGACCCAAGTGTACGACAATCAATTACATTCGAAACTAAAAATAATTAAATTAGCATAATTCATAATGATCTGAGTGTACGGATCGACATAGCAAAGTGGAAGCAGACTTTTTATAAAATGATCTAGCTGTAGTCAAGAGTTTAAGCTGTTACAAAGCGCTACTTGTAGGAAAATCCTTTTTAAAAGTACTTTATGGATTTCTTAAAGGCCGGACTGCTGGCTAAATTTCAAGCACTACGCTTCGGCAGTAATTTGTTTTCAGACATTGATTTATTTATATCAGTGTGGTTCGGGATCTTGACTGAGAACTTACTTAACGTGGCTCCACCCGCGTAGAACTTAATTACTTTTTCTAGGCATGAAAACCTTCCACGGTAAATTGCCTACGCGATTTGGGAAACCGCACTCAAATGTTCAGGAAGATTTAAGTGTACATTTTCTTTACGATATTTGGAGACAAAAACTATTTTTGGGATAGTAACAAAAAAAATAGATTTCCTTAAAGTGATAAGTAGTAGAAAAACACTTATCACTTTAAGGATTTTTACAATGCTGCAATTGAATAAATTTATACAAAACCGCACAATAAATGGGAATTTAAATCCAATCAGAAAAGGCTTTATTTACATATTCACCGACGAATAGTGTTTTTTTTAATGCTCCATTAATTCCTTGATGAACCCACAGAGCGCCAAATATAAACTGCATTAACCACAGTGCTTAAAATGCTCCAATGGGACTGGACGTATCAAAAGCCTTTCAATACGATACAGTATCTAGGGTTGTCAGGCTTTGAGTGAATCTTTATTTATGCAATTAGGAAGCAAACAGGCTTATGGCCTACCTGATGGAAACTGGTTGATTTCGCCTTTAGCATCACCATTTCTGGTACGTTGGCCGTTCTTAGTATCATTTCGGGTAGACAAAGGCGTCAACTAAATGATGATGAATGTGAGCTCGCCTGCCCTAAATACGAAGGTGATAAGTCAGTAATGCCCTGGTACCAAAAACTACCGTGAATTTGATTATTGATATTGTAAAAACTAATAATTCAATTCTTAGTCGGTGTCTTCACCCATAGTACGTGGAAATTCCCGTTTTTACAATATGAATAATATCCCTGATGTTGCAGATTTCTTTACGTGCCTGAAACTAAATATATTATAAGCTGGTTCGTTCTTCGGCCTGTCTCAAAAAATCATTCAAATGAGACTTTTGTTAGGGTTAAGCTTGCCCTTGTAAATGCCTTTTATGTAAGTTTTTTTGTCAGTATTTACTGTGTGTACAATAAATATGAAAGAGATATATTGTATAGTGTATGGTCATTATTTTTTGAACCAATTAATGGGTTTGCCGCCAAAAATAAGCAGAGGTAACCCCCGGTATTTTTGCATTGACAACCCTACGAAGGGGATTACCCGGATTTTTACTCGAACAAAATTGAGAGTTGGCCAGCTATCGTTACTTTACATACATCCTACTCTGTTTCGGAAACTTTTGAAATCCCTCTTTATGTTTAGGCGCTTTGCTTGCGACGTGAGTGCTTATGCAGCTGTTTATTACACGTTTCTTCAATTTGTTTAAAGGACTACGTTTTATTTGTAGGAATACTCTTTTTAGTTTGTTTTTGGTCACTTCATGATTGTAGGGATCACTAGTTTAGTTTACACTAGTGTTGTTGTTAGGCCGCTTAAAGGCTTTTGAACTTTAACGACGGTGAAAACCTGGAATCTGTACTTAGGCCTCTTTTATCATACGAACTGGACGTGACTTTTTTTTTATGGAACTGAAGCGGCAATAAGCATCCAGTCCACTTGTTAGTAAGCGGTTATCGTAACTGACAGACCCTTGCAACACCAAAAGGAATTCTTGCGCGTTGCCAACCCGGGGATTATGATGGTGTCTATGGTTAATTTAAAAAAACACGCTCACAACTGTAATGCCCACCCAGAGATTCTTAGATACGTACTCAGTACGCAAATATGTGAGGATAACAAGTAGGGGTTAGCAGAGACACGTCCTAACATTATATATGGCGTATATGCGGGTTTTGCATAGTGTAATCATTTCACACAAGTCCACCGCCACTTATTGTAACTTTAACCTTACCGATGGCACATGACTTCGAATTTTTAGTTCTTGGGCATGCCAATTTCCTTACGATGTTGTACTTAAGTGTCGATTTATTTTAAGTGTTATATAAAAAGATTATTTACCCCAAATGTTGTTGAAAAGAGCATTAATGGGACAAATTAAAGGATGTAAATGGTCCCATTACGAAGGTACCCCGTTTACCCCATTTCTTTAATGTTTTACGCAATGCGGTTGCTCGGCCGACTGGCAACACTGCTAAGCTTTCGTTTAGGTAAAAAAAATCCTTTTTGAAAATGATATTTTTTTAATTGTATACTATTTAAAAACGTACGCAGATAGAGCTGCTTTGTGAAAGAGTTCGTCCTAGGAAGGACTCCACTGTATCTATTTCTGTGCCAAGCAGTAATGTTCGCATTGCTGTGCACTGGTTTGAAACAAACAGTGGAATTCCAGGTTGTTTGTTTGTCTGTTACGATTTATCTCCGAAGGCTTATCGGATTGTAATGCGGTTTTTCGCAGTCGATTTGTATGTCTTCAAGGATGATTTTCAGGGAGGAATTATTTCCAGAATTCCCTTGGAGGCGCTGGTAACGATGATAGAAAAACACGTCGGGAGATTGCAGGTTCAATTCTCGCCGCAGGACAAATGTTTGTATGATTTGCAAATATTTGTTCTGGGTCTGGATGTTTTCTATGTATATGTATGTATTTACAAAAAAAGTAGGTATATAAGTAGTATATCAATCATGTAGTTCCCATAACACAAGCTCTGCTTAATTTGGGACTCGATAATGCTATGAAAAGATGAAAATATGTTTAGTTTTTTTTAACACCATTGACAATTACATATTTATAGTCTTAAACCCACACTAGAGTTCCTTGTGTCGTGGGTATCATAATATCTGCAGAACATGCAAACATTTGTCCTACAGCGGAATCGAACCCGCAACTCTTGAGTCACAGCTACTTATCCGCCACGTACCACACCTGTACCTTTATGGTAAATACGACGAACTCGATGATATTTACCATAAAGGTACAGATCTCAGACTTTCTACACAAAACTGCTTCACTAGATACATAATCCATTTCTTATTTTAAGACACTCTCGACCTTAGATAAGTACCTCTATAAATGGTGATCCCAAAAATATCCCCGCTATTTAATAGGCTAGTGCGGTGAATAGGATCCAGGCTTCTTTCATTCACTGAATAATTACAGAAATTATTCGATCGCTTGCCACAATAAGCCGTCCTGAAGTACTTATCTGTACTTAAGAGCGTCCTTACAGATGCTGGAGTTGAATTTCAATAGGAGTTCGTAGAAAATCTCTACATTTAATTATCCCCTATTACCTGAGTACGTTTACAGGAATTTGTTGCGTTTATAATTTGGTTGGAAAATGTCACTTCGCATCAACGATCTTGTCAGCTTTCTGCTGAGTGTGTCTAGGAAGCCTCTATTATCTGAGTACGTTTACAGGAATTTGTGACGTTTATAATTTGGTTGGAAAATGTCACTTCGCATCGACGATCTTGTCAGCTTTCTGCTGAGTGTGCTGTGAGTGTGTCCAGGAAGGTTTATTAAGTTATTTTTTATGAATAGTATCCAATTAATTATATAACCTGATGTTGCTATTGTCATAAGTTCAAGCAATAATATTTTCCTATTCTATTCGAAATCTTTTCGTAACCGTATCAATTGAAGTGCCGTCACAGTAACTTATGTACGCTGCTAGGTACAGCGCTGCTATAATATTTGTGGCTATTGTTACCGACCGCGCTCCATGCCTGGAATGGCTTTGTTCAAATGGATTGTTTATTATTCCCGGAAATTTCCGGAGATGAGAATAGAATACCTGAGCAATAATTAATTGATTTGCAAATAAATGAGGCACTTAGGCAGACCAATCCAAATCTACTGATTTGGATCAAGCAACAAAAGCTGGCTTATGTATTTTTAAATCTAGTGCATGCTCTGCATATATTTATTCCCGGTATGTTTATGATAACACGGTACTCGTAGTTCTTAATACCCACGACACAGGGGATTCTAGTGTGGGATCAGGACTATGTGTCTGTTGGTTGTTTATTATTATTATTTCCAACTTCCAAAAGTGATTTTAATGAATGAGGTATCTTAAGGCGCGTCATGATAGTCTTAACAAAAGGTTCCTCTTCATCGTGTCTCCGTTTCTTTATTGATTACCCTGTGTAAGGACAGTGATCTGAACAGATTGAGGTATGCTGGCTATAAAAAGGGGTTAGTGACGAATCAAAGAAAGAAAATGTATTTATTCTTCCCCAAACAACACATAAGTTAAATAAAAATATTAATAAACACAAAACAGATACTTCGCATATAACAAAGCGAAACGAAAAACAGACTAACTAAGTACGTAATTTTGTCAAATAGGTCCCTGTCTTTTCATTATGCTGCGCCAGAACCTGGTGGGTCAGGTGCAGCGCTGGTTTTGGGAAATAAGTGAAGTGGTTGTCAAAGTTCGCGTGAATGTACTAAACGCCCACCGCCACCGCCACCGCGTCAGTTTTATAAATAATAAACAAACACCCAACATACACATACTTAGTCCCTAAACTAAGATTCCCTGTATCGTAGGTATCAGGAACTACGAGTTACGTGGTACTATGGTTTGACCGCGCCTTTATAGTTTCATACAATTAAAACAGCTGAAACTCTAATTCCATCCGTCATCGGACTCCCGTCAAAGTACGCCCGTCGAATCGCGGCTTCCAAATTCAACGCCATTCTAACAAATACTAAAGCACCGACCACAATTCCCAGGATCCCTGGCGTTTAGTAAACTAGACTTGCTCGCGAGTGAGCGATACAATATGGATCTTTCACTCACCGATCACTCGTGACTCAGTTGTCAAAAGTGGGTCGCAGCCGTTGAGGTTCACATTTTGTGACATTTCAATGTACATTTACTGTGCGACAAAGTTATAAGCGTAATATTTGTCACGCGGACGAAAGACCAACGCGGTGAGTACCGTGATATACCCCGCGACATGTCACTGAGTATTGCGCGTTGAAATGTCACAAATGTGGACCCTACAGAATGTCACGGTTTGATGAAGCATGGTCCATGACGCAATTGATGAAGGATTATCTTCCACTGACACTAATAGAGACTGGCTCAAATTTCACTAAAACATTAAATCAAGTGAATACCTACGCCGTGTTAAAAAAAATGCTTAACTATTATTTTCAATAATGGACATCGTCACATCTACACTCACAGCATGAATACCTGTGAGGATGCAAAGTAGAAAGTAAGAAGCAAGTATTTGGCACATGCCCAAATTTTGCATAGTAGCAGTAGTAGTTAGTATTGCACGTGACAAGTTGCAAGCAAGGTAACCAAACAAACCAATGTTACATAATTATTTTAGATTATTTGGTAGCTTCATTACGATGTTTGTCATCGCAATTTTAAGCAGGTATTGATCCGTACATAAATATATTGGATTTTAAAAGTCCCGAGTGGCGATATGCTTGCAACCTGTCACGTGGAGTGCCAACTACTTGCAATGTGACGCGGGAAGAAAAATGCGGAAATGTGATTAATGTCCTGACTCTGACTATCCTCTGCATGGTATCCTCAAATATCTGAGGATTTCCATCATGACAAATACTGTCGTATGCGTGTTTGTTTTTGAAAAATAACCTGTTGCACGACGGGTTCGAAGGCGCGAAATAGGATTGGAGTTCGGAGTACCGCCCAATATGTCAACACCGGCTCTCTGACTGATTTATGTGATACAAAAAGACGCAGATATGAATCACATCCTCTTCAGTGATATACTTGCACAAGTTTAGCTAGGGCAGTGAATGGGAGCGTCCGCGCGTAATGGCGAATACGCATCACTCAACTGTACTGATTAGGAACTGTATATTTATTTAAACAGTAAAAAGAGAATGATACAGTGGATGCTTTTATTTGCAACTGAACTGCTTCGACAGATGTTAAATTATGATTTCGACAACCTTATTCTTACGACCTAGTGGAAAAAAATATTTTTAGTTTATTTGAACAAAAAACCCCGTTATTATTCGTTTGTCAAACACCGTTGTATATTTTCTAATTAGGGTTAGGCAGTAAAGACAACAAAAATGAAACTTACTGCAGGTTTCTGCTCACATTATATTTGAAAGACCAAACAAAGATAGTAGATTTTCATCAGTGTTGGGTCATAAAAATCTTTTTGGCGCCCAACGTGGGGCACCTCTATAATATGGCAAACACCGTGTAGGTACGTACACATTGTCACAAGATACAGTTTATAAGCGTTTTATAAGGTTTCATCGAGTAACATTAGATAGAAATAGAAACTGTTAACTAAAATAACTCTCCTATAATTTAGTAGATATGTAGCATGTTACTTCGCGATCCAAACATAGCGTGTCGCAAGCAATCTATGGGCAGTTTACCTTATCATTGCAGGTATCATAAGGTATTTTAAAACTTGAGAAAGCTACGAAGGTAGTTAACTTGAGATTTCAGTTTCACCGGCGTCACGGAAGACCAGCGTTTTAGTGGCACAAAGTGCTTCTATAACATAGTGCTGAGTGGCGGCCGTTTTTGTTGTCAATCTCATTTACTTAATAACTCGTATGTGTACCTTTATGTGACACAAAATAAAATATTTTTATCTTTATCTTTATCTCTACTGTTATGAATAGATATTGTGACAAATTTCGATTAAATTCACGTCAGCAAAGTCAGCCATTAGTAGCGTTCGTTGCGGCGTGTCATAGATTATCAAAGCGTAGGATGGTACGATCCAATCAAAAAATATTTATATTTGCCGAACGTTATCGGCAGGTAAGGCTAGACTTAGGTTGAACTTGGGAAGGTTGAGGCTTGGATTATTTTCAATACAATTAGTACACTTTCAAACACAGTAACCTGCGTAATAATATCTCACTACAAATACGCATCGAATGACCAAAAAGTTTGCCATACGCCCATCTTTAGTAATAAAAGGGAAAGGCTTGTCTTTGCCTAAGCTATGCATAAGTTACCTGATGATGAAGACTCTCGGAATGGTCGAAACTTAGTCGGTGCCTGCACCGATAGTGCAGTACATAAAAGTTCCCGTTTTACCAATATAAATAGTCAAGTTCACGATTGTTTTTGGAATAAAAAAAAGCATAAGTATACTTTTCTTAGAAGCTTATGTTTAGAAAATATATATTTTTAGACTACAAATATTATTAGAATTTTCAGAATTATTAAAGTTCTTATCGGGGTCAACGCATTAGCATTGCCATTCAGCGTGGCAATGCGGCCAGTATTTTGGGAACGCTTCCGTCTGTTCAGTTAAGCTATCTATATATCGTTTGCAACGGTCTTTAGATGGCTGGCTGTTTCATCTGTATTTTTTGTATATACCTACTTGTAAATAGTTGTATGAATAAATGTATTAACATAGAGTACCAATTTGTTTTGACTATTTCAACATCCTATTTTTAGATCATAGGGTAGGTAACTAAATTTATGCGTTTGTTTCATATTGTCCCAAATAAATGTTCTACATTTCATTGCCTTTCTATATATCCTTTAACATTAGATCGGCTTTCAGCATTTTACCCTACTTTCTTTACTGTGTACCGCCACTTTCCTTAAAAGTATGATCCGATTTTCATAACAAAAAACAACCGTCACATCGTAAAGAGACTAAATATACGCCGCTTCAGCAAGCACAGAGCTTTTTCCACTTCAAGTCGAGATAAGGAAAAGAACATGCTTTTCAATCGATAAAGGGCAATTTAGCTTGTGTAAGGGCCACTATCTACAAAAGCGGTTTGGAGAAGTGTCAGAAATCAGTGAATAGGGTAGAGAGTAGATGGCGTTGATTCTTTAGACGCGTCCAAGTTGCCCCGTATTTGCGTTTGCCTTAAAAACTTTTTCATTTGTATGCCTTTGAAGATTGTTCTTAGATAGGTTATCCACGCTACACAAGCCACTAAGAGGCGCTTCAATAGACGGTGGAAAACACGTCAAAGTTAAAAAAAAAACTAGTGACACGATTTTATTGATTGATTTTTCGAAGCCTCTTAGCTGATATTGTAAAGGTTTCCGAGCTATATGATCCGGTCTTAATAATCTTGCAACTAAAGTGGAAAATGTTTCATTAGAAATGAGAATTGGCGCCGATTCTCTAGTACACCAATTAAACCTTATTTAAACTGTCGCTCTCTTTTACTGATATTGCATGTAAGAAAAAGATGGCCTGAATTTTACTCCCGTCTTTTTCTTTTATGACTGTTAGTAAAATATAGCGATAGATATAATTATGTTTAGTTGGTGTACAAGAGAATCGACGTAATTGTATGGAAAGCAGATGCTGCGATTAGTGTTTATTAGAGCTAGAAGATTACTAGCGTAAATTATAGGATTAAGCTAACTCAGTTAGCTGTTTCAGAATGTAACAATCTTGATGGGAATATCTTTGTAGGTATTAATTATAGTCTACACAATTGTAGTCTGATTTTAGTCGTGACGGAAGAAGCCGGGTATGCGTTTAGGGTAGGATGTTTTTTGTTTGTATATTTTTCTTTGTAACAGAAACCTTCGAAGGGCGATCAAACCCTTTCGAGTTAGTTTAGTGTAAATAATAGTGTAATGTAGTAAAGAACATGAACCAAGTGTCTTCCTCTTAAATAGAGACAATAAGAAACGGGTTAATGGACACATTCTTAGCTATACTTTATTTTATTAACTATTAACATAGGCTAGATTGTAATATTATTAGGATACATCCATTTATTTTAAGTATAATAATGTAATCTGGACAAGGAAAAAAAAACAGATTGAAATGCTATTTTTTAAATCGTTTTGTAAGGCTTTACTGGAGGGTTTAGATAGGTTTTACACGTATTTCAATACTACCCATTCTATCACCTAGCTTGGTGGTGCTGCCGTAGATTATACAATGGGTGATAATCAAATATTTTGTATCTTGATTATGTTGATGTAGTCCTAACCTTTGAAAACGAAAGTTTTCAATCAGTGCGTCCTACCCGTCATGACCTACGGAGCTGAGACGTGGACACTCACGATAGGGCTGTTCCACCAGTTCAAAGTCACTCAGCGAGCTATGGAAAGAGCTATGCTCGGAGTCTCTCTGAAGGATAAGATTCGTAACGAATACATCCGTCAGAGAACCAAAGTTATCGATATATAAACGTGTTCTTGAGTGGAGACCGCGACTCGGCAAACGTAGTGTAGGACGCCCTCCGGCCAGGTGGGATGACGATCTGCGAAAGACTGCATGCAGATGCTGGATGCGGCAAGCTGAAGACAGGGCGCTATGGCGCTCATTAGGGGAGGCCTATGTCCAGCAGTGGACTAATATAGGCTGATGATGATGATGAGTCCTAGCCGCTTTCGGCTACATCGTATGTGTGGCCTTTTTTATACGGCTAAAGTGGAAAATAAGCCTAACTCTTGCCTGCTCTACTACTTCTAAAATAATAACATACATACATATAGTCACGCCTGTTTCTCGGAGGGGTGGGCAGAGACCATCGATTTCCACTTGCTACGATCCTGGCATACCTCTTTCGCTTCATTCATCCTCATCACATTCTTCATACAAGCTCGACGGTTTAGTGACTTCTGACGTGGCCTTTTTCTAGAATGTCTCCAATTTGGTCAGAGTACGTTCGCCGAGGCCTTCCTCTTCCAACTATCCCATTCACGCTCGCCTTGTATACTTGTTTTGTTAATCTACTTTCGCCCAACCTTTCTATATGCCCAAACCATCTCAACATACCTTTCTCAACTACCCGCTAAGATAATTTCTGTAAGTAATTAGATTATTTTTACACCCAAAGTCACAATAAAATTTTATTTTAAATCTTGTGATATCACAAATTATTTCGCTATTTGTTAAAATAACGCTTGACTCTTTTCATTTATAATTGAAAAGCAAAAGTTTTAATTAAGTAACCAGTTAGGGTGTTTTCAATTTTGTAAAAATCACTTGCAAACAAAACAAAAGCTAATGAACCTTAGCCAGAATGAACTGCAATGGACCGATAAAAATATCAAATTCATTCAACTCTTTTGTGTAGCAAGTTCCAGCGAGCGCTATTATTTTTCAGAGCAAAAATTAAATTGTGTCCGAAAACAAGATAAAATATAAACTTCGTACCCATTCAAATACGTAGTTTGTATAAAACCTCCATTCGATTTACATATCAACACTTTTAGAACCTAGTGTACATAAAAAATGTGTTACTTTTTTCTGTATGCACAAAATAATTGAAGCTATAAATATAGGCTAGCCTGACTTAACTTAAGAAATAACACCTGCATCTAATTCAATCGTCCGACATTATCTAGTTCGAAACTTAGCGTCTGAAGGAGTCCAGTTAAGTAACTGTGCTTTTAAGTTAGGCTATCAATATCGCCAGTCATACAAGTTGCTAATAACTTAAGTTTTGACAGCAAATGAAGTAGTGTTCGTTCTCTAAACCTAGGGCTTGATGTGTTTTAATTAATTTTACAAAATGGCGATTGAGAACAACGGTAAACTAAAAACTTACTTTTTTATAATTTATATAAAAAAGTAAGAATTGAGACAGTTTAAATATCATATGGGTAAACTAGAAATAAATATGAATTATTTGCTTGATCTACGTAATAAATTTTTGTGTGGTAATTTAAATATTTATAATTTTATCTTTATGAGTTTTTATCGTGATATTTTTAATATTGAGTGCATGAAATACCACAAAATCAAAATGAGTGCATGATAAAACCTTTTAAAATTGTTTTTTCTTCTTCCTGATTGTGTCGACGTAAACCTTCTTTGAAGTCATACTAAACTGCTGTGAAACTCGCTCCGCAATCGACACAACCGTTATGAAGATACACAGACTTTAACCTCTTTACCGTGTCGCCGAACAAAGAACGACATTGCAATATATTAAACCTGAAAAAATGCAAGGTCTGCCCCATTGTGTCAAGTCTTGCAACTTGCAAGCCTTAGCTAGCAGTTTTAACACAATAGCGCGGTATTGTGTTCGGAGCGAATTCCGCATTTTTTATTCCCTTTAAAACACAATACCTAGAGTTTTCAGCAAAAACTGAGGAACTGACACAGTTGAATACCCATGAAAGGAGACTAAATTGAAGAACCCTTTGAGAAAATGGGCGTTTTTTTCGAGCTGGGTCGTGGTCGTTACAATGGAGAAAATAATTCCGAAGCTATAGTAGTAGTGCTTAGATCTCTTTTGTGAATGAACTCTTTCGTAGAAGTGCTGCCACTGGTTGTATTTCTGCCGCTCAGATTTAATGCTCGCATTTCTGTGTTCTAGTTTGAAAGGTATGTGCCGGTGGATTTATAGGTATGTGAGACTTAACTATTATTACTCAGGGTCGGCAACACGCGAGTGATATCTCTGCTGTTTCAAGCATAGGCTACGTCAACTGCTTAATCAGCAGATGGGTCGTATGCGAAATAGTTCGTCCTGAGATATATTTCTACCAACCAGCAGTAATGCTTGCATTGCTTTATTCCGTTTTGAAGAGTAATTACAGGCACACTAATTACTCTTCAAAACGGAAAGAAAAGTCTTTCTTTAAAAGTATTTTTCAACTGTCAACAGCAGGCTACGCATCAGAAATTCGCCTGGTGTTGCAGAAGCCAAGGCAACCAGTAATCTCTTACCATCTTTTGGGCCGCATACCTGTTTCACACAAAATAACATTATTTACCTAGAAACTGATTTACAGATAAAGCCTTATATTCTGACCTTGAGATAAGCAAGACGCAAAACACACGCTCCCGACTGTTTCATGGTGGACACTAAGATTCATAACAGTGACCAGATCTATAAGGATGCCTTAGGAGGTTATAATCGGCAAATGTCCACTTTTTGTATAGTAGTTAGTATTCCACGTGGCAGGTTCCAAGCCTATCGCCATATATTGTAACACTGACCAATGGTACATGCTTTTGAACTGGTTGGTTCTAAAGCGTTTTCCTGACTAATAGGCAAACTCTAGTTCGACAGTCGTGGCAGGATTATTTCCCCTACTTTAGGTACTGACCTAAAATTTCTACTGAACTGCTGGTTCAGTGAACAGAATCTTGTGGTGCAAGGACTGATGTGTTGTACGAGGAATGATTCAGTCCGCCTCAGATTTAGAAGTTACTAAGCAATACCTTTTTTAGCCAAGTAATTTTTTAAAAATACACACGCGATTGCATTATTTCAGCGCCTACCTACTTGTAAGTTGTGGCAATAAAATATATCTAAGAACAATTCTTAAAGTTATACAAATCGATTGTAAAAACTGCACTTCGATGGAATAGGCTGCTTGAAGATAAATGGCAACAGATAAACAAATAACCCCTTATGGCAATCGCATATACGGACACTTTAAAAATAAATGCCCGTTTGCGACGTGACGTGCCTTAGTCGCAGATTTCATTGACGCTTCAAAATCTCATACTTAATGGTATGGTTCATTAATCTTAAATCCCAATCATTGTCTAATACCAGACCGCGGTTAATGAAGATCCCATAAACTTACGTCCGCAAAACAGAGACAAGGGTCGGAGTACTTAGTTCACAGTTTCTTAGCAGAAAATCGTCCACCATCGTTGAAAGCCAGCGCTCCGTAAGATACGGCGACCGTTATCTAACAGCCGTCATGTATCAGGAGACGGCGAACGTTGATCTTTAGAATTAAATCAAAACTTGGTTGGCTAGACCAATCGCAAAAACTATAAATTCTGGGAAACAACGCACGCCATGTTTGTTGCCAACCTGTCGATAAGCTTTTACCGTAGCCTATAGATTCTAGCATGATGTAATATTGTAGTCACTTAGAAAAAGCTCAGCAGCATGAGGGGAACTTCGTTCAGAAGACAACGGCTCTAATTGATCCTTAAGTTTGAGTTTCATTGAATCCCAATGAATAGATCTAAAGACTAACTTTGAATAAAGGTTTTTGGAAGACGCGTTGAGGATGGCTTTCATATATACCAAGCATACTGGTGGTACTGGTAACATAACCAGCGTTAATTTTTCTCAATTTTATTGTGCTCGAAAGTTTTGGTCACCGATATAATATGTCTGCCGCTTTTTTATAAAATCATGTCTTTAGAACTGAATCCATTTATCAAGTGTCAAAGCTTCCATGTGCGGTTTTCTGTATCGGTTTCGGAAACGCAAATTCAACCCATGTTAGGACTCGTATCTACTAATGCGTAGAACTAAAGCGTGGTGAGCTGAAGATATTGTGGTTTATATTGTTTGTATCTGTTTTCAATTCTGCTTTAGTAGATAGACCCTTGCAGTATTGATCTCAGTCTAACTAAACTGATTCTTTGTTATCATTTCTGATATGGTAGTTAGACCCCTGCAGTATCCATCTCAGTTTCAACGGATCCAAGGGATACGTACAATAAGATTCCAACAGCAAAATCACATCTGGATGCTGTGATAAAAAAACAGGCTCATTGCTGAGCAGACTCCACGAGAGCAGCAACAGCAGCCTAAATGCGATTGCAGATCAATTTGGCTAACCCAACCTATTTTTAAATTTATACTAACAAAATAGATTTATTTGTCTGAATCTTACTTCCTACTAATATTATAAACGCGAAAGTTTGTGAGGATGGATGTTTATTACTCTTTCACGCAAAAACTACAGAACGGATTTTGATGAAACTTAACAGTAATATAGCTTATACATCAGAATAACACATAGGCTACTTTTTATCCGCCCTACCTTTAATTAAAAAAAAGTTTCAGGCTTAGAAAACTTACTTACAAATATTTTACTATCATAACATACATTTTTAATAACAGTTTTCATTTTGTCGCAGATACAAACTACATAGTTTTTGCGTCAGTGTTCCGATTCAGTATTTCGCATTGAACTCTTCAATCCATTCACGTGACAAGTATTCAGCGATCGAGTAGATTCCCTAAATACTGTCGTGAATGAGGTGATAATGAATTGATGACAGTCATGCCAAACGAAATAAATTATTTATAAGGCATTATTTTTAACCGAATTCAAACAAGGTGTAGGTTTTCAATTCGAGAATATATGTGTTTATGTACGTATATCAATTAAGTCCATGATGATTGCTCCTACTTGATACATAATAATATGCGTTCCTAAGTGTTAGTTTGTGTTTATAAATGTTTAACTGTTACTATTTATGTATTTTATTATAACGGCTAATTCGTTGAAATTCCGTTTTCTGCAATGGATTTGTATGACTTCGAGGATGGTTAGGCATCAAGTCACTAGGGGGCGCTGCAATAGACGATGAAAACACTTCGATGGTATCAAAATTTTACAAAAATTTACTCGTTAATACATGATTACATTACTCTGTGACTCATTGTCCTACCTACTAGAATTGTTTTTCTTTTCTAGAATGCTCTCGGTTTAAACACTCATTTGTATGATTTTGTAATCGGCGAAAAAGATTGAATTCGGTTTCAAACAATATTCAATTCTAAATAACAAAAATTATAAAAATCATATTATCTGAGAATCTCCCAATGAACACAGCCTTCTTGCTGCCGCCATATAGACCGCGAGGATTCAGTCCAGTACCAGTCCAGCGACAATGGACTGGATTGAACCACTGGATCCGTACAAACATGCCTCAACATTATCCGCACGTTATACAATGGCTCCTGTGCCAATTGTGTAGCTACCAAATGTTGTCGTAACCTGGATTATGCGTATTACTTCAACAATCTGTTACAGCCAGGCTAAGACAACCACCAACCTGAAAAATGCGGCAAAAAAACACGCTCATCATCCTCAGATACATACTCAGTGCTAGATCTTTGAGGATACCAAGTAGGGGGTAGTTCGAAGCAGTCGGGGCATGTGCCAAATATAATAAACTTTATTATATTTGGCACATGCCCGCGTTTTGCAAGTGATAAGAATTCCACGTGACATGTTGCAAGCCTCATTTCCTCATTATGTTTTTGTTCGCCGTATTGAGCATACCGGAAGTCGGGGTACTGGCCACTAGGCCAATGAGAGATTAATATCAAAAACGTAGGGCTTAGGTCTTGGAGCTGTAAAAATATCAAGCTTCTAAGTCAACGCAATAAAAAAATACAGCCATTTCTGTCTTATATACATTCTGTCTTATGTACACTCGCAAAGTACTTGCCACTGACATAGAATAATAAATTTTGGCAAGGTCTCACAACTCAAATAAACGAAAAAATCCGAAAATTTATATTTGTAGTTTTATCACACTTTTTGCGATTACAAACTTATATTTGCTGTTGGAGAATGGACCGTGACGTAAATATGGGCGAAAATTTTGAGAACTACAAAGTTAAGTTTGTCTTTCTTTCACAATCCGACTTATATTTTCTTAGAGCAATGTTTGATGCTTTCATAGTTTTTGAACTTTGGTAATGATTATTTTGGACATGCTAAATAAGGTGAACATACAATATTGTACGGAAGCCTCGATGCGCGAGCAGACTCGCACTTGACCAGACCTTGAGTACTAAGTAGTCAACATTCGTCATTCGCCTCGCCACTCGCGTCGCATGTCTAAACCCGATATTAGGATTAGGCACCTGAATTACATCCAATACTTGGAATCTGGATTCCCAATGGATTATTTCGGCGATGAATAGCAGATCTTATATCTGAGACGCCAATAAGATTAACTGCTGAATTGATTGGTTGTTATACGTAACTAGATTATATGGAAAATCTTATTTATAGGGGTCATCCTAGAAAGAGATAGATAAGATAGAGAACCCTTTATTGCATATACCAGACCTACGAAATAGCATGAAGAATGGGCAGAGAGATAACCAGCACAGTAGTACTAAAGGGGATCTTATCGCTGAGAGCAATTTCTTCAAGGCAGTTTACGTTTACCACTTGAATGATAGTTAACGGCTGACAACGGGGGCCCAATGTTGTACTCGTAATAGTAAAACAAAGTTTCAATCGAGTATTGCATCTTATTTGAACTGTGGTAGTACAGTTTGAAAGTCTAGAAAGCCAATTTGTATGAGAATAGCTTCTGAAAATATCTTTTCCTAAATGACCGAAAGTAGACTTAAACTAAACTATGTAGTAGTTTATTACCAAGATAATTCATACAAATGCGAGCGGAATGAACAAAAATAATTAAGATCGACAAACGCCACGTTCCCCTTGTTCTTGTATAATTCTAAGCCATATATTTATATATTTCTAAGCCATTTTCGCAAGTTAACAAACTCGTGAAACGTATTATTTGGTTCTGGCATGCATACTGGTTTGTCAAAAGCAAGCATCGAAACTCAGCATTCATTGAATTGAATACAAAATGTAGTATACTGAAGCGTGCTCGGGGAATTGGCACCGATTGAGTCTTTAATAGGTGTTCCACTCATGGAGTGTGATTGCAGCTAACTAACTAGTTACTGCCCACGGCTTCGCCCGCGTGGTACCCGGATTAAAAGTAGCTCTTACCGTTAGGCAGCATTCGTAAAAAACACATTCGCTCAACCATTTCTTCGTCGACTTACGATAAACTTAAGATCGACTTTCCAAATAAAATTGTTCTCCATGAAAAGCTATTTTGTTTTAATGGGATATGATACAGCCTATTTCCAATTGGAAAAAGATTTTTCGAAATCGGATGAGTAGTTTCATATATTATCTCCAACATCAAAACTTACAAACTTTACCTCTATATAATACTAGTAAAGAATACTTATGGAAATATCTAAGCTAGAACGTGTTTTATGAGCTTCATGTGTACCGTGTTACTAGATATTTTTTCGGTATGTATTTGATACTATGTTTTTCGTTCTACGAATAGCACGTTAATAATAATAAAAATAATTCATTTATTTCAGGCAACGTAGTAAAGTACACGTACAAATACAGAGCCCATATGATAGATACCTTAAGAAACTAAGTACATAAAATTATATAAACAAAACTTACTTATCTAGCACGTATTGACTGTGACGTGGGCGCATCGGTAACCGACCCTAAAAACGTCGATGGTAGTATTGGTCACTAGCTTAAACATACTAACTTCATAGCAGGCAAAGCTGCCCTAGACGGAGACATATCCGAGCGGATAAATCCGATAAATCTGTATTTATACTCCGTTTTAACGCGTGACCGTTTCTGGTGCCCGGTGATAAATCTGAGCGGTGCACAGATACACCGCTCGAATTTATCCGCGACTTATTTTGCAATTTGCTTTAACTTTCATTGAGATTCTTGTGCTAAGCTGTATGATGTTCAAGTTTTAGACGACCTCTTTGGCGCAGTGGGCGAAGGCCCGCCTGAGACGCAGAAGGTTGCGGGTTCGATTCCTGTCACGGGACAAATGTTTGTATCTGCAAATATTTGTCTCGGGTCTGGGTGTTTTCTATGTATAATATGTATGTATTTACAAAAAAAATGTATATAAGTAGTATATCACTCATGTAGTTCCCATAATACAAGCTCTGCTTAGTTTGGGGCTAGATGATGCTGTGTGAAAAATGTCCAGAAATATTTATATTTTATAAAAAAAAAAAAAAAAGCCGTATTGGACTGGTGGGCTGTAAACCGACTTCCGAGCCCAAGGTCGTAGGTTCAAAATCCGGTCGTACTACATTTTTTTTTTATGTTCGCTTTACATGTTTTGATAAAAGAAACGATAAAAGAAACATCGTTAGGAAATTGACATACCCTAGAACAAAAAGTTCGAAGGCATGTACCATTAAGTTTAGTGTTCCAATAAGCGGCGATGAGCAACCCGTCACGTGGAATACTAACTATTTGCAATACTCGGTGCCGAATGTCATGTTTAGAAATGACTCTGACTACCCCTTGAGGAAACCAAGTATCCTCAAAGATCTTCTCACTGAGTATGTCCATCATGAGTAATAAAGTTGTGAGCGTGTTTGTATGTTTATTTTATTGCTAACCCTTGCGAAATAAATGCGATTGGTCTAGTTCCCATATCCATTTTGCTAGTATAATAAGGCTTCAATTAATTTGTTCTCTTTAACCACTTTAGAAATGAAAATGACATTTTCAGAGGCGGGATTGACATTTGCGTAGGTTGAAATTAAACGTACTCCATTTCATTTAATTTCATCAACAGTTTGTTATTCCAGATACATCAAAGCGAAAGTTAACAAAACTCGTGAATATTATTTCTTTTTGTAACGAAAATAGGCAAAGTTTTTGAACAGCGCATATTCAATTCTGTGTTTGGAATATTATTTTGTTTTGAGTCTTGAATAAATTAAGGATTATTTCATTTGTTTTTTTTCTTAGCTTATCCTGTCCCAGAATTGGACATAAGATCTCAAATACATCCATCTTTCTTTGTCTGGGCAAAGTTTTTAACCGCGACGCAAGAAGTCGGTGTAATTGTTTGGAATATATTTAGTAACTAACTTTGTATGTAATTTGTTGTATTGTTTCCGGTCCAGCTCACACTATTTATGTATCTACGCGTGAAACCCTTTTATTGGCCTTCTCTGTTATATTGTTGTCTTTCTGTTATAATGTGCTGCTGGTTTTCATAAAAATAAATAAATATAAAGAGGTTGTTTATAGTAATTTGGTTCTTAAAAAGTGGACCATTACCAGCCTGGTTGAGCTTAAGAGGCCTGCGTTGGATGAATTGCCCATACATACGTAATACCATAGTCATTTATAATTAGAGCTTATTTCCACCATATTATGTTATTATTTGCATTCAAATAGTATTTATCTACGTACCTAGCTATACATTTTTTCAAAATAATTACCTAAAATGAAATGTAAACGACCCTCATTTTGTATATTTTTACAAACAACAATACCTTACGTATCGTTTGGTTAGGTACATATATTATATTGTCTAGTTACATAATAACAACACAATGTGAAAAATACAACAAGTTTTCATTCATCTTTTTTGCTATTACGGACAAAATTAGAACAAATTCTGAACGGCTAATATTGCTATCGCGAAAACACGGACGGGCTGCATCAGTCAAAAAGAGATATATTTTTGGACGCGCTTCGAATTTAAGTTATGAGCGCTGTACGCCGGATTCTTAAGTCTTTTTTAAGAGGTTCTTTCTCTTATTCCATTTTTCTCCGGGTTTTTTGAAACTGTCTTGTAAGAATTCAAGGAAGATTCTTACAGGTTTTATCGTTACACGACACTAGGGAGCGCTGCACTCATTCATTCCTATTTCTATGTTACAAGATGATAATGTCCAATAGTCTTCTTTCGCCTTATGATGATGATGTTACACCGATTCTAGTTTGCCATAAACGTTGAACCGAGGCTGATAAAGCCCTTGGAAATGCGTTTTATAGTCCATAGACGAGCGTGATCTCATTCGCGGTCAGATAACAGCTGTGGGCTATGGTTCGACCCATGGTATATTAAGACGGCTCCACATTTGTGACATTTCATAGACAACTGTCATTTTATTAATAATAAATAAATAAATCATGCTGAACATTTTCACACAGCGTCATCTAGCTCCAAACTAAGCAGAGCTTGTATTATAGGAACTACATGACTGATATACTTATATATACTTGTAAATACATACATATTATACATATAAAACACTCAGACCCGAGACAAATATTTGCAGATGATACAAACATTTGTCTCGCGGCGGGAGTCGACCCCGCAACCTTTTGCGTCTCTGGCTCTCGCCCACTGCGCCACAGAGGTCGTCTGTTTATTGGTAGGAGATTGAATTTAAATGTCGTCACATGAAGGTACAATACAAAATACATAATATCTGCATACGAGTACATAGAGTTACGTCTGTTTCCCGGAGGGGTAGGCAGATACCACGGAAATCCACTTGCTACGATCCTGGTACACCTGTTTCGTTTCATTCATTCTTCACATTAATATTCTTCATACAGGCTCGTCCAATATTAAACACGGATAAGTGTAGCTTTCTAGTAATGAAGCAATAGGTGTTAAATTGGTTGAGAAGTTCCAGAGATGACTGTTAACTAACAAACCAGGAAACAAACTTAACCTCTTTTTTATTCAGATAAACATAAACAAACACGCTCACGACTGTATTCTCCATGATGGACATCCTCAGATTCATACTCAGTGCGTAGATCTTTGAGCTTTTATTAGTGTAGATTTACATTCATTTACACATTTATAATACATTCAAACTCCTACTGTGTACATAATGAATTGTATGAATTACTAGCTTCTGCCCACGGCTTCGCCCGCGTGGTATCCGGATAAAAAGGAGACTATTTGTTTTTTTGATGTATAAGCTATATTACTGTCAAATTTCATTAAAATCCGTTTAGTACTTTTTGCGTGAAAGAGTTACAAACATCCATCCTCACAAACTTTTGCGTTTATAATATTAAGTAGGATAAGGATTGCGTCGAATAACGTAGGTATATTACTCCGTGATCTTGGCAGATACGCGTGACATGTCACGCAGTAATGTATATTTAATGTCACACATGTGGAGGCGTCCTTATTTAGTAAGTGTAGTTTTTCCTTCATTTGCCATTTAGAGACATTTGTCGCTTACTGATTTTGTGATGGTCCTCTTTCAAAAACTTACCTGGAAAAATAAAAAGAGAAATATAAGATGATTAGAACAATAAAAACTATTATTTTTAAAGATTTGAATTAGTGGTAAAGAAACAATTTAGCTGACATCACTTTGCCTAAATACTTTCTTCTGGTTAAATTAAAAATAATTATCAAAAGAATAGGATCTCTCATAAACATAGTATATTCGTAATTGCCAAAAAACCATGAATTTATAAGTAAAGTCAACAGGTGACGTCTTATGCCTGAATTCATAGGTGAGGGTTGAAGAGTCCCCCAAAATCCATAATTCAGCATTCGCCTTATGGCCGAGTGTATAAAGGTTGAATTCGCACTTGAATTTTTACTTAGCGCCTGAACAGTCCCCTACGGGAGCCCCTATTTGACTATGAATTTGGGCCTTAATGTCTTTCTTTTAATAATTGTCTTAAGCCAGTAGATTAATATAATAGTAGCTACATAGATAGATAGCATGTATTCGTTATTTTGGTAAGTATAGTCAGGTGAAAAAACGTTTAAGAAAAAACAAGAAGTTCTGCTTCATGCCAACAAACTATTTATGTAGTTTTTCAAAAAATTTAAAGCTTTACCCTAAAATAAAACATTTTTATTATTTTACTTGCTTCTGCCCACGACTTCGCCTATGTGTTATTCTTATTTATAAGCTATATTACTGTTAAGTTTCATCAAGATACGTTCAGTAGTTTTTGCGTGAAAGAGTAACTAACATCCATCCTCACAACTTTCACGTTAATAATAGTAGTAGGATTATTTTGACTCCCATCTTAATTTGTTCCAGATTACCTTCTTTTAAATTGCATTATTATCTCAAAAGCCAGAAAATTAAATCTAAAAGAAGCTAAAAAACTTATCAAACTTTCTACTCCACAGGAAGTAAAAGTTTCGCAAAATCTAAAGAGATGGCGCTGAGGCACAGATGATGGTAAAGACGTCATTACCATAAGATAGATCACCGCCGGCTTCTGGAATACATATCGTATCGTCGCTCCGTTCATATTAAAAGCAGGGCCACGTTCGAAGAACGACGAAAAATATTAAAATATGTACCTACATAAATAAATAAACCGTGGTACCCCAACACCTCTGGGTGTTGTGGTACCACGGTTTATTTATTTGTTTGTGTAATGTTTGTTCGAGGTCTGCTCCGAACTAACATTTGCCCTGCAGCGGGAATCAAACCTGTACCTTGCGTCACAGCTCCATTGATTCTACTCGCCCGCCATGCCATCGAGATTGTTTATTTGTGTCTGTTTTGTGATAATTATTGTCTTTGTACCAAGTCTTATAACAATATGCTAAAAACTGAGGGAAAAAATGGGGTCTTGACATACGGACGGGCAATCAGTTATGAATAAATTATTTTATATACATTTTTGCAATTTGGTTTCGGTACCTTATTTTTTTTTCATTATTTGCATTACGTTTCTACTATAAGGCCTTTGCCACCTGCGCATGTCTACGAACTAGACATGAGAGAATATTCGACTCTGGGTAACCGTACTATGGCAAAATTCCTTGTTTGTGAGGGTACATATCCTATAAGCGGCCATAGACTACGACATAAAACGAAACGTAACGTAATAATCGATTGGCTTAATTGGAAGGGATACTATGACTTTAGTGTCAGTGTTAAATTCAAGGTCTTGACGGACGGAGGGACTACAAAAGGTCTGCTGGTGCATATAAAAAAGAGGTAGTTGTATTGAAATGCATACACTTACTCAAGATAAGCTTTCTTAAGTTTTGTTTTTACTAGATTCCTTATATTTATTTAACATCGCCCAACAGACGTCGGATTTATAACGCATAACTACAATGTCATTACTCTCTAGAATATTTACACGAGCCACTCTCTAGAACAGTTTCACGGGCGGTTTTGTGCTAAGCTTACATCGTGGTAATACTTGAATAGGCGTTTATTGTAGCAAGCAAAAGCTGGTTAACGATATTTCATTCATTTAAGCTTTACCATACTGTATTTGACCATTACATTTCCGTACAAATATATCGCATTTGCAATGTAAATGCATGCGTATCAGAGGATTTGTACGAGTCTGACGTCGACGAAAAACTGATACCGGGCGCCAAGATATCATTCCATCCATTGTATTTCAACGCATCCCTGACAATTCATATGTATTACTGAAATGCACGGGTTTTCAGACAGTCTGGGATATCATCATCGTCATTATCAGCAGCCTGTAGAAGTCCACTGCTAGACATATGGCCCCCTAAAGAGAGCCATGACAAAAGATCTTGGACCACCGCCTTCTACAGATGGAGAGGCCTTCATATATTACACCATCCGGTTCGTGGTTACCATTCCAGAACCTCTTTTCCCCAACGGTCATCGGTTCTTTGAAAACCGAGTTTTAAAATACCTATGATGCTGCAGCAAGTTTTAAAACAATAACTTCGTATAAAGATCCCATGAGAGTCACGAAGACAAATAAGATTCTCAAATAGTTTCAACCTTTCTTAAAAGATTGAGTGCATTGTCTACGATGCATTAGAGTCTTTGTCTGGGATTTCCAGCTTGAAACTTAGTGAGCCATGAAGACACGAGATCTAGACTATTGCGGATGGTGAGGTTGGCACTTCATTTGACATCACGAAGTCGCTAGACTCACTAGCGAGTCGGTTGCTTTTGCCAATTGGAGTGTTTTTATCCGCGACGCCAGAATGTATTACCTGTATTAATGAAAAATTACTTTATTGAGGAACACAATGTACGTACGTCCTACAAATGGCGCTCTAATCGCTGAAAGCGATCTCTTCCAGACAACCGTGCATTATTGCTACCAAAAAAAACTAAATCTAACTAATCCCTTCGCGTTTTCATAATTCTTTCAGGGCGACTGGTCGAAGCGACGCGTGACCAAAGAGCTGGCTCTTATCTGGGTCAACGCATTAGCATTGCCATTCAGCGTGGCAATGCGGCCAGTATTTTGTGAACGCTTCCGTCTGTTCAGTTGAGCTATCTATAGATCGTTTGCAACGGTCTTTAGATGGCTAGCTGTTTCATCTGTATTTATAGTTGTATGAATAAATGTCTTATTCAACTAAACCTAAACTATACCTAACATTTCCACCGTCACAGCGAAGTTGAGTGGTGTGGATATTCATATTGTAAAAACGCGTGACGCGGAGGGAGAAAGTCGCGACCACTCACCCTAATGAAGACTCTTGGAATGAGTCGAAACTTAGTAGGTGCCTTCACCGATAGTGCAGTACGTGAAGATTCCCGTTTTTACAATATGAATAGTCAAGTTCGCGATAGTTTTTGGTGTGGATATTCACCGTCCCCCGAACTAGTTATAGAACTGTATCTCAGAGAATGCTTCCATCCCCATCGCACAGGCTTCGCCATCATCGGGTGGAATAGCATAGAGGGCCTAGAAACACGGCCTTGGATTCCGATAACAAATTCAATGTATCTGGTTGGACGTATACAATTGCCATACAAGATTTTTTTATACTACTTAAGTGGCAAACAAGCGTAGGCCCACCTGTTGGTAAGCGGTTACCGCAACATTTGGAACTTGCAACAACAGAGGTACCATTCGCGCATTGCCGAGGCATAACAGGTGAAAAGTCTCATGTTCCTGTAATTTCACCGGCACCTTCAAACCGGAACTCAGCAATACGAGCATTACTGCTTGGCGGCAAAAATAGGTATGTCCGGACGAGCTATTTCACAAGGAGCTATACAACTTCTTAAATTAGTATTATTAGATTATTTGTTTGCTTGTTTGTCGGTTACCATTTATGTCCGAAAAATCAAAAGGTTGTTAAACACGTGGATGGAGGTTACCTCAATCGCGTTAAGACCTGTAAAACTTATAATTATGAATAGAAGCATCCCTTCAGCGAAAGGCGCTATAGATCATTTTTAGTTGTATTGTGGTTCTTAGCCGCTTTCAATTTAACTAAATTCAACTGTTTATAATGATAATGATGATGATTGTAGTGATTTATTTTCGTAAAATGTATTCGAACATTTTTATTGTGTAATCTAATAAAATAAGTCTAAAATGATATTTTAAAACTAGTCTAGGTTGAAAACAAATATTTTGATGTGTAAGTTCATTTGTATAAACATATTTTAACAAGTTTGGTTTCTGAAAAGTTTTACAGTAATTTTGCGTTTGTGGTTTTTCATTCATTAAGCATAATATGTATAGCTCGTTAATAGCTCGATATCATAAGAAAAGTACACGTAATTATCATAACCATAGAAGTAAAGCAGAGTTACCAAGATAAACACATGGTACAAGGCTCCTTATGGAACCTTAGTCTAGCTATAGGCGCTTCAACCTGAAGAATCTGTTCCAAGAATTTATTAGCTGGGTTCGGATTTCATTGCTGAGTGGTTACAGCACCTGCGTACAAAGCGGGAGGTCACAGGTTCAATTCCAGGCAAGTTGATATTTTTTGGATTATACAAAACTCCTGTAACAGGACGAACGAATACTAGGTTAACTCAAACCACTTTTACGTTTGGCCCCACAAAGTCTCGCCCACAATTTATTAACGGAAGTCGTACAAAACTCGAGACGGATTATCGTAGTTTATTTGTTCATCGGCAAAATGCATGGAAAAAACCGAAAATATCCAAGGATTCAGAGCAGAACGGCAAGCTAGTAGGTATCTACTCGTATTTATTTACTTCAACATCGACTTTACTACTCCATTGACCTATTTGGCATGTATTCAAATATGCTAAAGCATAATGCGTGTTCCAGTTAGTAAAAAAAACAACATTTATTTTGTTATCATTTCAATTTGACAGGTTACTCAATAATTGTTTTAAATTGGGACGCTGACGATTATGAAAACATGATGTTAACCCTACAGAGGTCGCGTGGTCTACGTATGTAATCCACACATGCAAAAATCAACTTTATTGAAAAACTATTAGTGCGATTTTTTTGATTGTCCGTGTAACGCGACTACTGTAGGGTTAACAGCGCACATTTCATTTGTCGCAATATGAAACCGAAGTATGCTAGAAGCCATGTCATAGATATTATGCTTTGTTTTCTAAAATAGCGACGGTGGCAACGGCAAAAATTAGAATACGGACGCTATTTAGCGGAGACGTAATTTATAGTTTTGTAAAATGTATAGTTTGTAGATTTAAATGCCAAAAACATTCTCATCGTCTCGTCGTCTTTGTGAAAACAGATTTAATTTGGGATCTGTTTTCATAACAAGTTAAATGCTAAGAGTAGCTAGATTTTTTCAGAATGCGGACGCTACTTAGCGGAGACGTAATTTATTGTTTTGTAAAATGTACAATTTGTAGATTGAAATGCCAAACACATTCACAACGTCGTCGTTGTGCAAAACAGCTTTAATTTGGGATCTGTTTTCATAACAAGTTAAACACTACGAGTAAATGCACGTCCAACAAATAAAATTACACAAAAGTTTTTATTATAATTTACTGTTAGCTCTACAGAGTGAATTTCTTCGAATTTATATGACCCACCAGCTCAACTCGTGTGGACAGAATTTGCAGAGCTAATCAACAGCTCTGACACATTACAATTTCTTCGGGCAGTCTGTTTTGTTCTGACAATTATTCCTGACCAACTGAATATTTAACAAGCATATCAAACTATATTTGATTCGACACATTACAATTTCTTCGGGCAGTCTGTTTTGTTCTGACAGTTATTCCGGACCAACTGAATATTTAACATAGCATATCAAACTATCTCAAAGCGGATGAAGTGGGTCAGTTCCGACACTAAGACCTTCCAGTAAATAATTTAGACCCTCCTGTGCCTTCATGGAATTATGAATTATTTGAATCCCAATACTGCTAAGGTTTCTGCACTGGTAAGGATTGTTAGATTTTTCAGGGACTGCCATTGCTCGCATGGCATGGGATAATCCTTTCTTTATTATCGTTAAGCTTTCCTCATATTACTCACTAAACCTTTTTTAATAAAATCCTGTCAAAATCCTTAACAACTCAAAACTAATCTTCATTCGCAATACATATTTAATTTTTAATTTTTTACACAGTGTTCAGATGAGTTGAGCTATCTTATCTATAGATCTTTTGCAACGGTCTGAAGATATAGCTAGCTGTTTCATCTGTATTTTTTGTGTATACCTACCTGTACATAGTTGTATGAATAAATGTGCTTAATTTGTCAGTAAGGACTTACTGTTTTTGACCGTCTTTTCTATAAGAGGCTGTCTGTTTGTTTGCCTGTCATCATTTATTTCTGAAACGGCTATTCGGATAGTAATGCGGTTTTTTTTCAATCGATTTGCATGTCTCAAAGGAAGCTAGGTTTTATCGCCAGAAGACATGGCGCTGCAAAAAATTCTCAGTTATTGTTGTTGAAAACAATTTTGCGAAAACTTTTTTTTTTATAACAATTCCCAGAACAACGGGAGCACTAGATAAAACCTAATTTACTCTAAAGTTATATCAATCATCTCACAAAGAGTCCCATAAAACGGTAAATAACGCAAAATGTGTTCGTCATTATTATAACAGCATTATTTACTCCGACATAAAAGAGATCCGTCTAAGTAAACTTTCTTTCGAAATTCGAGGCGCATTTTTATCTTTAAAAAAGACAAACAGCTGGGCTAAGGTAAATATATACAATTAGGTATGTATGTTTAACATAAATTACTTCATACATAAGGCTTTAATGTTTTGTGCTAAAAGAAAAATACGGGAAATTCATCTCTAAAAGTTAAAATAAATTTGACAAACCACAAAATATTTAAAATCGCAATGATGTAAGTTTTGACAATTTCAAAATTGACCTTCCTTTAGTTTTTGGCTCAAAGGATTTTCTGTCGAATTAAAATAAGGTATCCTTGAAGATATTATACTTGCCGTTCAAATAAGGTTTTCTGTCAGCGTTGTTCATTTTGCATGGGCCAACGCTTTTTACCTGAAATTTCACACAGAATCTTGTAGCTCGTTTACTTGAGTACTTTATTGCAAACGGCAATTTGCTTGGAAGTGTAATTGCTCAGAGAAAATACCGTTTTCAACGTAGTTTAAAAATGATGTCGACGCTTTAGCACACAGCCCATAAAAAATATTCTTAGTTCATATTTTATAAGACAACATTAAGGACTTAGGATTTTATGTACTTAGTGAAATGTAAACGACTCTGCTTAGTTAATGGAAACTTGCAAAAAATGTAAAGTTGTAAAAATGTAAAGGCGCTAAACTTTTTGAAACGTATTTAAATGAAATTTATTTTGTTTTAAAGGTTATTTTTTTTCTAAAAGAACATAATTATGGTACACTTAAATGAGAAAAACAAAAACTGTATGTATGTATGAAATATAAGTATGAAATATAAATTTAAGTAGATACTTATAAGTATCTACTTAAATTTATATTTCAGCACGAGTGTGCTTACTTGTTAACATAATGTTAACATAACTTACCTATCTACTAAAAAACAAAAGAAAAATAACAGAAAATAAAGCAACATAATCTAACACAACACAAGTACCTATGAACAAAACTTACTCATTCGATATTTGGGCAAACATTTTTGTGGGCACATAAAAAACCATAAATATTCATATTTCATACATTAAACACGCTCACGATTATTAGCTCACGGTATGGGTTTGAGGATGTTGATCATAGGGGAACATCCTCAAACCCATACCGTACCAGTACGGACATCCGCGAAAATATCAAGGAGACTACCTCCTTGATATCTTCACTGACAATCATTACAAGTGACAAATTTTGCATAGAAATTAGCATTCCACGTGACATGTTGCAAGCTCTCAATAATTCTGAAAACTCTATTGGGGAACGACCGGGTTCAAACCCACAACCTTCAGATCAGAAGTCGAGGGTATCGACCACTATAGTCACTAAGAGTAAAACCACACCAGTTTTCAATCTTTTGTTTTCCGTGTCCTGACTTTCTATCTTTATACGTCATGAGCGAGGAATTTTGGCAGAGAAGTAGCATTTCTGTAATTTGCTGTTTGGTCTGGACACTGCGCAGTTACGTAACACGTCGCAGACGTGTTAACTTATCACAAGTAGTGATAAGTTATACTATTATAATAATTTATCTGATGTATTCATGTTATGTACTTATGTACTTATTGTAATATATTTTTATGTTGGTAATGTTGTTGCCTGAAATGATACATTATTATAATGATATATACAAAAAATACAGATGTAAGAGCTAGCGAAATAACTACCGTTGCAAACGATCTATAGCTCAACTGATCCAGATCGCTATCAGACGGAAGCGTTCCCAAAATACTGGCCGCTTTCCACGCTGAATAGCAATGCTAATGCGTTGACTCAGATAGAGCCAGCTTTCTGGTAACGCATCGCTTCGACCAGACGCCCTGAAATAATTTTGAAAACGCGAAGGGCCCCGGATCCCCTCTCTAAGAAGGCTCTAATAAGTAAGCCCTGACGAGACTTTTATATTTGCGCCTCTTTAGATCCTCGACCAAATCAGCCACTGCACCTTATTAATGTTATTTTTCATTATTACTACTAGGCTTACACAGCCCCACGCACAATCCTACTGTATAACTTATAAACGTGAAAGTTTGTGAGGATGGATGTTTGTTACTCTTTCACACAAAAACTACTGAACGGATTTTGATGAAACTTTACAGTAATATAGCTTATACATCAAAATGACACTAAGGCTACTTTTTATCCAGGTACCATGCGGGTGAAGCCGTGGGTAGAAGCTAGTGAACCGATAAGGTTTTAAATGCGGAAAAGGGAGTCCATACACATATACTTACACAGCTCTATACATTAAAATCGAAAACGAAATTGAGAACAAAACAGCCAGGTATTACAGATTTCCAAAATAATTATTTTGGAAACATTTCATTCAACACACATAGAATCATACTAATATTATAAACGTGAAAGTTTGTCAGGATGTTTGTTACTCTTTCACACAAAACTACTGAACGGATTTTGATGAAACTTTACAGTAATATAGCTTATACATCAGAATAACACATAGGCTACATTTTATCCGGATACCACGCGAGTGAAGCCGTGGGCAGAAGCTAGTATTATTCATAAAACCGAAAACCAAAATTACAGAACATTCGTTATTTTGATAGCTCGATAACTATAGTGGTTGGTTACGTAAAAGTTTCTTACCTCAATACTAGGGATCAATCGGCAATTCCCAACCGCAATTCATTAATAAATCATCGTTTATTTCTTCCTCGGAATTTCTTTTGTGATTCGTTGGGAGAATTATTGTTATGGGTATCATTGTATTGAAATACTTTATTGCGGTAAGAAAAAATTATTATGAAAATGAAATAAGCCGATTCGAGCAAGATAATGTGGATGTGGGTTCTGATTGGAATATATTGCTTACTTCTGCATTATGCGCAGTGTTTCTTAAACGGTAGAGGAAAACATCAGCATATCCTTGAACTCTATTTTCGAAATTTCTATGATATATGATACCATTCATATTGTAAAAACGGGAATTTTAGTGCAGCGCGTAGTGCACGGCGCGACGCGGAAGGAGAAAGTCGCAACCACTCACCCTGATGAAGACTCTCGGAATGAGTCGAAACTAGTCAGTGCCTTCACCGATAGAGCAGTACGTGAAAATTCCCGTTTTTACAATATGAATAGTCAAGTTCACGGTAGTTTTTGGAATAAAATATGATAACGTTTGAAAGGAGTTTCTGTATTGTACCATTTATAGGTAAACCCACGTGGTCGTTCCTAATCCTCATTTCAGGTAGTGTATGAGATAGTACCTACAATATGCAACAAAAACCTTATCCGATCCAGTAAAGATCACTCGGACCAAAAAGTAATATGCATTTTCCAAAAAGTAATATGTCTAATGCATTTTAATTTTCCATACATACATAATTGTCACGTCTGTTTCTTGAGGAGTAGGCAAAGACCACGGATTTTTACTTGCTACGATCCTGGCATACCTTTCGCTTCATTCAGCCTTATCAAATTCTTCATACAAGTTCGGCGGTTTAGTGTACTTTTTACATGGCTTTTCTTTAGGATGTTTCCAATTTAGTAAAAGTGCGTTCGCCGAGGCCTTCCCCTTATAACTATCCTATTCACGCCCCATCCAATTCACGGAATAATGCGATCCTAAGAAATAGGGACTATTTTATCAGCTAACAACACTCCAGGTGGCTGTAATCTTTAGCTCTGGCGCGTCTTTGGTCACACCTAACACCAATTTGATAAGTGAAAATCGCCGAGGTTACCAGCAACAAGGCAATTTTTGCCCGATTAATTAAATGGCGGATAAAATATGTATTTTATTTTTGTAAAAAGACACCCAACGTTATCATAATTGGCATATAATATCGATATCTGCTCTTTTAGATAGGACGGGGGTGTTTCATATGTGTTTGATGTTTCAAAATTCTGATAGAAAACATCAAAACCAGCTTATAATTCTCAGTAACAGTGACCTAAAACGACGTAGTGGTTTTTTCTACATAGTTGCATTTGTAGCTGAAAGCTGAGTAAGTAGCTCCATCAGAGAATTTCATTTAAATAAAAGCCTTGGCAATCCACTTTAATCTATTTACGTTATCAACGTAATGTCAACATAGTATTTGTTTTTCGCTATGATCCGTGTTTGCATATTCCTGAGAATAATCTTATTTTATTATTTGAGTACCAGCATCGGATAGGGACTTTTGCTCGTTTGCTAAAAAAAATGTATAAAACAAAAGACAAAGACTGTAATCTGCATAATTGACAGTCTCGGATCTATACCCCTATTTAGTTACCTCGTCAGAGGCAGGTCCAAACATTATATTCGGCGCTATGTCCTACTGGACTTACCAAGAAAAGTTTGCCGCTAAAATAATCATCATGTATGACAGTAAGGTACTCTTAGGAAACCAATGCTTTAGACCCTTATACATAATGAGTGTTTAACGTAATAAATCGGTATAAAAATTGGTTTTGTTACAATAGGGAAGGTAGTTTAGTACATTAAGTCATATAAACCTCATCCTCATTGGGTCCCAAACTAATCATAGGCTGTATATCTTTGCGACAAAGTACCTTATTTTTTATGTAACGACAAAAATAACATAGCTAACAAAATAGGTAATTTCGTTGCTATTGCTAAAGAAACATTAAATCACCCTTTAACAACCCGCTCAACTGAATTATCTCTTGCAAACGTTCCTGAGCACCTGAAGCCGCGTTTACACTTGACCAGTAGACGCGCAGCTGTGCCTACTAATACGAAATACATTGTTTTGTCAGGACAGTAGTATGCCTTTTTTATACCACTAAAGTGGCAAACATGGGAGTTTGCGGCTCACCTGTTGATAAGCGGTTACCGTATGGACGCTTGCAAAACCTGGGTGTCTAGGATAACACCACTTTCTGCTGGCGTTAACGCCTGCGAAAAGATTGACTTGTATGTAAACGACATTAGCTGTGGAAAAGTCACGTGAATACTGCCAAGTTTTTCGTTGACAAATTTTCTTTTGCGTGAAAGGCGTGAGATATTTGTCTAGACCCCGAAGAGTCACGCGTTGCCAACCCTGAGACAATGGTCGCAAGTTTCATGTGCCAAATTCATCATTCATCAAATTCATCGGCACAAAGCAATTTTACAAGGCACAGGGTAGACGTGATTAACATTATAATGGAAAAAGAAACATGATTAAGATCGTTGCCCATGAGACATCATTAGATCTATACTCAGTACGCAAACCCGTGAGGATAACAAGTACGGGGTAGTCAAAGGCAAGACCTAACATAATAATTGGCACATACTCACGTGGCAGGTTGAGTCCATCGCCGCTTTATTGGATGTTCTAAAAATTATATTTTTATATTCAAGTGTCATGATATGTGCCTGGGTAAGTACACGATATTCAGACTATTTTGGGCCCAATTAATTGTGATATTTACAACAAAACCGTCAAAATTTCACAAATTATATTTTTTTATTTTATAATGCTGGACATTTTCACACAGCATCATCTAGCCCCAAACTAAGCAGAGCTTGTATTATGGGAACTACATGACTGATATACTACTTATATATTTTTTTTGTAAATACATACATATTATACATAGAAAACACCCGTCAAATATAATAGGTACCTGGCGAGATTCCATTTGGTATTATAAATAATTATAAACGACTAACAATCCTGACCCACACTAGGATTTCTTATGTCGTGTGTATCAGGAACTACGGGTACCATGGTACCGCAATACCCAGAATCAAAATAAATATTCGAAGAGCATGCAAAATTTTCGCACTGCGGGAATCGAACCCGCATTTCTTGGGTCTCAGCCTCGGGACGACAATTATGAAAAGTTTTTTCTACTAGAAAACGATAAAGCTACATCCAACTGTAGCTTACCGTTTACCAGTTCTGTTGCCACTTAGTTAAAGAGTCTAAACGAGCGCTAAAACATTCATCCGTTTCGTTAGTATCGAATTCACTACCTATTGGGTTTGAATAGGCTCAATTTTGCTTTGTTGAAAGGGGTGAAATTGGCCAACAAACTAGATATCTCCCTCCTTAATAACCTCTATTAGGGTAAGTAAAATCAATAAAAGCCTTAATATCTGTGATATTGCTAGTTAACTTCTAGGCGACCTCTGTGGCGCAGCGGGTGAAGGCCCGCCTGAGCCGCAAAAAGTCGCGGGTTTGATTCCCGCTGCGGGGCAAATATTTATACAATATGCAAATATTTGTCTCGGGTCTGGGTGTTTTCTTTGTATAAAATGTATGTATTTACAAAATATATACAGATACCTATATATAAAGTAGTATGTGTATAAGTCATGTAGTTCCAACAATACAAGCTCTGCTTAGTTTGGGGCTAGATGATGCTGTGTGAAAAAGTCCAGCAGTTTTTTTTTATTATTTTTTATTAGTTTATGTACCTACAAACTATTACAACCTACGAATAAACTCAGATGAGCAACGTTACGTGCTGTTTGATGGAATTAGGGCTAGTGCGCGACACCCTCTACGTCCTATGTATGTAACCCTGTATGTATAAAATATGAAAAAGAAACCAGAGCTAAAGTAGATTGAAAGCATTGCTAGGTCTGCCGAGACGCCGACCGCAAAGAATATGATAAAGGGGGAGTCGGTAATGACACACCATTTGTCTTCTTTAAAAGGTTTCACCAAAATGTTCGCAAACTCACAACCTCGTTAGGTAGGCTAGAATGGAAACATCAAATCGAGTACTAGGCCCATTGAAATGCTTTATTATGCATAATGACTTGCGCCTTTGAATGGAAGTCATGAATAATAGCACTCAAATACTCATAGCAAGCGCCGAGAGTACGAACATACGCATCTAATTTCTCTTTTATGTCTCAGAGCGGTGGGCACAATGCTATTCCACATAAATTTAGCAACTCAGGTCGAGTTAGAGGTTATTTCTAGTCCCAGAGTTTTTTTTAACCAAATCCCGTGTGTTTTATTTTCCTTTTCACTGTATAGAACAAACAGAAACGAATATAAATATGATTGGGAAATTTATTTTATCCGTAAATATAAATATTAACTCACTCATCAACCTACAAAACTCACTCCTGTAATGTAACATTTATGTATATATTTATGTTGTCAATTGCATTAAAATAAATATTTAAACAATATTTTTTTTTTTTATTCCAAAAACTATCGTGAACTTGACTATTCATATTGTCAGGAAGAATAGGCTGTTAAATTGTTGGGCGGTAAAAAACTCCTGTTCGATCAAATAACGGCGTTTTTTTACTTTAATACAAAACACTAAAATATAATATACACACACTGCTTTGAACATCTTTGACAATATATTTGGCACTACTTTGACACAAGTGACAATCGGCGAATGGCATTGCACAGGCAGTTTTTTACCGAATAATAAAATTCGCCAGAAAAAAAACTTAAGCTATAAGGGCAATACCTAGCAGTCGAATATCAAAACCTAATAATGTTTTTGTTGGATCGGGCGGGTTTTTGTTCTAATCTAATCTAATCTAATTAGCCTGTCTGATCCCACTGCAGGGCAAAGGCCTCCCTTCTCTTTTTCCACTCTTCGCGGTCATGTGAGTCGATTGGCCAGGATATCAAAAATGTGTCGAGTTCGTCGCGCCACCTCCGCCTGGGCCGACCCCGTGGCCGCGACCCACCCTAGGTTTTTGTTGATACTGTATTTTATTACCTTTAAAAACATCAAATGTTAGGCTCGTACAGATAGGTGTAATGGGTAGCTATCACTGACACTGTTTTATCTGTGGTGAACAAAGACGCACTTCATCATTATCATCAACAGCCACTGCTGGAATAAGGCTTTTTCTAAGAGTGCCACGACGACAAATCTTGAGCTACCTCCATCCACAGACTTCCGCAACATTTAAGACGTTTAAAACTTACTTAGTAACGTATAATCACCTGGCTTCAGTTTTGTACAAAATGATTTGGCTATAAATTTTAAATTATGTACCTACTTCCAGCCCCATACCAACTTTGAAAGCTTTATGGCATTCTAAGTATTACTTCACCAAATGCTGGCTTGACAAAGTAATTTATAACTTCTTGAACATCTTAATTTTCCATCTAATGCCGGTTCTAAATCAAGCGAACACGATCGAACAAAATACCGAACGATGAACCTCAAACATAACTGAAAAAGTTTACATCATTCGCTAGTTTTTCATGAATAACAGGAATATGTAAATATCTGAAAAAGGATTATTTTTATATTTAAGTTTTCTTATGTACAGTCTACATGTGCAATAAAGAATTTTCTATGTATGATTTGATATTATTATTTTCTTGGTTCTTTCTTGGGTCTTACTGTGCGTTCGCCAGCACGCGCTCTTGCCTTTCGTTTGTTCGAAACGATTCGTTCGCATTGAGTATAAGGCATAAGAATCTGTTTTGAAGGCCAATTATAGTATACTATTTCAGCATATAAACCAGAGTCATAGGGCTAGTTCGCTCGCTTTCGTCTGTTGTTTGTTCGTACCAGTTTAGTTCGCATCTGAGGATGAGGCATAAGAATCTGATTACGAAGGTATACTATTTCAGCTGCATATACCAGTGCTATATAGATATAATGAGCTTTCGGAAGGTAATCTGACACCGGGTAGGAAGTTAAACAAACAGGCCCTTTCGAATCTGCCCACTCTAATGAAACTTGAGTTTAAGTAGAGATAAGACGGTACGGTCTTTAAATGGCTCAAGTGTTTCGTTTGTCTTTTGTTTTTTACCCGCGACGTATAAGGAGTCCGTATTTGCCTTTAACATAAGAGAACGAATGAATGAAAATACTTTATTGTACACCATAAGAAAAAAATATATAACTAAATAAAACTAAAAAAAAAAACTTAAAGTACAATGGGCGGTTGTATAGCATAAAAGCGATCTCTTCCAGACAACCTATGGATGGAGATAGTTTGTATGTTAAAATTTAGTTCCGAAACGGTTTATAGGATTGTAACGCGTTTTTTTCACCATCGATTTGTAAGAGTATGTCTTATAAAAATGGTTCTTAAATAGGCCACTAGGAATCGATGCAACAGAAAACGGAAGACGCATAGAGGGTTTTAAAAACTTTGCTAAAATCCCCTTTTTGATATGAAGACTAGCAGCCAACTCTAACGTTGGAGTTTTTAGGCCCCCGAAGGCGTGTGTAATTGTATTTTAATTCAAAAGTACGTTAAGAACTAGCGGCCAACTCTCAAGTTGGAGTTTTTAGGCCTCCAAGATGGCGAAACGATTGTTATGCCGGGACCGACTTCTTGATATTTCCTGTAAAACATGGAAGTGCTCAGTTTTATATGAAACTATCACTGGTCGGTCACCCATCTAAAATATAAACTAGCAGAACATTACACTATATTGTCTAAGAGAAATTTGGTCCTGGGTCATGCCGGTTCGTCCGATGTTTTCCTTCATCGTTTGAAAGTATTGCAATGGTGTAAATCCATTGGTGTTTCGAGTTTTGGGGGCCTTAAAATGTATCCTAGGGTTATACATCCATACAATTCTTCGCATTGAAGAATCGTATGGATGAATTCCTTATGAATTCGTCTATAATTGGATGAATTCATCAGGAATTCATCCAATTATTTCCATGCAAACCGGGGAAAACTGAATACAATTCATCTTACCTTTCAACGTCTAAGCGGCCTGTAATATAAATGAAATTCAGGGAGTATCCTTCGTCCATTATCATTTTTCCTATCAAAAAAGGTTCTCACTTCCTTTACCAGAGAGATATTAAAAATCTGCAAATTTACAACGCAAATAATCCTCAAAATACGACGTACAACCCCACAATTCTTTATTATTTATTGTACAAACAGAAAATACAGACAAAAAACATGTACAAAGGCGAGCTTAACCCTAACAAGAGTTTTCTTCCAGCAAACCTTTGAGGACAGGGAGAGCTGATAAGTAGTGGTGGGTACGTGTACACAAATTGATAAATTCTAATAACAGTACTAAAACTATTATACATAAATACATACCTAATATCAGTATAAATATACTTATATATGTATAAAGATATACTTTTAACTAATATTATACACGCATACAGTATATAAGTAAGTATATACTATTTAAATACAAAACATGCAGATGAAACAGATAGCTATCTAAATACCGTTGCAAACGATCTATAGATAAGTCAACTGGTCTAGATCACTCAAAGACGAGGAGAGGAGAAATAGTACTTTTTATTAATTACTTAACGTGATTAGCAACAACTACTCAAAACGGTGTGAGTTGTATGCACAAGTTTTCTAATTACCAAGTTTTATAAGGTCAGTGAACTTTGAGTTTATTAGGTTTTACATACATAATTAATTTTATTATCCTGTGGTTTTGCTTCGTTATTTTTAAGGCGCGTTTTTATTCTGAACAATTTTTTGTGGTTTATTTTACGTAGGCTTCAACATTTTCAATAGCTAAATTTGAATGTGTTCCGAATATTCCCATTTTGGTGGACTTTAACCAACATCTTCGTACACCATGAATCGATTGAGTGAGTACCTGTATTCGGCATTTTGTATGATCATTTGGTCGTTTTTTTATTTACTGTAATTTTCTGTGTTAAATTGATCATATGATTAATTTTAATCATCATCACTATAGATAAGTATAGAGGTACAATAATTATACGTTTTTTTAAATTGACACATACAATTGGTTCTTTTTATAATGAATGCACTATTGGAATTCCCAAAACTTTTTTTATAAACATAATACATAGACAAGATGTACAAAATATTTCATTAATTATCAGTCATTAGAAGCCAACGTTATCAGAATATATATAAAACTGTTCCGTTACTGACTGATCGATCACCACAGAGCTTAAGGGTCCGGCGGACAGCGCTCGCATTTTCAATTCGAAGCCTGTCCAAAAATATAGCTATCTCTTTTTGGCTGATGCAGGCCCGCCCGTGCTTTCACGATATCAATATTAGCCGTTCAGAATTTGTTATAAAGGTGGTGTTCCGTAATACCAAAAATGTACTGAAAAGTTGTTGTATTTTTCACATCGTGTTGTTATTCTGCAACTAGACAATATAAGCTATGTACCTAATCAAACAATACGTAAGATATTGTTGTTTTTAATAGGAAACAAATAAGATGAATACATGTCTTAAATAACGTTAAAATATCCAAAATGCGATTCGCATTCAAAATACTTACCTAAAATGAAATGTAACATTTTAGGTAAGTATTTTGAAAAAAATATTTATCAAGGTAGATAAATACTATTCGAATACAAATAATAACATAATATGATGGAAATAAGCTCTAATTACAAATTATATTGCTATTACGTTTGTATGGGCAATTCATTCTCCACAGGCCTCTTAAACCTTAGTCCTAGAAGTATGAAACTTGGAGGGTATATTTCTTTGGTGATGTAGGGGTGCACTAAGAAAGGAATTTGGAAAACTCTAATGGAAAATTATTTGTATGAAAAATCGTATTCCTTGAACGTACAAACTTCAAACTTCACATAAATATTCTTCAATAGAAATGATAAAAGACTAATATAATTATTTATCAAACTTACCTCTCAAAGGGTGAGAGGGGCGTAAGAGGGTGTACAAGTTTGTATAAAACGTTTACTTTTATGACTGGCGGATCAACACACAGACTAAATCATAAGTTCTAAAAGCATTAAACTTGAAGGGGAATATTCCTCTTATAATGTAGAGGTGCAAGAAAGAAAGGAATTTGGAATATTCTACCCCTAAGGGTGTGGGAAAGGGCTCAAAGTCTTTGTATGAAAAATCGTATTCCTTAAACGTACAAACTAGAAACTTCACATAAATATTCTTAATAGAAGTGATAAAAGATTAATAGAATTATTTCCTCATACTACCCCTCAAAAGGGATGTGAGAGGGTGTTCTAAAGTTTGTATGGGAACTTTATAACGAGAGGTCTAATTTGCTTGAAACTCGGCAAATATAATTATTATCCAGTACAGATAATAAAAGACATGTATGTACACATGTATTTTCCAAACGAGACCCCTCAAAGGGGGAAGGATAGTGTGTTTGTTAAGAAATGTTTTAACGCTTGTTGCGATTTTCTGTAAACTTCGTTTGGATACCTAAAATACAAAAGAACTGAATACGTATCAGGATATTCACAAAAAACCCTTAAGGGTGCAAGGCATGTAACGATTGATGCACCTATCAATTACTTACCCTACGCGAGTAAAACCGTGGGCATCGGCTAGTCCTCTATAAATTGCCATAAAGATAGGTCTTTGTTCACCAACCTTCCCCTACCCTAGGAGGGTACTTTCAAAAGATTAACAAAATTATTCCAGAGAAAAATGGTTAAGACCTCCATTTTCCACCTTTTTTCAATTTATTTTGTAGCTACGTTTTACTAGCACTTTGAAGAAGATAAAAATAAATTCGACCACGACCCTCCATAGTTCAAACACTCATCAATATCCAGGAAACCTCTATGGTTACATAAAATATGGACGAGAGGAAGCATAAAATGAAACATATGCCCGCCCGGTCTGGCTACATTGTTGGACAAAACGGCCACATATACGAGAGTGGCAGTTTGTCGCCGCATGTAAACTGGCACTGGGGCGGGGCGGATGGACCGTAAGTAATAGTTAAAGCCACAAGAGCAAGTTTAGATATCTGTCTTCTTTTATTTCATAATTACAATAATGATTGATCGACAAATCGGAGCTTAAACTATAGATTCGTTTCAACTAGAAGAACTAGGCCTAGGAACTTGTGAGCGGGCCACATTAGTCGGATGAATCCCGAGTAGTAGTGGCATATCGTAACTCTTTGGTTGCCCGAGGACGAAAGGCGTTGTTGGGACGAATTGGACTTACATGAGATTGAGCAGTGGGAGACCACCAGAGAATTTGGGGACCTTTAGAAAGCAGTCGTCCCATTGCTAACTAAAAAAACTTATTAATAATAAAAACTAATTTGTGAATCTGTCACCATAGATATACATATTACTATCAGCTAATGATTAGTGAAGAGACCAATGAGAGTTCCGATTCTAGATCGCCACTTTAAAGGAAGAACTAAATTTCCAAACTTGATATAAACTTGCTAATATTTCGAATTTTGTGCCTCGACTTACCTCGAATTCGTTCACAGGACGTGCAAGAAAGTTTATTACCGATAAATCAGCAAGTAAGCTAAACGAGGTAGCGACATCGGCGAAAAGTTGCCAGTCTATCGATGTTTAATAAATGCGGTAGATGAGGTCCACATAATTTATAGGTTACCTGACCTTGTTCTTGGGCAAGTTCAGAGATTCGTTTACACTTCACTGAAGCTGCTAAGTTTTTGTTATGAGTCAATGGCCTCGATTCTGTAGTACACTAACTAAACTTAATTTAAGTTGTCGCTCTCTTTTACTGATAGTGTACGCAAGAAAGAGATAGCAAGAATTTTACTGCTGTGTGCTGCTATCAAATCAGTTTACGTGCCGCTTTTCTTCGTGTTTATAGTCAGCATGTTTTAAAATCACGACTAAATTTGTATGGAAAACTTATTCGCATTTTCGAATAAGCAGTCTGCAACTTAGAGCCAATTATAACGCGATCAATCGCGCGAGGTAGCGGCATTTTATTGTTTTAATTCACGTAGTTTTTAAACGGACTTTTCTAATGATCCTTGTAATTTCAACGAATAACAACATATTGACTTTGACTTCTGATCGGATGGAACTCTGGGTTCTTTATGACGAACTTGTAAAAATTCTATTAGACAGAGACAGCAAACATGGATTCGAAAGTTAGTTATCGATACATGTATTGTCCGTGTACGGAAATGGTTGTACGGAAAAGGCTGATTCAGTGAAATAATGGCTTACCCAACCTTAGGGATTGTCTCTTGTGGCAAAGTGGTAATATTTTGAACTCCGCTGCGCTAGTCAAAGCAGTTTGGAGTGTGCATGGTTGATACAATGCTCCCAAGTTTTCGAGCTATATACATTTTAATCCCATAAGTAATATAAAAAACCAGTTCATAAATATTTCTGGATTTCTAATTAAAATAAGAATTTTATTTGGCACTGCGGGGTGTTTGTTAATCACCGTACAAAATTACAATCTATATTCAGTTGGGTGGTTTTGCGGTACTTCATTTAAAGATAAAGATCATTTATTTACAAAGACTACACGTTGTATTTTGGGAAAACATGCGCGTCCGCGTCATATAATAGGTAAATGTACAAATAAAACGTACACATTAACATGGGAACCTAGTAGGATGAATTAGACATCACCGCAACAAAAGACAAAAGCGAATGGGCGTACTAACATCCAAACATTAAACACACCCACCATAAAGCAGGGTATAGTGCAAGAAAGATATGAAGCAACTTTTGACACTTCTATGTAATTTCGTAAAACTATTCGTGTTCTTTTCGAAAACTATTTTCGTGAAAAAAAGGTTCGCTTTCTGTTTGAGAGTTTTATACTTCAAACTTTTACGATCAGTTAACAAAATTCGAAGTATTAAACGGGTCCTTATCGCGTCTGAAAACGTCTAGCGATCAATATAATTTGTTTAAATCACACACTGACTGGGATTTACACTACTGTCGTGAAATATGACAACCTTTTGCCCGCCAGTTGATATCCACCCGCTCCGACTTGCGCAGGCCTTTGTTAAGCTGTTGTCAAAAGTGACTTCATAAGATTACCGTATTGCCTGTGCGTATACGACATGCGTCATAAAGTTGCGGACGTTAATTCGGGTATACACACAAGAGAGTGTTTAAATAAACTTAATACCTGTATAATATTATTGTTTGAGATTCCGGTGGAGCAATGGTAATTTCATAACACATTGTTGAGTGAATACATTCAAAATGTATAAAGTTTCCGTTGAAAAACGAATCTCATATACAGAATTAACAAGTTCAAGGGCAGGTCATATATCTCGCTCAAAGGTTAGATAGACTGCATACAGATTCATTTTGCAACAGCGAAAATTTTCATGTACCGTACGACGCTGACTATATCGACTTATTTAGATTATTCGAGAGCCTTCACCAGGGTCTTACCATCTTCGATTGTCATTTTTCACAGAAGTCAATGGGTGAAAGCGGAAGTTAGAAGAATCAAGGTAATTTATGTCATACTTCATAAGAAGTCGACGTGAGTAGACGACTTCGGTTTAACAGCGTGATGCCATAGTGTAGGTAGAATGTAAAAAGCCAGAAACTACACAAAATATTTAAAAATCGTGCAAAATTTCGTCTGTAAATATTATAATAATATGTGTTAACTATAAAATGAAGAAAATAAACTTATAAAACAGTAACTCGATATATGGTGGAGTTGGTCAACGCTTGGGGAAGTTCACCACTTAGTGAACTTGATATCAGTGCGGTAGTGGGTCGTCGCGCGGACGACTGTTTGTTTATTTAGGGTTAACAGTAACTCGTAAAAAATATTATATTCAAAGGAGATTCTCCAGTGACTGTTTATAAAAAAAGAAGATTGATTCAATATTCAGCCTCTAGTCTAGGCGAATGTTGAAAGACTGGTTCAAATTATGACTATGAATTCCAATGTAAAAGTTTCAACAAGCTATCTTATCTGAAATCCTGCTCTTAAATGTTTGCAGAATAAAGGCGTCGGGAGCAAAATGAAGTAATTTCGAGAAGCTTACTTAGTTAAAGGAGAAATTAACTGTTCGTTATATCGTGACTATAATGGCGAACAGATCGGGCTTAATTGGAAACCAAATTGAAAGGGTTGGGTGGATTGAATTTGTTAGCTTTCTGACCTGGGGTCTAGATAAATACCTCACGCTTAGTTTTCCTTTCACGATAACACAAATTTGTCCAGCGGGCCAACCATGATCTCTTGGAGCAATATTAAAACAATATTACACTTCAATTTCATACCATAACCTTCAATAAGTAAGCTTACTTTAATATTATAGAGGCGAAGCAGTTTTGGTGACGTCACCATGATTTGTTCACTCAAAGCGTACCATGATGTGAGTTTTGACAGCAAGTAATATTGTTCTTACGTCAAATCTAGCAGTGATGAAAAAGTTACTTTTTCGCGGCGGAAACAATATTGTTTTTCAAATTATAGCACAACTAAGCGTTAAATTATCCTAAAATGAAAGAAAAACGAGTTTATTTTCACAATATTTAATACTGATTATGGTGAATTGGTAAAAAGCACTAGTAATACAAAAAAATGTGATGTTCTTGTAGATGGCAAACGAATACGAATTGTTTTTGAAAGCTGATATCGCTGAAAAACACTCTTCTAGGAAGCAACGTCGAAGACCATTGCTTGACGAATGTGATCCCTTAAACTTATATGAAGCGGAGTTCGCCAAACTATAGAAACCCAACGTATTCTCACGCTGCGGAAATAGTAATCCATGAATTACTTGTAATTCCTTATAGGCAGCGTCTAATACTTAGTTTTAGTAAAAAAAGGTATTTTGTTTATATACGTATATGACAAAAATAAGTATTAACCTTGTATTTAATTACTTTCTGTTGGGCATTTTATTATAATTATATTAATACAATATTACCTAAACTTGCGCGCAACGTCAAAAGTGATACTTTCCGTCCGAGTGTCTGACGTAAAAAAACATTCCGTTTTAGGAAATTTTTAAAGTGCAAATGAGGTTTGTTTTACATTATTTTTTCAATATTTGTCAGAAAGATGTATATTCTAGATATATAAAGAAAATTTTAGATTTCCTAGGCTAAATACGGCTAAACTTTAGACAAATAAAATTGATTTTAAGGCAACTAAATGTTAGAAGTTGATTTGTAAACGCGTAATTCGGAACGTGTTCCCTAGCAATTGTGCGAAAGTGATAACGCTATACGAAATCATGGCGTTGACTCGCTCTTTCTTATGCCAATAATAGATTATCATTCGTTCTTTCAAGTCACTACGCAGGAATAAAACAATAATGTTTAAAAAGTTCATGGTACGAATCAAAGTAATGTTGCTACAAGCTTAAAACAAAACGCTCCTGAACCATGATGGTTTAGTAAATTATTGTGGTAGGCCTACAGGTAAAACTTGGCAGAAGTCACGATATTTGCACAGTTAATGTCATTTCCATACAATTCAATCTTTCCGCACGCGTTAAAGCCAACAGAAAGTGGTATTTGTCTAGCCAACCAGTTCATTAAACAAGGTATTAGATGAGACTATATTATATATTAATGAATTGAAACTATAGTGATTGGAAATAATTTAAGGGTTAAAATTACACACCTTTTTTCGTATTTTTGCTAACGTTTCAGAGCTTATTCGGAAGCTCTTTATGGTGAGCAACGTTCGCGACAACTTTCGTCGATAGACTGGCGAGTTTTAGATGGTCACCGCAGTTTGATTCCAAAAACAGCAATGCATAAGTATTTCACATATCAGTTTTTCTCTTAGAGAGAAAGAACGTGATTAAATAAGGCATAAGAGCTGTGTTGGGATCGTAGCGAGTGGAAATCCCCGATCACTGTGTAGGGTACACAGTGATCGGGGATAATACGTTTTGTTTTAATATAATGTAATATTAAAACAAAACGAGTTAAAATTCCAACTACATTTCAAGGAGTGTGTAGATACGAAATCTATATAAGACATCACCTTTTCAAGATAAAGCCACCAACCCGCGAACCTACTTAACTAAGAGTGCAGAATAAATAATAGCCTTAAGTAGGTGGCTACAAGCTTACTTAACAGTTACCATTTGGCTAAAAGCTTTTATAACGCTTCCATTCGTGTTCATTGAACAAGAAATATCGAAGAATGTGTGTGACAAGTAATCATTTGATTTTATAAACCCATTGAACAGCAGATAATGGAACTTTTAGTCCACAAATCAATAGAGCTTAGTCATGCATGTTACCACGGTATCATAAATGTTGACACCATAAAATGAACAGCGTCGATGTTGGTCGACGACGACGTCGAAGTACATGAGTTCATCTTAAGCGTCAGAATCCAGAGGATCCAGGTCTACTGTTCACCCTCATGATGGTTGTTTATCAAGCTGGGTGGAGTACGAATGGTCCGAAGCTATAGTCCATCCGAATCCGTCGTATCTCAATCGCAGAATCGTAGTCTAGCTCGAGCGGAGGCTCGATCCAAGGGTAGATACTGACTAGTGACGATATCTAGTTGTATCTTTGGTAAGCTTGAACTACAAGGTGCTACACAAGTAGGTGAAAACGTACCGTTTGATCAAAATCGTCAAAACGTCCCATATAAATTATGTATGTAAAAGCGTACCCATAAAATAACACAGAATGCCAAGGCTAAAATTATTTCAGCAAGAAATAATTAACCCAAAATTTGTTCACATTAATTGTGCGCAAAATTAGCTATCACCCTCATTGAATGAATATTCAATTAGATTTACACATCGGAGTTTGGAAACTTTGCTTTAGAATCGTTGAGTTTTAATTAAGTACAAATTTACATATTTACATTACGAAATTACAGGTGTCTTAGACAACAACTACCTAGGTACCTTAAAAACGCAGGGGAAAAAATAATGAGAAGAAACCACTATGGAAATCCTAGAAATATCTTAGATGCAATTCAAAGTCATTTATTATCTTAAGGGTTCCAGATCGTAGTATGGACACGCAAGTTTCATCAAAGGAAGGGAAGACACAAATTATTTCTGTTTCTTTTTGTCTGATCGAAAGAAAAACCAAGAAGTTTTTATCATCATAATAAAATCTATTTTTCACGTACGATACTATGAATGACGAAACCGAATAAGAATAATACAATATGTATGATCCAATTCACGATAATTTTTGGAAGAAGAAATTGTATCATCACAAAGTTTTTTTTCTATACCCTTTTCAACTTATTTTATTTATATGCACGCCATATTTGATAAAATAAATAAATAAATAATGCTGGACATTTTTGCACACAGCATCATCTAGCCGCAAACTAAGCAGAGCTTGTATGACTACATGACTGATATACTACTTATATGCTTTTTTTTTGTAAATACATACATATTTTACATAGAAACACCCAGACCCGAGACATACATTTGTCTCGCAGCGGGAATCGAACCCGCAACCCGCGTCTCAGGCGAGCCTTCGCCCACTACGCCACAGAGGTCGTCAAATACCTCTGTAGCGTCGTTAATCGTTTATATTAACAATAATGATATCTGACACTCGAATTTTTTGGATTAGATTATTTCCTTTTAGTTCGCGCACCTTTTACTAATCACGAACAAGCCTTTACTAAACTAAACGAATATACAAAGGTTCGAATGTTTGCGAGTCGTGAGTTGATTGCCGAGCAGTTTTTGGTCGCACGCAGTCGAATCCGTAATGAGGTACAGTCACCATCAATATACTTCTTAAAAACCTGCATAGGACATCGTAAAAACATTTGTAAAGTATGTTTTAGTAAAAGGAAATCTCTTAGTAAAAATGTTGATGACCTGGAATTATTTTTGGAATTTTTTGTTTTTTGAAAATTTTTGCATTCATTTTTGTTATGTGATTAAAAAAGGTTAAAATATGATTTAATGAGGAATACTTACCATCAAGAGTAAAATATACACAATAAAAATTGCCATTATGATGATCTCATTATAGCCTAAAACCTAACAAATCAGTGTAAATTTTGAACACTTGTTGTTGGTATTGCGAGTTTTTATTTTTTGTTTGTTGTAAGTATAATTTTATAGTTCTAATTTTAGATCTGGAATGTCAAGTGTGTTATTTTACAATTCCTAAAAGTCGCAAAGATGGGACTGCACAGAAAGATCAGATCAAGACTGTCAAAAAAGTTGCTTTATATTATTGTTCCCTATATAGACAAAGTGACATCTAGTAAGCATCAACGAACTAGCTGTATAAAATATTAGCTGCGCCAGGCGGTTTCACCCGCGTAAGTTTCGTATTTATATTCGTGAAGACTTCTAAATTAAATGTCCGATTCGAATGAATTAAAAATTATCTGATTGCTAAATACCTTTAATGATAAAAATTTATATCTGAATAAGAATTAATACTACAATACGAATGTAACCAACTTTTGTTACGGCGATCTAATTAAATTTTAGAACACAAAACTGCTATTGTGACTTAACTATGATAGATATATTCCCTCGCGGACTTTTTTTAGGTAATAATGAGAACTTTAATCATGTAGTATACAATTTTTATGTATCATCAATAGTTTTCTCAGCGTTCGCCAAATAATGAATTTTATATAAAATTTTGCTCATTTTCTTAAGGATCTAAATTTTTTTGAATATAATTTATAGCCTATGTTTCTTCCTGATAGTTTAGCTTTCTATTCGTGAAAAAATGGTTAAAATCGGTCCAGTAGTTTCGAAGCCTATTAGGTACAAACAAACAAACAATAAAATCTTGCCTCTTTATAATATTAGTATAGATCGTTCACTTGAGTATTAAAGCGCTTTTGACGGCGACTGTATGGTGGAAGCTGTATCCAAACATCATTAGTTTGATTGATTTCGATGGTCGTTCATTAAGAACCGTATATTTAATAGATTTTTCTTTATGGAAAATAATGGAAAAGTAAATGTTATTAAGGTAGAGTAATCTAGTCAATAAATCACCTGTATTTTAGATTTCCTTATAAATTTAAGGGCTACCAATTTTTTCAGGTTTGTTTCTGGAATGAACGGCATCTTTTATGATGACTTATGAAATGGGTAACCGGGTGAGATGCAGGTTCGATTCACTTTTAGGAACTTATATGTATGTTACACAAGCCCGTGTTTTGCAAGAAGTTAACATTGATATTTATAACGATATTGCATAGATTATTATATTGATAACATAATAATAATAATTATTATTATTGCCATTACGGTCTAGATTCAATAGGCAAGAATAGTCGTCTAAACTAAGTAAATACTTTGCAGATTCCTTGCGACTATCACCTTATCTGACTATTAATTGTAAGAACTATTTTTTTTTAAGGTTTGTGAACCACAATCATGATACCTATAGTATGATCTAGAATTGTGTATTTGCCAATAGGTAACATACATTCATTAGAAGATTACAATCAAAGAACTATAAACACAATTGACGGCCTCTATGGCGCAGTGGGCGAAAGCCCGCCTGAGACGCAGAAGGTTGCGGGTACGATTCATGCCATGAAATGTTTTTATGATCTGCAAATATCCGTCTCAGGTCTGGGTGTTGTCTGTGTAAAATAGGTATGATTTACAAAAAAAAATTATATACATTATATCAGTCATGTAGTGTACATAAGAATAACTGGGGCTAGATGAATGTATGTATCTAATTATGCTTACTTATCGTGCAAGTTTGAAAAATATAACTAAAAACACTCACTTGAACAACCACTAATTTGAGTAGTCAGCAGCAAAACCTATAACAAACAGAATATTAAGTTAATTATATGAGTTAATGACGAGCCCTCCTAAGAACGATTCGCCAAGCAGACAACCACACCAACGTTGTTCCTAGTCTAACGACTAGAGGCGTTTTAGAAATCGAAGACCTTGTGTAGCTCGTCCGGGGAAGAGTGCCACCATGCCTATTCCTGCAGCGAAGCAGTAATGCTCGCATTGCTGTGTCCCAGTTTAAAGGGTATTTGTGCCGGTGAAATTACAGGACATGAGATATTTTGTTATACTTAGGATCAGCAATGCGGGTGTGATACCTCTGATGTCGCAAGCGTCCATAGGTTACGTTAACCGCTTACTAACAGGTGGGCTGGACAAGCTCCAGCCCACGCCACTTTAGTTGTAAAAAAAATACAGTCTAGGCACAGTTAATTGTAATCATTCTGTACAGGATGTCTAAACAAATACCACTTTCTGTTGGCGTTAACGCCTGTGGAAAGATTAAATTGTATGATAATGACATTAGCTGTTGAAATGTCACGTGGCTACTGCCAAGTTTTACCTTGACAAATTTGCGTTAGCGTGAAAGGAAAACTAAGAATTAGGTATTTGTCGTCTAGACATCGTTGTGAACAGAAGGGTACTTTCAGTTCAACCCAATAAAAAATGTTCATCATAACTTAAGCCGTCGAAAAAAAGTCTCTTGGGTAACAAGATAAAATATAATTTTATACAAGGCGGGGGATATAACCGTAAACATTTACAGAGAGCAACAACATTTACACGAATCTTCCCCACGACACGACAGTTACCATTTCTGTAATCAAGTGTGGCAACAACATTTGCCTGGATTACACCAACTTTCCCGAAAGGGAAAAATTGGATCGGGCCTACTCTTTACGAAAGTAAATACGTGAAATTCATTCTACCTGCTTTAAACATTCTCTCGCTCGCTTGACTCTGGAATGTGGTGACAGACACGAATCGATGTATGTCATATTAACAAAGAATATAGAATGACAGCTCTAAAACTAGACTCAACTTGTTACATTATTTTACTTAAAAATGTTAACGTCAATTACATTTTTAAACAAATTTACCGTGTATTTCTATTATAATTATATGAGGATCTGTAGACATCGATTGGATTACAAAGTTAACCGAATCAAATCGGAATATAACTCACGATGTCCTGACTAAAGTTTCGCAACCGAATCGTTTCTATAAAAAATACTACATACACCGGAGTCCAGTAGAGTATAATATATAATATATAATATATAATATATAATATATAATATATAATATATAATATATAATATATAATATATAATATATAATATATAATATATAATATATAATATATAATATATAATATATAATATATAATATATAATATATAATATATAATATATAATATATAATATATAATATCTGTGCCGGATACTATGATGTATTCAGTTTTTTCCATACTTGGTACGGAGCTCTTAAAGTATCAGCTGAAAACGATGAATACATTTCATATTTGAAGGAATTTAATGATTCTTTACAAGTCGAATTTCTGCCAACCAGAGAGATGTTTAAATAGGTTGTAGGTATTCCCGCTAAACTTACCTGAGCGCTTCAAAATATAAAGTGTCCTTCAAAATGTAGAAAGGGATGTATGCCTGTTTGCCTTGACCTCATTATATAAACTAGTCTGCTTCTCATGTATTCTCAGACGTAGGTATGTTGATCATCGCTTACACATGACAAAGTAACATACTCGTATGTTGGGTGGCAAATTAATCAAACACAAGCATAAGATGCAAACTGGTTTATTCAATATCGAGTCGCACACACATGCACAGGTTGCATGGTTGCGTGCATGATACACATATATGATGTCCCAACAAGAGCGCCGGATTTAAATTTGCCGCCATTTTGTTATTACGAGTTGTATGGTGATCTTTTTGACAGTTGTCACGTACAGACCACGTGATTTAAGAATATGGAGATGTATTCAAACGAACAACGTTTAATGCGCTAACTGTTAATTGTGTGCGGTATCGCGAAATGTTAACGGAGTTTTTGTGGCCCGAATTGGATGTAATCGATGTGGAGGACATGTTTTTCCAACAAGACGGTGCGACCTGCCACACAGCACGTGAAACAATGGTGTTACTGCAGACCAAGTTTCCAGGCCGTATCATTTCTCGATTTGGCGATCAACATTGGCCACCAAGACCGTGCTATCTAACACCGATGGACTTTTTTCTTTGGGACTATGCGAAGTAAAAGGTGTATGCGAATAAGCCTGAAACAGTTGAACATCTTAAAGAGGAAATACAGCGGGTTATTGGTGTTTTACAGCCACATTTATACGAAAACGTTATTCAAAATTTCAACAAAAGAATAACCCTGTGCGAGAGGTTTCGTGGTGGTCATTTGCCTGATGTTGTATTTCACGTTTAATCGGAACTATTTTTCTTTAAAGTAAAATAAAAAAAATGTTTGCTTAATTCAAAAAATAAATGTGTTTTTCTTTAAAATTAATTCCGGCGCTATTGTTGGGTCGCCCTATATAATGAATGAATGTATAAACATACTTTATTTTACATCACAAGATAACAAAATAGACAAAAACTAAATATAACTAAAACAATGGCGGTCTATGTAATTGTAAGACTAGTTGGCGGTGCTCGTAATAATAAATAAATAATAAATAATGCTGGACATTTTTCATTCAGCATCATCTAGCCCCCAAACTAAGCAGATACTTTTTTTTGTAAATACAAACATATTATACATAGAAAACACCTAGACCAGAGACAAATTGCAAATCATGCAAACATTTGTCCCGCGGAAAATCAAACCCGCAACCTTCTGCGTTTTAGGCGGTTTTTCGCCAACTACACCACAGAGGTCGTCAAGGAATACAAGAGGAGAGTTTAATAAGATATACAAACTACTCGATAGATATAATTACAAATACCAAGTGTAAGTAGGTGATATATAATTCGATTCCTACATCAGTGTAGTTCGTAGTCACCTTTTATCACACCCTCTGCGGTTAGCATACGATTTCGTCGATTCCACTGGCAACAATTTCACGTTCAAAGGCTATTTACATACTGAAATATCGAGGTGTCGATACCAGGCTTAAAGCGACCCAGTTTGGGTTTGCACGAGCACACTATTAGCTTTATCAGACAGATAGTCGGAGCACCTGGCAAACACCACTTTTAACTCATCCAAAGGAGACGATGTCGAACGGTCCCATTGGCCCAAAGAGCGAACACTGATGATACATAACTCATTTGAAAGTCCACTTGAAATTGGTTATTTCTTATTGTTTCTCAGGTTTAATCGCCATATGTCACTAGAGGGCGCTGCTATGAATGAAGGAACTTTTAATTGGTTCGATTCCCCCAATTCCAGAGAGATTTTAATGAGTTTTATAAAATTATGCGTTCACTCATAATGAGAAAGCGCTTTACAAGAGTTGAAACTTGTAAAAAGGAGGTTATTTGTATGGCAGTAAAGACATCATGTCTAGCCAAAAGAAGATAAGAGCCCAAATATATGAAAAATTGGCTTGTGAAACTGTGATGCTACATAGTTTTTTTTTTTTGTAATTGGGCTTCTTCGTAGCATTCTAATCTTGATAACCCCATTATTTAATTTGACAACTTTATGATGATTGGCTCTATTAACTTATTGCGATTGCACAATGCCACGCTCATAACTTTTTTTTCTTGGTGATGATCTATTTCGCTGATGAAACGAACCAGCCAGTTATGTTTCATTGCAAATGTGAAAAATTAAGTTAGATGCTTTTAATTATGATCTTCAAATGATTATAGTTAAAAGCCAGTGATATTTTTAAAATAATTTATGTCACTCTTTGGCATCGCAATGCCTTGGGCCAACCCTTAACCCTTTTATTCCCTCGAACTCAGAATTCAACCTCTCGTTTGAATGACAAAAGGAAAAGTTAGGTGTTGCAAAAAAGTTAACGACGAAATAGCGACGAGACGGCGTCCGTTTTATCGAGAGCCGATAAGCAGATTAAGAGGCGATATTTTTTTACGCAACAGGGTCAATGATAGAATATTCGTGTCGGTAAATTTCTTGATTATAAGGCTTTACTTTCTACATTTTGTTACTTTAAGTGGGTGTTTCAGAATAAGTACCTATATCATGAGAGATAGTTATTCTGCACATAATATGTAACAGCTCTAGTTTTAAGCCGAAATTAGGTTATTTTTATCAAACAAAAGGGTGGTAAAAATCTACTGCTCGCGGTAAAAATCAATTGTTTAAAACTTTTAGCAGTTTAACAAGATGTTAAACCTTTTGTTCGTTTAAGATCAGGCTTGGGGTCGGCACAAACTTCAAATAACTGCTGGTTTAAGAGTTACAAAAATATTAAATTAAAAAAAAAAACGTATATTTGATAATTTTTCAGACTTGTAACCGAAGCTAAATCCCCTCTTTTCTTGGTAATGCTTATTATACATATTCTGAGACATCATATGTTTCCGAGGGTTTTTTTTGTTGTTTTCATCTTAAATATTTTATGATTTTATGATATTTTATTTTTTATGTCGCCGGTGAATAAAGGTGTATAGTTAAAGACAGTGCGTCATGGCACTCTTTGGGGGAGGCCTATGTTCAGCTGTTTCTATTTAACGATACGATGAATTCGATATAGAGGTAGATCTGTAGGCGTTGGTTTTCATCACCAAGTTGACTTTCTACAATCATAGAAAATGAAAATGAAAATGTAAAGGATTGATACAGGTAATTGAAATATGATCATGTAACATGTTGGTAGCTGTACATCACTTTTTTATGTTACCGGCATAGGCTTCACTGATGAAATAAACTGAATACATACTTTTTAGCTCTATATCTACTACGCCGCATTTTCCCTTTTACTGATAAACTAGCTTTTAGCATGTAGTTTATATGAAAAATCAGTTCCTTGCAAAACAAAAGCCATAAATAACTATTTTCGGTCTATTTTCTTCACACGTGTGGTACCGTATTAAAAATGCATAATGTTAGTGGACTATGTCAAATAAGTAGATACGAAAGCTGCCATGTTCAAACCTAGTCATGTCTGCCAGATGTTAGACGACCAGGGGTCTAGACAAATACCACATTCTGTTGGCATTAACGCTTACGGAAAGATTGAATTGTATCGAAATGAAATGTTCTGTGGAAATGTCACGTAACAGCTGCCAAGTTTTTGCAAGAAAACTTTGCGTTAGCGTGAAAGGAAAAGCAAGCGTGAGGTATTTGTCTAGGCTCCCAGTAGGCAAAGTTGACAACCGAGAGATCGCGGCAGACCGAGAATGAGATAAAGCTCAAAAAGTTACGAGCACATCCTTGGACAGACAAGGAATGAATGGAAGCAGTGAGAGGAGACACCTCCAGCAGTGGGACATTGAGGGCTTAGGTATATAAAATTTCATACAATTTAGTTCAACCGTTACGCTGATATAAGCTATGTGTTAATTGTAACCCAGCAACGTAACGATTTATTCAGTTAAAAAATCTCGTTACTTTGCCACCAAATAAAACCTGCATTATAATAAGATGTTCCACCAGAACAAAACAAGAACAATGGAATAACAAAGGTATGCATCCTTTTGAAAGGGGAAATGCTTACTAGCATACCAGTTAGAGTAGTTATACCGAACCCAGTATAATTAACCTAGCAGTCGCAGCTAGTATCTCAAAGTAGTAATAAGCAAGCTAGAGCACGAACTATATCCCCATTTATATATGCTAGCAAACCAACTTTTTTCACACAACATTCATAGGCCTGACATAACCACACTAGGCTTTGTTATATTATACTAACCTCTGCCCCAAAGCTTCTTCCGTGCTGTACCCGGATTAAAGTAGCCTATATTCGCTAGGTCACATATCCAAATTTCATTTAAATCGGTTCAGCCGTTACTGAGATATTTAGCGACAACAAATATCCAATAATTATACCGACTAAGTTTCGACTCATTCCGACAGTCTTCATCAGGGTGAGTGATCGCGACTTTCTCCCTCCGCGTAGTGCACGGCGCGAAGAAAGTCGCGGTGCCTACACACAATATGGTTTATGGTTTATGGTTTTTACAATATGAATAGTCAATTTCACGATAGTTTTTGGAATAAAATATCCAACAATTCTGACACCGGCGCGGTTTCAAGCCGTATTGGTCTGACACCATTGGTTTCTATACATTTTTTATTTATTCATACAAATTCAAAGAAAATGTATAGAAATCAGTAGTAAAAAGCCAGCTACGAGTAGAACAGAGTAAAATATATATATTGAGATGTTCTTGACACAAACAGATGTGATCAGAGAGAAAAAGAGGGTAGGGTCTATTGTAATGTATCTTTTATTGTCATTAAACAGCGCCACTGCCGGCCTATGATCTATGATGTAATAATGATTGAGTTACCATTACTCATAATAAAACTATAACTTTATCGGCTCGATAACTCTATTTCTCGTTTCCCTTTTCTAGGACTAAACAAAGGATAGAGGTGGACAACTTTGATCAAGCTGATAAAGGTTATAGAGTTTTTACGTACAAGGTTGTAAATGTTTAATTTCAGTACTTACTTTGCAAGTGACATAGCAAGCACCTTGCTGTGTGGTTCGGCTGTTGAACCATTGAAGTCACAATTGTCAACATTCGCTGATGTTCATACCAAAGGGTGCTTTGTTTACTATAACTCCAAGATATAAGCATTATTACAAGGATATAGAGGTCAGAAATTGCTTGCAATTACGACGTTAGCGTTCTCAAAAGTTAATTGGGAAACGAGAGAGAGGATAATGTAGCGGAATCCCTAAAATAAAAAAGGCTTTTACAAAATAATTAGTCTTGTTACACCCTGTACAAGAGCTCAGAGCATAGCTTTCCTGGTTGTTCTACGCACCAACACTGCAATGCAATATAGGTAATTGCATTTGTGACTGAGCGCTTCAGCGCCTCGGAGTAATCGCGTAGCTCTTAGAGTATTATTCAGAATAGCATATGTGCAAAAATCTGCGGCTGATTAGAACGTTTTCTCTGCTCGTGACACTAGTTCGTGGTAACATTACTTATGCTTTTTGGTTCTAAAAAGTCTGCTTAAGCGGCTGAAGCCATAAATAAATTTACATATTTTTTTATGAAAGTCTTTTTTTTTTGATAATTTTATTTATTTTACTACGGATTTTGTTATTTTTATAACACGATTTACAAAATTTATCGTTTCGGAGAGGATAAGCCAAAAACACGCTGATACGTATATAAGCGTATTTCAATGATTTTCTGTCTGAAACGTGTGACTACTTTTTAATGGACAAAATCGGCAGCTGTCTCGATAATACCATAATGATAGATATCTATATTGTGCCGATGGGCATCAATCAAATGTAATTTTAGTTTATTTATTTAGATTGATTGTTTTTTCTTCAAGAAGGATATTTCATGATTCAACATATAAAATTTGAATCTTTGTTCAGGGAATTTTTGGTATTTCATTAGTGATGGACGTAACATCACGGACATCATTAGACAGATATTTAGGTATAGATCTCTGTGCAGATATCGGACCGCTACGTGATGGAATTCCACTAAAAATACCACTAGTATTGTTGGTTATTTACGGGAATGTTTGTGATTTTTGTTACCACAATTGTTTTCGTCTTTTATATCCGTATTTGACGACTCCGGTGGCGCGGCGTGTAGCCAACTGCGACACAGGTGCCGATTCGATTCTCGCTGCGAGACAATGCAAACAGCATGTTCTGCAGATGCGGATAGAAAATGGTAATAGGCAAACAAACAACCTTTTACCCTAAACGCATATACAGGCTCCTTGAGTCGCGGATAAAAGCGAAGAGGAACAAAAACTCGACCTTTTTGATTAAAAATTCCTCGTTTGACCCTGACCCGGTTTGTAACAATGGGATAATTTGTTGGTTTACTAATTAGTCGGTTATCTTCCGAACGCAACCAACCTTCCCGTTCATTAACTGATTAGGAATTCTAGCATACGTAGATACTCTTTGATGACCTCGGTGGCGCGGCGGGCTAGTAGACGCAAGAGGTCCTGGTTCGATTCTCGTTGCGGAACAAATGTTTGCATGGTCCGCAGATATTTGTTGGGAGGTGGGTGATTTGTATTTACAAAAAATAAATATATATATAAGTAGTATATTAAGTCATGTAGTTCCCATAACACAAGCTTTGTTTAGTTTGGGGCTAGATGATGTTGTGTGAAATATGTCCAGCATTATCATTATTATTATTTCAAATCTCAGGCTTATGCCTGGGGCTTTTACAAGCATCAGGGGAGCCAAAGCCAACACTAAGAGACCCCTTGGGCATTATCATATAAAAAACTAAATTTTGCGGATAGCGACTGATGTAAACTATTGGTAATATGAGTGATAAACTAGGCTATTGCAGCCGTACATGCTTATGAAATGGTTGCTGGGCTATGTAGGATGAAACGTCACCTGCCAATTCTTACTGAAATTCAGATTAAACCATAGGCAGGTCATGTTGCAACATTTTTTTTATTTAATACATCCGCACAAAAAATGTAATGCAGCTAAAGTATGTTCTGCCAGTTACTGGTACAATAAAATTAATTAAAAATTAATTGGATCCAAATAAAAATGACTTCAGCATGCTTCTTTTGTCTCTCTTGTTCTCAAGGCAATGTTGTATGGTTTCACTTTTAAATGAATGCCTGGCTGTGAGCTGAATTTTAAGTTAACATTAAAATTCAAAGACCAAAAGTACATCAAAGAAAACTCTTAAAAATCTAGTTACGCTGAAATTTAAATTTGATTTGGTACACTAATATAATTCTTAGTTTCGTCGAAATAACTTTTCACGTTTACCAATTTATAAGACATAAAATGACAAAAATCTGACTTCAAATAACGGGTAATTATTAAAAAGTCCATATGAAATTCGTCACACATTTTTTTCACCATTAGGAATGGGATGCTTACTTAAAATTTATATTGGACCATCGAAGTTATACCCTACCAATTAAAAAAAAGAATCTTTAAAATCGGTGCACAATTTACGAAGATATCACGTAATATACACACAAAAAAACATGCACACGAATTGAGAAACTCCTGTTTTAGAAGTCGTTTGATAATAATTAAATCGCGATATTGGCGATACGTTTGCAGTCCCCAGTTTACAGTTTCTATCCTACAGCTACTCTATCATCAAATCATCACGTGCTTACGTTATTTGCTCACACGGGATGTCACTCTTTCGATTTTTTTTCTCTTTTGATTTTTATTTTTTTTTACACAAGAAAAATTGCCTACAAAAATGTTTTGACTAGTCGCGATTCCGTAAGATTATGATGTTTATTAAGTTTCACGGGAAAATAGCAATCCCACAGAAATACTTTTATGGAATCACCTTGGGACCATTCTCTATACAACTACAAAATATTCATCAAATTCCGTTAACAAAATTGAAGAAGATATAAAGTAACCGACACACACGATAAAAAAAACTGCCGAATTGAGAACCTACTCCTTTTTTCTTGAAGTGGGTTAAAACAACATTTTTGGAACACTTTAAAATGAGATCGTTTATTGGTTCGGTTTCATTGTTTTTCTTTATTTTTCTCAAATAACAGATATAGTCAGATAGGATATGATAGCCTAAGTTTCATATCATTCGAAAATATTGGTATCTGATCAAAGTCGGTTGGTTATACAAACAATAAAGAAAACAAGTTGAACTCCAACACAAAAGACATCAATTCAAAATACGCCGTAATGTCTAAAGACATTGAAATTGAATTTGAAATTGTACACAACCAAGTTCAATTAGCGGCAACACATTATTTATTCATCAATTATCAGATACTCAATGCGCCAGGCATCTAAGCTGCTTAGAACCTAGTTTAATAGTTTCAAAATCTGATATTATATACTGAAACTACCTTCTAACACCTACAAACTTTCTGTTTATAGCGAAGCTAGTTTGAGCTCAAAACGGTAAAGGAAAACATCGTGAGGAAACCGGCATGCCTTAGAACCAAATCGTTCAATACACGGGCTTGCAACCTTTTTCATGGAAAGCCAACCAAACATGTGCATGTACTAATATAATATTGGACGCTCTTCTTGGTACCTTGGAATCTTATGAACAAGTGTTTATGCGCACATAAAAATAGAGACTATAGCGGCAATTAAGTGTAAAAGTAATAGCAAACCAATCTACCAAAATGGCTTAATCCTAATTTGAAATGCAAATTCACTACCGTCCACTATCCATTACACTAACCCAATATTAACACAGGTAACTTTTAATGCCTTAATAGTCGTTTAGAATCCACTGTTAGGAGGATTTATGTAGACAGTTTAACTTTGATTTCATAGGTTTCAGACTATGTTTACATATGATTACATTTTATTGGAACCGAACTAACAACGAGTAATTTTAAAATACTTTGGTAGATCGATTTTTTAATCCGATTTTTTAATATTTTTTTCAGACGGACAATACCAAAAGCACAGCAAAACCACACGAAGTATGACAGCGACAAAAAAGTGTTCGCGCACGGATTCACATGAATACGCGTAAAGTTAAATTCACACGAACCACATGTGGTCGCTTAGAACAACCCAGTGGCTATGTTGTGGTTCCTTCACATATCATTTCGTATTTTTATTTGAAAGCTCATTTAATCAACGTAGGTTTTATAGTCCAGATCAGTAGGGGATGCAGCGATATATTTTGCAATGTAAAGCGGCGTTACAGAATGTAATACAGTATTTTGTAAACTTTGTAGGCGTATGACTTCAAGGAAAGTTCTTAAATATATTTTATATGGAGTGCTGCAATAAATAGTGGAATGTAAAACGGCGTCATCATCCATCATCATCATCATGCACAGCCTGACTTCACTCACTGCTGAGTATAGGCCTCCCTTTGTCCTGTGTTAACCTCAACCAGGTTCATCCCACAACGCTTACGATGTCGTCTACCCATCTTGCCGCTGCAACGTCTCTATACCCGGTCCTTGGATGCCATTTAGCCAGCGCCTTACTCAATCTATCGTCATCTTACCGAGCCAGGTGTCCTGCCCAGCTCCATTTTAGTTTTGTTATACGATTCTCAACGTCTTTGATGTTTGTTCGACTTCTGATCACGGCGTAACAGATTGTTATTCAGTATTCGTTCACGTTTTGAGCGTATTAATGACTTTAAGGAAGGTTCTTATATATATTTTGTATGGAGTGCTGCAAAAGATGTTAGAATGTATACGCCGTAACCGATTTTAATGTATGGTATGACTTTAAAGCACAGTGAAATACAAAAGTAGGACGTATTTTTTTAAAAAAAATCTGTCGTTAAATTAATGAACTTTCTACTCAATACATTAATAAGTTCAACTTAGTACCTACTTACACACTTGTTCATTGTGAGTCCTCGCTATTACTTAAATTATTATATAACCGTTGTTGGGCACTTCTTGTCTATGAAGTTTGATAGCAATATTACGAGTATGTATGGGTTACACTTTATCAATAACCATTATAAAGAAATACGACTATATAACTAAAACAATATAAATAATATTTATCAATTTCAACTAAATTATGTTTGCTTTAGTAAAATTCCCATAAAAAGGCCTATAAAATGTAATTAAGGTTAAATTAACAATTAGTACAGCAATAACCGTGTATAAGGTAACTTCAATATTTACAATTAATTTAATGTAACCTGTTTGGTTATCTCATAAAATTTCAGGGCTTGTATGTCAGTTTTCACTAACTAACACAACTTGGTTATGGCGAAATCTCGGTATACCCAAATTAACTAACGTATAAACTTGTTTTAGAGTAAGTAGTTAGCTAAATTATGAATTCCCAACTCTTATCTCTGTCAATAGAGAGAGTTTTAGAGTTGATTAACAAAAACATTTACGTCATACATATATTATGTCACGCTTGTTTTCAGGGTAAGGTTTCCACTTGCTACGTTCCTGGCATACCTCTATCGATTCAATTATCTCTACCACATTTTTCATACAAGCTCGTAGGTTTAGGTTAGTCTTGACTTGGCCTTTCTCCAGAACGTCTCCAATTTGGTCAGAGTGCGTTCGCCGAGGCCTTCACCTTCCAACTATCCCATTCAAGCTCGCCTTATGTACTTGTTTTGTTAATCTTCTTTCACTCCACACTGCTTTCTTAACACACTGTTCCTCACTCTGTCTCTCAACATACATACATTATTGAATAAATGAATTTTGACTTTGACTTTATAATATAACTCGACATTTCTCTATATTCATAGAGATCGTAAGTGTAATGAGAGCTTTGAAAAGTAACTATACTTGATGTGGAAGCTACATCAAGTATAGTTACTTTTCAAAGCTTCGAGTTCTTTAAGAAAGTCAAGTCAGAATTCATTTATTCATTAAAATCACAAGGATCACTTTGTAATAATTTGACTTACAAATGTTTTAATAGCCTAGGAACCTTTTACTCTACGTTAGTAGATATAGGATACAAATCGCTTATTTAATTTATATTCAAAATCCATGTTCTTATAATCAAGTTAACATTTACGTACTCTGCAATTCATATGCGTATCTCATGCGAACCATATATTTTATTAGCTTGGCTCACCGAATCCTTTGGCATGGTGCCTAGTTTTTACGCTGCAAAACGTACGAAGATTTCAATCCAGCTTTTTTAGTGTAGAAATGTTGTTTATGGATTTTGCTACATACTATAACCCTAAATTAAAAAAACACAAAATTTTACAAAGTACTTCTCCCTAGAGAGAAGTAATCATCTAAATTAAGAAATATCAGCTCAAGGATACACCTTAAGAGTATTTTTTATTTAAAAATTGAAGCCTTAGCCTTTCACTCACAGGTTACTGAAAACCCTTTTTAAAATGTTCTAATCAAAGCAGTTTTATAGAGTAGTAATCGATAGTTTACTAATAAAATATACTATTGGCAGATAGCCCGGCGGATACGAGTACATATTTGACTTAGTCTCCTATTTTATTATACCGTCGTTTTCCATTTAACTTTATAATATTACAACTTGGCAAGATAATGTTAAACCTTTCAAGTAAATCGCGAAATAACCTTGATATTATAACATTTAATTTATGAGATTAAAAATCGCAGCCAAAATATAAATTAAGTGACAAGCGAGGGAAATAGCCTTTTTTTCGTGTCTGTCAGTTGTTTTTGATTTTATTCCTTACTTATTTGTTTTTTGTTAACAGCATTGTGCTAATTTCGCCAGCTGACCGTATACATATTACGATTATTTTGTCACTTACTCAGTACTTACAAATTCTGTTGATTAGATGAAAGATGGATTCGTTTTAAATTTCAGTGTATTTACCGTCAGAATATTTTTTGATTTTGATCGCAAACATGAAGCATTTTTTTTTATCATATCCTAGCGTTATTATTTTTATTACGAAAATTATAATACTATCCCTACAACGGAATGTTACGTTAATTGAAATGAGTAGATAGGTATACATATGAAGCTATAGTCTTTTTCTTTCCTATCATCCCCAAAATTGAGATCTCCAATTTAGCCTGAGACAGCTGCCATTTAGGTGGATTCCGAAAAAGCTGAAATCAAGAAAGTAACTTCACTAAAGGTTATTCGTTCTCAAATGGCTTCCGATCGCACTTGTTACTTTCCCGAATGGATAAAACACTCGATATTTCCCGCGGTATTTTACCACTAAATCCGCATCTCTATGGGAGTTTTCAAACGAGCCGGATGATAATAATGGGATGGGAAAAAAATCGAAATGCATCGAACCTAATGGAAAAAAAGACAATAATGAAATATAAATTTATAGATCTCTGTGGCGCAGTGGATGAAGGTGGGACAAATGTTTGTATGATCTGCAAATATTTGTCTCGGATCTGGGTATTTTCTATGTATAATATGTATGTGTTTACAGTATATCAGTCAGATAGTTCCCATGACACGAGCTCTGCTTAGTTTGGGGCTAGATGACGCTTTGTGAAAAATGTTCAGCATTATTTATCTGTTAACTCTTACTACTCATACTTTCTAATAATTATTCTTAGACGCTTTATCTTCGATGCTAGACGCAACGTTACAGCTTTTATATGCAAATCACAAATCAAGAGTCTTACGGCTGTATTACCCATGGCTGAAAATCTTAGATCCTCATATCCAGATAATGTGAGAATCAACTTTCTCCATGGTCCACCATATCAACGAAATTAATGAGTCAGTGACTGGAACTTTCTATAGAATTGACAGTTTGTCTTCAGCTACAGTTGGCAGTCTACAGTCGTGGAATCATAACTTTATAAGAAAAACAGCACTATGAAACTTAGCCCTTAAATTTTCCCCAGCATCTCTATAATCATAAGGCAACTCTCCTTGCAATCTCATTGTCGCTGCGGTTGGCAGTCTGCAGTCGTGGAATCATAACTTTATAAGAATAAACAGCACTGTAAAACTTAGCTCTAAAATTCCCCTAGCATCTCTATAATCATAAGGCAACTGTCCTTACAAACTCATTGTTGCTGCGGTTAGCAGTCTGCAGTCGTGGAATCATAACTTTATAAGAATAAACAGCACTGTGAAACTTAGCTCTAAAATTCCCCTAGCATCTCTTTAATCGTAATTGAACTTGTCCTTGTAATCTCATTGTCGCTGCGGTCGTGTTCAGAGACATACCTTTATAAGAACAACAGCACTGTAAAACTTTGCTCTACAACTTCCCCCAACATCTCTATAATCGTAAGAAAATTGTCCTTGCAATCTCTTTGGCATATAATGTGCACGTCTCGCCTTGACAATTCCCCAATTAATTGCTAACGATCTCGAGGCTCGTTAAAAGGAATCAGATACTTCCTGTCGTAGTTGGGTATCGGTTTCATTCCCGCTTTATTTTTGTTCTCAATTGCTACTGTGTTAGTGATACGAGTCGCTATCTAAATAGTATAAAACATCGATATATTTTAATGGTTTAATATCATACAATTGGCATTATCGTGGTTTGGTAACATTTTAGAATATTACTAAAACTATACCACGTACTTTTTAGCATTATCCAGCTATATACTTGTTTAATTTTGTGCAGTAAAGCATTTTCTTTCTACGTTACTATTCTCTTGACAACGTTACGTTGACCATTTAGGAGGACTCCTTCCGGATCAGCACCGTCCACGACTACACTCGACACTAGGCCTCACCGCTCTGGCCTTTGCATGCAGCTGGATAGTGGCACCAACGCGGGCGGTAGCAGGGAGGGAGGGAGCTCTTCGTCGGGTCGACTCTAAAAAAAAACCTAATGCTGACGAAGTCACGGGTCTTTCTACTTTTTGTATAGTTAATAACAGCGCAATTTTAGTAAATTTACAAAATACTTTTCCATTTATAATATGAATTCCTCAAAAAATCCGCACTTCAACACGGGTTAACCAAAAGTGACAATAATATATAATTAGCGATTAGCGATGTCGCTAAAATAGAAGTCAAAAATGGACGAGACTGATTAATCTATATATCGAACCGCCAATGAACATCTTCTTGTACCTAAGTACTTATTATACCTGGTATTTGCCGCTTCGTGTCAACTTAGTGGTCATTAGACTCAAGCGCATTGAGATGTACCTACCTACGAGTACTGAGTAGGATAGTTAGAGGGGGTTTCAGATGGGCATAGTATAGTCAATGGCATGCCCTAGCGTATGTATAAATATTCCGGGTTATTTGACGAAAGACGTGATCATATTTCTATAGTTTGTGTCAATCCAACACCAAGAGATTTATTACGTACTTCGTACTAATCCAGAGAGAAAACTTGTCAAGTTTGGAAAAATAAAACAGATTATCATATTGAAACAAGGCTCTATTTAGCTTTATCATTGAGTTGATGGAATTTCTAGCTAGATCAGAGCCAATAGCTTCGTGGAGCTTTGACATTTCTAATAATTGCCAGTCCTTTGTTTTGTCCCGAGATAAATAAAGTTATGTTTACCAGAAAGTGACACACAGCCATCACTCTTCGATCAAAGTTAGGAACTCGATCCTCCTTTATCTAATATCCCGCATATTTTAGTGTCAAGTTAGCTACAGTTTGAGAATGACATTCGAAAATGCTACTTATCAGATATATACATTTGCATCAACCAGTTTTATCATAACTATCTTACCGTTCACTAAGATAGTTGCAATACTTCAATTATTAAGTACAGGCAGATTAATGAACCATTCGAAATAATAAAATACAGCCGAATTGAGAACCTCCTTGTTTTGAAGTCAGCTGAGAACAAGCACTATAATCCTGGATGGTAATATCAGCAGCGATAACTGAAACAACTATTTTTATTTCTTTATACCGACTTCAAACGAAACACCTAAAATCGAACGATCTTTATTGAGCAATTTCGTTCAGCTACATTTTTTTATCTTCACCGTTCAAAGAACAAGCCCTTTTTACATAACAGCCTAAAGCCCGATTTTACGGACTATTTGCTGAAGAAACCCAGACGCTAGACAGTTTTATCTGTACTAAACTGATATCCTAAAGTGGTTCGCTTAGTGTATCCCAACCTTAATGCACGTACTTATAGTTTGGTACACTAAAGTAAGTGCTAGGACGTGTTTGAAATTTTATTGCGTAATTTTTCGTCAGCACTATTTTTACACCTTAGCTTGAAGAAGTTTTTTTTAGTTGAAATATTTGAAGATTCTCAATATTTTCTGCGATCAACCCCAGTTCATCAATAGAAAAGTAGTTTCATGAAAATCTTATTGTTTATTTTACGCATTCAAGGTCGTGTAGATCTTCTTTAACTATGCACATAGCAATTTGCATTTACTCCTTTGCAAAATTAAAACTTTTTTATGTAATATCAACAGTCCTGACATTTAAGTATAAAAGATTCATACAGTACGATAATTGAACCCAATTTTCTGTCAAAAACAAACGTTTATTGTACTTTTTAATTTTTTAATTGAAAAAGGCAGACTGCACTAAAATACACATTTTATAGATAATAATCCTACTTTTGTTTAGAATTTATTACTCTAAAGTGAGAAGAAATTCATCAAAACAGCTCAAGGATACGCCTTAAATTGGATTTTTTCAAGCCAGTGAAACAGAAGACATTTTCTAAACCACGTATTTTGATTTAGGCTCTTTTCTAAATATCTCATTCAGTGTAGTCCAGCCCTAAGATCCGATATCAAGTATCTTGACCTCGCTGCTCTAATTGATATAGTGTGAAGAATTCAACTCAATGTAGTACATATTGTGTGATTTGTTGCAGCATAGTCGGTTAAATAGATGATTGTGTTGATTTTCGAAAATATGATTGCACGATTTTGAATTGAATCAGTTTTATACAACAACAATATAAAATAAGTTCGGAGACACTCAAATGCCGCGAACCGGCGCACAAATAAATTTGAAATGCATCAATTCTGTTAGAATAGTGTCAAGGTTAGCCCATCCTTGACACTCGAATCAAATTTCAATTTGGGATTAGAATCGAATTCGTACAAATTGATACTCTTGAATGCAATACTAGCGCACGATTTGAAATTAGTATTTGATAAAATATTATGGAACTGAATGAAATCGACTATGCCATTTATTGATTGTTGATTTTGACGTTGACATTCGAGATTAAAGTAATAAACGTCACAGGCTGTTTTTTTAAACAAAACTGGATTGGATTAAAATTGACATGAGATTTTATCGAGTGTCATGGGTAGATCTCCAGGTTACGGTTTTTTCATGTTTGATGGAATTTGTACAAGTGTGGCATAGACCTATGTCTGACTGAATAATCAACGTACATCTCACCGTCTATCAAACATACACTGGCAAAATGGCGTGATGCAGTTTGTAATAAAAAAGGGCGAGGCCGCGGTCTCCCACAAGTCTTCGAAAAATCTTCCCATATAATAAGCGTTTGTTCTCTCACTTTTTTGATAAACATTTTATAGTTTGCTTGAATCAGTCTGCAGAATAATAAATAATCCATCTTTCTTTTTTGCGGATATTTTCTTAAATTTATCCGCACACGGGTTTAAAACAACTAAGAAAAATGTCGTGATGAAACCGGCATGGCTTGCCCTAGAAAAAAATGAATTTGTGCCCTCGGTTCGTGTTCCAAATTCCAATATGCAACAGCCTGTTCTCCACTGATGGAACTCTATTCCTCTTATTTATAATCACTCACTAACTTTAACAACGTGCTAAAGGCATGACCTTTAGCACGTTGTTAAAGTTAAAGTGCCTATTATTTTAGTGTTAGAAAAGGACAAGGTTAGACTTAGCAAATTTCCACGTAAGCGAGCGATTACGAATAAGAAGTTAGATCTTACTACTATTATAAACGCGAAAGTTTGTGAGAATGGATGTTTGTTGCTCTTTCTCGCAAAAACTCCTGAACGGATTTTGATAAAACTTTACAGTACACATCAGAATAACACATATGCTACTTTTTATCCTGGTACCACGCGGGCGAAGCCGTAGGCAGAAGCTAGTATGTTATAAAACGTTTTTTTTTTAAATCGAAATTAATAGGGGGAATTAATTCGAAATTTCAATGCAGCATTACCTTAATATCTGTTTAAGGATGTGATTAAATTACGTTTATAAATAATACGGTATCGCAGAAACTCATTGGTACAATCAACAATTAAAGCACTGTTTCGAAACGTTACTACGGCTTCTCTAAAGATGGTGCCTTTGATTGCCGAAACGAGGCACAACTTTCTGCAAATCATTCAGATATAAAAGATCTACATCAATAGAAAACCGCATTGAGCTACGGTTGTGTTAGTGAGAAGTAGCGGTTTTTAACTCCCCAACATAAAAAGAGGGGTGTTTTATGTTTGAAGCTTTTTGTCTGCATTAATTCTAGCTCTAAACTAATGGAGCGATTTTAATCTTGTAGTCTTTCAGATATAGGTTACAATTTAGTAGCCTTAAATTCCTAGGCAACTATTCGTTTATTCGGACAGAAAACATGCATATTATAACGATCGAACAAGAAGTTCGTTTAATCTTATATATTTTTTAAAAAGCTGGTGTAACGGTAAGGTTTCATGATGGAATTAACTGGAATTCGGAGGATAGTAATTTTTGACTGAGTTATGTGTATGGCTGCAATTATAATGGAATTTTAGAAATTCAACCCATCGAGGAAAGTGGGCCCATGAATCTTGTATGAGAACACGTGTGGCGTTTCACTTGTTCCTGAATAAAATAGTCGGGATAATAAAAATACATCAAAAGTAAGTTACTTAATAGGATTTTGAGACATGACTTCCGAATTATTTTATATAAATAATATGAATAAATGATATGAATGATAAGTATATAAATCTGAAATGTCCAATTTAAACTCTAAACCCGTGATGTTACCAAGTAGGGGGTCGTTATAGGCATGTCCAAACAATGTATCCGGCACATGTCCACGGTTTGCAAAGTAGTTGGCATTCTGCGTGCAAGCCATTCACCGCTTATTGGAACACGAATAATGCCATATGCCTTCGAACTTTTTGTTCTTGGTATACTTCCGTGCAATGTTTTCCTTTACGTGTATGAGCAAATACATTTTTCATGGACAATTCCATTGGTGTATGACCGGGGTCTAACGCCTTTCGGATTAGAAGTCGTGATATAACCGAATAGGCCAAACCCGGTCAGTATTTCTTTTATTCTAAATTGAATACTCCTGTTCCAATCAATCCGCCTTCTATATCAGTTAGACAGATGTTTTGTATCACAATAATTCACAACAGAGCGTACTGAGATCTAATCTCGCGATCAAGTTACGAGTAATTCCTTTGAAAATAATACCGACTCATGCCATGTGCGCCGCTTAGAATATGAGCCCTCAGATTAAAAAGGCGAAGTAGATACGAATTATCTGTTAAAAAACACTTAATACACAACTAATATAACAAGCATACGGCCCACCTGTTGGTAAGCGGTTACCGTAACCTATGGACGCTTGCAACACCAGAGGTATCAGTTTTCTTTGTTTTTTGCGGATTCCCTCATTTCATTAAATTGCGGGAAACAACGTGTAAGCTTTTACGTTATGGTACGCCGTTGCATGTTTTAGAGCTTATGTACGGGGCAAATAGTATTTAGATATCCATAGCTAGTATGCAAAATACCAATAACTACTATTCAAAACGCGTGCCAAATATAATGTTCAGTCGTCGCTTTGACTATTTGATATCCTCACAGATCTGCGTACTGCCTATGGATCTGAGTATCTTCATCGTGTGGATTATAATCGTAAGCTGTTTTTTTTACTACCAATATTATATAAATAGGTTCATTGGACCTGTTATCTTATAACCGCATTAAATTCATGTCTGTTTTACGTCTTAACCTTGAAATCCTATAAAACGTTGAGTGTTTATCATCCATTTGTTTCAATCATGGTGTTGTCTGTTCATTTTTATTTAAGACAAGATTATACCAATATCTTCAACTAGGACAAAAGGTTTTATTTTGTACTTGTGGCAGAGAACCCCTTAATTACATTTATACAAAAGCAATGAGAAACGACTCATTAGACAGGTTTGCAAATGTTCAAACCTTCTAGACCTAACTTTCGCATTTTCAAGCTTTCGACTTTTTAAAATTGATAAGGTTCGTATAGTGAGTACCATTGTCTCGTTCCTATAGCCATTATGCAAGTGCAATTAGAGGTTTTGTTCATTCAAGCTTACTTCACGTATGTCAGGGATGTTTCACATTGGTCATCCTTTCACTTTTCCTTCAACCTTTCAGTGTAGTGCCTACAAAAAAAACCACTTGCCGAATATCGCCATTAGGTATTATTTTATTTCTCCAAGATCGTGAAGTCGATGTTTATATAAATATTACGAACATCAAATATTTTAATTAAACAAAACCCCTTTTAAAACTTGGAGTTCAAATGATTTTAAGCTTTAGAAAATGAATAGATTATGCCAAAGAATTAAGAAAACGACGAACTGTAAAAATGATTAAACGGTTATTTGATAAAGCATTGTTTTCAGTAAATTCAAGATAAAGTTTAGGCAACGGTAATACCTTTGAAAACCATACTTTTTTATGTATTTCTAACTTCTTTTTTTTTGCACCTACGTAGTATGTTTTTTTACAATGAAGCTATTTAAAAAATAGTCGCAATTTGTACCTACTGGAAGATTTATTTATAATGAAGATATTCATTATAAGAATTTATAATTAATATCAAGCTTTTACTACCCGTAGTATCATGATGCGTCAACCTCAGTGGTACTACAGATAGTAATACTTTATTTTGCTTGTTCATATTGTATTCCGACCTTCAATAACGTGTTCATCAAAAAACTATTCTTCAATATCTTGGGCTTGGAACTAGACACAGAGACTTTATCGTATAGCCTTGATAAATCAATGAATAAATTAATGATCGTTCTGTGTTTGACCGCATATTTTATGCTGGTAGGGCCAGGATTAAAAAAACGCCACTTCTATCCTCTACTTATTGCTTGGAAACATATGCCAGCATTTCCTTTCGCAAAACATCTGTGCATCATCTAGCCCCAAACTAAGCAGAGCTTGTGTTATCAGAACTACATGACTGCTATACTACTTATATATATTTCTTGTAAATACATACATAGAAAACACCCAGACCCGAGACGAATATTTGCATATATTCGTTTGTCCCGCAGCGGGAACCGAACCCGCAACCTTCTGCATCTCAGGCGGGTCTTCGCCCATTGCTGCACAGAGATCCCACTGGTAAATCTGGATTTTTTATTATAGTTCAAAATATTACTCAACAAATCATAGAGTTAAAAATACAGATGGAACATTTTAAAACTTTTTCAACGATTTATTTCTACAATTTTGGACTTTCAGTTAAAATAAGTCCCGATGGTACAATATCGTGTTATAATGGTACAAGGTATTACAAAATTTAATCTTAAGCATTGTGTCAGAAACTCTTGCATAATTTACTACCGAAATGATTGACGTCAATACCTTGCTTGCCCTACTTCAAGAGCAGACACAAGTCTATAAAATTTTGTTTACAAAGTCACGAAGAATTAACGTAAAAACTTTTATAGACGAATCTCTTCTCAACAACATCTTTTCCAATAATACGTTAGGTTTTTTGGACGTAAACAGGTTGGTTCTCTTACGAGATGGGCTAATGAAAATGAAGCATGCAGGATAGCGGTGATTGGCAGCGACTAAGGCCGTTCGTCGTGGCAAGCTATGAGCTATGTCGTGGCAGGTGTGGGCCCCTTCCACCTGTTAATGAAGATATCATACATACAAACGCCAACTCTCACCTGTTTTCCTGAAGGGTATACAGAGACATAGGATTTCTACTTGCTAGGCTGATTCTATTAGCTATTAGGTTGATGATGATGGTGAAAATGATTACATTGAAACGAGCTGATAAAAGATATGTTTTTTTTTTATTTGTTCTATGTTCTAACTTTGACGACCTCTGTGGCGCAGTGCGTGTAAGCCCGTCTGAGACAAAGAAGGTTGCAGTTTGGGTTCCCGCCGCGGGACAAATGTTTGTATGATCTACAAATATTTATCTAGGGTCTGGGTGTTTTCTATGCGTATAATATCTATGTATTTACAAAAAGTGCATAAATAGTATAAAATATGTAGTTCCCATTTTACAAGCTCTGCTTAGTTTGGAGCTACATAATGTTGTGTGAAAATGACCAGAATCATTTATGCAATATTTGTCGGCCAATATGACCATAAAAAAGAGAGTTTACAAAAAAGCTACGACCTACTGAATCGGCAACATTTGTGGGACCATCCCAAGTTTACCAAAACAAGACTGTTACCAAAACCTCGATATAATTCCAACTTCCCGCAATGGTGCAGCTTTATACCAAAAACTCTGATCTTGCAGTTGTTGTACCAACTGTTCTCTAAGGATGTAAACCGACCGCGGCGCACGCATAATCAACGCACGTGTTCTTAGCTCTACCTATTATCTAATGTGTTGCTTTATTTCGTCTCAAAATGAAGGAGGGGCCACTTATAGCGACACATGCAGAGGCTTCGCACGGATGTAAATCGCGCCACTTAAGTAACTGGCAAATTTTAGTAAAATTTTAAAACCCTTTACGTCTTTCCATCGTCTCCTTCACCGCATCTTAGTGTCTTGAGGTGATAAAACCAATTTAAGAACATTGTTGAAGATTACATTTATTCATACAAATTACAAGTAGGTTTATAAAAAAAAATACATATGAAACAGCAAGCTATCTAAAGACCGTTGCTAACGATCGGCTCCATATCACTTAAAGTTATACAAATCTATTACAAAAAACACATCTCACGCACCCGCCCCCGACGGATCAGCTGACAACGTCAAGATTTGAACAAACAAAAATAATAATAATATAGATGCTTGACATTTCACAAAGCATTATTCAGCCCCAAACTAAGCAGAGGTTGTATCATGGCAACAACATGACTGTTATGCTAGATATGTACTTCTTCTTCGTATAGAAAAAACACCCATCCCCGGTACAAAAATTTGCTGATCATACAAACGTTTGTCCGGTGGGAATCGAAACCTGTCAATCATATCAGTATACAACCGCAAAAGTTTGTTACAACCTGAAAAAATAACATTTTGCTTCCTTGTAGTTTGCGTACGCCGCAGTTGGTTGGACCCTTTATTCCTTATCCTGTTTTAATGACGAGGACATTTTTCCAGGATAGGCCGGAAGAGGCAAACAAAATGGGAATCCGTGTAACTCTTGCGTCTGCTTCTTTATGGGCACATTTGGAGTAGCGCCAAAATGCGTAAAAAAATATCCATAGTACCTACCTACTAACTACTTACTTATCTATAGTACCTACTTACTACTACAACCGAAAAATATGTTTAGCTCAGCGATTAGGATGTTCACTAGAACCCGTACCTAAAATAAGTTTATTAATTGAACTGGATTCCGTTTTAGGGTTCATTATTTTGTTTCTAATCCTGCTTACTAAATGACTTAAATATACGATACGCTGCGGCACTGCGACACAAAGAAGTTGTTTGTGATACTTGATTTTTGTTTCATAAACCTATATGTCCCACTACTGGGCAAAGGTCTTTGTGGTACTCAGAACAATCAGATAAAATTGTTTGTATACGTCAAAATCAATGCATTGCGACGTTGCAGTCCCCATAATAGCGATCCTCAGATCCACACGCAGATCTGTGACGATACCAAGTCAGAGATATAGAGAGGCCAGCCTGTGGCGCAGAAGGTTGCGATTCGATTCCGCCGCGGAACAAATGTTTGTATGATCTGGAAATATTTGTCTCGGATCCGAGTGTTTTCTATGTATATTATGTATGTATTTACAAGAAAAAAGTATATTAGTAAATGATGTAGTTTCCATAATACAAACTCTGCTTAGTTTGGGGCTAAATAATGCTGTGACAAAAGAAAATATAAGACTTTAATAATTATTGGAATTGACTCCAAAACTATTCACTCAGATGCATCAAAGTACTTTGATGAAATAATTTACTCCAAATGAAATGTATAACGAAAGACAAAAAAATTATTTTCACGAATGAAAAGAAAGTTACGGAAGACGAGGCAGTATGGTCATACGACTATAGCCTACCCTAAATGAGTAAATAAAAAATAAAAAAACGATGCTATGTGAAAAATGTCCAGCATTATTATTATGATTAGATACGTCGAAACATTATATTTAACACATTCCGCTTATTGAAATAAGCCCATCACCATTTCGAAGATATGTAAAGTCGGTTAGTATCGATAGCACATAATATCTTCCAACTTTTGGTTCTAAGGTATGCCGGTCACGATGTTTTCATTTATAGTTCTGAGCACATGCTAAGTGTACATAAATTGAAAAATTTATTGGTGAGCGACCATGTTTCAGTCTACGACCTTCGGAGCGGATTCATGACACGACTCTGATAACCTTATTCCCGAACACTTGGGATAGATTATCTCGAGTGATCTTAGCTACCACGACTGACTTTTATCCTAACAATAGAGCCGTATTATCTCAATACCCTAGCATTTGTATCGTCCTGAACAAAAGCTGTACTCTTCTGAATTAGCTCGCGATCACGTACATATCTAAAGAAGACAGATTCCATCCACAATGCGTAAGATCCTTCGAGCTCTCTGTCCCTGCGGTATAAAGCCCTGTTTCCCTTGTCAAGTTGTGTCGTTGACTAAGTGGAGATGGTTAATTTACGAGCGTGGCAGGGGGGTATTTATCTCTTGGTTCCGAACGGCTTTCAGAATTAAAGTTAATGTGGCTAAGCCGAATGATAAAATTAATTATCTAGTTGGTAGCTAGCCTTAATCTTTTAGGCGGGCAATGAGCATATCTGAAAAGGTTAGGCTATTTTACTACACGTAGTGAGAGATAAACTAGAGACGTGTTAGCCTAGTGGGTACCCCAACTTCCGAACTGGAGTTCATGGGTTCGAACGCGGTCGATGGATTTTTCCAATCGAAAATATCTGTGTGCATTAACACGTGCACTAAAAACGGTGAAGTAAAACATCGTCAGAAAGCTGACATGCTCTAGAACCAAAAAATCGGAGGCATGCACCATCAGTTAATGGTCGAATAAGCGTCGATAGGCTTGCAGCCTGCACGTAGGCATAATAACTACTGCTTGCAAAACGCGGGTAAGTGCCTAATGTAATGCTTGGACGTGCCTCTGACTACTCCCTACTTGGTATCTACAAAGATCTTCTCACTGGGTATTTATCTGAGGAAGTATATCATGGGGAAAACAGACGTGAGCGTGTTTTAATTTTTGTGGGGGACAATATGGGGAATATTTTTATTTTTTTTCATTTATTTAAAGACTTTTAAACATATATTATGTAGTTTATGTCAGACTCGTAAGGTAACACAGTTATATAAAACAAAAATAAATATCCTCAAGAAAATAGGTAGATAAAGGTACACATTCTAAAACTATAATGAGTAAATAAGTTAATACCTACTTACTGAAGAAAGCAAGTATTATTGAAGTAGAGAATTCACATGATCACAGTTACGGTTCCATATTATGTATATTTCCATATTATGTAGGCTCTCTTCATATAACGAGGAAGACGAGGCAAAAGTAAATCATTTCTTCAACATATGGTTGAAATTCGTGGTCCAGCCATAGTCAATGGTGATTAGCAAGACTTATCTATTTCGATGTTACGATTTCTAGTTATTTGGAGGCAAATACGAAACACAAATGGCATTATTTGTATGATCTGCATTCATTTGTCTCGGGTCTGGGTGTTTTCTATGTATAATATGTATGTATTTACAAAAAAAATGTATATAAGTAGTATATCAGTCATGTAGTTCCCATAACACAAGCTCTGCTTACTTTGGGGCTAGATGATGCTGTGTGAAAATGTCCAGCATTATTAATTAAGTTAATTAATTAATTGTTGTCTGCAATTGAGACGGGATAAAAAGGCTTGTAATTTCATAGCGATTCTTCGATTTCTTCACGAGCGTACTGCTTGGCGGAAAACATAGATATAAAATTACTATTACTCTTAGCCCATGATGTCCGATTGTTATGACAAAAATATGAAGTAAAATAGTGAAAACATTAGCTATGCAACACAAAGTCCAATTACAGTTTCATAGTAAAGTCATGCTACAAAATACACTGCATCAATTACTATTCTGGTTCTCATAGACAGCGGTGACCCAATTCCAATCGATCTACATGCAATTAGTGGAGTTGCATTACACCAGACGCAGGCCGTTCATCTACATACTGTGGAGATTCATGTTAGTTACGAGTATCTATGACAATAATTATGAGTTTTACACGGACTTTATAGCGGAACAAATAGTTTGCTAGTAGATTCAGAACCAATCACTGGATTGAGCTTCACAACTTCAAGTGAAATGGTGATATCTGGCGAACGTAAGAGAATGGGAAGAGAATGTTGGCAACCCAACAAAGATAACGTTAGAAATCTATGGATTGGTTTTAATTTTAATCTGTGGTATAGGAGAGTGTCCCGCCCTGTCACAGACAACACCTCGCAAAGGTATATAGTAACCTTTTAATCGTGCAAGCTTACCTGGAATAAAACAGTGATAAGAAATATTTTTTGTAAGAGAATGGGTCGTAAGGCGATAGGAATCAAGAAGTACCCAAATTTAAATCATGAAGACGGCTATAAGCCCTACGTCCTGATCACAGTGTAGTGAGTCGTAATGTGAACATGGACTTTTCTGAATCTGAAGATGAAATGAGGGTCTTTGCGGTTACTGCCTTTGTTTCTCGACGATAGTTCCATATACTCCAGGGAACTCGCGACCACGGTTGTTGTAACACAGTCGCGATAAAGACAGATATAAAACTTATAAAAAATATATACTGATCGTGAAAGTTTGAAATGGACTATCTATGGCAGATACGGAACATTTTATTGGAATTAGGCCGTTCTCAAACCGTTAGAATGCTTTTCTGAATTCATATAAGGAATACAGATTATACAATCAAAACGTCCGGAAATGGTAATTGATACGACTCGCCACGCCACGCAATTTTTTTTTTTAAATATATTTTGTTAGGATATTTAGTTCAAGATTCAAGGACGTGCGTCAGAATTCGGATTCAAACATTCTTCCGAAACCATCCAGAACGGCTTGCCTTTCGATTCATTTTGTACGAGCCCGTTCAAAATGCACACAACATTCAGAATTCTGACTCTGAATGCCCTCAGTTTACGTAGTTTCAGAATGTTTAAAAACCCGTGAAGGTTGCTGCCATTTCACAGATAAATTGCGGATCTGAATTCAGTAGGGTATTCTAGGCGTCTGAGAGAGGTATGAATCTTTTGTTTTCGTTTATCACGCAGTTCAAAGTATAATCTATTTAGCCCCTTACGCGACTGTTTGATGTCGAATGACGACAAACCAAAGAATACAGATAGGAAGGGCCGTTTTTGCTTTTTTTGTACCTACAAATACTAATGATTATGTACCAAAGAGCCAAAGGAAGTAGGTGTTGCAATTTGAATTCGAATAATATCTTAATTGGTTTGAAAACTTTTTCGATTCGCTGAAGCACTAATAGATTTATTTATTTTCCTGTTTCGAACAAAAAGTTAAATTTAGCGACCTTGTTTCGATTGTTAAAGGTCCAATTCCGAGCGGATTCTTTGGCGACACTTATGAAAATTTACAACTCAGGGGCGGCAGTCGTTTTGCCGTAATTTTTATTACGCTGTGCGGGTTTTGCCGTGGAACAGTAGATTTTATTGTCTGCCTAGATAAGGTTAGATAGGCTCGACACGCGCAGCTAAGTGAGTATAGTAAATTAAAATAATGAAATTTTGCGAGTTCAAATTACTCTGAATTTTTATTGTTTCTTTAAATTTATTCTCACATCGTACATTTTTATGAGCGACCAAAATTAATTTAACATTTGTCGAGACGTCAAGGTATTGCTTTTATTCAGATGGCTACGGATCGCTTTAGTTGTTTTAATCTTTTACATGCAAGTCGTTGGACTCGTAAAAGTTGTATTTTTTGATAGCCCGCCAATTTAGTTCTGGTTATTGTTTGGAATACATTTTATTATTATGTAAGCTAATTTTTAACCGCGACAGAACCTTCTTTGGTGGCTGTGTATTTTGTGTACATTGTAGTCTATTGCTCTGGAATTGCTCTCAGTCGTTTTATTTTCTTGGCATTAAAATGTTATCAGAATCGGAAAGGTTCCGAAACACATCCGAAACAATATCATCGACATTTATGTCGATGATATTTTCTTAATTTTTTATAGTCACATACGAATAACCCCTCACTAAGATTCCCTGTATCGTGGGTATCAGAAACTACGAGTATCTCGATATCACAACCCCCAGACCCGGAATGCACAACATGCAAACGTTTGTCCCGCAGCGGGAATCGAACCACACCGCTTGCGTCTCAGCCGGCTATTAGCCTGCTGTGCCACCGAGGGCGTCTATTCATCGATATTGATCGGAAGTCGGATTTTAATTGCAAAGTTAAGCTTATATTGCTATTTTTTTATGCTTTTCTCGATGTGGCATTAGATTTCTGGGGAGTCCTACATCCAGCTAAGGACGCCAAAAGATGATAAGATAAGAATGATATCAAAACAAAATGGCTAAAATTTGAGTTGTTTTTTTTTAATGTAGTTTAAGATATTACAGTCGCCATCGTTTACGATCCCAAAGTACTGGTTGCCACTCTATGACGTACGGGTTAATTACCCCTAAATCTCCGAATCTGAAGCAACAGTTTGCAAAGTAAGCGAGTTGTAATCTTCATAACCGTAGCTCAAACAACGGAGAAATCCTATACAAACAATTCTTAGCCTATAAGTAAGTAGGTAGTTTAGGTAGGAACCTACCTGTCAGCTCAGCATTTGCTACCTACGTAGCAAATGCTGAGCTGACACCTCCTTACACTACATTTTTAACTGGCAGGTCGATCATGATCAAAACATCAGGACATTTCTATTCCATAGGCTAAGTTTTTACTTATTATTTTTATTATCCCAATATTCCATATCTGGATCATAGGGCAGATAAATACATTTGTTTGTTTTTTTCTTTCATGTTGTGCCAAATAAATGATTTCATTTAATTTTGTGTAGGTTTAAATGGGGTATTTAAAACTTAGCTTAGATTATTTACAGTGGCTAATGCTCTTTCTGAATTAATGAGTTCATCTTTCTCGATTGTGTCCCTCATTAATGCTGATCGTAAAAAAACACAAGCAGAGTTTTAAATAATTCTTTGTGGCTTTATAACGGACAAATTGGCTTTTATTCACTAACAAAAAAAACTATGCTTTTAAGTTAATATTTTTAAATGATCCTCGATTTCATGGAAAATACCCCCTTTGACTTTGACTTTACTTATGAGGACTTTAAAGCTGAGATGTGACCTTTTTAACTGATAATAATGCAGCATAGACTGGTTAGTACCCACGCATATTTCTACTGTTAGCCACCTATTTACCACCATTTATTTCTTTTTATCCTACTACTATTATAAACGTCCCATGTTGAGTTTTACCCAACTAGGGTCTTCTCCTTAGTATCTGCCCTTGGAGGCGCCTCGCGATGTCTTGACCGTTAATAGGTACCTACTCAATGAGGTTTTTCCATAGTCCCCACGGCACCCTTAGAAGTTTAATACCGGAAAATCATTACATAGCAGCGCACGCGCGAATCAAATCCAACTAATATTATAAACGTGAAAGTTTATGAGGATGGATGTTTGTTACTCTTTCACGCATAAACTACAGAACGGATTTTGACGAAACTTTACAGAAATATAGCTTATACATCAAAATAACACATAGGCTACTTTCTAACCGGGTATCACGGTATTAAATATACGTTATGCGGTTTATAAAATCGATAGCAATAAGCCGCAAAGCCGTTTAGGAGAGAAATTATAAGAGACAAACAAACACATTAAAGCTGCTCCTAACGTGACTTTCAAGGTTTTGTAACAAATTAAAGAGCATTTAACTTTATTTCATTTAACTCTTTTAAATAAAATAATAATTGGAAATCTCAGATTACAAATCTGTTACACCAGGTTCCCACGAATTAAAATAAAAACAAAGTTTTATCTCTTCAATTTATCTTTTCATTCACAGTTAAATATATTTTCAATTCATTTTTATTCGTTTTCATGAACCACAATAATACATAAAAACACATCGAACAAAAGCTATAACCAACTTACGAATTGAATGACGTCTATTGTGGCAGTCGTTCCAATTACCGATCTCATTAGAACGAATGCGTATTTACAAGATCATTCTGACTATTCAAATGGGTTTTTTTTACTAACAATAGGAGTTGCGTTCGGCATGTGAATTTTCAAAAAAAACACACTCATTAGGCTACTAAGTAGGAGGTATTCAGAGGAACGTACAAACGCAATATAATTTTATTATCCTACTAATATTAAAAACGCGAAAGTTTGTGAGGATGGATATTTGTTCATCTGTCACGCAAAAACTACTAAACGGATTTTGATTAAACTTTACAGTAATTTGACTTTTATCCGGGTAGGGCGAATCCTATTCGATTACAAAATAACCTTTTATAACCTACCTACATAGTTCCCACCTACAACATTTTCAGTAATTTGTACCTTAGTTTATGTAATAATAAGCTGTAGAATAATATAATAGATGGTTTTGTTTTGTTTTAGGTGCCTACTTATAGTTTTTAGTTATTAGTTATCGTAAGTCTATACAATCATTTTTCTTAAAATAAAATAAAAATGTATTTGTATTGTATTGTATCCGGGTATCACGTGGGCGAAGCCGTGGGCAGAAGCTAACAGTTAGCAATCCACGTAATAGTCGGTAAGCCATTTTAGCTGGTATCGCATTGGTATTTCAAATCGGAGAATAATTATTTATTATTTGGTTCACAACTTGAAATGTACACGTTATAACAGGATAATATTAATTAGCAAATATCGGTGTAATTTCTAAAATTAGTGAACAAAGCATGCAATGTACATAAAAAAAAATTATAAAATTACGATTCAAATAAATTTGGAAGCAAAATGAAGTACCTAAAGAGTTTATTTTTTAGCGGTGGTGTGGAATAAAACAAACACAAATTCTTACCAGTAGTTTTTATTTAACCCACCCACGCTACGTTTCCCTATTACTAGGATATAAGTTTCTCTGCTAAACTAAAAATGAAAGCTTGATCATTATAATAAGAGCCTTGCAGCTCTTAGATCTCAATATTTTTTTTTGTACCCAACTCGGCTACATTTTCGCATAGTATCTTTATGAATTTATTTGTATTCAACATTCATATGACATTTAAGTTCATAACATGATTACTATTGACACGTTTCCTGGCGTTTTCCATATTACATCTTCAGAGGGTATTTCCGAAAATAGACATGTATGGGCAACAGATATACTTAGCCATGATTACACCCGTCGTTATAGCTAAGTATACCTGTTGAATGTAAGAGGCTTATAATTAGTTGTCTATTGGGATACTTGTTCATATTGGAACTGAAGAACTTATCAGAAAAAAAGCATGTAATTAATTTGAAGGAAAATATATTATTGCATTAATATATTTTTAGGGCTGAAATTATCGTGATTCGGTATCATTTTAGGATATTATTACTCATACTTATACTTATTTATTAACTACGTAGAAACTACACAGTACACTTGCTTCTGCCAAATTGCTCTATGCGTCTATATAAAAAATCTGGTCAGTTACGAGCCATTAAAACAGACAAGCAGTGATTAAAGATGTTAGGGTCAAATAAATTCATGAAATTAATAAAAGTATCATACATTCTATGTATGTATGCAATTCAAATAATAAAATATAATTTTTAATTATTATGCTACTGTAAAAGTGGTATTGGCGTCGATTCTCATGTACAGCTGCTGTCAAATTAGTCAGATTTAATTTATCCATACAAGTTTAGTCGTGATTTCAAAACTTACCGACTATGATCACGAAGAACAGCGACACGTAAACTAATTTGACAGGAGTAAAATTCTTGCATCCCTTTCTTGCGTGCACTACCAGTAAAAGAGAGCGGCAGTTTAAATTTAGTTGGTGTACAAGAGAATCGACGCCATTGTCAAATCACAATGATGAACTAAAACTAAAATAACGTAAAATAAATTATGTATTAAGACTTTACGTACTGTACTAATTGAATAAAGTAGGTTAAAATAAATAATGTTTTGGTGTAAATGTGTTATTTTTGTCATGTGAATTTAAATAAAATAAGCTGAGTTATGGCAATATATATTATTTTATTGTATATTATAAATTATGTGTATTATAATATATTCATAATATGTGGTAAGTACACCAATTAAACCCCTTTTAAACTTTCTTACAGTCCGTTCCACCCAAAGGTTGTCTGGTAGAGATCGCTATTTAGCGATAAGACCGCCCATTGTACAACATTGTTAAAGTTGATAGTACTTAACGAAGCTGATATGTTATTTGGTGTATTATCAAGTATTTTCTATCTTCTATCTATCTATCTATATAGTTTATTTAGGTATACACGATTTAACTATGTCTAGATTACAATCTTATCCTACAGGATAGGAGATCAATTCATTTGAAATACGTTTTGAGGCGTTATCGAAATTTCTCATAAATCAAACTAATGAGTATACCTATTAGCAGTTGGTCTTGGTGTCTGTTTTAGTGCAAAGTTGATGTCTTCATTCCGTTTTGCCAAATAAAAATATTTTCTTTCTTTTCTTTCTTAGATCGAAACTGTATTCTAGATATTGTATTTTTTTTATAATGTTTGTAACGTGTAATGTGTGCTTAAATAAATAAATAAAAATAAATAAATAAACTATATTACTGTAAAGTTTTATCAAAATCCGTTATGTAGTTTTTGCGTGAAAACGTCCTCACAAAATTTCGCGTTTATAATAGTAGTAGGATAGGATTTTTCTTAACCCTTCTTTATTTGCAGCTTAGTATTTGCTAGCATAAGAATAAATGGTTTTTCTGTAAGCGCTTTATGTTGTAAATATTATGAGGAATAAAAAGCCCTTGAACCGTATTATTCAATTATAATCAATACTAGCTGCGCCCCGCGGTTTCAACTGCGTAAGTTTCGATTCCGTGGGAATATCAAGATATAAAGTAACAGTAAAGTATTTTACTGCTACATAAATATCCTTGATGATAAAACTATTTATTTGAATAAGAATTAATACTACGATACGAAAGTAACCAACTTTTGTTTCTATCGGCGATCTAATTATTTTTTTAGAACACAAAAGCTGCTATCGTGACTTAACTATGATATAGTTAGATATATTCCCTCGAGGACTTTTTTGTTGATATGAGTTCTTTAATCATGTAGTACATAATTTTTATGAATCATCAATAGCTTTCTCAGCGCACGCCAAATAATGAATTTTAATGGCAAAATTTAGCTACTTTGGGAAAATAAATTATAGCCCGTGTTACTTTCCGATAATTTAGCTTTCTACGGTAAAAAAATGATTAAAATCGGTCCAGTACCTAGTTTCGGAGCCTATTCGGTACAAAGAAACAAAAAATCTTTCCTCTTTATAATATTAGTATAGATTTTTAAGCGCTATTTCCCCAGGTTCATTACAACATCAAAAGCAAGGCAACCTATTCAAACATTGCTCAAAATATATTTTAACGATGACATTCATTACTAAAAATGCATGGTGGATGACTCATTTGTGATTCAGTGCTGAAGCCAAGTCATTAAATATTTAATACCCGTTGATAACGAGGATCACGGGCCATCTGCTATCGCAAGGACAGCGTTGATTGGACTTGAACATGGCGTATCATTGAGTTGACAAGGCGTGAACATTCGTGAATCGTATTGGGTTCAAGGAATAAGATTATTTCTAACTAGCTACTGAAAAGTAGCTCATACCTAACGGTTAACCTAAGAGTTACTTTTCATTGGCTACTTTTTATCCGGGTATCACGCGAGCGAAGCCGTGGGCAGTAGCTAGTTAGAAATACTCTTATTCTTTGAACCCAATACGATTCACGACGAATGTTTAGAATGCTGCCTGTCAAGGCAGTCAATATATCGATGGTGCAAGAACCTCCTACATGCAAACTTATAAACTTTACCTCTTTATAATATTAAAGTGTAGATATTAGAGTAACTAAGCAATAATTCACGGTGTTAGGAAACGAAAATGTATGTCGACTACGAATTGACAGTTCGTAGGCATTTTTACAGCAGTAGACGTCTCTCAGTGGATGATGATGATGATACGGCAAATTCCAGCAGGAACACCTCATAGCTGAATCACTCAAGAGATGGAATTGACGTGTTCGCCCCGACTTTGGTAACCGTAAACTAATTATTTACATGGAACCGTCATATGTTAAGGGGTGGGAAAGTGTCAGCGCGTTGTAATAGAAGATTTGTGTCAGGGTGAGATGGTGACCCGCGGCGACAGTGAGGGATGGCAGGGAAACCAGTGTCTATGCCTATTTGCTTTAAGGGCCTCACTAAATTTTGTTTTTGTTTTGAGCGTCTCAATTTTTGGTTTTTATTTTCTATTTTGTACATAGATATGCAATTAAATCCAGAATGTTTTTACATTACATTGTACTTTCAATAATGTTTTAGAGAAGGCTTTCGATTTTATTTAGGTATAAAATCGTACTTTATATAATAAATGCGAATAGATTCGCTCAAAACTCGGTACAAATAAACTTTAAAATAAATAATAGAACAAGTTTTTTTTTTATTTCTCCAAACTACACTTTGGGGGTTTGCAATTGAGTTCTAAAGTTAGTATGGATTTTTTTATTCTTCGCTTCACACAAAACTCGGTTTAAATAAGCTATGTATAATAATGAATTACGTATTTTTATTTTTATTTTTACAAAACTACCTTAGGGGTGTGATTTTTATGAAACTTTACAGTAATGTGGCTCTTTTATCAGAATAACACATAGTCTATGATATTGTGTGATTTGGCCATAAGTATTATTTAGTCAGTAAAATTATATCGGAAATGTATATATATGTAATAACTATAATATGGTTCCGGGCTAAACCGCTGAACCGTTTGTCATGAAATTTGATATGGACATAGTTTGAAACCTGGAGCATACGCTACTTTTATAAACATACGAGGGCGAAGCCGCGGGCAAAATCAAGTAAAAAATAAGTATATATAACGTCAATTTTGTTCACAAGTAGAATACACAATGAATTCTACTTGTGAACTGCTTGATATAATAGAATATAACATAAATTTATTTTTTCATATTGCAAAACGGGAATTTTCATGTAGCGTCGCGATCACTCACCTTATAGAGACTTTCGGAATAAGTCGAAACTTAGTTGGTGCCTTCAACTATAGTACGGTACGTGAAAATTCCCGTTATACAATATGAATGATCAAATTCACGGTAATTTACGATTTATTTTTTCTACAAAATAACTCAAAGCTTAATTTAACCACATTTTACTCAACATTCAGCTTTGCACCATTCTAGTTTCAAAGCAAACAATCTGCAACTCGAGCTTTGATTAAACTTGATCGAACGATTCAAAATAAGACGTTGCAAGCAGAAAGTATGACACAGCAAACCACATTCCATTTTACAATATCGAAGAGCAGTTCCACAAAGCTTTTACTTCTGAATACATTGATTTATTGATATCTAAATTGTGACATATAAAAGTGTAGAGAATACTTGCATTACCTTCCCACCGCGGTCTGGGTGTTTTCTTTGTATAATTTGTATGTATTCACAAAAAATATATATTATTAGTATATCAGTCATGTAGTCACACATAACATACACAAGCTCTGCTTACTTTGGGGCTTTGTGTAAAAAATGTCCGGCATAATTTATTAACTTTTGACTGCACAATCTCTGTTAACATCCAATATTCGACCTGATTGCTGTTTCTGTGATCTTAGACCCGTATTCCAGAACGCAACTTACAAGTGACACAGTTCCATTGAAAACTGTCAAAAATCTATCTATACTAATATTATAAAGAGGGAAGATTTTTATGTTTGTTTGTTTGTAACGAATAAGCTCCGAAACTACTGGACCGATTAATATAGGCTATTTTTTTAATAGAGCTCCTTAATAATTTTCAATAATGTAACCCAAAGTAGCAAAATTTTGCCTATAAAATTCATTATTTGGCGTGCGCTGAGAAAACTATTGATGATACATAAAAATTATGAACTACATGATTAAAGTACTCATTATTACCTACAAAAAAGTCCTCAAGGGAATATATCTAACTATCATAGTTAAGTCACAATAGCAGTTTTTGTGTTCTACAATTTAATTAGATCGCCGGTAGAAACAAATGTTGGTTACATTCGTATCGTAGTATCAATTCTTATTCAAATAAATGGTTTTATCATCATTAGTATTTATGTAGCAATAAAATACTTTGCTGTTACTATTTATCCCGATATTCCCGAGGAATCGAAACTTACGCGGGTGTAACCGCGGGTCGCAACTTGTGTAATAAATCTATAGGCTTTAGAAGTGTTTATCAAGTAAAAGTTCGGACAGCGTGCTGGCGATATATCGTGATCTTAGTCAGAGCGTATTCTTGGCCCTAGATCTTTCGTCATAGCAATCTTTGAAGCCTTATGACGAACCACTACGGAGTAAGCAAAGTACCTACTTCACAAAAAAAGCCTCAAAATTGAGGACCTTCTCTTTTCCAAATTGAGGATTTTATATTAAATTCGGGTATCAATGTGGAACGCTTAATGAGTATAACACGATTGTAGGAATATTTGTCGCCGACGGAGATACCGTTTCGATAAGAATTTATCGATAGCGCTCAGAACGAAGGATTATTAAATTATTTGAGGAAGAACGTCGTAAGAGATTTCATTATAATTTAATTTACAAAGGTTCTCGTACTAAAATACAAGAAAATATATGAAACTCTGTAATCATCATGATGGAGATATTCGGTTTCATACTCAGTACGTAGATCTGTGAGAAAACCAAGTAGAGTGTAGTCAGGGACACGTCCAACATTATATTTGGCACATGTACGCGTTTTGCATAGAAGTTAGCATTCCACATGATAGTTGCAAGCCTTGCCTTATTGGAACACCAAGCGATACCTAAAATTATTTTTTTTGAGCATGCCAGTTTCCCTAAGACGTTTTCCTTAACCGTTTTGAGCAAGTGTTAAGCGCACGTATAAAAAAATCATTGGTGTACCATGACCATCGAATCGAAAGTCGGAGTACTGCCCACTAGGCCAACGGGGCAATATCTGCTTTTACAAATGATACTCTGCTCTTACAAATGATAGCATAGTTATTTTTAAACGTAGTGGTTATTTTCTCTATTTTTATTTGGTAAATAAATAGCAATGATGAACATTACATTGCCCCATAACATTTTACTGAAACCTCTGAAGCAATTTAAACTCAAATTCAACTTTTTAATTAAGGCTTCTGTTGCTTATTGTGCCAGTGTCCTTTGATCCGTGTTTTCATAAACAATACGGAGGCTGTGTAGATAAGAATATGGTTAGTACAAATGAATCGACCCGAATTATGTAATCAAGCTCAAATTTCTGAAAGCTCGTAAAATCATTTGAAAATCAAGATAACAAAAGACAGTAATATTACGTACATCAAATATCGCAGGATATTTGATGTATGGACGAAGTACGTAATTTTTTTTTAAATTTTTTGAGCACTTTTGTTTGATATATAGTAACACATCGAGAAACTAGTGTCTAGGCAAACCTCACATAGGTTTTAAGATACTACTAACTATTGTTCCTACTCAATTTGTTAAATAAAGGAATAAATAATTATTTTCCCGACGTTTCGCCTGTGCAGCAACACGGATTGACTGGAGTATATGGAGCTACTGTCGAAAAAGAAAGGCAGTAACCGCAACTACCCTCAGTTCATCTTCAGATTCAGAAAAGTACATATTCACATAACGAACACTAACCGTATCACTTCAATACAAAATAACTATTGATGACGTGATTCCCAGACGCCGAGAGTCTATAGCCGTTCACGTTTGAAATATAAAACGTATTATGGTGTTACCAGTACAAGCTGAAATAAAGCTGCTTATAGTAAACTAAATTAATTAATTAATATAAATTTATAGTAGTAGTAAAATAAATTAATAAATTTATTTTTAACTTTGTCAACCCAATCAAAATACCTAAAGACTATCAAGTTAAAACTATAATTCACTGTCACTGATAATTTATTTCATTGATATTTGTTCACAAAACATCTTTTGTTGTTATTATTTATTACGACAGCAGTTCATTTATCACAATGAAAATGTATCTTATCATCCTTTAATTTGATGTTAATGAAACGGAATGTATTACAGTTTGGGAATATTTTATGGTGAATGTCTTAATAAGAAGTCCTCATAATTAAAAAGTTTATAATTGCTTCTGACTATCCCGTACTTGGTATAGTCACGTTTATTCAAGATAAGAGACGTGGGTATGTTTTTTTTATGTCTTAGTTTGAAACAAAACAAAACATCAACATAATCTCATTCTAAGCAAATAATTAGGTAAGTCAAGGAAATGTTACTTCTCGACACATCCGCTACGGGAACTTGATTTAGTTAGGTACATAAAATATGTTAAGTGTATGTTAGCTGCCAAAAAACAAATATTTGCAGATCATACATATAATAATGCAGGTGTTAGAGGAGCATGGAGAGGATTAGCTGTATGGGGAAAGTTACCAAGGAAGACTGAAACGAGTAGAGGAAAGGGTTTTGATGAAGACCATTTTAAACAGAAGGGGGAAATGATTGGAAAGACCAAGAATAAACTACATGAGCCAAATAAAAGAGAAGATCGCTTTCATGTAGTATATAGAAGTAAAAGAGATTGGAAAGAGAAAGATGACGGAATATGCATCATTGCATCGACGAGAGCTAGGCTCTTAAATTTAATAATAATAATATAATCATTTGTCTCACAGTGGAAACCGGCATGGCACTTCTAGTGTCTCAGCCGGCTATTCACGATCATAATTTATGGAAAACTGTTAAAAATCTTTTCCATGTTCACTGTCGCCAAGATACTGAAATATGCATTCATAAAATTCTTACGCATTGCAGTAGTTGAGTGAAAATGCTCATGCTGGCAAATACTTATTATATAAATCTTTCATATCGATCACTGCCCTTTAAAAAACATCGGAGGTACATACATCCCACTCTACAGAGGTTGTCTAACCGAAGAGGAGGCAGCTGCCCACGTAATCCTGGAATGCGCGGGTGTAGCAACTTATCGCGAACAAATCCTCAGCAACCCGAGGTCACATAAATAGATTATGTCTGAAAATCAGCGCAGCTTCAAATGCCGATGGTGAGGAGCTGCAAAATATGCTGAGACAGGACCTGTTTAGCACATATGACACGGAGGGGACCAAGGTATTCTGTGCAGTACCTAAGGGGCGTAATATATACGTAGGTACTTATATCTAATTATAATAAATAAATAAATAATGCTGGACACCGATAAGGGTCCATTTACATACAATCATACATACATATTGGCTTAAAATAAAATTACGCGAAAGCAAATGCTTAAAAAGATTATCTTTGAAGGGACCTACCATTATGGATTTAACCTTAAAATAAAAGGAGACCAAAAAAGTCGGTTTAATTTTTGTAAAAATATGTATATGCCAAAGGAAAAATATGTACTTTATTTTATTAAAATACAAATCAACTTTTGGAATTTTCATATAAACCTCTTCGATTAACCAATCTATGGACAATTTGTACTTAAATTATGTATGAAGGGTATACAGACAAATATTACAAAATCTACTAAGGTTTATAAATGAAAAATAAAAAGAAAAGCAGAACATCCTCCTCAGATACATACTCAGTGGGTAGATATTTGAGGACACTTAGTAGGGGGTTATCTGAGGCATGTCCAAACTAACAATTGGCAGATGCCCATGTTTTGCAAGTTGTTGATATTCCAGTAGTGTATATGAATACACACCTGTTATGCATATACTCGTATTTTCACATAAATTATATAAAAAAGTGTGTAGATAAGTTCAGCTTACTTTTATGTATAGGTATAGATCCTACTAATATTAAAAACGCGAAAGTTTGTGAGGATGTATGTTTGTTACTCTTTCACGCAAAAACTAGCTAACGGATTTTGATGAGTTATATAGCTTATACATCAGAATAACACATAGGCTACTTTTTATCCGGGTACCACGCGGGCGAAGCCGTGGACAGAAGCTAGTATAATATAAAGTCGAGTTTATACTTTTACAATTCAGATTAATTAATTTACTTCAATCAGATTTGAAGTGATTGCGATAATTTTGTGCTTGCTGCATGTCGTTAGGGTTAGTGTGAACATTTTTTTTATACATTTTAAAAACAACTGATTCCTAAATGGAGTTCAACACAATAATAATATGAAAAGTTGCTAAATATTTTTCTCGTTTTCCACAATACAGTCTGGCACAGCGGAATCATCTCTAATAGAGCCAGCAATGAAATTCAAATAGCAAATACATTCTGGGAGAATAGAGAGTATGGTAAAATAGTTAAAACTGCATAGAAGTGACACTACTAACAATCATAGCCTATGTTTCATCAACTGCTACGGGACAAATGTTTGTATGATTTACATTCATTTGTCTCGAGTCTGGGTGTTTTCTATGTATAATATGTATGTATTTACAAAAAAAAAATAAGTAGTATATCAGTCATGTAGTTTCCATACACAAGCTCTGCTTACTTTGGGGCTAGATGATGCTGTGTGAAAATGACCAGCATTATTTATTTATTTAACTTCTTGGAATCAGCCTCGACAAAGAAAGGAGAAACTTTATCAATACGTTAGTTTTCTTAAAAAATAATTCTAAAAAGTGAAACCCTGGTTTACTTTAAGTCATAATATCATGTAATGAGAAACGTCTTTTGACCTCAGCACAGGGCAAAAACTAATGAGCTTCTTTTGCACCAAATCCATCACTGACCAGAAATTACTCGTCACGGGCTTATCATTACGGGTATTTAAATATAATTAGCAAATTTATCTGTTTTAATGGCTCTTAAAAAATTGACCAGATCTCTTATTTAGTTTAATTTTAACTTATCTGACAAAACCTAGTGTACTGTGAAGTTCCTACAGTGAATAAATGCGTAATTCAGTGCAGAATAAATGAGGAAAAAACGTGCCCAGAATATTTCCTGCCACATATGTCAAACCCGTAAAGTTGTGTTACGAATGTGCTTCTGAAACATAGGCAAGTAAAGTCGACTAGCAGCGATATCGATTTTATCATGAATGAACGGGTATGTTATACTAGTTACACATCTATGCGCTAATGGTCTGGGCGAGTTGAATTATTAGAATATTATGGAAATGTCCGTCATAAAGCGCTACAGCAAATTGAATATTCGTGTGGAATAGTTGACCTCCGCATATTATATGGAGTGTTATTTAATTAATTTTCATTACCAATAGCTCCTGCCCTTTGTGTTCCTCGTGGTTCCTGGATTAAAAGTAGCCTATTACCATGTATTTCTAAACAAAACTTACAAGCTTACGAGAGTGAGCCCGAACCAAGCAATAACGTAATATTCGTATAAGCCCCGAATAATGTATTTTTTAACAGAAAGTTTCTAAATAGGGAACGATATGACTTTTTATTGTTGCCTTCGGAATAACCGAAGTTTTTTGGGTATCGCTTGATTACCGTTTTATCAAAACAAACACACATAATGCTAAACTTATTTATGAAAAGAGCTGTAGGTATGAAAACACAATTTGAATGAAACATTCAATAAATCATTTTTTAAATACGGCTGCTTACTTGTTTCAGCGTTTGCCGACCATTATGTGTATTTTTTGAGAGTTGTAAGACTTATTTTAAGCACCATGGGACGATTTGTCAAACTATTAGCTTGACAAATCGTCATATTTAAGAAGATCATAATAATAGAAGATCAAGTAATAAAACCTAGAAGAGTAAGTCTTGGCAATTGGTGCTGCCGAAAATAAGGTACCGTAACAAAGCGGTGCCATACAAAGATACACATCAATCCACTTTACTGATTTCATTTTTCATCTTGAGAGAAGTTGAGCGAATGTCACTTTCGCCCTGATAAAAAAGAGGCAGACAGTTAATTAGTGTTTTTTCTCGAACAGGGACTAGTTAACAAAATTACCAGGGTTCAATCCTGATTACAAATTGTACAAAAGTCCCTTTCGTTACGATGATGGTATTCAAAAAGCTGTGCAAATCAAGTAAAACAAGGAAGGAACGGGTAAAGAGACAGAGTAATGAGGTCCCCTTTTCAATTTGCATAAGCTGTATCCATTTCATAGAAGCGTAGAAGAAAATAATACTACACTTAAATAATAACTCACAAGGCTCTCAGCGCGCAGTACAGCCGATCCCGTCCATTCTTATGCGTTATTTATACAACTGAATTGGCAAGCAAGCGTACGGCTTACCCTTACGCTTGCAACACTTCAATCGCGCGTTGCCGTCCCCGTCTTTATATCCATAAGGAGTGAAAAGCCTCATGTGTCTGTAATTTCACCGGCCCCAATATTCTTGAAACCGGACCCCACCCACAGCAATACTTGGTGGCAGAAATAGGTATGGCTGTAGTACTTCCCCGGACAAGCACTTCCACAAGGAGCTCTACTACGTCTAATAATAAGGTGAGTCTGTCCGTGGTCTAGTTCTTTTACGACTTTGATGCAAACATTACAGTTTTTTCAAACAAACTAACAATAGCTAACAATTCGCACAACTGTTAAGAAAAAATCCAGTTACAAAACTCATCTAATATTTTAATCTAAACTCAAAGCGATGAAGCCCCTTTTACATTACAAGCTGATTTAAAGTGACCGACGCCTCTGAATTCAAAGGAGGGCTTATAAATACTGAGCTCTTCAGAATAAACTTCAGAAAAGCCTTTGACCACATACATCGGACGTAGAATTCTATTCAAAGTTTCAAACTTAATGTAGAATTTGTAGAGTATTTTCCAAAACTAAGTAGCCATGTTTAGCTCATAGATAATCGTTAAAAATATACAGTGTTACAAACTGGCTCTACTATCTAATTTGATGCAGCAATGGACTTCAACAGGCTGTTAAGGATGATGATAACAGCTAAATATCTATGTGTAAACTCGTTATTTTATGCTCTGTACGCATTGAAAGTCTTGCTCGATCAAGCCTTCGATCTTCAAGGAATTACTATAGTGTGGACCATAGTTATCACTCGAACAAAGTTTACGAAACGGTAGCTTCGGTCTATACTCATCTTCGGCCATACCATCACTTATCATCAGGTTGGTTTATAGACAAATGAAGGTGTAGTCATGATTAAAAAAAACTCAATTTAAACGGATTTAGTCTGAAGCAACTTTTAACGAATCTAAGCTCAAACGCCCAACGTATATAATACTCATAGTCGGCCATTTTTTTTCTATCGATTCCAGAATTCCTCCTTAAAGGGTAATATCAGGTGGGTGATCTAGACTTTTTGTTATACCATATTTCCCTTTAGGGGGATTTGTGGAATAACCCATCATCACTTACCATCAGGTGAGGTTATAGGCAAATGAAGGTCTAGCCATGATTAAAAAAAACTGAATGTGCACAAGCATTAGGAGAATCACCTAGGTCACAATAAATCTAGCTACGGATTTAGTCTGAAGCAACGTTCACGAATCCAAGCTCATACACTCGTATAATACAAAAGCTATGTAGCAGACTTCAGAGCGACCTTAACGTAATAAGTCAAGAGAACCACCTACATCCGCTTGTGAAGAGTTCAAAGCTTCCATCGCTTAAATGTCTTCGTAAATATTTAATTTGGTGAAAGGGCAGGGGTTATATTTTGACAAGACTTTAGAAAATACATATTCATATGAGCTATTTTAGTAATAGATAAGAGAGCTATATTCATGCATTTGATGTTTGTATGATATCTTATGGTAGTGATATATGTAAGTTGGTTGGTATCTTTAAGGTTCTGTGGTTGACATAGAAGCGGCAAGGGACGGGTTTCGCGTCATTTTCATATATTTTGCATGGGCACTGACGCGCTGCCTGTTCGTAACATATGAAAGTGACGCGATTCACGTGCCGCATCCGTGCCTCACCATTTTTATGGATCATGGACGGCCAATCGCTGCATGATAGAACACTAATCGATGGCACACGCCTTAGAATTTTTGGCTGTATAGGGTATCCCGTTTTCGTCAAGTTTTGATCAAGAATTAATGCGCATAACATTTTAATAAGCGGTCAAAATCCATTTTAAAACTGGATTTGAACCCACGTCCTTCAGATAGATATATATAAAATTATTTATTGCGCAACTAAAAAATACTGTACATAAGGCGAACTTAATGCAAGATAGCATTCTCTTCCAGCCAAACGTTGTGTGATATGTAAAACAGTCAGATCGGCGAAGTGCGAGTAAAAGAAGATATGACTCTCAAAAAGATATATTTAAAGTTTTAGTTTTATCCGTGAAAGCGATTGTATGATTCAACGAAAACGATAAATATTTCAACCAATAACTTAGATCCATCGGTCCGTTCACCTAGCGCTCTTTCCTCATCCCGATGCATTAACCTAAATAAATATCTCAGTTATATTACGTGATACAGAATCCAGGGTAGAACGTTTTATTATATTACCGATATAGAAACCGATTCGGTAAACTCTTACGGAACTTTGGCTGTTCACCCGGTACTCGAAAACGAAATTATCTTTTAGTGGGAGAGCATAAAGCTTTTGATATGTAAATATCAAAAGATCCTATTTCGCTGCCTTCTTCAGTTACCTCGGTGGCAATACGAAAAGCTAGAGAGCAACCATCAATTAATGTGGAGTAGTTCTTGTAATCTTACGATAAAATTGTTACAGAATTTAATTTAATTAATTTTAATCAAAATATAAAATTATCAAAACCGAGATTTTGAGACGATGACGCGAGACTAACAAAATAATAAAAGATCGAATCGTTAAAATTGATCTCTTTCTGATTTCGATAAAATTTTCTCACTTTTACATGGAATAATGCAACCGACCGAATCCCCACACATAAAACCACACTAAGACTCATTATTGATTATCAACGGTCACAATTCCAAAAAAGTACCTAGAAAGAACCAACGCCGAATTGAATTTATCGTTGTTCGGTATCATTCTAGAATAATTACGGCCATACCACATACTTTATTCTTCTGCTGACGTTTCGCTGACCGTTTAGGTCCTTAGGTCCTTTCTCATGAGCACCGTCCGCGATCACGCGAGTGCAGCAGGAAATAAACGCGAAAGTTTGTGAAGATGAATGTTTGTTACTCTTTCACGCAAAAACTAATGAACGGATTTTGATGAAACTTAGAAAAATACCCAGCTTATACATCAGTATAACACATAGTACTTTTTATCTGGATACCATGCAGGCGAAACCGTGGGCAGAGGCTAGTATACCATTAAATGAACCAACAATGCAGCGGCTCGGGCGTAAAAGTTTTATACGGGTTTTTAATGTAAGGAAAATAAAAAAAAGGTAAACGTGAGAAAGACCCGTATAAAACCTATAATTATGTTTAATAATCGAGAAAGTTTGCAGAAGCTCGCAGTGACTGATTTTACACCACAATGCGCAAACGATGCACTCCCCTAGTGCGCAGGATGAGTGCACCAACACCATCTTGGCGATAATCGCCGACAAAATTGACTATACGTTCGGCACTGCTTCAATAGGCATGCCCTTAGTGGATGCCGACTCTTGTTTTATATGTGCTTAGAAAGAAAGAAAGAAGAAAGTTACTTATTTGGCAACCACAAACTTACATACCTGGTTTGTATAAAATATTATGTGTAATGTAAAATGTGTGTGTTTGCAACCTGTCACGTGAAATGCTTACGCATGTGCCAAATACAATGTTTGAACGAGTCTCTAACTAACCACTACTCGGTATTCTCACAGATCTGCGTACTTCGAATATGTATCTGAGGAGGTTCATCACAGGGATTACAGTAATGAGCGTGTTTGTTGAAATATAAAATTATTTGAAAAAATACAGATGAAACATCTAGCTATCTAAAGACCGTTGCAAACGATCTATAGATAGCTCAACTGATCCAGATTAGAGACTACCAGTCGGAAGCGTTCCCAAAATAAAGCCGCATTTTGTTTATTTGTTTGTTTGTACACAAGAGTTTTAGGCTTGAAAGAAATTGTTTTTTTTTTATAATGGGAAAGTACCCCAATACCCATAATTTTTTGGAGCTCACACAATCAGCCGGCGCACAATATATGTATGTGATTGTTGTTTAGTCGATTTAATTGCCTATTGAGTGGCAGGTATTCTGATTCCATGTAAACTCATTATGTAGAGCCGAATTAGTACTCAAATGTACTATTAAAAGCTGAGTATTCAAATTAACGGTTGAATCTTAAGTTTTTGTACCTTTCGAATCATAATGAGTTCATCCATATTTGATAGTGAACTCTGTAAGGTCATCATAGGCTTTAACATCTACAAAAGAAAATATAAGCAGCATCCGCTTACGTACATGACTAGTAAGACCGATACAAGAGGTAGACTAAAATACAGGTACTTACAGTAAAATAGATGTTGAATATAGTTTAAATGTTACTTGCTTCAGATTCTTCAAATACTCCTTTTAAAGCGAAAACCAACCTTTTAGTTCTGTACTTATACTAGATTTTCATTTGCGTTCCAATTTAATTTAACAGCTTCCCTGCAGACAACTTGTTTCCGCTACGAGTACTTACCTGGAAATAAAAAAATAACACATTTTAATAAACTAAATAGTTTTATTCACCTTTATAAGGAATTGTATATTTGTGAACGCTTCAGAAAAATCACAAATACTACAACACTGCAGTTAGTCAAAGTAAATTGTGAATGCATTGAAAGAACAATTACACTCAAACGAATGAACCTTGAACTGACCTGGTAGCCTAGCAAAACGAACTAGACAATGGAGCCGATTCTGTAGTACACCAACTTAACTTAATCTAAACTGTCGCTCTCTTTTACTGATAATGTACGTAAGAAAGAGTTGGCAAGAATTTTACTCCTGTCAAATCAGTTTACGTGCCGCTTTTCTTCGTATTTATAGTCAACATGTTTTGAAATTACGACTAAATTTGTATGGGAAACTTAAATCTGACTAATTTGACAGCACTAAAATTGTAGCTATTTCTTTTTCTTGCTTGCCCTATCAGCAAAAGAGAGCGACAGTTTAGCTGGTGTACTACAGAATCGAGGCCAATGCCATCCATTTTGCCAAGCTAATGGCAAAGTGTTTCCTTTTCGAGTTCTAAAAGTTTTGGACATTTCTTGGACTTCGTGGATGAGTGGTGGACTGTACCCGCATATCAAGCCGGATTCAATCCCCGAGGTTGATATTTTTTGTGCTATTATTCTTGTAATAATTCGTGTTAAAAATAATATTCGAATATGAACTAAAATCGAAAGCAACAGAACGGATAGAAAACAGATTAATCAAGACATCTGTGTTTGGCAAAGGAAATGTTTACATAAGGTGGATCTATATTTTGCGGTTGTAAATATGTTCTGTATTCCATTAGTAATATGATAAGCGAAAAAGTAGTTTCGCGGAAAAAAATAAATACCCAACAGACACTTTCACACAGTTCTAATCCCGTACTAAGATTCCCTGTATCGTTACAATAATTATGAGTGAAGTACGAAGTAAAACTACATTATCGGTACCTATATATCTTTAAATCAGCAGGACCGTCGATGGCTATATATTGTTCCATAAGACTTAATTACGCACAAAACTCATCGATAGTGCAATCTAGAAAGTGATAATTTTAGCAGCACCATCTAGTTATGAAACATGAACTAATTATAATTAGATACTAATATAAACGTGAAAGTTTGCGTGGATGGGTGTTTGTTACTCTTTCACGCAAAAACTACAGAATGGATTTTAATGAAACTTTACAGTAATATAGGATAAACATCAGAATAACACATAGGCTTTTTTTTATCCGGGTAATACGCGGGCGAAGCCGTGTGCAGAAACTAGTCCTACTAATATTATAAACGCGAAAGTTTGTGTGGATGGATGTTTGTTCCTCTTTCACGCAAAAACTACTGAATGGATTTTAATGAAACTTTACAGTAATATAGCTTATACATCAGAATAACACTTAGGCTACTTTTATCCGGGTACCACACGAGCGAAGCAGTGGGCAGAAGCTAGTTAGATATAAAGCTTCTATTCACAACTTATACAGGAAATATTATCAACTAGTGTCTCCACAAACCTCTTCAGAGCAAATTAACGCAGACTTAGTTGCTTACAAAGATACACTTAATTGATTTCTCATACCTATTAGTGGCTTCTATGCCAATAATTATGTCAGGTTCAACTTGCGTAAACAATCTTTAGTCTATTCCAGACTAATAAGTATTCTCAGGCCCAAATGTCATTCGCTTTGTAGCTTTTTCCAATCGTATTACCGTTACCTCGCAAAACTGTATGGTTTTGACAAAAATACCCTTTAAAGGGTTCCGCAGTCAACAAGGAACCCCTATAGTTTAGCCATGTCCGTCCGTTTATCTGTCTGTCTGTCCGCGGCTTAGCTCAGAGACTCTTACTAGAACTTTTATAGGGTATCTCCCATATACGTAAACTGGTGATGAATTTTTTTCTCGTATTTCCCATGGTGTGAGGTGTAGTTGGATAGGTCGTTTGAAAATATTTCGGGTTTCACGGCAGTAGTATATATAACGAAGTTAAAGAGAAAACTATCACAGCTATGTAAACTTTACGAGTTAACGAGTAATAGTCGACCAACTTATAAAATGTACTTGGAGAAGGAAAATAGAAATTTCGTACAAATTCCATTGAAAATTACTTAGATGAAGTAAGACAGATAGTAAATATAAGTTTAAGGGCAACTACGGAACCCTACACAGCGCGTGTCCTGACACGTACTTGGTCGGTTTTTTTAAATATATGTAATTGCAATAACTTAGGTCAAATTAATTAATTTTTGACTATAATCACAATACGAATAGAATTACATTGGGCTAAGGGCCCTTATTACACCGGAAGAGAACAAACAATATTCCCGATTCTCTGTTTTGTCTCTGAAGGAAAGAAGACAAAAGGAAATTTTGTCTTTTTTTTAATAGACAAAGGTTTTTCAAAGGTCTTGGTGCTCATGCTAAGCCTAGGAAAAAGGAAAAAGATGACGTCCCATGTCGAGTTTTACCCAACTAGGCTCTTCTCCTCATGAGTATCTGCCTTTGGAGGCGCCTCGCGATGTCTTGCCCGTTAATAGATACTCAATAAGATTTTTCCATGGTCCCCACGGCACCCTTAGGAGTTCAATACCGGATAATCATTACATAGCAGCGCCCGCGCGAATCAAATCCTGACTATCCTACTAATATTCTTAACGTGAAAGTTTGTAAGGATGGATGTTTGTTACTCTTTCACGCAAAAACGACTTTCCGGATTTTGATGAAACTTTACAGTAATATAGCATATACATTAGAATAACACATAGGCTCCTTTTTATCAGGGTATCACGCGGGCGAAGCCGTGGGCAGAAGCTAGTTTAAACATAAAATAATAATAACTTAAATGGTAATTGAGAAAGATTGACTGTTAGACACTTATTTTTGGAAGAGATAATCCAATCTGATTCTCTTCAAGTCCCGGTTCTTTGTATCGTTTTATTATGTCGTCATCACGGCTTTTTTCCTTAAATTAACGAGATGATGGACGTTTTTTAAATTAACCTGCTAGAGATTATCTTCGGTAGGTACCTATTTAATTTTCTCTTTTACATTCCATTTCATTTCACTTGTAATTTTAAGATCTCACAAGTATTAAACACTTGTTTTGGCAGAAGCCTCTGGATAACCAGACCAATCCATAAGGATTGCATAGTATTTTTTTTTGGTTTGGCACTGCTTAAGAGCTTTTTGGATATCGAAATGCCCAAGCATGAGTTTCTGGCGCCACTGAATTTAGTGCATCAGTTGCACTTGTGTTAAACTTAGACCGGGCAATATACTAGTTTATTACTTCCTGGCTAGAGCAATCGAATTCACGTCTATCTGACAAAATTTACGTCTCATTCTCATCCTTTGAACCTTATCAGCCAAGTGCCTTATAGTTTGTGTGTGTACTAGATCTCTTCATTATTTGAACCACCTATATGTGTGTTTAAGTTGACTGTACCAAGTTTATTATCTCTTGTTTGTGTTCACATACCGTGCTGAAACCAGTGAGGCAATAATCTTTCTTTGCAGTACAGCAATGTGTTTGTCACAGTGTGTCTTTGTTGAGCTGGTTCAAGATTTTCCATGGCTCTGTTGCAAACTATTGTCTGGAATTCCGAAAAACTTGTGCGACCTTCCATGTCGTTTAACATGATCTGTTACGCAATTTGTATTATATAAAATAGTTATGTGTCTGAATGACCATCAAAGTACCGTGGGTCCAAGCTACACGAGTATGTAGCTTGAACTTACCCTCGTATGTTTCTTTTGTTAGGGTTGTCTAGAAGCGATTTTCCGAAATTTCACCTCTGGAGGTGACAGAAGTTTGGAAAAATCACAAGGCGGACAAAGTTGCAGGGCGTCACACTAGTTCGGATTAAATGATCTGTTCTGGTCTGATGCGGTTTAGAACATTGTGATATAGGCTTTAGTGAGCTGGTTCTTGATTATATTTGGCTCGGTATCAAACTACCGTCTGGAAGTCCGGAAAACTTGCTACAGCTTGACGTCTAGTTTTGTCTAGTGCTATATGATCTGTCGCGCCTGTGACTGAACGACAACATGGTAATATTTTCTCTGGAATTTATGCGGAACAGTTGATTCAGGTCAGTTCAGATAACGATGCAATGTTTAATTGTTGATAAAAAATGTTTAGTAATGTTTTAGCGCTTATCTTTCTAGTTTAATAGTTTGCGTAAGTAGACGTAAAGTGAAATAGATGGACAAACATTTTAGAGTATTTAATGCCAAAGCAAAGATAAGACTTTGACTTTGTTTATACATTGGCTTCTATACAGTCGCCCTCGGAGCTCAAGATTTATTGTAACTTTTGAAGTATGTGACAAAACGTGTATCTGGGACAGAGGAATCGAGTGTAAAATGCTTCAAATCAGAAATGCTTCAGTTATCCGAACCTACAGAGATGCCGATCAAGGGAAATGTTCATTTCCCTTGATCGAAAAACATATATTAGAATATATATATTTTATATATAGTCTAATATATGTAAAATAATGGGAAGATTATACCATATGACATTTCATCCCTTATTTTTTTTACCCTAAGCAGTGGTATTTTTTCATAAAATTAATATGGGACCACCTTAAAGTAACTACTCGTATATTAAGAAAAATCATTAAAATCGGTTCACAAATGGCAAAGAAAAAAAAATTAGAACCTCCTTCTTTGAAGACGGTTGAAAATGACTATCCAGCTTCTGTTGTCTGAATACGAGGATAACAGAGACTCGTATCCTCCACGTTCTGTTATCCGATCACGGGGACGACTGACTCGACAGTCTATTATTCGAGCAGTAGATTCTTTGAAGCTTGTGCTTTTATAGTCAAATTATATAGCTCTTCTTTTAAGTTTAAATAAACTGTGAATCCCCTCTTTTCTGTGGTGAGCCTGTAGGTAGGCAAAATAGATACTTATATGTTGTAATGGATCAATCAATCAATGGGGTCGTCAGCAGCTACGTTTTTTCTTCTTCGAGCTGCGGGTAAGAGCCTCTAGATGACACTTTTTGCCCTAGCTTCAACTCTGGAGGCAAAAAAACTTCCAAGTCACGGGGAGTTGCCCACATGCCTTCCTGGCTTCAGGTGGTTCATCTGTGTGTGGCTGTTGTGTTGGACTCACAGTGGCGCTAATTTTCTACGAGTAATCTTCTGGTGCGCCCAGGATTTCGCGAGGCAGAGTTGCCTGTTTGTAAAGGAGTGTAGGTAAGTATCGTGCTGTCATCAGAAATTGCTCTGTCACAAACAAGCACTATAATTCAGAAACTGAATTTCCTTTATAGCAATTTGTCTATAACTCCGGAACCTTGGCAGTGAATCGGCTCATCAGAATCTCTAAAACGAGATGAAAGGATTTCGCGTAAGTTAATGGAATTCTTGTGAATTATTCCAACGTAAACAGATTTAAACTTTTCCCGTCAAAAGTAAATATCTTTGTGCTGAAATCTTTCGAAGTTTGATTTACTTTATCGTGTTTAGAGCAACTTTTATCGTGAAAGTGAGCCGAAATTATTTATGTTTTTGTGTATATTTTCAATTTGTATCTTTACTTTTCACAAAGTATTCTAAGACCCAAGATAACATCCAAGCATAACGTTCTTAATCCTCGCCTCCAACATCTTCAGTCTCTACAGCGCTCTATTGTTCCTCAATCGATCTCAAAGTTAACACCATACTTCTGAAAGATTTAATTTTCACTGCATTCTAAAAGTTTTTTTCTACCAGGACCATTGTTTCTACAGTTTTGTTATGAAGTAAGCAAGGCGTACAAGGTTTTATTTTCATATTCATAATCTTTATTTCATAAATTAAAGCATAGCAGTTGACTTCAAATAACAAAATAATAAAATGCACTCTCATTTAATAAATTAAATAAATAAATAATGCCTGGACATTTTCACACAGCATCATACCTCTATAGCCGCAAAGCAGAGCTTATGTTATGGGAACTACATAACTAATATAATACTACTTAAATAATTTTTTTATTGTTGTAAATACATACATATTATACATAGAAAACCCGAGACAAATATTTGCGTTTCATACAAACATTTCTCTCGCGGCGGAAATCGAACCCGCAACCTTTCTGCGTCTCAGGCGGGCCTTCGCCCATTTCATCACAAAGGTCGTCTAATTAATACGTAATTTCATTCATACTTCTCTCATACTCGTAGACTCCTCTCCATCCAAAAGTTGTCCGGAAGAGATCGCTTCTTAGTAGATAAGACGAAGATTCTACTAGAAGCGATAAGACCATTCATTGTACTTTTAGTTTTGTAAAGTTTTTGTGATATATCATGTGTTTTAATTAATTCATTTTACAGATGGGTATCTGAATGGTTTTATCCACTCTCAAAAAAACTAGTCTTACAACAATACATCGTTATCATATTGACTTCTTTAAACAATTTGTGTCAAAACTCAGAAGCGAGCGAATATTATTATTTAACAGAGGAGTCTCTGAAAAATGATATTGTTCATCTCTGGACGCTGAAGATTACTTTGTTTGGTTAGAAAAGGTCACGAAAAGACAATTTTCAGGCTAACGTCGGTGTTGTAATTGGTATTTATTTTTGTTCTCACGGTAACTTTGCTAAAGCTTTGACAGCTTCGGATTAAGGACGAGATTTTCAAGTCATCTTGCTTTCGAACATCCCATTATTGAATTAATAACACGCTGACGACTGTATTCCCCAATCTGAGGATGGCCCATTAGCATCCTCAGATGCGTAGTTCTTTGGGGCTGTCAAGTAGGAGGCACGCGTTACATATCGTACATGCCAGCGTTTTGCAAACAGTAAGTAGTCAGAAGCACACGTTATATTTGGTCCATGCCCGCGTTTTGCAAACAGTAAGTAATAGTTAAAAAAATCTATTGACGCCGCTACCAAGTACCTACAGTTAAGTAAAAGCACCGTATAAAAACTACTAACCAAGATAAGCCATATCTGTAGAAACTTTACGTTACGACAGTAAGGAGATAAAATAAAAAACGAAATAAATTACGACCAAAAACCGACCGCTCTAAAATTCGACAGGATACATAAAATTTTATACCATTCTATATTTCTTACATGTTACACAAACAGTTTCAGCCCCGTGCCTGTTAGAACAGGCAGGCTTAACTGCCTCGGTGGCGTGGCGAGCAAGTCGCCAGCTGCAAGGCGGAATCTATTCCCACTGCGGGACAAATGTCTGCCTAAAGATATTTGTTTCGTGTCTGGGTTTTGTGGTACCTCGGTACTTTTAGTTCCTGATACTACGGTCCTGATACTAGAGTGTTTATTTCATTTATTTATAGCGTTTGTCTATTTATAGTGCAACTAGCTTCCGCCCACGGCTTCGCTCGTGTAGTAAAAAGGTTTACCCGGGTGGTAAAAAGTAGCCTATGTGTTATTCTGATGTATAAGCTATATTACTGTTTTATCAAAATCCGTTCAATAGTTTTTGCGCGAAAGAGTAACAAACATCCTCACAAACTTTCGCATTTATAATATAAATACGAGTACCTCTAAAAACTAAGAAGAAGTTGAGTGGGAATGACCCAAAAAACGAAATTCTATGTTAGGTATATTTTGCTTCAATCAGCTTGATGTTATCACTAGTTTTACCATCTAAAATTATCCAGCCAGCGCAGTTTCAAACTTCAATTTTGTGGTCTTTTTCCTACGTTCAAAACGGACAGCTTATAAACGCAAAGGTCATGAAATGTATTCATCCAGTCTTTCTTTTGTTGACTGTTACGCTTATTTATGTGAAAGAACATGCCAGTTTACTGGATAATAACAAGTTTACAAGCAAGAGATCGGAACCACATAGTAAATTGAAATGAATGCCACTCGACTCTCAGAACTAGAGTTATTCCAGCAGCAAAACGTAAATATATAAAAATTAATCGAAAAGTAAACAACGAAGAAAGAATTATCTACTCGACCATTCCGCTGGCACAATCTGAACGGACTTGAAAAGCTTTCGTGGAGAGCCCCTTCAATTTGTCATAACGACTATGGCAATTTAACTTGCTTTCTGGACGGCCACTCGATGTTTGTTACTCTTTGGTAACTGGGAACTTGTACCCACAGCACGAGTTTCTAGTGCGAACTTGTCGTTAGTGTTTCAAGCAAAGAGCGGCCACACTTTATTGCGCTGTAAACGTTTAAGCGCGCATATTATAGCAATATATACATGGATTGCGCGAGTAGCAAATGTGATGTCAAGCTAGGCGCGTAGCGACGCTCTTCCATGGTTGTGCCATGGTACTCGTAGGTTCTGATACCCACGACACAGAATTCTCGTGTGCGATAAGGACTACGAGTGAATAGTTACACTCGTAGTCCTTATCTACTGGGTCTAAAACACGAGATAAGCGAAGCTAGGCACCTGCAGTATCATTACCATGGAAGGCCCTGCAGTGCGCTCGCGGCCTAAGATGTCAAGCCACGTCTGACATAACTGACTACAAGTTAATTTTTACAAACATTTTTAATTCCCCGACGTGTTTTCTATCATCGATTACAGTGCCCTCTAATGACTTGTGGCGATAAAACCTATCTAGGAACCATCCTTGACGACATACCAATTAATTGGAAAAACCCCCTGTACAATGATATAAGCTGTTTTGGAGATAAACGGTATCAGACAAACAAACAGCCTCTTATGGCTCAAACGCGTATCTACGGGCTCCTTTCCGCGGGTAAAATATCAGAAAGTCGTGCTCATGTCACAATGGCTTCAAGTTTCATGATGTTTTACAACAACCACAAATGTTGTTAGTTTTATTTACTTGTAGTTCTTTGTGTTGCATCTGGACATTCTATGAGGTTGTGGTATCAATTTTGCGACTAACATTTTACGTTTCTACTGAACATTGTCAAGTAATCTTTAACCTGAGAAAACTATGAGTCCTTAGAAAATCCTTCATTTCGGGCTTATTATTCACCAAGACACCGGATTTGTAGACGGAAGAGATTAATAAATCTCTTAAACAAAATCCTTTAAACAAAATGAAGATAGAGAAATTACTCCTGATTATGGTTTTTATACACATAAGTTTGTGTTTCACACAATTCTGCAAATGTCATAAACTTTAGAATGTGTGTATATGAATATGGTCAGTGAATAAAGAGTTAATTTTACAAAAACAGAAATGTTAACACAACACGTTAGTACACACTATATACATAATATGGTTGCTTATTTTGTAGTTACATTTTACGTTATTCATATTTACGCATTTACATAGTGATTACTTCTGACCGTGAAAAATACGCGTGACAACGTCACAAGCGTGGACGGCATTTGTCACGCGGACATAAGATTAAGGTAGTGAGTACACATACTTACTGGCATGTTAAGGCCCAGTATAACTGACGAGATGGAGATGGGAGGGAACATGTTGTCAAGTGGTTGGCAAATTTCGCGTCAATGTACAGCCACCGTCCACCACTAAGTGTGCAATCAGTAGCTATTAGTTCGCCACGAACTAAGAAACCCCACTGTCCAAAAACCCCAACAACAAAGCAAAAAAGTTTTCATCAAGTCCGCAAAATTATACTGGCCAATTGCTTTCTGAATATTAAAAAAAAAAAAAAAAAAATTAAAAAAATACGATTGTTTTATTTATCTGAATTTTAAATTTTTGTTTCTTTACTCGAAATGCCTCCTAATAGTCATAGTGAAGATAACGCCGCCAGAATTTAAAGAAACTGCCCAAGTAACTAATGAGAACCTGCAAAGTCTGCCACTCTCTCTCCGGTGAATAATGTACTAAATACTTCGATGCACTCTTCAGAACTGCAGCTTGTAGTACAAGTTTGATGAGTTTTCATAAGACATACAACGAGAGCTGTATATAGGTATTTATTACTGCTTTCTCAGTTGCGCATCTGGTCTACATGAAGCTGTGATATTAGTTCTGTGACTGGTGGTAACTTTTCCGTGTTCAGTCTTTGAGCTTTGATCTAGTGCTCTCTATTTTAGGATCTCTTTGCCGTTTATTTGTTTTATCCGTGGGGTTTAGGGTAAAAGGCTGTTTGTTTATTTATTAGTGTTTTTGTCTGTTGCCACTTTCGTAAAAAGATAGATAGATAGAAAGTTTTTTATTCAACACACATACAGAACAGACAAGTACAAATGACAAGAAAGACAATACAATATTATACTCTACAATACAGTAGAATAAAATACGTAGGTGTGCTAACGAGAACAGCCTATGCTGCAACGGCAGATATGGGTCGAAAAGGTCCTATCTCAGCTTATTGCTGCTCCACCAAGGCGAAGCAAACTGATTTTCAGATAGGACCTAGGAAGTGAGGGGTGACCTCACGATCGCAGTGTTACATAAGGAAAACAGTTAAGACAAATTTAGTGTGGACAAGGAGTGTGCGATGAGAATCGAATAGACATGGATAATTAAATTTAATTGTACATTAATCAGTGTGAGAAGGAAATGTAAAAGTTGTGCTGCATCGACCGACACCGGGCGTGTTGCACTATTCGGTAAGTAGAAGCTAGAGTAAATCACAGGTTTTCTTGAGCTGTTTCTTGAGTGTAAATCTAAAAGGACTAACCGATTTCAGCATACGGATCGGAGGAGGAAGGTCATTTCAGGACCTGGTAGCCGCATATCGGAAAGAACCCCGAAATGCAACTGACTTGTGCCTAGGCGTCAACAAAGCCATGTGAGTTGAGTACATACTCGGGTTGGGTATCGCTAGCCTATTTCAGTTTAGAGAGAGATATTTGGGTATTTTTTTTGCAGTAAGGCCAAAGAGTAAGGTAGCAAAGTGGAAATACCTACATGCGTTAATTTTTAAAAAGTTTGAGGAATTAAGAAAAGGGGTACCTACATTATGTGCTCATGCAAACCATTTATGAAGTCATGCGTTTCAATCACTTCATAGATGTGTAGAGGTTTTATCTCTACACATCGCTAGGCGATGTTGCTATAGCTGATGGATAACAAGAGTTATAAAGAACACTTAAGGGAAATGACAAGATTTTTATAATACGGGATTCGAACCCGCAATCGAGCGGTCACACTGAGGTTGAACTTTTCTGAAACTGCTTTTTTATTTTATTGCTTCATCACAAAGATACTCGCAGTTCACAGTTACTCCTGAATCCGAATCAATCATTCATTGAATAAAATTGTCACCACACGCGAACTTCATAAATAAACCACGTGACTCGCCTGCGAATCGACTGTTTCGCGCAAAATAGAGAAGTTAGCGAGCGTTTTGTAAGCAAAAATATTTTATTAAGCATACCTACTTTTTTACACTTTTCGCGGTCATGTGAGTCGATTGGCCAGGTTACCAAAAATGTGTTGAGTTCTTCGTCCGCGAAGAGTGGAAAAAGAGAAGGGAGACCTTTGCCCTGCAGTAGGATCAGACAGGCTAATTAGATAGATAGATACCTACTGCGTATCTGGGATGAGGCACCGAAAGGTTTTCTACTTTCCTTTTTTTTGTTAACCTTTACTTTCCCACAGCTGGGCCAAGGTCTCCCCTAAATCTTTCCAAACCGTGCAGTTACTTGCTACTTCCCTCCAGCCTTCCTGGGAAGCGCCAACTTACTAACTTGTTTTTTTTTCATTCGTTTTGTTGTGATCTTTGGGAAAATATCCATAATATTAGTGATCATTCGTGTTTTCCCTTATTCTTCCTTGGCCAGTCTGTCCCTTTATTACCTTGAGAGATGAGTTATTTTTCCGAACCATGTCTAAAAAACTTTTAAAACTCAAAAATGCCAAAGTTAGGTCGAGAACTGTCCCCTTCTCATGTTGTAGTTAAAAAGTTTTAGACATTACTAGAATATTAATAAGGGATTGAATTATGATGGCGAGAAACCTGTAATTGATGGTAAAAGAACCAGTGTGTTGAAAAGATTCAGAAGACATCACATGTTCATCTCATACCATTCAATATTTTTTTCTTACAAAACGCTTTTTGGCTAACCGAGTCGGGATTCGACCCGAGGTTCAAAGGAAGTCGTAAAATGCGAATCTGTAAAGAAATACTTCTATGAAAGATCGATTCGATTCGAGTTTGCTATAGTGTCTTTCATGTGAAATAAGAATTTTCGTCATCAAATTCCTAATCCTATCTATGACTTCGATCTTTTCTTTTGTTGGTGAGATTTACTTTTCGCTGTAGCCAGGTGGTAGGTACATAATAAATGTGTTAACGGAATCAAAAACTGTGGCCCGCAAGACATTTTCTTCCTGCTGACTTACGAAAGACCCTACAGAGGAAGAAAGAAGCTACAGAAGATACATAAATGTGGCAAAATTTTAGTCAAAGAAATTATGTACGAGGCTTACCATTAACACGAAGAAGAAATAGAGCGAATCAACGAATCAGCTGATCCTGAATCAAGGGATAAGGTAGTTTAAGTCAAAAATATATCGGTACAGTATCTTAAAACATCTTAGCTCGAAGAGTAAGCAAAAGAAACATTCAAATTTATGGAATAGGCATAATATGCCATTGAAATGTCACATTTTTACTATTGCATTTGTCATATTTATTGATCTACTAGTTGTTGCCAGCCGCTTCGCCCGCGTGGTAAGTAAATAAAAGTAGCATATAACCGTCTCCAGGCTTCAAACTATGTCCACCCTATTTAAACCCCTTAGGGGTCGATTTTCGAAAATTAGATTAGCCTATGTGTTATTCCAGATCCTAAACTATCTAAATTCCAAATTTCATCAAAATCGGTTCATTGGTTACGGAGATACGTGGTAACAAACATTCACACACAGAGATTTTCGCATTTATTATAGGATGCGTAAAATATTGTAGAAAGTGGCCGGTGCTGATTTTGTCAGAGCCGAGCCGAATTCAACGAATTATGAATTTGTAATCCATTATAATAGGTGCATTACAAAGTCAGCCGTAGATCTCACTTTACTTGCACCACCAGCGAAAACGAATGGTATTTGCTTTCAAATAGTCCAGAAACGACTTTAAAACGCATCGCTTCACTTTTCAAGTTCACTTCACATCCTTGAAGTCATACAAAGCGATTACGCCGTTCGTTAAACCATTTCACATCTTCCATATAGTAAAAATTTAACTATGAATATTTTGTAGACACGCTGTGTATCTATTTACAAACTTGGAATTCTAGGAGATCAATCATTGTTATCCACTAAGGTAGAAAAAACCTCGTTCAGTAAGCATTTTTGCATTACTTAGACGATCAATCTTAATTTCGGGTGAAATTTTCCGCTCAGTTTATAGACATTTGATCCAACATGTGCCACCCATTCCATTTACCTACATCAGTCAGAATTTGAAGATACTGACTGCCACCTAGTAGTTATCTTCATCTGTAGTCAAATTGAATTTCTACAATGAATCGACATAAGCTATTCAAATACACGTAACATTTCGACTGTAAAATTGACGCTAATATTAAATTTTAAGCCAGTCTTGGTCAATATTTCCTGAGAATTCCTTATATTCTACCTTTTTTTAAATCATGAATATACCTTTATTTGACCATAATCTCACCTGATGGTGATGATAATATATGACTGAAAATGGAGAGTCTAGATGATATGTATTCACGCTTACCTTGAAGAGACCCAGATTAACCTTATAATGTCAACAGTTACAACTACAACAGTTTACAAATTTTATAAATGTTCTATAATAAAGAAGCCTATGTGTATCCATAATTATAAAAAGCTTAAGATGTATTCTATCTTATTTTAAACCTGATACCTGTTTGGTTTTGCTGTTATTTATTTTGATTGAAAATTGAGAAAATCTGTCGCACCTAATTCATTACAATTTTATAAGCATCTTTGATGTAAATGAAACAATAATAATGATACTCTCCGATGAGACAAATCATGCCGACACAAGACACAAGCGTGCTTCTACTAATAATTAAGATTGATTCAATCCCAACGCCGTGAGCGTCTTCACATGCTATTGATGAATTGATAGGATAGAAGGAAGTGATATAGGTATAAGGTAATATAATTTAATTTCCCTTTAACAATATAATTACCCGTCAAGGGAGCAACAACTAACTCACAGTTGATTTTGAGACAGACGATGCAACTTGTTACGCATGTAATTCTGTATGCTAACCAATTTTGAGGGTATTTTCAAACATTCGCTATCAATTAATATAATTATAAGGTATGTATAAGGTACTTTATCTCATTTACTTATTTAATATATATAGTTCTTCTTACTATTTTTAATATTTCTCCGATTTTACAAACATGTTGAATAATTTTCTTATATACAGAAGTTAATAGGACGCTGCTCTTTGTTACCACACAACGTTTTCATTGGCACGTCTCCAATACACAGAGGATTATCCCGGTTAGGGTCCGTTCACACTCAAGGACAGCCCACATTGTCTTAGATATTAATTGATAGTTGGTTAGGCTTTTTGTTTCGGGAAGTCTGATACTCCTGTATCAGACACCCCGAATGTACAAAAAGCGTTATCTATAAAATCTATACCTCTAATGTATCCTAAATTTACCGATATACCGATATCCTCATGATTTTAGGCGAGCTTTTTTTATGCTGGACATTTTCACACAACATCATCTAGCCTCAGAGTAAGCAGAGCTTGGGACCTGGGAACTAAATGACGAATACATTTTTACAATTTTATTTGCTATTTAACGACACTTTGAAAATAGAAGCAGCATTTTTTTAAAATATTGGTTAGTCATTATTATTTCACGACATATTTTTTTATGTGCCGCTTGGCAATGAGACTGTGGGGACAAAGTAAAAGGTACAAAAAGTTAAAAAAAAATTAAAACTCCTTTTTTTGACACTGGCAAGAGAACTGGCTCTTTCCTCGCTCAAAGGATTTTATGATATTTAGCGAGGGTTGGAGGGAATTCGACTTTTGTTACAAAATCTTGAGCAAACTTTAGTCTATAAGTATCTTAAGGTTGCTGAAATCGCAGCTTTAATATTTTTACGATGCCGAAGAAACTTATACGATATTTTTTACGGAAAATAACAAAGGATCAGGGATCGCGATTGACGTCGGGGACTGTGAACTTAGTTACCTTGTTAGATGTTTGTTTTGTTAGATGGTAGTTTCGAGTTATTTTCTCCGAACAAGGTGTAAAACACCTAAAGTTGGACACATTAAAAGTATGCCTTGACAATTAAGAGCGGTAGAACTATGTAGTTTAACGAATTAATACTTGCTAACAATACATTTATTAATACAAATATAATAGTATGTACAAGTAGGTATGTACAAAAAGATAAAGGTGAAACAGCTAGTATCGAAAGGTTGCAAACGATAAAAAGATAGCTTATCTGATCTAGATCACTACCAGACGGAAGCATTCCCAAATACTGGCCGAATTGCCTCGCTGAATGGAAATTCTAATCCGTTAAATTGATTAAATATATATTTTAGTTGTTGAACCGTTCTCGTAATGTTTATACCCGAGGTAAGAGGTGGTTTGGGTGTTTAGGTATCCGTTAAAATTTATCCGAAATGGCTAAGCAGCATGTAATAAAACTTTTTGCAATCGAATATAGATTTTTATAAGTATACATGATAAGCCTTATATAACTTATAAGTCGCTAGGGGCGCTGCAAAAGACGAAATATATACGTATAGGATCGAGGGTTTTAACATTTTGTTATGCTTTTAATAGAATACTCGTTATTTGATCATTCGAATCGAATTAAGGTATCTGTCAGTATGGGAATGGAAGGGCTCTATGATGGGCGGCGTGGTGAAAGGATTCTGTGCGCTAACGCTCTTTTCGCCCTTAGGCAACTGAAAGCGCCACAAAGAAAGTCAAAATCAATTCTACTTCCTTTCCAATCAAAGAAAACAGAGGTAGGTGATATTATATCAATTTCACTGTTTGTTTTAATACATTCAACCGTCTGATGTTATTTTCGTATATTGTTTGAACAATAGCTATTTTTGCATAGCTCTAGCAATAGCTATTTGTAAACATTAATTTTAGCGTTATCTACTGGCGAAAAAGTCATTTCATTCAAAATTAAATAAATAATGCTGGACAATTACACACAGCATCATCTAGCCCCAAAAATAAGCAGAGCTTGTGTTATGGGAACTACATACTGATATACTACTTATATATGTTTTTTTTTTGTAAATACATACATATTATACATAGAAAACACCCAGACCCGAGACAAATATTTGCAGATAGTACAAACATTTGTTCCGCGGCGGGAATTGAACCCGCAACCTTCTGCGTCTCAGGCGGACCTTCGCCCTCTGCGCCACAGAGGTCGCCACAGAATCATCTGATAAAAATGTTTGAGAGATTTTAGATATCGTGTAAGCCAGATATTAAGCCTGTTCGTTTGAGGAGAGCTTTTTGCATTATATCAGCGTCTATAGATTATGAAATAATAAAACATAATTAGTAATTATTATAAGTTTTTACGTGTCTTTATCGCATTTACCTTTTTTATTATTTTTCCACGGCTGTTGCAACATAGCCGAAACGTCGGGAAAATAATAGCAATTATCAGAACAAAACTTTCTGTCAATTAGGCAACAGCAGAAAATCGTCCACTCAGCCAATTGACCTGCTAAGCACTTGTTAGACACTCAGCAATTAAATGCGATGCGAAAATGGAGGTTAGACTTCGTGATTCGGTCGAGCTCGTTTCTGATCGGTCTCATATCTCCTACTATGAATGAGACCGCTTTTTACTTGAGCCGGGATTCAAATTCTTAATGAGAGCGACATGGTATTTACGGCCTATTCACGGCTAACTACCGCGAAATACAACTGGAGTTCACTTTGTCTTAAGGTGCCTGTCGAACGAATTATTAGTAGTAGAGTTCCTTGTGAAAGAGCTCTTCCGGTAAAGTACTACCACCTTTTTCTGCCGCCAAGCAGTATGCTTGCATTGTTGTGTGAAGAGTATGTGTGCCCGTGAAAGGCACATGACACTTTTCACCCGTTATGTCTCAGAGCGCAAGTGATACCTGCGCTCTGAGACATAACTGGGGGCCTAGACAAATACCATTTTCTGTTGACGTTAACGTCTGCGGAAAGATAAAATTGTATGGAAATGTCACGTGACATTTTCACAGCAAAAGTGGTATTTGTCTAGCCCCCTTGGTGTTGAAAAGGTCCATAAGTTACGGTTACCGCTTTCCAACAGATGGGCCGTATGCACTATAGTTGCATAAAACGTTTTATAGTTACACTGGCGGCTCAGCGCTGAGCAGTGAGACTGCGCCAATAGAAATGCATCGGCCGTTGCCATTCGTGACGATAGACACGATTATCATGACTGAGTATGAGTATAAAATCAACTGCAGTCCTTTAAACTAAAGGCTCCACTAACTATGATACGTCACATCTTAACATTCATAAATAGAAAGTGTACCAGAATATGTAGTACTTATGTTATCTTAAATGGGGATAGCCGGCTTGGCATGCGCACCAAGTTTTCCGTTTGTATATGGAGAACACAAAAATCTTCTGTTTCTGCTTTTCTTCAAATAAAGGAAAGACAATAATATTTTTCGTCAACAGAAAAGTTGTCTTGGGTGCTGATGGTAGGATTGATGAGGGGTTTTTTCTTTTTGATTTGTGGCAGGTCAACTTTGTCATTCATTCGAAGACATCTGTACCTACAAAGCTGCTCATACAAATGCCTTCGGATAACTATGTGTATCAAGCTGGGTTGCCACAGTTCAAAATTGCCTTGTCAGTTCAATGGCGCGCGGTGCCGTAATATTCTGTTTCTTAGGACCGTTTCAATTACTATTCCAGTAAAGCTTGCTTTTAGTCCAATGCACAATTCAATAAGATGACTACCACAAGCTCGTAGTAGGAGATTCATAGCTCGATAGGACACGAACGTTAACAAACCGGGCGTTTTAAATTCATTTTGACGATAGAGGTTTTTCGGCCAATTCCCGTTTCAGAACGGACCGCATGCATTAGGTTCTCATTCAATTAAATACGATTGTCTATATTTCGTTCCGTAAATCAATTTGGGTCGTTGAATTTGCGGCAATTTTCTAGTGAAATTCACAAGAATCGGAATCAGCGTATAGTTAAAATTTTAAGTTTTACCTTGATTTACGGAAACCTGTTTTTGGAGTGAAACGGGAGTAAAATACTATTTCGCCCTTTACACGATGAACATGAGCATGTCGCGAAACTATAGTTTTTGATTATAGAAATCCAGTGAAAGAAGTCAAATAGATAATCCAAACAGCAAGATTTCAGGCCAACCCTCTCCACCTGACAGGCATCTAAACTACATATTTAACTCGAACGTTTTAACTTGTCTATTCAACAGCGTAAAAGGTTCGTAAAGCGAATCGTAACTTGACCAGACCCTGTTTAATACATAGACCAGGGCACTGTTCTTGCTTTTTTATCAGGCATTTTAAAAGTCAAGGAATAAGCAAAAATAACGATCCTGATCTACAGGACAAGAAGATAAATAAACCGTACTTACATTCACAATTTGACGACCAAAAGTAAAACGACTGTATTTTTTTTTCAGGAAAAAAGGAATTCATAAAAAGTCCAATATTAAATTACATCCTCCATATTTCCTACCTTGGGGTAGGATTTTTTCATAAAATGTATATGGGACTTACCTTGAAGTATACTTCACCTACCCATCAAAAAAAGAACCATTAAAATAGGTTCACAATTGGCGAAACATCGCGTACCATACAGCAAAAAACCTACAGACGGAGAACCTCCTCCTTTTAAGTCAGTTTATAAAATAGAGCCAGGGTCATCAGATGTTATTGGATAAGGTTGTTGGTTCAAACAAGCAAACTTTCGTCAAACAAGGTGATTTGTCGCCAGCGTCTATCCCCCAGCACCTACTAACTCGATTTTCTCCGCGTTGGAAATTCCGACTTTCGCAGGATGTCCCAGGTTTTGTACCTCATTGTAAAAAGGAGTTTTTTCAAACCTTATTTATTTATAGAGGGTTTGTTCACAGGTAGATTATGCCACCCCCGAGGGGGCTTCTCTGCAGTGTTGAAAAACTTTTAACAAATTAGAGATTTAATGTATCAGAATAAGCCTCGAGTCTTTAGTCTTTTGGACTTATTAGTTTGACTTTCAGGTGAGTACTGAAGCTAATCTATCTAGTGATTATTTTAGACTCCCTGTACATCAAGGGAACTTCATGAGAAAAGAAAATCAACGAAACATTCCGTCCGAATCTTTAATTGACCAGACAATCTGTTTCTAGTCGAAAGGGAGAGAGGAAAATGAATTTCGCTTCAGACGACTCCAGTAGGTACTTCATTTGTTTCTCGCCAATTATGGAGATTGAACCATCTGTACTAGAAGGGTGCGTTCAAGTGTAGAACCGGGTGACGCCGGTTCCTGCGCGTGCGATTCTTTGGGCGAATGTTCGCGTTATGTCTAACGATCACACGTTAGGTATAGAGATATAGTGATAGCTAATAATTATTGTCACGACACTATTATTTCTTTGTTAGTTTAAGTTATTTGAACATATCTCTATAATTAACAGAAACTATTATTTTTTTAAAGCTGTTGGCTTTTCTATTATTTAAATATAACATAATGGCGCCCATTCTACTTCACTCAAAATTTCACTGAAGCAGGAACATTTGGTCCAGACTAGAACAACCATACAAGGCGTTTTATAATGATGCATATATGTGCTCTATAACGGTGAAGGAAAACATAAAAAAAATGAAACTTTGAAGAGATGTGACCTTTTATACTATAATGAATTTCGGTTTCAATGAATACGCTCGGGAAAGGGAAAGTGGCCTTTTTCATGATCACCATTCCACAAGGCCGGATACTGAAGTATCTAGTAAAGAACTTATAATCAGATCAGTATCAGTCAATATGTTGGTTCCTGCTTTATACAAGACCGCTCCTAACGGTAATTCAACTTCTAGTTTGTTAGTCCAATTTTGTTCAATCATAATGGTATTGGAATCGCCGAAATTTAGAACATTGCTGACGGAGGTACGACGCAAATCCTACGAGGTTTGCTTTCATTTGTATGACAAATAGTCTGAGAAGTCAAATGTAATCGAATTTACTTGCGAAGTTTCATCTATTTAACTTTTTGGCAAGTACTAGTCGTCATAATATGTAAAGCTGAATATGCAAATGCTGTAAACGTGGACGCAGTCTAGCTTTGTATTCAAAATGAAGGAAGGGTCATCGAGGCACACGCAGAAGTTACGCATGGATGCATAGCGCGCCACTGAGATTACATAAAAAATACGTTAAAAGCGAGAGGACTCCATGAAAATTAATTTTAAAAAAACACCCAAGTAGTGTTACACGCTTTTGTTAGCCCTGAAGTTAAAAAACCTTCCGAAGTGATTTTTTTTACAGTTTCTACCAAACGCAAGGACACGTGTACAAAAGTTTAGCTTCTTTGAAGTTTTATAACTCCTAATTATGGAGGAATTATCGAATTCTCGAAATGATTTCGAATCTGAATTCTCGAAATGATTTAAACAGACAAGTTTAATGGTATTCTACATTATGAAGAATTAATTGGGTGGTATGTAAGTAGTTTATCTTACAGTTGCAGTTCTCATAATAAGCTCCGCTTAGTAATCTTAGTAATAATACTTTCTCTGGCTAGATGATGCTGTGTGCAACTGTCCAGCATTATTTATTTATTTATTATTATTGAAAAAAAAACATCCACTACTTTACATGTTTAACTTTGATTTCAAACTAAACTTTATTTTTTTCAACTTATTTCTTGGTTAGGGCACGTTTTTTTATCTGCGTTTAAAATTCAGAGAGAAATTAGGGCGTGCTACACTGACAGACATGATGAAACTATAACGGTTAGATAATCTTGATTTATTTGACCCACATTACATTTATATATATTTACTAGAAAAGGTCTAAAAACATTTTAACATAATTACTTACATTATGACTAAATTTAACATTTGTAGGTAGGTACCTACTATTATTATTATATTTTAGCATAACTTTTAGCTTAGGTATAGTGTTATTGAGTAATATGTTAATTTGTATAATGTTCCGACACAATAATTATATTCTTAGTGAATAAATAATATGAAATGAAATGATACGTAGCCATTTGATTGGCTTTGCAATCCTTAAAACCAAAAACCATTATTTATAACGTGTTTTTGACAAATTGTCTTTATAATATTACAGCTTCTGCCCACGGCTTTGCCCGCGTGGATAAAAAGTAGCCTATATGTTATTCTGATGTATGTATAAGCTAGCTATATTACTGTTAAGTTTCATCAAACTCTATAACTTTTTAAAACTATCATGGTTTTAACATAATTTTTACTAAAAAACGGGATATTTACCATGATTTGTGAGTTTGAATGTTTCCCGATATTCAAACTCACAAATCTCAACATCAAACTCTGTTAAGTATTTTTTGCGTGAAAGAGTAACAAACATCCATCCTCACTAACTTACGCGTTTATAATTCGTTGCCAACATTTAATTCGTTGTTTCTGATTTGAAGAATATTCTACCACATTTAGGCAATGCTATACCTACAAAAACTATGTATATGAATTTGTTGTGCTTGTTTTTGGCCTTGTTCCAGTATTCCGTGCCATATCTCTTGAGCACGAGTTCCTCACGTTATCAAATCGACTGCAAATCATCAACTATCATCATCATCATCATCATCCACAGCCCTACTTCACCCACTGCTGTGTATAGGCCTCCCTCAGTTTGTGCCATCCACCACGATTCTGCGCCAGTCTAAGTCATCCACGGCCTGCGACGTTGACTATGTCGTCTGCCCATCTCGCCATAATTGACAAATACTTTATAATAAGTCAGTGAATAATTTAATATAATTACGACCGGTCTCTTGAAAAAACACAAGCAATGTAAGGGTGTATTTGTTTTTTTTTTTTTGTGTTTTCTTGGCAATAAATAAATAATGCTGGACATTTTCACACAGCATCATCTAGCCCCAAAGTAAGCAGAGCTTGTGTTATGGGAACTACATGACTGATATACTTCTTATAAACATTTTGTTTGAAATACATACATAGACCCGAGGCAAATGTATGCATATCATACAAACATTTGTTATTCATCGGGAATCGAACCCGCAACCTTCTGCGTCTCAGGCGGACCTTCGCCCACTGCGCCACAGAGGTTGTCAAAATCTTGAGAAGTTCCGAATTAATTGATGATATACGATAAGGGGGGCTTTGGCGACGAAAAAACGTTTGACCTGAAAAAACCCGTTCAAACAAAAAGTTACAATTAATTTGTCCAAGGTCTTAGGAGAGTAATTTGCCCTTAGCCGTAATTGTCTTGAAGACTTGGACCCTTGTTATTAATTGCTCCATATTATAGCCTCGACCATATCAATTTGGCTAACGGTAATAGCGTCAAGGAAATGAAAACACGCTCACGATTATATATTCCATGATTGACATCCTCTGACAAAATAATAATAATAATAAAAATAAATCTTTTATTTTTTTCTTATAGATGTTCGTTACATGATTTGATACTAAGAAAATTATCTTAGATAAATTAGTACCATACATACTCAGTCCGTAGATATTTGAGAATACCAAATAGGGGGTAGACGTAGACAGAGGCACGTCCAAAAATTATATTTGACACATACCTGTGTTGCATGTGTCTGTTTTTTGTTTTGCTTGTTTAGTAATATATGTGTCAGTATCAAAGCTAAACAGCATATAAAATCATATAAGTCGATTTCGATTGGAACAACCAAGCGAATATTATCAGAACACACTGTTTTGTTTTACAAAAAAGTTTCCTGGAAAAAATCTTATCATTTTGTTTGCGCTGAACATTTTTATATGTCGCACATGTTGCAAACACAGGAAGTAATCTTAATCTTCGATAATTTTGTTATCAACAGATTTTTGTTAAATGACGTAATTTTGTATCCTTTTAAACGTTGTTTAATTTTCGAGGTGAGCAAGTCACTTGTTTTAAGCATGATTTGACCTCTATAAACTGGGTTTAATTTGTAAATTTCATAAGTTTTTCCGATATAACGAATATATTACTTTTCTTATTATTCATGCACTACCTCAAGACTCTTTTCCATATAACACAAAGGTTAGCTAGAAGAGAATGCTATCTAGCATCAAGTTCGCCTATGTACAGTACTGTTTAGTTGTGCAATAAAGAATTTTATATCAATCTATTACTAACTACTCGACCTTAGTGGATAAAATCGTTTGCATGAGCATTCATAAACAGGAAGGAATAAGACGTTCCGATAAGTTCTTGCAAATGGCGCTTTTGTTTGTCTCCGCCCTAAGAACGTCAAAACACCTCTTGTTTTTATACAACTAATATGTAACTAAAGTGAAAAAGCATACGGCCCACCTGTTGCTAATCGGTTACCGTACCCTATGGACGCTTGCAACACTAGAGGTATCACTCGCGCTGAGACATAAACGGTGAAGAATATCATCTACCTGTCTGCAATTTCACCGGCACCCATATCCTTCAAACCGGAACATAGCTATGCGAACAGTATAGATACAGATATAGGTTGAACAGTATAGGTACTTCATAAAAATTTAATATTAAAATATTAGATTACCTACCTACTATAACTAGCTCCAACTCGAACCTATTGTTTTGTAAAAGGATCATTAAAAAGAATAACCAGCCTTGTTTTCTTGCCTTTCTTTCCTGGCTTGGTGGCGGAGGAACAGGCACCTAGATAAAAACCGACGTTTCAAAGTGGGAGGTAGAACAAATGTGTTTTTCCACTGTATTGTACTTGTTACTGAATAAATACTCATACTTACGGACGAGCTCTTTCACAATGTAGAGCTACTACTTTTTGCAGAGTGAAATTGAAGACAAATTCTGAAGTTCTGGCCGAACACTATTTCCAACGTGAAGCTATGAAAAATGTGGCAGGAGAAACCCGTTGAGCTAAAGATTCGCCTACGCAAATAGAGCTGGATTGGCCATACAATGCAGAAATATAAAGCAAATAGCTTTCCAGTCAAAAGCCAAACAGGCTTTTGACTGGAATCCGCAAGGGAGGCGCAAGCGTGGTCGTCCGAAACAAACTTGGACCGAACAAACTTGTTGTCACCGTAGAAGCGCAGAGCATCGGACTGACCTGGGTGTCTAGACAAAAATCTCACGCTTAGTCTACCTTTCACGACCGACGTGGCGCGGTGGGCAAAGGTCCGCCTGCGACACAGGAGGTTGCGGGTTCGATTCCCGCCCTGGGACAAATGTTTGTACGATCTGCAAATATTTGTTCTGGGTGTTCTGGGTATTTTCTATGTATAATAAAAAAAATATTTATCTATGTAATGTATTGTATGAAGTATATCAGTCATCTAGTACCCATAACACAAGCTCTGCTTAGCTTGGGGCTAGATGATGCTGTGTGGATTGTCCAGCATTATTTATATTTATTTATTTATTTCACGCTAACGCAAACAACATTTGTAAAAAAAATGTAGGGACCCTGAAAAATTACTCGTAAAAGAATGAAAATTGGTGATGAAATTACATTAGTGTTAATTTTTTTCACACAAGCAAACACGAAAAATAATATTCAAATATATTTTAGTTATAGCAGTTCAAAAACTGTGAACAAAATAAACGAAATTATTTGAAAGGGATTGAATTCTTATCTTCGTGATATATGCTTTTTTACTCGAGGTGGTCAAAGATGTGCTTTGCAATCACTTTAGTTCTTTATTCTGCCTGTTCACAAAAAAATATGAGAGTTTCACAAAGGCGAAGGGAACTACTAATCCTTAAAAGATTCTTAGTTCTACAAATTCAAGTATCAGATTTACAGCTCTTTTTTGTCAAGAATATAATTTGGCAGCAGTCAAAAGCTGTTAATGTCATTTCCATACAATTCAATCTATCCACAGGCGTTAACGCCAACAGAAAGTGATTGTTGTTTAAGGGGCCTGGAGCGAAGTGAAGAGGATGGCGCTAGATAGAATAGACTAGAGAAACTTTGTGGCTATCCTTTTCCCTGACGCGGGACTTCAGATTCAAAGACAGAAGAAGTTCTTGAATAAAGCAGCAATTCATAAAATGGACCGACTTTGGTATTGAGTAATTTCGTTGAACGTAATAGGAACTGATCATCTTGTTTCATGGTCCCAGGACTTTATATTCCTTTTATATTCCGACTTTATATTCCGATTATATATTCCATGATTGACATCCTCTGACAAAATAAGAATAATAATAAAAATAAATCTTTTATTTTTTCTTATAGATGTTCGGTACATGATTTGATACTAAGAAAATTAACTTAGATAAATTAGTACCATACATACTCAGTCCGATATTTGAGAATACCAAATAGGCGGTAGACGTAGACGAGGCACGTCCAAAAATTATATTTGACACATACCTGTGTTTTACCAGGACTTTGTCCCAATAATGTCAGATCTTTTTGATATAGTCCCATTTTTACTTACCAACATTCTTTATGTAGAGCTAGGGATGGGTGCTAGGGATGTACAAAACTGGCACGAATCATAACACAATGAACCTACGGTATGAATAAGACATGGAAAATAATCAGGAAACTGATTAAAAAGACGAAATTAATGAAGAAATTGTTACAAAACTGGCAATGAGACTAGCTGAGATATGTCTTCTTCGTCTACATTAATGGGATAAAAACAAGGGACCACAAAAAAAAACAGGTATTAACATACGAATCAATACTAAAATACTTACCAGTAATCACTATGACTCAGTTTCATGAATGAACAGAACCTGTTATCCATGTGACCCAATCCTCTTACCAGTTTGGCGACGTTTTGCAACATTGGTTGTACCAATAAAGATGATTATTTATAGAACACTGACTTTGATGGACGATCCCTACAGGATGCAATGAATCAAGTATCTTAGTACTTGTCGCAATTTGTTCAATCATTTCCATTCAAGCTAACAGCTTATCCACTTGAGTGAAATGCATAGTTACAATGAACTAAAAACCACGCTTTTATTACGCTCTAAAAAATGAAAAAAGAATTCTACTATTCAACTCATGGCTCCATCATCAGACCTTCGTTACCGTCAAAACGAATCATATGAGCCATAACCCGAGAAGTTTACTAGTAGCCACTGAAGACTTCCATAATTCAACTCCTTGCTTCATCATTGTATCAGCTCCAAGATACCAAATTATAGTATTGTCATCCGAACTACATATATATACATACAAAGTTTCATTTCAATACAACATTTAGAAGTAGGTTAAAATTTACTTCCAAGATTTGATTAGATTGTTTGTTAGTTAGTTACAAGTGAAGCTAATATATGTGTGTTAAAATTGCCTAATAAGTTCGAAATATGTATCTAGGATTGTCTGGTAGAGATCTTAAATAAGCGATAAGAACGCCCACTGTACAAAGTTTGTAGTACTTATCTAAATTGAAATATTATTTAATGTGCAATCAAGTATTTCCTTATTTCTATATATCTATTCCGAATATCGAATTGGTAAAGCCGTTACGATCGGCTACAAACATACATACTTTTAAATTAATATTGTAAAAACGAGAATTTTCACGTACTGCAGTATCGGTGAAGACACCGACTAAGTTTCGACTCATTCCGAGAGTCTTCATCAGGTTCAGTGATCGCGACTTGCTCCATCCGCGTCGCGCCGTGCACTTTTACATTAATAATATTGTAGGAAGAAGGCTAAAAAATATATATTATATCTTAATATGATATATATTTTTTAGTCTCCACTGGATGATAATCTTTTTTCTCCTTAGTGACTTGGGGAAAAAACGAACATGCGTTAAATAATTTTCATCCTGATTAAAAATAGCAAAAAACTTCCTGTGATGAAATGTTGCAACGTATTTATTTAGTTTGTAACATTTCAGTTTTCAAATGACTATTATATTTACTTGAAATATGTACGCGTAAAATGATAACATAATTTTTAACTAGGTACTTCTTTTAATATTAATATTAAAATAGTTAGTCAACTGACTAATTGATTATTAGTCGGTTGATAAACTATTTTAATAAATACAACCCACGAGTAGGGTATAAATAATAGAAACTAGCTTGTTTTGCTTCTAGTGCATACTATTATTTCTACAGACTTTTATAAAGAATCGTATAATCGTAGTAATCTATTTACTACAGAATCGTAAAAATACATTATCATCTCAGAGCTCACATGAAAATCTGCATGGAACTATTTTGTTTGGTTGTTCAGTACACACTATTAGCAGTCCAACATTATGTACCTCTATATTACTATATTTGTGCGTTTTACGTGAGTGACGTGTAACAGCTGAGATAGTTTTTTTTTAAATGAATGAATGAAAATACTTTATTGTACGTACACACAAGATAACATAAAACAAAAACTGAATGTAACTAAAAAGTACATTGGGCAGTGTTATTCCTCAAAGGAGATCTTTTCCAGACATCCTTGAGATGGTATTAGTATTTTATTCAGTTACTAGTTTCTGCCCACGGCTTCGCCCGCGTGGTACCCGGATAAAAAGTAGACTGTGTTATTCTGATGTATAAGCTATATTACTGTAAAGTTTCATCAAAATCCGTTCGTTGGTTTTTGTTTAAAAAAGTCACAAACATCCATCCTCACAAACTTTCGCGTTTATTATAGTAGTAGGATGTTTTAATTAATAAATATAAGTAAATTTATTTTAGGCTAAAAAGTCAGAAAGGTTTAAAAACACCACATTTTATATTACACAGTATATTATACAAACTAGGTACTCACACATAAAACAAGATAGGCTAGCTACCACAAGAGGCATGTCTATCTATCGTCCAGCATTATTTATTTATTTATTTATTAATTATTTCGGCGATTATCACAGGGACGATGTTGGTGCTGGCTCTCAGCCTGCACGCTTGGGAGGTACTAAATGCTAAATGTTTAAATGCGGAAAAGGGAGTCCACACACATACATACATACATACACATACCCTGCAACCTCCCGTTCCGTTGCGGGTTAAATCTTTTATTTCGAAAAGCAGACTACAGTGGTAAGCAATTAATAGCAATAGAAAACCTCCACTGGTTCTTTTTCGCCTTTTAATCCAATTTCCCAAACTATCCCTTGTTACAAATGTTTGAACCACTTCCAAAACCAATACGAAAGCCCGGAAGGCTAGTTGCTTTGCAAAATAGTTTTGATAGTTCTACTGCATTCTCCGAAGTTTCGAATACTGTAAATAAGCAACCACATATCCAAAGAACAGGGAAGCTGCTTATGCTCTCAAAAAGCACTACGCCCTCATATTCAGTCGGATGACGTTTCGTTTCTCTGTGAAAACCTTTTGAAATTTTTCCAATGGAAAACAAAGCGTCATCATTTTACGACTGTAACTGGAACTTTCCCTGAGTCAGGATCGCCTCACTACAATTTTACGTTACAGCAGTGACTGTAGTGAGTAGAGCGACTGATAACATAGCGTCTCTAGAAGCAGAAAGAAGATAAACTGTACATTCTCTTTGAAGCAACCTCAAACTAGTGCACCAACACGACAAAGTTGATACGAGAGATAAGAGATTGGCATTGGATTACAGAATATGATTAATGCAAGTTTTGCATTATCCGACGATTATTGACGCGTGGAAAAGGATATCTCATGATAAGGGCATGTTTATCGAGCATGATGCGATGGCATTTACGACGGACGGTACGGATTCGATAGCTAAAAACTGGTGCTAAAGGATATCATATCAGTTAACTTATTTTAACAAGTTAATTTTTGAAAATGTTTTAAGCCCGTTTTTTTTCGCAAAATTTTAACCCTATGTATTCTATCGCAGCGCCCACTAGTTGCGCTGGCGATAAAACTTATCTAAGAACCATCCTATTCGTAGAAGTCACAAAAATCGATTGCAAAATAACCAACATGCCCAAAATTTGCTTTCTGTATCGGTTAGTGTTCCAATAAGCGGCGATTGGCTTGCAACCTGTCACGTAGAATACCAACTACTTGACATATATGATTTTTAGACGTATCTTTGACTACCCCGTACTTTGTATCCTCGAAGATCTACGCGCAAGTATTTTGTATTTTGCATGTATAATATGGGCATGTTGGTTTTTGTTTGTTAATTTTGTATTTTCTGACAAAGCGCCGGTGTGAAGCCAATTCATAGTTGATCTTTTTAAAAGAACACAAAACAGATTTGCCAAATACTATCTAGAATCCTTATTTGTTTAATCAAACGAGAACAAAGCCCAATTGTATTTTGCATGTATAATATGGGCATGTTGGTTTTTGTTTGTTACTTTTGTATTTTCTGACAAAGCGCCGGTGTGAAGCCAATTCATAGTTGATCTTTTTAAAAGAACACAAAACAGATTTGCCAAATACTATCTAGAATCCTTATTTGTTTAATCAAACGAGAACAAAGCCCAATGAAAGGCGTCGTTCATGTTTAGTACTAACATAGCGAAAACAAGGATAGATAAGACGAGTAAAATGTTTATGCTGTTTTAATTTGCAAGGTTGCCTAACCAGACTTAACCCTAAAAGTAAATAACAAAAACAAACACGCTTACGACTGTATTCCCGATTATGTACATCCTTAGATACATACTTAGATAGTAGATCTTTGAGGATACCAAGTAGGGAGTAGTTATAGGCACATCCAAACATTACATGAAATTAATAAGTAAATAATTAATTAATAAATAATCTGGGGGCATCAGTTAGAGCCGGTGCAGCGGCTTAATCGGCCGAGGATCTCAATCTCCTACTATAAAGCGCAAATATAGAAGTCTCGACAGAGCTTACTTATTTGAGTCTTTTGGGGTTGAGACTCTGGGTCCGTGGGGAACCGGGACCCTTCGCGTTTTCAAAATTATTTCAGGGCGACTGGTCGAAATGACGCGTGACCAGAGTGCTGGCTCTTATCTGGGTCAACGCATTAGCATTGCCATTCAGCGTGGCAATGCGGCTAGTATTTTGGGAACGATTCCGTCTGGTAGTGATCTGGATCAGTTGAGTCATCTGTATTTTTGTATATTCCTACTTATTAATTATAGAAAATAATATATTTATTTGAATAAATAATAAACATTGTTCTAGTCTAGAGCATGCCGGATGTTTTTGTTCGCCGTTTTGAGTACGTTTTAACGCACAATTTTTTTTTCGAGTGGAAAGATCTGTTTCACGACCAAGTTGTACCCACAAACTCAGAATAGAAAGTAAATAAATACCAAACACCCAACAGTTGCATACATAGTTCTACCCCATACTAGAATTTCCTGTCGTAGGTTTAAAGAAAAAACATGCATAATATGCAAAAAATTGTCAGCAGGAATGGAATCAGTACCTCTGGTAACGTAACTCACTCGCCGCACCATCGAGATCGTCAAACTTTTGTCTGATGAGTTATAAAAATCTGACTCTGAATTCTTATAGGTTCCTACGAATTAATATTGTAAAAACGGGAATTTTCACGTACTGCACTATTGGTGAAGGCACCGACTAAGTTTCGACTCATTCCGAGAGTCTTCATCAGGGTGAGTGGTCGCGACTTTCTCCTTCCGCGTCGCGCCGTGTAGTGAACGGCGCGACGACTTCACCTATAGTGCAGTACGTGAAAATTCCCGTTTTTACAATATGAATAGTCAAGTTCACGATAGTTTTTGGAATAAAATTCCTACGAATTGTTTTTTTTTTTACAAATTATAAAGTAACTAGCTTCGCCCGCGTGGTGGTGTAAAAAGTAGCCTATTTGTTATTCTGATGTTTAAACTATATTACTGTAAAGTTAAATCAAAATCCGTTAAGTAGTTTTTGCGTGAAAGAGTAACAAACATCCATCCTCACAAAATTTCACGTTTATAATATTAGTAGGATAGGATATTTATACAAATAAAATAACTAAGTAAAATCTTACCCTGTAAGTACTTAAATAAAATAAATCGTAAAGAACATAATATTTCTATACGGAAATTATAACAAAAAATCATAAGATTATGAGATTAAATAACAAGGATTATTATTGAAGGCAAATTGCCCGGATTCAATTGAGACTACGTAATAAGAAATTCCATTCATATTTTTTATCCGGGATCGTTCTAACGTTTCATATAAATCAACTAAATGAATAAAAATGTGCAGGACCGGATGACAAATAGAAGTGATTTCAACGGAACAGCGAAAACAATGGTGCATGATATAATTTTAATGGTTGAGCATTTTTGTGCGTTCCTGTACAAAAACGTTAACATTTTGTGCGCTTTTTGTACATACCAGCACGAGTTGGCACAACCGAATCCAATCAATTACTGCAAATCAGTCCAATTGAAAAAAAACAGACTTTGGTAGGCCGAGCATGTCGAACTGATTTGTGGCCTTGACGTATTTTGATACAATGATTATTAGGCACAAAGATCTTGAACAACGCTGGCACACCATTCAAGCACGAGTACAGAAAAAAGAAAAAACATTTTCTTATACTCTTTAATGCAAAATATTTTGACAAAGGGTGACAAAGAACACAGAAGAAATAAGCACAAAGAGAATAAGTAGATACGAGTATATATGCATACAAACCAATTTTGTGCTGTGAGGGATTAAAAGATCCCTGTCTCAGCATTAACTGTACCAAAAAATCGGGGTAGCATTTAAAATAAGAAAGTCTTGCGTTTCATGACTCGAATGACCTCGTTCTTGAAAAAAGTTCTCATCCGATTCCGATATTCTATTCTACGGAACCAGAATCCAAAAAGCATTTACCAAAGAGTAACCAAAAAAATACATAGCCTTTGTAATATTTGTAACGCATAATAAAACATACTGTACTTTATTCCTAATTAATAATATAATAATGCTATCCATTTTCACACAGCGTCATCTAGCCCCAAACTAAGCAGAGCTTGTATTATGGGAACCACATGACTGATATACTACTTATATAGACTTTTTTTGTAAATATATATATACTATACATAGAAAACACCCAGACCCGAGACAAATAGTTGCAGATACAAACATTTGTCCCGCGGCGGGAATCGAATCCGCAACCTTTTGCGTCTCAGGCGAGCCTTCGCCCTCTGCATCATTGAGGTCGTTGTGATAATGATTGTGGTGATCATCTACCCACAGTTCAAACCTTATCAGTACCAACATTATTAAGGTCGCAAAAAAATGGTATATGCTATATATATCTTGTATCCAAATCGAACTGGGGTGGCCCAGTGAGTGACATGGAAGGAAAATTGGCGAGACCTTTGCCCAGCAGTGGAAAATATGATCCGTTCTCGCTCTTGCCACACCGAAAACACAGCATAAGAAATCTAGACTTTTATAATTTCTTCGAACGTCACTGAAGCCATTGCTTCGTTCTCTCGTTACTACATAATTAGATCGATGTGCGGGTGACGTTCCATTCACGCGATTAGCATACAATAACGTATGCTAATCGCGCGAACTGTGACCGAATTAATTATGAAACAAAATTTCTGTAAGCTATTTAAAAAGTGCTAAGTCTATAGACACACTTTATTAGGGTTCCATTTCATCATAATTCCATATGGGGACACAACTATTGATGCTTTGAACCCTCACATTTCCTAGGCGAGAATTCAAAATCAAAACTGTTTTAGAAAACCTTGGAAGTGATTTTTTGAGACCTACTTATTCAATGATGATCATACGGCGCCAGCGCAGTGAATAATAAATACATCCCTCATTTTACATGTACTCGCTGGGTGTGCGTGAAAAAGAAGTCTGCTATTTTAATACTTGTATTTGAGGTATGATGACGCGCCTACATAACAAATTTTATCTTTAAACTAAGCTAGAAATAGGGCTATGTCACACGGACGGACAGACAGACATGAAAAAACTATAAGGGTGTCGTTTTCGCCATTTAGCTTCAGAACCCGACTTCAGAACATCGACACCCTTATATATTCTCGAATCTCTACCCGAGTTGTGGTTCTGTATGTCATGGAAACATGTTCAGCACCCGACAATTTATTTCAATGTTACATGATTACATGGCATAACTCGCTCGTTATATCTCTTGCCTTTGCCTCAATTTGTGCATCGTCAATTATATTTCCAAACCAGTACTCCCTGGGGTGAACACCTTGACGGTTCAATATTATTGATTATTTTCATATTGCTGCTTCCTGCAGAGGAGGATTTCCGATCTTTGCGGTGGATTTGATACGGGATCGGAATAATTTGGTGAACAGAATATTGCAGAGCAGAAATGTTGGTACTAGTTCCTTACGTTGTTTCACTTCGTTATGGAAATCATAGAGATCATTGCAAAAGTCAGACAAAATATACCAGACAAAGGATTACCTTTAGTAAACATTGATCTGAAATTGCTGCAAGCAAATCTTTAAAAAAAATGCGGTTCGTCGCACGTGGTTTTTTCGAGTCGACAGCGCATCGACGTAATGCAAATCCTCAGATCCATATGCATTACGCAGAACATGAGATATGTCCAAAAATAGATTTGGCACATTTGCGTTTTGCATAGTAGTTAGCATTCCACGATCGCCGCTTATTGGAACACTAACCGATGGAAAATGCCTTCGATTTTTTTATCCTTCGGCATGCCAGTTTCTTCAGGTTGTTTTCACCGTTTTGAGCAAAATTCATTGGTCTTGCACAAATGAATTTCTGGTCAAAGAAATTTATTCTCAAAAGAAATGTCGAATTTCAATTAATGAGAAATTAAAAGTGAGTTACATAAAATTTACCAAGCATGCAGAACATTTTAAGTATGTAGGTAACTAATAATTTTTCCAATTAACATCGCGGAAACAAAACTTTATAATGTATTCTGCTGTTTACTCAACGAATTCTATGTGTAAGCTTTCCTACTATAACAACCTCTCATTTATTATCATGACATAAAATACTCGTATAAATATATTTGATTTTTAAATTGCGCTCAGCAATTTCATGATCGTACTTATTTTATGATATTACTCCAAATACCTTTCTAACTTACCAAAATCAAAGTGTACATAAATCTACACTTATATAATGCGGTAAAGTTTCTAAGTTTGGATGTAGGAGGTATTTTACGAAGCTATTTATCTGATTTCAAAAGTTATTTCATTAATATTTAGAACGGATATTCATGGTTTCATAGGCTGATATTATCCCGTTAAAATAAAGAGATTTTTTGGAGATCAAATTTCACAAAGTCGACGGAAAAACGGTCGAGCGGAAAGTTACTTTTCAACGGGTTCTTTTATCCGGGTACCACGCAGGCGTGGGCAGTAGCAAGTAAAATCTAAAATAAAACATCAGATACATACATAGTTTTGACCTCACACTAAGATTCCACGTGGCGTGGGTTTCAGTAAAACACCCTGACCGGAGACAAATATTTACAGATCATACAAACATTTGTCCCGCGGCGGAATCGAACCCGACAAAATGGTCCAGAGATGAATCACCTCAAACTCTCCTTGTACTTTTTTATGGACGACTCACCCAGTGGGGGAACGTATTTCCTCGTAGGTAGGTAGTAGGCACACTATAACCTAAATCTCCCTTTATCATCACAGGTACGTTCTTGTACCTAACAGTTTCATAATTTTCGAGGTAAGCCCTTTCCCAGAAACCTGTGCTAACATTGCCTCACGTTTCGAGATTGCAAATAGCCTGCACAAACACCGCACCTACCTAGCATGCTTGCTTTTACTATAAGCCAGTTATTGTCCCGTCGTAAAGAAAACCGATTTCAATCACAAAGTCGATTGAACTAATGATATTTAGGTTCATTAGACGACCTCGCCTGGCAAGTAGCCTATCGATGACGTGGCTCGTGCTATGGAACTTCCTTATAGTAAGTTCGTTTAATTCGTTTTGTTTTGGTAGGTTTTTTAAATGTAACTAGAAATAATGTTTTTTATGCATCTATTTGACGGAACTTACTTGATAGACGAAGTCTGATGTTACAACGAAGTGTGAAAGTATGATAATCGTTACCTGTTTGTAATTTAAGTAAGGGCTGAACCGATTAGGATAAAAATAGGGTTACACAGGCTACGTTTTATGCAGGTAATTCTATCCAGCATGCAAATGAAGCCATGGTAAAAGAATGTGAAATTAAAAAAAAATCTTGGTTACATCTGTAAAGTATTTTAAAGAAAACCTCATTTTAAAATGAAACATTCTCTTAAATTCTCCTTCATAGAATTCCACGACAAACAGTCTTGTGCCACCGCCAGCCTTCACTAAACATCAGGATTTTTCCGTTCGTGTTCATATTACGAGAGCTAAGTGAAAAATATCTACTGAGCAATCATAACTCAGCAATGATAATAACTCTTACCCCTGTCAAAAACCTTTTCCACTGCACTATAACAAGTGTAAGCCTCTAAATATAAATCAGAGTAAAAGTAAATTAACGAGAATGCAAATAATAACGCTTCAAACATTTAATATTTCAACATTTTATACCAACAATAGCATTGCTATGCGACAACATAAATACAAAATCCCTGACACAGAGCAAAATGAAAACGGCAAGTTTAATCAACGTATTTTCTAGTATCTTTTGTATAAATACATAAATAAACACCCAATTGTCAGAACAGGGGCCTAACCATCAAGTCTTATTACGATTCACTTCAGGCAAAGATGTAAAATCTCGCTTTGCGAATGACAAAGCTTTAACAACGCCATAGCGTCCTCAATCGCAAAGCGGAAAGTGACATCTTTGCCTGAACTGAATCGCTATAAGACTTCATGGTTAGGCCCCAGAACTAATCTTGACCCCACACAATGATTGCCTATGTCATGGATATAAGAAACTATGAGTATCATGGTACCACAAAACCCAGGCCAGAAACAAATATCTGCTGATAATGAAAACATTTGAAATGCACCGGGAATCGAATCCACAACCCTTACGTCGTAGCCAGCTTCTCATCAGCCGCGCCACCACCTTCGTCGAATATCAAGTGGGTTACGTTAAGTAGCCATACTACTATGTTGTAATAAAATATTTATAGTAACATTCAAAAAGCCTATCAAATAAAATATATTAAACGAACTTACTACAAGGAAGTTAGATATAAGGATCGTATGCGGCATAATTTAACTCAGCTCGAGCCGTCATGTAATCAATAGTGGTAGGTTATATTATTATATATTATAGGTACTAAGTTTAATGCAGACGACATATTTACTTTACCGAGCCAAATCTTAATTTTAACTTGATTCCCGAAAACAGACACCATTCAACAAGATAAAACATGATCATGTTTAGATATACTTTTTTATGATAAATAAAAATATTTTAGAATGTTAGTAAAACTTGGTATAAATATTGTATCTCTGATTCAGTTACTGTATATAATGCACCAGTAGACATTTTTTAAGCTGCGCTGCCGTTTTCTGTTATCGCTAAGCGGCTCGTATAAAGTCAGCGAGCACATTCGCTAAGTTACGAGGCTCGCTAACTTTAGAAATTTTACAATTTCCGCGCCTACTGGAAACAGAAGTTTTTATAGGCATACTAATGACACCCTTAGTAGGTGTCGCTTTATCGCTCAGACTCTCTTAAACTTTCTTGGGCAACTCAAATTAAGAACTTTAAGTAAGTACAGTTGAAAATCACTCTTAACGATAATTGGCTTATGGCAGCTCACTTCGACTCTATTTTCATACAAACGTACTTCATACTAAGAGATACATCATACATTTAAAGCGTTACTAAAAAGTTTTGCTACGATAGCATACATTTTGATAGGATATATACGAGCATTAACTCGTGCTCAAAACGGTGAAGGAAAACATCGTAAGGAAAACGGCATGCCCTAGAATCTAAAATTCAAAGGCATGTGGAAAGGAGTTTTGTTGTAAAGCTACGATCGAAACTCGCGCTTCTAGATTTGAAATACGTTTGCATAAAAAGAGATTCACAATGAGGCACCTGAATAGTTTGCGTGATTTCCAAATTCAATAAGATTATACTTAGTATGAATATTCATGAATAATTAGGCAAAACGTCTGCCTTGTCAAATTTAAGCTCAACAAAGACTTTATTTTAACATCTAGTATTTTGAAAAACGTTAAACCTATCAAAAACGAACGGAGTCATGAATCTAAATTAAAAACATAATTAATCAGATGTTTTAGGTGTAAAGTTTGAATTATTTTTTTAAATGACCATTTAGAAATTTTACTTCTATTTTTCCACGAAAACACTGTTAAATTTCACGCGCAGAATAACCTCTTTTCAGGTTCACTCACACGATCTGGAAAATTCTACATCATCATCATCTGCAGGTGATGTTTTTTACAACCTCTGCCTCGAGCTAAGGCTCGAGTAGATTACGAACCTCATTTATATGAACATAAGTTTCTTCTCACGGCTTTTCGAGATTATGGGTTATTCTAGATATCTATATGTTTTTTATTTAACTTTCAATTCATAGATAAGATTGTTAGAAAATACTTTATAAAAAATATAAAATAAGTACAAACTTAATTCTAATTAGCATTATCTTCCAACAACCTTTTGTGTATGTTTTTTTATCATGTTTATGTGATATAACAAAAATACAAAGAATCACCTAACAAAAACACGCAACATCAATAATGAAATGCATACATTATAGAAAATTTCCTTTTTATTATTATACAAGGAAAAAAACTAATTATCTACATCCAAGAGTGTACTCAGATATCAACACTCAATGTAATTTACTTATACAACGTAAAATTGGAACTGAAATCATGTTAAGATTTCTCTCATAGCTATGCTAGTCGTTAAGAATGACTTGGTACCAAACAGAATCCCTTAAACGATTGCGAAACCTATTTATGTCAAGGATGTTACTTGCACGCCCAAACGATTTGCTGAACATTAGCAAATCACGTCTAAGCCAATACTATGCACAATCTAGTGACTAGTACTTATAAAAAGTAGGTATCGTTTGTTAAACCTGTAACAAACAATAACAAGAAATTATAGTCATAATTTTACTATAAATCTATAAACACTACAAAGTTTTAAAAATAGATCTCTAATTCTAAGGAAAACTGTATAAGTTACCACCACAAATACTTTATTATTTTATTAATTTAATTCTAATACACTTACCAGAGAAAGATTTAAATTACTTAGTTTAAAAACAGAAAAAAATATCTACATAACATTAAACTAGGAAAAGAAAACTGTTTTCTATCTGTAGTAATAGAAGTACAGGTACTATATACTCGTACACCTACAAATTAATTTTAAAATGTGTGAGCATAACCAAGAAATAAAAAAATAACACCCAACAGACACACACCTAGTCCTAACCCCAAACTAGGTTTCCCTGTTTTGTGGGTTTCAGGAACTACGAGTACCGTGGTACCACATGACCCAGACCCGGAACAAATATTTGCAGATCATGCAAACTTGTCCAGCAGCGGGAATTGAAACCAGGCACCTTATGCCTCTCAGCCGGCAATTCATCCGCTATAAGAAATGTTTCTACTACCCTTAGCACAGTTGCGTTTGATCTACTAGTAGGTAACTACAGTACTTGGCGCCGATTCTCTTGTACAGCAACTTAATTTAAACTGTTGCTCTATTTTACAAGAAAGAGATGGCAAGAATTTTACTCTAGTCAAATTAGTTTACTTGCCGCTCTTCTTCGTGTTTATACAAATACAAAATACACAAAAATACAAAATACTTTATTTACAAAAATATGTGTGCCTAGGTTACAAGGAGGTGTACAAGTTTAACAATGAATTCCGCACTAGGTCTAGCCTGTATCGCGGAAGCCCAGATAGAGTTTGACAAGGAAATATATCTAAAAAGAGATAAACAAGTGCAAGGCAAACATTTAAATTACTTCTTGTAAGCACAAAATATACTGAGTAACATCGCAAAACAATAAAAAGAAAATTAAGTTAGTAATTTATAGTCAGCATGTTTTGGCAATCACAACTAAACTTGTATGGGAAACTTAAATATGACTAATTTAACAGCATCAAAATTATTAGAATCTCTTTCTTTTGTTAGTAAAAGACAGCGATGGATAAAATTAAGTTAAGCTGATTTACAAGAGAATCGACGCCACTAATTATAACTAGGATCCTTTAGACTCAAATCAGTATCAAGTTTATCAAGTTCGGCGACTCCTAAGTAATGAAGGTCCCTAAAGGCAAATCCCCGATTCCCGACACAGGTTGCTCTATAATTACAATAATATTAGTACTTTACCCACAGAATACAATAGTGTTAGTATGTACAGGTCTGGCACAGCATAATATAGCAGAGGTAGGTATTCCAGGTATAAAGGCGAAGCCACAGAGGGATAACCGTCTTTGTCTAATATACACTGGCTTTATTAAAACTAGAATTTAAAGAAGGAGATAATACTAGAAACTTAAGCCAAGCTAAGAAAATATTTTACTATTTTCTAGAACAATATAAAAAGTCAGTTTATTTGATGTTAATTTTATAAATGTACACTTGATTTAGGGAAGTTATATTTAGTAGGATTATGTTAATAACTTTATTGTTATATCAACATCATTATCATCAATAACAGTTTGTAGAAGAGTACTACTAGAAATAATTAAATTAATTAATTTAAAATTATATTAAGTAGGAATATTTTAATGACTTTATTGTTAAATCAGCACCATTATCATCAACAACAGTCTGTAGAAGAGTAATACTAGAAATAATTTAATTTACTTAATTAAAATTATATTTAGTAGGAATATTTTAATGACTTTATGTGGAAGAGTACTATTGGACATATTGGAGAGGAAGCCCCTAGAGGGTGCTTTGATGAACGATTTTCGGCCACCTCTATCCACTTCCCGTAACCATGTTTACTACCTGCGAACGAATCAATGTCATCGATACGTATTTTGGTTGTGTAAAGCTGATGTTTATTGTGAATTCAATTACAATCAGCTTTTCTCCGATATAATCCACTGAACGAGTTAGTGAAAATATAATATTTGAATCACTGACCACCCATTACATTACCAACAACCAAAATCACATTAAAATGATATTTCTCATAGCCTTATTCAGTATCGATGAAATAATAGGCAAACAATAACGATTAGTTGCGTTATGAAACCTAAACGAAAATCTAATAATGTTTAGTACGATTGCAGCCAAAATTTCAATAAAATAGTGTAATTTTATCCTCCTAAAACAGTAAACAAACACGCGCACGACTGTATTTTTTATGATGGACATCCTCAGATACATACTCAATACACATGGCACATATGCCAAATGTAATGTTTGCACGTGCCTTTGACTACCTAATTGGTATCCTCAAAGATCTACGTACTAAGTATGGAAATAAGTCAGCAAGTGTTTTTCGGTTCACCGATCCGTGATTAAATACCTTCTTTACGATCTTTAGATAACATTGTAATGAGATATTTATGAGTGGTTTACTTACTCAACCCACTAAAAATAGGTTCACTAGGTTCAATAGATTAACTTTATACCACTAGACTAATTTATGCATAACAATGGTGATGTAGGTACTTAATTAATAATTAGCTGGAAATTAATGATTTATCTACCTATATATATAACCACTAAGATCTCACCAGTACTGGTGAACTTACGACTTTCTATGTAATGAAGTGATAATAGTTTCACCTTAATGGGTGTAGTTGAGTTTACAACTCTGCCATGGTCTGGTGGTCTTAGGTGTTTAAAAAATAATTGAGTACACAGCATGCAACTTGAAATATGCAATTTTGTTATTTTTTTAATGCTCACCACATTATTATTAAATGTAGTATTCTAGATTACTACTTCTTTACTATTAACGACCTCGGTGACGAGGCGCGCGAATAGCCGGCTAAGATGCTAGAGCTGCGGGTTCGACTCCCGCTGCAAGAAAACTGTTTGCATCTTCTGCAGATATTCGTACCGGGTCTGGTTATTGTGGTAGTATAGTAATCGTAGTTCCTGGTACCTACAGGGAATCCTAGTGTAGAGTCAAGGTTATGTATGCGACTCTTTTTATATTTGCATTTACATACCTAATATATTTTGGGCACGGTAAGCTATTCGTCCATATTTTATTCGAACCTACTGTGTACTACCTCGTTCATTATACGAGTTAAGTAGAGATAAAAAATCTTTGGAGCCAGCGGTAAGAATTTTTGGAGCTTATGGGAATAATCATACATTATTCCGTAGATTTTATGATAAGTCCAATGTGTATAATTAGTAGGAAACGATATAGGATTTTTTTAATAAATTCTATCATCATTTTAGCTTAGATTTTGAACGTTTTCAATGTTTATCAACTTATATTTCAAGTTTTTGTGAGAGATTGACGAAATGGCAGTCCTCGATAACCGTAACGTAAGCTCCATTAGCGCTTTAATGTACTGAGCGAATTCTTTATTAGGTTTTGTATCACAATTGCACATTTAGCACGGGATTCTCCCGAGTCGGTTTTATTAAACGCCGCGTGACGTGAATTTGCAATTCACATTAAATTTGCAAATTTACATTTAATATTATAACGGGAATAATTCTAACGTTTTGCTAAATTACAAGATTATAACTTGAAAACTTGCAGCGTAGGAAGGAAAACTGTTTGAATATTCAAATTATAATAAACTGCCTAAGACATGTCGAGACACGTTATGTTAGGGTCCCAAAGTTGCCTCATTTAGCAGGAAATCTGTTGAACTAAAGACATCCACACACATAGCTATTTCTTTGCGCAAATTCAACAACTGCATATTGCATAATTGTTTGTTTTTAGTTGGCAGTTTATCGTTATTTTCTTATTAATGTTTTTGGGTACAGAAAACCATCTGTTCACAATTTTTTATCTTTATACGCTTTCAACTTGTGTGGGGGGGACTGGGAAGGTGTGTGGGGGGACTGGTAAGGTATGTGGGAGGGACTGCGAAGGTATGTAGAGGGACTGGGAAGGTGTGTGTAGGGACTGGGAAGGCGTGTGTGTGTGACACATGGGCGTACTGACAAACAGACTGACGGACATGACAAAATAATGAAGGTTCCGCTGGCCTGGGTATTTATTTGGCTTCCTAAAAAACCAAAACAAATGTGAAATGAGGTTTTTTTGTTTGTAGTCGTTAACACTCAATCAAGTCATTTTATTAAGTATGAGTTGTGCTAAACACTGTTTTACTTTCTTTATAAAACTTTTTTTCCTCAGAAATGGAGACTTGTCAAGCCCAACAATAAACATGCATTTTTAACCCCACCATATTTCGCAAGAGGTTAAAGTTAATCAAGATAAGTGGTCTTTCAGTCCGCAAGGGACCGCAAAACATTTTTAAGACAAATACCTATGAAAGAACTTGCAGCCACACGACTAAATGGCTTAAGTTGAACGAGAGTCCTAGTGCTCTTAAATAAACAAGACTTGAAAAACTCGCATTATTTATAACAAATAATTTACAATGCCATGTTGACAAAGTTACGTTGCGTAATATAAATATCGCGACGTTGTTCACGAATTACAACTACCATACGGATAATACCTTGATATCAAGGATTTAGTTGAAAACAAAGATGAATGTGTCTCAGTGTAGTATTCATTTTATTTATATGACGTAAATGCGGTTTGACCTTTCTCAGAAACGTATGCGGAAAGAAATTGCCTGAATTATTATGTAAACAACGAACTTTTGTATTTACATACAATATCCTCTAGGGGTCCATACCTAAAGAGTTTTTAGTTTCAGCACCCTCGAACGCTGTTCCGTATTCTCTCGATATTCGCTCGCTATTTTAAACGGAAGTTTGTATTCAGAGGAGAAGTGGAAAAGATTTACATGTGTAAAATATTCCGTTTTGATTTTCGACCTACGAATAATTTCTGTTCGTAAAAAGTTGTTTCGATGTTTTGGCATGGTAAAGTGTAAATTATTACTGAAATCGTTTTTACTTCTTACCAAAACCTTTATATTTATAGACTTTAAAGGATACGGGACGTAAGATAAAATTGATACAAACTGAAGGAAGAGGGCCAAATCGAATAAGTTACGCCTTTTAAAGCCCTTTTCGGAGAATTTGTAGTTTTCCCAAATCTACGGTTATCTCGACATGGCTTGCAGACAGCTTTATTACTACCTACTTTCTGTTTTATTATACTGGCTTCTGTACACGGCTTCCCTCGCGTCGTAGCCAGACAAAAACTAGCCGTCATATATTGTTCCAGGTCAAGAACTATTTTAATAAAAGATAAATACTAAATATGTAATTCTGGATATTTTTCACACACTAGCCCCAAAATAAGCAAAGCTTTTGTTATGGGAACTACATGACTGATACTTGTATTTATAGATTTTTTGTAAATACATACATTTAATACATAGAAAACAAATGTTAATGTTTGTTAGAAAACATCCAAATATACCTACATTCTTTTGAATTAAATATGAGTAAAACGGAAGTAGGATAATAGGACTATCCATACATTATACGAAAACGTGATTCTGCCCCAAATAGGTTACTTTAATTGGGTCATTCCCACTCAATGTAAATATTTTACCCTCTCAATCCCACGAAATAGTTTAATAATAATTTAGGTAAGTACTCATTTTGTTTCAACCAATCCCACGCCACAGAATACAATATCATTACTACAGGGCTACACCAAGCAAATGTACAGCCTACAACAACATCGTAGTAAAGATCGGCAAGATGTTTTTGTTGCAAGTTGCAATGTTAGAGTGAGATAGAAATCAAAATGCTAGAGCAAGGTAGAATATTGTTAAAACATCCCAAAGACGAACCTAACTGATAAAGTCGAGATGGTTGCTAACTTCTTTTTTATTGCGCTGAGGTTTATAAAACAAGGAGGATTTATAAGGTTTTTGAATTCTGAACGAATGCCTTAATTTATAAGTTATTATTACCTACCTAGTATACAAAATATATGCGGCATTTAATATACATTTTATTAAAAGATAGAATGTAAGTAAAGAACTTAGCAATTACAATTAACCCTGATCCATGATTCTTTCCACCGTAGAAGAATATGTAGATAAGAGTACCTACAATGTTAGGAAAACGAAAAAAATATAGTCCGAGGCTTTTTCTGTTAACTTTACCTACCAACCTACCTAAAATTCGTGACATTGGCTGGGAAAGAAAACGACTTTATTTTTATATTAAATATGACATGGGATTGCTTGGGAACCCACGTATGGAATTTTAAATTAGGAGGATAATAGATTTGGCATTGGTGAGAATGACTTTATTTTATATCAGTTTACCTTTTTACTTTGCAATTAAATTATTATTTTAATTTATTAACTAACGTCTGCTTTCGGACTACCCCGCGTGGTACCCAGGTAAAAAGTAGCGGATGTGTTATTCTAGGTTGTGAACAATCATCATCAATTACGAAGATAATTGGCAAAAAACATTCATACTCTGGCATCTATTGTATCAGTCAGTATGATATAGGACGTACTTTGTACATATAAATGTAATATTTTATCCACTTTCAATATTGTTCCTATGCTGAATTTTGTGTCTAGTGGATTTATTCGCTTTTAATCATGTGTATCCTGCATTATTTATGGAACCATATATACATGAGGTCAAAGAAGGTTCGGTCAATAGAATTCAGTATCAAACAGTTGCTTCGTGCCGTATATATTCAGGGTTCTTTTGTGTTAATAAAAAAATAAAATAACTTCTTCGAAAAATAAAATAACTTCGACTCGAATTAAATTGAGCAGAATCTGGCAAGCTCAATTTAATTCGAGTCGGCCCTACACTTTTTATAGCTTCTGCATTAAAATATCACTATCGTGAATTTGATCATTAATAGTATTGTAAACCAAGGATTTTCACGTACCGTACGATCGGCGAAGGCACTGACTAAGTTTCGTCTCATTCCGAGAGTCTTCCGCGGGGTGAATGATCGCGATGCTCTACCTCCGCGTCGTGTCATGTTTTATTATTTTCATAGACAACATCAATCATCGTCGTCATCAATAGCCTGTAGAAGTGTTGCTGAACATAAGCCATCCCTAAAGAAAGAAATAACGACCAAATCTATCTCCATTCTAAGACTTTCGACGGTCCATCTGGTGCTACCTCCATCTACAGACTTCGATTGGTCCATCGGATAGGATAGGAGTGAGGAGCCTTCCCTTCTTAATCCGGTTTGTGGTTGTCATTCGAGAAAATTTCAATGGAAACAGTTATCGGTTCTGAAAGCTGAATGGCCTTCACATCTAATTCAACGAGTGTAACGAGCTACCTAGATATAAGCAATAGCTGTATGTTTTATTATTAATGTTATATTATATATTTTTTACGCCCTTGAACCAAAAATTCGAAGGCAGTGTCCCTTATTGGGGCACGATGGACTTGCAACTTGTCACGTGAAATGCTAACTACACTCGCGAGCAGCTGAATCGACTCAACCCTTCAAAATTTACGAAGTGTTTTTTTTCAAAAATGGCTGGAATAATGAGCATAAATTCTTTTATTTTTAAAAGTTTAACCTTTATGCTTCAAAATGATACCATTATTGTAAAAATCTACCCACTACTTTTTAAATTAATCGGGTTTGAATGGAAAGTCAATGAAAGTTAAGTTAATAAGAGTAAATATAGGGTTGATCAAAATTAAAATAAAACGAAAAATGTATGTTTAACAATCAAGATTTATTATCTCAATACTTGGTGTTGCCTCCCCTAGCTTTGATAACAGCTCGAAGGCGGTTTCTCATCGAACTGATAAGTTTTTTGATCAGTTCTTGAGGAAGCCTTCCCCACTCCTCTTCCAGCGCTATCTTTAGCTCTTCGATGCTTGTAGGCGCCGGATTTCTGGCTCGTACCCTCTGTTTGAGTTCGTCCCATAGATGCTCTATGGGATTGAGGTCAGGACTTATTGCTGGCCAGTCCATGGTCCGTATACCAACTTTATCCAAGAACTGACGAGTGATTCGTGCTGTATGACACCGGGCATTGTCATGCATTAACAGGAAGCCGTCCTCGATGAAACCTTCATAAGGCAAGACATGGTCGAGAAGAATATCTTCGCGCAGCAGTCAGACCGCCTCCTCGGCCTCCACCAGGGATGAAAACGAGCTCCGTTTTTCCTTCCAGCGAAATGCTCGCCCACATCATACAGGAACCACCGCCGTAGGCTACTGTTTCGGCAAAACAACACTGCGCAAACCGCTCGCCTGGACGCCTGTAGACCCGAGCTCTCCTGTCACTGCCATGTAGACACACTCTGCACTCGTCAGTGAACAGGACTGACCGCCATTGCTCAGCACTCCAATCAATGTGTTCGCGAGCAAATTCAAGGCGCGCTTGGCGGTGAGCTGTGGTCAATTTTGGGCCTCTGGCAGGCCGTCTTGGAATGAGGTTCGCTTCTCTCAATCGTCTTCTGACCGTCCATTGACTGATAGATACTCCTCGAACTTCTCTGAGCTGCTGCTGGACAGAAACACCAGTGAGATGACGATTTCTGAGACTTGTCGAAACGATAAAACGGTCGTCTCTCTCAGAAGTAAGCCTACGCCGACTGGTGTCTGGCCTCCTAGAGTAAGAACCAGTCTCTTGGAATCTTCTGTACACCCTCGACACAGCAGATTGGCTCAGGTTTAGTCGACGAGCGACTTCTCGCTGGCTAAGGTTCTGTTGCAGCAAAGCAACAACTTGGGCGGCTTCTTCTGATGATGTATCCATAGTAATTTTAAATCAGCGATCGTAACTTGCGTAGGTGTGTTTAGGTTCACGTTTGGTAAGCGACTGATAAGTATGCACTGCTTGCAGGGTGTTTTATAGGAGGTTGCAACGCGCCCGTGCAACTACCGCGTCGAGCGCATTTTTGATGCATTCACGAATATAACGATATTAAAAATAAATAACTGTACGAATTTAAATGATTGGTGTTATTATAAAGCCTAAACATCAAGCTACAAAACAAATTAAAAATTAAATACATTACTCAAGTCATTTTCGAAAAAAGTTACATTTTGTACTTTTTGTAGGGGTGAGTCGATTCAGCTGCTCGCGAGTTTACTTACTTAACGAGGGTATGTTCCAAAAGTAATGTACCAATATACACACCCATCTATTCGTACATATGTTAATACTGAACCCTGTATCCAGGTATATAGAGGCGGGCGTTGATACTCGCGACAGAGTATTACTCAAAGTCAAAGTCAAAATTCATTTATCCTTTAAACGATTTACTTACTTTATGGAGTCTACAAACGGCAAAAGAGAGTTTATCTTTATTTCTAGTATTAACATTGTGATTATCGCTTTTTTCTTAAACAAATTAATATTTTTGTGAACATACATCAGATTTTCATAGATGTATTGACAAGGGAATGTCATTATATTTATTTCTTTAAACTTTTGGCGAAGTGATTCTCTGAGGCTAATACATCTGCGAGTATTGTAGTTTTTAATTTTATTTTTGATCTGATCCAATTTTTTTTAGTGTTTAGTCTTTCCTCTGGCAGAGGTAGTATCAGACACTTTTTTTTCATCATGGAGAATACAGTCGTGAACGTGTTTGTTTTTGTTTGTATATTTTTTAATAAGATTCTGACGACAGTGGGATCCAAACAAAACGTACCATTCCAAAACTAGAGATACAACATTTCTAAACATGATTTCTCTGCGGTGAGCATGTGGACGCGGGACTAGATAAACGGACGTCAGGAACAAAAAAGCTGGACTTATGTCAAAGTAAAATGTGTCATGGAAATAAATGATATTATGACAGAGCGGAAATTGTACGCTCAGACTTGCAATTGACCGGATTCTCGCAATCCACTCGCCTCAGTAGTAGACGACCACAGTGTAATAGGGTGGCAGCTGAAACACTAATTGAACTGTGTACTTATATTGACGACCTCATTGACGCGGCGGGTGAGCAGCCGACTGAGACGCAAGGTTCAATTCCCGCTGCGTGACAAATGTTTGCATATTCCACAAATATTTGTTCCGGGTCTGGGTGTTGTGGTACCACGGCACGGTGCTCGTAGTTCCTGATACCCACGACACAGGGAATCCTAGTGTGAGTTCTTTACGATGCGCATACATCAAATAAAATAAATAAATAATGCTGGACATTTTCCACACAAAGTCCCAAACAAAGCAGAGTTTGTGTTATGGGAACGAAATGACTTATATAAATAGTACTTATATATTTTTTGTATATACACACATATTATACATAGAGAACATCCAGACCCGAGAAAAATATTTGCAGATCATTCAAAAATTCGGCGGGAATCGAACCCGCAACCTTCTGCGTCTTAGGCGGGCCTTCGCCCACTGTGCTCCACAGGTCGTCAATGTCTGTTGCGTGTGTATTAACAAGGGGATAGTTATGAATTATAGTAACTTCACTTCCGGTAAGTTCGTTAATTCTATTGTTATTTTTAGTTCAAAATAGAACAAAGCAGCGGCTTTCTATAAGCTATGACAAATCTGAAAACTTACTCAGGCTGAGATCTTGCCAAAAATAAAACGTGATCTTTCAAGAACTGTGTGCGGTTTCGATATCTGCAGTGGATAAGTACGACTAAATCAGCATGACATACATTTTCATATATCTTATCCGGGTTGCTATAAAATTGCTAACTATCATCATCATAAACTTGTAGAAGAAGGCCTCCCCCAGATTGATACAATGGGATTTATTTTCCAAGCTCATCAATGAACAAAAATTCTAAAAAATAACGTCACGTATTGTCTCCATTTCATGTTTTAGAAGTTTTCCTGCATGTCAAATTGAGTTGTCCATTACCATTTTGTTAGTGTAATTAAGGGGCTGGTGACACGCATTGACAGGCCATTATGAATTGACCAAATGAATAAATTACTGACCTGAAGTGACTAAAGGGCGCTGCAGTCGATAATGAAAATGCACGTTCTGGGATTTAAATTTTGTAAAATTTAACATGTAGTCATTAATCATGATGGCGAACCAAGCAACGTCTTCATTTATAATCCTTGAAACTTTGAACTAAATTTCAAATAAGTTTCAAGTCAAACATTATGTTTTCAGGCTCTGAATACTGAGCGAACACAATATAAAGTACCAACAAACCTCATAGTTTAGTATTATTGTATTTACTATCATAAACTTCACAAATTACCTTTGGATCATCTCACTTTACATGTCTTTGGAGTAACCTTTTGACTTTTGAACGAAAAGAGCTCATCTTTTCATGTGTTGTAAAGGCTTCTTCACACAGAACATGGGACTGTCATGGCGGGCGCGGGCGTAAAATGCATTTTTTTAGTTTAAAATAAACAGTACAGTATCATCTAGCTCTGAGAATTAGAAAGTTGAAATTGCAATGGGCAGGCCATATACTTAGCAGAACGAAAATAAAGGGCAACCACGCACCGGATGATGCAGCGTGCGAAGGATAGACCGATTTCATCTGAAAAGATGCGGGAAGTCAGTGGATGGATGTGGTGTGGATGTTCGTCCTGGCACTTTTAAGAGGTCAATGTCGAGAAATGAGCTTCAATAGGCTGTTGATGATAATGATCACACTTGCCTGTGACGTTAGTAGCCGTCGGAGTCGCAGAAATTGGTCGGCGAATCGGTTTGTAAGAAATCGTAACAAAACGTTGAAACGGCCGTATGTAAGAAACCCATACAAAATATACCGACGGTTTTTTTTATCCGGTCTTTTTTTGGTCCGGTTATGTGTGGGTTGAAGTACTGTACTCAAACCAGCATATAGGTGCAGGTAGCAGGTGTGATAGGTATTGACGACTACAAACAAGTGGTTGGACTCGCGCGATTATAACAATGCTCTGGCCTGACCGTAAAGTTGTTTAGCCTGAAATTTTTTAACCAAGTACCGTAGCGAGAGGCGCGTTTCTCGCCCGCTTTCCGTTTGGAACGAGCCTTATTTTGCAGTTTGCGTCGTCAGCCAATTACGTAAAGCGTCTGCAAATATAACATTACTTTGTCAGCAAACTGGATCATAATAAAATGAAATAACGAGAGTTGCCAAAAAGTGTTTTAGTATTCTGGGTCTCTGAATGTAGTTAAGCAGTTGAGAAGATTCATATAAACACGGGATTTTTCACGTCGTGAAAGTACCTACATTGTTTCAACTTATTCCGAGAGCGCTTATAATTATTAACTTATTTATCAGGGTGAATAATCGTGCCCGTTAATAGGGTTATTCCTGGCTATCTGACTTAGTTAAATCGAGTTTTGTCCCTAAAACCCCTTATTATCAAAATCATGCGAGCCATTTCGGAGATTTTTTCGTGACAAACATAGACATATATTGCTAGGTTTTTTATTAAAAAGAGATTCAAACTTTACGAAACGAGGATTAAATAAAAATAACGAGCTAGTGAAGTGTGAACGACAACTAAAGAACGAAACTATACTAAAACTTGGAAGATGTCGCAGGAAGCACTAAAGATTTCCAACTTTCTAGACATCTAGCCGTAAAAGAGTTTGAATCAAGTTGCTCTTGTGTATCAGATTTGTGTGTACAAAACTTCAAGCTCGAGTTTTAGTAAGAACTGAAATATTTGGATGGGAGACTGAGTGGCACTGCGCTTACAGAACACAAACATTGCTGGGCACGTTAACTGTCATTCTCAGCTATATAATTATTCTAACTTTTGGGTATTATAATCCACGAGACATAAATTACCTCCAAAGCTAGTGGAAAATAATGATTATGAGGTTAACGTATTGACATTTTTTTTTGGTGCCTCAAAAACAGAACTAGCGGGTAACCCCCTTAAGATCTCGCACCTAGATACTAGTGTCCTAGTCACGATTGTTTTGCGATTTTTATAAATAAAAAAGTCATAGGGCCTCAATGTAAGTAGGTAAGTAAAACATGGCGCGATTCTTTCTTACAGCAGAAATGGTACAAAAACAATCAAAAACTTATTATTTTTTAACCAAGTACCGTAGCGAGAGGCGCGTTTCTCGCCCGCTTTCCGTTTGGAACGAGCCTTATTTTGCAGTTTGCGTCGTCAGCCAATTACGTAAAGCGTCTGCAAATATAACATTACTTTGTCAGCAAACTGGATCATAATAAAATGAAATAACGAGAGTTGCCAAAAAGTGTTTTAGTATTCTGGGTCTCTGAATGTAGTTAAGCAGTTGAGAAGATTCATATAAACACGGGATTTTTCACGTCGTGAAAGTACCTACATTGTTTCAACTTATTCCGAGAGCGCTTATAATTATTAACTTATTTATCAGGGTGAATAATCGTGCCCGTTAATAGGGTTATTCCTGGCTATCAGACTTAGTTAAATCGAGTTTTGTCCCTAAAACCCCTTATTATCAAAATCATGCGAGCCATTTCGGAGATTTTTTCGTGACAAACATAGACATATATTGCTAGGTTTTTTATTAAAAAGGGATTCAAACTTTACGAAACGAGGATTAAATAAAAATAACGAGCTAGTGAAGTGTGAACGACAACTAAAGAACGAAACTATACTAAAACTTGGAAGATGTCGCAGGAAGCACTAAAGATTTCCAACTTTCTAGGCATCTAGCCGTAAAAGAGTTTGAATCAAGTTGCTCTTGTGTATCAGATTTGTGTGTACAAAACTTCAAGCTCGAGTTTTAGTAAGAACTGAAATATTTGGATGGGAGACTGAGTGGCACTGCGCTTACAGAACACAAACATTGCTGGGCACGTTAACTGTCATTCTCAGCTATATAATTATTCTAACTTTTGGGTATTATAATCCACGAGACATAAATTACCTCCAAAGCTAGTGGAAAATAATGATTATGAGGTTAACGTATTGACATTTTTTTTGGTGCCTCAAAAACAGAACTAGCGGGTAACCCCCTTAAGATCTCGCACCTAGATACTAGTGTCCTAGTCACGATTGTTTTGCGATTTTTATAAATAAAAAAGTCATAGGGCCTCAATGTAAGTAGGTAAGTAAAACATGGCGCGATTCTTTCTTACAGCAGAAATGGTACAAAAACAATCAAAAACTTATTATTTCCTTCGGGATTCGAGAGTATATTTCGGGCCAAGGCATTACTTACACATGAAGAAAGTTAGTTTAGAATGTAGTATATTTAAGTGGGTAGGTATCGAGTCGATTCTACGTCTTTATTTTACTTTTTAGTAAATTTATAATTGGTAGTTTTTTGCACTGCACTTAAAAAATACAGCACTAATGTAATACTCATGTCCTTTTCAAACATCCGTCACCGGTTCTTTCTTATCCTACGTTAAGACTGGACCAGCAGCCCCCTAATTACCCTAGCAAAATGGCAATGCGAATGAAACATTTCCAAAACGTCTAGGCTTTAATAATAATAATAATAATAACATTTATTAGACACAAAAGTTTACATGGTACAGACAAATTAGACAAATTATTAAGCACTACAGAATTAGGAACGATTCCTAATTAAAAATAATTGTACCTCGGTTTATCTCTGTTCCCCACACTTTATATATAAAAAATATTTTTGTCTCTTTTGTCTATTTTGTCTGCCGGAAAACTGACATAGTAATTTGTCTTCTCTTCCGTAGACAAAATGGTTGTTGGTGCTTAGATAGCCCAGGAGCTATTTTATGGAATCATTCTACTTTGTATAACTGTGTAAAGTTGAACACAAGAACATAAGCACAATACTGTTTAACTAATTAGTAACTATGTAACTACCAACCGGAACAATGTCCTGCCTAATTCGATTACAACAACTATTTACAACTTCCAAGCTAGTTATAGAACCGAGAACAATGCTGAAATGCAGCTCGCGCTAAGCTTTAGTACGTCTTGATTCGAGTAAAGTTGCACCATCAACACGAATGCACAATCAAATAAAGGGCTACGGTTGCAATGGTATATGGCACAGGTTCTCAAACTTATTTTTCCCTACCGCCCACTTTGAGAATGAAAAAATCCTAGCGCCTTCAAAGTTTTTAAACATAACAACCTACGCTTTCCCCTCTAGATCGCCTTAGCGCCCCCAATATCTAGAGCCTTCTATCGCCTCCTGAAGGCCTCCAGCTCCCACAAGGGGGCGTTATCGCCCACTTTGAGAAACAGTGGTATATGGTATATCCGTGCCGTAGAGCTGTGGCCGCCGGGCCGGGGAGCCAAATAAAATTGGTCGATACATTTTGTTTATGTCGTCCAAGTCCAACCCCCGGAGCTAACGCGGACGAGTGTGAAAAAGTTCAAAAATAGAAAATGTACTGACCCATATTTCTGAGCGCCCTAGACGTAAACCAGGGTGTACGTAAACGGCTGGTTGCAATGCCTTCATAAAAGCGTTGCATTACTATTTAGTTCCCAAAACTCTCATGCGATTTCAAGGTAGCGCAAGCATAGTCGGTATTGGAATTTCAGACAAAAAAAACTGCTCAAAAATAACACTACTCTCTAGTCTACCTCTATAATATTGTGCTTCAACTCAAGTTCATACATTAATGAAGTGACCCAAGTTTGGACGAGTTGTCAACGCAGCCGAATCGGAGCGACCACCTCGCAACGGGCGCCGTATGACTAAATAATTGAGTTTACCTAGTTTCATAATACTCTAGAGTTCATTGAACTTGGCTATTTCTATTTCAGGGTTCAACCATAATCACCGTTGCAGCTCATGTTTGGGTGAAATGGAATTCAGCTCACTATCTGTGTTCGCTTTGCTCGTGTACCTATATTACCAACAAGCAGCCACCAGATTGTAGTACATTTCACCTACGGAGTAGATGGATTAGATGTATCGTGCTGTGGCCATGTTGAGGCGAAATAATACCATATTTTGTTGCGTACCAGCCTGTCTACGGCACAGTACTTCACTTTGATAAATAATAAACAATCAATCGATACATACATAATTCTGACCCCACACTAGGAATCCTTGTGTCGTGAGTATCAGGAACTACGAGTACTGTGGTACCACAACACCCCCCCAGAACAAATAACTGCAAACATTCAAAAATTTGTCTCGCAGCAAGGATCGAACCCGCACCTCTTGCGTCCCAGCCCGTCCACGGGTTGTGTTACATCTATAGTTTAGTTAGATACTTTACTGACAAACTCCATTTTATTAGTTGGATTCAGAATAAGTTCATAGTGATAAAAAATATCAGTGCCTCTGTCTGAGCTACGAAACGCCTAATCCGAACAACTTCCACGCTACAGATTTATGATCGAATGTCAAATTAAATTTTCAATCAAAAATTCCCGATAACATCTGTGAGTCCAGTAATATCTCTCGCATAAAATTCCAATGAAATCCAATGCAGCCAGCAAAATTATATTAAATCAACATAATTCGCCTGGAGGTCAAATTGTATGAGACGAGATGAATAAGATAAGAGGGTGACCAACTTAGAAATTAATTTCGATGGGCTCTGGAGAAATTCATTTTTTTTGTTTTGTCTTAGTTGCTACTTGGGTTATTTTCGTCAATTTCAAAAGATAGATAACCCACATCAATTTCTAGTCACAAGTAGGTGGTTCTGAGATTTTAATTAAAAATATTCTTTGAACTCGTGTGATTTGAAACCTACTTAAATGCCAAGCCACAAAAAAGTGCTTTGAAATAGAAATTCAATTGTTTTTTATGATGAAATCAATCATTATTATACGTTGCAGGTCCCCGCAACGTACCGTGTGGCTTGGCTCTTTTTTTATTATGACAAGGCAAACTGACATATAACCCACGTGATGGAAATCGGTTACCATCGCTCATTCATTTATTCATTAGCAACACCTGGGGCATTGCTGATGCGTTGTTTGCTCCGAAGAGCTCTGATTTCTATCTGATCTGATCTTTAAGGAAGATTCGCATATCAGAACGATATTTTTCAAAGATTTTTATTCATTGAAATCACAAAGATCAAGCGTCAACTCTATAACTACGTGAATTTAAAATTTAAAACATATTTAAATTTTAAATTTTCGAATTCATCACACCGATATCTTGCGCGTCATCGAGCATAGAATAACCTTTTTCATCGAATTTGATCAGCTACACTTTATATGGCTTTTTATTCCCCACAGATATAAGATACTTCATTGCACACCAAATATTATTTTAGCTTAGATAAGTATTACACACTTCGACAATATTGTATAATGGACGGTCATATCGCTTATTAGAGATGTCTACCAGACAGCAATGAGTTTAGTCAATCTACATAGTATTTTTCCTCGGGTTCGCTCTTCCTCAAAAACATTACATGTCGCCTTAAATCCTTCCGTCCAAGGTTTGGAATTGGGTCGAATTTAAAGCGTGCGTGGTTTAGTACTCTTTTAAACGGTGGGAATATTTTTAAAAAAATGTTGTCTTCAATTTAATTGCATTTGTTGGGTTTTATTTATTTAACACAATTATTCAAATATTCGTCACACATAACATAGTCACGTAACCTTTACTTTATAGCGAGAATTCGGTCAAGGCTTACTCATCTATATATACCTACTTTATTAATTCAAATTAAGTATGTTTCCTATTGATAATAATAACTCTTAATGTTTTTTAAACATCAGTTTCTGCTTTATTTTCAATCTTTTAATACTAAAGTAAGGGTAGGTAACCTATCTACCTAATTGAGATTTTACGGTACCTTACCTACCTATGTAGGTAGATAGGTGATAAAACGAAATACCACGATTATTACCATCGTACGTGTGAATGTTTTTATGCCTGAGGGCCGCCTACCTACCTACTCATTACCACTGCTAGTACCTCAGTACCTAAATATCTATCTTAATGAGTACTGAATTTAATCTGTGGAATAAGTTACACATAAATAATAGATATGACGTGTACTTATGTACTTAACACCCTCAGGTTATGCCGTGACTAGGGTTGCCATCCGTCCGAGGAGTCTCCGGGTGAGGTTTCATTTGTAGTCCGGGTTTTAGGCTGCTAAAACATCTACCGAAAATACGCGGCCGATTTTTTTCACTAGCTTCTGCCCACGGCTTCGCCCGCGTGGTACCCGGATAAAAAGTAGCCCATGCCTTTTTCTGTTGAGCTATAAATTTCATCAAATTCCGTGCGTGAAAGAGTAACAAACATCCATTCTCGCAAACTTTCGCGTTTATAATTCGTAGAATTTTACTGAGTAACTTTAAAAAAACACTACTAAGTATCTTTTTGTCCAGGTTTAAAGCTTTCAAAATCCGGGGTTTCACACTTCTTGTCCTGGTAGGTAGATTTAAGAGATGGCAACCCTAGCCCTGACGAAGGTATGCTAGCTAGAATACTTTCTAAGTGCCTGTCTGCATCAACTATCAGCATTTCATTTGGAAATAATAAATAGCTTACAACGACAGATGAAAAAATATTTTAATATACAATTACTTACATCAATTTAGGGTTTTAAAAAAACCTGTAATGATGTTATAATGTATTCTAAATAAATAAATAAAATTTAGTTCCAAACCAATCCAATAACGACCTCTGTGGTGCAATGGGCGCCTAAGACGCAGCAGGCTGCGGGTTCGATTCCCGAAATTAATGATTCGGCGGGTTTAAGAATGTTTGTATAATCTCCAAATATTTGTATCGGGTCTGGGTCTTTTCTATATATAATATGTAGCTATGTATTTACAAAACAGATCCTACTACTATTATAAATGCAAAAAATTGTGAGGATGGATGTTTGTTACTCTTTCACGCAAAAACTACTTAACGGATTTTGATGAAACTTTACAGTAATATAGCATCAGAATAACACATAGGCAACTTTTTTTTCCGGGTACCACAAGAGTGAAACCGTGGGCGGAAGCTAGTATGTATACAAATAGTTTATCAGTCATGTAGTTTTCATAATACAAGCTCTGCTTTGGGGATAAATGATGCTATTGAAGCAACATTTTACAAAAAAACAAAATGCATAATAGGTGGTCTTATAGCTGAAAAGAAATGTCTTCCAGACAATATTAGAATATGTAAAAGAATGGGTAGATAGGTAGTTACAATATCAAATATATTTTTTATACCTACATAGAATTTCCTATTCGGTACCAACCAAGATAATGCAATGAGTAGGTACCTAAGTAAATAAACTTAACCATGTAAATAGATAATTAGATATAGAGTAGGTAATCAGATGACTAGTAGTTTGCAAGATGAGATAAATAACTAGGGTACACAACACAGTACCTAGCTATTCAATAATCATGTCATGGATGCGATCGTATCGAATTCGATATTTATGATAAACAAGCCTAGATACACTGACCACTAAGTAGGTACCTAATCTGCTATCAAGCCACAAATTCTATCTGACCGAGCAATCAACTGTAACACATACTTACTAACCTATTTAGGTATGTTTTTACGGCTATTCTGGTTTGATGGACTACGTCCTTTAGATACGATTGTTCGGCTCAAAATCTGGCTTTTGAGGAGAATAGTAAAAGTACGTGAATAGTAAAAGTAGTCTATACTAATATTATAAAGAGGAAAGATTTTTTGTTTGTTTGTTTGTACCGAATAGGCTCCGAAACTACTGGACCGATTTTAATCATTTTCGCACTAATAGAAAGTTAAATTATCAGGAAGTAACATAGGCTATACTTTATTTTCAAAAAAATAGAGATCCTTTAGAAAATTTCAATAATGTAACCCAAAGTAGCAAAATTTTGCCTATAAAATTCATTATTTGGCGTGCGCTGAGAAAACTATTGATGACACATAAAAAATATGTACAACATGATTAAAGTACTGATTATTACCTACAAAAAAGTCCGCGAGGGAATATATCTAACTATCATAGTTAAGTCACAATAGCAGCTTTTGTGTTCTAAAATGTAGGTAATTAGATCGCCTGTAAAAACCAAAGTTGGTTACATTCGTATCGTAGTATTAATTCTTATTCAAATAAATAGTTTTATCATCAAGGTTATTTATGTAGCAGGAAAATACTTTTTAATTCATTCGAATCGCACATTTAATTTCGAAGTTATCACGAGTATAAAATCGAAACGTACGCGGGAGAAACCGCGAGGCACAGCTAGTAATAAATAAAGACTCGAAAACCATTTCATGTAAATAGGTTGCCAAGACTCACAAACTCATTTTAACGCTTTCATAAGGTTACCATTAGATCTCATGAAGAGCCAAGCCCAACTCTACAAACCACATCTTGGTCAAAAATATGGCTTGGCCATTTCATAGTACTATTGCATGAAACATTTAAACCTCTGAACGGAAGGAGAATAGTTAAAGTACGTGATATTAGACGTACCTAATAAAATAAGGACACGAAAACTATTTCATATAAAATAGGTTGCCAAAACTCACAATTTCATAAAGAGCCAATCCCAACTCTAAAATCAAACCCTATAATCTGGTCTAAAATATGGCCTGGCCGTTTCAAAGAACATTTAATTAAACATTTAAGACCAGTGACTTAATTTCTCACAGATACTCCAATCCATGGGAGTATCTGTGCGAAATGATTATGAAATTATGAATTGTTAAACACTAAAAAGGATTATACCCAGCAGTGGGTGAAGCAGGCTGTGGATGATGATGAAAAGGATCAATCACGTTGTTTTATTTATCGATATTTTTGACGTTTTAATAGATTCCCAGCTGTCGTGGTCGCAGCTAGAATAGAGATGATAAGTATCTCAACGAGTGTTTTATTTTATGTAGTATATTGAAAGAGCCTGTATAGATTATTATGAAGGTAAATAATAATTATTAAGATTCTTTCATATTTTATCTGTAACCATTTTATGTGTTTAGTGTGCAAGTATAAAAGTTAAAAAGTACCTAGATAGGTACAGGTAAGTTAGTTTCTTGGACAATGTCAAAATTCAGTGAAGTAGGTAGGTATTAGGTATTACCAAGTTAAGTGTTTATGGTGAAAGCAATAACGAATTTAGTGTTAACTGTTATGTTATTTTCTATTTGGTATAAACTTTAATTTAATTTAATGTTTAGCAATCGTGAAAACCTAAATATTTTTTTAAATAATATTCTGGGAATTCCATTCGTGCAATTGAAATCGTGAAAACCTAAATCATTTTTTGAAATAATGTTCTGGGAATTCTATTCGTGCATTTGAAATGCAAGACCTATAAATGCGTATAAGTATACGTTACTTTTTGGACTTCAAAAACTGTAGATACCAACTGTGCAACAATTCTTACCCACATTTTTGTAACGGCTATGCAGAGCAGAGAAATGGGTGCCTACGTAGTTTTATTAGGCATTTATTCTTAGCAAAAGTATAAGCAAAAATGCAAGTAGATAGGTATCTACTTGTTTAGGAAAGCAGTTAGTTAAGTAGGATCTCTAGACTGTCGTAAAGGTACCGTACAGTAGATACGGTTTATTATATCTAGGTAGGCAGTAGGAAGGTACATTAAACATCTTATCATGTTGTTTATTGATAACGCGTGATTCCGACAAAATAAGACGTGCACAAATTGAACTTAGCTCCTTGCATCCGTTATTACAAAATAAACAATAACCACCGGTCTGGTCTGAGACACCATCAAATAAACTGGCCTCTGTCGTACGACCTAACCTTGAAGATAATTACGAGAATTTCAAAGACAAATAAAATATCCGTAGTTTACATTGTAGCAAACAAGTCAAATACGGTAGGTAGGTACTCACTCATTAAAACGCCGGTAAACCCGTCAATCCACTCGAGATGCAAATAAAACTACACAAGAACACAATATTGTATCACTTCAGTTGTGATCACAAAACTGTAACACAGAACAATGTCATTTTAGAACGGAACATTCACAGTTTGGAAGTTTTTCGGTTTCGTAAATAAAGTCGCGGAACGTACGCATTTACAGACACGTCATTACAGCGCCGCGCTCGCTAGCGAACTGACTGACTGGCTTGACTGAACCTACTGGCCGGCCCCATCGCTGTCTCGTCTCGTCCATGCGTGGCGTCCGCCAGTGCTGCCAACTGGCTCGGACTAAAACTGCTATATTTGGCTAAAAGTGGATTAATAGTTTATAATTTTATTGTAATACGTCGTAATATTTTCATTAATTACTTGTAGGTAAGATTATTTAAATAGGTAATAAACAAATAAATAATCACCTTACAACCACATTATTTTATAGTTCTGACTCCAATATAGGATTCCTTATGAGTCGTGGGTATTAGGAACTATGAGTATCCAATAATCTTATTAATTGGATAAAAAAATAGATAACTTGTGTACCTACAAAGGAACACGAACATGTTTTGACTATCTTCAAACATAATGATAAACACATTATAAGGGCATAGTGACCGATGGAGAAAGAAGCGTGTGATGAAAGAATTCACTGAGTTGTTATAAAGCAAAAATATTTAGACGGCTGTAAAATAATAAATAAATAAACAGCCAACAGACACATAGTCCTGACCCCATACTAGGTTTCCCTGTGACGTGGATATCAGGAACTACGAGTACGTGGTACCACAACACCCAGACCCGGAACAATTACCTGCAACAAATAGCTGGAATCGAACTCGCACCGCTTGACAGACCCAACAGGTTAACAGATACAGACAAAATGTAGACAAATATTATTCTTTGTAGCCAATTTTCCAAAAAAAATACTAGTTCTGACTAATAATGTGGCGTTGGCAACACTGCATGCCTGCCTGTGCCTACGGCCCTCTTGTCTTGTGAGTATGTTGTTCTGGACCGTATAGTAGACAGCCCCGCTCGATGTTCTGGGCTATAGCCCTGTCGAACAAGAGAACGTAGCGAACGTACCTTCGTACGTAGCGTAGGCAGGACGAAATTCTCAATGATGAAATGAAAACAATACTTGTTTTCGAGATCAAGTTAAAAATAACCAGATATATAACTACCTACTTAAAATATTTTTCGAGTCAGATGAGAGATTGTGTGTGGGGCTATTTTACCCGCGACGATAGGAGCTCGTAGATATAATGCGTTTAGGTTTTCTGTTCGTTTGCTTTTTTTTTGCTTTACTTATGAACCTAAGAGGCTGTCTGTTTGTTTGCTTGTTTTTTGTGTTACCGTTAATATTCGAAACGGCTTATCGGCTTATCGGATTGTAATCAGTGGATAGGTATACCTACATACATAGGTACCGAATGCGTTTTTCGCAATCAATTTGTAGGTACCTAGTTGGTATGACTTCAAGAATAGTACTTGGATGGTTGAGGTATTTCCAGAAATGGCAGCAATTTTCAGAGCACTAAACAAATAGTAGGAATTATTACCCAACCAAGTACCTACCTGTTTGCTTTATTCACAGATATTATCACAATGCTAGGTACCTACCTACCTACTTTAGTGTTTGGGAAAAATCACCAGTGGCGCTAGACAAATACCATTTTCTGTTGACGTTAACGCCTGCGGAATGATAAAATTGTATGGAAATGACATTTGCTGCGGAAATGTCACATGACATTTCCATACAATTTATCTTTCCGCAAACGTTAACGTCAACAGAAAGTGGTATTTGTCTAGCCCCCCAGGAGACTTATGGTTAACTCGTTTTGCGTTTTGTAGGTAGAAAGGTACCTATTTTAAGTTCTGCCAAAGTTTCAAGAACACCTATTTACCTACAAATACCTACCTGCGGTAATTTCTGAAGGTCAAAAAACAATATTATTATTTTTGGTAAGTAGGTAGGTATTTTTGGTACCTAGGTACCTATTTTCTTGCAGCGGAAATAGTTAGTTAGATAAGTAAGAAAGTTTTTTTCATGTCATGAATCACTTCAGTTATTTTTCAGCAGCGATGGGCTTACAACCTGTCACGTGGAATACTAACTACTGGCAAAACGCGGGTATGTGCCAAACATGCCGTCATGTTTGGCACATACCCATGGCCATGCCGTCTGACAACCTCTTAGTATCCTCAAAGATCTATTCACTTATGTATCTAATCATGGAGAATACTGTTGTGAGCGTGTTTGTTGATTGTTTTTTGTTATATCTTCGAAGAATATAAAAAGCAGTTTTTTATTAGTTAAATAGCTTTTTATATGACACATATCTATTATAAGAAGTGAGTTGCAATAAAAATATCCAGTCTGAGAATTTGAGACGAAAAATTCATCAACACCTTTCAATACCACCTGTTATTGAAAGGTGTTAATTAATTTTTCTTCAAATCAGTTTATCCCGACTCATTTCTTGGGTTTCCTCGCCTCTCAACTTTGAACACGAGGAGCCAGTATTGTCTTCCTGACAACATTAGTTACTCAACACCAAAATATGCAATGTTATACCGCGTTTACATCATTTACGCATGGTCATTCTACCACACAGATTATTACTAATAAAAAAAATATAGAGGGCATAGTGAAATAACGCAAAACCTCAGCCACCCCAAATGATTTTTGATACAATAAATTATTTTTTTTAGTCAATTATTGTAAGCTATTAGTAATTATGTTGTAGTGAAAACTTCTGATCGCTATAAAACTCTTCTAATCTTCAAGGAGATTTTTTTTTCTGAAATTTTTGCTCTGCATTATACAAGATATAATAATATGAAAAATATAATGTACCCAAAAAAAAAGTAGCTACAACACTTCTAATTTCGATTCTGATCAAACTATTTTGAGGTTTTGTGAAATTTCATTGGGGCGTTGTACACAAATAAATAATGCTGGACAGTTTTATTCCAAAAACTATCGTGAACTTGACTATTCATAACTAACTGGAAACTGTCCAGCATTCATATTGTAAAAACGGGATTTTCGGGGAACGGGGAACGGGAGTGCACGGCGCGACGCGGAAGGAGAAAGTCGCAACCACTCACCCTGATGAAGACTCTCGGAATGAGTCGAAACTTAGTCGGTGCCTTCACCGATAGTGCAGTACGTGAAAAATCCCGTTTTTACAATATGAATGCTGGACAGTTTCACACAGCATCATCAAGCCCCTAACTAAGCATAGCTTGTATTATAGGAATTACATAACTGATATGTATACTATACTTATATATATTTTTGTAAATGCATACATTATTATACCTACAGAGAAAACACCCAAGCCCGAGATATTTGCAGATGATACAAACATTTGTCTCGCGGCGGGAATGGAACCCGAAATCTTCTGCGTTTCAGGCGGGCCTTCGCCCACTGCGCAACAAATGTCATCTCTGACATGACAAGGACAATCAAAGAACGTTGTTTTTATCAGCTTGCTCGTCAAATTAACATTAATCAAAATGGCGCTTAACGCTGAGTGCTTGATTTAAAATAGCGGCCGTGAAAATCTCTCATTCTTAATTTTTTGTGAGTATAGGTACCTGAGAAAACCCTAATTGGCTCCCGGGCTATCAGCTGTGCCAGGAAATATCTCCATCAGTATTCGTGTTCGAGAGACGTTAAAAGGATTAGATTACGCATAATTCGACATTCATACACCGCGGTGAATTTAATCTCTCTGAAAAACGTGAGCGTTGGGAAATTGGACCAAAGCGGATACGGAAGTGGCGGTTGACGATTCGGTCTACCTACCTACGTGTACCTTCGGAATTTATATTCATGATAGGTCTAACTTAACAACACAGTGTGTAATGTGAATCCTGTCGGATCCATTAATTCATCATTTGCGGTATTTGGTAGGTTACAATTGCGAGTTTTCATTTAGGTAAGTCAGCGTTTACCACAGGGCCGTATGCTTGTTTGCCACTTTAATTGTACCATAAATATTATACCACTAATACTAACTTATAAAAAAAACTCGCATTAGTACCAGTTTTGATTCAACGCCTAGTTTTGTTTTCATATAATTTAAATTATCGAGGTTTGGTATTAACTATTTTAGGATATTATTGATACTATATTACCACGTAGGTACTATTCTCCTACTGACGTTTCGCTGACCATTTTTAGTTTTTTTTTCACCGTCTTCAGCACGTGATACATTTGCACGTCCGGGCTCGAACCCACCTTTGTATCGTAAGTTGGGGAACAGCCTATTAGGCCAACATGATTGAGACAGCACAATTTATAGGTAATATATCGATTCATTTGCGATTTGCGTCTGAATTGCGCAACTCCCACTAATTGCTTTGATAATAGCAACATTAGCACTGATATCTGTTTCAATTGCCATGTTTATTGGCTAATAGTTCGTGAGGAATTTGAGTGCGTAGGTACCTAAGAGCTAACATTACTATTCAAATTTCGAACGCAAGATCGTTGAATATGCAAGACCGTGGCACATACGATACCGGGTTGGCAAAAACTGAGGAAAATTACACAATTTTGGCATTTCCTTTCTCAAACGGCCACTTTTAGAAAACAAGATTCTTAATTTGCTTATAAACCTGTTTATAATTTTCACAAGTGTTATTTTAGAGGTTATATTTAAGTTTTTTTTTTTCAAATTGGGTTTCGAGACACTGAGGTTCTTAGTAATAATATAATGAATTAGGTAAGTAATATGTTTTTCCAAGGACCAAAAATTAAGAAGAGTATGCTAAAAAAAAAATTTTGTAATGCGTATTTCCAGCTTCAGCCCCTTAAGTACCTACCTACATATTCCACCTGAATGTTACCACGAGAATAGGCTAGCCCCATAAAAAAAAGTGGTTTGAAAATCCCATAGTGAGTTTTCAAACCACTTTTTGATGTGTTAATTCAGCACATGTCTGCTCCTTGTTCTTGACCTAAACTATCCTAACTATTTATTGTAAAGATAATACAAGTTTCGGACATCGCTAAGCCTGTCAAAACGAGTCACCATTGTCTAGTTCCCATTGCCAATTTGCTAGTGTAATTAGGGGGCCGGTCGGCATTGAACTTTTTCTGGTTTGAAAACCCCATAGTGAGTTTTCAAACCACTTTTTGATGTGTTAATTCAGCACATGTCTGCTCCTTGTTCTTGACCTAAACTATCCTAACTATTTATTGTAAAGATAATACAAGTTTCGGACATCGCTAAGCCTGTCAAAACGAGTCACCATTGTCTAGTTCCCATTGCCAATTTACTAGTGTAATTAGGGGGCCGGTCGGCATTGAACTGCTGAGCAATTGTTGTATTCCTGCCACTGTTGGACTAGTCTTCCCCCGAGGGACAAGATGAGCTTCCTGTCTTGAGCCACCTCGTTCACTGCACGTAACCTTCATTACCTTCTATCCATCGGAAGGCATTCCTACTCAGCGTCGTGTGTTAGCCATTAACGAACCTTTAGTCTCCAGCGGTCATGCTATCAGCACCTAGTAGGTAAAATATATGATAATTATTTGTAACTAGCCTCTGCCCACGGCTTCGCCCACGTGGTACCCGGATAATAAGTAGCCTATGTGTTATTCTGATGTAAAAGCTATATTACTGTAAAGTTTCATCAAAGTCCGTTCAGTAGTTTTTGCATGAAAGAGTAACAAACATCCATCCTACAAATCTATAATCTTATAAACTTTCGCGTAGGATAAGTAGGATAGGACTAGCTGACCCGAAAGATTTAGGTATCTTTTTCGTCCCGTAGCAGAACGCACGTACTGCAACTTACTTGTTGTTTACTCCAAAATAAGACGCACGAACTGCAACATATCCAGACGGTGTTCTGTCCTTGAATGTGACAGAGATACGAATCGTCAATTTGACAACCATAGAGGAAGACTATGTAGTACGACAACCTAGTTTGTGATGCGCGGACCAATGAACAGAATTTCATTTTTTAATAGAAGAGAGATAAACATACATGTTTAAACTGAGCTTAAAAAAACAGGGTCACCGATAAAATAATCTAGGACTAGGCCCTTGTCAAGTGTCATGGCCTTGTTTAGGACTAACTTATACGTCTAGCTATTCACCTCGTGTCCAGCAATCCCTTCTTTTTCACTTAAAAGTATTTTACGACGAAAAGCATATACGTTCGTCACCAAAAAACTTTCGTAATGGCTGATCACATGGTGAATACAGGCTGACTCATGCTGATGAAAATAATAGATCGATCGTAGATCGTGTTAGAATATCAATCATAGGATTTCTTTAACCGAGCGAAGCGTGGAGACGCTAGTCGATGTTAGATAGGATTTTTCATGAAAAATGAGAGTTATTTCGTTTTAAGAGTAAATTATTGGACCACATTGCTGAGTAGCTACAGCGCTCGGGTACTAAGTGAAAGGTCGCACGTTCGATCCTCGCCGAGGCTGGTCATTTTGGCATACTATATAATTTTGAAAATAAGACTAGGTATTGAATGTTTCACAATAGTTTTTACTACATCGTTTTAGGGAAACAAATATTAGTAACTATGTTCAACTAGGCTTATACCAAAAAATCAGATGAACCCAACAGCGTTAGCTGTCTAACACATATTAAACTAACTATAGGTAAGTCAACTAATCCAGATCACTACCAGACGGAAGCGATTCTAAAATGCTAGCTGTTTTAGGTGGTTGTTTTGTGGATAGTGGTAAAAAGTCAAAAGTCAACATTTTTGCCCAATATACCCTGTGTCGTGGGTATAGAATTATGAGTACCATTGTACTACAACACCCAGATCCAGAAGAAATATCTGCAGAGGTATAATTGACTTTGAAGTGGAACTTCAGTAGTTGAGGACTATTATTGCGTCTGTGCAATCGTTTTCGACTTTGATAAATTCTTCATACCTCACTACGTGTGTGGAATAAATGAATTGGAAGCAAATTGAACGAACAGAAATCAGCTTCCATGACGTTTTCTAAAGGAAGAAAGTATCCTCCGTCAAATAGTTATAGGGGTTTTCAAATTTAGCAAAAATAATTGCAAATACGTTTTTGACATTGATTTAAACCAAAGGGGTTTGTTGGTGTAGTTTTATGCCCAAGTTTTCTACCGACACCATTATATCCCATATTCTACCCAAAAGGTAGACGACTTTTAACTAAGACAATAAAAAATATTTCTACCCAAAAAGTAACAACTTTGTACAAATGTTATCCAGTTTGACAACAAAAAATGAAAAAAAAATGAAATAAATTATGCGGTTGCAATCGATCTGTATGTTTCGTTATAGGCTTTATCGCCATAAGTCCCTATGGGGCCCAATCGAAGACAAACAAACACGATGGAGTTTTTAAATTTTATAAAAACTACTTGTGTCAGGTGAAAATGCCCTAAAGCATTTGAAAGCAATCAGTATACTTGGCTAGCAAAGCGTGTTATGCACAAAGCCTACAAGCTGCAAACTAAAGGAACTTTGAGTAAACTTGAAATCACTGCCGTGGTCGTTCTCTATTGCATTTCCGTTTGTGCATCTAGCTAGATTGGTCTAGTATAGAAAAAACAATGTTGTGATGAGATTTTCTCTAAGTTCAAACGAAAACTGTTTCGAAAGTTGAGGTACCTTTCTATAGAGAAAAGTAATTTTTTCGCTCCGTTTAAAATATATTCGCCCGGTTGCTTCCTTTTACCCCTTTTAGCGTTTAACAAAACATGTTATTTAATTTTTAGAACATTATTACGACTATACTACATACTTAGCTATTCTCCTGCTAACGTTTCGTTGACCGTTCAGAGGTCCTTCCTCATGAGCAGCATGCGCGACCACGCTCGACGGTCTTGAGACGGGAACTGACTTTGCTTCGACACTCTGCTAGCGATGGGCGTTGAATAAACGAACTAGTAGAGAATCAACCGTTTACGTTGAATCTACGTATCGACGGTTCACTGTCACTCATTCAACTAGTTGAAATCGTAGACGGCTAAACTGCGATTCTACTACGTTCATATCGACGGTCAACGTGACGAATCAACTGTTTATGTTGAATCAACGCATCGACGATTCACAACATAGTTGAAATCGTAGACGGCTAAACTGACGCGACGAAAAAATGCGTTCACACGTCCATAGAAGAGTTTATAATGAAACTGGAAAAGTATGAAGTGAAGTTTTTTATGGCAATTAAATAGATACCTATTTATATTATACCTATATTTTATTTATTTTGAGAAATAAATTACCTGTCTTTAGATAGCTCTGTATTTGAATAAAATGTAAGTATTTTTTTCAAATAGGGTCGCATAAAATGTAAAAAGGAAGTTTTACGGCACATTTCTTCGAAATTTATTAAATTTCAAAGAAACATGGTAATAAGATTACCTAACTAGACTTTAAGTTACGGTCGAGCTACGTCAGATAATCACCCGGTAGATACTATCGACTAGGATAGTATCTACCGGGATCTAGATAGTTCGTCTATCTAACGAACTTGAAACATCGACTAGTCGACGAATTCAACTAGTCGATGGACTAGTTGATGAGCGAAAATTAACGGTTTCGATTCATACCAAAAATGATACCAAACCACGATAATTTCAATTCCAGTTTATTTATTTGTCTGTTACCATCTACATATCAACAAATATTTGTCTCGGGTATTTACTAGTATTATATTATCTGTGTCTCGGGTACGGGTTTTTTCTGTGTATAATATGCATGTATTTACAAAAAAAAAATAGTTTGGGGCTAGACGATGCTGTGTTAATAAAACTATACTATCTTAGTCACTAAGAAGTGCTAGGAGGTGGACTTATGGCAATAAAACCTATCTTAGAACTATTTTTAGGTCATACAAAAATGATTAATGCGATTGCAAAAATACTACATTTCAATCGGATAAGCCGTTGCCGTAAATTGTAACAGACAAACATACAAACAAAAAGAAACTCTTACGGCAAACGCATATGCGAGCTCCTTACTTCGCGGTGGAAGTCTACAAAAAATGACATTCATGGAGAAATACTATTTCATTCAAGTTCACAATGAGTGAAATATTTTATTGTTACCTTGTTTTCTGGAGCTCTATGTACATCAGTGTGCGGTAGCCTCTGCATGTTCCACGTAGTTGAAAGCTTTGCTGCATGTACTTACCTATCTACCGCACACCAGATAATTGTCGATGTATTTGATACCTATAACGACGTTGTGGTTTAAAATTCATTTCACATGATCGACCAATTCAAATGTTAAAAACGTCCCCACGATATAGAAAAACGTTCCTGCCTGATGGGAAAAGTTTCTTATGCGCAGCTTTATGGGTGCAAGTTTTGAAATTTCATTTGTGCCGCATGTATAAGAACCGTTTGAGACTTTGAAAGACTCTTAAATGTGTGCTAGTTAAAGTTTTTTCGGTATATGAATAATCAATGTACAATTGATGTCCAACTGAGCTCATAGAACTAGAGAATATAAGTAAGTTAATAAAGCTCGTTGAGTTTGCAAGATCTTTGATCATTTTCGGATAAATGGGGAGAAACAGGAATGGGTAAAGATTGAAATAAATGGGAAGTGGTCTTGATTTATTCAGTGTTTTATTCAGACTGTTTAAATACAAATCGATAGAATAATATAAATATGTCACAAAAACTGTATTAATAATGAATTTATACCTTTTAGAACGTCAAGTAAAGTCAGAAAAAGTGCTTAGAATTGTCAAGCTCTGTTGAAAAAAAAACAACAGTCACATTATGTTTGTGGCTGTTATTTTCCCTGACTTGTCCTGAACTCACACTGGATTCCCTGAATAGTGGAAACTACGAGTATCTACCGGTACCACAACACCCTGAATAAATATTTGTTGAACATGCAAACATAACAACAGTAAAAACTTTTTTTTACATATATTATAGGAAAATATGAACATAACACGTTGTTACTTATTTATAACTTTGTATAAGAAGCACCGTTTTGGTTTTTAGGCAGTGTTACTATTAGCGGCAGCTTTTTTAGCGTAAGAAATTTTAGTGTTTACCATTTATTTGATAATTTAAAAATATTTATTTAGTTATTATTAATAAGTAAACAAATAAAATAAATAAATCAAATAAACATAGCTTTGAGACTGAAACATAATTTTGATAATAGTACCCGGAATAAGTAACGCAGCCCACGACGTTATCCACAGTAACCCCGTCGTGTCTAAAACACTTCTTCATCGAAGGTTTGTATTAGAGACTGCTTCGTCTTCTCACAGATGAAGGCAAATTGCTCGTCGCACCACACATCGTCCAGCTTGCCAGTCCGGAAGATGGCTCCGCATGTCTGTCTGTGCCCGGCTGCACCTGAATCATCAGGCTGTCCTTGACTCCACTGTGCGAAGTCGGTGTCTTCCAACAACTCACCTAGAAAGGCTAGCTTTTAGGCAGGAGAAAATTTTGTTAGATGTAAAATAGGGTTTATGCTTCCAACATAAAGTAGGTATACAATTGCCTTTGTATTACCTTTCAATTATCTTATGTCAGAAGCGTAGCGAGTTGAAATCCGTAGTCTCCGGAGAACCTGTTCACCGGAAGGGTAGACGGAATGGAAAATTCCTTCAACTCCGTGAGTGTATTGTATGTAGAGGTATGTGCAAAGTGTAGTTTAACAAAGGAGAAGATTTGCTAAGTCCTATTTTTTCTGTATAGGAGATTAAGGGATGATTATCGTGTGGTCCCATGTAAAATCAATCCAAATAATATCAGTTTTGATGTCTGATGCTAATAATCTCATGGGGCCATTGTAAATCCTATAGTACTATAATAAATGCAAAAGTTTAGATTTTTGTAGTTACGATTTGAAACGGTTGATTGAACTGAATGATATTGGAGTGATCATATAAAAATATTATCGGTTTTAGCACCCAACAACCATATACTCCTGGCCCCATAATAAAATTCCCTGGGTCATGGGTAGCAGGATTTACGGGTACCTAGGTAACATGGTGCGCAAATATCTATATAGATGTGTGTGGTAATTTATGGCACCTCACCCCGTGGAAACAGCACATGATGTATTTTGTTTTCAAATCCGGCTTACCATGGATCGTCCACCATGACTTATGGTACCCCCATTCTTTAAATCCAACGGAGGCCGAGTTTTGGAAGGGCGTGTAGAGAAGACGCGGGTGCTTGGAGAAGAGTTCCTTCAGAAGGTCAGCCTCCGTTTCGCTGTCGATGACGGCGAGGTACCCGCCCTCAGCCTGGCATATCCTCAGCGCGCGTGGCCAGGTCTCCGCACGCGCGTGGAACTTGTAGCAGTGCCCAGTACGCGCGTCCAGCTTGTAATCTGAGATTTTAAAACCGTAAGAGGTAAGGCGCGTAGTCCCTTCCTCACGAGCCTCATGCAAACTTGTCATACCATAACGGGACTGCATTACTCCCCTTTTTTGTCTGTCGGATCAGCTGTTTGTCGCTGTTAAAATGTAACCAGCACCACACCGGCACAATGGAATTTCAGGTAGCTGGCTGCAGCAAGTTTGTAAAAAATGTGGCAATGAATGTATTGAACTATTATTATTTAGCTTATACCTGGATAAGAAACTGTTAGTTTTATATCTACTGATATTGGGACAGGACGGAAGATCAGGGCGCTACTTACCTTCATCAGGTCTGCGGCGCTTTATGCTGAGTCTCATCCCAATTTGTGGCTACTTATCACATCAGCAGTCCAATTATATAAGTTATGTACTTAATTAATAAGTAGTTGCAAATAAATGATTTATCTACGAGTATCTATCTATCAAAACTACTTATTTATTTCACACACTGCCATGCACTGCGTAATTTTTCGTCCGTAATACCCCCTAATTAACAACTACATAAATATAGATTTATTGACATTTTCCAATAAATATTGAAAAAATCTATGGTTGAGTCTAGATAAAAATAATAATAATAATGCTGGGACATTTTTTACACATCATCTAGCTCCAAACTAAGCAGAGCTTGTATTATGCTTGTATTGCATGACTATATAAACTTTTTTTTGTAGATACATACTTATTATACTTAGAAAACACCCAGACCCGTGACAAGCATTTGGTAATCATACAAACATTTGTTATTTATCTGGAATCTAACCCACAACCATTTGCGTCTCAGGCGGGCCTTCGCCCACTGCGCCACAGAGGTTGTCAAATTCTTTTTGAGATTTGTTCTGGAATTTGTGTGAAGCTAAAAGTTCGAAGGAATTTGACAGGAGATTTGGCCCATGTTTTTATAGAAATGAAACGAACCTTTGTCCACTGTCCCGCATTCAGTCAATTCATCGGTTATTGACAGTTTTCGGTAGCAAATGTATGGCATCATATTTTCACAATTGTAATCATCCATTCCTTCATGATCGTAAATAAGGCATTGTTGGCTTTTATTATTAAAGTTGTCTGGTTGATAAGGGGCCCATTTTACAAACAACTTTTCCAATGGAATTCCTGGAAAAGCAGTAGATACTTAATCTGAAAGACAATACAGAAGTAATTGGCCGGGACTCCCTTTTGCATCATCATAACCAACATCTACCTGTAGAAGTCCACTGCTGGATAAAGGCTTCTCCCGTGGAGTGCCACGAAGTTTTGGGTCCATCAGGACTTCATGTTTCATAGTTGTTGTTCCTTGCATTGTCCGGCTCATGGGCACATGGGAACCTAACGGTTGACGGTTGTGTGAGCTAATTAGCTTGGCCATTGCCACTTCAACTAGTCTATGTAACCGTTGAAGAACTACTTAGTCAGTGACGAGTTTTTGTACAGATAAGATTTTTATTTTACCTCATTACGGCGTGATAAATATGTATATCTATGATACAAATGGATAGACAAACAAACAGACGGACGGACGGACATAGCGAAACTATATAGGCACCTTCTACGGAAGTGTACACGCCATCACTGAGCGTAGCATGTACTCCGGAGTAGACTCGTTTAATACCCGGCTTGACTTCAGCAAGGATCTTTATCAAGGTTGACCAGTGCTCGGCGTTCAGTGGCGATGCCAAAACCGCTCCTGTAGAATTAGAAATAAAACAGGACTGTCAAGGTTCTGCACCCAAAGGGCACCAACATAATGCCGTCTATTACTCACTTTATTACGGCCAAAAATTCCAGATTTTTGTAGTTATTTTAGTTTTAACTGAATACGTGTTAGTATAGTTGAAACAAAATTGACTCATTGCATTACTCTCATTGTTTTTTTTATTCATTCTTACTGTCGGATAGGGATCGTTACATACCTGCTGTAATAAGTTTGCGTTGAATTGTGACCTTTCGTTTTCATTATTGCAGGTGAAAACGGCTAGCTTGTTGGCGTCCTTTTGGGCAATTTCCTTCATGATAGCACTGCATCCTAGCCGTCTATTAGTTGGACGATTACCTTCATGATAGCACTGCATCCTAGCCGTCTGCCAGTCGGCTGGCACTCTGTGCAGCTTGAACCAGCCACTCGCCTCGGGGAAGTATTGGTAGTCACTTCTGAACTCATTTGCACCTTTAATATTGACGAACATAAATAGACAAATTTAGCAGAACAATCGAAAAAAAATGAAGGACTTTTTTAGTTAACGTATAATAAAGGTCAGAACGAATTACGGCAAAAAAATGTTCACTTTTGAAGGAGCACAACTTTACAATAAACTACACGAAATTTTAAAAAATGTTAGCTCGATTCATAAATTTAAAACTGAACTTGCTATTTTTGTTTGGGAAAATTGGCCAATTTAATAAGATTTTTTATTTCTAGTACTCAACTAATTTGTATTAATATGTACCTACCTATCTTTTCATTTGTGCAAAACTGTAATAATTACTACCGACAGATCGAACGACAAAAATATTTACTTTATTAATTGTATACTTTAAGCTAAATAGCTATTCTCATGTAAGTGACTGTGTCTTTTTTGAGAATAAATATCTTTAAACCTAAACCATAATACATATTTCGACTAGACGGATAATGATCTCGTGGCTAAAGTAAGCAAAGTTTTTTTAGGGTGAAGCTCGCCTTTGTACCTTCCTAAATGTATTTTTTTATTTCTGTGTACAATAACGAACAAAATCTCTCAACAAACCTGCAAACCTTGCAGCACATAGAACACAGGGTGCTAGCAACAGCAATAATATATTTGAATTCACTGACATTGTGTCTTGAATACCGGTCTACAACTTACTAAAAATGAAAATAGATTGAATGCATCGCGTTGATTTACATTATTTATTAGTACACGTGATACATAAGGTTTTAGCTACCATGTTACCATGTACTGCGATCATGTTAGCTATGATGATAGGTAGCATTTTGAGGAGGTAGTAATTCGGAGGCTGTTCAGTATTTTTGATAGATTTGCTGCTTAGTCCTGCTTAGTTTTAGTGAAATACAGCAAGCAAAATTGTATAGCATACATACCCAAACTCCACCAGATACTCCATCAGGTGGAGTAGTCGAGACATAACCCTAGCAGTGCCCTTGCGCCCCTCGTGTGAGCCAACAGCGGTTCAGTGTAATATTGACGTGTTCCAATGCAAATTGGCTTGCACTGAATGATATTCTACGATTGTAGTTTTATTTCAGAAGGTATTTAGAAAGAGAAAGCAAGGAATTCGGGAAGGTATTTCGGAGATGGGATGATGAAACATTCAAGACAGCAGGAAGAAGATGGACGAGAGTCGCACGAGACCAAGATAAGTGGAAAGAGAGACCTTTGCCAGTAAGCACACAGATCTAGACAATAAAAACGCATAAACCAACTATTAAAAAAACAGCCAGCAATGATCTGGAAAAAGGCTATAACTGCCACTGCATCATAGATTTTCGTTGTTGGCACTGGTTAGAACCGTTTTACTGCTATTTACGTACGTATAGTATTTCTACTGTTTGTAATTTCTTTTACACACCTATGTATCACCTTTATCTGCTTATTGTATTTTACTGTTTTGTCCTGAAATTTCAACTCTTCTGTGCTGTTTCTATCTGTGTCGAATAAAGACCTTTGGCAAACCACTATTACGTGTACTTAGCATAACTTAATGTAACTGAAAATTTAATACGAATAAAAAAAATCTATATTATAAATTAATTTAAGGTATGCATTCGCGCAACCCATTGTGGAACAGACTTTATTGCCAAGGTCAACAGGGGTCAATACGAGGTTAACTATAAATTTACATTGATCAAAAAATTTATTGAATGTTGATCAAATTGATAGGTACTTATACAATTTAAAATTTATTTAAATTCTCCAAAAATTCAGAAAAAAAATACCTTACATTCCACATCTTTAATATTTTTTCGTGGTATCTTTTTGCTTTGACCATAGAGGAAATGACCTAGGCTATTAGGTATATCTAGTAAGTCTGTGATTATGACTATTTATGACACAAGTGACAATTACCGAGGTTGGTTGAGCCATAGACTTAAGAGTTAATTTTTTTCGTGATAACTTTTTAGATTTATCCATTATTACTAGCTAGCCTCCATTAGTTTTCGATTTCTTAAATTCATTGGCATACATATTTATCTACGTGATCGCTTTTTGGGTAATCCAATAATACACTTTCGAATCGGACGAAGTTTTTATGACCATACGTACATAATAATATAATAATAATAATGCTGGACATTTTCACACAGCATCATCTAGACCCAAACTAAGCAAAGCTTGTATTATGGGAACTACATGACTGATATACTACTTATATACATTTTTTTTGTAAATACATACATAATATACATAGAAAACACCCAGACCTGAGACAAATATTTGCAGATACAAACATTTGTTCCGTGGCGGGAATTGAACCCGCAACCTTCTGCGTCCCAGGCCGACCTTCGTCCACTGCGCCACAGAGGTCGTCAATACATCGTATATACATAGGTATATACTATCTACTCGTAGGTATCATATTAAACAGTAACAATTCAATTCGTGTCAGGGAAACTCTAGGTAAGGATTTAAGACCGTGTCCTGGGATGTTACGGGAAGATAATATAGCAGGAAAGACTGTGTTTCCATTCCATACCACGGAATAGGATATGAATAGAGATATACATATAATATTAATATGATAAATAATGATAAAAAAAATACTTTCAGCATGATGGTGATGATAATAATGTGTAATTACTTGGGGCATTATGGCTTGTTTACGTTACGGTCTGAATTCTTGATGTTTTGTAAAATCTTACAACACTATGGGCGATGGCTATGGGCGGAAGATTAAAAAATAAATAGGAATGGGTTAATACGTACCGTCTAGAAATATAACAAATTTAAAATCATTCAAATATTTCAGTGGAGCTGATTTCCCGTGTCATTAACCTCAACTCTCAACATTCTGTAATGCCAGGCAACACCTAGGTATCTAGCTGCTGGTATTAAAACAGAGCAGGGTACCGAAGTTAATACGATTTTAGGGACTTTGTTTGAATACATGTGTAATGAACTGTTCCTCGGTGTAACCAGCTTCGAGTGACAGTATTTGAATAAATCCAACACATTTTGAAAAGTACAGTGTGGCGATTTAATCGTCCACGATCACATCACTAGCATGCGTAATGCCCCCATCTCTATTCTGCCTGTTTGTTAACCTGTTATTTAACGTGTGAATAGAATAAAAACCTCTTGTACCTATGTGAAATTTGGATGAACGTTTTATTGCTCAACGTAGGGGCAAATTTCCCTCAAGTGTTCATCTTGTAACTTGATCCAGGCAAATGCAGGGTTCTGTAATGGCTAGAGGAGATCATTGTAGAATGAGAGTTCTAACGTTATACAACATACTGAAACTTCCTACCATCCTACCCCAGACTTTAAGATAAAATCGGGAAGTTGGCATTTAGCATGAAGGGTATAGGTAGAGGTGAAATAACAGGCACGTAGATTTGTCTTTAGAGAAAGCAATGTATCAGCAATCAGCAATGGTGTTGCAGTTGTCAATAGGCAACGGTAACCGCTCAATATCTAGTTGGCTGAATGCCTGTTTGCCTTTTAATAAAAAAAAACGTTATGATGGTTTTCAGATTTGGGCTGTAGGTATGTCTGTTCTGTCTGTTCGCCTATTATAATGGTTATGAAATCTGATACTATTCTGTTTCCTATTTCATATCGTGGCCTTTCCACATTAGTTTCCCATATATTCCAAAAAAAGGGAATTTATATTATTGTATTTTTTTTTGTAGAAATTAAAAACATATGCTTGCCAATAACTTATGAATTCGTTGGCAACACTGTTGATATTGTCAGTATTGCGCGCTCGAAACTCTAGTAATAAATGCCAGTTGTGTAATGTGAACGCAGCCTTATGAATTCGTGATAATTTGAATAATGTACGCAGCCTATGTGGATTTGCTGTAATTACCGCAAACTTACTGAACTGAATGATGATTGAATTGTGATCGGAACCAATTATCCGACGGGTCAAGATGAAAACAGTAATATATTTTTCTACGGCGTCTCTGCGTTCTACATCACCGATGTTTGCTCAGAGAAACACCCCATAGAGTATTATGTAGAGACTTTAAAGTTCGTTTCTGAACATGGAAATCCATAGAAGAATCACATGTCAACAGCCAGCATAGTACTTGAAAGCATGGCACCAGTCTGGTACTTTCCTAGATATCGAAAGCTAGTCAAATAGTACCTACATAAAACAGGATGGGTCATTGTGGAGACCACGGAATTGAGGAATTAATACTTTTCTGTGGTGGAGACCTCCCCGGAGAATTCAACTCGTGAACGAATAATGGCTGAAGTTGTGAAAAATCTATGCACAAAAATAAGTAAAAATAACAAAAATGAGACCCAGAAATTATTGCAAAAAACAAACTCAATTGCAAATGACGAAACAGCAAGTGTTACAGCTCTCCAGAATTAACCAGGTTTATCAACTACAACGTAGGTATCTTGAACCAACATTCTTACCGCATTGTTTTTGCTTTTTGTTTTTGCAGCAATACTTAAACTTATTCACAGAAGTGAATAAGTTTAAGTATTGCTGGAAAAAGTTTGGCTTAAAAGGGCTTGTGATTGGCTGCATATTTGAATAGAATGGACCTTAGTCGAGTGATTTGCGGGAACTGGTTAAAAGTACGAACTCGAAACTGATTCATAAAATTGAAATGTTCTATTTCAGCTAAACCAATTAAAACGTCACGTCAAACCAAGGAGGCTAGACAAATACCTCACGCTTACATTTCCTCTCACGCTGACGGAAATTTCTCAGGGTAAAACTTGGCAACAGTCACGTGATATTTCCACAGCTCATTTCATTTTCATACAATTCAATGTTTCCGCAGGCGTTAACGCCAACAGAAAGTGGTATTTGTCTAGACGCCCAAGTAAGCAAGCGACCGGAATGAACTAGCCGTCAGAACTACGAGATTTAATTTCGACAACTTTTCTAATTTCATTCAACTAAATATTTACGGTTATTCCACTATGGGCCCCTGGCTTCCTGGCTTAGAAGACAAATATAGATAACTTTCCACCGCTCGAAGTAAAACCTCTGCTTATAAACCCCAAGCGAACTAGGTTGTGTATTTATGTACTTACCTATTGCAAAACCATTATGACCTACGAACAATTATTTATGTACCGATCCGTGTAACATCATTGGACTCTGAGGTGTGTTAAACTGCATTTCATTATAGTGCATTTTGAAAACAAACGACCGACTAACGAGCGACAGATTTAAGCCTCGCTTTTCCCAAATTCCCATATCTAACCACAGTGCGATACAGAAATGTGTAGCACATTCAGGTTTTCTATCCGTTCTGAAGATCAGCATTTGATTTTAAAGAACTTACATTAAGATCAAAGTGATCGAGATCTTAACCTACATTACAAACAGGCACATACTCGTACCTTGAGTAGGAAACTTATCTAGATAAAAAATCCACCCGCCCACCGCGCAACTGGGATCGTCCAATTCATAATGTACCTACGTGAAAGTATACCTTCACTAGCTATACTAACGCGGCTTCGCCCGCGTGGTACCCAATAGAAAATGCAAAATTGGTCTCCACAAAAAGCCAATTTTTTAACGGGATAATAATATACAGCCTATGTCCACCCTGACTGAAGACCCATTATAAATATTGGTGAAATCTTTTTTGAAATCGAATGAGTAGTTTCGGCGATTACCTTCTTCATCCACGTAGCTTACAAACTTACAAACTTTACGTGTATAATATTAAAGCACTTCAATTTATTAGCGTCTTCACGGCTTCAATTAGCTAGATGAGGTAAGTGGGAAGGCTTTAATTGAAACAGTGTGATCTTGCAGTTACGAGGCCGTTAATTACCAAGGTGATCTAATCAGACGCTGCCGTATTTTTAAGGTATTTGCAAGGTTTTTATGGGGTGACCATTAAATACAGCTTATCAAAAGGGTATAGGGCTTAAAAACATATTTTTACTATTTTGTAATGCTATTGTTAATTTCACTTATATTAATAAATAATATTTATCATTTGTTTAATTATTATTGTTGGCATAAATAGCGGGTTACCAAGAATATTAATGTGGATGACTACGTCACATACACCGTCCTGACCCCACAGTCAGACACAAGATTCCCTGTGTCGTGGATATTAGGAACTTACCCGGAACAAAGACAATTGTTCTTAAAGCAAAGTAAAAATAAATTATTTCAAAGTGATGGATTTAACTTATTGGGAAGAAGGAATCCTCAAACCATTTAAAAAAAAGTCGTGTTACAGGGTATTTTCTGCACGCCAAACTATACAAGACAAAATACTATGAAAGAATTTTATTTTTGCAGCTATGACGTAGCTACTCGTACTATGTACCGTACGAGTAGCTACGTAGGTATTAACCCATGCTCAAAGATCAATTGGTTGCGCAGATAATGTACTTGACGTCACTGAAGCCATGCAACTTGAAATCTAGTCAGTGCATAACAAAACAATGGAAACATTGGACAGGAATAGAAAGTATTTTATAAACTACATACCCTAAACTATGCTACGCTGTACGAGGCAATGTCCAACAAACTGAAAAATATGTAATTTTCATGCAGGAACTTTGATAAAAAAAATAATAATTAAAAGTCGATAAATAGTAAACAAGTAGGTTAGGTACACGTGCATTAGTTAGGTATTTTTAATTCATTGCGGTGTTGAGACGCGGTATATATATGTTATATTGTGCATAACACCTAAGAAAAATAAAAGTATACGGTTAATAGCATTATTAGCATTGAACAACCCGTTTAAATGAACGCGTATGTAGACTCTTTTACGAAATGTCGACTGAAAATATATTACAAAATCCCCAAAAATGTTCAACTGACTACTAAGAAGAACAACTTGCGGATTTATATCAATTTGAAAATTTACGGCCTCATCTGAGTTGGTTGCTTTTATTCTCCTCCCAGCCGTTTCGGAGTATCCACGGAATACGTAATGTATCTAATGACGTGGTGAGATGATGAGGGAAGTTATCGCATTTTACAGAATACCAATTCATAGAAGGTCATCGATATAGCGTTCAGAATAGTAAAGGGAAAATAAATTCTCCTTTCATGATGTCATGATGTCTTCGATTTTTTTGGTTCTAGATTTCCTAACAGGTGGTTTAGTCCTTCATGTTTCTATCATATGTATCCGAATTTTCTTATAATCTAAAATCACATTCTGTACTTTTCCCTAGGTGTACTTTATGTTCCTAAGTTACCAGTACTTATTAATAAGTATGAATTCTAACTAAAACACCAAATAGGACAAACAAGAATCGAAAACTGAAATTACACGTATTAATGATATTCTATAGTTTACACACAAATAAACACTTACAAAAAGACAGAATAAAATAACATGTACAAAGGCGAGCTGAACCTTAAATAGAGTTTTCTTCCAGCAAACCTTGAGCTAGAGAGAGGTTATTTTAGAGGTAGGATCGTGTACAGAAAGAAAATAATGAAACAATACTTTAGTTAATTACAATTATAGGTACTGACTGAGAAATTACAGTGAGAGCTTCACTGTTATTTTTTGGTTACTGTGAAGTTAGTGACAGACCTTACTGTTAATATTTCACGTTCTTATTTGGATTTATTCACATAGGCACAGATAACTAAGGTTAATATCCATGTTTGTAAGATTTCGCCCCAGATTTAGAAAACGGTTTTGTCCTTCAATTATTTTTTCCTACATTTACCTCAAAGTAAGTTGTTTTGGTCCTGGCTTCTCCTATTTACAAACATTTTCCCCATAATCCTTGAATGTTTGTGAAGTTTAGCCCACACTGCACAATACAGTAATTCCGCATTCAAGCCGAAAGCAGGCATAGGAATTTGCCGGTACGAATCTGCTAACAAAATCATCGGTAAATGACATCCTTGGTATATAAGTAACGTGCAATTAAATATATCATCGTCTTTGATTGACTGATACTCTCACATTCATCATCATTTAAGGAAATACGAAGACGAAGGCGACCGGCATAACTTTTTTTGTAGACGTATTCAGCAAGATTATCAGTTTTATTTAGGAGGCATCAAGAACATGGGAAAATGTCTATAAAACTACTTTTCAGCGAGCATGTTCAGCAAGTAATCAGAATAAATAAACGGTGAGTCGCAACTAATGCGGAATACAAAGTAATTTGCAAAACGTTAGCCAAATTTGAACGTGCTTCTGATTACTTGGTGACGCCACGTGTCTCATACTGAGTATAGAAGGACATCTGAGGATGTCAATCATGGCAGCAAGGTAGCCAGCTTTCTTCATAAAATCGGTCTAAGTTGCCCACTCATAACTATAACTACTTAGCGTGCGTGACCGTAAATTCTTGTTTCCTCACTGAGAGTTCTGGCTGTGTGCCAACTGCCCTATATTTCGTCATCCAGACAGTGGCAGTTCAACTATTAATATTGATTTCAGTTGAAGGCATCTTAGAGAAAGGATAGTGATTTTTTATGACTGCGGAAACTTTTGTTGACTTCAAATGAGGACGCTCTGGATTTTTGACGTATCTTCGCTGAGATATTTGTTTAGAAGGAATAAATAGACTTTATTCTTTATTGTACACAAATAAATATATTCACATAAGACATGAAAAGGGCGAGCTTAACCTTAAAAATAGTTTTCTTCCAGCAAACCTTTGAGGCTAGTGAGAGGTAGTTATAGAGATAGGGTCGTGTACAAAGTGGAAACTTACTTTAGCCTTATTACTCGACCTCCGAGTCTTATGAGGGTCGACCTCTGTGGTTCGATTCCCGCTACGGGGAAAATGTTTGTAAGATCTGCATTTATTTGTCTAGGGTCTGGGTGTTTTCTATGTATATATTTATACGACATACGTACTTGTATGTCGAGTACGGCCCCTTGATGGGTCGAGGAAACCACTGTTTTTTTATTACTGCTTAAGTGACAAACAAACATACGGGTCTGTTGGTAAACGTCTACCATAATCTATGGGCGCTTGCAACACAATTGTGTTGCAAGCGTTGAGTTATCAAGCTCATACTCGCATCCTAGTGGTCTGTGTCATACTCAGACTGAGTACCAGGTCAGTGTCATGACTGTGTTGATGATATTTTTTAGGAGAGGTCTTATATATGTGGATTTCTACAGGCTGTTGATTCTGAAAGAATACTAGTTTAATTGAGCGCTTATAGAATATCACCGACATTGTACACAGAGCGCACAAAACAGTTAAAGACATCTTTTAGATAACTATAAAAACCACCACCAGTACCTACGTTTATATAGACGTAGATATAATTCATACTTACTTTCTGAGTTAGAATCTAAATTTAGAAAAAAAATCCGCTTGAGACACTATACATTGAAAAGTTTATGTAAAACAACCGATCTGCAAAAATGTTGAGCAGGTACGACTTTTAGTTTTTTTTAAGGATATTGTTACGACTATACCACGTATTTTACTATACTCCTACCGACTTTTGGTGGTACGTAGAAGGTACTTCTTCAACAAACACTGAAAAATAGTATTAGGTACCTTTTAAACAATTTTGTATATTTTAATATTTAGACACGGCTTTCACCTAAAATAAGTTTTTGGAAAAAATATGACCTTGGGTAGGTTATATTTTTTCCAAAAACTTATTTTAGTAAGTAGTACATCGGTTCTACTTTCGATTCTGATCAAACTTTTTTCAGGTTTTTCGTTATTTCATAAGGTTGTTTTTGTCACAAAAATACTTACAAGTTGTTTTTATCCTGTTCCGTATTTATAAAAATAAATATGGTTACGTTTCTTGTGGGCTAAAACTAATTTATCAAGTTTCGTAGGTATATACCATGCTTTTAACATCTCTCTAGACAAATACTTCACTCCCTTAGTTTTCCCTTCACGCTAACGCAAATTTGTTAAGAAGAAAAAAAGCTACTGCAGTCAAGTGACATCCCAACAGGTACCTAATGCAATTTCCTTACAAGTACCTAATGTCATCTTACGCCATTGGGTGGATACATACATAGCCACAGAAATCAATAAAACATGCAATATGCAATATAATCTAGCATTGTATTAAATTCTGAATCTGAATCATATAACCAAAGGTTTTTTGAAGTCTGTTAATCAGTCGTATGCAAGAAAAGTCTAATTAAAAACTGCACTCAAAATCTAGTTCAGTAATATCAGTGAACCGTTACAAATGAGCGAAATGAACATATCACGTCCTTTGTGCTTTGACATCTCAAAGAGTGAGAGTTTCATTGATCAACTCTTTGGCTTGTTTCGTTTGTTTATATACCTTTGTTGCATAGAGATATTACTTTGAGATATTACTTTTTTTACTTTGTTGCATAGCGTCTACGATGTATCATGAAACAGCGCGTGTAACTTTATCCAGCTTTTGGTAAATAGTATGACTCCAACAAGCTCTTAGATAGATTTTAAAAGCGACCCTCAAGACCTCAGTGGCTTCTGGCAGACAGCTACGACGTGCGGGTTTGATTTCCGCTGCGGCATGATCTGCGTAAATCAAGGTTTATTCGTTTCGGGTCTAGGTGTTGTGGTATGATAATTACATAGCCAGTTTTGTCTGCTAAAGAAATAATTGAAATCAAATATCCTTCACTAACTCTTAACTAGGGCATTACACACCAAGGAATATGAACTCAGATCATTCAGCAGCACATTACGCAAAGGAAAGGATATAAAAGAAGCATTAAAATAAAAACTTTATGTTGATAGTAAAACCTCCTTGCGCAACCTATATTTAAACTTTGCAGTCTTTTCAGTTTTTAAATTTCGAACGTGGCGTGCCGCTCAATCAAACATGACATATTTTTGAGGCCTGCGTGCGTTTTAACGTATTTTTGTTGGATAAATTTACTATTAAATATTTAGCTTATGATTTACTTTTGATACAAAATGCAGTCTGTAGTGACGTTCGAGAAACCGTTGCCGCATCTCAGTTTACCTGATTGGGACGCAAGACTTTACGGATTACAGGTATGATCGATATGCACCGGAATGCACTTATTATCATAAGCACCCTTGCACCATAGAACATCGTATTACGTCCTATGAACTGTCTTAGGTGGCTTTAGTATCCAAATCGATGTGCATTATTGTGCACGCATGCATAGATAATCTTCCCGATACGTTTCTATTCATCGGTTGAAGTAGGTATATCTATTCGCTGTACTATGATTCTGAACTTAGATATGATCTTACTAGGTTATCGATGTAGGGATGAGGAAGGTGTACATGAATTATAACACTAGTAGGTTCATGAAGCATGTATGAATTATTCTCTGGTTCAATACATGCATTGATCCAATAATTATTCGACAATTTGGCATTAGGAAGAGAATGAGATTTCAGTAGGCCTCTAAAATTTGAAAAAGGGACACTTCTTTTCGTCTCTTTGATGCATGTAGCAACATGGTTTCATAAATGTTTGGTCATTTCTTTTATTTCTTTAAGGCTTTTCTATTTAAAAAAAAACTACCAACGCATGTTCTGGGAACCCAAACTTTAACTAAAAGTTATAATTACTTCGCTTACTAAAACTATACTAGCACCGGGGTTAAGCTTTTGGCAACCTTACTCGGGCCTATCCCATTTCTAATTATGAACTTGATACCACTGACCAAACTAAGCACTAAATTATTCACAGTCGATCGAAATTCAAAACAGACCATTTTGTAAAAGCCACGTGATTGTGTCTATTATTTTACGAAGGCTGGTTGTGTAGGCAAATTGCAAAAGTTTTAGCCCCATGACGCCTAAATTGTTTGACCGGGCTACAGCTTATCCAAGGAAAGCTGGAATCCTTGTTTGTAAACCTTTTCGTTAGCAAGCAGAGTTCGGTTAGCCTCGTAGCAGAGCGATTAAAAACATATACATCTACGAATGCGTAGAGCGGTATGGTCGGAAAGTTAATTCTAGATTAGCATAGATGCTTAAACTTATATTATGTCGGGTCCATATGTAAAAAAACCCTCCGCAGTCTAGTATAATTTGGTTTTTACAAAGTTAAAAAAAAACCACGTGTATTTCCATCATTGATTGCAGCACCCCTAGTAAAATGTGACAATAAAACCGATTGCAAAAATCTGATAAGCTGTTTCGAAAAAACGTATTAATCGCTTTTGGCCCAATTCAGTTAATGGTTTCGGCTACTTAGACGTGAGAAGCGCAAAAAAATTGATGTAAAATCTATGTTTGACTCACTGACTAAATCACAATTAAACGCGCTGCCAATACCACTAGGAGACCTAAATTATTGTGTGTGAGCGTACCTATCTTTAAGTTGGTAATTCAATCAATTTCAGTCCTTAGAGTTACAGTGGTCATGAAAAGTGATTTTCGTATGGAAAAGACCACCCGGAGTTCTAGACAAATACCATTTTTGTTGGAGTTAACGCCTGCGGAAAGATTTAATTGATTGGAAATTACATTAGCTGTGGAAATGTCACGTGACAGCTACCAAGTCTTACCTTGACAAATTTGCGTTAGCGTGAAAGGAAAACTAAGCGTGGGGTATTCATCTAAGCCCCCCAGGTCAGATTCTGTAAGAGATGTAACACTCTAAAAACTCTGTTTTGTAATGTTACTCTTGAGCTTTGTACCTACACTGAAAATTCACTTGCGTTTCACTATCAAAAACCTGTAAAATAAGAGTGGTCCAAATTTTCTGAATATACTAACGCTCGTGATCGTATACGATCCAGTATCTACTACCAATCATCTAAACATGGTTTATTTTGATTAATGGATATTTATTTTTTTAACTGATTTCAAATAGCCGTTCAGTTTCCCAGTGGGGGCTGTAGGAACTTGGGATTGGGATGACCTATTTCATCGTATTGAGGGTTGATGCGAGCTGTTTTATTAATTTACCTTTACCTAATTATGGAAGTACGAATAGATTAGACTTTACATTCATAAAATCAACCGGAGATAAACCAAACATCTGAACATCCAAACATTCAAATTTATAATATAAGTAGGTTAGGAGTGGAAAAGGTCTAATGTAGATAGATTAGTTGCCTTCCTCAGGCTCATTTTCACGACATAGGATTAGCATTTAAATCCTAGGTTAAGATGTTTACTTATCTAGGTATTTTTATCATGAATTACAAGAATTGAATTACTTGGTTTCATTACTTGATAATAAATACTGCCTAAAACAATGGACACATACATAATCCTGACCCCACAGTAGGATTCCTGTATCGTGGGGATACATGAACTATGAATATCATGGTACCACAATGACCAGACCACAACTGGTGTGACAAAAGTCAATAAAAGATTTAGTGTCATTGCCCAAAAGGGCCATAATCCACCGCCATGGATGTCTGGGTTAGGTATACCCAGCTTATTCCCAACTTTAGTTCGTTACGATGTGACTGCTCGTTAGATGATATTCGTCCAAGTTTATTACACGTTTTAATTAAAAACTCGAGGAATGAAGTTTTTACGGCGTATAGTACCTAGTTTATACGGAAACGGTTTATTTTAACCCGCGACGTCATTAGCTCGTTTAAAATACGTAAGAGATTGTTAGTTTGTCTGTCATCATTCATCTCCGAAATGGCTTTTTTCACACCCAACATTCACATACTTAGTCCTGACCTCAAACTATGATTCCGTGTCGTGGGTATTAGGAACTACGAGTACCTACCATGGTACCATAAACCACAATACCCAATCGCGGAAAAAATATCTGCAGAACATGAAAACATTCGTCACGCAGCGGGAATAAAACCCGCACCTCTTGCGTTTCAGACGGATACTCGACAAATCGGCTTCTCTGATTGAATTTAGTTTTTTGCAATCGATTTGGTGACTTCAAGGAAGGGTCTTAGATAGGCCACAGGAAAAATATGTCGTTGATTTTCAAAAAGCTTAAAGAAGATTTGACAACCTCTGTGGCACAGTGGGCGGTGGGAGGTCTGCCTGAGACACAGAAAGTTGCTGGTTCGATTCCTGCTATGGTACAGATGTTTGTATGATAAGCAAATGTTTGTCTCGGATCTGGGTGTTTCCTATGTATAATATGTATGTATTTGCAAAAAAAAGTATGAATGATATCATTTAGTTCCCATAATACAAGCTACAAAATGTCCAGCATTATTTATTACTAGCCTCTGCCCACGGCTTTGCCCGCATGGTACCCGGATAAAAAGTAGCATATGTGTATTCTGATGTATAAGCTATATTACTATTAAGTTTTATCAAAATCCATTCAGTAGTTTTTGCGTGAAAGAGTAACAAATATCCATCCTCACAAACTTTCGCGTTCATAATATTAGTAGGATTATTATTTTATTTCGAGCCATAGTAAATATTGGCTTGTATATTTGACAGGTTACATCTGACACACGAAGAGCTGATGCTTTTGACCTTCGGCACAGTGCCCACCAGCTCCGCAATGAGACGAAGATCAAGACCGACTGGGACAGCTATCATAACAACAATCGTCTGAGAGCTAGGTTTGTACATTAATATGTTGTTTCAGCATCGGCTACAAAGCAGACTCAGGAGAACGGAATAACATCACTCGCTTATAACTAATCACTTGTGATTCATCAAGAGATAAGAATTGCTTTTAGCGTTCTCTGTTAAGAGACGGAAAACGTACACGTACAAACGTAGGCCTTCCAAAATTAACTGTCTTGAGCTGTCTCGGCCACCAACTTTCTGCGATTGCTACAGCCACCAAATTGAACAATCTTCTTGCCCTGACAACACCCTTTATGAATCGACTGAAAGTGTATGAAAGTTTTGATGAGAACGAAGTTGTGTCGCCAGTTGAAACTCGACAGGCAACAGGGTGCCGAAACTTTGAATACGGAGTCCCCAATCAAGTCAGTCGACTGAGTCCTATACTTGGTTATGTCAAGCTTTTGTTTAGTGTTGATCTAAAGTCATTTAGTATTGTAGGTCCCTAAACATATTTCTTTTACCATATCACTCTCAAAGAAGGGTGACGTGAGATAGAGGTTTTTAATATACAAACAAAAGTGGCAAACGTGCATACGGCCCAACTAATGGTAAGCGGTTATCATAACCTATGGAAGCTTGCAACACTAAAGGCATCGCGCGTAGCGGACCCTGAGATCGAGTGACAGCGGCCGCGGAAGTGAGGGGCAGAGGGTGCCAAATGCCCCCCCACCCCTCTAAAATCACATAAGTACCCGCCTACCAAGGCAGGGCTGGAGATTGAAGGGGTGACCAAAGAATTTGCCCATACACTCATACCTTCAAACTGGAACACAGCAGTGCGAGCATTACTGCTTGGCGGCAGAAAAAGGTATGGTGGTAGAAAGTTATAGACTTTAGAAATCCAATGCTGGATCTATATCTACAGGCTAATGATGATGATGATGATAATTCCACAGAGTCTACGAGATAGAGCAATGGAAATCTACGCTACAAGAGTTACTCGACCGTATTGACCGCGAGATGGGGGGTCTGAAGGAAGAGAAAGCGTCTACTGAAAGAGAACTTGAACAGTTGAATATGCCTCTCCTAGTCTGCTCCGAGTGTCTCTCGAACAGAGACGGGAGAAGGAGCACTGAACTGACGTACGATCTTGCTGATACTGAGCTGAAGAAGGTAGTATCAACTTTAAGGGACTTAAATTTGTAGTTCAGTATTCTTCAGTGTACTTCAGAAAAATGTCGAGGAAACCGGCATGTAGAACCAAAAGTACTAGCGGTTGATGTTCCAATAAGGCGATAGGATTGCAGCCTGTCACGCGTGGTATGCTATTGGCATAAAAACGTGTATATGTGCTTAGTATAATGTTTGGACGTGCTACCTTTGGTATTCTCATAGCTACCAAAGGTAGCACGTCACTAACTCACGTACTAAATATGGGTCTGAGAAGGAATCATCCCTGTAATCCCTGTAAAAACGAGAGATAGAATTAAAACATTTCATATATTTTTTAAGCTCCTATTGTCGAATTCAAGAACTTTTATTAATTATAAGTTGTACGGATCTATATCGCGTTCACCTTTTTTTATTGTTTTCAAAATAATGAAAAATATATTATCTAATCGGGAAAGTTTGAAATACTAACGTTTATTAAGTAAACTAGAAATGTATTCAGCGTGTTCAGATTCAATCGTACGTGACATTGCTTGATACGAATTTCTTTCGCATGCCTAATGTGCTCAATACTGAGTTAAAACAATTCATATTCATAGCATTTATAAAGTTCCTATTGTGGAATTTCAAGAACGTTTGTTTCGTAAATTAGAAAGGTCTTCTGTTCAAATCGTCGCCTCGCTTTTATTGACTGTGATCTTTCTGATCTTCGCTTACTAGAAAATTGTCTGGCTCCTATTTATAAGAGGATTCGAAGTCCATTTGCTGATTACATTCCGTCTCAGGCAAATAACAGTTAAGATATCTACGGACCTAGTCGAATACTATCCCGAATGAGTGAGGTTTCATGAGGAATTTGGGGTAACTATCGTAATTAGTAATAGCATATTTGGTTGTTTGAGCTAATAATAATTAAAGGGGTTCAATGAAAGAAAACTTAATGATCTGACTTATAAGTCACTAACTCCATGCAAAACAACGTGCAGTGTGTTTATTATAGAGCAAATAAATAGCTCTTAATGAGTAACATATAAGATAAATTACATTTTACTATTAACTGTATTGGAGTAAGAGATCTGCTGTAATACTTTAGGGTTTTGGGGATCCGGTTCAGAGACGGAAATAGTTCATTTTACCCGCGAGGTTTGTAGCCCTATGCGTTTGTCATATGAGGTTTTTTTGTTTGTTTGTCTTTTACCATTTATCTATATCTATACTAATATTATAAAGAGGAAATATGTTTTTGTTTGTTTGTTTGTACCGAATAGGCTCTAAAACTCTACTGGATCGATTTTAACCATTTTTTACTAATAGAAAGCTAAATTATCAACATAGGCAGCTAGTCTTTAATAGAGTTAATCGGATCGTAATGCTGTTTTTTGCAATCGATTTGTATGTTTTCAAGGATTATTCTTAGAAAGGTTGTGTCTTTAAGGGGCGCTGCAATCGATGATGAAAAAATACGTCGGTTTTTTTGTAAATCGTATTTTTGCTTTGGCCAATTAGTTTAAAAGTTTTAAAAGTTTAAAAGTTTTAAGTTCCAATTTCATAATGACTAACTCTTAGCTCATATAAATACTGAGATTCAGATCGCTAAATATTATCTAATCAGAAAAGTGGCCTCTTAATTATTTCAGCTTCACAAAGCTTTGTCACAAACTTTGTAAGTACATGAGTTCAAATAAAAGAAAAACAAAATTTAGTCTCCTCCCATCCATTTAATTACGATGAGCTTTTCGTTTAATTAAGTTTTTCCAGCTTAATTCCTACAGAAAATTATTTACAGGAACTGTGCGTCACGGAGAGCAACAAAAAAATGCTTATAGACCGTTGCCAGTCAGCCTGGGAAAAAATCAACAAATTGGAAGTCGTAAAGTTCAAACTACAGCTAGACTTGAACGATAAAAACGAAGCTCTTCAAATAGACAAGGACATGCTCGGCTTGGATAAAGACTGCGCGAACATAACCTATAAAACGGATTCCCTGAAGACTCCTAAAAGGTTAGATTTATATCTATGATTTTTCGGGGGTTTTTTGATGGCGTTGTTGTCAAAGCATCTATGTTCGGGAAGGGTTTGTTTTTGACGGCTTTGTCGTTGGAATCGTATCATCTAGAAATGTCTTTTTTTTCATTAAAACTGCAGCAACGTTCACGATACAATTAGGCCCGAGTTCACTAACACAATAACAGGTGGTTAGGTTAGGTTCGGTTAATCAAAACATTTTGACACATATTTTCAAATAAATCTGACATCATAATCGATGGTTAGACTTGACCGTCCGTTTATTTCGTTGGTGAATTAAAGGCTAATAGGTTTACCATTGTATTCGTGGCAGGGCGGGTAAGTCTTTGAAGCTTTCAAAATATACTGGATAGCAGTATGTAATTATTATTATTTCTCTGTACTCTGTGTCAAGATTAACTGTTTTGACAAAAGGCTCCCTCAGGTAAGTTGAATCATAAGCAAATCGACCACTCGCTCGTAGCACCATCGAGGTCCTCGTGCCTCTTTTAATCTGCTTCTTAATTATCCTACTAATATTATAAACGCGAAAGTTTGTGGGGATGGATGTTTGTTACTCTTTCACGCAAAAACTACTAAATGATTTTGATGAAACTTTACATAGCTTATACATCAGAATAACACATAGGCTATTTTCATCCGGGTACCACGCAGGTGAAGCCGTGGGCTGAAGCAAGTATATTTATATAAGCTTATAGCTATATTATCTGAAAGTTACGACTCTACCTCGAGCCTTGTTCTGCACCTGAGACTTAAAAGGAACACTGGAGCCATGTTCCGTTAAGTTTCATAAATAAGAAAAGATAGAAAAGTTAGGCGACTAAAAAGCCTGAAGCTATTTTACTTTGAAGGTATTTTATTCAATGCCTAGAGGAAATACTCTTAGTGATACCAGCGTTAAAAATGTTGTCCTGCCGATTCTCCACTTAAACCTAGACGGTCTTATTGCGAAATGTGGCCACAAATAAATAGTTTGAGTTTCAGTCGGGGCCACGTAACCAGGGTTTAATACATCTAAAAACAATGTTCTTGCATAGTGCTAAAGTCTAAAATTAGAATGTAAAATAAAATTGCGGAATATCCCTTTGACTTTAAACTCGTGACAACCATTAAAAACAAATAACAGGTAATTTACTCGTTTACATTTATTTCTGTCATAAATCAATCTTATTTTGAAACGTTACGTAGATTATTATTTTAGGTCTTCTTCGCTTTTTAATAATATTAAGTAATAATATTGTTTTTCGATGAGGTCTATATTAAAACATTAGCTTAGTGGCCCAGGCTGAGCTCGAGTTAAACTCGACGTTAGACCACGACCGTCGTAATGAGATCGAGAAAGTTATCACAGTCTCTACTGTGAAATGACCTGTGAAAAATATCCTTACCCAAATGCCATACGTTTATCACCCCTGAATTCTTGGAGGTCGGAAGCCATAATAGTTTTGAATACTTGGCATGGATTAAGATACTTGTAGTCACTGCCATTATTGCTTTCCGAAACCGATGAATCTTGAAATGCCGACATTGTATCTACAGCAGTATCTTTAAACACAAAACCACTGAGTACTGAGTAAAGTGCCAAACACTTAGGAGTAGGAAAAACACATCGACTAGTTTCAAAATGAAACGTTTTTCGTGGGGTAATCACTTAATAGCTCATCAGCATGTAGATTAAGTTCACTACTGTACATAGGCCACCCAATGCCGAACAGTCTTGAAATCCATCAGACTTTCTGCAATGGTCAAGAAGTCATCCATCACTCGTATGGGGAGACATTACTACACTCGCGTAGTCCGGTATTTCCCAGCCATTTTCTTTATTTCCCGGTTTTAAAGTTGGATTTAAAGTTAAATAAAGAAAATGCCTTAAGTCTCCGATTTTATATCTGAAGGTCGTAAGATCACATCACGTAATTTTCCAGAATGATAACATACGACCAATGGTTGGAGAAATGTGAAGCGATTTTGCGGATGGCGGTGTCTGAATTACAAGACACACTTCGTCTTCGGGAATCATTGTTCGTGGCTCGAGGGAGGGCCAGGAATGCGTTACAAGCTCAGACGGACGTCACAAACTATATGTTGAGGAGGAGGATCTATGACACGCAGAGAGCGAGGAACGAGCTGGATTGGCAGAAGATGAAGGTAAGATTCATGAAATGAACCGAAATAAACTGTTCAAACACACGCTTCAAGCTTAGATGAACCTCACCAATTATATACTAAGAAGGAGGATATATGACACGCAGAGAGCGAGGAATGAGCTGGATTGTCAGTAGGTGAAGGTAAGACTCTTGAAATGAACCACAAAACGGCTCAAGCTCAGACGAACGTTACCAATTATCTATGACATTCATCATCAACTCTATAGCTAGGAATGAGCTGAATGAATGGCAGAAGATGGAGATTGCACTCTTGAAATAAACCGGAAGTTCACCTTTTCTCTGAGACAAGGAGAAAATATCAGTATTATTTCTTCTATGAAGAAGCGCAGGGAAATTACGAGTTTATGCTCTCTAGCATCAGGATGAGACTAGAATATTGAATTTATTATGTGATCCAGACATGATATCAATAGAGAAATATCCCTAAGGTGCAGTCTCGAGACCTATAAAGTAAAACGAAACTTATTTACAAGTATTCCCGAAACATTCCGTTCAGGGCGGTCGTAGATTCAGACGCAAGCGAACGTGGTCTGCGTTACAACTACTTATCAATATTGGATATTTAGTTTTACATGGAATCTGTCGCAAGGATCTCATCAACTAGTAAACTTATGCTTTGCTCATGTATTTGCTATTCCACTCATCTTGATTAAAAAACTGTTTTCAGCTTTGGAAAACACTTTGAAATGTTTGTGCGCTACTTGGACGATGCTTTTTTGAGCTTCTGTACTCAGAAGCTCAAAAAAAGCATCGAAAAATCTCAATTTACTTTTGACTTTGACTGAAAAAAATACATTAAACGACCTCTAGACGATTAACGATTAGACGACCTCTGTAGCGCAGTGGGCGAAGGCTCGCTTGAGACGCAGAAGGTTGCGGGTTCGATTCCCGCGCGGGACAAATGTTTGTATGATCTGCAAATATTTGTCTCGAGTCTGGGTGTTTTCTATGTATAATATGTATTTATTAACAAAAAAAATGTATATAAGTAAATATCAGTCATGTAGTTCCCTTAGTACAAGCTTTGCTTAGTTTGGGGCTAGATGATGCTGTGTGAAAATGTCCAGCATTATTTATTTATTTACTATTAAAAAAACACAATTGTCAATTTGACCCTTGAATAATAATACATGTTGTTGTACAACATTTATTATTATTCAAGTCGAAACCTGAATTTGGTTTTGTATTCCGAGCTTAAGGCAAAAATATAATACATATAAATACAGAATTTATGAAAAAAAAGATTTAACAAAACTGCCATTGAGTGAGATTATATTTCCATGGGGATCACCCGTAAATATCAAAGCAAAAAAACATTTGAATAAGGAAGGGCAAACCATCGCGGAGAAAATGTACATAGAAACACCAAAGCGCCTGAATCAAGATCTTCCTTATAAAATTCGGTTATAATTCTAAAACAATAGTAAAATAAAAGATGTGCTCGACGCGACGCAGAGGGAGAACGTTGCGAACACTCACCCTGATGAAGACTCTCGGAATGAGTCGAAACTTAGTCGGTGCCTTCACCGATAGTGCGGTACGTGAAAATTCCCGTTTTTACAATATGAAAAGTAAAAGATATTTTGACCAAAACGAATCTATACCCAACTCCTTTATTAGCATCCGAGCTTTTTAGGTATGTACTAATATTTTACTATTTAAGTGCTGTCAAAGAAGGTCCGTGCTCAGCATAATGCTGCGCTGATTTTCAGCACGGATTTAAATACGTACAATCGTGTAAAATGATCGAAGCTCAAAGCAGGTTGGCAATTTATTTATTTCAGCCGTAAGTTTCAATCAAAGTTACCACGTGTTCTTTCAGATGGAAGAGAACATGGCGAAGCTCAGCGCGGAACTGAAGACCATGGGCGAGCAGTTTGCTGATAAGGTGAACGCGCTAAAAGTAGCCGAGACCCGGCTGGAGACCAGAGGGTACCGGCCGGGAATCGAACTAGCGGCCGACGAAGCGGACATAGGGCTGAAGGAAGAAGTCAGGAATTTGAGGGAAACCATCCGGCAGCTGCAGGAGAAGTTGGACTGTGCCAAGTAAGTAAAACAATAGTTTAGATTTTTATAACTCGAATATTTCTAACACCTGTCGATTTTACTCCAAATTTTGGGTTACATTGAAAAACCGCCTTGGTCTTTACTGAGGGTCGTCACCCCCTTCTCCGGTATATAGAGTTTATCTTAGACTATGGTGCGCTATTGTAATCTGTTTTGCATCTTAAGACACTTTTTTTCACCGAAGAAAAAGAGCATCTAAACACTCAATTATTAATCTACTTTTGTTGCTGACTGTACCATTTCTAATTTGGTACTTCTTCTATGCTTGGTCATAGAGAATCCGCGTAGATTCACAATGTTTTAAAAACTTAAATTGACTTGGTTCAAAAGTCGACGGTTTTAATCATTGTGATTTCAATGAATAATTTAAGCAATTTACTTTTGACTTAGACTGAACAAAAGACATAAAAAAAAGACAATTGATTATACAGAATGTCTCAGAATATGTATAAAAACATAATATGTACGTTTCTGGATAGTATACTCGTACATATACTGCATTATATAGAGATTTTTTATATATTTGTTTCGAGCTGAAATCGTATCAAATTACTTTTAAGGGTCTAAATCTTCGACTATGTATAAAGTGAGTACCCTCGACAAAGTATGTTTTAGGCTCTAGTCAAATTCCATGCGAATCAAATTTACTTTTCAGCGAACAATTGAGTTGAAGCCTTATACCACTATTAACGTTTAATTTAATTTAATTCTTGGCTCAACATAAAATATAGCAAAACAATACCTAAGTATTACTGAAAGGTCTGACTAGTTTAATTAACACTGATTTACTGTTAGAAGATTGTTTCGGAATAATACCAGGTAGGTATTATCTTTTCAGACTCGAGACGCGTCTTTGGGCTGTTTTTTTATATTTATTTCTTCAACAAAAATTATGTCCATAACATAACCATGATAGGTTCAAAAAACGTATTTTTTTAAGTTTTCATTCATTTTATAAAGGTTTCTTTTAACAAATAATACATTTTACAGCCTACGCTTTCGATTTGCATAATAAACCAAGAAAGGTTTTTTTTTTATCGAAAAGAATGGATTCAATTCCAGATGCGTGTTAGGATTTCCCCTCACTGACCTATCTCAAAGAAATGCCCTGTAGGTATATTCGCATTATAAGTTGTTAATAGAATATAATTTTAGCACTAATTTAGTTAAATAGCTTTCCCTACTTTAAGTCGGGAAAGCTATTTTACTATTCCCAAATGAAACCCACATGTTATCCTTTCTAGAGAAACTTAAAACACATGCTATCCTAAACAGGGCAACCTGAAATGCGTCATACTTTCCGGGGCAATAAACAACGCATGTTATCCTTTCAAGGGCAACATTCAACGCATGTTATCATAAACAGGGTAACTTTAAACGCTCGTCATACTTTCTAGGACAACAAAAATCACATGTTATCCTATCAAGGGTAACATTCAACGCATGTTAGCCTAATCAGGGCAACCTAAAACATATGTTAACCATTCTTGGGCAATCGACAACGCATGTTACCTTTTTCAGGGCAACCTACAATGCTTTAGAAGCTGCTTCCATTAAGATCACAATGGATCTGAACGACAAGAACCAATCATTGGAGACCGATACGCGGGCCCTTGAAATGAGGGCGGCCTTAGAGCCCAAGAAACCCCAGGGTACTGATAAGAACCTCGTGCTGGCCAGCATGGCTGACGAGGTTCCCAAGATGGAAACGTAATGTTCCTAAACCAGACCAATGTACCAAAGTTTTTGTCGATTGAAATAGTTTTTAAAGCCAAATGTTACTTTGAAGTAGTAGTAGGTAGAACGGGAACTAACTTGTCTTCAATTCTAAATTATTCGTAGTTTAGATTTAAACTAATTTACCTTTAACTTCATAACCTTATCGGCTAAATTGGTTTTGGATGTTAGAATTATCAGATTAAAAGATCTTTTTAACTCCCATCAGATTAATTTTAATTTCTAGTGCCTATAGTTTTTCTCATAGCAATAAGCCGCCTGGTACAGATCTTGCATATGTGAGTTTTTGTTTGTTTGGGGTATATCACTAAAGTTTCATTTGCAAAAAAATGACTAGTATTATTTATATTTTTAACCTGACATGAATTAACAGTTCAATTTCATTTTAGTCTTCATATTATGTTTTTCCTGAAAATCTCCATTTATGGACTAAGAGATTCTTAGCGCTTTAAATATTTGATCAAAGGGCTCAAAATCTTTTGTAATTTTAAATGAAACAATACTCTCCATTATCTCTGCTGTGAAAATAGATAAAACCGACCAAGTGCGAGTCGGACTCGTTCACTAAGGGTTCCAAAAATTCAACAAAGTAATTGTATTTGTTAATGTTTATGGGTTTTGGTAGATTTTTTTATTTGAATTTATGCAGACCACACTTTAGTAACACGAATTCTGTGAAAATTACAGCCGGCTACAGTCCTGTGACAGTCAATGAAATGGCTGTAAGTGTCTGTCTATTTGCATTAAGCTTATGTTACACTTAGGAGTACCTTACTGACATTTTTTTACATATAAATCTGTCACTAAGTCACACTTAAGTCTTCACCTAATCATAGTGCAGCACAGCAGTAGACATTTAGCCGGATGGCGTAGACTTAGTAAAAGTGGTCCGTTGGCACCTTTTAGCCCTGGAAAAACGGAGCTACGGTTGGCTACGGAGCCCTGAAAAAACTCTATAATATTATCAGCAGATTCATGCAATGCTTTCCCGTCTCCCTAACCTAATTATCAGATCCATACAGTTAATGGAAAGAAAGCGTCTCCCGTTGTCTCCCGATACGGTTGGTTTGAGTGAGTGATCGGGCTTCAGTATAAAAAGGTGGGATTCCTTACATTCTTCACATTACCAGCCTGCCTTCATCAGAACCAACTTCGGAATCCAATAAGTGAGTAAACCCAAGTTTCTTCATCGTTAATTTTGCTTAGTATTGAAAAGTTCTTTAAATTTTGGTGAGAATTATGAAATTGTTTTTTTAATTTGTTTGGTGAAATTTTATATATATTTTTAGTTTAAGCTTTAGTTTTTATTTTGTGTCAGAATTATTACATGAGTAGATTTTGACCCGTTTCAGCTATTGGGTTTGATTCAAGTAGCTCACGTAGTTTTTTGGGGCACAGTTTACAATATTTAATCCTTTCTTTTCTTAAGCACTACCGCTTGGCACTGCTAGTAGAGTGAAGGGAAATTTTACTTTCCCGTGGCACTACTGGTTACACTACACTGTTGCCAGTAGTTTAACGGGAAATATTATTTCCCGTGGCACGAGTGGGCTATCTATAAAGGCTGGCATCACACTAAAGCTGAATGAAGGATCATCAAAAAAATAACCAAGCACAGTTTGTTGCCTGATTCTTCTAGTCTTGGTCGCGCGCGAGGAATCGGCGTAAATTCACATTCAAATTTTAAATTCACGTAGTTTTTAAGTTGACGTTTCTATATGATCCTTGTGATTTCAATGAATTTTTATCTGAACCTATTGACTTTGACTTATTAAATCTCTAGATTAGTTATTTATGTCTGTTTTTAACAGATAAACTTACCGGTTGGTTTTATTTATTTTGAACCCAAGTTTTTTGGGTAAAGTTCGGATAGCAATCCTCTTTTTCTGAGTGGAAATAAAAAAACCTAATAACCTAACCTATCCAAGACGGATTTGCCTAGGAAAGATTTTTCAAGGCAACATTAACTTAATTTTTGGAACAAATAAATATTTTGTTTATCTTGCTTCTCCACGGGAGATTTTATAATATGCGTTTAATCAGCCAATAAGAATAGTAGTGGTACGGGAAAGTAATATTTCCCTTCACTCTACTAGTAGTGCCAAGCGGTAATGCCTAAGAAAATAAAGTTATTTGATTTATATTCTGTTTGAAAAATGCTTTCAATATTTTTATTCCCAAAATATATTTTACTAGCTATTATTAAGTTACTTTGCTCGCATGGTATTCGGATAATAAGTAGCGTAGTTCCAATCGAAATCCACTATTCTAAATTTCATCTTATGCATTCATATAAATAGGAGTAGGATAGTACAGGAAGTAGATTCCTGTATTTCCTGATTATTTTTTGTATTTTTGGAAACACTATACGAGTTTAATTCAATTTTGGAATAAAATCTCAAACTGTTATGGATGTTGAGTGATTGCCTCTACATGTCCCGGCCACAGTCATTTTGTCACATATAGTGCTGACCTCGTTATTATAAAATAAAATCCGTTTGGAAACGTACCTATTCGTTGGTCCTTCCTTACACCACTTGTCTAGCTTGTCTAGCTTTAAGTGTAGGTACTCGAAATCCACACATCTCAAGGTGTCAATCTGAAGTTATTTAGGACCCAGAATCACCAATGTTTTTTAATTAAAATACCGAAGTACGAAACGTCGCTGAGTAAAATAAATTATTTATAAAGTTTGACAAGATAATCGAACCCTTTCTTTGGTTTGAAAATTTAACGGAAATAGTTTTTTCCGGTTTTAGAAAATAAAATAGAAAGTAAATTCATTAAAGTTTACCTACCTATTTTGGGGTAAATATTCCAGGTAAGAATTAGTGGATTGAGTCATGCCTAAATAGGATGACGGTACCTACCGTAAATCCCTGGATTTGTGAACTCTCCCCAAAAATAACATAAGTAGATATCTAGGTACATGTAGAAATAAAATCTGATACTAGACACGTCAAAATGTTTACCGTTCAGAGCAACACCTCAAAATAGGTGCGTAGTTTACACATGGCAACTGAGAGCATGGTTTCATAATGCGGAACTGTTGGTTTTTGACAGTCACAGCGCAAGTATCAATCATTAGCAGATCCGGCAGGATTGTTTCGAGAGTTTAGGAAGTATAATGAGCAATTACCGATACGATAGCGAGATCCGCTTCCTAAAGCCAAAAGAGGCGAACGTTCATTTAATTTCCACGGTACCATTGCTCGGTCGGTACTGTATCTCACCGAAGGCTTCCCGAAATGCGAGCCATGTAAATGAGAATGATACGATCGGATGAACTTAGCAAGCGCTTCGGGCCAAGAGGTTGTTTACATTTGACTTTTGTACGGAGGTGCGGAAGTGCTTTTGTCTTTTATGGGACTTGCGGCAAAAAAAAACTTTAATCGAGCCACAGAATGATTAACAGTACTTAGTACAGAATGGCCAATCTGACTTAGCTCACCCCGTCCGGATTTTAATAGGCCATACGTCATAGTACGTAGCAAAATTTTCGTTTTTTTACAATTTTCATCACGCTCTAGCGATTAGTGTAATTAAATTATGATAACCTTAGCCGTTCGAATTCGCTCACACGTATAACAGCACTATTCACGTGCACAAACCTATGCATGTGGTGATTACGATGAGTATGTTTTATATATTTTGTCAAAAGCGACCGGAGTGTGATCAAGCGCTACATGGCTTTTCAAGTAACTTTACTATTGCTATATGCGTCATGTCTGTAGTCTAGCTCTATTTTTTTTTGATTTAAGGTAAACGGGTCGTTAAATTGTGAAGCTAAATGAAAAAAGACGTTGCGGTTTTTTGGATTCTAAGCGGCGTAACCCTTATAGTTTCATTATGTCCGGGCGTTGGTCAGACCAGAATTTTCCTTCAGTTTAAAGCATGTTGGGACGTCACTTTTTATATCACACCCCTCTTGTGATGTCATTTAACAGGTCTCTAAAATTCACTTTGAGATTTCCTTCTGGGAAATATACCTAGGTATTCAAAAGTAGCTAAAGTTGTGTGTGCCACCCCCTATTTTTTTATGTTGTGCCCTAAAAGTTGGAAAAAAGTTAAACGAGTATAATTTAGTACGAACTGCTAACATAGGGTGTATCGGCACATTTTATGCTTTTTATTAATCTTTTATACTTATAAAATCGTTTGTTTTGACTTACTGACTGATCTATCAACACACATCCAAACACTAAGTCTAGATATCTGAAATTTGGAACATAGGTTTATTTTACAACGTAAGCATGAGGGGGAAATGGAGGTGTGAACTTTGTATAATGGTGGTTACACACGACTCGACGCGTACAAAGCCGCAGTTTTTATACTAACCTAACCTAACTGATTAGAGCTATGTACCAAAATGAACCAAATCACCAAACTGTTTAGGAGTAAACTAACTATATCCAACTGACAGGGAGGTAGAAAATATTACAATACACGAACTTATCGCGCCATAACTTGTCTCTAATAAACGTGACGTGACGCACATAATTAAGTTATTTCAAAATGATATCACCATATGTTATTAAATTCAACAATAACCAGACATCTGTAGCAGGAAGAGAACCAGTTAATCTCATACTGGTTTCTTATAATGCATCGGAATCTTGTTCTTTACGATAACTAGATTTACTCGAGCAGATATAATTTTATTGACGGTAAAATAAATTGAATTTCACGAGAGTCTCATCCATTCTGAGACGACCAGGGGGCTTGTTTCGGTTTATTTTGAGCTTTATTTACATTACAAAAGGGTTTACGTGGGTTTCGTTTCACATGTGATCAGTAGCAGGCATTCAGGCGCCTTTGGCTATCACTGAAGGCGACCCGGTTTGTTTACATGAGAAAGAATTATATGGACAAGACTTTAATCATACTCGTAGATTTGTCTAAGTTAAATTGTAGTCTAGGTAATAATAGGTGGTTTGTTACTGTGTTTTTTTTGCTACCATTTTTTCTCAAGACGGTTGATCATTTTTAAGGGTGGTATTTACATAACATCATACACTGAGGCCCTCAGTGTCGCGGCAAGAGAGTAGCCGGCTGAAACGCAAGGTGTGTGGCTTTGATTCCTGCTGTGGGTCAACACCAGTCACCAGTCAGGTTTTGGGGTCAGGACAATCAAATGTATGTGACTGTTGGGTGTTTATTTATTTGTTACTAGCCTCTGCTCAAGGCTTGCCCAAATTTCATCCAAATCGGCCCAGCTGTTACGAAGATTATTAGCAACATCCAAGATTTTAAACATACTTTGAAATTTATAACATTAGCAGGATTTATTTACTGTAGCGCCTTTTAGTGACCGGTGTCGATAAAATCTATCTGAGCAATCTTGAATTCATGCAAAGGAATTGCAAAAAACCGAATTACAAAGTCGTTTTGGAGAACTGCGGAAACAGACAAACACACTAACAACTTCCATCGCGAGTAAAACATAGTTTCACTTGGGACTCTACCTCTATATTACAGCAATACCTATCTAGTCATGCGTATTTTGTTACCTTCTAAAAATTGGCGAACATTTTAAGTTTCTAAGAAGTAATTGTGAAATGTTTCGCGTAAATTCGAACTTTGGCAATCCCCATGATGAGTCAGCCTATGATAGAATTTAAATTTAAAAAAAATATATTGTTACTCAATACTTGCCATGAAGCAGTAAATAGTAACCTAATATTTCAAAATTTTTTCTAATTTTTGTTCTGATTTTATTATTAAAAGACCAAAACAATGTGTGGAACCAAAGTTTTAATTTTGATACACCACACGTTTTGGTGATTTATCTCCGAAATAGCTTATCAATATATTTTTATGACTTTAAGGAAGAACCATTCCTTCGATAGGTATAGACATGGACATGACACTAGACCATGGAAAAACGTGGGAAGGTTATCATTTTTGGAAATAATATCTTTTATTTGTCATTAAACAATAAAAGCAGTATCCACACTATGCTGAACCTAAAGCAGCAGACTTCCTACTTAGAACTTTCGTGCTTTCGCAAAGGCAGAGATCCGTTTCCTGAGGTGTCCCATGCGCACGCGGCGATCGTACCCCCACTTCAAGCATGCAACCATAGTTGGTTACATATTTAAACAAGTTCCATTTATGAATGGTCGTCCACAGAGTTTTCTGTTATTATTTTGTCATGTCCTGTTTATACTAGCTATGAATTCGGGATTGGCTTAAGCTTTCGTTGTGGTGCTGTGGATATTCGATATAATTTTTTTGTAGAGTTTAAGCTTTATGTTGTTAATGAACGTGGTAAGTTTTGTGCGCTTTAACTTATTAATTAAATTTTTAGTGTTTATGAAGCTTTTTACTTTATTTTTTTAATTTAATTTTGTTTACAAATAGTAGTATTTCAAATACGAGTGTTCTTTATTATTTCTTTTCTTAAACTATGTGCTATTTAAAATCTCCTATACCTACAAGGAAATCTATTTTAATATCGCACAAATATCATCTTCAGCGAGACATTAACCCCAAGACAGGTTGCATATTTTGGGATATTATGATCTTAAGATTTTCCTGAAATGCTGGTGAACACTTAAAACTTAAATTAATAGTGCTATTTATTTTTAATGTAAACCAACATTTTCTAGCTAGTACGTCTCGAGCCTTAAGATCTTAAAAGTGTATAAAATTTGATTGTTATGTTCGTAGATCATAGAAAAATGGCCGGAAAGATGACAACTACTTTCGTTATGTTTGCCCTCTTCGCCATGCTACACTTTGGATACGTTCAAAGTAACCCTGCCATCGGTAAGAACGTTTATAAGTCTTTAGTTATTAAGTCTTTAAAGTACCTAGGTACCTTAAAATAAACTAACATATTGTACGAGCATTGTACTCGTATAAACGAGTACAATGCTCGTACAAGTCTTGCAATACAAGTTTTCGAATTGCCGAATAATAATCAATTACCTGCATTGAAAAAAACAGCGTCTAAAACAAAGGATTTGAGTGACAAGCTTTGAACACCGAATTTTACACGGCGTTCATAATCATCACCATCATTTATTAAATTAGAAAAAGCTTCAAATAATATTTTCAGTTTCAGGCACAGATAACCATTTAAAAAAATCCAGAGCAATAAAAATTAAAAATTTAAGAATTGCTACGTATTTTCACGCATTTGATTAAAATACAAGCGTCTTTTATCCATCTAGGGAGTAATTCTGTCACATTTTCATGTCTTGAGGGAAATTATTACGTTTACCCACGCGTTAAATATTAGAAGATTTTCCTCGAGAAAAGCAGCCTGATTGTTAATTTCGCTAAGTTGTTACGACTCGTATTCACGTCAAAGTAAGAATATCTTCTCATCAACATTTTGTGAAACTGAATGTCCCAGAACTCATAATATTCTCCCAATAGGTTGTTTTGAGCATACACAAAAGGCAACCAACTTTTATTTAACGACTATTGGTAATTCGCTGTTTTTCCGGGAAAATATCTACCTTTCAGGCTAGCTTTCCACATGGTATTTATGATTTTTCTCAAGATAAGATAACTAAACAGGCATTTGAATTTACGCGACCCCGTAAATCTTTCGAACCAACGAAAGTTTCACTTTTTCTAAAAAAATTGGACATCATTGCATAATTTTAATAATGAGAACTTATACGAATCCTCCATACATTTATTTACCTCCTTGTTTTTAATAGATTTTATAAACAAATTCTATTCTTCTCTTATTCTGTGACTTATTTTCGATAATAAATTTGTTTACGACTGTACTCAATATAGTTAGGTTTGTAAAAAAACAAAAAGTGGGCGTTGACGGTCCCTTCTAGGAATGAAAATAATATTAATTTTGAAAGTATCTCCAGGGACCGGCAGTCCGTTTTATTCGGAGTCCCTAACGGTAATGACCCTTATTTTTAGACATACGCAGAATATTTGAGTTAATATCAACAATATTAGTTTTCTACTCGCTTAGTTGTACCTACGAGTATTATTGACGTTAATATTTCATACGCACGCTTGACTTTCATATCTCTTGCGTACATACGCAATAACATTATTGCGTGAGCTTGTAAGCAAGTATCCATCATAGAATACTTAAGCAACTGTGACTAACCAAACTAAATGTGTCAAAGGAACAAGCAGATTAACTAATTCAAACGCTTAACCACCAGACGCTGAGGAGAACGGCCAGGCATATGTATAATAAAGAACATTATTAAAAGTATTTCGCAAACTTAGACGATCCCGGGAAGCGGAGGTCACAGCAATAAAACCGCTCCCTTTATAATAAATCTATTTAAAAGGAAAGTAAGCTCGGTTAGTCTTAATCGTTCATTAAGTTCCCTAATTTGACGTCGTAAAGCTATTAGGCTCTCAGGCCCGCTGAGATCCTGATTTAATATTTCCATTAACGATCTACAAACTTACGTACATAGTCTTTTTAATGTATTTCCGGGTTCAGGCGTGCATGAAACTGGTTTGCGAACCGCAGAAATAGAGTAGTATTTTTGATCAAAAGATTACGCCACACGCGTGACGTAACTTTCCGTAAGGCAATTCACCTATTCGGTTTAATAAACAGCATCTTCATTATCATCAACAGACTGTAGAATTGGCCATCATCGCCATTAGACATGGACCACCTAAATACTCATATTGCTATGATGAACAGTATTGAACAACCTCCATCCAAATGTCCTAAACATCTTAACCGAAGATAATTCGTTGTTCATCGAAAGTTCTATAATATTCTTGAAAGTAACTTAGCATTAAAATCGAAGCTACTCCAAACAAATTGTTAATACCATCTGTTGATTTCACGCATTTCGTTAGTTTGTAGAAAAGTCAGGTGTCCAAATAAAGCTACGCGCTTACAAAGCTTAGTATTTGAACACCTGAGTTGCTAAGTCCGTACAAACCACAGTTATTACCAGGCTACCAGGCGATGCGTAGAACTAGAGGTACTATTTATTCTGTGCCGTAAGCTCTCATAAATCTTCCAGCAATTCGTCACATATTACGGTCCCTACCCCACCGTCAACCGACACAAAATACCCTCTGTAATATTCTGCAATCTCGTTAACATTATGAATGGCTGTACCACCGCGTACATAAAGTCTGGGGTCTCATATACTAAATCGCTAGGTTCTAGCATAAAATAGGGTTAAAGTGACACTTCTACAGTACGTTTTGAACGAATAAAATGACTGATGTTCGTGGTAGTCTTTTAAAAACTGAACTCCAACGTGCATCCGAGACGAACTTCTGACACTGAATTTAGTAGTAAGTAGATGAATCTCACGTCACAGATATTATATTATTATAATACCTCATCTCATAAAAAGCGAACACGATCGATATAACTCGGGCACCGATATTTTAATACGTGACACAATATTCGCTTTTTAACACGTTAAGTACCATACTAGAGCATTATGAGAATGTTACATTCGAATTGGGTAGCTTATATGACCAAAATAGACGTATCTACACTAATTAGAACTAATTATACAATTATAAGACACTATTGGACACTAATAAGACCAGCTGGTATACTTTTAAGACCAAAAAGTATACAAGTTGTGAAAAATTGTGTGAAAATGTTCAGCATTTTTTATTTGTTTTCTCAAATCATTGCAATTGAGCACCTTATGATTTTGTACGACATAACTTGCGTGAATGTCCGGCCTACGAATTCAATGCGAGCCGCGACTTGTGTGTACGCAACCCAACGCACGTGGAAGGCTACATCCATAATGGATGTTTCTATTCACGCAAACTGTCATCACGAGGTCAAGTGTAAGCGGCTAAGGTGGAATTGCGTAAGGCGAAAGTGAGCTGGCCGAATCTGAGATTGGGGTCATTGTCTCGGTGGCCTCTTCATAAACGAATTCTTTAGTCGATTCTCATGTTTACTGTTGCCAATAAATTACGGCACTTTGATTTTTAGGGTTCGAAGCTATATGGCAAAAACGGATCCCTCATAATTTCATGTCCATTTGTCACCGTTTTATCCCTCATGACGATGACCCTTTTGTCAGGGATATCATCACTGAACCCCTTAGACAACACTTTCTGTTGGCGTTAACGCCTGCAGAAAGTTTGAATTGTATGGAAATGACATCAGCTTTTGTGATGTCACGTGACTGCTGACAAGAATTTCCTGACAAATTTGCGTTAGCGTGAAAGAAAAACTAAGCGTGAGTTTTTTTGTCTAGACACCTACCTCTATTATCTCTATTATTTGTCTCTAAAATAACTAAGGTGTTCATAACGATTTTTGGTTTCATTCCATTCAGGAAACATAAGGTTTCGAAGTAATTAGAGTTGTGCCCCCTTCTATTAACTAACTCTAACTTTTTAACTTTGTATGATAGAATTATGAAACATTCGATATTTTCGAAACTGCAAACTAAAATTGTTCGATGGATCACCGATGCTAACAAGGAAACTTCGGGACCCAACATAGGGTACCTCGACACGTTGAAAGACAATTTATCGTCCGTCCGATTTGCCTTTATCTCGTCTGTGTATAAATTCTTGGCAAAGGAATTTATCGCAATTTTTCTCAGTATTTCAGCATCATTACCCTCTTATTATAATAACTCCATCTTCATTGATCTAAAACGATATAGAAACGCTAAAATATGAATAGGAAAAGGTAAGCTCTTTCTTTTAATCAGTGTCAGTTATTTAAGTGTTTGTAACAAAAGTGAGTGTTTTTGGGTGTGCTCTATATAATCGTAAAGTTTATTTATTTTATTACCCGCTACTCAAGGAGCTAGTATACAGGATGTCCCTGGATAGTACATAATTAATTAATAAACACCCAACAGTCACATACGAGTCCTGACCGCAATCTAGGTATTCTCTGTGTCGTGAGTATCAGGAACTACCAATCCGGAACAAATATCTGCAGAATATGCAAACGTTCACCCGCAGCGGAAATTAGACCTGCATCTCTTGTGCACCTCGCGGTGGCTACTTGGCCACCGTGCCTCTGTGGCACTATCTGTGGCAGAATTATTTCCTTTTGGGATAGTATAGACGACTATACTATCCCGAAAGGGAATGATTCTGCGAATAAGAAAGGTTCTGCAGTTTAAGATTGTTTGTCCTTTATAATTTTCTCATGTTTTTTCGAAAACATGCGAGCCTTTTCAGCAAAAGAACCCATTAAAATGCGTTTTTCTATGTTATCTTTCTACTTCAACTTCTTAATTATGGCTTCTGTGGCTAGTTGTCAGTGTCCGTTCCATAATACATTCAAAAACAATACAGAGGATCTTTGTCGAAGACGTATGCGTTAGCATTCTAGTAGTCTGTGGAGAAGTCATCGGAAACATAGAGGACATAACCACTACGTTTATACGAAGATATGTTTTTTTTTGCCACACGTCACTAAGGGGCGTTGAAATAGATGACGCAATGTCAAACGGCTTGACCGATTATCATGAAACACTTCAAGAAAAATTTTTTCCTATGTAGTTTTTTTTGCCGCACTACTGCATACGCTGCATTATAGCTAGTTTACACGAGCTTCGTACTTGTCATCAGTACTAAACGCTTATTACTGTAAAATGCGCGGCTAGCCAATTACGATACGCTAGCGTCATAGATATGACGAAGATTCGATAAGATTAACGAATGGACGCACTACTTGTTCTACCGCCATCTAGTATAGTCTGGAGGCACTAAACGCGCTAGTAGACAGTAATGTGTTCCTGTAGTGTACAAATGGACTTAATTATTTTATTCCGTATCCTAACAGTTGTCCTAGCTCGTAACAGTACTAAGCTGCTTAGCGACAAGTGAGAAGTAACAGTTTACACGTTAGTATTACCAGAAAGGTATTAGTAACACGACATTCAAACGAAAATGACACACCTACACTTTTCGTGGCTCACACGACTAACAAGCGACCAGTGCTTAGTAAATTGTGGTGGGAGTAGGAACTTGTCATATTCATTTGCACTTGCCTCTTTCACTAAAACTAAGCACAAGTACTTGTCTGATCAGGGGTACAAATACCTCACGCTTAGTTTTCCTTTCATGCTAACACAAATTTGTCAAGGTAAAACTTGTCAGCAGTCACGTGACATTCCACAGCTAATGTAATTTCCATTTCTATACAATTCAATCTTTCCGCAGGCGTTAACGCCAACAGAAAGTAGTATTTGTCTAGACACCCAGCATGTTTACACACAAGATGTACTAAGCATTAGCTACGAAGCTCGTGTAAACTAGCTATTACATGAAAAAACACGGTTGCGGTTTTGTACATTTTGTATAATAAATTGTCGTATCGTATGTTTCAGCGACAGGCTACGAGCCTATGGAGATTTGTATCGAGAACTGCGCCCAATGCAAGAAGATGCTAGGCGCCTGGTTCGAAGGACCACTGTGCGCTGAATCCTGCATAAAGTTCAAGGGAAAACTCATCCCGGAGTGCGAAGACTTCGCCTCCATCGCTCCTTTCCTGAACAAGCTTTGAATAACGGGACTTGCAGCTATGAATAACGGGATAAGCTATGAATAACGGAATTTGCAAGCTATGAATAATAGAAATCGCACGGATGCGTTGATTTTAGACGGGTTTTTTTCTGTAAACGTAAAAAATAATTCTAACAGTTTTTTATATGAATTAATATTTTTTACACTTCCTTGTACAGATAAACAACAGATACAAATAGATCATAGACATTGCATACAAATGATGCTTTGCGCGTAATCAAGTTGAAATGAAAGCTCATTCTGCGAAGACATCGCTTCTATAGTCTACAGACTTTGAGTGACGGAACTTGCAAGCCTTCATGGTTTAACCTTAACGGGATATACTTTGAATAACGGGACCTGCTAACTACGAACATCCTTATTCAATCGACAAGTATAGCAAGGACTTTTAGAAAAACAAAACTGCAAACGTAAGCAATATTTCTTACGAGATTTTTTTTAATGAACGCATAATATTTTGGAATATATTTTTAAGTTCAAGGGAGATCTGATCACGGAGCACGAAAACTTCGCCTCCATGGCACCTTTCCTGAATAAACTTTTAATAACGGGATATAAATACGTTTCGACCAACGAATAATAGTACTACATTTTAGATTTAGCTAGCTAAATTGCAGTGAGCCCCAATAGTGATAGAATTAGGAATAATTTATCACCATAATACTTTAGTTTTTATATAATTTTAGTGGCTAGTCATATTATCGTTTTAGCTAGTTCTGAAATTATGCAATTCACGAATTTCGCGACAATTGTAAACGACTAATCAGCCGAATAGATGCCAAAGTAACTAATACTCTATTAAATTTAGTTTTAAGCTTATTATTGCTAGTAGTTTTTTTATACTCTTGTACTATTTATACAGGGATTTATGTTTAGATTATTCTTAAAATAAATACATTATTTATTGCTGATACTTTCTGGTTTTATTCTTATAGTTAACTTATATTTAATTGAACTATAACACGCTATAAAATTCATACATTATTAATATTATGTAGCTTAATATAATTCATTATGAATCGCTATAATATTCTCGCTTAAATACTTCATTCAATTTCATGCATGAGTCACCGTAAAAAAAAGCTCTCACGTCGGTTAGTTCTATATAACGTGAATTTATACATTATTAATATTACGTAGCTAATAATTCATTATGAATCGCTATACTATTCTCGTTTACATACTTAATAATTGTATGAGTCACCATTAGATAAAAAAACCTCTAACGTCGTTTAGTTCTATAGAACGGGAACATCCATTGCTGGCAGATCCATAGCCGGCATCACAGGCAAGTCCATTGGTGGCAAGTCCATTGCCGGCATTTCTGAACCCGCTAGCGGAACCTCCGGCTGCGATGCTGTAAGAATTATAATAAAGAATACTTATTCAAAAAAAAGTATATCATTGATGTAGTTCCCAGAACCCAAGGCTCTGCTTACTTAGTATCATTTAGCTCTACTAAATGATACTGTGTGAAAAACGTCCAGCATTATTATTATTATTATTATATATAAAACCTATAGTAGTATTTTTTTAACGTTGTCATTTTCTGTGAATTACTTATCACTTTGAGGTGCAGAAAAATCTAAGTATTGCTCTCTGTCAGTTAGCTTCGAGCAGTATGCGTAGTATATTCTGAAGATTGTATCTAGCTGTGATTTGGGACATTTTTCGCCTAAATGCTACTACATTTGTGAGTCGTATTGGTCAAATGGGCGGTACCTGCCGCCGGACCACTTGTACCATTAGGCAGTACCATTGATGGTACAACTGGCACCGATTTGTTCCACTAGTACCATTGATGGTACAACTGGCACCGAACTGTACTGATTTGTCCTAGTACCATTAGTCCTACTTGAGATAAGAACAAAACTCTTTAATAAATATCTTATTCTGTTCACTTTATGATAAATAAATAAACTTCCTTATTGGGCGACATTGACAATGTCAGCTTTGATTTTGAATGATGTATGAACAGAAAGTACTTCATTTTGGAAAAAAATGTGCCTTGACTTCCAAACCATAAACCATGGATTCGACCGCGATCGTGCATCGATTTTGCAGTTGAAAAATGTATGTGCGCATTAACACGCGCTTAAACGGTGAAGAGTGTCGCGTTATTACTAAATGTAATTTAGCTGGTGCAGATCAATTTCATTCAAGCATTTCAATGTAAAAAAAGTGCTTTATGGAAATTCTATATTCTAAAATCCGACTTCAAAAATTACCTGATGGAGCCATGTCTAGGGAGACATCCGGGAGATCAGTCTCTTGAGACGTTTCCATCGGCGTTAAATCCAGCTCAGATTCTGCTTCTGGCGGGAACTGAAAACGCATTATGAATAGTTAACATTGCAATATGTATGGTTATTATTATTATTATATGTATTATTATTATTATTATTATATGTATTATTATTATTATTATATGTATTATTATTATATGGTCTTGTTAATATTCTTTTATTATTATTTTATTTACACCGCCGCCAATCTCACAATCTCTTATTATTTTTTCCATCCAACGGTGGTCTGGAAGGGATCGCTTCTAAGTGAGAAGACCGCCCATTGTACTATCTTTAGAATAAGTTTTTGTTATTATGTTATTTGTTTAAGGTGTACAATAAAGTATTGTCATTCATTCAATATACTATTCGCAGTAGTAGAGCTCCTTGTGAAAGAGCTTCTCGGGGAAGTGCTACCACCAATGTTAAATAACAAATTAGCCTAACATAGGCTAGATTGTAATTTAACTAGGATAAATTAATTTATTTTAAGTATAATTAATGTAATCTAGACAAATCAAAAAAACTTACATCAGGAGCATATCTTGGCATTTTCCCGGCGGTGTATCTAACGCTGAACGGCACACATTGTTCGTAGTAATCTATCACAAAGTCTGGGAAGGCTTCGCTCAATTCTTTTCCAGAGACTACGTCGAATTCCAAACACCCTTGCCTATAAATAAAAAAAAGAATGCATACAATAAAATATATTTTTTTTATGTTCTTTGGCGGACTGTACCATTTTTCAAAGAAGCTAAAATTTCCCTCTTTACTTTCTACAAAACTAGGTAAATATAGAGTAAATATAGAGGTCCCTTTTCTCGAGAGGTCCCATTACATGGTCACACTCTGGATAAGAGCAGAATATTATACATGATGTGGAAACTCCTGTATAACTTTTTTATATAAACTTCCAGAAAAAATAATCGACAGAGGCCCAGACGACAGTGGCTTTTCAAAAAGATTGGCAAAAAGGACGAGAATCCAGGCCGTTACATAAAAAATTGACAGAAACCTTTTAAATGAAAGAAATGAGAAATTAAACCCTGCCCGGACGCTCCCCGGACACCATCTAAAGTAGGACAAATCTGGGGAAAACTTAAGTCCAATTTGGAAGTGTATAGATAAAGTACTGAGCACCCCCAGTTTCACATTTCCGAACATATCCGAAGTTCATAACATTTATCATACACCAATTTTTTATTTAATATGGAGGCTGGGTTTACATTTCTAGGGTAGTAGTCCTGCTAATATTATTTAATGCTAAAGTATGGATTTTTGGAGCCGATTATCTAGCCACTGATCCATTTTGGATGAAATTTGGAACAGCTGTTGTTTGTGGCTCATAGGCTACTTTTTGGCCGGGTATCACGCGGGCGAAGTCATAGGCAGCGGCTAGTATTATATGAATTTTAATAATACTCTGAGAACTAGTTCACAACTTTACTAAGCTTACCATTGAACCAAGAAGTAGAGTACATTGTGAAACAGCTGACTGGCCAGTATCCTCTCAGGAATGAGATCTCGCTCAAGGCCTCTAGGTTTTTCAATTTCTTGCAGAGTACTTTTCTCAGTATCCTGGAAAATAAAATTCAGGGGGTCTACTCCGTAAAATGATATCGACATTATCGTTACGATACGACAGTGCTCCGAATTATTCGGCCGTACCCTACTCTCAAAAATGTTCGCAATCTTTGTCGTCTGTCGAAAGCATAGACAATATGTATCGAATCTTCGGAACGAATGATAGGAAAATCTAAAGGCTTGGATAATAGACATTTAGCCTAAATCTTTTTGCTTGACTGTTTATGTCACTTTTTAAGCAAAATGATAACAATTATCTATGAAAGTAAATGAAGTGACAACGTCAAATGTCAAATCAACAAAACCGCCTGTTATTTGAAAACTTTACAAGTAAAATTCTTGTGACAACAGAAGCCATAATTAAGAAGTTGAAGTCGTCGGGGTGAATAAGCACTATTTTAACAACAATTTTATTTTTTATTATTAAAAAAATCATGAAGTTAAAAAAAAATATACAAGTTTACCTTCAAACAAGCTTTTACTATGTTTATAATTCCCGATGAAATTATAGTCGGGAATTTTGTTCAAATCCAACTGGTCCCTCATCACTTTAAAATGTTGTTTTTGTAAAGCCTTTTCTCTCTTTTCCATGGCAAGCATAAATCTCGCCATTATTCCAAAATAAGAGGCAAATCAAGAGTCCGTAGTGCAGCAGGCCGAGGTCGAATGAAAAGAATGCAGAGAGTCCAGTAGGCAGCAGGGCTCGAAGGTATAAAAGATTCGGAGTCCGGTAAACGAAATGGAGATGATTTTATCAGAAAACACAACAATATAACCCGAAACGATAATGCGCACGATAGCATCAAGGGCATCGTTGATAAGTTCGTCGGTTGACATTTGTTTCGTTGTCAAATTCAAATTATCGTATCGTTTTTAGTGATGCCGGAGTAGGGTTACGACATCGATTGTCAAAAGTAATGTCGGTCGTTTCTTCGTTCAAATGATAGTCGAAACGATGTAACGTAGAGTAGGTTTAGCACGATAATTGAAGCGATATATCGTTTATCGGTTTGTAGAGTAGACCCCAGGGTTTAGCATTTGGATTGCATCCTAAACTAAAGCCTCCGATGTAGCTTGGCGGCTGTTTTAGCAAGGATTGACGCTGAATGTGTCCTGAACGAACAGATTAACGTGCTCTCCGTTGTGCAGAAACGCTCAAACGGTCTTCTTTTCATTTCTAATTTGCACTGAGGTAAAAATACTCAATATTTGCATTAATTGTGAATGCTAAATGTATAACCCTCCTTTCAATAGTTGGATAAAAACGGAACATCGCAATGCTTGTATGGCTGTGTTCCAGTTTGAAGGGTATAAGCGCTAGTGAAATTACAAGCACATGATACTATATGTCAAGGCGCGAGTGTTACCTCTTCTCGCAAGTGACCATAGGTTACGGTAACCGCTTACCAAAAGGTGGGCAACAGGTATGCTAGTTTGCCTCTTTAGGTGTAAAAAAAAAAGATCTCAGTTCCTGAAAAACTACTAATTCGAAGTCTGATTTGATTTGGACTCACATCAGTTCGTTTCTTCTTTTCCCTTCTGGACCTCTTACGGCCGGTCGCAGAGTCCTCAATGGGATCGGGAATGGCTGCAGCGGCGGCGGCGGCAGCAGCGGCCACGGCAGCGGCACTGGCAGCGGCACTAGCAGCGGCAGCGGCCTCCGCATCCTCTCTCTCCTTCCTGAGACGAGCCTCTTCGTAAGCAGAGATCAGCTCCGGGCAGTCCAGATTGTCCTCTGGCTCCCATGTGTTGTCATCACTGGAATTAATGAATGAATGAAAATACTTTATTGTATACCATAAACAAATAACAATATAAACAAAATCTTATTCTTATTAAAGTAGAATGGATGGTCATTTAGAAGCATCTCTTCAAGGCAACCTTTGAATGGAGAAGGTGATAAGAGAATCTTACAGAGTGGGTGGAATTAAAGGATTGTAAGGAAAACATTGTGAGAAAACCATCTTTGATTCTAGAAAACAGGTGTCAAATACAATGTTTGGTGTGCCTCTGATTATGCCCTTCTTGGTGACCTAAGATAAGTGTACTGAGTAAGGAGCTGAGGATGTCCATCGTGGCAATTACAGTCATGAGTGGGTTTTGTTGATTTAAGGGTTCTGTACCTCAAAGGAATAAAGAAAAACATATAGGATAACTTTTTATTTCCGTCTGTGTGTCTATCTGCCAGGAAAACTGTAGGTGTCAAGTTGAAATTAATATCAAATACTGTCTTAGTCTGTAGTCCTTTAGAGCTGTAAAAAAATAAAGCTTCTAAGTCAATGCAATAAAAAAATACAGCCATTATATGCCTTATTTTTTGACACTCGCAAACCTATAAGGTACTTCCCATTGACCTAGAAACATGCAATTTGGCAAGAAGCAAAGTCTCATAGCAAAAGCACGCAAAAGTAAGGATAAAAATCCGAATAACATTAGCTTTTGAAATTACTGATCTGATTTTACAGACAAAACACAAAAATTATCCCACCAATATAATAAACGCGAAAGTTTGTGAGGATGGATGTTTGTTACTCTTTCATGCAAAAACTACTGAACGGATTTTGATTAAACTATACAATAATATAGCATATACATCAGAATAACACATAGACAACATTTTATCAGAAGCTAGTGAAATATAAAAATTGTGATCTTAATCTATGCATTCCCCTAATTACAGGGTGCGGAAAATAATAGGTTAGTCTACATAACAAGTGCAATATTAATGCATTATTCTTCTCAATTAATGAGCATTCACCTAGTTCAATTTGACACAACTAAAGATGATTATCCAATACACAAAACCTGCCACCTAAAGGCATGAATTAAAAGTGCCTCAAAATTCATTATAATCTTTCTATTCTTCTGATTTGGATGTTTCTAATTCTAAGTGGGGGATCTAAGGTCTGCACTGACGTCCCGCATTGGGGTGTATTGTGCATTATCCCCCTTCTAACTTGGATGTTTCAACATCAAAAGAACTTCGTCGTTTGTCATATCTTTGGGCATAGGCTTCCCCCAAAGATTGCTATGGTGTAGATCAATTTCATCCGAATGTTTTTTTTTCTCAAAATGTTTGTTTTATCATCAACATCATCAGCCTGTAGAAGTCCACTACTGGACTCAGGCCTTGCCAAAAATAGTCATGAATGAACAGTGTTGAGCTACCTCAGTGGCAGTGGGCAGCCTATTTAGATCATAGAACCAGACAACTGATGGATAGAAAGGTTCTCAAATCGCAGTCATGTCTAGTCAGAAAGTGCAGCCCCATTTATTTTAATTAAAAAATCTCACCACATACAATGTTGTGTTAGGAGGACTTAAGGCTTAAGTATTCTCTACCAGTCATCCCAGGTGAGCAAAAATACCTTCAGTTCTTAACAATTTGTGAGTACAGTCAATAATTTAATTAGATTAACAATTTGCTTTCTCTTCGTGTTTATGAAAAATCAGTAAATTTAGATCAAAAATAGTGAGAGGCCAATGCAAATCTGCAAATTTAATATTTCATCCTCATGACTATATGTTTCAGAATTACTAGTTACAATAATCTTATCTGATAATCTACTTTTGTCTCCAACTTTACCTACTTATCAGAATGTATAGTTTACATGAACAAAGCATGCTGGTAGGTACTTACTTAGAATATCCTTTCCACTTCAGAAGATATTCAACTTTCTCGTTCTTCACTCTGCGATCCAGGATTTTTTCAACTGAGAACTCCTCATGTTTCCCGCCAATGCCTGGAGTGGGGCCTCCAAGTTGCATTGGCATTCCCACGGGAGGTATGGGAATATCCATGTTCTGAGGCTCAGTGAATGTCTGGGACATTTCTCCAAGTGACTCGTCCATGGTCAGTCTGAAAGAGGAACACCAACAAACAAGGAATGAAGTTGATTTTCTTGTGCAACAGCCGCCGGTGATATCAAGCAGTGTACATAACGTACACGGCAAAGTAATCAAACGCGTGAAGTTTATTGTTGTTCGTTTGAGCCCTTGGAAAGTAAATATTACCGAGGATGTGGAATAATCCTTCAGCCAGTCAGCCAGCCCTCCAAATTAAACCTAATTTGGGACTTTCAATATTTACTAATTATCGCAAGCAAGCTAACCAAGCAAGCAAGCTAAGCAAGCATACAATGTTTTGTTTGTTAGGTTGGAGACGATTGTACGACTACGACTACGTACGACTTATTGTTGTTCGGCCTGCTAGTTGCTGCGGGAGCAATATAAAATAAAATAATTTTCCAACTGGGAGCAGCCCACGCACCCGTGTGTGGTGTCGGTCACGTCGTATCGTGCTGTAACTTTTTTCCCACTAATTAACGAATTCAAAACTTTACAAAAATACTTATGATAAATAATTATGTGTTCATGAGTAGCGATGGAAATAACGGCTTAAAACGATAAGCGTGTTATAACGATAAGCTTAAAATATAAAATATAGGCTATGCTTATTGCTTATGCTTTTTTTCGCAAAGTGTAAAAGTCTTTGAAATTGATTTAACTACATTAGATGTTGAATTAAACGAGTTATATTTTTCGTCTGTGCTGTGTATTAACTTTGAGGACAAAAATAAAAGTTTTTATCCTTAAAATCAATACACTACAACAAACTATTTTAAAAATACACAAAACGCGCGATTTAAATTTGCATAACGACAACGACGCGACGTGACAACGAACGTGCACACAATCGATAAGCAGATTTAACACTGATTGAATTTTAGCTTACCGTTATAATGTTTTACGTTATAAGCTTATGCTTATTTTAAGCATTTGCTATTTTAAGCATAATGCAATTGTTGGTCAAAAATAACTCTTATCTATCAAGAGTTACAAACGTGTTTCCGATAACAGTTGAAATCAGTTATATAATCCGATCAAACAAAAGATACACAATAAAATGTTCGGTATGAAATCAACTGATACGTAATTTGGTCGCATAATAAAACAAGATCTTTGCTTTTATCAGGACCGACTGCTGTGAGAAGGTGCTGCCATCTGTAATCTGATTGCAATTATTGCAGTCGACAAATCGAAATACATTCAAATGTTTCAGTTGTTGTAGTGTAGATGGCACTACGCGCATGCGAAATCTAATAATGCGGACTAAAATTAAAAATTCTAAAATGCTTATTATTTATAAGATGCTTAGAGACTATCTTTCAATAACGTTTTTTTTAAGTGCTTTCCTTTTAAACGACCTCTTTTCATGAGTGTTTGGATTTTAAGGGGTGAGGGAAATGTGGGTGACAGTCTGTATGGAAGTATCGGTTTTTTTAAAGGAAGAGACTTGAAAGTTGGAATTTTAGCTACTCATCTTAAACAAATAATGAGTTCAGGGTTTTTTGATTTACACATTTTAAGGAAATGGGAGTAATACTGTGTATGGGAGTATGTTTTTTTATAAAACTCGACTCCACGCATGCAAAGCCGCTTGCAACAGCTAGTGTAAGGGAGTAGTGTTGTGATCCATAGCATCGTAACGGTCAAAGCAGGTCATTCACTACATGTGACATGACTGTACACTATGGGCCCTACAATCTTAACACGTGCAGGGTATAAACAACTACAACGTAGTTGTTAGTTCCTATAGGGTATACAACCACGAATTGATGGCCGATATTGCACAGTCAGTATATTTGGAAACTGGCATTACCTTTCGTAGTCGTATATTGTCAGGCCGTGCACTTTCTGGTTTTACATTATAAGGCCATGTTGTAAACAAAATAATTTTTAACCTATGGATTGCTTTTTGCTTGTTTGTTTGATTGAAATGAAAAGCGTGCGTGATTTATTTGTGTTTTGGTTTGTCAGACAAGTAGATTTTTTAATAAAAATATCAAATTCCTTCCTCTGAACTCATTTGAATTAAGCTTGCTTTCAGTATTTTGTACCTATAGATACCTAATAGATTCGATTGATCAGACAGGTTTCGAGTTGCCTTGTAAGTGTTATTTATACAAGTTAGTTTTCTACTTTCCTAACCTCTTAACTCGTTCATTTTCGCTATAACTTTAATGCATTAATTTCCAGATGGAAGGGTCTAGTCCATTTACGAGCAGCACTGCGTTCTGTGCCAGGTGCGGCTCCATACTGCCGCTGTTGCAAGAGTTTGGCTCCGTGAAATGTTATTCCTGCAAATCCTTTTACGATGCCGACAGTAAGCTACCTAGCTCAAGTAGATGTACATAATAGGAACAGTTCTGCCCCTTAAACATGTTCGTGGACGACCCTGCTGTAGAAGCCGTTAAAGCCTACTCTGAACGGGGCGCACATGATATAACATTCATTCATAATGTTTTTTTTTCTGATGGATGCGCTAGCTGGGTTCTTTCTAAAGGAAATCATAATAGCCACCCATTTTCTGCCCCATGTTACTCTTGCACAGGTTACTTAGTGTCCTATGAAGAGTTTATTGTATGCATAGAAAATTGGTTTCTTATTTGAAAGCCGATACATGTTTTGGTAACCTTTTATGAGGAGTAATAAAGCAGCAATACTCGCACACCGCTTTATTCCAGTTGGAAGATATGGGTGATGATGGAATGTTGCATAACTAATTACAATGCAGTATTTTGCTAATGTTTTGTATAATTTAAAGAAATGTTCTTAAGACAAGTCTTATCACGTCATATTAATGTTCAGTTTTGTTCTAAGGAATTGTTTGTTATGATAAAAAAAATATCCCCACCTTATGTGTACTTAGAGGAGGTACCTTAAAAAAACATATTTTACCACTTTGTTTGTGTGATGAATATGTATACCCATGCTAAATTACAGTATTCTAGTACTAAGGGTCTCTGAGCTAAATGGCAGACAGACAGACAGCCATGGTGAAACTATAAGGGTTCCTTGTTTACTACTGAACCCTAAAAAAGGTGTTTTGACATCTCTTAAAGGTCAGCAATACCCCTTGTGATGCCTATGGTATTGGAAACATTCAAAAGTATAGTATCATAGTTTTTAAATTTTGTGAAAAATAACTTAATGTTACTTTCCTTACAGACTTCAGCAACTTAAAGTTTGAATACACAATACATTTCAACTCTGTGTCAGTGACCAGTGACAAAGATGTTTTGAACAATGATGATCCTGAAGGCCCTATAGTCGAAAGGAAGTGTCCGAAATGCGGTAACGACAGGATGTCGTACGCTACACTCCAGTTGAGATCAGCTGATGAAGGACAGACTGTGTTCTACACATGTACTTCTTGCAAGTGAGTATATCATCAACAACGGCCTGTAAAAGTCCTCTGCTCAACATAGACCTCTCCTAAAGAGTGCCATGAGTAGCAGGCTGCAACACATGTTGTTCACAATTAGTCGGTGAATCAAGGTGAACCTTTCATCAGCAATAAATAAATAAAAAAACTCCCAATACAAATACCACAGAGAGTCCCTGCAATGGGACTCTCTGTGGTACCTCAACACAAAGACTCACAACAAGTATTTGCAGAACACACAAACATTTGTTCCATGAAGGGAATTTCACCCGCAACCTTCTGCGTCTCAAGCGGGCCTTTGCTCACTGCGCCACAGAGGTTGTCATCTGCCTTTGAATTAATTTATTTAGCACAACATTTTATAACAAAGTTAGGATGGTGGAATAAGTTATAAAAAAAAATAAGTTAGAACAGCCTACTTTAAAGTATAACTAAAACAGAACTTTATAAGTAGGTATTTAATTAAGTTACAAGCGCAAACACGCGAGTGAATGGAACACTTGTAAGCGACCAAGCTTTGCATCTAGATTGGAGAACGCTCTAGCATTATTATGTATCACATGACTACACACCATTAAAACCTATAAATTTTACTTAATTCGTTAGTAAATATAAAAATAATATTAATTGGCGTGCGCTGAGATATATGTACGTATGTACTACATAATTAAAGTACTTGTGCAAAACAATCCTCAAGGGAATATATCTAACTATCATAGTTAAGTCACAATAGCAGCTTTTGTGTTCTAAAATTTAATTAGATCGCCGGTAGAAACAAATGTTGGTTGCATTCGTATCGTAGTATCAATTCGTATTCAAATAAATAGTTTTATCATCAAGGTTATTTATGTAGCAGTAAAATACTTTACTGTTACTTTTTATCCCGATATTCCCGAGGAATCGAAACTTACGCGGGTGAAACCGCGGGGTGCAGCTAGTAATATATAAAGTAATATAGATGGTTTGGTTTGCAACCGGTCACGTGGTATACTAACGCAAAAAGCGGCCGTGTGCAAAATATGTTTAGACGTGCCTCTTGACTATCTCCTACTAAGTGTCCTCAACAATCTATTCACTGAGCATGTACCTAAGGAAGTCCATCATGGGGGATACAGTTGTGAGCGTGTTTGTTTTGTTGTTTAATGTTGATTTAATTTGGTTTTAATTAAATTTGTTTTAAATAAATGAATGAATGAATGATATTTATTTACATTGGTATTATTACATAGGTATTATGTATTAGCTTCTCTATATTCGACGTTTTGGTCGTGTTTTTTTAAATTATTGATGATTTTTTTGTTTCATTTCCAGATATAAAGAAACGGAAAATTCCTGATGCGGCAGACAACTTAATGCATTCCGCGATAATTTAGGTTTTTTGGTAAAATTACATTTCTATTAACTGTTTTTGATATTTCAGTGGAACTACCTTCCTATCTATATTTCAGTCGTAAAATCATAATTTTACGATTATTTTAATACTCGTTTTTTCTTAAAACAATACCAAAATTTTGTCAGTTTTCACACTCGTTAGCATCCATCCATGTGTTCACAAATAAACTAGACGTCGGCTGTTAATATGTCAGTAGGTATTTGTTTACAAAATAAGGTTTAACTACGAATCATCGGTAAACGTCCCTTTGGAACCAACGCTTAGTGTAGTTATAAGATAGTGTATTTATTTGGTTCCGTCAAAAACTCTACCTACGATTAAGCCAATAAGCCACAGCATTATCTAAAGACTTCAGAATATCAGAAAAGTTACTAACTCAAGCGTGCCCAAGCCCAGATCGCAGAAGGTTGCTCTAGCCCACTGTTTCTCAAAGTGGGTGCTGGAGGCCTTCAGGGGGGCGGTAGAAGGCTCTAGAAGATATTGGGGGCGCTAAAGCGGTTTAGAGGGGAAAGCATAGGTATGTTTATAAACTTTGGGGGCGCTAGGTTTTTTTTATTCTCAAAGTGGGCGGTGGGAAAAATAAGTTTGAGAACATGTGCTCTAGCCACTGAGCCCGGTCTCAGATTGTCGGGATTCTTGAGATGTTCTTGAAATGTTTTTATTTATTTCTCTATTGCACAAAAAAATGTGTACAAAAAGTGGGCATGATGCTAAAAGCATTTTCTCCCGGCCAACCTCAAAGGAGAGAAGAAAGAAGTAAAAGAAGGTTGGCGTCATTAAAGTAAAAAATAAAAGTTAAGGGCATAAAAAAGTTAAAGTAAAAAAAAAGTACATTATGTTATGTTTTTGGGTTACAATAAAGTGTTGAGTTTTTCCCTGCATGTCACAGACTACTATATGTACCAGGGTACTGCATGTGATGTTAGAAATTAAAACCAAACTATTTACAGCCAGATAACAGCATCTGTCAATTATGAAAGAACAAGTGTGCCACATCACCACTCTAGTTTATTTACCATGTACCTAAAGGGTTTTTCAGGGTAGTCAACGTTACAATACGTAACGGAATAGAAAACAAAATACGTATCGTTCTTACTTTCATCATATGACTACAGACTTTAAACCACACCCTTACGTCAGTGACCAAGAAAAAACTAGTGATTGGCCTAAGAATAGGTCACACATGAAACGGGGCCCGCCGAAGAAGCGTCGCTTCATTCACAAGCAGGTGAAACTCACATCTGGCACGCGCTACCGAAGAATCTAACATTTTTTACACACGAGTAAACGAGACATGAATAGCCAGTGTTGCCAACTTTGCCTTGATATGTGAAGAAGTGTACAAAAAACAAACAGTAGAATTTATAATATCCCAAAAATTCTACGTAAGTGTGGGACTTTATAAATTAAACCCATTCTGGGCATCTTCAGAGCCATATTCATATTCAGCCATATTGTTTATGGTACGGGGTAGTGAGGCACACCCAAATATTGTACCTGTTTGGCACATGCCCACGTTTTTGCATAGTAGTTGGCACTCCACGTGATAGGTTGCAAGCCTTTCGCCCTGCTTTATTAGAGCGCTAACCAATGGCACATTGTTTTTTTAATTCTTGATTGATTTTTTGGTTCTATTGCATGCCAGTGAAGAACACTATATTTTCCTTCACTGTTTTGAGCACATCTTCGAGTGAAAAAATACATTGGTGCAAGTCCGGGTTCGAACCCACGACCTCTCTTTTCTTTCTTTGAGAAGGTGTATGCTCAAATAGTTTTTTGTTCTTATCAGTCACATACATAGTCCTGATTCCACAAGGATTCCCTGTACCGTAAGTATCAGGCACCATGAGTACCATATAGTAACTTGCAGATCATACAAAAATTGTCCGACATTTTCTCGAATCGAGCGCTAACCAATTTGTTTGGGAATCTGGCTTCCACCTCTAGCTCCGTAGAATAAAACGTTTGTAACAAAAAAGTCGTGAATTCCAACACCGCTAAACTATTTAGAATTCTGCCTTTGTGAACAATATAAAATATGCATATAAATGTACCTACCTACCCATTTACAAAGTAATATAATTATATTTTAATGGGTTTGCTTCATTCGATCCATCAGGTCTTGTTTGTTGCATGTTAAGGCGAATCACTCTGCATAATATTTGAAACCGTTGCCAAACCAGCTCTAAAGCAGTTAGATCATACCTTAAATTAACTTAGCTGGCAACATTACAAAGCTGGCAATGAGCGCGAGTGAAAAGCTTTTTGATCGAGAGCGTGGCTCCGAGATGAGGCGGTAATTAATTTGATCAGTACGTACGTCGGTCGGCTACTTATTTAGTGATGCCTTTTGTCGATAGTTTTTGGCTATCAATATAAATAATATCACAGCTTATCTATTGCTCTACATTTTTCAAGTTTTTTTTATTATCTGCCACTATTTCTGTTACCTACTTGGATACTTTATTATTTCTTTTATGCCTTAAAATATCGAACTTAGAAAGACATTCAGCGTAATGGTTGCACACGGATAGCCAAGTAGGTTTAATTCGGTCGAAAGCATAACTTTGTGCTCATTACTTGTGTTTTAACGCTACCACTTTTCAACAATGAGATTTATGATAGTTTTATAAGACAAGTTAAACAAGCATAAGTAATTCTTGAGTATCCAACTTACTTCTGACCAACCCCTACTGACCAACACCCACTCGCTTACGCCTACGAATGAGTTTGCATAAAAACTAATGGATAATATTCTGTTCGCGAATGATTATATTAGTGGAAAATTTTAATCAAGTTGAAAAAAAATCTCTTATTTGGAGAAACATCTTGACGTAACCTGTTGCACAAGATAGGGTGAAACAGAGGGAAAATGCAAGGATGGACAATGTTGTGCAATGGCACAGTGTTATGAAACTGGCCGTTTTTATAATCCGTCACTAAAGTATTGAAATCAATTCTTGGCCAATACTTATAAGTATTGAAGGTATATTTAAATCTACGGGCTGTGGTCACAGTATCACGTATTTCGATTTATCTTGCATCTACCTACACCTATAGGGGCTCCATCAAATCTTATTGATAGCATCTTGTGGTCACGTTTCATCGATATCGATAACTACTGCATCAGCCTAACTTCCCGGGTGGACTGATACGTTCTCAGTTATTTTAGTTTACTGGAATCAAAAGTCATTGGAGTTCAATACGTGTATGTAGTTCTTTAATATACTGTGGCCTTTTTTAGAGGCTGTGATGATAATGATATGAGTGAAGTTTCACTACTAAGCTCTATACAGCTTAAGTGTGGTGCCAATCTCTCCTTGTAGGTATAGGTGCTCCATCATTGCACCAAGCCTTATTGAAGGCGTCTTGCGGTTGCTCTTTATCGATATCGATACTGCTTTTCACCTGCTAGCTACCACTACCCGCGGGGGCCGGGCGGGCAGGTGCGTCCAGACGCGGCGGCGCGTCAGTCTGCCGCGAACCGCCATCCGAACACACGTCGCGCCCCGCGCTATCGACACCACTCTATCGACACGTGCGTGGCCAACCCTAATCGTTGTTCTATATTTGTATGTGTTCTGTGGACTTGTGATAAGGAATTCAACGAACTCTTTACCGGTGAGTTTTATTTTATTTTTTAATTTATAAAGTAGGTTTTGCTCTGGAATTTGGGTTATGTTATGGTTTCAGTTATAATTTCTGTAATGCGTTACTGATCACTACTATAACGTGTACCGATTGTTGGAAATCGTGGAAAGTGTTAAGTGTGTCACTGTTATTCATAAGGTCGTGTGGCGTTTGATTTTATAAAAATACCGTTTTCTGTTGGAATGATTTATAAACAACCCGTTTCGTATTACCGTTGAGCTTACGGTCCGTAAAGTCTATAAAACATGACAGGGGATTTGTTAAATATGTAAGAGCTTAGAGCTTCGAGCAAATCTTATGTTAGGCCTAAGATAAGGTAACGGATACTAAGGTGCAAGTGCGCCATACAAAAGACTTCAACGCGCTTCTTGACCTTTCAAAGTTTAAACAGAAGGTATCAGACCATGTTCTTAAAATTTAAAAAAATATTGATAAATGTAGAATATAGTTAGCTACTTGCGTTTAAGATAACAGGGACTACCTAATTGCCCATTTTCACCAAACTTACCGTATGTCAAATTAAAGCGTTTTATGAAAAATTTACAATATTACAGGTGAACTAGGGTATCTTGTATTGAATCTTTCTAAAAAAATGTGAATTTTCACTTTCTTTCCGTTTATTGGTGAAAGCACTAAGTTACTCAATCACAGAGTCTTTATCAGGGCCCTGATACATACAGGTACGATATGAAAATCCCCATTTTTAATATATGAATGGAAGGTACTTACAGCGTTTGCCGTAAGTGTTGTGTCAGTTAATTGATATAAAAACAAAACTCTACAAATCTGCAATCCTTAGCGGTGGTACCAATGGAAAGTACCAATTTGGTGCTACTTAAAAAAACCAACGTCTTGGCTAGTTGTATTTGTAGATAATTTACCTACTCAAGTTGCTCAGGCATCTAGAATTTTTCTTCTTCCTAGTTATTGAGTCATGTACGGGGAAGAAAGGATCTCGTGAAGTTGGTAGTACGTATCATCACGTATCAATCATGTGTTGATGAGCCTTGTTTCAGAGGCGCGAGGTGCGATGTTAAAACCTCGATGCGGGAATAAGTTTGATTAGTTCCTCGGAGCATTCATCCTATATTAAATCATTGACTAGTTTGAGGAACTGAACCGACTTGTTGTAAGTCAAACTAATCTTTGAAAAATGATTTCTGTATAAAAAAAGTAACTTAGTCACAACTCTCAAGATCGTCCTCGCTGTTGATCGATCTAACGGGTGTACACTATACGAAGTCAGTGTCAAGATCGTATTAACATAAGCACACGTTTCGTATTAATACATTTGATCGAGTATTGCAAGCATGACTGGTTTAAAGTATTGATACTTGACAATGGCATGAGCAAATCATCCTAACAAGATTCTGATTAGAATTCGCTGATTGACCTGTGAAGATGACGAGTCAGATTCTTCCACCGATGACATTGTAACGGTCGGCGGAAGTCGCTGTATGGAGATGGCTCAATATCGTGCCATTCCAGGTCTAGGTCCAGCCAGATAAATCAATTTTCTAGATAAATTTCCGCAGTCAGCAGAGGCCATCGAGACTGTTTCTAACTGTTTCGACTCATTCCGAGAGTCCTTTGACGATCTTGATGGTGCGGCGGGTGAGCAGCCAGCTGTGTCTGCAACGTAAGAAGTGTGTAGTGTAGTGTGAATTCCCCCTGTAAATTCGAAAATATTTGCATGTTCTGCAGTTATTTGTTCAGAGTATGGGTATTTTGGTATTATGATACTCGAAGTTCCTGATATCCACGAGACAGGGAATCCTAGTGACACCACACTAGGACGAAGACTATGTATGGGTCTGTTGGGTGTTTTATTTATAACGCTAGTCATGTGAAACCGCAAATATGTAGGTATTTACATAGTAGAAAGTTTAATAAAATGATTCGCACAATGGATCGCAGCTCCAACTGTAATTAGAAGCTAGTGGAAAAGCTTGATTGAAGCTTGATTGCTCACGAGATAATAATTAACATTTTGGAACGATGAAATGTTCAGGATTTCTTCTCATATGCATAGGAAAATCGGTCAAACGTCAATACTTTAATGAGGTAAATCAAATAAATTGATTTTAGTCATCTTGTTGTGTACAATAAAGTATTTAACTCACTTTTGAAATGATCATAGTTATGAACATATTTTTTACTATAAACGAGATATTTACCATGAAACCGGTAGTAGTGGTATTCGCAATAAAAGAGTGAGAAAGTAGATCGATTTGTCTGCCATTAGACCCGCTAAGACTTCAGTTCCTCCCGTGATCATGGTACATGCAACTGTGCCGAAATATCGGTAAACATTTAAATTCACAAATCATGGTAAATATCCTGTTTTTGGTAAAAAATATTTTCATTCATTCATTAATTCTATCGCCATGCAGGGGTTCCTTGGTTTTGTTTGGGCTAGATGGTATGGTCAGTGTTTGCAATAATAGGTTAAACCTTAGCACGCTATTTACTGCGCCAAAAGTGGCTAATGCTTGATGCTCAATCAAAATTTTCAAACCCAGTTCCGTAAATTTATCTAATTATAATGATAATAAAAAGCGCAGAGAAGTAGGTTGACCATAAAAAAGCATAATTGAGTTTATATCTTGTTGCTCGGTTTCACGGTTGTGGACATGTAAGCGAATACGACAGTAGCTTAAGTGGGGTAATAGAGTAATGTAGGCTGTTATTGTTATAGGAGTTTACATAGCAAAAGAATAAAGAATAACGCGGACATAAAAAAACTAAAATACATGATGAAAAAACGGCTTAATATTAGGTCCCAGAGTTGCCTCGTAACTTCTGCAGGTTTGATTGGAAATCCGACGAAGCAATTTTCATCCAAACCCCTCCTACCAAATGCTACTTGCTAAACTTTATATCTTCTAGGACACAGGGTTATAAACTAAGGTGCCACAGCTGAAGCAAATATGAAGCCTCATGTTTACTTAATTATATTAAATTTAGTTTTTTAATTCAGACACTAATAGTAATATAATATTAATACACTTAAAAAAACTATGTTAGTGTTGCGTTTAATTGCTTTTGTTTTACAAACAGTTGCTATCAAAGCTCAGTATGACGCGAGACAGATTAAAACTTAAGGTAAGTTACGTAGCAAGGAATTATATTTTAGGCCGCTCGAAGACCTCAGAAGATTGCTTATAGCTGGGACCGACATCTAAACGTGCCCTTCGTAGCCAAGAATCGCTTAGTTCTAAATGCCCGTCTCTCATCCGTTATAAGCCTCATAAATTAAACTCATCTAAATGAAATATCACTCGCCTCATAAGTCTATTTTGGTCAAATTACTGGATATTACATTACGTTTACCAATCAGAATCTCAATGATATTTGAATTTGACTGATGCCGCTTTCGACCGATACAGACAGGTTCGTATTTAAATATTTAATTTGGGCTGGAATTCCAACTTTTAAAACCCATATGATAAAGTCGTACCTAAAATCTATGCATAACATTGGTATATGCTTTATTACGGTTTCTAGAACCAAAAATTATGTGGCGTGTGCATAAGAAGGGCTTTTGCGAGAGTGGCAATAAAAAGTAGGTGATGGCACTCATTTTGTCTGGCTAAATACTGAAAAGTTAATAAAGATTTCAGTAGTACTGCGTGTGCAAAGTATCAAAGTGTAAAACATTGTAAAGAGTTTTAGTACCTATATGAAAATTTAGCCTTAAAAATGTCCCCTTTTCAAGTATAATAATTTTGGAGATTGCTATAACCTAAGCATATTTTCAATTCTTAAAGTTGTCGGCAATTATCTTAAATCGATTAATCTCATAATAGCCCATAAATCCCGGAATAACCCTTTAGCGTTATCAAGTTAAATCATCGTATTGCTTCATACGGTTGAGTGGGCGTACGCTATAGTCATATCGAACAGAAATCTTACAGCGGTAGTCTACAGTGTACGGCTCTTCTAATGGCAAATTGTCGGCAAGAATCGCCAAGATCGGGGAGTTACGGTTCTGTAAACCGTATTGCGTGAAGTATTCTTAAAAAAAAATGCAGATCAATTAGTAGGTAGGTATTTTGCTAAATTTTTCGATATGCAATCTCACCGACTTCAAAATTTAAATTTCGAGGCTATATATTTTTATTTGTGGTATGTACGTCTATTACTCCATAATGCTTGAATGTTATTTTTCTTGTGCATGGAAGGATCTAGGCGTGTTGTCATGTAAATATTAACTAATACCGAAAAAAAAACTACAAAATCTAAATAAAACGTGTATCGAGTATGTCTGTCTATGCTTGTTGCCAGCGATGACATAATGGTATTGAGACTATTATTGTAACGGTGTCGTGGAATTCTTTCATGGAGATGATGATGAAGATCTCTGGTCCAAGTTGTGCCATTAACAGCCGCCAACTACCTTAGTAGAGCTCAAATTTATATTTGAACCATTCATAATCTGCACACATACTTTTTGCCTCAAAGTGAAATCTTCAAATAGAATAAAATTAGATTCTCGTTTTTTCAATCACGAAATCTGGAAATGAAAGTGGTACGAAACGTATACATTTGGTTTAATATATCCAATCGATTTCGCAGTTCTGTTTCTTTGCCTATTTGAATCTATGACGTTCGGGAAAATATAATTTATTCCGTAAATGTTTGAAGAGTTTCTAAGTAACGATAAAAATACCTTAAAATAGATACGATTCTAAGTTCAATGTAATCGTAACTTTGCCAGCGAGTTGACGTGAATTTACGTAGCTTGTATCGTTGTTCTTATCGGTTAAGCAACGTTTCGCTAGGTCATCGTTTGGATGGGTGACCGATAATGGCATGAACTGAGCACCTCAGTACGTTAATATGTCGATCCCGGCTAGCGTCAAGCCACATCGCAGGCTTTGGGGTGGCCTAAAAACTCAGACACTAGAGTTGGCCTATAGACATATGGACAGATAATTCTGTATTGCAGATAAAATAAGTACATAGGCAAATGATCATTAAAAAAATACCTAACCTTGTTTCTTGTCTTTCTTTCCTTGCTTGGACGCAAAGAAACAGGCAGTAGGTAAAATTGACGTTTCAAATTGATCCTTGTTTTTTTAAAGAATTAAAGGAGAAACTTAAAAAAAAAACCTTAGTGTATACTAGCCACTTGCTCATACGAACGAACGAGTGAACCTACGCTACATTGTTATAATCAGCCCATTGCTGGACATAGTTTAGTCCTACTAATATTATAAACGCGAAAGTTTGTGAGGATGGATGTTTGTTACTCTTTCACCCAAAAACTACTAAACAGATTTTGATGAAACTTTACATTAATACAGCTTATACATCAGAATAACATAAAGGCTACTTTTTATCCGAGTACCACGCGGGCGAAGCCTGGGCAGAAGCTAGTAGCACATAGATCATTTATCTTTTCGTTCACTTGTGTCATAATGTCATCGAGGGCGCCCCACGTTCAGTTCACGCGGTCTCAGGCAGACACTCAAATCTCGAGAACTCTTGTAAAACTGAGATGAAATCTACTATCCTATCTCCACGATCGAGTTTAAAACCAGTTGTAAATTAAACGCTTTTAAACGGATTAAACGCGGAGTTTTGTTTTATTGTTCTGATCAATGTTTTTTTTTATGTTATGACGACTCAAACAGGCTTTCGGCCCACCTGATGGAAAGCCGTTACCTTCACCTATTGACATCTGCAACACGTAGGGCCTGGGGCATTGCTGATCCCTTGCATGCTCTAAAGGACTCTTGTTTTTTTTTAATTGGTTAATTTATAGTTAAGAGTAAACACCTCAGAAGGCAACTCATATTAATTACAATTTACAATAACTATTACGAAGGGCTGCCACGCTGACTTAATGCGGCGATACGGTAGCGATACAGTCGCAAAAAGCACTAAATACAATCTCGATTTTGTATCGCAACTATTGCGGTTCAGTCTCTATCCAGCATTCACATAAAAACAACGTAACGATTGCGTTTGAATCGATACAATGCTTTTGTTGGGCGGTGTAAATGCGACTAGCGACCACATGTAACAATGCAGTCGCGCATCTACAAAACTACTGTATCCCCGCAAAAAGTCGCCATGTGCGACTTTGCCAGTTGTGTATGCCAGTTGTCATAGTGCTTCTAGAAAATGCCACTATTCTTTATATTGTAGCAGATCATGACATTTAAAGAGTCTACAACTCCAGAGGACAATGTCATTATCGCGAAAGAGGCGTATAACTAAAACAATACGTTCACCTGCGAAGGTAACACGACCACTCTATGAATTTTAATTGTAGCATCAAACCGCCACCGTTAGCACACTCTTAATCCGTACTCTCGCTGGCAGTAAAAATGGCGGCGGCTAGCGGAATTCCATAAAATCATTATTAATTTATTAATGTTATACGGAGCGCTGTGGCGCGCGCTCTCTCCGCTAAATGGAACTTACGCTTCGGTGCTCATATCTATGTGTCCTCGTGAGCGAATTGCATCGTATGTAGGCCGAAGAATCGTTTCTTAATCATTGTTATTTAAGTTCGAACACTCATATTTATAACATTTAAAGTGGAAAGTCGTTTGTACGAAGCTAGTCGAAATTTATCGCACATGCCATTTAGTTATAGATGGTATGGCGTCGCGTTATGGTGTTGGTAGATTGAATCGGAACAGACTTCAACAGACGAGAATTTAGTAGTAAATGAGTAAGTAGTGAAAGAGCTTGTCCGGAGAAATACATCGATTCTGCCGCCAAGCCGTAATGCCCGCATTGCTGTGTTCCGGTTTGAAGGGTATGGATGCCGGTGAAATTATAGGCACATGAGACTTTCCACCCTTTATGTCTCAGGTTCGGTTACGCTCGAGTAAAAGCTTTGGTGTAGCAAGCGTCCATAAGTTATGGTAACTGCTTACCAATAGATATGTCATATGGTTGTTTGCCACTTTAGTAGTATAGAAAAACGGAATCACAAAATTTCTTACAAAGGCATAACTGAAAAAGAAACTAATAAATAAAACTATCAATGTTTTAAATTTATTTTCAATAAACTGCCTCGATAAAACAGCAAAATATAAACCTTTTGGCTCATTATCGGTTGGAAATTTCGCTCTAATTTCTAGTTTTGACCTATGTCTGTTTCATAAGCAGACTCTCAGAACTCTATGATAACGGCTTACGTTTTAGTATTTAACAACTCCTTAATGAGTGTTTTGACGTATTTTATGGAGGAATTTCAACTTGAATAACCAGTTAATTATAAAGAAACTATAAATATTTAGACGTCCGTATTTTATTTGAACGTCTAACGGTGTGGTAACTCTAGCCAGAGTTTTGAATAATTCTGCTACTTGAGAATTGGGTTATGTTTTTAATTATCAGTATTATCTGATTTTCCTTGTAAAACTTGGAAGAAGCTTTAGGTATAAATTAATAAATAAACTAGGTTTCCCTGTATTGTGGGTATCAGAAACTACGAGTACCATGGTACCACAACACCGGAACAAATATCTGCAGAATGTACAAAAAATTGTCCCGCAGTGGGAATTGAACCCTTTTGCGTCGCAGCCGGCTACTCGCTCAACGCGCCACCGAGGTCGTCAACATACTTAGATATTAGATATATTTAGTTACCATCGAAACAATAATTATGAGATACAGTTTAGAATTATTGGAAAACAATAGACGCTCTGCTCTTTGATCCTTTGGCAATTTTGCCGATTTTCTTGGTTATAATTAATGAAATATTGTACAATTTGCATAGAGAATAAATAGCAATAAGTCCTACTACTATTATAAACGCGAAATTTTGTGAGGATGGATATTTGTTACTCTTTCACGCCAAAATTACTGAACGGATTTTGATGAAACATTACAGTAATATAGCCTATACTTCAGAATAACACATAGGCTACTTTTTATCCGGGTACCACATGGGTGAAGCCGTGGATCGAAGCTAGTAAGAGATATTATCTTTGGCTCATTAAGTGCGAGATACATCTGGCTATCAAGATAATACATTTTCATATATGCTGTGCTAAATGCATGCGTGATGAAAATCGGCGACGTGACTTTAATTTGATAATTATTTATAAAACATGTTAATATTATCATTGCTATGAATAATCCTAATGAAATCGTTTCTTTGCATTGAAAATTAAATGACTTGCGTGCCATATTCGTTTGTAAAATTAGTGTCTCATCATTTTGCAACAAAAAAAATCGCTTGGCTTGTGAAGGCGAAGAGTAGAGACGCTTGGAGCGAAATGGAGGAGGCCTATAGTCGTTGAGAGGTCTTAAAATTATCAAAGATTATTTATTCTTATGTTTATAATGCATAAATCAATTAACTAATTAAATAAAATATCTTATTTTGTACTCAAATAAACTTAATAAATAATAAAATGAAGTGTATTTAATTAAGGAAATAAAGATACTACGTTGTAGTATATAATTTTGCCTCTGAAGATTTTCAACTGCAGTGTTTGATTACTTGATGTATTTTCCAGTCGAATTAATATCTAAAACAACAAACTGTTTTTCTGATGTGCCAACCCTATTTATACATTTAATATCACAAAGTACATAACAAATGTTCCGTAATTCTGTAACCTGAGAGTGCATAGAGATGTGTCCAGGGTCAAGTGTGTCACATGCTTTATATAACACTCCTTTCGTTGATAAGGGAATCTACAGTATAGTTTATTGCATGTGTAGACGATAAGATTATGTAAATTACACAGATAGTCAGCTGTAATGCCCATTAGCCATTAAGTATACGATGTGAGATATACCTTAGTGCTATTTTATCAGAAAAAGGTGTTTTTGATGGAGAAGGTTCTGCGTCATTGTAGATAGTTATGCTTACTCACTAGAATATATCAGGTGGTTTTACCTTGTTTCTGTTTTTGCCCAGTTTTTTTCGAATTCTTCGAATATCTTCTCCGAATATCTTATCAGCTTTTAGAATGGAGCCTCTAACGGGATAGAGCGTAAGCCGATAGTAAAGATCAAGATAATTTAGTGCGCATTGCAACTTTGTGTGGTTATTTTTTTATTATTGTATGTCATTTGTTTATGTATATCCCGAGTATACTTTGTTGTTGTTAGTTAGGTCAACGTTTACAAATTAATGTTTTTTTTTTCTTTTTTTTTTTGATTTGCTACTGTTTTTTACCTGATTATGCATAGAAACAAAGGGCGTTGACTGACGTTGTCTACGTTGTCATACTTTGGTAATTTCCACCAACTTTTGAGTAAATCGAACCAAGGATTACAATTTTCCATACAAAGTTTGGAACTCAATTGCACACCTCCAAAGGGTAGTTTAAAAAAAATAAAAAATACGTGTTTCATTATTAATATGTATGATTCGAAACGAAAAACAATATTTAGTTATATCTAAAAAGTAGGTATCTAATTAAATTACCAAATAAAATAAAGCCTAAATCCATTTGTAAAACTACAATAAAAATGGCAAAATTACAAAATCCATATACCTATAAATCAACGTATCTAATTTATATTTATATTATTTCGACTGTCTATATCCGTTATTCTACGAAACCTATAACGTCCTATCGTTTAAATCATGGGCACCATCTCCAATACAATTGATCATTAAAATGCCAAATGCTTTCATTGGTTATTGTTGACAAGTTCTCTTTGTGTGGCTGGCTATGGGCTTTTATCAATCGCCTCTATCGTGCCGCCTTTGTCATCGGAGTATGCTGGTTAGCTTGATTGTTGGAGTGAGGAAGAACTGTGCTTATAAAAGAAGGCTCACGCTTTAATCCTGCTGGTCATCTTCGGATCCAGGTGATGAACACTGTTTGGCACCTACTTACCTGCTATCTATTATTAAGTGATTGTTTTGCGTTGTTTTTTTTATCTATATATTTACAATTGCCGCATGTATGAAAGTTCACTTGAGAACGGCTCAACCGATTTGGCTGTTTTTTTGTGTTCATAATTGCTAGGAAAAAATGTTACTTTTGATAACCTGTGCGAAGCCCCGGCGGGTCGGTAGTAGTAAATAAATACCTGTTGCTGTATTTTAGTTCAAATAAACGAATCAATTTTATTATTATTATACACGGGGTTACTCAGTGAGGATAGGTAACATGTAGGTAGGTAACATTAATTCTAAACGTACGCGGCAAATCCACTTTTTGCATTTGTCATATCCCTTCGAATTTTAGTTCTGAGATTTTGGCGGTTTAATATAACAATAGTGTTTAATAACGTTGATAAAAAGTCTAATGTGTAATTACATCCCTTATTTTTTCAAGCTAAATGTTATTTTTTATAAAATTATAATTTTCATATTTTTTTAAATAAATTTATATGTGGCCATCCTTGAAGTTTACACATTAAAAAAAGAACCATTAAAATCGGTTCAAAATTGGCGAAGATATCGCTTAACAATCACAAAGAAAAACAGACGAATTGAGAAACTTCTCTTTTTTCTGTCTGTTGAAAAATGCTAATGCTCCTCTCTTACCCATCATCTTTCATGTCATCTTTCACATAACCCATCCATCTTTTTGTTGGTACTCTTATAACTATCCACATTCATAACTAAACACTAGTGGTGGCACGGAACCCGTAGTGCACTCGCACTTTGCTTTATTTCCTATTACCGTCGGCGTTTCGGAATGAAGAAATTAATCGTGGTCCGCAATAATAAATGGTGTCATTATAATTTTAATTAAGATACACCTGGTGTATATTGGATGAGTAATGGTATCGGTATCAATCTTTTGACCTTTTAATAGATTACAGTGTGCATTGGTGGTCATTTATTTTACTTAGCTGCAACGCCGCGGTTTAGTTAAAAGAGGCCTAGATTTTTTTTTTATTAAGGCACAAACGGTTTACAATATCAAGATAAATTTATTTATAAGAAAATGCCTCGATTCTGTAGTACACTGACTAACCTAAACTTAAACTATCGCTCTCTTTTACTGATAGTGTACGCAAGAAAGAGATAGCTACAATTTTAGTGCTGTTAAATTAGTCAGATTTAAGTTTTCCATCTTTATTGTTTTACTATTTTACACTTAGTGGATTCACTTAGGAATTGGAAAGACCATTTGACTGTCTTTTTCGGCACCGGGCTTTTTCTATTTCTTCTTAATTTGCCGTTCGGAGTTGTTGATATATTTCTTCCAGTGTAGACGTTGCTTCTACCTTATATTTCGTGTTATTGGGGTTTTCTTACCTTCCTGCCTGATCTACGTAGAAAGTCTTGTATGAAGTAATATATCAATTTTCATATCCCTTTTTGGAGGCGACGCATATAATACTCTCATCCAACTAGGAAGTAGTTGAGAGGCGAGTACTTTCAAATTATTTGAACGCTTTGAGTATCGCAAACCTGTCAAGATATCAAACATTTCAGCTATTTAATACAAGTGATAATAACACACTAGTCTACATCAATGTGTACCGACTTAATATCGAGATCGTGAGATACCTTTATTGATATTGTCCGTAATGGTATTTTATTAGACGTATATTATTGTAATTTTGTAATCGTTGATAACGGTTCGTGATACTTGCTTTTAAAGCTTAGATGATCTTCTTGGTTAATTGATTATGTTTTGCATAAGACAAAAGTGTGACTGTGTATAACGGTCAGATATAAGATTTACACTAAACAAAATATAACAAGCCATAAAAACAAAGGATTTTATTTCAATTACTCTTATGTGTAAAATGAATTTAAATTCTTCTATTCTAAAACTTCCTATGATAAGAAAAATATTACAGCTTTTCAAAGTAATTGTTACCTTTTTTTGATTTGTGTACATCATTTAAAAGAGTCAAGCTGATCATTTTATATTGCAAGAGCAAATACTTCAGGAATATATTGTTAAGATTTACAAGTATAAAACAATGATCTTCAGCGCTTTGGAATGATAACTTTACATTTTGCCCTCCATTATTTTTGTCGCTAACGATTGATGACTTCTCATTTTATTCATGCCTAAAGTTGTGTTGATCTTTATCAAGGAGTTTAACGTGGGTTTGAAAGTGATGACATATATACCAGCAGATGAAATCTGACAATAGGCGGAGATAAATAATTGTGGACATAACTCGATAAATCAGTATCACGTTTTTTAAATATAAATTACCTGAAAGGTTTTCACCATTACGTTTCAACTTATAAATGTATGGCGCAAATTATTTATAATAAAATATCGTTGACAATACGTGCTAAACAAAGACTCAATGAGTTTAAATATGGCCTTAAGAACATGCTAATTGAAAAGGCATTGACGATTTCTTGAAGGATATCAATTTTTATTCTTTATCTTTTGAAATTTAAAATTATGAGTACAATGTCTTTGTTTGTTTATTTTCTCTATCGATTTTAAAGTGTAGGTATGTATGTACACCTTCTGGTAGAAACAATATCAACACCTTTATCACCTAGTTTTCACAGACAATAAAATACATTTCATTTCATATTTCATCTTTATCTTCTTCGTAACGATATAAATGAAATTTGGGATATCTATTGTGCATAACTATAACCTAGAAGAACACATAGTCTACTTTGTCGACCTTGGTGGCGAGGCGGATAAGTAGCGGGCTGTGAAGCAAGAGGTGCGGGTTGGGTTCTCGCTAAGTGGTTCGTATGCTTGTTTGCTACTTTAGTTGTATAAAAAACGGTAAATTAAGAAATATTTTCCAAAAATAATAGGGTGTAAAATAAACAATTATTTTAACCCATATCTGATATAGCTTCTGCTTCGCTTGTGTGGTACTTGGAAAAAAAATATACACCCACCAGTCATATAAGACCTACTTACTCCCGACCCCACACTAGGATTCCTTGTATCTTAGGTATCAGGTACTACGAGTACTAGGGTACTTCATCCAAACCCAGAACAAATATCTGCAGAACATGCAAACATTTGTCCCGCGGGAAGGAATCGAACCCGCAACCAGCGTTTCAGGTGGGTCATCATATAATTTGTATGTATTTAAAAAAAATACCAGACATAAAAAATATATATAATTTAAGATATTGAATAAGCAAGCATTCGGATGATGATGGAATAATTATTACCTTATTTCATGATCATTCGAACACAATGCTTAGAAAAAGAACTATCTCATTTAGTAGCCAACATCTTCGGGATGGTGTTGGTATTTTGTTTGTACTTTCTCAAACATTTATTTATCTAAATACCGCAGCAAGCGACGGCTAACGAGCGAGCTTCGTGAAATCGCTTTATTTATATCCTTCGATAATTATCGATATTCTCACAGATATCGCTTCACGCCTCTGATGGGAATGTTGAGAAAATTGGCCCGCCACACTGAGCCATTCTGCGTCTTGATTGGTTTTGCAGTAACGAAAAATAAACAATAGAGTTAGTTCTACGAAAGGAATATTATAAACTTAAATGAAAAAACATAAAAAAAAACATTTATAGCTTCCTGTTATTCAGAAGTATTAATGCCGAGAAAGAACCGGCCAAGTGCGAGTCGGATATATGCAATTGTTCCATATATCTACATAATGTAAATAATTGTTGTAACAAGCATATTTTACATTTTTTCAATGATTTTGTAAGGGGGACCCTTACAAAATTTATTAGACTTGTTGTTTCTTTATATTTTTTTATGTCGGCATAAGCCATAGTAACTTCTACTATGCGAAAATGTCTACTGGCTACATATAACGGTTATTAAGATACAGCTCTGTGACATACAGACAGACACTTGGTCTTTGTAGTAGGGTTACGTTGGCACAATCTGGGTAAAACACATTTCAAAACAGAAGTATATATTTAGAATGAAAACTGTTTTTATAGTTCGTAGTACCTGACGTACAACTCTTATAAAAGACATCAACGCGCTCGCTACGGCTAAATCCTTTTAGTTTTTCACTTTTATAAAAAATATCAAATGTTCAGTATCAGTAATAAAATAGTATTATGATATCTGTTGTGCGAGTGTTATATTGATTTTATTTTAGTTAGTATTTACAAGACATTAAATGTCAAAAAACAGAATGACAAATTTATAAAAAGTCCAATATTAAAATATAGGGAACCATTTAAAAAATAATCATTAAAATCAGTTCACAATTAGTGAATATATCGCGTGTATGTGTGTATGTTACATACAAAAGATACATATAGACGAAGGAGGAGGTCTTTATTTTAAAGTCAGTTAAAAACTTCCGCGATTTGCGTTCATTTCAAAATTGCTAATAATGTAAGTAAAATTCATTTATTCATTAAAATCACAAGGATTACTTCGATACGTCGGTTTTATCTACTGCCTGTTCCTCCGCGAGCAAGCCAGAAAAGAAAGGCAAGAAAACAAGCCTGGTTTTTAATGATCTAATGCATTTTGATAATTTTACACAACAAAACCAGATTTAAACTACCAGAAACCGTGACCAATCAGGTATTCGAATGGCTTTTGGTCGTATCCCAGAATGGTTGTATACCAAAGACCATTGTGGTAAGATTTCCGATAAGCTGTTCAATAGATAGACGCCTGTTGATAGCTGTGTTGTTAAATCATTTATACCATAAATGGGTAAATAGTAACTTTGCAGATAAGATAGATAAAGCTATTTTCATAGATTTTTTGAAATGTTTTTATATTCTTTTTATTATTACATCAACCAGTTTCGACAATTCCCATTTCGGCCTGGAATCACCCATTAATGGGTATAGGCATCCTTTCTCCTTTGCTAGCCTCTGTCCTGTCTGTATCATGTCCAGGTGTTCTCTGGGACTGTTATCATGTCGTCAACCCATCTCTCTTTCGGACGACCAGGATTTCTTCGGCCCGACTTCGTCCACCACTCAAGACAATCAGCCCTCATCACGTCTGACAAATATCCTGCTAAACATCACACGAGATTTATTGCCCTGTCATAAACGATAATTAAATTATCGACAATTACAAATATAATCGTCTTAGGCTCGAGGTCACTAACACAATAACGGATAGTTAGGTCCTAATCAAAGCTATTTAACACATGTTTTCATAGGAATCTGTCATCATAATCGATACCTAGACTTGATCTTCCGTTAATTTTGTTGGGGAATTCAAGGCCTAGGTTCCGGTCAAATAGACGCGGTATCGCCACCGCGTCGGTGGTGGCAATTAAAGGGAAATAGTTGTCAAGTTGTAGTCAAAGTTCGCGTAAGTTTGCTGATCACCACCGCCACTGTGCCAGTTTAACCGAGCCCTAAGACCATACCTATGCCAGTTGCCGTTATCTATACCATATCATACTAATATTATAAACGCGAAAGTTTGTGAGTATGGATATTTGTTACTCTTTCACGCGATAACTACTGAACGGATTTTGATGAAACTTTACAGTAATATAGCTTACATGTCAGAATAACACATAGCCTACTTTTTATCCGGGTACCACGTGGGCGAACCTGTGGGTAGAAGCTTGTTAAAAATCATTGCGATAAGGGCAATCCAGGGTGGAAAATGAGGAATACGTTTGTATGAAAAATGCCAGCCGCCGTTCCTCCTAAGCTCTCTGTACTGGTTGATGACTAAGCTCGTGTTGTAACTGACCGCATCATTTTAAACAATGACCGACCCACAGACCACTCTGCAGGAGAAAGTTAGAAAATAGCATCTTGTTTAATATAGGAAATGTTTTTACATGGAACAGCTTACTTAGCTGATGTTTTGCGGTTAGATTTGGTTACAGTCGGATATTATGTCCGTCTGTTGCTGTAATAATCATAGCCTGTGGCAAAAACTCCTACCTACCTACTGGATGATGTTGGAAACAAGTGCTGCAATTGTTTTTTAATGGTTTTTTTATGTTTGTTGGAACGGTGGCTCTGCAAATGGGACTGGGTGTTGTGATACCCACGACGCAGAGAATTCTATTGTGAGGTCAGAGCTATCCTACTATAATATAATAAACGCGAAAGTATGTGAGTATGGATGTTTGTTACTCTTCCACACAAAAACTACTGAACGGATTTTAATGAAACTTTACAGTAATATAGCTTATACAGCTTAACAGAATAACACATAGGCTACTTTTTATCCGGGTACCACGCGGGCGAAGCCGTGGGCAGAAACTAGTGTACAATACCTTTTTGTTAGGTGTTTTATTTATGATTATTTTGTTTGTATATAATTTCTTCTTCGACTAATGCTCCTTGTCAATGAATGAGTTTACGTTGTTCGATTGGCACCACAGCTACTTAATACGAAGAAGATGATCGTTAAGACTTCAATAAATATCTAGTAAAGCTTCTCAAGCTCTATGCATAGTGTTCAAGTCGCGTTATAAGTTCTATTGTAGAACTTATAACGCGACTTGCGATAGTGTTGCATCTGTTTTATACAACGCGATAGTTTTGCACCTGTTTCATGCAAAACCACAGATCGCGGTGGCTTTGCAGTTCTCAAACAGATAACATTCAATTAAATGTTTTATGAATCCTAAAGCATTAACTACATTTTACTACATAATTTCACTTCTGAACGAGCGACGCAGCATTGATAGATGAGACATTGAATCACTTCTGCTAAAAGATTTTATTTGAGTCCTACTACTCTTAAAATAGGGTTGGAATGTTGTATGATAAAATTTTAACCAGCCTGTTGCGCTTACGCAGTCGGTTTATGAATATATTTCACGGTAAGGAATCGGGGACTGGGGCATTTAATACCGTTTATTACTGTATGCTTACTGACCATTATAAGATAATGGCTGTACGAATTTCTTTGCTTTTTTAACAATGATGAAAGTTGCTTTTTATTTCTTGCAGAATGTTCAGAGTTTTGGCAGCCCTGGATTATGTCCAGGGCCGCCTTACTTACGGACCTAAGATCTCGGTAGAGATAGTTCGGAAATAACTTTGTTTTCTTTTTTTTTTTAATAGATATATAGAGTCATACGAGTGTCATAAAACTCATATAGCTACTCGTTTATTACAGTAGTGGGAGACCGGTTAAAGTCGTGTCTCGAAACTTCGCTTCATCGGTGTACCGTAGAGGCGTCACATGTATTTACCGTTACGCCGTCCATCAGCTCTTACGCGTTTCTATTAGTACTGATCTGAGGGCTATAAGTAGACAAAGATCTAAACCTACGGCACGACACATCACATATGCAGTGTTGCGCGTGTTATAATGGTTTTGCGACTTCATTACTTGAAAATGAAGACTATTCAATGAATTCATCGTTGGCCATCCCCTTAGAAATGTTATATAGTTCCCGACATAAAGAACAGAGCCACGCTACATCAATTTGTTGCTATCGCGAGCTCCATTAATAATAATAATAATAATAATAGTTCTAGACATTTTCACACAGCATCATCTAGCCCCAAACTAAGCAGAGCTTGTATTATGGGAACTACATGACTGATATACTACTTATATACATTTTTTGTTGTTAATACATACATATTATACATAGAAAACACCCAGACCCGAGACAAATATTTGCAGATACAAACATTTGTCCCGTGGCGGGAATTGAACCCGCAACCTTCTGCGCCTCAGGCAGGCCTTCGCCCAGTGCCACAGAGGTCGTCATTACGTTGACCGCGCTAACTACGTCGCCGATTTTAAAGACGAGCTTGATTTAGTCGTATATTTGCGTCGCTGAGACTCCTGAGCGTCTTGTTGCCTCGAGTGGCTGAGTTGAGCTTGTTTACCAGGAGTACAATAAATAATCTGCATGATTTAAAGTTTGAGAATGTAGATGTCGAATAGTGGATCTTAGGCTACTTTCAAACATCCGCAACCTTTGATGTCATCGGTCCATCGGATGGAACCTTTATACATTAGGTACTGAATATGACGTCTTCATCCTGCCCATCCAAAGGTTGTCTGAAAGAGATCGCTTTTAGCTATAAGACAACCCATTGTACCTTGAAATCAGAAATCAGAATATTTATTTGCATGACTATAGGTCAGCTAATACATGATGTTACAATTTATACAGGCCCTTATATATTCTACCATCCAAATGGTGTGCAAATGTCAATAGGTAGATTGAGAATCATTTATACAAGAATAATTACAAAATGTCAGAACTTATGCCCTAACGTTTGAATTAAAAATGTAAATAACTATTACCTATATGTATAAACTATAAACAACTTAATCTAATAAAAAATCACTCCTAGTTATTGGTCATAATACCATTATTGTATGTTTATGAATTCCTATGTTTTTGTATTTTAATTTGGTGTGCAATTTAGAGTTTATTTATATATCTATTGCGTCGTCCGGTTCGTCAGAAAATTTATTTATTTCAATCTACTTGTTATATTATTTAAAAGCCTTTACAGATTCTTGTAGGTATGCAAAGTGCCCCTGGGATTAAAAAACCAGGGGTGCAGAACGGAATAACTGTCGGTTAACTAGTCGAGTGAAATTGCACACCTCGAAATTCAAGTGGCCAATGACTTCCACATGATTGGGAATTGAATTCCAATAGTGTTTTTGCTGAAATTGATGCGTGATGCTACTTGAGTGGCCAACCCAGAGTCTATGAGGATTCCTATCAGGATGACATCATCTAAGCTGATGATGTCTACTATTGACATCGGTAATCTGAGATTGCATTTCGTCCATGTTAAAATCTTTTACTTTTATCTTTTAGATCTTATAAGCTCAATTTGTAGGGATAAAATATAACTTTTATAAGTAATTAAAAAATAAACTTTAAAATTCGTTTTTAAAAGTTTTGGAATAACTGCTTATCTGATTCAGATAATGTTTATTTAAGACCACACCGATAACAATCATCCATAATAGTCAACAGTAGCATAATGTTGGCAACACGTATTCAAAAATATATACCTAATCTAGGTCACCTAGCCCCTGAATTGAGAAACTACTATTTTTTTTTATTCTCTATCGATTGGCACCACATTATAACTTTACGTGGACATTCATACACCAGTTTTTAGATTAGCTATTTACTAGAAATGTGATTCATGGTGCGCATAAAGCTAAATGGTCTAATAACCAGTGCTTTCCCATAGTCAAACACATTATTTATCCTTCAAATTGGACGTCCCGCAGAGCTGAAAGCGTTTAACAAATTAATTTATCGATGGACGATGTACTGCGCTCGTTAACTTGGTCATGTCGTGAGAGATCTAAATCTTCTACTTACCAAGAAATAACCAGTTTATAGGTCACAGTGCCCAAAGTTTGCCAAAAATAAAAATAGGTTGGACGCTACAATTCAACACTATTTATAAATAAAATGTTCTATTATAAATAAAGGTTTAATGACTACGGAAATTTGAAGTTGTTTAAATTAACACTGCTTTGTCTCGTTCTGATATGTGTCATTTCAAATTCAATAAAGGAAAACAAAATAATATTAAGCGAAACTGTTTAAAAATCTTTATAAGTAATGCCCTTAATTGACCAATGGGAATCAGAATTTGCTTTAGACGAACAACATACTTACATACATTTTAAACTAATTTGCCAAAAAGCCTGAATGCAAACCGTTTAAAATGTCTAAGCGCTTCATTTACTAATCAGCAATATTCATTTAGTTTTAGTAATACTCTCTCACTAACGAGTTAGATATTTTGTGAGGATAGGTTAGGTTCAGAAAAGTTCCCACGACTCCCAAGGTTAGTTTGGCGAGTGAAAGTTAATTTATTTTGATGAGTTACCCATGACTTTGCAAATTTATTATCTAAGGAACTATTCGCGCACTCTTTACTCGGAAACAGAAGGATTAACATGAAGTATTTTGTCTGAGCAAAGTTTCCAGCCACACACGTAATGACCACACATGCACAACATAGGTGTTCGGCCAAAAACTTCGTTCTGAGTAATCAGCGTTTAAAACAGGTACACTGTTGCTCTGGCTTCAATACTCATTGAATTTTCAATTGTTTCAGATCCCACCGTGTGCTGTGTTTTAAGAGTAGTATGTTAAGAGACAACACCTCAGTTATCGGGGGGAGGTGACAATTGTGCAACTCTTCATGTTAGTTCTGTGAGCGATGATCGTTTGGCGGAAGAATACGAGTCGTCGGAAAGCTGTGGGCTGGTAAGTTTATTCCTTTACAGGTAGGGGGCAAGATTTTAAGATGCGAAGTAGGTTGTTTTGCAAGGGAGTAAATTAGTTTTTTTTAAATATAGAAACTAATTATCTGATAGAATTCTAATCCTCCTGCGTAACGAGTCTCGTCGAATTTGTGCCAATAGATATACACCCATAGTCTTAGATATTACTTCGAGTCGAGACTCGAAAGATACATTTTCATACAGTATTGACAGTACGTTCTGACAAAACTCTGGTAGTCCCAGGATCGAAATCTTCTCGGTGGTATTTTCTAAAGTTTTATGCTCAAAATACCCAAATCAGTTAGGAGTATTTTTTTCGAGTGAATATGTGAATATGAGAAACAAAAATATTGTTCTCTGCTTTACTAATTATATTCCGAGTAGGTGGTTTGGTACTTATGTTGCATTTAGTCTTTCACAATTTTAAAAATCGTATTCGACATAACTTAATATTATAAAATTTAAATAATGCTAAAATGTCATAAAATAAATATTAAAAATAAAATTATCATCAAAATTTCTTAGTCTAAATTACCCTCGGTTTTTGCTACCGAGTTATAAACAGTAGGTCACATAAGGCAGTGTTAAGGAGGGCAAAGGTTAAATATCTATGCAAAGTGTGAGAAATGAGGCGCTTAAAACTCGGAGTTGGAAAGTAGCTAGGTACTTTAAACGGTTAGTAAGTCGAAATGACCTTAAGGCTGCGGCTACATAATTACTCGTAGGTACCTGATCTTATCAAAATAGTCCCACAACAGAGTATTATAATATTTTCCCAACCATAATACGAATATTCAAAGGAAATCTCTATTTCCTCATGTTTTCAAAACAAAACCTCAAAACACCCAGACCCGAGACAAATATTTGCAGATTCAAACATTTGTCCCGAGGCGGGAATTGATCCCGCAACCTTCTGCGCCTCAGGCGGGCCTTCGCCCACTGCGCCACAGAGGTCGTCGAAAAAAATTGTAGTTTTTTTTTCGACGTGTTTTATAATAATAATAAATAAACACCCAACAGACACATACATGGTCCTGATACCACATTAGGATTCCCTGTGTCGTGGGTATTGGAACTACGAGTACCGTGGTACCACAACAACCAGGCTCGAAGTAAATATCTGCAGAACACACAAACATTTGATTGCAGTCTTATTAATAATGTTCTTATGAGTGATGAAAAAATAACCATTGTGTTGAAATCATTAAGTACCTACATCTTACACAGAGCTTATTTTATGCACTCCTGGGTATCTAGACAAATAACTCACGCTTAGCTTTCCTTTCAAGCTAACGCAAATTTGTCAATGTTACTTGGTAGCAGTAACGTAACATTTCCACAGCTAATGTCATTTCCATACAATTCAATCGTTCGCAGGCGTTAACGCCAACATAGACTGGTATTTTTCTAGACAACCTGGCAAATTGCAAACTATTATGCGGAACGTCGAATACATTGTTAAACTTGAACGTGTGCCAAATATAATGGTCGGATGGGCCCCTGACCACACCCTTCTCATCTTCCTCATCCTTCCATCATGGGGATTACAGCCGTGAACGAATATCTTTTTATTGTTTTGTAAATAAAATATCAACAAATCTGATTATCAAAATTACATTTAGCTGTTTATATACCCTTCTAGGAAATTAATAATTCTATTATATTAAATGAAAAAAACAAAAAAAAATAAAAAAAAACAAAACGTATAAAATAAAATACCTTTTACTTTATTACTTTTGTTTATTATATATCCCAGACTGGTAAATAGAATAACTGTGATCAAACGATCACAGCAAGTTATGTTAAACATTTATGTTATAGAACTCGGAAAATTGACAACATTTGTTTCATCAATAAATTTTAAAGAACTCAAGCAGTTGAGAATATTGTTTCATAAAATCAATGAGCTAATAAAATTGTTAATGAAAAAAAAACTTTTTAAATACAAGCTTTTTTGTATGTATCTCAGCAAACCTTTTTATTTGATTCCCATATCATGGGGTTCCTAAAAGATAATTGGTTCGCCACGATTGGGAGCTTGCCATATTGAATTTAAAATGATGTCACTGCAATGTCATCCGAATCAAACGTGTATGGACAAATTACAGCTTAATTGGTTGAGGATAACTAGTTTTAGTGCAAGATTTTACCCATACATACGAGTACTAACAAACAGGGCAAGTTAAATCCTACTACTACTATATAAACACGAAAGTTTATGGCGATGGATGTTTGTTACTCTTTCACGCAAAAACTATTGAACGGATTTTGATGACACCTTACGGTAATATAGCTTACTAGCTTCTCCCATGCCTTCGCCTGCGTGGTACCCGGTATAAAAAGTAGCCTGTGTGTTATCCTGATGTATAAGCTATATTACTATAAAGTTTCATCGAAATCCGTTCAGTAGTTTATGCGTAAAAGAGTAACAAACATCCATCCTCACAAACTTTCAGGTTTATAATATTAGTAGGATAGATCAGAATAACACATAGGCTACTTTTTATCCGGGTATCACGCGGGCGAAGCCGTGGGCAGAGGCTAGTAATAATAATAAAATAAAAAGCTTGTAAACATATGTTTTGCCTCATTACATTTAACATCCACAAAAGTACCTAAAAAGGCTATGGAAAACAATGAGGTGATTTCTTTTTATTGTGTAGCGAAGCGGGGAACTTGAATTGCGCTTCGATACACGTAAATTTGATTGATGAAAACGACCTAAATTCCATCTCTCCAAGCGAATTATTCAAGGAACAGTAAAAAGCTGGACAAGAATGTCTGGCGTTCCGCCAAGAAGAACGTACGGCCAAATACTGAAACTTTTCTCAAGATTTAAGTGGAGTTGTAAAGAGATGGTACTAGCATTATGCAATTTTTAAAGCTGTCAGATATTTAAAGTTGAGATATACTACATAAGGACGGTTAACGGTTTTGTTGTTGCCAATTTTGTTACTACACGAAAACGTCCAATATTGTGTAACTCATATTTTCCCAGTATTTAGCTGTATCGAAACACTGGATTCGATTTAAAAACATTGAATACCTTTTAAAACACGTGTCCATGTCCAAAAATCCGTCCCGGGTTTGGGATAAATTATAATTTATCAAGCCGTTTCGAGGGCAGAGAGCCTGCCTTATCGACGGGCTCCTTTGAGCCGCCGCGACCAGCTTTCCTTACTAAAATGTGACGATTGTCATATAACGGCCTTAGTATTAACGGCTATTTTCTGCCCTTAACAATGTTGTAGGTCGTAGCGCAACGGTTAAGTCTGTTATTATTACTTATCTTTATTAATTTACATCTTAGTTTATGCCTGGAGGCTTTACAGACGTTAGTGGAGCCGAAGCTAAACTAAGAGGCCTTTTTGTACAATACATATAAAAAACGTTATTTTTTGGATGGCTACTGATAAAACTATTGGAAATATTGGGTGATAAATGGGCTATTGTAGGAGAATATGCTTATGGAATGGTTTCTGAGCTATGTAGGATGAAACGGCACCTGCCAATTTTGACTAAAATTCAAATCAAATCATAGGCAGGTGATAACTTGCCGCCCACTATATAGGCCCCATAAATGCCGCCAACGATAGACAGCGTTGAGGCAACGTTGGTGTGAACAGCTAAAGGGTGTCGAGAGGTCAGCTGCAGTTTCACTTAACGCTACTCCCGTGCTTTATGCCTTTATCACTTCCACCATAGGTTCAGCTCTCGCGCCTCCATCCTCGACCGACCGGCAAGCCGATGGTCTCTCCATCTTGGTCTGGGGTCTCTGTCAACCCCAGGAAGTAATGGGGCACTGCGGTATCGCCACGCACCGTACGCTCGCCACAAGCGCGCCCTGAGGGATTATTATTAGCCTATAGCGTCCCTTTGGTTTCACTTAACCGCTGGTCTGATCAAGTCAAGGCTCTCATTGGTCTCTCTTTCACCGCCGCCTTGAGACAAGCCGAAGCGGCATGGAAACAGCTCGTCAATTGACAGAAGTTTTTCAGGATGGGCACGACCTTCGGTGATGAAGAATGCGACAAAGAAGAAAATGGTACTGCAGGGCAAAGGCCTTCCTTCCTTTTACACCTATCTATTGAGTGCTACTGTTGAACATGCTGTAGTCCAAGAGTTAGATCCGAAAGGAGATAAAAAACGATCACGCGGCAGACCATGTTATTTACCACGTATTAAATAAAATTGAAGCGCATGATGTGTTGATTGGAATATGGCGTTCTATTAGTATGTTTTTTGTAGCTTCTATAGTGTACTTTACTTAAATATTTGTTGCTACTTATTTTTAAATTCATAATATGTTTTCTCTTCTTTAATAATTTTATACAAAGGCTCTACCGTCCCTCTCTACATTACACAAAGGTTAGCTGGAAGGTAATGCTAATAATCATTAAGGTCGCCTATGTACTTGTTTTATCTTGTGTAATAAAGCATTTTCTATGTCCTTATGAGCTAGAGTTTTATATTTTCAAACCATAAAACTTTGAAACATGAGTAGGTTATCGTAAAAGAAAAACAACTCATGTATAAAAAGTTCTCGATACAAAAATAAAATCACTATAAAGAAAACCTTGGTTTGCTCATGATTTTTGATAGACTAAGCTCCCTGCCAAACATCATCGGTTCAGCTGTTACGGAGATTCTTATCAACAATCATTCGAATATTAAACCTTTCGTTCCTATGTAACTTCAGCCGTGTTTCCGCTATATAATGGCCACCGCTATCTTAGGCAACTAAAGCTTTAAGGACCAAACAATGTAACGCACAAGCTCGTAAACACTGGTAGGGTCAGAATGGAAAGCTATAAATAAAACTCTTCGCAAAAAAAATAAACACGCTCACAACTGTATCTTCCTGATGGACATCCTCAGTTACATACTCGGTAAGTAGATCTTTTGAGGATATTAACTACTTAGTATGACGCAAGAGGTGCGGGTTTGATTCCCGTTGCGGGACAGATGCATGTTCTGCAGATATTTCCGAGTCTGGGTGTTGTGGTACCACGGTACTCGTAGATCCTGATGCCCACGATACAGGAAATCCTACAGCAGGGTCAGGATTAGGTATCTATCAGTTGGGTGTTAATTTATTAATAAATAAACACCTAACGGGATTATCTTCTAATCAACAAAAACAGTAGAAATAACCATTACGGGGTAATCAACATAGACACTAAAATTCCAGTCAGTTGAATGTTCATTTATTAATAAATAAACACGTAACGGGATCATCCCCTAACCAACAAAAACAGTAGGAATAACCATTACGGAGTAATCAACATAGACACTAAAATTCCAGTCAGTTGAGTGTTCATTTATTAATAAATAAACACGTAACGGGATCATCCCCTAATCAACAAAAACAGTAGGAAATCACGGAGTAATACACATATTATACACTAAAATTCTAAAAAAATGCATACGAGTTTTTAAATTTTTCGCGATAAGATAAGTTTAAGATAAAGTTTTACAGGTCTTTAAAAAAATACATACCATTTAGTGCTAAGACAAGTCAAAATTCATTTATTAATAAAAATCACAAGGATCACTTTAAAACGTCGGTTTAATCTATTGCCTGTTCCTCCGCGACCAAGCCAGGAGTGAAAGGCAAGAAAACAAGGCTGGTTATTCTTTTTAATGATCCTCTTACAAAACAATAGATACCTACATTTTTTATCGAGTTGGAGCATTTTCAATCTTAAGAGTTTTTATCATCTAAATAATCCGATATTTTATAGTATACATTTTTATAAGGTTTTTGTTTATTTATGTTTTTAAATTTGTTAATTGTCATTTTTTGTATATCGCTTGGGAGTTTGTTATAAAAGCATCTTGCCCTTTAAACGATTAACTAAATTTATGGAGTCTACAAGTAGCAACAGCGAGTTTATCTTTATTTCTAGTATTAACATTATGATTATCGCTATTTTCTAACAAATTCATATTTTTGTGAACATATATCAGATTTTAATAGTTGCCCGAACTGAGAACCTCATATTTTTTTTTAATCAGGTGAAATAGCAAGAAAGACCAAAAAATATGTTCAAATTAATATTTTACGAGTATTTCACGGGTTCGATAAAATTATAATTTCTCATGCATTTTCAAGTGTAGTAGGCGAAATCGTAGTTGCGGACCAATCGAGCGTGGATGGTGCGTGTGTCTCTTCTGTTTGTGCGTAGGGCTGTCAACTAAAATTAATTTATTTTCGCCTTTCTTCCTTTTTTTCGTCAGTGGCCTGACCAGGCTGAGAAAAGGAGAAGAAAACCAAAACAACAAAAACAAACACGCTCACGACTTTATCACAATAATTAAAGAATAAACAATGGACATCCTCATATACTTACGTTTTTCGTTCGTTTTGAGCACGTGCTAATGCGCACATACATTTTTCGAGTCGAAAATCTATTGGGGGCGGGTTACTCACAACCCCTGTACATAAAGTATGGGTTACCCACTAGGCCAACATGGCGGCAGAAGACCAAAATAGTTAAAACAAATCCGTGATTTGTATGAGATCTATATGTGTATGGGATAAACGAGTACACGAAAAGGGTACTTATTTCACTGTGACAGGTTTATCAAAAACTACAATTATAGATAGATCTGTCAGCTGTCACAAAGTAAATAATAGATAGATATAAAATGCTTTATTGCACAAGATAAAACAATTACATAGGCTAACTTGATGCTAATTATCATTTTCTTTTACCTTTACCAAATAGATTCCATAACAAGGCACTTCCAAGAACAGAGCACACTTCAAAGCGGACAAAGTATATTTTTTTCAAATTTTAAATTGAGACAACCCTAAATGAGACTCATTGATCACCGATACGCTGTAGTTTAATAGTACACTTTCGTCTGCACAATAACGTTTCATAGATCAAACTCTCGACTCTCGGAAAATGGTCGAGATAAGTTTTTTTTTATCAACCATCTTTTTAGAAATCTCCGTCGAGATCATCTTTCCTACGATTTCTGGCGAACCACACCCCCGCCTTTCGTCAAGCCGAACCTTTACGTCTCAGCCAGCTGCAGATTCGGGTGTCTGTGTGGCGCCACGGATATCAACTTTTTAAAACAGTTTTCGTGAAAACCTTTTATGTAAAATAATATCACACGCGGTAGTTATAATGTAGTAGGCTATTGAAGCTTCCTGCTTGACTTTCTCCACCACTTAACCACATAAAGGATACGAAACAGCAATTGTGTATACATTGACAGACCTTGTTTGTCATGGCCTCCGCTTACCAATAGATATTGATGAAACACTACTGTTTGAGTACACTTGCAGAAAATCGCTGACATTTGATACAACCAATACTTACTTACGGTAACGGAATACGGTTATTATTTTGTCGCGGAAACGCTTAAGCCATTCGTATTCACTATTATAAGCAGCTGAGCAACTCATGTGTCCAAATAATGCTGCACACTTAAAATAAACACTAGCACGCGTCAAAAGCATCTTCGAATTCCAAACATCCAAACAACTTATTAATATATAATAGTGATCAAAAACCAAAATAGCCATTGGTTATAAATAATTACCAATAAAAAGAATCTTTTGCGTATAAAGAGGTTTTTATAATGGATACTTAAAATGTTCTGTTATCAATACTTACTTACAATGAGCTTATTCCTATGATTACCATATACTTGAGTGCTTAGGTGTCTTTGTACATGTGAGTTGCTCAGCTACTTCTGGAGTCTGGACATAGTATTCGAATGGCCCCCTATTACGCCGTAGCATAATGACGTAAGTATCTGCTTACAAATGTCAGTCAAGTTTCTCGGACCTGAAAATGGATGGGCACTAATTTTGTGCTTCCTAGACATTCGTTGCCAGCGGAAAGCTATGGAGCAGTGCTTTTAAAATTAATTTATTGAGATAAGTACACAAACGTTATACATTTCACATATTTATTAAGTAACAGACAATTACATACTCTGATATGTATGAAGACGGTTAAAAAGTGTGTGCATTAAATATGTATAACATTGATAAAAATATTAAGGTTAAAATAAAAAATAACATACATTTGACCTAGCCTTCTTAATGAGCAAACATACTATCTGAAGCCAAACATTACCGGATATTTTGTTTCAATTTATGTGGCCGAAATCACGGGTTCTATTTTCGTTCTACTACCGGTGATTACCCGGTAAACTTTTCGATTTATTTAATTTTGCCTGAAGTCATAAACACTTTGCTACTTCACGTAGTGTCAGCAACTGAAGGTACGGTTCCAAGGCGGTGGTAGCGACCGACTGCGACTGCAGACAAGACTGCAAGTAGTAGCAACTTTCTATGGAATTGACAGGTTGTAGCCGCATTGTGGCTGCGGTTCGCAATCTGCGGCTGTGTTCCGAATTTACCCAAAATCAGGCTAGGTCGGCAAATATATAATATTTTCGCGGTAGTTATCTTTTCTTAGAATACAGCCAAACTCTGCAGCAAAGGTAGTGTTACAGTGTAAATAACGATAATTCCACTTTCACGGTAGGCTGCGGCAGTGCACAAGTTTCCATGATAAATGAAGACGTTTTATTGTTGTACGAGATGGTATTTTGAGTGTGTAATTGAGTTGCAGGAGTACAACTTGCCCCTTTATTTATTTTTGTATTTAACGAAAATCTAAGGCACAAGCCAAACAGATATGGCAAGAACGTCTTGCCGTTCCATTCAAATTTAAAACAAAACGTATGGAAACAAGGCGCAATTTTGAACATATCTAACTGATATGTTCGGCGCGGTTACCTAATAGCGTAGCTCGGGCTGTGTTTGAAATTACGCTATAATGCTATTTATTCGGGTTGAAATTTGAATGAAACGGCAAGACGTTCTTGCCATGTCAGAGCCAGACGCCATTTATTTGTGGTTTGCACCTCAAAATTACATTTTATAGGTTTTATTTTGACATTTTGGCTTGGGTTGAAAATGTCTCGACTAAAACAGCTTTTCGTTATTTTATTAAGCTATCGTGAATTAGATAATTCTTATTTGTGAAAACAAGATTTTGCATCGCACGTATCTCGTGCAGAGGGAGGGAAACCGTCGATGGTGAAGCCTCCCGGAATGAGTCGAAACTTGTCGGTGCCCTATGCTTTATATGCTTTATATCGGTTATATGCTTTACAAAGCATATAACTGTAGCTGTATTTACTGATCTTGGATCCTTCTTTGGTTGTAAAATTTTAAGTTTCTATTAAGTTGTCTATCTTGAAACAATTACATAGGTAAGTTAAAGTAATAGTAAATCTCTAAACAAATTAGTTACAACTAAAGCGAGCGTCGTAAATTTCCCTAGAGTTAATTGTAGCATGCCTTTAATGGTTTAATCTGTGGGCTATAAATTTATTTAATTGACATCTATGTGTTCGGCAAAGCCAGAAATAAATGGTTTATTTTGATTGGCTGTAGCTTTATCATCATCTGCAAGAAGACCAGTGATGGATACCGTATAGGTACCTTCAAAGGGTATAGCATAAATTCCTACTTACTACCTTTTGTATATTATTTTTATTATAATTACTATAATCGTAAGCACAATTTATTCTTTATAAAACATGACAATAATTGGCGAATAATTTGTCATTTTAAATTCATGAAGACACAAATGAATTTAAAAAAATAGTTTCGATAGTTTTCATCATCAATTGAAGAGTCTCTAGTAACTTGTAGCAAGAAAACGTATGAGAATCATACTTGAAGACAAATATATCGATTGCTAAATCCACATTAAAATACGATAAGATTTGAATTCGAACATACATACCGTATTGTTTAATTATATGTTCGAATTCAAAAATTATGAAGACAAAAATGATGTACTCTGTTAATAAGGAGTTACAAACAATTATTTTTTCTATATTGATATCTATGAAACTAAACTTTTACGCTCATCAATGACTAGAAAGGAAACTTATCTTCTATCTTAGAATTGAAATTATCGTGGTTTGGTATCATTTTAGAATATTATTACGACTATACCACGTACTTTATTATTCTCCTGCTGACATTTAGTTCTCGTCTCATGACCATCGAGCGTGGTCGCGGACGGTACTCATGAGGAAGGACCTCTAAACGCTCCACGAAACGTCAGCAAAAGAATGATAAATATGTGATATAGTCGTAATAATATTCAAAAAAGAAAGCAAACTGTCGCGTCTCAAACCCGTTCACAGCGGAATTCAAATATTTTCACTTATGCAGATGGAATTCAGCTCCTGTGAACTATGCGTCCGGTTAGTTTAGCTGATGATGTATGAAATGACATTCCGATGTGAGGTGGCAAAAGGGACTAGGTCATGAGTAAATTTATTTGGCAGAAGCTACGATCAATACATTCATTCGTCTTGTAATTCTCTAAATAATCGTAAGCAAAATAATTGTACTTACAAATTTTGTACAGTGAATAATATATATATAATATATACCTCTATATCTATCTAAACATGCAGATTAATTAGAAAAAACTAGGTTGTAGTCTAAGGCTTCCGTACTAATACTAATATTTGTTTTTACTCGCGACGACAAGAGCCTATGTATGCTTTTATAATACGAAGTTGTTTGTATGTTTGTCTGTGTGTTTGTCACCATTTATGTCCGAAACGGCTTCAATATATGTGTACAAAGACAAGTTGGGAGCTGTCTATAGAAATGAGATTGTTTATATTGTAACTGTACCCATTAGTTATGGAACTCTAAAAATTGTCTTTTCGAACGGAAAAATAGAAAACGACATAAACTTAATTAGTTCGTAAATTAAGCTTACTGTAATTATGTATTTAGAGTTTTTCTTTTCTTTTGCAGGTTCACAATGGCGTCAGATGTGACGTCACACATACGGAAAACCATTTTCATTTGGCTTATACTAGCATTAACGAGTGTGAGTAGTACTGCCATTTTTAATACCTTCTAGTTAAATTGCAGTTGAAGTAATGCGAATAGATCATAAATAAATAATGCTGGTCATTTTTTACACAGCATCAACTAGCACCAAAACTAGCTAGTATTTACTTTTTTCTGTAAATACATAAGCCATAAGACCGCCCATTGTACCTTTATCATAATGTGTTACTGTATATTTCGTTTGTATCTTAAGGTGTACAATAAAGTATTTTCATTCATTCATTCATTCAATACATTCATTCATTCATCTTACAAACTTTCAAGCTTTAGTTATAGTTATAGTGAATTTTCTCATGTCTAGGCACAATACTAGAAATCTCAAAAGCATGACAGGCAATAAACTCTTTTTGGTGATCGAAACTTTCGTTTTCACTTTATAACGTGGGAATGAAATTTTACGTGCTCGTTGCCAATTTGGGATTGAAGAGTTTTTTTGGGTGTTGTAGGTTTTATTGTGTTTTTTTATGGGCAATTGTGTAATTGAGGCTTTATTGAAAGCTGTGTTACGCTGAACCCGTTTCCATAATGTGACGGAATTTATCGTAATGGTGATTGATGCCATCCAAACTAATTTGTTTGCTAAGATTTTTTCTTCGAAAGTTCTTTGAAAAATCTTTCCCAGTAACGAAGTAAATAAATAATGCTGGACATTTTTACACGGCATCATCTATCCCCAAACTAAGCAGAGCTTTTGTTATGGTAACACCATGACTAATATACTATTTAAATACATTTCTTAATGTAAATACATATATATTTTACATAGAAAACACCTCGACCCGAGACAAAGACAGACCATACTACCATTTGTCCTGCGGCGGGAATCGTACCTGCAAACTTCTGTGTTTCATGCCGCCCATTGCGAGGACTGCGCCCATACCAGTCATTGCACGCCCAGGATGACTGGTAGAGAGTGCTTTAGCATTAAGTCCTCCTAGCACAATATTGTTTGTGCGGAAGTATTAATAGCGAGACGCTTATTGGCACGTGCCTTCGAATTTTTGTATCTAGGGTATGCAGATATTTTACTTCGCCGTATACGTGCACTTAAATTATTAATTATTTTCAGTTCCTGAAAACCCTATATTTATAACTGTTCATTTTGATTATTGAACTCAATGAAATAGAAGTGTCTGCTCATAAATTAAAAAGTAAATCAGCTAATCGAAGCTCCGTCTCCAACAAAAAGCTCGACCTAGCTGCGTTGAGTAAGCAGAAACGAAACACCGTCCTTGCGAGGTCGACCATCTACCGAGACCTCTAGCTGCCTTATATTGATAAGTCTAGTTGGTTCTTTCGTATGGTTTTTGAACGCTTATCTCCGTTGATGACCAGCTTACACAGATCCAAAGCTTGCTTCGACTTGTATGTGGTTGTAGGTTTTGTTGGTTGGTCGGTTGTGTCCGCTCCATTTGATCGGTTGGCAGCGCTACGCATCCGGTGACATACATAGCGGACATATCGCACACAACTGGACCACGTTTGTAAAAACATACGGATGGAGAAGTGTACGGTTCGCAGAATAGTCTAAGTTCTGTTTCGTTGGTTGGTCTAGATAGTTAGTTTATACTTGTGAATAGTCGTAGGCTTGTTATTGTAAGTACCATCAGGTTTTAAGCTGATGTACCTGCTAACAGATATATATTGCCCGGAAAAAGAATAGTGGTTCTATCAGATTCCTATATAAATATTTCTCCACTTTAAAAAAAAATGTTTTCAAGTTTCAAGAAAAATAGTACAGTCATTCGTATCTCATACACTCGCCTCTATTCAAGGGTCTGAAAAAGGTTTCTTTTAAGCAATAAATATCCAATCCTACTATATTATAAACAAGAAAGTTTGTAAAGATGGATGTTTGTTACTCTTTCACGCAAAAACTACTGAGCGGATTTTGATGAAACTTTACAGTAATATAGTTTATACATCAGAATAAAACATAGGCTACTTTTTATCCGGGTACCACATGGGCGAAGCCATGGGAAGAGGCTAGTATAATATAATACTGACTCATACATAGTTATGACCCCACACTAAGATTCCCTCTCTCGGGGGTATCAGGAACTATGAGTACCGTAGTTGCACAACACCCAAACCCGGAACAAATATCTGCAGAACATGCAAACATTTGTCCCGCTGCGGGAATCGAATGTTTTGCTAGCCGGATTCTCGCCCGCCACGCCATCAAGGTTAAGTATTTTATTAATTCATTCATTCAAATGCCACGTATTTATTTAAATCAAATGCTTTAGACAGACTGCGCTTCTGACCGTACATAACGTATAAACGTTTTAATTGCTTTGCTATAACTTTCAATGATGCGCGGCATTTTTCACTATTTTCCACTTTATCTGCTGCTATTGCATAGAAAGGATGGATGAAAGAAGTTTTATGTCAGGATAATTCACTACAAAAATAGAGGGAGCTTTAGTGATTGAAATCTGCGGGTTTTTCTGAATTATAGAATAAGCCAATAATGTGGCCTCTATAAGCTATTAGTTAGCTCACTCTAGAGCCTTTTTAGAGATTTTTATGTAGATTTTGATAAATATTAGATATTGATTTTTAATGTACCAGCCTGTTTGAAATTCTTGAGATATTTCGGCTCGAAGTAGAAATGTTCTACCTACAGTGTGGTACGGGTTTTAAATAACCATGAAAAAAGAATTCTTAAAATAATAAACCATGCAACCTTCTTATTTCAAACGTTTGTATTAACATTTTCTTTACGCACTCAGTCCATCAAAGGAAATACAGTTGTGAGCGTGTTTTTTTTTGTATTTTATCTAAATTCTAAATTACTTTTAATAAATATTACCAACGTAACATGCAAGAAATATGCGGGTATAAAATAATAAATGTGTATTTTTTTTATGGTAACCAGAAAACTATTTAACTCTACAGTTATAACTAAATGTGTGGGAAGAAAATTTTATCTTTGGAATCGTAAAAATTCATGTCGTGTTGTTCGTTATGAATCATTTATCTACTAATAAGCACACTAATGAGTTGGAAGCATTTTTATGACTCAAGAGAATCATCAATCATTCACTTTTGTGATCAGCAGAGGGTCAGTTTCACCTCTTATTGGACATCAAAGAAAATTAATTAACAATAAGATTCAAACGCTTTGGCTCTGACGTGAAGACCACGGGAATATCCGGTACCTACACAATTTTAACTTTAGTAACTAATACGTTCGGATTCCAGAAACGATAGAAAATGTATCGTGTTTCGAGGGTATCTATTTTTGAATATCACTCAATGATCAAATATCAGCAAAATGACCAATGTCATTTTTGAAACCTCATAATCATAACCTCAGAACTTTATGGCTAAGATCTTACACCTACGATCTGAATTACGTCACAACTCTTGCGTTTAAGCCAAAATCCAAAAGCTGTGTGACAATAGTTCTGCAGATATCTGTTCCGGGTCTAGGGGTTGTGGTACCAAGGTACTCTTAGTTCCCGATACCCAAGATACAGGGAATACTATGACGATGTATGTGACTGTTGAATAAAAACAAAAAAATCTGCTACTACTATAAACGTGAGTTTGTGAGGATGTTTGTTACTCTTTCACACAAAAAATACTGAACGGATTTTGATGAAACTTTACAGTAATATAGCTTATACATCAGAATAACACCTAGGCTACTTTTTATCCAGATACCACGCGGGCGAAGCCTTGGGCAGAAGCTAATATATTATTAAAATTATTCAAATTAACATCTCGAAAAAAATGAGCCTTCAACTGAAAACATGGTGGCCTGGAGAAGTAATGCTATCACAACGACAACATTATTTAAAACAATATTTTTTTCTAGTACATAAGTATCTAGTTTTTTACAGTTTTGAATTGTTAAATTTAAGTTCAAGAACACATTCACTTAGGACTGTCGAGGCATGTGTAATTGTAGAATTTTGTAGAACTCCCCAATATCTGAAATTATTGATTTTTTCCTTGACATTGGTAACTCGCTTTCGGGAAAACAAACCGATTCCGGGACACCTTTCCAATCCTATCCATTTGATTCCATAAATCAGAATCCCACAATTAGAATCTAAACCGAGGAAGTCACACAAATATCTGCCTACCGCTTAGCGCAAATCAACGTGCCATAAGGTAAAGGAAACGTTCTAATTGCGGTCGACGGGTAATTATACTGATGAACGAACCGATGAGACGTGACACCATACATCGTATTGTTGAATCTGTGACGCTTACAATGGGGCATGTATGTTGGCGGGTTCACACGCCTTTCACAATCCATTACATGTTAGTCCAGGACGTGTTCGGACGCTGACGGAAGACGTGATGATTGACCTAGGGCTGGCCGGTCTGAGGTTTACTAGGTTTTTTCATTCCATCTTCGAAAAACGACGTTTGTTCGAGCAAAATAGACCTTTTCTATACGTGGCAGTAATGAGTTTGAATTTGGAACATGAATTTTGAGATCGAACGCTAAATATCATATTATATTGTATGAATAAAGTTACTGGCCAGTGAGAAGACTAAGCGGCGATGCTGATTGAATTTATACTCATAGAGGGAGATGATAAGTAGAGTATACCACTCGACTTTTTTTTTTCCTCAGGCAACGTACTTTGAATCCTTTGCTGCGGTCAGAAATCAAAATAGCGCCCTCGCCATGAAAATATGGTTTTATTCCCTTATGGTACAATCTGCACTATAAAATACCTAAAATTCTCTCGTGGATTGTATGTTCTTCTGAAGGCTCTAAAAAAGCCTTTGATCATGATCTACTTTCAAGCTTGTATGGCTAAGAAATGCCATGAATTCTTTGATTGTGACTTAAAGAAAACAAGTGTGGCGTAAATTTAATATGAACAATATGAACGCAGGGAGTCACCTGATAGAAATCGATTTAACGCTTTTTTCGCTTACACATTTGGGAGCATTGCTGAAACGTTGCCTGCTTGGCAACGTTTTTAAGTCCTTGAAGGACTCTTTAAAATATTTTCAGAACCAGATGATCTTTAAATATACCATTCTTGACGCAATGAAGCATTTATCTTAAACAACATGATCATTTAAAACAGTCAAGTGCGGTGATAGACGATTGTGGCATATTTTGGACAAATTGCAGGTTCAAGGCTCATTTGCTGCATGTAAGACCATCTTTATGATGCATCTTAACTTTACGAGGAGGGCAATGCATCTTAATTTGTGTGGGTTTCGTACTCAAATGGCAAAAAACTGAACCGTTTAGAATATTTGTCATATCCGTTTGTTCATCCGTGTGTCACACTCTGATTTCTCCCCACCTTTAGACGTTTCCCAGGATGACTTGTAGATAATGCTTTAGCATATAAATAATAATAATAATAATAATAATACCGGCGATGGGCTGGCGGCCTGTCACGTGCAATGCTAACTACATTTAAAACGATTTCGTATTATCTCTGACTAGTATTCTCAAACATCTACGGGCTGAGTTTGAATCTTAAGATGTCTATCATGGGGAATACAGTAGCGAGCGTGTTTGTTTGTTTTGTAAGTAAAATAGAGTGTTAACTTATTTGCGCACCTCCTAGTAAGTGTAAAGTGAGGATAAATATTTTTTCTTCGGACTTTTGTGTTGGTTATCATCATTAAACATGTAGTAAAAATTCATATTGTAAAAACGGGAATTTTCACGTACTGCACTATCGGTGAAGGCACCGACTAAGTTTCGATTCATTCCGAGAGTCTTCATCAGGGTGAATGATTGCGACTTGCTCCCTCCGCGTCACGCCATGCACTACTACTCCGAAACTTAGTCGGTGCCTTCACCTATAGTGCAGTACGTGAAAATTCCCGTTTTTACAATATGAATAGTCAAGTTCACGATAGTTTTTGGAATAAAAATGAAGTTAAAAACCGCTGTGAGGATTCTTTACACTATTAGTTAAGTCTTTACCTTAAACTTCGTTATTATTACGAAGTTTAAGGTACAGACTAGCTAAAGTAGTGTAACTTAAAAAGTTAATCATTGTTCTAGAAGTTTGTCACAAAATTTAGCGAGTAGAAGAAAGGTACCTAGTTAAGAAAATCTTTTTTTATATCGAAGCTATCTAATGGGAGAGGACTGAAGATCAGCGCGCTACTTGACTACACTATATCTTATTAGCTGTCCAACCGTATTAGTTATTTATGTATTTAATTAATAAGTAGTTGCACCTCTGTGGCGCAGGGGGCGGAGGTCCGCCTGAGACGCAGAAGGTTGCGGGTTCGATTCCCGCTGCGGGACAAATGTTTGTATGATCTGCATTCATTTGTCTCGGGTCTGGGTGTTTTCTATGTATAATATGTATGTATTTACAAAAAAAAGTATATAATTAGTATATCAGTCATGTAGTTCCCATAACACAAGCTCTGCTTACTCTGGGGCTAGATGATGCTGTGTGAAAATGTCCGGCATTATATATTTATTATTTATTTATATATCTATCTTTCTATCAGGAACTGCCAATGAAAATAAGTTCGTTGGACTTTAAATGATAGATACCTGTAGGAAATATGTGTCAACTTTGGGACCCAAACATATCATGTCTCGACATGTCTTGCTCAGATTTTTTTTGCCAAAGTTACCTACAGATATGGAAATAATTGGCTACCAAGTAGCAACCCTATACAAATGCCGGTCATAATAATACTGTTCCTTAGGTTCATATTATATTTTGCAATTCTTCGCTCATTTTATCTGATTGAAAGGAATTACATTGCATATGCCCTCCTGGATTTTGTGACTGAATCATGTAAAGTAGTTTATTATGACGTCTGATATAACTAGCATCCTTCTAATCGACTTCAAAAAAGGAGGTTCTCAATTTCAGTAATCTAAACGAATAAGTACTTTTAAAAATATTGAAAAATTACTTGCTGTTGGTACACTTATGAGGACGATACATGTTCTGCCTTATTGATCCAAACATCAAAGTGAAGGAATCTCCTATTAATATTATAAATGCGAAAGTTTGCATGTTTGTTGCATAATCTCCGTAACGGCTTAATTGATTTGATTCTAATTTGATACAGGTATAGTTCTTGATAGACTAACATATGGGTATAGGTACCGCGCGAGCAAAGCTGTGGGCAGAGGCTAGTTACTTATTAACGATAAAAAAAAGATGCAAGATAGCTACATTGACCGTTGTGGCGCAGTGGGCGAAGCCCCACCTGAGACGCAGAAGGTTGCGGGTTCGATTTCCGCCGCGGGTCAAATGCTTGTATCAGTGAATATTTATCTGGAGCCTGGGTGTTTTCTATGTATAATATGTATGTATTTACAAAAAAAAGTATGTAAGTAGTATATCAGTCATGTAGTTCCCATAACACAAGCTCTGCTTACTTTGGGACTAGATGATGCTGTGTGAAAATGTCCAGCATTATTTATATATTTTATTGATTAGCTATAACATGCTATTTTAGTTGGTACGATTTCAACTAAAATTATAAACTGGATTTCTTATAGATAGACAGATATTTATGCTAATTTCATGGTACCCATAGTGTTTGATACCTAAAACACAGGAAAGCCACGTGTAAAGTCATGACTATGTATATAGGTACATGTCTGTTGGAAAAATTAGACGAAATGAAAACGCACAGATTGGCATTTAAGCCAGTGGGTCGATCACGCTAAGCTGGCTATCGAGATGGCAATCAATTTTGACACTAGTTCCCCATTTGAATGGCACATCCATCAAATTGCGATAACACTGATTCCCCATCGCTTGATTCCCTATTACCCAGACTAAACTGAAGGCCATGTGAATCGTCCATGAACGAACGAAACTTATGATTTTGACATGTAATCGAATCACGCTAATGCCATGCCTCCATCTCGATATGGAAATTAATGTGATCGCCCCGCAGAATCTAGACAACAATACCAATGGAAACATTTCAATGCAGGGTCACTAGTTTATAGTTCTGAGATGCAGGACCTGGTAACCACGCTGCATTATCCCATGCATAATGCAATAGAGAAGCACGATAACAAACGCAGACTTACGTGATCCGAATGGCGGAATGGTAACGGTCACGAATTTGCCTATGGATGCTGATGAATATGCAGATCTGATGATGACCATGATGTCTCGGAATCCTAACGGTCGGCTCACATCCTACTAATATTATAAACGCGAAAGGTTGTGAGGATGGATGTTTGTTATTCTTTCACGCAAAAACTACTGAACAGATTTTGATGAAACTTTACAGTAATATAGCTTATACATTAGAATAATACATAGACTACTTTTTATCCGGGTAATACGCGGGTAAAGCCGTGGGCAGAAGCTAGTCTATAATACTTCTAAAACACTAATTGTGAGAACACAGTTCCCGAAAAATAAAACGGAACGTTCAAACAAGACCGCGATTCTCGGAATGAGTTTAAACTAAATCTAACTAAATCGACCTTGGCGCAGTGGGCGAAGGCCTAAGAAGGTTGCGGGTTCGATTCCCGCCGACATTTGTTTGTATGATCTGCAAATATTTGTCTCGGGTCTAGGTGTTTTATATGTAAACCTAATATGTACATATTTAAAAAAAAGTAATATTAGCATTTCATACTCATACTCATTTATTTTTAACCATGGGAACCTATAGTACACTTGGTTACGTCGAAAACTTACATTGTAGGACTTGGAAGGGTGCTAGAAACAGGCAAGTATTTTACTCACATACATATTAATGTTTACATAATTAGGTTTCTTAAGAATAGATTAAATTTCATCAATCATATAGTTCCCATAATACAAGCTCTGCTTAGTTCGGGGCTAGATGATGCTGTGTGAAAAAATGTCCAGCATTATTAATTTATTTTCTTAAATGACGTTGTCATTTTGATACAGCGCTGGTTTTCAGACGGGGCCTTCATGAAGATAAGTTTGAGTTGTAGTAGTTTTAAGTCATTGAATGAAAGTAACAGCAATCTGGTCTGAGGGCTTGTTTGCATCTGATAATGAGAACCTTAACATTTAATTGATCGTAAACACAACTAACCAACATGGAAATGTTACTTGACGCTCAACAAATTCGATCTCGATCAGTAATATCACGTAAAACAAGAAGTGACTTTCATGCTGTTTTTCTGGTTTTGTTTTCATCATTAGATCGTTGCCCTCGTCGATTATGCGAAAGTATTCAACTGGATCTTTATAGCAAAACAATTATTTATTTTAGGAAAACCATCGGTACTTAAAAACACAATAAAAGATTAAACTCGTAGCTATATATAATATTCATAATATGTATGTATTAACAAAAAAAGTATATAGGTAGTATATCAGTCATTTAGTTCCTATAATACAAGCTTTGCTTAGTTTGGGGTGGTGATGCTGTGTGAAAAATATCCAGCATTATTTATTTACTAGCCCACGGCTTCGCCCGCGTGGTACCCGGATAAGAAGTAGCTTATGTGTTATTCTGATGTATAAGCTATATTACTGTAAAGTTTCATCAAAATCCGTTCAGTAGTTTTTGCGTGAAAGAGGAACAAACATCCTCACAAACTTTCACTTTTATAATATTAGTAGGATAAGTAGGATTTTAGCTATGTGGTCATTGGTCATTGGTCAAAGGTATCTACTGATAGAAACATGTTAATGAACTAGAAACAACGATATTACTCAGGAACTTAAATATAATGAACCCTTAGAAGTTAACTAGAACAAATTTAAGCAAATTTTTGCAATACAGTGTAAATAACGTTATTAGTGTACTTGCTAATAACGTTATTTACACAGTATTGCAAAAAATATCAATAAAGTGTTTTTAAATCTGTTAATAACGTTAACATAATGCTAAGTTTGTTAGCTTGTTTCCTTGTTAGGAATAATTTTGGATTTTTACTGAAAACAGATGATTTTTACTACCATTCTCTTTCCTGAAAAAAAAGGAATCAAAATAGTATTATATTTCATTTTCATCATTTCATGAATACACTTATTGAAATGCCTATTATGTATATTGGCTTTGCAAATAATCTTCTATTTTTACCAACAATGCCGTAAGGAGCCCGTGTATTCATTTACCGTAAGAGGAAGTTTGTTTGTTTGTATGTTTATCTGTTACCATTTCTTTACCTCCGAAACGGCTTATCCAAATAGAATACCGGTTTTTTGCAATCGTTTCGTATGACAACAAGGATGGTTCTTAGATCGCCAAGTCGAGCGTAGATTTTACCGTCACAAATCACTAGGGGGCGTTTATTGTTACTTATTTTTGTTGACGGTCAACTACTTTTTGGGAAGTACTTAGAATTTAATACTTGTAGGCAGAGAATAGAGAGTATAGAAAAATGACTATACCACGAAAACACGGAGAGGCGTTTTAACATTTAAAAAAAATAACTTGTGTAAGTTTAGTCAAAGCTTATTTTAAGTATTTAAATTATCGTGGTTTGATTTGTTTTAGTACTTGTTACCTGTGTCACGGCCTCGTCCTCGGCCCCTGCGCTATTACTTTTTTTCTCGGATCCTAAGGATTGTAGCGTGATGTTAGCCTATAGCCTATATTTGAAGACCTCTATGATGCAGTGGGCGAAGGTCCGCCTGAGACGCAGAAGGTTGCGGGTTCGATTCCTGTCATGGGACAAATGTTTGTAAGATCTGCAATTATGAGGATGGACCTCTAGACGGTCAACGAATACGTCAGCAGGAGAATAGTAAAGTAGAAAGATAGATAGAAAATACTTTATTGAAAGAAAAGAAAGGAAGAAAGAAAATATTTTTATTTACCTTAAAAACTACTACACAAAAAACTTATGGTACCTACTAAATATTACTAATACATTTTCTTTATTGTGTGCGCAGCAGAGTCTATTACACCACACACCAAATAACACATCAGCTTAGCTAAGTACTACATACTTTGGCAAAGTACTTTAAGTCGTAATAATATACTAAAAAGCTTATTTACGCCTATTATCTTTAACTGTAAGCCTAGTTTACGCTTTCTTTTCGAGTGAGATTTAATCAAAGCTTGCTCACCTGTTGAGCGCTCGTGAGGATTGTCTACGAGCCATATAGAGCTATCACCTGTGTTATCTGAATAAGTAATGACGTAGTCTCAATCATGCTAATAAAGCTGGTTTTATGAGGTGAATCAAAGGGTCAGTTAACTTCTATGCCAATAGTTGTTAAGTAGGTTATTTATCCTCTTCCCTTTTATGGACACTAATAAGTATAGCTTCAATGTAGCGTTCTCTCTTCTTGTTATATGTCATGGTGATGTTATGCTTATAAATAACAGGTCAAGGGGTTGGTGCTTGTTGAGCGATTTATCATCTATATTTTTAAATAAACAAATAAGCTAGAAATGTAGTGTTCTCTCTCCCTGTTAGGTATTATGAAATAAAAGCAAGAGAGAATGCTAAACCGAATTATGCCATGGCGATGCTATGCTTCTATGTAACAGGTTATGAGGTTAATGTTTGTTGGCCGATTTTCCTGCTACTATTGTCATTTTGATCCCGATTTTATCACTTAAATATTGCATTGGTATTAGTGCGGATAAAAATGTTTTGTCCCACTTGCATTAGTTATATATTGTATATTGATTATTTAGTTGTCTGACATTAACGTTAGAATCAAAACCGGAATTGTCGAGAATAAATACAAAAATTTACAAATTAAAAAGCTCGCAGTAATTCCTTTTCCAACTCGGAACTCGAATTTATCGGTTAATGTTCGTAATAGGTGAACAAAAACTGACATTGAGTATTATATATTCCTTGGACAGTAGCTAGAATTTCATAGATTTCCCGTGTTATCCCGATTTATTAACTAAATCCAGTTCCAGTAGCTAGAATTTCATAGATTTCCCGTGTTATTCCGATTTATTAACTAAATCCAGTGCCATCTTTCATAAAGTTTTTTACTAGCAATGCTTCATGTGATTTTGACAAAGTTCATTGCAAATCTTACGTTTGAATACCCTACAACTTGTCTATACTGAACTTAGAAAAAGACCTTAGCAACAGAATTATATGAAAAAAACATAATAGAACATTGTACCTATGCTATGTATCATCTCAAGCTTCGTACAGATGGGCATTAAAGTCCCATAATACTATTAAGCATAAACAAACATACCACAAGAACTTGTTAAGAAAAGTGGTCTGTCTCCTAAGATACTATCAACTGACTTCTGAATGACGTGTGAAGTTGGACGACAATTCACGCGATGGAAAGTTAAGATAATGTTCTCAAATGCCTGATGACTCTTGACTTGTATCTGCATAGAAATTCACATATATAGAGAGTAAGATACCATTTATTTCTTCTATTCCTTCTGAGTGTTCCACAGAATATGCTAGAGTAGACGTTCTTTCATACTAGAAATGCTATAATACTAGATCGTCTATGATACTAGGATAAAATGATTCACATTACCCGTAACGATAGAAGAGCGTATTGCGTAAGAGGTTGTTTGATTGTCGGTCTAATGTCATTTTTCTCCGGGACAGCTTAACGGCAATCGATTTATATGTCTTAAAAGATAATTTTTAAATAGGTATTATCACCACAAATCTATGAAAAATAAGCAAAAAAAATAGTTACGTTTTTTTAATAATAGCAGAGAATGGTAATATAGTCGATAATATCCCCCTAAATGAATACAACACACAATCATTTTAATGCTTTGTAATTTTTTATTTTTTTATTTCGATGTTAAATGTCGAGAACAGTTATTTAAAAAGCCATAACTCTCTAGTTGCCTCTTGAAATCTCGAACAATTAATATAGTTCACGAGCAATCACTTCAAAATTTTGAAGATCATCTTGGAGTAAATTTTTCGATGACATGCAAATAATATAAGTTGGAATACCGAATACATCGTTAAAACATACCATTGCAAAAAAACCGGCTTTAAACGTGTGGGTGTCGAACAAAAAATGTTCGGAATCATTACTTTGAAAATGAAAAGCCCCTAAAACCCGCACCTGAGGCCTCAATTTGTACGTGATTATGAAACCAATATGCCGATAAGACCGTACGGAACGTATAATTTCTATCTCATAACACAATATAGTCGGCACGGGATAAATAGAAGAAATAGAATGATAATCATCAAATTACACATTTACGGCATGCGTTGGATCGGATATAAAAAATGTCGGTCAAGTTTTGAGTGTCGTCAGGTTTCAAGATTGAATGTTACTCTTTCTGTTCACAGTTTTAACAACTTGCGGTATTTTTTGGGAGTATCTACTTACCTACTAAATCTTTGAAAGAAAGTTTTGAGTAAGAGTTAATAGTAGTAAAGCTCCTTAAGACGCAGGCCGTCGGATGAATTGCCCGTACAAACGTAATACCATAGTCATTTGTAATTAGAGCTTATTTCCACCATAATATGTTATTATTTGTATTCGAATAGTATTTATCTACGTACCTTGCTATATATTTTTACAAAATACTTACCTGAAATGAAATGTAAACCAATCGCATTTTGGATATTTTTACGTCATACATGACATGTTTTCTTCTTTTTGTTTCGTATTAAAAACAGCAATACCTTACGTATCGTTTGGTTAGGTACATAAATTATATTGTCTAGTTACAGAATAACAACACAATTTGAAAAATACAACAAGTTTTCATTCATATTTTTTGGTATTACGGAACACTACCAAATTTATAAGAAAATTCTAAACCGCTAATATTGCTATTGTGCAAGCACGGGCGGGCCTGCATCAGTCAAAAAGAGTAGCTATATTTTTGTACGCGCTTCTTATTTAAGTTATGAGCGCTGTACGCCGGATCCTTAAGAGCTCGTCCTCCTGGGAAGTACTAGCACGCTACCTTTTTCTGCCACCAAGTTGTAATGCTCGCATCGCATTTCCGGTTTAAAGCGTATGGGTACCGTTGAATTTACAGGCTCTTAGACTTTTCATCCGTTGTTCCGTTGGGTCGGCAACGCTTGAATGATACCTCTGGTATTACAAGCGTCCATAGGTTACGGTAACCGCTAACCAACAGATGGGCCTTACGCTTGTTGCCATTTAATTAATATAAAAAAATAGGACATCAGCCATTTCTAAAGAGTGTCATGACGAAAGATCTGGACCACTTCTTCGGGTCGGGTTTCCTACGCTGCATCGTCTGGTTCTTGGACACCATTCGAGAACTTTATAGCTTAAATAAATAATGCTGGAAAATTTTCACACATCATCATCTAGCCCCAAAGTAAGCAAAGCTTGTGTTATGGGAACATGACTGATATACTACATAAATACATCTTATTTTGTAAATACATACATATTACATTATATTGTAGACCCGAGACAAATATTTGTAGATCATACAAACATTTTTCCCGCGGCGGGAATCGAACCCGCAACCTTCTGCGTCTCATTGCGTCAAATTATCTTATATATCTTCGTCAGTTCGTCATCGTCTCGCCTGTCCCTGTCAGTCTATCAGTCTGTCTGTACAACAAATGAGCTTTCACACAACGGAAGGCTAATTATGTCAGTTCGGACACGCGTTTTTTTTCGTTTAACAGTAAAATAATTGTCTATCCTGTATTCAATTAACATTGAGAAAATGATATGTCTATCGGATGCCGTCGGCGGTTCCTATCATTATCATTTACCATAGATTAGAGTAGAGTTACTAGATGAGATACTTATAGTCGAGAATGTATATCACATGTACTATATATGTACTATATCGATGTCCTTACTTACGCTGTAGATTAGTACCGGTCTGTTTTGAAAATATAAATTTGATTCAGTTATATGAATGAATGAATGAAAATACTTTATTGTATACCTTAAGATGCAAGCAAAATAAACAGTAAAACATTATGATAAAGGTACAATGGACAGTCTTATCGCTTAAAAGCGATCTCTTCCAGACAACCTTATATATTTAATATATTTTGATATTTATCTTCTTTATATGTTTATTGTAGAGTTTCTAGATGAACTACAAGTATTTACAGGTAGGATACTAGATGATTACTAGATGACTAGATGAACTTACGATTCGGTGGCGAATGGCACCCTGCGAAGCTAGAGGTTTGGGTTCGATTCCCGTCCTGGTTTTTGTTTTTATATTAATGATTCATGTTTTATCGTAGATAAGTCAACATTAATGACTCATTTTATATCATAGACAACACTGTTGATTATCAATAAAGAAATATATAAGCAAAAAATAGAAAAAAAATTTAAAAGAACGAAATATAACTAAAACAGTGTTTACCTACCTATTGATTTGATGAGTTTTCTGACCCTTCCATTCACTATTACGTCTACGCCAAACCGCACCTGTTCTATAGCCACAGAGTACATGCTAGTAGGTAGTTACTACGGTGGCATTGACCGTCGCAGAAGATCAGAACATAATGTAATGCCAAAAAACTATATACGTAATCTGCTTATAGTAAGTCTTTCTTTCTCGTTCTAGCTTGTTGTCGACAATTGTAATTGGTCGGAGATGTGAACTGGGGCTTTTTATTCAAATAGGAGGCGTGCATATTCGGACTTATAAATTATTATTAACTTATAGACTTATATTTTTTTCATAATACGTATAGTAAAATTATAAAGACGAAAATAATAAAAAAGGTAAACGCGATAAAGACCCGTAAAACTTATAATTACGTATCATTATTGAACACCACAGGTACAAAATAAATAAAAAGAGATAAAAATACAATCGTATGTTCTTAGGTATGTACCCACCTACTCACAGAAATAAAAAAGAACTCAAGATTTTGCAATCGATTTGAATAATTTCAAGGATAGTTTTTAGGTTTTATCGCCACAAATTACTAGAGGTGCTGCGATAACCGAAAGAAAACAAGTTGGAATGTCTTGAAAATTTACTTGTGTACTGTTAATTTTGAAAAGACACATAATATAAAGTCACAAAGCACTGTTTAGTTAATCTTAAGTTACCCATTGTTTCAAAATCTTAATTCGTAAGGACTTTAGTTTTTAACCCACTTAAAAAGCGGCATTTCTCACTTGGGGTCCCTGTATTTTGCCTGGGGTTTTCTTGCAATGCATGCAAATTGATACAAAAAAATATATTCGTATTTATCGATAAGTATACCTATATACATTTGTATATAGATGATGTTGTCCAAGTGCACGGAACTCTAAATTTAAGTTAGTGCATTATATTTAAAATTATTATTAATATTATTTAGCCATCGCTGTCCCAGGGCAGGGCAAAGGCCTCCCATTCTTTTTTCTACCCCTTCGTGATTTTCCCAGCGCATGTTGTTAGGTGCAAGATGAGCTCATCTCGCCATCTTATTCAGGACTACTTAAAACAAAAATAGGAGTATTTTATTCCTTACCAATTTCCTTACTTCCTTACTTCTTGGTAATAATTTATTTATATCATTATAAATTCAAAAAATCTATGTTAAAATTTAACAATTTATCAGAAAGAGACGAAGTTATGTTTTCTTGATCAACCATTAAAAGAACTTTGTAATTAGCCTTATCTTAACGTACCATCAGAAGCACAGAAGCGCTAAAAATTGCTGACCTAGCTGATTTATTAAGTAAGCTAAACACCTGTACCTAAAGTAACTTATTGCAGAAGCAAGTTATTAATGAATAATAAGTTTTATCAATTAATCATCGGACAATACGAAGACTTTGATTAAACTTCTCCATATCCGGAAGAAATCCACATTTCTCGCATACCACAGCTGTTTTAAAATCTTATTTAACGTGACTCATTCACATAAATCGCTTTCTTTTCGCGTTCACCGACTACTTAAACACCCACACGCGAAATATATCGTAGCTACCTGATAATAAGCGTCTAATTTGAATGGAATAGAATGGATTTTCGTTATACACATCCTACATGAAAATTTGCGGAAAGTTGTGTGATGTTGTTTATAAAATGTTTGTATTGTATTGACTCTAAAAAGATTATTTAACGGTTGATCAAGTAAACATAGCTTCGCCTCTTTCTGATGATTTGTTATGTCAAATTCACAAAAACAGTAGAAAAAAACACTGTATTTTTATAAGTAACGCCAAATGTAACGAAACTCTCACAATATTAAAAAAATTGATCTTATGTTAGACGCATTTAAACCTTTCACCACAGTGTTTTTTTTACTATCGATCACTACTAGGACCTTATTTACTTCGACCCGTCACCCGTCATGTAACGCAGGGTGACCAAGAAATCAACTGCTCAAGACATGGCGACACCGAAAAATTGACACAAACCAATTTTTACCCGTGACGCAAATAGCCCGTATATGCGTTTGCTATATAATTGTTGGTTTGTGTATTTATCTGTTACCATATATCCCCAAAACAGTTTTTTCGATTGAAAAGCGATTTTATGCAATCGATTTGTATGACTTCAAGGGATGGAATGATGGAAAACATGTCCACGGTTTCGTTTGCAAAAATTTACATGTATCCGCAGTTCCCTCCTAACGCTACTCGCAAAAAGTTGGTTCATACATCTAGGACACAAGGTTGAAAAGTTGGTTAGGGCACAACTTTAGAAAAGTTACTTTTTGGGGGCTTCAAATAAAAAATGGATGAGGAAAGAAAAGTGATTTTTAGAGACCTGTTTATTTCGATGTCCATTGCTGAACTCTTCCTTAAATGCAACGACGAACGGTCATATCTTGCACCACTTTTTTTCTACCACCAAGGCGGCAAACAAGGACACGGTCCACCTATTCGTAAGCGGTTACCGCAGTCTATAGATGCTTGCAATAACAGAGGGATAACACGCGCGTTGCAAACCCTTTAATTTTTTTTTAAATAACCTCATAATTTAGTCACTTGGGAAAACCTCAGCAGGGTGACATACGAGTATAATGATATGACTGATAAGACTTCCATCCTGACTACACACTCGCTGGCAAGTTTTTATTTGAATTTTTCATGGCCCTGCCCTCTCTACGTCACCATGCCAATGACATTGCTATGAGTAATGTATGAATAGCGGAGAAAGCGGGCGTGTCTGTTTAGCAGGTTTTATGAAACACACTAATTTACGACGCTATAAACGTGTCGATAGATAGATAGGTATTTTGTGAATGAAAGTTTCAATTACAAAACATGGCACCAAAAATACGCATAACATGGTAAAAGAGTCAGTTTTACGGATAAACCACCTGAAAATACGGGTTTTCTTTTATATCTGTAACATTTTCGCTGCGATTTTTTCTGTGACATTTTTCCCAGTAATAGAACCTAGCTTGATCGTTGTTTCGTGCTTAAAATCTTGTTAATTTCATCCAATTCGTTCGAAATATTTATGAGATTTTCTGAAAGACACAAAGCAAACAAATCTACGTTTCCCTTTTAAGGAATAAGAAATATTATCAATGTGTCGATTAATCACGTGTCATCAATTAAAATCTTGTAAAATTCATCCAATTCGTTCGAAATATTTATGAGATTTTCTGAAAGACACATAGCAAACAAATCTACGTTTCCCTTTTAAGGAATAAGAAATATTATCAATGTGTCGATTAATCACGTGTCATCAATATAATCTTATGAAATTGAAAACTATTACAAGGAATTGAATGACCGAGGTTCCTTTAATTTGTCGAGAAAGTAACCTTCGAACTCACCACCTTTTAGAAAGGCAAATAGGTAAACAAGAAACCTATGTGCATTTGCATAGACTATAAACAATTTGTCAGTTGTTATCCTAAGAAAACCTAATGATTCAAAGAAAATAGCTTGTTCCTTTACTGAATAGAGTCTATATCGGAACGATTCGATTGAAGAATAAGGTAGGTTGTATAAATCAATTGGTTGGTCAGATCTTTTTGTTTAATATCAGTTGTTGGTAGTGGGAAATCATGTTTGCCTGGTTCCATTAAAATAGCTTTATAACTCTTAAATACAACTTCAAATATAGTTTTGTTTTGCAATATAATGTAGCGGTATAGTGTATCCACTCTATTCTACATTTTGATTTTTTGCATTTCTCTTATCTATATCGAAAGCACCGTGAAAGAGTCGTAAATTATTAAATACACCACTGGGGTCCAAACCCACGCATGCTTAAAACTGTTGACAGGTAGGCTCCCACTGGGCAGTCTCACAGCCACTCAAATGGTACCAGATGCCTGTTGTTTTGATATTTCAAAGAATTCATGAACTAGTTTTATTATATGACAAGTTTTACTTTATTGCTTAGAGTATGCAGTTGGTGTCATCAACATAATCAATTTTTATAATTTCATAACGTTTATTCCAGTTCCTGAAAAAAAAATCAAGATTAGTGTAGAGCTTTGTATTTCATTTGAAGTACCGGCCTATGCATTCATGACAAATAATAATTAATGTCGCCTTATCTTAATAGAGTTGACATTTTCATATCAATGATGGCCACTGCCAGTGTTTTATTTGTTTAAGTTTATTATTAAATATTTTTTATATTATATATAAAATTTATATCTTATATCTTATAATGTATACATATTGTTGTGTAGGTACATAAGTACCTAATAATTATTGTATTGATAGTCTTTACTGGACACGCCACACCATCTTTTTGCACGCCCATGATGATTGCTGGAGAATGCTTTAGCATTAAGTTCTAGCACTACATTGTTTGTGCGGAAGTATTAAATAAATAAATAAATAAACATCACTTCTTACGTACAGCCAACAATTTTCCATCACTTACTCCGTTTTTTATCCTCTTCCAAGATGTTAGTTTGCTCAACCTCTATTTGTGGTCTTCCTCGCGGCCGTTGCGGTGACTACTTGCACAAAGTTCTGACTGCTCTTTTCTCAGCCATCCTTTTGAGATGGTCCAATATAATATTTATTATCTCTAGTAAGTACATCAATGAGACCTAAATGTTAATTTCCGGCATGTTAACGTTATATATTTGGGTCGGCAATGCGCGAGTGATACCTGATGCAAAGCTTAGTTTTCTTATTTTTCGGGAAACTTCACTCTAATGCCATAAAAATCAGATCTCGCGAAACGGTTAGAAACTGAGTGCCTCTCCTATTTCCACGTGTAATAACTGTCTAATACAGAAACAGCTGCGTAGGTGATTACTGTATATTTTCTATATGAGTCCATCATTATAGTAATGGCGTGAGGCACGCGTCCGCAACGCAGTAGAGCTTACCAGTAGTGCAAAATTTTCATGTCCTTGAGATACTTTCTACATAACTTGCACTAGGCTAAGCAAAATTTCTAAGATTTTAACAACAGTACGTTTTTTCCCCAATCAATATAACTAGGCTTTTTCGAAGTCGTTTGAAAAATAGCTTATCCCAAACAATCGTAGAAGAATTGTAGAACCTTGCAATATTTTTCATAACATCACCACTGCCCTGTGTCGGAGCACTTGCAAATGCTTGCATTGATGAGACATACAAAGTAATATCCAGGTAGATGATACACTGCTGTAAGTACGAAGCGCTTGCACGGCTTATGCTACTGTTAGATGTAGGATAATTTTATAATTGATGATATGGCAGGATGGAGGATGGAAAAATTACACCGCGGTTGTTGGTTATTGAAGGGTAAAAGGAAGTCAACTTCCAGATAATGATCCAACTCGATCCAGATCATCTGGAAACACGATATTCCTGATTGAGAATGTTGAAATTGATTGATACGACATTTGAAATAGATCGCGATACCGTATTTGATGTACGTATGAAATGACGTTCGTTGAAGGTACACCCTGAGTGTCAAAAGCATAGAGGAAAGAACCACTACGTGTTGGAATCAGTCGTTGTTTCTGGCCACGAGGTTGACGTAGCCGTCAACCTCGACATCTGGCTATTACTCTATTTGGACAAATGATCATTCAATGAAGGTTTAGTACAGTACAAGGTCGAGATTTGTATTTGTATTTATTCAAAATATTACATATATTCTTACAGGTATGGCCTAATTCAATAGAGTAGTCAACATAAAAATAAATTAATAACAATAGCACAAATTGAATAGTATAGCCCTTGCCAACTCGCTCCGTGAATAGTGGAATACGTCAATGGTTGTTGCTACCAGATTTAATGCTTGTATGGTGCGCGTCAGTGGCGCCTTGTTCAGCAGGTTAGTCCTTCCGCGAGGCACTGCGAACAGAGGCAGTAGAGATAGAGTGAAGACCATCCTGTGAAGACGTATAGCTCTGAGGATCTATCGCTGGGTGTAATAATTCTGTCTATTTCTTACGTTTTTCTCTTTTTTCGTTTCTTTTAGACTGAATGTTGGAGGCAAAACTGGTCACTGTTCACTTTGTTACTTTTATAGGTGAACAATGGACACTAATGTGTCCGCTTTGTTCATCTAGCTAGATAATTGAATTCTGAGGTGATCAAAAGGCACATAATTTCACTTTATTAGACTTAATATCACCCGAGTGAACAAAGTGGGATAAGCTAAAGCTAAACCAACCTCTATTCTAAACTAACTTGTCTAACTAAGCCATCGAATGCAGGAATAGACCATTTCAACTACACTCTCGCTACAAACTGTACTTACTGCTTCACGGTTGACATAATTTCAGTGTTAGTAGAGGAAAGCTTGTTAATTCAATTTGTTTTTCCGTGAGTCTAATGCTTCGTTGCTAGCGTATCTGCGCACGCGATTCTTTCACGGACAAATTAGGGTTGACGATTGAATTGAAACAGTTCGTTACTCAGAGTTTTTTTTAATCATGTCGTAATTTCGTATAGCCTTGTAAATTACGAAGTCGATTAAAAAAAACTGTCTTTTAAAAGGGCGTTGTTTTAACGGTTTTTTCAAGTATTTACGCATCCTTAGATTATTCCCAGTTTTGCACTGTAATTCAAAATATTTAATAGTAGGTTTCCTCTACATATATTTTTTTATCTTCTTTCTCCATTATTAAAACGAAAAGAATCCTTAAAAAACAAAGAAAAATTGAAGAATGGTAATCGTTGAAGACGGAATAGAAACTTATCCAACTTAATAACCCCTTTCTGATAGCTTTTCCTAAAAAATGATACAAAAATATTCCATTATGATCCAAAGGATGTGTTACGCCCTGAGGCACTATTAGATCTTCAAAGTAATAATAATCTATCGAGCATCTAAGAACCGTAGGCAAGGTTATGAATGAACACAAGCTTAATAATTGCACTATGTCGTACGTGTATAATCACTTTACAATTTATGCACCACTGTTCTTTCATTTAGATTTCTCTCTTGCATGGAACTGAATAAAAATATGTGCTTTGGACATCTGAGTCATAGGAAATTGTGTATTTATTAAGCTAAGGTACGGACCTATTTTCACTCCAACCAAACCAACATAATATTAATTATAGCTACCTAAATTGGTAGTATTAAACTACCGATTAGTGTCTGCTTTTTCCTTTTTTTTGGGTTCAAATCAATACAAGTTTTCTTTATTCCTTTCTAGTTTATGCTTATTTATTTTACATGGGCTAGGCAGAGAAAAGTTTTTAGGAGAGTTTTGAGACGTCTGTATATGACCGGTATGGGAAAATTACTAGTAATTTGTTTGGTAGTGATATCCTGGGCTAGTAGAGAAGAGATGAGGTAACGTTGTCAATCGATTCGAATCGTATTAGTCGATTATAAATTGTGTTGCGTGACTTTTCTTAGCATTGAGCTTTTTGCACGGGAACTGACATATAAAATCTCTAATTCTATGTGCTTGGACATAACGACAGTAATATACACCATTACAAATCATAATCCATTCCGGGGTCTTGTGCCAGATATTTTCCCAACAATAGGATTTAGCTAGATCGTTTTATCTTCCCCAAAAGTTTCTTCCATTGACATAAAAATTGTTTGAGCCGTTTTCGAGAACAAACAAATTTACTTAAAATTGTTACTCTCCCATTTGAGAGATGGGTGGGTTGTGTGAACGATAAAATTTGTAAGAAAGGAGTGAGTACTGAGTTGTCGGCTGATAGAAGGGAATTGAAAAACAAATACTATTGTGCCAAGCTTACGTAGTGAGAGGTAAGGTGAAGGAGATGATGTTACTCTCTTTACACTCCTGACGGAACTCGTTTACGTCACTGATGCTGACAGCGAACGGGTGTGCGTTTATAACCCTTTATGGGATTATAGATTGTGCTCTAAGGTATTATTAACGTCATATCTATTGGATCGCATTATTTCTTCGAATACCTCTGAGTATTGTAAAGCTATCTTTCGCACTCAGTTTATAGCGATTCATTTTATAGGATGTTTTATGGTTGATTTCAAAGCTGATTTAGATATAAATTTATTTATTTCACATCAAAGCTAAAAAAAACAATAACAATGAAATAAACAAATAGTATAAGGAACAATGGGCGATCTTATCAATAAAAGCGATCTTGTCTAGACAACCAGACTGATTTAATGTCCTGAACCACACTAGGATTCCCTGTGTCGTGGGCATCAGGGACTATGAGTACCGTGGTACCACAACACTCAGACTCAGAACAAATATCTACCGCACATGCAAATGTCCTGAAGCAAGAATCGAACTTGCATCGAGATCGTCAAATGTTATGAGGGTCACTAATAGACTCTATTTCACGTTAGTTACGCGCACGTTTGATAATTCCAAATGGAATGCAATAAATATGAGTAGTATAACTAGGTACTAAATTAATCAAATTCGCCTTTCTTACCGTAGATGAAAAGCCATAGATCTCTCAGTATCTAATTTGCGCCGGGTCATTTCACATTACGTGTTATATCTGAGTAAATTTCATTTATAAAAGGATTTTATAACAAGCAAACTTTCTATTTAAGTATTTTTTTTATCTCTTTCGAGGCTGTGTCGAAATAGCGAAAACGGAACCCTTATAGATTCGTCTGGTACGTCTGTCTGTCTGTCTGTCTGTTCGTCCGTCTATATGTCCCCGATTTTTCGCTATGTTTGAAACGTATCAAGCTTCAATATGGTATGCAGACGTGTATGAGAGTAACCATAACTTTTTTTTTACATGTAAAGTAGGTGATATAAAATATTTTCATTGCATCCCCTCGTGTGTAGTATCATATCATGTTTATAAAAATCACTTCAAGGGTTCGGTAACCATTTTTTGTATAAGCCATTTACCATGAAATATGAGGCTTTAAAGTAGGAACACGCTTACCAATTTTCAAGCTTTTGGACGAGCGGTTTAGGCTCTGCGTTGTGTCTGTCATAGTCATTATCACTTTGTTTTTTTCTTTTACCCGTGACGTAGCCAGCTCGTATATGCGTTTGCTATAAGAAGTTGTCGGTTTGTATATTACCATTTACAATTATCGAAACGATTTATTGGATTTTAATGTGGTTTTTTACAATCGATTTGTATGTCTTCAAGGATGGTCGATCGATTTGTATATCTTAGATTGTAAGATATACATAAGACAAAAAAAAACACGACATAAAACATCACTTGTTGTTCCAGCTACTGTTGCAAATGACATGTCAAAAACATTCTGAATTCAAATTGCTTTAGATTACGGGTCTGGTTGGTGTGGTACCACAGTACCTGTAAATAAATAAATAAATAATTCACAAGCGTGAAACTGCTGTAACCGACTAATTTAGAACACATATAACAAAATTTATATGACATCACTTTGCTGCGTAAAGCTATCAGGCGAACAGAATGTTCAACATGTAAAAGGCTTTCTTAAAAATGTAAATTGTGGCAGACGAAAGATATTTGTCTCGCTCGCACTTATTGAATGTTGCATGTGTTACAGTCTGCGAATTCCTCCTTGGCGCGTGGGAACGAAATGCACCCGCGCGGTTCCAGGAACGTGTGCTCGCGATTCATCAAATCGCTTGTAACAAAGAGCAGATAAGGAAGGAAGTCAAAAACTACACAAATACAAATATACGTGTGTATATTTGTATCGAAGGACTAAACTATCTACTCTAGAACACTAGTTCGGGGGATTGTGGACAGCCATACTGGGCAGCATCGCTGTGAACGGCAGGGTTTTTAGAAACAGTTTTAGTTTTAGTATAGAAAATGGTTGTCGGGTAGAAATTGGTGATAGCGATAAGACCGTCAGTTGTAAGACGATTGTAGATTTGTAAAAGTTATGTACATTTGCAAAAAGGCATAACCAAACCCGGCTGATGCTTCACTTTACAATGAGACGAGATTCCTTCTTGTTCCACGACTGCACAAAGCAAAGGAGGGGTATGTGATTTACTGTATATGTGTAATACGTAAAGTAAGACCCCTATCGCTCCTTTCAAACACTAATCCCGTTTTGATGATTCTTGCAAGAAGTGAGTGAATTATTAATTTGACTGTATGATACTTATTATACAGTCAAATTTGCAAAATTTGCTTTTATATAAACCTGTCTTTTCTCTAAAGGTTTCTTTTATATTCATAAAGATACTGTAAGTCTTCGTTGAAATTATTATGTTCCTTCATTATGCTTGTATGTATAATTTGTCACTTCTGTCCATTTAATCTTTGCCCGCCCGCGACCCGCCAATCATCCAATTTTGGCGTAAACGTTCCATGTCGAAATTATTATTCTTTGCCCATTTATTATGTTTACACTGTTTTCATTCTTGGAAACTCCACGTTACATGTCTGCAGCTTGTTGGAAAGTGCATAATAATTCACCAGCGCTCAGATGCCTCCGAAAATTTTATATTTAAACAATCTTATTGCTTATCGAAAAGCTAATAAGGACTTGTCAATTTGAGACAAAGTGACAGTTACGTTTGTTGATACGAAAGGAATAATTAAGCGCTTTTTACGCAGCTAAAGCTTTTTAATTGCTGATGACGGAAAATGTTTTGTATCAGTTTCCTTATGCGGGGTATGTGTATTGTTGTTAAGATCACAGAGTTGAACTGCAATTAGAAGCTTTCGAGAATGCTTTGAATTGGTTTTAATGATTCAAAGTTGATTGTGAACGCTGTGAATTGACTGATTCATTGGAATGGAGTGCCGGTAATCACTAAATAATCTTCGGATATTTGCAAAAACATGTGAAAGAGAAGTTGTGCAAGACTTTGATTTAGCCGATGCAAAAGGTGCGGAATAAATTTATAGGTACATTAACTGGATATATTTATTTTTGGAGTGTGGTATTATGGTACTTGTAGTTCCATGAAGAATCCTAGGGAAGGATTAGAATTTTGGACTATCATAAGGTGACTCACAGTGACTCTTTTTTCATACAAACGCACTTCAAGTCAAACGGTGCAAGTTTAGATTGTAGCTTTAAAATTGACTTGACTGAGTTCCCAAAATTCTAAAGCATACCTTTTATCTAGCAAAAAAGCTAGTTATTAAGATAGGCTACCTATATTACGTTCACTACCTACCATTGTTAACAAAGCAACAATGTCATATAAATAGCATCATCTGTACAAACCTTAGGTTCTATTTTTGATAATAATTATTTATGTTAAGTATTTTGTTTAGTTAAATAACTAAAAAAACGCTGTATAATTCTTGTTGTATGCGCTATTCAAAGTATGTATGGAATATATATACCTACGCAATAAGTTTTTTTTTGTTACCGCCCACGTTTTATATAAGCTTCTGGTTTAAGAATTTATTCTCATAAGAATTTATAACTCACTTAAATGAGAACTTACGCGAGCGTGCTTTATAAACTAATCTAGAATGGGTAAACATATGTGACAAAACCAATTATTAATAAGTTAGATACCACTCCTACCTAAAGCTTCGCAACTAGGATTGTTTTGGTTCAATATAGATTTGAAAAACATTAGTGACAAGCTTTTATGCATTGCCGTACTAAAAATCATATTTTCTTTTTAATAAAATAAAAAAATGCTGATAGGTACGAAATAGAGATCGCTAATTAGCAATAAGTCCGCCCATTGAATAACTTTGTCAAAGTTTCTAGTACTTATGTAAGCTGATGTATTATTTGTGCAATAAAGTATTTTCTATCTATTTGTTTGTTTGGATTGTTTTGGTTCAATATAGATTTGAAAAACATTAGTGACAAGCTTTTATGCATTGCCGTACTAAAAATCATATTTTCTTTTTAATAAAATAAAAAAATGCTGATAGGTACGAAATAGAGATCGCTAATTAGCAATAAGTCCGCCCATTGAATAACTTTGTCAAAGTTTCTAGTACTTATGTAAGCTGATGTATTATTTGTGCAATAAAGTATTTTCTATCTATTTTTGCACACAAAAAAGTTAAAAAAGTGGTTAAGAAAAGTCTTCAACTACGAGTGTTGCCATTCAAAAAAAAATATAGTATCCAATTCTTCTTATTTCATGTAAAATAAGGAATTATTTCACAGTAAGTTAAATTTGCAACTAAAATTTTTTGGTAGGTATTTTGGTGAGACAATTCATGCGTTAACATCCCTAGTGTGTCTGTGGTCAATTCACGTCTATGCTTAACATTACCTTCGGACGGTAAACATACTTTAATAGCGTGTTGACAAGTACTAACCAACACAATAAGGTGCTTCACAAGTTAGTAACAATGCTTATTTTACAACTGTGCGAGTTAGTGCTATGTCTACTTTTTACTTGAACGAGAAGGTTCAATGGTTTGAACTTGGTGTGGTTATGAAACTGGCAACGGTTTTATGCGTAGTAAGCTGAATTTCTAATTTTTCAGCTGCGAAATCTTGATAGCTCCAAATTGTGGTTTTGAAATGATTTGGATAATTTGGGTATTAGTAATAATTAAGTTTAAACAAATATAGACTGACTAATATCAATGAGATCTGTAAGTCTCTGTAATATTATCTGCGTGTGCAATAAAGAAAAAATAACTCATCTCAATGATTTGTTGGTACACGCAAGAACTGTATTCGCACTTACATCACATCTGCATTTCCTCTTATATTGTTGATGCTATTAGTGTCAACGGTAACTGCTATTACTGGTACCATTTTGTGAGCCGTTTATGCTTGTATATATATACATAAGGGCATGACTGTTTCTCTGAGGTTTACGCAGAGACCATGGATTTCCACTTAAATTTGGGATCTTGGCATACGAGCTTTTACTTTATACACTACTAGCTTCTGCCCATGGCTTCGCCGCGCGGTACCCGGATAAAAGTAGCCATAGTGTTGTTCTGATGTATAAGCTATATTACTGTAAAGTTTCATCAAAATATGTTCTGTAGTTTTTGCGTGAAAGAGTAACAAACATCCTCACAAATTTTCACGTTTATTATAGTAGTAGGATCATCACACATTCTTTATACCAGCTCGTCGGATTAAGTAACTCTTGAACTAGCTTTTCTCTAGAACGTGTCAAATTTTACGTCGCCTAATTAATAATAATATTGGCTATTGTGGTACCCCGGTACACACAGTTCCTGATACTCTCGCCACGGAGAATCCAAGTGTGGTGAGGAGGTTTGGTGTTTATTATTCTATTGGATTTAGCATTGCTTTGTGTTTTTCAGTCGAGAACGAAAGCGGGGGAGCTGTGGCCGACGGAACGTCCGGACGGAATGCCAGTCATACAGTCATTAGAAGTGATGTGCGGGAAGGACCATATGGACGTGCATCTGACATTCTCACATCCGTTCGAAGGCATCGTTTCATCGAAAGGTACTGTCGATTTTATTTATCTACTTCTAAACAATGAGAAGGTTCTCGAACGGCCTTACAAATTTGACAAATTCGCATATGAAGGTGTTTGGAATAAGTTTTTTTTATTAATCTGTATTATAAATAAAGGGGCATTATTCATTATACATATAAGGCGAGTTTGAATGATATGATTGAAAGGGGACTTCGGCAAAATTGGAGAACGTCACATCAAAAGTACGATAAACGCCTTTAAAATTTGGATAAAAAAAGTATCGTTGGAGCACACGACCGTGACAGGACTCGAACCTGCAATCTTCGGATCCGAAGTCCGACGCCTTATCCATTAGGCCACACGGTCATACAAATCAAATCTAAAATTGTAGGGTGGTTTTCGGAGAAGGTGCGCGCGCATGCTCTAGGCTCTACATTTCGTGAGATTAGTCGATAGAAAGACCTCACTCTGCTATGACGTGTGCAGGTTATTAAAAGCGCAGGGAAAAAGAAGAAGTGTTACCATCTTGGTATGTTTACTGTAGATTATAATATCTGTGACCGTAAAGAAAAAATAAATGCACAATCTGTTATTTATGAACTTATAAGTAAGTATATGGAATTCGATACCACACCACAATGTAAGTCGTAGGTAAAAATACATATAATTAGGCTTTGAGGGTTATAAAGTCACTAGCTTCTGTCCACGGCTTCGCCCACGTGGTACCCAGATAAAAAGTAGCCTATATGTTATTCTGATGTATAAGCTATATTACTGTAAAGTTTCATCAAAATCCGTTCATTAGTTTTTGCGTGAAGGAGTAACAAACATCCATTCTCACAAACTTTTGCGTTTATATTAGTACTAGCTTCTGCCCACGGCTTCGCCCGCGTTGTACCCGGATAAAAGTAGCATATATGTTATTCTGATGTATAAGCTATATTACTGTAAAGTTTCATCAAAATCCGTTCAGTAGTTTTTGCGTGATAGAGTAACAAACAGACATCCTCACAAAATTTCGCGTTAATAGTAGTAGGATAATGCTCGAAGGTGGCACGAGTAAAAAATACCCGAACCAAAGGGGACTTGTACATACAATGGGCGAACCCCAAAAATAATCGTCTCCAGTTGCATAAAGTATTTATTTGCAAAAAAAAGTTCTACAAGGTTTACATACCTAAGCTAAGATAAATTTAATGAAACTTTAGTACTTTAATGAAAAGAAATCGTGTAGTGAACACAGGTGTTAAAGTACCTTGCTTGTAAAATGTGTTTGTACATTTTTATTCCAAAAACCTTTATAACCGCGCATAACGTGCGGCAGCGCGTAGTGCACGGCGCGACGCGGAAGGAGAAAGTCGCAACCACTCACCCTGATGAAGACTCTCGGAATGAGTCGAAACTTAGTCGGTGCCTTCACCGATAGTGCAGTACGTGAAAATTCCCGTTTTTACAATATGTGTTTGTACAGTCGATACAATGACTACTCGCTTAAACTAAGTAAGTACATAGATGGTTCAATCGAAAACAAAACATATTGACGACCTGTGTATGGCACAGTGGGTGATAGCCCGCTTGAGACTCAGAAGGTTCCGGCTTCGATTCCCACCACGGGGCCACAGTTTGTATGATCTACAAATATTTGTTTAGGGTCTGGGTGTTTTCTATGTTTAATATGTATGCATTGACAAAAAAAAACAAGTATATAATTAATATACCTATCAGTCATGTAGTTCCCATAATACAAGCTCTACTTAGTTTGGGGCTAGATGATACTGTGTGAAAAAAGACCAGCATTGTTTATTTTATTTATTCGTTTTCAAGAAACTCAAAAGAAATAGATTTTAGTGTAAAATCAATTTCAAATAAGACGTTTTTTCCTTTGGCCTTTTTAACAACTTATTTTGCCCATATTCCAAATTATATGTTATAGTTGACGCAGTATGTTTTCTTTTTCATCAGAATCACAGTAATTTCAGCACGCACTCCTGTCTTTCCCATGTTATCCTTCACACAATCTATTTCCAGTAATAAATGACAAACAAAATAAAAGACAAAAAGCAAAAATTAAGTCGACCGTGACAGGACTCGAACCTGCAATCTTCGGATCCGAAGTCCGACGCCTTATCCATTAGGCCACACGGTCATATGAAATAGTTTTCCAAATAGGAGAGCTTGTTTCAGAGAGCAGTGCACAGGTATTTCCTGAAAAAATATTAATATAAATACTTAATTAATTATATTTTAACGGCTTTTTAATATTGAAAGTTCTACAAAGTGAAATATCGTAAAAAATATTTTTTATTTTGTTGCCATAGCATTCAAACATTCGTTTTGTAAAACCTAAATTCAGGATGTAAAAAAAATACTCTCCAAAACTGAAAGCCTAAGTTAGTACCTATGTATATACAGTTTTCAGGAAAAATTGGTTGTGAAGAGGTAGTCCTATTCGCAGGCCCAGATGAAAACAAAATTGCTTTGTACCGAAGGATGATGTTTTTTGCAAAAATCCTCGAGTCTTGAAATGGGGTGACGTTGACCTAGTAAAATCTAAATATGAACAAAATATTTACACTTTCATTCAGAAATCCGGATTTTGAAATATTACAAATACCTAGTCTTGTAATTGCCGACATAGTCTATTAAAAACGCCTCTATGTCGCAGGGCACAAAGTCAAAATATAACTGTAAGTGAAAACTCCCGTTTTTACTTAAGTATATCTTAGATCCAGAATATCTTAAATGAATCTTTCCTCACATAACCATCAAAAATTCTCAGTAAGTTCTCACCTATGCCAGTAAGTCACTTTAGCGTATTTAGACCGCCTCTAATTGTGCAGTAATTGCCAAGGTTTCTCTAACAATTATGACGGATACTGAATTAATACATACTGACATGCCCCAGTTCGAGGCTACGGTTAACATAAGCCGTTGATCTTTGAGTTTTTGAAAGGAAAATGTGTAAAGAGAGCTAAGAATCAATTTGGCCTACTTTTAATGCGATAGAGGCAACTATGTAGTTATTTTTAAATTCATTATTTTTTGTCTTTCTTTGTTAATCTCTACAAACTACTGCCTCTATGCTAATTAGCATTAAGCACGCCTATATACTTGTTTTATGAATAATAAAGCATTTTTATTTATTTATCTATGTACCTCAATTTGGAATCACACATTGTGCTCAGTAGTTTGAAATTCCCATAATACAGAGAAAATCTAAGTGAGCAAGTGAAAGTGCCAATTTCTTTTAATTTTGTTGAAAAGTTCGTCGATTTGAAAAACTCAATCGTAAAAAAACCTGCAAACTATATTATTCAGTTGAAGGGTCTTAATGAATCTTAATGTCTAAAATCCAGGCGTGACTGACTGAAAATCCAACCAAGAGCCTTGGAATTTGAAAGGTATATTCTCTCCATAATTAAATACCCTAGAGATAGAGTTAACCGAGGATCGTTCGCCATGACACTTTTTATGAGAGGCCTATATAAAAAAGGGACTTCTATAGCCTATTGATATTAATAAACCCCGATAGAGGAAAATCTAAGATTGCGGCGGGATCATGTAGTTCGGAAAATAAAAAAAAACTCAAGTTCAGATAGTAACCAAATATTATTTCAGCCGCTTATTAAGAGTCTCACGCAACTAATACACTATTCTTTACTAAATAAACACACTTTCATCTGTACAATTACTATAAATGGAACGTTTACCATATTTTCATCTCTACATTCCTCAAACGGTTGATTTCACACACGCGTGACAAAACGTCGCTTATTAGCATTTCTCTGGCTTAGGCCGTGGTCACACTGTTAGCGTCTAAGCCAAGTCAAGGCAGCCAGTCGGCTTGGTATGATAAATATAGCCGCATTCTAGGCGGCTTGGCAGCTAGGCGTGTGTGGCTTGCATGGTCGCATCGCTCACGCCAGGCTCCCATCACACAGTGCGGTCGTTCCCGTCCATTTAGTTAGTTGTATAAAGACGTGGAGACCGCTGTTTGTTCAGCCATAGCGCATCTCTGTGTCCATTTGTCTATTACTGCTTGAGGCCTAGGTTTTCTATGGAGCGGTTACCATTACGTGACGACAAACAGCAAGTTGAAACCTCATGTCACAGAAATAATTGATGACTCTACTGATAACTTATTTGTGGATGGCTGAGACTTCTACAACGTTGTTTAAAATATTTGGCTGAGACACAATAGGAGCGGGTTTGATTCTCGCTGCGTGACAAAATGTTTCCATGATTTCAGAAGTGTCACTTAGAATCCTAGTGTGGGTCAGGGCAATGTATTTGTTGTGGATGTTGGTTTATTATTACGGCTGGTAGTTTTTTTTTTTACCTGTGATCCGATGCAAGGAGCCCAACATATATGTACCTTCAAATTGGCTTGACCGATCTTCTTTTCTTTCAGTCTTTTGTAATCGGTTTCTATAACTTCAGAGCTGGTTAAAGTCACAACTTATAACGCGCAATACGTGATGGAAAATCGAAAGAAGTTAAAAAATAACTGTCCTAAAACGTTTTTTGTAAAACGTCTCTAAAACGCGTTCTACTCTTGGAATACTCCTAGCTTCGGAATGCAGACTATTGTGATAAATTCACGTTTCAATGTTTAAACTCGTACATTTACGAGCATTATTGTGTTATGGACTGTTTCCCGCCCTTTATGGCTGTCCTTATGTACTTTGCAGTTTTGTCTCTACCTTCCTAAGTTTGTATCTTGGGTACCCGTGGAGTTGTAACGAGAATTTCACAAGTTTCATATAATTATATGACGAATATGTAACAGTGTTTCTTGGCATAGTACTTTTGCAAAAATATACATGGTAGTAAAAACTTTATTATTGTAGAGTATGGTTCTTTCAACCTGTCACGTAATATGCTAACTCATTGCATAACGCGAACATTACCAAATCGAATATTTAGACCTGCCTCTGACTATCCCTTACTTGGTGCTCATCGATTTATAGATCTAGAAGTACCAACCGATAACACGTGCTTTTGAATTTTTAACATACTTATAATAAATTCGCTTCACTTATAACTAACTAACAAACAATGTAATCAAATCTTGGAAATCAATTTTAACCTACTTCTAATTGAAATGAAATTTTATATATATTGTAGTTCGGATGACAATACTATAATTTGGTATTTTGAAGCTGATATGATGATGGAGCCAGGAGGTGGAAATCATCAGTGGCTTACTAGTAGATTTACTAGTACCAATAGATTGGGCTTGGTAAAGAGGGTCTGATAATGGAGCTGGGATTTGGATAGTGGCATTTTTGTTTTTTGCGCATTTTTCAAAAAAAAAAATTGTTTTTAGGACTTCTGGGTTTCCTTAAAACGTTTTCCTTCAGCTTTTTGAATAAATACGTCACTGAATCGAATAAATATAATAATATGACCTTTATTTGACGATCACAATGACCTCGGTGGCGCGGTGGGCCACCTGCGACGCAAGTTCGATTCCCGCGGCGGGACAAATGTTTACATATCCTAGAGATATTTGTTCCTGGTTATTGTGGTATCACGGTACTCGTAGTTCCTGATATCCATGACACAGGGAATTCTAGTGCGGGGTAAGGATAATGCAACTGTCTATTTAAAAAAAAATGTTACTTCCACAGGTCAGCACGGTGACCCAAGATGTGTCTACGTGCCACCTTCAACTGGCCAGACCTACTTCTCATTCAGAATCGCGTATGCCAAGTGCGGCACCAAACCAGGTATGTATGTTTATATATTGAGCGAATTTTAACATGTTATCGAAGCTTAGGAACTATTGTACTTCATACCCTCTAATTATACTAGCAAAATGGATATGAGAACGAGGCAATGACATTAATTTTGCCAAAATGGCAAAGTTTAGGTTGCTAAGTGTCCATATGAGTCGTTGCCCAGCCGCATTTTGTTAGTGTAATGAGAAGGCTGCTGGTCTTATGGTCGGCATATAAAACGAGGCAATAAATTGAAAAGTGCGAGTTGATGCTATTCAAATCAGGGAGTAAAACATATTGTCACGTACCACCTGTGACTATTAACGGTAATTCTTTGAACATCACTTCACGATTTAAATATCTGGGTCATTGGGTCACCGACAACCTGAGGGATGATCTTGACCTGGAAAGAGAACGTAGGGCATTGTGTGTTCGCGTTAATATGCTGGCCCGGAGGTTTGCAATGTGTACTAAGCAAGTAAAGGTAACGCTGTTTAGAGCATATTGTCAGTCCTTTTACACTTGTAGCCTTTGGACCAGTTATACACAGAAAGCATATAATGCCTTACGGGTTCAGTATAATAACGCGTTCAGGGTGCTGATGGGACTGCCTCGTTTTTGCAGTGCCTCTGTTATGTTTGCGGAAGAAAGAGTGGATGGCTTTCATGCCATAATACGCAAACGATGTGCATCGTTGCGCAAGCGAGTGCATGGCAGCCCTAACAGCATCCTGAACATCAGACAGGTGGGATTGCCCAACAAGGTGCCGTTGGATGAACCTACATACTCATCAAATAAACTTCTAGTGTAGGTATTTTTATAAATTGCTATTTTATGTGTATCACTAACATTAGTTTTAAGTCTTTAGCTTTACTACATACTAACAAAAACTATGGATGAATTATCTGCAATAAATTTTATTATTAATAACATTCGTTTGACTAAAATGCCAAAATTTGGGTTGATTAGTGTCGCTTATTCAACATTAATGCCCATCCGCATTGTGTTAATGCAATAAGGGGGCTGATCTAAGGTTGCTTTTGAATGACCTTAAATGACGCCTCATTGTCATAACTGCCATTGCTTTCAATTTCGAAACTATAGTAGAAGGATTTAAAAGTTAATGTCAAATTCCCGTTTTCAAATTCCCTCGTAATCATTTAAAACCAATTGCCCAAATTTTATTTTTTTGCAGTGAGAAATACTATTTTCACGTACTGCACGATCGGTGAAAGTGCCTTCACCGATAGCCGTTTTCCCTAAATTCCCGTTTTTACAATATGAATAGTCAAGTTCACGATAGTTTTTGGAATAAAATATTAGTTTTGTTTATTGTGAAAAAAAGTGTGTATATATATTTCATATATTATTATTTTTCCATATTTCATTAATTAATGCTCAATTGTACATCAGCTTGGGTCATACATCAAAATAGCTGTAGGGAAGTACACGGACCCTGTCAGGGCGCTGCAAGTTTTAGTCAATATTTTAAAAGAGTTAATTAGATTGATTAGTTTTACCCCCACTTGATTTTTTTTTTGTCGTTCGCCCCACTTTTTCGCCCCACATTGGACAAAAAAATAGGATAGCACTCATAATTATTAGAAATGGCAAATATTAAATAACAATATTAGATTACTACCACAAATTCTGATATTTTTGTACAGACAGAACATTGAAGACAATACAATTTTTAACAACTCATCTCATACGGTACTAGGATTTCGTAACAGAACTGAACTCACTCACTTCTGTTAGTTTTCTATCAGATTTCGATCATTTCTTCAGAAATGTATACTATCGAAATCATATGAATGTAATTTATTTCTATAGTAATAATAACCTTATTTTTAATTGAGTTAAACTAGTCATGATGTAAAGTTTTGCTTACCAAACTATGTATATCCAAGCTCTGTATAATACGATTGCGTTCCGGTTTAAACGTTAATAGACTAAGATCGCTGTAAAATTAATAAATACATTAAAATCAATCAATTTCTTATAATGAAGCGAAAGACACATATAAACGACTAGCTTCTGTCTACGGCTTCACCCACGTGGTACCTGGATAAAAAGTAGTTTATGTGTTATTCCGATGTATAAACTACGAGTATATTACTGTAAAGTTTCATCATAATCCGTTCAGTAGTTTTTGCGTGAAAGAGTAACAAACATCCATCCTCACAAACTTTCGCATTTATAATAGTAGTAGGATTCCGTCTTCGACTGTCAGGCAACTAAAGCTGTGCTCTCATATCCAGCATAATCAGCTTATTATTCCCACTGCAACTAGTAACCCAAAGGGGTTGAATGATAAATGCTCGATCTTTTTGTTCTTGGATATACGAGTACCAACGTTTTCACTCTAATGGTAAACGACAATTGTTATTATAACGTAGTTTTTCTGAACATATTAAAGTTGCTGCTTTAAGCTTTAAATAATAGTACTGCAATTTCGATTTGAAGAAAAGTAATTTAAATTTAATTAAATTGTCGTAAAAGTTTGGGCCTTACACAAACTTCAATTCAATCTATAGCGTAAAAGTTAAGTGAGAGACTTTTGTTTAGTAAAGGCTCAGTCAAACTGACGAAGAGGTCGCGGTCACGGTGGCGTAATCAGCACATTTACGCGAATTTTCAAAACCACTTAACAACCATTTCCCTTAAATCGCCACCTCAAACGCATCAGTTTGAACGGAGCTTTAGATTAAAAAGTATTATGATTTTAATTTCGTTTTGTGCTAAATCATGGCTGCTTTTAGTTAAATTCATTGGAAACCCCTCGTAAGATAAAGCGCTAAAAGCTTTTAATTGTTCCGAGAGAGAGAAGTCTGGCAACAATCGTATGGCAAAGGTCATCTCGTAATTATGACGGTAGATTTGTAATAAACATTGAAAAACCTCATAAAGCCTTCTTAAGTATCGATATCTAGCAAGATAGAGTACAATTGATGCACTAAAAGTAGGCCGATAGGAGTATACCTCTATAACTAGAAAACTGTGATTATTTACAGCACTTTAGGAATACTCTATTCTATAATTTCATACAATCTCGTTCACAACTACTTTCGAAGAGGCATATGACCCAGCTGTGGAGAGCGTTGTCTACTCTCAAGTACTCTTTTTAAGTTTTGAAGTGGGTCATGTTATTGTTCGGTGGAAACACCTTAAAAGGCAGCTTCCACAGTTTATATGTACGGAGAAGAAAGGATCTCGTAAAGCGGGTAGTACTAGAGAGCCATGTATGCTGTGATGCCTCTTATTGCGGGGACACTCTGTATACTAGTGATGGGGTGTTAATGTGGGTGTTCTAATAAACAAATAAATAATAAAAATAATAATGCTGGACATAGTTTACTCAACATTTGTCCCTCAGCGGGAATCGAACACGCAACCTTCTGCGTCTCAGGCGGGCCTTCGCCTACTGCGCCACAGAGGTCGTCTAAAAGTGCTTAAACTCTTGATTTGTTTCTGGTTATAAAATCAAGTTACATGAACCCAAAACAAAAAACATATAAACACGCAAACGACTGTATTCCCCGTGATGAAGATCCTCAGATACATACTTAGTATGTAGTTCTTTGAGGAGACCAAGTAAGGGGTACGAGACACGTCCAAACATATATGGCACATGCCCGCGTTTTGCAAGTAGTTAGCATTCCACGTGACGGGTTGCAAGCCCATTGCATGGAACCACGTGGTGGAACCAATATGAGTTATATCATGTGTTTCGTAAAGATAGCAGTTTCGGAACGAATCTTTTGTCTTTATTAAATGTACCCTCAACTCCCTATCCCCGTCCTGTCATCTCATTAACATCCTGGGGGGTAGAAAGAAAAATCTGTCTCTTTGACGTTCGCTACCGGTCGCACAAGTCGAGCCCGAATTTGCTTCTTGATTTTATTACGAAAAATCTGCCCCAATCGCCGTGTTTATCGCTCGTCATCGTGTGCCTTCTGCCATAATCAGCTTATCATCGGCACGGAATCGGAGAAGGGACGCCTTTCCACCATGCACCCTACATCACGCGTCAGGAACCTGTCGGAACTCCAGGTATTCCCTCCCTTCCATCCTTTCTCTTTTTTCGAGCCATCATGTATCTAAAGATAAACTGAAATTTGTCTCTTGCTAAGCAAAATGAGGATTATTGTATGTAGGTCCGTACGCCTGTAGCGCCGTTCATAGTGCTCGATTCCAAGTAACTATCGGTAATTCGTAACAATTTAGCAATAAATCGCATCAGATCGAGTTTTACGGAACGTTGGTCCCATTTCAACAAAGTCAGTGAGTTTTTCTCATTGCAATTCCTAGTTGTGTCCAGTACGGGCGTGTGTGTATAACGGACGCATACATCCCGCTCCTTCTGCGAAGTATGCGCGTGCGCATTGTTTCTTGGAATCGCAGCTCGCCTAACAACATGGCGAGGCTCGCAAAGCACATTTTATTATATCAATCCGACCTCGAATGAGATTGCAATCAGTTTATGCAAAATGTGGACATAGGCCAAATATAATGTTTGGACCTGCCTCTAACTGTGTATCCTTAAGGATCTGATTACAGTCGTGGGCATGTTTGTACCACAATTCGTATTTCCTTATTGCGCACTATTCCCGACTCTTTGCCACCGTTCGGTTGCGTCTCGTTTCCACAAACGATTTTATACCGTATGAAGTAAATAAAGTCTGAATATGTCAACCGCGATCAAACTCTGTAGATTCATGTCCTTATGGCTGACGGCTGTGGACGGGTGTTAGTTGGCGTTAAGGCTCAAGTTGGCTTGTGCTGCCGACCCGAGACGGGTCCGATCCGCGTTTTTTGAACAACTTCCACTTTTTGTGCAAGTGCATCCGCGCAAGTAAAGCCTTGCGATTTGAGAGTTTCAATTTCTACTGCGCTGAAATGCAAGCAACAGTTTCATTGAAAACAAAAATAGTAGTGATACTTCCTATCTCCGATTCGCTTTACCGAAATTCGAGGGTTCAAAGTTGAATTTGCCTTCTGCGCAGTGTGAACTAGGAAAAAAAATTGTGAGGAAACCGGCATGGTTTAGAAAACGAAATCCGAAGCAATGTGACATGAATGAAAGTAGACATGCATTTTTCAAAGCCGACAAACCTCAATCCTATCATTGACTTCAAAGCAGGGTGACCATAAAAGAACTAGTGATAAGATGAACGAAAGATTGAGAAGAAACGTTCATATCTCAGTTTAGTCTAAGAAGCCAATTCGTAAAGAAATTTTCCTAAAATTTTCTAACTAGACTACCTCTTTCCAATGGAGGTGCATAGGAAAAAAGGTTGTTTTTGATTGGTTCGTGACAACTCTCGTGTTTACAATATAAATGAAGAAAATCTATTTACAGATCTTCATGGACAGTTCTATGAGAACACAGTGGTAGTTCAATACGACAAGGATCTTCTAGAAGTATGGGATGAGGCTAAGCGGCTGCGCTGTGAGTGGTTCAATGACTACGAAAAGACGGCCTCAAAGCCACCCATGGTCATCGCTGATCTGGACGTAGTGCAGCTTGACTTTAGAGGTAAGATACTACTGTTATTCGTACTGAAGTCGGGACCCTAAGTTGGAAGAATTAGGAATCATTTATCACTGTGGCTCATGTACAATAGGCGAGTCCAGATGTACAAAATGCTGTGTTAATGACCAAATTTTTCCACTACCGCGGCCGGCCTAAAGCGTTTAGGATTTCAACCTCACCAGTCTGCAAAATGCATTGTTACGTTAAATAGAAATGCATCCCTTGTCCCAGACCTAAATTTGGTCTTTTATCCTTAGTCCAGCGGAGTTTGTTTCTCTCAACTCTAGCTGTCTTTATAAAGCACAATGATAATAATGCTATATTTTTTTCTTTTTTAGGGGACAACGTAGATTGTTGGATGGAGATTCAAGCTGGAAAAGGCCCTTGGGCAGCGCCTGTCTCAGGCATCGTCCCTTTGGGATCCACCCTCACTCTCGTCGTGGCTATCAACGACTATCGAGGTAAGGCAGCTAGGCGGCTCGTTACGATACATGCGGCTGGACTTTAGGTGGCTTGTCACAGAACCCGTAGAACTGACAACCGCTGGAGAAGAAAGGTTTGCGAATGTTGACCATGATCTGGGCGAAGGCCAACCACCCGATGTATATGATAAGTGGTTGGATAGACACGGCCCAAGATAGTGGTCTATGTCGTGCATTGGACTTCTAGAGACGATTAATGATGATGATAAGCTGTCTGTTCGGAGTAGGCCAGCTGGTCATAGCATTGACCTGTGAGGCACCTGCAGTCTACACTTTTCGTCCCAAAAAAAAACTAGTTTACATTTACAGTCATACCTCATTAATTCTTTTTCTCATAATAACTCAACCGGTTGTTTGTAATTATGCTTAGTTTTGGCTTCAAATTGTCCATTGTCTCTGAAGGCAGTATTTTTTTTAGCTTTATAGCTGTCTTCCCAAAATGGATTGTGGAGAATTTTGTTTGGGTTTTAGCATTACGCAAAAAGCGGAAAGTACAAAGTGGTTGGTCTGGCTGACATTATTACTTACCGGTACCTACTTATTTTCAATCTTTATCGAAGCATACAATTTGATTCTTTGAGATACTTTTGACTGCGAGTGAAGTGAGATTAGAATACTATAATATTAAAAACTCGATCAATATTCAAAAATATTCAACAACTTTAGTTTTATAGCTTTACACGGTTGTAACTTATATTTTACACAAAATGCAAGCTTAAGTTTTCGCCTTACGCTATGGGTGGCACAACAAAAACTAACTAGCATAGACCACCAACCATTATAATGAGTTCTGTTAACTGCTGGTTACTTTAACCCTGTGGTCACCAACTTAATGGAAAATATGACCGCACGTAGCAAAGTGTACAGAGTGTTTTCTTTATGAGATTTGAGAGTTAACTTAAATCCTCTACCGCGGCTTTTGATGATAATGTTGACTGAATTTTCATGGGACTATATCAAGATCAATTTTCATAAACATGAATGAAAGTCGAATTAAGTTCGTCCTTCAATGAAAAAAAAGAGTCTGTTGAAATAGAATGCATCTTTATTTCTAACCGTGAAAGTCTGCATCCGTATACAATAATACATTTTACTATCTCAAGCTATAACTTTAGCACTCAGTAGGCAACAGTGGATAATGTAGACTTGCAATGTCTCTATTATGGCCCATGTGCTGACCCCGAGTTAGGTATGCCCATTTACCTACATTGGGCGACAATAGAATTCGAATGCATCTCTTGTGAAATTGGCATACCTATTATCCAGTTCCACCGTACGAGTTATTAGGATAACTCGTCATGTCTACATGAAAAGTTTTGAAATGGATGTGTTTCTTAAAACTAACTATATTTATAACACGATAAATTGGGCATACTTAGAGCGCTTCTAATTTTAATTCTAAGTGAGGGAACTGAGGTCTGCACTGACGTCCCGAATTGGGTGCATTATTAGCACCATTTATTTATACCATAGAGTGGTTTTATGAAAACCTATTAGAATAATATTATCCTATCTTACTAATATTATAAACGCTAAAGTTTGTGAGGATGGATGTTTGTTACTCTTTCACGCAAAAACTACTGAACGGATTTTGATGAAACCTTACAGTAATATAGCTTAACACATAAGCTACATCAGAATAACACATAGGCTACTTTTTGCCCGGGTACAAAGCGGGCGAAGCCGTGGGCAGAGGCTTGTAGTTTTATAAATATTTATGGATTTAATGAAAATGATAAAACTGAGTTGTTCTCTGGCCACATAGCTCACATAATGATTCGGGGCTCGTTCGTCATATAATATTTTTTTTATACCACCAAGATGTCCAACATGCTTACGGCCCACCTGTCGGTAAATGGTTACCGTAAAATATAGACGCCTGCAACACCAGAGATACTACACGCGCGTTGCCGACCTTTAAACATTTTATAAATTCCTTTTTGTAGGACCTCATACTGCAGTCACTTGGGAAAACCTCTCCGGGAGATCATCCCATAATCATGTAGGTTGTTGGGAAAGTTGTCCAGCTTTAGACTTCTGCATGCTATTAATGATGATTGATTCACGGGTTCTAGCATAGTAAGTGGGTATAGGGCGGGTGCCCTTTCTTCATTCTAGGCGTGACTCTATGGACCCTTAAAACTGTAAAAATTGCAACTAAGTATGACAAAGTCACGGCTATTAAGATAAGCCCGGCTTTCTTTGACATTTTGCGGTTCGTTTGTCACGGTTGCTACAGAAATATTTTTTATTGTTTTTTAATTAAGCATTGCTACTTCCATACTGCAGCCAGTAATTAATGAAGATAATGAACTTCTTCGGACTATAAGTACTTTAGATTTTGATTTAGATTTAGATTTTGTTTGTGTAAATCCCGTGTGTGTTTTGTCTGTCTGTTTTATATTGTGCAACGTTAGCAAATAAATGTATTTTCTTTCTTCATTATTTCTTTCTTTCATCTTACTTTCTTATGTTATTGCCTTCGTATAGGCTTTTTTTACTGTGGTCTCTTCTTTGTAAATTCTGTGTCAAATATTTAATGTATAGGTAATATTTATTATCTTGCAATCTTTCGTACAGTCCGTTTCATTCAAAGGTAAAGATCGCTAACTATACTTATTTAAGCTTACTTATATTTATTTGTGTATTAAATAAGTCTTTCAGATATTAGAAAATAAATTTATTCATACATTTAGGCTGAAATATTATTTGGTCCGCAATAAAGTATTTTATATCCATCTATCTATTCAATATTGGTCTGTTATGTTATTGGCGCCAGATTCAGGGTTTTCAAAATAGAACTATTGCGCATTATAACAAAATTTTAAACCCCCTAAAGACTTGTCACAATAAAGCATATCAGAACCATTCAAGAAGTCATACAACAAAACCATATTTCAATCGGACAAGTCGTTTCGGAGGTAAATAGTAACAAACATACCTTACGTCGTGGGTAAATATAACATTATCATGCTGCATTTCCTGTGTCGTTTATTGGAGACTTAGTTCTGTATGCGTAAAATCATGTTTTCTATGGAATCATTCCAGCATCTCATTTGTCTCAGGGTCGGTATCGCGCGAGTGATAACTCTGGTTCGTCCATAGGTTACATTAACTGCTTACAAACAGGCGGGTCGTATGTTTTTTGTCCTTTAGTTGTGTGCGTAATTTCGCTGGGATTCCTCATCACCATTCGAAGATAATATTAAGCCTGATGAAAATCTGGGTTTCGCAGACAAAATAGGATAGCGTTTAAGAGTTGCACGTTCTACGTGCCTTCTCTGACATTGCGCTTTATACACAGCTCTCTGTGTTGTCCCAGACTTAAGGTCATATTAAGCCTGATGAAAAGCTGACAAAACACGATCAAGCTTTCAAGCGTTGCGCGTTTTACGTTCCTTCTATGACATTGCGCTTTATACACAGCTCTATGTGTTGTACCAGATTTAAAATCATATTAAGCCTGATGAAAAGCTGTCAAAACACGACCAAGCGTTCAAGCGTTGCGCGTTCTACGATCCTTCTATAACATTGCGCTTTACAGCTCTCTGTGTTGTCCCAGATTTTATAATTTTATGATCTTTGAGATGAGACAGATTGAAATCCCAGCAGGATTACGGATTACGGTTTCATTATAAATAAATTAAACGAGGTATAAAGCCACGAGCTAGTTACTGTCATCATCACAAAGTGAAACCGCTGAGAAGTAGAGGAAACATAAAATATTAACGACAACGTTATATTAAATTAGATGACCTCTGTGGCGCAGTGGGCGAAGGCTCGCCTCAGACGCAGAAGGTTGCTAGTTCGATTCCCGCTGCAGAACAAATGTTTGTATGATTAGCAAATGTTTGTCTCGGGTCTGTTTGTTTTCTAAGTATGATATATCAACAAACATCTATGTAATATATCGGTCATGTAGTTCCCATACTACAAGTTTTGCTTAGTTTGGGGCTAGCCCCATTATCTAGATAATCCTGTGTGAAAAATGTCGAGCATTATTATTATTATAATAAATAAGTTTTAAACTCCTTGCCACGAGACGTTTCACGTGCTATTGCCCAAACATGATTAATGCTGACTTTCCGATTTAGCATCCAACTTTGGACCCAACCAGGTTGGTAAAGCCCATCAGGCTGAGATAAATTGAACCGCCAAAATATTTAACGGTTTGTGTTTTATAAAAAGTTAGTTTGATAAAATGAACGTCCTCTAAAGAAAGGTATGTTTTATACGACTCTGTCGCGGAAAATAATAACTAGATATGCAGCAAATCTAAAAATATTTGAATAACGTAGTATTACTCCAGAAAAATTAGGTTTACAATACTGAGGCTACGTATTTTTTCAAAAAATCAATAAATACTTCTTTGATGTCTGATTTTAATAGGTTTATCCTGTATCCCGGTGCAGACTCATGGAAGTATTATCGGTTATAAATAATATAAGACCTTTTTCCAAAAAATACTAATAATTGCGTATTTGTTTTTTACATATATTTCCGTCAATATTGTCCCGTCTGTGTGTTACACCATTGCCATAATATTCCGCACAGAAACTGGTACTGGCAATAATAGTGCGCAAACACGCGTTAACGGTACGATGAAATAGTAAAAAGTAAACTGGACAAATATGAGCGAATGGGTTTGCTTAACGGGCCGGCGGCGATGCGTGGAAGGACTTTCCAACAAGAAATATTTTATGAAACGGATAAAGTCGACTTTGTGATCGGTCAAATATAATTATACAAAATTCAAAAACCTACGTCCAATTACGTGTAAAAACAAAGCTTTCTAAATACAAAAAAAAATGCTGGACATTTTTCACACAGCGTCTATGCCCAAACTAAGCAGAGTTTATATTATGGGAAACACCCAGACCCAAGACACATATTTGGTAATGGTACAAAAACATTAATCCCGCAGAGGGAATCGAACCCGCAACATTCTGCGTCTCAAGCAAACCTTCGCCTACTGCGCCACAGAGGTTGTCAAAACTGCAAGATGATAATGAGTTACTTGCGTGCGTCGTTTTGATTTTATGCATTAAAACTTATCTAAGAACTTTTTTTAAGCCCTACAAAACGATCAACAAAAACTTCGACAGTGAGTTATTATATTTTACATTCTATGATCTATGACAGCACTTTTAGGGAAAATGGTTACAGACAAACAAGCACACACGAATAAACAAACAATTTGTTACCAAACACTTAAGGTGCCTCTATGTTTCGCGAGTTGTGAGAGAATAGTGTTTTTATAACCTTGTAACGATACACAAACTTAAGAAACAACAACCAGCAGTAGTGCTTAAAAATAGAAAATATTAAACAGTAATTATGTGCCTATATAACTAAGCGAATACACCCAGACTTGGCTATAAGTAAATGGTAGTCTAAAGAAAATTCAGCAGCTCTTTAAAAGCTTACGCTACACAAAAATGTTGCATACTATGCCATCACACTCATATATCATTTGTATGAAAGAGACGCAAACACCAATAAGCAATACTTGGCTAAATAGTGTAAATTTATTTTATAACCTGAGAACTGGTATCATTTAGCAGAGATCCGATAAGAACGTGTAAATATATGGAATGCCTATGAAAACGATTCTACAGCTCTACTATCAAGCGGATAAATTTTAAGAATTGTGGTAAAACAGCAGCGGAAAACAGACGGGCGGCGGATCACTCTTCGATTTCAAGCACGTCTGCTGCGTTAAGCGTAAGCGGAGCACACGCGCGCGGGTCTCTTAGTAACAATGTACACTAAATTTGTGTCATCATATACATGGATCATTAAGTGCCTGGTAAAACGATAATGTAGTCAACTTAGTCGACAGCCAATAAGCCCGTTCGTCACCTCAAGAAGTTGAGGGATGCAGAGATTTTTTTTTCAAACATATTATTTATTTATTTATTTATTATACTCGAAACTGTAATGTGCGACCCGTGCAGAGGCGCTCATTGATTTTGAAGTAAAAGATTCATGGGTGGGTGAAGTGCAGCTCTCGCTAATATAAAAAAAACAGACCCGTGTCTGAAAAAACAGACACTGACGTGGGGCACGCTCAACGCAGTGAAAAGCCTTAGATCTATCCAATTTACCATTAACGCAGTCGCGCGCGCCTTTAAAATAGCCTAGAAAAGTCAGGAAATTAATGAAAAACTTTAGTTATCCGTAGGTATTTCAAAACCATTTTCAACCATTATAATTTACATATTACTTTCCAAGCGTCTATGTGCTATGTAAACCCAATCATAAATAATTAATGATGCTAAGAGTGAAACTTTGCGTAAAATTATTCCGATTGATCCGGTATACCCCATGCGTTACTTTGTATCCCGGTACTACGAGCAAGGTCACTGTTAAAAGCTACTGTAAAATTATAAGCATATGAGTCTTGTAAATGATAAGATGATGAAAAAATGTCAACTGATAAGTTGTGCCGCTATAACTTATTAAAAAAACAACGATACACAGCATAATTTCCGCTGCCGCTAGCAAAACATAGAGCCTAAACGTGAGAGCGCATCAGATATCTAGATGGCATGAGATTAAAGATGCATTCAGAATTCGTAATTCCAGTCCAACGGGTTGGTAAAAACTATAGTGGGCGTTTCTGTTAACAAACGGACTGGCTTAAACTAACTGTTTTTATGTTAAAGATAAACTTGCTTTGTTTTTCCATAAGTGGACATCCACAACAACTTAGTTGCGATCTTCTTTTTATAGGTAAAATATCACAACTAAACTTAACTAAAATTGTCAAATATGTAGGTATTTGTATTTATGTATATCCTATTAATATTATAAACGCGAAAGTTTATGAGAATGGATGTTTGTTACTCTTTCACGCAAAAACTACTAAACGCATTTTGATGAAACTTTACAGTAATTTAATTTATACATCAGAATGGCACATAGGCTACTTTTTATTCGGGTAACGCGCGGGCGAAGCCGTGGACAGAAGCTAGTATATTTGTCTAAACTATTTATTAGTCATTAATAAATTATATATCTACATAATACATAATTATTATAAGATACGGTGCATTCAACTAAATCAAGATGCCCGTGTTATCGACTTTCAAACTGAATTCAAGCACACGCAACATTTTTTTTCCAGTTTTCACTGGAAATATTTTTTTTTTTATCTCCTGTCTGGTCTGGAGACTCTTACATGCACATCAAGTAGAGTGAAGAATAGTAGCATTTAGTTGAATCAAAGAGTCATCATCATAGCCTATACTCTACTGCTATACCTAGATCTCCTATATTTAGAACATGAAGTAGTAAGCTATCTAAGGATACCTCCATCAACCGATTTAACAACCTTTAAGAGTTCATCGGTCCATCGGAAAGAAAAGATAGAGTAGGTAGGTTTATCTTCCAATATGACTTGACCGCCTCTCCGCTTTCATTGACATGTAAATAAAATTGATACCCAATTCGCCTAAATATAACACTGAAACAAAGTGATGGATTAAATATTACATACTGCTTTACATCACACCTAAGAGCTAACTGTCTAATCCTATCACTTACTCCATTACTCTTCTAGCAACGAGTACCGCGCAAAGCTTTTGATCTATGGCTAAGTTAGCATCATAGATTAGAATGCTGTAAACAAATCATACGTTAAATGAGGGCTGACAGCAGCATTGACGATGTGCAATCGTGCAAATGCTTTCATTACCAATCACGATGTTTACTAAATTAGGTATCATGAATTTACTCAACATCTTTTGTGGAGTCCGAGAGACATGTAATTGGACAGTGAATTGGTGGGAATTCTCTATGGAAGAACGATAGGTCTAGGTAAGTGAACGTTAGACGTGACCTGTGGTAAACAATTGTTATTTACAGAAGTAATGAGTATTAAGTTTCGTAAGACTCTTTCTAAACAGACACTACTTAGGCAGTGCAAATGATCCAAGTTTTTTTTAAACTACCTACCTACCACTTGAGTCAGTCAAAGTAAATACATTTAAATGAAAAATATTTATATGGCATAACATGAAAAAACACATCTTGCCACCAACTAAGCCTATAATCCAGATATAGAATGTTGGGACAGTTAAATAAAAAAAAAACTAATAGGTACTTAGCCTACTATAAGCAGAACTGAACAAAAATGCCCCATATACATTCTTGATCCATCTAGATTCTAGAGAGTTTAATGTCGCGGCAAAGATAATTCATTGTTTAACTAAAATTATTTTAAATCATATTAAAATACGTCAAGTAGGTACCTTATCGCTTTGAAAGGCGCACAGTTACCACAGTTTTAGTAAATCAGGAAGAAAAATGCGGTTCTTTGTTGGATGAAGGCCCTTGAGGTAGGTATCTGCTTAATCAGTAACTTTCAGTAACAGTAACTTAAGGTTTTATAAACTAATGCGTGTTTTTCGTATCTCTAGAACTCGTATGGTTAATTTTGTTTCCTGCGCTTTCTTCGTTAATGGAATATTTGTTTTCCTGTCTCTCTATTTGGTTTACAAACTTAGTTAAACGATCTTTGTATGTTTACGTTGTTTATTCTTAGCTTAATGTTTAATGGTTCGTAAGTTTACTTGTAGATACTAGCTGCATAAGGTATGTTGGTTTGTATGTTATTGTAAAGAACTTACAGACAATCAAGTAGGTAAGTCATTACGTTTTTATTAGCCAGGTATAGTTATGGCCTCCTCTATCTTATGCTATTTTTTGTTCTGGGGAACTCTTATTCAGGTATTTGCGGCGATGCTCCTGCTTAGCACCGAGAAAACCATTTTGTCTGTGACAATAGAGAGAAATATATATTTTTCATTCGTCTAAAAATGGTCCTCTGGTGTGTTCATGCTACTGGTACTGATGTCATCAGTTAGTCCTTTCATTAGTCTTAAAAACAATTTGCGACATTTTTGCAACAGATAATTTGATATGACAGCTAGCAACCGCTATATTAAATTTATAGAAAATTCAACATGGCGGCGAGTGAATGAATGGCAAAATGGACTTAGTCCTTATCTAAAGAATTTTGTTAGTCTGTACAATGTATTTAAAAAAAGATTTATTTGATTTCCAGGTGAGTTTGACATGAGAGTGAAGTCCTGCGCCGCGTCAGACGGTTCCGAGCACGTTATCCAGCTGTCGGACGAATACGGCTGTGTGCTGCGACCCAAGATGATATCCAGGTATTGTACCGACCTGAAAATACATCCTCATCCCAGTGGATATAGTTTTCTGGACAATATTAGTCCAAAAAGCACTCGGGTTAAGAATTCAGGAAATTACTTGCATACTTTCCATCATGTGCTCTTTCGATTTTGAAAGCATACATGTGAAAGCTTTATGCTTTATGGCATAGGATGATAGGATTGAAAGCATAGGATGTGTAGGGGTGCATAAGCATATGTTTTATGCACCCCTACACATCAAAAGGAACATACTCTCTTAATTTCAATTCTTCATGAATTACGGTGTAGGCTGATACTCCAGGGAATAAGTAGGTTTTTCATAAAAGCGGTTATCTCTTGTATTCTTAAATATTTCTAATTGTTTATATTCATAGAATACTATTAGAATTTAAAAAAAAAATCTGTTATATCACGCCTACATATCAAAAGAAGTCCTCCAAACTTCAGATCTTATCAGATATAGGTTTTGGTAGTAAGTTGCATGTCGCAATGTGTCGGCTACTAGGACATAAGAGTAGAAAAGATACGAGACTTTCATTCGTATAAATCCGAATTTCCACGCGTTGCGGGGAGGACTAAGAACCTAGGTAATTTTGTGCTTTCAGCCCACCCCTATTACGGTAGAGCCGATATATGTATAGATTTATGTTCCTTCCCACCTATATCCTCTCTGTAAAATTTGTGTGTCAAATAAATGTTTTTCTTTCTTTCTTTAGATCTATTAAGTATAAGTACAAAACTGCGACAGCTAACACAGTGAGAGTGCGTGTGCGTCAGCGATATATCTAAGTTAAACATTTCAGATTCCTCAAAGCAAAAGCAGCGGATGAAAGGGCTACAGTCATCACCTACGCGTTCTTCCACGCTTTCAAATTCCCCGATGCCTTGAGCGTGCACATCCGCTGCAAAGTGGAGATCTGCCGGCATGGCTGTCTCGACCACTGCCAGCTGGCAGGCGTGACGCCGCACGCATCCGGGGCATTGGACAGGAAGGATGATAGGACGCATCAAGACCACAATGACCTCAGGTACTAAGCTGCAAAAGCTGTTGCATAGTAGATGTCGTCATCGTCGTCGGTCGTCTACACTTCTACTCGTTTTGAAGAGCGGGTAAGAATTGAACTTAAGGTTCATTTTTCTAGCCTCAACTTCGGGAGTAACTGCTCCCGAGTGTTTGGGCGATGCTGCTCTGGATGCCTTCCTGATTTGCAGGGTATTCCAGCGGCGATACGTTGGCCAGTTAGTAGATGTCGCACGGACCCGTCACTAATACGTGGTATGCGTATTGAAATAACTGTTTTTATAAAAAGTTGGTATCCTTTTACTCTGTACACGTGCAAAAATGTATATTTGTTTAGTTTTGTACGAGAAATTCGTGAACGGATCGAACGAGGCAGATAAAACTTGTAGGATAGTGATTTTGCGGACGATGAATCGATCTAGCTTGGTCCCATAGCTGGGAAATCTCAGAGCCTTGAAAACCTCCTTAGCTATTCATATTTTTATTAAATTTCCTACACTAGCGATTCCTCCCGACGCAGCGATTCCTCGCGTCTACGATACGAGTCTCTATTAACGAACGAGGATGCAAAGCTTTTCCTGGTCATAGATCTTTAACATCCAACATACCTAGCTCTAAATTCTTACATAAAACTCTATTACCTTCCCGTATATTAATAATGCTGGACATTTTCACAGAGCTTGTGTTATGGGAACTACATGACTGATATACACCTTATACATATTTTATTTTGTAAATACATATGTACATATTCATAGAAAACACCCAGACCCGGGACAAATATTTGCAGATCATACAAACATTCATCCTGCGGCGGGAATCGAACCCACAACCTCCTGCGTCTCAGGCGGGTCTTCACCCTCTGCGCTACAGAGGTCGTCGAATTATTTAAGACCGTACTGAATAAACGTGTTTATTACTATTTATTTTTATTCCAGCGACCCAACAGCCGACGATATCGAGTCATCCATGGAGAATGAGCCTCTGCTAGACGACAGTTTCGGCGACGCCGTCTCCGGCGACATAGTGGAGGCGCCCGCGCCGTTGAAGCAGCGCGCCCCAGCGCCGGTCATCGAGTCTGAATCCGACCACTCGGCTGTGGACGAACTTGTACAAGCCCTCACGAGACCGTTCACTGTGAGTAAACCTTATAGTCGATTTAATAAATTTAATCAAATTATGTTGATTTAATAATCAAAGCTCAAAGCTTACTACTCAATTAATGAATACCTTGATGATGATTAGATCAATTGATTAATCAACCCCTTTAAAATAAAATGACATGTTTAAAATAAAATTCTATCCTTGTCTAAAATTTGTGTATTTTTTACCTATATTCTGTGCAAGTAAAGTATCTCAATGTAAAAATATGTAAAAAAAATATGTTTTTAATAAAATTTTGCCTTAACTAAAACTGAATTCATACCTTACAATGTGTATTTTCTCTTAATTACAGGATCGTCCTACTGATATAGAACGCGAGCGTTTCCCATACGGCCCACGTAACCTCCCAGACAACGTGAAGATGGAAACTGTTGTCTCCACCAAGCAGTCAGGCCCTGCCGTTGCTGGCCCAAGGTAAAGAGCTTTTTGGTAGGGAGGCTGTTATTTTACCCCCGAAATCAGGAGTGCGTATATGCGTTTGGCATAAGAGCTTGTTTATGTGTTTGTCTCTTACCATTTATCTCCGTAGCGGTTTATCGGATTGTAATGCGATGTTTTGCAACCGTTCTTCTAACTAAACTGGCAAACAAGCATGCGGTCCACCTGTTGGTAAGTGGTTACCGTAACCTTTGGACGCTAGGAACACCAGAGGCAACACTCCCACTTTGCCGACTCTGACACATAACGAGTGAGAAGTCTCAAGTGTAATTTCATCGGCAACCATGCCTTTCAAATCGGAACATAAAAATGCGAGCGTTATCTTGACGGCAGATCTATCTTACTGGTAGTACTTCCCCAGATGAGCTCTCTTCCACAGGGAGCTCTGCTACATTGTAAAATGTATATCTTGAAGGATTGTTACTTGCCCCCTAGTGACTTGTGGTTATAGAACCACAAGTCACTAGGGGGCACTGCAATGGATGATGGTAAGCTTGTTTTAACTTGTTCCGTTTCATCCAGATCTCTTCGCAAACGTCGTTCGGTCCGCGACGCACGGTCAGCTGACGTCGGTGTCTCGGGAATATACGAGGTGGTCTCCGAAGCAGACCTCGACTTTGGACCCTCAGGATCCACCACCCCGCGGGAACCCGTCACTGTGTTCAGTGGCAGGATACGGGAAGAGGTGAGAACTGTTAAAAAACCTATCAAATTTGTTTAATGGTCTATACACAAATTGCACCTATAACTGGTCAGATGTTTTATGCGATCGAGTTCAATTCCAGTAGCGGGTCAGATGTCCTGGTCCTGTACCTGGTCTGGGTGTTGTGGTATCATGGTACTTGTAGTTCTTAGAACCTCCGGCAATGAATCCTAGTATGGGATCAGAACATGTATATTACTGAAATCTCATGATGTTTGTATGATCTGCAGATATTAATTTCTGATTGATCTGGATCAGTTGAGCTATCTATAGATCGTTTGCAACGGTCTTTAGATGGCTAGCTGTTTCATCTGTATTTTTTGTATATACTTACTTGTAAATAGTTGTACGAATAAATGTATTATTACTAGAAAAAAAAGTGGACTACATAGTCCACTTTTTCTTTCTATTTTTTTTTTTTTTTAATATACATATATTATAACTGGTGTTTTACTATTCTCTTATGTTGATTACAATATAAATTGTAATCAATTTAAATATTAAACACCTAACGCGAATATTTCAATTTAACAATTTAGATCTTCATAAAACTGTGGCTCCTTTTCTTGTCACATGATTGTTGAGCTACGTTATATCACATCTCAATTATTTAAGTAGTATATCAGTCATGTAGTTCCCATAATACAAGCTCTGCTTAGTTTGGGCCTAGATGATGCTGTGTGAAAAAATGTCCAAAATTATTTATTTATTTATTATTTTATCAATATCATGAGTAAACTATAATTGTTTTTGTATAGTTTATATTTGATTGCATTGTGTACCTACCTACTACATAATAACTAAAATGTATATTTCGGTTTAAAGATTCTTTATTTTCTCACAGAACATAATTATAGTTCACTTAAAAGAAAAAAACAAAACTTTTAAGTACTTATAAGTATCTACTTTAACTTGTGAAATGAACTTTCACCAATAAACTATCCGTGTCTGTGTCAACGAAGAGTAAAGTACATGATCCCACATACTGCCCACAGATGGCGGCAACACTACCTTATCATACAGCGAAACTATCGCTGACGACTCAGTCTCGCAATCCGAACATAATATTTGTCAAAACAGTTTCTGTCGAAATAGAAACTGTTTTCTCAAGGACCCCGGCCAATTAGATCAGTGGAAGATCCACCCGCTTACAAATGTTGGACACACCATCGTGTTCTTATATTTTTTTAAATCTTTAATATACCTTTATTTGGCCGTAATCTCACTTGATGCTAAATGATGATATGGCAGACGATGGAGCATGAAGGTCTAGAATATAAATAGAACCTTCTATTTATTCTTACCTTGAAGAGACTCAATTGTATTTTTCAGGAGAGATATAAAAAATCAACTTGGACTTATTTAATTTATCTTTCAGGTCGTCTACGGCATCTGTATGGGTGCAGTTTCGTTCGGAGCACTGTTCGCGTCTGCTGCAGGTGCAGCCGCGGGCGCGGCGCTAGTCGCTGCTTTACTGTTACACAAGCTCCGTTCTAGAACCTTCGCGCAATGTGCTGCGAACGTCCCAGCACCCGCGGCTCACTCACTAGCCTCGTGGATGGCGTTGAGGCTGCTAGGTTCACCACCGCACCATCCGCACACGAGAGACGGCTGATAAGTGACTTGCACCTACAATTTCTTGGTTAAACTGTGGTAAAACTGGCTCTAGAACTTCCTCGGTCTCATTACGTAGGGTGGTTTTAACTCGAGTTCAGTCAGGGCCATTATTCATTGCACAATTTCATTGCAAGAAACTACGGTCTCATTACAAAAGGTGGTTTAAACGAAAGTTCAACTCGATTTCAATCAGCGCCACCAAACCAAGGTTTAATATACACCTTGTCGAATAACACTGTTCATGTAAAGTAAATAAGGTTTAAAATTTAAGTATAAAATAAATCCGTGGGATGTGCTTTTCGACTTAGGCCACATCACAACCGTAGAAAATAAACTTCATTTAGGTTTTGTAGCAAACAAATGTAGATTCCCAAAAAGAGTACTAAGATTTCGAAGTAAGATAAGATAAAAATAAACTAGGTGGTTTATCTTTTACCATTTATTTGTCATCAAACTTTTCTTTGAAACGTCAAATAGACTGCCAGCTGCTTTATTTTAACATTCAATTTTAGACCTTGATCGCTTTATACTAACAATTTGTCTTGAAAACCAGGATTTAAAAGTCAGATCCATCTCTGAAGATTTCAATTAAATAAATAATTCGCGCGCCCTTATAACCGCCCGCAACGTGCGGTAGCGCGTAGTGCATGGCGCGACGCGGAGGGAGCAAGTCGCGATTACTCACCCTGATGAAGACTCTCGGAATGAGTCGAAACTTAGTCGGTGCCTTCACCGATAGTGCAGTACGTGAAAATTCCCGTTTTTACGATATGAATAGTCAAGTTCACATTAGTTTTTGGAATAAAACAAAAAATACTAGACTTTTTTTTATACGCGAGACAAATATTCGCATATCATACAAACATTTGTCCCGCGGCGGTAATCGAACCCGCAACCTTCTGCGTCTTAAGCGGGCCTTAGTTCACTGCGCCACAGAGGTCGTCATTTGGGGCCAACCACCGATTTAAAACACCTTTCGTAATGAGACAACTAGGATTTTATGTTGTTTGGAAGGGAACGAGCATTACGGTCCTCCGTAATAATAATTCTAATCCTCCTATTTATTCATAATTACTCAAATAAAGTTGTCTACCCCTATCCTTTATTTAGTATTGGAAAAGGACAAGGTTAGAGTTTGTGACCTGTTTAGTTAGCGAGCGATTATGAATGAGAGGTATGAGTTTTGTCAGTCGGTAACTTCAGTTCAACTACCGATTTCTTCGTTTCGTTATTTAAAGCGTAGTCGGGTAAAACTCAAAACACGAAATTATGAATTAGGGAATTGTCTATGAATGCCGCTTTTTAGTAAAATTAACCGAAGACTGTATAGAATTGCATTTTTAATTTTTAAGTTAAGGATAGTTTTGGGCAAATCTTCAGATTTTTTAACTTGCTTTATCTGAAGATTAGTTTCAAAACTCAATGAAAATAATTCGATACGTAAATTTTGAATATTTTTCCAATATAAAATATATAAAAAACTATTCTATGATATTTTTAATAATAACTAGCAGATAAATCTAAACTGGGTCTACTAATAAAAGTCTGGCTCTTTCTTATGATAAAAAGATATTGTGTAAATTGTTGCCCTTTTATACAAATAATGAAACATTTATTTGTGTAAAATAATTTTAATGTATGTATTATTTTAAATACTTGATAAGAATAATAAAATAACACAGTTAATATAAAATATAATTTAAGTGACAATGGTTCTAAAGTAATGTTTGGTGCTAGGTCGTGCTACGGACTAAGTCCAAGAACCTGATATTTAAAATTTTCACTTTTGTGAATTATATTATCGTAAGTTTTTGTACAGATATCTTTATTTTGATATTTACTAACTTATTTTAATAGTTTATTGTGCAAAAATTGTGCCTCTGTCTACGAATATGAAGTCATTTAACTAACGTTTTCTACTCATCAACAAAAATAAATTACTGCAAAATTATTAAATCTACAATTTTATCATTGTAACCAGTGTAACTCTCCTTGTAAGATACTAGAACGTAGGTATCGAAATAAATAAATAAAACTGCTCTCTGAACTAACAATAATTTATAAAATAATGTTTAGTAGACATAGACACAATTTCAATGTATAAAAATAAGGATAAGTATCGAGTCATGCCATTAGGATAAGCTTAGAGAAAAAAAGGGTTTCTCAGTTCCAGTCGCATTGATAGGCCTTACTGATCTAAAAAACATATTAATCTTCAGTTAGGAGTGTTATTATTGACTAAAATAAAGAAAAAACCTTATTTACCATGGCCAATAAATTCTATAGTTCAAAATGTAAAAAAAACAAGGTGTTCTCCAGTTTTAAAATTTTAGACAATACGCTTGTGAAGTTTTGAATAAACGAATTGTTTAAATAAATCATTAATCATAACACATTGTAGGGCTATTGCTTAAGTGTAAAATATTTTAACTTTTTAAGCAAATAATCTTATTTATGTAATTATAATTAGTTAGGAGTTTGTATAATACATGAATAGTTGAAACACCAATGAAAGCTATTATAGAAGTGTCTGTCTTTAAGAATTATCATTTATTTACTCATTTATTGACTTGTCTCGTTATTGCTCAATAGTAAAATTTTCTTGATTTTGTGCAGCTATGATTAGACTTAGTTTTTAGTTACTTAAGTTAGAACAAGGGGTCGGGAGGACAAAACCAATTAATACGAAAAAGCTCATAGGTATGTATATCAAAATTGTGTTTTTTCGATTGAAAATTAAAATAAATTTAGGAAGGTACCTACTTAAATAGAATCTGGTACCAAATAATAAAATTTAATGTGAGTGATATTTGTTCTCTCAATCCCAATAAAGTACGACACACCACCCAAAAATCTTGCATTTATTTAAAAAAAGAACTATTAAAGTAAGTTACATAGTGTTTTCTTTCAGAAAACAGTTTCCCTAAGTGCAATTTTATTTTTAATTTTTCCAGTCCTTAAGGTTGCGGTACTATAATTATGTATTTTATAATATTCTGGGGATTATATTCAAATTATTTTAAAATAATGATCATTGTAAGTTTATCTACGGATGCGGTTAATATTTTAACACGTAAGCACCTGTTAATTTTGTGTAGAGGAATAAAATTATGTTGATATATTTTTGATTTTTATTTCAAATAAATCTCTTATGATAGGTTATGTGTTAGAAATACAGTCCGTCACAAAAAACCCCGTCCAATCTTAAAGTGTATTTAAACTTGGTAATGATATGCGAACATGTAGGTTTCTTTTTTGAAGAAATGAAATAGACATTTAAATATATTTTTTATAACCAATGCAGCAGCAGCAGTGCCCACCAAGCAGTGGGGCACTTGCTGGGCAAAGGTGCCCCTTAATTCATCTGTCTCTATCCTTAGCGATCTACCTCCATCCCGTCTAGTCCACAAATCAAGATTGTCAAGACGACTATTTTTTTAGCTATTTTTCTCGACTATATGAATAAAATAAAATAGCCCGTAATCAATTATCATATAATTCTATCCGATGTAGACATAGACATAGACATAGACATAGACATAGACATAGCCATAGACATAGACATAGACATAGACATAGACATAGACATAGACATAGACATAGACATAGACATAGACATAGACATAGACATAGACATAGACATAGACATAGACATAGACATAGACATAGACATAGACATAGACATAGACATAGACATAGACATAGACATAGACATAGACATAGACATAGACATAGACATAGACATAGACATAGACATAGACATAGACATAGACATAGACATAGACATAGACATAGACATAGACATAGACATAGACATAGACATAGACATAGACATAGACATAGACATAGACATAGACATAGACATAGACATAGACATAGACATAGACATAGACATAGACATAGACATAGACATAGACATAGACATAGACATAGACATAGACATAGACATAGACATAGACATAGACATAGACATAGACATAGACATAGACATAGACATAGACATAGACATAGACATAGACATAGACATAGACATAGACATAGACATAGACATAGACATAGACATAGACATAGACATAGACATAGACATAGACATAGACATAGACATAGACATAGACATAGACATAGACATAGACATAGACATAGACATAGACATAGACATAGACATAGACATAGACATAGACATAGACATAGACATAGACATAGACATAGACATAGACATAGACATAGACATAGACATAGACATAGACATAGACATAGACATAGACATAGACATAGACATAGACATAGACATAGACATAGACATAGACATAGACATAGACATAGACATAGACATAGACATAGACATAGACATAGACATAGACATAGACATAGACATAGACATAGACATAGACATAGACATAGACATAGACATAGACATAGACATAGACATAGACATAGACATAGACATAGACATAGACATAGACATAGACATAGACATAGACATAGACATAGACATAGACATAGACATAGACATAGACATAGACATAGACATAGACATAGACATAGACATAGACATAGACATAGACATAGACATAGACATAGACATAGACATAGACATAGACATAGACATAGACATAGACATAGACATAGACATAGACATAGACATAGACATAGACATAGACATAGACATAGACATAGACATAGACATAGACATAGACATAGACATAGACATAGACATAGACATAGACATAGACATAGACATAGACATAGACATAGACATAGACATAGACATAGACATAGACATAGACATAGACATAGACATAGACATAGACATAGACATAGACATAGACATAGACATAGACATAGACATAGACATAGACATAGACATAGACATAGACATAGACATAGACATAGACATAGACATAGACATAGACATAGACATAGACATAGACATAGACATAGACATAGACATAGACATAGACATAGACATAGACATAGACATAGACATAGACATAGACATAGACATAGACATAGACATAGACATAGACATAGACATAGACTGAATAACTATTCAGTTATATTTATGTTACATACCGCATATTTACCAGTCTTTGCCATAGTCTTCTGTGTATATCTCAAAGTAGTGTTGAATGCTGTCTAAAGATGTGTGATTTTAAACTTATAATGCTGTGGAATGCTAGTTAGTTGATAATAATTTACCTAATTACAACGATGTAAACTTATCTCTATCGAGAGTACTTTATTGGTTTACCGTCAATAATCTTCTACTGAATGTTAAAAAAACCTAAGTGTATGTGTGTTCACTTTGCCTAATGTAATTCAGTATGACACCGACATTAAATTAAATGGAGAAACACTAGATCTAGTAGATTCTACTACATTTTTAGGACTCCATATTGATTCAATATTGCAATGGAGTCCGCAAATAGAAGCACTTGCAGGTAGACTTAGTTCTGCTGCATATGCAGTTAGAACAATTAGACACCTTACTGATGAAGCCACAGCTAGGTTAGTATATTTCAGCTACTTTCATAGTGTCATGTCATATGGTATCTTACTGTGGGGGAAGGCAGCAGATATTCAAACAATTTTTGTTTTACAAAAAAGAGCAATACGTGCCATTTATAATATGAAGCCTCGTGATTCTCTGAGAGAACGATTCAGAGAAATAAACATTATGACAGTAACTTCACAGTATATTTATGAAAACTTAATGTAAACGCATAAAAATAGCGCTTGTTTTATAAAAAAAGGTGATGTCATAACATACTAGAAACAAAAATAAATTACTCATCCCGAAATTTAGATTAGAAAAGTCCAATGGGTATTTTATGGGAAACTCTGTACGCTTCTATAATAAGCTTCCGGAAAATGTAATCGAGCTGCCTATTCGAAGATTTAAATCTTATATAAAGAACAATCTAATAAAGAAGGCGTATTACACCTTAAATTCGACGATAAAACTGCATGGTCCGATGTCGTCGCTCCGCTCCTTCGTTAGCTTAATTGTGGAATTGTATATCTGTGGTATCATATTTTTTAAGAATAGGTTAAGCATTACTATTAAAGCGTATAGTGTGTTGTCATAAGAACTTAGGTTGATACTTTTTAGACTTTATTTAAGTCTCTGACAAGTACCTTTTTCTATAAATGAGTCTCGTTCATTTACGTTCGATTGGCACCACACTAAAGCTGAATGAAGGATCATCAAAAAAATAACCAAGCAGAGTTTGTTGCCTGATTCTTCTATGCTTGGTCGCGCGCGAGGAACCGGCGTAAATTCACTTTAACATTTTAGATTCACGTATAGTTTTTAAGTTGACGTTTCTATATGATCCTTGTGATTACAATGAATAAAAACCTATTGACTTTGACTTTGACTGTATTCACTACTAAGGTTTAAAAAATATGGGAGCATACTTGAAACGCTACAAATGCTACTAAGCTTTGAGATACTAATCCAGATTACAGCTTCACTAATTCTCGTCTGTTCAAATTTTAGGCATGACTTAGTGGCAATTTTTTATAAAATAAATTACAGTAAGCCAAGTGTTTGTCCAGGTAAAGTGTAAACGTGCATAAATTTGACAGCAGTAAAAATAATTAAAGACGGCAACAATTTTGATGTTTTTAATTTCTTTCAAATACAACACTACCTACCGGTATCATAAACGTACGTAGATTATAAATAATAATGTTTTTGGATGTTAAAATAAAATGTATGCAACTTTCTTCATAAACTTTAATTTTCCAAATTCAGTTACCTACATGCTGGCAATGATATAAAATTCAATTGAATACAAAGCTACCAACAATGTTCTATAACAATTCATAAACTTTACTATAACATGGAGAAAAATAACATATAATAATATAGGAAGAAGAGGTACTCAGGTGGTATAAAAATAAATAACTCGTAGTTAATGACTACAACGATAACTTTAACTAAAATAAATAAAGTTAATACTAATGACAAGTTATTTTAAACTATAAATGCTAGCGGTTCACCTAAATGTTGAGTTACCACATTATTATTTTCCGTTGCCCCTAATTCAAAGCACTATTCAAAAAGAGGTAACAGAAGATTGTACTTATCATATTTTAATACTAAGTTTGTTTAAAATAATTTGTATCGACTCCACGCTTCTCACATGAAACTGTAAATAAATAAATATTATAATATTTCAATAGGAAACAAACGATACTGAAGCTTCACTACGGCATTTGTCATTATTACATTTAACTAGACTATTTTCTATTTATTAAATGCAAAAATTGTAACTAAATAAATATACTCATTGAGCACACTGTCACGCAAATATTGGCATGTTCTAACTTCAGTCTCATCACACTAATATGTACAAATTATGTTATAATACGCGTCGTTACGAGTAGAAGCGGCTTTTTGAAATGACATGCGCCGTCGGTGGGTGCGGCCGGGGTATCGTCGTGACGGCTGCAGTTTTCTTCCTCAATGTCGTGATCGGCCTTAGTTTCAAGAACAAGACCGCCGACACAGCACACGAGCATAACAGCGTAGCTAGCAATGCCCCAAGAGTAGCGGCAAAACCAGGAGTCGTCATACACACTAACCCGGGCGTAGGAGCTATCTTCGGAGCACTATCCACCGCAGAGTCCATATTCAAATCACCAGCAGAAACGACGCGAATCACCCTGTTCACGCCGACTTCCTTCTCAGGTGACGTCGCTCGTCGCTGCCTCCTGACTCTACCATCTCTCCTCACCTCAACTCCGACTGGGTACGAGTCAACTCCAATCTGAGGAGGTCCGTATTCCGCATGAGGAGCGATCACATTCGGGCCTCCTTCTGAACACTGCTCTGGGCACCTGTATCTGCAAATCTGGATCGTACATTGGAAGTGGACTTCCATGGAGTCTGGGAACTTGAAAGCTTGGAAGTGTGCGTACGATAAAACGCTAGCACTGGCTCCGAAGTTCTTGATCTTAGTGAACCTGGACATGAGTTTCGGTCGGGTGACGCAGCCTCGTCTGTCTACCAGTTGGATTGGAGATCGTTGTCCATCATGAGCTACGCAGTCTCGGACAAGCATATCAAATTTGGCGTCATCGTCCTTGATAGCTAGCACCATGGTCATTGTCTGTCCGATCTTTACAAGTCCAGACACCTCAGAAGCCCAGGGCCCTTTGCCGACTTGAATCTGCATCCAGCAGCCAACGTTATCTCCGGCAAAATCTGCTCGGACAACGTCCAACATATCAACAGGGAATGGTCTAAATGTGACCGCCTTTTCGTACTGATCGTGCCAAGTGCAGCGTAGTTTGCGAGCTTGATCCCAAACTTCTTGGACTTGTGGATCGTATTGGATGACAATGACATTCTCGAAGTAAGTGCCAGCGGCTGCAACGTCGCCTCTGTACCTTGGGTCTCCGCTGCCGGCGGTTCCGCACGCATGAGCACCAATTTCAAAGGAAGCGGATGATCTTCCTAGGTTTGGCGGCAGGTGCACGCACTGGTGGTTGGAGTAGTGCCCTTTGGAGAAGACGATTCCGAAGAAGGGTTTGTCGAAGCTTAGAAAGACGCGCATGGCATTTTTTTCGCACTTTACGTCTAGAGATACGATTTTGGGCATGTCTGGAGCTGGTGCTGGCCAGACGTCTCCAGCGCCGCTGAAGACCTTCTCGCTGGCGGATGTTTGCGCATCAGTAGGAGGCGCTGGCGGCTGGGGTGGGCCTCTGAAGCCAGGGTTGAGCTCGTTCTTGTGATGGTTTACCGGTGGACCGTGGACGAAAGGTTTTGCGTGAATCTGATGATGATTCGTTATTCTGGGCATGCCTGAAAATAAGATAATTTGTATGAGATGCGTTGCCTTTTTTGCAATAAGTATTACTTTTAGCTAAATGTCTGATGGCTTCTTTTAGAAAAGTGATTATTCTTGGGTGCGCATTGGGTTCAGCTGCAGTGTAGCTTGATCTTACCAATTGGATGATGCGGCTGATGATGAGGAGGGTTCTGCCTCCTCGTATGTGGAGGAGGTGCGGGGGGCGGGGGTCCGTTGTACGCGTGGCTTGGCGTCTCTCTCTCCTGGGATTCCATGGCCATCTGGTCTGCTGAGGGTTCGACTGCAGGGGACTCGGGAGCGTTGCCACCGCCGCCACCGCTTTCGTTTGATGACTCGCTGAGAGTGCCACTCTGTAAGATAAAATGATTTCTCGTTTGAAATATAGATATTCGATCGTTCTTCGTATGAGCCAACCTCTCAACCTCTGACTGTCATTACCAGACCCACATAGTGTCCTCCTAAGCCCTAATGTTCTAAACATTCATTTAGGGGCCACTCTTGGTCACTCATCCAAATGAGTGACCAGGAGTGTGTGAAACGTTGCTTAACCTAGCTGATATGTCAAAAAATATAGCCGAACTGAGAACCTCCTTTTTTGAAGTTTTTCTGAACAGGAAAGCTACGCCAACAGCGCTTTGCACATAGACAACATAGCCAGTAGAAAGTGTCATATAATATATATACCATATAATCACGCCTGTTTCCCGAAGGGGTAGGCAGAGACCAAGGATTTCCACTTGCTACGATCCTGGCATACCTCTTCCGCTTCATTCATCCTTATTAAATGCTTCATCAATTCATTTATTATGCTTAACCTTTAGTTAAAATTTTAAGTATTTTCATATCTAACTAAAAATTTTTGATTTAGATAGATAATTCTCATGATTCCTCAAAATCCTTGCCTATTTTTACCACACAATTATTTATGTTACTACTGGCTTAAATTTCCCTTGTGAAGTCTTGGTGATGATGACCATCTTCCACATTTTATGACAACGAGTTTTCCTACATTTTACTTTTCTATCTGGTTCCTAAAATTAGAAAGAGACGGTGAAAGTTGTTTATATTCTCATTTTAATCAAAATTATCTCATCATCCTTCATGTATCCGCCCTGGAATTTATAAATGTATTTTCCTCTAAAGGTTTTGTTATTAGGCATGTTTGTTTCCTAATAAAAGTAGAATTTTAGTCTTGTCGTCTGCTCTTAATTTCTTGATTTTCCTATATTCAATGAGCATTTGTTTCGCTTATTAGCTATTAAATATTTGTTCACCAAAGTACCTTCCTTCCTTGAGTTTCAGATACCATTAAAATTACGCACTAACTTTCTTTTACTTACATAACTTTCTAAATCTGTAATATTGTATCCCAGTGCGTTTGCCTCAATAATTACCACCTTGGTTATGTACTTGTAGCAATATTGAAGGTGAAGAAGTGGGTACATAAAGCCCACTCGTAAATCTTTTATAGAAAAAATAAAAAGACCACATATACTTTCTAAATTCGTAGCCTGTGGCGAGACTGAGCTGCTTTGTAAGTTGTCGATGATTGGCTTAATTTTAGTTCTGACACCTACGAGATTTTATAAACATACAAAAGATGAAATAAGGTGTGTTGTAGGAAAATTTCAATAGACGAATGTTCTTTGTTTGGGTTGGAATCCTGCTGAATCTGAATTTTTGGTACTAAATCAAATTTAATGTTTTTGATTAGTATAGGTTTCATTAGAATTGTCAACAAACTATGTATTTTTATTAATTTCATCATTAGATGAAATTAGTAAAAATACATTTTTTATTAAAAAAGGTGGCCATGGCTAAGATAAGATAAGATAAGCAAAAGTTCCTTCACTTCAGGGGACTTCGGACTCAGAGAGCTATTGCTCGCTTAACAATTATTTGTAATTCGTCTAGAGCCTCCAATGCAGTCCTGATTTGGTTAGTACATCTCATGGATATCCATCTAGTGGTTAGCAGGTATCTTGAAAAAAAAACCTTCTTTAAGCGTTGATAAATCTCAGATTTCAGTAAGTAAATATAGAAAAACTGTAGAGACCCTTCAAAATAATGACTTCAACGGACACTGCGATGGCTTCATCGTCTAGAAGTTTTGATAGTGAGCAAGAAAACTTAACTTATAAAGGGGTTTCCTTTTGATATTAGTGATAGAAGTCTTCAAATTTTCACCATTAGACCCTGATCTGTAATGTTGCATGGTTCGCCAAGAAAGTAGAAGCTCATGGCTAGGCCTCATAGATTTTCAAACACAAAAACAAGTAAACAAGTATGACCTAATAATCTCAGTGGTAGGAGAGAATCCATAGGAAAAATCGAGTCGCCCACACCTCAATGCCACACATGAGAAACAAGCAATAAACGAGATCCATACCCTGTAAGGGTGTGAAGCTTATTGGCTCTACGATTAGAGTCCAAAGTCGTATGATATTAAGAGTGTACCTATTCTAAAGGCATCTGAGGTGCGGCTGCGAGTGCAGTGTGTCACATTCAGGTCGATGCACTTGGACTAGATTTTACTTTCGTTCTATGGATGAGGATGTTGCGCCGTGTCACGATCGAAATTGTTTCCGAATTGTGAGTTATGATCAGAATACGGGCTTTTGTTTGCGCGTTGGAAATTGCTAAGGGGGAATTCATTTCATGAAAGTTACGGAATGATATTCGATTGTTTTTAAAGTTTGCCAATAATAGTGTAAATGAAAATGTTTCTCTTCAAATCAAACTTGTGATATTTGTTAGTTTATTCAAATTTATATAAGCATAAAAATTTTTTTGCTTGTGTAAAAAAAAAACTGGACTGACAATCAACGCACAGCCTCCACTGAAAGTCATATAAACCTGAAAGAAGCACTTTAAGGTATCATAGATTCCTTTTGATGCATAGGGGTGCACTGACATATATATTTCATGAAAAAAAGGCATTTACCGAAAACCAACTGATAGAGGAAACAGCGAAAACATTAAGGCGTGTCAGATAAATGCTAGAACAAAGTCACAGAGGGAATTCCTCCTAGGATAAAGTCACGGGCAATTCACACTATGTTCACAAGTGATACGATTCTATCAGTCAGATTTAAAAGTATACAGCAACTTTCATCTACACCGTCTGATTCCCAGAAAATAGTAAACATTTTTTTCAGTCAGTTGTAAACATAAGCAGGATTTCAGTGATGTGTGCCGTCGTTGCAGGTCGTTATGTGACCGCCCGGCCGCCGGGAAAGCCGCTTTTACGCATTCCACCGCCCATTGTAGTAAATCGACATCTGTTGGTCAATTTCATGACAGGCCGCAAATTGGTACACGCACCTCGTAAATAGAACTGTCTTTACGACCGCGCAAAGCTATCTTTTCGATGAAGTGTCTGTCCATTATGGTTTTGTTTTAATGTTTCCAGTGATTCTTGAGCTTTCTAACTTTTCGACACATATTCAGCTGTATCAAAGTAATATTTCTTTAAAGTCTTAATTCAACAAGGAACGCGTAGGATAGGTACTCAAGCATTCTCTACTGAAAGCTAGTTTACTTGTTTATCTAAATATACCGAACCATAAAACGCATTGAAACCCGATAAATCGCATAATAGCCCCTAACATCCACTACAATCCCATAAACGAATACGAAAAAAAAGCTCAAGAGATTCCGCCCCTGACAACGTGATTTATACGCTAAAGAAAACATTTTGTGAAATCAAGTAATTTACTTCCATTCAGAGAACTAAGTCAATCGACGCGTTTCCGTCGCCACAATGTTTACTTAGTAGATACCCTTACTTTCCACAGTAGGGTAAGCAGGTAAATAGTGGACATAGACGGAACTGTTCATGTCCGTCTACTTAGTGGGTCGACGCGTGTCCATATTTGGCTGCTCCACCTGTCGTGTTGGATTTTATATCTCTTTCTGTTTCTTCAAATCGATACGCCCGGAGCCTAACACAATTATGTATAGATAATCGCAGTAGCGTCGCTACTGTTGTGCATTATGATTTATAAAAAATGAAAAAAAAAAAAATATTTTTCGTTTCATAGATGCCTTCCAGACCTATCCTTTCTTTTAAATTGTCACACAAGAAAATATAGTTCAGTACGTTCAAAGTCCAAAATTAAAATCCTTTTTAAAGCACTGCTATTCTGAATTATTAAAATTATTTAAAATCAATGCGTGATTTAATAACTGACTGAGGGAAAATTTTATCGTATTCTTTTTTATTTTACAGGCTAAACTAAAAGTCCCTTGTGTGAAATTTGGAGTGTATGTTCATTTTGATGCACTAAGAAATATTTTTTTCGAAATTCCACCTCCAGAGGGTGCAGGGAAGATAAAATTTGCGTGGGTTAAACTCTATCGGGATGAAGTCACCGTTAGTTCCACTGTAATATTTTTTTAGGGCTCCATTCTTTTTTTGGGGTCCAACAAGGAACCCTTATATTTTTGAAGTACCTACCCTTCACAATGAATTGTAAGGATTGTTTTTTTTCTCATTTATCCTATGGATTGGAGTGTCGTTAGACAGGTAATCCAAAAATATGCGGGTGTGTGAAAACCATTTCTCGATTCAACGATACGTTTACGAAATATTAAGCATTAAAGTGCAAATTTTGTTAGAGTTGAGGGCCTCATGCTTGCTAAACGGTTTATTTTGGATATGTGAAAAAAATCACGGCTGTAGTATATAAATAATAATAATAATGCTGGTCATTTTTCACACAGCATCAATTAGCCGCAAACTAAGCAAAGCAAAGTAGTATGGAATCTACACGACTTACTTTAAAATTACCTAATGAAGTTAGATGTGTTAAACAGGTTACCGCATATTGTGACGGGCAACTACGGACCCCTACACTACGCGTGGCCCGACACGCACTTGGTCGGTTTTTATTCCTTTTGTATGTTTGTAAAAAAAGCAATTAAAATTTCCTACATTGTAGCGACGTAAAACTATCGTAGTTAGCTTGAATTACCGGAAAAGTAGGAAAACGAAGCAAAAACACCAGTTTCCATCGCAGAAACATGCGCATTAGACAAAACTGAACTGTATATGGATCACAGTAATTTAGCGGAACAGGCCCCAAGTAATTTAGTAAGTAATGCAAGCAGAGATGTCGATTTCTTGCCGGCCGCTATTGATGTAGTGATGTATGTGAAGCGACGATTAAAAATCATTAACTTTCAAGCGCCGCTCCACTTTAACCACTATTTAATGTAAATGGTCTTAGTTGTAGTACCTATCTATTTGTAGTAAATAGATAGTCTTTATTCGACATCCTACTTATATTATAAACGTGAAAGTTTATGAGGATGGATGTTTGTTACTCTTTCACGCAAAAACTACAGAACGGATTTTGATGAAACTTTACAGTAATATAGCTTATACATCAGAATAACACATAGGCTACTTTTTATCAAGGTACCACGCGGGCAAAGCCGTGGGCAGAAGCTAGTAGTTTATAAGTTTACGTATCTATAAAATAAATCTTTAAATATAGTTGGTTGAGAATTGTATACTGTACTGCTATTAGGTTGTTTGATAATTATCATTTTAAATTAGATTATGTACCTATACTTGTATGTCGTTCGTTATTCTTAAAACAACTTCTAGGCTTTTTAAATGACTCGTTTATGAGCAACGTTTTAGACAACTTGGATGGGTAAATTTTAGCATTTAAAAACCATCATTTCAGCGCTACAATGAGCCCGTTCAGGAGCATATCAAAAACCTCAATTGACTTGTCAAACGTTCATCAAAGAAGTGGAGCAGATTGAGCCACTAGCTCATACGAATAACATATTTATTCGGTTAATCAAACGTATCTGATCTATTCAAATTGGTTACTCATCACAGCTAATAGATATTTTTCCTTTCTTCCGTAACCAAAACGCAGTACGCGCTTCACTGGAGCCATTAACAAGCTCTTTATGGTCAGTTAATTTGCATCCGATAATTTATTTGGCATGGAATGATTGGAGCGTTCAATATTGCTGATTAATTTATTTCAATACAAGCACAGTCAAGGTCTTAATTTGAAGATATTATGTTTGAAGACAGGTTGGAAAACAGGGTAGTATTAGTATTCATATGCTCCCATTTATTGTACTCCCTCTAGTCATGTCATTCTATGTCAGTGTACCTACTCGTGTCTTTAATCCACAGTTACCTAGTTCATGAGGATTCAACTTATTCCGGAGTCAACTTCTTCGGGATAATAACTAATCTATGAATATCAATGCAGGCAGGCAGGCTTGCCGGCCACTTCCAGCAGATAAATACGGCAATCGAGCAGGCACTAACAATCGTGAAAGTGGATTAAATTGTATACTTATTATGACACGGATGCTTTGCCATTTTACAAACCACATGCACTAGATTTCAATGAGAGCTGCTTTAGTGCAAAATAGACTTAGTTACAAGATCTGATAAGGAAAATATGAGTACGTAACTAGATAGCTTACCGTGTTTTTTTTGTAAGCCAGTATATGTATACGTTTTCTGTAGTTTGTTTGTAACTTTGTGTGTTTGTTTGCTGTTACTATTTTTTCAAAACAGCATGCGGTTTTTTTGCAATTGTTTTTTATGTGTTCAAGAAAGGTACTTAGATACGTTTAATCGCTAATAAGTCACTAGTAGTAGATGTTCGAGAAACACGATAGAGGTTTTCTAATTTTGTAAAATCCTTCTCATATAAGGATATCTGCTTTAAAACTGGACATCATTATACATGTTATAGTATTTTTCATACTTCTGCGATCAATAAATTAATTTACATATTTAAAAAAAAAACACGGTCAACGTTTACGCGCTATCCTTAGTTTGACTGAAATAAAAGTTGATATTTTAAATGCTGCCAAATTGAGCATAATTGGTATTCAACACTGAATTGCTGTTATTATTTTAAATTAGGCACAGCCTTGGTCATTTATTTGTAGCCGCCTTATCAAAAATCATATTGACAACCTGACACACTCGGAAATTTTAGTCACGTGTCAATTAACAAACAATAATAAACCCATTTCTTACATTCACTCATTCCATTGGATATATTAATTCAAAACCGTCTGCTTATTGGTTATTGTTATGTTCTCTACTTCCGGTTTCGATCAACCAATGATTATTTCATTTAGAACGTGATTTTCATACCGTTTAAATTAATTAACATCTCCTTTGAATACAATTATTACTGACATCGAGATGTTCCGTAGTCCACATTTCATCTCCATCATCAGAACAACTTTCAGTCACAATGTAAAACCATTAGATATGAATTGTCTTTATGAATAAAATAATTTAAATCAATTCCTATGGAAAAGCAATCAAAGAAAAAGAAAATATTTCATTTTATTTAATAATTGTAGATATACTAAATTTCAAAGTGGATGTCAAGGAATGCGTCATATTGAAGTATGAAAAAAATAGACACAGTTTCGGACATCTAAAGACAGACTTAGATTTATCGTGTATGATATTTTTGCGGTTGGAGAATATTAGTTGAGCAAAGGAAATTAGCCACTAGTATGAAACCTCAAGCTACCTGCTTCCGTTGCCTGAAATAATATTGTGAAAGTAGTAAAAATCTCACCATGTGTAATATGAGTAGCACTCCTATAGCAATCCCGCGTCTCTGCCGCATCTCGAACTGTGGACAAACATAATATATTGTCACTCAACATGCACATTGTCACTTTTATGATAAATTTTGCAGAACATTTAAGTTGGACGGTTGTCGCTTTCTACGTAAAGTCGTCAGCAGAAGTAACTTTAACCGTACCGAGAATTTTTATTTACAGATTTTGTTTTTCACTTAAATTTATCAGGCATCGTCAAGTCTTTAGCAAGATCGTAGCAAATGGCATATATGTAAGGCAGTGATTCCACGGAGCATCCGTTTTTTTCGATCCTGACACTACTAGCAAGACCTGGTCCACGGGTGAATAATTTTAACCATGGCAGTTCCACGGGGAACTCAACAAATATTAATTATTTTAAAAAGATTTCAAATAGTGACACTACTTTTATGTTAAGTAAATTTACTTAAAACAGCGTGGCTTTCTGGAAAAATTATGAATCCATCAATTAATTCCTTCATTTTAGAATTCCAAACATATGAATTCTAAAAGGAATTTCAAGTTCCGAAATGGCCATGTAGATAGGTAGAATGAATTATTCTTTTAGGTTTATCGACATAATAATTTAACACTAACGCTAAGTTAAGTTTTTTATACTAACAAAAAATCCAATACTGATCGAGAAATAAAAAATAAATTAAGTAAATAAAGCTACAAATATATCTGTTAGCGGCTGTACCGAAATTTTACACATCTATGAATAAGGATTGTAACTTTTGTGGTCACGGCCAGCGGAATTGTCTTGTCACTTGTGTGGTTTAGTTTCATAACACGTGGTTATTGTGGTAAGCAGTTTTCCCTTGTAAACGGTGAGGTGACAAATATTTTCTACTATGATACGACAGCGAAATGGCTTCTGAAATGCCTGCCAACTTTTACTATGTTGCAATACAAAAGTGAGGTCTCTTCAATAATTCTTAAAAAAGGCAAACAGACTATTGGAGGCCACACGTTGCGAAAAATTGCTACAATAAGACGGTACTTTCGAATTTCACCGATAAATCATATCGTGTATGTTAAATCGGTACTGTTCTTTTTTGTTCGCAGTTCAAATGGTGCTGCGTAAAAGAGGTGATGATCAAAACCTTTCCTTCTCACTGGTTCTCCCTCTACCTATCAAAAGTTTGACCAATAGCTAGTCAGTAAAAAAAGTGTTGTAAAGTGATACAGTAACATTATGACCGAGGTCATTTATATCTTTCACACCGTCACCCGCCCTGGTACGGTTGAAGACTTTAGCCACCCGGTCTTATACATTCAATTAGATGCAACTTTTTTCATGTAAATAACTAGTCGTTAAGTATGTTCTCATTTGATTCAATTATAATTTTCCCATAATTTTCATAAATTGGGTTCAAATTCCGTCGTCATTGTCATCGCTTGGCTATGAGAGACAGTTTCTTGATAAATTATAGCTTTTGCCACTCAAGTGAAATCCGTTAAGTTGAATGAATATATGTAGATTACCTATTTTTATGCGCATTTACGAAGATTTTTGGACGTAAAATATTGTTTCTTTATCTGTTAACATTTATTCTTTATTCTTTACACATATGTACACACAAATAAACACTTACAAAAAGACAGAATTAAATGACATGTACAAAGGCGAGCTTACCCCTAAAAATATTTTTTTACCAGCAAACCTTGACCTAGAGAGAGGTAATTATTATCATTTATCTTCGAAACGGCATATCAGATTGAAATACGTTTTGCTACTTACTTTATAAGTGGTTCTAGTATAGGTTTTATAGCCACAAGTAACTTTGGTTACTTGTGGCTATAACGTACATGAAAAAGACAGCTAGTAAAAAAAAATGCAAACATTAAACGTCTAACTGCTAACCATCTTCATGCTTTTGTTAATGATAATATTAAAACACATTATAGCAGAAATTTTATTAAAATTAATGAATGAATGTACAAATTACTTTATTGTATACCTTATAAGATAAACAAAATAAACACTTACACTTAAGCTTAAGGATACAATGGGTGGTCTTATCGCTTAAAAGCGATCTCTTGCAGACAACCTTATTATGTGAATAATCTCCTGGAAAAAACCCCCATATTTTTTACATCGATACAAACAGGATAATATGAAATACTATTTATTTTGCTTACAGTTTAGGATTTAGTTTACACGTTTTTTTTTAACTCCAATTACAGATGAACAAAGCGTGCGTTTATTTTTCTCGTAAAGAAACTATTGGAGTATTACCATCTATTTATGCCGCCAAACAGCTGTTTCAGTTGTAACATCGGGTGATTTGACGAAGCTCTCCAGTTCTAAGTATATTGTATTCGCAACTTTCATCTCAGGTCATTGGATAACCAATGAAGCGCCTCTAGAAACCCGGGTTCAAGGGTGACTGGGTCGCATCGCCGCACTCGGAATCCCTTCGTGAAAGTGAAATTATTCAGCATAATGAATATTTGTACAGGACATACTTATGTTATAGGAACGAGGCAATCGGTAGAACTAAAGTCACAGCAAGCTGAAGTGGCAAAGATCATTTAGCTCGTAAAACTGAATATTGCTGGGGAAGAAAGGTTCTTGAATGGTGACTACGAACCGGAAGATGCAGTGTAGAAAGGCCCCACCGTATAGATAGATTTTTCACTGCTGTGAGTGGATGCTGTTTGGTCACTTTTGATTAAGCTCGTTTATTAGGAAAGATCCTCAGAGGCGCTAGAGTCAATGCTATTGATTCTGATACAAGGATCTTCAATTTCCTTAACAAGCCTGTATCAACAATGCCTCGTAGGTTAATTTCGTTTCACCTGAAAGAATTGGTATGAAGCTCGAAAGGCAACACTTATTACTCTACTCTAAAAACGTGTTCCTTGATACGTCTAGCTTAACACAAAGGTCACCATCAGAACTCGAAGAAAGGAAACAGAACTGTGCCTTTCATGCTTTCAAAATAACATCTCATTTAGCACATGAACAAAAAGCTGCAATCCCTCGCCGGTACAGTCCGCTTAATTGGCAGGAGTTGGAAAGTATAAGACTAAGTAAGAAAGTAAAATAATCACCGAATATTTTGGGCGTTCCCGTCCGACAAGTGGAAGTGGGCCGTGGGACCACCGGGAGAAAGTACAATTTAACGCAACAGGCCGTAATGCACCGGAACTTTGAAGAATCTGTTTTTGCGATGCATTTTCGCCTGCGATATGCGGTCGGCGCTGTGCCATTGTCGGCGTAATTAAAGGGCGCGGTGCCCACACCTACGAGACCGCCCGATTCGGCTAATAAACAAAACCGGTACGTGAAATTCAGAAACAAGTGAGACTCGTTCCGTTGGTTTTGGGTTGGATAATCCTACTTCATTTTAGCAGAGGCAGCTGACATTACATTTACCCTACTAATATTATAAATGTCAAAGTTTGGGTATCGCCGTGACACAAACAGACGAAAAACAAATTAAGAGCATTCTTAAAAAAATAACTGTTCTAGAAAAAAAAACAAACAATAAATACGCTCACAACTGTACTCCCCATGTTGGAAATCCTCATACATACTCAGTGAGTAGATCTTTGAGGATACCAAGTAGGGGATAAGTAGGGGCACGTCCAAATATCACAATTGGCACATGCCCGCGTTTTGTAAGTCAGCATTCACGTGACAGGTTGCAAGCTCATCGCTGCGACCCCATCTTGCCTCACTTCGGTGGAGGACAGGGGAAATTTTAGTGGGTTCGAGTCCCACAAACCCCCTTTCACCACCCCCGTAGCAGAAGGGAAATGCGTAGGCGTTTCCCCTCTCGAAATAAAATGTGTTTTAAAATAAGTTTCAAGACTTCCAACCGAACGGTTGAGGCAGTCAACCGAATTGAGCCGTCCTGAATGGCAGATGTGCAATTTTGTTGACACGATATATTTCCCCCGGAGGCTGATGGTTTCCAAATTGAAGCAAGCTATAAAAAACGGTTAATTAAGTTTATGAACTTTTGAATCCACCGGCTCGGTAAGCGTATCGGATTAAAGTCACGCCCTCTTGCAAATAAATGTTACGGTGCTCAAACCAATTATTTTGGGACGGATTACATTTTATGAACTTTTAAATATAAATAAGGACACAAAAATGGTTGACTGGTTAAAATGAATAAAGATGACAACTATATTCGCTCAGTGGCGTGGCGGGTAAGTAGCTGGCTGAAACGTAAGAGGTGCGGGTTCAATTCCCAACAACATGTAAACATTTGTCTGCGGGACAAATGTTTACATGTTCTACAGATATTTTTACCGGGTCTGGATGTCGTGGTACAATGGTACTCGTAGTCCCTGATACCCACGATACACGGAAATCCTAGTGTAGGGTATAGTCATATGCATAGTTCAAGACTATGCATATGACAGATAAGTGTTTAAAAAAATAAACATATAACAAATTTTGTTATCTAGCCAACTCACTAAACAGTTTTTAAGACTTTTCTAGACCTTAAAGCTATGTTGATATAAAATTAAAAAAAAAACAAATTTGACGCTAATCTCTAAGAAATGCTACAAAATCTGTTTAAAATCGACTAAACCATTTCAATTTATATAGCATTAAAACATCATCCGCCTATTTTGATAGGCGGATGATATACGGGTTTCATACGACTTTATCACCATAGCATAGGGTTTGTTTTTTATAACACAGCATCATTCGAGATGCTTCTACTTTCACTGCTTGACCTTCTTCGAGGGCCCTTGGGCATTGAAATTTATTATCTCTATGATTTGTGAGAACATGAGATTGGATTTATGAATGAATGTCTAAACGTAGGCGTGTTTTTTACTATTTTTTTATATTCGAAACTATTTCCAAATTGAGCACCAAAGCAGGTGCTCTGTTAGGGAATAGATTAGGTACGATATGTGCGGTGCTCTGAAAATTGGTTTTCTTTTGGGAGTACCAATTTTAGAGAGAAAAAAATCGATAAAAAATGCAATCATGAAAGAAAGTTACTGAGTGCAAAATGACAGCTGTCAAACATTTGTCAAGCATTTCAGTGGTTGGAATTGAAGAGCAGGTTTTTTATTGATTCGTTAGGATTAGTTACGTACTATAACATGTTATTTTATTTGAATTAAAATCCTCCTCTGGTTTAATTTTAAATATTATTACGTACATATAAGCGAATCATGGTCATAAAATATGCTATTCAAATGAAATCTAACTTGTACAGGTCTAGGTAATAATTATTGTGAAATGAGGTCATTATAGGGCCTCCAATTGACAGCTCCATCGCTAAAGTCTAGCCTCAGTCTAGACCCAATGTAAACAATATCATTGACTAAGGTAAGGCCTATCAACGCACTAGATCTGCAGAACATTGACCTCGCGCCTGAGCCAGCGTTGTGAAACTGAAAGTATATCGCGACAATGAATGTGGCGGTTGGTATCAAAAAATCCTGAATAATTACCTGCTTTGGGATAGGTAGGTACGAGTATATCGGTTATGACGTTGTGTTCAATTCGGAATCAGTGTGCTGAATAGAAACAGTGCTGCTGGCAGAGGCCCTTTTTAGCTCATAACTTACCGTGGTACTACAGAATTTCTGTTTTTTTTACAAAATACATACGAACCTGTTAATTTAATATGTCCAAATGATATTTTATATATTTTATCTTAATGACGAAGACAACAATGAGTTTAAATAAATAACGCTAAAAGTTGGTAGAATTTTTTAAATTTTATTTCAAGGCAGTTAGAATAAATCATTAAATAAACAATACTTATCGATGTATTATTTCAATATTTATTTCCAATCTATTCAAAACCATTTAGATATCCAATTCCCAAGCACTTCATTTCAATAGAGAAGCTAATATCATACAAAAAATGCCATCTACATAATAGAAAACCAAACAGAATTAATTTCGTAAACAAACTGAACGCACCCAGACGAAAGTTTTAGTTTATTTACACTTTCTCCGCGACTGTCACTTTTAGGATTTTGAGGATCTATCTCTGAGTGTCACGTCATGTCAACCTGTCATGTGTAACGTGTGAAGAAGACAGTTGAATGACGTTGATTGTGCGAGTAAAAGAGACACAGTGGCAAGCCACGTTACATTTTGACGGTCAAATCTCATGACAACGGTCAATGACACGAAATAAAACTTTTGCTTTCGCATAAACTTTTACTGAGCTAATTGTAATATCGTTTATTCCACTCTTATTTTGGTTACGGAAATTCTTAAATCATGCCAAGTGTTTCGTTTAATTAAAAGTTAAGATACATATTTGAACTAGTGATTTTTTAAGTTCTTATTTAGGTACTAGATAGGTACCTATTTATCTCTAGTTATCGAAATATACTTATCTAGAATCTACTTGTCTAGAATCATCATCACCGCCGGTAGACATAGGCTAGACAGCTAGACATAGGCCTGCCAAAGAGTGTCATAATGAATAGTATGTCCTATTCATTGTTCACGTTTGATATAAAATACCTCATTTATTTTGATACAAAGCTGAACGTTCACAGCCTCTGCGTGCGTTGCAGTTGTTTTATTGTTAAGTGGAAACTTTACGTTTTGAGACGAAACCTCTCAAGAATTCATTTATTTATTTATTTAATACTTTCGCACAAACAATGTAGTGCTAGGAGGACTTAATGCTAAAGCATTCTCTACCAGTCATCCTGGGCGTGCAAAAAGATGGTGTGATGGTGTGGTGTGGAATTTCAACCAGACTGCTAAAGATCTCGTTGTTTAGTTAGTCCCGCCGAAGTAAATATATATTTGGAATATTTATTACAAAAATCTAGAGAATTTCTTTGGCAGCTAAGCTTGTTTATTGAGTATGTTATAGTATCTTCATAGTATGTGGTAAGTACACCAATTAAACCGCTTGTAAACTTTCTTAGAATCCGTTCCATACTAAGATTGTCTGGTAGAGATCGCTACTTAGCGATAAGATCACCCATTGTACAACATTGTCAAAGTTTGTAGTACTTAACTAAGCTGATGTGTTGGTGTGCAATAAAGTATTTAATATCTATCTATCTAAGATTAAAAAATCACTAAGCTTTTGTTCACCTCTCTTTGCGGCACATCCGTGGGACGACGTACCAATATACGAGTATCTTGATAAAAACGAAACAATACAGTTCTAAGTTAAAGCACTTGAACCTAATAAATTCCATCCGAGTCAGCATCTATGCCAGGGGGTCTGCGATCTGGGTTTACGACATCTTGTTCCCAGTGACAGTACTAACGTATTGTCTGTTACTGTGACAATTAACGGAACACAGCTGTTTCCGAGTACACTATGAGAATAGAATTGCTTTAATTATTATGATTAGCTTGGGTGAGAAAACCAGCTTGCCCTAGAACTAAAAAATCGAAGGCATGAACCATCGGTTAGTGTTCCTATAAGCGGCGATGGGCTTGCAACTTGTCACGTGAAATGCTACTTGCTAAACGTAGGCATTTGCCAAATTTAAAGTTTGGACGTACCTCTGACTATCCCCTACTTCGACTCTGCAATGAGGCGGACGAATCGCCCCTTCATCTGTTAGGAGAGTGTGGACCACTGATACATAAGCGTAGCCTTCATCTGGGCATACACATTCTCAACCCAGATAAACTAAAACTCATCACGCCCAAAAAGATCCTGCAGTTTCTAACAGCTTCAGGGCTGAGCGGTGAACTTTGAACGCCCCCTGAGGGGAAAAGAAAAGCAAGTGGTGATCACAATAGGCCAGTGACAGCCGCAGATATCAAAGCCAAAAAAGCCAATGAAAAAAAACCCCTACTTGGGATCTTCAAATTCAAATTCTACGCTCTGAGTATGTAGCTATCGATGTCCAACAGGGGGGATACCGTTGTGAACTTGTGAAAGTGTGTTCTTTTTTATGTGTTAAGAAAAGGTAATGGAAATTAGACTTATTTGTAAAAGCTTTTTTTTCCAGGGTAGAATTACCTTATAAGAGATTACATAAATTTTCAGGTACAACTTGTAAAAGATATGAACTACACCTAATTTGATTGATTTTGGCGGTGGAAGCGTGACGGGCGACGGCGCCTAACGTAATTAGCAGACCATGGTATAACTGATTTTATAGTCAAAGAGTAAGTTATAAAAGAGAAACTGATATTTCATATGATTTTTTATGCGGTGTACGAAAAGGCCAAGGTCAAGGTTCTGAAAAAAATGCGATGAATTTCCAAAGTTTCATTTCCATCATTGCATCATTTTTATTGGATTTTAACCGAAACATCTGATTATTACATCATATAATTTTCTTTAATACCATAGCCGAATTCAAAAGTCGTTGAACTAAGTTGCTTTCAAAAAGCAAGTATATATAAGTATGCAAATTCTGCACATATTACCTACTTTTAGTTTTGTAATGTTTTTTGTTTTATGTATTTTTCTAGTAGTTCATTTATTCATTCATTCATTCTGGTACCATTAATAGGTTAGATTCACGGTATAATTGGGTATAGATTTGTTTATTTTTATTTTGTTGGATTTAGTATGCAAACAGAAGGAATATTCCCCTCTATAAACTATAGTGGCTGTACCGGATATTATGTTTTAAACACAAAATACGGCTAATTACAGTGGTTTTACCTGTGGAAGAGATAAAAAAAAACAAATAAAATAAATAAGACGACGACGACACGATTGTTCTTGGTGCTCGTGCTAAGTTTGTTGTAGATACATTATGTTTTACGCACTACATACATAACTAAATAAAACAATGCACCAGCTGTAAGTAAGAGTAGTCAAAAACGAAAGTAGAATTGATCTAAAATCCGCACCGAAACTTGGGAATGGATTTTGGTCAGTCGGTCGGTAACTTTCACCGTCCGACTAATTAGCGGGTATCGACTGTCGATGTTTACATGTCGATATCGATGTTTACATGTCCATATCGATGATCGTACGTGATTGAACAGATGGTTAGATTACTGATCGCAGTGACATTCATTTGCCATGTAGAATGGCGTTTATATAATGTAGTTGTGTTGGATATAATAAAATCGTCCATTGACTTAGTTCAAGTTATATATTAACAAAATAACAACTTGACTAAATTAAGCATAAAAATTGTAAAATAAGCAAAACTTCCTATCTTTAATTAAATAAATAATCAAGCAATATCAGCTACTGAAAAAAGGTAAACACGATAAAGACTAATTCAAAACTTATAATTATGTTAAGTGATTGCGATAGTTTAGAAATGTTTTCGAAGATAATAAATACAAAAATAAATTTAATTAAAAAAATATGGGAATGATTATCATGGTACCACGATAACCACACCCGAAACAAATATCTGCAGAAAATGAAAACATTAGTTCCGCAGCGAGAATCAAACTAACACCTCATGCGTCTCATCTGGCTACCAACCGCTGCTCCACTATGGACATCAAGACGTCGAGGTCATGATGATTTTTAAGAAATTATATTGTTATGCTAATATTAGATATAACATAAGGTTTTATATGCTTTTTTTAAGTTCTATCTGTCGATTATCCTGTTTATCGACTAGGTTACATCACTGACAAAGCTCGCCGCTGATTGTTCACGCATGCCTATAATCATTTGCAACGCGCGGTAGGATCAGTTCACTCCCAACTAGAAACACTCAAATCCATTTGTTTCACTAATTATCTACTAATAGTCACAGTTCCACACTGGCTATATATTTTGCTGACATAAGAAGAACTGGAAAACACAAAAAAAACGTAGTTTTAAATCTGTCAAAAGCTAATCAATTCTTAAAGTATAGCCATATTTTTAATTAAAATAAAACAGTCAATACGTCGTCAGGTATTTTTTCTCTGAAGAAGAAAAAGTTTTGAGCGTTATCGTGTTTATTAATTACTAGCTTCTGCCCACGACTTCGCGAGCGTGGTACAAGGATAAAAAGTAGTCTATATTTTTTTTTAAAAGTAGCCTATGTAAAGTTTCATTAAAATCCGTTCAGTAGTTTTTGCGTGAAAGAGTAACAAACATCCAAATCCTCACAAACTTTCGCGTGTATAATAGTAGTAAGATTAGATTGTATTAGACCGTCTATTGTAAATATTTGTTTTATTTTAGTTATGTTTCCTTATTTGAATGTGTGTGTACGCATCGATTATCGATAATTTTGTTAACTGACTTGGTTACATCATTAAAAAAACTTGCCGCCGTCCGTTCTCGCATACGCACAATTTATATCAATTGGGCGGGCGCAACGTCTATCATATAATTATTTTATTTATTTATTTATTACAATATTTTATCATGTGAGAGATGTATATAAGTGGATTATCAGGGTCGGCGACGCGTGAGTGATGTCTGTGATATGCAAGCATCGTATGTTGGTCCCTTATGCGCGGAAGCCTCGCTATGTGACTAGCCAGCCTAACTGAGCCCGGAAATAGAAGCTTTCTGTGATCTTCGCAGGCTTGGCGGGGTGACCTCCGATTGCCGAGGATCTGTTCGTGTTGAGCTGTTACGCCCGTGCATTCTAGGATTACGCGGGTAGCTGATTCTGCTTCGGTTAAACAACCGCTTGTTTGTAGCTTCGAAGTTGTAGTAATGTTTGTTCAAGGGGCAGTGACCGGTTAGGGTCCCCTACAGTTGTTCGATGGTCCAGTCTTGGAAGGTTTATCAAGCGATGTGTCAGTCTGCTGTCATGTTGTATATAATAGCAATACACGAAGATTTAGGATACCTTTCTACTAAGTTGGTACCTAGCGATTATTCTCGAACGAAATTACGTTTACTTAAATTCTTATGACTTAAATTATTTAAAGTAAAATAAAGTAAAGTAAGAACATTTTTTTTTTTAAACTAACAAAGCATATGCTGGAATTATTGACTCTAGAATATCATTACATAGGTACTAGCTAATAACATTGTGCTTTATGGAAATCAGAGCCTAAGGGTTACAAGTGGAGTGTTAAATTTGAGAATACCCTATCCTTCCTACTTTCATAATAAGCTACGAAAAAAAGATTTTTTACTCTCATTTTCATAACTAGTTATTAAATACGCAAATTAAATCTATTTAAATAAATACAAATAAAACTGGGCAATGTTAGTTTTTAAAACTCCTTAATGTTATGCTTAAAGATTAGAAACGCTTAAAGATTGATGGTCTAACAACCTAATCAATCATATCCTCTATCCCAATCATAGGTCAATCGCCTATCACCACGTGTGTGAGTCACGTTGTAAAAACAATGGAATGCTCGTATTGTCAATTAGACCCTTGAGATTGAACGAACACGTTTAACTTTCCCTGAAGGCACGTAGTGTATTGATTACTTGTCATTTCCTTTATGGAAACCCATTATAAGCGCCGTTGAAAGAATACAAAAAATAACCGGCAAAGTGTGAGTGCCTTTACCAATACTAAGAGTTCTATATCACTACACGATAAAAACACTTATTCTTCGATCAATAATAATATTGGATGTAAATAAGACCGTGATTTTGCGATCGATTCAGATCGAAAAATGAAATTATAAATTTTTGCACCATTTGTTTTTATGATTTTCTTTCGCAATATAAAAAAATAGTATTGGTTGCATTTGGGTAGTGGTTGTTGTAAGATTGATTGCATTTGGGTTTATTCGAAGTCAACGGTATCTACTCCATAAATTTAGTATTTATAGGTCCCAAGGATTTCGTAAATACGATATTTCGAAAATCCTATTAATATTATAAACGCGAAAGTTTGTGAGGATGGATGTTTGTTACTCTTTCACGCAAAAACTACTAAACTGATTTAAATGAAACTTTACAGTAATATAGCTTATATACATCAGAATAACATATAGGCTACTTTTTATTCGGGTGCCACGTGGGCGAAGCCACGAAGCAGAAGCCATTCAATAATATAACTTACAGTTTAGGATCTTAGTATAAATTACATAGTTACCTACTGTTTGTATTCGAATTACCAAATTAATTCATAAGTATTTAATGTAGACTAGCCTTTTCAATTAATAAACGTAAAATGTAATATCCATTATCAAATAAGGCTAACTTCTGCGAGTACCGTCGTAAACGCGCCGAAATGTTAATGTCGGCCCAAACACTTTCGCTGTCATTCGTAATCCGGACCAGTTTGGCCCGCGACCGAATGAAACCGAATCGTATGTAAATAACACTTCATCAAAGGAAGTTCTTTTTTGCCCGTGTTTAAGGATCCGGTATACGTGATTGAGGTGAGATAATTTCTATTCGTTTGTGTGTGTTGGCCTTGTAGGCGCTACCCCGACTTACAATTCGGAGGAGTTAGTAAAACCTGCGGGGCGATCACAATAATTTCCATGGCTATTGAGATGCCATTTTTTTGGCTATTGAGAGGCATGGCATTAGCGTGATTCGATTACTTGTCAAAATCACAAGTTTCGTTCGTTGATGTTCATGGCCTTCAGTTTAGTCTGGCTAATATGGGAATCAAGCGATAGAGAAATCAATGTAATCGCAATTTGGTAGATGGGCCATTCAAATGGGGAACTAGTGTCAAAATTGATAGCCATCTCGATAGCCATGGGCTAGCGTGATCGACCCACTGGTATCGCACATTTTTTTTATTTATTAGATTTATTAGTATACTAGCTTCTGCCCATGGCTTCGCCCGCTTGGTACCCGGATAAAAAGTAGCCTATATGTTATTGTGATGTATAAGCTATATTACTGTAAAGTTTCATCAAAATCCGTTCACAAGTTTTTGTGTGAAAGAGGAACAAACATCCTCACAAACTTTCACGTTTATAATATTATAGTAGGATAAACCAATAGGAAAATAATTTTGTACGTATTTGGTTACCTACTTGAATATGGAACGATTTAAAGTTCGCGAACTTTAAAGTTTGGAATTAAAATCGTAAGTAGGTTTGATTGCTATTTTTTATTATTATTATATGCTTATATTTCTAATCATTGTTACTCAGCAATATATGCAAACAAAAGCAAAACCACTGACATAAAAATTGATGCACAAAAATAGAAACAATTTTATAAAAAAACGTATCCCGTGGCAATAAAATAAAAGTTCATCAAATGTATACGCATACAGTTACACAGAGCTTTTTGTGGTGAGACTTCACTGTCACGTACCAGCTATGGTTACCAAAGTAAATAATTTTACTGCATGTGAAAAAAGGTAAAAGCATCTTTGGTAAAGGCGTTTGCATATAGCCACTTGAACGCAACCTAATTGTTCCGAGCTCTATGAAAGAGATCCAAATTCAAAAATAAAAAAGTTTTGTCGTAATCATTATTAAACGTAGAACCCAGGACGCCACAATGGATTTCCATACACCAATTGCCAGCACGTTTTTTGTTCCAAATTAAAAACTGATGCTACGTACGTAAATATGATACTTCGGGTATTCTTTTTTCGAAAGTTATGACAATATTTCCGTGCATGTTTGAGAAAAAAAAATTGCGTTTCCATTTCCCGCCTTGTTTTTTTCACAACTTAGCTGAGGTTTGATCCATTTTTCAATAGAAATAAGGATTTGTTATGGAATATTGTATTTCATTGTTGCATACAGTCATGAATGTCGTTCTATTTTCAAATTTACTTACCTTTTTTTGAGTTAACTATAACCTACTTTCAGAGAATGAGTGATAAAAAATCTATTTAATAAAAAATGCTGCTGATCGTCTGGCAACCCTAAGCCGAGAGTCAATGAGTTTCAACGTCAGCCGTGTTAATTGGAATGGAACGGTTGTGTTGAAATCTGCAATTTGTTCTTGAATGCTTCCTTTGAGAACTATAATATTGATTGATTTATTTGGCCTTTTATATTCGTAGAATATAATGTCACTATAACAATCCAAAAGAGTTTATTATTGTTATTATAAGGTATTTATAGGTATGATATTGAGTAGGTCTTTTTACGAAAAATACAAGTTAGTTTATATTTAAGGCCAGTTGTTACTTATGTTTCAGTCGTGGCAAATATTGTCAAATTTGTGCTAAAGTGGTGCAAAGAGTTGTTCGTTTATAAAATGTTTCCTATTTACATGGAAACTCACATTTAAATAAAAATACATAACTTGACATTTCTTCCAAAGGTAACTTAAGTGCTTTAGGAATACGCGGTTGACAGGAGGATCGGACAGAGTTTTGTTACTTGCCGCATGAGTCATTATAAAAGTTTCTTGGATGGATTGGATGGAATGGAATTTGGCGCACCTTACGCATTTCATGGTTTTTTTACTTAGGCTTAAAAGCTCAGGTCCTTCGATGAAAGCTCATAACTTGTTTTACAACTACATCGTAGACAATGTTTTCTATAAATAAAACAACAGATTGAGTATGAAGTAAAGTGTTATCACCTATAAAGTTAGTCGGTTAACACCAATATTGCTTATGAATCTGCTGCCTGACCCGCCAACATACCAAGACTTTCTCTACCTGTTTGTAGTATTATTCTAACTTGTGCCTATGCCCGAGTATTTCAAGTGACATTTTTCTTCTCCCAAGAGTGTCCCAAAATATGTACCTATACTATCCCGAAAGGGGTTAATTTTGAAGTATTCCCGTTTGAGCACCTATTTTTTGGGCACCTATGCATTGAGCACCAAAGGTATTCCCATTTGTGTACCAATCAATATTTTAACGTGGTGCTCAAATGGGAACAAAAGATAAAATCTGATTTTATTCCCCATTGAGCACCTACGGTGCGGTAGCTTCTAGTGATGGGGTTTATAATAATTATATTAAATCATATCGATAAGAATTAGCAGTTTTATTGCAGAATGTTATCATTTAATAAAAATATATCATCATTAACATAAAAGTTTACTTAATAATTTATTAGCCTATTGTAATAAGCGCACTTTTGTACTCTTCAACTATTGAAATGATCAATTGATTCCTTCTTTTAGCATCTTTTTGGCATTTTGATTTTCCCATTTTTACAAACCACTTCTTAGTAATCGGAGGCAAAACTGTTATTAGTTATTGTATATTCGTGAAATTAAATAAAATAATTATGCCACGTATATTTTTTTATAAAATGTTGTGTAATGCTACTAGTGACTGGTCATTTCAACCTACCTAATTAAATATCTAATAATGTATCTTTGCCTCGGGTGTGAATGCCACCCACGTCTCAACCAATGCAAGAATCCGGTACTACTTAGATGTCAACAATTTCTAGAAAATCTAATGTGAAATCAAACCAATCACATCGTTTAATTAGTTAAGTGTTTAGACTTCAGAACCGTCGAGCGTCATTGCTTCGTATCTAAATTAATCAGGCATGTATCTTAATCATTGGGATGCATAGTTACAGATCGACTCGCTTTACAACTTTCCCTTTTACGGCCTCAAAAATTATGCCTAAACAAGAGTAGCTCTCAAGATTTTAATATTAATTAGCATAGTAATTTTCCCACGGCTTAGTCAAAGAATCTTTGTGATCCCAGCTTCTGAGAATCCGAAACTTTTACTAGATTACAATATTGTTGTGCAGAAAATCGTGTGATAATTTGTAAATGATATCCCATTGTTTGGTTAATATTGAATAGTTTTACTTTTATTGAGGTGATGGTGGGGTTGATGGTCATATGTTTTGGATGTTTAGGTTTATTTGGCAATGTTGCTTAGTCTTGTCTCAAAGATTTTGAAATAAGCTACGCTATATGTAAAGACCATGCTTTCAGGAATAACTCTGCTCGTGATTCGTAACATAAGTTTTTGCTTATTTAATTTTAAATCCTTTCTTAAAAAAACTACATTAATATGCAGAAATCGCCAAAACGATAGGAATTTAGATTTTCAAAGGCAACTCAATATACGGTGCTCTATTTCTTTTTTATTTAACAAGTACACAATATTTCTCTGTTTGTTATTGAGGTAAACTTAGTTTAGACTTAGAAGTGTATGCAATTTTTTCTAACAAAAATAACAGAAAACCTCGGATAATAATATTAATGTGGTACCACAGACTAGTTGGAAGTAAGACAGGTAAAAAATACTAACTATACTACTTATATAGTTACGTTAGTACTACAAAAAAATAAAAATAATGCTGGTCATTTTTCACACAGCATCATCAAGCCCCAAACTAAGCAGAGTTATGAATAGATATGGGAGCTACATGACTGATATACAACTTATTTCTTTTTTTTGTAAGTACATATATATTATACATATAAATCATCTAGACCCGAGACAAATATTTACAGATAATACAAATATTGGTCCCGCGGCGGGAATCGAACCTACAACCTTCTGCGTCTTAGGCGGGCCTTCGCCCAATCCGCCACAAAAATCCGTAAGAACAATCTATTCTTAAATCTCTTGTCATAATAAAACTCATAGAAAGAGGATTAGTCAACGGACCTTTGTATAGCATCAATTGAATACATTACTCAGAAAGACAACTAACAAAATGAATCCAAATAAATCATATATCATTAATCTTTTTCTAAGTGGAGAAAGTACGGATGGACTCAGATATAGATGAGCATAGATACGTATCTATAGATGAAGCTTAGTCTGAGGTCCGATACCGGAGGTGTTTCACCTATTAATGACTATTAACTCGTTAGACGCTTACTGCTTGGATCCAATGTTAGTTACCTGTTTATCTACCATGGTACTTAGGTAGTTAATAATGGACTGGTAGTGGCTGCATTGGCCTAGCGGACTGTACCACGGCTTACGATACGGAGATCGTGGGTTGGAACCTCTAATTTATCGACTCAAAAAATGTACGTGCGCATTGACTCGTGCTCTTAAACGGTGAAAGAAGAGATCGTGAGGATAATTTTCGATTCTAGGACATGTCGTCCTAGAACCAAAAATTTGATAGACTTTAGTCTCTTTTTCACAAACAAAATGCTTTTAGTTGCTGAATGAGCAGTAATATGCATTTTATACTGAACAAGAAAACACCATCCTATTAAAAATAACCATTTCAGAGCCATGGCTAGACTCGAGTCGAACTCGCGCACAAAAGTTTAAAATTCACAATCACGCAGTATTTTATATAAACCTAGTATTTTCTCGGTTAATTACAAGATAAATAGTACCTAAAGTAACGCATATCCTATGTGAATTTCAAATTACTACATTAACTCATTTCTGTGACTGAATAAAGATATACCTAATATCAATAAAAAAATATAGAAATAAAATCATCTCGTTACAATTAGTACATAAATAAACATAAATTTATATATATTCCTCAAACGAATAGCTTCTATCAAAACAGTACATTCTATTCTGCGATTAAAATTTTTAATAATCTAACACTTGTTATAAAAAGTTTAAATGGTTCAATTGTCAAATAGTAACTCTCTAAAAAAATTGCGAATTTCAAAAGATTTCTGTAACATAAATGAATATTTTGATGATAATTGCATATTATGTTTGCTGTTTGTTTTTGTAGATATTTTTTTATTGTTATAAGCCCAGGAAGGGCAACTGTTGTTACTAAATGTTACCAATGTATTCCATCTTTGTACACACAGTAAGACATTATACGATTATTCTATTCTATCAGTAGGCAGTGGCGGCATAGGGTAAAATATACGGTTTACATCTCGTTTTTCTGTGAAAAATTATTAATTAATTTTAATTTTTAAAATTAATAAAAATTATTAAGGTAATCTAATCCTTAATGTCGATTCAAAAAACTAGGTAATGACCTAGACCCATTAGCAAGAAGACATAAAAAAGTTATTTCTTCCATTGTAATCACTAATAATATTGTCTTAATCTTGCCATAACTTTGCAACCTATTTAATTTATTTTCAAAGGGCAATCTGTTTCATTAACCTCTCGTCTTTTCTCTTTAAGATTATATTTTTCTATATTTTGGATTTACTGCCCAGCTTTCTCCAAAGCAAAGTTCCATTTAATGAATTTAACGTTTCGTTACCATCACAAATTGTTTGAGTAATAAGTAATAGGGTTACATTTTGCTGTCAGTTAAGTTGTCCATTTAACTTATTTGTCAGTTAACTCCATTAGTCTATCTATATTCCCAACACGATAGCGATTCTATCGCCAGCAAATAGACTGCGTGTCCCACAGATAAAAAAAAATTGTGGCGAGTCCGTCGCATATTGCAGTCTGATTTTAAACGACTCAACATTCACACCTCTACTTTATGACTAGAGGTATAGTTATTAATTAGCTGACATTGTATTCTAAGATCTGAAGGTCGTAAGTTCAAACCTGATCGTGCACCAATTGATTTTACACACGAAAGATTTAAGGAAGAATAAGGATTAAGGAATCATTGCAAGGAATCCGGCATCCTAGAACTAAAAGTTCGAAGGCGTATACCTCTAATATCGGCTAGTGTTACAATGAAGCGATCTGTCACATGAAACACCTACTAGGTACTAGCACTTAGGTACTATGCAAAACGAAGGTATGCGCAAAATATAATTCTTAAAATTAATTTTGACTACGCTATTTGGTATCTTCACAGATCTGCGTACAAAATAAACATCTGGATATCTTCAGATGTCTATTGGAAATAAGTAAAAGTAAAAGGTTTTTTCAATCAAATCAAAACCAATTAGAATTCATGCAAACATATTGAAAAAAGTATATACTTCTTTCAAATAAATTTAATGATATTTAAAAACCAATTCGATTTAGAGAATTAAAATAAAAAAATAATCATAATGAATCCAACAAAAATTTTTTTTTTATTATTTTTTAACCATAATTTTACTAATTTTTCCGTTGACATCACATAGGAAAAATGAATAAATTTAGGATCATATGTGGCACTCTGTACAATTTTGATGTAGGTTTTTAATTTCACAATTTCACAGTGGGCAAATCATTCCAATTAATTTCACCAATAGACTTTCCAATTAATAATACGTACTACTTGGTCAACAAATGATGGGAGTATTGATAGATGTCAAAAGTGACGGCTGTCAAAAGTAATAGATGTCAAATGAGTGAAAATAGTTTTAAAAGTGATGTATGTAGAGCCTTATGATGATAACATAATACCTGTTGTTTTTCTTAAGTACTTACTTACTAAAATTCATTACTGAACTATCGATCGTTGTTAAATCTATATTTTTTTCATCAATGGCTAGTTTCCTTTTATAGTTCTTCAAAGGGTATAGTAGGTCGACCTTCTGCGCCTAAAAACCGTGACATCAGTTTCAATAATTTATATGACGTTAATTGTCAAGAAACCGACTTCTAGTAGGTAACGGGAAATTGATAAAAAGTCTAATATGAAATTCATCATCCATTTTTCCACCCTTGGGAGTCGGATTATTTCATTAATGTTATATAAGACCACCTTTGAAGTATAATTTTAGTATTGAAAAAGAATCATAATAATCGGTTCACAACTGACGATATCGCGTAACATATCGTCAAAACAAACATACATACTGATTAAGAACTTCCTCCTTTTTTGAAGTCGGTTGTTATAATTAAATCGCGCTGTTATTGATACACTTACAGTTCCAAGTTTACAGTTTCTATCCTGCAGGTAATCTACAATCAGATAGACCTTACGTGCCCAATTTATTAAGCTAACTCTTTCGAATCAAAAACAAATCATCAAAATGTTTCGGCTAGTCGTGATTCCAAAAGATGATGATGTTTTTTTAAGTTTTACGGGAAAAATAGCAATCCCTCATATACTAATTTTAGGGGACTACCTCGGGATCATTATCTATACAAAAAGAATCATCAAAATTGGTTAACAATTGGCGAAAATATCACGTAACAAACTACAATATAAAAAATACAAACGAATTGGAATCCTCCTTTTTTGAAGTCGGTTATAAACGTGACTTTATTTTATTGTACCCTCCATATCAGATATAGGTATGTTAATATAGTATGTAGGTATATGTGACATAGTCTAGTTATGATTAGGCAACGAGCTTAAGTTGTCACAGATTAAAAATAAAACCTCTCATTCTATCACCGCACACTAGTAAATAATACGAACTATCCATGAACTTTTCCAACGAGTCATAAAAACTAGTTGTCAACGGAAGTTTTCCAGCTAGGGCGGGCGGTACAATACTAGGAAACGCTGCCTCTCTCCCGTAGAACCGTATGCCTTGCAAATAAAGTTCAGATTTGTCTGTTCTTCTCATCGCCTCATTTACAGACTGACACACATCTTAGGACCCGCTCTGAATAAAACACACATGATTACGGATACGGACGAAATCCGGAATCCAAAATCCGGAAAGTTCGGATCTTATGCTAATAGATGAGATTTGAAATTCAGATTTTGTTTGTTTTGCTATTTGGGTTTGTAGGTTTACATGTTAACTATCAAATTTACCTTGCTTTTACTTTATTTTATTTTGTTGTGATAAGACAGGGACAGGTTAGGTCAAAGATAAATTTTCATGATCGATGAGGCAATGTCAAGATCAATAAGTTAATTATTATTCAGATGTTAAAAGTCACCGATCAGAAATGAAAGGAAGAATCTTGAACGATATAAAACAGATTTTGGGAATGTGGGTAGTTTGAAAATATATTACAGTAAGTTGCAAGTATGTTACATTTTCTACACAAAAACTAGAAAGGTGGTTTTAAAAAATGTTGGCTTCATAAAAAATTGTTTTCAGGTGCCTGTCAAATATGACTACCCTCAAAAAAGCCTCTTCTTGGATCATTATTTTTTTTTTAAACTTGAATGAAGACAGTCAGTCCCTTACGTGAAAATATTAGTGTTTACAAAATGAGTAAGTAAGCAGAGTTTTCTTAGGTAAAAAAGAGTTTTCAGTTTCAGGATTTTTGAACAGAAAAAGGTTTTACATCAATCTGTGTAACTTAATACTAAAGTGGGTTAGTGAGCCGAAATAAATATGATGGTGCTTGATTCATGAAGACACCAATCGCTTTAGTGTCAATTTCTATGATTAAAAAAACTAGTTATGCAAAAACATGGGCATGTGCCAAATAATATACTGTTTGGACGTAACTTTGACTGCCCCCTACTTGATAACCATAAAGATCTACACACTGAGTATAGATCAGAGGTTGTCCATCATGAGAGTTCAGTCAAGTGTTTTTGTTTTTCTTTCATCATTTCCTCTATCCAAAGTAGGATTCAAATGGCTACTTATCCTAGCTGAAATATTCATAGATGCTTTAAAAACTAGTGATATAAACAAACATACCGCCAAGTCTTCCAAAAAACAATAAACACAGCAACAAGGTCCAGCACAATCACAGTTCGCACCAAAAAGTCCCACTTCAAAATAAAAAAAAATATGTCAGAATCACGTGCTCACACACACCAGAGTGTTATGGTATGGTAGATGCGCGGCCGTGCGCGCGCCAGACTAAGTGACAAGTGCCGTGTGCGCCCGCGCAGGTGCCAACCTCCCTCTAACAAGGTCGCCCCCTCTACACCATTTCACCGGGAGAAAGTCTGCCTACATACATACCAAATTTTCGAACTGATTGAGATGAATTAAGTGTGGGATGATGAATGGAAGGGTCAGCGTGGTCGGCGGCTTTGTTGCGATAGGTCGGTACGATACTGGTACCATAACGGCGGTCGCTTCATGCGTGTCTGGACCATGCAGACGTCAATCTTAGCAAACAGCCCAAGGTGCAAAACTTCCTTGACCATTTAGGAGAAAATTCAATAGGCTTAAATAGTAGCGTGATAGGATAAGATAACGTTTATTTGTTCATGAATACAGTTTGGTACAATTCCAGTAGGTAATACAAATATATACTTGTACATTAGACTTAACATATTGTACCATTAAGGATATGGAGCGCTATTCCCTACACTAGGTCTCAAAGAGCCTGTATTGTAGGGTCACAGAGACATACCCCGGACTCTAAATTATAAGTAATTAAATATTCATATTGGCGTTGAACATTTTAGCCATTTAAATAAACAAAGTAAAAGAGGTAGGCAAAGCGAGAGTGTTTACCTACACTAGTTTTTAACAAACCTCAAGGATAACAGAGGATAAGACTTATAGTAATATAAATAAAATAAAGACTAAAACTAAATAATAGTATAGAGGAGATGATATCATTCTAAATGATGATGATGTGATGTCTTTTATGTCCAGTTCTCTTGCTTCATGTAATGAAAGTACTATGGATGCTTAAAGTATACCTATTATCCAGTAACACGGTAAAATAGCACAATAAACAATTTGAGCTGCTTGGCAATGTTGCCAACCTTAAAATTTTGGCAGTGACGTTCCGATAAGCTTTTCATGAAACGTTTATTAATATAGGTGTGCGGGAGAATGTTTTCGTAATAGTTTGTAGCGAAGAATATGCCGCAATTGTCCGTGCAAAATCTGAAAATGTAATAGGTAGGCAAAATGGTAGGCAGAATAAAAAAAAATACTATCTATATAATATTAAACTAGGAAAAGAAGCCTGTAGGTAGATAAACCTGTATATAATAAATTGCAGGTAGGAAACAGAGTTTAAGTCACTGACCGCTGGCAGGGTACTCAAAAAGCTGGCGGTATTACCTCGCTGAATAGCAATGCTAATTTTCTTATAGAGGTACTCGTAAGATTCATACTCATTCCCTTTCGTTTCGTCCATCAGCCACTTCGATATGACAGGTAGAAATAAAATTATACCATTACCACACAATGATAAATTATAAACAAATAAATAAATGATATGGATCGTCGTTACGCATGGACAAAGTAATCCATCATCACTATCAGATACAGCCGATTATGATTTTGAGATGCAATCTTTGATCTCTGGATTGCCGCGAATTTGGCGATCCCATCTGCTGTCTGCGATTGTGTTTCAATTATGAATTCTTGTCTTAATTCAAGATACATAATTTGGTAAAAAGTTTCAAAATTAAAATGTTATTTTGGAAAAAGAAAGTACCTATATCATTGACATGTACTCATTGACATTAGTTATTGATCGATATCGACCCTACCCAATGAAAAATAAGTTCAAAATTGGAAGTAATTTTAGCAAAAAGGCCTCACAAAATGTATATTTTGAGATATCGATGTTTAAAGTTTGACTACCTCTGTGGCGTAGTGGGCGAAGGTCACTGAAATGGAGAAGGTCACTGAAGATCCGCCTGAAATGCAGAAGGTTGCGGGTTCGATTCCTACCACGGGACAAATGTTTGTAAGATTTGCAAATATTTGCAGATTGGTGTTTTTCTATGTACAATATGCATGTTTTTACATAAAAATTATATAAGTTGTATATTAGTCATGTAGTTCCCATAATACAAGTTCTGCTTAGTATGGGACTAGATGATGTTGTTAAAAAAAATTGCCACATTAAAAAAAAACAGATAATGATTCAACAATGAAACAGATATTATAATACAACGATGTAAACACTCGGAATATTTTGATATTATTTTTTTGCACATATGGACAAAAATACTAATATTTTAATGTATCTGGTTTGGTAAACAGACTGATTTTTTTTGAGTTATTGAGAATAATATGGGTTTGTGTCGTTTTTGAAAAAAAACATACGAATTAAGAACCTTCTCTTTGTTTGAAGTCGGTTGATAATAATTAAATTGCGATACGTTTGCAGTACCAAGTTTACGGTTTTTATTCTGTAGGTACCTATCATCAGATCCTCACGTGCTACGCTATTTTGCTCACTCGAGATAATACTCTTTCGAATAAAAAACAAAAGTGAAATCGCCCACAAAAAATGTTTCGTAGTATACCCGAACCTTTGGCACTTAAAAAACATCAACACAAGATGATGATGTTTTTTCTAGTTTTGCGGCAAAATAGCAATCCCTCAGGAATAAAATGGGATCATTTTCTATACAACAAGAAAATAATCATGAAAATCGGCAAAAAAATGCGAATAAAAAATACAGCCGAATTGAGAACCTCTCTCCACTCCTTTTATTGAAGTCATTTAAAAATAGAATGTTTTTGAATTTCACTGTTACACATATTTGCCTGCGTAGTTCCGCACATCCAATATATATACGACACACGCCAGATTAACCGGCTCAAATTGTTCCATGTCGCCTCTCGCCGTACAAGTAGGTATTATTACCTACCAGGTGTAATCTGCGTACTAGTTTGTGCATATTTCATCTGCCGACGGGTGGTCGCTGTCCCAGATAACATCAGTCTTCGTCAACATACCGTGTAGGATCATGGGCTTTCTAATATTGATAGCGTGCCGATAAACAAAGTTTAGTAATTAGTTTGGTGGGAAAGAGAACGCTCATAAGGAAAATGATAAGACATAAGGCCGTAAGATCAATAGTAGTTTAAACCACAAGAGCAAGTTTAATCTTAGATTATTTCATAAGTTCTACGGTAATTGATCAGCATATTTATTCATATATGACAGCAGATGAAACCATTGTTTAATTTTATCGTAGATTTACGAAATTCAAAGTTTAAACAACTATTGATCTTACGGCCTAAAGACACTTATTCGGCTTTGTAAGTCATTTGTTGCGACTTTATGTGCACTACGCTGCACTACGCTGCGAAGCAAAAGAGTTATGCCGGGATCGTAGCAAGTGGAAATCCGTTTTTTTTACAACTAAAGTAGCAAACAAGCATTCGACCCGCCTGTTGGTAAGCGGTTACCTGTAGAGGCTAGCAACACCAGAGGTATCACTCGCAGGTTGTTGAACCTGAGACATGACGGGTGAAAAGTCTCTGCCTGTAATTTTACCGGCATACCCTTCAAACCGGAACACAACTAAGCGAGCTTTATCGCTTAGCGGCAGAAATAGGTATTAAAATTATCGTGGTTTGGTATCATTTTAGAATATTATTACGACTATACCACGTACTTTACTATTCTCCTGCTGACGTTTCGTTGACCACTGTCCGCGACCACGCTCGACGGTCGTGAGACGAGAACTGAGGAAGGACCTCTAAACGGTCAACGAAACGTCAGCAGGAGAATAGTAAAGTACGTGGTATAGTCGTAATAATATTCTAAAAAGAAATACATAGGTATGGTGCTTGTGCTTGCTAGCAGTTCTACTACTACTCCGTGGTCTCTGCCTACCACTCCGAAAACAGGAGTGTATGTATATTATGTGCACTATAAATACTTACCAAGGAAGCTGATAATATGCTTTAACGTCAGTCATACCGAACTACGGCGTAAATTCACATTTTAAATTTTAAATTTACGTAGTTTTTAAGTTGACGTCTCTATATGATCCATGTGATTTCAATGAATAAAAACCTATTGACTTTGACTTCGTCTTTGACTAACGTTCGACTCGCAATCGAATTCGATGTGCAGAAACATTTTTAATGGCACCTCGGAGTCTTTCAATTAAAATTATTCGCATGCATAAATGAAAGTCTATCCGTATTCATCGGAAAAGATGTAAATTGTTGTATATTCGACATCGTTGAGCTACTGACTAACTACAACTAATCAACACACACTCTCTTTGAAGCCTGATAATTGGAAGGCATCTTCCTTTTGCTGTGGAATAAGAAAGGCATTGTAGAACAAAATAGAACAGAATAGAAAAATATTGATTGCTTAACTATACCTATGACTATAACAACATTAGGTTACATAATTAAGTAGGCACTTGTATAATTTATAACCAAAACAGGCTATTTAGGTAATAATCAAGTCTTTGGATGAAAATTAGCCTAGCCAATAATAATGTGAGTCACTGTTAGGCATCCATTCATCCAACCACAGATATTATAATAAGTCGGATACACTCAGGCAAGAGAAGCATACTCAGCAAAATGCACAGCACTGATTTTTCAGTAGAGTTACCCTTATGGAGATATTCAACCCTTAGAAGGTGCAACAGTCAGATAAAGTAGAAAAAAATTGAGTATTGAAAGAAATAAAGAAGAACGTTGATATATAACAACGATTAGCACATTTACATACATTTCCATACTTTACCAAAAACACGATGAACATAAATCTCATTTTGTGCTAACGAATTTATGGTTAGACGAAACAAAGCCTTCATTTTAGCTACCTACTTATATAAAAGTTATTGGACTAGAAACCTAAGCTCTCAAAATTAGCAAGTTGAAGTGGCAAAGACAAAGTCTAAATTCATTTATTCATTAAAGTCACAACTTTGAAACATCAATTTCACTAATTGTTCCTCCGCGACCAGGCCAGCATAGTTAGGCTGGCAATTGACAGTCTCGCAGAACTGACAACCGTTGCAGAATAAAGGTTCTAAAACCGGTTGGCTGAAGCAGGGTCAGAAGGCCGATTCAGTTCCATATAAATTTTATGAAAAAAAAACACTTGGTACCACACCACAGGTGAAAAAATGGGTGGTGAAATTGCATGTTGGACTTTATATCAATTTCCCGTTATATGAAGTTGATTTTTTGACATTTAATCTACTAATATTATAAACGCGAAAATTTGTGAGGATAGATGTTTGTTACTATTTGACGCAAAAACTTCTGAACGGATTTTGATGAAACTTTACAGTAATATAGCTTATACACCAGAATAGCATATAGGCAACTTTTTTCCGGGTAACATGCAGGCGATGCCATGGGCAGAAGCTAGTGTATTATAACTTATCTTTCAATAAAAACTAATTTGGCCGAACATTTTAAAACAAAAAGTAGCGGATGCAACCTTAGAAGGTTGCATCAATAATCATGAGTTATGATTATTGATCATGATAGATCATAAGTTTCCTTCTTGGTTAATTAATCTGGCTTGTATGCCTTTAGTAGCTGTTGAAGGTAAGTAAGTAATACCTTCGTTCAAAGGAACCCAGCTTACCGGGTGTTATGTTTCGTTAAATTAAACTAGTTCCATGAACAAGCTCGAGGAATTTACGAAGGTTGGTTTATAAATCTGTCTCAATTTAGAATTGATGTTGGTATCTTGTTGAGTAGAATCGATTTTCGGATGACAAGGACTGAAACACGTTGAAGTAGGTTCGGTCACATGTAACTATCAATTCTTATATGAGGGCGTTGAGTATATCTATTATTTTTCTTTTGAGTTTTCTTTTTCTGTTATCAAGGAAGTACAAATACAAAATAATTTATTTCCAAAAATAGTATGTGTCTAAGTTACAAGTTTAACAATGAGCTCCGCACAAAAAAAATGGATAAGCCGGGCAGAATTAGGTTTATTGGGTCAATGAAGGTGTGGAGGGTGTGTATGTGCGTGTGTTTGGAGGGGGTGGGTGTGTGCGTTTTTCATGGATGATTTGTATAAAATTTGTATACAATCCATTCTGTTACTAGATACTTAGGACAATTTGTTAGTATATTCTGCGATGATAGGAATACATATGTGTACATAAAGACATTCTGCGACGGGAGATGATCAAACAATTAGATCATATTGATTTCACTTTTGATTGATTTGATAAAAAAATATTTTTCATCAATTTAATTCACTTTATTCTTTATTTTATACACGGAGAATACAGGTAAAAACTTACATTTAAGACATATACAAAGGCGAGCTTAACCGTAACAAGAGTTTTCTACCAGCAAACCTTTGAGGATAGGGACAGATTATAAATAGTGGTGGGTACGTGTACACAAACGGATACCTTCTAATAATAGTACTAATTTTAACATACTATAATATATATTATATTATAATTCATATTAACATACATTACTAACTGACATTGATTTGACTATACTTATACCTATATACTATAGAAATAGATAAATAAATAATTCTAGCCATTTTTCACACATCATCATCTACCCCAAACTACGCAGAGCTTATGTTATGGGAACTACATCACTGATATACTACTTATATACTTTTTTGTAAACACATACATATTATAACACAGAAAACAAATATTTGCAGATCTTACAAACATTTGTCCCGCGGCCGGAATCGAACCCGTTCGTTTCAGACGGGCCTTCGCCCACTGCGCCGTAGAAACTGTGAAAAGAACTCTAGTTTTGTGTTTTGTGATCAGACAAGCTGTGTATAGAGGCGTGTATGCACTATCACAGGACAGAACTCTCCTAGAAACGCATTTCTCACATCCGGGGCGACAGGCACGCGACTCTGTACGCGCACTGCTGGTACTCTGTTAACACTCTAAAGAAAAGTGCGAGAAGTATTTAATGTGACCTATTAATATATTAAAGGACCTCTGTGGCGCAGTGAGCGAAGGCTCACCTCAGATGCAAAAGGTTGCGGGTTCGATTCCCGATACAAATGTATCTGTATTTGTCTCCGGTCTGGGTTTTTTCTATGTATAATATGTAGGTATGTATTTACAAAAAAAATTATATAAGTAGTATATTAGTCATGTAGTTCTCATAATACAAGCTCTGCTTAGTTTGGGGCTAGATGATGCTGTGTGAAAATGTCCTGCATTTTTATTTATTTATTAAAGAAAGGACCTCGGTGGAGCTGCGATAGACACGGCTGACATGCAAGAGGTGCAAGTTCGATTCCCGGTGCGGGACAATTTGCATGTTCTGTTGTTTCGGATCTGGGTATTGTTTTGACTTTGATCTTGACTTTGCTCAATACCTACAATACCTATAGAAATTATAATGTAGTTATAACGAGTTAAACTTACTGAATAGATAATCGTGTAAGAATTACTGATTATATATATATGCATGATTAAAGAATTCCTAAAAGTAAAAGTGCATAAAGATACACTTTTCTAGAACAAATTATGATACCCATGATACTGTCTGGGTCAGATAAAATTCATTTTTTATTAAAATTTGCCAGACTCCTATATTATAATTCGAAAGGTGATCGCTTTAATTTAGTAAGTATTTTAGGAAAATTGCAAATTTATTTAATTTATGGCATTGATGAATAACTTTAGTCCAATATATACCAAAACGACTTGTTTTATTACTATTTCTATAACATAAACTGTTTATTTTAGTTATAAAATTAATTAAAATAAATTATTATACTTTTGTTAGAAACGGTGATTTATCCCGACTGGACTGGACTAGTGTTTCATCAATTTTTTTTGGGATTTTTTTGTAGTGTTTCATCAAAATAGTTTTTGGGATTTTCCGTACAGATAGACAAAAAAATAAGCATACCTTCATTAGTTGTTTGAATAATTGTTTATTATATGTGAAATAAATCCTAAACAATATTCGTAGAGTTATATCGGACCTAAAAAAAGATTGCAAAATTTCTACCTAATCAGAGATTTTCGTGTCATTCTACCTATTTGAGGTCCGCGCGAGGAGAATTTATATGAAATTCTTAATTTTAATATTCTAATGAGGAATTATAATTTTATTAGTAGTATAGCAGTCGGCGAAGGCCCGCCTGAGACGCAGATGGTTGCGGGTTCGATTCCTGCCGCGGGAGAAATGTTTGTAAGATCTACAAATATTTGTCTCGGGTCTGTGTGTTTTCTATGTATATTATGTATGTATTTACAAAAAAAGTATATAAGTAGTATATCCGTCATGTAGTTCCCATAATACAAGCTCTGCTTAGTTTGGGGCTAGATGATGCTGTGTGAAAAATGTCTAGCAATATTTATTATTATTTATTTATTATTATTTAGTTTGTCTGGTTTTGTTAATACAGGAGTTTGATCTCAGGTTTACGTTTAGTAGTACTACCTTTACTATGCGTGTGCGCAGCCCACGCACGCGCAGAGCCAGTGACAGCCCACTTGCGCGCATCCTACTGGCGACCTTGCGGCCGACATCGACATGCGCGCATGCGCCCCGAGATTTCACTTCCTTTACGCACGCGCAGAAAAAACATCCAGCTTAGAGTTGTTTAGTTTTTGACCTTGTTGGAGTTGGTTTTTGGCATCCCGTCCAGTGTCACCGGCTCCGATAGTATATTTTGACCTCTGTAGGGCAGTGGGCGAAGGCCCGCCTGAGATGCAGATAGTTGGGGGTTCGATTTCCGCCGCTGGACAAAAAATATTGTCTATCTTGCAAATATTTGTCTTGGGTCTGGGTGTTTTCTATGCAAAATATATCTCATAACACAAGCTTTGCTTACTTTGGGGCTAGATGATGCTGTGTGGAAAATGTCCAGCATTATTTATTTATTTTATCTATTTATTTGTTTGGATTTTCACAACTTTATAATAAAATACGCTAAAAAAGAACATTCAACGCATACAAAACAATACTCGCTAAATTTATTACTAACTAGCTTCTACCCACGGCTTCGCCCGCGTGTTATTCTGATAAAAAGTAGCCTATGTCTTACTCTGATGTATAAGCTATATTACTGTTGAGTTTCATCAGAATCCGTTCAGTAGTTTTTGCGTGAAAGAGTAACAAACATCCATCCTCCACAAACTTTAGGATACGCTCAGAAAAAAAACATTCAACGCATATAAAACAAGACTCAATTATTAATATAAAGCATTAAATTTACAAATATATGCGTTGGAGGGGTTAAAGAGAGCTACGTAATATTTTATTGCCTAGTTCTAGTAAGTACAAGTTTACTTATCAACTTGTACCTACTAGAACTTTTCAGTATTTTTATGATATGATTTTATGTTCTCATGTAAATGACTATGTCTTTATGGGAAAAAATGTCTTAAACCTAAACCTATCAGCAACATTTCTTTTGGCTGCGCTTTTAAAAAAAGGAAACCAAGTTGCATTATTATTGTCAAACTCGACTCAGCTACCGACTCAGCTATAGTCTGAGTCACTTCTAGTTAACTCAATTGACCGTTGTTAATGGTTTAGCCGCGGTACGGGCGGCTCAACGTCTATGATAATCGTATCATTGGTAGAGCTAAATAGTTTGAATTGGCTTTCAGAAGATTCATTAAATGACTTTTGAAAAGCGAGAGTGAACAGGCCTGTGTAGACAAGGGTTATTGTCGATTCCTATACTCAGATATTCTGATGTATCCTACTACTATTATAAATGCGAAAGTTTGTGAGGATGGATGCTTGTTACTCTTTCACGCAAAAACTACTGAACGGATTTTAATGAAACTTTACAGTAATATAGCTTACTAGCTTTTGCCCACGGCTTCGCCCGCGTGGTACCAGGATAAAAAGAAACCAATGTGTTATTCTGGTGTATAAGCTACGAGTATAATCATGTAAAGTTTCATCAAAATCAATTTTAGTTTCTATACTTTGATTGACGTCTCGTACACTAAGGTCTTTGTTTGAAAATCGAATAGAAAAAAAATATGGCTAAAACTACGCCATTTGATCTTATTGCAGGGATGTCGCGTGTCTTTAAAATGTGGGTTCCTGTTTTACCACGAGCCACTATTATAGTAAAGACCAGGGGCCTAACCATGAAGTCTTATAGCGATACAGTTCAGCTAAGATGTTAAATCCCCCTTTGCGAATGACAACACTATGAAAACGCCATAGCATCCTCATTCGGAAAATGGGAAGTGACATTTTTGCCTGAATTGTATCGCTATAAGACTTCATGGTTAAGCCCCAATAATACGACGATGCAGTCATAAACACCAGTTACTAGCAGACCAAATAGGCAAGTCTGGGATGGACTATCAATAATTCAGGTACTCGGGAACAAGGTCGTGTAAGTACCTACAACCAGGGCACGCATGAATTTTAAAAGTACAGGAAAATATAGGGCCGTACTTAAACCATCTAACATCAAAGAAGTTACGCTAAAATTCCTCTAAAATGAACTATAGTTTAATTATATGTTCGTAGTTTACTATAAAAATATCGTGCGTATCTGGTGCCTGGTTCAAAACCTTAACTCGGTTTATGACTTTGTCTGAAGTCGATTCTACTATATCAGACAATCTGTTATCTGTCTCAGAAAAGAAAATAGTTACGTAAATCTTCAACTGAGATATTAGCAAATTTTCCAGTTTTGAAATGCCTCTATGGAAAAGAAACTTTTGCCAAACATCCGGAGAAGCATGTCCTCAGAAGATTCACGTGAGAAACTGTAACTTTAAATAAACATTTCTCAAATATGGTAACGTGTTCGACTAAACTAACTCTATTTGTACCTTCGGAGTAAAGTTAAAAGTGGTTTTCTAATCCTTCGATAAAATTTTGCATAATATATCTATATTAAAGCTTGTATCAGTATGAGGTGCCCATATGTCGATGTTTATAATGTTGAATACAAATTGACCTAACGCAAAAATGCTATGTAAAAATAAATATCTTCGCAATCAATCGTTTCCAAACAACTCCAATATTTTCCCAACGTGATAACGTAAGATAGTTTATTCAAAGTTACCAGTATGCTTCTATTGAATAGCTAATCAGGTTTTGGTGCAAACGAATCAGTGAATGATAAACTGAAAATTGATAAAAGAAAATGGTCAAAATTACTCTGTTTAAAACAAGATCTGATCTACTCAACCTGAATACGTCCAGTCGATGATAGTTCCGACGACCTACGTTTTCCTGAATTCCGCTTCGAACTTTAGAGCTTCAACAACAGAGGCTAGATTCGATTGAAGATCGAGTTTAAAAAGTCAAGGTTGGTGACTACTTTCGAACATGTCAAAGCTTTCGCTATCTGTGACCGAAACGCTCGTTTTATTTGCTTTACTTGTTTGTACATACATTCTTTTTTGTGCTGTGACGAGAGGTTAGGTGTTATGACGATAGCTGGCTTTCGATGGATGTGTTAATACATCGGCTTGTTTGTTTAAAGGGAAAGCTGTTTTATGATCTTGATCAGTTGAACCTGAAAAACCTTACAGGAAATTGTTTGTAATGTCCTAAGTATATACTTAAGGTAAATCACGAAATTTTATTAGCGGAGCTCGAACTCGTGACCTCCCGCTTGGTACGCTTGGCTCTACCAAGTCGTTAAACGTTACAAGCCTCAACGAAATTCTTGAAATTCGAGTTCCATCGTGGTTGAATTTTCGGGATATTATAAAATTTTATTTCATTAATGGACTCTAGTTTATTTTCGCAACAATGAGAAACGAAGGATATGTAAGATGTTTTTTTTTACAAAATTTCGCCGTATTTACTAAATCGATTTGGAAAAGATATTAATACCTACCAGGCCATGAAGTGATCGTAAGTTATAGCGCAAAACAAAGTGGATATCTGCGGAATAGTACCATAAACATTTTTATTTCATCATTTTTATACCCATAAACAAATTATCGATCCGACCACAGGGACGGTGGAAATAATGTCCGAAAGTCATGTAGAGTCACGTCGTATCTTTTCACCTTTGAAGAACAGCCCATAAACATAAAAAATAATAATTTAACAATTCAACGGTGTACTTTACAAATTAAAAACAAAGATGACGTATGGCTATCTGAAATTAAATCGGCGCACTAAGAGTAGAGATAAAAGTTTACGACGTTAATTGACATTTAAAATCGAGAGCCCTGCAGAATGTGTTCGGGGAAGTTATGAGAACGGACTGAAAAATCTCACCACCCGGCTACTGCCATATCTGTCAAGACCTACTTTCCGGAAATAAAAGGGAAATTTATCATTGTCACGAATATACCATACAGTAAATTGAATCTCCGCCAATTTCTACAATACCTAAGGATACTCGTATTTGGTTAGTTGCCAACTCAACATTTTTGAGCCTCTGGGGTCACATTGTTTCAGGCTTACTCAGTAACAGTAAAGGTAGCTTTCGTACCGGCCACCCATCCAAGTAATGAAACAGACGAAGAAAAAGCAATCGAGGTTAATTCGTATAGCTATAGAAAACTATATTATTATTTTCGCTGAAATATACTTGAAACGTCCAAGAAAGTCCCATTTAAGTACCTGTTTTATACTAATTCTCAATTTTGATACCTCAGAATAATAAAGATACTAATGAACAAACTAAGCACGAACAGTCACACGAAAATCACCTCTAACCTGAAATTGCTAAACGCCATAATTGCATGTCTAAACAGCTAATCTTCTTAAACGCCGTAAGTATAGTAATCAATAAATCGATAGAACATTTACGCCATAAAAATGGCGATCTCATTAAAATATCAGAACCTGTTTATTAAAGGCATTCGCAATAAAATGATTCACTTTCTCTTAGCTAGTACATTGGATTATTTTGTCGGTAACTTGTAATTATTTTGATTTATTAAATGTTTCGTTCAGTTATTTTGTTTCTATTCTATCAAGGAAGTACTCAAAGTTTATACAACCGGTTTCCAATTACAGACGTTTCTCTTTGGAAAACGGTCCAAACTATTTTTTTTTTCAAGGAAAAAAGAACAAGTATTGAACACGTAAGGGTTTCAAGGAAATATATTGTGTTTGTTTTAGATATAATACTTCTACTTGTTGGCTTATGTTTTTTTATGTTTTATGTTTATTATTGTTTGTGCCAAATAAACGTTTATTATATTCTACATCTCGTTTGTCTAGGACTGCAGATACCTAATTGGAACCCGGGCATCGATGGGTACGCTTTTTACCAGAAACAATCTGAGGTAATATAGAGGTTTTCTGACATTATTTTGTATCGATATTTTCAAGAGCTATTCATAAAAAAAAATCGTGCTCACATCAACCCTCTTGATAGACATTCTCACATACACACCCACATACACAATGCGCAGATCCGTGAAGATACCAATTACGGGATATTCAGAGCCAAGTACATAATTTTTGTTTAGCCTCCTTTATGTTTCATGTCATCATTCAGCCGTTTTTTCTCTTATCTTTATTTTATCTTATTAAATTGGAAACACATTTCGTTTGTTCCATTTACCTTTAAAGTATCCCTTAAAGATATGTGTTGATACAACCTATCTAAAAATCTTACCAGATGTATAAAAAATAATTAAAAAACACTGCATTCTAATCGGATAAACCGATAAATGGCTACGTAAACACAGATAAACGAACGACGTCTTACCCGAATCCTTGCGTCACGTGTAAAACGTAATTTAACTAAACATTTTCATACCCATAACCATTTCTCTACTAATTAATAAATGTACCATTAAAGAACAAATACTTTCTACAGCTGTGTGGCTAACTACCAGTTTTCTAGTTTGTTTTAATTTCTAACTACAAATAAATGGTAATCAACTTGGTTGAGTCGAAGAAACAATATTTGATTATCGTTTTCTAGCATCGGCCCCCCGCCTTTGTTCATGTGATAGCCAGATAAAAATAGCCTACTTAGTAGGGAACTATATGGTATTCCAACGGACTATATGTATTCCAAATTTCATAGATATCATTTCAGTAATTATGTTAAAAAACATCGATCCATATTAGGATCTTAATGAGAATCATGATTGATCTAATTCAGATCCCTAGAAGATGGAAACGTCCGCCAAGTTCTCGCTGCATTGCCACGCTGAATGGCAATGCTAATGCGTTGGCCCAGATCACTTGAGCTATCTTTAGATAATTTGCACCAGTCTTCCTTTATGTACGCCTTCATACCTGCCATATACCTAAAGTGGTGAAGGAGATTTATGGTTTCCTTTTGATCGGAAAGGAACGCTTTTGAGAAACTGCATTTCTTTTTACTCATTTTGCTAACCTTTTTTTTAGGTCCTTTAGAACCTATTTCTTTTGAAAATCAATATTCGCGTACACTTGTAGAACCTTCTTGTTTTGAAAATAATATTTCTCGAACCTACCTACAACGCAACAATTAGCATTGCCATTCAGTGTGGATGCAGCCAGCATTTTTGGAACGCTTCCATCTGGTGGTGATCTGGATCAGTTGAGCTATCTATAGATCATTTGCAACGGTCTTTATATATTTAGCTATTTCATCTGTATTTTGTATATACCTACTTGTGTATATTTATATGAATTAAAAAAGAAAAAACCTACAACTGACCTTCCTACAACCGATTCTGTCTTTCCAGTGGGTACAATTTAAGTTTTTTTTTTAACGGGTAAAAAAAATTAAGAGTAACTTCAACATCTATTATTCACAAGCAAAAGTTAGGAAAGTTAAAAGCAGGTGTCGATTATGTACTTGTTCTATAAAAATATCGACTCTACAACAATGGTTTTAAGGTTTAAAATGGAGTGGAAAGTTTGCCCATCCCATTGCTTAATTACTGACTGTTTTACGAAGAATGTGAATTAATCTCACGTGTACACGTTCTCCTCGCCCTTTGTCAATCGTGTTTTTAGTTGTACACTCAAGTGCAAAAAAAACGCAGATTTTGCAAGTTTTTGGATAATGAAATAAGGGGCTTTCCTTTTTGATCTGTGACAGTTAAGTTTGACAATATATGTATAATGGCGACTTGTATGGAAAAATATTTACAAGAAAAAGAATAATAAGAAAATCTTTCATTGATATGCGTACCCAGGAGTTGTTTATAGTATTTTATAAGCATGAATAAGTAGCTGTTGAAAATTTAATTTAATATTATTACCATCTTATTCATAATCACTCACTTACTTTAGCAGTGTGCTAAATATTGTTTAGCTTTAGAAAAGGACAGGGTTAGAGTTAGCGACCTGCTAAGTTAGCGAGTGATTATCACAAATACCACACACTAAATACACATCACACTCTCTTTACACCAATTTATTAAAAGTGTGTGATGATGTATTAACATCATACCTAAATAATAAACTTTTGGTAATGTCCAATTCTACAAAAGTTAAATGTGTGCATCATTTTGGACTTTTAAAATTTTCACGTTTATTTTGCATGCTAATTCATATTAACAACCTATTATTTCTATTCATTATTAATTTTAGACTATTATTACTACTATACCATGTTCCATGTACCGGGAACTGGCGGTTTGTGATTGTGACTTTGAATGTTTCCCGATATTTCGGCACAATTGCATGAACCATAATCATGAAAGGATCTAAAGTCTTTACGGGTGGATGTTAGTGGCAGACGGAGCGATCTACCCGCGTTATCACTCATTTATTGCGAACGAGGACATTAAAATTATAATTCTTTCTTATATTTCGTTACGAAATACGAAATAATTAATCAATCAACGGAGTGTTGCCAAATATAAAGTACCTAATAACCTTATGTGAAAATCAGACACTCCCGTTTCTGATTTCTTAGTCTCACTAAAACTACTTCAAAATTATTTAACCAAAGAAAATCTATTGACATCGTACTCTTTAGTTTTTTCTTCTTCGACTCAACTCGTATTTTTCTCTGCTGAACTTTTTCTCTGACAGAAGTGTACAAAAATACTTGACTCAAGCAGTTGGTCATGTTCTTTTGTGTCCCATTGACATCATTAATTAAATAAACGGTGCAACACTACACTTTCTTTAAAGAAGATTTTCGATGAAATTGCCCAAGAAAAATGTAGGCGTAGCTTTCATAGGTACATTGCTCTACCAATATACCTACATAGATTGGAAAGTTAAAATGGTCTCCTTCAGCGAAAACGTCATATTATAGAAAGAGTCTGCGGAGTAGATACCTTTCCAATGGATGGAGGGTTGAAAGATTGTGGCGGCAATTCCACTGCCTTGTCCAAGGCTTGTCCTGCACGACGGAGGTCAGCAGGATCTGGATACGAGGAATCGCAGCCCTATATCTCACGGGCCTCCGCTCCCAGGCGATGTCCCAAATATTCCGGGGAATCCCCTTCCCCCGCAAAGGTTAGATCGAAGGGTCCGCCTAAGACAAGCAATAACGGACAAGCCTGCGGTCGAATCCGACCGGCAGCCTGTAACCCTATCATTTGCCGTCAACGAATCGTCTGATGAAAAAATTGCGAAGGCAAACATCGTGGAAAACCCATCGGCCATCGGTACATATCCCAATAAAGCGGCGATGATCTGTCATGTGGAGTGCAAACTTCTTACAAAAAGTGGGTATGTGCCAAATATAACGTTTGGATGTGCCTCTGAATATCCTAACTAAGTATTCTCAAAGACCTACTCACTGAGTATGTATTGGAGAATGCGTGATGAGCGTATTTTTTTTTATAACATAAGTATCTACTAATTTGGCATAACACGACTTAACCAATAAAATGTCAGAAGAAAATTTACTGCATAAATGTACAGCAAGTCTTGCGTATTTTACATTATGATTACAGCAGGTGACTTTTATGACTGCAATCAAATAATCAGGCACTAATCCATTATTTTATTACCTATTTAATGGTCGCGAAGAGTCCGCCAAAGATCACAGCGAAGATGCTGTGATCTTTGGCGGACTCTCTACACATAAGTGCAATACATAATGTATATATACTTATATTATTATTATTTATATAAAATAGTATGTTAAAAAAACATAGAATACCATGAAAACAATAACGTAGAAATTTCACTTATCTAGTCATTCGTACTTTTTATTTTCATGTATTTTTACCAATCACATAATTTGATCAAGGTTCCATTATAATTAAAATTAATAAACCGTATAATGTTAATGTATTTATTTTTATTTATTTATATATTAATTGCTTTCGTGTATATAATAAAGTTTAAATAAATAAATAATGCAGGACATTTTCACACAGTAGCCCCAAACTAAGGAGAGGTTGTATTATGAGAACTACATGACTGATATACTACTTATATAATATTTTTTTTGTAAACACATACATATTATACATAGAAAAACCTCAGACTCAAGACAAATATTTTCAGATACAAACATTTGTCCCGCGGCGGGAATCGAACCCGCAACCTTTTGCGTCTCAGGCAAGCCTTCGCCCACTGCGCCACAGAGGTATAATTTCAATAACTATTAGTAATTTAGTTTGCAATATATTATACCTCTATTAAGTCAAAATTTAACTTATTACGCAAATATAATCAAATTTGATAACATCAACTTACCTATTCTGTTGTAATCGCTGCTGCACGTTTTCCAAATATAGCTTATACTCGTACATCAGAATAACAAATATGCTACTTTTTATCCAGGTACCATCATAGGCAGGCGAAGGCGTGGGCAGAAGCTAGTATTACATATGTTTAATACGAGTATGCTCATATACATACTTTTCAGACATATGAACCAAACAATTTTGATGTTATTGTTTTTAGTACCCGCCTCTACTTTTAGTTGCCGGCCATTATCTTTTCATTGTTTGTGCCGAATAAACGTTTATTCTACTACATTCTACTAGCTTCTGCCCACGGCTTCGCCCGCATAGTACCCGGATTAAAAGTAGCCTATGTATTATTCTAATGTATAAGCTATATTACTGTAAAGTTTCATCAATATCCGTTCAGTAGTTTTTGCGTGAAAGAGGAACAAACATCCTCGCAAACTTTCACGTTTATAATATTAGTAGCATTATGTACACAATTTTCGTATCGTTTTGATTTCTCTTAAATATACAATACAATATAGGAGTAAGTTAGTAAAATACCCAGAGCTTGTTTCACCTTGACCCATTTAAATATAGCAGCTCTTTCGCACACCAACTCACCCCGGTCACAGAATAAATTATAGCAACACCACTTCAGCCTGATTAATCTGACACAGTTCAGTCGAACTGTGAAATAAGGCAAGAGGGCTTGAAGTTCTAATGCATGAAGAAAATTATGCTAGGACCAAAGTAACTACGTACATTCAGTGCTCGGTTTATTCTATGCAGATTCAAACTGATAAGTCCTGGCTGATTAATTGATTGACAGAGATCAACGTAGAGCTTGAACCGAAAGTCCTAGAGACCCCAAAATTTGAGTAGGTTCGTAGGGTAGGTTTATTTTTGTGTGAAGGGGTGTACTAAGAAAGGAATTTTGAAGATTCACATTCTCAGGCGTCCAAAAAGTAGGCCAAAAAAAGTTTTAACAAAAAAGCTCCTTATCAATATAATACGAAATCCACGCAAAAATGACGGGTCATTTCTACGGGTCAGTTAGTTTATTATTAAATAACAAATCCTGACTGTTTGACTGACTGAGAGGAGTTCAACACATAGAACAAGTCAAATTGAGATCTAAAATATTTGGACGATCAGTTTCTTTTGGTGTGTAAGGAAATATTAATTATTTTTGTAAAATTCCTCTCCTAGCGTGCAGGAAAAATCTCAATGCGGACGTAATCGTGAGGAGATAAAGGAAGTGTACGACATGTGTTGAAACATAATAATAAAGAAATTAATTAAGAAATTAATTTATTAAGAATTATATTAGAAATCACCAAAAGTTTCACACCATTACTTAGAACCAACACAGAATAATTATGATGCATCACCTCATTTTTATGGTTTTACAACTTCCACGGACCCTAGGACAAAGTCGTTAACATAAAATCAAAGAAAATAGCCATTTCTCATAGGCCTCTACGACTGTTGCCTGCTAAGTATTTTAGTATGAAATGTGGGAATGTGTAAAGTTCTGGTTTTTCTGGTTGTTACCTTAACCTGAATACGGGTAGACTGACCGGATCCACTCTTGAATGGTGGGTCAGCTGTCGCCTCGAGGTATGAAAAATCGCTTGAAATTGTTGCGATTTGATAAATTGATTAATTTTACACAGGTTATTATTGAGTTTGACTCATAATGTGACAACGGGTAATGACTCGTTTCACTGTAGTAACAGGAACATAGGCCAGTATGTCTATCCAACTAGAGACGATAGTGTTCCTTGATGTTAATTTAATTTGGCTGTGTTGAGACTAAAGTAGAAACGTAGTTAGTAGTAATTTAGTTCCCATAATACAAGTCTGCTTAGTTTGGGGCTAGATAATGTTGTGTGAATAAAAACAGTTTTTTTACTTTGGCATTCTAGCATTATTCCCAATTTATGTGGATTAAACACTACAGTAAGTTGTTTTTGTTAAGGTTTACAAAATTTTGTTCGTTAACGGTACTAAGTCAACCGTAGATTAAAATATATTTAAAAAAAAAAAAATCAAATTGAGGTTTTATTTTAGGATTAATTTTATATGCCAGTGTATACCAGTCCTTTTACCTGACATGACGATTTGTCGTTTCGGACGTTCTGTCTTGTAATGCGTTTTTAATTCTAGACGTTTTACTAGTAGGTCATTTTACTTTTATGTCGTTCATCCCACAAGGGCGTTATACTAGATTGTCCTTCTGATACGGACCGGTTGCAACCTGATAGGAAGAAAGAAAGAAATATTTTTTTATTTGAATAGATAGATTCAATACTCTATAGGGCCGCTTTGGTGACAGTTTTGGCCGGTAGGAATATCATGATTTAGCATGCGAGATGTAGAATAGATATAATAGCTAGATACATATAATAGAGCTAGAACTCACTTTTTACGGACAAAAGCTACAAAAGCGTTTTGTTTACTAAAATCAACTAAGTGTGTTCTTGAATAATGAGTAGCCTAATGATTTAATCCTAAATAAATAACATTAGCCATACCTATTTAATAAAAATCGTCGCTAGTAAACCTGACCAATTGAAAAAGCTACCTCTTTACAAAATAATCCTACAACTATTATAAACGCAAAAGTTTGTGAGGATGGATGTTTGTGTTTTCAAAAACTACATATTACGGATTTTGATGAAAATTTACAGTTATATAGCTTATTACAACAGAATTACACATAGGCTACTTTGTATCCGCGTACCACGCGGGCGAACCCAGCAGAGGCTAGGGCTCCCAAAAGTAATGAAAAATAGCTTTTTTTTCTCCCGGATTTAGACTAACCAGAGGTGGCAATCCTAGCAGAGACTAGTAAACAATAAAATAACAAATGTGTTAATTTTTTTTATTTTATTTCAGGCTACTTTGTTTCGAAACCATACATAGAAAGCCGGAGGCAGCAGCTAGTCTTAGATAACGTAAAATAATGGACCGTGCAAAGGGTTTCTCTTTGTTCAACCGCCAGATATTCATCTTTGAAATGAATCCTTAAACCCACTCGATGTGTTGCTAGAATAATTAATATATAGCACGACCCCGACCGTCATATTGACGACATATGTGGCGCGGTGGGCGAAGGTGCGCCTGCTACACAGGAGGTTGCGGGTTCGATTCCCGCCCTGGGAAAAATGTTTGTACGATCTGAAAATATTTGTTCCTGGTGTTCTGGGTATTTTCTATGTATAATAAAAAAATATCTATCTATGTAATGTATTGTATTAAGTATATCAGTCATCTAGTACCCATAACACAAGCTTTGCTTAGCTTGGGGCTAGATGATGCAGTGTGTATTATCCAGCATTATTTATTTATTTTATTTATTTTTTTATTTATTTATTTATTTATATCCGCCTTTATGAACCCCCCGATTCAATACCGCTTTATTATTTCTAAAATTATTAAACTATTGTAGGTATTATGTAAGGTAATGAAAGTGCTTTATAATTTAAGCGTCGATTCTCTTGTACACCAATTAAAAATAATTTTTTACTATCGCGTTCTCCCTTACTGATAGTGCCCCCAAGAAAGTGATGTTAAGAATTTAATTCTTGTCAAATTAGTTTACGTGTCGCTCTTTTTCATGTTTATAGTCAGCATGTTTGCAAATCACGGCTAAACTTGTATGGAAAACTTAAATCTGACTAATTTAACACTCTCATTGATGCTATCTCTTTATTTTGTTACTGTTAGTAAAAGAGAGCGATAGATAAAATTAAGATTAATTGGTGTAGAAGAGAATCGATGCCGTTGATATAAGTGAATGTTTAAAAATCTTTAGTTCTTTCATCTCAAACAATGAAATCCATGGATAGATTTAACCATCCTACTAATATTATAAACGCAAAAGTTTGTGAGGATGGATGTTTGTTACTCTTTCACGCAAAAACTACTGTACGGATTTAGATGATACTTGACAGTAATATAGCTTATACATCAGAATAACACATTTATTTATCGGGCTACCACGCGGGCGAAGCCGTAGGCAGAAGCTAGTATTGTATATAATATCTACTGACTTGTTCGTTAATTTTTTCTCATATTACGTCTTAATCATTGTAAATAGTGGTCATATTGTTCCCAGTGGAAGTTTTAATCGAGGTTGAGTAGTGTGAGCTCTTAACAAATATTTGAATATTATAGGGATTTTATGAACCTATTTTAATTAATAACGTAATATTATAATTTATGTGTATTATTTAAATCCAAATATGTAAACAGAGTTGACTTGCCTTGTATAGCAACCAAGTTATATGGTTAAATGAAATAATTCAGTTTCGAAACACTTTTGCGAAACTCGCGTGATTGAATACAAAAATTATAAGAATCCGGACACGGCAACCCATCCGGGACATCTAACGCGCGCAGAAAGTGTTTTTACTTTTCTCGGTCAATGTTCAAGTTTTCACCGATTTGTCGGTCCTTATCTCAAAGCGGTCAGGAGAACGCGTGTTTTATATGCGCAGACGCATCGGCGTTTGGCGCTGTGCGAGACGGTCGGTAGAGAGACGAGTTTTGAGAATTGACATGAAATAGCCAAAGATACACAAATATTAGGTTATTAATAGTCATTGATGATTAATGAAGGTAATAAGTACCTACCTATTTTACTATTCTACCTAAACTTGCTTGTTTTCTTTATTAAATACTACTTAGTAAATTTTGATCGGATTACCGCGATACAGGCTATACCTAGTGCGGAATCCATTGTTATATTGTAAACAGTTTTTAGTATTTTGAGAAATAAATTATTTTGTATTTGTTTTGTTTTGTACCTATTGTATATTTTTTTCATAAAACTTCAAAAGACATGTAAAATACTTGTTTGTAGTGAAGCCTCCTCATCCACGAAATCTTGTTGCACACAAATGATTTTATTTAAGATCACGCACTGAGTTATGTATCTGTGGATGTCCATCATGGGGAATACAGTAGTGAGCATGTTTATTTAGTTTTAGCAAGATTTAGATTGATATTTGTTGTGGTAGAATTTTTTTTGCACAGAAATTCTAAAAGGCCTGCAAATTCTATGTAAAATCTGCGGCACCAACCCCCCTGGGGTTTAAAGATTTATATTTTTGTCTGTAGAAGCATGTTTTGTCTATTTTCAGATCCAAAAATGCCTAAGACTAAACACAACGAATGATATAAAACGTCTAAGAATTACTAACCTACTATTTAAAGTTCAGAGAGGTAAATAGATAGATAGATAGAAAACAAATAATAATTTAGCTTAGATACCTAAGTACTAAAAACGTTAACAATGATGGATAATGATATGGTTTCCTTTGTGGTAAACAGTTGGTGACGTTTACGCATTGAAAAATAAATGATTCGCCAGCTCTATAGATAGGAACCTCAATCTCTAAACACAGTGGAATCTCCCTCGAATCTAAATTAACTTGCACGGCGGGACTTACAATCGCGTCTCACGTCCAGCTTTCCAGCATTCCGATAATACGACGTGACGTATTGCAAACTTACAATACAATTGCCATACAACTATACCTAGCTTGTGGCTTGAAACATTTAAATTCCTAGTGAATTTTCTAGTGGCACGTTTCAGTGTATGAATGGAACAAATCGTTCAATGTTGTGATGATATATCGATAAGTTGGTAGCTATAAAAACATTAATTCGTTAGAGTTGGGGACAGAGTTTTTTATTTATGTATCTCAAGTCCACATGACCCCACAGCGCAAGCTCAATAAAGACCTAGTGCGGGAAACAGAGCTCATCAAGTTACATTAAATCACCATAATATAATGGAATTTCTAACATCATTCCTACATAACCATTGTTTAAGACTTAATAAACATATATCTTATTTTATCTACATTTATCTAATGTTATCTTATCTTTATATAATACGGAGTGTACAAAGTGTAGGAACAGGCATATACAGCTACCCTACCATAAAGCTAAAACGTTTTGAGAACAAAATCATTTTATTTCGAAAGATTTACATATGGCTATTTTTGTATATGCCTCTCAAAATATCATATTTTAACAAACCTTAAAAATGTGGAAATGCCAGCAGTTATGAAAGAGGTTTCATTGATTTTAAATAAACTCAAATGAGTACATAGATATATCATAACTATTTGGATAACAAAATTTTGAATCATATCATTTATTTAAACATTTCAGAAACTTTGACTTTGACCTGTTGGTAAGCGGTTACCGTAATCTATGGATGCTTGCAACACCAGAGGTATAATAACTCGCGCGTTGCCGACCCTGAGACATAACGGGTGAAAAGTATCATGTCTGAGAATTTCACCGGCATCCTTCAAACCGGAACACAGCAATGTGAGCTTCTTTTTCATTAATTTCAGTTCTAAAACGAGGGAATAAAAATTAAATAGTATATACTAATATTATAAAGAGGAAAGATTTTTTTGTTTGTTTGTATCGAATAGGCTCCGAGACTGCTGGACCTATTTTAACAATTTTTTCACCAAATGAAAGTTAAATTATCAGGAAGTAACATAGGCTATAATTTATTTTCAAAAAAATAGAGACCCTTAAGAAAATTGCAATAATGTAACCCAAAGTAGCAAAATTTTGCTTATAAAATTTATTATTTGGCTTGCGTTGAGAAAACTATTGATGATACATAAAAATTATGTACTACATGATTAAAGTACTAATTATTACCTACAAAAAAATCCACGAGGGAATATATCTCACTATCATAGTTAAGTCATAATAGCAGCTTTTGTGCTCTAAAATTTAATTAGATCGCCGATATTACCACGGAATCGAAACTTACGCGGGTGAAACCGCGGGGCGCAGCTAGTATCAAATAAAGTGATATCTTTCAGTAACCTTTGGTGCTAAAAGATAAAACCAGATCAAAAGACGTTTTACGGTTCCAATATAGCTTTTAATTTTGTGTAACTAGACAAAAGTACTTAATTAGAACTTTATAGATTATGATTATCAACAACCTCTAGAAGTCCACTCCTAGACCTCCCTTAAAAGTACCTACTTCCTTTATGAAATGACGAACGATCTTATATGCTTTCACTAGCCACTGTCATCGTTCCATCGGGTGGGGCCAAACTGGGTAACACAAGCTAAATAATACAAAACTACCTCTACTGGTTTAACTAGATTTTTGCCAATAGGACAGCATCTTTGTATCAACAAGAGGAAGTCACACACCTTAATTGAAACAGTTTTCTATTAAAAAAGCGTTAATCAAGCCCAATAAAACATGTTTGAGACCAGTCGCATGCCTCAGCTGTGACCGCTGACCAACTAGTTTCGTTTTGAGGACCATCCACGTCTATACGTGATGTGCCAGTACCTGGGCCGGGACGGAGCGCAAGAAAAGATTATGTGGACACAGATCGTTTGTTTTACTCTCCGGCCCGGCCACAGTACGGACACATCACGGATAGGTGTTGATGGTTCTCGACTCAGCAAAATTTGGGCCGCTAGACACGTTTCTTTGACCTACTTAGGGGAATGAATATATTTGATTTGATGAGGTTAATGCGAAATGTGATATCGAGAAATTTTAGATTAGAAAACTGAAAAACTGACCTCGATTAGACACTTCTTTGGATAAAGAAAAATTCGTTCAATCTATGGTGAATAAATGTAAATTTCTGTACCTTCTACATATAAAAACCTTTAACTTTCAATTAGATTTTTGTTGATTTCAATGAAATCTACTTTTGTGCTTAAGAGACTGTAAAAAGTAGCTAACTTAACTTAACCTTTAGGCAAAAACAGACGAAAATAAATAATGTTGTGAGGCTAATTTCCATTGGCAATATACTGTACATTGTGCATTTACACATTAAAAATGGTCGCGATCAGTTGGAAAACTTATTATATTTAAAACTATATTAAAAAATTATAGATTTTTTTTATTATAGATTAATAATGACGATGTATTTTTTTATAAATAATGTTTTTCTTAAGTACATTTTTCAAGGAATCGAAAAATATTTCAAATTTTCATAATGATCCCAATCTTTTTTGATATGTCTATAATTCCTTATAATGTAATATTTCTACAAGAACGAGAGCAATATAATCATTCCAAAAGAACTCAAATGACAGTTACTGACATCGTAAATTAGGCAAAAATAAAAGTTATAGTTTTTTTTCTTCCAAAAAGTGAAACTTTGTCACACGATCATTTAAATGATCGAACATCTAGGACGAAATAACGTTTTTGTCTCGATATTCTAGAGCATTCACTTTTTTATAACATCAACATTAAATCTATATTACCTTTATAGACAACTAGCTTCTGCACACGGCCTCGCCCGCATGGTACCCGGATAACAAGTAGCCTATGTGTTATTCTGATATATAAGCTATATTACTGTAAAGTTTCATTAAAATCCGTTCCGTAGTTTTTGCGTTAAAAAAGTAACAAACATCCTCACAAACTTTCACGTTTTTATTATTAGTAGAATAGGATTCAAGTTTAAAACATAATTATGAAATAACCCATTTTAAAATATTTTTATGTTTGGACAAAGATCATTAGACCACTGGATTTGAAATGAGTCACGCTACCTGATAGTGGTATGCTGACAGCGTCCCGTCAATTAACCAATGTTCCATACAAATTGATAACAAATTCCTTTTGTCAGTCCTACACCACTGGTCGTAAAACCCATACGTTTTTAAAACTGACGGGGCAAAAAACCTCTATTTCAATTTCAAATTATTTGACACATCAGCTAAGCTTATTAAAAAAAATACTTAAATTCCAAATTCAAATTGCAGGGATTCAAGCAAAAGACCAAAGCAAGAATTTTCTGCAATTTGGTATTGGACCTAATTAAAGTAAGTGATAGTAGTGATAGTAGGTAGTGATGGACAAAATGGTGAAATTGCATATCTGCATAGTGTTGTTCGTGTTATCGATATCTATATCCTATGGAAGGATTGTAAACAAATACAAGTGTCCAGAAGTGAGGGCGGTGCCGCATTTTGATCTATCGCAGGTCAGTCGTTAAAAAATCTATTAATTTTAGAGAAACTAATGGCTTCGAGATAAAATATGTGGATAGGTACGTCGACTATGATTAAGTATTTAATTTTGATAAGTCGGTTGCTTAGGTAAGTCACTAGGCCACTAAAGAAAACTAAAAATTTACATTTTATTTTTAACAAGATAGGTACCTATCTACTTAAAGGATCTACTCGTATGTAAATTCATTGAATTATATAAAATGATGAGATTCTCTGGACAATTCTACATGCTTTCACATGGTCTCTATAGAAAAATGCTGTAATTCTCAGTGTAATCATTATCTGAAACTACATAGTTACCTACCATAATACTACCACACCCAAACCTGAAATAAGTAGCCATAGTCCTATAAACATTTTGCCCTGCAGCGAAAATTGAATCCCACCACAGAGATAAATTATATAAATAAATAAAATAAATCTTGCTATCAAAACAAACTAATTAAAATAAGTAGCTTTAAGCAACACTGGAAGTACTCTATATACATGATGCGTAGGAGTCGAACCGGATGTCACAACTGATTGATAACGAAAATACCCTTTGGGTATGCACCGTAACAAGAAGGAATGAATTGAAATATTTTTTAATCGACACGCATTTATCAAATGACAGAAATAACAACTTTGCATTTTGTAAACATAACCGGTTATTTACGTCGAATAGACATCCGAAAAGCTTTTAAACTGATAAACAGGTAGATTCACATTTTCAACGTAGAGGACGCGTGAATACCTATTTTTGAAAATAGTGAATAGTTTTTAAAACCGACGACCTCTGTGGCGCAGTGGGCGAAGGTCCGCCTGAGACGCAGAAGGTAGCGGGTTCGATTCCTGTCACGAGACAAATGTTTGTAAGTTCTGCAAATATTTGTCTCAGGTCTGGGTGTTTTTCTGTGTATAATATGTATGTATTTACAAAAAAAAAAAAAGTATATAAGTAGTATATCAGTCATGTAGTTCCCATAATACAAGCTCTGCTTAGTTTGGGGCTAGATGATGCTGTGGGAAAAATGTCCAGCATTATTTCCAGCATTATTAAAAGTGAACAGTTATGCGCTTCTTCGCTAATGCGATTTGTTTCAAACTGAAAATATCAACAATTTCTTAGTGACCATTTTTAACACAACTAAACTGAAAAACAAGCTTACGGCCTACATTTTGATAAGTGGTTACCGTAATCTATGGACGCTTGCAACACCAGACAATATGTAAAGTAATATTAATTTGATCGGTATCCTTAAAAGGCTATGAGAGCATTATGAATGAAATGAATCAATGAATGAAAATACTTTGTACACCTTAAACAAAAAATATAATAACAAAATATTATTCTAGAGAAAGTACAATGGGCGGTCTTATCGCTTAGAAGTGGTCTCTTCCAGACAACCTTACTGCTTGGCGGCAGAAATAAGCCAAGCAAACATCTAGTAATGACCTCTTGTTAGGATGTTAAATTTATCGGCCACCTTCTATAAACTTTTACAAGAAAAGGGGTGGCAAAATGTTGACCTACGTTCTTTCTATATCTATTACAAAACAAAAAAACAAAAAAGATTATATTTAATATGAATAGGATATTGATGTAAAACTGTTCATAGTTCTATTAACATAAACAATTTGCCTTATTCAAATTCATAAATCGTCGCAATCAATAACATAAAAACTACTTTTTAGGTTTCCGTAGTTAACAAGAAATCCTTATAGTATCCCCATTAATCCTATTTTTTAGGGTACCTCCCCTACACGTAAAGTGGGAAATCATTTCCACTTGTTCGTGTATTTCGACACGCACTTGGCTCGTTTTTTTATAATTTTGCGTCAATTTTGCGAAACCTTTAAAATAATCTTAAGTAAATGAAAAGTGTGTCATATCTAAGCAAGGTTTTTTAATTCATGCAGTATCATCATTAAAATATATGCTAACATAATTATACCCTTAAAATTATAATTATGTTAGCACATAACATAATTATAATTTTAACACCCTTTTTCACATATAGTCAATCATATATAGGGGCTCTAAACTTAGTTCGTGTTTCGTTTTCAAAGTTTCCACATCTTATAATATGTGGACACTGGAAAAAAAACGAGTGCTTCCCCGTTCAACCCACAATTTTTCTACCCAATATTATTTTTACATGTTCAAAACAAAACATATGCTCCGTTCTACCCAATCCAAAAATCTAAGTCACAGTGTATTCTAAACAGTACAGACACCGTAAAATTTATTAAAAATCGAACTTGATGAAATTATTACTCACAGTAACTTCAAATTTTTTATCTACAATATGGAGGTAATAATATTTTATGTTAATGTTTATGCTCTCTTCAAACGAATGCACTTGCAATTCCTAGAACAATGTAAGTATGCGGACTTATTGTACAGTAGATAATCCAATCAGCAACAACAGTAAGGACTACCATTGTTTTTCTTATCTATTGGGGTAAGTATATGCCTATCCTTTTTTCATCATTAGATCTCTTTCTACTCTTCCTATCCAACCTGTCACTCCTGTCAGTAGTTCCTAGACCTACTAACTTAATGGTTTACATTAAAATATATGGCGAAAAACGAAGTGACTTCAAGTTTTAATAGTGAAAACTATTTAAATTTTATTCAATCAAACCGTGGCGGACAAATTTTGCTGCACAATGGTTATAAGTTTTATAAAAAAAGAGCAAACAGTGGTGGAGATACTTTTAAATATTTGATTTGAAAAAAATATGCGATTTTGCATACCTGATATTATGTACCTAGATAACTTAGAAATGTAACTTTATATTTACCTACCAGACCTGACATTGATGTGCTATTTTTTATAATATGTTTATTTGATTAAGTTTGTTTCTTTAAAGGTTGATTGGTGTTTTAGTTAGACTAGAATACAAATATTTGACTCACTATTATCTGAACAAGACTGATTTTATAAATAAAATTATTTATAATATGTATCTACATTTTGTCTGCTGACCCTTCTTCTTTAGTGTTTCACTGTGTCATTTATTAGAATTTAAACAATAGAAATTAGGAATAAGTAGTTGTGGGTACAAAGGGTAACTTGATTCAAATGTTTTGGGTCGAACGGAGCAAAATACCTATTGGGTAGAAAAATCTTGGGTCGAACAATATTATCACTGGAGCGGCGGTGCATGCAATTCTATTTATGTCAACCCCTTTTAATATCATTCTGCAAACGAATAATTTTGCTAATATAAAAAGTAAGGAGCAAGAATTCATAGAAAGTTATCGCTAGACATTTCTTCTCATAAACCGCTACCACGCGTAAGGCCTGATGAATGTTCCGGTCTTTTTCATCTATATTGTAATCTTATGGTCATTGTAAATGTAAATGCATTGAAAATGTCCGTGTTGCGTAACTAACCAGGTTTTTATCCTAATACAAATATGGAATTTTCGATCGTGTTCGAAACTGTGATGAAGAACATTTGATGTATTAAACTTTATTTATCTTATCATAAAGTAGTTCCTCCTTGCAGATGCTGGGAGACTGGTTCGTGGTGGAATACTACGCGAGCGCTGAAGAAGCTCTCTCTTACAGTTGTATGAGAGCTGTTCTCACTGAAGATGACCATGTTCCTGCTGCAGGTATGATTTGACACCAAAGTAACAATGAATTAAAGTTATAAGTACCTACTAATAAGTTCAGTGTAGGTATAGTAAAGGTTCCATGCAAAAGCATGGACATTACTGTTCAGCCTGCTCCATGACATGACATTTCATGTATCAAAATGGTATTGTGTACTGGACGATTTAATCAGATGTGCCGCCCTGAATTCGTAAAATCGAGATAAAAAGACACAACACATAGAACTAACTGAATGTTTTTGTATTAGGTACAGCACCATTTTCTCGCCAGTAGCTTACACTTACTGAAATTAATCAAGCTTTATCGTTACAGATGGCACAGTGGAATGGACGCCGTGTGTGACCATGAACTTCACGTACCGTTTCGCGGATGACCCGCTTGGCGAAACTCTTCAAGGCAACATCACATGGAAGGTAGACCTGAATGAACCCGCGCACTGGACTCATGCAGAAAGTACTTGTAAGTTGTCCAGACCTTCCCAGGCCGAATGAAGAGGGAATTTAGGTTGCTTCTCAAGCATTGGCGGCAGCTGCCACAAAATAACTTTTGCGCTAATTAAGAGTTACGCTGTCAAATTGAAAGGGCTTCTGTTAGCGTAAGGTATATTATTCGTTAAAATGTGCAGTAGGCAGGGCACTTGGCAAGGTAGGAAGACAGTAGATGGACGAAGGCAGTTACCGAGTGGTGGCTAGGCGAGCGCAGGCCACCAGACAGATGGTCGGATGATAGTGTGAAGGTGGCAGGAGGGAACATTGGGTTTGATTGGCGCAGAAGTGACCAGAGTGGCTATAATACCCAGAAGTGGGTGAATACGGACTGATGCAATAGATAAAAGGTCATATTTACTAATATAGATGCGACTCTGCAGATTTTTTAAGCAATAGTTTTCAGGCAAACCGGCTTGCTTGAACGAAGGTCTTTTATATGCTAAGACATACAAATAAACTACCAGTGGACCGTTACTAAAAAAAGGCTAGCGAGATTGTACTTGAGTTTTTAGTAATTCATATTATTTTTAGTACATTCGGTAATATCATCCACAGATGACGGCATTTACAATACCTACGTCATCGACACAGAGTACAAGACCTGGGCGTTACTGCTGCATTGCGCAGAGCAGACAGAAGATGCGAGGTATCTGAGTGCCTTTGTGCTGTCCCGTACCACTTCTCTGCCGAAAAACGTTATGGCTTATTTGAGGGACAAGTTGCCAAGGTGAGAACCTTCTCTCTGCATTTACAATACCTACGTCATCGACACAGAGTACAAGACCTGGGCGTTACTGCTGCATTGCGCAGAGCAGACAGAAGATGCGAGGTATCTGAGTGCCTTTGTGCTGTCCCGTACCATTTCTCTGCCGAAAAACGTTATGGCTTATTTGAGGGACAAGTTGCCAACCTTCTCTTTCAGGTGATAAATGTTGCTTATGTGGAGCTCTAGAAAATAAAAAAGGGATAACCGCTTGTTGGTACGTAATTTAAAAGACAAAAACTGTTACTTGAAGTAAATTTATTGCAAATACACTGGATGAGATGTGTTTCGATGGTAAAAGCAGACGGCCTTACTTATTGACATTGGCATCAACATCACCAGTGGCATTGCTGCTGTATTCCCTGCCTGAACGAAAAGTTGTCTGTAATTTTACCAGCACTTTCACGCTCAAACTGGATAACATCAATGTCTAGATGATATCAATCAGAGTATTACTAGGTGGCAGAAAAATATACTAGATTACTTGGTAAGTATTTTCCTGGGCAAACTCTTTCAAAGAAGAGCACTATTTAATTTTATTTATGCGTATTCTATCAATCTCTGGGCGATTACGTAACTTTTGTTGCAATCGGGTCCGATCGAGGCAAAAAAAAACTCTTTGACATATTCGATTAGTTTGTGATTGTAATTCCATATGTCATTAACAGCCGCAATCAACTTTTATTTTTAATTTTAAGTGTCCCTAATAGCTAAACTACAAAATGCTGCTCTTTTATGTTATCAGAAGGGTATATTTTATCTTTTTCATGTCACGTTCACTGACTTGCTAGGGCCTTTGTTATTTCTGGCTCTTCAAAGCGATTCGCTTAGCTAATTTAACATTCACGGTGGATAATTCATTGTCTTTCATTTTCCACATAAGATAACCTACTTAGCATGCAGAAGTGTAGAATCTAATATTTTGAAAGCCTTCAAGACAAGGGCCAAGTAGCCAGCTGAGGCGCGAGAGGTGGTGGTTTGATTTCCACTATGGGACAAATTTTTGGATGATCTGTAAATATTTCTTACTAGCTACTACGCCTATACGGCTTTGCTCGCGTGGTACCCGCATGAAAAGAAATGCATGCATTCATAAGAAACTCAAGCGTTTGTTCCTCGACAAAATTGGTCTCCACGAAAACCCCTTTTATTGTAACTGGATAATATACTAGCCTTTGTCCTCCCTGAAGTTCCATTCAAAGTTTTGGTGAAATAATTTTAGAAATCGAATGAGTTGTTAAGGAGATTTCTTCTTACCTCCAAATCCAAACTTACAAAACTTTACCTCTTATATTAAGTGTAGATTAGTGTTAATAAGTACATTATGACCCTTCCACCGAATCTATGCAATGAAATGTCAAATAGTTAGACAACTTCTCTTGAAAAAATACGTGTAAAATATGAAATATCTTCATAGACGAATCTTTTTTTGGTTTGTTTGTACCACTTCTAAAGCACCCAAGAAATTGACCAGACCGAGTCATAACTTGTACATAAATAATGAAAACGCGTGTCCTTGTTCGTCATCAAAACTTTGCATATATGAATACCGTCTAGATAATATTGTGTGACTTTATGGAACTGTTTATTCAGAAGTACCCTAGTACTTCTTTCCTAGAATTAAAGCTATGGAAAGAATAATAGAATTGTTTTCTTAGGGAATAGTTATTCTTGTGGAATATTGGCAAATTATTTATAGCTTTATTTATAAGAACCTAATCAATAAATTAACCAATAACATTAACTACACATTTAAAACATGACAATATTGAATATCAAAAATTTTATACAAAAAAATTCTTAAAATTTTATAAAAATGTATGTCAAATAATTATTACATAATTTAATTAAAATTACATTTAACCTGTAATATTTGTTGAAGCCTGAAATGCGAACGTCTCAATTAATCAAGTTAAAAATTAAATTTGATGGTAGAGAGCAAATTTAAAAATCTATCTATTTACGAATTATCAGCAATAATTGTAAATCAACAATAAATCCTGTAGAAGTCCAATGTCTTGGATCACTTCCATCCATCGACTTTTATGTCATTGTTCCACCCGATGTTTGGGACCTTCCTACGAAACGAACCCCTTGTGTCGTCCGGTGCGTGGTTACTTTTGCAGAGCCTATATTCCACTCACAGCAGTTGTCGGGTCGGTTCTGTGAGTTAATGATTGCCCATTACCACTTCAATTTGCTAATTCTGATATGTCGGTGACTTCGGTTCTTTCTTCTGCGGATCTTATTGCCTCTTCGGCCAGACATCTGTTTGGGCTCGTATCTATGATAAATGTGATTAAATTAAGGTCCGATCAAACTATCGCGGTGGCGATCAATCAATCTTCACTACCACCGTGTTAGTTTGACCGGACCCTTTCAAAGTAAAAGTATGTTTATTGCAATTACATGTGAAAAAGATAGTACATACAAAATGCGTAGCAATGTAATTTGCCCTTTATGGGCATGGCATTATTTGTCCAGTTATATGCAATATATTAATAAGAAAAAAACACTTTAAAAATTGTAGAATATGGAATGGATTAATGTTAATAATAAAGTTACATAAATTAATTTAATAAAGAAATAATAAGTATTAATATAGTTATTTGTCAAAATTCTTATCGTTAATAAATTTTTTGACTGTATAATAGCATTTATCAGATAGTATGATCTTTAGCTTTCTCTGAAATTTCGGAGTAGGCAATTTCCTTATCAAGAAATCCCTTATCAAATGGTTTTAATTAAAGATATAAAGCCAAGTACACAAGATATTTTCGAAATTTGCTCTCTTATTTCACTTCACTTCACTTCTTGATTATGGCTTTTGTATCTCTTATTACTTGCAAATAAATGAAACACGTCATTTGAGTCAGTACCACGTCCTTAGAGAAACGGCTGGAAAATCCCGTTGCGTTGGCAGATTATAATAATACCTAGCTTGGACCGTGAAGACGCAAACAATGGACGCTTATACTAATTGTTCTCCTGACCTAGATACAGGAACAGGCATAAAGATACGTTTATACATTGAAAACTACCAAACGTATCGTGAGTTGGCTTGGAAAACTAGCTCTTTAGCTACAATATTTCATCATCACTATCATCTTTTAAAATACCACTGCTCCCCTAAAAAGTTCCACGACAAACGACCTTGAGTAAACCATCCCGCAATATTTTAGATGCCATCGGTCCTGATATATTTATATGTTATACTAGCTGTTGCCAGCGGCTTTTTACGCGTGGGGTCATGATTTTTTTAAACTATACTCCCATAAAACTTTCTCTCCAATTCAACCCGACGACGGAGACGTTCTGGAGAAAGACCAAGAATACCCCATATTGACGAGCTAGTATGAAGAATATGATGAGGATGAATGAAGAGAATGAAGTATGTTAGGATTGTTGCAAGTGGAAATCCGTGGCCTCTTCCTACCCCTCCGGGAAACAATCGTGATTTTGTGTATGTTTGTATGTAAGATGAAAAAAAATTATTTAGAAAAAAATATGTTTTTTTGATGTTATGAATAACGGGCGATTACACTTTCGTAGCATCGATCGTAGCCTTCGTAGGCGAGGTCTTCTACGAAAACTTTGCCCGCCCCTTTCACTTGTGTCATAGAAGTATTGGGCTTGAGTTGAAGTTCGGAAAAGTAGCTACATATTAGTATTCTGTGGCACCATTATACATACCTATATACATTTATTCATACAACTACGATGAAACAGCTAGCTATCTAAAGACCATTGCTAACGATCTATAGATAGCTCAACTGATCCAGATCACTACCAGACGGAAAATACTGGCCGTTGGATCCGTTCCCAAAATACTGGCCACATTGCCACGCTGATTGGTAATGCTAATGCGTTGACCCAAATAAGAGCCAGCTCTTCTAGGTACCCTAGGTCTAGTACGTAACAATTAATTTTGGGTCATCTAACGCTTTCAAAATGTCCTACCTTTGTGAGATCTGAATCCTACTATCCTACTACTAAGTATTATAAACGCGACAGTTTGTGAGGATGGATGTTTGTTACTCTTTCACGCAAAATTTACTGAAAGGAATTCAATGAAACTTTACAGTAATATAGCTTATAGGTACATCAAAATAACACATAGACCACTTTTTATCCGGGTACCACATAGGAAAAGCCGCGGGCAGAAGCTTGTATATTATAAATGCGATAGTTTAGATGCTAAGATCTTCGTGACCGCTGAACCAACTTGGATGAAATTTGGAACAGGTATAGTTCATTTTAAAATTTAAGTTGTTAACAAAAACTTCTGATCTGAATGTATTCTGGTTGTTTCAAATCGGCGTCAATTCTTAGTTTTGTATTACCTATTGATCGTCCTAATTTCAGTTTGATTATGTTCACAGATTCGAAGTGGACGTGAACTACGTCTTCCCGATCTCCCACGAGGACTGCTCGACCAAGCAAGCGAGGACTGACTACTCGCCTATCCTGGTGGAAGCCGGCAGCAAGGTCCCAAAGCGACCAGGAGTCAGCTATAAAATCGCTTTTGGACATTAATTAAACCTTTCGGAACATGGCATAGAATTCCTTGGGAATTAATTCCAGGGTAAATTTCTTAAAATACTCGTAGATGAATATCGAAAAAAAACTACAGGATATCCTAGAATATATATACTATTCGGAATGGGTAATTATACAATGATAGACTTTTGCTCACTCATCTAAATTAGATTTTTTAGACTTTCCTAATATTTTAAATTTATAAAAATCAGCATAGATAAAAGTCGAATTATTTAGATATGTTAGAAACGTTATATTAGACGTTAAACAACTTTTTCTAGTTGATACAAAGTCTAAACTACAGCTGTAAAGGGCTTTGAAAATAAATCTTTTGTAATTCGACTTTTTGTTAGGAAAACTTTCTTACTGTCATAAGCAGTGATGGTCACACGTTTCGGGTCAGTACGTATATATAAACATGTTCTGGGTTACCAAATACAATCCATGAAATGATGCAACCATCGACCTTTCTATATAATTTATAAAATGCAGCAACCAATGATATACATTTCCAATGCATGCAACAGGATGCCTAATCTATTAATACTTACTAGCTATTTTAGTATGATTAAGAATGAAATACAGTAGTATTTATTATAGGCATAGCATTGAATACCCACCAACGAAAACACAACTTGCTTTTTATATAGATTTCTGACATTTGATAGTACCTATTCATAGTTCAGTATGTACAAAGAGTCTGAAAGGATTACCTACATTTTAATATAGCTCTGAATGTCATTATAATGATTGAAATGTAAACGTAGGGGCCCAAAATGCCTCTCAAGCCCTGCCTTCGTTTGTAACAATAGAAAGACATTTGAGTGGAAAATAAAATTATGAATAAAAAACGGTCTTTTCTACTTGGTTATATATTTTCTTGGACATTGTTTCTGGTATAAAAATGATCTAAGTATAAAGTTTTACATCAACCATTAGAACCCTTTAACACGCGTTGTCCGTCCGTTCTTTTCCCTTGATCGGATGACAAATACTTCCAAAGCCCAGCCGATCAAATAATGGATCACCTTTAATCACCTAAAGTAAAGTATAGTGTCCCCATATTGTTTTACTACAAACGTAGAACGCAATCCTGTTTTTTTTTAGTAAAAAAATATGTTCATAACTATCATAGTTATGTTATTGTTTCAAAATTTTTGTAGTGTTCCTATCCTACAAACCTGTTAATTTAAATAGCTTTAAATGTTTCGCCATGTTCATTTAGTGACTTCTAGAATTTTCAATACATATTTTTGAATATTCATATGAAAAAATGGTTTCATTTCATACGATCAAAATTTTCAACATTCATTCGTAAAACACCGTCGTTTGTAAATCAATATAAATATTTATAGCTTTGCGTGTCTCAGGTTCGCCAACCCTTTTCTGTACATACTATACCTACGTGTATATGGTATAGTGTATAGACTAGGTAGATATATATGTGCTATAATGAAGGTATTTTGTATCTTATTGATTAGTATTCCGCAGATACCGGTACGCATCGTAAATAAACAACTAGGTACATAAGTTAATACAAACTTGACCGTGTCCGAAGAAGGAGAATAGCGAGCGAAATTGGTAGTACTCGTATTGACTCATGTGGAACAATTCGTATTATAAGAATTTCCACACCTGAAGGTGATGTTTTACATAGATTATGAAAATAGATGGATCTGTTTCCCTACTATTACCTACATGACTGAAGTATTTCGTTTTTACTTTAATAAACTGGTATGGAAACTAGAGATCTTATTTCTAAATTGAGATTATGTTCAATTGTAACACTAATTTTTGACGATTTTACTTATGTTTTGAAGCTAGTTTAGTAGCTCTTGATCATAAATATTGACCGATTCACCATCAAACATTGGTTTATTTATGAGCACCGCCGGTCACTAGTGGTGTTCATGACTAAAGGCTTCTCAATTAAATCGACAAAAAAGGCAGTAATTAGAAATTAGCATAGTAATTCAATTAATTAAATAAATCATAGCATAACAAATCATGTTGACCGTTTCTTATTAACTAATATTGTAACATATTTTAAAACATTCATGGATCGAAGCCATACAGGATAGAATAGTTATAATGAATATTAATTAACATATAATATATGCAAGATCTTAAGATTGCAAGTAGGCATGGACTTACTTTAATTCGGATAAAAATATTGCTTTCATTTTGTAGGCATTGTGGAAACCAATGCCAAGATATTGTAACCTGTAAAGAAAGATTAAATCGATAACATGGTTGATTTTATATTCCTAGTTATTTTTTTAACACTTTCGTGAATGATTTTGTACCACCTATTTAGAGTTAATGCACACTAATCTTTATGATTATCTTAAAAGATAATCATAAAATATATAATTTCGATAGCTTAGTATTCATTTTTAAGACAAAATAATGACTTCAATTTGGTTTTTCGAGCACCGAATTAAACTTTTACCATACACATTCTTAAGTAAATTTATGAAAAATACTGATGAAACAGCTAGCTATCTAACGACCGTTGCAAACGCTCTATTGAATGGTCAACTGATCCAGATCACTATCAGCCGAAAACGTTCCCAAAATGCTGGCTGCATTCCCACGCTGAATGGCAAACGTTGATTACACTTCACAGTCAACAACAAATACAAAGGGAGTATTTTGCCTCTTAAAATCTCATGATCTTGTCAATCTGATAGCGCTGAAAGTGTAAGATCCGAAAGGCATAAAAATTCAGGTAAAATATCATTGGGAATATGTCTAATCTTTGCCAAACATTAGTAATTCAGCCGTTGCGCAAAAACCTTGGCTATAAGTATGAAAGGAACTGGGCACGAGTTTTTCATGACATTCGGAAATTCAGAAACATGACTGTGGTACGCTTTTGTTTGGTTCTCGTGTTGTGTTTGTGCGTAGATCATAATGCAGGAAAGGTGTGTGTGAATTTAAATTTGAATTAACATATTAGCACGTGTTATCAAATGGTACAACATTTTGGTACCTCACTGCGTTGGTAACTGATTTTTTTAAAGTTCGTGCATTAACATTCTCTTTCTATATTACGATCCCATGTTTGGTTTGATGAACGTCATTTAGGGTGTTTATTAGGGGGATAGAAGAGTCTATATGGGCATTTATAATAGCAGATCTCGAGACTTGAAAATACTGTGGGGCTACCTGATAACGCTGAAAGTGCTGCTGGACATAATGTCTTGTCTTGCCCCAAAGTCATGTCAAACGGACTTAAATTATCTTGAACCACTTCCCAAGGTGCATTGAATGGGGGGGGGGGGGGGGGGAACTGTTATCCCCCAGTATCGGCTCTTTTGACGCCAATTATTCTACTCTGTCTTTAATTCTAAAGGAACTAAATCAGTGTTACCTTTTAGCCCATATTTTTCGACTTCTTATGGTGTGACTTTATCTGCGATGATGATGACGTCTCCACCACCACCAGTTCGAGCGACGACGACGATTGGGGTTGTGACTGCCGGCCCAGAAAACGGCGAACCACGACCTTACGTCCACCAGTATTACAGAATTTCCAAAATATACCTACGATAAATTTTACGTGTAAGTATTGCATAGAATTGTAATAGAAAGCCCATTCCCGAAATATCCGATACTTTCAAAGAGTCCAATTCGAGAAACTTCCTTATTTCTAGTGTCCGATTCCTGAAAACTGGATCTACAAAAGGATGGTTCCACACCAAAAAAGCAGCCGTTCTCAGTCTAAGTTCAATAATATTCAGTGTAGCATATTATTGGAATAAGATCAGTTCCTTTTAATCAGCCTCTGATAACTTTAACTACAGAGATTTTTTAATGTGAAGTGCCTCTGTCTACCCTTCTCGGTATCCTCAAAGATTTATGCACTGAGTAGTCAGTGATAGACATGTCTATCATGGAAACACAGACGTCAGCATGTTTTTTTTGTTCGTTTATCTGGGTATAGTATTATTGTATTGATTTTAGTGCCGAGTAGCGCCAACTCAATGAACTTTGTCCTACGTCAAAACCCGAATGGTGGTTGGGAGATGGGTATGTCTCCCGCACCGTCAGCAATCAACCCACTGCCGGCCAGCACACAGATGGGACAGGCCACGACTGCAGCGCAGGCCACGACTGCCGCAGCGGCCACCACGCCCGCAGGGGCCACTACGGCCCCAACGACCGCTGCTGGCTAGTCAGAAGAAGTAGCTTATAGACTATTCATCACTCACTAACTTTTGCAGGTTGATAACTCTAACTCTGCTGTCTTTTTCTAACACTAAACAAAGGAGAGAGGAAGATTTTTATTAAGAAGGTGCTAAATTTAAGGAGTGATTATGAATAAAAGGTCATTTTGTTTTGTAAATTATGTTATAACAAAATTATCTATTTATGTATATACGTTTTGCCTTTTTGAATTGATACAATAGTTGATACTGGACTGGACATACGTACGAAGTCAAAAAGTGAGAGTTCTAGTTTAATAATTAAGGTATATTCAACGAAGGGCGAATTTGAACCAAGTCCCGTTGAATCGGATTTTTGTGATTAATTTAAATTGAACGGAGAGAGACAATAACTTCAGTTGCCGTTATCATACCATGTTAAAAATCAAGGAGGGAACATGGGAATACGTTTGTATTGAAAAAAGCAAATGGGGTTTTTTAATGTTTGCAGATCATGTTCTGTCACATACGTTTTTTTTTACTGATATGTGTTAGGTTTATATTGATAAATAGTTTATTTAGGTTTATGAAATTAAGTAAAGGAGAATTTTATCGAACCAATAAAGTTTTTATTCTTTGTTTGCAATAAATTTTTGCCAGGAAATTTTTCGCGAACAAATTTTTCTTCGGGAACTGTATAAGTTAATCACTTAGCAGTTAAAACCAAAACGCAACGGCTCTGTAGATATAACTGCATTGGTAGTTACCAATGCAGTTATATCTACAGAGCCTCAGTACGATTTAAACAGATAGCTATTCGTAGCGTGCAATATTAATTGGATACAAACATGTTTTCACACACCAAGGCGTGTCAGTAATTTAGTTCATAATATCCTTTGGTAAACCTACTAACAGGATTCGGTACTAGCATTGCACAGTAGACTCTCAACTTTCTAGAGTGGTAAGTCAAAGTCAACAGGTTTTTAGGGTAAAGCGGGAAGTACAGTTAGTTTTTCGTTGAATTCTTGTATGGGGTGTTATTGAATAGGTGCTAAAAATGTTTCAGGTTACGTTTATACAAAATATACCTACAGATGAAACAGTCTAGCTATCTGGCGTCCATTGGAATCGATCTATAGATTGTTTCCTACGGACTGATCCTGATCCTGATCTCTACCAGATGATTTCCTAAAATGCTGTATGCATTGACGCACTGAATGGCAACATTTTACTTCTTAGGTCGTTTCCAATTAATGACGCTTTTTTGATCATATAAGTACCTACCTATAACGTGCAGCACTGAAACTGGTACCTAGACATAATTATAGTAAGCAGTTACGTGTCTGATAAACTGGTCCATCTTCCACGGAGTGTAACGAATGGGTGTTGGATTGCAACGAGAATGAAAGATGAATCACAGCCATTTTTTTAGTTTTACTAGCCCTACCTCATTCGTCATGGCATCCTTAGGAGGTTTATCTCTAGCAGTGGACTTCTACGGGCTGATGATGATGAAGGAATGGCATTATTTTGGAGAAGGTAACAAACTAACATGTTCATACCGTAGCGAGTATTTTATAAAAGGTCCAGGGGAGCGAAGCTGAAGACGGAATAAAAAACCTAACTATCTATCCTACTCAATCTCATCTTTTTACAATAGATACGGCTAAACATTGGCAGCCCTATTGCAGTGATAATCCTGCTGGACGTCAATATGCTGAATAAAAAAACAGCGCCGCTTTTGTATTGGGTATATTCTGTAAAATGCCTGCATTAATTTCATGAGCAACACCAAAGCGCCTGCTGTTTAGAAGAAAATAGCCTTCGCTGTTGGAATGAAAAAGTAACTCTAGTATCAATGTTCATATTAGAATGTCATCGAAATTAATTATTGTGTAGGCATGTTACGATAAAAAGAATCAATTTTTCTTCTTTCTCTTCAAATTTGGTTAAAAAACCTTTGTCGTATCTACGGACACTAAAGATCTGGGTTGAAAACTGATCAGCCAAATCCATATAGTCAGCAGGGAAATGGTTTCAGGTAAAATCACTGTATTTTTGAAGATAGGAAGTTTAGTTGAAGATTAGGTTCCTAGGTAATTTTGAACTAATGAAATTTTACCTACGAATGTGAAAGTTAGAGCTTATTTTGCACCTTAAAATGCAGGAGAAGGAGTTGGTATTTTTTCGGGCTCTGTTGCGTGCAAACTACCGCATAAAATTATATCAACAACTCTGCATCGTCCTATAAATATTTCACCAAGCATCTGAACCCTATAATTTATAAGAAAGGAGTGTCAAAACGTAATATTATGAATTTTAATATAATTATAGTGCACGCAAACCGTCCATGTTTTGTCAATTTAATATTCACGTAGAAAGCCGGTTACTACCGACTCTACTGGCACTGACATGAAGCCACGACTTATATCACAAAATAGTTTATAGAATATTAAAGCACCCATTTCTATCCTAGCTCAGCCTGTCAAGCTTTCTCCCATCGGCATCGTAGTGTTTCGTCAATGTTTCGGGCGGAGTACTTAGACCCGTGTTCCAGAACTAATTTCTAAACTGATTCCATACTCAAGCATGTATATTTTTTATCAATGGAAATGTGTCAAAAAATGTATACTGGATTCCATATTTAGTTTGATCTTCTTTATGTCATACGGACGTTACTAAAAACTGTTTAGCAAATTAGCTGTTGGCTTTTGTAGAGACTTTTCGACTTTGCCAAATGACGACATGCAAAGGCAAAATATTGACTTAAATTGACTTTTGTTCCAATACCAAAACCGGTTTGCACATCAGTTTGCAAGCGTCAATAAAAGGCAAAATATTGACTTAAATTGACTTTTGTTCCAATACCAATACCGGTTTGTACATCAGCTTGCAAGCGTCGATAGGCGCCGATCATCTGTTTCTTGTGACCGTGGTGATAAGTCTTTACTTAATAAGAGTTCCTGCTTGGAGTGAACGTGCTTGAACGTGCTGGGAATCGCAATGGAGTTTATGTTTTGGGCGTGGAAGTGATTAACCAAGTTACATCACTGTCTGTCAGCGTACGGTCAGTGACGGTCATTGTTGCAAACAATGGCAAGTCTTTCAAGTGAAGGACCATCTAGGCCTTAATGAGTGTTTAGATTTTGAAAAGTCTATTTTGAATTCATTTTTGTAAAATAATCTCGCAATATTGGTAAGTATTGCTCAGCATATCGATGCACATCTGGGCATACATTCAGTCTCAACTTAAAGTTAGATTTTATGTTACAGGACTGTAGATAACTCTCCTAAGTATCATGAATTTTACTTTTCCTCGGATTCAAGTGGTATTGAGGGTAGTTTTAGACGGAACCACCAACATTACAAAATATATTGAACCTTACTGCTTCTTGAGGTTTAAATTCATAATACTGTTTATGTAGCTTTTTGGCCTATATCAACCTTTATTAATTTTATCCGTGCTCATAAAACGGCGCACATCAGTATTCGGTTCCTGTGTGCGCAGCTTTACGAACCTAAACTTTTCTTATCAAATTAAGCCCACTGGACTACTCTAACTCTGGACTAATCATAAAGTGAAAGAGCCAATTATAAGCTATATTACTGTAGCGTTTCATGAAAATCCGTTCAGTTTGCGTAAAAGAGTAACATCCATCCTCACAATGTTTCTCGTTTATAATAAAAAAAAAGTAGTAGAACTATATCAATCTATATAAAATAACTTAACTTTATAACTTTACTTTAACATAACTTTATTTTAAAAAAGATACAGACTTGCATAAAATTAGCAATAGCAGAAAAAAAAGTACTTAATTAGAGGTATAGTTTAGTGTAGGGTAGATAAACTATGAATTCAATTTATTGAGGATTTGTTGGTTAATCTCGTAAGTACTTCTGGTTAGTATCTAACCTCTATAGATTAGTAATCAGTTGATTAACTCACTGCTTTGTCTCTTTGCAATGAATCATTTGTTGATTCTTCACGAATTATTGGTTGTATTTTGTAGTTTTTTTTAAATAATAGATTTTGTTGAATTTTACTGGTTTAAATACAGTTTTAAATTTTTTTGTGAAAATTTAATGTGTTACGCACGTAATGAAAGAAATGAAGTTGCATACAAATGAGAAAAGAGTAGGTAGGTACGCATAGTAGAGACAATTTGCTCCTCGAAAAGTGGTAGCAGCACCTACCACTTTTCAAATTCGTCAGAAGAAAACATTAGCTATTTTGCCAATAGCAAGTAACGTATTAGCATTGTTCTTAGTATTGCAAACGTCATAAGCGACGTTAATCGCTTACTGACTCGTGCTTGTCTGCCTGCAAAATAACATAAAAAAAAACTTCAACATTATGTATACCTACTATTTAACACTCTACACACTGTTTGTCAAAGTGGGCGATAACGCCCTTGTGGGCACTGGAGGCCTCCAAGGGGCGGTAGAAGGCTCTAGAAGACATTGGGGGCGCTATAGCGGTCTAGAGGGCAAAGCATAGGGTGCTATGTTTAAAAACTTTGGGGAGGCGCTAGGATTTTTTTTTATTCTCAAAGTGGGCGGTAGGAAAATAAGTTTGAGAACCTGTGCTCTACAATATAAGCTAAGTAGCGCTGTATGGGTATTTCCATAAATAGCGTTTGTACCAAACTTGCAGTTGGGTATTTTCGAACTCGAGTGCTTGAGTAATTATGATAATAAAAAGTAAACATCTCACCACTTGACTTACTGCTTGAATGGATACTGTATCTCATGGGTTTCTTGAGAGATATTTGTAATCAATGAGACGATAGATAATACATTTTTTCATCCTACACACATCCCGTACGGGGTACATCTCTTAATATATCCTGACTATTTCATTGTTCTGAATAAGTTATCTTTTCTCGTAGTTTTTAACATGCCAATCAACCGCAGCGTACGCTAAGTTAATCATTGCTTTCTATCGAGATGATGGTTATTTACCACAGGTATACACATATTGGCTTTGCTAACGGCTCCTTGCGTCAAGGGTAAAACAAAACAAATAAAATGAAGTCTTTCAAACTGAATGGAATATCAATACATATCATTAACCTTCTGACATAGCGTGCAGTATCACTGTCGTTCAATACCACTTCTTCAAAAGACGGAACCTTTTGACGGAACATAGCATGCTCCTAGTTTTGCGCTTACCTACCTGTCATCCAGTCAGTTACCGGCCTAATATTTTTATCACAACAACCCAACATAAGTAACCTGACAGGTTGGCAAAGTCTTCGATCAATATTTTTATATAAATTTCAGATTACTTGAGCCGTTCTCAAGAAGAATGGAGCGATTCAGCTAACGATCCATCAATCAGTCTCTTCAAAGATAAAGGAGCTTAACCACAGAATATTACAATAGTTGCATACAGAACCCTCACTTTAACAAGAAAGCTTTCATTACTAACTTTTTACATTAAGCACCCGCGCGAATGCAAAACACCCTTACTTTTCATTTGAATAGATTGCAGGCATGTTGAATCTAAGTATTAGTACTTAATATACTTATAACAAAACTATTTTTTTGTTGCAAGGTGATTTGAAGTGAAACATGCTCCTACCTAAGATAAAAAAACGAAACTACCCTTCTTGTAAACACACAAAAAACTGGAAGGGCGTTTGGGAACCGACTCGATTGATATTCAGATTATTTTAATTAGTGCCCTTTTGCATTCTATGATTATTTTCCTAACCCTGCTCCCTAATTACCTCCACAAGCATAATGCCCACGATACTTATTGTACCTACCTACCTACCTACCTAAAGCAATCTTCAAAACTTCTTAAATTTAAAAATGGTTAAGAGGCGAAGTGCGGGCACAATTTTCAAGTTTATGAAGTTTTGGACATTGCTTTCTTGTCCAAATGAGTCGCCATTTTGTTATTCCAATGTAATTATGGCGCAGAAATTAGAATACTTTTGCGAGTAGTAAGATGATTTTTGAAGCAACAATGGAAGTAAATGAACTACAGTTAAATTATTCAGTTGGTAGGTATTATTTGCAAGTAGAACACCTTAAAACCTGTGCGAGATTTTTTCAAACCAAACAAAATAGGTAGGTTTATTAACTTAATGAAAAATGTGGAAACAGCTGATGCTCAAAATGTAAGGAATGCACATTTTTATTGTATGTACATACCTACTATTTGTAGAGTAGAAGTATTATTAATTGTGTAGATTTCCCAAGTACCTATCAGAAACAAACAAACAGATTAAAAGACCCATCAGTACCCACTAGTACCAGTCCTAAAAATATCCTAATTAGCCATCGCAAAATAAAATGGCGAAGATAAATCGCTGACTGAGATGAATGCAACGACCGGTTGATTGAGAGGAGCAGAGAACAACAAAAGCATTCGTCGCTCGCTCTCATGGACGTGATTTAAACCAAAAACTTAAGGATTAGCGTCATCCGAACGTTTGGGTCGTTGGTCTTGTCTTTTTGTCTGTTTTTCCGTTTGTAATTTTACGCCATTATTTTGGATCAGTGGTGGCTCAATCATAGAAAGGTTAAAGCTGTTCGAGTGGATTTTTTTAACTACAAAGGGAAAATATTACCGAAGACTTGACCAGACAAGCTCTCGGTCAGAGATCCGATATCTAACGTTCTGAAGTATCAAGTTAATAATCAATGGAAATCTGTCAAACCACTCCGTAATCGGAGTGTGAGACACTCCGAGACGAAAAACTTAACGAAACTATATGTAGATACAGAAAAGTTAAAACTTACCTACCTACCTAACCTAAGGTTTAGTAAGGGGTTTCGTTTTCACCTTTTGAATTCAGAACCCTTATAAGATAATGGTTGAATTGCATACGGTTGCGAAACTTATAGGGTGAGGTGTTCATTTGGTATTCCAGGGTGTCTCTAGACTAAAAGTTGTTATTTAACTCTCTGTGGCTTAAAGCTTGCGTGCCGGATGCCCTTCCAGAACTTAAATAGTTTGTACCTACCGTAGAGCTTATATCTCGACAAACAGACATATGTACATAGGTAGGTACCCACAAAAGTATTCTGACGTACCTAGTAAAGGTGTTTTGACATTTTTGGATCTTGTCCTGTATCAGTCATGATTTTGTGAGATTACAAGTGTTACCTACCATGTATAAACCACCGAAAAGAGAAGACTCTTTTAATACAGGTTTACATAAACTTAACTAAAGGGATCCCAACTCATATATGTTACGAAACTTGTTATTTTGAATATTTTTTTTTTTTTATTTGAGTGAAGGCGCTGATTTGGAGGGAGTGCGTCCTGACGCCTCCTGAGAGAGATTCTCAGATTAAGTCGAAACAAGTCGATGCCTATATTGATAGAACCTAAGTATAGTAGATTGATGATGGCAGGTATATGTAGGTATCTACCTATATGAAAATTCCCGTGTTTAACGAATTCACGAGTTCTTAGAAAAACCAACTGCTCAGGTAGGACGTACCGGTACTCAGGTACCTACTTCAGGGTGGTTAAGTTACCTACCTATATCAGCCTAAATAGGGTAGGTAATGCCTGATTAACATTGCCCGGGCTGTATTGTCATCAACTTTACATGACATCTTGCGTGACACTCGCTTTTACGAGTATATTGCAATTAAACTTACGAAAAAAACAAAACAATAGCAATACAAGCCAGGAAGACGACTTTTTAATTAGGAAACCGGCTCGGTAAAAGCTGTCTTCCGTCATTCGAGGCAGGGAAGCATCATCGGTGAATTAATGAAGAGCACGAAACGTTTGCGATGCGCAGGCGCATTCTCGCAGCAGTGCCGTCGCGTATTTTGTACGGAACGCGCGTTTGCTCCGTCAATGTGTTTTGTTTTTCATCTGTCAAAACTTGGGTCAATGACACGAGTGGCGCGTAAGCATCATGGATTTTTGAAAATGGAATGGATTAAGCCGGAATTCTATTGAGGTGCGTTTAAAACAATGTGATAGGTACCTATGCGTACAAAGTTTTATTGAATGCTATGTTTATGAAAATTCAGATATTTCGATAGGTAGAGTCATAGATTTGTGACAGCGACCAAGCATAAAAGGACTTTCTTACCTATACCTGAATAGTCTTCATGAGCTTAAAAACTTTTATGAATTAAATTAGGTAGGTAGGTAGGTAAACTACTTATAAATTTAAATTTCTATTTAGACTATTAACCAGATTATTAAGCCAACTGCTTATACATTTCGACTTTTCATTTAAAAGAAAACTTATCTACGGTAATCAACTTATTTTAATAGGTACAAAAAGTGCAACATATAAAAGTACCTTTACTTAAATAAAAATCTAGGTACTCCTGTTTCCAGGTACAGACAGTGCAACAAATAAAAGTAAAAATGTACATTCGAGTGTTCCTTGTTCTGGTGGCGATGTCGTTGACGCCGCAGGTTCTGTCGAAGACAAGGAGGTTTTCACGGAACCAGTCGAACAGCCTCTCGAAGGCCAGGTGCGACCTCACATGTTTTGAAAGCAGTCGCGCGAGTAAATCAAAGGTGAGTTTTTGGCGTTATTTATTTATTGAACATCTATCTACTTACTGAAACAACAACAGCATAGACTGCATCCTAGGCCTGATAGCATAGATAGGCACTTTACCCAGTGGCGTAGCTAGAGGAAGGCGTACGTCAGGGGTAGAGTGACACCACAATTTCCGCACCAGGTACAACCCATGCTAGCTACGCCACTGCCTATACCATTCACATTTTCGTCGGTGGTTTACCTCGCTGGTTTCCAGTCATACCAATACATATTCCGCCACATATAGGACCAAGTAGTCAACGTACGTGAATCAATAATTGGGTTCGGTACTAAAAAAATGTTGCATTCTTGTAGCTCTCTTCATTCCGCTTGAATTATTTTGAAGATTTTTTTAATACAGCCCACATTTTGGTAAGCGTTAGGTACCGTAGCCTATAATAATAATAATAATAATAATAATAATAATAATAAAGAATATTTATTTCCAAAAAAAGGCTTACATAGGTACACTTACAATGTAATTAATTATATTTTTGTAACCTTATTGTTAAATGAGACAGTAGAAATACCCTATGGACGGTAGAAATACCCAGCGGAAGTACACGCGCGTATCCGCCCCATTAAAAAATAAAAAACGCACATTTTGGAAATGTGCGTTTTTTACTGTAATATTGCAGTTTACCTGAGTATTCGTGGGACTAAGTTCCTCTGAAAGCGCACGGTAAGCGACCACCCAGACGCTATGGCACAGGTTCTCAAACTTATTTTTCCCACCGCCCACATTTTTTTCATTCTCAAAAGAATAAAAAAACTCCTAGCGCTCCCCAAAGTTTTTAAACATAACAACCTATGCTTTCCCCTGTAGACCGCTTTAGCGCCCCAATATCTTCTAGAGCCTTCTACTGCCCCCCTGAAGGCCTCCAGCGCCCACAAGGGAGCGTTATCGCCCACTTTAAGAAACAGTTCTCTAGGGTGTGAGGATGAATGAGGTGTCCAGTGAAATATTCATTCATTCATATTACCTACCTTCGCAAAATAACCACAATAAGTTATATAACCTAGCGCATCTAACCAATCTAACTAGTACGATAGCATTTGTACATTTCCTAGGTATATGTAAGTGTTCTGTCTGTATTCTCTGTGTGTACCTCCTGATATACTTAATACAATACATTACATAGATAGATATTTTTTATTATACATAGAAAATACCCAGAACACCCGGAACAAATATTTGCAGATCGTACAAACATTTGTCCCAGGGAAAATGTATATAAGTAGTATATCAGTCATGTAGTTCCCATAACACAAGCTCTGCTTAGTTTAGGCTAGAGGATGCTGTGTGAAACTAACCAGCATTTTAAAAAAATGGAGGTATAAAGAATAAAACAGATAATTAAGTGGATACATGTGGGTAGCAATATTTTGAACGAACTTTTTTCAGTTGGGTAGGTACATATTAATGTTAAAAGCTTTAAGAAATTCCGTGGCGAACATGTTTTCAATAGTGATTGATGATCTTGAGTTTGAGTTATATTTTTTTCTTTAGAGCCTATTTTTGCCATGATAACTCGAAATCATGACGGTTATCTGTAAGAGATCGCTTCTAGGCGATAAGAACGAATAAGATTTTGTTTTTTTTGTTATTTTTTATGGTATTTATTATATATTCATTCATTTAAATAATTAATTTATTTAATTACTATCATAATTTTTGAGAACTCCGTATTATTCGTTTTTCTTATTTATAAATAAAACGGACTATTTTGAGAACGACTATTTCAGAACTATTTTGAGTAAATAAACTTGACTAAGTACACGATTCGTTATGAATCACTTATGTAAAAGGAGTCATTATACTGGCACCATGTACCTACTTGTAGGGCTACAAATGATGCTAATTGTGTTAGTCTCTTTCTAATGTAAGTAGGGGTTTCTTTGTTCTGTGGACAGACTAATGAAGTTGTGCTAGCGGTACTTGAGAGAGAGCTTTGTAAGTTTGTTTGAAAGTTTGAAGGACTATCCACTAATAAATATACTTGATTTAAAATAATGTAAAGAGAAGTAGTGTAACTGCAATAATTTACAGTACAATAAAATACATATTAATAAAAAACATAATGTGGTATAATTTAGATAATAATACAGTAATATAGCTACAAATCCAATGACTGGAAACCATCCAAAGGTTGTCTGGAAGAGCCATAAACTAGTTTTAAGATCTTATGTAAAGTGTTTTTTTTTAATTCTGATGTATGCAATAAGGAGTTCTACCTACTTTTGTACCATGCTGCCTCCATCCCGTATCATTCAAGTACTATTTTACCGGCGTCGACAGGTAGGTATATGCGTTTGCCATAAGAGGATGTTTGTTTGTTTTTATCTGTTACCATTTATCTCCGAACTCCAAAATGGCTTATCCAACTGAAATGCGGTTTCTTGCAACAATTTCGTATGACTTCAAAATGGTTTTATATAGGTTTTACTGCCACTAATCACTGGGTGGAGTTGTACTCGACGATGGAAACACAACGGTGGTATTCGAATTTTGCAATAATAGTCGATAAAAAATATTATCATTCTAGAGAAGCGATCAACCGCATAAAAGATTATTTATGACTAAAAAATTCGCCATTTAAAATTTAAAAAAAAACGAATTGCTCTGGGCCTGCACATGTGTGTACCTACGAGAATATAGACAGAATACAAAGCCAATCGGAAAATAATAAGTACCTAGGTATTCGACGACCTCTGTGGCGCAGTGGAGCGAAGGCCCGTCTGAGACGCAGAAGGTTGTGGGTTTAATTCGGGCCGTGGGACAAATATTTGTATGATCTGCAAATATTTGTCTCGGGTCTGGGTGTTTTCTATGTATAATATATTTACAAAAATATCAGTCATATGTAAGGTCCCATGCTTAAAAGCTCTACTTAGTTTAGGGCTAGATGATGCAAGATGATATTTATTTCAAGGAATAATTTGCAGGAGTCTCTGTTTCATTGTCAATTTTTTCAGATTCAACAGTGTCGCCAGCAATGCCGGGCCCAAGAACAAAAACCAGGAACCTGCCCTATCCAGGACAGCCCCAAGTGGGCAGCGGCTTGCGTCGAAGCCTGCAATTCAGACTTCCAGTGTGATGACACGCAGAGGTGCTGTCATCAAGGGTGTGGAGCATCTTGCAGCGAACCTACAGACCTATTGACTTTGCCAGGTTACTCTTGTTCTGGTGCTTTTTGAACTTTCGCGATCAGTGACGGAATGGTAGCTGAGAGATGCGAGATGATCTAACCTTACCGTTATGCCCTAAGTGAAAGACAAAGTTAAAATTCATTTATTCAATAAAATCACAAGGACCACTTTGAAACGTCGGTTTTTATCTACTGCCTGTTCCTCCGCGACCAAGCCAAGAAAGAAAAGCAAGAAAACAAGGCTGGTTATTCTTTTAATGATCCTTTTACAGAACAATAGGTTCGAGTTGGAGTATTTTAATCCCAAGAGTTTTGTCATCTTAATAATCAGATATATTATAGTATGCCTTTTTATAAAGTTTTTGTTTAATCACGTTTTTAAATTTGTTTATTAATATTTTTTGTATATCTCTTGGGAGTTTGTTATAAAAGCGTACACCGTATTAACAATGTATTAACATTGTGATTATCGCTCTTTTTTTCTTATACAAATTAATATCTTTGTGAACATACATCAGATTTTCATAGATGTATTGACAAGGAAATGTCATTATATTTATTTCTTTAAACTTTTTAAGTATCCTCAGTACCATACCATGACTTTAACAAGCTTTTTATTTAATCTCATGCAGGGTTACCAGCCATGCCCGTTATGGAAGAAGTCAAAGAGAAGCGCCGTGGTAAAGTCCAGCTCCGATGGTCAGACGGAGTGGGCGACTTGGCCAGAGCTGTCCCGGGACGAATTCTGTACGTCGTTGAAGAACAACATCATCTGGGACCGAAGTATGAAGAGATGAGGCTTGGAGACTGGAATATGCTGCTGAGGACGAATAAGTGAGTGGCTATTTGTTCATTTATATTTTCTTAGTGGAATTGATCCAATGGACTGATGACATCAAAGATTGCAGAAAGTGGGTGGAGAGTGAAGAGTTGACTGAAAACCGTTCCTCTTATTGAACCAAAGTTTTTGTTTTCATTGGACTGTACTCAGTATATTTTCATTGATGCCCTCTTAAAGGTCGTTTGATAGTGCTTAGGATTGACGATTGTTAGTCGTCAATCCTATTATGATTACATACCTACCTAGATCTAGATAGATATTTCCAAGTACCAGGCACTTGAGTTCAATAATTTCTGTGCCACGGGGTTCTATAATCATTTAACGCATTTGATAAGCTCGTTGTCTAAGCTGTTTACTAACGAGTTCCAACTACTTACTTAGAGTTAAATTGTGTAATGTACATTCAGGTGGATAGGTAACCCGATAAGTATGTATCAGGAATCATCAATGCGTGTTATGTACCAAGTCTACCAACATAATGGAAAATACCAAGGCATGCAAGACACTGAAGAATAGAGGTTAATGTTACGTATGTTCTATGTTGGTCTATGCGAACGTGGTTTGATATCACATTGTCGTAATTTTATACGGTAGGTTCATTCCTACCTACAGTATATAACACAGTACACGGCAACAGTATAGCTCTACATCGCATAATACCCATATAAAGACCCCAATAGTAGGTATGGATCTTTATAATATTTTATCAACATAATTTGAAGACCTCGATGGTGCTGCGAGTAGCCGCCAGCCGGCTGCGACGGGTTCGATTGCCGCCGCGATACAAATGTTAGGATGTTATGCGTACATTTGTTTCGGGTTGGGAATTGTGGTTCCATGGCGTAGTTCCTGATACTCAAGACACAGGGAATTCTAGTGTGGACCAGGACTACTTATGTGTGTTGGGGCGCGGGCGTAGTCGCGATCGGTGCCAGGAAAATCGGAGCCGTACCAGACCTTTGTCGTTTGTTATTGTACTATCATTTCTGGAAGTTTCTACAAGCTCTAACATAACACTGTACTATCCTGAACTGTAGAAATCGACTGTAGTTATAATCTTGGACCACCTCCTTTCTCCGTTTTCCTGCAACCTTAATTATATTCATGTAGGTAGTTTATAAGTTGACTTTTCCAAAATGATTTGTGATATCAGTTAACAAAAACCTATAAATTTTGACTTTGACCAAAGTTCCCATAGAGCAACACGTGTTGATCTATGCAAGTTCCAATCAAAGGCATAAAAGAATGACGCCTCGTTCTTCCTTGAAAAAAAAACTTTTTGACAGTTTTTCAGAGAAACGAAACGTAATCCTTAGACGGCTGTAGGTGGAAACCCGGTGTTAGTGATTTTTGTGCAATCCTCTAGAACCAAAGTCTCATTACGAGACGTGCTGAAGCCAGGACGGTGGTACCGGTTCAGGGTGGCAGCGGTTAGCGCGTCTGGTACCCGAGGCTTCTCAGAACCGAGTCCGCCCTTCACCGCGAGACGGGGCCCTCGACCTCCGCCCAAACCGAAGAAGCTGAAAGTCCGGCCTGTAAAGATGGAAAATGGTAAGAATTCTGGAACATTTTTTTTTTAATATAGACCTATTTATTGTACATTTAAAAAATAAAAATAAAGATTTAATGAAATACAAACTAGCCCAGTATTTAGGCTTGCCAGCTTTCTAAGCTATTCCAAGGTTGTCTGGAAGAAGTTGCTTTCAGCAATTTTGTGTTGGTACTTAATTCAAGCTTATTCACGTAACCTTCCTAGGTTGAAATTGAATCTTGAATTGATCAAAAAGATATCGCGCTTCGATGCACGTTACCTACCCACCTACCTATCTTGAATAATTTTATACGCATGAATAGGCACACGTACCTACGAGCACCTGTAGGTCATCATTATGTAGGTTGAGATCGTAGAATTATTGCAAACTAAATTAATAGCTTAAATTATGGCACCTATTTATTATAGCCATAAAATAACCGCTATACCAACCGTGCAACGGCCATTCTTCCTCGTGTGCTTTCAAGTTAAAAAGCATGTCTTCTTCATTTTATTGTAAATTTATTGGTCACGTAATATTTTGCGTTACCGTAGCACAACTATTTGAATATGTATAATAGGGTAAATAGTAGATGCAGGGGTGTAGAGAGACAAAACAGAAAGTGAAATTCCTGAAATAACCCCCTGTACACACCATTTCAATCTCTATTTACTCCTAGGTCTCACCTCATTTTGCGGTAAACTCATCGACAAAAGTAGATAAGTTAACAGTTCGATTGTTATAACTTATTTCTGGAACTGGGCTACGTTTTAAGATTCGCCACTGGCCTCATTAATTGTTACAGTTTCCCTGTTAATCTCAGAAATAGCGTCTAAAAACGCAATCTATTAATCTCTTTTGTTGCCGCTGTCTGTAACTTCTATCCAAAACTATATAAACAGTTTAACACATATACCATACAAACAAAGATACTCATACCCTACACACTCACATTCCCCACTCACACACGCGCGCACACTCCACACACCCCACACACAACCTCACAAATACGCTAACACATACTTAGTACCACCCAAAGCGTACCAACCACCGACCTACCTACTTTTATCTCTTAATTATACATCTGTAAGGGGCATGTTTATTGTAATCTTATGCCCGTTTGCACTGTACCGAGTCCTAAGCATGTGCTTAAGCTTCTTTGACTTTGGTGCAGACAGGCATTATGTCATGGTATTTTTTATATTCTTAACGTAAGCCGTTAGTTGTATGTCTTAAGAATGGGTGCTGGAAGATGCGACACAGTTTTCACTGCTATTTTTCAGCGTTCCTTTTGTATATTACGTTCTCTTGTAATCAAATAAAATATTTCAAAAAAAACCTACTCTGTTATTAAAAATAATAAGTTTTATTATTTACATTAAAGGCACAGTCACAGTGAAGCTTGAATGGAAAGAGCCACAGTCAGACCTGCCCATACTACGGTATAAAGTGTTCTGGAGTAGACGCGCAAGAGGCATTGGAGGAGATCTGGACTCTGTTCTCGTCAACCACCAAAATGTGGCTAAGGTGTGCTATTACTATCCATCATCATCTTTCACAGCCCTGTGTGTCTGGACGAATACCTCACGCTTAGTTTTCCTTTCACGCTAACGCAAATTAGTCCAGGTAAAAGTTGGCAGAAGTCACGTAATATTTCCACAGGTGTTATCATTCCCATACAATTCAATATTCCCGCAGGTGTTAACGCCAACAGAAAGCGGTATTTATCTAGACGCTATAATACTCTGATCGAAAGAAAAATTCAAAATACAAAACAGATACACGCTCATAACTGTAATCTACTCAGGTCCATACTCTGTACGTAGATCTGTGAGGTTATCCAGTAGGGGGTGGTCAAGAGGCACGTCCAAACATTAATTTTACTACATGTCAGTAACTGCCCTCGAAGTTTTGTTTATTGCGCAAGCCGATTTCCTTACGATGTTTTCCTTCACCGCAATTAATTGAAAAATGCATTGGTGCACGACCAGCATGACCTTCGGATACAGTTCTAAAAGCTAAGGTTTGTGGTCGCCATTCGAGAATCTTGAAACTCCAGCGGTTGCCGTTTCTGCGAGCTATATGCATTGCCACTTCAGCTTGCTTATTCTGAGATTTAATAACTATTTCGGTGATTTTAGTTCTTCCACAGATTTCCTTGTTCAAGCTCCGCGTCTAACTCAGCGCAGTGAAAAATGTAGAGCACTTTAATATTTCTGCAATGAAAGTTCCTAAACATATTTTTTTTCAACAGACGCAAAACCAAATCGAAATCAAAGACCTGCAGCCAAACTCCATGTATTTCCTTCAAGTACAGACCATCAGTCAGTTTGGTTTGGGAAAACTGCGAAGCGACAAAGCAGAAATTTTCTACAATACGACGGGCACGGCTAATGGTAAGAAAATAGTTCAGATACACCTTGTCTTTGGCCACAGACCTCGGATTTATAGTTCGAGATCCGTGATTTGGCCAAAATAAAGTCAATAAATAAATAAATAAATAATGCTGGACATTTTCACTCAGCATCATCTAGCCCCAAAGTAAGCAGAGCTTGTGTTATGGGAACTACATGACTGATATACTACTTATATAATTTTTTTTGTAGATACATGCTTATTATACATAGAAAACACCCAGACCCGAGACAAATGAAAGTAGAAGGGTGGTCGGCATTTTTCCATACAAACGTATTCTCCATTTTTATCAGGGTAATGGCGTCGATTCTCTTGCACACTAACTAAACATAGTTTTAGCTATCGTATATTTTACTAACAGTAACAAAAGAAAGAGAAAGCTACAATTTTTGTTCTGTCAAATTAGTAAAGTTTATGTTTTCCATACAAGTTTAGACGTGATTTTAAATTTACGATTATTATTATTATTTTTTATTTAACTTATGTATAACTTATCCATGTATAAATTGGTACTATTTTTTTTGATGAGGTTAAATAAATCTCATCAAAAAAATGGTACCAATTTAGAAACTAGAGGTAGAAGAAGGAAATAAGGCACCTAGATACTAAACAAAACTCGATTTTAATATTGTTTTGAATTATTGGTCCAAGGTGAACGGGACAATGCCTATTTTCAAAACCTATTTTTCTTACTTAATAGTGATAGGTACCTAATGAACTGAGCTAGGGCTAATTTTCCTGTTTTCAGACGTCCCGGAACCCTTACAAAGGAAGGAAACTCGAATAAGAGGTCTCAAGTTACACAAAATCGTTTGGTACAATCACAAACTCAAAGCAAGGATCTCTTGGGAGCCGCTGCCGAGTGTTCACGAACATCCTGGGAGGTAAATATATACTAACACATAAAGCTAAAGTTTATTTGTTTGAACGCGCTTATATCTGGAAGGACCAGTCGGATTAGAAAAATATTTTTGTATTTAATGACCTAATTTCTGAGAAAGGGCTTTATAACGTCACGCTACGACCTATGAAGCCGAAAAAGAAAAAGCCAAGAGAACGCCAAGCAAAAAAGAATTGATAGCGCGGTCGGGGGGCGAGGTCGACCGTGGCACAGCTAGTAATAGGGACTTATAACTACCTTAGAATAATTAAAAGATTAACCAGATGCCAAGTCCCATACAAACAGAACGAGGTCATATGAAGCTAAAAAAAGCAAATGCCGTGCCGCACTATAGGTCCTTTCCACCTGCAAAATCTGGCAAGCTTTCGAATATTCTAAAAAAAAATCATTTATCTAATTGTAAGTACCCAAATACTCAGAATAATGTTAGAAGTAGATAAATTTGTCTCAGGTATGGATGTTTTTCTATGTATAATATGTATGTATTTACAAAAAAAAGTATATAAGTAGTATATCAGTCATGTAGTTCCCATAATACAAGCTCTGCTTAGTTTGGGGCTAGATGATGCTGTGTGAAAAATGCCCAGCATTATTTATTTATTTTTTTAATGGTAGATGGTACCTATAATAGGTAGGTTAGTACGATTCTTACTGAGGTAAGCGCACGCTTTTTGGTTTGTCTATTTCTAAGTTACCTAGGTACCTACCTAAAAATCTTGTTCGTTTTCCATAGAGGTTTTCCATACCTACGTAATTAGGTTCCTTATGAATAGCATTTTTTTTTATTTATTTATTGCTGGACATTTTCCACACAGCATCATGTAGCCCCAAAGTAAGCAGAGCTTGCGTTATGACACAGATATTATAATACGTTATGGGAAATAGGTACATGACTGATATACCACTTATATTTTTTTTTATTATAAAGAGAACCTACTTGTTCACCTATTTCTACGTACCCTTTACGTACACGTTTACGTGCACGCACGTTGCCTAGGTCCCTAAATACTAAGTTAAAGTATGTAGGTAGGGTTTGTACAGTAGGTACCGGTGCTTCATTCAACTTGACGGAACATGAAAAAAACCTGTTGTGTATCTTTTCAGATATTACGTAAACTGGAGGACAATAAAATGCCAGAATCCAAAAAATCTAAAGAAAAACTTATCGGCCATTACAGAGGTATGTACGTAGGCTAACCCACTTATTTATTTATGTAGGTACTGTAGGTACAATAAAAATCACAAAAAGTTATGACATCTAATGTCATAAAACTTACAAAACGGAAATTGATAAAAAGTCCAATATGAAATGTTATTACCTGCCCATGTTATCACAATTTTTTTTTTAAATCCCTATTTTTTATCAAGTGTATATGAGACTACCCTTGGAATAAACCTAATACCCATTTAAAAAAGAATCGTTAAAATCGGTTTATAATTTGGGAAAGACATCTTTTTTTAGGTCGGTTTAAAAAAACCAACTTTTCTCGCTCTTTTGAATTTGAAACGAAGAAAACGAAGTTAGCCGCATTTCATTTGCAGCGAAATATTTAATGTCCTGGCTCTGATACTTTTAAGCCACGTTTATTTAAAGTTGCCCAATACAAACTTCTTTATTGAACAGTGTTGCGCCCATCTCGAATTAACCTTTAGCGTTGAATATAGGTGGCGCTGCTCTGAGTAGTAGCTTATTGTTAAAAATTCGTTAAGCAACCACCAAAAAAACGATTGAATCAAAGGTGTGACCTTTGAATATTTACAAAAGGTGCTTTTATTTGGTACAGTAGTCAAGTCAGTGACATCTATTGAGTCAGTTGGAACTACATATATTTTAATTATAAATTTATCCCCTCGTTACTGAAAGAAAATTAAAAATCATAAAAATTATGTGAATACATAGTAGTTAAAGGTAATTATATTTTGGTGCTGGCAATTTTTTCACCATTTCAATAATAATGTGTGAGTTCGCAAACTTGACATAGCACTTGACTACTTTGTGATTATAAAATTTCAATAAATAATTTGATTGTTTTTTCGCAGCAAACGACTTTTGAGATCTACGAGCTGGAATATCATTGCAGCTATGTAGTCAATGTCAATAAGAACTCCAAACCGAAAGTTCCCGAGTCAGAACTACAAATTAAAGTTCCAGGTTGCGAGTATTTTAAGAAAAAAGTAAACGTTACTGCCGTTAATTGTGACACTTAATTAACTTTTACGTTCTGCCTATAAAGCATTCAATTATTACACAAAAAAATAGTTAAGTAAATAATTATTTAATTAATATCTAGATTAAGTTATTAAAATTATACAAATACATCTCATGTAAGATGTTAAAAAATGTGAAATAAGACTGCATAACTCTATAGAAAATTTACTAATGACACTACTTATTTTTTTAACTACTTTAAGTTTAATCTTAACAACCAAGCTAAGGTACTTCGAGGCGAAATAAATACAAAAGTGAACATGATTTGTTTAATTTATATTATCATTTTTTTTTATAGGTACCTAATTAACTTACCTTAATTTACGTAGTATCAAAATTGTAAATATTTTGTACATTGTAGGTACTGACAAAACATCACTTTTGATAGTACTATGCAGTCGATAACAATAAGCCAAGTGAGTTAAAAATATTTTATAATATATGCATAAACGGAACTAAGTTCTCGTTTATCGTTTTATTTTAAGGACAGCCATTTGTATATAAAGTTTACTACTATCATCATTATCAACAGCCTATTGAAGTCCACTGCTGGAAATAGGCCTCCCCTACAGAGTGCCATGACATACAATATTGGACCCCCTCTATCCATGAACTCCCCGCAATCTTTGAAATGTCATCGGTCCATCGTGTGGGGGCTTTTTTTCGCTGTCTCGTCCAGTTGAAAACCTTTTTTCTGCAGGGTCAGTTCTGTGAATAAGATGACACTTTAAGTTGCTTATTCTGTGTCTTCTAAATGTAGTTTTATGTCATAAAAGCTATGTTAGATACTTTTGTTCTCTCTACGGATTTTCTCGTTTCAGTTTTCAATATATGAAATAATATAATCATCATTAAATGCTATAACATGAAAAATCTAGAAACGTCTATTATATTACTATTTTCATGAGGCAACATATCGGTGTTGCCGCTGTGGCTAGGTTTTGGGTTACCGTACGCTAGAGGGAAAATTGCGTATTCTTACATAAATAAAAATTAAGATTGGCCAAAAGGACGAGAATCCAGGTCATTAACCAAACAAAAAAAATGTGGCGAAAAGACTCATATCCGTAGGTACAGAAACAGCTAAGGTTGGATGACAGAGTGCCGTGATAACGCAACCATGGACAACACAACCATAGAAGTGTATATTTTGGTCGCAAATCCAAGGTTATGTTTTCCATGGTTGTGCTTTCCAGGCCGTACAAAATAATTCACACCTGGGAAAACACAACCATGGAAAAGGCTGCCAAATAACTTCCAATTCACAGGTCGTGTTTACCTTGGTTGTGTTTTCCATGGTTGGACATTCCCGACACGTGTTGAGAATGTACAAACCCTGGCAATGTACCCTGTAAAACTCAACCATGGAATTTGAAGCCAAATGACGTCATAGCCTATGCTTCGTTTACACTCGCTCCCAATATTCTCGACACCCATTGGTCGAGAGTTCATTATGTCGTTGAGCTCTTATTGGTCGATGCAAAGTAGTCGCATGATGAGGACGTTTGCACTGAGCAAGTTCTAATTTATTCAACCAAGAGTTGCCATTGATAAGTAATGCAAACAATAAGTTAATGTTGGTCTGAAAAAAATCTTCAGCAAATCCGTCTTGGATAGGTTATTAGGTTTTTTTTTATTACCACTCAGAAAAGGAGGAGTATGAAAAATTTCCAGCATTATTTATTTATTTAAAATCAAATCAACGCTTGTGGCTAGTGTGTTTCTGGATTTCATGATTTCATATATATTCCGAAGTACTCGTTTATAAAAATGGAATAGTGCGATTTATTCTTTGTAGTTGCATCCAAACGAAGCATGGGCTTTCACCCAATCACAGCAATGGTCACAAAATCCCGGGTTGTGTATTCCATGGCTCGTTCCATCCCATTCCCGACACGTGTCGGCTTCGCATTTCTGTCTGCGCTTTCCATGGTTATGCTTTCCATGGTTGTACAATAACCGGACTCGGATGACAGATATATTCGTGGCTAACTTCATTGAAGTCTTTTGCAACACTCAAAATGTCAAAAGTAAATAAAAAATATTTTAGAAAAAATCAATTTATTTTACAGTGAATGCAGTTTTTGCTAATATTTATAATTCTGCACATATTGTGTTGTTTATTCCTATCTTTCTTGAAGTGATTACCAGTTCGTAGTGTCTTTTACAAAACTTTATTGAACGTTTTCGCGGTTGGTATATTTTTACCTGCAGAATGCACCTATAATCTTTTTCTGCTCCCAAGTTTTTGTGCCTACTATATATAAACTGCACAGTTTTACCTCCTCGTGCTGATATTAACTTTAAAAAACATCTTATATCCATTTTATAGTAAGTGATATAAGGGCGTAACCACCCTTGCGTTGGTATTCTGAAGGCTGTGAGAAATGTTTTTTTAGTAAATTATTGGGAACAGTGAAAAGTGCGTGAGTGAAAAATGGCAGAAGACGAAGTTCTTTTTGACGACGTGTATGAATTATGCGAAATTATCGGAAAGTAAGTACAAATTGATCAACATAAAATTTACGAAATTTGACAGAACAGCTGGGAGAGCCCTTCAAATCCATGCATTATCATAGTGAGACACTATTTAATTGCTTATAGATAATGTACTGGTCTCTTAAACTGGAACACATTGTGAGAAAACTAGCATGTCCTAGAGCCCACAAGTTCCACTCACACTACAATACTGTCTGAACATAAAGTAAATTAGTACATTACCATCATCTAGGGTTGCCTCTTGTTAGTCTAAATCCCGGAGAAAAAACAGTGATTTTTATTTTATTTTTAACTTATATTTATCATTTGAAAGTATGGACTTCAAATAGCTGGTGTTGAACTAGCAAATATGAAAAATTATTTAGTTGTAACTTAGTGTCTGAAAGTACCATTTCAGATGTGACTAACAAGCTCTACCAGTCCTTATACAAGCTGGTTAATAACTAGTCATTCGCCACGAACTGAGATCTTGCAACCTCCTAGTTTAAATACTACTGATTTAGCTCATATTCAATCCTTCATATTATATTAGTTTAACCTACCTAGTTTCATCAAATATGACACATACTAATGCCGGATTGTCCAAAATCTTCCTTTACTTGATCAGAATTTTATGATCCTATTTATGAAAGAACTGACATCATTGAAAACTTGGAAAAATAAACAAACAGAAAAATATGGTACTCTTCCATTTAAATATCAACCACATTGTTGCTAAATCTATTTTATCCACTAGACAACCTACCCCAATATCTCTGAGTTTCAAAGGCAAATCTGTCTTCATGGGAATCTTGCATCCCACTCTCCGTAATGGATGCTTACAAGAACGTTACAATTAACCCAAAGCACCAATACTTTATCCCAAACTAGACCATCGGAGATAACCTAGACTATTAAACCCTGATTTTTTTTAAATGTATGTTGCAAATCAAGGTTCAAATCAATGGAATGTTAATATAAAACAGCCAACAGTTTATAAAAGGTGTGATTTTTATTATTATATTAATATATATATTAATCTTACAATAAAAAAATTATAAACACCAAATTTAAGCTGGTGCTAAAAGGAATACTACATAAAGATTTTACATAAACTGATTTGTGATACTTCTATCATAACTCAACTTCTTAGGGTACCATACTTAACAACTGCATGCAAGTAGCATGCATAGTTCTTTAGTATATTACGTATTTAGGTTTAATACACATGATTTTTATTAATATTGCTTTCACAGGGGTCCGTTTAGCCTTGTGCGCCGCTGTGTGCACAGGCAAACGGGTCAGCAGTTTGCTGTGAAGATTGTGGATGTAGCTAGATTCACTGCCAGCCCCGGACTGAGCACTGCGGGTGAGTGATATTTGGATTATTAACTGACTTCAAAAAAAGGAGGGGTTCTCAATGCGGATATTTTTTTTATGTTTGTATATTTTCGCCAGTTGTTAACTGATATTGATGATTCTTTTGTTGTTGTATAGAGAATGATCCTGAGAGGTTCCATAAAAGTTTTATTTTAATCATCTTATGAAATCACAACTAGCAGAAACATTTTTTGTGGGCCATTGTTGTTTGGTACATGTTCAAGTTTTTTGACATTTAATGTCTTATATTATCATCATATTATAAGCTAGAAGATGTCATAACAAAATTATGTATGAATTTCTAGCGATGTTATTGGGTACTGAACTTATACCATATAGGTGAAACAATGGTAGCAAGTTTTTATAAAATCCATATCTATTAAGTGATAAGCTATAAAGTTAGTGGATGAAGGAACCTCAAAATTGTTGTAGCAATTTATATAATTACGACTAAACTTGAAATTGATTAAAAATTTAATATCAATTGCTTTGTTTTGATAGAGATATGTTTCAGTGCTCTGTTTATCAGGTTGAGTGTTTATTAAGGAGCTTTTTAGATTAATGAATGATGCCACTCTTTTCATAAAAAGTCTTCAGTGGGAGTTTTGAATGTAGCTGTATATTTTAACTAACTGACTGTAATAGATTAAACACCCCAAAATCTATGATTTCATAGTGTCTTCTATGTCATTCTATACTTGTGCTCAGCCATGGACCTCTAATGTCTGATATGATCATTCAAAAACTCTTGTATCATTGTCTCTGTATAAGTAAATCATCAAAAATCACTTTACTGAGAAACTGTTTTTTTGTGACATTGAAGGTCTTGTAATGATTTCAGATTTGAAACGCGAGGCGACAATATGCCACATGTTGAAGCACCCCCATATTGTGGAGCTGCTCGAGACTTACAGTTCCGAGGGAATGCTGTACATGGTCTTTGAATAGTAAGTATCTACTTATCAATCAGAGTGAAAAGTTATCAACCTGACTGGATGTCTGTTCTCTGTTTATAATATATACGACTATAGTTGGACCACACCAATAGAACGAGACTTGTCGGATTCTACCGGACGCGAAAGTCAATCATATTTATTGATCTAGCTGGTCAATCTATTTCTAATTATTAATCTGTCATTTTATCTTATTGTTTACGTAGAGTTATAGTAGAGTTATTGGTTACTAGCTTCTGCCCACGGCTTCGTCCGCGTGGTACCCGGATAAAATGTGTTATTCTGATGTAATGTGTTATTCTGTAAAGTTTCATCAAAATCCGTTCAGTAGTTTTTGCGTGAAAGAGTAACAAATATCCATCCTCACAAACTTTCGCATTTATAATATTAGGTATAATAATCAGTCGTCTACCTACCAACTATAATATTCATGTTCATGCTGAAGAAGAAAGCGCCAGGAAAAGTTACGTGACTTGACTACCGGGGCACGTTAGCAATACATTCTTTAGGGTAATATGATTATATGTTGGAACGGAATTGATTTAGGTGTATAGCAAGAATCGAAACACACATTTTAGGATACAAAATTAAATGTAAAAGTTATTAACAAGATTCATGCATTCAAATTGTAAAACGGGGTTTTTTACGTACTATTGGTGAAGGTACCGACTTAGTTTCGGCTCATTCCGAGAGTTTCATCAGGGTTAGTGATAAAGCATTAATGGGTTCATACATATTAGAATAAAAACGTAAAAATTAAGGTTCTGAAAAAGTGATCACGAACCTGTAAACGCAATAACCTGACCCCACTACAATTCCCTGTGTGGGTATCAGGAAATATGAGTACCATGGTATCGAAACACCCAGATCCGAAACAAATATTTGTAGATCGTGCAAAAATTGGTCCCGTTGTGGGAATCATACTGTGAATGGATGAGACTCCAGACCAACCGTCAAAACACTCTTAAATAAAATTACGTAGGTTGCCTGTAAGAGATCGCTCTTAGCGATAAGGCCGTCCATTTTATTGACGTGACTTAGTATATAAAATGTTTAGTGTTTTTTTTATTCTGATGTATGCAATAAAGAGTTTTAAATACCTTTCAATACCAACAATACTTTGCAACAATTTTAAGTAATGCCCCACATTAACAGACCTTGAAAATATAAAATTTTAGACACGCCCATAGTTCGTTTCTATAGTGGGTCTGCGTGATATTTAATTTAATCGCTGCTGTATCCAATCGGAAATTTTGCGAGATTTGGATTTATGATTAGTTCTTTGAACGTAAGATGGAATTCTCGACCTTTGTGGCGCAGTTGGCGAAGGCCTGCCTGAGACGCAGAAAGTTGCGGGTTCGATTCCCGGGACAAATGTTTGTATGAACTGCAAATATTTATCTTGGGTCTGGGTGTTTTCTATGTATAATCTTACTAATATTATAAACGTGAAAGTTTGTGAGGATGTTTGTTTCTCTTTCACGCAAAAACTATTGAACGGATTTTTATGAAATTTTACACTAACATAGCTTATACATCAGAATAACACATAGGCTACTTTTTATCCGGGTATTACGCGGGCGAAGCCGTGGGCAGAAGCTAATATGTATATATTTACAACAACAAAAAAATAATATAAGTAGTATCATATTAGTCATGTTGTTCCCATAACACAAGTTTTGCTTAGTTTGGGGCTAGCTGATACTATGTGAAAAATACCCAGCATTATTTATTTATTTATATGCACCTGTTTGCTTCTTGATTAAAAACTTTATGATTGATGCAGTTTCTTCTAAGCTTGGTCATTAGAAATCGACGTAATTTAGTCATGCTTTTAAGATGACAGCAACAAAATGATTTTTAATTGATTCCATGACATGACATCATCATGAGCCCGAAAAGTCCATAGTTTGACATAGGCCTCCCGTAAAATATGGCCTGACAAAAAATCTACAGCCAGCACGAAATATATGTCAATATTTTCCCAGCAAGTCATCATGTACTATGGCTGCTCCACTATCCGCTACCTGTGGATACAATTGGTAGCTTGCAGCTCAGCCCCAACAATAAATATTATAGTTTGATTGTGTTTCCTTTCAGTATGGACGGCTCTGACCTCTGCTTCGAAGTCGTGCGTCGTGCCTCTGCAGGATTCGTCTATAGCGAGGCTGTGGCCTGGTATGTACTAGCTGGCACTACGAAGAGTGTACTCGTTTCTTAGAATGTGGCCTGATTACGCAAGTGAAATGGCTTTATGACACAAAGTTTTTTAGGACTTAGAAACTTTTAAAATTGCAACAAAATTGAAAATAGGTAAGGTCGAGACGTATCTTGTAGAAATCCAGTGCTGGACATACCCTAAGAGTGCCCTGACGAACATTTTGGGCAACACCTTCATCCACTGACTACCCGCAACCTTTATGATGTCATCGGTCCATCAGGTGGGTTGGTTTGTGGTTGCCATTCGAGAACCTTCTCTCACCAGAGTGGTTCTTGGTTCTCCGAGCTATTCTGGGACACCTTTTACACCTGGGACACCTGGGTTTGTTTTAATACCACTAAAATGTCAAACAAACATACGCTTGCAACACCAGAGGTATCAACTTCCTTTAGAATCCCTTTAGAAATTTTAAGACGCATGTTTGAAGAGTGACCATAGTATGTACTGTACTCACTTGGGAAAAGCTCAACAGGGAGATCATAACCTGAGTTGTGATAAAATCTTTTCAATTCCTCAGCCACTACATGCGTCAGATCCTAGAAGCGCTCCGCTACTGCCATGAGAATGACATAGTCCATCGCGACGTGCGTCCGCACTGCGTGCTGCTAGCCGGCCGCGACAACTGTGCGCCAGTTAAGCTCGGCGGCTTTGGCGTGGCGGCCCAGCTGCCTACGCCCACCGCAAACCGTGCCCCGCCAGGTATGCCCCTACACTAAACAAATGATAAAACTGCCAATGCCGACCGCCAACCGCGCCTCCCTATGTATATTGAACTGACGATAGAGCTACCTACACCGACTGTCAACCGCGCACCGCCTGGTTAATTGAACAGACGGTAGAGCTGCCTACACCGACTATCAACCGCGCTCCGCCAGGAACATTGAACAGACGATAAAGTTGCCTACACCGACTCAACCGCGCCCCGCCAGGTACATTGAATAGACAGTAGAGAAGCCTACACCGACTGTCAACCGCGCTCCGCCAGGTACATTGAATATATAGTAGAGCTGTCTACAACGACTGTCAACCGCGCCCCGCCGGGTACATTGAACAGACGATAAAGCTGCCTACACCGACTCAACCGCGCCCCGCCAGGTACATTGAATAGACAGTAGAGATGCCTACACCGACTGTCAACCGCGCTCCGCCAGGTACATTGAACAGACGATAAAGCTGCCTACACCGACTGTCAACCGCGCCCCGCCAGGCACGCTCCTACACTAAACAGACGACATAATATCATGTTTTCTGGGACTGCTGTCTGAATAGATGTAGGAGAGCTACTCAAGCCTACGTCCTTTACCCTGGCTTGAATGCCTTACCCTAGCTTCGAGCAAGGTTTGTTATTATGTAGTATCAATAATACACAGTTTTCATGATTTTACTTAGTGGAGACTAGTTTATGATAGTTATGCCCGTCCGCACTAAACTCAAGCAAAGACTTGAAACGTCTAAGTTATGTTTTTCCATACAAATCTGTCTTGTCCCAAGTCTTTTCCTCAGCTAAGTGCGGCGGGTATTACCATTTTCACCGGTTCAGGTTGACACAGTGCATGCGTCTTCTTCACAAAATGGTTGCAAAAGTATGGAATACTTTTACAATTAACGAGATAGCTGAATTCAATTAATAATATCAAAATTACAATTATTACAACAATAGGTTGTGTTGTACAGAATTGGTGATGGACAACCGACCGCTTATGGGCCCAATGGGTCAAGCCTATCTCAAATCAGATGAGTATGGTAAGAGAGCGTCGAAACTGTGCCCTAACTGCATGGAACAAGTGCAATAATCATCCGCACTCACGAAACTGTCTTCTGTGACAGACAGGTCACTACCCTCATAATCAACATATCATTCGAATCGTCCATGGATCCCTGTATCTTTGTCGGTGTAGTTCATTTTAATGATTCTTTACAGTAAGTTGACTGCTACAGACGATAATGGCCTTAGAATGATTTAATTATAAGTTTTTTACGGGTTCTTATCGCGTGTCTATGGCTGTTGCAATACAGTCGAAACGTTGGAAAAATGATAAAAAAGGGAAACGCAATAAAGACCCGTAAAAAACTTATAATTATGTTAACTAGTTGCGAAAGTTTAAAAACGACTTATTAAGATTTTTAAATATTTATTCATCAAACATATTTTGTTTTTAATTTTTACTAAAAATGGGAGTTTATCATGATTTGTGAGTATTCATATTGTAAAAACGGGAATTTTCACGTACTGCGACGTGACGTGACAGGTTCACCCTGATGAAGACTCTCGGAATGAGTCGAAACTTAGTCGGTGCCTTCACCGATAGTGCAGTACGTGAAAATTCCCGTTTTTACAATATGAATAGCCAAGTTCACGATAGTTTTTGGAATAAAAATGATTTGTGAGTTTGAATGTTTCCCGATATTTTGGCACAGTTGCATGTACCATGATCGCGGGTGTTTTGTTTTCTTCTGTTGAATTTGAAATGACATATCAGAAAGAGACAAAGCTCTAATTATTCAACTGTTTAATATATGCCGTTTATATAAACGCCATTCATATATTGCTGCTGGACATTTTTCACACAGCATCATCTAGCCCCATAAGCAGAGCTTGTGTTATGGGAACTACATAACTGATGTTCTACATTCATACATTCATGAATCATAATTTTACATAACCTTGTTATATCCCAGAAATCAATAATTAAGAATCTCCAATAAAATCTTTACACATACAGTTTTATGATGACCCTGACCATATTTTGATCTAGAATTTTCTCACCACTTTATTTTGCCCTCAGGCACATAGCTAAACTCTTCTTGCTTACATTATTTCTGATCTTAAAGTGTCAGGACTGTCAGATTGCATTCAGTGTACCTACATTCTAAAGACACGTGCGTTTCGAGCTCAGATGCATTATTGACACGTTTTGTAGCCTTGGCATTCAGTGTACCTACGTTCCAAAGATACGTGCGTTTCGAGCTCAGTTGTATTATTGACACGTTTTGTAGCCTTGGCATTCAGCGTACCAATATTCTAAAGCCACGTGCGTTTCGAGCTCAGTTGCATTATTAACACGTTTAGTAGCCTTAAAGATACGTGCGTCTCGAGCTCAGTTGCATTATTGACACGTTTTGTAGCCTTGGCATCCAGCGTACCAATAATAGAAAGCCGTGTGCGTTAGGTCACTGACATTAATGACATGTTTGGCTTCCTTAGCATTCAGTATACCTAGAAACGCACGTGGCTTTGTAAAGCCACACTGATCACGCACGGAAAGCTTCGTAATCACGAGCTGACTATTGGGCAGTTTCTTCAGCTCGGTTTGTCATGACGAGTAGCTAGATGACTTATTTATGCACGTGGCTTTCAATGTACGCCGAATGCCAACGCTGACGCCTGATCCCTCCATCTATCCCTCCATTATATATGCCTAGCCAATCGTGACGGTCAACCACCTAGGGGTGGGTTGTGTCAAGTCTCGTTTGCCTGTAAATTCACCGATTCCCTACCCTTTGAATTGAACTAACGAAAAGTTTAAATTATTTCTTTCAACTTTTCGTAAATAATGCAGATTTTTTTACACAGCGTCACTAAGCCCCAAAGGTAGCAGAGCTTGTGTTATGAGAACTAGATTTATACATTTTTTACTTCTATACATTTTTTAAATACGTACATATACAAGAGTAGTAGAGCTTCTGTGAAAGTGCTTGTCCGGGAAAGTGCTCAAAGAAAGTGTTCTCATTGATGTGTTCTGCTTTGAAGAGTATGGGTGCCGGTCAAAAACAGGCACATGATACTTTCATCCGTTAGATCTTAAGGTCGACAACGCGCGAGTTCTACTTCTGGTTTTACAAGCGTTGGTGACTGGTACCAACAGGTGGCCGTACGATTGTTTGCCACTTAAGTTATATAAAAATATATATATTTACAAGAGAACGTTTTTTATTTGATCAGGACGCATCGGGACTCCTCACTACATGGCTCCGGAGGTCGTGTCCAGCCAGCTGTACGGCAAGCCCGTGGACGTCTGGGCAGCGGGCATATTGCTTCATGTCCTTTTAGTGGGATACCTTCCCTTCACTGGCACGAGGGAACGCTTGTTCGAGGCTATTTGCCGTGGCAGACTGAGGGTAAGAATATTGTTATCTAAGGTTTGCTATGAAATTATTTGTTATTTCCGACATTTCCACTGTGTTTCAATAGCTGCGGTGATGGAATTATTGGAGTTAAACGCGATAAGAACCTTAAAAACTTATAATTATATTAACTGATCGCGAAAGTTTGAAAAATACTATTAAAATAATGAAGTCCAGTGTACACCTAATAATTTATGCAGTAACACTCAATCGCTTCACTTCAACACTGTATCACGCATTACATCACTGCAATTAATATCGCTTTAAAAATAACTTAGATTGTTTTTTTTTAGTAAAAGTTTAAATTCTTTATTAATCTATGACTATTCTCTTGCCGCGCACCGAAGTAGTCGTACTAACATATAATAAATTCACCGTTTATTTGTACTAACATAATAATTATATTTTGCTTCATAATAAATATGTAGGTACAGTAAAGTTTATAACGTTAGTTTCAATGGCTACCTACTTATTACTCATGTTTTTGTTGTACATTTTTGTTTGAAATACTATGACAATTCGAGAATCTAGTGTCTAGAAAAACCTCATATAGGTTTTAAGATACTACTTACCAACTATTGTACCCACTCAGTTTGTTAAATAAATAAATAACAATAAAATTCAACGTTGTTTCCAGTTCGATGCTCCGCCGTGGGACGACATCGGCGACGCGGCCAAGGACTTAGTTCAGCGTATGCTTACCGTGGATCACACACAGAGAATTAACATCCAAGAGGTGTTGAATCACAGATGGATACGTGTAAGTACCGCACCGTAGTTATAATCTGTACTAGTAATAAAGTGGAAGAGTTTGCTTTTTTTTTTTGACCGCGCTAATCTTTAGATTTAACAGTAGGATTTGAAAAAATATTTTTGCATTTGCTAGCCCAATTCTTGAGGAAGGCTAAAGGCTATTTAACATCACGCTACGACCATAAGGCCGTACCATAAGCCGAGCGAAATAAGTGATAGCGCGGGCGGCCATATGATTTTTGGCCACTTAAGTGGTTTAAAAAAGAAGACGTCACTTCGGGCTAGATATACTTTGAGAACATAAAAGGCTGAAGCCTATTATCTATTGTGGAGAAAAGTGAGGGTATTTGTAAAATCTAAATTTACAAAATTGTTGCGTTGACTGACTGACTGACAATCAACCCATATTCGGGTATGCTAGTATTTAGCTGCTTAGGAGTTTTCCCCGTTTTATTGTTTGTCATCATAATCGGTCTAGCCGTATTTTAGTTTTTTTATAAAGTCAGAAAAGCCAATTAAAACATACAAATATATAAACATACATACTTTTAAAAAAAACGCAGTGATGCGTTTTTTTAATTTTCTAATTCTCGTTTTAGCTAATTTTCTTTATGTCCCTTTATTCCCTTTCCAATGCGACTAATAATATGTTAAAATTTCTCTGTATTATTTATTTATATAACAATAGAATCAAAATCAAGAGCAATATGACCTCAGTTTACCAGTATTACCATTCTTTAAGGACTATCTTGATACTCAAGAAACAAGCTCACGCTTAGTTTAGGTCTCGTTACAAATGTCACCTATCCTATTTGAATATGCTGTATGCATTGTGAATCTGTTGGGAAACAAACAACTTTTATAACACGAATGAGCTACAAATTGTTAAGAGTGGGATTAGTTTTCGTAATTTTTCACTGAAGTTCAATTAGTAAAAACAAATATAATGTGGCTAGATAAAGGAATTTAAAAATTACGGGTGTTAATGACAGGATCGCGACAAGCAGAACCGGATCCATTTGTCGGGGACGGTGGACGAGCTGAAGAAGTTCAACAGTCGGCGTCGGTTGCGCGCCGCCACGCTGGGAGCCGCCGCCGCCGATGATGAGGAGGAGGAGGCCACCACGCCGCGCTCTCAGGCGATGCTCGAGGAGGCCAACGCAGCTGGTACAGCCATCCAAAACTATTCCATACAGATACGATTCTCATCAGAAAGTCTAATTTACATAATAAATGGACTAAATACTGTTACTTGATAAATATCACTCGCAAAAACCTTAAATTCATACTCAAATCCTTTTTTATAGCTTACTAGCTTAAGCCCAGGGCTTCGCCCGCATGGTATCCAGATAAAAAGTATCCTATTTGTTATTCTGATGTATAAGCTATATTACTGTAAAGTTTCATCAAAATCCGTTCAGTAGTTTTTGCGTGAAAGAGTAACAAACATCCATCCTCACAAACTTTCGCGTTTATAATAGTAATAGGATCTAGTAAAGTACCAATTAATGCATTTAACTAGTTTTCCAGATTTAAGTAGGTGTACCTATATTATGTTACGTAAACTACCTACTTGTACAAAGTAATGATTCAGACTCGCACATAGCATCAAACCTTAGTTGTTTTTTTGTGTGCTATTTATCATAATAATAATAATAATAATAATAATAATAATGCTGGACAATCCACACAGCATCATCTAGCCCCAAGCTAAGCAGAGCTTGTGTTATGGGTACTAGATGACTGATATACTTAATACAATACATTACATAGATAGTTTTTTTTTATTATACATAGAAAATACCCAGAACACCCGGAACAAATATTTGCAGATCGTACAAACATTTGTCCCAGGGCGGGAATCGAACCCGCAACCTCCTGTCGCAGGCGGACCTTCGCCCACCGCGCCACATCGGTCGTCAAATATCTTTTTGGTGTGACATTGAACTGTCTAGGTGGATACATTAGTAAGGTGTGGGGCATTAATGTTTCAGTTATACTTATAAGTTGGCTATTCTAGCTTATTTAGATATTTCTAACTATATTTTTTTTCATTACTTATCCCACTATTCTAATTCACAATTTTTTTTATGGCGTGCTAAATAAATGTTTTTCTTTCTTTCTTTCTAGAATGATTTTTTGTGTAGTTTTGTATATTATTCGCGTTTTTTCAGCCGTGAACCTCGTGGTGGAGTCCCTGGACGATGTGTCAGTGCTGCAGGACGGGCCGCTGTTCATGGACCCCGACCTATTCCACAGCGTACTCGATGACCTTCAGTTAAGGGCACTCCTAGAGGTGAATACCAATACTGTAAACTGTTATAGTGCAAAAAAAAACTCAAGAACGACTCTCAATGTTGTGATATTGACAGGTTAGGGCTTGAGATGGAAACATGATGAACTAAGTTTTACAGCTGGAAAAAAATGCAAAAAATGGAGGAAAAGTCCCCACAATATTGATAGTATTTTGGTTTCGAGTTTTGTGTTTAGTCACTGAAACGAAACAATTCTCTGCTCAATCGCTGCCTGGTCGAGTTTACATTTGTGCAGAATAAGCGGTTACCGTAGTCCATAGACGCTTGCAATACCAGAGCCTCATGCGCTGCCTCCCTGAGATATCAAGATGAAAAATCTTATGAGCCTATAATTTTAACGGCAACCATACCCTTGCTGTGTTCCCAAACTGAAACACAGCAATGAGAACATTACTGCTTAATAGGCACGGTGGTAGCACTTCCCCGGACGAGCCTTTTCACAGAAGCTCAACTATTCTTAAAAGTAGTAGAGAGTGTAAATAGGAGGAAGGTACCTCATGATATTGAATGGAGCTATGTTTGTAATACCCGTAGGTGTATGACCGTATCGCATCGAGCGTGGTGGTGACGAGCGGACGCGCTCCGGCCGCGGAGGCGAGGCAGCGCAGCCGACACGCGTTGGAGGCAGCGGCGCGGCTGCGACACGCGGGCGCCGCGCCCGCCGCCGCCTCGCCCGCCACCGCCGGCGCCATCCACGAGCTGCGCCGCACGCTGGCTCTGCCGCATGTCAAGGTACGCATTCTGCCGCGGAGGCGAGGCAGCGCAGCCGACACGCGTTGGAGGCAGCGGCGCGGCTGCGACACGCGGGCGCCGCGCCCGCCGCCGCCTCGCCCGCCACCGCCGGCGCCATCCACGAGCTGCGCCGCACGCTGGCTCTGCCGCATGTCAAGGTACGCATTCTGCCGCGGAGGCGAGGCAGCGCAGCCGACACGCGTTGGAGGCAGCGGCGCGGCTGCGACACGCGGGCGCCGCGCCCGTCGCCGCCTCGCCCGCCACCGCCGGCGCCATCCACGAGCTGCGCCGCACGCTGGCTCTGCCGCATGTCAAGGTACGCATTCTGCCGCGGAGGCGAGGCAGCGCAGCCGACACGCGGGCGCCGCGCCCGAAGTACGCGTTATTGTTTAAGAAATAGGGTGTTATCAATCTTTCCATACAATTATGTTGATTTGGTGAACGTTTGTTGTCTTAAACCTGTTATATAGGATATGAAGGCACGACTACCATTAATGCGTTACATCTCGTATAAATTAGCAAAAATGGACAGGTTTCTGAAAAACTGTGTGAAAAAGTGTAGTCTACTCAAAATTAAGGTTGAATTCATAATTCGAGTATTAAGTTACAATTTATTTCAGTGTAGTAAAATGAATCTCTATTTTTCCAACGTCGCCAACTTTCCCGTGATTTGGGAATAGCATAAAATATAGTAGGAGCGCCATCTCTATTTCCGCGAATACTCGCTTGAACTTGAAACGCTGCAAAAGTAGTTTTGGCAAATCCCACTAGATGGCAGTGTACGCATAATATGCAATCGTAGTTCTAGTTACTTTCGATAGATCGCAATATAGGACATTTAAAGCGTTCACTAACCTTACAGCGTCAATATAGTCCACTAGATGGTAGTATATCAAAATATCGTCCAAAAACAAAATAACTCATTCATATTACATTTATTTTCAGATCCACCTTCCGTTCCTGCATCCTCAGTCCTGTCCTTCCATCCATCATGGCAGAAGACAATCATACACACAGAAACACTTATGTTTTGTTACTAATATTTTTGTTTTATTAAATTATTTTATTACATGTTTTATTTTCCTTTATCAGTTTACTTACCCTTGTCCCACATCACTTAGGGTTGCCACATCATGTTTTCCACTATCTTCTATTAGCTGTCATCTCAGACCCATTTCATCTTTCACAAAATCCATCAATTTTTTCTTTGGATGGATCTTTCACATAATTTTCTATTTAACACTATTCTCGTTTCTTACCTCCACAGCTGCACAACTGGTTGTGCCGTCTCAAATATTAGTTCCGTTAGACATAACTTGGCACAACAAAAAAATCATTGCAGATCTGACTCGGATAGGTTAGGTTAGGTTTTTTTTATGACCACCCAAAAAGGGTGATGTCATATGGAACATTTATATTTCTTTTGTTCTTTTATTATGTTCTTGTATTTGTACTATAAAATTGGTGTTATGCACAATAAAGAGTTTGTCTGTCTATCTATCTAGTTTTGCCAAGTTGTGCCTAACACTGATCTATCAACTAGTTGTTTCAAGTTGTCGCACAACTAGTTGTGCATACCGGTTGGTTCGTGTGGAACACCTGCTCATGATATATCCAATAATGTCCTTACTCACTCCTTAACGTTTAATTCTCCTGTCATGATAATCATTAGTCGGTGGATGGAGATCTTAATGGCACATTAGGAGATGCCTCTGTCCAGCAGTGGACTTCTACAGGCGGTCAATGATCATGATGGAAATGATTCATGGCGTGTCAAGGCTAGTTAGGTACAATAAGTACCTAACTAGCCTTGCCCTTTTCTTACACAAAAAAAGGATAGAGACTAGCAACTTTTAGCACGCTGCTAAAGTTAATAAGTGATTATGAAACAGAGGGTAAGATACTGTGAACGAATAGGAAGTTAACCTAAATTCGTAGCGAACGAAACCCCACAAATCCTATTTATCATCTCAATTTCAAGTTGGAATTTGAATCAGGTTATAATATCGACGCTGCTGTCTGTTTACAACATACTTCATCCCGCCAAAGTTATATTAAACCGCACGCATACTGAATAAGGAATAGAAGAAGTCTTGGAAGGAAAATATGCTACAGGGCGCTGTCTTTCCTGTCACTGGTGGTAGTTCCTTTATGACTCTGCCTGAGCTACCTATAGACCTGGTTCGTTCTCTAATTACACTAGCAAAATGCCTTTGATAGAGCAATTTCCAAAATGTCTATAACATAAAAATGGGAAAGCTTAGGTCCTTTTCATGTTCCATTGTGTAAAGTTTAAGACATTGTCTCTAATTAGTAATACACCAACACCTCAAACACCTAAAACACCTCCTAATTATACCAACAAAATGCCAAAGAGGAACGACTCAATTTGACAAACTTAGCAATGTCCAAAACTTGAAAAGGGTCACTTTTTTGAGAGTCGGAGCTGTGACGTCAGCACTACATTGGTGGCGAGGTTGAAAATAGTGTGACTGAGTCCACGACCTTGTTACTTACCAACAAACATACCTTTTAACTATAAACAACTCAAAATTATTGTACCTAGGCTAATGTTTGTTTAAGTGTTAGTAAATTTGCCCTTTTATTTATTTTTTACTTTTCGACCTAAATGTTAGTTTTGGTTATTTCTAAGCCGGGCAAAGTAATTGCCATAGTCGCGTTTGCATAATCATTTTTCAACTGTAACCAGGGGGGTCGTATTGGTGCTTACTGTTCGTATCTGCGTAAGCGGGCATCTATTACTTATGCCGGCTTTAATATTCCTCCTCTGAAGACCTTTCTTATTCAAACAAAATTCAATATCTATGTCGGACGTTGCCCATAATTTAAGTGTAAACATCTGGATTGCGAACAGATCCGGTGGATAACAAATCTGTAGAGTTTATTTTCGTTGGTAAGTACTTACGTATTTTTTGGGCTTTAGGCCTAAGAGATGCTGAAAGTTCTGTCGCATTTTTAAACGTGCCATCTGAAACACAAAAGCGCTTTGTGACAAATCATACTCCGTAACGATCACCTATGTAATAATTACCGTGCGAAAGTTGCTTTGTCAGCAACAAGGAAAACCAGTTAATATGACAGAGTACATAGAACATAAAGGTCTTAAAAATGCTAGTGCAAATCCCTTGTAAAAGGCTTTACATCAACGTCGGAATAAAGGTACGTTTGTGGACGTTTCTTCTCATTTACATGTTTTATTTAGTAGGGTTACCACTACTGTCCCGAATGACGGACGGAACATATATATTCAATACTGTTTCGAATGTTCTGTTAATTTAAACATTGTAGCTGTTTGGGTCACCGATAAAATTTTCAGTAGCTACAGACTGTGAGGAAACTTACAGGATAGCCTTCCTACTTTAGACAGAGGACACAATACGTAGGTACCTAACCTAAAATTGCTTGGATAATCGCTTCGGGCACAGTCAGACAGGTTTTGAAAAAAGTAGTTTTACTAAAATAACTAAAAAAAGTATCATCCGTTCTAGTAGCAAGTACAGACATTCTCATATGAAGTCAACCAAATTTTGTGGTAAAAAACCTGGGGCGATGCAACTCCTGTCTGTATCTCCCTAGGTCTACAGACTTGATATTTCTTTGCCTACATATTTATTTTAAACCGGCTTTAAACTTTTTCTAAAAACGTAATACGAGCTTTCTCAACACTAGCAAATCAAAACTTTACAAGCAGTCACATCTCTAACAGAATAAGTAAAATTTCGAGACTGTCTCATCTAAATTCATGGTCGCACAAGCAAGACTGAAAAGTAGGTAATGTCTAGCGCCCGTATTTGAATAAGATATTGGTTCTTTGTCCTTGGCAAAATGACAATATTTTGTATGGAAAATTCTTGGAAATGATGTGCTAGCGATCTGATTACTAGTATGTTTTTAGATCTATGAGGTAACTCAACCCCTATATCTTTCCGACAACATCGTCATAGTTACTTAACTTTAATATCTAATATAATCGTCTCTTTATTTTAATAGTTCCGAAGCTCGGGTTAGCTTTGACTCTGGTCTTCAAGTTAAGGAGATATAAAATTCATCCTTTGACTGAATTGTTTTAGTTTAAAAAAAAACATAAATAATAGCATGCGATGGGTCAGTATACTACAAAACAAACACGGATGTATTGTATGTATGTATGTGTGTGGACTCCCTTTTCCGCATTTAAACTCTTTAGTTGGTTCATTGTGCGTGGGAGTTTTGGCTAGTGGGTTAGCCAGCCCAACTCCGCCCAGAAGCACAGAAGTTTCCTGGGGTCTTCACAGGCTTCGCGGAGTGACCTTGGGTTGCCAAGGATTTTTGCGCGGTGAGTTGCTACGCCCACGCATTCCAGGATTACGTGGGCAGCTGATTCCTCTTCGGTTAGACATCCTCTGCAGAGTGGGCTGTCTGTGGCTCCGATGTTGTAGAAGTGTTTGTTCAAGGGGCAGTGACCGGTTAGAGTCACCACGATGATCCGGAGGTCTGGTCTTTTGAGACTTTGTAGGCGACGCGTCAGTCGTGGTAAGATGGCAGGTAGAGCTGCTCTTGACTGTCTGCAGTCCGTGGCCTGTCCCCATCGTTCATTGTGTTGGTTTATGGTGCGGTGTCGCATCCACGTGCGCAGCTGAGAGAATGGCAGAGGGAGGAGTGGGGCGGGACCTTCTGTGAGTGTTCCTGATCCTCTTCTGGCCAATTCGTCTGCAGCATCATTGCCAAGTGATCCACTATGTCCCTTAATCCATTGTAGAGTCACTTTGTTTTTCGCCGAGATTTTCTCTAGGGCTAGGTGGCACTCGTAGACGAGTTTGGAGTTACAGCTGTGGCTTTCCAGAGCTCTTAGTGTTGCTGTGCTGTCGGAGAGTATGCGTATGTTGTAGTCTTCGATTTCTCTCCTGTATATCGCGGTTGCGGCCTCGGTGATGGCCACACATTCACATTGGAAGATGGAGCTGTGTGTGCCTAGTGTCATTGAAATGTTGATGTTGAGATCCATCGAGTGTACTCCAGCGCCCGTTCCTTGTTTGGTTTTTGAGCCATCGGTGTAGACACGGACTTCATTGATTCCTGATTGATCTCTTAGTTCCTCGTATAATTGTATGTAGTAGTGTTTTTGGAATATTCGTTGTTTGGAGGTCTTGTCACATGGGGCAGCTAATAGAGGCTCATGTGTAATTGCACGATCCAGGATAGCCGCATGCAGGCTTCTAGGGTTGCCCCATAGGCCCTGGTGTTGGAGCCTCAAAGCGGCCATAGTTGCCTCCTGCTGTATGTAGAGGTCAAGCGGGGCTAGGCCTAGAATGATCTCAAGTGCGGCCGTCGGGGTTGTTCTCATGCAGCCTGTAATGGCGGAGCATGCGAGTCTTTGAAATCGTTGAAGCTTGGCGATTACGGTACTTAATTCGGTTCTGGTCCACCATACGATTGCTCCGTAAGTGAGTATTGGTCTTATCACGGCCGTGTAGAGCCACATGGTTATTTTCGGGGAAAGTCCTCATGTTTTCCCAAGCATTCTGCTACATTGAAAGAAGGTTGTGCAGGCTCGCTGTATTTTGTAGTCAAGATGTTTATTCCATAACAGTTTGTTATCTAGGATGATCCCTAGATACTTGACTTCGTTAGTTAGTTTTATTTCGGTGTTGAATAGCTTCGGGAGTCTTAAGTTTCCTAGGCTCCGTTTGTGGGTGAACATTATGAGTTCCGTTTTTGTGGGGTTGACCGATAACCCATGACTTGTGCACCAGTTTTCGATTGTTTTAAAAGCTGATTTCATGAGGTCACATAGTACGTTCTCGAAATGTCCAGTCGTTAGGATAGCAAGGTCATCTGCATATCCCACTGTATACAGTCCTCGACCATTCAGTTTCTGGATGAGTTCGTCTACAACTATGTTCCATAGCAGTGGTGAAAGAACGCCACCCTGTGGGCAGCCTCTGACCACTATACCTCTGGTTGTTGTGTTAACAGTGAATTGTATAGCTCTGTATCTGAGCATATTGTTTATCCATTCTGCTAGCGTTGGGGCTACGCCATAGCGTTCTAGTGCCAGGCTTATGCTGTTGAAGGATGTTTTGTCAAAGGCGCCTTCTATGTCGATGAAGGCACCCAGAGTCGGTAACTTGTTGGTTAATCCGTCTCCTATTCGTGTTACCACGCTATGAAGTGCTGATTCAGTTGATTTGTTCTGACTGTAGGCATGTTGATGTGGATGTAGGGGCTTGCGCAATAGAGTGCGCCCTCTTATTTCCAGGTCACATAGCCTTTCTAGTGTTTTGAGAAGGAACGAAGTGAGACTTATTGGTCGAAAGGATTTCGCCAGTGTGTAGTCGCTCCTTCCTGGTTTTGGGATAAATACTACCTTCACTTCCCTCCATTTGCGAGGTATGTAGCGATGGGCAACGCAGCCTCTGAAGATGTTAACAAGATAGTCAGCCAGTAGGTCGCCACTCCATCTAAGGAGACCCGGGAATATCCCGTCTAGTCCTGCTGATTTGAAGGGAAGGAAGCTGTTGATGGCCCATAAAACCTTTTCCTGATCGATGAGGTCATGGGCTACGATCCAGTCTTGGCTACTGGATGTTCGTTCGGTGCGCATGTCCCATTCGTGATTGTCTGTAATCTGACACCCTGGGAAGTGTGTTTCTAGCAGCAGTTCGCTTGTTTCTGCATCAGATTTTGTATAGGTGTTGTCTGGTTTCTTGAGACATCCAAGTGTACGCTCAGGTTCGCTTGATAGTATGCCTTTCGTTCGTGCTGCATGGCTGGTGCTTTCTATGCTTGTACAGAAGCGTTTCCAGCATTCAAGCTTCCTAGTTCTTATACGTTTTTTGTAAGTTGCTTTAGTGGATTGGTAGTTTTCCCAATCCTTGATTTGGCGAGTGTTTATTGCTCTGTTGAACAGACTCCTTACTTTGCGACGTAATCTCTGCAGTTCGGGGCCCCACCAGTGTCGCTTTGGTCCCACCGGGGGCATGACGAGAGGGCACGATTGTTCATAGCTGTGGGTTAAGATGTGGGTGAGTTTGTTCACGTAGTGTTCGATGTCTTCTACACTTACGTTGTTTGATGGCACATTCTCAGACTCAAGAGCTGATCGGACCATCTTTACAAATTTTGTCCTGTCTGTCTTGCGTGGGGCGCGCCTAGGTTGCGGTGTCGGTAGGTTCATGCAGAGATTGAATCTAATCCATCTATGGTCCGAGCATGACGCCTCGTCAGAGACGTGCCAGTCAGTGATAGAGTGGGACACCTTCTCTGTAGTTATTGTTAGGTCAATGATGGTATGGGCTCGAGAGGTTACAAATGTTGGTTCTGAGCCTCTGTTAAGTATTGTGAGATTAGTAGTAAAAAGATAATTTACCAGTTCTTCTCCTCGGATGTTTGTCTTGTCGCTGCTCCAAAGGTTGTGGTGCGCGTTGGAGTCGGTGCAGATAACGAGTTCCAATTTCTCCCGCTCACAGTACTCGACTAGGGATACCACCTCTGCTGTAGGTATGTCCTCGTCGCCTGGCAGGTAGACGGATGCTAGGACTACGTCTTGGGGTATCTCTTTAGGTCCAGTAGTGAGCCTAACAGCAGTTAGGTCTCTGGAACAGAATTCGTTAATTAATAGTGTCTGTAGGTGTTTGGGAGTGATAATGCAGGTTCTAGGGTTGCTTACGGTGGTGTCGAGGAGGAGTTTTCCACTGGTGTTGCTTAGACCACAGATTCTGCCCTTCCTAATCCACGGCTCTTGGATTAGGGCTATGGTCTGGGGGTTTTCCTCCAGCGCTCTGCGCAGAGAAGCCGTCGCTGTGAGGCTGTGCTGGAGGTTGGTTTGGATGATGGGGAACGGTTTAGGAGTGTCGGATCGGAGAGGAGTTGAGGCAGCTGTCGCTGACCTCACTCCCCTCGACGTCCAGAAAGCACTCCTCGTCCTCGGGTTTGGGTGTGGATGGGGGATCAGTTTCCATCTCTATGTTTTCTAGTTGGCGCTCTGATGTTCTTTCGCCAACGTTGGGTTTTTGAGGGGTGGGTTTGGGTTGAGCGTCGCCTTTCGCCTGGGTTGGTCCAGAATCCTCCTCCAGGATTCGGATGTAAATGTTACCCATACGCCAGTAAAGGCGGCGCTCCTGTTGTTTGAGTTTGTTGACATCAGACTCTGGAACACGAAGGAGCAGGTGGACACCAGGTGATTCCCGCTCCGTCTGTTTTTCCGCTCTGACTAGTGACCAAGAGTTGACATTGACAAACTGGTTTTGCATCGCCAAAATCCTTCGCAGCCTGTCGATATCCTTGTTGGGTTCGGGGATGAACAGACCACAGAGGATGCGCCGTTGGATTTCAGCTTGAGGTCTGACCACAAGCTTAGTCCCGGCGATTGGCGATGTAACGTTGTCCACCGCGCAGCGGAGCCACACTAGCGCGACGTCGTCCTCACACCACAACTTGAGGACTCCCTTGCTATAGTGCGCCTTGCCACGGAACCGGACTTTGGATGTTTGGGACGACGTTGCCGGGTCGAGAAGTTCGTCCTCGTGCTTCGTCTCCAAACAAGTTCGGATGCTCGTGACTTGCTCAGCCGTGAGGTCGTTGAAGGGTTCGGTCATGACTGCCACGCACAGCTCGTTGGCCCTGAACGCCGCTGCATAGCTGACCGTCCCTTTGTGTTTGTTGGTCCCCGATTTCACACGTTTGCTGTCTCCAGTAGGCGTGGTTGTATCTTCGGGCCGGGACCGCTTGGTGACGGGTTGAGACGGCATGTTGGGATGTGCCGCGGTGTTTCTCTGGGTTTTAGCTGCCAGTCTGCCTGCGCGTTTCCCTCTAGGCTTGGATTTGCGGCGAGTCTGGCTACTTTCGCTTGTCGCTGGTGTTGCCTCGGGCACCACCTGCGCCTGGACCTGTTCGGCCTGACCAGAGGTCGAGCTTACTGGGGTCGGTGACTTGGCTCCGTGGTGGAGTTGCCGTCCCCCGTCAGCAGCCTTTTGTCTTGCCTGTGCCCTTGCCTGAGTGTCCGCCTTGGCCTTCTGGCGCTTGTTGTTCCTATTTTTTTTTGCGCGGAGAGACTAAAGTCCAGATTGGCTCTGTCTGTTGCGCGGGTATAGCAGTCTTAAGAGCGGACAGCTCTATTTCCGTGTCTTTGGTCGCAGCCATTGGTGGCGCTGACGTGGACGCAGTAATGGAGCCTATCGCGCTCAGGGAAGCAGCTGGGTTTCCGCTCGGCATTGTCAGAGACGCAGCCTTGCGGAAGCCTAGCGCGTTCAAAGATGCGGTTGGGTTTGCGTTTTTCGCGTTTGAAGACGCTCGAGGGGTGGTAAGAGCATGCGCGGCCGAAGCCGCAGCAGTACTTGAAGATGCCACCGGGGTGGCCTGTGTGGGGTTGGTCGTTCTTTTAGAAGCCATGGTGGGGAAAAGTTTAGAGATCATTCATGTAGTTATCCACCCGCCACGGAGTCCTCAGTCGGGGACGTCGCGTGCTCCGCACGCGATCGCCAGAGTTACTACATGAACTTAGGGCCCCCATCCTGTAAAATAGACGAGACTGAACGTTGCGAAGGATGCTGGGGCTGCCCGTGACCAAAGAGGAAGCCGCAAGCTCACCCCAGGTCCCGCGCCTCGCCGCCTGCCTACCCCCCAGGTGAGGACCCTCGCCAACGACCCTCAGACGGGGCGTCACAGCCGATTGATCGTAAGTGGCTAGCTTACGACCGCCCGTGTGAAGAGAAATCCAGACCAAAGAGATGTGTTGATGGTAGCAAGCACAACCACCGGCTCGCTACGATCTCAATCACCAGGACTCCTTCATCCTCCGGTACGGGTTCCTGCGCACGGCACAAACACGCAGGAGGTCATTGCTATCCACCATTCTGTTTATCACACAATGATGAACCCGCCGGAACATGACCTCACCATTCCAGGCAGCGTTCGTCTGGTGGTTTTTGTTACGTCTATTTCCAAGTGAAGTAGACCAAAAACAGGGAGCAACCACGTGAAGGATTCCCACCAGACTTGTCTTAGGGATCGGCGACTGTTGCGCTACACTCCCCTAAGACCATTCGCGGCCTACCCATCTTGAAGAGACGAAGTAGGTCAGGCATGTATCTATACTAGGCAAGCGGCTTAAACTAGAGAGTCCAGAAAGCAAAAGCAAGCTAGGCAACGCAACTATTAAAGCATAGACACAGACCCTCCCCGGATCCAATCATGGGAAATACGGATGTATTTCCCATGATTGGCATCCTCATTAACATACTTATTGCGCAAAGCTTTGAGTATACCAAGTAGGGTGTTTTGAGAGGCACGTCCAAACATAATATTGAGCACATGCCCGCGTTTTGCAAGCAGTTAGCATTCCACGTGATGGGGTGCAATTCCATCGCCGCTTCTTCGAACACCAACCGATGGCACGAACCTTCGAATTTTTGGTTTGGTTTGATTTTTATCTTTTATTACTAGTTGTTGCCCGCGGCTTCGCCCGCGTGGTATATTAATAAAAGTAGCATATGAACGTCTCCAGGCTTCAAACTATGTTTACCAACTTTGAATGAATAAAAAAATACGTGTTTCATTATTTACTTTAAAGTTTATTTGTACAGAGTTTTGAGCGAATCAAACAGTTTTTTTTTTCATAGAAACTTTACCGCCCTATTTAACCCCCATAGGGGTCGATTTTCGAAAATTAGCCTATGTGTTATTCCAGATCCTAAACTATCTACATTCAAAATTTCATCAAAATCGGTTTAGTAGTTACGGAGATACGTGGTAACAAACATTCACACACACACAGACTTTCGCATTTATTATATTAGTAGGATAACATGGCTGTTCCAAAAACTATCGTGAACTTTACTATTCATATTGTAAAAACGTGAATTTTCACGTACTGCACTATTGGTGAAGGCATCGACTAAGTTTCGACTCATTCCGAGAGTCTTCATCAAGGTGAGTGATCGCGACGCTAAATATCTAATCGTAAGTCCCTTATAAAAAATATAAATAATAATTTTGAAGTGTGTGCGATTTGGACCAGATGCGTTAGTGAATGCAAACATTGTGAGTTAAAGGCAACGATTATTACCTGCATGCGTATCGGTTGTTTTGCTTTGTCTGGTCTAGCTAGTCAGCGCTTGTTTTGTCCTTTCTCGCAATACGACAATGGATGGACTGGTTGTAAAACTCTCTGTATAGGTACTGGAAATAATGATTCCGTTCTACTGAACACCTTGTATACTATACCAGAGTATGTAATTACCTCGATGTATCGTTGACTGCACATTAAAAGATAAATCCTGGGTTAGTTATTGCTCTAATTAAGGTATTGCTTTGTTCAAATTAAGTACTTGTTATCTACGGATGTGGGTAAAGCATAGGTATCTACAGTTGCGACATCGTATTTATAAATAGCCAAGTAGGTACGTAATTATTTTACTTCTATAAGTTTTTTCAGTAAATAGCATGCATTGGCTCAATTCAACATCCCAACTCCCCAAAGTGAGAATCCTCACAAATCATTTCGAGTTATTGGGATTTACTTGGATGCCTGTATATAAAGGCTATAATATTGAATTCGTGTTTCACTCGAAAATGTAGTCTGATTTGTGTACCGACACTACTTTATCATACGGCTGCTAGTAGAACAGGTAATCATTAAAAACAATTAATATTACGTCACTTCATTCTTCAGATATATGTATAATTAACAGGTAGTCCTTTAAACCTACAAGGCAGTCGCACGTTTTAAAGAGTTGGAAATCGATCTGCCCATCGATTTACGCTTTTTTTTATTTTTTTTTTGTGGGTAGCTTTGTTGCTTGTTAACCGACAGAGCAAACAACTTCATTCTTTTTTCGTGCGAGGCAGCGCGCGGACGTCCTCACTCCGTATAAATACTATAATATTTCAAAGTTCGATTCGATTTTCTTTTCCAAAAGTGTTAAGGAATGCCTAAGAGAAAATACGCAGAAAAAATGGAACGGTACAATCATAAAATAAGAAGACTTGAAGAGAAGGAAAATAAACGACGCCGACGAATTATTGAATCATCCGATTCGATGGAAGAAAATTCAGGTTAGTAAAGTGTTGTAAAAAATTATAATGCCACGAAAGTAGTTAGCCTGGAGGTTGTCCGTGGGTCAACACGATGGTAATAGTTTTTCTAGGCTTAGAGGGTAACCGTGGGTTACCACAAAGCAATAATAATATCGAAAATAACTACGCAGATTATTATGAACTAGAGGTTGACCGTGGGTCAACACGATGTTTAATATATTTGCTTAGTGGTAGCCGTGGATTACAATAGCAATCTTTTTACGCATATTTTCGTAAAACATAACCTGGAGGTTGATCGCGGATCAACACGATGGTATTTGACCTTATGCTTAAAGGCTAACCGAGGGTTACCTAAAGCAATATTTTACTAATTGCATACCAATCCTGGTTCGATTGTGGATAAATGAATGTTCTTGGCATTTTTGGATAATGCTATTATTTTATCTCACAACTACCCTCGCTAAATTTCCTTAGAATAAATTCTATAAAATTATTCTTTTATGCGACTGGTTTAGTAAGCTTCTCTTTCTATCTAATTTTAGATAACGAGTCGCAGGCCGTTCTTGATGATCCGATGCCCATGGAATGTTCGCTTGAAAATGTCAATGAAGATCTGGTACCAGAAAAGGCCCCAGACGAAAATTCTCAAGAACTAACACCTGATCTTGATCCGGACGTACTTTCGGCTCTTGGAGAAGTTGTTGAAGACTCACCTCAATTCGGCGAAAAAATTCATGACAGTTTGTCACGACTTTGGCTTCCCATACTTCGAAAGGGGATAGACAAAGAAGCCAAAGATAAACTTATGAAGCAGTATCAGATCCCTGAAAACTGCACTCTATTGCAAGCGCCGAAACTCAACCCCGAAATATCGGCCACGATTTCAGACACCACTAGAAACAAAGATAAACGAGTTGAGAGCGCTCAGCAACAGCTAGGGCTTGGCATCACTGCCCTCAACAAGGGATTGTCATTGCTCCTTGAAAATGGGACTGAGAGGGTGAAGGCTATAAAGTTTTTAAGCGACAGTAGCCGGCTCCTGTGCGACCTTCACCACGTTGAAACTGAAGTCCGGAAGAAGTTTATGACACCAGGCCTTGACAAGTCGTTCTTGAACTTGGTTCAAGATATAGATAGGGATGAAACCCTATTTGGGCAAAAACTTTCCGAGAAGATTAAGGCGTCAAAAATTATTGAAAAGCAGGGTTTGCAAATAAAGAAACCAGCCTTAGTAAAGACAACACGGTCTACTGCCCAACCGACAACCAACCGACTTCGGTCCCAGGTAAACTGGTCCGGCCCCTCCCGCTACGCGTCGAACAGGGGGGGGCGGGGTGCTTACAAGAAGACAGGACCAGCCGGTCGGAAAGGTCCTCAAGCGTCAACGATGAAGCAATCGTCGTCATCGCAGCCTCAACAGAATCAGACCAGGTCACGTGCTCCGGCCCAACAACGTTAGAGGTACATGCTGGTCGAATACAGCTATTTTATAATTGTTGGCTTAAAATAACCAAAAATCCGTTAGTTCTTAACTGGATTCTAAAAGGATATTCTATTCCTTTTTGCAGTAGGGTCATACAAAATTATGTTCCTACTAATACACTGACTTGCCAAGAGGAAGCCGATGTAATAGTAGCAATTTCTAAGCTAATAAGTTTAGGCGCAGTATCAGTTTGCGAACGCTCAAAAGGGGATTTTATATCTAGTATATTTCTCACTCCTAAACCTAACGGTGGCAAGCGTTTTATCCTAAATTTAAAACCACTCAACAAATTTGTTCAAAAGTCCCATTTTAAAATGGAGGACCATAGGGTCGCGGCAAAGTTGATACCAAAAGACGGCTATCTAGCCACCATAGATCTTAAGGAAGCCTACTTTTCGGTACCAGTTTGTAAAGCACATAGGAAGTACTTACGTTTTGTTTTTAACAATACTGTCTATGAATTTAATGCCGTTGCAAACGGCCTATGTGCAGCCCCAAGAATGTTCACTAAAATTATGAGAGAGGTAATAAGTTACCTAAGGCAGAGAGGTTACAAGTCGGTTGTGTATCTTGATGACATTTTATGTATCGGAGACACCTTCAGTGAATGCCACTCAAATGTAACTAAAACTATAGATCTATTGCAATGTCTAGGATTTGTAGTTAATTTTGAAAAGAGTGTATTAACGCCTCAACGAACTTGCAAGTTTCTAGGCTTTATACTTAATTCTGCCGATTTATCCCTGTCTCTGCCATCAGACAAAAGAAATAATATAGCTAAATTGGTCAAAAAGTTTTCCTCATTACCAAATTGTACTATAAGAGAGCTCTCACAGCTTATTGGAATACTAGTTGCAGCTTGTCCAGCTATTAAATATGGTTGGCTTTATACTAAGACACTTGAACGTCAAAAATATTTGGCCCTTCAGACCTATAATAATTTTGAAACTAAAATCAAATTACCTGCTGTAGTCTTACCTGATTTGCTTTGGTGGAATCAGAACATCCTTTCAACATCCAATCTCATGAGACCTGATGCGGATTTTTCACTTGTAGTATTTACAGATGCTTCTAGAATTGGTTGGGGTGCATACTGTGATGGTAAACGCGTGAATGGCGGCTGGAAAGACGTAGAACTTTCTTTCCACATAAACTATTTAGAGCTCCTCGCCGTATTCATGGGATTAAAATGTTTTGCCTCTCAGACTTCTAATTGCGCCATTTTGCTGCGCATTGACAATACAACAGCAATTAGCTACGTTAACCGCATGGGCGGAATTCAATTCCCGCACCTCCATAACTTAGCTAAAGCAATCTGGCAGTGGTGCGAAAAGCGAAATATATGGCTTTTTGCATCATACATTAATACTTTAGATAATGTTGAAGCGGATGAAGAATCTCGCAAGGTAAATGTTGACACAGAGTGGGAACTATCAAGCTGGGCTTTCCAAATGATAGTTCACAAGCTAGGTCAACCAGATATAGATCTTTTCGCTTCTCGCACCAACGCCAAATGTGAAGCATACGTTTCTTGGAAACAAGACCCCGATGCCCAAATAGTAGATGCGTTCACAATAAACTGGCGGTCTCATAAATTTTACGCATTTCCCCCGTTTTCGCTTGTACTCAAATGCATTAGAAAAATTATAAGTGACAAAGCTACTGGCATATTGGTTTTTCCATACTGGACGGGACAACCTTGGTTCCCTTTACTAAAGAAAATATTAATTTCTGAAATTATATATTTTAACCCTAATAAAGATCTTTTGCGTTCTCATTACAGATCGCAACACCCACTGTACAAGAGCCTTACCCTGGGAGCCGCGAAGCGCTCCGGGTCGCTTTTACACGGCGAAACATCCCACCAGTAGCATTAGACCTTATGTTATCTTCTGTCTCAAGTAGTACCCTCAAGCAGTACAATACATCATACAAACTCTGGTGGCAATTTTGTAACACCAATAGCATTAACATCTTTGATCCTCAATTGGCTAACATTTTAACATTTCTGGCAGAACAGTTTAATATAGGAGGATCTTACGGAACAATTAACTCACACCGATCAGCCCTTTCCTTGCTTTTAGGTGGTAATATAGGATCTAACGATAATGTAAAGCGACTCCTCAAAGGCATTTTTAAACAAAAGCCTTGCATTCCCAAGTACATAGGTACATGGGATCCACAGATAGTGCTGAACCATGTTGCTAATTGGTTTCCTAACAGAAGTTTACCTTTACATAAAATTACCAAAAAAGTGTGTGTCTTACTGGCAATTTGTACTGCCCATAGAGTCCAAACTCTATCACTTATTAAAACATCAAATATCAATAAAGGTACTGATTCATTACGAATCCTCATATCAGACATCATTAAAACTTCTGGAGTAGGCAAGGACCAACCGGTATTAGTCTTACCATATTTCAAAGATAATTCTAAAATATGTCCAGCCACAGCCGTAGATGATTATCTTTTTATGACATCCAGTCTGAGACCAGATGATGTAGACCACCTTTTTATCACCTACAAAAAGCCTTATAAGAAAGCTTCTTCTCAGTCTATTAGTAGGTGGATAAAACAAACTTTGGCGGAGAGCGGCGTGGATGTGGGTGTGTTCACTGCTCATAGCACTCGACATGCCTCCACATCTGCGGCGGCCTCCGCTGGACTATCTATTGATACGATCAGAAAGACAGCTGGCTGGTCCAGCTCATCTCAAACCTTCGCTAGGTTTTATAATCGGCCTGTATTAGATGAAGGAATCTTTGCTAGGTCTGTTTGCTCGTTACCTAACGAGCATCTAAATGAATTATGATTATTTTAATATTGTTGTACTTTCTCAGCTGATTTATTTGATAAGTATAAACCTAATTAAGTACATAAGAAGTATTATTATTTTGTTTTTACTGTGGAAATTAAAATTTTTATTTTGTTTAAATAAATATCTTTTATATATACACTTATAAAAGTTTATACTCTGAACATCTACCTGTTAATTATACATATATCTGAAGAATGAAGTGACGTAATATTAATAGATGATCAAACGAACTTCTCAAGTGAAGTTCGATCACTATTATATGAGTCACTTCATTCGAAGATATAAAAATCACCCTCCCAATAAAAAACCCACATCCTAACTAAGAAATTTTAATTTCTCTCTAAATAAATGAAGTTGTTTGCTCTGTCGGTTAACAAGCAACAAAGCTACCCACAAAAAAAAAATAAAAAAAAGCGTAAATCGATGGGCAGATCGATTTCCAACTCTTTAAAACGTGCGACTGCCTTGTAGGTTTAAAGGACTACCTGTTAATTATACATATATCTTCGAATGAAGTGACTCATATAATAGTGATCGAACTTCACTTGAGAAGTTCGTTTGATCATCTATGTTATCTAAGATAGTGTGCGTATTTTTTTATTCCACCATGGTCTGATCTCATAAGCATCGGCTTCAAACTGACAACTGACTTGCAATCTCAAAAGCACCTAATTAATAAGATTCAAAAGAATTAATATAGCGTTTGTACATGTCATTTAATTCTGTTTTTTTGTGTGTACAATAAATAATAACAATGTAACTGTGTTGACAGTGTAGGCTACCAATTTCAGAACTCGCGGGGACCGCGTTCGTATTTATTATGATCTCACGAGTTCACGACACAACACGACAGCAGCTATAACGAACAAAACATAGAAACTTACTTTGCATTCTCACGATGTAAACTTTGTCACGTCGAAGAGAGAATTTGAGCTCGAATGTTGGAATTTGCAGCTGCTGACAAGACGTCTCTTTTGAATTTTTGCTTCGGGCGTCATATGGTATATACCTTTTACTGCTGCAGGGTAACAGAAAAAATACGCTTTGAACGAATGATAAGTATCTACCTATGGGTATTTTGAGCTGACGTAGTTAAAACTATGATCAAATTAATGGTCTAATGCTTTTCTTTTTATTTATTTTAATGCATTTTAATTAAAATACGTTTGCATAAATAACTAGTGCTATGGCGCCCATTTCGATACAAACTTCATCTGCTCACTGCAACCTTTAGGAGCGAGATTTCGGAAAATTTGACATAAAAAAAATTATGTGGCTAAATATATGTTGCGTGTTGCCAAACTCCAATTCTATATTTCTAAACAATATGCAACTATTCGGTCATTGCACACGATTAATGCAGCCTAGCAGCGCTTTTTCTTCCGACTTGTTAAGAAATATTGAGATTTAGAACTAAAATCATATTTTTATCATAATAAAATAAAACCTATATAAATAAAGGATAGCTTTCTATTAGTGAACTATTATTGATTCTCAATTATTAACTTCAAACAAATTTTATGTAATTAGACTTTAGGTGTATATATTTACACTTACGAGTACATATTAACACTTTTGTTCGGTATCAGTTTGTTGCCTGAAATAGTATTATTAGTAAAAAGTATTTATTTATCTCTTTATAATCATTAGTGTGTAGACATACACTACATACTACATATAAATTGTAACTGGAGGAATACATCAACTTTTTTATAATGCATGCAACTTCTGTAGTTTCTCTGTTGGGAGTCCGAAAAAAAAATATGCACCACAATTTGGTGGCAATTTACTGTAACTCTTTTTAACACCTTCACATATTAGCCTCTTATCGAGGTGCCCCAAAATCAAGATTCCATCTTGATTTTAGGCACGTTGAAATTATAGCAGCATTCCTTAATATTATTTTACTTTTAGCTGCCTTATGTTAGAGTTTCACCTTTACCAGAATTTATTTTCGAATCGTTTAGTAGTCGTCATAATTATTTGTACTTCGAGTTGGAACCCTCATTTTGCCGTATTGTTTCTTCAGTACAAAGCTTTTTGCTGACGAAGCAATTGTTAATTTGTTAGCAATTTGTCGACTTCACGAGAACTCAAATTTACTCTTGTTTAGGTTTTGAAAACATTCCCATGATATACTAGACGATGCCCGCGGCTTTACTCGCGTAGGATAGGTGCAACAAAAATAATTGCATGCCTTGCACCCTTAAGGTCTTTTTTGAATACCCTGATACGTACTCAGTTATTTTGTATTCTAAGTATCCAAACTAAGTTTATAGCAAATCGCACCATGCGTTCAACATTTCTTAAAAAATCTTAACACACCATCCGGGTAGGATGGTGTGTGGATGACCCCTTTGAGGGGTAATTTAGAAAAAAATATGTATTTGTACTAAATAATATTTATGCCGAGTTTCAAGCAAATTGGACCACTCGTTAAAACGTTCCCATACAAACTTGGACACCCTCTACAACCCTTTAGAGGGGTTGTTAGGGAAGATAATTATATTTGTATTTTACCATTGGGATTGAAGAATATTTATGTAAAGTTTAATGTTTGTGAGTTCAAGAAATATTTTTTTTTCATACAAAGGTTTTCACCCCCTTAGGGGTCGAATTTTCCAAATTCCTTTCTTAGTGCACCCCTACACCATAAGAGGAATATACCTTCCAAGTTTCATGCTTCTAGGACTTATGGTTTAGGCTGTGCATTGATCCGGCAGTTAGTAACGGAACAGTTTTATATTTATTGATGATGGATTTCATAGATTATTAATAAAATAATTATTTTTATATTTTAGCTTTAGTTGGCATTCTTTAAAAACTTTCAAAACGAAGCTTGCTAATTAACAAGACCAAAGACCATGATAAAAATACTTAAAGTTTCTAGTTGTTGGAAACTTTGAGTGGCGTAATTTATTCACTAAAATGAATCCCAACTATTTATCATTCCTCTCGCACTCACTAACTCGCCTGAATTCTGAACTTTTTAGTGCAAACTTTGTTTAAAAAAATGCAACGGTTTTTTGTGCCCTCCGCAAACCGGTTAAAGTCCGGGAGGGAACTGTAGGCTACTCTAACCGTAATTATTTGATTTGTAATCGGAGGTACCACATAACATCATATATCCTTCGAGCTCGATCCATCCTCGTCTCCGTCTTCTGATCTGCTTATAGTGATATTGTCTTTTCATTGGAAATTCCAAGAATTGTAGTTATCTCCGAGTTCAAGTTTTTCATCTCAATCAAAAGACCAAAACTGCTTCAACTGTCTCGCATTATTTGAACATCTCATACTAGCAAAAAACAAAAAATTACAGCTATCAATGGTTGCCGAGGGTAGAGCAGTTGGGCACACACTCGCAGATTTTTAGAATCGTCTTTTTCCACACTGTACAAAGCCTGCCAAGTGCCCAGGCTGAGCCAGGGCTCAAATTGACTTTTTACTTTATTTTCTGTCCGCTGTCACCCCTTTTATCTCGCATGCTGGTGCTCGATAGGTTGCTTATACAGTGACTGAATGTTTTTTTTTCGCAAAATTAGCTTGCCTTAATCCCCTCTTGTGGGGATCCCCTCATTTATCACGCTAACGAGGATGTGGTTGTTTGAATCATCCAAACTGAATCTAAACAAAAGTTTAATTTTCACGAAATATCACCAAAACTTTCCTTTTTTTTAGATCCACACTTTTTTGTGCTTGCCCGATTGTAGCATTCGAGTTTACGCGCTATCGTGTTAAAAAAAGGACCAAATTATTTTATAACAAGAACAATAGATATAGCTATCTGGACTATCTCTTAAAGATTTGTCGCCCTAGTAAGAGAGTATCATCGTAAAAACTTGATTGCACATGAATTCACTTCCGAAATCTATCTGAGTTTGTGAAAAATATATAAAATTATATATATAAAACTATATATAAAATCGTATAAAATCCTATTTAGGTACCTAGATACATGGCGATAATTCGAAAGAGCCTTGTGAGATCTTCTATTGCCATGATTTTAGACCATGGTATTAAAATCAACCCCGTTTACTAATCATTTATGATATTAAAGTTCCACAAGAAATACACAGATTTCTGTGTTAACTCTAGCTAAAAGTGGAAAATGCAGAAATATGCTGCCCGATCTATCACGCCATAAAAATATTGGGTTAAGATTGGAAAAGTTTCCATGGCAGTTCTATTCAAAGATAATATGATTGATTGTTTCGATTTGGAGAATTTTAAAAGTATATTAAAGAAAGTTTAAATCGAATAAGTACCTGATCAAGTTCATTTGAAATCGAAGCGATGTGCAAATTCTTCCAAACACAAAAAATCTGCATTTAAATTCTTGGAACTGTTGACCGCACATTTTTTGCTTGACCGCACATTTTTTGCTACTCTCTTCCAGACTCTATATGACGAGTAATTTGAATCTTGTTAAAAATATGCATTGAATTAAATGAATTGCTGCTCTGAAACCTGACTTCTGCTTGCTTGCAATAACTTTTGATGAAACCTTAGTTTCAGCACTCGCTGCTGACAGCCAGAACTTTAATAAATGCAACGTCAGGCACACAATCAAGGCAATCTTGTGTCCATACATCAAGGGATTGTCTCTTGACAGTCTTCCAATCTTGATGTACCTAACGCTGAGACAAGTAGGAAACTAGCTACAGCCACATCTATGTAGAGTATTGTTTCTACATCATTTAGCGAGTTTCGTATTTAGATCTAGATACATAGCACTTTGTGAGAGGTCATCCGAGGAAGTCATTATCATAAAATGTATAATAACATATCCTACGAGTACTACTATTATAAACGCGAAAGTTTGTGAAGATGGATGTTTATTACTCTTTCACGCAATAATTACTGAACGTATGTTGATGAAACTTTACAGTAATATAGCTTATACATCAGAATAACACATAGGCTACTTTTTATCCGGGTACAACGCGGGCGAAGCCGTGGGCAGAGGCTAGTGTACCATAATGTTTTTATCTTGAGCCATTATCATTGGATAGTATTTCGGCGCGTTGTATATTTTTTGTGACTACACAGACACGGCGGCCTGTGGTCCTTTAAAAGGTAGGGTTAGGTCTAATACAGGCAAATGAAACTTTTCCAACTTCACAGCTCAAGGTGACAGGTCACATATAGCGGTGATAATTGAAGGCCTTACGGCTCGGTCAAACGCGGACTTGGTGGCGATTTGGCAGTTCACGTGAATGTTTTGATCATTATTGCATCAGTTTGACCGAGCCCTAAGTAGACGCAGGTATAGTGTTGGATGCCCCTCGACAGAAAACTGCGAGCAAGTTAATGAGAGGGCTTTAAGAGTCAGTAACGTATGTTAGGAAAGGCCTGTATCTAGCAGGTTTTACTACAACACTCACCGTCTCTTAGGATGAAGGATGAAGAGCTGTTTTATCTGTGCCCCATGTTATTTAAGTGTTCATACTCCTGCATCCTTTTTAGTTCACACCGAGACAAGCACGTGTTTATCATGATTACTCTCCTAAGTTTCATATAAAATACTAATTTACTACGGCTTGTAACTATTAAAAACTTAGTACATTTGCAAGGGAAAGTGTTGCCAAGAGTTTTGCATAAATTAGTCGTTTATCATACTTGCTGAAAGAGAATTTTTAACGTTCAAGCCGTTTTTATACAAAAGAAAAGAGAGCTTTCTTGTTTTTCCTGAAATAATATCCAAATGAATATTCTAATAAACCTCAAGCAAAACAAATAGAAGTACAACGGAATGAAGCTGTAAATAATGGCGGCAATGTTCACGCGACGAGACAATAACTAGGTTCCCCTTGATAAATGCACCGCGAGAGACAGCGAGGCTGCAAAACGAATCAACATTGATTAGTTGCACCTTTCGGACGTACTCAGGGAAAGGGAACAAAGATTTTCCACTGAGAGTTTTCGTAAACAAGCGTATCTTAAATTTTGCCCAGTAGGTACTGGTTTCTTCAAGCAACCATAAGAAAAAACCTCACGTTTTTAACACCACAGATACATTTCAGAGATCAAAGATTTACTTTAATGACTTCAAAAAAAAAAAGGTTTTAAATTCAGGGGCTATATACGTACACTCCTGTTTACTGTTTTTGTAAATATGTACATGCACAGATATCATTAAGTACACCGTGACGCTTTGATCCTACCTAATTAAATGGTTTTTGTTTTACCAGGGATGATCCCGGTGTGGTCCTATAGTAGTTATGAAAATACTATCTGGATCGGATAAGTATAAGATAAGTAATATCATTTCACCGCACAATTTCTCAATTGTTCTCTGTTATTTTTCGCCACCTCGAGCAGGTTGACCAAGTTTCATAAGTGTCTCCTCCAGTCTCGTTAACGAAAGAAGAATTCACGAAATTGCCCCTGTAGGTTCCCTTAATGCAGTGCCTACCATACAATGTGAATTGGGTCGCGGGAAATTCAATTTTTAAACTTAACTACCTGTGTAGTAGAGTTGCACGCAGTTAAGCGTCTATAACTAAATTTTGCAGAGATTGTTGCTAACTCAGTTAAATATTTGTGCTGTGGAAAAAATATTTTGGTATACAGAAAGTTTACTGGCGTAAACTTTCCGTTTTGTGACTGATTCTTTGCGATGATGGGCTGCAACCTGTCACGTGGAATGATAACTTCTTGCAAAACGCGGGCATGGGCCGAATGTAATGTTTGGACGTGCCTGTGTCTATCCTCTATTTGGTATCCTCAAAGATCTACGCGCGCTGAGTATGTATCTGAGGATGTCGATCGTGGGGAATACAATCGTCGGCGTGTTTGTTCTTAGTTCAGCTGTTTAGACCATTGACACTTAGCAAAAACTTTTTCTTTTTCTTTTCCGTAAAAGGGCTTCCTTTCCTTCCTAGTCAGTATCGATATACCAAATCGGGTCGGACGGGGTTATTGTTGCATACAGTTTAAGGCATGGCGGCCTAGGTCTTGTGACTCCTCAGTAACGAAACCATCAAAGAATCAGTGTTATAGAATAATTATTTTATAAAACATAAAAAAAACACAACCGGCTTATTCCTGTTACGAAAATATGATTTCAGTATATAGCCTTGCGTAATCCGGCACGCAAGGGCAGCACACACTTACACCACGAGCTTCATACTTCGCAGATTTTGCACAGAATCAGACTAGTTATTAAAAAAAAAGCTTTCGATGACTCCTAGCCGACTGTGCGAAGACTTCTGTTTTCTACTACTCAGCGCCAAAACCCTTTGTAAATCATGGCCTTGTAAAAAAAACCTTAATTGTAATATGTTATTGTTTTGTTGATCACTTCATAAGGTGTACAATAAAGGATTTTAATTATTAATTCATTCAAAGTAGAGACATACGCCGCCGTGGGCTCAACTGATCAGTACGATACAGCACCGCGCTTGTTCTGGAAGCATAGATCAGAGCTATCAGCAGCAGAATGCGTGCTATTTTATACCAAACATTATCTACATAAAGACACATTTTAGCTTAGCATTTACTCGATTTTTATTTATGAAGTTTGCAAGGTCGAATAAAGAACCCATAACGTAGGATTCGAATGTGCCTCATCCTACTAATATTATAAACGCAAAAGTTTGTGAGGATGGATGTTTGTTACTCTTTCACGCAAAAACTACTGAACGGATTTTGATGAAACTTTACAGTAATATAGATTATACATCAGAATAACACATAGGCTACTTTTATCCGGGTACCACGCGGGCAGAAGCTTGTTAATCATAAGCAACGGACGGACAGACGAGTATGTGAAACTATAGAAATAATAATAAACATAAATAGTCCTGATCCCATACTAGAATTCCTAGAAAGTACGAGTAAGTTTTTTGGGTATAGGTTTGTACCATACAAACCTAGACCCGAAAAAATGAACTGCAGAACATGCAATCATATTATGTCCCGAAGCGGCATTCAAACTCGCCGCACCATTGATATCGTCTGGGTTCTGTTTTCGCCATTTAGCTTTGGAACCCTATAACTCTATGCTGGAGTAATGCAGCTCTCTCTACCCCTAACTCCGTGCTTGTTAGCGAGTTCACTTTTATTTTTACTGAATATTTCGAGCGGATTGGAGTGGCCTTATTAACTGTCACACACAGAGGACTATCGCTTTGTGAGATTCTGATGCAAAAGCTTATTAAAACTCAACTACCTACAGTCTTACTTCATTTTAACTTTATCATTCAAATTATTTTTTTATAGGTGTGAAATACATTTTGTGATTTTTTTTTCTGGTTGCCCGTCTTTTAATAATATAATAATAATAAAATTTTATTGCAGATAATTCATCCATAGTTTTTGTTAGTATGTAGTAAAGCTAAAGACTTAAAACTAATGTTAGTGATACACATAAAATAGCAATTTATAAATATTAAGTGTCACTATTTTGCTCATAACTATCAATCGTAAGATGTCTACTGCTATATCCCCCGAACCAGATGTACCGAAGCAGCGTAGTAAGGCCCTCCACCCGATAAACTGAATATCAATAACTCTTTTAGGGTTAAGCTCGCCTTTGCCTCACCTTATATTTTTTTTTATATTCTGTTTTATTTCTGTGTACAATAAAGAATTATAAGAATAACAGCTTCGAAAGTCGCGGTATATTATCATTAGTAAAGGCATTCTTAAGGGGAGGCCTATGCCCTGCGGTTGATCCCTGTATGCATCCTCTTAATAACGCTACCACAGACTACTTCCGATGTCTGTATGTTTGTATGAAAAAATGGTATTCCTTGAACTTATAGTCTTGAAACTTCACATAAATATTTTTCAATCTAAATGATAAAATACTCATATAATTATCTCCCCAAACTACCCCTCATAGGGTGTAGGATGGTATGTTAAGTTTGTTTAAGAAATGTTTAACGCGTGGTGCGATTTGCTGTAAACTTAGCTTGGATACTTCAAATACAAAAGAACTGAATATGTATCAGGGTAATGAAGGCATGCAATTATTTTTGATGCACTTATCAATTATCTATCCTACGCGAGCAAAACCGCGGTCATCGGCTAATAATATTATAAAACTACGTTCGCGGTAAAAATATTTGTTACTACGGTCGCGGTCAAACATAAATTCCGGGTGATAGCAATCAAATTGTAGTAATCTGATCACCCAGAATTTTGTGTTTTAATATTTGGGTCTTAACACGCTATTCCCACAGCAGAGCCCATTCGGGTGTTAAACTGATTGCATTTCAGTAATGAGCAATTAGCTAAACAGGCTCCCGTCACCAACACAATAGAACAATGCGTGATTTAGCTTTTGCGAATAGGATAACAACAATACCAATAACACATTGTAAATCACATTTAGATTAATTCGGCTTCGATTAGGAAATACGAAACATGTTTTACACTCCAAGTGGTTGACCGTTAGTTGTACAATTAAGCGCGGCTGTGATTTGAAAGGCAAGTGATAAGATTATTTTATTAAGTTAGGCGAAATTAAGTTATTTCCAATGCGATCTGCGGAATGAAAAGGGACCTTTGCCCAGCCATGGGACAGAATAGGTTATAATTGTAATACAACGTTATTTAGTTATTAACGGGTACTTAGTTCTGGGACGGGTGGCTGTTTTGACATAGTGCGCTGTACCCCAACTTCAGATTCGAAGTTCGTAGGTTCTAACCCAGTCTTGCACCAATGAATTTTCCAATTTATGTGCTCAAACTGGCATGCCCTAGAATCCAAAATAAGAAGTGTGGTATCGCTTAGTGTTCCAGTAAGCGGCTATGGGCTTGCAACATGCCACTTGGAATGCTTATTACTTTACAAAAACGTGGATAATTGCCAAATAAAATGTTTGGACGTAGGAGTATGAGTAGTTACTGAGTCTGTAGATCTGAAGATCTACATCATGGGGAGTACAGTCCTGAGCCTTTTTGTTTTTAGGTAGTCCGTGTTAATAAACTTCATAAGTACATAGAGAAATGATAACGAAGAAGTCAAATAGCTCAGCTTGTTGGTCAAAGCACATTTTACGAATTCCCTCTTTCTGTATACCAGACGAGAAATTCCCATAAAAGGACTTCTAATTAAAATTTCCTCGCAAGAAATTCCTATCCAAAAAGACGAAGTCAAAGGCTTGCTCCAGTTTCGAAATATTGGATATTATGATAAAACACGCCTTTATGCAGAGGCGTACTCCAAAAGTCTTCGCCCTGGGCAAAACTTGCGAAATTTCACTTCTTCCTATCGATAGGCGTACTAGGCTTTACTTGACCTTCAATCTTGCACTAAATTGCATTTTACCATTGCATTGCATAATATGCTAACAAGCGGCCCTGGGCTTACAACCAGTCACGTGAAACTATAATGCAAAACACGGACATGTGCCTCTAATATAATGTTTGAACGTGTGTCTGACTACCTCCTTCTTCATCAAAGATCTGAGTTCTGAGAATGAATCTAAGGTTCTCCATCATGAGGATTACAGAAGTGAGCGTTTTTTTTGTCTTTATCTATCGTTTGTGGGCCCTAGCCCTATTTAGTCCCCTTCACAATCCTAACTTCATCCCTGCTACAGTGTGCCAATATAGCATTATTAGCCTGTATCTGTGCGGACTTTCGTTTGACATAGGATTATACCCAGGACTGGCCATATATGAAATGATATTGAATTTTCCTTATTCCCCAAGAAAAATGGGGAAAAACCCGTAGGGAATCGGAGATTTTAGAGCATTCTTGAATTTGGTTTACTATGGCTGACTTGGTTGTTGCCCTGAATTAGGATTTATTTTGAGAATAAATAAATTTATGACATACTAGCTTCTGCTCACGGCTTCGCCTGCGTGGTACCCGGATAAAAAGTAGTCTATGTGTTATTCTGATGTATAAGCTATATTACTGTATAGTTTCATCAAAATCCGTACAGTAGTTTTTGCATGAAAGAGGAACAAACATCCTCACAAACTTTCACGTTTATAATATTAGTACGAGTAGGATTTTTTATTTTCATTCTTGTCAATTTAGTATTTCCTGTTACTTTGTTTAATTTTGATCTTTTTGACATTTTGATCCAAATTTGGTAATTAGAATATTGTGTTGGTAGTGTTTAAATTCTTCAATAGTTCCATCGGCGCTGAGTTAGGCTACGGATAATTTTAATGTATTGAAAAGATCATTTTAATTTTGCAAAAACAGCAAGCAAAAATATATAAACGGTCATCTTTTTTAATGATCCTCTTTAGTGAGACATATTTTGAGCAACGCAAAAAATGATTCAAAATAGTAAGGTATTTTTGGGTGCAAAAAAAAAAAAAAAGGAAATAAAAATCTTCTATAGCATTACTGGTTGTGCGAAGTGGTTGTGTCATGTGGAATAAACGTTACTTTGCAGTTGTAATTACCATGATGCTAGCATACTTATGATGGCAATCGTGGCGAAATATTAAAAAACGTATGTACATAAACTGAAGAACGATAGGAAAAACAGAAAGTTAGATAAGTTAGTAAAAACTCGCGAAAAGCTTTTTTTTTTTACAGATTTGTTCGCATTCTTTTCAATCGCTTTTGTACCGTAATTGGAGTACCGTTACAGAATAATAGCAGTTGCTGCATTTGTCATCAGAAGTAGCTTAGCAACTCATGTTTCCGACTACTCCTAAACTCAACGTAAATTAATATCGTATTATCTGTAGCCAAGCACTTCAAAACCCACACTCGAAAACATGATAACTTTTTACGCTAATTGTACAAATTGAAGTCTCTTTAAATTATGATAGCATTAAGTTCTAACCAAAACCTTCACTTGTTTAGCCTAATCATAAGCGCATATATTATAATACTATACTAATTATAAGTAACATTTATGCTCCTATAACTATGGCTCACAGCCTTCGTTGGTCGAGTGTCAAGGAGTTATTGACTGTTTGAGTTGTTCATTTACTTGTGATGGCTTTTGACCAGAGCCAAGATATATCCTACAATCACATTTCAAAGAAGATTCCACTACAAAGAACGTCTGTTGTCAAACACTCACCGTCGTACTTGTAAACTTGGGTTAGCATTGGCACTGACGTAGGTTTAGATGTCGACAAACTATATCGGGACTCAACGACATTTATTAATAAGAACACAAAAAGCTAAGAGTGTCCGTGACAAGCAATCTTCTCCATGGTTGAGTTTTTTTATGAATCTTCTGTTACTTTACTCGCTGAACATCGTTTTAAGCACTTCACTCAAAGAGCCTTTAAAAGCTTTGCTGCAATGATTTTAATATTTTATTACTGGACCACGATCAGTGCCGCGTTGTTACTTTGGGAGTGAAATTTAGAAAAATCCTTTGTTAGTTTAAACTTTTATACCACAGTGCAAATATCTCTGTGCGCCGCTGTTTAAACGCGTTTTTACTCTAGTACGGCTATGCTATTTACATTCCTCTGCACTTAATAAACTCGGTGTGAGATGCCTTGTGATTGATGGTAGGTGACAGGTTGGGTCTTTTATAAATCAGTCTTTGATTTATTATTTATTTTTATATAAATTTACAGTATTTTATTTTGTTTATATAAATTTACAGTATTTTACTCTGTTTTATGCATAAAGTAAAATTTGTTTGCATGTTCTGTAGATATTTAATCTGGTTATTTTGGTACCTCGGTTCTCGTAGTGCCTGATACCCACATAACAGGGATCACTAGTGTGAGATCAGGACTATGTGTATGTCTGTTAGGTGTTTATTATTATTGTAGAAACAAACTTATTTTTTATCTACTCACGGATTTGCCTGCAAATTCCCAAGCTACTTTTTAGCTCACGTGTTATTTTCAGACACGAACTATGCATATTCAAAATTTTATCCAAATCGGTTCAGCGGTTGAAGATTATTAACAACAAACATTCATGCAAATATCAATACTCTCACCTTTTTAATAGTTGTAGGATTAGTATGATAGGATATTAATACTGCTAAAAGCAGCAATTTATAACCTCGTGAATTGGGCTATGAAATGCAAAAATATTTTTCCAATTCCGACTGGTAGTTCCAGAGATAGAGCGCGTTTAAACAAAAAATAAACGCTCCAGCTTTACTATTAGCATAGATTATGAAAAAAATATGCATACAATTTATTTATTTAAAAGCATCTATAAAATCATATTCCTTCATGATGACATGTATATTTAAAATTAATATAATATCTTCTCATTTGTTATAGGTAAGTCATGATCTCCTGAGTTTCGTGGATGAGGTAAGTGCGTACGTGCATTATTGAAGCATCAGCACCACCGATCTTCGATTAGTAATTATGGTCCTTCGAGCCAGATACCTACCAGCGACTATTTAAACGTACTCAATTCAGGGCTTCTGGTCCTCGTGCCGTCATTCTATGGGTATCATTAAACGCTTTCGATAAAGCTTACTTCGCTCATCTTAACTAGATATTACAGATACAATGACAAAGCTTAATCATGTTTATGACATCACTCGGAATAATAAAACGAATGAATATTTATGATGCCACTCAAAATAATGGCTTTGATGGAGTTTATAGCTTATAAGTGTTTGGAGCAAATAGGTCGGAAATCTAATTTCATGGTAATTACACAGGTGATATCTGAGGTAGCTCATTCAAACCGATTTTCTCTAGGGTAAGTAAATGCCCTTTTTTATGTTCTTGACTCGTGTATCTGACACAATCACGGAATTGCGTTGAAAAGTCGTTGACCCGTAAGTATTTAAGAGAACGTTTTGTCTAATTCTTTATAATTTTATGCTTTGTCTATATGAGTTAACCTTGTCCGATTGGTACCACAGTAAGAATCATCAAATTACTAATTTTTTTTCTCTGATTCCTCTAAGATTGGTTGCGAAAAATCGATTTCTTTTTTAAGATGATGTGATTTCTCTTTTTATGTTAACAGACCAACATATTATTAATAATGAAAAGTTCAACAGACACATGATTGTGCATAGTTCTGACCCCACACTAGGATTAACTTTGTGTTGGTTATATTCAATTTGTCTTAATATAAAAGTCGTCAGTCTGTTTTCTGATAGCGTTTTGTAGAGTGACCCAGCTGATACCTATTTAAACTTGTGTAAGGTAACTCGGCAAGTAATGAAAAGTACGTAACTTTGTATGGAGAATCTAATTATAAGTTAATTTGTTTCCTACCCTTTTCTACTTGGATACATTTTATTCTAATTATTATAAGATGCAACGTACCGAATTATTAACCTTTACCTTTCCTGTTTAAAGAGTTTCGATTCGTGTCGTGTCTGTTCTGGATAGACATTTTATGAGTTTTACCGTTATTGGTATAATGATTAGCAGCTGTCCATAAAAAATACAAAACAATATTCAAAATATAATGAGTATTTTCATACTTAGTCAATTCAGAATAATATTTTTTGTGATTAAAACTTTGCCGTGTAAAGCTAAAATTAAATATGACTCGAATAATCGTGGATAATTCTTTACCTCATTCTCAGGCTATTTTTCTCGATCTGAATTGTTCTCATTCATTATGTAATCAAAATAGATATTGGAAATCTGTGCGTTAGAACGAGCTCCTTCTGCAATTCAATTTAGAAACGATTCAGTGCACCTACTTTAACTTCGAGACGCGCTGTTTAGTACTAAATAGTACATGGATGTTTCTGTAAAGAAAGAATATTTTTTTTGTTAGAAAATAAAATAAAACTGACTTTAAATATGTAAGGGAAATTACAATATAACATTTCATCTCCCATTTTTCCCTTATGTGTGGTATTTTTTCATAAAATGTATGTTGGACCAATACCAGAAGAATCATTAAAATCGGTTCACAATTAGCGAAGATATAGCGTAACGTACACACAAAAAATAACATGCAGATGAATTGAGAACCACATCCTTTTTTGAAGTCGGTTTAAAACGTGGACACTCTTAGGTTTTTCTAGCTAGCTTTTATATGACTGCATTTTACACTCATTCTCATAGGGAATAATTCTCGAGTTATCCGGTGGCATTCAGTCCGTATCAGAGCCAAGATAATACCATATACATATACTTGATACCTCTATATGTACTTGTTTGGAGTTGTAAGGACAAAGAAAGTTGCTCATAATTTCTTTTGCTCTGTGTTAAGACAGGTAACGAAACTAACAAAGAACTATAGTTTTTACATAACTACAGTAACGTCTTATAAGTTGTGGCCATCATCAACGTTTATATGCCGTCCGAATGCCTTCGATAAGAACTTTGCAAACTAACAAAACCTTTCACATAGATTCCTATTCGGAATAGTCTAGCACTACTCATTCAGTAAGGACCTATTCACTTCCCTGAAGGCTATGTGTATCGATATTCCTGCGGGAAGGCTCTCGAAATGAGTCCTTTGTCTTAAGAAACTATTGTTCGCGCTGTTCCGAGCGTGCCTTGCGCCGGCTAGGCTTATTCCCTTGTTTATAAACGTAGCTATACTATATTTTACTAGCTTCTACCCACAGCTTCGCCCGCGTGGTACCCGGATAAAAAGTAGCTTATGTGTTATTCTGGTGTATAAAATATATTACCTTTCAGTAGTTTTAGCGTGAAAGAGTAACAAACATCCATCCTCACAAACTTTCGCGTTTATAATAGTAGTAGGATTAGTACGGTTCTAGGGTTCTTTTTTAAAGACACAATTTGAAATACTACAGTAGGTACTAAGAACCAATGTATTTATGTCACCAAGGAGACACTCATATTACTGTGTTCTGATTACCTAATTTATTGCAGAGTTCTGTTTTTTTGTTCTTATGCGGGGTTGTAGGGTACAGTTGAAATTGCAGGGCTTTTTAACTTCAGCAATTCCTCTGTTTCAGATATCAAAAGGTAACGTCTCCTATCATCTGGTGGGTCGTTTGCCTGGTTTATCTAAAAATAAGCCTAGCTTCAATTTCGCTGTCTTCCTTTATAGCTGTCATATTTAAGAAAAGGTCTTGGTTTTCGGTACCATGGTATTGTTGGGTGTTCATTTATATTTACTATTTTATTTATAACGCGCGTAGACCACGTTCATTAATAACACGGGTGGTTGTTCTAATAATCGTAAGCTTCTATTTTTATGGTGATACACGAAGGGTGTGATTTTTTTGGATATTGCAATATTACCTTGTTTCAGAGTAAAACTAAATATTCAGATATATAGGTAAAGTACTTGTTGCGGTGTCACGGGTCGGCCGGTTCACTTATAAAAAAAAATCACCACACTGTTTAAATCATGGTTACCAGACACTAAAATTTGTCTACGGCTTTAGTTACAAAAATCTCTCTAATTTATGTCTTTCATGGTTTTCTACCGTAGCATAATAAAACCTAATCCCTTGCTAGTGTTTGGCGAGACGCCAGACTGTTCACTACACTCGTCTGTCTTAGTTATCCTAACAAAGTTGCCTGTCTTGACTAAAGAGTTTGTCATGATACCCTTGATCCGTTTAGAAATAGGATCGATCTTGTTGCCATGCGACTACAGTTTCCAATGGATGTGCCGATTTGCCAGTTCTGTCAAAAAGCTTGACCCATTTAAAAGTAGTCTGATATTTTGGCTATTTTGTTTTTAACACCTGAACCAAAAACCTAGCGGTTCCCAGGTGTTCAAAAATGTTTTTCATTTGGTTTTGACAACGATAAATAATTATATAATTCTGTACTGATTACAGATTAAAACCTCTGATACCAGATTAAACCAGTAGCATACGAAAGGCACTTTCTATGAAAAAAAACTCATGTTTCACAGAATAACTTGCACGCCAAAACGTTACATCTAGTATGTTTAAATCTTCGTTATAGTAATTGTTAAACGTATATTCCATTACATATTGATGAAGATCCCGTCCTATAGTGCCTTGTGGCGAGAAAATCTATCTCAGAACCGTTGAAATTACACAAATCGATAACTCTCGGTTAAGACTTTAGGAGAAAAATGTTAACAGACATACAAACAAACAACTTATCTCACGAATAAAATCAAAACCACGAATCACAGGTTTGATTGATGTCTTTGTACTTTAGGCAATAAATATTCTTTGTTAAGATTAAATACGACCTCTGTGGCGCAGTGGGCGAAGGTCCGCTTGAGACGCAGAAGGTTGCGGGTTCAATTCACGGGGTAAATGTTTGTATGATCTGCAAATATTTGTCTCGGGTCTGGGTGTTTTCTATGCATAATATGTACGTATTTACAAAAAAAAAAATTGAATAATTAGTATATCAGTCATGTAGTTCCCATAACACAAGCTCTGTTTACTTCGGGGCTAGAAGATGCTGTGTGAAAAATGTCTACCATTATTTATTTATTTAAAGTACAATTTTATTTGGAGCGACCTATACAACCTCAACCTGAAACGCACATCCTTGCAAACACTCCGTGTGTTCAAGATTAAAACCAAAACATAATTTTCCCTGTTCAGTGAACGGTTTAATTGTGTTTGTTCAAACATAATAACTAACTAAACCAATGAGAGTACAACACCTAAGTACTTAACTGCTACAATCATGCTGGAACTATTAGCAACAATCGAACGCCAAACACTGAACATGTTGACGATATAACTCGCTGACAGTGCAGTCTCTCGCTAAAGCTTACGGACAGGAACACTCAGCTATATATATAAGCAGAGAAACCCTGATGAAGACTCACGGAACGAGTTGAAACTTAGTCGGTGCCTTCACCGATAGTACGGTACGTGAAAAATCTCGTTTTTACAATGAGAATATCAAGTTTACGATAGTTTTTGGAATATAAAAGACACTAAAGATATTATCTCAAATCCTTTTTTTTGTAATAATCAATTCAACAACTCAACTAAATATTTACAGATCATACAAACATTTGTGCCGCGACCGGAATCGAACCCGAACCTTCTGCATCTCAGGCATAGGCAGTCCGAATTTGTTCCGTAAATTTTTGCTATCGTGGTGTTTCTTAACTTTTCAGTATTTCTTATTGAGGTTTGATAAGAATTACCGAAACTTGTGATCGGCTTTTTGAGTTTCGTATGGAACTATCCAATATACCTAGGTATCACCGCACATAGCTTTCATGCCATTGCTGTTTCGAAATGTAGAACATTCTCCCGGCATTCTGTGCAATATAATACACCGGTTAATTAACAACAATATTAACAACATACAAGCTTATGCCCGCGACAATATCAGTAAGTTTGACCGGGCCATGAAAAATATGAGCAGAAAAGTGATAATGGTATAAATCCTATGAAAGTGGTAGAACATTACTCAATTGTTCACTAAAAACTAATGAAATAAAATAATGAATAAATAATGCTGGATATTTTTCACACAGCATCATCTAGCCCCAAGCTAAGCAGAGCTTGTATTATGGGAACAACATTACTGATACAATACTTATATATATTTTTTGTAAATACATACATATTTAGCGGCCGTGGAAGTAGGGGGCAGAGGGTGCCCCCCCTAAAATCACATAGATACCCGTCTACTAATTTGCCCGCCCTCCTCCGTCACGGAGTACTTCTGCGGTCTTTGAACATATTAGACGTAGAAAACACCCAAAATCGACAAAATTATTTTGTCCCGCGTCGGGTACCGAACCTGCAATCTTCTGCGTCTCAGGCGGGCCTTCGCCCATTACGCCACAGAGATTGCCATAGGGTTTAATAAGTTCGTTGTGTGTTTTTTAGCTTTTAACGTGGGCGGAATAAACCAACTATATTCTGTTGGTATTACTTTATGATAAAACCAGTTGTAGGGACAATTCATCGAAATAAAACATTTATCTAAATGTTGTACTGTTTGAACAGGCAATCCACAAATGTTTCATCCAATTTATGTAGATATGTGTCTCGTTCTAAAACCGGAAATAAGTATAAATTTATGCTATCTCATGTACATACGTACATAAGATAGAATAAAATAATTCTGAATTCCGGTTTTTTAATAGATACAGACTTTTTTGTCTTAAATAATAATGATAATGCTCAGATAATTATCTATTCTGGCGATTTATTTGCTCTAATCCGACGGCTTTACCATAATAACATAATTTTGCGTGAACCCTTTTCCTTACGGATCGATAAGAATTTGCATACAAATTAAACATACCTATTTCTAAATATTTTCGCTAAAAACCGGATATTTATAACATGATTTAAGGGTTTTATTGCTATTGCGGTATAGCTCATAATCCTTGTTTTGGTAAAAATTGTGTTTATAATCATGTTAGTTTCAAAGGTTGTATTACTACAAAACTATCTAAAATGGTATACCATACAAGTAGGAATGGGGTGATTCAGATGGGTCCATCCTAGGCACCTTTCCAACCTTAGGTTTAATATAGCTACACATTTCAAAGTGATCCTTGTAATTTCAATGAATAAATGAATTTTGGCTTGTCTTGACTTGAATTGCAGCAGGTACCAGACTGTCAGACTATTTAAATCCTTACCAGTTGAATTGAAAGCGGCTAAGAACCTCAATCAATTTAAATTGGATCTAAGGGGCTTTTTGCTGAAGGGCTGCTTCTATTCGATTGCCGAATTCCTGAACTATTGTAGTCTTGACGTAAATAATAATTATTTTGTGCCATGTTTGTATTTATTCCATTTTAATTTTAAAAGTTAAGATTAGTTTACCTCAGTTTAGACACGACTGTAAATTGTTATTGAATAAATGAAATGAAATTAATTTTCTAACACCTTAATTCTTTCACACCATGTTGCTTCTTCCCCCTGTATAATGAGTAGACCCGTAACCCTTCACTGCTCACGAATGTGTCATATGTAAGTAATGACTAATGATCGTCCGCGATTTGTATCGTTTTGCAAACCATCGGTCTATATGTGAATGTCGAGCTTGTAGGTTAGAAATAAATGTTCATCCATTTCAGCGTACACAGTGATTCGGAAAATTCCTGAAATGTTTGTGCTAAAACCTGAAGCTCAAATTCACAATCAAGTCTCGATATAATTTACTTGCAGCATTTAAAAAAAAAGACTATTGTTTCAATTTTATCGTTTTCACCCGAAATTTGACGTCATTTTTACTAAGAACCAACTTTCCTTTTGCTATAATCTTTTCTGAACTTATGTTTCTTTTCCTACATAAGTGGTTTTTCATGAATAGGAATAAAATGTTAATAGTTTATTTTGAACAACACTATGCACGATACATATAGAGTTCTAAAACAAAGTATAGTAAAATGTTTTAAAGACGAGAAAAACTTATAAAGTTTATTAATCGATTTTATTTAAAATTATTTTTAAATTAATTCGTTCGTAAAATGACATAACTTAGGCATTCTTTCGTGTAAAAACTTGGATATTTAAATCCAAAAATAGCACACAAGCGAACGTAAGCCTAGCCCGGAGCCATATTTCATGCAGCTCTTTGAAATGTCTCTGTGGCCTAGTGCAGCATGTTTGTTTATTTCTTGAAACTATTTCTCTTGCAGATGGTATATTAAGCTTGGCAGTGTAAACGACATTTTCAAGAACAGGGTTTTACATCTCAAAATACTTTATTTTAACCGACAAAAGGAGGTTACTTATTCGCTATTTGTATATCCATGCAGAGATCCAACAAAGACAAATTGAAAATGTAATGTCTATAGGATTGTTAACACTTATCTAGTATGCTACGAAGCAAAATAAAAAAACTACTACAGTAGTTCGTCTATCATTTTGTGTGACAAAGGCATGTCTACCTATTCTGAGCTTATTATGAACACCTAGAAAAATGAAATTACTACACGATGGTTTTGATTACGTATCATAATCGCAGATTTCTGAAGTGATTCTTTATATATGGTAGGGGTGCACCCCTACCACCAGTAGTTACAACAACGCTACGAACACAATCGCCCCCTCCACTCGCGCGCCTTTATAACCACGCACAACGTGCGGCAGCGCGTAGTGCACGGCGCGACGCTGAAGGAGAAAGTCGCAACCAATCACCCTGATGAAGACTCTCGGAATGAGTCGAAAATTAGTCGGTGCCTTCACCGATAGTGCAGTACGTGAAAATTTCCGTTTTTACAATATGAATAGTCAAGTTCACGATAGTTTTTGGAAGTGATTCTTCTTGATACTCAACCAAATTAACTGTCTTCGATTTCTTGAGTGCCTATTATTATGTTGATAAGCATTATGTAATGGAAATATAGTTGTTAATAGCACACAAACAATACCGTTCGATTGCTGGCTATAATTTCTCTATGTGAGATCCTTATTAAAAAATCATTGCAAATCGGGAACGAATCTAACGATATCAATGTCAAATATTGACCAAGGACATATGAATGCATAATAATAATATTTTTTATTAAGAAATCAAGCATTTACAAATCATAATCAATAATAAGAAGCAAACATTCTTTCATAATTAACAGTTGTTAGGCTTGGACTCACACGAGTTGATTTGCGATGTCTATACTAGGTGCGAGACTTGTGATGTACGCCATCGTTTCTTCCATTGAATTGAAACTATTTAATAGCCGTGCTTATTTTATTTTTAATTTTTTAAAAGTAGCCTATATTTTTATTCAGATGTATAAGTTATATTACTGTAAAGTTTCATCAAAATCCGTTCAGTAGTTTTTGCGTGAAAGAGTAACAAACATCTATCCTCACAAACTTTCACGTTTATAATATTCTCTAATATAATAGACTCTGCTGCGCTTTAAGATTAGTAATACAACATATAATAAAATATAATATACTTAGTTCATAGCACTATTTGCATTCGCACGCCGCGCGGCACCGGTTGGAATTTTACCACGCGAATCGCCGTAATTTTTTTTCAAACGTTTATTAAATTTATGACACCACATCGGTATGCACTACAGGCATGCGCTATCTTCTACCTAGGTTTGAGACATTAGAATGGGATATGGCATGCAATAACGAAGAAGTGAAAGTTTAAAGTAAAAGCGCTTTAATGTCTCCATCTTTTCAACCATTCGGTATAATCTTTAACTCATAAGAACTACAAAAAGACACTTGCTTCGAATCAAACCTCACGAGTAGGTATTACAGACACTATCAAACTGAACCATTCCAAAATATTAACTCCGATATTTCCAGTTAAAACAGGACGAACAAAGGAGCGAACAATGCATTTTCTTGATTAATATTTGAAATTGAATCCCAATTATAGTCAATTGAGGATTGAAATGGAACGACTGAGTCAACACTGGCAATCCCAGTAGGATCCGATCGGTCAAAATAAGCGTGGCATCCGCCTATATAAATACCAAATATTGTGGCTCAGACTGAATTATAAATGTAAATCGAAACATCAAAGCTTTCATACAAAAAGTAAAGTAAGTTGGAGTAAGTAGAACTGCTTTGTGAAATACTTCGCCCGCGAAAGTTTTGCTTGCAATGTCGGCAAGTTTATGGTTCCGGTTTGTGTGCCGGTGAAATTACAGGTACATAAAGATCTCACTAGAATTTGTTTTTATATATAATGTACAATAAAGTATATGCATTCATTAACTATATGCCTTTTTTAATATAACTAAAACAAATAATACCAAAAAAAGTTTATATCATCTATGTAGCTGTATTATATACGTATGTCAGCCCGTGACAGGAGTAATTAAAGAATGTCAAAATGGCGTAACCAAGCAATGAACAGCACTCTGAAGGTAATACCAGAATGTGATTGCTCAGAACTTCGCCTTTGGGTGGAATAAGTTGCATCAACTGACAAAGTTTCGGACAAGCATTTAATTATGTGTATATTTAATTGTTTACCTATATATTTGTTTTGTTTTTTCTCTGTATCTTCTATGGATCTAAGTTATTTGAAAAAAAAACTTGTTATGTATTTCAACTAACTTCTCATTTAAATACATAACAGGTTTAAAAAAAAAACAAAAAGCCTTCTAACTTCGTCTTTGTTTTGCTCCCTAGTGACTTGTACTTATATTCTATTATCTGTGCTTGTAGCAATTAAAACCTATTAACAATTGAAATAATTACAAACTATATAAATCGACTGCTAAAACTTATATAAAAATCGGATAAGCTGTTTCGGAGATAAAGATAAATGATAGCAGACAAACACACAAACCTCATATGACAATAACATTTACGGGCTCCTCACGTCGCGGATGGAAACACAATATTGCTACTACTAGACCGTAAGTCTTACATACCTAAAATTTGTATGGGTTTCCGAAAATTCATCCCTAGAGGGCGCATCGGAGAGATAAGTAAAATAAATAAATAAAGACCCTACACACATACATAGTCCTGACCCACACTAAGATTCCCTGAGTCATGGGTATCGGGAACTATGAGATGAAGTTTGTATGAGAATAAAATTAACGAAGTCGCGGACTGTTCCACTAGTTGTATTATTATTTAGCCTCTGTATACGGTTTCACCGATATGGTGCCAAGATAAAAAGGTGCCTAATATGTTATTCTTGGTCATGGGTAGTATTGTTTAGAAATGTCATCCAAATCGATTCAGTACCTAATTACGGAGAAATTAGTAACATACACTACAAACATTTCTGAGACGCAGAAAGTTGCGGGTTCCATTCCCGCCGCGGGACAAATGTTTGTATGATCTACAAATACTTGTCTCGGGTCTGGGTGTTTTCTATGTATAATATGCATGTATTTAAAAAAAATGTATATAAGTTAGTATATCAGTCATGTAGTTCCCATAACACAAGCTTTGCTTACTTTGGGGCTAGATGATGATGTGGGAAAAATGTCCAGCATTATTTATTATTTTATTTAAACATCTGAATATCCGAACTTTTGCATTTATAAGGTATATATTGCATTCGTATCACCAAGGCAAGGTGGTGCCTATCACTCAACTTTTTTCGTACGCAGGTAAGTTTTCATTGTTTTTTATGCTCAGTAATTATTGGTTTAGCTGTTTGTGTTGTAGGTACGTATAGGGATAAGCTTAGTGTTCACAATTTTAAATCCTAGGCTGATGCTATCAGTGAAGACCTATTATTGGCTATCTGTATCTATTTAAGTATTGTTAAGGACATTGTGTTTTAGCTGTTGGTTTTCCGAATATAAATAAATAAAAATGAATAAATAATATTAGTAGGATAGGATTATTGAAGTTGAAGCACAAAAGTTTTGACCTATATGCTACCATTTTAGCGGAAAACTTTAAAATGGCGTATTAAACCCATTACTTCCAGTGAGATGGGAAATAAAGTGAATGCATTAGGAACAGTAAATTCAACAAGAAAGTAGCACAACTTTTTTCAATTTTGTTGTGTACAGTATTCGGCTTCTGTGCTGCATCTCACTGCTCCGTGCCTTGACCGTGCGTCAACCGAGGTCCGTGCTGAAAATCAACGCTGCAGTTTACTGCAGCATTAAAGTGGGAATGTACCTTTTTTGACAACCGTACACAGCACACAACTATTGTATTATTTTCCTCTTGTTGTCCTATTCACCTGTAATTTTTTACTTGACTAATAACTCGATTAAGGACGATATTGAATGCTCTAAAGTTATTTATGATGATCCTATATTATAAATTTAACATAGTATATACCCATATTCGCAATTAATGATTTGATTTGAATATGATTTAAGTTGTACTAAGCTGTGTACGTTTTTCTTCAAAATAAACTCTTACTGTAAAAACTGGTGAGTCATCAGGGTGAGTGATCGCGACTTGCTCCTTCCGCGTAGTGATCACTCACCCTGATGAAGACTCTCGGAATGAGTCGAAACTTAGCCGGTGCCTTCACCGATAGTGCAGTACGTGAAAATTACCGTTTTTACAATATGAACAGTCCAGTTCACGATATTTTTGGAATAATACTCTTACTTTACTATTACAATCTCATATTAGATAAAAGTTTGCAAAACTCGGCTCGGTTTTGGTAGATTTTTCTATAGCACACATTTTGCACGATGCACTAAAAATGTTGACTCTATCAGTGAAGTGCCACTACAACAAGAAAGAACTGTAGTTAAATGCAACGTTATGGCAAAATATAAAAGATGGGTAGAAAGTACTCGCTGACAAAAAAATACAGTTTTCGCATTTAGTGAGTTATAATGAGGAGGGAAATTAAATCCACCTGAGTAGATAAAAGGGCTTTGTTTGTCCATTAAAAATCTGTTCCTTTTTTAGCTGTAAAATATGTAGTTTTTATGGATTTACTAGCCAGAACCATTGTTTTTAAAATAACTGCTTTACTCACTGGCAAAGTTGCAAAGTTTCAGTTCAGTTTGAACCACTAGTTACTTCATGATCCAACCTCTTAGAACAAATCAATTTCTCGGTTCGCCCCTCATTTCACATTTCATCGTCGTCAGAAATACGGAGTTCCAATACGAATATAGATCTACTTTCGTTGATTGAATTATTCACGGATTTATACCTCGTTCTATATAACAACAGCGTTAGGAAATCACCCTGACACGTATTCAGTTATTTTGTATTTTAGGTATCCAAACTAAGTTTAGAGCAAATCGCACCAAGCGCTAAACATTTCTTAAAAAAACTTAACACACCATCCTATGCTTTTTGAGGGTAGTTTAAAAAAAATGTAATTGTGTTTTATCATTTGTAGAAATATTATTTATGCCGAGTTTCAAGCAATTTGGACCACTCGTTAAATAGTTCCCATACAAACTTGACCACACTCTACCACCCCTTAGAGGGGTACATTGATAATTATATTAATTTATCATCAATTAGAATGAAGAATATTTATGTGGTTTGTAAGTTCAAGGAATACGATTTTTCATACAAAGGTTTTCAGCCCATTTCACTCACTTAGGGGTAGAATTTTCGAAATTCCTTTCTTAGTGCACCTGTATACCATAAGAGGAATATACCCTCCAAGTTTCATGTTTCTAGGACGTATGGTTTAGGCTGTGCGTTGATTCACCTCTTGGACTTTGACACACTCCCTACATCCCCTTTGAGGGGTATTTTGTGGAAATTATTATAAAAGACTTATATCATTTGGATTGAAAAATATTTATATGAAGTTTCAAGACTGTAAGTTAAAGGAATACAATTTTTCATACAAAGGTTTTCAGCCCTTTTCACCCCTTTAGGGGTAGAATTTTTCAAATTCCTTTCTTATTGCACCCCTACATAATGAGAGGAATATAATGCTTCTAGGATTTATAGTTTAGGCTGTGCGTTGATCCGCCAGTAGGTAACGAAACAGTTTTATATATATTGATTGATTTACGCTCTGGTTTTGATGCTTAAAAAATGTATGAATGATTAAAAATACTTATTTTTTATTGTACACCACAAGAAATTAAAAAAAAAAACTTTACAGAACTAGCAGTAGGTGGTGTTATCTCTTAAAAACGATCTCTTCCAGATAAACTTTGGACGGACATGAATCTATATGATTGTATGTATAGTTGGCGATGATCTTATTTATTAAATGAGATGAGTGCAACGGGTGAGATACGCTACTTTTAATATATATTTTACATAACACGCGTCGCCCGCCCAAGGACGTTTTTCTTGTGAGTTACTGTTTCCTTGCCATATTAAATCTTAATTAGACACGATAAAGCTCAAGTTACATCGATAAACAATTGTAAGTGAAGCAAGCCAGATATCCCCTGATTTATACCCAGGTGCAGTTCGAGCTATCCAGGTTTTAGTTGAGTTACAACCACTGAGGATTAGTTGAATGCACCGAAACCGCTATTTCATTTTAAACTCGGATTGAAATTGCTTAGAACTCCTAGTAATATTTAATGTTTCTTTACGTAGAGGAAAAATCACTAGCATCCGAAGCCTGTAGAAGTACACTGTAAATAAAATGAAGAACTATCTTAGGCCCTCCATCTATCCACAACCTTTAAGATGTCATCGGTCAGTATGATGAGGAGCCTTAAACTGCGTCGTCCGATTCGTCAGTCCAAGGGATCCTCTTCCCAGCGGTTGTTCCAATTGACACATCAACTTATGATAATTATAAAAGCCATATGGTGATTTTAGAATGTCCTTGTTCAGGATTTCATCATCAAAATATCTTAAAAGTTAGAATTTTAAGTTTTGTCGGTTGAACCACAGTTTTATTCCACTGAGGATAAAACTGAAAATTGAAGTTTATTTCTTTGAACTGTAATATCCTGAATAATGTCTTGGATTTTGCTTTATATACCATAATGTGTCTTCACTTAGTTTAGTCTTGCAACAATTTACTGTGAACTTTAGAAATTCAAGACTCAAATAAATTTTCTACAAGAACTAAAATAATGCCCCTGTTACCAGTTTATCGACATTTCTCTCCAGAACGAGTAAAGAACGGTTGAATGTTATTTTAGCCGACTTTTTGACAGTCGTTTTTTTATGTCTTCAAGGAACCACCCTTGATACCTAAAGTCACGCCTCACTATGGGGGATAATAAATAAATAAAAAAATAATGCTAGACATTTTTCATACAGTATAATTAAGCACCAAATGTATAAATATAATAAAGCAGAGTTTGTATTATGGAAACTACATTTCTGATATATTACTTATATACTTTTTTTTTGTAAATACATAAAAAGAAAAAATTCAAACGAAACCCTCATAATTTTTTCATGTCTGTCTGTCCGTAGCGTGTCTTGATGCAAAGTTTTTGGCAGATAATTGTATGCCTTACAAAGTGAGTAGAATTTTCACCTTCTATTAAGAGCGATGGGCGCATTCAGCAATCACATCCATATCTGGAATGGTATTCGATTACTGTGAGTGCTCGTTTACCATTCACCCATTTTCGAGGTCTTTAAAGACTTCGCTGTGCCAATTTTTAGGGTTCTGTATAATTAATTTAAAAGAAAAAATAAAAATTTGTTAAAAACAATCTTAAAGTAAATCCTAACCTATCTTACAATTAAGTTTACATGTATCGCAAAAAATACAATGGAGTGGAACTTGAACCGAATTGGCGATATGTTGACCAATTGCGCTATGATCGAGCAATCGAGCTACCCTAAGTCTTAATTTACTGGAAACTTTCTATTCAGCTAATCGCTGATGGATGATATCTGCAAGTGTCTCATTCGGAAGCATGCCTGCGCAAAGTTCCAAATTCTACCGTTCTACAACATAAATGCTAAGGTGTATATAAGGTATGTTAATAGTCTTCGTAACGCCTGAATCGATATGGGTGAAATTGAGTTATTTATGAAACAGGACTGAGCAAAAGATAGAAATCAATAAATAATTCCGACCATGTAAATGTTTGAGGTATACGGAAACTTTGTTTATGTAGTCCGTTAACACTTGTTTGGATTTATTTCTTTACTTTTAAACTTTAGTGTTTAAAAGTACAGAAATAAATCCAAACAAGTGTCAGGTTTACATACATATAGTTACGCCTGTTTCCCAGAGAGGTAGGTAGAGACCACAGATTTCTACTTGCTATGATCCTGGCATACTTTATTCGCTTCATTCATCCTCATCAAATTCTTCATACCAGCGCAGCGGTTTAGTGTCAGGTTTATTACGGATGAAAAGGTGTAGTATCTGGAATGGCATTTTTTATTATCTATTCATTAAACAAAACTGTCGCCATTGTCGAACATTCTTGACTATATCCCGAGTTCCAGAACGAAATTCGGTTTTCGGATGAACGAAATCCCTCGAAAATGTATTTCTGCTGTTCAAATTGAAATGATTTCTGTGTTTTGTGATTTTTCTCAATTTATTTCTACTATTTCCCCTTCACGTATTATTGTCTTCGAAATCTTCCTTGAACATATTGGCCACCATATTTTTGAGTCTTGTTCCTCAGGGTGCACTGACTTTTATTTTGTGCCACGACATCTTCTACATCTTCTTCATTTGCACGACAAAAATGTCAAATATAGAGAAGCTGACTATACCTATATAATAATAATAATAACCGCGAGGAACCGGCGTAAATTCACATTAAAATTTTAAATTCACGTAGTTTTTAAGTTGACGTTTCTATATGATCCTTGTGATTTCAATGAATAAAATCCTATTGACTATTGACTAATGTACCTATAGTCTTGCAAATAAATATCATTCATTCATTCATTCATTCTCCCAAGGATGAAAGCTGAAGAAAGAAGATTGCTTCTAGGAACAACCTTCTTCTGCTTTCGTGATCACTAGTGTAATTCCATTTTGGCTTTCCCCTCGGAACAAGCAAAAATGTTGTTAACAATTTTAAAGTAAGTATTCAACTTAGATGGTAAGATTAGAAATAGATAAAAGTCAATATTAAATTTCGTCACTCATTTTTTCACCCAAATTTGAGGAGCTCTCTTAATTCTTCATGTATCCATTATCAGAGGTAACAAATATAAAAAAAAATTCAACCGAATTGAGAACCTTATTTGATTTGAACTGCGTTATCTTTCTTACTTAATTACTTGAAGTCATATACCCTTGTAACAATAAGCTCTCCGTCATTCTTCGATTGATGTTAAATTGCCTATAAACAGTAATTTATCAAGATTGCTAGCACTAAAAGCACAATATTAACTAACGTTGTATGCTACCGCCGTTTCACCTATTAGTTGTGGCTATGCCAAAGTTCGGACATGAATAAATTACTATTGTGTGTAGTTGAGATACTGCTACACATGTATATTGTCTTATTTATAAGGAGAAAAGTTTGGACATTCTCTTATGCCACAAAATACTAATGTTCTCGAAGAAAACCTCATTACTCCTCAATGTCTGAAAATCAGCGGTGCTTTTCACTACTGTCTGGAACAGCATTAAGCTGGCAGAGAATAATGGGTCCACATGGCACAGATGGGACTAATTTAGCTCAAAAAATATTTTTGTCTATTATTATTATTACGATTACATGGACTCCCAACAATGGGGGACGGCATCGCGGTAGACCCAGATTGAGATGACAAGATGAGTTGGACTTGTACTAGTCCTCAATAGCACTGGATCGGGAAAAAGTGGCCACTGCTGATTGTAAAACCACATGCGAGCATAATTGAAAATCACTTTAACACAGGTAAATGCCGTTATACTCACTAAGTACAAGCAACATAAACACCTTTTCGAGACCTATTTCTTGACTATTCTCCTAAAATACCGTACATTTATACAGGCGAGTAATCTATTACGTCACGCCACATCCGTTGTGTCACGTGCCGTGACATGTGATGATGTGGGTACGGAGACAAGACGCCACAATGCCATGATAGTGGAATGGTTCGCTGGAATTAGCTTCCTGTTAGGAATGTTGGGAATAATTTGTGTATAACACACATAAATGTAGATTTGGTGGGAAAATTATCCAAATTATATAATTAGAACTCCAATAGCTTCATTTCACTCAATTCTGAAGATCTATTTCCAATATAACTTTTGAATATATCATGGTTTTGAACGTTATTTTTACTTGAACAACCCAAAAAAAAAAAAAAAAAAAAAAAAAACCCACAAAAAAAGAGTGAGAAAGAGGGTAGATCGATTCGTCTGCTATTGCGCTTAGCATGAGCACCCAAAAAAACGTTTTGTCTACGACAAAGAAGACAAAGACTATTTCTGTCGCTTATTCTCTCAAACAAAAGAGAGGGACAAAATATTTTTGTCTTGTCGGCGGTAGACAAAACCATTGTCTAGGGTCTTCATGCTAAGTAGGCAGGAAATACCTCCTCCCGTGATAAGGGTACATGCAACTGTGCCGAAATAAATAAACCTTCAAATTCGTAAATCATGGTAAATAGCCCCTTTTAAGTAAAAATTATGTTAAATTCCGGTATTTTTATTACCATTGTCTTTTAAATACGAGAATCAGATTTCAGTGTGCAAGGCATAGCAACCAATCAGATCAAAACAAAGATACATAGTTTAGGTTAGTAAAACGAAACTTCAGAGGTGTCCTTCAGTCTCAGCTACACCAGTGAACCTATTCGAAACAAATATAAGTCGTTTTTTGTAAAAATACCAATAAGTAAAACTCACATTGTTGAAAATAACCTAACAAAATATCATAAGGGTAAAACTTTACGAGAGTAATTACATGGTCCTTGTATTTGATCTTTTTGATCTTGTGAATCGAGTTATCATCGTAATTTATCATACTACAACTGCGTTTTTTTTTATACAACTTAAGTAACAAACAATCATACGGCCCACCTGTTGGTAAGCGGTTACCGTAACCAATGGACGCTTCTGACACCAGATGTATCACTCGCGCGTTGCCGATCCTGAGACATAACGGGAATTTAATTGAAGTCTTTTGGCTGTAGGCAGACGACAACAACAAGTTAAAACGACTTTTATATTTTTTATCGACTTTTATATTTTTTAACCGACTTTTATAACGGTCTATAAACTTTCGCCATATTAAAGACAGCCAAACAGTTGTACAAAATCTGTTTTGAGTCAGCGTCTTAAGGCCCGATCAAACCGACGCGGTGGTGGATGCGGTGGCTATAAAAGGAAATTTTCGTCATATTAAAGACAGCCAAACAGTCGTATAAAATCTGTTTTGAGTCAGCGTCTTAGGGCCCGCTGCGACTGATGCGGTGGCGATAAAAGGAAGCTGGTTGTCTGAGTGAACGTATTGATCGCCGCAGCCATCATACTCAACGTCCGACCGCACCATCGTGGAACCATTGATACATACCAATAAATAGTATGACGACCTCTGTGGCGCAGTGGGCGAAAGCCCGTCTGAGACGCAGAAGGTTGCGGGTTCTATTCCCGCCGGTGGACAAATTTCTGTATGATATACAAATATTTGTCTCTGGTCTGGGTATTTTCTAAGTATAATATGTATGTATTTACCAAAGTATATAAGTAATACCTCTATATCAGTCATTTAGTTCCCATAATACAAGCTCTTCTAAGTTTGGGGCTAAATGATGCTGTGTGAAAAATGTCCAGCATTATTTATTTATAGATTAGAGATCATCGATAGATGTAGACTGATAACAGATACTTTCCGTTGAAAAAAAATCATACCATCTTTATAAGTTGCCGCAGAGAGTAGATCTTTAGTAGTTCAGCGCTGGCCCATCACGGACTTTAACACGCTGCCCTGAAATTACTGAACTAGTCTAACTGAAAGTCCGGCCGCGTCTTGAAAGTTGGCAGACCAAAGTTTATCGCTGATTTGTCCTTCCTAAACTGCAGTTCCGAAGCCGAGAATGTTCCTCATATTTCCATACAGATAGACGCGGCACTTTTGTGGGTATACAAAGTTTCCATACAAAAGTCCGCAACAAGGCAATCGAGTTATTTTTACGATCTAACTTGGCCTTGCCTGCTGACGGTTTCTTGTACCATTCATATTTTTATAGGCCGAACTTTTAATAGCTTAGGTTAGGGACACATATTAAAAATATTGTTTAGAAGACTATTTCTAGAGAATGTACTCGTAGCTCTCGTAGCAAGTTCACTAACATCGCTCATAGTTTTGGAACCCTAAAGGGTTAGGGTTCCAAAACCAAATGGCGAAACAAGAATCCTTATATTATGTAGTTTCATCATGTTCATCTGTTTGCCTGCCTGTCTGTCTGTCTGTCCGTCGGGGTATGATTGTTTTACATGTAACAAGTAGTATCATTGAATCTCTCAAAATCTTGCTTTACAATTTTTGGATTTATACCCTAGTCAAAGTATCAAAAGTTGTGTCCCCCACCTAAGTGAGTAGCGTTGGATAGGAACCACGAATGAAAATGTTTCGAAGGGTACAGGGATAACATAACAGGGGGACCCTAACAGCGTGGACAAGTATTGTTTTTTTTTCGAATTACAAAACTTAACAAAAATTTATATGATCAATAATAGCACCTCAAAAACCGGTAAGGTTTCTACAGATTATATTAAAATTAGAACGGTATTAGACAACCACTTACACTTAATAAACAAAGAGATATTGTTACAAACAATAATAAATGCACAAGTCAACAAAATAAAGTAATATAAAAGGTACTAAATAAGAGGTCAAAAAGTAATTCAAAATCCTACTAATATTATACCTAAAGGTGAAAGGTGTGAGGATGTTTGTTCCTCTTCCACGCAAAAACTACTGAACGGATTTTGATGAAACTTTACAGTAATACAGCTTATACATCAGAATAACACATAGGCTACTTTTTATCCGGGTACCACGCGGGCGAAGCCGTGTGTACAAGCTATAAGTATTACATAAAAAACAAGTAAAAATCGGCCGAGGATCTCAAGAGGTGCAAATATAGAAGTCTCGACAGAGTTTACTTATTTGAACCTTTAGGGGTTGAGACTTTGGATCCGTGGGGAACCGGGACCCTTCGCGTTTTTAAATTATTTCAGGGCATCTGGTCGAAGCGACGCGAGACCAGAAAGCTGGCTCTTATCTGGGTCAACGCATTAGCATTGCCATTCGCTTCGCTTCCGTATGGTAGTGATCTGGATCAGTTGAGCTATCTATAGATCGTTTGCAACTTTAGATAGCCTTTAGATAGCTAGCTGTTCCATCAGTATTTTTTGTATATACCTACTTGTACATAGTTGTATGAATAAATCTAGTAAAAATATATTATAATCATCGTTCTCACTGTAGTTCAGAGTCATTTCCATGCATCCGCAAACAGATCATAGTTCGGGTTGGTTAGTCCAGTATTTCGTTGAGGCAGGAGAGGGTGCGAGGCAAAAACGAGTAAGCGCGCGAGGGCACAGCAAACAGATGTTTCCTAGCCACTTCCTAACAATAGTTGTCAATACTTTATTTTGTAATTTTGGTATGTTAGTATTTCATATTTGTCATTTCCGGCATAGTATGTTGGATGACCTGACACTTTAAGTCTAGAATACTTCCTACTATTACAGTTGGCGACCAGCTAGCTTAAACGAACTTACTCATCTAGTTGCTGAAGTCAACTAATTCTTATAAAGATTTTCTGCTCCGAGACGTTCTAGAAATAGGGAAAATCTCATCCGAGTTGCTTCAGACTAATTTTAACAGTCATCTGAACGGAAGATAAGAATAATTGTTCCGATTTGCATTGCTCGCTCTGTTCCTTTCCTTAGTTTTAGATTGCAAAGCAATCGTGGAATGTTGCCAGACGCATTGTCGTTTCTACTTAGATAAGAGGAAGATAATGATAACGTTTTATAAACGCGGTTAAGTAATGTAAACTTTAGATTCAGAATAATCCTTGGTTCTTTTCAATTCCAAAAGTACATGAATATTCAGTTGTTATAGATTTTAGTACCTTTTTTATAGCTGTTCTATTTTAGGAAAAACTTCACTTTGGTTGGGCTGTTGCAAACAAGTGTAATATTAACATTGTAGTCATCCCAGTAAAGGCACCGACATTGTTTCGGCTCATTACGAAAGTCGTTATCAGAGTGACATTTTGGAGTAACTTCAATATCTCAATTCCTATAGATAACATTGAAATTATCGTGGTTTGGTATCATTTTAGGATATTATTACGACTTATCCAGGTACTTTACCACGCACCTATAGACTTGATTTTTGCAATGAAATAGTGGAACATATAGTTTCTGTTTAATCCGATGAGAAGCAGTTTAACCTACACAGCACCTGAATCACAACACATCCCGAATACCTCTACGCCCCTCTACTTTAAGGAGGATACTATTCTTGTAGAGGAGAATATAATAGAGTTTTAAATAGCGAATTCTTCTTCGTACGGTCAAAGAATAGACGCAATTTTATGTTCCAAAGACAATATAGTCATACCAAATAATAGGTATTGGGAAAGCAAATAAATAAATAAATAAATAATAAATAATGGTTGACATTTTTCACACAGCATCATCTAGCCCCAAACTAAGCAGAGCTTGTATTATGGGAACTACATGACTGATATATTACTTAAATACTTTTTTTGTAAATACATACATATTATACATAGGAAAACACCCAGACCCGAGGCAAATATTTGCAGATCTTACAAACATTTGTCCCGTGACAGGAATCGAACCCGCGTCTCAGGCGGACCTTCGCCCACTGCGCCACAGAGGTCATCAAATGAAAACTATCAACTAATTAACAAGTTAAATTTACCCACTTAACTTAAATGCGGGTTGAAGTTGAAATAGTGGGAAGTAACGTATTTGTAACTTTCGGTCGTGAGATTTAAGAGGTTAAGTGTTTAAAGCGATATTTTAATGGTTTAGCTTCTCCTTAATATAAATGACAACCAGTTTTTATTACAAAAGACACTAAGAAACTAGCCGTGTTGGCCTAGTGGCTGACACGGCTATAACACGGGGCAGTACTCCGACTTCCAATCCTGAAGTTTAGAGTTTGAAACTGGTCGTGCATCAATGGATTTTTCCACCCGAAAACTTATTTGCGTATTAACAAGTACTCAGAATGGCGAAGAAAAATATCCCGAAACCGACATGCCCTAGAACCAAAACTTGGAAGGAATGTACCATCAAATAGCATTCCAATAAGCGGCGATAGGCTTGCAACTTGTCACGCGGAATACTAACTAATTGCAAAATGCGGGCATATACCAAATGTAATGTTGGGACGTATATCTCTCCCCCTACCAAGTAGGGGGTCCTACTTGGTACTCTCAAAGATCAACTCACTGAGTATGTATCTAAGGATACCTATCATGGGGCATACAGTAGTTAGCAACTTGTCTAGCGAGTGGACTAGCGAGGAAAGCCGGAGACTAGTCTTAGTGCCTGTTGCGCCATGGTAGAGACATATATCCAGCAGATGACTGCGATATGTCGAAGTTAACGAGAGAGATTATCTGGTTAGTTGACCAAAGCGTAACGTTATAAGTAGTTCCACAAACGCAAATTGGAAACGGACTGCGATAGGTCGAAGTTAATGAGAGAGATTATCTGTTTAGTTGACCAAAGCGTAACGTCATAAGTATGGCGACAAGTTCCACAAACGCAAATTAGAAACGGACTGTGATAGGTCGAAGTTAATGAGAGAGATTATCGTTTAGTTGACCAAAGCGTAACGTCATAAGTATGACGTCATAATTCTACAAAAGCAAATTAGAAAGGACTCTGAGAAGTTTCACTTTCAGAGTTACCGTTGTATGAACAATCCCTAATATTTGATACTAACCCCTTGCCCACAACAAAGCCCAGTAACAAAGCCAATGCACAATTTCCATTATTTTAGCGTAGAAAATTTCAATGACAACGTAATGATTTCTTTCTAGCTGTTTATCTTATTAATCATCGAATACTGCAGAAACAGCAGCTTCTCTCTTACGCCACTCCTGGCGATCTTGTGCCAGCGGGATCTACTGCTCACCTACTCTGGCTTCACAATGTCATCTGATTAACCCGCCGATTATCTCTTGGCCACCATTCAGTAACTCCTTTGGTCTATCGGGTACCCTGCCTATAATCTCCGGTAAAAAGTATTGAAAAACCTTCAGGGGATAAGTAGAAAGCCCGAAACGGCGTAAAAGCTCTATAAAATATTAATATTGAAAGCGTATACGATTTATCTGCATGAGCGAAGTAACATACTGTGTTCAAAATATTAGCAGAGGCTTTTATCGTCTCTACGATGACGCGGGCTTATGCTATTTTAAACTATTGCTTTCTATTTTTGTTGAGGCTCCTCAATAAAACTATAACGCAGGGGGGAGGAGCCATAAACGATCTATGCCGTAGAATAAGATCTACTTATGACACGAAGTAAGAGGCAGATATATAGTTGGATAAACTCACCGAAGAAGAATGCAAAATACAAGAATTCATAAACATATAATACAATGGGCGGCCTTATCGCTAAAAGCGAAATTTCAATATCTCTATGATTCAATTTTAGTCAGAGTATTAGTACTATACTATCTGTGGCCACATCCTACTAGACTAATACGTTATCAGTAAAACTACGATGATATCTTCTTGTTATTACAGAAAGAATTTAAGGTTTCAACGTCTCTTCTACTCTCTCGGTGAGACAAGAGAGCCTGTCATGGGATGTCCTTCTTTCTCCATTTACTATCCTTTATAACAACGTCCCTCACAGTCCGTAACCGGATCATTGTTTTCCATTCAGTCTCGTTACGACTGGTCATCAATCCAAACTGTGAGAAGACTTGCAGGAAACTGTACCCGGCATCTCACCGCAATAACCCGGTCAACGGAAACAAATACTCATTTGATACCTATTTCATTTTTATGAGGTCAAGTCTGCGAGGTTTAGTATCGGAAGAAGATATGAAATAACTGAGTGAACAGATTCGGGTTTCATATTTCTAGTACATTTTTGTGTGTATCGGGTATCTTTGATGCGGATTCCGGTTATTGAAATGTAAATTATGTGATATACCTCTATATTACACAGAGTTGATTTTATTTGAACAAGCAAGTATCAGAAATAGTGCTAAATCGAAAGTTTGCTAATAATTGTATAAGCAAACTTGAGCATTGGCTCAAAATGGGAATCGTAAGCAAGTCTTGACTATGAAATTTTAAGGCATATTATGCGGCTGACATCCGTCCATCCCCCATAACACAACCGCTTGGCACAACCAGTAGAAGAAACTTTCACCCCTGTAACACTATCATTATCAATAGCTGATTAAATTTATACATTACTAACTTCTACCCGTGGCTTCACGCCACGGGTAGAAGTTAGTAAGTGAAGTCCGTGTGTTACCCGGATAAAAAGTAGCCTATGTGTTATTCTGATGTACTCGTATAAACTATATTACTGTAAAGTTTCATAAAAATCCGTTCAGTAGTTTTTGCGTGAAAGTATAATAATAAACATCCATCCTCACAAACTTTCGCTTTTATAATTGTAGTAGGACAATTCCGTTAACTCAGAAATTCCATTGACTCTCCGGTGGCATTACTGAATTTAAATACGCAACCTCTATCAAGCTGATTACAATGATGATAGGGTAAAATATTTCGAATTGTCAGCTCTGCGAGCTAAATAATCCGCCCATTGCCGCTTCAACTTGATAACTCTTAAAGCTAACGTCGTGTCTTTAGTTTTTCTACGGATTCTCTCGTTCCGGATTTTATAGAGTAGTGAAACTTCGACAATACCATCCTTGGTCCGTTGCGCAACCTTAAGCACCATGAGACCAATAGTTAGCCTCAGTCTCAGCGCCATACGTCATCACTGTATTCTAAGCTTACAACCAAATATTCCCTTTCCTGTGTTCTCCTTTAGTTCTGTCACATCGAGTAAAGCCTCCGAGTTAGGTCAGCTGTGCAGTCACTTGTAAGATATAGGTCAAGGTGGGCTTACACGCTCTAGGTGCTATGAATGGTCGAAACTTGGCATTCATTTAATTTTTAACTGAACTAGGAATTATGTAATTATTTATTGATTCTTTTAGTAGGAATCCGAACACCAAATCACCAAATCGGCAATATAAATTGAATTTATATTGCCGATTTGCAATATAAATTCAATTTATATACGATAATCGTTTCTTTTTTGCACCATAACCACCACACCATCATCAGAAAATTATTACCAATGGCCTAAAACCTTTCTAACTTTGACACTAGTATTAGTCCTCCGAAGTTATCGGTTTAAAGCTCATAAATGTTTCAAAGTTTAAAATAGGACATCGGTAGGATCCTATGTCGATACTAACTACTTGCTTGATACGTTGAGGTATCCTGCTAACAAACCAACCAGGATAACTTTAGTTAATTAAGTGGAGACGGTACTTAAGTAACTACAGTTTGTCGTTGTACAAAATTAATAAAGTTTGTGTGGCCTTATCAAATCCAGAAGTCACATGCGAAACTCACTTGATAATGAATAGGAAATGTCTTGCCTTTCATGAGACAATCAATTTGATTTTTTTCCCAACGGTGAATAGAGTAAATTATTATTTTTTAGTAGCTGTTGCCAGCGGCTTATGGGAGTATGGGTTTTACTTTGGGTAAAACCCATACTCCCATACACACAGTCACCAACCCATTACACACTTTCACACCCCCCCATAAACACTTTGTGAATGTTTCTTTGTGGTCATACCGATATACCTAGTACATCCTGTACCTACAAAAAATATTATAAGCTTTTAAAAAATGTATATGCTCTACAATATATTACGTACTTATTCGGAGGGGAAGGTTATGTGAGTTTCTACTTGTAGTTTGTAAAATACATAAAGTATACTTTACTTATAGTATACTTGCTAACGAGTAGAGTTAGAGTAAGAAAAGTCAGCAGATAAAAAATCTGAAAAAATACTACCAAAAAGTAAAAACTAGCTTTCGAGCTAAAACGTCAGCTTTCAACCTATACACGTTTTATATATGAATAAACTGGAAAGGCCTTCGTCCGTATGATCGGTCCTAAAATTGAATTATTTTCAACCGGCCCCGAACTTCAGTGTTGTACCGATGCGATGGCCCAATCCTGTGAAGCTTCGATTTGCATAGGAGTGTCGTATAACATCGAGACTAATATAGGGTTGCTTTTAGCAAAGGGTTCCTTTTAGGGTTGTTTTTCATGGAAGGAAATTACGTTGTCTTTGAGAAAGGGCAGTCATAGTGACTATACATTAAGCTAATTTTAACAGAATTTAATATTCCAACCAGAAGTGAAACAAAAGATGTTTTCCTCGTGATTCGATCATTCTTAATAGCTGATTGAGTTCATACATTAAATTACCCGAAGACACTACTGAAGAATCTCAATAATTATTCGCAGTTCTTCCTAGAAATAGTTCCTATCACACTATCATTTCAGCTAGACGTGCCGAGCTTGTTGTCAAATGTAAATGAGACATTTTTCTCATAGCAGGAGATGTTTCTGTTCGATGTATATTTTTGATCTTTGTTACATCATTATCGTCATCGTCAAAACTAGAACCATAGAGGAAAAAACCACTACGTTTACTAGACGTAGCGATGACTTTACTCGTTCGATTAAAGTTCGTTTTGTCTACGCCCTTAAAAGATCGAACAAACAAACGCGGAAGACATAGGTTTCTTCGGCAGTTGGGCAAAAATGAGTTATGCTTGTTCTTAAAGCCTGTAGTAGTCTGTTGTGAAGTTTAAAGCCTTGTACAGCACTGAACAGGACATCGCTTTCAAAATTACTGAACTTTCAATAACACACATAACTAAACGCGTTTTTATCAATACGACATTTTATCTTGTGCGCTCGTCCCTTTTTGATTTATTTAGACGTTATACGAAAGTGTCTCGTCGCACTTTTTGTTTGCCATTATTTTTCCCTTGTTTTTGGGTTATGGTCCGTTCAGCTGTCCGTGTTTCTCTTTGTTTCAGTTCCAGCAGCTGTTATCTGTCATGTTTTAGTTGTTTCTTTTTACGGTTTCAGTGGCGATTAATTTATCATCTCAAAGAATTATTTTGATGATGTAGCGTGACACTGATATTTTCTCATGTTATATTATACATATAGTAAATATCCTCTAAGTATAGTAATTACTAGCTTTTGCCCATGGTTTGACCCATAGAGCCCGAGTAAAAATCTTGGTCACGTATATCTTTTCCGAATTTAATTTAAATAACCATCTGGCATTTATAGGTAATATTTGTAAAAAGAATACTATAATAGTAGGTATAATCCCATAAACTTCAATAGAAATGTATTCAGTTTTAAATACACAAAACGGAGTTATGAACACAATAATGTATGCCACTAAGTACTGATAAATTCAAAATTAGAGTACCTAATTATACTCCAAAAGTCAAAATAAAATGTGAGGGGTTATTTTTTTATAAAAAGGAACATTTAAAATCTATAAACATAACGGAATATTATTTATACGTTTTAATTAAAAATAATTAAAAATATAACATTATCAGTCAGTAGATACGACTCCCTGTCTTTTCATTTTTAAAAAGTTATAAGAATTTATGGAGTACATGAATTTATGGAGCCCGTAGATGCATAAAAAAGCATGTGAAAAAATCAATGTATAGTAGATTAAATACTCAATTGAGTGTATTGAATACCTAGCCCATTGAACATCGTGCATGTTTTCACATTTTCATGTGATTGGTTTTAGCGCTTTAAATATAAAACTATTTTTAAACAAGAATTCAACATTTATATACAGTAAGAATAACACAACTACTCAGATAGGTACAGAGACTTAAAAATGATTAAGGAAATATCAACTCATATGTTAGTTTTTTTATATGACTGTGTGTTTTTTTTTTCGAAAAATTGTACCTAAACTTTTCTACTTAGTATTACTTAGCTAACTCAGACAAATAAGTTTATTTCATATTTTATATGAAAAAACATATTATTGCTAAATAGCATCTTAAGAAGTTGTTTAGTCATAAATACTGTTTGTTTTCTGAATAAAATAAAATGAAAATAAATAAATATCAACTGATTCAAATCCAGTGATCAGGTAATCCAGATAGAAGCGTTCACAACATTTTTTGTGCATTTTAAACAAATCATACTGTTATAACGGGCCTGATTTTTCGCCCCATAAATACTGCTTAAAAGTTGCAAGGAGATCGTAAGGGTATCTCCATCAACTTTTGTTTGGTGACAATAAAAGTGGGTAAAAATAAAAATGGAAATAAACTATTTTTAAGTTAAAGCACGAACTGTCTCTAAGCTGTTTGCTTTTATAATAACTAATTATCATAAAAAAAACAAGCATGGAATCTACGTAAAATCTGAAATACGCAGTTTTTTTTTTAATTTAGCAAGCTTACCACCAAGAACACTTTCAACGGTTGAAAAGACTAAAATTACTTTTGTTTCTTCTTTCTGTCAGGCAAAAGAGATCGATTTTTTTTGTTCTCTTCCGCAGACATAACCATAGTCTTGGGCATTCGATTGCTCGTGTTATTGGGGAACTAATAAATTCTATTCAACTACATATTTGAATTTCTATCCCTTTTGAAAAATACCTGATAGTTAAGTTTAGACTACTGACATTTATTTTGATATCCATTTAATATTGTATACAAAGTCATTATATCGTTTATCGTGTCGGTAAACAAGCAAACATCATAATTAAGATAGTATTTGCACACATTAGTTCACAAACACAAACACTGTGGTCATGAAAGACGAATTAATGTAACCTACAGTTGTAAAAGACAACACTTTCCTATAAAAAAACAGGATAGTGATGTTTCAATATCATAATCTTCATCTTCATCACCTATTTTACTTACATATTTATACTGCGTGTAATAGAACTAGTGTAATGTGAACTTCCGATTCGAAGGTCGTAGGTAACCTGACTTGCACAAACGAAAAAGATCGAAGGATGTGCCGTAGTTCCAATAAAGTGATGATTGTGATGATAAGGGTTTATAACCTGTCACATGGAATGCTTGCTAATATGCAAAATGTGCGATAAGTACTTGATTTCCTCATGATTCTGTTTATTGAGTATGGATCTGAGGATATTTGTTATGGGGAATACAGTCGTAGGCGTTTTTTTTTGCTTATTTTATCCAATGTATTGGAACAGTAAAAAAAAATCGTAGACATTCTACGAAATTTCGTAGACGTTCTACGAAATTCTGTAGATCTTTGAATAACTCTCCGACCTATTTAAACATCTACGGAGTTCGTAGAGCATCTACGAATAATCTCTTAAGAGCTCGACAACTATTTTCAAGACAAAATTCTACAAAATTCTATTTCTACGAATTTATAAATCAGAAAAACACTTTCGGGGACAGACACCTCATTTCGATACCGGTGAATATCAGGATTGAAATGTTTAAACCAGTCCTTCACTTGGCTCGCTCGATGCCGGTCACAATGAAATTCATTTACTTGCCTCACAGCTTTTCCCAAGTCAGGAAATTAGATTGAGGTGAATCCTTGACTTTAGAATACCAGTCAATTCTACCTGAGGTATCAAGTTCTAGCTACTATAATATTGAAGGCTTGGGGAGCTAGATGAGTGATTATGTAATTATGTTATCTAAGTATACGGCTGGTTTGTTCTCTCGGGTTAATTATAAGATTAAGGCCCGAGTTCACAAACACAGTAACGGGTAGTTAGGTACTAATCAAAGCTTTTTGACAACTGTTTTTACAGAAATCTAAGGTATTTTATTAAATAGTGAGAAACTGTAATTAAATTTAAGGATCATTTAGAGGTGCTTTTTGTGGAATGTTTTTGTTATCACCAAAATTTTGTGTTTATCATCATTTTCCACAGCCAAACTGCACTAATTTCTGAGTTCAGTTTGTGCCATCCTGCGCTAGTCTAAACCTATTCATGGCCCACAACTTTGTCAACGTAGTTTCTGACATCTCGCTGCGTCCTACGTTTCTTGAGTCGTTGAAGCTGCTGGGCGTCCTACTCGTACGTTTCTTGAGTCGTTGAAGCTGCTGGACGTCCTACGTTTCTTGAGTCGTTGAAGCCACCATTTGTCCTTCACGTCTTACAATTCCATAATCCAAATTCCGATGTCTTTAGGATCAAAGAGGTTATCTTATCAAAAAGGTCGAGATTCCAATCCAAAAATTATTCATAAAACAATGTAGCTGACAATTGAAATATAATACAAATACAAATGTTTTTATTGTGTTTCCAAATGATACTTTATTTCAACAACGATGAACATTTCCTAATGCAAATAAAAATCCAGCCGATTTAACCTTTCTCCATCAAACAAAAGGATTACGGCCGTGAACAAATCCTTTCTGCCATTAGAGCATTGCGTTCAAAATCCTTTCTTACTTGAATAACTGTGCTGACACAAGTTGGACTCCGTTTCGTGTGAAAAGGTACCACATAGAGTTCGGCTGTTTTGAACTCGAGGTGTGATGTGGGCTCACAGACAAAACGGTAATACTGACGTACTACCATTCCACTTCGGCAAAACCACTGAGATAGCTTGCAATCATCATAGATATGAAACAATTGTGGACACACATATGACAGATTTTTTTATATTTTTATATTTAATTATATAGAATAGCTCTATAGTGAAATAATTGATCTATAAAAGCATTACCACTGTATTATGCCCTATTTATGCCGCGAAGAAGAGAATCCTGTGTTTCGGTGAGATTATTCAACACCGATACCCGAAACAAATATGAGCAGAACATGCATACATTTGTCCCGTAGCTGGTACCGAACCCGCACCTCTTGCGTCGCAGCTAGCTCGTCCGCCACGCCACCGCAGTCGTCAAGTTGTCTATAGAGCAGACTATGCTCCATAATGATCCTTTGTTGCTTAACCAATTACCTGTCGGTATGCCTGTTTGTAAAATGGAGCAGGCCCTTGGGACCAAGTCTCCATGTCTCAAAGATCTTGAGCGGCCTCGACCAAATCAACATTAAATTTGTGTCACATTATCAGATCAGTGATACGCATGATTATTCGATATCTAATTATGATATTATTAAGACTATATCACGCACTTTACTATCCTCCTCCTGTCTTACGTCGTTCAGCTTGGACCTTCATGAGGAAGGACCCCTAAACGATCAACTAAACGTCATCAGGAGAATAGTAAAGTACGTGATATAGTAGTAATGATATCTTCGAATGATTTCAATTCTATAATTGAGATCTGAATATGAACGTGGAGCGCTGCTCAATTCAGCTTAATTCTATTTAAAAAAAACTGTACGATCATCACCAATCCTACTTCCTACTACTATTATAAACACAAAAGTTTGTGAGGATGGATGTTTGTTCCTCTTTCACGAAAAAACTACCGAACGGATTTTGATGAAATTTTACAGTAATATAGCTTATACGACAGAATAACACATAGGCTACTTTTTATCCGGTTACCACGCGGGCGAAGCCGTGGGCAGAAGATAGTATTACTATAAACGCGGAAGTTTTTGAGGATGGATATTTGTTCCTCTTTCACGCAAAAACTACTGAACAGATTTTGATGAAACTTTACAGTAATATAGCTTATACATCAGAATAACACAAAGGCTACTTTTCATCCGGGTACAAGCGGGCGAAGCCGTGGGCAGAAACTAGTGTTCTCATCCTAGCCTATTTTTGGGTCTGCAATCAGACTAATAAAGTTCATTTTCAATAGAACGCCCGATTAAGAGTGACAAAGGCCTATGAAGTGTGGAGTGAATGAAGGGGGAGGTATTGCGCAGCCTCCGTCGTCCCAGCCCGTCAGTCGACAACGCGTTGAGCGGGTACACCGACGCAACCCGCCATCAAAAAAAAAGTGTTTATAAGTAAAATAAAAAAAAAATGTTGTAAGTAACGTGAATCACGGATGTGCATCGACCTACCCGAAAGCTTTACAACGTTCGCGAATTTCTGTTATCAATAGAGTCTAGTCACCTGGGATGTCTGAAGGTCGCATCTGTGCCGATTCGGTTCAAATGAGTGCGACTTGTCTTTAATTTGCTTTCGACGAGATTAACCTCTGATTTGTTCTATTATTGCCCGTATTAAAAGCTAGGATTAGAATCACCTTTGCCCTTCAGGCGAGATTTATAAACAGGCAGCAAAATATCATGTCAACGCTACTTGTAGCTTCTAGCGTGACTTTTTCTTCACCCCAGAGATCTCTCCAATACTCTTTATTATTGGGATGTGACTTGTAATCGATTTTATATTGAGTAAAGTAGGTAGGTAGGTAGGTAGGAGAGCTATAATGCGGGTTCCCTTACATCCGATGATTTCATGGGTTCGAAACCGGTTGAAACCCATAGGTATTTCCAATCGAAAAATGTATGTGCGCATTAAAACGTCCTCAAAACGGTGAAGGAAAACATCTTTAGAAAACCGGCGTGCACTAAAACCAAAAAATCAAAGGCATGTATTATGGTTCCAGTAAACGGCAACGTGACAGGTTGCGGGCTTGCAACCTGTCACGTTGAATGCTGACAACTTTCAAAATAATAATAAAAAAAAATAAAAAATTGTTTATATGATCAAAAATACTGTTACACAGGTGCTTATTTACCAACTTAGTTACGAAAACAACTCAATGCAACATTGAATGTAAGTAGTACCTTTGTTGGTAGGTACAAAACAGTTTTCATTAGCCCACCCGGTAGCCCCCATACTAGGATTCTTTGTGGGTGGCTGGTCTTTTCCAAAGGTATAAAGGCATTCAGTATCGCGGGCATGTGCCAAATATTATGCTTGGACGTCCCTCTGACTACCCTCTACTTATCTATCTGAGTATAGTCAATCATGGGGAATACAGTAGTACTTATTTGTTTGTGTGTATTAGCACGTAACTGTTAATGAATCTAGGCGACCGCACTTATGCGATCATCGATATGAGAATTGACGGCATCAGAATCATTCGTAGAAGCGTAGTGCATTTACTAATGGGCTTTCCAGTTCATAAGTCTCCCTATGGCCTATTGTACAGCATTACTGCCGCATTATTCCTCGTTAGTGACGTCCTAAATATATTGGCCTCGATTCTGTAGTACACTGACTAAACTAAATTTAAACTGTCGCTCTCTTTTACATTAGCTACAAAAGGAATGATGAATTTAGAAGGGAAATTTATTTTATTTATAAGTACGCCAGTTGGCAAGCCTCTGTGGTTCTCCTTTGTCGATTATCCTAACATAAGCGTGTTAATCTATGTTAACTGCGATCATCCCTCTATTGAGCTTTTGAATTGCGAAATCGGCAGATGTTTAGATCTAGCGCCGGATGGATTGAATCAAAATCTTTTAGAATAAGATTTGTTTTTGTTTGTTTATTTAATAATAAAATAACAAAATCTTATTTTTATTTAAGCTTAATGGGCGGTCTTATCGCTTAGAGCGATCTCTGCCAGATAACCTTTGGTTGGAGAGATGATAAGAGATTGTAAGGGTGGCGGCGGTGTACATTAAAAACAACTGCTGTACAAACTTAAATAAAATAAATAATAAACACACAATACACACATACATAGTCCTAACCGCACATTAGGACCCCGTTTTGTGGGCATCAGATACTACGATACCGTGATAGCACAGCAACCCGACCCCACCGACAAATTTCGGTTTAGAGGAATCCAACCCGCACCTTTTGCGTCACAGCCAGCTCCTAGCCCGCCGCGCCATCGAGGCCGTTAAACTACTTTATGTTTCCTACTTCCAAATCAGCAAGATAGTACTGACAAAAATATTTCCATAGATATCAAATTCTATCTAGTGGATTCAATTCATCTGCAATTTCGATGGCTTTCCTATATCATAACCCATCTTTAACTATATTCGAGTGCTTTAAAATTTTAATTTTAAATTAAATTATATTCGAGTACTTTTAAATTTAGGCCTTAAATTTAGACTTAGGAGAGGGATGTGACTGCAATGCTTAGTAAATTCAGATGGAATCGTAACACTTAATCCCGTTCTAAATAACTTTGATTAAAATTAACTTTGTGAACATCTTAAATTAAAATTCCGCGAGCTTAATTCAGCTCTCAAACTTATAACGTCATTCACTGTACCATTTTCACGAAGCCTTCTTAGTATATTTTGAGGTTATAATCTGACTGACCCGTTTTCATTTTCGGGATTTCCATGCTAGGTGTGCCCATCAGATGCCGTGGCTCAAGTTTAATCCTTTTCGGCTAGTAAAATTATTCAAACGTCACAGTGGGCAGAAATTCTGAGGCGGGTCCGGACATAAATTTTCTATATTCGGACCCTGTTCAAAATCCAGACTGTAACAATGAGAAAATGCCAAAAAAATATTCCATATCAAATACAGTTAGAATCATCAAACTAAAGACTCGTAAAAACCTATATCATATTATTCATATCTGATACAGTATATCGGATATGACGACATCAGTGATGCAAGAGGGTTCTATTCCCGCTGTGGGACAAGTGTTTACATGTTCTGCAGATACTTGTTACAGGATTGGTACACTTCATTCCTGATACCTACGACACAGGGAATCCTATCTGTTGGGTGTTCATTTATAAGAAATATATTAATCTTAAAAATATACGAGGTATCTTCAACCTCAGTAAAAAAAAATACATATTATACCACTGCAAAGTTCCCGAACCCCTGATTGCCCTATTGTCCTCGACAATGGTGCACATTACGTGAAATTCAGAAGGCATTGAGGCGTGACGTCACGGACAATATCTGCCTCAAAGATGCTGCAATTTCAAGTTGTATTATCAGCCGTGTTCCTCAACTCCTTGCGCTCACGTAGTGAACTCGCTGTGAGAGTGTCCACTCATCTTGCTGGAAATATGCTCACAAATGAATAAATTCTAAAGAAAGGCCAACTAGAAGTCAGAAGTCCACTAAACCGCGCAGCTTGTATGAAGAATTTGATGAGGATGAATGTAGCGAAAGAAGTATGCCAGGATCGTAGTAAGTGGAAATCTGTGGTCTTTGCCTACCCCTCTGGGAAACAGGGGCGTCACTATATATATGTATGAATTCATGCTCTCCGTCATCAATAACTCCATCCACGAAGTCAAAGATAATGGAACATGGCTGTCATCAACCCAGAGTCTTCCGCTATTTTAAAGAGTTGGGCTGGTTGGGGCCAGGTTAGAAGAGAGGTAATTCAGAATACACGCCAATGCGAGACGTCAATGCAGACTTTATTTCTCCCCACTTAAAATAAGAATTACGAGTAGATGCTCAAAAATGGCTAGTTTGAGCTCCTTCGTATCCACGTTCTGACTGTGCCTCTGTATAGCTTCTATCTAAAAACGGGAATTTTCAACTATCAGTGAAGGCACCGACTCAGTTTCGACTCATCCCGAGAATCTTCATCAGGGTCATGCACTGCGCGCGGTTCGCTGGATTCTTGTGTTCCCCGGGTAGTAATAGATGGTTCCCGTACAATATGAATGATCGAATTTCATGGTAGTTCTCAGAATAAAAAAAGCTTTTATTTTATTTGAAACTGCGCTCCATTTGTGGGTTTTATGTTTTCAAATATCAATTTACCATACATAACAGTGTCCAGTCCGTTATTCAACAATTTATTTTCGGTATTTTTTGTTAAAATTGAACTCGTATCTTAAAATTTTACGATTATGTCGAACAAATGCCATCCGTCCAATAAATCAATATGATATTGGTTTCAATATTGGAGTTCTTTTTGTGAGTCCGACCTTTTTACCAATTGTTCTACAAACAGACAAATTAATTGTAGTGTTTTAGTAATAATTTATGTATTTTCTAAAATAAAAGAAATAAAAAAATATACATAACTAAAAAAAACAATGAAATATGGTCATACTATGATTCAGGAACAGGATAAATAAAATCACAAAGTATCGCAGACAAAGATGATGAAAGAATGAAAAAGTGAAAAGGAAACCGGAAAATTCCTTTCAAAAAATGTATTGAATTGATTTAACTGCAACTTTTTCGGCAATAAGGATAGGCGACCAGAGTTTTATCAAGAAATCCACAGATTTATCCGACTTTAAATTTTCTGAAGATCTCAAGCACTGATTATTCTATAGTCACTATGGGCAAAGACTCAGCGATAAGCATTCGAGAAATGGAAAAGGCTTCCGTTTGCGTGAGTGAGCCTTTTCGTAGGATTAAATTGGCTTAGTTTGCGATTAAGCTTGTCTGCTAAGCATAAGGAAATAATGTTAAGCTTAGATTACACAGACGCACCAGTTTGGTTTGACTGGCAGTTAATTATTTTGTTGTTTTTGTGCTTGAGACGATGAACGTGAATGTATGAAAAAAGCTATACGTTTTACGTGAAGGTATATTTGATAGAAACTGATAAAAAACCTTGTTTCCTTACATGCCTTAGACCAATAATTCAAAGGCCATTGGTTAATGTTATCATAAACGGCGATGGGCTTGCAACCTGTCACGTGGATTGCTAACTACGAAAACCGAATGTACCATTGGACGTGCCTCTGACCACCCTCTAACCCCACCTGATGTCCTTAAAGCATTGAGGCAAATCTAAGCATTGAGTATGTCCATCATGGGGAATAAAGTCGTAAGCGTGTTTGTTTGTTTGTATTTTTAATAAAAAACCCGATTGTTCTATTTTGGTTACATTGCCTGTGGTAATATTTTATAAGAACGTTATTTATTTATTTATTTATTAACGTTTTATTGCACATAAAAAAAATAACAATAGGCGGACTTAATGCTAAAGCATTTTCTACCAGCCAACCCAATTTGTAGTGAATGGCGGTAAGCGTGCTACAAAATTTTAACTACAATATTATATTATACTTATATCTTATTACATAATATACTTACTTAATATATATAATTATATATTTATAGGCACTTATACATAAAAATAATAGTTAGAAGGTAGGGTAAATAAACTATGAATACAACTCATCTAGGAAGTGTTTGCGAGTTAATCTTTTGAAGCATTCTTTAGAGTCTACCTTTTTAATTTCAAATGGTAGTTTATTCCAGAGCCGGACTGATTCTACAGAGAAAGAGTTTCCACGGAACGATGTGCAATGCTCGGGGTGTCTAGAAGGAGATTGTCAGAAGACCTTAGTTATTTTTCGTGTGTGTCAGATCGGAAACGAAAACGGTTTTTTAGATACTCAGGTGCAAAGGGATCCTTAAGAACAGAGAAAAGAACACAAAGAATCCTTAGGTTTCTACGCTCACGAATGGGGAGCAATATTAATTCAGCGTGGAATTTACTCACATGGTCGAATTTACGAAGGCAGAAAATAACACGTATGCAGGTATTAAGGAGGCGATCAAGTTTGTTAAGAAGTTCTTCGGAGAGATCTAGTAAAGCAACGTCGGCATAATCAATTATAGGTAAAAGAAGCGAGTTGACAAGACATATTTTAGTGGTTATTGGGAGAAATGTTTCAGACGGATTATGGAATGCAGAGAACGTTCTAACATAAAAACCAGAGAAGGCTCAATGGTGCTTCGTTGTTGTTTACCTCGCTTATAAAGCTTGTGTGCCCCTCATTATAAAACTAAATTGAACCTTTTAAAAGGGGAAACACAATACATTATCTTCGCGCACTCGGGTAAAAAGCTTCACCTCCTAACCGCTGACTTCCACCCACCTCACTTTCCGCTCACCGCACGCGTAAACCAAGGTACCTTAATACGATAAACGCGAGACCATGACCTATTTCGCTACGATATGAGACCGCTTTCAATATATCCTGTAGATAGCTGAAACTAATCGTAATTCGGGACTCAGGTTGATCGAAGAACCTATCTGTATATACCCATACCTGGGTATAGTATCTGTCAGGTATTGTACCCAGCATTATGCTGAGCTGATATCTATTTGGCGAGACATTGAACCGCAAATGGATCAGCAAGGTGTGTGGGGCAGTTTTTGCAGTGTTTACTTATAAATAGGCTGATTTGTTTTTTTTTTCGTAACTGTCCCACCATCATATTAATAACATATTAATTAACAACAAACAGAAGTGAAAACGGGACTATAATCGCAATTTCAACGCTTGAGTAGAATTGCATGATGTTTGGAACACTTTATGCATGAAGTTTTATTAATGATAAACATAAAATTGGGGATGTTATTCATTCATGCTGGTCTTTTACATGTTCATGTGTCATCTCAAATCATTTTGTTAACCGCAGAGGTTTTATTGTATGCTGTAAACTATTTTAAACTTCAGCTAAATCAGACCATTTTCAGGATTTGCGATGGCTGCCCATTTTTGAAACATATATTCGTTTACCGCACGCTTATTTAACAGCGGTGCTTATTTTATTCTGCGGTTTATGTAATTACTAGCTTCTGCCAACAGCTTCACCCGCTTTGTACCCGGATGAAAAGCAGCCTGTGATTTTCTAGTAATTAACTATAACTATTTCAAACATCAAAATCGCTCCAGCCATTACTGAGTTTATTAGAAACAAACATCCAATCATCCAAACTTTGACTTTCAAAATGTTAGTAGGAATGATTAAAACCCAGTTTATCACTAACAAGTCTTCGTAAAGAGTCCCAGATAATCGCTTGCGCTTTAACAAATAGAAAACATTTTCTGTATTATTTAACCTCAGTCATAAAATGGATGAATGAATTCATGAATGAAATACTTTATTGTTCACCACAAAAAAATTACAAACAGTAAGATCTACAAAACTAAAACTATAATGGGTGGTCTTATCGCCCATATCAGGTCATTATTCAAGTACCTGCGTGAAAGAAAACAAACCACAGTTCTATTCTAGCATTGAAAATAGCGAACAAAATAAAATGCTGAACCCGCCATTCAAGGCTACAACAAATAAAGGATAAACAATACCTACCTCTCCCGCATCATTTCTGTTTCGTGACCCAGAAAAGAGGTTTGCCTCGACGCAGTATTATGTTTCCATTAGAGCTTGTTGACTTAACCCTTGAAGGGCGAACAAGAACAGTGCTTTGCCAGCAGACGTCGGGAATCTCATTTCAGAGTTTCAAATGCAGAGGCACGGTCTTCTGATTCATTTTCATTATCGCGCTCAGCTGTGCCGCAACAGATATTTTTCCAACGGCCGTGACTGAAATTAGTAAAGTCAGATTATATGTCCATCGAAGTTTTGTCTCTTTGGAATTCGGATGCAAAATCCAGTTCCGCAGAGATATCTCACTGTATGACAGTCTGCGAACTGATGACCCACTGACCCATTTCTGGACTGCTGCAGCCGACGGTCTATGCCTTGCTATTTGTTGCGAGTTCTGGCAGTGATTCCTGGCCATGCCATCCATATTCATATTGTGCGGTTCTTACCGAATTCGATGCGGTATTTCACCTTACGTAACTTGTTATGATTGCTTTGTAAGTTACCTACCTCATCCCAGTCGATGATGTATAAGGTGCGTCTACAGGGAAATCAATATTATCCAAGGAGGGAAGAATTTTGTACATAACAAAGCCCTATATATCCGTTTGGGTGTTGTTTCGTGAAAATAAACTTTTTATTGTAGATTGAGTGCCATGATGTGTGCAAATATCTCGATTAAATAGGATCTCATATAATTTAAAAGTATTTACAGATTCCGCTACCAAAACTAGTATTTTTCATAAATGCGCCACTTTTTTTACTTCGATTCCTGCTATTACTTAGAGATGATTATAATTTTTTTTTACGTCGATACGGTTAATGTTTTTGCCGTCAGCGAAATATTTATTTGAATACCTCGTAAAAAGGAATATGAGGATACTAAAAAACTGTTTTCGTCCTTCCATTTCAGCCAAGGATCCATTTAATTGTCATTCAAGCAATTCGCGTAATATTTGCGAGTCAGCGGAATTTAATGAGCCACATTTAGGTCAAGGCTTTCAGTTAGAGCGACACTTCGGCTTGAATATGCAACAATTCGAGCAAAAAAATAAAATTGTGCTTACCTTATCATTCCATGGCGCACAAGCTTTTTATAGTTTTTCCTCCACAACTTTTTTCTCGGTCCTATGTGGGTCGAGTACTTGTTTAATTAATAGTTTGATCGGTTCCACCAATACTGAAATTGCCTTTCAACATTTCTCGAATCGTTTATTTCCTCGCTAACTGTGAAGATTATAAAGATCGATAAGTTGGCCCACGGTCTACACCCAAGCTCGCACTTTAAATTTCGCCTTTTCCAATTAAAAAACCTGCACCGTTAGCAAATTCTTTCGTAGGCTTGCGACTTGAATATTTTATGCTTGCAGTCTCGTGGGAAATTTCTGCTGGGTGCACTATATCATTGTGCTTGAGATTTTTCTTTACAGCAAAGATATAATTTTTGTTAACACTGAAAAGATATAATTTTCGTGTTGCAATACATTAATAAGAGCTTTTTACGCTGATTTATATTAAGAGAGAAAACAGGCTCGTTACAACAACCACAAAGGGGTATCTATTTTCCTTCAAATGAGGATCCTCCCGAGTTTATTCAGATTGAGGACTCTGAATGAATTGGACAATTGAAGGAGAAATATGTTCGTATTTGCACCTTGGAGACTACAGTCGGAGCGGGAATTGGATTCGTAAGGCAGCAGCGGTTAGGTCTAAACTGCCTAACCGCGAACCAAGAGCCCCGGGGACTCCTGTTACTCCTATTATTCCACTATCTCGCTTCCTCCGCACGTGAGAACCTTATTTATACACCGAACCTGATATAACAACACTCTTCGTGCGTGAACAACGTGCTAAGCAATCTTTTTCTCACAACGATGAATTTTTAAGAGCGACGTGGGCTCATTGCTTATTTAAAGGCGTAAAGGTGTGTCGTAAAATACACGTTTTGTTTTTCAGATTTTGGAGCTAACTGTAATGCTTGAGCATAAGCTTTATATGTGTTATAAGAAATTACTCCCTTGGTTCTGCTAGGTATAGATTCCCCTTTATAGGGTTCCGTAGTCAACAAGGAACCCTTATAGTTTCGCCATGTCCGTCCGTCCATCCGTCCGTCTGTCTTTCTATCCGTTCCCGGCTTAGCTCAGAGACTCGTAAGTTTTAGAGAGCTGTAATTTAAACACGCCGAGAAAATGGTAAAATAAAAAAACTTAAAAAAATATTTTTTAGGATACCTCACCGTACACGTAAAGTGGGGATGAGTTTCTTCTATCTCATAGTTTGGGGTGTCGTTGGATAGGGCGTTAAAAATATTGCCAGTGTGAGAAAACCATTTTTCGATTTAGGGCTCCGTTTAAGAAAAATAAAACTTTAAAGTGCTGATTTTTGTTTAGAGCCATGTGCCGAATAATAGTAGATAAACTTATAAAATATGCTTGGAAAAGTAAAAACTAAAATTTTTACAAATTTAAATTTTAGTTTGGGGCTAGATGATGCTGAGTGAAAATGTACTGAAAAAAAAATACTTAGATGAAGTTGTTAGTGGCGTAAATCAGGTAGTAAATAAATATACGTTTACGAGGAACTACGGCACCATACGCTACGCGTGGTGCGACACGCATTTGGCCGATTTTTTACATAGAGGTGAAATATTGTTACAAATATTGTTTTGAAATTCTTAACTTTAAATAATCTATCTTTGTTAGCCGCATAAACTATTCGCGATTTGTTCGATACTGTTATATTTTCACAAAAATGTGTCACGTAATTTCACAAAAGAGTTTGTTAGCAAATACATGGCTCTAGTTTTCCGGCTCGTGACGTGTGCTCCTATCTGCCAGCTGCTATATATAGTTCGTACGTGTTTCACATGCTTATTATCGTATTGTCTGTCATATTCCAGCTAAATCCAAGTGTATATAAGTCTGCTTTTACATTTAGACTGCAAAATAGAGTACAGCGTTTTAAGACAGCAGTGTGGAGTGAATAAAGGTATCGAGAGTTGAGAAAGATATTATGTTGAGATGGTTTTGATAAGTAAGGATAGATGAAAGAAGATAAACAAAACAAGAATACACTAAAGCGTGAATGAGTTGGAAAGGGAAGGCCTCGGCGAACTTATTCTGACGAAATTGGAGGCGTTCTGAAAAAGGACAACTCAAGAGTACACTAAACCGACGAGCGTATGAAGAATGAGATGAGGCTGAATGAAGCTAAGTGAAAGAGGTATTCCAAGATAGCAAGTGGAAATCCGTAGTCTCTGCCTACCTCTCTGGCAAAAATGCGTGATTTATGTTTGTATGTACATATGTATGCCACAATATTTTTATGAAAGTTTACTGTTAAATTCAACACCGTGTTTTAACCTGGTGAAGACTACGTAATATATAAGATTAAATTTTGATAGCATGTTTCAGCTTAACTACTTTAGAAACTCTACATCCTGAGTAAATAGAACGTGTTTAAGCGCAGTTTAGCGCTATAAAGCTCTATGCCTGCCTAAGCCAGCTCTCTACCTAAATTCTCATTTGTACAACTCGGAATAAACGATTTATATCGCACACACCTGTAATGTTCGAATAAATAATTATGAATTGCGCAAAGCGAGGGTTACGACGATATATTTTTTCTTTATTCCCTTCGCACAAAAGGTTACCCTACTTTATCCAACATTGGTATCCAATTTCGACGCAACTAAGTTTCAGTCTGCTATTCGGTTAGTGGTCTTTGTCTCTTTGTCCATTTACAAGTTTCATGTTAAACTTGCATTCTAATATCGAACGTGAATGCGGTCGCCACTTTAGCGTTCCACAGAACTTGATTCCGCCGCTAGCACTGTTTGCCGCCAAATCGGAGCAGATCCTTACTTCCTCGGTGAAAAGACAAACTTAGATCATTGTGGGCATAACAGAATGCGGTTATTACTTCCAGCACGATCACTGCGCGCGGTTAAAGTATAAGCCGTTTTTCAAAGTTTTCGGGAAGGCCGAATCTATGGTTTAGATAGAGTGATGGAGTCTAGTGAGTGCGAGCATAGAAGCAATCGTGAAAGCACTTTCAAAGTTTTAAATCATTGGATTGTTTGACCGTGTGATAAGTGACGAATGAAGCGATAGGGTTGTGATCGGATGCGAGGATGCGCGAGAGCCGGCGCGGCTAGCGCTGGGCGCGTCTCAAAGTGTCGGGGCGCGAGCGCGACTCGTGGTGCGGGCACTCGGCGCACGCGCTGACGTGCGCGCGGCGCTGCGCGTGCTGCGGCGCGGCGCGATGCCCCCACGCGGGCGCCGCCGGTGAGATGGAGGAGGGTGGGTACTGGCGGCCGTCGTGTTCGACGCTGTCGCTGCACCACGCGGAGCACCACGGCTCGGCGCCGTACCTGTGCGCGCGCCACCGGCCGCCGCCGCCCGCGCTGCGCCACGCGCCGCCGCTCCACGCGCATGCGCACACCCACGCTCACGGACACGCGCACCACGTACAGCAGCATCAGCACGCTGCCTCGTGTCCCGTGCACAGCCCCTTCAGGCAACCCACGCCGGAGTATTGTGCAGCGCATTCACAGGTTTGCTACTTCTATTGTGAAATGTACAAGTATTGAATAGATCTTTTAGATCTCACCCTACGTTAACATAATAGCACTGAAGATGATTAACTTTGCAGGTAACTACATTTACGAGTATTCTTTGTTAGTTAAGGGCGTGATGATGGGACTTTTCTTTTTAGAAAGTTTTTATGGAAAAAAGTAGATAAATGTTGCCATAGTGAAAAAAGTAAAATCAGCCTAAACAAAAAAATATCAACAATATTAATTGGGGCTCAAAAAATTAATTTTCCTTTTAAATTAATGCCCTAATAAAATCATAAGATTTCTAGAATACTCTCAAACACCACACTATCATTTTAGGTTTATTGAACCGTTTTTTTTTTAATCCAACAATGCGACTTTTATTTTTATGTTATACAAATTTCTAATAATCGCCTGATGAATGTAAAACATGGTAAGTAAAAGAAAAAAAAATAAGGTTTTACATGACACTAAATTATAAGCACATCACACCAAACTTATATAAAATATTAACGTGCTTTACCTTGGAGACAAGTAGAATTTATGAAAACGGGAGGAGCTCTGGACGTGACAAGAACATTCTAGAAAATATGCATATTGTATCAGCTCATGTTCAGCCGTTTGGCGCTCACTATTCATATTCAATGTACCACCGGCGATATAATGTAACTAATCTTAGTTTCCTTTAAAATAAATCCAGGAAAGTATGAAAATTTATATCATTGTTATTTCTCTTATTTATTTAAAAACTCAGGCTTATGCTTCGAGCCTTTACGTGCATTAGTGGAGCCGAAGCTAACATTAAGAAGCCTTGTTCTACAATACATATAAAAACGTTATTTTGTGGATGGTGACTGATGAAATTATTGGAAATATTGGGTAACATGGTAAAATGGTCTTGAGCCACCTCCATCCACAGATTATACTAAAGGAAACTTTTTTTGAAAAACATTTAAGAATGCATCGATTTCTTTTTACTTCGCAAATAAGTTAAGTTTACTAGCCCCATACTAGAACTCCCTGTGTTGTGGGTAACTTACTCCATCTCAATATGGTCGTTACAGATATTCGCTCGTTTCTTAGTGAAAATCGGTCAGAACATTTTTCAAGTAAAAAGGAAGCGTCTGCAGCTAACGACTGCAATTATTGGTATCTGGGGATAATTGGTCGGTTAGGACAGCTCTACCTACACAAAACCTGCGGACGTAGTTGCTAACGGGACAGCGAGATATAGTTATACCTGCAGAAGTTTTCAAAGAAAAGTTTGATCATCATTTGTGGTGGTACAACCGCGGTTGGGACAGGCCAGGCCGAGTAAACTTTTCGAGTTTTCTTAACCGAACATTAGTATTAAATTATCACGTCAATAAGCTTAAAATAAAACAATTAATTCTACCTACCTCATTTCAGTCATTTCAAAATATGCACATAATATTAAATTGGATTTCGAGTAATTCACATAGTGCACATGAATCATACAGCCGTGGTTGAAGTACAAACATGTTTATGCCCTGCTTTACCGGCTTACCACCTGAATTTGTCCCTTCCATAGGGTCTCTGGCCATCGGGGTTGCTTCTTAAAAGACGTGACGAAGTTTTTGCGTCATAGAAAATACAAAGTCTCTGTAATCGAATAAAGCCATAATAAACTTAGCACAGTTTTTATTGGCCACGACAGCGGCGGTAATATCCGCCATCCGCACACCAGATGCTACTGATTGATGGGATCCCACTCCATAATAACGTAATCGCAAGATTGATGCGAGGAAGCGAAAGCTATGCCACATGGTAAACTGCATTATAACACAGAATTGTTGTTTGAGGCAGAATCATTGTCAAATCTTGATTTAAAAAAAACAAGCTTTGAACTAAGATTGCGCCAGAAAAAACTTACTTTAGTCATTGAATAGGTTTGGATAACTAAATAAATGTATTTCGGTGTAATGTGTATGCCGTTGTGGTGCCGGTGAAATTACATCCACATGAGACTTGTCTTACCATCTCTAGGACCGTATATGTTCATGCTTGATGGCCTCCAGATAACATAAAATACTGTTTAGAATTAGATACCTCCAATACTTATTGTCAATTCAAATCACAAAATTAAGTAGGCACAACAAAGGCATATTTCAATTAGGTGTGAGCCGCACTCTTTCCACGGCCCTCGATAAAAGTTATTTCCTTATCAAGCCTTTCATTTTGGTGATTTTTTCGGGGCCGGGGGAAAACATGAACCGTGAAACCGAAATTGCTTTTTAGAATACGATAAAGGAGACGCAAAAGGCGCTAAATCACACATGATGTGATTGTTACAATGAAAGACTAAAAGAAATGATGAATCTTTAGTATTTTTCCTGAAAGACGTGCGAATCTCAGATAAATCAAATAAGAGAGTTTCTATTTATTGCAAGCTGTTTTTATGCAATTTGAAAGTAAAAAGGTGAGGAGTTAATATCGCCCAACATCAGGGGCATAGCTGACGCGTTGCCTGCCTTGAAGGGCTGATATAATACATACATATTATATATAGAAAAAACACAGACCCGAAAAAATATAAATATATTTTATAAATTTGATTTAAATTTCTCCTCCCATAGTTTGAATTCTTTAATCTTATTATTCAGCAGAAATACCTCAGACTGAAGCTCAGTTATGTTATTATTCAGTGCAAACAGAAAGGAAAGAAATTGCACGTACGGGAAAGAAAGAATGTCGTTAAACGAGCTAATACCCAAGTGTCGATGAGCTTATGTTTACATGATACACATTACGAGGTGAAGCTCAGTACAAGTTTAGTGAGCGTAATTTGCAAAAATTTGACCTACACAAAACGGAATTCATCAAACGTACATAACATAGTTGATTTATTGCCCGCTAGTAATAAAATGCCGCCCACACTCCGTCATCGTATATCCCCATGCGAGAGAGGTTGAGGTGAAAATTTAATGGTACCGTGTATAAGCCCCGGGGAAATTAAAATCTGTCCGCTGTCGCCGATCCCGCATACGTTTCCTCTTATTTTAATATGTTTAATCGTCTTTATAGCAATGCCAAATCCTTCAGTATAACGGAGTGGCAATTGCATTATTATAGACTTCGTAACGAATCTAGGATCGCTTGATAGCTGAGGTGCCGAGTGTTATGACAAAATGAACGACTGCTAATTCCAGATTATGTGACAACTAATGAATAAGAGCAAATATTTATTGAACTACTAGCTTCTACCCACGGTTTTGCCCGGATAAAAAATACCCTATGTATTATTCTGATGTATAAGCTAATATTACTGTAAAGTTCCATCAAAATACGTTCACTAGTTTTTGCGTGAAAGAGTTACAAACATCCATGCTCACAAACTTTCACGTTTATAGTACTAGTTTCTGCCCACGGCTTCGCCCGAGTGGTATCCGAATAAAAAGTAGCCTATGTGTTATTCTGATGTATAACATATATTACTGTAAAGTTTCAACAAATCCGTTCAGTCGTTTTTGCGTGAAAGAGTAACAAACATACATCCTTACAAACTTTCGCATTTATAATATTATTAGGATAGTAAGATAGATAAGATGGCATTTTATGTCATCTGGCGGTAGAGATGGCAATCAAAGGGAAAAGATTGTCTAGTGCTTGTTGTCAAAGTTCGGGTCAGTGACCGCGGGTATGTGTGAGCCTCTACAAGTGTATAGCTCTAACGATATCATAAAAGGACCGCCCAATTGCAATAAAAATTAGATCACCGCAAAAACAGTCCTTAACTTAATTTAAGGAACACAAACGACCCCGGATTTGAAGATCAAGATGCCGCATAATCCTTTCAATCCTTTAAATTTTGGAGGTGACAAGGGATTCGTGATTAAATTTTATGTGGTCTGTTTTGGCTCTGGGAAATTTGTAAAGCTGTTCTATGACAAATTTTATTAAAAATTTACACAGTTCGACATAACTGTGATTGATATTTTAGGCATTGTATAAGATTGGTATTTTCTGTGCCCTCATTCAACAAATAGCTGCTTTAGTCGATTTGGCAGAGACTTATCAACATCACGAATTTTAAAGTTACCGAAGAAATTCAAACTGAAATACAATGGAAACTATTCTGAAATTTGTGCCAAAAGTTCTAGTTGAAATATGACGTCATAAAGCCAAAACGGTAACGACGTCGAAGGCTTTTAAATGATACTGATTTCGCCCGCGTCGTTTTTGATAGTATAACTTTTATAACCTTGACTATTTATGGCAAAGAGAATAATATAAAATTATCTGGAAAATAAAGCTTTATTCGTCGAATTTAAGGAACTATAATGAAAAAATAAAACTGTTTATTTTAATACCTTTAAAAAACTTTAATGTAACGTGGATTTTTTTCTCATTTCTCATTTTAAAAGAGTTAAACTACAAAACGATCCTTTTACTCGTAATTAAAATTCAGCTAGCATATTTATTTCACTGGAAAATTAGTATTCAAAGAAAATTTCATTTTGCATAAATGATAAAATAACTTTTTAATTATAAAAGTTCATTGTATCGTTAAATACCCAGCTCACTAGTTTAAAATTCTCTTGCGGGTTATATTCGTCTAACTAAAGGCTCGTTCACATTTTAACAATTAATTATTGTTTCATACCTCTTATCTCGAAATACTTATTGATTTTGATGTGAGAGCTTGGATGATCAATATTTTTTTGAAATAATACTGGACTACATTACGAAGGGCGTTCAATGCATTCCTGGTTTTAGGGTTATTTACTAAATATGTAGGTAATTTTATAAAGCCATAAAATAACTTAGTTATCTAAAAGTACAAATATAGAATTTCATATAACTGTGATCATTAGTTTGCAAGTAATTCTAACCCAACGACATTCGGAATGGCTGACGCGACAACGTTGATGAAAATCGAGCACCACGCTGTGATTAAATTCCTCACAAAGCAAGGGAAAAGTCAAAAAATCATTCATGTGATTTTTTGACTTTTCCCTTGAGAGAGATGTTGGGTGTTTACGAAGATTTTACCTTCGTTATCTTCAAAAGTGATTAAGTGAATTTAAAAGGGGCAAATAAAGTCTTCAGGCTCCTAACTAAGTCGCTTTTGTACCAAAGAACGTCCAATCTTTAATTGTTTCTGTAATAATTCAACTTAATCAAAATTAAAAAGTTGTTATTTTTCCGCTTGAGTAGACTTCACTCTTTATTCCTTCAGAATTGACGAGCGTTTTGCGGAGAAGACAAATAACCCGATTCTTTTAATTAGTTCCGCCACGCCGCCGTAGTAATTTTTTGCCTCTTATTACGTTTTACCAATACGGTGAAGGAATGAGACCGGGACGATCGACGATTTACGATTGTAAAAGTAAGTGTTATGGCACAGATTACATAATATTACTACTATATTCTGTAATAGGTTTCGTAAACCGCCGTCTTTGCATTCCATTTTATCCTGTCTATCCAAAGGTTTTCTGGAAGATATCGCTTTTAGTGATAATATCGGGTATTTCACCTTGCGTGTTTATGAATGCCTGCGATTTTGTATTTTTCTTGGGTATGCTATTTATCTATCTTTCTACTACTTACAGAATGCCAACTCATTTCCTCTTGGCTATCCGACTCACCCCACAGATTTCAAAGGTCCTCTATTTCATGAGCTCTAAGCGTAGTGTTGTATTGTAAGCGGTTCCAAAACCTTTGGTGCCTTGAACATTTCAAATTCACTCAAACATACAACAGCACCGTTCATGTTTACAAACTTTGTATGTGTTGATTACAGAGCGAATGAATGAAATGAGCGAATGAGTTGAACGTATCATGATACTCTTAGTTTTAGATATACCTCAAAATTAGACGTTAAAGAAAGATCAGACCGCTTATGAAGAATTTGATGAGAATGCATGAAAAGAGGTTTTAAAGATCTTAGCTAGTGGTACTTCTGTTGTCTCAGCATACCCATTCGGCAAACAAGCATGACTTTACGTGTGTTTGGTCTAGTATAAACTACTTCCGAGTTTGAGAAGAAAAAGTATGGCTGCAAAACACGAGGCAAGCAAATATTGCAAAACATAACAAACGCTAAAAGGTAAAATCCTACATATATTTTTTTGCGCTTTCTTTTGTCTCGTTTTTCCGATTGGCCCTTTTACGCCCTTACGCCTTGTAGGCCCTTGATGGGTAACTCATAGCATTTTAACGTAACCATCTTATCTCATTTCATTAGAATAGAGGTATAATTTAATTCCTATCACATCGCGATCTTTAGTGAAAATGCCGACCGGGTTCTACCCTCATAGCAATATAATTAAAATTAATGTGCCGTAACCTATTGGGCGACAACGGACTACCTTGATAAGGGTCTCAAGGATGATTTTAAGTAAATTTTGGGAAAATGTTACTTTTCTTGATGAAAATAGAGGGTTCAAACCCGGTCGTGCACCAAGGATTTTTTCCCCGAAAAAATTATGTGTTCATTAACATTTGTTCGAAACGGTGAAGGAAGACATCGTGATCAAACCGGCATGCCCTAGAACCACACATTCAAAATCATGTGCTATCAGTTATTGTTCCAGGTAGCGGCAATGGTCTTGCAACCTGGCACGTGGAATACTGAATTTATTTGGCACTTTTCCCTTTTATTTTGCTTTGGCCAGAGTCACGTCCAAACATTATTTTGTAGGTGCCTTTGGCCACTTCTTTTTTGGTATCCTCACTGATCTGGGTACTGAGTAAATGAGATACATTTAATTATACAACTATGTAAAAGTAGCTTTAAACAAAAATACATATTAAACAGTGTTAACCCACATTTAATCAAATCACAAGATTTTATAATATACCAAAAATTAGACTTTGAAACTCCAAACAACTATTGAATAAGTAAATTGACATCGATTGTCAACTGAACTAAATGTAACCCGGAAGTCGGGGTACAACCCACTAGGCCGACACGGCTTTTTAAATCAATTTTGAAATAACTTAAAACAATCAAACTCGTTAATATTTAATTTAGGCTGATTTTGTCCTTCTTAATTACTATCCTTAAAGTTGATACAAAGCGGTTTAATTACTCTGGTACTTTAAACATGAGCTACCAGTACTTCAAAGAGTCTTATGAACATCGATTCTGTGATGTTAAGAAGCAAACTTCTAATGGCTTTTAATTACTTTTGCGCGTGTTGCTTTGCAACTTTACAAACTCTTAAGATGGTTTTAATTTGAAGGTTACTTGAGGTATGTATTTTATGAAGAAGCTTATATTGTGACAGTAGTTTTTAAACATAGTTAATAAGATTTGAAGTATTTATTTTATGTAGAAGTTCACATTCTGAAACTGTTTTTTAAACTGTTAGTTGTGCAAAGTTTTTCAATCAATCATACCTTCGTACCGCATTGATCAAAACAGCTTGAAAACGTTAGAAAGTTGATTACATTGTATTTCCTGAAGTTACACGGAACATTTTCGAAACCTTATTCGAAACCACCGTAGATCATCTTAAAACTATTTTAATTTAATCCAATTTCTCAGTTTTGTATAAAACCGTATTTTCGACTAAAATACATACAAAGCCATAATTAATTTTAAATAATCAATACCTAAATTACATTGATAAAATCCAAGTAAATAAAATCACGGTTACATAAGTAATCGTATAAATAAATATAAATAAATAAATAAATAAATGCTGGACATTTTTCACACAGCATCATCTAGCCCCAAACTAAGCAGAGCTTGTATTATGGGAACTACATGACTGATATACTACTTAAATACTTTTTTTTTTAAATACATACATATTATATATAGGAAAACGTTATATAGCTATTACGGAATTCAATGTTCCCAGAAATTAATTTGTACATTTATTTTAACCGTTGTCCTGGTAACCAGGCAGGTTTCGTTGTCTTATTTGATTAATTGCCATGTAGCCTGCCCTTAATAAATTACTCTTTGGTTTCCTATCTCGCTGGCGGATTACTCTTACCCCCTTATATTCTGTGGGGCCCCGTACATGACCCGTATAAGAATTAGAGTTAATCTTTATTGGCACTCTCCAAAATACAAAGTGAATTTTCCTATCGACATAATACTTTTGGCGCACACGGGCTCAGGCTTATACGCTTTACTAACTTGACCCGATAAGCCGATGACACAGTAAAAGGTCACCGGGTGTTGATGAATGAAGGTGGACCTAGACCGTTTGTTATGGCACTCTATGTTCCTAAATAGGGTGCCATGACAAAAGTCTAGGCCTTTGTCCTTAGTGGCCTTCTAGAATGCCATGACAAAAGTCTAGGCCTTTGTCCTCAGTGGCCTTCTTCTGACTGGTAATTAATGATTAGGTGATCTTACGGACTTACACTTTGCAAGGAAATTTTTATTATTATTCCTCTTTATTTATTTTTAATCTCAGTCTTATACCTGGAGTCTTTATAGGCATTAGTGGAGCCGAAGCTAACACTAAGAGGCCTTTTTGTACAATACAATATATAAAAAACGGTTTTTCGTGGATGGTGAATGATGAAACTATTGCATATATTGGGTGATAATCTGGACTATTGCAGGAGTAAATGCTTAAGGCATGGTTGCTGGGCTATGTAGGATGAAACGGCACCTGTCAATTCTGACTCAAATTCAAATCGAATCATAGGCAGGTGATGACTTGCCGTCCACTAAACGGGCCCCATAAGTGCCGCCAACGATAGGCAGCGTAGAGACAACGTTGGTGTGGACGGCTAAAGGGTGTCGAGAGGTGTGCTGCAGTTTCACTAAACGCTACTCCCGGCTTTAACACTTCCACCCTTTAACACTTCCACCCTTGGAGCATAGGTTCCGCTCTTGCGCCTCCACCTCCGACCGGCCGGCTAAGGCAAGCCGAGGGTCAGGGGTCTCTGTCGACCCCAGGGAGTAATGGGGCTCCGCGGTGTCGCCACGCACCGAACGCTCGCCACAAGCGCGCCCTGCGGGATTATTATTATTATTATTAAATTCTTTATTGCACAAAAAAACTACCTTAAAAATAACAAAAAGGGGAAAAATACGGTATTATACAATATTATACACTTAAAAGAAACAAAAATAAGATAAAAAGTTAAAGGTAGGTAGGTATATAATATTATTATAGGAAACAGCTGACAACATAATGCTTACTTTATATAAATACATAAAATATATTTAAAATTAATTTTGATAAATAAATATATAAATATAAATAAATATAATTTTAAAGTGATCGGAGTGTTTTTAAATAATAATGATGATCTATCAAACTGTAAACCTCTTAATTTTTTTGACGGTACAACAAAAGTGTGACATAATTGTATGCATTGAATTTCGAAACAGTTTAAAAAAATTACATAGAATGAACCCTTTATTTCCATAATAATGATATAAATACCTCGGCACTGCATTGATTCAACATTAACTTCCAATGATTAAACAACAATTATTATCTGCGGTAGTGTTCAAATTTTAATGTGGTTAAAATTGTAATGTAGGTATTTACTCTTAGCCAACGATAAATTATTTTTTTTAAATTTATTGGCGATCGAGGAGGAGTAAAAGAGAAAAAAAAAGGTCTGAGCCGATATTACAATGATGAATAAGCTAGACTGGACCTCGTGACTGACTATTGTAAGCACCTGCGTACTAAATGGGAGGCTGCGGGTTCTATTCCCATCGGAAGTCATATTTTTGATATATTATGAAATCTTGAATTTTCTCAAAGGAGTGGGTTTTAAAAACCGAATAACAACTGATGTACCTAGTTCAAGTCGTCAAAACAATACAGTAAATAGTCATAAATTACGATCATCCCCATTTGCCACCACTGCCTTACCCTGGGGACAAATGAGAACAAACTATCGATTTTATTTCCAGTAGTGACAAATAGGAAAGTTTGTTCCCAAATGTCCCCAGCAACAGACCAGAGAAAACTCGGAAAACCGGTAGGCGTGTGCTTGGTGGAATCAAAATCATCCGTTTCTCTTTATAAAAAAACATTTTTTCATATTTATTCATATTAGGTCATCTCAATTATAAACAGATGACGGGCAACCAATAAAATATTTATGTATTCCCATATCAATCTTCTGCGTTTTGAAACTTCCCAGCTGGATAATAGTGAATATTATCCAGCACTACTACTGCAGAGACTAGTAGGGATAGACTTAGATCCCTGACTAGTCTGTGCTACTATCTAAATGCAATGCCACACCCAGCTATATAGGAGGCTCTCGTGTCTTAATAATGCCCCACACGTCCTTTGTTTAGAACAATAGAAGGTCAAAATATAAGTGTTATGATCACCTAAACTGCCAAACAAAATAATCTACCACGCATCGTACAAATAGAATAATCTTGTTACCGTACAAATAGCAGTAAAAGATCGATCTCCCGGAAACTAACATTCATGCGGAGGGCAATAAAAGGCACGCCAATATAACGCCTGATTGTTTCTGATTGGGAGTGTAGTGATGTGGTCTTATGTCGATTAATATGCTACAACGCTTTCTAGAATTCAGATCGAATATAACACAGATTTTACATATTTTTTATTGAATTCCTCATGTACAATCTTTAATAGATTTCGACGCTTTCTAGATTTCAAATCGAATAAAACACCAATTTTACATAATTTTCTATTGTAATTCCCCATGTACATAATTCTTGAATAGATTCCCGCCTTTGATATTTCACAGATAATATATCGCTGCAGATACTCGCGAGCATATCACCAAATGCCAATGTAATGCTATCAACTCCATGAAGATTGGATACTAGAGAAGAGGTTTCAAGCTGTACGCGCGTCACCCGTTATGGAAGACATCGTCGTTAGTGTACGGTAAGTATTTAAGCGGCGATGGGTTTGTCATGTGGAATGCCAGCTTCTATGCAAATCGTGGACATATGCCAAATATAATGTTTAGACGTGTCTGTGACTACCCCTTTCTTGGTATCCTCACAGATCTTCGTCCTGTGTTGAGATCTGAGGTTCTCCATCATGGGCATTACAGTCGTTAGCGTTTTAATTATTAGAAATAATGTATGCAAAATTGGCGTTGTATTATTCATAGTTTTTCATCAAATTGTGTCGATGAAAACATTCCGGTAACAAATATAAAAACAGCCATTTATCCTATAAATTTGTATTAGCGATTCATTACGACAATTGGGGAAAAACATTGAGTTTGGACGGCGAGAATATGTTGAACGTCATCAATCGATCAATACTTACACATCTCTATGATTGCATGATTGCATTCCACGAGTGGAAATGAAACCTGACTCAATGATGCGGCTCGTGCTGTGTTCGCTGTATTGCTTGGCTGCGTGTATGCTGGTTCAATCTGCCTATTTGCCTATGCGCTATTTTCACGATTATGTAAAGGATGGACGTATGTATTATTTTTAAATTAAACTACTGCGGGTGCTGGTACGGTTTGGCTGCGATGTAACAGTGTTTCAGAACTTAGGTTGTTGTTTTAACTAGATGTAGCTGCTAAAATTGATCACAAGAAATCTAAATGCATGCTTACAACTTAAATCCCCAGGAAATCGGATACATACTCACGCCGATCTGTAAAGACACCAAGTAGTCAGATACGTCTAATCATTATATTTGGCACATGTCACCGTTTTGTTTGGTAGTAGCATTCCACGTGACAGGTTGCAAGATCATCGCCGTTTATTGGGACACTAAACGATGAAACATGCCTTCGATTTTTTGATTCTTGAATACTTCATTATCCTACACGTCCATTCCACCCTTGAATGGATGTAGATATACATAGTATATACCAATGTTTATTAAATATATATTTTTGTGTCTAAATCTAAACCGTGTTTTGCCGTACCTTAGTCACAGTAATGCTCGAGCTGTTGTGTTCCGGTAAAGTTACAAGCACATAAGACTTTTCATCCGTTATGTCTCAGAGTCGGCAACGTGCGATTGTTACCTCTGGTGTTGAAATTGTCCATATGATACGGTAACTGCTTACCAACGGGTGTGTCGTATACTTGTAGGTATGCCAAATTATCTGTTACACATTTGCAGAATTAAAAAAAAAACATTTATTATCTGGCTGTGCGTTATTTTTAGGTGCCGTTGATGGACCGTTTCCTTCAAGCCTAAAGAACATTCCTTACTACTGTTACCAAGTGCCCTCTAAAGGGCCCTGTGACAGAAAGTACATGGTGTACTTCTTCGACATAGTGCGACGTCAATGTATGCCGATGTTCTACTCTGGGTGCGGCGGTAACGAGAATAGGTTTACCAGTATAATCTCTTGTAGATTGCATTGTGAGGGTAAAAGAAGAATTTAATTTTTAGTAAAAATGTTTTTCTTACCTGTATTGTTAGATAGAGTAATATATTTTATATCGATTAGCGATGTATTTATGGTAGAGAATTAAAACAATATGGGATTGACTTATTTACAAACGTACTCCCAAAAGTACAATTCAGATTCTCCTCCTTTTTTGAAGCGAAAAAACTAGCAAAAAGATGTATAGCTTCTAGAAGTCACGTGATCATATTTTCATAGCCTTATGGCCTAAACGCTACTTAAAAGTTCACGACTTTAGAACTTTTAGTAAATAAAATAAAATAGTTTGTTGCTCAAACATATAGTATTCATCAACATTTGTTAAAAAATATTTTATGAATCAATATCTTAAACAATTTTTAACTAGGTAAGTTAAACAAAATAACTAACATTAACAATACGAAGATTAAATTATAATGAAAATAGTGGGTGGTACACATTATATGTGACTGTTGCCAGCGGCTTTGCAAAAGTAGATTCGTGTTTCGAAAAAAAAACATACTCCCATACACACTTTCACCACCATTTCCCCCCCTTAAAATGTGAAAACACAAAACCTTCATTACACGAAACACGTCATTATTTGATGATGAGTAGCTACAATTCATTCTGCATTGATAGATCAGTCACCCAGTCAGTATAAATAGTGCGTTGAGGATCGGACAAGACATGTTCTTAGCAAAGCTGAAATAGTGGCGCAGTGCAGGAGCGCCCCTCGATGGAACGATTACTGGTAAACTGTGAGTGGAAGTAAAGATTGTACACCATCGCACAATTTAATATACACAATAAAAAACCACATAATTTAATTTCACGTTCAACTTGTTACATACTGCAAACATGCGGTCATCACGGGCCTAAGTAAATGAGTTTGCAAACAAAGGGCTTTCACCCATTCTTTGTTGATTACTATAATTCCAGTATGGCTTGAACGGCCAACTTGAAAAAATGAGGAATATTTACAAAGCGGTTCGTACGCCCTTGTACCAAAACGTGGTTTAGATCCCGGCCAGGCTTGATAATTTCTGTAGTTATAAAATCTTGATATTTCACAAAAGTCAACTAAATAAAAACCAAATAACCAAACAAAACATGCCATGACTGAAAATAGTCAGTCATGGCATACCTGGAGTGAAAGAAGACAATCAGTTTATTCATATTGTAAAAATGGTAATTTTCACGTAACGTACTATCGGTGAAGGCACCGACTAAATTTCGACTCATTCCGAGAGTCTTCACCAGGGTGAGTGATCGCGATGTTCTCCCTACGCGTCGCGTCGTACTCTACGCGCTGCCGCTCGTTGTACGCGATTTATAGGGCGCCGCGAGTGGAGGCGGCGCTTGTGTTCTGCGTATGTAGTAACTGCTGGTGGTTCTACATCGTCTTTGCTGCTGCTCACGTAGTTGAGGAATGGAATATACAACCATAACCTGTCTTTCAAAAAAAAAAAACAATCTGAGGCTCTTGAAGGTAAAAGTGAATATGTATCTTCTAGTGTAGGCCTTCATGTTTCGTCATCTGTCATATCGTCCCCTTACATCAGGTGAGATTATTGCCAAATATAAAAAAAAAACAATTAAGAAATAATCTTTTAAATTACTATACAAAATCCTGGCAGGCTGCGCCGACAAAAATGTATTCTTGGTGTGATGACGGCTAGTTGCCACCCGATTTATAAACACAGGGCTAACCCCTTTGTTTACAGTATGTTCCGATAAGCGATGCAGTTTTAGTACCATATTACAAACAAATTACCGTAAACTACTTAAACATTTATTTTGCGACCTTTCAACTTTGGACGTGACAAAATAAAAACGCTTATGCAAAATAATTTTCAGCTCATGCTCGTCAAGTAAGCGCTAGTTCTACATGTTACTGTAATTGGGTTTGCAGAGTAGATGTTTGTGTGTCTATTTTTACACTGGAAAAGCTTTTCGGACGAACATTCTACCTACAGATTTTTAATTCTAAGCCACTGAGACCACATAGTTATGTCGAGTTGCACACCGGACATACATACAATTTCACGTTTTTTTTCTTTAAGTTGGTAAGTCCTTTATGGGTATCCTTCCACCGCGGGGGCGGCAGAGCAGTGGCGTTGGACACCTAAAAACTAAAACCACCACTATTTTCTTCATAACAAATTGTCTGCCAAGACTACAGGGTATGTTTGCGTATTCTTCCGCGGTAATGCGATGAACCTGGTTTAACTTTACCATCTGTACTTATTTTACAACCTTGTATTCTATGTATTAACTACCACGAGCAAATAAATACATTCATATAACCATATTAATTTATTTGCTACGTACATAGGTAAGTAGCAAAAATAAATCAGAGTTGTTATGTCAATATATCCCGTCAAGTTTTATCTGGAAATCAAGCAAATATTTATACCGAAAACTACCTAGCTTATTAACGAATCTCGAAATATATAAAATGTTTGCGTTCCCTGGCTGACTGCCAATCAACCGTAAGAGCTGGAGACCTAATTTGGAGTATGTCTCTCTTTACGTGTAATTAATATAATTTAATAAATAATGTTGGTCATATTTCACACTTGAGCCCCAAATCAAGCAAGGCTTGTATTATGGGAACTACAGGTAATATGGGTTATTAAGAAAGTTTTTCCGTAATTCCAACCAGAGAGGGTGCAGTGAAATGATTTTTTTTTATAAATACCTAACATGGTCTTAGTATTGGGGTATTGATGAAGTCGAGTCCTCGGTTTTTAGAGGACATAGATTAGGACATAGCACGCCACAGTGGTCTGATTAGGATTCCGTAGCTGTGTAGAGCCTTTTTGTGAAAAAAAAATTCCGCATAAATTAAAATTAAATTTCTTTCCTGGTTAGTTTTAAGTTATATTCGTAAATTTGATATTCAAATTAGTTAACTCAACTCGCTAGACGCAACATTACATAGCTTTATTCACAAACACTCCAAAATCTTATTAATATCAATATCTTGAATGTATTTTTATAATAACTATACATTTCATACAGGAAAACAGTAACTGTTTTACCCTCATACATCATATCTACTATCGTCATCTATCTAGCAGTTAGCTTCTACGAAATAACAGGACCGGTAATAAAATGGCTAAGCAGTGCCGCAGACCCATGTAATTTATCCGTGGGCCGGGAGTTTCTTTTGTCTGGACGGGGGATCATATTTTTATATGAGAGACCCACTAATAAGTTCCGTGGTGAGTTTGTTCGATAGAATAAATCAGTTACTTAAGTAAGTATATAGATACATGAAACAGTCTCGCCATCTAAAGATCATTGCAAACATATCTGCAGATAGCTCAACTGATCCAGATCAGTGCTATAAGGAAGCGTTTTCACAATGCTGCCTGCTTTTCCACGCCGAACAGCAGTGCTATCCTAGTAAGAGCCAGTTCTCTAGTCACGCGTTGCTTCGACCAGATGCCCTGAAAGCATTTTGAATACGCGAAGAGTTCCGGTGCCCTAGGGACTCAGAGTCTGAGTCGACTCTGTCGAGACTTATTTATACTTATTTTTTGCGCTTCTTAAAAATCTCGGCCAAATCAGCTGCTGCACGGGCCCTAACTGATGCTCCCGACAGATGAGATGGCGTAGTCTCTAGACTACGCATGTGGCATCATGTCTTCTTGAAACCGGGTGGTATCACCATTCAATAAGTGTGAATGGAAAATGGTAAAAAACAAGAGATCAAAAAATACATCAATATAGAACATTTAAGGTATTGCTGAAAAGTGCTTCCAGAACTGAATTTTCAGACTGTTCCTTATAGGAAGCGTTTGACGGACGTTAGACAACAACTACATAGTAAACAACTCAATTTTCTCTCACATTTTCAACGTCAACTTCATTTCAAAGTCATCACACGCAGGCTCAACTTAAGTAGAGGGTAATTCTCGGAGAAATCTCATGCACAACATGACGACATTATCTCGGATTATAACCATAATTTCAGTAATGACATCATGTGTGGCTGTCTTAAACGGATCGTTACTAGCAAATAGTCTGTATTTTGTCTTATGGTGAGCCGCAGGCCCGTTTCCATCCTAATAACATAAAAGCCGCACGCCTACTGTGATAAATAAATAAATAAATAAATAATGCTGGTCATTTTTCACACAGCATCATCTAGCCCCAAACTAAGAGAAGCTTGTATTATGGGAACTACATGACTGATATATGAATTGTATACTTTTTTGTAAATACATACATATTATATATAGAAAACACCCAGACCCGAGACAAATATTTGTAGAACATACAAACATTTGTCATGCAGCGGGAATCGAACCCGCAACCTTCTGCGTCTCAGGCGGGCCTTCACCCACTGCGCCACAGAGGTCGTCGTTATCATTACATTCCATAAGACGCGACGTGATCTCGTGCACGAGAATCCTCGAATACGGGCCTAGGACTCGCTGTGACCCAGTTCATCCTCATTAACGTACAACCACGATGCACCGGATTCCACAATGCGATGCCTTACCTTATTCAGTTCCCTGGCCACCCATGAGTTAGGGCTTTCGATGCAACGTGTTCAGTTAAAAATTTATTCGTATATCCCTGTGATGTTTAATTTTATTTTATGTTTATTCTTCATACGTTCAATCTTTCAGTATGGCAATAACCTATGTGTTATTCTAAATCATGAACTGTACCTGCTCTGAAAATGACCAGCATCATTATTATTATAAATTGACCCTTGTGGAATTGTCAATTTTACTTACTGCCTGTTCCTCCAAGACCAAGCCAGGAAAGAAAGGCAATAAACAAGGCTGGTTATTTTTTTTAATGATCTTTTTACAAGACAATAGGTACCGTTACTTAGCAACAGACATCTATCAATCCAAGCGTCCGACAAAGCGGCTCTAAATTATCGTGGCACTTTTTGTGATGTAAATAGTATGTAATTTTTATGATAATACCATACTGAATTTTTATTTAAATGCACATATTATTGTAAATAAACACAATACTTATATCTTTGTTACTGTATAAGCATAAAGGCGAGAGAGAAAAGTTTTTATGAATTTCCTTGTTTTCAAATTATTTACATGCGTGTATTTTGAAACTTTTGTTCAGAATAACGTAATGGCAAAGTTACTAGGCTTATACAAATCTTTGTTTTTCTTGTGATGCTTTTGTGAGAACAGCCGAGAAGCGCTGATTTTGAAGTAAATACATTTCATAAGACTTGTAATTTTGCATCGTCAGTTCAGTCAGTAGTTTTGAAATTGTTTGTTATATAAGGTGTAAGCTTGAGAAAATTTTGTTTTGCCAAAAAATAAATAGTCCATAGCAAATAGCAAGATGGGAGATAAATCTAAGATTTACAGGATGTGATACATTTTCTACAGAGAGGTTCGTGTTGGAATACATCCTTGGAGATAATGAAACGTCTTGCAAAAAATCTAAAGAAATATGCAGTTATGAAAATCCATCGACGATACAGTTGAATGAACACAATCTTCTTTAAAATGTACAAAACGGTATCAAATCAGCATAGACTCAAATTAAAATTTTGTTAGAACAGTAGTGTTTCCACGAAATAATCTATGAGAAAAGACCAATTGAAATGAATCTTGATGAAGCGAAAATGATCTGCATGGTCCATGGTTTTGCTGTAATAATAATAATAATAATGCTGGACATTTTCCACACAGCATCATCTAGCCCCAAAGTAAGCAAAGCTTGTGTTATGGGAACTACATGACTGATATACTACCTTTTTTTTTGTAAATACATACATACTATAGAGGTACATAGAAAACACCCAGACCCGAGACAAATATTTGCAACGGGACATAAGACGTTCGTTTGTCTGTCTGTCACAGGGCAGTATCTTATTAACCCTAAAATGTAGCCAGTTAAAATGAATCACAGAAACTATCGCCTCTGTCATGGCAAATAATAATAAGTGAACTTAAACTTGCGAGAATCAAATCGCTCAAGCGTACAGTTTATCTAAGAAAAGAAAAACAAAATAGTTAAACAATCTTCTGGAATATCTACGGTTATTTGCCTAGAAAAATACGAAACGAGTATTCTCAGAAAACCAGCTACTACAAAGTACCTCGCTTTTCATTCTACATTATGTAATCATGCCTACTTGTGTTCAGGCTTTTAACCTGTAGCTTCTCTGAGTCTGACTTTCCTCAAAAACGGTGAACTTTATTATGGCGGCCGTAATGAAACGGTGATCAAAATTGAACGTTATGTAAGCGTTCTATTAAAGTGCATCGCATGTTTCAGTTTATTTACGCCGTCATTATGATAGTTGTGAGTATTCATATTGTAAAAATGGGAATTTTCACGTACTGCACTATCGGTGAAAGCACCGACTAAGTTTCGACTCATTCCGAGAGTCTTCATCAGGGTGAGTGATCGCGACTTGCTCCCTCCGCGTCGCGTCGTGCACTCGCGTCGTGCGTAATAACGATAGTTTTTGGTATAGTTGTGAGTTTAAAACCAAAGTTATACATTACAATTGCTTAGTAACTAAAGCAGCCTAGCCGAAGCACTCAGAATAATATTATTATAGTTGAAGAAAGTTGCGAGTCTGTGTTCATATGACTGTGTTATATATACGCATATTTCCAAAGCGTTTTTATAAACAAAACGTTAACTCAAAAAATATGAAAACATCTACTCGTGCATCAAGTGATCTCATTTCTACATTTTAATAATTATCGACCTCGATAGCGCTACAGGCGAGTAGCTTGCAAGAGATGCGGGTTCGATTATCGCTGCGGGACAAATATTTGCATGTTATGCAGATATTTTTTCTGAGTCTGGGTGTTGTGGAAATCCTAGTATGGACTAAGTATGTGTCTGTTCTGTATATGTTGAATATTTTTGGGCTTTCACAGTGTCGACTTTTATGAAACTTTATATTGATTCAAAACTAGCTTCTGCCCACGGCTTCGCCCGCGTGATACCCAGATAAAAAGTAGCCTATGTTTTATTCTGATGTATAAGCTATATTACTGTAAAGTTTCTTCAAAATCCGTTCAGTAGTTGCGTGAAAGAGTAACAAACATTCATCCTCACAAACTTTCGCGTTTATAATAGTAGTAGGATTATAGAGTGTGTCTGTGCAGGCGAATGTTCTTCCTAGATTGTCAATTCACTCCCAAAATCTCATTTTTTATGAATGGAGGTTACAAACACAGATATAACGACCGATGTATAGATTTTTATTTTTACCGCATCTATTTTACGAGGCGGAAGTCTGTGAATGGACCTCTAGTTTTACTGTCCACAACGCTAAATCATATTGGCTGGATTCGGGGAGGCTTAACACATTTTATTGACTTGAACTTCTTCTGTTATCCTGTCTAACCATGTTTTGTCAAATGAAATATTGATTTCCCTGCCTTGTATTTTTTTTTTCGTGTGTATTCCACAGTAGTTTTTGATTTTGCAACCTATACAGCTTGCTTAGCTTATAGCGTTACTACGGCGGAGATACGATTTTGCTCATTGGGTCAATAGCTCTAGATTAAAGGTCTATAGTTCTAGAATAAATAAAAAGTGTCATGTAGTTCGCAGAACCATCATCCGCTGTCGAAGAAAGGTTCTTGAATAACGACCACGAACCGGATGTCACTGTGTAGGAAGGCTTGAAGGGTCTACACTGTGCAGTCCAAGTTATAATAAACGATGACATTGTAAAGGTTACGGAAAATCGAAGGAGAGAGGTAGGCCAAAATCGTTCGTTATATATAACACCGGGACTATATCCAGTTCCGAGCTGTGGACTTCTACAGCTTGTTGATGATGATGAATAAAGACAAAGTTTGATATCGATCGCGACGCACAATTATTTGGTCCATAGAAGCTTGCCACAAAACCTTATAAGACCAGCTAGTCTCATAGTTACGAGTATAAGTTTTATCGCGTTTACCTTTTTTATTATCTCGACGTTTTGGCTGTGATGCAACAGCAGTGGTTGCGGGTTGACTAGGGTGTATAAAGCTACTGTCGAAAAAAGGAAACTATCCCCAGTAAATGTTTACTCGTGAAAGTTTCAAATACCAGCTAGCCTCGTCGGTAAGATTTTAAGAGACCGCAGTTTAATATAACGACTGTTTTACTGCTCCTCCCATAATCTCGCTCATAAAAACTTTATTGAATATCACAGTTATTGTCATAATTAATCGTTAATCGATATTTACTACGCTATATTTACCACCTACTTTGTATAGAGGCCAATATGATAACGTTTTTTTCTTTTATTGGTATTTTATACTCCATGTCTTATGTACTTTTGTATCAACCTCGTTAAGATAACGAATAAGCAGAAAAGATTCAGATTCATTTACAACATTATTTTTGTGACAAACTTCGACCAGATTTGTGAAATTTTCATCGTTTTGGGCAGTCGGGTAACAACTGCACTAAACTTGTTTTTTAAACAACTAACGTGGCAAACAAGCCCAAGGCCTACCTCTTGGCCGTATGACCTAGAATGAAAAATCTCACGGGCCTTTTATTTCACTGGCACCCATGCCCTTCAAACTGGAATACAACAATTTGATTATTACTGCTTTTGGTGGCAGAAATAGGTATAGTGTACTTCCCCACACGAGCTCTCTCCCAAGGACCTCTACGTGGTTGTGAAAATATGAGTGTTTTATTCCACTTTGTTCATCTGGGTGATATAACCTCGAAATTGAATTTCCCACGATCCCAACATGTAATCACCGCCCCTTCTGCAAGTTTCTTAGATACAATGGGAAGGGGGCTGATTTCCAGAGGGGGTGTAGGTTTAATGACGTCGTGGAACAACTGTATACGATCCCATCATGCAATCACCTAAGGGTGATAACGAATGAATAAAAATTATTTATTGTACACCTTATAATCGTTTATTGGCTATTGACTTGAAAGAGAAAATATGAAAAATAACAACGCCTTTTGTTTGTTTCAGGTAATGGCGCATGTACCGACTGATTTATGTGCGTATTGGTTTAATTTCCGGCTGGATCGCGGAAACAACGTTTGTTTACTCCTTTTATGTTTTGAATATTTTTGATCTCGTGTAAATTTGTTGTAGGATTTTTCTGATACGTTGTGACAATCACGTTGATTGTGACTAAAGCTTTCAGATTTCATACTGAGGTATTTCACGAAGAGCACCGATACGAAAACAATCTATGCTATTTCACAAATAGCATCAATTTTCATACGTTAGAGCAAGAGTAGATTATGAGTATTTAAAGTCAAATATAATCCCTTATGGGTAAACAAAACATAATAAATATATAAACTTAATAAAACAGATAAATATATCAAAAATTTACTTTCACTTGATAACTCTTAGCTGCCTGTATATCTACTAACAACCAATATTTTTGTTCATTCACGAAATTAATACGAAGTCGTTGAGCGCTGAATTAACATTCACGCAAATTAGAATATTTGGGTTCATTCAATGAACTAAAGAGAATTCAAGTTGATATTCAGGGGATCGACAGAAAACATTAAGATACTTAATATTATTAGTCCATTTATTTCAGTTCTTAATCCATATATATATATATATATACATATATATAGATAGATAGAAAATTATTTAATAGTGCATAGGCGGCTTCTTTTTTCATGTTTTATAAGAAAAGAAGTGTCGGTAGTGCACAAAATGGTTATAACACAAATATTAATATGTAACGTTATAATATAACAGTATAATATAAAAAAATGCTAATTAAATACACAACATATTCATATTAAAATAAATCGGCGCTATGAATTGCCATTCAGAATGTTCACTCGCTTCAAATATCTTAGACCGGATGAATAAATTAAACCGCTTTGATTTTTAAAACCATTTACTTATTGCTAGGTGATAAAATAAATAATCCGCAACGGTAATCTATCATTCCGTTTTCTGTGACATAATAATAATATACTGTCTATTTCAGACAACTGATGAATTGAACATTTCTAATAATTTTCTCGGACATTATACCTAATATTTATTTATTAGGTGACTGCAGGTATGATTCTAAACACTACCGCAGATCGGAAATTGAAATGACAGTGAATTTCATAAAATATTGCTGTTACAGGACTAATACAACAAAAGTACAGCCCCCAAGGCGAACTCGGCTTGGCAACTCAACTGTGTCGTATTAACCTCCGTGTAGTTCAGATCTTAACCGCAGGATGAAGTGATAAGTTCCACATTTAGTGGGTAATGACTTGGGGATTATGAGCTTAGTTGGAACGCGGGGTTTATGTGTGTGATATCGGAGTTAGAGCATTAATAGTCAATCACCTGAACCCATACATAGAGTAATAATATTACTCTCAATATCTTAAGCCGGATAATGTAATGTTTTAGATTGTCACGTGTGTTGTACATTGTTAATTAGGTATAACAATAAAATATAGGTAATAAATTAGATACAAAATTTAAATACCGTAGTGATAAAATCTTGATACCATCCTTGGACACATAAAAGGAATGCAAGATATCCAGATTTGAGTATTTTTCATGACGTCATACAATCTTTGGACAAGTATAATTTTTATTCAAGAAATGGACTTAAATATCGAGAAATTATATCTTATCTTAAGTATTGATAAAAAGTCCAAAATAAAATTTCATCTCTAATTATTTGCACCTTAGGGGTGGAATTTTTCATAAAATGCATATGGGACAATATCGCGTAACATACACAAAAAAATACAGACGATTTGAGAATCTTCTTTTATTAAAACAGTTGAAAACAGAGACTCATTCAAAAACTGTCATAGATGAATAAAAAGCAAATTTATACTTAATTATACTGTATTTACCGTTTTTTTGTTTTGCTCTGGGCACACGTGCTCTTAATAAAGTGCCGAATATGGCAGGGGTACACCAAATTTGCACGATAATTTTTAAACCCACTTCAGAAAGTTAGTAGCTTTTTGATTATCGTATTTCTAAATACTGAATAAAGCATCTAGACTTATCAGGATTGCTATATACTACGTCTTTAGTATTCAAATTTACATTTTATTAGGGTTCAGTACCCATAAGGTACCAACTACTAAACCTATGCCGCCGTCCGTTGCTGTCAAAACCTATGCCGCCGTCCGTTGCTGTCAAACACATATAAAGATGCACATAAATGTCTTTTTAACCGTAATATGTTGTCAGTTAAGTTATGCTGTGTTTGGTTCGTCCTTTTTTCCCTCCCTATAGTCCCGTTGCCATGCAAGCCTCCCTTCAGTGGAGCAATGTGACGCAAAACGGGGGCATACCCGAATTATTAATGAGCCAGCCTGTCTATATGTCAGCGTCCGCATTCTCGGTAAATCTCGTCCACGAGATGAAAAAACATCTCAATTTTTTTAAAGGCTTTTTGTTGTCCTTAATTCTTTTCTATATATTAGTTTCTTGCATTCTGCTTTCTGGACATTTAACTAGAATTTGGTGTAAACTTCGTGTTTGGCATGGGTAAAATAAGCTCAGGGGCATATTCATTATGTTTATTATTATGTACATTGAGTACTAAATTATCTCTCCTATTTAACCTTTGGGCGCGTCTCCATTTGTTTTGGGTAGAATTGAGTTGGGTCAGTTATATCCTGTTTGACTTTAGGTATGAGCTGAACCTAAACGTTGGTTTTATAAATGAATAAATTAGACGTGTTCTCGTGTACGAGTTTTTTTTCGAGAATTGTCCCCATGGTAAACGGTGCAACTGTAACTACATTTTAAGTTACGGCTAAGTTATATTTAAGTACGGAAGTTGCCTGGTGGATTATATTATGATAGACGGTGATCGTGATGAGGTTTATATTTTAAACGATCCGTTAGAGTTTTAGGCTTATTTATATAGAGGTATATGTTGTTTTGAATTAGTAGTTCAATAACCACTGGACATTGATCCCTCAAGAGTGTAATGACGAACGATCCAAGGCCACCTTCATCCAATGACTTCCTGCAACCTTTGTTATGTTATCGGTCCGTTGGATGGGGCCTTCCTTTGCGTTGTCGCCCGGTTCGTGGTCACCGAGAAAGTGTTCATACCTATATTAATATCTGTGACCATACCAGACGCTACCGTATCCCCATACATACAGAACTTACCCAACCTAAGACACATCTTGAGTAGTTTATTTCATGTTTGATAGAAGTTTGGTGAAGTGGCATGAGCCAATAGTTTGTCGCCCAGTGGTAATGTAGCAAGGATGGAATATAAGGTTTTTACGGCTACCTTGTAATAGCTTTCATCGTTGAAAATAGATGGCGTTGCTCTGAGTATATAAATATGTCAAAATGTTAAATATGTACATATATGACAAGCAAGCACTTACCATTACCTTTGATTACACTCGTCAAGTTAGTGCCATGTATCGAGCCAGTTGGAACTATATTTATTATTAAATCGTCAATGAAAAATTTCATTGTGGCAAAGGCTCAGAATAGAAAGCAGTGGCGTTTGAGGGATGAGGCAAATGCCGAGGTGTTACTACGAGCTGACAATGATGGAGATGATGACTATTGTGACGAAAATGTCATAAGCCAAAAGCCCACAAACAAGAGAGCTTCTAGAAAATTATCATAAATCTAACACAAACGGCCCACTCTATTTACTCGCGACGAGATTTAAATTTAGCTGTTGTCTCTCGCAGACTGCATTTAACTTAAAGTGCGGGGAGCTAGGTTAAGCAAATTACGCAAAGTAATAACAGTGGTAGGGAGAACGGTACTTAGTTTATTTTTAAAATTTTACAAACTTTGAGCTTATTAAAGCAACATGATTAAAAGAAAGAAATTAAAATCGCAAAATATACATTACAGTATCCGGCTAAAGATTACAGTATCCGGCTGTCGCAGTAGCACATCTACCGTCTAATTTCAGAACGTGTTGAATCGTGTTAACTTCGGCATTTCTATCTTGCTCGGTATAAGATTATCACGATTTATATTATTATGATAAAGATACCAACTGCTTCAAGACAAGTCGGATAATGTATGTTTGCAACGAACTGTGAAATAAGTGGTCGAGAGGTTGGTCGGGAAAAAAGTGCATAGTAGCGCTGTGGCCTTTTGAACGCTCTTGAAGATTTAAACTCTGTTTTCTGAACTACCAATATGCTTGAAACAACTTCTACTGACAGTGTCCGTGGCGCATCCTTTGGGACCCTATTGTATAGGCTCTCAGACCTAATTGTGGAGAACAGAGATAATCCGAGGTTCAATTTTTCATTTAGGTATTAGGTAGGTTAGGTACATTGCGATTTAAATTCCTAGTCCTTGGTGTGTACCATTTTAAACTTTGTGTCTAATAAACATTTATCTTATTTCATCTTATCTATAGGACAGGCAACACATCAGATATGCCCCTGATGTTGCAGACGTGAAAAGGCAATAGTGACCGCTTGTTATCTGTTGTGCTGTATGCGAATTTGTATCTAAAGGGCATGTAAACCAAACTGCCGATTTTACCGCATAAATTTTCCAAAATTATTTGAATACCGTACAGAAACATGCTTTGTTTTCGAAATTGAACTATTTCTGACTCCATCATACCTATTTTATTTATTGTAGTGCACCTAGTAACTTGAAAAACCTATCTCACAACCTTCCTTAAATGAGTACAAAACGATTCTTAGAAACTGGAATACTATGAATAACGCCGTTTCGAGTAAAATTGTAACAAATAAACACGCAGTTTACGGTTTAAAATCCAAACGAGTGCAGCTGAAACTTCATAATTGCAGCGAAGAAGGAGTTTTCAAGCAAATAAAATCACAAGTTTTGCGAGACGAGTTTTATCACGATTCGAGTGAAAAACTCTGAAACAATGAGAACCGTCAACAACTTGTTTTCTTCCGCTAGACACTTTCAACGCTTTGGTCCTCGGCCGAGCGAATGGCCTTTACTGGGATTTAAAATCAACTAAGCGCTGTGGATATAACAAAAGTTAATTTAAGTAAACTGACATCAAATAACGGGAAGTTGATAAAAAGTCCAATATGATATTTTACTTTTTCCTTTAGTCCTTTACTTTTTCACTTATATGAATGGAATTTTAACAAAAAAAGAAAATTACATTTGGAGCCTACCCATTAAAAAAATAATCATTAAAATCGGTTCACAATTTGGCGAGGCTATAGTGTAACACACGCAAAAAAAATACAGACGAATTAATAGCCACCGCCTTTTTTGAAGTCGGTTGAAATAATTAAGACTTTATCACTGGCGACCAGAGAATTTATGCTGAGTTACAAACACGTTAAAACATGTCGAAATGGCGACCGTATTGTTAATTTTTGTTAAGTTATCTTAGTCATTATTTAATCATAGTAAAGATTTTTTTATAATTACAATCATCATTATGGCCATCAATAATTTCAAATTATTTATTGAAAACACAAACTGCAAGATGTCTTCATCCGATTCTGCGTCGTCCGGTTCGTGAAGTTCTCGAACTTCCCCAGCTGCTGTCGGTTCTGTGAGCTAATGGCTTGCTCACTTCAACTCGCTTCTTTCGGTGACGTCTTTTTTAACGATCACATTATGCTCGTTAATTTTTTTATTGTGACCGTTAAAAAAACATCAATGTCATCTTTACTTCCATCCGCGAATGATTAACTATTCAAAAATAAAAACAAACACGCTTATGACTGTATTCCGCATAATGTACATCCTCACATACATATTCAGTGCGTAGATCTTTGAACACTGTTGGTGGTGTGTCCTCTATCAGCAAAGGGGAAGATCTTCCACCGGGCTGATCCAACTGATCCACTTTCACGGGTTCCTAGGACCGACAGTTGTTTGTTGGAAGTATTTATATATCTTCAAGTTGAGTGAAAACTTCGCTTGCGCGATCTAGACGCTCCGATGCATTGCCATCTGTGTGATGCATTGCCATCTGTGTATTGACTATGGTAGCTCTTCGTTGATGTGATATAACGAAGCTCAGCCATGTGGCGAGAAGTGTTACTACAATACCAAGTAGGGGGTAGTCAGAAAATAAGTGCACATTTGTGCGTTTTGCAAGTACCTAGTTACTCCACGTGACACGGGCTTACGTATATTGCAAGCGCGTCGCCGCTTATTGGAGCACTAATCGATAGCGCATGCCTTCAAATGTTGGTTCTGTGGCATGCCTGTTTCCTCACGGTAATACTTCACCGTTTTGAGCACGTGCCAACGCGCAAATTATCTTTTCGAGTGGAAACATCAATTGGTGTACGACCGGGGACTCACAACCACCAGATCGGAAGTCGGGGTACCGCGCACTAGGCCAACACGGCTATTCAAAACTGATTAAAGCTGATAATTATTCTGTTGTAATGTGAACAATGCAATTATGGAACAATGGAATCTGGATGAAACTCCACGCAGTTAATTTAATTCGAATTGAACCACACCGCTGCATATAAATCCCGCTGAAATTAGAAACGTGAACATCTGCTTTTCAATGTCGTAATTGTAATAGCAAATTAACGAACACTATCCACTTCTGTAATTGTATCGTTTTAGGATCATACATACATACATACATAAACTCACGCCTGTTTCCCGGAGGGGTAGGCAGAGACTACGGATTTCCACTTGCTACGATCCTGACATACCTCTTTTGCTTCATTCACTCTCAGTACATTCTTCATACATGCTCGCCGGTTTTGGGTACTCTTGACCTGACCTTGCATCATATACTATAATAAAATAAATAAATGATTTTAATTTTTGTTTTCCAGTAGGAGAGAATATACATTTATTCATACAACTATATAAAAGTAGGTATATACAAAAAATACAGATGAAACAGCAGCTATCTAAAGACTGTTACAAACGATCTATAGATAGTTCAACTGATCCAGGTCACTACTAGACGGATTTTGAATTAATAAAGAGGAATAATAATGCTGGTAATTTTTTACATAGCATCATTTAGCCCCAAACTAAGCAGAGAGCTTGTGCTGTGGGAACTACATGACTGATACACTACTTAATATATATATTTTTGTAAATACGAGTACATACAAAGAAAATATCTAGACTCGATTATGTCTATATTTGTTATATTTGGTTTATACCTGCTTTAACATCATAAATTGCAAGAACTGCGAGTATAGCTCTCTCCATGGACCGTTTATAGTATATTTTGATAATTTGGAAAACTGGGCCGCCATGAAAAATATCCTACTAATATTATAAACGTGAATATTTGTAAGGATGGATGTTTGTTACTCTTTCACGCAAAAACTGCTGAACGTATTTTAATGAAACTTTACAGTAATATAGCTTATACATCAGAATAACACATAGGCTACAACTACTTTATACAACTTTTTACTTTTCCGGGTACTACACGGGCGAAGCCGTGGGCAGAAGCTAGTGTATTTCTAAAAATGAGTTCCTATTGTCTGTGAATTGAATGGAAGGTGACTTTGAGATATCTCGAAGCGGTATTATTCTTAAAAAAGCAAAAGAAACTATTGATAACTACATCACCTACCATGCCATCAAACACCACCTTAACAAACCAGAAATAGTAGAGATCCTTGTGAAACAGCTAGTCCGGGGAATAGTTTACTACTATTCCTATTTCTTCCATCAATCAGTAATACTTGCTATGATTTGTTCCGGTTTATAGGTCCCGGTGAAATTACTACCTGTAATTACCATGAGACTTTTCGGCCGGTATGTCTCAGGACCGACAGTGCGCAAGTGGTACTTCTGATGTTTCAAGCTTCTATATGTTATGGCAACCGCTTACCAACAAGTGGACCGTGTGCGTGCTATATAAAAAAACAGTAAAATAGAGAGCTCTGTCGGTCCAGTTTTTAGCTTTATGTCCAGTGTATAAGGCTCAAAAGTCATCGTAACTATTTGCTAGCAGTTCAAAGCGTTGCATTAAGTGTGACTTAGCAATAAAGCAGTGGCACCTATGTTTGAACTAAGCTCCGAGTTCTCAACTACAAACACTTTATATTTACCGATGGGAATGTTAGAGGAGTCGAGGGAAGGAACAGACGGATCGCTTATTCTCATCTCTCCGGTGCGATGATACAGATCAAGTATCATTTACAACTGACACCAATAAAGAGATTAAGGCCCGAATTCATAGTTAAATAGGGGCTCCCCTAGGAGAATGTTCAGGCGCTAAGTAAAATTCAAGTGTGAAATTCAACCTTTATGCACCCAGCCATAAGGCAAATGCTGAATGATGGATTTTGGGGGACTGTTCAACCCCCGAGTATGAATTCAGTCTATTTTATATATTTTTTTGTGAGTATGGGTGATCTTCGCCAATCATGAACCGATTTGTATGATCGTTTTTTCATGGGTTCATAACGAAGATTTATTTTTTCCTAAAAAAACTGGTATACCGCCGCTGACCAAAGACAGGTTGAATTACTGATAATAGGTCCAAGAGGTTACACCATAATGCTGTGTCTGATTTTCCCACGATGAAATAAAACATTGCGGTTAAACTAGTTTTAGGAGCATATACTTTTATCTTTATAGTAATTTCGTTTTAAATATGTTAAGATAAATAAACAATTTTTATTACTGTAAAGTTTTATCAAAATCCGTTCAGTAGTTTTTGCGTGAAAGAGTAACAAACATCCATCCTCACAAACTTTCGCATTTATAATAGGATACATCCCAATAACACATAGGCTACTTTTTATCCGAGTACCAAGCGGGCGAAGCCGTGGGCAGAAGCTAGTAGAATATAATAGAATAGAAAGTGATTTATTTGACAAAAACAAAGCACAGGAAGGACAGACACACAATAAATAAATAAAATAGACACTATAAATAGGTATCTAAGATTTTTAACAAAAACACAGAGGCAAAGATAAATTTTTTGTGCTAATGCTTTTTGGTCAGAGATCCGTCTCTTCGTACGATACCGTGCTAAATTCGTGCTATTGATATCAACATTACAACATAGCAATCATACACAAACGGGATAAACCATCGCTCTTCCCTTTAACATTAATTTTCTACGACGTCGTTTGTACTCGAGCATTGTATCGCAGGTATCTGATCCAATTCCTCGCTTAATGCTACAGAAAGTACGTAATAACGCAAAGAAGTTTCTCTTCAATGATCCTGAAAACGGTAGTGAGTAGTAAAGTTCCTTGTTAAGGGCACGTCCTATTTCTGCAGCTGAGCTGTGTTCCGGTTTGAAGGGTATGGGTGCCGGTGAAATTACAGGCAATGTGACTTTTCACCCGTATGTCTCAGTGACTTTTTACCCGTATGTCTCAGTGACTTTTCACCCGTATGTCTCAGGGTCGGATGGCGCGAGTCACACTTCTGGTGTCGCAAGCGTAGCAGCTTTTCAACACGTGGGCCGTTTACCACATTAGTGGATGAGTTTTTGTGTGACTGTGCTGTAATTTGTAATTTTATATTTTATTTTCTACCTTTCTATGTTTTGGGGTTTTATGTATAGATTGTCATTTTATATTTTATTTTCTATACATATGTAAATTTTAGTGTTTTATTAAGAAAGGTACCTAATTTTAATTTAATGTTTGTAAACCTAAGCAGAATTTAGAGATGCAAATAGTTTTAATTTACCACCTTGATGTCACACGTACCTAAATTCACAAAAAAAATATTTGATTTGGTGTAAAAAAAACGAGGCAGAGAAAACTGAACTGCATACGCGATTTTTTTTCAACAGAAACATTGTCCTGTCTCCACACTAGGATTCCGTGTCGTGGGTATCAGGAACTACGAGTATTCACCATAACACCCAAATCTGGAACAAATATCTGCAGAACATTCGAACATTTGTTTCGCGGCGGGAATCGAAACCACACCTCTTGCGTTATAGTTGGTTACTCGGCCGCTGCACTACCGAGCTTGTCAAACCCTAACAAGAAACGGCTGAAGACAAATTTTTCGGTAACTCAGATTAGCCTCATTCAAGGCAAATTTAGTCTAACTCCAGTGCAAAACCGCTTATTTATCTTGTAAGCGTCAAAGTCACATATCTGCGTTCTCTCCAATACACAGTATACTCTTTTTTCATCCTCTTCAATTTGGATTACGGTACACGCTTTTATGTGACACAAATTTCCTTAAGTGGAGCCGTTTGGAAGGTGAAATCTTTTTCGTTTTGAATAATCAAAAGGCTTTTAGGGATATTATTTAAAGGTGCCACGTCTTTCTTAGTAGAGTTAAATGCGAAACCATTGCGGTAAATATATGCCTATACTTTTATGCAGAAAAAACAGCTAAGTATTTAAGTATTCTTTAAAAATTAAACATTTTTTTATCCCTATAATAGATATCACCAAGTTTATCCTCATTTCATAGATTCATGAGGGTACTAGGTCGTCATGTCCTAGTATTATAATTTGTCACTATTCTGCATGTTAGTAGGGTTCCACGTGACAGATTGCAAGACTATCGCCGCTTATTGGAACACTAACCGATGGGAAATGCCTTTGCAGTTTTCATTTCAAGCGCTAGAAAGAAACATTGAAAGGCATGTCTAATTGAAAGCCCTAGAATCAAGAACCTCGCTTGGAAAATAACAATAGTTTCAGGAGGCTAAAATTGGGTAGACTACTTAATTAACCAAATTTAAAGAGACGAGAACAATCTCACAAGTATTTTTTCTCGGAGCCGTAGGCAGAGACTACGGATTTTCACTTCCTGGCACACCTCTTTCGCTTAATTCATCCATATCACATTCTTCATACAAGCTTTTCGGTTTAGGGTACTCTTGACTTGGCCTTTTTTGCCAAAAATGCGCCGATATGGGCAATTACTTTACTTAATGAATTCACACACGAGTTCCAGCATGTCGACATTTTTTATGACAGCCCGTCATCAATATTTAATTCTTAAATTAAATTTAAGGTTTATTCTAAGATAGTTAGCATTTCGGTGTTATACTGTACTAGCTTTTGCCCATGGCTTCGCCCGCGTGGTACCCGAATCAAAAGTAGCCTATGTGTTATTCTGATGTATAAGCTATATTACTGTAAAGTTCCATCAAAATCCGTTCAGTGGTTTTTGCGTGAAGTAAAAAATAACCATCCTCACAAACTTTCGCGTTTTGAAATAAATATTTCTAAACTCTGTCTCCAATTTGGTCAGAGTACGTCCGTCGAGGCCTTCGCCTTCCAACTACATTCACGCTTGCTTTGTATATTTTGTTTTACAAAGTTATTAGTAAATTAACACAAAGTTTGTGATATTCAACTTACAACTTCGCTGCCGCCGTACGGTACCGTTCTAATTGAATGCGAGCCACTTTAAACTTACAATATAATGAGCAAAATCACTCCGAACTGCATTCAACTCTGTAAAATACACAGCGAAACTAATTCGACCCAATTTCGATCCTCGGCTGACAATGAACAATATGTATTAGCTGAAATATAGGAAGGCTGGTTTAATTAAGACGGGGTGAACTTGAATTTTAAAGGCCTTTTGTAACGCAGACAATAATAATTTTAGCTCTTGTGGCACAGATAAATATCAGTTACGCCATCTGTATTTCTTGAAATATATTCGAAGAACTCTATATAAAACTAAAGCATCTTTTTAGGATACTACAATACAATACAATACAATACAATACAATACAATACAATACAATACAATACAATACTATACATTACAATAACTTTATTTCTTCGAAACATAGGTAAAGTTACAGACAGGTCTTAATATCTAGATTTAGATCGGCCATGTTTCGCCGTTTAACTGCCGTACAAATACTATACCACTATGCAGCTACGTGTTGAAACTTCTGATCGGTCCAAAATGCGATGAACTCGGTTCTACAGCGGCTACCTGAGATGCAAGAGATGCGTTTGATCCCGTTGCGAGGCAAATATTTGCATGTTCTGCAAATGTTTGTTCTGGGTTTGGTTTTTGTGGTACCATGACACCCGTTGTTCTTGATTCCCACGACACAAGAAATCCTATTGTAGGGTGAAAACTACGTATATGATTATTGGGTGTTTTTTGTAATACTTCGTAAAGTGTTCTATCTATACTATACCTATTTGTGTTGTTTAGTAACCTACTCAGTCGTTGGTTTGAGTAGAGAAAAAGTCCTACACTGTAGCAGAACCATATATTTGATTGGCACTCTTTTAAATAACATATAATAATACTAGCTTCTGCCCACGGCTTCGCTCGCGTGGTACCCGGATAAAAAGTAGCCTATGTTTTATTCTGATGTATAAGCTATATTTAATGCTTTTCTTGATACCTTTAATAATACCTTTTATTCCATTGGGCAACGTCGAGTGGGCAGGCCTGGGAAACGTTGGCATGACCTTTCCAGGAAGGCTGCCTGCTTAGTATGAGGACCACGGTTTTGTAAATCGTTACAATTCAATCGAACAATTTAAAATTTTAAAAACCATCATCTATTTAAGCTCCTCCTAGTGACTTGTGATTAACTCTATCTAAAAACATAACAATTGGTTAAGTTGTTTTGGTAGAAAAATGCTGGCAGCAAACAAAACCAAGGCTCGTCTCTTTTGTCTCAGAAAAAAAATAATTTGAAAATTCTCCAATATGTTGAAAAGTCTAGACATAAGGAAAGTAAGCTTTTTCTATGCGAAATAACTGTTCCAATAACATGAAATGCCGCGCCAGCCTGCGTGCTCAGAATTCTAATGGAACCAATACCACAGTAGCCTGAAAACGTCAGTTTTGCTTATCAGACCTGTAAACACATCATGTAAGTACAGATACTGAATTTTGCAACTAGAGGTAAGTAAACTTCGTCGCAAATATTAATTTAATTAAAATGATACAGTCTGGTTACACTATTAATGATGAGCATATTGATAAATTTATTTAATTTAATGTTTTATAGTCAATATAATCTTCACTTATATTAGAGGTAAAGTGAGTAAGTCTGGATGTAGGTGGTAATCTTAGGTAAAGGAGTTTCCGTGGAGACCAATTTTGCAACGTAAATATTTAAAAAAACGGTCAAGCGAATGCGTTTCTTTGGAACGCTAAAAGCTTCTTTTCATTGGCTATATTTTATTCGGGAAACACGCGAGCGAAGCCGTGGACGGTATCTAATAGTATTATAAATTAATATAGAGACCTACATTCAAAAACAAAATACAATTTTAATTAAAAGCATTTATAAAAATAAATGCCTTTAACCATTCACATTCTCGCAGTATAACACAAGCACACCAACATAACTTCCGTCCATTCTCCTGCAATATATCACAGTCAGGGTTGACAGTTAAGAGTTTATCGATCATCTCTTTATATTTCTAAATACTGGTGCGCGTCAGTATCAAGCTTTGACAAAACGTTTTTATCGTATCTTACTGTCATTTTTGCATAGAAATAAATCAGTAAGACGTACTTATAGATTTTGGGTAAGGTAAGGAGATCGGTGTTGGTATTTGACCAAGTCGCAGGCCATTCCGTTAGTAGTTTACATGTTTATGTCTAGGCGAGGCGATGTCGTTACGATGTCGATAAAGTGTGCATTGCAGTATGGAGTTTCATACAAAGAATACCGAATGGCTCGAGTTCAGTCGTTGCCGACAAGTGTGCAATAACCTTAGCCCATTTCTTTTATTCGTTTCATATAAAACGCTTGCTGCTAAAATATCACATATTATTTCATCTTCTAATGACCCTCTTGGTGCCCTGAATTGGTTTAAACGGTAGGAGTAATGCAGTGGACTGCGTCATTGCAGAACAGTGCAGTTATAGCCAAGTGCCCGTTCCGTATCATTGGCGATCTGCCAGTTAGTCACCGCGACACGAGATGTATTCAAAGGAAAATACTTAGTGGGGAACTAAGTAAGAAAATCTTACCAATAAGAAAATCCTTTCTACTAACACTAGCAGTGCCACGGCCTCTCTCGGCCCATCCCACAGCGTCGCATCGTCCGCCCGCGCTATTACTTGCTTCATTAAACTCCTAAGAGTCATAGCCTGATGTTATATAGCTTATAACCTTCCACAAGAATTGGGCTAATACATTTAAGACAAATTTCTAAAATCCGACTGGTAGTTTCAGTGATAAGTTAGTATAGATATACTAAAAATAAAGCTTTTTTTTGTCCGAAACAAATAAATCATAAGTTGAAAAACTAAATTTAATTTTGCTTACTAATCCCACATCAAAGTGAACTAGTTATAGACCAGGAAACACTATAATTTATAATGTAAAAACGGGAATTTTCACGTACTGCACTATCGGTGAAGACACCAACTAAGTTTCGACTCATTCCGAGAGTGTTCATCAGGGTGAGTGATCGCGACTTTCTCCCCCCGCGTCGCGTCGTGCACTGACGATGACATCATTCTGTTATTTAGCCCATGTCATCATATATCATACAAGGGGTTAAAATGACACAAATAAGGCCGTTTGCACCGTGTGTTGGCCACTATCGACTCGAGCGCCAGTCGGTGCGTTTTTCAATACAAAACGCTATACTTGGGGCACAACACTACAAAGTTATTGTACCAAAAACACAGCAAGTGAAATATTAAAATTTATTCGCCTCCCTAAAATTAACACAGATGCTTAGTTAAAAGCCTACCGAGCGTGATTTCGGAATGAGCCCGCATTTGCATTTTATTTTTTCCTTATTGCCTTACCGATTTAGAAATTACGGTAATTTGACGCGCCGCTTCTATTTTCCATGAATTAAAGGGTTCGAGAGTTACGAGCTTTTTATCTTAACGTTGCATGAAAGAAAAACGATGTTAGCTAATGAGGGTACTGATAAAGCTTTGTATGAATTATTCACTAAGATTGAACTGATTCGAACATATCCAAAAAAATAAAATGTCTTGACATTCGTTGAACTATATTATGTCCAGCTTTGGGTTTCGCTGGTAATAAAGTACTGGCCCGCAACTTTTCATGTATAAATAATGAAAAAAACTCGCGACTGTATTCTCCAAGATGTGAATTCTCTGATACATACTCAGTGCATAGATCTTATATACCAAGTAGGGGGTAGTCAGAGGCACGCCCAAACATATTTAGCACATGACCGCGTTTTGCTAGTAGGTATTAAGCATTCCAAATGATAAATTAAAATCTCATCGCCGCTTATTGGAACACTAACCAATGGACCGCATTCGAAATTTTGGTAATTGCATGCCAGTTTCCTCCTGATGTTTTCCCTCGCCGTTATGAGCGCATATTAATGTGAACATACATTTGTATGTATGTATGTATGCATGTATGTGTGTGGACTCCCTTTTCCGTATTCAAACTCTTTTAATTGGTTCATTATGCGTGGGAGTTTCTGGCTAGTGAGTTAGCCAGCCCAACTCCGCCCAGAAGCACAGAAGTTTCCTGGGGTCTTCGCAGGCTTCGCGGAGTGACCTTGGGTTGCCAAGGATTTGTGCGCGGTGAGTTGCTACGCCCACGCATTCCAGGATTACATGGGCAGCTGATACCTCTTCGGTTAGACGCTCTCTGCAGAGTGGGTTGTCTGTAGCTCCGATGTTGTAGAAGTGTTTGTTCAAGGGGCAGTACCCGGTTAGGGTCCCCACAATGATCCGGAGATCTGATCTTTTACATATTTTTTTCGAGAGGAAAGTCCAAGACCCCGGTCGTGGACGATTTCCGGTAGTCGGGGTACCGCCCATTAGACCAACACGGCTTTTTTATTGCTAGTGTAGTGAATATTGTGTTACCTAATTATTTTACTAGTTAGGGTTAATCGATTCTACTACAAATTTATACATAATCATAGAGATAATAATAATAATTTATTTTATTCCAGATAACATGATCCTACTTCTACACTAATATTACAAAAAGATAAAATTTGTCAGTTAAAAAAAACTTTAACAATTTTAAAAATGGATCTTTAAGGTAGACATAGGCATATCGTCTTGTTAAAATAAAGAGGCTTTTCGTGGAGACCAATGCTGCAACGGAAGTCGACGAAAAAACGGTCGAGCGAACGCATATCTTACGAACGCTGCCTTAAAGGTAAGCGCTACTTTTAACCGGCTATTTTTTATCCGAGTATCACACGAGCGAAGCCGTGGTCAGTAGCTTGTAATTAATAAAATGTTGCGAATACATGACTTAAAAAAAATATACTGGACATTTTTCACACAGCATCATCTAGCCCCAAACTAAGCAGAGCTTGTATTATGGCAACTACATGACTGAAACTGCTTATATACTTTTTTTATAAATACATACATATTATACACAGAAAACACATAGACTCGAGACAAATATTTGCAGATTATGCATACAAAACGAAACTGCTACTTGCTACATAACGAAAGCTAACAAACGTCCTAGCCTTCTCAATTATACCTTTCCAACCCACCAGATTCACCAGTAATTACCTCGTGTAACATAAATCTACCAAACCGGGAAATTGAGTCGAAATGAATTATTTCCTTTGAAGGTCTCCCCTTCTTGATAACGCTAATTAGAGGCGCCTGCAAACCAACAAAGCTCCCTCTCCATAGTACTAGCATTTCTTCTGTGCCTGCGCCTTAATGGGAACTGTGAAATGGCATGCTAACGAGCGGTGTTTAACAAAAGTGCATCTTGATGCTCTTTAGGCTCGGAATGTTCTGATTGTTTCGTACAGACAATGAAAATAAACAATACACGTGGTATAAAGTGTCAAAACCTTATGTCACGTGTATTACATTCGTTCATTTTGGACATTTGGAAAACATACTGTTATTACAATTAGTTCACTTTATACTTTTCAGACTTTATTTAATCCTGTGACTAATACTATCTTTTTATAAATAAGTTCACCTCGTTCGATTGGCATCACACTAAAGCTGAATGAAGGATCATCAAAAAAATAACCAAGCAGGGTTTGCTGCCTGATTCTTCTAGGCTTAGTCGCACGCGAGGGCGTAAATTCAAGTTTTAAAGTCACGTAGTTTATAAGTTGACGTTTCTATATGAGCCTTGTAATTTCAATGAATAAAAACCTATTGGCATTGACTTTGACTTTAGTCCAATCTAAACTGAAACACTGGCTCTTAACTGACCATCATGTAAGTTGACATAATGTAAAACACTTTTTTCTTTAAATTTACTTTAATTTAGTGTAGGTTTACACATTAGAAACCCAATAACCGTTCCCTGGATCCCCAAGTCGTAGTCTAATTAAATTGAATAATATATCCTAAAATATATCATTAGCGAGTAAGTAGTGTCTTCGATCTTAAAGGAGTAAGAACTTCCCAGAGCTCGTTGAAATAAACCATTTCAACGAGCAACTAACTTACAGATTGATTCCCAACTTTTATAACACGGAAAGAATTAGCCTTTCTTTCTTTGTTCGAGTTTTAAAGAGCCCCAATGTAAATCCCCACTGGTAAGAATTGTAAGTTTAGCATTCCACGTGACAGGTTGCAAGGTCATCGCCGCTAATTGGAACTCTAACCAATAGCACATCGACACATGGACTTAGATTTTTCTTTCTAATTACACCGATTTCCTCATCATGTTTTCCTTTAACGTTTTGATAACGTGTTGATGTGCACATAATATTTGTCTTGTGGTTATGGTGTGTGTGGTTTTATTTGTCAACTGTACTTGGCCCTCTGTAGGTACCTTTTGTAATGTGGGGCAAAACCGCACTTTGGAACGTGGTGCGAACGTGGAACAAATCTATTTTAAAATGAAAAAAAAATCGTTGGTGCACCAGATAGTTCGGATCCACGACCTTTGTATTGGACAGTGTACAGCCCACATCTAATAACGAAATCTAATTAATATAGATTGATTATTAAATGCTAATACATTTCTTACCACAAAACACACTTAATGCTACAAATTTCCGGAATTACCCAGTTATTCTCGAAAAAGCAGTTAAAGTGATTACGTAGGTAGTGCCCTAAGGGCCCGCTTCCAAACCTATTGCTTGGTAATTGCTGTCTTTCAACAAACTTCGAGATCGTTGCTAAATGCAAAATTAACATACCCATTGCGAATAAATAAGAATAATTATCTGAAGATTCACTAATTACTAGACTATACAAAACGTAGTAGATAAGTATTATATATTTGCCTTACCTATCTACCTCTATAAATAGATACTAAAGTTATTCGGTATCAAAAGTTTAAAATAAAAATTGGGTACTGTCGACGATCGGCCTATATAAACTTCTATCGAATTTCTAGCATTTAGCCGAGTCTCTGATTACCCCTACTTGTTATCGTCATAGATCTACGCACTGATTATGAGAGGGTGTATCCATCAATGGAAATACATTCGTGAGCGTATTGGTTTCATATAGAATTTCTTTGATGAGCATTGTATGGAAATCGTTTTTGTGAGTTTTATCAAACTATTAGGTACTTCTGTTTGATGACTGATAAGTCATGTTGGCCCGTATACTACCTACTGTATATTAAAGCAATGGGTACTCAAAGGGGTAAGGGGGGCTCATGAGAATTTTCATTTGTTTTATAAGATCTTTAATATTTTATGAATAGCATTAGCATTGCTATTCAGCGTGGCAATGCGGCCAGTATTTTGGGAACGCTTCCGTCTGGTAGTGATCTGGATCAGTTGAGCTATCTATAGATCGTTTGCAACGGTCTTTAAATGGCTGTCTGTATTTTTTGTATATACCTACTTGTAAATAGTTGTATGAATAAATATATTTTATTAGATGTGTATTTTGTATACATGAGCTATTTACTATGTCATTTAAGTACAAGTCTCTACAAACAACAATATTGTGAAATCCAAAATAAATCATTAATAATAATAATTGCTACTTCCGTCATCTTGATGTAAAGAAACTGGGGTTGGCCAAGAACCAATATGTAGGTAGGTAGATTGTGTTTTAAACCAAACTGACTGAACAGACTTCGGTGTCAAATGTGGATACTCCAACGACATACAATGCAGCAGGGGAGCCATGTCCATAGTGCACTAACACTATGAAAAACTTTGGTCAAATTATATTTAAAGGGACAAACCATTGTCACGACGAAGAAAAGGGAGTAGCTAAAATGTAGCAATTCCACAAAACTCGATTAACATTTTAGCTTAGAAATGCATCCTCCAGGATTGATTTGAAAACTTAGACGTCGAGCTTCTTTGCTCCGAGTTTACATTGTTGTGATGTTTGCACTGCAATAGCGCAGTTTCGCATCTCCAACTCAAGTTTGGATGTTTGCGCTCGAATTGTTGGGGACCGGAGTTTCGCTTGTTCAAATATTTTTGCTTGAATTCAGTTGCAAATAAAATTTGCTAGCGAAACTGCCAGAACGTTTTTAAGGCGCGATTCAAAGTTCATAAAGGTTAATAATACAAAGATTGGCTGAGGGTTCAAAAACAAATCGTTCGAATAGGAGTAAATATGTAAGCCTTTCGTGATTCTGTAAGGAAGAAAAAACTCAATTTAAACTGAGGATTGAATGGTTTTTTATATAACTTAAGTGGCAAACAAGCATATGTATTGGTAAGCAGTTATCTTCACCTATAGACGCTTGGAACACCAGAAGTCTCATGTGTCTGTAATTTCAGTGGCACCCTTACCCCTTCAAACCGGAACATAGCAATGCGAGCATTAATAGGTATCGTGGTAGTACTTCCCCGGACCAGCTCTCTCACAAAAGCTGCATTCTTCTAAAAGCAATGTCAAAACGTAATTTAATCTCAGTTATTTTATAGTTGTGATAAAACTCTACCGACGGCCGGACCCACATTACATGTTCCATTCATCGTTCGAGGAGATAGTAAATCAAGCTAATAAAATAGCCGTCAGTCCTACGTAATAGAATCTCTTCCCGAATTTGATTCCTAAGGTGAAGTACTACTAAATTATTTCCGCAAAGAAGTAATCCAATGTTCAAATTATTCCAAGTCTGTGAAAATAAGTAAAGCCTTTTCCAAATACACGCTTTTTACCGGGACTAAGATTTCTGTGAAAAGATGGTCTATCCACAGGTAGAAAAGAAAACCGCTTGAGTAACAAAAATGCGACGGCAGCCAGGAATGAGCTTAATTAACATATTTTAAAAACTCATTTGTGGACGCCCTTTAAATAATTTGTGCAATCTATGGATTCAAGAAAACTGGCTCTGTAGATAGAATATTTTATCCGCCGTATACATTTGTTGAGTTTGTGGTTCCGTTCATTTTAACTACCTAATCGTATACATAGCTTGTATCACGCTTGTTGCGAAAATATGCCCCCGGCTCTGAAATGATAATGAAAATGCGTCAACGAGATTTTGCCTCTGCTGGAGGCATTAAACTAACGATTCTGCCGCCGCAGTATACTTTACTCCGATTTGAGTTAAACGACCCAGAAAGGAACTGCTAATGCGACGCCTCCAAGATTTTGGGAGTATTTCATGATTATTGCGTGCTGTTATCTTTCTTGTTACTTCTTGACTTACAAACGGAAGATACGCGAGGAATTCCTTCAAGATATATGTACTTTGTATTTATTTATTTGATTATTTATTGCAAATAAACAATATACAAAGGGAGTACTTAGTGCTATACAGCATTTTCTACCAGTCGTTTTTAGCGCTAGGAAACAGAGGTTAAAGTGCTACAATTTCAAATAATAAATTATTTTATTTTCGTAGTAAGAGATTTTTTGATGTTAAGAGCAAGAGCTTTCCCAACCAACAACCACGACCGCAAAGAGTTATCGCGAAAATTAATCTCATTAATGTGATTTCATCACCGAAATGCTATATAAAGTCCTCTTCATCAATTTCGATGACGGCGACCCTAACTAACTAAACTTGGAAAAATATCCTACAGTTAAAAAGCTACCAAATAAATTGATGACTTTTTTAAGTTTGCTGGAAATCTAGATCAAGATGGCTCACATAATTATGGTACCTATTGAGCAGACCTATGCCCAGCAGTGGACTTCTTTAGGCTAAATATTATGCTTTTGATTCCATCTTACTTAGTTTTTCGTTAGTTACTATAAAAACATTTTAATTACCGCTTGATTCGAGAAAATGAAAATTAAGTTTCATAAAAAGAAGAGACGATATACCTATAAATTAATGATACAATTATACCTAAAATCAGACTCGGATCCAGTGAGTATCTCTTTGTTTTTTTTTCTATTTTTGTTCTCTAGTAATCGTGTGAAAATATTCGCACCTAAAATGGACAAGCCCAGAAAATACACCTTCGATTTAAATAACACGGATCGTTTAGGGTCGACTCCCGACAGGTGTCACTCCTATCGTCCTTCGATCACTTTTATTAAGCAAAAATGTCAGCCCGAAATGTCACCTATCCTTCCGATAAGAGTGATAAATGCCGACAAAACGTCGCATTGAGAAAATCTTTATGTTGACAATACACTGGATGCTTTTAAATGATTTTATGATTGTGGATTATCCTCTTTAATTTAAATTAATGATGACAACATAACCTTTTATAAATTAAAGTACTGTATGCGACCCCACCTCATTAAACATCCAGCGTGTAAAAAGACCCATCACCAAGGCGAAATCTACGCATATTGTTCATCTTAACGAGTAACACTGCGGGGAAATAATTTCTGAGAAACGACTTTTAATTTTAGCTATAAAAAATGCTATTATTTGTAACGCGTTTATAAATAATGCTGGACATTTTCACACAGCTTCATCTAGCCCCAAACTAAGCAGAGCTTGTGTTATGGAAGCTGCATGACTGATTTACAACTTATATAGAAATCGACAAGATCGCACTTCTTTTTTTGTTTTATTATGTTTTCGTATGTTGTACTGTAAAATGGTGTTATGTACAATAGTTATCTATCTATGTATGTAAAATGCGTTATTTAGGTCACAAGTTCAATACGTAAGGTTATGAATATATAAATGATGACATTTCCTCGGCAATCCATAACGTTTACTAGATTGTAGCGTGTTCCTATTTCCTCTCCGAGATTGGTATTCGCATCAACAATTACGAATAGTAAAGAGGAAAGGTAGCCGGTACGTTTCCTAAACAAACATGTTTTCCTATTTCCTGGCTGGATTATGGCGATAGAATAATTGTTTTCCAACTTGTTATAAATCATGGCAACTGAAATGCATCTACGTTTTGATAATTAAAACGTAGAGAATACTTTTAATTGCCTATTTAAACCTCTCCAAAATGATGTCCATAATGAAAAGTATAACTTCGAAAAAAAAGGTAATTGTTATATCAAATATACACCTGCATTTAATCTGCTTTTGGCTTAATCTTATCGAAAATGAAGCAAGAAGGTCTAGAAGATTCATTTCACTCCTACCTGATGAGACCCAGATAGTATTTTTCAGGAAAGACAGATGATGATATACCCAATCTGCAAGACGTCAATTATCTCGATATTATAGTTACCTTTTTTATGGGCTAATGCATTTGCATAGCCATTCAGCGTTGAAATGCAGCCAACATTTTGGGAACACTTCCGTCTGGCAGTTATCAACACGATCACTTCGCAAACGATCTATAGATAACTACCCTTTTCATCTGTATTTTTCGTATACACCTATTTGTACATAGTTGTATGAATAAATGTATCTACAAGATCATTGCCGTATTTTTTTGCGTTTATGGTCCCGCAAGGTGATACTTTCTACGTTCTGTATACATTAAAAGGCTGTATACAAATCTTGCTCAATAGGTGATAGACAGCACCTAATAATAAGCCTTTTATGTATCCTCCGAATTTAAACAATATTAACATTAGCATATACATATATATTTTTAAATTACCAATTTCATTTTTAAACTAATTCAATTATTATATCACAAAATGTACATAAATTTATTATATATATTTAGTTTCAAGTATATATGTATTCATTTTTAAAATTCAGGGACCTCACTTTGAGTAAAGGCCTAAGGACAGCACCTATTGAGCAAGAATTCTATACGTACATAAGTTACCAGACTTTTGCTCTGAAAAATTGGCAGCATTTCTTGGAGTTTCAAGTACTCCATCTTTACAGAGGTCGCATACCATTGTGTTGCAAATCTCCCGCCCGAGCTCGTTCGCTCGGCAATAACTATTAACGTAAATTCTACCCTTATAAAATGCCCTTACGATACACCCTTAACCTTTCCCCGGTCTTGCCATTTCATCACTTTAACGTTCTATCTTTGTGCTCTATTGATATCTAGAAGAAATATGGCCCCTTAATTAATAAATTAATAAGCGGTATGACCACACATTGTACATTAAGTTACGTAAACTTATATTTATTTATCTTATGATATATCCTCAAAGATCTACGAGTATGTATCTGAAGATGACCATCAATGGGAATACAGTTGTGAGCGTGTTGTTTTTTTTTAACTTAGCACAAGTATGATGATATTTGCTATATGTCAAAGTGAATTAATAAATCAAGTGTGATTATTTATGGAAATCACATTATAGTATAGAAAGCACCATTTTAATCAATGGCAAAGTAACAGTATATGCATACAATGTCACAGTTTTACTGCGTTATCCGCTTTGGTGGATACCAGCCTTTATAAATTCCTTATAGCACGTACATATGCAGTTATGTTGATAATTTAAGCCGTAGACATGTGAGAGCTACGATGCTGACGTAGACGGTCGTTATACGACAATGCTACGCCGTTACGTGCTACGAGCAGCGTGCCTACGAAACCGAGTGCTTTTCTGTTTTCTTTTATGATTCTCAAACACAATATTAAGAATGAAATAGGGAAGAATACTAATAATTATCATGGCATTTTTTCCCGCAACGACCGGAGCCCTAATATAGGTTACATAGGTTTTTAGATTATTTGTTTTTTTGACTGTCACCGGAACAGTTTATTGGCTGAATCGGCTTGTAACGAGATTTTTGCAATCGATTATAATGTCTTTAAGAATGGTTTCATCGCCACGAGTGCATTCGATAATTAAAAATCACGTTGATGGTTTTTATAATTCACTTGTATTTGAATTAAAGTTAAGGAAAATTATCTTAAATAACCATTTAGATGAAAATATCGTTTCTGTTTCTTCTCTTACTATTATATAGCTCATATGAAAGACAGTCACAATATTAATAATAAAAAGCAAATATCAAAGAAAAAACAAAATAAAATAAGGAAATGATAGTATCCCAGATGGTGGCAACATAATAGGCCCCTTTGCAGAAAACACACTGTCCTATGGGAATGTTATACTGGATGATTTGCTGACACATCGCTAAAAGGGTCTATTCAAGATTCTATGGGAAAAGACCAAAGTGAGTTTTGCACTTTCAAGTATGAAGTCTTTTTAAACGGTCAGTTTTTATCATATTAAACAAGAATAAGATTAAATAACTGACAAAAATAGATATGTATCTTTCACTCTCTCTCTCTTTCTTATTAGCCGCTCTCTACCAAAAGACTAGTAAATAGGCCTCTTTCAAACTCCTCCATTTCATGCTGCAGGAGATAGATTTTTAGACTGGTGGTGACCGGTCAGTTATGTCTAAAACAAGTTGATTTTTGATTATAAAGGAAGTTAATATACTCTCTCTATTTTTTCTTTGCTGGCTATTAATTCCATACGATGGTGGGGTTTGTCCTCCTACTACGATTCCTTCACTTCGCTCTATCCTCGACTTCTTCCTCGGAAACACTGCATGATGCCATATCTTTGCGCAACATATTCTGCCCTTATAGTCTTGGATCTCCCTCCTCCACCGCTTCCGTATCTTCTACTGAAGTTCTATTGCCTGGTTGCTGACGTAGTGCCAGTGAAATTACTTGCACATAAGACTTTCACCCGTTATGTCTCACTTGAAACACCGGTTGGCAACGAGTCTTACCTCTGGTGTTTTAAGCGTCTATAGGTAACGGTAACTCCTTACCAACAGGTGGGCCGTATGCAAGTTTGCCACTTTATTCGTATAAAAAAAGTCACGTGCCCCCTCGACATGCCTGTACCATCTCAGCCTACTCTTCTGCAGCTTATCCTCTTCTTCCTGACTTCCTCATACGTTCTCATTACGGATTTTATTAAATCTGAAACTGATTAAATTAAAACAGGCTATGTTAAGAACCATCACGTTGACGTCGCGTCACGTGATCGTTCCGTTGGCACATCAAGAGACGCTATGATAGAGTTCTAGATCAGAAGGTGCTGTCAAACCGTATGTACACAATTTACTATCAATGTTTGGCCCACTTCCAGCAATCAGCCACTGAGAGACGACATTGTGTGACTATCGATCTTAAGGTAGGTATTAAGATCTTCTCGAAGCTCATACAGAAACGAGTGAAATAAATGTAATTAATTATGTATCAGGTACATAAACACTTGTCATGAAGTCATGAAGTTTCCATAACACAAGCTGTGCTTACTTTTGGGCTAGATGGTTGTATGTGAAAAATTATCAGCATTATTATTTTTATATATTTATTGTAAGATATAACTGTTGCTTAGGACCTAAAGAAAAAAAATCGTATCAGTTTTTTCAGTCTTGACAAAGCTTACTATTTTGAGCCTTTTAGGCTTGAAACTCTGGCTCCGTGGAGAACTGTAGGGCCCTTTGCGTATTCAAAATCAGGGCGCCTTTCGAAGCGACCACGCTTGCCCAGAGAGCTGTCTCTTATCTGGATCAACACATCAGCATTGCCATTCAGCGTGGTAATGCATCCAGCATTTTGCGGATGCTTCCATCTGTTAGTGATCTAGATCATTTGACTTACCTATAGATCGTTTACACGGTCTTTAGATAAGCTGTTTCGTTTGTATTTTTTGTATACAGAGCGTCCCAAAACTATGCGACATGAAGGGAAAGTACCTTAAATATTGTAGATAGGATATTTTGCTGAAAGATGACTTTATTTGTCTTATAGGCAATATGACTTTATTGTCTATTCTATCGATTGTCATCATAAAAATACGGGGTGTTTTTTTCAGATTTGAGCCGGTTCGATTCCCAGACGAAGCAAGTAATTTTTAGAAAATCTTCGAATGCAGTATTACTAACTTTTAAAAATAAAATAAAGTCTTCTTTCAGCTAAATATCCTATTTACAATATTTAAGGTACTTTCCCTTCATATCGCATAGTCTTGGGACGCCCTGTATAGCTTGTATGAATAAATGTTTTTTTTTTCAAAATGTTTCTGAATTGTTATTGCAATGCGCAGATTCACGAATTTCACATATTATGACTAAGTTAACGAAATAGAATGCAATATGTAAATCGTGGCTGCAAATTCCACAAGGCACGCGGCTCTGTATTCTCATAGCGGCATTGTTACATACAAATTCAATACCTACAATGCTGAAATCTTGCATGTATATTTGTATGTTAAATACATTCACAAATTGAATAGAATGCCGGAATACTTGGCTTGTATGAGTATTTTATGTGTAGTATTTTAGATATTCAAACGGAGCACCGACAACCAAGATGGGTCGATGAAATCGAGAGGATCGCTCAAAACAGTGATAAGTGGCATGAAAAGGAAGAGGCTTAACCATTGGTTCGATTCCCGCTGCGAGACAAATGTTTGTATGATTTACAAATATTTGTCTCGGGTCTGGGTGTTTCTATGTAAAATATGTATGTATTTACATGTTGTGTGCAAAATGTCCACCATTATTATTATTATTAGGTATATATTGGGTGTATACAAGCTGAAAATAATGACGATGATTTAGATATGCTAATAAATACATGAAGTGGAGCTAAGAATTGTTTTTAATTCGCTTGATTAATTTAATATGACGACCATTGTGGTGCAGTGGGCAAAGGCCCGCCTGAGACGCAGAAGGTTTCGGTTCGATTTCCGCCGCGGGGCAAATGTTTCTATCTGCGAATATTTGTATCGGGTCTGGATTTTTCTATGTACAATATGTATGTATTTAAAAAAATATATATCAGTCATGTAGTTCCCATAATACATAATTCCAGCATTTTTTTTTATATTTTTGGAAATAGAGACTACGACAATAGGTGTGACAGAACTTTATTTTCCTTTAAGAAATATGAAGCTACAATCGATCATTGTTCTAATGCCCGCCTGCACTAAACCTAAGCAAAGACTTAGGCATGTCTTAGTGTCAAATTTTGATGACTTGCTTACAAATGGCGGACATCACTGTAATGGTTAGTGGTATTTGTTTCTTAACATGTATATATTTTTTCAGTAATATAAATAAAACCGACTTCAAATAACAAGAGGTTGATAAGAAGTCCAATATACATTTTCATCTCCCATTTTTTCTACCTTATAAATAAAAAATATTTAAATCTTAATAATTATTATTATATTAACATAAAAAAAAGTTTTACTTAAATATAAAAAATGCAGTATCGTTTTCATGAACATCCAGACTTAAGTCTCAAACCTTGATCCATTGAAAACTGTCAGAAAATCTTTAAAATTCCGAGATTCGTTTTGAAAATATATTTTTCACACGATGTAAAAAGGTTGACGATAATGGCTTTTTAAAACGAATAGCGTGAAAAGTGTTTAATCACGTTTTTGTAACGAACCAGTTACTTGCTAATGTTGAATCTTCGGACTTTTTGCAAGTGCATTTAACTTGGGCAGCATTCATTCCCCAACAGTACCCACCCCACAGTGACCTTAATTTCCTTTGGAGTTGGTTGTGTTCCAGCTTTTTACAGGACAAAGTGATTTGGGCAAGTTCAAAGATCTAACCTATTTTAAAGATTTTAAAACAGTTGATTCTCATATTATGAGGCCAGCTAAGGAGTTGAATTCCCTGCCAGTGTCTGTGTTTTCAATAAAATTTAACTGACCAGAGAACTGGCTCTTATCTGGGTCAACGCATTAGCATATCCATTAATCGTGGCAATGCGGCCAGTATTTTAAGGTCTGGTAGTGATCTGGATCAGTTGAGCTATCTATAGATCGTTTGCAACGGTCTTTAAATAGCTAGCTGTTTTATCTGTAATTTTTGTATATACCTACTTGTACATAGTTGTACGAATAAACAAAATTTAACTTGGGTATCTTCAAAAGAAGAGTTAATAAGAATCTACTGGTTGAGCGTGTACTATTAGGCGAAGTGTTACCAAACGAAACCCTATTTTAAGCATTAAAAATCCCCACTCTAGGATTCTCTGTGTCATAGGTATCAAGAACCAGCTCGTAAGAATCTACTGGTTGAGCGTATATCATCAGGCGAAGTGTTACCAAACGAAACCCTATTTTAAGCATTAAAAATCCCCACTCTAGGATTCTCTGTGTCATAGGTATCAAGAACCAGCTCGTAAGAATCTACTGGTTGAGCGTATATCATCAGGCGAGGTGTTACCAAACGAAACCCTATTTTAAGCATTAAAAGTCCCCACACTAGGATTCTCTGTGTCATAGGTATCAAGAAGCAGTCCGTAAGAATCTACTGGTTGAGCGTATACCATCAGGCGAAGTGTTACCAAACGAAACCCTATTTTAAGCATTAAAAGTCCCCAAACTAGGAACAAACCCCGGAACAAACGACTTCTACAAACATTTGTACCGCAGTGGGAATCGAGCCAGCACCTCTTACATCGCAGCTAGCTACTTGCCCAACCGAGAACGTCAAGGTCTTTATACTTACGGTCGTTCCCGTAAACAGTTACCTTTGTACGTAAAACATAAAAAGGCGTTGCAAAACTCCACAAGAAATTAAACGAGTAATGTTGAAGTTGCGAGGTTATAAATTATACGAAACTGGCTCAAAGTACGTCCAGTTTGATTGAAAGAATTCAGTGAGCCAAGAAAACATTTTAAAGTTTTCTGATCCAAATATTCTTTTGGCACACGTTCCTATACTGATTCATAAAAAAGGACGACGCACACCATGTGAGTGCCTAATACTAACTGTGCAATGTTTTTTTTTAACTTGAATATATAAAAAAAAAACAAAAATTAACACGCTCACGACTGTAATCTAATTTTCTGTTATTTTGGTAATCAGTCGAACGCACTACCATCTTACTTTTCATAACACAAAGGTCAGCTGGAAGAAAATGCTAATTAGCATTAAGTTCGCCTATACACTTGTTTTATCTTGTCCAATAAAGCATTTTCTATCTATCTGTCTAACTGTATTCCCCATGATTGACAATCTCAGATACATGGGGGCTAGACGAATACCTCTCGCTTACTTTTCCTTTCACGCTAACGCAAATTTTTCAAGGTAAAACCTGGCAGCTATCACGTGACATTTCTGCAGCTAATGTCATTCCCATACATTTCAACCTTTCCGAAGGCGTTAACGTCAACAGAAAGTGGTATTTGTCTAGACCCCAGGTGCGTAGATTTTCGCATTTCCTATCTGAAAATCAGCGCTGCTAAATAGTCAATCAATACGGTAACATTTGCGACACAGTTTTTAAACTTCTGGGAATATTACCGTTCTTTCAAGATTTTGAATGTTGTTTTTGACCCAAATAAATATGTATATTTTGATTTAATTTTTGAATGAGTAGTGCGAAATATAAAATATTTTATTTTATTTTATTACTTAGCATTAGCGGAGCGACAATAAGCTGAGCTAGAACATTTTTGACCCACACCACTGCAGCATAGATTGTCTTCGTTAGGATTGGTTAGCACCCACGTATAATTCTTCTGTTTGTATTTTATTTACGACCTTTTTTTACTATTCTTTACTGTGTTTTCTTGTAATGTCTACTTTTCTGTGATGTAATCTGTAATTTTCTGTGCTGTAATAAATAATTTATCTATCTTTGAAGACCTCATAGGGGGTATAATAGAATAGAATAGAAAGTAGTTTATTTGACAACAAAGCACAGAAAGGACAGTTACAAAAATAATTAGATAATAAAAACTTTATACATAGGTAAGAATTTTACAAAGAATTAGTCCTTTAGAATTTATGTGCTAATTAGTCCCATCTGTGCCGTGTGGATCGAACAGGTCATGTCTCAGCTTAGTGCTGCTTAATATGGAACTGGGTAGTCAGAGGTACATCCAAACATTACAGTTGGCTCATGCCCGCGTTTTACAAGTAGTTAGCATTTCACGTCACAGATTGCAAATCCATCGCCGCTTATTGGAACACTACTCAATGGCATAATACCTTCGAAACTGAAATGTCTCAAAATAATACCTTCGAATTATTTTGAGATATTTCGGTTTCCTCACGATGTTTCCCTTCACCGTTTTGAGTACGTGTTCGCACATAGTTTTTTCTATGTGTGTTTTCTATATATAATAGGTATGCATTTACAAAAAAAAGTATATAATTAATATATCAGTCATGTAGTTCCCATAATACAAGGTCTGCTTAATTTGGGGCTAGATCATGCTGTGTGAAAAATGTCCAGCATTATTTATTATAGTTTTTTCTAGTATTTTTTTTTCCAGTGCATTAGTGCACTGGTTTTGAACCCATAAAGTCTATACCATAATTGACCATAATTTCACCTGATGGTGAGTAATGATGCCAACGATGGAGCACAAATCTCTAGAAGATACCTATTCACTTTTTTTCTTGAAGAGACCCAAAACACAGATGTTATAATACCAGAATATAATTATTTGGTTTTAAAAATAAATGTCAAAAAGTGAGTAGGGTTTCGTGAGAATTCACAAGGATCATATAGAAAAGTGAACTTATAAACTACTAGCCTCTGGACACGGTTTCGCCCGCGTGGTATCCGGATAAAAAGTCACCTATGTGTTATTCTGATGTATAAGCTATATTACTGAATGATTTCGTCAAAATCCTTGCAGTAGTTTTTGCGTGAAAGAGTAACAAACATCCATCCTCACAAACTTTCGCGTTTAGGAGGACGTTAACTTGAAATTGTAAAGTGACTTTACGCCGATCCAAGCCTAAAAGAAACAGGCAACAAACTCAGTTTTTTTTTTATAATCTATCAACATTGTTGCAAAATACAGCTAGGAAATAATGCTCGTGCTTACTATGTTAATAGAACGTGCACTTCATAGTTCGCCTGCCAATAGCACGCTATTACAAGCTAGCTCCCGTCAGATATTACAATTTAATATTCTGCAATTTTATCTAGGAAATAATGGCGCAAGTTATACTGAATCATAATATCTTGGCAGTTGTTTTTTTCGTTTTTCCTAATGCCCACGACATAGGGAATTCTAGTGTGGGGTCAGGAATATGTGTCCGTTAGTGCACGGCGCGACGCGGAAGGAGGAAGACGCGACCACTCACCCTGATGAAGACTCTCGGAATGAGTCGAAACTTAGTCGGTGCCTTCACCGATAGTGCAGTACGTGAAAATTCCCGTTTTTACAATATGAATGTCCGTAGGGTGTTTATTTTGTTTCTTTTTGCGTCTGTCATTTATATAGCGCCCAGTTTAATTTTGTTTAACTTTTCTCATAATATAGTATGAATGAAACATTACTAAGTTAACGTATATGTTCACGACCATTAACGACCTCTGTGGCGCAGTGGACGAATGCCCACCTGAGACGCAGAAGGTTGCGGGTTCGATTCCCGCCGCGGGACAAATGTTTGTATCTGCAAATATTTGTCTCTGGATCTGGGTGTTTCATTGTGTTTGTGTCTATGTATAATGTGTATGTATTTAAAATATATATATAAGTAGTATATCAGTCATGTAGTGCCCATAACACAACCTCTATTTATACCGCGATGATTTGATCAAGCGCTTTCATCACAAAATTTCAATAGACTTACAATCCTGAATTCCATAGACAAGAATAACTAAACTTCTGGCAGATTTTGGGTGTTTTATGGCACCCTCTGTCTCAACTTTGTCAAGTAAAATTTATGAGTAAGAACAATAAGTTCAAACTATTTGAGATATCGTCGCGAAATTAAATTAAGTTTCAAACCTCAGAGGTTCATTGCATAGAGCCTTTAATGGAACATCGATTTAATTATGTAGGGTTTGTTCTAAGATTTGTATGGATGATATTGGGAAAGGAGGCGTGTTATTTTATACAGTGTTATTTCAAAATCAAGTTAAAGGAAAACTGATGGAACTTGATAGAAGGATCAACCAGCTATTTTTCCTTTTTTTTTTAATTATCTGAAAGTTATAATTATAAATTTTATATGGATTTTTAACGGGTTTACCCTTTTTTTGTTATTCTTCGTAAACGTTTTGAATATTTTAGTATATAAGCCTCATAAATCGGGAAAGGTGGCGTGTTATTTTGAACAGGGTTATTTCGCAATCAAGTAAACTCTCGAATTTTAATCCCTTCCATCAAACCCAGCAGTTTTTGGCATTTTTTTAAATTGCCACTATAACTATTACCAATTCATAAATAAGATTTTTCTGAAAATAAAATGTTTAATTATTCGTGTCCTATTATTATACGTTGAAAACTGTTGATTATACGCTAACATTTCGAGTGCTTGTTTATAAGACCTCAATTGCATAGCGGGCAGATAAAAAAAAACAAAATATGTTTGTGTTTGATGGTCGGAATTATGGTATATACCTTGTAAATTATACACAGATAACATTTTTTAAAATTAGTACGTATATATGGTACATTTTTACATACCTAGTTATTGCTAAAGCTCTCATTAGTAATGAATATGACTAATCAGCCATCTGCCACCGCAAATTAACCTTGTCAGTTGTCTCTTACGTTTGGCTAATCCATACATTAGGGAGATTATTGGTCAATTATTACTTAGGTGTATCTTACTGTTACTTATGATTTTTAATTAATTATAGTATATTGTTCGCTTAACACATGTGTGTTGAGCACATGAGCATGTGCTCATAATGATGAAGAAAAACATCTTAAAAACAACATCTACTAACATCTTGTTGTCGGTTAGTTCAATTAAACGGCTTTACATGCTAAAATCATTTTCAAAATCAATCATTTTTAATTCCGGGCAATTTTAAAATTTTTCTTTCCTTAACAACCTAATTCGGGTTATTACAAATATTTTAAAAGAAAAAATAGCCAAATCGGTCGAGCCGTTCTCAAGTGATGTGCTTTCCAACAAACAGCATTTCATTTTTATTTACATATAAATGTTAAATCGACCTTCATTTGGCCATAATCACACCTAATATTAAGTGATTATAATATGGCCGACGATAGAGCATAAAGGTCTAGAAAATAAATATTTACTCTTACCTTGAAGAGAACCAGAGAGATGGGCTTTGTTGTAACTTAAATATTTTGAAAGCAAAGGGTAAATCTCAAGTTTTCGAAAAACCGTTCCTTTACCCGTTTTAATTAAGCTCCGTAAACACTGACGTGAGTAATCCTGCTATAATTAGATGTCTGTTCGGAGATGAGGCCAGAGCATAAACTTTGTTGTAACTAAAATATTTCGCAAGCAAAGGGTAAATCTCAAGTTTTCGGAAAACCGTTCCTTTACCCGTTTTAATTAAGCTCCGTAAACACTGACGTGAGTAATCCTGCTATGATTAGATGTCTGTTCGGAGATGAGGCCAGAGCATAAACTTTGTTGTAACTAAAATATTTTGCAAGCAAAGGGTAAATCTCAAGATTTCGGAAAACCGTTTCTTTAACCGTTTTAATTAAGCTCCGTAAACACTGACGTGAGTAATCCTGCTATGATTAGATGTCTGTTCGGAGATGAGGCCAGAGCATAAACAATAGAAGTAACTTTTTTTGACGCTATTCACTACGGACTAAACATATATCGACTGATGTTTGGTTTACATAATTATACGCACAACATATTTGCATATTCTGCAAATATTTGTACCGGGTTTGGGTGTTGTCGTACTACGGTATTCATAGTTCCTGATACCCACGTAACGGGGAATGTACACACGCCAAAAAAATCGGTGTAAACACCTAACATATTTTATGATATGTTGAAATATAATTAAAAGTTATTTAACGAATTGTTTCCATGTTACAAATATAACATTTATTTTAAAAACAAACCTTATGGATTCTTATGGAAAAGCGATTAAAAAGGAAAAGGAAAATATTCCAACTTTTTCGTGATGATGCAAACTTTTTTGATATGTGTTTGTGTCTGTTGAATGTATGTATATATACCTAATTTATTATATGAAAGATTGTTTTGCATTGTACTAAGTAGGTAGTGATACAGTCTGAACCAGGCACCTCTAGTAATAGAGGTGTGAACTAGGTATTATCCAGCATTACATAAGACGTGTTTCAGATACCGCGCTAACGTAGTGTTGAGAGAATTATGTGTGTCGCTTCTCATAGGGATGTTACACTATCGATGATATTAAAATAAAAATATAAATAATGCTGGTCATTTTTCACAGAAAAATGTAAATAATCATCTACAAACTAAGCAGAGCTTGTGTTATGGGAACTACATGACTGATATAATAATTATATACTTTTTCTCGTTAATATATAAATATTATACATAGAAAACACCCAGACCCCGTACAAATATTTGTATATACAAATATTTGGTAGGAATCGAAGCCGCAACCTTCCGCGTCTAATAAAGCTGGCCTTCACCCACTGCACCACAGAAGTATATTTCGTCATCTTCTTCACTACGGGCCCGGTCAAACTTATGCGACACAACGGTAGCTGTGAAGTTTTTTTTTTTTTTTTGTCAATTTGTTATCAAAGTTTGCGTTAATCTATTGTCAATGCATTTAAGTTTTTCGTTGGTGCCTAGTAAAAAGTGAAACCAGAACTGTCTTCCTTTACCCTTTAGTTATAGGAAACCGCGTGATATATAATATTATTATGTAGAATTACATTTGACGTTTTTAGAGTACCCTTTGGGAACCGCATAGTGCGGGTAATGTGCGGCCGCTGTTGGGTATTACTCAAGATTAGGGATGCCCCATGTTGACGGTATATTTATCGACATCTGATTTAAGTGAAGAATTGGATATACAAAAACGAAAACCAGGTTTGCTGGAAGTAAATACAAATTCAGTGAACAACTGAACAATATTTTCCCTTTATGAAACAAATCAGTTGACGGTCAAATGAGTTTCAGTTTCGTCACAACGTTATTTTAAAATCATTATCACATAAAACAATTTGAATATTTTGTTGAGTAGGTCATATTTCCTATTCTTATTTTGGCCATAATCAGGATGATTCAATTTGTGAATACAAAAATAAACATAATAAAAATTAAACTTTCATGATATGCACCAGTTGATTCCCAGTTCGTGGGGGAATGGTGGAATTAAATTAATACTGCTTCCTAATTAAATAACTACGCTGGTTATTCCGAAACAAAAGCAAACTAGGAAATTGGGATCAGTTACCCTGAGTCATGTCTACGTCTATTTCGAGTTCACAAATTACATTTATTGTTATAAATAATTGCGGGACGTGTGAGGCATTAATTTCTAACATCAAAAAGTTATACTGTAATTCTAACTGCTGCAATACAGCTTTCACTTTTACCACGACAGGAGTCCCTTTATGCGTTTGCCATAAGAGGTGTTTTGTTTTTCTGTTACCATTTAGCTACGAAACGACTTATTACATTGTTATGCAGTTTTTTGCAATCGATTTGTATGTCTACAAGGATTGTTTTTAGATTTGTATATGTTTTATCGTCACAAGTTACACAAACTACAGAAATACACGTCTTCGAAGTTATTAAAAATGAATTATTTATTTGTCAAATATATTTTATCTTGTATTTCAATCTTCTTCTTTTCGTGACAACGATTCTACGATTTAAATTTTATTTGCGTGATATTTGTCCACATTATTGGCATCGATTATTGTCTCGTTCAGATCATCTCTCGTGCAGAAGTACGAGCGCGAGGGATATACTAGCAGGTTGCTGCATTGTCCGCGTGGGTTCACTGCAGTCACACTGTGGTTGTAATCCCTGTACCCCCATTTGCACATACTGAGTCTGCAGCGGCTTACCTGGGTGGGAAGCCGTTTTAGGGTTTACCACAATGGCATCGGTAGGTCATGTATTTCAGTGATTGATTGCAAGCAATAAACTAAGCATTGCTCTCCATCGTTTTCATGATGATTTATATTTTTATCGATATTAATCCAAGCATTTGGTACATCACTTTTGAATAAATAGCAACCAAATTTCACGGAGGTCATTACACTATAATTACATAATTGAGTCAATTTAAAAATAAGTGGGTCAGATATTTAAACAATACAGTATTCATTGAGTTTGAATTATAGACCGAGTTCATATTGCAAACATGGGAATCGTCACATGCTGTACTATTAGTGAAGGCACCAACATTGTGTCAACTTATTCCAAGCGTGAGTTCACAATATTATTATTTATCCCATTATATTTGGCATTAATTATCATGCTTTCAGTATTTAAATAGTATTTTTCTGATTATCACTTTGTAGAACGTAACTTCGATTTTGAGAGAACGCGCAGTATTGATTTTGAATTTTAAAAATTTACGTCACGTACGTAATCTATGGTGTAGCTACGCAATTCCCTTGTCGCAAAACGTACAGGGTCGGCCGAGTGAAAACTAAGAATTGAGGGTAATCAATACAAGCAACGAGACAAGCGCTTATAGACGGGAATTGCTTGACGGTAGCCGTCGACGCGTCTTGTCCTGCCAGCGGAAATGTTGGCGCATCACGGATATTTTGTGACCTTGGCGAGGCGGACGGTAACCGACTGAGACTCAAAATATGTGGGCTCGATTCTACTGAACAAATGTTTGCCTGTTCTGCAGATATTTGTTCCCTTTCTGGGCATCGGTACAGTGAATCCAAGTGTGAGATCAGGACTATGTATGTGACAGTCGGGTGTTCTTATTTATATATTTTATGTTATATTGAGCCATGGCAGCAATCGTCGCAAACTGTCGGAGGAAGTCGACGGCTGCCGTCGGGGTATATGATTGAATTGTCTTTTGTCGCTTCTTTACTGTCTACTTACTGTTTAGCATAAGTTAGTTTCGAGTTTCACAGATAAACTTATAAACAAAGCTCCTGTTGCGTAAAGTTTCCTATAGAGAACATTATCAGATTAGCCCGGCAGGCCTTCGTATTTGATATGGGTTGCCTTAATTGAGTCACGTTCTTTAAAACAAACAAACAAACATGCTCACAATTTTGACAATAGTTCCCCATTTGAATGGCCCATCCATCCAAAAAACGGAACGTCCAAGGTAAACCAATTTCGTTCATTCGCATTGTCCTTCTATGGCCCATCTATCCTACAAGTTAGCGTAATACGATTCATCCCATCCAGGCCATGGCTAATGCCATGCCGCCATCTTGATAGCCATGGAAATTTGTGTGACCGCCCCGCAGGTTGGAGTATACAGTGCGTAGTGATCGATAGTGAATAAAGTGTGATGAAAGTATTCAGTGTAACTCATAGAGGCCGCTATCATGCATGTGTCACATTTCTTTCCCCACTGTGTTTTATTTCTGTTTGAAACCCCACGTACATACATTGATCATGTCGAAAATCTTTTGGTACTCAGTAGGGATTCAAACCTACTGAGCACCAAAAGATTGTGAGGAAGGTCACGAAGGTCGTGGATTCTTGCCACCATATAAAAGTAATCCTTATGTTTAACCGCATCCTTATTATCAAAAGAACAGGTACAATAAAAAAAAACTTTTCGCAGAGACGGCTAAATAACTATTTTACCATCAGGAGTCAGTCATACTGACGCGGTAGTGGTGGCAATCAAAGGGAAATGGTTGTCAAGTGTTTGCCAAAGTTCGTGTATGTGTATTGATCGCCACACACACGCGAACTTTAACGGCACCGATTCCGGGTCAGTTTGACCGCCCTCTAATTGTGTTTGGGTTTCGGGTCACATAGATACTTAAATATTAGTGACGATAGTTAGTTAATTGTTGATCCAAACACGTTACAATTAAAAGGGTTTAACCTTCGGGAATTGAAATTACTGAGGCAGGTAGAGTTGGTCAGAACGGTAATGACTTTAATTTGAATGTACTCAAGGCAATTTTTATTCCATCCACTGAGCTAGAATTGTTCTAGCTCAGTGGATGTGGAAGTTAAGTCAACCGTTAATTCGTTCAAATTGGACTTTGATCGATGGTCTTGTTTTCAGAGACAGCTGAAAATGATAAAAAGATTCATAAATATAATCGAAACGCAGAAAAATTTAATAGAGTAATAAATTGTTTTCAATTAGGAACATTCTGTACCTAACATTAAGAGGTGGGCGTTGGTGACTGCGCCACAGTTTTTATAACTATTTGCAGTCACCTACGTTTTTGTATTTGTTTACCTACTTTTTATTATGTTCAAATAAACATTTTTTCTTTTTTTGAGTTTATTTGACATAACAACAAAGCGCAAAAAATACTAAGGTACACACATTTTTTAGATGACAGTAAGATAATAGACAAAGAGGAAGAGGTTTTATGCGCACATCGACTCGACGGTCCATACATTAATGTCCACTAAAATCTTCAACATACTTCCAAAACAATCACGGAAATATAAAAAGACATGAGATAATAGACTAAGAGGAAGAAGTTTTGTACTAGGGTTAGTCCCATCTGTGCCTTGTGGGCCAAACAGGTCCTGTCTTAGCTTAGTATTGCTTCGCAGAGTAGTGCCGTGAGATGCGATGGTAAAACCTTGATGGCTGTCTCGTAAAATATTAACTACATACTTGTAATACGTGGGCATTTGCCAAACATCGACGTGACTTCTACTCTACTTGGTATTGTCAAAAATCTACGTTCTGAGGATGAAAGAATGAAAATTAATGAAAATACTTTTTTGTACACCATAAGAAAACTTGATATAACCTAACAAAAGTAATAAAACGAAACTTAAAAAACACAATCGGCGGTCTTATCGCTTAGAAGCGATCTCTATCATGAGGAACTATCATGCTACAGTCGTAGATGTGTTTGTTTGAGTATTGCCCTCATTATCGATACGATAAATATTTCAACCTTGCATTTGCACACTTATAAATATCCGGACCCAGATCAAGTTTAATTATTCTGTAGTTCTGTTTGCGGAAATGCTGGGTATTTTCGGGTTGTGTCTGATTTCGTTTGGAATCAGCTTTGAACTAAATAACAAAGGGTAATATAAAAAAAAACAACAGTCACATACATAGACCGCACATTAGGATTCCCTATATCGTAGGTCAAGAACTACGAGTATGGTAGAACCAATCATCCAGACCCATAAAAAAATATGCAGAACATGCAAACATTTGTCCCGCAGCGGGAATCAAACTCTTGCGTCACAGTTGGATACTTGCCCACCGCGCCAATGAGGTTGTCGGATTGTCATCTATACTTTACAACGTATATATCAAGCCCAACACAAGTACAGACAGCGAGAAAAGTTGATTCAATGTTTTTAAACTCTAAACCTCGACTTCCGATGTGAAGATCATGTTTTTGGACTACTTTGCCAAACGTGGACATGTGCCAAAACTACTGTTCGGACGTGCCTCTGGCTATCTTTTAGTTGGTATCCATTATTTAGCCAATTTTGATTAATTAGCTTTTGACTTATAATGACTGAATAATACTGGTGTTAGTTAGAAACGTCAGGAAAATAATAAATAGATAAAAGGAATAAAGACCCACTTAAAAAATCTCGCAACTCGAGTTCTGTTAGAGCCACTTAACCAAGGTTTAAATACCTTATCGAAAAAAGAATGTTATGGCAAAGCGACTAAGGTCTTCAATTTAAATATATAATAAACCGCGAGATGTCTATTCATAAAAAAAAATCAAAACCACAACAAAAACACACACAATTTTGATTGGCTCCCAAAAGAAAGTAGGTTTGAAAAAGAGGTTGAGTTATGATTGAAATAAACTCGCGGAAGATTGCTCGTGCGTACCCGTAATCCCCTGGCAAAGGTGCCCGAAGGAACACCGTGAGGTTTTAGTCAGTAGGAGTCTGACATAACCTTCCGCCTAGGAGCCTAGAAATGTCAAATAGACTCGGTATTGTAAACATTTAATTTTAGACCGCGTTTGCATTGTACAACAATTTGTCATGAAAATCATGATTCAAACGTCTGACATCTCTAAAAAATAAACCACAGATTTATCCGTTCGTAATGATACCAGTACCTTATAAAGTTGTCACTTTTACTCGTTAAACCTTCAAATAATGTAGAGATCTTACTTCTCAACGTCAAAGTCAAAAGGTTTTATTCATTGAAATCACAAGGATCAACGTATCGTAATTTGTGTCCACATCGTATTTTGTAAGTTGACGTATCAACAAGAAACGTCAACTTACAAAATATGTGCTTTCTTGTTTTTTTTTATGCTGACTGTAGTAAAATGGAAAATTCGCGGTACTTTTGAAGCTTTGAAGGTAGTTTTTTTAAAATTTAGGCACACAGTCGTGTACCCGGTTGTAAGTGTGTGTTTTTGCACTCGCGGTTCGGTTAGTTTGTTTAGAAAATACCGGCTGAGTGCGTATTTTTGATGAAGATTTTTTAGTTCAATTGCATATTTACTTGCGCTATTGACTGTTCTCCAGTTAGAACTTTCCTTACAACATGCGTTTCTGGTAAAAAGACCGTATAAAAACCGGGATTGAAATTTGCGTCTTTCCCCCATGACATAACCAGTGCTTAAAAACTTTTTTCTCTTCCGGTCACTACTGGTTTTACCATGAGAAAAAAGCTTTTCCCATGTTAAAACTCTGAGTCAGTGGTGCCATAGTACTTTGGCTAGTCATCGTGTGTTGTGAAAGCGCGATTTTAAAACTTACTGGCATTTGCAAATCGTATTCTCCTACTAATATCCTTCCGTTTATTATATTATAAATATAAATGTTTGCATTTTTGTTACAAGTAATCTCCGTAACGGCTGAACAGATTTAAAACAAGTTTAGTTCGTGACTACCATACAGGATGTTTTTTTCCGGGTGAATTAACACGCGGTCCAAGCCGTGGGCAGTTGCTAGTCCTTTTTAAATGCGCAAGTATGGATGTCCATATGTTTGTTGATAATAATTTTCGTATCGGTAGAAATTTAGATGAAATACGGAAAAAGATCTTGAACACCACGTACAATAATAATAATATATGTTTATTTCTCTACACAATAAAATATTTTATATATATATATATATATATATTACACATGCGAATCAGTAAGCAAAAGTTAGTATCTATTATATCAATGTGGTTTACTTACTGTCACATATCTCACTTATTAAGCGACTTTCGTTCTCAATTCAAAAGTTAACCTTTGTGCAATGTGGCTCGGCTCTGATACACTATACTTCCATCACTACTCTATAGCTGTCAAAGTTAGCCTCTGACCAGAGATATAACTCGGAAAATAAAGTCATTTCAAAGAGCAATAGAGAGATCAATGCTTTGTTTAAAATTAAAAGAGTCAGGTGCGAAAAAATAAGACGTATTACGAAGGTCACTGATGCAGTCAGCATGCTATGCAAGCTAAAATGGAAGTGGACGGGTCATGTCGCTAAAACCAAAGATGGACGATGGAGCGAGCGGATACTGATACCCACGAGACGCGAGACGAACGAGAGGCAGACCGAGGAGAAGGTGGTGTGACAACGTCGTAGAGGTAGCTCAGAACACCTGGGGGTCTAGACAATTACCACTTTCTGTTGTCGTTAACGCCTGCGGTTACATTAATTCGTATGGAAATGACATTAGATGTGGATTATTTTGTTCTATGTATAATATGTATGTATTTTCAAAAAAAATTATAAAAGTAGTATATCAGTCATGTAGTTCCCATAATACAAGCTCTGCTTAGATTGGGGCTAGATAATGCTGTGTGAAAATATCCTGCATTATTTATTATTTATTTATTATTTATTAAATGTATTACCTTGACAAATTTGCGTTAGCGTGAAAGGAAAAGTAAGCGTGAGGTATTTGTCTAGACCCCTGGACTCGACTAGCACAAGACCGATTACAATGGAGGAGGCCTACGCCCGATTTTAGGTGCCAAAGTGAAAAGCAATTTTAAATCTTATAGAATGTATGTACATTGATTTCTTTGGAAATAAAGGCTTTATTATTATGATAAAAGAAAACTGCTACCGTCTACAGACTGAACCAACACAATCTTTCCGTAACACATCAATTCCTTTTTAAGTATCGATAATCCTTACAGAAACTCCAATTGAAATAAGGTTCTATTCAACCCATTGTTGAGCTTTACTCGTCTTCAGTAGAAAATGAAACTACCCTTTTCTATTCATGAAAAGATTGTTTATGATGAAGCTGTATTTGGATTTGACGTACAGATAAATGGATATATAGAGATTACTCATATACTAGAATTAAAAAAAAAACTTTACATAAGATCGTATGAACTAGATTGTGGTGATACGTGGTCATCAGTGATCTCACAAGAGATCACTGATGACCTCTGTGGTGCAGTGGGTGTGGCCCGCCTGAGACGCAGAAGGTTGCGGGTTCGATTCGGGCCGCGGGATAAATGTTTGTATGTTCTGCAAATATTTGTATCGGGTCCGAGTGTTTATATAAAGGAGTATTTCAGTCTTAGTGCTCCCATAATACAAGCTCTGTTTCGTTTGGGGCTGAATTATGCTGTGTGAAAATATCCAGCATTATTTATTATATTTTTATTTTCAATCATGATCATAAACCGGACAGCACGTAGCTTAAAATCGTTTAACTTTAAATTCTTTAGGGAAAGCCAATGCCCAGCAGTGGACTCTTCAGGCTAATAAAGATGATCAATTTTGAAATAACAAGTGTACAACGAATAATTAGTACCTAGCATAAAAGTGATTAAGTTTATATTGCAAGTTTATAGTGTTATGTGATGCACCTACAAAGACAAATTAACTTTCTTAATTGCGTAGTGGATTTTAATAAAATAAACCTTTTGGCGTATTAAGGTCAAGTCTCATCTCTCTATTTTCATTAAAGTTTTATGGCAAAACTATTACACAGGTGATTACTTCAGCTGTCTTATTAAAGTCTTCGTTTAGCATTGGATTAACTATCTCTCCCTTATTCTCAATTACCAGAAAGAGAAAGAGATCTAAACCATGTTTGTGAATACGATAGTAGAAATCCATGAGAATTGACGATGTTTCCTTAAAATAACAGCGTCTTTGAAAAGCAACAAGCTACCGGGGTCCAAAATAAATAATGTACGCTACAAATAGAGCGAAATATGGACTATATGTTTGGTTAGGCCTTTTTTACGCTCCTAATACTGTTATTCGAGTGAACATTTATAAATAATTCGGGTGACAGTGCTTTTGGGATAAGTGTATTTCAAATAGTGTTTATAAAGGTAAGGTTATGTTCCTAACGGAATTATAGAATTTGTACTGTTCTGTTTGAGTTTACAAATCAAACTTTATACAATAACCTAAACTTTATCTGTATAAACTCTTATTTTTCTTATTAAGTGGCACTATATGTTTTCTTCTTCCACAGTCCTCTATTAGTACTTACCTCACTTCTTTCTTACCCATGTTAGCCTTCATACAAATCATCATTTTTTTCTTTGGTCCAATCTTACCTCATTCACATTCATATCTAACACTCTTTTCCTAACATGCCTTTCTTTACTCTTCATAAAATGTTCACACCACATTAATCTATTACTCAACTTTTTACATAAGTGGATTAAAACATATTACTAAAAACGTTGATAACATTTCATATGTAAATTCCATACCACTGGACTTTTAATATTATTGTTTATTTATATGTAACATTGTAATTGTGTTTAAAAAGTTCAACGATTGCCTGACAGTAACCGGTAGTTGCGATTGTGCCCTGTCAGATCTCTGGCCACGATTTTTTATACGAAAGAGGCGTTTCAACAACTGCGTAAATGTAGTGAAATTTACGATCGCAAAAAAATACATTATCAGGCCAACTCATCTGATTATGGTTTAGTACCGAATTGTTATTCACTAAGCCCTTGTGTGCGTTACATACCTTATATTTATAACCAACTTATGTACCCATGTCCTCATAACTTTTTTACTTGGTTCTGTATATAAAACAAAGTCCATACCTGCTATTTTTAAAACTTTCTCTATTAGTAATTAAGTAATAAGTATATACGGTGCAAATGGGACTTTATATTTTGATAAAAAGGTACATAAATGCGAATAAAGATTCATATAAAACTTATAATTATAGCCTAAAAACTACGTTTTAGGGGGAAAAAAATATTTTCTTATGCTTGAGCTTTTGTGTCATTTTACAAGAGCGTCGTTCATCTCTTGTATCGCTTTTATATGGAAGGGTTGAAAGCACGTGTCATACTTGTTACTGACATGCAAGTATTTTATATTTGAATTCTTGGACATATTGCATTTTGCAAGAGATTGCTGTACAAAGACGGCGAGCAAATTGTAGAGCATTCGTAATATTTGCATACCAGTCAACTCAAGCACACGTTACTTGCATTGCTGTGTTCCGCTTTGTGGGTAAACCTCCATTCGAACCGTTGAAATTACAGACGAACGAGACCAGCAGAATAATGAACGCAGAGTAATATCACAGAGGTCATGTTTTCGTAGAGGATACTGCTTTACAGAAACTGGTTGATGCATTTCATTTCTAAGCAAGCATAAGAAAAAACATGCTCTGTTTTCAGTACGCAGACCCGTGTAGTGTAGATGGTTTGGCTGCCAACATTTCGCAAAGTAGGTAGCGTTCGACTTGACACGTTGCAAGCCCATCGCCCCTTATGGAATACTAATAGCACATGCTTCAGAAATCTCGATTCTAACATGCTATCTCACGATGTTCCTATATTGGTCTGAACTTCTAGTACCTATTGTTAGTTAAAGTCATATCATATTAAATGTGCAAGGCTCGCAAAAATTTTGCTTATACCTTTGAACTAACATTTTGTATTCCTCTGTTTTTTCCTCATATATTTATATAATTTTATCACCTAACAGATACAAACGTTGTCCTGAACCCACACCAGGACGCCCTGCCTTTGTGAAATTGAAACTGGGTTTCATGACGAAAGCTGGTTTAAATCGGTGCTTTATTTATCTTTTAGATTTTGGATCCTGATTTTCAAGACAAATTTTTGTGTAAAAAAAACTAGTTTAAAATTTAATACCATAATATAATAGCCGACAGTCTATTTTACATTTCAAAAAAAGGGTTTGATCACAAATACCTGCTAAAAGATAAACCAGGCGGCCATCTTGCTTATTTCTATCATAACTCAACCTCTTTTTGAGGTTTGGCACCTACCTACTTTTGGTAGCCAATCAAAATGATGTGTTTCTTTTTTATTTTTGTTTAGAAGTGTTTTAAATCAAATGGACATCCCCGGTTTTATTTTATATTTAAATTTTAGACCTTAGTAACTTTGCATTAATACTCTTTTTTCGATAGGGTTTATTTAAACCTTGGTTTAGTGGATCTGACAGAACTTGAGTTCAACTCGAGTTTAGACCACCTTTCGTAATAAGACCGATTTAGTTTTTTTTCTTAGACACAATCACAACGAAATTATTTTTTACGTTTTTTAATTGTAAACAAATTACAATTAATACTGGACATATTTTTAAAACGGTTTATATAGGTAAGTTTCGATGTATTCTGAAGAATCCTAGCCTGTATAAAATATGACTATTAATTTAAACAAAACGTAGGGTTCTGTCAGTTTCCGATGTCTTGACTATCTATTTACATAGGTATCTAATCTAATTTCGCCACTCGTATGCCAGCCGGATACACTGCTCACATTTTTTTTGGGTTGGTTACGAGGGTGAAATCTGCTAACGGATACCCTACCACATTGAGGGTGTCCCAAATCCCAAAAACTATCGTGAACTTGACTATCCATATTGTAAAAACGGGAATTTTCGCGTACTGCACTATCGGTGAAGGCACCGACTAAGTTTCGACTCATTCCGAGAGTCTTCATCAGGGTGAGTGGTTGCGACTTTCTCCTTCCGCGTCGCGCCGTGCACTCGGTGCCTTCACCGATAGTGCAGTACGTGAAAATTCCCGTTTTTACAATATGTGATAGGGTTATGTGAGGTTCACGGACCTCACCTACTAATCTCACAATGTTCACTGACTATCGGGCAGGTGGTCTGCCTCAAGGCCGCAACATAAATGCAAATAAATGCTAGTGCCATAGCCCAGAAAAGAGAATACATTTGTATGAAAAAATAACAGCCACCTTTTCTTATCATAACAACAATACTAGTGTCATGTAAAAATATCTCTTATCTCCAGATACGTACCGTAGGTACTTGACCCTCCATAACCTTGAGTTCTTTCATCCGTAAGGAAACTGTTTCGTGTTACTTTTCCCGTTTTTATCGTATTAAGACCCCAGACTGTAAGTTGGCCTGAATGCCGGCATTAATTCCATATTAGGGAAGCAACCGAATAGTTTCCTAATAAAGCCCACTATCTACTCAAGTTCCTAACTTTTATGAGTGAGTATTCCGTCCGCCTTGTCACGAGATTTTTCTTAGACACTATAAATACGAAAATAACAGAGATTAGAGTGGTGAAAAGAATCGGTGCGGCTTGTAAGTCAGCACCTTTCAACAATTTCTTTGACAATCTCGGTGGCGCGACAGGCGTAATAGACGCCTAGGTGTTGGTTCAATTACCCCTGCAGGGTAAATCTGCTTGCTTCAGCCCACTAAACGACTTATTTTGACAGGCTTAGGATTTTTCATTATAAAACTTGATAAGGAGTGGGAGGAATCTTCTTTAACTTCCTTGAGTTGCTTGCTCAACTTGACGTCTGGGTCGTGTGGAACCATAGATAGATAAATAGATAGAAAATTCTTTATTGCACAAAATGGTTAAAAATGATAATATATGTAGTGATTATGTAACGAAAATGTTTAAATACACCTAAATAATTGATAATAATATATAAATATAATATATAGGACATACTTACATAAATAAAATAACATATATATATAAATAAATTAAACTATTGTTTTCGTAGTCTCTGATACTTACGACACAGGGTATCTTATTGAAGAGTCAGGATTATGTACAAATATGTGTCTGTTACCTGTTTATTTATTTATTTAAATGTGGATATGAATTTATGGTGAAGGTACTTGTGCATTTTTCTAAAGTAAAGAGTTTTAATAAAAATCGACGTATTTACAACAATTCACTCTGCAAAAAAGTCTTGGAAACTTTACTCAACTTACGTTATGTATAAATAAGTAAAAAAAAATAGTGTACAAAAAAAAGTACAAGCTATTCAGAGTATTCTAAAATCAGTAGTGAGTCCGTGAAAGCGCAAAAGTAAAATAATATATTACTTTTGCGCTTTATAGACACGTACATAATATTACTGCGTACGTATTCATACCCGCTTTTATGGATAATAGCCTTTGGAATTAGTCAGTACCAGGAGACTCGTTATGTCTTTAATTAATCGAACCCCAAAAAATCGAGCCTTTGGTGAACGTGATATCGATAATGGATTATGTCTTCTTTGGGCCTTGTTTAAGTAATTATTTTGAATATATCTGAGTTTTTTTAATAGGGAACAGATTAAGAGTATCAGATGTAGATTTGTACCCATACATATTTTCATTATGGTCATATGCTCTTAGGTAGATATATAGAGAGAAAACGTACACCACATAATATGTTGCGTATACATTCAAACAGAGCAAATTACAAGGTAATCTCGGAAGTACGATTGGCGGTTATTATCGCTAATAGCGATCTAGGTACTACTGTTCAAGTATACTAGATAACGCCCTAAAGTATAACACAGTCCTGACATTACTGTGGTTGCCTAGGTCTTGACAGAGACGATTATCATGGTACCATAACGACTAGATTTGAAACAAATATTTTCAGATCGTGCAATGTTCTGCATTTGTTGTAGAAGGAAATGGTAACTAAGTTAAGTTTAGTCCGTCGTAATTTTTTACTCAGAATCTATCCTTCGAAACTATAATCAATTTCAGCGTAAACTTAAACGCAGATTAATGATGTTGTAAGAAAGTTTAAAATCGATTCGAGAAGAGTGTTGAAAACTCTCGTCCACTCCGCCGCCGGTCCGCAAGAAAATTCACGCGACAACTTGTAAAAGATGCAAAACGAGGGCAAACTTTAGGAATGAGGCGTTACAAGTTTGCACGACTTGTAATCTCCGTATTTTCTAGTACTAGAAAAACTGGGATTTAAGTTTATTATTGAGATGAGTTGAAAAGTTGATGGAGAAGAAGATCAGTCAATTTTAACTTGCAAAAACAATAAATATTCATATAAATCATATTACTGTTACTGTTTTTTATTCATTACTCTTTACACAAATTAACACTTACAAACGGCAGAATAATATAATGTATAAAAAGGTAGTGGTTATTGATATAATAAGTTCATATTAGCACTGGTTAGACATCGCAGCGCCCCCTTCGTGCTTGAAACCAATAACTTGTACTAAAAACGTGATATTTACCATGGTTTGTGAGTTTGAAGGTTTTTTTAATAAATATTGTTGTTGTATGTCCCGTTAACAGTACAAATTATGTTCATAACTAACATAGTTTCAAAAGATAGTTTCCTTGACGTCATACAAATTGGTAACAGACAAATATACCCACAAACAATCAAGCTCTAACGGCAAACGCAAATACGGGCTCCATTTATCGCATGAATAAAAATAGGCTCTCAACATCCTTAGATCAATAATCAGTACGTTGGCACACGCCGACGTTTTCCATAGTAGTTAGTGTTCGATGTGACAGGTTACAAGCCCACTGCCGTTTATGTTCGATTTTTTTATTCTAGGGCATGGCGGTTACCTCTCAATGTTTTCCATTTTCCTCGACGTTTTCCGTTTTCAACGTTTTGTGCTAGCGTTAATTCACTCATGGGTGCACGATGGGATTCAAACCCACGATATTCAGATATAAAGTAGGGGTACTGCCCACTAGGCTAATTATTTTCATGGGTATTTGTCGCGTTCTACCCCTAGTCTCACGACACGTGAATTCGACTGTTTAGAAGTAGACACGAAAAAAAACTGAAAAAAATCATAATAATAATTCTTCTTATCTTCCCTTCTTATATTTTGTGTTCACCTTTTTTGGGCCTTGTGACCGATGCTGATGATACCAGTAAGGTGAAATTATTGAGTTCTCAAAAGAGATGTCTTATGCAAATTATCTTATTACAAAAGTAAAGTTGGAATGAACAAGAAAAAATATATAGAACTAGCTTCTGCCCACGGCTTCGCCCACGTGGTACCCGGATAAAATGTAGCCTATGTGTTATTCTGATGTATAAGCTATATTACTGTAAAGTTTTATTAAAATCCGTTCAGTAGTTTTTGCGTGAAAGAGTAACAAACATCCATCCTCACAATCTTTCGCGTTTATAATATTAGTGGGACTATCATCAAAATTATTTTGATGCGCATGGCTAAAAGAAAGTGAGATGTATTTTCATGCATTACCCTATTACATAAGTGATGTTGGCATGAACAAGAAAAAAATTACTAGAGCTATCATCAAAAATATTTTTATGCGCGCGCTAGAACTAAGGTATCATTCCGTGAATAAAATCTACTTTATGCAGTAGTAATTTATCTCTTTTCTGCTTCCCTAGATCGCGATGGTAATATTTTCAACGAATAGGACCTTTGCTGCTCGCTGATTTTGGTAATTAAATTTGCGTTTCGCTCCATAGTTATCTCCTCTACGAAGTGCAATAATCATTATGTAGCTTGTATTTTTGTACCGGGTATTGCACGTATTTCTATTAACGGCTGTTAATTAACTTTATTTTCTTTAAGAAAGACATAAAAGTCCTTAAAGAAGAACATAAAAGTGCTTGCCGTTGCGGAACTCGTATTTTTAATTTATTAATGTCAGCTTTTGTTGGAAAATTTACTAAAAGGTGTACTTTTGAGCTTACCTTGGTGAGATTCATTCTGCAGCAGTTGTTAAGTCAAAAGTATTTGCTCAATAAATTTTGGCATAGATAATTTTTAGTCAAAACTTACTTTTCGAATTTAAATTATCTTTTTTTAATATAAACTTTGAGTCCACTCTTGCGGAGTCTTTATGTATATTAAATATCTAATTAATTTAATTCTATTAAATGCTTCTTTCTTTTTTTCGAGTTGTCAGTATTTGCGGCAGTTCGTGTTAGTTCTCTGACGCAAACTGAATATAGGAGGGCCCGTTGTAAAACCCGAACAAGCTGGCAACAACCTTCCAAAGGTTCTTAACATTTTGTTAGGTCCAAAATGGTTGCACGCTAAACAATACAAATTTACAGTCATTCTTTCAATATTCCAGTACTTATAGCGCCGTCTGCGTGTCTGACTATTGATTTCTGATGCTGTTGTTATCTCAGTATGGGGTCAAGACTATTATTATTATTATTTCATTTGCACAAAAAATAAGAATATACAAAAGATAGGCTTTTTGCTAAAAACATTTTCTACCTACCAACGCAGGTATTTTAAATTAAGGTTGTCGTGCTACACTACAAATCCTACTGTCGTACTAATATTATAACGTGAAAGTTTGTGAGGATGGATGTTTGTTACTTCTTCACGCAAAAACTACTGAACGTATTTTAATGAAACTTTACAGAAATATAGCTTATACATCAGATCAACAAATAGGCTACTTTTATCCAGGTATCACGCAGGCGAAGCCGTGGGCAGAAACTAGTAAAATATAAAAACTGCTCATGACATTGTACACATGAATATGCAAGATAAAAAGTAAAGGTATGTTACAATATTAGTAGAATGAGCACCATGACAGACTTTTGTAATTGGTCGTTAAAAACAAAGACCACCAAAAAGAAAAACCTCTGATTGTAATGTGTTTATGTGCCTAGCTTCGCCAGAACGGTATCGGTATAAAAGCGATCCGTTTCCTTCGCAATAAGATAGGAGAGCCGCCAAGTGAAAGACCTTCAGCTGTTCCCTAAATCTTAGTACTAATATTGATCGCTCCAATATACCCAACTTCATATCCCGACCCTTTCATAAGGGTAAGAAAATTAATCATATTTTATTCATGCAACACAGATTTTACTAGCCTAGATCCCAAATTGATGTTTGTCACAGAATAACGTTATCTAATATTAGTAGGTCAGGTATGTTGAACATGAAATTATGTTGACTGTACATTTTTGTACTTTATACACTTGAATCATAACATTATACATTTTTGTACTGTATAAATTAGACCAACGGATCACCGAATCGAAAAATGATACCCCATACCATGGGATATACGAGAAAATACAAATCACCCCCACTTTAACAGAGGGGAGGTACCCTAAAAAAATACCACTTTGTCGGCGTAATTAATATTTGTATACCCATGCCAAATAACAGCTTTCTAGTACTAAGAGTCTCTGAGCTAAGCCGGGGACAGACAGACAGACGGACGGACATGGCTAAACTATTAGGGTTTTTTGTTTACTACGGAACCCTAATAATGATGCTTGTGAGGCGTGCTTGGATTTAAATCCAATGGATTTGTAGTCTAGTTGATAGCGCTAGAAACTCGTGTAAAGAATTCTGATTTAGCTTATTGACATGCATCGTGTGATTTCCAATTAGATTACGTTAGTGATGCGAGAGCAAGAGGGTTCGTTGTATAATAATTGTATTGGACTGCTTCGAAATGCCAATATGAGTGGATGACTAGCCCTGTCGGCGAAGCGGTCCCAATTCAGGGTTTTTCACGATATACATCTCCCAAATTCTATTATACCACACGTAATGATTACTTGCTCCGGACTTCAAGTTTCTGCCGTGACCATGGTACATATAACTGTGCCAAAATATCGAAACATACATCATAATTCATGGTAAATATCCCGTTTTTAATTAAAATTAATTAATGAAGCAGATATCTGAACCTTTTCTTCCGGCAGGTTTATTAAAATAACTTTGAAGCAATTACGCGTGAATTTCGTGATTATTATTGGTAGAATTTGGCCTCAAGTTTCTTATTCCTCCAATAAGGATTAGCACAGTTATTAATTTAAGTACAAATGTGTTTGGTTTTTAATCGTTGTTAATAATAGCATAGTAACAGTAGCATCTATTTATCCAGGTGTCTCAGCCATCATCATTATCCGCCTGAAAAAAAATCACTGCTGGACAAATGCCTCTCTTTACCCTTCTGGTATTTCCGTTCAAAGACCTGCCTCCTAGTTACATTCGCAAAATTACTTACGACAGCACTCATTAAGTCCGCAAAATGCATTCCCATTTTGCGGACTTAATGAGTGCTGTCTAATTCGAGAAGTGTCCGTTTTTCAAGTTGTAGAAGTTTTGGACATTGATTTGTCATCTTGTTAGTATAATTAGTCTTCTGGGCGAGACATAATATATTTTATATTGTTTTTGTAATCCCAGCAGAATTCTGTGATGTTTTCTATCCACCGACATCCAGAAATCTTACGATGTCATCATTACATTGGGTGAGGACCAAATTAAACAAACATACTCACGTATTCAACCTTGAAAGTAGAGATGAGTTTCCCTTACAAACCAAACGGGCTTGAGCAAACATCAAGTAAACGTGTTCCAATCAAACCCGTCTATGTTAATCGATAAATTGTAGTCTGTTTGAACAGGCAGATAAACTCGCGGTGGTACTGTGGGAAAGAGTTATAAATAAAATATTTTGCAAGTGAACGCCTCGTTATTAATTATATAATGTACTTTAACATAAAAAGCATCTCTAGCTCAACATTTTTTTACTGGAGGATGCGCCAAATAGATAGAGTTTATAGGTACCAAATTGTTCCTTAAAAGGCATGTGTATAAAGGTATAGGTGTATAAGGAAAAAGGTATGGGTGTGACACACGGATCGACATGACGATATTTAAAGGGTATTGTTTTCGCCATTTGCGACTTCGAAATATTATAAAGTAAAAACATACATAGTTCCAGGCGTTTACCTAATTCTTTACACAAATAAAACTTCACTGCAAAAATAGTGTTTTTTGTTATAAATCTAGTTTATGGTAATTGCGTCTACCAAACTTTTGATCTTTTTATATATCTCACCTTCAGTTTATTTAGTCTTTATTACTTCGAACTTCGTGACCTGTGTTTTATCTAGGTACACTAAGTTATCGGTTAACTTGCACAAATAAATGTAACTTCTTTTTCTTTGTTTTCTTTTGAAGTGAAATTAATTATTTTTTACGAAAACAATAATAAAAGTAACGGCATTATTAAACAAGCGACAAAGGCTTTGCTCATAAAGCTGTTTAAATTTAAACATCGTTTTAAAATTAGCCTTCGCGCTGTTTATCATCATCCGGTGATAAGGGATGACAGGGCATTAAATATTGTTTACCTTCAGACAGATATACAAATTCCTTAAAAAGAAAACACGTTCACCACCACAATAACGGTGGTTAGGTCCTAATCAAAGCTTTTTGACACATGGGAATCTGAAATCATGATCAATGGCTTGACCGTCCGTTTATTTTGTTGGTGAACTCACGCCTTGGACGTACATGGTCACTCCTTATTGCTAAAAGCGCTTTCTTTCAGGCAACTTTTGTATTGACAGGTGTACACAACATGAATGGCTGCTACGTGTATGTTTTTGTTTTTTTTTCGTATAAAATAACCTTTATAGATAAAACGAATACCACAGATTAAAAATTGTTTAGTCTTACTGACCGATACAGCCAACTTTAATAAACAATTCGCCCTAGAGTATAAACGTAAGATTTGTAGTATGGATATGTTATAAAAAAGACAAGAATAGAGTTCCTAACATTTTCTGGCTTTGTCATTGAGAACTGCAAATTATTAAATCATTGAAATGTTTGTCGCAAGATTTAGGATTTTTAATATGCCAAAAATTCAACTTTGGCAGGACTCGAACTGGCGACTCGATTATTGCGGTTGTGATACTTTATTAAAAAACTTAATGTTCTGTGTTTCAAAACTAAATTACAAAGATAAATGCAACTTTTTTTAAACGTAGCGAATTTTCAGGCTATGATTTAAAACTTATATTAATAGAAAGTGAAAATGTTATATATCAAATAACTTTATAAATCAAACAAGCTGAAATAATTGAAATTGGAAAAACTATTGCAACTTCATCAGCGCGTCTGCGTTTTTTAGATTGAAATATTTTCCCCTTTGCTAGTTTAATATAAAAAAGTATCATTCAAAAGATTTATCTGTTCTTTTTATTTAAGACGATTCTCCATTGCTCTAAAAAGACTGTCTCTTTGAATGAAGATCAATTGATTGCATCCAATAGTTTGTTTCATTTATATCGAATTGAATACTGTTGACTTGCAGTCGCTATACTTTTATAGATGAATGTAAAGTTGCCAAAAATAAATGCTTTCTATTCTAGTTTAGATGCATCTTGGCGAATGCATAAAAAAATGTTGTTTTTTAATGTGCCATACCCTATTTGTACTTTATTGAACAAAACAGGACAAAATGTATTTAAAATACGATCTGGTTCTACAAGTATTTTACAAACAGTAAGTAATTTAAAAAAAATGCGAAACAATATCAATAGTTTTTTAATTCGTACAGTAGGCAGTGCTATTTTAATCTTCGACTTACCAAAATGGCGGATAGTAGCACTAGAAATTGACTTAATTTACATTAAAAAAAATATTCACTGTAGTATATTGTTTTGAATGGTAACACTCGTAACTGAAGTCGTTACTTGTGTGCAAAAATTCGTGTCAGCATTTTTTTCTTAGTATACCCACGTACAAACACTGTTTAGGAACGATAATAACTGATTTTTCAGCACAGTTTTTTATTTAATCTTGTTAGAATTTTTATAAAATTTAAATGTACCCATCAAACAACCAATTAATTGGGACCAATTTATCTAAGACGATGAAAAAAAAACAAATATTCGCATACATTATTTATTATGTTATCATCAAGCTCAAGTATTTCTCTGCATTTTACAAGCAAACGCTATACTTTAAAGTCATCCTTCATAACGTAAAAAATAGCAAAGTCAAAATGTACAAATCTATACGCTAGACAGTCAGGAAGCACTGTTATATTAAAAGTCAAATAAAAACACAGTTTCGTAACTTACCTACTTCGAAGCATTAAAGTTCAATCCATTTATAGTGGAATGATTAACGGATAAACTGTTCTTTAGAGAACTGCTTTCCAATACGATGCTAAAACAAACTTGGACGCCTTTTCATTGAATCTATGCTCCATTTGTTTTTAGCGGCTTTTCAAAAACCTTCTCGAAGAATAAAGCATTTATGAAAAACTTCACGTGGAATGAAATCTATCTATACTTATGAAATATTGGTCCTGAATGACTGGCTTTCTGACTGGCTGACTTACTGATCAGCCAAAACTAAAAAACAAAAAAAGTCTAGAAAGCTGAAATTTTGGTTATACGATTATTTTATAACGTATGTGCTAAGAATGGATTTTTTGACATGTCAGGAAATGGGAGGTGAACTTTGTAAGAAAGTCTTTCTTCTTTGGAGTTAAAATCATGAAAATTTGATTTACAGCTACTGAATATAAATAAATAGTGACGTGTTTCAGGGTTATTGGATATTGACATTTTAAGGAGGGAAAGCGGGGGTGAATGTTTGTAGGGATGGGAGTATCGATTTTTTAGAGTAAGGATCTTGAAAATTTTAATTTTAGCAACTCATCATAAATTATGACGTGTTTTAGGGTTTTAAGATTTTGACATTTAAAGGAGGGCATGGGGGGTGAAAGTTTGTATAAGGGTATCAGTTTTTTAAAGATAAAACTTATAAATTGGAATCGTAGCTACTCATGGTAAATAAATGATGATGTGTTTTAGGGTTTTCGATATGGACATTTAAAGAGGGGTGAAAGTTTGTAGTATCTGTTTTTTACACAACTCCACGCGTACAAACCCGCCGCCAACAGCTAGTATAATATAGAGTCATAAAACTATATTTTAAAAACTAATACATACATCACATACATCCAACAGTCACATAGCCCTGATTCCACACTAGGATTCTCTGTATCGTGGGTATCAGGAAATACCGCGAGTACCATTGACATCTTCAGATCTATACTCAGTACGTAGACCAGTGAGGATACCAAGTAGGGGGTAGGTAATAATATTATGGAAGCTTTTATTAAAAAAAAGTAAATAAGAAGTATATCAGTCATATAGTTCCCATTATACAAGCTCTGCTTAGTTTTGGGCTGGATGATGCTGTGCGGAAAATGCCAACATTTGTTATAATTATTAGAAATCATACAGTACATTATTGTTTATAGAATTAAAGTGGCAAACAAGCATATGGCCCACTTTTTGGCAAGTGGTTACCGTAACCTTTGGACGCTTGCAACACCAGAGGTATCAAATGCGCGACCCTGAGACAATGCATAAGCAAATACCACGTTCGCTTATCCTAATCCTAGAATCAATTCGACAAAAAAACGCAACGCAAACTTTATGCTATCACTCACCCTAATTTCGGTTTAATCAAACGTCTACACGGTTGATTGAAATAGTTCCAAATGTTTCCAGCGCTCCAATAATGGAATTCCTCAATGCTCCATTTCGTAGGTGGTTGGCCCACTGCCACTTCTGACTCTAGGCAGTGGCCCACTATACTACATAGAGGCATATATAAACGATTTGTTACAGATGTCTAAGCAATGCCCGTTAAATTTAACTAGTGTTAAAACAATGTATGGGTCAAATCTTGCAATTGAATTTGAAACCAGTTATCCCCAAGCTTGAGCTGAAATTTTGCATACACGTTTGGTTTGGATGACAATGCATGGTAATTAAGTGACATCATTCTAAATCCAATATGGCGGACTCTCAAAGATGGCGGACCAATTATTTTTTATGCATTCCCATGTTAAAGATATCAAATATAAGGGTTTACTAAGAATACTAGAAAAAGCTTGTAAAAAGTTTTTTTTTAAATATTTTTTCTACTTAATAATTTATTCAAGGTAAAGAAACTTATTTATTAACTCTAGGAACTTCCCACACACTTCGTTTTGTCCAATAAGTAAAAAAAACAAGATACGAAATCAAGTCAGTTATTTAGAGTCACAAACTTGCAGAATTATTTTTGGTCAAACAAAATTATTTTAATTAATAAAAAAATATAATAAGTAATACTTATTTCCAATAAAACTTTTCCATTTTTATTATAACACAATTAGAAACATGTCAATGCGTTGTTGATGGACATAAAAAAACTAATTATTAAAAAAAAAACAAGTAACAAAGAAAGAACTATCTCTTACGAGTACATGAACGGTCCATTTCGCAGTTTAACATCAAAAGCCATCACTTGTAGATTTTAAAAGAAAATAACGAAATTGCATAATTTCGCATTTTGTTATTAATATTTTGTAAAACACTTTTATTTTAAAGTTACATCATAAAATAAGGATGGTAACGAAACTTTGATCAAAGGTACTTACTTATTTAATACTAAAATAATGTATCTTATTAGTGAGAACATGTGCCAAATTTTATGTGTGGAATGGCTTCTGACAATCCTTCAAATTATTTTCATTCAAATAGGTCTCCTTTTTTGAATGAATGAACGAATGAAAAACTTTATTGTACACCACAAGATAACAGATAAACTTAAACAAAAACTTAATATAAATAAAAGTACAATTGGCGGTCTTCTCGGTTAAAAGCGATCTCTTCCTCAACAACCTTGGGATAGAGCGGAATGTATGCAATTATAAGAATGGTTGGCGGTGAACGTAATTATAAATACAAGAGAGTACAATGCGATATACAAACTACTTTATAAATATAATTACATATCTACATACACAGTAATAAACTACACAATATATAAATTCATAGTACCTTTTTTGTAATGTAAAGCGAATAAGATTTTTTCCTATTGTAAAAATCCTATAAAGGAGCACCGGAAACGCCGTGTCAGTGCAGGCTTCCAATGAAAACGGATGTATGGGGACCTTCCATGGCTCAATGGGCTTACTCGGACGATAAAAGCACTGGACACTGCCTTTGTCAATTAAATACCTTAATATTGATGTCCACTTCGGACTGTACCTTTGTGAACATCTATCAAAGTAAGTATTCGTTCATTCATCTGGGCTAGTGACCAATTAATACGGTCTATGTTGGTCTCCAATTCCATTTGAAACGTGCATAAAACATTGACGTTTGTAACGTATTTCATCCAGACACCGTTAGTAATTTTCTTAAGGCTAATTTTTGAAGAGAGTTTCTTGTCTTGAAGATGCAATAATTGAAAGAATATTAAAAACTTGCCTACTTAATATACGATATCTACGATTATCATTTTATATGTGAAAGCATGATTATCGCCTCGCCTTTGAATGCCGAAAGTCTTCATATAAACAAAGTTTGAAGGCAAGATTGGAAAAAGATAATCAATGATATTGATAATTTTTGCTAAAGTTTTACTTTAATCTATAAGCGTATATCAAATAATCAGGACATAGGGATTCCTATTTTCGTTCCGTTGTCGTTTTTTTAGTCTCTTACATTAACCCTGAGTTTAATGTAGGAGACTAAAAAACGACATCGCTAAAATATTATATGTGTCTGCATTTTGGTAATATAGACCTTATATATATAGTGTGTAATGCACATAAAATAATATTGCAGCTGAAATAAGTACTACAAACTTTGTAATTTGCTGATTATCGATCTCTACCAGACAACTAATACAAATTAATCTACATACGAGTATTATATAAATATTAATTTGTATTAGCACTCGAAACGACAAAATATAATAGTATGACATTTGATTCGTTTGGTCCATAAGTTCAACATGTATGGCATTGCGCGTCTGTGGGTCAAGTTATCCACGCACTGCTACACATTTGGACTGGAACTGTGGAGTCAATAGTTTCAGGCGCAATGCGGACGCCAGATAGCGCTCTTTTAAAATCAGCTTCAAGCCAGCAATTCCTCAATTCACATAAAAGAAGTAATTTTTTAACCGTGCCTTTACGGAGAGAGGTTAGGGTTGATACGATTCATGATCAGTTTCAATATGTCTTATATATATCTCTATTTTTTATTTCATACAAAAAATACAGTTGAAACGGCTAGCTATCGATCTATACATAGGTAGGTCGAACGTTCCAGATAAATTTCAGATGAAAGCGTTCTCAAAATGCTGGCTACATTGCCACACTGGATGACAATGCTAATGCGTTGACCCAGATTCTCAATCCCAAAAGGCATTATATTATTTTATTATTATTTTCAGCCTGCCTGGTCCTACTGCAGGGCAAGGGCCTGCCTATCTCCTCTCCGTCCTTCTCGGTCCCGGGCTATTAAAGGCTAATACTTCTTAAAAGAGTCATGATTTTCCCGCCATCTCAGTCTGCGTCTACCGCGCAGTCACCTACCACCATCAGGGGCCCACTCAGTCACCCAAAGGTAGCTCGGCGTTCGGTTCACATGTCTGGTCAAATCCCATTTCAGTGGAGCTAATTTTTAAGATACGTCAGCGATCTGCGGTTTTATAAACAAAATATAAAACCTATACTAACCTATAGTAGGACCACCGTATTTTCATTGTATAGTAAAAAACATAATTTATTGCAGTCAATAACATGAAAAAATTAAGAATGCTGACAATACCCCCATAACATGTATACCTTAGAGACTAACATACATAAAACGACGATGCGATAAACGACTACAAACAAAAAAGATTTAAAAATGTTTTGACGTGATCCCAACTTCGAGTAGTTGAAAATTGGTTTTCACTTTAAAGTTATTTTTACCACTACAGTTTCAACTATGTAAAAACCAATTTGCCTGGTAATCCGTTTGAAGTAGACTCATTACTAAATGGTTTGAAGTAGTTTCAACAACCCTGACCCGTTTACAGTACACGCCAACTTACCAGGCTATAATGCTGTTCTGAACTTAAACAAGCTTATAATACCTTTTTGCTTTCAAGTAACGTACCTAGTGTTTTGTATTCAGCTTGCACGCGGTGTATCCTTAGGTGAACTTTGGATGTAGTGGTGTTTCAAACATAAATATGAAAATTTAAAGCCGAGACCCAAGAAAAATTAGGAAAAGGAGGAAAATAGCCTTAAAAACGTTGCTTAATAAGATACTCGATATATTAGACCAGTGAAATATTTATTTTGAATAAATCTTTCTCATGTGAAACAAAGAGGTTTGTTGCTTAGTATCAAAAAATCTGTACCGTTAGTACTACTCTAACGTAATATGCGATTACCATAGAATTTTTGTTAGATAGCAATTATACACGGCTGTACTATGTTTTTTTTTCTCAATGCAGAAACTCGTGAATCAGATATCGTCAAAGCTACACAGATGGCGATGTACTAAAAGTTTGAGGGCATGGCAGCCAAATGTGACCTATATACCTCTATATTATCCAACGGGATTCATATTGCATCCCTGACAATCAGCGCCATCTTTAGGAAACTTAATAAGCCTGCCACAGATAAAAAAATCTTCCGTCGCTGGTATTCTATAATACGCCTCTAACATAAACTTATGAAAACGCAACAAAAAAGTGTTGAAGCAATGAAATAGACTGGTATACTTTTTTCCAGTACCTAAGTGTATATCAGAAAAAAACTTGGTAATAACTTATTTGCGTTGTCATAGATTGCACTTTTTTAATTATTTTGTTATCTTTGATACACACTAAAGTATTTTTATTAATTCATTCAAGAAAGAAATAAGCTTTAATTATAACCAGCTGCTCGTACAAAATAGTCTGATAAGTTTATGTTGTCCCTTCGATTAGAAAACAGAGGCTCGATAGCTACTTTGGTAGAATTATGTTATCCAATCAAGGTAAGAGAATCATTGGTCAAAGCGCTCAAAATGATATAAACAAATTCAAACCTAAAAATGTTGGTTAGTAAGAAAACTTATTCAAAGTGACAGGAAAGTCACGATCTCAAAAGCTTAATTTACTATGAAATATTTTATGCTTACGTTTTTACACGAGGACAAATCATGTTCTCCGCAGATCTATAAAATCTTCGCGCTTTGATAGAGCACATTTTTGGTAGTACTTATTAGTCGTGACCTAGTTGCTTTAAGATATATAGTTGAATAGTTATTTTTGAACCCGTAACGCTAGACGCTAGTATGTGTATACGTTATGGTAAGAGATTGTTTTTTTTATTGTCTATCATTTTTCCAACTCGATAAAAGAAATGCAAGTACCTATTGTTTTGTAAAAGGATCATTAAAAAGAATAATCAGCCTTGTTTTCTTGCCTTTTTTCCTGGCTTGGTCGCGGAGGAACAGGCACTAGATAAAACCGACGTTTAAAAGTGATCTTTGTGATTTTAATGAATAATTGAATTTTGACTTTGACTTGACTTTGACCTCCAAAACGGTCAAACGGTTGTTTGATTTTCGAAATTATTTTGCATGACCTAAAGGAAGAAGGTTCCGCCATGACACTAGAGGGCGCTGCAATAGATAATAGAATAAACACCAAGTGTTTTTAAACTCGTTGATATATGAATTCTATAGATTAATAAAATAGTATAATTTCGAAAATAATTTGTATATACGAATATACAAATTATTAACAAGGAGTTTACACTACGAATCTCAATACAGGAGCTTCTCTAGTTCGTCGTGAAAAATATTTATCTACTCTCTTCAGTTCCCCCCTTTTGTGACTTTTTCCAGTGGATTGCGAAAGGCATTTGCTGTGATTCTTCAAAAGTCTTGAGCCTCTTACAATGCTTTTACTTTTACGTCACCCTTGGAAATTGAAAAGCATAATATTTTCCCCTTCATTTATTTATGGAATTCGTTATAGCGTATTCCCGTTTGTAACAATATAGAGATAATAGGGACGATTGATTGTGAATTTGCGAAAAGGTTGATTTAAAAATAAAGCTCAGGTGCACCAACTGCGGGTGATGGCATCAATTTCGTTCTCATCACATAAACAATTAGTTTAAAATATTTATAAAATTAAATAAGAAATAGTTATTAAAAACATAATGAATACCGCAATGAGCGCCAATGGGTTTACAACCTGTCACGTGGAATGCTAAATACTATGCAAAACGTGGACATGTGCAAAATATAATGTTTCTCTGACTTTTGGCGTTCTAATGGATCTGAGGATCTTCATCATGGGAATTACAGTCGTGAACGTGTTTGTTTGTTTTATAATAAACACCAGTCACTTATAGTCCTGACTCTGAACTAGGATTTTGTTATACCATCTTGTTTTTTTTTCGGAAAATCCTTTCTAATTGCACCCCTAACCACCAAAAAGAACATATTCTCTAAATCTCAGGTCTCAAGGACTAGTTCCAGCTATGACTTGAACCACAGTCAGAGTACCACTCCTGGCCAATTGCGGTTCAGTTCAGTTGTAAGTGATATCGAACGATAGACTTAACTAAACCGTTGGTGGCTATTTCTGATCCCATAGTCTGCCTCGGTTCGTGGTTTTACGAATGAGACCACGCACACGCACAGGCGCCGTCGCTCTGCTAAGGACGCATCTGCGTTTACGACGGACCAGCTTCTTTCCACGGTGCGCCGTTGCGGGTTCGTGCGGGGTAATCCGTAAATTCACAGACTGTAGGAAACCACTTTATAGTGTATTCAAATTGCTCATCTGCATGACGTGGGTCGTACAATTCCATAACAATGACATAACCGCAACACGGCTTTTATGCGTAGTAGAGTTCCTTGTCTTTTGCTCGCGTGACAAATACGCGTACCGTCCCCTTTTGTGACTTTGTCACACGCGTCTGCCATGGTCAAGGAGAAATGTATGTTGAAATGTCACAAATTTGTGACAACAATGTAGGGGTCTACATTGTTGTACAGGCAAATGTGCTGGTAAAAGTGGGTACTTTTACCAGCACATTTGCCTAAATATTTATAGGAAATTTCCGTTAATCCAATCCTCTGTTCAAAATGCCAGGTTGAATTGAATACAATTGGAAAGTCCAATTAAGTTTATTGAAAATCGATTTCCCGAATCTACAATCACATCCAATTTACGCTTTCCAAACAGACTGGGAGGCCACAGTCACCTACTCTATCTATGCAGAACTAAGACGATTCTTCAATAGAGTGAAAATAACACAACAAAAAAATAACGCTGCTTGGCAGGATTATTAAAAACTTTCTGGCTGCGCCTATTGTTTTTTGTACTTTTCATCACTTATATGTATCACCCTGGTACTCGATAGATCGGATTGACGACTGTGAGCACCCGGTCTTTAAAACAAAAACAGAATTATTTCGTGAAATTTATGCCAAATTGCACATGTTGGCAATAAAATAAAAAAGGCTATCTATACTTCGGCATCACTAAAGCGAAAAAAAATAGTTTTTTGTTTGTGGCGTAATCTCTAAAACTACTGAAGCAATTCTATTATTTTCTCACAAATATAAAGCTACTACCCCTTATATATGCTATATTTTATTGTGATAAACATAAGCTTTCAGTTTGATATCTCAATATTTGTAAATCAAGTCGGAAGAATAAGAACTACTTGGCTGCTTCTTCCGCAACCAAAATGGTTGGTTATACGTGAAAATAGTGTACTATAGAATTATTAAGCATTGGTATATCTTAAAAAAATACAGTGACGCTATACACCTACATCACACTATATACCTATATATCATATTTAAGCCACAAGCATTATTCATATTAAAAATAAATCAACGCGGTCAAAGTCGAAGGCATTTACGATTTAATGGAGCTAGGAATTCTCACATTCTTGGTTATTTTCCAGGTGGTTGTGCATGTAACGAATGAACCTGGAGTCTTAAAAAACACACGCGTAATAAAACGCGGATATTCCCGACACGCGGGACAATTTTCAGCGGTCCCACGTACGATGGCTAAGTCCAACAAACTGACACATGTCATGGATCCGGCAGTGTACAATCGAATTCCAAAAATGCTTACCGAAGCCATGAATACAATTGTGTTAAAATATAGGTTGAAGCGGTGGTGGCTTATCGAGCAGACCTTCTACATATTCGATGATTCACTAGCATGAAATTATCTTTGGTTTGTATACTCGTATACGCGTATAGTGTGTACCTTCATGATATTTCTTTATTATTTACTCTGTGACGTGTACTATAGTAAATAGTAATTCATTCGTAAAGAATTTTCTTTACGAATGAATTACTATTTACTATCGCGCGGCATTCCACTAGCAGTATATAAATCAGTCAGACACGACTAACTCTTTTTCTGAGCTTAGAGTAGGCGAACATAATTCCCAACCCTTTCGAGATCTGTGTCCCAAGCTCTCGGCCAGGCAGAACTTAGCAAACAGTTCGATTCTGACTCGGCGATATTACTTCCTGTAATGAGTGGACTAGCTTGAATGTTTGCACGTGTTGAATCCCAATAAAGTTTATTAAGGTTTGAAGTGAACAACTTCCAAGTTTCTTTGGGTGATTTGTCTCTGGATTGCAATCGTTTTAACAATTTCGTTCTAGTTTTGTTCGTAGATTTTGAATAACTTTTCTTATTAGTCAAGTAAATTATATGTCCCACAAAGGTGGTATTTAAGGTACATTTGCATTGTCTCAGTAACTAGCGTCATAGCTGACCCTCAACAACCTGTCTTGTGCAGTTTATTGTTGTCAGTCAGTATATAGATACAAAATAAGAAAATAGTGAGTATAAAAAGCATCGAAATTATCGTGGTTTGGTATCATTTTTGTATACTACTATACACACGGCTTCGCCCGCGTGGTACCCGGATAAAAAGTAGCCTATATGTAATTCTGATGTATAAGCTATATACTAATGTAAAGTTTCATCAAAATCCATTCAGTAATTTTTAAAGAGTAATAAAGATCCATCCTCACAAACTTTCGCATTTATAATAATAGTAGGATTATTATAATATCCTACTATTATTATAAAAAGTTATTAGAATAACTATTATCCTGTCGACGTTTCCCCGTCCCCGTTCGTGAGTTCTCGCCTAACTTAGGTGCTCGTTTAGGACTTCCAAACAATCAATAAAACGTCAGCAGGAGAAAAGTTAATTATATTCGCTATAACATCATAAAGTAAGTATAAAAACAAATAATTTATTTGAATCACCAATCGTAGTGATTGACAAAATTATACGAAATACTCTCTTATGTTAACCAAAAGTGTCTTGGCACTTATCCCACTTCTGATAATACGAGCTTTTTATTAAATTAGACGTTTTTTAAAAAAGATTCTAATTGTATTTTATGATCTTCTTATCATTGAAGCACACAAATGCATGCATAGCCTAGGTAACGACTCCATTTTTTATTCCGTGTCTTAAAAGTTGACGCACCAGTTGTTTGTTCAAACTCACTGTCATAACTCTTCCAATACCCCCGTCAACTCCCGAGTCCAAATTGTATCGATTCAGAATCGCTTTATAACATTTTCACGGTCCAAATACAGAAATATGTAAGAAAAGCCACGATAACACCACTTCGCGAATGTCAGGAACTAGTTGCGTGCTCTGAATTTGTAGTAGGTTCCTTAAACTAGCCGCTTCAGACCTTAGTTCTTTTGTTTTAAGATCCATAGTTGGTGAGGAACGAGTTTATTGAATTTTGCGGCCTATTTGATGGCACACGCGGTATTATACGTTTCGTGTAGCATTCAATGTGACGTAAGAAAAAAAACATGCACGGTTCCAGATAACAAGGGTAAGAACAATTTAAAGGCGCTGATTTGTGTTTCTTTATTCGATCAAATCATGGCTTGTCAGCAAACATCGGCTGACCCACTTATTTGGCGTGAATTCTGACATTTTTCACCCTTGATACTTTTCACCTTTTATGTCTCAGGGTTGGCAACGTGCTAGTGATACCTATCTCTGTTTTGCAAGTGTCCATAAGTTACGGTAACCGTTTATTAACAGGTATGGCATATAAAAAAGTATGGCATATTTTAACGCTCAATAACTGATAGTTCTCCAATTTAATTAAAACATAGCTCAAAGAAAGTCTTTCAAAATCTTTCCAATTTATCAAATGACAGTCCTCGACAATGATCCTCCAAAGTTTCTTGACAATTTATTTGTTAAAAGTACGATCATTGGACAAAAATAAGGCTAGGTCCTGAGGCTGAATTAATTCATGTAATTTTAATCGATCTCATTACGAAAAGTAGTCTAAATTCGAGTTCTAACAGAGCCACTAAACCAAGGTTTAAATATACCTTATATAAAAAAGAATATCACGGCAAAGCGAGTAAGGTCTCAAATTTTAATATAAAATAAAACCGTGGGATGACCATATTATTAAAAAAAACACTTTCAGAACAGAAAAGAAAAAAACTCATAATTATGATTACCTACAAAAAAAGTAGGGTTTTAAAAAAGAGGTTGAGTTATGATCGAAATAAACTAGGTAACTGCCTGGTTTATCTTTTAGCAGTTATTTGTGCTCAAACCTCTTTTTAAATTAATGTAAAATAGACTGTCGGCTATTTTATTATAATATTCAATTTTAAACCTAGTTAGCTTTGTACAACGATCTGTCTTGAAAATAAGGATTTAAAAGTCTGACCTATTTCTAAAAGATAAGCCACCGATCTAAACCATCTTTCGTTATGAGACCCAATCAAGGAAATATATCGATACCTACCAAATAGTCGCTAGTGCTATAATCATTTATCTTTAGTGTGTAATCACACACTCCATTCGAAACGGCGTGAAGAGTCGGTTTTAAGGTTTTTAAATCACAATTTCAGATCATTTTACTTACAAATAGTATTTTGCCCAAATTACAGGTAGAGGAGAATGGATGCTATCATCAAACCATAATTCTGAATATCGATTGTAAATAATTAAACATAATAGAGGTTTTCTACTATTGTTATAAATGTGAATGTATTGTTTAGGTATATAGATGTTAAGATGATGATTGCGTATTATGAAAGATCTCCGAAGCGGCAGAACTGATTTTTTCTGGAGCAAATATAGTTCATGACCTAGAACAACTTACTTTTTGTTCAGATACCACGCGGACGAAATCGTGTAAATAAATACGTTTTTTAGTCCATTTTAAGTGAACCTTTATGGGATACTAAAGTTTGACACTTTCATCCCATTTATTAGTTTGAATAATAAATTAATTTTATAAGCTTCAGAGCCGCTGCAGCGATATATTATAGACATTAAATTGCTCCTTTCAGTAATTTATAAGTGAAAGTACCCTTTAATGTTGCTTAATATTGATTGGATAATTTGTTTGTTTCAGGTAAGGAAATTGAGGCAATATGAAAATACGTACGTACGGCAACATTTTACGACGAAAGATTATTTTAATTGACATTTAGCTCGCTCTTTTTTTATTAGTTCAACTTAAACATAGAACGCGATATCTGTATGTCACGTTTTTCGCACTGAATTCTTTCACCACACAGGCTCTTTCACCATCGGTAAGGGCCATCATTTCTCAACCTGATCAGATCACTGACCTAGCCAGGGTGATTAAGAAAGAACCGGAGACCTGACAAAGAATAAGACGAAGAAGAACCTCTTTCTCTTTAAAACTCTCGTCCAATTTTATTTAAGATATTAAAGAAATATTGTACAGTAGACATGAAAAAACAAAAAAATAATATCCAAAAAGAATCTGGAAGAATAAGTTTCACGAACAAGATTTTCGTAAAGCTACAAAATCTTCATTTTAAAAACCATCAGAATTCCAGTTCAGTTCATTATTTTTTTTATATAATTACCGTTAACTTTTATACAGAGTATCCGGAAAAAGCTAAAACCATTGTTTTTAAGCTGCTTCCCTCTACTCGACATAAAAACATACTTACAGCGGTATTTGAAAACATGTCCTTAGTTAGCCGATTTCAAATGCAAACTCATGATAAAATGTACATATTTTCTAGATAGTTATAGAAACAAAAAATACTTCGTTTTATCACTAGGAGAATAAAATAATAATCCGTGAAACAAAAAGTTCAGGGAATTTATTTTCACATGAGGAATCTGATATTTTGGAACGCTTAGCTTTGCTAGTAGAATCAAAAGCCATGAAAAATGCTCTCGCAATCAAATTAACTTTACGTCATACGATGACTTACCTGGAATCCAATTGTACTCGTAGTTGTAAAACGACGACGCGTCGTTGTTACTTTAAAAAAAAACATCAGAGTTTTGACAGTTTTTCATGCAGAGAGGAGACTTCATCCGCTTTATCAAGTTATGGTAAACGGTCACCATAACACCCTTGCAACACCAGAGATATCGTACGTTGCGGATCTTGAGACATAACGGGTGAAAAGTCTCATGTGCAAGAAAAAGAAGAATGTTTACAGGATGGGCAAGAAGGCAGCTATTGGATAAAAATAATACCAAATAACTTAAAAACATAAAATGCTGAGCATGACTGTTTATTTATCACAAACTTTTGGTTTTGTATGGACAAGTAAACACGTTACTTGATTCAATTAAAGTAAGATAATTAATAAATAAACACCTAACACTCACATACGTCCTGACCCTACACTAGGATTCCCTGTATTGTGGGTATCAGAAACTACGAGTACCATGGTACCACTACACCCAGACTCGGAACAGATATCTGCATATTTTGCAAATATTTGTACCGCAGCAAGAATCGAAGTTTTGTCTCTATACCTCTATAAAGTGACAAGATTAAGAAAACTGTTTTACCCAAATTACCCATAGGTGCCATACTGCTAAGGGCCTTCTTCCTTTAACTATGATATTGGTAGAAACAAAATTAAACTGGCAAATCCACTCCTAACGCAGGATGACTTAAAACAAACCAGTGCACGAAGAATGAAAACCCTGTATACAACTGCACGTACTTAATAAGTTTGATAATAAATTAAAGCCATCTGTTGTTAGAGTTCATTCTGACTTGAAAAAAAACTGACGAGTTTAAGGGGACACCCAAATTGCCTTTTGAAGAGCACGTAACTTTTAATGGTCTCGTAAATTGTTTTTATCTACAAAACATTCCTATATAAATACAGACTTGGGGAGAGTATTTGTACAGCAAAATAGCAAAAATCGCAAATAAATAAATTAAGTGTATATTAATATGTGACTGCACATCTAATCAGCGGTAATGGGCTTGCAATCTGTCATGTGGAATGGTAAATGGTATAGCCAGATACAATGTTAATGCCTCTGACTACCCCTTATGAGGCAAACTAGGTCCGCTTGGATCTAATTATTAAGTATAAATCTATAGATGTCCATTATGAGAATAAAAGTCGTAGCATGTTTTTATTGCTATAATACTTTGCCTTTTTTATCCGAAAACTCAGAAATAATTTTAAGCTTAAATTGGGATAAGAATTTTCACATCAGACTAGGAGGTAGCTCTGTAGGTATATACTCCAGGGTATTACCAGCGGAGTAATTACTTGGACAGTTCACAGGCAGGGTAAAGTTCCTGCCAAAATTAGTTGAAATTACACTCTCGTAGGGGATGGTACGAGCAAAAATTCTCCACAAGGGATGCGCAGTTAGAGGAACACTCGTGTTTCATTGTGTTACTTCGCGTTTGTTTTATTTATTTTTATGCGGGACAATTTGTAGGTGCTTTTTCATCCTGGCACACTCTCAGACACAGCAAAGTGAATTATAGTTTTATACGGGTCCTGCTTCTCTTGAACATTTTTTGTGAAGGGCATCTATTGTTTAGATCTTTTTTTAGTAGGTCAACACGGCTCTTCATAGGCGTCAACACGTCTATGAAGAGCCGTGTTGACTTAGTGAGCGTTACGCCGACTTCCGATACGGAGGTCGTGGAATCGAACCCGGAAGTTTTGCACAAATTCAAAAATGTGCACATATGGGTTTTTAAAAAAAAATTAATAGAAAAATCCGATGGTACGATACCAGTTCGAACCCTCCGGATTATAATTCCGGGTATCGCCCACTTGGCCAACACGACTCTATCTCAGAACTGACCACCCTTTAATAAGAAAATGAGACTATGTCAACAATCTTGTGTTCTTTATAGCTATTATGTCCAAACTTTGGGTGACACCACTGACATAATCGAATCTGGTGAGAAGCTCAATGAGCTAATCAAACCTTGCTGGTCGGTCACATGAGGACTAGGAAGTTTGTAAAAATCCAATATGAAATCCCCCAGGATTTTCTTTTATATGGCACACAAAAAAAACCTCTGATACATACTCAGTGCGTAAATCTTTGAGAATATCGAGGGGGATAGTTAGTTTGAAACAAATATTAATTGTAGATTATGCCTTTAATTTTGTCTGCTCATGGGAATCGAACCCGAACCTTTTGCATCTGTTTGATAAAGCTTGGCTCGTAATAATACTTTATCTGTGGTGATCCCTTAACTTAAACTTCATAAATCTGATACCCTCTGAAACTAATATTAGAATTCCGTTCGGATTTCATATAAAAGTTGGTCCAAAGTCGGCACGCAAATTCTCGTCATTTTTGCTTCGTCGTCTGAATGCTTTTTTGCGTGAACATTTACTATTTAGTTATTTTACATTATATAACTTCATCCCCATAGGTATATAGATACAAAATTATAAATAATAAAACAAATACACATGAGAACTTAATGCTAATCAGAATTTTCTTCCACCTGTCCTTTGTGTTATGAAAAGTGGGGCTGTTAGCCCCACTTTTACGTACGTTTGAAGAAGATTACCAAATAAGAAAAATATATATATACTAATAATTGAAGTAAACTACATACATATATGTAACATATATGTGTTCCCCATGGTTTTTCTTGATCGGGGTAGTCAGAGTAGATTGAAAATGATTATATTTTGAATGTCTAATATTTTTTTATATATCTGTGTTATTTCAGTGAAACAATAAAGAATTATAAGAGATATTGTATAGACCATGTTTCTAACTAATTCTCCCAAGAAGGAGAACCATCATTATTTTTTCTTACCTAAAGAAAATTGGGTTCCGTATTTGAGGTGACCTGACCAACTGTTTACTGTGGCATAATACAACGAACCAAATTACATATCCCTTGTGTCCGATTTTCAATATAAAATCAAACCTTTAACGATAAAAATAACCTAATCCATATGAAAAGGAAAAAGAAAAAAGTTTTTCATGTCAGTGAGTTTTCGATGTATTTAAAAAAACAGGGGCCTTACCATGAAGTCTTATAGCGATTCAGTTCAGGCAAAGATGTCACTTTCCGCTTTGCGATTGAAGACGCTATGGCGTAGCTAAAGCTTTGTCATTCGCAAAGCGAGATTTGACATCTTTGCCTGAATTGAATCGCTATAAGACATCATGGTTAGGCCTCAGGTGTTTTATAAGTTGACGTTTCTATTTGGTCCTTGTGATTCCAATGAATAAAAACCTATTTACTTCGGTTATGTCGTTTAAATGAATATATACATGTTGACTTTGTCTGATTAAATAGATAAGACGGCAAGCAGGCTAGGCAACGTTCACGAGTCACAAACAAACAACTGAGTGGCCGTTCTTTGTTTAGTTTTTACCACCTCATCAGAATCATCTCAGCCCGTATTTACCTACTGAATAAGCAGAATATTCCATTTATTGGTAATTGGACGTACTTGGTATTGTCAAAGATGTCCATCAAGGAAAATAAAGTTGTGAGAGTGTTTGTTTCTTTGTTTTGTTTTAGAAAAGCGATTACAATCAGTTATCCGTCTCTCAAATACAATTCCAAACTAATCTATCCTAATTCTTTAAAGGAAAATGGTAGTTCCTTACTTGTCATGTCCCTGAAATATGATTCTCATATATCACATAAATCGTTCCAATACTTGAAAACAGTTCACGAGCGAATCGATCATTCAACGACGTTGTGAATTGAAACAATTCCGTTCATGAATGCTATTTAACGCAGTTCCAAGAAAATACAGTTTGTAAGAAGACAACTCCCGAAAACAAACGTGATATTCTGATATTATTGGCACCATCAAAAAAGATCTAGAAAAAAATTCTTTTTAAATCTCGATTTTAGGTTAAGGTGGTAAGGCTCCCCGAGGTTGTAGGATTTAATCTTAAGTGAACATAATCTATTGTTTAACTCATATTTTCAGGCTATCTGAAAAAGTGATATTTTTCAGATAGCCTGAATTCAAACATGAAAAACTACCTAGATTTTGGTATAGCATAATGCTGAGACAGGGACCTATTTGACGCCACAAATCACAAATTTCGGCATTTTATTAAAAAAAAGCCTGTTATACCGTAAGATGATTTTTTAACGGTCCGTAATATAATATTTTTATGTAATTGAATCATCAACCATTTTAAACACATATATCAGTTTTATTTTGACTTTGTAATTCTTAATTTTGATAATTTTAATCTGTTATTCTATTGGACTTTGCTTATAATTTTTCTTATGTGCCTATATTTGTGAACGGCAGAGTGCTTCGATGTTTTATTGACTCTAACCACCTGTAAGTACTCACTTTACCTAGATTCACAAACAATAAAATGTATGATTTAGTTTGTCTGTTTTTCATTTTCGATTTGTTTTATGTTATCCGTTTGTGTGTTTATTAACAACTTTTGTTTTTATAATAAGGGACAAAGAATATTTACTATGATGAACTATGACGTGGAATACCTGTGCTTTCGGTTTTAAGAAGTAGTCTTACTACACCCAGGATAAAGAGTTATATATCTACATTTGCACCTATCGTGTGGCATAAACTCTTGCAACGCAAATGGCCTCAGATAAGAGAGAAGGCACACCATCGTTTAAGTCGCCATCTTGAATTGTTATTGAATCTTATTTTACTTAGTTGCATTGTCGTTGTAGAGATAATCGTAAAACGTTTTATAGTTTTTGGAATAAAAATGTAAATTTTGCAGGATTCTTGATGTGAAATTGGAAAACAAACACTTTTCTCTAAAAAACACTTTTTGAACTGCGATGTTTCTTTGTATAGACATTGAGTCGAGTTTTATTCCATAAACTATCGTGAACTTGACTATTCATATCTCCTTCCGCGTGCGGATGCGATGCACTATCGGTGCCTTCACCGATAGTGCAGTACGTGAAAATTCCCGTTTTTATAATATGAATTGCGTCGAGTCTTGGCTGTATCGTTTTGTCAGAATTCTTCTGATAGGATTTTAAGAACGGTGGAAACGAATTAATGTTTATTTATGATGAACATAAATCGGATGATGCAGTGTAGTAGGGACCCATAGAAAATGGACTAAAAGAAAATATACCCGAGGGAATGGATAAGTTTTCTTTACAAAGATTACACTTTGTTGTACACCAACTATGTTTATATTGCTTACAAACGCAAACAGAGCAAAGAAAAAGCTAATCGCGGAAGTACGATTGACGTTCTTATCGCTTATAACGATCTCTTCCAAACAAACTTTGGATGGACAGAAATTAATGTGCTAATTCTTATAAATTCACATAGGATTAATAAGTTTTACTCAATAAAAGTATATTATAACAATTTATTATATAATTTATGTACACTTATTAATTATATATTCATATTCATTTATTGCCTTTATTATATTTTATAATATTACCTTACCTGCTAACATATTTTTTATGTTATACATACATACATGAATACATGGTGAGATACAATACACTAGGGACACACATACCGTAGCTCAAAATCCTTGGGACAGGCCATAGAAATCTCGGTGCTGATAAAACGTCACTGGCATATTGTCAAAGTATACGGACAATCATTTAAGACCGCCCATTCAATTCCTTCTGAATGTCTGATGTAGGTCAGTTCTGACATGTTACAGTTTGTAAAAACAGTCAGGTTAGTGTACCGGTGTATAATTTGATCACATTATATCATATAATTAATAATTTAAGTATCACAAAAAGCTAAGTAGGTAGCCACCTACCTAGCATTATGCTGAGCTGATACCTTTTTGGTGCGACATAAAACTGTCTAGGTAAATGGATTAGGCAGTAAGGTGCGTGGGGCGTTTCTGTTTCAGTTATAGGTATTATTTATAAGTAGGTTGTCCAAGCATAAATTATTATTATTATATATTCCCACAAGTTATCCCACCATCCTTACTTCCAAAGTTTGTTGTATATATATGTTATTTTTTTTTTATGTCGTGTTAAATAAATATTTTCTTTCATTTATTTCTTTCTTTATTTCTAATTTATTAACATATCATACGAGTATGAAGGAAAACATAATGTAGTTCCCATAATACAAGCTCTGTTTAGTTTGGGGGTTAGATAATTGTATGTGAAAAATATCCAGGCATAAAAAAAAACTTGAAGAAACCAGCATTCCCAAAAACAAAAAAGTCGAAAATATGTGCTATCGGTTAGTGTTCCGATAAGCGGCGATGTTCTTGCAACCTGTCACGTATAATGCCCATTACTATGCAAAACGCGAACATGTGCCAAATATAATAGAGTAGTCAGAGACACATCCAAACATGTATCTGACTACTCCCGACTTGGTATCTTCACAGATCTGCGTACTGAGCATGAATCTGAGGATCTCAATGTATTTTTTTACGTAGCAGGTATAGCAAACAAAACTCTGACTTTTGAGTGAGAAGACTTAATGCAGAAAATGTTCTATCGCTAAGTTTAGCATACAAGTAAACCAGCTGTTGTTTATAAAAGCTGTACATGTATTGACTGAATATCTGAAGTGTGCCGATACCATACAATAGAGGTCACGAAAGATACCTATTTATTTGAGGCTGTCAGGGAAGATATGAGGGTATCAGATTTCAGGATTTTGTACGATATTTTAGGAATAAACAAAGTTTTGTTTTTGCTTAGTCAATCAAAGTCAATAGTTTTTTTTTCATTGATATCACAAAAAGCATAGAAACGGTTATTCATATTGCACCTCATAACGTTTTACAAATAAAAGTACTTTTGAAAATCTTTCTAAAATACCAAGGAAATAATCACACCAAAATATTTGATGGATTGTCTGTCAGGAGGGCCACTCGTTCAGTGTGGTTTCCTCAGGAACCAATATACTATTATCACTATTATGACTACTATTATTAATTAAATAAAATCATATTTTTAGTAATAATCTATCTTTTCCAAAAAAATACAACACGGACCATAATTTGCCACGTTAGAAAAGCTTCAGAACAAGCAAAAACAAAAAAATCTATCCTTCAGAACATATTTAGATCTCGAACCATCCTTTTTTAATTACTTCTTTTTAAACATGTTCCATTTTTGATCCAAAGAGTATAAATTCTAAACTTTGTAAAGAGTATTCAAGCTTCACATTCACTACATCAATGCCAGAAGCTGCATTTCGTTTACAGAATCTATTTATTTAGGAATATATTTATTATTTAGAATAAGGTTAAAGGTGATCTTCAGCATCAGATATCTTCGCTGCGGATGTCTATTCAGACACTGCGACATATTTTTGTTTACTGACAGCATCTGATTTGAATTATGTTGGTGCATGGTACTATGTGTCAAAAAATAAACTGGTACAGCTGCCGGTGAAATTACAGGCAGATTACATTTTTCAGCCATTTATCTCAGGATCAGCATCACGCGCGTGATTCCTCTGGTGTTGCAAGCGTCCATAGGTTACGGTAACCGCTTACCAACAAGTGGGTAGTAAACTTGATTGCCACTTTAGGTGTATAAAAAATAACGTCTTTTTTTGTCAGGCACCTCAACTAACTGACTTTTCGTTGTTCTTGTTTACATGACCTTATCAAAGTTAGCACAACTAATTTTCTGGCAAATTATGAAACTTTGCGGGAGTTCTAATTAAACCTCAAGGGTCTTGAAATCTTTTTAGGTGGTTTTTCGTAATCTGTTTTATTTTCATGAACGTTATTTTTCTTTTTTGAAATGTTTTTCCTAAATGCAAAAGCTTGTTTAGCTATGTTTTTATTTATAAATATTTGTAACAGCTGAATTAATTTGCAAAATAATATTTGAGAGAGGTTTAGTGTAATCTAAAAAAAAGTAATTTTATCTCAGTATCACGCTGGTGAGGCCGTGTGTACCTACCTCATTTGAAAGTGCTTATTTCCCATGTTTACAGTAAAATATTGTATACCAGTAAATAAAATTCTATTGAAAGTAATATAAAAAATATTTGTGCTAAAGTTTAGCACAAATATTTTTCTCTTTTATCTTTTTAATTTGTAGTACCTATCTAATTGTGCTCTTGAATTAATTATTCGCCTTGTTAACTCAATTCATTATAAACTTTCCTTCCTTTTGTCGTTTATATTTTACCGTGAATGCTACCGGATCTGAACAACCAGATTTGAAGGGAATATATAAAATAATAGCTTCTACCCATGGGCTCGCCCACGTGGTACCCGGATAAAGTAACCTATGTGTTATTCTGATTTATAAGCTATATTACTATAAAGTTTAATCAAAATCCGTACAGTAGTTTTTGCATGAAAGAGTAACAAACTTTCGCGTTTATAATAGTAGTAGGATAATGGAACTAACTACTCAAAAATACTTTGTAGTTTTGTTCGGTTCGACGACCACTATCATCATCATCAACAACAACTGTCTGTAGAAGTCCACTGTCTTCCCTAAAGAGTACCAAGACGAACGATCTTGGGCTACGTCCTGCCATCGACTTTCTGTAATCTAAGATGTCAGCGTACACAGAAGTTTAGATAAACATGTAAATAATAAATAATAAATATTTGCAATACACAACAAAACTCGTTTACGACTAGGTTTAAAATTACAGTTGAAACTAGAAAGATCTCAGAAGATCTAAGTTGGCCAGGTGCAATTCATTTCACACAATTGCACCACTTTATCTCGCTCTTCAGATTACCTGGTAATATTTATTATTTATTTTTTATTGTACACATAGAGAATACAGATAAAAACTTACATATAGGACATGTACAAAGGCGAGCTGTTTATCCTCGAATTATGCTTCAAATTTCCAAGGATTTCGAAAAGGTTGATTTTCAAAAGTTTGGCCACAGTAATCAGAGTTTAAGTAAAGTGGGAAACAAGTGAAACTTTACAAATTTAGAAAACCTTCTACGTGTATTTTAACACATATCGCAACGCCCTCTAGTGACTCGGGGCATAAAAATCTAATTAAATTCACTTGACTTAAAAAAGGTCTTTAAAATGGTTTCAAGGGAGTTTCTTTTTTAAATAAAAATTTGCTTCTACAGAGATAAGTTCTGTCAATTTCAAAATCCCATTAGACATACTTATTGATTCATTTTCTTAATTTAATTAAGTTCTTTCAACTTACAAGTATTTTTTCAAACCACTAACCCTACTGAAGAACCAACTTCCTTAAATTCACACCAAATTATAGATTAAAAATGATAACCAAGAAATATGCAAACAACCTACCCCAAACGCATGTTTCTCTTCGCATGTGCTCCTTGCATCACGTTTAAAAAAAAAATCGCTTTCTAATAAATGACTAGATCAGTGAAGCCGCCCTACGAAAAGTCCCTTTATTTTAACGGGATATATATAAAAAGAATGCTGAACATTTTTATTCCAAAAACTTATCCAACCCCAAAGTAAGCAGAGCTTGTGTTAGGGGAACTACATGACTGTTATACCTACTACTTATATACATTTTTTTTTGTAAATACATACATATTATACATAGAAAACACCCAGACTCGAGACAAATATTTGCTGAAAAAACATTTGTCCCGCAGCGGCAATCGAACCCGCAACCTTCTGCGTCTCAGGCGCGCCTTCGCCCACTGCGCCACAGAGGTCGTCAAATATCTGAAAGTCCATTCTAAATATAATTGGTGGAAGATTTTTTTAAATCGGATTAGTAGTTTTGAAGATTACTCTCTTCATATTTTACTTATAAATTTTACCTCTTTATAAAATTAGTAAAGAAATAACTTATACAAGCTGTTCAATCATTAAAAAGCTTCCCAATGTGCTTTAAACGATAAATCACCTGCATAATGCTATTAGTCAAGTCATATTCTGATGCTGCTCTGTTAGACAAATGAGCTTAAAGTTACTTAGATAAGTTAGAGTGGCGGTAAAGGGAATTGCAGCTGAAATATAGTTGGCTTTGAAATTGCTTAGAAAATCCACAGGAACCACATGAATTTCAATAAATAAATAATGCTGGACATTTTCACACAGCATCAAAGTAAGCAAAGCTTGTATTATGGGAACTATATGACTGATATACTAATTATATACTTTTTTTTGTAAATACATACAGTGGTGGTCATATAATTAGAAACACTTAGTCACTTGGTAGTCTTTTAATGTAACCAACATTATTAATTCAATTAATTGGAGGTAATAGTTTAATTTACGAAATCACAATGTACATTTATATCTCTGGGATAATAATAAGCAATAACATTCAGTGGTTGTCTGAATGTTATTGCTTATTATACAATATTATACAATAATTATAAAAAAAAAATTAAAACAAAAGTATCAATCAATATTCTTAGTACTGGCAGTCGGACAACTAATTAGAAACAAAGTATGACTAGGTTCTAAAATTGAATTTTAAAACTAAAATTCACCTTTCGGAATGTCACCGCATTATGCATTTTGCCGCCTTTTCTTACTCATTCGGATTTGTTACCTTTTGTCAGATTTAATTATTAAAAATGGTAAAAACAAGAGCTGTGATGCAGCAACAAGAAAAATTTTAGTAAACTTTCATTTTAAACGAAAATGGTCTTACAGAAAGATCGCCGATTATTTAGAGTGTTCCGTAAAGATGGTATTTAACGCCATTGCACATCACAAAAAACATGGAACATCCGATAAGGTGCCTAGAAAAGTTCGGCCAAGGAAGACCACCGTTCAAGAAGACATGCTTATGATTCGTTTGGCTAAGACAGATCCCTTTAAAGGTTTTAATGTTATACGAAAAGAAGTATTTTCACAAGACGACCCTCGAAACGTGTCCGCAAGACTAGTCCGTAGGCGGTTGGTTGAAGGAAATTTGTATGGAAGACTTGCTAGGAAAGTGCCACTTCTCACCAGGCGACACAGAGAAAATCGTCTAGCCTTCGCTAGAAAATATGCCAGTTGGACTGTTCATCAATGGAGAAAAGTTTTGTTTTCAGATGAAACTAAAGTAAATTTGGTAAATTCCGACGGAAAACGATACGTACGGCGACCAATCAACGAGGCTTTGAATAACAAGTACACTATAAAAACAGTTAAGCACGGCGGTGGAAATGTTAAAGTATGGGGATGCTTTTCCGGATACGGAGTTGGTCCCGTGAGAAAGATTGAAGGGCTGATGGATCAGTTTCAATACAAAAAAATCTTGGAGGAGACAATGATCCCATATTCAGATGATTTGCCAGTCAATTGGATTTTTCAGCACGATAATGATTCAAAGCATACAGCAAACAGCGTTAAAGCGTTTCTCAGACAACAATTGGTGACAGTGTTAGAGTGGCCTGCTAATAGTCCGGATTTAAATCCGATAGAGAATTTGTGGCACACTGTGAAGAAAACATTGTCGGATGAGCATATCACCAATATCAACCAACTTTACGACGCATTTGTAGAAGCTTGGAGATGTATTCCTTTTGAAACGTGTGAAAAACTGATAGAATCAATGCCACGTCGTTGTAAAGCTGTAATCGACAACAGAGGGTACCCTACCAAGTACTAACAGTACTAATCGGTTTTGGATGTAGTATTCATAGTATTATTCAAATTAAATGTGGTTTTGTTCACTTAGTTAATGTTTATATTGTTGTTCTTTTTTTGTTTCTAATTAGCTGTCCACTTTAGTCCATGTATTTTAATAGACTTTTTATTAAAATGTTATATTTTTATATCAAAATTGTTGTTTGTTATTACTAAACTCGTATAGTAATACATTAAAAGAACCCATACATCCATATAAATACGTAGGAGCCCTCTATGGCACGTTAAAAATTAGTTATGATGTTAATTTGTAATGAAAATAGAAGACAGGGTTGGTGTTTCTAATTATATGACCACCACTGTACATATTATACATAGAAAATATCCAGACCCGAGACAAATGAATGCAGATCATACAAACATTTTTCCCGTAGCGGGAATCGAACCCGCAACCTTCTGCGTCTCAGTGGACCTTCGCCCACTGCGCACAGATGTTGTCAACCTCTATTTAAATATTTTTAGAGTTCCGTAGTCAACAAATAGAGCCTTATAGTTTCACCATGTCCGGTCGCCTATCTGTATGTCTGTCTATTCGCGGCTTAACTCAGACACTTTTAGTACTAGAAAGCTGTAATTTGGCATGGGTATACATATTAATAACGCCGACAAGCTTTGATTAAATTAAGCTTACAATACTAATGTTTGTTTGAGTCAAGTATCCCCACCTCTCCTTTTAAGTTAAACGGTTGTGATTTGTGAAAAAAAAACCAACATCGGCAGCTATTCGTTATTTATTTGGTAAGAGCCAGGCCTTCACTGAAACAAAAATTTGCTAAGAATTTTCCATCATCGCATCTGACATCGATAAATTAGCACTGTCTCCACCCAGATGTATCGATATATTGCCGCCATGCTGCCAAGCCTAAAAGCAAAACAGCTGACTCACTTTATCTATAGAGCGCGTCTTGTGGTAATTGAACCTATCAATAAAAAAAACTTGATGTTACAAAAATCGATTGCAAAATGACGTTAAGACGTTACCGAGATAAGAGATAACAAACATACACAAAGAACCTCTTATAGCAAACGCATATTGTCGTGGGTAAAATATTTTTTACTGATTTTTACATTATATTTATGTTCATCATCTGTTGTACCTTAGTCATTGAAATGCTTCTCGGGCGATACTATTTTTTCTAACCTAACCAGCTATTTCTGTTCGCCTGTGACGAAACCTCTATTCCTATTGTGGGCAGGTTTATTGTTATCTGCTCCCGGCCTCGCATTTATCAGCTTTGTCTGAGACAGAGGGAGTATCGTTAATTTGCTTCCTGAAACACTTATTTTCGGGATTGATGTACAAAATACTGCCTGTTTCGGTATGGTTCACAAAGGTTTTGGCAATTGTGCCCGTATGAAGCCGAAAATCTGATATAAGATACTGTTGTCTTAGACACTACCTTATAATCTTACTAATATTATAAACGCGAAAGTTTGTGAGGATCGATGTTTGTTACTCTTTCACGCAAAAAGTACTAAACGGATTTTGATGAAACTTTACAGTAATATAGCTTATACATCAGAATAACACATAGGCTACTTTTATTCGAGTACCACGCGGGCGAAGCCGTGGGCTGTAGTTAGTATAAATTTATAAACGCGAAAGTTTGTGAGGATGTTTGCTACTCTTTCACGCAAAAACTACTGAACGGATTTTGATGAAACTTTACAGTAATATAGCTTATATATCAGAATAATACATAGGCTACTTTTTATCCGAGTACCACGCGGACGAAGCCGTGGACAGAAGCTAGTGATATTATAAACGTGAAAATTTGTGAGGATGTTTGTTACTCTTTCATGCAAAAACTACTGAACGGATTTTGATGAAACCTTACAGTAATATAGCTTATACATCAGAATAACACATAAGCTACTTTTTCCGGGTACCATGCGAGCGAAGCCGAGGGCAAAAGATAGTAATAAAATAAATAAATAAAATAAACTCCAACAGTTACATAAGTCGTGACCCCACACTTGGATTCCCTGTATCTTCGTAACTGATAACTGATATATTAACTATATAAGAACCATGGTACCACAACATCGGAACAAATATCTGCAGAACATGCTAAATTTTATACCTCAGCGGGAATGGAACACGCACCTCTTGCGTCTCTGCCGGCTATTCATCCGCCACGCCACCTTGATGAAGTCGTAGAGATTCTTACTGATAAAAATGACTCATGCGCTAATCATACTCGTCTACTTACTAAGACAACCCATCTTACCAACGGACGATCTACCCTCTTTTTACCGAATTGGGGCCTCCACTTATATGCATACTGAAAAAAAATTGAAGATAGAAAATACTTTATTGCACATCAAATAACACATCAGCTTAGTTAAGTACTACAAAATTGACAATGCAGGGCGGTCTTATTGCCAAAAAGCGATAAGACCGCCTCTACTAAATCTCTACTAAATATAGAATCATTCATTTGAAATGACACATATCAGAAAGATACAAAGCAGTGTTCAGTTTATCAACTTATCAAAAATACAACCGAAAAGGTAAGATTTTAAAACGGCCACAATGCACTCACGGAGACATCGCAAAATGTGGCGAATACTCTTAATGCTCAGAATACTCTGTGGTAGACCGCACGCTTACGCTACGCTTTTCACGAAATTACCCGGCAAATCATGGTCTGTGGTTACAAATTAGTGGTATTTGTGTGACGCAAATGAAAATCCTCAACTCCCTTAGTAGTCTCAAATGATGCTACAGATATTATTCCTGAGTTACCAACTTTACATATAATGTGTCTTTACTTTAAATGCTATGATAAAGGCAGTCCTCCTAGGTAAGCCGCTGGTCTATCCAATCTGAAACCTAAGAGGCCTAACCAGCGATTTAATTCAAGCAAAGATGTTTTCTATGTATAATATGTATGTATTTACAAAAAAAATGTATATAAGTAGTATATCAGTCATGTAGTTGCCATAACACAAGCTCTGCTTACTTTGGGGCTAGATCCCCATATGCTGTGTGAAAAATGTCCAGAATTATTTATTTATTTATGTCAAATCCTGCTTTACAGTTAAGGACGCTATGGCATTATCATTATAATCGTCAATCACAAACCGGGATTCTTTGTCTGAATTGAATCGCAACAAGACTTGATGGTTAGGGTCTTATTTGGCGACATTCAAATATGCCACGAATTGGCAATAAGCATCTACAAAACAATTCACAAATATGCTTTGACTGAAATGAAATTTTCACATTCTTACTAGTGAATGCCACGGTGGCGCCCGCGTCGGACTATGTTTTCATTCGCCAAACAATTTGGTTATACAACATAGTTTAAAAACCCCCGACGACTATAAAACCTATTTACCTATCTTAAAACAAAACGATGGTATAAAACCGCTTTATAGTCGTTAAAGCTGTTGTATAGAAATATTTTTGTATTTGGGTTTACTACATTCCTCATATTCTTTTTCGTCATATGGCAGACTAGCTGTTGCCTGCAGCTATACACGCGTAGATATGTGTTCTTTTTTAAACCCATACAAGTTTTCACTTGCTTAATATATGATATTCCAAAAGCCCTGAAACAAGTAATTATTTATTTATTCAATTTTCAATTTTCCTACCTCTATAAAAACCGGTTAAATTGAAATTGTTCATTGGAACCACTCGGAATCATCGAGATCAAGCAAGGTTAAAAGCGGTCCCTCAAGTGGCAGTCTACACTGCGTCCATTTGAGATCGCCACTCGAGAAGCATTACTTAACGCTGAGCTAAAAGCTGCAGTTTTTATCGAAAAACAAACATGGCTGGCATAAATTGATTATGAGTAATAACACCAATATGAACCTTATGTACGAATATTGAATCAAGAATATTGGCGCTGCTCCAAAAAAGATTAATGCACGGAAATTAAATTTCGTCTGATATTCTGAATAACTTTATAGGTCCGCAAAATGACGTCGTGAACTTCCGTGTATGGAATAAAAAAGTGGAATTTCGAAATGATGGTTAGGTAAAGTAGGTTAATTAAATACGTATAGGTATAGAGGACACGGTTGAGAGTTTCCTCCATTTTCAAAGAGGAAGATCCTCTGATCAATTTGAACCACTTGCCCGAGGTTCTCGGACCATCAGTTGTTGTTGGGAGGTGTTCTAGAAAATTTCTTAAGTGCGTTCTAGACCATTCTATGGTCATCTATGGATTGTATGTAGCTACTTTTCGTATATCAGTAGTTCGTTGCTCGTTGGTCTGTGTTGATGTGATGTAATGTAGTTCAATCATGTGGCGAGCGGTGTCTCTACACCATGTCCGGTAATTTCATTCAACAATCTACTGTATCAGAATATGGACACTATTGTTGCTAGTGTTACGCGCGTGGCCTGCTAATAACGGTACGCTAGCGCCATCTATTAGCGCATTGATGCATTACCTATTATACCGCCATCTACCTAATATCGAGTGGAAACACTAACCACGTCAGTAAGAGACAAAGTGTTAGAAAGAGAACGCGCTGTTTCGAAAAGGTGGGAAGCGACTCGCTCGTACGGATAACTACTGGAAGGAACAAGACCGTTTTTTTTTGCGGCATTTATAAAAATGTATTTTGACACTTGATATCTTCGCCAGTAAAATTGTTAACCAATTTAAATAATTATTTTGTTGTTTTATAGAGAACTAGCTTCTGCCCACGGCTTCGCCCGCCTAAAAAAACTCGCGTGGTACGCGGATAAAAAGTAGCCTATGTGTTATTCTGATGTGTAAGCTATATTACTGTAAAGTTTCATCAATATCCGTGCTGTAGTTTTTGCGTAAAAGAGTAACAAACATCCATCCTCACAAACTTTCGCGTTTATAGGTAATACTAATAGTATTAGGATAGTCCCGAGGTGGTTCCATAAAGGTTTTATTGCTCAAGGATTACTATTTTCCTCGTAAAAATAAAAAAAAACATCATCATCTTATGGAATCACGACTAGCAGAAACATTTTTTGTGGGCGATTTATCTTTTGTTTTTTTTATTAAAAAAAAAAAAATGCTGGACATTTTTCACACAGCATCATCTAGCCCCAAACTAAGCAGAGCTTGTATTATGGGAACTACATGACTGATATACTACTTAAATACTTTTTTTTTGTAAATACAAACATATTATACATAGGAAAACAACCAGACCCGAGACAAATATTTGAACTTACAAACATTTGTCCCGTGACAGGAATCGAACCCGCAACCTTCTGCGTCTCAGGCGGACCTTCGCCCACTGCGCCACAGAGGTCGTTTTATTAGAAAGACTGTCATTCCGAGTGAGCTAAATAACGTAACCAAGTGAAGATCTGATGATAGAGTACCTGCAGGATGAAACCTTAAACTTGACTGCAAACGTATCGCGAATATTGCGATTTAATAATTATCAATGGACTTCAAAAAAGGGGAAGTTCTCACTTCATATGTGTTTTATTTTTTGCTAACCTAAAAGTAAAGGTAAAAAATATATTATGAAGCAAAAACATGTTATAAAAAAAGATGGCATCGTGGCTTCGTATATTATTGCATCGGCCATATTTCTGCATATTTTACGAGTATGTATAAAGTTACGTAATAGGGCCGCGGCGCCGCTGTGTTATGTATATGTCATCATAACGATGGAAAAAGTTTTAGAATATTATTACGACAAGCCACGTACTGAGTTCCTGTCTCACGACTCGCGTGGTCGCTGACGGTGCTCATGAGGAAGGACCTCTAAACAGTCAACGAAAGGTTAGCAGGAGAATACAAAAATACGTGGTATAGTCCAGTACTTTTTAGTCGTGGTATATGCGCCTGCTGACGTTTCGTTGTTCGACTGATAAGAGGCCCTTCGTCATGAGCACCGCCCGCGACCACGATAGACGGTCGTGAGACGGAAATAGTTCTCGTCTCACGAATTTTACGAATAGTAAAGTACGGGGTATAGCCGTAATAATATCCTAAAAACGAAAATCGTTTTTTTTTGTCGCTCCGCGCTATTCCGATCTCGTCCGTAATCAGTTCAAGCAGTTCGCGGGTCGCCAGCTTCTTTGTTTCTGTCCACGTTAACCTCCGTTTATTTCTGCCCTTTATCCTATTCATGGGCAATTTATTACGAGCCGTTTTCCGCAACGGATAACGAACTAAGTGGGTGTTTTATGAACTCTTTGATTGCAAAAGTTGGGAGCAGTTGTAGTTGGAACGGGTATGATTTGCGGCGAACAGACATGATTCTCAATCGCACTATAATAAAAAAATGCTTTAAGTATATTTTAATTGCCGTAACATTCAATAAATTTATAAATTTTAACACATATAAATAAAACTTAATTAAGGACCACTTAGCGGGTATAGAACAAAAGTCTCGAAACTTTTATTTCCTTTGCTTTCTTCAAGAATCTCTCGCGCCGTGCACTACGACGTGACGCGGAAGGAGAAAGTCGCAACCACTCACCCTCATGAAGACTCTCGGAATGAGTCGAAACTTAGTCGGTGCCTTCACCGATAGTGCAGTACGTGAAAATTCCCGTTTTTACAATATGAATAGATAGAAAATTCTTTATTACACAAAATAGTAGTACATAGGCAAACTTAATGCTAAAAGGCATACTCTTCCAGATAACCTTTGTGTATTGTGTAAAAAGATGTGTTGGTAGTGCACAGAATGGTTAAACAAAAATAATAAAATAAAATAATATATATATATTTATAAACATATAAATTGCTCAAATATAAAAGAAACAAAAGGCAAATTGCTCAATCTTTGTCTTCGCCGAGGAAGTGAATGTAGACTCTAGCCCTGAACACTTCAACTGAAGAAGTTTCACGGAAAATGGTTGGGATAACCTTTCTTCAACCATGACTTGCTTGCTTTCTTGGTTATCTCAACTTGCCATCTCTCCTGTGAACTCTCTCTTCTTCTCTTCCCTGTTGGGCCATTCTATAAAGTTATTTTTCGGGTCAACCTGTCGTCATCTGTACGTACCAAGTGGCCCGCTCACCTCCATTTTAAGGCCTAATAGCTATTTTATATTCGACTATGTTGTTTAATAATTGGAATTAGAGAATTCACGCAGTTACACAAGTACTTTGTTATTTATTTAAACTAGCACAGCAAGCTCAAGAACAGTTATTGACAAGTGTTTTTTTTCATTACGGAATTTATGTATTACATCGCTGTGACATACTCTCCTAGAAGTCGTACAAAACTTAAAAAACTCCGAATGGCAATCGGTAAAGCCCTTTGGACAAAACTGTCAAAAAAACGAACAAACAAAATCCTACCCCAAACGCATTATCCAATATCAATACAAATATCCGAATCTGTAAAAATCATAGTTTATGTTGATGGGAAAAACTATAAAATATTCTTTAGGAGTTCTTCCTGCTTGCTATTTTGTCCGAAATAAAACGGTGAAAAACTACATTTTTAAAGATAAAAAAGGTAGATTTGACGTTACGCTTATACGGATGGTTTCTGCACAAAAAGCCATCTACTGTAAGTGGATACTTTACGACCCCATTGATTGTAAAAGTTTGAAGACGTTTTAGTTGGAATAGTGGGCGTTATCTGATGATAGCCAAACTTGATGGCAAGTCAAGTTTCCAAATTAAGGTCTAATGGGTTCCATTCAAAAAGGGTTTAAAGAGATTTGTAGAATAGTACATGAGGGTATCAGTTTCAAATCGCTTTATAACTTTAGCTTTGGACTAAATTCACTCTTCTCATCAATCTGTAACGTGAGAAAATCGAAACAGCAGATCAGAATCCAGCTAGAAAAATTCAACAACCTATTGACATTTCCCATTATCGTTTAATAAAAATGCAAACTCGCTGCATCGAGAAACGAAATTGCTGTCGATTCGTTTCAAATTGAACCATCTAGCAACTAGGAAGCTAGATACCTCTTGATCACGTAGTATTTCTTATTGAGTTGCAGAATCTAGCGTTAATCCAAGATCCTTTATTGGGTTCGTTCTAGGAAGTGTTCAAAATCATCTTCATTCCTCTAGATTGAACATCGAATTGAAACAACTAGCGAGCTAGCCAGGCATTGTTTTCTTGAGCGATTTTGAGTTGACTATTTGAGTACCATTTTCGTTTTACAAGTGATTTTGTCGTGACATCGTATTTTTTACGTGTGATTAGTTCGTTTTAGGATAAATTATAAAAGTCTGTACAAAAGATTGAAGGTCGAAAATTTTTACAATGATCAACAACTATTTAACACATCATTATGAAAAAAAAAAGACTATTTATATTAATAAATAATGCTAGACATTTTTCACACATCATCATCTATCCCCAAACTAACAGAGCTTTTATTATGGTAACTATATGTCTGACTATCTTCGCCCACATGGTACCCGGATAAAAATAGCCTATGTGTAATTCTGATGTATAAGATATTACTGTAAAGTTTCATCAAAATCCGTTCAGTAGCTTTTGCGTGAAAGTGTAACAAATATCTATCCTCACAAACTGTCGCGTTTATAATATTAGTAAGATATACTTTTTTTTGTAAATATTTACATACTATGTATAGAAAACACCTAGACCTGAGACAAATATTTGCAGATCATACAAACACTTGTCCCACGGCAGGAATCGATGCCGCAACCATCTGCGTCTTAGGCGGGCCTTTACATCATTAATAGATAAAAACTATTGTACCATGTATTCTTCTGCCAAAAAAGTCCGTGCTCAAGATAATGCTAACTGCGGACAACGCTGATTTTCAGCACAGACGTCAGTTGACGCATGGACACGACACGACGTCTATATAAAAAGAGTAGTAATAATATTAAATTCAGTTACATGAGCCACAATCCGATTTCCTTCCATAATGTGTACTTCGTGCTATCCTCTTCAATTCAAGCGGTGTGCCAAGCCTATTGTGCTCAAATTGGATCATCAAGCTAGATTCTAGCTCGCATGCCTCTCAGTCACGTACACTTTCTAGTTGAGTTGTTGAATCCATCGGTCGCTGATCCATACTCCATAGTGAACCGTTTAGGATGTCTTCCATTATGGATGTCACGCGCGATTCAAGCTTGTGACTAGTAAAGCACAATACACTATCCGACTTTTCAAGTTGAAAAGGCTTCTTTCCTTCTTTCCTTGCATCGTTTCAAAGTCGAACATAACAAAATAATACGTTTTTCAGTTTACCATAGTATTCAATCTTTCTGTTAAGTGGTCCCATGTTATCCAAGATGAAGCTCACGCTTAGTTTGAGTCTCGCCAGAAATGCCAGTTTTACAAACCACGTTTTTTTCTTATTATTTTATTTATTTATTATAATGATAATCATCCCAGAGCCTGTAGAATTGCTAGGCAAACTCCATCCATCAACTTCCCGAAACCTTTACGATGTCATCTGTCTGTCGCTTATTCACAACCCTCGCATGTAAAGTTCTCTCAGGACGATGCTTATTATCCTCAAATAATATAAATACGTCAGTCAAACAATTTGATTCAGAAAGTTGTGATCCCTTTATAAGTATTCACAATACCGCAATAGCTTCATCCATCATCGGCCGCGGTGCTTTGTTTTGCATAGAATGTCCACCCAAGTCTTATTTTCCTTCGCGATAACGAATGAGATATCGCTGGATGAAATACTCATTTGTCTTTGGAAATGGTTGTCGCTGAATAAAGCTTTTTGAAAAATGCTGTGGTTAAAAGAAATGTAGCTTGTGCAAGAATATAAATTATAGCGCGTAAGCTTGTTGGTAGTTTATCCTTAATTTCATTTATTAGAGTCGTGTTTTAGTGCAAGAGCAAACAGAGCTTGTTCAGATAAAATCTTGTAGCATGTTTTGAGGAAAAACACTTTTCACACAAAGTTGTTTTTCCTCCTTTTCTCTGTGTTTATTTATCAGTTGTAGGTTTATAGAGTTATGTTACGGGAATTTGAAGACATGTGACATGTTCATAAAAAATGTTTTTATGAAGCGCACTAAATCTTTCCACTACACTATTTTGTCTTTCTTTTGACTTCTTTCGGTCTGTATAATGTTGGTTGTACGCCGCCGTCCTTGTTTGTTCTTCCAGTTTCTGTACATCCAAAGGTTGTCTGGAAGAGATTGCTTTCAGCGATAAGGTCACCTATTGTATCACTAGGTGTTATTATAATTTCTTTTTCGTGTTTATTTTGTATATCCTGGTGTACAATAAAGACATATCTATCTATCTATTTTTTTAACATTGGTCACAATATCCTTTTTAAGGCAAATCAATCTAGTCAGATCACTAACCTAACGCAGGGTGATCAAGAAACAAGCGATAACTAAACAAAGAAAAAGGATAAAATCAACTTGTTTATACACAAATACCTGTTCGTCGATGGTCTAAGGAATACACTTCCTCATTGTTCCCGTGTCACTACCAGACCTAACGAAGACTGCATTGTAATCTGAACTAAACAAGGCAGCTTAGTGTGGCGTAGAAGCAACAATGCGAATTTTCGAACATGGCTCCCACTGAACAGACGATTGTTGTTCAGTTGGGGTTTTGTTCTATGCACAACAAAACCCTAACAGATTTGTGTGACATGGTGATTAGTAAATCATTATTTGCGTTCTCACCTAAAATATAAACATACACGCGCACTACTTTAATATTAGATCACATCTGCATAGATCCTTGGTACAAGGATACCAAGTAGACTCTTATTTAGTATCTTCGCGTGTGATAACGAAAGGCACGTCCAAACGTTAGTATTTGGCACAATCTACGTTGGCTTAGCAGTAGTTATAGTTCGTATTTCACGTGACAATTCAATGACACCAGATGGTACTCGCCGGCACGTGTCATATATTTTTTTTCAAGCAGAAAATCATTTGTTGTAATACCGGATTCAAAACGATCTCCGAATCAGAAGTGTGGGTACCGCCTACTAGGCCAACAATCATTTGGTACAATGCCGGGTTCAAAACGACCTTCGAATTAACAGTCGGAGTATCGTCTGTAAGGCCAATACGGATCTTATACGCTGGCAAGCAAAATAAAATAGCAACAAATCAACTTCTAAAAGTAAGAGACCTGCTTGATTAAAGTTGTAAAGTTTTTCTACAGCCACAATAGCATTTACCCTTACTCACGAGTTTCCTCAACATGCTGATCGTAAAATTCCCCTCGTCATAGCCTTGAGCTAATGAACTTCCTTGAGAGGTAATGAATGAATGGCAGAAATCTACCATTGTCTTAATTTTGAGTCTCGTAGGAAAGAAATGAACATTGAAATATTTAAATGCTCCGTATAATGACATATTTACAAAGTGCCCTAGAAATAGTATCAACAAAAAGGGGTAATTCTACGCACTTGATTTTAAGATACAGGAATAATGTTAGATTTTCCAGAAGCACAAAATTCAATTACAAGGCACTCTTTGTGAACTTCTATAAGCTTGTTGGTAATGAATGATAAATAATCATGATTCATCGTTGGATATATCCTCACTTATACCTTAATAAGTGAGGACTAGCTTTGCACGATTTTTCGTGCATAAAGGGTATGTGTGTAGTATTATAGATAAACATTTTACAGTTTCAAAGTTGAACCTTGAACTTTTACCCCACCATTCCCCATTTAATTATGATGAGTAGCTACAATTCTAATTTTCAAGAACCTTTAAAAAACTGATACTTACTCGCATTCTCATACAAATTTTCACTCCCGTTTCCTCCTCTTAAAATGTAAAATTCCAAAAACACAGACAATTATTTACATAATTATTTATTTATGCTCAGTAGCTTTAATTAAAATGCATGTTTCTAACTTCATAGAACATAGACTTTCATACAAAGTTCCCCACGCTAAGTTCCTTAGAGTTTTAATTTCCTAAAATTATAACCCGCTACATGTCCTAAGGTTGATAATCTCATCTCAACTAATGAAAATAACCACCTCTCCCCCAATTAAATAATACTGAAATCCTTTCAGACCACAAATCCTTTGTTTTTGAAAGCCCGTGGTGAAAATAATTTAGATAGCGGATTTCTAATATCAACCCATCTGTACCCATAGCAAAGAGTTTAACGTTTTCGAATCGACTATGCCGACCTATCTGTCTGCCGATCGAGTTTGTCGAAAACAAAATATTGACTGTCAAATAAGCAATCCACAATTCCACTGATAATAGGCTGTTGACCAATATTTGCCAACGACAATCAGTCTGTTCGATAGCTTATGAACTCGTGCTAAGGGATACGCTTTAAATTTATTTAAGTCTGAACTGATTTGTAATATAAATTGGATTCTGCAAAACTATAATAATAATAGGTATGAACGAAATTAATATAACTTATAATCTTGAGCTAAAATAATGTGAGCATGAAAAGACATTCACAAAGTTCATTCTTTGGTAGTTATTACGTGATTAATAAATAAATTATTCATTTTCACACAGATATAATTTATTTGATTACATCTTTCATCATGGAATTTTTGAGGTACATCTCCAAACGGTCAAAAATGTTCAATATTCCGAAGGATGAATCAATCCGTGACTGTTTTTTATGAATTCTTCTCAAAATATCGTATTTGCTGGAAGGCTAGGAACATAATCCTAGGTTTTAGTGAAATACTTCGTACTGTCGTTAGTCTAGTTTAAGTTTATACAATATTCTTTTAACACCTTCTATATAACCCTGAATCTTTTATCATGATCAGTCAACTGAAACTAATCTTTAAAATACCATTACTATACAGACGATCTACTTCTTTATCGATCAAAAAGGGGGTTCGTTCAAGGTCACCTCTCAAAAACTTTTAGCCATACAGATCAATAAAGTTAATAGAATAGTGACCTTTTCGAGACCTCAATTGAATTATATTATAGAAGTTTTCACTGATCATTCTGTTGGTAGTATGGCTGGCGCTCGAAAAATTTAAAGTCTGATTCAATATTGTGTTTGGATAAAACATGCAATGGTAAATAAATTCATTTAAACTGCTGACAAAAACATAATAACTCGCACGCATCATTAGAAAAGTAATCAAGTAAATTTTAACGACCACTGACGTGGGAACCGAGATCCTTTCATAAAAGTCATACAAAACGATTACAGACATTCTGGTTGATAAAAAGTTACATTGTTTGACATTCCATAATCTATTACAGCGCCTCTTAGTCGTGACGATAAAACGAATCTAAGAACCTTTCTTGAAGTCTTACAAAACGATTGCAAGAAATCGCATAACAATCGGATATCAATTTTTGAGAAAATGGTATTAGACACGTATAAACAAACATCCTCTTACCCCATTTGTAAATAATATCAGAGACAGAGGTATCCGAAAAATATTCATTCCTATTTTTAGCTAGTTTCATTGTATAGTTCTTCAAAGTTACAAAGATGGCGCTGTGAAAAAAGGTTGAAAGGAGGGCTGTCAAAAAAGGAGTATGACACTGATATTCTCTGGTAGAACGGCCATCTAGTTCCTATCAGGAAACTAACCTGCAACAGATAAAAACAACTCGTATTACAAAAGTTTTTTTTTTATTTTCCAGGCTTGCTACACATGTGGAAATGCCTGTAAGCATAGAATTACAATACCTTTACAACTTCACAACAATTATTATTGCACATCATCGTTGATTGTTACAATAACAATACCCTTGGATTTCAAAGCAGGTCTGCAAAAGATTTACTGAACCGAATAAATCTGATGGAAGAACCTTCTTATTACAAGGACGACATTTTATTCAGATATACCTAGGTACGGTGGTTAGGCTCTGTTCTGTGGGGAAAACTATGTGGTACCTATATGGAAAGATTAATCTAAAATCGGAAACTATTCCTTTCTGCGATCTCTAGGTATTCTAAGCCAGTTCAACAATCCATTCGTGCACGAATAGGTTTGAATCCACGACTTTCAGATTGCAAGTCTGTATAGCTCCCAACTAGTACTAGAACCACACGGCTATTTTTCATTCACTGAACCAAAAGAAAGCATGAACGAATGCTCATCTGTATTCAATTCTCGCGTGGAACAAAGAAATAAAACTGACGACTTTGCGGATTAATTTTCCATTTAATTCCCCTTATCTTTCGTTAGCAGACAGTTAAGTTCCGAATGAGTAGACGGTAAAATGGCTTTTCGTAATCTTGGAGAATGTTTTTGTGCCATTATTTTATTATAACATCAGGGAATCTATGGAAAAATTACTTTGCGACGTAGGTTAATCAGTACGACTCAACATGCCTTGGTCTTCAACTTTAACTTTTTAATTATGGCTTCTGCGGCTAGAATTATTATATACCTGAGTATTATTATATTTAAGAAGCAGTAGAGCTCTTGGTGAAAGAACTCATTCGGAGAAGTACTACCACCATACCTTTTTCTTAACAGACTATAATGCTCGCATTACTGTGTTCTGGTAGGAAGGGCATAACTACGGTCAAATTACAGGCACATGAGACTTTTCACTCGTTATGTCACAGGGTTGGCAACGCGCGAGTTTTACCTCTGTTATTGAAAGCGTCCATAAGTTACGGTAACAGCTTGCCTACAGGTGGGCTGTATGCTTGTTTGCCACATAGAGTGAATAAAAAACATTCTTACCAATGTGGAAATGACTAGTGTAGTGAAAGGATTAGATACATTTTTTAAATATTTGCTCACGCAAAAAACGTCATTCAATCACAAACTTTTTCAGAACTGATTATTTAAACCACCATTATTTATTGTAAAATCTCACCAGTTTTTCTTCTGTTCCAGGTAATCATATTTTTTAAATAAGAAATAAACAGTAAGTCTTATCAAAGTAATACCCTGTCTTTGGGGAAATTCAACGCCTAGTTGATTCGCTCACGAGTGCGAGGGAGAATAAACGTCAAACCTACTTGCCGAACATTATTCTTGCTCATCACCAACAGCGGCATTTTGCTACTCCTGTTTAAACAAACTGTCTAATTTAGATCAGCCTCCCCTATCTCTATCTTCTACAAATTTAGTTGTTCTTTTACTCTAGTAACCAAATGACTTTCGAGACAAAGAATCGGCTCGGTGATAAGCTATTATTCATGTCACCCGAAATGGACCTTGCGTAAAATGGCGCTAGGAAGTTCAGAAACACTCGCTTAAAAAAATCTGTAAAAATCTTTTAGGGCAGGCAACGCATCGGTAATGCGGATGTGGTTTTACGGATATCAATTACGACGGTTACCGCTCTCATTGGGTGGGTCGTGTGCCTTTAATTCCTGTAAACATAAAAAATGAGGGGTGACCGAACATTATTGACGGCATCTCTAAATAGCTTCTCGTATTTGGACTGGGATTTGACCGGGCCATGGTCGATTAATTACAGAACCCGCCTAGAGAATCATAACAACGTAAATGCTTTCACACTAATTTAATTACAAGCGAAGCATTTTAACTTGGCAAAAAAGAAAAGCAACTGGGCTAGGCTGAATCTTCCCGGAATTCGCACAGAATGCTCTGTCAACTTTAAAATGACAACGTAATTGCTTTCACACTAATTTGATTACAAGCGAAGCATTTTAACTTGCCAAAAAAGAAAAGCAAAACTTTTTCAATCAGCTTCTGGAAATCTGGCTAAGTTACAAAGATATAGTTGCGTCTCTTCTGAGGAAATACGTTAAATCTTTAATGAAATAGCTTGATCCAGGCTTTGTGTCGTTACTTTTTTGTTAGGGTAATTTTCAGGCCACCTCAGAGGTCTGAGTGTGGGTTTCTCATGAATTTTTCAAAGAGATTCTGCGTCTGTTGTCTTGTTAATGAAGCACAGCTCAGGTATACAAATGAAGACTCCTAAGCTGTCTAACGTTAGGAAGGCGAGGTATGCAAATAATAAGCTTTGTTCGCATTATTTTGCTTGCAAATATTGCAAATGTTAATATGAGAATCATCTTGAATGCAAAACAAAAAGAAACAGTACATTCTGTCGTTACAATAATTTATCTAATACCTGATCATGATCAATGACTGTATCAAACATAACATACGTAATTAGCTTTTTTGTGTAAAGTTGGAGATATAATTATATTATTTACAAACTATATTGCTTATTAACGACCGTTATACTACGTTACTTAAAACATTTACAAACGCCATCTCTGGGCGTTGCAACGCACTATATGGTATATTTCCTTCGTCAACAGCGCCCTCTCAAACGCTTAGAGCGCTACAATGCCATCTAGCGATTTTCAACTTAACTACAGTCATCCAACCCTGCTACAAATTTTGTTACTTATTCTACCCGGAGGGATGAAGCACTGTGGAGGTTGTTTGAATAAGTTTTCATAGCATTCCGATAGAGGGAGCTCATAATACATTATTTATTAGCTACTGAAATTCAAGACTTGATACTTTGACGAATAAATTAAGATTATCTTTGTTGATTATGAAACATATTATTTGTCAAAAAGGCTTTTACGATTTAATAAAACAACTAAAAATATATTAAGATTTATAACACACTAGCCTCTGCTCACGGCTATCCCCCGTGGTACCCGGATAAAAGTAGCCTATTATGTGTTATTCTGATATATAAGCTATATTACTATAAAGGGTAATCAAAATCCGTTCATTAGTTTTTGCGTGAAAGACTAACCAACATCCATCCTCACAAATTTTCGCGTTTATAATAGTAGTAGGATAGTAGAATTTTGTCGTTGTATTCTTGACATTCGAGACCAATCACTGTCCAGTTATTTTAATTAATTAATAATTAATAATTTTAATTAGTAATTTTAGGGTTATAGGTATGTACATTAATTCAATTCTCAAATCAAATGTCAAACATTTAAAAACTGCACTAGACCGTTAAATTATTCTGTCTATTGTCTACGACTTCTCCGGGGAACTGTACCGGTAACCTCTGAGGAATCGACACTAGCGTAAAAGTTTTTCTATTGCGGCGTAAAACGTTTCATATTTAATTAATGTGGGGCTGGTTAGTGTCGTTTTGTTTGCATTGGGACAAACAAATAAAAGTTTTAGCAGCTAAATGGTCTACAAACATTGTTCTTGCTTGTATGATGTAGGTAAACTAAACGTAATAACCTATGAGGAATATCTTTAACTGGATTTATTTATGCTAAAGAACTTTGAAACTTTGAAAAACTTATTGAAAAAGAACCAGAGCTCTTTGTAAAATCACTCGTCCAAGATTAATTACCTATTATACATTGCACCATATATTTAATAATTTCAGTTATTTGTATTTTATGTTCATTCTCCATGCCTACGTCTTTATATCTTTCAGTAAGGCAATAACACCATCATTGTTTTATATAGTACTCTCCAAAGATTATCTGGATGAAAAAGCTTTCATTGATAAGAGCGCCCATTGTGTATGTGGTTCTGTAAAAGGGTGGTATGCGCAATAAAGAGTTTATCTATCAATCTTTCACCAAGCAATAATGAGCTTTGCACTGTTCTGATTTAAGTCCGATATGCCAATCTGGACTAAGCAAGTCTTAATGACAGATCTCTATAGCAAAGGCTAAAAAGTCTTCGGTCCAAAGTTCTAAAATCGGACATTAGACTTCTGGCGGCCTTCAGTCAGTTATAGAATCAGTTGTCCATCCCAGTCACTTGTCCATTTCCAAAATTACCTTTTCCTGAGAACCAAAAATTCGAAGGCGTTCGTCATCGGTGTTCCAATAAACGGCGGTAGGCTTGCATGCAACCTGTCACGCGGAATGTGAAACTACCTCTGTTCTTTTGACACGAGCCTGTTTGTTATTGTCCTTCATGAAATAAAAAAAACTTTTTCAGCTCAGTAGAATTTCAAATGCCTTTGCGTTCAAAATCAAAGTTTTTATTGAATTTGTTCGTAAATTTTGGTAAAAAACACACGTCATGAACACAAACCAGAACTTTCTTTAGTAAATTGCTTTTACTTGTACAAGTTTAACGAAGTCTGACTATAGGCTTTATTCGGATCGGCATCGAGTTTTCTTGAACTGTTTTATAATTATTTCTGTTTTAATTAAAGGTATTCGTGATTTTATTTTTGACATCGTCATTCCCAAGCAGATATAGGCGCCTATTTATAACTGAAATCAAAAGCACGGACGTGCCACACTTTAATGACACTAACGGTTTCCCAACCGAGTATTCAATTAAATTGAATTACACTATTACCGACCCATTAAATTGAAAACACTGGCAATACTACTGCTTAATGTTTTCATTTATGCTTTTGAACCAATTATATGTTAAGTTCTTTTAAATATATAAAATCTTTGCGTGACTCACTGATGATTAAGGACCTAAAATTTAGAGGGTATATACATTTTGCTGTGTAGGGGTGCATTAAGAAAGGATTGTCCGAAATCAATTTTAACAAAACCTGGACGAAGTCGCGGTTACTTCGCAGTTTAAGTCATGGCATGGATTAACGTTATGTATCGTATATTTCAAGACAGACTGGTAGCTGGACTTGAAATGCATTTTCAACGCAGATAGTTATAATCCTTGCACTTTTGCAAATAAAACTCCAATAAGCTTGTTTATAATTATGGCACCTTATTTCAAATCTCTCTTATTTAAGAGTTTTCTTAAGATTGCTTCAAATATACATAAATCTTTTTAGGAAACTGATAGTCTAAATAAAAGTTTCCAAAAAACATTTACTAGATTAAATAATTGAGTATTACGGAGTACCAAATTCTTACAAAACGTATTTTGCGATATTATTTTGATTGATATCTCTATTCTTTTTACAATATTATGCTATGTTTTCTTCTCTTACCATACTGTCGAGTTAGTTTAATAATTGTTATATCACGTGACACGAGGTGATGAAAGATCACACTTTTCGTCCAAGCCCACCTTAAGTCATATTCTAGGTCATCGTTACTAACTTATACTCGACTATCAAAGAAATAACGTGGCTCGTTTCAAGCAGATCTGACACAGCTAGTTCTAGAGTTTTCGATACAAAAGTGCCGATACTAGTGGTCCGAAGTGGTTAGGTTATCGGAGACGTGCTGGAGTGGTCACTTCGGCGCGCTTCATCTTTTATGGTGATATGAACAGTTTAATACAGTTTTCCAAATTATGTGCTCTATTCAGAACCTATTCCATTTTAATATGTTCATTTCAAGGTTAATCCCATCTTTCCGTGCACTTAAAAATAAAACCGCAACACGAATCTTGTCATGGACACACATGGCCGTTTACTAAGGAGATTGTGCACCGAATACGAGTTACACAAAGGAAGATGAAGCGAGCTATGCTTGTCATCAAACTTTGAGACTGAGTTTGCAAAACTGAAATCTGCCGTCAGACGATATCCTACGACTTTGGTGACAGCAATAAATCTCAAGCGGAGTAGGGCAGGACATTTGGTCCGACGTGGTGAGGGCCGTTGGAGTCTTCAGTAGCACCGAGTAGTGACCAAAGAAAACCTCATCCGAAAGTGAGATAGGTTGACAGCATCGATAATGTCGCAATGAACACAGTACAGAAGAGGCAGGTGTGGGTTTAATCCCATCTAATCAGATCATCTTTAATGTTTATGTTATGTGTATATTTAATGAGATTATTGCAAGTTGGAAACCCAGGAAACCCTTAAATCTAAACCTACTTTCAAATTGTGAGGCAATGTAACAGAGCTGAAACTATGGAAAAATGCACAATTTGTGTCGTGATATCGTTTACGGCTTATCGGTTGGCTGAACCAAAAAATATTGTTATTTATGGTCAAAAACTTCAGTAATCGAATGTGACCATTAATAAATAAATACAAAGAATTTGTGTCGGAAACTCTTTTTTGTTACCAGCTAGAAAATACATTTCCGTGCTGTATAGGAAATGTAGTACAGCAGCGTAATATCCTTACAGTTTCATTATGCACATTCATGTTTGTCTGTCGGTCTGTTTGTCTGTCTTTCCATCCGTGTGTCACACTCCGAATTATTCCTCAGTTTCAGGTAAGTTACACCTGAAACTGAGGAATAATTCGGAGTGTGTTTTATAATTATTTAATGGAATGTTTTTTTTAACAAAAAATTAAAACAACATTATAAAAACTACCATACAAAATTTCATAATAATAAATAATATGAAAGCATTGAAACCACTTTGATAAATCTTCCATCCAGGAAATATAAGAATGAATAAAATTATAAAGTGTGTAGTTTAATAATAACTAAAAAACACACTTGTATTCCGCACTTAAAATTATGAAATGAATTCCACTATCCACGTCCTGCCTTCATCATCAGACCCTTATTACTAAGCCCAATCTATTGGACTAGTCAAAACAAATCACATGAACCCAAACTTGAGGGGTTTACTAGTTGCCACTGAAGAGTTCCGCTATCCAGCTCCTGGCTCCATCATCAGATCAGCTCCAAGATAACAAATATTAGTATCGTCATTCTAACTACATACACACACAAAATTTCATTTCAATCCGACAATAATTAGAAGGAATTATTCCCATTTGTCACCCTGCTCTGTCCCCCTAGGGTGACAGTTGGGAATAAAAGTTCGATCTGTCCCCTTTTTTTGCGACGAGGGACAGATAGAACTTAATAGGTTACAATTTACTTCCAAGATTTCATTACATTTTTTGTTTGTTATTTAGTTACCTAATATATAAGCGTGGAAATTGGTATGAAATACAAATGTAAATAGTAAACATTAAAAAAATATTTATCTACAAGAAAACCTATATATATAAATCTATAACCCGGAACAATATTTACTTATCACACAAACATATCCACCTATCATACGATACATTGCATGAACCCACACTATCGTAAAACTTAAACATTTTTGAACTTGGCTTTAAGTAATATTAATAAGCAAAGTTTGTCTAGCTATCTATTCCTTTGTGGTTTCGTATTGTTCAACTTGCCTCAAACTTCGAGCATTTAATAACTGAAATTATGATTAAAATATGAACTTATCTGACGGGAAACTTCTATCTAACTAGTTTCAGGGGTACCATTTTTGATTTAGTTCTCGTCATCATCCTCGATGTCCACTACTATAGTATATATAGATTATATATCATTATTATATATATTATATTATAAATCATTATGTGTAGACAAAAGAAAATAAATTTAAAAAAATTGATATACATAGATGTAACAAATTACAGAAAATTATTATTATTATTATTTATGAAGCATGCTTATCTCTATAAATAATCATAAAAATAATTTATTTGATTATAATTTGCTTAAACAATCCATGTACCTACATGCTAAATAGGTAGGTAACCACATTAACTTATAAGTATGTTTTGATAACTTGGCTCATACAGAGATGATAGGTAGATATGTTAACTGTCTCATTAGTATTTTTCAAACTTTCGCGGTTAGATAACATAATCATAATCATAAGTTTTCTGAAGTATTCCCGTTTGAGCACCTATTTTTTGGGCACCTATGCATTGAGCACCAAAGGTATTCCCATTTGAGCACCAATCAATATTTTAACGTGGTGCTCAAAGGGGAACAAAAAATATTTTTTTTATTTTATTTTCCTTTGAGCACTTACGGTGCGGCAGTTTCTAGTGATGGGGTGTATAATAAAACATATTGATAAAAATTGGCAGTACTTTTATTATCATATAAATTTTAGGAAACTAAGTAATTATTATTAATATCACTATTAATATTTACGGCCCTCTCAACTTATCTACTCTTAATAATATGAAAACACCGATTTCTTTTGTTAGTGTTACAACCTACAATTGGTTTAGTGATTGATAAAATTAAACTTGAGGAAACTTATTGTAATATTAACAATAAATTATTAAGTAAACTTTTATATTAATGATGATATATTTTTATTAAATGATAACATTCTGCAATAAAACTGCTGATTTTTATCGATATGATTTATTATAATTATTATAAACCCCATCACTAGAAGCTACCGCACCGTAGGTGCTCAATGGGGAATAAAATCAAATTTTAGTTTTTTTCCCATTTGAGCACCACGTTAAAATATTGATTGGTGCTACAACAAACTCCCAAACAAAAAACAGAATTACAAAAAGATTCGCTTTTCACTAAAATACTAAAATCATATTGACAAATGCTACTATGACATTAAAGATTATTTAGATTAGAAAGCTAACAAACCTTCTTAAAAATAAATAAAAAGTGACGTAAGTACCTATTTTGACTAAAGAAAAAATTACTAAACCTACTTAATTATGTTATTCCAAATGCTAGATACCTTGATACTTTACCTACCTTGACTTTATTTTATTGTACCTACTAGTTTTTTGTTTACACAAAACTCGGCCTGCCTACCTATCTATTGCTTATACCCTTAGACAGGGTTCATGTGAGATACCTACCTATAAACACCATCTATGTACCTACCATGTGAAAGAAATAAATGTATTGAGTATTGAAAATAGGAATACCTTTGGTGTTCAAAGCATAGGTGCCCAAAAAATAGGTGCTCAAACGGGAATACTCCAGTTTAACGGGTCTTTATCGGGGTTTTTTTATTATTGGGAAAATAATAAAAAAAGTAAACGCGATAAAAACCCGTTAAAGTTTTAATTATAACTGTCACATTCATGACATTATAATAACGACTACATTGCCGATCTCTAACTTGTAACTAGTTTTCCCTGTTTTAGGTTATCAGGGCAAATAGGGACAGTTAAAAAAATCAAACACTTATGAGTAGAACTGAACGGAAATGCACCACACACTTTCTTGATCTATCTAGATAGTTCAATGTCCAATGTCAATACTATGTAATACAATACAATACTGCGTCTACAGCCAAATTGACTTTCTACAATCGAAACTAAAAGTGGAATGAAATATGATCACGTAGCATTTATCTCATATATATAACATACTAGCCTCAGCCCACGGCTGGTACCCGGATAAAAAGTAGGATGTACCTCTATAAGCTATATTACTGTAAAGTTTCACTAAAATCCTTGCGTGAAAGAGTAACAAATATCCATCCTCACAAACTTTCGCGTTTATAATAGTAGTAGATTTTTTTCTAATAGTGATTTTGCTAATCTTTTTATACATATTTTTTTGCAAGAAAAGAAATAAATACATTTATTGCTCCCATTGACACAGCAAAACTATAATACATTTACAACAAACAGAATAAACATATTGTAAAAACGGGAATTTTCACTTACTGCACTATCGGTGAAGGCACCGACTAAGTTTCGACTCATTCCGAGAGTCTTCATCAGGGTGAGTGGTTGCGACTTTCTCCTTCCGCGTCGCGCCGTGCACTACAAAACGCACGCAAAGGAGAAAGTCGCAACCACTCACCCTGATGAAGACTCTCGGAATGAGTCGAAACTTAGTCGGTGCCTTCACCGATAGTGCAGTACGTGAAAATTCCCGTTTTTACAATATGAATAGTCAAGTTCACGATAGTTTTTGGAATAGAACAGAATAAATTATACAAAGAGAGAGGAGTAGGATTAACCTACAGTTACAATTAGTGTTGTGTTGTGTGAGGGTCAAAGATTCCTATCTCAGCTTAAGCTGCACCAAATCTAGGAGCAGTACAGCACTGGTTATCGGATGCACAAAGGGTCGGAGGTAGAGTTCTCCCATTTGCTTATCCGCCTACATTCACCAACTTCCAGCAGCCTTCAATATCATCGATCCATCAGTTCAAAACGTCTTTCGTTTCGTGGTCGCTAGTTCATAATGGTTTTTGGTTCTACTATCTGATTAGAAAGGTATAATTTTCTGATTTAACCGACTTAAAAAAAGAGGAGGTTCTATGTTCGTCTGTATGTTGTTTTTATGTATGTTCACAGATATTTTCGTCATTTGTGGACTAATTAATAATCCAAATCCTGTATATATCCTGAAGTGGTCACATTTTTTAGATAATATGGAATATTATCTAAAAAATGTGACCGTTTTTAGTGCTAGATAAAAAAATTGGTTTTTTATCTAGCACTAAAAACGGTTTCTTAAGATTAAAAGAATCTTTAAATTATTTATAGTTTTCTTTCAAAATAAACAAGTTAACTATGTAATGTTTGCAGAAAGATTCTTTAAAAATCCACTCATTAACAATTAAACACGCTTTTAAGTTGAATTCTGTTGCTTAGTCGTTTCCTCAAGTTGACACAATGAATTATTGCGGTGGCTAAATTAATCATTGTCCCCGTTCTTTTAAAAGTTTATTTTACTGGCCACTTTATTTTCTTGAATGTAGGTTTTTAAAAGACAGATACCAAGAGTTTATACTATTACTGAAATTATTTTCGCATTTTGGTTAGGTTATAATATCTACTATTTATTTATTTTGCACCCACTAAAACATTTTTTATCATTATAATATTCCGATTCATGCCTTATATGCGTAAGTAGTGAATAATCGTTTGCATACAGGTACATTTTAATAAAATTATCACATATGTTGTGAATAAAAGTATATGCTTATACTAGCTTGACGAATAAAAATGATGTGGTCAAAACCTGTCCTGAGAGTCTAACAAATACCTCACGCTTTCTTTCCTTTCACGCTAACGCAAATTTGTCATGGTAAAACTTGGCAGCTGTCACGTGACATTTCCACAGTTAATGTCATTCCCATATAATTCAATATTTCCGCAGGCGTTAACGCCAACAGAAAATGGTATTGGTCTAGACCCAGTGCAATTTCCACTTTCTTTTAAATATTGTATTAATATATTCTTTTAAATACTAATAATATTATAAACGCGAAAGTTTGTGTGGATGGATGTTTGTTCCTCTTTCACGCAAAAACTACAAAACAGATGAAACTTTACAGTAATATAGCTTATACATCAGAATAATATATATGCTACTTTTTATCCGGCTACAACGCGGTCGAAGCCGTGGGCAGAAGCTAGTATAATATAATATATCTTTTAAGTATTTATCTAGGCCCTAGATACGCTATGTTAGGATCCCGAAGTTGTCTTATTACTCCTACTTTCCACAATTTACCATGAATACTAAGACGTAAGCGTTTTAACACACACACACCCACACATAAACACACCCCCACGACTGTAATCCCCATGATACTCCTCAGATACATACTCAGTGCGCAGGTCTTTGAGGATACCAAGCTGGGTTGTTTGAGGCAAAACTACCTCTGTGGTGCAGTGGGCTAAGGCCCCTTCAGACGCAGAAAGTTGCGGGTTTCATTCCCGCTGCGGGACAAATGTTTGTATATGCAAATATTTGTTTTGGATTTGGTGTTTTCTATGTATAATGTATTTACAAAATAAAAAAATAAGGTATTATTGTCAGACATGTAATTCAATACACAATCTACATAATATAGCATTCCACGTGACAAATCGCAAGCCCACCGGCGTATTCATTTGTAATATTGCAGAAACAGCAGACTTATTGTCGTATGCCGTTGCTACAACCTACAAGAATTTGCGTATTCCAGAGATTTTCATAACCATAGTAGGAATTCCAGAATTGCTGTTTACAGAACACTACGCAGTGACGTATGATAAATCATATTGCTGCGCGATGGAACGCAGCTATCAGAAAAGCTAGCTCACTTTACATCACTTTCACTTTATCAAGGAACCCTCTATAAATAAATAAAGATTAAAAAAAGAGGCTACCATTCCTAAAACTTAACGTAACGCAGGGAGAACTGAATTAATAATAATGCAAGTCATTTTCACACAGCATCCAGCTCCTATTGGTAGCCCTAAAGTTAACAGAGCTTGTGTTATAGGAACTGCATGACTGATATACTACTTTTAAACTTTTTTTTTGTAAATACATGCGTATTATACATAGAAAACACCCAGACGCAAGACATATATTTGCAGATCATCCAAACATTTGTTACGCGGCGGGAATCGAACCGACAACCTTCTGCGTCTCAGGCGGGACTTCGCCCACTGCGCTACAGAGGTCGTCAAATTGAATTGACCGCATTGTTACGGACGGTTCTCATGAGAAAGGACCACTAAATCAACGAAATGTCAGCAGAAGAAGAGTAAAGTACGTTGTATAGTCGTAATAATATCCTAACGCAGGTTGTTCAAGAAAAGCCAGTGACACTAGGAGCGGAGTATTGGAGCCATCAAGAAGAGCGTGCGAATCCGAGGTCTCGTTCATTATATTTACTGAAGTTTTCATGCTCTGGAAGCACTGTGCTCTCGTAGTACGCTCGTATTCTTCGTAGAAAGATCGAAGAAGTATTATCTTTACTTCTTCGATCTTTCTTCTAAGGGTCGAAGTTTATTTATTTTTATCTAACTCATAATAATTCACAATGTAAGCACCAACTGCTCTTCACTAACTATGATGTGTGCACATGTTTTAGAATGCCATCTAGTTCAAACATTTGTGAATTTTAGTGTGTATTTTAATTTGATTGTATTCTGTTTTGTGTGCCAAAATAAATAAATTCTCAATTTATTTAATTTGAGAACGCATGTTCACTTTGTCTAACCTAAACGTTGCGTTGCAGTGATCTAGCTGAATTCGTTTAAGTTTGTCTCAACACTTGGAATGCAATATCGCGCTCTATCTTAGCTATTGTCGTTTCTCGTGTATCTGCTCAGCTGGTTATAAATGGTCGAGCTGCTTTCGAGAGTAAGCTTGAGCCACAAATACTAATGAGCGTGAACGTATGAGCACTTCACGCAGCCGCAGAAGCTCATGCTCTTATTAATTATACATGCAAATAATAAATTTATATAAGAAATAAAAATAAAAAATAAATAATCTCACGACTGTGATCTCCATAATGGAGATACTCGGTTCCATACTCTGTACGCACATTTGTGAGGATACCAAGTTTTTAACGTTATATTTGGCACATGCCCACCTCTTACAAGTAGTTAGAATTCCACGTGACTGATGGCACTGGGTTTAGAATTTTTGGTTCTAGAACGGGCTATATTATTTAGTTTTTCTAATACATACTTTTTGTGTTTTATCAGACTGAAACTTCGCTAATATAATCAACGCTATTATAATGAACGTTCATTCAACATAGATTCTTTGACCAAAATATTAACTTATTTGATATAATTATTATTAAATCATGCTAAATAAAGTATTTTTCGGGCCTTTAACTCAAAAAAATATATAATAATAAATTATTATCAAAATATGTTATGTTTTCAAAAGTAAAGTTTGTCAGTAAAATTAAAATATTTTTGTTTGCTTTTTAAAAAATTATATCATCCTCATTCCATAGAATCCTTATATAAAAGGTTTAAAGTACATTTACTCTAAAGCCAGTGGTATTCTTTCTATTTGTTTCACGAAACAAATACACGTTTTCTTCGACACGTGTACTAGAAAGATTCCCTGAAACCAATCGGGTTCTGTTACGTACCGTCACAGAAGAAAATAATAGGAAGCGTGTGGGTAACAGACTGCAAGGAGGCGAGATTAAAGCCTCCTTTATATCCACAACAACGCGAAAGGGAACATAGAACTACTGTGAAACCTCTTATCGAACGCAAAGAAAATGTATGAGCCGTGTTATCCACAAATAGAAGCATTTCTAAGGAAATTGAGCTCCAAGGATATACAAAAAAACAACACGCTTTCGACTATAATCCTCATACTTAGTACGCAAATATACACATGACACGTTTTATAAGTATTTAGTACTCCGCGTGACAGGTTGCAACCCCAACGCCGCTTTCCTACAAGCCTTGGAGTTTTGAGTTTTAGTTTTTCTATACTCTGTTTAGTTTTCGACGACCTCTGTGGCGCAGTAGGCGTAGGACCGTCTGAGACGCAGAAGGTTGCGGGTTCGATTCCCGCAGCGGTTTGTATGACCTTCAAATATTTATCTCGGGTCTGGTTGTTTCCTATTTATAATATGTATTTATTTACAAAAATGTATATCAGTAGTATATCAGTCATGTAGTTCCCATAATACAAGCTCTGCTTAGTCTGGGGCTAGATAATGCTGTGTGAAAATGTCCTGTATTTTTTTTTTAGATTTTTGGTTCTTGGGCATACCGATTTCCTTACGATGTTTTCATGATAAGTGCACATAAAATAAAATATACATTGAAGCACGACAACCTTCGGATCGGCAGTCGGGGTACTGCCCACTAGGCCAAGAGATAATATTGATAATAATGTTCTAGGATCAAAAATTCGAATGCATGGTCTATCGATTTGTGTTAAACCACATTGACTAGCCTCTGATTACCCCCTATGTAGAGAGATGTTTTTGTAGATATATTTTTATTATTGTAAGACCAGGAAGGGCAACTGTTGTTACTAAATGTTACCAATGTATTCCATCTTTGTACACACAGTAAGACAATAAACGATTATTCTATTATATACTATGCTTACTCCCGGATCTACATATCATTAGTTATTATGGGTTAGGATGTCCTCTCATGACGAATAAAGTCTATTGAGTATTTTTATGATTTTGGTGGACGCACGTGATCACTATCTAAAATTTAGGGAAATAAAAGGTTTCAGTGACGTATCTCTAAAATGTAACATTTACTGGATTCACTTTGTAACTTTTGCTTTTAAAATGTAATTTCTTGAAACGAATCTATTTATTTTTATATATTCAACTTGTAGAAAGGATTTCATATTCATTTATCGAAAGTTTTACGGCGCGTTCACAGTAAAACTTACAATAAATGAATGAAATCAATTTACGATACCTTACTTTGTTTACACAAGCGAAAATATTTTACGAATAAATTCTGTTAACTGAACAAACAAGTGATGAAATAAATGTATGCCATTTCATATTTTTTGTTGCGTTAAACCTGATGTGCCTTAATTTTCCGTAACACGAATTTATAAAAACTATTTTTGGTTTTTGTTGGACAATGCTATTTTTCGTTTGTATGTACTTGTTAAATCTAGTCTGAATTCATTAATACAATTTATCAATTTCATATGCAATTCGTTACGGTAGCCAAAACTATAAGCAAAATGTAGGTATGCCTAATTTTATTTGTAGATTATAGGTACTCTTTTCTTATCAGTGGATATTTGACATATATTATATATATCAAATATTATAATACTATTTTGTTGAATGAAAATACTAACATGCTCACTACTTTCATTCTCAAGATATAGCTACATACTTATATCTGTTCTTAGTACGTAGATCAGTGACGATACCAAGTTCCTACTTGGACGTGAACGCTCAAACATTGTATTTGGCAAATGCCAAATTTTAAATAGTGGTTATCATTCCACGTGACAAGTTGTAAGGCTGTTGTTTTTTAAACGATATTTTTTAAATTATAGCACAATATTTTTTGAACACAGAAAACAACAACACAAGAAGATAAATAGCTTTCATTCTCGATACGATAAAGTATTGAACTTTCATAGTAGCAGTCTAGGGAACGCACTGCGAAGCGGAAAATATCGATATAATAGCTTATTACTGTTCTGGTGAACAGCAAAAATCTTGTTCTAGTGAATAGCAGACAATTTTGGTATCTTGTTTCTGTTACTTGGATTATTGTTTTCATGTTCCGTTATATGTAAATACTCTTAGTTTAAATGTTAATTATCCTTTTTTATTTATTTAATTATAATGCGAAAAACCAATTAAACTGATTAATTATGAACATACTAGCTTCTGCCCACGGCTTCGCCCGCGTGGTACCCGGATAAGAAGTAGCCTATGTGTTATTCTGATGTATAAGCTATATTATTGTAAAGTTTCATCATAATCCATTCAGAAGTTTTTGCGTGAAAGAGTATCAAACATCCATCTTCACAAACTTTCGCGTTTATAATATTAGTAGGATTCGCATACATTGAATTTAACAGACAAAATAATAGTATTGTTACGAGCTAGGGTTCGGGATAAAATAATTAAGTCACACTAAAACACTAAAACACTGTTTCACTTAGTACAACACTAGCGCAACTGTCACTTGGTATCGCTCTCGAATCACTTCCAATTATTCACTTTCCAATCTTGAAAATAATCTGACTCTACCGGCTGCTTGCCGCGCTTATATATCTCGTAAGACGTCTCTTCCAGAACAATCTAGTAGGAGGCGTGGCCATCACACTGTCTCACTTCGCTCCGCCCCGTCTCGTACCGTCTCGAACGTTCCGGAAACTACCGTCCTTTTCGAGCGCGGTTTGTGCCAGTCGATACTAGATGGCGGTAATAAGTAGTGTGTCCATTTGATAAGAGATGGCGCGAGCGTACCGTAGTTAGCTAGGCCGCGCTCGTCACAGTATAATAAATTAAATAAGTAAATACATTATAAAAAATATTAAATAACAATTTTATTTAACGTTATTTATAAATTAAATTGTTAAATACGTGAAACCATACGCATAACGTCATTCTCACAGTACCTCAAGCGTACCATAATATTTTGATATTATCATCATCATCTAGCCTTTCTGCGCACCCACTGTTGGGTATTAGCCTGCTCTTTATAACGCCGTTCTTTCCGAACCCTTGCGATTCTCATCCACTGATTCCCGGCCACGCTGACGATGTCAATCGACCATCGGGCGGGTGGTCTGCCTGTCGGTTGAAGAGCCTCTCCTGGCCACCATTCGGTAATTGCCTTCATCCATCATTCGTATATTGATATTATAATAGTGAATATTTTCTGAAAATTGAATCAAAATATCGATTCAATTATAGCTCGTAGCTGTTGCTACGAAGTTTTCGTAGCGGTTCATGTAGCAGGAGTTGAAGTTTTATTAATTTTTGAATGAACTCTTCTGTGTAAAGTATAAATGAACATGAATGTTCAAAATAAATCCTATGTGTTATTTTCTCTTTGAACTACATATTTTTAGTACATATAACGTTCTACCTTAAGAAAAACTATTATACGACTCTGTGAATGTGTTTCGCACTAAAATGCCTAGAAAAACATTTTAGAGTTAGGGTTTTAAAGTTATCAGTTTTCACAAAAAAGGTAGTTTCTAGCTTTTTCGTCAACTGGGTATCGTTAGCGTCACAGTTTTGAGTACGCTGTTATAAACTTTGTTAAGATAAATTATTTATGGTACGTCGCAAGAAAATTACAAACAAGCTTAAACTTAAAAAATGTTATTGTGTTCGAACTTTTTACTTTCTGGGTCATATATAGACATTAAGCATATTACTAGACTACGGATTTTCTTTTACTACCACCGATGATAAAAATACCTAATATTTTTTTTATAAAGTAGTCAGCAAAGATGTTTGTTCCCAACATAATTATCAAAGCTCGAACGTAGAAATCTAGTAAGTTAGCTATTCCTAGCTATAACCGACATTCATATTTAGAAGGTTCACCTATAACTAAGTCTTGGAAGTGGGTAAGCTATTTGGTTGCAAGCCCATCGCCGCACTAAATAATATCCTAAATATATCAATCTCGGCGGGACACGAACTCGGGATCTTCCGCTCGGTACGCGGGGGCTATACCAACTCAGCCAAGATTTGCGGACTAACATTTGATTACCAGTTTACTACCCTTATGAACTAGATAGCTAAATATAAATTTATTTACTGCATCATTTTATATATTTACTGTATTTTTGTTACTTTATCGGAGTTCTGCTTCGAAACTCGTAAAAGATTTTACTACTTTCTGCAGCTATTCAAATTTGCATTGTTTTACTGTTGTATATTCAAAGCAAAATCGGACAAAAAATTGCGAGTAAATAGCATCTAGTTGGTGAAAATAAAACCGCCCATTGTTACAACATTAACAAAGTTTGTAGTGCTCATTGAAGTTATAAAATTATTTGGTGCTCAATAAAGTATTTTCCAAAACAGACTGCTTGCGTAATTCTTGTAAGTTAGCAACAGAAATGTTTGTTTTTAAACTACAATACTACCACCTGGTAAACACTATACACTAGACGTTTTGTCTGTTTTCGAATCTAAGCTTTATTCCACTCTTGTCGCATGTGCGAAACGAGAAACGTAGCTCGTTGAACGCGTTGGAGCGTCCTGTTTCACCAACGGTATTAATGTGAATGTTGCTGCTAATGTATGAAACAATACACCAGACGTTTTGTCTGTTTTGAAATTTAAGCTTTATTCCACTCTCGTCGCAAGTGTGAAACGAGAAATGTGTCTCGTTAAACGGGTTGGGGCGTCCTGTTTCACCAACGATATAAATATGAATGTTGCTGCTAATGTATGAAACACTACACCAGACTTTTTGTCTGTTTTGAAATTTAAGCTTTACTCCACTCTCGTCGCAAGTGCGAAACGAGAAATGTGTCTCGTTGAACGGGTTGGGACGTCCTGTTTCATCAACGATATAAATATGAATGTTGCTGCTAATGTATGAAACACTATACACCAGACGTTTTGTCTGTTTTGGAATAAAAATTTTATTCCACTCGTCGCATGTGCAAAACGAGAAATGTTGTTCGTCATCGTTGAACGCGTCAAGCCGTCCTGTTTCGCCAACGGTATTAATGTGAATGCTGGTGCTAATGTTGACATGACTAGTTGGAAAATGTATTATGCATTATTTGTTATACGATAGTAAATGCAAAATTGCCTTCGTATTCTTAAACGAGATTTTTCACGTGCTCTTCACAGCACGTGAAAAATAGGTACACACTAAATAGGTACCTAATAAGTAAGGCTGCAATAACTTATAGTTTTAAACACATCATAAAGTATCCGCCACGACTCGTATATCAGCTTTTCCCATCATTAAACGATAGATAAAGAAAAAGATTAAGCTTTAAAATAAATAAAATCTAGGTTTTATTTATTTTACTGTTTAAGATTTATATTACATCTAAGCTTGTCTTTGAACATGTCCTATCTATAAGTTTTCGCCTGTATTCTCTGTGTATACAGTAATGAAACGATTGTATCGTTTTCTCTATTTTTATTAAGGAAGTAAAAGGTTCATAATATTTGGTCATTCACCGAAATTTCTAAGCACATATTAAAGTTTTCCACATACATAAGTTAGAAAATTCTGTTGTGAAACAGGGTATTATCAACATCTACCAGGCACACAATTTACTTCGCACATGCACTGCGACGTGAGCATTCAGATATATTTCCTTCCGTTTCGTAGCTAGCTGAAAGTTGATAATGTTTGCAGTTGTGTATTTTGTGGTACAATGCTAAGCTTTCTCTTTTATGACCAAATATTTCACATTTCGTGGCCTTGTACGAGTTTACGTAAAATCGATAGCACTCGTAAGAATTTGTTGTTAATAAATACGTAGAAACTAGCATAAATGTGAAAGTTTGTGAGGATGGATGCTTGTTACTTTTTCACGTAAAAACTACTGAACGGATTGTGATAAAACTTTATAGTAATATCCTACTAATTTTATAAACGCGAAAGTTTGTGAGGATGGATGTTTGTTATTCTTTTACGCAAAAACTACTGAACGGATTTCAATGAAACCTTACAGTAATATAGCCTCTACATCAAAATAACACATAGGCTACTTTTTATCCAGGTATTACGCGGACGAAGCCGTGGTCAGAGGCTAATATTATTATTACTTTGCGTCACCGGTGGATTAACCAAAAGATTCGTCAAGGCACAATAGATCCTCGCAGTCTTCTAATATTAATTAGAAAAATAGACAAAGAAATCCTCACCAAGGTTTACCCACCGACATGGATATGGTTTTTCGAAAATTCCCACCAGCCATGCTACGGCTACAGATATTATAATACAAGCTACTAATACATTTTCCAACGGCATAGCAATGCAAAAATCTATCAATCTCTAGCAAAGCAGTGAGGATTTTCGGATTAGCCCACAGATAGCATTCACTTAAGATAATATTATGTACTCATATCTAAAATTTGGGATATTCGACAAACATCTATTTACATCCTTTCAGATAACGACAGATTTTTATATTGATAATATAATAAAAATTGTGAATCGGTTTCTCAACTAAACACTGGTTTTATAATTTTCATTAAATAGTGCTCCCAAGTCCAACGAACCAAACACTTTGCTGCTGTGATCCAAACTAATGCTCAAAGGTTCTATGACTGCGTTCAAGAGTGAAAATTCAGATACCAAATGGCTACCTAAAAAACATTGTACTGTGTACCAGAACATACAGAATAATCATAGTACCTCCATACAATGTTCTTTGCTTTAACCGGCGCAGGTATCATCAGTTCGTAGCTTGTCAGTCGCTCTCAAACACGCCGGGTGTGCGGTCGCTTCTCAATGCGTTCCGATCACAACTTTCTAACGAAATATTTACGTAGATTTAACATTTTATGAATGAAAGTTTTATGACTTGATCTATTAAATACATCGAGTAATGGTGAAGAGATTATTTTAAAGAATGTATTGACAAAATAAAATCATAACAAACAAGTGTGCTACGTTTGTGTAAAACGGTTTGATGGAGGTTGCAACAGATGTTTTTTGAAGATAAATAGATGCAGCTTTAATGATGCTTTGCTATGTGAGTAAAATCATACATGCTTATAAAAAATATGAATTTGACAAAAATTTGTACACAACTTTTGAATTGTGTACAAGTTTTAGCGTTAGCATTCTTTATCTCTTTTCTATTTCAATATGACTAAACTAAACCCTAAAAAACAGCAGCACGATACACTTTATGTTATATGTAAGCCACAATAACATGTTTTATAATTATAATAGGTCAACATGAACGTAGTCACTGGTGATTAAATTTTTTGTAATATAAAATCGACGCTTTATATACTGACGTCACATCAATGCACAGTTGCACAGCCAACCGGTAAGTCGGAAAGACCTGTGAAGGGTAGATTCTTTTTATTGTTTAGATGTGCACTAAAACGAGATGTAGAAATTCTATCCCTAGCGGGAATTCGGTAATGAAGAACGCGGGTTAAGTCGCGGGGCATTCCAATAGTAAACAATATTTTTATATTCGTACCGGTAATAGGTTTTGGTGGCAGTATTTTCCCTAGAAAGATTGAACTCTTTAATAAGACCAAGGTAGGATTTAGGTAACGAGGCGGATTTCTTGGTCATTATTTTTCCGGTTTCAGATTCTTTTGTAAAATAATTGAACCCTATAATATAATTCTCTTCATATCAATCGTTTGTTGTCTTCTAAAAACGATTAATTTAATTTTTATACCCGAAAATAGAGAGATAGATAAACTCTTTATTGGGCATAACACCATTTTCCAGGACAAAGCACTAAAACATAATACAAGGACAAAAAACAAAAGAAATTCAATTCAAAGCGTGATCTTATCGCTGAAATAGATTTCTTCTAGACAACCTAAGGATGGAGAGAACTATTTAAAAGTATGAAAGTGTTATTGCCTTACTGAAAGATATAAAGCTGTCGAAGGTGTTTTTTCGTGTTTGTGATATTAATGCCAAGTTTATGATTTTATTACTTTGGGATGTCGTATCTCACTAACTAACCTTATATATTCTACTACTATTATAAACGCGAAAGTTTGTGAGGATGGATGTTTGTTACTCTTTCACGCAAAAACTACAGGACGGATTTTGATGAAACTTTACAGTAATATAGCTTATACATCAGAATAACACATAGGCTAATTTTATTCGGGTACCACGCGGGTGAAGCCGTGGGCATAAGCTCGTAAATAAATAAACCAACAGTAATATAATACCCAACAGAAACACATAGTCCTGCCCCATACTAGGAATCCCTGTGTCGTGGATTTCAGGATCTATGTGTACCGTGAACCCGGAACGAATATTTGCAGAATATGCAAAAAAATACCCGCAACGGGAATCGATGCCGCAACTCTTGCGTCGCAGCTCGCGACCGCGCGACACCGAGGTCGCTTTATGCACCTTTTCCAAGCTTAGAAGATGGTAAATAAATGGCCGCTCGTCTCAACGGAAATTAAATTTTACTGTCGTGAAAACTGGGAAGATATTAAAATGGGAAGAGAGACGTCTAGCTGTTTTCACTACTAATTATTTTCTGGCTTAAACGATGCTAGGGAATATACCTGGTGAAATTATTTCTACTAAAATATATATATAAATATCCGGGACTTTAAGATAAAGGTAAAATAAATGTTGCCAAATGGTTGTAGAAATATACCTCTACAAACCAACTTCCTACAAAAAAAATAAAATGCGTAGATTCGTGAGGATTACAAGCACTGGGTAGTTGGGGGCATGTCCAAACATTATATTTGGCACTTTTTGCATAGTAGTTAACACGCCAACGTGACAGGTTGCAGGCCCATCTCCGCTTATTGGAACAATAACTGATGAGACTTTCTAAGGCATGCCGGTATGGCGACGTTTCTTTTCTCCGTTTTGAGCACCTTTGATGCGTACATAAACTTATAAACAACAACATTCAGAAACTTATAAATTATTCGAAGGGAAAAAATCTATTTATGGCTGTACAAATGGATTCGAACCCACCTTCGGAAGTACCGTCAACTCGTGCAAACTTCATCATAATTCGAGAGGAATCTACTACTGGACTTCAGTGCTCTCTACAGATCTTGAATCACTGTTCCATGGTTTTTTTTAATAACTAGCTTTTGCCCACAGCTTCGCCCGCGTTGTACCCGGATAAAAAGTAGCCTATGTGTTATTCTGATGCATAAGCTATATTACTGTAAAATTTCATGAAAATTCGTCCAGTACTTTTTGCGTGACAAAGTAACTAACATCCATCCTCACAAACTTTCGCGTTTATAATAGTAGTAGGATTTTTATACATATAATAAATGGTTTCTTTTTATTCTAAATGTTGTATTTGAAACAAGGAAGCAATTCGTATATGATTTTTAACATTCCAACAACAAAAAAATATGACTGATAGTTTCAAACTCATTGCTAACTTATTTGATGTGCGTATTATATACCTACACTGATTCAAAACATTGATTTTACGACCTTAGATTTCATTACTGCTTCCTACATCGTATGACGGATATTGAACCATTTTTCGGTTCACAGAGATTATAGCCAATTATAGCCACAGCTGTATTATAGCTAATCCAGGTATTGCGGAAAATGATACACAAATATATCTGCAGCCAGAAATCCTGGCAGGGTTTCAGACCGCGGTTTCCGCTAAAGCCTTCCGCGACGTGCGGTGCATTTATGAACAAAATAGGAAGTAAAAGCTTTTATTGAAACCACAAGCGAAGACATCCAAACCAAAGGAATTCTACTTTTAGTGGTAGGTTATCTTATAGGTATATTGCCTACCGCAGGCAATATACCTATAACCATTACCGGTTCATCCTTTGTGCCAAATAAACGTATATTCTATTGTATCCAAAGGAACATTCGTCTTTTTCTTTGAAGGTACTCGTAGTTATAATATACATAGTCATGACCCCACACTAGGATCCACTGTGTCGCGGGTATCAGGAACAATGAAGTACAACGATACCACAGTACCCAGACTCGAAAAAAATACCTGCATCCTAATAATTGTCCCGCACGGAGAATGATCACCTCATGTGTCTCAGCCGGCTACGCTCCCGTCGCACCACCGATATACTATGGGTTTTGGTTCAAAAAGCCGTTAAGAGGAAATTTACCTTTATTTATTTTTTAATGAAACTAGATCATTTAATTTTCTAATTTGCATAAAACTGGTGTCTCAACCTTTTTGAATAGTATTATCAGTAATAAACTGGGATCCTTCGAAATGCCTTAAAATTACTTGCTTAAACCGCCATAAAAAGAAAGGAACATTTTCTTTTTATGGAGGTTGCTAACAAAAAATAAGAAACAGCCGAATAAAAATCATCCTCCTTATTTGAAGTCGGTTAAAACGTACACGTTAGGAGAAGGAAAGAGTGGAATACGAAACCTTGATTTAGTTTAATTTAAATTTAAGTTGTTAGGTATTTATCAATAAAATACGTTCAATATTTGCCGTCACTTGCGTACAATTTTAAATAAAGAGATTAAATAATATAATAGAAATAATCATTTATTTATTTGAGATAGCAGAAGAAAGTACACGTCCGGTTCGGTCATGCAAGTTATATGCTACCGAGTCGAAAGTGCCGCGAGCGTTATCAGAATATCGGCAAAATTTACTCTTAAATGTTAATTGGTTCAATGCATATGATGCTCTGAAAATGAAATCCAGTAGTTCTCAATTTATATTAGGAAATTTTATATTCGCCTGAGTGAACTGACACTCAATAATTTATTTTTTCATACTACACAGGCCGTATAAAATTATATAAATTTATAGTATAAAACATACAATAACGCGATGTTGCGTTTCATCTCGTACCACGAACCAGACGACTTGATGTAGGAAGGCCCATTACTCTATGGAGTAAACTCGTAGAGGTGGCTCATGATCATTCGTCACGGCACCCTCTGGGGAAGCCTATGTTCAGTGGTCATCTACATACTGTTGATGATGATGAAGATAATGATCTCGGACCCAAATGAAACGCAGTCAGTGCTGGTGGACTTTGTTTTGCGGTATATCTTTTGAAGCGATCATGGCTAGGAACATATTTTATACTAAAAACGGGATATTTACCATGATTTTAGAGTCTGAATGTTACCCAATAATTTTTGAGTTCTAATGCAATAAAAGAGTGAGAAAGAAGGTAGATAGATTTGTCTACCAGTAACAACGTGTTGCACAAGTATAACCCACCTTTTGAAGAAAGCTCATATAGACGAGAAAACAATCCAGGACAGAGCTACTTGACGCAAAATCGTCATGAGAGCCGACATGAATAGGCCTCAATAAGAACCCTCAAAGATTTCAGTTCCTCCCGTGATCAAAGTCAAAGTCAAAATTCATTTATTCATTAAAATCACAAGGATCTTTGAAAAGTCGGTTTTATCTACTGACGGTCCCTCCGCGACCAAGCCAGGAAATAAAGGCAAGAAAACAAGGCTGTTTATTCTTTTTAATTATCCTTTTACAAAACAACAGACAACTACATTTTTTATTGAGTTGGAGAATTTGAATTCCCAAGAGTTTTTATCGTCTAAATAATCCGATATTTTATAGTACACTGATAATGGTACTAAAATATTGGGGATCATTCAATCTCAAAAATCATGGTAAATATCCTGCTATAATAGTTTCGTTTTGCTGGTTTTAAGCTCGGTAGAACTTTCGACAAGTTCAATATTTGCGGGTAGTGCTCTTAATGAAAAGGTACTGATAAGTCTCGAAACACTAGAAAGACAAGGAAGTGGTAAGTTGCCGTATTAACGTACTTTGTCTTAAAATGAAATGAATGAAGGTGATAGCCATTTTAACCTTGTAGGCGGTACCCCGACTTCCGATCCGGTGGCCACTAAGTCGCATTTACACGTGTACTCGGGCACAAAAATGGCGAAAGAACTAAAAACTCGAAGGCATGTGCCATAAGTTAGGGCCTTGCCAAAGTGACGCGATAGCGGTGGTGATCAAAAGGGAATTATTGTCAAAGTTCACGTGAATGTGTTCGCATATTGACAGGGCCCTTAATCATACTATCCTACTAATATTATAAACGCGAAAGTTTGCGAGGATGGATGTTTGTTACTCTTTCACGCAAAAACTATTAAATGGATTTTAACGAAACTTTACAGTAATATAACTTATACATGAAAATAACATATAGTCTCCTTTTATCCGAGTATCACGTGAGCGAAGCCATGGGCAGAAGCTAGTGTTCCAATAAACGGCAATGGGCTTGCAACATATTACGTTCAACCTAAAAAAATAGGAATTTAAAAGCTTTTATCTTCATCACCTCAATTCAATCAGCTCAATTTATTTTTCAGTTAACAGTCGTTCAGAACAAAGACCTAATTTGAAATTAAGCCTCTTTATCATAATCCTGTAATAAAAATGCTTCTTTGTGTCTCGAATCCCAGTTCCAAAACGCTTTTCCTCATTTATCTTATTCATTTAGGAGATAAATTGATGTTGGTCTATTATTAACGTAAGACAGAGACTTGATTTTCATCACTGTGCGTGCTTCGTGTACGAGATGTGTGGAAAAAGTTGGTCTACTCACAATAATCTAAATACATATAAAACATTCCACGAACTTTTTAAATAATGCTGGAGACTTTTCACACACATCATCTAGCCCCAAAGTAAGCAGAGTTATGGGAACTACATGACTAATATACTACTTATACTTATACATACATGTATATTACACATAGAAAACACCCAGACCAAAGAAAAATATTTGTAGATAATAAAAAACATTTGTCCCGCAGCGGAAATGGAACCCACAACACTGCGCCAGAGGTGGTGTCTGTTTTATTTTCCATTGTTTTACCAAAACAATTGCGTTGATTATCTTGTACACGAACTTAATTTAATCTATTGCTCTCTTTTACTAACAGTAAAGAAAGAGATAGCAACAATTTTAGTGTCGTCAAATAAGTCAGATATAAGTTTTACATACAAGTTCAGTCGTGATTTCGAAACATGCTGACTAAAACACGAAGAAAAGCGACTCGTAAACTAATCCGACAGTATTATGAGTTAAATATTCGCCATCTCTTTCTTGCATGCACTATCAGTAAAAGAGGGTAACAGTTTACATTAAGTTTAGTTAAGATTCTCTTATACACATAAGAGAATCGGCGCCAATGCCGAAGCTGTTAGTTATTGTTCGTGTAGTAGACCTCGTCCGAGAAAGTACTTCTACCATACCTATTTCTGTCGCCAAGCAGTAATGCACGCATAGCTGTGTTCCGGTTTTTTTTCGGTGAAATTACATGCGTATGAGACTTTTTACTTGTTATAGTCGACAACGCGCGAGTGATAACTCTGATGTTGCAAGCCTCTATAAGATACGGTAACTGAAACTAAGCATTTAACGGCGGGCCGTATGCTTGTTTGGAACTTTAGTTGTAAAAAAAGAACGAGGGTTTAGCCAGAAGATAAACAGCAGGTCCTATTGAATCTCCTTATCAAGTACTAATAAATAATACTTGAAAACTTATTTAGTCGGGAACGGTCGGAAGTTTGTAGCACTCTTGTGATCGCTCGTGTTCAATGCGGGCCCCAAATTAAACGTATTTTGGATGTAAGTGGCCCAGTTTGGTGGAACTCATCAAACCTGCCCCTAATTGTAGGCAAAGTGAAGTGTGACGATTCTTGTGATATTTATGAGAGTTCTTATAATCTTTACACCGTTTTAAGATATTTAAATAAGGAAAATATGATTGTGTTTTGTTTTGAATATTTTAGAAAAGTATCTGAAAAAAACATTGTCATTTAAGCCTGTAGAAGATAGTGTACCTAAATGTGGCAAATTTTCTTCCCTTTGTGTCTTCTTTTTCGTAGACAAAACGCTGAAGGATTGTTTTCATCACGTATTTTGTCATATTAACGTCACTAGTAGGTTAAATATGTGATGAAAACAATCCTTCAGTGTTTTGTCGACGGAAAAGAAGACACGAAGGAAAAAAGGAGGAAGGGGAACTTACAAAAAACAAATAAACAAACGCTCCCATGATGGATATCAAATCTATACTTAGATGGCATGGCGATATTTTCCCATACAAATTTCGAGTGGAAAAATTAGGGGACCTGTGAATCAGAAGTTGAAATACCGCCTATACGACGCTTTAACTTAGCTTATATTGTCAATAAGATGTTATGGTAGGATTTTCAACGTAGTCTACAAATAAACGGCCGTGACTGGGCATGATACGCGAGACTGTAATATAACATTCGTACGTTTTGCTAACAAATAAATCAGGAAAAGCTCACGAGATTGGGATCCCAAATAACGCTCGTGTTTTGTGGGATTACGTGCGCCCTGAAACAGATAATAGGTGTTATTGGTTACGAAGTTTAGTTGGAGTGAGGCTCTGTAGTGTCCAGTCAGGTCTACATTGTATTTGTAACATGGTTACAGAGGTTACAGACAGAAGCGTTTTTACATCATACGGCTCGATGTTGCTATCGTTCTACGACACGAGGCAAATGACATATCGGGGCATGTGGAATGTGTATAGAATGTGCTTGCTTTTCACACTTGCTTTTCAGTGTTTCACACACACTGATCGGCGGCATAATTTATTGTGTGGGAACTATAAGTACCACGCTGCATAACGCTTATAACAAATATATACAGATGATGCAAACATTTGTCCTGTAGTTAGAATCTTACCTGCACCTCAAGCGTTCACAGACGGCAACTTGTTCGTCGTGCCACTGAGGCCGATATTTATATACTTTGAAGAGGTGCGTGTATTCACAAGTTCTTTTTTTCTTATAGCGCTATTCAGAAGTATCGTCTACTTTCTGTCGTTTAGAGTTTCACGATATATGATATCGCGCTGTATAGTGGGATCACGTAAGCATATCTAATGAGCTTATTTCTATTGCTGATTAAACCACTGCACAAATACTTGTCAAAGAAAAACTTGACAAGTGATTCAAAACATGGATGCATACAAAAGTTAACATAAGAAGACAAATTTATGATATCACTTCTACCAGCCTGTGGCTGACAAAACTCTGACACGCATTGAAAAATTGCTCATAATTACGAATGAATTGGGGGTTTGGGAAGAAATGTCGAACTTGGTCGACAGCAACAAAATATATCCTAATGAAATACAATCCGGCCAAGTTCGAGTCGAACTGACGCACATAAAGGTTCCGTACCATAAATAATTTTACAAAATTAATTTCGGAGAGTCCGATTATGAATGGATGACGGGCAAGCGTCTAGAAAGACTCTTGTTAATGTCACTCTTTTCGCTTTTGGCCCCACCTTTCTGCACCAAGCGATTCAAGTCTACCTTCATCATCAGTACACCCTTCAGATTTAGTAAAGGAATGAAAAAGAAGCTCTTCCCCGATAAATATAATCTTGGAGTCTTATTCAAAGGTAAATAGGTATCTTCTAGACAAGCGAGCTACATTCTCAATCACATTTCAGTAGGTGATATTATTACAATAAAAAGTTACAACCCTATATCGGAGAGACAATCAGCATAGGCTTAATAATAGGGTCTTATTTGGAACCCCCCCTAATAGGATCCTATTTGAACCCTAAAAACTGTATCGAAACTGTTATAAAGTCATTTACGCAGAAGCTTTCCAATTTATCCCGTGTCTTACCCGTAAACAAAAAACGTGCAAAACCGACTTGCGTATCGGGGGTTCCCTATCCACTATCTCCGACATTATACTAATCCCTGCCCGGTCCTGGATTTATTGTGTGTCTCATGGTGTAGCGAAGACTAATCTATATAAAGGTTTTTTTACTCTATCCTAAATAGTCGCTATTATAAATAGCATCCGATGGCACCACACAGGTAAACGATGAGACAATAATTTAGCTATTTACCGTTCAAAATAAAATAAATAAAATATTGACAAGCTGTAATAGTTTTTGAGTAAAATGACAATACATTGCCAGTTTTTTGAAAACGAGCATTTGGTTTCTGATAATGTTACATGTGTTGGGGAACTCAGCTTTAGTAACACAGTGCTGTGAACATCAAGAGGTTTATAAAGGGTTTAACTTTGACTGTTTTTTTAAATACGAGCATTTAGCTTCTGATAGCTTACATGTGAACTCAGCCTTAGAACATTAGCAACACAGTGACTGGCAGATTTAACTTTGATTGTTTTTGAATACGATAGGCTTCTGATAGGTATGTGAACTTAGCCTTAGAACATTAGCAACACAGTGACTGTGACGGACGATCGAGAGGTATAAATAAACACGTGGATTTACCCTCTTCTGACAAATGATGTTCCGAATTAAACGATCTAAACTGAATACCAATGTAGAGTTAAGTGGATTTAAATACCAGTATAAGTTCCAGCACTGTATTCTAATGAACTTAGAAGATAAAACGATATGAACTATAGATTAATTTGCCTACAAAGGCAAATTAATCATACATAATCAATGTAAATATCTTTAGATCTTCACCTGAAGGGAAATCCTATTAGTGGGTAGTCAAGGGTAAACTAAATCCGGCTTTTAGGTTTGATACATGATATTCGTTTTTATATTTTTTTTGCAAAAAAAAACATCGATATAAATAAAACCGAAGAATATAAAGTGCCCACTAATTAGTAACTCCCACACGTGAAGAACAGGAAAAAACTTGAATAAATAAAATAAACATGCTCACAACTGTAACCCCCAGATGGAGATCCTCAGATCCATATTAGGTTAATAATGTTAACAAAACAAAAATAATGCATATAATGAGTTAATTTAATGATTGTTTGATAATGCATAATCAGTTCATTTAATTATTTACGATCTTGTTAGCTTTTAAAGTACCTAAGCATTTCAAAGTGGCAAAATTAGACCTAATTACAAAGTAGGTAAGATGTTAAACTTACGACTCAGTCAATTAGGGCAAAGGTTTTAGATAATCCTGCTTTAGTTTCAGTATAAACGGAATGGAGTTTTGTAACTCATTGTCGTAGCTGTGGCTTTAAAGACAGTAAGGCCCTTCCAAGATGATACGTTTTACGGTCGATCTTGACAAAGCCTTAAAACTCCGACCACAAGCCCATATTCTACTCATAATTTACTAATGTTTAAACGCACTAATCTCTGGAACAATTTGTCGGATTTGAAAAAAAAAATCACATTTGATAACCCAATTCATGAGGTTATAGACTATAAAACATCACTCTATGACCTCCAGGAGCCGAGAAAATGAAGTAATAGCGCGGTGGACTGGGGGTTGAGGACGGCCGTGGCATAGCTTGTAAAAAATAAAAACCCACATAGTCACATATATAGTCCAGACCCTATACTAAGTTCCCCTATTCTATGTATTAGAAACAACGAGTATTATAGTATCAGAACTGCGATACTCGGAACAAATATCTGCAGAACATACACACATTTATCCCGGAAATTGGACCCACACCTCTTATGCCAGGGCATAACCCACCCCAGGGGGTCTAAAACAAATACCTCTTTCTGTTGACGTTAACGCCTGCGGAAGAATTGAATTGTATGGAAATCATATTAGTTGTGAAAATGTCACGTGACTGCTTCCAAGTTTTACCTTTAAAAAAATTATGTTAGCGTGAAAGTAAAACTAAGCGTGAGGTATTTGTCTAGACCCTTGGTTTCAGCCGGCTTCCCGGCGCGCTACCGAGCTCGTCAAAGAAACTCTACCATTTTACGCGATTTAACGTTGCGGGGAATGTAATGTAATATAGGTGGACTCCCTTTTCCGCATTCGGACTCCAAGTTGGTCCATTATACGTGGAAGCCTGGTTAGACTAGCCAGCCTAACTCTGCCCAGAAGCACAGAAGCTTCCTGGGATTTTCGCGGAGTGATCTCGGGTTGTTGAGGATTTGTTCGCGTTGAGTTGCTACGCCCACACATTCCAGGATTACGTGGGCTGCTGATTCTTCTTAAGTTAGACAACCTCTACAGAGCGGGTTGTCAGTAATTCCGATATTATAGAGATGCTTGTTTAAGGGGCAATGTCCGGGGAGCGTTTCCACAGTGATTCGAAGGTCCAGTCTTGGAAGGTTGAGTAGACGACGTGTCAGTCGAGATGAAATAGCTGGTAGGGCGTAAACGTTGCGGGGACTAGTAGAGTCTTGTTTAGAAATCTTATCTAGATAGATTCACGACCATTAAAGGATAAATTAAAAAGGATAATAAGGATAAATGCCTGAGACGCAGAAGGTTGCGGGTTCGATTCCTGTCACGGGACAAATGTTTGTAAGATCTGCAAATATTTGTCTCGGGTCTGGGTGTTTTCCTATGTATAATATGTATGTATTTACAAAAAAAAAGTATTTAAGTAGTATATCAGTCATGTAGTTCCCATAATACAAGCTCTGCTTAGTTTGGGGCTAGATGATGCTGTGTGAAAAATGTCTAGCATTTATTTATTTATTTAAATTGATATCATCACCCGAACTTTGACCACCACTTGACAACCAAGAGTAACAACTTTAGGAGTAGTAGACCTTCTGTGAAAGGGCTCGTCCGGGGAAATGCTAAAATGCTGTTTCGGCGCGGTAGTCAAGTTGACCAAGCGCGACTTCACTAGCGGAAAAATAACAAAAGATGGGAAAAGATAGAATAGGGAAAAGAAGACTGACCTTTGTCTCCTACTGCACTTAACAAGCTACGATCACCTCGAAGCAGGAGCTCTGCCATTCCCATATGGGTCCGTTTTCTTAACCTTGACGGTTGTATTCAAGGTCATCCAATCCAAGCCTGGTAGCGCTTCTTCACGGCTGTTCTTCTATTCCTTCTTCGTAGGAGCGGCCCTCAAAAACCGTCGGTTCCCGACAGGAGGAGGCGTGGTGCGATCGCGATATAAAGTAGGTACAATAAAGGGGGGAAAACGTCACAACACACGTATTAGATAGGTTATTGAGGGCCGCTCCTACGAAGAAGGAATAGAAGAACAGCCGTGAAGAAGCGCTACCAGGCTTGGATTGGATGACCTTGAATACAACCGTCAAGGTTAAGAAAACGGACCCATATGGGAACGGCAGAGCTCCTGCTTCGAGGTGATCGTAACTAAGTAACTGACACGGTTCCAAATTAGTTGAAAATTCGTGCGCGAACATCCACAATCGATATAGGTCGATCGTAGACTGCCGATGCGATGCGTAGAATGCTAGTGCCAACGTTAGAAGACAGACAAAGATAGCCGCGAGAAAAGATGAATTAATGTGAGTATGGAAATAAAGAAGCGCCAATATAACTGGCGCAAACAGCTAACACCATGCCTATTTCTGCCGCCAAGAAGTAAAGTTCTTATTGCTGTGTTTCTGTTTGAAGGGTATAGTTTCCGGTGAAATTACAGGCACATGAGATCTTTCATCTAGATATGGCAGGGAGATACCTCTGGTATTGCAACCGTTCATAGGCTATAGCGCTTACCACCAGGTGGACCGCTAGTTTAAGAATATTATTACGACTATACCATGTACTTTACTATTCTCCTGCTGACGTTTCGTTGACCGTTTAGAGGTCCTTCCTCTTGAGCACAGTCCGCGACCACGCTCGACGGTTGTGAGACGGGAACTGACTTGGCCTCGACGCTCTACTCTTTGCGCGTGGCTGGACAGCGGCGGCGCGAGCGGTAGAGGGGAGGCTACCCGTTCTTCGTCGCATGCATCGGTGACGTAAGGTTGCGCACACACCGCGCTGACCGTGTCGCTCTCCAGACCTCTAAACGGTCAACGAAACGTCAGCAGGAGAATAGTAAAGTACGTGGTATAGTCGTTATAATATTCTAAAATGATACCAAACCACGATATTTTTAATTCTAGGACCGCTAGTTGTTTGCCTCTTTAGTAGTATACGAGTATAAAAAAACCCTTTGATAGCCACTGTCATTGCCACCGCTACGGCGTCAGTTTGACCGAGCCTTGTCTTTTTAATTAAGTTCGTTTAGAGGTAATTGCTTTTCGGATGTCTCACGGCGCGGCATTATCAGTTTAAATGTTAAATTTAATTAGTAAAGTTTCGGCCGGTAAATTTTTACACTTGATGAACTAGAATTGCTAGCGAATGTTTTTATTACCTTTTAATATTAAGATTTCGGAATTTAAGTCTTCTGCTAAAATAATTGCGTGGATTTAGCAGTAACCTAATCGTTAAGTACTTCTTGATTTCAGTGTTTTTGTGTTGCTTGTAAATAAGTAAAACAACGTATGTCCGACGTACTTCTCTGGGGTTGTATTAGTTTACTATTGTCTCAAACATCGCCACCGTTTAATGTTTCTTTTCTAAGTCTATAGCTTACCCTACTCATGGTACAAGGTAAAAAACAGAAAGGAAATACGTTATTAAACTGGTTGGTAAATATTACGGGTCGATTTTATGTCAGAACACTTAACCTAGTACTTAGTACATGCAGAAATAACTTATCAAATATGTAAGTAAATAATAATAATAATAATAAGTAATATGGCACTCTGCTATAAAGTTCAGTTATTACGTATGCCTAATATTGGTCCTGAATTTATGTAATTTCATATAAGTTGATCCGACCAAGTATATTAAGTCATACTGTATGTAGCACAATCCCTGACCGATCTTAAAAGGGAATTAGGTATAAATAAATAAAAACGTTTATATAGCAACAAGTATTGGAATTAAAATATTCTTCGTACAAATTGATAATGGATAAAGAAAATGGCGGACTCATTTTTTTCTACTCATTTCGCCAAGCTGTATGTATTGTTTTTTTATGGAATTAAATAATTCAGAAAATAATTGCTTTAATTGTAATTGCTTTATTACACGATTTGTAAAGAGTCTACTCTCGGAATGAGTCTAAACTTAGTCGGTGCCTTCACCGATAGTGTGATACGTGAAAATTCCCGTTTTCCACAATATGAATTTTCTCGAAGCGTTTTGTCATATTACAAACCCTTACACCTTCGGTCTGGATAATACTGATCCGTACTTCAATATCTTTATATGTTAAGAAATGAAATCTTTTTTTGTAAATACATACTTAGTTTGCATTAAAACACTCAGACCCGAGACGAATATTTGCATATCATGCAAAAATTTGTCTTGCGGTGAGAATCGAACCCACAACGCAGAGGTCGTCAAATATATAGATAAACTCTATATAATGTATAACACCATTTAAAATACAAAATACAAAACGTAACTAAAACAAAAAAAAGAAAATGAACAATGGGCATTTCTTATCGCAGAAAGTGATAGACTAGGCCACGTCTATCACTAGAGCAACCATTCTGGCCAGTTTGAGAGCATTGCCAGTCAAGCTACCGCCGGCGTAGATAGATAGGTAACACTTTATTGTACGCCACATATGTTCCTATACTATACATACGTATACTAGCTTCTAACTGATAGAATTATGCAGACCACAGACCAATAAATTCACTGCTTCAGTAATACATCACTAATATAATAAGAGGTAATCTCCAAAAATACGCATCCGATTTAAAAAAAAACACCTATATTTAGAATGGACTTTCAAGGTGGCTTATCCCGTTGAAAAGCTTTTCGTGAAAACCAGTTATGCAACGTAAGATAACGAGTGATTGCTTTGCATTAACGGTAAGGGCTACTTTTCACAGTTACTTTTTATCCGAGTACCACGCGGGCGAAGCCGTGGGCAGTAGCTAGTGTCTAGATAAGCAAATTCGAAAGATCACTTACCCTGATTAGTATCCCAAATCGCCATTTTTTCCAAGAATGAGTACGAGGGAGATGAAAAAAATGATAAAAAAAATATATTATTCAATGCCGACTCCGAAAAATACCAACCTCGCTCACATACACGTAAATGCTTTTTACCTAATGAAACGCGTAAATTGTGCGCCAAATGGACAGGTACGTAATGCTCATTCGTTAGTTTAATTAGTTTTTAAGAGATTTATTTTAATTATTTGGGTTGAAAATATTTATAAATCCTGTAATTTAGACACAGGTATCCGTTTAATTGTGCGTTATTTGCTTGTGGAAATTAAATAAATACAGCTGCTGCTGCCGACATTATTTGAATTACTTAAAGAGCCTTCATTTATGCCGTTCTTTTTGGTTTTTATTTCATGAATGAAACTCGTGCCATTTCAAAAAGCTTGCCAAAAATTTACATAAACTTTGTTTTCGTTCATTGTGCTATTAATTTCTTTTCTTGGTAATTCGGCTTAATTTAGTGAAAGACCTGAAGCCTATTTTCGTAATTATTTTACAATCTGGTCTCGCTACGAGAATTGAGAGTTGTTACGAGAATTGGGCCTCAGGTTGATGTATAATAGTTACCCTAAAAGAGGTTAAGCAATCACTAAGAAGCCGGTGTAATGAAAGGATTAGGTGCGTTCTTCGACAAGCCAGATTCCTTATGATGTTTCCTTTACCGTTTGAAAGCATAGTATCGCGCACATAATTTTTCTACTATACTTTTATTAAATTTTTCTTTCACTTTCTAAAGACTGGTCAATAGCGGCATTCAATAGAAAGTGTGAAAGAAAGGAAGGAAGGTCTTTGCTATGCAGTGGCACATTATTGGCTAGTAATAATAATGTATTTCGTTAACACTTTAAAAGTTCATTTCAGTTCCCGTCCCACCCACTGACTGATGAACGTGGACAGTAATTAACACGAAGGACCTCCAAACGGGTAATAAAACTTCAACAGGACTTGGAATAGTTATGATACATCTTTGTATCGTACAAAACCACGATATTTGCATTATGTCTTGCATTGCTGAAAACACTCTACTCATGAAAAAATATATCATTTAATAGGAAAAACTTAATTTAAACAGTTCAAAGTAATCAGGATTTTGTGTGCTACACTTAACCGTAACCGAATAGTCTGGCTTTCGCAACCGTCCATTATAGCCCATCAATCAATGTAATGTAAGCCTGCTTATAAATAATGTCCGAGAGCTAAGGGACAAAATAAATCCAACCTGGGATCCAAATTCATGCAATAAATCAAACTGGTTTTTACATTCAGCCATAGAGTATCCTAGGAGTAGCTTAAAATAATACAGATAGCTCACTGATGACATCGCTGTCTCGTTTTAAGCCAACCAAATTCATATCAATAGTTTGATAAGTATATCATACAGAGATAGAGACATCACATAATTTTTGCACGATACAGGGAATCCTAGGGGTTAAGGTTTTATTCCAGTAAACGTGCTCCATCTAAATAAAGATACAATCAAATATATAACATCAAGTAAAAACAATAGATGTGATAACTGTGAACATAGATGAAAGTTAATGGAAACATTATGTAACATTTACGATTTACAAAAAAGTATTTATGTTGTAAATACTTTTTTGCCGAGTACTGAAACGCTTCTCAGCGTTTATGACGAAAAAAACAATTTCATAAATTCCTTATAGTAAGTACTTTCTTATGTTTTAAACCGTCACTAAGGTATAAGTCAAGCGAATTGATAAAAAAAAAGCCTCGATAATTCCTTAATATCGTCAAACAATTCATTTGAAGTAAAAAAACACAAGTTAAGGTCTATTATCCCATAAAAAAACTGTACTTACTATCCGCTGACTTGGTGAACAAACGCTTAATTACTAACAATATATATATATATATATATATATATATATATATAATATCTTCGGAACTTACCATAGAGTGAACTGGCTGTTGCAGGCTTTGCCCATGGAGTCTCCCAAGGCCTCTAAAAGGTATCTTTTATGTACTCCTTTAGAGTTAATGTGAAGGCTTCTTTACGCGTTTGATCACTTAAGTTCTTGAATATCATTACCATTATTTAACTTTTCTAAATTTCCTTGTTGATGTTTGAGTAGAGAGATCTGGTAACTTACATCCTGCTTACGAAAACATATTTCCATTGAAAAGTAACTTATATTTGGCCCCCTTTTGGAAAAACGTTGAAACTGTATATAATATTATTCTTCTCGACTGATGAAAAGACCAAGCTAGATCTCACAGCTTTCTCAAACAGAGTAGTTTATTCCTGAGCAAACCTAAGCTTGTAATGCAGGGTGGAAAAAAAGTTAAATCAAAAAAAGAAAACCACTCATTGTACTTTTAAGTAATTCTATTTTTTTTTCTTTATGTTGTTATTTTTGTAAAGGGCCGGCCAAACTGGTGCGGTAGCTGTGGGGAGCAAAGGGAAAATGTTGTCAAATAGTTGTCAAAGTTCGAGTCATTTAATGCAGTGATTAGCAACGCCCCCGGCGCTTGACCGCCCCAGTTTGCGCGAGTCTTATTTATGGCTTGCAATAAAGTATTCTCATAAATTTCATTTAGTTATTCTTCCAGAAGTGGTCACTAGCTAATCGCATTTACAACCTCTATATGGTGTAAAGAAACTGCTTACCGGAATAATACAGATTATTCACGACGAGCATATATTACGCTTGCGTATAAAGAGTGTATTTCCTCAAGGCGTATATTAACACCACAAAATAAACACGTCCCCTGAGAGCGTTTATAAACTTCATCGAAAGAGACAACATAATGGATAACATCGGCGTGATTTAGGTACCGACGCTGAAACCAAGGACATAATATATCTAGAACGTATTCAGGAAGGGGTAGAGAAGAATAGTAAGAATGTAAGTAGAGGGATTGGAGCGCAACGCGTGCTAAATAGGCATGTGATGTAGAACATGCGCTGATCTAGGACAGAACGAAGGTGGGTTAAGCTGGTGGCACCTTGCCAAACAAAAACTCGCCTAGTGGCAAGTGAACAACATTTTATACCCCAGTAAGCAGTGTAATGTGAAAATAAAAACTCGCAGTGCTAAACGAGCTGCGGCATTTTAACATACTTGCATTTGTTTCTCTTGGTACTTGTAAATAGAAGCTTTTCACTGTTATCGCACAGCTAGAACGTTGAACCCTCTGGAGTTTTTTCAAAAGAGCCCCGTCTTCGCCGTCCTGAGTTCGTCTACATAGTCAGGAAAACTCGCAGTGCGGTCGATGTGGGCGACAAACAAGCTAGGCCGTTGTCATACCCCGTGATGGATGTGAATGGTTCGGGGTAAATATGTCGAGATACTGTTTCACGTCTTCGTAGTCGTTCACGCAAATGAGGAGTCGTATCTTTCACGAATCGTATCGCGTAGTTATGGTTTTAGGATGTTACGTTATGCCTATTAAATAATTATTATAAGAAGATTTGGGTAGGCTTATGATCTGAACCACTTCGGAGACCAAAATAGAGACTGATATTGAAATCATTACTTTCGAGTTAGTAGGATGTAATGTGTATCTGACGTTTTATCAGACTCTTTTGGGGGGGGGGCGCTGTAATGGTACTCGCTGGAAAGGAATATTGACTGTAAAAAAACGAATTAAAAAATCCTTTATTTGATAACTAAATTAACTTAACTGCACTTGTGGAGTCGTGTTTAAAATAAAACATACTTCCATACACACATTTCTCCTTCCTTTATATGTGAAAATTCAAAAACCCTAAAACACGTCATTATTTATTTATGCTCAGTAGTTGTAATTCAAATTTTCATGTTTCTAACTTCAAAGAACAAAGACTTTTATACAAAGTACATTCCCCCATTTCCCCCCTCAAAGTGGAAATTTTCAAAAATATTTCTTAGCTCATGCTTACGTTATCAAATAAACATATGTTACGAATTTCAGCTTTCTAGATATAGTAGTTTTGGCCAGTCAGTTAGTCAGGCAGGAAAAACGATTTTAGAAGTATAGATCACTGCAAATATTTTGGCACCAGTATTCCTTCTTCATTTTCAACCAACTTCAAAAAAGGAGGAGGTTCTAAATTCGTTTTATTTTTTTATGTGTATATGTTAAGCGATATCTTCGCCAATTGTGAACCAATTTTATTTATTTTTATTGGGCAGAGTATTGTACTTCAAGGGTGGCATATATATTTTATGTATAAATTTATTATTTATAAATAAATTATTAAAAAAAATGATCTCTGTAACTATTACATACCTAAGTTTTTCCTTAGCTTAGCGTAGACGTGGTCATAAAATATTAGTAAAGATATCAATACTAAATGTCAATGTCATACCTTAGTTGAAGTTTTTCCAAAATTTCCTCCTTGCCTCATCGAAAACTATACAAAACTCCCTTCGACAGAATCTGCTGTTGTTTATCAATGCGGTATCCCACTTTCATTCTGCCTTTGATAAATGATTTATAGTCGAGATAATAATACTTCACGTTTCAGACAATTTCCGTTCAGATTGTTTATGATGGAGCCCGTATATCACTCATCTCATCATATTGTATTGTTACTAAGCTGTACTTAGGAATATCTGATTTTAGATAATCTCAACGCACACTCTAGACTATTAAGATTTTCTTGATGGAGCCCGTATAGTGACGTCATTATAGTAGATGGATAGAAAATACACAAAACAAGTACATAGGCGAAATTCTTCTCGATGTTTACCTTCGTTTTGATTAATTTTTCGAGTTGAAATATCCATAAGTGCACAACCGGGTTCCAACCCAACGACCTCTGGATCGGAATAGTGTACCGCCCACTAGGCCAACACAGATCACAATAGAGAGCAAAAGTAGATTAATCAAATATTTGAGATTTCAAGAACTGAATTCTCTTTATGCTGGTTTACTCGTCAGATCACACTAAAGTGCACTATGGCTCAGAGGGTGATAAAGTGATGTGTATTCATAGATTTGTGTTCTAGACAGCATGGCAGCTTCCCGATATGCTCTGGGATTTTTCTTAAGATGGGCATACAGCCAAGCTATAATTTACTTACAGTCGAACTGCTTCAAAACATTTCGATGTATAAAAAAACAGAAAAATTGAATTCTTTTTTCCCATGTTTATAAGTGATAAAGTGACTATCACATACGGAATTTTATTAAAATATAAAAATATTTTTTATGTTTCATCGAAAAAAATGCCTTCATCCTAAGACAAGTTAAAGTGGCAACGGGCCGGTCATTTAGCTCGTAGAACCGATAATCGCTAGTTTCACAACTGAAAGGGTTTTCGAAAGGCGAAAACAAAATAAATAAATAAAATTAAAACAATATAGTGATATTGTTATTTGGATATATATCTGGATCAGTTGAGCTATCTATAGATCGTTTGTAACGGTTTTTAGGTGGCTAGCTGTTTCATCTGTATTTTTTGCATATACCTACTTGTAAATAGTTGTATGAATAAATGTAATTCCATAAGTTAAATAAATATATAGTGATTCTATCATTAATTCGATTAGTACAGTCATTGGTAAAAGCAATGATTCCAAAGAGTTTATGAGTTTCGCTTCTATCAGAATTGTATTTCCCTGGGGTGCAATCGACACCACATACAAACACACACACCAATAATTCTTGTCGAAACCTACACACATCGATAACTTAGTTATTCTGTTTACTGATTTATGTTAACTAGTCAGCAATAAAAAAATTATCAATCATCGTGTAAAATATTCTATACTAGCCTCTGCCCCCGGCTTCGTCCGCGTGGTACCCGGACTATGTCACCTATGTGTTATTCTGATGTAATAGCTATATTACTGTTAAGTTTCATCAAAATCCGTTCAGTAGTTTTTGCGTGAAAGAGTAACAAACATCCATCCTCACAAACTTTCGCGTTTATAATACTAGCTTCTATCCACGGCTTCGCCTGCGTGGTACCCGGATAAAAAGTAGCCTATGAGTGTATAAGCTATATTACTGTAAAGTTTCATCAAAATCCGTTCAGTAATTTTTGCGTGAAAGAGTAACAAACATCCATCCTCACAAATTTTCGCATTTATAATATTAGTAGTAGGATGCTGTGAAATACGAATACCACCTTGATGGCGTGGGGGACGTGGGCTGCGAGAGAGTTCGATACACATTGCGGAACACATGTTTGCCTATTCTGCAGATATATGGTCTGGGTATGTGGTATCATGGTACTTGTGGTTCCTGATACCCACGATACAGGAAATCTTAGCGTGGGGTCAGGACTATGGACCTCGTTACTGCGTTATTGCACCCAAGTACCAAGAGGGAAGTTGCAAATAATAAGAGGAAAGTCGTTATTATCTTGTGATTATTCCAAAGTTTGGGTTAAGATTTTTAAGTATTTATTACTTAGCTTCTATGATTTTACATTATTTTATGAATTAATTAATGTCTGATAGATAATTACTATAAATAAAATAGAAGAGAATTAGCTCGTTTGATGGGTACAAGGTTTTATTAGTTCATTTTATGAGCCTTTCTGTCTGAGGCCATATTTGTTTTTTTTAAGCATTGTACTTGTTACAAGTCTAAATAGTGTTGAACAAAAAAGAACATTAGTACCAGGAATTTATGCTTTTTGTTAGAATCCTCAAACTAAAGAAAATTGTGTTGCTCTTATTCTGCTAGAAAATAGCATCATCTAGACCCAAAGTAAGCAGAGCTTGTGTTATGGGAACTATATGACTGGTATATTACTTATATATATTTTTTTGTAAATACATACATATTATACATAGAAAACACCCAGACCCGAGACAAATGAATGCAAATCATACAAACATTTGTCACGCAGCGGGAATCGGACCCGCAACCTTCTGCGTCTCAGGCGGACCGTCGCCCACTGCGCCACAGAGGTTGTCAAAACAGGAGGCTAGGAAAGGATAATCTATATTTTTTTTTAAATATTTACTTGAATATTGTTATGTACACTTTTGCAAGGATACCTATTCTACTACTTAATTAAGGTGACTCAAAATAGGTTTTTATAATATTTAAATCAACTAACACTTAAAACTAACACATAACAACAGCTAACAGAAACAGGTTAGCTGGAAGAAAACGATAGTTAGCATTAAGTTCCCCTATGTACTTGTTTTATCTTGTGCAATTAAGCATTGTCTATCTAACATATACATATATACAATACATAGTCCTGATTACACACAGGATTCCCTGTGTCGTGGGTATCAGGAACTGCGAGTACCGTGGTACCACAACACCCAGACCGGAACAAGTATATGCAGTACATGCAAACATTTGTCCCGCAGCGGGAATCCAACCCGCACCTCTTGCGTCGTAACAGGCTACTTTGCTTAAAGATTGTGTTGTAACATGGCGAGACGATTCGATACATTTTCAATTCCAAAAGATAAGATATTGCAGATGTTTGATACTACTATCGGGTTTGCCGCTCGACTTATTCTAATTTCGCCCTTGAGTAACTTGCCTACTAAACCATCAAATTGAGGGTAGAAAATGCGCTCAACCCCTTCTCATTTCGGCTGGAGCATTTTTTACGGTGCAATTTGTAAGGTTTATTTACCTTGATGGCAACCATCACCTAAATCACTCCTCTTGTTCGCACCTTTTTGATCCAAGACAATTTTTGTCTTAATGTTCTTTCTTTTATTATTGTTGTGTTCATAAACGGAAAAGCATGTTTTTGAAACAAGAAGGTCTAGTAATCTATTAAAATATCTCGACTAGCTAAATATAACCTTTGTTCATTGAGCTCGTTTGAGACAAGCTTTTACAAAACGTAAAACCCTGTACTTAATCTTACACCGCCCCTTAATTAGACGGATTAAAACCTATTTAAGAAAAGAATTAAAAGTAATTGAAAACGATTTAAAAAAACTGTATTAGTTATGGAGAAAAATGATAACAGATAAACAAACATTTACACGTGCAAACAAAATCCCAAACGCATATAAGGGCTATTTGCGTCGCGCTTATCGCCTCTCTAGCTTCCGCCCGCGTGGTACCCGGATAAAAAGTAGCCTATGTGTTATTCTGATGTATACGCTATATTACTGTAAAATTCTTCATTAAAATCTGTTCAGTGGTTTTTGCTTGAATGAGTAACAAGCATCCATCCTCACAAACTTTCGCGTTTTTAATAGTAGTAGGACCAAGTACTAGCCTACTCCTACATTCTGTTTATTTCTTCAGTAGATTATATAGATTCATTCGGGTTATGAATTCCTTGCCTGGAGCGTTAATTAATGTCACATAAATCACGGCTTTTCCTATAGTGGTTTTATTATGCGAAACGTCTAATTTTCTTAGCTAATTAAAGCTAGGTGTCTCTTCATTTAGTTTAAGGCGCGTTTACATTTTGTGTGTAACTTACATACTTAGCAGAATTTGTGATTGCTTGTTTACTTAAAAACAAAAATATTTCGATATTGTCTCATACTTTTTTCAAGAGTTTATACACAAATCTCGTTATATAAGTGTAGGCCTCCAAATTTGAACAAGTTGTACATTAATTATTATTAATAAGTTTTGTTATGTCATAATGAAACAACAGAATGTTTTCGAAAAGCTTTCTTGAAATAACGCAACTTATGAAAATATAACTAGCTGCGACACAAGAGGTGCTGGCACGATTCCCGCTGTGGGACAAATATGTGCATGTTCTGCTGATCTGTTCCGGGTCTAAGTGTAGTTGTACAAAGGTACTCGTAGTTCCCGATACCCACGATACATAAAATCCTTATGTATATGTGTATCGATGTATCTGTCTGTGGCATCGTAGCCCCGAACGGATGAACCGATTTTGATTTATTTATTTTTTTGTTTAAAAGGTGACTTGGTAGATATAGTTCTTAGCTATGATTCAAGAAAATCTGGTTTGAAGATCATCAACTCTTTTCTAGTTGATAAAGGAATGTGACTCTAGACCACAGGCTCTTTAACTTATTTTTCCCACCGGTCACCGGTCTTCTCCAAAGTTTTAAACATAACAACCTATAATTTCCCCTCTAGACCCCCAATATCTTCTAGAGTTTTCTACCGCCCCTCTGAAGACCTCTAGCGCCCACTTTGACAAACAGTGCTCTAGATTCTTGAATTTCAATAATGCGTTTTTTTTTGCAATCGTAGTATGTCATCTATGATTGTTCTAGATAGGTCTCTAAAAGTGACTTGAGGGCGTTGCAATCGATGATGGAAATAAACCTCAAGGGGCTTCCAATTTTTTTTTATGAATTATCTTGTGCTTATAATTATGGAAAAATAATTTCTGGTTATTTATGTATAAGCAAATACGAGCGCTCTCCAGCCAAACATGTTTGTATCGTGTAAACGAGGCATTTACACGATACGAACTGCCACTCACAGCTTTAGACATTTCTTACATTACAAGATTAACTTAAACTTTAAGGGAACTTACTCCTTAGCTCGAATTAGTTAAATGAAATGTTTATACACTCTGGACTGTGACGTGCCGCCATCAATATTTAATCAGGAAATTATATTTGCGGCGTATTTGTCAGACTGTCTATATGTAATCTATACGGCTATGTAAAAACAGCTCAACTTAATGATTCCTGTTAAAAAATCCGCAAAAAAGAATTCTTAACTTTTAAATTATGAAGTTTTTGCTGTTTTCAATGTTAGTTTTCTATCGAATATCAGACTTTATTTTCAGACTTGGAAAACCTTCGTCGGAAAGTAAGGAATTTTTCTCATCTTCTCTTTCTTTATATCCACCATCCAATATCTCTGAATATGGAACGTGTTCGGACGAAATACATTTGAGAGTTTTAACTAAAATATGTTCTTCAAAAGAATTCGTCGAAATGCGCATCAAAGCATCGAATGAATTGATTATTGGAAACGGAATGAAAATATTACTTTCGCGTTGACAATTCGAAACTCGGTTTCTATGAAAACAGATAAAAGTTGTACTAATTGAGGTACGGAGACGAAACTCGGACGCAGCGTGGGTATAATACCAAGGTATCCATAGACTTTGTATGGTATAATTCTACACAAAGGATGAGGAGCAAACGAGCGTCGCTTTGGAAACGCGTGATAAGCGTCCCGTCCGTCTCTTTCACGTCCGCGCCTCGTCCTCATCTGTTTTCAAAAATTATTTCACTAATATTTAGAATGGGTCTGTTATAAATATTGGTGATATATTTCTTATAAAAGGGTGGGCATAGGCTGTATATTATTCCGTTAAAATAGGGAGGCTTTTCGTGGAGACCAATTTTGCAACATAAGTCGACGTAAAAACGGTCGAGCGTGTGCGTTTTTTGCAAATGCCATTTTTCATTGGCTACTTTTTATCTGGGTACCACGCGGGCGAAACCGTAGGCAGTAGCTAGTTACGTCATATTAAGAAAGAAGTTTGTGCAAAGTAGAGTGCGGCTAATGTTTCGAATGTTATTTTTACAACTAAAAACTCAAGCCATTTGCCAAGCAAAAAATCACGTAACATTTAAAGTTTGCAACGAAAAGAACTTTAGCTGGTTCAATTTCAATGCATAGTGCACCAAACGGTTACGAACAAAAAATGCCCTTACGTTAATAATTGTTTAGGAGTTATTTTTCTGAAATAAAAACCACAGTAGGTAAGCCTGTTAGTTGGAATAGCGTAATATACCACATAAATTTTACCTTTGCGTTACTACTACCTACTGATGTTATACATAATTTTAACGCCTTCGTTTACCAACCCTGCGTTCTAAATGTACAGTTGTAAGCCGATGATCGACGTCTCGTATCCCATAAAATCTTATTTTCCACAGAAAAACGAAAAAATATCCCGTAAGCAAATTTCTGATCATGATATTGTATCCCTGCCTGTTTTTTTAGTAAAAAAATAGACAAAATCCTTTTTAGTACACATATTTACATAATACAACGACTGCACATGCTCATAAAATCCTAAACGATTTTGTTTGCATTTCGAACGAATGACCCAACTAACTTGCATATAGTTTCATATTTTGCACCACGAGTATAAATTCGGTTAAATGTTCGGTTCGGTTATTTTTGCGTGTTTTTACTTACAATAAAACACACGCTCACGATTTGTGGGTTTTTAGCTGATTTATTGTAATTTAGATGTTTAATATCAACATTAATTATAATCAATATTTTATTAGCTACATTCACCTCTGTCATAGTTTTGGTTTATTTACCACTTATCGAAATTAGTATAGGTTTTACTATAATATTTACATACAGATATAATTATAAGTTTTATATGGGTATTTAATGCTGTTACTTTTTTTATTATTTTAATTATATTTTAGTAACACAGTCGAAACGTTGTCGGGAAAATAATAAAAAAGTTCAACGCAATAAAGACCCATATAAAACTTATAATTATGTATAAACGTTTGGAAATGCAAATATAGTTTGAAACACACTTCACATTGGAGCAGTTGATATTGCAATGTGAATCCATTGTTTTCCGATACTTTAAATTCTAAACCACAAGACAAGAAAACCAGAATGACAACAAGACCATGTATCAACTTGCAATATATTGCCCCATGTTAGTTCTGCACTCCCTACCCGCCTTTACATTCGTTCACAGCAGGATGTTTATGAAAATTGTGTTCGGTTTTGGGTACATTAATTTTCTTTGTTAGTTCTAGAATCGTGCCGGTTTTAAACTTTTAAGCTACGTTATTTGCATTTTCTCTGGCCCAACAGCATAAAGAGGTTTATTTTATATTATTTGGGTCTAAACTAAAATCATTACTGTATTTATAGATATATTTTTTAATTTGAGGAAATCTTATAGCTAGGTACTGTAACTGTCAACTAACCTCAGATTTGACTAAAATGGTACTGCTTGTATACCGCAAATTTATGTTCTTACTAGCCTCTGTTCACGACTTCGCCCGCATGTTACCCGGATATAAAGTAACCTGTGTGATTTTAGGTAACATACTACCTATACCTGTTCCAAGACTAGCCGTAACGGAGATTATTAGAAACAAACATCAAAACTTTCGCTATTAAATAGGATTAGATTGTTCATATTGTAAAAACGGGAATTTTCACGTACTGCACTATCGGTGAAGGCACCGACTAAGTTTCGACTCATTCCGAGAGTCTTCATCAGGGTGAGTGGTTGCGACTTTCTCCTTCCGCGTCGCGCCGTGCACTACTAGGATTAGATTGTTCTGCAGCGTGCTATTGCCGCCTATTTCTCTTAAAAGGACATTAATTCTCGTTTTCGTTTATGTTTTATGCAGTCAATAAGTCACTGTTGCAAAGCTACTTCATAAAAAAAACTCGGCAACTCTAAAGTCTGGATATACGGTTCAAAGTGAGGTGTTTCTGTTATTTTGCTTTTTGCATAACTCCTTCTAACAAACACTTGGCGCGTCGAGTTTGCTTTTGCAAGTTTTATCAGCTGACCGCTCTCAAGCGAGAATACTTTTTTCGTCTCGCAATAAAAATTTGGTATTCAACGTTCTCAAGTTCTTGATGGATCTTCTACGTCACGAAAGTGACAGCCTGGAAGAAAATGCGACGATAACTTCTATTGCGAAGTTCCAACAGAAATTTGTTAACGCTGTTTATTACAACAGAAAGAACACAACTTTAAAGCATATTTTCATTAATTTCTAGGAAAACTAAATATTTATGCTTTTTGATATGAGAAATGTTTGGTGTAGTTTTTTGCATAAAATTTAACTTTAGGAGCAATTTAAAATCGTATTTGGATTCTAGTTTAACGTAGTTAAGTTAATATCTTTTGTTAGTTGCCTTTGAGATTGTCTTTACTCAAGTTCTCCAAAATAAAAACACAATATTTGAATACTCACGAAACCTACGTTGACCTTTTTCAATTGAATTAAATCCCCTTCAAAATTGTAAATTGACATATTTATTTTTTCGTTTCTTTCATTACCTCGATCCTATTAGCATTATTTTGTCTATAGGATTATGTTATGGCTATAAACTGTCAAAGAATTTACTTTACAAATCATCATCATCATCATAATATTTGACGATCTTGATAGTGAGTAACCAGCTGTGATGTAACAGGAGCCGGTTCGATTCCTGTTGCGGGTCTGAATGTTGTGTTTCTATGGTACTCGTAGTTCCTGATACCCACGATACGTTGCCACTAATGTGGGGTCAGGAGTCAGGACTATATATGTGACTTTTTGGTGTTTATTATTATTTATATTTCAGTTTTGACTGCGAGCTTGGAACATGATTAGTGTCATTTAAGAAATTGTGTGAAGGATTTACGCTTTTGTGGCTCGATCTCTCGGTCTTTATTGCATTTCTCGTATATTTACATAAAGAGACAGACGTAGAAGTTTGAAAATGGTGCGCTCTTAAAAATAAGCTAGCCGGTACTTTAGGGCACAATAATATAACTTATATACCTGCTTCTTTTTATAATAAGATTGTAAAATGCATGTAAAAAGTTCATGGCACATGGTATAAATGCCTTAAAACTATTCATTTAACAGGTAGTGGCTGCGACGTGGGTGCAGCTGTATTCGCTAATGGACTCCGGAAACGTCTATACACTATTCCCTTAGGCCACAGATCTTCCTTCATGAAGATCATTAATACACTGGAGAGTCTGTCGTGCCACACCTGTTTAACTTATATTTAGACCAAACATACATATTGGCAGGTGAAAATAAAATATGCATGTGTATAAATATCAGAAAGTTAGGGCGAGATTTCGATTGGAAAGTAGCCAAGCCAAAGCGGAGTTACCGACTGTAAATTCATGTATAGAAGTATACGAATAATGTGAAATGCAAGTGCGAACTTAAATAATGAGTATTATCTCAATTGTAAGAAACTTTAAAGGAGAAAGTTGAGCAACAAGTTTAGTATAGGAATGTCTTTGTTTGTGATGTGAATATTATTATTCAGAGTCGGACTACGTTAATATAAGTTTAATGGAGATAGAACTAGATATCAGCACTAGTCGATATGAACGCGCTATCTAAACAAATTGCTGTGTGCCTTATAGACTGCCCGAAAAATTAATTTATCGGACGAATCAAATCTTTTTCGTATTGCTAAGTTTAAATAGTACTGATCTACTGCTTGAAAATATACAATTTTATTGTAATTTATTCTCTCCTGTTCACAGGTATTGTTACATTTAAAGGATCAGGTAACATTCAGCATCACCTTACCATTTCTAACATTTGCGCGACGAAGCCTGTAGGTAGGTAACTTTTCTAAATACCTTTTTTGCGCTTGCAATTACAGGAAATTATTTCTAAGTACAGTTAGTATGGGTTACACCAATATGTCCCTAAAATTATTAAGAGCTTACGGTTTAAGCTGTGATTAATTCTCAGTCAGTTAGTATGACACGCAACGATTTTATATTACGAAAGGGATGACTCTCATGAAAATGAGCAATTCTTCATAAAAAAATCCATAGTTTCCTGTTCTATAAATTGTTATATATTGTACTCTTTTGTAGAGCATGACCTTCTCTATGAAAGACCTGTGCGAGGATAGAGAAGATTGTGTAAATGTGGTTAAATTTCGGTCAAATAATAGTTGTCCCGTTAGAACATACCATTTACATGACGAAAAAATGATAGGCCAGTGACACGACGAACGGTAGATACTATACGATTACCTGTTACACTGCTCCTCGTATTCACGTTACGGACTCCAGTGCACGAGTACAATACTGTCCTCAAACTAATAATTTCCCCGCACAATGTAGCGTCAATGGCGTATTCAAAATGTAATTTGGGTCATTGTTCTCAGGAACTAGCAGCAATATCAAAAGATTAATGACAGTGGGATAGCCTGTGTCACAACGCTGCATAATGAATTCCGCTGTTTACACCACAGATGTAAATATTATGGCTGCTGCTCGAAAATCTAAGCTCATCTTCAACGTAATATGTCTATACTAATATTATAAAGAGGAAAGATTTCTTTTTTTGTTTGTTTGTATCAAATAGGCTCCGAAACAACCGATTTTTCACCAAATGAAAGCTAAATTATCAGAAAGTAATATAGGCTATAATTTATTTTCAAAAAAATAGAGATCCTTAAGAAAATTGCAATAATGTAACCCAAAGTAGCAAAGTGTTGCCTATAAAATTTATTGTTTGGCGTGCGCTGAGAAAACTATTGATGATACATAAAAATTATGTAACACATTATTAAAGTACTCATTATTACCTACAAAAAAGTCCGGGAGGGAATATATCTTACTATCATAGTTAAGTCACAATAGCAGCTTTTGTGTTCTAAAATTTAATTAGATCGCCGATATTCCCACGGAATCGAAACTTACGCGGGTGAAACCACGGGGCGCAGCTAGTATATTATAAACATCCTACAACCAAACTTGAAAACTTTATTATAAAAGGTAAAGTTTTCAAGTTTGGTTGTAGGAGGTTATTTCCGAAACTACTCATCTGATTTAAAAAAACCTTTTACCTATATTTAGAATGGATCTTGAGGATGGGCATAGGCTGTATATTATCCCATTAAAATAAAAGTGCTTTTCGCGGAGACCAATTTCGCAACGTAAGTGTTCCTTGCGAACGCTGCTTCAACGGTAAGAGCTATTTTTCATCGGCTACGTTTTATCCAGAATCACGCGGGAGAAGCCGTGGGCAGTCTGCCTACGCTCTCTTTGAACCCGAATATAAATGTAGCCTATATGCTTATTCAATGTCACGAACTAGCATCATCATTATCATCGTCCACGGCCTGAATACAGGCATTACTGAGTATAGACCTCAGCAAGGTCTCACGACGTTCGACGTGTAGTCCAAGCATTAGGAAGTATTTAGCAGCTGTAACATAGGTATAACCTAGCACGGCTGCTAAACGAAAATTGTATTTTGTCTCTGAAATTGTATTCATATTGCAAAAACGGGAATTTTCACGTACTGCACTATCGGTGAAGGCACCGACTAAGTTTCGACTCATTCCGAGAGTCTTCAATAAAATTCTTTAAAATTCCCGTTTTTGTAATATGAATAGTCAAGTTCACGATAGTTTTTGGAATGAAATTGTATTTTTTTCTGAATTGTAAATGTTTTTTGAATATTGTACTAACAATCAAATTCATAAAAAAATATATATATATATATATATATATATATCTTTATAGGTATAATAGGTAGGTATCTTTAGGGTACCTACCTATTATACCTATAACAAATGTGTTATTCCACTGAATTGTACTTGTTACTGAATAAATACTTATACTTACCAGTTCTTGGAAGCCATTCAGTCCACGAATGATACTTATTTCAAATTACATCAAAATCGGCTTAGCAACAAACATCTTAACATCCACGTATTTATAATTTCGAAATTTATTATATTTATTTATTTATATTTTACAGTGTTTTAATTTGTTCCAGTGCCGTTTGCAGTTATAAGCATTTTAAGAATTATATTTACAAAACTAGTTTCTGCCCGCGGCTTCGCCCGCGTGGTATGTTAATAAAAGTAGCGTATGACCGTCCTATGTCCACCAATTTTTGAGTGAATCGAACCATGGATTACAATTTCCATACAAAGTTCAGAACTCAATTGCAAACCCCCTAAGGGTAGTTTTGAAAAAAGAAAAAATACGTATTTCATTATTTATTTTAAAGTTTATTTGTGCCAAGTTTTAAGCGAATCAAACCAAGGAATAAAATTTTCCATAGAAACTTTACCACCTTGTTTAACCCCCTTAGGGGTTGATTTTCGAAAATAAGATTAGCCTATGTGTTATTCCAGAATCTAAACTATCTACATTCCAAATTTCACCAAAACCAGTTTAGTAGTTACGGAGATACATGATAACAAACATTCACACACACAGACTTTCGCATTATTTATTATATTAATAGGATAGGATGGTTTGAAATTTCAATTAAAAACTTTCAAAAGATCCAATATCTTTAGGTCTTATAAGATGAAGCTATCTGAGACTTCTGTAATTAGCGACGTAGATTAGATCATGTTCAAAAGAATATTAAACTCGGAGATTTCTTAACGAATCTCATGAATCAATCTCTTTTATGGATGACTTCCTTCATAGCTCATCTTAGTCATATTACAGGCATTTTCTTAGAACAATGGGGATCCGTTTTCAAAGGGGAGAGATAACTTATCTTTTCGTTCGAACCGGCCAGATCATTTATGCAAACTTTAAACTATAACGAGATAGAATTTAGAAAGCAATAACTGCTTGCAATAAAAAAACGAAAAGTTCCAAGAAGAATTTTCTCGTGTTCGTTTGTCGTGTCATTGGTTTTTCCTTGGTCAACCTGAGTTAGGTTTGAGATCGGCTAAACTGTTTCGGAGTAAAGAAATAACAAAGACTAACACACCAACAAATGAACAAACAACTGTTACTCCAAACGCATATACCGCCTAATGGTTCTTCACGTTACGGGTACAAAACAAGATGCTACTTGAGTGCTTCCCCGTTCAATCCACAATTTTTCTACCCAATATTATTTTTACCCGTTCAACCCAAAACATATGCTCCGTTCTACCCAATCCTAAAATCTAAGTCACAGTGTATTCTAAACAGTAAGACATCGTAATATTTATAAAAAAATACTTTTAATATAATAATTTCATCATTAATCATTAACACTTTTCTTTCCTACTCATACTAAGCCTTTATATAGCACTAAGCCTTTCTTTATAACTTACATAAAACCATGTTTGTACAAAAATAACGTTGATTCTATAGGATGCACTTTCAATCTACAACGTGTAGGAATGAAAATGCAAAACCTTGAAACAATTTGTTCTGAATTTAAGAGTGAAATCGATTTTCACATTCTTTGCCTTTGATTAAAAACAAGGCTCTCTTGTGCAGTTGAAATCGACACTTTATTAACTTCTAATAATAACTTACTAAATATAAAGAGTAGAGACAACTTAATTGGACATACATTACTGTCAAGGTTAAAACTATCGTCGATACCAACTGTTACTATATCATCAGTCGGTAGTTTATTGACAGCCTTATCAAAAAATGCCATCGCGCTACAGGAAAACGGTTTCCGTTGGTACACCGCTTGGATTTATTTTTACTGGGTGAGCCTTAAACTTATGGCTGCTGAGATTCCAGACTCGAACAGTTCCTTCATTATACTAACAGAATAGAATTGGGAACCAGACATTGACCTCGATCCTGTACACTGACTAAACTAAATTTAAACTATCGCTCTCTTTTTTTGATAGTGTACGCAAGAAAGTGATAGCTACAATTTTAGTGCTGTGTGCTGCTGTCAAATCAGTTTACGTGCCGCTTTTCTTCGTGTTTATAGTCAGCATGTTTTGATATCACGACTAAATTTGTATGGAAAACTTAAATCTGACTAATTTGATAGCACTAAAATTGTAGCTATCTCTTTCTTGCACTATCAGTAAAAGAGAGCGACAGTTTAAATTTAGTTTAGTCAGTGTAATACAGAATCGAGGCCATTGGCACTCAATATGCTAGGCTTAGCAGTGTCCATTACTTCTTAAACTTGAAAATCTAAAGTGTCGACCTATCAAGTTTTAAAAGCTCTTCCTCAAAAAATGACATTGTGGCTATAGGAAGACTGCTTACGTCGGTACACCGCTTGGATTTAACTGTATTGCGCACGCCTTAACCTTGTGACTACCGAGATTTCAGATACTGGACCAGCGGGGCGATGACACTAATTTCCCATGGCTGGTATCATCGGATGGTATGAATCGTATCACGCTAATTTGTAAGATGGATGAGCCATAGATGGACAATTTTAATGAACAAAATTGGTTTCATATTGGACGTTCCGTTTTTTGGATGGATGGGCCATTAAAATAAGGAACTAGTGTCAAAATTGATTGCCATCTCGATAGCCATGAGTTAGTATGATCGCCCCGCAGCTCCCCAATTATACTAACAAAATGGTGATGGAAACGAGACAATGACACTCAATTTGCTAGGCATAGCAATGACCAAAACTTCCAAAACTTAAAAATGTTAACCTTTAGATCAAGAAGTGTGTCTATCAAGTTTTGGACATTTTTTATATAAATAAATAATAAATAATGCTGAACATTTTCACACAGCATCATCTAACCCCAAAGTAAGCAAAGCTTATGACTGTTATGGGAATTACATGACTGATATACTACTTATTTTTTCTAAATACATACATATTATACATAGAAAACACCCAAACCCGAGACAAATTAATGCAGGACATACAAACATTTGTCCCGCAGCTGGAATCGAACCCGCAACTTTCTGCGTCTCAGGTGGAGCTTCGCCACTGCGCCACAAAGGTTGTTATATATGTAACTAAAAAGGTAAAAAAGCATACGGTCCGTCTGTTAGTGAGTGGTTACTAACCACTTACTAACCTACCTATGAATACTTGCAACACCAGAGCTTGCTTAAGCGTATCATATTAAAGCAGACCAGTGGTTAGAATTAATGAGGTAATCGTTGAAGAATTAATGAGGAAATCTATGTTGCATATATACCGGATATAACCTCTGGCATCTATGCAAAAAAGATGGATTCAACTATCTAGACAGATTTCTAGAACAGTTTGTCAGTAAAGTCAAGTTAAACGCATCTAACGAAGTTCAAAGTGCGTGCAAAGTCATTTCTATTACCCATTAGTCAAATGCACACCATTAAACAATTAAACTCAAGTTCCGGTTTGGTTGTTTGCCAAAATCTACGGTCCGTTTTAACCCACTACTTTAAAAACTTCCCAAAGATGCTTACCACATAGACTTGGGAACATAACAAGTCTCACTAGCTTGCTGGAACAATCTAAAAGCGTCTAAAGTGTTTCTATTGTGTGAAACCTTTGTATAGCCGAGGAAAGTGGAAAAACAAATGTGAGCTAAAGTAGCTGTAGGCGTAGAGAGAGGTTGTCTAGAAATAAAATACTTACATTCTATACCAGCTGCATCAGTGTTGACCTAGCAACGGTAAAATAGTATGCTCGAAGATAGTCGGGAAACTTGATTTCAACTTTTAAACGAACGGTTACGTATTCGTTACGAATAACATATTCAGTAAAAAACAAAGTAGATCTAAATGATTCATATGATATACCTATAAAACAATGAATACATACCATGTGAAAGCAATAAATGTATTGAGGAAATCGAATTGAGGCAGACAGCTGATAATTGTGCTCGCAACTTACCAGCTGTATCTGTCTGTGTCTTGCCTACTTTAATCACAACTCGTGCTTTGGTATCCAAAGCCAGCTGTTGGGTTTTTTACCTGTGATAGCTATAAACTAGCTATGCTCGTGAATGCTCGTAGCAAGAAAACATGTTTTGGCTAACTACTAAGTATGAATGTGCTTAGTTTACTATCTCATTCTGAGAGATGTTCTCTGTGTAAATATGTAAGGGTTGCTGTGATATTGATCCTTTGACCTGACTGCCGAGTATTTGAGACTACACATACGGAGCAATAAGACCACTTATTGACAAACTTTTCGAGGCTATTTCCACGACAATTGAAGACTTTTTGTTGTCTTATACGTGCAAATATTTTGTTCTGGAAAAAGCTTGACGACAAAATCTGAGTTTTCTCGTATTTATCCTTATTGTTGATTGTTATAGCTACATACATACTTAGCTCCCCAATTACAGCAATCCTGCATCATGTATCATAGAACTCATCAGAATTAGTCAGGTAATTCCACCAATCACATCCAACACATCTGACCTTTATTAACCATACCTATATAGTATAGTATTATAATATGTGTGACCATACGGTCCCAATATACTGGCCCCCAGAGACCTTTAGTCCTAATTTATGTTTCACACGTCAAAACTTAGACGTGCAATTTGCACGCCCTCAAAAAATTTGGAATGTAATATCAGAAAACTAATGAAACTATCTAGAAAGTTCTGACTGACCCTTTTATGTAGTCCTGAATTTGCATGAGTTATGGACTCTTTCTTCGTTTCGAAGTTTTCGTAGAACCCTTTATGTATTTGCTCGCATCAACTTTTGGTGAGAAACGTGACTTGTGGTGTTTGTATTTTCTTTGTTTGAAGGCTAGTTTAGTAGAAAAAGAGTTTTTTTTTGTGATTAGGTTACTAATACCCAACCAGCCTCAAACTAACCGATTTTATATCAAGTATCAACCAACTATTTATGAAATAAATTAAAGAAGCCTTGTTATATTTTTTTATCAGACGGATTTTGAAAATTGTGAATCGAGAAATCGCTAATCCTCTTACATCATAATGTAAAAGGATTAGCGGTTTTAAACTATAAGCTAAATCGCATTTATAAATTTGTCTCTACGAAATAAATATATTTCACTCGGCACAAAAAGAGCTTAGTAGTTAAGTAATCCGGCAAAACCAAAGTGGCATGAAAGTACTGGGTATTTTACCCGAAGTAGCTCGCGTCCGCAACTGTCTCCGGTAATGATCGCATGAACCTCTGCAGAGACAATTCAGACAAAATTTACTGCACTCAAAAACTTTGAAACTCAAATGTTCACCTTATAACGTTTGTTCAATGGCTCTCAAACTTTGTTATAATGTTTGTTTCAACTTAAAGTTGGGCAATTATATCGGACGTTCTGACGTGTTACGAATATACAAGCTTAAGAACTAGAATTATATTTCATTTTGCGAAAATTAGCTGTAAATATGGCTGTAATTTCGGGTTTTAGACATATGTAAATAGAATCAAACTCGATCGATTTAAATCGAACGCTTAGTACAATGAAGCATTGCTTTTAGACCGAGCTACATAATTATACAAGTGCTAGGATCCTATAATAAAAAAAAGGTACGATGTCTTCTTTAATTTCATAAAAATATGCATTAAATTTTACCACAAGTAACATAAAACTAGATTATAAAAAATACTATTCTCTTCACAGAACTTCCCAGGAATTCTTTTGTAACTTTAGAATGAGAACGGATTCGCAGAACTTAAATAATTGCAAACCTTTTTTCTCCCAAAGGTGTGCCTGAGGAAGCCGAGAAGTGGAAACATCCTAACAGCCTCAAGGGCAATTACCCGAATAAATTGTAACTTGTCGCCTTATTAGAGTGTTTGGGTATTATTCGTAATGTCTCCCTTGCTACCGCTTTATAAGTCAGGCGATACCAGGTATTTAATAAAACTGCGAATATATATTGAAGCTTCAAAAACAGGGTCTCTGTAAATTTGTAGACTAGGAACATGTTATTTTTTTTACGTTTTGATCAATATATGTTGGTGTTAAATTCACCTGGCGAAGTGGTTAGTGGTGGTGGAATGATGGTCCAGTATGTCAGTATTTCTACAAATACCACTTTCTGTAGGCGTTAACGCCTGTGGAAAGATTAAATTGTATGGAAATGACATTAGCTGTGGAAATGTCACGTGACTGCTGCCAAGATTTACCTTGACAAATTTGCGTTAGCTTGAAAGGAAAACTTAACATGAGGTATTAATGATGGTCCAGGATGCCTAGACAAATACCACTTTCTGTTGGCGCTAACGCCTGCGGAAAGATTGAATTGTATGGAAACGACATTAGCTGTGGAAATGTCACGTGACTGCTGCCAACTTTTACCTTGGCAAATTTGTGTTTACGTGAAAGAAAAACTTAACATGAGGTATTAATGATGGTCCAGGATGTCTAGACAAATACCACTTTCTGTTGGCGCTAACGCCTGCGGAATGATTTAATAGTATTAGCTGTGGAAATGTCACTTGACTGCTGCCAAGTTTTATCTTGACACATTCGCGTTAGTGTGAAAGGAAGGAGGGTGAGGTTTTGTACGGTCTACGATAGAACACGCTTACCTATGTAATTTCACTCTTGACTTGGAACATTTGAAATTTATGGGCAGAGAGTTAGCTATGGCCTGCACTATTTCACGATTTCATCTTCAGTTTGTTCACAAGAGCACATTCAAATCAAACAGTCGCAAGCGGAATTATGTTGTGAATGTATTTACGTGTTTGCACAACATGTTTGACAAAGGCTACAAATAAACAACAGAGGAAAAACAAAGTTTACGGCGTAACCACACGCATCCCTTTGAACCATGCAAAAGGGTCCGTACTTATTTATAGTAGATGATAAATCTAGTAACGGTAGGACAAAGCCACCTCAATGTGTTCCGTATAAGTTCTGACAATAGGTGCTTCTCAGCATTATCACCTTCTATAGAATTCATTGTGAGCAAAAGTTTGGTTTTCGTGCAATTTTTCTTATTAAGAGAAATGGCACGGCAAAAAAAGTTCAGTAAATCACAGAAACATCAAATATTTACAGCAATGTAAAAGCATCCTAAAAACATGAATTTGTGTAAAATAAACTTCACGGACTTTTTTTGAAAACTTTTCCGTCTACTTTATAAATAAATTTTATTTTACCGTAAATTATTTTTTTATGGCTGTATACTTACTCTGTTCAGTTTAGAGTCTGCCCCATTACTAATGTGTTCAGTTACGAATCCGTCCTGTTGAGCATCTGTCGAGTTACCTACTCTGCAGTGATTATTTTTTGGCTACTTTTCCTTCATAGCTATTTTTGGCTACTCTTATCATTGTTACTTTGGACTAAAAAGAATGGGCGAGAGAGTGGGTGTTGTGAGAGAAAAAAAAACATTTTATTTATTACTACCTGCGCCACGGCCCCCTCGTTCCCCGAACTACCGCGTCGCATAACACCCGCCGGCGCTATTACTTCGTTTTCGCTTAGCGTTCTTTCTGACCTTTTCTTTAGCTCGGCTGTTAATAGCGTGATCAAATGTAAATATTTTTTCAAATCCGACTGGTAGGTTCAGATATTAGCGCGTTGAAACAAAAAAAAAACAAACAAACAAAGCTTTATCTTATTATTATTTTTTATTGATTTATCTATCATTCATACCTTTTTTTAGTTTACTACTATACGAGTAGCCCACAGTTGGTAGTTAAGAGAAAAACAATTTCAGGAAAAGTTCGTACGCTCGTGGCGTAGCTTATGAAACGTTCAGCACGGTCAGCATTAGTAATTATTATTTAAAACACTACAGTCATGCAGTTCCCATAATACAAGCTATGCTTAGTTTGGGGTTGTATACTTGCAAAATTATCTAATTATTAGACTACTCTTACAATCAATTGTTGTGAAAAACGATGTAAAACGCCTTCACACGCAAACAGGTTCATAAATCTAACAAATTGCCTTCGACTATTCACTGCGGGTAGTGAGTTTCTTTCGTGATTTTTCTTATCAATACAATTAATAAGTATTTTTCCTTTTAGTACGCGATAACTTAAGAAACGTAGGTCTCTGCTGACTGTATTTTTATAAGCTTGTAATGAACTTGGCGTAAATTCAAGACTTAAAAAAAACAAAATGAAACACTGTCGTAAATTGTTGGGTTCCAATTTATTACAACCAAAATACAGTTTTAAGTTGTCTTTCTTTTTCTTGACTTATACCTGTTAAGTTCTGATAATATAATATTACCAACAATGACAGCGAGCTGGCCTGATGGTGAACGTCGGAACTCTTTAATTAATAAATAGTAGACTGACGGTGTTTTGGTACTCTCATTCATTTTGTTTGGTGACTGGTGAGATAACAGTTTTAAAGCCAGTAAGCTGGTACTAACACTAGTATTTACATCAACATAATCATCATTCAATGATGGGAAGTGGAACTGTATAACTTTTCTGAGTTTAAATATATTACACTATTTGGTATTCACAGTTCACACCATTTTAATCAGAATGCCAAAAGTTGTAATAAATAACCCCCGTCCAAAAGAAAGGTTGTTAGAATCGCCGTCTTTAAGGTAATTTATGGGAATCATAAAGGTAATAGGATCTTTTATTCGATAAGCGTTTTTCAACATGGACCTTTCATCGATCTACATCAGTCTTCATATCAGCGAGTCCATGGCATTTAGTACCATTTCAAGCAAACTTTCAAACGAAGACTCGACTTAAATAATCTGACTCGAAATTTTCGATAACTCTAAATGTTTCATGTTCAAAACTACTGAACGGATTTTGATGAAACTTTACAGTAATATAGCTTATACATCAGAATAACACATAGGCTACTTTTTATCCGGGTACATATACAAACAATGAAGTGCTAGGAGGACTTAATGCTAAAGCATTCTCTACCGGTCTTCCTGGGCATGCTAAAAGATGGTGTGGCGTATCAGGTAAAAACAATTAATAATAACATTAGGTAATTAGGTATTTACAATTGTGTCAAAGTTTGTAGTACTTATCTAGGCTGATGTATCTTGGTGTGCAATAAAATATTTTCTATCTATTTAAGTACACAATAAAAATATATGATGTCACTCGGTCTCCCTAAAATATTTATGTGTTTGCGTTTTTCGCCTAATGATTTTTCAAGTAAAAACCCAAGCTTCGATCGGTGTTTCGAGCACTACGACCAAATCTAATCCACATAAAGAATAGGTGGTCTTGAGAGCACACTGGTACTGTCCCACACAAAACAGAAACAACCATAATATAGTAGGTTCAAGCATCAAATATCCCTCATGGAATAAAAAAACTTCTTACTTTTTTGAAACCTTTGATTGTGATTGCTTGTCGAAAAAACTAATAAAAACTAGGGCGAGATTGGAGCAGAGTGGAGTGAGATTTTGCGAACAAAACTGCAAAGGGCAAATAAAAACCGTGGCGAAATAATGCGGTTCTGATGTTTGTTTTCCTTTGACGTTCATTTTTGAATTCAAGGCACATAACCAAGATTTCTGTTTGCAGACAGGAGCGCTTAGTAAACTGACATGAATTTCATTTTGTGTAGGATAAGAAAGTATTATCTTCTTTCTCGCAATCGGGTGAATAAGAATTACCATGTGTAAAAATGCATGTCATAAAAGCAGCTAACGTTCGGTGTCCTCGTTCCCCGGCGGATAGCTGGTAGGTAGGTGCTTATCTTGAGTGTATCCACAATTTATGGTAACACTTCCACGAGCTCACGCATACTAAAGCTTAGAGCTTAGGGCTTTATCACACCAGCGATTTGCGAGCGTGCTTTTATTGAGCCGATCAACTGAAGCTGACGCGATGGCGGTGGCGAACAAACTGTACTGATAGCCGCCGCAATGTCGCCGCGCCAGTTTGCGCAAGCCTTTACACGCTCGCCGCGTGTGCTCTATTTTTTTTGGGCAATGTTTTCGCTTTGTTAACAATGGAAAAATAATGACTAACAAAATCGCTAGAGTACTTTTTTTTTTAATAATAGCGTTATTAATATGGGAAAAAAATAAAAAACCAGGTGTCCGTGTCGTGAATTCCAAACAATAACAAATCTATTGTTTCTATCTAACTAGTGTAGAAATGTTTGGTAGAAAAATGTTTCTGACAACTGAATAGTACATAGTCATTATATATTGAGAACTTTGATTGCTCATCATCGTAATAAGGGTTTGGGGTTTACGTCATATATCTTTCGTCGACGGATGTGAGAGCTACATAAGACTATGTATAAGTAGTTCTATAAAAAGCTATATAAGAGTAAGTTATCTCGCTATCGCTTGACGCTCTGCTCATGAAACGCTGTAGCCACTTTCTCTGCTCCTGCTTATCCCGTGAATTTTCCAAAATGTCTGTACTGTGCACGCAAAATGTTAACTGGTGTATAATTTTTACCATTTATACTCAGAATTAAATTGTAATGAGAGGTAATGGCTGTTACGTGTAGAATTAAATTGTTAAAACAGGTATAACTTTTTAACTGGTTAAATAGCCGTGTTGTGTATTATATTGCTTTCAAGCCGTACATATGTAACTTTTAGTTTTTACTTAAAACGTATAAAAGTATTAGTATTTTATAGGTATATTATTGATGCGCTTGTAACCTATCTCGTAGAATGCTAATTGCCGTTTTTTATTGGTGGAGTTATGCACAATGAAGAGTTTCTACGGACCAAAACACTATGGCGTACGGAAAAGGTAGCCTACACACCCAACATTAGTATGGCATGGGCTATGGATGATGATGATGATGATTATATGAGAAACCATTCTTCCTTTTTTTTGAGGGGAGGAAATTACCACGCATTTCCCTTCCGCCACGGGGGTGGCGAAAGGGGGTATGTGGGACTTTAACCCACTAAAACTCCCCCGGTTAACAGTCCCCCGCCGTAGTGGGCAAAATGGGGTCGAGTACCCCTCCGCCAGTGACCTCACACTCGCGCCCTGAAAAGGGCGCCCCCTCCAACTTACGCTGTCCCTCACACCAAGCCTGACCGGTATGGGAAGTCCTGCCGGTATAGCCTCGAAGATTATCGGGACGCGCAAGCCCTCATCCGCGCCCTGAAAAGGGCGCCCCCTCTAACTTACGCTGTCCCTCACTCCAAGCCTGACCGGTATGGGTAGCCTTGCCGGTATAGCCTCGAAGATCATTGGGACGCGCAAGCCCTCATCCGCGCCCTGAAAAGGGCGCCTCCTCCAACTTACGCTGTCCCTCACTCCAAGCCTGACCGGTATGGGAAGCCCTGCCGGTATAGCCTCGACGATCATTGGAACGCGCAAGCCGACCAGAGCAGCAAAAGCCGCCCCGGCCTTCCCTCCACGGTGCGCCCTAACGAGCCCACCATGCTGCTCCATCCGCTGTGCCCCATGCGGCTCATAGGGACACGCGAAGGGGCCCCTCCGGTCAGTCCATTAGTTACTCGACAATAAGATCCCACGTATGAGAAGTTATTGTCGGGCTTAAACGAGGCGCACCGTCCCATAAGCTTCCGTTCACCCCGGATCTGTCTGATCCATAAGCGACAAGAGCCTACAGGCACACGAGAAGGTTGACCGACATGGCACCCCAAACCTTTCTTCCTACGTTAACCCATGATATAGGTACTGAAAGAATACAATAGAATTTTGACTTTTCAGAATGCAAACATGAATTTGAAAGAAACTAAATGGGTTTACCTACATTAATGAATTTAGTTGTGTAGATACACTTACCTGGGTGATAAAGCTGAATGATATGTCTTACGTCCAAAAAAATATGGGGCCGTGTCTTTTCTCAATAGAACAGGTATAATATGAAAAATATTGGGTGAGACTACTCTGTAAGAGGCACTTTCTCCTGATAAATGATGAAAGATGCTCATAATATATTTTCCTACCTACTTTGACAAATGCTCAACACAATAGATACCTACTAGTTTGCACGTCTAGCGTTTCAAAGAACTTTATATTATATCTGAAACAACATATTTTATTTGACAGCAAAATTATCTGTTTTTCATGATACTATTGTAAATTCTGATAGTTTGTTTGTCCGTCGTGAGATTTATGTTTTAGTATCACTCTGCGTTTGATAACTTATATTATATGTTTTAAATGTTTAATGTCGCGTTATATGCGTCACTCGCGTACGAATATTGATTAATAGACGGAATATGTATGGATATTCTGCCATAGATTAGTACCAACTAATCAACATTCGTGGGCGAATGACGCATAGTATTTGCTGTATAAGCCTGTCGACCAATAACAATACTGTTACTCAGCAATTGCACCACTCAAATAAACAAAATTGTGTATTGCAACAAAGAGAGTAACATACAAAAGACAATAATTAAACAACCAACATTTAAGCAAGAAACCTAACTCCACAATTAAACTTCAAGCGCTTTGCTAGCTGAGCACTGAGTTTCCTTCAAATAATTCAAGCGATTTCAGCAACGTCATCCAACTATTATCCGAAATGAGCTGTTTAAGCTGAATTGCTTTTAACGTTCACTACATTTTGGGATTGGATTGCACAGTCATGTAGACTGAATGTGGCAGATAGCACAGCAGAAATAAAGCCTGTACACTCAATAACAAAAAAACCTTTGCGCTGCCTGAACGTTTTTTCCCCCCTTGAACTAGATAGTTACTATAGTAGATAGATAGATAAATCATTTATTTGTGACTACTTATTAATTAAATACATAACTTCGATGATTGGAATGCTGATGTGATAAGTAGCCACAAATTGGGATGGGACTCAGCATAAAGCGCCGCAGACCTGGTGAAAGGTAAGTAGCGCGCTGAAATTCCGTCCTATCCCAATATCAGTAGCAGATAGCTTCGATATAAACTTAAGAATAACTTACATTCATTGACACATATTTAGTAAGTATAGTAGGTAGGTATAGTCCAAAGGGCACAAGAAAATTACATATAAGAAAATCCAGAATAGCACAAGCAGTGAACTTCTTGGGTGTAGTTATGATGATGATGACAAAGATAGAGATAAAGAGAAATGAGAGAAGTGGGGGTTCAAGTAGTATCAAGTAGTTTTAGTTGTCCACAAACTATTAAGTAAACTATCCAGCCTCTAATGTCCGATCACGGGTACAACAGAGACTCGCCAGTATTTGTAGTGCGATTCCGTCGGCACCAGCAGATTTTCTCGAGAGCTTCTCTCTTAAATGTTCCAGACTGATATTGCGTTTACAATTATTTTAAACGTCTTCGTTTATAGTTTCAGGCGCTTCACCATGAACTTTCCCAGGTCACACTTTTACAAAACAGAGTACCTCAGGGCTGAGGAGACTATTATGAACAAATTAGTTCTCACCAAGCAACAGAGTAACAACATCCTTTGAAGTTTTTTGAAAGCAAAATGTATTTAACTATAAATTATGTACGGATTTACATGTTTACCTGTCGAAAAATCGGGATAATAATAAAAAAGGTAAACGCGAAAAAATCCCGTATAAAACTTATATTGTTATGTTTACTAATAGCGAAAGTTTGAAGGATACAATTTCATTTAAATCCCTCGCTAGATAAGCTGATAAATTTTGTAGAGCAGTGTCCCAATCACAATTTGTAAGAGCAATATTATTTCTACAAAAGGAACTACTCAGATACCTATTGATCGTGATTTCACGCCTGCAATGACCTAGTTGTCCTTTCATAGCTGTCAATTTGGGCTGATCTGCCTCGATTTATAGACAAGCTGTTTACTCATCGAGTAAACCTGAATGTAGATACGTATCTGTTGTGCCCCTCCGTACGAAAACAACTTCATTTATTATTCGTGAGTAGTATTGCTGAAAGTTAGAGATAGAGATAAGCCAGGAAATTTCTGGAAGTAGTCATCATGTTATTATTACACTAGCTGGGTCTTATTTGGGTCAACGCATTAGCACTGCCATTCATCGATATAATGCAGCCAATGTTTTGGGGGTGTTTTCGTTTGGATACAACGAACTAAAGATAGCTCAGCCGTTTTAGTTGTAAAAATAAAAATGAAACTGTTTATTTTGCTCGAAAAATGGGGAGTACCTGTTTAAAAATGAGGTAGGACAAATTATCAACTCTTTTATTCGCTTAGAGAACATTTCCATCAAAAACTAGCATTTTTGCTAGTTAATAGAAAAGGTTCAGAAGCCCGAGATCATCCGGCTAAGCCTTCTTCTACATTTCCAAAAAAATCGACCTTGACGTGAAATATTCGTGCGTGGATGTTTTTTAAACCGCGTCAAGCTATTCAGGCCTTTGTTTCAGAGGTCTCTGAACAAAAGCCTCATGTGAAAGTAAAGCTTCATAAATAGTCTAAAAGGTTTTAGACACATTTTTTAAAAGTTAAATTTTAATGTGGCTGGGGGAGTTATGATACTCGTATATTTAACTAGCTTCTGCCCATGGCTTGGCCCGCGTGGTACCCGGATAAAAAGTAGCCTATGTGTTATTCTGATGTATAAGCTATAATACTGTAAAGTTTCATGAAAATCCGTTCAGTAGTTTTTGCGTGAAAGGGTAACAAACATCCATCCTCACAAACATTCGCGTTTATAAATGTACTAAGTAGGATTTTTTGTGGATTTAGCGAAACCCGCAATATCTAGAACAAAACAATAATTTGACTGGCGATTAGTATTTCGTCTAAAGGGGTTACGTCTAAACTGACGCAAATTTGACAACCTTTTCTCGCAACTTGATCGTCTCAGCCAACGTCACCGCGCCGGTTTGCGGGACCTTTTCTGACAGCCTCACTGCAATAATTCAGTGCGGACAACTTTTTAATTCGTTGCTTTTGTGTTGAATTTTCAAAAATAGGCTACCTCCTCTTATTAAATCGTTTTAATGAAATAAATCACATAGTGTTAACTGAGCTAAACGAATCAGTTTTTATATAAGCACTAGCTTCTGCCCACGGCTTCGCCCGCGTGGTACTCGGATAAAAAATAGCCTATGTGTTATTCTGATGTATAAGCTACATTACTGTAAAGTTTCATCAAAATCTGTTTAGTAATTTTTGCGTGAAAGAGTAACAAACATCCTTACAAACTTTCACGTTTATAATATTACTAGCTTCTGCCCACGGCTTCGCCCGCGTGGTACCCGAATAAAAAGTAGCATATGTGTTATTCTGATGTATAGGCTATATTACTGTAAAGTTTCATGAAAATCCGTTCAGTTGTTGTTGCGTGAAAGAGGAACCAACTTTCACTTTTATAATATAGTAGGAAGTAAGATTAAACATTGCTCATCAAGAATGCTCGAAAATACTGCCACAATAATCTCATTTGAATAAAGCGACAGATATTCAGAAACATGAAATAGTTCGCAAGCGGTATTACACTGTCGTCGGCTGTCATAGCTTGGACTGCATTGCTTTATAAGGATTTATTTGTTTCACGTAACAGAACTGACTCTACAATGCTGTTTATTACTTTATCTTTGACGTTTCGGATAGCAACCCCGGACGTTATAGTTTTGTTTTATTTACTTTTGTGTGTTCCCTTTGTATTTGTCATTTGTTCGTTTATTGTTTTAACTTCAAACAACTTAAATGTGTACGTATTGGTATTGCTCGTATCATTTTTCTAATGAAATATATTTTTCACAAAAGATATTTTGACAAAATTAGTAATCGTTAATAGTTCATCGTAATTTATTTATTGGAGGTGTTCAAAATAAGCCAAAACAAAGTTGTCCAGAGTGATTAGAGCAAGCCAACTTTTCTAAGCATCTTGTTAACAAACTAATCTTATATATTATGCGCAAAGCCAAGGAAATGTAGAAAAGAAAACTGGATTCACGCGAACCCTCTTTGAATGTATGTCAACTGAAATGAAAATGCATTTTCAATTAGGCTTAAATCATACGGCATTGCTGAACTCTGACTTTAGCAAACTGGGACCGTTAATAAAAAATATTACGAATTATGCGAATAATTTTCTTTAGTTTTATGAAGCAAGCTTTCGAAAGTGGTGGTGGTAGTTCTTTATGCATCTTCAAAATAAATATCATCGTTTGTGTTCAGTTTCGTAAATATTATAATAAAAATGAAAACAAGGTTGATATAAACGCTAAAATAACCTTTTGCAATCTCTGACGTGCGTACGAAATTCGACTCTATTATGGAAAACAAAATATTTGCTCACCCTTTTGTGCTCTTTAGCCGTATATTTTCACTTTATCTGAGTAATATTTTGAAGAAGATAAGGATATTATAAAAGAAATAAAAAGATAAAATAATTATTGTGGTTTGTTGACAGGACTTATTTTATGGGGTTCATATAGTACTTAGAAGACGTTTCTAAATTGCAGAGCATTATCTATACTTTTTCACGAACAGTAAATTTTAACATCATTGCGGTAGTTTTAAAAAAAATACTTATTAAATTTTTTAGTAAAGTAAATTGCCAATGTAACTGTATGATATTCTGCCAACGTTAGAAAGGTATTTTAGAACAAGAAAGAGAATCCAATATTCTAGTCCGTGTCTTAGAGGCATTAAAAGTTTAGGGCGTTGGAATATTTTCAACGTTAAATTAGGGAAATTTTGTTTTCTAATTTTGTAAGTATAAAGTCATAAAAATCGGTTCGGATGGCTTAATTTTTTTAAGAAACGTTATGACGGTAGTTGTCTGACAGCAAAATTAACAAAATTAATGTATGAAGACCTTCGGAATCAAGTAGCCGTTTGAGACTCTTACGTCTTTACGGGTTCGATTGCCGCTACAGCATCATGCATGGTCTGCTAATAATTGCTCCGTGTCTGCTAGTTATAGAAGGTACCATTGTACTTACTCGTAGTTCTAGAAACCTAATGTGGGGCCAAGACTACACACTTAAAGAAAGAATGCGAGTTTTTTTTTAACTATGTAAAGATTTTTGAAAAAAAAACAAAAAATATATAATTTTTTATTCAAAAACTATCGTGAACTTGACTATTCATATTGTAAAAACGGGATTTTTACGTACCGCACTATCGGTGAAGGTTACGTACCGACTAAGTGCACGACGCGACGTGGAGGGAGAAAGTCGCGATCACTTACCCTGATGAAGACTCTCGGAATGAGTCGAAACTTAGTCGGTGCCTTCACCGATAGTGCGGTACGTAAAAATTGCCATTTTTACAAATATGAACATTTTTTTTTATTCTAAATGATGTATTTTTAAACAAAATTAAATAATGTAATCCTTAAATGAGATTTTTATAATAAAAAAACAAAATGCTGGACATTTTTCACACATTATCATCTAGCAAAGCTTGCAAAGCTTGTGTTATGGGAACTACATGACTGATATACTACTTATTTACATTTTTTTTTGTAAATACATTCAGATTATACATAGAAAACACCCAGACTCGAGATAAATATTTGTAGATCATACAAACATTTGTCCCGCGGCGGGTATCGAACCCGCAACCTTCTACGTCTCAGGCGGGCCTTCGCCCACTGCGCCACAGAGGTCGTCAAATAATAATATTTCAAAGAATCATAAAATATTACAACTTTTCAAAATTACCGTACACTTCTTTTATGTGTGTGTATTTGACTGTTAGATGCTTTTTTATACTCATCACCTATGTATTTTTGAATACAATTAATGTGCTACTCTACATCTTATACTATCTTTTAAAAACAGGCTAAAAAACTGGCTTATCGAGCAAGCATTCTACAAGGTTTTTTTTCGTAACATTGTTCCATAATCATTATTATACCTATTTTTACATTTGATTATTTTAATTAATTTATTATGTACCTACTATTGCTTTTTTTGGTATATTATGTTGTGTTTTACCTATTATTTTATTGACATGTAACATTTAATTATTGATAAATGAATCTGCATCTGAATCTGAATCTACTAGAGGAAACTGCAGATTGCTTGAATCAGGCACTGTCGCACACTACCATTAATTTCTGACCAATTCTGGCAATCTGAAATCAATTTGAGCAGCACTGCAGTGTTTGAATCGTGATAGCGTTTAGACCGGATGGGAACTGCTATGTAACGTTTACCAGGGGGTCTAGTCAAATACCTCACGCTTACTTTTCCTTTCACGCTAACGCAGATTTGTTAAGGTAAAACTTGGCAGCAGTCACGTGACATTTCCACAGCTAATGTCACTTCCATACAATTCAATCTTTCCGCAGGCGTTAACGCCAACAGAAAGTGGTATTTGGTACCCCTGATTGCATACCAGAAACTATAAAGGAGTCCACAGTATTTGTCTAACAGGGGGTCTAGACAAATACCAGAAATTATAAAGGAGTCCACAAACATTGTAAAACACATTACTGAGTGACCGTGATAAATACGCGTGTTAACAACACAGGTGGCGAGGGTGATACATATTAATCTAAGTGGCATTTTAATCTTATTGAGAAAACGAGGAAAACGTGTTACAGGCACATGAGATCTTACACCTTGATATTTCAGGGAGGCAACACATGAGATACCTCTGGTATTGCAAGCGTGGTAGTTTTTGTCTCTTTAGTAGTAAGAAAAACGTGTGCCTGTTTTAAAATACAGTTTCGTAGTCTTTTTAGTGAGTTGGTAGGGTTTCAAAACAAGAAACTTATTAGCTATGTCTTGAACTAAGATGAGTTGATAATTTCGACAGCTACGCACAAGATCCATTCATTCTCTTGGATCAGTATGGTAGAATTTATTTTTTAAAGCAAGATTCATACTAAAGTGGAATATCGAGACTCTCACAGAAGTCAAGTGATATTTGTACTTGGATGAGCATGAGAAAATATTTATTTTTTGTGTATCTGGTGGCGATGAATTCCTTTATATGAAATTTAACAACCACACAAATTATTTCCGTTTGATCACCATCTACACCGCGTCAGTTTGACCAGGCTCTAGTTTCGCCATGACGTCCGTCCCTTCAACTAGTCAGAGCTGTCTTCAGTGATCCAGGATTGGACCCCCTTAGCCCCCTCCCCCCTCCTCCTCTTCGGATTCGCTACTGGCTGTTTTGCTACTAGCCACTAGACTAGACTACTAGCCTATAATATTGATATCATGCCGTTTCGCATGATTTTGAATACTTTTTATTACTTTTTAACACAAAACTCGAAATATAATTATGTGATACATACAATCGAGAGAAAATTTTCAATTTTCTCTTGGCTGAGTAAAGAATTATACACTTTTTAACTTATTTAGTGTTCTATGTTTCCCTTTTCTGGTACTCAATCGGGTAGCGGTTGCTTACAGTCTCCATCAGAGCTACTAGATACTTGTGCGTGCGTTCTCCGATGTGTGCACATACACGCACACATGTACAAATTCCCGGTACACTTAGCTGGGATTCGAGTAGATTAAATTGTATATTACCTAGCCAATGTGCTTTCTGGGTGACTTCGTCCTTTGACAGTTTGCAGTTTTGGCTAATTGCCGTTTGCATGTTACTGAAGTACGAACCACGTAGTTGCAGAAACGTAGCTATCTACATTGATACAGATACGCAGTTATTTAGAAGGCAAACGAATTAACTGAAGTAATAAATACCTATCAAAGACAAATATACAGGAATTTACTTACTTCTATAGGTTTTTAAATAGTTGATTACTTAAATACTGCTTTGTGGTAATATGTGACATTTCAAATTCAACTGTAAAAATAAAACACTGTTGTATCTAAAAATCTTTAATATGTATCTAAGGATTATTTGAAAGAGATCGTTTTTAGAGATAAGACCGCCTATTTTTCCTTGTTTGTATTTTTCTTCTATCTGCAATAAAGAGCATATCTATCTATCTTCTTTCGGAATAATGGTTATATTTTATGCTAGACTAGCTTCTGCTCCCGTTCGTCCGCGTGGTAGGTACCCGGATAAAATGCCTATGAAAGAAACCTAACCTGAAAAGATAATAATAGCTAGATTTAGAAGATCTCCTATACAAAATTTTGCCCTCCCGATCCCCCACCTTTTAAATGGGAAAATCCAATGATACAACATTATTTATTTATGCTCTGTAGCTGTAATTCAAATTTTATGTTTCTAACTTCAAAGAAACAAAGACTTTCATACAAAGTCCTCCTCCACTACCCCCCTCCCCTTAGCTGCCTTAACAGTAAGAGTTACTTTTCAACGGCTACTTTTTATCCGGGTACAACGGGGGTGAACCCGTGGGAAGTATCTAGTTATGAATAAGAGCATAGCGACTCTCGAGTAAATCTTGAAGAAACTTGAAAGCAAGCTAAAAATATCAAGAGCTCTTCGAAGATCTTCCAAGGAGATTTCAGATATCAAATATTAAATATTTTTTATCGTCCCATCTTTTTTAAGTGGTTATCAAATCGTCGTTTGTATTGGACGTTTTTCATATTGGTTTCGGTTGGGTTCATTCGAGCATAACATTAATCTCAAGTTTGCATCAGAACTGCCACAGATTATAAAGAGAAAGCTAGGCTATGTATGAAAATTCATATCTTATGGCATATGTTGAAGCTAGTAAATACTAGCTTCAACATAATAATATGCCATAAGAAAAGATAATAATGTATTCCACATACCTTGATCTATGGGTATAATTAGATATTAAAAAAATAAAATATTATACCACCTCTATTAAAGATCCGACAAGCAGAGACATTTTAAAGGCAACCTCTGCGACGACCTTTCAGTAGGTTGCGGGTTCGATTCCTGCGGCGGGACATATATTTGTATATAAATATTTGTCTCGGGTCTGGGTGTTTTCTATGTATAAAATGTATGTTTTCACAAAAATAGCATATAAGTATTATATTAGTCATATAGTTCCCATAATACAAGACCAGCGGGGCGATCACACTAATTTCCCATGGCTGGTATCATCGGATGGGATGAATCGTATCACGCTAATTTGTAAGCTGGATGAGCCATAGATGGACAATGCGAATGAACAAAATTGGTTTCATATTGGACGTTCCGTTTTTTGGATGGATGGGCCATTAAAACAAGGAACTAGTGACAAAATTGATTGCCATCTCGATAGCCATGAGTTAGTATGATCGCCCCGCTGCTTAGTTTGGGGCTAGATGATGCTGTGTAAAAATAGATTATTTATTATTATTAACTATTGTAAATTTATGCACCTTGGAAAAGGCTCTGACATTGTGTCGACTCATTTCTAAAGTCTTCATCGGTGCGAGCGATTGTTATCAGTTTTCAAAGGAAAGTTTTTACTGCGGCAAACTTTCGTTGCAGTGACACAAAAATACAGATTGTGAAAACGTAAAACTTTGCTCATTAGCTTGTGTTTTCACTATTCTAGTTGTTAGTGTCCCAGTCTATGACTGGGTACTGTGGGTTGTATTATAGACAGTGAGTTCACAGTCGTCAACCCTAACTATTGAGAATCTGGACAAGTCATAAGGAGGAACGTAAAATGATCGTATGCTGCGATGGATTAGCAAGTTTTTTTCACACTCTTTTCTATCTAAACTAGCCAGCGGTGCTTAAGCAATTCAATGTAAAATTACATTTGCCTTGGTCCTCTTTCATCCCATGTATATCTCAATTTGGTATTCGAAGGCATTGAAACGACGACAATAGCTACTCAAAACTATTATTACTATTTTATCGAGTACAATGATAAAAGATATTAAAAGTGGGCATAAAAATATAGCTTTAACACTATTATTGTACAGCTTGCTGGATTAAGTACAATCAAGACCAAGATTTTTTTTTCGAAAAAATCCTGTCAAGCAGCGCTGGACAGCAAACGTTCTGCTTACGTTCTTTTTTGTACTCTTTGATCTCATATATGACAGGTTCTAATACTCAATAGATAGGTTTGACGACTGTGAACTCCCAGTCTATTATTTTCAACGGAAGCGGTATTTAGCGACTTAGCGGCCGCGTACTTTACCGGCTTTATGTATCGTGGATTTTGCAATATCGAAACTGTGGATGCGAAACTCGGCATATTGACGAGATCGCGCATATGAATTGGTATGGTCTAAGCTGTCCTGATTGCTTTTCAAAAATATTTTCCTGACTTTTAATATGGGAGACTTTTAACTGGTACTTTTGTCTGACTTTTGGCTTAACCTAGACTGTTTTTTAAAGGATGTAAGAAGGATCGCTTGGATTCAAAAATTGTAGACGTATTAAGCTCTGAGATTTCTGAGAACTTTATGGATTTTGCTTCGCGCACAAGGATTGCCTGTGACACTATATAACTTTGTTTACGGTACTTCTTGCTTTTGCTTTACTTTTAAAACTAACATGGAACATAATTATAATAAAAAACGTAGTAGTATCGTTCAATATAAAAAAATGAGAAAGAGAGCAGATCGATTGATCTGCTGCTATCCACCCGCAGTGACTTCAGTTACTCCCGTAATTAGTGAACTCATAAATAATAGTAAACATTCCGATTTTAATATCAAAATATGTGATTTTTAGGTATTCCTATCTGGAAGTGGGCTTGCTATTTTAGAGCTAAGGGCGTATTGATATACGCCCTTTGATATAGGCTCCACGTGATCTTTGCTTATATTATCATCCCTTGCATTAAGCAAGGAATATTGATGTCACGTGTAGATTACCACATTTATTGAAAATCTGGTAATCTACACGTGATCTACACGTGCCCATCCATATTCATAATTCACATAATTTGGTGTGTTTTGTATCTTATAAAATACTATTTTCAAGTCTGTTTGGAATTTACAAAACAAATAATAATATTCCCTCTGTCAAATATTTTAAGATTCAACACAAAACAGGCTTTAGGTGTCATCATACAACTAGGTGAGGCTCACGTGAACACAACTGCATTGTTGCGGAATTATAACGTAAATATGTTATTATATGCGCATTGTTCTGTAGCAGAATTTAGGGAATACAGAGAGAAACATAACCGTTTACTGTTTTCACAACGTCTCTCTCCAAAACAATATTTACTAAGGTGTATATTTAAATACCCGTTCTTAAAACATAAGACACTATTTCAAAAGTGTAATTTATCCATCGCTGATGCTATTTAAAATAATTATCATTTGATTACAGTTAAATTTGACATTATCAGCATTGATTTCAGTATATAGAAATTGCAATTAACTTAATCTTTAGTTCCATGGTGAACAATGCTGCGTTTGTTCGTTTAACATTTTATAGCAATGCTAAAAATTATATTTACCAATAAAATTAGTATTCAAATCTATATTCAATGCTGTACATTTAATACATATTCGAAGACTATTCTGTATGGAAATAGATAGAAGTTTCGCATTTCTAGAATTTTAGATTTAGATTACTTTTTTTCTCAGAATTTAAAAGGTGTATAACACGACTAAAACATCTAAGATACAGCTAAGAGGAATTTCAATTGTAACGACATATCTCGCCACATACATAGCATCAACGCAGAACGTGGAGCAACAAACTACAGATATATTGAACGTCTACCACATACAATACAAAGATGCGAGCGAAAGCTTCTAGATTGCGCAAGTGCTTTAACGCAATCTGAACATATAATACCTCCGACAAGCAACTGTCGGTCGGACCCCGGACAAGTGGATCAGATGAATCAGATGAAAGATCTCCTTTGCAAATGAACACTACCAACCGTGTTCTCCATAATCAATATATTTATTGATACAGAGGCAAACGCATTCGTTTGCCTATTAATTCAATTGGTTCGAAGCATGGCGTACCGATAATCCCTATCGAAATACTGAGAGATCTGTTGCGGTCGGCGGCACGTTGGGAGGCTTACGAACGATATACAGGTTCGCAGTCAGGGTTGGGGAAAAGGTATCATGGATTTGGGTAATTAAGGTGTGTCTGAACTTCACACGCATAACTTCGTACGTCTTGGATTAATGCTTGACTGCACATTGCCTACGCTTATACTTGGATGTGTCTTATGTTTCTTTTTAGAAATCTATCACTAAAACATGTACCAACGTATGCCTATCTGCACTAAGCTTAAGCAAAGACTTGGCATGTCAAAGGTAGATTTAAATGTCATTACTAACCTCTAAAAACGACCCTGGTCATTCAGCAGTACATCTCTCATGGATAGATCACTGAGACGTGAAAAAGGGTAAACATTCATCGAAAATTCCCTTCATCACCGGATGGCTAATTGGATTTGACCACGTATTCGGTTCCAGAGTTTTATTCGATTCAAAATATTTGTCAGATTTTATACAGCTTTACAGAAGCAATTTCTGTAGAGCTGTAATTGGTACCAACCTATATTGCCGTGCCCAAATATCTTTATATTTGGGCACGGCCAAACAGAAACAAAACATTTATTGTTGCAAATATTTGTGTGAATTGAGATTGTTGGATTCAGCATTTTGGGCGTCCAATACCATTTGCAAATATATTTTTTGAATAAGTTTGAACTGGACAACGCAGAGTAGGGAGCCCTCTCCCGGTGAACCGATGAGAAGTCAGTGGATGACGGTAGTTCAAAATGGTTTATCATTGCACTCTTTAGGGGAGATTTATGTCTAGTTAGCTTTTAAAGGTTGATAATAATAATAATAATGATTTATTTAGCCAAATTGTAGTTTAACCTCTATATAGTTGAGTCCCTGTCACCCGGAGAAGCGTGAGCTGTGGCCCAGGAAACAGTTCTCTGATGGTGATAATGATATGAATTTAACATCATAACTATGCTTATAAAATCGTTTTTCCTGACTGACTGACTGGCTGTCTGATCCACTTTAGTGGGGGAGTGAACTTTGTATGAAAGTCTTTGTTCTTTGAAGTTAGAAACATGTCACTTTTAATAACAGCTACTGAGCATAAATAAATGATGACGTGATTGAAGGGTTTTGGATTTCACATTTTAAGGGGGGAAATGGGGGTAAAAGTGTGTATGGGAGGGGAGTATGATTTTTTTAAACACAACTCTACGCGTGAAAAGCCGCTGACAACAGCTAGTCTACTATAAATGAAGAAACAGTCTGCTGAAGATAATCTGCTCGACTCAAAAATTAAATCTGGTGAATACCTGCGATAAGAGTATTGAAAGTGAGTGTTACATTGTTGCAGGCTCTACTCCAAGCCCATGATGTGGTCGCCCGAGAGGTGTACGGCGAGGAGTCCCTCAGGGCGTCTCCACCGCCTGTCAATGGACGCACCACAGCACCCCCGCCGGAGGACGAGGAAGACACGGAACCAGAGTTCGAAAACGTGACCAGGGTTCGCCTCGTGCAGTTCCAAAAGAACACCGATGAGCCAATGGTAAGTTACGCAAACAAAGGGATTTAACATAGTTCTTCTAGTCAACGTTCCAGCTGTTCTCGAACCGAATGGTCGAACCGAACGTCTATTACGTGACGATGGTAAGCGACCTGACGGCATAACCCTTGTCCCTTGGGAGAGGGGAAGGCCTTTGGTATGGGATGCCACATGCGTAGATACCCTAGCACCATCTCATCTATCGGGGACATCAGTTAGAGCCGGTGCCGCGGCTGATTCGGCCGAGGATGTCAAGAGTCGCAAATATAGAAGTCTCGACAGAGCTTACTTGTTTGAGCCTTTTGGGGTTGAGACTCTGGGTCCGTGGGGAACCGGGACCCTTCGCGTTTTCAAAATTCTTTAAGGGCGACTGGTCGAAGCGACGCGTGACCAGAGAGCTGGCTCTTATCTGGGTCAACGCAGTTTTTTGGGAACGCTTCCGTCTGGTAGTGATCTGGATCAGTTGAGCTATCTATAAATCGTTTGCAACGGTATTTAGATGGCTAGCTGCTTGATCTGTATTTTTTGTATATACCTTGTACTTGTAAATAGTTGTATGAATAAATATATTTTAATTAGAAAAAAAAATAGTTCTTAAAGGTCACGTTAACGTTTTTATTAATTTTTGGCGTTTTGGTTGTGATCGATCAGCAGTGGTTACAGGTTGACTGGGGTTCATGGAGTTTACCGTTAATGGTATAAGTGTTTAAGGGTAGTTATGGCAATGTAACTGTTTGAAAGTCTTGAAATAACACTTTAAAACAAGCCATTGGATTGACTTGTTCACATTCCAGTGGCCTACTGAAATTCTACTGAAATTCGCATATTAAATATCTGTATCGAGTATCTTCGAGTTAGAAATCTCCACACTACTAAAGAATTTTTATATGATCTGCAAATATTTGTCTCGGGTCTGGGTGTTTTTTATGTAAAATATGTATGCATTTACAAAAAAAAGTATATAAGTAGTATATAATCATGTAGTTTCCATAATATGCTCGGCTTAGTTTGGGGATAAATTATATTGTGTGAAAAATGGCCAACATTTTTGTTATTATTTATCTTTATTTATTTCAAATCTCAGGCTTATGGCTGGTATTAGTGGAACCAAAGCTAAGCTAACTCTAAGAGGCCCTTTGTACATTATCATATAAAGAACGTAATCTTGCGGATGGCTACTGATGTAAACTATTGGAAATATAAGTGATTAACTAGGCTATTGCAATTGTATATGCTTATTATTGTTAATTGAGTAGGCAACAACGCAATTAACAAGGCTGAAATTAATTTTGGAAACCGCAGAATCAACCCTTGCCGCAATGCCCGTTACTGATAGCCTTTAGGTACATCCAATAGATTATAGACGGCCTAGGTTACAATAGAATGTTGACCCTTTCTGCTATCTAGCAGATTCAAACTATTACCGAGAGTATCTACTCTCGGTAATAGTTTGAATGAATGGTCTCATGTTTTATGGACCAGCTTAAGTAATAAGGTTAGCAACAAAGGAATTGTATTGATGTAAGGTTATGTCAAAGGCAATAGTTAATGGTGTTGAGAGTCCCGTTGTTTTGTTGACCTTTCTGGTGATCGGACAAGGTTACACGCGCGCGATTTTTTCTGTTTCATCTATCTCCCTTCTAGCAATGACCTAGATGTTTATTCTGGCATCATTAGATCATACATGGATAGTTTCAAAAGATGTTTTAGTGTTCTGAAAGGGAATTTGCTCCGACCAGTGATATGTGCGGCATATCACTGGTCGGAGCAAATTCAATTGTGGCGTGTTCAGCTTGAATTTGCATTTGTATTTGCGCACGCATTTCTGTTTCCGTGTAAAATAGAGACAAGTGGTCTTTTGAAAATTGTTAATTGCGTACTATTTGTAAAATAAGCAGGTACCTACATGAAAAGCAGTATAGATTTTTAAGATCTCAGTTATAATGGAACAGTTCCTGAAAGAAAATAAACAATTTTTGAAAATAGTTTATACCTTCAAATCAAGCGTTGTAAACATCCTCATCTCATGAAGATAATTTATCCACATCATGGGGGGTACGCGGTAAAACAGTGCCTACTTACTCTTTTCGTAGACATTATTAACTGACTAATTCGCCTACCAATGGAATCTATATAGATTGAGAGTTGTAAAAAAACAATATTTTTTTGTATTATACTTCAGGTATATACTTGATCAGGTTTATACATTTTAGATTTTATGTATAAAAATGTGAAAAATTTAAATCATACCCTCTGTCTCATAATCACTCGCTTTAGCAGCTAAATGTTGACAGCCTCTATCCTTTGTTTTGTGTTACAAAAGGACAGGGCTAGTTTCAGTGACTTGTTAAGTTAGTGGCTGATTATGAAACAGAGGGTATAAGTACCTACGCTGTGTGTTCATTCTACAACGTTACATACCCAGAGGACTTCGAAATACAAAATAATATTTATTCTCTTATTGTTTTCTCTTATTTGGTAATCTCCTTCAAACTCACTATCGCCCCACTCTTGATAACACAAAAGTTAGTTATATAAATAAATAAATAATGCAGAACATTTTCACACAGCATCATCTAGCCCCAAACTAAGCAGAGCTTGTATTAAGGGAACTACATGACTGATACATTACTTATATATATATTTTTTGTAAATACATACATATTATACATAGAAGAATCCCAGACCGGAGACAAAAAATATTTGCAGATACAAATCTATCTACTTCCAGGGCATAACGCTGAAACTGGCGGATGATGGTAGATGCATCGTCGCAAGGATCATGCATGGCGGCATGATTCACCGCCAGGCGACTCTGCACGTCGGTGACGAGATCAAAGAGATCAACGGAACGCCCGTCGTGAACCAATCAGTCGCGCAGTTGCAGAGGATGCTGGTATCAATTTGTTAAGCCAAGCTTATAATGACATAGTAGTTATATAGATTCGACACTTTGGTACTACAAATTCGTATATTTTTATACGAATTTGTAGTACCAAATTAGCTTTGATACTACAAATTCGTATATTTTTAACAACTAAAATAATATGAATTTCCGTGTTATTCCCGTTGTCCCCCGATCCCCGATGTTTTTTTTAGTGGTAGCTGTTACGTCAGCAGCTACATCAGAAGGCGAGGCTGAAAAACAGCATGGCTGAGTCCTCGACCTTTTTACTTACATACAGACATACCTTCTCACTATACCTACTATTTTAAATACCTTCTTATTATATTGTACTTAGGCTAGGTATGTTTGTTTAAGTAAATAAATATCCTTTTATTTATTTATTTTTCTTCGATCCCCATTGGGGGACAACGGGAGTAAAACTTCCCGTCATTTGCTGTTTTGCCTACTCAGCGATAGCTAGTTTTTGAATCTTTTTTAGTGTTAAATTATTCAAACACCAACTAAACTTAATTTTATATAACACTCTCTTTTATTAACTATAACCAAATAGAGATGCAGTAATTTTAGTGTTGTCAAATTAGATTTAAATTTTCCAGTCATGATTTCAAAACATGCGACGCAGAAGAACGAAGATACTTAAAATAATTTGACAGGAGTAACATTCTTGCCATCTTTTTCTTCCGTGCACAACCAGTAAATGAGAGCGACAGTTTAAATTAAGTTCAGTTGGTGTACAAGAGAAGACGACAAAATAGAGTCCCGAACTTTCGCATCAAAAGCTGAGTTAAATAGTTCGAAAGCCTGCCAAACTTCATGAACGCTGTTTACCAACAAGATTGTCGTAAGATCAACATGAATTAGAGATTTAATTGAAACATATAAAAGAACAACGGTTTTTATTTGTAATAAACTGTTACTTCACACGGGCTACACCACCGCCACACAAGACGGTGACTAAGGTCAAGCGAGGTGGTCAAGCACGAATTTGTATGATAACGTATAGTTCCATTCATAAGAACCACACATACAGTGTCTTCCAGCAATCGTCATCAACACGTGAATGAAACTGACCACAACGCGTAACCCACCCCCTAATCCGCAACAGTCGGTCGGTTTCATACAGAGGGTCTACTTATGCTGAGTTTATAACTTGCGAAAACAGTGAACGTATCCCAAAATCCAATAAAGAAAACGGTGACCGTTTTGACAAGTATTCAACGTATTTGTAACTCAGCATAGAGGCTCAGCTGGCTGTCCCTGGAAAAACGTAACTACTTTACATTCCAATTGGTGGTCGCCACAACGCATCTTCAGGCAGCAACATTTCATTCACGAGCACCGACCAGTTTTATAAATTGTCGATTTTTACGGTTGAATTTCAATTTACAGCGCGAGGCCCGAGGGTCAGTCACGTTCAAGATCGTCCCCTCGTACCGGTCAGCACCGCCGCCTTGCGAGGTAATATCTAATTTACATTGTAACTAACCTTTAATGGGTTAAATAACATCACGGAGATTTACCAGAATGCCTGAAACATAATCCAATATTATGAAATTCTTGAGCAGTAGAAGTAGATTCACTTTGAACTAATGCTAGTTTGTAACACACTCTATGGACTAACGTTTTGAATTATGTAGTTTCTTGACAATTACAACTTTACAACATTCGCAAGTAGTGTGAATAACGCTTGTTTAACGCACACGAATGAAATGTTTGATAGCGAAAGTCGACAAGCGCACACAAATACATTGTTAATGAATGCTTGTCCCTAAGCATCAACTGATTGGTATTTAGAAAAGAAAATTAAATTTTGGTATTTTTTGTTCTAACTAGCTTTTCCGGATAAAGCCTTCGCCCGTGCTAGTAAGTAGCGAGTCCAGACCCTTTGCTACTTTATGTAAATTATGTTGTGTTGTTTTATTTTGTGTTTATGTTTGTATATTGTATATTGTTATCTGGGCATGGCTACGTCCCCGCGATCTCCAACTTTCTGTGCGCTTGTTGCTTTTATCATTGCTTCCTCACCTCTCGTCACATTTACTTCACATTTCATTCATCTCAACTCCTTTTACATCAGAAAACGGTAACAGAAACATGAAACAGAATTCATTACCTTTATGACACTCACCGTCAGTCTCATATTTCACATATTTCGTCACAGTCGATAAAAGTTCTGTTTAAATGTTCATTTCCATGTCTCATTCCGTGCGTTCCGTATTTAATTTACCCACATCCCGTATTGTGTTCGTTCGTCAACTTCGAAACTGGAACTTTTGTCAACTGTATTAATCCGGGATTTTGTAAAGTTTTAAATAAATGCGAAACGTTTTGCAGATATTCGTGAGAGCTCAATTTGACTACGATCCATTAGAGGACGAGATTATTCCATGTGCTCAAGCCGGGATTGCTTTCAACACTGGTGACATCCTTCAGGTATGTTCATGTTCACTACAAAAAAATGGCCTGGACTGTCTCTATTGTTTGACAAAGGTCATAAAAACCTAAACTTTGGCAACATTACTTTTCAGATCATAAGCAAAGACGATTCTCATTGGTGGCAAGCTCGCAAGGATGCGTCTGGAGGCTCTGCTGGTTTGATCCCAAGCCCTGAGCTGCAGGAGTGGCGAGCGGCTTGTGCTGCAGCCGAACGCTCTAATACTGATCAAGGTACATTATCCATCTTTTATGATGTGGATTTGGCAAAACGAATACGGTTGCAGCAACGCGATATTTTGATGTGGCCGATTGGTTTTGCTTAAGACCAATCGGCGATACGAGGTTCTCAAATTCCAGACATGTCTCTATCTCCTTTTTAGCTTGATTTATATAATATTTGCAGTTTCAGTTCTGTATTCATTTGATTTGTAATTGATGTGCTCCTAGCATTTCTGTTTCGATAGTGTGTCTTTCTGCAACTAGTGTAATGTAGTCGTCTACATAAATATCATTGTCGTTAATAGTTTATTACTTTTTTCATACACTATACATTTTTGCATTGGTGTTATCTTTGCCTACAGTTATTTATTTACATTAACCATTCGTGTTTTTCTTTCAAACATTACTTTCATTGGATGCAGCTGTTGGTATGTAAAATGATTATTTGATTCTGAGACATACAAGCTCCTGAGTTAATCAGTAAATTAACCTTTCCCGTGGAAACCCCCCTTAATTTGCACGTCAATCGGTCATTCTAATACGTTAGTATGTTCTTTTATAAACAAAAATGTGTTACTTGAATATTTATAGAACATAATCAATGTTTAGAAGCTAAAAATGTAAGGGAGTTTGTATAGGTATCTAATACCTTTGTAACTTTGAATAACCTATGGGAAATGTTTAATCAATTTTGATGAAACTTGTTAAAGAATTTGTACTTTTGTCAGACCGTATAATATGTATCTTCGTAGAATTTTAAGAAATTCACTGTTCATAAGTATAAGTTTTGACTTTGAAAGTGCCTCATAACAAGACACTTGCATAAATATACCTTTAACCTACGTGTGGTCATTTAGTATTTTGTGCTAAATAATTATCATTCGTGTCGTGTATGTAACTGGTTGATTTTACCTCGATTTTTAACCCAACGCATGTTTATTATGATTTTGATGAAACATTTCCCATCGTACCCCAGACTTAGTAGAATGTGATCCGTACCTTACCTATGCATGAAACATGTTGTAACAATGTTGTGCCGCTGGACAGAGGGCTGCGTGTCGCACACGGATGGTTGTGAGAATACAGGTAATTATCATTTTAGCATGTCCTGGACCACACTACCGGGCTTCGGCGATAATCGATGCTTACAACGTCTATCTTTATTTGATACTAAGGTAAATCATAAGACAGATCTCTGTGGACCTCTGTTTTTTACTCCGTATTTCGCCAATGCCATGTAATGTGGTCGAGGGGTATGGAACAATTAATTTATAAATGGTTCAGTCGTCTGAATTAAATGCGTGAATTGCAACTTTTACGCTCTTATTACAAACGGCTATTCCAATTGTGTATCTAGTTGTAAGCTAAGCCTAAAGCTTAGATGCATCGTCAATCCTTCGGGTTTAACCAATCAATTAGTCTATGTAACATCATAACATAGACTATGCTATGATTACTTGAAACTGGCTTTACCTACAACATAGGTACCAGACAATTCGAACATTTAAGTGCATTCTGTGTTTAGTCGCTTTTGTTGTTAGTTTGCTTAGTACCTACATACAAGTAGTAGGAATGGGTAAGATTTTGTAACCATTATTTGACAGAAGATAGATGGATAGATAAACTCTTTATTGTGAATAACACCATTTTACAGTACAAAACAAAGAAACATCATAAAAGAACAAAAATCAAAAGAAATACACAAATGATGGTTTTATCGCTGAAAGCGATTTCTTCCAGACAACCTTAGGATAGAGATAACTATTGAAAATAAGAATGACGGTGTTATTGCCTTACTGAAAGTGTGGAGATAAATATGAAATACAAATCTAACATTATTTTTATATAATATCTATAATCAAATATATATTGATACATCATAAATATATACATATTACATACACAAACCCACATATTTGAACCTATACCTACAGAACATGAAATACTATACTATATTTCATTTGAAACAGATCAAATGAAATATACCTAGTATTGAGTTTTTGTGTGGTATGTTTTACGTTTTATAAAATAAAACGCAAAACATACCAATAATTGCTGGCGTGGCACTTCAATGTAACCGTTATGAATTTTACGTTTAACGTTTGCTTTGTTTTATTAAATTATTTAAACTTTTTTGTTCATTTAACAGACTTTTATATTATTTCTTTCATTTTGCTTTTTTTTAGACAAAAGCGTAAATATAAACTCATAAATAAAAAACTAATAAAAGCACCTTCGCATAGGTCGCATGACGTAGTCTGATTCACTGAATGACGATCTTAAATATGGCACTTATACTCATTAAGTACCTAAGTAAAGTAGGAAAGTATTTTTCTACCCTTTGTTTTTTTACTTTACTGTGCAACAAATTGTATGATTGACCAATGAACAAACAAAAATGTAGTCGTTAGTAATTTTTCATATGTTTTGAAAAAAAAACTTGTCTAATGAGCTAAACTTGTTACAGTGAATTGCTCAATCTTCGGCCGTAAAAGGAAGCAGACGAAGGACAAATACCTGGCGAAACATAACGCGGTTTTCGACCAGCTAGACGTTGTCACTTATGAGGAGGTGGTCAAGCTTCCAGGTGAGTTTCTTTGTTTTCTTTATAGCTATCAAGTTAAGGTTCCATTGTCATCAAGCTAGTTTGAGATATCTTTTTGGTTAAGACATGACTTAACCAACAAGGTATATCAAACTGGGTTAAGACTTAGATTTTTTTCTTTAATAAAAAAGATGAGATTGAAGAAAGAGAGGAGCGATTTATTAAGGGGGATGGTAGACGCAAAGTGTTAAAATATCTAAAAAATGATAAAATCTTAATAGAATTGATGAGCTGATGTTTACAGCACAAATAATAATATATTTATACCTACGTCTTGAAACACCATTGGACATTCTTAATGAAGGGTTTTCTTTTCGGTGTGTGGTAGTCTTTGCTTGAGAACAAGACTAAGATACCTACCAACGTAGTACCGGATGGGATCTTATTTGACACACACAATAACACAAAAAGGTAGGTACCTGCATATTGCGTCCCTATCGTGTAGGGTAGCTGTTGTGGATATGCAGAATACCCTAGTCCTCTCCGTGTCGTGCGGGTCAAACAGGTCTTGTCAGCATATTTTGCAGAATATTTTCTGTAAACTGCCAAACTAGATTGCCACGGATCTAAAATAAAATCTACTGTCTCATTTCCACTGGGCAGCCGTCACGAAAACATTTGGTAATGAATCAGTGCTATAAAATATCGTTGACAATGTTCTGTTACAGCATTCCAAAGAAGAACAATAGTCTTGCTCGGTGCTCATGGAGTTGGTCGCCGCCATATAAAAAACACTCTGATCGCTCGCCACCCGGAACAGTACGCCTACCCTATACCTCGTAAGTGTCTATAGTATTTATCTACAAAAGTCAGAATTTGCTAATTGAAGTAGCAAAGGCAAGGCATATAACTCGCAGAACTGACGACCGCGGGAATACGGTTTCGAATGGCGAACACAATCCAGACGATGTAGTGTAGGCAGGTCCTATGCGACAGACAATACCTCAAAAGCAGCCTCAAAAAAAAGGGTGGTCGGTGAATGGATGGAAAAGGGCTTCTTCTACATTGTTGATGATAAACTGTCAACCCAGCCAAACTGGAGTTCTCTTCTCAGTGGTTGAAACGGTGAAACGCACGCTACGATGATGGTAAATTTTAAAATGCTTTACAGACACGACCCGGCAAGCGAGATCTGACGAGGAAAACGGAAGACACTACTACTTCGTGACCCATGAAGACATGATGGCTGACATTGCTGCTAACGAATATCTCGAGTATGGTAAGGAAAATATTTTTGGCCTTGGAGACTGGCACATTCTCGACATGTCGTCGCCTTGGTTGGAGGTGGCCTCGTCGTCCTTCTGGGCAGACAATGCATCAGCAATGCTCCTAGATGTCAAAATGCGACGGTGACCGCTTACCCTAGGGAAGTCCGTAAATCTGTTTGCTTGCTAATTTCATAAAAAAGGGCCAAGTGCTAGTCCGATTCGAGCACTAAGGGTTCCCATATAATTAAAACATTAATTCTTGGGTTTCGGTATATTTTATTATTTACCACGATAATGGCTACTAATATTAATACAACTATAACATAAAAACAGAAGCATAAACTTTCACGTCCAAAGTTACCTACTGGACCTATCTGTTATATCTACTGCGTATTTAAATTGTATCTCCAGTATTTTATCAGTCTTACATTTCGTACATTACTTTACAAAGTTAACTTAGGTACTGTACGATATTGAGTGGACGGTATTTAATATTTAGGGAATCGACAACGAAACGATAATAATTATAGCCTTTCCTAGAGTTACGAAAAAATAGATGTATACGAAATAAACAGGAGAAAGTGCATTAAAGTGAGATCTTCTACTGACCTTATTATAAATATAATGAGCAGCTCCACCATTGTCTTGCAGGCAGGCCGCTATGCGAAACCAAGCAAACTGACAGTTAAGCTTGACGTAAAACTAGTGACGTTTATAAAAAAAACGACTTTGGCATATGGCATGACAGTGATTTATTATTTTTTGCCAAAAACTAATAAAATATTTGTGTTATCACTTACTTTTCTCAGACTGTTAGTAGGAAATTTTGATTTTGAATGAACAATAGACTCACTAGCTTAAAATATTCTCAGGGACCCACGAGGACGCAATGTACGGAACCAAGCTGGAAACGATCCGCCGTATCCACTCAGAGCGACGCATCGCCATCTTGGACGTGGAACCACAAGCCCTGAAGATCCTGCGCACTGCTGAGTTTTCTCCTTATGTGGTCTTCATAGCTGCTCCTCCCTTGAACAATGTTGCCGATGTGAGTACCAAAAAATCCTCTCACTTTATCTTCTGGATAATTGCATAGCATTGCTATTCAGCGTGACAATGCATCTGAGTACGCTTCAATCTGAAGCAGTCAGGTATCTATCCATAGACTGTATGCACGGTTTTAATAATGCCCAACTGTTTCATTTATGTACTTATATTTTAATATAATATATTATTTTAATTATTTTTCGCACCCAACAGACGTAATAATATATATAGTCCTGACCGCACACTAAGATTCCCAGTGTCATGATTATCAGGAACTACGAGTATCGTGGTACTGCAACACCCGTACCCGATGCAAAATATATCTGTAGAACATGCGAACATTTGTCCAAAAGCTGGAATCGAACTCGCTTGCATCACCTCTTGATTGGTAGATAGATTCTATAATTAGGTATTTCTGTATCTTCTTCATGCAACAATCGCTGAAGAATCAAAATTATCGAATAGCGTTCACGAACTTATTATTATGTCCAGTACATAGTAGACTTATAGGCTATTCGATTCTATGCGTTTTAACGTACTTACCTATCTACGTGCACTGACATACAGCCTAGTATTTAGGGGTATGTGCAGCCACATACCCCTAAATACTAGGGGTATGTGGCTGTCTACGTTTTGCTAAAGTCCGGACGCGAATAGATCATACGGGTCACTATTCTACTAAATTGCGCAGCGAGAACAAGATCTTTGGTCACAAGAAAATATGGCGTCACGCTTGCACAGTTATTATAAGATGGCTGCTCCTTTGCAAGCGCGCCAGCAATAAACAATAGTTCAAGATCTTCGTTCGGTACATATATATACTTATGTATTCTTGTATACAATAATGAGGGTCAATGACCGAAATTCATCCTGTTCCTGACTTCCTGTGTGTATTCCCTGAAAGCTAATACTAATAGCTATTTTTTTGTAACTTTTGCCTGATTTTTTCCCCAGTACGACGGCTCGCTGGAAGTTCTTGTGCGCGAGTCAGAGCAACTCCGGCGCACGTACGGCCACTACTTCGACATAAACATCGTGAACAATGATATAGACGATACGCTAAACCAGCTGGAAGCGGCGTTAGTGCGCCTGCGGTCCACACCGCAATGGGTGCCTGTTTCTTGGGTGTACTGACAGGAGGACTTTGATTAATAAGACATGAAGGACTTTATGGCAATAAGTGAAAGAGTTACGGAGGAAACTGAGGGTCTATTCTGAGTTTAAGACATGTCAAAATGGTGATCGAATCGTCCAGATTTCATTCAAAAATTGCCGATACGGTGGCCAAATATTTTTAACTCAGCGTTGGCGTTTGAAATCGAACTAAATACCCTCATCCATTCATTTGAATGGTAACTATAGTCACCCTACATCTGATTGATTATGAATACCTACAGACTACCGACCTAGTTTGATTTTAGCTGGTATTGCTTGAAAACTCAAATGTTTTAGATTTTTATATCCTCGCCCCTTTTCCAACATTATTAGTTTACTTATTATGAATAAATGTGTTTACTTATTTAGTTGTATTCAATGATATCAGTAGGTAAGTATTGCCAATAAATAAAAATATTGCCACAAAATCCATTGTGTCATACGACAAAAAAAAATGACGTTACGCAATGAAACGGACAAAGAGTTCAGTGCTGGAACAACTGCAAAAGCGTGACTATTTACATCTCGCTCATTCTTTACATCAGGGTTTATCAGTTCGAGTGGGATGAGTATAGTTATTAGTTCTATGCGAATCGATGAACTATAAACAAATTCGGATATCGATTATTCAGGAAATTGACACCAGAGATCTAGATTATTTACTTATACCAAAGACAAACTATAAAACTAAACAATTATAGACTATATAGTTTGTCTACCAATAAGATAGCACCTTGTTCTACCATTCTGAGCTTGAAGTTTAAATGATTGTTTATTTATGAATGCTCCTTGGTACCAACTTTATATAATACCTACTTTAATCATTTTATTGATTTTAAAAGCAAAGTATTTTTTTCTAGTTGCAACCCTACACCATAAAATAAAAATACTTACCCTTCTCTAGGACTTACCAAGTAGGCTCTGCAATGTTTGTCATTCATTAAGTGTAAATGAGTGAGTCACGCAACGATTTTATAACTTAGAAATGTTTTGTTATAATAGAGCGAGAAATGTTGCTTGCATTTTTGTTTTAGTGCGAATATGCTCAATTTCACATTCGTGCCAAACGGTGACTATCTTTTTAAAATAACTGACACTTATAACATCACAATTCACAAGCGTACTGTCACACAAGATTTTTGGAACAATGTACATAATTATACATTAGTGAATTATATTAAATGTATAAACGAAATAAATTCCTTAGAAATGTGTAGCTCAAAATGTTTACTTCTATTAAACTAAGATCTTACTCTATTTTTTCTTACTAACTTATCAAATCTTGTCGTTCGTTACCCAATTAAAGAATCTAAACGTATCACTTTCCTATCTTTATTTGACTTACAACAAACGAAAAATTCAAAATGTTAGGTAAGTAGTCAATTTATTGTAATTACCTATCTATTGACTTTATTACGATTTTTTTTGTGTAATACAGTACCTACTTAATTAGCGTATGTACCCGCTTTAGTTGTTTCTATTTTATAGTCACAGCAATGGCTGTAAATGTTTCAAAATATGAGAACGGGTTCTTTAATAGGTTAGCTGTCTTTTGACATATTATCACAGGATAAGAATCACAGGGTGATAAAGATCAGATCTAGGTTTTGTTGTACCTATTTTATATTTAACTATCTCATTACAATCACATTTTTATCAGGCAACATTATTTTATACTTCCTTTGTTTTTATATGAGATCTTAAGGATGTTTTTTCCTTCAACATGTATAGAACTTAATTTTTCAAAAATGCGCGAAATAAAACCAGATTGGTTTGCTATATATTACTACGAGTATTAGCTTAAATTAGCCAGTATAGTAGAACAATCGATGAAAGTAACTAAATAACAGTAACTAGTTAACAAGTAACTAGTTTACCTACCGTAAACTTGACTATTAACTACTAAAAAATAACACTTGGATCCGTACCCATCTATTTATATTATTGGCTTACATTTGTTACAGCAGTTTTAAGTTTTTTAGACTATTAATATAGTAGCAACAATACCTAATATATTTGTTTTTCAGTACATAATGCTGCACTATCACATTCCTGTAAGTATATAATTAAGATATTATACGAGTAGAGAAATTTTACTATAAACTTTCACTGTTTCACTATTTTAATATTAATAAATTATATTAGAACATGTAGATTTGTTGTAGTTAAGTTTGCATTTTTTCTTATTACACATATTGGAATATTATGATAATTTTGGCTCGGATAATGTTAAGATATTATTAAATTATCATCGAAATAAAACTATAAAGTTAAAATACCGTGAACCTGTAAATTATTTTGTTAACTATTCACCAACTATCTAGTAGTTTATCTAGTATAAATAACTTGCTTTTTGTGTTTTATACCTATGTAATTGTACTTTATATATTAGTTTATACTCAAATTTTACGTTAATGTTGTTGAATGTGTGGTCAAGTACATTAGATATGTTCTTTGTGCAATTTGTTTTCATCGATTATGTAAAATTGTTAATAACTTTAATTAGCAATTAAATTACACACAAAGTAGTAAAATAAATCGTACATTGAATTTATAAGATAATAGTAGATACTTAACATATATTACTATTTAAGTGAGGAAGGAGAGTAAAGGTGTGCGAGTAGCACTTTTTTTATTGTTGCCTGTTTGTAAAATATTTAAAAAGCATTATCTAATAATGTTACAAATTATTTAAATATTTATTTGCCATTTAATATATAATTAGTTCGACTTTTTGTTTATTTTTAAACACTTTTAAAGTCTAGACTGTACAAAATGGCATGCCAACTTACTTTAAGTAGTAAAATTATAATATGCGTTATAATTAATGTAACTGCATACTTTATGAAACTGACAAACTGATAAGTTCTTACTCACGCTAAAAGTACTTAGGTAGGTAGAAAGAAAATTTTATGAAAATAGATGTAGAAATAGAACATGCTTTGGCAGATTAAATGCAGTCATATTTCACATAGCTTTTGAAAGAAAACAAACTAGGTAAATAATATTTAAATAATGAAAAACCAAATGATATTTATTTAGTAAAAAAGGATTCAGAGTTTTTTATTTATTTAAGTAGGTACCTTACTGTAGATTGTACGCCCACACTATTTGATAGCGTTATTAGATTGCTTTGCCGCCAGACCCTTGAAAATATTTTGAAACTTTCAAAAAAAAAAAAACTTTCAACTTTCAAAATTTTTAGTAAAAGATGGCGAATAATTATTTATTTTTACTCACCGAATTATAATATTGCTTTCAAAATAATCAAAATGTATAGGTACGTAAGCTTAGAATCTGCAGAAGGTTAAACATTTAAGTTTCAAAACTTATTTAATATCTAACAACCTAGTGCTACTCTGTTTGAATGAATGTTGAAGATATTTATATCTCTTAGATAAAGTAAATTTAATGAGAATAAGAATATTATACTATTACTATTAAAATAGGTTAATAGTTACGGATAATCACAGATTGAAGTGATCACTAACATTCCATTTTGTTTATTCACTATATTTTTAGAGAAATCATTTGTTTGATCTTTAACCATGGATTTGTTTTTGTTTTCAAATGTGTGATTTTTATAATGTAATTTTATTGTTAAGTTTTGTTTGTAAAGTCATCTAATGCTTGTGAAAATGTTGTTCAATGTCTTGAGGTCGTCTTCAATGATAAAAACATACTGAAGTTGTATTACAGAGTTTACTTTACTAAGGTACTTACTTATACGAATAGTGGTAGGTACCTTTTACCGTTACGGTTGTTATAACAGTTTATTATAGATGAATTTGTCAAATTGAATGTATGTAGGTACCTACCTATGTACCTACTTACTTATAGTCGGACAAAGGACTTATCATTTACTTAAAGATGACTGAAGTAAAATCTTATAAAATTATAACTGTTAAAAAATTTAATAAACTGCACAAAATATTGGGTTGTTTTTATTTGCCACCTACGCACCTAGACAAAGCTATTTTGATAACAAGCAAATCTATACAAAAACAACACACTCATTCCTGATACCTGATAGGTATGTTGTAGGTGGTGAGGTGATTTTGAGAAAGCGATAGTCTTATATTTAGATGTATTGAATTGTTAGAAGTTCCACTCGCAAAACGCAATAACACTCATTAATATCGCGCTGCATCGCCGTACAATCAAAAGCACTCCATCCAGCTTCATTGGAACGGGATATACCTACTGTCCGGACGCAGTAGTGGTATATCCCGGGAGAAACATGAAACATTTTCATGTTATGGTTCATTCAAAATGTGCTTAAAACATTGGCTCTTATCAAATAAACTAGGTAGGTACCTAAACGTTTTACTTATAATAAATCGACCTTCTTATGAAATTATTCTTTATAATGCAGGTCATTTTTCACAGCTTCAAAAAAGCCCCAAAGTAAGCAGAGCTTGTTTTATGAGAACTAGGTACCTACATAACTGATATAAAAACTACTTTTTAAATATATAGGTACATGTTATACTTACATAGAAACCAGCCAGACACAAGACAAATAAATGTCCCGTGGCGGCAATCGAACCCGCAACCTGCGTCTCAGGCAGGCATTCGACACACTGCGCCGCAGAGGTCGTCTTTAGTCTAGCTGTTTCATGATCTCTACGTAGTATAATTAGGTACCTAACTAATTGTGTCTAAATACCAAAATTCTACATTGTTATGCCTGTCCTATGTAAGCCAGAGTGAGGATCCATTGCGTGAAAAAACAAGTGTTATTTGTTATTTATTACTTAGTTAGCAAGGTAGGTACCCAAGTACATAGGTAGGTACCTAGTTATTTATGTTAGTTATGTTTCATTTCTTCAATGCATGTCCCTGGGTAGGTATTGATTTAGTAATATAAATACCTAATGCTAATATCGATAGAAAAGTAGGAAGGTACTTACCTAACATTTTGGTATGATACTTACATTTTCATATTTTTTCCCCACTTTTAAGGTATCTGCCTACTAAAAGTCGTAAAAATGGACAGATGTTGTTAACTCACAGAAATAAGGATAACTTAAAAGTGTTTTCTATTTTAAGGTGCATTTCACGATATTACTTTTTCTAAAAAAACTTTTTTTTCATGAGAACATACCATAATTTTGACAACTTTGCAAAATAGATAAACAACAAGGAGCTACCATGTTGTTTATCTATTTTGATAAACAACACCTATTACGCTACCTATTACGTTCCGTTTCCATTTAGATTAATGTAAGAAATTATATAAATTAAATTTGTATCGAACATGGGTGTTTTTTGAAGTATTTTGATTATGAAAAACACATAGTAAGGTAGGAACCTTACCAATGATCTTGAACTCGCTGCGCTAGCCAATGATAAATTGTGCTAAGTTGTCATTGACTGTCAATGCCAATTTCGAGTCTAGTGGGTCATAACCACTATGACCCACTAGACTCGATAATGACATATCATTGTCAGTCAATCTAAAGAAAAGGCAATTATACCAACATATTTAATATTTAACTTTAACTAGAACTAACCACTTATTTTGACCTTCAGAGACAAATATTGACAGACTAGGCATTTGTTTTTGATTTCAGAATCGAATACTACTACTTCCTACTCAAATAATTATTCAATTGATGATAATATCATCAACTATTTAAACTTATTGTATCTGTATATTGTCTACAGAAATTGGTATATAATTTTTATTTTTTAAATTAATTACTTATACTTCTTTAAAAAAACTAGATTTTATTTCCTGTATGAACATAATAAAGAATCACGAATGAAATGAGTTATTGAAACGAAGTTTTTGATGATAGACCAATCCTAGACAGTGACTACTTATCAAAAAATAAAATTGTTGAAAAAAATAAAAAAATCAAGTCAAGTGGTGTCAATGTCTCCGTATACACGGTAAATACCGCAGATATTCAGTACTTTTGATTAAAACACGGTATTGGGTAATATTTCTTATCACCGTGTATTTATCTACGGTAATATTAATAAATAATTATAGCGTGTAAAATTTTAGAGATAAACGATGTAATATTACGTAATGCGAAGCTTAAGTGCGTTCAAGGATTAATTCGGGTAATCGAGAAAATAATTACCTACTTACAAAAAATATAAAAGTTTACATATTACCTATTTGCAATCCATCCACAGGAATTGAAAAAGTTGTATTGATTCTGTTTAGTCAAAGGACATACTAATGAAAATGACTGCAGCCATATATGAGCCAGATATGTTATAATATTTAACGATTAATGTCGAAACTTCTGGCACATAATTTGTTAAGAATAAAAATATATTACCTACCTACCTACCTTATCATTGTAAGCTAATCATAGAGATTAATTAAAAATAAGCATAAGATTTTGCTTTTAAATAAACAATAATTTACACGAATTTATTTCTCAAAAGGAGCATATGCATGAAATAGTAACACAACGGGCAATGGAGCGCGCCATACTCAGAATGTCACTTCTAGACCATATAGCCAACGTCAAGATTTGACGACGTACTAAGGTTGTAGACGTGGTTGATCGCAAGGCTGAAATGAAAATATGCAGGACACTTGGCTAGAAGGGACGATGGGCGATGAATGAAGCCAGTTATTGAATGGTGGCCAAGAGGTGGCCGCCCGATAGTCGAACTACATTGTTAGCGTAGCCGGTAATCATTGGATGAGGTTTGCAAGGGACTTGACATAATGGCGTTATCAAGAGGAGGCCTTTACCGGTGCAGGGTTAAATGATGATGATTTTTCTTTATTTACACGGTAATTTGTGCTCAATCCACGATTATAGTTTTTTAGCTTCGAACACGGTAGTTTAATTTATGGATATGGAGACACTGAGTGGTGTTACCCCTAACCCTAACTAGCAGCGTTGCCAGAAGATTACTTTTTAAGTGAATTTTAACTACGGGTAACTTATTTTGTTACACAACGGAATTAAAAAGTTACTATTTTGTATATTTTTTTCAATTGAATTGGTTTCAAATTAAAATAGAATGTAGTAGCGTTCTTTATTGTAATTTTTTGCAATGTTGGCAAAATATATAAAAGAAAAATTTGTTTAGAAAAAGTAATATCCTGAAATGCAACTTGAAAACACTCCGAATTTTCAATACAACTAACATCTGTCTATCAATTACTTTTTGTAATATAATATTTGGAAAAACTATGAAAGGTCACCTTTCACACCAAATGTGTAAATAATATTATTGTAAGAAGGAGTTTTTAGTTATAATACCGAAGTGACATTCAGAGACACAGTTATTCTGTAAACAAGCTAAACCGTTTCTAGACAAAAGCTTTTTGTACCACTTTTAGCGCTGAGTAGGATTTTTAATCTAGCAGCACTGGTGGTTTTGGTTTTGATAGTGGTTAACATTTTTTTTTTATCTATGGTTAGTCTTTAATCTGTGCTGTGATCCGGTGGTGTGTTGTGTTTGTTTTGTTGCCGTAAATAAAACGCGAATTTCTCCACTTCTCTCGTTAGTTTCAAATATTATTATAATTGAAAAGTTATAATGTCGCAAAGAGAGCGCCGTTCTAATGCGGGTAACCGCATGGCAAAGTTGCTAGATGAGGAAGAAGAAGATGATTTCTATACAACAACCTACGGCGGTTTTCAGGAGGCTGACGAAGACAATGACTATGTGTACGTACTTATTTAATCATTTTGAAGAACTTGCGGCTTATTTGTCTTGGCTTATCGTTCCTAAAGTGCATCTTATCTAAGTATTCTACTGACTGATTTTGTTCAGTTTTTCAGACACTAGGTTATTGCCCAGTTACCTAGTAAATATCTCACGCCCTCTCCTTATAGATTATCCCCTCAGAAATTATAGTGGCATCATGTAAAATCCAACCCAAACTAACCTTCACTTCAGTTTTTTGTTGTAAAGTAACCTTAAAAAATTCCTTACAGACTTACAGATTTCCCAGTAATTATTTATTTTCTAACTTTAGAAGTACCATATCCCTCATTCAATTCACACAACGGCTTAATAAATCCCACCCTATATAATAAATAAAAAAATATGCAACAGTCACATGCATAGTCCTGATCCACATTAGGGTTCCCTGTGTTGAATTAGAAACTACAAGTACCATCTTACCCCAACCTTTAGACCCGAGGCAAATATCTACATGTAAACATTCTCTTGCACCTCGGCCAGATACTTGCATGCTGCCTTACTGAGGTAGTCAGTGTAGGTACCTCTTTCTATCATGTGGACGGGTGCCTGATAGTAGTATTTAGGACTGTCTTTTTATGATATACCAACTCTAGCTATTTGACCCTAAAACTTGATTAGCCTGAAAATCTTGGACACCAGTGTTGACGATTCTGATTCAAACTGTTCTATATTGTGCTTACAGAGAAGAAAAAGAGGCTGATGATGTAGTGGACTCAGACTTTGATATAGATGAGAACGATGAACCAGCTTCTGATACAGAAGTGGAGGAAAAGGCTAAGAGACAAGTTGGAACTAAGGCCTACAAGGTAAAACCTATTCAAATGATATTTCAACTCACTTTTACCAGCAACAACAGGATCCTGTTTTTATATTATGTGTTTGCCATAAAACTTTGTTTGTTTATGTGTTTTCATTTACCTCTAACACATATTATTGGATGGTTAATGTGGTTGTTTTTTTAATCAAGATACTTATCTTATCTTATCTTAGATATTTTTCATCACTACATGTCACTAGGGGGTGCTATTATATATGATGGAAACATACAATTGAATAGAATAGAAAGTGGTTTATTTGACAAAACAGCAAAGCACAAAGCACGGACCTGTCTAGACAAATACCACTTTCTGTTGATGTTAACGCCTGTGGAAAGATTGAATTGTATGGGAATGACATTAGCTGCGGAAATGTCACGTTTTACCTTGAAAAAATTGTGTTACTATGAAAGGAAAAGTAAGTGTGAGGTATTTGTCTAGACCTCTGTACAAAATGAATGAAATAGAAACTTTATAAATAGGTAACAGTTGTATATTGTAGGTTTACAAATTTCATATCATTTCAAGAGAGTAGACATACACAATACCACAACAACTTGAGTCAGACCCTATATCACAAAGTTGCGCAAATTAAAAACTGCTTAAAATCATTATGAGTGATTGTGTTAATTTCCAGGACCCAAACAGAAAGAAAAAGGGTGCCAATGCCAGTACAGAAGATAAAACCAAAAAATCTATTGTGAAGAAACCTAAAGAGCCTAAAGAACCAAAGATAAAAGGAGAAAAATCTGAAAAGTTGGACCATTTACTCCTTGATTCATCATATGGTATGACTCATGTACAGTTTAGTCAATGTACCAAGGCCATTATAATAATAATAATAATAATGCTGGACATTTTCACACAGCATCATCTAGCCCCAAACTAAGCAGAGCTTGTTTTATGGAAACTACATGACTGATATACTACTTAAATACATTTTTTTTGCAAATACATACATACATATACATAGAAAACACCCAGACCTGAGACAAATATTTGCAGATACAAACATTTGTCCAGTGGCGGGAATTGAACCCGCAACCTTCTGCGTCCCAGGCGGACCTTCGCCCACTGCGCCACAGAGGTCGACGTATTATCCTAGCCATTTGCAATTAGGCAATTCACAACCTTATGCAGCAACACAGTAAATTTTGTGTATTGCAGTGTCCCCCCCAATATGTACAATATGCATTGCCCACCAATACTAAGCATTGTCCTACTCTTTTTTCACTGTGAACAGTTAAATACAAATTGGTATATTTACTTACCATAATTTGTGAGTTGTATTAAATTTCCTATTTCTACTAAAAATATAATAATTTTAAGTTGTACCTGAAATAACCTCATTTATAATTACATAATCAGCTATTAAAAAAAAGTCTGCAACATGTTTTTATCAAGACAGGACTAGGACTAGAGTTAAACCAGATAGTTTATGGAATAATTATGAAAAGAGTTCACAATAACTTAACATTATGTATTTCACTACCCTATGTACTAGAAAGATCAAGCTACCTACATACAGTATAGTATACCTAACTACTTTCTTTAAGATTCCTGTCTATTGTTCATTCCCTCCTATTAAAAACTAGTGAGAACTGCTTAAAACTATTGAGATATTTTTTCGTGTTCTAGAACGTAAATCAATAAGGCAGAGTACAGCAGTGAAATCATTGGAGACACAGCAGAGGATCAAGATCAGATCGGAATTAAAAAAGAAGAAGCCGAAGAAGGTTGAAGAGAAAATGCCAACGCAGGAGGAACTACTGGCAGAGGCTGTGCTGACTGAACAGGAGAATCTTAAGAGTTTAGGTACTTAATTTGTTAATGATTGTAGGTATGCTGTTGGGATCCAAATTTGGCTTGTAGGAAGTAACTACCTTACTCATAAGACTGTAAAAACTACTGAATGGATTTTGATGAAACTTTACAGTAATATCACATCAGAATAACACATAGGCTACTTTTTATCCGGGTATCACGCGGGCGAAGCCGTGGGCTAGTATCATATAAGATATGAGGAGTCACTTTTTTTATACAACTAAATTGCCACTTTAGTTGTTTTTTTTAACCTACTAAAGACACAAACAAACTAACAGCCCACCTGGTGGTAATCGGTTACCATAGCCCATGGAAGCTTGGAATACCAGAGGTATTACTCACACATTGCCTCCCCCAGATATCAAGATGCAAGATCCTATGTGTCTGTAATCTAACCAAAAACCATACCCTTCAAACTGGAACACAATGAGAACATTACTGCTTGGCCGCAGAAGTAAGTGATAGCACTTCCCCGGATGAGCCTTTTCACAGAAGCTTTACTACTATCAAGTTGTATAAATATGACAAAGCTTGGACAGGTTTTCATAAAGAGAAACAAGACAAGCTTTTATATACAATTAAAGTGTCAAATAAGCATACGCCCAACCTGTTGGCAAGCGGTTACCGTAACCTAGAGACGCTTGCAACACCATAGGTATATCACTCGCGTTGCCGACCCTAAAACCTAATGGAAGAAAAGTTTAATTTGCCTGTAATTTCACTGGACGTCGACACTGGACGGACGTGGTGTTTAATTTTTTTTCATTAACTTTTTAGTCAATTGTTTTGAGACACTCCTAAAATGAAATCTAAAAAAATAATGCTTTTATCTTTTTCAGAAAGGTATGAACAAATTGAGCTGGAGAGGAAAAATATAAGACCTATAAAGAAGACATTCACTGGACCTATTATAAAGTGAGTAGTAAAGTGAATAGTAAAGTACGTGGTAAAGTCGTAATAATATCCTAAAATCATAACACCCACGATAATTTCAATCATACCAAGCCTATAGATATTCTAATACTACTACAGTAGGTCGCGGACAGTGCTCATGAGGAAGGACTTCTAAATAGTCAAAGAAACATCAGTAAGATAATAGTAAAGTACGTGGTAAAGTCGTAATAATATCCTAAAATCATAGCACCCACGATAATTTCAATGATACTAAGCCTGTAGATAGCCTATTAAGACTGGAATAGTATTATAAAAATATCTAGTCCAAGCTAGACTCGACACCTATCTACCCTTGGTAACTTTTCTAACCTGTCCAGGTACCACTCGTTTGCTGTGCCCATTGACAAGAAGGCAGACGACGAAGATGACAAAGGCAGTATTTCGCCGCTAGATGATCTCAACTTGAGTGATTTAATAAAGAATGAAGATGGTAAGAAATATATTTTCGCATATTTGTGTCGACGTGAGACAGGATGTAAAATAAAAACTGTTCTGAGTTAATTTGTACTGCGCAATCGAGTTAGATCGTAACTCAGGCTAAAATGATAACCCTGCGTTACGCAAGGACGTCCTTAATAAGGTCCATAAGGGCCTTATTTAATAACTCCGTAACTTTATGGGATTTATAAAGGTATGTTTAATATTTTGATATAAAAGTACAGGGCTAGAGTAATGAGTGTATACCCTACTCCGGAAAATCAGAAGGGTTTTAAGGACTAATCTATCAAACCTATGGCCCATATTTTCTGAAAGCGCCCTTTTTTGTAGATTACATACATGCCATCTCTAGGTGCTTTAATATTGAATGTTATTTTTCTAGACCCAAGCACTCCAAGTGACGTTGAAATGACGGAGCCAAAGACTGAGACTGAAGAGCCGGAAAAGACTGAGAGACTTCCACCGACATTAGGAATGGGCATCGACATAATTGGCATTGACGAAGAAATAAAAGTCGAAGACGCCACTGTGTAAGTAAACGACGCCATTTTTATCGCCTTTACGTTTTCTATAAGACGCATACAAGACAGAAATGGTGTTTGGCTCTAACATGGCGAGGACTGGGCAACAAGTCCAATTGTTTCCATTCAAATTTCAAACAAAATTCATCACAATAAAAATGCTATTTCAAGAGTACCCTAAACGAACCTCGCTGAAGAAAGTGATGAGTGAGCTTAGCGAAAAAGGTAGGTCAGGATCAAAGCAAGCGTTAACGCCTGCGGTAAGATTGAATTGTATGAACCTGACATTAGCTGTGGAAATGTCACGTGGCTTCTGCCAAATTTGGCGTGAATGGAAAACTTAGCGTGAGGTATTTGTCTAGACTATGACTATGTAGTCCTGGGGGTCTAGACAAATACCTCTATGCGACTGTTCGTATATATGTACTTCCTGCATTTGGTAGGAACGTTCCTTTCAATACGTTTAATACAAACGGCTTCTACGACTTAACCAAAATGCGGCTGTAACAAGTGTTTTAACAATATTAAATATTGTTAAATATTTTTTTTCACACGCTTTTCAGCAAAACGAAGAAGGAACAGAAGAAACGAAAGCCGCAGAACAACAATTTCTACGAGCGCACGATAATTTCCTTCGAGAACGACATTCAAGATGAAGCATTCAATTCTTGCTTTCCAAAATCTCAACCGCGGAAGAGACGAGAAATGCTTTGTGCTGTTACAAAGTACGTATTTCATAAAAAAAACTTACTGATTATCTAAGTGACTGATAATCAACGTCCTACCTACACTCTAAGCCTTCCATCACTCACTAATTGACTGACTGACTGATAATCAACGTCAGGCCGACACTATAAGCCTTCTATCACTCACAAATTGACTAACTGATTGATTATTAACGCACTACCTACACCCTAAGCCTGGCGCCACTCACTAATTGACTGACTGACTGATAATCAACGCACTGCCTATTCCCTAAGCCTTGCGTCACTTACTAATTGACTAACTGATTGATTATTAACGCACTACCTACACCCTAAGCCTGGCGTCACTCACTAATTGACTGACTGACTGATAATCAACGCACTGCCTATTCCCTAAGCCTTGCGTCACTTACTAATTGACTAACTGATTGATTATTAACGCACTACCTACACCCTAAGCCTAGCGTCACTCACTAATTGACTGACTGACTGATAATCAACGCACTGCGTATACCCTAAGCCTTGCGTCACTCACTGATTGACTGACTGATAATCAACGCACTGCCTACACCCTAAGCCTTGCGTTACTCACTAATTGACTGACTGACTGATAATCAACGCACTGCCTACACCCTAAGCCTTGCGTCACTCATTAATTGACTGACTGACTGATAATCAACATCATCCTACACTCTAAGCCTTCCGTCACTAACTAATTGACTTACTAACTGATAATCAACGCACTGCCTATTTCCTAGGCCTTGCGTCACTCACTTATCCATATTCAGAGCCGTGTGGATATCAAGTAATGCCCACATTTTGCAATGTAGTAATAACGCATGTGAACACGCATAAGATTTCATATGTCGTGGGTATCAGGAACTACAAAACCCAGACCCGGCTAAAATATCTACAGAACATACAAATATTTGTCTCGCAACGGTAATCGAACCCCGCCCCGCCACCAAAGCCGAAGTGTTTTTTAGTTGTGACCAAAAAGAGAACCTTTGTTCCAGTGGTAGAGAACCTTCTCCACTGGAAAAATAGGTAAAAAGCTAGACAAAGTGGAAGGTACTTTGTCTAGCTTTTTAACTATTTTTCGATTTACATCGAAGGTATTTTGCCTCTAAGAAAAATTTAAATAAACTCAAACCTGGAAGAGAACCAGGACCAGGTTATCTGGATAAGAATGCTTTTCAGCATTAAATTCACCTATGTACTACTATTTTGTGCAATAAATAATTTTCTATCTATCTATCTGAACCTTTCACTTTTACAGGAGGCCAGCTCGCTACATAGACCCCGTAACAAAACTTCCATACCGAAGCGTCGACGCATTCAGAATAATTCGCGAAGCGTACTACCAACAGTTAGAAGCGAGGGGCGACAGAAATGACCCGAAAGTCGCAGCGTGGTTAAAATGGCGACGAGCAAACGCTGCGTCGTCCTACGTGCAGATACATATAAAGTGAACATTTTAACGGTAGTGTAAATACTATTACGATGACAAATCGTTTTGAGACTTACTACTGGAAAGGAATTCGTATCGCGATATAAACATTTCAGATATTGACTGCGCTTGATACGTTTAGTTTAGTTAGATTATGAACTGTGTAAATAGACTACTATGATTGGGTACCTACTTAATTAAATTGCAAGACAAAAATGAAATAAATTAGAATTTGTGACTAAAGAACAAAGTGTATGTATCTATTTATGTATACTGTAATTTAATTTTAAAAAAATGCTATTCAAAAACATGAATGTATTTTGAATCAAAATCTCCAAAATATTAATAGAATTTATTCAAATAATAAATAATTACAATAAAATCTTAAAACTTAATAATTAGATTCATAGTCTGTACAAAATTGTACAATAATATAACTAGTTTTCGTTAGAATACTGGCATGAATACAATGTTATAAATACTTCGATATTATGCCGATTTTAAGACGGAATTGAATTAAATCGATATTGACATTCAAAAACAAAATAGATGTCATCCATAAAAGCACACAGGAATCGTACCTATCACCAACTATGGTACTAGCAAATACTGTCATAAAGCCGCTTATACTTAAGTCAGAAATATTTGGAATCTAAAGGTCAGCTGAGAATTTAGGAAGCAATCTCAAGTCTGGCACACTGTTTCTTCTATGCTTCTTCTCCAGCAATTCCTTTAACGTTATAAGACCAGAGGCTTTCGTATCTAACCTAGAATGATACTTCGACGGATCGGTTGTAGGTAAGTAAGGGTACTCGTTCAAATACGTCTGAGCGCTAGTAACTCGATTTTCGCTTGTAAAATCGGTAATCTGCGAAGAAGACATTTCGTAGGGACTCATTTTACCATCAGAAATGTTTTCCATCGATCTGAAAGCCTCAAGGACGGCTTTCTTGTGTGGTATGCCCCTTAAACTGCCCTGCCTGCTCAATTTTCCCTCCATAACATCGCTAAATAGATCATCTACGTGAAACTTTTCTGATATCTTAACTAGTTTCGTTTCTGTCTGCTTTTCTTTCTCTTGCAATTCATTCCAGTATTTCGCTATTTCTGACGAAGGCATCGAATGTGACTTTACTTTCTTCTTCACTCGTTTCTGTGGCTGTTCATTTTCTAGAGATTCCGTTGACTTGTTCAGCAATAACAATTGGCATTCGTTAAGCTTATTTGGCTTCTTGATTTCTCTAAGTTCTTCTAGAGATTGAAAGTATAGCTTGGCTTGTTTGAAGCGATTTTTGTAATCGATATGGGGTTGTCCCGTTCTTTCAGGTGAAGATTTGCTTGATTTGTCAGGGCTGCTTTCAACTATTTCTAATTCTATATCAGACAGACTCACATACGACGTTTCTTTTCGACTTGTTTCTTCCATTTCAATTGATTCGTTGTCTGTCTTTACGTCTTCAGTCTCAATGCTTGTAGTTTCTGAGGTAAATCTTGTTCTATAATGTTGGGTTTGTTCTGATAGCGAGGTTTCTGATGTTACTGTGAATGACTTGTTTCTCTTGTCATGTTTATAGTGGTTCGCCACGTCGGGTTCCTTCTCAGCATCTGGAAAAATATTCGTAGAATTAAAGTTCTGATAGACTGCTAAAATATGTATTTTATGTATTTTGTATAAAATATAGTTAGTTTATCTTACCTGAAGTTAAACTGATAGGCGGCGAAAAGGTTTGCGAGTCTACAGAGCTCGGTTTGTACATCCTCTTGACGGGCATTGGGTATACAGAACTTTTAGAAACGTTCTCATACAAGGATATAAAACTTTTGACGTTGATTTTCGGCAGTTCGTCATACGACTTATGTTTGTCCAGTCCATCGACTGCTTCAATAGGAACTTTGTTGAAGATATCCATCTCAGATTTACTAATAGATGTTTTTCGTAATGGTACTGGAGATTTCTTGTACTTCTCTGTATGACTTATCCTTAATTCTCTCTTGGGTTTTGGAAAAACCTGTGTTTTATTGAAATCTGTTCGTTCAAGTGAACCAAGTGGTTTCTTGTCATCTACTTCATCAAAACTAGTGTTAAAATATTTTTGTATTGTCCTAGCTCTCTTTTCTTTAATTACTTTTCTATTCGAATCCTGTTCCGCGGTGCTTTCGGTTATTATCGTTTCATTTTCTGATACGTCGCATTGTGTTTGTGGTTTGGTTTCTTTGTCGAGTCTTTTTATTGAAGCAATGCCATTCTCACTGTCTTTTCTTTCGTGAATATTATGTAGAGATATACTCTTGCTTTTCACTTCAGGTAGAAGTTCTGTGTTCGACATGCTATGGAACAAAGATATGCGACTAGAAACTAAACCACTGTCGGGGCTCACTTTGTTCTGTTCAGTAGTAGTAGTTTCGACAGTGGGCACTGGTTTACCCAAAAATGTGTCTATTTTGCTCAAAATTTGTTTTCTCGACGTTCCGAAAAATCTTTTTGGACTAGTTTCAAATGCCTTAAACACTTCTTCTTCAGGGAGTTCTTGTTTTAATGGCAATAAAGATTTCAGTTTAGAATTTTCTAAACTGGCTTTTTGTACTGGGGCTTTTGTCATATCTATTGGTGATTTAGATACAGGTGTGTTTTGAAGGTCGTACTCCGATTCTAACTTTTCATCCCAATACTTCCTCCATTTGTCGACAAGCTTCGCTTCTGCTTTCAATTGATTTTCTACTGTGCCAGATGTTAACACATCGGACATGCTACTACTATTTTGTCTTGTTAGTTTAGATTGTTGTTCGCCAGCGTTTAGGAAATTCTTGAGGATTTGCTTACCTTTTCTTTTGCTTAAGGAATCATGTTTGAGCTGCTTAGCTGCGATCCGTCTTTTCTTTAGTTGTTTAGTAGTTTCTTCGGTTTTGTCTTGAATCTGGCGAATTTTTTCGTCCCAGTATTTCTTCTTTTCAAGAACTATGTTATTGTAAGCTTTGTCACCAAATTGTATTTCGTCTATATTATACTGCATGTGCAATGTTTCATTCGTTTCGTGAAGGGTTTGACTTACTGAAACTGATTCAGTGACATTTGCCTGAACCTCAGAAATCTTTCCTTCCTGTCCCATCTCGTGTCTTATCACATCTGATGTTTCAGATGCTGATTCGACACCAGTGTCGTTTGTTTCGATTGTTTGTTCAACTTGAATTCTATGAAGATTGTTTTCAGAATTGATAGTGGAACTTTTATCAGAGTTAGGAAAGTATTCTTGGTAAATATCGTTTATCTCGGCAAATGCCATTGTCACAGAATCAGCTTCATTCGATTTTAGAGACAGGTCTTTTATTCCTGACGAAATACTCCTATCGCTTTCTTCTATTATGGGAGTGAACATAGGTCGTTTTATTTCCCATCTATACGGCTTTACTTCCTCTTGCGTGTTTGTTTCTTTAAGCGCAGTACACGTGGTCCACAGTTCCCTCTCAGCTGGACCCATGTTTGCCAGTTCTTCTCGCAAATCATATTCCTCACCAGAAGAAAACTTATGTTTGCTCAAAACCTCAGGAATGGTATTGTTTTCATTATTATTGCCATCAGGGGAGCTGTTGCTATCATCTATACTTACATATGCGGAGTCCCATAGATCTTTTCGGGGTGAGAATTCACGACTACTATGTGAACTTTCAATTCTATAAGGTTCAAACTGATTTTCACTGGACGTTGAAGCATTGGAAATATCGATAGTGTCTGCTAAATCGGAATCAAGACTGTGAAATGTGGAGGATAATAAAGTTGTCTTGTCTTTTGGTTTATCCGCTTCAGTATGCAGTGGGGTTGAGAAAACTGATGGTGAGATTTCCTTTTCTATATTCTTGTCCTGTTGAACTATTCGTGTATTATCGTCTTTAGTATCTGTTATTCCACATTTTGTATCGGGCTCCGGTGAAGGAACCCTCAACGTGGGTGGCAAAGATACAGGTGCACCAATAATAAAATCTGTTATAGGCAGTTTATCGTAATTGGAGGTAGACTGGAGTTGATGCACAAAAAAAGGATTGACAAATTCATTACTCAGAATGTCATCGATCAAAAGCTCGTTTTTCGGATCCAAGTATGGAGAATCTGCACGGTTAGATAGCTCTCCTGTTATTATTTTATAGACTGGTGTCTTGGGTCTGTCTAATAGCCTAACATCAGGGTCAAAGAACGGGTTGGTCTCTATCGGCGATGGTGTATTGTTGTCAACTATTATTTTTATCGTACTGTCACGTGTCTCTTCGCTTTGGGAATTGTTAGTTTCGTATTCGCTTTTTACAAACGTGCCTAGTTTCTTTTCGACTGCAAAATCTTCACTCATTTCTAATAAAAATGGATTATTGCTTTGTGGTGTTAGTCCTTCCACTGATATATTATCATCTTCTCCTTCAGCTTCTGATAACGTCTTTTCCAAACTATCAGGACTAGAAGACCTAATAATTACGAGTTCATTTGGTGTTATACATTTAATTTCTTTTGCTTGTCTAGTTATTTCTTCAGTTTGGAACGGCTGAGCTTTCTCTGTTCGTATTGACACTGAAATGTTTTCAGGAACTATGTACTTATCCTCTGATAAAAGAAAAGAATTCATACCGGATTCACAAAGGGTTGAATTAACAATATCTGGAATGTCATTTTGACTTCTTTTAGAGATTAATAATTTTTCTTTTTCTACTGACTGGGTCCGTTTATCTTCCATGACGTCATTGAACACTTTGCACACACGATTCATTTTCAATATTCGCTGTGCTACTTGGTTAAATTTATTTGATTTGTAGTTATGATCATATATTTCAGTAACAGAGCATGACCTTTCATTCTCAATGTCTGTCGTCATTAGTATCTTCGCTTCAGCTTCGCTTATTTTTTCCAACGTTCCATTTTCTCGAAGTAACATTTTTTCAGTTACAAAGTCAACTATCCTTAGAACTACTTTTCTGTCGGTTTTCACGTCCACTATGTCGATTTCTTCGCCATCTTCTAAACATAAGTTCTCTTTTTCTAGTACCCTGATAATGTTATGCGTGGCCGTCACTACGAATGGTGATCCGACAATAGACATGCCTCTACTTGTAATGGAGATTTCGTATCTTCCTTCCCGTATTACAGTGTAGCAAACTTTTGCATGATCTATTCGTTTTTCGACCTCAATTTCTATGTCGTATGTTGTTTTTGGAATGAAATACATTTTGCTCATGTCGTTTTTTCCGTACGCCCTCAAATACGTAGCACCTTGAGTTATCGGCAAAACATTTTCTGTAAATGTTTGTTTCGAATGCAACCCTAGTAGTTTCTGTCTTATTTTCTGCGCCTTTCCCAATACAGGAGGTAGTACCGTCATGCCGTATGTGTCTTTTGGGCCTTTTATCAGTATTGTGACTTCTCCCGGATCGAGTGCTTGTTGAGAAGTAGGGTAGACTTTGAATGACATTTTATGATTGATCTGTGCTACTGTTAAGCCTGAACCTTTGGCTACGTAGTCGAAAGTGAATTGGGTGGTTTCCGGTGAGGTTCTTTGAGATGGTGGCTTGGATACCGCTGGAGTTATCTTGAAGAGTGCTTGGCGAATGCGGTCCAGGTAAGTAGCCAGTTTCCATTCTTGGTGTCGGCTTAGTGAGTCTTCTGACTCCAGCTCTTGGCGGGAGAAGACCTGAAAAAAATATGAAGATCTTTTAAACTCAGGTAATTTTAGAATTCGCATTTAAATAGTACATTAATAAAATATCAATGATTCCGGATCAAAGTACAGGTCTGTTTGATTTAATTACAATTTAATGGAACCGCTATTGTCTCAGGAGATAATTGCTTTTGATTAGGGAATGTACCGTATGCTAGTCACGCAATACTTGTGGACGTTTTTCCTATTATAATGCAGGTTTTGTATCAACTTGCATAGAATGCATACGAGCATTTCACTTCAATATATACCTCTAACAGGATCTTGTGGTGTAACTCCAGTTCAATTTCGTCCCTACTGTTTTGCTAAGCTATGCTATTTAGTCATCTGCAGGTTCACAACGTAATAGGATCTTGCTTAGGCTCGTTGATCATCAGCTCAAAGAAGTTTATGGCTAGACATAGGACTTTACAACTTACCTACCATATTGCCATGTAAAGCGGCTGAAGTGGCTTAAGCCCACTTATATTGTCATAATTAGTAGTCTTAAGTCTCCTCGCTTTAATATATTTCTATGACCAGACAATGACATCGGCCTAAAAGACTGGCAAATTACTCACTGGCTCAACACCAAGGTAGTGGTCGGCTATAGACTGCGCGTGCAGAATCGACAGCCTTGTAGGGGGGTGTCCCGCGCACGCGCCCGGTAGCGCCCCATCTAAAACGCTGCATAATATCCAGCCATGATGCCATACGGTGTCCAGGTGCTCCACTTTCATCGGGCCCGCTTCGGCCAGCCATTGTAGTACTTCTTTCTTTTGTTCTTCGCTCGAGAATACGTCTAGAAAATGGGACAATTGGTTAGTTTGCAGTCATTTCTTACAACGGGTTTAGCATGAGCTCCAAGATAACCGTTTTGTCTACGGAAGAGAAGACAAAAATAACTTCTATTTCTCTCTTCGTCAGACAAATTAGAGATACTCCTTTGTGTCTTCTCTTCCGAAGAAAAATCCTTTGGTTTTATTTGACTCCATATGTTATATGGAGTCAAATAACGTGTTGTTGAGTGAATGTTTTTTCCCTCTTAAGTTTTAAAAAGATTCATGTGAAGGTAAATATGTTCATACATTAAATCTCCAAAATAGGTAGGTACAAAGTGAAACTGGTTTACTTATATTTGTATTTTACTGCATCTTTGATCGTTTCGGGAGAAATGCAATTACAGTTTTACTGCCATTTTGTAATTAAATTTACTGCAAAACCTGCTTCGAAAATAAGGAAAAGCAGGTGAAACGGTTGCCAGTGAAACTTACTTTGTAAAGATAGGATCGCAAGATCGTGCCAAAGGTCAGATATGAATGAGAAATATGCAGCAAATGCTAGCATGGGCATGCTTTCTGCGATTAAGTGATTATGATCTGTGCGAGGAATTCATTTACCTTAGCTACTTTCGAATTAGATTTCTACCTCATGAATAAGGACAATTTATAGCATTAAAATGATTGTGATTTGGTAGGATAGGTACGTCAGTAGGAGAATAATAAAGTAGGTCCCTACGTGGTAATGTCGATAAAATATCCTAAAAAGGCCACTAGTTAAAAGCTATAGGTAGGTACTTAGTTATTTATACGGTCACTATAAATTTTACTAACCTAACTAATAAGATAATAATTTATGACAAAGTTGTTGAACAGGTGCTTCCAAATACTAACTAAAATACTTGGTGGTTGGACTTGGTTTTACATAAAATCTTACAACTTTTTGCGGTGGACTTCATTGCGAGACTTGAACTTTTGTTTTTGATGTGATAAGTCTCTTCGTTTCCAACTTTGCATATTTTATGACCTTAGTATGAGAACCTTATTCCGTTTGGCACTGGCCTAAATTTTAGCCATTCATAATACCTACTCCAAGATCTAGATTTTAATTCATCTTGATAAAACAATGTGTGAAACAGATTCATTGTTTTGAAGTTGGATCTCGAATCAACAATAGCCATTGTTTCTGGAATATTTCGTGGGAGTTACCTAATTTCATTTAACCGACAACTTGACAACCAAAATTGACTACCTTTTAAAACTCAACCAAAAATAATCCTACTAATATTTCTAAATGTCAAAGTTTGGATGTTGCTAATAATGCTGGACATTGTGCTGGATTTAAATGGAATCTAGAAAAGCTCGCGACCTAAAACAATACATAGGACTCTTTTTATCCGGATAATACGCGGGTGAAGCCGTGGTTAGGGTTGGTATATATAATTTAATATCGTAAGTATCTTTGATATTACTGTTGGCGCTTTAGAATACTGGGAGTTTCGTAAATGTCTCCCAAATTCTTAAATACATGAATCATATTTTATGCGCATGTTCGTACCTATGGATTTTGCCTAGTGCTCGACTTGATAATTCTCAACAACGTAAATGACTATGGTACCCCCAAATGTTGCCGTTCATTAGCTAAAAGATTTATTAGGGAATTATTGAGGGAAGGTTTATGTTCAGCAGTGAACTTCTATAGTACTACCCACTAGTATTGCCAACTTACTAGCTCTGAAAGCTTAGTCGATATGCTGACCAGAGAGTGGAACGTAAAATGACAATCATTGACGGCAGTTTTTTAGAATACCCTTCCACCCCCTAGGTATTTTTTTTAACTTAAACTTTTTGTCGACTTACTAGCTCTGAAAGCTTGGTCGATATGCTTGATCAGCGTATAGAAGAAGCTTTGCTGGCCCCAGAACAGCGTTAGCAGCGTCGCCGGCGCAAGGTATCGTAGGGTCGTCAGGAGAGCGTCCAGCGCCGCTGCCCACATGCCTTGATCAGACTCCAGTTCTGGATACTCGGGGATCGGGAACAACCCTAGAAAAACAAATAAAAACATTTTAAGGAAAAACTTCAACCGGATCATGTTGCCAGTGGTCATCAATGTTGACATAGCTGTAAGACTTACTTTTCCTGAAGCCATATTAAAAGCACTGTGCTTCAAACAAGGCATACAGTTGATTAGGTACCTATATGTTACTTTTTCGACTTAAATACTTATAAAGATTTTTAAACAGTTCAACAACAGAAGACAAAATACACTGTTTTGCAAAAACTGTTATTTTTAAAAAAATTCAAGGTTTAACTTTATAAAGATTTAAAAATTACATTTTAATCACGGCTTTATCTCTTTCTGATATACATTATCATGTGTCATTTCAAATTTAACAGAATAAAAACACTATTTAACTATACAACTGCTTAAAAATGTCGCTAAGTATTTATTGTCCTTATACATAAACATGGCTCAAGTCTCGCAACGGGCTATGGAGAGTGCTGGACGTGATAAAATCCGAACCGAGAAGATTAAAGGTTCATGAATGGATAGGTCCCCACCTGATAGATCGTTGACAACTTATAGGTTATAGGAAGTTGGTTGATGGAAGAAACGTGGGACTCTCATAAGTCCTTATCTTATTTATTACTCTTGTAACTACTCTTATGGCTGGCAGTAGCCATAATAATGTAACTAAGTAGTAGCATTGTTGTCTACTTATTTTTGTTGTATTATACTGAGAATCTGCTCTAATCTAGTCTTGAATAGGTACTTGGAAGGCACCTATAGACTTAATCGTTCAGGATCGTTTTTCACAGTATCTAGGATCTAGCCATACGTACGCTTCGACGTACTTCAACAGTTTTATTAAGTTAGATATTTTTTTTTCAAACGAGATAATATAAGTAGTCTCCGTGGCTGCTTAAAGTTTTAAGTCTAAGTCTTGTGGAACTTATTTTGAAAATTAAATATCTTGTTTCAAACTTATCTATCGATCTAATACAGGTAATTTAAAAGCACTTTAACTTGTTACGGGCTCGAATGGTCATCGTTAGCGAAGTTTTTTCATCTTTTCCCGCGTAACTTTTAAGGGTAGGTTTATGTTACACTTCTGAGTCTAATGTCTGAAAGGTAAGAAAGGTTAAGCTAACTACTATATAACTTAAGCAAAGACCTTTCTTTTAATTAGCCAGAAGTTTCTTACAGTGGTGGTCATATAATTAGAAACACCAACCCTGTCTTCTATTTTCATTACAAATTAACATCATAACTAATTTTTAACGTGCCATAGAGGGCTCCTACGTATTTATATGGATGTATCGGTTCTTTTAAAGTATTACTATACGAGTTTAGTAATAAAAAACAACAATTTTGATATAAAAATATAAAATTTTAATAAAAAGTCTATTAAAATACATGGACTAAAGTGGACAACTAATTAGAAACAAAAAAAAACAACAATATAAACATTAACTATGTGAACAAAACACATTTAATTTGAATAATACTATGAATACTACATCCAAAACCGATTAGTACTGTTAGTACTTGGTAGGGTACCCTCTGTTGTCGATTACAGCTTTACAACGACGTGGCATTGATTCTATCAGTTTTTCACACGTTTCCAAAGGAATACATCTCCAAGCTTCTACAAATGCGTCGTAAAGTTGGTTGATATTGGTGATATGCTCATCCGACAATGTTTTCTTCACAGTGTGCCACAAATTCTCTATCGGATTTAAATCCGGACTATTAGCAGGCCACTCTAACACTGTCACCAATTGTTGTCTGAGAAACGCTTTAACGCTGTTTGCTGTATGCTTTGGATCATTATCGTGCTGAAAAATCCAATTCACTGGCAAATCATCTAAATATGGGATCATTGTCTCCTCCAAGATTTTTTTGTATTGAAACTGATCCATCAGCCCTTCAATCTTTCTCACGGGACCAACTCCGTATCCGGAAAAGCATCCCCATACTTTAACATTTCCACCGCCGTGCTTAACTGTTTTTATAGTGTACTTGTTATTCAAAGCCTCGTTGATTGGTCGCCGTACGTATCGTTTTCGGAATTTACCAAATTTACTTTAGTTTCATCTGAAAACAAAACTTTTCTCCATTGATGAACAGTCCAACTGGCATATTTTCTAGCGAAGGCTAGACGATTTTCTCTGTGTCGCCTGGTGAGAAGTGGCACTTTCCTAGCAAGTCTTCCATACAAATTTCCTTCAACCAACCGCCTACGGACTAGTCTTGCGGACACGTTTCGAGGGTCGTCTTGTGAAAATACTTCTTTTCGTATAACATTAGAACCTTTAAAGGGATCTGTCTTAGCTAAACGAATCATAAGCACCTTATCGGATGTTCCATGTTTTTTGTGATGTGCAATGGCGTTAAATACCATCTTTACGGAACACTCTAAATGATCGGCGATCTTTCTGTAAGACCATTTTCGTTTAAAATGAAAGTTTACAATAGTTTTTCTTGTTGCTGCATCACAGCTCTTGTTTTTACCCATTTTTAATAATTAAATCTGACAAAAGGTAACAAATCCGAATGAGTAAGAAAAGGCGACAAAATGCATAATGCGGTGACATTCCGAAAGGTGAATTTTAGTTTTAAAATTCAATTTTAGAACCTAGTCATACTTTGTTTCTAATTAGTTGTCCGACTGCCAGTACTAAGAATATTGATTGATACTTTTGTTTTTTTTTTTTTTTTTAATAATTATTGTTTTGGTTGTCTGAATGTTATTGCTTATTATTATCCCAGAGATATAAATGTACATTGTGATTTCGTAAATTATAATTATATTACCTCCAATTAATTGAATTAATAATGTTGGTTACATTAAAAGACTACCAAGTGACTAAGTGTTTCTAATTATATGACCACCACTGTATATCATACCTAATAAAATGATTACATTTAACAGCCTGTAAAAGTCTACTGTTGGATATAAGGCTCTCCTAAAGAATGCCATGACGAAAGATCTTGGGCCGCATCCATACACTCACTTCTGACGACATTTGTGATGTCATAGATTCACCAGGTAGACCAGGTGGAGGACCTTCTTACACTGAGCGTCGTAGACGTATATAAACACCATTAGATAATAACGCGGCTGTTGGTTCTACGAGCTAAATTACCTGTCCATTGCCACTTCAAACTTGCTAATTCCAAGTTTAGATTTAACACGAATTTCTTTATTCTGAATTTCATTCATAAGTATGTAGCTAAGATACATAAGTTAGTGACCGAGTCAGTGTGCTTTGTATTTAATAATTATTTAAAATCAATTCCCCAAGAGAAAAGCAAGAAAGAAATTACATTTATTGATAACAATATATATTGCTGGACATTGCTGGACATTTTTCACACAGCATCATCTAGCGCCAAACTATGCAGAGCTTGTATTATGGGAACTACATGATTGATATACTACTTAGATACTTTTTTTGTAAATACATACATATTATACATACATATCATAACACAATATTTCTATAAAGGCTGACACAACAAATAAATATAAACAAAGAAGAGAAAACATACTACAAAAAAAAGTGTGGGGTCAAAAGGTCCCACAGTCTCAGCTTATGCTCCACACAACCTAGGAACGGTACAGCGCTCTTTTTATAGCCCGATCTACTATATAAGTAGATTAGCTGCTACCCAATAGACCGATGATATTGGTCGTGGTGGTCTCCCAAATATATCTAGCAATGGCTGACTTTCGGATGATTATATTATAGGCTTGATATAATACAAACCAATGCTTCGCGGTTGTCGCGGCAGAACATCCTCCTCGTACTGTTTCACCAGTTTATCAACGCTGTCCGACATTTTAGCTCAACTTTCAAGTCGCCATTAGGTATTCTTGTTTTATGCACTGACTGCACCAGGGTCTTGCTTATAAAATGTATGACTTGATTATTTCCACTTCAATCGTATCACTCTCAACTTGAAATAACTTTTAAAAACATCATGGATTTAGGTACATTTTTTTATGTGAGTTTTTTTATTTTCGATATTTCGGCCGAATTTTCGAGGGAAACACAAATACCTGACAAAAAACTCATCAAAATCAGGGTTAATTTCCCGGTAAGAGTCAAATTTAATTCAATCTTGTTCGTACTTTCATACAAATAGGGCACTCCAACTTTAAGGTTTCTCTAGTCTCTCTACGCGATATCTGAGTATTATGTTTCAGCTATCTCAGTTATTTTTAGGTACTATGTTTATCTGCACCCCTCATTGACCATGGTAATATTATGCATTGACTGGCTAACGAAGTCAGACCATAGAAATCAGTTTAGTTAAAGGCTTGAATAGAAACTACGGACAGAAGATCTTTTCATAAGTACCTTCTTAATATCAAAACTTTTTTAGAAAAATATATAAGTTAAGATAAAACTTTTTAAGATCTCCATAATAAAACGCTAAAGGAAATCAAACTTCGTCATTCTTTTTATCTTATCGAGACTTAAAAAATGTCGAAATAGATGAAGAATTCGTGAGAGTTAAGTTAAAGATTTTTTAAAACTGAATTTGGATAAATATTTATAAATGGTGTTTTTATAGAGGGTTTATTGGTCAGAACGTAGGTAACTTATCCATATTTTTTTCTGTGTAATCCCTATCATTCGTTAACATCGTGATATATGCTACTGACTTATTAATAATGCTACTTTGATCTTTGCTTTTCTCTGTGTCGTTCACTAATATTTCTTAAAAATTTATCGAAGATAACGACAAATTGTAAAACCCCACAAAAAAAACACGGTACCTGAGTAAATAAATAAATAATGCTGGACATTTTCACACAGCATCATCTAGCCCAAAGTAAGCAGAGCTTGTGTTATGGGAACTACATGACTGTTATACTACTTATAAGTATATTTTTTTGTAAATACATACATACATAGAAAACACCCAGCCCCGAGACAAATGAATGGAGATCATACAAACATTTGTCCCACAGCGGGAATTGAACCCGCAACCTTCTGCGTCTCAGGCGGACCTTCGCCCACTGCGCCACAGTGGTTGTCAACGAATTAAAGAACGACCAATTCATAGAAGCCTGTAGATAATGATATCCATTCGTAAAAGTAGGCTTTTAATATGTAATATCTGTCCCCGTAAGCTACAACGATATACAATCAAAACAATGTAATAAATCGCGTGTTTTGACAATTGCACCCACTTACTTTTGTTTTCTGCTAGATGCACTCGGTAATGGTACACTTTTTAATTTTTATCGAGTTTTTGTACCAAAATTCAATTCCCTCCTGAAATTATAACCAATGATAGGTACAGCCGGTAACCACTCAACTATTCGTTTATGAGCGATCTCCGCAAATAGCGCTTATCTAGCTTATCACATGGTGAGCACATAGCTCACCAACTTATGTTTTGCTGTCGAACACACTAAATATGTCTTCTATTCTTTATTGTACACTAGAGAATACAGACAAAAAACATAAATATAGGACATGTACCTAAGTCAAGCTTGACCCTAACAAAAGTTTTCATCCAGAAAACCTTTGAGGATAGGTAAACAGATAAATAGCGATCAAATTCAAAATTAATTTCGTCATTAAAATCACATGGATCACTTTGAAACGTCAGTTTTATCTACTGCCTGTTCTTTCGCGACCAAGCCCGAAAATAAAAGCAAGAAATAAGGCTGGAATAAGGCTATTATTTTCAATGGGGACACGTAATGTCATTAGATATACCTTACTATGTTCAGCATTTTACTAATAGGGAGGCAAATTATGTAGGTTGGAGGTTAGTTAATACTCAACTGCCGCACTCATTGTCCTGACCATTAGGATTCCCTGTATCGTGCCTGTACTAGGAAGTACGCTTATGTAGGTAGCATGATTTTCAATATTATATCTAGAGTTAGTTTCAGGATTAGTTAAAGAACCAGTGTGGTGAAAGGTAGTACCTCAGATATCATATCAGAATTTTTAGAACTTATTTCCTAGAAATTTTATTCTAGAAAATAAGCCTCAAGGGCACTGTACCCTCAACCTTTACTCTAACAAAGGGTTTTAGGGGTCTAGACAAACTATACCACTTTTGATGGGGTTAACGCCTGCGGAAAGATTAAATTGTAAAGGAATGACATTAGCTGTGGAAATATGTCAGCTGCCAAGTTTTACCATGACGAATTTGCGTTAGCGCGAAAGGAAAAGTAAGCGTGAGGTATTTGTCTAGACCCCTTTAGTATGCGTTGTCTGATCGTTATTTTCCCTTAATTGGACAACAGAGAATCGCAAGGTTGACGAAAAAAAAATTATGCGTTGAAAATGTAGAGTAGAAGACATTATAACTAAAAAAATACTAGAGAAAGTAGACTATTCTTTGCTATCGTTGAGTGGACAGAAAAACACTTGGCTTATCGGCTGTGTTGACCGACGTGAAATCCTAAGATAAGAATATGAGCTAGCTTTTCAATGAGTCAAAGATAAATCGCCGTTATCTTTGAGTAAATAATGATACGCTCAAAACATAAAATATTTTTTAAAGATTTCTTTTTTATGACCGGTTGATTAACTGGAAGAGATCTCACACCTCGCTGGGCTGTAGACGGGCGGGTGCGTAAAGTGCCGTTCATTGATACTTTGGATGATATTGTAAAAGTAGGGTCGTAGAAGTAGGTACCATAACCTAAAAGGGCCCTGAAAAGGACCGGTGCGATCCACAAATGAATGACCGTGACTGCACCTACCATATAATTTACCCCATAAAATAGTGTTAGCTATAGACGCTATATTTATTGATAAACAAATGATTTTAATTTTCAAATATTTTTCGAGTGAATAATGTAGTATGTTCCGGAAAAATTTACTAAATCAAATGGGTTGATTTTGCCTCCTGAAAAATAAGTCGAAAGTACAAAGAATTTTTTTCCTGAAAAACATTTTTTAACACTTTAATTAGCTGTTTTTTGCGTGCCAACCCTTAAACTACTATTGAATAAAAAAAACTTTTAGTTCAATAAATAAACGAAATTCTAAAAATCGCAGAATTAAATTTATTACTTACATACCTATTGTGTGTAGAATTAGCCCCTTTTGGGATTCTATCTATACTTAGTTAGGTTCTACATATAGGTTGGATATTATTTCAAATTCGATCATTTATCGAGTGAAGAGGTTGTGAATCTTGTAGACGTACTATTTCACATGTCAAACTTTGCCGTCTACCGCATTATCATTTATGATTATGCTTACCTACATCTAGCTATTACTGTTTACTTTTTTTTACGCAGGATGTCTACAAAAGAACCATGACGAATTATGGTGAAAGTGATGGATTGTACTTCGTCGATTAGCTTGTAATTTGGTCTGTTTGAATTTGTCAGCAACATATTATGTGGTATAATAAAGAGTTATCTATCTATCTTTTAAGATACAATTTTACAAGAATACCTAGTTACCAAAGTAGATAGGCTTACTGATAAAAATCTTCAAGATAGAAGAGACTCTACAACTGTTAATAAACAAAGGATGCCATGTCTAAATAACGTTGACTAAATAATTAGTCAACTAAAAGCAATTTAAGTCAATGAAAAATAGTTCGAATAAAATCTAATCCTAAAACACAAACCTAAGTCCAGTATACACATGCATTTTTAAGTAGTAATATTACAATCTTAGCTAGATTGTGAATGTTTGTCATGCCCATGCATCATTATTGGTTTCTCATTTTCGGCAAAGCATTGTAAAGCATATATTTACTGTAATATTTAAATGTATAAACAACCATAAGTAGGTACATTATGGTTCTATTTTTTTTCGGATAAAAATACATAATAATGAAACTAGGTATGATATTAAAATCAACCTAAGTTATTTCAATCTTTATAAATTTCAAGCTAAGTCATAATTATAATTATTTTATGCTCTTCATTAAAAAGCTTTTATCCGCTTTCATTTTCATAAGGTACATTAAAAAAAGAATATTAAACATTTCAGAATTGTTTCATTCCAAAAGTAGAATTTTAGATCAAGGACAACAGAAAAGATAATTCATCAAACAATAAAGATCTGCTCGACTATTAAAAAAAGTTATTAAGTCGAACAGATGGCCCACCGGATTGTAAGCTGTTATTTATTTATTTTAACTTACAACTATTTCTACAGTTCCCACTGTAATCTAAGTACCTATTTAGTTCTGCAACTCAGATGCGTTATGCGGCTATCCATTCTACCACTTAATAATGTTCCTCTAGTATCATTTTACTGACACCCATACCGATTGGCACCACACTAGGCTAGCTAAATTAAGGATCATCAAAAAACCAAGCATAGTTTCTTTAGGCATGATCGCGCTCGAGATATCGGTGTAAATTCACTTCAAAATTTTAAATTCACTTATTTTATTATTTGACGTTTCTCTAGTTCCTATATGCTCCGTGTGATTTTAATGAATAAAAACTTATTGTTTTTGACTTTGACACTTAAAAACCGGAACAAAATAATGTAAGCATTATTGCTTGGCGGAATAGGCACGGTGGTCTTCTCCAAAAGAACTTTTCAGAAATATACTTCTATCTCTGAAAAGTTCTAGGCGATTTATCTTTGAAAAGTTTTAACTACTATAAAAGTAAAATCGCTTTAATTCTTTTTGCCGTCTACTTTGTTGTAAACAGAATGTATTTTCATACAATAAAGAACCTAGATTGAGCAAGGTTTAAAACATAAGACTTTATGTCGTATTTACAAATAAGATTTTTATGTTACAGAGGATATCGTGCACCTGATAAATTTCCTTGGTCCGTCAATTTAAAGGCAATGAAGATTATACATTCATATGTTATCAAATCCATAGTTATATTGGTTCTTTTGACAATAGCACTTGAAAACGATAAATTATGATGGATGTTGCCTACTTTTGATAAAACACAGACTCCTCTTTTTTGTCACATGTTCCTTGAACGCCTAACGCATGCGATTATTTACCTATATAGTTGGTAAGTAGGTATGTTACTAAATCAAGTTTCGTCTAGAATAAAAATTCAAGACTTCAAACTTTGTTGGCACACTATTGTTTGCTTTACCTACTTGAGACAATCTTAATTTATGTAGATAACAACTGAAAACATTGTAAGACTTTGTAATGTTTTAAATTTGGTGCTAGGTATGATCTTTGTATTTAGGTAGGTATATTATAATCTAATTAAGTTTTAAAAATTTCGTCCTAGCTCGGATTATTATAATTTAGCCAATATAGAACCGTTTGTAAATCTTACTTGATTGTGTTTTACATCATAATTTTTAGGATAATGTTGGTGCAATTAAACACGCTCTGTCATGTTCAAGTACGGGTCTGTCTACCGTGATCCCATTGATAGACATGTTTCTTCTAAGTTCTAAGTCTTTACCAATTATTGCGGCTTAGTCCTAATTGACTTATCGCATTAGCTTCTTGCATTTTACATTAGCTATACTAATGCATAAATACTTGTAAACTCTTCGCCTCACCAGCTTAAATATAACTGATAAGCGTTTAAATGCTATTCAAAAAGTAGATCCCTTCTGAAGCCTGAAAAAGGCGAAAGACGCTTTACTACACCCATATTTACGAACACGAAGCGCTCCGCTCTTATATCGTGTATATCCAGAGTTCTTCACCGCGTTAAACATAACAAGGGGATGTCTTTGTCTGAGACTTTTAGGTAGGTATCCCAAAACAGTTTTACCGTAAACTCATAAGAACTGACAATCACATTGTTTTACGTAACTCACAACATCCGAACCGTACCTACTTATTATAGGTTTATGCAAATGCTTTCACTATTTTTGAATAACTACATAAACTGAAATAATAACTCATAACACAGCGTATTATAACTTCCTTGTTCAGTTATGCAAAGACCAAAATAGCATCTCTAAATAATATAGTTTTATGAAAGATTTGTTTTATTTTATTTTAGTTAAGATTTTTTTTACACGTAACACACACGCACAAGGTCTGTAGGTACTGATGATAATATTGTAAGCAATCATTTATCAATCTTTTATCAGGAAGGTTGGCGAATTACTTTAGTAGGGGTTCCGTATAAAATAACGTCAGGTTTTGTCAGAAAACTTATTTTTCACTTCCTTATACATTCACTCATAAGAGTGAATGATATAAAGTAATACTTGCCAATCATAAGCCCGTTTACGTCCACTATTAGACATAGCTCCCCATTTACGATGAACGCTCCCTCAGATTTACCGCGTCCGCACAATGTCACCGGTCCATCCTAGATTGCGTTTTCCGGTTCGTGCTGTCACCTCTGGAAAACCTTTTGTTTTTCAGCAGCTGTCGGTTCTGCGAGTTATGCATTACATACTCTCAATTATCACTTCAACCTAACAAATTCGGAGAGTTATATCGATGACTTATACTCTGTATATAAGTCATCGATATTACTCTCATTCCCCATTGCAACTTAGTAATTCTGAGAACCATGATGAAATCATCAGTAATATAATACAGAGTAAATATTCTGAGGAGCTCGAAAGTGCCCGAAATGTCACTTTTCCATAGAAAAACCTTAGTTTGATACTCACAGCTCAGACTTAGAATGAAGATTGTTTTATTTATCATATAATGTTGTGATGCAATATTGATTGATTATGGTAATTTCCTTTCATATTGTATAGAGACAGTTCTGTTTATGTAACTGGTAACTTTCTGCATTTGCATTGCTTAATCTTAGATAAATACAATGTACCATGTACCAGATCGTAGATAAGAGCCACCGTAATTATAACGTGAATTATATGAGGCAACGCCAGAGAATTATAATTTTGTAGGCCAGTAACTTTCAACTCGTAAATGATGTTCTAATGTGAAAACCGTGATTAAATTTCTTTAAATAAAACCGTTTTAACATTAGGTTTGGAGAACCCCAATCGTGCTAAACACTTCAGAAAAGTTGAACGAAATTCAATGTAATATCATTTAATTTTTTGTGCATTACCTAGGTACTTATATGTTAATTTTGGCACTGATCTTAGTCTGAGGGCCATTGAGGGAATGCTGTATGCTATATCGTATCGTGTCATATTGAATCTGGATTAAAAAAAAAATCGTGAATTTTATTTCAGCCCTCTTTTGGAAAGTTGGAGTTGGTTGGTCCCGTGATGGAGTAAACTGGACATTTGTTGCTGCAACTTATTTGTCCGTCCCGTGCGGGTACCAAGCGAGCGATGCCGGGAGCAGAAGCTATCGTTTTATAATCTTAGCAAACAGTCTCAAGAATTCTCCTGGGGTTTCACGATACTGTGTACAAGTCTAGATTAAGTGCTCATGTTGGTATAATTTGTCACGCTCGAGGCCACACGGCTTACCTAACATAACACTAACCTGAATAGCTCTAACTTGAGACCGGTGGATAAACCAGCCGAATAGACGACCCTTACAAGTATCTACCTAGTACAGCTCCTCCGTGGTATATTTACTAAAAGAACAGCCTGCTACCGGGATTGCTCGAAGGTTGGTATATTTACTGAAAGACCAGCCTGCTATCGGGATTGCTCGATTCGTTTGAATTTCCGTAACGATTCATCCTATTACTAATTATAAATGGGTTATTCTGGATGTTTGGATGTTTGTTGCTAATCTCCGTAACGGCTGACCATACCTAGGCTGCTTTTATCCATGCGGGTGAAGCCGTGGACAATAACGAATTGCGTGCGACAGGCCATTCGTTGAACAAATTTAAGACTTTTTTTTCTGAATGAGACGTCTCCTGCAGATAGCATCCATCATCATCACTTTATTAAGCAGAACTTATTAATTGAGACCTTAGACCGAGGATTAAGATAACTATCGTACAAATTAGATTTTTACGATATATTGAGACATTTTTGCATAACATGTACTCACTAACACTAAACTACTCTAAAAGAGTAAATCGATACTAAGCCAAGCAGTTTGCTCTGTTGCACTTAACCGATGATGACACTGATGTCATCTGTCACTCGCAAACTGGCTTAGCAATTTAACTCTGAGTTTATTAACTACGCCGGTAATTTTGGTACAGCACAATCGTGAAGTTACAGCGACATGACAATTCAAAACCGAAAATTCGTTTCGGAAGGTGATTCTTTTATTGATAATCATGCCATAACAGCAGCCGGAAACTGATTGTAAGCGTGCTTAGAAATACTTAGAATTAACATAATGGATTTCTATCCATATTTTCACCAACCGTAGGTGAATACTGGACCAGTGGGCGATCACACTAATTTCCCATGGCTGGTATCATCGGATGGGATGAATCGTATCACGCTAATTTGTAAGATGGATGAGCCATAGATGGACAATGCGAATGAACAAAATTGGTTTCATATTGGACGTTCCGTTTTTTTGATGGATGTGCCATTAAAATAAGGAACTAGTGTCATAATTGATTGCCATCTCGATAGCCATGAGTTAGTGTAATCGCCCCGCAGAATTGGTGAAGACAGGTGCGGATATTTTTATAAGATTCTATATATATAATCTTACTCCTAAGGAAACTTTAATTTTGATATCGAATGTACCTGATACAAGTCATTGATAAGAATGCTCCATTCCACTTTGATAATAGAAATACAAGATAAACAGGTTATCATATCAACAAATCGTTCTATTGGATTTCGACTATTTCGATCGAAGTTTAGTCTGTTATTTAATCCACAAAATGATATCGAAACGATCTACTATTAAATAATGATACTATGTATTATTGCCTCTGCCTATTCAGTTTTAAAGTTGAATGTATAAAAATATCCAGATCGGCCCATATTGTCAACTTAACAAAATAAGTTAAACTTTCTCTCCCATACGAGTTTTGATTTTGAAATCCATCGGTTACTTACACAAAATAAGTATAGAAAGTAAGTTTGTATGTTGTAAGTGTAGGTGGATTCCGTGACAGATCTACCGTGACGTGCCAGTAATCTCAGATTACTGGCATAATGTTAGAAAATAAAAGTTGCTACGTCGCTACAAAGTTATTTCTGAATATATAATAATAATAAACTGTTCACTCTCAGACAAAAAAGATCCATACAAATACAAAACTCGGTTCAAAAATAAACGTACACACATAAAAAATAAATAATAAGCTTCACCCAATTTCGAAGTATAGGGCAATGGTATATATCGTCGATCGCCTCGCACTCTACATAAATTTGACGCAATTCGCTTGCGCATGATCGCAGCGAATTCATCAATAGTTTCATATTTATCATAGAACTTTTCATATTATCATAGAACTAGAGTTCAGACAAGAGATAATTAACACAGAGTTAATTATCTCTTGTCTGAACTACCTGATTTTTTTTTTTTAAGTTTTAATTGTCCATTGTGTGAATGCTTGTATTTGATAGATACTTACCTAGTTTTGAGCTATACAATACAAATAATTCGACATAACTTTAGTTTTTATCCGACTGGTGAAGGAGTGCTATTACAAACATCAAATTGTATCGTGCATGAATTTTACGATTGTAATTAGGTTGAAATAATTAACATTATTGATAATTAACTTTTGTTTAATGATTTGAAATTGAGCTATTAGTCAAGCATGCAATTGGTTCTCTTTACATAGTTACTTTTATTATGTGGCTGGCATGACAGTTCAGTCAAAGTCTGTTAAACTCTGCGACTCTGAAGATAGCCGTTTGGCTCACATACTTCCGACTTAGACCCGTGTTCACCAATACAATAACGGGTGGTCAGATCTAAATCAAAGCTTTTTGACATAGTCATGTTTACATCTATCATAATAACCAATGATTAGACTAGATCGTCCGTTTATTTTATAATAGAGCTTAGCGCGATCACTCGTTTGACAAAGTCAAAACGGCCGATCATCCTACTAATATTTAAAACGTGAAAGTTTGTGAGGATGGATATTTGTTACTCCTTCACAACGGATTTTGATGAAACTTAAAAGTAATATAGCTTATACGTCAGAATAACACATTGGCTACTTTTTAGCTGGGTACCATAGTACGGACGAAGCCGTGGGCAAACGCTAGTACAGTATGAAGGTCCCATTATCAATGGGTCAAATCGTTTTATTTGACTTTTTAATACTTTTTATGAACCTACTTCTGAAATGTTTTTATGTTTTGTAATTCAAAAAACGTAGTGGTTCCTTTTTGTTTCGCCAATTTGGAGAAGTGACGTAATTTTCTATGATAGATAGATAAACTTTTTATGATACATAACACTATTTTATAGTACGTAGGTACCATACAAAATCGTAATTAAAACTACAAATAATAAATTATATTCATAACAAGCGGTCTTATCGCTGAAATCTATTCAGCAGACAACCCTAGAATGGAGAGAACTTATGTAAAAGAATGGGACATAAACATAAAATACAAATTAAACATTACAATAGGTACATATTTTTATAGAATATCTATATCCAGTTATATTATATCATAATGCATCTATGGTCATGGATATGACGATGAAATTATGCGCACATAAAGCTTTTAACTTTGTCTATAGCGGAGACAACGTATCAGCAATACACTCTAGGTGTTGCAGATGCCAATGGTAACCATTGCCTCCTTGTGGGCCGTATGACTTTGGTGGGGTTATTCGAGAAATCCCCCAGAGAAATCCCCCTTATGGGGGAAAACTGAACTATAATGTTTAAAAAGTTCCGAAATGCCCCTCATATTTTTTTCTAATTCCACTTTTCACCCTTAAGAGAATTTCCTCAGGGGGGAAAACAGAACCCTAATATAAAAAATGTACAGAAATCCCCCTCAGGGAGCAGAGACCTTACCATCAAGTCTTCTTGCGATTCAGTTCAGGCAAAGATTTCAAATCTCGCTTTGCGATTGACGATTATTATGGATTATTACGCCATAGCGTCCTCATCTACAAAGGATTTGTAATTTTTGCCTAAATTGAATCTCAATAAGCTCTAGAATAACATAAAACAATATCAGCCCTAAGCGCTTGCCTCTCTAGCAGCTTTGGCAGATATTTTGATGAGTGGATTTAGTTCATAACGACGCGCCTGTATCGGTTTACGCAGAGTAAGCACACATTTAACTACTAAGATTTTGTTTACGAGCACAAGCGCTCTTGTGGCATTACACAATTTTAATAGTTATTGAACAACTCATACCCTTATGATGACATAGTTAACGATTATAATTTGGTTATACTACAAACGTATCCGCCGCTTTTATGGCGCTATAAAAGTCCTCATCTCGTTATATGGATATTAGAAGAAAGTTTTCAAATAAAATGTTCATACCTTATTTATTATTAAACTTGCATATAATTTTATAGCAATAATAATTATAATAAATAATAATAATAATGCTGGATATTTTACACATAGCATCATTTAGCCCCATTAAAGCAGAGCTTGTATTATGGAAACTACATGATTGATATACTACTTATACACTTTTTTCTTGTAAATCCATACATAATATACATAGAAAACACCCAGACCCGATACAAATATATCAGGTCATACAAACATTTGTCCCGCGGTAGGAATCGAACCCGCAATCATGACAAATTAATAAATACAATCATGACACGTTCAAATGTTATTTCGATAGAATAGGAGAGTTTATCTGCACCATTAAATGAGATGAAAAATCAATATATATTTTTAGGCTTCATTCCATCTTAGGTACTATGACAATTAATCACGGTTAAAATCAGTTCACAACAAAACCTTTCCACGGTACAAGTAGAATTATTTATTGCCTGTTATATTCAACCTGTTTACCCACAGATTTGACTGGTCTGCTTGAATGAACCTACTTACCTACTTTCACTTTCGTTCATCAGCCAGAAATCAACAATAAAATGCTCATGAACGGATTTCCATGGGTATGTTGGATTGAAGATGATTTGGCTTCCAAGATTACAAAGAAGCGTTGGCAGACCACCTGATAGGAATGTTGGAGACATAGCAGAGTGCAGGAAGGACCTGGATACGGACAAGAAAATCGGCGTATGCTTTTTTTAAGGGATTGTATAGTTTTCTGGTACTATCATACGCTTGATCAGTATTTATGAGCAAGCGCTCAGAATGAATGCCGATTCGCAATATAAGTATCTACGCATGTAAATCATTGATGCCAGACCGGTAAACTATCAGATATCAACCCTGAATCTCGGATGCTAGTTTCCACTACTCTTGTAACCTAGGACAGAACCTGTTCGGTGTCCAATATAACTACCACGACTGCTCTAGTTTAAGATAAAAATCTTGTAGTCTTTTTGTATTCATTCTTACATTGTGAAGGTGCTCAAAAATATAACCACATTTCTTGGAAGCTAAGATAAAAACAGCATTAGAGGAATCGTAAAAATGTATTATCGTTATATTGTTATGTCACCGCTGGGAGCCCGGAAAAACAGCTTACAAAACAAATAGCTAACACATTATTTTAGGAGTGAAAGAATCCGAGTTAATCTTGTTATTGAACTGGGGCATGACTCTGCCTTACTTTTAGTTAGCCCTTTGCTTCGATTTTGCTGTGAAAGCCATTGGTGCATATACTGGTTCGATAGTCTTTAATAAGCCTATTTTTCAGATAAACCCGTGTACCTTTTCATGTCAGTATGTATATGTCACACACAATGTAGTACAACTCTATGTAATAATTAATGCCTCTACGTATTCAAATATCTGGGTCTCTATGCAGCAGTAGGAATTGTAAATAAGCTAGCTGTCTTCCATACGCTGCGTGGCAAAACTCAGAAACAGATTGATTTCCAATATTTATTTTATCACAGTCACGAATTCTCTGCAACAGTAAAATGTTTGAACTATAATTTTTTGTGCGATTAATATTTGATTTTGATAAATATTTGATGTCGAGCGCCTTCGCGATGTGACCTGATTTTACGGTCTGGAGGTTTCAAAGATTTTGAAATCAGCAAATCATGGTTTAATGGTTATACCTACATTATTATTTGTTGGTCACCCTTACTTAGGTTTGGTATAAGAAAGAAATAGTAGTTTATTTCTACAAAGACATGTAAATAGAGCACACTTTTTTATCATTACCCTGCGACGGTAACCGCTTTCCATCTTTAGGGCCATAAGCTAGTTTGCCTTGGTTTTTTTTCAGAGTGACCGAAAAATAAAAGCTAGTAATACAAAGAGAGAAGTGTCAATATTAAGAATAAACTCCATCCATATCTATGACAGCTTGACAGGTTGATTGATAGTAAATAAGAGAAAATTACTTTGAGTTGAAGTTGATTACGCACTATCGTCCTTCCGTCGTTAATCATTTGACTTTCTTCGAGACTCGGGAGTTGGGACTTGACAAAAAATAATATAATCTTATAAGCATATAAAAAGGTTGTGTGACTCTCTAAAGGTGGGTTTGGACCAAACCAAGCTGAAATAAGTGCGTTCTTTGACGTTTAGCTTTCTTAAGGTAAGTTAAAACCAAACGAACAAAGAGCAAGAGCTGGAATAAGAGCTCTTTTTTTTAATATTTATGTGACTCTTCAATGGAAGAATACTTTTTAGTTTACTAACGAGAGAGAGAAAAAATATATTGCTCCAAACGGGCAGACTTGCTTGTTAAGGTAGGTTTAGACCATCTATCTTGATTAGCTCGTTTGGTGTAAACCTTTACTGAATCAACGCACTTAAATATAAGTCCTAGAAACCAGAAATGTTGTAGTTACCTACTACTTCATAATATTAAAAATGCAAAAGTATTGATGATTGGTTGTTTGATGTTAATAATCGTAACGGCTGAACAGATTTCAAGAAAGTTTGTAATTCCTGACCTAAATAAGCTACTTTTTTACAATGATAAACTTGAGAAACTATGAGAAACCGGATCTAACTCTCCCTCCTAAAGCTACTTAATAATTAAGATAAATTACATTTTGAATACAGCTAAGTCATTTATTTTAACTAAGAATATAATAATAAAACAGACAGTGTTTGTATTGAAGTCCTTTGAAAATTGAAAGCTCACTTCATCGCCATTTATAAAGATCGTCTTTCTCTCAAAGATTGATTATAGACGTATCTATATAATCTATGACTATAGTTGCCACACTTATGGTGATATGGTTGAATCAAATAGGTGGGTATTAGCTTTCGGGTAAAATAAAATATGAGAGTAGAATTGGAATAATTTAAAATACTCCTTTCTTCGTATACAGCTGATTATTATTTATCCACCCTGCATTAGGTCAGAGAGTTGACCAAAGTCAACTATACATAATTTACGTTCATTTCTATTCATATTGTAATAACGGGAATTTTCACGTACTGCACTATCGGTGAAGGCACCGACTAAGTTTCAACTCATTCCGAGAGTTTTCATTAGGATAAGTGGTCGCGACTTTCTCCCTCCCCGTCCGCTGTGCACTAAATTCCCTTTATACAATATGAATAGTCAAGTTCACGATCGTTTTTGGAACGTTCATTTCTGTTTATTCATGGCTTTGAAACCACGTCGACTTATGTGAAATTCCAAAAGGTATAGACAAAAAATACAGATGAAACAGCTAGCTAGCTAAAGACCGTTGCAAACGATCTATGTATAGGTCAACTGATCCAATACTGAACCTGAGCTTAATACCAATACTAATGCATTGACTTAGATAGGAGCCAGCTCTCGGGTTACGTGTCGCTTCGACCAGTCGCGTCACCTTGAAAAGGCTTTACGCGAAGGACACCGGTTCCCCGCGGACCCAGAGTCTCAACTCCAAAAGGCTTAAATATTCCCAAAGAATATGACTTAAATTGCGCTATCTACGTTGATTTTGACATGATTTATTTATACAGAACTGCAGAACACCCAGTATTTATTAACATGACAATGTTATGTGCTCTACCAACATATTCGATGACGCTGCAGCTGCTTTCATGTTCAATTATAACGGAAATCGAACATTTCCAATCAGAATTTTAATAGTTTTGCAAGTAAAATGACTATGAAATTTACCATATTACTATAAAATTTATTACAATTTCCATCGGCATAATTTTTATGACTGTCTGCTTTTAAAAATTACAATATACTTAATTCTACATCTGTGGCGCAGTAGGCGAAAGCCCGCCTGGGACGCAGAAGGTTGTGGGTTCGATTACCGACATGGGACAAATGTTGTATGATCTCCAAATATTTGTTTTTTTATAACAAAAAAATATATATTAGTAGCATATCAGTCATGTAGCTCCCATAATACAAGTTCTGCTTATATGTGTTTAGAGCGAGATGATGCAAGGTGAAAAATGCAAAAAAAATGCGACGCAAGAGTTGCGATTCGATTCCCGCAGCGGGACTAATGTTTGGCTATTCTATATATATATATATATATTTTCAGAGTCTGGGTGTTGTGGTACCACAGTACTCATGTATTTCTGTTGGATGTTTATTTATTATTTATTTTGTACCCTGTGGCAAGTAAAATAATTGCATTCTTACTAAACATAGTTACGAACTTGTAATTTTTAGTGATTTGTTAGATGCCTAAGCAAAGACATAAATAAAACAGAATGTTCTACAAAAAGTATAAACAAAGTTGTAATCTCTACCGATCGCATCTCCATAGCATCATTTCACTTTCTGTTGCATTGAAGCGGCTCGGCCGCAACAAGAGTTGCCTTGTAAAAATAGCCGGGCTCTTTTGAAAAACTCTTTACTGGATACAATGAAGGTTTTATGAATGTATTTTGATTATACCAAGCTAGAAGTTACAATATCTACATATATGAAAATGTAGAAAAGTTGAATTCATATCTATTGGAGTTGGCTTGAACAGATCATGGTAGCGCATAATAATAACCTGTAAATACATTTTTTTTTCTCTTTTTACTGCATTGTGGTGGTTTTTTTCGAGCTTGATTTTTTAAGTTTGTTTATCCTATCGAAACATTAAAAATCACATTCCGATTTATATTTAAATTCAAGCAAAAGGCACGGCGATCAGATACGTGAGCAATTGTCTGACCTATAAGATTTTTGGATTACCATTGTCCGAAAGAAATACCAAAAAGTGGGACGACGCCGGCTAAAATCGCTCATCCAGCAACTCTATTTGTCAGAAAGTGGCCCGCTGTGTAATTGTCCTAAATGCAACTGTCATAATAACGGTGCAAGTTATCTGCAAGTAACGGGCTTTTCGACAATTCGATCATTGGGTGCCGCGGAACGTGAGCGGTTATTGTGAATTGAAGTATTGCTTGGACCAATCATTGCTTAGAAAAAGAATCCAATGAGACCGCCCCTGAAATAAATGATTACAGAGAATAACGCACACGGCCAGAGCAACCACAAACAATACATCCTACTACTAATAAACGCGAAAGTTTCTGAGGAAGGATGTTTGTTACTCTTTCACGCAAAAACTACTGAACAGATTTAGATAAAACTTTACAGTTATATAGCTTATATATCAGAATAATACATAGGCTACTTTTTATCCGGGTACCACGCGGGTGAAGCCATGAGTAGAAGCTAGTAAATAATAAATGAATACCCAACAGACTCATACCAGTATCGAGATACCGAAACACTCAGACCCAAAACAAATATCTGCAGAACCTTCAAACATATAACACACAGAAAAGTAAAGTGCGAAAGTTAAGTGTATAGGTATCTTCTTAACCTTCATGGGTCGTCGGTCATCACTGTATCAGGTGAGATTATGGTGAAATGATCGTCTAAATCACGACAGAAAAGTACTTGTTTTTGAGGGGTCTATAAAATATGTACTTTTGGAGATTTTATTACTATACAGCTAACTATCACTATCGATGAAAAGCAGTACATTACCACGGTTAGTTAAAGTCGTATTTTCAATTTTAAAATGAAAACCATACATAGATTACATTCTGAATACAGAATTCTATGAAAAAAATGCAATACAATACGCCAATGTTTTAAAAGTCAGTAAAATAAGTTTTTGCCGAATTTTAGTGCAAAATGGTATCACTATAGTATCTGATGATTACTGTGTTCATAGCTGAGAGGACCCTGATAAATTCAGCAAAAACTGCGTTATCAGCCGTCACTTCGTGCATCCTGATTATAATGCTAGGTCTAAAGTAGGTAATATAGTGCCATATACGTACATACATTTCTCCAGAACGTCTCCAATCTGGTCAGAGTACGTTCGCCGGTATCTACCCTTTCCAATTATCCCATTCACTTAATTATAATATTAATTATTTGCCATATACGTAGACTACGTATATTTAGATTATAGGTTACATAACCGCTTACAGTACCTGGTGTGCCGTATGCTTGTTTGACACTTTTGTCGTATAAAAATAAATACTGTATTATCTGCAAATATTTTTCCCTGATCAGGGTGTTGTGGTACGGTTTACTTATAATTCCTGAACCCATGATACAAGGAATTCTAGTGTGGGGTCTAGACTTAAGTGTGGCGTCTTTTTATGAGACGTATAATAAAGGGTAGTCGTGACAATATAATCTAATCCCATATTGAGTTATTTACTCATCGAACTACACGACTGGCTTATACATAATGTTCAGCTTAGAGCGGTGATAATAAGCCTAATTGGCTTGTGCTAAGAATATGGCGCGGTTGTGGAGATTTGAGTCCATTTTATCCGGTCTTAAAAACCAAACCAAATAATACTCACCATCATCCTATGAGCCCGGTTTTTATATGGCTTCGATAAAGCTGACAATATATTATACCTACCTACCTATAACTTTTGTTAGGATTAGTAAAAAAAAGTGTGGATTTGGTATTCAGGGTTTTATTGTTGGTGGATAGAACGTTTCTTTTTTCGGGATAACCTACTCACAATTATTCATGTAAGTATTTAGTTAGAGCCGGTGCAGCTGCTGATTCGGCCGATGAGCTCAAGAGGCGTTAATATGGAAGTCTCGACAGAGCTTAATTATTTGAGCCTTTTAGGCTTGAGACTCTGGGTCCGTGGGGACTTCTTCGCGTATTCCAAATTCTTTCTGACTGGTCGTAGTGACGCGTGACCAGAGAGCTGCCTATTATCTGTGTCAACGCATTAGCATTGCCATTCAGCGTGGCAATGCAGCTAGCATTTTGGAAACGCTTCCGTCTGGTAGTGATCTAGATCAGTTGACCTATCTTTAGACCGTTTGCAATGGTGTACCTCTTACACCTGTATATACCTACTTGTAGAAACATAGTTTTATAAATTAATGTATTTCGAGTTTGTATTAGAGCACCAATAGCATTTCAAGGCATCATAACTCTAATGACAATAAAAACTCACGAGCTTCATTAAAGTTTTTCAATTGACTAAGCAATACCAGTGAAACTAGTGAAACTGTTTTTGCTGTCTAATGGACTTATTTACTGGGACAGTCGATAAAAAGTGATTGTCGATTATATTATTCTTCTTCGTACTTATTATTAATTCTGGTCATCCGCGTCAGGTGAGTGGTCTGACCAGTATATAATGTATAGTGGCCAGAATCTCGGTACAACGATTGGTTACGTTGGAGTAACGTTGGTAAATGAAGTACAAACCTCATTAGGTCGTGAGGTCACTTTAGGTTCTAGAGGTCATCATCAAACGTTGGAGTAACGTTGGAAAATATAGTACCTACAAAACCTTACTGGAGTGACCTGAAGTGACCTCACTCTAGTGAAGTTTGTACTACATTTTCCAACGTTACTCCAACATTTGATGTTCGACCTCAAACTCAAAAAAGTTCAAAACCAACGAGATTTATACAAAGGAGAATACCTAATTTTTGATTACAGAACAGAAAAGTACTGAATCTGTTTTACCTTTTCTTGAAATAACCTTCCCTGTAATGGCTCAGTTGCATCTTTTTATAACACTTAGCTCCCTAATATTTTATTTTATCAGTTAAAAATTATCTACTAATATTATTATTTTGCCTATTGCTGAAGATAGAGATAGACTTTCGTGTTATAATATTGAAGTCTCGACAGAGCTTAATTATTTGAGCTTTTTGGGATTGAGACTCTGGGTCCGTGGAGACCCCTTTGCGTATTTCAAATTGTTTCTGACTGGTCGAAGTGACGCGTGACCAGAGAGCTGCCTATTATCTGACTCAAGAATGTGATAAGTATTACCTACCCATCTAAAGATATGTAGTAATGTTCGGGGGAACCGGTTTTGGAGCAGTCGAATCTCTCGTGTTTGTTTTGAATTACATAGGAATTGTTTCAAAACCGGTTATACAGATTGAATATTCATGAATCTTATGTACAGAATTATTTATATTAGTATTTAGAATATAGATTAGGGATTCCCCATGACGTGGTTCCAAGAGCGCGAATCGAACCCGTCCCTAACTAATGCTTCTAATTACCTACGTCACGATACGGACATCTCTTACCCAGAATGAAATAAAGTAATAATTATCTATATTAGTATTTAGAATATAGATTAGGGATTCCCCATGACGTGGTTCCAAGAGCGCGAATCGAACCCTTCCCTAACTAATGCTTCTTAATTACGTCACGATATGGACATCTCTTACCCAGAATGAAATAAAATAAAAGGCTTGAAAACATTATCGATTAAGAAAGCCTTAAAACAATCCGCACCGCAATCTCATCTCTAAGAAACATTAGCCTCAACACTTTTTCAAACAAAACAAAAACAGCCATTAATACAAAACAAAAAGCGCCTTAACTTACCTCTTACGTTAATGACACTCCATTTTCTCACAATCCACAGTCACAAAACGGGAAGGTAACCCCTTAAAAACAAAAACTTTCGCGTTTACGCTTCTGTGAAACACTTTATTTTATTTATAAAACGTTAACCCGCAACGCGGTCTTGCGCGTCTATGCCACTGCCAGCCGCTCGTCGTCAGTACCGTGTTAGAACGCAAATGGTCATTGAAGCTGTACAAACGTGTGTGACGCCACAAATGAAATTAAAAAAAAAGAATCTATACAAATGTTATTGGGCATGCACGTTGCAGAGAAAGCATCTCGCCTCGTCTCTTCGAAAGTGTAAGTACGGTTCCGCTTTTCGAAATGGACTTAGTAAATGGGGCTTGAAAATAGAATTGGCTAGAAAGCTAGGTCTTTGAATAGCTCACAAATTGTTGCGTAGGTAGGTTAAGAACCTTTTGTTCAAGAAACGTAACAGTTTGCCAATGAAATTGAGTGCCTATTCGTATAAAATATTATCCTTTTACATACTTTGTTCCAAAGTCGTAAGTGTTTACTAACCTGGATCACCGAAATAATAGGTTCTTACTTCTGTTATTCTGACTTTGTGGTTGCTAAAAAATGTGCGAGTAGAACAAAATACGTCAAAATAAAGAAAGAAACTACATTTATTTGACACAAAAAATTTACAGAGAGGATATAGGTAGGAAGGAACATAAATCTACAGATATATATATATATATATATATATATCGGCCGTACCGTAATTACCTATTATGGTACCGTGGTGGGTCTACCTATTAAAATAGGTAATGATTTGGTACCCTTTACTTTGTTATGTTCTTAAAAGCTTTTAGACACTGATTATTTGTTACCGAGCTTCCATGAAAGAGCCGCCTTGGCCTAGTAGGCGGTACCCCGACTTCCGATGCGATCTTCGGTTCAAATCCAGATGTGCGACAATGGATTTTTTTCTCGAGAAATGTATGCACGATTATACGTGCTTAAAACGGTGTAGGAAAACATCGTTAAATCAGCATGCCCTAGAATCAAAAGTTCGAAAACAGATGCCATTCATTAGCGTTCCGAGAAAGCGGTAATTGGCTTGCAACTTGGAAGGGTAACTTCTACAAAAAGTAGATTGTGCCAAAAATCATATTTATATGTACAGGTCTGGGTACCTGTGTATGAATCCGAAGATATTTTTTAGCCTTTTTTAACTTACAAGTTACCGAGAAAAGTATTTTGTTTAAAAAATAAGAATAGTCTCATTTGTCAAGTTACTATAAAACTGGTAGGGTACTTACAATAAATAATTACTATTATTAAAAGAATTTATTTTTTATCTGAAAAATTTATTCGTAACTGTGAATGTATAACTGAATTATCCAGCTCAATTAACTATCTAATAGCCCTATAATGCCCATTATAATATGGTGCCTACTCACAGTTCTCATCTCGATGTCTTATACAAACTATGCGATAGTTTGAAAATATGGATGTCTGGTGCTAAAAATCTCTGTAACGGGCAAATCTGGGATGTTAAGGAAAAAAAATGTTTATTTCACCACAGTACATTATTATTTTTTTAATAGACCTGCTTTTTTAAACTAAACTATGTTAAAAAAAACTTGTGTCTGGTAATAAGCGCTTTCCATTTTTATCATTTAAAGATTCACAATGTTCACATAGCAAGAATTAATATTGTTCTCGACCTAAAATAACACTTGGGTATGTTTTGGTGTAACACGCGTCCTAATTTATCTATTGTTAGCGAGTCATGATGATAGTAACAGATCATTTTAAAGTTGTTTGAAAAATATAAAGCATGAATACATGCGTCCCCGACATTACCATCAGTAGGGGTTTAAACAAAGTATCTTTAGCTCTCTTGCAATAAAAAAACGCATTGTATCGACTTTTCCCGCAATTTAATTACCTATACAATAATTGCAGCTAATCGGTCGTGACGGAACAAGCGGTGCAGCACGCGATGGTGTATGCAAAACGCGATCGAGATGGATTCGTGAATGAGAGCAATATAGAGATCGTGATAGGGGTGGCACAGGCTCAAATGTGTTTAGCTGGAAAATAAAAACATAACTTTTGGGAAAAAAAATAGATACAGTCCGATTTCATTTAAAGTAATGTTTGATAAAACACTTACAGGTTTTTAACTATTCAAGAACATACTTTTAAATTAATATTTTTAAGTTGTAACTTATTATAATTAAATAAATTAATAATTCAAAGTTATTATTAACTGCTAGAGTGAATTAATTATTTAATTTATTATTTAGGTTTGTCTCGAAGATATCCCTGTTAGTTATAAGGCTGCCAATTGTACATATAATTATTTTTCTTAGCCATGTATATTTTCATATTATTTTTACAGGTGTTATGTACTGTACAGACATAAAAAAAAAATTGTTTATTTCAACTAAAATAATATAACAACAGGTATTTAATAGGTTACGAAAAAAACTAAATACGACACTTAATAAGTAGGTTAATAAATAATGCTGGACATTTTTAAACAGCATAATTTAGACCTAAAGTAAATAGAGCTTGTGTTATGGGAACTACACGACTGATATACTACTTATATACATTTTTTTGTAAATACATGCATATTATATATAGAAAACATTTAGACTCGAGACAAATATTTGCAGATCATACAAACATTTTTCTCGCGGCGGGAATCGGACCGCAACTTTCTGCGTCTGAGGCAGGCCTTCGCCCACTGCACCTCAGAGGTCGTCGCTAACGACGACCTCTGAGATACATAGCAGTTTTAAGGTATTATCTATTTGTTACCTGTTATGTTTAGGATCGGTAACGCGCGAGTGATAGGTACCTCTGGTGTTGCTAGCGTCCATAGGTTACGTTAATCGCTTACTAAAAGGTATCTTAGTATGCTAGTTTATTTGTATGAAAAATGGATATCAAAATGTGATGTAAGCAACCCTAAATCGTAATTGTTTAGGTTCCGTTCGTGAGCTGAGAATGAGTTACACAACAAAAATCTAAACAAAGGTAATGTTTCACCATTAGTGAGCAAGGCGTCACCGGACTACTATCCGTTATTGTGTTGGTCAACTCGGACCTCAAGCCATGTTGGAAGCTTTCAAACTTCAATATTGAGATTGACCTCTATATCAATGCGGATACTTCAATGCGATGTGCATTAACAACTAAATATTTATATTGCAAAAACGGGTATTTTCACGTACTGCACTATCGGTGAAGGCACCGACTAAGTTTCGACTCATTCCGAGAGTCTTCATCAGGGTGAGTGGTTGCGACTTTCTCCTTCCGCGTCGCGCCGTGTCTTCACCGATGGTGCAGTACTTGAAAATCCCCGTTTTTACAATATGAATAGTCAAGTTCACGATAGTTTTTGGAATAAAAAAACAACTAAATAATTCAGGGGGAGATTAACATTGGTTCTGGCTTAAACACAATAAAAAATAAATATATAAACACTCAACAGACACATAGTCTTGACCCCATACTAGGATACCCTGTGTTATGGGTATTACGAACTACGAGTTCCCTAGTACTACACCACCCAGATCAGGAACCAATATCTACAGAACATGCACAAAATTTTCGCGGTGCTTTATCAAGGTTGAAGAAAACATTTATTTTTTTATTTTTATGATCGATATTGATAAAATCCTGGTACCTAGTGATACCTGTCATATTGTATGGATCTGAGAGCAACTATAAGGAAGAGTACACGCGGCTCATATATGAAAATTGAGATGTGGAGTTACAAGAATGGATAGGATAAGGAATGAGTATATATAGCAGGAGGGTCAGAAAATAGTGCCAGTGACAGAAAAGTCAGTATGGTATAGGCAGTTCATGAGGAGGGAAGAATGTCACATTACGATATGTGTCAAGTCAAATATGAATGTGGATGGATATAAGAGTAGAAGAAGGCTAAATGTTATATGGATGGATTGTGTGAAAAATGACATGGGTAAGAAAGGAGTGAGTACTGAGATGACGGCTGATAGAAGAGTGTGGAAGAACAAAACATGTTATGCCAATCCCATGTAATGTGGGATACTGGCACAAAGATGATGATGACATTCGTAAAATCGTTACTTATAACTTACGTCTCTTCTTTTATTAGAAAGTGAATTTGAATGAATGAATATTGCAAAGCCCAACAAATTTACATGTGTCATTCATTATTTAAAATCATTCAAATTAAGAAAACGTTGGTTATATAACTTTCGTAATTTCATTGTGAATGATAAATGTAATTTTTTTGAAAATCTCATTGCATAGGAAATAAAGGGACACTTATATGACACTATTAAAAAAGAGTAGGTACCTTTCTCTGCTAAACTGTTGTCCATGCTTACTTTTTTTAGGTTTTGTCTTACCAGGTAAGTGCAAGTAAACCAGGCACCACTGTGGTGTAGTGGATAGAGACCTTGAATTTCTCTAACGTGTTCGAATACACTCGCTTCACAAATGAAGTTGACAAATGACCCAAAAAATTACAGAAACTAGTAATTGTTTAACAGAGAAGCCTTCTACAAGGCGCAATAATTATACTCGTAAATGCAGGAAACTAAATTTGCACTGACATTCCACATTGATGTATTTTGTGCAGAACCTTCCTTTTTACCTGACCCGATCAGTCAACTCCTTATAATAGCGGAGAAGATAATATAATAGATGACAGAAATGTTTAAGTACCCCCGACATCAAGGGAGTTATTGGTGAGAGTACAATTCAATGAGTCCCGTAATCTTTTGGCCACTGGTCGCAAAGCCCTTTTTGTACGTTGAAGTCCAAAACTGGAGTTAGGTCTATATTAAAATGTTCCATAATGAACGATCCTTCCTCCATCTACCGACTTTCCAAAACTTTGGAAAAGTCATCGTTTCATAGGGAGCACCCTTTTTCATAATCGCTCCATAACTTTATCAACTTGATCAAAGTTTTTCACTTATACCTTTGTTTAATTTTAGAAAAGGACGGGCTAGAGTTATCGAGTTGATATAGTAAGTGAGTGATTATGAATAAGATGGTAAAGTTTTTCTACGCTTCATCGTCTTGTTTGTAATCACCATTTGCGAACCTTTCTTCTTCATCTGTTGCCGGTTTTCAGGTTCATAGTGGAGATTCCAATTAACTTGGATCTGATCAAAAACAGGGTTAACAAAAAAGAATCAGTAGCAGGCGTACGAAGCTATACAATATAATGCTTTCGCAAGTGTGCACTCCGTCTAGGGTCTACCCAGTATTTGCACACTCACGTTCATCGTTCGCAATGATTGTTATGATAATGAACTCAAGTTCGGAGTCATCGGCCATCAACTTATCATTGCAAACTTTCGTGATTTCACCCACAACGAGAACTGACAGTGATGCACTGAGAATTGATTTTGAATAGACTGTTTACAGCTTTCTATTGGATCCTGGATGGTCAAAACTGGATTTCAGAAATCGTAAAAGTTTTGAATTAAATAAAACAAAGCCGCTCGCGACTGTAATCACTTGATGGTCATTCTCAGATCCATACTCAAATCCTTGAGGATACTTAGTAGGAGGTAGCCAGATACACGTCCTATAGAAGTTAGCATTCCACACTGATAGATTACGTGCCCATTTCCTATGTACCTTAAGTTTGTGATAGACACTATTATACGAGTATTATTAACCCGAAGGAATTTCGGTCAGAGAATTTTCTTCCAAGAGTTATTAGTAATTATCACAATTTCGGTCAAAAATCCTGAGATCAAATAAAAAACTTTTAGATTTTGTTCAATTACCTTATTATCATTATGATTAAATTTTACAATTAATAAATCATATTTTGTGACATTATTGTTAATCGCTTTATAGTCCTGCAATATTTCATCGACGAAGGATTTTTCCGGAATTATTCTAATAGCCTAAGTACCTACTTCGTTGATTAGGTTAGTAGATGGATTAAACTGGCGACTTATAAGCTAGTAGACAATAACCGTATTAAATTGTAGAGTGGCATCTGCTGTCATCCTCTCAGGTAGATTTTCCCTGGCAGAGAAATTACCAGCACATTGAATGTAAATGTTTGAATTCAATCAATAGTGCCGTTTTCATACCCCGATGACGCAATTCAGAGGCTGTTTTCAATCATAGCGTGGATATTATTTCCAAGGTATTATTTTGCTGTTGAAAGATAATCTATATCCCAGTACCTACAAGGAAATGTAAAAGTAATAAGTATTTATGACGGTTTTACGGTCGATAAATTGAGATAGCGCTGGGTCCCTTCCAAGAAATTTGTCAGGCTGTTGGAAGGTATGATATAATGCTGCATACTTACTAGTATGCATATATGCGATAAACTCAGTATAAGATAATAATAATAATAATCTTTATTTAGTTCATACAGATGTTCGGTACATGATTTGGTACTTAAGAAAATTAACTTAGATTAATAAGTACCTGACGGAGCTCTGTCCCCCACACTAGGTCTCTGTCGAGCCTGTGCTGTAGGGTGATTTGCTTCGGACTCTCATCCTCATCATAATATAATGCACAAAAAGTTACCCATCTACATTAAACATGTTTTTTTTAAAGATATAATAATAACAATAACAACAAATGAGAACTAGTTATTATTAGGGATACGTTCTCAGATACTGACAATGTTCAGTTTTTTATACCTATCTACCTTCAATATTCATTGTGATGATCAAATATATTGCATACATAAACACTGCACGTTGGTGTAAGAATGATTTATCGGTTTGGATAATAATTTCATTCATCACATTCAGATAAATTGATGCTGTCTACAGCTGACAAATCTATGAGCGTAGCTAACAAGTAGTGTCTTCATGTTCGTGTCCATAATGTTTCTTTTTTTCAGATTTTATTTTGCCACTTAGCCTGTTATAATTATGACGTTATGTGGCGATACCAAAGTGCAGGTGTTTCGATTAATTCAAGCTGACCCAAACGGTCTGGTTTGATTTAATCTATAATCTTGATTTAATACATCTTTATAGCAAGTATATTTTTCTATAAAAACTGTTAGGTGCGTAGATAACTAATATAAAAAAAAGAATGCTGGACATTTTTCACACAGCATCATCTAGCCCCAAACTAAGCAGAGCTTGCATTATGGGAACTAAATGACTGATATACCTACTACTTATTTACTTTGTTTTGTAAATATATACATATTATACATAGAAAACACCCAAACCCGAGACAAATATTTGCATATCATACAAACATTTGTCCCAAGACGGGAATGACGCCTGAGCCAGTCTCAGGCAGGCCTTCGCCAACTGCGCCACAGACGTCGTCAAAAATATATACCGTGTGATTGCAACTGAATAGGAATAAACATATTAATTATGTTTCTTGTATTATATATATATATATATATGTATTATATGTATTATATATATATTATATTATTGCTGATATGTTATTTGGTGTACAATAAAGTATTTTCTATTCTTCTATTTCTATTCTTATATAGTAGTGTAGAATAAATATATTATTATCTATTTATAATTATGATGAAATTCGGCATATTCTAGAAGCAACAAACGTGTAGATCCTTATTTAAGTAGAAAATATAACACCAGCGTAAACTAAGGCTTGCAGTAGGTTAGTAATGCAATTATCTATGAGGAATCTCTACAGTGCAGGAAGCCAAGTAAGTGAGGTTGTGTATTTTTGTTACGTTGCGCATTATGAGCCGCCATCTTTACGAATGTGGATATGGAGTGTTATTAGAACATTATTACGACTCTACCACGTACTTTACTATTCCCCTGCTGACGTTTCGTTGACCGTCTAGAGGCCCTTCATCATGAGCACTGTCCGCGACCACACTCGACGGTCGTGAGACGGGAACTCAACAGCAGGAGAATAGTAAAGTACGTGGTGTTTCTTTCAGTACGTGGTGTTTCGTAGGTCTTATGTCTTTGATATGAGGGTGGTTTCTTCTCGTAGCACGGGCCACAGTTTTTGGTCCTATGCGTATGTAACTTCAACAACAAAAAAACCCTACCCTCAACAATTAACCGTTCGACGAGCGAATCCGTCGCTGTGAGAACAAAGAACAGGAGTTGTCGCGTCACCTCCGAATAATCGACAGTGCAACGCAGCTCATACTCACAAAACCCATTTTAAACTGACAAAATCATCATAACCCTTCTCAATACGTGTATATTCTGTTATTGTACTATAAACATAAAAACACCAACGATTTCCCACCGGCCGGTGCGTGTGACAAAGTGCCGCCAGCATCGAACAGCAAGCGCACATTGTGGAGGCGATCAGCAGCTGGTTTTCCAGGTACGTGCGCATTATATTGTTACCTGGAGGATACCCTTGTATCATAAATAAGACTGCGGTGATTATTATCGAATATTGACAAGGTCATCGACCCAGTATGACCTAGGCACAGCCTGTACGTCACACGTGGTATAGTCGTAATAATATTCTAAAATGATATCAAACCACGATAATTTTAATTTTATGGAGTGTTATAAGTCCTTATAGAATCTAAAAATCTTAATAAATACCTTGGTTTACTAAGCGACGGCGGAACGGGGCGCGGGCGGCGCTCATCATGTAATTATAGCAATCAGCAACAGTTGTCGCGGCAGTTGCGCAATTGTTTCTGTCAAACCGCCACTTTTATCTTACGATTCGTGGTCAGATCTGACAGCAGGCTATCACCGCGGCCTCTTGAGGACAATCGGTGAAGTAAAAAATATTTTATCTTCGTCGAGACAAGTTGCAATAAAACATCAGGCAGGCGTCAGTCTGCATAAGAATTACAGGTTTACGATTGATTTCTGTCGTAATATCAGTTGCTGAAAGTAAGGAAGAAGAATCCTTTATTTGTACCCATTAGGCAAACACAAAAGTTGGAAGTCTTTCCATTGTTTTTTTTAGAGTTACAGAATAGTTGCTCTTGCTATGCTGTAAACACACAAAACATAAAATAAAACAACGTGTTTTGTGGGGTCAAATGGATCCCATCAAATAGTATTGCTTTCAGAAAAAAAAATTTACGTGTAAAGTTAGGACCCGATTAAAAATGAGTGGTGGAATGTGTGAATTAACGTGGTGGCAGCGGTGGCGATTAAAGGGAAATGGTTTTCAAGTGGCTGCCGCGGATGATGAAAATAATATCTCTCATATATTTACAAAATATATGTATATCTTGATTAAATTCCAGTTAAAACACAATTCTTCATATCACAGCTTTGTAATAAGTAGGTATCACCAACTTGATCTGCAGGGAATTAACTCCATTGCCGAGTGGCCAGTTTAGCAAAAAAAAAACTTTTTTGCTTTATTCCTTCGCCACGGCTGCCAGTGGGCGGTAAAATTTTAATTAGGAAAGTTATTTTGCTTGTTTATCTTTATTTTCTTCAAACTCACTCTGCTCATCCTCTTGATTTTCAACTCTGTTTTTGTAGACAAAGGGAAGATTTTGTGTTGCGGCTGGTGTTCAAATTTGTGTGTTCTATTTCACAAAGTCAAACGTCTGTAGGTCTGGTTTTTTACGGTCAATACTAGGTAGGTCTACTTATTACATTCGTGTTTTTAATAATATCATTTGCATTTTCAATGGTTATAATTTCATTAGGAACAGAGGCCGTACCAATGCGGCCAATAGGTAATACAGAGGGGTTACCTATTGAATTCCGCATTCTAGTAACCTACGCTTAAAGATGTCTACCTCCTTATTTAAAATAAAGTTTAACAAAATAAAGTCTGGACGAGATCACTTTTAAGCGATAAGACCTCCTATTGTACTTTTAGTTATATAAGTTTTTGTTTATTATGTTGTGGTGTACAATAAAGTATTTTCATTCATTCATTCATTTAATATTTTATTATACTCCCGCAACCGACCAAAATTGTATGGAAAAAGCTTTATTTATTTATTAGCTTTGCCGACAGTTTATACATGAATAAAAAAAACAAAAGGTATAAACGAATATGCTTCATGAGAAATCAATTACAGACAAACACGACATGCATCTATGTACGAATCTATATAATTGTTTGATTAAACATCTTGGTACATATTATCTAATTAACCCAAATAACGTGATAGTTTAATTGCATAATGTTGGGCTACTTTGAAATACAAGAGAATCAGTTATCTTCAAAAGCACTTAAAAACGCTCAGTTCTGACCAGAGTATCACTACCATCTTTTACCTTCAGTGCTCACTGTTAAAGTGGAAATAAAATTAATAATATACTTTTTTTGAACTAGCAACGATTTACAGCCCAAGCTCAGTAGAAGTTTTTCGAGTCCCGTTTGTTTTCGTACCAAACAAGTCTTTCCATTGTCTTTTTTAGAGTTGCAGAATAGTTGCTCTCGAAAAAAAACGCTGTACAGAATAGGCAAATAAAATACAATAATTGATATAAGTTATTATGACTTATTATAAAAACTTTGAGTTATACTTATAACTTATTTATTCTAACTTAATAATCTATGTGTTTCTGGAAGGCGGTTGAATGCGCATTTAGAATGCGGTAGATCTTTTCGAAAGCACTTCCTTATTACATTAATTTTTGATTTTAATTTAGATAAAAACGCTTACTGGTAGGACGTGTCATAACTGAAAATTAGACGATTTGCTTTATTTTTCAATGTAGTATACATTGAAAGATAAATAAAATTATGCAATAAAGATAACCTACTCTGAAGTGCTAGTGCTGAATCATTTTAATTCGAGATAATTTTATTTTAATTTGGTATGAGATAGGCGCCAAACTATTCTCAAAAATATCCTTTGGTTATAGACAAAGATTTTCACCCGCGGATTAGGTTAGATACCTAAATGTCATCATTCGATTCACTTCAAATAAAAAATGAGATAGAGCTGTTAAGTACAGATAATTTTTAATCATCTATAGATTCCCTATTCAGGATGCTCGATTCAGTTATTTTTATTAAAGATACTCTTCGCACGATAACGCATCTTATTTAACCCTTCTTCTTCTCCCTATCCAAAAGAGCGCTTTGAATATCTCCATCAATCCCACGCTCGTATAATGCGTTCCTCTGAGACCTTGCAACTTAAAACACCCGTGCACTCTACTACCTTCTATGATAATTATTTTACTGTACAAGCTATCCGACTATGGAATGCTCTCTCCCTCAATATCAGAACTGCCAAACCCCTCCTATCTTCAAAAAGCTATTGCACAGTCACTATTTGTCCATATCTCAAAGCTGATAAATTGCTTTCCTATAGATCATAATATAGTTATAATAGATGTATATGTATTCATGTATGTATTCTACCTATATATAAGTATAGTCGTCTTATACTCAAAATAACTCGTTCGTAATAAATCGTCACTATGTATTTTATTGTCTAAACACCACCGTCCTTTAAATGTCAACTCCTGTTCAAACGAAGATTTTCTGGAAGAGATCGCTATTATTGATAAGATTGCCCATTGTACTACTACGCTTTGTTTATAATTTCCTGTTTGAATTTATAAGCAAAATATGTGGTGTACAATAAATTGTTATCTATATTTCTACATAACGCAGTGAATGAAGAGAAAATATTCATAGACCAACAACAATATACGTTGCTGGAAGTCAATGGATGAAGGTAGCCCAAGACGTACGTCATAGCATTCCTTGGGGGAGGCATGCCTCAGTGGACTTCTAGGCTGTTGATGAAGACAATGATGATGACTGTCCTAAAAACATAAACTTCAAGTAACGTAACACAAACGGCTGACATTTGAGATGTAGATAAGGCGTCGCTATTCTGTTATCTCCAGCACTTGACATGCAAATCAGTAGACATGGCTAATTAGTCTGATTGCGGCTTTATACGGTTATTGTGGATTACGGGCCTATTCCAGTCATGTATGCTGAAATTGCTACGCTCTTTCGTTTGATGCCAACGAACAGGCTTAACAAAACAGACTTCGTTTTTGATCCAGAGGTCGCAGATTTTAATTAAATTTAGCCTCTTCGATTATACACATCAAAAGTTTAGCCTTAGATTAGCTTTTTTTCCCTCATCTGTCATTTGTTCGACACGTCTGAAACGAAAACGCTGGTTATTAGGACGGTGGAAGGGAAATAATATAGTTATTTTCAATATAATATGAATACTAGCTTCTGCCCACGTTTTCGCCCGCGTGGTTCCCGGATAAAAAGTAGCCTATGTATTATTCTGATGTATACGCTTATAACTGTAAAGTTTCATCAAAATCCGTTCAGTAGTTTTTGCGAAAGAGGAACAAACATCCTCACAAACTTCCACGTTTATAATATTAGTAGGAAGGATAAGTAGGTAGGTAGTTAGGTAGGTAGGTGTTATATCGGCATTTTCAAAACAAAACATTGCTTGAACTTAACATTTTATGAAATGTTTTGAGTTCTAGCAGTGAGAAGAAAACGTAATTTTGTCTTTAAAGATTTTGAATATACGGCATTACGTACGTCAGATGTTAAATCAATAAATGCATCGTTTGTTCAGAAGATCACTGTTGTAGAAGTCATGTGAAACGTGATATTATTTAGGATTTTTAGGCAAAATTTAATTTTGTGTAAAAACAAAAAGAAAATTTTGGCCATCATCATTATTGACAGCATGTAGAAGACAGCCCTGGACTTAGGCCTCCCTCGAAGTGTTCCTAACTTAAAAACTTCCCGCATCCCTGAAATACAATTGATATTAAGTAGAGGGCTTTCCTACGTCGCTCTAATTAATGTACGTCATTTATTATGTCTTGTTTTATAAAAAAATACAATGATTAGTATGGTGTTCAAGTCTATGTTTTATCGCCACAACGTAACCTCAACCACAAGTGGTTTAATCGTTCCACGGTCTTTACTCTGGGATAACCCTAATCACCCACCGGTCACATGCAAATCTTGAACTCAAAGTAAGATTCCCTGTCTCAGGAACAATGCATACCCAAACCTGTAAGATACATATTAATTTGCTTATTATGCAATGTTTGTAGCGGGGATGAAACCTGTACTTGCATCTATACTAAAAGGGTGTGAATCAGACTACTCCCGAAAAAATATACGGAACGTTCATTCAGACCAATATTCTAAACAATACAATACAAAGAAAATTATGAATTAATTCTAAATAAAAGTTCATAGGTTTATTTGATGTAGGTCAAACGAACTTCCTTCATAACTTAAAGCATTTGAGGTTCTTCAAAAAGGCCCGCTTATCAACAAAGAAGCCGTAAATTTGTATGCCAGCTAAAAAAATGCGAATACGGTATTTCGAGAAACAAGGTTAGTACAAATCAGATTTACACAACCTTTTGTTAGACTATGTAGAAGTACCTAACTTAACCTACTTGTGCTTTCAGTTTTCAGGTTTTTTATTAAGAGTACCAAAAAAATTAGACTTTCAATTATTAGAATTACAGGACTTTTCTTTTACTATTATGTTTCAGGGTCAGCTATGCGCACCTCTCGTCTTGCAAGCGTCCATAGCTTATGGCTTACCAAAGGTTTATATGTCTTGTGTGGCACTTAAGTTGTTTAGAAAAAAGTATTCATAGTGTAAGTACACGTAGATATACATATACATACATAGTAAAACTAAATCTTAGTTTATCACGATGATGACTCTACGGAACGTTCACATTCCCATATCGATATTGGGTTCCCTCTTCAAGTTTCCAATCAATTTGACAGATAAGATCAACGTTCTCCGATCGCAGATCAGATGAAGCGTATATTTAGTCACAGTTCTCAGTAAACTGATAATTGAACTGAGTTGCGTGTGCCATAATGAGAGTCATGTTTATTTAAAGTTATTGAAAGTACATAAGACGTTTATGTGGCCAGTAAAAAGGTTTCCTGAAGGCTTTCGAAATGTCTTGGTGATTTATTTATTTATTTTTTACTTTAATTTACACGGCCTGGGCCAATATATAATATAAAATATCAATAGTAAAAAAAAATTATTAAAAATAAATTAATGACGCTCACATTAGAATTTTTGTCCACATATCTGCGAATATGTCAAAATCGGGGCTAGCAGAAAGAAGAGCGTTGAGTGCCGTGAGGGAGGGAGCGCGGGATAGGTGACCAGGCTCGTGCTGCGGTACGAGATGCAGGCACGGCAAACAGCAGATACCTCCGACTGTGGCAATAATTGTTCGGGATGTAGAGTCGGCACAGCTCGTTGCTCAAATCTAAGGCGTCACTTACGTTGTGATTTATAGCTATGAACAATAAACGAAAGCAAATGTAATTTTTGATCCCTCTTAAAAATATTGATTGTGTTTTTTTGATCACTAGGATTTCGTTTAAGCCTCAGTAGAAAACTTAAGCGCGTGACCGTCTTCAGTCTGGGCTAATATTTTTTTTATTTCAGACCAAGAGCCATATTGAGTTGTTAGTACATAAATAGTCATATTGATACCAATGCCTATTAGGTACTGGTCTTATTTATCTTCGCCTAACCCACCTAAAAATTAAACGATTTTTTTTAATCTTTAAACTTTTGATCAGTTGCTATTCAATACTATCATCGTCCATGGCCGTATCAAACGGTTCTTTTCTATAACCTACGTGACTTCTGCGATTTTACATGGGTCATTAAAATTAATCCGGTTGTATGAAAGAAATAGATTGGAGTTACCTTGACTGGTTTGGAACAATCGGTTCTATCGCTCGTTACGACATGCTTTTGACCTTAGAAATTATTTACACCTGATATGACTAATTACCTGTGTTACAGTAAGGAGGAGGAGTGAGTACAGTGCCATGTCAACACAATAAACGAAATATACATATATGATGATGATATTCTAAAATCCTAGTAGATGTAGATGTATCTTTAAAAATATATAATCCAAAATGCTGCTCCATAATGTTCTAACCAGCGAGTTTAAAATTTCACATTATACCTTTACCTAATAAACTTTGCTCACACGCAACGCATACTATAGTAATTCCATCGCTGCAGGGCCCCTTATTGACATAAGGCGATTAAAACCCTTATTGAAGTCATACAAAGCTATTACAAAAACTGTATCATAATCGGTTACGTCGTTTTACATTCTATCATACGATGATCTCTGTGGCACAATGGGCGATGGCCGCCTGAGACGCAGAAGGTTCGATTCCCGCCATGGGACAAATGTTTGTATATGCAAATATTTGTCTCGGTATTTGGGTGTTTTCTATGTATAATATGTATGTATTTACAAAAAAAAAAGTATATAAGTATTATATTAGTCATATAGTCCCCATAATACAAGGTCTGCTTACTTTGGGCACAGATATTATAATCTTTGGGGGCTAGATGATGCTGTGAGAAAATGTCCAGCATAAATAATGCTGGACATTTTCACACGCAATATGAACAAACTTTTTCAGCAAATGCACATATGAGCTCCTGTCGTTGCGGGTTAAAAATGTATAAAAGACTATGCAGTATAATTTTTAGTCAGTATTGAAGTTCTGCCGACAGAACTACTCAACAGAACAGGGGCCTAGCCATGAAGTCTTATAGCGAGTCAGTTGACTTGATGGTTAGGCCCCAGGTGGGAATAGACGAAAATAACGATCAAAGTTTGTCAAAGTTCATCGCGTCAGTCTGACTGAGCCTTCAGTCCCCTGATATTAAACGAAGTGAATTAAGGAAAACTTAAGATAAAATTGCCACATTTAAACGGTCAGGTCAGTGCTTGTCGCCAAGAAACTTCAGCATGAATATCGAAATGAAATTATTTTAACGAGCAAGCGAAATCCCACTTTATGCTATTATCAATAACTATCACACGCGGTTTCTAGTTTCCATTGAAAGTTTCAGGACTCTACCAACTTATTCATGCAGGTTTTCCATTGGAATTTGAAACGTATTATAGAGAAAATTAGGGTGAATTGTGAGGTATGTTATGAGGTGGTAATTACATGTGCCCAGCTTAAACCTCAAACCACAGACACCTGCTCAAAGCCAGACACCCTCAGTTATATGAGGGATTATAACATGAGATTTTGTACTCTACTAGCTAGTACGATCAACCTGCTCCTTAATTATACTAGTAAAGTGACAATGCAATATAATTCACTCATTTTTAAATAACCTTTATATAAAATTAATTTACTAGCTCAGACAATGTAGGCCCATTTGTGTTAATACGATCTAAAAAACTATGTAAAGTTGTAGCTATGTAAGTAGGCAGGTAGATAGGTATATGCACGCAGACTTTCACTCACATTTCAGTTAAGCTTCTCAGTCTCTACGAGACAAATTGGTTTGATCCCGGATGAAAGCCTTTATGACAGGAAGACAGGATATCTACCTGCAGCTTGCTATTGACGCTATCCCGAATTCAGCTGAGCAATGAGGCAGTTTTTTTGTTAGGCTCAGTTATAAAAGGTTATTTTTAAGACACGCAAAATCTGTTCCCTATAATTCCAGCAACTTTTTTACATTTTACTTATTTTTAGAATATTTTTTGATGCAATCTCTTTTCAACCCTACTTACATTTTTAGTAGCTTGTCAGTATTGGGCCGTGAAGTTTTGAATTTTGAAAGTCCGTCAAATCAAGTAGTTTTCATTGTTCATTTGCTAGTGTAATTTAGAATTGTTCATAAAAGATTTTATTGCATTTGCGATCGTAAAAATAGTATACAATAAAGTTGTAATATAGAGTTACTAATTCAATGAACTGTTTCAACAGAATTTGAATGAATTGTTCCAATTTCACATCAAAAGGACTAAAAACATTGAATTCCCAGCCGAAATGGCATTAAAACTAGCAACGGCCAACTCGATGCTCAAACAGTTAACGTATTGAAAACTGCCCCGAACATTTTACAACTTTTGGCGGTGGTCTGATAACGGGTTTTTTCAGATCTTCTTTAGTTTTACTGGTTTTTTTACAGTTGCTATATATGAAAATTTTGCTGTATTTATTAATTGATTATTCGGATGCCCAACACAGGTTACACGTCACATACAAATACTTAATATATTCTAGTGTTTCCATAATAACAGGGCATTCATCATGCTAATTTTAAAATAACTGTTTAAATTCATAATACAATACAAAATGTTTAATTTTATTCCTTAAAGATACTTGTACTAAATTTTGCTGACATACTGTGCTTATTTGGGTCTGATTCAACTCTATGTACTTCTATGCTCATTATTTTATATGAAATACTAATTGATTTTATGCTGAAAATAATTTGACTTTACCTTAAATATTATTACCTATTGTTTATTTCGTTATTGGTTTATGTCTTATTGTGTAGTTTTAAGTGATTTATGTATAATATGTCATCCTTTATGTAACATTCCGTATACAATATATATTGAGTTAACATTGAATTAAATAAATAAATACAGAATATAATTTTAAATATTATGATGAAATCTTTTTTTAAGTAAAAAAATCTTGTCTTTGGAGATTGCGCTTTTAATTAGGTCTTTTAAACAGTTGTTTTGTAAGGCGATTAATAAATTAAAATTTTAAAATAAATTAAATGGTATTCAGTAGCCAGTTAGTAAGCAAGTTAATACCTACAGACGAACTATTCTAGTTAAATCACTCTAGTCACTTCTAGTCTTGCGATTTAAGAAGAAACATGCAGATCAGTTTAAAATGGATCGTATTCGTATTCAGAATAGTATTCTTTCTTATATATTTGATCTAGTTTAAGCTAAATGGTAATAATTATTGTATTAAATTAAACTTATCTGCCTAAACTTATCTAGCTAGACACCAATTGCTGAAGAAAGTACATGGCGAACCACTGGACCCCTTTACAGGCTTTTAAGATCTAGTGTGGGGAACAAAGGTTAACCTAGGTATAGTCTTAAACATTAAAGTCCAACGCTCACTACACACCTTAACGGAATAATAAACTTTATCTTTATTTTACGTTCGAACTAAAAAAAGCCGTTGTAGGTTACCTAAGAGAATATTCACTTTAGTACCTACTAATGCGCTGCGCTCCAGAAAACTAGCCCATGTCTCGTTGCCAAGTTATTTACAAGACAAATGCGAACATTCTGACCTCAAACTGGTTTCCCTAACAAAGGGAGCCGATAAATCCTCGAGTAATTCCTCCGATAGTGGCAATACATAAGAAACGGGTGTGTCGATGGCTTTCTACGGATTTATGTCAAATTACCTACCCATGGTACCGCTAGCCCATAGACTTTGTTGTAGGGAGGAGCAAATGATATACTGAAGCGGAAATCCTTTGAAGACGTAGTATTCCTGTTAAAAGGATATCAAATATAATATTTAACATTGCTGGACTGTATTGCCTTATTTCTCATCTCATATAAATAACATAAAGTAGATAATAACTTTAGTTTACCTAAAATATACTTAGCGATAGCAAAAAATTCTCGCAAAAGAAAGTTGAACAGTCGAAAATCGTCATCACATTTTAGAGTAATGAACTATTTACAATTTCCAAAGAGAATCTCTTTTACTTCATTATACTACATAACAGTGTCATTTTTGACTTTCTTCAAGTAATCGATTATGGTTTTATGAAGCTGTCGTATCATTATGGCCAACCATCATCCTCCTTCTATTCTGAATCTTTTCTATTCTTTATTACTGTATATCTGTGGTACAGTCCACTGCATTCATTACCAACGCCAAAAATATTTTGTACTTCCTCGGATTTTAATTTATTTTTGACAAGTTTATTTTTTGACCCTTCTTTCGTATAAGTAGCCTTATTTAAATAGTATTTTGAATGCCGTCCCACATAAAACTTATATTTGACCCAATACTGAATTCGCTTTTTCATTTATGACAACGGAAGGACAATGATGATTTATGTTATTCTTACACCCTAGGTTTTAATGCTCCTAGGGTGAACCCTCAGAGACGTAGTTATCAAGCTGTAGCATGTCTGGATGATTTTTTTGTCCGTCCAAAATTGGCAGTTTTCAGAAAATAAAACTACACAGTATGTGAGCGTAGCTAGAAAAAGTAACGAGGAAAGTACTGAACGAATGGCTTCAAGGTTACGAAGAAGCGTTGGTACACCCCAGAGATAGTATCCGATAATCAGCCATGATGTAACCGAGTAACGGAATAATTAAACTGTTCATTTTCTCATTTGCATGTGTAGCTTTAAGTTTGAATGTGTATACCCATCTGACATGCCAATGTAATATTATGTTATAACGAAATGATAATAATGATGATGTAAACGTAAAAAAACCATGGCTTTAACTGTAGTTGGGTAGCCGTCATTATACATTTCGATGCTTGACTTTAGTTCATGCCCTAGTGCGTAGTGATTTTATTATGTCTCAGGTTGTCGTGGATCACAAACTTTTAACTTTACGATTATTCTCTTGACTGTCCCAAGTGCCCAAGTTCAAAATTGTATTTCTATCATTTAGTTTTTCAACAGCTTTTCCTGTTTTTTAAACTTTCTGATATTTATTTCTGGGAGTGTATTTCTGAATTGAAATGATTAGGTACCTATGTACCTTATATTTAGATACTGGTTTGGAAACTTTATGTATGAATATCTTTTTGTCTTAGCTTTGATAAATATTAACTTTCTAACTTATCGTGAACTAGCTTTTGTCCAAAGCTGTAGTTATATATATATGGTTCGTCAAAATGTAATTGAAAACGGTTTAGCCATTACGAAGATTATTATAAAAAAGCATATTTAAAGATTTATTTCTTGATTCTCAAATTCCCAGCGACAGTAAGATAGTAGGTAAGTAAGCAGTTTAGTGGATTCCTACTTCTCTGCCCCGAGAGTAAATACCACAAATTCAAGCTGGCTGAGTTGGACATATTTTCCAGACCATGAGTTATGATAATATTATGAAAGCAAATATTGTCTATACCCATTATGCTCCCGTACGCATACGCATTATGAGAACGTTCCCATATTCGAAATAAAACAACGCCTGGAGGTGAGCGCGAGCAATTTGCTATAAATCTTGCGGCCAGAAAACGTTCAGGCGTTTTTACTTGCTATTGTTATTTCAATGCTCAAAACAGAACTAGCTAGGTCACTCAATTCTTTGAGTCTTGCAGTAAGATTATATAGTTCCTATATGGTTTCGTACCTAATAAAACTAATAAAAGTACATATCGGATTGTCCATTTACGTATCGCTAATTTATGACTTTTTACCTATTTTTTCACAACGAAGTTAGTGGACGCAAAAATTTAGGCGAACGTATTTTAATAAAATTAAAGGTGTTCTAGAGAAAAGCATGAGTCAAGAGTAGGTACTCGTTAGGTAGGTACCTATTCTAAATCCACGAGCGTATTTTTCGAGATCGTGTTATAGAGTATACATTCTTGGTCTCTAAATACCCCTTCGTGAAACAGGAGTACTAACAATATGAATGTATAAAAATAAAATAAAAAAACTGATTGCAACCTACTCCACTTACAAAGTACATAGTGATCTAACTTTTCTTCTTAAGCTGGTTGTTTCAGAAAGCTATTCGAGATACTGCTGGGTTATCTAATTTTCTTTTTTGTGTAGTATGTAAATTAGGCTTAAGCAAAGAATTGGATAATAAACTGGGTTGATACAATTTGCTTCATGGCTTACTTGGTCAGTTCATTTCACTATAAGAAACTCAGGGAATAGTTTTAGTATCATTAGATGCGCACTCTGAATTCTTTCACCACGTTTGGTTCCACTTTATTATGAGGACAAGAAGGATAAGTATAATTTTCTCTTGATTTGAAGAAGACACCTAATTATCAGTTGGTGCTCTCTTCTTCGTTGAGTTTGCCACTCTTCATTTCCGCCCTGAAATGTTCATGTGATTGATATTGAAAAAAATCAGTGTGGTGTCTTTTTTAATAGAAAATTAGTTTTAAAAAGGGCAACTCTTATAAATTAGAATTAAAGAGAATTTTTTCCTTAAGAGACTCTTAAAGACGCCACAGCCTGTTGAGTTATTTGCAAAATTATGTTACGAGTATATTATGCTATGTAGTAGATTGTGTGTACTACATAGCATATAGTAGTTTTATCATAGTGTGATATATTGAATTGTATTTTAATTATGAATAATAAAGACCCTTTAAACAAACAATGTATTTTGTCACGGGTTCGTTACACCGCACAATCATTCAATATCAATCACATAGGATTCAGAGCACACAGCCCTCTTCCAAACGCGCCTTATCACGCGCATTTTTAACGCGGCTAATCGAACCTATAAGTTCCAAATTATTTACTCTATGTTTGTTTTAAACGTTGGCATATTAAAATATTACCCGATAATTTGGCAACGGCAGCCCACCGCGAACAGCTGGTCCGGGCAGAAAACCGCAAACCTTCGCGCGTACCGAACACTGACTATAGAAGAATATAATGTTGGTTGGTACTCCTGTTTTCAATATAGACAGTCTGAGATCCTTCTAAAGCTATAAGTTTAATAATTCCTATATAATATTACCCTGTTCTCCCTATTGAAGACTGGAGAGGTGTAAGTTCTGACGGTCCTCTTTTAGTTTTCGAATACCTACGTAACTTTACATACTACTTAATACATTTTATCTCCTAATTTCTCACCACAGAAAATTACATCGAACGGTTGGAGAAATCATGTTAATTATCGTCCTAATTAACTGATTTGGTGACTGAATGTCATGCGTTTATGATCCCATTTCTAGTAGCCCCATTCTATTTCAGCTCCATACATTTATCATTTTCTAGTCACAGATTCCGCAGAGCTTTAAGACGAAATATAATTAGTGCATATTTCCAGAAGACTCAATAGCGTTCGTTGTGGCCCACGGTGTGGGGAAAGTCGATGTCTAGCGGTTTAGCTTCTTGTTTTTTCATTTCTCCAGGCTTTTGAGGCTCAAAACCAGGTCCAGCCTCCAGGTCTGATCAACAATCTGGTCTCACCTAAGGTGAAAAAATTATTTCCGGTCAATCTTAAACCCTTGCGGAATACCGCGTAATATGAATTCGGAGCAATTGTGACACTCAAATTACCGCATCCAACTGGTAGGCGGCATGTTTTGATCACTAACAAGCCCACGAGTATGTTAAAAGGACAGAATACAGGACTATAATCTGCTTTGTTCTAATGCTGAGTGTTAATCTTAATTAAATTTGAATTAGGGTTTCAGGAGAGGCGAAGTTAGACCTTTCGTTTGTCACCGCATGATTTGTGTAGCGCAATTTGGAGCAGGGCTGACCCTTCTATTCCAATTTATACTTGGTAATATGGATCTGTAGATAATTTATGCAACAAGTGTTACATTACAATCTTTATATTGGTAATAAACGACTAGGGGAAATCTTATGTACTTACTAAGCCTTTCTTCACTGAGAAATGATACAGAATAGATTAGAGTGAAAAAATGGGCTGTATTATGGTGAAATTAATTATTTCTTTACCTTTACCACACTTACCAAAACTTGCTTATACCAAAGTGATGTACGACATCAACTTTTTTAAAGAAATATTTAGAAAAATCTAAAAAATATACTTAGTACATAGCAAACAAGCTTTTTGAATTGTGTCGGAGTATTATTCTTCTTTTAGTCATTAGTTATGTCCTGCGTACAAAAGCATTGGTTTGTTCCTAGAAGTTGTAACAAACTCCAAAGGCCTACTACTTTCAGCATTTCCATTCATTTTTTATTTTAATGCAATGTTTTTGTGCACGCGGCTCTTTTGTGAATGATTGCAATTTAGCCTGTAGGTACCCGGCATAACTAACAACCTTTTAATTATATTTTATAAGGCCAAGGAGTGATCAAGTATTAGGTCAAACTAGCCAAAGTAATTCTATCTCTTTCTTTAAATATTTTTTTTTATTCTATTGTTATCTCTTTCTTGTATTCCTAACATACTGGCCTGATTGAATTTTTGCAGCTAACACTTTTATGCGTGACAGTCCTTCTGCCTATTTTATCGACTCACATTTCAACCTTAAAGACCCGTATGGAAAAATGATTAAATTCGCATGCATAATTAGCTGAGAGAACGAATCGGGAATAACCACTTGTAAGACGCTCCCTTTGTTAGTTTATGTAGTAACCTTAATCCCTTTCCATAATTAAGTACCCCTCCTTAAATAGTGTAATTCTGTAGTAGTTTGGTACTATCATTCTAGTTAGGTGTGTACTTAAACGTTCACACAAACTGGACAATCCCTGCGGATACAAAAGAAAAGTCAAAGGAAAGTTATCATCCGAAATCTTTACACATCACCGCTTCTACATTCTGACAAAACATGTTTATATTCTTTTCATCGAGACGTCTTTGTCGACCCCACATTGCTTGCGGTTGAAGGCATGTTATCGATAACATCGCGACACATCACTTTTCACACCGATAAATCTTTTATACTAAGACAGCTCCCTATTTTTCTCGACCATTGCTGGCCACTTTTGAACTTTTTCAAGGTATTTTCAAAAACGCCGCATTGTATGAGACTGGAAAGCGATATTAACGGTATAAAGGCAGTTGGATAAAATATCGTGGTATATGGGGATATAGACAGTGTATGAGAGGAAAGCTTAGGGTGCATATTTGATCATTTTTGATGAAAGTGATTTTGTCCCCGGGGCGTCCAAAGCTCCGTATCATGGGGAGGTTTTAATTTTACTGGAACAGTGTGGGGCAATTCTTGGGATTGAAATATGGCGTGATTGAGGTATGAAACAGCTTTATTTCATTTGTATTGTATGAAAAATGCCTGCTTGAGGTGTGTACTCTAATTCTGGACAGAATCAATGTCTTTATTCAGACTTAGAAGAAAGAATCTGGTTCTAGAACATCCCGTTTTTTGCAAACTACCTTCAGTGACCTATGTAAAATACTATACTCCTGTAAGTATCACAAAGAGTCATCGCTACCCGATTGAACCCACCACGTTCTAAGGGTCAAAGAGGTCAATTCCCGAATTTGTCCAAACAGTGCTAATATAATTAGACCGTTCATCCATTATTCACAGGTGTGGGACGGGTCACTGTATTACCAGCAATTACTTAGAAAACGTATTAGTTACGAGTCTGACGCTAGGAAAGTAAAGGATCCTGGCCACTTAGGGTAAGAGCTTGTCGTATTACGAGCGACGATGGTATAATCTTATTGTTTGCAGAGAGAATACGACCTTTTGTTTCTTGATGCCAGTGATCATGACTTCTTTTGTAAGATAGCATTCTACCAGTTTAACACGCTCTCCCCACTCAAGGGTTTAAAGCATAATAATAACAATAAAAAATGCTGGTCATTTTTCACACAACATCATCTAGCTCCAAACTAAGCTGCTTTCTGATTGGTACACATCTGGAAGTTCTCGGAAGATCAGTAATCGGAACTATAAATTTTTACTACAGGTATCACGTAATATACTTGTAATATTTGGCTCATAAAGCGAAAATCAGACCCTTTACCTTTGGGGATTACTTTCTTCGGCTAACACAGACCGATACCAATTCAAATTGGTATGCGCTTATCATTACAATAATCGGCTGATGACCTTTGCAATGAAAAAAACCAGTTGCTATTTAACAGTATCTAGGAGTACAAAGGAGACTTTGTTTATAATAGAGAATAGAATATTTTTATTTAACTTCTTATGAGATAGTAGTATACATAACGAATTACCTAAAATTGCTTAAGTAGGTTGGTAACTACAGAAAAAAATGACAAGCAATTTTTGATGACCCAGAGGTCCACTCACCTTCCTTGCCACAGATAGCAAGGTGGGTGAAGGCTCGCCTGAGGCTTCGTTTCTCGTCACGGGAAAAATGTTTGTATGATCTGCAAATATACCTCTAGTTTCTTTCTGGTCTGGGTGTTTTTTATGTATAATGTATGTATTTACAAAAAAGGCTAGTATATCATGTCATGTATTCCCATAGTGGAAGTTTGGGGCTAGATGATGCTGTGTGAAAATGTCCAGCATTATTTATTTATGCGGTTATAAGAACTTTACCTCCCGTACTAGTATTCAAACTATGTTACACTGCTAACTGAGGCCTAACCATGAAGTCTTATAGCGATTCAGTTCAGACAAAGACGTCACTTTCCGCTTTGCGATTGAGGACGGTATGGCGTTGTCAGAGCATTGTCATTCGCAAAGCGGGATTTGACATCTTTGCCTGGATTGAATCGCAATAAGACTTGATAGTTAGGCTCCTGTTGTCTATGTTGCTCACACTCGTACCCCACACTAAAAAGGCGACAACAGAAACCCTTGTAATTTACAGTCTTGTTGTCCACAGCTCAAGAAAACGGTTTACTGCAGCAGCTGTATTTTCACATAGCATCATTCACTTCGCTGTAGTAATAGTATACTACCTAGTACCTTCTAAAGTATTTGTACCATACCTCTACGTAGGACATTTAATTTGTTTATTTATGGTACATCCTTTTTTTATCAGTCTGCGGTTGTGTATTTAGATACTGTGCACCATTTCAAACGAAGGATGTCATTGGAAAAATACCATACATTATTTAATTGAACGTTTATTTAACCAACATAAATAGTATCCTAGTATTTGTAGCTAGGACGCTTGTTGATGTAGGACTTGATGGCTGGTATATTCTGCACCTCCAAAGTTAGCTGCTGCATCAAGGGGTATTTCGGGAGCCAGCTCTTGTTGAGGAGCAGTTCCACGAATTCCAGGATGCCGACCACATAAATGTCAGCGTAGCTCAGTTTCTGAAAGAAATATTTATGATTAGTAAATCAAATACTAATACCAAAGCCCTGCTGGATGAGGTGTTGGTTTGATGTAACGCTGAGGGCTAGCAGCCACCTCGATCTACCGTCTTCACGCACCACCCGTCTTTTTTAGGAGCAAAATTTTTGCACGTTTTTTATAGCAAAAATTAAAATGCATGACGGAATAGTGGTGGGTCCTCAGCACGTGTGGCACCACTTTTGTAGCTACACACTTTCTCGAAACGAGGCCTCTTTTCGTTTGGACGAGCTTGCACACCAAAACAGTTGCATAATCGTGCTAGGCGCGAGGCGCGAGCCGAGCCCTGAGGTAAGATCGTGTTGGCTCGCACATAGCACTCCACTTTATTATCACACCACACAACACGCACAGTGCAGTGTACACTTCCCATGACTGCCTCACTCAACTACGTTCAGAAACTGCCTCGCTGCCTCGCCTAAATTGTGGTATCACAGTGTGCTGGCTCAGTTGTAAATCTGAGCCCCTCGCACGATCCTTGTTCTCAAACAGTGTGCTACCCATGACTATGACGGAATTTGAGTCTACGGCCTTTGAATTTTACATCGAATCAGCCACTACACCACCCAGTGCTTTATTGTTTGTTTGAGTCATTTTCAATGAAATTATGCATCTCTTCGTATACATGAAAGACAATTTTCATGGTTAAATTGAGAATGACATACAATTTAATTGTACTCCATTTATAGTAAAATGAAAACTTTATGTAAATAAATTTGAATGAAAACATGATTATCAACACAAGTGTTCAGAACAAAAATACTACAAAGATCGAAATTACTCAAATGTTGCCATTATATTGGCTGACTCACAAAAGGGGGAACATGAAATTCGAAGGGTAAAGTAATTAAAGTAAAAGTTTATTGTTCTATAAAGGTGTGTCGGTACAAATATAACTAAATAATGAGCGATGGACTTTATTTATAAGGTGTTGCAATTCAAAAAGTTGTGTTATTATTTTTAATAGTTTCCTACGCGTAATTTTATTTGCTTACCTTTCCTCCTAAGAAGCTTCCCTTCTTCCTGAGGATCTCCTCAAAATCAGCGAACCATTTGGGGATGGTAACCTCAATCAGCTCCTTTCCAATGACATTCTTTAGCTCCTGGTTCATCTGCTGGTGCCAGTTCCACACCTCTGAAATATTATGAAATGATACTTATTTATTTCAATAAATAAATAAATAACACTGGAAATTTATTTATTATGAAAATAATAAATAAATAATACTGGAGCACATTTAGGTATATTGTTAACTGAAGTTCCTGAGCAAAACTGCTATCTTACTAATATTATAAATGGGGAGGTTTCTATGTTTGAATTTTTGTTGGTATTAATCTCCGTAACGGGTAAACTGATCAACACATAAACTACTTTTTATCCAGATACCAGGCGGGCGCAGCCTTGTCTAGTACTTTGTATTTCTTCTATCGTGTCATATCACCTGTTTTTCCTAGGTAATCTAATGAGATATTTGATTAAATAACCATGATATGGATTGGCGTATGAATGCTCCTTTCACCGCATGTGAAACCAATTGAGTCAGCTTAAAGTCTTTATCTTCGTATAGATCTTCGTAAATATAACGTGTATCTTTTTCTATAAACCACCAAGGTGGCAAAAAAGCATACAGCCTGCCAATACGGCAATAGAACGTAAACATAAACAAAACCTTAAACTAGAATAGGTTAGTGAATACATACGCCATCCCAACTCGTAGGTCACATTGACGATAGCATCAAGTTCGGCGAGCTCGAAGTCGTCGAATGGCAGAAGACCGACCAGCTTGCCGATGTACTTGCTGATAGCCACGGAGTGGAAAAGTGGCTTGCCATCCACCTCCCAAATTGGCAACTTGCTGAAGGGGACAACTGGATGAAAGAAAATAATGTTATTAATGATAACACTTAGCCGATAGACATTGTATTTGATACAGTTTGATTTTTAGTACCAGCAAGTAACTTGTATTAATGAGTTATGATATAAGTAGAGTATACTCTACTAATAGCTCTACCATAGCTATGTAACTAAATCGCATTCTTGTCCTAACGAAAAGACGGTATGTTTTCATTAGCCATATGATGGACATAGCGTGAACAAAATATATATGTTTTTACCCATGACATGCATTTACTGTAAGAAGTTGTTGGGCTGTTACCATTTGTATGGCTTAACGGAGTGCAGTGCGGTTTTTTTGCAATAGATTTGTATGTTCCCACGGATAGTTCTATCACCACAAGTCAGTAGGGGGCATTACAATCGATGGTGGTAGAATATGTCAAGGGTTTTAAAATTACGATAAAGTCATTTATAACTATAGGTCGGCAGTAGTAAAATACATGGTTACAGTGTTAGAAATAATTATTACAATGGTTTGAGTATCTAGATACTTTTTACTAGTACTTTACTAGTAAAGTACTAGTAAAAAGTCGATGTATGGCTAGTATTTAGCGCTTAACTAGCGTTTACTTTGCCTGTTAGGTATGTGTATTCCATCGGGTATTTGAGCCTGGCTCAGTATACCTACGTGAGGCTTGGGCATGGGTTTCTGAGGAATGAAGTTAGATGATCGCACAAGAAAAGACTATATCTAAGAGCTCAAGTTTCGTTTCAAACAAACTGTTGCACGATCGTTTAGGGATGGAAACAAATCTTGTACATGTGATTATGGTAAAGTTCTCACCCTTCTGGATCTTGATCCATTCGGCATCGGTGATGACGTAGTTCTCGTACTGGATGTTGCCGTAAGCTAACAGGTACCTGATGGGCTCAGCCAGGCCCATGTGGTTGAAGTACTTGAGTTTGTATACGGGAGCCATTTTGGAGGTTGCAAGAGCTCACAAGGAATGTACCTCATTGAGAAAAATTTACCCTTTTATACTCAGAATTATTTGAAGACACTCTAATTTGGGTTGATAGTTGCATTGTAGTTATCAATTTTTCATAGGGCAAGCTTATTATTTGCGAACAGTGGCCTCTACTGCAATTAAAATACAGTTGAATTACCAAATGTTATGATTGACTCTTCAATTATCTGAATTCGACTTTCACCTGTCCTAAGATAGTGCTAATAATCTACATGTTTATAAACAGAGATATTTTTTTTAATTAACTGAGGGCACAGAAATCTTTCCTCTGTGTTTTGGAAGACTTTGATGAGCGTGAAATTCACGTCATCCTACTAATATAATAAATGCGAAAGTCTGTGTGTGTGAATGTTTGTTATCACGTATCTCCGTAACTACTAAACCGGTTTAGATGAAATTTGGAATGTAGATAGATAGATAGATAGAAAATACTTTATTGCACACCAAATATTTCAAGTTAAATAAATAGTAAAAACTTTAACATTGTTGTACAATGAGCGGTCTTATCGCTAATTAGCGATCTCTACCAGACAACCTTTGGATGGAACGGACTGATGGAATGTAGCTAGTTAAGGTTCTGAAATAACACATAGGCTAATCTTATTTTCGAAAATCAATTCCTAAGGGGGTTAAACAGGGTGGTAAAGTTTCTATGAAAAAAAAAAATCCTTGGTTTTATTCACTCAAAACGGTACACATAACCTTCAAAATAAATAATGAAACTCGTATTTTATTCGAAACAAAATTACCCTTTAGGGGTGTGCAATTGAGTTTTAAACTTTGTATAAATTGTAATCTTTGGTTCGATTCATTCAAAAGTTGGTGGACATAGTTTGAAGCCTGGAGAAGGTCATTCTACTTCTACTTTTACTTGCTACTTTTATTAACATACCACGCGGGCGAAGCCGCGGGCAACAACTAGTTTTAAATAAACTGGCGAAGAGTCATTGCTGAACCTTAACTGGTGGTGGGTTGGATCGCAAAAGAAGTGAATTTGGTGACAGGCGATAATATCGATTGCGGCGATTGTTCCGGGTAAAAATTATTTTGTTTTAGTTACCTTAAGCCTAATAAGCAGAGAAAAACCTACCTAGGTAGGTACCCATTATATAGTTTTATCGCTGTGTTTATAAAAAGCTGACCCAATATTGCCACTCTGGTAAAAGATAACTTTGTCGATGGAAACAAAACAACAACAAAAATGCTATGTCATAATATATTTTAATCAACAAAATTTATGGTATCAACTCGAAACGATAAAGGAAAACATCATGAGTAAATCAGCATTTTCTAGAACTAGATATTTAAAAACATGTATTGTGTCATCGGTTACTGTTTCAATCAGAAAAATGCAAACTTGCACGTGACTTTTTACTAAGAAAAAACGTGGGCATTTTCTAAATACAATGTTTATTATTAATTCAATTTCAGAAAATAAATGACTAGTATTTTTATTATAATGTATTTAAATCATATAAAAAAAGCATTAAATTATACAAAATTACCCAAATACAAATAATCCTTCAAATACAGAGATAGCATAACATAATCACCATTTCATGAAAATGTTTTATTTAAATTTCACACATTATTCAAAATGCATTGCTATAAAATTTCAGATATACCCATAAACATTACATTAATTAACTATACTGAGCCTATCATGATCTGCAGAGAAGTGTAGTTACTATATGTTTTCAGTTTTTCTCAATGAAAAACTAACATATGTCCCATACGACTGACCGGGTGGAAAGGTCAGAACTTATCTTAAGCGAATCTTAACTCAAGCGTAGATCTTTTGTCAGTTTTCAATGGGTACGTCAAAATTTACAGGTGTTCTAGAATAAGGGTGAACCTGATAGGGGTGATTCTGTCTAATACATTTTTGTTTTTACCATTTTTAGACAATACTTTCGTTAAGGAAACTGTTTATCTGTTCGAACATTTGGGCATCCTGAAAACTAAAACAAGATTTAGGTGCGGTACCGAAACAGCTGATTTATTCGATCTTTACCGTAACATTGTTTCAACTACCGTTTAACCAGCAACTATGGGTAGTAGTATATGCGTTTTCCAAATGAGGTTGTTTGTTTGTTTGTCTATTACCATTTATGTCCCAAAACGGCTTGTCGGATTGTGATGCGGATTTTAACAACCGATTTGTATGTCTTCAGGATGTTTCTTAAATAGGTTTTGTTGCCACAAGTCATTAAGGGGCGCTGCAATCGATGATAGAAATACAGATATATAAAAATTAAAAAAAAAAAACTTTTATCTACTTTCACTAAGCAAAACGTAACGACTGAGTATCCCGAAACGTTTCGGGATAGCACCTATATTATGGGACGTTCTGTATATTTGAGTATAGATATTAAAGATACACAAACTCTTTTGTGTATAACTCCTTTTTACAATACAACATACAAAAACATAGGTAACTAAAACAATAACACAGGAAATGCACAATTAGCAATCTTATCGCTGAATAATAGAGTTTAAATTTTGTTCTGGAATTCAAACCTCTAGTCTCAGTAGCTTGATTTACCACGAGAGCGTTAGTTGCAAGGCCATTTTAGTACACAGTAGGTACATAACATCATGACTGGCAAAATATATCAATTTGATCATCGGATCAACGTAGACGAGACGTGACCGGTACGGGGAATAGGTTATCAAATTCTGTGTGGGGTATTGTTGGTTTATAAGTATTCGATAAAATTATCCATTATCATAGCGTGAACAAAGCGAATTTTGTTAAATAAACTATATAGGTACCTACTTGGCGGTAGTGTTCCGTATTATAATTATGTCAATATTAGATATGCTTTGTGATATAACTTTTGAAACTATTATAGTTATGAACACAATTTTGACTAAAACGAAATATTTAACATGATTTTTGAGTTTGAATATTTCCCGATATTTCAGTTCCTCCCGTTACTTATATGCAACTGTGCCGAAAAAATTTTTCGTTTTTAGTAAAAAAATATTATGTTTTATGACTTATGTAAGTATGTTATGCTGTGATGTTTAAAAGCTGTTGTAATTACTACCTATACGCCGTTCAGTTCAGTATAAAGTAGTCGAAATCTTGTTCATTTAGGGCTTTACTTATGATATTTTTTAAGCAGAAGGTTAACCAAATACTGCTTTGTCTCTTTTTGATACGTTTCAAATTCAACAGTAAAAAACATAACATTGTTTTCTTAGCTAAACAAATGTTTAAAAATATGTCAGTGCTTTTTTCATGGTACTTTCACATTCAGACTAAAGAGATTGAAATTTCAGGGTTTTTTTTCCCAGACCAAAATACAATATAAATAAATGGATCAGCAGATTTCTGGAACACTTGTCCAGAAATCCCTCTAATTTCCGCAGGGGAGTAGGAGATTATCGTAGGGGATTTGTGGAATAAACCAAAAGATTTGATCCAAAGTTTTAAAAATCAGTTATTAATTTTAGTAGTTATGCACCTTCTTAGGTACCGTTGTCAAGGGCACTATAACAAACACAGAATTGTCTTCTAGTGTTTTTCCGTTCTGTGTTTCTTCTAAGGAACACTAAAAACATCCGACTTCGGTCTCCAGTAGTTACCTACCAATGGGTCAATGTTATAAATAGAATCTACAACCGGTCTCGAGTCAGTTTGATTCGAACACTATGGCGAAAAAGTTGATATATTTTGATCTGCCCGGTCTCGCTGAGGGTATTCGATACATTTTATACAACACAGGACAAAAGTTCCATGATGAAAGATTGGATTACAAAAATTGGCCGATTAAACAGATAAAAGACAGTGAGTACCTTATACACTCTAACATACCTACCACGATGTAAAAGGTTTTATTTATTTATTATTTTATAGCTCAATTGAAAGGATACGATTGTAAAGGTGTTAACTAATTTAATCTCCAAAATAAGTAATGAATACCATTGGATTAATAAATAAATAAATAATGCTGGACATTTTTCACACAGCATCATCTAGTCCTCAAACTAATCAGAACTTGTATTATAGTAACTGCAAGACTGATATACTTATAATAAGTATACTTTTTTTTTGTAAATACATACACATTTTACATAGATTCAGCATAAAGTAACCTAATTTCCTAATCTCTATAGTTAATACTAAAATTTTGGAAAAGCTAAGTATCATTCAGGTTGTGAATGATGTAAATTTTATATTCTATTTAGTTAGGCTTTCGTTCATTAAAAAAAGCCGAATCGGGAGAGCCGGAGGGGTCTGTCGAAGTCGACGCTGAAAAACATCAACTTAAAACCAAACAACCCATAGATGTCCCTTCCCATTACCGTAGTGTCAATGCATCATTGAACCATCGGACCTTGAGAGAGTCACTGGTGAATTCGACCGCGACTCTGTCGGTAACTGACCGCAATTGGCGGACCCTTGTCCTCCCCCCATTCGGGAAAAGGGAGGTTCTGGTCAGGATATCTCCAGGCGTCGGAGACCTGTGTAATTCAGGAACGGGGCTCAATGTATAGTGGAAACCTAGGTAGCCTAGGTCCAAGGTAACCTAAGAGAAATAAGTTATTTAATCTGTTTTTCGAGCCTATAAATATCGGGGATTTTGTTTTTGAAAATAGTCATACTGGAACAGAATTCTTATCATATTTTAACCACAGCAAAGTTGTAATTTGATAACAAAATGCTGAATCATGATGAGCTGATTTTATTTATTAATAACTATCTTCTTAGCTGTTAAGTTGATACTACTTAGAGTTTATTAAACGTACCCTTATCTTATCTTGAAATCATTTTTGTATTGCTTACTTCTTTAGAGATAAAGAGATAATAATTATCTATTTATATTATAAATACGTTTTTCTATACTGACAGCAAAAATAGTAAATTGGCTTTGTACCAATCTACGCTAAAACTTGATTTTGTTGTTTTTTCAGATTTACCATATGGCCAGTTGCCTCTGTATGAAGAAGGCGATCGAGTTCTCCACCAGTCCCTGGCCATAGCCAGGTACTTGGCAGCGAACACCCCTTTGTTACCTTCAGATCCTTGGGAGCAGGCTGTTTTGGACGCAGCAGTGTTCACAATCTACGATTATCACAAAAGTAAGCAACGTTTGATTTCAGGGTTAAAATTATAAGGAACTAGCTACTTCCCACGGCTTTATCCCCGTGGAGCTTGGATAAAAAGTAGCCGATAAAAAGAAGGTTATATAAGCGTTCGTAGGTTACGCTCTCGCCGTTCTTCCTCGACTTACGTTGCAAAATTGGTCTCCACGAAAAGCCCTTTTATATAGCCTAGGCCCACCCTGAAATTCCATTGCATTCTAAATATTGGTGAATTTTTGATTCGGATGAGTAGTTTCGGAGATTACCCCCAAACATAGAAACTTACAAACTTTATCTTTCTATGATATTATTATAGATTGTATTATTTTGTTCTATCTATAAACGCAATATCTGCCATAAGTTATTATCATCATCAACAGACCAAAGAAGTCCACTGATACTGGACTCAGGCCCACCTAAAGAGTAAAACTAGTGGAGCTATCTCCATGTACTTCCCGTAACTTTTAAGATATCATCAGTCAATCGGGTGGAGGTTCTTCTTTCAATGCTAATTAAAATTCTTATTTGTGGGCGCCATTCTAAAAACTTTATCCGCCAACGGCAGCGATTGATTGTGCGTTATAAGCGTCATGTCATTCATGTGCATTCAAAGTTTCACAACTCTTTGCAATCATAGTGTACCAAACATATAAATAACTATTTTCTGCCCACGGCTTCGCCCGCGTCGTACCCGGTTTAAAAGTAGCCTATGTGTTATTCTGATGTATAAGCTATAATACTGTAAAGTTTCATCAAAATACGTTCATTAGTTTTTGCGTGAAAGAGTAACAAACATCCATCCTCACAAACTTTCGCATTTATAATAATTATAAGTAGGATTAGTAGGATACGTGTATAAATCATAATCTCGACACAGTAAACCGATAATTATGATTATCAACAGATTGTGTAGCTCCCACCGTATTTGAAAAGGACCCGAAAAAGAAGGAAGAACTTCTCAAGAAATTCTATGATGAATCTTTGGACTTCTACTTCTCAAGATTTGAAAAGCAGATTAAAGAGAACAATGGATTTTTGGGTAAAAAGGTATGTTCTATAATTTCTTGTTCTTAGGTTTCTGTAGTGACCTGTACCCAGCAGTTGTCTGGTAAAAAAATAATAATATCCTTCTGTATACCTATCTAGGCTTAGGAACTTGTAGGCAAAACAGCAGTACGTGCATTCCAATTAATTTTATTTTATAGCATAAGGTTGTAATTTTTCTACCGCGCAGCCAAGTGGCAAAGTTCACGGTGGCCAAGTAAAATCAGCCGAACTAGATGTAATAACTACCTACCTAGTAACCTTACAAACAAGTACCTAGTAAAATAATGGTATTCATTAGAATTCTTCTTTCAAATTCTTACGAACTATTCTTAGTTCAAAATCAGGAGAATCAATAAAGCCTCCTAAAAGTTAATCGAGTAGATCCACTTCCACTTTTTTTTAAATGTTTTATTGTGGCAAACAGGCGAACAGCCCAGATGGTAAGCGGATACCATTGCCTAACCTCTATAACACCTGGGGCTTTGCCAAAGCGTTGCCTGTTCCGAAGGACTCTACATTTTTTTTAAGCGAGTCAATATTATTGTTCAGTGGAAACACCTCAGAATACATTTTATTCCTATAGTATTATTTTCAGTACTTATTAGTCTAGACAGTACGCGACCAACAAAAATAATGTTCCACTCTGCTCCATTGCGACTTAACGAAGTAGTAAGTGTACTCTACAAACCGCTTAGCAAAAATTGGTAAATTGAATGATGTACCAGTTGGGTTTATTCAATGAAAACACGAGTTCCAATTCTGAGCATCACACGCTCCGATAATAATCTCTTGTATATCGAGTGGTTTATCTGATAATGAAGCCGCTTGAATCTAGTCATGTAAACGCCGAAAGGCCTGGAGAAATCATGGTCCATATATACCAAAATTCAATTTTGATTTTATTAAGCATTTATTATTATTTATTTATAAATTCTTTATTTACACATATAAATACAACATTACAGATAACTTACATCTAATAATTATATCACACTAGTCTCTGTCCATGGCTTCACCCGCGTGATACCCGGATAAAAAGTAGCCTATGTGTTATTTTACTGTAAAGTTTCATCAAAATCCGTTCAGTAGTTTTTTCGTGAAAAAGTAACAAACATACATCCTCACATACTTTCGCGTTTATAATAGTTAGGATTTTTATATTTTAACACAAATCCGGGAATTCATTTGTAGGGTCAGGACTAAGTATGTTAGGCGTTAAATAATTTATTTATTTATAGCTAACGGCGTTTTTATAAACGTTTTTCAGAACGTTTTATGGTACTGAAATCGTCCATAAACGATCCGAAATCCGGGTTGTACCTACAATAAATCTTTGCATGACTGACAGGTAATCTTAAAGATCTAAAATTTGAATCGAAATGATTTTCCGAAATGCCATCCCTAAAGGGTGTAGTGGAAATAGGAAGTTAGTATGAAATCTCGATGCGAACGAAGTCGCGCGATGTATGCTTAGAGACCATGTTTTAGTAGAATGTCTGTGTAAATGGTATTCCTCTTATTATTATTATCTTGTTACAGTTGAGCTGGGCTGACTTTATCTTTGTATCTTGTTATAGTTGAGCTGGGCTGACTTTATCTTTGTTGGCATAATTGAAACTTCAAACATGTTCTTCAAGACTAATATCGAGAAAAACTACCCTGCAATCACCGAGCTAATAAAAAAAGTACACAATTCACCCGGAGTAAAAGAATACGTCAAGAACAGGAAACCTTATGTTTTTTAATTGAGTAAACTATTAGTTGTATAAATTGGTTGTTTTATTTCCATTGAATTAGGTAGGCTACTTACTGATGACTGTATCATGATGAACAAAAAAAATCTTATAGGTTCTGAGAAGTCTGTGAACGGAGGTGGCTTAAAACTGAGAAGGTCCATTCAAACTGCCATAAGCGCTCGGGAGAGGCCCATATAAAGAAAACTCTATCAGATGTAAGGATTTGGTATTTTGCTAACAAAAAGGTAGTGCATGGCGCGACGCGGAACCAATAGTGCAATACGTGAAAATTTGCGTTTTTACAATATGAATAACAGAAAGGACTCAAAAACACTGATCATCAACAAAAATTGTTGTCGGTGATCAGTGATGATGATCGACATGGTTTGAATAATTTCATTTCCTGTTCAGATTGTTTTGTATTACCACAATGCATGGTAGGTAGGTACAATAAACGCCACAATCAGTCATAACCAGGGACCGGGCGGCACAACTACCCATAAAAGTGTTCCATGTACCTACTTTGTAGCCACGCTAGTTATCAACAATAAGATTATTTTTGCATTGAATGAACATAGCAACATACCATCCTTCATAACCACAAGCAGAGATCAACTTTATACTTTGGACGACAGAGCTCAAATCTATTGTGTAATGGATCACTACATCTGGCAAAGCTGTAATTGGTTGTGCAAAATGTCGCAATTAGGGATGACAATTCTTAAAAAAATATATATTAAGTATTTAGATTTTTAAAAAATCAATGTTTTTCGATCCTTTTTTTGCTCCTTTTAAGTTGAAAAATCAATATTTAATTGTACTTATTGGTTAAGGGTTATTCCACAAATCCCCCCTGAGAAATCCCCCTTAAGGGGGAAAACTGAACTCTAATCATTAGAGTTCAATTTTCCCAGTTTTCAGTTCAGTTAAAAAAGTGCAGAAACCCCCCTTATATTTTTATGCTTATTCTACTTTTCCCCCTTATGGGAATTTTCTGAGGGGGGAAAACAGAACCCTAATATAAAATATACACAGAAATCCCCCTCATCATGTTGAATTATATAAAGCATCAATCATGGAAACAAAATAATTTATTCGAAGAGTTTAGTTCTATAGCATACACAGTCAAAAAGATCCGTCTTTTTACAAATGAATGTAGACACAGCTGGACTAGTTTACTTCAGCTACTTTCACTTCATTATGTCGTATGGTATACTGCTGTGGGGAAGTGCTCCAGATATAAATACCGTTTTTGTGCTGCAGAAGAAGGCTGTAAGTGCAATTTATAATACCCCCATGGCACTTGTACACTCCCTAGAGATATACCTAACTGACTTAAAACAAATAAATAAATAGTAAGTAAATGAATCAAATCGATTTACTGGACCGATCCATTGCTCAAGATTACAAAAAAATACGATCTTTTTGACTCCAAAGATCGATTTTTCGATTTATCGATCGCCAGCCCTAGTCGCGACTCAATTGTTTATCAAGTATTCGTATAAAAAACCATAACTCAAAGCCGCTCCGATCAGTAGATACCTATTCTGGCTGTCAAACGGTTGAAAGTGGTAAAATGGCAAAAAAATTGACGTATTTTGAGCTCAATGGCTTAGCAGAGTCCATCCGGTACATTCTTCACTACACAGGTCAGAAGTTTGAAGACGTGAGACGCGACCTGCAGACGTGGCCTATCCAAGAAATCAAAGACAGTAAGTTTATGAATACCTGTTGCTTTTTATCTACGAGTAGGTAGGTTAGAAGAGAAAGTACAAAATGTCATAATAATAATAATTAAAATTTAGTACACACTTTTAATTTTTTTAAGACAAATCTTATAAAAAGAGTTTTGTAGACAAGTTAATAGTAAATATTTTATTCCAGAAAATCCATGCGAAATTACTGTTACCTACTTTATTTTTAAACTTAATTTGAATTAGTTATTTCTCTACTCTAAAATATGAATGGTAGAGAATGCTTAAGCATTAAGTCCTCCTGCTGAAGTATTAAATAAATAAATAATATCTAGGTAACTTCAAATCCTAGAACAAAATATATTTTTTAGACAAGTAGTAATTGAATTATTTAATTGTGTTCGCCAGTTTTTCTTACTATGACCTTACCTATCTAAAATACCTATTAATTAAATTTAAATTTAATTCATTTACTAACTCGGACAATAATATAGGGCTATTCGTGTTAGTATGAATTTAAAAACGATGTTGGTATAGGCAGTTTTTTGCGTGACTATAAAAATACCTACCTATAAAGCAGTACCAACACAGATGATAATTTAATTTATATGATTCCAGCACTACCATTCGGTCAGTATCCTCTCCTCGAAGATGGCGGCCGATCTCTCCATCAATCCATTGCCATCGCCAGATACGTTGCAGCCAACACCGAGCTTCTACCATCAGATCCTTGGCAGCAGGCTCTCTTAGACGCTGCTGTATTAACTATCTATGATTTTGACAAGTGTATGTAGGTCTATATTTTTATTTATTTATGACGACCGATGTGGCGCGGAGGGCGAAGGTCCGCCTGCGAAACAGGAGGTTGCGGGTTCGATTCCCGCCCTGGGACAAATGTTTGTACGATCTGCAAATATTTGTTCCGGGTGTTCTGGGTATTTTCTATGTATAATAAAAAAATATCTATCTATGTAATGTATTGTATTAAGTATATCAGTTATCTAGTACCCATAACACAAGCTCTGCTTAGCTTGGGTCTAGATGATGCTGTGTGAATTGTCCAGTATTATTTATTTATTATTTATTTATTTATAAAGGTGGCTTCCCACTTTCCGTAGTTTCACGGATAATGTCATTCACAGCCGACCGTCACGGACAGCCACGCATCGTACTTAAGCCCTCCTAAATATGCGTGTCCAACATATTAAAAGAAGGGTCATTCTCATCAATGCCAAATCTATTGTTCTCCAAATTTAAAATTCCATACATGGGTTCCAAAACAATTCCATGACATTTGTAATCCTACTTACTATTATAAATGCGAAACTTTGTGAGGATGAATGTTTGTTACTCTTTCACGCAAAAACTACTGAACAGATTTTGATGAAACTTTACAGTAATATAGCTTACACATCAGAATAATATATAGGCTACTTTTTATACGGGTACCACGCGGGCGAGGCCGTGGGCAGAGGCTAGTATAAAAATAAAGTAGTTTAGATAGGTTAGTAGGTACCTACAGTTAACAGAAAAAAGCCTAATCCTCTGTTTAATAATCATTCGCTATCTTAGCAAGCCGCTAAATCTAGCCCTGCCCTTTTAAAAGAAGTGGGTGCGTGATTTGAAGCTATCTTACCAATGGTACTAGATTTAAGTCTCTGACTAAAATGTCTATTTTACCTAGAATTTTTTTTTTAAAACTTGTCAAGTTTTCTCTCTGGATTAGTATGAAGTACATATTAATATCTCTATGATTTTGACGGACGCTTTTGTTTGATATATAGTAACTTTTGCGCTGTTATAACTCGATATTTATATTATAGAGGCTACATGACCAAAACTACTAAGCGTATCCAGGTTGGACTTCAGATCCATAATCTATTTTTTGTTTGTTTGTTTTTCAGATGTGATTGACTTTATTCATGCAAAAGATTCTTTGGAAAAGGAAATATTCAGGAAGAAACTGTACGACGAGCATTTACATTTTTACTTCTCAAGATTTGAAAAACAACTGAAAGAAAACAATGGTCATTTAGGAACTAAGGTAAGTCTTGATTATAAAATGTTACCTAACTCATTTTGTGAGAACGATTCGTTTCTATAAATTGGTAAAATGATATCGTCAATCACATTTTACTAATTTATTATATTAGTCAATTCGTACAGGCATAATAAACAGATCGGACGACGAATATTACGCCAAGTGTGATTTAAGTTTAGGGATATTAAACGCACCGTCGCACTGAAAACTTTTACGCACGGCGTATTTTTTTATTAAAACAAAGTAATACGATTTACACGGAACCAAATAACAGACGAAACTTGGTGCTCATTGGATGCTCTTCACTTCAAAAACACAAAATTATTTACCATTATTGACGCAGAATGATTGGAAATTTACTGAAAACTAAAAAAAAATCAAAGTTGGATTTTCGAATCAGTAAAGGCCCGGTAATACTAACGCGGTGGCAGTGGCGAACAAAAGAAAGACAAAATTCACGTGAATGTACCGATCGACACCGCCACCGCCACTGCCATGCACTCGTTATATCTTGTCATGCTATACCAAAGCTTCTGCTGGCGGTCTAGACAAATACCACTTTCTGTTGGCGTTAACGCCTGCGGTAAGATTGAATTGTATGGGAATGACATTATGGAAATATCACGTGACAGCTACAAACTTTTAACTTGGCAAATTTGCGTTAGCGTGTGAGCGTAGAAACCTAAGAATTCTTTGTGTTCTTTTATCTGTTCTTAAACGGTTTTTTAGATACTCAGGTGCAAAGGGATCCTTGCACCTGAGTATCTAAAAAACCGTTTTCGTTTCCGATCTGACACACACGATAAAAAAACTAAGGTCTTCTGACAATCTCCTTCTAGACACCCCCGAGCATTGCACATCGTTCCGTGGAAACTCTTTCTCTGTCGAATCAGTCCGGCTCTGGAATAAACTACCATTTGAAATTAAAAAGGTAGACTCTAAAGAATGCTTCAAAAGATTAACTCGCAAACACTTCCTAGATGAGTTGCATTCATAGTTTATATACCCGACCTTCTAACTATTATTTTTATGTAAAGGTGCCTATAAATATATAATTATATATATTAAGTAAGTATATTATGTAATTAAGATATAAGTATAATATAATATTGTACCTCTAGTTAAAATTTAGTAGCACGCTTACCGCCAATCACTACAAATTGGGTTGGCTGGTAAAAAATGCGTTAGCATTAAGTCCGCCTTTTGTTCACTTTTTTTTAAATGTGCAATAAAGTGTTAATAAATAAATAAAGGAAAACTAAGCGTGAGATATTTGTCGTTGATTGGTATTAGTATAATTAAATCCGTCAGTAGGTAAACTTCTTCACAATTCGGAGTGAAAATTACTAAACCTCTGTTTCCGTTTAATTTCAGTTGAGCTGGGCCGATTTCATTTTTGTTGGCATCATAGAGTGCTCAAATTTATACCTCGAAGACAACATTGAAAAGAATTACCCTCAAATCTCAGCGCTCGTGAAGGAGGTCCAGAACTTGCCAGGAGTGAAAGACTACATACGTAATCGGAAACCATATGTCATATCCTGATCTGTAAGAACATTAAATAATTGCCATTTCCAGCGTTAAGTTCACGAAGATTTGCAGTGGTTATACAAAGTATTTTTAAGAGACTTATTAGAAATAAGTTAATAATGTTATTTACTATTAAACATTGAAAGTATAATTACAGTTTTATGTTATAACGTGTTCAATTTATGTTATTTTACAGTAGAAAACGTAAACTTGCGTGAAAAATCACAAAAAAAAAGATAAAATATTAAGTACCTATGTAAGCAGGACTATAAATAAACAATAAATAAATAATAAAAATATGTATACCTTCAGATCCAGTCGGTTTTTATTGTACGTCCAAAGGGTCTAAAAATTTATTTTCAGTTAGAATGGACAAATAAGTTTTATCAGTATAAAAACAAAGAAACCCGACCGCAGCTTAAAGCGTGGCTAATCTTAATATTCCTTTATAACATTTTATTATATTACATTACACTTCGTTTTAGTATATCCTATGTCACTCTTTAGGCTAAACTCGCCGACTGAGGTCGTCAATAATATTCTGTGCCGATGTGACAACTTGGATCAAAAAGTGACTAAAATTGCTGTGATTAAGTGCTGTGTTTCATATGTCTAGTAGTAGAGTGACGCGGCAGTCCAAGTTATTTGATTTGGTCGATGTCAAAACTCGCCTGGACTTTTACCCTCTTATATTCACTCCATAATTTTATCGACTCGCTATAATATGTCCGCCTGTATATTTTGTTTAATGTTAGAAAATGGCAGGACTAGAGTTATCGAGCTGACAAAGTTATGGAGTTATTATGAAAAAGGGGGTTAATTTATACATGTAATACAGAATCGTTAGGTACCAAACTCCCCAAAAACCTCTTTTGTAATTCCCAACATGAAGTTAGTAATTTAAATTCAACCATCGTAGAATGCGAACTATAAAATTAAATAACTTCATAGGTAATTACCAGTTTCAAAACATTCGGCACAACCTTCTGCCGCCATTAAGCAGGCATTAAGTTAATATATTCTATTCACATGCTTTTGTTTAATTAGTTTTTACTGCAGATGTTGTCTTAGTTGAATTGAATTGTTCCTCTAAAGTCTACATCAATGGATTTCATCCACAGAGCTTGTGCACTGCATCCGATAAGCATCAGAGACCATAAGTTCTGAAATAGATACCCTAAAATGGAAAAAGTTTGAATCGCAATTGAAAGTGATATCGTTCGACGCACATGATTTGTAGATTCAATAACCGCCATAAAATCCAAGAGCACCTTGAAGAAACCTTCCGAGTAAATAAAAAAAAAAGTAAGTTTGGATGTTACAGGAGAAGACCCCTTTATTTTTTACGAGCCTCTGCCCATCGCTTCGCCCGCTGGTACCCTGAAAAAAATATCCTATGTTTTATTCTAGGGCATTCACTATATTTATTCCTAATTTCATTCAAATCGGTTCAGCCGATACGTAGATTATTAGCATCAAGCATCCAAACATCTAAATAACTAATCATTTAAAATAATATAAGTAGGACGTGCACTTTATCCGAGATTCGTTTTAATACATAGTAACGCGTCTACATAAATTTTATTTTTCGTAGATAATGTTATTGTTTTGACAAACTGACCACTGGCACATCTGTTGATAATCTCAACAGAATTTGAGAAAGCTTGGTGATAGGTGTACAAGAAGCATTTTAATATGATTTTCAAGAAAAGTATTTTATTTGTATGGGCCACACCTGGTGTCGTAGTTTTAGTAACAGGTTGCTCGAAGGCCACTGCCATAGCTAAAAATAACAGCTTTTCCCTCCAAACATGCTTTTAACAAAAAAAGAACGAAAAATCATAGATAGCTTTCTTTTTCTATAACGACTATTTTTTTAAATAATTTGCAAGGTTTCTTTTGATTAAAATATAATAATCTTCTAGATATTGATATCAAATAAATTGGATAATTTAAAGTTTCATTCACACAAGTGGTATTTTCAACGAACATTTTTTGCTTCAATAAATAAATTCTTGGTAATATGATGAATGTTTTTTCCACTGCCACAAACTAAATAGTATTCGCTAAAAAAGTAAGGCGTATTATGGCTTTAGCCCCTTACGCGCAACGGAGGTTAATTTTTACTTTTTTTTATAAACATACGTGGGATACTCAGAAAGTTTTGAGAAACTAAAAAACTAACTTCTATGGATAAAATATTTTAATTAAATCTTTTCTAATCTCTCCACCAGGCTCTATAAAAAGTTTCATGCATCTGAACCAATTTTCGAAACATTTTTTCCAGTCCGCCGCAGACACCTCTTCCACGGTCTTCTCGAACGCTGCTAGCGCGTCTTCCGGCGATGAAAACTGTATACCTTTCAGCTGATTCTTTATTTTAGGGAATAAAAAGAAGTCACACGGTGCCAGATCAGGACTGTAAGGAGGGTGACCCAAGATTCTGACCGGTATGGTGTCCAGGAAGTCCCTTGTTTTGAGCGCTGATTGCACGGGCGCGTTGTCATGGTGAAGCAGTACCCCGCGGAGCCCGGAGTTCGGTCGCTTGTTGCTCATTGAAAAACAAAACTTCTGGCAGGCATTTTGTGGTATACTATTCAGCGTTGATGCTGCTTTGGTCTCGTAATGGAATTGAAACCAGATACCCCGTCAAAGTGAAGAAACTAGCGATCAAAATTTTCTCTGCGCTTCTCGATCGCTTCACTTTCGTAGGCGTTGGTTCGTTTTGAAACAGCCAAACTGTCGACTGACAGTTTGTTTCTGGATCGTATTGATAAATCCAGGATTCGTCACCTGTCATAATGTCGTAAACGTGCCGAGACGAGTCTGCTTCAAATTTTTGAATCATATCACGGCACCACTCCACACGGGCCTGCTTCTGAGCTTGGGTGAGGTTGTGCGGCACCCAGCGCGAAACTATCCTCCTCACGCGAAGGTGCTCGTGTAGAATCTTGTGAACGCTTCCCGAACCAATCTACAGTGTATGTTGAATCTCTTCGTATGTAATTCGCCTGTTTTCTTGAATTTTTTTTTTTACTGACAGCACCCTTTCTTCCGTGACAGCCGTCGTAGGACGACCACTCTTTTGTTCATCCCCCAAAGTAAGGCGACCGCGCTTGAACTCGCTATGCCAACGGTAGATGGTGGCTATTGAAGGTCCTTCATCCATAAAAGCCATTTGAAGTCGATCAAATGACTAATCAGATTTTAGGCCACACTTAAAATCGTAGAAAATCATCGCACGAAAATGCTCTCGATGCAGATCCATTTTTAAATGAGACACGATAATTTAATTTAACTCTCGAAAAATGTGGTGGGAAATTCGAAATTCAAACAATGGTATTTTTACTTTTAAATTACCAAATTTTTCAAAATAATTACAAGTGGCCAGTGCCTTATAAATAAAAACTTTTTTTCGCAAAACTTTCTGATTGGCCTGGTATTTATAAGATGAGCATTAGATTTTAGCAAAGGATCTTATTAAAATAGTATTTTCTCTGTAAGAAATTGTTTTCATAAACCAGGTAAATAGCCTTTTTAAGTCGAAGTGTAACTACTTGGGCCCACTGTGGATTTTCTGGGAGATATTTTATTTTGATTATTAAGAAGACTTGTCCTCGTCTAGCGGTCAACTTAACAGCGGCCACTCACCTCTTATTATAATAGAGCCTACTTTATACCTGCAAGTAATTATTTAGTGAGATAACTGAGCCCATAAAGGCTGGTCTCGATTAAATCTACTTACTTATAGCTCTTAAATCTGCTTACCTACATAATTATCAAAGTTAGGATATCAGCGCAAATTAATCGAGCTTGTTCTATACTGCATTTTACTTTCATATAAACTTAAAAACCGTTTCTTTACTTATCTACAAACAGGGTGCAATATATTCTTCTATCAAAGATTCCGCTTTACAAATAAGTATTCTGAGACAAGGAGGTAATCGTGAAGAAAACTTCAAAATTGGTTCAGTTTTAATGACTTTTGTGAGCAGTGTTTGTGTTCTGAAACAAATAACTTTCGTTTGAAAAACAATAGTAGGCTCATTTCTATCGCCTTACAACTAGTGGCTAATGAATCGAATATAAAAAAACATTTCTTTATTAAGGCTAATTCAAGAACTTTTAGATAACGTATTAGAATTTAATTAGGAATATTTACCATTCTCCAATGAAATGCTCACGAATTTAAATCAATCTAGTTACTAATCGAACCTCGTTATAGTAACTTAAAACAAAAGAACAAACTAAAAAATGACCGGAAGTTCAAAGGACACTTAGCTTAATAAACTTTGACAAATAAGAAGTTCTGTCGTTGTTGAAAAAAGTAAAAATATACGAAGAATCTTAATGCCGAACTTTCGGAGAACTAGTTGTGAACTTCTGCAATGGTTTATACGGAGTTCATTAAGGACGCCGTTACTTTAACGGGTGCCTCAAGTTATGTTACAGTTTTGGAGAGATCTTGAGTAGTCTGAAGGATATGAGTACCGATAAAATTACAGGCAGATTATAAGACGTTACAACTTTGTCTTCAGGGCAGGAAGTTAAGATGAATAGCCACATAGATAGTCCTAATCCCACACTAGGATTTTCTATATCGTGTTATCAGAAATTGCGAACACAACAGTACCACAATACCCAGACCCGGGACAAATATTTGCAAACATGCAAACATCATTTTCATTACATTATAATTTTTTTAGTAAATATTTTGTTATTTATTAAGGACAATCAACAATTCAACTCCCCGATTACTAACAAACGTTAACAGGACTGGGGAAAGAAGTATTCCCAGCCCTTTTTAGTGCAAAAGCTTGCACTAAAAAGGGAATTATTCCCAATCATATGATTCGATGTGTATGTATTTCCATCAACGATTGTAGCGTTCCCTCATGACTTGTGGCGTTAAAACCAAAGGATGGTTATCCTTGAAGACATACACAACGAATGCGAAAAACCGCATTATAATCCGATAAATCTTTCCGGAGATCAATGGTACCAGACAGCAAAATGAACATAAACGCATATACGGACTCCTGTCGTCGCGGGTAAAAATTAAATAGTACCTGGTAATGTTTTAACTTTTTTCAATAAAGTATATTAGTAATCCCCTTTTTTTGAAGTACTTATTCAGATTCAAAACTTCATGACGTTGTCATCAGATTAGGTAGGCACTCAATTAAATATAAATTTCTTATAGTATTCTCTTTCTAAAGCTTCATCCCCACAGAGTGGTACCATCTCCAGTTCTTTTAGCCCTATCGCTCACGACGTCAGGAGATGCGGTCCTGAGGTCGTACGCCCAGCCGAGCCACGCGAAGAAGTCTATGAACTTAGTGGTCGGATTGAAGAAATTGTTTCCGAGCTCGGCGGCGCGGTAGTCGGAGGGAAACGTATGGTGGTAGTTGTGGAAGCCCTCGCCAAGATTCGCGATGGACACTGCTATGTTTTGAGAAGATGCTATGTTCTTATCGTACGGCTTGTTGCCCCACTTGTGGGCTGCGCTGTTGATCAGGAAGATGCAATGGAGACTGACCATGAAACGTGTAAGATTCAGGTGCCATGCCACACAGAGAGACTCGCCCCAAAGCAGAGGGATCAGGGGAGGTATAACGAAGCAAGCCAATCCAGCGACCAGCATGAAATATCTGTTGGAGCAATAAATTAAGTACGTTTTTAAATGTGTCTTCAAAATTTCGTTTCCGTGTGGCTTGAAGAAAAATACCGATAGTTTGGTACAGACGCAAGGTTGGCTTAATTTCCATAGGATTTTGGGCATCCTCCTTTAGACATCTGAGAAAAGCATCTGGGCTTGAGCTTGAGTTGAATAAAAAGTGCCCAATAAATACGTAGTCATGGTGGGATTGGCCATCGCTTTGCCGATTAGAGGAGAAGAAGCAGGTGGTGAGAGTCCCGCTGAATCTGAACTTTCGGGACACATCTTAATTTAACCTTCCTCTTAAAAAGAATTAAACTTTAAAATTAATAACGTTAATCACTAGGTTACTGACGTTGACCAATTGATCTTTGTGTGGCACAAATACCGCATACAGTTATCGATGCAAAAGTGCATAACGTCTGAGTAATTTTGATTTTTACAGTACTTACTCATGCTGGAACCTCAGTACCGGGTTACTATAAACATCTGACAAGTCAATGCCCTGTCCCTTCCGCTTCACTTCATGATGCTTGTGCAACATCAACCAGCCGATATGCGCAAAGAATAGACCTCTCTTCGAGTTGTGTGGGTCGGCGTCTGTGTCGCTGTTCTTGTGATGTGCTCTATGGTCCCGGACCCACGTTATGGAGGAGAATTGGAATGATATGGAAGTCATTATAATCAGCAGGATCTGTAAAGGCAGCTTGGCTTTGTACGAGCGGTGGGACCATAAACGATGCGCTCCAGCAGTAACTCCAACTATTGACGCGTAGTTGAGGATTATTGCTGAAACACATTTTTGATACTTTATTGGAATAAAGTTGAAGCTAAAATGAACCAAATCAAATGATTTCGGTATTGCTAGTTAACGAATCAGTATCAGATTCACACCTATAGTATCAGCTTGCCACTCCGGCAAGCTGGCCAGATGCAACTAATATAACGTGGAACTCATTTTAAGGCACCTGTCTTTAAATTTTTATTCCTTCTTATTTTCTATTATTTTTCTAACTCTATACCTACTATACATGCTACCGTCCTACTCTTCATTATACAAAAGCACAGATATTATAATAGTCGACTATAATAACAAAAATTTGATGAAAAAAAAAATACATTCAGGCGTTAAGTTCCCAAGTACTTAGGGGACTAAGTACTTGTTTTATATGCAAAAGAGCATTATTTTTCTATCTGTCTATTAGGTTACATTTAAAATGCCATAGGTAAATACAATCTTACTCAATAGGATAGTTTCCCATTTAGCTGATGCAGTGACGATGAGGTATATTCCATAGAACCCACATAAGTGGACTACAGAGAAAAACACCACATTTCTCTTCTTTAATTTCCTTTTGAAATCCTTTACTTTTTCCTCCTCAGGTCTTTCAGCGTCATCTATCTCATCTCTTGTGTTGGGTGGCATTGCTGCGAGGATTCGAATCAACAAAATAATGCTCCACTACAGTACTCTTTCTATCAAACAAGTTTAATTTAAAACGTAGGTCACCTTGCCCGTGTAACTTTGTACTAATTATCATTATTTGTAATAGGTAATGTTGTTTTGGTACTTTGATTCTACATATATAGGAAATATAGCACGCAATAGGCGATTGTTAGATAATTGTACGCAATCTATTAGATACATCAGATTTCAATTTCACATTTTGATCAAAGTCAAAGTCAAATAGTGTTTTCATCTCAATCACCAAGTTAAAAACTACCTATCTAATTTTGATTCGCTCTTCTAAACATCCTACTTCCTACTTCTATTGTAAATGCGAAAGTTTGTGAGGATGGAGGATGTTTGTAACTCTTTCACGCAAAAACTACTGAACGGATTTTGATGAAACTTTATGAAACGTTTAAATCTTAGGCTTTTGTTCAAAAACTAAAATATGTGAATGCAAAGTCTTCATAGATAGTAGACGCTCAATCTACCGACTTACACCTATCGCTAAAACTGTAGAAATGCTTTACTTTCTTTAAGTAAGGAAATGAAGTTTCACCCACTTGGGAGTCGTTTAGAGTTCTGTAATTGGACTTGCCTTGGCATTGTTGGATGCCAGTTTTGAAGCGTTTTCGTACAATGGGACAGTTTGCTTGGGAGTGATTTATACAACTTTTAATTGGTTTGATCTGTGAGTGTTTTGGAAAATATTTTCTACATTGTTTATGGTAAATATTTATGATGTGTATAGTAAGTGTGTATATAATTATGAAGTATAATGTGTATGATACAGTATATTTATAGCATGTGGCTAAAACGCCTTGTAATTATTCATACAGTCCGTTATATCTAAATGTTGGCTGGTAGAGATCGCTGATTGGCGATAAGACCACCAATTGTACAACAATAATAAATTTGCTCCATTACTGCAAACTTCGACAAAGTTGCTAAGTTGAAATATTATTTGGTGTACAATAAAGCATTTTCTTTTCTATCTATCTGTATTTAATTACATTCATCTACAACTTACGCGTCACCACGTTAGATGATAGAGAAATGGTTGTCAAGTGGTTGTCAAAGTTTGCATGAACATACTGATAACCACCGCCACTGCCACCGTCACCTTGAGAGTTTTATTAATAAACTAGCTTCTGCCCACGGCTTCGCCCGTGTGGTACCCGGATAAAAAGTAGTCTATGTGTTATTCTGATGTATTAGCTATATTAATGTAAAGTTTCATCAAAATCCGTTTAGTATTTTTTGCGTGAAAGAGTAACAAACATCCATCCTCACAAACTTTCACGTTTATAATATTAGTAGGACTATGCTGGACATTTTTCACACAACATCAATTAGCCCGAAACTAAGCAGAGCTTGTATTATGGGAACAACATGATTGATATACTACTTAGATACTTTTTTTTGTAAATACCTAAGGTACCGGAGGGGAATAAGGCCTGTCGGTTAATAAGGCCTAAGTAACAGAAATCGACCTTAAAATGGACGCCCGCACACAAACGTCGCACAGGCACACGCCTAATGCGGGTACAAGTTGGTAGAAGATCGCGTACGCCTTTTCCCCCGCTCCCCGTTGCCAGGCTTGGACCATATTTTGTAAGATAAGGCCACGCCGCATGAATAACAAAAATACGAAGTAAACAATCGTAAATATTTTATGTAAAATAACAGTAAACTGTGTAAACGTGTACCTTATTTCTTTAATTATTTATGCTTATATGATCCCTAAGTGTATGCATTTATTATCGATATCCATTTCTTATTTATTTTGTTTTGCTTACGTACGTAGCTTGCTTTTATTAAGGCCTATCAAATTTAGGCAAAGGCCTTATTAGCCTTTTATTTATGTATTTTGTTTTGATGGTCCCTAGACCATTAACTTCCATATAGTATTGGACTTGAGAACTCTGTATAAAAATACCAGTTAAAAATAACGTGGAATCTGCAGCATCAAAACCCGAAAAAACACTAATTAGGTATACGGTTCTTTGATTCAAATGATGAAGACAATGCACCGCTCTCTCAGCTAAAATCAACTCCGTTTCATCAAATTATGCCTACACCAGTTTAAACTTAAGAAAAACTACAGAAAATAAGAAAAAAATCCTTAATAACAGCGGAACTCAAGTCACGAAAGATCTTCTAGATCAAAATAAAAAAGAGATTCAGAAGTCTATATTCGTAAATAAATCTGCCCAAAAGAGAAAACTGATTCTTCCCAAATGCAAACATGGTAGTACTGTCTTGGCTGTGAAGAAGACAGGATGGCCGATATACGACAGTGTGTCAAATGTGGCATATGGTATCACGAGGAGTGCATTAGTTTATCGGTAGAAGATGCTGATGCCTTTGAGTACTCAGATGGCTTAAAATATGTTGGTTTTCTACAATTGTTTTCAATTTATTTCAAATCTCCCTTAGCTAGGCCTTAATCCCCTCCGTTACCTTACATAAATATTTTACATAGAAAACAACCAGACCCGAGACAAATATTCGCAGATCATACTGGCCTACCTTACCTGGCTTGAAATGCTTAAAGTTAAGAACAAAAACTCATTTCATCTCACCTAAGATACCTATATGATAAAGTTTATTCAATCACGCAGCTAGGTACAGTATAACCAATTTAATTTATATTTGACGCAATGTGTACATTTTGCGACGCCACGGATGCTAGTCTTACTATGGTAGGCAGGTAGTTACTTCTGTGAACACTCAAAGAGTTGACATAATCCCACAAATCCTAAAATTCATTTTCTTATCTCGGTACATAATCTACCCAACTTCAATTGATACGAGTGGTCCAAGCATGCTGAATTCAGAATCAATTATGTATCTGATTTAACGGCAGTATTTGAAACTAATCGAACAACATTGTTTACGTTAAGTGTCCTAAGAAGCAAGATGGCTTCTATTAAAAAATATTGTTTATTTTTTTTCGGCTTGAATTTGCTCTCTTCATATACATCAGGTAAAATATAACGTACACTTAGTTCTATTACGCCGCATTTTAAAAGTGCAATTGTAATAAGAAACATTTGATAATACTATAGCGAGGATGGACAAAAGGGTTCAAAACTAGCAATAGTAATCTCAAGTAATTTTTAAACATAAAAATACCTTCTATGATTGGTGAAAGCAGGTCAAATTATCATTCTGAATGGAGGGGATGCAGAAGAGACCTCGTCAGATCAAAACGCAGGTAGGTTTGGGTTTAGGCATGTAAACCCTTAATTACCTCAATTATCTGCTTAAGTTCAGTTGTGAGCATGTTTTATAAATGGATACTGGAGATATCCTGATAGTAGATTAAGTGTATTGGATGTTATAATACTCGTAACTTGAAACATAAGCATAATAGTACTGGTAATACATAAACATCAAAAAGTCACATACAAACTCCTGACTACTATTAGTACCATCCCATGAATAACATGCCAAACATTTGTACTGCAGTGGGATTTGAACCCGCACCTTCTGTGTCTCAGCCAGCTACCCCTCCACCTATAACAATAGATGCTTGATGTAAATCACTCGTAGTACCATTGAGCTTGTCCCATCATGGAACAACGAAAATTGACATATTTTATAATAAATTATGATGTATTTTTTTGTAATAGCTGAAATAGCAATAGACTATTTTTTCGGGGAAGCGGCTCTGCGTAGTGATCATGCCATGCCATGTGACAGCGACCAACTCAAACACGAGTGTCTACTGCAGTGTGGGACCAATAACTACGGGTGTATGTTTGGGGATTGCTACTGTTTGAACCGAGAGGTGAAAAGTAAGAACACAAATAAAGCAGGAAGAGGAGAAACAGGCGGTGCAAATATACAAAACCAGTGAGACAATATCACGAACACGTCGCATCAGTTTCGTCGGCCGTCCGCGCTATTACTTATTTTGCTTTGCTCCTAAGGGCCGTAGCGTGTTGTTAAATAGCGTATAACCTTCCTCATGAATTGGGCTATCAAATGAATGAAAAATAAATTTTCAAATTAGACTCGTAGTTACAGAGATTAGCGCGTTCAAACAAAAGAAAACAAATTATTTAGCTTTATTGTTAGAAAGGATATATGTACTGTTCGTGGCCTTTGCTACATTTTTGCTACCGCCATGTTTGTGTGTTTTTCGTTGCTTATCTTTCATTATTAAATTTATGAAAGGAAATTACGCCCAACGCTTCTTCTATAATAATATGAATTAGATTTGGAGGCACATAGGTTTATGGGTGCGACTATGACATCCCATTAGGATAAAAAAATTGAAAGGTTTTTTGAGATTAATAATTAATTGATTGTAACTATTGCAGAAAAGCACAAATCGAATGGAAATCTGCCCCCGTCGAAGGAGGATGTAAAAATGATGATCAATGCATTCGAGGATTTGATTGGTACGTTAATTAAAGTATAATCAATATCATAATCAGCTAGTTTTCCCACTGCTGCCTACTCCCAACCGGTAGCTTAAGCTCATCACCCAATTAGCATTGGTGGTGAATCTACCATAGATTTTTTTATTTTAAGGCTGACCTTGGCTTATCATAATGTTTTCCTAACGTTAGGAGCACGTGTTATGAAGTTTTTTTTCGCGAATGATGATTACGTTGGTCCATGACCTGTATTTGAATTCGCCTTTCTTTACTGATCAGCATTGACTTTGAGTGGTGCAAATAAATCCTCAATTTTGCTCTTTTAAGGTTGGTGGCTCATGCTACTTATATGATGATAATGAAAAATAAAATGATTGGGCCTTTCCAGAAGCTCCATTCAGAGCTAACTCGGATGCAGAGGAATTGGAAGAAGACGAAACAGAAGATCGTCCAGCTCTGCGCCACCATATTGCTCACTTTTGCCCTAACCTTGGGGTTGCTCGAAAATGCATTCGCACTTGCATGCAGGTACACAACGCTACTTATAGTTTGAAACTCGAGACTAGATGGTGTAGGTCCTTTCTAGGTAGGTAGGTATGGTGGATGCGGGTACAGCTGATCGGCATAGCTAGCAAATTATGGCGATATCTTACGAAATACGACACTCTCGAAAACTATCTCGAGCCACCACCATTCACCGACTCCATACAAATCCTTTCAAATGCTGACAGTGATTTTCGACTGTTTGAAAAACTGATACCCTAAAAAGAGGCGACGAGCAAGGTCGCGGATTGTGCTTCCGATGGAGGATCTCTTAAACGATCAGCAAAACGCCAGTATGATAATAGTATGAATTAATGAATGATATTTATTTGGCAAGTAAAGTATCAATCTACGTGCGCTAATAGAAATAATTATCCACCATCCTACGCCAAATCCCCTAACAATGGCATCACCCATTTCAATGATAATAACCTATAGGGATGAGGGGCTTACACTGCTTCCAGTTCTTGGTCATCACACAAACCTTTACTCCAGCGGTTATCAGTTTTGACCTGCCCATTACTGAATAAGCTAGTATAAATGTATGTCTCTTCAAGGTTGGTAAGCCTGCATTCTGTGGAAAGGACCACAGCTGCTACTGTGGACACAAGTACAGTGAACACGACCGAAAGCAGGAAATAAACATCGATGATGTGAATGAGCAGTTCCGGGATCTCTACACAAAGTACTTTGGCCCTGAAGTCAGGTTAGGATATCAGGATAATAAACGAGAATAATCAATGCATTACTGAATTTCATTTTAAAATATAATTGACTTCATTGTTGCAGAAGTTCACTATTGGAAATAGTCCTTCTCTTAAAAGTGAAAATGACTATCGATCGATTTTGGATCACGAGTTATTTGATGATAGAGAGTAACATTTTGTACTCTACCTCTATAGTACAAAATGTTACTTTCTATTCAGATATCCTCTACTGTTCATCTTATGTTTACTGGCAGGACTATATCAAAAATAGCAAATCCATTTGGTTCCACAATGTGTACAAATATAAAGCTTCCTTTAATTCGCCTACCACAATTGCCAGTCCCATCTTATTGATTGATAATCCACGCCCTCACCATAACCCCATACCGAGTTCTTCGGAGGAACATTACTGCTCAAATTATTTCGTAACACGCACAATCTAAATAAGAGAGAAAATGTTGAGTGCTTGCATATGAGGTTGCTGTTGCTGCAAAAAGTCGTGAGGCTTGCAATACCAAATATATCTCAAAATGACAAAAACTTTATTAAATAACATCTATACATTATATTGCATTGTAGGTTGTGCATCACAATTTTATTAAATAACTATCAATTTCAAGAGAATATTGCTGTGTCACAAAAAACATTATCAGATCCATTGATAAAATTACATATTTTAATAGTCATTATTTAAAAAAAACAGGATTACATTGCCTTACTCCAATGTTGTAACTTGATTTTAAATAATAATTAGTAAATGTATCAACAAAATATCTTATGTTTATGCAACTACACTTTTGAGTCAATGTTAAAAGTTATTTCTTCTCATGGTTTTGCCACAAAAGCAACATTTTCGTATGCAAGAGCTTCAGTCTTACAATCTAAATACGAGGGAAAAGGCGAGGGACCGACCCCGAACTGATTTATATGCTGCTAACACAACCACAACCGAACTGAATTTTAATTACATACAAACCCTTCCTTTTTTGTAAAATCAGAGATGCTGGAAGTGACTGCAAGAAATTTATTCACTATTTGAAAAACTGACAATAGCACCTACTAAAGGGATTTCTAAAAAGCTGCGTTGAGCAAGGTCGCGGATTATGCTCATGAGGAAGGACTTTTGAACGGTCAGCGAAACGGCACTATGATAATAAGCGATCAAAGGAAAATAGTTGTTAAGTGGTTGTCAAATTTTGCGTGAATGTACTACTGACCGCTAATGCCACCATCGCCACCGCCATCGCCACCGTACGGGCTCTAAGACGTAATTATTCTAAAATTACAGCAAACATGCTGACGACTGTATCCCCATGATGTACATTCTCAGAATCATAATTATAAGTTTAACGGGTCTTTATCGCGTTCACCTTTTTTATTATTTTCTTGAAATAAAGTAGTGCCCAAATTTTAATCGTAAAGACGGCTAGACTCTCTGCGTCCTGGAAATCCCGGATAAATAGGTGTTCGCGTCGAGATTCCATTGTGCAGTGCGGTGATACGGTTAGTGTAGTGTGCCGTAATGTGAACATGGACTTTTCTGATTCTGAAGATGAAATGAGGGTAGTTGCGGCTACTGCCTTTATTTCTCGACGGTAGCTCCGTATACTCCAGTCATCCCGTGACCACGGCTATTGCAATACAGTCCAAACGTCGGGAAAATAATAGAAAAGGTAAACGCGATAAATACCCTTTAAATATATAATTATGTTATCTAATCGCGAAAGTTTGAAAAATACTCAGAAACATACTCAGTGCGTAGATTTTTGAGGAGACAACGTAGGGAGAGTTGAGGCATATCCAATTATTATATTAGGCACATGCTCGCATTTAGCAAGTAGAATAGAATAGAATATATCTCTATTGTACACCAGTAAATACAGAAGAAACACGAAAAAGAAATTATAATTATATCTAGTGATACAATGGGCGACCTATAAAAATATATATATAAAAATATATAATATATTATATTAAGACGACGTAGAGAGCGATGAAAGATAATATTTCTTTATCAAGCTTTTGAAAATAGGAAGAGACTTAGCTTGTCGTATGGAGACTGGCAGAGCATTCCAGAGCTTGGTAGCTTGCAGTGTGAAAGAATTACCGTAAAAATCTGAGGAATGTACAGGAGTTTTTAATTGGATTGTTTCAGAGGAGCGTAAAGATCGAGGGTTTGAGAGGTGGAGGAACTCAAAACGTTCTTTTAGATAAGATGGAGTAGAGGGAACAAAGAGAATGCTGTAGAGAAGAGAAAGGATGTGTGCGTTCCGGCGAAGGCGGAACGCACACATCCAAGGAAGGAAGTAGTTACATTCCACACGACAGATTGCAAACCCATCGCCGCTTATTAGAACACTAGCCGATGAAACATGCACATGGTTTTGTTGGTTCTAGGGCATGCCAGTTTTCTCACTATTATTCCTTCACATTAAAAAAATATCCCTGAAACAACACGGAGGATTAAACTTTCAATAGTACGAAAAGATTCCAGACACTAAAATCACTTCCAGTAATTCTAAACTTGGAAGAGCTTCGAAAGTGTTGGACGGGATATTTATTGATTGCGGAACAACAAATATTGTAACCTTTTATTCAGCTGTTGTATTTCTATTTCGTAAGTTGAATACAGTATTTCAGAAGTTACTGTTTATATATAATATGTAAATATAGTATACATTATATTTACATATTATATATAGTATACGTGATATTGGTAAGCAGCCTGACGGCATGACCCTTATCCCTTGTGGCAAGGGAAGGCCTTTGATAGGGCGCCATATGCGTAGATACTCCAGCGCCATTTCATCTGTTGGGGACATTAGTTAGAACCAGCGCAGGGGCTGACTCGACCGAGGATCTCAAGAGGCATATAAAGAATATGGAAGTCTCAAAAGAGCTTACTTATTTGAGCCTTTCCGAGTTGAATCTAGGTCCATCGGAAAATGGAGCCCTAAAGCATATTTAAAGTCATTTCAGGGCGATTGGTCCAAGTGACGCGTAGCCAGAGAGCTGGCTCTTAACTGGGTCAACGCATTAGCAATGTCATTGGGCGTGACAATGCAGCCAGCTGGTTGGGAACAGCTGGCTATTTTATTATTTCGTTTCATCAGCATTTTTATATAAACTTGTACGTAGTTGTATAAATAAATGTATACCTTACATATAAGTAGATAAATAGTATTAGATTTCCTGCATGAATAATACTACTACTTACAACTTTTTGCAGACTTTTTCTAATGTTATACTTTAGGGTCAGAGTAGTATTGGCACTAAGATATTGGTTCTTTGCAGAGCAGTGGCGATTCTAGGTTAAAATCTTGTTAAGCTGTTAGGTATTTCCGCTAACACGCATAATCTTATCGCGCACGATCAAGCCGATTAAGATGTCAATTTGACAACCCCAGTGGCGAGGCGGGTGAGTAGCTGGCTGACGCAAGAAGTGTGGGTACAGATGTTTATTTCGAGTCCAGGTGTCCAGGTGTTGTTGTAATATATAGTACTTGCATATAGTGAATCGTCTCTGTATCGACAGAGGATCCTAGAGTAATATATATTTTAATTAATGAATATGGTCAAAACCTACAGTTGAAAAACAGCTAGTTTTCTAAATACCAGATGAAAGCATTCCAAAAATATCAATAACTAAAATTAATCTTGAAATTATAAACATCATTTTGACATCCACCACTAGAAAACTTTTTCTATGTTGCTAGCAAATTGATAAATTAATCCAAAAAAGTTACAACAAATTCTCGTTCCAACTTAATTCATTAATGTAAGGGATAAAACAATTTTTAACACACGCGTCACAGCTGCTGAGTGCTGAATAGCAATCACGTGGTAGGTACTTTCATTTATCACTTGTGAGTTATATGATGCAATCAGTTTTATCTCCAAGCATCGCCGCGAGATGCTGTAAAGCCGACGCAGAAATACCTACATGAATTTCAGACGAAAACGGTGTTTAATCGGCAATGTTAACTATAAAAAAGCAAATGAGAGGGTGTTATTTTTTATCTGTGTTTTAGTTATATCATTTATTCACCTCCGGAATACAGGGACACGTGGTTTCGTTAGGTAATATTATGAAGCAGCTGTCTGATTATGTACCTAAGCAACGAAACTTATGTACCTATGTACAGACATAGGCCTGGTTGGAAAGTAAATAATTGTTAAATTGATCTGCGCGAGTATAGATCTGAGGATCTTCATCATAGGGATTGCAGTCATAAGCGTGTTTGTTATGTTGTTTGTAAAATTGAAAAAATGACTAAACAACAAACAAATTGAAACAAAATACGATCAATCAGTCAATCTTAAAGCGTTGCTATGTCGCTGTTTTTTATCGAAGTAATTTAGCTTTATGTGGTAGCTCAGTTTGACAATGTCAAATTTGTTTTTTTTTTATACTACTTTCATACTGTATAAAAAAATATTTTTTAATGGTATTGAATGACTAAACTGCATCCACTGTTTATAGTTTGGAATTCTGTTTTCTCTCGAAAATCCTCGTGTAAGTGCCGACAAAACTTATGAAATTATTTGTAAAATCTGCATAGTTAGACAGTTTTAATTAAACATGATTTAACGAACAACTAAGCTGTGTTCAACATATACGAAGTTCTGGAAGGTCGAGCAAAAGTTATTGTTGTGAGTAGAATTATGTTCAAACTATGTTCAAGCTTTGCTTTACAAGAAACTATAAACTTGTTTCCGATAGCAGTTCTAACGCATTATTTTTGTGTGGACTCGTATGTGCGCTAGTGTTTTTTTGTTAACCTATACTTTCCCACTGCTGGGCTAAGGTCTCCCCCAAATCCTTCCAAACTGTGCTTGTCATATGCATCAAAATCAAACAATGGATGCAAGCCTGTTTTGAAAAGTTACTTTATTTTTGTGTCTACCTCTTCTTTGTCGCGTTCTTCATTACTGAAGGTCGTGCCTGTCCTGAAAGCTTTAGTTGAGGAATTGGCGAGCTGTTTCCATGCCGCTCTACCTTTGGCTTGTCTCAAGGCTGTGGTGACAGAGAACCCTTGACTTGATCAGTCCAGTGGCTAGATGAACGACCAAGAGGTATTTTACCTTCTGCTTTTCCCACTATAACCAGTCTCTCAAGGCTATTTGACTGTCTTTGGGATATCCAAAATAGCTGCGCACTCGCTGGCAGCAGATGGTAGACAATCTAATCTTGATGGCCAGTTGGTCGAGTATTTACTTGTTAGTTCATTGGTTAGTCCACGGGATGCGTAACATTCTTCTCTAGCACCATCTTGAATGCGTCTTCTTTCTACCCACCGCACTGTGTCTACTTTACGAAGCGTTCCTACGTTCCTCTAAAGTTAATCAGAAATAGATGCTAAATTGTAGTTTGAATTCACTACATCATGAAAGCTTTCAAAATAGTATTTCAGTACCAATAGAGGCACCATTTAAATTCAATAGCTCTCCACAAAACCCTCTTCATATTAACATTAACGCTGTGCTCAGACTTGAGTGGCCTATTGTTCCTCTCTTCATTTCGACTAATAACTAACTCCATTCATGAAAATCATAAATCAATGACACAAAGGTCTATTTTCCCTTAGTTTGATGGTAGAAGCAGTTTTGCAGATGCAGCAAGCATAAAAGCCAGTTGATTTGATTACATTTCGTTCCGTGAAAATGTTTTGCTTTTTGGTTTTGCAAGTCATGTTATTGTGTTACTCTATTGTTGGCATGTAAAATAGTGAGTGTGGTTTCATTCCATTATGATTATTTTTTCCAAAAAACTAAACAAAAATTTAATACCTAACTAATGATATGGCAAATAAAATGTGTTCTCTACGCGATGATCCGAAATAAAAATTAAGTTATTCTTACCATCATATTATTATAATAAAACAAAAACACGTAACTTTAGAAAACAAAAACACAAACATTTGTGAGAGCAACAGTATTTTGAGTCTTAGACAGAGAAACTCATGGTAACTGCCCTATATTATATTTAAACCTTTTTTCAAGTCAAATAAAATAAAATCATTTATTACTAGTATTACAAATCCTACTAATATTATAAACGTGAAAGTTTGTGAGGATGTTTGTTCCTCTTTCTCGTAAAAACTACTGAACGGATATTGATGAAACTTTACAGTAATATAGCTTATACATCAGAATAACTACTTTTTATCATAGGCTACTTTTTATCCGGGTACCACGCGGGCGAAGCCGTGGGCAGAAGCTAGTATGGATATAAAGACGTTAAATTTATAATATAGGAAATATTGTTTCTCGTTATTTCTGCTATTACAATTCCTTCGTTCCTTTAAATATTTTTGAAATTTTGGGCAAAATAAAAGGCATGTAACATAATCTTAACGCATTCGCTGTACGACTTGTAAAGAAATGACTGACAAGCTACTGACGCACCCCTTAATTCCATCTTCAAACCATTTCCTAGGGGAGCTGGGCTGTCACGTGCATTATTAAGTTGTGCTCCAAGAAGATAAATATGCGGAGAAGCAAATAACCTACCTATACCTACTTACTCGTATTATTTAGATAGATATCGGCAACACTTTATTGTCCTCATAATGTAGCTAATGAATTCAAACAGAGCAAATTACAAGCTTAGTACATAAGTACAATGGGTGGTCTGAGCAATCTTTTCTAGACAACCTTTGGATTTGGATGAAGAGGCATTGATGTGAACGATAAACGACGGTGCATATTGATGAAAAAGACATAGATTTAATAGATAAATAAATATAAGTAAATACACATTTTTATACGTATTTAAAAAATATATATATTAATGGTTAGACGCAGTGCATGAGAGAGCCTCACTAACGAAGCACTTCAAGCTTCTACCTTTCACCACACTCTTTTTTACCTTTATACGTCAAATGTCTACGTGATTTTTATGAGCTACTCTTCATGCCCACTACATAGTCTTCATGTGGCGTCTTAAAAATTAAGTGGGCCTTAAAACAGCCCTAATATTTTATGTTTGTACCTATTTCCTTCCTGAACAGATTTGGAATTCAATTAAACAAACTTTCTGGCAGAAGTTTAGGTGCGCATCAACTAATCTCGAAAAACAACATGCTTCAATTTGTATCAGGCGACGGCTTCCGCTTATGAAAATTTGCTAATTTAATTAATATGTCCGAAAATTTGGACCGGAATGAATTACCTGATGGACCTTTTGGGTTTGTTCCTGATTTAACTCGATGGTACAAACATAGGATAGGAGAGCAAAACAAAAGCAAATTTTGCTGTTACTTTCTGCATACATACATATATAAAAGAACAAGTCACTGCCAGTCCTGACTGACAGTACAACGCATAGTCTAAGGCGCTGGGTACTCTAAAAATTAGTAGAATTCATTTTGTATTTTTATGCGTCTATATAAAAAAAAAACTTAAGACGAAGAAAATGAATAATTTTGATGATGTACAATCAATCACCTCTGATTTAATTCAAATCAGTGGTGCCGGGAACGAATATGATAAGAAATAGATAGGCATATCATTAAAAAATCCCAAAGTCGGAAAAAACCGTAAAAGGGAAATAATCTTTAATTGTTACTCTTCTTCAAGACATTGGTATGGGACAAGGATATGGGTGCCGGTGATTATTACAGGCACATGAGACTTTTCATCTGTTATGTCTCAGGGCCGGCAACGCGCGTGTGATAGTCTCTCTGGTGTTGCAAGTTTCTATATGTTACTGAAAATAGGTCTCTGTACTTATACTCAGGTTAAAAGTGTAAAAAATATAATCCGAAAAAATGTTAGGTACGTTAAGAATAGCCCATTTTCTGACAGAATTCAGAAGCCAATTAGCAAAATAAAACAAAATTAATTGCAATAATTTACTGAAACTTCGCCTTTTCATTCTATACATCATCTACAACGATTTCTCTTATCTGTATATTTTGAAGATTTTTATAAATCATTAATAGATCTTTGTTTGTCCATAATCTCACCTGATGACATTAATTTATTTATTTATACATATAGTAATAATAATGTTATAATCTTTCACACAGCATCATTTAGCCTTGTATTATGGGAACTACATTACTGATATACCAAGCACTTATACACTATTTTGTAAAAACATACACATAGTACATGGCAAATACTCAGAAACGAGACAAATATTTGCAGATCATACAAACATTTGTCCCGCGACGGCAATCGAACCTGCAACTGTCTACGTCTCAGGCGGGCCTATTGACAGATGAAATGTGGAATATAAATTATATTCTTAGTTAAAAGGAACGATGGCTGTTACCGAGATGTCCGGCGATAGAGAGACAGACCACCCGACAGATTGAAATCGTGAACGTAGCCGGGAATCAGTGGATGAGACTCCCAGGGGATCAGAGAGAATGGCATCATAAAGAGAAGGCCAACAGTGAGTGCAGACTGGCTATAATAATGATGATATTAAATATCCCTTAGTTAATAATTAACTTTGCCCTCCATAATAAGATTCCCAATTTCCATGTAAATTAAATTAACAAGGCACACCAGCTTCGTGAAAACATCTTCACCCAAAGTCAACAGGAAAAGCCGCCATGGCGCAAGAAAAAAAACCCAAAGCCACTTAATCCAATCCGTCGTGAAATTATCTCAAAAATCCGTGTAGAGCATTCTCTCGTCCGCGCAGCCTCACTTCGATTGGCTACGGATTCTCGTAGCGTGGCAACGTGGGTTTTATTGCCAGCTTGCCGCTTTGTGGCGAGTACTAGCTAAATTTTGGTAAGTGTGGTGTGATTCCCAAAAATATGGTTGATTTTGTTTTGACAGGCAGTTTTAAATCTGTTCTCAAATATTAAAATACTGTGAAAAAATATAATTTATTTAACACAAAGATTAAAAATACAATAGTTATGTTAGTAAATAATACAATAAATAAATAATGCTGGACATTTTTCACACAGCATTTTTCTTTGGTAAGTTTTAGTTCTAAATAAAACAACAACAACAATATTGTATGACTCATATGTATGAGAAGTGTTTCAACGTTTTGCTTTAAAAAATATGATAAAGCTCTGATTAAAATTCCTATATAATCCAAGTAATGATATTAAAGGGTGTTAAATTAGTGCTTATTTTGCTTTAGACATTATTATCAAAATTATATCATCTTCAATCGGTGTATTTCGTTTATCACATTTAGCCGAATAAAGTGGCAGATTTTATCCAGTTTCGTGCTACATTTTGAGATAAATCTAGCGAATAGCCAGACCCCAGTTGGCAGCAACGTGGGCCTGTCGTACGGGAGATCCGCTACGGAGCGGACGCCTGCCGTATTACTCGCAGAACGTAGCGAGACCTTGACATGCTTGTCACACCCCGCTACGAGCTTGCTACGAATCACGTTGCTAACTAAAACATAAAAATACCCGCATTTGACGCGAGAATTCGAACTGTAACATGAATTTGTAGGTTAGAACTCGGTGTGTTTGTTTAGTGTTAGTGGACATTTGCTGTTTGTTCACGTGGAGCACTATCAGAGGTGAGTATTTACTTTTCACCCTTTTGGAATTCTATTTTGGTTAAAAATGTTCTTCCACAGGTTTTTATTTCTCTTGTCCTGTGGTTGTTCATCTCTGTTTTTTTTACCAAACAGATTGTAATAAAAATATTAAAGGTGCTTGAATGTTGAGAATTCTGTGTAAACAATACGAATATTGGAAGAATTAAAAGATAGGTATACTTTTAATTTATTCACACATTAAGATCAGTTTGCAAGAGTAACATATAAGAGTTACATATCTCAGTTTGTTATCCTAGTAATATTATAAACGTGAAAGTTTGTGAGAATGGATCTTTATTACTCTTTCACACAAAAACTACTGAATGGATTTTGATAAAATTTACAGTAATATAGCTCAGAATAACACATAGGCTACTTTTTATCCGGTTACCACGCGGGCAAAGCCGTGGGCAGAAGCTATATCTGATTTATCATTTTTACTAAAAAGGTTCATTTAGCTGCTTGAATCGTTTTGGATGATCCTGATGCAAGCTTCATCGTCCTGTAATGCCCTAATTACAGGACGATGAAGACAATATTGACAATATTGGAATTTTGTTGTCAATATCTGTCAATCATGACAGATATTGACAACAAAATTCATAAAAAAGTATAAAAGTCTATGCAAAAATAAGTCATGATATCATTTTGAAAGACAATTCATAAAATGATGTAGCAGATGATAGTAATTATTATTATTATTAATTGATGCGTTTCATCATCAACCAGTTAACTTCATCTCCTGAAGAAATTGTTTTACCAAAGATTATTCGACGAAATAAATCAACCAGTTGACATCATCTGCTGAAGAAATTATTTAGCCAGAGTATTATTCGACGAAATAAATATGGTGTCTTCTATGACTTCGAAAGAGGATAAGAAAAAGAGCTTTAAAACTTTGCCCGAGTTATAAGTCATTTTATCCCCTAATCATTTTTTTGCACTAGTCATCAAGACTATTTATTTATTTATTTAATACTTCCGCACATACAATGTAGTGCTAGGAGGACTTAATGCGAAAGTATTTTCTACCAGTCATCCTGGACGTGCAAAAAGATAATGTGGCGTGTCTAGTAAATACTATCAATACAATTACAAAATTATTAGGTACCTACTAATGTACCTACACTACAATATATATAATCTACGTATCCTTATATACGTCATCGATTACCGGAGCGATAATTTAGTTGTATGGCCCGTAGGCCATACAACTAAATTATCGCTCCGGAATAACGGACCTAAATAAATACAATACTGCGGCAATGTAGACGTAAAACGAAACAAATGTATGAAAAAATGTGGGAAGAAAGAGGTCACATTTGGTACGAAAGGGGAGCCGTTATTGTTTTACGCAGGAAAATATTGTTCTGTACTTACGTGAGTCGAGTAAACTGTATTGTGTTACACTGTTTATTGTATCTTGTGACCATTGTTTTTAGTTTTTCTAAAGTGCTTTAGGTCCGGCCTCATTGAGTTTGAGACAGACATTTGAAATGCAGGCTAGATTTCCGCTTTGGAACAAATGTTTGCATGATCGACATGCAGACGTTTCGCATCGGGAGGTTGTACCACGATACTCTTAGTTATAGATAATCCTATATAGATAATTCTAGAGCAATTCCAGGACTACGTTTGGTTATATTCCCATAATATTTTAGTTTCCTCATTACTTCGAAATTGGCAAATAAAAACTATCAAAAAGTTTTAGCTGAATCCAAAAATTTCACTAATGCTTTTATCAAAATCCGTAAGAGCTTTTTTAGAGCGTTTCTGTACGGACATCTTCAAGCTTAGAGTTAAAGAGTACTACCTCTCCTTGTGAATATTTAATATGTATATATTGTATGTATGTATAATTTGAGTTATATATATATATTTTTTTGTATTTATATATATTTATACTATGTACCTATTTATGTATTATATTATATGAAAATGTGTGCTATTATTGTATATTTTTTCCCCATTTGTGTACAGGTACCCACCGCTATTTATCAGCTGTCCCTACCCTCAAAGGTTTGCTGGAAGAAAACTCTTGTTAGGGTTAAGCTCGCCTTTGTACATGTCCTATATGTAAGTCTTTTGTCTGTATTATCTGTGTGTACAATAAAGAATAAGAATAAGGACAAACAAATACTTTGCTCGTCTTGATAACAGTAGTGATTCGTTCCATATCCTCAGATGAAAAAAACTGTAGAGCGTCCCACCAAGATGAATTATAGCAGCGAGGATAGCTTTCCTATATTTTCTGGCGTAAGTTGATACTTTGCCACGCTTAATTGATTTTGAGATTATAACTATAATAATAATAATAATGGTGACCATTTTTCAAAAATAATCATCTAGTCACAAACTAAGCGGAGCTTGTATTATGGGAACTACATGACTGGTATACTACTTATATACTTTTTTTGTAAATACATACATCTTATAAAACCCAGACAAGATTAGATGAAAATAGTAAGGAAAATCCTTCTAAAGTTTTCCTGTTTAATGAACTACCATCCCAAAAAATTACGCCAGCCCAGCTTCATTACTAAAACGTGACAGGTTACAAGCCTTATTGGAACACTAACTGTTAGTAGGTACATGTCTTCAAATTTTTGGTTCTAGGGCATGACTGTTCCCTCACGATTCTTCGCCGTTTTGAGTTTTGAGCCTTAAAAGAAGTATCAGCTCTTTCATAAAAACGTAAATTTAGATTGAGTAAAAAGTTAATAATATTTAAATTAATAATGGTTATTACCAGAATTGGGCTTTATATTCGCATCTCAAGTAAAACTGTGTCATAAATAAAAGCCGAGTCGAATAACCTGGAAGCAACGGTTTCCATCCTTTGTATTTTTTAATTAAGGGCTGTTTGCAAACATAACAGATGTTTCAATTTGGCCAAAAGCAAAGTTTATTATTCTTTTACATGAAAAACACCGCCTGCTCCTTAAAATTAGATAATTTTCCTCCAATTATTTTAGATTGTAACGTGAAACGCAGTGAAATTATAAATCAATAATTTCAAGTATCAAGTAAAATTTCACGTAGAACAAGACCGTTAAAATCACTTTTAAAATAAAAAAAAACTAATTATATAAAATCGGTTCATCAGTTTGGGAGCCACGATACCAAAGACAGGTACAGTTGTTCTATTTCACGAAGTCCGCTCAGCTGTGGTTTGCGTTTTACTTTGCGTTTGGTTTCCTTGCTAACGGTACCTTCTGTCAAAATACTGTCGTGAAAACAATAAGCAATTTTTAATCTGTGCACTAGTGACCTGAACCGCGTCCCCGTCGAGGCGGATTGCTCCTGAGCTTACACAAACTAAAACAATTTGTAAGTGCATGCAATACAACAAATATTACAAACGGATTTCGTGAAATGGAACATCTGTACACAGATGCGCACATCGAAAATACTCCTTTGTTTGCGTCGTGGTTTAAAAATATGCGTATAATGTCGATGCTGTCAGAATAATCATGCTCAACGTCAACGGTTTTTACTGGAAGAAAATATTTTGTTCGTCAACCAACAAACTCAGCATTCGATGCTAGGTCAAGCCACCTCTTCATAAACAGTGGAACTTTTCCAAGCCTTTGCATATTTAAACGCCAGTAAAGGCAGCCGCTGGCTTAAAAAGAAAATGCTTGATTACACATGAATGCATTTTGTTGCTTCATTTTCCTCATTCATTTCATTTTATTTTGTGTTCTGTTTGTTGGTTTCATATTCGCCGCCATACTTGTCTTTTTATGCTTTTTATAAACCGTAATGGTATTTCTTAATACTATTTCTAGTAAAAAAATGTACTCACAAAGTTAATTAGCTCGCACCCGTCTCATGGAGTGCTAACTTTTTGCAAGTATTTAGCATTCCATGTGCCAAATGTAAGGTTTGGATGTGTCTATGACTATCCCTTACATAGCATCCTCAAAGATCTTCTCACTGAGCTTGTATCTGAGGATGTTCATCATGGGGGATGGAGTTGTGAGCGTGTTTGTTTTAGTTTTGAAACTAAATTTTGTACTCACAAGCATGTTAGATGTCGTACCAATTGGAATTGCATTGTGTTCCTCAAAGCTTAGATACTGCTGCGCATGGAGCATTTGTCTTGGTCATGCTTGAAACTAAAGACTGACTTACGGCTACCTATTTCTTGAGAAGGAACTATTAGACACTGTCAGATCAAATATAAATTTTCAAGTTATTGAAGCTTGTGAAATTATAAATAAATAATGCTGGACATTTTCACACAGCATCATCTATCCTCAAACTAAGAAGAGCTTGTGTAATGGGAACTACATGACTGATATACAACCTACTTATTATTATTTTTTTCTAATTATATACATACATTTATAGGAAACCAAGACCCGAGACAAATATTTCAATATACAAACATTTGTCCCGCGGCGGGAATCAAACCTGCAACCTTCTGCGTCTCAGGCGGGTCTTCGCCCACTGCGGCTGAGGTTGTCAATTATTTATTATTACGACTATGACTCTGACTTGGGTCAGAAAAACTCGTTGTTTTGAAACCTGCAAACTTTTGAAAGCATAGCGTATCCCAAAATACACTAGAAACTTTCGCTTACATTCAATACGGCCTCAAACGGCGTCTGCTATCAAAAGTTTGATCGCATCAACCATGACGGAAACTGGAAGCCGGCGCGTAAAAAATTCAAACCCCCCATGAATATTAAGAGTTCCACGGCTAGGGGTTGAAAATCAAAATAGCCGGAAAAAAACAAAAGATGTAGTTATTATATTGTAGAAAATCACATTAATATTAGTCGATTTTTCTGAAGTTTTTAAGTATGATGGTTATAAAATTATATTATGATGTTAGTATGGTTTCAAGCATGTAGGTACTTACATTTCGTACCTTGAATCAGTCCTACTTCAGGCCAATGATTTTAAACTGAAATGTAGCTTGCATCGTATGCAAGTCTTATCGTGGCAACACAAATACAAACAAATACAAGTGATTAAGTCATAGCTGATAGCAAATAACATTGTAAATATTAGTAGGTTAAAGTGATGGCCTGTGAAAACGTCGGAAAAATAATAAAGACCCGTAAACAAATTACCTAAGACAAGTATTTCTTTTTCCGGTTTTCTGTAAAATGCCGAACATGTTTACACCCCTGCCAACTACTGACTATAAAATGGTGGGTCGAAGGTCTTTTATTATAACCGCAGGCCTAATCGAGGAGCGACTACGATTTAAATTAAAACAATTTAGGCTATGTGATCAAGTAGTCCGACGTTTTAGAAGGGTTAAGATCTTAGGACATGATACCTTATCTGAGATTTTTTATTTAAACAAGATCCTTGTTATTTAACTTACGTAATTTACGTTAAGTGATAATGGCAAAAGGGAATCTTTTTAAACTTTGTCCAAAGTTTTGGAACTTCTAGTTTAATTAGGATGATGTTGTTTTTATTATTTGGAGGTAAACAGGAGGTTATTAAACAGGCTTACGGTTCCCCCACATATCTGCGTTCGAACTAAATGAAGCTATGTGGTATCTGTAGCTTAATGAGCAATACCAGGGTATCTAGACAAATAACTCACGCTTTCCTTTCACGTTAATGCAAATTTGTCAAGGTATAACTTGGCAGCAGTCATGTGACATTTCCACAGCTAATGTCATTTTCATACAATTCAATCTCTCCGCTGGCGTTAACGCTAACAGAAAGTGGTATTTGTCTAGATACCCAGATGCCTTGCTGATGCGTTGCATACCCTATTCAATTGGTTTTGATGTAATTTCAATCAAAAATGCATTCATGTCAGACAAAAGTCGAGGATAAATTAAAAGTTTATGGCACAGACTCCAGTAGGTAGGTTCTCTGTTCCGTGGCTTGGACCAAACTATTCCCGTAGGGTTAAAACTACCACAATGATAGAAATCATCACAGGAGCTAAAGGGTTTCTTTTATGTTTTTCTTAGGGAGAAGTTTTCTTTGACTTGGTAACGATTTTAATAAAAAATTGCTCCCATAGTATTAATACTCAACTGTTAAAGATTTTTTATGAAGACTCTGAAAGCTTATTTCATATACAAAACGTTTTTCAAAGAACAATGCCACTTAATTAACTTCCTTTGGGATCATATAAAAATAAAAGAAAATCAGCGGTCCGTACATGGACATTAATATGAAAGAGGATTTAAACTGGCGGAAAATTATCTTCTGAGAAAACAATGAAGAGTAAAAGAAAAGATCTTTACTCTTTTGTGAATGCAAGTGGCGTATTACAATTTCATGAGTTTTTTTTCATAGAAACTTTACCACTCTGTTTAACACTCTTAGTGGGCAATTTTCGAAATTAGCCTATGTGTTATTCCAGATCCTAAACTATCTACATTCCAAATTTCATCAAAATCGGTTTAGTAGTTACCGAGATACGTAGTAACAAACATTCACACACACACAGACTTTCGCATTTATTATATTAGTAGGACTAATTTAGATTTTTACAAAAAAATGATAAACAAGATTGGTATTAAAAATATACTTTTCAGAAGAAGCTTAATCGGAAGCTTAATCTGATCTAGTTATAATTCTAGCTATACTGTACGCCTTATGTTTGTTATTAGGTCTACCTACTAATAATAATAATAATGCGAAAGTTAGTGAGAATGGATGTTTGTTACCCTTTCACGCAATAATAACTAAACGGATTTTGATGAAACTTTACATTAATATACCTTATACATCAGAATAACACATAGGCTACTTTATATCCGGGTATCTACCACGCGGGTGAAGCCGTGGGCAGAAGTTAGTATTGATAAGTCAAAAATTGGGGGTTAGCACAGTACTAGGCATAGTTGCTATCACTGTAAAGTTGTTTTCAGAGTTTGAAATAGTTTTAATCTATATCTACTTATAATTTTCAATTAAAATAAACTACAAAACTTGTAAATAGATTTATGAACGTAACGATTTTAAACTCTCAAAAATCAACGTTTGTCTATCGTTTTATGCGATTCGATCGTTCGCGTGATAATCAATAATTATCACGCGAACGAAGCAACTGACAAATTAAATTATTTCATTCTTAAAAATATTTTAAACTCAGACATTACTGTTTTTTTTTCCATTTCAATTTGTCTTCTTTTCTAAAATCACTTTTCAATTGAGAAATGACATTTCCCGAACTCAATTCAAAGAAAGCACAAAGGCGCCACGCGACGCGTAAAATGTCACAACTTCCTACATTTGTTACTGGTATAAGTCTGCCCGTTGGCCCGATATTGTAAAAGTTTGATATATTTTAACTACAATAAAAAATATTTGCCTGAACTGTCCATTAGAGAAAGTTTAATGATTGGTGGTTTCATTGAACGCCCAGATAGATGGTTGGGTGTGGCTGCGGTTTCAGACAGTGTACCAAAGCCTTAAATTATATTGAGGCTAGAATACAATGTTACAAAAATATATATATGTTATGCCACTTTGGCAAACCAGGCTTAGCTACTTCAAAGTCAAAGTCAATAGGTTTATATTCATTGAAATCACAAGAATAATGTATATATTTATATACATACATTGTACATTAGTTTACTTTTTACTAGACACGCCACACTATCTTTTTGCACGCCCAGGATGACTGGTAAGAATGCTTTAGCATTAAGTCCTCCTAGCACTACATTGTTTGTGCGAAAGTATTAAATAAATAAATAAATAAGAATTATATGAAAACGATAAATGAATTTAAAATTTAAAAATAAATTTATCTACGCCAATTCCTCACGCACGACTACGCCAATTTACTTACACTCTGCAGAGGCCATTTTTACTACACCATTATTTAATTTTGTAACCCATGATTAAAATGTTAACCCTTAACATTTTAATCATAGTGCAAATGGGTCTTTGGTCATTAAATATAATCACTTCTACCATCAAATATAAATTAGATACTTACTAACTTCACCTCACATTAAAAAGGGTTGCATCAGTCCAAATGACGAAAAGAATATCTTTATCCTGAGCATCTTTATATCGCTACTCTCAGTCAGAGGCGAACGCTGAAACTTAAATTAAGTAACGAAGCTAAAAACATGAGATCAGATTTTAATGTTAACATGATGTTATAATACACATAATATATCTGAATTAAAAGTTTTTCCTTTCCAATCACGTAAAGTGCTTTTGATAGTCATTATATATAACTTATCAGACAATTCAACTAAGTAGGTCAACCGAGGAAAGGTGGCGGGCAAGAAGTGGATGAGAAGAGACACTGGGCTCAGTGGCGCGTATTGGGAGAAGCCTATATCCAGCAGTGGACTGATGTAGGCTGATGTCAATGACAAATCCAACATGGATCAGCAGCGTTATCATGGCAATCCTTTTGGGCTCAAGTCAAACAGTGGACAAGCTGGAAAAAATAGGTTCTAGGATGAAACCAATAACCAAAAGAAAATTGTAAAAAATTTGCAATAAGAAAATACTATTCAACGAGGTAATGTAGCCCGCCTTTTGGGTACCCTACCTAAGGTCAGTGACTTGAACAGTTTTTTTCGACCTACAGTCTTATAACTGTAGTAAAACAGACTTATTAGACAGATTTTCCTAGTATGTAAATAGTTTAATTGTTTTTTTTTCGGTTCTTAGAGTAGTTGTATTATTCTACTACCGCGAGTTCTAATGATAAGAAGCAACTTTAACTATTATACAAATTTCCCTATGTTTACATTTAATATATAATTATTTAAATAATGTAAAATTTAAGTTGTTATCAATAAAAACTAAGAACTTTAGCTGAAAAGTGCCTCAGATTTCAATCCTAAAATCCTTTACAAAATGACTGATGTTGCAACACAATGCCTCAAATGGAGCTCGATTTTCAGTAAATCGATTCGCCGTCAACTCGGTGCTCGACCGCTTTGGCACAAAAACCGATTTTCAACGGACTTCACGAAAAGAAAGCACTACATCTTTATGCGTTTCCTTGTGTTCAAGTTAAAAGAATAAAGCGAGAAAGCTGTTTCTTAAATATACCTAAAATTAAACTGTATAACTGCGTACCTAAAAAACTATTTCTGCTTAAGAACTACTCAAGTCTTAATGTCAGGCTAATGCATAATTGATAGTATTATTTGACGAGTAGATAAAGTTAAAATAGACACACTTGTCTTTAACAAATGTTTGTATGATCTGCAAATATTTTTTTTGGTTCTAGGTGTTTTCTATGTATAATATGTACATATGTATATACAAAAAAAGTATATAAGTAGTTTATCAGTCAAGTAGTTCCCATAATACAAGCTTTGCTTAGTTTAGAGCTAGATAATGCTGTGTGAAAAAGTCCAGCACAAAAAAGAAAAAGAAATCGTTTTGGCATGGCGGTTATACAAATTACTTCTATACGAGTTAATCTATACGTTTCAAGATCACCAACTTACCAGATTATCGTAAAACAAAAACAATTCCCATGATGAAAATCCTTATAATGAGTTTATCACATTACTAAATTAAATATTATTTATTTAGAAACGCTGCGTTCACTCATACCACACACGAGCGTGTCTCGCAAACAAAAGAGCTAGATAACAAACAATTACTTCATTTTCGTGCTCTCTTGGGTTTGAGGTAGAGGGATGCGATTGCTTTTCCGTCAGGACTTGAACTGGAAGAATTCCAGTGTCATGTTAAACAGCGAAGTCAATAAAATGAATTAAGGTAAAAGATTTTTTGAACGCTTAAAATTTATATTACGCCACATTGATACAGGGAAATATGAAGAAAATTCGATTTATAAACAAATACCCTATAGTCGGGTACCTGCCCTATAGTATAACATATGTGGTATATCCGTACTAGGTATAGTTCCATGGTACCACAAATAGTTTCACTTACCATACAATCTGCCATGAAGTATCAGTTAACTTACAATTTCAATTTTCAGTACAAACTCTATTAGGAATTATTGTATGAAACTCTCAACCGCCCTAAAATATGAATTCAAACTTAACAAAACAACCTCCCTAGCACGGATATTACGTTGTAGCATAAACCTCGAAACCTGAAGGGATCCCCCTTTTGTTCGCTGAGAGCTAATTGCGTGTTTGAGTAACATTATTGAGCAGTGGTGATGTTTCGTATTGTTATCTTGAACACCTAGTAGCAGGTATCTCAATGGAGGTAAATGGAAAGGATTATGATCTTATGCAAGAACGCTTTCTAGAATTCAGATCGAATAAAGCAACATTTTTTTATAATTTTCCATTGTAATTCTCCCGTATATAATCTAGATTCCCGCCAAGCATTTCACAGATTATATATCACCACATGCCAATGTTATTCTATCGAACTCCAGGTATCTACTAAGGTTGTCTAATAGAGATCTTGGACTGCCTGCATGCCACCTGCATTGATAACCGCTGTCCCAAAGAGTTTTTAAGTTGTACACAAGTCAAACTAGATGAAAAACTTTTTGACATTCCTACTTGGACAACGAAGCATTGCAATCACATAATTACTAGATACACTAACATCTTGAAACGCTTAGTGTAAGTTTCAGTTTACACTAAGTGTAAGTAATGTGCTTTTTCAGAACAATAAGCTGTTTTATCATCAATATATTGAATATTTCTGTCACAGATAATTATGTCAAAAACTATAGACTATATAAAGCTGCATGGAAATGATCTCATGGACTTTAAAAATCACTGACCCAATCTATTTATTGTTCGATGATGTAGAAAATCTTACACCTTCGTATTAAAGCCAAGTGCAATAATTAAAGCAGGACCTAAAGTTTTAGTTCTCTTACTAAGAACTCTTCAAGAGTCGAGGTTGAAAAGAAAACTCGCTGTTTGCGTAAAACTTCAGGCGTAAATCTTAAGACTTCAAAGATACATTATTTACCACATATATTTACACGAATTGGCCTTGTGTCGTAATTGGATTTGTATTTTGGCCCTCTCAGCTTCAAAGATTTGATGTCTGGAACAACTACAGATCCCTGACAGGATGAGACTCGACTGGGTTCATGTAAATATGATTTTTATTATTATCAAGTTCGAAATTATCATAATGAAACCTACTCAAAACTTAAATCACATTTATGCAGCGAATCTACCTAAATCAATTGGGTTCTTATTAGGTATTGTGTTTGTCTTGGGTCTGGGTGTTTTCTATGTATAATATGTATGTATTTAAAAATAAATAGTAAATAAGTAGTATATCAGTCATGTAGTTCCTATAATACAAGCTCCGCTTAGTTTATAGATGATGCTAAATGATGCTGTGTGAAAAATTATCAGCATTTTTTTTTGTATGCACAACAAAGAATTATACGAAAAAAGGTTCTTAGGAAGGTTTTGTTGAATAATGTTTTGAAAAGTAGATATTTTTTAAAACTTATATGTCGTAGCGTTTGTACATTTTGTCACACAGCAAAATATATTCCATTAGGGATGCACCATTTAGAATCTAGTAAAAAGTACCTACAAGCTAGATTTTCCTTCGGGAACCTTGCAGATGTAGAGCAAGGTTAGGTTAGGTGTTACACAATAGACGTACGTTCCAGTTTGCTTGACCAACAATTATTGTAACATAGAGAGGAAAGTGCTTATCTTAATTTTCCACAATAGCTGCCAAAAATGGAAATATATGGAAGTAACAATATACTTAGAGTTTGAGATGTAAATCTTGGCAACCTTGATGGTGCTTTGAACCAGCTGTGACGCAAGAATTGCGGGTTCGTTCCCGCTGCGGTACAAATGTTTATATGTTCTGCAGATATTTTTTCAGGGTCTGGGTGTTTTGGTACCACAGTACTCGTAGTTCCTGATACCCACGATACAAGGAATCCTAGTTCAGGGTTAGGATTATATGTGTGTCTGTTAGGTGTAACAAAAGCCTCGAAATTATTCATTCCAGATTTGTTTGGGTTTGTTGCTTAAAAACCCTGAAACACGTCATTATTTATTAATGATGAGTAGCTACAATTCAAATTTTCAAATTTTCAACCTTTGAAACAAATCGATACTGCCATACAAACTTTCACATCCCATTTCCCCCCCATAAAAAAATGTGAAAATTCCTGAAATACGTTATTATTATTTTATTTATGCTCAATATTCTCAAGTTTCTAACTTTAAAGAACAAAGACTTTCATACAAAATTTACCACCCATTCCTCCCAAAATCCTTTCTTAGCACATGCTTACGTTATTAAATAAACCTATGTTCAAAATTTCAGCTTTCTAGACTTAGTGGTTTTGAGTGTGCGTTGATCGATTAGTCAGTCAGTTAGTCAGTACAAACAATTTGATAAGAATAATATGTCAAAAACACTTCAAATAACGGGAAAATGATAAAAAATATGAAATTTCATCACCCATTTTTACATCCTTAGTGAGTTTTTTCATAAAATGTATATCCTTGAAGTATTTATATATACTACCGATTAAAAAAATCATCAAATGGTTTACAATTGGCGATATCAAGTATCAACTACACACGATAAAGAAAAAAATATAGCCGAATTGAAAACCTTCTTTTTTTGAAGTCGTCTAATAATATTCTATAAAACAGAATCTCGCTATAAAACAGAACCCTTCTTGTTGGTGCTCTGCGAACTGAAAAATGGAACTACACTCCGTTCTCTGATCATTTGCATAGCAATTCAAAGGAGCCTCAGTCTGATCCTCCTGATAATGTGCCCCTTGTCGAGATTTTTCTTTAGATTATATTAAAAGAAACAAAGTCTGAGAAACTCGATGTTTCAGAGTCGAATAAGGCTGTTTAAATGTAAATAATGTTACGAGTTTGTGTATACGAGTGCCCTTTTATTTTCCAAATCATTCATCCAGGAAAAGACTTGTATTTTTTTCCTAGATGAAGAAGTTGGTGCATAAGTGTAGCCTAATTTCATTTGGCACGGCATTCTTTTGGGGCAGCATAGAACTCTTTGAGACCTCTGTCCAGCAGTGGACTTCTAAAGCCTGTTATGGTGTATGGTGTAGTTAATATTCTTTTGTTGTTATTTTATGTACACCCACTCGCACAATCTCCTACTATCCTCTCCATCCAAAGGTTGTCCGGAATAGATCGTTTCTAAGCGATAAGACCGTCCATTGTACTTTCTCTAGAATAAGATTTTGTTATTTTTGTTAAGGTGTACAATAAAGTATTTTCATTCATTCATTCAAATACATACTCAGTGTGTAGATCTTTGACGATACAAAACACCATACCATTTGCCACATACCCGCGTTTTACAGGTAAATTGACAGGTGACAGGTTGCAAGCCCATTGCCACTCATGGAAACAGTAACATACAGTAACAGTATCATTTTTTTCCATTTAAGCTATTTAATTTCTCTATAATGTGTTTTAGTTCTTAAGTAAATATAATTTGTAATGGTGGTTTTGAATAAATAATTATCTATCTATCTAACTAACATGACACATACCTTTGAATTTTAGATTCTAGGGCATGCCGGTTTCCTCACGATGTTTCCCATCACTGTTTTGAGCACGTGTTACGTGTGCGCTAAAATCCTTTAGCGCACGGCCTGGTTCGAACTCACGACCTCAATGATCGAAAATAGGGGACCGCCCACAAGGGCAACACGGCTAGTAAACCACTTCTGAAAACTTTTATTTATGTAAAACTAGCTTCTGTTCACGGCTTTGCCTGCGTGGTACCCGGATGAAAAGTAGCCTCTGTGTTTTTCTAATGTATAAACTATATTACTGTAAAGTTTCATCAAAATTAGTTTAGTAGTTTTTACGTGAATGAGTAACAAATATCCATCCTCACCAACTCTCGCATTTATAATATTAGAAGGATAGGATATTATTTGATTGTACCTCGTTTTCCATCAAACACAATATAACGGTCAAAAAGATAATTTTGCTATAAAAGCAATTTTTCTTGTCATCCTGTAAGTGGCCCTTCAGATAATCTAATATCCATCATGACAAAGTATTCCGTGAGCGTCAGTTAACGTAATAAATTATTTTGCTCCGGAATATCAAAGTACTCTAAGGTTTATACCAGAGGGCAGTTTCCGGCTTTTGAAAACTCCTCCGGCTCATTTGCACGGTGTTCGCACCAAATAATCTGCAAATTTAACAGTTAAACCAAGTTCACCTACTGCTGCACAATAGCATAGGATGTACGTACTGATATCCCTCGCCAGACAAATAAAAACATAATAAAATTACAAAAGTAGAATAAAATATTTCTTTTAAGAAAGATCAGTATGAATCGCTTCCGTAGAAGCATAACCCTGTTCAACAAGCCAGGCTTATACAGTGTTTTTAAGATATTTTTTGATTTTGTGTAGTTTTTAATAAATATAGGAGCTCATATAATAATTATGTCTTCTCGCAAATATTGTGTAACAATTTATAATTTTAAGGTTTTTCAATGATTTTGCTTCTGTAATATTTGTACAGTCAAGGTGGAGTGTTTTATGAAATAAATAAATGCTAGACATGCTAGACATTTTTCACACAGCATCATCTAGCCCCAAACTAAGCAGAGCTTATATTATGGGAACTTCATGACTGATATACTACTTATATCCTTTTTTTGTAAATACATTAATGTTATACATAGAAAACACCCAGACCCGGACCAAAAATTTAAAGATTATTTACAAACATTTGTCCCGCGGCGGGAATCGAACCTGCAACCTTCTGTATCTTAGGCGGGCCTTCGCCCATTGCGCCACAGAGGTCGTCAAATGCTAAAATAATGTAAAGAATAAATAATTTGCGAACCATTATGATAATGGCAAGTCTTGATTTGGTATATATCATTACTAGCTTCTGCCCACGGTTTCGCCCGCGTGGTACCCGGATAAAAAGTAGCCTATGTGTTATTCTGATGTATTAGCTATGTTGTTGTAAAGTGTCATCGAAATTTGTTCAGTAGTTTTTGCGTGAAAGAGTAACAAACATCCATCCTCACAAACTTTCACGTTTATAATAGAAGTAGGATTGCACGACTTAGCGGGTTACATATAGTTGTTCAAGATCTTAGGGCACGTTACACGCTGTGGACTTTCAAACAAACTGTGACAGTATTTACAGCGAAGAGTTATGTTTTTTCAGAGGGGTTTACTTTACTATTCAGAGTAACGAAGCCAAGTGGCAAAATTGATCCGTAACGTTAGTTTCGTCATATTTGTCTGTCCATTCGTGTGACACACTCGATTCGTCACTCCGTCTAATTTTATCAAGTTAAAATTTTGTTGGTTTACAAGCGTGTTTTCTTTTCACAAAATGAAAAATGAAAAAATAGTTACCTTACTTACATGTTAAAAAATTTCATCAACAACCTTACATTGTATGGTACAATGTAAGGTTGGGCTATGTACATGTAAAATGGGGGAAGATCTTAAAAAACCAAATGTTTCTTAGTTATTTTTATGATTAAGAAACCATTTTTGATGCCCCCATGGCTTTCTCAACATCCGGAAATATCACGCTTCATAGCAGCTTGTATATATGTCACCCTTCTAGTTTTTTAGTCAAGAAGTAGTAAACATTTTTTTAGGAGAAATGGAACAAAGTGAGTGAGAAATTCGGGCCTAAAATATGCTGTTACGTCGTTTTTGCGGGCAACTATTGGACACTGCGCAATTGTGTCACACGTTGCAGACTTTTTGTGATAAAAAATAAGTACAGACTTACATAAATTTACTATAATTAATGTTTGTTAGTCTGTATAGGATTTATGTTTTTCTGTATAGTATTTGTGCCATCATTTCATATTATTCATGTATTATTACTTACATATTATTACTTAGCAAAAAGTATCAGGTTGGAACTTTGCCAACGAAAAATGGTTTAACACGTTTTGTGCAGTTTTATTCTTTTAATTCTAGAAAGAATTGAACCGGCTTTATCTGCCTCTCTATTTCGGACCGGTATCAATAATTCAGTTGTTCGCGGATTATTCTGTATAACAGCCCCGTATCAATTATTCGTCGACCTGTATTTTAATGGACTGAAAGCTTCAAAAATAACAGTGCGGGTAATTTAAAAGGGCCAAGGGGTTTTTAAGTGCACAGAAGAGTAGATACGCCAGCAGGGTTCAACTGTGAATGTGGTGAATGGAGTATAGAGAGATTGCATTTTCTGAATAGTTGTTTTGCGTCTGGGTATAAGCAACCAATATACCATGAGCGGTTAATGCTAATGAAACTTAAATTTTCAGCTCAGAAAGAAATATTTTATAGTTAAAACCACGACGCCCTCGCTAGATTAAAAAAAAGTTGATATCCATCTTTTCTTGGTATATATTTATATTGTTATTTTAAAAAGATATATAAGTTAAATAAATAATAAACATACATAGTCCACTGCATCGCAGCTGTGGTCGTCAAACAGTTGTTTAAAACAATTCATAATACCTTACTTGTAAACCTGTAATAACATTATCATAAATGAACTGATAAAGAAGAAGGCCCCTAAATAGTGTTTGAGTCGTTAGTATTTTAATGGAAAATAAATAAAAGGAGTTACAATTCTAAGAATTCCTTAATTTCTACAGTAATAATAATATTTTTTTAGGCGCTGCTATATTCAAATTATCCCATGTGCTGTATCGAGTTGGGTTCGTAAAACTAGAAGCTTTTTGTAAGTCTTATAGCATTATCGCATTATTTATCTACAAATATAATTTAATTGCGAGTCGTGTCGTAAACTCAAACAACTTCCAACCTTCGCCTATTGACTTAGCACAAATGGTATTTTATTTATCCAACACTGAGCAATCAATCGCCAGCAGTGAACGTCAATAAACGACAAGAAAATTTATCTTTTCCGCGCGGAAATTGAAATTTCTGCCTCCGGCCCTCCATGTTCAGCTTGTCACAGTTACGTAGGCATTTTTGGTAATTGGTATTAAAAAGGCTTTTCTCAATTCTTTGGAAAAAATAATTACCTTTTGTTTTTTACCTACTCCGGGTATGTTTGATTGGTAGGTCATGGCACTCTTTTTTCTTCTACAGATGTTGATGGCTGATGAATAAAACACAGTACACACTAAAACCGACGTTTTTGACCTATTTAAAAAGCAGATTTATTCATAGTCACCGCGACCGAAATTTATTCGATTATTCAACGAGATGTACCTGTAAAATATTACGAGAAAGTAGTTGTTAAGTTCCTCCGATTATGATAATGGGTTGAATCTATGAGAATAAAAAATGCTGCATGGCTTCTCAATTTGATTCCTTAAATGGTCGTCATCGACAGTGGCTATATAAGTTTATTTACAAAATATTGTGTTCCCTCTATATCGAGCGATGATGATGACAGCACTATACTAGCGGGAACTATATGTTCCCGTTATACTATTTTACTATAGTACAGCGGAAACATAGTTTCATAGTCCTTCTAATGTATATAAATATATATTAATGGTTTAATGCATAAACCAAAATAATTAAAAAAAATATTTTGGTTTATGCATTAAACCATTACATATTTTAAATTAGTTATTGGTTATACAATAGGTGGCGTTATCACTAAGAGCGATGTTGATTTACTAAAGTAAAAACTAATCAGGAGAGCTTTGTTCTTACCCGACCACCCCAAAGCGGAAGGTCATTATTTTTAGCGTCTGGTCATTTAACTGTAAATATGTAATTAAAAATATATTTCTGCCAGTCTGCAAGCCTGTCTGTCCAGCAATCTCCTGACATAGTAGTGTAATCCCAGCCATTTCGTAGCATGACAGGCCATATTTCAGACCAGAACATGGCTCACTCGATGTGCTGTCCAACGACCGCAGAAGTTCCTAGGTACGTGTGGTGTTTTTTGTAAATTATTGATGTTTTTATGGAACGGTTAACCAAACGGGATGAGAAAAGTATTTGTACTTTTCTCTCTAGTATTCGTACGAATACTAGAGTATTCGTACTGAGCTAGAGCGCTTGAAGTTTACCTTAATTTTACTATCGGTATCCAGCCTCGTGAGATAATATTAGTAGATTATCTCATGAGGCTGGATATTGTATTCTATACCATAGCTAGCCGATGCCCGCGGTTTTACTCGCGTAGGTTAGGTAATTGATAGGTGCATCAAAATCATTGCATGCCTTGCACTCTAAGGACTTTTTTGAATACCCTGATACATATTCAGTTTTTTTGTATTTTAAGTATACAAACTAAGTTAACAGCAAATTGCACCAAGCGTTAAACATTTGTTATACAAACTTAACACACCATCCTACCTTTTTTGAGGGGTAGTTTTGAAATATACATGTATTTGTCTTACAATCTTGTGGTCTTGGCCACGTTGCGTTTCAATTCAATTCAATATTATAGCACGTAGCCAGCTGTGACGCAAGAGGTGCAGGTTCGATTCCCGCTGCGGGGCAAATGTTTGCATGTTCTACAGATATTTGTTTCGGGTGTGGGTGTTGTGGTACCACATTACTCGTAGTTCAGGAACTACGAATAATCTAGTAACACTAGGATTCCCTAGTGTGGATCCTTATCCACACTAGGGAATCCTAATGTCGGGTCAGAACTATGTATGTGACTGTTAGATGAAAAAGAAATAAATATATTTAATTTCAGATAGTGTCTAAGTATATTTCTTGGTAGTAGAATGCATTAAGTCCTCCTAGCACTACATTGTTTGCGCGGAAGTATTAAATAAATAAATAAATATGTATGATATGTATGTATTTACAAAAAAAAGGTATATAAGCAGTATATCATTCATGTAGTTCCCATAGTACAAGCTCTGCTTAGTTTGGGGCTAGATGATGCTGTGTGAAAAATGTCCATCAATATGTTGGGTTACATTTACAATCAAATACAGTCATTTTTAACAAACAGTTCGTGTTAGCCCATACAGTGATTTACTGTAACTATAACGCGACCCTTCTCCTTATTAAAGTACCTCTTGTGCACTAAGCCATGAAAGCCATCAACTCTGCTTTCCGCTAACATGCCAGAGGCGCTGCAGTAACGTGGAAGCAATAACACATTTTGCACCCGCTTTAAAGGCCGGCAACCAGTCTTTTTTGAGTGGGTTAGTGCATTCCAGCATAGTATTCCGCTACGGTTTTCAACTTGCAATGAACAAAACGAACTAGCAAAGTTCTGCTGACCTTCAGCAGAATGAGAGATATATTGAGGTCACTTTACACTGTACAAAGAAAGCTGAAGGCCGCAGGAAGCAATTTATTGGTATACTAGCTTCTGGCCGCGGCGGCTGGCCATGGTACTCGGATAAAAAGTAGCCTATGTGTTATTCTGATGTATAAGCTATATTACTAGCTATATTAATTTTTATCAAAATCCGTTCAGTAGTTTTTGTGTGAAAGAGTAACAAACATCCATCCTCATAAACTTTCACGCTTATAATATTATAGTAGGATTTATCTGAATATTAAGACTGTGATTACATAGCTAGGTCTTCTCAAGTCGTATCTTCGTCATTCATAAATTTAGGTAGTATAGCTTTGGCAGCGTTATTTCTTAAAAGTAATGAAATATCCTACTAATATAATAAATGCGAAAGTCTGTGTGTGTGCATGTTTGTTACCACATATCTCCGTAACTACTAAACCGGTTTTGATGAAATTTGGAATGTAGATAGTTTAGATTTTGGAATAACACAAAGGCTAATCATATTTTCGAAAATCAACCCCTAAGAGGGTTAAACAGGGTGATAAAGTTTCTATGGAAAAAAATATTCCTTGCTTTGATTTACTCAAAACTCGGTACAAATAAACTTATTTAATAAAATAAATAATGAACCACGTATTTTTTTATTTTCTCAAAACTACCCTTTGGGGGTGTGCAATTGAGTTCTAAACTTTGTATGAAAAATTGTAATCCTTGGTTCATATCACTCAAAAGTTGGTGGACATAGTTTGAAGCCTGGAGACGGTCATATAATTGGTATTTTACTAACATACCAAAGCATAAAAAATAATATTCTTGTTCCATCCGCCTAATGACCTCAATTTGCTTTGATAATTAGAATCCATCTTCAAATGAGGCAGTTCTTAGTTTCTCATTAACTAAATTGGCCTCACCAACAACACGATTTTAACTTCTGTCAAGTACCTACATATAAAACTTGCAATCTGACACGTAACCGACAAACTTTGATTCGCATCAGCACTTCAAGATCTACGAGTCATGAGAAACGTCCCAGAAAGTTATACTATTCCATTACTCAGAGGATGGGAAGTTGGGACTTTGGAATTATTCATATTTCCATTAGGTAGCCAATGAATACCTAGGCTACAGTATGGTGAGCACAGTGGGAGTTAGTACAAACTTCATGAAGCACTGAGATTGGATTAGCAATTAGCTTTATCTACCTACTCCTAACTGCTCCTTTATTATTCACTTATATACTTCATAAGTCCTACTATGATATAATAAATGCGAAAGTCTGTGTGTGTGTGTGTGTGTGTGTGTGTGTGAATGTTTGTTACCACGTATCTCCGTAATTACTAAACGATTTTGATGAAATTTGGAATGTATATAGTTTAGGAGCTGTAATAACACATAATTTTCGAAAATTGATGTCTAAGGGGGTTAAATAGGGTGGTAAAGTTTCTATGAAAAATAATATTGTTTGATTAGCTCAAATAATGAAAAACGTATTTTTTATTTTTACAAAACTACCCTTTGGGGGTGTGCAATTGAGTTCTAAACTTTGTATAAATTGTAATCCTTAGTTCGATTCATTCAAAAGTTGGTGGACATAGTTTGAAGCCTGGAGACGGCCATATGCTACTTTTATTAACATACCACGCGGGCGAAGCCGCGGGCAACAACTAGTGAATAATAAAGGAATAGACAGATAATGACGTAAAAAAGCGCACAAGGTTTAACGCATATAAAAAAATCTATTTTAATACCTATACCAAAAAATTAGTGACTTCTATAATAATATTCCAATTCTAACATGAATAAGAACGACCATTCTCATGCAACAAAAAATACCAACCAATATCATGAAAATGCAAGCCAAAGTACTTATTTTTGGAGACGGTTTGACTCCAAACGAAAACAGTTTCATCAATCAAAATGCTCCAGCCAAGATAACCGAGGATTTAAATAGCAAGTTCCAAATTCCGAAAGCCTGTGCAGATAGGATGCTGCTACTAAAAATTCGCATTCTTACATTGCATTTGGCAAGGGAATCTCGCTGAGGCGAGTGATAGCTCCTAGGAGGAACAGCAGGTTTACTACATTGAGTTAAAAGTATTACGTACCTACGAACGCTGCTAGGTACATACTACCTCTTTGAGTTGCTATAATAACTTCTTTTGGCTGTCGGATAGTAAAAAAATTACCAATCCGTTCATTTTTGTTGGTCAAAATGGTTTGACCTACCACTTTAACTGTTTACATGCGTTGACACAAATGATCTCTACAATCCAAGGGTACCAAGGTTTTAAAGGTAATGGGTTTCACTGAATAAAAATACTAAAGTTAAAAAAAATCTTCAGTCCTCCACTTGGTTTTGCAGAATTAGTTATGTGATTGGTAATATTTGTTTTTGATAGATATCCAGCTATCCTCAACTTGGCTGTAATGCTCTTTAAAGAGCTGAGCTTACTGTAGAGTTCAGAATCGTTCTACATCCACAGAGTTACGCAAAATAAAACAACGTAGGATATTTTGTGTTGAAAATATAAAAGACTTGCTGCGCCCCGCGGTTTCACCCGCGTAGGTTTCGATTTTATACTCGTGATAACATCGAAATTAAATTTCTGATTCGAATGAATTAAAAAGTATTTTACTGCTACGTAAATACCCTTGATGATAAAAGTATTTATTTGAATAACAATTAATACTACGATACGAATGTAACCAACTTTTGTTTCTACCGGCGATTTAATTACATTTTAGCACACAAAAGTTACTAATGTGCCTTAACTATCATAGTTCTACCCTCTAGGACTTTTTTGTAGGGAATAATGAGTACTTTAATCATGTAGTACATCATTTTTATTTACAAAAATATATAAGTAGTAAACAACTTTTATATAAAAGTGTGTAAATAGTATATCAGTCATGTAGTGAGATGATGCTGTGTGAAACTTATTTATTAATTTAATTTTTGTCTCTGTGTTTTTATAAAAACCTTACTGCTATCTGTTTATAAATTGTCTATTTGATTTATTTTATATCTTAATATATTTCATGTCTTTTCTATGTTTTCTTGTTGTGTGAGAAAAACACTTTCTGTTTTATAATACACTGCAAATTGAAATTACCTATTAATAAAATTGATTCACACAATCACCTCAGCTACGTTTTATTAGCTTTAGAAATCGGTTTTCAGGAATCGCACCAAACAATGGTTCATGCTTAATTGACACAACCAAAAAAGTACTCAGTAAAAAAATGGGCAAGCTTTTCCAATTTAATCTAACTCCGTAGCTGCAAAAGCACTCAGTTGAACTTTTATGTAGAAACACATTTGAGAACGGTACATTAGGCCGGGTGCAGATGCGCGAGGCAACACCACATTTGCCAAAATGGCCAATTCTATGTGATAAGGGTACAAGGAGAAATTTGTTAGGGTTGCTTTTAAATTTATTGTGGCTTTGTGAGGAATAACAGATTGAGACGTTTTTTCGCAGCAAGTCTCGTTTATTGGTGATAAAATATCTAAACAGTTATTTTATTATAAAAACACAGTTGTTTTTCATATCGTATATTGCAGCGCTCCCTCAAGACTTGTGAAATATCTATAAAACATCCTTGAAATTATACAAATCGATTGCATTTTAATCTAATGGCTAATTCGAATAAAATGCAATCTGAACGTACAAAACGAACAATCAAAATTTTATGGCAAAGGTATATAAAAGCTCTATGGATATGGCCTTATGTTATTTTAACGTTTGAACTATTGATAAGCTGGTTGATCCATCATTATCGGGTTTTTCTTTTAAAGCCAACACGTTTAGAAACATCATCAGGTCTTTAAAAATAGATCAAACGCCTCGTAATGTTTTACAATAAAATTCTACCATTGCATTTTACACCTTAGCTTTTTATATTTACGTGTTGTATTATAAAATACTTTTAAGATTCCATGACATAGACGGCAGAAATCCAATAACTCAGACGTAGTCTTCTGAGGATTGGATAATACTATCATACAGTAATTTTACGGCTTAAGATGTTTTTTTAGTGTGCGCATTTTATAATGATATATATAACATATATATATATAACATAGACACAGCAACATAAAATATGTTGCTGTGTCTATGTTGTATATTATTCTGTATCATTTTTGACTCAGTTTTGTCTGTGTTTTTAGAGGTTGTAAATACCAATGCAATTTTTTTATTGGCCCGTGGTCCTTGCGGTAAATATAAACGTAAGGACACCTTAACTAAACCTTGGTTAGAACCTAGTGGTATTATGTACTTACTAAAAACATATGTAATTGATGACGTCTGTGAGGCAGTGGTCGAAGCCCCGCCTGAGACGCAAAAGGTTGCGAGTTTAATTCCCGCTGCGGGACTAAACTGGTGTATAATCTGAAAATATTTATCTCGGGTTTGGGTGTTTTCTATGTATAATATGTATGTATTTACAAGTTTTAAAAAGTATGTGAGTAATATATCAGTAATGTGTTCCCATAATACAAGCTCTGATTAGTTTGGGGCTAGATGATGCTGTGTAAAAAATGTCCAGCATTATTTATTGTTTCAATATCGTAAAAGAGGTGTTTCGAGTTCAAAACCTTCGGGTATTTTCCAATTAATACTATGCGCAACCATCACAACATATTATACAATATTATTATAGCTAGTTCTCAATATAAGAAGCAATATTCTCAGGGAGTCTAATAGTTGTGAAAGTTATACGGCGGAATGAAAATATGGTTCTCCTTGGGTAAAAATGTATATATTCTTTCAACCCTCTTATCTGCAGAGTGCACTTTTCCTTTTTATTTCAAGCTTCTGTAGATTTAAACAATATAATTTTAGTCTAGTGATTTTTTATTTAACCACAGGTCTTCATAAATTTGAATTTTAATCAATATCTCACTACCAAGCCTAATGAAACATGTATAATAAACAACTTATTATTAAGTTCACCGAACAAGTTCATCATAGCAGAGGAAGGTAAATTAAACTGAAGTAGGTAGTACCTAACTGATGAAAAAAAAATAACAAAAAAGGTACTTTGTTAACCTAAGAAATAATTATTCATTGTGCAAGATGAAAAGATCAGAATTACAGTACATTTACGTATAAAATACAAATACAAATGTTTTAAGCCAACTCCGGCAATAAAGTTGATCCATCTATGAATACGCGATAAACAGAGAACAATAGAGTATATAAGGTTTAAATACGGCCAATTTGTATTCAACAGACGGACGGAAACATCGAGGGCGCGACACTCCGACCACTTTTATTATTTACCTACCCGCCATACCTACGGAATATCCAATGATTCTCAAACAAAGAACTTTAGCCTGATGAGAGTGCTGGAATATTCTTATTAAATTTCATAAAGAGGTTTTACTTGCGTCACGTATAGTGATCTGAAAGTCTGATGCCAGCTTCAGCGGCTTTGGATAACACGTTTTTGAAGTTAGGTATGATTTTCTGTTTTGAGATGTGTACTTGAAAAATGGAGTGCCTTTCAATAAATATTAGAGACAGTGTTTTTTTACACATTGCAAATTATAAAGCTTTGGTAAGTTTTTTCAAATGGTATCATATTTTTTCATCTGCTTATTAGCCGAGGTTTAGGAATCTAATGATAAATGCCGTTTCCTGTTTTAAAATTTTCTTCTTATCTTTTAAACATTGATCCTCTTGGTAAATGTCTAAATTGTTTAGTTAGCAAAGCTTTAAAATACCGTTTATAGATATAAACTAGAAATTGGGAAAAAATAAGTAAAAGTCAATAGGTTTTTATTCATTAAAATCACAAGGATCATATAGAAACGTCATCTTAAAAACTACGTGAATTTAAATTTGAAAGTTAATTTACTCCGATACTTCGCACGCGACCAAGTCTAGCAGAATCAGGCAACAAACTCTGCTTGGTTATTTTTTTGATGATCCTTCATTCAGCTTTAGTGTGGTGCCAATCGAACGAGGTGAACTCATTTATAAAAAGAGTACTAGTCAAATAATTAAATAAAGTCTAAATTAGATATGCTTACCCAATTTCTAGTTCCACGTGTACCTAACGCAACTTTAGAACCATCGTATTAGATATAGCTAAATAATTCGCATCCTAAACAAACCGCTCACAGAACTAGTTTATCTAATGTAGGGCATAGGGATGTAAATGAAAATTGCCTCTACCTATGGGTGCTATCTAACCAAATATGAATGCTCTCAAATGTTCCACATGAATTAGGTACATTATTGTGCGATATTTTTTGAAATGGGAATATTGTATTCTCGTTTCAAAAAAATTACAATATTCCCGCTGTCTTGGCAATGTCTCAGAACTAGAAAAAGTATTTACCAAGCTATCTGGACTTGGACCAATCTACTTAAGTTTTATCTTTTTTCTAAAGTTATAAATGTTTCAATGTTTGTTGTTGATAATCTATTATGTGATCAAAAGAACTTCTGTGAAGTTCGATCAATATTATACGAGTCGCTTTATTCGAAGATATAATATACACAGGTAGTACTTTCACTTACTAGGTAGCTACGCACGTTTTAAGAGATTTTGAAAATCGATATGAGTATCGAGTTAACAAACTTCATCGATTTGCCTACAGCACTGGGCTCACCACTACTCGAGCCGTCATTCTTTTAGAGATCATGAGGCAAATGCAACATATTTTCTATGGGATTGGGTTGGGCGGGACCTTATATCTTCGAATAAAGCGACTCGTATAATATTGATCGAACTTCACAGAAGTTCTTTTGATCACATATTATACTTCTTTCGCTTTATTCTTCAGATATAATATACACAGGTAGATGTTAAGAGATTTTTGCATTTGATTTCTTGGAAACAACCAGTATTGTCAAAACAGAGTTTTAATCAATATTACTTCTGTTAACAAAATAAGAACCTATTAGGTATACAAAAACATAAACATAAGACAAATAACTCTTACTAAAAATGTAATTCAAAATTATTTAAATCAGTCTTATAAATTAATAACGTACCTAAGTTACTAGGTAAGTATTTAACACTATGATTAATCATGTAGGTATCACATTCTGTAAAATTGAATGGGCAAAGTTATTATCATTTACAATCGGCCGATGATAGAATTTGGCAAAGACCTGCGATGTCTGAGTCCATCCTGCGGCCTTCCTGATGGTGTCGACAGAGACCCCTGCGGCGGCGGCGGCGGACGTGGAGGCATGCCGCGTACTGTGCGCGCTGTACACCGCCACGTCCACTCCGCTCTCCGCCAGTGCCTGCTTGATCCATCTGCTTATTGACTGTGCTGTCGCGCTCTTGTAAGGGCGCTTCACAGTTATTAAGAGATTGGATAAGTTAGCAGGCCGGTCTTTGTGTGTAACATGAAGATAATCCTCAAGAGTGATCGCAGGACAGATTCGAGGATTTTCTCGAAAGTATGGCAGGAATAAGGTCGGTTGTTCTCGACCTGCCATGGATGTCTTTAAAATATCTTTGATTGCTATGTGGATTCCATTCAAACTGATGTTGATGTTTTCAAGCTTTATTAAAGAGATCGTTTGTACGCGTTGAGCTGTACATATTGCCAAAAGAATTATCAATTTCTTTGTAATTTTTTCCCTGCTCAGTTCTTTATTAGGGTACCAATTAGATACATAATTTAGTACAATTTGTGGGTCCCATGTACTGCAGTACTTAGGAAAACTGGGATTTAATTTGAACGCTCCTTTAAGAAGTCTTTTGATGCGTTCATCGGATCCGACGTTATTGCCTAATAAAAGAGATAACGCGGATCTGTGGCTATTTAGAGATCCGTATGATGTTCCCTTACAGTACTGCTCACTGAGAAAGCGCAAAACCGTTGAAACAGAGCAATCAAAGGTACTAAGATCGTTACCGTTACAGAAAAGCCACCAAAGTTTATATGAAACACTGTATTGCTGAATCGTGTTGTTTGATAGAGATGCCAACATTAGGTTCAAGGCTGTTTCAGGAACGCCCCGCGAGAAGAACGCCTGCCTGAGAGCACTGCGACACCCAGGATAAGCGGATTTCTGTAACATGATTTAATACGATGTTCGTTAGGATTTAGCCAGACTATATCAGTAACAATCATCTCCATTAATCGTGGGTACCAGGCCTGAGATGGCCAGAAAGGAAAAATTAAGATGCCAGTAGCCTTTTCTTCTACAACTTTTTGAAGGCACCTCAGAATAAGTGGAAACGGGGGAAAAGCATAGAAAAATTTGTTGTTCCAGTTTACTGTAAACGCATCGATAGAAACAGCATCAGGGTCTTTTCTCCATGATATATAGTCCAGGCATTTCGCATTGGCCCGGGAAGCGATAAGGTTGATTTCGGGTTCACCAAAATATTTTGCTATTCGTTCGAAAGCTGATTTTGATAATTCACATTCAGTGTCGAGATTGAGCTTTCGAGATTCGGCATCAGCTTCGAGGTTTTCTTTAGTATTTATGTAAGATGCGAATAGCCAAATATTTCTTTCTTCAGACCACTGCCAAATTTGTCTGGATAGGTCATTTAAATGAGTATATTGGATTCCACCCATGCGGTTCACATAGCTGATGGCTGTCGTATTATCTACGCGCAGTAAAATGGAACAATTAAATTTATCACTTGCAAAATATTTTAGAGCCAAGAAAACAGCTAACAACTCCAAATAGTTGATATGTGACTCAGTTTCACTAATTTTCCAAGCTCCATGGGCTCGTTCGTTGTTACATACCGCTCCCCAGCCGGTAAGTGAAGCGTCCGTAAAAATTACTGAGTCAAAGTTAGCCGTTTTCATAGATTTTTTGGTCTGGAATAAAATCAATTTCCACCAGTTTAAATCCTCCAGAATTATAGGGTTGAGTATTATCTGTGCTTCATAATTAGGGCATTTCTGTAACGCTAAAAATTTTTGCCTTTCAAGTATTTTTGTGTACAACAAACCATATTTAACTGCGGGGCATGCCGCTACTAAAACTCCAATTAACTGAGCGAATTCTCTTACGCTTGATTTGCGCTTATTCGAGAATTTCTCGACAAGGTTTTTGATTTTTTCATGTTTTTTTGGTCGGCAATGAAATGGTCTGATTGACAGAATCAAACATGAATCCAAGAAACTTGCATGATTGTTTGGGTATAAGAGAGCTTTTATCATAATTTATTACAAAACCAAGACATTCAAGGAGATTTACAGTAACTTCAACATTTTTTTTGACATTCAGCGTAACTATCTCCGATGCAAAGTATGTCGTCCAAATAAAATACATTTTTGAAACCTTTAAACCGTAAATGAGAAATTACTTCTTTCATAATCTTGGTGAAGGCCCTAGGTGCAACCGAAAGACCATTTGGTAGAGAATTAAACTCGTACGTTATGATATCTTGATTTTCATTCTCGAATTGGAATCTTAAAAATTTTCGGTACATATCTCGAATGGGTACAAGAAAATAGGCTTCTTTTAAATCTATTGTAGCCATAAACCTATTGGCAGGTATTAAGCTAGAAGCCGTTCGGTAATCTTCCATCTTAAAGTGCGATTTTAAACAAAGTAATTTAAATTCTTTAAATTTAAAATAAATCGTTTATCTCCATTTGGTTTTGGAGCCAAAAATGTCTTTGAAATAAACTGATCTTTGGAAGGTATACAAGGACTGACTGCACCTAAATTTAATAACTTTTCAATAGCTAGAGACATTTCTACTTTTTCTGATGCTGACCACGAAAGTTTTGGTACATGGGTTTGAGTCACATTGCCATTAAATGGGATAGGAAAACCATTACGAATCCAATCTAAAATTACAGGGTTAGAAGTAATATTGAGCCAGCATTCATAGAAATAAGATATTCTAGCGGCGTGTTGTACCTGAGCTATTGGCGCGCCGCAGACTGCCGCGTTTTGTTCGAGCCTGTCGCACTCGTGGCCTGCTGCTGCATTGGAGGCCGGCGGCTCATTACAGGGTAGTTCGTCCTGCCTGATACTCTGCGCCCCCCCCTGTTCTGCTGGAAGCGCGAAGGCCCGGACCAGTTTCCCTGGTACGCGCCGAGTTGTCTGTGATGATGCTGAGGACGGTTACTAGGCACCGCCTGTTCCGTCGTCGCCGTATGTTTTGGAGTTTTCGTAAACTTTTTTATCGATAAACCTTGTTTCTCAATCGTTTTGGAAGCTTTGATTTTTTCTGCCAACTTATTTCCATAAAGCGTTTCATCTCTTTCGCTATCTTGAACTATGCTCAAAAAAGGTTTTGCCAGCGCATAATTGATTATGCTCAGTCGCGCTTGCGTTTCCTGGTAATGGAGGTCGGTCAGGATTCGGCATCCATCGCTTATTAATTTTATGGCTTCAATTTTATTATCGCTCGTAAGCATTAGAGTCAAAGCCCTATTCATAGCTGAGATGCCAACTCCTAGTTGTTGCTGCTCAGTTTCTTTCCTTTTATCTCGCTGGCGCGACGCTTCAGAGATAGCTGCCGCGACTTCCCTATTTAGCTTAGGTGCTTGTAGAAGGGTACAGTTTTCGGGCACAAGATATTCCTTGAAAAATTTATCCTTTATCTCCTTCTGTAACCCCTTCTTAAGAATAGGTTCCCATCGCTGAGCTAAGCTTCGATGGATTTTTTCACCAAATTTAGGATTATTTCCTGTCTCTTCTCCGAGTGCTCCAAGAAGTTCTGGATCGAGTTCTGGACCAGCATCATCCTCCTCACAACGGGGTGAAGCTTCTGTGGCAGGCTCATCTGGAGCGTCGGTGGCAATGACATTGGCGGCGACAACCCCAGCAGTATCAAGCGTAAGATCGGCGGTCTCGAGGTCCAGCATCTGAGCCGAATTTGAAGATGAATTTTCGTCTGAAATGTACGAGACAGAAACTATTGTAACCTTCGTGTTAACGCTCGGTTAACCGCCAGGAGTGGTTTTTATGTTACCTTAATATAATGAGAATATGTGTAACAAATAGGTCTTTTTGTAACCTTCGTGTTAACGCTCGGTTAACCGCCCGGTTTCGTAGTTACAAGTTTTCGGGAGAAGTTTTATTACACCCTCTATACCTAGATATTTTTGGTAAAATTGCCATCGTGATAACGCTCGGTCATCCGCCAGGCGAATAAATACTTTGAAGAAAGTATGTAATTTAATTTCATAGCTAATCTGAGCCATCGTGTCAACTCACGGTTAACCGCCAGGTCATTATTTCATACCAAAATTACGATATCTAGGTGATGCAAGAAAGTCAAATTGAGGGTAGATTGAAATACTTACCGGAATCTGATGAGGATTCGATAAAAATCCGTCGGCGCTTAGGCCTTTGTTGTTCCTCCAGTTTCTTGATCCTCCGTCGATAATATTCAATATTCTCTGAAGAGTCACACTCACTTTTGCGTTTCGACATTTTATTTTAAAATAATAATTGTCTGAGAGAGAGAGAGAGAGAGAATGCGCACAGGGCGTGCGCGTGTGCTTGCTACCTCGCACGAAAAAAGAATGACGGCTCGAGTAGTGGTGAGCCCAGTGCTGTAGGCAAATCGATGAAGTTTGTTAACTCGATACTCATATCGATTTTCAAAATCTCTTAAAACGTGCGTAGCTACCTAGTAAGTGAAAGTACTACCTGTGTATATTATATCTGAAGAATAAAGCGAAAGAAGTATAATTAACTGTAAAGCCCATTAGAATCGCCAAGTTTTTGAAGTAAATCTAGTCATATGAGTTGTATAGATCGTGGTTTGGTATTATTTTAGGATATTATTACGACTATATCATATACTTTACTATTCTTTTGCTGACGTTTTGTTGACCGTTTGGAGGTCCTCTCTCAAAAGCACGCTCGATGGTCGTGAGAGACGAGAACTGACTCATGTTCCCATCTCTTTACGTAGTATAGTCGTAATAATATACTGAAATGTTGTTTATGTCTTGTTAGTCATATCTTTAACATACCTTTGGAAGAGCCGGCTTTTTCAAAAGAGTTGCCGGTTTTTCCGACCTTTCTGAAACGGAAACCCTGCAATGTATCATGTTCAGTTCAATACTACGCTTTGCGCTTGTCGTTCATTAGACAAGTTTTGAACTTTATTTTTTACGTACTAGATTTCTACTTGGCGTTTCGGGTTAATCACAGCCAGCTTTATAGATCTTTGAAAGTATTTCGATTTAGGACCGAAATGAGCAAAGTTCGGCTTGCTAGTCTGGAAAACTTTCTGTTCATTGTGTTTGGGTCTAGGCTAGGCTAAGTTGATTGAAACGTTTGTTCTTCTAGATTGTAATTAGTTCGATTGGATTGGAAACCTTGATCAATAAACACGTTTATGTCAATCCGTGAAAATTTAAAAGTTATAATCTTCTAAACAAACATAACTATCAGGATATAGTTACAGAAATTTTATTGATAATATCATCACAAGACAAATAGATCACAATCCAATATAATATAAAATATACGAATACAATATAGTTTACTCAAATCTTACTCTTTTGAAGTTACTGCTCATGACCATACCCACACTATTGTAATAAACTTTATTATATAGGTAGTACTTATAAAATGTATGTTATCTAAACGTATATGTTACACATTATAATACCCGAATGCCCAAGACAATATCCTCCTATTTTCCAACTGCATGTAAAGTAGGCGAAGCGTGAACCGCCCCGGTTAGTTCCAATAGATTTGCCGCGTCTAGAAATGCACAATGCAGTAAGCCTAGCCTGTAGGGATTTGTGTCCTACCAGACAGAACGCTTGGCGTGTGGCTCCGAGGAACTAGTTGAAAGCGTTTTTTTGAGTGGCGTAAAGAAAAACCATTTTTTTAAATTAGATAGATACTAAACTCTTTATTGCACACCAAATAAATAAACAAATGCAACGGGTGATCTTATTGCTAAAAGCGATCTTTTCAATGCAACCTTTGGACGAACAGCATAAAATGAAAAAGATTAACCTATTGTGGATTATCATTAATAATATATACCTATAAAACATACCATACATACCATATAAAACGATAAACTAGCAGCTCTGAGACATGGAAAGGATACAATTTAAAAATTGCGAGTGATTTCGATGATCTTATAGAAAAAGATAAGGCGTTCCATAGTCGTACAACTTTAACTGTAAAAGAGTTATCGCATAGAATTGTGAACTACAGTAGTATAAAGCTAAAAAGCGAAGGTTTCTTAGCTGATTATTTTGTAATTTTCTTTGTTTGGATTTGTAAGAAACAGTATATTATGTACAAAGGTATATTAGAGTTATCTATCTGTTGTCGAGGGGTAGGGTAAAATATTTCGGTAGACCATAGTTTATAGGTTCGCTAAGACTATAAAATATCTTTAAGTTTGATTATTGTTTGGCCGTTATTTTGATACTAATGAGATTGCTCTAAAGCTATTATTATAATCTATTAGGTTATTAGGAAAATTATAGTATCAAACTTATCGAAATTAAATGTTCAAAGATGTCCTAACCGGTGAAATAAATAAAACTATGAAACTAGTACCTAGAACATAGATTCGTCCTACTAGTTTTTCTTGAGACTATTCAAACAGGCTTTAAACTAAAAAGTTGTTACTTTAGCTTATAATGAAGAATAAAATATACTTAAATTCGTTTATGGCCAAGTACGAGTTTTGTACTGGTTTAGTATGAAAGGACTAAGACTAATGATAACGCTTAAAGCAGATCACAGAGTAAATAAAATACACTGTAGCAACTTCAATAACCTACAAAAAAATAATTGAAATTGATAAAAAAAAATAATGTACCGTTTAATTACAATTTTCTTACTTATTACGCGATATTAAAGACAAACAAACACGCTCACGATTGTATTTCACACAATGCATATCCTCAGATACATAGGTACTCAGTGCGTAGATCTTTGTGGATGCCAAGTAGGGAGTAGTCTAAGGCACGTCTTATCATTATATTTGGCACTCCACGTTGCAGGTTACAACCCCATCGCCGCTTTATTGGAACACTCACTGATAGGCGGCGGATGGAGGCGCTAGAGAGTTGTTATGATACGCTCTTTGGGGAATGCTTATATGTCAGTGGAATTATAGAGGCTGATAAAGATGTTTTTGTTATAATTATAATTATAATTATCATTATAATTATAACTATTATAGAAGAAAATGCTAACTACCATTAATTCGGCTTATATAGGTACTTGTTTTTGTTTGTCCACTAAAGCATTTTCTATCTATCTATATGATGATGATGATAATAATCGCCCTCGCTTCCCCGACGTACCAATCGTTCAGCTTGGAAGAATTTGGATCATTCGTGTATGTGAAGATTTCTTCCGATAGATTTGCTTGGTACGCCTCAATTGCCAATGGAATTATGTACGGAGCTGGGGTATTTCAGAGATTACCGGTAATATAATAATATTATCATTGTTACTGGTTTTCTTTGATTAATTTACTATATGTACGTGGTTTTTGTTTTATTATTCATAGATTTTTTAGATGACACCTACATTTTTTGAATAAAATAAAATAATTTATTTGACTCAGATAGGGCCACAGTAAAACTGAACAACTCGCGGTCTGATCCAGGGTGCTATGAATTTAAGAAAATCGTCAAAGAATCAAAAGTTTATAAAATAACAGTCGGCATCGATATCGCTTTCTGGCTTTTTGACAAATCTAATAACGCCATCTAGTTATAAAACCAGCAAATACGTAACACACAGCCTTGTTACCTAAAAACCACTCCACACTATCTACACACATTCTGAGTAAATATAAAAATATTTTTATCTAGTTCCTCATCGGATAGACTGATGATTGTTAAGGTTGGGGAAGTCGGGTGGAAAGGCCTCCAGATTGTTCGTCGTCACAATAAACCTAAGAATGTTATTATTCTTATCTATTAATCTATTTTGTAAAACCTGACGAAACTCAGTATTCAAAGATGTTCCAACACTTTAAATAAATGAAATCATAAACAGGCAGAAGTATGCAATTAATTATAATATACACATTCCTACATGCAAATAAAATACTTGCCTGTTTGTAGCACGCTTCTGAATACATCATGTACCTAAGTTTTTTTAAATAATTGAATTGACTTAGCCAAGTGTAATTTTGGTTCCTAAGGCTTAAATAAATGAGTAGGAGTTTAAACAAGATATCTCAAAATAATATTAAAATTTATTATGCATTTCCTATCTCAACCGTTGAGATCCCAAACTTCATTAGCAGTTCGATGGAACTGTGGTCCCGAACACAAGGCAATTCAAACCATTATCTGGAATAGGAGAACGTGGACCTTATTGCAAAACCCTTCTTCGATCGCAATAACGTTCACAACCACTGTACCTATTCATGTAGAGAAATGCAGCTATACACAAGAGAGGAATGTGTTGGCGAGAACATATGAGTACTAAAGGTTCCCTTGGTAAATAGTTCATGCAAGGCATATTGAATCCTTTTATTGATCTGGTTCGCTAACCATTGATCATTTTGATATTTCAGGGCCATAATACATGTACACAAAAAAGGCTAAGTGCGTGTCGAGCCACGTGCAGTATAGGGTTCCGTAGTTGCCCGTCACAATGTTAGGTAGGTATATGTTTTTCGCATCTTACAACTTCATCTAAGTAATTTTCAACGGAATTTGTACGAAATTGTATTTTTTACTCGTTAACTTATAGAGCGTTAACTACTTTGCTGTGATAGTTTTTCTTTTAACTTCATTGTAACTTCAGAGACTGATACATGACTCTAACAAAAATTGGCATTTTAAAGCTTAATATTTCACATACGGATCCCTGAATCGAAAAACTGGTTTTGACACACCCGCAATATAGACGTGAAAAAACATCCCCTATTTTTATGTAGAGAAGGTACCCTGGACAAAAAACTAGATATTTATTTTACCACTTTGTTGGCGTAATTAATATGTATACCCATGCCAAATTGCTTTTCTGGTACTAAGGATCTCTGAGCTAAGCCGTGGACAGACATACAGACAGACGGACGGACATTGCGAAATTATAAGGGTTCCCTGTTGGCTAAGGAACCCTAAAAAACAGTGCTATACAGCGAGAAAAACACAAGATACTAGGAACTTATTAGGATTGAATAGTTTTTGCGTGAAAGAGTATCAAACATCCGTCTTCACAAACTTTCGCGTTTATAATAGTAGTATGATGTACCTAATTATCTAGTTTAATAGGTGTTTCGGCTTTTTGCTAAATCCTTTTTTTTTAATATTACAGCCCCTTTTAAAAAAAACTAGGTTCAGTAATTTTAGACAATACATAAAATTCTAAATGTAAAATTCATTAATTAATTTTCAAACTCTCGAATGTTTCGAGCCAAAACATCTCTAGAATATCGACTAGTCTGATAACGATCAAAACAGGTTCAAAACCCACCGCGGTTGAATTTTTAGGATATTATAATGACAAGAATCTTAAATATAGAAAGGTCAACTTATAAACTAAGTGAATTTAAAATTATAAAGTGAATTTACGCCAATTCCTCGCGTGAAACCAAGCGTAGAAGATTCAGGCAACAAACTCTGCTTGGTTTATTTTGATGGATCATCAATTGATTCAACTTTCGTGTGGTGCCAATCGAACAAGGTGAACTTCATTATTTAAAAAAAGCATCTGAAGAAGACCGAATCCAATTCATCGAAGTCTCATAAAATTGGCTTGTAATAAGAAATAATATCATCACATTTATTAATCCAAAGAAATCGCTTCGGCGAAATTCATTTCGTTCCTGATGCCTCGACAATCGACGTTATTGGAAGGTGCCTTGGAATAATCCAATCGATAATTCAGGAAATGGGGTGGTTGGCACTCCGTGATTCTTGCTATTATTGATTGTGCAGAGTCTCTACTTATTATTTTTGTATTAAAGTGTAAGGTAAGTACATAATAGGTTTTAAACCATACATTAAACTGTGAATTGGTTTTACTCTAAATAAACTTTTTAAATCACGCTGACTTTGTTAATGTCAAATTGTTCGAATAATATTAATTAATTACCCTAACATATATAATTTTTATATTAGGTACTAAAAATGGGATTTGTGAGTTTTAATGTTAAATATAATCTTGTATAATACACGGGTATTCTCAACGGAAAGCCAATACATACCAAGATTGGCTTAGGGGTAACTGAGATTACCAAACACAGGAATTTCAACAAAGAAAATGGTTTTAAATTTTCTAGACTATGGAGTCCTATGGTGAGATTGTGCAAGAATCGAAAAAAACATGCTACAAGCGGCGCGGCTGTATACCGTGAGTGTTGTGTGTCGGGACCAAGTGTACTTGAATATGACAGTGAAACCGGTGGTAGAGGTATTTTTCGCAATAAAAGAGTGAAAAAGAGGGTCGATTTTTCTGCCACTAACATCCATTCGCTAAGACTTTAGTTCCTTCCTTAGTACTTGCAACTGTGCCGAAATATCGGGAAACATTAAAACTCACAAATTATGCTAAATATCTAGTTCTAAGTAAAAAATATGTTCATAACCGAAAAGTTATAACCCTTATTAATAAGATAATTAATAAGTTATTAATCAGATAGAAGACACAAAAACTCTTGTCAGGGTTAAGCTCACCTAAGTGTACAATAAAAAATATACAAAATAATACTTACCAAAATTACAAACCAAAAACTATAAAACATGCCTACGATTGTATTCCCCATTATAGACATCAGATACATATTCAGTGCGTTGACCTTTCAGGATACCAAGTACCCCCGTCAGGGGCATGTCCAAACATTACGTTTTTGCCTACATTTTTGCAAGTAGTTCGTATTCCACTTAACAGATTCCAAGCACATCGCCGCTTTTTGGAACACTATGTTTTAGATTTTCTTATTCTAGGGCATGCTCGTTTTCTCACGATATTTTCCTTTACCGTTTTCAGCACGTTTTAATGCACACATTCATTTTTCGCACACATTAATATCAATTGGACCACGACCAAGAAGAATACAAGACCTTTGGATCGTAAGTCGGGTACGCCACAAGGTCAACACGGGGATCAGTTGCAGTTTTTGCGTCGTCATTTTGGAGTAAACAACCAAGTACGTCGCAGTACGTGAGTTTTGCTACGCGGCGAAATATTTATATAAACCCTTTGTTGCATTTCTTGCGTCAAGTATGTATAAATAGCTTGAAAAAGTAATACCATAGATATATCTATACAAAACAGAATTGGCAAAGGCTTAGCTATGAACTTATTCTTAGCCTCTTTTTTACCAAAATTATACTGTTTACTAGCTTATGCTCACAGCTTCGCCCGCGTGGTACCCGGATAAAAAGTAGCCTAAGTGTTATTTTGATGTATTATATAAGCTATATTACTGTAAAGTTTCATCAAAATCCGTTTAGTAGTTTTTGCGTGAACAAGTAACAAACAACCATCCTCACAAACTTTCGCGTTTATAAAAGAAGTAGGATTATTGGTATCCATTTCAGTAACAAAACTCAAATTTTATTATTGTTATAGATACCGAAAATAACTGATTGGAAGCTCTACCTACAGATATTAAACTAACACAATAGAATTGCCTCCCTGTTAATAATAAGGATGAAAATCTTAATCGGTAACTGGAAGACTTGCCGAATATAAAAGGAACAAGAGGTGGGTGGAGTGGGGAAGTCCCCTTCTGCAATATTTTTGTTATTAGGTCTTAAATATTGGTTCGACGAAATTGAAGCTGCTGAGAAAATTTTAGGCCAGAGTCCGATAATCTATTTCCGTATATCTTTCGTAAACTTGAAATACTTTGGCCAGTATTTTGAAAACGCTTTCTTCTGATAGTAATCTGGATCAGTTGACCTATCTAAATATCGATTGCAACGGTCTTTAGATAACTAGCTGTTTCAAGTGTATTTTCTGTATATACCTACTTGTACATGGATGTACTATGAATAAATGTATGATTTTGAAACCAGTATCACAACTTAAGACTGCATCGGCATTCCGCTAAAGTTACTTTTAAGGCAGTGCTACATAGACATCAGTAAGGAATACTAATTTTGAGAAAAAGTATTTTCAGAGAAAAATATTTAAACCTATTTTGTAATCAATATTCGATTACTGACAAAACTTCGTCTTAATGCAGTAGCTGTTCCATCTTTTTTTATCCCCCTTGTTAGGGTTGGCAGTGGACCCTTGTAAATCTCTTCTATCGCACCTCTCATGTAAACAAAACGCGAATAACGACCCTATGTTACTTCTTAGACTCCATTGTTTCAACGGATGAAGGTTGAAATTGCCTTGAATTGGGATTACTTGTATATCTTTTATGACCGACGAACTGGGAAGAAACGGGGTTGTTTGTCAATCATTTATACTGTTTGGTTTCTAAGCGTGCTACTCGTCCCTTGTTTATATCGATGGGTTGTGAATAAAGGGAAGTTTACCATAATTTGACTAGTCGTTTATGTACCTAACCCAAGCTTTACATCGATACCAAGACATACTTCTCTGGTATACCGCCTAACGTGATCGTGGGTGGTTTTCACGATGAAAAGCTTCTATAGTATAGAAAGATTACAAAAACTTTATTGCGCACCAAATATTACTTCAGTTGCGCTCTTATCGCTTATTAGCGCACTATACGAATGAATGCAGAATACTGTGACAATAAAATTATTATATTAGTTTTAAAGGATACCCGATCTTAACAGTTTCTATTAAACATTTACATCTCGTCATAATCGTGCCACATCGAAGAGACTTCTGATATGCGATGACTCTAGACACTGGACACTTTTAGACTGAGTATCACTAACTTGACACTGTCGACACTGTGTGTTAGTGTCGCGCTATTTATATATATCAATAAGTTATGGCCACAAAAACGAATTCTCAATTCAATTTCGTCTAAAAAATTGCACAATAGTTCAGACAGTTATAAAAGTCGGGCAACCACTAGGTTTTTTTAGCTAACTCAAGGGCACTAATTTTTAATAGGTTTGTTCTGAGAAAAAAATAATCTTTTTTGCTCAGAACAAACCTATTGTTCCAGTGTTCTTGTCCATAAATATTCAATATCATTAAGATTAGGGCCCCTCGAGGCTGATCACTGTATCAAAAACCTACGTATATGTATACTATCGGAAAATATTTTGGGTACCTAATTAATAATATCTATACTAATATTATAAAAAGGAAAGATTTGTTTGTTTGTACCGAATAGGCTCCGAAACTACTGGACCGGTTTTAAAAATTTTTTCAATAATAGAAATCTAAATTACCAGGAAGTAACACAGGCTATAATTTATTTTAAAAAATTTAGAGATCCTTAAGATAATTGCAATAATGTAACCCAAAGTAGCAAAATTTTCCCAATAAAATGCATTATTTGGCGTGCGCTAAGAAAACTATTGATACATAAAAATTATGTACTACATGATTAAAGTACTCATTATTACCTACAAAAAGTCTTGAAGGGAATATATCTAATTATCAAAGGTAAGTCAGCAGTTTTTATGTTCTAAAATTTAATTAGTTCGCCGGTAGAAACAAAAGTTGGTTACATTCGTATCGTAGTATTATTTTATATTCAAATATATAGTTTTATCATCAAGGGTATTTATGTAGTTGTTAAGTACTTTTTAATTCAGTCGAATCAGACATTTAATTTCGAAGTTATCACGAGTATAAAATCGAAACTTACGCGGGTGAAATTGCGTGGCGCAGCTAGTACTTTATACAAAGGTAATAAAGGTGTTAGGTATACCTTCTAGTTAGTGCTACATTATTTATCGAAAAAAAAAACACCTTAATAATATTTTGTTATGCGACAGTAGAGATAATGAAGGAAATCGTCTCTTATGTCAAAATTAAGCGATCTGAAACAAATTCATGAGTTAAAGTTAAAAAATCAATAAGAATGTATATTTTTTGAAGATTTTTTACTTTTGATGTTTTTTTTAGGAGACAAAATATAGTTTTACTCTTTAAAATCTCTGCAGATAATTACAGACTCATAAATTACAGCAGTAGGTACCTATCACAGAAATTGTATGCGTGATAAGTGGTTTTTTGAAACACAAAAACCAGTCGAAAAACAATGCATAAAATCCAACAATAACGTCCTTGAATTTCTCAAAGCTTACGTATGTAAATTATTTCCTTACGCCCCACACCCATAGACGGCATTGAATACCTACTTAGTAAGAGTTCGGGCGACTACTGGACACAGCGCAAGTGCGTACCACGTAGCAGACTCAAAGTGTTAACAATACGTAAAGTCTGCGACTTAACTATAACTAAACTTTCTTTCTTTCTTTCTTTCTTTCTTTCGTTCTTTCTTTCTTTCTTTCTATGTATGGTATGGTTATGTTATTAAAGTGTCATAATAATAATAATACTCATTTTTTTTTCACAAAGCATCATCTAACCCTAATGTAAGCAGAGCTTGTGTTATGGGAAATACATGACTGATATACTACTTATTTACTTTTTTTTTGTAAAATATACATATTATAGGTACATAGAAAACACCCAGCCCCGAGACAAATATTTGCAGATGATACAAACATTTGTCCCGCGGCGGGAATCGAACCCGCAACCTTCTGTGTCTCAGGCGGGCCTTCGCCCACTGCATCACAGAGCTCGTCATTACAATACGGTGCTTTGAAATATACTCGTACTTTCAATGCTTAAAGTTTTAGCAGACACTATTAGTTACTTACGCATTTACAGTTTTAAAGTACATATAAAAAAGGTTGCTGTAAATGGGTATAAGTTATATGGGATCGCTGGGTGTGGCCTTGAGAAACGTGTTCGAGTTGAACCGAGCCGCAATATAATATGAATTGAGGAAAAAGTTACGGAAGGAAAGAAGCTTATTCTTATTTCGCTAAGCTTAAGATTGTCGCGTTTGTGAGTTACATATTTCATGATTAGAATCTTATTTTTTGAGGTTTTGGGATTATTGTAGACTTTTTACCCTTTCTAAAGGCCTTTAGCTTCACTTCTTCACGAGTTGAGCAGAGCGACAAAGTTTTGAGGCAGCTCCTGCAATCCGATTGAGTTGACATTTTGTTTACTTTATTTTGACTTATTTTTTGAAGATAATAATAATTCTGATGATAGTACAATATTACACACACGGACGGTGGAAGATGGAACTCCTCGATAGATAGTTGCAGAGACTATCTTTGTTTGGAAATAATTTTGATCACTCTCTTTTCCGAATGGATAATTTTGAAAAGAACAATTACATTATATTTGTCAGATTACTTATTTTTTTTTAATTTAAACCACTATCCTGTATTTTCAGTATCTATTACAACACCTCCTAGTTATTTGTGGTCATACAACCTATTAAAGGACCATCCTTCAAGACATTCAAATCGATTGCAAAAAGCACGTTATAAGCAAATAAACATTTCAGAGATAAAAACATAACTAACTAACACTCAAGTTAAACGTATAAACGAGCTCTTTACGTCACGGGTAAAAAATACAAAGTTCTAATAGCATAGTGCGTCGTCACGTAAAAAAATACGATTCCTTTCATGAAAACATTCTCTGCATCTCAAGCAAGCCAACTTTGACGCTTTTTTCCTTTTCAAATGTTTTTATCGTTTTCCTCATGTAACTAGAGTCGTAAACTACGTACGGGTTTCGAAGTAAACACCTCTCGTAACCGGTTTTTGCAAACGTTAACAAAGAAATAAAAAGTTTCGTACAATCAAATGAATTTCGCCAGTTGATTCACAGTGGTGTTTTGTAAATTACTTTCACAGCCTATTAGAAGCTTGTTGGGGGCAACGTGTTGGTATTTACGACTGAGTCTAGCCTAGTTTGGAGGGAATGTTAACCTGAAGTCTCGGCTATAAATATGTCCTTCGGATGGTTAACTGAAGGTTAGCCATTTTGATTGCCTCATCAAGACTGAAACATTGAGAAACCTATCAAATCGTTTGCAATTGTCTTAAGACGCCCCATTACCATCATTTCAGTCTGGAATCACTCACTGCTGGATAAGCTTTCGTTCCCTTTTTCTTGCTCTTTTTTGATTCCTAGCATGAGGTGTCTTTTTGTGCAAAGTAGGTATACCTACTTCAAATTTTAACAGTCACATATTATGTTACTTTTGAAACTAACGTGGTTATCGGTTATCAACTATATCGGCCTGATGGCATGACCCTTGTCCCTTGGGAGAAGACCTTTGGTATAGAAAGCGCCATATGCGTAGATACCCATACATAGATATCACTGCATAGACAGATGATAACCATCTCATCTGTCGGGGACATCAGATAGAGCCGGTGCAGCTGATTCGGCCGAGGATCTCAAGAGGCGCAAATATAGAAGTCTTGACAGAGCTTACTTCTTTGAGTCTTTTGGGGTTTAGACTCTGGGTCTGGGGCGAACCAGGGTCCTTCGCGTTTTCGAAAGGCATTGGTATTCAGCGTGGCAATGCGGCCATTTTTGGAACGCTTCCGTCTGGTATTGATCTGGATCAGTTGAGCTATCTATAGATCGTTTGCAAGCTGTTTCATCTGTATTTTTTTAATATACCTACTTATACATAGTTCTATATCGATGATCGATAATAAGATATTCGGGGTTTGACTAGATTAGTTAATCGAACGTATAGATAATGATGACAGCTTAATGGGCCACGATTACTGATTAAATGCACCATACTCCTAAATGGACAACTGAAACATATATTTTGACTAAAAACGGAATATAATATAATATAGATATATAATATAACTCATATACTCATATAATTGAATATAACTAAAAAAATATGGTATACATCCCGTTTTTAGTAAAAATATAGTCACATACAGCCTTTAACTCACACTTATATATTAACTAGCTACTGCCCACGGCTTCGCTCGCGTGATACCCGGATGAAAAGCAGCCTATGTGTTATTCTGATGTATAAGCTATATAACTGTAAAGTAGTTCACGGCGCGACGCGAAAGGAGAAAGTCGCAGTCTTCATCAGGGTGAGTACCCTGATGAAGACTCTCGGAATGAGTCGAAACTTAGTCGGTGCCTTCACCGATAGTGCAGTACGTGAAAATTCCCGTTTTTACAATATGAATAAATAAGTAATCGTATATGCAAATATTTGTTCTGAAGCGGGAATTGATTCCGAGACCTCTTGCGACTCAGCCGACTACTTTCCCGAGGTAAAGAAGACATAATTTATTATCTAAACAAGCATTCATCTTAGTTTTCAGGTAAACAATGGATCGTTTCACATGTCCAAGCGTTGTTATGTTCCAAAATAAATTCCGCTTGTATCGATGCCAGCTTAGCCGTGTCAAAAAAGATTCGTTCATCCACCGAAAAATTTAAATTCACCCCGATATCGCTACGGCTTTGACGAGAACAAAAAATGTCGCAGGATTTCATTGTAGGTACACTCAAACTTTATATTTTGCGTGGAACATTTTTTGTCACAAATTGTACCCAACTCCTTTGCAATACCGTCTTCGGTAGCTACGAAACAATAACTTTACCGACCTACTGTATAGAAAATTGATACAATCCAGGATTTGCGTTGAAAGGTCTGCTGTTTTGGACCAATACTTGTAAGGGTAAGAGCAGAAGAATCCTTAAAATTTAATATAGAATGTTGTTATGGTAGTCGAAAACGGAGATATCTGTAATACTTATGTCAACAAAGATAATATTATGACCATAAAAAACTAGTCACGTTAAAAAAATGCTGGCGTCATTTACGTCGATATTTTAAAGTTTATAAAAATATTTTTTTATTCCCTTCACTCTTTTACAAAACACCGCAATGAAAGCATTTCTGTTGGCGGCAAAACACGAATATGAGAGATAATATTATGCTGGTAGTACTTGGCCGAGTTCTTTAACAAAGGATTTTTACCTATACTAAATCATAAACAATAATTTGGTTTCCCCCTCACATACAATTTGCCGTAATATTAACCTATAATTTCCATATCTTCGTAGTAATTATAGTACGTTATTAAACGGTCATAAATCTGCCACCTTAGGAGCGTAAAATTAAAGGTTTTATCTAACGGAACCAATAAATTCATTTCAGCAACAATAAAGTACCGGGGTTCTAATAAACGGTTACAAGGGGTGTTTTGTGAGACGTGCAGAAATAAAACAATCTCTAAAGAGTTTTCGTCGAAATAAATAAAGCTTTATTCACGAAAACCTTAGCAAATTATCAGCCCCCGAATACTGCAACCGTTTTGAGACTAGATAGATTTGAAAGGCAATACATTTTAGGTATCAATACGATGTGAATTATCCAAATAATTGGTGGTACTATCGCTCTATGCCAGACAATGTCATTAAAGCTGTGATTGCCAAAATTACTCCCCACAATGTTAATGTAGGTACAACTAGTGACAAACTCCATTACAGCCACTCAAACTGATGATTGCACATGCATTATTTAAACAACCACTCTATACTGTGGTAATCTATGTCTAACCGACAGTGTTAGAGCGATTATGGGGTTTTAGTTTGAATCAACATACTAAATATGTATCTACAAAATGCTAGAACGGCTATCGATGCGTTTCGGGTTTTGCCTGAGTAAATTTTGATACCAAGCAAGTGTGTCTACCGTCTTCTTGAATAAATCAATATACGATTAATTGTTGTGTATCTTTTGAAAATAACTTGCTTGCTAGCATTTCTACCTGCTATCCAGGATTACTAGTCTTAGGGCGATTATGGGCGTTTTAGTTTGAATAACCATACTAAATGGCGTTAGTTAATAAATATGTACCTACAAAAATGCTAGAACACGTTGATGCATTTCGGGTTTTGCCTGAGTAAATTTTGATACCAAACTCGTGTGTCTGCCGTCTTCTTGGATACATCAATATGTATCTTTTTAAAAGGAACTTGCTTGCTAGCAGTTCCACCTGCTACCCAGGATTAGTCTGCGAGTTATTGTGTAGAGTAGCAGATTATAATGTATAAAAATTTTAACTTTTATGTTAATACATAAACCTCTGCTTTTTCATTATCGATTGCAGAACCCCTTGGTGTTAGTAATGGTTTCAGGTTTTCAAAAACTCATATCTTTTTGTATTAACTACATGAAAGGTTCTTGGATACGTTCTAAGGGCACACGTCATATAAGGCTGCGCTACAAAACGCAAAGGCATACACGTCGGATTACTTTTTTAAATACCTAACTTATTAAAATTGTTCTAAGCGACATGATTTTACGTTCATAAAGATGCTTCTTCATAACACCATTCATAATATACGTACAAATCTTCACTGTGTTTAATTTTGTTCGCAGGTAAGCTCCGAAATACTCCGAGAAACCTCTCTCGTTTCAACTGCAAGTGTGTGAGTCCAATTTTCTTTTCATTTGGTTATTAAATTGTATGCAGCGGTACATTTTCCCGGTATATTTACTGATATTACTCTACTTTAGCATATTACTCGACGTCAGTTGAATGTACTGCGGGACACGGTTATATGTATTATTTTGAATGAATGAAAAAACCTTTATTGTACACCACAAGATAACAAAATAAATAAAAAATAAAATATCTGAAAAAACATTGGGCGGCCTTATCGCTTAAGAGCGATCTCTTCCAGACAACCTTCCACCCTTGACTTTTGAGTAAATAGAATAGTATGTTACTCCAGCTAGTTTTTGAACGTGTCTTTTAATAGTATAATTGTATTATAATATGTATATATTAAACAAAAAAAGTAGTATAAAAGTAATGTAGTTCCCATTATACAAGCATTATTATTTATTTATGACTAGTAGTTGCCCGCGGCTTCGCCCGCGTGGCGAAGTCGAAGCGAAGCGTGTTAATAAAAGTAGCATATGACCGTGTCCAGGCTTCAAACTATGTCCACCAACTTTTGAATGAATCGAACCAAGGATTACAATTTAATACAAAGTTTAGAACTCAATTGCACACTCCCAAAGAATAGTTTTGAAAAAATAAAAAATACGTTTTTCATTATTTACTTTAAAGTTTATTTGTACAGAGTTTTGAGCGAATCAAAAATTGTTTTTTTTTATAGAAACTTTACCACTTTGTTTAACCCTGTTAGGGGTTGATTTTCAAAAATAAGATATACCTATGTGTTATTCATCAAAATCGGTTAGTAGTTACGGAGATACGTAGTAACAAACATTCACACACACACACACACACACACACACACACACACACACACACACACACACACACACACACACACACACACACACACACACAGACTTTCACATTTATTATATTAGTAGGATATTTTTTGTAAAACAACTCCTTTCTTAGAATTTACGACTTTATTATAGCAATGTAAGTCTGCTCTTTGCTACATTAACTCTACATATTAATAAGCGGAGAAATTACCAAAATGCATAATATTATCTGGCTCGCAGTGTATATCAAACTAACGCAACGGGCAGCGCGCCAAATGTAGCTTTCAAGGAAACCACCTATGTAACTCCTAAATAAAATTAATTATATTGATAATTTATCTGTCATGGATTTTGATTATAGAGAAGTATTTCTTCAAAAAATTACGATAAATTTTAATGAATGAACATAAAAAAATCTGTGCTAATAATCAGCACTGCAGTATACTTACCTACTCCAGCATTATGCTGGGTACGGACCATTTTTAACACACATAATCCATACAAACCAGATACAGAGTGCGCATAATGTATCTATTATATATAAATTCTATCTCAGTTGTTGTATAAGTTGTACTTACCAAGGAACATAGCTGTGTGTGGATTGGTTAAAATAAACTCTAAGGTACTTTAATGTACATACTCCATTGTACACTTTAAACAAATAAGAAAATAAACAAAATCTTATTCTTGTAAAAGTACAATTGGGCGGTCTTACCGAAGTTTTTTTTATTTAACAGGTAATTTTACATAAGCCACGTATCCCATTGTAAGTTCTATGTTTAATGATTTTTTACTCAAAAAAAGTTGCCTCAATTCAGAACTACCTATCCTTAAAAGTTCAAAGTGCTAGTCCAACTGCTTCATTCTGATATTTTTTTTAATGTTAACTCGTTTACTTAAGAATTGGTCTAAATAAAATTATGTTCGCATAAAATTTAACATTACTTCTGAACTGCCCAAAAACGTAGAGCAGTATAGGGGGGTGATTCGGATGTGCCATTATGTCCTGAACCTCTTGCTCTTGCTTGGCTGTCACCAGCCGGCTACTCGTTCGCTACGCCATCGAGGACGTCGACAATATCCACACAAAATTCTTTGGTAAATAAAACACATACACCAACCGTAATACGGTTAAAAAGGAACAGCTTTGCAACCAAAAAGGTTGACGAAAGGTGTTCCCGTTGGCACACTTTGGGTTGGGTTAGACGGCTATAGACTCTCTGCGTCCCGGAATCCCGTGATAAACAGGTGTTCGCGTCGCGATCCAATTGTGCAGTGCGGTGATACGGTTAGTGTAGTGTGCCGTAATGTGAACATGGACTTTTCTGATTCTGAAGATGAAATGAGGGTAGTTGCGGCTACTGCCTTTATTTCTCGACGGTAGCTCCGTATACTCCAGTCATCCCGTGACCACGGCTGTTGCAATACAGTTGAAACGTCGGGAAAATAATAATAAAAAAGGTAAACGCGATAAAGACCCGTTAAACTTGTAATAATTATGTTATCTAATCGCGAAAGTTTGAAAAATACTATTGCCTTCAAGATTGGGCACCAGCTCTGGTCATTAGTGCCTACGAACTTACTTTTATTTGACTAGCTTCTGCCCACGGCTTTGCTCGCGTGGCACCCGTAATAAAAGATACCTGATGTTATTTTAGGTCACGACATATTTCAACTTTCGTCCAAATCGGTCCAGCCGTCAAAGATATCATTAGAAACAAAGGTAAAAAATGCGGAGTTATGACCTTCGTATTTATAATACTAGCAGAATTTATACTTGATAATAAAATGTTCTGAAACACTGGAACAAATGCGAGTTCACGCCATCCTGGAATCTTTGGACCGGAATAGGAATGATTTCCATTTTGTTTAAAATGTAAAGCTCGAATAGCTCGCCTTTGAATTTGTTACCGGCACGTGATAAAGCGTTTAAGTAAATTGCCGATTTTTAACACGTTTTTTCCGAGCAAATTTGGTAAGTTTCTGAGTTTTTTCTACCAAATGGGTACCTATTCGTTGTTATTCTTTATCCTCGCCACTTACCGTTACTCGTGGTCTTTTTAGCGCTTTTTAGGGGTGTAGATGTACACACGTGGTGTTGGCGTTGGCGTTGGAGTTGGCGTTGGCGTTGGCGTTGGCGTTGGGGTTGGCGTTGGCGTTGGCGTTGGCGTTGGCGTTGGCGTTGGCGTTGGCGTTGGCGTTGGCGTTGGCGTTGGCGTTGGCGTTGGCGTTGGCGTTGGCGTTGGCGTTGGCGTTGGCGTTGGCGTTGGCGTTGGCGTTGGCGTTGGCGTTGGCGTTGGCGTTGGCGTTGGCGTTGGCGTTGGCGTTGGCGTTGGCGTTGGCGTTGGCGTTGGCGTTGGCGTTGGCGTTGGCGTTGGCGTTGGCGTTGGCGTTGGCGTTGGCGTTGGCGTTGGCGTTGGCGTTGGCGTTGGCGTTGGCGTTGGCGTTGGCGTTGGCGTTGGCGTTGGCGTTGGCGTTGGCGTTGGCGTTGGCGTTGGCGTTGGCGTTGGCGTTGGAGTTGGCGTTGGCGTTGGCGTTGGCGTTGGCGTTGGCGTTGGCGTTGGCGTTGGCGTTGGCGTTGGCGTTGGCGTTGGCGTTGGCGTTGGCGTTGGCGTTGGCGTTGGCGTTGGCGTTGGCGTTGGCGTTGGCGTTGGCGTTGGCGTTGGCGTTGGCGTTGGCGTTGGCGTTGGCGTTGGCGTTGGCGTTGGCGTTGGCGTTGGCGTTGGCGTTGGCGTTGGCGTTGGCGTTGGCGTTGGCGTTGGCGTTGGCGTTGGCGTTGGCGTTGGCGTTGGCGTTGGCGTTGGCGTTGGCGTTGGCGTTGGCGTTGGCGTTGGCGTTGGCGTTGGCGTTGGCGTTGGCGTTGGCGTTGGCGTTGGCGTTGGCGTTGGCGTTGGCGTTGGCGTTGGCGTTGGCGTTGGCGTTGGCGTTGGCGTTGGCGTTGGCGTTGGCGTTGGCGTTGGCGTTGGCGTTGGCGTTGGCGTTGGCGTTGGCGTTGGCGTTGGCGTTGGCGTTGGCGTTGGCGTTGGCGTTGGCGTTGGCGTTGGCGTTGGCGTTGGCGTTGGCGTTGGCGTTGGCGTTGGCGTTGGCGTTGGCGTTGGCGTTGGCGTTGGCGTTGGCGTTGGCGTTGGCGTTGGCGTTGGCGTTGGCGTTGGCGTTGGCGTTGGCGTTGGCGTTGGCGTTGGCGTTGGCGTTGGCGTTGGCGTTGGCGTTGGCGTTGGCGTTGGCGTTGGCGTTGGCGTTGGCGTTGGCGTTGGCGTTGGCGTTGGCGTTGGCGTTGGCGTTGGCGTTGGCGTCGGCGTCGGCGTCGGCGTCGGCGTCGGCGTCGGCGTCGGCGTCGGCGTCGGCGTCGGCGTCGGCGTCTGCGTCGTCGTTGGCGTTGGCGTTGGCGTTGGCGTTGGCGTTGGCGTTGGCGTTGGCGTTGGCGTTGGCGTTGGCGTTGGCGTTGGCGTTGGCGGTGACGGTGACGGTGGCGTTGGCGTTGGCGTTGGCGTTGGCGTTGGCGGTGACGGTGACGGTGTCGGTGACGGCAATCTTTGGAGAAGGTTAAACCATAACCCACCACGTTGTTCCAGTGTGGGTTGGTTGGTGCATCATTTAGGAGTGGAATTTCAATTCAAATCAAAATCAGTGCATCCTTACACACCAAATAAACATATACTCCTTCAGGAAACTAGAACTTACGGTTAAAGCTGCGCGTTGATTGCAGTCAGTCAGTCACGCAACAGTCTCATATGTTTGTTAATTTTTCAAAATAAAAAATAATTATTGATATTAAAAGTTACATATATAAATAAATATCCAACAGACACATAACATCGTATTGACCCTACACTAGAATTCCCGTGGGTATCAGTAACTATGAGTACTGTGGTTAAATAAATAGCTAGTAACTAATTCAAAGCATTTCTACTCAACCAAACTAGTAAGATTACATCCTAATCTCAAATGTAAGTCCATTCAAACCGAACTACTCGCAAATTTGAACCTTGTCTGGACATAGCAATAATCTAAAGATTTACATAGACGGTCCTTTAGTAAATGAAATCAGAAGGGACTATTCGGAGTTATTCGACCTGTGTATGGAATACCCCAAACCAATTAGATTTTCAAATGGCACAGCTCGAGAAAAGTAGCCTACTCACTTCAACATATGAGAAGGACCTATAATATACCTATGAATCCATCCTTAAATTTAAAGTAAGAACCGTATTGGTTAAATAAGCGGTCCAATAAGCTGATTACATTGTGAACGTGTTTTTTTTATCTCAATCTATTTTACCTTAAATTATTCTGAGATCATAGCAAATTACTGTTTTAATGGATCTGATATAACTATTTTTTAGGGTTCCGTACCTCAAAAGGAAAAAACTAAACTCTTAAAGGATCACTTCGTTGTCCGTCTGTCTATCTGTCTGTCCGTCAGTCTGTCCTTTTTCTCAGGAACGCGTGGAGGTATCAAATTGAAATAAATATTAAATACAGTCTCTTAGAGCTCTAAAAAAATCAAGCTTCTAAGTAAACGCAATAAAAAATATGGCAAATTATGCGCCATACTTTAATACTGGCAAATAAATCAAACTCTTTATGGTACTTCCTGTTGATCTAGACTAGAATCATGAAATTTGGCAAGAAGCAAGGTCTCACAGCACAAGTAAAAAAAAAGCCCAAAAAATTTTTATTTGTATTATATCATATGAAAATATTTTTTTTTTGTGTTTACAAACTAACAATTGCAGTTGGATAATTGGCTGTGTCGTATATCGATGTATAGTCGATATTTTTTTTAACTACAAAGTTAAGTTTATCTTTCAATTTGACTTATATTTTCGTTAGAGTAATATTTAGTGCTTTACAAGCTTGTACGGAAGCCTCGGTGCGCGGTCAGACTCGCACTTGCCCGGTTTTTTTAATACATATCTCTTAGCAAAACCAAGTTCGTACTGTATTGTTCTTACCGTGAGTAAAGTAATGCCAGCACTTAATGTTTCTAATTTATGACGCCGAATGATCATAATAAAAAAACACAGAAATACAGACGGACATTTTAAGCTACATATTTAAGTATACCCTACCATATTTAAGTATAAAAAGTCGTGGTTTCTGCTAAGTGAACCAGCGGGCTGGTTCGAACTCTGAAATAGGTTTACATGGTGACCAAATTGAATAGCTGAAAAGGTTGCATTCAGATAAATCGGGTATACAGAAGTTGTAGAGAACGTTTAGCGTATCAAATGATTTTCATTTCTAACATGGTTTCAAGATATTGACGTAGAGTTACCTAATGTCTAGTTTAGTTTTCTCTTGTTGAACAAAGTTTTTTTTGCTGCTTATTTCATGTCACTGGTTCTGTTTGGTACATAAAAAATGCTAAAAGGATAAGTTGAATAAACCTTAATCTCCGTACATATTATTTTGTAAAAATTAATTTTAATATTCTGTTATTGGAATATCACTCATCTGATGTTTTTTACTATCATGAATAGACCCGCCTTCTTTTCTTGCCTTTCTTTCCTGGCTTGGTCGCGGAGGAACAGGCACCTAGATAAAAACCGACGTTTCAAAGTGGTCCTTGTGATTTTATTGAATAAATGAATTTTGACTTTGACTTTGACTTTAGACGTTCATTTGCCCATGATCTCACCTGATTATATAGCACGATCCTATCACTATGATCGCATACACATACCTCGGGGTTACCAATATGGAGAACACGGTTGATTATATGTTCCTTCATTTGTAAACGAGAAGATCTTCCACCAGGCTGATCAATCTGATCCACGAGAGGTATAAATGATGATATGAGATATGGCCGATGATGAAACATGTCTGGAGGATACCTATTCAATCTTACCTTGAAGGTTACCTTTCCTAACCTTGTTGTTAGTTATTTTTTATGCTAGCCTATCACCTACATTTTTCTGTTTGAATAATTTTAAAAACCTTTTAGCTTGAAAAGTAAATTATTTATTCCAAACACCAACCCAGGAAATTACTTTTAAAAATAATTGAAAGACAAAAAGCATGGGGTTCCTTAAGAGGTCGTCTTACTGTTTCATTAAGGGCATTAGTCTACTCTGAGATATTTCCATAAAAACGCTCCGCATTTTGATTTTGTTATGGGGTTTCCTTTGATGGACTTGTAATTTATTTTTTTAACAAAGCATTCACCTACCGACCTTTGTTGTTTTCAATTTCAATTTCAATTTTCAATTAACAATTTAATTTACCATTGTAAAAGAAAATAACTTTTAGAAATGGTAATAAAATTCAGGATATCATAAAATATTTAAAAGTTTACATAGTCTAAAATGGCAGAAAGTCACCGGTTCCTCAAAGTTTGTATTTTTGAAAGCTCATCCATAAATAAAATTCTCACACATAGGGTATCAATTACGAATATTCCAAATACTCGTATTGAAATTCTGCGGTGGCTATTTGACACTGAAGTTCTACATAAAGCAAATGCTTGGTGTTCTAACATTTGATTCGTATTTTTTTCGAAAAAGATACTACCTCTATAACTGGAATTCAATATGTATTTTATTTTTGTTCTCTGCGTATACGTAATGGAACATTCAAATATGCGACCTTTGGTAAATCGTGCTTTCCAAAAGTTCCGTGATCATGAGTGATTCCAAGATGAGCGATGATATTCAGGAATCGATTCCCTAACCTAAAACTAAAGTTATTAAATGCAGCCAACTAACTCATAGTTGTATGAGGTAGTAAACTACTCAAAACATTCCACAAAGAGTCCCGAAGTTAGGTTCATTAGATGCCTCATTCACTGTTGAAGCTTTTTTTATTGAGAGAGCTTATTATTTTTATTGAATGCTTCTCGTTTTACATCCATAATTTATCGTTTTATTTTGACACAAGCCCATTTTGGCTTCGTAGCCCTAAAACTGAATCTGCTTAGATCCATTTCAAACCAGCACTGAAGGACGATCCGGAGCAAGAACCGCTCCTTAGAGACAACTCGCAATGACAGCGGTGGATCTGTAAATACGTAGAATATTCACAAACTCAGACCAACACAACCACGTAAGTCGTACTGAATTTACTTTAAGTTATTAAATACGCTATAGACTCTTCTTCGTAAACCAAGATTAATTTCCTATTTTAAGTGTATTTGAAATGTAATAATAAGACATTAAAAAGCTGCAAAAATATACGAAACCGGCTGAAAACTATGTTTACTGTCGAGACAAAAACACCAACAACGACGCCCCCTTTACATCTTTTGATACATACTCATATAAAACACTATATTTAGTTCACTACGAAAATATTCGTACATTTTACAATTTATCTGCAATATCAAATCATTCAGTTTACAGTTTTAGAACGCGCACATCTTTTTGCTCCATTTTCCCTGTCGATATTCCATCAACTACGCCCGCCAAAAAGCTTTGTTCGTTTATTCAGACCGCGTATAATATAGTAGTGGCAATTGCTGTCCCGGAGGCGAGACATAAATATGTATATATGGAGACAGTGGGGCAGGCGGGTCATCACCTGCCTGAGACAGTGTGGTCCGTTTTTCACTTGTTTATCTTTCAATTAGAAAGTTGATTAAGTGAGATAGATAGATAGATAGATAGAAATAAAAAAACATTTATTCATACAACTATGTACAAGTAGGTATGCCTATATAAAAAATACAGATGAAACAGCTAGCAAAAGACCGTTGAAAACGATCTATAGATAGCTCAAATGGTCCAAATCACTACAAGACGGAAACATTCCCAAAATACTGGCCGCATTGCTACGCTGAATGGCAATGGTAATGCGTTGACCCAGATAAGAGCTAGCTCTCTGGTCATCGATAAATAGAAAAACTCTTTATTGCGCAGCAAAGAAACATACAATACAAAGGAATTTATAAACATAAAAAGTACTATGGGCGGTCTAATCGCTAAAACCGATCTCTTCCAGACAACTTTTGGACAGTGAGCTAGCTCTTTGAGTCACAATAGTGATATAGTCTACAGCTTGGCAGAAAAGAGAAGAAAAATTTAGGGTGCTTCTAAAAATAATGGATAATGATCGTACCAAGCAGATTTTTTGAAGGCTTCCTTTTCGTATATTTTCCTTCGTCTATAGCGTTAATAATCCTTACTAAATAAGGTAGCATATGGCATTGAGGGTCGCTTGATATTGCGGGTAGTAAGTACAATCCAATATCTGTTATTGGTACGGTCTTTGTCTTTGTGTTTGCGACTCAGCGAAACTTGGATCGATTTTCGAGTAGGTATGTCGTTATTCATAAAATAATATTACTGAAGATTTGTATTACTTAAAAGGAATGGACGAAGCATTTTATAAAGGGCTTAGTTTTATCTGATATTAATAATAATGCATAGCTAAATTATCATGGCGTTCTCAATCAGTATTCAGTATTAATTACTTCAAACCATAGGGAATTGTAGATAAATTACGTAAATTTTAAAGGGACATAGGCACAGATTGTTAAAAAATTAAATTAGGTACAACATAAATAATTATTTAAAATGCAACTGTATAGAGGCTATGTAAAAAAGTTACGTCTTAAAAAAATATCCATTTGTTATGCTACTCTTTTGGGGAGCCGTTTGTCCAGCAGTGGACTTCTAGAGATTGTGTATAATAATGATGTACTAAATTCTGGCCAGCAAAGACTTCTTCTCGGCTTCTTCAAACGGCTGAACATATTTTCGTGAATCTGATCGATCCACATTTCCAATCAAAAAAACTAAATCAATATCGGAGCTTCGACGCCACAGGCTTACACACAGACACGCACACACGTTAAACTTATAACACCATTTTTTGTGTCGGGTGTTAAAAAAAAACTTAATGCACAATGGGCGGTCTTACCGAAAGCGATTTCTTCTATATAATCTTAGGATGGAGATAACTATGTTAAAGAACGTGGCGGTGTTATTGTCTTACTGAAAGATATAAAAACGCATTGAGACCGAAAATACAATACAAATTATTATTTTTTTTTTAAAAGAGCTTATTAATTAAATAAGCTCGATGTTTATAATCGTTTAAACGTGGGCGCTTCTAGTTTCATTTTCCAGTAGGTAGAAACCGATTGTGATACCGACACGGCACCGGGCGTCGAGTAACCTGAACTCTGTCCAATTTCCCGTTCCGTCATATTTATTGGCCCTTCCAATATTGGCCGGGAACGCTGAGAGTTTGGGTGCACAGTCCATTCTAGTATAGCATACCACACAGGTATGACATAACTATGTATATTACTAGTATAGTATTATAAAATCTGTGTGTATATTATGTAGGGTTAGTTGAGCAAATATTAAATCCAATATCGAAAACTTTAGCTCATTTTAGGATTATGTAGATTATTAGATTCTGTAGTACAAAACTCTTCTGATGTAAATAAACGACTCGAAAATATACTCTTATTTTGAAAACGGAACAGAGCGTTAATCTATAAGGCATTAACTTAGATTATTAAATACGATACAACAAACTTGCATATCTGCTCAAAACGGTGACAAAAAACATCACCAGGAAATCGACAAAAATTCGACGGCATGTGCTTTAGACGGCATTTTCTATGAAGCAGTGTTCTAATTTAGTTAGTTAGCAATTTTGCAAAATAAAAATAAAGTAAGTTTTTCAAGGCACTCTATCGCGTTTATTACATCTTAAAACTGTGCATGTAATTTTATACCGGTTTCGAAGCTGATTTTACAAAGACATTTACTTCATTCCTTGAGCTGTTTGAATATAAATTTCAGTCTGAATTATATGTTTCCACTTATCTATGTATCTTGGAAATATTCTTTAATTTAATGTCTTCAACAAAGAAAGCCTGTTTTAAGCCCTCGTCGCTTCTTATTCCAGCTATTTTACAGAACAAACGCCGGGCAAACAAAACGAGTCTTGTACTCCATAACTCGGTGGTAACAAAAGACTCAATTAAAGTCAGAAGCTGAACAAAGTTATTAAGATAAGAAGGCATCCGCTAAAAATAGTCCTTGCCAGATACCAGAGGCATAAACCAGCCTTTTATAGGTCGAGTAAACTAAACAGTTGGTGCGAGTAACGAGAATTTATTTAAGAAAGAAAGCTTGCATTCCGGTATCAAGAAAGCTCAGTTTTTTCACCTCATCACAAGTGTGCCCATAAAAACCCCTTTCTGAAAAATGCGCAGCAACGTTCTAACACGATGCTGCATTAAGCTGAGACAGGAACCTATTTTGACCCCAAGCAACACATCTTATTTCTATAAGCAATTTTTTTACTAGTATTTTATAATACCATCTGTTTGGGTTCAAATAAATACATTTTCTTTCTTTCCTTCTTCTTTAAATCGCATTTTTATTCATTATTTAACTCACTAAAAAAGGTTGTTTTCAACTTGTAGTCCCATTACTACAGGTAAAAATCAGACTGTTTTTCCTAGTTTAAAACTATGTAGATAGATTAATAATTATTTTATTTTTAAAAAGAGTTATAATGTTCATTCTCTCTGTATTTTTTCCTTACAGTTAATTATAAAATTACAAAAAAAAACATTATTTCCACTTTAAAAAAAACAAAACTTTTGTATAAGTACGTACCACCCAATATATTGTAATATACTGCGTTGGTTACGAACCCTGTAGCACAATTTCCGCTGGCTCTCCTAACTCGAACGCTGGTCGCAGAGGGAAGATTTAGCTCCGAGCTATTGGCAATTATGACAGTCTATCGTACTTCAAAGAGACTAGATGCCGGAATGAGATGCTTTTCACACGTCCGAGGCGTTATGTGCGCAAACAGGTGTTTGATGCTAAGACAAGATTGGAAGATGAAAGGATTGAGATTTTTTCATGAAATATTGAGGTAAGGATTTTTTTATTAATAGCGTGATATTTACCAGGCGTTATGTGCGCAAATAGGTGTTTAATGCTAAGACAAAATTGGAAGATGAGAGTAATGTAATTTTTTTCATGAAATATTGAGGTAAGGAATAATATTTTTTTTACTTAAAACGTGATATTTACTAAGATTTATTACCTATGTTTGAATGAGGGAAACAAACTGACTAATCAAAGCAAATATCTCGTTCCAACCGACTACGAAGGGTTACGTTTTTCGTGCATAATTATGCTTGTATGTATTTGTATGCCTGGAATTCTTTATTACCCCCAAAAATTTTATAAACTGTATAGATTATGATTAATGGGGTATCATTAGACGTGTTAAAATTCCGAGATAGATATAAACTACATAAACTGTCAAAAAGTTCGTAAGGCGATTATCAAGTACAATATTGTTTTTCAAACCATCATCCCAACGCTATAGTTATCGAATAAAAATATAGAGGTAGTAGAAGGAGACGATATCAAAAACATTAAAACGCATTCACGTATTTCGTTAGTTTCAAGTATTAAGGAAGTAAAGTAAGTGTATGTTTATTTTTGAACATACGACCTGAAAAATTAGTCCCTGTATAAAATACCCACCGAATATTACTTATATTATTTTTATCCATGAGAATTTTTTTTGTAATTGTATCCTTCTAGAGTGTATAATCTCTTGTCTAGATGAGACGGAATTCTAAAACCTATCGTTTCCCAACACAGGGTGAGAGGTTACTCGTAGGTAATAAATACAAACTCGATAATATAATTACGGTAAAAATAATGAATACACTCTCATTTTAAAACGTTTCTCAAAGCGCGTGAAATAATGAAATTTCAGCCACTTTTGAGGTGAAGCCGTAAATTTTTAGTAGCAATCCTAACACCTTAGATTGCCTCGCGTGAAAACATTTTCACATCGTAAATCCCACTTTTCTTGCAAGCTTAGTATCCATATCAGTACATTTTACTGCAAATAGTGTTACGATTCAGAATACACTATATTTCAAATGTCAGACGTAGGGCGTAGACGGGCACCTTTACTGAAAATATATTGTCTGCATGAGCGAGAGTTGCGTTGCAATTTTCACGTAACAACAGAATGTTGAAAGTCAAACTAACTAACTAACATACTTATTTGAGGTTTTTGAGGTTGAGACTTTGTCCTTAGGAAACCAGGGTCCTTCGCGTATTCAAACTTATTTCAGGGCAACGCGTCGAAGCGACGCGTGACTAGAGTGCTTGCTCTTATTTGGGTCAACGCATCATTGTCATTCAGCATGGCAAAGCTGCCAGTATTTTGGAAACGCTTCTACTTTGAAGTGATCTGGATCAGTTGATCTATCTATCCAGTTATATATCGTTTACAACGGTCTTAGATAGCTGTTTCATCTGTATTTTTTGTATATACCCACTAACTACGGTAAGTTTTAACCGCTTTCAGTCAATAAGTAGGTTACACAGAACTAAACAACAGAGTATAGCAACGAATTATCTAAGTATGATGAAGTTGGGTGAACTTTCTGGTTCAATTCATTTTTGTCCCGATCATTGGAATAAATTGGACTTTTCTATGATACCTAGTATTAGTACCAAGTTGGATACAAAAGCATACCTACTTTATGTATGCGTCTGTTTAGGATCAGACTCTGAAAGCCACCTTTGTGAAGCCCACGCGTTCTACGCTCATCTTCGTCTACACCCACGGTCATATTATGATGAATACTTCTCTCAGTAGTCAATTTTAATGTCCGAAAAAATTATATGTTATTTATTGGCATCTCATCTACAAACCTTAAAAAATTATAAGTTGGCTTATAAACATTCTAATTAGTTAACTTCTATGTAAAAACCTAAAAATTACCAAAAAATTGGTACAAAATTTTATACAACCTTCTCGGCGCTTAGAATGTTTTTAGCACTAAAGTATTACATACCTACAAATTGTTAGTTTGAGAGGTAAATGCAAAAAAAAGCCCTTTCCAAACTTTTTTGTCAGAACGAATGTCGTAAGCGCCACTGTTTTGCGTGTGCTGTTATAAATTTCAATTCAATATTCTTGCGTTTAATATTATGTATTGCTACTTTCTGACGTGCTAACCTGGGCTGTGTAAACTCCTAAAAGCATAAGTTAATGCTGCTAAAACACGCTTGAATACGTTATTACTGTATGTGCCCACTCCGACAGTGTTCGTCTTAGAAAGCCGTTTGTGAATTCATGCCCTTATAAATTGTTCTACGTATTGATATAAAAGGGTTAGCTATACTCACAGTCAGGGTTATTTTCTTCAAGTCAATAAGTTAAGGTTCAATGACCGTTATGAAACAGCTTTTAATGGTATATAGAATAATATTACTTAGTTGTGTATTATTATAACCTTTGTGAACAAACATGGCAATATGAATATGGATAGGGGTCTTTAACTTTGCAAGTTCAGTTTCAATTAAGAGTAGTATAGCTTCTTGTGAAAGAGCTCGATCGGGGAAGTACTACCACCATATCTATTTCTGCCACCAAGCAGATAATGGTAGCTTCCCTGTGTTCTAGTTCGAAGGGTATAGGTGCTGGTGAAATTATAAACACATGAGACTTTTCACCTGTTATGTCTCCGAGACGGCAACGGCGATTTATACCTCTGGTTTTGCATGACAAGTATCTAAAGGTTATGGTAACAGCTTACCAAAAGGTGCGACGTTTGCGTAATATCCACTTTAAAAAGGATCGCAAGGCATTTGAATAAGCGTTTCTCAGCTTTGTACATCACAACAAGTCCGAACCTCAGCCGCACCAAGTTACGTGTGGCGAGGCTTTTTTACCTTGGAATGTAATATGAGTATACAGAATATATGGAATATTATTATGTAAGTAAATAAAACTATTTGCAAGAGTCAAAAACAAACCTGAATCAAATAATTCTACTGCCGGTTACTACAGCGTAACGAAGTTGTCAGTAGAACTATCGGAAACTCCTGGCACTGGTAATAAGCATCCTCCGAGAGCTAGTTTGCAGTCGCCCAACTTTGCGACCTGATTGGTCCCAGGGAGAGCCGTTTGAACGGACGTGTCTTACGGGATTAGCTACTATGACAGCTAAGCTGTGGTTAAGTTCAACTTTATTTAATTGGTAGCCTTGTTAAGGACTACGGGGCTAATCTTGTGGACCTGAAGTGGAGTGATGTGAAAGTTACGTGAGGATGCATGCTTTGATATACCAAGAACATGGTTCTATAAGGTTTTGATTTTGGTCGAAAATCTCATTGTTGGGCATTAAAATCTGTACCTGTATTAATCAAATAATGGCTTATATCAGCTACGGTCTAGATAAATTAATTTAATTCAATTTAATTTAATAATTTTTATTTCAGACATTCATAATTACACGATATCAAAACACAAATAAAAGTATAATATTGTCCATACATAGAGAAGACTATAAAACAAAATAAAAAACTACATTTCTTCGAGATAGGAGGTACATGGTGTGACTGAATTAATGAATTAAGTATATTACTTACTCATAGTTCATCTTACAATACAACACCAAGATACATATTGCAAATATTATACATATATCTTGGTCTATAGCAAAGTATCTATGCCTACTATTAAAGGGACAATGAATCTATCATTTTTTAACAATACAAACTGGAAAGTCAAGAAAAACTATGCCAATTATACGCAATAAAATTAAAAAAGGGAAGTTTTACGTTTATGAGTACGTGAAAATTCCCGTTTATAATAAGAATATTATGAATATTACAGGAACACGATAAATAATAGTATTACGTTCTCCTGGTGAAGGCACCGACTATGTTTCGACTCATTCCGAGAGTCTTATTGAACGGGTGCCAGTCACGAAGTGGAGGTGAAGCATTGCACTGACTCAGCCTGATGAAGACTTTCGAAATGAGTTAAAACTAAGTCGGTATCTTCATCGACAGCACGTTTTGTGTTTTTTTTTTTAAATATGAATCGTCTAATCCAGGATAGTTTTTTTAAGAATAGTTTTCTTGAATGTGTGTGTAATTTGATTGGACAAGATTAGTCTGCGTGGTCAAAACGGAAATACTCATCTATTGGATATCCAAAATCAATAAAGCCATCTATAACATTTTCAGGAAAGAGGAGAAACAGTAATAAATAAGTTTCCGTAACCGACCCAATATCAGGAACCGGCCCGATATCAATCGCATCGTTTTAATTGATGGCTTCATACGGAACCCGGACCACAGGGCTCGGGCTAATTGGGGTTCGTTAGGCGGCGATTGTTTGCCGACGTTATCCAGGTGTGACACGGCTCAATGTCGATTTAATGTGGGCAACATCGATCTTAGGCAAATTACAGTAACACATTGACCCTTGTAAGTAGGGTTGGAAGTTATATGCATATGGAGCTTTTAGCTGCCAATACGGAAGCCAACATTTTTTGGAAGTTTCTAGAGGTTGAACCTGTTTTGCTTGTGCTGTTATTATTGAATCGATTTTAAATATCGAAAATCCTAACTTTTTTAACCTCCGTTTCTCTTAGACCATAATCTCACCTGATGGTAAGTGATGATATAGCCGACCATGAAGAATGAAGTGTTAGATCTAGAAGATACTTATTCAATCATACATTGAAGAGGCGCAAATTATATTTTTCAGAGATTAATTTAATGGCGATGATAACCTGTCACGTGGAATGCTAACTACTTGCAAAACGTATGTGCCGTATGTAATTTTTGAACGTAGCTCTGACTACCCCCTACTTGGTATCCTCACAGATCTACGCACTGAGTATGAATCTGAGGATGTCCATCATTGACGACCGATGTGGCGCGGTGGGCGAAGGTCCGCCTGCGACACAGGAGGTTGCGGGTTCGATTCCCGCCCTGGGACAAATGTTTGTACGATCTGCAAATATTTGTTCCGGGTGTTCTGGGTATTTTCTATGTATAATAAAAAAAACTATCTATGTATTGTATTAAGTATATCAGTCATCTAGTACCCATAACACAAGCTCTGCTTAGCTTGGGGCTAGATGATGCTGTGTGGATTGTCCAGCATTATTATTATATTATTATTATTATTATATCTTAATTTGGAATTGAATATTTTTAACTCTAATTTATGTAAATTTATTAACACACTTAAAGACATCCTTCATTGTAACGGGGGATTTGACGCTCATACGCAGTAGCGTCTTGAGCCCTAAGGTCCATTAAATAGATAGTAGATAGGTTATTTTAGTTCCTAGTTTTCTTATACCTGTTTTTTGTTTAGGTACTTATACCTTAGTAGGTACTTACTAGGCAAAAAAGAACAGAGTAAATGAAGTAAAGTAAAGTAAAGTTGATTTTCTTCATTTATATTGTTTTTATTTTAGTTATTTTTTAAGAATCTGGTCCTCAAGACTTACTACACAGTTGTTTGTCTGCTCAACATTGTCACTCATTTATTGTTTTTGTGTGCGCACATAAGTTATGTTCCCAACCAGATCAAAACTGTATTTTAGATATTGTATTTTTTTAATGTTTGTAACGTGTAATGTGTGCTTAAATAGAGGTAAATAAATAAAGATCCATACTCAGTACGCAAATGAATGAGAGAAATAAATGGTTTAAACTTATATCGTGATTATTCCTACCTCCGCAATAGCTAAATTAATAACAGACAAAGTTCACGTCTAATAACAATATTATCATCTGACACCGGCAGTTGTAAGGAAATCCTGTTCTCATTGTGTTGGAACCGAAATGTTAATTAGTGAATTAATGTCAGAGGTTGAATCTTCATGAATAGGTACCAGCATGGCTCATTCCCGGTTCGCCTCGGTACACACTGTTCGCGTAGTGTTTCTGTTCTTGATATAACCTTATTTGGTTTCGGTATCTCAGCATCCAACCATAAGATCGTGGGTTCGCACCAGTTAACACCTATGGATTCTTGTATGTACTCATACTCATTTATTTTTAACCATGGGAACATAAAATACACTTGGTTACGTCGAAAACTTACTACTTAGAATGGTGCTAGAAACAGGCAAGTATTTTACTTACATACCTATGAATGTTTACATAATTATATTAAATTACTGCTGTAAAGGGGCCCCCTTATGTGCTTAAAATGGTGAAGGAAAGTATGGTGAGAAAACCGGCTAGCCCTAGAAACAAAACGTAGAAGGCATAAGGTCGGTCAGTGTTCCAATAAGCTGCAATGGGCTTGCCACATGTGGAACGCTACTTCTATCCAATAAACCAAATAAGGCACTAAACCAAATCTTATGAAATACAATGAATGAAACTGCGTACGGATCTGCGTATGGCTCTAAAAATGACCATCAATGCATTTTTATGGTAAGCGTGACCTGACTCGACATCCAGGATTAGCTACAGATAGAGGAACTCATGAACAAGTCAACAGCACAGACACTAAATTTTGTGTACACATTTTATTATGATAGCTGGTTTTAAGTTTTACCATGACATGGTTGCTGCACTCAGGGTTAAGAGCTTGTATTTAAAAATGTGTTTTACTAATTTTTTTTTAACCGTACTTAATGCTTTTGCCAAAGGGCTTTGTTTAATCAATTCGGGTATTAAAATTGTTTAGAAAATTGTATGTAGTATAGGCTATAACTGTTCTGGTAAAACGTATGGTTTCCAGTGACGGTGCCGTCATACAACGATCGTAATAGGCCCTCATGTGTCTAGTGGCATCTTGCAAGTGTCCTATTCTGTAGAGTTTTACAATTATTATTGCTCTAAAATACAACGTTGTTCTATACAAAACTTTATACACGCCCCATATTAGCACGTTGGAAAGCAGCAACACAAATTTCAAACGTAACATCATTTCATCAAGTTTAATTACAGAGCAAGTAGCAGACTCTTATGACTTCAGCGTCAACAAAAAAAATATTTGAACGCATTTCTCTTTCAAACCCGATTGATTAATCAAGTAAAAAACAACAACAGTTTATAGGTAAAATACCTTAGTTCTAAAAAAACCAAGCGTCTGTGTTTTAAATTCAAATTCATTAGGTATTCTGTTTTATTCAAGTGCAGAAATAACTAACAAATAGTCTGAAGTATTTACTTACAAAACGGATTGTATACTGTACGAAATAAAAAACTTTTGATTTGATTTATTATCGTTTAAGACTATGTATTCAAAAACAGTTTTTTTTACATAGAAGGTAGAATGTTTTTTTACTAACAGCTAATAGATAAAAGGACAAAAAAAAAAAAATAATAAATATTAAGTTGACCAATCAGCCTAAACAAAAAAGCCGTACATCCGTAGCTTTGCGGCACAAATTATGCGAGGTGAAATTCAATAGTTTTTTATACCTCTATTATTTTCAACTAAATATTAGTTTGGAATGAATCCTGAATATATCAAAGTGGCACTGGAATAATAGGAAAATAAATCAGCCTTCCTAATAAACTCCCGAATTTATTTGTGGCTCCAAGATTTATTGTCAACCGAAATCTTTATGGCCCTCCCGATTTCGTGCCCAACATTCAGGGCCGATTTATTAAGCATAGAGTGTCGTTGTTAAATGACGTAATATTGTTTTTTATACACATTTAGCGTATTGTCTTCATGCTACCGTGCATGGAATATTCATATTCTAAATCTGTTATAAAACATTATTTTGAATCCCTCCACACCTTCCTATCTCAAAAAATGTTTTTAATTTGTTCAATTGCTCGATCCCTGCGCTCTTCTGAAACTTTTCAACTTTTGACATCTGTACAACACACCTCCTACTATGAAATCACTACCTATTTTTAAATCCTTGGTCAAGGAGCACTACGAGTCTTCATACAATAGTTTTTGGTAGGTATTATGCTCTGTCTATTAAGCATGTAATCAAATAAATAAATCAATATATGTAGGTATATTGTGTGATATTATAGTTTATTCATAGTTTTAGTTTAACTCCTACTGATCTTTCAGCCCGTTCTGTCAAAAAATTGTCTGAAAGAGATCGCCAATTAGCGATAAGACCGTTCATTTTACAACTTTGTCATAGTTTGTAGTACTTATCTAAGCTGATTTATTATTTGGTATGCAATAGAGTATTTTCTATCTATCTATCATGACTACTAAGTAACTCGTATTCCGTTTTATACAAATTCCGTTTTATACAAATTCTATTTGACTATTTGACAGAAACAGACAACCCGTTCACAGAACGTAGATCTAATTTTAGGGTATTTTCAAATTGGATTTGAAATCGGGACACCTGTAGACCTAATCCAAATCCGTGACCCATCGAAAACAAAGCTATCAATACGTAATACCTTTGACGTAGCTGATAGCAGCTGGATTTATGAGTAGATAAGGAAAACCATTCCGTTAATGGATTACTCCCGTTAGGAAATATTCCGAAGAATTCCGCTGATATTCAAGCTAATTTGAGTAGGTGGCGCATCGCTGATGAAATTTTTTAAGATAACACAAGTTTTTTTATTTGAATTATGTAGATTAGCTTTATTTCACAAAACCTCCTATTCCTATTCAGTACGAAATTATAAGTAGCAGTTTTTTTTATTTCAACTTGCGAATAAACATTTTGTACAGGTAAGTATGATTTAAAGGTTATAAATAAGGGTTATAAATACGAATCTTAAAGTAAAATTAATATACCCAAGTTCATTTTATGTTTAACTAGCATGCCCACAGCTTTACCCCACGTGGCACCCGGATATAAAGTAGTTCTTACCGTTATTTTTGAAATTGAATGAAATTTTTCATCCAATATTTTTTGAAATTGAATGACTGGTTTCGTTGATTATCTCCTACACAAACTTACAAAATTTACCCACCTAGTGTACCTTGTGTAGATAAACATCTGGCCAACTGCATAGCCCGTTCTGTGACGTTCAAAACAAAATTCGGTTTTGCGAGTCACATTCGTTCGCATAAAATAAATATTAATAAGGCGGGCCATCGACGAAGCCATCGTGGAAAACATAATCATCATGTTTTATTAATACACTCTTTATGAAGGCCCTATATACCTAATGAACGGGAAATTATTGGAACAAATCAATGTACCAGCAGAGTGACTCCTAACACGCCTAATCGTGTTAGAAACGCATCCGAAGGCACCCCTCTAGGGTTGTATTGTGTACGGAATAAACGAAGACCAATATATCGCTAAAAAGGAATTTATAAATCCCTGAAACAAGAGAGGCTGGCACGACCTAGCTAGTGGGATGTATCCTGGATGATCCCATATAAATATAAATTTATGAAAAAACTCCGCCCTTAAGCCGCCTCTTAATAATTTGGGAGATGAAATTTCCTATTGGACTTTATAATTACTTTGCGTCATTTGAAGTAGTTTTTTTATTATCTTGTACTCTATAATGCGCAACACTCTATTTGTACTGATAATTCAATTGATTCGATTGATAAATTGATAAAGTTTTCATCGATATCGATATTTTCACCAACGTCCCCTCACTAGTGCTCCACTTTCCTGCTTTACATCGCAGGTGAGTGGTCGTAAACATGCCTCCGATAAGTAATATTAGCATCCGCTATCGCATTCTCTAGAGTTGTAATTACCTACGAGACGTAGTAAATCCCAGTTTCTATCTAAAGGGGGTTGATTTTAAGTGTAGAAATGTTGTAATTGTCAGATAATATTGTTTTTTAAGTGGAATAGATTTGTACTACTTCCACTAGTGGTACTAGTATTAGAAAAAAGATCGTCAAGAGTACTTTATACCTGTGAGTATGCATGAAGAGTGTGATGAGAGTGTTTGAAGCAAATGAAGTAACTATATCAGGATCATAGCAAGTGGATTTTTTTTTAATTCACTCACTTTATACGTCGACGTTTCTGTATGATCTATGTGATTCCAGTAAATAAAAACATTTTGACTTTGACTTTGAAAATCCGTAATCTCTGTTCACCCTTAAGCAAAACAGACGTGAGGGAATGTACGTAGTAAGTATCTACTCTATTAAATGTACTCGTTTATGTAAAATTGTATAATCTGTTTTACAAATAACAACCAATAAATAAATAATGAATAATTCTAGACATTTTTCACACATCATCATCTAGCCCCAACCTAAGCAGTACTTGTGTTATGGGCACTACATACTGATATAATACTTATGTACTGTTTTTTGTAAATACATACATATTATAAATATAAAACATCTAGGCCCGAAACAAATATTTGCAAATCATACAAGCATCTGTCCCGCGGCGGGAATCGAACCCGCAACCTTCTGCGTCTTAAGTGTAGTACGTAGGTATATTAATGTCTAAGTTTCTCTGCCAGGTTCTGACACGTTATTAAACAGCATTTAAGCAGAGGATCGTATTCAAACTTATCCATCAAAACAAACCCATACAACTCCCTTTGTTTTGTGACATTACAGAATCAGAATTCCGTAACGCAATACGAAAACCACAAAAAGTTCGAAAGTCCGGTGTATTGCATTAGCTGGCGTTGTCTACCAAGACAAATGGTGTTTGCTTCCTTAATTGACTTACAGTTTGATACTTTACCTAAGTCTTATGTGAAATCGCTCCTGTTCTGTCACAGGTAGTAATTAATGACAGAAGGGAACTGGGGACGGTTTTGGATGAAAACTAAAATGTTTAACATAACATCCTCTAAATCTTGCATATAACTATACCCTGGGAATTGAAGTTTAATGTTGTCATTATCTGCTTGCATAAAGTCAGTTTTAGAAAGTGGTTAAATTCATACCTTTAGACACTTAATTATTTATTTATAATTACGAAAACTGGTAGACCTTTGCTCGTTTTTGCACTGATCATGTGGTGGTTATCATAATATATTGTTGGATATTAAAATAAAACCAGAATGCCTATTCTTCAACGACAATAAACGTCAGTATGTTTCGAGTATAATGTTTGGACTAACCTCTGACTATCTTTATTGATATCTGTGTACAGATCATGGATCTGGGGATGATCATCAAGAGAAATTATAAAAGTCGTAAGCATTTTTTCCATAATCATTTATCACGAGGTACATATAATATTTTTTAGTACGTACGCATTCTCGAGTTGTCATAATCTATGCCTATTGGGTGTATAACTTATAAAAAAACTCTTATATTAAAAGATGTTTACGATGTAGTCGATCATCGGTGCGCAGATCTTTCATTTTTACTTTCCACGGAGTGTAGTCCTTGTATTTAAATATGATCTACCATTCATATTGTAAAAACGGGAATTTTCATGTACTCCACTATCGGTGAAGGCACCGACTAAGTTTCGACTAATTCCGAGAGTCTTATAACCGCGCACAACGTGTGGCAGCGCGTAGTGCACGGCGCGACGCGGAGGGAGAAAGTCGCGACCACTCACCCTGATGAAGACTGTTAATATTCCCGTTTTTACAATATGAGTAGTCAAGTTCACGATAGTTTTTGGAATAAAATGATCTACTCGTACCATGGTCTTCACTGGTTGATTCGTCGACATTTTTCGGTCGCGTTTAAGTAACACTGCATCTTTTAGCTAGAAATACTTTTCACTGACAAGTGTAACATAGCAACACGGTTAATAATTGCCCTGCAGAGTGAGTCGCACAATCATGTGCGAAATAATACAGTCAGTTCAAAGTAAGAATCCCGGGCTTTGCTCGTAGATACTTATTATTAAACCGCTCAATTTATTTGAAAGTCATGATAGGTTGGGTATAAGAACCTACTTATACTTACATGTGGTCAATAACCACATGGGGAATGAGCTGAAACGTGTGAGTTCTTCAGAGCAGGCAACTCAGAAATGCCCAGGTGCTTGCTTCAGAATATGTGTGGAGTTTCAGATAAACAATAACATAACCCGCTTAAAAAATAAACATTAAAAAGAGTCCTTCAGAGCAGGCAACGATTCAACAATGCCTCAAGTCTTGCAGAGGTCAATAAGCGACAGTAATAGCTTTCCATCAGGTGGGCAATATACGTGTTAGTCTCGTCATAAAAGACTAGTTGTAACTTTCCTAGTGAGTAAGAAACTTTAAATGCATTAAATAAATAAATAAATAATGCTGGTCATTTTCACACAGCTGCATCTAGTCCCAAAGTAAGCAGAGCTTAGAACTACATTGCTGATATACTACAAATATTTTTTTTTTAAATTCTATCATACTATAATATTATATACGTGAAAGTTTGTGAGGATGGATGTTTGTTTCTCTTTCACGCAAAAACTATTGAACAGATTTTGATGAAACTTTACAGTAATATAGCTTATACATCAAAATAACAAATAGGCTACTTTTTATCCGGGTACCACGTGGGCTAAGCCGTGGGCACAAGCTAGTACATACATATTATCCAATGCAGAAAAGATGCTGATACAAATTTCATTGTATTTTTTAAAAACATTTTGTTGCCTAATTTCGGTATGAAAAATGACGGTTTATGAGTAAACCATTTTTTTTTTTTCAAAATATTATTTTTTACAATGCTATATAGCTTATCACTTGATCTGGAAACGAAACAGCCCTTTCTGTAATTGGAAACATCGCGATATGCAAAATCCTGCTCTCTAAATGGCCTCTCTGAAAAATTTATGCGCACCCGCTTGATATAGTCCAAGCCTGAAGGCGGCCATTCTTTCTGTCGAAATTAATGACTGACCCCGCATCAATATTCCTTTTTATGATTTTTAAATCTGAAAAGAGATATAAGAATCACCGTTTATGGAATTCACGAATGCTAATGGTCTCGTAAATGGCGTGATAAGATTAAACAGGATATTAGAAAATAAAAAGAAGGAAAGATAAATGAGAAAATCAAAATCATTGCTCGTGGCTTATGGAGCATTATAGTAATGGTCTAATAACAACAAACACATGTAAAACTCAAAAAAACACTCCAACTACTTTCGAAGTAACATAGTCGTAGTGTACGAGGAGTGCATTGCGCCAGTCACCCTGATGAAGACTTTCGGAATGATTCGAAACTTTGTCAGTGTCTTCAAAGATAGTACGGTTCGTGAATAATCCAGCTGTTTCTGATTCCGTTATTTCTTCTGGCAATCAGTAATACTCGCATTGCTGTCTTTCGATTTGAAGGGTTTTTACAGGGAAATTATTTATTTATTTATAGACGAGCAGCTTTCGCTGATACGAGTATGTCTATGTCATATAGTGTTGGATCAAAAGTCTTATTTTTTTTAAAGTTTGGTTCACTTTTTTGAGTAATGAAATGTTCTTTTGTAGCCAGTTGTCGAGCTTGTTCTTAAATGCGTTAACAAAGGTAGCGGAAACAACATCCTCCGGCAGTTTGTTCCAGTTGTGGATTACTCTGTTGCTGAAGAAGTGGAGCGCGAGAAGTGAATTTGCAGGAGCACGATCTAGCCTGATTTGGTGGTGATGGTCGGTCTGTTTCCTAGTCAGGATATCATGTATATCCGGCAGATTGTATTGGTGTGTGGACAGGCACATTCGACTTATGTCTCCTCTGGTGTTGCGAGCGCCCATAGGTTATGGAAACCGCTTACCAACAGGTGGGCTGTATGCTTGTTTGCTACTTTATTTTAATAAAAATACTATGTATGCCACCAGCTCTACTGTAAGAACTCGTATTATGTTGTTCGATCCGTGCTGATCTTACAAACCATGGACTCGGTAATGTTCAGTCATTGAGAAACATGGTAATGCATGTGTTCGAATCATTGATGGGATTTAATATTGAGTTTTAACTAGGATTTGGGAACGAAATATGTAATGTTCCACTAAAATTTATATTCTTACGATTGGTACACGTCAATCCAAATGAACGCTAAATGTCTAACGGGAAGTGACAGAAGGGCGAGCGGGCGAGGACTGAATACCAGTTTCCATTATTTACATTTTGCTAACCTAAGCATCGCTCTTGCCCCTACACATCTTCTAATCGCCATGGAATAACAAGCTCAGAACCTGATGGACGAGATAATCAACTTGCATCACCATTATTAAATTAAACGTCAATAACATGAACTGGACCCGTCAGTTTGACATATTTTGACGCATGTTTATGTCCAAGCTTAGATGAGCTTGGACATAATCATGCGTCAAAATACGGGTCAGAGGCCGCATACTTAATCGAGGTAATCCATTTGGCAGACAAGTTTTACACACTGACCAATTTCAGCAGACCTTTCATACTGCCCCCTCTGTAAGCGATCTGCGAGTGTTTACGGGCAAAATTACCCCTAACTAGGGTTCTGGATAGAGCGGCTATGTTTTATCAGGTCGTAAATTTTGCCGGGTATCAAGCTAGATGACTTCCGATGCGGTTGCTGCAAAATTTCAGTAGGGAGGCATATTGTAGTTTGAACCAAGGTGGAAAGCTCATTTTATTTGGAAGAGTGGTGAATATTATAATATAGATAATATTATAAAGCAAGCCAACTGCCACCTTAAATCCAACCTAAAGTAAAAAAAGCAAGAGCATGTAACCATCCTACTGTTATTATAAATGTGATTGTCTGGATGTTTAGATGTTTGTTGCTAATACATTTACGTAATTGTTTATTTAGATGAAATTTGAAGTAAATATGAAAAACACATAGACTAGTTTTTACCCAGCTAATGTTGTTTTATTTTATTTTATTAGCAAAAAGTAATATCTATTCTAATAAAGTGGTTTTATTTAAAACACATGGTAGAAGCGCCATCTATAGTTTTTCTTCTTGTAAACTATGTAATAGGTGTCAGACGTATAAAACTTCCTAGTGATTATCAAAGGATAATATAATTTTATTTGTTAAATCCTTTACTATACTACGGTATTCAATCTACGAAACCCAATTGCAATAGGTTATGGGCCCAGTGTACATATAATTGCTGTGATAGCAATTATATGTACACATGTCATCGGTACAAATCATACCATACAATGGAAAATTTTAAAATTAGGCTAACCTTTTTTCTAAGCCATAGAAAAAAGTTAATATTCCATTTCCCAGATTTTTAAGAACCCTTATACGTGTAGAAAGTTAAAAAAACTAGGCTAACACGCCAGGGAACTTTAATATATTTTGTGCTAGAACGTAAGCCCGTATAAAACTTTACCACTTGCACCAAAATAAGGCTCTCTGTGTGATTTAACCCTACAGTGGTTGCGTTCTAAATAATGACGTAAATGGTCGTGTGGACTTCATGTGTAGGCCTTTTTTAAACTAAAAAAGAAGTCAAAAGATGATGAATAAATGTATTCAAGAATTGAAAGTATATTTTAAATTCTTGTTTATTTCCTTCAAATGTCTTGATTTAGGTATTATTTATTAAAAATAATCAACAGATAAAAACATATTTTTTATATTTTTAATAATCCGCAAAAACCATCAACACAAATATAACGTTATGTTAACTAAAAACAACATCTTTCACTTTTGCTGAGCTTGCTCAGTGTAACGATCAATTTTATTATTCAACTATGTGACTTCATCTAATTTTTAGAATTTTGATTTTTATTTGATTGAATTTTGAATTGAATTTTGATGTAGTCCACGTGATCATTGTAGGGTTAAAACCGCTGCAGCCTGCACTCCAGTGTAGTTTTTTGGGATGATCCATGACGTAAATTAGTAGAAGTGAATTCGAGTATCGCATAGTGGAGTCATTGTCTATGTGAACTGTTTTTCTTCCCAAGATATAATTCACCTATACCTATAGATAATATACGTTTACACTGCTTAGTTTTGAATGTTTGCATTATTTGACACGGTATTTTTTTTTACTGACAGCATTAGTCATCTGTTAAAGTGCGATAAGTATAAACCGTCAACCGTCCGTGTGCTCGACGCGACGCGGAGAGAGTCTTCGTAACGTTCTCCACGTTACGAAGACTCTCGGAATGAGTCGAAACTTAGTCGGTGCCTTCACCGATAGTGTGGTACGTGAAAATTCCCGTTTTTACAATATGAATAAACCGTCAAGTAGTATCGAAGACCATAGCAGACAGGTCGACGGCTGCCGACGTTATAAGACAACAACGTAAACCGAAAGACTAGGTGATGCTGCCAATAAACTTTATATTTATTTATGAAGCTTCTTAGTGCTGCATCGACGTGTGAACTTATAGTCAAGTCATTATCCTAATATTTAGTGCCGAAGTTGTTCAGAAGCTTTTACCGTGTGACACACTAAACAATCGGAAAATATCGCTGCTGTGTTTCTACAGCAATCTTAGGGCTCGGTCAAACTGGCGGTAGTGATAAAAGGGAAATAAAGATTTTCAAATGGTGGTCAAAGTTCGCCTAAAAGTAATGATCGCCATTGCCACCGGCATCGCTATCGAGATGGCAATCAATTTTGACACTAGTTCCCCATAGAATGGCTCATCCATCAAATTGCGGTTACACTGATTTTCCATCGCCCGATTCCCATATTACCCAGACTAAACTGAAGGCCATGAACCGTCCCTGAACGAACGAAACTTGTAATTTTGACAAGTCTATATTTACATGCTAGAAAGTTGTTTATGGTGATACTTTATTATAAATTTAACATCTGACATACCCATTTTTGCAATAAAATATTTTGATTTGATTTGATTTGATTTGAAGTAATCGAATCACGCTAATGCCATGCGTCCATCTCGATAGCCATGGAAATTAGTGTGATCGCCCCGCGAGTCCTTACGCAGCGGCGGGACGCTGTTATGCTGTCCAATGTGTATGGCACCGCTCTCACGTTTTAGGCTGAGTGCTCCTTCTCTCGTCCAGTACAGTACTGAATAGTAATCAAAATACCAACCAAGTCTATAAAATATCAAACAAACAGATATCGGTGCCAAGTACGCCAGAATTCGGCGTAGGATGCCGCATTCGTATCTGTGAAATATTGATGAAGTATAAGTAGGATGGGACTTTAGAAAATAGATAAGAAAGTACCTTCTAGAGAATTCTTAACATTATTAGACAAGATGTAGTAACGAGAGTTTAAAAAGGTATATTGAGATGGTTTAGATATAGAAAGGATGGACGAAAGTAGATTAACAAAATAAGCATACAAGGCGAGCGTGAATGAGATAGTTGGTAGAGGAAGGGCTCGGTGACCAAACTGGAGACATTTTAGAAAAAGGCCAAATCAGAAGTACACTAAACCGCCGAGCCTGTATGAAGAACGTGATGAGGATGAATGAAGCGAAAGAGGTATGCCAGGATCGTAGCAAGTGGATATCCTTAGTCTCTGCCTACCCCTCCGGGAAACAGGCGTCACTATATGTATGTATGTATGTATTAGACAAGCATGGCATCAAAGCTTTTCATAGTCAGCAGAAACCTTTTAAATTACTGATTTCTGTTTTAAATTTGTGACAGGCACATTACAAACCTTAGAATATTCATAGAGAGCTATTTTTTATTAATGAATAGACAAACAGGTATACATCCTGCCTGATGGAGAGCGGTTACATTGAAATTTGCAACGCTTGGGACATTGCTCAAGCGTTACCTGCTCAGGATTTTTTTTTGAAGCGGATTATATTATAGTTTAGCGGAGCACCTCACAAATTCTGAAACAAAGCACCCTTTTGACCGAGCGTGGTATTCTAATTCTCACACTGTGGGTGTAAAATGCTCTGTAAACGATCTCGCGGTTGCCATGAGCTGGGTTGAGAGCGATTATGGCATGTGCAGCCATTATGGCATGTGTGACATGTCTTTATGTGCTTTGTTTGTAAATGCCACGATAAGCATCTAACTTAATATAAACTCAAAGAAAGGCATTTTATAAGACTTGAATATTCGCGATTAGATTATGAAACTAAAAGAGCAATTTTACCAGCATATTATATATACAGATACATAGATAGGTTATGGATGATTAAATTCTCTTACATAAATGAAAACGTTATATTAACCACCTCATTAGTGATAGCAAAGTTTTCATAGTTTTCCAAATATGTACCTACACATAAAATTTCCAAACTTTTTTCGATTGTACGTGGTACCTTCTACACTACTTACTTTTTAACATACCTAAAATACATTGCTAACAAGGGAAGGATTTTTTCTGTTATAACTTGCAAGCAAGCAAACGTCCCATGTTATTTGCAACACTAGGACTTTGCAAAGGAGATTATTAAGATTTTAAGATTGAAAGTTTCATGTATTACATCTAACTTTCAATCTTGGCGGATGCAAAATGTAATGTTCGGACGCGCCTCTGACTACGATCTACTCACTGAGTATGTATCTGAGGATGTCCAACATGAGGAATAAAGTCAGGAGCGTGTTTGTTTTTTTTGTTTTTAATTAGCTTTGTTTGTTTCAAAACAGTTTGACTTGGAAAACTGAAGCTCCAGAACTTTAAAGCTGTGTTGCACTATAGTGCTACGTTCACAAGTCTTGTTGGAACACTCTAGGGACGTTGTTCGAGTGAAAAACTTTCGGGTTACGGGTTTCGCGACGTCGTTTGTGTGTTTAACCCCTATTACTTAGGCTTTGATGGGATGCGTGGGTTTTTTCTCTGAAACTACAAAATTAAAGAAATTAAATATTTAATATTTAAAACGAAAAAAGGCTTTAGTATAAAATAATTTTAGAAAGTACGAGTATATAGTTACCTAGTTCTCTCTTTAGGCTTATTTATCCATAACCATAATTATTATTATTATCAGCCTATATTGTCCACTTCTGGCCTTACTTCTTTCCATCCAAACCTCTTTTTTGAGTGCCGTTGATGACCAATCTTTTGTATTGGAATCTAGTTCGTCTCCCCATCTTGGGTATGGTCTATTAATAACCATAATAATAAACTTAATTAATAAGTAGTTGCAAATAAAATAAATGCTTTATCTATCATCTATTTAGCATTATACTTCAAAATCGTTCCTAAAAATATTAGACAAAAATACGCTATCTACACAAATACAAAAACAGTGAGTATTTAAAACATACTAATATAACTACTATAATATGCCGTGGGTAATAAATGTAAAAATTTTGTATGAATTATATAAAATTTGCTAAAGATATAGTTCGTGACTGAGAATAGCAGCAGTTTTTATACGGGTATCACAAAGCTAAGCTGTGGGCAGAAGCTGGTTAAAATACAGCACAGAAGGTGCTGGTATCAACAACGTAATAATAATTAGAAGCAAAAATAACTGCAGCACCAACATAACGCAACCAATATTAACATTCCCTACCGCGCAGTCTCAGGTTAAAGAGTCATTAGAGCATTGTAACAGCGTTTTGCAATTTCCAAAATGGCTGCCCTGGGTCAGGTTACTGTAAAGTTTAATATTAGCGTAAATGTAAACTGAGTAGGATTCCACTATATTCAACATCTTTAGAAAACTGAAAATGTCCAGAACCTTTTCACGCATGAAGCATAACGTATTCATCTTTAGATCAGAAGCTAATAGGTACCATTTTAAGACGAACCCACATTTTGTGACTTTAACGTACATTAATCACTGATAGTGAATGATAAAGTCACAAGAGTGGACGGTAATTGTCCCTACATAATTATGAAGTATATATCCCATACATGTTCCACTGCAGATTAGTACTAAGTAGTCAATATTCGTACATGCATGACACACTATGTAAACGCGGTATTATTGACGACCTCTGTGGCGCAGAGGGCGAAGGCCTGCCTGTGACGCAGAAATTTGCGGGATTGATTACCGCCGCGGTACAAATGTTTGTATGATCTGCAAATTTTTATATCGGGTCTGGGTATTTTCTGTGTATAATATATATGTATTTACAAAAAAGTACTTGCTTAGTTTTGGGCTAGATGATGCTTTGTGAAAAAATTCCAGCGATAATATACAATATAATATACACATTTTTTTATATTATACAGCGATAATATAAAAAAATGGTTTTCTGAGATGTATTGATAAGTCTGTTCACAATTTCCCTTGTCCTTAACCTCACCGCAGAAATCACATCAGTCAACAGACAATCCCGTTTTTAACCCCCGGGTCCAGTACCTATTAACTCGAGAACTTTCAGAAACCAGTTAAAGAGGGCAGCTGGTTCATTTTTAACAAGGTATTTTTTTTTGCTATTATCTCTTATTTATTGCTGACACTAGGAATTGCTGTGTCATTTATTTAATCTTGGAGAAAGAACAAAGCGTTCGTGAAGTAGATTATCTGTCTAGTCGTTCTAGGCTATACAGGGTGTTTTTTTGACAAGGGGTATTAACGATAGTTACCTAAACCATTGTAGTAAACAGGAAAACTTTCTCAGGAGACTGTTCTTAACTTTTTAAGATTGAAATTATCGTGGTTTGGTATCATTTTACAATATTATTACGTATTACGACTATATCATGTAGTTTACTACTCTCCTGCTGACGTTTCTTTGACCGTTTAGAGGTCCTTCCTCATGAGCACCGTCCGAGCCCACGCTCAACGGTCGTGAGATGGGAACTATTCCCATCTAAGCATTATTAGGTACCTATATATATATATATATAGTAGTCTCTGTAGGCTGGAAGTTCTTAGTATGAGTGTTCTTGTATGTTCTTTTGAACTTAAAGTGATCAGGCTTTTTCTCAATCTTTGTTTGATAGAACTGACTGCTTGCCCCAGCTAATTAATAAAAGTGTCGCAAAAACTTGTCACATAAATGACCAAAACGTTTTGTGTCTCGCTAAACGGTAAAGAAAACTTTGGGTTACGGATAAAAGGAATCAGGGGAAAATCTGGTATGTTTATTAGACAAGTAAATTTTTATTTTAGAAACTCCCGACTCATACACATTATTTATTTCAGCGCCTCCTAGTGGCGATAAAACAAAACAAACACGCTCACGACTGTACTCCCCCATGATGAAATTCCTCAGATAGATACATTTGAATGCATGGAACACATGCATTCAAATTAATGATATCCCGAAACCTACATCGAAACAACACCAAAAAAAATAAGTATTTTCAAAACACAAGATAGTTTAAAACCACGCACACGCATGTTAAATTAATGAACAAACTCACGCCTTAGGTCGTTAGCCAGAAGGGCACTTTTGTACCTAGAGGGTTCCACTATTTTATGTTTTTACCTGTCTTGCGCAGCTGCAGACCCTAATTCAAAGGATTAGGGCTGCCACACAGCTTACGTGAATTAGTTATAAAGAAAAGCCTGTGGTGCTACGGCTCTATGTACTGGCAAGTTAATATAATACTGGGTAGAAAGATAATATATTTTATTTTATATTTACATAGGTGGAAAACAAGCAGCTTATAGCAATAACGAATTGCGATTTGTGTGGGGGTATCTTCTATTAGCCCAAGTCGAAGTCTATTTTAGCTTTTTGTAGAATAATGATAAATTTCAATAAAAATCTTCTGTTATGTTTTAAACAATAATATGTTACAGTCGTCCATTTATAATAAAAAATATGTTTTCGTAGAAGTCAAAACGTATACCAGATTCGATGAACGAATCTAGTAAAACCTCAAAATAGGACTTCAACTTCAAAATCTAACTACCTAGATGCAACATTAACAAAAATTGGTTTCCTCGAGAACCTTTTGGAGCATTTGAGCGTCCTTCGTCTCGGTTGTTTCCACGATTGGGCCGCGAGCCTCTGTTGTGAAATGACAATTTTCTATGGTAATTAAGGTTGTCATATTGAGCATTTGAGGGTAGCCCTCTATATGGAAAGTTATTACAGTAATTTCCACCCAGCAAAAAAGTATCTAAATAATATCTTGCATTGACATGTTTGGGTTCAATGTGTTCTAAACCTTACGACTTTGAGAGGTATCCCCCTACTGTTTAGCAATGAGTACTACATAAGGACCCTCTGCTAAAGGGTCAGGATCCTTTATGAAACCGAAGTAGGTTTATACGTTCAATTTTTCTAGTGCGCTCACCGTTTTAGGCCGTAATTCGTTTTTTTATAAGAAATATTGTTTGTGAAAGTGATAAATAAGAACAACCTGTAACGATTTGTTTTTTTGCTTTCCATTTTTTTTATAATTATGAATGAATGAATGATAATTCTTTACTTAATAATAATACACTGTAAGAAAATAAATACAACTTAACAAAACTAAAAAAAACTTTAAGTACAATGGGTGATTTTATCGGGTCTGGGTGTTTTCTATGTATTATATGTATGTATTTACAAAAAAAAAATATAAGTAGATTATCAGTCATGTAGTTCCCATAATACAAGCTCTGCTTAGTTTGGGGCTAGATGATGCTGTGTGAAAAAATGTCCAGAACTATTTATTATTTATCGGTTAGAAGCAATCTCTTCCAGACAACATAATAGTCAAAATTTATGAGTAGTTAGAGTTTGTTAGTTTTGTCGACCATCAAGACTAGGTTGTCCACCATCTGCTGTCAGCGAATGCTCGACTATTTACGACAAAGCCAGAAATGTATATCAGTAGTATAACAGTCATGTAGTTCCCTTAATACAAGCTCTGCTTAGTTTGTGGCTAGATGAAGCTATGTGAAAATGTCCAGCATTATTTATTTATTGCCTTGAGAGACTGGTTGTTGTGGGAAAAGTGGATGGTAAAAAACTTCGTTCACCTAGCGGCTGGTCCGATCAAATCAAGGCTAACACTGCGGCGGTGACAGGGAGGCCCCTGTCACCGCCGCATTGAGAAAAGCCGAAGATAGAGCGGCATGGAAATAGCTCGTCAATTTATGAACAAAAACCTTTCCAGCATGGGTACAACCTTTACTTATGAAGAATGCGACAAGGAGAAGGGGTTTTTTGGTAAGAACTCAACGCGGCCAAGTCGCGAGGCATTCTACCAGTACTCTATAAATAATATCCAATTATGACGACTCTCTACTGGATATGTTTCTGCGAAATCTGATTATGAAACAACGTTTGTACCATTTAATCGTTACTGAAATGATAAACACGAAACAGTAACAAACTAATCCAACAATAAATTATGAACAGATTAAAATAATGAGTGCCACCACGGCTAACACAATCCTATTTTAATCGAATAGGTCGAAACCGATCACAGAAAATAGTACAATCGTATCCACTACTAATTTATTGAATCGAATAATATGCATGAGACACAATAATCAGAACAGCCTATTTAATGATATGAGTAGCCGTGTTGGACTTTCAATCTGAAGGTCGTAGGCTCAAACCCGGTCTTGCATCAGTATTTTTCTCAATTTGAAACAATTATATTTTCTCATAATATAATTTGTTTCTGCTGGTTAGAGTAATTCTGATTCTATGCCTTGAGTTCACCAACAAAATAAACGGACGGTAAAGTCTAACCATTGATTATGATGACAGATTCCTATGAAAACACTTGTCAAAAAGCTTTCATTAGGATAGGTCCTACACACGGGTGGTTAGGACCACCCGTTATTGTGTTGGTGAACTCAGGCCTCGGAGAACCAAGATCTGTGCTGACTTCCCGTATTAGTGTGTATTGTGAATTGTCTTCCCTCTATAACAGGCTGTGCTTTCAAAACTGTACGATTCGGCGGAAAATGCCACGGTGTTCCCAGTGGAACTCACTAAATATACACTCATCGCTCACCTACACTTCACACACACACGCATCATCAATTCGCATCAGACCAAATGTTAAAAACTTTCATCGCCTTACAAAATAATTGTTAAATTAGACCTAAGCAAGAGCGAAATTTCCTATGACAAGTATTTTTTACTTAAAAGGAAATTTCATCATTGTTAATATTAAGTATCTTTGGAAACTCAATAAAACATTTGTATTGTATTGTATTGTATTTGTATTGTATTGTTATAATAATGTCCACTATATTTTACCATTATGGTGTACAATAAAATAAAATTAGTACATTACAAATAAAGTTATAGGAGTAAGTATTGGTCCTATACACAACAAAATAAAAACAGGAGTGACATTATACGCTCAATGTCAAGAGACTTGATCTCGTTACTCGATGAAAATAAATAAATAGCCAACAAACACATACATAGTTCTGACCTCACACTAGGATACCCTGTGTCGAGTATCAAGGAATAATTCAGTTTTATCGTATATAAGAAGGTATGTGTATGGCTAGAGTTCAGAAAAACAGAGTCGTGCGTCCAGTCCTAATTTAGTTTGTCATCTAGGTATTCTTTTACGGTATAATAAGATTTGCCAACAATAAAATCAAATAATTTACGTTTGAAACAGAACAGACCTTCAGTGCTCAGTACATCGGGTGGTAACTTATTATAAATACTGGGCTAAATTCTTCAAACACATACCCAACATACAATTGCCTATTTCGCGACTTCTGGAATAATGTACTATTATTGTACAACTTATAGAATAAACAAAGCGGTCTTATTGTTTATAAACGATTCCTTATTAATAAGGAGTTTACCGTCTCCTATTGGCATCTCCAACACCTGGGGCTTCACTGAAACGTTGTCTGCTCTTAATTTTTTAAAATGGGTCATATAATTATATTTCAACGGAAACACCAACTTCCGTTCTCTTTTGACCAGTCAATTTGGGTTTGAATTAATGATATGCATCTAGCAATAACTTCATGGGCCTGAAAGGAAAATAAACCTGTTTATTTCCTTCAATGCTTAGCGTCAACTATCATTAAGGTATTCAGTCATAGAATTAGTTTACAAATTTGAACCTTACGGTGAGCGACATAGAAACATTAGTTTGTCGCTTTTGCATAGGTATAACATTATGACCGTCAGAATTACGGTCTACCCTTCTTAGGGAACCAGGCTTTACACATAAAAGTTCTTACTATTTACTACCCACAAATGACTGTAAAACACCTGCCTCATATCGCAAATTGCTTTCACCCATATTTTATGTATGACAACGCATTTCTCTTCCACGTGGTGTCACAGTGTACTTACTGACAACAGTAACACAAGCTCGTTCCTCACTGGTATGCTTTCAGATTGGTTTGATTCGGCTGTACCGTCCGTTAAACGTGTATCAGGCCCATTGTATCACTGTACATATATAATGTATATGTATATAATATTAGTTGGACAATATTATGACAAAAAGTCTTTTCTCATAATAATATATGCGCGGAAATATTGCCATTCCTTTCGAAAAAGAACACGCGAAGTATCGTTTTTATATATCAGTTTTAAATTTGGAACAAAATCAAAGTTGAACGCGCCTGCAATTTTGTATTCATTGCTGGGTTGTACATTTAATAATGACTATGCCAAAACTTTTCTTTATTTGCCTCATTTTCATTTTGATCTCTTTCATCGAGTTTGGTACAAATAGATTTTGTTTAAGTGGATTTAAGTGCAAATGCCTTTACCACAGATGCTTTACATTTCGGCAATAGCCGTACAATAAAAAAAAATCGCGGCAATTCAAAACGTGGTCTTGATTCTGTTATTTTGATAATAAATACATGAATAAAAATTAGTTCCGAAGGTTTCGAAAGAAAAATGGATATTAAATGAACTCCACCTTGGAAATCGCGATGAAAAACCAGCTTCCAGCGAAATCAAAAGAAGAAAACGTAAAAGTATACGAGAATTTCATGACCTGGAAAAAAGAAAAGCAAATAATAACGACCATATTTTTTTATTATTAAAAAACTATTGCCATTTTAGTGAAAAAATAATCTTCGTTTTCTCACTATTTTGGTTTTGATAGTTAATCATTTTTGGCAGTACGCCCACGATAATGTTCTCCAAAACAGTATTTTATTTATTTGTTTTTTTTTTAGAAAAGCACTAAGTACGAGTATATAATAATATTTCTCGGCGGAAATAGCAATAACCTATTTCTCTGCCTCTACAATAATGTACTACGAGCAATATATATCATTGAGAGCGCCACAGGTATATAAAGAAAGCAAAGACGATTTGACGACCGATGTGGCGCGGTGGGCGAAGGTCCGCCTGCGACACAGGAGGTTGCGGGTTCGATTCCCGCCCTGGGACAAATATTTGAACGATCTGCAAATATTTGTTCCGGGTGTTCTGAGTATTTTCTATGTATAATAAAAAAATATCTATCTATGTAATGTATTGTATTAAGTATATCAGTCATCTAGTACCCATAACACAAGCTCTGCTTAGCTTGGGGCTAGATGATGCTGTGTGGATTGTCCAGCATTATTTATTTATTTATTTAAAGTATTTGAGTACACATCGACGGACACCTATAGGCCTAAATATTATGAAAATACTTTACTTAAGTGAAGTGTCTTACTGAACCAGCTGAACCTCTGCTGGACTACGCTTAAGTTTAGTACACACGTCACGTTTCGGAGCTCGTACAATATAATGTGAGGTCAGTGAATTGTAAGGACCGAGGCGATAAAACTTCGGAAAAAAAACGCTCATTATTCTCGACGACTTTGACGATGGAAGAAAATAATTATGGTCTCCTATTCATTATCTTCTTTTTCATCTATCTTTCGAGTTTCGAGTTTCACCAAGTTTACTATTGCTGATGATAGAGAGAGAACGCCAACCACTTTGGGAACTCAAAAGGAAAGAAATAGTGCGCATTTGTGTTACATCAAAACCTACTTAAAGAAACGTGCCCTTTATATGTTGGTTATGGCTTTTAGCTAGCAGGGTTGAAAGGGGGTTTTAAGGATAGATTATCTACGAAATACCTTATAGTTGAAGTATTCTACAATACATACGCACTTAGATGTTAACTAGCTGTACCCACGACTTCGTTCGTGATTGCCATCCCTGCAGACAGAATTATTCGCATCTGACCACAGTTTGTCTCATATAAACCAACGCTCTAGTCTGCGATGAAGCACTCTTATCAAGAAAGGAGCTTTTTACTTTGAATTTGAAAACTCCCAGGTTGTATTTCTCAGAAGACAGTTACTCAGGATTCAAAAACAGAATCATTAAAAATTGACACACACTGCGACTGCGACTCCGACTCCAAAAAAAATTAATGAAGAATGAAATCGGACTATGCTCATGAGGAAGGACTTCTAAACGGTCCACGAAACGTCAGCAGGAGAATAGTAAAGTACGTGGTATAGTCGTAATTATATTCTAAAATGAAATCGGACTACGCGTTAATGAATAACAACTAAGTACATATTTTGACTTTCATCCCCTCTCCCATGAGAACTAGGCTGAATCTCGGAATAAGAAGTATCCTAAGTCCTACCCCGTAGTATGAACTCAAATCAGGCCGAATTTCATTTGAATTCATTCAGTAGTTTCGGCGCTATGCTCGGCCCAGATTCTGACAGACAGACAGATAATTTCCAAATATCTTCAATGTACAGAATTGGACCTGTTACATTCTTATTACAGTATAGAAGATAGAAGGTAGAAGATAAGTAAATTAAATGGATTCTATCATTATAACTTGTGCATATTTATGGATGTGTCAAAAGTTACATTAGATAATTACCATCGGCAAACAACAAAATATTTTGAAAATTATAATAATAATAACAAGGCTGGTCATTTTCAAACAGCATAACAGGGCCCTCTAGCCCCAAAGCGGAACTTGTGTTATGGGAAGTACACGACTGATATATTTTATACATCATGTTTTGTAAATACATACTTATTATTATACATAGAAAATACCCAGACCTGAGACAAATATTTGTACATCATACAAACATAAATGCCTGCCGTGGGAATCCAACCTGAAACCTTCTTCGTCTCAGGCGAGTCAGTTGGCGAACTGCGCCACAGAGTTTGTAAAAAAAATCGCCTACTTCGTGCATAAATTTATCATTCTCAGACTACCGTTATTTAAACGACGCTTGTAGAATTAAATCAAATCTTGTCTACTTACATTATACAGCTACTAATTAATTTACTTTTGTTTATTTTGATTCCTGTTCATAACGCCTTCTTTTGGTAAAAATTTGTTGTAATAAAAATATATATAATTTGTGGGTGAGAGTATATATTTTCTCTTATATATTTTTTTATGTTCGAGTAGTGGCCGATTTTGAGACACAAGACGCAGATCCGCATCTGTATAATTCAAAAGTTTTCAAAAAAGCCAAAGCTGCTTTGCCCGCCCGCCTCCTCAATTTTCTTCTCTCGTTGACCTTAAAACTGTATTTTGATTTAATAACCTACATCTACATTATACCACAGATATTATAATATATACTCGTATATTATAAAGAGGAAAAGTTTGTAAGTTTGAAATTTGGGATGTAGGAAGAAATAATATAAGAAACTACTCATCTGATTTTCAAAATGATTTCATTAAATTAAAAGGTTTTTTCGTGGAGACCAACGTAAGTTGATAAAAAAACGGTCGAGCGAATGCGTTTCTTAGGAACGCTGCCTTAACGTTAAGAAGTACTTTTGATCCAGGTACTACGTGAGCGAAGCCGTAGGTAGTAGCGAGTAGGCTATAAAGCGCTGTCTGACCTTGAATAACAATTTTCTCTTCTATTCCAGGTTGAAGTCACGAGGCCAATGACGATGCAGTGAAAAAACAATATGACCTTGAGGACGGCGCTGTTAGCGCTGCAAATCGCAGTCGTTGTAGCTGCGAAATGCAATACGTGAGTATCTGCTTGCCTTTTTTTCGTAAAATCATTCGTTGAAGATTATTATAATGGCAAGTAAAGCCGTTAGTTTTATTCACCGTTCCAGAAAGTTGTTAAGTTAGTTTTTATTTATTTAAATTACAATCACCTATAGAAACGCCAATTTATAAACTACGTGAATTTAAAATTTTAATGTGAATTCACTTGGATTCTTCTAGCGCGAATAAGCCTAGAAGAATCAAGCAACAAGCTGCTTGTTTTTTTTATAATCCTTTAGTTAGCCTCAAGACCGTTAGTTTAAATGAGACTCGTAGAACGGTGACAAATTGTGAGAAAGAAAGAAAGAAAGAAAGAAAGAAAATATTTATTTAACACGACATAAAAAACAAAAAAAATAACATATATATACAACAAACTTTGGAAGTAAGGATGGTGGGATAACTTGTGGGAATACATAATAATAATAATTTATGCTTGGACAAACTACTTATAAGTGAGACTAGCTACCATTCCATAATATAATATTTAGAGCGCACCTGTTCCTACCAAAACAGTATAAAACCCCCACAAAATCTCACTTTCCACGACTTTCAAATTAAAATCATGAAAGGCCTCGTGACCTTACATTTTGCAGTTCTTGACTCAGCCCTGAGTGGCGAAAGTGAAATAGTGAAAACGTGTCAAGCGCCATCGCCATATGGGACGTAAATACCGTACTGCTAACAAGACCGAGTTCAGTGTTTTATTTTTAAACTTATCATTTTTGTCACACTTAACTCTGTAGGGGGTACATTCTCACGGTTTTCAATAGAACCTACATTGGGACCGTTTTGTGTGTCATTCTCTTTTGGTCTCCAGTTCACTCCGCGTTAGGCCAGTGGAAAGGATGATCTATCCTGGCTCGCAGTAAAGAACAACAGGACGGTAGAATATTTTTTAATAAAATTTTTGGTTTAAAATATTTCATCGACACCTCATAGAACTTCATTACTTTTAAAAATATATTATGCGGCCAAGTTTTACTACCAGGGAATTTTTCCCGCTTTTTAAAAGTTTAAAAGTTAGTAGAAACTTTGATCTTCACCATTATCATTAGAAAGAGATGTAGCACCAAAAGCTCATTTGATGAGACCCCAGAGTGAGTGTTAGAATTTTAAAGCGGCAAAGTTTGAACATAGCTTTTATCAAAGACTGCTGTAAAACGACTTGCAAACAATGGTTTGGCTTCAAAAGAATACAAATATTGTCTACTAGCCTCTGCCCACAGCTTCGCCCGCGTAGTACCCGGATAGAAAGTAACCTATATGTTATTCTGATGTATAATGTAAATTACTGTAATGTGTCATCCAAATCCGTTCAGTAATTTTTGCATGAAAGAGTAACAAACATCCATCCTCACAAACTTTCGCGTTTATAATAGTAGTAGGATTCAACAAGCAAAAACACTAGGTACTTGCTACTTTCAGATGCATAGATCAAAACAACAGACAAGAATTCATGATTTTATAATGTTTTTCCACTATGGTTTTCTTTTCTGTTTTCGAGTATATTACATAGCGCAGGTCGGAACAAATAGGCCAACATGTCCCAAAAATAAATTCATTACGTTCGGATAAATGTTAAATAGGTAGCCCATTTCCATCACAAAAACAACTGTACATTTTTGCGTCAATAATTGCAAACATGGCCGTTTTGCGATGTATTAATTAATTAAGCGTCGTTCATCAGGTGCACTCGTTAAATAAATTGTGCGTACGGAACTTATAATGATGGAAACTTTGTGCTGTTCTGTACCATACAAATTGTTAATATTCATTTTCAATATTTGTTTTTGCTTTAATAATACGTTAATAATCATCCAGAATGGCTTCGTCAGCACTGTTTTTATTTTTCTATTCTAGGACAAACAGGAGAAATATTACGTTATAAAAATGGCGTGTCAGTTCATTTACTTGTTTTGTGTCGCCGAGCGGCAACAAAAAACAACATTTCTTAAATAATTATCTGTCTTTGAAAATTGTCTCTGAATATCTGTCGGCTTACTTATTCAGCTTGATAGATTGGATGGTTTGGAAACAAAATGTACTTGGAGAAGTAAAAAGGAAAATTTCGTACAAATTCCATTGAAAATACTTCGCTGAAGTTGTGTAAAATAGGTAGTAAATATAAGTTTATGAGCAACTACGGAATCCTAAACTGTGCGTGGCCCGACACACACTTCGGTTGATTTTTCTTTGCCCAGTTTTTTTAACGGCATCCACAGTGAACTAGCTGATCTTCCATTATCCATGACAGGGTCATAATGAGTAGACAGCTGAAAAGAACTCTCCTTGTCATTAGCAAGATGTCTGTCAGGGAAAACGCTGAATGTTACAATTACGTATAAAAGGAAAATATTGGAAAAAAGTACTGTCATGGGATAATTGGACCCTTGATGATACTAGAGCAGTAATTTTGTGATATTAAGCTGCTCTCAAAAGGTTATGATCCCTAATCGGAGATATTGTAGGACTGTTGTTATTTTACCATCGTATTTTTTTTTATACAATACGGTATTTATTTGAAAAGTTAGATTTCGGTAGGATATGTCATGTGTGTTTTAAACTTAAAGAATACCCAAGGGGGTATATAGAACGGAGTATGGAATAACCAGAAAAATCATGTGCGTTAACTTCGGTTTATAGAAAGAATTCTCATATAAGAGAGATCTTAGTTTAATAGGTTAATGATAATGATGTTTCATGTTACTCATGAATACTAATAAGATAATTTAATTAAACGAAATCACAACAAATTATAACGAGATAAATTCAATCCAGTCTGAAAGTAAATAATTACAAAATGAATTGGAGTTCTTAACGTTTTGAATTGAATTTAACTGAAACTCGTTTTAAATTAAAAGTGGGAATCCGGGACTTAGATTACATTCCCAAGTGGGTTAATGTTTGACTTTAGGTACAAGGACGTAGAGATTATAGAGATGCTATGACTATGACTATATCCAGTAATTTTAATACATTTTAAACAACACGATATAAATAGGACACACTTAGGGCCGTTAGATAAATAGTAGTTTAAACCACAAGAGTAAGTTTAATCTTCTAAATCTAATCTTCTAGTTAAATGGTTTGTGGACCAACAATTTTGTTCTTATTGTGACAGTAGATGAAACCATTGATTAACTTTTATCGCAGATTTACGATAAAAGTTAAGTTAATTTTTTATCCAACGTTTAAACTACTATTGATCTAACGGCCCTTGGTAAAACACCTTGCGGTTTCTTAAAAAAGATTTTGAATCAGTAGTAGGTAAGTATATAAAGAACCATAGCAAAAAAAACAAACATTGTAAAACTTGTTTTATAACCCCGATGGTGACGCGGGCGAGACGTCAGTTGCGATAGAAGTGGTGCGAGTTCGACACCCGCAATGGGAAAAATGATTGCATGTTCTCCAGATATTTGATCCGGGTCGGAGTACTTTACATTGTACTTTTTTTACTAGAAACGGGATGTTTGCCATGATTTCAATTTACAAAAAAGGAAATAAGTAGTATATCAGCCATGTAGTTCCCATAATACAAGCTCTAGTTTGGGGCTAGATGATGCTGTGTGCAAAATGTCCAGCATTATTATCTAGTTTTTAATAAAATTGTGTACATAACCATGATCGTTTCAAAAGATATATCATAGTACTCGCAGTTCCTGATACCCACGATTGAGGGAATCCCATAGTGTGTGGACTATATATATTATGTCTGTGGGATGTTTATTTCTTATTTATTCCCTTTATTTTTGTATTTATTAGATATATTTATGAGTGAATAGAATCATAAAAAAATATCGACAATATTAAATAAAAACAATACAAATGGGTGTTTATGCAAACAACATACGCATAACTCCGCCCGTAACACATTGACCGAGCGTTTCGTGGCCGGCCGCTCTATTGCACCTCACTATGTGTGATTATAATATGCGTGTATTGCTAACACACTCGGCTACATGCTTCAATAAGGATCATATGTTGTGTGCATTTTACAATAAACAGTATGAAATTCTTATCCCCTATGGTTTGCTTTTTACAAGTAGGTACATACAAAAAATACAGATGAAATAGCTAGCCATCTAAAGACCGTTGCAAGCGATTTATAGATAGCTCAACTGATAGATCCAGATCACTACCAGACGGAAGCGTTCCCAAAATACTGGCCGCATTGCCACGCTCAATGGCAATGCTAATGCGTTGACCCAGATAAGAGCCAGCTCTCTAGTCACGCGTCGCGTATTGGTTGATTGGCTTAGTAGAGAAAATGATGGTCCCGAGCGGTAGTCTTGTTACAAAAGTTCAGAATCACACCATGAATTTTGTTTGTTGCCATTTCTCTTGAACACGCAGAGATTTAATTAATCATCTTTACACTTCGTAATAAAATTTACTACTTGACGTCACTTCGCTCGAAAGCTCCGATCCATTTCCGAAAGTCATCTGTTTAATTGACGAAAGTTGGCAACTTCGCGAAAGGGCGAACTGTCAGGGGTTGCGAAAACCTCGTGAAGTTTTCTCGGCGAATAAATATTCGGTGCCCTATGAATATGGGAGAGTATTAGCATACTTTTATAGCACTTTTTTATAGCTTCTTGATAGAATTGATATGTGAAATTGGATCTAGGAGTATGGATGAAACACTTATCAAAGTTTTCATTCAAATAGGTAGATGCTAATTGCTAACAATATAATACTTACCTTCATATATCTATAAATAAATAAATAATGCTGGACATTTTTCACACAGCATCTAGCCCCAAACGAAGCAGAGCTTGTATTATGAGAACTACATGACTGATATACTACTTATATACTTTTTTTTTGTGTATACATACATATTATATAGAAAAACAACCAGACCGGAGACAAATATTTGCAGATCTATTTGTCTACAGAGACAAAGGACAGAAGGTTGCGGGTTCGATTCCTGCCACGGGATAAATGTTTGTAAATATTTGTCTCGGATCTTGGTGTTTTTCTATGTATAATATGTTGTATACATGTTATACATATTTACAAAAAAAGAATATAATTAGTATCTATATCAGTCATGTAGTTCCCATTGTACAAGCTCTGCTTAGTTTGGGGCTAAATGATGCTGTTAAAAAAAATGTCCAGCATTATTTATTTTACACGCGCGAAATTTGAAATTCACGTTGTTTATAAGTGTAAGTTGTTATATGATCCTTGTGATTTCAATGAATAAAAGCTAAATAATAATTATTAATTAATTGAAACTTATTAATTAATTTTTGCAATTAATTTACTTGTTTAAAGTTAATTCATTGCAAAATTTTAAATGCCCTAGTATTTTGTGGTGATAAAACCATCTTAAAGTCACACAAATTAATTGAAAAAAAACATATTAAATTGATAAAACCTTATTGGAAATAAATAGAGACAAACAAGCAAATCATCTCTTACGACAAATGCATTTACGCGGTTTTACTGTCATCCTACTAATATAATAAACGCGAAAGTTTGTGAGGATGGATGTTTATTACTCTTTCACGCAAAAACTACTGAACAGATTTTGATGCAATTTTACAGTAATATAGCTTATACATCAGGATAACACATAGGCTACTATTTATCTGGGTACTACGTAGTCGAAGCCGTGGGTAATAATGGAAAAATAAAATCTGTTTTATTCATTTAGGTATGTGACGTGTTTATTTAAAATCAATCGCGTGTATTTAAAATCCACCGACCTGACTGGTCAATTACAAACATGGCGCCGGGCACAGTCACACCATTGAATATCTGAACAGATACCTAACAAAGCCTCTGGTGAGCATGGAAGCCTGTGCAAACAGTTGCACTCAGAACAGAGAACTAAAGTATTTGGAATCGAATTCATTATTATTCAGTATCTAAGAAGTGTATCAATCACGTAGTTCCCATTATACAAGCACTGCTTAGTTTGGGGCTAGATGATGCTGTGTGAAAAATGTCCAGCATTTTATTTATTTAATTTTATAAACCTTTTTCCCACATTTCCGCTTTTTGCATAGTAGTTAAAATTCCACGTTACTGGTTACAAACCTATCGCTGGTTATTGGAACACTAAACGATTGCATGAATTTTTGGTTTCTTGAGCAGGCCCGGTTTCCATAGTTTTAGGCAAGAAAGCACATAAATAAAAAAAAATCATTAGTGAACGACTTCCTTCTAACCAATTACCTTTGATGGAAAGTCGAGTTACAGCCCACTAGACCAACAAGGCACTGTCTGGCCCAGTGGGTATTACCGAGTAGTCAAATGGTAATAATTATTCTACCAAATGGTCGCATCTGATGATGATGAAATGATGAATCAGTAAGCGCTAACTTTACCAATCGTCATACGTGGACGTTTGTTCCCGCGTGTTTCATCGAATGCGGTATTGTGTTATACCTGTATTGAAGTCGCATCTAGTATCTGTAGTTCATTGTCGAGTGTATCAGTAAGCGCTAGCATTGCCAATCGTCATACGTGGAAGTTTGTTCTGCGTATTTCATTAAATCCGGTATTGTGTTATACATGTATTGTAGTCGCATCTAGTTTCTGTAGTTCATCGTTGAGCGTATCAATAAGCGCATTGCCAATCGCGATACGTAGATATTTGTTGTCGCGTGTATCACAAATATATACAATACAGGTATAATATTATTATACCTGTATTGTATATTTCGAAGTAATACCTGTATTCTGGAGTATTTATACCTGCTACAATACAAAGACTTATACCCAGAAACTTTTACATTACAGGAAAATATTTACTCGGAAATTTTGCTACGGTGATTTTGGCATGTGGAAATAAATAAAATAAAATAAATAAATAGCCAGCAAACACATACATAATTTTGACCCTTTAACTTACCCTGTAACTACAAGTACCGTAGTACCACAATACCGAGGCCCGAATAAAACATCTGTAGAACAATCTTATATTATAAACGCGATAGTTTATGAGGATGGATGTTTGACTACTTTTTATCCGGGTACTTCGCGGACGAAGCCGTGGGCAGAAGCTAGTATAATATAACTGAGTCACCTGTGCCATTGTTATGTACCTTGTAAAAATTGACGAAACTAAGTGTTTATTAAAGATGTCCCAATAGTTGATATCAATGACACCATGCAACTATGAAACCACACAGTTCATTGATTACGATTTGTTGAAATATAATCTGATTAAATCTAATAAAATTCAGCTAATAATTTTTACTGTTTCGCTGCAATACACTCTTTCATGTTTCCAAGAAAGTAACACCATTTCTGTCAATAGCGCTCAATCAAAAGACCCGGGGCGTCTTCAGGTCACTGGGTTCCGTAGAAAGAGTTTCCTAACACCCGGCTACAGCCATAAAAGCCGGACTAATCTTAGGGTTACGTGGCTTAAATTATAGCTCATCTTGCCGTTTACAAAAGGCAAGTTTACCTAACTCTAAGAAAATACATAAATGGTCGCGCTTATATAGTTCCGGCTTTCCCGATTATAAATGATTATCTTATATCACTTTCCGGCTTTCCCGATTTCAGACAACCCTATGCGGACGAGGTTTATGAATAATTCAAGACGACGTAATGAGCCGTGGGCCAGTATTCAGCCGAGAAAAATCTAAAGCAACGCCGGGCCTTAATGATTTCACAAAAAAAGTGTCGCAAAGATTGGTTGGGCGAGAACTTTGTGTCGAATGAGCCTCTTACAAAAGTTTTAGGTGATAGTGCTTTTAGACATTTTTCTTTCAAGCCAAAGAGCATTAAAATTCTTACTTTATAAATCTTTATTATTTTGTTTTTTTTTACTGTCAAATTTAATTTAAAATCAATAAATTCATAATTTTTGCTACTTTTAAAAACACGACAATAAAACGAGTTGTTTCAGGAACACGTGTTTACAGTGCAACGCGGAAACACTTTAATGATTTTAATCCAACTACCTCTGAGATACATCTGGTGTTGCAAGTGTCCATAAGTTACGGTAACTGCTTGCCAACAGCTGGGCTATATGCTTGTTTGCCACTTATTAGTATGAAAAAGGTTATGTCTACACGTACATTTGCAGGAATTCATAGTCGGGAGGTGAAATGTCATCCACTATCCATCACTCAGCATTCGCCTAGAGGCTGAATGTTGAATGGCTAGATGATACATTGTATAAAATGTCCAGTATTATGTATTTATTACAAGTCGCGCGCTGAGCGATCCGTGATTTGTCCGTTTTTGGGACAAACACAAAGGGCGTGCAGTGTAGGTACGGTGCGCGGGGTACTCGAGTCGCGTCGCGTAAGTTATGATTTTGTTCGTATTTTGTAAAAAAAACTACATAATTATAACTTCGAGTCAGGCGAGTTCGAGTACCCGTTACTCGGTAACCTAAAAAAAACCTAACCTAAACCTAAATATGGTTTGCACAGCTCTTTTCACCAGTCAGTTGTAATGCCGGGCGCATTACAAACAAAGTTTTTTCCCGGAAATATTGAAGTTTTTGTGAAAATATGAAAAATATGAATAATGCGAAATTTACTATGAATTCGACGGTAAGACACGCCGTCCGGATTCTCACATGGACTAGGTACGAATACAACACTAAAAGCATATTTTACTTTAGTTTATAATATCTTTAAAATTCAACTTCTACGGGATTCGAACCTGCGACCCCCCGCTTGGTACGCGGGGGATAGCCCCGATGATGGCTTAGTTGGTATAGACCAACTAAGCCATCAAATCGTTACCACGGGATATTATAAATGATTGTAAGTGTTGATGAACACTTTAAAACCAATTAACCATATGACGATCTCTGTGTCAAAATGCTTGTATTATCTATAAATATTTGTCTCGGATCTAGGTATTTTCTATGTAGGTATAATATAATAATAAAAATAAATAAGGCTGGACATATTTCGCACAGTATCATCTAGCCCCAAACTAAGCAGAGCTAATATGGGAACTACATGACGGATACACTACTTAAGTACTTTTTTTGTAAATTCATACATATTAAACATAGAAAACGCCCAGACCCGAGACAAATATTTGCAGATCATATAAATATTGGTCTTGCGGTCGGAATCGAACCCGCAACCTTTTGCGTCTCAAGCGGGCCTTCACCCACTGCGCCACAGAGGTCGTCATATGTCATGTCAGTCATGTAGTTCCCATAACACAAGCTCTGCTTACTAGATGATGCTGTGTGATGAAATGTCCAGCATAATATTTTACTTTTTTTTGTACCCAAGGCATTGATAATCTATGTCTCTGGATGTCAAGTATCGCTTCAATGGAGTCACGCTTCACCACTTTATTCCGGATAGAAAATATCGAAATACCGTACCCTGAATTCGATATTTTTGGTATTACCGGATAAATAGGCTTAAGTCTGTTGGTATTTGGAGACACTTTTTTACCCACTTAAAAGGATAGAATGTCGATTCATCGGAAAAGTTTTTTTGATTTGGCATTTATAAAATACCTACCTACTTAAAAAGGTATAGTTTTTTGTTTTAAAAAGTATTTTACATGTTAGTAACTATGTGGTTATCGAATAACGGACGACGTCACCGCGGAAGACCAATAAAAAGATGACGAAACGACCTGGATGCATTCGAATCCAAATGGCCTGAGGGGACAGTATAGATTAATGAAAAAAAAAAGTATTTTTTTAAACTTGGAAATTATATTTTTTACTTAAAATGGGATATTTACCATGATTTATAAGTTGGAACAACTTGGAAGTTATGTTTGAAAAACGTCTTCAGAGTCCTTCAGATTCAGATCAGGCAAAGTTCCAGGCGTTCCAGATCTCCATAGGTGACTGTGACTGCTTTCCATCAGATGGGTTGTATGCCTATTTGCCTCGACATAACATAAAAAACCGGACAAGTGAGAGTCTGACTCGCGCACTGAGGTTTCCGCACAATCTAGTATGTTCACCAAAAAAATGAACATTACTCAAGTTCATAAACTACGAAAGCACCAAACATTGCTCTAACGAAAATATAAGCAAGTCAGATTGAAAGACAAACTTTGTAGTAGAAAACAAAGAAAAGAAAGAAAGAAAACTTTTTCGCCTATATATATGACCAATTGGTCAATTCTCCAAATGCAAATGTAAATTTGTAATCATAAAACAATACATGAAAAAGAGATGTTCTTTATGTGATTTAACTAATAATTATAAATTTTCGGACTTTTTTTCTTCACTTGTGCTGTAAGACCTTGCTTCTTGCCAAATTTCATGAATCTAGGTCAACGGGAAGTACCTATAGGTTTTGATTTATTTGCGAGTATCAAAATATGTTACATAAATGGCCGAATTTGTATTACGTTGAATTAGTAGCTTGATTTTTTAGAGCTCCAGGGGACTTACATATTTAAAATTCATTTCAACTTGATACTTCCATGCGTTCCTGAGAAAAAGGGCCTTGACAGACAGGCAGACGGATGGACGGGTAACGAAGTGATCCTATAAGAGTTCCGTTTTTTCTTTTTGAGGTAGGAACCCTAAAAAATAGTGAAGTAGGTACCTAACTACTTACATGACCCACCTACAACTAATTATTGGTCATGAATTAAGTTTATAATCAAACGTCGATTTCATCTCTTCCAAGTAAAGATCTCGGGCGTTTTCCTCTCAGATAAAAATAAATCAAATGGTCCAACCTACTTGGCTCTAATCGAACCATCGTTTTAGAATCAAGATTGATACTGAGCCCAAACTATAATAATCGCTCCAAATAGAATGAAATCCTCACTGTATTTTAAAATTGAATTATTTTTCGGAGGGGTTTGGTAAATAGCTCCAAAAACTGGATCACTGTGCAAAAGGAAATACGGTATTTCTACACTCGATCTTTTCTCAAACGTTTTGTATCGATTGAGTCGACGGGCGTTGGCAAGTGTCCATTTGTGTAACTTTTGTTATTCCAATTCATTCAAATATTACACACTAACTTCTGTCCACGGCTTCGCCCGCGTGGTACCCGGATAAAAAGTAACCTATGTATTATTCTGATATATAAGCTATATTACTGTAAAGTTTCATCAAAATCCGTTGAGTAGTTTTTGCGTGAAAGAGAAACAGACATCCATTTTCACAAACTTTCGCATTTATAATATTAGTAGAATAATGCACATTCCGTTTCTGCGCTTTTTAACAAACAAACTACAATGCAGTGTTGTAAATTAATTGAGGTCATTATTTATCTAAGAAAAATAATTGCTTATGGGCGTTTATGTACTAGTCCATAGTTTTGCCCGCGTATTACCCGAATAAAAGTAGTATATGTGTTATTCTGGGTCATGTCTATTCAATTTCGATAAATCAGTAAAAAATTCGTCGATCAGCCGGAAAATAATATCAATAAATTGTCCTTAGAGTTACTAACCAAAAGGTAGCCAAAGGTATCTAAAGAAGAAAAATTATACGTTTTAAAATTATATTTTGGTAGAAATTCTAATATCCCACGAAGTTGTAAGCAACCAGGTACAACTCGTGAAGCTTTGTTCCACTCACATATCTCAGTTTTGAGTAAAATAAATCATAAACTTTGTGCAAATCACAAAGCTTTGTTTAAAGTAAGTTTTCTAAACAACAAATTACATTACACACAAGAATAAAATACATAGCAAAAAAAAACCTTAGAGGCTGGTGAAGATACCTTAATATATCATAAACTTTGTGCAAACCACAAAGCTTAATTTTAAGTTTTGTAAACAACAAATTACATTTTACACAAAAATAACAGTCATAGCCAAAAAAAACTAACCCGTCAAAATTGGCCTGACTTTCAAACTGACATTGGGTTGATATGCATTGAAATGAATGAATTTTCTTTGGATGAATTTTCTATGTACTTCTACTGTTGTTGAGGATCAAGATGAATTTGGACATAAAATGCCAGCACAGAGAAAATCTTCGACCTTTTATAGATTAGCCAAATGTCATGTCCATGTTCAGGATATAAATAAAAAACTTGGAAATCTTTATATATAATGTTCGTTACCCTCGTCAAGATATTATGGACCCATTCCTTGTTAATAGAAACATCTGATGTAACGGTATGTGTTCTGTTTTCGTTCGTGGTAAGTCTTCGTTTAGGACTATAAGCTGACTGAAACGCCAATGTAACAGAAGCAACGACCTACAATTTTCCTACAGATTGATTACGTTAGGCTTACTCAAAGGAATTTTTAATGTTTTCTTATAAAGTTATTATTAACTTAACTGTAATGGGGGTTGATGGGAATAACACGCAGCATAAACGTCACTTCAATAACATTTGTTTGCACAAAGTAAATAAGTCCATCGCGAGTATCCGAATCGGAGGATCCAGGTCTTTTGGCCAGTTACTGCATTTTTGGTGATTAGAACTGGAAGAGATACGACTAGTCCGGAGGTAAAGTCCTTTCGTATCCGCATCGTATCTAAACCCAAAACTCGAAGACTGATCGATCGACGGCTCAATACAAAATAAGATAATCGCGGGTTAAATCACATTAGTAGCGCGTTCTAATCGACTAGTAACGATATCTAGTCTAGTTCTGTCTGAGTTTCACTTGGTGCTAAAGTTTAACTTGGTGGTTTAAAACTTGGTGCTACACAACTTCATCAACCAATTAACATTCTTACTTAAATTCTGCATATTTGTAGAAGGTACATAGGTACGAGTATGTATATGAAATAAGTTTTACCTACCACAGCTAAACAAGACGTAAAAAGCAGTTAAAAGACTATCCACATTTTACGGTGCCGTGCTATTGCTGACACGATACAGACACGCCAAAAATGGTTGTAGACATTGGCCATCGGTGAATATTGAAAAGATCAGGCGACTCTGCGAAAAATTGAGTGAACACGTTCCTATTATTGTATTTCCAACGTGTGCCCGGCATACTGAGCTCATGTTTGTGAAGAGTGTTTGAGCTATTTGTTTGTTTATACACTGCAAACTAGATGATAGCTTTGATGGAAAAAATACTTCCTAGCTATCGAAATTCCATTGTACCCTCGGAATACCCAAAGAAAATTAAGCTTGAACGTCAATAAGTTCTTTAAGATAGGAATAATCCCAATTTGTATACAAAACTAGATGAACTTCCTCGAAGATACGCTTTAAGACCAGGTAATAAAATCATACGACCGCGATCACAACTAAAGATGCATAGCGAATTAAATCTCATTAAATCTAAATTGACACGAAATAATATGACCATTACTAACAAAATAATGTACTTATACCCATCTCCTAAAGTACCTACTTTGACTACCAACAATGAAAATAAAACCTCGGTCTGCCGCCGTACCCTAATACAAAGTTCATTTGAGAGACTTAACTTTATTTACAGTAGATTTTGATAACTAGTTTGTTTACGCAAAACCTCGGCCTGCCTATATATCTTATACCTTTAGACAGGGTTCAAGTGAGATACCTACCTATAAACACCATCTATGTAGCATATCTATGTAGTAGGATTTCAAAGTAGCTTTCTTTTTATGCATAGCATGCCCAGGAATCTGACTGCAAATATGATTTACGACTGACAAAATAAGACCCTTTTTGTGACAGTTTAATTAAACCGTCTCATTCTCATGGGACGACCATCCCTTGCTTGTATGAGAATGGTGCCCACAAAAAATATTAAGTATACAAGAATTGTGCTCTGTGAATCTGTGTCTTTATGGACGCTTCATTTTGATGATTTCGGTGGCGCAGCGGGTGAGTAGTCGGCTCAGACGAAAGACTTGTGAGTTCAATTCCCACTGCTAGACAAATGTTTGCATGTTCTGCAGATATTTGCACCGGATCTGGGTGTTGTGGTACCATGGTACTCGTATCGTATAGTGATTCCCACGATACATGGAATCGTATTTTGGGGCCAGGACTAAGTATGTGACTGTTGGGTGTTTATTTATTATCATTTGTTTTATTTATTTATTAAAGCGAAAATAAAGGTAAGGAAATGAAATAAGAAGCATTGAATCCTTTTACCACAATTGTTTTTCGCCGTCAATCACAATGCCCTACCTCATACTGGTACCATAACAAAGGACGTGCTAAAGTAGATTTCTTTATTTCAGAGGCTTCTCAGTCGTTGCACCCGAGGTGGCAGTGCCAGGGAAGACAACTGCTGTGCTGGTCACCTTGCATGGCAGAGCAGATGGTCCGCTTGACCCGCTTAATGTGACCGTGAGGTTGGAGACTCAGGACGAAGACAATGACGTTAAGCTACTCACTACCGCTAGCCAGATGATTATAGGTGAGTTCATAATATTATACCATCCTTAAACCAAATAATTCCATCGTCAGCCTTAAGAAGTCAACTCATCACTTAGGCCTCCCCGAAGTGGTCCACCCGTAAATCTCCGCGGATTTACCACGAACTTCTTGTAATCTTTAAGATGGCATCGGTCCATCGGGTAAAAAGATTCCAGATTAACTATTTGAAAAAATTAACCAGTGATTGTCGGTTCTGCAAGCTGCTAGTATTGGCACGCCATTGCTATTTCATTTTGTCCAACTCTCATAACAGACATGAGGCTGCAAAAATATCAGCCTTAAAAACGACTGCGCAGTGAAGGCTTTAAAATTCAAAAGTTTTATGTATTTATGAAAACGTTTCCTTCAAACGAGCGTCAATAAAAACATGAAAAATAAATGCTGAAAATAGGTACACATTCCAAAAGCTCTCAATGGCTGGATTGCATTTCCTGCGAACGTAAAAGAACTCCAAGATTTATTGTCTAGCTCCGCTCTTGATCCTCGAAGGTTTTTTACTTGTTGCTTTTTCCAGAGTAGCATCTTGAAAAGAAAAGAACTACAAGAGACTTGAATATATTTTTCTAGAATAAATGTTATTGTTTCATACAACCTTATGAGATAATAATAACCAAGGTTGATGTTGATAAAAGGCATTTCTTTTCAGTCATGTCGAAATTGCATTTCAGCACTGAACAGACAACAAGAAGCGCACTCAATAAAATTCATCACATTGGAGTGGTCCGTAAACTTTAATAATAAAATTGCAGAAACGCCTCCTAATACGATTTCGAAGCTTTCTATCTGAACTGTGGCTAGGGATGTGATATAAAAATATAACGTATAGGATAAATAGCAAGATCAGGTCTGTACAACATTTTTGGCAGTAATCATGTTAGCAATTTTTGACGATATATTAGTTAAATCGCTGAATTTGTCCCAGCACGGCGCAAAGCGGAGGGAGCAAGTCGCGTTCACTCACCCTGATGAAGACTCTCGGAATGAATCGAAACTTAGTCGGTGCCTTCGCCGATAGTGTAATACGTGAAAATTCTTGTTTTTACAATATGAATTGTCCCAGCACTAAATTTATAATACAACGCCAATTAGGGTCGGTAACGCGCGCGTGATTTGTCTGGACGTTTGTCCATAGGCTGCGGTAATCGTTTACTAACAGGTGGCTCTATGCTTTTTTGCCACCTTAGAGTAAAAATAAAAAACTTTATTTTATTGTATTGTAGATAAAACGATCCGGAAAAATCCTACAAGTCAGAAGTTTGCCAACCCTAGCTGTGGCCTAGATTCTTTAAAGTTATTACTACCGTAGTAAAAATCTCATTCCGTCCAGACGTCGCTATTGAAAACTCCGTCTATTGCCAAATAGAAATAAACTGCCCGATGTACGTACGAGGGTTGTGTTTGTGCTGGGGTGGTTTGTGTCTGTAAAGTGTCGTTGAATGAATAAAATACAACATTAATTTTGATTTCTGACAAAAAATGCACCTAATACTAAAAACGAGAATATATCATGATTTGGTAGTTTAACGAAAATTTGCCAATATTTCATAAATTAAAAACACTTCCAAATCATGGAAAAATCTCGTTTTTAGTGCAAATTATGCATGCACCTAATTATGTTTTTAATTTTCTAAAAAATACATATAAATGTGCCTTAGTACGGGTTGATATCCTAGATGTTCTAATTTTCACAGGGACAATATTATTTGATCCTTAAGAATCTAATTGATCTATTCCAAATGGTCACTTAAAAAAAATGATATTTGTTTTTAATGTTTTATCTTATATTAATTTTTGCTATTCAAAAATACACAATTAATTTTTGTTATTCAAAAATACATAATATTTGATTCCCTTAAGATACAAATTGGGTATGTAATGCGTATATTATTGACACGTGTCGATAATACACAGCCAATAATACGAATCTAATGACGGCATACGTCAGTAGGTTATGGTTGTTTTTTTTGTACTCAGAAATACCTTGCTATTTTGGAACATATTTTATTTTGTGTCTCACTAAAAGAGGATCAATCATTAAAAAAGATAACCGTTTATATTCATTTGCTTGCTTGTTTTTGCAAAATTCAAATGATCATTTAAATACATGCCATTTTCATACACTTCCGTTTAAAATAAATCTTATCCCAACAGAGGAAAACCATCTAAAACTTATAACAATATGAATGAAAGACGATTATATTGTTGACTTTTTTGGACTTTTCTATGTCGGCGTCGGGAGATTCAGAATAAATATCAATTTACAGTGTCTCCCGTAGTCATAAAGACATTTTGCGACTGTGAAAGTTAGCTCGTAGGCGGTAAAACTTTGCGGTGAACAGATATATGAAAATGTTTTGAATCTAACAACTAGAATTTTATTTCATTGAGAGCAAAGGCTTGCATATTTTATTTTACTTCGCAGTATTTTATTTTACTTTGGGTAGGTTACACTCAAAACGTTACATCATTCTACGTAAAATGCATTATTCTGCTTTAAATAAAATCATTATAGCTGAGTTGCAAGCTACCACAGGTGGCAGATAGATGGTTGTTCCAAACAATCAGATATCATAGCTCACTACAAATATATTGAACAAGCAATCGCCGGCCAGCAGCGCCAGGGTTAATAGGGTAGGTGAGGAAGTAGAAATTTTGGTGGGACAGGCTTACCTATAAAGTGCCACTTAGTCCTATGACGACCCTTTGACATAAATATTAAACGTAAGTATTATTATTATATAGCCTATCGTATGTTAAGTAGGTACTTTTTGGTTGATAATTTTTAGACTTCATTTAATTCGTTGACTAATACTTTTTTAACAAATGTTCACCTTGCTCTATTGGCCGAACCACATAGCCTACATTAAAATAGCTGAATGAAGGATCATAAAAAAATAAGCAGTTGTTGTTTAATTCTTCTAGGTTTGGTCGCGTGCGAGAAATCGGTGTAACTTAACTTTAGAATGTTAAATTCACACAGTTTTTAAGCTGACGTTTCTATATGATCCTTGCTATTTCAATGATAAGTCGAATATATCGATCGATGATTATGATGAGTAAATAAAAAGCAGCAGCCGTATCAGTACCAGAAGAAGAAGAATAGTTTTCTGAAATGGCTTCTGATTGGACAACAAGGAGTATGCCTAGCGAGCAGCTAGCTGCGGTACAGAAAGCAAAGGAAACAACAGCACCTATGAGAGGAAATTGCATTAACAAGAGGTCTTATAGGTCTTATATCGAACGAATAAACCAAAATTGAGTAAATATTTTTGCAGTCTCCAAATGTTTAACAACGTTAATATTGATCCATCGAATGGTTAAATAGAATAGAAATAGAAATTTCGCAAACAAAAATATATTTGCGAAAATGTGTGCAATACAAGATATTATAATTTATATTGTAAAAACGGGAATTTTCACGTACTGCACTATCGGTGAAGGCACCGACTAAGTTTCGACTCATTCCGAGAGTCTTCATCAGGGTGAGTGGTTGCGACTTTCTGCTTCCGCGTCGCGCGTTCGCGCGTCGAGTGCACGGCGCGATAGTGCAGTACGTGAAAATTCCCGTTTTTACAATATGAATAGTCAAGTTCACGATAGTTTTAGGAATAAAATATTATAATTTAATATTGTTTTCTCCGTAATCTATTTAATAGCATGAAAATCTGGTGGATCTAAACAAATTGTGAATATCCTAATCTACGATCCAAGTTCACGTCTCTCCAATAAAAGTTAGCCTACCATAAAACAACGTATCCGATGCATGTGCAAGTAAAACTCTGACGGCGCATTCGTCTCTGTCGCGATACTGTCGGAACTTCCCCTCCATCGAATACTCACCTACAGTTTTATTGTAGTACCCTCGAACGGAGATTGTCTTTGAGAATGTAAAATAACTTATTATTAAGAGTATGTAGGTTATTATTATTAACCTACTTATTGTAGGTTGTTTATTTGTAGATGCTATAGTTATTGAGTTTTTAAGTTCGGAACGCAGCCTCTACGAGGTGCAATAAATTCTTTCACCACTCTGGTTCTTCTACCATAGGTCTCTTCCATAACTTACCTGGTCAGATCACTGACCAAACGCAGAGTGACCAAGAAATAACCGTGACACTTCAAAGAATAAACGAGTATTTTTATTTTAAAAATACTTCACATATAATCCATACATTTCTATAAATTATTTTATAATAATTTATAGGTATGTTTTGGCTTCGAAGCGTAAAACAGTGTTTAAAAAAAACTGAAACTTCCATACAGACTTTGACCCCCCATTTCCCCATCATCCCCATAAAATATAAAAAGCCAAAACACTAAACACGTCATTATTAATTTATTATCCATGAATTTTTTAAGTTCCTACCTTTAAAAAACCGATACTGCCATACAAACTTGCGTTCACCATTTCCCCACATTAAAATGTGAAAATCCAAAACCCCTGCAACACGTCATTATTTATCTATGCAGTTGGAAATCAAATTTTATTGTTTCTTACTTTTTTCTTTTCATTTGATTTGATTTAAATATCAAAGACTTTTAATCACAGTTCCTCCCCCCCCCTTGAAGTGAAAATTTCCAAAAATCCTTTCTTAGCACATGCTTACTTTATAAAATAAACCTAAGTATGTTTAAATATTCAGCTTTCTAGACTTTGCTATGCATTGATAGAAAAATCAGTAAGTCAGGTCAAACGATTTTATAAGTTTAGATTGCTGTACCTACTATTATTATAAATGCGAAAGTTTGTGAGGATGGATGTTTGTTACTCATTCACGCAAAAACTACTTAATAGATTTTGATGAAACTTTACAGTAATATAGCTTATACAGTAGAATAACACACAGGCTACTTTTTATCCGGGTACCACGCGGGCAAAGCCGTGGGTAGGTAGAAGCTAGTATTTCTAATAAAACTATACAAAACGTAGGTACAAATGAAACAGATCACTACCTATATAACTTGCATATAACAATGTTAATTAATAAATAATCTGATAAATAATTTTCATACAAGTGTTAGCAGTTGATCAAAGGAAGCTTATAGTTTAAGTACCTCACTTATCGCTTTGAAGCCAACACAAAATCCAATACGTCTAAAGTCAATACAATCCCAAATACCTACATGCGATCATTAACAAAGAATTATCGCCTCGGGACATCGTAAATCACTCTGTTAATAGCTCAAAGCAATTGGCAATCCCACTTCAAAGATATCAGCACTAATTAATGAGTGCAAGGATAGCGATGTGCTGAAGTCGATCGTTAGTAGGCATGTGACGTGTCGATTGACTTTTGAACGGAATTTACATGAAATATCTAAATTAACCCTGTCTAAATTAAAAGTCGTATAATGGCCTCTATACTGTAGTACACTGACTAAACTAAATTTAAATTGTCGCTCTCTTTTACTGATAGTGCAAGCAAGAAAGAGATAGCTACAATTTTAGTGCTGTCAAATTAGTCAGATTTAAGTTTTCCATACAAATTTAGTTGTGATATCAAAACATGCTGATTATAAACACGAAGAAAAGCGGCACGAAAACTGGTTTTACAGCAGCACACTGCACTAAAATTGTAGCTATCTCTTTCTTGCGTACACTATCAGTAAAAGAGAGCGATAGTTTAAATTTAGTTTAGTCAGTGTACTACAGAATCGAGGCCATTCTTCGTTTTGAAATACGATTAAAAAATACTTGTTTTCATTCACATTAAATACTTATGTCGATAAAGAAACTTAAAAAATGTGTATACCCAATAGGCACATACGATTACATAGCCCTGACAACAAACTAGTATTCCCAATGTCGTGGGTAAAAATATCTACAGAACATTAAAAAAAAATCCCTCAGCAGGAATCGAACGCGTACCTCTTGCGTCGGAGGAGGCTATTAGCCCGCCGGGCAATAGAGGTGGTATAGCTTGCACAAAAAATACCCTTCGAGGGAGACACGTTTAAACTATAAGCCAATTCTCTTCATACAGAAACAAAAAGTCTTGATCTAATATCTTCGGTTAGTTGTCTGCCTTTTGAACAGTAGCAGTAGCGAGTAAAAAGCAAAGATTAGCTGGAAAAAAATGCTAACTATCATTAAGGTCGTCTATCTACTAATATAACAGACGTCAACCTAGAAGAAAACGCATAGCGATAAAGCATTTTCTTCTATCTATCTATCTACACCCAAGATATCAAAAAATATATTTGTCTCTCTCAATTGTTTTATGGAAAAAGATACAAAAGTTTTTGGTCTTCTTTGCCGTAGAAAAAATATTTGTCTCGGTATATATTCTATACCGAATAATAGTAACATCCTTCACTGACTCGCTGCATAAAATCATTCATTCAAAATTTCATTTCCAAACACCGTTTGAACACAAGTGGAATTCAGCACTAATGGTACAAAGTGATTGCTAATTCCATCTCAAAGAATTCGCTGCAGGCGCTAACGAACCATGCACTAGGCGTCAGCTGTCTCATCAGATCAAATGGAAAAATTAGATCTCGCTCTAAACTCCCTGGAATACAATTCAGGAGAATGGTGGATTGCTATAATCAGTTAGTTTTTAAAATAAAATAAAAATAAAATAAAAGGTAAGTGAATTTATAACTGGCACTTAATCAATTTCTATCAGTGAAGACCTATTATTGGCTATTAAGTATTGTAAAGGACATTGTGTTATAGCTGTTGGTTTTCCGCATATATATATATTTTCCAAATACATTATTATACTTCAAATAAATTAATGTATCCTAGTAATAATACAATCTAGCCTATGTCAGGCTAATTAGTAATTTAACACTGACCTAGTTTTATAAAATAAAGTATAGCTAAGAATGTGTCCATTAACACGTTTCTTACTGTCTCTATTTAAGGGGAAGACACTTTGTTCATATGTTCTTTATAGGTAGCACTGATACGAGTTTCACTACATTACACTATTATTTACACTAAACTAACTCAAAGGGTTTGGTCCTTTGGAGTCTTCTCACTATGTCCGTGTTGTCGAGGAGCCGGATTGCCTCGACATTCATATGATGATGAAGTCTATGCTCGTGAGCTTCTGCATAAATAATTAAATAAATAAAAATAAATTATACAAAAATACCTAGCCTACGTACAATAATGTTAATTGGTGCTATATTTAAAAGGTATTTTTATATAGGCAAGTAAAATGGTCGAGGACTCGGCAATGCTATTTTTGAGCCTCGCCTTACATTAGTAATGTAGCTACTGACGTCATAGCTACGACTCTAGAACACTTATTACTGTGTTAGTGTTCCAAAAAGCTGCTTGTACTTGCAACATGTCAATTCAAACATTAACTAGGTACCATTTAAAATGGGGACATGTGCCAAATATAATGCTCGTACATTCCTTAGATTAACACCTCTTTGTTATATAGATCTACGTACTGAGTATAGATAGATCTGAGGATGACCATAATGGCGAACAATCATAAGCGTGTTTATAATTTTGTTAATTTTGCGTTAATTTTTTTCTAATTCTGCTAAAAGTACGTCCATAAAACATCTAAAAAGTACTGTAAAGTGAAAACTGACGATTTTTTGATAAATACAATCATAGGTTTATTTTTAATTTACATTTTATAAACGGATACTAGAGCAATTACTTTACCTTACTCGAAATATATTTATTTTTCCATGATGTCGACTAACTTAGCACTCTTTAATCTCTACAGCAGTAGTAATTTTCATGATTGATAGGCATCAAATAGTGAATGTTGTGTGCTAAAAAAAAATTAACCCCATAATTTTATTTTATAATTTTACCTACAGATAACATATTCAGCCAAATAGGGCTATTCTGCCTTTAGTAGTTTTCCTGTTCTACTCTCACATAATTGGAAGACATTCTTGTTAGGCGCTCGTTATGCTCGTATTATAGTTGTTCCGGTAAATGTATGAAATGGAGGTAATTTGGTGCCGTCTTCATGTTTATTCGCTGTAATAATATAAGGGAAAACACCAGCAAAGGGAACTTTAATGTGAGAAAAGAAAAAAGGTTTGTTAATAGTGCTCGTACGCGGTGCAAGTAGTTGGAGCAAGCAAAGTCTGCATCTGCAAGTGGTATGCACGAGCTAGTATCCACAGTAATAGATTCCTGGACCAGAACACTTCATTGAACGATGGATATACTAAATAAAATGTAGATATTTATTTCACACATAAGTCCATCAATATAGAGGTATATAAAACTGTTCCGTTACTGATTGGATGATCAACGCACAGCCTAAACCATAAGTCCTAGAAGCATGAAACTTGGAGGGTATATTCCTCTTTTGATGTAGGGTTGGAATAAGAAAGGAATTTGGAAAATTCTACCCCTAAGGGGGTGAAAAGGGCTGAAAACCTTTGTATAAAAAATAGTATTAAAGAAAAAACAAGTTCATAGTTTTTATTGTTTATTAGAAGTTCATATTTTGATGGAAAGTTGACAACATAAAGTTGTGTAGATAACTCTTTAGGTATTGCATGCACCAGAATTAAAAAAAAAACACTCTACATACAACGGGCGGCCTTAGAACGATATTTTCGAAGCAACCTTTAGATGGACTTAATCAAATATAATGTGAGGATGAACATGATTCATAACATGAACATTTTGCTACAAAAGCATATTTTTATAGTATTTTTCAAACTTTCGCGATTAGATAACATAATTATTATAAGTTGAAATAAAGAAGTACCCAAATTTTAATCGTGAAGACGGCTATAGACTCTGCGTCCTGGAATCCCGTGATAAACAGGTGTTCGCGTCGCGATCCAATTGTGCAGTGCGGTGATACGGTTAGTGTGCCGTAATGTGAATATGGACTTTTCTGATTCCGAAGATGAAATGAGGGTAGTTGCGGCTACTGCCTATATTTGTCGACGGTAGCTCCGTATACTCCAGTCATCCCGTGACCACGGCTGTTACAATACAGTTGAAACGTCGGGAAAATAATAAAAAAGGTAAACGCGATAAAGACCCGAAAAAACTTATAATAATCATATTTTTATAGTTCGTCATCATAATTTGCGGAACATTGAATGGAATAACTTTAGCAATTTGCACCCCTCAATCACACAGCACAGAGTTGATTGACTCCAAACACCAAGGGAGGGCCGCATTAACATATAGACTGCCTCGCTATGGCAACTAGGGACGACGAATTAAGCATGGATATTTTAATGAAAATCCAAAATGAAAATGTATAACTCAAAACCCCATGTTTTTACTTATACATTTTCATTTCCGGTGAGCTGTGTGTAAATTTTAAGGCTGATCGGTAGCATTTTCTAACGACCTCTGTGGAACAGTGGGCCTGAGACGCAGAAGGTTGCGGGTTCGATTCCTACCGCAGGGCAAATATTTGTATGATCTGCAAATATTCGTCTCAGGTCTGAGTATTCTCTATGTCTAATATGTACGTATTTACGAAAAAAGTATAAAGTGGTATATCAGTCATGTAGTTTCCTACAAGCTCTGCTTAGTTTGGGCCTAGATGATGTGTAAAAAATGACCAGCATTATATAATTTTATTTATTTATTTTGTCTAAATTAATTCGTCGGATTACTGACTCACTCAGTGACAATAAAAGCACAGCCAAAACTGGACTGAAATTAGTATGATTATGAGGTCCTCTATGCTACGACACAAGAATTGAGGGATCGTTTCCCGCAGCGGGAGAAATATTTGCCTGTTTTGCAGATATTCGTTCCGGGTGTGAGTGTTATGGTATGGTACCACTGTACCCATCATTCTTAATATGATACATGGAATCCTAGTGTGGTGTCATTTATTAATTTATCTCAGTAAGGTGTCTGTTAAGCCATCTTAAAACCGTTGTTAACGATCTAAACATAACTCAACTAAACCCAATCGCTACCTAAAGGAAACATCACCAAAATGCTGGCAGCATCGCCGCGCTGAATGGCAATGTTAATATTGTGTTGACAGCTATGATAAATAAAATGGAACACACCACACTGGCGAAGCGGGCGTTTCAATATCATGTTTACTAAGATCTTTATACCGCCTTTCCACAAAATTTTATTCCTGATTTAAACGCTGCTGACATCGACAAAACATAATTTTGACATTGACATGGACATTGGACAAAATAAGTGTTACTGAAATAGGATATTGGACCAAATAAGTGTTAGCTCTTATTTTGTTCAATGCCCAGTTTCAACAAAGGCGTTCAATATCATGATTAGGTACTAAGATCTTTATACCACCTATCGGCAACACTTTCCACAACACTTTATTCCTGATTTAAACGTTGCTGAAATTGGACATTGGACTAATAAGTGTTAGCACGAAAAAATCCTGACACAAAAAGCCGGTTGTACTCGACACGATAAGACACGACTAATTTCCAGAAGTTTTATTATTCGTCCAATCCAATCATTTCCTGTGTTTGAACGCCTTTGAATAACTCACCACTTGTTTGTGAATCCAAACAAAGGCAATCTCGGGAATTTCTCTGCAAAATACTAAACAAAATATTATCGTATATTTTTGCTTTATGCGCATGGAAAGCAAGAATATTAAGCAGCTCATTTTAAATTTACCTTTTTGAAAGTGTTCGTCTATTGTAGCGCTGTTGTGTTTCTTTGAGCTGAGATGTTATCATTTTTCTTGAATTTGTTTTGAAAAGAAATGAAAGTACTATTCACGGTTGAAGTCCATTATTATAAAAAATGAAAACTGAATTTCAAACGACAAAATATTTGATAAATAGTTTCACGTATAAATAAAAAAAATATTATGGACCAATGCAAAAAATAAGTCTAAACAAATAATATGTTTTTGATTTGTTAACTGTAAATGTTTTCTATTTTGGTGTAGGACCATGTTCTGTACTTCTAGCATAAAAATAACTATTTAATTTCTATAAGTACTAAATTTTTTAGGTTATTAAATTATTCTACTTTCCAACAATCTGCACTTAAGGAACACAAATAAATCATTGAGTTTCTAAATTTTCGTTTCTTATCTTTTGTATCTCGCAATTTTGTATCTCAATCTTTATTAAAAGCTGTTTTTTTTGGGACACGTTCATAAAAAAATTGTCTACCGAGTCTAGTAAATAAAATTCCGAGTAAAAGGTTCCAATTTTCCGGGGCATAGACAGATTTGCCATGCATTCGTAACTTGGCACGCTTCCTACAAGTTGTGAGAAATATTTTTCACTCGCTAGATATTGCGTCACTCCAGTGTCAATACAAAAAGAGGGCTTGGCAAAAATGAATTCAGTATCTATTCCAATCTATCACACTGCATTAGCACCAACAAACCTTAGAGCTCATTGTGAAGCTCGACTTATTTCTGCCAACAAGCAATCATGCTCGCATTATTTTGCATTATTTTGCATTATTTCGCATTATTTCGTTCCAGATTAAAGTTATGTCTCAGGTTAGCACCGTGAGTGATAACCTTTGGTGTTGCAAACGTCCATATGTTACGGTAACCGCTTACCCACAGATATGCTTTTTTGAACTTAAGTTGTAAAAAAAGTCATTTAAAAAGCTGGAGCGTGAACTCTTCCTTGAGTGGATGAATTATTTATTCGCTGTGCATAATCAATGATGGGTTAGGTAGCTTCTTAAGAATTTATTCGGTTACTTTGTCTCTTAAACACTTCCCTGTCTCTGAAGCCACAGCAAACAATCCATTTAGTTAGTTAGGTAATTCTAGGTATGATTCTCGGAATGAAACGAAACTGAGTCGGTGCCTTTAACGATAGTACGGGACGTGAAACACCCGTTTTATAATACGAATGATCAGGTTGACGATAGTTTTTTGAAATAAAAATTGTAGGTTAGTTTTAATATTTATTATTATGTACTATATATAGCATGGTAATGGTTTTGTGTACTTGTGAAATGCTAATTACTTGCAAAACGTAGGCATGTGCCAAATGTTATGTTTGAACGTGTCTGTGACTACTCTCTTCTTGGTAACCTCAAAGATCTATTCTCTGAGTATGTATCTGAGGATGTCCATCATTGAAAACCAAGTAGTGAGCATGATGCATGCATGTTTATTTGTTTTTGTTGTACTCAATAATAATTTTCGATGCAGCTTTTAGCAAAGATCCTACTAATATTATAAAAGCTAAAGTTTGTGAGGATGTAAGTTTTTTACTCTTTCACGCAAAACTTTTCTTTTGAACGGATTTTGATAACACTTTACAGTAACAGCTTATACATCAGAATAACATATAGGCTACTTTTTATCCGGGAACCACGCGGGCGAAGCCGTGGGCAGAAGCTAGTATGGTTATAAATATTATCATGCCACTGTTTCTGTAGTCAATAAAACACGTCATGTTCGGAACATTGCCAGATGATTGATATCAGACCGCCACAAAAAATGCAATTTGTATTTTTCAAACGCATCACATAAACATTTGCATATTTCGCAACAAAACTCGTCCGTATTCCGACGGATTCAATTTACGAATACGATACTTTTTGTTTTGAAACAACTCACGTTTTTTCTAAAACCCAATACGGTGGTGCGGTGCTCTCGTTATCGGGTCGCTGTTTTTTGTAAGCCCCGAAGGCATTGTCACTCTGAACGCGGGCCGGCTGTAGAGCCAGCCTGCGTTCTATGCGTTATATACGCTGGTTCTATACCCACTCAGCCTAGTTGTGACTGAACATGTTTGCTGCGTAGTGAGTTCTGATACAATTAAAGTTTACTAATTGCTTAGCTTGTTACAAAATGCGCCGTTTGGCATTTCCATTGTTGAGTTAAATGTTAATTCAAAATAAATAACAATAATAATATACGCCCAATAGATACATACATAGACCATACTGTCCTATAGCTGGTCAGTAGGGTCAGGTGATATCATGTTACTTACAATTCCTGATACCTGCGGCTTAATCCTAGGATTGTGTCGCAACATATCCACAACACTTAGAATGTAAACGAATAAGAGTATGCAAATATTTGCCCCGCAATGGAATCGAACCCGCAACTTTTGCGTCGCAGCCAGTTATTAGCCAGCCGCGCCATCGAAGTCGAGGCAGGGGTAAATTATAATTTTGCAACTTCAAAATTCAATAGTGAAAATTAACTTAATCCTTGTAGTATTAATCATGTGTATGTCTGCACGTCCGTGTGACATATTCTGATTGATCTCTCACTCAAAAAAATTAGAAAATCACATCCTGCTGTTTTCCTTCACCAGATCAAGCATCATTGAGTAATTGTCAAACCATCATGAGAAATACATGGCTCCAGATATCTCCATTTTTTTCGTTACGTCTCCATTTTTATATCGTTGAAAAACTCTATTTTACTACAGCCTGTGAACTCTTGTTAGCCAGCAGCCGTTCCGAGTTCCAAGGGGGTTTGTTTTACGTTACGATCGTACAAGTGCGATCTTCAAAAATGTAATTGTTAAGCCATTCTCTTGAGCATTCTTTGCTCTATGAACAGAACTATTTCACTACGTCAGGTGATGTTTCCCTGTCACGGACAATTTTTTACCGTTTATTTAGTTTCAGGTATTTTTTAATTATTCATACAATGTGCAGATAATTTTTAGTTACTTCGAAACTCACTTTTCATTTTTGATGTTACAAAAAATACAATGGGTTTCAAATAAGATATGGGAACTACATGACTGATATACAACTTATATAATATTTTTTTGTAAATCATACGTATCATACATAGAAAATACTTAGACCCGAGACAAATATTTGTAGATCATACAAACGTTTATCCCGCGGCAGGAATCGAACCCGCCGAAATGTATTATTAATATATTGAAGCAAATGAGTTAATATTAGTATGATGTCAACAAAATATTGTGTTAGGTACCTACGCAGTAATTTTAAACTAATAAACGAAGTGCTCGGTTAAACACATTTGCAAAATCCAAAATTTGAAAATGTTTGTAAATTTTTCTTGAAACCATTTAGTTTTTTTGCAGAATTCACTACATTATTGCTTTCCAGGACGTTTCCGATGTCATTTAGGACGTAAAATTCGTTACATACAAGCCCAGCTCAGCAAACTGCAGGCAACACTAAAAAATCTTAGTTAAAAAACTGGTAGTTTTATCTGTTAAACAAACCGAGTACTCGAATCAAGCTCTCAATTCACTAGCCGAACATGGGTCTGGGTATTTTATATGTAAAAATATAATTAGTATATCAGTCATGTAGTTCCCATAACACATGCTCTGCTTATTTTGGGGCTAGATTATGCTGTGTGAAAATGTCCAGCATTATTATTTATTTATTATTTAAAAAAATATCAGCGTAGATTGTGTTAGATTACAAAACAATGGTGCTAAATGATTTCAAGAATTACGAGTATTCAATAAATACTAAAATAAATTAATATATATAATTCGATAAATTTAGATTTTTGAGATTTTTTTTATTAATTCCAATTACATTTTCGAATTCCAGAGAGCAAATCTAACACGTTTCCCTGCTTTTGCCATTATTTCAACTATCATGGAGACTATGATAGTTGAAATAATGGCAAGTAATATTTATTCACGCTCTTCTCAGAGTCAGTAAAGTAGCGTATACCTTCCCTGATTGAATTATCTTTGTTCACAGTCAGAAGATTAGTTATGCTTCTTTGACTTCAACTCACGGAGAATAGAATTTGGACAATTTGATTTTCCTTGGGATGTTTCGGTTGATTTAGCCCATAACAATACCCAAGTGATTTTATGTATATAAAATAATGTTGTTTTCCCTTACTGTGAAACTTCGTGTTATATCTTCTTACATTGAGCCTATTTATTTTAGGGATCGGCTTTTTAATATTATGTGGCATGTATTAATAATAGGGCCACAAAAATAGACTTCTACAGGCTGTAGATAATGATGATATAAACAATTTATTATTTCTATTAAAGGATTATGACTGTTGCTTCGAGTAAAGTATTTACTTACTAAGTTAACAATGCTGTTTTCTTATAAAATAACTACATTAATAATGAAAACTAGGGTCATTTCCTAGCAATTAATTTGAATATCAATTTGATTACTTTAGTATTAAGCAACTCTATCGCATTGAAACGTTTAAAATTATTTAAACTTTCGCGATCAGTAAACATAATATGTAGTATACGTTTTATACGGGTCTATATGTATTTCGGGTCGGGTTCAATAGTGCCGTGATACGATTGGTGTAGTGTAGCGTAATGTGAACATTGATTTTTCTGAATCTGAATATGAAACGAGGGTTCTAGGGGAATAGGTATGCAGTCTAGGGGTTCTTCTGTCCATGTCATGCCTGTAATTTTTTCCTCATCGTTTGATTAGTAACACAAAATTATATATTTTTGATATAATACAATAGGTAATCTCCGTGATACATAGACAGGTTTACAATAAAGAAGCGTCTTGCCGCCTCAGCCATTTAATCTGAAATTTCAGTATTTGTATCTGTAGTTGGGAACCCAACATATTAATAATCATTTGTGCTTAAGCATATTAATTTAACGAGAATTTGGTTATTATCCAATTCCAAGAATGTTGAAAATCCATCACAGTAACATGTTGTTCCAAATCATTCCATGCTTGGAAGTGGCAGTGACGGTGGCGGTCTACTGCAGTGGGAATCTTAAAGAAGTTAGCCAAATCATGATATCAGAATACTATTCAAAGGCGTTCTATTGTTGGCCTAGTGGCTGGACTCCGACTTCCGATCTAAGTGCGTTTGACCTGATACCATTGATTTTTTGTCTCGATAAATTTATGCGTGCATCAACTTATAAAACGGTAAAGGAAAATAAATATTAAAATCAGATTACTTTCGGACAAAAATTCGAAGGCTTGTACAATCGATTGGTCTTTACCCTGTGATGTACTTGCAACTTGATTAATATTAAAAATATGTCATTAATTTTATTAATAAAAAGCTTATTATAGTGTTTATTAATGTTTGTCAGATATATTTTAATGACTTATTAAAGGTTGTCTGGAAGAGATCGATAAGACCGCTCATTGTACTCCCGCGATTAGCTTGTAATTTTCTCTGTTTGAATTTGTAAGCAACATATTATGTGGTGTACAATAAAGAGTTATCTATCTATCTATCTATCAAAAATCCATCCTCACAAACTTTCGTTTCCTCAAACATCCTCGTTTATAATAGTAATAGGATACACGTAATAGCCACATACATAGTCCTGACCCGCACAAGGATTCCCTGTCTCGTGGGTATCATGCACTATGAGTGCCATGGTATCACAACACCTAGAACCAAAACCAATATCTGCAGAGCATGCAAACACAGCTGGCTCGGCTTGCCATTCTCCCGCCATGGTTCCACGAAATAATAATGATTTTTAATTTAAAAAAAAATACAATTAAAATGAAAAAAATGTGTAATTTATCGGACATAAAGAGTTATCTATCTATCTATCTATCTATCTATGATTTAGAGACTACTGTGTATTTGTACATTGTATTTATTTTGAGCGTGTTTTTGTCTTTTTTTTCAAATACGTTTAGCTATTAATAACTTTTATGAGTAATTTCTAACATTTTATAATGCCAATCACAAAATTCAAAACATTAATCGAATGGAAACTCGATATTGTATAAAAGTTTCCTTTTATGGGTGGTAACGAGTTCCTCCCCTTCATCATTCGCGAATTGCTTTATTTCGTTTATTTGCCTGTTAAATAAAACAAGAACATCATTAAGGTATGTTCGGGAATAATGGAAAAAGTTAATGGAATACTACCATGTTCGCTTTTTGGCTGGAAGCAACGAATATTTTGTTGTTCAATTAGTTTGTAAATATTTTTGCGAATCGTCATTGCTATACTATCTACATTAATATTGTAAAGAGGTAAAAATTTTAAGTTTGGATAAAGGAGGAAATCTCTAAATCTGAGGGTCAGTACAAATACCTCACGCTAACTTTTCCTTTCACACTAACGCAAATTTGTCAAGGTAAAACTTGGCAGCAGTCACGTGACATTTCCACAGCTAATGTCATTCCCATACACTTAATCTTTCCGCAGGCGTTAACGCCAACAGAAATTGGTTTTAGTAAAGTGTTTCACATATATTGAGAACTGACCTCCAGGGTCATAGGCTCATAGGCTGGATAATATTCAATTGAAATAAAAAGGTTTTTCGAAGACCAATTTATGGCGTAAGTCAACGAAAAACGGTCGAGCGAATGCATTTCTTACGAAAGCTGCCCTAACAGTGAGAGCTCCTTTTTATCATTTAAAAACATAATTCAAATTGTATTGTATTGTATTGATTATCCTACTACTATTATAAAGTTTGTGAGGATGGATGTTTGTTACTCTTTCACGCAAAAACTACTGAACGGACTTTGAAAAAACTTTACAGTAATATAGCTTATACATCAGAATAATACATAGGCTCCTTTTTTCGGGTTCCACGCGGGCTAAGCCGTGGGTAGAAGCTAGTATTGGTATAATTATAAGATTTAAACTATCTACACAATATTAAACTAGGAAAAGAATACTGATATAATAATCAAATTTCAGGTAACAGATATTATTAAATTACTGTTACGAAAGTATCATATTTGAAACGTTTTAAAATTTTACTCCTACAAAAGTATGTAAAATTATGAATAAGGGATTTTTGGATGACGGTTACTGATAAACTTTGTAACGGCTTAACCAATTCGGATGTTTGGAAAAGATATTTCAGATCTCGACCTGAAATAACACACTGATTGGGTTCTTTTATACGAATATCACGCGAGTCGGTTGAAAAGAGGCGATTATCTGCAACAGAGCGGAACCAATGCTGTTGAGACTCGTAGCTCCGTAGCACCGCTCGTAGCACTCGTAGAACATGCATTCACCTACGGCGTAGCACCGTAAAATATGATTTTGTGAATGACTTTCATTGTACTTTTGAGTAAAGGGTCTTTATTGCACTTAAACGGTTTCTAGCTTTCTCTTTGAGAATAAAATATTGTTGAATGACGAGAATTGTAATTTAAAAATTCTTTGAATCTATCCAATTTCAATAAACTATGAGGCCATATTTGGTTTTAACCGTTTGTTCTGACAGTTTTGTTAAACGATCGTTTTGTAAAAAAAAGTATTTAAAGTGAATCTATATTATGCAAGTTTGTTGTTTTCTTACTAGGACGTGTGTACTTCGTGATTTTTATTTGCTCGTAGGCTAAAAGTTTTCCAGCTTATCTACTTGGCAAGATTCCATGTAAGTTTCGTATTGTGTGGGCTTGTTTTTATCATACACCCTACATTGCCTTCGTTATGTATTCAATAATATCCCAAATACATTTTTTATTTTGCTGTACGCTGATTCATTTCTTTTATTTTTTTTTGTAGGTTTATACAAATAGTTCGATCGGTGGAAAACATGTGCAAAAATATTTTTTATTCTGACATACCGAGCTCGATCTGTCATACCTTTGTAAATTATAAACCCCCCACAGCTTTTGCAGCGTTCCCTAAGCATTCCCTTATAGTGATAAAACCTATCTAAGAATCATCCTCGAAGTCATACAAATCGTTTGCCAAAAACCTCATTTCAAGGATAAGCCGTCAAGAGATAAATGGTAAGGAGATTAATTAGGCGGATTCAGAGATAACGAACCTTAGCTATTATATTATATATTAAGCAGTCAACCGTGACTAATGCCTGTCTGCACTAAGTTGAAACAGACTTAAGACTTAAGCATATCACTTCTGTAAAATAACTATATTTTATTTCCGGAAAATATAAAAACTTACTCTAAATAACGGGAAGTTGATATAAAGTTAAATTTAATCTCCTATTTTTTCAGCCTTTGGGGTGGTATTTTTTCATAAAATGAATATGGCACCAGCCTTTAACCACCCTTTAAAGAAGAAATATAATCATAAAAATCGGTTAACAATTGGCGAAGATACCGCGTAAAATACACACAAAAAATGCAGACGAATTGAGAATCTCCTAATTCTTTTATGTCGGTTGAATCTTACCATATGACATACTGCAGTCTTTGACTAAGCTATATGGGGGTATTCGTCTTTTTATTGAGAATATTCATACCGTACACAAACAACCTCTTAAAGCAAACGCATATACAGGCTCCTTACGTCGCGGGTAAAACATGCCGAGTTTGAATGTGGTTTTTAACGCCCACAATTACTTCAAAGAAAACTTTATAGGACTAGTTGCGATTGAATCGTTAAAGTTGCCAGTGTGAGAATGACCGCGAAGGTAAACGGAAACTTCACACAAGTTAATTCCCACCTGAAGTTGGCTTGAAACGCTATTATTCCGAACAATTCTGTGGAGAAGTTAAGAGTACTAAGGTAATGATAAGGTTACACGGGCAATTTTTATTTATCAATTTATTGTTTCGCTTCAATTGCTGAACATAAATGAAACGCAAAATATCGGAAATTGCGGCAAATTGCGACTAATTCGACAACGATGAATTTTGTATTATTTAGGTCTGTACCTACCTACGTAAAAATTGTGCATGTCAAATCGTAAAGATTTTCTGAAGAAGATCGCTCCAGAGCAATATTATATATTAATAAGAATAATATTTTGTAATTTGTTTAGGTTGTACAATAAAGTATTTTCATTCATTCATTCATAAATGAAACAATTGTGGAGACCTTTGCCCATCAGTAGGGTATGCTTATATTTACTTGCATACCCTTTCAAATAACTACCAATGATCTGAACTGTCGTCAATGCCGCTACTTCGATTGACTTTATAGTTTTTTTTGTCATTTGATGCCACATGAAAACACATCATTGCCAGATGTTGCTCAATTCTGATCGCACGTGTAACAGCACTTATATTGCCAACGATTTCCTGAAATGGAAGTTGAGAGTTACTTCTTACTTAACTGCCTCAGAGGGCATAAAGAGGGAATGGAATGATTGTAATTGTGTAAAATTACACCTGAAATATTAATGGCTTCCTTATTAATTATTAATTTGTAATGTTTCCGAGATTTTTGAATTTTAAACAATAATGAATCTCGATGCGTTCGAAACGGAATGGTGGGAGACCGCCAAGGATAGAGGCAGATGGAAGAAATTGGGGGAGACCTTTGCCCAGCAGTGGGACACATTAGGTTATAAAAATAAAAAAAAATGAAATCTGGTCATCCATTATTCTAATTAAAATGTTAAAAAAATGTGGCAGACCTACTTAGTGGAATTTAGCAGAAAAATTTGTTCGTAACAACATGAAAATAAAACAATGTGATAAACCACCGCACCATACCATCTTTTTGTAGAATAGGGTCTTGAATCAACAAAGAAAAAAAGAAAAATATTCTCCAATCAGATGTCAAAGCCATGCTCAAAAAGAAAACAATTCTTCGATAATATTTGAACTCTAGTTAAAATAATAGAAACGGTTACCACCGTCTACACTTGAGACGATATAATAACTCTTACCTTTTAATAGTGTCTGGTCGGTTAAAGCTTTTAAAGTGCCCGATCCGATTTTAGGGCTATAAATTCATTGAGTATCCCCAAGTTGGTCAACATCACAATTTTCATAATTTTATTGCGTTTGTTTTAGTTTTAAGAAGGTACCTTTTTCTACTTGTCGAGATAATTATGAACACCTTTATTATTGTTTGTGCCAAATAAACATTTATTCTATTCTATTTTATTCAAAAAATGGTTTGTTCTTGGTTTTTTTATTCGGTTTTATTGGTTATACATATACTATATGCCCAAAAATTTAAAAGATATCATTATGTACATCGTATTTTAGAAATATTTTAAAAGCTATTTCTATCTAACAATCTTAGGGAACGTGATATTCTTACCAAACAATAACACACGCACACGCACGGCGCGGCGCGGAAGGAGAAAGTCGCAACCACTCACCCTGATGAAGACTCTCGGAATGAGTCGAAACTTAGTCGGTGCCTTCACCGATAGTGCAGTACGTGAAAATTCCCGATTTTACAATATGAACATTAAAACATTTTTTTTAAAGTATAAAGCTTTCAATCCAGGTTGAAGTAGGTATTTATAAACCGAAATCGCTCACGACTGTATTCACCATCATAGTCATACTCAGTGCATAGATCTTTGAGGATACCAAGGAGAAGGTAGTCAGAGGAACGTCCAAACATAACATTAAGCACATGCGCATGTTTTGCAGATATTCAGTAATCTGCGTGTTTTTTTTAAATTACAGTGTAAATAATTTGATCAGGGGATTTCTGGAACTTTTCGCCACAAATCCCCGTAGCTTCCCATTTGAGTACAGGAAGGGGATTTCTATACAAAAAGGCCAGAAATCCCCTTCGCAGGAGATTAGCGTAGGGGATTTGTGGAATAAGCCTTTTGCAAGTTGTTAGCGTTTCATATGCCAGGTTGCTAGCCCATCGTTTATTTACATCACCGGAGCATTTATATCGTACCTTATTGATCGTGTCGTATGTTGTAAATTACAGCTATAAAATACTTAAGTGGTTGGCGAACGCAACGAGAATTCCTTCGACATCTTCGCATTTGGAGAGCATCCAAGCTTTTATTGTAGGTATTGAAGGTTCTTCACTCCGTTAGCTTTAAATGGAGAGTGTCCTTTCTTGTTTTTATTGGTTTTCAAGAGCTGGGGCTAGACAAATACCTCACGCTTACTTTTCCTTTCGCGTTAACGCAAATTTGTCCAGGTAAAACTTGGCAGCTGTCTCGTGACATTTCCACAGTTAATGTCATTTCCATAAAATTCAATCTTTCCGCAGGCGTTAACAGAAAGTGGTATTTGTCTAGACCACTAGTTATAAAATTTAAAAAACCTTTTATTTCTTTATCATCTATCATTTTCTAATTGTAAATTGTTGATATCTTCACTAATTGTGAACCGATTTTATCGATTATTATTTTAATGGGGTAATAAAGGGTGGTCCCATTTTATATTTTATAACAAAAAACATCCCTAAGTGTGAAACATTAAGAGATGGAATTTTATATTGTACCCATTTATCAACTTCCCGTTATTTGAAGTTAGTTTTTTTTTCCTACAAAGAATATATGTATAAATACATAATGCTGGACATTTTTCACAAATTATTACTAAACCCTAAAATAAGCAGAGCTTGTATTATGGGAACTACATGACTGATATACTACTTATATACTTTTTTTTATCTACACATACATATTTAACATAGAAAACACTCAGACCAGAGACAAATATTTGCAGATCATACAAACATTTTTCCCGCGGTGGGCATCCTTCTCAGGCGTCTGCGTCTCAGAGGTCGAAATAATTCTTTTTTTTTTGGCTCCTCTCGTTAGTCCGTCGCGTCGGCTACTCTCGGTTCCTCTCGGCTCTTTTCGCCTAAAGAGAGCAAAAGTTGACCCGAGCTGGTATGCAATGTGCAAGCTGGTATGCAATAGTAATTCTGTCTGTATATATCCCTTCTGTGTTCTGTGCTAATAAACTTTATCATTGTTTAAACAACCTGTGTGTATGATTCAGTTTTCGCGAGTCCTCATAGGGGTGTACTAATGTTAAGTTCAAATTATCTTGTTGTTCCAGGCTACGGCATCATTCCACTGAAGATCCCGTCTTCGCCTGCCACCCACTGCACTCTTCATACGACCGTCGGCTGTGTTGGCAACGATGACTGCACAGCAAGAAGTCACAGTGTCATAAGACTGCTTGGCCCTGTGAGAGATGTGGTAGTCCGGCCCGCAAGGCATCATTACCGACCCGGAGAGACGAGTAAGTAAATAAAAAAAATGCTGGATATTTTCATACAGCATCATCTAGCCCCAATTTAAACAGAGCTATTCATATTGTAAAAACCGGAATTTTCACGTACTGTGCCGTGCACTACCAATGCGGAGGTAGCAAGTCGCGATCACTCACCCTGATGAAGACTCTCGGAATGAGTCAAAACTTAGTCAGTGCCTTCACCGATAGTGTAGTACGTGAAAATTCCCGTTTTTACAATATAAATAGTCAAGTTCACGATAGTTTTTGGATTAAGCAGAGCTTGTGTTATAGGAACTACAAGACTGATCCGATATACTAGTAATGATATATATTTTTTTATAAATACTTACAGATTATACATAGAAAACACCCAGACTTTAGACAAATATTAGCAGATCACACAAAAATTTGTCCCGCAGCGGGAATTGAACCCGCAACTTTGTGCATCTCAGGCGGGCCTTCGCCCACTGCCCCCCATAGATCATCAAATAAACACCCAACAGATATGTTAAGATATTATTAGACTATACAACGTAAGATCGCTCTTAGCGATTAGGCCGCCCTTTGTATCACAACAACCTGGTTTAACCTAGTTAGTAATGTTGTGTATACAATAAAGAGTAATTTACATATCTATCTATCTATAATTTTGTAAATAACCGCCTACGTACGTAAGCATAAAAGGCTTGCTGCTGAATATTGAATTACTGACCAAATAAAACTAAAACAAAGTCGTTTGGAACGTAGTCATTGCTTGTATTTTCTTTGCATAAACGATTTTACGTCTCACTTTACTGCTCATAAACCGTTGTATACAGCTGAAAACTCGTTAAAATTTAACAGGATTTACTTGCAATTATCTCGTAAAGTATGTGTTAATATGGCATGCATTACTTTTGTACTTTTCAGTTGCATTAATTTAGGTCTATACTTTTTTTCATAATAAGATATTAGTAGTGTTTTGTGTGTAACAAAACACTGAAGGGCTCATTGATATGTCCAAATACTATGACTAATATAGAAGTTAATTATTAATACTTACAAAACATGAAGAACAAAAAGTTTCACACAAAATTGAAGAATATAACTACCAATTTTGTCACAAAAATTAAAAAGTATAAAATATTAGTTAAAAACGAGGTTCTTACAATAATAATAAATATAAGTGTGAGAATCTAATTGTTAAGTTATTTGTAAGTATCTAATGTAAAATTTAAGGCAATAATTAAATAGATTTACATTTACATTGTAACCTAAAACCATGCTAAACATGCTCACCCAATAGATGCTTATGTCTTCTTCTTTTGAAGATGCCAAAATTATATATTATTATTCATAGATTATAAAATAATATAAATAATTAAAATGTAAAAGAGAAACGCAGTCAAAAATATGAATAGAAGAATAACAATGAACTGCCTTGATTATGATTGGCCATTTCTCTAAAGAATACATTTGTGAAAACTATCAATGTGCTAAGTCTCGATCTTCTAGAGTTTAAAAAAATCAATACATAAACAGTGGCTTCAAGACCGTTTTTCAAGGCGTTCTTCAGGGGCTGCCTTTTTCCAGGCTTCTACAGGGTGTTCATGAAGACGAAACTAAACCTACTCAAAAGACTTTAGAATTAGCACAGAGAATACGTTGTTGCTAGTATACGTGAAAAAGATACAAGCAGCTCAACTTGTTTGACCTGCATGAACAATAGGCTCAAACGTCCAGTAAAATTTTATACGAGCATGCCAAAACACGGGATCAAAATTTAAGTGATGTGTACATACGTTACTTTTTATAAATTTACACTATAAGCCTTTTTAAATCGGACAGCAAACCTGTGATAGCTTAAATGCATATTTTAGTCGTGAATTTATATGTATTATTCTGAATGAAGTTTATTTGAGAAAACTACTCGCGAGACGTTTTATCAGCTTAATATTACAAGGTTTCCCAGAACTTCGTAGGATATTCTACACCTAATAGGTAACAACAGTAACTTTTCTTCCATGACTTTTCGATATTTGGCTATTTCTAGGCAAAAATGGTATTTACTGCCATTTTCTTCAGTGAATATAGCCAAATTTCAACCTGCTGTTTTCCGTAAAAAATGCGATTCTTGTCCAATCTGGGCCTTTCAGGTCTTACCCTGAACAGCAACGATGTCGCCCATCCACCTGGCTGGTGATCTGCCAAGGCCACTTGGCGTAGGTAATTTTTGATTGGCATAAAATATATTTTTATTGCAACTGTATACTTACAAAACAAGATGCTGGATGAGAACTAATACGAAAATTTAAATAAATTCAAACTAGAAGTCAGTTATGCAAATAATACAGACGAATCAAATGCAAATCTAGGAACAGTTTCCTATGATTTTATGATTAACAAAATTTAAACTGTCTGTTTCATTCAACGTGAGTTGTAAATTAGAAAACAGAAAACCGAATTCCGTTTAGTCAGATAAAATGTTTCACGTTAAAATATATCGAATATCTTTGCTTTTATGTTTCAGTCATTAATTCTGGGCGGACTTTGTGTTGTTTTTACGATCGGTTTTATGTTGCTACGACCCTAAACTCAGCTTAGTTGTTTATGAAGCGATGCCAAATTAATGTTCTACAAAATTACTACGTATCTTATTTTTTCCTTTGTTCCATCAAAAAGTTGATTAAAAATGCTAGGCAACTGTAATTAGTCGATACCTTTTAGAGCCAAAAATCATGTTGCTTAATTAGAGGCGCTGAACATTTTTAACAAAGGAAATTTCGAAGTAAAATATACTCAGATTCCCCGAGGTTGCTGAATATTATTTTTGCTTAAAGTACGCTCTAGTATTAGAAGATTTTAGTTATTAAGTATTTCATGAAAAATATATTACTATCCTTGGACGAGACGGCTATTGCAACTGACTTTACATATTTTTTTTAATGAATGCATGATTATTTATTTCTACTACGTTGGTTAACACTCAAATTACATTATCTAGGAAGTTAGTTACATGAACTTAGTCTGGTTAATCTTATTATATACTAACGTGTAATAATTAGGTGGAAAAAATATAAAAATTCTTGCTGCTTTCTTCTGAGTGGTTGATACTGATCCTAAACTAACAAAAACCTGATTTTACCTGTAACTATCTTTTATTAATCTGTATGTATAATATTTATGTATTTACAAAAAAAATAGTTTGGGGCTAGATGATGCTGTGTGAAAATTTCCAGCATTATTTATTTTATAGCCCAAGTCATACGACACATTTCTTACAACAGATACGAGAATTTGTTATTAATAATTAATTGATTTTTCAGTAACCTTCTGGATATTAGCACTGGATCATGACTTGCGTCTCGTCAGAGGAGAACTGGCTTATGTTGCGCTAAGTGATCCGGCCGCTACCAAAGTCGCTATTTGGGAAGAACTGTCAATGGATGAAGGTACGTTACAAGTTTATTCTGCGAATCGTACCATTATCTTAAAACAACCATGTCACAAAACAAATAATTGATAATTTTTAAAATGTAAAAAGAGTACTTCAGAGCATGTAAAGTGGGCATGTGTCAAATATAATGTTTGGAAGTATCTCTGACCAGCTCCTACCCATGTAGGAGCTGGTCAGAGATACTTCCAAACATTATATCATAGATCTGCATACTGAGTAAGCTTCAGTAATGAGCGTCGTTATTTTTGTCTTTTTACAAGACAGCGTAAACTCTAATTATGTTACCATAAGCTTGTGTCAAAATCACTATACTTTTTTAAGTATTTCATATGAAAATAATAACTACACATCATTTTGAAAAAAAGTGTTGTATACTTATTATCGCTTACGACTGTACCTAAGCCATAAATGATTTATTGTCATTGAGCTCGGATAAGGAACTGACCCATGCCTTTTAAAGCCTGAAAAATATGCCTAGGTTTACGAGTATGAGATTCAATTCAGGCAAGGTATAAGAAAATATACTCTTATTCCTACATGGTACCTACATACGTAAAAATTAAAAACTATTATATCATTTTGAAAACAAAATGATGTATACTTATTATCGCTTACGACTTTACCTAAGACATAAATGATTTATCATTGAGCTCGGATAAGGGACCGACCCATGCCTTAAAATCCTGAAAAATAGGCCTACGTTCCGTAAAAAATATCAGTGAATTACTCCGTATAAAAAATCCAAAAACTAAACCGTTCGCCCTGCGGGACACATTACATAAACAACGGCTAAGTGGGCGTGATCGTTCGGTAAAAGCGTTCTCTTGTAACTTCACAGATTGTCTCCAAGTGGCGTGTGACAGATTCGATTTCCTCTGGAAACTTTCAATGATGATCGGTAAATAATCTTGGGCTCTTGGTAACTGACGGGAAGTTCTGAAGAGCGGAAATGGTTTTGATAGGCGTTTAAAATTGAATTCAATCCAAAGGCTCGTATTCAGTGAAGTAAATTAAGATAACATCTGAACAGGATACAGAAAAATCTGAACCCTTGTTTGAAAGATAAAACTGACGCGGTGGATATGGTGGTGGCCAACAATATATTCACGCGAACTTTGACAATCACTTGTCAACTATTTCCCACCGCCACCGCCCATCACCACCTCGACAGTTTGGCCGGGCCCCAAGCTTAAAACAAAATCTATATCAACATTTTTTACAAACACAAGCACTACACTAAACGTCAATCCTGCAGGCTTCACAAGCAAGCTGCTAGTTTGTCAGTCAGGGTAAATTCAATCTATCAACTTTGACGGGGGTTGTATTGAAGATGACACGGGAAAGCTTTTATGAAGCTACCTAAGGTGCTGATTACGTGTTTAAGTCAGCCAATATCAACGGTAATAAATATATTGAATATGATATTCAATTCAGGCAAGGTATGAGAAAATATACTCTTATCCCTACATGGTACCTACTTAAAAAAAGAAACAGCGGAGTGGGGCACTGGTGACCTGTGATAGGTTTTGCTAAACCTATCACAGGCATCAGTTTCTCACAAAATAGTACCTATACTAAACTTCTATACTAAACTTCTAAGCCTTTTAGTCAAACATCATCGTACTAATCCTACTAATAATATTATAAACGCTAAAGTTTGTGAGGATGGATGTTTGTTACTCCACGCAAAAACTGTCAATACATAAACTGGTTTCAATACATAAACTTACGCATATTTTTGTGGTAGATTTCTTTTGTTTCATTGGTTCATACTTGATCAATCTTTTTATAGGCATCGTATAATGTATTGTGAAATAATACGAAAAAATGCGTATTTAGAGAGACTCGATACAGATATTTCCATTTGCCGCGACCTTAGTTTTAGTCAAATTCAATTTTCTGTTGGCGTTAACGCCTGCGGTTAGATTGAATTGTATGAAAATTACATGAATCGTGAATTCTAAAAAAAAAATCACGTGACTACTGCCAAGTTTTTCATTGATAAGTTTGCGCTAGCGAGACACCCTTGTCACCCATATATATTCATACCTATCCATATCCAACTTGTTTTTTAATAAATTTGGCGCAGTCAAAACATTTGTTTTGGAATCGCGTGCACAGATAATTACCCTAAGAATAATTTAAAAAGTCTTTTCACCCTCTTTTTGTAGAAATATCTTTTTTCTCGGAAGATGTGGGAAGAAAAACTTCCGAAGCTCCAATTCTTAATATCACAACTTCTCAACTCAGGAGCTAAAACAATAATAAAAGTCACATCGCAATTAGAGAGGATTGCTAAGATATAACCAATATAAGTTGGCCGTTGTGGGATGCCAAATCAATACTTTATTAATAAGAAGTTCTTTGAGAAAATAGATCAAGTGGAATTGGTGTTGGAGTATTGCTTTTGCAGTTTGTTTTGTGTATATTGTAAAAGTCAATAAAATAAGTTTTGTGATGTTCTACGCTTTAGTTGCGCTGTTTACTGTTTAAGTATGAGTATTTCAGTATATACGATATCTGAATTCATTAGTTTTAATCACAGAAAAGATTAATTATTTTACAAATCATTATCATCAGGATTTTTAGTTCTCACTTTTGGGGCTCTAATCAAAATATACTCTCAACATACGGATTTGACAATGAGGCCCTAATTATGATTATAAGCAACACACTCGTACATACATACATACAGTCGCGTCTGTTTCCCGGAGGGTAAGGCAGAAACCTGGCAGAACCAGGATCGATGTGTGGCCTTTGAGGTATCTTTTGCTTAATTCTTTCTCATCACATTCTTTATGAATGACGCCGGGTACATATGATTTGAGCTTTCTCCAAAACGTCTCCAACTTGGTCAATATTAAAAGCAAATGCTGCATAGTTTAGGATTGTGTTTGATTATCCATTCTGCCACTCATATATATTTTCTTTATAGACATTTATTTTGACCTTTTTAATAACAATACATAACCAAGATAACGATTCCACAATTAAGTCTGCAGATATCAGAGTTCCCAGCGCCATTTGTATCAAAGCTCGAACTTAATTAAGCAGGCGTTCATTAACTTTGGTTCACCGCAAATGAGCTGGTAACTTTAAGTAACTATTTCAAGTAAAATAGTCACGACTCTAGCCGTATTAAAATTTTAGTTTGCGCGGAAGCTTAATGAGCTATTAAAATAATTATGTAATCTATGAAATACGTTTTTTGGACAACTGAACAGATATTTATTAAGTACCCAGTTTAATAGAACTTATACTGCCAGAGATAGTAAGAAAAACAGGAGGGACAAAAAAATAACATCATTTATTGTAAGAAAACACATTAATAAAAATTTACCATTACAATTTTTTTGGTTTATACCTCTAGTACGAGTAAGATCAAAGCAACAGAATGAAAACTGTTGAAGTTTGAATAGTACTTAGATTTTTTGTAAAACATGACGTGAAAGTAAAACCGCGCTTCATATTTTTTTATTCAATCCCGATAATCTATCACTAGCGTGTAACCTTTCGGGTCTAAACAAAACAAATCGTCTACAAACATCGTTATAAATGTTTGCTAACAAAATTACGGTCACGATTCAACCGTCGATGGTTACCAGGATATTCATTTATCATGCGAAGCTGATTCAGAGCTGTGAGAAGCATTCGACGAGCCCATGACAGCAGTCTTTTTTTTGCACAATTTCAATCAGTCAAAGCCATGTTCTTTAGACAGCGGTCTTTAGGTGCAAAAGGATTCTTTTGAAACATCTTTCTGAACCGTCAATGCGGCATGTTCTTAAATGCGTGGATTGTTACACAGGCCACAATCCTTCCAATGGAAATATATCAAAATAGACTGACATGTTTTACAGTTTCATATAGATCTATTTAAAAATTAAATACTCATATTACTTGTACACTTTAATTTTATTAATTATTTGAAAAATACACTAAAATATATAATAATTACTAAAATAATTATTATTTATTTTAGTGTATTTTTTTCTTAAATATTTGTTGGCATGGTTCATCATTTATCAAACTCTGTACTATCCATCTTCATTCAATAAAAAAAGCCTATAACGTGACATGCAAATTCTATCTCCCAAGATAAGGGATCAGTTAGCTTTACCTGACGTCCCTTGTACTTTTTGTAACAAAGAGCCGATATCAGTATCACCGGGATTTGCGGGGATGACAAATCGCTTTTTAAAGTGTCCCTATATTGCATATTTTTTTGTGAAAAATAAAGCACGTTGAACTCTACATACGCTTTCAAAGTACTAACGACTAAATTCGAAAATTGGCGAACTGTTTTGAGCAATTGATGAACTAAATTGTTTTTGTTTGCGGGAAATTATTTGTAAACACTTTTAATCTTGGATATAGACATTTAGATCACTCGACATGTAGGGGAAGGTGGGGGGACACCGGATAGTTAAGAAAAAAACACCTTGAATTAGTCACTATGTTATATATTTAAAAAATCAACATTAATTTTACAATCAGCATATATTAGGCATGACTTTGGCAAGAAATTATTTGAGTATAATCATAATTATAGGAACGAATACAAACTTTATAAAAAAACATTTATCCGAATTCACCCCGTACCTATGGGTGAAACCAGATAGGCATTTTATACTAACGGGGTGAATACGAATGCTACAAAATATTCGAAATATTCACATTCTTTGCATACAAAAAATAACAATTCTGGCCCAGAGCATCCAATACAACTTTCGTGGGCCATTTAAGACATGCTGTGCATTGGTACCATTCATCCGTGAAATCGGTTTTGCTGTACTTTTCGCCACAAGCCAAACATTCCGGATCCTCTTGACTGTTTTCATTTTTGTTTTTTTTTTACCGATACCTTTGCCTTTTCCTCTTATTTTAGTTTTACCAGCTGATAGCTGAGACTTTTCTGCTAGTTCTGCTTTTCTACTAGCATACCTTAAAGCTCATAAGAGAAGACGCATTTTTCAGTAGCAGGAACCGGATACCCGATATCACCCCGTCCGCTTGTGGGGTACAAGCGGACAGGTGCCATCTTTAAAAAAAAAAAAAATAACTGTTTATGCTGGCACTGTCAGCAACAATGAATGCCGTTTTATAAGCATTAATATGCATTACTTCACGAAAAAAATATAACACTATGATAGTACACGGTTAAAAGAAATGATAATACGTCAGAAATATCAAAATATTAGATTACTTACCTCTGTTTTCTTTTATTTCGTATAGACTCATTCGCTGAGATGTTGTCGTCGCCGCTATTTGCAACCGCACTGAGCGAGCGTTCGCGAGTATATTCCGACTGGCTAAAACGAGACAGCGATACGCGTAATAGTGAAATACCAACTATCTGCTCTTACCCCTTGTCCGAATTTCCCCCACATTCCCCTACCTCTATAAAAATTTGGGTTGGATAAACCTATTTTATTGTTATCGTTGGTTTCTGACTTTATTCTGAAAATACTACTTCTCCACCAGCCATCATGTTATTGGGTGAGCTAGGGCATTTTTTTAAAGATTCGACTTATATTATTTATATATTGTGCCATACTACTTTCTTCGATTTTTCGTGCAAGTTATAAAAACACAGTACAGTACAGTAAATCGAAGGGAGTAAGCACGCTTTTAAATTCTGGTCGGGTGGAGTTGATTTCAATTGAGACAAATAAAAACTACTAACCTATTCCACAAATATCCATTTCAAAACTAAAATAGCGGCACTGTCATAGAAAGTTAACGCATAACCCTGTCGGGGTGAGTGGGGTTCAGAATCTATGAGTTTGATTAATTACATTCCCGTACCCTCTTAAATTCACATGTCATAACTAGCGACAAAAAGTTTCGGCCCTTCTGGACAGTGAGGGTCCCATTGCCTTTGATATATTTATGTATACTGGTGAAACTAATATGTTTTCAGTGGCCTATGCTTTTACGGTATTGAAAAAACCAATAGCACCATTTTTGATATTAAAACAGTCCTTGTTCCATAATCAGCATCCCCAAAATTGTACCCATTTAAAAAAAAAAATTAATTCGCAATATTTGATTTCAAAATGAACCTCATTTCCATAATTAGCATCCCCAAATAAGTCAAACCTGAATCCTATTAACGATTTTTTGAAAATAAAACACGTGTTCGCCATTATTGATTTAAAACTAGATGGCAAAAGTGTTATACTAAAGTGCCTGAAATCGGGGGACAAGGGTAAAAACTTATTTTTAAATGATAAATTACTAATGCTTACCACTGATGGACTCACTTAGTTTATTCGCGCTAATTAAGAATAAGATATATTTTAGTTGAGTGTTCGTTCAGGTACATTAAAATTAAAAAACATAGCCAACAACATACGTAACTACATTATAAAGCGTTGTTTACTAAATATCTCAGAACCGCAATTCATTATTTAACTTATTTTACTAGCTATGTAAAGGATATAGATTTAATCATACAACTATTTACAAGTAATTATACACAAAATACAGATGAAACAGCTAGCTATCTAAAAGCTAATGCAAAAGATCTAAAGATATGTCAACTGATCCAGATCACTAGCAGACCGAAGCGTTCCCAAAATTACCACGGTATGTAAATAGCTTATTTTCTGAAACAATAAATCGAATTATTTGTCCCCAGGTGTCCGAAAACTCAGTGCAATCCTCGCTAATGGAGCTCGCTCAGGGACTTGGACAATCGAAGCGCGATGCGGAGGTGGATCAGCTCGAGTGGACATCACAGTGGGCAATGGAGTTGGTCTCACGTCATCCGCAGCACCGGCCGCTGAACAACACTATGTCGAACTAAGGTTCGCTGACAGCATGAGACGGAGGTACAAGCCTGGACTGCCTTTTGTTGGACGGGTGAGTACCTTGGCTATTTTACCCCTTTTTTAGGGTTCCGTAGTCAACATGGAACCCTTATAGTTTCGCCATGTCTGTCTGTCTGTCTGTCCGCAGTATAGCTCAGAGACTCGTTTTACTAGAAAGCTGTAATTCATACAAATACAAATTAATCACGTTAGTATATATAACGAAGTTAAAAGAAAACTATCACAGCTAAGTAGGCTTTACAGGTTAACGAGTATAGTCAACCAACATAAAAATTTACTTGTAGAAGTTAAATGGATAATTTCGTACAAATAGCATCGAAATTACGTAGATGAAGTTGTTAGTTGTGTAAAACAGGTAGACAAATACAATGATTATGGGCAACTACGGAATCCTATACTGCGCGTGGCCCGACACGCACTTGGTCAGTTTTTAAGGTTTTCGATACCTCAGTGGAGCAGCGGGTGAGTAGGTGGCTGAGAAGCAAAAGGCTCGGGTTTGATTTCTGCTGCGGGACAAATGTTTGTATGTTCTGCTGTTATTTGTTCCAGGTCTGGTTTTCGTGGTACTATGGTACTCGTAGTTCCTGATACCTATGACACAGGGAATTCTAGTGTGAATTCAGGACTATATATGTGACTATTGGGTATATATTAAAATCGTATGTTCGTCTGTTCGTCCGTGTGTTAGACACACTTAGATCTAAATACTTGTTCAGGCAACCCAGGAACAAAAATCTAAATATAAAACATTCACCACTCAGTTTATCTGAGTACATGTAAAGTGAGGATATTTTGTAGTATATTGGTATCACATACAACAGTCTATACAAACCACTTGAGGTTAATAGGTCTAGTTCTCTATGAACTATGTGGTACATGGATCTTAAAACATCTGCAAAATCAAACAAACCAGTAGGTCTGCAACAAGAATTCAAAACCTCGCCCCAGCGACTTAAACTACTAGCCAATGATTTATCTTTTACAATCAAAAAAATCTGGCTAGCAATTTGTCGTTAGAATTGCAGGGAGTTAACCATCATTTTCTTTTAAATTTCTCTCGGAACTAGCTCGAAATGAACACGATAATTCAAGACATTTCGCTCGTTCCGTCCGCAATTGTTCAAGTCGTGTCGATAGTTTCACGTCTCTAGGTGGATAGGTACGGTACAGTCGAAAAGAAAAGTTAAAATTATTCTTATGATTAAAAAAAAAATTTTTTTTTTAAATATAACTTATATTTTTTTTTTGGAATATAACTAATGACGTGTAAAGTTTTGATATAAAACAAGTAATTTGGGAAATGTAATTTGACCTCTTATTAAAAAACTGTTTAATTGGATTTTAATTGTTCTCATTAGCGTCTTCATTTTTGACTAAGAATGTATTTATACTCCAGATTTTTAAGCACATGGAATATACTAGCAAACCAGCTAAATATTTATAATTTTGTTAAAAAGTAAAGGTGTGATTCCACCCAATTTGCATCACTGTTCTGCACAGTATGTAGCAAAAATGTTTCTGTTGGTGAACTCACGTAACACAAAAAAAAGCTGGCCAAAATAGGTCCACACTCTATCGCGGTGTTCGCGCACAATTCGAAGTTATGTTCGCACACACGTCCAGACGCTGTTCAAGCACTTAGTTTTCCACTGCCGAAGTAAAAACGTTCCCAGGATTTCAGTCCTAGTGATGGTTCAAAACTATATATGTGTCCGTGGGGAGTTTATTTTTTTCATTTTACTAATATTATAATGCTAAAGTTTATGAAAATTGATGTTTCTTACTCTTTCACGCAAAAACTACTAAACGGATTTTGAAGAAACTTTACAGTAATATAGCTTATACATCAGAATAACACATATGCTACTTTTTATCCGGGTACCACGCGGGCGAAGCCGTTGGCAGAAGCTAGTTATTATATCTTTATCGGTGGAAACAGAGACAAACGCATCTCTCACACAGTACGCGTACTGTTGGAGTTCTGCACAAAATGTTAGCAAACAAATGTACTGCACATAATTTTGGTGGAATCGTGCCTTAAAATTACACTGGGGTTATTTTAGTCCAAAAGCTGCAGAGATCAAGTCGTTTTCAAGGAATTAAACTAGAGCCAAGCTCCGGGTATTTGTTTGCTTTTGTCGCTGCCTGTACATAGGATAGCATTGCCAGTGTACAGTACAACAAATGGGGATCGTTAGCTCATCCTACGGCGGAACTCCAGTCTAATGTTGCTAGTTTGGATGGCACCTAGCTCTCGTAACAAGTTCTATTAGTTACGGAGGATATTGTATTATGTTGACTTCCAATTTAACAGTGGTTAGTAGTTATATTGCATTGGGCTACATGAGTTGATTCAAGAAATAGTTTTTTAATCTCTATATTTTACAGTTATTTTTATTTTTTTTCCTCTATCGTTATTTTCTTTGAAGCAGTAATGTCATACAATTTTCTAAGCTTATTTTACGCAATACTGACTATAAATTTGCACATTTCCAACGGAATTCATATGGTAGCAGACTGGGAAACTGGATTTTTTGCTTTGAAAAAGCGAATAGAGTAATAGTTATGTAAATATAAAAAAGTTTTTTTAAAATCTGGGTTATTCAAATGAGTCTTGCGAATAAAGGGGATAATTATGTTTATTTTTGAGAGTTTTTTTAATTGCAAATTTATTCACTATACCGCCGTAATTTGTTAATTAAAATTTCTCAGCGAATCAGCGATTAGAAATATTGTTGGTAAATTCACAGAATTTTAACAAGTTATGAGAGTAATTCTTAAAAGCAGCTGAACAGAACGTTTTTACTATGGTCAGTGTCTCATAACTTAAACCAAATAAAAGTAATTTGATGATAACAGCAAAGGTATTCTGATAAAAAAATGGAGAATTCTGGAGAAAGGTCAAATAAGTACCCTAAACCATCGAGCTTGTATGAAGAATATGATGAGGATGAATGAAGCGAAAGAGGTATGCTAGGAACGTAGCAAGTGAAAATCCGTGGTCTCTACCTACCCCTCCGGGAAACAGGCGTGAAATTATGTTTGTATGTATAAAGATAACGAGCATGTTAATTTAATTTTTTATGTTTGACTTTTAAATAAATGTTGCTCATAAAAAGCCCTATTAAAACAATGGATATAGCCTCCTAGTAGACTTCATTATAAGCCACTTACCAAGATAATCCATTGGATTCCCGATTATTTACCATCCAGTATGAATTATTGTGTTAATAAAGTCCATATTTCATATTGGCGCTGTCAGCAGGTTGGAGTAAAGCCAGCTCGGGCCAAATTTAATGGCTTGATTAAGAGTTAAGTCGGCGCTACAATATCGTTTCACCGGGACTTTGCAGGTAGTCTGATGAATCTGTTTGGCTTATTCGGAAACGTTTGCGTAAGCTTTTAAAATTACATGGAGTCAGTGGAATATATCCAAGCGTAGGATTTCCGGTTAAAATCTAGCTGAGTTTCACCTTTTACTTTTTAGTCGCAGTTGTATCAAGAAACGGTTTTATCTGAAGGTGCTTATACAAATAGCAAACTATAATATATTTAAATTACCTTTTGATTGAATATTTTTTTTTGTGTGTTCATTAATAACTTCAACAACAACCGCATGTACCGCTACAATTTGAGAATATACGAGTAAATAATTTTCATTCGATCTCTCATAACTCTCACTCAGGTACTTATTTTAATATGCTGCAGATATGGTATTAAAGATTTATTTATTTATTTATTTATTTATTTAAGATATAGACTAGTATGAAAAACTGGTATAACAAGATCGAAAGTGCTTCTAAGTCTATAGCCATTTATCCATATTTTTTTTAACCTTAGGTGGAAGCAATGAGCACAGAGAAGCGGGTACGAGTCCGAGTCAAGCTGTACGACGATAAAACAGACATCTATAGCCAGGACATCGACATGTCGACCGGAGAAGGGGGCTTCATAGTACCCACTGTGATGGCAGACGCACCCTATGTAAACCTGCAGGTAAGAAGTAGCTCTTTCTAAAACAGCTCGTCTAGGGAAGTACTACCAAAATACCCAATGTTGCTGCTGGAGAAATTACAGCCATATGAGACTTTTCAACGGTATGTATCACCGGTATGGGTCGAGAAAGCGTAATGAGAGCCGTACATTACACATACCCGAAGGCATCATGAACATTTATATGTCATACATTTTTAAATGAAAACTTTTATCACATAGGGGTTTTATACTATTTGGATTATTGTTCACGCTTGCCGTATTGGCCTCGAGGCCTGTACCCCAACTTCTGATCCGGAGGTGGTAGGTTTGAACCCGGTGCACCAATGAATTTTTCAATTTATGTGCCTTACACGTGTTCAAAACGGTGAAGAAAAACATTGTGAGAAAACAGACATGCCAAAGAAGAAATAATTCGAAGGCATCTCCCATCGCTTAGTGTTCCAATAAGGGGCGATGGGCTTACAACCTGTCACGTGAAATGCTAACTACTATGCAGATCGTGTACATGTGCCACTCAGTGTGGCTCTGCGTACTGTGTATGGAGCTGAGAAACTCCATCATAGGGATTACAGTCGTGAATGTGTTTGTATACCTTTGAAATAAATGAATTGCTGTAGAAAAGTTTAAAGTTTCAAATGTCTTAGTACAATATTTATTGATTCAAGCATTACTGTTTACTCATAAACTAAACACCTTCAAATACGACCACAAAATAGTCCTAATACCGTAATTTGTATTCAACTAAACAGCTCCGGGCATTAAAGTTTCACAAGTCTCTACCCAATTAATGATGCGATCAGGAGGATTAGCTTTGAGACGTAAACTGGCGCGATCGAGGAATTCAGATCGATTTAATGCAACTGAAGAACTATCGTATTATGAGAATCTCTTAAATTAATTATCTCCATTAAATGTCTAACTCTATGATAACGATGTTTTTTACACCTATTGGGAAACATGTACTTGTATGGACTCCTGGCATATAAGTAGACCTAGCTTAGAAGTCAGGGCTTCAAATAGAATTGTAGCACAGGTTTATTCAATAAAGGCTTTGTATTTTTCCATTGTATCATATTGTGTCAATTTTGTGATTAATCTATCAATTTTGTATTTTTAACAAAATTGAAGTTGTTAAATGTCATAAACATGATTGTTGCGAACGAGCTAAAAAACTTGTCTCGTAAATTAGAAGAACATAGTGTACTTTATTTGACTTAACAAGAAATTGGTACAAATGAATGAAATATACACTTTATCGAAAATAGTAAGATAGAGATAGATAAATATTTTGAGCGAATTATTCCCATCTGTGCTGTGTGGGCCAAACATGCCATAGTAAGGGTGTCCAGCAGTGGATTTCTTTAAGCTTCCATGGCTTATCTAGGCATGGAAGCTTAAAGAAATGCAAACGGTGGTAGAACCACTACGGAACAAATTATTGCATGTTTCTGTTCCGGATCTAATGTCTCGGCTAACAGGCATAAGGTCCACTTGATGAAAAGCGGTTACTGTCGCCTATTGACATATGTCTGGACTATTGCTGATACATTGCCTGCTCTGAAGAACTCGCAGTTCCTGATACCCACGACACAGGGAATCCTAGTGTGGAGTCAGGACTAAGCAAGTGGATGTTGGGTGTTTTTTTAATAGCAAACTGACGCATACATTTATTTAATACTAGCCTCTGCCCGAGGCTTCGCCCGCGTTGTACCCGGATAAAAAGTAGCCTATGTGTTATTGTGATGTATAAGCTATATTACTGTAAAGTTTCATCAGAATCCGTTCAGTAGTTTTTGCTTGAAAGAGTAACAAATATCCATCCTCACAAACTTTCGCGTTTATAACAGTAGTAAATAAGATAAGATGGCCACCTTCTCGAAATTGTTTCCGAATATACTTACCTTGGGCAGATTCTGCAGTTGGGTAAAAACAATTTCGAGAAGGAGGCCAAGAGGAGGATCCAGCTAGGCTGGGCAGCGTTTGAAATACTACGTGGAGTCTTCTCGTTATCCATACCGCAATGCTTGAAAACGAAAGTTTTCAATCGGTGCGTCCTACCCGTCATGACCTATGGAGCTGAGATGTGGACACTCACGATAGGGCTGGTCCACCAGTTCAAAGTCACTCAGCGAGCTATGGAAAGAGCTATGCTCGGAGTATCTCTGAAGGATAGGATTCGTAACGAATACATCCGTAACCAAAGTTATCGATATAGCTCAACGAATTAGCAAGCTGAAGTAGTAGTGGGCTGGTCATATCTCGCGAAGAACCGATAACCGCTGGAGTAAACGCGTTCTTGAGTGGAGACCGCGACTCGACAAACGTAGTGTAGGACGCCCTCCGGCCAGGTGAGATGACGATCTGCGAAAGACTACAGGCAGATGCTGGATGCGGCAAGCTGAAGACAGGGCGATGTGGCGCTCATTTGGGGAGGCCTATGCCCAGCAGTGGACTAATATAGGCTGATGATGATAATGGTGATGAAGATGAGATATGCAGTTGACGATGAACTGTCTTTATAAGTTACTTAATGCTTGCATGATTTGGGAGCATTATTAACCGCTGCGCTATCACTCGTCTGTAGTATCACTATACTGAGAGTTGCAGAGATAGGCAAACAGTTTACCTAACCAAACTAGCCTTGGCACTAGCCAGAGACAAACATCTTGCACTAAGCAAAGACAATGGAGGAATCGTGCGAGAGAATATGGAGTGTTAATCTTATACGATATAAGATAGGTCTTGTTTAAAATTATATGAATGAATAAATGAATGAAAATACTTTATTGTACACTACAAGATAACAAAATAAACAATAACTACATCTTATCTTATCTAACTAATATTATAAACGCAAAAGTTTGTGAGGGTGGATGTTTTTTACTCTTTCACGCAAAAAATACTGAACGGAATCTGATGAAACTTTACAGTAATATAGCTTATACATCAGAATAATACATAGGTAACTTTTTATACGGGTACCACGCGGGCGAAGTCGTGTGGGCAGAAAATAGTTTATTCATACAAATATGTACAAGGAGGTATATACATAAAATACAGATGAAACAGCTACCTAGCTATCAAAAGATTCTATAGATAGCTCAACTGGTCCAGATCACTACCAGATGGAAGTGTTCCCAAAATACTGGCCGTATTGCCACGCTAAATAACAATGCTAATGCGTTGGCCGAGATAAGAGCATACAAAAACTTAATATAACTAAAAGCACAACCAGTGTAAATCTCTTCCAGATAATCTAAACGTTGTTTAGTTAACACATGAGGATAGTTCCTACAGTACCTACAGTACGTAGTTTCAATACATTTTATTTACTGAACATATTGATAAATAAGCACCTTCCTACAGGCATAAAATATACGATTTATTAACTATATCATACCATTTGGATGGTAGAATAAATAAGGGCCTATTAAAATTGTAACATTATGTATTAGCTTACCTATATTCATGCAAATAAATATTCTGATTTTCAAAATATACCAATAACTGAAAACATACATCTCTACAAAGTCGCACACTAACTTTAAAACTCGCAAAAGTAAGTTAATTGGATATCTCCTAGTACTCAGATCAAGTCATAAACGTATATACGTACAGTCTCATTTTAGGTTCGTACCTCTCTTAGTATCGCTTATCATTCGATTTATAATTTACTAACTAAGGAAAATCTTATATATGTACATATTTTCACAGACATACTCAGGCACTAAACTTTGACAGCTCCTAAGTATATATGTGGTTAAAAGTTTCAATAGAAAATCTGTTAGTAAGATATGCCTAAGTCTTTGCTTTAGATTAAGGAGTTTAGTGCAGGCGAGCTTAAGTTCGATAGAGGGCGCTGGGAGTCGGGAAGTGTTTATTATCATCCGACCCTCAGAGCACCATCTCATTAAATGTGTACCCCAATTATTAATACTTAATTATATAATCAAACGATCAATTGTTAGGTACTTGTTATTTGTACTAGTACCTATCTCGTTAAATATTATTTTTTATGTGTTTATTAATAATTAAATAACATTTAATTTAATGTACCTATATGTTTGAGCAATAAACTATTCTATTCTAGCTCTAGTAAATTACATAGCTATTTAAACCAATAACTTCTCATACATTCAATAACGGATTTTCATTTTTTGTATATAACTGGTCATTAACGACGTTCACTTAACTAGACATAGATATATGTATTTGAAAGGAAAGAAGAAGAAAGAAAAAACATCTATTTGCAAATGTGACAAAATAGAAAACAAACAGACAATACAAACACGGGAATTATACAAACAATACCTATACTAGCAATAAAACTATGTATGTGCCTCCCGATACCTACCAATATGCAACAACGCAAATTGTCGTCCAACTCAGCATTCTGTTGTGTCAACTGGCAACACAACGCTGATCTTATAAGAAATTTAGTTATATCATAAGGCTGTATTTCTAAGAATATAAATAAAACTACTTTTGTGTGCGTAAGTGTGTATGGGGTTGTGTATTTGTTCGTGTGTATCAATGTGTGATTGGAAGGAATTTACAATAAAACTATGTATGTGCCTCCTGATACCTACCAATATGCAACGACGCAAATTGTCGTCCAACTCAGCATTTTTTGTGTCAACTGGCAACAGAACGCTGATCTTTTAAGAAGTTTAGTTATATCATAAGGCTGTGTTTCTAGGGATATAAATAAAACTACTTTTGTGTGCGTAAGTGTGTGTGGGGTTCCGTATTTGTACGTGTGTATCAATATGTGAAAGGAGGGAATTTACCTCGATAAGCTCGTAATATTTTTTAGTATACTAGAATATTTAGATAGCATAATAGCTTTTTGGGCTAACAATTTCGATTGACACGAACTAAAATCATTATAATTTAATAACTTCTAACGTTCTAACCTTCGTCCACTTCAATTTTTAAACTCATCTCCGTGACGTCACTGGAAGAAACCAATTACCGTGCTGGTGAGTGGTTATGACGTTATCACGTCATGCAAATACGCCCCCGGGCGGATTGGCAATTTGAGCGAAGAGCTTCCAGGATCATAACTATCTTATGAAGTACTGGCATGTCCACAGAAAATTGAAAATGTTTTATTCCTGTTATGGTGCAGCTTTTCCAATATTTTGGCAATTCGATTATAAACAGTAATATCACCATGAGCCACTTATTCAACGTCATTACCCTTATTACATTTGAGCGCTTCTTTTATGTTCCACAATGATCCTCATTATTCATATCTCGACATTCTCTATGTAGCTGTTCCTTAAAGAATTTTCCTTCTTTTATTATCGTCTCACATTTTCCCATCGAGATTTTCCGGCCCAAGCAAAACTCCCAGATAAATTATGCCGAGATGGAGACAATAATCCTGTTCCATTAAATCTGTAAAAAGCGAACGCTTTTAAGAAATTAGCTAACTAATCTTAGTGCTCGGCTGAGACGGGATTACTTCTGTGTAACAAAATAGCTTGACCTTTTTAGCGATCATTTTCTAAAACCATCGTTTTGCTGATTGATATTTTAATAGAGTTGAATTTTGTGACTACCGTGTTTATTCTACTTATACATTCAGTGTTTAATCCTACTTACTAAGGTATACTCGAAATTTCAATCTACGTAACTATCACTTTAGCTTCGCAAACAAACGTTTGCTAACTTCATTATTCAGGATATAGCAAAGAGTAATCCTCGTTCTCAAACACGAGTGAAACTGTGGAGCTAACTAGTAAGCTCCAGAATCCATCCACTTTGCAAACTGGCCCATCCAATAATTAAGTTAGACTTTCGGCGGACGATCGGTCAGACGTCATTAGTATAGTAGTGAATTTGGAATAGGGCGATGAGCTGGGAGTTTTTGTGTTCAACATCTAAATAATAATCAGTCAGTTATCATCCTCTGATAGAATTAGACATCCCTATATAACGCTACCGATAATTAATAGTCTTAACGATATTTTTGTTATGTTTAAACTTTCTGTGTTTGTGTTTATATGTTTTGTATTTTGTCATTTGTTTATCTTGTGTGGTCATAATGAGTACAATGAATGTATTTATTTCTTTTCTTCTTTATTTTAGTCCACTAACTTCTTGGAACTATAGCAAAGTCATCCAGTTCATTGAACCAGAAAATAAATCCTTTCTGAGTTTGCTGTGAAAATGCAAGCAATGTGCACTGCAAATAAAATGTAAATTGCTCCCGTTGCCCTGATTTAACTTATTTTACGACAACATACCAAAAATCTTCCTCATGAAAAAGAACCTGCAGCTACCGACCATTGTATTCAAATTCAAAGACAGCAGGTTTTTGTTCACTGAAATTACAAGGATCATATCTATATGATCTAAACGTCGACTTCTAAACTACGTGAATTTAAAATTTTCAAGTGAATTTACGCCGATTCCTCGCGCGCGACCAAGTCTAGAAGTATCAGGCAACAAATTCAAGTTGTTTTTTTACGACCACGGTGGCGCATCGGGCAAGTAGCCGACTGAGACGCAAGTGGTGCGTGTTCGATTACGGCTGTAGAACAAATGTTCGCATTTCCTGCAGATATTTGTTGCGAGTCTGGGTGTTGTGATAACATGGTACATACGATAAAAAGAATCTTAGTTTGGGTCGAATCTTAGGGTGTATACATTTTTTTTAAATAAACATTTATCAGCGAGGCCACACAGTGAACCGCATTGCTCAGTTCCACGCTTTCTAAATTCCAGCCTTATTCGGTTGATGATCGACTAAGGTCATTAGTATTAGAGTAACGAAAGCTTGTCAGATTACGAAGTCCACTGGTAGACTAATTATGGTAATCATTTAGCTGGGCCATCGGTTCTGCCGGATATTCACGGGATTAGAGTCTGGAACGGCTTACGATTGATTAAGGAAGCTTCTGATACGGAAGTTTACCTGAAATGGTTGGCAGTGCTGGCGTATCTAAGCTGGAAGATGGTCATAGTACTTATCAGCGGTAATTATAAAGTTGCCACTTGTAGACTTCATAAATTTGGTAATCCGTATAAAGGGCAAGGTGTACGTTTTTTTAACGACTCCCAAGAGATATACAAAATTAAAAAGCATATTTAAAGAAAGACTTAATTATTTAGATGATAAATAATCTGGGATGAAAAAATAAAAAATGTAGGTACTTATTATTATGTAAAAGAATCATTAAAAATGAATAACCCGCCTTGTTTTTTGCCTTTCTTTCCTGGCTCGGTCGCGGATAAACAGGCAGTAAAATCGACGATTCAAAGTGATCCTTGTGAGTTTAATGAATGAATGAATTTTGACTTTGACTTTTTGACTTTGCTGTTTTTAACGATAACTAACCTCCACCTAGTTTATAATTTCTTATGTAGTGTTTTTTTATGCTGGTGTATGCAATAAAGAGTTATCTATCTATCTATTTCACTTGTATGTAAGTATATAGAACTAGTACAGTTTTGCAAGATTTTTTTTCTTTTTATTTAATATAGTGATTGTCGTTAATTCAAGTACTAAGTAATTTATATTTGAGCTGGGAAATGATAAAATCCTATGAGGGAAGCATTGTGATGGGCGTGTGTGTGGATACCCAGCCGGATATCCATTACCCTTGTGGCGTGGTGATGGGTATCCGACTGAGATACTATTTGATATGGACATGTGCCTATAAATTTGGCACATGCCCACAATTTGCAAGTATTTAGCATTCCACGTGCCAGATTGCAAGTTCATCGCCGCAAATAAGAACACTTACTGATAGAACATGCCTTTGGTTCTACGGTATGACCAATTTTTTAATGCACAACCCATGAACCCACGAATCGGGAACCACGAACCCGTGAGTCGAAGCCAAGACCTACGGATCGGAAGTCGGGGAACCGCTCACTAAGCCAACAGTCATTGCTAATTAATTTAGCCTATTAATTTGGTCGATTCACTCGCAGTCTAATCCTGGGATAATTTAATAGAAGTGAAAGATCAAAAACGAGTGATATCACAGAATAATTTATTAGTAACAAGATTGAGGTTTTTGAATCACGGCAATGTTCTGATTTGCAACTTGGTTTAGATTTGATTGGTTCTTCGTACTAATGAGGGTTAGATTCCAGATTCAGGATCGTTCGATTCGACTAGAACTAACTACCTACTTCACATAATGGTAGTTACTTTGGAATTCGAATAACGATTATTTAGTGGAACGCTAACCACTTGCAGAATTGCGGGCGTGAACATAAAAAGTTTGGACATGCCTTTGTCTAAGACCATTTTTTACACCACTAATGTGGCAAATAAGTATACCACCTGTTGGCGTCCATAAGCTACGGCAACTTTAGTGGTTACCGTAGCTTATGGACGCCTGCAACATAACAGGAAACAAACGCGCATTACCGTCCCTTAAAAAAATTTAAAACGCCCTTTTTTATAATTTTAAATTGTAAACCTCCTATTGTAGTCACTTGTCCCTAAGCCCTATTTGGTATTCACATGGTATTTTGTTTTTTTTTTATTATATTTATTTTTGCCCGCCTGCGACGTAGAAGGTTTCGGGTTCAAATCTCGCCGCGGGATAAATGTTTGTAAGATTTGCAAATATTTTTTCTGTATGTAATACAGAATATATATCTTTAACAAAAAATAAATAATATAAGATGCTGTGTGAAAATATCCAACATTATTATATATTAGAAACTCTATTTCAATCTAGCTAAGAATCTAATTAGCTCTACCTTCCTAATCCTAACAGGCTCTGACTTCGTCTAAACTGAGATTAATTGAATTGGAAACAGTCTAAACTGTACTGTACTAGGTTTGAGGGATTTTGCAAGTCTCAGAGGTTGAGGCTAATTTGGAAAATTAGCCGAACTGAAATTCTCAACCAGAATGTGAGGATGCAAGATGCAGTACCTATTCATATTGTAAGAACGTACTGCACTATCGGTGAAGGCACCGACTAAGTTTCGACTCATTCCGAGTGTCTTCATCAGGGTGAGTGGTCGCGACTTTCTCCTTTCGCGTCGCGCCGTGCACTACCGATAGTGCAATACGTGAAAATTCCCGTTTTTACAATATGAACATGCAGTACCTACTTTACAGAGAACCTAATGAAAATCAGTATATACTTAGCTTCAATAAAACGTAGGAAGCCAATTATGTTATTAAACATAAATCTAGCTGGAATAATAGCTGGAATCCGAACTCTACCAAAAAATTACCTTCGTCTTTTTCTAGAGTTATTTATTGACAAACTAAATCAAACCAATTCAAGAATAAAACACAGAAAAACGTCTGTCCTCTGACCTACGGGTAGGTCAACACAATTTGACAGAATTGACTCCAATAAGCTAGAATATAGTGAACCGTCTAAACAGCCTTTTGCTTCTAGTTGAGAAAGCACTTCAATTTCGAAAAGGTCAGCAAAAAAAGTTCAAGAAACTTTCGCCACTGCTCTCGACACCATAAGAACCATTATCGGAAGTTTGTCAAGAGCTGGCTGACGCATCCAATCAATGAAAGATTAATGGAATTAGTCTAACACGAGCGCTGACTAAGATGAAGTTGCCTGCGGTGGATTGGTAGTTCAAGTTGAATCGTTGAATAATGCTTGTAAGCAACAACATTTATACAAATAATAAAGCTGAACTTTACAACGTTCTAATCTTTGGAACTGCCTATTGAATTTGAAAAAAATATTTTACATTTGATACTTCAACTATCAAGAAAGTTTATTTATTTATATATATATATATATTTTATTGCTTGGCTCTTAAAGTTTGTAGCGTGATTTTACGCTACGACCCTTAAAAGCCGAGCAATAGAAGTAAAAGTGCGGGCGGGCGATGCGACGCGGTCGATGGGTCGGGGGCCGAAGGTAGCCATGGCACAGCTAGTATATTTATACAATTACTAGCTTCTGCCCACGGCTTCGCCCGCGTGGTACCCGAATAAAAAGTCTATGTGTTTTTATGATGTATAAGCTATATTACTGTAAAGTTTCGTCACAATCCGTTCAGTGGTTTTTGCGTGAAAGAGCAACAAACATCCGTGCTCAAAAAACGGTGTAGATGTTGAGGCATTTGCTATCAGATAGTGTTTCAATAGACCGCGATGGGCTAGCAACCTTTCACGTGGAATGCTTACTGCTCTCAAAATGCATATTTAAAATGTAATACTTGGACGCGTCTCTGACTACCCCTACTTTTCTATCACCGTGAGACTTCACAAATTACAAATCAGAAAACGGTCGTAATAAAGTATAGCCTCTATCTCAATGTCGAGTGAAGATTTTAAAATACGAGAATTCGGGCACGGAAAGCAATTAAAAAACGATTAGCAAAAAAAACGAGAACTAAGTACTTCTCAAGACCCGTGGGTAAAAACGATCAATCTATATTTTAAGATAGATTCGGGAGAAAGGGGCGGAAACAAAAAGTCCTCTTGCGTTCCTTTTTTCTAGTGATTGATAGAAAGAAGAAGTTTTTATCCAATGGTTTTGGATTCGCCTACTCAATATTCATTTTGGTGGCAACTTGACAAGTTGTTTGGGATGGTTTTGCTACAGAATTTTTATCATGCTAAGTTTACTCTTATATTTATCTACTCTTACTCTTTACTCTCATATTTATCTCTATTAGTATCTGTCTATCTATCTATGTCATCTCTATTATTATATAATTACTGTCCATAACACCATTTCACACTAGAACTCACAAAACATTACTAAAACAATAAGCAGTTTTATCGCTGAATTCTATTTTCAAAATGATCTTTTTAAAATGAGTATAAAATTTTCAAATATATATTATTTTACCTCTACTCAAATGGAACCGCTATAACTATTTCAAGTCATTACAAACATAACTTTTGGGCTCAAAGTTGGAAACCCAGCATAAGTTCGCTAGTTGCAGAGCGCTTACATCGATTGCCACTAATGTGTTTCAAAACTGTTTGACCAGCATTCAAAACCTCGTAAACATTACCAGTTTTTATTAGAAATCCTTTATTCTGAAAGAAGTAATGTAAATGTAGTGTTCCTGTTATTAGTCGGTTAAAATAAGTGTGTTACTTAATTTTGTATCATATTAAAATATTGTAGACTAGATGGAAATTGAAATTAAACCACATTTTCATAGGTCTGGGATGGCTGCCAAGGCTGCACACCGGACAAGTTTTATATGAGGGGTAATAAAACAACGATACTGTAGTTTTATGAGAATCCGTTTCTACCGTCTCGACTTCACTGCACTGGGTATCTAAGAGTGATAAAACAGAGCGTGTGAGAGAGTTAGGCAAGCGTAAGCAGATTTTATGAATTAGCGAATTTTTCTCATGTTTAATGCGCTGTGTTTACTATCTATATTTGAGCTGTAAAATCTGTTTCAAAACGAATCCTCGAAGCACTTTCAAATCATGTAGGTAGATGAAATTCAAAAGCGTTATATTTTCCTCTTATTTTCCTTTTTTAGCAGCTTCCGACCTAACATAATTATAAATAAATAATAAATAATAAATAATGCTGGACATTTTCACACAGCATCATCTAGCCCCAAACTAAGCAGAGCTTGTATTATGGGAACTACATGACTGATATACTACTTATATACATTTTTTTTTTGTAAATACATACATAATATACATAGAAAACACCCAGACCTGAGACAAATATTTGCAGTTACAAACATTTGTCCCGTGGCGGGAATTGAACCCGCAACCTTCTGCGTCACAGGCGGACCTTCGCCCACTGCGCCACAGAGTAATTAAAGAGTATGATTATAATTACAGCTCATCACTAAGCCCGTCTAATTTTTATCTCCTTACTTCCTCTCTCGAAGACTACCTCCTTTTGTGAATATATAATCTGTATAATTTTAGTAATTATAACGATATTTAAATGCTATTATAGTGTGTTATTATTTTAGTATTATTATAAGGATTGGTCCGTTTATTTATACATTCACTAATTCAAGTTAATAAATATGCGTTATTAACTTTCCATAATATCCTCAAAGGTTTGCTGGAAGAAAACTCTTGTTAGGGTTAAGTACTCCTTTTTACATGTCTCATAAGCACGTTTTTATCTGTACCGATTTTCTGTGTACGATAATGAATGTTTTTTTCCGTTTTTTCCGTGTTCCAATAACGGATTTAACCCTCATGTTGATATTACTCTCTAGTTCGGTGTTTTGTATCGTTCAACTTAGTAGAGTTTAAAAGTTGGGAAAATAGATTCATTTCATCCGATGCTCCAGAAAACTGAGTTCAAGTTTTAAAGGGGCAATTTCATTCTCCAAGATTTTAAAATACATTCAGGTATTTTGTGATCGCGCAAAAAACGCGCTTATACACGCATTCTACTCAATACTCTCGTAACGCGATGTTTATATCAATGTAACTGCTGCGGGACAAATATTTGCATGTTCTGTAGATCTGGGTCTGAGTGGTTGTGGTACTAAGGTACTCGTGGTTCCTGATACCGATGATAATCCCAGTGTGGTGTCAGGATTGTATATGCGATTGTTGGGTGATAAATAAAGAAACTGATAAATCAATACAAACGCGCTTTTAAAGGACGTTTGTATAAATGAATTAATGAATTAATATATTTATTGCATAAAACATGGTATACAAGGTGGTAATGTACGAATCATATATACTATTTATATTATTTTATAGCATGCAATTCGTTAGTAATTATGACAGGTTAATAAATTCATTAATGTCATAAAAATTAATTAGCCAATTAACCAATTTCTTATTAAATAAATAATCATTGAGTATTTTAAATTCATTTGGAATCTTATTATAAATCTTTGTACATATCGTCAGGCAGCTTTTTTGATGTTTAGCTGATTTTGAGGTGTCGTTTACATTAAGTCTATTCGGGTCTCTACTTTGCCTAGGATTTTTGGCACATGCCTTTTGGAACAAATATGCATGATTCCTTAATAAAAAATCGAAGTATGTTCTGCTCTATGTACTGTTACAGCGCTACAAACGCGAGTTCAACGCGCGTATTTGATATGCTAAGGTATACATAGGCTCTTACTTACTCTTAAATACCTTATTTGGTGAAGTTATTCTAGTCAGTATGTTTTTATTATTATCTATAAGATTATTGATTATCTACTCTGTAAAACTTGAGGAAACTAAGTGTTAAAAGATACCCTAACATAAATATAAATGAAACTATGAAATTAATTGGCATCACATTATGATGTCACATCATGATGCTCTTTTAATACAAACGAACAACTGTAAGTAAAATCTCTCCTGTTGCTGGCTAAACCGCAACCTCTAAACTTCGTGTGGTTCCAATTTCAGCACAAAGCACCTAATTGCGCGCTTTGAAAGCAATTAATTAGTGAAATATTCATTAGTGAGTTATGTGGTTTTTGCTGACGGAGGCTTTTGTCTCGGTTCCGCTGATTCTCGGGTATTTGAGAGATATTAAAGCTCTAATGTAGCGCACTCAAGAAATGTTTTTATTGTGTTACAAAAATATGACGACATTATCGCATACTCAAATAAATAAATAATGCTGGGCATTTTTCACACAGCATCATCTAGCCTCAAACTAAGCAGGCATTTCTGATGCATTAACTCCTCTGAAGAACTCTTTTCAAATGTTTTTTGAAGCAAGTCATGGTAATAGTTCAGCGGAAAACCTGAAAAGACCGCTCAAATAAATCATATCGTAACCAAGTAATCAAGTACAACTTGGTAATTTTCAGAATCACCCCCTTTCGAGAGCGTGAAATACCATCCTATCCTACTAATACGAGTATAATAAGAAAGTCTCTGTGTGTGAATGTTTGTTACCACGTATCTCCGTAACTACTAAACCGATTTTGATAAAATTTGGAATGTAGATAGCTTAGGGTCTGGAATAACACATAGGCTAATTAATCTCATTTTCGAAAATCGACCCCTAAGGGGGTTAAATAGGGCGGTAAAGTTTCTATGAAAAAATAAAAATTGTTTGATTCGCTCAAAACAAATGAACCGTACAAATAAACTTTAAAGTTAATAATGAAACACGTATTTTTTTTTTCAAAATTACCCTTTGGGGTGTCCAATTGAGTATTGACTTTGTATAAATTGTAATCCTTGGTTCGATTCATTCAAAAGTTGCTGGACATAGTTTGAAGCCTGCGGAGATGGTCATATGTTACTTTTATTAACATACCACGCGGGCGAAGCCGCGGGCAAAAACTAGTACCTAATATTCTGAGATATCTTTGACTTCTATCAAAATATGGATTGCCAGAATTATAATATTTTTTCAATCAAAGATTTAAGTGGCTCACCATCACATTTCATGTCCATGAATCACAGCTTAATAGGCTAAGCCTACCCTCCGCAGGTTATTTGCCAGTTCATCATTCATTCTTGCAGTAAGCACCACCATAACTACTTCATAGTCTTAAGGACTGGAGTTCATAAATAAGGACAAAATAAGAAATAACGTTCGTAATATCGCGCTATACCTAAATCTGAATTAATAAAAAGGATGTAGCTTGTTACGTGTGGTAGCAAAATGTACCTCTAATGTGAAAACGTCATTCTTACTCTGTTTAGTGAATAATAGTAAAACTGAAAGCTCGTAAATAAAATGATATACTATGGGTTATCGATAGAAATGTTTTTTTTAAAACATTAGTTGTTTTCAATTCTGGTTTATAAATGCCCACGGCTCCGCCTCCTATACCCAGATAAAAACCGGTAGTTGATGAAAGTAGATAGATAGATATATCTTTATTTTACACCAGTAAATACAAAAGAAACACGAAAAAGAATTATTATAATACTTTGTGGTACAAGTAGCTTTTACGGTTAAGGCAGCTTCTTAAGAAACGCATTCGCTCGACCGTTTTTCGTCCACTTACATTGAAAAATTTATCTCCACGAAAACCCCCCTTTTTACGACATACATCCTTTACCCTGGAGAATCAGCCTAACTATTGGTGAAATAACTTTTGAAATCCGATTTCAAGTAGGAGTAGCTTCGGAGTTTACCTCCTAGATCCAAACTTACAAACATTACCTCTTAGATAGGGCACACAAGAAAGCTTTCATCTGCACGCACCTTTTTTTACTCCGTCTTGAAATACTAAGACTTTGCTGGATACAACGTCTTCACGTCCGAATAATAAGTATACTACTCACTCCTTCAAATTCGTTGTTTGGAAGAAATATTGTCTCGATATTTTACCCTTATTTTTTTCGCTGTTTATGTGCCATGTTGTCGTTGGGATCGAATATCAATGCGATAGGCACGTGAAATGCTTATTTATTTTGGGGCAGAAGAACATTGTCACATTTTTGTTGTATGTATTTCTGGAGAAATAAACATGTTATTGAGTTACGAAGATATCAGTTTCGCTCGGAATGTTTCGTAGGCAGTAAAATTGTTTCGTATATTTTAATAATAAAATTACAAATCTTTTCCTGTCTTCATACTTTTTTTTATTATTTACTAGCTTCTGCCCACGACTTCGCCCGCGTGGTACCCGGATAAAAAGTAGCCTATGTATTATTCTGATGTATAAGCTATATTACTGTAAAGTTTCATCAAAATCCGTTCAGTAGTTTTTGCGTGAAAGAGTAACAAATATCCATCCTCACAAACTTTCGCGTTTATAATATTATTAGGATAAAATATATAAATACAAAAGTATGGATCTTTAGATGTTTGAATACCAAAATAAAACTCGTAGCAGCTGAACCGACTGAAATAAAAATTATAATATATTATCCCATACTTATATTATATAAAATTTTAAATAGATGACTTGGGACTACACACAAAATTATTTAGGCTACTTTAAGGGTAGATAGATTAATTATTTATTGTGCATGACACCTAAAAACATTAATGAAATGTACAAATTTTAGGTACCATGCCTACGAAGCCAAGGAGTACTTTCCTAAAAACAAACATTTATTACATTACATTCTTACATTACTAAATTTAAAGTTAGCTAAAGTATTAGAGCTGAGAAAACATGAACATCACCTAACAATGTTATACGAATACTTCAGAGGAGTTTGTATCAATCTCATTAAACTTGACAACACTTACAAATTCTTTTGAAACTTCTCTCCGTGTTGCTAGAAATCTACCTTTTAAGTGATTTTAGGATAAAAATCACATTAGATTTTTTTTACTACGCGACTAGTTAGAAAATATTTTTCTAAATTTAATGTTGTTTATGGGTCTTTTAGACACAATACCCCTATTCGCTCTTCTGACTACATTATAATAATAAAAATATATAAATAATTATTATTTTAAACTAATCATTTTATGAATTATCAATAATAACACAATTTATAAGCAGATGAATCGCATGAATTTTAATATTTTATTATTTAGCTACGGAACAAACAGACTTTTTATTTTATATTATGGGGTAAGTTTCCAACAAGTTATATCCCATAGTGTCACAGTGTGACCTGTTTTTCTTCCCATCGAGTAAACCTATTTATGGGGCCCAGCCTCATTGGTCATTGAAAGCCTAAAGTAATTGAGGGCGCTGAGGGTATTATTTAAACAAAAAGAGTTTTGCAAATAAGGGATATGCATTGTTAGAGGGACATGATAAGGGAACAATAGAAAACAAATGAGGTGTAAGTTATTCACCGCTCCCTGGGACACAGTTACAATGTAAATCCTGTTATACTCACAATCCAAGCACGTAAGGCGTACTCACGCATCACTCACAGGTAGCTGAAACAGGTTTCAGTTGCCACTGTGGGATTCATTCTTGCATTATAGTAACTCTACAAACCACTCTATCCACTTATCCCAAGGTTTCCTGGAAGAGACCGCATACGGTGATAAGACCTCTAATTGTTTTTTTACTAAGCTATTTTGTATTTTATTTAAGATGTACATTATAGATTTTATAATATCCTTAAAAGTCAACCTCGGCGGAACTCGAACGGGGCGGGGCGATACTAACTTCAATCGAATTAAATTATTCCTGACAGGAAAAGCTTGCAAGATTAATAAAAAAAAGTATTTGTTAAATCAAAAAACTATCAGGTATCAGGTTACCTGATAAAGCTATAAGGTTTAACATTTAAAGTTCTTAGGCTTATTATATAGATGCAGAAAATTACGGTCGCGTTCCTCACTACTGGCTACCGGCTAAACCCGTATTGATTTGAACTTGTGTTCGAAAAGTAACAAACTTACATTTCATGCTTAGCTAACACTTTAGCGTATAGTTTACTATACGCTACTAGCTATTAATTTATTTAATAAGATAAGATAATAATGCTGGACATTTTTCACACAGCATCATCTAGCCCCAAAGTAAGCAGAGCTTGTGTTATGGGAACTACATCTATATACATTTTTTTTATAAATACATACATATTGTACATAGAAAATACCCAGACCCGAGACAAATGAATGCGGATCATACAAACATTTGTCCCGCAGCGGGAATCGAACCCGCAACCTTCGGCGCCTCAGGCGGACCTTCGCCCACTGTGCCACAGAGGTTTACAAATATATCAGTAGTCTTAATAATATGCATACATTTAAATACTAACTTATTCTAATATTTACTCGTCTGATAACAATTATATATATTTTTTGTTGGTTAAATTGAGAGATAGCTTATTTAATAAATTAGGTGGTTCTACCGACTGAACATCGTCACATGGATGGCTAGACAACAACAACTTTCTGTTTGCGTTAACGCCTGCGGAAATATTGAATTGTACGGAAATGACATTAGCTGTGGAAATGTCACGTGACAAATTTGCGTTAACGTGAAAGGAAAAGTAAGCGTGAGGTATTTGTACCCTGGTGGTACTGGTGCCATTTGATCAACTGCAATATTATTATCTTTGCGTACTATTCCTACTATAACTTTTCACAAGCTGCAAATTCGGATACATGAAATTAAATAACGTTATCTGTGTCCCCCAGATTCTAGCCTCCTCTCTCACTGCCGAGTGTACACTCTGATAACAAGTTTTAAGCTAAGCCATGTTTTACTCTGTTTAATCTAGACAAATTGTCATATTCAGTTATAAACTTTACCATTTTTGCAGCAAAATCTGTAAAATATCGTATGGTATATACATTTACAGTACAAAATTGATTCCATCCGTAAAGATAGATTACTAGAATAATGATATTAGATGACCTCTATTGACAGTATACATGGTAGCTACAAGACCTAAGCTACTATATATGTTTATACGTGCATGGGTTGCATGTGCGTTGTAAAAGAAAACGTTATTTATTGTTTTCGTTCAAGGTAGGTATTCGACCTATCAAAACTAAAAGTAACTGCATTTTTGTCAGTATAAAAAACAAATGAAGTATTCAGAACATAAAAACAATGTGGAGTGGATCCCAATTGTATTTTGTACTTCAGAGTAAACTAAAGGTTTTGAGTAAACCCTACTATTTTTAGGGCACCAAACCATGTCCAAATATTGACAGCAAAAACAAATACACTCACGTCTGTACTCCCCATGATAGAGTCTGTCAAACCTAACTCCACCTGCCGTCACTAAACCACCTTGCCAAGTGTCCTATCTAGCTCCACAGAGAGTGCAGAATGCTTGTTGTCGCTTTGGCTTCAATAGCCACATTACACCGTTCTTGAACAACATGTCCCTGTTAAACATGGAGTCACGTAGGCTTTTGCACCTAGGAGGATTGGTCTTTGATGTTATAAAGTTTAGAAAGCCTGAGTATCTGCACTCAAAACTTAAGTTCGCTTCTGATAAAGGGTCTTTGCGCTCAGTCAGATCTGCACTGCTCTATCACGATCACAGGACCGCAGCCTTCAGAGGAAATTTTAGACATGCGGCAACGAAGTGTTAGAACAATATTCCTCCCCCGATCAGAAATGTAATAACTAAGTACACATTTAAAATACATTTTAAAAAGTTTTTCTTATAGAAACAAATTGAGGGTATTCCGAGGCGCTTCGTTTGCCAAAAATAAAACTTATCTGTTATCGCTTCGAACTCTGTTGTCATAGTTTACATCACGTATTTATCGTAAATCCGAGGTATGAAACGCCACATTATATGGATATCATTATTACTACAAAAACAGAAGCATTTAGTAGCTAGGTACATATAACACATTGAGTTGAAAATCAGTGTTTTTGTTTCTAAAGCAAAATATCACGCTGAGCCAAGGCCATTTTGACGTACTACAGCACACATAGACATTATACCTAGATTTTAATTATATTATTGAAAATAGTTAACTGTATTTAATTATTGTTTATTTTTACTACTGTATAATTATTGTATTTTGTATGTGTGTGTCTGAAGTTCAAATAAAGTATTTTATCTATATATCTATTTCGTGGACTTCAATATCTACCACCTACATTCTACGTCGAATTTCCGTTATACTAATTTGATCTATCAAAGAGCATGGCCTGCTCCATGGCCAATATGAAACATAAAATATTAATAACAAACAATACAAAAATACTTACCATTATTGGTTAAGTGTTGGGGAGCCCTTCGAGGGCCAATATCGTAAATACCCGCTCCAAGTCGCTTGCTCGCTACTGATACGGAGTTTTATTAGGTCTTACTTTTATGTTTATTGAATTTCCCTTATTCCGCCTTAACAAGTGGGATATCTTATTGATTTGTTTCCTTATTCCTTATTCCTTATTGCATTATTTGTAATTGTAATGTAATTAAGTGAATAATTGTCAACTTGTTTTTATAATTATCGCCACATTTTTTTGATCTTTTGCAGTTAGCATCGTTTTCTTAATTTTTTGATGCACCTACATACTTTTATCCTGTTCCAATTCATGTTTAACTGTAAGGTTACTATCTTAGCTACCTATACTACCTTTGCCACGAACTAAGATCTACATATATACATACATATAGTCACGCCTGTTCCCGGAAGGGTAGAGAGACCAAGGATTTCCACTTGCTCCTGGTATACCTCTTTTGCTTCATTCATCCTCATCAAATTCTTCATACAAGCTTTAGTGTACTTCTGACCAGACCTTTCTCTAGGATGTCTCCAATTTGGTCTTCCTCGTCCAACTATCCTATTTACGCTCGCCTTGTATACTTGTTTTATTAATCTTTTTTCATGCATCCTTCCTATATACCCAAACTATCTCAACATACCTTTCTCAACTCTCGTTACTACATCTTCATCACTCCACACTGCTCTCTTAACTCGCTGTTCCTCGCTCTCATCTCGATATACATATATAGTTTTCCCCATTATGGACACCATCAGATACATATTCAGCGAGTATATCTTTGAGAATACCACGTAGGGGGTAGTCAGAGGCACGTCCAAACATTACATTTGGTACATGGGCGCGTTTGCATGTGGTTAGCATTCCACGTGACAAGCCCATCGATACTCAATGAATTGTATCTGCATTGATTCCTCTAAATATATACCTATAGCATCCATAATAGTTTGTATAGGTACACTATTATGGTCTAAAATAGTATCTTTTCCTATTTCCACAACCTTGCATTGTATGTTTGGCAAAGTATCTACAAATCATATTACCCAATTTGCACCCGATGCATTTTATTTGATCCCATATTTTGACAAACATTACTTGGAATTGAACTCGAACATTTGAATCCCAATATTTACGATCGCACAATATTTTCATGCAATTTCACAACATTTCACTGAATTGCACCATATTTTACTAAATTGCACAAATGTGTCACAACATTATGAAGCTGTGTGGCAATAAGTGTTAAAATATGGTGAAAACTTTGTACTTGCCTTCACTAAACGTGACGTTAAGCCTGCAATAACTATAATATTACTGAGATGACTCACATTCCGGTGCCTATTTAAATTGCAATATGATAGCAATTTAAATAGGCACCGAGGCCAACAATACTTACCTACTCTCTGACAAAATATAAGTGTAGTTGCCTACTTAAAGTGCCTACTAAAAAGTAATAGGTGTTAAATTATCTACACCAATAATGATAACCTAATCCAATTGTTTTAACAAGCTAAATTCTCCTTCATGATAAAATTCTACAAAATAAGAAAATGTATCGATTATCCAGTAATCAAACTTTATCGTCAAAACAAACATGAGCAAACATGAATACAAGTAATCGATATTTCTAACTTATTACTAAGTGGTCTAGAGGTACAAAGCAGAAAGTCTAAAATGCTATGTTTAGTTGTAATAAACCGTGCGGCTTCAATCTAGATAGATATGTGAGTCACGCTGATCCATGTTATAAAAGCTGACTGACCGGTTTACGTCGCATAAACCAAACAGTCACGTCAATTGAACGTAGTGTTCACATTTCCTCTATTTTCTAATCTACAAAATGAGGGGTCATCACTGTGAAAAGGACGTTGGCACCAAAGTAGCTGCGTTCACTAATTATCTGGAAAGCACTCATCCTTATCAAGAAACTCCAAATCTATCTACTGAAAATGTGGAATTGCTGACTAAGTTTGCCACATTTCTTCAAGAGCAGGAACATGATAAAGCCATGCATATGCATGGCCGCTGGCATGGCAACCACGAACACAAACATGGCAAATTTGGGAAGCATGGCCGTCGTGGCATGTTTGGACACCACTTTGGAAGACATGGCCCGTACGGTAAACACGGCCACGGCCACCACGGTCATGGCCATGGAAAACACGAAAAGCACGGATTCGAATTCGGGAAGCATTTCGAACATGATAAGCATTTTGGTAAGCATCATAAAATGGGCAAACATTTCTGGAAGCACATTGCTATTACATACAACATGGCCAATCCAGGCCAAACAATTGTGATTGAAGACAATGAGTGCATTGAAAGTGGACGCAACCCATCGCCACCTCCACAGGAAAATATAACAGTGACCAATGCAGTGGCGGGGACATCTGAGGCAAACAATACCAAATGTGTGTGCGAGCGTAAAGACCGCCACTGTGGTAGACGCAGGCGTGCTAATGAGTGCGTCCGAAAGCCAGCTGAGGCTCAAGGTGCATCGCAAACTGCTATGCCAACCGAAAATGAACCACCTCAAGACAACCTAGCCACAATGGTGGAGAATATCACTATTGAGAACTCTCAAAAGGAACGAATGGAATAATAAGTACATCAGATCGTTGGAAAAGCAAATGAGTTCCAAGCAGTGAACTTCGTGGCACTGAACTTTAATCCGCTCTCTCTGATGTAGGTATTTTATAATATTATTCTGAGTAGATAATAAATTACATTGTTTCAAGTTTTTAATTTTCTAATGTAACCACTTTGGTGATGGAATTTTATTTTTTCATGTGTTTTAATGATAATAGATTATCATTTCGCTGAACTGTTTCTTGGCTATTATAAAATGGCTTATAAAATACTTTGTGAAATATTTTATTTAAAGTATCTAATTTTGTTGTTATTTTTTATTTTTTATTTTTAGTGATGTATTGACAATCGACGAGTTTGATAAAATGTGCATAATATTATATGGATATACCCAACATAAACAAGCACACAATCAGATGAGAATGAAAACAATGGCAGCAGATAATGGATACGAAATTGACAGATTATTAAAGTGTCAATTTAAAATATACGATAGAACTAAGTACTGAGAGAGATAAATCAGGTAATTCCAGTTTATTAGTAAGGTTTTTTGTGTAATAAATTATATGAAATGCTGCAATTTCGTAATCTTTATTTTTAGACATTTGCTTTATTAGTTTTCCTAATAATGTACTGTTAAAACGTGAAGATGCCCTTAATTACCCGCTCTGAGGGAAATAGGTACAGAACTGCTAGGTACTAGGTACTCATACCACCCCATGGTATTCTGTGTTAAGATTGTAAAAGGTCATGCGGACACTTAGAGTATTTGGATATAGTGTGTAGGTATAACCCGATAAAAAAGTCAACGCCTAAGAGGCGTTATGTGGCCCTAAAATCAAAATCTACAAACTACTTTAACATATAGGAAAAAACATTTACAAAAGTCGATATTTAAATCTATTGAAACCACAAAGATCACATCAAAAGATCTAATCATAAGTATATGGAGAACACGGTTGGTAGTGTATCCTCCATTTGCAAAAGGGAAGAGCTTCCACCGAGCTGATTCGTCTGATCCAGTAGCTCGGGGTCCTAAGACCGACAGTTATTTGTTGGAGGTATTACATATGTTCAAGTTGAGTGAAAACTTCGCTTGCGCGATCTAGACAATCTGATGCAATGCCATCTGTATATTGACTATGGTAGCTCTTCGTTGATGTGATGTAACGTAGCTCAATCATGTGGCGAGAGGTGTCGCTACAAGTATAGAAGTAGTACTAAAGGTGGTATACATAGTGTTCCCGCAATTAGTGGGCATCACAGCATGCACAGTATATATGTACAAGACGACAACTAAAACTAAAAACATCAAAAAGATTGCAAACAAAAATACCCGCGTTTTTATTCAATAAATATTTCTCATATAAATGGTACCAATCAAATAAAGAATCAAACAAACTACCTCAATTAACGCCCTCGATAGCGCGGCGAGTGAGTAGCTGGCTGCGTCACAAGAAGTGCTCAGAGTGTGAAGTGGGTTCGATTTTCAGTTCCGACATTATGTTTACATGTTCTGCAAATATTTGTTTCGAGTCTGGGTATTGTGGTATCGCGGTACTCGTAGTTCTTGATAACAACGACACAGGGAATCATAATGTGTTGTCAGTTTAAGTTTAACTTATTGCATAATATCAGCGATACGGTAAATTTATGTTCTTTAATTGCGCTTATGCCACATATAAGAAAGACTTCTGCTTTAGTCACAAAGACTTAAGGTTGATTCACATCTATCAATATTTTTGTCTTTGCTTATACGTGTCTGCCACATACGGTGTCTGTAGATGTGACTGAGATATGCCTAAGCCTTTGCCTAAGCTTAATGATTGATTAAGACGGGCATAATTATATGGAAATTGAAAAAAATGCATAAGCGCTTATTATAAACCCCTAAATAACTAGAATCCCAAAAAAAAACTACAGAATTAAATCTGCGCTGAAATAGCATCTTACCTACTAGCTCAGTCATTAATTGTGTTTTTATGTGGTAAATACTTAAATGTAATAAAAAAGTTTTTTTCTATATTGGTGTATGCAATAAAGAGTTTTATATCTATCTATAATTACATAATTTTGTTGCAGGCGGAGCTGGTGGCTGTGGAAGGAAAAGAGATAGAAACACACTACGTTCTCGCTCGCGAAAAGATCCGCAAATGGAACTCCACGTCAAAATGCTACCTTCTAGTTGAGAACTTGCCTACGCCGTTGCAGGTAAAGTCAACTTCAATTTCAAGTAGACACCTACAGAGTGCATAAAATGACACAAAATCTAGATGTACGGTACTACGACAAAAGTTATGCGCTTCGGAAACGGTAAACTTGAGGCGTTTAAAACTCTATACACTTCCAAATTGTACTTAAAGCGATAGTGGCGTCGTTTCTCTTGTACACCAATTAAACATAATTTTATCTATCGCTCTCTTTTACTAACATTGACAACAGAAAGGGATAGCAACCATTTGAGTGATGTTTAATTAGTCAAATTTAAGTTTTCATGCAAGTTTAGTCGTGATTTCAAAACATGATGATTATAAACACGAAGAAGAGCGTAACACGTAAACTAATTTGACAGGAGTCAAATTATTGCCATCTCTATCTTGCAATATCAGTTTAAGAGAGCGATAGTTTAAATTACCTATGTTTAACAAAATTTAAAATTATATATTTTAAAATAAGTATATAACTAACATTTAAAATGTCAGGTAATACAACTGTAGTACCAGAGAATTGGCGCCATTATGTATACTTATACCTTTTTTTTTAAATGATCATATAGTATAAAATTTAATATTACTTTAAGTACATATTATACGATTATAGTGATAGTGATAATAGTGATTTTGGCACAATTGATGTTTACATAATTGTAGAGTTTTTGTGACTGGAAATAAAGTATTTCTACGTAGGTACAGTTAAATATACCCCGCACTAAGATTCCCTACATCGCAGGTATCGGAAACTACCTACTTTTTTTCTTATCAGACTGGTGGTATAGCGAGTGCAAGCGTCTGGTCATCATGTGGATGTCGCCAGCGGCTGCTGGCCGCCGTGACGAGCGGCGGACGAGCCGTCCACTGGGCCGCTGTGCCGGCACCGCCAGCCAACGACTCGGACCTCTGCCGATTCAACTACACGTGAGTGAAGTGTTTGTTCGTTTTTGTTTTGAATTGTAGGGATTTACGGCAGTTAGCAAATTCTTCGACGTATCTTACTGAGTATACGTTAATTTTAAAGTAAAAACTACGTGTTCGCGCCATGTACGAGTATATTGGCGCTTCTTTTTTTTTTACCCACATTTATTCATCTTTTCTCGTGTCTGTCTTTGTCTTTCTTCTAATGTTGGCACTAGCATTCTACGCATTGCATCGGGAGTCTACGGTCAACCTATATTGATTGTGGATGATCGCGAACGAATTTTCCACTTATTTGGAACCGCGTTAATTACCTAATTATCTATCTAATACTTGTGTTGTGACGTGTTTCCCCGCATTATTGTACCTACTTTATATCGCGACCGCGCCACGTCTCCTCCTATCCGACCGCGCAACGTCTCCTCCTGTCGGGATCCGTCCGACGGGTATCGAAGGTCTCTCCTACTATCTATTGACGAAGGAATACGAGAACAGCCGTGAAGAAGCGCTACCAGGCTTGGATTGGATGACCTTGAATACAACCACCAAGGTTAATGAAAACAACGGACCTTTACGGGAACAGCCACGCTCCTGCTCAGAGGTGATCGTAGTGTGTTAAGTGCAGTGCAATAGGAGACAAAGGTCAGTCTTCTTTTCCTTATTCTATCTCTTCTCATCTTTTCTTATTTCTCCGCCAGTGGAGTCGCGCTTAGTCAACCACTTGACTACCGCGCCGAAACATTATTTGGTCCTCTCGAGCCGGGATACCTATTTTCTAGGTAACTACCGGATTCTGAAAAACATATTCAGAGCTCCCTTATTTCATACCCTATACGCCCACTATAATCATTTATAACGTCTGCTCGAGCGTAGCGTTATTTTTATAGGTAGGTAGATACCTACTTCGCCATTTTTATTTCCCTTCAAGTCGAATCATACGTTTACCTTCCTACGTGAAGTGAATTAATAACTGAAGTGAGTCTGGTTAAATTTACACCTACATATACTTACGTAGGTATTCATTAGATACCTACCTTAACAATACACTTACCATATTATTACATTATAATATTAATCTCAGTTTTAATTTGTTTTGCGAATGATTATCGACCAGTTTTTAACCAAAGCGCATAGCTGTGAATGACCGGTTAGTTGTTTACGCACCTACATAGTTTACGGCTTTAGTTGCGTGTTGCAGGCATTACCTTATTCATTCATTTTGCGAATTGTCTAGTTTAAACGGTAGACGTGATGTTATATTTTCACGCCTGCAGGAAGTGTACAATCATTCCTTAAGTGCTTTCACCAATGAAACTTGTAAGGATTCGTTTTTGTGTGGCATGACTTCATTGGAGCGCTTACACTCTGAATTTAATGATATCGTGGATAAGCTCAATGTCGCGGAATTGTCTTTGGATCCCGCTTACAAAGTCAACTATCAATCGTTAAACGCATTCGAAGATATGTATTGCCGTTGCAAGTTTGCATTCAATAAAATTAATGCTACTGGTCGATTAGAACAAATGTCGAAATCTGAAGTTTTACCGCAACGCAAATCGGTAAAACTACCTAAGCTTGAACTTATGGAATTTAGTGGTGAACCAATCAAATGGCCAATTTTTTATGAGTCATTCAAACGAACTATTCATGAAAATCCTGACTTGACTGATCATGAACGCGTGCAATATTTAGTCAACAAGCTTTCGGGCCGTGCACTTTCGGCTTGTTCCGGAATAGTACCGAACGCTGATAATTATGGTACTATATGGAGGACCCTTGTCGATATGTACGAAGACAAGCGCAACCTAGCCGCGGCTTATCTGGATCAGATGCTTGAATATAAATTAGTTAACAACGCGACTTCTAAGAATTTAGTTTCATTTCTTGATAAGTTCTGTACAGCAGTATCGAGTTTAAAATCCCTCCAACTCGATAATTTATCCGATTTCATACTTTTGCACATCGCTTTAAAGAAAATTGATTCTGGCACCGCACGCTTGTTTGAAATGCATCATCGAGATACGCCTATTCCCACGTACGATGACTTGGTTAAATATATTCGCGAGCAGAGTAAAATTCTTGATCGTACCGCAACTTCTTACAATCGTAATATAATTACTAATGAGAATAGTAGGTCTACACATGCGTTTACCGCTATGACCAACGTGTGCCCGCTATGTAAACAAAATGATCATTTTAATTTGTACAAATGCCCGGAATTTAATGATTGTTCAATAGAGGAAAGGTTCAACTTCATTAAAGAAAACAGTGGTTGTTCCAACTGTTTAAGCGTTACCCATAGCAACACTGCTTGTAACTCGAGGTTTACTTGCCGTTTTTGTGGTTGTAAACATCATTCTATGTTATGTCGAAAAAATACACTTTCGCATAACGACTCAATGCCCCGCTCTCACGCTAACATATCACACCGTGTGCCTGCGCCACCGGCGGCGTCGCAATACCGCGCCCCTGCGCGCCCCGGCCCCGCAGCACTGCACGCTGCCCCAGCTCACGCTACGTCTGAGTCTGACCCTGTTCATCAGCTGATGGAGCCTGGCGCTCGGGCGATGGATCAAAATGTATCGCTTTGTAATGTGAGACCGTTTTCGCCTTCGAATAGCACCTGTTTATTAGGTACAGTGCAAGTTTATGCCACTGATTTAAATGGGCATATTACATGGACATGTTGTTCGAGCGATTATTGACTCGGGGTCACAGAGTAATTTCGTTACCTCAAAATGTTGTAAAAAATTAAGCTCGACATTTATAAAGGTTACCAACATGTTTGTTAGGGGTATTGGTTCGGCGTCTAAACCGGTTAAAGGGCTTACTTCGTTGGTTTTAAATTCTCGATTAAATAGCAATTTTATTTCACTTGACGCTTTTGTGATCGAACGCATTACTGACAACATGCCCACCGCTAAAATAGACCAATCGTTGCTGTCATATTTAAATTGCTTACCGCTAGCAGATGAAACTTTTTCCTCGCCATCAGATATTGATATCCTTATTGGGGCACCGCTTTTTTCTCAAATTCTGTTATCTGGTCGCGCCACTGGTCCGCCTGGTGCACCCACTGCCCTCGAAACCATTTTTGGGTACATTGTAATAGGAAAAGCCCCTATTAAATCCTCGCATAAAACCGATGATACAGAAACAGAGCCTTCCTTGTTTTCTGGGGTCGCACTTACGAGCATGGCATCGTGTTCCGTTATAGAAGATCCAAATTTAGATGTCATTTTGCAAAAGTTCTGGCAGCTCGAAGAGGTAGAATGCATTCCTGTTGTGAGCTCAGCCACGCGTGAAGCTGAAAGGCTCTTTAAAGAGAACGTATTACGTGAACATACGGGTCGCTATTCGGTGGCGTTACCTTTTTCTAGCGATCCCTCTACGCTTGGCAATTCTTATTTCGCTGCAAAAAAACGCTTCATGTATTTGGAACGCAAGCTTTCATCTTCGCCTGTGTTACGAGTGGAATATGATGCTATCATTCGAGAATATTTGCAGAAGGGTTACATATCGCTCGTAGAAAACGACGATCATCTTTGCGGTTATTATATACCACACCACGCAATAGCTAGATTAGACAAAACTACCACGAAATGGCGCATGGTGATGGACGCGAGTTCTAAAACGGATTCAGGATTATCCCTTAATGATATTTTGCATTCCGGAGATAATTTACAAAATGAATTATTTTTGATATTGTTAGACTTCCGCTTATATAAAATCGCTTTTACATCCGACATAAAGCAAATGTATTTAAGGATTTTAACAAACGAAATTGACCGCAAGTACCAAAAATTCTTATACCGCTTTGACTCCTCATTGCCACTTGATACGTATCAGTTTAACGTCGTATGTTTTGGTTTGCGCAGTAGCCCTTTTCTGGCAATCAGGGTACTTCGTCAGCTCTGTGAAGATGAGAGCACCCGCTTCCCGCTCGCTGCCTCTGTAATTAAGCGAAATGCGTATATGGATGATATATGCTTTTCTATGCCAAATGTGGCAGAAGGCTTGAAACTCCGAGATGATCTCCGAGAGCTGCTCAAGGCCGGGGGCTTCGAGCTAGTTAAATGGGCAAGTAACTCGCCCGAGATCACAGAGTCGCTTCCGATTTCTGATCTTCATACCGCTAATATACAATTTGAAGAACCTAACACTAAGTTAAAGGTCTTAGGTTTACAGTGGTCTCCGTTGCACGATGACTTTATGTTTTCAGTGAATGTGGAAAATCGCACTGTTACTAAACGCAACATACTATCATTGATTGCTCGGCAATACGATGTTCTTGGGCTCATAGCACCCGTAGTTTTGTACGCGAAATTAATTTTGCAAAGACTTCACGTCTTGCATTTGGATTGGGATGAGCAACCGCCCTCAGATATCGTCAACCTTTGGCAAAATTATACCAACGAACTGCCATGTATCCAGGATTTACACTTTGGTCGTCATCTGGGAGTGTTTGAAAACTCAAAGGTTATGATTGTGGCTTTTGCTGATGCTAGTGAGAAAGCATACGGGGCGGTAGTTTACATGCGGACGCAAGTTGAAAACGATTCTGTGCCGCTTACTCACCTAGTCTGTGCTAAATCCAAAGTAGCTCCTCTTAAAACAATTTCCATAGCAAGACTGGAGCTTAGTGCATGCTTGCTTATGGCAAAGTTGGTGCGTCGCGTTATCGATACTTTCGAAAGGCGTCATTCTATCGATGAGGTATTTTGCTTCACCGACTCAATGGTGGCTTTGCATTGGCTTACTGCATCACCGCACCGATTCAAAACGTTTGTTGCCACGCGTATTACTAAGACAATAGCAGCAATTCCCGCGCGTAAGTTTTATCACGTACCGGGGAATCAAAATCCAAGTGATTGTCTTTCACGAGGATTGACCCCCTCACAGCTACGGGATCATCCTCTGTGGTTCTCTGGACCAGCTTGGTTGAGAAAGAATATCACAGAGTGGCCGATCAAGGCAGTGGAATGCGCGAAGTGTGATGCCGAATTATCTGAAGCTAAGAAAATTGTTTCACTCCCTGCAATAACTGCGAAAGAAGATTTATATTGCCCACTTCTTGATTTATCATCCCGTATATCTGTTTGGTTGATATTGCTTCGCACGGTAGTGTACGTGTATCGTTTTATCAAAAAATTGCCGCGTTCTAATGTTTTTACCGCTGATGACCTTAACTTTGCTGAGATGCAGGTTCTTAAGGCTTTACAAGGTTTTTACTTTGCTAACGAACTGCAGAATCTTAATTCAAATCAGAATTGTCCACGTTCAATCCAACGTCTCATGCCATTCGTCGACGATGACGGGCTTCTGAGAGTGGGAGGAAGATTACGTAACGCGGATTTGAATTACGATCAGCAGCATCCCATTCTATTGCCTCGGAAAGACCACATTGTGGAAATACTAATATTACATTATCATCGTCAAAATTGTCATGCTGGTCCGGTAGCTTTAATGTCAATTCTTAGACAACGATACTGGATTCTCTCGTGACGTAATATTGTTCGCTCCGTTATTCATAAATGTAACTGTTGCTTTAAGGCAAAACCGAAACCAACCTTCCCACTAATGGGTGATTTACCTGCTTGTAGAGTGAATGAGGCAAAAGCATTCACGCATACCGCAGTGGATTATGCTGGTCCCATTTCTATTATTCCGTTCAGGAAACGTGGAGTGCGTTCGATCAAAGCATATCTTTGTATTTTCGTTTGCATGGTGGTACGCGCAGTGCACGTAGAGTTGACTACCGATCTTAGTACTAACTGTTTTCTATCTGCTTTCAAACGTTTTCTATCACGTCGAGGCGCAGTATCTGTAATGTATTCTGATAATGGAAAGAACTTTATTGGAGCTAAGAATGCGTTATCAGAAGTTTATAAGCTTTTGAACTCTGATGAGTTCAACGAATCTTTCTCTTGCGAACTGTCGGCCAATCGTATAAGTTGGAAGCTTAACCCACCTAGAAGCCCACATTTCGGTGGTAATTTTGAGATCTATGTGAAAGCATTTAAGGCTCATCTTCATCGAGTGATTGGTACACAGTTGTTAACTTACGAAGAAATGCTAACCGTTCTTACGCAGATTGAGAGTGTAATTAATTCGCGTCCGCTAACTTTATTAAGTGAAGATCCATCCGAGCTCACAGCTTTGACACCCGCACACTTTCTGATGTCAACACCGCTCAACTATTTGCCCGCTTGTAAAGTGACTGATGAACCTCCTAATCTGTTAAAACGCTACGTTTTGTTAGACCAAATGGTTCAGTCGTTCGCAAGGCGCTGGAAGCAGGAATACCTGCACCTCCTCCAATCCAGAGGAAAGTGGAATACACCTTCGAACCCCATAACGCTAGGTTCCGTAGTTCTCATCATTACAGACAATTTACCCCCCCTTTCATGGCCTCTTGGGATCATTGTTGCCCTCTACCCAGGCAAGGACAACATCTGTAGAGTGGCTTCCGTTAAAACGGTTTCAGGTATATACAAACGACCTGTAGTGCGTCTTTGTGTTCTTCCCTCACAATAATAAATAACCCTTTGCAACTCTGTCTATATTTCTACCTATTATCTTACCGCAAATGTCTTCTCACTCCTGCCGCATTAATTATTATATACCTACTCTTGATCTCCTGTCTTTTTATCTTCTTTAAAAACCAATGGTTTTTAGGCCGGGGGCAATGTTCGCGCCATGTATATTGGCGCTTCTTTTTTTTTCTACCCACATTTATTCATCTTTTCTCGTGTCTGTCTTTGTCTTTCTTCTAATGTTGGCACTAGCATTCTACGCATTGCATCGGGAGTCTACGGTCAACCTATATTGATTGTGGATGATCGCGAACGAATTTTCCACTTATTTGGAACCGCGTTAATTACCTAATTATCTATCTAATACTTGTGTTGTGACGTGTTTCCCCGCATTATTGTACCTACTTTATATCGCGACCGCGCCACGTCTCCTCCTATCCGACCGCGCAACGTCTCCTCCTGTCGGGATCCGTCCGACGGGTATCGAAGGTCTCTCCTACTATCTATTGACGAAGGAATACGAGAACAGCCGTGAAGAAGCGCTACCAGGCTTGGATTGGATGACCTTGAATACAACCACCAAGGTTAATGAAAACAACGGACCTTTACGGGAACAGCCACGCTCCTGCTCAGAGGTGATCGTAGTGTGTTAAGTGCAGTGCAATAGGAGACAAAGGTCAGTCTTCTTTTCCTTATTCTATCTCTTCTCATCTTTTCTTATTTCTCCGCCAGTGGAGTCGCGCTTAGTCAACCACTTGACTACCGCGCCGAAACACTACGCTTAATTATAAGTTTTATATGGATCTTTACCACGTTTTATCTTTCTATCGTTATGTGGAAAATAATAAAAAAGTAAACGTGACAAAGACTTGTATATACATTTATAATTATTGGTAGTCGCGAAAGTTTGATAAATACGAAACTACACAATAAATTTAAGAAAGCATAAGATATAGCCTTTTCGCCTTTCAGCAATTCCGCGGAAACGATTAAAAAAGAAGAAAACAGAAATAAATACTTAAAAAAAATACTGTAATTTTTCATACAAATCTGATACTAAGATTCGCCCAAGCATGTGTTTCGACGAATTTTAGCTCATGGGAGAGTTCCACTGCTTTGACTGTTAAAACCGCTGGTAATTCATTTGTTTTCTATCTTCTGCACATTCAATCCTTATTACCCAATCGTAGTTTTTCCACATAATTTATTTTCCCACTTCCATAATATGACAGCGAGAAATAATATCACTCAGCTTCTCCTATTTCCGTAACCCAGTAATTTCGCTGCAAATGTGTGGTCAGCTAATGAACAAAAGACGTAAACATAAAGCAATAAGCAAGTCTGCAGCGAACAGCCCATTAAGCGCACTCCGCAAGAAAAGGGGGACACAAGGATCGCAGTTATGACCACAGTTAATGACCGCCCCTCTCTTTCCCCTTTTTCCTAATTGCGGACACGTTATTTCGTCTCTTAATTCTCCATGACCGAACTCTGAGAAACATAAGCCGTAAACAGCAAAGAAAACTTTTGAGAGCTAAAAGCAATTTATAAGCTATAAGAAAAGGAAGGAATTGTGATTGTTAGAAAATCAAACAAATACGCACACGACTGTACCTACTCCCCACTATACACATCCTCAAATACATACTCAGTGCTGGATCTTTGAGGATAACAAATAAGGCAAGGAATAGTCAGAGGCACACCCAAAAATGTCATTTTGCACCGCGTTTTGCAAGTAAACAGCATTCCACGGTTGCAAGCCTATCGCTTATTGGAACACTAACTGATGACACATGCTTTTAATTTTGTGATCTAGGGAATGTCAGGGGAAATAGAGTCGGGAATTTCCCATGACATTTTCGTCACCGTTTTGGGCACGTGTTAATGCTTACATTAGGTCAATATGGCTCCTCGTTGGTATTTTTAGAAATAGGTACTGACATCACCGGAAAATTGCTACCAAAATCAATATTATTTTTCACTTCTCATGCTCTAAAAGTATAATAGAGTAATTCTTTTTTTTTTAATTTAGTTGTTATTATCGACAGATTAATAATTTAATGTGATAAAGACTCGGCTACTCGATGTTCCTTTTTTGAAATCATTTCTTACAATTTTTTAAATATTTTTTTGAAAATGGAATTGGAACCTATACGGCTGCACCGCAGATTTAAAATTATTGCTCCACACTAACGTTTCGACCGTTCGTTGGATGTATGTCAGTGCGTTTGTCAAAAAGAAGAAATTAAAAAAAATGGTATTGCCGCGAAATCCCAAGAATGTTTACTGTAATACATAGTTTATTTTATTTGCGCACAATCAAAGTGAAAAAAAAGTGTTTAACTCGGGACTAAAACGATTTCATACTCGATTCTCTAAACATCTCGTTTGGGACTCGTTTTAGTCCCTTGTTGAACGATCTACTATTATCTTGTTGTCTCTGGTCTGAGTGTTTTCTATGTATAATTATAGATGTATTAACAAAAAAAGTATATAAGTGGTATATGTTGTGTGCAGATCTCCAGCTTTATTATTATTATTATTATTATTAGTACAGGAACATACGACAACACTTAAAATGTATTAAAAACCTTGGGTGTCTGTAGTTACCGAAAAATAAGATCATGGCGGTTTGCGGATGAATCGCGTGGGCCACAGAGATATGACAGCGCATAATTTTGCTACGTGCCCCAATTTTATGAAGGGTTTTTTGTATTTTTGAGTGAGATGGATATTTAAGTTAAATAATAACTGCCCTCTAAACCGAAGATACGAGTATCTTGAAAGTTGAATTTAATTAGTGACCTTTTGTTACTTAAAAAAATGCCACTGCAGTGAATTAAAAGTCAAAATTCATAATTATTCTTTTAATGATCCTTTAACAAAACAATAGGTATAACGAAAAAAATAAGTTACGTCCTAATTGTAACATTTTTCATCGTTATAATATATTATAGCATTGCAAAATTAATGCGTTATCGTTTCATCATTATTTCATCACAATCTCTGCATAACATTTTATGTTCGCTATAAAATACTTATAGTACCTAGCCATTGGATATCATAGCAATCAATGTCACTGCTCGCGTTCTGCAGCTATTTGTGATCCTGCCCGTCCGCGGTCGATACCTGCCTATTGATATAAATGTGCACAACCTTTTATTTACTCTTACTCTCTTAACAGTGGATAGCGATGTTTAGGGTTCCGTACCTGAAAAAGAAAATAACCCCTTACAGGATCACTTCGTTGTCCGTCTGTCTATCTGTCAGTCTGCCAAGACCCTTTTTCTCAGGCAGGCGTAGCGGTATCAAGTTGAAATAAATATCAAATACGTAGGTCTACGGTCCCTTGGAGCTCTAAAAAAAATGGTAGTTATATCAAGGCAACTGCATTTCGCACAGGATTGTAAGGTAATTAGAGTTTGACGCAATGTAACTTTGAGTTGCACAACTATTTATGACCCTGTCGATACACGACACCGGCTATTGAAATAAATTTTCCTACAAGCTTTTGGCTTACAGTTTCACAACCTTTTCAAATTTAATATCCTGTAGATTTTACATGACTACAGAAATGAAAGACATTCCAGCAGGCAGTTTTCAAAGAACTGAAATATAAATAAAAGAAAGAAAGAAAGAAAGAAAGAAAATACATTTATTAACCACAAACACAACACAACAGGTGACAAAATACAAACACAGAAAGTTTCATTAATATACTACAAAAATAAAATAAAAATATATGTGTTGTGTGGGGTCAAAAGGTCCCTATCTCAGCATTATGCTGCACCAAACCTAAGAAAGGTGCAGCGCTGATTTTCAGACAGGGCCATCGATAGTGATGTCACGAACCACGGGGAGCAAACGTAAAAAGGAAGGAATAAGTAGATAGATAATAGATAAAATACGTATTATGTACAATAGATAAATATATTATGAATGTAATATTATAATTTAAATATAAATAAGAGGGAAGTTCCGAAAGATATTAGGAATTTGTTTGTCTGTGGTCTGTGCAGTGCGAGTCCAGTGGCCATTAGATTTTAAATTATATACAGGATACGTATGTACGTATCGTCCTGATCTGTTTTTAGTGGAGAGTGTGTTAATAATAGTGTGAGTTTGAGAGAAATGTAAAAGAAAGTAAATAAGAATGATACAAAGTTTTCCCCAGCCAGACGTGCATAAAACGAAGGTGAGAAACGTATATTATATTATCATTATTTAAATAGGTTGATTGATTTAAATTAGTTTACTTATACACAGCATGATTGTTCCCTAAAAAGCTGGTTCTTGTAAGTTTTTTTGAAAACCTGAACTGTTTTCAGAACACGCACTGGCGGAGGAAGATCATTCCAGCACCGAGAGGCAGTGAATCTGAAAGAACCACGGAATGCCATGGACTTATGCTTCGGCGTCTTAAACACATAGGTGCATGCTCTGCTTGGGTATCTATTTTGAGCATGTGCCCAAACAAACTTATTAAATAGATATTTTGGATATTGTTTATGTATAACCCCAAAGAGAAGTACTGCCAGGTGGAGCTTTCTGCGCGCTTCCATTTTAAGAAGATTAGATGAATTTAGGTAAGGAGTGATATGTGATCGTGGTGGGACATGAAAACAAAAACGCGCACATGCATTTTGTACACGTTGGATCAGCTTTATGGTTCTTGTTAGCAGACAAGGACCATAAACAACATCACAGTAATTGAGTTTGGACAAAATTAGGGACTCGCAAAGATTTATTCTAACAGCCTCACTTATAAATTGACGAATTTTATAAAGGAGCCTCAGGCGGTAGAAGCAGTTACGCACACTTTCAGCAACATGTCTTTCGAAATGTAGATGGTTGTCCATCACTAGTCCAAGGTTTCTGGCTTCAGAAACACACTCTACAACTTCACCATCAACTATAATGCTAGCTGGAGTGGTTTTCTGGAGCTCTGCCAATTTTTGTCTCGAACATATATACATAAATTTTGACTTTTTTGGGTTTATAGTCAATGAGTTATCTGTTGCCCAACTTGATATCTGGGCTAAATCAGAATTTATTCTATTTACAGAACCAACCAGGTCCGATGGTGGAAAAGATAAATACAGTTGCAGGTCATCTGCATAGAGATGGTACCTACAATGAGTTATGGCATGGGTGATGTCTGCACTATATAATATAAATAATATTGGGCCTAAAAGCTTCTCAAATATTTCCATTTTCAGGGAAAACAACTCTCAATTTAATTTGACTAGCAAAGCCGTACAGAGCGTACAATAAATTGGCATAAAACACACATTATGCCCAAAAATGCCGTATGTTGCTTTAATAAAACCAGCATAACTCACAAGATGCGGGGGGTAGACAGGCTCCAGGGACCTATTCATCACGGCTGTCGGGTCACGCTGGATTATTGTAGCTTTTTATCAGATCAGAGCTGAAAAGTTGGCCTTTTTACTTGTGGAATTTTTCAGTATTTGGTCTTTGGATCCCTTTGTAAGCTGGAAGATAAAAAACGTAGACACGCCCTCCGGCGCAGATGGGTTTTGTTTAAATCTTGAGGCTATGCATACCTAATTTTACGTTGTGTGTACTTTACATGTGACGCAATTCTTTGCCCTTTTGAGACAAACCGTGTATTGTTACAACAAGTTTGTAAATCAAAAGAGATACAGCACACATTTTTTTCTATACTAATATTATAAAGAGGCAAGACATTTTTGTTTGTTTATTTGTTTGTATCGAATAGGCTCCGAAACTACTAGACCGATTTTAACCATTTTCTCACTAATAGAAAGCTAAATTATCACGAAGTAACAAAGGCTACAATTTATTTATAAAAAATAGAGATCTTTAAGAAAATAACAATAATGTAACAAAATGTACATTATTGTAATTTAATGTAGCAAAATTTTGTCTATAAAATTCATTATTTGGCGCGCGCTGAGAAAACTATTGATGATACATAAAAATGATGTACTACATGATTAAAGTACTCATTATTCCCTAAAATTTACCAAAAAAGTCCTCGAGGGTATATATTTAACTATGATAGTTAAGTCACGTTAGTAACTTTTGTGTTCTAAAATGTAATTAAATCGCCGGTAGAAACAAAAGTTGGTAACATTCATATCGTAGTATTCATTGTTATTCAAATAAATACGTTTATCATCAAGGGTATTTATGTAGCAGTAAAATACTTTTTAATTCATTCGAATCAGACATTTAATTTCGAAGTTATCACGAATATAAAATCGAAACCTACGCGGATGAAACCGCTATTTCACCGCACCTAGTATTTAATAAAATCACAGAAAGAAAATCGTCAAAAACTTTGCTAAAGTTTGTATTACCTTGCTCTGTATTTCATTTTTTCAGCCACCTATAGCCCCAAACAAATCAAAGTAACCAATTGGACCCATATTTGTCGCAATAAATCCGCGACTATTGTTAGACATCATACTGCCTCGAACTAGGCTTCGATTCCTTTTGTTTCGTGGAAAAAATAATATCGTTGACGTGGCTGGGTTGATACTGGGCATTTATTTTACTATTATTTGGGTCAGTGGTTATTACACGAGTATCGGTTACTTTATTGCAAATATTATTTATGGTTAGTTTAAGTGTGTTAAATGTTAGTATGTTAATGTGTTCCTATAAGCAGCGATGGGCTTGCGACCTGTCAAGTGGAATGCTATGTACTTGCAAAACACGGGTAGGTGCCAAATATAATGTTTCTGAATATAAGTTCCTCTGACTATCCTACTTTGTATCCTTAAAGATCACTGAGTATCTGAGGATTTCCATCATGTGGAATAGAGACGTAAGAGTTTTTTATTACCCTCTTACCTATATGTTAATGTTCTAGAGTTATAGACTAGAGAAGCCAACATTAACAGACCAAAACAAACATGAAAATCAGAAAACAGAAGGTATATGTTTCTTTCTCAGTATATGTGTTCACCTTGTTCGATTGGCACCACACCATAGCTGAATGAAGGAACATAAAAATAACAAGTAGAGTTTACTGCCTTATTCTTCTAGGCTTGATCGAGCGTGAGGAATCAACGTTAATTCACTTTATAATTTTAAATTCACGTATTTTTAAGCGGACGTTTCTATATGAAACCTTTCCTATAAATCATTATTTTACACAGAAATAATAAGAAATATAAAACTAAATTTTAGATAAGACATGTACAAAGGCAAGCTTAAGCCTAAAAAGAGTTAACTTCCAGCAAATCCTTGAGGAGAGAGAGAGAGAAGTGATGAAGTTGGTAGGTATACAAAGACAGGAAATAATATATTTTTTTATTCTTAAAATACCACTTTATTTAATACTATACTTTATTTAATCATATTGATTTAAATGACCTTTGACTCAGAATTTGACTTTGCATAAGTACAAAGCACCTTTTCCGAGACTGGAACTATTCCAAGTTTTAAACTATTCGAAAACAGGAAAGACCACGACAGACCACAACTTCTAAGCAAACAATCTAGCGGCGACAGGACATTATTCAATGTTCGTTGAAGCCATCACTGAACTTATCCTATTAACAAAAGGGAGGGAACTTTAACTTTAATTAATTTTAAACAATACAACGTGCTACCAATTGGTTTTCTCAGGTAATTACAAGTTCTATTACTAAACTCCATTTTAAAAGATCAGGAATTTCTCTGTTCTTTTTTCTCAAAAGCTCGCTAGCTTTGGGTAACAAAACAACTACAACAAAAATTGAGTCTTCGTTATTTAGATGCTTACACTTTTTTCACAGTTACTTCTTACACAAACATATTATAGTTACAAGTACCTAGGTACCATTAACGGTCTTATTTATCGCGAATGATCTTTCACTCAACCCTACTACTTTTATAAACGTGAAAGTTTGTGAGGATGGATGTTTGTTACTCTTTCACGCAAAAACTACAGATTTAGATAAAACTTCATAGTAATATAGCTTATACGTCAAAATAACACATGGGCTACTTTTAATCCGGGTGCTACGCGGGTGAAGCCGTGGGCAATAGCTAGTAGCTAGCTAGAAATATGATTGTAAGAATGGTCATCGAATTTTTCTGGCTTCTGGAGAGAAAGAGCTGTGCCTAAAGCTCTTTCTCTCTTACTCTGTCTAGTTTTAAGTATTTTCTCTACCTTTCGTAGATTCCCCGTGTCAGCAGACATGGCGCCGGTCAGCTCTCTGCTGGTCTACTACGTGACGGAGGCAGGTGAACCCGTCAGTGATGTGGCAAACTTCCATGTTAAACTGCTGCACAAAGAGGTAATTGTATTGTATTTATTTATATCCATACCATAGACGTTTACAAGTTCTCAGTCAAGTCATATTATTAGTACAAATTCATAGCAATGTACTTACCTACATTTTGATGATCTTGATGGCGCGGTGAGCAACTAGCCGGCTGCGATTAATGGGTGCGGGTTAGATTACCACTTAAAAATAAGCAGAATATGCAAACATTGTTTTCAGGCATGTTCTACAGATATTTATTGTGGTGCCACGGTACTCGCAGTTTCTGATATCCACGACACAGGGAATCCTAGTGTGGGGTCAGGATTATGTATATATATATATATATATATATATATATATATATTTATTGGCAACCGGTTGGCCCATATCAGATAAAAACACATAAACAACCCTAATAGTCTAGTCTGGAGCCTAAAAAGTCCCTATTTATGTGTAATAAACAGGTTATTTGTCTTACAAATCATTTAAATGCCGTTCATTTTTTAAACCATAATAAAACACGTTTTAGCTTCGTATTTGATCGAAGAATTAAATAATAGACCATGCAAAATAATTGACTTTGTAACGATACGTCGACATTAACACGCGTCCATGTATATATGAATAGGTATCAAAAACAAGGCCCTCATTTGAGGCTTTGATGAATCAGATGGCGTCAAATTGAAATACCGTTTACAAAGCTTAATTAATGTGCTGTTGATTTTGAACTCCAAGGGCTTACCGTGGGTATTGATTTTTGGCTATAAATTTGTATGAGTACAATGTAGATGACATTCTCTATTTTAAAAGCGCCAATCCACAGTACACACGGCATTGAGACAATATAATTTTAATTGTACTCGCATGCCGCCTCGCAGAAGTCATTCAAAAGAAACACAGAATGAAAGTAAATAAAATATATTTTTGGATTGATTCAATGACTGTACTGTACTGAATAAAAACTGATAAGAGAAATTACAAAACTTTCGTCGCAAATAGGCTGGGAGTCTACGAATTGAGCAAAATTAATGAATGGCACTTCATACAGTCAGATAAAAATAAAGCAGACGTGGCTACCAAAAATATCAATTTTAGATTACACAAAAATTGTGAATTGTTTCGAGGTCCTAATTTACTGCACGAGAAGGACTGCTCCTGGGCGAAACCGCACCTGAAAAGGAAAAAAAAACAAATTAATAAATAATCTTTAGAAACGGTACACCATGTATATGCAACCGATCGCGATAGCTTTCACGTTCTAAAGAACAAAAAAAACTGTGCATTGCGGCACGGTGGCTGTGCTTTAGCTTAACTCGTATTCCATCCTTCAAGTTTCGTTACATTTTACTACAAAAAAAAACATTAATATTCCAAAAAGTAGTCGCGAATAACCTTTATTGATATTGTCTACAGAAAAAAATAACTATACTAACTCTCGAGTGTAGTTTCTGACTAGCCTGACTTCGGAATTTTTATTCTGAAGTCAAGCTATTATTTTATTTAAAAAAAGAAAACTCTACTTACCTAACAGTTATGACGTAATTTCCGTCCACTTTTCTAATTACCAAATTAGCATCGCTCCATAAAATGGCGGGAAAGGAAATTGATAGGCATCTCAGTTTTAATTATCACTAATAACCAGTCTTTAGTAATTGACGGAGGTTTCCTGTCTGAACAAATTTTATAGCGGTATTCTTGCAATTAGCCCGCACTTTGAACGAGGACAAACAGCCAATTAGAAGGATCTCATCAATAAGAATGCCAAGAATAAATTGTAACTTAAACAGACCTAGTACGACCCTTTTTTTAAAGTGGGTGAGTACCTGACTGAGGTGTAAGAGATCACTGGCTCAATTCTTCAATAATGGGGACTGCATGTACGATAGCAAATATTTTTGGGTTAAGGGGCAGGTTCGTAGGTTTGATACTCACGAATCGAATGTTGTGGCAAATAGTTATATTGAAACTGTCAGGATGTTTCATAACATCTTTTGCCAATAAGGCTCTGTTTAGACGGATCAGGGACGACGCTATGTGACGCTTCAATTAAACCAAAGGAAACAAAAGAAAAAAGTACGAATTCGTATGGAAATGCAGCTGCTCTGACGGAACGCAGATGTCCGTCCGAACACACTCTAAAGGTCCGGTCAAATTGGCGAGATGGCGGTGGCGGTGGTGACGGTGATCAGTATTTTACGAGAATTTTGACAACCAATTGATAACTACTTCTCGTTGATCACCACTGCCACCGCGTTAGTCTGAACAGGCCCTTAGAGAGCCACTTAGATAGTCAGTAAAAATCTGTAATTATTAACGCTGTAATTACGAACCTTGAACAAAATAAGTTTCCCTCTTAAAACCTAGGTTGGTCTAGACTCTAGGTTTTCGAAGCCTTATTAATTTTACACAAACACAACTAAAACATTAGTAATAAGTGGGTAGGCATTGAGAGGATCATAATAATTGGTGTAGGTTCTTAATAATAATAATTATGTAGTAAAAGTACCTTTTTAATATAAAATTATCTAATTCACGATAGTTTATGATGAAAAGTCTACAGTTTTATTATAATCCACAAGCTCCTATAAAATCCCAAGTGGAAGATTTTCACCTCACACCGATTGAATAAAAAGCCATGCGCCATACTCTCCTACTAATATTATAAATGCCAAAGTTTGGATATTTAAACAAGGAACAAAAATAAATTACACATTCGTAAATTTAGATTAGAAAAGTCCAATTGATATTTAATGGGGAACTCTTTAATGGGGGCTTACTTGTCGAATTGCATATCTATAGTAATATAGTTTTTATTATTATGCATTATTATTATTATAAAGTGTGGTCTTAAGAACTTAGGTTGATACTTTTTTTACTTTATTTTATTGTTTGACTAGTACAAATTTTTAGGGCCAATCGAATAAGGTGAACTAATGTTCACCTTATTCGATTGGCACCACACTATTAGCTGAACGAAGGATCATAAAAAACCAAACAGAGTTGTGCCCTGATTATTCTAGGCTTGGTCGCGCGCGAGGAATCGGCGTAAATTCACTTAAACATTTTAAATTCACGTAGTTTTTAAGCTGACGTTTCTACATATATCTATGTGTTTTCAATGATAAAAACCTTTTGACTTTGACTTTGAACCGACCAATTTGAATAAAATTAGGTACAGGCTTATTTCATAACCTAGAAAAACACATAAGTCGAAATAAACGAACCTATTAACACAACTTTTGATCCGAGTAGCTTCCAGGCGAAGCCGTGGGCAGAAGCTAGTAAAAACTAAATGAAATCTTTGTCCAGCAGGTAGCGGTAGCAGTAGAAGAAAGAAGGTGGTGGTACCCGCGTGCTTCTCTACAACTGAGAGTCCTGGCGCCTCCCGACTCCATGATGTGTCTTATTGGAGCCCGAGCCCCTCCGGACACACGCTTTGAACCTCACCAGTAAGTTAATGATCCTTATTTTTTACCAGGAAATCTTGGAAAAAAAAAATCTGCAGTTTTCTGCACATACAAATATTTTATTAAGTGAGAATTTCAGGTAGAAGCTGCTAAAAAGAGTGTTCCACTAAAATTCTACCAATACCTACTGGCATGCAAAATTTAGCTTCTAAATTTACATGAACTCTTCGAACACAGAGCTAAACAATAATTATCCATATTACATCATATAACTAAAATCTTTGTGCCGAGCATGCTCAGATCAACAGCCCATACGCAGATCTGTGTATATCCTTCTTACCTATACTAGTAGTATAGGTAAGAAGGATACGTGAGGGGTTTTTTTAAACTACTCAAGTATCAAAGTAAGTGGCACTTGCAGAGGTATCACTCACGCGTTGTCTCCCTGAGATATCAAGATGACCGAAACACAGTAATGAGAACAATACTGAAAAAAAAACGAACAAAAACATTCGGATGTTAAAAAAGACGCAGCTATTGGTTTTAAGAGAAACAATAAAGAACTTTTCGCTAGAACAAAACTAATAACTTGATAAGTGCATTCGTACTCCGCGCTCGTAGCAGGTGTATCGAATAGCAGACGGGGAAGCTCTGTAATAACTGGTAATGATAGTGGATGCAAACTATAACGACACGGGTGGTAAAAGTTAAAAGATTATCCAACATTATTATATAAGTAAATACTGCTGATTTTTATTTTTGTGTGTTCCGCGTGATTGTTATGAACCGATTTAAAAAAGAAGGAGGTTTTCAATTCTTCTATATGATTTGTTTATGTGTTTGGTACCTATATTTTTTGATATCTTTGCCAATTGAGAAACGGTTTTATGATTCTTACTTCAATGTATTTATGGGTTAGGGTGAAAAAATTAGTAGTCTTGAAGTTTTATATTGGACTTTTAATCAACTTTCCGTTTATCGGTTTTTATTTTTTTCTGAAAAACAGTTAAAAACATCTTTTTGCCCTTAATTTTTGCATTACGTGGGGTTGGCGCAACATTTTTTTTCTTTAACTCTCCTATATTAGATGTCATCTCAGTAGGCTCTTAACTCTTACATATTTGGTACACAAACCATTTTTCACAAAATTAATCCATGTTTTCTTTAGTCTAACTTTGTTATCTCGATCCGTGGGTATTCTGTAGCGTATACTCTTATTTTGCTATGAATTTATATCCTTCTAATGACATACACATAAATAATAATATACTAATTACCCACTTTCACATCACTATTTTCAGACATCCCCCGATAGAATGCTCAAATATGTTCTTGATAATAATATGTTTTTTTTTTATTTTTAGTAGTGTCGTGATATGTAATTTGCATCTGCTATCATTACAAAACATTGAGGTAACTGTGTTTTGTGAGAAATTAATAAATAATGCAGGACATTTTTACACAGCATCATCTAGCCCCAAACTAAGCAGAGCTTGTATTATGGGAACTACATGACTGATATACTACTTATATACTTTTTTTTGTAAATTCATACATATCATACATAGAAAAAAACCCAGACCCGAGACAAATAAAGTGTATTATAATGAACTATGAGACATTAAAAATAAAAGCTTTTACTTGTACCATACTTCAATCAGCAAGTACCAAAGCTGCCGGAAGCAACACTGCACCTTTGTTACTGTAAACTCATTTATCAAGTTGTTCATGAAAATATTATGTTTCGTTCGTAAAAGATAGGTAGCTAAGGAGGCACTTTTATGGATAAAATATAAATAATATGCTGTCCGGGTGATAAACATAATAAGAAAATGTATGTAGGAAACAAAAAAAGGCTGATGAATACAATTATCGTTTTTGCTACTTTTCTAAAGTAGATTCAGCTGATTGGAAATGTTCCAAACTTCTGCTAAATTATTATCTCATCTAATAATCCCGTTCAAGTTCGTCCCGCTCCAGAAACGTCAATCAAATATCACGACAAATAACAAACGGCGAAGGATGAAATGGCGCTCAATACGAATTACATAATTTATCGTCACACCACTCTTCTTGGAAACATAGGGCTGATCGTTACAGTGTGGAACGCGTTTTTGTATACATTTTGACCTCCTTTTACCGACTTCAAAAAAAAGAAAGAGGTTCTCAATTCGATTAAATATTTTTTAATGTTTAATAATTGAAATCTTCGCCAATTTTTACCCGATCATTATCTATGCAACTACAAAATAATCATCGTAATGATTATTTTGTAGTTGCATAGATAATGATCCGTAAGAGGTTCCCTAAAAGTTTTATTCTTGAGGGATTGCTATTTTTCCCGTATAACTAAAAAAACCATCATCATCGTATGGAATCACGGCTAGCCGAAACGTTTTTTGTGGGTTATTTAACTTTTGTTATTTTATTCGAAAGAGTGTCATCCCGAGTAAGCAAACTAACGTAAATAACGTGAGTAAATCGGTTTTTGACATTTAATGTCTTATATTATTATTTCATTACGTGCAATTAGATAAAAAGTTCTTTGTCACTCCACTGCTGATAAACCCATCTATGGATGAGCACCTCTCATGATTCCTCTCAAGAAGGCAAATCGCTACTTGCAAACGCAATACGTTTATACAGAATATAGTCCCATGAAATATCATCTCCACTCGTGCCACCGTCATCGCACGATTCATCTTCCAGTCGGTTTGTCGAAGGAATTCACTCGAAATATCCGCGCTCTCTCATATGTCCGATGCGAGCTTCCTGCTATCGAGTTGATGTATTTGTCTGCTGAAAGAAAATGTCTCAATGTGTGGTGTTTTGAGGGCTCGTTCAAAGCAGTTTTATTTTTTCTTTGTAGGTTTTTATCTTTGATTTCCTCAGAAACGTGACACTTTAAGACCGTGGTTATCGTCGCCTTTCGACTTCTACAACACTTAGGGATATTGCTAATACGTTGTCTGCTCTAAAGGTTTTTTTTTTGAAGGAGGTCATGTTGAAACACCTCAGAAGGCAGCTCATTCCAGTACAATTTACATGTACGGGGAAGAAAGATCTCTTAAAGCGGGTATGACATACCCACATATCAATCATGTGTGATGAGCCATGTTTCGGTGTCACAAGGTGCGATAGTAAAACCTTGCTGCAGGAATAATTCCGAATAGTTCCTCGAATATACTATTGCAGAGACGATAGAACATGCTGAGTTCTATCATATCATTCATATTATAGTTTCTTTCTGATGTTCGTTTTATCATACTGGTATTTCTTGTGTAAGAAGGTACTGGCTTCACCTCTATTCTACAACGCCTCTTTTCTCACAGAAACTCTGAGCACGATGAGCCCCCTGGTCCCGAGTTCGTCTCAGCTGGAGTGTCGCTCTTCGTGGGCGGCGGTACGTGCGGCGGCGGCGTGCTTTACCGACAGAAGACTGCGCCCGCCCCCCGCTCCCCCGCACACCTCGTACCACCCGCCTCTCATGACAGATTGTGGATGTGGAAGTGCTTCAATTATACGTGAGTACCGTTTATTTTTAATTTGTTGTTTTATTTATTTTAACATGCACCCTCCGAACTAGTTTTCACTGTATAACGACAGGGCGTTATTGTTCTTCCATACAATCAATCAAGTCATTTTCAGTCATTATTATGTCTAAGTAAGTAATTTTATATTCATTTATTTATCCCCTACCCGAAAGATAGACCGATGACATCGTTAGGATTAAAAAAGTTCGTGGTTTAGGAAGTGGCTCTAGACCGTTTGTTTAGACAATCTTTTGGAAGGCGTTGTAGCTGTGGATTTTGCCGGTTGTTATAAAATTTATGCTTTGTAATACTTTTCTTTGACTATTGTCTCATGATGTAGAGACATCATGAGACTATTTTTCGTGTGGCTTCATTATAAGTCGACTGCTCTGTCATGTCGACCTTTTTGTGCTGCTATAAATCATGATTACCTATTATATGTTCGAGTGAATTCCTGACGACCGATGTGGCGCGGTGGGCAAAGGTCCGCCTGCGACACAGGAGGTTGCGGGTTCGATTCCCGCCCTGGGACAAATGTTTGTACGATCTGCAAATATTTGTTCCGAGTGTTCTGGGTATTTTCTATGTATAATAAAATAATATCTATCTATGTAATGTATTGTATTAAGTATATCAGTCATCTAGTACCCATAACACAAGCTCTGCTTAGCTTGGAGCTAGATGATGCTGTGTGGATTGTCCAGCATTATTAATTATTATTATATATATAATAAACAAGAGCAACAAGTGATATTCTACAAATTAAAATCAGCACTGAGTTAGATTTTTCCGTAGATTCGGCTGAAAACTCTACAACTTGATAGCGATATAAGTATATTTTACTCAAGCAATTTTGTGATCCTATAAAATTAAGGTTTGCTAGGTTTTTATTTACTCTTCGATATTTTAGCCTAGTTGGTTATTATTCTCGAGTCAACGAGTGGGCCACGAGGAATAATGTTTCTGAAGTGTTGCTTAAAAAACTTTGATAGATAAGTCTGGATCTAATCTCGTCAAGTGTCTACAAAATCACTTAAGCAGAAGTTTCTGACATGGCCCCAAGCGTTTTGCTGATGAAACGTCTTGAAGGCAACTAATAAACAGCCGTCTACATAAGTTTTGAAAGTTGTTGAACTTTTAAAACGGTACGAAAATTTTGTAGATGAGATAAATCTTTAATCAACAAATTTGTTGGAATGTTGTGCAAATTGTTTACTTTGACTTTGAGCCGTAGCTGGGTTTAGGCTAGGAGATAATGTAGAACTGTTTCAATTCTTACTTTTCGTTATTTTACTATGTCAACTATCTAATAAATGATTCAATTTACTTAAAAATATTTTCTGCACGTTCAGGTAAAGTCTACGAAAACATAATAAGATTTGCAGCTGGTCTGACTTCAAACGAAAATGTAGAGTTTGATCACGTACATAACTAAATTGTACTGGCCTAGCGAGACACAGTATGGTATTTCAGAAGATACAATACCGTGGCTCACTTAGCTTCTAATTTAAAAAATGTACAGACTCGACCATCAAGCATGCATAACAAATGCACAGTGTGATAAACAGCTAGAGAGTTAACTCGTATAAATCCAAAGCCCGCTGATTCATCTGTCGGCTCACGTAAGTTATGCTCTACACCATGACAAATGGCGCTGGCTTGATAACCAGTCCGGATCTCGTGATACACGCTGTCCTCTTCTAACTTATGTTTGCGAATGGTAGTGAAAGAGAAATGAGGGCATCGTCGTTTTATGAAGATAAACTATGACAGTCGTGTTTTATCTTTTTACTTGTTGTCTGATAGAAAACATGTCTGAATCGCACACGAAAAGCATGTGGACTAAAATATCCTGCGATGGATTCTAATGAATCCATCGCAGGATATTTCGCATGTTCAATCATCCTAATGGATGCGTGGCATTTTAACTTAGTGCTTCCATCTTCCGGAGGACTAAGAAAGTTAAGTTTAAATTTTTGGCCCGCTGTCTTATCTATACACTCGTAGACATAACTCCGATACGATAGTTGGCCACCAGCTCATTCATTATTTTGCCAGTACTCGTAAGCCATAAGTCAGTGAATAGCGATCTTTTGCAGTTGCATGTAGTGCAATTTTGCTCTAGGAGTGCTTACATTCATAAATCACAAAGCACCTGAATTCCGTCGGAGGCAAAAAGCACGAATATTTACTTGGTATGAACGCTGCGTGGTAGAAAATTAGAAATGAACAGAGTTAATTTATATTTTGTTTGGTAGTTTCGTTGGTTTCTTTACGGGTTGATTTGCACTAAATTAAAACTGAATATAGAGGTAGCATCATCAAAAACAACCGAGTTGTCGAGGAATCGCCCTAAAAAAAATTATAGTTACAATTTTAAATTTGCTTACTCCTAAATCAGCGGTTCTAAGTGATCCTTATGATTTTAATGAATAAATACCTATCGACTTTGACTTTGAGGTAATAGTTAAATTTTTAGTATATGGAGGTGGAAAGATTTATCTTCTGCCAAAGTGGGCTACTAAATACTAATATTTCTATAATATCCGCACACTAACAATTTGTCTCTGTCAATGTTTGAAACGGGCAGGATATCAAATGTATCATCGCATTATTCAGTGGACGGACATGACAAATGGCCTGGACATAGCCCGACTTCCTAGACATGATAGAGCGAATTGAAATGTCGATTTACTATACGAAATATCGGTGTAGTAAAATGTTTCTTTAAAGATCTGAGCCAGCTTAAGAATATTATTTTGTGATCGCCGCCCTAGAACCAACTCTACTATATAATATAATAAAGGCAAAAGTCTGTGTGTGTGAATGTTTGTTACCGCGTATCTCCGTAACTACTAAACCGATTTTGATTAAAGTTTAGGATCTGGAATAACACATAGGCTAATCTATTTTTTTCAAAATTACCTTTTGGGGGTGTGCAATTGAGTTCTAAACTTTGTATAAATTGTAATCCTTGGTTCGATTCATTCAAAAGTTGGTGGGCATAGTTTGAAGCCTGGAGACGGTCATATGCTACTTTTATTAACCCACGCGGGCGAAGCCGCGGGCAACAACTAGTAATTTTAATAAAGTCATTAGATGAAAGAAGCTCGACGAGGATTCTTTATCGAGTTTGATTATCTGTCTCTTTGACGAGGAATGTGGTATACTTGCATTATGAAATACAGATAATCAAACTAGCAGCTTAAGAATATTAGTTTTGTGATCACTATTTGTATACGTTGCAATGAAGAATCATGCTAGTGCTTTTATAAGAACTAGTCTTGTTTCTTTCATCGGTCATACGTACCGCTATACCTCAGAAAGAATTATCTAAAACTGAAAATAAATCGAAACCAAAGTAGTGTTTTTTTGTAAAAAAAAAACTAAACATATTAAAATCATCCCGCCCTAATAGGATAATCATATTGAAACTGCAAAAACAGACGGAAATAAGACCGCGTACAAAAGCGTATGCAAATTTATAACTCGTTATCTGTTTTACGGTTGCACGCAATTTATTAACATGCACAGACAAGAATCATTATTTCAGCCAACAAAGCTTTTCAATTTCATTACACGGAATAATAATTGTTATTATCAACGCTGCTTCACTCATAATCATATGATAAAATCAAATTAAATAATGCTCTTACGTTTGTTTGGTTTGATTTCCGAAAAGCTACATTGTTTCTATTACAATAGTGAAACGTAAAACAATAAATTCAATGCGTACTTACATATGGCTTGGTTATATTTTTTTCACGAAAGTTATGTGGTGTTATAAATATTTTTCAATGATTGAGTACCTAATACCAAGTCTAAAGAAATTCGTGAATAGACGTACTACCAAGGTGGTCTGTGGTCATTTTACGATTTCTATTTTCCAGCTCATAAAAACGTGAAAATTCGATCAAAGAATAAAGGAATTTCACGCGTTTTCTGTGTCGGGACCGGCTTTTACCTACCTGCCATTTTCATTAAAATGAATTCGAAAATTCAATAGGTACCTATTTAACAGAATGTTCGGGTGTGTATTTTGTAATAATAAATAAAATTTTGAGTAGGGTTACTCAGAATTTTATAATTATTTAGTCTTCTACTCGTTTTAGTAGAAAACTAACTTATAATGTGGTATGCGGATAAAAGTAGCTGATGATAAGAAACGCATTCGCTCGACCGATTTTTCGTCATCTTACGTTACAAAATATTGATCTCCACGAACGTTATAAAATGTCCACCCTAAAAGTCCATTCTAAATATAAACAAAATATTTTTTTATCGCATGCGTAGTTACCGTGATTACCTCCTACAACCAAATTTACTAACTTTACCAATTTATAATATTAAATATAGAAGTGGTAAACCGAAAAAATGCTATAATACTATAATACTAATAATATCTTTCCAGCAACCAGTTATCAACAGATGGCGTAACGATCACAGCCCCGTCCGAAGCCGGGCGCTGGTCTCTCTGGGCTCTCTCTCTATCTAGCCGTGGACTTCGGTTCTCCGAGCCACGGACCATCAATGTGTTCCGGCCTATTCAGCTGGACTTTGCACTGCCGCCGACTCTCAAGGTTGGCGAGACAGTCGAGGTGGACGTCAAGATCACGAATAATATCAACAACTGCATGGATGTAAGTCTACTCTGTTTCCGACAAAGTCAATACCTTGGGGTCTAGACAGATCCCACTTTCTGTTGGCGTTCACGCCTGCGGAAAGATTGAATTGTATGGGAATGACATTAGCTGTGGAAATGTCATGTGACAGCTGCCAAGTTTTACTTTGTCAAATTTGCGTTAGCGTGAAAAGTAAGTGGGAGGTATTTGTCTAGACCAGGGGGTCTATTTAAAGAAAACTTAGAATTAATCTATTTGATTATTAAATAAGTAAATAATGCTGGTTATTTTTCACACAGCATCATTTAGCCCCAAATTAAGCAAAGCTTGTATTCGAAAGTATCTTTTAAAATTTCGCCATCTGATACAGCTGTTGAGCTGTCCCGTGATCACAGCTGTTGAAATACAGTCAAAACATCGATAAGGTAAAGCTTAACTTAATAATCAAAATAACGTATTTGAAAACACAACATACGGATTTCGCTCCGCATAGTATCGTCATTTCTCTAGACAAAGCTCTTTGACAAGAATTTATAACATCCTAAAAATTAAACTTCGGCGTGACTCAAACCCGTAACCTCCCGCTTCGTACGCGGATGCTATACTAACTAAGCCACGAGATTGTTAACAGCCTGGTCAAAATTCTTGGGATGTTTCGGCTCAAAACGCAACTTCATCTACAGGGGAAACTTTGCAGTTGTCCAAGCCTGTTCAATGATTTAGGTTACTTTGTACAATTATTGACGTGAGGTGTCGCTTTTCTTATTGAATAACAAGACCAAAACATTAATTATTTAAAATCTAATTACCATTGAAATCTTGTTGACTTTTATTGGAGCGAAAGAAACATCACATGAGTATAGTCTTCGACATTTTTATTTTCTTTGGACGTAGGGTAGGTACAAACTCATACTCATTTATTCACCGTTGGAACTTGCACTTGGTATTGTCAAATGAATTAAAAGAAAGCTACATAATAAATCGGGTTATTCAGAGCCATTACAACAGACAAACACAGTGATTTCATTATTCCAGTATTGGAAAGGTAAGCATCCTGTACAATTTTAGGGGGCTACACATGCAGAGTCGTTCTTTGAACGGGCCATTGGTTATTCTGTGTGACCCAATTCATTAACCGTTTCCACGCGTAAATCCACAGACTGTTTATCGCTCATCAGTCAACACGGCTGGATAAACCGGCAAAGAACCGTTCATTTGGAATAACATAAAGCTGTATTAACTCACTGAATCGCTAAAATAGGTTTCGATTAGCAAACTCATGATTTGGCAATAAAATAAATCGTGTTTGAATAAATTTTGATGACCTCTGTGGCGCAGTGGGCGAAGGCCCACCTGGGACGATGAAGGTTGCGGATTCCGCAACGCGAAAGTTTATGAGGATGAATGTTTGTTACTTTTTCACGCAAAAACTACTGAACGGATTTTTATGAAACTTTACAGTAATAAAGCTTATACATCAGAATAACACATAGGCTACTTTTTATCCGGGTATCACGCGGGCGAAGCCATGGGCAGAAGCTAGTATATAATATGCATGAATTTACAAAAAAAAGTGATGCTTTGCGAAACTGACCAACATTATTTAGTTTGTATCTAATTTGCCAAACAGACGGCTTTATATTTTACTATGTTGCTCTAATTATTTTAAAGACATTATTCTTTTGTTATTATTTTCCTCTCAAAGCATCTTATTTTATTTCTCCTGATCTATCTTCTTAAAGCCAGCTATCATAATAAAATGCGTACAATAAATTTCGTGTCTGTGCTGACGACCGTTGAAGAGTTCCTCTACCTGGAGCTAATCCTGGATATCGATTCAGGTCATGCTTACCATAAAACTGCATTTTCATAGGAATAGAACCAACATTTAAAAATTCAACTCCGTAGGATAAGATTAAGTAGTTCTAATTCAGCAAGATTTGACCTAAGCAAACAAACTAACATACAAACATTGCAAGTTAAATAAGTAAAAGAGAAGAAGGATAAAAATATTGTAAAAAAGCTTGTAAAAAACCAATTGAAATATGAATAAACATGAGCCCTGTCTTTGTTTGCAGAATTCCATTTCAATACAATTACGTGAACCAGATGTATTTACTTAGGATCCGTCTGGCTATTAATGTCTTTGTTTACTTGTTGTTCTAACTTAGCTGTTAGTTGAAGTTGTGTACTTACATGGACGGCATGCATTTACTCGTATCAAACTTCGACTTGGATAAGGTTTGAATGATGTTTTACTGTGGCTCATAACGTAGTTTTATTCTTTATACCTCTATAAACAATAACGCGCTGGATAACGAATTTGCAAAAGCTATGTTGCTTAAAACTTGATAATTGATAATTATATATGTATATTTTTTGTAATAAGGTACCCTATTGAATTAGAACTAACCTGTAAACATAGTTGTTAGTTTAAATAAATAAATATCGTTGCAATAATTTTATTTAAATAAATAACAAAGTAAATAAATAAATAAATAAATAAATAATGCTGGACAATCCACACAGCATCATCTAGCCCCAAGCTAAGCAGAGCTTGTGTTATGGGTACTAGATGACTGATATACTTAATACAATACATTACATAGATAGATATTTTTTTATTATACATAGAAAATACCCAGAAGAAAGTGTTGTGTAAAATGTTATAAACAAACTTGTACCAAAATATTTTTTCATCTGATAAAAACGGCAAGCTAAGCAGACTTTTGTAAATCCTACGTTACAGAACAGCCTGTTCATATTGTAAAAACGGGATTTTTCACGTACCACACTATCGGTGAAGGCACCGACTAAGTTTCGACTCATTCCGAGAGTCTTCATCAGGGTGAGTGATCGCGACTTTCTCACTCCGCGTCGCGTAGTGCACGACGCGACACCGATAGTGCAGTACGTGAAAATTTCTGTTTTTACAATAAATGAATTGTCAAGTTCACGATAGTTTTTAGAACAGAACCGTCTGCCTTTCAATAAATTTGTTTACTTGAGGCAATTTGTGGTCCGTGTTAGCTACTACTAAATTATGGATAATTATATAATCGAATTGGTCTTCCATATTCGATTATACCTAAACCAACGAAAACTTCTCATTTTCATAGTGGAACGTATCCCAGCGATTTGATGCCATAGCTCGCGGCCCGTTGAATAACGTTCACGGATTCCCGTATCATCGTGCAATCCGCGCAGTTCCCGCCAAATGGAGTGGTTAGGCAATCCATCCCGGTTCAAACCGCTTCAATTTCGTATCAGCCAGTTTTTAGGGATAATGTAATTGTTTTTGAGCAATTAGTCGCCGAGTTCGGCTCTGTGAAGAATGTATCTATAGGCGTAGTTAGCGTAAAATTAACTGCCAGAACCGTAAAATAATAAATGCATGACGCTGAATGGCGCTTTTGTGGAAAAATGCACAATAGTGCTTATGATCTTACACGTTTATGAAATGTGGATTCGTGACATTTCGACGTTTATTACTCTGTTATTATGGCATATATGAGAGCTGCACAAGTGTGGACGGTATGTGTTACGCGGAAAAAAAGATCAGCGCAGCAACTACCCGTGAAATACCCCGTGACCCCCACTGAGGAATGTACACAATACTTACATACTTCTTTCACAAGGAACTCTACCATTTCTTGGAAATATCACAAATGTGTACCCGTCTTTATGTTCTTATATTTCACAGACTTAAGTACAAAAAAAACTTTTCAGGTAACAGCCCTTCTAGCTCTTAGTGCTGGTGCAGCATTCGCGAGTACCGGAGCCCTGTACGTCACGGAACGACTGCGGCTGGGACCGCGAGGCGGCACCCAGCTGGTGGTGCGGGTGGCTGTCAACACTCCAGGCAGGAAGAATATCACGGGTAAGCTGTTTTGAGATCTGAAAAATATGCCATTATCGTGGCTAAGTTCAACGTAGTGATGTCCGGTGGAGCAGGACAACGACTGAATGGTGGGTGAGGAATGGTAACAGAAACGTTGGACTTCCGGTAGTGAGATCGGCAGACGACATAGACAACGTCGGGCCGTGGATGTTAGACTAGTGCAGGATCGTTGTGGATGGCACAAACTGAAGGAGGCCTTTATCCAGCAGTTGATGAAGTCTAGGATGATGATGTTGTGGCTCATCTGAAAAGTTTTAAATGCTGAATATAATGGAACTATCCTCATCCTGTTTTCTATCTTTTCTCTTATTACTGCAGGTAGAAAACAAACTTATTTTGCTAGTTCAATATTAATTTGTCATCATTATTCCAGCCCGGATATACCCACTGCTGGGTATACCCAGCAGTGGGCGTATAAGCTATAGCTTATACCTATAATAGGCCTCATTTCGCTTTTGCCAGTCTCCTCTCTTCTGTGCGTCCTGCATCAAATTATGAAATGTCAAATGTTATGTTGAGAATCCTACTAATAATATAAACGTGAAAGTTTGTGAAGATGGATGTTTGTTACTCTTGCACACAAAAACTATTGAACTATTGATGAAACTTTACAGTAAAATTGCTTATACATCAGAATAACACATAGGCTACTTTTTATCCGGGAACCACGCGGGCGGAACCGTGGGCAGAAACAAGTAACATAATATGTTTTTTTTTCTGTTTAGTTCATAGGTTTTTTCCCTTTTAAAGAATTTGTATTAATCCTCATACAAAAATCTGTCAAACAACCATTTATTCTAAGTAGAACATATTTTTTTAGTAAAACTGTAGTAGATACTGTAATTTTTACTTCTTCCTAGTTTTTCCAAAATCTGATCAGACATCCTCGGCGTCCTTTATTGTTCACGTCATATCCGGTTCACCCAAAGGTTGTCTGATAGAGATCGCTATCAGCGATAACACTGCTTTTGTTATGTACTTCCGCAAGCAGACTGTTATTTATGATCTATCTATCGTGTTCGTACCTAGCTTTCCTATAGACGAGTAGATTAATGAAACGGAATAGCTACTTTGATCATTCTTACAAAATCAACACCCATAAATTGGCGTTTTAATTAATGCAAAAACTCCCAAATCTCAACGAAGTAATCCGCGAAGGAAAATATTTTAATGAAGTTTGCAACCCGAATTCTTAACCTCGGCTCGCCCCAACATAATTTGTGAAATTAAAAGCCACCCCGAAAGTTGAGCTTCCGAAAGTTGTGGAGTCCATAAATAGGTGAGCTGGTGAACTTTACCATATTGCGCGCCTATCTTTGTAGTTTTATGGGAGCTAGAATATGGAATTTTATTCTGGCTAAAGGAACACAGGAGCACGACATGTCATAGATAAGTTTGAATAAATGGTTGTTCTCCTTAGAAGAGAAATGTTACCGTTCACATTTTTCTGTTTTAAGACCAGTAGTAACAGTACTTTCTATTTTTTATGCATACAACAATGTTCACCTATATACAAAAAAGTAAAGATGAAATAGCTTGCTATTAGACTACGATCTATAGATAGGTTAACAGATCCAGATCAGACAAAAGCGTTGCCAAAATGCTGGCTGCATTGCCACGCTGAATGGCAACGCTAATGCGTTGACCCCAGAAAGTAACTTCTGGATGTGCTTAAACTTATATAATAGATAATAGATGGGTTCTATCAATGCGGCATTGGTAGTACCTATAGATCTGGGTTGGTATCGTTGTATACAATTCTTATGGAAACGAGTCAAAGTCCCTACTAAGAAAATACCTAAATACAACCTTTGGAGATTAAGGGTACTACAAACTTTTCGAAAAAGTTCCCAATCCTTTTTACCGTTTTGTCTTGCAGAAGCTTAGACAAGTAGCTACACTTGAAACCTTTCCCCATTCCTGTTTTCTTTGGTAGAAAATATTTCGCTTCGTTTTGTTGACATTGTAAACAATCTGAGCATCTTTCTGCTTGTGATGTTCACTTCAGTAAAGTTTTACATTATTTTTAAATTTTTTGGAACTATAGGTACCGTAGATATATATAATGTTTTATTCGGTCGAAGCGACACGTGACCATAGAGCTGGCTCTTATCTGGGCCAACACATTAGCAATGCCATTCAGCGTGGCAATGCAGCCAGTATTTTGGGAACGCTTTGGTCTGGTAGTGATCTGGATCAGTTAAGCTATCTATAGATTGTTTGCAACGGTCTTTAGATAGCTGTTTCATGTGTATTTTCTGTATATACCTACTTGTACATAGTTGTATGAATTAAATGTATTTTATAGGTTTTAACTGAATATTAGCGCATGTGGCGAATATGTAGACCTAAAAATTATCTTCCTATACTAGGAAGGAGGTATTATTCTAATAGAATATTTTATGTAAAGCAAAATTATATGCCTATATCAAAACGGTGAAGGAAAACTCCGAAAGGAAGCCGGCATACCCTAAATTCTAAGGCATTTGCCATCAGTTAGTGTTCCAATAAACTTCGATGAGCTTAACTATCACGTGGAATATTAACTAATTGCAAAACGTGGGACAAATAAAATGTTTAGACGTTCCTTTGAATCATCCCTACTTGGTATCATCAGAGATTTACGTACAGAGTATATCTCTGAGGATATCCATCCTAGGGAATACAGAGCGTGTTTGTCTTTTTTGTAGGAGAAAAATCAGCAAGTCTCTCCTATACCTCTTAATATTTTCTTGTTTTGTCAGTAGGTAGTTACTAGTTCTTTCTTTACGACTTTATTATGAAATTGCATCTATAAAACGAGCATTATCACCGATTCAGCATATACATTTTACGCGTGCTCAGAACTGAATAGTAATTTTATAGCATCGACCTCTCCACTCGTAAATTCTTCCCATAATTCTCTGAACTGACGGAAATTGTTTTATCTCGTAGTAGAGATATTTTTATGACGCATTTTATCTCAAGTCTTTACTAGCCTCTGCACATGGCTTTGCCCGCGTGGTATCCGGATAAAAAGTAGCCTATGTGTTATCCTATGTGTATAAGCTATGTTACTGTAAAGCTTCATCAAAATCCGTTCAGTAGTTTTTGCGTGAAAGAGTAACAAACATCTATCCATCTTCACAAACTATCGCGTTTATAATAGTAGTAGGATTATTATGTCTGGATGTCCCACGTAAAAGCGAAATCGTATCGATATCAGTGTAGTTTTGCGGATTCAGAGACAATTTTATAGAGATTGACATAGTAACTCAGCTGAGTATCTTAGTACCCGTAGTACTTTATGTAACACACTCAATGGTACAAGGGGTAATAAACATCATACTTCTATTATTTAATGCATTTACGCTACGTGCTTGGAACTGACTTCAAACACATCAGTAAGTAGCGCATATACTTAACTAATAATAATCTGTATCTTAACTTTTTTTCTCTTTTTTTATTTAGTATGGCCGTCATTGAGCACGACGTTGGTCCAAAAACGAGAGCCCAGTCCTTGTGTTCAATGTGTATTTTTTTATCTTTTCCAGTGGAAGTCACTGGCTACAGTGCTGATAACTGCTCGGTTTCATACACGTCGTTCAACAACGAGACTCTAGTCGGCTCCGTCATCAGATCCGCCAGCGTACTGGTCCTGCCTGAAGGTCTACATCGCAGCGACACCCAGAGCGCATACTTCTGTGCTAATGGTGAGTTCTCTTCTTCAATAGCCATCCTAAACTTCTTTAGACTCCATGCCATTAGATCCTACAAGGGCTGAACCATCAAGGCTTATAAAATTGCGATGAATTGCAGTAAAGTGTGATTTGATATAAAAATCAATTTTATCGCCATATATATGAATAAATTAACCCTTTCTGTCCGGCTCTCTACTCTAGTGTGCCATGGCCGGTTCGGAGAGGGCTATATTTTACTTTTTAACTAATCTTATCTGGCTGGCTCTCTACGCTCGTGGCTATGTAGTGCCTCCGGCCAGAAAGGGTTAAGGTGAACTGCATACGGACAGCCGCCTCTTAGAGCAGTACAGATTGAAGTGCCTAATAATCCTGAACATTTTCACACAACATCATCTAGTGCCAAAGTAAGTAGAGCTTGTGTAATGATAATATATATATATATATATATATATATATATATATATGTATATGTTGTAAATACATACATATTTTACATTAAATGACACCCAGACCTGAGACAATTGTTGTTCCGCAATAATCGAACCCGCAATCATTTGCGTCTCAGGCGGGCCTTCGCCCACTGCGGTTGTCTTCTAAATCTTTAATCTTGTAATCTTTTGATGGCTAGCCCCAGATTCCTAAAAACCATAGGGTATGTGTATCAAATTGTTCAAGCTAGTACTATTAAACTAAATTTACCAATATTTATTGAGAAGAACTCGAGTTTTCCCATTAAAACACAATCTTCCCATTGCACCTTCCTGGGGTAGAATATTGACCAAAATTAGTCTACCCTTAAAAGTCACTAAGATTACGTTTAGACTGATTTACTGGCTACAAACATTTTCACTCAATTCAGTTAAGTCATTACGAAGTTGATTATCAACTAACATCCAAACATATAAATATCCATACTTTAACATTTATAATATCAGCAGGACTAGATTCTGCCCATGGCTTTGTTCTTGTGGTATTCTGTTAAAAATAGCCTATGGGTTTACTAGATCATGAGCTATACTTTTTCCAAATACTAAACCAACATTTTTTGACATCTCTTAGAACTGTCAAATGTACCGACTCATGTTTTGTTATAATCATGAAGTAGTAGAGTACTACCACCATACCTAGTTCTGCATTGCTGTGTTCTGGTTTGAAGAGTATGGGTGCCGGAGAAATTTCAGGCACATGAGACTTTTCACCCTTTCTCTCTCTCATGTCTCAGTGTCGGCAATGCTCGAGTGATACTTCTGGTGTTAGGTACAAGCATCCATAGATTACGGCACCTGCTTACCAGCAGGTATTCCGTTTGCTTGCTACTTTAGTTGTATTTAAATAAAACAAATCAGAAAAAGTTAATCCTCCTCTTCTTATCTTCCAGAACACCTGGCAGTTTCCTCCCGAGGATCCTGGGAGTGGCAATGGGTGGCTGCGCCGAGGAATCGTGCTGGACTGGTGTTAGAGTTACGAGCTCAAGGCGCGGCTCATGTGGCACTCTCGGCAATACGAGGACCATCAGATGACATGTACCGAGTTGTTTTCGAAAGAAGCAGAGTCTGGATTGCTAAAGGGAAACACGGTGAGTTTATATAAAAACGTATATTAGAAACGAAGATATGAAGTAGGTTCCAACTAAGGTAAATCTCATGAGCTGTAAGGATAGAAAAGAAGTAACGAAATAGCAACGGGTACTTATTTAGTGCAATAAAAAGAAACCTAAGTTAGATAGGTATCTACTATCAAAGATACATCATATCATAAGACTAGGATAAAAAAGACGGCAATAATAATAATAATAAATCAGAAGTAAGTTCAAATTTACTCCCAAGATTTGATTACATTGTTTGTTTGTTATTTAGTTAGTTACAAGTGAAGTTATTATAAGCATATTAAAAAAACAGGTTAATCTCAACAAATCCTATGCTATTCCAGGTTACGACGTCCACTTAGCAAGTGCGGAGCAGTCGGACGAGGAATGCTCCGGGGCTGAGTCGTGGTGCGCATGGTGGGTGTGGTGGGAGGGGGGCCGGCTGTCGGTGGGACGGGGGGCCGCACCTTCAGAACGGAGGCTGCTGGTCTGGCCTCTGGCGAACGACATGAGGATCAAATTCGTTGGATTTAGCGCTTTGTGGGGTGACAAGGCGGATTTTAGGTTAGTTTCTTCTGTTACTTGGAGGCGAATATGCATACAGCTATAAAAGTTATGCACCTCGGAAATCTTCTACCTTCGGAAATGCGAAAGTGAAGAGTTTAAAAACCAGCTGGCGAGAATCAGAGAGTGCCACATGGGTTATTTTTATCCTTAATATGAATTCTTCTTGAATTAGTTTCCTTCTTGTCAGCATGCAACTAATTGGATGCTGAAAAGATGATTTTTATGAGCAATTTACTTCCTTTATCTATCTAGATCCAGTAGGTACAGTTCTTCAGACACGGCTTATTATTAATTTCTTCTGATCAACTTCATGATTTTATTTTATTTTGATTTTCAGAATCTGGAACTTCAACGAAGAGGCAGGCTTTTCCCAGGTCCTTGAACTGGGTTTGCCACACGGGGTAGTCCCTGGCTCCGCGAGCGGTACCCTTCTCATCTCTGGTGGGCTCCACCTACCGCTGTACAGCTTCCTCACAGACTCCACGGATCAATGGACTGAGGTCTGGAGAGACTCGCAGCTATCAGCTGCCTCCGCGAGCTTGGCACCGCTGTTGGCACTGGAACACATTCCGCATTTGGTTGATGATGCTGAGAAGGAAAGGATTTTAAAGAAGTTGCCCGAACAGGTAAGTTCTGCAACTTATAATTTTCTCAGAAACCGGGAAACTCAGACGTAGTCTTAATAGTTGTGGGAAGACATTAGATGGGATGGCTAATTATGTCAGACGAATTTAAGGGGGAAGGGTGGAGTGATTTAGCTAAATCCTAGTTTGCTTATCGCCCGCGCGATTCTTCACGTAATACACCTATAAACATTTTGTAATTTTATGTCATTTTACTTGTCTAGCTACTGCTACTGCTGGTCCATTTTTTTCAACAAATGTCAAGCAAAATCATCCAGGAGTATCTTGCAAAAGATTTATTTTCTGTTACAGGTTCAAGTGCTTCTATCATTCCGCAAAAGTGATAATTCATTCAGCGACCATCCAGCAATGAGCAGTCACTTATCGACCATCAAAATACTAGAAATACTGACCAAAATTCAGTCCTACTACCCAATTGACCCTGAACTTCTACTTTCCATCAAGAAATGGATCCAATCGCGACAAAACCCCGATGGTTCGTTTACACCGCTAGCTGCTGATAAAGAGGTAGATTACTACCCCGTAGAAATGAAGCAAACGAATGGCACACAGCAGGAGGTTGACGTCAACGAATATTACTACTATGACAAGGATGGCAATATGACGCAGGAGGAAATAGAGTGGGAGAGAAGAGTTGAAGTGACCGCTGAAACGTTGACAGCTTTGCTTGAAGTTGGAGTTGAGAATCAGGTAGGCAATTAGAGGATTCGTACTATCCTGTCAAGTCCTTGAAAATGCGCTAATATCCTATTTTGTTTTGTATTCCAGATGGATGCAGATGTGGCAGTTAAAGCACAGAGTTACTTGGAGAAGAACCTGCATAATCTGACATCACCAGCTGCTCTTGCTGCTTCGGTCTTGGCTCTTGTACTAGCCAGGTTAGTTTTCATAACATAATATAATAAATTTTCTCATTTACTTACCATAAATTTTCTTAAAAAAAATTAGTAAAAATCTTTAGATTAAACTTACATGAAATCCTTTGCAACAATATAGGAGTCCAGTAGTTCCCGAAGCGCTGATAATCCTTAGAAATGCATCGACAACAGAAGAAGGGGAGTTTGGATGGCCCGCGCCAAGGAAAGATGCCGCTGACTGGCTGCTCGAAGAGACGTCTAGGAATATCAAGACTACTTCTTACGGTAAACCAGTTAAAATGTACCCTAAATCCAAAGACGTTGTGTACTTCATCTGATAGGCCAATAAAACAACAAAGATTTCAGGAAGACTTTGCCGCGCAGATTTTTCCATCAGATATTTTGTTTACAGAAGAATAGACAAACTTAACTTTTGTTTCTCCTTTCTTGTAATTAGATTGTAATATTTTAGGTTTAGTTATTCTTGAGCTATTGTAGGTTACTATTTTCCATCTAATTTGTCGCATCGATCGCTGATATTACTTTCCTGTTTCTATTTTCAACGATCTTTTTCTGTACGTCAACAGAAGCAGTTACAATGGAGCAATACGTGGCTGGAGTCCGCGTTCTTCTAACAGCATGTGCTCGAGGCGCTTTAGCCGAGGGCGAGGCGGCGGCGAGGTTCCTCTACTACCGAGCATCAACGCTGGAGCGACATCCGAGTCTAGCATACAGCGCTACCAAAGCTGCTGCGCAATATGCCGCTTTGGCTCACGATCGGTCAGTTCTCATTTACTCTCTCATCGACTTCCGTAACGGAGATGAAATATTTGTTTGCTGACGTGTGTTCAATTTAAATCCAGGCGCTAGCTAATTTTTGCGTAAGGTTGATGATCTGACCAAGCTCTGAGGTATGATGGTCCTGAAAAAGGTGAAACAAACAGTAAGGTATATGGATTCAGTGAACCTCGTAGAGGTTTCTGTCATGCACTTGTTACAAGTCTTCGAATTGAAATTCTAGAACATGATGAACAGATTGTTCTAGATGCTTTCCTAGCATTACGCACATATATTTTTCGAGCCCACAACCGATCAAAAGTAATACCCTAGCCACTATACCATTAATGCCCCCTACAGCGGTTACTTCAAAAACATAATATTATTTCTTACAGTCATCATCATGTAGTTGCTTTCAAACTTTTGTGCGTTTGATGCCGGATAGAATGGAGTTCGGAGGAGGTCTACACCAGTTTACCGGTTGAAAACGGTCAAGATAAGACTGTATTTTTAAAGTTGATTTTTGTTCTCAGGCATAGAGCACTGACAGTTTCACTAGCAACAGCGGGCATGGAGTTGACAGATACGTTGGAGCTCCGAGCCAAGACTCCGCCGAGACCTCTGCAGTTGCCAGGACTACCCACCAAGGTTTTTGTCTATGCTACTGGTGCTGGGTGCGCTACTGTTCAGGTGAGCTGAATTTATAGGGTTTTGTGACATTTATCATATTCTGTGCAGTAGGAGGGGTTTCTTTGTATACCTCAAAGGCATTAGGCACCTTGTTCTCATTTTTGCCAACACATTTCAGGACTTGAAATGTCATAGCATTTTTGCAGCTTTTTACAAAAGCTTGTCAATTTTGACGTGGGCTAAGTGTTTTGTAATTTATTTCTAAATTTATTCATAGTTGGTTTAAATTTACTTTTCAGGGCACTATCAGCTACTCAACTTATACGCCAAAACCCGAGAACGCATTGCTGAACATCCAAGCCGCTATCATCGAGGAGATCCGGCCAGAGAGAAGCAGTATTGAAGACCTGCAGGGCAACTTGCCAACTCTTATCATTAAGACTTGCTTTAAGTGAGTCTCTTTTTATCATTATTATTAGCAATTTTTAGTTACCAAAACCTCTATAATGATGCCCCATCTGTCCATAGCATGGTCCTGCGCCGGCCCCATCGAATAAACGTGTAAAGTAAAAATCGCTACTTTACAGGAGCATTTAAAAGCATAAAATACAATATTACTCACTGGTTATTATATATACTTAAATACAATGTATAACCAAATAATAGAGAAAAAAATCATCTACCTCTAAGTATAATTTATATTATAAAAATAAAGATAAGTTTTTAAAATATTAATAAAAAACCCTTTAAAATTGTTATTCTAGCAAAAACAATGTTAGCGGCTGTTCGTTTTCAATGTTTACACGTCATGAATGTTTATTCGTCGGAAAAGTTGTAGTTACTTAAAAGTGTAACATAATATCAAACTGAATTTCTATGGACATTTTGATTTGGTAATGTGGATATTAGATAGTTACATGGTTATTCTAGTAATTGGTTATATATTTTAAAAGTGCAAAAAGTAGGTATTACAGTACAAAAATATTTTTGAATTCCCACGAATCATATTACAAAGTAAGATTGCACTGATACTGCATTGATACTTAATTGCAATGCTCGTCCGAGATTTGTATATCTATTTTCCGTAGAATTAACATTCCAAATACTATTTTATGTAAAGATAATTAAATAATATTTCTGAAAAAAAAATAGCAGGTGTATTTCGAGCGGAAATATCAAAAATGCAATAAAAATAAAATACGGTAAAAACCTTTACACGTTTATTCGATGGGACCGTCGCTATAACGTTGAATTGAAATTTGATATACAGCCCTTTTTTGAAGTGAAGAACACTTATTTTATTTATTGCAGATGGAAAGGTAAAGAGCGCTCCGGCATACTTCGTCTAGAGTCATCTCTGTTTTCGGGCTATGAGTTGCACTCAGTCAACCCTGTCGTGTTGGATGGAGCAACTTTTGCAGACTTGCACTACGGATCCCGTGGCGAATCTGTTTGGTTCGTCTTTGCAAATGTAAGTTTTACAATCTATAAAGATAGCATGGTAGTCCCACTGCTGGCCAAGGGCATCCCCATCATTACTCAATAATTCTGTTTTATTTTGACCTACGCTATGTCAAAGGTTTCAAAGGTCTAAGGTTGTTGTTGACCAAAAAGTAACGACGCTATTACAGAGATATTTTTTAAATACGTAACTTTAACAGTTCTATTTTTCTCACTATTTGTTTTATCAACAGATCAGCTCCACCTGCCCAGTTTGTGTCACCTACGAGATCCGATCCAAATTCGTGATCACTAGTCTCCGACCAGCATTTGCAAAGATCTATCCGTCTACACGACCTGACATGGCGGTCGAGACATTCTTCCACGCGAGACCTGGCAGCCCATTATTGAGAGGAATCACTGATGACGATTTTATCACCTGGTTCGATAAAACTGAGCTTGCTAGCCTGAAAACGAATGCCAACATAGACAATATTTGTGAATGTGGTCGAATTTGTAGCCGTGATTATGAGTTTAGGAAGCCCTATGTTAACAAGGATGAATTAACCACAGAACAAAATGATATAGATACTACATCTGCTTCTGAAGAAACAACTACAGCTTATAATGATACCACAATAAGTATAATGGAGATAACTACTGGTAAATTAATTATAATAACAGATAAATCAACAAAATATAACGAAACTACTGAAAAACTTGAATCTAAAACAGAAAGTACTACTACTACTATTGCTGAAATTACAACAAATGATATTTTGAATAACAATTCTGTTTTAGGCTTAGAAACTATGATGAAAACAACCGTGACTTCACTTGATGATACGACGATAGATGATCCAATAATTATCCCAACAATAACCTATGTAAATAATACAGATGTCGGGGACAATATGAGTAACCATATTGAACCGTTATCTCCAAAAGCTAATGGTGAGCTAATTGTTCAAAAATCTTCCATAGTATCAACCACTTTAAATAAAGAAAGCCTAAAGAAAAAACCGTTGAATCGAAGGAAAGGTACGCTTGAAGCAACTTATGGGTACAATCACGACAAGCTATTCTTTCCAACTCAAGATATAGCAAGTACCAGCGCAAATAATTCATATCCAAAAAAAAAAGAAGTCTTAAACACTCAAAAAACTTCAGTTCCCATTGAAAACAAAAAAGCTGTTGTTCACAAAATCTTTTCAAATAAAACGGAAGATATGTTGATACTTAATACGCCAACAAACGCTCCACCTACCAATATATCGGAAAGTAACATTATTTTTACCACAACCGATCTAACCCATTTAGATATTGACAATATAACAACATCGATAGAAACTCATCCTATATCTCATTCTGGTTTATCGACCGCGGCTCATACTATCACCACTATTACAAAAAATAATATTAAATCAATGCATTTTAGGACTAAAAAACCGAAAGTCACACAAATAAAGAAACCTTTCTCAAACCATGATATAGAAAAAGAAATAAAGAAAGCTGAAGGAATGATCATTGCTAAGGAGAACAATAAAACTAAGAAGAAATCCATTGCCATTGAAAAATATACAGTAAAAACTTTGAAATCCATAAACAAAGAAATTCATAAAATACCACCCACGCCTATTTCTGAAACTTCGAAATCTTTTGCGGAACCACCAAAGTCAGACATTGCACCTGAAAACAAAGGCAGCTTTGAAATACTGAATAATAACTTAGCATGGGAACTGTTGAAGGAAGTTCCAGCAGTGGACTTGACTAAAATAGATGATAAGTCCCAGAAGAGATTAAATTTATTACAAAGCGTGTCAAACATCACTGAGGATGGCAACCGATCCTTATAAACTTTGTTAAGTAATTATAAGATGTAAAAGACTCCAGTAAATCAGTATTTTTGTATCACTTTGTGTCACTCAACCCTTAAACTAGTTGTCTCGAAGGTCGTTCCTGAAGCACATCTTGTTAATCGTTAGTATCTGCACTAACTGTTTACATAATTTTAAGATTGTGTGTGAGCTGTAAATAGTTAATATAAGCTATGTTTAAAATAAGATGAAATGCGCTGTGACTATTGGATGTGTGGATGTTTTGATTGCAAATGCTCAAAGCCCTGTTTTCTGGTTTTAGTCATTCCTTGTTGTAGTAGTATTCTATTATACTCTTGTAGTGACTTAGCTCTAACCTAACTTCATAAGATTGAAATATAATAATTGTAGAAAAAACAAGATACTCAACGACTCCTGTATGGGTCAGTAGAACGCTGATCTAATATTAGAAGAGCTAGATGCTTATAGTCAAACATAGATAAACATAAATGCTTTTCAATGAATGAGCTCTTGAATTTCCTCTAAAATCTCTATTAAGTATTACTTAAGTCTTTGAAGTTAGTAATGAAATGATTTTATTGATGTATAAAAGGTTAAATGAAGTTGCCAAAATAAGTCCTCATTGTATGTGTAATACATTGTGTTCCTTAAAAATTAGTCGTGTATCCCTCTAGTATAGATCATAGTTTAGTGTTAAATGTATACTATTGCTATATGCCCCAGAATTTCCATCCGTCTATGTCTTCTGTATCTATTGTATGTAATCTAGTATCTTACTGTTAGTTCTCTAGATGTTTTTCTTTGTATCTGAGATTGTAAATCAGTAGGTCAACGTTTTTACTATCAGTGTTCCTTGCAGTTAGTTTATTGAGTAGGTATTTACAATTGTTGTTTTGCAATAATGAATGTTTTTTTAAATAATTATTATTTTATTTATACCACTATACCGACTTTCTATTGAAAGCTACTTTTTATTTTGTATAATGTACTTGATGTCTCATTAGGTACAATTCCGACTGATTTACAATTTCATCACTCTGTAGTTTCTATCTTAGGATTCTATATGCGACTGTGTGCCCGAGGTTACAACTATATGTAGGTACCTCAGTAAGGTATGTCATTTCATATTAAAACATCTATCCAAAATGTTTGATTTTGTACTTCTATATTTTATACTTATCTAAAATAACTAATGTTCTGAGTTCTCGATTCTTCCTTACGCCTACTTTCATAATGTTTTGCTATCCCAAATGGTTGTGTTATTAGGAATTTATACTGCAAAAGTTTACTGTAAAGTATTTTAAATTTATGCACAATAACATTAAATGTAAGATATTTTAGGTGCTTGTGCAGATGATTGTCAATTTTCCAGTGTAAAGTCTCATTTCGGTGGATAAGATTAAAGTTCGTGCTTACAATTTATGAAACTAGTCATTTATTTGTATAATTACTTGATGTACTGAAGCAGTTTAACTAGGGAAAATAAAGATAATATCAAACGATCATTGTCTTATTTCAATAATATCTACCTACTACAGCCTGCATTGTTGTATATTTACTTTTACGGTTCATAGAATACATTCCTAAATACTATAGATAAAGTTAAATAGTTGAAACACTGAGGAATAATTAAACCATCAATAATTTAATACTTTTTTCAATGCTTGTATTTGGTAATCATTATAATCATGAATCTATTTGTGAAATATTACGTTTCCAAACGTCAAATTACACATAAATCTTACAAATGAGTAAATTAACAAAGACCCTTTGAAATAAAGACTTACCTTAAATTCAAATTCAAACTACAACTTTTGAAAGGAACATGTCTTTATAAACAGGAAGTGGAGATATCTATTTGAAGAAAACATTAACTATAATATATGTTTATGAGATATGTGAATGCGTAGTGCGGTAGATCACGGATAATATTGAGGGCCCCTTAGAGTCACTTCTCATCTCCTCCGAGCATACGCCAGCCATGTTGGCAGGTCCGACTTCTGTTTAAGAAAAAGAAATACATTAGTACTATTAAAATTTACTGCAAAAGCCGTAGTAGGTAAAGGTGATTCTTAAAAATATAAGTCATAAGTCAGGCAAATAGCCTGAATAGGCTGCGACGCAAGAGTTCAAACGAAACTCAATTTTATAATTTTAACCAATAAAGAGCAAGAATACAACAAAATTGAACTCCATTTTAAAATTTTGAACCCCCAATTCTCAATTTTATATTTACGAGAAAACAAATTTAAATCGAATGTGTACAAAGTAAGCCTTTAACGAATGAACACTATGTGCCTGGCCATAATCATATCTGGCTCTGGGTATTGTTGTACCACGGTATAAATCTTTTCTAATACTCATGACACAAAGAACCCAGTGTTGGGTCAGGAATATGTATGTATATGTCTACACAATACTCAAAAGTTTATTGCTTTCACATGGTAGGTACATGGATGGTTTTTATAGGTAGGTATCGAATAATGAACCCTGTCTAAGGGTATAACAATAGACAAGATAGGCAGCTGAGGTTTTGAATAAACAAACTATTAGGTACGTATATGCATAGTTAAGTACCTACCTAGGCATGTTGATATTAAAAGATACGTTTCCTAGCCAATAAAGGCATAGCTAGATGTGAATATGTCGCATCGTCGATACACGCAGAAATGTGCAATACAGTCCTCGAATAAAATATATCGATAAGCATAAACTTGAGGGCATAAAATGCTACACGATTCAATACTGAAGAGAATATTGTTTTATATATGTATAAAAATGGTTCGATCGAACGTATTACTTGAAAGCAAAACATTTCCAAACAACCTAAAATTAGTAAAACCAAGCACTCAGGACTCTGCATCGAAAAGTTCCACTTTTACGTTCGACTTCATACTAATAAGCAGATTAGGGATCTAAAACGTTTGAGCTTTCGTATCATTTACGAAACGTCGAGGAATGCTGCTAAAAAACGGAAAACGGCATTTACTCTACTGGTTGGCTGTGCTAAGTATTTTACCTCCCTAGTTACAAAATTACTTCTACGCAGGGCCATGTAGCATAGTCAGTGAAAAATCTTAGCAACTGTTTCAATTGACTTCATGATACCCAGTAATTTTATAATAACCTGGTGCCCGCAACTACGTACTGTAGATAGTATTATGCGGAGCACGGACCTTTTTTGGAAGTACTATGCATAGAACAATATCGAAGCTACTACCTATTTTTTTGGATGTAACATTTTTACCTTTTGATAATGCTGGGCATTTTTCACACAGCATCATCAAGCCCCAAACTAAAGAACTGTAGTATGGGAACTACATGCCTGATATAGTACTTATATATGTACTTTTTTTTATCTATACATAGTAAACATCCGAGACAAATATTTGCGGATCATACAAACATTTGTCCTGCGGCGGGAATCGAACCCGCAACCTTCTGCGTCGCAGGCGAGCCGACGCCCACTGCGCCACAGACGTTGTCATTGATTCTGTGCATATCACAATAAATTCAAAATCAACAATTTATTGTTTTTACAGTAGCAATATGAAACGAAACGAACATTACGAAATACGAAAAATGTTATTAATATCAAAATAGCGCCAACATCTGGCACTTTTGGCAACTTCAACTAGTATAGAATTGTAATAAAATCTAGTTATCGTTCATCTAAAATACGCAAACTAGTAAAGGTGTCCCATTCAATGTTAATTTCAAAGGTCACTAAAAGGACTGTTGTAGATTTTTTAGTAGGTTCCTACTTCATTTTGGAATCAACCTAAGTACACTAGATACTTGGTCCATCTTATTTAATTAATAGGGAGAAACCATCTCGATTGCAATTTTATATCGATTACTTTTAGCCGTTTGACAAGTACAACATACATTTTATGAATGATTAATTAATCATTTATATTTTCTTTTCGCTTTTTTTATTTTGTTTACTAAGCCCTATTGATTTAATAATAATCCGCCAGTGAAAATAATGAAAAACAGATTGATCAAATACGAGCTAAGCTCACTCGTAAATCAATCTCCCGCAACTTTAAACATTGCGAGGGGTTCGAACTACAATTAAAAAGAAATTTGGGTATTAATGAGCTTTATATTACTTGAATTAATTAATGGGCACTGCTTAACAGCTGGTACTCACATCATCATTATCAACAGTCTGTAAAAATCCACTGTTAGGCATAGGCCTCACCTAAAGAGTGACATGACGTACGATCTTGAGCAATTTCCATCCTCCGATTTCTCGCAACCTCCCTTAATTTAAGTGTGAAATAAGAGATGACTACTACAAAAAAAACTGTAGCTCTGGTTTAAAAAAAAAATAAAATCGATCACTCAGGTCATGATTAGATTGTAAACATCACTAGGAAACAAAAATCGACTTAGTTTAACTATTTCGCATCCCTATTTTCATCAGTCAATTGACACGATACTTAACGGGAGAAAAAAGTGGTATTTTTAACTTATTTTAAAAACCTACCTATTTTTCATTTTCTTTGCTGTTTGTTTCTGAGTGCATTTTATTTGTATTGAATCAAAGTGACCATAAATCGCATTTACTAGCATATGTGACCCAAAATCAACAAATTGCCAAATACTTTATAGAAAAAATTCAAAACTAATGTGCGCTTAAACCGCTTATACTGTAAAAATCGGGTAGGTACCCATTTCACTATACTTTGGTAAAAACAAACAATGTCTAGATATACTAAATAGCTGAATAATTCAAAGCTTTTATAAAACAGCTCTTCATCAAAGGAGAAAATTAAATGAATTATTGCAAATGTTCAGTTTACTCTTTAGATGAGATATTTGAAGTTGTAATTTATATTAATGGCAATAAATTTAGCTTACAGTGGTGCTTTATTTAGCTTTTGTTAAAATTTTGCTAAAACGATATTAGGTTAACTAGGTAATTGAATTACGTAGGCAATTTAAAAAAAAATTGTTCAGTTCAGTTTTATATGTATGTCTCTGTTGGGTAATTATTTATTTAGACCTACGAGATTTCGTGTAGTCGATAAATAAATATGGCATGTATACGGCAAGTAAAAAGTTAATTTTAAACCAATAATTATATTCTACTAGCTTCTGCTCACGGCTTCGCCCGCGTGGAACCCGGATAAAAAGTAACACATTGGCTATGTGTTATTCTGATGTATAAGCTATATTACTGTAAAGTTTTATCAAAATCCGTACAGTAGTTCTTGCGTGAAAGAGTAACAAACATCCATCCTCACAAACTTTCGTGTTTTTAATATTAGTAGGACCATAAAATGCGAAAAACATAAGTATTAGACGTATTGGACCACAAGGGCCATGTAATATTTTTTTTAAAGATCATGAGTACTCACTTCTTCTTGATCTTTGGCCCAATTTGTGAACGCATCGGAACCAGAACGCTTGCCGAACCTGGAACAAAAATATGGATTCGTAAATCTTGCAGCAACGTAGGACAAATCCAATATCAAGGGAAATAAATGCCTATCGACATGGAAACAGTTTCTCGACGAATAATATGCATATGATTAACGATGGCGATAATCTTCATATGTTTCTCGCTTAATATTGGCGATAATCTTCAGATGATTCTCGCATTCATTTGCATTCAAGCAAACAACAAAAACTTGATTACGTATCTCGAATATGATTCTTGTCTTCTATTTTTTTATTTACATAGATACTTCCAATATTCAAAGGTGAGGTAATAATTGCCCTTCCACATGCGAGAATAGTAAATTAAGTTTACGCGAGGCAAGTTTTTTTATTCTTACTATAGTCGCATCTTCGAGATGAGAATCACCGTTGCTGTAAAGTGAGATACAAAATCCGAGATGTATTTATATTTCCAATTTTGAATGGAATTGTAAAATTATCACTTAATATTATACCTATATATTGACAGTAGCAGGTGCCTACCTATCAAATATTTTCTCTGAAAAATATCCCGATTCTCCTTAAAATTTATGATGATATGAAAATAGCCTAGCGTTCTCGTTAAAATGTAATGTTTTATTTAGAAACCATTCAATAATAATTCCATGAATAGAATCTTCATTTATTCTCTACAAAAACCTATTGTTTTAGTAGGCACCGGTAATTTTGAAGATTCACGAAAGATTGAATTGCCTTTTATGTAGTACTTTTATATAAACGTAAACATTTAAATAGATAAGTACTTCACAATAGAGTATTTTAGAAAGAAAGAAAGCAAGTAACTTCAACGGTATCTAACATTCAATAACCAACTCATGCAATAACTAGTGATGTGCGTTTGTCGATGAACGGCCACACCGATCGTACCTTGGTCGCGTGTGGTAGGAGTAAATGCGGTCTAGGTTCTGCAGCTGGAGGAGCCGAACTGCGCGATCTAACAAGTCTGGGTCGACGCGGTCCTCGGTCCCCACGTCACGGCGGTCAATCCTGCCAATATATCGATATCAATGTAGCAATCACATCACTACTTTGACACGACCAAGTTACGATTTGGTTTTGTATCGTGAATAAAGTTTTGAAATGATAGCTATTTGGGCATGTTTCATTTGAACCATTGCCTCCTTCTACTTATCTTAAGTAGGTCCACATCAATATAGCATCGATGCAATAGGATATATAGATTAGCAACAGCAAATCTAATCCTGTTAAGCACCACACCAATCTAATCTGTGTTTAAAACTCAATCGCATTACGATAAGTTATCGTTTCGTTACACTGTGGTGTTATCTGTAGAATATCGTTAAATCGTTATAACGCTTCGATGAATGTGCTAATTACTGCATAATCTGACACTTCTCGTTATCCGATGCACTAGAGTGGAAACATACGTCGATATTGGAATTTACTGGTTTTAGAATATTCGTAAATAGCTATTTATTTGATAATTACACTGGTTATACCGTATCATATTTAACATACACCATCATCAGACATACAATAATTATTAGTTAAATGAATTCTGAAAAATGAGCGAACATCATCACCTTAACAGCCTGAGGAAAGGCAACGTGATGTCGTGATTGGTCGAGAAAACGTTGTAATACCGATCTCTACCCATTTGACGGTGCGAGGGACATAGATAGTTGAAGGGATTAGGGGAAGCTGTTTGGACCTATTCTACTAGATCAACCAGCTGAACATTTAGGATCAATTCCGCCCAGTTAGTTCAACTTCGTACTTTAAATTAACACGCTTATACTTCACACAAGTGAAGCTAGTATAAGCTAGTTTAGTTACAAAACTAACTAAATAACAAACAAACAATGTAATCAAATCTTGGAAGTCAATTTTGACCTACTTCTAACTGTCGTATCGAAATGAAATAAAAATTATGGTAATGAAACAATACTATAATTTGGAATCTAGTAGCTGATCTGATGATGAAGGAGGTGCATACTGGAACTCTTCAGTGGCTACTAGTAAACCCCTCGAGTTTGCTCATATGATTCGTTTTGACCAGTCCGATAGATTGAGCTTGGTAACGAAGGTTTGGTGGTGGAGCCAGGGTGGATAGTGGAATCATTTTTATAATTTTTAGTGCGTGGTAAAAGCGTGTTTTTGGTTTTTTATTTTATTTTAAATAGTGTTACTTGCAAAACTGTCAAAAAAGCAGCCACTATTTTGAAAAAGTTTGTTTATATTCCGATTGCTCTCAAAACCTATTAATGTTATCCAACTTTAGTTTTTTAGTTATTATCTATAAAAAATGAGAAAAATATAAGCTAAACTATAAACGTGACTAAATAGTTTAAACGTTCTTATTTAAAGTCCCCCGTTTTTTTTTAAATATTACTAGATATCAAGATCAGTCTAGAAAAAACGTACTTCCGACCGCACTAAATACCTAATGGTATTATTATATTTTTTAAATATATAAGATGAAAATACGAATGTGTTAGTTAGACCGTCATCTTTTAAAAATATTTAGCTTTTAAAAATCTAGAAGAAGGAAGTAAAAGAGGGCCTCATTTAAATTTCTTATATTCGCATTCAATGTTCAACAAAGAAATACTTTATTGTTATGCGGAAAAAGCAACTTTCAAAGGCTTTGAATGTGAATTATGCGTTTAAGAAAACCCCGTTTTTGTCAATGGTGCCAATGGTGAGAACAAGCGGGTTTGAATATAAGTTTTAAAACTTCTACCTCGACGTTAGCAATTACGTGATCGTTTCGTCGTCAGCAAAGGCGACGTAAAGGACTTGGTTGTACATTGCATTCTATATTTGGCGTCCCCAATATTATAAACAGGGTTATATAATACTAGCCTCTGCCCACAGCTTTGCCCGCGTGGTACAAAGATAAAAAGTAGCCTATGTGCTATTTTGATTATAAGCCATATCCCTGTAAAGTTTTATCAAAATCCGTTCAGTAGTTTTTGCGTGAAAGAGTAACAAAAATCCATCCTCACAAACTTTCGCGTTTATAATAGTAGTAGGATTCTCTCTCAGCGGGACTCGAACTCGTTACATGACTCTGATCTAGCGATGGGCGTTGAATAAACGAACAAGTAGAATCAACCGTTCACGTGGAATCTACGCATCGACGGTCTACTGTCACTCATTCAACTAGTTGAAATCGTAGACGGCTAAACTGAGATTCTACAACGTTCATATCGACGGGCAACGCGACGAGACGATGCGTGAACGTAGACTGTATGGACCGTCTACGTTCACGAAGTTGAATCAACCGTTTAGGTTGAATAAACGCATCTACGGTTCACAACTAGTTGGAATCGTAGACGGATAAACTGACGCGAAGAAACGATGCGTTCACGCGTCCATAGACGAGTTTATAATGAAACTGGAAAAGTATGAAGGGGCTTTTTTTATTGCAAATAAATAGACACCTATCTATAAATTGTTTGCAACGGTCTTTAGATATATAGCTGTTTGATCTGTATTTGAATAAAATGTAAGTTTTTTTTCAAATATACTTTCATAAAAAGTAAATTAAAATAAATAAATAAATAATGCTGGGCATTTTTCACACAGCATCATCTAGTCCCAAAGTAACGATAGCTTGTGTTATGGGAACTACATGACTGATATTCTACTTATATACATATATTTTTGTAAATACATACATATTATACATAGAAAACACCCAGACCCAAGACAAATATTTGCAGATAATACAAACTTTTGTCCCGCGGCGGGAATTGAACCCGCAACCTTCTGCGTCTCAGGCGGATCTTCGCCCACTACTCCACAGAGGTCGTCAAAAGTAAAAAGGAAGTTTTAAGTTTTACGGCACATTTCTTCGAAATTTATTAAATTTCAAAGAAACGTGGTAAAAAGATTACCTACCTAGACTATAAGTTAGGTACGGTCGAGCTACGTCAGATAACCATCCGGTAGATACTATTGACTAGGAAGACATCGTCGCGAAGTTTAGATTGTCCGTCTATATAACGAAGTTGAAACATCACCTAGTCGACGAATTTAACTAGTCGAAGGACTAGTCCATGAACGAAAACTAACGATTTCGTTTTGTTTACGATGATTACGTCGACGAACCATCGCTATTCTGATCATGAGAGTGAAAATGTTAAAAAATATACTTATTACAACAGCTTTCGCTTACAGCTCCCAAGTTGAGGATCGTTTTCTACGGAAGGTTTGAAGTGTCACGTCTGAGACTACATTCTATAGCTCCGTCTGCCTGCTATTATCGTGAATGGTATGAATATATGTGTAAGTATGCACACATAATGTATGTTTCAGTAATAAAGTGTGTAAGTGTTGGAAACTCACCAAGACGAAAAATCTATGTGCCTATCAAGGTTATGTGAAATCACTTCAAATCAACGAAAACTTTTATAATACCCTCCAAATTCAATCAAAGCCCAAAAATAAATATTTCATGGAAAATAAATAAGTTTTGATGTATATTTTTTTCCCCATTTTCCAAACAAGAGTATCCTTATCTTTCTGGATATTATTTATTGACATTTATTTATTAGATACAATAGGTTATTATTTTCCCCAAAAAGTAATTGACATGAGCCTTTGAATTTGATGAGGAAAGTTTGACCACAATACGGATTTTCCCAAATAAGCTTCTGATGAAACTATTAGCAACCGCTCATTTTGTTGTTTGAGTTTAAAAGAATCTAAAATAGACTTGTGTTTGCTGTTGTTTGTATTTTGTTATGATCCGTTTTAAAGTTTTGTGATTCTTGGTTAAAATGGCATTTCATTGATGCTAGATTCGTAACTTTTTAAACATTTTTCTAGTACAATGTTGCCGTGGTAACTGTCACAGTATCTAATTCTACGACAAATATCGTAGGTAACATGTAGCATAGTAGGGATATCGTGGAAGTTTTCTCCCGGTGTCGAATAAGGATACCATTTTAGGATAATTGGGAGCACAAAGGTAAGAAAAGTTTCATTATATAGCTAGATGCTGCTTACTTGTGCCGTTTAGTAGTATTTAGTACGGTCAGTGGTAACAAAAGACACGAAATAAATTAATTGAACTGTAAATGAAAGGGAAAGGTACCGTTTTTATTAAGTGATTCAGTATAGATTTTATCAATTTTAAATTACGTAACAAAAATGGTAATCTTAGCACAATTGACAAAACTTCTGAAAAACACAAACAAAACGCAATCATAAATGATTGCATTTTGTTTGTCCAAACATAAATACCTTGTAATCTTTGACACTTTTATTTAGCTTTCTTTTGTCCAATCTAGCTAACAATAAGGCCGTGTACACAATCGAATTCCATCACAAAGGGCGGAGATCAGACAGAAACATTTTGGAGAGCGTAATTTTCCATCTGACATCGGCCTTATCTGGGCTATTCGTGTAACGTGCAAAATAGGGATGGACACAACGGGACATTGTGTTGCTATCGACAATGAAAGGTCAGAACTTACTAATAATAGCTTAGCTTTGGTAAATAAAAAAGATTTCGACTCTATCCAAAAGTTAAAGTTCTTCGATTGCTTTTGAGAGATTTATATTTTTTTACATTGTTGTCACAGTTTATAAAAATGTTTCGATAGTCATTAGCTTTTTACCTAAATTTACAGGCTTTTTCAGCAACAAAATCTACCTTAGTTGTGTTAATCTCTAGAGTCCAGGCTCAAGGGCTTTGAATACAGCAGTAGAAAATGACGTGACCACAGCAGTGTTTTTGAATTCTGTTTTGTGTTTCCGGGTGAGAGATTGCAGATTTGTCTCTCTCTGTTGTTGATTGGTAATTTGGGAGACCAATGAAATTACATTTTCACATGGTGATCTTTAAAAAAATGATTTGGTTTTTAAAAATAAGTGCACAGAACATTTGAGATTTCCGAGTTCAAATGTGTTTATTCATCAATAATTTGGTCTTGTACATTGTAAACACCAATCAATTTTAACTACCAATTACCTAGTCACTAAATTTTCAGCAAATTAACCTCATTTCATACCAATGATGAAGTCGTCACTGAACACTGACTGATGCTACGTATAAATACGACTTTATCTACCATAAAGTGCAACCGACACTGCACAATCTAATATCTCTTATATCAATTGTGAAATTTTGAGTTCAGAAATATGTAAGGTTATGTCCTCGTAAAAATTATACAATGTATTCATAAGTTTCATAGTTATTGTAATAAACTTATATTTCCTAAACAGTTTCCGTGATTGCTTTTTAAACATTTGTGTGTACCTAAAGGTTATCTATTAACAGCACGGATCAATAAGTCAACGAGCACCCTTCATCGAACTCATCTGATCTTTCTCTGATGTGTGAGCGTGATAGTACACAGATCTCTTGAAACTCGGAAAAATTGTAAGAAAGTGGAAGTTCATTAACTTAGAGAAAAAGTTCTTCAATTTTAGATGTATGATTATTTGAACGCGTCTTAACCACATTCGATTTTCAGGCATTGTTTTACTGTATAAAATTGTTTTGCAATGAGTAAGAAAAAAAATGTTATGGAAAGTTTATCTACAATAATTCGCATTATTGTTATTTATGCTTAGGCAATATAGTTAGGATGCTCGACCAAACAAAATATAAGTGAGGATACATAAATCTAAATTCGATCAAAAAATTTTGTTTTACTAATTAAGAATCACTGAAAATTAGTTTTTTCTAGTTCTTACTTCGTAATAGCTGCAAAAACGTAATTAGTACCTAGTTCTAATAATTAGTTCCATTTAGAAGCTTTATTACTGGATGACATTCACACCATACTGTTCCTGTGTACTCAACTTGTTTTTCGAATCTTTTAGATTAAAAAAAAAAAAATTAATGCAATGCTTCGTACTTACCTAGGTAAACACAATACTCATACACGGTTCTTCTAAGCAATCTGCTAGCTGTAGGTAGCAACTCATGCGGTCGTCTGGCAAGCATCGACCATATCACAGCGAAGGCCCTAGCTGAGCAAGCTTGATCTATGACAACCTTGGTGGCACGGCAGATGAGTACGACGTAAGAGGTGCGGGTTTGATTCCCGCTGCAAAATGTTTGCATGTTCTGTAGTTTTTTTTCGGGTCTGGGTACTGGTACCACAGTACTTGTAGTTCTTGATGCCTACAACATAGAGTATGTGTCTCTTGTGTGTATTTTTCATCGTATTGCTAATCAATTTACTAGTAAGCATCAATCAGACCACAGCGAAGCAAGCTTGATTATAATAGATTAGCTGTGCCACGGTCGTTTCGGTCCCCGACTCACATCTTCACATCGCCCTTCCGCTATTACTTCTTTTGCTCGGCTTCTCTGTTTAATAACCTATAACCTTCCTCAAGAATTGGGCAAAAATTTTGGAAAAAAAATCGCTTTTAGCGATAAGACCTCTCATTGTAAATTTCTTCTTTTTTCTGTATCTGTGTTTTGCAATGTAAAATGGTGTTATGCACAATAAAGAGTTTATCTATTTAACTACAGTACTGTAGTTTCAGAGACTAGCACGTTCAAACAAAAACAACTCTTCAGCTTTATTATAAGTATAGATTAATGGATCCTTACCTCGGTCTAGAAGCCTGCGTGTAGTAACGGTCTAGCTCCTGCAGCATGCGCAGTGCATCAGCCATGTCGTGTGGTCCGTCGTCGCGAGCCTCAGCCATGCAAACCAAAGCCAGGACTATGGCGAGGGCAATAGCGAAGTTCTTGGTCAGCATGATGATTTCTATAGAAATATAAATAAATAAATAAACGCCCAACAGAAATATACATAGTCCTGACCCCAGACTAGGATTCCCTGTGTCGTACCAAGAGCTACGAGTACCGTGGTACAATGTACAAACGTTTGCCTCGCAGTGGGAATCGAACTCACACTTACTGGCTACTCGAAGGCCGCGCCATATAGTCGACTTAAAAAAAAGTGATTGTATTTCGCTGAATGTTCTTGAAATGTTTCAAGATAACTTTTTTTGCAAATGCAATTGAAAACAATAATAGTTATTAATATTTATAGTTATAATTTTTATAATAAGTCTCATGCAAGGTATATGATTCCCTTCCCTCTTTCACATCTCTATCTTGAGCTATTTCTTGCCAAACCTTGTTGATTAGTTGTGCGTGTGGATTAATGATGTATTAATTATGTAAAGTTCTTGATTTATTTAATAAACGAGTAGGTTTATTAGAATACTTCCAAGCTAAATACATACTAGGACAGGCTGATATTTTAATTGAAGTTTTCAAGAACTTTTGCAATTATGTCTTTGGTTTCCTTTGGGTTGCAAGAACCACGTAAGTATACACGTCTAATTTTGAAGTTCCGAACCTTGCCTTTCTTCTTTATTGTACAAACAGAAATACAGACAAATAACTTGCATATAGGGCATATACAAAGGCGAGCTTTAGCCTTACAAGAATTTTCTTCCAGCAAACCTTCGAGGATAGGGACAGTAGAAAAATAGTGGTACAATTTTGGATTGGATATGTTTTAGTTACTCGAAAATGCATTCGTTTATTAGCTGTGATACAAAGTAACCGTTTACTCCAGAGAGTTTTATACGGAAAAGTCCACAGCAATTGTAAAAATATTACTTTCTCTAGGTTTGTGACCCCGGGCACTGTAGACTTTGTAAGAACCTGCGTTCAAAGTAAATTAAACTACCTTTTATTCATTCCTTCGCTTGTTAAACCAAACTTGCTCTAAAAATACTATGAAAGAAGTGTAAATAAAACACGATACGTGTTGATTTTTATCAACCAAAATAATGTAAATTTTTGAAGAGAATATCAATGTTGGATTGTAGCAGATTGTCTTGTTATCAATGCTATTTCCATCAAAATATAATCCAAACCGCTATACCCTTATTTCAGGGTTATGAACAAGTATCTATAATTAATTTAACATCAGAATTTAAGGAAACACTAGCAAAACTTGCATATACGTGGATTCCTGAACGAATATAAGATTTAAAAATTATTTTCTTGATTTTAATACTACCGATTTTATTAAACTAATGATAATCCAAAAAATCTATTGTTTCACACTATGTACTAAAAACATAAGTCTGATGTGTATACTTCGTTGGTAGGAAAATGGGCAAGTGATTTGAATGCTTTCTTAAGCGCTTTTTAGTTTTTGCGCATTTAGTTTTTGCATTCTAAAAGTTTTACATTAGGTATAAACCTTTTAAAAAGCAAAAACAAAATGCCTTCGTAATATTGAAATCATAACAGGAAGATAGTTGAAAGATGTGACATTTGGACACGGTACGAATCATCCCCCCAGAACCCCCAGAGAGTTACAGGGTAATCTTCGTTTTGACATTACAATTATTGGTTTATGTGGCATGAATTTTTCATTAGTGTGCTGTATTGGTTTTCAATGGAAGTACTTCAATTTTGAGATAGGGTGAATCTATTTGTTTCTAAGCAAATTTCCTAGCAATAGGTGATAAAATTTAAGTTTTTAAACTATTGGTGAGATTCATCTCAAGGCTAGCCTTTTTTGGAAGACGTGCTAATCTGAAACCATTATAAATATTATGAAAGGTAACATAATATAGATTTGAATATGTTGTAAGTACAAAAATATTTATAACAAGCTTATATATACTCGTATCTGGCATTGCCAAAACATATTTGTATAACGTTTTATACACGGAAGTTCGCATACGCTCTAGTAAATTTTATCTCGTGATAACTGAGCAAGTATTGCTAGTTTATTTCACGACGAGGAGGCAAAATGATTTTGTAGTAAATCATATTTCTGAGCCAGTCCGTACGTAACGATGATGTTAAGGAAAGGGGCTCATCAATAAAATGAGTTCATACTCATTGATGCATGGGTCAAGTTTTTTCTAATTTTACGCATTCATTCGAGAATATATTTATATATTTTATTTTGATTTTATTAACGAATCTTCGTCAGCATTAATAGTCTGTTGTTATTGCCCTGACGGCTACCTCGATCCACTGATTTCGGTGGATGAGACGTATTTATGCATTTACAACGACGATGCATTTATAAGCTCCTGTCATAGCAAGTAAAAAATATTTTTAACGGATTCTCATTGAAGTAAATAACGGATTGTATTTATTTTTATTTATATACCGTATCTTTTGCAACTTTAATGAAAATATGTAACTCCTTTGTGGTATATTTAGCCACATATCTAAAATAAGTGCCTGTAAAATATATTTTTTATCGTTTACTACCATTAAATATTAACCGGTTATTTACTATAATGGTAATCATAGATCACATCACTTAATTTACCTGTAGATAGGTAGAATGTGCTACACTGTCAAGTAGCCATCTTATTAAACAGTATTTAAAAAAAAGTTATGGGTGGCATCCCCGCTGTTTCCAATGTTTAAGTTGCAGCTTCGTCCGTTTGAGTTCGGATTACAGGGACATCGACAATGCTGTCTGTGTACAAGCTTGTGGGTACTTTTACTGACGACAAGGATTTAAAAAAGTTATAAAATTGATGGGTTTTATTCAGACTTACATGACGTAAAACGATTCGCAAAATATTAAGATAGTAGGCTTCATTTAGAAAAATCAGGGAACGGCCACCAAAACCTGACCCAATATGCTTTGTACTTTGATTTTATAATTTTTATTACTTTATATGCTGTTCCTAAATAATCTTCCCATATAGTACCTCTTAGTATAAGTAGGTTGAAGTAGCAATGAGTAGGCCATAGCTCGCAGAACCAAAAACCGCTAGGGAAGAAAGGTTCTCGAATAGCGAACGAACCGACCGATGCAGTGTAGGATCGTCCCCCATCCAATAGGCCGGGAAGCCGATGAATGGAAGTAAACAAGATCGTTCATCATGGCACTCTTAAGGAGGCCAATGTCCAGTAGACTTCAGTACGATTTTGATGATGAAAAAAACTTCTGACGTGTATTTCCAATATAGGCTGCAGTGGCCCCTAGTGACTAGTGTTGATAAAACCTAATTGGCAACCAAATAGAAACCAAAATATTCTCTAGAAAACATACAAATCAGTTGCAAAAAAAATCAAACTGTTTCGGAGACAATTGTAACAGACAAACAACCTCCTATTGCAAATGCATATACGGGCTTCTGTCGTCGCATAAACATTGTATTATCCTACTATCCTACTAATATTATAAACGTTAAAGTTTGTTTGTTGATGTTTGTTCCTATTTCACGCAAAAACTACTGAACGGATTTTGATCAAACTTTACAGTAATATAGCTTATACATCGGAATAACACATCATCATCATCATAATCTAGTAAATAAATAAATTGACAACGTCGCCTTGCACTTGAAGAAACGTGGAAGGAAGGAACATAATAAAGACGAGAGAATTCCAAATTTTATACGAGAAAACACTATGTGGAATGTGGATACAGAGAAAAGTATTTCAGTGCGTAGGAAACCTAATCAGGCAAATCAAATAAGGCGACAAAGAAAATAGCCATTTCCGACCGTCGACCACTACTTCACAGAGTTACAAAAGGTGTGGTTTTGAGACATTAGAACCAATATTGACCATTCAGTAGGGTTGAATGAATTTTGTTGGTGTTAATTAAATAATGGAATGTACTTAGTTAATCCGATTTAACAACAATTAGCTACTGCTCACGGCTTCGCCTGCGTGGTACCTGTGGTTTTTGATAAAAAGTAGATAGATAGAAAATGCTTTATTGCACAAGATAAAACAAGTACATAAGCGAACTTAATGGTAATTATAATTTTCTTCCAACTAACCTTTGTGTAAAAAAAGTGGGGCGGTAGTGCTTTTGAAAAAAAAATACCAAACTAAAATATTAAAAAAATAACTAGCTACTTAAAATAGAAGTAAGCTACGTATATAAATTAAAATAATTCACACTTAAATACATACAACCAAATATATACATAAATATATACCTATCTTTTCATTTGTGCAAAACTGTGATCACTACCGACAGACCGAACGACAACATATTTTACTTTTATAAATTGTATATTGAACTAAATAACTATTATCATGTAAGAGAATCTGTATTTTTTGAGAATAAATATCTTTAAACCTAAACCTACTATTACTAGCTACCTGATATTACTAGCTGCGCTCCGCGGTTTCACACGCGCATGTTTATATTTTATACTCGTGATAACTTCGAAATTAAATGTCTGATTCGAATGAATTAAAAAGTATTTTACTGCTACATAAATACTTTTGATGATAAAAGTATTTGTTTGAATAACAATTAATAATACTACGAGACGAATGTAACCAACTTTTGTTTTTAACCGACGATTTAATTACATTTTAGAACACAAAAGTTACTAATGTGACTTAACTATCATAATTAGATATATACCCTCGAGGACTTTTTTGTAAGGAATAATGAGTACTTTAATCATGTTGTACATAATTTTGATGTATCATCAATAGTTTTCTCAGCGCACGCCAAATAATATATTTTATAGACAAAATTTTGCTATGTTAGGTTACATTATTGCAATTTTCTTAAGCATTCCTAATTTTTTTTTATAAATTATAGCCTAGTTAATTCCTGATAATTTAGCTTTCATTTTTGAAAAAAAAATTAAAATCGGTCCAGTAGTTTCGGAGCCTATTCGATACAAACAAACAAACAAACAAATAAATCTTTCCTCTTTATAATATTAGAGTATAAATAAACGCTCAATTTTCTTGACTATTTTGTAGTAAGATGAAATGTTTGTAAAGTTCTCTAAAGCAGCAGTGTGATGATGAAAAGTATCAGATGAATATGTAGCTCTTAGCGTTGAGACCGTGTATGTAAGAAACGCAATCGCTTGACCGTTTTTTTCGGTCGTTGCAGAATTGGTATCCACGAAAAGCTCTTACATTTTAATGGATAATATACAGCCTATATCCAACCTGAAGGTTCATTCTAAATATTGTTGATTTTAAATCGGATGAGTAGTTTCGGAGATTACCTTCTAAATCCAAGCTTCAAAAATCAAAGAATTGAAATTTATTTTCTGTAACTATTTACAGTTCTATTATACCTAAAGTTGGAACCTTCTGTTAAGTAAACAATACTTGTGTAAGAAGGTCCCGCTCTTCCATATCGTAGAGTAGTAAGCTTACAAACTTTACCTCTTTAAAATTTTACAATTATATAGACAAATAATGGAGACGGTTTCTTCAAATACAACAAAGGTTTATAAATTGCGAAAAGGACGAAAGGAGCCACGACTCTTCGTAAAATACTTACTCTTCGTATTCGAAGAATAAAAACACCTGTTTATATTTCAGCGTTATTGTATTTAATAAGTACCTACTTAAAGGAGTTTGAGCGGAAAACGTAAATAGAGCATGAGAATATTGGAGAAATTCATAGGCGCCAAGGTACTCAATTTTTGTTTTGGAAGTGCTTTTCATGAGAAAAGCATTTTTTTAATCGGTCCACATTTTTGTGACACCTCTATTAACCATGGCGTAAGAAGCTCGATGGATAATGAGTATGCCGGTTGGTTTGTTGGTTTGTGTTTTTCTCCGAAACGGCTGATGCCATTGGAATGTAGTTTTTGCTATCGATTTGTGTGTCCTCTTGGATGGTTTTTAAACCTTTTATCGTCCCAAATCCAGTATATACGCTGCGTTATTCGACACAATTTTGACTGGTTTATTTTCAAATCATAATACCTACACTCACTCGTGGGATAATAACAACATTCCGTAGCGTATAAAGCAACAGTAAAAAGCTAATAAAATTTTATCAATCAAATATAAACATTTATTTGGAGCTACATAAAAAAATGGTTACGTATCCTGCGATCCATAAATAGGAATAGCATACGTGATTAATTATTATATAGCGGCAAGTGATATTATGTGCAGAAATGAATAATATATTTTCAATTCAATCGATAGACAGGTTTTCGTTGATTTGGGTGATAACAAAATGAATATGAAAGTCAATCCAAAACAAAACCAAAAAGGGCCTCCACTCAAGTCCAATAAAGTTATCGAAATTATTGTAATAAAAATTGGTGTTGGTGGTCTCTCTTACAGTTCAGTCAGTCAGTCATACTAAATACATGTAGGTACCTACTCACATTCAGGAACAAAGGCAATTGGCTTTTTAAAGATTCATTCAAAAATGTTATAATGAAACCCACAACAGTGTAGATTTTCGGAACTCTGGAAATGCGAAATATTAAATTTTTTCCTAATGTAAATTAATGTAAGGTACGCAGACTGACTCGGTTATTTTTTTGGTTAAATTTTGAGATTTCATGAGCACGTTGTATTTTCTGAATCAACTTCTGATCACTTCTCAACCCATGTGTAAATAAATAAAGCAACTTTTTTTATGGCTGCCTGATGTATTTTTGATGATAAATTATTGGAAATTTTCTTAGGCGCCCACCAAATTCTTGGTTTTGATAATGTAACACGAAATTCTACATTAATTTGTGTCACCTCTGTTACCCGTGCCTTATGGTGCCTGTTGGTATATGTGTTTGGCGAAAGAAGTTGTATGATTGTTAGTTTGTATTCTATAATGATAAAAATCAGTGGGTTCAACATTAATTTATAAAACATTTGGTTATTAAATTCATGCAATCTCTTTGTCATTCGCAACATACCTATAACATACTAAGTACTTCCCTTAAATGGTACTTATAGAGGCCCTTGAATTTATTGTAATCTATAGTTTGTGTGTTTCCAGCGTAGCAATGTGTTTGTTTACAATATCACCTATGTTTCTATGTTTTCACATGCACATTTGTGTTCACAATGAGCTTGTTGATAGTGTTTGAAGTGTTTTCGACATCGTTAGATCAATATGTTGAAAACATTAGTCAAATAAGTTGGAAGGCATTGCAAATAAATATACCTTTTCAGGCGACCTACAATATAATTATAATAATTTCAATATATCTACAGTTATCTCTTATAGCAAACTAGCTTCAGCCTACGGCTTCGCCCGCATGCTACCCAGATAAAAAGTAGCCTATGTGTTATTCTGATGTATAACCTATGTTACTGTAAAGTTTCATCAAAATCCGTTCAGTAGTTTTTGCGTGAATGAGTAACAAACATCCATCCTCACAAACTTTCGGGCTTATAATAGTAAATAGGATAGTATAGGATAATTTGAAGTAGTTTATATTTTTTCTGCTGTGCGTCGGGTATTCGCCGAGGCGTGCACCGACGATTTCGACGCCATATGGCGCAAAATAACAACCTTATTGCTGAGCAGACTCAGCGTCCGCAGCAACAGCATCCTAAACGTGATTTCAGAACAATTTGGTTGTCCTCTGGTATGAAAACTTGTCAGAGGACCAAATCGGTATTAGTTATTACGTAGGTACTAACCAAGTTTTAAGTTTCTACTAACAAAATGTACTCATTTGTCTTAATAATACTGTTCAAAATAAAATTTGAATAAATATTTTTATTAGGTATTAGTATGGTATTAAAAAAGTATATAGTAGTAGTTTTTTTAGTAGTAGCTGTGACGTCAGCAGCTACATCAGAAGGCGAGGCTGAAAAACAGCGTGGCTGAGTCCTCCACCATTTTACTAACAGACAGACATACCTTCTCACTATACCTACTATTTTAAATGCCTACTTATTACATTGTACTTAGGCTAGGTATTTTTGTTTAAGTATAAGTAAATAAATGCCCTTTTATTTTATTTTATTTTATTTTATAAGTTATCAGTCATGTAGTTCCCATAATACAAGCTCTTCTTAGTTTGGAGCTAGATGATGCTGTGTGAAAATTGTTCGGCAAAATAATCCTACTAATATTATAAACGCGACAGTTTGTGAGGATGGATGTTTGTTACTCTTTCACGCAAAAACTACTGAACGGATTTTAGTGAAACTTTACAGTAATATAGCTTAGAATAACACATAGGCTACTTTGTATCCGGGTACCATGCGTACGAAGCCATGGGCAGAGGCTTGTATAAAATAATAGTAGGCTACGAATACCCGTACACATTTTTTTTATCAATATGCCCCTAAAAACGTACTACAGGTATATTTCTCAGTCATGTTCGCTAATAATGATCTACGAAGAAAATAAGCAGCTTAGACATACTTATTGAAACTTTTATACGGCCGGATGGTATTTTTCCTAAATTTCAAATTCACATTAATGTAAGTCGCCTTGATTGAACTTTATACGAAGCAAAAGTTTGTGAGTGAATTATCTTGTACACCCAAATAGGTTTCATGTGTAAAAAATTGATACGAAACTTCTGCTGTTGTAAATATATTTAGGTGGGTATTACGTTATTTTCTACCTACTTTTATTCAACTGAAAATGCAATTCAGTGTCTCGGAAACTTCGTAAATACAAGTTATAATGTTCCAATAAGCGGTAAATGGGCTTGCTTTTGCAACCAAGCCGAGTACTTACTAACTACTCTGCAAACCGTGCTAACCGAATATAATCTTTGAACATTTTAAATTAATTTTCTAGGCAAGAGTGTAAGAAATAATCCTACTATTATAAACGCGAAAGTTTGTGAGGATGGATGTTTGTTACTCTTTCACGCAAAAACTACTGAACGGATTTTGATGAAACTTTACAGTAACATAGGTTATACATCAGAATAACACATAGGCTACTTTTTATCTGGGTAGCATGCGGGCGAAGCCGTGAACAGATTTGAATGAAACTTTACAGTATAAACAGAATGTTACATAGGCTTCTGTTTGTCTGGGTTAAGGCGGGTGAAGCCATGGACAGAGGCTAGTTTATATATAATTAACCACCCAATATACTGAGCACTGAAGGTCTGTTCTGATACAAACGTAAACTATTAAATTTTCTTGTTGGCAAGTCTTACATACTAAAAGAATACCTAGATGACATTAATATGTCATCTAGGTATTCTTTTAGTATGTAAAACAGAGTCTTTCAGAAAACAAAGTCGTAAATACAGTCCTAATTTAATAATTAGGACTGTATATACGACTCTGTTTTCTGAATCCTGCTGCGTTTTAATATTTCACTTACCTACTTATACATTATTACTTACAGAGGAGCTATTAGAAATTATCAAGTAAATTATTATTTTATACATTAAGTTAACCTAGCTAGAATAGTAATTAATCTGTATTTTCTCAATTTAAGTTAAGTACCTTAATATATACACGAACTGTTTGTAACATAACATTGTTAAACTAAATGCCTTTATCGTGATAGTAAGTGATTATTTTATTTAATAATTAGCTCTATTGTTGCCTGAAATACAGGATTACATAGTTCAGACATTTTTTTATACTTAGCTATATTTATTTATTTAGTGCACTTATGTTTTTGTATAATTACGAGTTTTAAAATTTTATTTTTTATGTCATTCCTGTTTTTGTTGTGTCTAGTACTTTCTTGTATAACTTTATCTGTAATGTGCTAATTTTATTATATTGTACACCATAATGCGGTACAATACAGTGGGCATTCTTCTTAAGTATACCTATCATCCCATTGATCCCATTACCTGTGTTTCGCAATAAATATAGCGTGCCATACGAGTTTTGACAAAAGCTAAATTAAGAGACTCATGCCGAGATAATTTTAAAATCCTTAACATCCTCACATCTGTGTCAGTATATATACTGGAGATTATAAAGTTTGTCAGGTTACATTTGAACGAATACTCTAATAAATAATGGGACTAAAACTATACTCCTATCATATGAAGTAAAACAAATAAAAAGCGAAAATATATTATTACTCAAATAAAAAAAAACTTGACATAACACTGTACAGCATCAAAGAATTTTTAGAAAACGATTATAGTAATTTGAATGTAGAGCCTATTTGTTCTCAGCCAACCCCAGTTTTGTATCCTATTTCGGATTAACCTGCTTTTATTTGAATAATTTTCGATGTACTTGTTATACTGTTGACCGTCGCCTCTTCAGTGATAATAATTAGATAAACATCATGAACGACTGCATTTGTAAACATTTTTGTTCAAATCGTGTACGCAATTGACGAGCCATAGGCCGTTCACGTAATTTAGGTAGATATATTTTTTACTCTTTCTTACATGTTTCACCTATGACAATGAAGATAGTCTATTCTATTCTATATATTATGAATTAGGAAAGTCTTTCCTACTTTGCAAAATATTATCAAAATTTTTCAGAAAAAATCGAATACCTATTATATTTGCCAAAATAAGATTACAGAAAGTAATAGGCTACCTGTATTCCTGTCACGTGAAGTTCTAACTATGTGCAAAACGTGAGTATGTGCCTAATATAATGTTTGGACGGGCCTCTGACAGCCCCCTACCTGCTAAGCACACGTTAAATGTGTACTGAGTAAAGATATCCATCATAATAATTATAATTGAGAACATGTTTTTTTTAATACGCTCACGACCCTAATCCACATACTCAGTGCGTTGATATTTAAGAAGACCACGTAGGGTAAGTTAGAGGCACGTCCAGACATTATACTTGGCATTATACTTATAACAAGCAGCTCGTATTCCACGTGACAAGTTGCAAGTTTACCGCTCACTGCCTTATTTTATTTTACGAGATGGTACCTAATATAAAAAAAATAGAATTCTTGTGAAAAATTAGGTATGACTTTCTTTCTCTTGCCTAGAAAGTTTGTATAAAAGACAAAGTTAACAAAGTCCTATCATCATTAATAATAATATTCTTTACTGGAAGATAATGCCCAACTACAATTAAAAAAAAAAATATCTGGTATACTATTGGGCTTAAATTCGGACCAAGCCAGTTTTGAATTCGTTGTAATTTCGTAAGTTCTTTTCAGGTCCTTACGTACCCCCCTAAAAAAATCCAATACCTTTGGATTGCTTTCATAAAACATCTACGAATCCGTATATTTATTTCATGTTGTGAGAAAAATAACAAAATCTTTATAATTAATTTTTGTTTTTTTCAAAAAAAAAAAAGTGTATCTTTTACCCACCTACCTTGGATTCTGGTCGGCAGCGAAAACTTGTAAAGATAACTTTCAAAGTTGTCGAGTTGGAGTCAGCGCGAGAGTGCACGGCCGTAGAGTGGACGTAGGATTTCAGCGCCCGCATTTATACCGAGCGCTTGGGCGGACGGCAGTGGGCGGGGCTACGCACGCGTAGGCTGCGTCTACGTGCATACTACGAGTTGCTACGAACCTCTACGCCGCTACGTGATAAGCATTTAATTACATAGCGGCATAACATTTTAAAATTGGGTATACTAGGTACTAATGTTGAATTTTAAAATAATTTTAGGTGAAGCGACGGATAAAAAGTTAGTCAGAGGAGCTGAGAACATAGAAATAATGAATTGTGTAGTTTAAAAAAAATAAAAACACGCTTTTATCACGTACTTTTTTTTTAAATGTCCTGCTCCATCGTCAGACCCATGACACCAAGTGCCATCTATTGTACTCTACAAACGAATCATATGAGCCCAAACTCGAGGGGTTTATTAGTAGCCAATGAAGAGTTCCACTATCATTCTCCTGGCTCTATCATCAGATCAGCTCCAAGATTATAGAACTACATATACATACAAAATTTAATTTCGGTACGACACCAAAAAGTAGGAATATCGATATAGGGTGTTAAAATATCGATTATAGTCTTATGCAAACAACAGTAATTTTTCTTAAAATATATGAACAGCTCGCGTAAAATAATCACATTTTTATTCATACAACTATTTACAAGATAGTATATACAAAAAATACAAATGAAACAGCTAGCTATCTAAACACCGTCGCAAACGATCAGATCACTACCAGACGGAAGCGTTCCCAAAATACTGGCCGCATTGCCACGCTGAATGGCAATGCTAATGCATTGACCCAGATAAGAGCCAGCTCTCTGGTCACGCGTCGCTTCGACTAGTCGCCCTGAAAGAATTTTGAAAACGCGAAGGGCTCCGTTTCCCACGGGCCCAGTATCAACCCCAAAAGGCTCAAATAAGTAAGCTCTGTCGAAACTCGGTTAAAATTGATTTGATTATATTGTTTGTTTGTTATTTAGTTAGTTAGTTAGTTGTGAAGCTAATATAAGCACGTTAAATGTAGCCGATGAAAAGTAGCTATTACCGTTGAGGCAGCGTTCTTTAGAAACGCATTCGCTCGACCGTTTTTTCGACCATTTAAGTTGCAAAAATAATCTCCACGAAATGCTCTTTTATTTTAATAATATATATGCCTATGACCACCCTGAAAGTCCTATCTAAATATTGGTAAAATATATTTTGAAATCGGATAATATTTTTAGGAGATTGCGCCCTACATACAAATTTTACCTCTTTATAACATTAATAATACATATAGAATAACTTTTTGATTTATGCATTATAAAAAACAAAACTTAATAAATAATGATGATAAGTAAATTCTGAATTAAAAAATCTGTGGACACGTTCATAGTTATTTTTTATCCTAGATGCAATTTAAAAAATATGAACAAAGAAATTGTTAAAAATTTTAAATTGAGCTTTATAATAAGTAACAGAAAAGCTTAACATGTATATGTAGTGTACGTAGTGTGTACAAGGACAAAACCAAAAAGCGCAGCTAAGAGTTCAGTCTGTATGACGTCACACATTCAGTACCTACTCGGTATCTACAAAAGCGGAAGTCGACGCGCAGAAGTTAACCTCTATAATGCCCCTATGATTTATCAGATGTTAGATTTTTTTCAGTTGGGCCCAATTTGTGTACTTATAATATTACTAGCTTCTGCCCACGGCTTCGCCAGCGTGGTACTCGGATAAAAAGTAGCCTATGTATTGTTCTGATGTATAAGCTATATTACTGTAAAGTTTCATCAAAATCCGTTCAGTAGTTTTTGCGTAAAAGACCAACAAACATCCATCCTCACAAACTTTATAATATTAGTAGGTTAGGATATGTGTATGTTTTTTTCCGTAATAGACAAATCAGAATTACATTTGATCTTGTCACAAAAAAATAATTATCTCTCGCAAGGATGTAAATAATATAAATGAAAATAAAATAAAATAAATAAATAGCCAACAAGCACAAACATAGTCCTGACCCCACTATAGAATTCCCTGTGTCGTTGGTATCAGGAACAATGAGTATCGCTTTTTGTCTTCTCCCATAGTACGAGTTGATACGTGAAAAATCCCGGGTTACATTTATATACTTATTTTTCATATATTTTATTATTGGCGCGCCGCCGCCCCGCTATGCTTCAGGTGCCCAACTGTAGGACTAACCTACTTAAGTTTGCCCCCATGTCACTCGCTATCTATCTGCTCAATATCTTGTCTGCGAACATCGTGGATATGTTTTACAATAACCTGGCGAAACTCCTACAAATAGCACAGGAAGTTATAGAAACAAATTGCTTAGATTAGTATACCTATCTTATATTATATACCTACTTACATAATATCATCGCTTTAGGGTAAAAAAAACTGTAATGATGTTATAATGTATTCTAAATAAATAATATATCTTAATTTTTGAAAATTTTTAATTAAATATATGCATAGTTGTAAGCACTTGAGTTCTGAGACAGGTGTAGGTTTTGAGACCTACGAGCACCCATTTTCTATTTAACATTATTAAATTAGCATACAAAGCCCTTCGTTATTTAGCAAAATAGAAACAATACAATTAATGTAAATGCGAGCAGAGATTCTCTTACATCCTTTTACCTTGATTGGGAAAACTCATCTTGGGTTTATGAAGGGTTTAAGAATTCTACTTACGTTCAAAGGTAAGGTCTGAAAGTATTTTTTTCTTGTATTGACCATATCAAGGACTCGATAGAGTCAATGAACTGAGAAAACCAGTTTAATCAGTAGTTTTTATACGGGACTTCTGTGACCACGGCTTCTGCAATACAGCTTAACGACGGGGGAACAGAAATCATAGTCAAATAAGGGCTCCCCTAGGGGACTGTTCCGGCGCTAAGTAAAAATTCAAGTGCGAATTTAACCTTTATGCACCCAGCCATAAGGCAAATGCTGAATGATGGATTTTGGGGGACTGTTCAACCCCCGACTATGAATTCAGACTTAAAAAGTAAACACGATACAGATTTGTAAAACGAATGATCGTGTATATTATAATTCTTTATTTTCTAGTTTTATTTACAACAGAACACCCTATTTTATATGTATTGACATTTGCACACCAATTAGATGATGTTGAAATTTTCATAGGTCCTTATGCCTGTTGTAAGATAGTCTTGCTTATATGCATGCAAATAAATTTTGTGATTTCTGAAAAGTATCTTCATATTCTATTGGTATTTTGGACTAGAAAAAGATTGAGTAGATACTCAAGCAAGTATTAAATATAATAAATAATGTAAGTAAATATGATATTGTCTGGACCCGATTATAAACTATTCATTTGGATAATGATAAATTGTCAGTACCCGTGACCATCGTCACATCGATAAAGGTTTTCTGCCAAGGTTGCTCTGAAACTTTCATATTTAATTTCTATTTGCTAAATCATACTTAGTTTGATATACCTCTTAACGGTCAATGAAACGTCAGCAGGAGAATTAGTAGTGTTATACTCGTAATGATATTTTAAAATGATACCAAACCTCGATAATTTCAATTCGGACATCTTTTTATAGCTCATCTTACGATTGATCATTGGGCAAATTCGCAACTCAGATTTCAATTGACTTATTGAAATTCAATAAAGACTATTTAAGTTACAATCGGGGTGTAAGAAACGGGGAATCGGGTTGCGAATTTCAAAGGTACTCATAATTTGATTATTGTTACTAAATTTGATAATTGTTATCGAGTTTTGAATGCCTACCATGTTAATTGGAAAGATCCCTTGTGTTATCGAGTCTCAAGCTTACTTATATAGAAACTTACTCCACAAACAGTCGCTTACTTATCTTATTATTTCGCTGCCTGTTAAAAGTAAAACAGAAAATAAATACATAGTCGATAATAAACATAGTCCTGACCTCACACTAGGATTCCCCTGTGTCGCTGGTATCAGGAATTACGACTACCGTTGCAGACAGCACCCAGACCCTGCAAATCGCTGCAGAACATGCAAATATTTGTGCTGAATTGGGAATCAAAAACGCATCTCATGCGCTGCAGCGGCCTACCCGCCGCGCGACCGAGGCCTCAGACTTATTTACAAGATGTAGAGGGCACGCTCAATATTCTCAAAGAGTTGGGTATAATACCTTTGATAGATAGCACAAGAGCTTTTTTCGTACCTAAAGGTATCCGAGGTATTTAAAAAAAACACAGGACGTAACGTTCATTTGTATATTTGCCGTGTGAGTGATTTTATGTATTTTGAGAATTTAATTAATTTCGATAAAATTTAATTTTTACTTAATTGTAATTTAATTTTGTATTTTGTTCATAATGATTTTTCTTAATTTATCATATTATTTTATCTGTGTTGTTGAATACTTATGTTTTTCATTTATTAGTGTAGTCTGTCTGTTCCATTCTAATAAATAAATAATAAACTTATGGATAAGCATAGGTAGGTACTTAAAACATGATGAAAACAATAGATTTTTATGGAAGGAAAAAATAAAAAGCGACTTCACAATTTCATCCCTCATTTTTAAACGGCTTCGCCTACGTTTTTCTCGAATAAAAAGTAGCGTTCGTCTTATTCTGCCACGATAATATAAGTCGGTAATCTAGTTCAAATTCCATCAAAATTGGTAGGCCATTACAAAGATTTATCGCAACAACATTGAATTCAAATATCCATAGGTACCTACTTAGATACACTAAACACAAAAAAACAGCCTCATGACTGTAATCCGCATGATTATCATCCTAATACCAATACTCAGTAGGTAGGTAGGTACCTATTTTTAATCACTAGGTAGTAACAAATTTGATTCAGTTGAGTAGGTATTAAGTACCTATAACTAAGTGTTTATTATAATAGAAATAACGACTTGAGTGTTAACTGTTAGTATGTAATTCTCTATTTGTAATAAACTTTAATTTACGTAGATCTGCAGGATTACCAAGTAGGTACCTAAGTCCAAACATAAATTTGGCACACATGTCCACGTTTTGCATTGTAAGTAACTAGGTAGGTACTAACGTACCAGGTGGCTAGACAAATACCTCACGCTTACATTTCCTTTCACACTGTCACACAACCACATTCTGTTGGCGTTAACGCCTGCAAAAGTAAAGGTTTTATTGTATGGAAATGACATTCGGTTTTGAGATGTAGGTCTCTGCTGCCAAGTTTTTTGTCAAATTTGCGTTAGCTTGAAAGGAAAACTAAGCGTGAAGAAAACAAACGCCCGGTTTTTACAAGCTTGTTTGTATGTTACAACTTGCAATGTTTGTATGTTAGTTTGTTTGTTTAGGTCAAACTTTGCAAGTTTAATTAGAACCACTTCCTCTTATCCTACTGACTTGAATTTTTACATGTTGGTTCAGTTCCGATAACAATGCATTTTTATGTTAAGCATGAACTGAATCGACATCCAGGATTACCTAGCTCCAGATAAAGGAACTCTAACAGCCAACAGCAAAGACACGATATTTTGTGTACGCATTTTATTATTAAGTATAGCTGGTTTTAAGTTTTAGCATGACATGGTTGCTGCACCCAGGGTTAAAAGCTTGTTTTTGAAAACTTTTTTTTTTACTAGGTATTTATTTATTTAACATTAGTAGCGCACCGATTTATTTATAACCGTGGCTTAGTATGAGCACACTAGTCCCGTAGGTGTCGACTTCAAAAATACCTAATGACCCTCATGTAGACCGCAAAAGACATGCTGACACCGATAGATAGTCGCGTATCAGATAGTCACAGGTAGATTGTGTTTCAAAGCCCACTCAATCGAATCTCCTAATGAATTAGGTATTTTTCAAACGACCCACACATGGTTTAGCTTGGTAGGTAGGTAGGTAGGTACCTACTTACATACTTACCCTCGAGTTGATAACCTGATTCTTGCTCAGGTATCTATGTTACTCATATAATATAAGTACAAGCAAAACCTCAGACACCCCAAATTATTTTGAGTAAGTATAATAAGTTGATATACCTACCTACCTAATAGTTTCATATCACTTAAAGAAAGGTCACCTATTACTAGGGAGGGGTGGGGGGGGCTGCAATAGATACCTACCTAGGTAGGTACCTACGTGATATTAAAACACGTTAGAGTTTTTAAAATTGTAACATTGTAAAATTGTAAGTTTAACATACAGCCTAGCTAGCTGAGTCAGTATGGAATCATGGAGAACACTTGATTTGATGAAACCTTATACTTATTACCAAAAAAACAATTTGTCGATGTAAACGATGTTATGTGGAATGCTTTGGACTTCACAATAGGTGTACCCAAGGCTTCTTCTTCCTTTTTAAAAAAAGGAAGAGGTTCTCAACTCAGTTGGATGTATAGTAGGTAGCAAAGCATATTATGATGGCATTCCTTAATAATAACTCTTTGACCGCAAATATTGTAAAATATTAATATATGAAATATGTTACTATACCTACCTACCTATCCAAGTATTTTTTTAAAAGTAATTAAGTACATAAGTAATAGATAATATTAATGTAAACATTAGGTTTAAAAAAAAACAAAAATATAACTATTTTTCATTTTTTTTTTAAATAAAAAATAATTCAATTTGGATGGCTTTCTTAAGTGCAATGATTGTGGTTCCTTCTGAGAAATAAATTGAATTGAATTGAAGCTAAGTAGGTAGGTACCTACCACACGTAGATGTACAAACGTCTACCACTTCCAGAGCTTGATATAATAATTATTGTGAGTTCAAATCGATGCTGCCTGAGACGTGTTTCTCGCATTTTGCATCAATAAATCTGTCGACATGTTTCGCATTAGTTTCCACCTCACTTGATCGTAGCTATTAATGAAGTGATACTGAAAATAAGTAGTAGGTGGTAGGTAAGAAGGAATGGCAGAGATTGATTTTCTATTTCCAATAACCAACCTGCACTGAAAAGTCCACTTTGTTGTAAACAAGCCGTAATCCAAATAGTTGTTAGCGCAAATCGTTAAAATTCTCAACTTTAAAAAAAAATAAGGACCGAAATAATAAGCTTGCCACGTGTGGCTTGTTGGCTTGTGTGCCAACAAAACAAACATAACTCCTCTACGACGACGACTTCTGTGGCGCAGTGGGCGGAGGCTTGTCTGAGACGCAGAAGGTTGCGGGTTCGATTTCCGCCGCGGGTCAAATGTTCGTATGATCTACAAATATTTGTCTCGGGTCTAGTGCAATTTTTTGTATGACTAAAACGGTAAAACTAAACGGTTGTTTTTGGTTATGTGAAAAAAATCACAGCCGTAGGTATATAATTATACGAAGTTAAAAGGAAAACTAATGTTATCTAGTATAAGAACCATGTAAGATTTTATAAGTCCTTCAGTTGCCATATGTGGGCCTATTTGTAGACGTTATTAGCCGTTAAATCTTGATCTCAATTAATATGTTAAAGTCCGCATACTGTGACGGGCAATTACGGAACCCTACATCGCACGTTGTCCGACACGCACTTGAGAAATCTGTATCGTAGGTACCGCATTTACAATAAATAAATGGTTTCAATGATTTCAATAGCCGGTTTCTTATCAAATGTGATATCATTTTTTTGAACCGCCAACTTGACATTCGACGAACGCAGTTTAAACCCAGTCGTGCTCCAATGGACTGTTCCATTCGAAATATGTAGGTATCTATATTAATATTTTCTTAAAAAGGTAAAGAAAAACAACAATTATTAGCCTCGTTCAAACTTCAATCCTACCGGTGCCGTCCAATCAGGCTACATTCGCGAAATGCCTAGGTAACTACAAACGCACTAATAATGAAACTATAAAGAAAATTTCAAAATCGTGGATTACGATTAAGATGATAGTGTCTGATCCAAATTTTCATTCATACCTACTATCTTGAAGATGACATATGTACAAAATATAACAATAAACTAGGTACCCTAACTCCAAAGACCTACCACCACCATCATCATCCCCGAACCCCGAGCAGTGTGTCAGCTCCACAAATTTATATTCCTATGACAAAAAATAGAAGTCGAATTTGAATTATGACGACTTCTGTGGCGCAGTGGGCGAAGGCTCGCCTGAGACACAGAAGGTTGCGGGTTCGATTCCCGCCGCGGGACAAATGTTTGTATCTGCAAATATTTGTCTCGGGTTTGGGTGTTTTCTATGTATAGTATGTATGTATTTACAAAAAAAAGTGTATATAAGTAGTATATCAGTCATGTAGTTCCCATAACACAAGCTTTGCTTACTTTGGGGCTAGATGATGCTGTGTGGAAAATGTCCAGCATTATTTATTTATTTATTTAATTAGCCAGTAGGCCAGTAGGTATACAAATATAGTATTAACTAATAACAATAGTTTTTTTATATGCATAGGTAGGTACCTATTACCTATATAGTTACTAGATTATGTTATAATTTCGATAGGTAGGTACCCTACCATATTAAATGTTAAAGACTTACATACGTAACTACCTACATTTTTTATTTTATAAAAAAAAAATGATAAGTATGTATGGCCATGTTACTATTATAAGCAATGTGTAATGTTTGATCTAAGGCTGATTCTGAAACTGAATTAGTTTTTATGAGAATTGGGTAGGTAGGTACGTGTTTTAATTTAAAACAAGTTAGAGGTTTGCCTGGTATTTTCAGATAACTTTATTAAATTTAAAATCAAATATTAGTAGGTATCTACCTACCTAAATCGCAGGAAATACGAGAAATGTAGCTATCAAAATTGTAACTAACTGGTGTCCAAGAGAAGGGGAAAGAATGCGGGAAAAACAAATCAAACGATGGGTGGAACGTTAAAATAAAAATGGCAGCTAGCCTAGCAGACAGAATTCATTGGCTAGCTAGAGGAAGGACCAAAAATTTTTAATATGTGCCTTTGCCGGCCGGCGGAAAGGTGCCTCGAGGTAAAACGATTCCCCATTGTTTTAAACAGACTACTAGTGCCATGTATCTGATTATTTTATCCGCTGACATTCCCCACAACCTGCTCAGTTGTTCAGCAAAGTGTTGTGACAGTGCGTTGTGAAAAGACAAAAAAAAACCTATTTTTAATGTTAGATTATGTCAGATTGTCGATCTCAGACTCAAAGCTAAGGGCTTAATTACTATTGTTGCATGATGAAAGATCACAAAGACTGTGATGATTAATATTTAGTAGGTAATGGTGCTTTACTCAATGATGTTTAAAATAATCATCTTTCAGACCAGTTCTTGATAGCTTTGGGATCTACTAATGGCTCTGAGAGGTACTGTTCTAAAAAAGGAATTGTTTCTCGCACTTCTGATGTCCAGGCAGTTGAACTAGGCTAAGATCGGTATTCGGTAGCGATGGGCGTTGAATAAACGAACTGGTTGAATCAACGCATCGACGTTTCACTGTCACTCATTTAACTAGTTGAAATTGTAGACGGCTAAACTGAGATTCCACAACGTTCATATTGACGATGCGATGAGACGATGCATGAACGTAGATGGTATTAACTGTTTACGTTCACGTAGTTGAATCGTTTACTTTGAATCAATGCCTCGACGGTTCACAACTAGTTGAAATCATAGACGGCAAAACTGACGCGACGAGACGATGCGAGAACATAGACCGTTAATACCGTCTAAGTTCACGCGTACATAGACAAGTTTATTATGAAACTGGAAAAGTATGAAGGGAAGTTTTTTATTGCAAATAAATAGTTACCTATCTATAAATCGTTTGCAATGGTGTTTAGATACTAGCTGTTTGTTCTATACTTTTTGTAGCTACCTTCTTGTATGAATAAAATGTAGTAAGTATTTTTTTTTAAATAGGCTCGCATATAAAGTAAAAAGGAAGTTTTAAGTTTTACGGCACATTTATGCGAAATTTATTAAATTTTAAAGAAACGTGGTAAAATGATTACCTACCTAGTCTATAAGTTACGGTCGAGCTACGTCAGTTAATCACCCGGTAGATACTCTCAACTAGGTAGGCATCGTCGCGAAGTCTAGATAGTCCGTCAATATAACGAAGTTGAAACATCGACTAGTCGACGAATTCAACTAGTCGATGGACTCGTTGATAAACGAAAATGAACGGTTTCGTTTCGTTTACATCGACGACCCACCGTTTGTATTCGGTTCGGATCGGATCGGCGCGTCGCATCGCATCGCATCCCTAATATAGACCACCCACAGACTAAATATAAGATGCTAAAGTCAAAGTCAATAGGTTTTTATTCATTGAAATCACAAGGATAATTTATAAACGTCAACTTAACGTGAATTTACGCCGATTCCTCGCGCGCGACCAAGCCTAGAAGAAACACATCATTTCAGTTGCTAGAAGTTGTTGCTTTGTTCGGTTGTTACTTTCATAACCTTCTAGGTGATTTTCAACTACGTCGGGTTACTCTTAGGTTACACAACTCAAAAGGCTATGTACTTTAGACCAGGTGATTTTTTGGAATTTGTAGAATTAATTTTTAATTTCTTACTTGAATCCGACATGAAACGGAATGTTGTAGCGGTCTTTTATATAATATTGCAATGTTGCAAAATATTTGAAAGAAAAGTGGGTTAGAAAAAGTAATATCGTGAAACGCAACTTAATATAGAAAACATTACCTAATAGAATAAAATAAAATTATATTTTTATCTGTAAGTTATTAAAACCAAAATCACAGATTTGTTTCAGAGATCAACTTTTAATTACATATACATTAATATATGAAAGGTTACTTTCATAATAAAATATTACTTTTTTAACTCTTTAGGGTATTTTTTGACAAGAACAGCGGGACGATCACACTAATTTCCCATGGCTGGTATCATCGGATGGGATGAATCGTATCACGCTAATTTGTAAGCTGGAACCATAGATGGACAATGCGAATGAACAAAATTGGTTTCATATTGGACGTTCCGTTTTTTGGATGGATTGACCATTAAAATAAGGAACTAGTGTCAAAATTGATTGCCATCTCGATAGCCATGAGTTAGTGTGATCGCCCCGCCGGCTGGCAACACTTATGCTATCGCATCTCTGAGTATGCACCCCCATGACATGGATATTAAATGTAAGGGATTTCCAAGAAAAACACGAAGCTTATTTTGAAACAATTTCTTTTTAATATTGACTAATTTAACGAATATTGACTATAATTAAATAACATTAGATTATTAAGATTGGTATAACTGTTATTTATAATAAAATTTTCCTCATGTCAGGCTCCCTATAGAATACCTATTATGAATATATTAGTCACATCTTTAGTTATTGCTCATTTGTAAATAATTTAACCTATGGTAATTATAAAAAAAGTTTGTAAATTGTTACTAATTATGATGCGCGACACGTACCTAATAAAAAAAAAGCCAAACATAGTGTTCCACCGTTTTCTAACTCGTTTCCCATATTACAAATACATACAAAAATCAATTTCAACAAAGCCTTGGTTTTTTTAAATGAAACTTAGTAAACGTGCGACTACAGTTTTAATCAGAATGCGTTTAGGGCACTCATGTACCCCAGCTCATCTTGCCCGTATAAAAGCTATTTCTGATCCAAATTGTGCCTGCGGAGATGAATTGGGTGACCTTAACCACATAATCTTTGCTGCAAATTGTATGATCATGCCTCTTTATTTCATGATCTCATTTCCTCTCATGTTCCTCTTCCTACTAATATTAATATCCTTCTTTCTTCCCTAAATCCTGATAAATATATTTCCTTAGCTGCTTTCATATGCACTAATAATATTAACCTGTATTAAATTATATTCATAAACTCCGCTGATCTTTATCCTAATCCTTTTAATATCCGTATCGTATAAATTTATAAATATTTTAAATGTATACCTATTTTTTTATAAAAAAAAATGCATTGAAATAAATTACTAAGTTAGGTACTACCGCACCACCGCTAGAAAAAACTAAAACAGCAAATGCCGAAAAAGGCAACGCCAGGAGAAAAAAAAAATCGTTTCCCATCTCTCTGAATGAGCAATTTTTTTTTTGGTTGTATCTCTTACTGCACGCACAGTGCACAGACTAGACTACGAACTTCTTGCTTTTATTAGTCTGTGAGCGCAACGGATCGTTTGTTTAAATGTCTAATTGTATTTCGTTATTTTCGTTCGAGTTTGTGATTATTTTTTGTACTATTTAAACGGGCAAAAATGGATGCGTTGCAGCAAATAATAGAGAACTTTTCGAAGTTAATAATCGAGAAACAATTTAGCCCTAGCTACGTTGAAATGTACACGAAAAATATTAAAGAAGTTGTTATTGTATACGCAAAGGTAAAATTCGAATGAAAAAGCTTGTGCCTACGTATTGCTCATTTGCAAAAAGCCTGATGTCCTAGAAAAATATGTATTTTGTTCACAGAATAGACTAATACCTAGCAATACTTGTACTGATGCCGCCGGAACCAAACCTTGTGAGATTGGTAAGAGCATGATTTAAATGCATATTATTAAACCATATTAGTATTTTTTTGTGAGTTTGATCACATTGAAGCATCTCTGATAGTGTGCCTCTGAAATTCTTGCCATCTCTTCAATACCATTTAATATTTAATCTGTTCACCAATTCCTAAAGCTAACGATGAATTTACAGATGAACTTGAACTGACTGGATCACCGCTTAAGCTAGACTTGAGTTTGCACACCATTTTGGACGACACCCTTATTTCTGATGAGCCTCAGTTGTGGAAGAAAGATGAAGGGGCTCATACACCAATTGACATTGATACTGCAAGGTAAGTTATCTCAGAAAGGAATACTAGAAGCTATTAAGAAATCAAGCTGCTGCCTTCCCTTTGCCCACATGTTAGATAGATAAAGAGCAGTAACACTATTTATACCTATTCCAAGTGTCATTCAAATAAGTGAAACATCTTTTAAAAATGTGATTCATGAAATAACAATTCAGGGGTCTAGACAAATACACACTAACTTAAATTTGTCACGGTAAAACTTGGCAGTAGACATGTAACATTTCCACAGCAAATGTCATCTCCATACAATTCAATCTTTCTGCAGGCCAAGAGAAAGTGGTATTTGTCTAGATCTCCAGATAATAAAGTTATTCATAACTTTAAAAAAGTGATTTAAATGATGGTTGATAAGAAAAATGTACCCTTACCTTTTGTTGGCCTTACTAAAACATATTAACTGATATATAAATTAAAAATAAATTAAATTCCAGAGAAATTACCAACCTCTACAACAAGAATCGGGACAAGTTACCCTTAGAAGATGCTACACCACTCTGGGTCCTCACTAATGCATCCGATGTGGGGAAACCATTGCTGCTCATGTCACAGTCAGACGCACAGCATTTTGCTAGAGGCATTGTAACATACGAAGGAGCATTGAGCTTGGATGATGTAGATGTTGTTCTGTTGATGGAAGACTATGGGAAAATGGATGGGCTTGGAACAGATTCCGTAAGTTTCCCATTCTTATAGGTCTCTCTAATAGCGTTACAAAAGATTATGAAACAGTTGATTAAGTAATGAAGCGAAAGCGGTATGCCAGGATCGTAGGAAGTGGAAATCCTTGGTCTCTGTCTACCCCTCCGGGAAACAGATGTGACTATGTGTATGATTAAGTAAACACTGATTTGTCTTATTTTTTTCAAAACTACCAAAGGGTAGTTTTGAAAAAAATAAAAAATATGTGTTTCATTATTTACTTTAAAGTTTATTTGTACAGAGTTATAAATGAATCAAAAATTTTTTTTTTATAGAAACTTTACCGCCCTATTTAACCCCTGTTATTCCAGATCCTAAACTATCTACATTCCAAATTTCATCAAAATCGGTTTAGTAGTTACGGAGATACGTGGTAACAAACATTCACATACACACAGACTTTCACATTTATTATATTAGTAGGAAGTTCTAGTTCTTTATCACATTTACTTTTTTTATTTTTCACCTTTTTGAAACGTCAGGAAAATAATAAAACAGGTAAATGGGATATGACTCGTAAAATTTATAATTATGTTATTTTATCTGGAGCAAATTAATGTTGAATTTAAAACTACCAGATTACAAAGACCTACCATTACCACCCATTAAACCATTATTCAGATTTATTTATTATTGGAGGACGCCTTTGTCACCTGGCAAACGGGACATAAAAAAAAGGAAAATAGAAATATATATAAATTACAAAGAAATATTGTCTTGTCCGACTAAAGACTTATTATTATTAGATTATCTGGTGCAAATAGCTACAGAACATGCAATCATATACTCCCCACCAGGAAACGATACCACGTATCTTACGTCTCAGCCGGCTATGAGCTCGGCGCCATTGAGGTTGGCAAATTAAATAAGAAAGAATCACGGAGTAATGTCGATAGAAGAATAGTTGATGAATAAATGATTATTCATATAGTAAAAACGGAAATTTTCACGTACCATACTATCGATGAAATCGGAGTGCACGACGCGATGCGAAGGGAGAGCGTCGCGATCCCTCACGAAAAAAAAGACTCTTGGAATGTGTCGAAATTTAGTCGGTGCCTTCAACGATAGTACGGTACGTGAAAATTCCCGTTTTTACGAAATGAATAATCAAATTCACGATAGTTTTTGGAACGAGAATAAATGTTTTTTCAGATCAGCACACTGGTAGACTGCAAATATCTGATATCGGGAATATCGTATGGGTCTCACAATTCTGATGAGCTACTGAATGCACCGCATGCGGGTGTGACAGAGCTGCATTGTGAATGGCCCGGGAAGATGCTTCAGACGCCGTTTATTAGCTGCAAAGTCAATTTTGTATGTATCTAATTTAATGGAACGCTTCTTAAAAAAAAATAAACAAGCTAGATAATTATAACTAGTTAGTTTAAGCAAAACCTGCCTACCTATCTGTTGCTATACCCTTATACAGGGTTCATGTGAGATACCTACCTATAAACACCATCTATGTACCTACCATGTGAAAGCAATAAATGTATTGAGTATTGAGTATTCCAAACTCAGTGAGTAGATATTTGAGGATACCAATGTTTGGAGGCACGTCCAAACATTACATTTGGCACATGCCCGCGTTTTCGCAAGTAGGTAGCATTACACGTGGCAGGTTGCAAGCCCATCGCCGCTTATCGGAACACTAATCGATGGCACATATCTTCGATTTTTTTCATGCCGCATCGGTTTCCTCACGATGCTTTCCTTCACCGTTTTGGTAGTGTTAGACCGCACTTTGATGTTTGACGTTTTCGAACTCACGATCTCCGGATCGTAATTCGGGGTATCGCCCACTAAGCCAACAGGGTTGTGCTTCTTAACAAGTATAAAAAATGTGTCAAATTTTTATTTTACTGCGCTCATGCCTCAATATTTTTAGTGGAGTCAGTGGAGTGGAGACCGCGTCTTGGCAAACAGCGGCCGCGGAAGTGGGGGGCAGAGGGGGCCAAATGCCCCCTAAAATCTATGTGATTTTAGGGGGGTACCAAGACAGAGCTGGAGATTGAAGGGGTGATCAAAGAAATTTGCCCCTCCGTCACGAAGTACTTCCGCGGTCCCTTTTGGCAAATGTTGTTTGGGGTGCCCCCTGGTGACTTAAGAAATGTGACGGAAAGTAGATGAGTAGAGCCGAACACTGGGCTCAGTGGGGCGTATTGAGAGAGCAGTGTCCTATGTGATGATACTGATAATTGCATCTCACCTCGCGTTATTATGTCTGCAGTTAATTAATGTATATCTACATCATTCTTCAACTCATACGTATACTCCTGTATCCTTTAGGTATGTGACACAAAATAAAATATTTTTATCTTATCTTATCTTTATTATATCATAATGATCCTTTGATTCCAGGAACAAGAAGTGATTGTTGGTCATCTAGCGAGCCCTTGCAACGCGATATGGAAGTCTGTTACGGCGCTGAACAATGTAAACCAACTGCTGGTTGATATGACAGCTGCGGGCGTGGCATCTGTAAATCTGGAGTCAGCTGCTATTAGGTTTTTTTTTTTTTTATACCACTTATGTTGTCTAGTAAAAATGTAAATAAACAAATAATATACATGAAGGTGGTTGTAAAAAACTTACCGTATTAAAGGAAATTCACCCTCCGTTTGCGCGGAGCGAAAGAGGTTTTTTTTGTAAGTGAGCGAGTTGTTACTGTGGAACGATTATCGTTCTCGCGTCGCGCAAACAGTCGGAATTCCATTCTACACCACTCCTCGCCCCTTATCCTCTATAATTACTCTTAGTGTCAATTTATTAGCATGGAATAAATTGACACTAAGTTGGAGAGGCCTATGCTGAAAAGAAAATCAATTTTTATACTGATATGTCTAAACTTATAGTTTACTAGCCTCTGCCCACGGCTTCGCCCGCGTGGTACCCGGATAAAAAGTAATATATGTGTTATTCTGATGTATAAGCTATATTACTGTAGAGTTTCATCAAAATCCGTTCAGTAGTTTTTGCGTGAAAGAGTAACAAACATCCAACCTCACAAACTTTCGCGTTTATAGTAGTAGTTGGATTATGTACTTACTTTATGTTTAAAAAAACATACTGTCGAATTAAGAGCCTGCTTTTTTTGAAGTTGGTTGAAAACTAGAACATAATATTAAGACTGTTAGTAAAGGCAATTGAAATTGAACTTTATGCTTCCAGAAATAACGTCGCCGGCATGAAACGCCTGAACAACGCGAAACGCCTCAACAACTTACTGAACGAGACTGAAACATACGCGTACACAGCGGAATGCCCCGCCGGCGGCTGTCTCTGCGTCACCGAAGATACCTCGACCCTCAACCAGTGCTTCAGAGACATGACTTCAATGGGCTCCAGCAATGACTTCACATACAAACTGTGGGACGTTCTAAGAGGTATAGGCCCTATTGGGTTAGAGGTATCATTTTATTCTAATAGGTATAATTTTATTGAATTTGCTACATACTGCTACATACCTACTGGGCAATAGTCCTCTCCTAATTAAAGTTATTAATTATTTAAACATGTCTCTAGTATGTTATATGTGAATTCCTCAATATGTAGATTCCTAAATAAAAGATGTAAAATAAAATAGAATAAATAAATAATGCTGGTCATTTTTCACAGCATCATCTAGCCCCTAACTAAGCAGAGCTTGTATTATGGGAACTACATGACTGATTTACTACTTTTTTTGTAAATACATACATATTTTACATAGAGACACCCAGACTCGATACAAATATTTACAGATAATATAAACGTTTGCCCCGTGGCGGGAATCGAACCCGCAACCTTCTGCGGTGGGCCTTCGCCCACTGAGCCACAGAGGTCGCCAAGCGTAGCGACTTAATGTAACACAAGAACATTAAATATATACACTTATTGCGCACATAAAACATACCTTATTGATTGACATACCAAACATTGCATTGGCCACTTGGTCTATCCGACTTGAAGATGCACCTTTCAGATGTCACCAGTCCATGAGGCCTTCCAACACTGCGCTATCTATAGTTATAATACTGGACATAATATAGTAATAATAATGCCGTGTCCATTACAAGGAACTTAGGGACCTAATTACATTAACTTATCATAGACTCTATCATTAGCACACCGTAGTTCCAACCACTACCGGCAGTGGCGCTGCTCAATACTATAAAAGCTAAATTGCCATAAACCCAAGCCTCTTTTTCACGTCGATCACGGACTGTATCAAGAACTACTAATATATTTTACTCTGTTTAAGCTGGCCTTTCCTTACTAACTACGGCATAAAAATACAGTCCTTTTCGTATTGTTTAAGACAATTATCACCAATTGTGGCAACTAGAGATTAATGAGACGTTTTATTGTGTGTTGCAGATAGTGAAACAGCTGAGGAATTAATAACACTCCTGATACAGGCATTGAAATTCATCTCATCTGGGAAAATTCGTCCATTTGTAAGTCAAGTCACAGGCTTTTCATTAATCACGCAACGAAAACACATCACGCTAACAATCCGACGGGTGCAAATGATTTGAAATAAATTCTTTAAAAAAAAATCCAACATGTAGACATCGCCATGTTTAAAACTTACATCGCCTTACAAAACACTTTTAAAATATATTTTAGTAGAGCAAAATTTCCTTTGAAAGTATTTTTTATATTGTATTACATATATCTGAAACATAATTATTATGTCTGTCCAGCAAGCTCACCGAATCATTCCATTACATTGCATATTATTGCCGCTCATTTTGTCGACCCTTACGTGAGATATGTCAAAGCCTGTATGTTAACACGTCAGAGCATTATAGACGGATAGTAATTTCTGAGAGTAATAGGAGAGTAAGTCCTGAGTGTAACAAGAAAATAATTCCTGAGAGTAATAGAGAGTAATTCGTAAGAGTAAAAGGAGCTTAATTCCTGAGAGTAATAGGAGAGCAATTCCTGAGAGTAATAGGAGAGTGATTTCAGAGAGTAATAGGATAGTAAATCCTAGAGTAACAGGAGAGTAATTCCTGAAAATAATAGGAGAGTAATTCCTGAGAGTAATAGGAGAGTAATTCCTGAAAACAAACTTTGCTTGTATTTCCAGATCGACGCAAACAACAAGACCTATCTATCAAAACTGGTACTAAAACTATCCCGCGGTCACTCGCAGTCCGCTAAAGTGCTCAAAAATCTGCGCTCCAGTCCGCCTCAGGCGCTCTCACTGGCAGCTCAGGTCGGCGTCGAGAAGACAATGTGGGAATACAGCCGAGTCATGTCACTGCTGGAGCATTCCTTCTTCATAGCTGGCATTTGGAACACGGATGCTAGGTGAGTCCAGTCCGCCTCAGGCGCTCTCACTGGCAGCTCAGGTCGGCGTCGAGAAGACAATGTGGGAATACAGCCGAGTCATGTCACTGCTGGAGCATTCCTTCTTCATAGCTGGCATTTGGAACACGGATGCTAGGTGAGTCCAGTCCGCCTCAGGCGCTCTCACTGGCAGCTCAGGTCGGCGTCGAGAAGACAATGTGGGAATACAGCCGAGTCATGTCACTGCTGGAGCATTCCTTCTTCATAGCTGGCATTTGGAACACGGATGCTAGGTGAGTCCAGTCCGCCTCAGGCGCTCTCACTGGCAGCTCAGGTCGGCGTCGAGAAGACAATGTGGGAATACAGCCGAGTCATGTCACTGCTGGAGCATTCCTTCTTCATAGCTGGCATTTGGAACACGGATGCTAGGTGAGTCCAGTCCGCCTCAGGCGCTCTCACTGGCAGCTCAGGTCGGCGTCGAGAAGACAATGTGGGAATACAGCCGAGTCATGTCACTGCTGGAGCATTCCTTCTTCATAGCTGGCATTTGGAACACGGATGCTAGGTGAGTCCAGTCCGCCTCAGGCGCTCTCACTGGCAGCTCAGGTCGGCGTCGAGAAGACAATGTGGGAATACAGCCGAGTCATGTCACTGCTGGAGCATTCCTTCACACGCGCATTGCCGACACTGGTTACGCCAAAAGCAAGTTTTCACGTGATTTTATAATTATTGAAATATTTGACGTTGCATAGTTAAATATCTATTGGTAAGCCAAGGGTTGGTTTACTGTCCTTTGTAATTTCGCGATAGCTTATGTGTTATTCTGATGTATAAGCTATATTAATGTAAAGTTGCATCAAAATCCGTTCAGTACTTTTTACGTGAAAGAGTAACGAACATCCATCCTCACAAACTTTCGCTTTTATAATAGTAGTAGGATTCTGAAAGCTATACGCTCCAGACACCATAAAAAAATTAAAAGCTCTTTTTGAAGAACCTCATAGTCGCTTGGCTTTATACTCTTAAACATCATAAATAAGCATAAACAAATGACAGGTCTCATGAATCAGTGGAGCAGATAAACCAGACGATCCAAGACATGACGATGAGCGGCGGCGACTTCACACTGAATCCGTTTGAGAGTTTGTCCGGCGGCGAGCATTCTATACGGTTGGACTGCGAGTCCTTCTACGAGGACGACCCTGACGAGTTGACAGTGGACGATTTCGCTTCCCTGAAGAAGCACGGACATGTTGCTGAGCGGAAGGATATCAATGAGGTAAGTTGAGACTACATTTTTGGTATCGAGTGATACCACGAATTACTTACCGAGTACGAAGGACTAATCAGTATTTACAACTAGTTGTGTCATCGAACCACCTTCCCAAATATTATTCACAACTGAAAAATTCTTCCTTGGCAGATCCGATTCCAATAAAGTAAAGTGTGGTCTAGACAAATACCACTTTCTGTTGGCGTTAATTCCTGTGTTAAGATTGAATTGTATGGGAATGACATTAGCTGTGGAAATGTCACGTGACTGCTGCCAAGTTTTGCCTTGACAAATTTGGAAAACTAAGCGTGTTAACATGTAATTTTAAATTGAACTGAATTGAATTGGAGAGGTTGTTTTTTGTTTCTTTGATTTTTATTTTTTGTTTGAACGCGCTAAGCTCTGGAACTACCAGTCGGATTTGAATTCTTTTTGCATTTGATAGCCCAATTCATTAGGTAGGATATTAATAAGGAAGGCTATGTGACATCACGCTATGACCCTTAGGAGCTGAGCAAAAGAAGTAATAGCACAGGCGGGCGATGCGACGCGGTGGGTCGGTGGGGGGCCGAGGGCGGCCGTGCCACTGCTAGTGGTATATAAAATATCAACATTAATTTGTCTTCAGGTGCCTCTGATAGCAGATGAAATCGACATTAGCCCTTGGAAGAATCTATTGATGAAATTCGCTCAAGTGCATGTCTGCTTGGAGCATCTGTACCGCGCGGAAACTTACTTGAGAGCTGATTTTGGTACATACCTTCATTTATATTCATCAAAAACACCACATTTTTAATGATTAAATACCTCGTGTGTTCATAAGTTTTGAGACGAACTTATTTAATTAATTTAAAAAGAAAGTAATTCATGCAACCTTTTTTAAACTTTTAAAATTTTAAATTTCGAATGTTTTGAATCAGAAAAAATATACATTTGAATATTTGTTTCATTCTCCGTGAAAATGGCGCCAACAAAAGATTTGCGTGCGACTGTAATTTCACTGTTTCAAGCAGGAAAAAAACCAATGCAAGTTTTTAGTAAAATCCAAAGTTTGGGATGTAGTCGGAACTTTGTGTATTATACCATAAAGAGGTACAAGGAGACCGGCTCTTTAGAAGACCGTGGAAGATGTGGCCGCCCGCGGTCTGTAAGGACGCCCGCCAACATCAAAGTAATCAGAGAGCGAATTCGTCGCAACCCTTGCCGGACTCAAAAGAAATTAGCTCTGCAGACCAACATTTCGCGAATATCGGTGAACAGGATACTTAAATATGATCTTAAACTAAAGGCCTACAGTCGAAGGAAAGTGCATTATTTAAACGAGCGTCTTCGTAAATTGCGACTGGAACGATGTCGGAACCTATTGAAGAGACACGATCCAAAAAATATCCTGTTTACCGATGAAAAGATCTTCACGGTGGAAGAAAAGTTTAACCGGCAGAACAATAAGGTATACGCCAGAAGTTCAAAGGACGTCCAGCCATCTGTACGCAATGTCCAGCGCACTCATCATCCAGCAAGTGTGATGGTTTGGTGGGGTGTTTCCTACGAGGGGGTCACTTCGCTTCATTTTTGCCAGCAAGGCGTCAAGGTGAAGGCACAAAATTACCAAACCGACATATTGGAAGCGGTGGTTAAACCATTAAATGATACGCTATTCGCTGGAAAATACTGGGTTTTCCAACAGGACTCTGCTCCCTCCCATAAAGCTAAGACTACCCAACGTTGGCTGGAGGCCAATTTGCCAGGCTTCATTCGGAGCGAAGATTGGCCCTCGTCAAGCCCTGACTTGAATCCTTTGGATTATTCTTTATGGACGGAATTGGAGCTGAGGGCATGCAGAAAGTCTCACCCAAACCTGGATTCTCTCAAGCGAGCCCTTATTAAAGAATCGAAACGGATTCCCATTGAAAAGATTCGTGCCGCCATAGATGAATGGCGCACGCGTTTGAAGGCCTGCATTGAATGCAAAGGCGGCCATTTTGAATGATTTATTTTTAAATACAGATCTAGATGTCAGTAGTTTTAATTTTAATATCCAATAAATGAATACTCAACTTAGCTCCAAAAATATTTTAGTTTTACTGTGTCTCAAGACTTATGAACACACGAGGTATATCCTATTATCCTACTAATATTATAAACGCGAAAGTTTGTGAGGATGTTTGTTACTCTTTCACCGGATTTTGATGAAACTTTACAGTTATATAGCTTATACATCAGAATAACAAACAGGCTACTTTTTGTATCATATATTATTATATACAGCGAATTTTTACCTTGTTAAAATACAACATTTATGATAAAAACATGGCCATTTTATTAGGAATTCATTTAAATTAATTTTATAAATACAAAAAGAATTTAAATGAATTCCTATGGAAAAGCGATTACAAAAAAGGAAAATATTTCACCTTTTCAAAGTGAACCCAAACTTATTTTAATGTGTATAAGAAGTGATTATCTAACTATGTGCAAGTTAAAATCATTGGGCTTGTCAAAGGGAGCTGGCATTTTGCTAGCAAATATAGGACGAAATGTATAATTTTCTGGTTTCTCTGTTGCAGCAAACTTGAAACCTATATCGACGCGATTACTAGAGCATTATGTATCGGACAAGTCGCCGATCAAAACCGTGGGGCAGTTGTTAAGTGACCCCGTACAGAGAGTCACGATGCCGATCGCCAATAATATCGTTCAGGATCATTTGAAGTAAGTAACATGCCACTGGGTGTACAAGTTATAGTCGCCCATCAAAACCGTGGGGCAGTTGTAGTTGTTAAGCGACCCCGTACAGAGAGTCACGATGCCGATCGCCAATAATATCGTTCAGGATCACTTGAAGTAAGTAACACGCCACTGGGTGTACAAGTTATAGTCGCCGATCAAAACCGTGGGGCAGTTTTTAAGCGACCCCGTACAGAGAGTCACGATGCGCCGATCGCCAATAATATCGTTCAGGATCATTTGAAGTAAGTAACATGCCACTGGGTGTACAAGTTATAGTCGCCGATCAAAACCGTGCGACAGTTGTAGTTAATAAGCGACCCCGTACAGAGAGTCACGATGCCGATCGCCAATAATATCGTTCAGGATCATTTGAAGTAAGTAACATGCCACTGGGTTTACAAGTTATAGTCGCCGATCAAAACCGTGCGACAGTTGTAGTTAATAAGCGACCCCGTACAGAGAGTCACGATGCCGATCGCCAATAATATCGTTCAGGATCATTTGAAGTAAGTAACATGCCACTGGGTGTACAAGTTATAGTCGCCGATCAAAACCGTGCGACAGTTGTAGTTAATAAGCGACCCCGTACAGAGAGTCACGATGCCGATCGCCAATAATATCGTTCAGGATCATTTGAAGTAAGTAACACGAATCGTACACTGGTTGTACGAGTTATTTTTACAAAATGTACAAAACATAAAAGTAACTTGTACACCATCGACGTGTATTTCCATTATCGCACTCTAGTGAATTTTTTTTTTATTTATTTAAAAAATTCCACAGCTCTCATGGACTCCAACTAATTAACTTTTCGTACAGCCAATAAAGGATTTTAATTGTTTGTACCTACTGAACCAATACTTGACCATAGTCATTATTACTGTGTGAGAAATGTCCAGCATTTTTTTCGTGTCTAACAGTGTTTTATATTGTACTATGTTGCTCTCGTTATTATTATCTCATAAAATTAAAATTATCGTGGTTTGGTATCATTTTAGAATATTATTAGGACTATACCACGTACTTTACTGTTCTCCTGCTGACATTTCGTTGACCGTTTAGAGGTCCTTCCTCATGAGCACCGTCCGCGACCACGCGAGCACGCGAGTGAGACGGGAACAGTTTCCGTCTATTATTATATCTCTTCTTATTTTTTTCCGCTTTAAGCATCTTATTGTATTTCGCCTGGAACATGATCCTAGCTCGAGTCCTAGAATCCAAGTTTGGGGCCAGGACTATCTGTCGCTAAACTGGAATTCCCTGATTCAGGTACACCACGGTACTACAGAACCCTCTTGTGGCGATAAAAAATGTCTTAGAACCATCCTTCAAGACTAACAAATCTATTGCAAAAAATACATTAATAAAAAAAAATGCGGGACATTTTCACACAGCATCATCTAGCCCCAAATTAAGCAGAGCTTGTGTTATGGGAACTACATGACTGATATACTAGTTATATACATTTTTTTTAAATACATACATATTATACATAGAAAACACCCAGATCCCGAGACAAATATTCGCAGATACAAATATTTGTCCCGCGGCGGGAATCGAACCCACAACCTTCTACGTTTCAGGCGGGCTTTCGCCCACTGCGCCACAGAGGTCATTACAATATTATAACCCGTTTAGAAGATATATGGTAATATGTTTTACGGAACAAAGTTGGTGGATAGTAGTTTGGTTATGATTGTAAAACATTCGGTTTTGACACTTTTCAGGAAACCAGCCTTCTGGTACCGGCTCGAAATGTCGAGAAAAGAAGGTGCGAAAGACAGAGGCGTAAAGCGTGAATCAAGAATGGTGTATGTTTTCTCACAACAGCCTGTGTTCCCGCCTTCAGTGTGGCAACATTTAGGTAAGCGATCTAAGTTTTAGCGGTTAGGTGATGAGAGGTTTGCTTTCTTTGCCGCGGGACAAATGTTTGTATGATGTGCAAATATTTGTCTCGCGTCTGGATTTTTTCTGTGTATAATATGTATGTATTTACAAAAATAAAGTATAAGTATGTAATACATAATACAAGCTCTGTTTAGTTTAGGGCTAGATTATGTGTGAAAAATGTCCCGCATTATTATTCTTATTATTAAGAGTAACGTGTTCGATGAAAAAACGCTTTTGTATAAATGCTTGTGGCTGCATGATTTTTCAGGTAAAGTAATTTGATTATTAATTATTATTATTATTATTTGACTCATTGAATTGATATATCTGTCTATTGATATATCTGAGGACCTTTTAGAGGCTTTAGCGGGGCCTGAGCCAGCTTATTATCATTAAAGATTTAATCCTCTGAGAAACTTCAAACCTTTCATTAAAAAAAAACTCCTTTGTTACAGAATCTCAAACAGAAGACGCGGTGGAAATAACGACAATCGGTGAAGAATTGAAATACCATACCACAAAGTACACCTTTTTGAGTAACAGACAGACGAACAAACTGCCGATTTAAATTCTCTTATGTATGTGAAAGATATGATTTTAAATTTGTAAATTAATGGTTTTCTACTTCGTGATTGTGTCAGGTATGTACATATAAGTTTAGCATATGTAATAAATTATCAAAAATATTAAAAATATTGTTTTAAGCCCACACAATCCGATTCAAATTCTATATTTGAGGCGAAACGTTCTAGATCCTAGCCTTAGGTTCCATAATACTTCGGTTCCTTTTAGACCGGGTGTTCACAATCGTCAACCCTATCAATCGAGTACCAGGATACATTAAATAATTCAACAAAATAACGTAAAATAAACGTAAGATGCGGATTTTTTAATACTTTTTTTCCTGATCTAGCTGGCTTAGCCTAGACAGCAAAAGTATTTTGATTACCTATATCTTATGTCTTCACTTCACTTCTTGGTTATGGCTTTTATTTTATGTCTTCTTTCAACCCGTGTATGATTCACCCCTGTACTCATTAAGACGGGGTATTTCTGAGTAGTCGGATAGAAAGGAAAATGCCAATATCTGGGATCGAATACCTTCGAATACGTACTAGATATCGTAAGAACCTCAATGGATTCACTTCTTGGATCAACCTTGTTGATCCAGATCTTTGGATCCAGAGGGTTATTATATAATATTATGTTATTATGATATAAATATTTTTTTTCCATATATGGTAAGGAAAATATATCCCAAGCAGACTTGGGGTATATTTGTTATTTCGTTTGAACTCGATTATAGGTAATTACGCGGAAGCAAAACATCCTGTTGTCTTGTTTTGTTTTAACAATTATTTAAAATATAAGCCTCACATTTTGATACCTTAATTTAATCACTCTTTGAATGGGTCGAGGTCTAACCCTTCAAAAAGTGCGAACGTACTCTGACCAAATTGGAGCTGGAGAAAGTCGGGTCAAGAGTAACCTAAACCGGAGAGTGTTTATGAAGAACTAGCTTCTGCCCACGGCTTCGCCAGCGTAGTACTCGGATAAAAAGTAGCCTATGTGTTATTCTGATGGTTAAGCTATATTACTGTAAAGTTTCATCAAAATACATTGAGTAGTTTTCACGTGAAAGAGTAACAAACATCCATCCTCACAAACTTTCACGTTTACAATAGGTATTAGTAAGATGTAATGAGAGTGAATGAAGAAAAAGTTGTATTTCAGGATAGCAAGTCAACACAGGCGTGAATGTATGTATATATGTGTGTACTAGCTTCTGCCCATGGCTTCGCCCGCGTGGTACCCGGATAAAAAGTAGCTTATTTGTTATTCTGACTTATAAGCTATATCACTGTAAAGTTTCATTAAAATCCGTTCAGTAGTTTTGGCGTGAAAGAGTAACAAACTTTCGCGTTTATAATATTAGTAGGATAGTAGGATGTAACGTGTGTGTACGTGTTCTTGAGTGGAGACCGCGAGTCGGCAAACGTAGGGGAGGCCTATGTCCAGCAGTGGACTAATATAGGCTGATGATGATGATGATGATGAGGATGTAAGTATTTCAATGCAAATCAGTACTCTACTTTAGCTTTCGGAGTCTGGTGCGGGCGAGCCTAAGTCCAAGGGAGGGCGCTGGGGGTCGGGATACAGTTACTCTCATCCGATCCTCAACGCACCATTTCATAAAATGTGTACCCCAATTATTCATACATAATTATTTAATCACAAAATCTATTGTTAAATACCAGCTATTTGTATTAGTACCTAAATAATTTCAGCATCATTTAATTCAATGTACCTTTATGTTTGAGCAATAAACTATACAGTAACCTGTCCTATTAAATCCCGCAGAAACACGAATCCGATCAATAATTTCGCACAAAGTCAATACACAGTTTATTAACCTCACAACATCAAAGGCGCGTGCCGTAGCTTCTGTTACATAATGGATTTTATTTCGATTGATCTCTTGATTTATTTACAAGATTTATTTTTAGTTCTAACCCAATTCTTCCTATCGGTGCGTTGATAGGAAGAATTGGGTTAGAACTATGTAGATAGATAATCACAGTGGCATGGCGGGTGAGCAGTAAACTACGACGCAAGAAGTTCGATTCCCCCTGCGGGAAAAGTGTTTGCATGTTCTGTCTCATATTTGTTCTTGGTATCACGGACTCGTAGTTCCGGATACCCATGACACGGACTCCTAGTCTGTGGTCAGGACTATGTGTGTCTGTTGGGTGTTTATTTATATACTAGCTTCTGCCCACGGCTTCGCCCGCGTAGTACCCGGATAAAAAGTGGCCTATGTGTTATTCTGATGTATAAGCTATATTATTGTAAATTTTCATCAAAATCCGTTCAGTAGTTTTAGCGTGAAAGAGTATTAAACATCAATCACAAATTTCGCGTTTTTAATATTAGTATGATTTATACCCTTCTATTAACAGGTCCGCCTGAGACGCAGAAAGTTGCGGGTTCAATTCCCACTGCGGGACAAATGTTTGTATGTTCTACAAATATTTGTCTCGGGTCTGGGTGTTTTCTGTGTATAATATATATGTATTCATAAAAAAAAATGTATAAGTATTATATCAGTCATGTAGTTCCCATAACACATGCTCTGCTTACTTTGGGCTAGATGATACTGTGTGAAAAAAGTTAAGTATTTTTTTTACAAAATGTTTACAAGTGGGGACATATATTTATATAGTATATATTTCCATTCCCAATAAAACCTATATAAAAACCATCCTTGAATAAATACAAATCGATTGTGAAAAAGCGGCATTACTAAGTATTTGACAAGTTTACTTTTTAATAAATAGTACCTTACAGTAAAGCAAACAACTCCATACGTAATACTAAAATGTTTTCGAAAGTTACGTCGTCCATTTTCAAACAGATAATCAAAACTGCTAAAATAATCCATCCTGCCCTCTTAATCTCAATACTTATGATCGATTCGTTTACCTCATACCGGTATATTTAGTTTTAATATGAAAGGTACTGTTGCGTACAACGAGCTTTCAACTTGTTTATTTTTTACATAATTAAAACTCGGTAGTCGGTATGAAGAAAACGCGTTTCAAACAAGACAAGCGTTTTTGAAAAAAAAATAAACATCTAACAGACACGTTCATACTATTACCTATAGTATGAACTATATTACGAATGTGAATATACAGAGAATCCTAGTTCCGGTTCTGGACTCCAGACCCCACACTAGGATTCTCCGTATCGCGGATATCAGGAACGGCAGGACATACCAAAATTTGTCTCGCTGCAGGAATCGAACCGGCACCACTTGCATTCCAGATGGCTTCTCGCCCTCCACATCATCCAGGTCAACACACGTTGAAATCACAGCATTAATAAATAAATAATGCTGGACATTTTCACATAGCATCATCTAGCATTAAACTAAGCAGAGCTTGTATTATGGGAACTACATGACTGATTTTTTGTAAATACATGCATATTATACATAGAAAAAACCAGACCCGAGACTAATATTTGCAGATACAAACATTTATCCCGCGGCGGGAATAGAACCCGCAAACTTCTGCGTCTGAGGCAGGCCTTCGCCCACTGCGCCATAGAGGTCGTCATTAATATCCCTGTCATCGCTTTGTCAAAGTAATTAGCTGCCTATTCATACATGAGAGTAACCTAGTTTGTTGCTGGTCTATATTTTATGCGATAATCATCCATTATTAAATTTATTAACCACAGTTTTATAACGATCTCCGATACAGTGCAACACAATATAAATAAGCTTCCCCAATGTCTGTTTTATTTTATACATTGGCTATAGCACCATTTACATCTCTACTTAAATCTTTACCACAGTTTTGTAACGATCTCCGATACAGTGCAACACAATATAAATAAGCTTCCCCAATGTCTGTTTTATTTTATACATTGGCTATAGCACCATTTACATCTCTACTTAAATCTTTACCACAGTTTTGTAACGATCTCCGATACAGTGCAACACAATATAAATAAGCTTCCCCAATGTCTGTTTTATTTTATACATTGGCTATAGCACCATTTACATCTCTACTTAAATCTTTACCACAGTTTTGTAACGATCTCCGATACAGTGCAACACAATATAAATAAGCTTCCCCAATGTCTGTTTTATTTTATACATTGGCTATAGCACCATTTACATCTCTACTTAAATCTTTACCACAGTTTTGTAACGATCTCCGATACAGTGCAACACAATATAAATAAGCTTCCCCAATGTCTGTTTTATTTTATACATTGGCTATAGCGCCATTAACATCTCTACTTAAATCTAGTGTTTTAGTATAATATGGTCGCCATTGGCCGCGTTACTTCTCTATCATACACTGTACTAAGTAAAATAATCGATAATTAAAAAAAATAATAATTCATATTGTAAAAACGGGAAACCGGAAACGGTGAGTGATCGCGACTTTCTCCCTCCGCGTAGTGCACGACGTGTCGCGGAGGGAGAAACTCACCCTGATGAAGACTCTCGGAATGAGTCGAAACTCAGTCGGTGCCTTCACCGATAGTGCGGTACGTGAAAATTCCCGTTTTTACAATATGAATAGTCAAGTTCACGATTGTTTTTGGAATAAAAATAATAATAATGCTAGACATTTTTCACACAGCATTTTCTAGCCCCAAAGTAAGCAGAGCTTGTATTATGGAAACTACATGACTGATATACTACTTATATACATTTTTTAAAATACATACATAATATACATAGAAAACACCCAGACCCGAGACAAATATTTGCAGATCATACAAACATTTGTCCCGCGGCGGGAATAGAACCCGTAACCTTCTGCGTCTCAGGCGGAATCGACCCCACTGCATCACTGCGACACAGAGGTCGTCTCTGACCGAATTAGTCGGGTTTCCTTCCTTAATAAATTTGCAGAGATACATAGATAACTTTCCAGGCTCGGAAAAATGTGAGAATATCGATCCCCCACCTCTTGCGTCTCGAGTTCTCGCGCGCCACACCACACTAAATTCTCAAAATTATAATGTCTTTTCTACCCAACTGCACCTGTATCGCTTCACAATACGAAACTATGTTTACGACTGATGTTTACCTCACGGGCCACGTGCGATAATTATCCTCTTATTACTCAATCATATCGTGGCTGCTCGCGTCTGTTTGGACAATGGATATTGGGTCATCCGGTTGTGTGCCAATAACCCGGCGAACACTGGGCTAATTTTCTGCGGTTTTGTCGTACTCGATACATGTGATCGAGTACTAGCAGACTACTGAAATATATCGAATGGGTAATCATTCGATATATTTCAGTAGTGTGCTAGTAGGTATATGACTAGAAGACTACTGAAAAAAATTGTATACTAGAATCAAAATTCGCATCTTAGGTTAAGCCTTGTGCTCACTAACACAATAAACGGATGGTCAAGTCTAACCATCATTCATTCATTTCGTGTCAATGATGAATCGTATTTTTTTTATTTGTTTGACCAATGTGTGGTCATCCGTAGAGCCTCATGATTATTGATTATAATGACAAATTCTATGAAAGTTAATTGTATCAAAAAGCTTTGATTATGACCTAACCGTTATTGCGTTGAAAATCAGACTTAAGAGGCCTGCGTTGGTTGAATTGCCCATACAAACGTAATAGTCATAGTCATTTATAATTAGAGCTTATTTCCACCATATTAAGTTATTATTTGCATTCAAATAGTATTTATCTATGTACCTTGCTATATATTTTTTTTAAATATTTACCTAAAATGAAATGTAAACGAATCACATTTTGGATATTTTTACATCATACATGACATGTTTTCTTCTTATTTGTTTCGTATTATAAACAACAATACCTTACGTATCGTTTGGTTAGGTACATAGATTATATTGTCTAGTTACAGAATAACAACACAATGTGAAAAATACAACAAATTTTTATTATTTTTTTGGTATTACGGAACACCACCAAATTTATAACAAATTCTGAACGGCTAATATTGCTATCGCGCAATAAGCACGGGCGGGCCTGCATCAGTCAAAAAGAGATAGCTATATTTTTGGACGCGCTTCGAATTTAATGAGCGCTGTACGCCGGATCCTTAAGGAGAACGAAGAACTTAACAAGATAGTTTATGAAGGTAACATAACAAGATAGTTAGTGAAAAGCTCGACTGCGTTAAGTTTTTCATCTTCACTCTGCAGTCTGTCTAGTGCGGGATGTAAACTGCCCTCTGAGATACAGTTTTTACCCTAGTTTGGGGAATGGTGGACAGCCAAGCTGTGCAGCACCGCTGTTAGTGGCAGGGTTTTTGGCAACAACCTTAGCTTTAATATATAGAAATGGTTGTCTGTTCTAAATCGCTGATTGCGATAAGACTGCCAATTTGTAACTATCATGGTTAGAAACATAATTTTTACAAAAAACGAATTTATTTTGTTTTTATTCAAATTTAAAAATTTAAAATTAAATTTACCATTTTTAGTAAACATAAGTATATATTACCTAATGAATATTTCTTAGTGCACTGCATCAATACGAGCATATCCTCCAGATCTCTCATCTGTGTTCCCGATGGTCGACCCATTATTGGATCTACACAAAAGATTCACTATTCACAAATTGTTGCTCTAGCTGGGAGTGCCAAGATATTCTGACGGCCCGCTAACTGTAGGATATAATTATGACCCGCCACCGGTATGGCGGTGGCAATTGACAACCATTTCTTTTTGATCGCCACCGCCACCGCATCAGTTTGATTTGCCCTATACAAATGCTTTTTTCTTGACTATACTTTTCGATTATAATTATAAAAAACAACTATATCAATACAATAAATAATAGATTTATGGAAAGAGATGGGAAAGGTTTTATCTAACAGGGCATAAGCTTTAGCCTAACCAAAAATTTCCGGCTTTCCGTCATGGTCGGCATGCCGGCTTCGGCATGGCCTAGAACCGAAAATTCGATGGCGTACCATTTGTTGTTCCATTGGGTGGCATTAGGCTTAACCTATCGAATGGAATGCTTAATACTATGCAAAACGAGCGCATGCCCCAAAAAGTTTGGAGTTGATTCTGAATACTTGGTACCTGTCCTCGTGGATCTAAATAACTGCTAATACATATATAATACCACACGTTTGTTTTTTTGAAAAAAAAAAAACATGAAATATTATAAAATCTGGTCTACACCAACCTTGATTGAAAACCACGCCTTAATCAAATTAAGCCTTGTACAGCAATGTTGATAATCTACTTATTTACCGCGCTAATATCCACTTATAACTTGTACGTCTTCAGCCGATTTGCCACCGTCCATTGTTTTCAGCACCGAAGGTTGCCCTGTTTGATGACCGGATCTAATAACACTATCTGAGGACATTTTAACAAGGATTGGCCCTAGTTTTATTCCTTAATTGATTGAAACGACCAACGAGTTAATTTTTACTTTATGAATCCAGATTCGTATACATATTTCATAATTCAATGACATGCTATAAAATCTATCTGAGAACTTTCCATTCATACAAAAGGTAAAAAAACCGTATAACCATATAGGTAATCAACTTTTTCTTAAAGAAATTGTAACCGACAAACTCAAGTAAACAATCTCGTTCCCTAAACATATACCGGCGTCTTACGTCGTGGATAAAAATATCAACAGATAAATAATCTGTAAATAATTAATAAATAAATTATATAAAATCTAAGCTCACATTTTTGACATGGTATTGAAAATATGGCTTTATTTCGTAGAACCAAAGTGCTTTACATGTTTAGTTTACCTATAATTAGCATGGTTGCAATACTTTGTCCGTGTAGTATGCAAATGTTTGAAATATGCAAGAACTTTGTATCTCACCACTCACTTATTAATCCTGGAATAGAGACTCGACCCAAAAGAATACGTAGTCTAATTAACGGCAAGTTGAATACATTCCGCCCGACCTCATTCCGTCCGGTCCCGCCAGATTGTGTTGTCCACAAAAACCAACCAACTTTAGGACACTGAGCTAGTGGCCAGCCCTAGTGCCGGAGTTTATAGCCCCGGAAAGGCCTCTGACATGCCTGGTATAGCCGGAACCCATCACTTCGGAGCACGGATTGACCATTAACGAAACAATGAGACAAGTTACATCACGATTGCTTCTGGACTCGAAGTTAAAGTCAAATAAAATGTGTAGTTAAAAAAAACTAAAATTATCAAAAAGAACTCATGCACTACAAATTATCAAAAATAATTCCACTATACCTCCTGGCTCCATCATCAAACCCTCGTTACTAAGCCCGCGTTTTGTATAGTAGTTGTTGCCTATAGTAGTTGCACATGCCTTCAAATGTTATGTTTTTAGGGCATGCGGGTTTCTTCACGATGTTTTTCTTCACCGTTTTGAGCATGTGTTTAGAGCACCAAAATTGCAAAAATTAATCGGTGCAAAACCGAGTTCGAATGCCGAACGAAATAAAAACGCCAATAAAGGTGAGAAAGTAAAAGCCAATGGCTCAGCTTAAATAAAACTAGTTTAATGGAAGTCCCAGCGAATGTAAAATTGCGCTCATACAAGATGATATTGACTGAATTGTAATTTTTTTTTTTTTTTTTCAAGTTGTTCATTCTTCCTTGTATATATAGGGTCCAAGTGTTGATCTCCCTTGGCCCCGGCATGCAACTTTGCATTTTCACAAGTAAATCTTCTCGTTTCCGCGCTGGGAACATGCAATTCTTTCTGCTGCGAACATTTTCGCAGACTTTATTGGATTTAACGAAGTAGCTCTGGCAGGGTTATTTTTAGGTTGCTTTCTCTGTGAAATTCATGTAAAGCAGTGAATATTCATAGCTCGGGCTTTGCTTTTTCGCTAATGTAGTAGGTATATAGTATTTTTACAAAAGCCAGTAAGGTGTGTATTATGTTTTTCATCTTTGCGTCGAGCTTATATAATTTTTCGCGATGTTTCAACCAAAAACTGATCCACGGGTCATTTTATTTATCTGTAAACTAGTGACAGAGATTGACTGTTGTTGCTTTAGTTGGAATTACTTTGAGATTTTATAGAATTTACTGCCGAGTAGCACAATTTCATATCTTTTTCCCCCTTGTTTAATGTCTTGAACGCTATTTATTATTTGCTATATATTTTCTTTACCTCCTCATACAAGCAATCTAGCAGATCTGGTCAAGAAAGGCCAAGAGCTCAAAGCTATTAGGCGCCACGATAGCATAATCTCCAAGCGATTCTGCGTATTTTTCAACCCTAATAACTTTACTAGGAAGAAACTTCAATTAAAACGTACCCTCCTGAAACTATTCTCAGGTTGCCACATTATGTAAATCTTTGTTCACCCAACTCAGATACAGTTTCGAAGTTTCCTGAACGACCTAGTAAATAGAACTTAGAATTGGGTCGATGCAGGTTCACTAGTCTTCAACAGACTTCATTTTACCTTAGAACAAGTTGAAACTTTATAAATGAACCTTTAGTTAGAGCAGATAGTTTAGGCTGACGTACTGTTTGGGAGTTACTTAGGTAATTACAGTCGATGGGCTTGCAACCTTTTACGTGGGATGTTGACTACTTGCAAAACGTAGGCATGTGCCACATATAATGTTTGCACGTGCACCCCCTATTTAGCATCTTCAAAGATCTGAGGTTGTCTATCATGGGAAATAAATTCGTGAGCGTTTTGTTGTCCGGGTTATTAGGTATTTATTTAATACTTGCTAAGGCTGCTAGAAATAGGTCTCCCCTATGAATATCCCAACGAAATATGTGTATCTATTACGTATGTATATGTTTAAAAAAATATTTTTTAAAAATAATTTTACATTATAAACGCAAAAAAAAAACAATCAACCTCTATCTCAAAGTATAAAAGTTTTGCATCAAAATCAAAAGGATGTAAACGAAAGGCAACTTGCAACGTTCATTACAATGTTCAAAATACATAATTATTCTGAAAGCGAAGTATATACAGCTTAAAAGCCCGCTGTAAACGATTTCGCCCATCTTTTACACGCTGTGAAGGAAATAAACGAAGGTAACTGTTGAAGCGAATAAAATTAATCCTTAGAAAAATTTCAAACGTTTTTTACTGGGGCCCCAATTTAGGGCCTTTTTACGCTAACTTTTTTAAGCGTCAAACTTCGGTATAAAATCCTCCGAGTTTATTGTTTTGAAAAACGAGTGTCGTTCTTTTTTCACTTACAATTCGAATGCTGTTTTAATTAATGACAACCTCTGTGGAGCAGCGGGCGAAGGTCCGCCTGAGACGGAGAAGGTTGCGGGTTCGATTCCCGCTGCGGGACAAATGTTTGTATGATGCATTAATTTGTCTCGGGTCTAGGTGTTTTCTATGGATAATATGTAAGTATTTACAACAAAAAAAATGTATATAAGTAGTATATCAGTCATGTAGTTCCCATAACACAAGCTCTGCTTAATTTGGCTCTAGATTATGCTGTGTGAAAATGTCCAGCATTATTTATTTCATTTTATAATGACCGCCGAAACACTAATGCTCTGTGTGAAAGTTCATTTGGTCTAATAATAGAATCATTTTTCCGAGGCATACGTTGTGCCAAGTTATCCTTAGAACTGTGAATTGTAATATCCTGGTAAAATAAATTCGAGCTGAATACTGGCCAGCGGCCAGCCATACCTTGAAGTCACACCGGAAGTAGCACCCCTTCGTAAAATCACCCCCATTTATGTGCCATGATACTTTGAACATAGGTAGCATACAAGGAAGCCTTACGAACGCATTTCTTAGCGGAAGGAGGGCAAAACCGATTTAACACGAATTTGCTGCCAAGTATGACTCGCTAGCAAGCCTGGCTTCCCCGGTTCCCGGTTTTGCCTTCTTGACAACATTATTATTAGTTGCATCAGGCGTTTTTGTCAAAGATATATTCGCAGTCTTCAGTACACTGTTCAAATCGCTGTCTCTGCCCCAACACAAACGTATGACTCTACCTGCATTAAAATCTACTCCATAACACAAGGAAAACTGCAATATTAACGCCATATTCATAAGAATATTATGATCATAACCTGTTTTATAGATTGGAATGAGATTAAATAGGTTGCTACGGAATTCACAGCAAATAAGTAACAACTGAGCATATTTTAATTCAAAGTGAATCATAAAATCTGCTCTGCCATTCTAGAAATAAACAACGTCCCATTTTTATGTGTAAGCTTAGGGCTGCGGTGGAACCAAAGCGTAACTTTTTATTTGTTCCTTTGACCCGTTTTTGATTAGTTTGGTACGAAATGCAGCCTCTAATAGAGCCGTCGTTTTCATCTCTCTATTGAAAGTTTTAGGGCTCGTACACATCGTTTCGACTATACTTGCATACGTGGTAGGTACTCTAACGTACTTTATTTGAACACAGTGAAAGTGATAATTTCTGCTCTCCTTAGGTGTGACAAGATATAACTTGTGCCATGTTTTTGATTGGTGGGTACTGACTACGATTGCGTTATTTGTTATGGAGAGTAGCGACACATATGTTATAATTCTGTATGGTGTTCGAGAGTTCAATAGATGCGCCAACTCGACGGAAATGGTAATTGAGACGTCTGTGTTTAACAGCCAGCCGGCTGATGATGAAGTGCAGTAGAGCAGTGTTTATTGGAGCAATCATCATCAGCTTCAGCCTGAGTCGTCCACTACAAAAAATAAGTCTTTATACTATGCCTGATTGAAGAGTGCCTTCTTACTTTTTAAAAATTAGGTAGTAAGTGTAAAAACCCATTGTTAACGTACTGTTTTTTTTCAATTTTTCCTTATTTATTACTTGCCAAAAGATATCTCCAAGTCCGCAAAATGATAGTGGTTACTTGATTTTTCTGAACATTAAAAATTCGATTCCCAACTCGTTGATAATCGTCACTTTCTCCCCTCGGTGAACAATGTACAATGCATTGTTCACCGAGTTCACAACGCAAAGATAAACCAGCAATGCAACGTCTGCCCGCGTTCGTTACAATCGAACAAGGATCAAAATACGTGGAACAATACCGCGTAAATAATATTTGATCTTATTATCAATCTACCGTCATGTATGGTTTTGCAAGGTTCAGTAATTGAAATCGGACAGTGTGTGTACAGTCTTAGATCTGCTCTGCAAGCTCTTATCAGAGTTGAAATGTAGGAAAAGCGGGATCGATATTGATTCTGCACATGGAAAGAATATTAATGACGTTTCTCGTTTAAAATTTCTGCAAATAATTATCTTACAAACCACCAACCAAGTGAATGCTCTATAAACGGAGATGTTGTTTTTTAAAGTAAAATAACGTACTCTTGTACTCATGTAATGTCTTACGAGATTCATAGATGACTAGAAAACCCAATTATATATGTTCCTTGTCAACTCATAGGTTGGTGTACTCTTGTGCTCAGGTAATGTCTTACGAGGTAAATAGATGACTGGTGTCTGTCAAGGAAAACCCAATTATGTTTGTTCCTAGTCAACTCATAGGCTGGAAGGAAAAGTGAATCATCACGCGTTAGGTCGTCGACAGGTCGGCAGGTCACTCGGGCAATGCATACGGCTTCTGTAGACTTCATACCGTCTGGCTAATCTTCTAAGGAAAATAAAAGTTGTATCATTGTATCATTATCTACATACAATGCAACGCTAGAACTGCCTGATTTATGTTTCCCGTGATAAATACGCTAGAAAATAAATCACGAATAAGCTGGATTGAGCGTCTGCATATAAAACTCAGTTGTGATTTTGGTTGAGTTTTACGCTTTCTGATTTAGGTGTATATAATTGTACTTTGACCATACCACATATATTACTAGCTTCTGCCCACGGTTTGTTCCGCGTGTTACCCGGATAAAAAGTAGCTTATGTGTTATTCTGATGTATAAGCTATATCACTGTAAAGTTTCATCAAAATCCGTTCAGTAGTTTTACGTAAAGTGTAACAAACATCCATCCTCAAAAACTTTCGCGTTTATAATAGTAGTAGAATTGGCAGGAAAATAACGAAACTGTATGAAAATACGTAAATTGGTCGTCGTTCTTGAAGGAATAATGACCCAACTGTGTTTTATTGATATTGATGTCTACATATCAGTTTGATTTGAACTGAAAATAAAACTATAATACTGTAGTCTTCTTTTTAGTTAAAAATAACACAACAATATCTGAATCAAGAAACTTAAGCTAAATGAATATACGGCGATTCTTCGTGACCAAGCTGTTTTTATCCAAACAATCTCCTTGACTCAATTGAGAGCAGATAATAAAAAAATGTAAGTACTACTAGGGAGTTTAGTGTGAGGTCAGCTTCTATTTACTTGTATTATGTGCCTATTGGGCGTATACTCCTTATAGTACGGTGAGTTTTCTGCGCTTTACCTCATGAATGGAATTTTAAAATATAATACTTTGTAATCCCTACATGATGAATTAAAATAATGACGAAAACAAAAAGTATGAAAATCCGTTCAGATTGGTCAATCGCACTACAAGTACGTAAGTTTTATAAATTTAGAACTATGTACGCGTTTTACTATGTACCAAAACACACTTTTAAGATGTTGTCATCTCTGAAATACTCGTTTATCCCTTGGTCGTCTCGCTCCTGAACTTCTGTTTATAAATGGAGCAAGAAATAAAGATATATCAAAACAATTGCTATCTCGATCACTTCCAGCGCAGACAGTTTGCCTGTTATTATTTTGCATTGCCTCATTATTGCGGTAATTTATTTTTATGTTCGTTCCTCTTAAAACTTAACTCCAACATTAAGGTAGGTACGAACTCTTCTCTACAATAAATATGACAGTTGTTTAACGAGCTAAATAGTGCGGCGGGCGAGTAGCCGTATGCGACTCAAGAGGTGCGGATTCGATTCCGCTGCGGGACAAATGATTGTATGTTCTGCTTTTATTTGTTCCGAGTCTGGGTATCGTGGTACCACAGCATTCGTAGTCCTGTCCATTGGATGATCCTTAATCCAGATTTGTATAGCAATGGACTTTATTCCACTTTGTCCCACCAAGGCGCCCCACTGGTGAGGAAAAGTGGAATGGTTTAAATTTTGTGTAATCAGCCCCACTAATTCGCTTTATTGGGGCAGGTTACACTAGCCTAAAATTTTGGTGGATCAATCATTTCTAGCGGAAATCCGACCCAAATCAAGCCGAATCAGTTGCATAATCAACATGACAATTATCGCAAATTACACCCACAGCTGAAAAGCAGCTGCTATTACCGCTAAGTCCATCTTCCTTCCTATACCTAATTCCATTACATTATCCACTTGGAACAATTAGTGAGGTCAATGGGTGGCGAGAGACGTCCAGTGCATACATGTTGAAGCAATCTTTTACGGGTCGTTGGGTTTAATAAAAGTAAACTTGGAGCTTCAAGTTCAGACAACCATCATCATCTGCAAGAAAAGTCTTGACGTTCGTGGTCACCACTCAAGAACCTTAATTTCGAAACAGCCCTTTCAGTTTTGCTAAAACATTTAAATTGACTAAGTATAAAATGAGTTCGTTTTTGCTTTACCAAAGCTGTTCAAGTTTAATATTTCATTTATTCATGCTTAATGTCCTATTTATAATGGTTAAGCTTAGATCTAGTGTAGCTCCAAGCAGGTTGGTAGGTACATCGCCCCTGTCAGGGCGTTGCAGAGGTAGCTGTTTTACAATTAAACACAATATACAATTTTAATGATAACAATGGTGAATTAGGTAGATATAGAGGTACAAAATAAAAAATAAAAAAATGTCAATAATCATACAAAATTACAAAAAATATAATTAAAATACGACCGACGTGGCGCGGTGGGCAAAGGTCTGCCTGCGACACAGGAGGTTGCGGGTTCGATTCCCGCCCTGGGACAAATGTTTGTACGATCTGCAAATATTTGTTCTGGGTGTTCTGGGTATTTTCTATGTATAATAAAAACATATTTATCTATGTAATGTATTGTATTAAGTATATCAGTCATCTAGTACCCATAACACAAGCTCTGCTTAGCTTGGGGCTAGATGATGCTGTGTGGATTGTCCAGCATTATTTATTTATTTTATAATACATAATAATATCACGAAGTAGATAAGTTATTTAACGACGAATAAGTTGTTTGACGAAGTTATTTAATAACTAGACATACCTAATTGTGTAACTAACTGACTAAAACAATCTTAATTGTAAATTTCACAAACAAAGCATTGTAGAGGATTCATTACTGCATTTCAAAGACCGGACTTTCAATTTGTAATGATATCCCTGCTATCCATTCACTCGAACAAGGAATCCTCGGGAAGAGATCGTATAAAACTGGAAGTGACACTCCAGTATTGGTTTCTGATTAGATTGAACATGGAAAACTGCAAGTACTATCAAGTTATATTGGAGTTGTGCTTCAAATGAAAGGTTTAAAGGAAATTCGAAAGAAAATACTTCGATGAACGTATTAAACTCAACAGGTAGAAATAAAATCATTTTTTTTTCACATCGACCTAGGACAGTGAAAGCTATCAAATTGAAAATGACACTCAGGACTAGTCTACGTATTATACATAAACTGTTAATCACATACCCTTCCTTTGCGTTGCGCAGTCGGATACAAAGCAAAATCACCAATGTTCACAGTCATTGCCCCATATAGTGGCACGCAGGAATAAATATTGCGATTCTTCGGACTCTTATTCGACACCAAAAAGCATGCATGCAGTATTCCTGAATTATATTGTAATCTATATACATATAGATAAATGGGTGCCAATGAGTTCAATATGCTTTTGTCGAGAGGGGGGGTCCCTCACAACAAAAGCATATTGGTCCTACTTACCTATGTATTGATTGGTGATTCGTCTAACTTTTGAGTAAGTAATTTACACGGGCCTTAACGAGTTATGTCGACAATACTGTGGACATTAAAGTCAAGTCAAAGTCAAAATTCATTTATTCATTAAAATCACAAGGATCACTTTGAAACGTCGGTTTTATCTAGTGCCTGTTCCTCCGCGACCAAGCCAGGAAAGAAAGGCAAGAAAACAAGGCTGGTTATTCTTTTTAATGATCCTTTTACAAAACATAATAGGTACCTGCAATTTTTTATCGAGTTGGAAAATCGAATTGAAAGCGCTACCTTCGGATCAAAAAGAATGATTATAGATAAATAAATAAAATAAATAAATAAATAATGCTGGACATTTTTCACACAGCGTCATCTAGCCCCAAACTAAGCTGAGCTTGTATTATGGGAACTATATGATTGATATACTACTTATATACTTTTTTTTTGTAAATACATACATATTATACATAGAAAAACACCCATATCTGAGACAAATATTTGCAGATCTTACAAACATTTGTCTCGTGACAGGAATCGAACCCGTAACCTTCTGCGTCTCAGGCGGACCTTCGCCCACTGCGCCGCAGAGGTCGTCACGAAAGATAGAAAATGCTAGAGATGATAGAGAGATAGAAAGATAGAAAATGCTTTATTGCACAAGATAACAAGCACACAACAGTTCGCCTAGAATTTCATGCTAATTAGCATTTTCTTCCTTTGTGTAATGCAGATAGGGGCGGTAGTGCCCCACTCTTCATCACACAAATGGATGGTTATGCCCCCCAGATGTAATTTGATTCTATACATTTTCCTCGAAATCTTTCCGCGACAGTTATAGTAATAAGGATATCTACGAGATATTGGAAATGTAACGAAAAACCCTTGTACCTAAGAATTTTCTGTTTATTCTGTATATCGATACTTCCGTTGTTAAGTGTGGCTTCCGTTAATTCGATTTGCAACCTGTTTCCTGCGAACATAAAATTGTTATGGTTTCAGTTCAGCGTCTGGTCATTATATCTACTCGCTTATGTAAAGTTACAGGTAGAGTACAGACTTTACATAGTAAATATTCAAGCAAGTAGTGCAAGGTAGATTTTTTTAAGCAATGAACTAGTGGCTAAGAAATACCAGAGGTATCACTTGCGCGTTGCCACCCTGAGATATAACGGGAAAATAGTTTCCTGTTTGGGACCCAGTCTGTGGTGCTCTTCGACCACAGCTCGTCTAGCATACGATACATTAGATAAAACTTGGAATCCTTATGTGGAAGATGAGATACTAAATGTAGTCTTAATGTTGTAGGTTTTAGGAAAACGTACGTGGAAAATGGATGGGTGTATCGACTTCGGTGTTTGTTCGGAATTCGTCTGGTGTTACGTTTCGGCTATGTTTTTCTTTTAAGGTCTGCCTGTGTTAAACACATTTTCAAACTTAAAATGTGTACATACTTCAGTTAGTCAATATATATTTTTTTTATTTATTAAATCACTAGAGCTCCTCGGATCCGCTGCTGCGCCGATGCCTACGCCTAAATGGCATGGTGACGATAATCATTATTGACTGACTGATTTACTCTCGGCGTTGGTAATTTATACATATATACGAAAAAGTCTTTATTTTCTGGGCAAGCTGATAAGGTTTTATAACGACTTTTTTATTGATTCTTCATACACAAGATCACAACGATAGTTTCTATGAAAACCAATTGTTTGTCATGGAAATTGTTCATAAATATAAAATATTGCTCCAAAACTACATATTATTATCCAAAGTCATAGAACTTCCTCGTACCCACATTGGGATGATTCGAATGTATTTTATAAACAAAGCCATAAAAGTGAATTCATGTTTATACCAGTCAACGCTAACAGGAATGTTTTTAAGAGCCTGGATTTTTTCGCTTTTTCGACGTTAAAATTAAATTCTCGCCCGCTCGCCGGGTAAAGATTTTAAATATTTATTCCTTTCTCATATTTTATCTCGGTTACCGAACAGATCAGTGATACGGGTATGAAATATTTTTTTTATTTTATATGAATTCGTATATTTTATGGTAATGTTCATTGACAGGAAGGAAATAAAATAGGTTGTGTGGAAGAGAATACAAATCCAGAATTTATTGTTTGCTAAGTATCTGCTCACGACATCGCCCGAGTAATATTCGGCTAAAAAGTAGCCTATATTATTCTAGGTCACGAACTAAAGCTATCTATTCTAAATTTCACCCAAATCGGTTCATCTTTAACTAACATTATTAGCATCAAACATACAAACAAACAGTCTCTTATTTCAAACAAACATACCGGCTTTATTCATGGTAGTCATCGTATCTTCAGTTTCCATAATCAGATCACTCAGATCGCTGTCACCAAAATATTTCATACAAGTAATCATAAACCCAAGTTAAATAAAAGAAATAAGCTCAATCTTCAGAAAACCTGCCATCATCCTAGAGAAGCAATAACCGAAATAAAAGCGCAATGTTAACTTGTCCGCGCTTGCTAAAAAGTTGTCGATTGCTTTTGCTTTAAGGTGATTCATAGCCCGAGATTAACACATCTTTTTTTTCTGAAAGTATACAAATCACGACGCAACATCATTCAATCAAATTTTATAACAGCAAAAAAAAAACACAACTTTAAATGGTATCATAAATGTTAACAGAGAAACAAACAGGTTCTTATTATAGTAAACATATATAACTCCTATCTAACTTACTCTACTGAAAAGAAAATATAATCAGTCCACTCAAGGATGCACTTTAAATAAAGAATCACGACATAAAAAAAAACATAACAAAAAAAATGTAACAAAGTTGAAAAAAATGCCCTACGCACCTTACCACAGATAATAGAATACTAAAACAGTTCAATGTCGCACCAAAAAGGTATCAGCTCAGCATAATGCTAGGTAGTTAGGTGGCTACTTACTTAGAGCTGGTATTCTGCTGACCCTGCGCAGTGACGTCACAGGCACCAGAAGGAACCAATACTCTCAATAAATAAAGTATTTAATAAGTATTATAAATGTATACTTTTTCAAAACCTAGATTATAAACTACTTCCTAACTATTTTTAATAAAAATGAAAAAGACAAATGCATACACACGTGCATAATGTCGTGTGTTTCTTTAAATGTCGTTAATGTCGTCATACATATATTTCATAGCGCTATTGTTATGTTTCAATTACCCTTTTTTAAGGTTATTAAGCCTAATATTGAAGAAACGGATGCCAACCTTCCTTTATTACTGCCGTCAGACCATCCAAAGCTAATTCAATTTTATCTCTCGCTCGATACACCTATCAACTTTTAATATAAGTTGTAAAATCCAGTGTAAAATAACCTGTATTACGTAGCGATACGATACATTTAGCATAGCAAGATGTTTAAAATGGTGGGCTGATCGCTACGCATGTTTACCAGTGCGACAATAAAAGGGTTGAATACTGTATCGTGCGTGTGTTACTTTTAATTTATCGTACGGAAAAATTGTATCCGTTGATTAAAAATTCGCGACATATTTTTGAATATTGACTGCGCAAAGTCAAAAGTCAAAGTCAAAATTCATTTATTCAATAAAATCACAAGGACCACTTTGAAACGTCGGTTTTTATCTAGGTGCCTGTTCCTCCGCGACCAAGCCAGGCAAAAACGAACTATCTATTTAAGTGGTCGAATAACTTGCCCGTACCCGTTTAAAAAGTACCCTACGCTTATATACGACGACCGATGTGGCGCGGTGGGCGAAGGTCCGCCTGCGACACAGGAGGTTGCGGGTTCGATTCCCGCCCTGGGACAAATGTTTGTACGATCTGCAAATATTTGTTCCGGGTGTTCTGGGTATTTTCTATGTATAATAAAAAAATATCTATCTATGTAATGTATTGTATTAAGTATCAGTCATCTAGTACCCATAACACAAGCTCTGCTTAGCTTGGGGCTAGATAATGCTGTGTGGATTGTCCAGCATTATTATTATTATTATTATTATATTATGTTATTCTGATGTATATAAGCTATATTACTGTAAAGTTTCATCAAAATTAGTTCAATTGTTTTTTCGTGAAAGAGTAACAAACATACATCCTCATAAACTTTCGCGTTTATAATATACTAGCTTCTGCCCACGGCTTTGCCCGCCTGGTACCCGGATAAAGAATAGTCTTTGTGTCCAAGCTATATAACTGTAAAGTTTCATCAAAATCCATTTAGTAGTTTTTACGTGAAAAAGTAACAAACATCTATCCTCACCAACTTTCGCGTTTATAATATTAGTAGGATTACCTCGGTGCTTCGTTGCAATAATTGCGGTTTCGATTACCGATACGGGACAAATGTTCACATAAATTTATCGTACGGCAAAATTGTATGCATTGATTAAAAATTCGCGACAGATATTTGATTATTGACTGCGCACAAACGAACTAGCAATTTTAATGGTCGATTAACTCGGCGGCGCGGCGGACGAGTAGTCGGCTGCGTTGCAAAAGTTTGCAAAAGTTTCACACTATCCAACCATTTGGATAGTGTGAAAGATGGTATACCTCTACTCTTATTTCCATCCACAATAAATGAATAATAAATAAATAATGCTGGCCATTTTTCACACAGCATCATCTAACCCCAAACTAAGCAGAGCTTGTATTATGGGAACTACATGACTTAAATACTTATTATATACTTTTGGAAATACCTACATATTATACATAGGAAACACTCAGACCTGTTACAAATATTTACATACCATACAAAAATTTGTCTTTTTGTATTGTGGAAAAAAATGTGTCAGAGTGCTCACAACAATAATAGTAATAAGTAATGGTTAACGCAAATACTTAGATATATACCAAGATTTGATGTTTTACGTCAAAAGAAAAACGTTTAAGGTAAGATATAAAGTTCGTATCACAGACTTAAAGAATGCTATCGCATAAAATTTGCTATTCCTGCACCGGTAGCATGAGCACAGAAGACAACGTTTTTCGTCGACTGAAGGTAAGACAAGCGTTATTTCTGTCTCTCTTTGTCTGACGATAAAAAAACAGAAGTAATTTTTGTCTTCTCTTCCGTAGACATTTGGCCGAGCTCATGCTAAGCCTGCAAGTGTCACAGTTAATAGGCCGGTCGAAGGCCTTTCGATATTGTTTAACGAGTATCGACAGCTTATGTGCCATCCGAAATATATAGTGAACGCCACTAACAATGGGCAAACTGCCGCAGCAACATCAAACTTCTACGAACAGAAGATATAATCGGCGGTAGTTTTCTGTGCTTGCGATTGGCAGGTTTGTTATGACCTATTTATCGTTTGAATTATATTTCCAAGCTCGATGAATGGGAAAATTGATTTTTGATCGCCCCCTTATGATTTGTGGCGCCAAAATTAAGAACCATCCTTGAGTAAATCCCAATAAGCTGTTAATGATAAAAGGTAAACAAACAAATAAGCAAACAACCTTTTGTAGCAAACGCATATAGGGGCTCCTGTACTCGCGAGTAGAAATAACTAGAGCTAGTGTGTTAAAAGAATACAGGACCGTGATTCATTACTTTTATATTTAACATTATATTTATTGATCCAACATCTAACATACCACTTTCTCAGAAGGCTTTCGGAAAGATCGTAAGAAAACGGTATATTATATGAATGAAAGTATTTTCCCAATATTTTATAATATTCCCGAAAGGCTTTGGTGGGACTCGGAACTCGCTACCTCCTTCTTGGTACGCGGGTGCTATACCAACATAGGCACGAGATCGTTACAAAATAATGGTCAATTTTCATACAGCATTATCTAGCCCCAAACTAAACAGACAAAATATACTATTTTTTTTTTGTATACTTACACATTGCACATAGAAAATACCAGATCCATAGATATACATAGATAAAATGAGCTGCAACTAGGTATTGTACCTGCTTTCAAAGTACATCATTCGAAATTGCGACATTGTAGATTTAAAATTGTATTAATGTGAAAAGCTTTTCAGTCACATCCGCGGCAACAGTCGCTTACATTGTTGAACTTTACGACGGTGCATTTTACTGTGAAACTCACACAAATTGTTTGCAGACGTCAGAGGAAAGATATCACACCTAGGCTTTTAGTACCCAAAATATAAGCCTATTGGAGGATCCTCCACCTAGACTTTATTTGCACCGAGTTTTGAGTGAATCAAACCAAGGAATAAAATTTTCCATAGAAAATTTACCATCCTATTTAACCCCCTTAGTAGTTGATTTTCGAAAATAAGATTAGCCTATGTGTTATTCCAGAATCTAAACTATCTACATTCCAAATTTCATCAAAACCGGTTTGGTAGTTACGGAGATACGTGGGAACAAATATTCACACACACAGACATTCGCATTTATTATATTAGTAGGAAGTAGGACAGGATTTGACTAGTACTCTTCTTCTATAAACGAGTTCAGCTCGTTCGATTGGCACCTCACTAAAGCTGAATGAAAAAAAAAAACCATCAAAAAAATAAACAAGCAGAGTTTGTTGCCTGATTCTTCTAGGCTTGATCGCGCGCGAGGAATCGGCGTAAATAAACCTACAAATTTTAAATTTACGTAGTATTTTTAAGTTGACGTTTCTCTATATTCCTTGTTATTTGACTTTGACTTTGAAAAAATAAAAAGTGCACTCGCATACAAAGTGTTACAGCGTAATACCTGGGTAGAAAGCAACCGGCCTTTCCATGCAACGTCCGAGGCCTCTTTACCCGCTATGAGTACATGCGTTTAACAAACACGCAGACGACTGATGTACATCCTCAGATACATAGGTACTCAGTGCGTAGATATTTGAGGATACCAAGTAGGAGGTAGGCAAAGGCACGTCCAAGCATTATATTTGGCACATATTTGCGTTTTGCAAGTCGTTAGCTTCTTGGGACTCTAACTGATGGCACACACCTTCGAATTTTTGATCCCATGGCACCTCACGATGATTTCCTTCACCGTTTTGAGCTCATGTTAAAGCTCAAATTTTTTCGAGTAGGAAAATCCATTGGTGCTCGACTTGGTTCGAACCTAGAACACCGGATCGGAAGTCGGGGTACCGCCCGCTAGTCAAACACGGCTCCTCAAATGCGCTCTATCATAAATAGTTACTCCAAGTTTTTGCCTTGCCTGTGCACGAATCAAGGAAAATCTCGTTTAATTAAAACTTTAGCTCGCCTAGGATTGTTTATTTATAACTTCGACGTTTGAGCGCCTATACATAACTTATTTAGCGTATGCTGGCACGAGATATGAAATGGCTTAGCTAACAAACATCTTTCCATATTTTTTTTAACGCTGTACATTTTCTCACAAGATCATCTAGCCCCAAAGTAAGCAGAGCTTGTAATACAAAGCTTGTAATAAATTCCTGTATAAGTATACAAAGGCGGTCTTATTGCATTTATTCGCCTATGTACTTATCTTGTGTAATAAAGCATTTTCTTTCTATTTATCTCTCTATTCTTAGTATCGTTTGGGTGCTGAAACCTATAACTAACCTAACCTAACTTTCAAATAAAACTTCGATTGAAATCGGTTTATCCGCTTCGCAGCTACAATACCAGATACAGATATACAGACAGACACAGATATGCGCATATATTGACATACATAGGTTTCTTTAACTTGTCAACCTTTATAATAATTATAATATTAATAATTTATTTATTTGCTTGAATGCGGTAGTACAAAGTTATTTATTCAAATTCCCCAATATCTGGGATGCAAATTTACTCTAATAGGTATCTAATATAATTTAAGGTTAACATGTACAAATAAAAAAATATAACTACATTATACATACATAAAATTTCAAACGAATTATCTATTAAACCAATACAATTCAATAAAAATATCAAGCAAAAAAAAAACAATTACCTACTTACAAAATAAAAATGTCACAGTAAAAAAAAAGTTTTCATTGCCAAGATTTTTTTTGAAATCGTAAAATGTATCTAGTTAATACTTAAGTATACGTTGGACTAGCGTTAAAAGTACTGAACTCAACTGAATCAATATTACGAGTATATTACCCTGGATACTCGTAATATTGTGGATAATAATATGTTAAATCAAACATTATTATCCAAATACATCCATAAAACAAGTTTCCACGCGAACGAACCAAACAGAGAAATGTCTAAAAAGGGAAATTTCACAATAACAACCTACTCCTTCAGACGTGCTATTACGAGTATATTAACCAGTTATAAATAACATCCTATTTTCTCGGCCGACAAATCATTAGATTTCACTAGACGTTAAACATAAACAGGAATAATAAGAGGCAAAACGTACCTACGTCAACAGTCAAGGGGTGATGTTTCCCTTGGTACTGATAAGCAAATTGGCGTCTTAATGACTTTTATTTGTGAGCTTTGAGGTTCAAATTCCGGTGGGCCGGAGTACTATGTGGCTGTGGTTACTAGCGCCGTGTGAGACGTTCTCGAAATGCGGTGCGTTGTTGATATACGTCGATTACGCTTGCTTAGGATTATCCACACTTTCATTTTCTCTTCTCTATTCTGAGCATTATCTTAAGCCTTTTGTTAACAGCATGATCTAGCCCGAAAATAAGCAGAGCTCGTATTATGGGAACTATATGACTGATATAATACTTTTTTTATGTCCTACGGCCGGAATCGAACCCACAGCCCTACTGGCTGCTGGTTACTCGCTCACCGCGCCATCGAGGTCGTAATCCTACTACTATTGAATAAACGTGAAAGTTTGTGAGGATGGATGTTTGTTACTGTTTCACGCAAAAACTACTGAACGGATTTTAATAAATCTTTACAGTAATATAGCTTATACATCAGAATAACACATAGGCTACTTTTTATACGGATACTACGCGGGCGAAGCCGTGGGCAGAAGCTAGTAATATAATAATTCTTAATCCATAAGTTTCACATACAAAATACACATAATTTATTATTATTATATATTATTATTAAATAAGGTGGCTATTACAAACCAATACGTTAGGTGCACGTTGTCGTTGTCATCAGCCTGTCTGCCAGACTCCTAGTATAAATAAATCTAAATATAACTAACTAACATTGCAGGTCGCTAACTCTAAACCTGTCCTTTACTAACACTGAAGAAAAGATAGAGGCAGACAACTCTTAGCACGCTGCTAAAGTTAGTGGCTGGTTATGAATAAGAGGGTTTATGATTTCATTAGCAGACTGATCGTGTAAATGCCGCGTTATTTCGAATTTCGATTCATTCCCGGTTCCGGCGAGCTCCGACGGGGAGCTCCGACGTCAGAGGCTGGAGGGGTGAGTGACGCTGCGGGGTTGTCGCCAGCCCGGGCCGCAGCTTATATAACGAGACCGGTGTAGGCTCTCTCCCTCGCACGTTAGGCTGCGATATCCCGTAGGAGTTTTCTGCGTGACTTTTCACCCCGTACTGCTAAGTAAAATTATTGTTGTTTTTTCCCGTTGCGTTTGGGATCAAATGTTCTTTGTTTGTTTGTCTGTTATCGTATCTCTGAAACGGTTAATCGGATTGTAATGCGGATTTCGGTAGTCGATTTTTGTAAGTCGTCAAGGATTGTTCTTAGACAGGTTTTATCGCTTCATATCACGAGGGGGGCACTACAATCGATGAAAAAAAAAAATGTAAATGATTCCTTAATTTTACTAGTTATCAAGGATCAAAATTGTGAGTTAGTTTTTTGCATTCGCTTTGTTTGACTTCAAAAGTTGTTCTTAGGTAGGTTTAATCGCCATAATTCAATAGGGGGCGCTGCAGTTGACGGTGTTATCTGAAACGGCGAAACCGATTGCCATGCCGTTTTTGTAATCTTTTTGTATTACGTCAAGAAAGTTTAATCCATAGGTTAATGTTACACGTCAATAGAGGGCGCTGCAATACGTGACGAAAAATATGACTGGAGTTTCCTTATGAAAACTTTATTGTACAAGTTATATCTCACACTCTAGGCTATTAGGCTCTTCCTATTCTAACACCTTTTTATTGCAGCTGTAATTTATTTGGTTCATTTTATCAGACGACACTAATGTATATTACCTTACAATTCGTCCTCTGTGTAACCTAAGATTTTGTCCTTAGTATAACCCAATTAACTGCTCGAATTGTACTCGCCTACTAAACCTAAAGTCGGGTCGTCGGAAAATGCCAGCCAATCTGCACAGTGCCTTACCGCGCACCGCTCATGTGCCGAGCGCTCCGACGATCACGTAGTGCGCCCCGCGCCGTTGGCCGATTACGTTCGCCGCGTTCAAATACCAATAAAAAAATAAACGGTCGTCAAATTTTTGACAGTTGAAAATTTTGACAAGTGTCCCTTATTTGTTTTTCGCAGTGCTTCTTTTGTTTTTTTTATGCGAAGTGTGCTCAGTTTTTCCGGGAGATTCGCTTTGGAAAATCACCCCCAAGTTCAGGGTTGATGCATTCACAGTAATTAATAGTTTTGGGGTGTTGTGATTTTGTTCTGAAACAAAGGTCTGGATATTGTGAGGTAAGGAACTCTTGTGTTTTGATTATCTTTTAACATAATTAAATTATCATACAGTTTCAAGAAACAAATTTGATTTTAGATTTACAAAAATATACTTATTTATAAATTAAATAGCAAAAGTCGTATTGATAGTATTAATTTGCATTCTTCTTCGCGTCAATGGTTTGCCTCGTTTAAATTTTCATCGACCAATATTTAGCCATTTTTACGGCATCAAGTAGCCTTTCACAGGATTGCAAGAGTCTTGTTTATCTAGTGCCTACTTAACAAATTCAGTCGGTATTTAATATCAAAAATTCAATTCTTATTTGCGTAAGCCTTTTTTTATGCGCACTTCCTATTTAAAGAGATCTTAAACTGAACGGTACATAAAATTTAATAATAATATAAGGTTCCCTGAAATCACGAGATAAGCTGACAAATTACGGGATAGGTTAAAGGTACCTTAGCTATCCCGGAACTCCCAGGGATGACGTTAGTTATCGTACCTCTCAACTCTTATCATTGGATTCCTAATTTATGTTTAATAGGGAGACCTTTTCCTCAGAAAATTCGTTCATTCTCCTTTATTGAATTGTTTATCTTGCTATAATTCTCTTTTATACCTTAAATGTTACCTATTGATTTATTCTAAACATTTCTTTACTAGGTATATGTTTGTATAAGGGGGTTTGGTATGATGTCTAGAAAATTATTAAAGGTCGTTCGGTGTGTTCGTTGTTATAATAGTTCTTTCTTGGTATTCCTGCGCTAAGATTGGTCTGACCAGATTGAAGAAAAAAAAAGATTTCGAGTTTCATTACATCATTAAAGGGAATTGTGATGATTATGATGATCACGCGAACGAAATGAGTGAATAATCACTTTGTAAAATAATCGACCTGGCTCAACAAAAATCTTTCGACCCGAAAGTATTCAAGAAATCTATGGCATATAACCGGTCCGTACGTAACTTACGAATGTCGTAATACCCTCATTAGTACTGCGAACTTCACGTTACTCGATATTGAACCTTGACTAGTCAGAATACAGTCGTTGCGGTTCATCGGAGGTTTAGAAACGTAGCGATTTTTCTTGGCGAGGCCTGATTGCGTAATGAATGGGATGTTGACATTGTTGTGGTGATGCCTTGCCTATAGTGACGTGGGTAGATCGGTACAGTGGGGGGAGTGGGCTGCCTACTATTGGTACTCGAACGATCGGACGCCGGTTCTGACTGAATCAACTTGATACCTATAATGCGTTGCAGTTTTCACACGCGAGTAAGGTCAGCTAGTCAACTTCTATGTTGCAACTTGTCGCTTGCCAGCGTGAGCTTGAATTGAATAAGTTCGACAGGCTTGTTTCAATAGTTTTTTTGGTGATTCCGTAATGAATGGATATTGGCATTGTTGTGGTGATGCCTTGCCTATAGTGACGTGGGTAGATCGGTACAGTGGGGGGAGTGGCTGCCTACTATTGGTACTCGAACGATCGGACGCCGGTTCTGACTGAATCAACTTGATACCTATAATGCGTTGTAGTTTTTGCACGCGAGTAGGTCAGCTAGTCAACTTCAATGTTGCAACTTGCCGCTTGCCAGCGTGAGCTTGAATTGAATAAGTTCGACAGGCTTGTTTCAATAGTTTTTTTGGTGATTCCGTAATGAATGGATATTGGCATTGTTGTGGTGATGCCTTGCCTATAGTGACGTGGGTAGATCGGTACAGTGGGGGGAGTGGCTGCCTACTATTGGTACTCGAACGATCGGACGCCGGTTCTGACTGAATCAACTTGATACCTATAATGCGTTGTAGTTTTTGCACGCGAGTAGGTCAGCTAGTCAACTTCAATGTTGCAACTTGCCGCTTGCCAGCGTGAGCTTGAATTGAATATGTTCGACTGGCTTGTTTCAATAGTTTTTTTGGTGATTCCGTAATGAATGGATATTGGCATTGTTGTGGTGATGCCTTGCCTATAGTGACGTGGGTAGATCGGTACAGTGGGGGGAGTGGCTGCCTACTATTGGTATTCGAACGATCGGACGCCGGTTCTGACTGAATCAACTTGATACCTATAATGCGTTGCAGTTTTTACACGCGAGTAGGTCAGCTAGTCTAATTTAATGTTGCAACTTGCCTTTTGCCAGCGCGAGTTTGAATCGAGATAATACTACAGACTTGTTTCAATAGTTATTTGATATCGGTATGCGATCCATTCTCTGAGTAGTGATGAAAATATTATAATTAAGACAATGTGCCTCTCTCTGGCCCCAAGTCATGAAGCCAAGTCTCGACTTTGATGGCGCGGTGAGCGAGAAGCCGACTGAGACGCAAAAATGCTGGTTTAATCACCGCAGCAGGATAAAATGTTTGCATTTACTGCAAACATTTGTCTAGTTTGGCTCAGTTCAGACATGATTGTAAATTGTTATTGAATAAGTAAATTAATAAATGTAATGAAATACAGGGAATCCTGGTATGGGACCAGGACTATGTACATATGTATCTGTTTGAAGTTTTTTTATTTATTTTTTATCAACCATATCATCATTATTAACAATAGCCTGTAGAAGTACCTGCTGACACGACATGATTTACTCTCCGTGTCATGAAGAACGATTTGGGACTACCTTATCCACAGAATTCTAGCATCGATCCACCTGCCTTTACATGCTACGTGGTTAGTTTATGGTCGACATTCGAGAACCTTTATTCCCGAGCAGTTTTATGAATATATCAAATTTAAATAAAACAAAATCCTGTCCATTGGACATGAGTTTAATCTCATCCTGAGTAAAGGCCATATTATTTGACTCAAACCTGCGAATTCCCGTTTCTTACGCTTCTTTATACCAACTAAACCACTAGATTGTTATCAGCCAGGTTGAAATTCCTGGGATGTCTTGTCTCGAAACATTCTCTTGTGATTTCCCTTACGTTAAGAAAAAAAAACCATAGTTCATTGGTTATGTTCCGTAACAGTTGATGAAAAATTAAATGATCATTCACTATCTAAATTATGATTCTAAAGAGCTCGAAATAACTTCTAAACTTGAACTGTCTTCAATTTGAGCAAAATTGGTAATAAACAGATCAAGCTTCTAACATTACAAAACAATTTCAATACTGTACTAAGTTACTTTATGCTTGGTAGAGGTAAATTAACGTTACACAAACACAAATTACAATAAACTTATTTTGTCTTTTAATAATCTAACGTTTGAAATAGCACAAACTATACTATAAAAACACTTATATCTATTATAAAGACAGAGTTTGATAAAAAAGTTCCCTTATAATAATAATAATGCAGGACACACATCATCATCTAGCTCCAATAAGTAAGCAGAGCTTGTGCTGTGGGACCTATATGACTGATATATGTACTACTTATATATTTTTTGTAAATACATACATATTATACATAGAAAACACCCAGACTCAATACAAATATTTTCAGATCGTCCAAACATTTGAACCAGCAATCGAACCCGCAACCTTCTGCGTCTCAGGCGGGCCCTCGCCCACTGCGTCACAGAGGTCGTCCAAGTTATTATAACAAAAAAAATTACTTAAATCTCCGTCCCATAACTGGGTAAACTTTTTCACACTGATTTAAAAATATTATGCTATACTCTTCTCTTTATACCATTTTTCTCATAAAAAGAGAAAGTGGTGAGTTCGAGAGAGAACCAATAGTAGTTTCTAACAGGTGACCTAAAAATGCGGGATCCTCTGCTGACCAGAATATAAATGAGCATTTGTCTGGCATATTTTGTCGAGTATTATAAACTTCTGTATACGGTATCGATTATGTTTTCATCCGTTCACAGTAACTGCCTCTCTTGCATCGATATCTTTTCCACGGTATTGAGTAATTCCGTGAGCGTGGAGCGTGGCTGTTGCAATACAATCAAAACGTCTGGAAAATAATAAAAAGGTAAACGCGTTATATACCCGTAAAACTTATTATAATCATGTTATCTAATCGCAAAAGTTTGAAAAATACAAAAACATAATTATTAATGTTGTTTATTTATTTACTTTTCGAAAAACAAACAGTATTTATGAATATTTATCATTAACATGTTTTCGCATGTTTCGCATGGACTATGGGACCCTAGAGACACTTTCAAATTTAATATTATTTTTATTCCTAGAAGGGACCGTCCACACCCACTTTTTTTTTATTTAATTATATTCAGTCCAGTCGTAAATAAAATTCTTAGGAAACATGTGACGAATAAAAATAGAATAGAATTTGTATATGAAATCTTACTATAAAAACTCAAAAGAGTCTTATTAAAATTAACCGCTGTACATAAGTGTTCCCAGAAGTCTTTAAGATAACATTAATTGCTTTTCTTCTGTCCTGAGTCTGGGTGTTTTAGTATCATGGATCTTTTAGTTCCTGATAACCACAACAATTCCCAGGTAAAACCATAATATGGGATAAGGATTGTGATGTGTTTTCGCGTGTCTTTCTTACTATTATTTGAATTTTTATTTGCTTTTAACATAAGATTATCTTCTATTATCTGTTATACTCCATTATCCCCACCGGATAATAGAAGATACAGTTTTGCTGATTACCCGTGGTCCCATTAAGACTATAATGCTCGAAATATAATTCAGTACTTTGGTTAGTAGATTTCTATATTTTTTTAGGGTTACGTAACTCAAAAGAAAAAAAAAATAACTTATATAGGTTCACTTCATTGTCCGGTCTGTTCGTCTGTCTGTCTGTCAAGACCCTTTTTATCAGGAACGCGTAAAAATGCGCGACATATATTATGATATTCGTTAATAAATCAATCCGATAGGAATATATAAATTTATAACTAACACCATATTATTATGATACAAATTTGATTTAAATAAATAAATATGATGACCATTAAGGCACTTCCCGACTTGGAATCATGAAATTTGGCAAGAAGCAAGGTTAATTTGTAATTTTATAACATATAAAAAAAATCGATTAAAATCTTTACAGCTTTTTATTTTGGAGCAATTCTCTAACTGCAAAGTTTTTGATTGCAAAACCGTGACGTATATCGATGGATGTGCGATTTTTTTTCAACTCCCAAGTAAAGTTTGTTTTTTAATCCGACTTATCTTTTCGTTAGAGCAATCAAAGTCAAAGTCAAAGTCAAAATTCATTTATTCAATAAAATCACAAGGACCACTTTGAAACGTCGGTTTTTATCTAGGTGCCTGTTCCTCCGCGACCAAGCCAGGAAAGAAAGGCAAGAAAACAAGGCTGGTTATTCTTTTTAATGATCCTTTTACAAAACAATAGGTTCGAGTTGGAGCATTTTCAATCCCATGAGTTTTTGTCATCTAAATAATCAGATATTTTATAGTATGCCTTTTTATAAAGCTTTTGTTTAATTACGTTTTTAAATTTGTTAATTGATAATTTTTGTATATCTCTTGGGAGTTTGTTATAAAAGCGTACACCGTGCCCTTTAAACGATTTACCAACTTTATGGAGTCTACAAGTGGCAACAGCGAGTTTATCTTTATTTCTAGTATTAACATTGTGATTATCGCTTTTTTTCTTAAACAAATTAATATTTTTGTGAACATACATCAGATTTTCATAAATGTATTGACAATGGAATGTCATTATATTTATTTCTTTAAACTTTTCGCGAAGTGATTCTCTGGGGCCCATATTATAAATTTCTCGAACAGCCCTCTTCTGCAGCACAAAAATGGTATTGATATCAGCAGCACTCCCCCACAGCAGTATACCGTACGACATAATGCTGTGGAAGTAGCTGAAGTAAACTAGTCTAGCTGTGTCAACGTCTGTATAAAGACGGATCTTTTTGACTGCATATGCCGCAGAACTAAGTCTCTTCGATAACCCATCAATATGAGGACCCCATTGAAGCTTATTATCTAGGGTGATACCTAAGAATACGGTGGTGTCCACAAGAGCCAACTGTTCATCTTTGATTTTGATATTTGCTTTAACTTGTGTAACATTGGGTAGTATAAATCTAATACACTTTGTTTTATTTTCATTAAGTAGGAGATTGTTAACGTTGAACCATTTTACAACCTTAGAGATTGCATTGTTTACATTGTCAAAATTGGTTTGTCGTCGCTTTAATTTAAATAAAAGTGACGTGTCATCTGCAAACAATACAACCTCATGATCGTCCCTTACAAGGTGGGGTAGATCATTAATGTATACTAAGAACAAAAATGGAAGAATTGATCCCTGCGGTACACCGATAGTAACCAGAGACCCCGGAGACCGTTTTCCATTCACGTCAACTCTTTGTACTCTGTCACTTAAATAGGAAGTGAGAAAGTCTAGAGCAACGCCCCTAATACCATAATGGTGTAGTTTCCTGATCAATGTGTCATGGTCTACGCAATCAAATGCCTTTGACAAATCACAAAAAACGCCTAAAGCGTCATGAGATTCCTCCCAGGCATCAAATATGTGCGATATTAACTCAATACCAGCATCAGTGGTTGAGCGACCCTTACTAAATCCGAATTGCTTATTATGCAGTAAATTATTTAATTTAAAATGTCTTTGCAATTGATTTAAAATTAGTTTTTCAAAAATTTTACTAAATGTAGGAAGTACTGATATAGGTCTAAAATTACTAGGGTCAGAACATGTACCCGATTTGAAAAGTGGAGTTATTTTACTGTGTTTCATTAAATCAGGGAACACACCACAGTCAATACACTCGTTGAATATTAAAGCTAGTTCGGGCGCAATAATGCCAATCAATGATTTCACAACGCAAACAGAGATGCCCCAGAGGTCCGTGGTTTTTTTAACATTTATGAGTTTGAAAGCTTTTATGATGTCATCACCATTTACATGATCAAATTTGAATTGTATTTTACATTCTGTTAAGTTTTCTTTTAACAATGACTCTGCTTCTATCGGAGAGGAGTTTAAGGATTTTGTGGTAGAGACTAGAATGTCGGTAAAAAAGTTTTCGAACCAATGTTTGGTGCTTCCATAGTTTATGAACTTGAGTAATGTTAATTATTTTGGTGAACATACAATCTTGTACGGAAGCACCGGAGCGCGAGTCTGACTCGCACTTGTCCAGTTTTTTATTAGTTTTTCGGTGTAAAACTGCGAAATCGTTTTAATAGTTGCTCTACTAGACCCTACAGTTCACAGAGTTTTTACATTTTATGTCAGAACATTTCTAACAATTGAAATATGTGAATGCATGTGCATTTCAAGGCTTTCATAAACGCGCAATCAATGCAGTCAGTACCTATTCGGATGTCTACCGATCTACCATTGACTATTTCGCAATTAAAGTATTGCCGGTAACTACTGGTGATTAACTAGTTCGTACAAAATAAGCGTAATAATTAAGCCCCTGGCCAGGCCAATTATAGCTCGCAAAGCCGCTTAAATGTTTTCAAATAGTGACGATGCAGGGAAGGAAGGAAGGAAGGAAGGCCCTCCGATGAAATAATGACTCTTAAATGTTGCGGCATCAGTGCCATGATGAACTGTCTTGGACAGAGGTCTCCACGTGTATCCAGCTGCGAATTTACACATGCAGTTTAAGCATAATAGTGCAATATAACCGGATTTTCCTACGTCTGGTGTTGTAAAATTTTTATACATGTTATTATCAATCTCTGTGAGACGACCTCTGTAGTGTGGTGAGTGAAGGCCCGTCTGAGACGTAGAAGGGTTCGATTCCCGCCGCTGGATAAATGTTTATATAATCTGCAAATATTTGTCTCGGGTCTGGGTGTCTGGTTCTATTCATAATATAAATGTATTTACAAAAAAATGTATATAAGTAGTATATCAGTCATTTAGTTCCCATAACAGCAGCTCTGCTTACTGTGGGACTAGATGATGCTGAGTCAAAAATGTCCAGCATAATTTTATTTTTTTATTTATATTATCAGTTACGGTCGCCGATTGATATGATTTATTATATTTTTTATAAACTCCATCACTAGAAGCTACCGCACCGCTCAATGGGGAATAAAACCAAATTTTTTTTTTCTTATTTGAGCACCACGTTAAAATATTGATTGGTGCTTAAATGGGAATACCTTTGGTACTCAATGCATAGATGCCCAAAAAATAGGTGGAACGGGAATACTCCATTCGTATAGCTCTGATTTAAACTATTTTACTAAAAACAGTCTAATACTTCACGAAAGACTTTATGTCCTCAAAAACAGTTCACTGGGATAATTACGTATCCCAAGTATCAAAACTATGGCATAGTTATCCACATAACACTGGTTTTGAATCAGTTAATGAGGTGGTTAATTTTGCACACGTTCATTAGTTTGATGAAAGGCGTATTTGGTGAGTGATTTTCAACCTAAAATCTAAATTAAATAGGCCGTAATTAGTAGAGCTTTTAGTTAATTCTATACGCTCCCATTTTGTGTTCCTAAACGAATAACCAAGAGTTAGATAATTTATTTATGAATATGAATATGAATATGAATATGAATATGAATATGAATATGAATATGAATATGAATATGAATATGAATATGAATATGAATATGAATATGAATATGAATATGAATATGAATATGAATATGAATATGAATATGAATATGAATATGAATATGAATATGAATATGAAATAGGTCCAAAATTAGCGTGTGCGTTCGTTCGACCCGCAGGTCACCCGCGCGTGAATGAATTTCCTATGATCGGAAAAACTACTAAGATCTGACCATCTACTTTATGTGATCAAATCAAAAATAAACCTTAAGGTCAATGTCAAAAGAAAGCTGTGTATGCGTAGTTAAACATGATTTTTTAAAAACCTTGTTCAACAAACAAAAAAAAATGAAATTAAGCTGAACATTGACTACAGTCCGTTAACTTTATGACACATACTCTAGCTCTAGGTAGGTACTATTTTTAATTTAATCCTTATGACACTGGTGTTTTTTTTTATTTAAAATTCATTTCGCATTTATTTTAAATAAACCTACGTCTTCCGATGTTTGATACGGGATACACAACTTTGGGCAGATTGTTTCAAATCTTTCTATCACTTCCGAGCAAATATTTTTGACAGGATATTTCCTAACATTGTTTTAATCTATCCGCATTACTTATCTGCCAATAATAGAAGAGATAACTATAGTTCATAACGCGCTTAATTTCATATGCATATCGCGCTTTAAAGTGCTATCATTAATTTTATTGGGGATGAAGCAGAGCAAATTATCTACGAAACAGTTAGCCGATCATTGCGATCAGCAGTTCTGTATACACGGTGCGCTACTGCAATACGAGAAATTTAGCACGCAGTGAAAGTACGCATAATTCAGTTTGTCGGACAGTGAAGCTTTGTGAAAATTTTGCCACTACAATCAACTACAAACGATTCCGTTCACGAATCAACTACTAAACTTGATTGCTGACAAAACCGGGAGATGAGTTTTTTTTAAGTCCTCTAATTTATTTTAAAGCTTCTACAAACAAAAAAAATGTTACTACAATCAACTACATACCAATATATAGAAGATTTAAAAAAAAAAGATTTTCCAAAGTCGGGCGTCAAGTTCACAATACTGGACAGTGAGGTGGATTTCTCGAACAAAACTGGTGACAACAGAAAAATTGGCGTCTTCCGCTCAGTAGAGAGGCAGCGTAAAACGCAATTGAATACACGGCAAACAGTTCGTGCTTAGTAATTTAATTTGTCAGGTGTAAACATGAGTCATAAGATGTTAGCCCTCCTAAATTTATACTTTTCTAAACTTGAACCCTATAGAGGTTTCATCCTTCGATGTATAAAATGTATGTATTTACAAAAAAAAGTAGATATCAGTCATGTAGTTCCTGTAATACAAGCTCTGCTTAGTTTGGGGCTAGATGATGCTGTGTGAAATATGTCAAAGATTATTTATTTATTATCCTTACTTTTTTTATAGGTAGTTTATGTGTGGGATAAGGAAGATGATGATGAATGTCAGCCGCTTATTATTGTTGCTATTAATCCTAAGCTGAGCTAAACTATATACGGGTAGCTATGAAAATAAAAAAACATCAACATATGTTTTTTTATTTTCATATAAAAAAAACTATAAAAATAAAAAAAAAATATCAGGAAAGGTGGTTGGCAAGTCCCAGTTTGGAACCCTGTTATGAAAATGATTAAATCCGACATTAAATAACGTTAGATTACAAAATAAATTGAGTGATTACTGCATTAATCGGAACGTATCTGACTACATAATATTGTGATAGGACTAATAGTAAAATCTGTTGAGAATCCTATCATAGTCTATTTGCAACCACGAAAGTTGCAAACCCCTTGAAATACAATAAAAAAAAAACGATGCGATTAATCCATTTAAAAGTGTTTAATTTCATTAAGCTATACCTTTAACCCTGACACAACACGGGTGAAACATGCATCTATCCTGTCCCTAATTCCCGCCACCTGCCCACGTTTCATTAACACTGGTACAATTATCACGGAACATGTTGCTCATGCATGCTTCTATTGCAACCCACGCGGGCTTTCGCTGTCTAATTGGACTTTTATAGTGTGCGGTTGTTTTGTGTAAAATATATTTGTGTGCGATCTCCTGGAATGAAAGTGTAAGCCACGTCCATCCATTAACATCTCTGCAACCTGTACCTGTAATACAATACAATAACTGGATTACCTTGCTTATTACTATACTAAACATAAGTACTTGTAAGTTTGGAATTTGCTAACTTACAAGTATGTACTTGTATGAGATTATTACACTAAAAACTTGGTGTAATAAATCATATTTTTTTTAATAGACAAACGTTACGATTTTATTAATTAATAAGTATTGATTATGACTTTATTTTTATTTTATTTATTTATTAGACCGTGCTTCACCACACCAACAGTACAAGGGTCTAGACAAATACCTCACGCTTTCACGTTAACGCAAATTTGTCAAGATAAAACTTGGCTCAGTAACGTGACATTTCCACGGCGAATGTCATTTCTATACAATTGAATCTTTCCACAGGCGTTAACGTCGACAGAAAGTGGTATTTGCCTAGACTGTACGATACAATTCAATCGACTAAATCCTTTAAAATTATACATTCGTTATTATTCGCTCGATGCTTGTGATGATTTGCATAGATTGATGATGTATAATAGTGAGGAACCGCTTTGTTTACGTGAAAAATCATAATTTTCAAGCCCGTTGTATTATTTAATCATTTTGGTCCACCATCACATTAATTTAGCTTATTGGTCAAAGTGGCTTTGAAAAGTCGAAACATCAAAGAAGCTAAGTAAAATCGATAGACAGTCACTTGACGTGGTCTTACTCGATCTAGTTCATCTTGTGAAGTAAGTCATCTAACTAAGTTGAGTTCCACATTTATCTGGACTGAACCAATAACGATGTCACTGCTCTAAAAATGATGGTAACTTATAACAATCATAATGGGAAAAGTTTTATTAGTTTTGAATCTGTTAAGACGTCTTTGAAGCGATTGTCTGAATGCTCTTTGAGGAAAACAATGATTGATTTAAATCTTTTTCGAATAAACTAAAAAGAGTTTGTACTTTTAGTTTACGTTTATACATTTGATTATGTTAGCATGGATCGTATTATAGTTGTTTATTGACCTTGTAATATTTGAAACCCAGATCAACTTGCAATCCTATCCGATTCGGTCGAAAAAATCGGTCAACTTGCTACACAATTCCAGAAATCCTCGATTTCACATTATTATTTTTGTTTTGTTCCATGTAACGTGGGTTGGTACAACACGTACCTATCCTTGTTCCACTCTCCTCTATCAGCCATATTGAGGGTACTCAACCCATGTCATCCTTCACACAATCCATCCATCTTTTCTTTGGCCTACCTCTACTCTTATATGTATAAGAGTATATCCACGTTCCCGCCTCATGACATGCGTGTACCACGCTTACCAATTTACTCCTTAACTTGCCCTTTACAGGCGCTACCTTCAGCCTTCTCCTGATATACTCATTCGTTATCTTTTCCATTCTTGTAACTTCATATATTCATCTCAACATTTGCAAATCTAACTCACCAAACATAGTTATAAAAATAGATAAGTATCAGTTTTTTTTTGTTTTTATATAGTAGTTTGATCTGTTCTTTCTGACTCATGGAAACTTGTTATGCTAATGCATGATGTTCATTATAACAAGTTTCCATGAGTCAGAAAGAACAGACCTCATCGAACTCAGGTTTGCGTCTTATCAAAATGTGATCGATATCTCCTGTTTCTACTTCAAAATGCTACATAACCAAAGCTACCGTACGCTGTAAAGGTAATGTATTGTTACAGCGTACAAAACTCCTTCTAATATCAGCTTGAAAGTGGCTGACAAAAAACTCAACCTATATAGCAAACAAACGTAGTTTTCAATTGAAAAACGAACGTGGTAGTCTAGAAGATAAGCAAAGACCCATAAGAATGACACAAAAACATTCGGAATAACCTACAAATGCTCACGTAAACATTGCACCGTAAAAATACAATGGCGTGACTCAACCGCAGTAAATTAGACCTTATGACGTTGGCATTAGGCTGATAAGAGGCTGGCTCCTACAACCTGCCGACCTTGGCTTCGCACTTACGTAATACCACGTTCCAAGTTGCGCTTTGAGCAACCATGCACCATAAAGTTGTAGTTATGTATACCTACATAACTCGTAGATTTAAATACTGTGAAAATTTGCTTGTGCTTTTCTATTTATCATTGCTGTTTCGGAAAAATTAGGTACCTAACTCTCTCTAGGTCAAGGTTTACTGGAAGAAAACTCTAGATTTAAGCTCTCCTTTTTACATGTCATATCATTCTGCCTTTTGTAAGTGTTAATTTATAATAGTCTTCACTATGCTTTCCTTTCTTTTATTCGAATATTTTACCTACTGATTTAAGACTACATTATAGTGTTTTGGTGTTCTAGCTGTTGTAAACCTACGATAAATCTGTTTAAACTCTTGATACATTCAAGAGTTTTAAGCGGACCGTTACCTGTTCTATGAAGCAAGTGAACTTAATTCTCTTTATCTTCTGGCTAACATAGATCTTGGAATTGTTTTCTTATTTATTTGAGTCAAAATACCTACTCCAATTTTATAGGCATGTCTAACAAACGTAGGTTGTAACTTGTAATAATAGGTAGACTGGAAAATGTGTTTCCTCAGGCCTCTGCAGTTGAATCAAGAATTCTGAAGATTGACCTAGCAAAATACTCTGCTTCCAATAAAATATTTTATGTTTGTAATGTTTTGAAAGGCTCGCAGGTAGGCAAACCTCTGACCTAGTTTGCTGATTTTATTCTAGATTTACCTGGGGCTGTAATTCCAATTTTACTTTAGTTTTGTAAATCTGATTGTGTCTCCATTTTTTCGATAAAGCTGTCAAAAAGCCGCAATGATTTAAAAAAAAAACTATATTATTTCTGAGAACTTGTTCCTTGAAGGTATTTTCAACCGTCACAGTTTAAAGTCTACAACTCATAATACTGAGAAGTAGACCAAATATCAGTTTCATATTTTTTTTCACTATCTATTTTTTTGGAGCGCTTGACTAACGTCATAAAAACCCGTTATATTAATCCAAAGAAAAAAAACTGGGCTATCACTTATATCATTTTAATTTATGTGCAATCAAAATTATTTCATTACTTTGCTAAAAAACAATGTTAGTTACGCGCATAATTTGAATTGATCAAATTTTGCTAGACTGCATCCTTAACTAGTTAACCTTTTCTCGACAACTCACATTTAAATTACGAAATACAAAACAAACAAACAAAACATGAATAAACAAAGCTAAAGTCTGCAGCGAAGGGAAAATTTCACCGAATTATGTGCTTCTGAATAAATTTACCGTAAATACTGTAGAGAAGCTGAACAAATGGAATTTCTTTTCTGGATTTATGCTTGAACCTAAGGTCAGACGGTTTACATTTGAGTTTACTGCTCAACCCTTGCTAATTTTACGGGGGTTGGTTTACTTTCTAAGGTGCTTTGGTAAGTGCTTGTTGTGCAAAAAGTGAAAAAGCGTTTGCGGTGCGTTTTCTGCCATTGCCTTTCTATCCAAGAAAGCTCAACTTTTGTTGCCAGGCTCTATTTCTAATCTGCTGTTTACTTAGCTATCTTTATATTTTTGAATATGAACTAACTTTATTTTTTTATTTAAAAAGAGAGAGGACTAATTAGTCCTCTCCATTCTTAGGTTGTCTGGAAGAGCGACCATTGTGTATTTCTTTTGTTTTTTGTTGTTCTAATTTGTTTTTATATGTTAAAAAACAAAACTGTAAAATGGTGTTATGCTCAATAAAGTTTATCTATCTATCAAGCTGAATAGAATATTCGAATATTTTTTTATTTCAGCCTCTGTTATATTATCATCATCTGAGTTTGTTGTCAACGCCAACACAAAGGTTTCGTGTATACGTGACTCTGTAATTTGTAGTTAGTATGAAAACATTATGACCTTGGCTCAAATACCTCTAGCTCCAAGTAGGTACTTACTGCAGGTTAATCACAAACGCTATGACTGCAAAAATAATGATGCATGCAATTTATAGTAATTACGGTCGTAGGTATATCTATGCGTTTATAATATTACAAAGGTGTGCTGTGCCCCGGCCCCGAGCTGCGATTGTTCCTAGTAGTGCATTTTTGTCATAGTTCACATGGTAGTGAGAGACAGACTTATTATGTCGATCATTTAAACTTAAACAAAATGCAGGCTTACCAGAATACGCCTAGCAGTAATGCTCGTATTGTTGTGTTCTGGCTTGAAGAAAACCGGTGAAATTACTGGCACATGAGACTTTTCACCTGTTATGTCTCAGGGTCAGCACCGTGCGATTGAAATCTCTGGTGTCGTTTATATGTTACAATAACCGCTTACCAACAGGTGGGCTGTTTGTTTATATGCCATTTTAGTTGTATAAAAAAAACTGTCGCAGGGATATTTAAAACGGAAGGTGGCTTGGGTTTAGCTTTTGGAATTATTTTTAGCTTTTGGAATCGTTTTGACTACAATCAATCTATCAGGCTGTCACGCCGGGTAAGCAAGAAAACTTTGCAAAAAGGGCATTTTAACTCGCATTACCTATACACTTTACGGTCTTCGAATGTCCTCCATATATCCATATACGTGTTATAGATATCGTTACATACAATGTGTGTCTTGCCATGATCCCTGTCTTAGCCTCGCTAGACGACGACCAGAAACTCTGGCACGTATACTGCCAGATTTATTCCTGGATGTATTCCAAAGGGACTACCAAAAAAAACACGAAACAGGGGATATTGTTTTACAGCAATTATTGAGATTTATTTAATGTTTTGCAAATCTATTGTTATTCCTTATTTGCACAAAAATAGTGTACCGATTTACCTTTTGAGTTTGATTTGTAAGTTATTATTTTCCGATATTTCGGCACAGTTGCATAAAACACGGGAAGAACCTAGGTTCCTCCTCGTTACGTTCATAACCATGATGGTGACAAAAGTTATTTTGCTATTCTATTAAGTCCTTGGTTATTTTTTGGTCATATTAACGTATCACACGGCTTTAAAAATAATATAAATTATTATGAATGAATGAATGAAAATACTTTATATATACACCATAAGATAAACTATTTAAATAATTTGATAGTAAGACATTGTTGTAAAGATTTAGATATGCAATATGCAGAGGGGCTTCTGCAATGCACATTGGTTCATAACTTATGTTAGTGCGGTATTATTATTATTAACTAATGAAGGGAACAAAATGTCAGTTACACAACACCATTAATTACAAAAATTCTTGTCACCTAAGATTATACCTACTTAGAAGTTATTACATAGAACAAAACATAATAATTGTCGTACAAAGATTCAACATAAGTGTCAGTATAAAAGGTTCGGTTTAAAATCTCAGAGCTCTTTGGGCTTATTTATTGCCTCGCTTATGAGGCTCCGCTCTCTTTTCATGAATTTTGTATTCCGTTCTCTTCAGTGACTGTCTCTAAAATTTTACCGCGGCTCTTGGATTTTTGAAGGCTTTTCTTATCTTCATTGAATTCCAATTGAAGAACTTTGTGCACTTAGAATTATATTTTTGTCGTTGCTCTATCATTTTTTTATAAGTCATTTTAACTGCCCAACTGGCGCGTCGAGGCATATTTTAAGATATAAAAAATAAAGAAGGGCATTACATTTTTCACTTGAAGGGCATGCAGTGAATTTTATAGACCTGTTCGATTAAAAGAAAAAGTAGATAGATTGATTGTTGTGAAAGAAAATAAGTTCATCCATCCCGTACCACAATCATAGCGTAAAACACGTATTTATATAATAGCTCGATACGTAAGCGGGGTATGACATCCTGACACATAAACAGACAGACAGACATTATAAAACGGGCCCTTGATTTATGATCAAGATTTTCAGCAAAGTAGCTTGCGCGATGAATGAATCCTTCGTAGGGCTTCGTTTCGTCTTGAAAGATGTCAGAATCATGTACTGCAAGCTGCATCGACCTCCGTATCATCCAATTACCGGCCTCGGGGCAATCTGATCAATAGACCTTGACACGACGAACGGCAGATTGGGTCTGTTTGAGGGGAGCTTTTTAGATCGATAGGAATGGCGTCTTGCTTCACCATATCTTAAGCTTTTTATCAGTAGCTTCATTTATTCCTTCGTATCCCTGTTTTTTTTTAGCCACCTTGTATTGGATCAATGACTGACTAGGTGGAGGTATGGGGGTCCTGAAAGGAGCTTCGTGAACGATGGCAAAAACAAGTAGTTCCGCGCAAAGGCACTTTTTTTGCAATACGAAAAACGGCGTATTTTTCACTAGCTTCTGCCCACGACTTCGCCCATGTGATACCCGGTTAAAAAGTAGCCTATGTGTTATTCTGATGTATAGGCTATATTACTGTAAAGGTTCATTAAAATCCGTTAAGTAGTTTTTGCGTGAAAGAGTAACAAACATCCATCCTCACAAACTTTCACGTTTATAATATTAGTAGGATTTTGAAATGTCAAATGTATCGAATTTTTGTTAAGAATAGGACTGTTGGTTTTTCAGGAGAGCGCTTTTTGTGCGAATACTTTTTCTAGTGAAAAATCGAATGACACCATAGACATGACTTATTTATATATTTAGCTGCTTCTCAATGAGAGCTCTTATTTAAGAACATACCAGTTTCTTGTCGGCAGATAGAAACCACGGTTTTCCAATCCACTTTCATGAATTCAACGTGTTGCTTAGACACATTTTCAGTGGACGAGCTGGTCGCGATTCCCAACCGATGGCTCTATGGACCAAAAGATTGTAATTAATTTTGATGTTTTAATTTTACTAAGTGTATATTTTTTTTGATGATTCTTTATTGTATGTACAATTTATCGTGTTGAAGAAATTCTTGTTTTTAAGTTCTCGTTATATTATTTATGAATTTAATTAATTACTGTATTTAATTTTTTGTATTGTTGTTTTTCTTCTGCTTATATAAAAAAACGGTTCTACCGGAAGACCAATGTTGGTCGTTTCAACAGTACTGGTTATGCTGAGTTGGAACCTTTTTTACAACATTAAAAAGTTTGTTTACCTATTTTCCATTATAGTCTATAATTATACTATTATGTATCATGTTTTTGCAAAATAGATTACATTATGTTCTATTCTAATAGATTCTGAATATTCGGCTTGTATTTGTTCTTCTAATGTATCTGACCAATCTATTCCTTACTCTTTTAGATACCTACGTATGTAATCACTTGGTGCATCCGAGACATCAGCGTCATTCAATTAATGCCGTCAGAATCAATCTGGTCAATTGACCTTGGTTGTTGGAAATCGCGTTGCTATGGACCTTAGAGAGTTTAAAAAACTATTAAAAACATTAGATATGATGTTATTTCCACTTTATAGGAATGGGATATTTACCATAATTTGTGAGGATTATCAAATCAAATTATTTATTTGCAAACAGGGGTCACAAAGATCGAAGAATGGTATAGAGTAAGCACCGTATATGTTTTGCCTAAATCGAGGGCATGCAAATATACATATAAGTCAGTAGGATAAACTAGTTACAGATTAAAAGAAAAAAAATATGTTGCAAATTGGTACATTGAGAATATTAGATTACAAAATACATTAAAGATTCAATTGGTTAAATAATTAATTAATACATTCATTTCACTGATTCATCAATAGTTTTGTTTCCATATTTCGCCACTGCATGCGCCATGATCATGGAAGGAACTGAAGTCTGCTTAAAGATAGTGAAAACGTATGCTACTTTGTTCGTTACCATGATAGTTTCAAAAGCTATATTTTGTGGTGTCTGACAAATAAACATTCGGCTCACTTGATGGTAAGCGGTCACCCTAACCTATGGTATCACTCGCACGTTGCAGACTCTTAGACATAATGGGTAGGCATAGAAATAATTGCTACTCTTAAATAATTTTCATTAGTGAAATTTTTTTTTTTTCACTGCTATTTCGCATGCGAAATTTCACAGTCAATGATTTTCATTTCGATAGCCTAAATGTCATATTTTGTGAAGTTTTGCTATTGAAAGTGACGTGCAGCCGCAAATTTTGCAATAGATTTGGGGACAGACAATAAAAATGCTTATAAATGTCAAGTAATCGCAATAATAAGTCGCATCGGCAAAATATGTTTCTCTCTTTCTTGCACGCCATAATAGGCATTAAGCGTATCTCGCTCGCGACGACACGGCGACGCGACGGTTTGATTTTATTGACCGATGTCTCACGATGGAATCCGAACGATCTGCGATTTTTAGCAGCCTGTGTGAAGGAAAGTCGCAGGTGCGACGTAAGAAAAAGTGTTTCATATGATTTTTCACTGCTACTCATGAAATGTTCCATGCCTAATAACAGGTGAAATGTCTTTGAGCCTGTAATTTACCCTTGAAACCGTATAAAAATGCGAACATTATTGCTTAGTGGTAGAAATAGATATGTTGGTAGTATTTTCCCGAACGAGCACTATCACAAGGAGACCTACTTGAGATAGAGCTATTGGATATACGAGCAAATCTACTTTGAACTTCCTAGCTACTGCAACGTTCAATTAAGCTGGTTTACATTCAGGTTAACTTTATAGGTATATAATATAGTGATGAGTTTACTATCGTGAAATGAAATCACGGGAAGTAACAGGCCTAAGGTGAACTAATAGCGTGAGAAAGCTTTGATGCCCTTGAGCTCAAAACCATTGTTCTTTGGCCCTTACTTTCGGTATCGGTGAGAAGTTCAAAGAAACTATAAACTTGTGGTGGTATGGCATAGGCAGACTGATAAATAAATAAGTCCCATTGCAGGACATGGCAGAATATTGAGCTTACGAGTATGTCTTTGCTTCACTAGGGCCGTTTTCGATGACTAAATATTAAAGAGCGCCGCTGATAATGGCCGGCCGACAAAAAGGAGCTATGAAGTTAAAATACGTTGTGTGGGGACGATTTAATATTTGAATTTTTTTTTTTTTAATAATTTTTACTGAGTTTGTTTAACTAGCACATAGCGGACAAGCTTTAAAAAATCAGGCTAGGTACCAACTGGGATCGTTTTTTTTAATGTTCAAATTACCACGTATAACTAACGAGTACATTAGGTACAGTAAAGGATGTAATGTTTTTTATACAAATATTATTAGATTGTTAAGTTGTCATATTTGTTTATTTATTGACCTCGATGGTTCAGGTTCGATTTCCGCTGCGGGGCAAATTTATGCATGTTCTCCAGATATTTGTTTTGGGCCTGGGTGTTGTGGTACGGTATGTACTCGTAGTTCCTGATACTGTATCTGGATCTACGAATCCTAGTATGGGGGACTATGTATGTGATTTTTACGTGTTTGTTTGTTTATATAACCCCTAAATTATTTGAAGATGCACAAAAAAATATAATAGGTAAGGTACATAATAATCTGTCACGACATTTAATTTAATTCCCATATTACGGGAGTTGTCGCAGTTGAATTCTCTGAAACATCTTCCTAAAATAAATTCCTAAATTACAAAAAGGGCAGAGTCGAAAACACTTTTTGTTTAGTTCAAGAAATTCTCCTAAAATTCTGTCTAATGACCAAAGGATAGCTATAAAAATGATTTAGGCATTCTCAAGTGCCTTTGTAATTAGTAAGCCGGAAAACCCATAAAATTGGTCGTTCTTACTGAAAGGTAACAAGTAAGTACATTTACATTTACAAATACATTAAAATTTCCCAATATAGTTTTGTTGGTCCCCACACTAGGTCGAGCCTGTATCGCGGAAGGCCGGTTACAGATAAATCGATTTCCCTAAAACTAACACAAACAGGGCAAAAACACAAAATAGAAACAAAATAAACACATTAAATTTGCAATGCTCAATTACCAACAGTTACTTTGAATGTAAAACTTTATGTTATTATAAATATGTTGTTTAAAATGATCCATGTAAATGGGCTATTGTGGTCTGAGCTTGAGCTATCGGGTTGGTAAGCGATCACTCTTCACTCGTCTTCTGGTGTGTTCCTTTGAGAACCTTAGCAGTACGCTACTGCCAAACGTGCCACCTCCTTCCATTTCCTTCTCACCGAGCGGAAATGCGTACTTTCAGTAACAAGTTTTGTCTAATGCATTATGGTCTAATTTAATTTAATGAAAACCTATTTACTGTACTTTGACTTTTGACTGACGGATATGTGACGAAATTATGAGGGTTAGCCAGCACATTATTATTGGCTTACATTCACGTATTTAGTTTACTTAATAAATGATTACTTATAATAATTATAAGTTGTTTACGGGTGTTATCGCGTTTGCCTTCTTAAATTTTCCCGACGTTATATACGGAATAGTTTTATATCGTATTTATACTGAAAAATACGATTCAAAATGATCTGTATCATATGATTATTGTGGTCTTACTAAATGAAAATCTACTGACTGTACTTGATTTTTTGACTGACGGATATGTGACGAAATTATGAGGGTTAGCCAGCACATTATTATTGGCTTACATTCACGTATTTAGTTTACTTAATAAATGATTACTTATAATAATTATAAGTTGTTTACGGGTGTTATCGCGTTTGCCTTCATAAATTTTCCCGACGTTATATACGGAATAGTTTTATATCGTATTTATACTGAAAAATACGATTCAAAATGATCTGTATCATATGATTATTGTGGTCTTACTAAATGAAAATCTACTGACTGTACTTGATTTTTTGACTGACGGAGATGTGACGGAAGTGTTTCAATTTCCCCATTGGTCTAAATACGATTCTAAATGATCTTAATATCATATATCTGATTCTTGCGGTCTTACTAAATGAAAATCTATTGACTGTACTTGAATTTTTGACTGACGGAGATGTGACGGAAGGGTTCATTTTCCCCGAAATCCCGGAAAAGCTTCAAAAGTCAACACACAAGTCTCAGTAGTGATATAAAATGTAGGTTGAGCATAAAGTTTATATTGCCAGTCTCAGAGTTTTAGTTCAGAGACTAAGGTCTGCGAACTTTACGACTAGTGCAAAGCGAAACGTTACTTTGTTATAGATAAAACTACAGATTGAATTTATAAAGCTATGGGGGTTTTATGAATTCAATCTTTAGTTTTTATCAGTCGATGGATAAACTTCATCGATTTTCATGCTTACTTTTTCGGATTTAGATACTTTAAGAGAGTAGTTAAGATAATATAAGACCAAATGAAAAACATTATGACTTATTTTAGAGTTTTTCGTTTATAATAGGTAATTTTGCCTATACATTCAGTTATTCAAAATTAAAAGTAAGTAACAGTTAACACTAAAACCGTTATTTCTATCACATCAAAAAAAAACTAAACTTGGGGTATAATACTTTACTCAATTTTGCCACTGGACACGTGACTATCTTAGACTTTTTAACGTTTGTACACACTAAATACATAAAATACAGAAAATATAAAAAATATTTTTCTCAAACATTGTCATTACTTTCGTAAACAGAACACTCAAAGTATCGTATTTACATATTAGTTTTTAATTTGGAATAAAAAACGCGCCGGCAATGTAGCATAGAAATCTATTGCCGGTGAGCTAGGTGCATGGCGCACCCAGCACGCCGGCAATAATGACTACTACAGAACTTTGTTTGCCTCATTTGAATTAGGATCTCTTTCATCGAGGTTGGAACAAAAGATTGCGATTAAGTGGCTATACCTATGCAAAAATCTTTTTTCAAAATAAAAAAAAATTCTAAAGAAAAACGTCTCGATTCTGTTATTTTGACAATAAATATATAAACAAAAATAAGTTCTGAAGGTTCCGGAAGTGAAATGAATATTGTATGCGCTTCACCAGATCTGAGGTCGGGAGCCTAATTAGCGATGGAAAACCTGTTTCCAGCTAAGTCAAAAGAAAAATATGTAAAAGTATCTTACGTAAGAAACCTTTTTTATTTCCTTGAGAAAAGCACTATAATACGCCTCGGTGTAAATGGCAATTGCCGATCGAGCATCAGTTTGAAGTCCGAGCGGCGAGGGCTTCTATGAAACGAGATAGGCCTATTTCACGTCCTCTGCAATAATTTACTATTAATGACACCCTTTTTAAAGCCGATATTATTTGAAAGTTGGTAGCTAAATGCTCTATGGACCTAGAAAATATCTTATTTTTATAGTGCAACCCTTTTAATTTCGATATTTATAAACAGATTACTCTAACGGTCCCAGCGGAATGAGGGTCAATTTATTGGCTCGTTAAAGTTATGGCAGAAGGTAAAGGTTAGACGTCATTTTTCAATAATTTTGCTGGAGCTCACCCGAGGAGATTTGTGAATGTTTTGGGGCCTATATTTTTGGCTTATAAACTTAAATCTCTAAAACTACCAATACACACTTTGAACAATCAATATTTTTTGTGGTTTTGATGAAATTTGCATTTCTAGAGGTTTTGTCCGGTCTTAAGTAACTCTTTGCTTATACTTCATGTACTTTTTGATTGATTTTAAAATTATACAAGATTATTTTACGCTTTAGTTTCGATTAAATAAACGATAATTCAATGTTAGCATTAATATTCGTTCAGCTAAGTTTACTCTCGCGTAGATTTCAGTTTTCACATTTAGCAACAATTAGCAATGGTTGCTAACTGTTGCTAAAGTTAATAAATAAATTGTTTTTTTTTATATTATAATATTGACAAATATTTGGTTCAGATCTAAAAGGAAGAAAACAATTAATTAACTCACAGTCTTCCAACAGACATCACAGGAAGTCACATCGTCAATCCATGAGTCATCACCTTTTGACATATGTATGACACAGGTTTCTACGTCACTTGGTTAAGTGGCTGACTCCGATTGTGGTCAGTCAGATGAATAGCTGTGAGGTTGAGTAATCTAATATTAGGTAGGTACTTCATTTGGACGTTGGCTAGGCGATGTATTGAGTTAAAAAAAACCGAGGGCATCATTTTACATTGTCTGAAATGGTCCTAAGGTTGTCTGAAAGAATCGGCCATTGCGTATTTTTTTTTATTTCAGTTAAGTTTTTGTATGACGCACTGTAAAATGGTCTTATGCCCAAAAGAGTTGAATGTTAAAATAAAATAGCCTATTAGACATTTCAAAAAGAGGTTTGACCACAAATAACTTCTTAAAGAAAAGACGGTCACATTAGTTTATTTCTATCGTAACTCAATCTCTTTTTGAGAACCTACTTTCTTTTGGTAGCCAATCAAAATAAGGAATACTTTTTTGGTTTTGAAGTGTTTTTAAATGAAATGGACTTTCCGTGGTTTTATTTTAAAACTTGCTTCTGCCCAAGGCTTCGCCCGCGTGATACCCGGATAAAATGTAGCCTATGTGTTATTCTGATGTATAAGCTATATTACTGAAAAGTTTCATCAAAATCCGTTTAGTTGTTTTTGTGTGAAAGGGTAACAAAAATCCATCCTCACAGAGTATTAGTCGCTTCGCAATAATACTCTTTTTTGATAAAGTATATTTAAGTCTTGTTTTAGTGGCTCTGACAGAACTCGAGTTGAACTCGAGTTTAGACCACATAATGAGACCGATAAATTTTCCACTGAATACAAACTTGGCCTACTTTGCGCGCTTTAACGTAACTTTCATTCCCTGTAAGGTCATAAAGAGATACCATATAAATGGAAAAACAATAAAAGTCCAACGGTTTTTGCAAAGGCATTGTTTTGTAGCTGTCGAGGGCGTCATAAATAACATTTTTGTAAATATGAACTGGCAGTAGATGGCTCGTTATCGAATTTCAGAAAATATTTTCATCGTCTATACGAATATTATAAAGAGGTAAAGTTTGTAAGTTTTGATATAAGAGATAATCTCCAAAATCACTCATCCGATTTGAACTAGAAAGGTTTATTTGTGAAAATAGGTGTAATACAGGTGTTAAAAAATATTTTTGTGTTCTCCATAATCTACTTCATATTGTAACTAGGCACTTACTTAAGCATGCATATTATTATATTTAAATAAATGTACGTTTCAAATATTACGATTTCAAATATTATTTCACCAATATTAAGAATAGACCTTTAGAGTGGACAAGCGCTGTATATTATCCCGTTCAATTAAAAGGGCTTTTTATGGAAACCAATTTTGCAACGTAAGTCTACGAAAAAACGACTGAGTAAATGCTTTTCTTATGAAAGCTGCCTGAACTTTTCATCTAAGTACAACGTGGGAGAAGCCGTGGGCAGGTACTGCTATCTTGGTGCACTGTAATGGTAGTACTGGTTCTTTTTCGGTTCGTTTTGCTCTGTAAATACAGACGTTTTAATATACCTAACTTTTGGTAATATGAAACAGAATGTTAAAAGATTCCTCAACACATATGTAGTTGAGAAACGGTCTCCTATTAAGTTCTGACGAACATTCACTTACAATTTTCTCAAGATTTAAGTAGTGTTGGAAAGAGAAAGCTTAATGTATATAGCTGTCATTTCTAAAAGTCCTTAAGTAGTGATTAAACGATGAGCGTTTCAGTATTCGGTGGTAAAAGCATAAAATGTAAATATCGTAAATTTTTTTAAGATTAATAAAACTTGGTGATTACAAGTACTTACTTTCCTTATAATTTTCAGAGATTTTCCTCGAATAACTGAAAAAACTGGGCCATCCACTCCCGAAAGATAAATATTGTTATATCAACAGCGTCCCTATATAACAATATTGTGAAAAGCGATCGTGACTTAGCCTGTCTGGTCGTTCTTATATATAGATATAGATAGCCATAGATATTATAATACTATACAAGACTAAGCAATGTTCAGCATAGTTAACACTTGAATTTGTGAACATCAGTCACATTTAGCAAACTGTTTGCGGCTCACTGTCCTGTGCCGTGAAAAGTACGCAAATCGGTAAACAAAGTGTGCTAGAAGCAGTGTTTCCATTACAATTTTTTTATTTTACTAGTTTCTTATTAAATTACTCTGAAGTAAACTCTGATACCGTAAAATGGAATGGATAGATTCAGGGGTGGGGAGAGACAAAATGGAAAGTGAAATTCCGGCAACAACTCCCTCTTCAAAACCAGCAATAACTATAGATACTGCAAGGGTACCAATAGGTGCTGGTTCATTTTATTATATCGGTTTATACAGGGAGTTTTCAGATATTTTTTTTATTTTAATATTAATTAAATATAAATTATTGGATTTATGCGTAAGGGGCATAAATCCAACACGAGCCATGCGGAGTAACAGTCACAAAGACCGTCTTGTGACACCAGCACACAGGCTCGCCAAGTCCGGTCGGTCCGTCTATATAATAGGGCCGTCTGTGTATAACAGAATACCGACCGCTATCCGTGATGCACCTACCACCGGTACGTTTAAACTAAACTAAACTAAACTAAACTAAAAAAGTGGTTACTAGGACACGTATTTTACGATCTCAACGAGTTTTACCTGTTATCCGAAATCTAAAATTACTAATAATTTTGTAAAAATATGTATAATTAATTAATTAGGTAATACTTATACCTACCTAACGCGACCTGTTACGTGAGTTATCAATAAATTATTTCATTTCATTTCTCTGAGTCTCTATTCACCACCCTTTACTATCAAGGTTGGTCACTAGCTCATAGACGAACTAACAATATTGTTAGCGTAAATCCGAAAATCTATCGGTGCGAATCCTCCGCGATACCTGTTTAGTCTGGGATAAATAAGGATTTCGAAGAATCCCTTCAGGGTTTTGGAAGCAAGCTTACTTTGCGAGCCTTTCGTGATTACTGTATTATGTTAACAACCGTGAAATTTTCTTTCGAACAAGTTAATATTTTGGATCAAGTCACAGAAGGTATTGTATAAATCAGCGATATTATATCATATCTCTAGGGAAATTTGTAAAATAGATGATAAACTGACGCTCACAACTGTATTTCCCTTGATGGACATCCTCAGATACTCAGCGAGTATCTTTGAGGATATCAAGTAGAGGGTAGTCAGAGGCACGTCCAATCAATTTATTTGACCTTGTCCTCATTTTGCATCCCATCCATCACAGATTATTAAAACTCTAACTGTAACATATGCCTTAAATTTTTTGGTTGCAACTAATATAATTAGGTTAAAAGAAAGAAAGAAAGAAAAATTCTTTATTTTAATCCAAAAACACAGACGGTAAAAGACTTATAGCCTATAGAAAAAAATATGTGTTTACTTAGATTCTGGCACTTTCCGGATGCTGCACGCTTTTCTCGGCTCGTGCTTGCATTATAAGTTCCCTGGTGAGCTGGATAGTTCCGGAAATAAATATTTGTTTAACCCGTGTTTACAATACTATTCATTGTGTTGAATTTTTTCGGCAGGCAACGTGCTTTACGCGTTCATAATTCAAATTTTGCAATCAATTTGAAGTCTCTCGGTAAAGCTATTTTCATATTTCCATCGGCAGCGTCAGAGTAAATAACAGGAATTTGTTCAATGAGGTTATCAGAAATTAGTTATCAAAATCGGGATTTATCACTGATCGTAAGTATTTTAATCATATTCTAAAGTAATTTAACTTAATCTAAACTTCTAGGCCCTAGAGTTTGATTGTCGGAAAATACAGGGAAAAGAAAATAATCTTTGAATTTCAGATCTTTACAAATCATGGGTGTTGATTGTAAGTGATTAAAAGTTAACCATTTATTATTAAATTTAATCAGATTTAATGGGAAAAGATAAATTCATAAAACTCAAAAGTGATATTGTTATTACTTTTGAAATACAAGTAACTTTTAAAAAAAAACAGACTTCAAATAACCTTTTTTCAAATTGATAATAAGTCCAATATAATTCACTACTACATTTTTCACCTTTATGGGTAGTATTTTTTCTAAAATGTAGTATAGGTATACCCTTAAAGTTATACCCTGCCTATAAAAAAGGTATCTTTATATATAAATCAGGTCACAATCGGCAAAGATATTACGTAACATACACACAAAATATCGACGAATTGATACCTGTTACTTTTTTGAAGTCGTTTGAAAATATAAGCCTCTGAAACATTTTCCTCTGTGTTTCCCTCCACGTCGTATTTATTCAGATTGGAGTCGATCGATATAATTCCTCCGATATATAAATACTGACTCAGACTTCCGTACGTATATTTTATTATATTTGAAGCTGCAATATTCGATGTCGAATTTATCTATCTCAATAATAAATTGTGTTTCAATGAGCGGTGATGGCTTTGAAACATATCCTGGAATACTTACTTTTATGCATAATGTGTGGCGGCCATTATATGTTTGCTCTTGCCTCTGACTACCCCCTACTACCGAGTATAGAGGATGCAACCGAGTATCTGAGAATATTCATCATGGGGATAGTTATTGTAAGGAGCATTTTTTTACCTTAATAATTATAAATTATTTATTAAGGTAAAAGATGGGAGTGAAAAAGTCAAAATTTTATAGACAACAAAGTCATCATAAAGGTCACTAATATTCTGAGGTACGGAAGCCTACCTAACTCAAAAATACTACTCGGTTAAATAAAATAAATCCTTGCCAGCTAAAGGTGAGAAAACTTCACTTAATGCTTTGTTATGCAAACACAGAGCATTCTTACGAAAAGCCGCTTGTGGCCCAGTGGGAAACTTTTGATTAGAGGGTCTTGGTTAAGAACCCGATTATTGGGCGAGCGCTGATGTTTTCGAGTCGGTTACCTGTTTAGCGTTTTAGGCTACATGAAAGGAAAGCTTCGATAATTTTATGACATCACGGATTCACCACCACACTGGGTTCATGGTCAAATTCATAAACTCAGGTACATGACTTTTCAACTTAAGGCGCAAGCCCTATGTGCAAACCACACAGAAAATAGCGTCTGACGCTGACATGGCTACCATTCCAAAAAACAAAACAAAATTATCCTCTCGATAGTCGAACTCCTACTCCGCACTGCTGCTTCCATTGGAGTCTTCAAATCCAAACTTTACAAACATTTCATCTCACTACAAAACAGTCAAAATGTATATATCTAAGTATATATTTTGATGTATGTATTTAATTATGAATTATTTTAATTTATATATGTAGTTTTTGTATTTTACGTTGCTAGTAATTTTTTAATATCTTATTTTGGTAATTTTTCAAAAGCACTACCGCCCCACACTTCATTACACAAAGGTTAGCTGGAAGGAATGCTAATTAGCATTAAGTTCGCCTATGTACTTATTTTATCTTGTGCAATAAAGCATTTTCTATTTACCTATACTAATTTATTTTATTCTTGGGAACATACAGTACCCTTGGTTAAGTTAATAAAAATATTACATAATTTATATTGTACGAGTTTAGTCAATCACAAGTCTGTTTCGCTTTTAGTAGAGTGAAATTGTAAGTAGCACTTAAACTGGAGTCTAAAGGTGTTAAGGCACGTAAGCACTTAGATTGGTCCTTGCTAAACCTCAACACGCGATACAAAGATGGAGTACACTTGGAGCGAAGCGAAGTAGCCTGAAAATCAACAGTCATTTTCTTTAATTTAAACTCCGCACAGGCAAAAGTGCGTCAGAGGGCGTTTCAAGAGTTTAATTTGAGGAAAATAATTCGTTGCCGCAGGCATAAATTATATATCTCTCTTCTGTCATACAAAAAAGAGATATGTAATTTTTGTCTTCTTTTTTCATCGATAAACCCGTTATGTTGGCGCTCATGCTAATTAATATTAAATTAATATTATAAATACTACAAAAAATGGATTTTGGATGTTATAGCACCTAGCAATAACATCCAAAAAGCCATTCCAGGGCAAAAGCTATATATTACCCGAAGCACACACATACACACATCTTTAGGTATAGAAGCAAAATATGTGCGTATGTGTATGTTCTCTAAGCGAAAATTGGTTTTAAGGATTTTCAATGATACCTTTTTGATGAGACAACTTCGGGATCCTAACAAAGCATGCCTGGATTCGTTTTGGGCACTTAATTATGCGTAAAGGTACCTAAAGTATCGTTTTAATTAAATAAAAAGCCCATAAGCTCTACAAAACAATATGAGACGGCTCCCCGAGATTCGAGAAGAATGTCTCGTTTGATGTTTCATTTTCATTGAGCAATTTTGAATTGTCGCTTTTGATTAAAAAGAACCTTTGATGATTAAGGGCTGGGATGATGAGACATTCAAGACAGCGACATGGACGAGATAAGTGGAAAGGGTTGAAGGAGACCTTTGCCAGTTATCAGTGGGAACATAATATTTTGATAAAACTATACAGTAATACAGCTTATACATCAGAATAACACATAGGCTACTTTTTATCTGGGTGCTACGCTCGCGAAGCCGATGGCAGAAGATAGTGATAGCAAAATAACGCCAAGTATTGAACACCTGGTTATGTAGAAGCATACTCTAACACTACAAAGTAACACATAGGCTTCTTTTTGTTCGAGCAAAGAAATAGGCAGAAGCTAGTCTTATATAAAATTCGCCATTTTTGTTGTTAGGTTACTACCTAAAATGGCGGATTTTATACTACTACAGTATTCAGTACTAAAACCAAACACAAAAGAACGCCAGATATCGCACGCCTGGCTAAGTGGTATCATGCCCTAATATTGCAAACAATTTTCGTCACCTTGAAACGCTGGGTCACGGCAAAGCCTGAATATAGAGTACTAATAAGTAGGTACGTTCCATTTTCCCACGCTATTTATTTCCTTGATGATTATTTTTCTATACGAGCACAAGCTTTGACAGTGATTAATAATGTGATTTTGGTTTAATAATGGATTCGATTCAAATAAGAATAATCTTATTTACGAGAGTTGAGAAAGGTAGGTATGTTGAGATGGTTTGGGCATATACAAAGGATGGACGAAAGAAGATTAAAAAAAAAAGTATACAAGCCGAGCGTTGGAAGAGGAAGGCCTCGGCGAACGTATTCTGACCAAATTGGAGATATTCTAGAGAAAGGCCAGGGGGTCCAGACAAATACCATTTTCTGTTGACGTTAACGCCTGCGGAAAGATTGAATTGTATGGGAATGACATTAGCTGCGGAAATGTCACGTGACAGCTGCCAAGTTTTACCTTGAAAAAATTGCGTTAGCATGGAAGGAAAAGTAAGCGTGAGGTATTTGTCTAGCACGCCATGTCAGAAGTACCTACACTAAACCGCCGAGCTTGTATGAAGAATTTGATGAGGACGAATGAAGCGAAAGAGGTATGTCAGGAGTGTACCAAGTGGAAATCCTTGGTCTCTGCCTACCCCTCCGGGAAACAGGCGTGATTATATGTATGTATGTGTGGGTGCAAAAGAATATAGCTGTAAAACTTTTTTTTTACAACATACAACTAATAAGCATACGCCCCGCCTTATGATAAGCAGGTATCGTAACGTATGGACGTTTGTAACAATAGAGTTATCACTCGCGTGTTGCCGACTCTAAGATATGGCGGGTGAAAAGTCTCATATGCCTGTAATTTCACACAGCAATACAAGCATTACTGCTTGGCGGCAAAAATATGTATGATGGTAGTATTTCCCCGGAAGAAGATGTTCTCTTTCACAAGGAACTAGAAGTAGAAAGATCTAGTTCGATGTATTTTCCACAAACGATGTGTTTCCCATAATCGGTTTTCCTATGCCCGGCAGTAGACGTCTACCGGCTGATAATCATAATTGTGTTACTATCAATGAAACAATACATTTTTTCTTAAATTTCGTGGCCTTTGCTACATAATTTGCATTCCAAACTCATTCATTCCACCTTTCCCCGTAAAGTTGTAAAAGAAATCCCCTTTTATGGTCATAGGGCATTTAACGACCTCCCAGACTCACCCTGTTTATACTTTTTAACAGAATCGATAATCTTAGTGACCTAATTTCAGTAATTTCCCCCAACGTCCTAATCTGTAAAAGCTTATCAGTATGTTCCCTCTGAAACTCTGACCCTCGCTCGATTAGCGAATATTTCTTTATTCCAATTTTCACCGCCTACAACTCTTTGTAATATTTTCTTAATCCTTTTATATGTATGATACGATATTAATGCTTTATAAATTAGTTTTTTTTTACTGCATTGTCATAATCATTATCTGCCTATTTGCTTTTTCTGGATATAAGTCTCTAAATTTTGTAATAATATATTGTCGACTCCTATATGTTCTCAAACCGTCATCGTTTCACCTTATTAAAGGGCAGATTTCCTTTTTTGATCTTAAAATCGATACAGACAACTTGCGACGAATTTCCTGCGACGTCCTAATCCGGATTAAGAAGCCCCTACGTCTACGGTCTAATTTAATTAAACGTCCTTGAGCGCTGACCTGAATTAATTGATTGGGATCGAATGCGGATAGTTTAGAGCTAATTCTCTTGTTGGGACTGGCAAGCGATAGTGGCACTCGAAAGTTTGCCACTCTATTTATCCAACTAGTCGAAATCTATATGTAGGAGAAAATGTTGCGATGTTTTATTTTTCATTTTAATTGTATTTTTTTTAACTAAAAATCATTATTATTTCGCGGAACCGTGGCGGGAGAATGGCAAGCCGAGCCAGCTGTGTTTGCATGCTCTGCAGATATTGGTTCTGGTTCTGGGTGTTGTGATACCATGGCACTCATAGTGCATGATACCCACGAGACAGGGAATCCTTGTGCGGGTCAGGACTATGTATGTGGCTATTACGTGTATCCTACTACTATTATAAACGAGGATGTTTGAGGAAACGAAAGTTTGTGAGGATGGATTTTTGATAGATAGATAGATAGATAACTCTTTATTGTACACCACATAATATGTTGCTTACAAATTCAAACAGAGCAAATTACAAGCTAATCGCGGGAGTACAATGGGTGGTCTTATCGCTTATAACAATCTCTTCCAGGCACCCTTTGGATGGACAGGAATTTACGTGAACGATACAGGACGGTGGTGTATAGACAATACAAACATAAATAGTGACGAGTAATTAGATAAAACGTATACTTATACATACATACATGAATACATATACCTACATAAATAATATATATGAAAGCAACTCATCAGCTTTGAGATAAGGACAAATAGTGACTGTGCAATAACTTGTTACTCTTTTACGCAAAAACTACAGAACGGATTTCGGTTGATGAAAATTTACAGTAATATAGCTTAAACATCAGATTAACACATAGGTACCACGCGGGCGAAGCCGTGGGCAGAAGCTAGTTTATCATAATTCCTGTATCACCCGGCTCACAAAGTAACAGAATCCTATAACAACCTTCATAGTATAAACCATTGTTTTCACAGTATCAGACTTCTACGTGATTCGCTCTTAATAAGCGACTTAACGATCTAGTAGTTGTTAATAGATATTACTGTAATCGCTTTGGTGAATCATGTCTTTATTGCTTAGTTCTGGGTCATATGTAACGTTATTTATCACACTTTGATAAAAGCTATTTATTATTTAATCTAGGTATATAAGACTTCAATGGATAGGTGGTTGTAATAGGTGAAGTTGTTTCAGGCAACACGCAAGTATTTTGGTCTGAAGAACGCTTTTTCAATACTAGGCACAGGATTCCCTAAAGAAAGCAACGGGTCACGTTCAAGATAAATGAGCATACATTAATCTAAGCAAATAACTTGAGGGCAGTTAAAATAATAGATAGGTACATTTCCCAGTTGGAGGAAGTAAAGGCAAAAAACGAATTTAAAGCGTATTCTTTAGGCATTAGTTTACCGTAAATAAATAACTTCCATTCTGCTCATTTATTTGTAAACTATCGCAGTAGCTGAGAATCTCAGGTATCTAAACACATTCTGTTAGTTTTGAGAACCTCTTTCTTTTTTTGAAGTCGGTTTAAAACACTTTGCGCCGAACAAAAGTCCAACATAATTGAAAAAAAAAAACCTCTATACTGTTTTACATTTTTCTATTTCATAGACCAGAATAATGGATCTTTGTTTTGTATATTTCAGTAGGAAAGTTCATTAATGTCGGTCCATTGTTGTCTGGCGGTGGAAATACGAGGGCGCTCATGAAATTGTCACGATTATTTTGTGCATAGCGTAGGTAATAAAGAATACCAGGGGGTCTATACAAATACCTCACGCTTACTTTTCCTTTCACGCTTATACAAATTTGTCAAGGCAAAACTTGGCAGCTGTCACGTGATATTTCCAAAGATAATGTCATTTCCATAAAATTCAATCTTTTCGCATGCGTTAACGCCTACAGAAAGTGGTATTTACACGCTTAGTTTTCCTTTCACGCTAACGCAAATTTGTCAAGGACAAACTTATTATTCTGGCTAGAAAATTACCGGATAGGTTTAAATGAAGTCTCTTTGTGAAAGAGCTTGTCCGGTGAAGTACTACCACCATACCTATTTCTGCTGTCAAACTGCACTAATCTCGGATTGCTATGTTCCGGATTGAAGGGTCTGGGTGCCGGTGAAATTACAGGAACATGAGACCCGATATGTCTCGAACGCGATTGATATCTCTGGTTTTGCAAGCGTCCATAGTTTACAGTAACTGCTTATTAACAGGGACGGTAGGCTTGCTTGCCAGTTTAGTTGTATAAAAAAAACATATAGTCTGTCTTGTTATGGGAAATGAACACAAGAAAATTGTTGTCTATCGAGTTATTATATCTGCTGGTGGTTTGGTGAGGTATGCCACGAAAAGTACCTTGCAATATTTTGAATTGGTCTTTTGGTACTGGTCTTAAAAGTTAAAAAATATTTGCACGATGAGCATTTTCGTGCAACATTTCCCGTTAGTTTTTTGTTTTCTGATAGGTTTTTCAACAAGTCGCAAATGTTGAAAAACCAAGACCAAGGTGAACAACTTTTCACTTCATACATGAGCTTTGTATTATCGTTTTGAGAACCACTAACCGATTTCTCTCTCTTTCCAGATAAGTGTTGTGCCGTGAAGTGAACTATAGTGAACCACTCAGTTCCATTGAGCTGACCCAAATGCGGACACTTTATGGGAGTTCGTACTTACACGAGCAATCATGGTGAGATATAACGATGTGATAACGGCCCAGTTGAATGATCTATCATTTTAGGTGGTAGTTACAGTTACAGGTGATACGGAATCACTGGTTCACTTTTCTAACTTGTCCAACGGAACCAGCCTCGTGTAATTTACAGTCGTGAGCGCGCTCGTAAATGGGCTAGTTTTATGGCAATCTCTTGCAGCAATAGTATAGCCGTAAATATTCGCTTTTTGTTTTGTGTGCGACGGCTATACAATGAGAAATCTTCATTTTCTAGGCACTGACTAGACTCAATTCATTCATTATCCATAATTCATTTATTTATAAAATCACAAGGATCACTCTGAAACGTAAATTTTAATTTCTACTTGTTCCTCCGCAATCAAGCGAGGAAAGAATGGGAAGAAACAAGTCTAGTTATTCATTTTAATGATTCTTTTACAAAATAATAGGTATATTTTTTATCGAGTTGGAGCAACTTAAACCCTAAAAAAAATTATCATCTAAATAATCCGATATGTTATAGCAGGACTGATTTTTGTTGTTATTTTTGGTGCTTGCTTTTCGAATGCACTTTATCAATAGTACTTTACGATATGACATTTGTTATTGCACTACTCAGAGCAGTGCCATCTGTTTTCAACACTGGAAGCTTGATTTGAGATGGTCGTGAATACCCCACTGTGGCTAGAAATTGCCACGAAACTAGCCCGTTTACGAGCGCCATAACATAAAGCGGTGCAGCAATTCAGTCTTAAAATCTTATGAATATAATTATTAAAATATATAAGTTGGCATAAAAAACTTCTTCGTATATTATTAAAAAGCAAAAAGGAATGATTTTGAATGTATCCAGGGCTGTTCGTTCATTCGTCGTGTAACCGTTTCTTTCTTGGTAACCCTACGTTAGGTACTCACCTAACGATGTCTCGATCTGATCAGGATCTGATAATTTTTGTTTTTTCCTCGCACGTGACATGTGTGCTACGAATGTTACGTGCTACTTCGTGTCAGTTATTATGTTCGTATAAAAATAAATATTAATTAAAAAGAAATCTCTTGCTGACGTTTCGTTGACCGGTTTAAGGTCCTTCCTCATGAGGCTAAATAGGCAACGAAAAGTCAAAAGTAAAGTACGTACAGTCGTAATAATAGAAACCACGATAGATTTAAAAACCATAATGAAAATATAATCAAATTTTTATCCCGGATCCAATTTAGCTGTGCGAATACCATTGACGAAGTTAGTGCTTGAAATGTTAACGTCCTACGCTTTACGAGTTCTTTTTTCGCACGTGACGTGTATGCTATGACGTGCCACGCTGTGTCACCAGTTATTTTGTGATTTTTATTGCACAGAAATGGAATAAAAATATGATCTTCTAGTTTCGACCCCGACTATTCACGCATCGTAATAAGCAGCTTTTCCCAAATTAATTCAAATATGTAGGTAATTGAGTAATTTAAATCCATTGTAACATCAACCCAAACTTTTGCATTTACAATACACTCATGGACATATTAAAAGGAATGCTTCATCAATCGAAAAAAAGGTTGAAATATGTATAAAAAGTTCTTATTACACACTGGCAACATAAATTTTAAATGTTTAATTGAAAAAAAAAATACTTCAATCGTTTTTTGTTTCAGAGTTTCATTTGTTTTTATCGTTAATTTGTTATTTTAATTAATCTAGCGAAACCATTTTGCTGGCGTGTGCATTCATATTATCAAATTCCGTCAGTTTTTCATATTTTTTTTTACAAAAATGTATTGTGGCTGTTTCATATAACTTAAGGGATAATGCGGGATCTCAGAGTAGCACAGGGTAACTTTTATAGTTGTTTTAAGAATAAGAATAAATTTATATAAAATTAGACACAGTGTTTCACATACTTATTTGCAATCTTACTAATATTATAAACGCGAAAGTTTGTGAGGATGGATCATTGTTACTCTTTCACGTGAAAACTACTGAACGGATTTTTATGAAACTTTATAGTAATATAGGTTATACATCGGAATAACACATAGGCTACTTTTTATCCGGGTACCACACGGGCGAAGTCGTGGGCAGAAGCTAGTAGGTTATAAAAATGGCGATAGTGCAGGCGCCGCCTATAAATATGTCTATTAAAATTTTTAGCAGTGGGTCCCAAACTAGGCATAGCCTGTATCTTGGTGGCCCTAGGTTTTTTCGAATAGTTGTTTAGGTTAACAGTGTTTTGTTTCAGAAAGAGACAAAGCATTGTTTATTCAAACAACCAAAAAAAAATTTTTATGTAAGGCCATTTGTATATAAAATCATATAGCTATAGGTAGAGCACCGATAGCTAGATGGAGACCCTATATTTGGGTTATTCCCGTTGACCCTCGATCTTCGGCCCCATCGGAGGACAACGGGTGCCTATACGCGGAAAATGTTTAGTGAAATATATAAGTCAATTTAAGAGCTGGGTAGATTCTGGCCCACAGGAGGAATTAATTCCTTTCATCTGAATAACGAGCTGAGTGATTACGCGCTCTCGCGAGGATTCATAATACTAACGAAGCTTTTATGTGATGGAAATATGGAGACCGTATAAAAGGGCCTGTTTCTAGGGTAATGTAGCTTCATACTCGTAGAGGAAATAATCATACATTATTCATAATTGTACGATTATTCTTTATTGTACACACAAATTAACAGGCAGAATTATATGTCATGTACATACAAAGGCGAGCTTAAGTTTTCTTTCAACAAACCTTGACTTAGAAACAGGTTATTATAGAGAAAGGGTCGTCTACATAAGAAAAGAGTAAAACAAAACAATGTGCTTACTTAAAACTACACATACTAATATACACAATATAATATAGGTATATAACAATTTAATATAAAAATATACGATACATAATTCGTATCATAATATCGTATTATGGGGTAGTATAAAAGTCTTTACAATGGTAAATTACGGTCCTGACCTACGATGCAAAAATCTGGTCTTTGATGGTCCTTTATAGGTACAAACTCGCAGTTTGCCAGCGGGCGTTGGAGAGCTGCATTCTCGGTGTTAAAGTCATCGATCGCATTCGTAACACTACTATGCGTCAATGTAACCCGTATGTCCGCCAAACTGGGACCGGGCTGGACATGTGGGTCCCACAGGGTGTAACGCAGCCATAGGTTTGGCCCAGGCAAAGGTGGCGCGACGAACTTGACCCTAAATCGCCTACTGCTTCGTATAGGCCTTTTCTCTTCTATCCTGTTGTCTAGGATAGTAGAGTTCCCTGCTACTTTACGATATCGTTAACACTTTCGGACGGCTAGAATTTCTTCGACCCAACTTGAGCAATTGGTCAAGTTTTTGCTCCACCGGCCATCACTGACTTGTCTGTGATTGCTGCAGTCGGGATTGGAAGCTTAACATGTCCTTCATTAACAAGTGTCCAAGTGATGAGCGTTCTGAAAGTTGATCTGTTACGAACTTGACGAACATGGTTTTTAGAGGCAAGCCTTCAGCCTAAAAGATGGTACAAGGTTACCGCAGCCTATTTATTTACATCTGTATCACTATGGAGGCTTATTGCTGATGCGTTGCCAGCCTTAAGAAAAAATGGAAAAGTCTCACGTGCCTATAATTGAACTAGCTCCCATACTTTACCATAAAACAAACATTATGCAAGCACTGCTCGGCGGCAGAAATAAATGTGGTTGTAGTACAGTCAGCCATAAAAGTAGATAAATAGTTTAGATTTTATTAGTTAAATATTTCTGGTACTGTCGACTTAATTTAACAATAATGGGCTACATCTTATGACCCGTCTTGGCTCCAAACTATTTGGAATCTAAAGATAACATTTCCCACCTAAACTTTTCAGTTTTCTTTCAAAATGAGCACTCATATTTTTAATCTACTTTTGTGGCTGACTGTGCTTTCCCGTGCGAACGCTTTATAACTTTTGAAACTATCATGGCTATGAGCATAATTCTAACAAACATTCAAACTCACAAATAACGGTTTATATCCTGTTTTTAGTAAACATCATGAACATCTACTTGCCACTACTGAACAATAGATAGGTAATTATTTTCCACCGTCAAATTGACATTTATATCGAGGGGTGCTAGACAAATACCTCACGCTTACTTCTCCTTTCACGCTAACGCAATTTTTTTCAAGGTAAAACTTGGCAGCTGTCACGTGACATTTCCGCAGCTAATGTCATTCCCATACAATTCAATCTTTCCACAGGCGTTAACGTCAACAGAAAGTGGTATTTGTCTAGACTCCTGTTGCCTTTGTCTAGTTTACTTCACATGGGCTTCTAAAAGCTGTCATGCATGGCAGGTAGGGTAAGCTAACTAAGGCAGGTATTTGCACGAAGGGGTTGAATTTGGCTAGCTCTTTGTCAGTAGCATTCGAAGGCTCAGTGAATGTTAGCTTTGAGGCTACGCTCAGCTATCTCTCTACGTTTGCAATGATACCACTCTATTTGTAGTTACCTTGTTGATGAAAAGTGCAACAGATACCTATTGCATATGTCTTTGTAGATTTCCCTAGTTGAATTGACTTTAGCCCATCGTACTTTTCTTTTCTGTGCTTTGTTGTTATGTCAAAGAAAGCACATTCTATTATACACGGTGTAACTGGAAGGGTGAAACATCGGTGGCAGAGCGAATAAACCGAATTTAACTAATATTTCTTAAAAATCGAATAACTTTTGAACAACTGAATATCGCTGAACATACGGTGGGGTTAAATCAATGGGCATTGAGGTCCACCATCGCTCTGCCACCGATGATCCACCCTCCATTTACTTAGGTACACCGTGTATATTTATGTTTTCTTCCGTGTATAAAAGTTTCTACAGTCCAAGTTTATTGTGTAGAGCAAACAAATAATTTGATTGGAAATTGTCTCGGACTGGGAGGTCATTGGGGAAAAGCGAACACCCAAAACATTGTTTCGCAGTACTTAGAAGAAAGTATAATAAAGCAACCTCGGTCGAGAAGTGAATGCTGATAAAGTATTAGTGGCCAACCCGTGTTAGACCCACCCTGCTGCCAAATTGTGGACCACCCAAGCCTGCCCATAAGGTTTATAATCCCGCGATACAAGCTCAACCTAGTGCGGGGGCAACCAGCAACTATAGCAATTTTATATTTTTGATAAATAAATGTATTTGTTACAAATACAAATACATTTATGCTATTTGTCCCCGCACTAGGTTGAGCTTGTATTACGGGAGGCCGGTTACAGATAAATCGATTTAGCGAGCAAGTTATCAAGTTAGTTCGGTTAGCAAGTTATAGTCGAATAGCAGCGATGGGTTTGAAACCTGTCACGTAGAAAGCTAACTATTTATTTGCAAGACGCGGACACGTGCCAAATGTAATGTTTGGAGCTGCCTCTGACATTGCTGTGTTCCGGTTTGAATTGTATGCATCTTTATATCTGTGGGAGGCGACATGTGAGTGATACCTCTGGCTCTGCAAACGTCTACAGGTTACGGTAACTGCCTACCACCAGGTGGGCCGTTAGTTTGTTAACCTTTTTAGTGGTGTAAAAATATATACCCCCTACATGGATACGAGAGTATTTATCTGAGGATGTTCATCATGGGGTATACAGTATTTTTTTTAATACAGCTTTAATAATCAATGTGTAGAAAAGATAATTATTACAAAATTATATTAATACACTCGATCTGTTTTTCTATCATTGATTGCAGTGTCCTCTAGTGACTTGTGACAGTAACCCGTTTTGGAGATAGATGATATCAGACAAACAACTTCTTATAGCAAAGGCTTCTGGCGTCGCGGGTAAAAAGTGCCCTTGACTAAAAGTCCCACATGCAACTTTTTTTTGGAAAATGATGCCAATGACATTTTTTACTTGACAAATTGATGACTGCATTGACATGCATTGCATATTGACGTGCTCAAAACTCAGAACGCTATCTACCTACCTCTAGCTCTCTTAAACTCTCGCAGAATTTACAAAAAAATTGTCCTAAGTATCAACTAACAAAATTAATTGATGAATGATTTATTACTGTCCAAAATAAACAACTGTAGGTGAGGTTGTCCTATGAAAAGCCTATGAAAATTTTTACATGTATAACCTATATTCATGCAAATAAATGTTCTGAATTCTGATTTCTGCATATATTTCTTTAGTTAGGCTTATAGTTTATTTGCTGAAAGGATTAAGGCACCTAAAGAAAACCATTTGTATAACAGTATTTTTTTTTCTTAATATTTTGCCGATTTTCTAATGTGTAGGTTTTCTACGGTCTCGGTAAACTGACTTACTCACGTGCTAACGTTATTTTGTCTGTATGTCATTTTTAGAATAAAAAATAACAAAAGCCATTATACTCAAACCATCTAAATAATTCTGTCAGCGCATTCGCTACCGTTCGTTACAGACACAAAACACCCTCTCCATTACCGAACAGCCATAAGTTCTGGTGCAAGCCCATGTCGACTCCTAAGGGCACTTAACATACAAAATAAATGTTCCTCCGGAAAGAAAACAGAAAAATACACCGGCCGCAGCACGCCCTCTTCCGCACCAAATGGGCATCGAAATGCCAACCGCAAGTACCGCACTGGGAATGTTATACATATTTTTGTACTTTACGAACTTTAAAATATAGCTCAATTCAGCTGCAGTGTAATGTGTAGTGCAAATGAGTTTGCTTAAAATTGGCGTTGATGGAAATAGCGAGGTGCATACTACGAATTTGCGTAATGCGAAACGGTCGCATTTTATAGCGTAAACAGCAAAATGAGACTAACATTGATTTTGCGAAACGAAGTCTAAATGTATTTTACGTCATAATTGATTGATGGGTAATTCAGTTCGAGTTAATCACAGCTTCGGGAGGAGACTGGGATTCGAGGCATATTACATCATATTTCAAAAAGATATCTCAACCTACAAGCTTTGTTCAGAACTTGTTTTTCTCCCAGCTATTAGACATAGAATCTAGGTCCTAGATGGTTTTGTTATCCAACACCCTACCTGCTATAAAAAAAATATTTAGATTTTACTGCTCTTTTGGAGTGGTTCCTTATAGACGAACATACAAACTGAACATTGTCCATTTTGCATTGTAATCAAACATTTTATCCATCAGATACAATCTCCCTTTCTCAGAATCTTGGCAGCCTTTAATTTTTTCATCTTTGTTTCGTTAAATAGTGTTATTAATTTGCGCAAAAAGACCTGCACAGATTAGAAAATATTTTAACTTTTCATAGAAAACTGAGCTTTATAAAGATTTTTCCCACAAAAAGTATTAAAAGTTACTGAACTTCTCGATGACAAATCAAATTAATTTTAATATGACGGTTCGGAAAACCCTGAGGCAAAAGGAAAAAGACAATGTTGGTAATTGTTGAAGGAAAATCTTGACACATCGAACTCTAGGTAAATACTGAACGCAACCTACGGATCTATTGTGCTGGATCTTTTATTATTGTGTCATTTTCCATAGACTTGCTATGACATTTTCATTTGTGTCATTTTCCTTTAGTCCTAGCATATCAAGTCTATGCTAGACTTGATATGCTAGGACTAAATCGTCGAATGTCTTCTTTAAAACAATTTGTTTCTTAATTATTACAAAAAAACGGGATATTTACCATGATTTGTGAGTTTGAATGTTTCTAAAGTTTGTGAGGATGGATGTTTGTTCCCTTTCACGCAAAAACTACTGAACGGATTTTGATGAAACTTTGCAGTAATATAGCTTGCACATCAAAATAACACATATGCTACTTTTTATCCGGGTACCACGCGGGAGAAGCCGTGGGCATAAGCTATTAAATGCCAAAAAACTGACTTACTCACGTGCTAACGTTATTTTGTATGTATGTCATTTTTAGAATAAAAAATAATAAAATTAAAAAGCCCACAACAAAATGTTTCGACTAGTCGCGATTACATAAGATGATGATGTTTTTTGAGTTTTACGGAAAAAGTCGTAATCGCTCATGAATAAAACTTTTAAGAGATCACTTCGGGATCATTGTCTATATAACAATAAAAGAAACATCAAAGAAACATCGCCAAAAATAATTGGCGAAGATATCAAACAATAAACACATTTAAAAAATGGCTCGAGAATCTCTTCTTTTTTTGAATTCGGTTAAAAAACGAAGAATTTCGTTTTTAATTAAAGGCACAATTACTTGGGTATTAACATTTTACACAAATGAAACAGTTGAGCTATATCTTACTGTAAGAAATGTACTGAATATAACCTTACATATTATTTTGAGGGCTGTTTAGGTAATAGGCTTTACAAGAAACTTACCTCTCCAACGAAGACATATTATGGTTCATAAGGCGTAAAACATTGGATACTTAAGCCGCTAAAGTTTAGCGGATTACGATAAAAACCGGCGACATTATGCATTGTCTTAAACAAAAACACAAATTCGTAAAAGTTGCTTCACGGAAAAAGTTTCGCCCTTTTACGGCTTAGGAGTCTAAAAATACAGATCCTGGCATTCTCGACCAAAATGTCTGTTCTTCCCGTCTCAAGATCAATAGAAGCGGCCTTTTTTATTAAAATAACATTATTGTACCTTCATAAAGGAGGATAAAATTTTGCTCACGTGTAAGTGAGTAAATTATCTTTATCGTGTGTCATACGTGAGGAAGGTAAAGGTGATTTTTTGATCACTGGTGAAATGTCGTCGTCGCGATGAGAAAGGTATTTGCTATCGTATATTGTATCGTTTAGATCTTAATATATTAAGGGGAATTGAGCATGTATGAAGAATGTAATGAAAGTGAATGACGCAAAAGAGGTATGTCAGGATCGTAGCAAGTGGAAATCCGTAGTCTCTGACTACCCCTCCGAGAAACAGGCGTGGGTTTATGAATGTATGTATGCTCTATATAGAAAACAGATTGTTATATTATTTTCGTAAACATCTTTGATTTCGGCTCATTCTGCCTCGAAGTATTAACCTCGCGATTATCACGTCATTTTCTACTTACCAAACGGCTAAAAACCTATAAAATGAAAATAAGCATGCTAGTTTCCTGACAATGTTTTCCTTCACCGTTTTGAGCACGTGTAAACGAATAAAAATGTAATGCGTACATATTTTTTTAAATTTATTATTATAGGACCTGGGTCGAACTCTAGACCTTCAGATCGGATTACGTAAAATGACATAAAATAGATAAATATCAATAGGGACATAAGTCTTCCATACGACTTAAACATTTTCCAAGCACAAAGCGTATCCTTTCATATGCGAATTGTCAGATCCCTGTTCAAATGTGGACCCATGTCATTGGGATGTATACCCGCAATAATATACGCGAAAATGAATACTTTACTTGATAGGATTACGGTATTCGACCTCGACCCAGAGCAGGGTCCACTTGATGATCCCTTGTCTTGGTGTTTTTATGAATTAAGATCTCCAACATGCTTAGCGATTGTCATAGTAACCAGCCTTGTTTCTTTCCTGGCTCAGTCGCGGAGAGACAGGCAGTAAAATTTTACGTTTCAAAATGATCCTTTTGATTTTAGTGAATAAATGAATTTTGACTTTGTATCTTATCGCTATAATCCCTTTCTTCTAGGCAACATTTGGATAGACATAAATCAGAAAAAAAAGTAGTACGATGTCATACAATCAACAACTGGAAATCTCATCTTTTAAAAAGTCCCTATATGCCGCTTCATCCTAATGCAAAGTTTCGAAAGAGACAATTAGAGAATATTAATCTTGCCACTTCTTAAGACTAGGTAACACACTTAAGACCTAAGAACCTTCTACATGTTGAAGTTGGTTGAAAAGCGGTCCTAAAATTTCAAATATCTACGATATTAGATTGTTGAATATAATACCTACGAAATTAAATTACCTATCTAGGATAATATCCGTGACTTAAATGATAATTGACTTTTGTTTTCTTGGCTTTACTAATGTGATTCATGATGTGGTAATTTCAATCAATAGGCAAAATGATAATTTAACTTTTGACTTTCTTGGCTTTACTAATGTGATTCATGGTGTGGTAATTTCAATCAATAGGCAAAATTATAATTTAACTTTTGACTTTCTTGGCTTTACTAATGTGATTCATGGTGTGGTAATTTCAATCAATAGGCAAAATGATAATTTAACTTTTGACTTTCTTGGCGCTATTAATAATGGCTAGACATACATATTATGAGACAGCCTGTCTCATAATATGTATGTCTAGCCATTTTACAGCCGTAGTCTACTAATCCAGCCTTCGTCATTTCAATTCCACGACTCATTTCCTTCTTTCATTTCGCCTACTCCGATGACAAATGAATATTTGGGTTGTTCGGGGAATAGCGTACTTTATTGGATTGAGCGCACCTGGGACGTAGGTATTTCATGGATTCCTCAATAACAACAGGTTCTGGATAACTTATTTTGTTCTTTTGTCCAATTTAGATAGGGAAGCGATAGGAAATTTATTTATAACTGTATCAGCCGTAAGGCCCAGGAATATGAAGATTATTTCGCACCCAAATGCATCGTGAAGACAAGATGTCATCTTGTCTTTCTTCGTGAATTTGAATTCAAGTCGGAGACGTTTAATACTAGTCCTAAAACCGGTCCTAGAATCAAATATCTCAAAGACACGTGACATGAACACGAAGCCTGATTCTACCAGCATTCATAACAAAAGACTAATTTAAAAGCCGTAAATCACATACAGGAAGATTAAGCAAGAATAATTGTTACAAGGGAAGAAACAACGACAATAATGACGTTTTTTTTTATTATTAACTTATACTGCCCCACTGCTGGGCAAAGATCTCCCCTATTTTCTTCCACTCGGCCCATTGTCATTTAGGATTTTTTATATATAGGATATAGAGCAAGAGGTAAGTGGATAGACATATTGCGACGGATGGTGTTCAAATAATAAAATCATTTTGCTGTCACTGATTGATCACCCTCCGTACAAAATATCTCCAAATATTAAAGGAGAGGTACATCTCTCCGAGAGCAAAAACAAACAAATGGTGTCAAATAGCTACGAACTGGACCCCCCGAGATAAAAAACGTAGTAGAGGTAGACCAACGACAAGATGGAGAGACGACATAATACAAGTAGCCGGAAAACTATGGCCTAGAATAGCAAGAGACCGAGAGAAGTGGAAAAAAATGGAGGAGGCTTTTACCGCCTCAGGCGGTCCATACACTAAAGAGTTGTAGTATGTACACAACCATTTAATAAATAGTATTACATAAGTAGACTAAGTAATTGCATACCTATTAAGATATATAGAATAAGTGTAGTGTATAGGAAAAATAAATCTCTTTTTATTTTATTTATTTATTTTACATCTCTCCGCAAATGTTTTTAGGATACTATTATTACTGCCCCGAACTCTACTCATCAGAGATGCAGTCTTTGTACGGATGAAGGCATAAAAACCATCCGTCCTAGTCTGCACAAACAGCACTGAGGCACCTACAGAAATGCGAACGAATGAACTGACACTTTTTACGATGTTTTAGAGAGTTATTGAATGGTACCTAGCTCAAGAACATTTGTCATGGCACTTTTTGGGGAAGGCCTCCAACAGTGACTTTTACAGGCAGTTGTTGATGAAGATCTACCGTAAATTACCATTTGTTTCAAGCTTCAATTGTTTACAGTTCCAGTTCCCTTGAATTATACTCACTTCAGTTAAATTATTATCTCAAAAAGTGAGCAAACAGCTCACAGGATACGTGGCCGCTTCCGTTCCCAGGAAACGTGGGAACAATGGGTTTTTCAATAGGTGTTCCCATAAATGAGAAGAGGAAATACCTACATGACCTGTTCTACTTACGATGTAGGGACTATAAGCAGACTCAAAAATCTAAGTAGGTCATTTTGCGTTATTTCAGTTGAGGTATTTTGGTATTTCAAAGGACCCAATGACTGATGGTAAAATAGTGTTTTAAAAGGATTCATAGCGCCTCTAAGAGGCTCTTGAATACGACGCGATGAACGAACAAATCTCGTGTAAATCCGTCTGTGTTATAGATTTAGCGATGTCGATAAATGAAAAGTCAAGGGATGGAGACATTTAGAAGTTGTAGAAAGATCTCGTCGGGGAAGTATTACCACCACACCTATTTCTTCCACCAAGCAGTAAAGCTCGCATTTCTGTGGTCTGGTTTGAAGAGTATGAATGCCGGTGAAATTACAAGCACATAAGACTTTTCATTCGTTATAATTCAGTGATAATTTTAGTATAGCAAGCGTTAGCATAGTATACGCATAGTTACCGCTTACCAACAAGTGGTTCACGCTTGTTTGCCACTTTAGTGGTATTTAAAAAAATATCGAAATGTCACGTGATCACATTTCGATTGATAATCCCATACATTTTTTTTGTTTTACAACGGCATATTCTACTACTATTATATACGCGAAAGTTTGTTAGGATAGATGTTTGTTACTCTTTCACGCAAAAACTACTGAAGGGATTTTGATGAAACTTTTCATTAATATCGCTTATGCATCAGAATAATACATAGGTTTCTTTTTATCCGGGTACCATGCGGGCGAAGCCGTGGGCGGAAGCTAGTATATTATAATACTATATTCCTGCTAGCAGTAACGTTTAATAAAAAGCCAACTTGGCTACAGGCGTTTGATTGATCGCAGAACCTCTCGTTTTCATCAAAGATTCCTTCAGCATTAAACACACGTAATTTTACCTTACTTCATCCCATAAACCAACCAGTATCCAATTTCCGGCGTTAAGTTCAACCCATATGGGTTGCTTTCACAATAATTTACAACTTTCCTAATCGTAACTTTGTCTTGTTCCAGAGTTTGATGGCGATTATAAAGTTTGGTTACGCCCTTGTGGTGGTGACCTTGCTGCTGATGATATGGGCGTCTTTATCGGGAGCTCTAGAAGTAAGTATCTATCACTTTGTTAAATAAAAAACTACCTTGATGGTTTGGTAAGCGAGTAGGCGGCTGCGGCGAAAGAGGGGCGCGTTCGACTCCCGCTGCGAGATTAATGTTTGCATGTTCTGCAGATATTTGTTCCGGGTCATGGTACTCGTAGTTCCTGATACCTATGGCACAGAGAATACTAGTGTGGAGTCAGGAATATTAATATGTCTGTTAGTCGTTCATTTATTCATTAAAAGATATAACATTTTATCGTACAACACAATTTGTCACTTACAAAAAAAACACAAGCAAATCGTGGAAGTACAATGGGTGGTCTTATAACGTATAGCGATCTCTTCCAGACAACTTTTGTATGAATTTAATATGAGCTTTAAAATGGACGGTGGTATTTAATTGGTTTTAATTCTCATACAATACTTTTATGATTGACTATAATATGTAAAGCCTAACCACGGCTTCGCCCGCGTGGAACCCGGATAAAAAGTGGTATATGTGTTTAGTTATTTTCAATCCCGAACTATACCTGTTTCAAAATTGGTCCAGCCATCACGGAGATTAATTCAAACTTTCACATTTATAACTTTTGTAGAATATGATTATTTTCTTAAGCTGAAAAACACCTCAAAACGACGTGTCTATACGTGTTTTGGTAGGTAATAATAAATTTCCAGTACTGGGTTGTATTTATAAACATTTCGTGGAATTTTTTTTAAATTTGAGAAAACCTAATTTCAAGTAAAGTCATTATGAAATGATATAAATAAATATCCAACAGTCACATCCCAAGTCCTGGCTAAACTAAGATTCCGTGTGTCGTGGGTATCAAAAACTATAAGGAAGTACACTTTATGTGTATTTTGTTATTTGTATATAGTAAACATAATGCACAAATAAATCATTTTCATATTATCATAATTTAAAAAAAATACCTTAGTGTAGAATGATCCCCAGTAGAATGATTAATTATTCAAAGGGAAATATAAAATAAATAAAACAGAGAGATATAAAAAATAAATTATACATTTTGGGGAACTTACTCCAAACGAGTGATGCCATAGTTAAAAGATATATATAATTATGGTAGAGTCAATATTACGAATAGAATATAACGTAATTTGCCAAATACAGCAAATACAAAGAGGTCATCAGCCTACTTGTTATAAGCATGGTATGGAACTTGGCAACGTTACCAAATAGCGGAAAATAGCCTTTTGACATTAGTATTTTCTTTTATCAGATTTAGTTCTGTGCTATTCTATTAGAAATATTGGTAAGGTGGACTGTAGACATTTCGTGTCCCCAAAATTTGCGTCTATAGACTCAGTCAATCATAAAATATTATCATTTGTTTTATGATCGGCTGAGTCGATTCAGAAAAATAGAAATGAATGAAAATATGGAATAGAGATTTCAAATTGACATTTTAGATTCAACAGTAGACAACACATTATGTATATTTTTTTTTAAAGAAAAAAATAAATTGACTTCAATTATTGGGAAGTTTATAAAAAGCCCAATACGAAATTTAATCCCCCGTTTCAGCACCCATATAAATTTTATGAAATTTATATGGGTGCAGAAACGGGGGATCACCATAACCATTAAAGTATAGGTACCCTACTCATTAATAAAAATAAACATTAAAATGGGTTCATAATTGCGAAAAAATCTTGTAGCATACTCACAAAAAAACACAGATGAATCAAGAACAGGAGGTTCTTGATTCATCTGTGTTTTTTTTTTGAAGTCGGTTGAAAACACTGTTTAACATAAGTAGAACTTATAGGCTACACCACGATACACCACGCAGCGATCGGGACCAGTATATCGTCAGCCTGCATCCACCCACTTCTATGTTCAGGTCTCCTCCAATTTCTGCCTATTTAATCCGTCCAGAGCGGATCACATCCAGGTCAAAATTAATTTATTCATTAAAATCATAGGGATCTCTTCAAGGTCATAACCGCAGTCCGTTTCCGATCCATCAGTCAGGTGTTCTGCAAACGCGTTGTCGTGATCTGAGTAGCCATTCGTCCAGTACTCTGCTCTTCCAGCCGTCTCCAGAATACGGTATATTTCTACATATTTGACGTAGCGGGCGAAGGCCTGTCTGAAATGCAGAAGGTCCGCCGCGGGACAAATTTTTGAATGATCTGCAAATATTTGCCTCGGGTCTGGGTGTTTTCTATGTATAATATGTATATATTTATAAAAAAATATATATAAGTAGTAGGTACCAGTCTGTCGTTTCCATAACACAAGTTCTGATTGGTTTGGGGCTAAATGAAGCTGTGTGAAAATGTCTAGCATTTTTCTTTCTTTCTTTCACAGCTCCACGTTGACACAGGGCATCCACCATGCCTGTTCCAAGCGCTCTGCACATGTTCGAAGCCGGCAGGAGACCTGGGCATCGTGACCTGCAAACATGTGCCCATCCTCAGGGTGCCGGCGCCAATCAACAGCTCAAAAGTCTTTAGCCTGGAGCTAAATGCCAACAAGATCATGGATCTTGAGCCGCAGTTCTTTCAGGCTACTGGTAAGTCCTACAACTCAGCAGGAATCGCCTCTTTACTCACAAAAAATAGAAGGTATAAAATAACTGCCATCAGTTTTGTGATAAATAGATACTTTAGTTATATGAGCCTGTTATCGATCGAGATAGAGGATTATTTAACTTTAATTCTCTTAGTTCAGTTTGTTTATTGATAACAGGTAAAATTACAGGTCGAATCCTGAAAATGAACATTACAGGCTGCCTTGCACTTAATAGGCAGTTAAACTCCATAATTGGATAAAATTCCTTGCCTTGACACTTCCAAGGGTAATAACAGCATTACGCTCCATTACCAAGAAATATAGAAAATGTGTTTTCAACCAATCACACTTTTTCTTTATTTCTTTCTTCTACTACTTTTCGACCAACCGTATTACTGGTTAAACACGAAAATATTAAAAACGTCAAAAAAATCTAGTTTTGCGTCACGACTAGACCCCAATATAGCACCTAATATAAAGTGATAATATAATAAAATATAATTTAAAGTGTTATAATAATATAAAATATAACACTTTTTTTGGTTTTTTTTTTCAATATTGAGTTAATTATATTTACTGAATAGCACCTTCGATATCGTGAATGTGAATGATAAACTGGTGTAAACTAATACTAATTTCTTACCTAACTGCTAAGGGTAGTTATGATAAGTAAGTAAGAAATGTAGTTACTTAATGTTTTTTATCAATGGAGACCTCTAAATGGCCTCATAGCTAGTTTAAGTCATTAATTTCGTTTTTAAATGCCGATGGTTTTCTTAGAATAAATAAATATTAACAAAGTTAATCCACTTAGAGCTTTGCAAATCGGATAGTGTTCTATGAAAATCCGTTAATAGAAATCTGATTGGCTTTATTAAATTTCGAGCCGAAACAGAAATTTACAGCTTCGTTAGTTCTTGTATGTAACATGAGCCTGGCGTTATATGGGTCACAGAGCTGCCAAGCTGAAATCAAATTGGGTTGGTTCTGAATCTGAGCTGGCAACCCAACCATATTGTAAATATTCCGGCACCGATGCTAGCCTAAGGCATATGTTCAAATCCTGTAAAATATTTTACATACTTTTCCTCTACCGGTGCTTGCCCAAGGGATATCTTCGAATACTGAAAAATATTTTTGTTTTTGTGTCAAAAGTTTAGTTTTTGACACAAAAACAGTCGATATAAACTTAACCTGCTTATTCCCAAAGATTAAAAATAAAATAAAAGGGCATTTTTGTTTTTCAGATTTTTATATCAAATAATCGTTTGTTTGATATGAAGCCACTGATCCTCTGCAAAGAGCTTTTGTGGCCAAGAGTAAAAAAGTCAGTGTCATATTCAGTTCTTTTTCATACACAAATCACATGCCTTAAACAAACCATTATCCGGTCTGCGATAAGTTTCAATGTAAATTTCTTTAATACTAAAGAAATTTATTTCTTTTATTTTTTCCGTATACACGGAACAGGCCTTAAAAAGATGTCGTCATAAAAAAAATAAGGAAGGTAGTTTCAGCCATGATCAACTCTAAAACAGAGTGCAAAATGTAAAATTTTCTGTGTGCACCCGAAAACTAAGGGTGCCGGACTACATCTTCCGTATCTAGGCTCTTCATAATAAATCTGAAAATTGATATTATGTATTTTTGTGAATTCAATTGTTCTGAACGTCCTGTTTAGTTTTCGGGAAATATCATTACATCCTGCAAGAAGTTAGGTAACAATAATAATTAAGATAAAATATGTGCTTATTACATCCTGTATTAAGTTTCTAGGTGAAAATAATAACATAGATTTTAAAAAAAAATCTTATGACTTTATTCCCCATTATGGACATCCTCAAATACATACTCATTACGTAGATCTTTGAGGGTACCAAGTAGGCGGTAGTCAGAGCCACGCCCGCGTTTTGCAAGTGATTATACTTGTACACAGTTAGATTAAAGATGAATAATAATTTGATATATAGAATCTTACTGCAATTCATAACGCTCCCTTTTCTTAATAAGAAAACAGCGCAAACTCACTCTTACCTTACGTAGTCCCCAGAGGGGGAATCCCCAGCAAATAGCACTAACATTTCACACAACGATGTTCTAACATGCTTCAATTAATTTTAGGGCTGTACAGGCTCGCTATAAACCAGAATCCTCTGGAGAGTATTCACGAAGAGGCGTTCTACGGTCTCGACAATACTCTGTGGGAGTTGGAGCTACGTCACGACAAGCTTACAGCTGTGCCTAGTCGTTCGCTGCGGTATCTGCAGAAACTGAGGCTTCTGGATTTGACAGGTAACTTTAACTACGATATGACAACCGCTTAGCCCAGCCGCTGGATTTGACAGGTGATATTTTTTAATGTTTTTTATTTACTTTTGTGGCTTTTGTGACATCTGTGGCGCCGTGGGCGAAGGCCCGTCTGAGATGCAGAAAGTTGCGGGTTCGATACCTGCCGCGAGACAAATGTTTGTTGTTCTGCAAATATTTGTCTCGGGTGTATTATATTTATAATAATGTATGTATTTATAAAAAAAGTATATTAAGTAAAATGTAAAAGTAAATATAAAAAAATATTATAAAACATATTACAAAACTAAAAAAAAAATATAGTATCACTGCGGCCGTGGCATGCCTATTGTGATCGCCACTTGGAGAGACAGACGCCACAGAGCGTTTACAGTTCACCGCTCAGCCCTGCAGCTGTTAGAATCTCTGTTTTTTTTCAGGTGAAATTAGTTTCACCTATCGAGGAAATAAGCCTGAGTATCGCTTGGAGAACATCCACGATCTGTGCCAGTTGAACACTTAATTATTTTCCATTGTACTACTCTACAACATTCTACCAATCTTACAATTTATTTGACGACCTCTGTGGCGCAAGGGGCGAAGGCCCGCCTGATTGCGGGTTCGAATCCCGCCGTGTGACAAATATTTGTATCTGCAAATATTTGTTTCTGGTCTGGGTGTTTTCTATGTATAGTATGTATGTATTTACAAAAAAATTAATATAAGTAGTACATCAGTCATGTAGTTCCCATAACACAAGCTCTGTTTAGTTTGGGGCTAGATGATGCTGTGTGAAAATGTCCAGCATTATTATTACTACTAAATAAATAATGCTGAACTTTCTCACACAGCATCGTCTAGCCCCAAAATAAGCAGATATGGTACCTATCAATGTTCTACTTATAAATGTAATAGAAAAAGCCCTTTGTACCAACATGTTGCAATATTGCAGTAGCTTGTTTACTGCTCAAACACTTGTATAAACACCCGACATTTCCTACTAAGACCGAAGGTATGTTTCGAGTTTAAAAGACAACGGCAATGTATTGGAGCTGTTTGTAAAGTTGCTGTTCTGCTTTACTTTGCCCAATATATTTCAAGGAACTAAGCTTTGTATAGACAGGTGATTTGTACTGTTCAAGATTTATTTGGGTTTTAGTAAAGAGCCTTCATTCGTCTCTTGTCACATTTTGCTTGCAGAAAACTATAGTTTTAAATGAACGAAAATAGGTGTTTGAAAAAAACAAGAAACTATGAATATAGGATATTAAAACGACTCTCGTGATTTTAATTAAAATACACAGTAATAAAGTACATAATATTTCTAATTATATCTTATTAAAAAAAAGAAGACAGAAAAGTAAAAGGGCATACTTGTCTTGACGACCTCTGTGGCGCAGTGGGCGAAGGTCCGCCTGAGACGCAGAAGGTTGCGGGTTCAATTCCTGCCGCGGGACAAATGTTTGTATTATCTACAAATATTTGTCTCGGGTCTGGGTGTTTTCTATGTATAATATGTATGTATTTACAAAAAAAAATGTATATAAGTTGTATATCAGTCATTTAGTTCCCATAACACAAGCTCTGCTTACTTTGGGGCTAGATGATGCTGTCTGTAAATGTCCTGCATTATTATTATTATTATTGCCTTAACTATAAAGAACGTTGACAAGTTTTACGACATTTCTGATATAAAGAACATTTCAACACGAGTTTTGAATAAGCATAGTGATGGGGCTTGTTTTATAAAATGGACACTGACAATTCATTCCACGCTGTTCACTGTGATTTGTACACGCAATCGTCGAATTCACGCTATTATATAGAATAGAATAGAAAGTAATTTATTTGACAAAAAAGCACAGAGAGGACAGGGACAAAATAATTAAATAAAATAGACACCCACTTTATACATAGGTTTTTACAAAAACAAAGAGACAAAGAGGAAGATTTTTGTGCTAATTAGTCACATCTGTGCCGTGTCCTGTCTCAGCTTAGTGACGACCGATGTGGCGCGGTGGGCGAAGGTCCGCCTGCTACACAGGAGGTTGCTGGTTCGATTCCCGTCCTGGGACAAATATTTGTACGATCTGCAAATATTTGTTCAGGGTGTTCTGGGTATTTTCTATGTATAATAAAAAAATATCTATCTATGTAATGTATTGTATTAAGTATATCAGTCATCTAGTACCCATAACACAAGCTCTGCTTAGCTTGGGGCTAGATGATGCTGTGTGGATTGTCCAGCATTATTTATTTATTTATTTTATTTATTTATGTATATAAACCCTTTATACATAGATAGATTTTACAAAAACGCAGAGACAGAGGAAGATTTTTGTGCTAATTAGTCCCATCTGTATCGTGTGGACCAAACAGGTCCTGTCTCAGCTTAGTGATATGTATATAGACACTTTTGACGCCCTCTGTGGCACAGTGAGCGAAGGCCCGCCTTAGACGCAGAAGGTTGCGGGTTCGATTTCCGCCGCAAGACAAATGTTTTGCATGACCTGGGTGTTTTCTTTGTATAATATGTACTTTTTACAGTCATGTAGTTGCCATAACACAAGATCTGCTTACTTTGGGGCTAGATGATGCTGGGTGAGAATGTCCAGCATTATTTATTTTATTTATTTACTTTATACATAGGTAAGATTTTACAAAAACGCAGAGACAAAGGAAGTTTTTTCTGCTAATAAGTCTCATCTGTGCCGTGTGGGCCAAAAAGGTCCTGTCTCAGTGTTATGTATCATATATTCATGTTTTTCATGTTTTTTTGCAGGGAACGAAATAACAGATATTTCCAGCGACAACTGGCGAGGTCTGGAGAACACACTGCAGACCCTGGTGCTGGCTGACAACTCCATCGCCAGCTTACCTCTGGATGCCTTCACGGGACTACCGATGCTGGAGACCTTGGATCTGAATGGGAATCATCTGTCGGTGATCGATCCTGGCGTCTTTCGAGATGGGATGAGCAGATTAAATAGGGTTGGTATATTTTGTATATTTTATATTTTGTTAGGAGAACTATTGAAGTTTAGTAAACTACTGCACGAGTACTGCTTTTTACTCGTACGACAGGAGCCCGTATATGCGTTTGCCACAAGTTTGTTTGTCTGTTACCATTTATCTCCAAACGGTATAATGGATTGTAATATGGTTTTTTGCAATAGATTTTAATGTATTTTAGTATGGTTCTTTATTTTGGTTTTATCGCCACATATCATTGTATTGCATTAATTTATTCATCCATAGATATAATTCAAATGTACTTAGATAAGTCAAAATAGAGATGATCTTATAAAAAGTTTGTTATATACATAGATTACTAACAAAAAAAATATTTATACAAAATAATTTTAAAAAAATCATTAGAGGGCGAGGATTGCATGTGAAACGGTGTAACCGATCGTCATGTAGTTTTTTGTAATCGTTTTGGATGACTTCATTAAAGACTTTTAGATAGATAAACATTTATCCAAACCACCACTTACAAATTAACAATTAACATAACTAAAATAGATAGTAAAATAAAGAAGGTTACACAGATTAGATAGGTTTTAACGCCACGCATTATTAGGTGGCGTTGCTATACGTGATGGAAATAAATATCGGGAGTGTTAGAATTTAGTAAAAAAATACTTGTTACTGAGGGCGAATTAAATAAAAATAAACAAAGAGCCAGATAAAAAATCTGAGATAATAAATAAATAAAGAAATAATGCTGGACATTTTTCCCACAGCATCATCTAGCCCCAAACTAAGCAGAGCTTGTATTATGGGAACTACATGACTGATATACTACTTATATACTTTTTTTTTGTAAATACATACATATTATACACAGAAAAACACCCAGACCTGAGACAAATATTTGCAGAACTTACAAACATTTGTCTCGTGACAGGAATCGAACCCGCTACCTTCTGCGTCTCAGGCGGACCTTCGCCCACTGCGCCACAGAGGTCGTCAAATGAATAAATAATAAAATTATTATAATGAAAATGTACGTGAGATAATGAATCAATACTCATTTTGAAATCATATTTGTTGTTTCGAAGATTACCCCCTACATAAAAACGTTACCTCTTTATAATATTAGTGTAGAGTGTGTAAAGGATGATTATGAAATGGTTTATTTACTTTTACTTCAATTTTTCTTCTTCAGCTACTACTTGGCGATAACCAGCTATCGTACATTCCGTACGAAGAGTTGTCTCCACTCCGCCAACTGCGTTTCTTAGACCTGTCAAACAATCTCATCAAGCAAGTGCCTCCTAACCACGAGCTGAACGGCATCAAACTTTCCTTGGACTCTTTGAAGTATGTTAAATAGTTCTAATGTATCCTACTATAATCCTACTAATATTATAAATGTGAAAGTTTGTGAGGATGTTTGTTACTCTTTCACGCAAAAACGAATGAACGGATTTTCATGAAACTTTACAGTAATATAGCTTATACATCAGAATAACACATATGCTACCTTTATCCAGGTACCACCTGGAATTGGGTGAATCGCAGCTCGAACAGCAGGTCGATCTCCACCGCCGCTGCGTCATTTCGACCAGTAAATAAATATTGTCCTACCCTCTCGCATTTTTTATTTCAGGCTCGATAACAACATCATCACGGTTCTGTACCCCGGCGCGTTCAAGTACTTCAATATATTGAACTCTACTTCTTTGGACGGGAATCCTATCTACGCTTTGAGAGTAAGTTTTTACTAATTTAAATACTGATAAAAAACCAACAGAGACATAAGCACATAATAGTCTAGATGAATACCACTTTCTGTCGGCGTTAACGCCTGCGGAAAGATTGTATGGAAATTACATTAGCTGTGGAAATGTTAAGTGACAGCTGCCAAGTTTTACCTTGTCAATTTTGCGTTAGTGTGAAAGGAAAAGTAAGCGCGAGGTATTTGTCTAGAACTCTTGACTACGATGATACTAATGCATGAAAATGTCTGTCGGGTCAGTTAGTTAATAATAGACATTCCACCAACACATACAACGTAACCCACACTAGGATTCCCTGTACCGTGGGTTTCAGGAACTATGAATATCGTGGTAGCACAACACCCAAAAAAAACCATTAGTTCGTCAATTAAAATTACAATAGACGGTCCTAGATAGTCCAGAGAACCTTAGATGACGAGTATTAGACTAAAATGAATTTTCCTTACGTTACAGGAAGATGCTTTCAGAAATGCGAAAATAAAGACGCTCTCACTCCGCGATTGCGAGATATCGGAACTGTCGCCGGCGTCGTTTGCCGGCCTCGAGAACAGCCTGCAGAGCCTCGACCTCTCCGAGAACAACCTGACCATGATCTCCAAGTTCATGCTGAACAAACTGGATTCACTTCGCTTCCTGAACCTTAGGGAGAATAAGGTATTTTTCATACTTCCGCGAACATCCTACTACTTTTATAATAATTTGTGAGGATGGATGTCTGTTACTCTTTCACGCAAAAACTACTGAAATGATTTTAAAATAACTTTACAGTAATATAGCGTATACATCATAATAACACAAAGGCTCTTTTTTATCTGGGTACCACGCGGGCGTAGCCGTGGGCAGAAGTTTCGACTGTGTTGCAACAGCCGTGGTCACGGGTTGAATGGAGTGTAATCGTCACCATCGTCGAAAATAAATGCGATAAAGTCCCGTATAAAACTTATAATAAAATTAAGAATAAGGTACAATCTTCATCAAAAGTGTTCGTTTATAGTGTCGTTAACCTGTTCTCTCTGTCACTCTGCGTTAGATCAGTGAACTGACTAGGTTGAGTTATGAGTGACTGATGGTGAAAGAAACAGAATGGTGAAATTTATAGTGTCATCGATTAACCTGTTCAGTTTGTCACCCTGCGTTAGATCAGTGAACTGACTAGGTTGAGTTATGTGTGACTGAAGGTGAAAGAAACAATGTGGTGAAAGTATCCAGTGCGCCTTAAAGAATAAGGTACAATCTTCATCAAAAGTGTTCGTTTATAGTGTCGTTAACCTGTTCTCTCTGTCACTCTGCGTTAGATCAGTGAACTGACTAGGTTGAGTTATGAGTGACTGATGGTGAAAGAAACAGAATGGTGAAATTTATAGTGTCATCGGTTAACCTGTTCAGTTTGTCATCCTGCGTTAGATCAGTGAACTGACTAGGTTGAGTTATGAGTGACTGATGGTGAAAGAAACAGAATGGTGAAATTTATAGTGTCATCGGTTAACCTGTTCAGTTTGTCACCCTGCGTTAGATCAGTGAACTGACTAGGTTGAGTTATGAGTGACTGAAGGTAAAAGAAACAATGTGGTGAAAGTATCCAGTGCGCCTTAAAGAATAAGGTACAATCTTCATCAAATGTGTTCGTTTATTGTGTCATCGATTAACCTGTTCTGTCTGTCACTCTGAGTTAGATCAGTGAATTGACTAGGTTGAGTTATGAGTAACTGATGGTGAAAGAAACAGTATACTTAGTTAAAGGATCAAGTGCGCCTTCAAAATACAAAACGTTTATTTATTTTATCTGATAAAATAATGAATCAGAATCAGAATAGTCTTTATTGTAAATATTATTACTACATCCTAATATTACGTTTTTCCTTAAAAAAACTCATCCAGTTTATAAAACGCTTTTATAATTAACCATTTCAACCAGTTAATTAACCAGTACTGTAAATAAATGCAAGTTAAGGTTTCCTGTGCAATGAAGATTTCCCATATAACCAGTATTTTGTCTATAATTGTAGGTGGACATCAATCTACTTACATCAAACATGCCGTCAGAATTCACGACAACTTCCTTCAATAACTTCCAATACAAGCTGTTTTATCTCGACGTCAGCGGCGCCAACTCTATGGAGATGAGCTTGCAAGATGTTAGAAGGTATGTGATACTTTCCATCAGCAACTATTGATTTATTGTGACTACAATTATAAATGCGAAAGTTTGTGAGGATAGATAGAGTGATAGATAGATAAACATTTATTCAAACCACCACTTACAAATTACATTTACTTAAGAACTAAAACACATTATTAATAACTAAAATAGAAAGTAAAATAAAGAAGGCTACACAGTGGTGGTGAATCGGCCTTCAGCTCAGCATGTGCTACATGATGCCATGCCGCAGCGCTGGTTTTAGCTGAGACCAGTGTTAGTATGGATGTTTATTACTCTTTCACGCAAAAACTACTAAACGGATTTTGTTAAAACTTTACAGTAATATAGCTTATGCATTAGAATAACATATAGGCTACTTTTTATCATGGTACCACGCGGGTAAAGCCGTGGGCAGAGGCTAGTGTATAATATGTATGTATTTACAAAAAAAGTATATTAGTATCAGTCATATAGTTCCCATAATACAAGCTCTGCTTTGTTTGGGGCTAAATGATGCTTTGTGAAAATGACCAACATTATTTATATATTTTTAATTGCTATTAATGATTATACTTAATTATTTTTGTAATGTTTTAAAAAAATGAAATTTATCGTATTTTTTTGTTAAAGAATGAGATCTCTCCGCTTCCTCTCGATCAGCAAACTGATCCGTCAGAGCATAAGAGCTGAGGATTTCCTTGAGTTCGGAGTGGAACTTGAAGACCTGAAGATATTCGGCTCTACCATCAACAGAATAGAGTCCAGTGCGTTCCAGCATGTGCGGACAATCAAGACTTTGGACTTGTCTGAGAATAATATAGAGTTTATTGATCCCTTCGCTTTTGCCGAGGTGAGTAACTGGTCGTTAACGGATGATGGATCGTTTGAACAATGATATAAACACCTTTTTAAGGAAAGACGAGTCATCGGTTTATTAACGAATCTTAATTGGAAATGGAGCCCAGTGATTTTTAATTATTCACATGAACAATTGACTTTAGGTACTAACGGTAATTTAAAACTACTGTTGAATCCAAATAAATAGGTGGTGTAGGTTTGAATAAGAAACATCAGTAGAAAGAAGCAAAGCAAGCAATAATTTCAATAGAAACACTTTGATAACGCGATGTAGGCTCATTTTAGCAGCGCCATCTAGTTCTAATTCACACAAACTTTTAACACCCAGCGTATCTACTTCCTATTTACTTTACATTTAACAACTACAATAATTGTTAACGGATGATTAAAACTAACGGTACGTAGTCTGGTTTACGACTGTGATTTGGAATTTAGGACAAATGTTTGTATGATCTGCGAATATTTGTGTCGGGTCTGGGTATAATCTAGTTATAAGAAGTATGTATTTACAAAAATAATCGTATAAGTAGTATATCAGTCATGTAGTTCCCATAACACAAGCTCTGCTTAGTTTGGGGCTAGATGATGATGTGTGAAAATGTCCAGCATTATTTATTTACCTATTCATTAATGATAATAATGTTTTTCATGGTATTAACTGACTAGCTATTAACATGGTATTAAATTAAGAACCTACCATGGATTAAACTTTGTATTTTTTTCAGTTACACAGTCTTACCACTCTCAAAATGGCGAACGGCCTCGCCGACTCAGTGAAAATCCTACCATTCGAGCCACTGAAAGCGCTCATAGAACTGCAGTACTTGGATTTGAGTAACAATAGACTGAAGAATGTACCAGACACCTCCTTCCATTTCCTTTATAAACTGAAGACGCTGAATCTACAGGATAACTACATCGATCACTTCTCGAAAGGAACACTGCAAGTAAGTTCATGTTTTCTCATTAGGTAGAACCGACGAATCGACCGCGAAGCAAAAAACGCTGCGGGGGCCGCCATAGCGTTTTTTGGTTCACCTACCCTGATTAAACGATCTTGGAAATGGCGCATAATACCTCTAATATCGTGATTTATTCAAACAGATTTATTCAAATTATCTGACCCGATAGACGTTGTTCTTTTCTTTTTACATATTCAATTTTATTTTAACAATTTTATTTCCTGAATACGGACGAACATTAAAAAAAAATACCTATAGTTATACCCGAATTGCATTTATAAATACCTTAAAAATAAAACTAACTTTTTTTACACGGTAAAAAGTCTGCGTGGATATACTCGTATGTCAACAAAATGTCAGGAGAATATTAATAAATTTTGATTAATTCCAATTTTAATCCAAATATTGAAAAAAAAACTTACAACATAATATAGGTACAATAATTAATTAAATTATACTAATACAGAACCCACAAATTCGCACTGAAATAAAATAAAAAATTACAAATATATTACATAAAAATGAAAATGTTAAAATACCAATGAACAATAAAATAATAGTTACAATATACGTGGTGCAATAAAGTAAGTGGTTCGTTTGTTAAAAAATCATAAGGCCCGAGTTGACGAACACAATAACGGGTGGTTAGGTCCTAATCAAAAAAAATTGACACATGGTTTCATCGTAATCTGTAATTTCTTTATTTATTCTTTATTTAACTTCATACAGGACATGTACCAACGCGAACTTAACCCTAACAAGTGTTTTTTCCCAACAAACCATTGAGGATAGGGACAGTTGTCATCATAATCAATGCTTTGACTTGACCGTCCGTTTATTTTGTTGGTGTACTCAAGCCTAAAATACGTATTCCACAGGGTGACATCCACGGCCAAATGGAAAGCGTCTGTCTCTCCCAGAATCAAATGCACCAAATCGTCCAGCACACGTTCGTGGATCTGAAGGAGCTGCAAGTAGTCCTGATCGAAGACAACCTGATTGAGGTTATCCATCGGCGCGCGTTCACCAGCTTAGATAACTTGAACGTGATTAAACTGAAAGGGAACAGGATCCGTGAAATCAGCGAGGAGGCGTTTCAGAATATACCGGCTTTGAAAGAGTGAGCTAATTCTAAATTCGTATGTATGTTATTTCGCGATGTCATCGCTAATTGTGAACAGATTTTAATGATTTTTAATAGGTTCTTCGAGGGTAGTTCCATATAAATTTTATGAAAAAATCCTACCCGTCATTAAGGGTAAAAATTGGGAGATGATATTTCATATTAAACTTTTACGGTGATGAAGGTGACATCAAGTTCCTGTTATTTGAAGATGGTTTTATTTTTTTCCTGAAAAAATATACTACTAATATTATAAACGTGAAAGTTTGTGAGGATGTTTGTTCCTCTTTCACGCAAAAACTACTGAACGGATTTTGATAAAACTTTACAGTTATATAGCTTATACATCAGAATAATGCATAGGCTACTTTTTATCCGGGTACTACGCGGGCGAAGCCATGGGCAGAAGCTAGTAATACATAGTAGTAGGATAAATAAAAAAAGCAGAGCTTGTATTATGGGAACTACATGACTGATATAGGTACTACTTATTCTTCCAGGTTGGACATATCCTTCAACCAATTGGAAACGTTTAAGTTCTCTATATTCGACCAAGTGGGCTCGGCCACCGCGCTCAAAGTGAACGCCTCTTACAATAGAATCGTTACTTTGACGGACTCGAACGCGCCCAGTTTCTTCACATCCAACTTCTATCCACCGCCGAAAGCTCAGAGTAAGAACAATTTGTATTTCATGAAAATGTTTTTATAATAATAATTCGAAATCGGTTCAGCCGTTACGAGGATCGGTAACAAGCACCCAAACATACCTTCGCAACTAGGTAGTAGGTAGGTTGGTTTAGTAAAGTATATAAAGTGAGACACGTGAGCAAGACTAAAAAACGAGTTTTATTTGCATGTAGCCATAAAATATTTTTTACTAAGGTATTTTGCCTGTTATTTTTTTTATTTTCAATGTTATTTTATACATTTAATTGTATACCCATGTTACAGTTACTGTAGTAATTATGTTGATGGCATGGCTTTTATTTGTTTATTTTCTCAACTGTAAATTTTATTTCGATAGCTTTTAAAACACCTCCAGCTCAGAACGTTCGTCCAGGAATGATGGAAGGTGATTGTTATTTTGTTAAGTGATTTTGTGCTAGACATATATATTATATTTTTATTTCGTTTTATTCTGTTTTTATAGTTTGTTAATTGAAAAATGAAAACGAAACTTATTGAGAAAATCAAATTTAAATTTGTCCCTATAAATTCAGATTCAGATTTGTTTATTTGCGAAAAATGGGTTACAAATAAAGTGTGTGGTAAAAAATAAAGTAGGTAGACAGCCATGGTCAGCTCACAAGCATGCAAATTAATAAATTATGTGACTAAATCAGGTCATTTCGAAATTAATACAAACAAAGAAAATTATTAACTTCATGCAAATTATACTTCAATTAAATAAAAAACTATTCGGACTCAGCGTCTCGCGATTCATGGCGGTATCCATCAACGCAATTTTTTTTATTTAATAAAAACCTTTAATTGTACTGAAGGTTAGAGGTGAAGGAAAGATGCGGGTGCGAGTCCGAATCTGAATTTGTAGGACGATACATTTATAAACTTCTTCTGGTTGTTTATATTTTATTTTCCTGTTTTTTAAATGTTTTATTTTGTGTGTCTGTTTTAGATAACTACTACGATAACATGGCCAACCCTTCCAATCCAGATTACCGATCCAATCCAAACTACCGTCCTGATCCAATCTACCCCTCCGATTCAGTCTACCGCTCCAATCCAGATTACCGTTCTAATCAAGATTACCTTACTAATCCAGCTTATCGCGCTAATCCCGACTACCATTATAATCCAGACTCCCCTTCCAGTCCTGTGTACCGTGCTAATCCCGACTACCGTTCCAATTCTGACTACCGTTCTAATCCTGATTACCATTCCAATCCGAACTACCGTTCCAATTCAGACTACACACCCAATTCAGACTACCGTTCCATTGTCAATCGTAAGTACATCAAAGTTATTAAAATAAATAATTATAATAAATAATAATAAAATAATTTATTTTCGCTCGCAAAAGGTGCCATGCCACTAACCATTTACATCGGAACCATAACCTAACCACCTTACCCTAACTGAATCATTAGTACAACAGTTATAGTACCATTTACTTATACTTAATATTCAATATAATACCCAGATTTTATACAAAATGTCTCGACATATGTGTACAATCCCGAAAGGATAATATTACGACAACTTTTGTTCTGCGACTTTTCGAGTTTTAGTTATTTTAATTGAAGAAAATGGCATGAAACATTTTTGTTTCTGTAAAAAAAAACGAATCTGCTGTTTAAAATATACGGTTTCCGATGTAAAGCTTTTTGTTCGGTCAATAGTAGCTAAAACTACACAGACCAAAATATAGCTATTGAAAACTAGTTCCTTCTCATAGGCACCCCTTTTCGGGTTAGTATACAGGTATAATATCGCTAAATATAATATTTCCCTGAAGGAAAATCTCAATTCTTTATTTATCTTGAGATTTCCCTAATGTGTGGGGAAACGGTTAATAACCCAACAAAACATAATTATACCATTTCCGTTCAACCATTAAACACCATTAACGTATCATCATCATCATTAAATATTTACACATTAAATTGTTTACCATTTGTATAATATTTTATATAAAATTTTATAACACCATAATAATATAATTGTACAATTTTTGTCCAATTCACCATTCAACAAATACCATTTATCTTACTGCACAATTTACCATACCAAACCATTCTGACACTAACGGAGGGTTGGGCTTTGTTATCGTAAAAAGTTATATTACCAACTACTACTTATTTTTCTTTTTAACATTTTGTTTTGATAGCTTCTAACACTACTAGCACTGGGTTGCCTCAAATCACTGAATCGGTTCAGGACGCACACCCTATTATACAAGGTGACTTGTGATACTTTACCCTTCTAGTCTCGCTAGATCATATTTTTTCTGCTTTTAGATTCTAAATTCAGTGCACTAAATCCAACCACAGAGAGGCTTCTGTCTGTGCCATGTAACCAATAGCGCTCTATACCGAAAGTTCGAAATATGTCATAGAAAGTCTGGAAGATGTACAGTTTATAGCATACAACGCCATCTACTAAACGTCTGAAACTAACCAGTTAAAACCTCTGATTCTAAGACAGATAGCATGCTTAGGATACAACCTAACTGCCATTGTACTTGGCTGATTTTAGTACACTGACTCATTTAGTCCACTGAATTTAACTGATTTGAAAAAGTTTGTGATACGATGTCTGACTTTGCTGTATTCAACATTAATACGAGAATACTGTGGTATCATCAAACAACACCCGCAGTATAGTAGGACTTACAGAAGTGCTGTTAACTTGAGTTAGTCCTACTGCACGCGTCATTTCTTTCCGAATTATTTTCGTGCTATTGGTTTTGTTATGATGTATGTGCTTAGAGATTAAGGTTGTTTTTATATAATAGATACACAAATGCATAATTAAAACCATAATGTCAAATATTTTCAGGTCTCGGAACGGTGTCAGTGAACATAAGAGTACTGGACTTCTCACACAACAATATAACCTACATAGCGCCTTACTACTTTAGGTAAAACAACTTCTATTTTCTAGGCACAAAAGGGGTCTTATTAGTTTAACTAGTGGAATGCCAAAGAGTTCGTTAGCGTGGGGTTTTTCTTCACGCAGCGGGTGCAGCCTAGGGTTTGATACCATAAAAAAGAAAATTATATACCAAAGTCTTTACACACTGGCATTTCTGGTCTTTGAGATTTACAGCAAGGCTATGCGTTGATTTGTCATTCAGTCAGTCACAAAACTACTGTATCATTATCTAAAAGATGCATATTGTAAACCGGGAATATTCATATTGCGTACTATCGGTGAAGGCACGGACAAAGTTTCGACTCATTTCGAGAGTCTTCATCAGGGTTAGTGATTGCGACGTTTTATACTAATAAATGATCTAATTCACGATAGTTTTTGGTATACCTAAAAGATATTTATTTTTTTCCTTTATGTTAAATGAAACGTGCGTCCTGATGACCAAATGGTTTGTTAGACACTTTTTCGCTATAGAGGGCATTTCTAGTAAACTATGTGTCCTTGTTCACCCCATGTAAATAAGACTCTTCAAGGAGTACCTCGTAGAATACCGTAACGTTGGCTTGACGACGGTCACCACTCAATTAAGATGTTGGTTTTTTAATATTTCCAGGCACGCAGATCTAACGCTATCCGAACTCCATCTCTCGCATAACCGAATCAGGAACATAACTCGTGAAGTGTTCGGTTCTATGCACATGTTGCAACTGTTGGATCTCTCTCATAACCACATCTTTGATATGGAGTATGACTGTTTCAAAAAGGTCAAGAATTTACAAGTAAGTATTTTTTTCATATTTGATTTAATAAGCGTGTAAATTTTGTATAAGATATTTTTAAGCACTAACACTAGATAGTTACGAGTATGTAGGTAATTTATAACGCCGACGTGACTTGAATTTCAGTAGGTACACGTTAGCTGGCATTCATTTCTCAATTAATTTCCGGTCGCTTTGCTCACAGCTTATTACTCGGCAGCCTTATGTTGTTAAACTTAATGTGATTTGAAACTGCGCTGGGCCGGTGCTCTGAAGTATTTGTTTGCTATGGTCATCACTTTAATACGGTTAATATTCTGCTTGTTATTTATTTTTCTGTAAAAAGGTTGCATTTTACAACCTACAAGTTTACAAACGAGCTATAGTATTCTTTCCTAATTAGATCTGTGTTGATTTTCACCAATTTTATGTCATATTTTCAGATTATTAACTTGTCAAACAACCACCTCATAGAAATGCCGTTGGAACTATTCCACGAGATGCAGTCACTGACGATTGTGGACCTCTCTGACAACCGAATCAGGAATTTGCCTGATAACTTTCTACCATCTCCTTTATTAGAAAAGTAAGTTATCTTTTTATCTCTCTCTCTACTCATTAAACTAATGGATCCAAAAAAATAATAATTAAGGTGGCCCAAAGCCATTTAGCCAGAATGCCAGAAATGTAATACACCTTTTTTATTTCCTTTTAACTTACTACATAGTTATCCCATCATCATTTCATTGTAAATCAACCAAGTTTAACGAATAATTGCAAAAAAAAAGCAGTTTTAAATCATCAAAAAAGTTTGATCACCAATAGTTTTCAAAATCTTTACCTTATAAATACAAAAAAAATAGACGAAATCTTAGATCGATGCAAATCGAACCGATTAAAACAGTAACCGTGAATAGATAAATTAAAATCGAGCCCTTCTGAAAATAGGTGTAAATTGACCTGGACCGATTCCAAACAGGACTTGCCTCAAGAATCGCAAAATTGATCACATAAATAAATAAACAAATTAAAAACTGGCACATACATAATCCTAACCCCACACTAAGATTCCCTATGTCATGGGTATCAGGAAGTACATGTACCGTGGTACCATAATACCGGAAAAAATATCTGCATGCATGATATACAAACATTTGTATCGCAGCGGGAATCGACCCCACCCTTCTTAGCCCGCTTGAACATCAAGTTTGTCGATACATAAATTATACATAAAATGGGCATAAAATATGTTCTTTACTTCTAGATTGGACCTTTCCAACAACGGGCTGTCACGAATACCGACAAACTGCCTCTCGGCCGCAGCCGCTGCTAATCTCGTCGAATTAGATCTAAGCGGGAACACTATTCCCGCTGTCTCTATGTCCGATCTAGTACAAAGATTTAGGGTAAGTAAAATTCACTTATGAAGAATGATTCACATTAGACTGGCTTGAGAGGCGAGTTTATGAAATTTTAATATAACTGTAATATACCTTTACCATAGAATGTCATAACAAACTGTTTTGATCCGTCTTCGCCCACCGTTTGCCTTGAACCGTACAATATCATTGGCTTATCAGACCCTATAATCTAAATTCCTGACTATTTCCGCTTTAAATATCACTTTAAATGGTGTATGTGCATAATTAAACAAAATACAGTTGTTGCATTATGAATTGTAAATAAAATAAAATACAGTTGATGTGTTATAAATTCTAAATACAATAAAAAACAGTTGTGTTATTCATAAATTGTGAAGGTAACATAGTTTATTTTATAAATTGTAAGAGAAATAATATACAGTTCAACTATTGGACTGAAACTTGCCTGGATAATAAACGGACTAACGTGAATCATTCGTTGTACATATTTTTGGGGTATAGAATCAAATTATGCTTGAGACTTGATCTTTGATATGAGTACCTATATAAGTAGCTTTCAATAATAACACGTAAATGGTATGAAAATAACAGGTTTTAGAAAATTTGTACAGATTTAACCCGTATGTCTGTTTACAGTTTTTGCCCCTGTGTTGTTTTATACTAACCGGCACCCGTGTGTTTTCTAAAAATGCTATCATGTTTTTGGAATCTTTTTTTTTTTGGAATCTTTACACACCTGATTTTTGGAAAGGAAAATAATTGAACAAGCGATTTTTTAAGTGAAAACTTTGCTTTCACTAACGTCTCATGTAGGCTCTTCCCCTATAAACGGTACCTTAATTCAAAGAAAAACATATTAAAATTTAAAACATCGCTAATTACCACTGTTTTTATTAAGAAGAAGAAAATACATACTCAAAGGATTATGAGATATCCAAAAACATGAAAGCATTTCCACGTAGCCAGTGTATAAAGGCTCGTTTGCACGACAGAACGAGCAAGGCGACTGGCCTGAGGAACCGGACTACAGTGATGAATACATGTACCACACCGCTAGACGTGACCACACGAGAGTGTTTAGCCAGAAGAAACAGTACCCACAGAATATACTCTACAAGGTAGGTAGTTATCCCTAAAGTCCTGACATTAAACAGAAAGAACGCGCATTGTTTCTGCGGCTGCGGCGGTCTTGCTGTTGCCCTTAATAATTTTGCCTTCACATCGCGGCCAGTCCGGCAGTCCAACCGTTACCCATTAATTGGTGAACCTTTTCGTTGAAATCAATGGACTTTTTAATGATCATAGAATTAAAATTATCGTGGTTTGATATCATTCTAGAATATTATTACGACTATACCACGTACTTTACTATTCTCCTGCTGACGTTTCGTTGACCGTCTAGAGGACCTCTACTTTACTATAATACTTTTTAATGATGTTGAACGAAAAAGTTCACTATCTATAACTCAACGAAACGTCAGCAGGATGTTGAACGAAAAAGTTCACTATCTATCACTGAATTTCACCGCATGGTTCTTTCGTCATTTGTCAAGGTCATCAATCATAAACCAGTGAAACGACGCAAAAGGTACAGTAAATCTTGACCGCCCTTAAGTAAAATGTTGTCTAACAACACAGAACAAGTGAGGCGAGTTACTACATGAGAAAAATATGGACGTTTTTTGTTATATTATTTACTTTCATGCGCACGCTAAGCACTGTAGTTATGCACGTTTTGTTTGTAGTACTCTTACCTGTCCCGTTTAGCTAAGGGATATAAATTTGGTTGATGCAACGCTTTAAACTGTTTTTCTTTAATTATTGTTTTGTATCGCATTCAACCTACATTAATCTCCATGTCGGTTTTTTTTACTTTGTCCTCGTCTTGGAGAAATTTTATTTTCTAACCTAACTTTTTTCCTACCAACTTCTTTCTGACCGCTGAATACTGAAACACTAATCAACGTTTAATCATGACAAAGATGCGGTTACTAAATTACATATTTTTATGTATTTTCCGTATAGAGCTATCGCGTTCCAAATCTATTAAATATAATAAATGCTGTAAAGGGGCATTGTCATGTAATATTATAAGACATTAAATGTCAAAAAACCGACTTCCTCACGTGCTTAAGTTATTTTGCTCACTCGGGATGACACTCTTTCGAATAAAAAAATTATTAAAATAGCCCACAGAAAATGATTCGGTTCCCTAGGATGATGATGTTTTTGAGTTTTACGGGAAAAGTAATACCTCAGAAATAAAACTTTTATGGGACCTCTTCGAGATCATTCTCTATATAACAAAAAAAGAATCATCAAAATTGGTCTACAATTGTCAGGAATCAAGACACAAACATAATATATCTATACACTAAATTGAGAACCTCTTTTTTTAAGTTAGTTAAAGCCTGATCCCACACTAGGATGTATCAGGATGTACCCCTGATGATGGATGGAGGGTATCAGGAAATACGAGTACCGTACCACAATACCCAGACTCGAAACAAATATCTGCAGAACATGCAAACTTTTGTCCCGCAGCAAGAATCGCACCTCTTGCGTCTTAGCCGGCTATTACCCATTGCGTCACAGAGGTCGTTATTATTAAAATTGGCTCACTTTCGATGGCTGAACGACTCTTATACTGATCCCTGGTGCTATGCTAGCTACTTGCTTTCAAAAATGATACACGTCGATGGGGTATATACATAAATAATGCAAGACATTTTTCACACAGCAACATCTAGCCCCAAACTAAGCAGAGCTTGTATTATGGGAAATACATGACTGTATACTACTTATATTCTTTTTGTAAAATAAACATACATCATAGACATAAAAACATACAACAACTGATATACTACTTATATTCTTTTTGTAAAATAAACATACATCATAGACATAAAAACAACGAGACTTGAGACAAATACTACTTACAGGTGATACAAAAAATTGTCCCGGCAGCGGGAATCGAACCCGCAACCTTCTGCGTCTCAAGCGGGCCGTCGCCCACTGAGCCACGGAGGTCGTCAATTGTTGCTGTATACAAAATTACAAATAAGCACAGACCAGAACTCATCGCTAACGCGTTCTAGCTTTTGTTCAAATTTACTAACGCCATCTAGTTAAAGAACCCCAAAATTGTCCCAACAATGATAGTTCTTAATGAACCTGGTTTGATTTCCCAGTCTCTAGCCTGGCTGGACCTATCGGGGAACCACCTGGTCCGCATCGAGGGTGGCTCATTCTCAGCACTGCCCAGACTGCGCTGGTTGGACCTCAGCAATAACCTGCCGTTCAACAATGGGGAGCGAAGTAACAGCCTCTTTAAAGGACTCGAGAGGAAACTGTCGCATCTTGGATTGAAGAATGTTAGCTTGTCTTCGGTGAGTAATCTACCTACACTAACATTATAAAAGGGTAAAGTTTGTTAGTTTGGATATAGGAGATAATCTTTGAAACTACTTATCCGATTTCAAAAAATATTTCACCATTATTTAGAATAGACCTTCAAACCTTTTCATAGGCTATGAAATGAAATGAATCGATGATGTACTTACATGGTAATGGAAGGACCTTGAGTTCTTTAAATAGGCACGGCAGGAGACGTCACGGGGAACCCCAAAAATGGCGCGAACTGCGCGTTTTTGCATGATAAATGCTTTCTCCATATCCGCTGCTCGTCCCCACAATTCTAAGCCGTAAGTTATAGTGCGGTGTACGGTGGTGTATTAGCACGAGCGCAATGTAGCGCACTACTTATATATTATACCGTTACAAAAAAGGGCTTTTCGTGGAGATCAATTTTGCAAGTTTGTGGGGAAAAAAACGGTGGCGCGAATGCGTTTCTTATAACGATATCATAACGGTAAGAGCTACTTTTCAGCGGCTTTTTTTATCCGGGTACCACATGGGTGAAGCCATGGATAGTAGCCAGTGTAACGGAAGTTTTCACCCCAGTAATTTTTGTACCGTCAGTTCCAACAAAAAGTTGTCCGCTAAAGACAGAAAAACCCACGTTCTTTTCAGCTAAGCGCTGATGTATGCTGTCTTATATTCTTCATATGAATGAATGAAAATACTTTATTATACACCTTAAGAAAAATAGATATAATTAAAGAAAACTTAAAGTACAATGTTAATGTGTATAGTTTTTACTTAAAAAATATTAAACATAAACCAACAATTTAAAAAAAGCAGTGCTGCCATCTCTCGTTATTTGCTCCAACGAATATAAAACTTTCATCAGAAATGATTCTGAATGAGACACAATAATATGTGCGCAATAAATTCCCAAGTCCGAATTTATTATCATTACACGATTCATGGTGTGATTAATTAGCGGATTGCTGATGAGTGGCGAATGCGAGAGTTCAAGTCCCTTTGAATCGACTTTAATGGGACATATTTAAATTTAATTTATATGGTTATGCTTTCTTCAGTTGCCTCCAATGTCGCTGCCTAAACTGAAAAGCCTGGATTTGTCGTACAATAACTTACCATCCATCCCACCGGATACGACTGCAAACCTCACCCGACTGAGAGCTCTAGACCTATCTTACAATGATCTCACTACTATTCCTGTGGTAAGCCAATCTCCTATTTGTTCTTAACTTTAAGTACTATAATTAATATTTGAACAGGGTATCGCAAATTATTTATATTTTCCCAAAAAGGGTAGGGGTGTCCTCCAAAACATAGGTCTTCTGAAAATTGATCTATTTTCTTTCATTGAACGGTTACTGTTGTTTTCAGTATAAATTAAAGATATAACATGATGTTAATCATCTTGTAACACTATTAATAACAATTAATATTGATCTAAGGTTTGGCACAAAACCCAAAAAAAAGCTAATTCAAATGAAACTTGTCTTTCTTTCCGGAAATCTTGTTCCGTACTCTTAGTACAAGTTTTGGGAGACCCTGTTTAGATAGTGTCAAGATAAAATGACCATGTGAAAGAATATTATCTTTTAATAGTTCTTAAATAGAGTTGGTTTCGACGAAACTATATTGTTTCTCATCAGACATGAATTTTTCAAACTGACTTAGCCTAACAAACGAAACTGAAAATAATCTGTGAAACTAAGTCTAATCAGTCTTGATTAGACTCAGTTTCACAGATCACAGAGCCTAATAATCGAAACTGAGAATAAACCACTTCCTAGTATGTGCGAAAACTTCAAAACTGAAAAGGTGAATCTTATTTTCATTTGACGACCTTGGGTGCTAGACAAATACCACTTTCTGTTGACGTTAACGCCTGCGGAATGATAAAATTGTATGGAAATGACATTAGCTGTGGAAATGTCACGTGGCAGCTGCCAAGTTTTACCTTGACAATTTGCGTTAGCGTGAAAGGAAAAGGAAGCGTGAGGTATTTGTCTAGCCCTCTTGATAGCGCGGTGGGCGAGAAGCCGGCTGTGAAGTTGTGCGAGTTCGATCCCCACAGCGGGACATATGTTTATTCTGCATATATTTGTTCCGGGTCCTGGTGTTTTGGTATATTGATACTCATCGTTCCTGATAACCACGATACAGGGATTCCTATTGTGGAGTCAAGACTGTGTTTGTATCTGTTGGATATTATTTATTTTTTTATATTTATTTTAGGCCACACACTCACTGAGTGAACTTCGTTGGCTGTCTTTATCTGGGAACCCTATCTCCGCTCTGATGAACACCAGCCTTTACGGGGTATCACCACGTCTGGAGTATTTGGACGTGACGAGGCTGCATTTGAGGATCTTTGAGGTAATGAAAGCTCTACCTGCTTTAGTTTAAGACTGGATATCTTGTGTCAACTTCCTATCACTTGTAGACTCCATAAAGTTAGTAAATCGTTTAAAGGGCACGGTGTACGCTTTTATAACAAACTCCCAAGAGATATACAAAAATTAACAATTAACAAATTTAAAAATGTAATTTAAAAAAAAACTTTATAAAAATGCATACTTCAAAATATCTGATTATTTAGATGACAAAAACTCTTGAGATTGAAAATGCTCCAACTCGAACCTATTGTTTTGTAAAAGGATCATTAAAAAGAATAACCAGGCTTGTTTTTTTGCCTTTCTTTCCTGGTTTGGTCGCGGAGGAACAGGCAGTACATAAAAACCGACGTTTCAAAGTGGTCCTTGAGATTTTATTGAATAAATGAATTTTGACTTTGACTTTGATCACAGTTTCTTTCTTGGTCACACGTTCTGTGTCCCCATTTTTCAAACGTGAGAGCAGATAATAATGAATCCTTTGTATCAACAGACCAGTTTGTGGTATCTGTGGTTTTTTACTTTTTAGTGCAATATGGATTCGAACCCGTCATGGGTTCGGTAAAGGCACTAACCACTACACCATCAAGGTAATATAATCACTATTGAAACTCATGGTATTCTCCCACTGTTTCATAAAAAATAACTCTTGATTATAAACTAAAATCTACTCTATGATTGTATAGTTTTGACTTTTTTTTTAAATAACTGGGATATTAAAAATTCAATAAGTATGAGTTAATTCTTCATATTTAAAAAACGGGAATTTTCACGTACCGCACTATCGGTGAAGGCAACCGACACGCGGAGGGAGAGCGTCGCGATCATCACCCTGATGAAGACTCTCGGAATGAGTCGAAACTTAGTCGGTGCCTTAGTCGGTACATGAAAATTCCCGTTTTTACAATATTGTTATTATTAATTCATTTATTTCAGATCTTCATCCATACACATATAACATTTTTAAAATCACAAATTATTCACAACACTACATACCATAACATATTCATGTTAAATAAAACAAATGAACTTGTAAATACTTTAGAGAAACCCAAAAAAAAAAAAATACTAATAATAAAGATGACAAAAATATTAGGTATAATTATGATAAAACTAAAAAAATTAAAATGTCAAAAACGAACTGAATAATCAAATTTACGATAGCTTTTGGATTGAGTTAATTAATTAAAATCTAACGTTTTCATTTCAGTATGGAGTCTTCAGCAAAATGTACGCGCTACGTACTCTCAAAATAACTTCCTACTCCAACATCAGAGATTTTAATGTGCCAAGGATGCTGACTTACAATGCGGCTCTACAGAACTTGCTTGTAGAAGTGGATGGCGCTGGCATCGAGTATGGGAAGGAAATGTACGGAGCGTTGCCTTACAAGCTGAATAACATCACAATCACTGGATACTCTTTGAGATACCTCACGCAGTATCTGCTAAGCGTAAGTATCACCTCACTTTCATGGAAAAAAAGGTGAGGTACAGATGTTCCATTACACGAAGTCCGTTTGTAATGTTTGTTGTATTTTATGCACTTGCACATTGTTTTATTGGGGTTATTCCAGAAATCCCCCTTAGAGGGAAAAACTAAACAATTTTTTTTTAATTGCAGTATTCATCCTGCTGTGGCGTGGTGGGCGAAAGACCGCCTGAGACGCAGAAGGTTGCGGGTTCGATTCCCGCTGTTTGTATGCTCTACAAATATTTGTCTCGGGTTTGGGTGTTTTCTATATACCTCTATAATATGTATGAATTTATAAAAAAAAAGTATATCAGTAGTTTATCAGTCATGTAATTCCCATAATTCCCTCTGCTTAGTTTGGGGCTAGATGATGCTGTGTGAAAATATCCAGCATTATTTATTTATTTTATTTATTTATTCCACTTTACCCTCTAAGATATTTTTTCAGAGTGGAAAACAGAATACTAAAGTAAAAAATGTATAGAAATCCCCCTCATCGAATGAAAAGTGGAATAAGCCAGAATTGGCTTATTCCACTTTTCCCCCCTGAGAAAACCTAAACCCTTATATAATAAAAAGAAATACCCTTTTTCATATAAGCATTATAAAAAACACAATAACAATGTAATCAGTTTTTAATATATCCAAGAATTTTTATAATTCGATAAATGCTGGAGCAACCCATCTCTTCCGGGACGCGGTTCGAGTCACTAGTACTTCGGGTGACCCGAACCTCGTTTTTATAATGCTTATATGAAAAATGGGATTTCTTTTTATTTACATAAGGGTTTAGGTTTTCTTCTATCAGGGGGGTAAAGTGGAATAAGCCGAAATGATGAGGGGCCCGAGCTGTTGACTTCGGGTATTGTGTTCACTTTAGCTGTTGACAGCGAGTACCATTGGCATGACAACTAAACGTAAAGTAAAATGCAAACCACGGCTGAGCGGACTTCGTGAAATGGAACAACTATTACGTAGTTATAAGTTAAGCTGGTCTCTATCGCGTTTACTTTTTTATTAATTTGAGTTATCCCGTGACCACGGCTGTTGCAATACAGTCGAAATGTCGGGAAAGTAATATAAAAGATAAACGCATGTATTATGTGTAGGTACAGGTAAATTCAAATTGTAATAGCTATTGAAATTAAATTTCCAATGATTATTTGTCATTTTAGTACCTAGTTGTAGAGGTCCTTGTGATAGAGCCCGAGCTTTTTTACAAGGAGCTCTACTACACGTAGAATCGGAAAATATTTGGTTGCCAAATCCTTCTAATATCCTACTAATGTTATAAATGTGAAAGTTATTATAAATGTGTAAATAAATGTATCTATCTACAGGGTGTCCAATCCAAAGTCCTCCGTCTAACAGTTTACAACACATCAGTTGAGGAGATAGCTGGGGAGGTGTTCTGGAGACCAGGTCGTCTCAAGAACCTGACCCTGGACGTGCGCGGGAACTACATAGCGCGCGTGCCCAACCCCGGACACAGGGAGTGGCCAGGCGTGCCCAACAACGTGTTCCTGCAGGATATACTGGTGGCTGGGAATCCCCTAGCCTGCGACTGTGGGATAGGGTAAGATACCCTTACATCTGTAATCAATTGGCATCTGCCCACAATTTTGCCCGCGTGGTACCCGAATAAAAAGCACCCTATGATTGTGGTAATAAGAACTATACCTGTTCCAAATTTTATTCAAATCGGTCTAGCTATTAGCGAGATTATTAACAAAAAACATATTATGTATTTTATGTCAACATTGACTCTTGCAAGCTGAAGTGACAGTGGAGACCGCGTCTTGGCAAACGTAGAAAGGTGGCAGAAAGTGTATGAGTAGAGCCGAAGACTGAGCTCAGTGGCGCGTATTGATAGAGCAGTGACCTATGTCCAGCAGTGGACCTATGTATGTGTTACAATCAAAATAACAGAACCGAGTCCAGAAATCTCCTTCGCAGGGGATTTGTGGAATAACGGAGATGACCTTTTTCTTAGTCGCCATTTTTTATTTTTGCAGAAATGACGCGAAATACACAAACTTTTATCTTCGATTTTTTTTATGTGGTTCCTTTCCCTTCAGCGGGGGTGTGCAACCAACGTTTCAGGAACGCTTCCGTCTGAAAAAAACTTCTATACTTACTAAATACATATAATATAACTCTAGTCTTTAGTTTAACTTTCACATCTAAGATGCACGGAATAATATGATAAACTAGCTTCTAACTTCCTACTTCCCACGGCTTCGCCCGCGTGGTACCCGGATAAAAAGTAGCCTATGTGTTATTTTGATGTATAAGCTATATTTCTGTAAAGTTTCATCAAAATCTATTCAGTTGTTTTTGCGTGAAAGAGTAACAAACATCCACTCTCACAAACTTTTGTATTTATAATAGTAGTAGAATAATCGACAACCACGGTGGCGCAGTGGGCGAAAGCCCGCCTGAGACGCAGAAGGTTGCGGGCTCGATTCCCGCCGCGGGACAAATGTTTTTACGATCTGCAAAGATTTTTCTGGTCTGGGTGTTATCTATGTATAATAATGTATTTACAAAAAAAGGTATACAAGTAGTATATCAGTCATGTAGTTGCCAAAACACAAGTTCTGCTTACTTGCGGCTAGACTGTTCTGTGTGCAAATTGTCCAATAAATTTATTATTATTTCTCTTTATTTATTTCAAATCTCAGGCTTATGCCTAGGGTCTTTAAAGGCATTAGTGGAGCCAAAGCTAACACTAAGAGGCCCTTTGTACATTATCATATAAAAAACTGAATTTTGTGGATGGCGACTGATGTAAACTATGGAAATATGAGTGATAAACCAGGCTATTGCAGTATATGCATATGGAATGGTTACTGGGCTATGAAGGATGAAACGGCACCTTTTTTTCTGAAATTCATTATTATAATTATTAATTTGATTAAATCTAACAGATGGATAGAAGCATGGGACAGAAAGAGACGGCAATACCTCTGCCCCAGCCCATCCAATTGTATATCGACCAGAGATGATTCGCGGTTCGCGACCTGCCCTACTTGGGATAACAGGACTTTGACTGATGTAAGTATATTCATGTATCTACGCTGGTGAAGCTAAACAAAGATATGTAACCTATAAAATACACACACACTCATTTTGGTTTCTTATAATACGCATTTTGGTTTGTATGATCTGCAAATGTTCTCTCATCAAAAATCTCAGGTCTGGGTATTTTCTATGTAAAATATGTATGTATTTACAAAAAAAAAGTATATAAGTAGTATATCAGTCATGTAGTTCCCATAATACAAGCTCTGCTTAGTTTCGGGCTAGATGATGCTGTGTGAAAAATGTCCAGCATTATTATTATTATTGTTTTCAATGTCACTTTTTTATGTTTCTATTAGGTACCTAATTAGTATATTATTAAATGTTAGAGCACTTTCTCCTACTACAAACAAATAATTGCTTGAAGGAGACTTCAAACCCTCCATTATATAGATGTTACAGAAATATTTTTTTGTACATGTAAAACTACCCAAAAACCACTTTTGAACGAAGTACCTAAGTAATGTAATTTTGAAAAGATTAAACATCTCTTGAAATGCATTTTATATCGTAGAATTGAATTAATCGAAGTTTGGTATCATTTTGAGGATATTACGACTATATCACATACATTATATTTACTATGAGACGGGAACAGTTGGTGTTAGTGAAGAAGGACCTCTAAACGCTCAACGAAACTTAAGCAGGAAAATAGTAAAGTATGTTGATTTACAATAGGCGTAACAAACACTTTACTTTTAGCTGCGTCGATTCATTATATTAATTAATCTTTTCTCAAATTCAAAGTTTCTCAAATAATAATAATTATTGTTATTAATTAATCATTAATAATCACTGTACGTGTAAAAATAATCTAAAAAAACATGAGAAGGGCACTAATTGCCAAGATACCAGTTTTGACAAACTCAGTTATAATGCTATGTACTAAAGCGAAATAAAGAATTTATTATTATTTATTTAAAATGTCAGGCTTATGGCTAGGGTTTTTACTGGCATTAGAGGAGCCGAAGCGAACACTAAGAGGCTTTTTTGTGCAATACAATATATAAAAAACGTTATTTTGTGGATAACGACTGATGAAAATATTAGAAATATTGTGTTGTAAACTCGGATATTACAGGAGTATAATGCTTATGGAATGGTTGCTGGGCTATGTAGGATGAAACAGCACCCGCCAATTCTGGCTAAAATTCAAATCAAATCATAGGCAGGTAATGTGACCTGCCAAATCAATGAAATGAAACAAAACGAAACGAAACGAAACGAAACGAAACGAAACGAAACGAAACGAAACGAAACGAAACGAAACGAAACGAAACGAAACGAAACGAAACGAAACGAAACGAAACGAAACGAAACGAAACGAAACGAAACGAAACGAAACGAAACGAAACGAAACGAAAAGAAACGAAACGAACAAAAAAACGAAACGAAACGAAACGAAACGAAACGAAACGAAACGACACGAAACGAAACGAAACGAAACGAAACGAAACGAAATGAAACGAAACGAAATGTAAAATTACTTTATTATTAAAATTACTAACAACGTCCTACAAATGGCGGTCTTATCGCTGACAGCGATCTCTTCCAGACAAACGTGCATTATTGCTATCAAAAAAAACTAAATCTAACTAAACCTAAACTATAAACTATACCTAACTTTCCCCTGACACAGCGAAGTTGAGCGGAGGGATGTTCACCGTCCCCCCAACTAGTTATAGAACTGTATCTCAGAGAAAGCTTCTAGTATACCCACAGCAGAGGTTTCGCCTATTAGTATTTTTTTTATTCAAGCAAATTGGTTATTATTCTATTCTTACCTCTTTTTTCAGGTGATAAAACAAGACCTTGACTGCGACTGGAGTAGAGGCTTCCTTTATTCTCCCAACACGTACATAGTGCTAGGCACGACCATCCTCATGATGTGCTGGTTCTGAGGACTGTTCTGGCTACTTGGAGTCTACGAGGAGTACCACCGAATACTGGCAAGGATATACGGAGTGTAGACACCACTCAATAATACTACGTGCGTGCAGTACGATACTACGTACACGGAGTACGGTACTACGTACGCGTAGTAGAATACTACGTACACGGAGTACGATACTACGTACGTGCAGTACGATACTACGTACATGGAGTACGGTATTACGTACGCGTAGTAGAATACTACGTACACGGAGTACGATACTACGTACGTGCAGTACGATACTACGTACGCGTAATACGATACTACGTACGCGTAATACGATACTACGTACGCAGTTGAATACTACGTGCATGTGGTACACACGCGTATCACGTACTGTCATGTAATACGTACCTACACGTACCTATTACTTGCCAAAACCAAAGATCTGTACAGAATCTTGATAGTTCCCTTCATTTTCTATAGGATGGCAATCTGATATCGAACGAATGAAGTCAAATAATCGAAACACAAAAATCGAAAATCGGTTACTTAAGTCCAAAAAACGATTAAAGTATTTTCAAAGACACGATTTATACGTGAATTGATTTACCTAATTGGAACCATAAAGATTTTTTTTTTCATGTAAATACCTAAAATAGTTAAAACTCAATGAGTGAGATTTCAATATTTTCAGTACCTGTCAGTGGCCTATCTTCTAACTAATCCTATTAGCCAAACATAGTTTAAGAGACAGATTTTTATGACAGATTTTAGAGGAAGTGCGGAAGCTAAAGTGAAGTGAAGCCTATAAAATGTGATGTATTATAAGAGGTGCGATCTCAATGGATTGAATCTTAAGTGCTGACATTGATTCCACAGTAACCACGATATAAATTAAGGTTTGGTATAATTGTAAATTTTTGTGTAGATTCTATCATTTGATTTTAGTAGACTCTCAACGTGCACTGCCTTACAAGTAATTGGTAGTATTTGTTACCAACAAGATCCATTTGTTACCAACAAGCTCCATTTGTTACCAACTCCTCTTTTTGATCTGTGGTAGCCTAAAAGACATCTGAGGAAGTCTAGGTAAGTTTCAAATCTAAAATCTTCCCAATTCCGTTAAACTGAACTTTCGCCGATTAAAATGACCCTAATTACTTAAAAGTAAAATGAGTTTCGTGATTGATTCCTCGCGTTAACAACAGATTCTGCTTATTTGTTACCAACTGGCTCTACTTGTTACCAGCTGGTTACATTTGTTACCAAGTTAATTTATACCCAAATGTTAGATATTGTAGCTCTGCTCGTTACCAATTAATCAATGATGTAGTTTTCTATTCGAGTGGCACTTTACATTTTAGATTGGTTGCTTAATTTTTAAGAGTCATTTATTTATTAGTGCTTATTTTATTCACGTGATATTGGTTCTTTCATGGTAATTCTGTACTAAAATGCAGTAACAGGACAAGGTGACAGCAATATAATCTGTATGTAAGAAAGACATTAATAATGCGTATTAATGTCCGAATTCTTTCATCTCGGCGTCCATACTTTATCAGTGTGAAAGAGTTGATTAACGCGTGTTATTGGCCAATTCTTTCATCTCAGTGCCCGTACTTTATCAATATGGAAGAGGTGAATAATGCGTGTTATTGTCCTAGTTCTTTAATCTCGGCGTCCGGACTTAATCAGTGTTGAAGTACAGCTAACATGTCATAAATGGCATTTACGATGACGAAAGCAATGACTAAGGTCTAGGTAGACTGCATTCGCTCGAATGATGTGTTCGTCCACTAGAGTATATTATTTTATAGGTGTATTCTTTTTTAGGTATAGACTTAGATTAACTAAGGTATCTATTCGTATCGAATCGACACAAAATCAGAACGAGACAAGTAACAGATTTATACAATAGCAGATAGACTCAATTGCAGCTTGACTCGAAAAATATACGCAAAAGAACTTATGGAAAGGATAACATTTAATATGAACATAATTGCTCTGCATTATAATTGTTTAGGACGTTTTTATATATTATGCATACTAACAAACAAATATACCTACATTGCTGGTATAATAATGGAGAAACTCGTTTGAAGAAGTTTTTTATTTAAAAAATAATTGTATTTTAAAAATAATAGTTGTCACAAAAGTACTACTACTAGTGTTATATCTGTGGATCATATTATATATATATACATATATTATAAATATATACATATTATTTTGGATCGATTCAATACGAAGGCGTCATTTTAGGGTTCGTTTACGCTGGTCAAGCGGCTGGAATTATTATTGATACTGACATTTATTCGTGTCCAGACAATTAGGGTATGAGTTTACCAACAAAATAAATGGAAGATCATGTATAACAATTGGTTATGATGACAGATTCCTATGAAAACTTGCGTAAAAAAAGCTTTGATTTGGGCCTAACCGCCCGTTATTCTGTTGGTGAACTCGGGCCTTAGAACATTGACCAGTGTAAACCAAACGTCATCATTATCATTAATTTTAATATATGGAACGAGATTATTGTAAAACGTCATTACAACGTTTTTGGAGATTTTGAATTTAATCTTTGTACAAAACTATCATCTTCATAGACTATTTACTCGAAATTTTTCAATAGGCTTCTAAAGTATCTACTGTTTTCATTGTTTAGCTGTTTACAAATTCTATCTGGTTGATGTTGTATCATATTTTATTACATAATGTGATCGTTCGTAGCTGTATATTACGAAGCATGCTGTATATAACATGTGAACGTAAGAATTGAGGATTTTATCGACTGAATTAAATGATTTGGGTGGCTGCTAGAAAGAGGTTGGTTGGAAAAGAGTACTTTATTTAACGTATATGTTCGTTAAGAAAAGGAACAAAGTGTATCTGTTTTGTTAACAGTTTCCCATTTGTTCGCATAAGTTCTACTTTCACATAATTCCGAATGATTTCATTCGTTTATTTTGAGAATGTTATCTTCCCTTATTCATTAGTACAAAAAGGAGTAAAAAGAGTAATGAGTTAAAAAAAAAGAAAATATTGTTTTTTTAGGTACTCCTTTTGAACCACCCTGTATGTTTAAGGTATTGTAAAATGTCCAAAGGCTTGTTTTGTGCTATGATATTGTTTTTTTATGTTTTTTGTATTGTTTATTTTAACGCACGTTAGCCATAATTTATTGCGATGTTGATGATATATTCTAATTTAGGTCGCCTTAATACAGAAAACAGGTTACCGATGCCTGTGTACCGGTGTTTGCTAATTCACACCCCTTAATATAGACTTCAATAATGTAAAATTGGGATAGGCAAAGACTGCTTCGACTCATTCCGAGAGCCTTCATCACAGTGAGTGATCGCATCTTATTCCATCTGCGTCACAGAACGGTACCTTCACAAATAGAAAGTGAAAATTCCCGTTTTAACAATTATATTCAACAATACAACAACAATGCAATGCAATGTAAATAGTATAATTTCAATGCAGCAATGCATTGCTGCATTGAAATTATACTATTTATGCAATGCAGCAGCAAGTTTTTTTAGGGTGGAATATATTGTTTCTGGTATTAGTATTTCATATACAGGCTTATATAGGCTGTATACAGGCTTGTGCCGGTAGGGTAGTAAAAACCTGTTTTCTGTGTGAAACAGCCTGAGCTTTGAGCACGTTTGTATGCCGAGTGATTTCACTTGATTACCTCTTCTTCAGTGGTCCAGAGATAGTTGTCAGGCCTAATGTTTACTTTTGTTTTCAATGCCTGACTGTACCATATCTGTTTAACGACATGTAAATTATCTTAACTTTTTGTAATATCTCTAAAATTCCACCTCGGTGGTACTCGAGAACCTTCGATTTTAGGAGATTGTAAAAAGTGTGACGTTTGACAGTCAGACATGTTAAAGTAGATCTGTGTTCACACATTTTCATCGACATTAATCTAGTGGCTGTTCGTTTTTATTCAATCCTAACTAGGTCCTAACTTACTTCCACATTTGTGGCGGATTCTGCCAACGCGATTAGTCGCACAATTCAGTTAAACTTTACCTATTGGCCAAAGGCCAGTCTTGCCGTGCCATTGATCAAGATACTTTGAATCAGACTTATAAACGCTCGAATTATCGTATCCAAATTAGGTACTTTTTGCTTTTAATTCTACGAGGATGAGTGGCAGGGTGAGTTATTGGTGAATTTCCTTTCAGAATTAATCACAAAAGTTTGTTTAGTAAAAAAGCTGCTCGTAGATCCAGCGAGCCCCTAGATTAATGTATATCTTACGAAAATGTGTTGCTTTCATAATTTGGTATTGAAAACAAAGGAAATGTCGTTACAATGAATATATTTTGTGATATGTATTAACTTTAATCCTTCTATTTTTGATATCGCCGACGATAAATTGCTGAACTAAACCGGAATTGTATAGCTGATTAAATTAATATGATCAATGTGAACTTAAAGCGGGCTTACACGAAGCTTATCAAGCAAGCACTTGATCCTTCCGACTCTACCATTTACTAGCTTCGTGTAAATCTGCCATAAAAAACGTTAGTTGCATCGTCAATTGTAATTGTTCTTATTAACTTTGAATAAAATAGTGTATCTTAAAAGCTTCTCTGAAAAGTTCTCGAAAGTTCAAACTCTAGTACTTATAAATATTTTCTTGATATCATTACATAGTTTTAACGAATTCTATGAATAGAAAATGAAAAAGTCAGGCTCTTTATTATCTTGAAGGCTTAGCCATAGCAAGTAAGAATTATTTTAGATCGTGTATTTGTTTATGTATTCTTCAAAACAGCTACGGCCTTACATAAAAAACTAACTTTAGTAACTTTAGTTACCGCTTAAATACTATACCAAAAGTATATATCAACCTCAGTCGGGATTGAACTCGCGACTTCTTGAACTGTGATTGAACATCGTGGCTGAATGGTTTCAGCCCGCGTGTCAAGCCGAAGGTCGCAAGTGTGATCCCCGCTTATATTCATATATAGAGGTACATATATATTCGGGATAACATAGAGATTTACCATTAGTTTGGCATTAAGTATCTTAATTAAACAGCTATAATATTCTATATTTTTTTAATTTGTGTAACGCTAAATGCTTATTTATCTGGAAATTACATATTTAGCCAACTTTTATAAAGAAATACTGTTTTGAAAATGGCTTCTCTGAAAGGTCCCATGTGATGTAGCTAGTGCCAATTAAATGGGTTTTGCTCTAAAATAATTTCAAACAGTGTGTGAGGCAACGTAACTGCTATTGGAATAGTGGTTGAACGCTTTACGTAATTAAACTACTATTAAAATAAAATGTGAAATACAACACACAACTACTGAACTAAAAAATAAAAAATAAAGTATATTTATGTATCTTTTGCTATCGAGTACTATCCCAACGGCAGAAATGTTTACTTTTAAAGTTTAAAATTTGTGTAAATATTTAAATTGCTAAGTTTAACGCAATACGATTTTTATGTTATGTTGAGGTGGAAAGTTTTGTCTTCACTATTTACTAACAAATCTAAAAGATAGAACTATAAAATAGGTAATCATTGAATTAGTGTATTAAAATAAATTATTGCCGAATATAATTCGCTGGTTTTATTCAGAAAAAAACTACTATTACATTTTACACTCAGTAGGAAATGGTATGGAACAGAATTTGTCCTACTAATATTATAAACGTGAAAGTTTGTGAGGATGGATGTTTTTTACTCTTTCACGCAAAAACTACTGAACGGATTTTAATAATACTTTACAGTAATATAGCTTATACATCAGAATAACGCGGGCGAAACCGTGGGTAGAAGCTAGTATTTCTATAAACAAGAAAATAATGTAAAGGCGATAAAAAAATGAAACAGAGGTAGGCACAGCCCTGGTTTTATCGGTATTAGCTTAAGATATCTCACAAACAAAAATTCAAACTTGATAGCGATTAATGTCAAAGTCAAAGTCATAATTCATTTATCACAAGGATCACTTTGAAACGTCGGTAATGATATTTAGAGTCTAGATTCTAGACAAATAAGTATCTAAAGTAGGTACTTCCTACTCCTATTATAAATATGAAAGTTTGTGAGGATGTATGTTTGTTACTCTTTCACGCAAAAACTACTGAACGTATTTTGATGAAACTTTACAGTAATATAGCTTATATATTAGAATAACACATAGGCTACTTTTTATCCGGGTACCACACGGGCGAAGCCGTGGGCAGAAACTAGTACGTTATAATGTGAATTGAAAATGTACCTATGTAACCATTTCTCAAGCATTTTGAAGGATAATTTGCTTAGTGATGTTACGGCCAGATCTATGCATATTTCAATAGGGGATGATGAGCTAATTTGTGGGTAAAGGGATCCTTTGATAAGGGTCGGATGGTAGGTAGACCTCAATAGTAGGTACTCTAATGCCAGTGGGCTTTCTTTTCTTAGATTAATTCTATTATGTTTAGAAAGAGAGGATTTTATCCTTATCTAATGGTACGAAGATTGCTCGTAAGTTTTCATACAAACTGTGAAAGACATGGAAATAAAAAAGTGGTGCCACGCACTTGACCCTTTTTTGTGTGTATGTTACGCGATATCTTAGCCAACTGTGAACCGATTTTAATGATTATTTTTTTAATGGGTAGGTATAGTATACTTCAAGGGTAGTCCCATATAAATATTATGAAAAAATACCACCTCTAAGGGTGAAAAAAATAAAGGATAAAATTTAATATTAGTCTTTTTATGAACTTCCCGTTACTTGAGGTTGAATTATATTTTTCCTGAAAAGTATTTAAATAACATTAAATGTCGAAAACCCGACTGCAAACTCGCGATGACACTTAACATAAAAAACAAAACTAAAATCACCCACAAAAAATGTTTCGGTTTCGTGTAAAAAATGTTTTACATGTTTTTTTTTTAAGTTTTACGGGATAGCAATCCCTTACGAATAAAACTTTTATGGGACCACCTCGGGATCATCCTCTATACAAACACAAAATAATCATCAAAATCTGTTTATAAATGACGGAGTTCTGATGAACAAACACAAAAAACAACCGAATTGTGAACCTCCTCCTTTTTTGACGTCGGTTAAAATATTATAGATTCTTGAATTTCCCGGTTTTCACACGATGTTTTCCTTCACCTTTCTGAGCACGTATTAAGCGCATATCTAAATGCACTAATCTTCCGCAAATTCCAAAAACATTTTGAAATAAGTTTATAACAATAGAAACTATCAATCTACTTTTGTTGCTGTCTGTACCACTCCCAAACGTAATACTTGCTGCGTCGTAAAGAGAGCTATGATGAGTATCTAGGTAATAACTAAATCAACCAATCTTCTGTAGCTAGGTACATACGAGTATTATTCCTTCAAAATATTACTATTGAAAATAGTTACACGACTGACGGACTGAGTGACGATTTTTAAAATTCCTAAGTCCAATGAGTTCAGAAACGTTCAAGTTATATGTATGTAAGTAAGATCTATGTTCATTTTTGTAATATCCCAAAAATTTTACCTCAGCGGGAGAACCCGTAACGACTACTTTCTTAAGAGGCCTGCGTTGGATGAATTGCCCATACAAACGTAATACCAAAATCATTTGTAATTAGAGCTTATTTCCACCATACTATGCTATTTTTTATATTCGAATAGTTATTTATCTAGGTACCTAATCATGTATTTTTCAAAATACTTACCTAAAATGAAACGAATCGCATTTTGCTTATTTTTACGTCATTCATGACATGTTTTCTTCTCGGGTAGGCTATTTTTTAATATTATATTATCATCAGTGTACGACAATTTACTGTTCGTTTCTGTTTGCTAAATTACTAACTAAAAACTAACTTATCCCGAGCCATTTTGGCCTAGTAGACGGTACCCTGACTTCCTTGACTGGTTGTGCACCAATGTCATTTTCCACTGGAAAAATGTATGTGCGCATAACACCTGCTCAAAACGGTGAAGAAAACATCGTGAGGAAACCGACATGCCCTAGAACCAAAAATTCGAAGGCATGTGCCATCGGTTCGTATTCCAATAAGCGGCGATGGGCTTGCAACCTGCCACGTGGAATGCTAACTACTTGCAAACCGCGGTGCCAAGTGTAATATTTGGACGTGCCTCTAACTACCTCCTACTCTGAATCTGAGGACATCCATTATGGGGAATACAGGCGTGAGCGTGTTTAATTTGTTTTTTACTAACTTACCTTGAAACTTACTCAGAACTTACTTTTAGTAGTTTTAAATCCAAAATAACTTTGTTCGTTTTGATGTGTAAGAAAGGGGGTGCGCAAGCAAAAATTCAAACAAATGTTTTTTTTTTATGAAATTCCATCTCTAGCGGCTGTAGCAGTTTTTTTGTGATAATAATGCGGACGAAGTCGCGTAGCGTTCCTTTAGTTTTATCATAATATTTTCCCTACAAAACAATATTATCAAATTGCTCGCGCTGTGGGCCGTCTGGTCCAATCGCCATTGCATCTTTAGATTATGATTGCTCAGACAAGAGGACGAAATAGATAGCGGCGACCCTGTCTTGACCTTCCCTTCATAATGTCATCGCTGTGGACTACCCTTGACACTCTATTTTAATCGCAAATTGCGATTAGGATCGAATTCGTCTAATTTCGGTACTCATCCAATACTAGGCCAGGTTGATTGGAATTAGTATTTGGTGGAATTTTAAGGAACTAAATGAAATCGACTATGCTTTTTACCTTTTGTTAGGTACGTTTGATACGATTTGACATACAAGATAGGAGAAGAGTTTGAGATAGAGATTTCACAGGCTGGAAAAAATAGATATCGAAACTGGATTGGATTAGAATTGAATTGAGATTAAATCGAGTATCAAGGGTAGCGCTCTGGTCGAAATAGACTGGATAGGATTACCCACAAAAAGAATTTTCCTGCACTTCGGATTAAATTTCGCTTTCGGAAAACATAATAGAGAAAACAGACCTGAGACAAGTATTTGCAGATCATACAAATATTTGTCTCGCATAGGGAATCGAACCCGCATCCTTCTGCGTCTCAGGCGGGCCTTAGTCACAGTGCCACATAGGTCGTCAGAGGTCGGAGAATTAATTACTTTAACTAATACTTAAGTACCCACTAAAAGACAGTATAATGTAGGTACTTACTTTATCTACTTAAGTAGAGCAATGTAGATAGAGCCTTTACAAGTATCTACCTATTTTAAATATTTACCGAAATAAGTAGGTGCGTTACTTTACATACGTACACACTCAAACTCAAGCTGGTTTATCTGAGGAGGTAGACAGAGAACATGTAGATTACCCCTTGCTTAGACATCTACAAAAGCCGGTGTACCTACCTCTTTGGGATGAGGTCGGAGAGTTTCTTTCTAGTTGCCTAAAAGCAAAATATTATCCATTAAATAATTTTCCATTGATCTATAATCAAACAACAGTTCTTTCACCTAAATAGGGTTTTAATGTGTAATTTGTGATAAAATTGGAACAATTGAAAGTGGCTTCGAAAACATTACATTGATATGTTTTAAACAAATGATTGTTGTGAGAAGCCAACTTCTTAATAAAAATCATTTGATATAAATACATAACTGTAAAAATATTCAATACGATGCCCACTACACGTTTTAAATTCAAATCAATTCGTGCTCACAATACGGTAAGGCTAAAAATTATATTCATATCCCATTTCAATTCTATCGAGAATTAATTCAATTGAGAACTCTATTGCGTCTCTTTCGATCTAACTTTTTATTAAAATTTCGTAGATACATACATTTTTACACACGTATTCCGCCACAGAGGTCGTCAGAAAAATATATTTAAATAAAGCTTAGTAGGTACTCATTAGCATGTACGTATCAGCAATGCAATCTCATTACGTGTTTATAAAAGCGGCGTTCATTCATAATGAACTCCACTTTTTCAAAAATACTGATACTAACTTTAGTTCAATATTTGATGCATTCAATAGGTATCTGCCGTTGAGTCGTTCCTATTATATACAACAGCAGCCAAAACGTATCGATAGCGCGATTCAGGAGTGGACAAAATTTTGCAGTGCCATCTAGTCGTAATTTCGGAAGCTCTGTCTGGCACCGGTTTCATGGAATCGGCTTTGACGCACTTAGTTTATATTCAAATAGCCTCTGCCCACGGCTTCGACCGCGTGGTATCCGGATAAAAAGTAGCCTGTATGTTATTCTGGTGCATCCTATAACATACAGGCTACTAATAATATAATATTATAAACGCGAAAGTTTGTGAGAATAGATTTGATGTTTGTTACTCTTTCACGCAAAAACGAATGAACGGATTTTAAAGAAACTTTACAGTAATATAACTTACTAGCTGTTTAAACTATATTACTGTAAAGTTTCAAAAAAATCCGTTCAGTAGTTTTTGCGTGAAAGAGTAACAAACATCCATTCTCACAAACTTTCACGTTTATAATATTAGTAGGATGCATCAGAATAACACACAGGCTACTTTTTATCCGGCTCTAATATTCTATGATAGAATAAAATGTTATTTTGTTGATTATATATCATCTATCAGCCCTTTAGGATTTGATGTTTATAATATAATCAGGTTAATTTTAATGTAGTAGTGGCTGGATATTGATACTGACAGTTTAGCCTAGCTCTCAAAGTATTTAGGTCATTCTCCTTTAACCCTGAGACATATCTAGAACATAGATCAAACATGGTCTCATTACGAAATGTGGTTTAAATCGGTGGTTTATCTTTTAGACCTTTGATTCCTGATTTTCAAGACAAATTGTTGTGCAAAGGAAACAAGGCTTAAAATTGAATGCTATAGTATAATAGCCGACAGTCTATGTGACATTTCAAAAAGAGGTTTGACTACAAATAACTGCTAAAAGATAAACCAGGCGGTCACCTAGTTTATTTCTATCATAACTCAACCTCTTTTTGAGGACCTACTTTTTTTGGTAGCCAATCAAAATTATGTTTTAAACCAATCAAAATTATGTTGTAAACGGTCATCCCGCGGTTTTATTTTATTTTTAAATTGTCGACCGTAGTGGCTTTGCAATAATACTTTTTTTTCGATAAGGTAAATGAAATTTTTCTGACAGAACTTGAGTTCAACTCGAGTTTATACCACGTTTCGTAATGAGACCGAAGACGTTTATAGGACTTTCTCAAGTAGGTAATTCATAAAGCAAATTGTAAAAATCTTTATTATTTTACTTTACAATCTAACTAATCTAACTACCCCTACTCGTAACCTTATCATCTGGCGCTACATACAGCATAAAATTAACCGAAGACGGTCCACCCACGTACCAAAGCTTACATTCTACAGCCACAGAGAGACCCACAGTAAAATTTGATATCTGTATCGCAATGACTGGTGAGCTTTCCATTTTAAGCGGGAACAAACTTGGATCAAACCCGGGAGGATCGGGAAAGTATCGTATCCTCCCGACGTGCTCCTTATCATACGAATGATGACCGCCGCAATGCAACCACAGTTTCTTATCCCGCTCCATCCATGTCTGAACTTCGACTGGTGCTATTTTCGTCTCAGTTGAGTTCGCAACTAAAGGCTCTCCCGCCCAATGAAACTGCTTATTAACCCTTATAACAACGCAAGGATTGTCTCCATAACCGTAAGGGGATTTCCCGCAAGGACCTAGTACGGCTATATCTCTTTTTCTTCTCTTTCTAACCAGTAAGCTGTCTAGCGCGTTTATGTACTTTTCGTAATCTTCTGCTTGCCCTTTTCTGTACCAAATTAATGGATAGTTTGTCTCTGATGTGGGTGTGGCGGTGAGCCCGATTCCGTTGCCAGAATACGTTAATAGTTCTTTGTTATCTGTGCTCTGGAAGTCCGTGGTTAATCTGAGTATCCATAGCGAGCCAAATAAGAAAATAAGCGTATATGTGGTAAGAAATATAAGATACATGAAACTGTACATGATTATTAGAAACCAGTTTTTGCAAGTCCTGTGGCAGAATGTTTTTTTTTCTCTGTCGTATAGGAAAGTACAGAATCTTTTCCTGCACGGTTTCTCAGGTTCTTTGTCAGTAAACATAACTCCATCTCTGGAGGTTGTCGGTATTGAAGAGGGTAATGAAGGATCTCTGATTATTTTTGATGAAGTCAACGGTTTTTTGAGTGCTGGCAGCTGGTTTGGAGCCATTTTAGGAACAATACCTCACATTTGTGATCTTACAAACATATTCTAGAGGTAAAAAATACATTGATCATTTTGACACTTTCAAATAAGATTTTGTCAAATAATTTCATTCAAATTGCTAAATCATTGAGTAACTTCAGTTTTAAAATCACTATGGTTTAGATCAGTGAATGAGCAAATAGGTCATAATGGCCAAATTCGTATCTCTGGTCGGATTGGTCGGGAAAAAAATACATCCTTCCTAATAATCCTACTTACTATTAAAAACGCGAAAGATTGTGAGGATAGATGTTTATTACTCTTTCACGCAAAAACAACAGAACGGATTTTGATAAAACTTTACAGTAATATAGCTTATACATCAGAATAACACATAGCTACTTTTATCCGGGTACAACGCGGGCGAAGACGTGGGCAGAAGTTAGTAATAATATAAACGTGTAAGTTTTTGAGGATGGATGTTTGTTACTCTTTCACGCAAAAACTACTGAACGGATTTTGATGAAACTTTACAGTTATATAGCTTGTACATCAGAATAACACATAGGCTAATTTTTATCCGGGGACCGCGCGGGCGAAGCCGTAAGCTAGTATATAATATAAAATTATCCTGGATGAGATAACGCACACTTTTAACGACATCTACTGAGTGTAAGAAGCGACACATCATTATCATCATCAGCCTGTAGAAGTCCACCGGTGTTCATAGGCCTCTCCAATAAGTGCCACGACAAATGATCTTGGGGCTACCTCCTTCTACCAAAAACCCGCAACCTCAGGGCAGCTACCTACCTACCTACTACTATGTGGTTGTAATTCTTTTTTTTTATATTTATTATTATTATTTTTTACTATGAATGTTCATGTGTGTAGCAAAATTATTCATTCATTTATACAGTTATTTGTTTTTCAATATTGTGAATATTTATAATTTATCTGACTGACGTGAAAATTGATTATATCGCGTCATCTGGTTCGTGGCAGTTTTTCTTCCCCAGTGATTGTCGGTTCTGCGAGCTATACGACTAATAGCTCCTCTCCACAAGCTAAGAAACTTCACAAGTTTCACTTTAATGACTCTACCATAAAAATACTGGAATAGATTTCTCGACTGAAATAGCCATATGCTTTAGACCATTCCACATACCGAAATGACTCATAAAAAAATGTTTGCTTGAATAACACTGCTGGATTTATTCATGGAGTGAGAAATGATGCTGCTTTATATATTATCGTAGACTTCAATGGGTATCATGAAAGCCACAATGAGTTTGGTGTACGAGTTTTTTTAGTGGTACCTATTGTCAGAATAAAGGATTTTTTTACGACGCTTAAAACAGTGGGTAAGTAAAACTGAAATAAAAATACAGTGATGCGCCAAATTGTTTAAAGAGTTGTTTAGCAGTTTCGAATGGGAAGAGCGTTTTAGGGTTCCGTAGCCAAATGACAAAAATGGGATCCTAATAGTTTCGTCGTGTCTGTCTGTTCATCTACAAGAGTAGAATAGGTAGGTTTCTTGACTAATCAGCTAGATTAGTCAAGAAAATGTGTTGACACCTGGCAGCAAGCATTATTTTTAACGTATTTTTTTGTCATTTTCACGGGACTCTTAAACCTTGGGGTATTAAAAGTCCCGTCCTAGTACTCGATGGATAGGGTTGACGACTGTAAACTTCCAGTCTAATAGGTATCTTGGTACTTATACCTTGGCATAGCTGTGCCTTGGCTTTTTTATCGCCAAATACTTAGTACGATGTCGATGCTCTACGTCACGTGACATAAGTTACTGCGTCCTGTGTTTACCCCAACCTTGTTTGTCTTGTCCCCGGGTGTGGTCACAGATACCTATTTAAGTAAACAGTTGCACGTGAAAAGTTAGTGGCCTTACTGCCTGGATGCCTACGGAGCTTTGCTATTTGGTAAAACGCTTTAGATTAAAATCCTACACGGTAACAACGTCTCGAGATTTAATCGAGTCGAACGAGATTGTTTAACATTCACGTGGTGATACAGGGCTCTGTGGCTCATCTGAATCGCCCCCATGGATGTTCTACGATTTTGAAAGGCTTTGTTCCGCTTACTCTATATTACTTTCTCTAACACAAACATCATTGCAAAGTCATGCTATTCGAGAAAAAAAAGCGTTAACGCCGATATTTTCACAAAAAAACATAGGTACTGTGATTTGAGTAATTGTTTTTCTTTCATTTAAAAACTAATTCATTTTTTTTTATGAACTACCTTTCTTAAATTTTAGTGTTCAACAGATTCATTAAACACTATCTATTACAAAGACTAACAAATAGTTGAATTAAAACAATTCTTTGTCTCTTTCTGACATTCCATTCAAATTTGATTCAACAGAAAACAAAACACTGTTTAAAATCTTTATAAATTACAATATAGAATTAATGTGAACCCAGGGTTAAAGTTTAAAGGGCAAGGTGTACGCTTTTATAACAAACTCCTAATTAATATACAAAAAAAATAACTAATTTAAAAACCTAAATAAACAAAAACTTTTTTAAGAGGGCTTTTTTACTATAAAATATGTGATTATTTAGATGATAAAAGCTTTTCGAATTCAAATGCTAAAACTCGATAAGAAATGTCGGTACCTACCTATTATTTTGTAAAAGGATCATTATAAATAAAAACCATTATTAATAATAAAGTGATCCTTGTGATTTTAATGAATAATAATAATAATAATGTAATAATGCTGGACATTTTCACACAGCATCATCTAGCCCCAAACTAAACAGAGCTTGTATTATGGGAACTACATGACTGATATACCTACTATTTATATTTATATATATTTTTGTAAATTCATACATAATATACATAGAAAACACCCAGACATAAACAGTCCAATTTCCGCCAGTCCCGTGGCGGAAATTGAACCCGCAACCTTCTGCGTCTCAGGCGTACCTTCGCCCACTGCGCCACAGAGGTCGTCAAAATAAAAATAAACGAATTTTTACTTTGTTTACTAATTATAACTAACTAAAAATAAGTGAACACTGTTACATAGGAACAAAAGTAGCAATAACTACAGCTAAGAATTGATGAAGATTTCAATTTATAAATTTGATTAAGATTTGGACCGCTTTAAAAAACAATAAACCATCACACTTATTCACAAATAAATTGTCAGAAATATAATCTCTAAATGATTATATTACTAAGTAGGTACCTAACTCAGCAGCAAATAAATATCTGTGTATAGTGCCTACGACAGTTATATTCAGGGCCAGGTTTGATTATCTTCGACACATTTCCTGTTACAATTGGCACGTTGTTATCAGGTTTCTGCTCGAAGGCAAACAGATCTCGTCGGAGCACGGTCTCTCGAGACAGATTCTCGAGAGAACCCTCGAGCGAACACTGCGGTCATATCTACACCGATCTGCTGAACAATTGCAATAGAACACTGTTTCTTAAAGTGGGCGATAACGCCCCCTTGTGGGCGCTGGAGGCCTTCACGGGGGCGGTAGAAAGCTCTTGAAGATATTGGGGACGCTAAGGCGGTCTAGAGGGGAAAGCATATGTTGTTGTGTTTAAAAACTTTGGAGAGCGCTATGTCTTTTTTTATTCTCAAAGTGGGCGGTGGGAAAATAAGTTTGAGAACCTATGCAATAGAATAATGAAATTTATGAGTATCTAACTAAGCTACTTGACGACCTCTAGCGCAGTGCAGATGCAGAAGGTTGCGGGTTCGATTCCCGCTGCGGGACAAATGTTTGTATCATTTGCAAATATTTATCTCGGGTCTGGGCGTTTTCTATGTATAATATGTATATGTATAAGTAGTATATCAGTCATTTAGTTCCCATTATTATTATTATTATTAATTATTATTAAAGAATTATTATTATTAAATTAAGATAGTGCAGCGGCCTATAGAAACAGCTATGCTCTGATTTAACACACGATGAAAGCTTATTCTTTCATCACATATCTAGTAAAAAGATGGCACGTTTCGACGACGACATTTTTAGACAAACTAATATTACCAGCGTAGCTTTTAGAATTAGAAATTTGATTTTGGCAATTGGCAAACCTCGCTCGCAGAACTGCCGCTGAGGAAAAAAGGTTCTTGAACAGCGACTTCGAACCGGCCGACGCCGCAACGTAAGGAAAGCTCCCGATGGACCGATGACATTTTAAAGGTACAAAATAGGTACCTGTATGTTGCTAACTTACCAGCCTACCTATACAATAAGTTCGATAAAATGCAACCCATCTTAAGAAATACATTTTTTATCACATTATGTGATTCACACATCGTTCAAAGAAACTGAAAGCATTTCCTATAAAACCAAGCTGATCTAATCAATAACCTCAAATATGTAGAAGCACAAAGGGTTTATTCGGATAGAGGGGCTATTTGCAGAGTTCATGGCCTGCGGATGTAAAGGATATTAAGGTTCTTCCAACCACACGATACCAATGTATACTACCCTCGTTTTCATTGTTGTGCCCATTGATTTATAAATAAATAATAAATAATAAGTAGATAACTTTTCGTTAATTTCACAGCTTCACGACAATTTACCAAATCGCTTTATAATCGGCATGATCTATCCTCGAATAGTTCAACTAATAATACCATATAGGAAGATGTTTTGGAGGAAACCTCAAAGCGCCCTGTGTCTAAACTAGTGCCTCATTTATGGGGCCGCCATGTATTGTAGCTAGACGTTAGATGCAAAGCAAGACATCTGCATTACGCCCACCATATCGTTTATAGCAATCCCCTGAGGGATGGTGCGATGGTGCCGTAGCCTATTAAGTATTATAGGACATCTTAGGTATCAGTAATAGTCGTATCGGACCTCGAAAATGTCTCGCAAAACCTTTCGATTTTATAGTTTTCCTTACCACTCATCTGGAACAGCAGTGATTCAACCATCTTCCTCCCGCATCCCTATTTCCTACTTTACACTGATCTTATCTATACTTTTCTAATTCCGACTTTTCTACGACATAAAACGTATGTCTGGTGCAAATTACCTAAGTATTATCCTAATCCTGTAATCATACCTTTGGATCAAATTCTGAGTGATCACAAAAAGCTCTATTTATATTTTTTCTGAATGGACACGAAATACTGCTATATCCATCGGAATAAGAATTCAATATTTGTTTTGAATATTTATTGAATAACCAGGGAGAGGTTTACCTTGGCATTTACTTTATCAACAGAAGATCCTGAATTTTTTAAGGTTTACAAAATAACTTAAAAAAATATACAACTACTTTCGACAATTGACTTTAGAGTTTTATATGTACAATTTTAGATCTAGGTTGAGGGTGGCCAACAAATAATTATTCATAAATAGGTACCAAGTAGGTTGGTTCTTAGGTTACCATTTGTATGCGGGGTCAGAGGCAGGGGCGGTATTTAATTGGACAAAAAGACAAAGAACCAAGCTACGTTTCTGCCACAACGGAATAAAATCTTTTTGAATAGAACAATGATATTCAATTATTTAGAGCCGTGTCAGCCTAGTGGGCGGCTCCCAACTAATAATCTGCAGGTTGTGGATTCAAACCCGGTTATTTCGAAAATCTAACACGTAATCAGGGTGTCTAGACACTTCTTTAGACGCCACTTTCTATTGGCGTTAACGCCTGGGGAAAGATTGAAATGTATAGAAATTACATTAGCTGTGTCAGCAAAATAAATGTCACGTTTTTCTGCACGACTTCTGCCAAGATTTTCCTTGACAAAATTTGCGTTAGCGTGAAAGGAAAACTAAGCGTGGTTATTTTTCTTAACCACCAGAACTTTGTAAGAAAACATAGTCATAGTGCGGAAACTGGCATGCCTTCAAACCAAATATGGTTTTAAGGTATGCAACTAAAAAGCATCGGTTAGTATTTCACTAATGCATGGCGATAGGCTTGCAACTTGTTTACTACATGCAGGCATGTATAAATATAATGTTTGACCTGCCTCTGACTACCCGCTACTGGGTACTCACACGGATATTCGTAGATACTGAGTATAGATCTGAGGTAGTCACTAAAAGGCCGCAATACAGTCAATTCCATATCGCTACTATCACTTTATATTATCGATACCGTCGCGATGCAGATGAAAGCGACGTAGCGATTCGCTTTTTTGTTTATCGATGCTCAATCGATACAATGCAACTTTATAGCTGGTTCGCTTCGCAAATACGACAAGCGACAAGTAGCCATGCAATCGCGCGTTCACGAAACGCGCTACTGTATCGCGGCAAAAAGTCGCCGCGCCGCCGTGGCCCATGTTTACGTACCTGAACGGGCAAATAAATAAACTTCTTGCATTAAATCGGACGTTTGAGTGGAGCGAGCTCACCAACTCAATTTATTGTTTTAATGAAATACAGTTTGAAAATACAATACTTGTTTGCGAACCGTTGGCCGCGCTATTGGCAAAATAAATTAAATGTCCATCACACACGACAGTTAATATAAAAAATATAATATTTACAGCAAAGATTTTTTCTATGCATCTTGCAGAGGTCCTATTTATTCATATTGTAAATTTTCACGTACCGCACTATCGGTGAAGGCACCGACTAAGTTTCGACGCATTCCGAGAGTCTTCATCAGGGTGAGTGATCGCGACGCTCTCCCTCCGCATCAAAACGTACACTGCGACAAGGTCCTTTTTATTTGAGCCCTAGTAGTTTTCCAATCTTTCAGCCACCCGAGCGATACGGAAAAATAAAGTATTGTACAACTATTTCAATTTATATAGGTACCTACATCTCGATCGTTGCCTACAGGATTTCGTTAAACAGCTTCGAGTACATTATCCGAAAATCATTCAATAAGCTTTTTTCTTATTTCCTTCCTTATACAATAAGTACTTACCTGCTTCAACAATGAGAAATGGCATTTTTTCTCAGTATCTAATTATTCTAATAAGAACAGCTAATATGTTTACTTGCTTTATAAATTAAACCACGTCTATTGAAAATAATACAAAAGATCTTGAAGCATAGGGCGCTAAGTGCTGGGCACGTACTAATGAGGTCTAGAGCTCATGATGAAAGTGCCTTACATTGTATAGTGTAGTTCTTTGTAAGTCATATAGAACTACGTCGGCTAGCTAACAAAACCACGTAAATCGGTTTTCGTAACTTTTTAGGACTAAAAAAAAAATATTTTATCAGTCCCGTGCAAGTCCACAAAATTGATATCGTTCGGTTTTTATGTATGGAGAATTGGAGACACATGGTTAAGTGAATCTTGAAACTAAAGTTTCCTTATCCCATTTTTACTAAAATACATACTTTTACTAATTTGTGAGTTTTAGTGATTTTTAACACTATCCCTTTTAAGAGATATAATTATGTAATATTGTTAAAACACGGCTAAAACGGATAGTTACTAGATTCAGATAAAAAAATACAAATTTTGCTATCGTCATAATGTTACAAATATTCATCAAATTAATGTAAACAATAACATGGAATAGAGGACAAACCAACTTAGATTAGAAAATGGCAACAAAGATTTTTTGACCAAAGATTTTGTAAGAAAACTTTGGCAATTAAAAAAATTGGTCGATTTCTGATTTTCTCTAATAAAATTTGTTGCCAAAGCATCTACGAAACAGTAATTTCATCAATAGGCCGATCTATAAATAGCAGCCTTGTTATGAACCACTCTAAAAACACTTGATATCGCTATTCATTGATAGATAAAGCATCATGCTGGGCGGGATATCACACATTATTGGACTATTTTCTTCAGCAGCTGCTATTCCTAATAACGGAAAATGTGCTGTGGTATTCCCTTTAACTATAATAGGCACTGTGGCATTTCTTCTACTAACTGATAAATGATCTGTGGTGAAGCTGGAATTCAGTAGCAATCCGAATTCTGTGGAAAGAGGATGTTTTCATTCCTTTTTGGAATAACACGCGAACTTTCCGAGCAATGTAGGTATGTGCAAGTGTCAATGTGTGTTTGAACAGTGAATGCAATTCGAATAATTTAGTTCTGTGATGTGAAGCTTTTTGGATGGTTGGGGTTTCCTCGATGCCCGGTAAAGTTTTTCTTAGAATAGATGTTTAACATGCGAATTTTTGTTGCGATCACAAATGAAAACCCTAAATTATGGCAGTATTGCCGCGCTGAAAGGCAATGCTAATGAGCTGACCCAGACAAGAGCTAGCTCTCGAGTGTAACCCTAGAGTACTATAGAGTCGCTATAAAACTAATAAATTATATGTAGGTACTGTCGGCATATCTTCTCGTCACAGATAGCCTCAAGACGAATGTCTACAATCTTGTCCACATGAGATTTGGACTTGAGCTTGATGAGAATCACAGGCCCCTTAAATAAGCTCAAGGTCGCAGAGAGCTACGCTCGGAGTTTCACTACGTGACAAAGTCCGAAACGAGGAAATCCATAGAAGAACTTAGTCACCGTCATAGCTCTTAAAATTCGCAAACTCAATTAGCAATAGACAGGCCATATGGTTCGCTGAACCGACAACCGTTGGGGAATGGGTTCTCGAATGGTGAACCGGACGATGCGACGTACTGTAGAAAGGTCCCTATGGACCGATGGCATCTCAAAGGTTGCCGAAAGTCGTGGATGGAGATGACTCAAGATCGTTCGTCCTGATTCTCTTTGGTGGAAGTCTATATCCAGCAATAGGTAGGTAGAGTTCCACAGACTGCTGAAGATGGAAGATTATGATGATGTAGGTACCTACTGGAAAACTTCACTAACAGTCTCTAGAAGCTACTCAATAAAACAGATATAATAATATCTTCGACGACCTCTGTGGCGCAGTGGGCGAAGGCCCGCCTGAGACGCAGAAGGTTGCGGGTTCGATTCCCGCCGCTGGATAGATGTTTGTATGATTTGCCCATATTTGTCTCGGGTCTGGGTGTTTTCTATGTATTTACAAAAAAAATATAAAAGTAGTATATCAGTAATGTAGTTCCCATAATACATTACATTACATAATACATTATTTAATACAATACAAATATGTGTTTTAGTTAAAATTATGTTCAGTATTTACCTACATCCAAGTTCTTATTTTTATATTAGAGCTTATGTTGAAAATCCTTATGGAATACTTTCTCGATTGGATGGTGGGTTGGATAACTTACAACTGTTGTGTCTGGTTTAGTGCACAATTTACATAACTACACAATTCAATTAGCAAATTAAATGGTATCTGCATACAGGGTGTGCCGAATGGCATTCGACAAAGTAGCTACCATGAAAGTGAATAATACTCCATATAAGTATAGCTGTAGGAAATGAAGTAGATACATAATCGACTAGACACTAGCTCGCATTAGACTTATGTTTTTTAGCATTATGAAATTGGCAATTAGAGTCGCCCTACTCTAGGTAGTCTATACATCCTTTATACCTAAGATAGGAAAAAAATACTGTCTTAGTACATCCTCAATTAACTTCTGTTATAAATCTGACAATAAACTCCGGGCGTTTTACGGAAACAGTTATACCTTATGTATATACATACCTTGTTATGATTTTTATCAGTTTGTTGTATTATAACACTAAATATATAGAATAAACTTTTATTTAGCATAAACAATGAAACAAATGTTTATATCAGACATCTAAAAGTAGGTATAGACCTTAAATCTAAAACAATAACAACAAAATTGAACGGCTCATTATGTCTGAAAAGGTATATCTTTGCCAAAAGAAAAAGAAAAATAAAATCCAAAATAACAATAAAACTTCTACTTACAATAAAGCTTATTACATAATTTTTTTGTTTTAACTGTCCCAAAATCAAATTTTCGTGGTAGGTAATCAAATTTGTTTGTTTTTCTTTTTATAAATGACATTTTCCTTTTCATTTCATCGACCTCTGTGGCGCAGTGGGCGAAGGCCCGCCTGAGACGCGGTTCAATTCCCGCCTCGGGACAAATGTTTGTATCTGCAAATATTTGTCTCGGGTCTGGGTGTTTTCTACGTATAATATGTATATATTTACAAAAAAAATGTATATAAGTAGTATATCAGTCATGTAGTTCCCATAATACAAGCTCCGCTTAGTTTGGGGCTAGATGATGCTGTGTGTAATATGTCCAGAATTATTTATTTATTTATTTTATTTCGTTCTTCAAAATCGGTTTACAAATGACGGAGTTCTAAGGTCTGAAGTTCTGTGTCCTTTTTTTGAAGTCTGTTATTAAAATTTCAATTATCTACACTAAACCTCATTAAAACTTCGTTGGCGACATCGACTAAGTTAGTTTAGAAAACCTTCGGGGCACAGAAATAGGGAGGATGACCTAATTGATACGGACACGTCTATTGCTGCAGTCTTAGTATGAGTTTCAGACGACCGCGTAAACGCCTAGTTTGTATGAAGTTTATGAACAGCGAGTATAAACTCTCATAAGAACTGTCCTTTTTCATACAAAGTACACGGAGAACACGTTACCTTGTAGCAAAACTCACATTAAGCTTATGATTACTTCTAGCTTGATATTTTTTCTCATTTTATGCTTTTTAAAGGAACTAATTGCAGCAAAGTCCAAATCGGACTAAGATAGTGGAATATCAAGTAAGCTCAGGTTAATTTAGTTAGAACGTTGCCGTACTTCACATAATTAAAACGAGATAGCTTTAACTTTAATCAAGAGATTTCATTGAAATAAAATGGTATTTTGGCGATGCTACATCGCCTTTTTATATTAAATCAGAGCATCGTAATAACAAATCTTAAAACCGAACCAAAACGAAGAAATAATAAATTTATAAAAATAAATTATGCTGGGCATTTTTACACAGCATCATCTAGCTCTAAGCAGTTCTTGTGTTATGGAAACAACAGTCATGTAGCTATAGTCATATACTACACATTTGTTTTATACGTATAATTATGTAAGTATATACAAAAAAAAAGTAAATACTTACATAATTATTCATATAAAACACCCAGACCCAAATCCAGGAACTATTATTTTTCTTTTTGTTTCTTACCGTTTCACCATCATAAAACTTGCATAGTTTATTGATTTTTATGTCGTGCAAAATAAAATGTTTTTCAAATAATTTCAACTACAGTTAGGGCCTACCTATGTCCAGCAATGGATTTATACAGGTTATTCATGACAATGATTCATAGAAAAACGTGGCCTATATATCAATCCACCTTATCCTTACACGATTACCTACTCTTATCTCACAATGTAAAAAGAAAATTGTGAAAATCCCTCAAGAATTTGCGAATGCTCATAAAACATCCATTTGCCACTCGCGACCTTTTATTCGGCACTCGAAGTGCTTCGGTATTATTTTATTTGCTTTATTCTACTTTACTTCTTCAAATAAAGCTCTTTGATTTGGGCTGTTAACTTAAGTGGGACTATTCAGAGCATCTATAGAGATACATTTATTGTAATGATTTTACATAATTGATTAATTAAACATGGCTTTTTCTCTTTCTGTTACGTGTCATTTAAAATTCAACAGTAGAAAATAAAACACAGTTTAGCTAAACAACTGTTGATAAGTATTTCGTTTTTCCTTGAAAATTTTTAAAGTCTTTCACAGGGAAACGAGAAGTTATTAATATACGGCTGTAAATAGAACATTAGTGTGTAAAATAATAGTCGGTGACCAATTTCACTTGGAATTAGAAGTCTCCTATCAGATAAAGATCCCATAGGATCTGTATCTTGAGTATGTTAGTATGTCTGTATGTTTTCCATTCCCAAACCAAATGGTAAAAATTTATCTTTACATTTTTTTTGTAAACTGAATCTTGTGTTTTGCGCTTGTCTTCTTCTCTCTGCATCTCTCTATCTATCTCTTTTTTAGAATGTCTTGAAGAAACAAAAAATCTGTAATGAATTAAATATAGTTCACAAGCAACCGCATTTCCATTTCAGGTTTTCGTAATCGTTATGTCTTATATAGGGTTATATCTTACGTTGACACCGAAGTCAAATACTCAGTACCGATTCAGGATATCTGAGATTAATTTTTGACAAGGGTCAACCTGTTTTTATCTCAGCGGGTGAAGTATGTCGCATTAGCCCTTGAATTTGTGAATGTCTGGTCGATAGCGGGGGATGTAAATGTACCAGCGTATTCTGGTACAAAATATATGTCTTCCTCGTATGTCGATCATATCACATTTCTCCTTGAATCAACCCTAATTTTAATAATATATCTCAAATGTTACTTCGGCGGGTGGGTTCCAGACCTGGCGAAGTAACATAAAAGCGACATTGGTATGCGAGAGCTATACAAACTAAGCCAGCGTCACCGCAGCTTAGTTAAAATTATTGGGTGTGTCAACAAACTAAAAAAAAACGACTTAAAATTAGGATAATATTTAACTACACCTCAAAATAAAATTATGTACATGAAGTGTTTCTACTGATTAACCTGCTGTATGCTACAAATAAACCACTTTATTATAAAAAACATGTACTATGCTAACAAAAATATAAAACGTATTAAAACCAGATACCTTAAAATATCTAGTTCACAACAAAAATACTAACTTGCACACTAAATTATCCAATCTTACGACGGAAATTCTAAAATCTTTCCATTGATAAGTAAAATTAATGTAGGCCTGCAAGATTCTGGGTAGATCTGGATAGGTTAGGTTTTTTTATGGCCACTCAGAGAGTTAGGTACATATAATAATTATACATAGTTGGCCATTTAACTTAATAGCGAGAGCTTTGCTAGAGGTTTAAATAATATACTAAGCTCGAATTCTTTTGATGTGCATAATTTCATGTGATATAAGTATTTTAATAGGACACTAGTAAATATTGTACAAAAAACATTGTTTATTAGGTGTGCGGTTAAATACTATACAAAAAAAAACAACAAAAAGGCACTGAAAACTGGCACTCAAATGAGAAATCAATATTAAAATACAGATTATCATTACATGCGCTACCTACTGTTCTGTTTGAAGTCGGTGCCAAGGCAGAAAAGTAATAGGTTGATAGGTTAGGTCCACTCTCGCCACATCGCCACACCGCTATGTTTATAACGCTAATAAGTTGACTTTTCTATATGATCCTTGTGATTTCAATGAATAAAAACCTATTGACTTTGACTTTGACTTTGAATATATTATAACGTCGTATTTTAACATTTGATTATTTTTCAATTTTTAGTTCAAATATACACATTCCACTACTGTACTCCAATAATATGGTAATAGAAATAGTAAAAGCTACTATGATATGATCAAAGTGCCGTTTTTATAGTAGAACTTTGAGAAACTTTGTGTATGTTATCTTAGTTGAGTGAAGGCATAGACGGTATTGCACTTTGTGATTTCGAGCAAAGTAAATTACCAGATCACATGATGAAATTACGCTAAATGGAAAGATTCAGACCATTATGTAAATATCTGATTGGCCAGGTTAACAGCTTTCCGATTATGATTTTTTCAGTAGCGCTGGGTGATTAGTATGTAATCGCTATACCAACATGTAGGCCGTTTGCTTGTTCGGCACCTTGGTAGAAAACAAGAAAAATACAATAACCACTAAACTAAACTTAGAATATAAGATGAGATTATATATAGCATAAATCATAAATTTTTATTTCACCAGATTTTTTTATAAGCATGTACTTAGGTTAGGTAATAAATAATGCTAAGTAGACAATAGTAGGCACAGGGGTCTAGACAATTACCACTTTCTGTTGGCGTTAACGCCTGCGGAAAGATTGAACTGTATGTGCATGACATTAGTACCGTGTAAAGGCAAAACACTGTATCTTTAGTTACACTGTATATTAAGTTACAGTGTTTTGCCTTAACAGGGCTGATTAGCTGTGGAAATGTCACGTGACAGCTATCAAGTATTACCTTGACCAATTTTCGTTAGCGTGAAAGGAAAAGTAAGCGTTGGGGGGCTAGACAAATACCTCACGCTTACCTTTCCTTTCACACTAACGTAAATTTGTCAAGGTAAAACTTGGCAGCTGTCACATGACATTTCCGCAGCTAATGTCATTCCCATACAATTAAATCTTTCCGCAGGCGTTAACGACAGCAGAAAGTGGTATTTGTCTAGCCAAATACGTTATCTTTTTTTTATGTTTCTATGTGACGTGAGTGTGATCGCGCATCTAATTAAAGCACCAAGTCTGCCCAAAACACAAATTCTGTCGACAAATCATAGTTTTGTCCACTTATTCCTAATCGTTCAAGAATGCTATGGTTTACATCATCAACTCAGCAGCATGAGATGATGACTTCAAGACGCAAACGTCTGATACCTAAGTTATGAAAAATTACAAACACACTATAAGTATGTACGTGCCTATATTTTTTTATAGGCACGTACGTACAAGAAAAAGAGAATTTCACTGAGATTCCATCATTAGATCCTGATTGATAAAAATGGACACTTCAGGAGCAGATATACCACTTTCAAACAAATACGATTTTTTTACACTTTGACACAATTGATGAAAATAACGGTGAACATACATAAAAATAATAATGAAATAGAGACGAACCTTTTTTGACGTTGACTAAAAATCAAATATAATCACCGCTGATATGTTTAAAAATTGCTCTTACTTTATAAAGTCTATGTAACTCATCATCTGCACTAAATATTTGATATCACAATAGGCAGATCATGCCTGGATACAGATTTCTACAGAAAAAACTGTTTTAAGACATGAGCTTTTTTTACTTTAGTGCAGTGTTAGCTCAAGAGTTTGTAAGTACGGCGGCGTGTAACCATAATGTAATTCACAATAAACAAGGGACAAAATTATGACCTGGCAGTTTGCCAGTCTGCTGGTGAACGGTTACCACTGCCAAATGCAACAAACAATATTTCAAAATATCAAAGTTTCTTGTATGCATTCTTAATTTTTGCTTATCTTGCTAAAATCTCTATAACAGACTTGCTTGTCATAGGGTGACGCACACGTGGCACAGTATTTTAGGTCACGAACTTACCTATTCCGAATGTAACTTTCTATAAATTAGATAATACTAGCTTCTGCCCACGGCTTCGCCAGCGTTGTATCCGGATAAAAAGTAGCCTTTGTATTTTTCTGATGTTTATGCTATATTACTGTAAAGTTTCATCAAAATACGTTCAGTAGTTTTTGCGTGAAAGAGTAACAAACATCTATCCTCGCAAACTTTCGCGTTTATAATATTAGTAGGATGTGTACGATCACTTTCTTTCCAAATTCAAACTCGTCTGCGAGGAAATTCGTAACTTGCCGAATTCTTAGTTTATATCATTTATTTTTAATTGTATTAATTTGTTTATTTTAGGATCATTGATTAAGGTGTATGTAGCCAAGATACATATTTGTCCACTTATTCTTCACATGTCAGAATGATTATTAATTAGGTAAAACTTTATTGTTTTAAGTTTTTAAATGTATGTTTAATCTTTTGTTAGTTTATCAGAAACTGTCATTGATGTTTTTTCCCAAATAAATAAAAAAAAATCCAAAATGGTGCAGCCGTTACTGTTATTCTGGATCATCTCGCTTGACTCACCACACTCGTATATTTGTGAAAGAAGACTAATAAACTGATTAAAACGTTTTACATATAAATAAAGAAAACCCCCAACAGACACATTACATAGTCCTGACCACAAACTAGGATTCCCTGTCGTGGGTATCAAGAAGTACGACTTCCGTGGTACCACGACACCCAGATCCGGAACAAATATCTGCAGAACATACAAACATCTGTCCCGTAGCGGGAATCGAAACCGCTCCTCTTGCGAAGCAACCGGTTACTCGCCGGCCGTGCCATCGAGGTCAGCACAAATGTTTATTGCCAGATAAATCCGAATAGAACAGTTTTGTAATACCTATTAACCAAGGTTATTCCTTGTACAGTTCTTCACGCTAAGAATGCGATGTGGTCCCGCAAGGAGTCAGTCTGCAGTGCAGTTAGCGGCGCTTCGAGAGGTGACGATGAGCCACCCGGCATCAAAATCTACCCTTTCGCCATTGCCTTAAGGGTCAGAGTCCTACAGGTAACACATCAATCATTTTCTTTTACAAAAAACGGGATATTTACTATGATTTTTGAGTTTGAATGTTTCCCAATATTTTTGAAGTCTTTGCGGGTGGATGTCAGTAGCAGACAAATCGATCTACCCTTTTTCTCACTCTTTTATTGCGAAAAATTCCACTACCACCGGTTTCACTGTCACATTCGAGTACATCTCGGCCCTGAAACACACACTAACAACAACTCACACATCATAGTAAATATCCCATTTTAAGTAAAAATTCTGTTCATCCAACTATCCTACAAATATTATAAAATAAAAATTTGTGAGGATGGATGTTTGTTACTCTTCACGTTAAAACTACTTAACGGATTTTGATGAAACTTTACAGTTATATAGCTTATACATCAGAATAATACATAGGCTACTGTTTATCCGGGTACCATGCGGGCCAAGCCGTGGGCAGAAGCTCGACTTTTTGCGTGAAAGAGTAACAAACATCTATCCATCCACACAAATATTCGCGTTTATACTAGTAATAGGATTTGCAATGAGTAGTATTCGTTAGGGACGCGAAAATTGGTTCGAAGGGTATCCAATCCAATGATAACATTGAAAAATGAGGCAATTTCGAGACCCTATCAAAGCATATCAGAAGTTTTACTTCTCGTATGATGATAATACTCAAAGTTAAAGTCAAAGTTATAATTCATTTATTCAATAAAATCACAAGGATCACTTTGGAACATCGGTTTTTATCTACTGCCTGTTCCTCCGCGACCAAGCCAGGACAGAAAGGCAAGAAAACAAGTATGGTTATTCTTTTTAATTATCCTTTTACAACACAATAGTTTCGAGTTGGAGCATTTTCAATCCCAAGAGTTTTTGTCATCTAAATAATCATAAATTTTATAGTACTACTTAAGTTCCTGAGGAACTCTGCCCCCCCACGTTATCATCCACAGTCCATTGATATCCCACTGCTGGGCACAGACCTAGGTGTAGGTTGTTGGTATAAGTTGCCGTATGCCTTTTATAAAGTTTTTGTTTAATTACCTACGTTTTTAAATTTGTTCATTGATAATTTTTGTATATCTCTTGGGAGTTTGTTATAAAAGCGTACACCTTGCCCTTTAAACGATTTACTAACTCTAAGAAGTCTACAATTGGCAACAGCGAGTTTATCTTTATTTCTAGAATTAACATTGCGATTATCGCTTTTTTTCTTAAACAAATTAATATTCTTGTGAACATACTCGTACATCAGATTTTATTCTGATTCTTACTGATTATAAGACTTGAATACTCCCAAGTTCTGTTATGTTATTTTTTTTTTACGACCTACAGTCACATTTTTAGTCCTGACCAAACACTAGGATTTCCTGTGTCGTGGCTATCAAGAACTACAAGTACCGTGGTACCATAACACCCAGACCAGGAACAAATATATTTAGAACATACAAACATTTGTCTCACAGCGAGAATTGAGCCAGCACCTCATACGTCGCAGTCGCCTAGTCACCCGCTGCGACACTGAGGTCGTCATCTATTGAAATTGTTGTTGCAAACTGTTTTACCAATTTACAACACACCCATTACGTATAAAACTGCTAATATAATCTTAAAAGTGATGACGGTATAACTGCTTTATTACCAAGCCAAGCAGTGCTTTTTCTCCATCTAGTTAAAAATAAAACCATACGTAATTCCCATGATAGACATCTTAATTCTATACCTACTAAATACGTAGATCTATGAGGTTACCAATTAGGAGGGTAGTTCGAGCCACGTCCATACATTACATTTGCCAGGTTGCCAACTCATCGCTGATGACACATGACTTCGAACGGCATACGGTTTCCACACGATGTTTTTCTTCACTGTTTTGAGTACGTGCTAATGAGCAATGATGGTTTTCATTTTTTGAGTGGATAAATCCATCGGTGCATGACCGAGTTCGGCCCGTTCGAAGTTGAACAGTGAAGTGAATACGAAGTTCACGATAGATGGTCAACAGTAATGACTAATTCTTTGGAAACTTTGGAAACGTACCCAGTAAAATATGGTTTAGCTTTTAATTCCATCACATTTTCACAAATAAATGTCCTGCCATCAAGCTGATGCTGAGTTTGGGCTCATTGAAATGGGATCAATGAACAGGTATTGATAAATAAATAAATAAAATAATAATAATGCTGGACATTTTTCACACAGCATCATCTAACCCCAAACTAAGCAGAGCTTGTATTATGGGAACTAAATGACTGATATACTTCTTATATAGGTACATTTTATTTGTAAATACATACATAATGACAAATATTTGTCCCGTAGCGGGAATTGAACCCGCAACCTTCTGCGTCTCAGGCGGGCCTTCGCCCACTGCGCCACAGAGGTCGTCTATAGATAGATGGTGAGCAGGGTCTAATGAAGGAACAGGAAAGAGAAATGATGATAAATTTGTGAGATATTCTAAGATAAAGCACGTTTAAAGTTTTGTGAAAATTTACTTATTATTTTAAGTAAGTGTTAAGATAGTTTGTCTTCTTTGTGTACTCTGTGGCGTCCTATAATTGGAAGAATACATATATAGATATAATACCACAATATTTTACTGTGATTTTTCTGATGGGTGTCCTAAATAAATGAAGTAAATAAAAATAAATAAGCCGTGTTTGCCTGATTCTTCTAGGTTTTGGCGTAGATAAATTCACTGTTACCTTCGAGTATATTAAATCCCAATTTCACTTAGTTCTTAGTCGATTATTCTATAAAGATCAACTTTGAACATTAAAAGCAACGGTAGTAAGTAGGCAATCTGTTGCATGAGCTCTAAAGTTATGTAATGATGATAAAGTTACCTACGGTAGGTATGTAATCTATACCCATAGCTCACTGTTAAAACCAGCTCCTAGCAACCAAAGCTAATGATATAACCAATGATATGTAATCATACTACGAGAAAGTATTGGTTTTCTCCGCCTTCAAGGAATCAATCCATCAAGTTCTCGCAGGTGGAGAAAATTGAAAATTAACTGTAACCATTATCCAACGCCTCGCACACACATGATGGATTTGGTAACTTGCTTGTTAAGTAGAGTAGGTAATAATGGAAATTTTGCATTTTCAGAGGTTTCTTTTTTTGTTTTTTTTTTTTTAGCAAGAACAGTATGCATGTATTACACAATAAGCTCTAAAAGTGTTGTACTAACACGACCGAGAAAATATTTTTAACAAACAATCCTGACATGTATTCCATCTAGTATCTAAGACTTTCTTCAAACGATTTGTGTCTTGAAGTTATACAAATCGTTTGAAGAAACCCGCATTTCAAAAAAGAAAGCCGTTTCGGAGATAAGTAACAGATAAGTGTCAAGTGGACAGACCACAGATCGTATCGTTCGACAATTCTTGGGGAAGATAGGTTCTCGAATGGTGACCACGAACCGAAAGTTTAGGAAGGCTACTGGACCGATGACATCTTTAAAGGTTGTCGGAATTCGATGGATGGATCAATAATATAGCAAAAAGATAGCAACAAGATTTTATAAAATACCAAATATTAAACCTCGGTTGGACTCGAACTCGTGATCTCGCGAGATACAACGAGATCGTTACCAGATTGGTCGAAATTATGGGTTATTCTACAAATCCCCCCTGAGAAATCTCCCTTAGTGTTGAAAAATAGAGTCTAATGTTAAAAAAGAGCCGTAATCCCCCATACCATTTTTTTCTTATTCCACTTTTCCCCTCTAAGAGAATACTCCCAGGGGGAAAACAGAACCCTAATGTAAAAAAAATACATTGGGATGTTTCTAAACGAAACGCCGAGGCTTCTCGTACAGGAAAAACTTACGCAGTTATCCAAGCCTGTTCAATGCCTAAAATTTTATATATACAATTGACGAGAGTAACTTTTGAGATGTGTTTGACCTTTTAGGATAAGTGTTACAAAATCTTGGTGTGGATACTTTAAAATCAAATAACAACATCTCTTTTTTTAAGGTGAATCAAATTGACGAAAGACCTGCAACGAGCATATTATTTTCCACCCCTTCCGCCTTAATCTACTACTATTATAAACGCGAAAGTTTGTGAGGATGGATGTTTATTACTCTTTCACGCATAAACTACTGAATGACCATGACACATTGATCAGGAAACTACACCATTATGGTATCAGGGGCGTTGCTCTAGACTTTCTCACTTCCTATTTAAGTGACAGAGTACAAAGAGTTGACGTGAATGGAAAACGGTCTTCGGGGTCTCTGGTTACTATCGGTGTACCGCAGGGATCAATTCTTGGTCCATTTTTGTTCTTAGTATACATTAATGATCTACCCCACCTTGTAAGGGACGATCATGAGGTTGTATTGTTTGCAGATGACACGTCACTTTTATTTAAATTAAAGCGACGACAAACCAATTTTGACAATGTAAACAACGCAATCTCTAATGTTGTAAAATGGTTCAACGTTAACAATCTCCTACTTAATGAAAATAAAACAAAGTGTATTAGATTTATACTACCCAATGTTACACAAGTTAAAGCAAATATCAAAATCAAAGATGAACAGTTGGCTCTTGTGGACACCACCGTATTCTTAGGTATCACCCTAGATAATAAGCTTCAATGGGGTCCTCATATTGATGGGTTATCGAAGAGACTTAGTTCTGCGGCATATGCAGTCAAAAAGATCCGTCTTTATACAGACGTTGACACAGCTAGACTAGTTTACTTCAGCTACTTCCACAGCATTATGTCGTACGGTATACTGCTGTGGGGGAGTGCTGCTGATATGAATACCATTTTTGTGCTGCAGAAGAGGGCTATTCGAGCAATTTATAATATGGGCCCCAGAGAATCACTTCGCGAAAAGTTTAAAGAAATAAATATAATGACATTCCATTGTCAATACATTTATGAAAATCTGATGTATGTTCACAAAAATATTAATTTGTTTAAGAAAAAAAGCGATAATCACAATGTTAATACTAGAAATAAAGATAAACTCGCTGTTGCCACTTGTAGACTCCATAAAGTTGGTAAATCGTTTAAAGGGCACGGTGTACGCTTTTATAACAAACTCCCAAAAGATATACAAAAATTATCAATTAACAAATTTAAAAACGTAATTAAACAAAAGCTTTATAAAAAGGCATACTATAAAATATCTGATTATTTAGATGACAAAAACTCTTGGGATTGAAAATGCTCCAACTCGAACCTATTGTTTTGTAAAAGGATCATTAAAAAGAATAACCAGCCTTGTTTTCTTGCCTTTCTTTCCTGGCTTGGTCGCGGAGGAACAGGCACCTAGATAAAAACCGACGTTTCAAAGTGGTCCTTGTGATTTTATTGAATAAATTAATTTTGACGTTGACTTTGACTTTGACTTTGACTATGACTTTGACTTTGACTTTGACTTTGACTTTGAATGTATTTTGATGAAACTTTATAGTAATATAGCCTATACATCAGAATAAAAACAAAGGCTACTTTTTATCTGGGAATCACACAGGCGAAGCCTTGGGCAGAAACTAGTAGGGATATAATCATACCCATAATTTTCTGTTAAATTTGTCTATTTAACTTTAAAGATGGATGGCTTATTATATATGCAGACACACCCTAAGATAAGATTTCCTGAAAGTGCGTGAAGACTTCATTTGCATACTAATGAGGCGAGGGGCGTGCTCACGTCACTAATTAATTGATATCGTACCCATAGCACGTGTGCACTACCTCTGACAGAATAATAATTCCTAATTATGAAGAAATCTTAAACATTTATATTAAAAATGTAATATTTTATTACATTTTTACCCGACTGCTGTGGTTATGAATGTATGAATAAATGAAAATGCTATACAAATTAAAAATAAATGATCATAAAAAAAACACACATAATAAGAAGGATGTCACGTTCTGGCACAGCCTGTACTCACTAGCAGCACCACTTCCCCTGCTCCTCCGAGTGGTGTTTATGTTGGATTGGGCGGAAGGATTTATTAATAGCTATTATTCACTAGTAACAAAAAATAGCATCTGTAAAATTTCATATAGGTAAGTTAGTGTAAACTATGACTTGATACGATAGATTAGGAAAAACACGCATTAAATCTTTCAGACTAAAGACAGGTGTTTAGGTATGCGATTATGAAATAAAATAGAAATTAGAGCCACACATTAATAATGCTCTGTTAGGATATAATTATGTGTTCTATGGAAGGTACATACCTAGTGGTGTAACGAATATTTGCGTCTTTTTTGATATTCGCATTCGCAATTAAATAAGCGATTTTTTTGCTAATGTATTTGATAGTGAAAATTGAAAATCTTACTATCCTACTACTATTATAAACGCGAAGTTTGTGACGATGGATGTTCGTTACTCTTTCACGCTAAAACTAAGGATTTTGATGAAACTTTACAGTAATATAGCTTATACATCAAAATAACACATAGGTACCACGCGGACGAAGCCGTGGGCAGAGGTTAGTAATTTATAAAATAACAATGCTACTAATTAGATTTACAATATCATTAATTTTGTTGAAAACGCGCGTTCGCGCTAAACTTTGACAACTCCTAAATATATGCCTCGTTACAAGTTTCTATAGAAAATCTGCTTCAGCTTCAGGAATCTGATACGGGCGAGCTTAAGTCCGAGGGAGGGCGTTGGGAGTCGGGATAAAGTTATTCTCATCCGACCCTCAACGCACCATCTCATAAAATGTTAAATAATTAAATAATTGACCCCAATTATTCATACATAATTATATAATCATAAGATCTATTGTTGAATACCAGTTATTTGTATTAGAACCTACATAGTTTAAATAATATTTAATTTTTACTGTGATTAGAAATAATTAAGTATGATTTAATTTAATGTACCTTTATGTTTGAGCAATAAACTAAACTAGTTACTTTTGGTTTAGGTATTTGCCACAGTGACAACATGTTTTCAAGTTTTATAGCTATATATTCACCAGTACGTTTTTTTTCACATTCTTTTGTTATGCTGCCGTGATATGTGAAACTCAGCAACGATACGCATTCTGAACATGAATCAGACCAGATATCAGTTAGTTTTAAAAGGCATTTTCTGAAATGATTTTATTTAATTCCAAAACCTTATCTTATAACTAACCGTAAAAATTCTCACATATTAATGAAGTAAAATGTTGTCAAGATTATTACATAAACGACGGACATAGATGTTTTATCAATTTAACAAATCCAACACTTTCTACAAAACGGAATTAATCCAAAACAATCATTTCGCTTATTGAATTGTCAACTTCCAAAGACTCGACGTTTTGTTATCCCACTTTTAATGTTTTCGACGCAATCAGTCAAATTAAATTGTTTTGTTTCGGTTGTAGTACATGTTGTGAAGAGGACGCCAAAGTATACTTAAAGTGCCAATTTAAAAAATTGATTTTGGCTCCTCTTGTGAGAAATCGAAAATAAAATTCGTTACTACTACCTTATTCTGAAACAGCCAATTAAATTAAATTAAATGGTTAATTTGAGAATCTTGATCTGTAAAATGCTTGAAATATAAATAAATGAAACTCAGAATAAAGAAAACTGTTGCGAAAAAGAAATTTAATTAATTTTCAAGAATTTAAAAATTTATGCAGAATTTAATTTTCACACACACAAACACAAAAACACACACGTACACAAAAACACACACACCCCAACCTAACATAAATAATATACGTAGATTTCTGCCGTGTATTCTAACAGGATAACAGTTGAGATGCTGAAGGCTGGACATGGCATTATAGCAAGCCAACTGTATCGCCTGTTTAATTTGTGCTGGAGTACCGGCAAAGTCCCGAGTGATTGGTGTAAGGCCGTCATTGTACCATTGTATAAGGGAAAAGGCTCGCATCAAGAGTGCAAAAGCTATAGAGGCATTAGCCTACTCAGCGTCGTCGGCAAACTGTATGCGAAAGTGTTGATTGAAAGAGTTGTGAAAGAAATCGATGAGAAAATATGGGATGTACAAGCGGGATTTAGAAAGGGTATGGGATGTACGGATCAGGTCTTCTCCTTGCGATGCATAGCCGAAAAGTTCATGGCCAAAACTCAAAAGGTCTATTGCGCATTCGTGGATTTTGAGAAGGCCTATGACAGAGTGAGGAGGAATGAACTGTGGTCGGTACTGTCTATGTATGGAGTAAGCAGCAACCTTATTCGAGCTTTGAAATTTCTCTACGAGGATTCCAGTGCTTGCGTGAGGATACACGGATCATATACTGAATGGTTTAACATCGAAAAGGGTGTTAGACAGGGATGTGTAGCGTCACCGTGGCTGTTTAACCTATTCATGGACAGTTGTGTGCAAGAAAGACCGTGAGTGTGGGTTAAGAATGAATGAGTTACTTATCAAATGTCTTCTCTACGCTGATGATCAGGTAATACTTGCGTCGTCGGCGGATGAGTTGCAGGAGATGGTAACTATAATGCATGACACTTTTGAGATGAAAGGAATGAAAGTAAATGTGAGCAAGACGAAAGTTATGGTTTTTGAAAAGAATTAATGTGTGACCGCATGTAATATTCTGATTAGTGGACAAAGAGTGGAGCAAGTGAAAGAGTTTGTGTATTTGGGGACGATGTTTACGAGAGATGGAAAACATGAAGATGATATTGAAAGGAGAGTTAAATTTGGTAATCAAGTGAATGGGGCACTACATTCCTTTATAAGCAGCCGCAATGTGTCCAAGAAGGCTCAACTGGCTGTACATAGAGGAGTAGTAGTGCCGATACTTATGTATTGGAGTGAAAGTTGGGTATGGCAGAAGAAACACGAAAGTAGAATAAATGTAGTTGAAATGAGAGCTTTGAGAAGTATGAGTGGTTTGACTTTGAGAGATAGAGTGAGGAACACTATGATAAGAGAGCGTTGTGGAGTGAAAGAAGATATAGTGACAAGAATAGAGAAAGGTATGCTAAGGTGGTTTGGGCATGTAGAAAGGATGGGCGAAAGGAGATTGACGAAACATGTATATAAGGGAAGCGTGAATGGGATAATTGGAAAGGGTAGACCCCGGCGAACGTACTCTGACCAGATTGGAGACGTTCTGGAGAAAGGTCAGGTCAAGAGTACCCAAAACCGGCGAGCATGTATGAAGAATGTAATGAGAGTGAATGAAGCAAAAGAAGTATGTCAGGATCGTAGCAAGTGGAAATCCGTAGTCTCTGCCTACCCCTCCGAGAAACATGCGGGAGTTTATGTATGTATGTATGTATGTATTCTAACGGTCAAGTCTTGTGACTAGGATACCGAAAATATGTCGAGTTCGTCACGCCACCATTTTAGCCCACAGTTCATCCAGCATATTTCACACCATGTCATCTACCAGGCGAATTCCGTCGTCTACCTGGTAGAGATAGATTGTTTTTTATAGCTGCGCTGTGTTAGGTAATACTGACGTTCAGTAGAGAAACAATGCTGCCCACCTGATAAAAGAGTGCTTAATGAAGCGATGATTTTATCTGTTGTAGATCGTCTGTGGTATTGGAGGAGTGGTGGTAGGAGCGGTCGGATGGCTGGAAGAGAGACAGAAACCGGCTCTTGGGCTTGGAGTGCCGGCTGGAGCCATCACGGTGATAGCTGCAAGTAAGTGAGGTAGAAAGGCTTTTCTTTTACGTCAGGAGTTTAAGTTAAAGGTTGTTTGTTTTTCTGATCATCATTTAATTTTATCTGTGTGATGACTTATCGGATCATAAAACGGCTTTTAGCGATCGGTTCAGGTTCAGCTTCAGGTTCATTTGTTAATAACGGATTATTGGTGTATGTTAATTATTAATCCTACTTAATATTATAAACGTAAAAGTTTGTGAGGATGGATGTTTGTTACACTTTCACGCAAAAACTACTGAACGGATTTTTATGAAACTTGACAGTAATATAGCTTATACATCAGAATAACACATAATGCTACTTTTTATCCGGGTACCACACGGGCGAAGCCGTGGGCAGAAGCTAGTAAGTCCATAAAAGCACAACATTTTGAAATAGTACAATTGTTTTTAGATAGGTTTTTTCGCCACAAGTCACTAGAAAGCGCAACAATCGATTATAGAAATACACGTCGGGGGATTTCCGTTGTGTATAACTTATGATACATTTAAATCCTTGTTGTGATTGTAGTGGAGACCACGATTTTGATCGTTGTAGGTAAAGTTGTAGGTTGTAGGCAAAGTTGTAGGTACCTAATTTACGTCCACCGTTCGACTATTAGTATAGTATTATACTATCTGTAGTTCAACGCCTGAGGGCTAAATATTGGTTCTTAAAAAAATCTTGGCTTACTATTTGAAACCTTACATTTTTCGCGGATATTTTACACGTTTTTAAATATTAACTACGTCTAATAGCTACGTCTATTTTTTTCTATTTGACGATGGACGCTCAAATACCTATAGTAATTGTTTCTTAGGGCCAAAGTCGTAAATTGTTTAAAATTATTCGCATTTCTGTCAATAGCATATCTTAGTAAGGAGGAACGCAATTCGAAAAATTTAAATAAAATATCCAGTTTTTGTTATGTTTGACCTGACAAAATTATAAAAATTATAACAGATAACGTAGAGAAGAAGGAAATTTAAGAAAAATGAAGCTATTTTTATTTGGCTAAACGGAAAGAAGACACTATCTTTGCACTAAAACAGCTACCAATGTTCTTATAAAAAAAAGATAAAAACTGTTACCTACCTACTAAAACTGGTAGGTAAGGTATCTCTAACTAGTCTGCGGTAGGTAGGTACGTTTCCTCACAGGAAGGTACTGTTGTGCCAAGTAAGTCTCCCGAGCAAGGCATGCCTAATAGGCGTTGTCTCAGCACCATGGGTGTAAAGCAGCGCTGATTTTCAGACAAAACCTGCGCAGGTGACTTCAAGAACGCCGATAAGTGCAATATTCGTCGAGAAGCTAGAAAGAAAGAATGTAAAATAATAGAAGAAGGTACTATTGTACAGTTTTCAGTGTGCGGTGTGCGGTGTTTGGGATAGATATGCCAGAGGAGCCATGGATACCGATAAAAAGATAAAAACCTACAGCAGAGGCCTACAGCAGCGTCGTAATGGCATACGTAGTTTAAGTAAGTTGGTAGTTAAGTACCTATCTTTATTTTGTTTTACGTTTTTGTGCTGTTAAAATTTCTTTTATTAATGAGTATATATCTAAAGCTAATCATGTTTTTAGGTCACGAATAGGCGGGGGAAGTTCATTCCAGAACCAAGACAAAACAAATATAAAGGACCCACGTAATGCAACGGAATTGTGTCTCGAAGTCACAAACACAATCATATATGCTCTTCTGTTGTAAAAAAAAAAATTGTCTCCATATACATTCTGGCCTGCTAACTAAACCACCTTACTTAAACCATGTCACGTATTCGGAAGAAAATTCACGGAATAGAATAATACGGAATACGCATAATTTTCGCAAATAATAATTAAATAAGAAGTATTTCACTACGTGTTTATTATATCTAAGCCTCATTGATGGAGATTCAGAATTCGAATTAGGGGAAAGGTGTACAAGATGATTCCCTTAAGGGAGAATGTTTGTAACTTAAAGAATATTCAATTTAATCTAGATGTAAAAGTGTTTACTAGTAGCAGATTTATCTATCTAACAGTTGTCATTATTTCATGTTTTTTAAAACCTTACCAAAGGATCATCTTGGACACCCCGGTCTCTAAGATCCCTAGGGAATATGCAAGATGATCATCTGGATCATCTTGCCTTAGTTTGAAAAAGGTCTGGATTTTGGCATAATGTATTTTTTTTTTACAATTGCTTTATTTAGGTGAGGTATAAAAAACGGCACTTACTTAACTGTAACCAATATGTTTTTTTCCTTAATCATCTAGACCTAAACTGTGGCTATTCTAATTAGCCAGTCTCAAAATTACGCAGATAACTACATTAATTTATGAGATCAATCAACAAGTTAAACTAATAACCAAAATAAAGAAGAATCTTCTAAAAATAATTAATAAACAAATCTCTCCATAATCACATCAAATATAAGAAATCTTCGTAAAATGGAATCTCAAATTCGAAACGCTTTTTGCTAGGTAATTCCATACACAAATCACAAGTAAATTTGTCAGGATCATCGTTATCTATATATACTGCACAAGTTTTGTGGCCCCATTTATGGCACACACAACTTTTAATCCATCCTTCACCCTAATTATCTTTGGCAAATGTCTCCGTGCAGAATAGACATTCCGTGTCATCTTCTTCCTCAGATGTCTCAGTCTCCGGGACATAAAGTAGTTTTCTACCTCCTATTTGTGCCAACGCAAATATAAGTTCCGTTCGACACAACCAGTGTTCCGATGACATAACTAGTTGTGCATACTGATTGGTCCGTGAGGAACTCGCTGGATAAACTAGTCGCAAATTTTACTTTAAGTAAGTAATTAAAATCAAATAATGGGTTTCGATATTAGAATTTTGTGACGCGTTTACATCTTGAAACCTCTGTGGATTAGCTGGTATTAATTAGCCAGGCAGCAGGCAGTCCAAGGTCTTTAGTATCAAACCTACTTGGAGTTTATAGAAAGACATTGACATTTGGAGATAAAGCTCGCGGGATCAGTGGTGGTAAATTATCTGTGGAATTGCCTTGGATGGCGGGAATTTTTTCATGAATGGAGAGAAAAATTTATAGAGTAAAATTGATGTTTTATTCGAACTTTATTCAAGAAAGCATTTTAGCGTAATAATTTGAATTTGTTTTGCATAACTATATTTATTTCAATTTGTTCCAGCAACGTCAATGTATTACAGCAGAGGTTTTGGAGGCTGGGTATCGGCTCGCTCCAGATCTCCTAGGGCATGGGGCGCACCGTGGAGGGTACTCGGACCCTCACCTTGGGCAGCCGTGCCGCTGACACTGCTATGGACCACGGCAGTTGCGGCCCAAGTGGCTATGCTGTGTTTCTGTGTCAGATCATTGATGAAAATTGGGTAAGATCTTAAATTTTCAACACGATTGCATAACTGATAACCGCTGGAATGTGTTTCTGAGTGGTGACAACCAATCGAAAAACAAAGGGTAAGAGCTCATTCACGGAGACGCAACGCGTCGCGCGTCGCTTTATTCGGCGCGCACAACGCCCAGTGTCAACATATATGGCGTATGTACGAGTATGTCAGCGTTTACGGAGAAGTGATTTGACGACGCGTTTGTTTGACATAAACACTGTCATAAAGCTGATGAATGAGCCCTAAAACTCTCATTCGCTGGACTACCCTGGTACATATAGTAGTCTGTGCGCTGGACCGATGACCAGTTGCAGGAAGTCTGGAGCCGCGCAAGATCGTCATCGCATTCTGGGCTTTAGCCATTTAAAATCCAGATGAAGGTGATAAGATGTACTTCAATAGAGCCCGAGATAAATCCAGCTGGCCTGAAAGCACGTACACTTGAGACTCCAGCTGTTCTCACTTCGTTTTTTTTTGTTTCTAGGGCATACTGAGCTTCTCACGAAGTTTTCCTACAACGTTTTTAGGATGTTTTAATATGCAATTAAATGAATGAATAAATATATTAAAATACACCACAAGAAAATTCCAAAACTAAAAGTACAATGGGTGGTCTTATTATTTTTTTGTTAAAAAACCTTCGGTGTACAAATGGGACCAACCCACGACCCCAAGAGTCATCGTAAATTGGAGTACCGCCCACTAGGTTTACATGGCACAGTCTGGTAATGGTCTGTTATTTGTGAGCATCAGAATGGCTTGTAGACCAAGAGAGCAATGTACGAGCAAATACTGAATTTTCTCAGGTGCGGCAGCTCAACTTGCATAGGAGTGGCCGGTGCCCAGCTGGCAATGTCAATAATGACCCTGGCTGCAGTAGCATTCATGCTCCAGCTAGACCTTCGGTACGACGCGTCACTGTCACCTCCACCCAGACAGTCTGACGCACAGATCTGTACTGCTGTGTCTATGGTGAGAAACCTAATTAAATTAGTCAGCTGTTGATACCAATATTATAATAACTTGACTGCAGCCATGCAGCTGTGCTCGTTATACTTGTCTCACTATTTTTGAATGAGCAAATTATATTATTATTTGTTTTTCTGAAAATCTTTGGGATTTGATAAAAATACGTAAAAAGAGCCCTTCAGAGCAGAGCATCAGAAACGCCCTAGCTGTTGCAAATGTCAATAGGCGCCGGTAACTGATTTCAATCAGGCGGTACGTATGCCTGTTTGTCTCGTCATAACATTAAAAAAAATGAGATTTTGGTTTTGAAAGTACCTAGCAGGGTAGTAAGTAAATTTAGATAGCAGTCCCGTACACACTATGATAGTAAGTAGGTAAATTTGAAGTATTAATTTTATCGTGCTTTGTGTATCGATGACTAAAGTAAATCAGTTCTCTCATAATAATGTTAACGCCTCCCTCCCTTCCCTTTTTTGTGATCAAATCCAACCAAAAAGAAATCATATGATTCGTTGGAAATAACCCCATAGTCGCGTTAGGAACGTGCCATTTCTCTCGTTATTCCCCTGTATCACAACCGGAGGGAGGGATTTGGGTTACAACTGCGGCAGGATTGTCAATTTGCGCTTTCTAAGCAAATAAACTGTGATAGTAATAGTACAATATTTCTGTTTTCCTTCCACATATAATTTTACCTATTACTATTTTACATATCATTTTTTATATATCATGCGGACCACAATAATCGACGGATCAACTCACTTTTAGTTAATGTAAAATAATTATATCGAAACTCTATGTTGTTGTTTAGCCTGAAATAAAATCAAAAAACAAGACTTAATTATTATTGACTCATGTAGTTACTTAATACATGTACAGCAGATTCTTATAGGTCATTAAATTGTGCTAAGATTTTCTACTATAGAAAACCCAGCCAACATTAAAAGTAGTAGAGCTTCTGTGAAAGGGCTCGTCCAGGGAAGTGCTACCACATGCCTATTTTTTCCGCCAGCAATGTTTTCATTGCTAGGACTTTTGGATAGTGATCCGGTTGGAAGGGTATGGTTGCCGGTGAAATTACAGGCACATGCGATCTTTCATCTTGATATCACAGAGCAATGCGTGAATGGGCCGAAAGTTTCTTTAACTCTCTAGTAGTATTAAAAAAACATATTATATTACCTTACCTTACTTTACTTTGAGCTTACTGTACTGATAACAGACAGTTTCTGTAGTGATAACAGACTATCAATTCATTATTTAATTCTCTCTCTCTATAATAATAAACCTATCCTAAGTTATAAATAATAAATGTTTAGCCCCCAGCTACTGTTTAAACTAGACCCAAACTTGAAGCAAACTGGATCAAATGCCAACTTCCATCAGCTTTGGATGGTCTAGTAAATACATTTTAAATTCAGTTATTCAATTGAATTGAGCACCGCTTATGAGTTTCAGGCTTAAATCGAGCCAATAGTTGGGCAGAATTTATTTGCCGTCTGAAAGCATTATGAGACTTTTGTTTTGAATAATTAATGATTATTGTAAAATAAAACACCGAACGCACCCTACGCAGCTTTTCTTAAATAGTTTGTGAGGATCGTAGGGGTTATCCCCCCTACGTAGGGGGGTAGATATTATCCCTTTTATTCATAATCACTTACTTACATTAGTAAGCCGAGCCTTGTCTTTTTCTAACAAGGATAACTTATCAAAGTCAAAGTCAAAGTCAATAGGTTTTTATTCATTGAAATCACAAGGATCATATAGAAACGTCAACTTAAAAACTATACGTGAATCTAAAATGTTAAAGTGAATTTACGCCGATTCCTCGCGCGCGACCAAGCATAGAAGAATCAGGCAACAAACTCTGCTTGGTTATTTTTTTGATGATCCTTCATTCAGCTTTAGTGTGGTGCCAATCGAACGTAAATGAGAGGCAGGAGATAGGAAAGGATAGAGGCAGATAACTTTTATCAAGATGATAAAGTTATGGGATGATTATGAATAAGGGAATAATTATAGTCTAATCAAACGGTAACGAAATAGGTGTATTCATTACGATCGTAGGTACTTTAGTTATAGAGTTACTAATAGTCTGATAACCTACCTAGGTTTATGTGTTCACGAACTTTGGGCAATCCGAAAACTCTTAATTCTTAGAAAAGTTTTCATCGTTTTTCCACAGGTGCCGTTAACATCGGTAGCCATCAACAGTGGCAACAGCGGGGAATGTGACCCCGGGGGCAGCCCTACGGGAAAGGAGGCGCAGCCCCCAACTTGATGTACCGAGGGATAATAGAATGGACCAATAATGTATGTTGTTCGCAGTTTTAAAGAATTTGAAGTGTTGTGCTGCTTTACCTATCATCTATTACAAGCGCAATCGTTTTTACGGCTTTTTGTAAACAAGTTTTATACGAAACTTCTTGATCAACAATTGTGGGAAAATTACCCTCATATATAATTATATAATTATAATATATCTTCATCATGCACAAGTCTACATCAATGCCAACATAGTAAGTTAGTAGTGTAGACGCAATGCCTGAAGGCTGGGGGGCCTTCCGGCATTGCGTCTGATGTACTGATAACATCTCAAAGGTTACGGGAAGTCGGTGAATGGAGTTGAATTGTTCGTCATGGCACTCTTTAAGGGAGATCTAGGTCCATAAAAATTATGTAAATGCTGTTTTTGATAATGATGATATTGATTACACAAGTTGAAACTCGTAACTTGTACATGGGGTAATTAACTTTATTTATTCCTTTGAAACGTGAAAGTTTATTAAGCATAAACGAGTAACTTGAATTAATTGATTTGACTCGGCATTTTGTACAAAATCATAATTGTCTTCTATTATAAGTATCTGTAATAAGTATGTAGTAGTAATAATAAGTATGTCTTAGTATTAATCAATAATATCTAATAGATGAGTTCTATTAATAAGAAATAATATTGTTCCTATGGTTGCCCAGTTTGTTATTTTTATTAATTGGGTTACAAATCCTTCTGTTATACAAACAATATTTATTTTTTTATGTCAGTGATACGGAGTAAACACGCGAAATAACGAGGGAAAGAAACGTATCGGAAACTAATAAAAGTCAGTAGATATACTTAGGTAGGTGCGTTATATGTGAGGTATTCCGATTTTTAAAAGGCCTATCTATTGGCCTATCTTATTCTATATTTTGATACTTTTTGTCGTCTGTAGCTTAATTTAAATGAATACGCCATTGTTCAGATAAATTATTAGTAAAATTATAATAAATGATAAGTGAAGATGTAAAAATAAATACAATGAAACTTAAAATATGTGCACGGTTGTTCATGACACTTTAAATTAAGTTGCCTCCCGTTTAAAGAGAGCCCTATGTATTGAAATTAATATAATACCTATGTATTATATTATTTTTTACTAATATTTACTAAATTTGCACCTTTCTCTCTCATAAATAAGTATCTACTTAGACTAATGGTTAGGTAAATAGCTACTTAAACATTAGTCTAAGTAGATACTTATTTATATTTTAGAAGCCCGCGAGCACCTTTATCAATTTGCAACTCTATCCTTCGGTGTGTATTCAGCTCCTAGTGTCTTAACAAAGTTACTGTAATCCTTTGTCACTGTACTCCGGAAGCAAGGATTTTATCAAGCATCTGACTACACAAGGTTTGAATTATAGAGGATCATTCGACTCACTGTTCGTGGCTCAAAGCTTCTAACTTTGGTTAGCAATGGAGGCAATTCTTGTGCAAATTACATGAACTCGCGTGGTAAATTGTAAAAACTTTATACTTTCAATAAGTAAGTTATAAGTACTTACTTTACCTACTTGAAAAGGTTTTTCGACGCGATTCGTTGTCTTTTTATGTATATTAGATATTATTATTATTTTAGGTAAATTATCTTTTTTTTGGTGTGGAAGGGGAAATCTGCTAATAGATACCCTGCTCATTGAGGGTGTGGCTGGTGGCAGGGTTATGTGAAGTTCACAGACTCTTCTAAATTATGTAACCTATCCAGTGACAGGCGCAAAAGGTGTTTTGGTAAAAAAATATCGTAATCGCAATGATGGTAAACATTTTCAACAATTAACGTACCAATTCGTGGACAACTAAGAATCATGTTGATAACATTTTTAATGCAGTTATTTTGCTATCAATATTTCATGAACGCATCAAAACAGGAATGTATGCTGATATATAGATTTGTTACTACAAAGTGCACTGTTACCTAAATCAGTTAGGAACGGATTTAATCTTACCTAATAGATAAATATTTAGAAATGTTTCTGCAAGAAGTTATATGACGTATCCATAGCCACTAAAATTTGTAAAGATGTTTTTGCAAAAAATACACACATAAGCGGCAATGTGTTTGCAACCTGATACGGAGGTATTGCAAAACGTGGGCATATGCCAAATATTATATTTCGACATGCCTCTGACTATCCTCTACTTGTTATAATCAAATACCTACACACTGAGTATGTATCTGTCCATTATGGGATATAGAAGATAGGTACTTGCATATCTAAACTTATGTAAAGATTTGTGATTTCTCATAATTCAAAAAACTAAAGCCAAGTCTCAATAACTTTAATCTGCCGACATTATCTACAAAGAACAAATAAAACAAACAAAAACGCTCATAACTGTATTACCTATGATGGACATTCTCAGATACATACCTCATAGAGTAGATCTTTAAGGATACCAAGAGTAGAAAATTGGTTTTACTATTTTTGAGTAACTAGTTTCAAGCGGAACTTACCTGCAACATTTCTTATCTCGGCCACTACGTAGCCAGGATTAATTATTAATTTTACCATTACTTGTTAGAACTTCCTTAAGATTTATCTGGTTTGAGTCCAAAACATTCCAGAATTCAATAAATTTCAGCAACGAGAATAAATGGGGCCTCTGCACTCAGACTTACGTTTCTCTCCTTAGGACTGTTATCTTCTATTAAAATTAACTAGAATTTATGTGTTTTTAATGCAAGCGCAGAATTCCTAGTAAATAATATCTACACTTATATCTATCTATATTAATAATAAAGCTGCTTTTTTTTTTTTTTTTTTTTTTTTTTTATTTGAACGCGCTAATCTCTGGAACTACCAGTCGGATTTGAAAAAATATTTTTGCATTTGATAGCCCATTTCTTAAGGCAGGCTATTTAATATCAAGTTACGGCCCTTAGAAGCCGAGCAAAAGAAGTAATAGCACGGACGGGCGATGCAACGTGGTTGGTTGGTCGGGGGACGAGGGCAGCCGTTGCACTGCTAGTATAGTATATAGTATAGGTAAGTACAAAACGATAAAATAAAAAATCTGATGGTTTTGTGGAGATCACGATTGGTAGTATGTCCTCCATTGGCAAAAGGGACAATCTTCTACCGGGCTGATCCATCTGATTCACTTGCTCGCGGTCCTAATACCGACAGTTATTTGTCGGAAGTTAGATTATTATAATGTTTAGGCATGTTCTAATCTAGACAAATGCCTCACACTTAGTTTTCCTTTCACGCTAACGCAAATTTGTCAAGGTTAAACTTGGCAGCAGTCACGTAACATTTCCACAGCTTATATTATTTCCATACATATCAACTTTTCCGCAGGCGTTAACCCCAACAGAAAGTGATATATGTCTAGACGCCCGGTTGTGTTAAAACTCCACTTGTGCGATCTAGACACTTCGATGACCATCTGTGTTCTTCGTCTATCATGTGTCGAGAGATGTCGCTACAGTTTATTATAAAAGCAATGTAGGTGCTTATTTAATTCGCAAAAATACAAGTCAAATCGGCTAGTAGTCAGCTGCGACGCAACAAGTGCGTGTATGATTCACGCTACGGAAAAAATAATGTTTGCAGGTTTTATCACGATACCTACACGCAGGTTCTCATTCCCACGACACAGGGAGATGTATGTGTCTGTTGAGTGTTTATTTATTTAGATCAAACTTAGTTTATTAGACTAAAGAGAAATCAAAGTTTGATAAGTACCTAATCTAATAAATTGCCCTTATTTTCAGTCTTTAGTTTGGCTACTTTTGCACTAATTTATTTAATTATAAATATTCTTTTTTTTTCAGAGCAGTGGAATCCTCAAACGAGGTTAGATGGCGCAATAAAAATGCAAATCACAACCGAAAAGCTTTCAGCTATAATAATCTTATCCTACTACTATTATAAACGCGAAAGATTGTGAGGATGGATAGATGTTTGTTACTCTTTCACGCAAAAACTACTAAAAGGATTTTGATGAATCTTACAGTAATATAGCTTATACGTAGGTACATCAGAATAACACATTAGACTACTTTTTATCCGAGTACCACGCAGGCTAAGCCGTGGGTAGAGGCAAGTTACATATAAAATTAAACTTGTTAACTTGTAAAGTTAAGTGGTACATATATTTTAAACAAGCCTCTAACAACGGTTTCTACCGGTTTCACTCGCCAGTATTATCTGGGGAACTTTTTACTACTTGTTACTTTTTATTATTGCCATTGTTTTATTCTCGAACAGTAAATGCTCATCCAAATTTCATCCAAATCAGATAAGCCGTTACGGAGACCCTTAGCAAGAAACTGCCAAACATCCAATCATTCGCATTTATAAAATTAGTTGGACTAGAGTAAAATGAACTAAATTGGTTAATGTCGCAATATTTTTACCATGCATTGGCCGTTCAAACTACGGCCAAGTGAACAAACTTTCTATCAACTATTTCCTACGATAACAAGCGATTTTTAATTACTTTACAATTTTACTTTTACATTAGTTACTACTTAGCTTGTTGATATCTAAGAAATTATTTATAAAATTTTGTTTTCTTAGCCGTCGTTTGAACGGCAAATAAAACAAACTCATGATGCCCTTCTGGTGCTTGGATGCAAGATTAGTCGAGAACAAACGCCAGGAATTTGTAGCTACGAATTTCATAACTAATGAAAAAAAACATTTAATATATTATTTCATATAATTTTAATACACACAAAATTAAATAAGTTATAAACATATGTATGCCTAGGTTCTAAATTAAATTTCGCTTAGGATTTAGTGGTATATTTGTGCAACGCAAACTCAATGGTTTCAAGGCAGCGCTCTAATGCATCTGATTCCACGCAAAGCGCTTTTACGTAATGCGCTGGCCTTGCATGGGTACATTCACAGATATTATAGAACAGTTAATACCTTGATGTTGTGCTCTCATAGCCTGGGGTACAGCGGAAATAGTTCTTGCATTCAGCAAATGCCCAGCATAATTATTTCACAAGGAAGCGCTTCACAAAATAATAAACCATAGTGGTGGAGCTCCCACAACAGCCAAAATGGTTGGCTGTTTCGTAGAATACACGAACTATACAAACTTGCATAAAAGTCTGAATCAATGTGTTTGCTCATAGCCTGGGAATTCTATATATTATATTATATTATATAATTCTATAGAGCCTTTCTCCGGGCCATAGCCTATGGCCTGGGGCGTAGAGGATTCAGTAAGGTCTTGCTCCAGGCGACGGTCTAAGGCTTAAATCACAGTATATTTTAAAAGACTTACTCCGGGTGATGGCCTATTGCTTGGGGCTCAGTGAACGAGAAAACGCCAACATCTTGACTTATAACTCTAGGTCGTCGATGTTTTGTAAGGATCCGTCGAATCACAGTGCAGTGCTTGGTCATAAAGCAGACCAGGGAGCCAGTTGAGCAGTCATTGAAGCAAGCACAACCGCTGCGGCATTCTGGCATTGTTTTAGGACACTTGGGGGGTGGTGGAATAATATCTCCGCAAGGGGGATAGCAGAACGCACTTTCATTGCAACTCTTCTCTGTAGGCGCTTCGTAATCTATTCAGAAAGACAGAGGTTTTATGTCCTAAACGACTATTCACATATCAATAACTTCTCTTTATGTTCGTTTAACCGACCTGCATTTCAGATCGTCAGTAGCATTCTAAGCCTAGCGCGGTAAACAAAGAAGCTGCATTTACGGTACGCACTTAGGGATTAAAGCCAGAATTCATAGTCAAATAAAGGCTCCCCTAGGGGACTGTTCAGGCGTTAAGTAAAAATTCAAGTGCGAATTCAACTTTTAAACACCCATCCATAAGGCGAACGCTGAATGATGGATTTTGGGGGACTGTTTAACCCCCGACTATGAATTCAGGCTTAAGTCAAGTCATACTTTTATTTTGATACCTAGAGTAGATAGAGTACCTACCACTTATATACTCAAAATAAATAGTAATACACTGGTTTTTAACATATCTATCTACTGCATATTACATTCATACGTATTTGTATATGTCGACTCGTGTGGAAAACTGAAAACAAATAACACTCTTGAAACTGAAAACTTATGACGTGCTACTACTAAAATCACTACTTGGATATTGAATTAGAGATACTTATATTTCACTCGAATGGAAATCCCACATTAAAAACGTTGCATGAACGTAGGCATTGGGGCAAGTGCCAAATCGGAACAATGATTCTAAAATGTCGAGTAGCAGTGAGGCTTCCTTGCTACTTCCTTGAAAAGATACGGGCAGCTAAAGGCTAAGCTGCGGTCAACAGGCAACGACAAGCTACAGACAAGCTGCAAATAGGCTACAAACAAGCTAAAGCCAGGCTTTGGACACCAAGCAGGCTATAAATGCGTATGTACATAAACGGTGGGCGGTTTATGTACGTAAAAGTGTGTAAATAATTTATGGGTTTGAAGCAACCTACCAATTCTTTTAAAAGGGTCATCGTCATCTTCCCACGGAGCTGGATATGGATACTGCTGAGCTTCTACAAAAGCTACAAACAGTATTGCAGCATTAAGCAGTTTAAATGCCATGCTTTAAGGACACAGTTTTATATTTATCTGTAGGCTTAAGTTTCTGACAATAGGAAGTTTGTCAGTTAATAGGTGATAATCACAGACTTACTAGGAATTAGAAAATCTATGATCTTAAATAGTCAATAGTAATTATTTGGTAAAAAAAAAACTTTACCGGTCATCTACCTACAATTTTAAGTGTTATTTATAGATGTACCTACATATGGGTACAAAATATTTAAGAACATTTAAATATATTCAATTAAATAAACGCATGCCGTTCAGAAACTCGCTCTGCTAGAGTTAAATAACAGAACTCTTAAATGCAGTCTTTGGAAATTATTATAATTAATCTGTGGAACCTTTAGTGCGTGTTGTCAATATATTCTTTTATTAACTTGCTCGGACGAGTCCCTGTGATGTACGTCCATGGAATGCACAACCATGGAAAGTACACCACTGGAAAGTACAGCCAGTATTACAAACCATTGGTTTCAAATACTTGGTTTGTAATACTGGGCGTACATTCCCTACACGTGTTGACCTTGTACGTCCAATTTTGTACAACCCTGGAATGCACAGCCATGGAATACGAACCAATTTCATTCTCTGTTTACATGTCCGAGTGCTATCAAGGGACAAGTGCTGTGTGGCCATAGTATTTAACGTTATTAATAAATTAATGTAAGTAGATTAGTTATTTATGTCGTTTTCTGCAGATAAATAACCGGTTGGTTTTATTTATTTATTAAAGTTTTTTATTATTTAAAAAAAAGAAAAACCCAAGTTTGTTGGGTAAAGTTCGGATAGCAATCCTCCTTTTCTGAGTGGTAATAAAAAAACCTAATAACCTAACCATTCCAAGAAGGATTTGCCTAGGAAGGATTTTTCAGGCCAACGTTAAATTATTGTTTGCATTACTTATCAATGGCAACTCTTGGTTGAACATATTAGAACTTGCTCAGTGCAAACAAGGCTCGTCTTCGTCATGCGACTACTTCGCATCGACCAATGGAGGTCAAGGATATAACAAACTCTCGACCAATGAGCATCGAGAATATTGGTTCGTAATCCGGGGTGTACATTCCAGGGGTGTGCAATACCCTCATGTGTTTAACCAAAGCACACCCAGATAATTCAAACCAAATGGTTTGTAATACTGGCTGTACTTTCCAGGGGTGTGCATTCCATGGTTGTGTGGTCCGTACAATACGGTCTCCCGCTCGGGCAACCAATAGTGACAGACTGTGACGCGAGTGTAGTCAGACATATAAAACCCCAATAAGCACACCCAAAGAATAAAAATAAAAGCATAGAGATAAGAAACTACCAAGTACAAGCACATGTATTGCTTGCGCCCAGCAGTGTCTTATTTATGGTGGTAAAACCGATCCTATACTAATGGCTTTTCCTTATGCAAAAGATGTAAATGATTTCGATGAAGCTCAAGAGCGAAGCGCCGAAAAACACACCAATCACTCCACCAAAGTCCACTGAAACAAAATACCAAATATATATAAAAAAATACTAAAACTAAGACTGTATGCACAGACGAACAATGCCATGTTTTGAAATATAAGCCCAAGATGTATCGAGGCACGCTATGTTAGGATCCCGAAACGGCCTCATAATTCCTAAAGTTGACATTGAAAATCCGTCGAACCAATTTTCGTTAGAAATTCCTACCAAATGTAACTGGTTGTTTTTTCATAATTTAGGACTTAAGGTTAAAAAGTTGGAGTTAAGTCACTACTTTGGCTATTTTGAAGCCTTATATATCCTCGACGAGGGCTTTAATTAAAAATTCTTTCTTTGCAACCAACGTGGTGGATGCAACCACGCAGAATGAACCAACCAAGAGTTTGAATACTGAAAATGTATTCCCACTTTATATTTACTGGGGGGGAAAGTTACTCAATATTTCCTTTTCTAATTTTATTTTTTAATACGTGCAATTTTTGCGAAGCTATTTACCAACAAATCCCAGCATGTCCCTGATGGCGTGGCGTCGCATCCTCAGCGAAGGCAGGTGTCCAAGTCTAACTCGGCCTTGCGTGCCTCGGTGTTGAGCTTCGGAACTGGAGAGCCGTCTTAAAACAATTAAATGAAATAATTTTTTTGCGAAGTATGGTAAAAAAAAGAAGTTATTTGATCATATGCCGATGAAATTTCAGGTACAGTCAGCGTCACCAACTTTACTGGTTCAACTTTTTTTTTACTCTACGAATTAATGATTGTGTTCGTTTTTCTGAGATAAAATGTAGTCCGACTACATACACAACTTAAAATGATAAGATTAAAAGTTCAATCTTAAAAGTACGATCCTAATCATTTAAATTTTAACCTTTTGAACCCAAGAGGGGTAATCAGTTGGTGATGCATACCATAGATTGGATTTCATGTTTATCTAAAACTAGCCTCTACCCACTTCACCCGCGTATTACCTAGATAAAAAATGGCCTTATATTATTCTAGGTCACGAACTATACCTGTTCACCGGGCGGTGTGGATAGCATTTCCTCCATAGTTCTCTTTACTTACGTGCATGAGGCGTGGACAACGCTGTATGTAATTTCCTCGCAATCCATAGGACAATCGCATTCGTCCTTATCTAATAAATCTGAAAGTAAAGAAGGTGAATTATTTCAGAAAAGCAATTTTCAACTTTTATTCGTTAAAATTAATCATCAACATTATTAAAGAAAAAGTAGGTAGGTCTAGTGCAGTGAGATACATTACTGAGCAGTCCCGACTTTCTATCCGAAGGTAGTGGTGGTGGAAATTTAGGTTCCAACCAAAATTTTTCAAAAATGCAAATATCGTTTGCCTCTGACTACACCCTATGTCGTATTCTGAAGGATCTGCAAACCTACAGAGTATGCATATGAGGATGCATACTCTTTAGGTTTGAGAATCATGAAGATGTCCATCATGGTGATTAAAGTCGTGAGCGTGTTTGTTTATTTTATGTGATACGAGTGAGCATGTAAGTACCTTTGTTTTTATGAAGACAAACCAATCCTTGAACGTCACAAACTGGTAGATTATCTAAAAACATAAGTAAGAATCGATATAAATAGTTTATAATCCTACTTCCTACTAATATTATAAACGCGAAAGTTTGTGAGGATGGATGTTTGTTACTCTTACACGCAAAAACTATTAAACGGATTTTGATGAAACTTTACAGTTATATAACTTGTACATCAGAATAACACATAGGCTACTTTTTATCCGAGTACCACGCAGGCGAAGCCGTGGGCAGAAGCCAGTAATGTATACTGGGGAATGTCGCACTGATTTGCCCACCGGCTGACTTACGAAGACATACCTACTACAAATTATTACTCTGTGGCCTGAGCGACTTCGATACTCTGCCTGAATAAACGAAACGAGATATCCAAATCAACTTAGATGGATGGCTTTGTAAATATTGTCAATGGATCTAGATAATATGGGCATAAATAAGTATGTTCGAGGATAATTTTCGAACCTTTGATCCAAACTTCATGAAATACGACTGATTGTTAAACTAATATACCGGGAGTTCAAAGTCAATCGAGTATCTACTAGAACGGGTCTTATGGGGTGAAAAAAGATGACAAAAATAACTTAAAACGAACGTTTTAAGTTATTCATCTCATCTCGCCAGGACGCAGCTAGGCATGATTATTTTAAACACTTTTTTTTTAACTTCATTTGATCTAGTGGGTCCCCTGAGCGTTCCTTTCGTTTGCATTGTACTGGCTAGCGAAAAAAGGATGGAAAATTTAGGTAATTTGACAAGTTCTGTATTTGTAAAAAACATGCCAAACAGTGCCCTGGTAGCGTAACGTTACGTTATTTTTAACCCTCTTTCACCCCATGTATGACAGGTCCGTCGATTGATAGGGTTGCCAGCTGTGAGCGTTAGTTCACATCAACTACAAGTGTGTTGACCGTTATGTCTTTCAGTTCAATCTATGTTTTCGAGGTCTCTGTTTGAAAACTATCTAGTGTCTTGTGAATGAATGAATGAAAATACTTTATTGTACAGCACAAGATAACAAAATAAACAAAAAGTACAATGGGCGGTCTTATCGCTTAAAAGCGATCTCTTCCAGACAACATTGGGACGGAGTGGATAGTATGCAATTGTAAGAATGGTTGGCGGTGAACGTTATTATTATATAAAAAAAATAAATGAATTTTATAGGCAAAATTTTGCTACTTTGGGTTACATTATTGCAATTTTACAAAGGATCTCTATTTTTTTTGAAAATAAATTACAGCCTATATTACTTCCAAATAATTTAACTTTCATTTGATGAAAAAATTGGTTAAAATTTTTCGGTCCTCTAGTTTCGGAGCCTATTCGATACAAACAAACAAAAAATATTTCCTCTTTATATTATTATTATTATATTATTAGTATACCTCTAGACAAGAGGAGAGTGCAATGCGATATACAAACTTCTTAGATGTCTTACCGACTCTTGGCATGAAGTGATGAGTGCAATTGCATAATTCCGCTTGCGCCTTCGCCTTGCAGTACCATACGCATCCGCTGAAGGAATAGCGTGAGAACGGCCAAGGGTCTGGCTTGACTGGACGCTCGTCAAGAAAGAGACAGTCCCGGCTACCTTGTGCTATACCTCGAACAGATGTGTCACTCACTATCTGTTCTGCCTGAGAAATGAATTCACATTTATAAGCAGGGTTCCAGTGTGAATGGCGGTTGTAGAGGAATAATTTTCACCTTACTCGTAGTGAAGTAATGAGAGCACTAAAGTCTTATAGTCGGCGGGCAAGGAGTCCGCTGCGACACAAAAGATCGAACCCACACGGTTTGCATGTTTTACAGATATTTGTTCCAGTGTTTATTTATTTATTACTAGCTTCTGCCCACGGCTTCGTCCGCGTGGTACCCGGATAAAAAGTAGCCTATGTATTATTCTGATGTAAAAGCTATATTACTGTAAAGTTTCATCAAAATCCGTTTAGTCTTTTTTTGCGTGAAAGAGTAATAAACATGCATCCTCACAAACTATCGCGTTTATAATATCAGTAGGATAGAAGGATTCAACTTACTAATTCCAAGAGCTATGTCGATGATTTTAGTTCTACATGTTTCCTTGTTTCTTGTTAGAGCAAAACCAGCAGCCAAGTTTCAGAGATCTCAAAATGGTTATGAAAGTACATTTTATTATGTTGATAGTCTAATTGCTTATGTTTTTAAAGTAGTTGTATGTAAGTAATTGTTATTTTGTCTATAGATAAAACGTAAAACATTAGTAAAACATTTTGGACTTACACTCATTATAACTTCAAAGTCGGTAACCAATGGTAAGTTACCGCACAGGCCCATGTTATCGGATGCCACTGTAAGGATCTCATCTGGCGAGTGCACTTTCACCTAAAAATGCCAGAGCCTTATTGGACTGAAACGTAAGTATGAGAATAGTAAAGTACCTAATAGGTATAATAGCTACGATTAAAATCAATGCTACGAAAAATGTAGTTAAGTATTTCTGGAATCGCTTTCTTTTGGATAAGAACCGACTGGTTTGATTACGTCTCTAGACTAGCGGTCTCATGTAGGGTGTTCCAGTGTAATCAGCTTAAAGTTGGTACCTATGTTACCTACGTATACAGTTTTTCTCGTGGTAAGTCCAATAAGTCCAAAATGCCACTTATTTTATGTGGGACGCAAACAAATAAAAAAATGAAATTGCATTTTATAGGAAAAAGTGTTTGCTGTCGCGGCCCGAACTATCCCTTTTCGGATATTATACATATTCTGTTGGTTGTTTAGTAAACCATTTGTTTAAACAGTACTAATCTACCGTGTCTTAAAATAAACTTACAGAGATGTATTCAGTAGAAGAAAACGTTAAAACTGGCAAACCAATTTTCCTGTTCACAATTTCAAGTTCTTCAGTCCCGATCTGCCGTGAGTTAAAGACGAAGCAGGTGCCAAATTGAGTCTTTATTGGCAGGAATCTAGAACATAATAAGTTCTAACTAAATAATATCTTGAGTAATTTTTCAAGTGCAGAAAAATGGACTACAATTTGGTGTTCCAAAGACAAAAGATCATATACAGCTTTTCAAGTTTTATTTTCGGATCCCCCTGCACACGGTAAAGAAATTAATATTTAGTTCCACGGAGTCTCCAATAGAAAGAAAGAAAATGTATTTATTATCCCCCTACCAACACAAAACAGATACTTAACATATAGTAATAACACAGCGAAACGAAAAACAGACAAACTAAGTAGGTACGTCATTTTGTGTTGCGTGGGGTCAAATAGATCCCCGTCTCAGCATTATGCTGCGCCAGAACCTAGGGGTCAGGTGCAGCGCTGGTTTTCAGACGGGGCCTTCATGATGCCACGAAGATCGCTGGACAACCGGGTGCAAAATAATCGATATATATAAGAATAATAATAACCTGTATAATAACCTGAAAATGTATAATACATACTACACATACATATACACATGATATATTAATACTCATTTGTTGCAAACATAATTTAGCGCATTGTGCAAAATCACTGGTGGCAGATACAGTCTGTGTTCAGTTTTTTGACACTTGACAATCAGATAGTCTATGATAGTCATGGGTTTGAAAACGAGGATCGTGCGAGGGACTCTGTTTTACAACTGAGCCAGCACACTGTGGTACCACAATTGAGGCGAGGCAGCAATGCACGCCAAATAGAAGATATTTAATTAGGATATGGTTAGCATCATAACAATAACAATCAATGAGCAATCAACGTGAATGAACATACAAAATAAAAAGGCCCTGTATCGAAAACATCCTCCTTCTTAAAGTCTATTAAAAACTACTGGTTTGATTTTCTGAAGCGAAATTTAACATTCATTTGTGAGTGTAAATACTCGCCTTTCACAACAGCTGAACTTTTCATCATTCCACCAGCAGTCGGTTAGCATATCCTTACAATCAGACCTGAGCTCTTCCACCAAGGGGGCAATCTCATTTACGCATGTCTTATTCATTTTACAGTTATTGACACAGTAATTGCAGGTTTTTGACCAGTACATGACGTTCGTAGCAAACTTGAGGTAAGTCGCTGGGATGTTCTTCCTAAAACATACAAGTACTTAGGTACCTACTTACTAAGGTACAATCGTAATAGCGACGGTTCAGCGCAGACTCCAGACTCTTGATGGTGACCTCGGTGATGCGGTGGACGAGTATCCGGCTGACACTCAAAAGGTGCAGGTTCGATTCCCTCTACAGGACAAAATAAATGTTGGCATGTTTTGCTTTGTTCCGTGTTCTGGTGTTATGGTACCACGGTACTCGTAGTTCCTGATACCTAGTGTAAAGTCAGGACTATGGTGTGTCTGTTGGTTGTTTCATTTATATGATTCTCAAATATCAGACAGGGAGAGAGAACGCTAAATATTACGAGGCTACCCCGAGTCTATGCTTTACCATCGCTGTTATAAATCCACATACAATACTAGTTTTGCAGCGAGCAAGAATCACAATCCATTATAATAAACCACATGAAGCATTCTACGTTTTGTGTACATTTAGAACGCCAATGCTTGTTGGAAAAGGTTATTACAGAATGCTACACAAACTTTGCTAAAGTTTCCTTTAACGATTTCTCAGTGCTCGGAAACTGGCAGAGCGTGATTGCTGGGAAGGGAGTGTCCCACTCCAAGTAGTCCGTCTCTACTGAGTAGGATACTGCATCTTGAGTGTAGAGACTGAGTGCGCCTCGCAACACTGCGCCTGCGCCGACGCAGCACGCCAACAGAAACACGAACCAGAAGAGTCTAGAAAGCAACAAAATCAACATGGTATAGCCATAATACGTGTATTTTTACCATCGGTTGCAGCGCCGCCCGAGGGACTTGTGGCAATAAAACCTCTTAGAACCATCGATGAAGATATACAAATCGATTGCAAAAACCCGCATCACGATCCGATAAGGCGTTTTGGAGATTAATAGTAACAAACAAACATATATATAAGCATATCCTTGCATCATGGGTTAAAAACTCAACAGAGATATAATTCCGTTCGATATTGTAAATCTAAATCGGTATGATTAATGTATTCGTTTAATACATTAATCAATACCGCATTGCCTGTTATAATTACTGACCACATTCTGGTAAAAATTTAATGCGTACCCACACTTGCGCGAGATTTGTCTTATTAATTTTTATTTTATTATTTCGGCTATATATGCTGTTATTCTAGTAATGCTTAACTAAAGCTTACTTGTCCATACAAAGTAGTGATGTACATAGGTTATACCTGTAGCAATTTTGTATGTTATTATAGATTTAAATTATGTCGTTTTATAAGTTAGTAGGAAGTAAGTCTAGAACTAAGTTTATACTAGAATTGTACATAATTAGAATAATTTTATCTCGTAAATAAAGACCTTTAAAAACCATACCACACTATTACTAAAAGGTGTACAAAATCGATCCAATAAACACATTACATAACAATAAAGTACCATGACAAAAGTAACATGTTTTATTATCACTTTAGGCCCATTTACATGCAGAGCGTTTCACGTCGCGAAGATGCAATTATCGAAAGAATATATAAAACTTGCTTAGGCTCTGTTCACACAGACGCCTGAGAAGCAACGACGCTACAACAGAACAAAGGAAAATAAAAGAAAGAAACACAGGGCATGAATTCGTATGGAAATGTAGCTGCGCTGAGGGAACGCTGACGTCTGAAGACACAATATGTAAACTATATGTAGAAGGGCCTTTGAATATTGGAAGGCTAGAGTTTTTGTTTTTTGGTTGAATGTAAGGAGTAAAATATACGTTTATAAGTGATCCTTGTGTTTTTAAAGAATAAATTAATTTGAACTTTGACTTTGACTGATACATAAGCAGAATTGACTGAAGGTTATCGTCATCGAGAAGCGAGAAACTTCCTGCATTTAAATGGGCCTTTAATGTATAAGTATATATCACATTAACTTTTAATGTTTTTTTCTGCTGGGCCCTTTAAAGGCTCCCTGCCCCCATGAGTGGTTGTATAACTTTTTATCAGCTTGACTACAAAATAATTTATCAGTAGCGCCTGAGCAGATTATGAAAATCGACTATTAATTACTTACTACAAAAAAAATATTTCTTTGTTATACATATTTATTTGTAGGAATACTAAAATCTAGCATTCCTAGCAGAATAAATAATAAAATCAGAAACTACAAAACAAACATGCTGACAACTGTATTCCGCATGATGGATATCTTCAGACACAAGCTCAGTCGGTAGATCTTTGAGTATTGTCAAAGACACGTCGTCGTCAAAGACACGAGTCATACTACATCCAAGTAGTATGGAAAACTTACCTTTTGAACAAAAACGTTTTTGAAATCGATATTACGTGACCGAATCTCTGCAAGCTGCTATTATCTTCAAAATATTTAACTTTCTCCTTGAGCCTCGTTAAAAACGTTTCCTTGTTCATTTGAAACATTACTCAATTATCCTTCACTCTTACAAACGAAATTCTACTCTCACCACTAAGCAAAAAGTAGTATTTTACTATACTGAAGGTTTTAAGCAATATCTAGACATTGGAGAGACCATAAAAAGTGGGTGCTAAATATATTGAACTTGTTATAATGTAATAAAGCACTGAATTTGAAAACAAACAAGAAATAATAGGAATATCATTTATCCTTACTAATGACGTAGGTATTATTTATTGCATTCGTGTTGGGATATAATGCATTTGCCATGTTAGCAAAAGCAAAAAGGTTAAGTTAATAAAAGTTGTGCACGCTTCAATAATTTTTACATCCATTAAGTAGAGTCTGCTGTTGTTTTGGTGCTCTACAGATACATAAAATCGTTGCATGAATAACTCGTAACGATAAGTAACAAACAAAGGCGAACGTTCCAGAGGCCTAAGACTTAGAACGTTTGTTTTGTCTTATTTATTTATTAGGTCAACCTAAAGTTGTGTTATGGAAACATAACAATATTATCGCTATAAGCTACATGTACAATCTAGATACAGATAAACACTGCATGAAAAATTTTAAGGTAACAAATTGATAGGTACTCATGGAGAGAGTAGAAGTAAATTCGAGAATAAAGAGAAATAATAAAACTAAGAATGGACTGGACCGAGAGTATTACACTAAAACTCTTTTATTCCAAAAACTATCGTGAACTTGACTATTCATATTGTAAAAACGGGAATTTTCACGTACTGCACTATAGGTGAAGACACCAACTAAGTTTCGGCTCATTCCGAGAGTCTTCATCAGGGTGAGTGATCGCGACTTGCTCCCTCCACGTCGCATGTCGTGAAGTGCACGGCGCGAAGACTCGGAATGAGTCGAAACTTAGTCGGTGTCTTCACCTATAGTGCAGTACATGAAAACTAAAACTCACTAAAAACTTGGCACAAACCAAGAAATATTTTTTCGATATATACATCTAGACGCTAAATTTTGCGAGAAGATTACTCAAAGAATAAAGGCTTTAATAGGTATATATTTTTTATCTAAGTATAACAACATAGCAACTGATAATAATTGTGAATGTGTACGAAAGATAAGCTGAGCTGCTGTGGTTCAAATCCATACTGCGACACCTTTTATGTCGGTAACTCGGGTGCGCTGATGATGATTTACTGAACTTTGGTTTAGTTTTAATCAGGTCTCGATCATGATTATCAAAAAATACCAAAATTGAATCAAATAAATAGAGCAAGGTAGGGATAGATAGTGTTATGTGTACATACAATCATACAATTTGTTTAAAAAATTAGCTGAAGAAATGGTTAGAGGAACAATGTTTCTATGACATTAATGAATTTATAAAGCACAAAGTAGCAATAATTATATTATGACCAATAACTAGAAGTGAATTTTATTAGATTAAGTTGTTTATGATAAGTAAGTAAAAGAATTGACATTTTTAATTCAAACATTAGGGCTTAAGTTATGACATTTTATAATTATTCTTGTATTTAAATTGATTCTCAATCTACATATTGACATTTGCACACCATTTGGATGGTATAATATATAAGAGCCTATATAAATTGTAACATCATGTATAAGCTGACCTATAATCATGCAAATAAATATTCTGATTTCTGTATATTCTATAATTAAAACAAAGAAGGAACTTTTTACTAATGTTTCTTCAATGAACATCACTTTATAAAAGTTGGTCCATCACGATAACGTACCTTTTATACTTAGTAAATACCCCCAGTATTTACTATATTAGGTACGTTATCTGGTTCGTGGGAGCCATCGAGAACCTTTATCCGCCAGTGATTGCCGGTTCCACGAGCTACTACATACACGACCTACCCATTGCCACTTCAAGTTGCTAATACTGACAGCTCGGTGAATAACTCAAAACAGTAATGATAAGTTTCATAAAACTGTTGGATATTTAATATAATAACAACACTATCTCAAACTCTCTTATCATTATCACAAATGTTACGTCAAACATAAACAACGAACAATTAAATACAGAACTTATCAAATAACATCTTCCATCCTTTTTTCACCAGCCAGTACGATACGAACGACGCAAGGGAACGCTCCTGCGCACGTTTTAAATTAGAAAGACCTTGACTCTGGGACTTTAATTTTGAATATGGAATAGTTTTGTGTCAAAATGTTTGGATTTATAAATGTGCGAGTGGGACAGGTAACGAAATGGAAACAGTGTGTGTACAATCGAGTAGAGTACCATTCCGGTGTCGGAGTGTTCGGGCATCGACCGCAGAGTATCAATGAAACCGGTAGGGTATTGTAAATACTATAGAATATATTGTCACTAATAGTCAGTTGGTTGATAACCAATATAAACGAACCGTTGATAATATCAGAAGTTGTAGATAACATTGACACACTAACTAACCTAACCTTACACATGGTGTATAATAACAACGAAGACAATAAAATGCAATGGACTTTAGCTAGTTAGCTGTTTTATCTGTATTTTTTGTCTATAACTCCTTGTACATAGCTGTATAAATAAACATATATATATATATATATTGAAATGCAATATTTTGAGCCCTGTATAATTATACATTGTAAAATCGGAGAACCTACCGTTAGATACTGTATAATTGCCGACCTAACTCAATTTGGCCTGATGTCAACGACGGACCTTAATAAGGTTTAAATATTGCGAAAGTTTGACTTCAGACGAAAGTGGGTTCGGTTCAAATTTAGTTCACTTTACCGTAATTTTAATGAGCAGTATAAAAAAATACGGCCACTATTTGAGCAATAGAAATTATTTATTTATGGTCAATTAATTTTGGACTAATTATTTTTGGCAAATATGGACTTTTTTTTTATTTTAGATCTTCCAAAAGATATACTTTCAAGAAGGTTTGATAACTGCCGAGCTCAACAACTAGTTAACGCATACAGGACCCATGGTCATCTTAAAGCTACGATAGACAATGTGGATTATAGAAATGAAATCAGGTAAGGTTTCAGATGCCACCTATAATAATATTATAAAGAGGATATATTTTTTTGTTTGTTTGTACCGAATAGGCTCCGAAACTGGACCGATTTTAACCATCTTTTTAGCTAAATTATCAGGCAGTATCATAGTCTATAATTTATTTTCAAAAAATTAGAGATCCTTAAGACAATTTCAATATTGTACCCCAAAGTAACAAAATTTTGTCTATAAAATTCATTATTTATTGGCGTGCGCTGAGAAAACTATTGATGATACATAAAAAATATGTACATGATTAAAGTACTTATTATTACCTACAAAAAAGTCCTCGAGGGAATATATGTAACTATCATAGTTAAGTCACAATAGCAGCTTTTGTGTTCTAAAATTTAATTAGATCGCCGATAGAAACAACAGTTGATTACATTCGTATCGTAGTATCAATTCTTATTCAAATAAATAGTTTTACCATCAAGGGTATTTATGTAGCAGTAAAATACTTTTATTATTTTTTATCCCGATGTTCCCACGGAATCGAAACTTATGAAACCGCGGGACGCAGCTAGTCTTAAATAAAGGTGGTAATTATTAGCCTTGACTTTTGCTATCTCTCTGTTTAGCTAAGCATTCCAAGATACTACGGATTGATATGTTGTAAAAGTCTCATCCTATAAATATAGTGACAAAAAAACTCATAAAATGCTCATCTTTTCTGACCTAGCTCAACGTTGCCTAAAGTACTGTATCACTGTAATAAACGCAGACTTTTTTTAACAATTCTTTCAGAAACGTCAAAGAGCTCCAGTTATCGAGGTACGGGCTATCATCAGATGATCGCGTCGACTTTGCATTACTGTACGGCTATAGTGGAAAGCAGCCCGCTAAAAGCCTGGTCAAAGAGCTAGAGAGGATTTATTGCGGGCCGATATCCTATGAATTTTCTTATCTAGAGGTAAAGTGTTTAGTGTTTTGTCATCGGTATGCTATCTAGCATTAAGTTCGCCTATGTACAGTACTTTGTAGTTGTGCAATAAATAATTTTCTATCTATATATCTATCACAGGAATTTCTAACTATTTTGGCAAAAACATTTGGACGCAAAAATCCTACTAATATCATAAATCTGAAAGTTTGTGAGGATTGATGTTTGTTACTCTTTCACGCAAAAACTTTTGAAAGGATTTTGATGAAACTTTACAGTTATTATAGCTTATACATCAGAATAAAACATAGACTACTTTTTATCTGGGTACCACGCTTTCTACACGTAGGATTTATTTTATTTTGAGTTGAATTTAATTAAGTTAAATCTTTCCACCAGACAGAAGCGGAAAGAGAATGGTTTGCCCACCGGGTCGAGAACGGATCAGACCCGATTAGTGACGCCCGCCGGAGAGAGATCGTGAAAGAGCTACTCCATTCCCAGGCGTGGGACAAGTTCCTCAGTGTCAAGTACCCCACAGTAAAGAGGTATTGCGGTGAAGGTGCTGAGTCTCTGCTCACCTTTTTCTCAACGCTCTTTGGACTGACCACTTCAGGTAAACCTCATCTGCTGTTACAAAGACACAGTATCTTCTCCACATTATTTTGTGATAACAGCGCATTCTATGAGCGAGTAGCAAGCTCTGGTTGGAGTTGTTAGGACGCCCCGAATGCAGCATAGCTCAAGAACCGAATGCATAGTCCAACTCTCATAATAAATAGTCAAATTAGAGTTTCGATCTAGTCTCGATCTCACAAACGTCAAAATTCTACTCTGAAATTATTGACAACTAGCCCACAGACTTTTGCGTCATTGTCATTGACAACTAGCCCGCGTGGTACCCGGATAAAAGTAGCCTATGCGTTATTTTGATGTATAAGCTATATTATTGTAAAGTTTCAAAAAAATACGTTCAGGAGTTTTTGCGTGAAAGGGTAACAAACATCCATCCTCAAAAACTTTCGCGTTTATAATATTAGTAGGATAGTAGGATTACGCACGATGTTATCATAGTGAAACGTCAAAATGGAGATTCAAAGTTATAAAGACCAACAGTAAATAATTATCGTAATTCGATTGTAAAATTATGTCCTGAATTAGGTTTTAGATGTAGGTTTTTAAAGATTTAACCCGCATAATGTTTAACAATCGTGAAAACCTAACAATTATTATGTTAACCCTCAACCTCTGTTAAAATTCAACCGTAAAAAAATCAAGTGGGAGGTCACGGGTTCAAATTCGACCGCTGAGGTTGAGTTTTATGGATATTATAAAATCTTATTTTAGGTGTAATAGCCGAATCCCTTCAAAGCACGGAAGCATTCACTTCTATGTGGTGATCTGGCGGATTTGATAAGCTACAGCACGAACGTGTTCTTAGATTACAAATTATATTGTTTTTATGTACTCATAGAGGGAGTCCAACAAGTACTCCTCGGTATGGCGCACAGAGGGAAGCTAAACGTGCTCAGCGGTCTCCTGAAGTGTCCTCCAGTAAAGATCTTCCACAAGTTCTCTGGAAAACCAGAGTTTCCTGAAGAGGCGAACGCTGCTTGTGATATTTCTACACATCTCAGCGCTTCAGTCGACATTACAGTCGGTGGTAAATCAGTCAGATTTTCATTGCTGAACAATCCATCTCATTTAGAGGTAAGTTCTTTAAAAATATTTAGCAAAAAATATACCTAAAATTTATTACTTTACGTCCCAACCCTCAGTTGAGCTTTTATTTCAATTTTCCTCTTCGTTTATCCGTATTCTGATATTTTAATTTTAAATTCTGAAACCTACGGATTTACCCGCGTGGTACCAGAATAAAAGTAGTTTATGTTTTATTTTCTAGGTCACAAACGATATCTGTTCTAAATTGCATCCAAATTGGTTCAGTCGTTACGGAGTTAATTATTTTAGCAACAAGCATGTAAACATCCAAACTTTGACATCTATATTATTGATAGGATTCCAAAATACTGAATAACTCATTTCAATAGACTTAAATTTGTATTTATGTATTATAAAATACTATGTGTATTTATAAGGTGTAGTTATACATAGTTAGTATTATTGTATACTAGCTTCTACCCACGGCTTCGCCCGCGTACCCAAAAAAGTAGCCTATGTGTTATTCTGATGTATAAGTTTTATTACTGTAGGTAAAGTTTCGTCAAAATCCGTTCAGTAGTTTTTGCGTGTAAGAGTAACAAACATCCATCCTCATAAACTTTCACGTTTATTATAGTAGTAGGACTTTTCCACTTTGTACAGGAACCTAACCTAGAGGAAGCTAGTGAGAGATAGTTATATTTCAAAGGCTAACTAGCTTCAAAGGCTGAAAGAAAACTGTTTTTAGGGTTAAGCTTGCCTCTGTAATGTCTCTCATTCTGTCTTATATTGTCAAATAGTCTTAATTATCTACTTACAAAATGGATTGTGTTCTCTAAAATAAAATCTTTTGATTTGATTTGATTTAATTAACGTCTTTATTTGTGTACAATTTTGTGTAAACGACTGAACAGAGGAGGAAAACTGACAAATAATTTTTTGTCGTCTTTATTTAAGAGAAGTTGCTCGGGGCTATAATACTCCTATCTTACAGTATTTTTTATGGATTATATTGTATTTTTTCTTTGTATTTTAGAGTTTGGTTGCTTTTGAGTCCTGTTCGTGTATATTTCTATTTGACAATATAAGACATATTGACTATATTGCTTACCTTGACAGTAATTGTGATTAATTATTAATAAAATTTCAGGCTGCTAATCCTGTGTCGATGGGCAAAACGAGATCAAAGCAAATGCAAGCGAAGGAGGGCGATTATTCGGATGATGGTTCTTCGAGGATGGGTGACAAATTCCTCAATGTTCAGGTACAAAGACTGCTAACCTATGAAATCAAAGTTCTCTACGTAATGCTATTTCTACACCAGATAACTTTTTTACGCATATCCTAGAAAAATGTCATTCTATGCTGAGAAGTAGGTATAGCTTTTGCCCATGAGAGTAAATTAAGTTAGCAAGACCGCCCATTATAGGTACTTCCGCGATTAGCATGTAATTTACCTACTCTGTTTGAATTTTTAAGCAACATAATGTGAATTATTCTATCTGTCACCCTGCTCTGTCCCCCTAGAGTGACAGTTGGGGAAAAAGTTCGATCTGTCGTCCCCTTTTTTGCAACGGGGGGACAGATAGAACTTTTATTTATTTTAAAATTTATGTCTCTCCCCCCGTCACTAACACTAACGTCACTAACTATATATTCCTGCCTGTCCTCTAATTAAAAATAATTTAATATGCACACTATGTATGTACAAATGGATGTGCCGTAACATAACACATTATTATGTGTTATCTATCTATCAAGTAAAAATCCGTGGTCTCAGCTTTCTCTTGGAGTCTTGTCTTTCTCGTTGACGAGCAGTTCAAAATTCGATCTGGAAACATTACAGTATAACTATTCATACAGGTTTATTAGTAACATAGCATTAGTTGCATTTGGTGTTTTTTAAGGTTCATGGTGACGCAGCGTTTACCGGCCAAGGTGTGAACCAGGAGACGTTGATGCTGTCTCAGGCACCGCATTTTAACGTTGGAGGGTCATTGCACATTGTCGTCAATAATCAAGTGAGCAAACCATCCTAAATCCCATACTAGACCGCAGCCGGAACAGCGAAGATACAGACTCGCCGTATACCTCCGGTTTAAAATGCAAAAAAAAATCCTATGACTGTAATCGTCCCATGATGAATATCCTCAGACCCATACTTAGTACGCAGATCCGTGAGGATACCAAGTGCCCCTACTTATTTATGTACATGCCTACGTTTTGTAGATAGTTAACATTTCACGTGACAAGTTGCAATCTGATCGCCGCTGAACGCTATTACAAGGTTAATGTATGTATGCTTCCTGTTAATTAAAAGCATGGACGTAACCAAGTATAGCTTTGGTTTAGCCTTTCTACCTTTTGGTTCTCAAATGACAGACCGGTGAGGCTGAGAGAACGCTGCCGAAGCTTATGGTGTGGTTATACGTCATTCTTATAAATAACAGGGATGGGGTCCTATCAGGTGGAATACTTACTACTTGCAAAACGTGGGCATGTGTCAAATTTTATGTTTGGGCGTGCCTCTGTCTACCCCCTTCTTGGTATTCTTATAGATCCACTCACTGAGTATGTATCTAAGGATGATTATCATGGGGAATATAGTCGTGAGCGTGTTTGTTTAGTTTTCATCTTTTTCTGTTCGTTACCAATAAATTATGAAGGTTGTTACCTACCAATGTAACTGATTTGAATGAAATTTTGAATAGATTATATTCGGGTAGTGGGTCTAGAGGAGCAGAAGCTTGTATCCTACTGCTATTATAAACACGAAAGTTTGTGAGGATGGATGTTTGTTACTTTTTCACGCAAAAACTACTGAACGGATTCTGATAAAACTTTACAGTAATATAGCTTATACATCATAATAACCCATAGGCTACTTTTTATCCGCGTACCACGCGGGAAACCATGGGCAGAGACTAGTTGTACTAATAAAATAATGTTAATGTTGAAAACTGACTCTACAGTCAAAGCTAAGACGGTCGTAATTAGGATTTTTGCTTTCAGGTTGGCTTCACACTACCTGCTCAGCGAGGGCGATCCTGCCGCTATGTGACTGATCTAGCTAAGATCATAGCAGCTCCCGTCATCCATGTGAATGGAGACCATCCTGAGGTAATTCTTTCAAAAATGTCGGCGCAGAATAATAACTGACGATACATTTTTACTGATTCAGATTTTTTTAAAGGTAACCTCCGGGTATACAACAGCCTAGCTATTTCCATCAGCCTTCTGTGAGAAAGCATCGAGGTTGTCGCGCTAACATTTCCTAGGCCTACCTTGGCGAAGTCGCCAATCTGCCGGCACCCATTTGGGACGCCTTTTATTATAAACTTGCCGTGTTAATTAAACAAACATTGTTTGTTGTTTAAACAAACAACAAACATTGTTGTTTGTTTAAGTTACCTGAAACCTTTCGTAATTATTTTACTATCTAGTCTCGCTATTAATTACCTTCGATCTACTTTCAGTCAGTTTTTAATCTCAATTTTGACGATTCTGTATGGTTTTTTTTTATGGATTAGAATTAGAATATATTTCAAAAATAGTAAGCGTACATTACGTCACCAAAATGCTAACTTATACAAACTATAAGGTCAAAACTTAAATATAATCTTAACGAATTAAATATTGATGACGGGCTGTCATAAAAAATGTTGACATGCTGGAACTTGTATGTGAATTCATTAAGCAAAGTTATAGCCCTTAATGTCGGCACATTGTTAGCATGTAGAGTACGTGCCATGGAACAGTGTTAATCAATAACAGACTTTCATTTGGCCATAATCTCACCTGATTGTAAGTGATGAAAGACAGATGATAGTAGTATGTTCCATTCCTACGCGGTTCTCATTATAAGATCGAACTGAAAAGTTTAATGCGAATGGGTGGTATACTGACAAGATACGGATGGTACTGCGCTGTGCATTTGCTTATACTTGGTGAAAAGGAGATGGTGGAATCAGATCATGTAGCTCCTGGGCACATTTCCCGAAATGTAATTGTAGAATATCGATAGGCATGTGATTTCACGGCTATATTGACAATAATTTACGAGCTTCATGCCCATTTCGACGTTTATGAGATCTAATCGAACCACCGATTAAACATTTTTAGCTTGAATCGAACTTTATCAGAACTATTAATTTTGAGAATTGGGCCTCTAGTGTTGTTGTTTAGACAAAATTTGCTTATTGTTTCAGTTGGTAGCAAAAGCTACGAACATTGCCTTCGAGTACCAGCGTGCATTCCGGAAGGACGTATTTATAGACTACAATTGCTTCCGGCGTTGGGGGCATAATGAACTGGATGACCCTACCTTTACAAACCCCTTGTTGTACAAAGTTATTCATGGCAGAAAGTAAGCAAGTTTGTTTGGGTTATTTCCGTTGGTGTGCACTGTCCATCATTATTGCCACTTGATCGGACAATCTTGTGAGGTTACACAATTATTTCATCACAAATTATTTAAGACCCAAGCTGAAACATTTTTTAAAGTCAAATGTAATGCTTTGGTTCATTTTGTAACTGTATTTTTTTATTCTCTATTATTTGGAAGTAATATTTGGATATGGATATGGAGATATGGTAAGCGGTCATCGTCGCCTATTAACATCTATAACAACCTGAGGCATTTCTGATGTATTGTGTGTCGTAGATCGAAAAGTCTATGAGCCTATTATTTCACCGGTACCCATATCCTCCAATCCGTAACACTGCTTGGCGGCAGAAATACGGTGGGACCAAGTATTTCTTTCACAAAGGGGTTACTACCAGATAGCTACCCAGGTTAAGGTATGAGTTAGTGACCCTAAAAAGGACAATGGTCAAAAAACCAGTGAAAGGGTTCAGTGCGCTTTTAAGAGCAAGTGCTAACCACAACACCACTTTGAACTCTCATCATTTATTGGGTTTCCCACAACTTTAATTCAATTACATCCCAACCCAGCTTTGTCTTGAGAAGCCCTAATTTACGATTGCTTTTAGGCACAGATAATATAACACTACTTTCATTATTTCGGGCCCGATTCAAGACATACCAATACGAGTCTTGAATTTGACATAGGAGCGCGAAACAACTAAAAAAATCATAAATCATGAGAAAACTCACAAACTTAATCGGTCTCTCTTCAGAATAAGGAAAAATAGTTCTCGGAAGGCTACAAGACAAGACGACGGAGTGTGGTAATGCTTTCGACCCGATTAATCGATGACATCTGAAAGGTTTCGGGAATCCTATAACTGGAGGTAGCTCAAGATCGCTCGTCAAGCATGATATTATAGGAAGACCTATAACTCCAGCAGTGGACTTCTGCAGTTAATGATTATGATGGTGATATGTGTACGCTTCTCAAAGCAACATCACAAAATGGCTATTACTATCTAATCTGTTGGTGTAATTACGAATTTTTAGAAGTTGTAAAATAAAAATTAGGCTGGTGGGACGTCTGTTCTAGATCCATTCCAGACGTGTACGCCGAAGGACTTGTATCAGCTGGAGTGATGACCAAGGATGATGTGGACAGTATTCTGGCAAGCTATACCAAGTTTCTACAGTCGCAGTATGAGAGTGTGGCGTCGTATCAACCCGAAGTAAGTGTTTCTCAAGTTTTGTATTAGGATTCATTTCCAAGAAAGGTTTCCTATCTGTTTTGGGACAAATTAACGATTATACTGTGTGCTGTGATCTTTTGGCAACGTTTTATCCCTGTCGCTAATAAGGAGACAAAGTAGAATCCAAATGGGAATATTTCAATATGAGTTAAATCTCTCTCTAACGGACCTCATAATGAATTCACGTCTCACGTTCGTCGAGCGTTATTGTGGATCACAATCACAAAATGGCCTCCAAACTGTCTAAAGAACTAAACTAAGAGAATAGTAAGTGAGAGTTTATTTGTATCCGAATTTGAATTCATACATATTTGACATGTGACAAACATAGAGTTGTTACTCGCAACTTCAAAACAACCTTAATGCGTAAAAGTATATTCTGCTCAGCACCTTTCACATTTAATAAACTGCCAGAGTCCATACGACAATTACCTTGTACGTTATTTCGTAGGAAAGTGACTGAACTATTGACAAATAAATGCTATTACTCCTTTAATGAAATTTTGACTGATAAATTGTAGGTAGGTATAATAACATAGACATTTTTTTTTCTCAATGATTGTATTATTATTATTATTTATGGAATTTTTATTTTTATGTGAATTTTTATGTATTTAGAATTGTATTAGTTATATTGTAAATTTTAAAACATTGCACGCCCAATAGGGCAGAATACACTGTGTCATCCCATTGCTTTTTATCAACTTTTTAAACATGTATTTCATGCAATAAATTAATTTGATTTGATTTGATTTGATTTGATTTGACGATATTTGAATTCATACATATAATACACTCAGACCCGAGACAAAACGAAACAAAATAAAACTAGTTTAAAGGCCGCAATTTATATAAGTATCTGATAGATTACTATTTCTCATAAATTATACGCTGAATTTTCTATTAAAAAAGTTCATCCAAACAATACTCATTCTTCAATGTCGGAATTAAGTGACTGTCTTGATCGAAGATCGATGGCGGAACTTTTTCAAAGTTACGTTTGACGCCATGTCACGAAACAAATAAAAAAAACCTTATTTCAGGTAACGTATTACCAAGAACAATGGTCCAGTGTGGGTTCAGCACCGAAATCCGTGGAGACTTGGGACACAGGTGTCGACGCAGGAATGCTTAAGATGATAGGACTAGCCTCTGTCAGGACACCTAGCAACTTTGTAAGTATTTATCCTCTTATGTTCTCGCTCATTCTGTGTGTTGTATCATTTAATAATTATATTTTTGGTGCTCAAAAAGGTAAAAGAAAACATCGAAAGGAAACCGGCATGCCCTAGAACTAAAAGTTCGACTGCACTTCGGTTAGTGTTCCAATGAGCGGCGATTGGTTTGCAACCTAATGTTCAAAGGCTTGTCCAATCGGTTCGTGTCCCTATGAACGGTGATGAGCTTGTAACCTTTCATGTGGATTGCTGAATGCTGTGCAAAAAGTGGGCACTATACTATACTCATATTAACCTCTAAACATTATGGATCAAAGGAAATCCATAATGAGAATAGATGGCCATGTTAGGAATTCATAAATATTATTTTTATTTTCTTGTTAATTAGCTAAGTTACTTAGCGGCTAATGCTAAATGGCATGCTTCATCGAAAATACCTACCAGGCTCGCTTAAGCGATTCCATATTTGTGACATTTCAACGCATAGTACCGTGACCAGTCTTGACAAAAATCATTCCAAACAGAAACGTGTAAATTATGAGGCATTTTAGACACGACTTTTAACTTTTATGGGTCATTAAGTCACCTTTTCTTTACCTGAGAGTATCTGAAGGCCACTTAAGAGGTGATTTAAGCCCACCTCGATAATTTTACTGTCTCGTCAGAGGTCGGACAGACCCATTAGATACAGTTACGTCTGTGGGTTGGTAAATTTATTTCTCTTCGTTTACTGCCATTATTTTATTACTAGGACTTAAACGGGTAGGTACTAGCTATACCATGATTCGAGCAAAAACGATACGCGTAAATTTACCATCATAATCGTAGCATAAAATCTTTTTGATTTTTTTGGAAAATATTTGACAGTTGATACCGTAACTCTACTGTAATATTCCGCGCACCGTTCATAGTTAGGAATCATTCAATATTTCTAATAATAATTCGTATTCAAGTTTTTATTTTATATAATTATATATATGTATTTCAGTTTTAAGGTAAGCAAAAATACCATTCTGTCTTGTTCAATGTTATATTTTCAAAGCCAAATCAGACGCGAATGAAGCATTATTGTTTTTTCTAGAGTTTGAAAAAATCTTAGGTTTGCTAATAGTTGCGGCCATGATACGACGATATAAAGAGAACAGATTTTTTTTAATTTAGGCGAGAATATTCCCTAAAATGGCGCCTCGCTATAGAGCCGTTTTATAGTATAGGTGAAACCCCGACTTCACTGTCCTATTGTATAACAATTTTCTCTACTAAACGTTCGACTGGCGTTTGCAACGCTACGTCGTAGCATCTACGAAGAACGGCTACGAGTGCTACGAAACAAATATTGTAGCACTCGTAGCTAGAAATATTTGCCGATATGCTAATACTCGTTTTCGTGCATCCGCATACCGCTAGGTATGAAAAAGCACTGTCTGCTAGGTAGGACAGTGATAAAAATTTAGTGAACGGTGATATCGACACTAGGTACTGGAAAATTATGACATTGCCACACTAAAGTTGCAATTCTCACTAATAAAACAAAAAAAATCGTGTAGAAGACATCGACCCTAGGTCGTTATACTGATCATACTTCCTAGTACACATACTTTGAAATAAATATACATCTTCCTCTATACCTACCTATACAGGATGTTTTACTCCAGATAAGCTACAGAGAGCTAGAATTAGACAGCAAGGATAATTTCACGGCCTATCTAAATCACCTATGATTTTAGATAACTTGTGGAAAATGTAACAAATCACTGAATACAAAATACGTTCTACGGTTCTGAGTCGAGAGGATTTCGCATCTACGATATTTTTTCCTTGAAAATCTTTACACATGCATGCAATATTGATGCGCCATACATGTCGTATCATAACGTATCTCATCTACAGATCAGATACGTGAGAAAACACTCTTGTCAGCTTTCTATATTAGCACAAATTGTAAAAAAAATCGCTTAGCAGTACAACCATTGACACATATTAGGCCGAGTACAAGAAAAAGAAATGAATAGAATAAAAGGTTTTAGTCGGTCACTATAATAGTGTAAAGTTTACCCTGTAAATTAATAAAAGGAAGAAAATAATTTAATCAGAACCGAGCCGTCAGAATCGTTGTACTCAAAATTATGCAATATTTCCGCTATTTGATTCCATTAATTTATTCTCATCGAAAACTTATTATTTTAGTTACCTGTTTTAATAGTATTTTAGTTCAAATAAACGAATTTATTCTTTTAAGCAAAAAAAGACTTAAATCACCTTTGTGTCCATGCGGTTCCATTCCTACAGCAGGAGAAATGTTTGCATGATCTGATGATCATTTGTTGCTGGTGCTGCCTACTGGTTGTATACTGATAATATGATCTGAACATTCCAGAATATTCACCCGCACCTAGCAAAGACGCATATCAAGAACAGACTGAACAAAATGACTGAAGAGAAGGACCTTGATTGGGCTACTGCTGAGGCTCTCGCTTTTGGTAATCACCCTTCTATCTATAGTTGCCCATGAATGTAAACTATAGTATCTACTTTTATTTATCTAGATAAAAGGTTTCATGACTCAAAACCCTAGCCTTTAGTCTTGCTCGAACCAAATCACCTATGCTATCGAATTGCACAGTCTGGACGGACGTAAGTCCAAACTATTTGGTACAAAATACCAACTACATGCCCTGACCATACAGGTTTCCCTGACACGTCGACCTACTTGACTGCAATCGTTCAGATTTCCATAGAAATGTCACGTAGTGGTTAGTTCTTCTATATATGGCAATGTCGATTCCGCCAGCTACCCAACATTTAGTAATACCTGTATAGGCCTCTGAAGGTAGAAATGAAGTGAACCGAGCACTCAAGCTAATTCAGCAGAACTGTTACCCTTTTGTCTTCGCAGGATCTCTACTGATGGAAGGGCGCAACGTCCGTCTGTCCGGAGAAGACGTTGGACGCGGGACGTTTTCCCACCGACACGCAATGCTGGTGGATCAGCAAACAGAGGCTATTCACATCCCGCTTAACAGCATACACCCTCAACAAAAGGGATTCTTGGAGGTATTTTGTTATTTGGCCTCTTAAGATATACCACCAAAGACAACGGTTCTCTCTACTGAAGAGTAGACGTATATTTTGTTTGACGGAAAGAAGTGACAGAATTATGTTGATAGTAGACAACACTGTAAGCCTACAGTGTCACCGAAATATATTTTGGAATCCAATTGAAAAGATTCGTGAGGACAGAATTAAAAAAAAAACTTGGAGATGCGCAAAGGTATTCTAGTATCGACCGCGATTAAATATAATGCCGTTCGATAGAATAATGGATTTGCGGTTTCGGAAAGACGATGATAAGAATAAATGAATAAATAAATAATGCTAGACAGTTTTACACAGCATCATCTAGCCCCAAACTAAGCTGAGCTTGTATTATGGGAACTACATGAGTGACAAACTACTTATATATTTCTTTTTGTAAAAACATATTATACATAGAAAACCCATACCCGAGACAAATATTTGTAGATCTTACAAACATTTGTCCCCCGACGAAAATCGAACCCGCAACTTACTGCATCTCAGGCGACCCTGCGTCCATTGCACCACGAAGGTCTTCATGCCCATGATGATATTATCTTTGCCACTTGTTCAACTGAATGCCACACATGATATTTCGTTCTGGCATTCTATAGAGTGGCCTACAGAAGTAGGTGCCTCTCTTTGTATTCTCTATTTGTCCCCAGAGGGGGAGGTCTATGTCTATAAAGACAGATAGATTCCGCCTTAACCGTTCGCCGTGGCAGTGGAAGTGTATATGTAACGGATGATGTAATATTCCCTGCTTCTTGTTCACCAGGTAGCAAATTCTATACTATCTGAAGAGGCTGTTCTAGGATTTGAGTACGGTATGGCTTTCGACTGTCCCGACAACCTGTATCTCTGGGAAGCGCAATTTGGAGACTTCTACAACGGCGCTCAGATTATAGTGGACGCATTCATCGCTTCTGGAGAGTGTAAGATTATTGTGGCTCATCTCTTTTGATGCGTGTTACCTTATTTTCTTTACCCTTGATCAGACTACAAAGGACAAGTTTATGTTGTCCTCGAGATAGGACAAAGGCTGTATAAGTATCTACGGTGTCAGATCAAGAGAAAAGAAAGTTAAGACTACGCGCGCCAATGGGCTTATTTTTGGAGTACTTTTCTCTTTCGCTGACCCAAGCTTACACTCTTGACGCAAAAAAATACAAATAAAAAATAAGAACTAACTATTTACTAAAGTAAATTCCTTTGTACCTACCTACTGCATTCATGAATAGTAGAAAAGTATACTTATTATTGCACAACAAAAACAGAACAACGGAATTTAAATGCATTAATGTTAATGAGTAGTTTTTTCGCTAAACACGATCACTTCCAGAAACTTTGCATTCAAAATCTTTAAACCATCCTCAAAGACAAACAAATCGATTGCAAAAAAAACACTCTGCTTATCTATTACAATCGGTAAGCCGTAAAACGCATTAAGGGTAAAAAACCTTATTTATGATGTTGTAAACAGCAAAATGGATGCGAAGCAACGGGTTGGTGATGCTCCTTCCACACGGGTACGACGGTGCCGCCTCAGAGCACTCCTCATGCAGAATGGAGAGGTTCCTCCAGATCACCGACAGCTCGGAAACCAGCCCCGACTCGGAAGCAGTGTGCCTGCATGTCGCAAACCCGACCACACCTGCGCAGTACTTCCATTTGTTGAGACGACAGGTAGAAACACTACTATTCAAATGCCCGTGTAGACTGCCTATACAAACATTTTATAATATTAGGTCACTTATGAAATTCAAACTGCAAAGGGAAAATGATTGTCAAGTGATTACCAAAGTTCTCATGAGTTTTGTTGTTTTTTTTTTGTTCGCCACCACCACCGCGTCACTTTACCGATCCCTTAGTAATAAAATAAAAACTCTTCGATAGAGGAAATAACTGCTACGTTTATTCTTATTTATTTATCCTTCTATTTTCGTACAAAGATTTTATGTTCGAAATAACGCCTTGCTTTGTTGTAGACCGTCTTTATATTTGTCTCCGTTTGAAGATCTCTACGGATGGAGTTTCGCAGACATATATTTACATGGAAAAATATTCTGTTGGAAATACTGTGGGTAGCTTTGTGAATACTATAGATCTTATATGGATCCTACTAATATAATAAATGCGAAAGTCTGTGTGTGTGAATGTTTGTTACCACGTATCTCCGTAACTACTAAACTGGGTTTGATGAAATAACACATAGGCTAATCAAATTTTCGAAAATCAACCCCTAAAGGGGTTAAATAGGGTGGTAAAGTTTCTATGGAAAACGTTATGTCGTGGTTAGATTCGCTCACTCACTTTGTACAAATAAACTTTGAAATAAATAATGAAAATTGTAATCCTTGGTTCGATTCACTCAAAAGTTGGTTGATAGAGATTGAAGCCTGGAGGCGGCCATACGCTACTTTTATTAACATACCACGCGGGCGAAGCCGCGGGCAGAAACTAGTAGTCTATATTTCTTCGTAGGCTGTAATTTATGTATCGATTGATTATGTTTCATTAATCGCCTACGAAACTAAATACATTAGCAGTTAGTAGTTTATTGTAGGCCGTCTACGAAACTACCAATTTTCGATTATCATTCTTTCATCAAAAAGGATGGGCATGACCCAGAGTGGGCAAACCAAATATGTTTTAATAAGTGGTTAAGAACCTTAAGTTCGCACCTCATATTTATATGTTACGAATGTTAAATATACTTTTATTTATTTAATCGTATTGTAATGACTTTCAGGAAAAATACTTTCGCTATTGTTGATAAATCCCAAAATAAAACTCGTATCGACTTTATAATATGTAGGTATGAGGCGTCAAACTTACAGTTCTTAAACATGTTTACTCTGAGTACAAGTTCATACAAGTTGCCCATCATTCGTATAAATTTACGAAATCCGAGAGCTTTTTAAAACCCTGTAGATGACTTGTTTGTGTTTCAGATTGTAAGAAACTACCGGAAGCCCTTAGTAATAGTAGCACCGAAGGTTCTACTTCGTTTGGCTGACGCCGTCTCTTCATTGTCGGATCTGACGCCGGGAACTCATTTCAAGACAGTTATTGGTGAGATTCGAGCAATAACCAAGTTTCATTGACACTTGAAACTTTATAACTGAACACTGCAATGCAGAAAATGTATTGTATTGCAGAACTTTTGCAGTTTAATTTCTACTTTGTAAGATATTCACGTAGAGAACGCACTTTTAATTGGTTTTATTACATCATAATCATCCCCCACAGCCTGAATATGGGGATATAGGCGTATAGGATATAGGCGCCGACCTCGCGGCAGGCAAGTACCCAGCTGCAAACCCAAAAGTGCTGGTACGATTTCCGTTGCTGGACAAATGTTCATTGTTCTTCAGATATTTGTCCCGGGTCTAGGTGGTGTGGTATCACGATTGATAATTACGACACAGAGATCATAGATCAGTACTACGTGTCCTTAAAAAAAGAAGAGTGCCTTTACGAACGATCTTCGGTCATCTCCATCCATAGATTTCCTTTAAAATGTCATTGGGTAATCGGGTAGGAGATCTTCCTACACTACATAGTCCGGTTCGAGGATACCGTTGGTCAAATTATCTATAGCTATTTCGATTCTACGAGCTAAATGGCCTACCTGGTTTTATTTGCAACTAGATCACGGTTTCACACACGTATCCGGAAAAACAGTAGCCGATGAAAGAAAAGAAAAGTAGCGCATTCGTTTGACAGCTTCTTCGTCGACTTTCGTTGTAAAAAAATTCTCCACGAAAAGCTCTTTTATTTTAACGGGATAATATACGTATAGCCTATGTCCACTCTGAAGGTCTATTCTAAATATTGGTGACAGAATTTTTACACACACATACACATTTACATACTATACCTCTTTGTAATACAATTAGTGTAGATTGGATATACATTTATACATATCTAGCGTATATCGATCAGAAATGGAAATGTTTAACTCCGTTGGTAATCAAGTTTGCTCAACTAGACGATCCAATAATAATTTGATTTGGGACAAGGATTAACATGCAAATGCTAGCTCCATTACAAATGCATATTCATTTCTATTGATTTGGAGAATGCTAGTCTCCAATGAGCAAACAAAATATAAACAGGTGTTTTTTCCAGCTGATGGTATTGGTCATAACGTCGGAAAACTATCAAACTCATAAACATGGTGAGTATCCCGTATTTAGTAAAATGGTTTCTCTGAAATGTGTATGATTACAGGCGACCACATAGCCAATCCCCTTAAAGTCAAAAGGGTGATACTAGTTTGCGGCAAGCATTACTATGAGCTCAACAAGGAACGGATGAAGGCGAACATCGAAGACGTCGCCATCTTGAGGGTTGAGAGCTTGGCGCCGTTCCCACTTCAGGGACTGCAGGCGGAGCTTGATAAATACCCTAATGCCAGGAGTAAGTACAGAGTACGCCTCACGACTTATATCCCAACCATCAACTTCTGGTCCCTGTCCCACATTACATGCGATCGGCACATATACTTTTCTTCCACTATATCAGCCATCATCTCAGCACTCACTCCTTGCTTACTCATGACATCGTTGGAAAAGAGTTAAATTAAACAGTGAGTAACAATGAGTTGCTCATTCTTCACACAATCCAGCCATCTTTTTTTGGGCGGTCCTTAGACTTCAGATCCGAAAGCCTTACGTTCAATTCCGATCGTACACCAATAGGTTTTTCCACTCGAAAACTGTACGTGCGCATTAACAAGAGCTCAAAATAGTGAAGGAAGACATGAGGAAACCAGAATGTCCTAAAACCTACAGTTAGAAGGCATGTGCCACCTAACCGGTGTTCCATTAAGCGAGTTTACAGCCTGTCACGCGAAATTCTAAATACTATGTACAACATGTGCCAAACATAGTATTTGAACTTGCCTCCCAGCTTAGCATCCTCAAGGACCTACGTACCGAGTATATAGATCGGATTCATCATGGGGATTTTTGGAAGATAATATCCGAAGACATTCAGATGATTAAAGACATAAAAGCAAACTGATAAACATTAATCTTTATTTTGGAAAGAATAACGTTGTATTTCTTTCAGAGTTTATATGGAGTCAAGAGGAACATAGAAATATGGGGGCTTGGAGTTTCATTAAGCCAAGATTTGAGAACTTACTTGGAAGAAAGGTAAACTGTTGGTGATTTTACACAATAGAGTCTTTGATTTAACTGTACTGGCATGCCCTATTTGCACTTGCACCCCGCAAGGATGCTTCGTATAATGTACCTACATTATTATCATCAGCCTCTAGATGTCTACTATTGGATATAGGCCTTGCAAAGTGAGCTATGACGAGTAGTTTTTAACGACATTGGTGGCGCGGCAGGCGAGTAGCCAGCTGCGATGCAAAAGGTTCGATTTCCGCTGCGGGACAAATGTTTGCATGTCTGAATATTTTATTCATAATATGTGGTAAGTACACCAATTAAACCCCTTTAAACTTTCTTACAGTCCGTTCCATCCAAAGGTTGTCTGGTAGAGATCGCTATTTAGCGATAAGACCGCCCATTGTACAACATTGTTAAAGTTGATAGTACTTAACTAAGCTGATATGTTATTTGGTGTACAATAAAGTATTTTCTATCTATCTATCTATTTTGGTGCCACGGTACTCGGGTACAGGGTATGTGTCCGTTGGATGTTTATTTATTTAATTGCCATCCACCTGATTCTAGTAATTATTTTAAAACCAAGTTTTGATATAATAGTATGCCAGTCTGCTCTCGGTCCACTTTCTATTTCATATTTGAAGTTTTTCTAAGGGAGTTTTGTTTTTTTTAGTTGAATACCAAGCCTTATTCGTACTTTGATTGTATATTAATTACGAGAATTGGGATTCCGGATTGAAACTCACAATCTTATCATGAATTATGTACAGCTCTTGTGACCGTGGCGATCTTTACTCTCAGGCAATTTCTTTATTTTTAGGTGACCTACGCCGGGCGGGCTGAAGCCCCTACTCCAGCGGTGGGCTCCTCGACACTACATCGCAAAGAAGTGGAACAAATACTCAGAGAACCGCTTTATAACATTAAATAGATTTATGAATTGGCATGGAAAAGGTGGCGGAATGTTGAGTAGAACTGAACACGACTCAGAACTTGAATCGGTGGAGTCGAGAGTCTTATGTCTAGTGGACTTGTGTGATGATGAGGATGATTTATAATATATTTGTGTTGCTAGTTAACACTATAATCTGTTGATTGTTTGGTACTGGAATAATAACTTCCTATGTTGGATAAAAAAAATACATCGCCGAATATAGTTTTTAAAGAAAAATAAATAATTTATCATATATATTCAAAGTTTATTCGCTTATTAAACCAATTGTTCGCCACAATCACCCTAGCAAATATAATATATTTGTGTTGCTAGTTAACACTATAATCTGTTGATTGTTTGGTACTGGAATAATAACTTCCTATGTTGGATAAAAAAAATACATCGCCGAATATAGTTTTTTAAGAAAAATAAATAATTTATCATATATATTCAAAGTTTATTCGCTTATTAAACCAATTGTTCGCCACAATCACCCTAGCAAAAAAAGATAAATACGAGTATACAAGTCAATTTATTTTTCAGTAAAAGTTGAACTACGTACCATAACACGAAAGATTAAACTATAGGTTATCGACATTCCAATTCAATTCATTATTATTTTGTAAACGAACGAATTCATATTTATTGGCATTGTGTGGACTTAGACGTCTTTTTCTTTAAAAAAATACAAAATGTTGACAGTTTTTAAAAAGTTTTTTTTAATTATAAACTAAATAAGACGTCGGCGATATATGCCTATAATTAGAACATAGGGTAGGTACAGGCACATCTTCAAGGTTTGTGTGTTATTATATTTTTTTTATATTTTTTATATAATTATATTACAGAAATTAAATACATTTATTCATATAACTATGTCAAGTAGGTATATACAAAAAATACAGATGAACAGCTACCTATCTAAAAACTGTTGCAAGCGATCTATAGATAGCTCAACTGATCCAGATCACTCATATAAAGTATATATAATTACTTGTTATTATAGTCATTGGTTACCCATTTATATAACTGTGTGTACTTTAGTTTTAAGGTACCTATTTATCCTGAAATAAATACCTTATTATTATTATTGGCAGTCCAAATAAATGAGTAGTCGATACAACCCAGTTTGCGTCGGCAAATAATATTCCTACTGACCAAGGTGAAGAGGGTTTCTAGAAAACTGGAAATAAGCCAAATAGCTTACTCGTAACAATGAATTTTAAAAGGAGAGCAAGTAGGTGATATCTATGGAACAGGAATAAATGAATAGAGCAACAAAGGAATTCCCACAAAATGTGTCTGAGTTTTGAGAAAGCGGTGTGGTGTTTCGACATTGAATAATTTTCAGACATACCTAGGTTACATAGGTAAATCGCTAATGTTAGCAATTTATTCACTTTCAGTAAAGTTTTTGTAAAATTTTCTTGAAATAAGCTATGAACTACTTTTTTCTTATGAATCAAATCAAATCATTAATTTGCAAGAATGCGTCCTACTAATATTATAAAGGTGAAAGTTTGTGCGGATGTTTGTTTCTCTTTCACGCAAAAACTACTGAACGGATTTTGATGAAACTTTACAGTAATATAGCTTATACATAAGAATAACACATAGGCTACTTTTTATCCGGGTACCACGCAGGCGAAGCCGTAGGCAGAAGCTAGTATTTTATAATTAAGGTCTTAAACATTATGATTGCGAATATACTCAGCCTGCATGCAGGCGTGCAGATATTAAAATATTAAATATTTATTACAATTATTACTATTATTATATGTTACATAGGTACTCATCTAGGCTATAAAAACAAATACACATCAACCATTTGCTTAACTTTCTCTTAAATGTAATTCCATCTAACACTTAGTTCCTCAGGTAATCTATACTCATATTTTAAAGAGGAAATATTTTTTTGTTTGTACCGAATAGGCTCCGAAACTACTGGGTCCAGTGATTTCGGAGTAGTTCCAGTAGTTTTTAAAAACGGTAGTTTTTAACCATTTTCAGCAAAAGAAAACCGGTAATAGCCATTATATAGCCGGTAGAAACAAAAGTTGGTTACATTCGTATCTAAGTATTAATTCTTATTTAAATAAATAGTTTTATGATAAGAGTATTTATGTAGCGGTAAAATACTTTTAAATTTATTATTTTTCACGCCGATAAAACCGCGGTGCGCAACTAGTTTATTATAAATAGTTAGACACATATTATAAACATTTTTCTTATAGATATGTTTAGAGCAATATTTGATCCAATGAGGAATTATTATTAATATACACCCGGGTATTTTCACTATCATTCAATCATTTTATTTTTCCTTTCTTTGAAAGTATTTACGATCATTATCATAAGATACTCTATACTAACCAATAACATCAAGTGAACGTCACACACAAATTCGCTTTATCTACGGCCGACACTACTTAATTTCGGTAATTAGTGGTCAAGCTCTTATACCTAGACTATGACCGACATTTTACTGAAGCTAGCGTACATATTATTATAAGGGTGAGGCCGGGAATTTTGACACATAATGACGCAATACTGACGCTAAAATCTTTGCAACGGTGACGTAAAAGTGACGCAAACTTTTACTTGAATTTCCATCTTGAGTTTTGACAAATGTTCCAAAATTCGCGGCCTTACCCATAGAACGAACATATAAATGTGAGTTTTAGATAAACGAGATGTTATATTTTTTCAACTAGCTAGTCTACTGTGCCTAGGTGCATTGAGTTGAAGTTGAGATAAGGTTATTATTAGTACATATTGCAGGATTTTAATTTTGTTTAATCGATAGAAGCTTTAGCAAGCGTAAAACAGTGTCTGTAACCACGGATACCGATCAACCGAAAGCATAAACACCAAACTAAATTATCAAACGAAATCTTAATAAAATGGCTGGAAAGGGCAAAGGGAAAAAGAAAGAAAAAGAAGAAGGTGGTGATAAGAAGAAATCCAAGAAAGGGGGAAAGAAAGGCAAGTCCATACATTTAAGGCCATACAAATGTTGATACATTTGCCAGAAGTGTAGACAAGAATCATGGATTTCCTTGAACAAGCTACGAAAGCATTATTTTTGTTATACCACTAGTGGCATAAAACATATGACCCACCCGTTGGTAAGCGATTACCGTAACCTATGGAAACTTGCAACAATACCCTAAGACATACGGGTGAAAAGTCTCATAAGCCTGTAATTTCACCGCAACATACCCTGCAACAGGAACAAAGCAAAACCAGCATTACTGCTCGGCGGTAGAAATAGGTATGGTAGTAATACTACCTCGGAGGAACTCTTCCACAAGCTGTTCTTCTACTTCTTGTACCTACAAATATAGCTCGAAGAACTGATAACCACCGCTGAGGATTTAAGTTTCCGGAATGACGACCACAAAAAAGATGACGCAGTCTGGGACACTACAACCGATGGACCGATGGGAGGTGGAGCGAAGGATGGAGGTGGCTCAGACCTTTCGTCAAGGCACACTGGGGTAGGCCTAGTTATGTGTAGCAGTGGGCTTTGGGTTATTAACGATGACGATGGACTTATAAAAGTTATAAACTAAAGAAAACAATACCTGTTTTGCGATTGCGTCATCTACATACTCGTACATGACAATTCAATCAATTCATAATAAATATTTATATAGGTACAGATCACGACATAAAAAGACAGACAGGCTACTTCTGGATTTAACATGCAAACGCGCTGGGAACACCCCTCTTTTTGCGTCGCGGGTTAAAAAATAGTTCTTAACCTGTAACACTTATACCACTTTTTAGATAGATAATGGTAAGGTATATTGTTCATCATAGATGTTCATCGTTTTCAGGCAAGTCTAAAGGGTGCAATATAGATATGCTGACTGATACAGCGATGGACAATGTGTACTACGCATGCCATAATGTCCAGGAGTTGCTGCAAGCCAGGGGATATTATCCCCCGGACTATAACAAAAAGAAGAAAAAGGGAAAACGATAGGGAATAGAAAACAAAATGATTTTTAATCATCAATCTAATAAACAAGTGATAGTGGTTTAATTTGATATATTTATATTGCTCCCGTCCTTAGTTAGTGCGCACTGTCGAAATCCTCCTAAACCTACTAAAGTTTTGTTGTTTATGGTTAATTAATATGCTCTATCAGTGGATCTCTAAATGGCTTCATAGCTACTAGTTAAGTCATCAATGGTGTTATTAAGTTTAGGTTTTCCTACGTAAAAAAATATATACTTTTCCTACAAATATTATGAATGAAAAGGTATCTTTGAATGTTTGTTGCTAATAATCTTCGTAACGACTAAACCGATTTGTATAAAATTTTGAATAAGTAATAGTTGATAGAAAATTACCTATCTATGTTGAATTCCGTATTTTCAATGGAAACATTTTCACAAAAGTTTTGTTGTTTATGGTTGGTTCTTTAACTCTGCGTTTCAGTTTTCAATAAATATTACCTTTTATTACAATAATCAACTGGGCTCATAATATGCTAGAAACTTAGGTAGGTACCCAATAAGCTGATAGGTGCTTCGATCATTAATTCAGGGACCGCTTTAGCTCAAACTTAATGCTAAGGTCTGAATTTGCACTTTGACGTAATATGTATTTTGTTTATATTTATTTTGAAATTCAAAACAATAATTATAGGTAGGTACCTAACAGAATATAAAAGACGTGGTACACAAATAAGGGACCGCAGCTACAATCGAATTACTTACAACCGAGTTTTCAACAAAGACGTGGTCGTAGTGAATACTTCTCCTTTAAACAAAAACCTATTTTCAAACCCGATACAATGAGGTGACAAATCAAACATAAAAAACCCTACTCCTCAAGATAAAAAATTGGAAACACGAAAGGGTACTGAAACCAGGGTACATGGCTGATAAAGAAATAGACAATGCTGGAGAGCAGACTGCTAAGAAAGGGAAGAAAGGCAAGAAAGGTGGCGAAGTAGATTTCCTCTGCGAAGCAGCCATGGACAACGTCTATTACGTTTGCCACAATGTGCAGGAGCTCCTCGCGTCCAGAGGATACTTCCCACCAGGATACGATAAAAAGAAGAAGAAAGGGAAGAAATAAGATTTGACACTCTTATTTATCATCTAGCTAGTCAATAGTCTAAAGAAGATGTCTGTTGCACTGAAAATAAAAATGAAATGTAATTAAACAACATTTAATCAGCACGACATAAAAACCTAATCATGCAGGAATATAATGGTGGGACGAATAGCATAAACAACAATTTTGATATTTTTAATAAATAGCGTATTTATAAGTAAAAAATTATCTGAAACAGATATGGCCTAAGCACATTGCTAATCCGTTTTCTAAAACTTCTAAAAGGTAAGTATATGCTAGGTAGGCTACCTACTTAGCGCTGGTATTCTGATGAGTCTAGGCAGAAAACGCCTTATTGGTCGAATAATAAGTTTATGTATTCTTTGAACAGATTGCTGTTCTTTGAAATTGTCAAAAATGATTGAAATTATGTCAAAATATTAAACAACAAATAAAAAGTAAAAGTAGTAAAATTAAAATGCTGAATGAAATTCTCAGTGACAATAAAGCAAAATGTTTATAAGAGTGTTAGATAGAGTTTGTGCTGAAAATAATCAGGTTGGTTGGTTAAATTACTGTATTTTAATTTTTTGTATCGGCACCACACCAAACTGGTCTTGTTATCGGGAAGGACTAGAACCTGTCTTTTACGAAAATATCGAGGCAAATCATTTATTCTGGCATTCAATTTGGGCAAGTTTTACGTAGATACCCAATTGTGTAACTATCTGTATAAAAATTGGACAAAGTATCATCATTGATTTCAATAGGTTTGTTAGAGTACAAAAGGTGCTCTACCAAAGGCGCTCTACCCAATGGGTCAGTAACGGCATTGGGCACTCCCTACTTTATTCCACTGAACAAAATCATTTCGTCATTAAAGTTTAACTCAAAATCGTCCCCATAACTTGTATTATGAATGCGAGATTTTATTTTAAGTAGGAAAATCCATCATGGATACGCTTCCATCGCGGGGACGACAGAAAGGTTATACCAGACTCCTACCGGCTAAAACCATCATGTTATTTGCGTCAAAATTGAAATTTTTTACTCACAAATAGTTTTCGGAGTTAAGATCGTTTTTCAACCGACTTCAAAAAAGGACGAGGTTCTCAATTCGTCTGTATGTTTTTTTGTGTACCTTTTATGTTAACTTCGTCAATTTTATTGTGAACCGATTTTAATGAGGTTCAAAGTACGTTCCGATTTTAATGAGGTAAGGTTATATAAATGTTGGCCCCATATAAATTTTATGAAAAAATCCCACCTCTAAGGGTAAATTGGGATGAAATAACTTATTGTTCTTTTTATTCATTTACCGTTATAAGTCGGTTTTTTGATATTTTATGTCTTATGTTAATTTATTACAAAACAAGCTGAGACAGGGTGAGTGGCTAAACAAGTTATCTACAAAACTAACTAGGAAAATAATTTCAATTTCAATAATGCTGGACAGTTTCACACATCATCATCAGCCTATATTAGTCCACTGCTGGACATAGGCCTCCCCTAATGAGCGCCATAGCGCCCTGTCTTCAGCTTACCGCATCCAGCATCTGCCTACAGTCTTTCGCAGATCGTCATTCCACCTGGCCGGAGGACGTCCTACACTACGTTCGCCGAGTCACGGTCTCCACTTTTACCCCACGTTTACCCCAGCGGTTATCGGTTCTTCGCTAGATATAACCGACCCACTGCCACTTCAGCTTGCTAATTCGTTGAGCTATGTCGATAACTTTGGTTCTCTGACGGATGTATTCGTTACGAATCTTATCCTTCAGAGAGACTCCGAGTATAGCTCTTTCCATAGCTCGCTGAGCGACTTTGAACTGGTGGACCAGCCCTATTGTGAGTGTCCACGTCTCTGCCCCGTAGGTCATGACGGGTAGGGCGCACTGATTGAAAACTTTCGTTTTCAAGCATTGCGGTATGGATGACTAGTATTCCAAACGCTGCCTAGCCTAGCTAGATCCTCCTCTTGGCCTCCTTCTCGAAATTGTTTTTACCCAACTGCAGAATCTGCCCAAGGTAAGTATATTCGGAAACAATTTCGAGAAGGTGGCCATGTACAACCACCGGTCTTGGAACAAAGTGGCCATTGATCATGACTTTGGTTTTATCCAAATTCATGCCAAGACCGATACATCGGGAGGCTGAAGCTAGGCCGTTCAGCATCTGGTTCAGCTCCTCTAGCGACTCCGCCTTAAGACTATGTCATCAGCGAATCGCAGGTGTGAGATGTAATCGCCGTTTATGTTAATGCCCCTACCTTTCCAGTCCAGCGTCTTAAACATATCTTCCAACGCGCTCGTGAACAGTTTCGGGGATATGACATCCCCCTGTCTCACTCCTCTGCGCAATTGAATGGGTTTAGACCGCTGGCCCTGTACTTGGACACTCATAGTGGCGGCCTCGTATAAACATCTCAGCACCTAGATATAACGATAGTCTACTTGGCATCGCTGTAAGGATTCCAGAACAGCCCAGGTTTCGACGGAGTCGAAGGCCTTCTCATAGTCCACAAAGGCCAGACACAGAGGCTGATAATACTCTACCGAGATAAATATTTGCAGATTATACAAACATTTATCTCGCAACGGGAATCGAACCCACAACCTACTACGTCACAGGCGGGCCAGCACCCACTGCACCACAGAGGACGTCATTACAATCAGAATTTTCATCTGATCAATCGATACTGTTTGTAGATACAATACGTAAAACCTACCTTTCTAACTACCATGGTATGGCATCCGCTTTTGGTAGGTATGGATGTAAACATTGTAACTTATTGTGCAATGTCATGGTGGGTACATTTAACCATAATAACTACACATTACAATAAGGTGGTAGGTACATAGTAGGAGCCACTGATCGCCTCATTTTTCTTTAGCCACTCGATTGGGACGGTACGTTTTTTACGTTTTTTTCGGCTTATCGAGTAGATAGTGTAGTTGCTAAGCCAACAAACAGCGCAATAGCAAAACGTAAAAAGTCAAGCTTTAAAAATATTTTTGTAACATTTTATAGCACAATTTATAAAAAGTGATAACAGGCGGACTTAATGCTAAAGCGTTTTCTACCAGCCAATATAGTTTGTTGATGTTGGCAGTTGCTTAAGAATTGTAGCATGCTACAATTTTTAATAACCTATAATATGACGTAGAGACTATAATTATTATTCTAAAATAATAATAATAATCATTTATTTTCTCTCACAAAGGTTTCTTAGAGTAGGTATAGGACCTAACTCTTTGAGGTGAAAACTAATAAAAATAAAATCTGTTTTGTAAAAGACTGGTACCTGAGGTAGGTTTTAAGAAAACCTGTAATTACAGGTCACCAGTGCCACTCCGCGGAGGTACCTAACTATAAAATAAGATTACCTGTAAAGGTACCTAACAATAAAATAATGTTCAAACTGTATGTAAAGCTTCAAGCAATACCTAATTGCTATTATATACAAAATACTGGAGAATTTTCAGAAAGATTGAGCTTTCAGGGGTAAGGGGCGCTTAGTAGCAAACGCGAAAGCAGGTTCCGTAAAACAGGTCACTTCACACGATAACATTGCCTTTACGAGAAGCTTTGATTTATTGATATTATGACATCGTGATTTCTGTGGATGTGGAACGACAAATGGAAAAGTGTGGGAATAACTAGCTTACACACCCAGTAGTAGAACTTCAAATAGATACCTAACACTAAGAAAAACTCTTAAAATATAATTGTCTGTGCGGTAAGGTCAAAGAGCTTCATTACAATCATTCGAATCATTCGACTTTCCCTCTAATTGCCCTTATGAAAGTCACACCCCTAGAAGGACGGATATGGACCCGTCGAAGGAAGGAGTGCACGGGATACTGCATCCGGATTATTAGATCCACAGTAGATTATTAAAAGAAAACTTACAAAACTTTAATTTTCTGCTTGTTTTCAGTGTTTGACCGACGATGACTCCAGCGGTGGGCATCGACCTCGGAACCACGTACTCCTGCGTGGCCGTTTTCCAGCACGGAAAAGTGGAGGTCATAGCCAATGACCAGGGGAACCGGACAACACCTTCCTATGTCGCCTTCAATGAGACCGAGCGCTTGATCGGAGATGCGGCTAAGAATCAGGTTAGTTTAAATAACTTTAATACCATTTTTCGCTCACCTGATTCTTTTCTGATATCCTGAGACATATTATGGTTGCCGTGATAAGAGCAACATTGTTTTTTATATGTATTTGGAGGCAAACACGCATACGGTTACCGTCGCCTTTTGCCATCTGCAACACCAGAGGCGTTGCTGATGTATTGCATGCCTCTAAAACAAAGTTGAACAGTAATTGTGCCTGTGAGTAATATCAGCGGCACCTACAAACTGGAACACAACAATATCGCTGATAGAAAGGACTAGTATTCACAATCGCGGGTACAGCTAGTTAATAAATAAATAAAGAGCCAGTAACACTACGAATGAATTAATTGTTCCCCCCATGATCGTTGAAAATGTCATATTATTCGGGCTTCATCCAGGAAACGAATTGAGTGCATCTTAGAAAATGATTTACAAAAGTTTGGAAACAATGGTCTTGTCTTAACAGCAACTTTAGCCAACTAAGACCGTACTGTAGCCAGACTGACAAATCCACAAATAACAGCTTAAGTAGCTGTGGTAAAGTTGGATCGTACACTTTGCGAAACTGCACTTTGAACTAAACTTCAGTCGTTATGTCCCAACTAACATAATCATAATCGTTCATGCGTGTGATTTGGGTTGTAATTACGACATTCAATTCACTCCGTATAGTGTATTTGATTGCAACAAGGCACTTGCCTATTTATGTTTCAAGATTTACGAAAAAAAGAAAATGCCACCTAGTTTTCTATTTCAGGTAGCAATGAATCCCCAAAATACCGTGTTCGATGCTAAACGACTGATCGGCCGCAACTTCGATGATTCGAATGTTCAACAAGACATTAAACACTGGCCGTTTCAAGTGGTCTCAGAGAATGGAAAACCAAAAATATTAGTAGACTACAAAGGAGATAAAAGAAGATTCACAGCTGAAGAAATCTCCTCAATGGTGCTGACCAAAATGAAGGAAACAGCGGAGACGTACCTCGGTGGGGTTGTTAAGGATGCAGTCATAACCGTCCCAGCTTACTTCAACGATTCCCAACGACAAGCAACGAAAGATGCTGGAGTCATAGCAGCATTAAACGTCATTAGAATCATAAATGAACCAACTGCAGCGGCTTTAGCTTATGGCTTGGACAAAGACCTGAAAGGCGACAAAAATGTTCTGATCTTCGATCTCGGAGGAGGCACTTTCGACGTATCAATACTCTCTATAGCTGAGGGCTCTTTATTCGAAGTGCGGTCAACAGCTGGAGACACTCATTTGGGGGGAGAAGACTTTGATAGCAGAATGGTTGACCACTTCAGTCAAGAGTTTGAAAGGAAATTTAAAAAAAAACTTAGAGATAATCCCAAAGCATTGAGAAGACTTCGGACAGCATGTGAAAGAGCTAAGAGAACGCTGTCTTCGAGCACGGAAGCCAGCATTGAAATAGACGCTCTACACGAAGGTGTTGACTTCTACTCGAAGATCACTAGAGCTCGCTTCGAAGAGCTATGCTCGGATCTGTTTCGTCAAACTCTTGGACCGGTGGAAAGGGCTTTGAAAGATGCTAACATGAATACTAGGGAAATACATGATGTGGTTATGGTTGGGGGATCTACGCGCATACCGAAGATTCAAAGGTTACTGCAGGTAATACTCACAACAACTTGAAAAACATGAAGGTAGTTTCACTATTCAACAAATTAAAATATGTATTATAGAAATGCCAATAAAGCAATGACATTAACGGTCGTGGGAGTTCGGTGATCGAATGCAGCTCATGTCAAAACTATGGAAAGCATGTCCAGCAGTAGTCGTCTTCCGTCTAAAGATATTTATAAACCGATATAAAACTTTCAGGAGTTCTTCAGTGGCAAAAGCCTGAACCTCTCTATCAATCCAGACGAAGCCGTGGCGTACGGAGCCGCGGTCCAAGCAGCTATCCTTACCGGCTCCAAAGACTCGAGGATTCAAGACGTTCTGCTAGTGGATATTATCCCCCTGTCGCTTGGGATAGAGACAGCCGGAGGAGTGATGACAAAGCTGGTCGAGAGGAATAGCAGGATACCCACAGCGCAGAAGCAGATATTCACAACGTATTCTGATAACCAGCCTGCGGTTACGATCCAGGTACAAACACTCATTCACGCATGTTTTCTTGAAAGTGTTAAGATGAACTTGATTTAAAAAAGGTAGATAGGTAACTATCGTGTTTTTGTCTGAGGGATCTCTGATCCCTCACGACATTAAGAGGTGGCTTTACGAATTGGAACGTGTAAACTGTTTCTAAACCAGTGCAGCATCCTCGCGCTACATACTGGACTTAACAAAGTAAAACAAGCGCGTTGAAAATAGACTGGTGCATTGGCAACATAAAACTAAGCTGGGGTAACAAATCTCGTAGCACAAATCCACTATACGTTTTTGGGAGACTTCCGCTCCAGATAATTCTAATGAGCCAAACTTTGCAGGTCTACGAAGGCGAGCGAACGATGACAAGAGACAACAACCTCTTAGGCACGTTTAACCTGTCTGGCATACCGCCTGCTCCAAGAGGAGTACCTCAGGTTGAGGTAAGAGTTCCTGTTGAACTGTAGAAATTAGACATCCGTCCACCAGTGAAGTACTACGGACGCTCATACATCGTAAGCTGCTTCAACCCAGACTTCCAACGTTACAGTTGTAGCACTTGAGAATCTTTATTCCCTAGCCGCGGTTGTCAATTCCTTTTATAAGTCGCTACCGATAAGGCGCGTCAATTTCAGGCAATATTATAATATCTGTGACTTCAGGTGACTTTCGACATCGATGCCAATGGAATCCTCAACGTGAGCGCCCAAGATCGCAGCACCGGTCGCTCTGAACACATCACCATCTCAAACGACAAGGTAAAAGAATATCTACCGACGATAAAAAGTCCCAAGTCTTTAAACCCGCGGTTGTGGAAAGTTGCGCGATGCTATAGCAGTAACAACTAAAATACCTACCTGATGCAGATCGATGTCAGATTGACAAAATCCGAGCTTCCTCCATTCTTTTTGAACAATCGGTACAGCAACAAGTAATAACTACCTACATAATACTATCGCATCTATAATATTAGTAAGTTGGAATTAGTACCATAGCTGAATAGTTTTTAAATACCTACTCATTTTTTTAAAGGGCCGACTCAGCAAGAAAGACATTGAAAAGATGCTGCGTGATGCTGAGAGGTTCAAGAATGAAGATGAGAATGTTAGGAAGACAGTCGAGGCGAGGAATCAGCTGGAAAGCTACCTGTTTGGATGTAAAACTGTGAGCATAACACCTCCTATAAACATTCATTCATTCATATCGTGTCAATGGCTACTTTTTTAAATTTGTTTTGACCAATGTGTGGCCACTTGTACAGCCTCATCGGTTGCCTCTATGAGATGTTCCCGGGTGCAGGTGATGGGGCACAGAGGGCAGGAGAGCAAGTGCGCCATATTCTGTATGGGTTCCCCGCACTCACACTGGACGTGGGTTGGATTAATTATCCACCATTTGCTTCTACAGCGGCCAACTTAGTGCGAAGCGATTTCCAAATTGGCCAGCTTGTACCCAGGAGGCAAACGTTCTGCGGGATCTATGAAGTTCAGTGGAGGGGGGTATTTATTCTTCCACATGTCGCATCTTGCTTCCGCTGCACTCTTATCCTTATCTGTTTCATAAAACTTCTACGACTCTTGAGGCGGGTAGGTGGAGGCTGGTGATCAAACAGAGGGTGCCGGCTATCTATTTAAGTTTTTCAATGCAGCATGCTACTTGTGGTGTTATTCCCAGGTGGTTGTCCTATAAACAAGTAATTTTGCGTAAATATTGATATCCATTTGTATAGAAGGCGTGAGTTTTTGATGTCACTGGCTCATCATCGGGCATAAACGTAACATAAACTAGGTACTCGAGTAGAAAAAAAGCGGCGTTGAGCTTGCAACCTGTCACGCGGAATGCTAACTAGGTTCTATGCAAAACGTTGACATGTGCCAAATATTGTTTGGATGTGCCTCTGAATACTTGGTATCCTCACGGATCTGGGTACTGAATATAGTGGGCGTGTTTGTTTTTGTTTTAAAAAAAATCATCACAAAGATCTTCCTTCCAATTCCCAGGCAGCAGAGAACGCAAGCAGCCGCCTCACCGACAGCGAACGCGACGCCGTGACCACTGAATGCAGCAACCAACTACGCTGGCTCGAGCAGAACCCTGACCCTGAGAAGGCTGAGCTGGAACGGCGGCTGAAGGACGCTCAGAAGGTTTGCCAACCGGCCATGATGAAACTCCACGGAGCTATGGGGGGCGGCGGGCCTAGCTGCGCCCGGCCTGATAGCAGCAACGGGCCGAGGGTTACAGAAGTTGATTAACTCCGTGTTCCCCAAAAAGGATCTCTCGGCTAAGGGGAAAGACGCAAAATAGGAGTTTGGACTTCACTGAACATGATTTTTCTAATACTTTCTAGAATAAATTACGGCACTCGCACTGGCACACGTAACGCGGCTTCTTAGATGAATTATGTGAGCGAACACACACGAACGCGGCGCGGCAAGAAATCCATCACAACGTGTAGTGATGCGACGCGGCTACGCCTTACCCTGAGGTCATACTAATCGCCGTCTCCACTCAACAACTCGTTTATCCCAACGGTTCTCTGTTCTTATGATCAGCCCATTGCCACTTCAGCTTGCTAATCCTCTGAGCTATGTCGATGACTTTCGTTCTCTGTCGGAAAATATCATTCGTCTCGTAACCTTAGGTACATTATTAAACAAAAAGTCGCGCCGCGTTCGCTTACGTAGGTCACTTCAAGCAGCTGCGAATGACCGCACCGCGTTCGCGTTGAATTCGCATGCATCAATAATTTTATCATCATGCGCATGATAAATATACAAGATTTTATAAAACTATGCACTTTAGTCACTCATTTTTCCTCATAAAAGTATTTATAAAATAAAAACTTTCAAAAAATCTGTACTTTTTCATTGATATCTACTAAATAATCTGGTTGATGATAATGACTAATCTGATTGTATTGATTGTATTATTGATGAGAAAATAATAACTCGGACAGTTTTGGTCATGAATAGTTTATTATAAAACGTAATGCCAACATACAAGATTTACTAATTATCATAAAAATATTTAAATTAGTTTTATATTAATTTGTGCAACATTCTCCTTAAATACTTTCTTATAGATATATTTGTATTTAAGGGAAGTATAACAAAACACCCAATGGTAACATACTTATGTATACCAGCCTGCTTAGCATGAGCACCCAAGACAACGTTTTGTCTAAGGAAGAGAAGACAAAATCTATTTCTGTCGCCTATTCTGTCAAACAAAAGAGAGGGACAAAATATTTTTGTCTTCTCGGCGGTAGACAAAACCGTTGTCTAGGGTCTTCTGTTAAACAGGCTGGACTATTCCTGGAAGCCTATGCATGAACGATGCGCGTAGCATTACCTACCTCTAGCGTAACTGATTCCAAAATCTTTGGTTCGGACAGTTACATATACTTTTGTTGAAAACATTATTTAGTCCTATTTACACACCAATATGATGAGTAAGCTACAGTTTCCAGTTCAGATTGATATGTTCTTAGCACTCCATTCTAGCGCAGCTGAGTTCAAAATCTTTGAGCTAGTAGTAGTCTACTAGCTCAAAGAAGAAAGTGTCTAGTATTTGAAATTTGCTATGGTAACATAGCAAATTTCAAATACTAGACAAACAAATTACAAAAAAAAATCGAGCGATTATCCTCTGAGCAATGTAAGAGCAGAATCTATAAAATACCATTGATCTTATGAAATAATCGAAGATTTTTCTAACAGGATCAACCTGAGTTTGCTTACTTATCGTATGTGACAGTAGATCAAACCATCAATTAACTTCTAAATGTAGATTAGGCAATCCCAAGTTTTATTTGCTTTTGATCTTACGGCCCTGAGGGTAAATCGTGAATCGTTCATGCTATGGTCATGCATGCAGTGTATAGCGGCGCTCATAGTAACCGACTTTGCATGTTTAATTTTGTACTGAATGACTTGTGCGGACGGAAACTGGGAGCATTATTGCATAATGACTTTGACTTTGTTGTGCCATTAAATGTTGTTCCTTCGTTTTTTCATTCCTCTAACAAAGCGAGAGATGTGTAGGTATCGTTCTGAATAACACCACAAATAATTCATTGGCTTTACATCCCTTGCTTATGTTTGATATAATAAAAGTGGGAGAATGTAAATTTGCTTATCTTAACTTGTACCTTGTGGACTTTTTCAATGTCCTTTTTACTAAAAAACGGGATATTTACCATGATTTGTGAGTTTGAATGTTTCCCGATATTTCGGCACAGTTGCATATCACGGGAGGAACTAAACACATCTCACAAATCATGGTAAACTTGCAAATCATGGTAAATATCCCGTTGTTTTAGTAAAAAATATGTTTAAAACCATGATAGTTTCAAAAGTTATATCTTTCAATATCGGCAGCCTTTTTGAACATAAGTGCATTTTCTACTTCAACTAGCGATAAAGCACTATCTTAAAGCTATTACGAGGCACTAATTTGTAGATTTGTAATTTATGGATTATCTTAAAAGTTTACGTGTTAAGGCGATTCTCACCAAGATCAATTCTGATGTAGTATTTTACTCCAAAAAAAATATACAACTAAAAACATAATTTCTCTATTTACGTGGAAAAAACAGGATTAAATTGCTGTCTTGGTGAGAAATGCCTCAACTATTTTCAGACATTTTAAAGGCAGGCAAGTTCATTACTTAACTTTGTACAGTTCGTTATTTCAGTTTACTCATTTCCAACAACGACAGATCGAAGTCAGATTTTACAAGAACAGTCACTTAGTGCTAATTGGAAAGGCAGACAAATTATCAATGAAAATCTAGCGATTCTATTTTGTGAAATCATGGCTTATTTGTACATTGGCTGCGTTTTCGAAGCGTAAAGCAGTTCTCAATTAGTTGGATCACGCTGCTCACAGAAAACTGAGCAATATAATTGACAATAATTATTCTTCCAAATACTATTTCAACGTTCCAAAACTGAACAGAAACAACATTTTGCGACTAAGCATCACAAATTTCTAAGCTTTAAAAGACATGTAGAGTATTTGCGCAAAATCTACCTTAGATCTTAGGCAACAATAAAGGCTGGATAGTCACACAATATTTGCACAAATACGCCAAAACTAAATGAGATTACTGTACCATTATGTACATGTTATAAACTCCATAAAGTAATTAACACCCGAAACCTCGAAATTAATTCATAAAAATATATTAATTCCCTGTACCACTTAGATTTAAAGCTGGGATTAGACGGACTGCTAGGAGTCAACATAGAACTTTATTCGAGCAGCATTTCCACTGCATTTTCAACACTAATTTGGAACAATTCTGTGTTGCGTCTAATCTTAACTAACACGAAAATTAATACTTACAAAAATCAGAATGATATTAAATGTACAAAGGGTTGTTTATTTTGGGCATTGACCGCTCAAGCAGTCAGTCTATTCCCGGCCTGCCACGATAATCACAGATTTGCACCTAAATAATAACAAAATAAATAGCAATTCAACTTATTCTAATGTATTCATAAACCTCAACCTTGTTTATCTCCTATTTGACTTGTTCTACCGCCGTATTCTAAAACTTTCAGTTTAAACCATGTAAGATACTCCTTGCAAATCATCGCAAAGGCGGGTAGTAGGAAGTAGTCCGTCTATCTTATTGTTGTGTGATCTTTACATAATGCTATTTGTCGTATGCGTTTTCAGATTGCACCCGGTATCCTACTTAATATTATAAACGTGAAAGTTTGTGAGTATGTTTGTTACTCTTTCACGCAAAAACTGCTGAACGGATTCTGATGAAACTTCACAGTAATATAGCTTATACATCAGAATAACACATAGGCTACTTTTTATCCGGGTACCACGCGAGCGAAGCTGTGGGCAGTAGCTAGTATTGCATAAAGTAGTCTTCAACTATTATATCGGCTCTCTTTCAAACAATACAGCAGTTGCCTATTTCATTTTAAGTTCCTGCGCAAAAAAACATGTTATAAAGTGAAAAGAAAATAAACATCCTTTTAAAAGACGAACAAATTGTTTAAAAATGCTAAGGACTGTCCACAACGGACATCCTAAGATTTATACTCAGCACACAAATTTACGAGGATGCCAATGCGAGGAATCGGCGTAAATTCACTTTCAAATTTTAAATTCAAGTAGTTTTTAAATTGACGTTTCTATATGATCCTTGTGATTTCAATGAATAAAAGCCTATTGACTTTGACTTTTGACATTGACTTTGTAGTTATCACTAACTATGGTACATGCCTTAGAATTTTTGGTTTCAGGGCATGCTATCGCCCCTCATAACGTTTCTTTCAACGTTTTGAGAACGTGTTAAACAACATTGTAACCGATTAAATAATTTCCTTCCAAAAGTTAACATAACGTCAACTAACGTATTCTATTGTTTAACAATTTGTCTGTGCCTTTGCGTTTCTCGCAAAGGCTCAAGTAAACGCCAAGCAACGTTTTAGAATACGGCTGATAGCTATAATTAAGCTTCTTGAATACGTATACGAATCTGTCATGTCCAGAAAGCAGATGTGTGACTCACTTATTCCTGAGAATTCTCTCTACGAAGGCGGCCTGGATTTCGTCAGCTCTGAAAAGAGAAAATAAATATTGAAGAAAATAAATATTGTGTTTTTCAACCTTAGTCACAAGACTAAGGTTGAAGAACACTGGTCAATTTTCCTATAAATAACATTTATTTGAAAATACAAGTGTAGAAATGTATCAAAGAAACATTAAAAAGATTGAAGAAACACTGTTAAATTTTCCTAAAACATTTTTGATTTGGAAATACAAGGGGGAAAGATATCAAAGGCTTTTATAGGCAAAACACCTCAGTGAGTGAAACATTTAAATAGCATCAGCTAGTTCCAAAGTAAGCAGAGCTTGTGGTATGCTCCCAAATGGATGAACCGACTTTGAGTTTCTTTTTGTTTGAAAGATGACTTGATCGAGATTATTCTTAGCTATGATTACAGAAAACCTGGCAGATCATCCGCTCGTTTCTAGTTGATGAAGGGATGTGACTCATGGACTCTTGAATTTGTAAAATGCGGTTTTTTGCAATCGATTAGTATGTCATATCTCCACAAGTCTCTGGAGGGCGTTGCAATCGATAACAGGAAAATATTTCGGTGGTATTTTAATTTTAAAAAATATAAAATAAATAAAATCTGTAGAAACTACTTGTTGTGCGCGGTCGCATTCACCACCTCATTCATCTTGTCCCGCTTCCGCGAGTGACTGTTAACCCCCGGGTTTTAGTGGGTTCGAGTCCCACATACCCCAATATGGAAATTTCAATATGGAATATGGAATTCATTAAATTCAAAAACAGAAACATTTAGTAGCTAGGTACACATAACACATTGAGTTGAAACTCGTTCTGCTTGCTCTCAATAGGTCATGGCTGAAAATCAATGTTTTTGCTTTTTAAGCAAAATATCACGCTAAGGCAAGACCTTTTTGATGTACTGCAACACACATAGACATTTTACCTAGATTTTAATTATATTATTGATAATAGTTAACTGCACTTTATTATTGTTTGTTTTTACTGGTGTACTGTATAATTGTTGTAATTTGTATGTTTGTGTCTGAAGTTGCAAATAAAGTCTTTTATCTATCTATCTTTCTATCTACCCCCTTTCGGGGAAATGCGTAGGATTCCCCCCACCCCTCAAAAAAGGTGGTGTTTCCTTAGTCGGATAAATACGGTACTTATTACCTTTACTAATTCTTCAAGATAAATAACTTTATTCAATTAGAATCTCATGCTAAATTACTATTATTCAATCTTCTTCTTCGCAAGATCTCAGTTCACGGCGTAATTTTAGTAATTAATCAGTGGTAGGTGCTTACTTGGCGCCGGTGACGGTGTGCATGAGGTTGACGATGTACCGAGGGCAGACGTCCTCGTGCATGACCCGCGCGTGGAACAGCAGACCCTGGCACAGGCAGTACAGCAACTCCACCAGCGGCAGGTTGCCGGGGATCATGCCTCTCTGGTACGCCCACGACGCGAGGATCTGTACAGAGTGTAAGGTTTACATACATTTCATCTTTAAAAAATAGTCAACAAAATTTAGCATTATATTATAATACTAGCCTCTGCCCACGGTTTTGTGCGCGTGGTACCCGGATAAAAAGTAGCCTATGTGTTATTCTGATGTATAAGCTATATTACTGTAAAGTTTCATCAAAATCCGTTCAGTAGTTTTAGCGTGAAATAGTAAAAAAAAAACAAGACTTTCACACCTACATCCTCTTTGAGGAGTATTTTGGGGAAATTATTATATAAGACTTTTATCATTTGGATTGAAGAATATTTATGTGAAGTTTCAAGACTGTAAGTTCAGGGAATACGATTTTTCATAAAAAAGTTTTCAGCCCTTTCACCCCACTAGGGGTAGAATTTTCCAAATTTCTTTCTTATTGCACCCCTATACCATAATAGGAACATACCCTCAAGTTTCATGCTTCTAGGACTTATGGTTTAGCTTGTGCGTTGATCCGCCAGTAGGTAACAGTTTTATATATTTATTGATTATATTTTGATCTGCATTAACCAACCTTTAAGTTATAATACAAAAAAATCATAAAAATAATACCTAGGTATCTACATATAAAATATCGCCTTAGGGACTATACTTCTATAAGTGGTTAGGTTAGATCGTTTAAGTCATACCAATTATATATTTTTTAGAGCTGTGAAGTCAGCAGCTACATCAGTAGTTGCGGCTGAAAACAGCGTGGCTGAGTCCTCGACCTTTTTACTTACATACAGACATACCTTCTCACTATACCTACTATTTTAAATACCTACTTATTATGCTGTTCTTAGGCTAGGTATGTTTGTTTAAGTGTAAGTAAATAAATGCCCTTTTATTTTATTTTTATTTATTTATAAAAATTGGTTCATAATTATTAGCGAAGTGGAAGAATGTAGGTACCTGGAGGGTTGAAGTGAGAGGCGCTAACGCGATGGGCGTGGAGGGCGAGGCTCTGAACGCGCTGCCCGCGAGGAAACCCGCCGGCAGCGCGTATAGCGCGCTGTCCTTCCCGTGCGCGCGGCACAGCATGCAGACCACCAACTGAAAACAAATACCATTTCAATAGCAATAGCAATCCCTCGCGTCTACGATACAAGTCTCTACTTAGAGCGAGGAGCTCAAAGCATTGCCTTTGAACATTTGGTCACAGGTCTTATAACACGCAACACATCTAGATCAAAATTTTCTACATAAAACTGCTAACTTATAACTGTAAAGTTAACAATCCCTTGTTGGCTCTCATGCTCGAATCCTACAAAGTTTAAGTAATGTCTCTCAGCTACATATTGTGAGAATAATATATATTACTAGCTTCTGCCCACGGCTTCGCCCGCGCGGTACCCGGATAAAAAGTAGCCTATGTGTTATTCTGATGTATCAGCTATATTACTGTAGAGTTTCATCAATATCCATTCAGTAGTTTTTGCGTGAAAGAGGCACAAACATCCTCACAAACATTCACGTTTATAATATTAGTAGGATATAGAATATTTAGTAGTCTATGAATTATTATCTGTAATATGTAAGGTTAGGTTATGTAAGTAGGTAGGTAGGTATATGTAATTATGTTTATTTAGGGAATAGTGTTTGTGTTTTATTAATAGATTAGCTCTAGCGTATAATTTATAATTTATTACTTTCTTATATTCATGCACTACCTCAAGACTCTTCTCCATTAACACAAAGGTTAGCTGGAAGAAAATGCTATCTAGCATTAAGTTCGTCTATGTACAGTACTTTGTAGCCATACAATAAAGAATTTAAAAAAAAAAACAAAATACAACACCAAAACAAATACCTCACGCTTACATTTCCTTTCACGCTAACGCAATTTTTTCAAGGTTAAACTTGGCAGCTGCCACGTGACATTTCCGCAGCTAATGTCATTCCCATACAATTCAATTTTCCGCAGGCGTTAACGTCATCAGAAAGTGGTATTTGTCTAGACCCCTGATCTTTTAACATAAATCCGAACGACGGATTGGCCAAAAAGACTCGGCGAACTTCGTCCGCTCCGCTCACTCGATCAAGAACAACTCACCCTATAAATACCGATATATCCTCCGAAGAACAAGCCGAGCTTCATATGCGAGAATTTCAACGACTTCAGAGCTTTCATAGGGGTTAGTATCCGTGGGATTATAGTCCGGAGCATCGTCATTGCGCATCCCACGCCGAATAACTGAGCCGTACCCTGTAAACGCAAACATTTCATTCATTCAAATTAAATATATAAAATCTGGAAATTTTCACACAGCATCATCTAGTCACAAAGTAAGCAGAGCTTGTATTATGGGAACTACATGATTGGTATACTACTTATATACATTTTTATTTTGTAAATACATACATTATTATGAACACAGAAAATAGTCAGACCCGAGACAAATATTTGTAGTTCATACAAACATTTGTCCCGCGGCGTGAATCGAACCGGCAACCTTCTACGTCTCAGACGGGCTTTCGCCCACTGCGCCACAGAGATCGTCTCTTATGAATATATATTATGTTGTATAAACAAATACCTATTCGTCAGATTGAAAGAAATTAAAAAAAATATGTTACCTTGATTATATACTGTTTACAAGTTCCTTTATGCGGGCAGGCGACGCTTTTTCCTTCGATCCCCTTCACTGGCTCGCCAATTTCTTTCGATACTCGAGGCGGAGTGAAGAACCTTAACATAAATTCATATTCCAGTTACGAGACCAGATTTTTTTTTTTTTATATTCTGTTTATACGAAACACTAGCCTCTGCCCACGGGATCGCCTGCGTGTGGTACCCAAATAAAAAGAAGCGTATGTGTTTTTCTAAGTTACGAACTCTACCTGTTCTCTATTTCACCAAAATGGGTCAATTACGGAGATTTTTAGCAATAATCTCCGTAATTGCTAATAATCTCTACTCATTAGCCTATGTACTTTTACATTTATTATTGTTTGTGCCAAATAACCGTTTTAACGTTCTATTCAAAAAAATTAAAACTTATTATTCAATATCTGTTTATCATTAAAAAAAACATGTTTTACACCAAATTTTATATCAATACTCTCAAAACTGACAGAGAAATCGAAGTGTAACACACGTACGGACAGACAGACAAACGGACATGAATGGGCGAATGTTAACTATAAGGATAGCAACTGAGTTTACTGATTCATAAAATTAACTTAGTAAGATATGCGTAGGTATTTTCCTCAACAATGTAACTGCAGGTTAAAGATCTCTGTCTTTACAAAGGCTGGTCGACCCTCAGATCATTTATTATTCTTAAAGTTATATTTATCTCTTACTGCCACTAAGTATAAGGCAAACAGCGAAGGAAAATAGTTTTTGAGTTAACGCATTTCTAGTAATACTAGTGTCCGCTCTCGGGTTTGTTCGGGTGGTTTCAGTAATGTGCCTATAATGATTAATATCTAAATCTAAATCAAATCAAGATGGTTTTTATTTCTGTAACAGGTTTACGAATTTCATTAGGGTTGGGGTTTTCATTTAAGTAGAAAATACTTGTGTTAGAAGGCCCCGCTCTTCTAATATCCAAGAGTTATAGTTTCAGATACCTGGTATTTTTATGCTATTTTAGAAAGATTAAATAGTTGTGTCCGAAAAAGGTTACCTATTTGTTTGTGAAAAGTAGGTGTCATCAAACTGTAGGTATATGTTTGGGGGGGTGGGTCAGATCTAATTGTATGTGTGAATACTTAATTCTTTAGCCATTTATTTACTAAGACATAACTATTTGTTTACAATTTTCCTTTTACTCTAATTGTGTGCTTTAAAGTTTATTATTTTACTATTATGTTCTTCATATATATATATATATAGGTATTTTGTAAATAAAACTTCCACTAGACTTTCAAGGATCATTAAAAAAAGATAATAATATCCAATAATATCCATAAAACTCAGACCTATACTCAACTCTAAAGTTGGCACATATTTGCATATTGAGTGCAATTCATTTATTCAATAAAATCACAAGGACCACTTTGAAACGTCGAATTTTATCTACTGCCTGTTCCTCCGCGACCAAGCCAGGAAAGAAAGGCAAGAAAACAAGGCTGGTTATTCTTTTTAATGATCCTTTTACAAAACAATAGGTTCGAGTTGGAGCATTTTCAATCCCAAGAGTTTTTGCCATCTAAATAATCAGATATTTTATAGTATGGCTTTTTATAAAATTTTTGTTTAATTACGTTTTTAAATTTGATAATTTTTGTAGCATGAAAACAATATACTAACCAGAAGATAGGCGTCCGTTTATCATTCTCTCGCTCTAACCGGGTCAGGTAGAAGAAGATAGCGCTACCTATCATGAAGATTAGCGTTTCCTTGCCGGGTGTACGCCGCAGCCAACCCTTCATCTCCAAGGTACGAAGCCAGTATTCGAATACCTGAAATGGCACAAGCGTTTCTATGTTAGAATCAAATCTGGTGACTGGACAAATTTGCATGGGAACTGGACTATGAGCAGAGATACGGTTTTTAGATTTGTAATGGTATAAATAAATAAATAAATAAATAACGCTGGACAATCCACACATCATCATCTAGCCCCAAGCTAAGCAGAGCTTGTGTTATGGGTACTAGATGACTGATATACTTAATACAATACATTACATAGATAGATATTTTTTTATTATACATAGAAAAAACCCAGAACCTACCTCAACTATACCCCTGTGCAAAAATCTAACCCAGCAATTTTGAAAAATAAGACTTTCTTATTAATTTTAATTACCTTTGACTCCAAATATTTAAACTGCCGGTTCAGATTTGAATAACAAAACTAAACAATTTGTCTGTATGTGTACTCCGGAATGAAGGGATGCTGGTGAAATTACAGGAACATGAGACTCTCCCATTATGTCTCAGGATCGGAACGCGCGGGTACCTTAGGGGTCTAGACAAATACCACACGCTTAGTTTTCTTTTCACGCTAACGCAAATTTGATTAGGAAACACTTGGCAGCAGTCACGTGATTTTTCCACAGCTAATGTCATTTCCATACAATTCAATCTTTCCACAGGTGTTAACGTCAACAGGGTGTCTAGACAAGTACCACTTTCTGTTGACGTTAACGTGTTGGTGTTGTAACTATTGTTTCAAGCATCCATAGGTTACGGTTACCACTTAGCAACAGGTGGGCCGTAAGCTTGTTTGCCACTTAGGCTTTATAAAATATTAAAAAAATATCTCCATAAGCCCCTTATCATTTTTATCGAAACATATGAATAAAATATAAAATATTTGCGTGAGCCACTGACTGTCTGACAATCCTATAGAGAATATAATCGTACAAAAAAAAGGTTAAAATAAAAAGGCTTTACGACAGCAAAACGGTCGAGCGTAAGGGGTTTCTTACGAACGCTCTGCCATAGCGTAAGAGCCTACTTTTTACACGGGTACCACACGGGTGAAGCCGTGGGCAGAAGCTAGTGCCCAATAAAATGAATCGCTGGTCCGTAAAGATAGTGTTATCTTCTTTAAAATTTATCAGCATGTAATCAAATCCATAATTAGTAAAATTACGATGATGCGACAGCGAGAAAAGTAGATTAAAGTTTTAATTCCGATAAAACAGGGGGCTAGACAAATATCACTTTCTGTTGACGTTAACGCTTGCGGAAATATAAAATTGTATGGTAATGTCACGTGACATTTCCGCATTAAATGTCATTTCCATACAATTTTATCATTCCGCAGGCTTTAACGTCAACAGAAAGTGGTATTTGTCTAGCCCCCCAGAAGCAAACACTCGCTACTAATCGCCACGATGGAAATTATCACCTCCATACTCAGTACGCAGATCTGCGAGTGTATCAAGAAGTTAGTTGTCAAAGACACATCCAAGCTTTATGTTTGGCTCATGGCGTTGCATACATAGTAGTTAGCATTCCACGTGAAAGACTGCAAGCCCATAAGTACTATTAACGTGCCGGTATGTTTTCCTTTTTACTAAGATTCCCTAAGATGAAAATAGAGAAGAGAGACCTTTGTCCTGCAGTGGGATTAGATAGCCTAATTAGATTAGATTAGATAGGATTCCCGGTATCGAAAATATCATGAAGAAAAAGAAGAAAGTAATTTATTTGGCAACAACAAAGCACTTAAAGGACAGGTACACAATAAAAAATAAATAAATAGACACTATAAATGCCTAAGATTTTAACAAAGATTTTTGTGCTAATTAGTACCAACGTGCCGTGTGGGACAAACAGGTCCTGTCTCAGCTTAGTGCTGCTCCGCACAGTAGTGAGAAGCAGCGCTGATTTTCAGACAGGGACTAGGAAAGATGACCTCATAAACGCGGAAAACTCATGGGCTACTAGCATTTAAATTGTAATAATAACAAGAGTAAACAAACTAGGAAGGTACATAAATTACATTAAATAGAGAAAACAAGGAAAATATATTACTATAGTAGTCTACTGTAGTCTGAACTATAATATCTAAACTATAAACATAATATCACAACACCAAGACCAGGGAAAAACATAACCAGCTAACAGTAGCCCCACAGCGGGATTCGGACCTTCGGCTCTCGCGTCTCAGCCTGCAAAGGCCAAGGCCATCGTTTGTCTCTGAGTTTAATGTGCGATCTGCATTTAAGACTATGCATTGGTCGCATGCGATTGAGATTAAACCTATCGTATCGTATGATCATGTTAGCAAAATGATACCTCAAAACGTCCAAGGGAGTCTAGAAAAACCTCACGCTTAGATTTCCTTTCACGCTAACGCAAATTTGTCAAGGAAAAACATGACAGTAGCCACGTGAATGTCATTCCCAATCCTTCCGCAGGCGTTTTCGCCAACAGAAAGTGGTATTTGTCTAGACATCCTGGACGCGAAACGATCCGCAGCAGGTCGTTCTGTTAGCAATAATGACCTAGTAGCAAATGGTATGAAACGTGTGTGCTTATACAAGCTACGGTTTCTTTTTAACGGACTGTGTGTATATAAATAAATAAAGCTGGACATTTTCACAGAGCATCATCTAGCCCCAAAGTAAGCAGAGCCTGTGTTATGGGAACTACATGACTGATATGGCAACACCATTGTAACCTAGTTTTCACAGACAATAAAATATATTTAATTTCATATTTCGATATACTACTTATATACATATTTTTTGTTGTAAATACATACATAGAAAACAACTAGATCCCGATTGCAGATACTAACATTTGTCCCGCGACGGGAATCGAACGTGCAACCTTCGCCCACGGTGCCGCAGAGGCCGCCACCGCATATCTACATAAGAACAGTTATCCAAATGTTCTCGGCACATGGATACAGTCAGCACAAACAACATAATTATGTTTTTTGGAGAATATACCTACGTAATATACCATCAGATACGAAAGGGAAATTAAGACGCTGGAACCAGGAAACTTACCAAGTTTACAAACAGGTTAAGAACCATGACTCTTCTGTAGGGCGGCTCGAAGTACACGGCCACTCCACTGATGGTGCATGGCAACAGCACCGTCGTATAGTACGAGAATTTACTGAAGAACAGATTCCTGAGGGCGAAACAAATAAAACCTGAATTCATAGTCGGGGGTTGAACAGTCCCCCAAAATCCATAATTCAGCATTCGCCTTATGGATGGGTGCATAAAGGTTGAATTCGCACTTGATTTTTTACTTAGCGCCTTAACAGTCCCCTAGAGGAGCACCTATTTGACTATGAATTCGGGCCTAAAAATAGTGGTGATTCTTTAATTTATATTAAAACACCGAAATTGGGGTTCAATTTCGAAGCCGAAGTAGTAACATTCTTTTGATCTCTGAAATAATTTTAAGGTTTTTGAACTATTTTTATCTAGCTTCTGCCTACGGCTTCGCCCGAATGGAACCCGAATAAAAAGTAGCCTATGTGTTATTCTGGTGTATAAGCTATATTACTGTAAAGTTTTATCAAAATCCGTTCAGTAGTTTTTGCATCAAAGAGTAACAAACATCCATCCTTACAAACTTTCACGTTTATAATATTAGTAGGATTATAATCCCTTTTTCGGGAAATATGTGGTTTCTAAGTAGCCATAAATAAATAAGAATGTTGAACTTTTTTTTTTCAAGCTGTGTGTGTATTTAGATTTTCAGATTCAGAGTATATTATTCCATTTAGCAATTCCAACATATTTTTTATCAATTTTCGATAGTTAATAGGGATACAGGGTATCTTAGTAAAAAGGAAAATCTAGGTACTGACATGGTTTGAAACCAGTCAAAGTGCCAATGCTACATGCAAAACTCTGTCATGTGCCAAATGAAATGTTTGAACTTGCCTCTGACTACCCCCTACTTGGTATTCAAGATCTACGCACTGAGTATGTATCTGAGAAAGTCCATCAAGGGGAATATTGTGAGCGTGTTTGTTTTTTATCTTAGTTAATAGTATCAGATATATTATCAATTATATAATTTAATTTTTAACTAAGACTACTTAGACTAGGTAGATGCGATGCGACGTTGTGGGATGTAGTGCAGTGGCCCGCAGAAGGTTGTGGATTCGATTCCCGCCGCGGGATAAATGTTTGTATGATCTGCAAATATTTGTGTCTGGGCTAGGTGCTTTCTTGTATAATATTACATACAAATTTTACAAAAATATATATATAAGTAGGTACATAGTATAATAGTCATGTATTTCCCATAACATAAGCTCTGCTTACTTTGGGGCTAGATGGTGCTGTGTGAAAATGTCCAGCATTATTATTTATTTAAAAAAAGTTTGAATATTTGTTGGTAAGAATCTCCATGGCAGCTGAACCAATTCAGATGAAAGATAACATTAGACTGCTTTTCCATTTTACCATGCAGGCAGCTGTGGGCAGAGGCTAATATGTTTATGTGGAATGAACAGCCGTGTCCTTTCCTCTTAAAAGTTCCATTCAGTTCAAGGGAGTTATTAAAATCAGTACAGTTCATGACTTAAAAGTCCCGAGCACATAAAAATCACTCATACATTTCATGTGTAACACATCGAAAATTCAGTATTTATTTTATTGCATTACCATGCTCGCAACCATAAAATAAATATAAAATTATCATTGATTACAAATTCGTGATTTGCTTGTAGGTTACCATATTATTATTTAAGATTAGATTATTTAAATTTTCAAATAGATGAAATGGATTAAAATTTAAAGAACTTGTGGGGTTCCTACTGTGGTCGTTCAAAGGAAACTCCTGGTTCTCGTTCGAAGTGGACTGTATTTATTTAAAACTGCTTAATTTGTTACAAATTGTTCTATACGATCCTAGTTCAATGGATCTTGTTCTATAGATTTCGATCTGTTGATCCTTGTTCGGTAGATTTTCATCAATGAAATTGTTCCTATTTATATTAGAAAAATAGTTGTTCACTTAGACGCTAACGCAACAAGCGCGTTTGACAAAATGGCTAACATTATTGTTCCGTTAGGTGCCAACGCAACAAGCGCGTTTCTATTTACAAACTATGCTATTATTTACAGGCTACTTCGTCCGCCACAGAACTATTACCATAATAATACTACTACCGATTGAAATTTATTGATCTATGAAGGTACAATAAATGTAATTTACAAGGATCTACAGGATTTACAGTTCTTAGAACATCAGGAGAAAAGAATTAAATTGTGTGTTGATGAAAGTGACTGTTGCTTTAACAGAGTTTGGATATGGAGTGGTTGTATTACTGGTTCTTCTAGCTAAGTTCTAGCAGGATGGTAGGTGACCGTTTGTGGACAGGTGACTCAAAACTATTTTGTTTAAGGCTCTAGTTTATACAGACAACAAACCAATTCTAAATTACCCTTGTGATTTCAATAAATAAACTATACTGTCAGTACAGTACGAAAAATACACTAAACTCAAGCTTAATGCCCAGAAGGCAGAGACTTAAAAGAAAACACCTGTTAACTTTGGCCTTTGTCACTTTTGTCATGGTTTTTAAATCTTATCGACAGGATATTGGCAAAATTGTGGCAAACCTAACAACAGAAGCCATAAACAAGAATAAAACTAGAAAAGCAAAAAACTTTGTACTTAAAACAAGACAATGCTCTGTTTTATAATCAGGATTAATTTGGACAAATTGGAACAAACTCTGGAGAAAGGCCAGAATAGATATAGAAGTGACAATCTCAGTGGTGTGGCGGCAAGTAGCCAGCTTCAACGAAAAAAAGGTGCTGATTCAATTCCCGCTGCAGCGGCTAACCTAAATTGTGGCTAACCTAACAACAGAAGCCATAAACAAGAATAAAACTAGAAAAGCAAAAAACTTTGTACTTAAAACAAGACAATGCTCTGTTTTATAATCAGGATTAATCTGGCCAAATTGGAACAAACTCTGGAGAAAAGCCAGAATAGATATAGAAGTGACAATCTCAGTGGTGTGGCGGCAAGTAGCCAGCTGCAATGAAAAAAGGTGCTGATTCAATTCCCGCTGCGGGACAAATGTTTGCATGTTCTGCAGTTATTTGTTCCAGGTTTGGGTGTAGTACCATGGTACTTAAAGTTCCTGATACCTATTACACAGGTAATCAAAATGTGTTGTCAGGACCATGTCTTTGCTGTTGGCTGGTTATTTGTTTATATTATTTACTCACCGGAATATACAATTTAATGTGACAAATGAACTCCCAACCGTTAGTCCAAAGATACCAGATTTCAAGTACAACTTGAATTGTTCTAACATCTCTTTCTTTCCTAATTTCTTCCCTCGCATCAGTATTTGTATCTGAAAATAGAAATTAAATAAACTTTAAAAAAGCAGGTCAAATGAAAGTATTTGTTACAGTCAAAAAGGGTCAAGTATAGCAAAATAATATGGAGGCATGCGCGATGAGCTTTCTGGTAAATTTTTATTCTAAGACTACTGCTTTCAGGAAATAACTAGTAGAATAATTCTAGGGTATTCATATATAGTATGTGGTAAGTACACCTTGTAAACTTTCGTACAGTCCGTTCCATCCAAAGGTTGTCTAGTAGAGATAGCTATTTAGCGATAAGACCACCCATTGTACAACATTGACAAAGTTTGTAGTACTTAGCTAAGCTGATGTTTTATTTGGTGTGCAATAAAGTATTTTCTATTTCTATCTATCTACCTATCTATTCATTATTTTAAGAAAACTACTTACATGAAATAACTCTCAGAGAAAGAAAGGTAATAATTCTAGGGTATTGATTATTCCCAGACAACTACTAACATGACAGAACTTTAAAAGAGTGACAGGGAATATTTTTAGGGTTTTGATTGTTCTTTGTAGGCATATAAATAACCCATAGAAATATTAAAAAAAAATACCAATTAATATAGACTAAATAGGTATAATAGAAAATTACTTATAAAAGTCAAACATACCAAATAGACAAAAGGTACCAATGACCATCTTATACACTAATCTAGAATAATGGAGTATATCTACCTAGGCCACCTAAGCATTTAAATCATGCATTGAATTAGAGATTGAGCGGAGAACTAACAACTTATTTATTATTATTATCTAAAGATTGACGACCGATGTGGCGCGGTGGGCGAAGGTCCGCCTGCGACACAGGAGGTTGCGGGTTCGATTCCCGCCCTGGGACAAATGTTTGTACGATCTGCAAATATTTGTTCCGGGTGTTCTGGGTATTTTCTATGTATAATAAAAAAATATCTATCTATGTAATGTATTGTATTAAGTATATCAGTCATCTAGTACCCATAACACAAGCTCTGCTTAGCTTGGGGCTAGATGATGCTGTGTGGATTGTCCAGCATTATTATTATTATTATTATTATTATTATTAAAGAGCACCTGGAATAAATACTGGGCACTAAAATAAATTTTCACTGCTGCTGAAAATTTATTTTAGTTAAATTTAAATTTAATCAAGCTACTGATTAAATTTAAAATAAAAGCCATGGAAATATGTTTGCTATGGTGTCTCACTTATGCATGCCAGCCATGGGTACTTACCGGAGAGTCACTGGAAAAAAATAAGAGTGCCAAAGAGGACTAGAGAGAAGTTACACAGGTGTCAAACTGAAGGACTAGATCAAAAATAGTGTGATAAGGGAGCAAAAGAAGCAGTGAGAAAAGTTCTTCACCCACTGGTCACTGGAAATGTGCTGGACATGTCCAAAGAATACCAAATGACAGATGGTCGGCTACAAATTGGTACCCACTGGATAAAAAGCGCGAAACAGGCAGACCTTCAAGAAGGTGGAGCGACAACATTGCCAATATAGCCTGCATTATGTGTAGCTAGGGACAGAAATGGAAGCAAATGGAGAAGGCTTTTACCGCTCTAAGTGGTCCTAGTACATAATAAGAAAAAAAAAAGTTAAGTTTATATAAAAATTAGTTCATTATGAATGACTCAAATCAAATTGTTATTTTGAGTGTGTACCTACAAGAAAAAATAAAGCTTATATAATTATTATTATATTTTTTGATAATTTTACTTACAAGATACACCACAGCATAGAATTTATAGGCTCCTTTCACACAGCTAAGGAGCATAGAAGCATTAGCATCAGAGCACTTGCTAGTCCACGGGTGAATGAGATCTCGGCAGTCTGACCCACTGCATGTCCTATCAAACCAGAATTTACTCGCCTCGACCATTTTTGACTATTACCACTTCACTTGCTACGCTTGTTCTAAATTAATGCTTCGTCTAAAGAATGTTTTTCCGTTCGCCAATCCAACGATCAGTGTTTTCAACTGCTACCTAGTTGCTACCTCTAGCCAGTAGCTAATTATCTTCCAAAAAATTGCTAGATTGCGCGAATTTGTTACCCAAATAAGTTGCAAGTAGAAGCTAAACGTTTCTTATTATGTAACAATAGAATGGCAAATTATGACAATCATTGTTTTATTAAATCAAATACGAGAGTCTAAAAAATGAGTAGATTATTTATTATTAATAAAAAGTACAAAAACTAATCAATTCAAATAAGTAGAAGAGGAAGATGTCGATGGTTAAGGTTGTGTTTTTCATTGATTTCGAGTATTTTTTCAATAGTACAAGTAATCATTTTTTTAAGTAGGTACTTCTTTAGGCAATATACAATATTAAATTTAGCAGCATTGACCACTTTTCCGGATGTAGCCTCTGATGCAAAGGATTGAGTTAAGAGTTATCAAACTCATTCGATAAGACAAGACAGAACACAGGCACTAATAATTACGGATTGAGTTTATGTATGAAACGGCGAATTCCTGTTCCCGGCCGCCGACCATACCTAGTGACCGACTACAAACTCTCAATCGCAAGTATTCACGTCACGTTAATAAAGTTGCTGAAAAAAGTAGCTAAAAAAAAAATTGCTGCATGTATCATAAAATTATGGGTGCCTGATACCAAAAATAGCTAAATCTAGCCATAAAGTAGCTAAGTTGGCATCATTGCATCAGTGCCAAAGATCAATCCGAGACTAATAGAAGGACAGAGATAAGATTTGATTGAAGTAAAAATTTACGACTAAACGCACAGAGTATAATAAGGATACACACGTTGGCTGTTTAGAATACATTATTTACGTAATTTAATTGTTTTTTTTTTATTTAAATTAAGTATAAAAATTGGCTTGCTAAATTTTTAAAGCGTTTTGCATAAATCTATTCTAATTATCTAATCTTAAGTTTTAAGTAAGTAATTCCACACGCAGTTAAGGTTCGGTAAAGAAAAGAAGTTGAAGAGAAAATTGATATACTATAATTAGTAGTAGTTAGTAGGTTCATAACTAGGTATGTAAGTAGATAGGTACCTCTGTAAGATACATACCTATCTTAATTATTCTGAGACTACACACCTAGGGTGTAGCCCATAATAATTTTAGGATCCTAACCCTGTAATTATTGTGGTATCTGTCAAATACACAGAAGCAATAAGGGCGGCTATACTTTTATAACTTTATTCACTTTAAGTTATTATATGCCTACTTATTATTAGATATTGAAGGGTATGGGTGCCCGTAAATTACAGGCACATGAGATATCGTACTTAGGTTTCGGTAACCGCTTACCAACAGGTGGGCCGTATGCTTGTTTGTCACCTAAGTTATATAAAAAATATATTAGAAAGATACTGATCCGAATACTCACAAGAACAGCTGCCTGTATTGGTGTAAAGAACTTAATCGCTCCTACACTGCACAAGACCAACATATTCTTAAACGCTTCGGTGCAGCTGTCTGTCCAGGGATGTACGAGTTTAGAACATGGATAATAGGTCAATTCATGATTATCAGTCATGAATTTACTGATTTCAACCATTTTTCTTTTTCGATCAAAATATAGTTAGCACAATACACACGTCCCTTCAAGTTTTCAGACCACATTAATAGCATTAATGGACTACAAAAAGACGCCACATTTGTAGGTAAGTAATAATTTGGTAGTCTAATTTATTATATCGGTAGGTGCATACCTACATAGTTAGGTACCTACTGTATTGTTTTTGTTTAATTCCCAGCTTAAGTTTATTAACTTTACGTAACATACCGACCCACCTGCGCTACCCAGATAGATAGATACATAGAAAATACTTTATAGTACACCAAATATTTCAGCTTAAATAAATAGTACAAACTTTAACATTGTTGTACAATGGGCGGTCTTATCACTCATTAGCGATCTCTACCAGACAAACTTTGGATGGATTTTATTTACTAAATTTCATTTGGAGTAGGTATTGTCATACAATTAGGCACAGTATGCAATAACCTACTGCTAGAGTGCTAGACTAGGGGATATGATAAGACATAGTTTCCTATGTTAATGACAATAATACCTACTTACAAAGTTGGTATGAAATATTATAATGTCATTTCCATTGTGGTTGTGTTATTGGCCTCAAAATAATTATATTGGTGCTGCATAGAATTACTACCTACTTACAGACGCACACGTTAGGTAAGTAGGTTCCTATAATTGCCACATGCTATTGATTCACAGGTAGGCAGGTAATCTAGCCTGTTATTTAGAAGAATTTCAAACATTCGTCCCTAGTAAATTGTGTAAGTAGGTAATGCGATTGCAAATGAGATCAAGGAATATTTTGATCTGTGATTTATGTATTTAAACCTGCACGCGTCCGCGCGGTTTCATTAAACCACTCATGGTTTCGTGGTTTCATTTTGTTTGCGTTAGAATGAGAATGATTACTTTCTTTTTCTGTAATGTTACATACGTAAACACGTAAGTTTAGTTTAGTTTAGATCGTAAAAACGTATTGCATATAATAATTGTCTATGGCTTGCCACAAGACAGCTGAAGTTCTCGAATTTTCCGCTACTGTCGAATGTCGCCGCAGTCGGTAAATGGACGTTTTATGGTTTGTCAAGTTTGTGCTTTTGTGTGTTTACAGTGATTTTAATCCTCGTTGGTGTAATCATAGTTGTAGTTAAAGTTATAAGGAGTAGATGAAGGTGCGTATTAAGCCCATATTTCATTATTTCACTGAAATATCTGTTGGATGTGTGATTCGTGGCTAGGCGTTCCGAGACTGGAGACTCCACTTTGGTTCGCGACTTCGAGTCGTATCAAATCATCTTATTCATGTCAGCTGTACACAAAGATGCTACGCATTTTCGAACCAATCGTTGATTTAATGAATTAAATGAGTAGTCATTCCATGAAGTAAGTCTTGTTTCGACATTAGAAGCCTTGCTACGTCAATAATACATTCAAATTCCGTAGGTTTCTCTTTCGTACGTCTGAGGTTATGGAACTGTGCCATTACTTTTCGAAAGAAGATAATATAACGAGCACAGCTATTTTATCACAACTAATGACCCCTCGCCGTGTTACCGAGGTACATTTTATCGTTGCTTTCACATTAAACATATTGTACCTAAGTATATAGGAGCCCATGTATGACAACAATTATAATCAGTGTTTAAATAGGCTGGGGTAAGCGAATTTAGTTACTGTTTATAAACCTTTCATAAAATTTTCATTACAGCCTTTTGTTAGTTGTAATTCTATGTAGCTCGAGGTATTTACACATCCACAAAAAAAAACCACATGACAATGGTTCTCTTAATAAAATATTTATTAAATGATTTGTTACTTTGTAAAATTCAAAATAATGCGGACCAAAAACTCATATAAATCAGAAAATTACAGAATAGATAACAAAAATAAATATTATGTTGTGTTAGAATATTATGTGTAGTTAATAACAAACTGCTACCTACCTTTTTTGTCTTCTATCAACATGAATATATAAAACTGATGTGTGATTGAATGACAACTTGATCTATTTTGTTATGTTATGTTTGGGTGCAATGAAAACAAGAATTGGCTGATATATTTTTTTGAAATTTGGTTTTAAAATGTTTAAAAATTTAGGCAAAGACAGCTATGCACCACTAGTTTTATGATTGACAACCTCTGTTGAGCAGTGGGCAAAGGCCTGTCTGAAATGCAGAAGGTTGCGAGTTCATTTCCTGCAGCGAGATAAATGTTTGTTTACGCAAATATTTGTCTCATGCTTGGGTGTTTTCTATATAAGTGTATTTACAAAATATATATATGTATAAGTATATCAGTCATGTAGTTCCCATGATACAAGCTCTGCTTAGTTAGGGGCTAGATCATGCTGTGTGAAAATGGCCAGCATTATTGTTATTATTATGATTAAAAGAAAACTTGTTTGTTGATATAAACCTCAGTAAGCCCTTCTTTTTACTGTTTAAAATAAGATTCAGCAGAACTCAAAACCTTATGAAAATGTATTCCTATTTTGATTGAATAACCAACAATCTTCTAAACAATTAACCTTTATATTTATAATTAAAGTATGTAGGGCTATAATAGGTATTTCTAAAGAACATTTATGGTTAAAATAAGGTCTACAATTTACTTAGTGCATTATATGTCTACTATTGCAATTGAGACATTAAATTCAAATTCATGTTTATCTTAATGTATGTCAAGGGCAAAGTATAAAAATAACTGATGCAGCACACATTTTCAATACATATACAATCCAATATTCTGAGAAATAGGTATGAAGTTAAACATGAACATATTTAAATTAATAAACCATGAGAGATATCATGGCTATCAGCCAACCAAACACATGTTGTTTTTTTTTTAATATTTCAGTAATTATTACAAAACCACTCCACAGTTCACGATACGGGTGTTGTTTGAACCATACCATCTCACATAGTTAGACACCATTTTTTGTACTTCAGGAAATTCAGGTCCCTAACTTATTTTAACTGACTTGATGAGATTAGATGACTGACCTAGATACATTCTTAAGTGTCCATTGTTCAACATGCTGCAAAATATTTGTCAGCTTTGCTTAGAATTGTGTTTTTTCTGTTGATTAATTTTCATACTACACTGCACTAGGCTATGCCCAATGTGTCCCTTAAAAAGGTACTAGAGTACCTATTGATTGATAGGATTTAGTGGACTGTTTCTTGCTAAACAAATTTCTCACTCAATCTTACTCAATTATACATTAAAACTCTATTGGTTGATTAGTTTGTAAGTCAATAAGTAACACGGATTTCACAATTTAATAGTGTAGTTTCAACTCAACAAAATTATTACATTAAATAACATTTCCATGTATACAAAATCTTGTTGACGATTTATGCCTATATTATTTCAGGTGACAGAATGTCTCGCAACAAAGACAAGCATGAGGGGTCCAACAATCGTACCTACCACATTATGTCGGAGGCCGAGCGGGCATCAGGAAGAAGAGGTGGCTGGACCACGCTTGAGGTTTGCTGATTTTTATTGATTCTACCACTATCCCTTAAAAGGAAACTTATGGATGTGCACATCGTCTCACATATGGTGCTCAAACTTGGTCTTTGAAACTTGAAATATGACCGGGTATGCCAGCGGACCTAGGAGTGCAGTATCCTGAGAATCAAACTGTCAGACCATGTGCAGAATGCTGCGCTCCTAAAGTGAATCTTGGCCGGATAAGTCTGCTGCATGTAAACCAATTTGTGGACCACTATGATTATGTATAAATAATAATGCTGGTCATTTGTTTCACACAGCATCATCTAGCCCCAATCTAAGCAGAGCTTATATTATGGAAACTACATGACTAATGTACTACTTAAAATACTTTTTTTTTTTGTAAATACATACATATTATACATAGAAAACACCCAGACAAGTCCCGTCACACAACACACAATGTTCGTTTGCGGTGCGTAATACATATTCTTGACCCCACACTATCTGTTAAAGCAGGTGGCTCTGTATCTGTAGTCACCGCAAAAAGTCGTCACAACATAACAGCCTGAAAATCATTCGCAGAACATGTTTCAATCGTCGTGCTTGTGCGATGTGGTCGCGTGAGAATACAATTCGTAGAAACGCATGACGCTCGGAATCGTCTCCTCTTTATCTAGTGTCATGCGGGCGCCCGTTGAAATCCACGCACACATTACAGGTAACAGGAGGTGTGCGTGCCCTGGCGCCGCCCCTGTTCCAGCTTACACATCTGACCGCGCTGTATCTGAACGACAACTCGCTGCAGCGTCTTCCGCCCGAGATCGGTCAGCTGGTGAACTTGCTCAATCTGGATGTGTCTAATAACAAACTGCGCTCGCTGCCCGCTGAGCTCGGCGACCTAATACAGTTAAGGTAAATATCCTCCTTTAGTGAAGCAATTTCTCGCTGCAGATGCGTAGGTGAACCGTGTGAGCGAAGCGGGGCATATTTCGCGCTCACTCGCACTAACAGGTCTTTTGAAGCCATACTATGTGATTTTGCTCACCGAAATCGTCCTAGAACTCGGGATAGACCTTCTATACTAGTTCCCGAGTTTTTTTTACAGTTAACAGACACATTATACATAATTACATAGTCCTGACTCCACGTGGATATTAGGAACTACGAGTACCGTGGTACACCAACACCCAGACCCGGAACAAATATCTGCTGAACATGCTGACATTTGTCTCGCAGCGTGAATCGAAACCGCACCTCTTGCGTCGTAGCTGGCTACTCGCCCGCCGCGCCACCGAGGTCGTCAAATTTTCGCAACTTTATACATTCTTCCTATCCTATTTACAGGGTAGATGATGATACTCTGGGAAAATACAATTTATTTTGTAGTCAGAATGTTTTTTTAATGTAAACGTCAATAAACTCATAAAGTCATAAGTCATATCAGTAATATTTCCCGAGAAATAATCGCCAATCAAATTGTAAGATTTGTAGACAAGTAAAAAATATTGTTTCCATACATTTTTCAAGAAAGAAACTTGGCAGCAGTCACGTGACATTTCAACAGCTAATGTCATTGCCATACAATTCAATCTTTCCCCAGGCGTTAACGTCAACAGAAAGTGGTATTTATCTAGACACCTTGGTCGAATTGTTTCGGGTCGAAGCGCCGAGGCTCCACCTACAGGGGAACTTTGCAGTTATCTAAGCCTGTTCAATGACTAACGTTACATTCAGTACAATTGACGAGAGATGTCGCTTTGCTTATTTATGTATCCCCTTAAGTGTGGTTTTTTCAAAACCAAATAACTATTATTAAAGAATGTGGTGTGATTATGGTCTAGAAAAATCAAACGTTGAAGGGTCGCGCCCTTATGCAAATCGGCACACGTAATCCATCACGCGAGGAGTCCGTCACTCGAAGGGCTTAACCGAATCCAGTATGTACTCCCCTTTATTGCACAAAAGCGCTGTGCTCTTCGACTGGTAGATAATTGGTTTTATTCCCCGCTGTTTTATTTTGCATTTTAGTTGCATTAGTAAAAATTGATAATACGTTTAATGACAAATGTTTTTCGTCGATTTTGCTGAGCTTGTCAAATCAAATCATATCATTTATCGTGTGTGAATTTTGGTTACATTAAGATGGTAAATCAGCACAGTTGAAACGTCAGCAAAACAGACTAAGAACAGTGTATTTTCAGACAGTAAGCTGTAAATAAATAAATAAATTTTATGATATCCAGCCACTAAAGTTTCAATTCTGCATAAATATTTTCATGGTGTAACTTATCTCATTAGGATGTGGTGATTTTTTGTAACGTTTTGAGCGGAGTGCTTTCTTGTATCGGAGAAAGACATTCCGTATAAATCAGTCGCTAAGCCATGTCATAAGATCGGTTTCATTCAATGGCCGGTGGTACAGTCAGCGATAAAAGTAGATTTACAATTTGAGTTTGTAGAGCCTCATTTTATTCGGGTTTAGATAATGGTTGTGTAGTACATTGCAAAAGGCGGCACATCAATTGAAACCCAATATTTTGAACTTAATTCAAAAAATATTGACTTAAAGTTTCAAAATTGTTAATTTACTTCTGTCTGACTGTATCGCTTACCTGGTAAGCTTGTCTGACACTTATAACACTAGCTTCTGTCCACGGCTTCGCCCGCGTGGTACCCGGATAAAAAGTATCCTATGTGTTATTCTGATGTTAAAATCCGTTAGTAGTTGCGTGAAAGAGTAACAAACATACATCCTCACAAACTTTCGCGTTTATAATAGTAGTAGGATTAAAAAATAAAAACAATATTGTACCGAGTTATACGCAGTCATATCGTCTCTCTTTAATCATAGTCAGGCCTTCATGTCAGTTGCGTTTCAGTACGTGCTAGAATGGCTATAAAAAGAGATTATGAGCTGAGTTGAATTAATGCCTATCGCCTCTTTATTGACCTCGTTGATATGTTAGTGCGAGCCCTCAGTTTGACTTGTAAAGTTTGTTTCACGGATAATTGAGATTCACTGTTTCTCGGTAAATGCTGGACTTTTTACCAGGTTATTTGAATATTAGGTCAAACGACACGTCCTTCCACGAAAGGTCAAAGCGTATCTACTGTGTTCTGTGAGAAGGAAACGAAACTGTATTGTCATTATTTTAGTTTTAAACCACTTCCAAGTGGGTCTCTTCAAAAGTTGTTTAATTCCGGAAGACCTGATTGAGATAGTTACTTTTACGTAAGTGTTTTTTTTTTAAGTTACTGGGACTTTCTTAACTATTTTGTAGTAGAAACAGAAAAAAAATTACTGCGAACACTGCGCTATTCAGAAGAAAGTCAACGCTGCCGCTGGTGTCATCAAAATTAGTTAAAGAATCTCCATAGTTATCTTAAACATTAATTACAATCCTACTACTAATATAAACGCGTTACTTTTTCACGCAAAAACTACTGAACGGATTTTAATTAAACTTTACAGTAACATAGCTTATATGTTTGAATAACACATAGGCAACTTTTTATCCGGGTATCACGCGGGCGAAGCCATGGGTAGAAACTACTAAAAGTTTAAAATAAACTCATTGCTGCGTTTCCAACATTCTAATAGTTTTTCTTTCGTCCATGACATTCATCGATCTTACGAAAGCAAGCTCTGTATTCTGTTGGGAAATCTGTTGTAATATTATTGTTGGCAAACGCAATAACAGCCCATAATCCCACGGATTAACTTGTTTTATAGCAATACTGCTATAAGTTGCGGAATAAGATTGGAGGCCAAATATTGTTCGTTACGGCATTTTAGGGGAGGGCCTATATCCAGCAGTGCACTACTACATGCCTATGATGATAGCAATCATGGCAGAAATGTATACTCTCGACAAGAGATCCCATCGCACCGAGCGACGCGACGTGACGTATTGAGGCCCCATTGTAGCTAGTACGAGAAAGATGGCGCATCGGGCAGTGACTTTAATCTCGATAAAGTAATTTTCTGCATTTTGTTTGCTTGGAAGTAAAATCACAAAAAAACTGTTTTTACAAACAAATTAGCATCAACACTTTAACGATAATGATGCGATGCTTAGAATCTTAGAGTAAAGATTATTATTACCTAACAAAATGTTTTTTTTTATATATAAAATGCGAAAAAGGGTGCGTGTTCTCACTTTTCTGTCAGCGTTGAGTTGTAAGCTGTTTTAAACTTTAATTCAAATCGAAATCACCATTGCTATTTTCTGATGTGCTAATCTGGGTCTTGTATATCTTAGATCAGAATCGTTACATGGCCTACCTGCTATGCTCTTAGCTTTGAGACTGTGTCGCTGGTATAACACTACATTCAATACGAAAGCGGTTTTTAACGCGTATGTCAAGTCGCTAGGTATTTGTAAAGGCAATGACCCCGGGCCTGTTATGGTAAATATGCGAATTGGCATATGTTTGTAAACTTCACGCATATCGGACCCGTTAATCAGATGCAAAGTGATTTATATTACGGTTTTATTAGTGTTTTTGGCTCATTAAAACTCTATTTAATAGATGGGATACCTACTCATTGAACAACCACAATACCAAGTAATAAAATAACCCTGCGCTTTTTGCGAAGTTGGTAATTATAGGTAATAAAAAAAACTACACTTTATGTGAACATTTGGAACATTTTTTTTTGGAACTTTATGTATTAAGGAACATTTGAAATAATTTTTTTGTAAAAAAGCTAATGTTGTCAGTCGGGTTTCACCAACTAGACTGCTTACAATAACAAATATTTAAATCTAGTCATTCATAATCATTATCATCATCAGTCTGAACAAGTCCATTGCTGGACATGACCCTCCCCTTCCGCAACTTTAAAAATGTAGTCGGTCCATCGGGTGATCACCTTACTACACTCACTACACTGCGTCATCCAGTTCTTGGTCGCCATTTAAGAGCCTTTCTTCCCGAGCAGTTGTCGGTTCTGCGAGCTAAATGGCCTGTCCATTGCCTATGGGCTGTGTCGATGGCTTGAGTTTTTCTACTTTTCTTGTTCCGGAAAAAAAAAACACCTGGTAATAAAACGCCGAGCATAGCTCTCGCCAAAGCCAGTTGCGCGACCTTGGCTTTATGCATGAGGCTTATAGTTAGCGACCAAGTGCGTGATTAATGTCATTCATCACTAGCAACATTTATCACTGGGAACACGCACTGATTGTTGACTTTCGTCTTGAGGTATTCAGTCTTCATTGCTCCTATGAAATTATCATGTTTGGCAATTGATAAAATTTATGATTCGATAAAATGTTTACCTAATTACATAACTTATATCTATTATTTTATTTTTTAGATGAAGATTTGAGGTCATCTTCTTAGAATAGACACAAATTAATAATTGCAGTTTCGTAGCTTATAATTACATGTTCGACCTTGTAAAATATGTAGACCTTTGCATTTGATATTAACTTCAACTGGATAGCACGCGTTCCTGAGAAAAAGAGTCTTGACAGACTGACAGACAGACGGACGGATGGACAACAAGTGACCCTATAAGGGTTCCGTTTTTTTCCTTTTGAGGTACGGAACTCTCCTGAGAAGTTTGTTTACTAGTTACAATTCCAACATCACCCAAATGCTTTTTTAAAGAGTCCTTGATGACATGTAACATTGCTGGTGTTGAAGATAAAAATAACAAAATGCGACGCCTGCTTAAAATATCCTCATTCCGAATGAAATGTTGATTGCTTTATGGCTTTAGCCACTTAAATATTCATCTATTGTTCTTAACTTCATTCAAAATGCGACCTTTTTTCCCGTGACGTAAGGAGCCCGTTTGCCTTAATAGGTTGTTACTTTATCTGTTACCATCGATCTCCGTAACGGCTTACCCGATTTAAATGTGTTTGCAATCGATTAGTATGACTTAAGGGTGGTTCTTTCATAGGTTTTATTCCACAAGTCTGCAATAGACAATATAATCACCATTCCCAAATTAATAAAACTGAACCCTATTAACGAATTTTTTTAAATTCTTGTTCGCCATCTTTGATTTCAAACTAAATGGCAGAAGCGCAATTTATGCAAAAAATTACTGGTTATGTCGCAGAACAAACGACGAGCTATTTTCTTATCTCCTTATTCGTTTCCAGAGAACTCCACTTACACAACAACTATCTCCGAGTGCTGCCGTATGAGCTGGGCAAACTATTCCATCTGCAGATGCTCGGCCTCCAAGGGAATCCCCTCAGTAAAGAGATGCTATCCATATACAACGACAATAACGGCACTGCGAAGCTGCTGTCGTACATGCTCGACAACTTGCAAGGTAAGACTATCACAACATACATGCCCACTACTTTAATCCCCATAGAGATCCTCAGATCCATACTCAGAACGCAGATCTGTGAGGATACCAAGTAGCGGGTAGTTAGAGAGACGTGCGAACATTATAATTGGCGCATACCCGCATTTTGTATACTATTTAGTATTTCACGTGACAGGTTGTGAGCCCATCGCCGTTTCATGGAACATTAACCGATGGCACACGCCTTCGAATTTTTTGCTTCTCAGGCATGCCGGTTTTCTCACGATGTTTCCTTCACTGTTTTGAGTACGTGACAAGCGCACATAATTTGAAAAATTCATTGGTACCGACGTAAGTCGGTAAAACACTCGGAAAGGTAATAAACAATAAAAAAATCCTCTTCGCCTCCTAAAATAAATGGGATGCGTGATAATAATTGTCAATTGGCTGAAGAGCAGAGTAGCTTTTAGAGGAACGTAAAGAAAAGTTTTTATCACATTTACTAAGTTCTCATTGAGCACTGGCCTTCAATCTATGCCAATTATTACTTTAAAAAATAATTTGACGAAATATGAATCGTCTTTGGTTTCCGAGCTTAATTTGTTTTTCAACGATGTGAACATAGCTTATTAAAAGCTCTTAAACACAAATATACTCCTACAGCTCTTTTTATGCTAATTCGTTTCATTGCGTTCCTCTATACTATGCCCATCCATGAGTAGAGATAAAAACGAGACTAAAGTTAGACAGTGACTTATTTGCTACTGCGATACCTCAAATCACGTTTGCACTCCCTGAGTTTAGTATAGAACCCACCGTTAAACGCATGACACTACGCTCGTCAGCGCGAGCCTTAATAAACTACTAAAATTAGTGCCAATAAATAAAACAATCTTGTCTCTGGTCTTAAATTTTCTTATTATGGTATAGCTAGCGCCATCTATTGGCTTGTTAGTGTAAAAGTGTGAATGAGATTCATGGCTAGATGACGCTACGAGTCTAGTTTCGAGTCGGAACCTCTAGGTTTCGAATTCGCGATCCAGGTTTTGGTACAGTTGGAAAATTATTTAACTTTGGGTACGAATTATCTAATTGAATTAATTAAAATTCACTGTCTTAGAATCTGAACCAGGTCATGATTTTTTTTTTTTTAATTACTGGATTAAATTATATCGAGAAGCAACATTATCGTGATTTGGACCTTTTATTACATTATCGTTTTTATTTTGTGCTAGATATTCAGAAAATTTGCATGTATTATTTATGTATCGTGATGGAACGGGCAATTAACACATTTCCTGCTACACCTGTTGATTAAACATACCAAAACCAGATTAAACATAACATGTTATTTCGTACCCGAAATAAAATACAACATCTATAAAGACTTACTTATACCGTGTTAGTTTTTTTAATTGTGCTACATGTGATATTATTTTATGCGTTAAATTATTTTAAAACTTTCTATTATGTACCTACGTAGGTGTCGAACAATTTTTTTTATTTGGTTTCATTTGTTACTTTTGGAGAGCGCTAAATAAGCGCGACACAGTTTTACAAACTTCTTTTCCCAAATAAAAACATACGATATTTAAAAAAGTTGCAAAACCTCAACATGTATTTCCATCATCGATTGCAGCGCCTATCCATCCTTGAAGGCTTACGAATCGATTGCAGAAGTAACACTTACGCAGTTAACCCTTTATAGAAACACCGAATGTCTTTTAGACAGACATATCGATCGTTCTTCTTATTGTGCCCTAATCCTCGTAAACATTACTGCCCCATTAGGCCGAAGAAAAGGTTCTAGAGTACGACCTAATGTTCGTTTTCGGCGAGTTTCGGAACACAACAATGAAATTCGAATCATATTCGGCTTCGAGCGAATCGCAAATTGACTTCATCCAATATTTTCTTGATAGGACTTAATCGAAGTCGAAATATTGCGGTTTTAAACATACGTCATGTTTTTCCTTGGCGTCATTATATGCGTTTGGGGTATTATGTTGTTGGTTGGTTTAATTGTATTATTATTTATCTTCGAAATGGATTAACCAATTATAAAGCAGTTTTAATACTTTAAGGATGGTTCTAGGTTCTATCACTAGAGAGCGCTGCAATACGTGATTTAGCATAGTACCTTAAGTTGAGAAGTTTTTTTTTGTAAAAAAATGACTTATTATTGTTTCGGTTCTAACCAGTGGCCGAAATTCGGGTTTTGCCTTTAGTCTTACACAAAAAGGTTCACGCTGAAGGTCGCACGAACAATAAAACGAAAGTACGACAGTCGAACAAAATACATTTTTTCTTAAGAAAAATAACCTCGTGATATCAGTCCGTGACAATAAATAGATGCCATTGTCTCGCTCCCGCACAATGGCGTTAGAAAGTGTGAGAAAGAGAGCGGAACAATAATGATATTAATTGTTTTAGTATTTCTCGGTTCAGATCCGAGGTCGCAATAAACATACAGACTCCTGAGAAATTCAGTTCCGCATCGTTTGTCGTTTGATTGTTTTGATGAGAGTTATTTACATGCTTTCGGAACCTAGTGAAACTTTGCTTATAAAAATGCCTCCTTCACTTTATGATTGTGTTTTAGCAAAGTCTGCGGTGCGGTCGTTAATCTGCTTTATCCATTTTCGCAGACGTTTAATCCGCAGTCTGATCCGCAGTTTCTTGCTAACCAAGCCCAGCAAGCAAGTGAAAAAGGCTCATTGAAATAGGTTCTTTAATAAAAGCTCTTTTAACTAAGTAAAGCCCACCACATTTTCAACTCTTATCAAAATAGCAGCTTGACTTGACAGATCGGCAGCTCTGTAGGTTGCACGCTAAGATTTTTTTTTCTCAAATCAAGAATTGGTTTCTTTTAGCTACGAGATGAAACTACGGTAAATCTCACTCAACGGTGAATTATCTCAGTAGCTCACTATCACGTGCACATGAGATTTATCTTCTGCGATCACGTCGAGGCCGACGTGTTCAGTGGATTCATGCGATAGTTGACAATGATTGTGTTTCAACCGGAAAATCTACAGAGTGGTTTCTTTCAGAAAATCCAGGTTCTGCGGGGAAATCGAATATTTACTAGTTCTGACGTCGTTTGATACTTGCGTAACTAAACAAAGTATCCATGTAAAATCTTTAGCTGAAGTCACGGTATAAGCGCAATCGATCAACTGCAAATTGAATCAAATGCAGCTAAATGAATCGATAAAGTGAGCGAGACTCTTTGAGAGAATGTTCTGAGATGGAGTAACTTGTATTTAGTGTTTTTTCAAAAACAATCATGCTATATGTTAAGTTTTATCGGCAATAAACTCCCGGATTCAATTATCTAACCACCATCTTTAAGTGCTAATTAAAGGAAATATTTAAACGGGGTTACGTGATTCGAATGACGAATAAACACAATTTTATTTTTATTACGTAAGCTACGTGTGTTGGATACGGAGGGATTTGGTGAAATTTGCCTTTCTCGCCGCCAAATTCGGAGAGTATTCTGTGCATATATCGGATGATTGGGTCGAAGTGCCGTTTATGAATTGGGCTAGTTCGCACCAGTCGATTTGTTACGGTTCCCAGTAAATAGTGTATATCACGATCATGCTACATGAAGATGCTATGTTATTGAGAAGGAATTGATCCTTGTGGTTTACTCTTTCGATTGGTATCATATTGTTTTTTCTTTTAGGCGGGTTCGTGTCCTTGCTTAGGCAAGCGGCTGTATTCAAATCTTTGAAAGCTTTACTTTGAAAAATAATGGGCTTTCGATATATTATTGGCAAATTTTGCTTTTCGGAACATAGTGCCCGTTGTCCAAAACATTCATAACAATCTATTTCAGGAGTACAAATAAGTCCTTCTAATGTTGTTCAGTGAATTTTACTGATTCCAACGACTTTCCGCTTGTGCGATATTTAACAGAGATGATCTCTTACTTTGTCCAAAATCGTAAGTTTTATAGTGAAATTAAAAAAAAATGTTTCATACTTTTATCACACTTACCTATTGATCAGAAATGTATGATACATTTTATCTATAACTATAAAATACACAGCTTGTTCTGTGAAAAAAGAGCGTTTTTACGATTAACTTTCTGCGTTATTTATTCGTAGACCGCGTAGCATTGTGCATTGACTACGAAATCTGCCCTAAATTACGCACCGTTCCGGTTTCTCTGAACAAACCCAATCTAGCGGATAGTCGATACCGTCCGAATAAATTATCGAAGCCGATTTTTAACCGGTCAACGGACATGACTAGAATCACAATGACTGACAGACCATTCAAAAGTTAGTATGGTTAGTATTCCACACAGATGGTAAATGAGTTCGTTGGTTAGCTACACACGATGCGTCCGCGAGCTGGCGGGCTCGGCTCAGGTGAAAGTGTTTCGCGAAAGTGAAGCCGGAACAGTGACGTCACGTTTTGCGCAAGACCAGCCCATAGTTACTGTTGTTGTTTCTGTGGCATAGTTGCGAAATGTTATCTCTGTATTGTCGATTGAGGATACAGTTTGGTTATGCCGCGGTTGGTGCTGGCTGACCCCGGTTTTGTAATGTTACGTTTGAGAAATCTGATTCTCAGTGCGTTATGACGGCACTTTCTATATTCGTTCCTATATGATGACGACTCTGTATCGTGACTCGAATAACTTTCTTGTTTTATTGATTCGGTGATTATTTTAGGCTTATATTCTTGCGCAAGGTTTCACAAATAATGCAAGAAATTTTTCAACGTACAAATTTTAATAATTACTGGTCTTTGGACCAGCTCGCTTTTATCAAATATAATTTATGTGCACATTAATACGTGCTCAAAACGGTGAAGCTAAACATCGTGAGGAAACCGGCATGCCCTAGAACCAAAAATTCGAAGACAATGGCATCGGTTAGTGTTTCAATAAGCGGCGATGGGCTTGCATCTGACATTTGAAATACTAATTACTTGCAAAACGCGGGCATGTACCAAATATAATGTTTGGACGTGCCTCTGCCTATCCCTTACTTGGTATCTTCGAGTGTCTGCGCACTGAGTATGTATCTGAGGATGTCCATCATAAGGAATACGGGTGTGAGGGTGTTTTTTTTATAGAATATTGAAAGATATTAACGTGTTCTAAATATCTAAAGCCCATACTGGAATATGATGAACCACTTTGTAAATTTCTCCCAAAAATATACAGTAAACAAGAAATGCTATCCCATTCCGGTACAATGGAAGCAAATACAATTTAAGATGCGTAGTTTCGTTCGATTGAGCAGATAATTTCTTATATACATGCTCAAGTTCCACTCTAAATAGGCTCTATCTACATTCTCTATTTGTTAGGAAATTCCAAAATTCTGTCAGAAATGTGACATATCTTTATTGAAAAATCTTTTATGCTATCGATCAATATATATAAAAACTGTTTCGTTACTTAATGGCGGATCAACGCACAGCCTAAACCATAAGTCCTAGAAGCATGAAACTTGGAGGGTATATTCCTCTTATAGTGTAAGTGTGGACTAAGAAAGGAATTTGGAAAATTCTAGCCCTAAAGGGGTGAAAAGGGCTGAAAAACATTGTATGAAAAATCGCATTCCTTGAACTTACAGTCTTGAAACTTCAGATAAATTCTTCAATACAAATGATAAAAGTCTTATTTTATAATTTCTCCAAATCCCCTCAAAGGGGATGTAGGGTAGGGGGTGTCAAAGTCCAAGAGGTGAATCAACGCACAGCCTAAACCAAAAGTCCTAGATACATAAAACTTGGAGGGTATATTCCTCTTATGGTGTAGGGGTGCACTAAGAAAAGAATTTGGAAAATTCTACCCCTAAGGGGATGAAAGGGGAAAAAATGGTATTCCTTGAACTTACATACTTGAAACTTTACAAAAATATTCTCCAATCCCAATGGTAAAATACTAATATAATTATCTTTCCAAACTACACCTCTAAGGGGTTGTAGAGGGGGTGTCAAGTTTGTATGGGAACTTTTTAACGAGTGGTCCAACAATTTGCTTGAAACTCGGCATAAATATTATTCAGTACAAATGATAAAAGACAAATACATTTATTTTCTAAACTATCCTTCAAAGGGTGTAGGGTGGTGTGTTAAGATTGTTTAAGAAATGTTTAACGCATGGTGCGATTTGCTATAAACGTAGTTTGGATACTTAAAATACAAAATAACTGCAACGGCAAGCCCGGCGACACACCGAGACAAAACGAATGTTGCTATTTCTGGATTTATGGTTCACACGGCAGCTTCCCAGTTTCTGACAGGCAGCACAGCATCCCATATCTTCTTAAAAACAGAGCTTGGAATCTACAGATCTTATTCGTTGTACCCATACATTCATTTCACAGTCTTGCTTCTACAGCTTAGGAGACAGTAACCTGTTACGGACATTTCATAAAACATACGGAGTATTCACAAATATTTTGACAAGCTTAAACTATACGCAGCTGATGGTTTTGTCTGATTATTAAAATCCTGAGCCTGGCCTTATGCGTTACATTAGAAGAGATCTTCTCCACATCAAGGCGAGAAAAGACGAAGATCTACTCAAAAAGTATAAAAACTATCGTTATAATTAACAACTTACAACTTAAAAATTAATTTGACCGCAAACATGGAAAGCTATGAAAACCGTCTCTGATATTTTAAGTAGCAAATACCCAATTCGGCTATATTGGACATGATCACCATACCAGTTGAATATCTTAATGATGTCAAGCACTTTTTCTCATCAATAGATGACAAACTTGTTTATCTAAAATTCTTAAAACATTTAAAACTAAAGAAGATATATTGGCAACAAAACAACAAGTAATATAACTAACTCAAATAAATCTGTTTTCTTTTTCTCTACCGATGAAAATGAAATTCTAAAAGTTATAAGTACTAAGACCATTTATAATTTATAAATAAAACGGATTCCGCATCCGCTCCTTGATTTGGACAGTATAAGAAATTATTTAAAAAGACCCAGCATATCTTGGTATCCCCACATCTATTTTTGTAATTTGAGCATATGGTCAAGATTAAAATCCCCGGTATTGAAATCCGGTGATTCCCCTAAAGTGACTAACTACAGGCCAATCTCTTTGCTAACATCATGTTCAAAAATCTTGGAAAATATTAATACTAGAGTTAATACTAGACTCTTACCATTTCTTGAGGCCAACAAATTCCTAGCTGAAAACCAGTTTGGTTTCAGGGCGGGCAGATCAACGGAGGATGCCGTTGTACACGTGACAAACTATATCTCCTCAAGTTTAGACTCAGGAAAAAAGTGCATCGGTGTTGTTCTTGATATAGCCAACGCGTTCGATACCGTTTCGCGCCGGATTATTTTCGCAAAAATGCACTGTATGGGTATACGCGGGACTCCAACTGGTTCATGACGTATTTCGCCAACCGCGAACAAAGAGTCTGCGTGGGAGGTACGTCTAGCAAATATTCTGAGGGGAGAGATAGATCTATCCTCAAAATTGCTCATAAAAAATGACCAGCTTTACTGTGAATGCCAACTTCTGCGAGTTAGGCATTTTTTTTATTGTAGAGACGATGCGATTCCGCAAAGTAGCTTTAACTTTCTTTAAGAAGAAACATTTCTTGGCTGGTACATAAAGCTAAAACTAATGTTGCCCAAAGATCTCCTTTAATTTTAGGATCTTTTCTCTGTACTAGAGTTAATAAAATATATATATACTGCACTGTGTAAGGATATAATGCAAGCGGTTGGTTAAGGAATGGTTAAATTCCCTCAACCATTTGAAAACTGAATGTCGTAAAGGCGTGCGTATAGTCCAGTAGATAGCATCAATAGCTACTTGACACTCTTCCACTTATAATAACGAATACCAACTCTAGTACTCATTATTTATTTATAATGCATTATAATATAATAAGCAAGGCTAATTTAACAATTCATGATAAGTTACAACTAAGTACTTAAGTAATATATTATTTTACTTCAACTAATATGTAACGCTATTGAATAGCATAAAGCATGGAAATCATGTTACAGTATTTTTACTTGCAGGTGTATGTATTCTTAATTATGAATTGCCTATTTATTTGTTTACTTACCTTATTTAAATCTTGAAGATAGGTATTTTTAAAGTTTCATTGGTTGGTACCCATCAACTCAGGTATCTACTTATCCTAATTAACCTGCTTAGACTTTAAGTGTATGTAGAAAATATTATTGTGTCACCAACCCTTAACACACACTATTATATAAATCACGCACACGTGGACACCCTACTTCATTACAAACTGCGTGTTATAATGCTGCGCATACACATCAAGCCAACATCTCCCACATCTCGCTCGCACGCGTACTCAGCGTGGGTAACCCTAACTACTTCCAAACCAAAACACTACCAGATAAATTATGGGGGATTTACATTGGTCTATTTTCGCCGTGCAGTTTGTCGCTTAACAAATCGTCTTACAAAGCCGCACGCACAGCTACCGCATTAACACTGTTGACTGAAATTGCTAGCGACTATCTCATTTTTTTTAGAAAATTTTGATCTGTACATAGATAGGTAGCTGTAGGCAGAGGAACAATACAGTGCAAATACACATCCATGCGGCGGGCGCTGCGTTCGCCTGCGACTGGCCATTTATCAGCCGCTGTATGCGGCCTGTCTTCGCACGGCAAAGGTCGAATCCTACTCTGCATTTGCAATTTTAGTCACCTGCGGGCCTAGTCAATTTGCTATTTACACGGTCGATTTTCGCCGGGCGGCCTAGCCGTGCGGTGTAAATGGACTCGTGTAAATCTCATATTTCTGCATATCATTACCAGCGTAATCACACACAACACGACGCATCAATACGTATACTGCATTTGAGTCCACCTACAACACTCCCCAGACCCGTCACTACTTACCTTCGAAAATAATACTAATACTTTGATTATGTATAATCAAAGAGTACTAATAAGGAAAATGTATATATAAATAGGAAGTACACAGGTACAAGTTTATTTTACTACAGATTCCTAAACTCCACTGCTTACAAACATTGTAGGTGAGTTCCTACCTACGTTAATCTTAACTACGTAGGATAAAGGGTGGAATCTGTAATATGACGTCTATACCCACCTATCTGACCATAATTTTAGTGAGCTGGTTATTTACCTAAAGGTGAAAGCTATTGGATATAGCGGGTACGTACCATCTCCCTATTCTAATTAATAGTACTAATGAGATGGTTAGGTACCTATTATATATATCTATCCGATAACTAAGTAAACCTATTTCCACTGACATACTTACCAAGCCAGTTAACCGATATTGGTAATAATAATTATGATAAAAACTGTATACCTACCTTAGTGACCGAAGTATATTGAAATATTGTATGTGAGTAGAAGTAATTATTATTTTATTGTAATCCTAAAATTCTACATTGTGCCTACCTATTATTCAAAGCCTTATTTTCTACATGCCTACCTATCTAATGTGATGATGACAATACCTGCTCTTGGAAGAGACTAGTCATACACAACACAGGGATTCCTAGTGTGAAGGCTAGCAAACCTTACTTATTTGCCGAGTAGGTAGGTGATGTTTTAGTTCCTACCAACCTGTCAGGTACCTACTTATTAAGTGATTGTTTTTCATTGTTTTCATAACTTAGTAAATAAGTACCTATTGTAACAATCAAGGTTTTTGTTTAAATAAACGATTTTATTGTTACTATTGTTATTGTTTATCCTATAAAAATAAAATTACAAATTCCACGCTCTAAAATTTTAAAACTACAGCGGAAATAACCAATTCATAAACTTAAAAAACATCAATTTGTTTAGCAAAAAATCTCACTTACTTACGTTGAGCACGTACGTATCTCGTTCTTGCTAGTTTCCATGTAAATGAACCGAGACGTTACCGAAACATGAATATTGTGGTTAGCTATTCATCCGGTGTATCGTTTTAATGTGACCAGGCTCATTAGTGTAGTCTGGGTATAAATGAAACTAACGATTTTCAGCCAAACTTCTTTTGGTTGACGGTGGTGGGTAATTATAGCAGCCTCTGAATTAAATGTTTATGACCATACAGTCGCCCCGACTTGTCATTAAAACTTATAAACCTTTGGGAAACATTCGGCCAACAGCAAGTGTAGTCTGGGTTTAAGTGGGACTAACGATTTTCGGCCAAACTTTAAGTTGACGGTAGCGGGTAATTATAGCAGCCTCTGAATTAAATGTTTATGACCATACATTCGCCCCGACTTGTCATTAAAACTTATAAACCTTTGGGAAAGACTCGGCCAACAGCAATGAAACATCCCAAAACGAAAAGCAATGAAATAATTTCAGAGTTTTCAGTGTCGTAATTCGTTACGGACAGAATTTTCTTTTATTGGCAGTTTCGTATAACGTTCCGTTTTTAGGGTTTATAATCCACATGGCGAAAAATGGAACCGCTTTCTCTACCCTATCTATCGTCATGCCAGTCGGTTCGTCGCGGCGGTGTGTAACATCCCGACATCACACGCTCCGTGTTTTTTTTTCTAAACAACTTTTGGTTATAGAGCCCCGAGGAAATTTTGACAACTTTTGGTTAAAGAACCTACAAGGCTTCTAGGATAAGCCTAGAAGTATGAAACAAAGTTTAGTGAGTTACACGTTATAAATATCAAATATGACGGCCGCCACTTACACTTCATGTTCCGTATAGTATTCTCATTCATTAAAATCCCTCAACTTACTCGTATTTGGGTGCTACGAAAATTATAGGTACATGAAAAATAAAGCCTTCGGCAGTCGGGAAAGATAAGCTCGAACAATAAAATCTCGGATTACAAAGGGTCAGAACGCCCTTGATTTTCGCTTGCCCTCTGAAAAGTAAGTGTCACAGGATTGATCAGTTAACTTTTATTGAAAGCAATAACCGAGTACAAAGTTGCGTGGAAGGGACAGAAAAAGGGTACATCCGCGACCTCCAGACTGCGCCCCGTCAGGCAAGGGCGCCGGTGTGCCCTTGCACTGCACCTAGTCATAGCTCTAGATTAGAAAAGCTGGCTCGATCCGAGAAAAAAATACTTCACCTCAGGACTGCTGGGCTTCAGAAACAATATGAAATCTATTTTGTCTGATCTGTTCTTAAGCATACCAAGGGTTAAGTAAAGCGATGGCACCATGGTAGAGCTGATTGGTCTTCTTTAGGTGGGTCTACGTACAGATAATGTAAATGTTCAAAAGTATAAAATATTACATATAAATTTATTGTCATTTTATCTGTTATTTCATTGACTCTATGGCATAGAAAGATAGTCTACGTAATGTTATTTTGACGCAAACAACCATATCATCCAGATTGGTTACTGTCTCCAATAGACATCTGCATTGCTGATGCGATTTTTCAACTTTGAGATTTTTCAACTTTGTCTGAGGCAGGCAACGTCAGAGACAGTTTAAAAGTCTCAAGTGTTTGTAATTTCACCGGCATCCGTTCCGTACCCTTCAAACCGGAACACAAGAAACGAGCATTACTTCTCAGCGGCGGAACAAGATTCGGTGGTATCATAGTACTTCACCGGACGTACTTTTCCTAAAAGTAGGTTACTAACAATGTACTTAAACGAAGATTGGCAATGATAGCCCGGAAGCATAAGCTGACTAGGTACCACGCGGTACATGCGTTGTACCGCGTGGCAAAGTGTAAACCATGGCTTGAACGGTGGAAAATGCTAGCTATTTTAGTTCAGAGCTGTGGTCTAGAGTCCGCCCTTTGTCTACCTACGGGCATGATTCACCGCTTGCAAGACTAATCTATTTAATATTCGTGTGCGTTCGTTTGCGCAAACAAACTGTTTAACCTAATGAAGCAGCAAATTAAAAGGGCGTGATTATACCAATCTTGGCTCTTCTATTGCTGTTATTGATTTACATTTGGTCAGTTGCGAGGTCTCTACTTTTGCGTGTCAAATAACATAAAGACAGTTACAGGTAAGAACCATTAGACAATATATTAACTCATTTTAGTGCCCTGATGGGGTCGGATTTAAGAACTTGATAAAATTAATAAAGATATATACAACAGTTCCTAATATATTTTTGCAAAGTAGGTTAAAGGGGTGGTCTTGTTGACATTAATCCCGTTATTAAATCAGCGTGAACCGATTGAGTGGAATGTTTTTAGCCTGTTTTATAGCGGATAAATAGGATAGTGGTCGAGGTGAACTGTAAAAGGCTTGTTTTCAATGTCTGCGACGTTTTCTGTGCTTTATCGGCTGTTGACATAGTGAGAGCATTTACGAGTAAAACTTCACTGCCGAACTTAGGTTCACTCGGAAGTCATCTGTATTCGAAGTTTGTTTTGTTGTTAACTAAATAATTGATTGGACAGTAGAAGCCAAATGCCACGGGCTGGTTTTTGGCTAAGGTTAGTTTAGCCCCAACCCAAATAGATAAACATGCTGGTAAGCCTCTGATGCTTCTAAATGTACAATCTTGGTTATTCCGAGAACTGACGCTCGCATTATTGGTTTTGTTTTCGTTTTAACCCTGCCCTTTGCAAAGGAATGCAGAACTCGTCGAAATTTTAATACAAAGACTTGCAAAAATATTCATTATAACAACTACGTGATATTCAATTTGACTACTAAATGCCCATGAATATTTCATTCGTGATAATAAAACAACGTTGCACTTGTGTCGTTGATTTATAGAAATATCCTGCCGTAATATATCTGTGCCATAATGACGTCTCAGAGATGCAACAACTATCTGCCGATTTACGACTGAATGGCATACAAATGAGGATTGAATGCATAGTTTCTTAATATTGGCCAGTCACAGGCCAGGTTTATTGCCTCGTAAACCTGGCTCGTGCGAGGGAAAACGCATAACTTCGCATTATGTAACAATTTCATTGTCGACCATCTCCATTATATCTAATGCGTTTGAATTTCACTACTTATTAGGAGTTAAATCCACAGTTTTGCCCTTTTGTAAAACTTGTTTTACTGTTCCGTTAACCGATACATAACGTGCAAGGCAACGTCAAAGAAAGCGGATTAAAGATTATTAGAAATAATTTTTGAATCGTACCCGTCTTATAAAAAGTAAAGGAGAAAGTACGTAATCGATTCAATACGCACGTCTTTTTGATGTGCATTGGACTGCGTGATTTTCGATCACAAACTTCTGTTGCCGTTTTTAAATGTTAACGCGTAGTTTCGCGTTAAAACGGTTAACTACTTGAGTAACCATAACGCGAAAAGTAGTGAAAGTGCAGGCTTTGACCGGCGCCAATCAAAATCCCATTAGCCCTGAGTGTGCGGCGCAAGCGCCTCTGAATAGTGCTGCTTTTTATGCAGTATTATCGTTGTTACCTTTTATTGTAAACTAGCTTTTCCCGTTGCTTCGCCCGCGTGGTGACCGGATAAAAAGTAGCCTATGTGTTATTCGGATGTATAAGCTATATCTGTAAAGTTTCATCAAAATCCGTTCAGTAGTTTTTGCGTGAAAGAGTAACAAAAATCCATCCTCACAAACTTTCGTATTTATAATATTAGTAGGATAGTAGGATATTCCTCAAGCCTTTTTCAGTCAGTTTCGTTGACACTGATCTCGGTGGCAACAGCAATAAAACAACGTCTTTTATGGATACTTACGTCTGCAATTGCATTATTGTTTGTTTTATAATACTTTACTGGCGTCCTTTTACGATGTGCATGTTTGTTTGCTCTATCTTAAAGCATTTTTTCTTTTGTTACAACTTTAATTTTGTTTTGAAAAATAAGTGTGTTGTATTGAAGTTGCCACATGTGTAAGAAACACTTGTTTGCAATGTAATTGTATGCTAAACGTCACGCATTAGCAACATAATATTCTCTGTTTTATCGATCGATTGGTTCGTAAACACGTATCAACTATAAGTAGGCATGTGCGTATATCGATACGTTTAGTAAATGAAGCGTAACTGACAATTTACACCTTTAAGATTGCCGTAAACAATAGGTTGTTATCGTTTAAACGGTCTCTTGCGCCCGCGCAGCGGAAGCGCAATTACGCCAGCATTCACCGGAAGCATGTGCAAATGGCTGTTAAAAGCGGTAAATGGTAAAAGCATACGGGCTTGTCTAAAAAACTTGACAATAATCCCAGGTATGAGCTCCATGTACAGTTTGAATTCTGGAATAAATTAAATAAAAAAAAATCACAAAAAAAAACAATGTAATCCCCATAATGGAGATCCTCAGATCCATACTCAGTATGCACATCTGTGAAAATACTTACTCATAGCCACGATGCAGGGTGACCAGGAATAACCGACACGACAAACGAACGAATCAAACTAGGTCTTAGCGCGTTTAAGTGCATCGCAGACAGTTTTTGCTGGTTGCATTCGATGCACATATTTCTCAGTAATACTCCAAGTATTACTTGACGGCTTATCTCTCGAACGTCTGGATATAAAGCTATGTCGAACACAGATAGGAGGTATAATGGTCGTATGTTCGTGTTGCCACTTTTACCTGACACCTATTATCCTTTGATAGCGGACCGCACGCGTTGACTGAACGTTTAAGAGAAAAGGTCCCGGCATGCATTTTTTTAAATATAAAAAAATGCATGCTGGGACCTAAAGTTTAGGATAGGAATAACAGGAGAAAACTTAACCTCGAATTTGTCAAAAGTTTATTTCTTTTGTAAAGTTTTATGGGTCTAAGGACCTTGGTCCATTTTTAAAACTCGTATTTTCTTTAGTCGTTGCCCACCTTTTCTTTTAACGCTTGCCATTACTGGGTGCCCTTGTTATATTTATTGACTTAAGGTGCTGCTAAGGCTCTTTACACGTAGTCTATCGGAAACGTTTCACACATTACGTTTCTACACACTATGGCAGAAAAGCGATGCATAAGCATTTCGTTTTTCCACACAATATCTTAGCGTCTCGAACAATTTCATTCCAGCTTCAGTGCCTGCTGTGACTTAAAAATGTTGTGTTAGGTAGATGAAATTCCTCCAAGTGTTTACATTGGGAGTCATCAAATTGTACTTACTCTGCAACTTTCTATACCCTTACCTAACATCCTCATTCTGCATCCGCCCAGCTTGCATTTTGCAAAGATCAAAATCGAAAGGAATGGAAACGGAAAGTGGTCGCCTATAACGATAATTAGCTTGCAAATGCTATATTTACAGACTTTCGAATGTAATGGCAGAGTAATGTATTTTACTTGTTGCGGCTGCGTAGTGGTGTATTAGCACCTCTCTGTGTGATGAAGGTCACAAAAATATTTATTGACGGCTTGCCACTGTGTCACGAATGTACAGTCATGCTTTTCTGAGTGTCTCTTTGTTACTACTTAAGCTTAGTAAGCGAAAGTATGTAGGTATTTTCAGTTGGGCTTTATCGATTTCCGATTTTGTTCTGATCCGCTGAAACTTTCCCTAGCTTTCACTTCTTTCAGGGGCGTGAATTTTCGTTATTTTTATCAGAAAATTTTACTGGTACCTGTATTTTCCGGCCGCTACAAGAACAGAGAGCGTCTTGGAGATAAAAATGAAAAGGTTATACAGGTAACCGTTCTCAACCCTCTTCAGAAAGTGAGATTAGGGTCACGCTTATTTAGCAATAAACTAAATTGGCCAAGTACGATCTAAAAATCAGCAAGGTTAGCACTTTCCTATGTATTATTTCGTAATTTGAAAATATCTCGTGTTTGGGTTTCCGAATAGGCGAATTCCTATATCAACCCTGCGTCCTGCGTTGTGCTGGCGTCCGTCACACCCAGGTGGGATGTGACCACGTAAACCATAGATAGGCAAAACTTTAATCGTTTAAACGAGTGAAAGCGCGCAGATTCAATGACCCTGCGTCTGCGTCGCGTGCCAAGACAAAATCAAACCGGCCACTCTCGCTCTCGAATAGATGCGTTAACCGTGGTTACGCGTTGCTTCTGTTACATTATTATACTGCTACATTAAGCTATTGAAGGGAAAGTCATTAAACTTATTCCGAACTGGTTTCGAGCTGAACCATTGACCATGCGGATGTGAGCCTGTGGTGGTGGTCCATTAGAAATCTGTTATGTCATCGTACCAAATTTCGGTGCAATCTGTCCTGCTTACATAATTCTTTATGATTGTATGTTGAAACATTTTAACTATAGACAGATGAAGAGGAACTAAAGCCTCTGATTTAAATCATCACTATTCACCTATTTAAGAACACAGCACGGATAGGCGTGGACTACTGTCCACGCCTACCGAACACGTGCTGTGTTCTTTCCTTAGACTTGTGTCTAGTTCTTTATTTCGACTGCAGGTTAGCTCCCTGGTCAAGGATGTCCATCTTAGCTACGGTTACCATTCCAACCATATTGTTTACATCTGAAGAACTAGCAAACGCAATCCTACTACTATTATAAACGCGAAAGTTTGTGAGGATGGATGTTTGTTACTCTTTCACGCAAAAACTAATGAACGGATTTTGATGAAAATTTACAGTAATATATGTAGCTTATACATCAGAATAACACATAGGCTACTTATTATCCGGGTTCCACGCGGGCGAAGCCGTGGGCAGAAGCTAGTATTTTATAAACATTTTTTTGCTATAAATAGTTCAGAAGAAAAAATTAAACACCTAACAGACGTGTGACAACAGACACAACATACAAATGTACAAACATTGGAATCGAATCCGCACCTCTTGCGTCGCAGCCTACTACCCGCCCGCCGCGCCATCGAGTTCGGAAGTACTGCTATTACATCATGTAATACAGTTTAACATTCTAGCAAGAGAACCTGTATCCACCTTAACGGAGCAAAGATATAATCATTGTTCTATATACATCTTTCTGCTATCTATTGTTTTATAAAAAACAATAAAAGTTGATGCTATTTTGGATCTCTTATTGATTTATTTTAAACATTTTAGCTTCGCTCTGCTGAAGTGGATACCTTTCCATATTTTGTTTCATACATTAAAGCATATCTGTCCATCTCTCTATTTTAAGACAATGCGTTTGCAGTTCTGTGGCTATCCGAAGCCGCTGTTCAATTTCAAACACAGAGCCTTTAGTACAGATTTAAAGTAATTTATTTTCCTTGTCAACCCCCAAAAAATACCCTAAACAAAAGGTTGACAGTTCCTGTGCATTTTGTATTGAAAATTTTAGAACAAGCCTTCTCACTCTGATGTCGACAGAGCGGGCCGTAAAAATGAGATATGGCTCTGTGACTGCTCCATTGACCACTCAAATCAATCACTCTTCTGTTTTTTATCTCGATTCTTTTATTTGGAAGTTGGAAATAAAACATATCGATATGTTATCGGCGACAGGTTTTATTGTTATTAATATCGATTTCCCAATGTTTAATCTCATAACTAAGTAGACCGTTGTAAATGGATTTTGTTCTATATGGTATGGTATTTATCGATTGAAATTTACATTTACATTTATAACATGTGTTTTTATTACATTCACTTGTTTATTATGATGTTGCACAATCGCGTCGAATCGCGCCGCGCTTACCTGCGAACTTTCATGCACGATGAAAGTTCGCTCGTTTATGTTAAATGAATTCACGTACATTTATCAACACGTGGAAGCACCTAAAGTCCCTTGACACGCATGAGGGAACAATGAACTTTATTGCAAACCAATAAGGTTGGTACGATGTTTTTGGTAAGAAACCATTCACGTTTCGCGGTCGAGGCGAGTATATGACACATTTATGAAATCGCAGTTTGTCGGGAGTATGTGAGTCATCAAGTTTACTTTCACTCGTCCCCGTATGCCGGAAAAGGCGATCGGGGGTGTTGTATATGCGTCGAGGAATGGGAGGGTTGCAAACAACAAGAGAGCGTTGTGCGATAAAGAAAAGTTGAAATCGAAGTCATATTCGCACCAGTAACATAAAAAACCCCTCACTGGTAGATTCGAGTTCCAACAGGAACATAGACTGCTTATATAAACAAAGATTCATATTTTCAAGTGTAAAGCTAATAGAAAACAAGTTCAAAAAGTTGTTTAGAATTTGACCTAAAAGTTTGTCTTTAAACTTCACAAAAATGTACGAATGTTTGTTTTTTTAGGTTTGGTTGTACCGCCTCTGTAAAATATTAAACATAATAAATATCCATAGGTACACTGCCTAAAGTAGTTTATAAAACATTTTACTGGCCACTAAAATTCTTTTATTATCCAACAGTTTGTTCGTATCGTACAATTGATTAGAGACAGCTTTCGGGTGGCTTTTTTAAATTTAGGTCGTTTTCCGTAGGTGTGATGTGGCAACAATGAATTTTATTTACTCATTGACGATGTATTGTTGCAGGTAAGTTTACGAGATTTTACATGAATCGCCAATCTATAAGGATTATTATCGGTGAGTGTTTTTTTTTTCATATTCTCAAAAACTGGAATGTACAATTGTAACACAGCATTAAAAATATTAACAGATCATAAGCCTTTGTCGAATGTTGAAAAAACCATTCTTATTTGATCCATAACCATAATCATTGAGCTAAACGTAGTGATTACGATCCAGAGCTTTTATCTGTAGACCGCGTGGAAAGTAAACATCGCGCCGGCCGGTTAATTGTAAAGCGATTAGGTTGTAAAGTTTTCCGGTGCAACGACGCCGAGCGACAGTCGCGTGTCGCGCCCTAAGGCACTCCCACTTGGCAACGCTGCCGCCGCCGCCGGCTCGCACCGCACTCATTCACTCCAGTTCTCTGCCGGCTATCGCGGCGAGCGAACGTGCGCATACAACACGCGCCTCAGATGTTAGTGTACGATTACGACATCGCGGCTTCTTTCGGATCTTTACCGTGACAGTGAAACGAACCTTTTTAATATGGGTTAAACTCCTCATTCAACGTGATGAGTCCGGGTGAGCGCGCCATCCGTGGGCGCCGCGAACCCACTCGCCCTCAATATGCCACCACCGCACCGGGTTTCCCGCCGCCCTACTACCCATCCTATGGTGTACCGCAGAGTGCATGGCTCGGTGCACCACTTATATCGATGGCGGGCCGATCTCCTCCGCAGGCTCGCAACACGCCCGTTTCCAAGCTGGCAATGCACGCACATGGTGCACCTCTTATCATACAAAATCGACACGATCGACGAAAGTTCACCAATGCACCTGAACAGCGCATTAACCGTCCGGTCGGACAAGTGGAGCTCGCATCGAGGGACCGGTGCGAACCGTCCGAAGGAAACAGGTCGCGGAATCAGCAGCAACAACCGCGTGCGATCCGAGGCGGACGTAACAACAACACGGATGCGGTCAGTGTCGCGAGCGACGAGAGCTCTGGCTCGACCAACTCCGAGACCATGTTGCCGAGGATTATAAAACCGCGTAAACGACGCAAAAAGGACAGAAAACCTAATAATATCGTACCGCACGATTTATCAACTGCTCTAGATCTTGGCGAAGTCGATCATTGTGCGGTTTCAGGAATTACGTCGGCGTCTCATGGTATTTATGAAGATTCCTACTGCCGGGAGATGTCTTTACCCTATCGGTTGGACGTTAAAGTATCGGAATATTCCGATCATGTGCCCGAGTCCTATCGTGTCTCGGCGTTGGGAGAAGCTTTGGAAGCAACTCGGTTCGGAGTAGCGGAGGCTGCATCACCTGCAGAATCTGCTGTCAGTTCGTGTCAGTGTCGTCTTTGCGATCCTGTGGGACAAATATGGGATGCTCATTCTATTGCGGATCTGCTCGACGAAAATTCGTGTGGTGATTTCGCTCCCACGAAATTGGAAGATTCTATGAAAGTAGTAGGATCTATGGGAAGAAGAGGGGCCGATACAACGCTAAGACGTAGCTGGAGTGACCCATCGTCCAGGGTCCCAGAACGCCGGGAGGCTAACGGTGGTGATGCGTACTCAGCACCAAATTTGTACTCATTATTCCCACCGGCCAGAAGCGCTAGCTCACCGGATCCACGTTCGCCACTAGCTTTGGAAATATCCTCCGAAATCGTCACTTCGATGAACGGACAACGTGACCTGGAAATCAAGTTGTTTTCGACCTCGCCCCCGGCTAGCTCCGAGCGACGCTCCTTTTTCGCCGACAAAAGTGAAAGTGCGGTGAACAAATGCATAATCGCGAGCTATGATCGTGAAGTGCACAGTGCAGTGAACAATAATAACAAAGTCGAACCTTGTGTAAAAGTGGATGGCAAAAAAAGTGATGTGTCCGATGCGGGGTGTTCGTCGGCCTTCGTCGCCGGGGAACCCTCACGCAACCTTTGTGATTTAGCCTTAGTTATTGTCTGAGGTACTCGTGACGGAGTTACGCGATAGTGGTACGTTAGTGTCGCCGAACAGTCCAGAGAGCTCTACGCTCGCCATTTGAGCGGGACTCAAATTGTCACAGCGAGGAATGCACGGAGCTTCTCAACGGCCCACTATGAAATTGAGATCTCCGATTCGGTTTCCTGTAGTTTCTATATTAATTTATTATTAACAATAGCGTAGGAAACTGTCGGGGAACTTTATCTGGATGTTTGTAAATGTAAACCTTTTCGCCGTTTACCATTTTGAATATTTGGCAAATAGTAAAACGAACACTAACCTAAGTCGCAATAGTTGTTATTTAATTGGTTGTGTGACCGCAATATCAAATCACAACGCTAGCCTATGTGGAAAAGCAATACATATAAAATACGTAAATAGTCAGTAACGGATATAACATAAATGAGTAGAGAGAAGCGGTTGCGGAGATGTGCAGCGGCGCGAGCGCTCGCTGTGTGCAATTAGCGTTTCACACTACTGACACGGTTCTCGCGATTCGCGACTGGCGATGCCTTGCGGTTTCCCGAGATTTTCTCCTCGTCCGCCGTTCCGGGTGGCGCCTTGTGCGCACCGCACGCGCATAGAACCAATTATACATCCAACTTAAAAGTTTCCCTATTCTGAAGTTTATGAAGGATGAATTCGGGGTTCGAGAGAGAGAGAGAGAAACTAAATAAATAGCTCTTAAAAAGTAACTATTTCATAAATTTTAAACTTTTGGATTTTAGTTATTAACTGCGTGATAGATTCAAATCAGCTGTGGATACAAAAGTAAAACGTAAAGTAAGATGGGTAAACAAAGATTTTGATGGATTTTTTATTTTAACATTTTTGCTATTGATAGTTTATCTTGAGTGCAAATTTAATTTTCCAAATGTCAAACTTTTACATTGTTATGTAAAAGTTACAAGATCCAAATCGCTAAATCGTAAAAAACACCACTCAATGAGCAACGGTAGCCTCTTAACACTTATCTCTCTCGCCGAACATCGTCTCCTCATTACTATTAAATACATCGACTATAAATTGAAATGCTAAATCGCTACTGAGTTTTTTTTTATTAACGGTATTATTACCGTTTCAATATTCATCGCTTTCTATCTAACTTTCAAAGTCGTCTCTGAAACTAGAGTTCCCGTAACTTATTGTGAGCACTTTCATATTTAGTGCCGCATAAAAATTCGTGCATGTCTTCAAAGCTTATTATAATGATCGTCAATTGAATTACCTATTTCCACTTTTGGTCACGTATTCTGACCCGTTTCTTAGCATTGATCATCTAGTAATCACGTTACATTATACATATTCAATTACCTCCATTCAAAATTGCTGTTATTAATTAAAAATACGTGACTGATGTTTTTCTGTACATTCGCGATTCTCTTTAGTCGTGACGATAATAGTGTATCATCCGAGAAATTATTACCATTGTTTTACTTTGTTGGTACCATTAACCCAGTTCCTTTTGCATTTGCCAAAATCATTAACAATCACCACACATAAAATGATGCGTTTGTAAATTATAGTTGTTTAATGAAAGCATCCATTAATGTCATTAAAGTTGTTTGATAAGCGGCGAATATGGATATTTTTGATGTGTCTTTCTTAGGGGTCCAAGGGTTGTGGGTCACACCAGATAAAGTTCCATAATGTAGATATTGTGAATATCTAAGTTATTCGAAGACTGTACAGTCGAAGGCAGTCTCTATCGTTGGGTTTTACATACTGCGAGCAGATCCTATATTATAGGTTGTTTTATGTTGTGTTTGCTTATATTGCTAGGCGCGTGCGTGGGACGACATGATAAATTGGTTTTTGCTTCAATACTTTTTTTCTATACGACAGGCTCGGCGTAGACGAGAAGTTATTGCATCGTCTTATCTGCTCTTAAATTCAGATTTTAATGCATGTCATTCGAACCTCTGGCATTCATTTCTTTATGAATGTTTTTGTATATCTCTACGAACACTTGTGAAGTTGCGCCGTCTTCATTAATGTATACTTTTATCTAAAAGGAAGGGGGCAATAGCTTCTTATTTGTTTCGATAAGTCGCTAGGTATTGAGTAGTAACGATACGAATATATCGACATTGTACTAATAAATGTCAAGTTGTTAACGGAATAAAGAAACACGGCTCTAATGCCGGGCCTGGAGTTGTTGGGATTTATACGGGGCGTGGCGCCAGACGTGGCTGTAAAACTCAACGATTCTCCTCACTATTATAAAGTAGGCTATGTCTATAACATACGAGTGATTGCATTTTATAAAATGAAAAGCCTAGATTTTAAATATTTGTTTGTGTATGTCGTGAGGTATGTCTTTACTTGCTGGCACATTATTTTTGTACAATAAATACCATGTCCAGTGAAGTTGTTGTTTCATTACTAGTCAAAGTTTATTATTAATGGACTGGTTCTTTTATTCGCTTTCGGTTTTGTAATCGGTTTCTAATCGTACCGTTACGATTAGAAACCGATTCGAACAGCGAATTCTGTTTTCAAGTACCAGTTGGAAACCCATGCGAAAGTTGTGTAACTTGGCACTTGTTAGTACTTCTGCTAAAGTTACGTAACCGAGTTGAAGACTGTTGCATATTCATTAGACTCAACCGCCATAAATGTTTACATACGTTCAGATCAGACCATTGTAGATGGAAATTGGAGTGTTAAAATCAAAGTTAATACAGAACGTGTTTCGTATTATATACCAGAGGCGTTTGCGTAACTCTAAACACTACTTTCTATTGTGACCGAATAGCTGTTGTTTGGTTACGCGTGTACTATAATATTGTGATCTTATTTGCAACGGGCGCCGGGTTTGGGAGGAAAGTGTAAACGAAACGCGGTAACATTTGGTTTCTTTCAAGTTGAGGAAAAAAATATCTCCTCAAATCATCTTTCTTGACGATATTAATAAGTATCTACGAGATGTAGGATTTGTGAAACTCTTAAGAGACTTCAATGTTAGTTTTGCAATATTCTGTGTTTACTTAATATATAATCACCTCTGATTTGCGTAAACACGTTAAATATAGTTGGATTATGTAACTCAAGGAACCGTTAGTAGTACTAAGACGACGGTCGATAGGATCAAGTAGATAAACCCTTCATAGTGTGGAACAAGACACTCATAATTTTCGCTAACACTTAAAATAGTTCGAGATAAATATTGTTTTGATATTTCGCTTTCTGACAATGACTTGTACTAACTAACATTGATGCCATAAGAGTGTATACCTTTATACATAGTCTATTTAATGCATTGGTTGGTTTTCACTCGCAAGGACAACCTCTTGGCCAATGTCACGTATGTTTGTTTTACAATTTTATTATGGTCGTTTCAATGAAACTGCGCACGCTCCAGATGCGCGACGATACTTTTAATATCTGTGTCTTGTTTACTTGCCGCGTGTAATAAAACGATAGATTTATAGAACTTGTGCATCATGGTTCTGAGATGGGTTGGTAGCCGGATTTGAAATGCGTATTTTGTCACAGTCAGTTACAACCCTAGTTTCATTGCAAATATAATTCAAATTAGCTTGTTCATAAAATTACAAATATGCCATGGTTGCGTGTAAAAATCTCTCGTATTTAAGGGGGGTTACTTTAAAAATATAAAACGCTCTTTAAAAAATATGCGATTAACACTTCTATATGATATATGATGGTTAGCTAGTTTTTAAAAGAAGTATGTTGTAGTAGCTAAATTATTGATAACTCCGATACGCCAAATTTTTATAATGGGATACCATTTTTGCGAAGATACGAAGACAGCATTGAAACTTCTGTTTGTTTAACGATATGTATTGTTCTCTAACCATACTATCGGGTTGGTTGTTTGATATTTTTTTATTATGTAACGGTAACACGATGAAAAATCTCGGCTAACAATAACACTTCGGCTATGCAATCTCAAAAAGGCTGCAATACAGCCATGTTTCTGTATCGCTACGATCGCGATACATTCGCTATACAGCATCGATACTGTCGCGTTGTAAATAAAAAGTTGTTCAACATTTGCTCCCTCCCCCAACCAATACATAGCAGTTAAAATAATATCAGAATCCACTATAGTTACTATTATACTATCTACAATTATAGTATCTGCTACTATTTATTCAGCTTTGATGTCAAAGAACTTGAATAATCACATTTATGGTTAAAACAAAATGCTATCAGTAAAGTAATATTCACATACAGTTGTAGCCGTAACACCAACGAATTAATCAATACCTAACAAAGATGATTACTACCAACGTAGGTACACTTTAATCTTACGAAAACAATAGGTTGTATCAAGGCCATAAATCTAGAGCACAGTTTTAGGATCGCTCGTAAAAAAGCCACAAATAAAGCCGTCGCGTTACTTGTTTGCCGTCACATGTCAGTTGGTACTATGTGTTATGTTACGTTACTGTTTTGCAGATTTTATGTGTGCCACAGTTGCTCGCATCTCATCTGTGAACTCAATAAAACGAGTATGTTATTATTGAAGTTTGTAATAAATAATTAAATCCACTAAAGTGAATAGTGACCTAAACAAATAGCCGTCTCGTTTTTGTGATAGAATGAAGAAAGAAAAGGTGAAATACAGCTCGATCCGCTTACAATTTAGCTGAAATGAATGTACTAAATAATCCTCCTGTGGGAGTATTGCGCACTGAAACCTTGGACAAAGCATGCCAAATAATTTATGGGTTGCGTTGATGTTCCTTGCCTTTAAATCCATTGTAATCTCCGTCCGATGCATGACGGTGTCGCAAAATCTGAATTATTAGAATGAAACATTAAAATCAATTACCATAATTATTTTCGTCGTTTACTAATTTCCAAGTTATAGCTTTGAAAACGTTACTGACTTTTGTGTTATGGATGTAGTTTTTTTTTTTGGTGTCTCGGGTTTGGTGGATATAAAAATTGAAATAATCACAGTTAAAGTTTTAACATCTGTTTTTACGGTGACTAAAATACATACACTTAGCTGTAATCATAAAATAAACAATTAACGTATTTAATTACCGTAAACATATTTTTACATGTAGGTACTTAATCATATTTGTAATGTTGAAAAATATGCAAATAAATAGAATCTAATAGATTTGAAACAGGTACTCAATTCAAACGAGTCTTCGTTTGGTAGGATAAGATCTCCTGTAAAAATTGTTTGAAGACATAAAACACCATAACAAATGCTGTTCACACAAGACAATGCCATGGCACGTGGCGTGCAGGCGACCTTGCCAACGGTCGCCTATAGAAATGCGCACGTTCGCGTACGAGCCACAATGTGTAAAGTAAACATAACAAAGCGGACAATGTTGTAATAACGACCGCCCGTGCAAGATGGACGCCATATCATTGCGTTTTATGACGTTTCCTTGCACACCACAAACGTAAATTTATGATTTGCAGCTAAAATCGGCAATCGCTGCAATAAAAACAAACCTAAAAAAATCAGCAAGTCATGAAACTGAAGATTTACGCTTAATTTTTTTTTCAGTTGGCTGCTTACATCAAAGGGTAGGCAACGGTAATTTCAAAAGAAATAAAATAAACAATATTCTTGTAGTTAAATCTTGAACCGCTCGTAAACGGTATACTGTCAACGCCCTAAGAGCGGTTTAGTATCAAGTTTAAGCCAGGGTTTCTTGGCTGTGACGTCTGGAGGCGGGGTAGAAAGCCGGCTTCCGTTCGGAAGTTTCGCAAGGCTTTCACTAGCCACCCGAGCAGATATAACGCGCAGTCGTCAGCCGCAACGTGCCAACCACGCCGGATGAATATTATATGCTTGGCTTGATTAGATCGGCTTATAGAAAACCCCTACAAACTTGGGAAATGTTCGATAAGCTACTAAAGCTAAGCTAGAACAAACTTCTATTGAGCTCCAGAAAGTTATGATAAAGTTACGCTAAGACATTTTGCCAACAAGCATTGACAAGAGCGTTTGAAAAGCGTGGAGAGTGAAGTGCGAATATTTCTCTGAAATAATTTCGATTGTCTCTGATACTTGCGATATTTTTAATGGTCTCGATTCTGTAGTACACTAACTAAACTAAATTTAAACTGTCACTCTCTTTTACAGATAGTGCTAGCAAGAAAGAGATAGCTACTATTTTAGTGCTGTCAAAATTAGTCAGATTTAAGTTTTCCATACAAGTTAAGTCGTGATTTCAAAACATAAACACGAAGAAAAGCGGCACGTAAACTGATTTGACAGCAACACACAGCAGTAAAATTCTTGCCATCTCTTTCTTGCGTACACTATCAGTAAAAGAGAGCGATAGTTTAAATTAAGTTTAGTTAGTGTACTACAGAATCGAGGCCAATGTTATGGTGATGTTGACCTTATACAGCTAAAACTTATTTATTCAACTTCTTTATTTCGTTGACACTGAAACTCGTATTGTTATTTTATAAAAACTGCGGACACGGGTGTATTCTAATTCAAAACAGTTTAAACTCTGGATGTTCAGGTCGATGCACGGAAGACGATCGCGCAAATCATCGTAAACGCAACGTAAGAAAGGATGAAAAAGTTTCTTATTTTAAACGGCAATTTGTACCATCGGTAGGTGTTATATCGCGTGTCCTCGCGCGATTAATGTTTAACGTCTGATGATTTATACTTCGGCCAAATTAATGTTATTTATGTGCACAGTCATTTAGGCAGAAAATTAAATTAGGGTATTATTCATATTCTGATTTCCAAGAGTATGGTATGGCTGACTTTGTTTGAATAAAAACAAAAAATAACACGCTCAAGACAGAGGTACGTCTAAACATTATATTTGGCACATGCTCACGTTTTGCTCCACTTTGACTTTAAGATTTTGGTAATTAGAATTCGTATCTAATTACTAGATAATAAGAGTTATTATTAAAGAGGTTTTATTTATTTCTCGGTATACTCTTACATAGTTATTGTTATCCTCAAAACGGTCTTATCTTCACAAAGGGTCATTTTGATTAGGTGAACTGGCATTCGGACTTAATATGGCCTGCGTTTTGTTAATATTTGTTTTTCATCAATGCCTTTAATACGAAGCTAAAGACATGAGCTATTAAGATATGGATCAAGATTGAGAGGCAATCTCAACAAAGTTCGATGATGTGCAAATGCATTGTAGTAGATTATTGCATCGGTCTGTGGTTCATTAACAATTTCGTTTAGTCATCTAATGAAGTATTCAGGGCTAAAGCATAAAATTATGTATGGTTGAGTATAGAAGCGCAACTCTTTTATTATTCACCATACCGTCAGAATTATGGCGCTTAGTTATGGAAAAGGCGCATCGTAAAAAAAGCTTTGAGATTCGTTTGTGTCGTCTAGTTTCACTTCTTTCAAAGTATTCAGGGATTAAGTCAGATCGCACCGAGTCCGATCCAGTCCGGTTCCAACAACAAATCATGTCTTCTATCGTGCATGGATATAAAGAGAATAACTTGCCATTTTACCATTAATATTCTGTCGTCAGCGGCGTAATTCGTAAAATGTTACGCTTTGATTATAATTTATTAAAGTTAAAGTTTTTTCTTATACATGTCTATTATGATATGAGTTTTTATGAAATATTTTTTTTATTACATGCAGCAGGTCATGAGAATCTATGCGTGGGCATTCATTGTCTCGAGAGACCAATTTGCATAGAAGTTTGTCTAGTTATTAGAATAGATATATGAATGCAAATATAGCTTAACAAGATTTTCTTTCATGCAGCACATTAAAAGTGCGTTCAACTTTCAGTTAATACCGTGTATAATGTTACCAGTAATTATCAGATGAAATCATGCAGTGTACATTCAACAACGGCACTGTAATCTTGGTTATTGCTAGTCCATTAAATTAGTGTGCAAATTGATAGTCAAATATGTTGATACTGTCAAATAATATCCTTATTACTAACCGTTATGAGTGAATGAGTATTTTGTATTATTACATTATGTTTTTAGTACTTGATAATTCATCATCTATTGCAACACCAGTGTCGTGTGGTCATAAAACATTACTCAGAACTATATTTGAAGTCATACAAAACGTTGTTCCGGGTCTAGGTGTAGTAATACCACGGTACTTATAGTTCCCGATACCCACGACACAGAAAATCCTAGTGTGGGGTCAGGACAATTCCTGACCCCACACTAGGATTTTCTGTGATAAAAAATCGTATTCTAATCGTATCGTATCGTAATCGTATTTTATTATTGATAAGTAATCGTATGGATAACTCAGTCTGTAGAAAAATGTAAGAGGTAACAGACCTCTTACCATGGATTGGTGAGTAGTACCAATCCTTGCGAGGCGAAGAAAAAGTTAATAAAATTATAACAGCATTATTATGCATAAAATCCGTTAAAATGTCTTTACTCGTTCAGAAAGATCTCTCTGACGTTAAATGGCCGGGTGTGTATGATTTCATAATTTTCTCCGCGCTGCGTCGGTTTTCTACCGGCATGAGACGCAAAGTCGATACAGCTGTTCGAGCTGTCGAGAGAAAGCCGATATGGTGTTGCGATTCCCGATGTTCTTGCACCGAGCGCGCACTAAGCTGCAGTTAGTAAACTTTAGCGGTGATTTTTTTATAATTTTATCTGATTTTAGATCTAGTTAATGATTTAATTTAATTGTTATTTAATATTTATCAGATACACCTAGATATACCTCTTTTGCATATTGTGCCTACTTCCAGAAGGATGTATACCGTCTCTGCTATTCTTCGTAATTTTGTTCACTTGCAAGTATTGTGTAACATCCAGTTTAGTAAGTAGACCTAGTTTTATATTTCTAATTCTGAGTGTTATTCCTAATCAATCTATAGTATGTATCTCTTTTTTAAACATTCTTTGTAACTGGCATGATCCATGATGATGTATTTGCGGCTACTTTAATGTAAGACCTAAACTGATGTATATTTTAAGCATATGAATAAAATAAATTAAAACACAAAAGTCTGAAAATTTCGGCATGTATTTGTCGTATTTCTATCGTTTTCGTTAGGTCAGTGATTTATAATTTTGTTAAACTGTCGTGGTAGTTTAATCCTACTCACACTTAGGGACTGAACATTAAATATTTTAAGTAAGCATAGTTTTTCCTTCGGATTGATATGTTTTTTTAGACTCGCATCTATTATTTAGCGCAGCGGAGTCAAAAATCTTTGAATAAATAAAATACTGACATGTAACACTAGGCAGTAAAAAAAAGGTCACGTACGGTCAAGCAGATGGTGATAGCCAGGAGCCAGTCTTACAAACAAGCAACCCTTGTAGTAAAAGAGCGTAGTGAACAGATCCAGGAAAAGTAGCCACCACATAGTACAAAATCCAGAACACACTCTAAGATGTCCTGTGTTGTGGGTATAAGGAACTACAAGTACCAAGAGAACCTTGGTACCCTTGGCACCCTTGGCACCCCTGGCACCCTTGACACCCTTAGACAACATCCAAATCCAGAACAAATATTTACAGATCATGCAAACATATGTTCCGCAGCGGGAATCGCGGTAACCTGCACTTTCAGCAACTTGCCCAGCTACTTGCAACTCTAGCTATAGCCACGGGTCTTCGCTTATTGTTGGGGTAATTTAATTGGATACATTCAATGTACATACTACTTGCCTGTGGGCTTTGTGATCTCTCACTAAATTAAATTTTATGTTTGCTATTTAACGTTATCAACGCTTATATTTTGAACCAGCAATCGATAACCTGAGTAGTATGCAGCCATACCGGTCGTATTCATCGTTACCAGATCGGTGTGAAAGTTGCTCTGCTGCTCTCACATCTCGATTGATTCAGTCTTCAAGTCTGATCATGCTCAGAGTGAGCAAGATATCTCCAATTTACTTTTCAACTTCCTCATTTCGAATCCCAAGTGTTCGATGACATTAGAGTTCAACTATTTTGTATTCTGGTTCGCAATCACGTTTTGCCATCTGATATTAGAAGTCGAACAGTTTACCTTACGAAGGGTATAGCTTTTCATACAATGGCCAATTGCGCCCACGTATCGGACACCTCTGCAACAAAGTAGCACAATACGTAATAAAGAAACTCCCTTTTAGGATTCGTCTCGTCGTTGACATAACTGTCGCTCGTTACTTTATTATGCTGCAAGGAAGCATATCTTAGAAAGCTTCCTCATAAAACCCCTTATCGTTTGTAAGTGAAAAAGAAATATAATCATCATCACTATTAAATATATGCACGAGTATGTTGTTGCCTGCCGGGAGCAGAGATAAGGGTAAAAGCTTTATGAAACTGTTTCAAGATTAGGGCTACGTCGTAAGAGAAAACACAACACGCTTGATAAAAGACGCGGGATTAAAGTTATCAGTACCTTATTTGATTTGAGATCGGCTTTCTTGTTGTACCGAGAAGTAAAATATCTCTTATCTTTATATTCTTACAGGTAAGGTATAGCGTATAAAATGTTTAGTAATTTACTGAATAACTTGACACTTATAGACAGGATTTTCAGCGGGTCCACGCAACGAAAACGTACAGAGTTAAGTCAGAGTTTATTTCTAACACGCTTTTATTAGCTTCACTTGTAAGTTGTAAATAACTAAAAAATATATGTAATCAAATCTTGGAAGTCAATTTACTTCTAATAGTCGTATCGAAATTAACTTTTGTATTTATATGTAGTTCGGATAATTATATTATAATTTGGTATCTTGGAGCTGATCTGATGATGGAGCCTGAAGGTGGATAGTGGAAATCTTGGCTACAAATAAACCCCTCGAGTTTGGGATCATATTTTTCGTTTTGTTTTTCCAATAGAATTGGACTTGGTAACGAGGGTTTGATGATGGAGCTAGGAGGTGGATAGTGGATTTTTTTAATAGTTTTTAGTGCGTAAATAAAGCTTGTTTTTAAACTACACATTTAAATTATGCAGCAAGCATAGCAACCACTATGATAGGGTTTTCAAATTGCGCCCGGAAGGGATGGCCTGGGAAAATAAATAGAGATAGGAAAGGGTTCTATTTGAGTTCTGGATATATTTTGTTTCATTATGTTCAGTCCGTATCAGGGCCCCCAAAAGGAAATAATACATCAAGTGGAGTTTTAAATGTGTCCCGAACTAAAATAGAATGAATTCGGCTTCTGCGGTTAATCGAATGCACGTGACGATGGCCGCAGACACTGCGTGGGGGACGACGACGTGTGGATCGTAATAGGTTTTGTAACCACGTGATTCCTTTTATAGATTTGCCTAATTCAACTGTGCTGTAGTCTAGCTACAGCAGAGAGTAGCAGGTACTTGCACTTCTTCTCAATAATTTATAGTTTTTGAGCGAAAGATATTTAAAACACCGTTTAGCTTTCGACACTAGGCACTGATTCCGACATTGAAGATTTTTGATTATTCGATCGAGAGTCTGTCTCGTCGCGTTTTTCGTTGTTCTGGAATCCCTGGGCAATTGATTGTTGTCGCGTCATCTCTATCGTGTTTTTACTTTTTCGTTGTCGATGATATTGCGTTGCGATTTTGAAAACCTTTGCAATTTACTAAAATTAAATATGATGTGTACACAGCCTAATTTGATACAATGTCTGGTAATCATAATCATATATACCAACAGTAGGGCATAGTTATAAAAAGCTTTTGTGCCGACTGCCGTAGGTACCATTCCTCAGCCTTAACGGGAAAGACCATACCGAGTGAGAGACACTATCCGTGCCATGCGGACGCCTTGCGGAATTACCGGCAGGCACGTGGTAGGTTTCATTTAAAGTTACTTGAATTGCGGTCTGTCTGAACAGCCGCCGGCATTTGACGTAGCATGAGACAATAATTACGAAAAAAAAATATCGCTCGTGCGACGTAGTTTGCTTATGGTCGTACAGCTCTCCTCCAGATCATCATTAAAATAGGTATCGGTATTGACATTTAAAACTGATCGATTCCTTGCTCGGATGTGACACGTGTGAAGTCGTAAAGTCACTTCGAAGACCTTCGGACAGCCTAAAAACTGACACTAGAGGTTTTCGACTTGCTCATATAAACTTATTTTCTTTTACTAAACATCTACGTGCGTCGCTGTTCTAACAGCTGATCAGAAAATTTGCTGCACACAAAAAGTCATAAGCTGCTTTTAGCTTAATAATTAAAATCGCAATTCAGCACTGCCAATCAGTTCTCGATCGCAGTCTATTTATACAGCGGTTTGGATAATTTTATGAAGCTGGGTTATTGAAGTTCATTATATTTTATCTGCTACGTATAGATCGAGACCCAAATAATTTCCCCGTTTTTAATATTCATGTTATAAATTAGCCTTGAATTCCACTTACGAGCTATTAAACTTAGCATTTTGCCCCTGCAATGAAAGCACAGTAGTTGCTACTGAATAATAATGCACTATGAAATTGCTTCATTACGATTTATGTGGTCGACTTTCTAAAATTATGACAGGTGCGAATGAGGTGTTTAATTAAATCGCCTTTAGGCATTGCGTGTTCGGCACAGAAACGGTGCCTGATCTCACAGTAATAAAGTTAGTGTTGACTTAGTTATATTAATTATTCTGCTACTATTTGAGCGCGCTTGTTAGCTTAGGATGAAATATTTTATCATAACGATGTTAGTAGACAGAGTGATGATAAGGAAAACACGGTTACTGTATTCCCCACGATAGACGTCTTCAGATGCATATACTCATAAGTTAGAGACACGTTCAAATATTACATTTGGCATAAGCCCGTGTTTTACAAGTAGCATTTCATGTGTCAGGTAACAAGCCTATCGCCGCTTATTGGAACACTAACTAAAAGATTAACAACAACTTCTTGATTATGGCTTCTGTGGCTAGTTAACTAAAAGATAGTACATGCCTTCGAATTTTAGTTCTAAGGCATGTCGGTTACCTCACCATGTTTTCCTTCATAGAGGAGAAATAATAAGGAATGTCAAAAATATATTTGAGAGAGAAGCTCGCGTGGGTTTATTCCACTTATATTTGTAAACATAAAAAATCCGTCTTTGAAAGCTGAGCCCTAGAAAGTTTTATACGTTCTGCTTCAAAAACACTTTGATCATAGAGCGTATGAAACGATCAACGTACTTCGCAATATGATTATCTTTCAAGGGTTTATAAAACCTCGTAAAGAAACCCTTCTAAACTAAGCATAGTTATGAACACATTAGGTAGGCTACTTACACAGTTGCGGGAAAGTCCGCTGATGCGTGCGGAAGGTCGTATCGTTTACCCCGTAACTTGATATCGAATGTGTTAAATAACAGTTCAATGCCTATAACGGAAATTCGAACCCTATCTCTGCACTATTTGGCACCATTTTCGGTGGTCGCTGGTTATCGACGCAGTGATTTTACCCGCACTTCGAATGGTAAGCTCACAGCATTAGTATTATAACTATACACTACTTTGCATATCATTATATAGGAAATATCACATTTCAGACGCTAAAATAGTCTTTTAGCGGCCAGAGAGTCCTAAATTCTAGACTTTATTGGCCAGGTTTCCTCCATATTCTTTTATATTCAGAATGACAAATTGGCTTATGGTTCTATTGATTTATAAGGACTTTTATCTTTTTCCACTAGTGCTTATAAATCAATAGAACCATTAGCATTAAGAAACATGGAGGCAATCTGGCCAATAAAGTCTAGAATTGACGTATTACCTATCGTCCGACGCACCGAAATCCAGGATAGTATAGCAGTACCTTCAAAGGTACTAAAAATAAAAGACAGGACTTACAACTCGTTTAAAAAACATCACACATACTTACGCCATACGTCTAAGAGGAAATTCTGAAAGAAAACTAAACTAAATAACAATATATGTTGAAATAAATCCGGCGCATTAACACGTGCTATTGAAATTGATAAAACTGAAATGCCCTGGCAACGAACATTTAAAGGCAAACATCAATCGAACGATTTTGGCTATCGCATTTCCCTCTTTCTTTGATCTAATCCGTGCAGACATGATATATAAGTTAGATAGATGACGTGTGTGAATCTTTATTTTCTTCACGGAGTTTTCTCCTATTTCCTGTTTATGCTTTGCGATTTATTTCAACTTTAAATATAAGTGGTTGCAAGTTCCTGTCTATATTGTATAGTTTTTCCTTTGACATTGTAGGTCACACGAGGGAGAGGTAACCACAAGCCGGTAGCGATTTTGTACCATGCGCTTTAACTTGATTTATCGCTTGTTACCGACGCTGGAACTAAATGTTATGAGCGCTCGCGAGCAAAATAATGGCTACCCTCGCTTCTACGCGTGCAGATTTATAGCTCAAATGTACAAAATATTATCTCGGTCTCCGCTTACACTTACGAGGACTGATTACTCTGTGGCTGTGACAATCTAGTTACGATGCGTTTCTACATCTCGAAACAGAGGTTCTATGCTGAGTTTATAACATGTCAAAACGTTGACCGTATCGACAAGATTTCTATAGAAAAATTGACGAAACGGTTATCGTTTCGACAAGTTTTGAACGTATTTCTAACTCACAGCATAGGCCCTCAGCTCATAACGCTGCAAATGACTCCCCTAGAAAATGTGTCATCGGTTCAACAATCAAGCTGAGCTAAGAGAGATTATAAATGAGGGGTTATGACTATAAGCTATTTTCATATTTAGGTTGTAAGTTATAAAATGTGTATCTACATTAAACCACCTACATTTTATGGGTCATTAAATCCAAAATTTCAATGCTCCATTTTATTATATTTCTGCAAGAGTTAAAAGAGTTCACGTTGCGCCACCTGCGGCTTGTTACCTTAATAAATTATTGTATTATTACGAATTTTATATTTTATTTTTAAATTGTAGACCTTAGTACCTTTGCAATAATACCCTTTTTTCGATATGGTATATTTAAACCTTGGTTTAGTGGATCTGACAGAACTTGAGTTCAACTCGAGTTTAGACCACGTTTCGTAATGAGACCGATTAAGTCTCTAACAGTTACAGCCTTATTCTATCGAATAATATTTTACAGCCATTAATTTGTAATAAACGATACAAAACATCCTCTGATTGAATAACTAGGAATATATTTCGAAATATTAATAGGTGTTTTACAATTTCGTAACTACAATTAGTGATTATAAATTGTTTAAAAATCAATTATAATATGGATTGTTGTTTATGGCAGTTCCAATTATAAATATTTATGCAATGATGCCTCGCCAAAATATTATTTTGATGTGAGATGTTTGTATCGAATCTTACAAAGAATACCTTTGTAATTTATGCCAATACTTCATTTACAAATAAATCATAATGTGTAAAGAAAAATCCTATCCGCCCTAATCAATTAATTAGATGAGCTGTCTTTGTAATGAATCTGCTGTCTGATCGATATACTGCACAAAATCAATCATCCTCATACATGCGGTACAAGATACGACACAAGGTTCCGTCGCGTGACTCGGCACAATACCACCTCGCGAGGGCCAGGAACTGCTGGAGATCGCCGGAGATATCTCCGCTGAAGAGTTGATGTCTGAAACTAGCGGTTTGGTAAAGTAGTTACTTTATTGGAGCTTTCGAAGGTTCAAACATTTTGCGGTCATGCAAATCCTTTTGTTTATCGTTACGAGGTCAGGTATCCAGGCTTCTCTCTAGCTTGCACATACATTAATGCTGTCAATACGATTGTAGAGAAATGTATTTTAAACGCTACATGTATGTCTAAACGAGACAGTTTCTTTACATGTCTCATTGTTGTACGGTTCGCACTTAAATCATGCGTGAGCGGATGAAAGTACGATTGTGGCCTTATCTCGCATCTTCCCACGACGACTGTCTACGTGTGCCAGCTCATTGTTTGTTGATACCACATCAAAAGAATTCAACAAAAACATTACTAATAAAATGGATCTATTACGACAGTAAATGTGTCAGACCATGCATCATTCATGATTTTGAACGAACCTTAGTCTCATAAATAAAATCTTTTCAAATAGAAAACTGTTTAGAATACCTGATTAAACGGTCGATTGTCTTGTTTATTTATAAAAAGGTTCAACACTGACTACTTTTAAATAAATTTATGATTGATTTTTACAAGTCGTCGAGGTAATATTTTATGTCGTCTCTGCCTCGACATAACTCCAAATAAAGAACTGTCGCACACAACTGTCGTCTCATAAATCAGTTTTGCACTTCTGACATCAAAATTGACAGGTAATCCTTTGAATGCATCGATGTGTGTATGATAATATTGCTTGGTTGGCTCCTTGCTCTTCGCCAAGGGATGAGTTTTTTTTCTCACTGAGAATGCATGACGATTAAAATTCCACGGCATCACTCGCCCATTTTTGGGAAGTCGACATGTTTCTTATGATATACACTTTACTGTAATGAATAGTTTGTGTCGCAATATCCCATATACCTCAATATGCAATGCGTGACAGCCGGACGTACATAATGAACGTTTTGGGTTAATAACCGACAGTGCGTACACGCTTTTTGGAATACTTCTAACATAATCAAGTCATTATTTTAGTTTTATATCGGTAATCTACTAATTGCGTTACAAGGAGTTGTCACTTCGCATGACATGACCTTTACATGGAAAATTAATATTGTTAGCCGCCGCTAAGAGGCCATATCCGCATAATATGATTGGTGCTCGAGGCCCGTACATCACGTTTATAGGAAGGCGTGACGCAAAATGTAGTGGAGCGACGCCCATACAGCTGTGTCGTTATCTCCTCAGCTAGCACATATTGTGTGGCTTGCCCGGCAGCAGCAATTGCGGCTCGATTCCCCTGCATTTCCCGCAATAACTCGCGCTATTTTCAATTGGCAGTACGTGTTCGCAACGCGTGCCGCCAACCACAATCCATTGACTTTCGCTGCCCACAATTTCGATCAAACCCTGTGTTTATCGCTATGCCTTTTGAACTTTGTGGCAGGCTTCGGAATTGTTAAGCGGTTACCAAAATTTAAAGGTTTAGCGTTCTAACTTCATATCCAAATCGGGATATTTGTGATGATATTCAAAACACTAGACACTATACCCTGAAGGGGTAATTTTAATATTGGACCTCCTGAACCACCCAGTGGAGTTCGTTGGATTGATTGATAATGACTATTGTTACGCTGTTACGCAGTCCCCGAGGCATGCTGTCCAAACTGACAGCACGTATGACGGCTAACAGTTCCATATTCCAGCTGGACCGTTTATTTGCAAACGACAATAAACGGATTTGTATTGCTGCAGGGACTCTATTTACGAATGATATCGGACACACACACGATGCTATGAACGACCGCATATTGATGTTACTCCTAAGGCTATGTAATTGTAAAGAAAACCGTCTGTCTTGTTCCCATATTTTCCTTCCATCGCCTTATAATCTCGCGTAGGATGAAGCGAAAGACGTATTTGCTGTAGGGTCCTGATTGCCGTCTACCGAACCTGATTGATTGCTAATGGATATTGTTACGTGATCTTCTTTAAGGAAGAGATAATATCTCCTTGTGCGCTCTCTAATGTTCTGATTGATTCCGCCGTGTACTCTAACATTTTCACTCGGAATTTCGCTACGATACGGTCGGCGAAATCATAACGAGTCTCACTTGGAATTATGTTTTGTAGCTAGAGTTATTGCTAATGAAAAGTCGGTGTAGTTATTGTTATTGTTACGCCCCCAGCCATTCGATTCTATTATCTGTTTCTTCAAAGTAATTGACTTCGGCGTTACTCTAATTCAGTTACAGTTAATGGTTAATAAGTTTGTTGCATGTGATTTGAACCGCGATTCAACTTGGTGCATTATAATTGATTCAAGTTGCACTATCCAGCGACCCGACAGACCTCGATCTGAATCAGCACGCGGCCGATTCAGCGAACGCGAACGTTACAATCTAGCAAAGTTGAAAACGCACAACCTAGTTAGTGTACAAACTTATAATCAATCTAAGGTGATTTAATACAAACATTGTATGGAAGCGGCATAAATGTGCTGGCAACAGTGCATTAGTTCTGCATAAGAAGAGAGAAGTTCCTCAACTCGCCCAAACATCCAGTGAAGTCACAGCTTAATTGCTCGAAATTTTATTCAGATCATGGGACCGGACTTATTTGGATTAAGACGGAAGTAAATACAACTAAGGAAGTACAAGCTTGAGGAGTTTTTTGTGTTCTTTTTTGTTAGTTCTCACATTTTGAAAACAGGCTCTCCATTTTTTTCTATATTCTGTGGTGTTAGCCGCGATTGCCGCCGGCCAGTGATTACGATCGCGCTGATGCAAAGCCCCCATTATTGCCTTTTACGTGGCGATTGTATCCTCTGTGACGTCGATAATCGAAATCTTGTCGAGGTCAGTTCTTACAAAAAAGACTTTGTATCCATTCACGTGTTAATAGAGTTTATCGTTTTTGGACGATCGTGCAGACCAATATGGTAAACCATAAATATTCAATAGGATATCATTTAAATTCTGTAATGTTAAACAATGATTATCTGAAGGTGATCGCTTAGTGCGTAGCGGGTAAACAAAGGCGGCACCCGGCAGGGTCAGGGCGGTTTGTCGGAGGGCGATGTGCTCGGCTGATTTATGTTCGGTAGATATCGGAGCTCTTCCGTGATATCCGCTCATGGTAACCGCAAAGATGTTGGAGAGATCCTTTTTAAACCACGAAAGCCCCTGGCTTCGGATGCGAACCGTACATGTTGCTACTTTCTACAAGGTTTTGTGTTGATTGTTTGAGACAGTGGCACTCGAAAAATGAAATACAGCTCTTCAAATACCGCATCACACATTTAAGCACTTACTAGCACGCCCGCTACATTGGATAGTTGCGGGTGAAATTAGAGCAAAGTTAAATGACTGATACGAGTCCGATCGAACGTGTTCTTGGACCACTACAGGGCGCTGCGGTTTCTACTCGGTCAGTAACATAAGTAGCTCAGGACGGAATTAATTATCAGCGGACCCGACTCAACAACGGTTTCTTGTGTAAAACGAGACGAGTATCGCGATGGGAAAAAGGTTAAGAGCTCATAATATACATGCAGGTATTGTTAAAGTGAAATCACTTAGCTTTTAACTCACAACTACAGAACGTACAAACTTTGCTTGCCAGGGTAAATTTGCTTACGGGTCATTAAATCAAGTCTTTTTGTGCGAAATTGCACAAAAAGCGGAGCTGAAAATATAAAACGATTTATAAAATTAGAAACGATTAAGAAAATGCAAAGTTACTTCGAAAATGCCACAGCGGCAAAAAAATCTCAATAGATATTGATGAAAAACAGCAAACTATATAGGGCTTAGGCTATATAGGCAATCTGATATTCATTAAACAGAGGAGTCCTTGAAATATAAAAAGCAAGCAAATAACTTCTCACCTTAAGTAAAGTGTGAAGTGTTTTGCTTGCTTTTTCCTGTACCTATATACTTCATCATCTTAACATAACTTAGTTTATCTAGGTTTGTCCAGCCATTATCGCAAATGTTCGTAATCTCCATATCGCGTGATACGTGCTCGAAATCATAACCTGCCATAAACATTGACCGGTTTAATAAGTCTTATGCCATCTTTATAGCACCTGTATTTTCTTTATGCTTAAATCATCATTTGTATTTCTATTTCTTTAACCTTTGTTAGTTGGTATCAACTCAAGGTATACTCGCCGCTTTGCTTTTTTCTTAAAATGTGACATGGTAAAATTAGACAAATTGATTATGACACGCTTCTTGTTTGTGTGAATTTAGTTGCGTGTGTTGTTCAGACAACTGTACCTAATAAAATTGAAGCTGATGTAGCAAGCTTTTTTATAAAAAAAAATATTTTATGTGGGATGGGATGGTAGTTTTTTTGAATTCGATAGTGCAACGGGCGAGTAGCCGGCTGCGACGTAAGTGTTTCGGGTCTGGGTGTTATTCATAGTTACTGATACCCACGATACAGAATCCTAGGGAATCCTAGTGTGGGGTTAGGACTGTGTATGTGTATTGGATGCTTATTTATTTATTTTAACGTACGTAAAATAGGTACGTTTTTTATTGTATTTTATGGAATGAGTTACAGTACGCCATAACGTTCAAGACCGTGGTATAGGGTGTCATGGTAATTGGATACACTAGTGGCGATGGCGATGCCTTGGGGTGTCTCGTCCCTGTCTAACTCTTAGATTTATATCTGCAACAAATCAGTCATCTCGCTTCGATCGCTTAGTTTAATAATCAGCTGGAGAAAGATATATTTTTTCCATTTAATAGAATTAAGAGCAAAGTAATATTGATTCGGTTTGTTAAATAATAGGAAATTCAAAGTTTTTAATTGCACATGAACGAACCCATTTAAGCTTCCTAGACTACTAAATCTAGGAAGCTGAAATTTAGAACATATGTTAATTATATTACGTAAGCATGTGCTGACAAAGGATTATAGGAATTTACAATTTAAAGAGGGGGAAAAGGAGGATGAACTTTGTATGAAAGTCTTCTTTGAACATGAAAATTTGAATTACAGATACTGAGCATAAATAAATAATGACGTGTCTCAGGGTATTTTGTTTTTTACACTTAAGGGGGAAAATTGGGGTGAAACTGAGTATGTACGACTCCACTCGTTCTAAGCCGCTGGCAACATAAGGTAAAGTCGCTACACGCGGAGTGACAAATCCCATATAAGTTTGGGTCGTTTTGGTTGGCTACATCATTGACACATAAATTATCAATGAAATGGGAGTATTCCCGTTTGAGCACCTATTTTTTGGGCACCTAAGCATTGAGCACCAAAGGAATGAACATTTGAGCACCAATCAATATTTTAACGAGGTGCTCAAATGGGAACAAAAAATAAAATTTGATTTTATTCCCCATTGAGCACCTACAGTGCGGCAGCTTCTAGTGATGGGGTTTATAATAATTATAATAAATCATATCGATAACAAACTGCAGTTTTATTGCAGAATGTTATCATTTAATAATAATATATCATCATTAACATAAAAGTTTAAAGTATAAAAGTTTCCTCAACTTTAATTTTATCAATCACTAAACCAATTGTAGGCTGTAACACTAACTAACAATACAATGAATACTTCAATAAAACATCAGTTATCTTATCTACTATTACCTAAAAACATTCTTAAGGACGAATTTCTTTAATACGGTTCGTCGAATTTCCTGTGAAATATTATCAACCTATCTATAGAACTTGAATTGCTATACCGCTTTAACTTGTCTTGTGGCTTAAAAAGCTTCTTAGGACAAAGCCGCCAGAGTATTGGAGGTGGAATTAGAGCCTCCATTGAATTTATAGCAGCAACAAATTATCAAGTTGGAGTCAACAACACAATGTTTATTGTTTATTCTTGTACGTATCTTTCAAAGCTTCCCTCTCCCTTGTGTAGGGGAATTACTATTACTACTTAGGGAAAGCAATAAAAAGTTTAACTGGGGTAGAGACTCATAAATTGTTATACCCTACAGAATTACTAAGTCTGGGAGTTGTGATACCATGGTAATCGCAGTTCTTGATACCCACGACACACCCCACTAGGATACCCCTTAGTGTGGGGCCAAGACTATTTATGGGACTGTTCTGTGTATAAAAAAATGCAGGATATTTTGTATAGCTTGTGTTATGGAGACTACATGACTGATATACTACATATACAGAGCGTCCCAAAACTATGCGACATGAAGGGAAAAGTACCTTAAATATTGTAGATAGGATATTTTGCTGAAAGATAACTTTATTTTATTTTTTTAAATTAGTAATATTGCATTTAAAGATTTTCTAAAAATTACTTGCTTCGTCTCGGAATCGAACCGACTCAAATGTGAAAAAAAAACGCCTCGTATTTTTATGATGACAATCGAAAGAATAGACAAAAAAAATCCTCTTTAGTATCTCAAAAGAAAGGAATAACGTAAAATGTTTGATTCAAATTTCAAGATTTTTTTATTGCCGACGTCGATTTTCGAAAAATAACGATATTATCATTCCATAGATAGCTTTGATTAGGTATTCGCAAATAAGTACCCACTTAATAAACGACTTCCTGGCACAGTTTTCCTTATTATAGGTACAAGTGCAGATAAAATGATAAAAACTTATTATTTGAATGCATCTTCTTTAAGCTAGACAGAAGGCAAATTTAAAAGAAAAAGAATGTTCTTAAATTTCAATGGAACAATGCGTTTGTTTTTCGGATTTTTATCTGTTTAGTCTTCATTCCCTTGTACGTATTCAGTATTCACCATAATATGATAAAAAAATCAACAGGCAGCGAACTTACTAAAAGATTGTCAATTTGCATAAGACAAGAAGGATCACATTTTGAGCATTTAATTAATTAATTTACAAAAAATACTCAATTGACTTCGGCAGTTTTAAGTATTTTTTTAATTTGATTAAAATGATTAATTTACGTTATTCCTTTCTTTTAAGATACTATGTTACATAAGAGGAATTATTATTTTTTGTTAATTCTTTCGATTGGCATCATAAAAATACGTAGTGTTTTTTTTTCACATTTGAGTCGGTTCGATTCCCAGACAAAGCAAGTTATTTTTAAAAATCTTTGAGTGCAGTATTTCTAACTTTTAAAAATAAAATAAAGTCTTCTTTCAGCTAAATATCCTATCTACAATATTTAAGGTACTTTCCCTTCATGTCGCATAGTCTTGGGACGCCCTGTATACTTTTTTTTGTAAATACATATTAATAAAAAACACCCATACCCTAAGACCAATATTTGCAGATCATACAAACATTGTACCGTGGCGGGAATCGAACCTGCAACCTTATGTGTAACCTTGTGTGTAACAAAAAAACTGCAACTAATATTTGGTGTAGAAGTCAGCATTCACGACAGAGGCACTGTGGCAGGCACGTTTTTTTAAGCCATTATTATTTAGTTAATACAGAGTTTTTTACTTCATGGTAGTCATCAATGTCGTCTCGATAAACGAATCGGCAAAGCATTACCCTTTGTGTGCCGCTGCCGGTAAAACTGTTCGTGATAAATGAGACGATGTCTAACACGGGCGATAAATCAACGTCTTCTTCGGCTAAAAGCTTTCAAGGCAAACTTCTACTTTCCCGTGCATGTTTCCGAAACTCTCTTATCCATTGATGTCTAATTTCTTTTGACAAATAGGTATCGGTAACTTCACAAGCGTTGGACGCGAAACAATGCGATGTTCGAATTCAAAAGGTGATTTATTAAGACTTTGTTGCCAGTAACAAACAACTTATGCCTCATAAAATTGACAGTAATAGGATCATTTGCAGACACTTGACTTTTGTATACCATCGTTATCGTTAATATTGTTCAACTGCAACTCTTGATGTAGATTCTTCAGCGTTATCTTACAATGATTGCATAAAACAGATCTTTACGGTTTCTTAAAAAAATAGATATATCAGGAGAGTTGGTATAAAATTAGTTAATTCTGTATCAAAATATTTGTGAACATTGTACCTTCATAGTTTTCCATTAAACCGCTGAACTGTTTGTTCTCAGAACAGGCAGTTTAACGTCCGATTTTATTGGGTCAAGCGTTTAAATCATTCGTTGTGATTGCATAACTTCGTACTCCGTGTCGTGTTTCGTTCACGTGCTGTGCGCCCCGTTAGTCACCGTGCACACTTACTGCTTTTTTCACGCATACTTGTTAGGTTTTAACCCCAATGCATATCATATGCACCGAGCAGTCTGTTGTTTTCATGGCATTTCCGCAAAGTATCTAGCAGATTTGTTGTAGTGTGCACGTTTACTAAGCTGGCGTGTAGTGGGGCTTCGGTTCAGGGTATCCTACGCTTGTTTGTTACTTGACGCTTTGTTTCTCACGCGTCGGGTTGCTAATACGATTAATGTGGCTTTGCTTTGCTGCTAGACAGAAGGGTTGCAACCAGCTTTTCATGTGCACACTTTCATTGAACAGGCATAAAGATAAGACCGGTCTTAACATTTTAAATCCATGCAGCATTTTTAGGCATGGGATCTCATGGGATTTTGAGAATGGCCGTGGGTGTACTTTATAATTTATGGGTTTAGTAAAAATAAGAGTACAGAGAAATCTGAATAAGGAACTTCGCTGTTTGTTAAATATCCAATGTAATACTCTTGATTTTGGTTCTGTAGTATTTTTTGAGAAGTCTTGCATATTAATGCTAGTGAGAATCCACAAGTGCAAGAAAGCAATACAAGCATGTCACTGGGTGAGCGAGTGTCGTGTCCGATCGCTCCGAGTCTCTTCCACAAACTTGTATTTTATTTATGCTTTATGCCCGCAGTTTTTGTAATTCAGCTTCATATATTGGTCACTGTGTCACCGACAATGAAAGTTTTCTCCGACCTTTGTTTTCAAGTGAGTTGCAAGCGATTTAGTATGCGGAAGTTAATTGGCTGAATCTATATTCACAATCGTCTCTGTTAAACGACTAATGACATCTTCACATTTCTAGTTAGTAAAAGAAAAGTAAGGCGAAGTGTATTTTGTATAATGCATTCGATTTATTGTTAACACTTTCATTGTATATCTAATATTCTTCGGGCGTAAGCTTTGCCCCGCAGACCCACAGGCTATATTCGCATTTAGAAACAACGATATCTATCAGATACATAGTTTTACAAAATTGAAACTACAATTTAAGTATCCATAAAGTGCACATATGAAATTGGGTGAAATTGTACCCCATTTTATATATTTTTTAACTAATTGTTCTAGGTTGTTAAACAAAAATTTTTTTTTTTCAAAAGGCAGTGACGATGACCTTATATAAATAAAAAAGTACTTATCAATTATGAAGAATACTTAGGTAAAAAATTATTACATTTATTTTTATGATTTTTTTCTCATTAAATTTGTTTTTTTAATGAGAATAATTCAAATTTGTATGTACACCTAATGGAGACCTTAACACTGTATCTTGTTTGAAGATAATTTTGTAAATTGGAATGGCTAGTAAGTAAAGGTCACCAAATCGACGAAAAACAGTGCTAGTTAGCAGTATTTTCAATCCTTGTTTTGCATGTGTCTTATTTTCCATTGCCCGTTCTTGTTTTGCTAACTTCCTCGAAAGTTTGTCACAATAATACAGGTCCAAACTTTTGGATGCCAATGTGACATGAAGGCACAACTACCTGGAATATTCCAATCGAGTTTCCTAGTGCGTAATCAAAGGATCACGCGGCAAAGACGGTCGGGTACTAAACGTGATTTGTCGAAACGGGATAAAGTAACAACATTGCTTGCCTCGTGATCTGCGGTTTGTTTCAAATGTAGGTTCGTTTATATTTTATCCTTGTACATATAAATCTCTCTCAGGGCCGTGAATGCTAAAGGCACTCGATAAGCTTTCGGTCGATTTCGCCGTGAATCCCTTTCAAGGCTGGATGGTATTTGGAGTTCTGCTTTGCTCTAATTTAGTCACTTCAAGTTTCGGTTCCACTTTTATGGTGATGGAACGGCGAAGGAATGGAACAAACCTCTTCAAGGTTAGAGTGAATTGGTGTCTTCTGGACCTTCATGCTCTATTGTCGGCCATTTCATCACTGACTATTAAGTGAGATTATGGTTAAATGAAGGTCTATTCATGCAAATATAAAAAAACTGTCTCAGCAAGCAAGTCCTTGTCAATTTCGATACCGTTCCCATGTCATAATATTACTTTAATTATATGTAAGCCGCTATTAAAGTGTCTTAGCTTACATTAAAAAGAAACTGTGCTCCAAGTTGTAACACCGCTCCGGTCTTCAGAGAGCTATTTTGTAGCAAGTTTTTTTGTTCCTTGATAATTTCAAGCTCACCCTAACATACAATCTGAGGCTACTCTTTTATTTGTTTGTATTCGAGTTTCTCTTCGTCTGCTCCGATTATGATATTAGATGATATAATATTTTAAACTTCTTGACAATAACTACACTACATGTCAGTTATGTTAATACCGCGCCAATTTTAATGTAATTTTATACTTTTTTTGCTGTCAGGTTGATGGCTCAGTTAATAGTGTGGCAGCTGTCTGACTAGACGATACCCTATAATCAGTTTACCGCCTAGGTGGTGAGCAAATATTTGCTATTTGTGTTCGTTGTAGATTTAAGCAATCGGATGTTGCAATAAGCTGTATCAATCGCTGTTGCATTAGTTTTCTTCTTAAATTTTCTAAATAGTTACGCTGTTATGACTTACTCACAGACAATGAACTAACAACTACGCAGTCCTAGAGACCTAAAATGTCGAAGGTATGTTCCGTTTGATATAGGGAAGGTTGCACTGAGGAAAAAGACCAATTTCAACCTTAAGGGTGCGAGAGATCGAATTTACGAAAATAAAAAAACTGAACGCGGATGCTTCAGTAGTAATATTGGATGTTGTTGCCTTAATATATGTAAGTATTGCATTCATTCATTTGTGGAACCGAACCATTCGAGTCACAAACTCTTATTTCCGCCTCGCTCCAGAGGTTACCCACTAAGATTTATTTGTTTGCCTTGAATATTATTGACCTTGCCCCTTACGGCGTTTATAATGCGTATTTTAGTGTCATTAATTTCCCATTACATTTCCTTACTGAAATAAATTGTATACTAACATTTTAATTGAACAATATCACTTCATTCAGATCTGTCCACCTGTCTATATAGCCCTCACGTTATAAAATCTTATTTTATTCGATGAGATGGGCAATAATTACAATTGCAAATGTTCTCACTTAAAACAGATTCGTGCTGTTTTATTTGGTTGGTGTGGTGGCCTGAGGCGGAGCAAGCATGTTGTGAAATTGAAAATATTATTAACGAAGATTGCAAACCACTTCATCATAAGAACTGTCTTTTGAGCGGCCGCTGCATAAATAACGTTTCTGTTACGGATACACTGTGTCCAGGCTTTGTAACACCTATCAATCATAGATTCATTGTTGGAGCAGCTTTCTTTCGTTCTTTCTTTTTGCCGTAATATTATCGAACGATATCACTGACTACTCCCGAAACTCAACACATGACTCAATACACTCACATTTTAAAATTTGTATTGTTGGTATCGAAGTTCATAGAAAGATTAATTGAAGTTGCTTTTCAGTTTCTAGTTTGTAACTTATACTGTGCGGTTTCTTTCTAAGCAACCTCGTAATGTTAATCAGGTGTAATTAGAACAAATTGCAAATGTCGCACTCTAGTCACGCAATTCGATCGTTTGCTCTTGAATCTATTGACTGCTACCAACATCATATGTAATATTTCAGACTAGCCGAATAATACTTGTCTTGATTTGTTTTAGTGGGTGCCCCTGTTCTTGCAACTTCTTAAGAGCAACAGATTGCCTCCTTTCGAACCTGGTTTTATCAACAGCACTGCAGCGTTAGTTTTGTATAAATATATGTTATGGTTACGGACCAGCCGTAACCTACAGGAATCACCCACATAAACTCTATTATGTGGGTTATTCCTGTTGTTTCCCGATCTTCGGCCCCATCGGGGGACAACAATGTTTAGAAAGAACACGATGCCTTAAAAGTTTATATCTAATAAAAAATCCTCTAAATTTACTATATACACCCGCCGTATTAAATTAATACTGAATATGAGATCGCGAAATTTTGCGTAGTTACTAAAAGAACTAAGTATAAAGTTAGTTACATGTTTCTTAAATTTTATAAATAATGATTATCTTCATAAAAAATTGTGTGGAGTGCGTTCCATATTTAACTTTATCCCTACTGCTTTAAGTCAGATATGCGCGAAACGAAATGCTTATCTGACGAACAATACTCGACTCTTAGTAATTGCTTTAAGTTATAAAGGATTTGCCTTATTTAGAGAATAATTCGTTGCGGTATTTCACTGCAATAATTTCATTGATGCAACCTTGCAACTGGGCCTCTGTCTGCTCATATTAGTTTAGCGTAACCTTCGTATGCGATGTATTATAATTTAACATTTTATATATCATAAGTCAATGTCTCATAACGAAAGATTGAATTCTATATTTCTTAAGTTGATCTCAATGATTATTGTAAATCATTCAATCATTACGAACATTACTATTACAATCAACTCATTAACTGCAGCCGTGGCGTGGACGTCCATTTGTTTTGTTTTCAATCTCAAGGCTGATTGGTATTATTATTATTAAAATAAAGAAAAATCTGTCGTTGTTGATAGATTTGCAATGGAGTCTTCCGTCATGTTCCGGTTATTATAAGAAAAGGCAGTCAAACAATTTACAAAAGAATAGACCAAAACATACTGCTATTTCAAAGAGAAGCTTATCTTTTGTAGTAAGTCAGTCAGAAGACAGAAATGTGTATGTAGGTCAGACATAATAGGCGATGGCATGTCTCCATCCATCGGCAGTTGTCACTAGCCTTGTCCATGATTGAACTAGTTTTTCTATCAGTGTTGACGAGAGCGAGGTGATCGTGAACTCAGATACGCAAATGCGTTGAAAGTCACACGCGAAAGCGTTGTCATCACTAACAAATTATTTTAAGAGGTCTGCATTGGATGAATTGCCCATACACACGTAATACCATAGTCATTTGTAATTAGAGCTTACTTCCACCATATTATGTTATTATTTGCATTCGAATAGTATTTATCTACGTACCTTGCTATATATTTTTTCAAAATACCTTCAATGAAAAGTAAATGAATCGCATATTGGATATTTTTACGTCACACATGGCATGTTTTCTTCTTATTTGTTTCGTATTGAAAACAACAATACCTTACGTATCGTTTGGTTAGGTACATAGATTATATTGTCTAGTTACAGAATAACAACACAATGTGGAAAATACAACAAGTTTTCATTCATCTTTTTTGGTATTACGGAACACTACCAAATTTATAACAAATTCTGAACGGCTAATATTGCTATCGCACAAGCACGGGTGGGCCTACATAAGTCAAAAAGAGATAGCTACATTTTTGTACGTGCTTCTTATTTAAGTTATGAGCGCTGTACGCCGGATCCTGAGAGAATCAAAGCAACTCATATAAATCAAAGCTTAGTTTCACAAATTCGGAAATAAAATGTTTTTCAAACAAATTCAAACGAATCGAAGTTAGTTTTTAAACCAAAAGATTTGCTAGGCTTCAGTGGCTTCTGTTACATGAAAGTGAAACGCTGAGAGACTGTAAAATAAGATCCAAGTAATTGAGCATCAAAAATCTAAAGCAAACAATATTCTTACTTAAAAAAAAAAATATTCTCATCCCGTACCCCCAGCTCAATCCAGATATAGAATTATTTGCTAGATACACCATTTGTCTATCCTTGGTTTTGATGTTCAATCCTATATTTACCAGCGATAGATCATTTACATTGTTCTGTAATAGCTTTTTGGTCGAGAGCCAACATGTCAGTGATTGCTTTCTCACTGGACGTCGATAGTGGTAGATATATATGTCAAGGAAAAGCTCTCAAGAATTCCGTCAAGAAGTCGTGTTACAGTCTGATCTAAAGTCACACATAAAGAATAATTATTCAGTTTGACGTCCAGTATTATCAGTATTAAATCACGCATTACATAACGAAGAATCCAACACCGATATACTAATATTTTACTACACTACAATGTGTTCTTTCCGCTTCATAACTGTCCTCGAAAGGTCATACGCAAATGTACTCATCTTTATTGAGGTAATGAACTTTATAGATGTGGCTTTGAACTGATAGAATATGATTGACGTGCGACGATTGTCATCGCTAATCCTGGGCCAAGGTCGTCGAGCCCCTACTACGTCGATCCTATTTGATAAGTACCTCTGTTTGTGTTATTATCACCCTATTGAACTTGGTATATTTATATTAATGTTAGCTACAATACATTAGTTCGAGACATCATGTCGATATATTGGAAGAACAAGCGCAAATTTGTCTATTATTTGTTGTTGTAGGTTACCGACATACCTACATGAAACCATGACAACTTATAACAGACTTATAGAGACCCAAAACTGACTTATGAACCGCGTGTAGGCTTCACAGAAAACTAAATATTTTAGATTAATTCTTAACTCTGGGGTACTTGAAGAATAACACATCATTTTTGGGAAGAATTTTTCTCTGTGTATTTGTTCGGTTTTAAAGTACAGATCGTCTATTTGGATAAACAATCCAAAGTTTATCACCATTATGCCTTCATTGAGGTCACCAGGTTTACGATTTCTCTCAATACTTGTAAACCCAAGGGCCGAGGCTGCCTCTGCTGTTTTGGAAAACGTTTAATGTCTCTATAAAATGCGGACTACTTTATTACTGTGTTGAAGTTCCATACGATAATTGAAACATCTCTAGATTTTATGAGCTCCTAAAGTGTTATGACAATTTATGTGACACAAAGTTTTACAGCTAGCGAATATTAATGTTTATCACTTCAGTGATAATAGTTTTATCGTGTACCTTTACCCATTTTAAATAATCTCAAACATACTTCAAGATTTAGCGGTAATAATCTCATAAATTATAAAGACGGAACGAGCGATATAATAAATTTAATAAATTCTGATGACCCTTGAAAACGACTAAACTTATTTCGTTCGTCTTGGCCTGATTAAGATCAATGAAGACGGATCTAAGATCCCATTAATAATAAAGTAACACCCTTGAAGCGAGAAGGTACATTTCTATGCTACGAGTGAATGACATCAAACAGTCAGTTTCACTTGCTACTATGTAATCTATCTCAATATTCACCGTCTTTATGTTAAGTACTGTAAACTAGGTAGCGATTGTTGCTTGTTCATATTTAATAGCAGCATCGGCATTGGTGTCTGTTGCCGGAGAATGGAAGGTTGATCGGCACACTTTTAGGGTTACGACTTCGATCTGGTGATAACTGGCGGGACAATTCTTTTGCATTTTTATGAATCTTATCCATCTTAAACAAAGCACTAAAAAAAGTCTAAGAAAAACCTGAGAACTTTTCTACTAGACCTTTCATAGGTCATAGTATATTTCTTGCGAAACACAGGTAATGGGATGATAGGTACATGTTATAAGAATGTTCACTTAGTTTCCGCAGACTAGACAAACACGACACTAAGGGCTTAATTTATTTCCCAAACTTAACTTCAGGCAGTTTTATTTTATAATATTTAATCCGTATATGGCCTGATCATGCCTTATTCGGTTTTCTATGTCCTGAGCAGATCTGTTGTCTTTCTTTTGCTTTTCGGAAAATATCGATATAAAGGCCATTCGACAACCCTACGCTGTCGTCGGACGTGCATTCGTACCGTTCATTGCATTCCGACCCTTAACTATCACTTGACACCGCACTACGTAATTGCACCAGCTTCAGAGTCTAAATTAAATTAAATTAATCTGCATACTCACCATTTTATTCGATTAACCTTTTATGCAAATGGAATTTAGAATGTCGTTATTGAGTAACATCTATGATAATTTAGGCCGGCCTTGTGTTTTATGCGACTATAATAGATTTCATATTATTATGGTTAGTTAAGTTGATATATCGTTAGAGGCATTATTTTAAAACTCTTATCAAATGTGGACCGTGAAATAAATTGATTCATAGCGTATCTTTATCTAATTAATTTTAAATTATACAAGTATTGTTTTCCGGACGGATAAGAGCACTCAACACAATAAACCATTTTTTTCGCAAGAATTAAGCTGATTTGTCAGTCGATTTGAAATATTTTTTGTCCTAAACATGATACTGACATCAGGCAACACAAAAAGTGGCCTTGCATCTGTTGGCATTCACGAATCTATTAGGATGTAGTGTAAATCTTAAAGGGCATAGGCGTGGTACGAGTATTGCGTACTTGGGCCTGGTAAATTTATCTAAAGGCGCAGCAGGTGACCTCTTGGGTGTTACTTCGTGAGCTTAGTTACATATTTATAGCATCCTATTCATGCTTTATTCTAAATTTGTGACTACAATTCATTGTGGGATCCCGCTTAAATCATCAGACCCATTTCGTAATTTGTTCTATACAAAATCTTGTTTATTGTCTTGGTCTTTTGTAGTTGTAAGCTACTCGTTAGATTTGTAATAATCCGTAGCGGTTTACTTGTTAGTGAGATTGTTTAATATGCTGGTTTAATGGGTAACTAACTATAAAACTGTTCTTTGTTTCATTAATGATCACATTACAGAAATTTAATACATCCAATAAAGATCATATTTTACTTGAGTACGTTGTTTAAACAATGACACCACAAGCACGATCCATCCAGATGAAATTGAACCTATAATTGCAATATAAACACATCAAAATCTGCATAAAGGAGCTTAGAATAATTGGCCAACATTTACACAGCTCAGTGATTGCATTGAAACGGCACCTGCCTGTTGTAGATATTCGTATGAAATCCGCGTGGGAATCGGCAACAAGCCCGCGGCGCGGCGCCGTGGTTGCGCAACGTTCGCCAGCCGCCAGCACAGCAACCGTGCGCAACCTGCAGTTTCGAAAACGGTTGCACCCGCGCGATCCTTTATTATACCCATCCAATTGAAACACTAAACAGAGAAAAGTTAAATCCGTAGATTTGTTCTCAGAATAATACTGATACACACCGCAAACACGAAACTGGACTATTTCAAGTTATACACGCATAAACATTTATTTTCTATAGCATGTCTAGTTACATTATGTGTATGACGTTAATACGCCGAATTAGAAAACAGCGGTGTTTTCTGAAGCGGCTAGCCGTTATGTAAATGAGTAGATATTGATACGTTTTGGCTGTGACATATACGCCACAGGGGAAATCTATTCGAAAGGCGACAATTTCAAGAGATCTTCTGGCATCAAAGCCAGAAAGCACCGGAAATCAAAAGAAAAGTTTTACATTTACTTTTATTTACTTTTTATTAACGATATCTTTATGAGTATTTGTGATTAGTGCTAGTAATGGCTTGCTTTGTGTGATGAAATATTGACATTAATGTTTCACGGATGTTAAGTGTGTCGTAAACATATGTGGTTCCATCGTACAATAATGAAAGACAACTTCAAAAACAACTCTCTGTGTATTGAGATATAAATATTTTAGTCTGCAAATGTACAGTTACAAAAACGACAACGAAGGAATTTAGCGATCACGCCATTAGTTTGAAATCATTTCATAGATGTAGGTTATCATCATAAATGTGGTCACTGATTAAACTTGTTTTGACTAATATTTTACAATTTTTTTAGATAACGCATTCGTATTTATCCGACTCAGAATTAATATCGATATATATTTAAAAAAAATTACATGTTTATTACATTGCTCTATTTAGAACAACACAACTTAACTGAATTTCATTCGGTTTTTTCATTTGCACCTATCTGTGAATCGACGCCCATCATTTCTGAATCAATATTTATTGTGATGGAGAAAGTTATTCGATTCCACACGTGGACATTCAGTAGCTTAATAACACCGTCATTATTTTAAATAGTTCTCTCCATCCTAAGGTTGTCTGGAAGATATTGCTTTCAGCGATAAGACCACCTATTGTGCATTTCTTTTGTTTATATTTTATTATAAATAAATAAATAATGCTGGACGTTTTCACAAAGCACCATCTAGCCCCAAACTAAGAAGATCTTGTATTATGGGAACTACATGACTGATAAAAATACTACATTTTTTTTTTGTAAATAAATACATATTATACATAGAAAACACTAAGACCCGAGACAAATATTTGCAGATCATACAAACATCTGTCAAGCGGCGGGAATCGAACCCGCAACCTTCTGCGTTTTTGCGTGAAAGAGGAACAAACATCCTCACAGATTTTCACGTTTATAATATTAGTAGGATGTTTATGTGTTTGTATTGTAAATTGGTGTTATGCACAATTAAGAGTTTATCTATCTATCTTAATTTGCGAGTACGTCCATACACAAAGGTATTGAACAAACATTGTTCGCAGACGGCGAATGGTTCTTTGACGCTCCACCATTCTTTGCACAAATAGGTGATAAACAACGAAGTGTATGAGAGAACTTGTATGAGATCTCTCATACACTTCGTATGTATACTCTCGTACACTTGTTGCATAGCAAACACTTTTCTCCATCTGTCCTCACGATTGAAGTTAATTTGGTAACCGTTTCGCTCTATTGTAAAAGTGAAAATGTTGAATGATGTTTGCTGTTTTGTTTTTTTCCGGATGCTGTTTGAAGTCAAGTCTTGTTTTGTACATTTTACTCTGAATGTCTTTGGATTTTTTTAATCATTACCTGCTTTTTCATGGAAGTCTTCAGTAGCTAATTCAACTGATTGATTACTGGCGATTAAGCCTGTAATCAAGTGCTTCGTGCTTATATGTAGGTATTTATTATTAATGGTCGTTGATATCCGCAGTTTTTTGATATTCATTAAAACAGCAAACACGCGCACAACTGTATTCTTCATGTTGGGCAACAGCAAACACGCGCACAACTGTTGGGCATCCTCAGTTACATTGGTACACGACCGGGTTTGAACCCACAACCTCCTGATCGGAAGTCGGGTTCTTGTCCACTTGGCCAACTCGGGTTATTCATTTATTTTTTGTAATTTATGACTAATATTTGGATTGATGACCATGGTAGTGCAACTATTTGATTGCTATATTATACTAGCTTCTGCCTACGGCTTCGCCCGCGTGGTACCCGGATAAAGAGCAGCCTATGTGTTATTCTGATGTATAAGCTATATTACTGTAAAGTTCCATCAAAATCCGTTCAGTAGTTTTTGCGTGAAAGAGTAACAAACATCCATCCTCACAAACTTTCACGTTTATTATATTAGTAGGATAGGATATTATTGTTTGTTACTCTTTCACTCAAAAACTGCTGAAGGGATTTTAATGAAACTTTACAATAATATAGCTTATAAATTAGAATAACACAAAAGCTATCACGGGTACCATGCGGGCGAAGCCGTGGCAGAAGCTAGTATTCCTATATTTGTATAAATGGTTTTTCGATCATATTTGTCTCGTTCGCCCGATGCTCTTCGATCACCTGAAGGAAAGAGACGGGAGTGTGTCAGCGGGCGCAGGTGAACGGCCGGCATACATTCTGTTATCAACCGCGAAGGCCGGTCGTAGCTGACGCCCCGAAAAATTATAAAAAACTATAATTTACTGTGTCATTGATCACGACATTGATCGCCATGATCTTCAGATCAATCTACGTACATCCATGGAGATGCCGCGAGTCAACAAGTATGTGTCACATGCCCACGTTTTGCATAATAATTAGCGTTTCACGTGACAGGTTGCAAGCTTATCGCCGCTTGAATCGAACACAAAATTATAATATAACTAGCCTCTTCTCACGCCTTGGTACCCGGTTAAAAAGCAGCATGTGTTATTCTGAGTTTATGGAACTTTACATGTTCTTAATTTTATCGATATTTGGTATAAATCGGTTAAGCAGTTCTGGAGATATTGAGCAACAGACATCTAAACTTTCGCATTTATTATAGTAGTAGGATATATAATTTATGTGTGCAACTTAATGTTTTATATAGTAAATTCTCGGTAATCAAAATGGTTAGTGTATTCTCATTTTATATTTAATTTATTAACTTTAATATGGTCTTTTATTTCAGGTACGTACCTTTTGGCGACTACGTGATTATTGTTTGGATCAGGTATGTATGAATTTCTTCTTTCAAACAATTTGTCTTAAAAGTCATTGTACCTCGGAACAATTTCAATGATTCAGGGTATTTATGAAAGACAGCTCAGTATCAAGCACTGCAAAGTTACATTGACCGCAATGTTGTTTGCTTATATCATCCTCACATTGATCTAAGATAAACCACTTAATCATTACTTTGAAGGCGGGATTGAATAAGTGATCTTAATTATACCTACTATCTTGAAACTATTTAACCCATAAATTACAGCATTACACTATCATCATCAAGATATTTGCGATGTCTTAAGAGAGAGGCTTTTAAAAGCCCATGTTGTTCGCCTTTACGGCCAAGCGCTGAGACCTTGAAACCGACACGCATTGATAATTTCCAAATTGTCGAAACAGCGTGGGGTCCACACCATCACAGACCCGAGCAACGTTAAGTAGATCCAAACATGCTTTACTTCACCATTACTTTTTTTGTGCCCCGTCTCGGATTATCTCGGCTAAGGCTCGATCTAGTCGCTCACGTTCCGCTCGCAAGCTGAAGCATTTTTAAATTATTTCCAATGAACAGATCGAGTCGTGATCTAATCAGCACTGTGGTTCCATATTCATGGAACGTGGTGATAAGATCCTTAATTTACCTGCGATGTCACAACGGTGTCGCGGCACAACCAAGGACATTTTGTGGACTGCGGTCGACATTGTTCATGCCTTCATTTGTCCTTTTGTTGTTCAAGAATGTATGACATGTCATATGTGAGATGTTACAAAAACCTCCTGGGAATATACGTTGGGGTAATTGTCGATTGTTTTCCAAGAATGTTTGTAACTTGCAGAATTTTTGTTGACACTGTACAAATAACGTTAGGAAATTTGTATAAGTTTCATGTTGAAACTTTTTTCCGTTGGAACTGTATGAAATTTAAGCTTTTGTGGTATTCTCCTACATTAGTGTATATACACGTAACTAACGTGATAACAAGTGTGACGTTATTCATTAATTGAAACCTTAATAAATTAATACAGATTGTATGTAAAGAATTGTTCACGCTATGGTTATTATTTTACACAGCGACTCATTGGGCTATTCACTTGTATAATGCTCTCCTGATTATATTTATCGGTTGATAGAGTTGAATTCTCTTTAACTAATATTTGTTTAGAATTTAATTTCGTTCTACTGTTTCTCAGCATAAAATATAATAACAATCTATCAAACTCTACAATACAATCTTAATGAATTAATGTGGAAGTTTGAGTTGTTCGTTCAACCTATTTAGAACGCGTCATGATACTATTCGTCTTCTACTATGCTTCTTTATGGCTCCAAACATTCAATATTTCGCATGCAAAACTACTTACAATTTAATGCGGGCGAAATCTCAGGTAAAAACAGTACCAAATCTAAATTAAATAACACTAGTTATAATTCTTTTAATGTTAATGTTGACATCGCATGTGACTGATGATGAGGCAGCCTTGCGTTACGCCGTGCGAACCAACTCCTACCCTTAACATACTGTTACGGCAATGTCGAATCGTCACGCAATGACCTTGCGATGAAAACAAAACGCCGAAATAATGTAGAAGCTTAAAATTAAACAGAGCGAACGAACAAACAAAACAGACACGCTCACAACAATTGAAGATCCTGTGATAAGTAGATCCGTAAGGTTACCAAGTAAAGGCTGGTGAGAGACATATTCAAACAATTTATTCGCCACGTGCCCACGTTTTGAATAGTCGTTAGCATTCCGCGTGACAGGTTTCGAGCCCTTCGCCGCTTATTGGAACGAGACTTTTTAAAATAAGGCCGTGAATAGAAATCTTTTACTCAAAGTATAGACTAAACACTGTAGATCTTGATATACATAATGCAACATCCATGCAACCATGCAACAATTGACTTAAATAATGAACTCTACATTGACTTTATCAGGTCTTACATAAATCAATCCAGTTTTGATACGGCCAAGAATTTCTAAGATCCGTTATTGTGCTTTGAATAAGACAAGAAAGTACTTTCAACTTATTTATATGGACGTTCTGTTCCGTAGTTTGTTGCATCTCTCCAACACTGTATCCAGCTTCCACTGAATGCCAAATTATGTATGTTTCCAGCGTTTCTGTGAGTTATGTATATCTAGCTATCGTGTTTGAATTTCTCTTTTTCCTTTGCGTTTCTGAAAGGCATCTCAACTGATGATTTTCTATTTACTGAGACTGTTCTCTTAAGTGGGCTTTTGTGAGGAAGCTATTCTGTCAAGTATTTTGGCCTTGTTTAGTTTGAGCCCTCTGTTTAAATTCTCATAGGTCTCTGTGGCATAATTATCAGTTGGTATTATTACACGCGTATGAAATGATAAGACCGTGACATACTTACTCAAGACTGTCCTTGGCCGTAATGCATGTCAGCAACTGTTACCAGGTGAAATATGTACCAGGTCACCGTACCGATTCGACAGTCTCTCATTTCAATTAGCTATACATAACAATTAATTTCCTAAGTTGCTATTATTCAATATAATGTTTTTGAATTTAGTGGTTGAAACATCTTGCGATTGCTGCATAGTATTCTTCAAGGACATTCCGAATACCAGGTTACACTCCGACAATATTGAAAACAGGAAGTTGTGTCAGATATGCAGACTGGTCTCTACCTACTTCGCTGATAATTAGATGTTTTGCTGAGTGTTCTTAAGTCTTGGTTTTTGTAACAGATAATTGGACTCTTCACATTAAGCGCAATTTCTCTGTCATTAATTCTTGTTTGAGAAGCGTCAACTATTTCATTTAGCTATTTTGTTACATTGCCTTCACGCTTAGCACTTGAAAGCGAACATTCATTATTCAATAAAACCGGCCTAATTGTTCATCTTCTCTTAGTAATGAAGTTCCTTACCCACCGCATTCGCAATATACATATTTTAAACATTCCTCAGGGTTTCCATAAATTGAATTTCCATATTAATATACCGCTGACAGTACAGTCTGCGATATATTGCGATTCAATTAAGCGTGTGCATCTAAATTGCCTCACGCAAGCTCAATTAAAGTTGTTTGCAAATTATGCTATTGCGCTAGACATATTTTTTTTACTGCAGCTACTAATCAATACGCAATACAAGATAATTGCTTTTCCAAGAGTCTGACATCCCTTGCAATGGCCACGAAATTCCACCAGCCCGCCTAATAAGCCGCAAGAGCTTCCAACACATGCCACAAAGCGATCGTCCAACTTTCACAAGATGCACTATGTATGAATAAGAACCACCACATGAACACCTACCACCAGGGTATGATCTTACGAAGACCTTAAACCGGTTTAACACCCAGGTAAGCCGCTGAAGAATCCATATGCATAATATGATGTTATGCACGATAAAGATTTTATCTATCTATGTGCAAATGGGGGTACAGAAATTCCAATCTAACACAGTGTGACTGCAGTGAACCCACACAGACAAAACAGCGCCTGCTGGTGTGCCCCTTGTGCTCGAACACCTGCACGAGAGATGATCTGAACTAGGCAACAATCGACGCTATTTACGTGGCCGAATATCTTGTAAATAAAATTTTAATTGTATACCCGATGATACGACAAGAAATAAGAAGATTATATTCGTCGTATGTTCTTGTGACTGCATTATGTGACGTAAGCACGTTTACTGTTTTCCCTGACTAATTGTTTGTTGGGATCACGTTCATTTCATAGGATTTCTACAAAAAACTACACTCACAAATTATTCTACTTAATATGCTTGTATTTTCTCACGTGAAACGTGGGCATGTGCCAAATATAATGTTTGTACTGGCCTCTGTCCACCCCTTATGTATCCTCACAGACTGAGTACTGAGTATCGGACGGAGAATTTTATCAACGGCTGATGCGGTATTTTTGCTTCGAATTTTTGGAATCGATTTGTATGACTGCAAGAATAGTTTCACTCAAATGTCCGTTTATTTTTCTAAGCAAAGATGCGACGTTTGAGGCAATAGATAGGGTTTATAACCATTAGTTATTAGGGGCGCTGTACTCGACCATAAAATATGTCGAGGGTTTTCATATTTTGCAAAAATTAACTTTTTTGTTATATTGACAGTATGAACAATGATAAAAAGTGTGAAAGAGCTTATCAGAAAAATATAGCTGTGGAAAAATGCTACTAGAAACAGTTTTCCTGATGATACTTTGAAAAACCTTCGTATAAACCCAACAAGTCCAGCTGCAGTGAACCAACAGTGAACAATGAAATTCTAGACTGACAACGGAATGCACTTAATATTCACCCACGTTTACCCTCGCGTGGCGATTTTAATATTTCAATACGTTTTACTCGTCAGGGCTCACTTTTAAGTGTCCTAGACCGGTGATTCCAGACATAAAAGCTAGCGGGATATAACATTTCCTATATTTTCTACAGAGGTAGCAGATAAGGATCTGCTATGTAAGAACAGTTATATTTACATAAAAGAACTTGATTCTGATAGATATTAGTATAAATCAAACTGATATTTGAGTTGCAGTAAAGGCCGGTGCAAAGTGACGTGGTGGTGGGCGATCAGATACAGCAATAGCATATGTACGGAAGAGTCCACTCTGACGCGAATTTTGATAAACTGCTACAAATTGTTCGCCATCGCTGCTAACTCGTCAATTTGCGCTGGCCTTTACTGAGACTCCATAAAAACTATAATTTATAGCCTTTTATAGTGTAGCTCGCCAACAAGCCCCCTTACCGATTAAGTTTAGTGGAACTTCTAAATTTATTAGTATTATCCTACTTACCTTACCTACCAAGATTAATCAAGATTGGAATAAACGGTTCGGCAGTTATCGTCGGACAAAGAAACATACACAGAAACATAATCTAACAAACATATAGACGCCGCTGAATTGTCCAAGTAGACTCGGAGAGATTTAATAATCGAATGGATACATAAGTGTACACTTTTGAACGATATACAGTCGAGTAGTGACATAAATAGGGCACAAAACATGACAAATTAAACATAAGCTAATAATTACGATAATCTGTTTACTGAGCTGTCCAATCATCAAATGGAAGGAAAACCAACCACAAACAGTAACCGCCACGCTAGTACCAGCCTCCTCGTGCTGCCCATTGTTATCAAGATGTACGTGTTATCTAATAAACGTTATTCAAACGACCCCGTTGTACCGCGAAATTGAATTTCGTACGTGATATCATGTCTTCGGCCTTATGCCGTCAGTAGAGCTTTTGTACGTTTTTGATGATGGCAACATTGCAAAACTTATGTAACAGTATTGAATGTGGGGCATTGTGTGATAGACACTCATTAAACTCCACTGAAGTTACGTTACCTAGCTGAAGGCAGTCCGAATATTCTTCTAATTCTAATTCTTCTAATAAAAAAAACCTTAACATTTCACACAGCATCATCTAGCCCCAAACTAAGCAGAGCTTGTATTATGGGAAGTACATGACTGATATACTGACATTTATGGAGACTTTATAGGATACCATCATTTAATCGTGTATGTAAATCATGTATGTAAACTAACGTCGGCTAGTGTTCATCTGTATCAGCATGTATACTTGAGTCCAATTTCGCACCCTATCTTCCGTATAAGTATATTGTTATCTGATTATGGATGATCTGTTTTAGCCTGTTTAATAAATTCATAGCTTTTATGTAAAATGTTGTATTTGGAGTATTTTAATGAACAATATCCATTACTGGTTAGATTTTATTTCAACACCTCGTTGCTCATAGCTAAAGGAAGATCTAGTCCAAAAAATTTGGACTAGATACTCCAAAATACACATGATTAAATTTAAATACCCATGGCTCATCCATTATTTTTTTAGTTAACGCGTGAAGCCAATAACATATTTTATTTAGCGATTATATCAATCCGTTATTAAAATTATTGATTTTAACGGTCTTAACTTGTTTGTAAGATGTCTCCGCTACGAAATTCAAGATTTATTTATTTGGCGTTGTATTTCGGCCACCCCGTTACCTAGTCTCGACTTAACATCGAACTGGTTTAGGTCCGGCCAAATTTGTTAACGACGGGTTTCCTAATTATGTTTACCTATTGCTTTGGCTATATAGCTAATAACCGGTGCTAATTTATAAGTAGGCACTGCTTTCGTATGGGTCGTGTCCAAGCGGTTCTTATAATCCAAACGGGATAAATAGGAATTATTATTAATGAACAATAAATAGGGAATGATAACCTTTTTGGCGCGAGATTGAAATAGATGGATCAGAAACTTGGGGCATTTCTGTTCAGTTCTACTTATATATAGGCTAAGTGCATTTGTTTTTTCGTTTTAACTCCCAACATGCTATTCTTATTTATAGGGTAGGTAACCAAATTTGTTCGTGTTTTCTTTTTCGTGTTGTGTCAAATAAATGTTTTAAATTTATTTTCACTCAATTTTCCTTAAAAATCTCAACAAAGGAAATCATAACAATGAAAATGATTTATTCATTACTGCACTGAACATTTAAAATTCAATTCAGCTTTAAAGTCAAAAACAAAACGGGACTTCAGTTCAAAATCAGATTTGATTTATCCAGATACGTCTGTGTCACAGTTTCCAATGAATAAATAAATATTCTATCGCGATGACGACGCGACAGTAGCATAACGTCTCAGCTTGTTTTATTTATGTTTGACACAAAACAGTGCTTACTGACCGTAAGATGTAGTGTAGATGAGCTGTTTTTTTTGCTACTGAACCTTAATGCTGAAAGGCCGCAAATGACATCGGCGAGCGCAGAAGGCACAATGCCTATATAAGTTAGGATGGGGCAACTAGCACAAGGGCACCGCTTAAGAACGGACCTCAGCTTGCGCTGTTGTCAGGAGGAGGGATAGGAGAGAATCGTCCCGATACATACTCGTATCTGTACCGTGAGTAAGTGGGAGTCTTACAGAGCTTATGAAGCATTAGATCAATAAACGCGAGCGAGCTACTATCTGAAAAGTATAGGATTTTTTTTTAATTATGTCTTTGATCACACTGTATTGAAAAAAAAAGCATGATGATTAATCCCTATGATAGACAATCTCAGATGTATATAGTCATCAAGCATATCAGTGAGAATACAAATAGGTAAGGGGGTGATCAAATGCATGTCAAAACATTACATTAAGTATATTCCTACGTTTTGCATATAAAAAAATGCTGGACATTTTCACACAGCATCATCTAGCCTCAAACTAAGCAGAGCTTGTATTATGGGAACTACATGACTGATATATGTATGTACTACTTATAAAGGTACTTTTTTTGTTGTAAATAAATAGAAAACCCAGACCGGAGACAAATATTTGCATAACATACAAACATTTGTCCCGTGGCGTAATCGAACCCGCAACCTTCTGCGTCCCAGGCGGGCCTTCGCCCACTGCGCCACAGAGGTCGTCAAAACTTAATATTACGCATTTCACGTAACCTAGTTGTATGCCCATCGTCGCTTATTAGAACACTAACCTGCCTTCGAGTTTTTGATTCTAGGGCATGCCGGTTATCGTACGATTTTTTTCCTTGAGCTTGTGCTATAGTGCACATATATTCAAGTATACTAAAAGTATATATTGAATGAAATGTTAAAAAAGTCATTGAACGAAACATACTCGTCCTAGTTTCCCGATGCAAGTGCACGAATCCTCAAAGCTTTTGAATTTACTCGGTTTAAAATGTTGCGAATACGAAATGTTGGTATTGAATTCAATAAAATGTGAATTCTGTCTGCTTACAGCGGCGAGTCACAAAAGGCTAAATGTGGTACACCTTGAGGTTTAATTTTATCGATACGGTTTTTTTTTTCAATCGTTTATTATAGGAATGCGACGTCGTTACATTGTTTTGCGTTGTTCCTTTTTAATTTATATAATTCGGTATATGTCTCTCTATCACGAACCGGACGATCGACGCAGTGTATGAAGACTGCCCAGTCATTGATGACATCTTAAAGATTGACAAGACTTGGTCCGATGGCATCTTAAACATTGCGGGAATGCGGTGAATGGATGTAGCCCAAGATCTTTCGTCATGGTACTCTTAAAAATAAGCCTATGCACAGCGGTGGAATCCTACAGGCTTTTAATGTCGATGATCTGCCTCTGCCCAAAAACCATTCTTACAGCTTGTTATTCTTTCTCTTGGTCGTCTCATTTTTTTATGCACATTCATTAGTTAGCTTCGCGTATCAGCTTACGAACTCTGACAATTTTGATTACCTATCACGTATATTATACAGAGACATATGATATTGCTGCTTGCCTTCGCACATTTTTTCATTGCTGAAATTGATATACTACCGTCTGGTATATCTAGATTTTGATTTAACTAATTCGCTGAACCAAATTACATTAAAAACAATTTTTAATTTTGGTTAGTCTCTGTTGCTTCATTTCAGCGATCTTGATTTAAACTGTTATTTTAACGTAGAGTATCGGGTGCGGCGCGGTAACGAGGATATCATTCGAATACTAAAGGTCACACGGTTTGAGGAGAGACCGGTCAGCCTTGAGCGTGTAATTCACTTTCGTACTCCACTGTGTACATGGCCCTTTGTGTGGCCTCATTCATTTCTCACCGGGTCGTTGTTGGTTTTGGCTCGACTACTTTACTTTGTTGTTTGTATAGTTTGTCGAAATTGAATTTTCTATATTCCATCTCAATTACGCAAGATATCCATTTAATTCCTTTTAATTGTTTTCTACGGCTACAAGAAAACCGATCAGTACTAACGGACGAAGGACATAAAACAATAGAACGATTGATCGAGTTTACGATTTACAAGGAACAGTTCATGTACCGCTTTACAATGCAATCCGTGTGCATTAAAACCCCAGTTTTCCGGGTTTCCATTTAATGGAAACCATTGAAATAGCTTTAGTTTTATTACTTTAGTTTCGATTACCCCCGTCCGGAGGATCCAATGCAATACCGGGAACACGTTTTATATAATCGCATTCGATTCTGATGTCCATTAATCTGATTCGTACTCGCATCTTCTGGAACCATGTGCTCCAATCCTAGGAGTATATATACCTTTTGTAGGTCGCGCTCATTAATAAAGATGTACTATAAATCAAACTAGAATCTCCACTGCACAATGAAATCTGAATAAACTACCTATTTTAATGAATTCACGAATTGTACTTTCGCCAACCCTATGCTTAAGAAAGACCACCGTTATTCCACAACAAAACATTGCAACGTAAACGAGTGCATTATCCTAAATGACTATAATGGGCGAATGCTGAATACCAGGGAAGCCTTTATTGACTTTGAGGGCGTGTAAGCGGTATTAGCAGCTGAACATTCAATGGCTTCTGAATTCTTGGGCATTTTATTGCTACCGGGTCTGTTGTAAACTAAACTTTATGAATTTAATATGCATTGCCGGAACGCTGTTCCTAGCCATCATTATTATTCATCCTGGGTCTTAACAAATGTGAAAGTCATGCATGCATCATCATTTTGCAGCACAACAATATATAAAGTTCTAGCGTATCTCCCATCAGTTTTTCCTTATGCTCTTTTTATGCATTGAACCTCCTACATGTCATCTCAGTCGTGGTTATGATGACGAGCTTCTATTATCCTTGTCGAAAGCATTTTTCTGTATATTTCTTTCTGTGGAATAAATAGAACTGGGAACTTTTGTTAGGAGAAGAGGAAATAAAATTTGTTGTGACTAATACCTACAACAAGAGCACAATAATCCAGAAAAGACACTACCAAATAATAAGGAACTCTGTAGGTTAATAATAACTTAGAATAAGACCAACTGCAATGCTAACTCGACACAGGCAGATAGTCAGAAATTCATGTTGACGAGTTTTGTTCTCTCAGGTTATGATAGAACGGTTCGAATTTGAGAAATGTAGTGAAATTTATTCCATAAAACGTGGTACAAATTACTGATGTCGGTAGTGAGATTTGATAATGAATGATAGTATAGTAGTTACTTCGTGGGCATGCAAATGTTCTGTAGGGCACGGGTCGGTTCGATGCGGCCAAGGATACCGCGATGGAGAAGGGACGTTGAGTAACATTCCAATCATTTTGTTAAGCTTTGTACGTTTGCCTTATAACACATTCATAGCATGATCCAAAGATTTACGGGCATTTTATTGACACTTCTCTCCAAATCATCGTACTAGTGTTAAGGCCTTTGCCCACGTCGATTTTTTTTTTCATACTTCATCTGCCCGCTGCACTTTTATGTGTGGAATTTTGAAAAATTAGTGCTTATTTTTAGTTAGTAAAATTTTAGGTCTCTTGGACTTATAGACTGCGTCAGTGCCAGTGTCTCATTCAACGGTTTTAGATTATCATGATCTATGAAAGTTACGTATAGTCATGGTAAATGAAGCAAAAGTCAAAAGAGATAGCTACTCGTATGTCAGGATTTTGCAAGTGGAGATTCGTGATCTCTGCCTACCCAAGAAATATGCGTGACTTTATGTATTTATAAAAGGCTTAAATTTATTTCACTAACTTCCCATTATTTCTTAAGTCTGGCATGTTTATTAAATAGCTCTGTACTGTTTGTTAGTTTTGTTGCGAATCCAAGGTGAGGCACATTGTCATCTTATTTATTATGTAAATGCTCTTTGTATATGGACAATTTCCTTCTTTGGATAATTTAATGTTTCCGATGCGAAACCAGTTATTTAATATTGAATGATACTTATTTTGTGGTTAGTAAAATAAAAGTAATGCCAAAATAAAAACATCTGCTACAGCTTTATTTAGCACGCACAAGTGTTTCGTGTCATGTTCACCTAAAAGTAAAATTAGTTTTCTTTAAAGGCGTACGTAGAATCGGACGTTTAACCATAGGCATAGATACGGCATCAATCGTAAAATCAGAAGCACTTAAATATAATCCAGCTCAATGTCTCTTGTCTGTTTGTAAATCGAATCTTTTATATTCATTCGGTGAATTGAGTAGTTTTGTGGAAACAATTTCTTCGAACTTTATCTCTATGAATATCAACAATAATAGCTGGTTATATTGGTTGAGCTGCCTCCTATGCATTTCTATCCCAAACTAGACATAGGCTCACTCAGCATGTCAGGTAATGTATCACAGTACGGTCACGTTCTAAATAACCCACTTGTATTATGTTTCACTGTTTGTGGCGAGATTCGTGACAGCGTTTCTGTCTCTGTGTCATCGTTCACATTGTGCAACGCGATGTGCTGAGCTCTGTGTGCCTGTCCGCAGGCACGGTTACTTAACCAGATGCAGTCGCGAACGATTTCCTAAGCATCTCGAAGCGGTTTTTGCTTATCTTCTGGTTGCTATTGCTAGATCAGCGATGCTGTACAGTGAAAGTGTATAGCTCCTCGCTTACGCAACACTCTGTTTACCAGTCGTATTTCTTGTTGATTCCAAATAAAGTATACAAAGGCTTTAGCATTTCATTGCACGCGTCAGTTAACATTGGTGAAATTCGTGCCTCCATAGATGGAGTTTCAAAGGGGACATCTGATGAGACGGGCTCACCGGACCGCATATCCTGTGACATGCCCTCCTATCGGCACAGCTACATGCGTTTAATGCATTCACGTTAATTGCGCCCCATTACATGTTTACTTTCTACTTGAAATTCGAATTCCCAGTGAACTTTCTTTAGTTCGTTCCGGTTTCAAAACTCTAACTTGGACTTACTTTTATTAGCAGAAAGAATAACTCAACAACTTAGTAAGCATATACAAAATATATAGATGAAACAATCTAGTCATCTAATAAGACCGTTGCAAACGACAACAACATGCTCTTCTATCTTATCACAATTAAAAACCTAACATGACTTAGGTATATATACTTACCTGGTATATATAATGTGCACATACATTTTAAATAATTATTATATCAATAGTTAGTTAGAATCGGGACTATGAATTTGCCTGTAAATCTTCATCATCCAAGGTCCTTAGAGAGGCGTGCCTAAAGGCCCCGTTCTATTTATTGGGTGTGACATCACTGTTGAGCTACATTTCAATGTTAAATACTATACTATGATACTGAGATTTGATGTCAAAAGTTACAGATAATTGTGAGTAGATTGGAAATGGCTTCTTAGAAAGAGTTGTGAAATAGGGTAAATGTATAATTTCATAAAACAAATCTTACTTACGCTTACGACAAAGGTGATGATAAATTGTTGATACGCGTGATTATTTGGATTGCAGTTTGCAGCTAAATTCTGTAGGTATCCTGTTTATATGTATATGTGTTGAATAATTCCTTTTGTTTGACATGCACATAATTTTTCAGGAAGCTTTGTTGAATTATCTAAGGTGACGTCTTTATTAAGATACATCAAAGACGGATCCCGTAGTCTCAAGGATCGTCCGATAAGTACGATACCATCTTTACTCATCGAGCGATTGTTCGCTTTCTAACACCTCATTCGTTCTGACAATGCACAGCTTTTGTAGAACAACTGGAGTAGTCAGTGAAAACTGCGCAGTGTCTATGATTATCCGACTTGACCACTTTGAATTGTAATTCCAGGTGAAGGCATTCTCTATCTCCAGATTTTGTAACCTTGCAGAGGAGCTACCCTCTGATCATAAATTGACCTTGACCGGTGTGAATAATATAAATCCGCTGTAGGTGCGTCTTGTTTGCATTTCATGACCTATGTAGGACCGGATGGTCTGCCCAGATAAAGCTGATCTTATGTAGATGTCGATAGTTACTAGCCTAAGTTATATCTGATTTTGAAAGAGGTCGTCCGGGGAAGTTCTACTACCGTACCTGTTTCTGCCGCCAATCAGTAGCAGAGTATGAGGGGTATGAGTGCCGGTGTAATTGCAGGCACATTTTTTCACCATCACGTCTTCGGGTCGGCGACGTGCAAGTGTCCATAGGTTTCGGTAACCATTTACCAACAGGTGAGCCGTATGCTTGTATCTAACTTTTGTTTTAAAGAACACGACAACTACATGATGGCGGTAAAAAATGGAGGTACCGAAGAACTTACCGTGAAATTATGACGTGTTGTGCTCAATCTCGTAACGTGACTACTATTATCTTCGAGCTGAACTGTGTTGACTGCAGATTCTCGTCGTTTGCTTTATCTTGTTAATTGGAGAGCAGCACTCTCATCGGCTGCTCCACTTCTGCCCATTGTTTGAAATGACACTTTCTAAACTAATCTCTCTTTCATATCTGACTCCAATGATTTGTGGTGCGAGCTTTGAACTGCTAATGAATTGACAGTTGCAGTATATATTGGAGGCAATTTTGTTTCGATAAAAAATGCTGATTTTAACCATTAAATTTAAGTGATATACTATTATGGCGATCTGCGTAGCTCGGCGGACGAGAAGCCGGGACCGTTACACGCACCGTGCCCTAAAGACAAAGTAGAAGGGTTTCACGTGCCTGCAATTTCACTGGAACCCTGCAATATGCGTTACTACTTGGTAGCAGAAATACAACTTAACAACATATAAACAACAAAGAACTAAATAAACACCTAACAGACACATACATAATGCTGACACTAGTATTCTTTGTGTCGTGGGTATCAGGAACTAAGAGTACCGTGGTACACTCAGACCCGAAACAAATATCTGTAGAACATGCAAACAAGACATAGGAAATGCTAGTGTAGAGCCAGAAGCGTGATTCGATCAAGAAAATACTCACCTTAAATATACAAAAAAAACTACATCAAATAGTGTATGGGAACTTTATGTATTCTGTGGTATAGGCTTGTAGCTACACATAAGGTATTTGTATAGTAATTCTAATATAATTATATCTACCGAACCGCGAACTCATAAAATCATGCCTTTTGGCGACATTTTGATGAATCAAAGATGCTGTCTGTATTTATTATTTCCGGCATGATATACACTTGCCTAGTTCCAACCAGTTGATTACTGAATTTAATGGGAGGCGTGATTAAATTAACGTGTTTTATGATGCGTTATATCCACCCCCGCTCCGATCCCTGTCTGAGTGAGTGGGTGTTCTTGTTCACGAAATATCTCTAGCATAATTACGATCTCGGCTCAGCTCTAATTCGTGAGTCACGGTCGGGTGAAATGGCACGCGGTTCCAGCCGCACTGGGCAGACGGAACACTCCATCCATACCGTACTAGTGCCTATTTATATTTCAGACAGATATTCCAATTACACACAAATCAAATATAATATTTTTCATGCTAACGAGTATATAATACATTAAATTAAAACTACACAGTCTAGATATATAGAGCCACTAGATTACGAGTTTACAACATGCTCTCTAGTCTAGAGCTCCATGAAGGCCTAGTCGGTGTCTAGCCTTCCTTCCAAGTTGCAGGTAGCTGTTGGAGCTACCGCACATACGGCGCATCAAGGACGCTGGTCTTTTGCTCGTTATAGATGTGAATACATCTAGTTAGGACTGCTTTCGGACGCACATTCCTAATGCGCTGCAGAAGCGAAGCAGCCCTATCACCCTGAAAGCGTAGTTATATTTGTATCCGCAGGGCATTAGGATTTTTGCATATTAATCCATAGACATGAGTATTCGTAAAGAATATTAGCTGCGATGGGCTTGCAACCATGTGGAATACTAGCTACTATGCAAAACTTGGGTATATGCAGAATTTAATATGTGGACTTGCCTCTGACTATTTCTTTAGTATCCTCAAGGATGATCTACGCACTCAGTACAGATTTGAGGATGCCCATCATGCATGAGGATTACAGTTGCGAGCATGTTATATTTTATTATCAGCCCTTAATTTTTTACATACCTAATTTGAAAAATTACAAAAGGAAGGTACTCAGCAATGGAATCGATTTACAAGCAATTAGTCCTTAACACATTCAAAGTGAAAAATCTCAACGTGCTTAGAAAATCCCCATTACAGACACTCTTGTAACAATCGTTATACAAGCAGTTACCTGTATAGTTGACTGGCCATCCTCCCCCGTCTATGATGCGGTCCATGATCGCGCCACTCCATTCAATTACCTCGCGTGATGTGAATTCTAAATCTTTACAACTGAGGACTTGTCAGCAAAAACACCTAGCTTTCACCTTCTATCGGAGAAATATAGATCGAATGATCGCAACGCTGCGGGAAGTCACGAGCGAGGATAATATCGCTTCATAGTGATGGAGCGGCCGACAGGTTCCAATAGACTGCACGTCTATACTCGTAGGTGGCCTAACAATAAATACACAATCATTATATTGTCATAGGTCTGCGACGAGTGTGGGCTGGTAACGGTCGCCGGCGCCCGCCGCCGCAATGTCTGAACTGGGTCGGAACACATTGACGTGTGTTATCTTATTATGAGCTCGTTAACGTAATCCTGCGTGGGGCCCGATTCTGTTTAGGTAGTAGAACGTTTAATCAATCAATCCCCTTTCAAACGATCTTAAGATGCGGCATTGTTAGCTTACTTGCTTTGTCAGCTCGCTCAGCTGATTCATAATAAACAATGAGCAATTTTGAAATTAATTCAATGTGTCATCAGTACACCTAGATCAAAGTCTATGACATCAATTATCTAGGACGGTCACAGTCCGTGTTGTTTAAACACTGTGCATTGTTTAGCTGACTCAAGATGGATGACTGACTTGGCATATAAAGTATTACAAAAATATCTCGTTTAACAAAAATATGAATGCGTGATATGATAAAATAAGATCTGCCGGAACGTGGTTTTTCACTGACGGTGCTCCCTTAACGTCAAGTGTATAAAGAGGCAAACAGCACCCGAATTGGGTCATCAAAAAGTATCGCTTGGGAAACGATGCAACGCCTAGCGCGCTGGTATAAAATGAGCGAAATGCCTTTTTGTCTTTTTGGCAGGTTCTCTTTCAACCGATTACTTTTCAAATACGTAGAACAAGATTATTTTTTTGAGTTATTAAACTATTACAAGACTAACTCTAATGAGTTAGTCTTGTAATAGTTTAATTGCATCAATATTCTGTTTGATATTATTAGAGTTTTTTTTTTATCGCAGGTAACTTTGCCATACATTTTTTTACAGAGAAAATTTAGTAATATCTTGTTTTGGAACAGTTTTCATATTACCAAAAATTTGTTTCCAGTAGTAGGAAAAACATAAACATAAACATATTGCAACAAATTCGCTAAAATATTATTTTTAGTAAAGCGTATATTCGGCTTCAGCCCTCTTAAATCACTGGCAGCGGTTGGTTGACAGCTCAGCAGTTTAAAGAAGCTATGTGCTCTCGCAAACTTTACCATAAAAATGTTGCAATCCTGAAAATTTTTATTGTTCATTTTCGATTTCATCTCTTCCAAAAACTAACCGCATTTGTATTACAAACGACATTATATTTGTAACGTGGATTACAAGACCCAATTCCTTGAGCTCATTGTCGACAATGCGATGTTAACAGTCGTGGGCGAGCAGCCCTACATAATTTCTGTTAAGATAAAGAAAATACACGTCGGGCGTTTGAAATTTTGACAAATTACTTGTTAACAAGAGTCGTTCGATGAAATGCATTTTTTTGCACTCGATGATGGATAATTATTCACGTTCATAAAAATAAACTTGTTCACAATGATGCACATTCCTTGTTTGGTGCGTGACATTTACGAGAGATGTTGTATTTTGCGTGCAATGGATATCCCGCACGTCGACAATTCATATTCGCCGGGTGTGGCCGTCAGTAACTGGATTGTTGTAGATCTGTTGAAGAGATAGATCTCATTGCGGATACTACTCACATGACCCCCTGTGACATTTAAAGAAAGGTTTTTTCCGTGCCAAGGCAATTTACTCAATTAGCAGGTAATTGCTCTCGTTTGAGTAAAGTAATTGACTATTAGGCTCGGTGTGTTCTTTGAACGATGGCGGGACAACGGATAAAATGCTCGTAGGATAGAGGAAATGTATGAAGCAGAAATCCGATAACTCAGTGTCATGCCGTGACCTTTCTCAATATTATCAGCGCTGATAATCACGTAACCAAGCTAAGTAGGGCCGACATTTGAAAGTGCCCTCCGAATCACGGAATTGCTCAGTTCTATGTTAATGCAGTCACCCAAGTTATTAGAGAACTATCGAAACGATGTTCAACCTATCTGGTCTGTTAAGAATGGCGCCACGGGTACATTGATAACTAAAGAAATTGTTGAGCAAAGTCAAAGAATCTTGAGCCTAAATAAACTTAACCTCGTTTCTGTATAAGTCCACGACGAGTCCTCTCTATATTCGGCTTGTGGGGCATCATAACGTCAAGGGCCATAAATGCTCTTAAAATATATTGAGTGGGTTGAAATAAGGAACTGAATCTAAATTGAATATTTATGGTTATTAAGGATAGGGTTTGATTCCTAAGATTAATAAAATTGTAGACATTAAAATGTTGACTGTCCTGTATTTAAGCATTCTTTTCATAGACATTCTGCAACTCTTCACAATAATCTTTTATGATTTAATGTATTAACATAATCAATATGAGGAAGTGATCATCTTAAAACACGCCTTATGATAAATATAATAATTTCCATAATTGCTTTACAAAGCGAGTCAAATTATGCTTAACCAGTAAAGTTACTAGTAAAGAGACCTGACGTAATCTTAATTGTAATGTACAAGATTTCCACGATCGCCTTTAAACCTTTTAAAACAGTAAAAAATCATGCATTTCTATGTATGTAATTAGCTCGTAAATGCCTGTTTTCTATTACGCTACTCCTGGCGGTCTTTAACATTTAATATAATATTGGGCAACGTTGGACATTTTTCACACAGCATCATCTAGCCCCAAACTAAGCAGAGCTTGTATTATGGGAATTACATGACTGATTATACTACTTGTATCGTTTTTTATTTGTAAATACTTAAATATTATACTTAGAAAACATCCAGATCGAAGACAAATATTTACAGATCACACAAACATTTGTCCCGCGGCGAGAACCGAACCCGCAACCTCTGCGTCTTAGGCGGGCGTTCGCCCAATGCGCCACAGAGGTCGTCAATATAATTTATTTGTACATTTTTTCTTTCGTTATTTTTCCACCACTATTTTTTCAGCTTCTGTACTAAGTCAACTCTTGGCAGAAAAAGGCCAGCTATGATACTATTACCTGATTTTTTTATTTAATTAAGGCTGGCGACACCTTTCCACCAACCGATTGATTCCAATTTTTTTTGGATGTACTGGAAGCATAGCCGAAAGCGGCAGCTTAATTGGTGTAAGAATCCTTAGTTTTTACCATTTATCTTGTTATTGTAAACCGTTTGTGCCTTAATACAAATAAATAAATAAATCGTTTTTAACCAAAAACGAATGATGATACTTTTACCTAATGTTTTTCCCGTTCCATAACACCTGAATCCACCACGTGCGACCTGTCAGATCGACGGTTTCAACAAAAGAGTCCCTCAGGTTACAGAATCCTGAGTTTTATCGATGATAAAATTACATGGCCGTTTTGGTCGTCAGCTCGAGAAGGGTCTTGGTTTAGGTTTAGGTCTTGGTCTAAACCAAGACCCTTCTCCGGTTCAAGACATCTTTGGAACGACCCGTCCCGTAATTTGCCATGCATGCATTACCGTAGCCTAAAGGCATCGGCAGGTCATGTCTACTACTCGACGCTTGTAGAGTAGACATCCTTGAAGATATACAAATCGATTGCAAAAAAACCCGCATGACAATCAGATAAGCCGTTTTAAATATAAAAAGAAACAGACAAATACAAACAAACAACCTAATATGGCAAACGCATTTACGGGCTCCTTAAGTCGCGGGTAAAAAAATAGCTTAATTCAAAATGTACAATCGTCGCTTTCTAGTTCTTAGAATTTCTAGTTAAAATATAAACTCACTCATTCACTTCGTATTTGGTAAAATACGAAGTGAAGTGAATGTTTATATTTTCCTTAATTATAACTAAACATTAATTTTAGGTAACTTCACCACCTACATTCGGTAAATGCAACAATTCGATGCCTAGTCGCTATCAGAGAAATATATTTTCATAAATCCAAAATCACTATTAGGTAATTCTACACTTCTGCTAGGCTGATGTAAAGGGTCGACAGGCTCATTAACATTTGGCTCATAGTAGTTCTGATCTGCTTTGAATATAACCTCGCAAATCGCCTTCTGCGCCGCGTTTTTGGTCGTCTCACTATATTTAATCATCTTTGACGCGATGAAGTTTGAGAAGAATTTAATTTCGTCGTCTCCGCTCGGCGGTGTCGTGATGAGCTTCCTCGAATACGTCTTAAGAATTGTATGATCTGCTACTTTTTTCGGTTGTAGTATCATGTCATCATCATCTTTTTCCAATGAAGGCCTTAATGGTTTGGAATGTTCTATCTTATGATGCACAGCGGGTGGTGTAGATGTTTTCATATATATTTTTTCAATTGTGTTATGCAAAGCAGGTGTTGTAGATTTTACCTTTTTCGGTTGTATCATTTCATAATCATCTTTTTCCAATGAAGGCTTTAACCGTTTGGGGTTTTCTATCTTATGATGCACAGCGGGTGGTGTAAATGTTTTTTTATCTTCATTTTCAACCGTGTTATGCAAAACAGGTGTCGTAGATTTTTTTTTCGAAATACTTAGTTTTTTTTCCTTTTCGTCATCCGTATTTTCTAGTTTTTTTTCCTTTTCGTCATCCGTATTTTCCTGTTAGAAATGAATATGGAATTAAATATATCTTAGTTAGTTTATTTAGAAAACACAGATAGCAGACGTAGGTCAAAAATCGCCATATTAAAGTTGGACTGAGCTGGACAAAGTTTGCCGCAAGTCGGTGAAACTACGGACAAAAGCCACTACGGAACGGATTCTGAGTGGTCGGCGGCTGCGAGGAAGGCCCAGAAGTAGATGGAGAGATGAACTGGATATAAGCCTCGTGGAGTGGCTTCAATTAGCTAGTAATAGATTACCAGTTAAAATAGGGAAGGGCTGTCTTTGCCCTGCACTTTGCACTACCGTGAGACACTATGGGCACATGATAATCATTATAAGTTTATTGATATTATGTGTTAGTGCTCTGTTTGTTTTCCAAATAAATGGCAGTAAGCTAGTATTTCGCCATGAACTGAGATCTTGCGAAGCGACATTTTAATTTGCGTAATTTGTACTATATTTAGTACAAAAACTAACTTACGTATTACTCTAATACTATAAGCCCAAAATTGTGTCGCATTGTATATATTTTTTCCTTTCAATGAATACTTCAGGCAACAGACAACAGAGAGGAAGGAGGGGAGGGAGGCCTTCGCGCTGCAGTGGGACAGTACAGGCTAAATAACAATAATAATCGATAACAATAATATCATGTGACCTCGCATGTGGTCTCGATATGTCACTTTTTTTGTATTTCTACCTGTATTTCTTTTGGCCCTTAGAAATACAGAGGCCAAATTCAGGCCCTTAGAGTCTAGAAGTTATAGAGGAGACAAAAAACAGAACGAATTGTTAGAACGTAGCTTGGCAGGATTTTTAAAACACTTTTCTTTTATAGACAATATTATATGTATAAACATAATTTAGCCGGCTGTGCCTGTGTTATCCATTGCAATTGTGTTTGTTTGTGCCCTCTTTCGTCTCATGCTGGAATCCGATGGCATTATATCGACGACATTGCCAATTTGCTCCCGATCTAATTGAGTTTAAAGATGAAACAAATATGAGTTCAAGAAGACATAAAAATTGTGCAGTGCACAACTTGCTAGATAAGGGTAGTCAAGAAAAAACAATTTTTTTTTTAATAAATCAGTTAAACGCGATAAACCCCGTTAAACTTATAATTAGGAAAAAAAGATGTTTAAAAAATCGTGCCTACGTTTATTTTACGTTATTTTTTGCCTAAGCAACCACCCTTGTTAAGCCTGAAAAAATGTAGCATCTTACAGCTAGAATTGTTAAAACAACTTTTGTTGCTGACTCTACCCTTTATCAACCCTATGATGCCTGTGGCCACCCAGTCTATTATGTGTTATGTTATTCACCGGCACCCCCTTGCTCCTAAAACCGGAATTCAACGAGTATTACTGTTTCCTGTATAGAACTAATGAATTTAGCTTTGTGCATAATGATTACCGTTGAATGCAGTTCCCTTTCCCTGTCCTTGTCCAACAAAAATGACAATTCCTCGTACAAATACCATGAACTTTGATATGATTTTGCTGGATCTGTAAGAAAAAAATAATGATATTTTAGTTTTATAGCTTTACAAGAACACTGACTTAAGAGGTAAGTGCATATCTACCTATGTAATTTGTTTGAATATCAAGCCTCACCTGCGCTATTTTTAAAAGAATTCTCCAATTTAGCCTCCTTTTTAAAATATGACATTAGAAGAGCAATTTTTCTCGTGCATCTCTCAACAGGCATCTTTACAATTTTGCTTACTTCTACCCAAGCCCACTTTTTAAATTCGGTTTTGTAAAACATATGATTCTTCTGATCCCACAGTATGGGTCTCTTTCTGAATTCACGTATGAACTGTATATTTTTTGATTTCGTCCACACATCTGCTGGTTCTGCAGCCATTGTTTGCTATTTTTATTTTTGCAACCGTATACGCGTTGTTCCGAGTTCGCGGAAACGATACACTGAACGCAAAATGGCGGGCTGTGGAATCGAACGGGCAGTCGAGCAGCGCCGACGCGGCAATATACACCTGTCCTGTTCTCGCAGCATAAGCGAAGTAAATTGTGATGGATATGGACTCGTATGTTCGCCGAACTGTTAAATCGTATAGTTGAATAGAGGTAACGTGTACCTTGCCTGCGACGACATGCGAACGAACATGAGTTTGTTGTTCGATTCGCAGTTCGACTTGTAATTTGTAGTTGTGAATTGTTATCTAATGATAAAAATGTATGTTCCTACCTAATGTTAAAATTATTTTTACTAGTAATGCAACCAAGTATCTATTGGGCTCTTGAAACTTACATCAAAACCATAGGTAGCTAGGTATTATTTTTCTTGCGTAGCCACTCAATTACATTAATAATTAAGTTTTTACTCATATTTTTCATAAAGTACTTTTAAAATGCATACATATCCTTTTATGTATTAACCTAATCTTGTATTTCTTACAAATCCACTCTTGAGGTCTAGGGAGGCCTATGTCTAGAAGTGGACTTCTTCACGTTGATGATAGTGATGACAATTAAGGAATAAAGTAATGCAGCATCAGTCGGGTCTGGTCTGGTAGTATTATAAAACTGTACTATCATCTAACCTGTGGCCGCGCCGACCGGCGCGCGGCGGCCGTAGCATAAAAACACTAATGTAAGTAGGTAGATAAGTATGTATAACACAGTTCACAAGCATCATAGGTACCTACCTATTTTGAATCAAAACCCTCATGAGGTATTATCGCCATCTATTTGTTTATATTTTATAAGGAAGTTAAATCCACCTACAGTACAAGGTAGATGGCGCTCGCTAGCGGCATCTAGTACATATTTATGGCTAACAAAGTATCCCGAAGAATAAATCGCTCTAACTCGGTAGAGCGATCCATTTTTTTTGTATGGGATGAGGTATCTGTACTTGTATTCTATATCTGTGGTCTCGTGTTTGTGGAATGCCATTCGATAACTTTTATTCCCCAGCGGATGTCGGTTCAGTGAGCTAAATAATCATTACAAGTAGGTAAAAAAAATAGTTTATTTACAAAAAAAATTGTAGTAAGTAAATCAATCATGTAGTTCCCATAACACAATCTACGTACTTTGGGGCTAGATGATGCTGTGTGAAAATGTCCAGCATTATTTATTTATTTACTTCTTCACGCAAAAACTAATGAACCGATTGCGATGAAATTTGATAGGTAGATACATAGCTGTTACGTTTTATCCCGATATTCCCACGGAATCGAAACTTACGCGGTTGAAACCGTGGAGTGCAGCTAGTTTATTTATAAAAAGCAGATAAAATTCAAATTTTAAGGTTCCTACTTTAAAAAAAAAAAACTACTAGGTATACAAAGTTTAAACCCCCACTCCCTCATTCCGCCCCGTAAAGTGGAAATATCAATAAATCCTTTCTTAACACATACCTACGTCGTCATTATAATAAACTTATATTCTAAATTTCAGCTTTCTAGACTTTGGCTGAGCATTGATAGTCAGTCAGGATATATGATTTTATAAGTAAAGATAGATTTCCTACGTTAGATTGTGTGAAATATAGGTAGTTACCTACCTATATTTCGTTACCTATATTCCATACAAAATAACACGCAAACGTTTGCAAATAGTGTCATCTATCACTATGCAGCACAAACTAAACAAAACAAATCTAGTGATTTGATACAAATCCAAACTCAAAGTAGTATAAATGATTTCCGCTTGAAGAATAACGACAACATCGAATTTTGAGAAAATAATAAAATGTAATTTATGAGCTCATTATTTCATTTTCTAATACAAAAGAGATTTTTTCAAATATGAACCATTTATTTTATGTTTTAGGACCTAATGTCGAGTTATTCTCAAACTTCAATAACAAAGCGATACCTATAACACCATCTATTGAGATTTTTTCGAACTATTTTTTTTTAGAGATGAGACGTGACGAATCTATAAGCTAAAGAATACCTACAGTTTCGTGGTAGGTAATCGTTAAAGCGACAAACATCGTGCATACCGACTGGCATGACATCCTGCGACAATCTCACTATGATAGTTTGAGAGTCTCGCGCCTGTCATTTACACCGCGATGTCTGATTCATGTTATCGACAGCACTGCACGCTGTGTGAATGCTAAGAGGGCAGATTAGGCATGCGATGCACTCTTATGCTGTTCACACGCGTCTAAATACACAGATACACGAGCGATAGCGGCGACAAAGCACGGACCGACAGTGTGTAGTTATGTGCCCCTCACTCTTGAGGAACCTTGTTTCATTTTGAGTTACTTAAAATGAAGAATAAGGGAGTTAGTCTTATGTCATCTTTGAGCGACCTCATTTGATTCCTCCATTTAAGAATTATAAGACGAAGCGCGATGGCTATCGGACTGGTGAGCGATTGAGTGAATCATTCCGCGACAGATATCACTCAAGATCTATTTGATCTTGGTTTGATGATAAAGAGATTCGTTCGCGCGCGTTCGCACTCTTTCTCTCTCACCTATTCTCATCTCAAATAAGGTGCCTCATGAGTACCTCACGAGGTAAAAGAAGGTCTTACCTCATTACTGCAATATGGTTCCAACTAATAGTTCAAGATGTATTTGAATGCGATCGAAGATGTTTTGTTCGTTTTAACACGCTGCTGCTTTGTATTTTTACTTGCGACGTAAGAAGCCCGCTTATGCGTTTGCATAAGCGATGTTTTATGCAATTGATTTGTATTTTTTTCAAGGATGGTTCTCAGATAGGTACTAGCTTCTGCCCGCGGCTTCACCCGAGTGGGTACCCGGTATAAAAAGTAGCCTATGTGTTATTCTTATAGTAAAAAACATCAATTCTCATTATAATATTAGTAGGATTATCGCCTGCATCATTTAGCCACAAAGTAAGTAGAGCTTGTTTTATAGGAACTACATGACTGATATACTACTTTTTTTTTTGTCAATACATGCATATTATAAATAATATAATAATAAATGCTGGACATTTTTCACACAGCATCATCTAGCCCCAAACTAAGCAGAGCTTGTATTATGGGAACTACATGACTGATATAAATAAAAATATAAACACCCCAAAAATTGTCTCGGGACATTTTTTGCAAATCATACAAACATTTAATTTTGTCCCGCGGCGGGAATCGAACCCGACATCTTCTGCATCTCAGGCGGTAGGAGATCTGATAAGGTTATGTAGGTAGAACAGAAGTTCGTAGGTAGGTACTCATCTCATTTACCTATCATATCATGCAAGCAAGACCCATGACTTAGGAAAATATTCTTACCTTTCGTACCTACCAATTTAGCCTTTTTGATACAGCGCCGACCGCATAGCTGGTATCCTTTTATGTATGTTAATGATATGAATTGTGTATGTCTCTTGACGGCAGGAACCCGTAGAAACGTTTGCCATAAGAGGTTTCTTCTTCTATTACTATTATCTCCGAAACGGCGTCTCGGTTTGTAATAAGGTACAAACCGACAAGCCGTTAAATTATTATAATACCATGAAGGAACTAATACATATAATACAGACACTATCTATAGTTGAGGTATCAGTGTCTCTGTGTACATCTCCGATTAGTGCCTACTTCATAAGTCAGTTATCTACAGAATCTTTGACCACAGAAATGAGGGGACTTTCTAACACAGATTATTTCAACTTCATGCTATTTTTAAAGTTTTTTTTATTCAAATTATAATTGTAATTTGAATAAAAAAACTTTTAATATGTGTTTGATTTTTACATAAACATTATATACGTTTTTTGTAGTTTCTTTGAAAAATCATTAATTAATTTTAAAAAGCAGTTTTTTTTCAATCGATTTGTATATTTTCAAGGTTGGTTCTTAGCCCGTTGGTTTTATCGCCACAATTACTAGGGGGCGCTGTAATCTATGTTCTTTTGTACTTACCATTCTGACATTCTCTGCATCAGATAAATCCTCGTCTGTTTCAATTAACACGGCAAACCTGTCACACTCATGTTTCGCTTCTATCAATTACTCATGCAAATGATCTGTTTCATGAATATTCATTCATTCTAGATCACGATATTTTTAAAAGCAACGTATTGAATGCGAGTCTCAATTATTCACTTTCAGAAATTGTGTGATTCCCATGATGAGAACCAATGCTCGAAGGCATGTGGCGTCGGTCACTTGTTAACTTGTTGTTAAGGTCTGGTAACTACGAGTACCTGAGTGTTGTGGTACTCAGATACTCGTAGTTCGTAGACCACGACACTGGACCCCACAATCCTAGTGTGGGGTTAGGACTGTCTGTTGTGTTTGTTGGCTGGCTGTTTATTTATTGTATTTTTTGTTTGTTAAAAAAAAAACTCGGAACTTGACTAGTGCTTCGTTTACCTGTAGCCTGTAGTAGGCAAAGGACCGGTCGAGTCCCGAGTTTTTTCTGGTTATCTAATGGAATCCGCTTACAAAGAAAACAACTCGGAAATACAAAATAATTATTATAATTCTTTTGTGATTCCGAGTTGCGCTCAAAATGTGCGTTGATCCTATATTAGTTCATTAGAAATATTAAAGGATCAACGCGCATTTTGAGCGGTAAGTACACCCATAATTATCGTGTATTGTTCGTGACTGAGTTGCCTATGGGCCATTAATGTTCTCGGAATAATACCTTATTAAGTTTTTTATTCTATTCAAACTTTATTTTCATTCTATTAAACGACTTGTATGACAGTTCACGGTATTCCAAACAGGTTTATTAGTTTGTTCATTTTTTTCATTGCGCTTAAACTGGAAAAGCGATGGGGCTACGCTGTGAATGTCGCTTTAAACCAGAATTTATTACGGTAACGATACGCGTGTTGTTTTGTATGGGATTCATTTAAGTTGTTATCCTTCCTAGACAATGAATAGAACTGCGGCAATGGAATGTATGGTAATTTTATTTGTTTAATATGCTGGCTAGAAAAATATCAGATACATATTATTATGTAAGGGTTGATTCGTGGCATATTTATATATATGATTTCTAATTTTTAATAGATTTCAATGCGGTTCCAAGCCGCGCCATAGCAACATTCATTTTTGCTACAGACTTTCTCCCTTTACTACTCGAACGGTTGATTATTTACAACTTACTTTCCAATAAATGGCTTCCTCTGTGTGAATTGTGTCTTGACTACTTTTCCAAGTGGCAATTAAAAGATATCATCAATCACCATCTGGTGAGGTTATGATCAAATAAATATCTAGTAGGATGCATCTTGAGAAGTGGACGCATATCGTATACATATCGGTACTCCTGGTTCCTTAAAAACGGAAAGCGACGACGTAATTGGCCGAAAAGGAGTTGCCGGAACGATATAAATTCACATGAAGAGTGATTGAAGTCTTCCATCACTAGCAGTCGCCAGATACCGGGATACAAGGATTAATTTGGGGGACTCCTTATACCATATATTTAAAAAATACATACGTATTAAGTATAAGTATACCAGTTTAGTAATAACATATAACAGTAATATAAGATTATAACATTTTATTAAGAAACAACTGAAATATAATGAACTGGCCCGGACAACTAATTGGAAACAAAAAAATAGATATTAGTTAAAACAAAAACTAGTGAAGAAAACCACAAATAATTTAGATAAATACTTCATCAACAACCGATTTGTAGGGTAGCCTCTGTTCTCAATAACTGCTTTAAAACAATTTGGCGTTGATTCTATTAATTTTTCACACATTTGCACGGAACAGTTGATTGCAATTGGTGATGATCTTATCCGAGTTCTTTACAGTATGCCATAAATTTTCAATTGGATATATATTCCATATACTTACATAATTCTACTAATGTTAAGGTGATATAGCCATGTAGATGGACGAAAGGGGATTAACGAAACATTCACGAAGGGAAGCGTGGAAGGCGTTCTGTAGAAAGGTCTAATCAAGAGTATCCTAAACCGGCGAGCATGCATGAACAATGTGAGATTGAATGGAGCAAAAGAGGTATGTCAGGATCATAGCAAGTAGAAGTACGCAGAGGCGTAGTCTCTGCCTACCCCTCCGGGAACAGGCGTGAGTGTGTAGACACGTTGCCATCTAGTCCTTTTCCATCAAATCGAATGTGTCCTATCCTAATGTGTTGAATAAACAGTACAGTGACGAGAATATACATAAAATGCCTTTCCTTACGATTAAATAACACTCATAACATATGCCATTCATGTGTCGAGAGTGCCCGAATCCGCATTAAGTATAATGTGCTATCATCTAACTTCCTCATAGTACGTGACTATAATAAGGAAGACAACGAGTATTGGTATAACAGAAATTGTTTTTCCAACCAAATAGGGACGGACGCTGTGTTTTCTTATGAATTATTAAAGATCGCTAGATGTGAAAAGAAATGATGTTTGTACCATTTATTTTTGATGCTAATTTCACGATAACAAAAAAACACCCAACTGACACATACATAAGTCTGACCCATCCCACCCACAGGTTATTCCCGCTGTCCCCCGATTTTTGGCCCCATCGGGGGACAACGGGAAGTTATTCAACATGCAAATGTATGTGTTGTGTTCCAGACCCGAAACACAACACATAGTACATTTGCATGTTGTGCAGATATTTGTTCCGCAGCGGGAATCGTACCCGCACCTCTTGCGTAGCAGCTGGCTAGCTGGCTACTCGCCCGCCGCGCCATCGAGTACGTGGTACAAAAAAACCGTTTCAATGTGGACCTCTACAATTGAGCTAAATAAACGAAAGAAGCCTGCAGGTACATCAATAAATTGAAACCATTTAGCAGCTTCGATCAGAATTCCCTTTTAACTTCCTGTGATAATAATCGTGCTTAATGTATTTGTTGAGTATCATTATCAAGATTTAATACAGACGCGGCCCTGGCTCGCTCGAATGCACTCCAGAATCCTTTCGACCCTCCATTCGGTATGCGCTTTATATCTCTATCTTTTGATCACATACTGTCCCACTTCAAAGAGCGTTCATTCTTCGGTATTATTTGTTTTCATTTCAATCGATTCGAGCGTGTCGGCCAACTAGAGATAGCGCAGGTTGTACACACTTGCATGCTTACCTATAACGATTTAGTTTTCTTCTGTTATATTTGAATCGTTCAAAACTTGTGCTTAAACCGTTGAGGAAAAACTGCGTGAGGAAACCGACATGCCCTATACCAAACATTTTAAGGGCATGTGCAATCAGTTTGTGGAAAATAAGCGGCGATCGGTTTGCAACCTGTCCCGTGGAATGCTAACTACTTGCAAACGCGGGCATGTGTCAAATGTAATGTTTGGACATGCCTCTGACATCCCGTATTTACTTGGTATCTTTAAATATCTACGCACTTAGTATGAATCTGAGGATTTCCATCATAGGCCATACAGTGGTGACCGATAAATACATTTTCGATTAATAAAAGAATACTTCTGCCTGAAGGACAGTGAAATCGCTTATATATCAACCTAGAATTCGAGCGATATGTCAAAACACACAATCTTACGCCTTGTAGGGAAAAAAATGTTCGAATTACGTACAATGAGGTCAGAGAACGAAAAAAACGGGTTGAAAAACATGGACTTTCTCTCTTGGCCGTGGGAGGTGAAAGTCTGGCTGCGTGTCCTTGAGTCCCTTACTTATACGTGAAGCGGACAGCGGAACGGAAACCAACCTATGAAGGTAACATTGGTTGCAGACAGATCTTTGAACTTTAGGCCCAGTTTAAAAACGGCTGGAAACTCATCGAGATAAATATAAGTGTCGGTACTGATTTGTTGAATCGATCTCAGTATTGTAGTATCAACATACGAATGTGAAAATATCCAAGGAATACCGTAACATGTTGTTTATCCTATAGCTATTAACAATCCTATAGCTCGTCTAGACGGGGAACCAATACACCAATAATAGACGAGGTGTCTACATATTTATACTAATAATATAAATATGTACTAATTTCTAGAACTAACAGTCGGATATGTTTTTTTTTTATATTTTTGCATTTGATAGTCCAGTTCTTGAGGCTATAGGATATTTAACATCGCGCTACGACCCTTAGGAGCCGAGCAAAAGTAGTAATAGCGCGGGCGGGTATGCAACGTGGTGTATTGGGGGCCTGAGGGCAGCCGTGTAGTGGTGGGCCTCAGCACGTGTGGCACCCACTTTTGTAGCTACACACTTCCTCGAAACGAGGCCTCACTCTTTTCGTTTGGACGAGCTAGCACACCTGCACACCAACACAGTTGCACAATCGTGCTAGGAGCGAGGCGCGAGGCAATACTATTGTGGTACCACAGTGAGCTGGCTCAGTTGTAAAACAGAGCCCCTCGCACGTTTCTCGTTTTCAAACAGTGTGCTACCCATGACTACAGCTGTGGCACAGCTGTGCCATTACCCGATTATTGTACCGATGATATTTATTTATGACTAGCTAGTCATAAATAAATATCATCGGTAACGGTCGCAGGAAGTCGGTAGAGGGAGGGGGCTCAAGACCGAACGGTCGTGGAATGAATATGTACAGCAATGGTCTTCCCTGACTGATGATGATGATATAGGTGCTGATTATATGCAGTTGGTCATTCACAAGAATCTGAAAAGAACAACGAGCATTTTGTTACCACCCTACTAATATTATAAACGTGAAAGTTTGTGAGGATGGATGTTTGTTACTCTCTCACGCAAAAACTACTGAACGGATTTTGATGAAACTTTACAGTAATATAGCTTATACATCAGAATAATACAGGCTTCTTTTTATCCGATTAACACGCGGGCGAAGCCGTGGGCAGAAGCTAGAGTACCAATATAACCTTACCACGTTACGATCAACGGGGTCAAAATAAACAGGAAGAATAATAATTACCGTCTTTATTTAAGTTAATCAATTCTTTTAACTTTGCCGCGTGGTGGCTCGTATGCTCAATGCATTCAGAATTATAATGTTTATTTAGGTATTTATTCATATTTATTACTATAACTATTTATCTATTACAGCGTATCTCAGATGATTAATTGTATAATCGGGAAACTCTGTTCTAACTATTATATAGAAATCGTCAGTCGCTTCAGTAAACATTTAATTATCAAATATTCCAGTAAGATAATCCATTCTATATTAAAACTTAATCCTATTTGAATATAATATGTTGTTTGGAATTAATTTAACAAATCTATTAAATGATAAATTTGTCCGTTACTCAAGCTTACTGTTAAACAAACCATACCCTAGCCTAGCTGATTGTTCGATACGGCCTTTAACGGATAGGTTAAAAGATTTTCACTAATACCATTAATTCAGTATTCATTGAATGCCTTAATTTGCCGAATGAAAACTCTTGGCACTAGACAAAAATACTTCCTGTGTCGTTTTGAGAAAAATATGTCCAGCTATGCAAATATTGCTCTCGTGACTTTGTCATTTTGTCTCCCACAAAAAAGTCGCGCGGGTTATTTGTATGTGCCAAGTGCACACCGTGCTTAATAAATTCCATAACGCTTAATAGCCGGCTAAGTGGTGGTGCGTCATGACTCACAAACAGAGCTGCTGGATGGATATGACATAATTCCGCGTATAATTCCGAGAGGCATCCTCACCTGAGGGTAAATGACCACCTGACCCATATCCGCGTCCCGACTTTCACCGGCGGCCGTTCACCCGGGAACTGACACGTAAACACCCGTTCCAATTTCCAAAATGGAATCACTCGGTATAAGAACGCAGCTCGCCATTAATTGGGGCGCATTCCAATTAAGACCTCGTTACGTACGCCTCTTACGCAATTAGCATCGTCCGGCTGAACCATTAACAGTACCGGCCGGCGCATCCAATTTTATAAATGAACTGGATTTTACGCTCGGTGTTTTTCATGTTTTGTCCTTAACTAACGAGCTTCTTTTTTTAAAATTAATAGTTTGCATGTTAGCTTTTACAGTTGTTATGTTTTATCGTACATTTTTGATGTTGATACACTTGTATCAACATCAACATCGTGTTGACTACACTTGTTTTAAATTGTACAACTTGTTTTAAATTATATTTGTAAAATACATTTGTTTTTGCGGTTCTACTATATAATAGGCATACGTCGTAGCCTTATCAAAGCTATTATAAAAGCTTTGATAAGGCTACGACATTATTATATTGTGGCTTTTTGTTTGGACTAAATATATACTTGATAGATAGATACGTGTTGCTCAAGGGGACCTCTAAACGGTCAATGAAACGTCAGCAGTCAATAGTGACTTTTATTTTTTATACGATAAAGTGTCAAATAAATTACACCAATTTTCACGTACCGCACTATCGGTGAAGGCACCGACCAAGTTTCGACTCATTCCGAGAGTCTTCATCAGGGTGAGTGGTCGAGACTTTCTCCCTCCGCGTTGCACGGCGCGGCACGGCACGGTAGAAAAAATTCCCGTTTTTACAATATGAATAGTCAAGTTCACGATAGTTTTTGGAATAAAATATATATTTTTAGTAAATAAATTAATAAAAAAAATACTGCTTATCGGCAGAAATAGGTATGGTAGTTGTACTTCCCCAGAAGAGCTCTAACACAATGAGCTATTCTTTCTTGGTGTGGCGGTATTGCGTCTGTGCTCAAGCGGTTTTTAACAATAAAACATCGACTGCACAATTGGCCGGGAAAGTGTAGCCCGATCAGTTAATTCAAATACAAAGTGAATTTTCACTGGAGGTAAGAAGTGATTTAGAAAGTGCTTTCAATTATTATAATATCTAAACTCGTGTTACGCGCAAGTAAACTTTTTCGTTGCACCAGGGGTCTAGACAAATACCTCAAGCTTACTTTTCCTTTCACGCTAACGCAAATTTGTCAAGGTAAAACTTGGCAGCTATCACGTGACATTTCCGCAGCTAATGTCATTCCCATACAATTCAATCTCTCCGCAGGCGTTAACGCCAACAGAAAGTGGTATTTGTCTAGACCACCTGAATTTGAAATCGACTTTCAATTACGATGTAAATTGCTGTTGTAGTTTTTATTTTGTCTTAATTTAGATTTTCTTAATTTTCAAGACGTAACAAAATGCTCGACGTCGACGAAGTCGACGGAGCAGGGGTCTAGACAAATACCACTTTCTGTTGGCTTTAACGCCTGCGGAAAGATTGAATTGTATAAAAATGACATTAGCTGTGTTAATTTGACGTGACAGCTGCCAAGTTTTACCTTGACAAATTTGCGTTAACGTGGAAGGAAATGTAAGCGTTAGATATTTGTCTAGCCACCAGGCCTAGGAAACGTTGGCGTGACGACCTTGATGCTTTCCAAGGTGGGAAGTTGCAACTGACCGCAAAGTTTAGAAGGATTTGGGGGATATCTTTGCCCAGCAGTGGAAAAGTATAATTCAACAAAAAATATCTAAACACATTGCCTTCTGCTCGATTATCGTAATAAGTAACATACTGTATGTAAGTAATAGGTAGTATTGGAACAATCGCAACAGAGCCTTAGCGGTATTCGAAGCTCTCGCTAAAGTTCGATCGTAATTATGTGTCTGATAGCTATATTATGCAAATAGTTCTTTGTATCATACAGTACAAGAGCGCACGGGTACATGTAGGGTACAAGGACAATAGTGGCATGAATCGGTCGGTTATAAACAGATCATTGTGCTGGAGCCGGCCCGCAAAAGGATCTCTTTGTACGAGGAAAACAATAACACGCATAATCTGTTTCAGATCATGAATATTAAGCGGATGGGTATACCTATGATTTAATAGCACATCTGTGGAGCATAACAATATTGCTTAGAATTGACATCAAAGCAATTACCATTTATAACTTACTAGCCTCTGCCCACGGCTTTCGCCCGCGTGGTACCCGGATAAAAAGTAGCCTATGTCCATATTGTAAAAACGGGATTTTTCACGTACGCACGACGCGACGCGGAGGGAGAAAGTCGCAACCACTCACCCTGATGAAGACTCTCGGAATGAGTCGAAACTTAGTCGGTGCCTTCACCGATAGTGCAGTACGTGAAAATTCCCGTTTTTACCATATAAATCCAGCATTATTTATTTATTTAATAATTTAACTTATTCTTGAAGTAAGACTTCATATAAAATCAATAAAATAATTAATAAACATAGTATCATGAGAAATAATTTCACCACGTATCTTGTTGGCTTGGTTTACCGGCTCACTGCACCGCTCTTCCTATTAGTGGAGTCGTTTTTTTTCATGCTCCAAAGCCCAAGCGTCCGTGACGTAGTCGCAGTGCACACTCTTGCATCTGTGATGGTTAACTGATACTTAATTCAGAATTTGAAAGCCTTGACCTTGAAAGAACTTCAAGACTGCTATACGATGACAAATTTTAAACTCCCAAAAGTCACGTACATGTTCCTGACCACAGAAGAATATATTTGTATCTTCCTTGATGACTATCAGAAACTACAAGTCCCATGGTACCAGAACACCCACATCCGGAACAAATATTTGCAGAACATGCAGATATTGGAATTCTTCAATGAAGACGACTGTGCGTGAAAGGTGCATCTATGAAGGCCATCTTAAAGACTAGCGGGGCGATCACACTAACTCATGGTTATCGAGATGGCAATCAATTTTGACACTAGTTCCCCATTTGAATGGCCCATTTAAAAAACGGAACGTCCAATGGGAAACCAATTTCGTTCATTCGCGTTGCCCATCTATGGTCCATCCAGCCTACAAATTAGCGTGATACGATTCATCCCATCTGATGATACCCGCAATTGGAAGTGTCATGCCGTCATTTCTATATCCCTTTAAATTAGTGTGATAGCCCTGCTGGTCTTTAAGATGGAGGGATCGAGGCCCTTTTCAGAGCCACCAGCGGGGCGATCACACTAATTTCCCATGGCTGGTATCATCGGCTGGGATGAAGCGTATCACGCTTATTTGTAAGCTGGATGAGCCATAGATGGACAATGCGAATGAACAAAATTGGTTTCATATTGGACGTTCCGTTTTCTGGATGGATGAACCATTCAAATAAGGAACTAGTGACAAAATTGATTCCCATCTCGATAGCCATGAGTTAGTGTGATCGCCCCGCTGGTCAGATTACTGACCGGTGAACAAGACAAAGAAGAATAAATAAAAAAATGAGTTTGTGCCTGCCTCAATATTTTGAATGGATTGTAAGGGTTAATTGCATTAGTATTGCTGCCGCATGCAATAATTACCAACGCGTTGTGAAGTTTTTGCATCAACGAACATTAATCATGTGTATTAAATGCAAAAAGGTTAAACAGAACAAACATAATTGCGCTTTGTTTGTTACCGCTCAATTCGTTCCCCTGCATTACTCATTTTATTTTTACCGTTGATTGTTCAATGCGTACCATTCACTGTACTTTATTGTCTATTCGCTTGGGCGTTTTACCGTCATACTCATTTTTTCTACAATACAAAATGATAACTATCTCGGTCATCACGAATATGTACTGTTAGAACAGGGCAACAATTCGGTCGCAATATTTATTTACTGCAATAGTATAAAGAGCAGCTCCGAAAAATTCAATTCGTGTTTCTCTTAATTGTATTAGGCTCCTATTTATTTTGTTGTGGGAGTTCGTGACTGTGCTCATTGATTTCACTGTTTCACGCTGAGCTTTCGGAATTATTCACTATCCGCTGCTATTTATTTCTATTTTATTTTATGTTTTTATTTATTTATCTGTATCTTCCTCGATGACTATTCCAACTCACTATTCGTTTCACGGACTACGTATGTTTTTTGAAACTTTGAAGCATCGCGGTTCGAACGATCAAATAATCTTTCTTAGGACGAATTAAATGTAGCATTACTAGAATTGTTTTTGCGAAACGTTCGTCATCCGTCCAGTTCACGAGCAAAGCTCGGTAAAGCAGCATTTAAAGCCACACGTCTGCCTTGTGGAGCTGAACTGGTTTAGAAAGTTGACCATACTTGACGGTTCATTAATTCTCATCAATTACTCCATCAGTGCATGTTAGTAGTATGACAGTTGGGTTGTGTAACGTGTTGCAACGTTCGGCGGTGTTGTTGCCGGCGCGCGGCTGCGACCGGGGGCGTCGACCAGTGAAAGTGTGAAAGTGACGCGATTGCTCCTGCGCATCCACGCCGCGAGCGCAAGCGATCAACGCTATCTGCCGCGCATGCATTGCGCTTTTCTTTTTTATTGCAGAATAATTGAATTATCAAGCAACTCTATTAAATATTCGTGACTGCTCATTCTGACATCCCACTTGAAAGAAATCTTTAAGAGTACAATGGAGCCGATTCTGTAGTACACTAACTCAATTTAATTTAAACTGTCGCTTTCTTTTACTGATAGTGTACGCAAGAAAGAAATGGCAAGAATTTTACTCGTGTGAAATCAATTTACGTGCAGCTTTTCTTCATGTTTATAGTCAGCATGTTTTGAAATTACTACTAAATTTGTATGGAAAACTTAAATCTGACTAATGTAAAAATGTAGCTATCGCTTTGTAGCTTGCACTATCAGTAAAAGAGAGCGACAGTTTAAATTAAGTTTAGTTAGTGTACTAAAGAATCGAGGCTAATACCTTGCTTACTATTTGATAAATTATTTTGTCAATTTTATTGTGCGTCGGAATGCCGACTAATGTTGTCTCTGGTAGAATTGTAACAAAAAGTCACGATGCGCCCTAACGAGGGCAGATAAAAAATTAACGAGCTCCGTAATAAATGTGAATCTAGAACGTGACCAAAAATTTGACCGTTGTGTCCGTATCCAGTTCTTATTAGGGCATTTTGATCTAAAGGGAAACCAAAGAACTCGGTCAGGCGTGTTATAAAAATATTTGGACGCAATGCGTCTGGACATGTCAAAATCTACCTAAAAAAGGTGTAAAATTAGTAAGGACTGATCAAGTAAGTCAACTAATCAAGTACTAAGGAAGGATTAGGAGGTGTAAGATTAGTAAGGAAAGGCCGATCTGATCGCACTATTTTTAGGAATGCCAGGAAAAGAGAATTGGTAGCTCAATGGGTAGCACCGTAGATAAACCAAGGCGGTAATGGGGAGGTATTATAGATCGCAGAACCGACAACCGCTGGGGAATAAAATTTCTAAAATGGCGAACACGAACTGTACAACGCAGTGTACGAAGGCCCGATCGACCATGGATATAATTTCCTGAATTAATTGCATGAAAGTAGCAATATAGAAATACTGCTTATTTTTTTTTTAAACTTTATTATTTCGTATCTCGCGCTAAACACAATCATAAATCTACAAAATTGTGCAGCGATTTTCTCGCTTCAATCAATCATTATCATCACAATCGATGCGAGGGGATGTAATTAATTGTAATTACTCCTGGACCTCTAATTGGTGTATTTAAAGGCTTGTTTAAAACGCGTGAAGACATCCACGCTTTCAATACATTCCCATCTCTTACTGTGGCACATCGGCTAAAAACGTTCTATAAAATCGGCTAAATATAGTTTTTTCTTCCTCGCACTTCACACGTTCTTTGATGACCGGTAGACGTTGATGGCGGTATACTTATCGTACCACATAAACAGTTGAGGACTGTATTCGATATACATTTCAACGCACAAGAATAATGACGGTGAATTATTGCCGGCAAGTCACGTAATTGTAGCGCCATCGATGTATTGAGACTCTGCGAGGTGCCATTATCTACATCTAGAAAGAAAGAAAGAAATAAAAAATATTTATTCTTCGCAAAACGGAAAGAAGACATCAACTTTGCACTAAAACAGACACCCAGGTAAATTAAAAGGATATAATAAAAAAATAGGTACCTACTAAAACATAATGTAGATAGGTAAGGTATATGTCTGCGGTAGGTAGTTAAGTTTCCTAACAGGTAGGTATTGTGGTGCCAAGTGAGTCTTCCGAGCACCGCATGCCAAAAAGGCTTTGTCTCAGCATGTTGCTACTTCACACCATTTGGGTGTAAAGCAGTGCTGATTTTCAGACAAAGCCGGTGCGGGTGACTTCACGAACGCCGATAAGTGCATAATTCATCGAGAAGATAGAAACATCTTTTGTGTCGTGAATCAGTGTGGTGAAAGGTAGCTTGTAAACATTGCCAAAGATGCAAGCGGACTCGACTGCTGCAAGACAAATATTTGCATGTTCTGCAGATATTTGTCCCGGGTGTGGGTGTTGTGGTACAACGGTACTTGTAATTGCTCATACCCATGATACAAGGACAAGAAAGGTTTATTTATTTATAACTGTTTAAATGAGCCTTCTTGTTTCATATTCCAAAGAGTGATTCAAAAGATTGAATTGTGATAGACCATAGATACAACCAAACAATTTTAGTTGCGATCTGTTGTTCCACATTTTCAATGAATGGTTTCAATGATTTTTAAATTGTCAATTCATAAGATATTTTATATACTATAAGCGTTTATTTGTATACTAACTTCATACGCTGGCATTCGTAGAGCTATGTAAAATTTGGCATATTTGAATTCAGTATGAGTCGATGACTCATACTGAATCGCTATAAATGTATGGAAGGTCTATTTCTAGCAGTGGTCTTCCACAGCCTGTTGACGAAGACATGTTTTTAATAATGATATTAGTGCAGTCTTATTACTGGAATTTGTTGACACAGCGTTTCTAGAAACTTTAATAATTTCATTTAAAGACTCACGGAAATCGTTGAAGCGTTAAGCGAATCGTTATATCACGTTTTTGATGACCTTGATCTACATTGTCTTCTTTAATATCGATAAAAGTGGTTCTTCATAACAACGTCTACTCTGATTTCTAATTCCCATTCCGCAAAGTTTTTTTAACAATTCTTAAATATGTTTTCCTTTATTTTTGTAGAGACCCCTAGTGACTTGTGGCGTAAGAACCAAAGTCAAAGTCAAAGTCAAAATTCATTTATTCAATAAAATCACAAGGACCACTTTGAAACGTCGGTTTTTATCTAGGTGCCTGTTCCTCCGCGACCAAGCCAGGAAAGAAAGGCAAGAAAACAAGGCTGGTTATTCTTTTTAATGATCCTTTTACAAAACAATAGGTTCGAGTTGGAGCATTTTCAATCCCAAGAGTTTTTGTCATCTAAATAATCAGATATTTTATAGTATGCCTTTTTATAAAGCTTTTGTTTAATTACGTTTTTAAATTTGTTAATTGATAATTTTTGTATATCTCTTGGGAGTTTGTTATAAAAGCGTACACCGTGCCCTTTAAACGATTTACTAACTTTATGGAGTCTACAAGTGGCAACAGCGAGTTTATCTTTATTTCTAGTATTAACATTGTGATTATCGCTTTTTTTCTTAAACAAATTAATATTTTTGTGAACATACATCAGATTTTCATAAATGTATTGACAAGGGAATGTCATTATATTTATTTCTTTAAACTTTTCGCGAAGTGATTCTCTGGGGCCCATATTATAAATTGCTCGAACAGCCCTCTTCTGCAGCACAAAAATGGTATTGATATCAGCAGCACTCCCCCACAGCAGTATACCGTACGACATAATGCTGTAGAACCGATCTAAAAACTATCCATAAATACATACGTTGATCGATTGCGATGCATTAAGTACTATGTGATAAGCCTTTACGGACATAAATGGTAGCAAACAATCAAACAGCCTTTTAGGCAAACACATGTTAGGGCTCCTTACGTCGCGGATGAAATGAGCAATTATAGTCTGGAATTATGAATCATGATAGGTATTGATGTAACATGTCCTTGTGACAGGAGACTCAGATTGTTACAAGATGCATGCTACCATGATTAGTAATGCATGATGCTCATGCTTCGTGTCGCTCTCACTATTGTGCCCCGCGTGACGTTTCACAATCTTTTGTAAGCCAACCACCGCAGAACTCATTATTCTTTCATTGTAGGCCACAATTGAACTTTTTGTAAAGTTTTTCTTATCTATTTGCTTTGTGTTCACTCTCGAGCGTTTACTAATGTCCTCTGTCTGACAGATGATATCGTACCCTCGTTAGTGGCATTGTAGCGCCCACGCCAAGTCCAGCGCAGCCTTAATGGACCACTGTCAGGATTGCCTATGAGGCGCATGGTCAAACATTTCCTGAGAAAACAAACCTGATCATTTATAGACTTCTTCAGCTGCCGGCTTTGACCGACGGAGTCGTTCTCTAGACGTGCCACTTCCAAGGTTTCATGATTCACCGGCTTCAAACGTCAATATGCGTAGGTGTGTGACAAAACATGAATGTTCGAGGACGTGTGAACAATGTCGGTACTGCGCGATGGATCGGTCTCACGCGCTTCTGATAATATCGCATACTGCGTTCCGACCACGTTTGCTAATCATTCATCTCTAAAGCTAATTGAAAATATCAGAAATGACAACAAACATTGTTGTTGCTTTATGTACTGGTTACTGCTCAAAGACCGCTCTTGCTCTGAGCTTGAATGTGAAATCGTTGTTTCATGTGCGCTATGACAACAAACATTGTTGTTGCTTTATGTACTGGTTACTGCTCAAAGACCGCTCTTGCTCTGAGCTTGAATGTGAAATCGTTGTTTCATGTGCGCTATCGTGAGCACGTTAGCTAACACTTGAGCTGCAGTAGATCAGCTGAATGCTGCGGCACAATGCTTCCGTCGGCATCAGTTCCGCTCTCGTGAATTGGGTAAGTGGTGCATTTGACGAAACTTCACTTTTTCACCGACCCACTTTGGTTCGCTGCTCAATTTTCCAATAGACTTGAACCATTTGTTTGCTGTCGATTATGAACGGGTTAATCCATAAAAGTTAATTTTTACGGCGTCTCAAAGGTCCATTAGTAAAGAGGGAATTGGTTCCGCGGGATTCGCGCGATCTTTCGCACGACAATCGGGAGCGAGACGAACCAACTGGAGCGTCTAATATTCAAATGAACCGGTTTTAGTACATCTAAACGTCTGACGTTAACGCAGTAGTCGTTCTGCATGTACTACAGAACAGCTTTTCTAGTTCATTAAAAAAATCACCCCAAGTTTCACGATCGCATTATCGGCGATAAATTGGCGAATGAGACTTTGTTATTGCTTTTTTATTCTGCAAAACTTACTTAGAATGTAAATGGTTCATAATCCAAGTAATTACTAGCAGTGAATGCAGCTATGTAGGCTGGCCTGGCTCACCGCTACACTTTCGTTCGCGATATGCAAATCAGACCGTGAGCAATTGGCGCCTACGCTGGATGTTAAATTGTCTAATAAGTACTATTGCGCGGGCGACTTCAATTTGTATATGCATTGTAGTTTGTTTTCGTTTCTAACATTTGCCAACGACGTCCGACAAGTTTGATATTAATATTCAAGTAGCCAGTTTATATTGGCTAACATCAGGGGGAGCAATATGCATCGGCAGAACTAAACTGCTGTTTGCTTTTCCATGTCAAAGGCCTTCGTGCGGTCTAAAAACTTCGACACCACGCTGTTTCTCTGTTCTATCATTATTGCGAAGTGATGTGCAACATGGACAGATGTAAGGCACCTAGCTGTCTTAGTTTCTTAATTAAATTCCATCGGCTGTGGGTGAGCTCGCCGACACGTCTGGCCTGAAACCTCCTGGAAAGTAGGCAACGTATATGTGGTAGATCAACATCCACGACATCTATTCTCGGATGATATTTTTGAAGCACAGCTGGAAGAGGTCGACGACCTATTCGTAGAAACACAGTGCGATGTCTTCATTTTGTACCCCTATTTTAGGAATTGCCGTATTCATTCATATATCCATGACTTAGACGGTCGGTTTGGTTTAAATAAGATATTTTTGTTTTAATACTACGGGTATAAAGATGTCCTGAAGACAGGGCGCTATGGCGCTCATTAGGGGAGGCCTATGTCCAGCGGTGGACTAATATAGGCTGATGATGATGATGATGATGATGAAAGATGTCCTGTCTGTAAGCCCTTTAACTCATTAATAATACACACCGAATGAGAGAGTTTTGATCAGTTGAAAGTTTTCAGCAATCATCGATGTTTTAAAGTGACGAATTGTGTTGGAGGTTTCTTACGAACACCTACGTAAGCCAACTCAGAGAAAAGAAAGTTTGATTCAAAAGAGCTCACATTTCCATTTATATTTTAGCAAAGTATACTCCTTGCCGTTACTGAAAGGCCTAGATGGCAACGCGGCTGGAAAGGTACGTTTATTATCTGCTATTTGGCACAATACCGCTGTTCAGTGTGCAATTACATTCTCTCTTGATGAGCCCATTATATTTGTACATGGATCTTAAACGTCGCCAGTACGTGCATCACGGTTTTGCCTGGCTCCATTAGATTGAGCAAGCCTTCAGCTATTCTGCCTCGTTTCGCCTGGAATTTGTGCATTAACCTGAATTGTACAACAATACTCGTATGTGTACCTATGTAGAGGCCAGTTGCAATAGCGCCGTATCTGTTTTGGGTTCCGTAGCACTAAAATGCAGCATACAAATGCTACCTGTGATGGTTATTCTTGTTAAATTTGTTACTTTCAATCTGTTTTTTTTAGGATATAACTGCCATTGTTTGTTGATAAGGAGGAGAAGAGGGGGGCGGGCTTCATTTGTAGATTTAATAATTATTTATTACGTCAAGTTACGGGCTAAGTAATTTTTGAGAAGAGTTAAAAAAAGAAAATAACAAAATGTTAAATAAAAAAAAATAAAAGAACCCAATCAAAATTTTTAAAATGTTTAATGGTGTTACGGGAAGTTTACTTTGGACACGTGGATTGCGAAGTCTCAGTTCGGGACGAACCAATAGTTTAACCATCGTCTGTGACCAAACAATTGAGTTCCAAGAATCATGGCTCTACGTCTTTAAATTTGCATTATAATTAAACGTAATTGCAGGATAATCGAACGCTGCTAATACGAATAGACATACTGAATGACTCATTGATGTAATTTTATCGCAACAGCATCTAACCTGTAATTTCATTTGAGATTTACGACCGATCACCGACAGCGAATTATTATGGTAATGTAGCTGTTGCCAAAATAGAGAGCTCACATCACTGTGATAAGTGACGTTGCACGGAGGTAAATTGTAGTTACGTATTTATTTGCGTAACAATTTACTGCGGAGACCATTGCCGGGACTCCTGGCAGATACATTCCTGTCAGTTAATTTTATTATGCTCTCTGCAAAATGAAATAGCCTGTACTGCTTACTTTTTATTCACAGAGGCATTTTCGTAGCTGTTTCCGTTTTCTCTTTATAGACTAGATCTAATAGTTTCAGATATTTTAAATACCACGCGAATATAGAATTACATTATAGGGTCTCACGACTGTCGAGCGTGGTCGTAGTCGATGCTCTTAAGAAAGGACCTTTACGATTAAGGAAACCTCAGCAGGAGAATAGAAAGTACGCGGGCAGTCGTAATAAACCCTAAATAATACACAGATTGTAACATTACTCAAATCCGCGAGAAACATTATTTGATGGTTCATATAATAAGACATTGAATATTAAAAAACCGATTCAAATAACGGGAAACTGATAAAAAGTCAATATGAAATTTCGTCACAGAACTATTTTGGTAAAAACGGGACCAATGTGAAAGTATATCCTTGCAAATAAAAAAAATATTTTCCATATCCTTTTATAAATGACGGAGTTCTGAGATTAGAACCTCCTCCTTTTTTTGAAGTCGGTTTAAAGTGGTGGCGATGCGATCAGATATTGCAGTACAGTGCAGTATTTGATCGCCTCCGTGACCGCCACCGCACCAATTTGCGCAGGCCTTTACATTACAAACCAACGGAACCCCGCAAAACTTCACTACCGTTTAGTATACGCTCATATTTTTTTAATTTAGGTACAGATTGAAGTCGTTGTTTTTATCTTTCTACTCTAATAAAAACCGTTCACGGTGCCCGCTTAAAAGTTTATTTAATCATAAGCTTTGAACTGGCCTTTCAAAACGAATTGCAAACGATTTTGCATGTTTAATTTTTTTCGCTCAACTATTACCGACAGTTTTTCACTCGTCACGAGTTTAAAGTCCATTTGTATTCTCGTGAGTTTTTTAGACGTGTTGACTTGCGTCCATAAATGGGTTTATTCTGTTGGCACACCCGCGGCGATGGTAAGCTTCACTGAGTCCCCTGTGGTCGGCACTCGGCAATCAATGACGTTCGATTAATAGAGAAATTACAAAAAACTACGTCTATTTCTTCGATTAGATGTTTTTGTTGGTTTAATCCTTACTTTACAAAAACCTCGTAGGTATATATTTTTAAATTGAAAACACGGATCAATTACCATTGGTTTTCGTCAATTTCCTTGACGTTTTGAGAGTTTTCATGATGAAGAGCTTCTAAATTAGCTACAAAATGACAGCAAATATACGAATAACAGTGGTCATAGAATTAAAATTATAGTGGTTTGTTATCATTTTACAATATTATTACGACTATACCACGTACTTTACTATTCTCCTGCTGACGTTTCGTTGCGTTAACCTCGTTTTAGCTATTTGAGTATATAAAATGCAACTAAACAAAATATATATGGTTTCAAAAGGTACATGTCCAGACAAAATCTACTATCTCATTCTCATCGGCTACTTTTTCCTTTTTCAAGAGTAAAAGATAAACTAGCTTTAGTAAAGTGCCCTGTTGGTAAATCTATTTGGTAAAAGTCAATATACGTTACACATAGTCTACTCAAGTCAACGCACTGAGAATTTCCCCCGAGTGGTGTAGTGGCTACCAACTGACTGAACTCTAGTCACATCTCGTTCAAGATAGTGCCAATGCCGACGTCTTTACTGCTCTGTCGACATTTGCCAAAATCTCTCTTTAAACGATATATGCAATAGCTCAATATCACTTGCGAGCTTTTTGCCTTTCGATAGAACCGTAATAAGTTTCACATTTCTTTTCCATCGCCTTCATTTTGTGACATCCCTTTACTGTATGCACAAGTTGTTTTGTTAGCCTAAAATAATCCAGTCCTTATCGGTCATGCTCAGAGACCCGAATAGCGATAGTGTTTCCAAGATAGATTAAAAAGATTTACTCGTTTTACGTATCCGTTTTCTTCATGTTACGGGAAATTTAATGTTACACGATTAAGTAGAACAGTTAGTTAAGTGGCTGTTATACTTAATTCTTGTATTGCTAAACCCGGTTCTCTTGTAATTCAAAAATATTCCTCTTTTCTATGAAGCGATTTGTGAATTACGAGTAGTTACTGGACCGCAACAAGTTCTTATCATGTCGATGTGACAAGAAAGCTTACGCCTCATTAGCGATAAAGTAGAGTGCACAAACAGGGCAAATGTTTACGATGTTGCTACAATAATGATGTCATACGTCTAATGTAGTGTCCACTTGTAGATAACGAGAGCTCAGGTTGTTCACCTCGCGATTATTATAATAGTTGAAGCACTGCATGACAGTGGGTTTATTTACTGGTGTGTCAATTTTTTGAGCCAAAAGTGAGCGTGCGATTCATAAGGTATATATCTGAGTATTTATAGAATACGTTTGTTGGCAAATGCCCAATGTATGCAAATTAATATATCAAGTTGGATATATTGCTGCAACATGATTTGATTCAGATCCCTGAGATATTCTTAACCGCTTACAAAACAAAATGCTTCTAAATTTTCATAAAAGGGTGAGGTTCATCATAATTACATTTTGCTGTGGTCGGCAAAATACATAGTATGATTTATTATTCAGCATACAAGCAGGATCTTCAGCTTAGCGAAAACCACGAATTCTGTTATCAAAATTGCAAAAGTTAATTACGGCTGCTTTAGAACGCAACATTCCCACACAAATTAGGCGTAGGAGGACGTTTTCTAAATATTTCACGTCGACAAGCCGGCTCGTCGGAATAATTAATGGTACGTAATTTATTACCGATGGAGTTCAGACCGAGTTCACTACTCTTCCTAAAGAGATTGCGAATCCGGAAACTATATTCATAACTAAATATATTCACTGCCTACTTTTACTTTGAATGGATGAACGACATAATAATGCCTGCTTAATATAAATATTGTTTGCCTCACTTGAAAATATAAAAATCAAATCTCGTTTTGTGCTCGCGTATTAAGTTGAGCATTTGCTCCAAAAGTCTACGTTATTACATTCTTCTGATGTTCACGGACTACAATAAAAGGTATATTTCCTTTGGGAATGTAATCTCGTTACGTGTAATGACATGCGATAAATTCCTTACAAATAACACTGTCAAATAAAAATACGGTCAACGATCTTAACCAATAAAATGACCATTAAATGTCTAAAAAGCAAATGGAACATTAACAACGACATATAAACTACGACTTGGCTTAATGTTATTTAGAAAAGGGAATAAAGAAATTCGATATAATTTGTCTGTCAAGACAGTCATTAGATTTTGATTTTTCAGTTAAATGCCCTAATTAACCCTATCTACAAATTAAAAACGCAGGGTGACCTAAAATAACCATCAGTATGACGTACGAACGTATGTCATAATGATTTAAAAATTCAATCTACCTGTGAGTCAGTGAAATAAGAATAGACTGGCAACACGCAAGCCCCTAAAAACTAAAATCTTCAGTAAGGTCGTTGGTCTTGACATCCTAACTTATGCTTTTGTCTACGAAGCTATTCAATAGAAACCTCACGTGTCGTCGGACAAATAGATGTTGATTCTCCAAGGGTCTTTGCCCTCAACCTCCATTACATTGTAACCAGGAATTATGAGCTAGCTGTTTAATTGCATAAGAGGTTCGTCTCCCGCAGTTTTCATCTCGGCACGGGTCAAGACCTCGTCTATAAGCTGATGTACGAACTTTACCACCAATGAACCCTGCACTTATAGACTTTCACACGCGAGGTCGTTGCACTGCACCCTTTCTGCAATGCAGTTTGTATTTCCATTACGTTCACTAATTCCAGAAACCGATAATATAACGAGAAAAGAAAGAAATCCGTAGAACTAAAATGCCATAAATACATGTCTCAACATAGCTCTCAGAAGTTAAGGAGAAAAGAAAGAATCTATTTCTCAGAAGTTAGAAGTTTAGACAGGCCATATTTATAGCTCGCAGAACTGACAACCGCTGCGGAATGAAGGTTCTCGAATGGAGACCACAAACCGTATGGCGCAGTTTAGGAAGGCGCCCCTACTCGATTACATCATAAATGGTCCAAGACCAATCATGACACTCTTTGGAAGATATCTATGTTCAGTGGACTTCTACAGGCTGAAGATGATGCTTATACATCGTGCTGATGATCACACACTGAAATCTTCAGCAGACTGATATGTGATATCGAAATTTATCGACGGCTTTTAGACATTATGCTGTCATTATGTAATTAATTATCAATTCGGATGCGTAATGTTATCTTATCTGTGTCTGAAATCTTAATCTGAAATTTTTAGAATTCTAGAAACGGCGAATTCCGCAACAGCCACTATACTCTATAAGATCTGCAGTTATTAATACCCTGTGACGCTATTTTCAAATGTATCTGTATTATATTACGATTAGGTATAATATAAGTATTGAACGTACCTGATTTGGTGATGTTTGGCGATCTTTATCTTGGTATTAACTCGCGTAATTCCCGTTATATTTATACTCTTAATATTGTCTAAAGCGAAAATACAATTCCATAAAACTTTCTCCTTACAAAAACATCGAAAAACGGAGAAGAAGCAGAAAAGCAATTCATTAAAATTGTAGTTTTTTCATCCTTCTCGCTCTGCGCGTATATTTTGCATGGCGTAACATCGTCATCATCATCCAAAGCCCGATTTCATCCACTGCTGGGTAAGCCATCGACGACCTCGGTGGCGCGGCGGGCGGCTGGCTGGCTGAGACGCAAGTGTTCGTTCCCGATGCAGGACAAATGTGGCATGCTCTGCTGATATGGTGGTATTGTGGTATCACGTAGTTTCTCATACCTACGACACAAGTAATCCTAGTTTGGGGTCAGGACTATATGCTGGGCTGTTGGGAATTTATTTAAAAAAAACAAAAGAAGGATATAATGCCATCCACCCCAATACTACGCTGGGCCAACCAAGGCCCGCGATGTTGACAGTGCCGTCTGCCGGAGGTCCTACGTTTCTGTAACCACTCCTTGGCTGTCATTCAGTAGCTGCCTTGCTCCACCTGTCATCCATCATTCCGTAACAGTCTGAATGAATATGTGTGCTCTTAAAAATCAACTCAGTCAAAGTACTTTCACATTATACGACCAATTACCATATTAGCTAACCGATACAGCTTCAGATCACTTTCCCCTTACGTGGTCACGACCGGGCATAGTTCACAATGTTACATCTCGGATTCCCCTCTCACTTTGTCTGTTACCAGTTACCACAATCAGGGGTCTGTTTCTCAAAAGATGCAACTTTTAAATTACCAGTTTATCTTCAAGCGGATGAAAAGTATATGTTTTTCAAGATCACGAGCTCTATAGCTATTCCAAGTTCCATCATAATCTGTTTGGCTGTTACGAAGCTTATCTGCAACAAATATCCAAACATCTTAACATCCATACTTTCGCACATATAATATGAATGGGAACTAGTATTCTTACACATGTTCCAAGGTAACATCATGCGATACCTTGGTTAATCCGCATTGCTTACTATAAAAAATAGGCCTCAGATATTGTAGTGTACTGAACCCGGGGAAAGTTACTTTGATCTAGTGTTTCCGAAAGTTGGCGCAGCGCAAAATAGCCAACCAAAGAATCATAGAATCGTGGTATCAACGACTGCTGGGAAATAATGGTTTTTCGAACTGCGAACAGTGTAGGAAAACAGCCCACTCGAGATAGACCGAGGTTGCGGAAAATCGGTATTATGGGAACTACATGACTGATATTTACGAGTATATACTTTATTTTGTAAATAAAGATAAATAAAGATTATATACTTTATTTTGTAAATTAAGATAGACCGAGGTTGCGGAAAATCGGTGGATGTTGATAGACGTGGTTCACGACCGTTCGTCATATTATGTCCAGCTGTAGATTTTTCAAGCTGATCATAAATTTATTGTTTTCGCTAGTTTAACGAACGTTTGGGTGAACGTTTGTCTATATGACCAGCTAGTAAACCTGTGCATAAATCTAATAGGCAATTACATTATTTTAAGATTATCATCACGCCCGCATTGGAGTGTCCAATCTCGATGATTTTATGTAGTTACGAGACGTGGTCCCTTTGTCACTTGATTTACATATTGCTACTTTATTAGGGCTATATTTTTTAATGGGTTTCTCTTCATCTCTACAACTTGTTTAAAAAATTATAAATTATCTCGTTTCTTGTTAATATTTTACATACTTCAATGTCTTTATTCACTTTCCAAGTAAAAACATTTCTTTTATGATGAATTGCCTAATTTGACTATGATAGCAATATCTATAGAAACTGATATTTCAAAAAGTTTCACGAATCGGAATTAAATGCAGTCATTCAGCTTTCTATTCGTCATAGCAATTCATGCTGTCATTATTTTATCGCTACATATATTTTTTATTCGCTGACAATGGCTTAAGAGATTTGTTATAGTAAGAGTCGCAAATGCATACTAATGTCCCATTGTTGCTTTCATCGAAATGATTTTAATGTGTCGACATAAAAATTATAGTCGATGTCGGGTTGGTAATGCTTTTGATTGACCGCGTGTGAGAAACCTTTCTCGTATTTACTTTTCTCTTTCAATGTTGGTCACAACGTTTATTCTAATCAGTCTAACCTTAAACACTACCATCAACGACTTTTATAGTCGTACTTTAGAACGTTAATTGTTAATTAAGGCTATTTAAATTTAGAACTGTCCTGGTTTTCAGTTTCACCGGAACTGAATCACGTTATAGAAAGTTTACAAAATAATGTATAATCCCACTTTAAAGTAGTTGAATGTGGTTTTATTATGCTGCCCTGCCCCTCTATCATTCAAACGTCTGTTTATGCAGTTGACGTTCCTTATAAGCGGATGCAAAGTAATACAATGCGAAGGCAGGCATCAAGTTGGACATATTGGTCCCCCGATAGCGCCGTAAAGTGCGCCGGTAGAGGGCCGCGCGGCTTGCGCGATACCAATCTGACGCAGCCGAAGCAATTGGCTTGTTTGTCCTACCTATCCTACTCGACACATGACGCCGCCCGCCGTCACACTGTAATACAAATCTTCGGAGGAGGCGTCTTCATGCAAAAGCATTAAAACACAAGTAATTTTTTACGAAATTTACAAACCCTCTACGTCTATTCCATCACGTTTTACAGCGCTCCTTAGTGACATGTAGCGTTAAAATCGATCGAAGGATTGTTTATGAAGTCATACAAAACGATTAAAAAAAAACAATATCAATTACGCCGTTTCACATTTCATAACGCCTGCATTAAATATAATGCAAGACATTTTTCACACAGCATCGTCTATACCCAAACTAAGCAGAGCTTGTATTATGGGAACTACATGACTGATATACTTTATCTGATATACCTTATTTTGTAAATTCAAACATATTATACATAGAAAACATCTACCGAGCTATAGCTAGGAGACATTTCTACACTGTGTCGCCCGGTTCGGGTCACGAAGAGGAAATCCGTAGAACTAAAGTCGCCGACGTAAGCTCTTGAATAAGCCAGTTGAAGAGGCAATAGTCAGGTTTCCTGAATGCTCTACATTCAGCTCATAAATATTATCCTTAATCTATAATTTCGTATGGCACATTTCAAAGGTCCGACTATCCATTGCTTGTCCGCGTTCGTAGCTCGTTGTACCTTCGAGGTGGGTAGGTAATGCACGTTCAAGCGTACCATCGGCCTCTGGAATCCCTGTTGGCCCTACGTTTGCGCATTGACGTCGCCGTTCCTGACATTTGATGCCAGATTGCTCCGTTTACAACAATAGCCTTACTTAAAACCTGCGTATGTTTATGCCAGTTATCCTATGCGTACATCTAAATTGCTGCTTCGTTTAGGTCATGACTCCGTTAAGATTCGTCTCTAGAAAAGGCATAGATGTACCGTCTACACATTTGCCATTTCGACGTAATCAAATTATGATCTTAATGAACCATACGTTTCAACAAAGTTGCTGAAATGTGTATGAAAGGAGCCTGTACGAGATGCACTGAATCCTTTCACCACAATGGTTCTTTCACTATAGTTCACTATTCAGGGCCACCATACCTCTACCTGATCTAACCTAACGCAAAGTTTCCATGACAGAACCGCTGATACGACTAAGAAGAAGATCAATGCAAAGTACACAATTAATCAAGTCTGTTTACCTAATAGCTAGTTAGTTCATTCACCTCGCCATTCAAGGTCTCGTGCTCAGCATTATTTTAGCGTCGGCGGCAACCCACACGCACTACGATGCACATTTCCAAGTACGATGCACTAGGTTGGAAGAATGAGAGCGCGTGATGTGAATGTCAACAGATTACCTCTACAATATAGATGTTATCCGAACGTACGACCGCTCACAAAACCCACTACACCCTCGTGAAATGGAGCGAACAAATTGAATTCCCTGTTACAAGGCTGTATGTGTAATCACTAATCACTTTTGAAACTAGTATTCACACAGGACCGTGCCTTAATTCAGTACCGGTTCGGTCGGGATGATTTGATTATTTCGACATTGTTCTTGTATGGGGACAAATTGAGGTCGAATGGGTTTCCTTTGTTTCCGACATGACATTGCTCACTGAAAATTGTTCGTGCAATACGCTACGAGTAGGTTCATACGTACATCGCCGTTTACATTTCCAATTTGCTCAGTGAAATTAGAGTCAGGCGTCAATAAACTTTTTATTTAACAATAGAAAATTATATTTTTCCATTTTATTTTATAGAAAAACTGGATTAATATTAGTGGCTAATTTTGTGATACTGATCGAGTCAAGTCGTAGCTTTATATGTGAAAATGATTTATGATAAGTAAATAGGATGGATTTCTGTATTTGCTGTTAAAGCGTTACAGAAGCTAGCTGTGAACAGTGGCCCGCGTCTATCTGATGGCTATTTGAATATAGCGATGGATGAGATGTCTGTTGTTTACAAATCTTTGTACATATTTTTTTGTAATACACTACAAAAACTACCATAACCTGTACATTTCATTTATAGAGATTTGATTCGACGGCGTAGTTATTTTCCGAGCCATTTAATTTTGTCAGCTTTACATAAAGACCCCCGTATGACGTGAGTATGCGCAAGCGCTGTTTTTATTTGTTTGGTAGCACATCGGTCGTCATCACATTCATTATCCGTTTGGCCTTGGCCGTGAACGGGCGTGAGGAAGGACACTCGAACACGTGGACAGTCATGATCACCTCTTGATTTTTATTTATGTACTGCTTGCATAAAAAACGTATTGTCCGCTCTTCAGTGTGTGCACTGTTCCATACAAAAACTTCGTATAATAAAAAATAAACACTTAACCAATCAGCTTGATCTGAAAAAGAAATTCAATGTATTTGTACAATGTCATGTAAGTAAATAAGCTTTTGGCACCTCGTGCTTACAAAAGCAAAACTGTTAGTCAGAACAGTGAGTGGGCAGAAAATCCTGCTCTACTCTGCGTCTATTCGAGTTATACGCGGGTTCTTCGACGCAATTCGAAATTGTGTTACCTACTATGACGTCATTCACTCACCATGATCGTAAAGCATATTACGATCATGGTAATAGCCCATACTAATTCCGTAATTGGAAACCGTTTCCTATAAACAGGTCAATAGAGTTTCGCTTGTATTGCGAAGTTCAGAAAAGTTTCAGTGTCCACGTTAGCGTCCGTCGCGTCGTAAGCTATTAAAAGTTTAGATTGGCTATTACTGTTTTATGGGCCGGTGTAGCCCTGTATCCATTTAGGTCAATTGCATCAATCGACAAGTTGTAAGAACCGCCTTTTGCCGCCGGCGCAGCTACCTAATGCCGGCACTTTGACAATCGCACATCCGCCGGCTGGATCATAAATCCTGTATCCTACGATTGCATTACAATGTACGTTTTATAATTTGATGATGACTATAAAAAAATCAACATAGTAACCGAGAGGTCGGAACACTAATCATTCTCTTTTTGTTATCTCGCTATGGTCTCATAATTCGTTTGCTTCGAAAGTTTTTAATGTTCATAATAACATGAATATGATATTGTAATATTATTCTTGGCTCCTTATCAAAAATAAATGTTATGTGTTACGTTTACTATGTGAAAAATCAGCGCGATGTCATCGCCACATTAAATAAAAACAAGCTATTTTTTTCATATTTAAAACTCGGCTCGTTTTTCTCGTGTATGCCGCATTTCAATCGTATAAACCGTTTTGAAGATAAATGTCTAAAGACAAACAAAAAAACTACGCAAATTTTTAAACCACTATTTTTTCCCCATAGTCTATTGCAACGCCCACTAGTGACTTGTGGCGGATAAACCAACCATTCTTGAAGTACCTAATACAAAACGATTGTAAAAAAATTTAAAATTGTAAAAATTGATCCGAGATAAATGGTAATAGACAAACGTACAAACAATCAGCAAACGCATAAACGGGCTCCTTGCGTTACGTCGCGAGTAAAAATACTGTTCGTTGTATACTTAGTATGTTGGTAAATGTCTTTTCTGAACTGGTTTACGTCGTTGTCTCCAAAAGACTGCTGGACGAAAGTCTTCACTGGCCACTCGTTGTGTGTCCAACTTTGTCTAGTTTAAGATAAGTATAGAAACATAAATCTTGCAATCAGTTTCAAGGATTTTATGAAACCGATTAGAATTTGAATCATGCTTTCTGATATATGAACTGGTTTACGTCTCGATGTCACCAAAATAATGCTGGATGAAAGTCTTCACTGGCCACTTGTTGTATGTCCAACTTTGTCTAGTTTAAGATAAGTATAGAAACATAAATCTTGCAATCAGTTTCAAGGATTTTATGAAACCAATTCGAATTTGAATCATGCTTTCTGTTATATTTTATAACTTAGACATTGATTGTTAATGTGCATTCCGAGGCAAATAGCAATCATGAAATATGCGACTGCGTAAAGACGGATCGCTCGAATTTGTGCATAATGTGAGCACTGCACACCCGTAGAATGCACAAAACGTATCATTCGTTTATGTCGCATTACTAAAATGCGATGTGTCAACGATCGCCGCTACACAGCCTGTGGCATTTACCAGCCGCCATTTACCGATATCGTCCAGTCCAAGCACGCAGAACATGATACGGCTGAACTGTTTTATTTACGCCCATAAAACTTTCAGGATGCTTCTTTCGGAAAAGTGTTCGAATAACAAAATAAATTTAGCTTTATTAGCTTCCCAATGAATCATCAAAAGAAGATTCCCATTGGATCATCAAAAGAATAAGCAGTTTTTGTTGCCTGGCTTGCTCGCATGAAATCAGCGTACTTACCATCTAACTTACAGAATGTTTGAAAAAATATTTTAATTATAAAATGTTATATTGACTTTGAATACTGTTTAATGTCAGCATGAGCCGCTGCATGTGATGCAACAGGCTCCAATGCCTGTTTTTGCGCGATCGGCTCCCCGGCGTCTAGCGGAGACGAGATATTCAATGGACTGAAAATGTTCTGCATGGAATAATTGATTAACCCTGCGGTCTCGACGCTATTGATATCTTATCTTTCTTAATGCTCAGCCTTACGTTTATAAATATTCATTATATTACTTTTAGGCGTTGCCTCCTTTTCCCGGAAATATTCGCACTGTTTTTGCCGTCTACTACTTACAAAGAATTTTAAACGTACAAGTGCCGGATTTTTTATGTCAATGTCGCCTTCCTAGCGTCTACAGGTTGTAAAAATGTCTTCCTAAAATGTAGAGTTTTTGTTGATTCTCGTTGCGATAAAAGAAGCTCCTGTTTTGCAAAAAGACATACCTATTATCCAAGGGGCGTTCTCACGGTAGCTCTCGAGAGACGAACGGAGAAAGCCTTATCTCATGTATCGGAACGCGAACAATGTGAAGAGCGTGTCGATGCCTATCTCACTAAGCCTATCTAGTGGTTCTAGTGCACATTTGACTTTCACTCGCCGCCCGCACTCCTGTCGCTGCTAACACCGCCTTGTTTGCGCCCGTCTTGTCTTGCTAACGAAGTGACTGCCAGCCGCAAGAAGTTCAATGACCCAGTGTTATTGTTGTTTCATTAAAGTTGCATGAAAGAGATCTCTGCGGGGCACACCGAAACCTTTTGATATACGGCCTGTTTTGCAAAAGGTTTTGGTGTGCCTTAGACAACAACCACTTTCTGTTGGTTGAATTGTATAGAAATTACATTATTTGAGATGTCACGTGACTGCTGCCATCGTTAGCGTTAAAGGAAAACTAAGCGTGAGGTATTTGTTTAGACACCCAGGTCTAATTCCACAGGTCACAAAGCCTTTCAGGGCCACTAAATGCTTTAAGCTGGTTAAACACGTTGAACAAGAAATAATAATGTTTTAGCAGGAACCTGTGATAGAAGATGTTTGTTGTCTCGTAGATACAGCAGGCTGTCCAGATTAAATATTCAATAACACATCCATATAGCATTGTGCCGTCTTTGTGTATATGTATGTCGGCAGACAAGCAAGTTAAGGCGTCATATCATGTTCTTTTTAACACAAACGTATAACTTAACAATAACGCATTGGCCTAGCAGTGCAAAGTTTGATCGCAAAAAAATGATGTTTTGATTACGTAACTTTTAAAAGTTGACTTTGGCTTACATGCTATAAACGTTCATATGTTTCTATACAAACTGACAAGCTTGAACTGAGAATCAAATGATACAAGTTCATTTTAAACGCTTCAAAACTCGCGATTTTCGGCATAAAGTACTATTGTATGAAAAAAGTCATAAGCTACCTTAAGTCGTCGTGATTTAGTGCAGGGCCATAGCCGGTACGCAGTCCACGATCCTAATTATAAAGTTAAATGAGTATGAGCAGACGTCGCCCGCGGTCTGGATAAGACAAGCGTCCGTCCTACAGTTCGTACGAAACGCTAGCGGTCTCATTACGAAACGTGGTTGAAGTCAAGTTTAAGAAAAAACTCGGGTTTAGACTCTGGTTTTAGAAAATTGATATTACGAAACGAGATTTAAGCCAAAAACCGCGGTCTATCTGTGGTTTATAATTAAACCAGCCAGCCCCCTGGTTTATCTCTGGTTTTAGCTAAATCTGTCATGTCTTTTTACAGATTTGAATGTAATTGCTTGTGCACCTTCAATAAATATTACTTATCTGATATTATTTTGTGTTTACTAAACGACTAAGCTGAAAATAGACTTGAATTTGATTGACGATATAGATTTTGATTGTTGCGATTTTGAAAAAGGATATTTTAGCGCCTTAGTCGCTTACGTTTCGTTTCAAGTAAATAATCGTTTATTTTCAGAGAGTATTACTGTTTATTTTAGTAATAAGCTGACTGGTCATCGAGGCAAATAAATAACCATATGTTTTAATAACTGGCATTTTTTTTTTATCGTGACGCAAATATTAAAGCAAATCCTTTTATTCAAGATTCTTGAAGGAATGGAACGTTATCGATGTTTGGAGCATGCAAAGTCCAAGATCATTGGCTGTTGTCAGTGAATGATTGAATGATACACGTAGACCCGAGTTTTATAGGGTTTAGTTAGACCTCGGAAAAATCTGCTTTTGTAATAAAGTCAAGTCTAAACTAAAGGTTTATATTTAGACCTGGACTTAGTAGTCTTGGCTTAAACTCGAGTTTAGACCACGTTTCGTAATGAGACCGTAGATGTCTTAGATAGCCCACACCACACGCAGTGGTTGCTGGTCGTGTGTTAATGGCCTAGCTGTAGCTGCCTGAAGAAGCAATGTCGTGACCACCAATTGGGATGCAAGAGCGTTTTTCTTGTGACATAAAAACCTACCGACTGACAAAAGAATGGAAAGAGGAGTACATGCGCGCACTCAGCTGTATGGTTGCATTGTTTGTAATATAGTCGGTTTCGTCTACACGTAGGCGACATATCCCGAACTACGCGTTTTCATACAAATTCGTGGCCGACTACATTTTTGTCGTGGTTGTGGTGTCCGTCGGAAGATATTCAGCCATAAAGTTTGATCTCACGGCGTATGTTGTTCGCTTACATTATATCACTTAGTGGATGGATGCTTTTCTAGGGGGGCTGAACATAATCCTGACGCCTTGACGCCACAGCCTTTGAAGACAACGCGGTGTAAAGTCAATACGGTTTTTGTTATTGATGTACCTTCATCACGAATTGTTTTCAATCCCATGTAACATACTATCTTAGTAGAAAAGGTGTAAGATTTAAGTCATGAATTAGTTTGTTATAACAACCTATAGACTTATCTATAACAACCGTCTGCAGTGAAGACGCTTATATATGTGTATATTAGTGACAGATTTCAGGTTTATATATGTATTTATTATTAATATATATAAATATTATTATAGGTTTACTCGTACACCGCCGTATTTTGATTCAATTTTATCCTGTCCATTCAAGGTTGTCTGGAAGATATCGCTTTTAGCGATAAGACCGCCCATTGTACCTTATATTTTTTTCTTTGGTGTGCAATAAAGAGTTTATCTATTTCAATTACAAAGTTTTTAGTTAATGTTTTTAAGTATACTTAAGTTTTTTTTTTGCGCTCTTTAACAATCCGTCATTTCCAATTTATCTATTAAACACTAGCTCAAGAAAACGACGGAGCTCTCTTACTCAGTAACGAACGGCACAATCTTATCGCGGCATCTTGATCGCGACTAGCCCCTTAAATCACGGGGAGTGTCTTCAAATTAATAAGTTTGCTGCAAAAGTTCCTCTTTCCTCGATAGATATGCATCTCGGCATCATCGGAAAGCGAATACACAATGTTATATACAACAACTAATCTATACCCCGATGATACATCCGCGTTATTTTTTTATGGTATGGATGGCATAATATTTTTTAAGGAGCACATTTTTGCTGATTAGGAAATTATAAATTCACCCTCAATTAAATTCAGTAAGTATATTGAAGTGATCATTTCATATCACGTCAATTCGTTATCGAAATCGGTTCCGGTGTGATTTGTAGCATATTATTATGCTATTTGTATCTTAATTCTAAAAGAATATGATACATGTGAATATATGATATTTGTATGTTTGTTGCTAATATTCTTCGTAATCGCTTATCCGATCTGAATCGGATTCAAAATTCGGGACCTAGAATAAGACAAACAAACATGCTCACAACTGTATTCCCCATGATGGACCTCCTCAGATACATACTCAGTGAGTAGATCTTTGACGATAGTTAGAACCACGTCCTGACATATTTGGCACGTACTCGTATTTTGCTTGCCTGGTTGCAATGCCATCGCCGCTTATCGGAACACTAACGAATAAGACTTCTAAGCTTCAGGGAATCACGCATGCGATGCCGTGGGCAGAAGCTAGATTATAATATAAGTACGATTCATTATTTTGATTTACGCACGATTGCTTTCTGAGCAATCGCAGCGAACGCAAAAAACTATGCAAAAACAGACTTCATCGACTCTTCTTTTAAATGATTGAACCAAGGGCTATAAGATTAAACATAGATGAAACTTTCAATTCGAGCTGATACACATAAGTTTGTTGCGTTACTTCGTGATGAAAATAGGCAGCAATATTAAAATACGTAAATCTAGACGTGGGAGTTTAACCGTACTCTAGGTCACATTTAACCTAAACTATAGTTTAGGCTCCGATTTGCCGATCAACTACCATAAATGTTATGAAATAATCAAAGACCGAAGATTAAATAAATATAGTTTTTTAAACTAATATGGATCTTACGGCCATAAACCAAAAAGTATTTGCTCTTATGAAGGAGAAAATTAAACTAATACTCCAGTACTTTCAAGACATCATAACATTTAATAGCATTTTGAACAAATTAAATTACATACCTATATTCCAAAACACCGTTAAACTTACAACCTTTTTATTTATTTATCTATACTACATACTATAATATTATAAAGAGGAAATATTTTTTTGTGTGCTTGTATCGATTAGGCTCCGAAACTACTGGACCGATTTTAACCATTTTTTCACCAAATGAAAGCTAAATTATCAGAAAGTAACATAGGTTATAATTTATTTTCAAAAAATAGAGATCCTTAAGAAAATTGTAATAATATAACCCAAAGTAGCTAAATTTTGCCTATAAAATTTATTATTTGGCGTGCGCTGAGAATACTATTGATGATACATAAAAAATGTGCTACATGATTAAAGTACTCATTATTACCTACAAAACAGTCCGCTAGGGAATATATGTATCTTACTATCATAGTTTAGTCACAATAGCAATTCAATTCAATTCAATTCAATTTATTTATTTGCGAAACATGGGTACAAGGAGTAGATAATACAGTTAAAGTAAGTCCAACCATGATCTGCTTTACAGCATGCAAAATTTAATAAAAGAATAAGAAAGTATAAGCCTTAGTCTAAAAAGTCATACATTTGATAATACAAACAGGCTAGCATGTCACAATATTTTATGTAAGAAGAAAAAAAAATGTAGCCGCTTTTGTGTTCTAAAATTTAATTAGATCGCCGATATTCCCACGGAATCGAAACTTACGCGGGTGAAACCCCCGCGCAGCTAGTTGTTAATAAAAATATGAGTGTAGTTAAGTATGTATACTTAGTATGCGCATCCTATCAATCAAAAATTAATGAGAGATCAATATCAACATCATAATTCAAAAGCCTAGTTTACAAATTCAACATGGCATCATATTGAATTTGTATCACAATCATGTTGAGTGATGAATACATTTAATATGTTCGTATCAATCTTCATTGAAACAGCAGACTGGTTTTAAGTTTCAGTTGGATTTCACAATGGTCTTGTTGACCAACACAAATGAGTAGTAAACGATAACGGCAATGATGACGACCTCTGTGGCGCAGTGGGCGAAGGCCCGCTTGAGACGCAAAAGGTTGCGGGTTCGATACCCGCCGCGGCACAAATGTTTGTATGATCTGCAAATATTTGTCTCGGGTCTTGTATGTATTTAAAATATATATAATAGGTATAAGTAGTATATCAGTCATGTAGTACAACAACATAAGCTCTGCTTACTTTGGGACTATATGATGCTGTGTGAAAATATCCTGCATTGTTATTAGTATTATAAATGAAATTATCTTGTGGCTTATGGAAACGTAGAACATATCCGTATGTAGGCAGAGAAATGGACAGACGACCATTGTAAGAGAAGCAGACCGTGTATGGTTTAGACTAGTGCAGAAACGTGGTGAATGGAACGAGCTGAGGGAAGTCTGTACCCTGCAGCGGGTAAAATCTAACTGTGGATGATGATGATGTTATTTTAGCCGTCTTACAGAATCAGCCTGCGGGACTATTACCGGACAAGTGGCAAGACTAGTCGAGCAAACGATCAATTTACTCAACAATATCTATATGCTAATTAAATTACTTGAGAAGCGTCTTAACATTTATTTTCTTTAGATACATTAATTTAACTTAACAAGTAACCCTAGTGCCATTATAATGAAAATAGCAGCTATTTAACTCTGTACTTAGTCTGGAATTGTCATCAAAACAAACAATAATTTGTTTAAACCATTACAATCTTATTTTTTTTTAAGTCTAAGATTAGCTATTATTCTATATTCTCAGATAGATTTGACTTAACTTATATCAAACATTGTTCTATGATCCATTTTAATAATAAACTATCTTTTTTATTCTAGTTGTAATGACATTTTAACTTTCTGACATAGTAATTTTGACATTCCATTCCAATTCAATTAGTTTGACATTTACTGTTCCAATTACGTATTTATTTGTTTACTTGTTGTTTTGTAGCCGAATAGTTCAAGGAATGTAACTAACTTAGAATAAGAAATTTATAACTAACATTTATTATGATGATCCAATGTTGATTTTAATAAATAAATATGAATGAATGAATTAACTTTTTGTTTGCTTGCTTATATCGTGCGATTCCGATACCGTTGTCGTGAAGCATTGCTCCATTCAATTTCACGTTATGTTTTGTACTTTGTATGTTGATATTTTGATCATCTATCTAAATGTGCTGTTCTTTCGTTTCAGTTTCCGCTACTCTACCACCACAGCGGCCTTGGATTCCACTTACCCGACCCAACAGGACTCGCCCAACATGTAAGTAGAAGCACGTGAACCATACAAAGTATATAAAAAAACACCTGACAGACACACACATAATTCTGATTCCCTATACCTTTGGTATCAAGGTATGATACCATAATAACCAGATTGGAAACAAAAAACAACACAATATGCACACATTTGAACCGCAGCAGAAATTGGTCCCGCTAATCTTATAATGCTGTTCTAATCCTTTCCCACTATGCTTTAAACTAGGAGTGTTGTTTGTCTGTTCAGAAAATGTCTACAGCGGCTCAAACTACTAAAGATAATGAGGGGCTAGTCACAATCAAGCAAATAAAACTGGACCAACTTCTTGTAAAGCGTTTTGTAATTTGTAATAAATAACTAGAAATTTTCCTAAGTCCAATAGCTGAGGTAAATCTCAGGGTAAAGAACCACTAACGCCATGCAGCTTGTCATGGTGTCGCCGTCAACCGTGCTATAATTTAATTGTAAATTCGGTGGAGTCTTAGGGAAATGCCCCCCTGAGATATCTATGTATCTCAGTTCCCGAACAAAGCTCGGTCGTCTTATAGTTAAATAACCACGAGTTGCGGTGACCACTGCGCCCAACAATAACATAGCCGATTGCATCGCCCCCCCTTTTTGCTCGGTAATACGATTCAAAGCCTGATGCTGATGTTAAACAGCGATAACAAAAACCCTCCCAACGAGTTAGTCATTAATAAAGTGTCATAGTGGCACGCATGGGCGAGGCGCACGCGGCCCGTCTCATAAATAATCAACTCGAGAACCGCCCCGCGAACTATCCCTATGTTAATGCAAGTATTGCCAGTTATACCAGTCCGTGGTAGACGAGCTCTTCCAGTCATATTCTCGTTCTTTGCTGACGTATATCAATCGGTCCCGTTATTCTCCTGTTCTGATGTTTGAATATTTTGATATGCTAGATGGTCCCACGACCGGTCGTAGATAAGTCAGTCAATGTTGTTTTGATTCTTAATCTCTCTTGTTATAATACGTTACGCCTCTGATTGTGATGCTAAAAAGGCGTTCCTCGAAATCTTGTTTGATTTATGGATGCTGAAGGGCGAATAAGTCGAGGTGACTTTTATACGTTACAAAGACTTATTTTCATCTTACGAATTTACAAACTTGGCAGTTCAGCAGCACCATCTTAAATCTTAGCATTACTTGCAATTTTCATGAGCCGAGCTTGTTTCTTATTGCTGGACGTGTAAAATATGTGAGTTCAAAACATAATATCTTCAAAAGCGAAAGTATTCATAGACATTAAGCACTTAGGGGGATGGCGTTCCGTATAAATTTGGATTTATCTCAGTACTTTCAAATACAATTTGCTCGTATTTCAGTGAAATTTCACTGAGCATTTCATTTCACAGAGTCTTTTAATGAATTAGTTGTGAATTAACATTAAATGCATGATGATCACGAATTCCAGGCGGAACGCAGCCACTCCTACTCAACGTATATTATACCCAATTTACATAAATCAAACGGAACGCTAGTGCAGCGAGCCAATCGCTCTGCAGGACCTTACACCTATTGGTAAATAAATTCATGTACTACGTCCTCGTTGCGCTAAAGTTATTTGCAACAAACTTTACGAGCCAATCAGAATCACTGGGGCTATGAGAACCGACATTTTACGTCAGACTCGCCAGACCCTTAAAACTTTTTAGAACAAAAGACCCGGGAGAAAAACAAAGTACTATATAGTGTCGGCAAAAATACTTACTGGCTTTCGACTCCAGATAAAAATCAAAGCAGCGACTGCGACTAACATCTTTACGTAAAAGGGCTCTCTAATAGTCACATCTGTTGGATAGGATCTTGCTCGTTTAGAACTTTGTTCTTGGGACGATATCTGTCTACGCTTCAAACAGCCTTTATAAGGAAGTGGGTATTGTCAGATTGTCGAACAATTAATTCGAACGCGACTTATCGCACTCACGGCCACGGTAGAGGCAGCCAGGGAAAGAGGAAATGCCCTTCGTCTCGCCATCTGCGGCCAACGAACAATAAGACATTGGCTGGTGACCTCCCGCATCCGTGAACATGGTCACTGAGCTTTAAGAGCTGTTTCATAAAATCATGCTCGGAGCGATGTACGTACAGCGTACCAGTTTCAGACTAAGTAATTTTGTGGAAAATACAGAATTTTACGACCACCTTTCTAATTTAAATAACTTATTCATAAACCGCAATGATTCTAATTATATTACTATAATGTACATTTTTCTGCTATCATTATACATTGCGTCAGAAAATAATTACGTTAGTGCATTTCTGAGATATTAGATATATTTAAAGGAAAGTTGCTGAATGATGTGTCAATAAGAACACATTGTGATTATTAGTCTGTTTTTGAAGTTTCTATCCAACAATACTCGGTTACTGTATCTTAGGCTTTGAAATAACTCTGATAACGCTCATCATAAAAAAAAATATAGTTACAGTTAAAGCAAAAAGTATATATTCTACAAAATGTTGACAACATGAATAGAACACAACTAAACTGACAATTATAATATTTTTATAATTTAAATACATATCACTATAACTGAAAACCAAAACCTGCAAAAATTGCCCAAAACCTACCAACTCTCAACAAACTTTGACTAACCTTTAGTTCCACAACTTAAAATAGTTTCCATTTCCTATAATAATCTGGTAACTCCCATATATATTAAATCTACAGTAGCCCGTTACTATTCGTGCTTATCACTCAGATAAAATTAAATCAATTACGAATGGAATGCATCACCCACATACTGACACCGTTGCAGTAATCTAATCCAGTTCACTTGGCCAAACTAATCCGAAATCAACTGACAACTACCAAGCACTAGCGAGAGAATTATCAGCTCTGCGACAGTGAACCGTTTGATTCATTACTTACCGCTCCTACTCGGGAACTTAAACCAGAAAAACCAACCTGAATTATTATATCTTAGCAACAGACAGTATTCGATTTATATTCTCCTCGTTTGATACCCTAATAGCTTAAGCGTCTATCACACCCAATTTGACGTTGTTGCCTAGAGGCGAATACTAAAACAACAGGCAAATATAAACATGTGGATGGATCCACGAGAGCCAGTAAACCTGCAATTCGTTCTTACTCGTAAAAACGCCGGCTCTATATAAAAGTTAATCGAGGCTCGCGTTGCCTCTTGCCGATGAGGTCAAAGAACACACTTATCACGCCAAGATAAGTGTTTATCCAATGATATACAAACATTACTCTGTCGCTTGCATTACAAGAATTACACAGTACATTCTATTGGAGATAATGTCTCGTACTTTGTGAAATACACTGTAAGAACAAGATTTATTCATGTTCATGGGTCGTGTGAACAGAGATTATTATTATTGACGACCTCTGTGGCGCAGTGGGCGAAGGCCCGCCTGAGACGCAGAAGGTTGCGGGTTCAATTCCTGCCACGGGACAAATGTTTATATCTGCAAATATTTGTCTCGGGTCTGGGTGTTTTCTATGTATAATATGTATGTATTTACAAAAAAAAATATATATATAAGTGGTATATCAGTCATGTAGTTCCCATAATACAAGCTCTGCTTAGTTTGGGGCTAGATGATGCTGTGTGAAAATGTCCAGCATTATTATTTATTTATTTATTTATTATACAACTAACACTTTAGATTCTGCTGTAATGGATCCTAATATTGTCTTCTATCGAAAGTCCTGAAAATATGTGTCTAGAGCGTTCTGTCGCAATAGCTCAGTGATGTTATTAAATTGCAATTAATTTGAGTTGTTCATAGTCCTTTCCATGTTACTTAAACAAGATAGATGGAATACGTATATGTCAGTCGTAATACAAAATGCCTACGTAATGACACGACATTGCCAATAAACAGACGCAGCGCTGCGCCTCCCTCCATTATATTCAGATGAGACTCAATAGCGTCAGAGTTATTTATTTCTTATTTTCAATTCCACCAAACAACACTCAGGCTCTACCTCAGAGTGAGATGTCGTTCTTATAATCTTAATGGAAAAGCTTGTTCCTTTTAGTAATCCAAATAGTTGCACATTGCAAAGTTATGCTGCATTAAATTCTTGACAGTTGATTAATGTGGATTCATGAATGTTGCATTTGCGAGCATATGCGGAAGGAACATGTCGGCTTTTGAATGCTTGTTCTGTTTGCAGTTGAGTTTGATGCACAGCAAGTGGAAAACTACCTATTAGAGTAATTTGCGAGATGTTATTCTGATAAATATATATTTATATATGTAGTTTGCAGGGCGCTTTCTCGTCAACAAATGTTTTCAAAGTGCTGAAAATTTAAATATATGTATACTAGCTTCTGCCCACGGCTTTGCGTGGTACCCGGATAAAAAGTAGCCTATGTGTTATTCTGATACATATGCTATATTACTGTGCTAATAGCTATGTTTCATCAAAATCCATTCAGTAGTTTTTGCGTGAAAGAGTAACAAACATCCATCCTCACAAACTTTCGCGTTTATAATAGTAGTAGGATATACCCCTAATGAGTTCCCGATTAGTGACATAACAAACCAGTGCACCTGCATCGACGTTCCGCAGACTTTTGGCCTTTCCTCGTACCTTATTATTATTATATTAATAAGGCGAAAGCCCTAAAAAGTACCTTATCATTATTATATTAATAAGGCTGAAGCGTTTGTTTATTGTTTTGTTCGAACGCGCTAATCTCAAGAACTACCTGTCAGATTTGAAAAAAAAAATACATGAATAATGTTGTAGGGTATTTAATATCACGCTACGATCCTTAGGAGCCAAGAAAAAGAAGTAATAGCGCGGGCGGGCGATGCGACGCGGTGGGCTGGGACCGAGCACAGCTAGTTACGAATACTTTTCTATCGACATACTCATTATCACCTACTAAAAACAAAGTGAAGCCAATTTTGCTTGGTGATACGAAATTACTGCATATAAAACGTCATTGAAGTAGAATGTCGACATATGGTCACTCTCATAAAACCGCCACCATATGCCGAAGTCGCCATGTTCGATATAATGAGTGGATTCACCACAATTATCGCAGGTATCGACTTTCTTATTACACAGTTTTATGCCGACTTATAAGGTAAGGATACCTCAAACATTTACATGTGCTTTTTACCGCTAAACGTCCAGTGTACATGGTGATCGACTCATAATTGATTGCAGCAAAAACTTAATTGTAGACAAAATTGTTCTGTTATTTGCTTAACAGCTCAACTAGCGCTCGAGCAGAATCGCATGATAGGCTCCCATTAGTTGGTGGTGAAATCTATAGTGTCGGTCGGCAAAAGGGCCGTGTTCATTTTGACTCTTATCGTCAGCGCCTTGTTAGCACCTCGGCAGACACCTCAGTTATTGTACATCAGATGGAGCTCTGACTCAGCGTGATCTAATGCGTTCTTTAGAACTCCCATCCGAATGGAAATCTTCGCAACTCGAATAGTTCTTAATGAGCTTCGTTCGTGCACAAAAACTTCTCGATCTGTCACGATTGATATTAGAAAATAATTACGCGACTCTGACCGATCACCTTTACGTCGCTTGACCATGATTTGACTCCTAGTTGTCTAGAAAAGTATTTTTTGTATCTATAAAGAAGCTGTTTCTAAACATCTGGTTGTGTTTAAGAATATTTTTTATAAATCGGTGTACAAACTAAATCTAACCTTCCAAAACTTTGCTCTGGAAACCCCTCTTAGGCTGAACGTTTCTAGGGTTTCCAGAGCAATCTGAAAGTCTTTCAAACAGTTTTCCTTAATATTCTTTAATGGTGTAGAGTTGCACTCAAGAATTTCCAAAGGGGTTGCAAACTGGGGTACACTATTTGTATGACCTATGTAATAGAGATATTATTAACAGTCTGTAGAAGTCCACTGCTGGACCTCCCCATAAGTCTTTTATGTACTTAGTAAAGAATCATGAACGCGGGCGAAGTCGCAAGCATGCCACTAGTTTAAACATAAACCGGTACGTTGCGTTGCGACGATCGATGCAGATGACAGGACATCGCTGTCGTGCCATGCTCGCTGTACGACATCTACGAATGTTGTCGCCACGCCTTTTCCGATTGCTTCTTTTTGTGGATCACTCACGAGTTTTCTCGACCACATAATATATCGACTCTACAATACTGTAAAAAATGTTTTTATATCGCAACAAAGGTTTGGTTATATGCGATTTTACAGCTACACGCATGTTTATATCACTTTTTCCCATTGTTTACTCGAGCACGTACTATTTGATCATCGTCGTCAATTTATTTGAAATAAAAACACGCGTCCACATGTGCGACAGCATTATTATTGTCGATGTGTTCAGCTTTCGTTTCGGTCGTAGTTCCTTAAACAACGAGCGATTACCGATGCAAGTATATTGTTTCGCGATATTGAGCATGTGCGCCGCGTCCCGGCGCGTCTCATCGGGCAAACAATGGACGTATATTTGAAGCACGTGCTACGGCCGCATCAATTGCCGCGTCGCCAGGTGACTCGGTGAAGATTAGCATGGGGACGGCCGCTGGCACACGTCAAACCGTGTGATCGTTATCAATTTGTCCGCCGTGCACTTCTGCACTCGAACCCTCGACATTGTCTTGTCCTTCCAGTTGGCGTCCGGCCGTCAGTGTGACTTTGTCCTACACGCTCTACTCCCGGCTCTTTGTCCGGTGATTGACTGGGACTGGGCTCGATTAAACCAAGTTAATTGCATCGCCAAGGTTTTCCACGATGTTGACATTTAGACGAGCGGCAGCCGTCATCGCTAGCTTGCTGTGCGCACCTTTTGATCCGCGTAATGAGACGGGTGCGAGCGCCCGCGTCCGCATAAATCTGAGGTAATGGCGTGGAGCGTGAGAGAGCGCAGTCGTGCCATCTTAGTTTACGTAATAAGTGGATACGTCGAAATGACTCCGTCGCTGTTCGCGTTCCACACTCCACACCCTTCGTGATGCCCAATTTCCTTACCCTTAACGAGACCGGAAATTCTGCATTCCGAGTATTCTGTCTCACCTGCGGCTGCCAGATTGTTATGTCTCTATTTAAATCCGCAATAGGAACAAATGGTAGGTGTTTGCGCTCGTAAACGCTAACGCTTATGCAGTTTTCTCGTCGTCAACACTAATCTTAGTACACCCGACACGATTGACTCGGGGGCTTGATTGTCGGGGCGTCTGCTCAACAGCTTACACCCATTCAAGGTAGTAAGCTAACGCGAAAACGACGTCGTTGCACAGAGAGCTTTTACTCTATCCGCTTAGCTGAACACTCACGCAGAGGTAGTCTCTTAAATAAAACACGATCATGTCGCGTGCCCGACGCATGTGGAGCGTAATACACGAGTCTCATTTTAATTGGGCCATTTTTTTGTCTATCACGCGACCTCGCGCATGTAACAAAGCGACGGAGTCAGCTAATTGGCATGTGATGCGCGGTTAGCACGACATGGCATCGCGAGATGAACGACATTTCTATGGAGAAATGCTGTGCTTACGAGTGAAATCTCCATAACGGCTGGTTTACACTATGCTGTGGCTGGTGTATGTAACGAGTAGCATAGGCATTTTATTGGTCACCGGCTCTAGTCAAGGATGCATTTTAGGCCTGCCAGCCAATGACATGTCTACTCGAAAGACAGAAAATAATAATAAATTTAGATAACAAAAATACAAACTGTGGTTAACAAGACTATACCTAAACTTTGTATTTTTTAACGATGTATTGCTAGTTTGTAGAAAAGTTACCGGCAAAAGGCAGAAAAATAGTTTTTGGAATGGCTTCCGAATGGACATCAATGAACGTTATGCTGGTCCTATAACTGCGATGTAGAGAGCAAGAGGCAACTACTGTACCAGCATTCCAATTAAGGAACAGAGTGTCTATACAAATATCACACGCTTATTTTTCCTTTCACGCTAACGCAAATTTGTCACGTGACATTTCTGCAGCTAATGTCATATTCATACAATTCAATCTTTCCAGGCGTTAACGCCAACAGAAAGTGGTATTTGTCTAGACACCCTGATGATTGCATCAGTTACGCCTAGAAGCCCTACCTATGGCATAGAATGTAATGATGCCATTTTTGTTGCAGGTATATTCACCGTGATGTGTTACAACGTTCTTTGCGACAAGTACGCAACACGTCAGATGTACGGCTACTGTCCGAGCTGGGCGCTCGACTGGGACTACCGGAAGAAGGGTATTTTGGACGAAATTAGACATTACTCCGCAGACATCATTAGCTTACAGGCTAGTAACTTAGTACTCCTTAGTTATTTTAAATCGCACGAGCACCTGTATTATATTGTTACGTAAACAAAATCACAATCGCAAATCTATCTGTTTTTTCATAAAATATGTATTAAAGAGTTATTTGTGCTGGTATCTAATAGAACACGTCCATTTTCATGTCATACCTTCGCACATTTTACGTAGGTACTGAACGAAACATAACTGTAGTTACTTCTGCTTTGATTCAAAGTACGCATTAAATGTCTGTATTTTGAAATAATTAGTTAACCAGATTAAGTTCTTACCCTAGTGAGATAACAAAAGTACTACTAAATACCAGTCAGGAATATTATCCATGAACCTGCGAACTCTATGGGCAAGACAAATTATTTCTGTGCGTTAAGATTGAGTCGAGAGTAATTTTTAAAACTCTGACTAGACTGGACATTAGTAGAGTTTCCTTAAATCTTCGTCTTTGCCCTAGTTTATAAATTTGTTATTATTTAAAAACTAATCAATATGTTAATTCTCAAAAAAAATATTGAAATTAAATTGTTGAGATTTTTACGTTCGCTGCCATTCTTACCAACGGTCACGAACAAATTTTAATTTAATATACGATTCAGCGTTACTGATGCTTGTTTGTCGCTCACTGAGGACAATGAATAAAAAAATAAAAATTGTTTATTTCAAGCCACCGAGCGCATATAAAATTAAATTACTAAAAATGACATACAATACCTTTATTCTATTGTCATTGGTATATTCTTGGTCTCCTTCAAACCAAGAGACAACTAGATTTAGCCTCAGGACTGCTGGGATTCCAGACACAATATAAAATCTACGGTCTCTCGACCAGATCTGTTCTTTACCATACAATTGGTTAAGCAACGTTATACTTGGTCATCATGGCCGTTACTGGCATAACCAACTGAGCGCTTCCGTGCTTCGTGCACGGCTGTCCTGCCATGTCATGTGCAAGGGTGGCCTTCTTTGACATCAGAGTTGGCCGGAACTCATAACTGCGAACTCACCATCTCTATGAAGATGATGTTCTTATAGTAGATTTATGTGTACAGGAGGTGGAAACGGACCAGTTCTACAACTACTTCCTGCCGGAACTGAAGAAAGACGGCTACGACGGTATTTTCTCACCGAAATCTCGCGCGAAGACAATGGGCGAGTCGGAGAGGAAATACGTAGACGGATGCGCTATATTCTTCAGAGCCGCTAAGTGAGTATCACCCAGTCGTACACACCATGTTTAGTGTGTATAAACACCAGCACTAATCTCTACACTCCGCTACGTCATCGACATCATAGCATAAATGGTTCCTTAGGATCCTGTCTGTTTTTATTTTATATAACAAACGGTAAAGTTTGGGACTTCTGGTGCGACCGAAATCCGTTTTTTCTTGTTTTAAAACTGCTTCGCCATAACGGAATCACTAGTTACGCCCTTGTCATCACATGAGATCGGAATGAGGACCAAACTGCCATGTTGTCGTGGCCATTGTGAAGTGTACGGACTACGTTTAAAGCTTATAACCACGCTGATAACGTACTGTAAACGTCATCTCTGTGTTAGACCTACTGGCGAAAACAAGCTGTTTTAAATCCAATATTTCTAGGACCAGCGGTTGAAGGATGTTGCATGAAAGTCACCACGAAGTTGAAGTTACGAGAATCCATGAGTTATCTCCGTCGGCAACTCACCCCTGTATTGTATCCGCAGGTTTGCATTAGTCAAAGAGCATCTAATAGAGTTCAACCAGCTCGCGATGGCGAACAGCGAAGGATCGGACAATATGTTAAACCGAGTCATGCCCAAGGACAACATCGGGCTAGCAGCATTATTAAAGACTAAGGAGGCGGCTTGGGAGAATGGTGAGTGTATGTTACCAGTCTCTTATCAACTGATTTCAAAAAGAGGGGGTTCTCAATTCATCTGTTTTCTTAACCTTTATTATACACACAGAGAATACAGAAAAACTTAGACATAGGACCATGTACAAAGGCGAGCTTAACCCTGGCAAAAGTTTTCTTCCAGCAAACCTTTGAGGATAGGGGCATCTGATAAATAGCGGTGGGTACGTGAACACAAAGGGTTTTTTTCGTGTATGTATTTGCGATATCTTCGCCAGTAAATTGTGAACCTTTGTAATTGTGAATTAAGCAGAGCTTGTATTATTTATTAATTTCATTTATTTACTATTTTATTTAACTACTTGTCCCGCGACGGGAATCGTACCCACAACCTTCTGTGTCTCAGATGGGCCTTCGTCCACTGCGCCACAGAGGTCGTCAATCACTATGGGACCACCCACATAAATTTTATAAAAAATACCACACCTGAGGGTGAAAAATAGGGGATGACATCGTATATTGGACTTTATATCAACTTCCCGTTATTTGAAGTCGGTTTTTTTATGAAGTAAGACCTGACGACCTGACGGAGAGACTCGTTCGGAACGTACGTTTTTACAGAAGCAATAAAAGCATGCCAAACACTTTCTGATGTTCAAAAGTATATTCTATTTTCCAGGCTTACCAACAGACTCGTCGATGCTAAGCCAGCCCATACTGGTGTGTACCGCGCATATCCACTGGGACCCTGAGTTCTGTGACGTCAAGCTGATTCAAACTATGATGCTGAGCAATGAATTGAAGATGATCGTTGAAGACTCGGCTAGAACTATGCGGTTAGCGGGCCAGAGGGAAAACGTCCAGTTGCTGCTGTGTGGTGATTTCAACTCTCTACCCGACAGTGGTGAGTGAACTTCGGTTCAATAAGATGACAACGAACCGAAAACTCTGTGAGAAATATACGGTTGGCGTGGTAATAGGTACGAATTGATGCTCTGTGGGCATTTTTTATTATTCACCCTACAGAGTGCGACATGACAATGTATTGAAGCAGATTCTATAATCCTGGTTACTTCGATCCGTTTCATTCCTCAATTCGCTTTGTGGTAAATGTTATAATAATAGTAGTATTACAATTTATGTATACAACTAGATGTGCCACAACCGCCCTCGGCCCCCGACCCACCGCGTCGCATCGCCCGCCCGCGATAATACTTCTTTTGCTTTGCTTTATAAGGGGCGTGATGTTAAATAGCCTATAATAACCGTCCTCAAGAATTGCGCTATCAAATGCAAAAAGATATTTTTTTTAATCGGGCTGAGTTTCAGATATTAGAGCTTTCAAACAAAACAAATTTAACAAATTCTTCAGCTTTATTATTAGTATAGATCCTTCTTATATTATAAACGCGGAAGTTTGTGAGGATGGATGTTTGTTACTCTTTCACGCAAAAACTACTGAACGGATTTTGATGAAACTTTACAGAAATATAGCTTATACATCAGAATAATTAATAATGAATAACATAGGCTACTTTTATCCGGGTACCACGCGGGCGAAGCCGTGGGCAGAAGATAGTATACAATAAACAATAGTACAATTTTATCCGGAAGCTGTTTACTGCAACGCAGTGTCAAACTAACGCAGGTGACAGGAGCCGTACCGTATTCCGTTCTTATTGTTCTGGAATAAACGATTTTGTATTTGTGTGTCTTCCAGGTGTTATCGAGTTTCTGTCGGCGGGTCGCGTCTCAGCAGAGCACAGGGACTTCAAGGAGCTCGGCTACGCGGCGTCGCTGCGGCGCATGCCCGGATCCGAACACGAGTTCACGCACAACTTCAAACTCGCCTCCGCCTACAGCGAGGATATCATGCCTTACACCAACTACACGTGAGTACCAACCGAATATAGCAGCAGGTTTAGTAAAAATAACTTTAGTTTCTCTTTTTCACTCACACAAAAGAGAGACAGAACAGAAGTAATGTTCCTTCTTAAGTCGGCAAAATCGTTGAGTGCTCATAGATTTACTTGGATATTTTGAAACGGTTACATCATAAAATAAATTTAGTTGCTCTTTTTCACTCACACAAAAGAGAGACAGAACAGAAGTAATGTTCCTTCTTACGTCGGCAAAACCGTTGAGTACTCTCTTTTCCACTCACATAAAAGAGAGACAGAACAGAAGTAATGTTCCTTCTTACGTCGGCAAAACCGTTGAGTACTCTCTTTTCCACTCACATAAAAGAGAGACAGAACAGAAGTAATGTTCCTTCTTACGTCGGAAAAACCGTTGAGTACTCTCTTTTCCACTCACATAAAAGAGAGACAGAACAGAAGTAATGTTCCTTCTTACGTCGGCAAAACCGTTGAGTACTCTCTTTTCCACTCACATAAAAGAGAGACAGAACAGAAGTAATGTTCCTTCTTACGTCGGAAAAACCGTTGAGTACATGAGTACTCAACGGTTTTTCATCGTCAATCTATGAAGATAGACTTGGATAATTTGAAACGGTTGCATCATAACAATAATAATTCAGTGATCCAGCCATGCAACGATTTTACTTAGATTCAGGTGTATTGTGAACTTTCTCTTAACGTATTTTTTAATAAAAAACACGGGATAGTTGCCATGACTTGTGAGTTTGGCACAGGTGCATGTACCATGATCACGGTAGGTACTCATCGTATGCATTTTTTTATGTTTCAGTTACGACTTCAAAGGAATTATTGACTACATATTCTACAGCAAACAGACGATGACGCCTCTAGGGCTCCTAGGGCCTCTCTCCCAGGACTGGTTCCGCGAGCACAAGGTTGTCGGCTGCCCTCACCCTCATGTACCATCAGGTAACACTAATTTGACAAACAGTAACTGCTATACTTGCTAAACACTCAGGTTCCCGAGCATTCAATGAATAAATAATGTTCGAGCATTCAATAAATAAATAATGTTGGATCCAAAGTAAGCAGAGCTTGAGTTTTGGAAACTACATGACTAACTGATAGGTACACTACATATATGCATTTTTTATTTTGTAAATATATCCATACTAGCTTCTGCCAACGGCATCGCCCGCGTTGTACCCGGGTAAAAAGTAGCCTATGTGTTATTCCGATGTATAAGCTATATTACTGTAAAGTTTCATCAAAATCTGTTTAGTAGTTTTTGCGTGAAAGAGTAACAAACATTCATCCTCACAAACTTTCACGTTTATAATAGTAGAAAAATTATACATAGAATAGAAAACACCCAGACGCGAGACAAATATTTGCAGACCATACAAACATTAATCCCGCGAAATCGAACCCGCAACCGTCTGCGTCTCAGAGGTGCCTACGCCCCCTGCGTCACCGAGGTCGTCAGACGTTATTGTCTTAGACAATGGTCGGACACTGAAGTGTCTAAGAATTGCTACATTAAATATGCGAAACCGACTACACTTGGAGTTTCACTACGTGATAAAAAGATCATCGATCTCTCATTAGCAAGTTTAAGTAGCAGTGTGCAAAATATCAAATATCGTAGAACCGATAACTACTGAAGACTATGACATGGCTACCACGAACAGGAAGGTCCAGTGCAGGATCGATGAAATACTTAAGAAGAAATAAAATTTATTTATTCTTCCCCAACAACACAAAAGTTAAACAAAATAATAATAAACACAAAACAGATACTTAGCATATAACAAAGCGAAACGAAAAACAGACAAACTAAGTTCGTAATTTTGTGGGTCAGATGCAGCGCTGGTTTTCAGACTTAAGCACTTTGAATGTTTGTCCCAGTGTCCACCAGTGACCACGGTTATTGCTATACAGCCTTAACGTCGGGTAAACAATAAAAAAGTAAACGCGATATAGGCTTATAATTATGTTAACTGATCACGAAAGTTTTAAAGCGTAGCTTACTATATCGTACCGTGAAAGCACTGACTATGTTTCGACTCATTCCGAGAGTCTTTATCAGGGTTGGTGTTCGCGATGCTTCCCTCCACGTCGCGTCGTGCACACCAGAGTTTGTAATAACCTTAGTATTCGAACACTAACCTTGGCTTTCGAATGTTCCAGATCACTTCCCGCTCTTAGTGGAGCTAGAGATGTGTCCGGGCGCGAGCAATTCCAACGGTTTGATCGGACGCCGGTAGCACACGTCTCCGCGCGATCGACGCCGCGCCGCCCGCCACCCCGCGAAACGCGTCTGACTACACTAGCCTAGGGATACTGCTGGACACATGGAGACCGTGAGACCACGCCGCTACACGTGAGACTACGTCACTAAGGGAGACTACACGACATACCAACGTCAAGTTACAAGTGCAATGAACATCCTCATCACAACCTCAGAATTGCCAGAAGTAACAGAACACCGGACGTCAATAGAAGACGCTTGAACGTGAAACTTTACGGTATAAGACCATCGCATCTGACGAACTTGACTTTACTCAAAACAGCAGAGTAACGACTGGGAATCTGTACCTCTGTGCAACAAACATCGGGAGCTTCGTTTTAGCTCTGAAAAGCCTTTAATTTTAATACTCGTCTGAACATCTAAGAATAGTCAGAACGTTGATATCGAATCCAATAATAAGTGAAAATGTGTTAGGACTGCCATCCTTTGAGACATCTACTTCTCAATCTTTCTCGTATCATTGAAAAATCTTACATCGTCCCAGATTTTTACTACTTGGGTTAGCTATTTATAATCACTCTACAACCACACGCTGCCTTTGATACCCCGGACGGCTACTATAAGTTCATGTTTATGCCGTTCGGGCTAGCAAAAGCAACGCAGTAAGCCCTTTAGATAGATAAATATATTTTGATAGATAAAATTCACTGTAATTATAACAATGGTGTATGTTTTTAGAAGAGTGAGGGGTGAGCGTGTTTTATTATGGCGGTGAATATTTTCGATTTGTGAGATAATTATTGAAAACGTCAGGTTGTGACACAAATGTATTTTTGAAATACTTGTTGATATTAAATTTTCATACGAAATTGACCAATGACGATCATGTAGCTTTTACAAAGCCTTCATCATTATGACGAACAGAACACGCTCAGTCTTTCCCATGAATATTTTGAGTTGTAATATGAGTTTCGATATGAATTACCTAAAAACATTATTCTTGCGCTGGGGTTTAGTTCACTAGAAATTTTGATGCGGCGCTACCCATTTTTCGATATCATCACCCTTATTCATAACCACTCCTAACTTTATCGGCTTGATAAAAATTGTCTGTCTCTGTCCTTTGTTTAGTGTTAGAAAAGGACAGGACAGACTTATCGACCTGCTGAAAGTTAGTAAGATATAAGAATAAGAGGTTGAGTCACCAATTATTGTCGAACAGTGATGTTTTATAATGTTTCGCTTTTATTCGTGTCTCAAAATCGTTTATTGAAACATTACGTTCGTTTAATAGTTGAGGTCAGCTCTTTTGTATAGAAAAAAGATCTTTAGTGGTTTTTCAGTGAACTAACAATGTGTTTATACGGCTTATAGGGCTTATTACGACTCCCTATTCATACAAACGAATGCTTCGGTAGAGCAACTGTGTTTCCTTTTTCATAGTATGCATAAAAACTTATGAACTTTAGGTACATTTACAGCATGAAAAACAAAGTTTCACTATAAATTATGTCAAGCAAAGATTTTGCAAAATCAACTTTAAACCCACTATTAAAACTCGCATTCTTAAATGGGCATAAAGAACGTTTGTAAGAAATCAGACTTACTTAAAGAAGTTCGTTTGATTTATGCTGTTTTCAGTTTTCCGTTGTTACTCAAGTAGAAATTAAAATTAATAGAAGAATATTAACTTCGGTGAAATTAACTTTATTCTATTGAAGTAGTTTAGAGCAGGAGTATTTTTCTCATTAGAATTGTGAAAGAGAAATCTGATGGATATGGAGAAGTAGATTAAACGTCTGCAGAAAAGCATGGAAATTATGTCAATATGTGCAACGAACTTTAGTGCAATTTCGGTTCATTTTACTCTGGCTTCGTGATAAGTTTACTCGCGATATTCCTTTTATGCCTCATTATTCGATTTATTGTACACTTATTATCAACTTGATGCGATCTGATAGTAGCTTTTTGTAAAACGTATGATGATGATGATGTATGAAAATTTACTTTGTTCTACGCTTAAATAAAAAATCTATGTGATGAATTTTATCAACAAACTGTGTTTATCGGTATAGAATTTTTTTTTCTCTAAAATACGTCAAATCATTTTATTATACAGTTGAGGAACGGTACAAATGTATGCTTAATGAATTAAAAATCTAAAATCTGAACATGTTCAGGTAAGCTTTTCTATTGTATGACTGCTGAATACATATTGTAGGTTTTATATCAATTAGTTCTTAATCTTTTTGTGTGTATCGAAATTATACGGTATGTGAGTGTCAAACGTCCATTTATCAATTTGTGATTTATAATTCCTTCAATGTATTTATATTCTTTTAATATTGGGATAATGCAATGTGTGCGTGGCGCGATCGAGTCATGAAGGATTATGAATGGCTTTAAATTGCCTAAGGAGTATGAATATAGAGCTGGCTTGAGCAGTTATTGTGAACGGTAAAAGAGTGTGTTCGCAAGGCAAATTGTGAATAGTAACAATTTCAAAACTCGTTCTGGCACGTTGATCTAAATCTCATTTACGTCTACGTTAAAATTATCGCTTTTGAAACAAAAATACCTTTCTTCAACAGAAGAACACACCCTTATAAATGCTTGTATTAGACCACTTTTCGCTTTACCCATAACCATTGACACGATACATGTACTAAACAACTGGCCGTCGAATCGAAGAAACTAATCGCTCGTAAAGTAAGGGGATAAATTTGACAGTGCTTGCTGATCTCAACCCCCATACAGTTAGCTAGCTATTCGATTCTTTACCATGAGTGCTGGTCCCATGTACCGAAGCTGATCTCATTCACGAGATATCCGAGAATTGACGAATCTCGTGCACGAGATTTTTCTTCATTAACCCCCTGATTATGCGTTTGTAGTTTTATATTCTTATGAGCTCGATGTAGATAGTACTTTTAGCAGTCAAATTTTTGTAAGATAGCTTAATGAAATAAAATTATTTTTGATACATAAATAATTCTAACATAGTCAATCACAGTACACAATGTATGACTACCGCGAATCACAGTAAATAATGAGAGTGCAATGTTGTACATCTAGTTATTAAATTATGTAACTGATTTAGATTACTACCAATGGAATCAACAGTAGCAATAGCAAAAATAGGTCTTATTTATACTAGTTCAATAACCATTTAGCGTGTATAATCTTACAAAAATGTGTTTCTTCTCTAGGTCTGTGTGTCAATGTCATAATATAACTGTCAACAAAGTCATTTAAGTTAGACTGCTACTTATATATAAACAAGCACATCTAGTGATTAGACACTCGAAATGTCTACCTCGTTACGTGATATGGTTTAAACCAAAACCCTGGTCTAAAAGTATAAAAGTAAAAGTTGATACTTTTAAATTTACGCTAAGATAAAAAAATATTTAAAACCTACAGGGTGGCCCACAATGGCGTGCTTTTTGCGATCCAGTAAATTTGTCAATACTGGGTGTACTCAACTTATTTCGTATCATTTACTAACTATATTAGTCTTTCAGCTGTTTTTATTATTGAACGGTGAAATTACAGTAATCCTGCCATTCTGTACTACGATTTTTGAACGGAAAAACACTTTTTTGTATATGGCCGGCATCTCACGTAATGAGGTTTCTTTAGTTATGTGCTTTTTTATTACAAATTAGTTTCTAAGCACGCTATCACTGCCTTGAAAATTAAGTTACACCGTATCCCCAGACTTCTTGAATTAATTTCGGCTCGCGGTCGCTTATTCTCAAAATAAACTAATCGTCTGCGAGATATCCAAAAACGTTTTCATTTCACTGTTGACGTTATCTCTACTTTTTTGAACTGCTCCCTCAGTCTCAGCCCACTGGTAGGTAGATTTGTAGTGTGTTAGTAGTCAGTTTCGGCGTGGTACAGTAGTGAAGTGTACGCATGAAATCCCTTTATCACAGTGGTTATTTTATCACAGCTCCCTGAAGGCCAATCTTACTGGTGATTGTCCTAGCAGGGTAACCATTTCACTTCGAAAGTAGTGGCGCGGTGCGGTTACGGTAGAACAAACGTCGGCGAACGGTCGACATTAGGTTAATGTGACATCGTGTGTCTTTACAAACTATTCAGCGAGATAACACCCCTGCCCGGTGCCCAGTTCTAGCATTATTAGACTAGTGTCGAATGTGAGATCAGTTTTTTTGTATAAATTTATCACGTTCGACATTTTGTCTATTCTTACGAGAATTGCGCCCCTGCCCCCTTTTTGCTCCGGTTTCGTACATAAATGTTGTAAGTTGTTTAGCTTAGATTAAGTCTGTAAAGTTTATTTACAAGGCCTCTCCTTTGTCGATGGATCACGGCCGGACGTCTCCCTTAGTCATAAGCTCCCTTAGTCTCCCTTTGGTATATATTCAGGTTGCGTGACAGCCGAGACTCATCTATTAAAAATAACACCATTTTTATTGAAAATTTTAAATTTAGACTAATTGATTGATAAAATTACGATTTAGTATCCACATTGGTCAAGAGATTAGGATTTATTAAATGTTGTTTGTGAATGCTCGGAGGCGTTCGACGGTGGTCCGTTCCTTTCTAATCATGGCAGATAAAAAAAATATTTACTAGCCCAGTACAAATGTGTCGATTTGTGTACTTGAGGCAGTTTAAACGTACTTCTCCAAGACAAATTCCACAAGGAAAGCGCTACGAAAGCGTCAAGTTAATATAGACAAAAGTCAGTTCTCACCACTTAATCCCGTTTGCGCTGGCCATTTGCCTTGATCATAATGTGCTTGGACCTTAAGCTCATTGGCTCGGTTTACTTTCTGTATCATTAAAACTTAGGTGCTGATTTAATTTTAATGTTACCTACTAACGCGTTTGTGATAGGGATTCGTCTCTCTTGTAAATCTATCGGATGTATTGTAAAAAATTGCCAAATCATGAAAAGGGTATAATTACTGAAATAATTATTACTTTTAGAATAAATTGAATTTCAATGTTTTTTTTTAAATGAATCAAATTTTACACTATAATTTTTCTAAGTACACATAGATTTTAAAATCATATCATGGTGATCTTGTTCGTATTGTGTAAATTAATATAGGACAATAAGACTGTTGTGATAAACTGACGTTGGAATGTTTCTATGGATCAGGCGATCGACTAACTATATTCTCGATATTTCATCTGTCTGTGGTCCAAGATCAGTTAGTCTAGCTACGTTTCGTACCTATGGTACCGTGATCGATCTCCTAGCATAGATGGATTAAATATTGGGAATAGAAATACAAAAAATGTACTGGGAATTGTTAACTAATTATGTTAATGTTAAATTAAACTGAAACTATAGAAGTATTTCGATGCCAGCTTACCAATCTGCCTTCTTTGTGCTTAATTACTTCGACTGTACTGCCCGTCAATAGAAACAAACAATATAAGTAAAATTTCTTATGAAGCATAATATTTAGATGCCCCTAACGTTGAGGCCTTACATAATGTCGGAATTAGTCGGAATTATTTTGTAGGTGTTATAGATCTAGAAGCTGTTGTTTACGCTGTACCTGCACTTTAAATAAATATAAAATTTGTCCCACAGCGCCTATAAAATAATTTCAGAGAATAAGCTTACAAGTCTTAGGATTTGTTAGGGACTTAAATACTTATTCAGAGTTATACTAGCGGTGAATTCCATACATTTTTACATATAAGAAAATATGTTAATGAATTTGAAATATTACCGATTTACAGTATTGAAAGAGCCAATAGAGAATCATAACGCGTAAGTGTCAGTTATGATCATGAATAATAATGGAGAGCTTTATTACAACATGTTAAATTATTTGTAGTAGAACAATATGATCTCTTATTTTATAATACAATTTTCATGGTCATTTTTACTTAATAGATTTAGCCTTGTGTAGTATTGTAATAGGAATTTAAAGAACCGCTCATTAAATTTGTTTTATTCCACTGTATTCAAATTTACTCATTTACGAACGAAAGTGTCATCCAAAATTATAACGTTCACTTAGGCACCGTTGATCCTTCCTCAAGATGTAATATATATTTTTTTGTATTAACATAATCAATTTTCTGTAATTACTTACTATTCCATTGGGAATATAAAACTTTTATTTGTACATATTTGTATTATACCTACTTAATTTTTATTCGTTTTTGCGTACAATTTTGTTATTAATGCTATCAATTTGTAATGGATATCACACTACCGCCGATATTGTATGTAGTGATGCCGTGGGAAGTTTCAACCGTGTTTAACAACTTTAAAATTTTGGATAGTATTATTCGAATTTACCACAAGCTTTTCTGTAGGTATATTATTTTTGTAAATATGTAATTTTTATTGACAAAATGCTTATATCAACGAGCGAATGGTCGCATGATATCAGCCGTTTGGACTTCTGCGCAGACAGAGGCATCAATCAGTAGGTCGGAGCGATTATTAAGGCAGGGACAGACTGCTAACACACGCACCGAATCTATATTCTGAAATACAAGTTTGTATGGAAGCGTGCACACTGCGTGACGATTTGGCATCGTGTATGACTCAATAGAAGTCAGTCAGTAGATACTCTAGAATTGAGTCGGTGCGCGTGTTCGTGTGTTACGAAAACGGTGTATCTCCAAATACATTCCACTGGCACTATCGGATTAGCTCAATACGAAAGACTGTTTGAGACTTAAAATAATATCAACGATAGTTAATCCCCAATATTTTCTGAGGCACATTAACGACTTTACCAAACGTGTTATGCAGTGTAATGAATAAGAGCGAAATATAAACTGACTCACTAGAATGTAAGAACAAATACAGTCTTGTGATACCGAACTATTCGAGAGAGACACCATTGTCCTATTTTAAGCGTTAATACTATAATTACGATGAATGTTATTTTATTGTGAGTATTTGCACTGCTCTCTCTTGCGACTTTTCTATTTTGTATAATCTTTGCACCAAGTAAAGCAATAAACCGATGGCCTTATGAAACGAATGTAACTTATCTAGAGCATAGTCATCGCCAGATTGAGCAGTGTCTTTATGTATAAAAGTACAAAGTGTTTGTGCAGAAGTTCGCGGCTCGTTGCTGTGATCGAGCGAAGTATCGTATTGCGTGTTGTGAGATGTTAACGCGTCGTGGGTTGTGGCGTGGCATGGTGTGGTCTCGCTGTTCTGTTTGTTGACACATTATGTATATTTGAATGAATCAAATTATAAAATAATATGAATTTTATGACTTGTTTCTATTTGATAATCCTCATTACCAAACCTTTCAAAGTCAACGTCAATAGGTTTTTATTCATTGAAATCACAAGGATCATATAGAAACGTCAACTTAAAAACTATACGTGAATCTAAAATGTTAAAGTGAATTTACGCCGGTTCCTCGCGCGCGACCAAGCATAGAAGAATCAGGCAACAAACTCTGCTTGGTTATTTTTTTGATGATCCTTCATTCAGCTTTAGTGTGGTGCCAATCGAACGTAAATGAACGAGACTCATTTATAGAAAAAAGTACTAGTCAGAGACTTAAATAAAGTCTAAAAAGTATCAACCTAAGTTCTTATGACAACACACTATACGCTTTATAATAGTAATGCTTAACCTATTCTTAAAAAATATGATACCACAGATATACAATTCCACAATTAAGCTAACGAAGGAGCGGAGCGACGACATCGGGCCATGCAGTTTTATCGTCAATATAGGCATTTAAGGTGTAATACGCCTTCTTTATTAGATTGTTCTTTATATAAGATTTAAATCTTCGAATAGGCAGCTCGGTTACATTTTCCGGAAGCTTATTATAGAAGCGTACAGAGTTTCCCATAAAAGACCCATTGGACTTTTCTAATCTAAATTTCGGGATGAGTAATTTATTTTTGTTTCTAGTATTAATGTTATGGACATCACCTTTTTTTATAAAACAAGCGCTATTTTTATGCGTGTACATTAAGTTTTCATAAATATACTGTGAAGTTACTGTCATAATGTTTATTTCTCTGAATCGTTCTCTCAGAGAATCACGAGGCTTCATATTATAAATGGCACGTATTGCTCTTTTTTGTAACACAAAAATTGTTTGAATATCTGCTGCCTTCCCCCACAGTAAGATACCATATGAAATGACTATGAAAGTAGCTGAAATATACTAACCTAGCTGTGGCTTCATCAGTAAGGTGTCTAATTGTTCTAACTGCATATGCAGCAGAACTAAGTCTACCTGCAAGTGCTTCTATTTGCGGACTCCATTGCAATTTTCAATCAATATGGAGTCCTAAAAATATAGTAGAATCTACTAGATCTAGTGTTTCTCCATTTACTTTAATGTCGGTGTCATACTGAATTACATTAGGCAAAGTGAATTTCATACACTTAGTTTTTTTAGCATTCAGTAGTATCATCCGCAAATAGAACTAAATTACATAAGTTTTCCACGAAAAAGGGAAGATCATTAACGTATACCAGAAACAAAAAGGGCCAGGACAACCCTGCGGCACCCCCATGTCAATAGTAGATCCCAAAGACCTCTCACCACCGACCTCAACCCTTTGAACTCTATTGGATAGTATAGATATAGATAAGTAAGACTGAACAAGATCCAGTGCTTTATTTCGAATGCCGTAATGATTCAATTTGGATATTAAAGTACCATGATTTACGCAATCAAAAGCCTTGGACAGATCGCAGAAAACTCCGATGGCATTCTGCGCGTTCTCCCAAGCTTCAAATATCTTTATATTCAAGATACCTTGAAGCCCTTGTGGTGATGTCTACCTTCTCTTTCCTATTAGCTCAACTTTAAGTGATGAAATAGCATTGACAGCTGAAGCTGTAGTCTGTTTAAGAGATATGATGCAAGGTAGCGACCCCTAAAATTTTAAGATATGATCTGAACTCGCTACTTAACTAATGCTAAATGTGAATCAGCCTTAGCAGCTTAAGCGGATGGCCGAATTTTTCTTTATAGAAAGAAAGAAAGTTATTTATTTGACAACAACAAAGCACAGAAAGGACAGGTACACACAGAGAAAATAGATAAATAGACAATAAATACCTAAGATTTTAACAAAAACATAGTGACAAAGAGATTTTTGTGCTAATTAGTCCCATCTGTGCCGTGTGGGCCAAACAGGTTCTGTCTCAGCTTAGTGCTGCTCCGCACAGTAGTGAGAAGCAGCGCTGATTTTCAGACAGGGCCTAGGAAAGATGACCTCATAAACGCGGAAAATTCCAGGGCTACCATCATTGTAATAATAACAAGAATAAACAAAGGCACAAGCATTTAAACACACTCTGTACCAATTTTTCAGTCCTGGCCAATAAGCAAGATCCATACACCACATCACAATAATTTAACTTTGATAAAATTGGGGACTTTATCGTGTCTCCCTGCGTTAGGTAAGTGATCTGACCAGCGTAAAGTAACCACTAGGACACCTAATAACCTCGGCGCCACAGTAGCCAATGGCTACAAAAATACAGTAAAGTAAAAGAAATGATTATGTACAACAATTTAATTCTAACAACCTAACAATGCAAACAAATCAACAGCCTATATATACTTGAACACAACATCCTTGAAGCTGTCAACTGTTTGCAGCTCGAGGGTGACGGGGCATTGGAGCCAGTTGGCCAGAAGTTCTTCTGTGTAACCCAGCAGGAAATACATCTTAGAAGGAGACACAGCGCGCCGAATAATAGCGGCTACTCGAATGTGGTTGAACTGGCGTTTGATGATCACCTGAAGGGAAAAATAACGACTTATGAGTATGTAATAAATGTTACATATAGCTAACAACACCGCTCAAGTCGAAATTTTGCGGTTTTATAATTTTTATGCCATTGGATAGATCTTTTCATTGCGCTTCTGTTCACCAATACAGACATTGAATTTCAACCAATCACAGTTTTGATTTCAGCTTTAGCGATTTCAATTCTGTGGACTTGTGCAGGGTTGATAAAACAGTTTTTTGGTTCTCCTGAAAAGATTTACGCACTATTTACGCGGTGTTGTTAGCTAGCCGACGATATGTGTCAAGGAATAATTATTATTCATAATGAACCTAAACTAAATGAAGTTAACTTTTGCAAAAATTAAATGATGACATGCTTTCCGTTGTCTTTTGCAGCGGTCCCTAGTGACTGGTGCTGATAAAACCTATCTATTAACTACTTTTTGCACACTGTGGCGCCCTATAATTGAGGGTACACATAGATTTAGTTTTAGATGATCTTTAGACAGTGATCATGATGAAAATTCATTAGTTTTAGAAAACTGCTCACCTCACTACAAACAAGGCCATGCCATGTGCCTGTCATGAACCTTCTAATGAATTCATCTTCAACCGCTGTTTCAGATCTCCGAAGTCCATCTTTCAAGCTGGCTGAAAAATTAAAATATTTTTTTAAGCAAAAATAAATTCAATTATATGTAGTTCATAGTCCTCAATCCTATGTGGGCCTTCAAGTGCAAAATTTCATTGTATTGCTCAGGCTCAACTGGCTAGGTTAGTTACAGTCAAGAATAAATTTGTAAAAAAACCTGTCAAGAATTGACAGGTTCAGGAATTGCTGAACTTTTCTCTTTCAACCCTTTGTATGACTCGATTGATAGGGTGACTATGAACTCCTGGTCTATCCGTATCCATTATAAATTTGATCACCAACATGCATAGATGCTTATTTGGATTAAAGTATTGGGAAAGAGAAAATGGGCTTAGCACCATCTAATACTCCTTAAGCTTAAAAATAAAAAACTTAGGTCCGGATGTCCCTTTTGAATATTTAGAACTTCAGGACATAGCTAAGCCTAAGTGAATATGAGTCATTCATATTGTAAGTGCCATATTGTTAGAGTAATTAAAGGGCTGGTCACAGACCAGATGCAGGGTATATTAGTATGAACCAGGGTGACAAAACAATGAACAAATCCAAAACAACAGCAATGTTTCTTGTGATCTGAAGATCATAAGCAACATTGAACATACAAGATATCCCAAAAGATTACATGATGATGCAATAATCAGGTATTATTGACACAGTCAGGTATTATCAGGTATTGACTTATAGCCAGTATGAATTTATCATACTGGCTATAAATTAATGTATGTATGTATACTGCTAGCCTTTGCCCACAGCTTGCTCGTATGGCATTTGGTATAAAGCAGCTAATGTGTTATTGGGTCAGGAGCTATACATGGTACAAATTTCATCGGAATCAGTTCAGCCGTTACATATTTATTTGACAAACATTAAAACATTTCCATTTATAAAACTCTTAGGGTAGGATACTCTTAAGCATGGCATGTTTGTAAAAGCTAGCATCCAATGGTGCCATGAATATAAAAGCTGCTCGAATCTCTATAACTTGGCTTAGCTGGACCCTTGAATAGACTTACCTTTCCTTTTGTTGATACAATGTAAGCAAGCAAAATTAATGTAAGTATTCACAAAAAAATCCCAGTAGGTACCTACTTGCCGTAGAGAATTAGGTTAAAAACTTACAAGTATTCCAAGAGTTCCATGACTTCCGATGGGCGATGTAGTGTGGAGGGTTGGCCATCTCGTAAGTGAGCGGCCGGTCGCGTTTCTTGGTTATCCTGTACTTCCCTGACACCACCCGGCATAGCGGAGCCGACGTGTGCAGCTGGGATGCCAAGGCAGGCGACCAATGAGCTAAACTACCAGTTAGACTTATGCCAGACTGAAAATAGACAAAAGTTTATCTACCACAACTGTATGACAATTGGATGGTTTTAAAATTATGTAATGCTACTTACATGTGCTAGTTTTACAATTGATTGATTCATATTACACTATTTGTTGACAATTTTACTAAAAATCAAATTCCTTTTGATCTATTCCGTTTTGTTGTTGTTTTGAGCTTTTGTGGTTAGGAGGGGAGACCGTATTGTACGTCCATGCAAAGCACAACCATGGAATGCACACCCCTGGAAAGTACAGCCAGTATTACAAACCATTTGGTTTGAATTATCTGGGTGTGCTTTCCATGGTCGTACAATACGCTCCGTACAAACTAAACACATGACGGTATTGCACACCCCTGGAATGTACACCCCGGATTACAAACCAATATTCTCGACGCTCATTGGTCGAGAGTTCGTCATATCCGTGAGCTCTCATTGGTCGATGCGAATAAGTCGCATGACGAGAACGAGCCTCGTTTGCACTGAGCAAGTTCTAATATGTTCAACCAAGAGTTTCCATTGATAAATAATGTAAACAATAAGTTAATGTTGGCCTGAGAAATCCTTCCTAAGCAAATCCGTCTTGGATTGGTTAGGTTATTAGGTTTTTTTTATTACCACTCAGAAAAGGAGGATTGCTATCCGAACTTTATCCAACAAACTTGGGTTCAAATAAATAAAACCAACCGGTTAGTTCATCTGCAAAAAACCGACATAAATAACTAATCTACTTACTACATCTACATTAATTTACTAATAGCGTAAAATACTATGGCAACACAGCACTTGCCCCTTGATAGCACTCGCATATGAAAACAGAGCATGAAATTGGTTCGTATTCCATGGCTGTACATTCCAGGGTTGTACAAAACTGGCCGTACAAGGTCAACACGTGTAGGGAATGCACACCCAGGAATGTACGCCCAGTATTACAAACCAAGTATTTGAAACCAATGGTTTGTAATACTGGCTGTACTTTCCAGGGGTGTACTTTCCATGGTTGTGCATTACATGGACGTACAATACAGGGACTCCTAACGAGTCCCTGTATTGTACGTCCATGGTAGACGGAAAGTCCTACCACCTATCTTTAACTAGGTACCTACCTACAGGGTATTGGATTTTCACATTTTAAGGGGGAAATGGGGGTGAAAGTTTCTATGGGAGTATGGGTTTATTTTAAACATGCCCTCATATGTGCAAAGTCACTGGCAACAGCTAGTATATCTATCATCTATTCAATAAGACCATTCCAATGAGCCCAAACATAATAGGTGTTAGTCACCCAAACCTCTGCTGTTAGTTGGGGCGGAGTTGGGTAACCTGCTGTTTCCAGATGATGCTGCAGATAACACCCCACTGTTTGCGTCATGGACTACAAACGAAAACAACGGTTTTTGAACCTAACCCCTTTTTTTGTCAGACAGACAATGAACAAACTAGGGCATAATTCCGGAATTTCGTAATTCCGGATTTTCGAATAGATTTTTCCGATATTTCAATTCCGGAATTGAGAGGACTAATATCGGTATTTCAATATTAATAACTTTTACTCAGTAAGTGGCATTTTGCACAACAAAACGCAACATTTCTACTTTCATAAGTCGTATAAAAGAAAGAAGACCATTATTAGTAGGAGTGCTGCACTATTTGCACGATTGGGAAGACTTATTCGCACAAACCGACGACAATATTTTCCCTAAACTAACGAGAAAATTTCTGAGATTATCGTCAATTTATTACGCCAGTACAATACTCACAGTGAGTGATCCTACACATGCAGTACCCACCAAGCCCAAAATGAACATGTCATCGTCTTCTGACGAAGAGGTTTCAGTCGAAGAACCAACTCTACAAGAACCGCTAGGAACGGGATAAATGCAAGATAATCCGCATGTATCCATGTATATACATGCGGATTATCTTGTTTATCAAAGTAGAAAAAAACGATATGATAACGGAGGACAACGAGGTGTGCATCTGACAGAGGCATACAAATATATTTTGTGGGCCCTGCCTGAGAGTATTATGAGTGAATAAATGGTATAAATAATGCTGGACATTTTTCACACAGCCTCATCTAGCTCCAAACTAAGCAGAGCTTGTATTATGGGAACAACATGACTGATATACTACTTAGGTATATACATTTTTTTGTTGTAAATACATAATGCTACATTGAAAAAAACACAGACCCGAGACAAATATTTGCAGATTCATGAAATGAATAAGTAATATTCTTGTTTTAAATATTTTGTTCATCTAACTTTTTATGTGAAAATAATAACTGCGTGCGTGTGTAAGTGTGTAATATCGTACTTTTTTATTTATATTATATATTACTTAATGTTGATTAAAATACTGATATTATAACACAAGTTATTTGATGGTTCCATTCCTCAAAACAGAAAAATAAAAAAAATTACAATTTCGGAACCAGTTCCGGAATTCCGAAACTAGGTTTCAATTCCGGAATCAATTCCGTCCGAATTTCCGAAATCGAAATTCAATTCCGGAATTGAATACCTTCCGATATTGCATGCCCTAGATTTGTTCTAGGGCATGCAATATCGTTTCAAGATGAAAAACGAACTCATCAGCTTTAATTAGTAAGTATACTTAGATTTGATGTCTTTTAAGATTTTCAAGGTAGGATAAGGTAGATAAATGTATTGTTGTAACAGAAAGCACCTTCAACGATAACAAAAAATATAACTATGTAGTGTATAATTAGCGGCCTTATTGCTAAAAGCGTTATTTTCCAGGCAACCTTAATATTGTTTATGCTTACTTGCGAGTGAAGGTAGATCATAAGATGTTACATAACAATTAGGTGTAGATACATGGTAGGTATACCTATTCTTAGTTTTAACGATATCATTAAAATTTAATTAAATAGGTACTGGGCATAGCTTATCATAATTAACTAACAATAAACTCTGAAACAACTTAAATAAAAATAAACATGGCACGTTATTTTCTTGTCCCTGTTATTTTCAGTTTTACTCTTGTTTTGTTTTTCTGCAATGGTAAGTGTTAGCCTGTAAGTTTAAGTTCTTCCTTACTTGACATAATATACCTACAGTATTTTATACTTAATATATTAATATAAAATACATATTTTATACCTGTATTTTATATTAATGCAAAAGCTCCCTGACCGTAATTCATACCATTAAACAGTTAATCCATCTCTTGGAATTTTTACTTATTTTCAGAATATTTTAAAGTAGGTATTGTAAGTATTTGTGAGATGTCGGCCTAAAATTAACTGTTCAACAAACAGCTGATCTTAGAGTTTTTGATTAAAAAACCTTAAAATTTTCGGAGAAAAGGAATACGTTACATAGTTGTGAAACAAAAGTGGTTGAGTTTGATGGTAATAAGAATTATGGTCCGACAGCTTTTGCGTGATTAACTCTATATAATTAGAAAAAAATACTGGTAAATATAATTATGTAGATTATAAATTATGATTTTTCTATATAATGTTTATTGCCAGTATTTTAGGAACGCTTCCGTCTGGCCTCTGGATCTGGATCAGTTGAGCTATCATTAGATCGTTTGCAATGATCCTTAGATAGCTAGCTGTTTCATCTGTATTTTTTGTATATACCTACTTGTACATAGTTGTAAAAATAAATGTGATATTTATTTATCTACAGCTCAGGTTGATCACAAACCTAAATCAGCTCTTATCGAAGGAATTCTCCAAAAGGTTTTCAATTTAACACTAGCCTCTTTTGCAAGCATCCCTATCAAAGAAAGAGAAAAAATGATGGTTAAAATTGAGGAAAAATTAAATAAATCTGCACAGTCACTAGGCCCTAAAAACAGAAAATATGTGGCACTCATAATGGAAGGTATTAGGTTAATTTCGTCGGAAAACAAGTGGTCAAACAAAGACAATATTAGGTCTAAAGGTCATCATGATAAATATGAAAAATATAATATTGAAAAGAAAAAAACAAATACAATAGTAAGAACTACGAATGAGGAATTTATCATAAATACCGCTAAAAAAATTCAGTTTATTGCCGATGAATCCTTAAAGTATGCTACAAATTCTGAGGAACATGAAAAAATCTTGAGTAATATCCAACAAAAAATAATGGAATCGGCAATCAATAAGCACATTAAGTCGAACAAGCATAATGAAGGATTGCCCAACAGGGACGTAGCTCAAAAAATGATTCAGATGATAAAAGAAAATGCTAAGCAAAGTTACGTTGACAAAATCGATTCTAATAAAAATGAAGCAAGAAGAATGGAATTTGAATTTATTGATAACATCAATGTTAATAAAGACGCCATAGATCACGAGAGTGAAAATACTCAGTCAGTAAAAAGTTGTGAAGTACAAGAAGTCAATGATAGTAAAAGTAACGAATTTGTGTTTAAAAGTTTACGTAGTAAAATAGAGCCTCACTTTAAAAATGTAACATTTACATCACCATGCCAGGATGAGAATGAACGTATATGCCTTAAACTAAGAGCTCTAAGAACTATTAAATGCAATACTAAAGAAATATCTGTAGAAAAACTGTGTGACGGCTTCAAGGATTGCTTTGATTATTCTGATGAATTGGATTGTGCAACACAAGGTACGAAGAAGAGAAGCGTTTTCAAGCATCATTAAACAACCCATTAGTTAACACAGTTATTTAACTTTGTTTATTTTTCAGGTGTGGATAAAGTTCGAAACGCCAGTCGAATCATGTCGGATATAGATAATTCCCTTTCAGAACAATGTTTTGCAGCAAAAGTAAACGATTCTTTCATAACAATACAAAACAATATCTTGAGCAGTGTCCTCAAAAAACAGCTAAAATTCATAGAAAAACACGCAACTGTAACAGCTGTATATGCATATGTCCCGCATTCTGATTCGAGAAGAATTTATGCTGAACCAGAAACAGTGAGGCAAACTGTGAATGAAGTAGCGGCTGTGATTACCACACTATCTTCTGCTCTTGAGAGCACACTATGTTCAAGTACATTTGAAGAAAGTGCTCGCAAATTTAACGACATCGACGATGATTTTGTGCTCGAATCTTCCACGTTGCCTCCAAAATCTTGTGATTGCAATGAGGAATACTGCGTAGGAAAATGTCCAGAAGCCTGTGCACAAATATGTTTACAAAGGTATAATTTAGGCAGATGGCAGTGTAAATCTGTCAGCAACAACAATACCATATCACTGGATTTGATATGCGATGGCAAACTCGACTGCTATGACGAGGCAGACGAAAGCGGATGCTCTACCGGTACAGGTTTTCATTTTTCAAAATGGGTAAGTAATAGTTTTAATTGGTTTAAAAATAAGTTTATGTTTTAGTTTCAGGTTTTGCTAAATTTGAAGCTAATAAAATGTATGATTTAGTTCTTGACATGATATCAACCAAAGCAAAGTCGATACATTTCAAAACGGTTGGAAGCAAATTAAGGGACTTACAAAAACTAATAGAAAATATACAGAAATTGACCACTAAGCGCAAAGCAGATGCGCTGGAAGTAAAAGCCCTCAGAGAAGAATGTTTCTTGGAGTTGACGGCAATATATGACCAAACTAGATCTCACGCGGCGTCTATAGTTGAAATATTTGACATATACGTGTTCTTATTATCCATAAATGAGAAATTAGTAAGCGCCATGAAGCGTACTCACATCGGAAACGACAAAATCATTGCGCCTGATGGATGTTTCTGTAGAAACAACAAATGCGCAGTTCCAAGGTGCTCTCAAACTTGCAATCGCGCGTGCACTGCTGAACCCAAAATCACTAGATACTATTGTGGAGGGTCTTTGGAAAAGAATCAATCGATACCTATTGAAGCGATATGCAACGGGAAATATGACTGTCCCGGTAAAGATGACGAAGAGGATTGTAGTAAAGGTATTATTTATCTCATTGGTATTATTTATGTTATTACTTATAAAAATATTGGATTCTGCACGGTATGATAAAAATCTTTGATTGTTAAAGATATATGCCGGAAGCATCATCTTTTTGTTCTACGTCACAACTTGCAAGAAGCTGCTGACGCAGAAGGAAAGAGCGCTACGTCTATTGGTGAAGCACTTAAGTCTTGGAAAACAAAGGTATTCATCTATGTTTCGCTACAATCTTAGTAGGTAGGTATATTATCTACAGCTTCTTTGTGACAAAGTTCATCATACTATTACTGCACCCCTATATAATTTTGCCACCGATGATCACATTGCTGTGTTCTGGTTTGAATGGTTGAGTGAAATCACAGGCACATAAGCCTTTTCAAGTTTGAGGCATTGCTGATGTCAGAAGGAGACGGTAATTACTTATCTGGCCATATGCGTGAGTGACAAAGTAACATAAAAAAACCATACGACTCTCAGTCACTGATTTTAAAACCGAATGTTCTCACAAATTACTTGTCGAAGGTGTCAGCTACGCTAAAGATCATGGAGTCCAGTGACCGGCCCACGCCGTATGTCATCCGTGACATCGTCCACGACACTCTCCATGACCTGCTGATGACGTATGCAGGCCTCGCCGGCTCCAAGAGACGCAACAACGACGATGTCATCGGCCAGTTCTATAAAATGGCACTAGTTGTTATGAAAACTTTGAAAAGTTGCGCTAAGTAGGTAATGTTTTCACAAATAAACCCAACTAAGTAATAAATTGTTTTATGTTTAATATATTGTATTTAATAAAGGAACTGGACTAAAATGATTAATTCCCATAGTGGCCACGGTAGACCCAATTTCAGTAGTCACAGCGTTAATAAAAGGAGAAGGTAGTAGATAATGCGAGTCTATGTATATACCTATTTCGTGGTGTTTGATCTTACTCGAAAGTTTTTTCTTTGCAGGTATATTATCTGAATCAGATACCTAAATATGTTATTTATACAAAAATCCTACTAAATTCGTCGATGAATAGGTACGATTATGTGGATAATATTTTGTTGTAGTAAGTACCTACTCGGAACACCAAATTGAAGTCGGATTAATCAGAAATTATTATAATAATAATAACCACATGACAATAAATGCCTATGGGTCAGCTGCTATAGTCTTAACAGTGAGATGGCTCTACAGTGATCTTTACAGTGAGACACATTTGATAGGTATACATATTCATACAGGTATTGTTTCATATCACCTGTAGGTTCTTAACAATTAGTCAATTATTAATCGTACTGGTTCTTATCTGTCGCTACACTTGACATATTTGTGAAATATATATCGTTACCAGCGAGGTGGCTCTGCAGTTGTGATCGCGACATCGAGCAATATGGCAGGTACGTGATAACATCATTGTGATAAGGTGGTCCAACTGATAGTAGGATTTTCTTTGTCCCAAAACTTAAAACCGTGATAAAAATCTACTAGATAATATGTAGGTTAAAAGTGAGTTTTAGACTAATTTATACTTATGTATATTTTAATCATAGAGCCTTATATTGCGCATAATTATAAATAAAGATTATAAGGAACGAGATAAACATTGGACCGTCTGTGCATTATGTTATAGATGTCGGTAGTTAATAGAGATGACAAAAAATAGACGTTAGGGTCTATTTTTTGTGCCTTAAATAATATCACAAACCGAAAAAATAATTCATTGTTATTTCTAACGCAACACGCGTACCAGAGGGAAACTTCTAGATGAACAGATATAGACGTAGCTTCATAACTTTACATAATTTTTTTTTTTAATTCTTACTAAGACTCTGCCAAAACGGTCCGCCTATAGGCTCAAAAACTCGTATGATAGTGAAAACAGGGATGCTAACATCAGATGAAGTCAATAAGGTCTTGTGGAGTTTTGAGCACAGAATAATTCACTCATCTATTGTTAGATGAAGAGCTAGATCACGACTACACCAATACAAGAATGTAGGTATCCTGCAAAACAATTCATGCAAGGTTTTTGACGTCGACGTGTATGGTATAGTAATAAGTAAGTACCTGGGTAGGTATGAAGCCAGCAACAAAAGTTGTTTGCCTACTTGCAAAATTATACGAGCAGCGAACAAAAGCAGCTGCTTTTGTAAATTATTATCTTTGCATCTTCGTTCTTTTATCAGTAATTAATTTTCTTCAAAAACAATGTTGAATAATGCCACTGCTAGGTGCACTGAATCCTCTAACCACGCTGGTTCTATAACATTGTTAGTTAGTCTCTGTTAAAGGCTTACATTTATGAACCTGGTCAGGTCACTGAAATTCCGGATATAGGGGCAGTCAAGAGTCGTTTGGTATAAAAGAACTCCACCAAACTAAAGCGAAATTATAATCTTGTAATGAGTCTGAAATTCACCTGAAGTTTTGAAGTAGATTATCAACTAACTTTTCCTTAAGAATGTTTTTGTGCCGGTCTCTATCTAGAATATGCTGATAACGATATTGATAATGATAAACAATGACTCCTAAAGTAAATAAGAGCCGCAAGTGTTACAAGAAAAAACAATTGACTGACATCACATAGATATATTTCAATATATATTGATTATTTATTTATGCCCGTATTCTTAATTATTATTATTTAACGATTCAGGCCTCTGCTTGATAAAACAACACAAAACCTAGAGAAAATACCTACTTATGTATGTGTTAACTGCTATATAAATCTCTCTTTCCTTAACATAATTTTGCAATTTCTCTATTAATTCTGCATTATCGATTTTCTATTCAAAGAACGATTAAACGCTTATTTAGTTTTTGATAAGGCCTTCATTCGTTTATTTGGTTAAGTACTTATCCATAACGCACGTAAATAACCATTATTTATTATCGTCAATAAATCGAATTGTGTAGGTACTAAAGTCACTCACCTGCTTTTTACTTCGACCATAAATAAAACGTTATTGAAATCTAATTTAACTACTTTATTGTAATAAGCGGTAGCGAGTTTATGCTGTGTAACATTTTATAAAGCTCTTTTCAAGCTTTACTACTTTACTTCACTGAAATAAAATCGGTATGATATTTTTTAGGTATTTACCGTTTTAGTTTAAAAAAATACAATACAGAATCGCAACCTATCAAATCTAAAATATTTCATCGTTGCCTCTTCATCTATACTTTTTGTTTTCTATCTAATAACCACAAATCCCTGTCTAGGATATTACCCTTACCACGGCTATGGCGGTCCACCGCCTCACTACCCCCCTGGTCCCCCTGGCCACCCTCCCCCGCACATGTATCCCGGCCCCCCCGGGGCGATATTGTACCCCGTACACCCCGCCTATTTCTACCCTTACCCCGCCCCGCCTGGCAACACGGTCCAAGTCGTCGAAGATGCTGAACCAACGGAGATCGTCCCGGAACTTCCTGGGGAGACCGTTGAGCTGCCGTGGAGTAAGTGGCATCTACACGAGATCCATTAAAACAGTACTTTTGGAAATAATACCTTCCATATTCTCCGACTTTTGGGGTTGTTTGGGAATAATTTTGGGGGAGGGGTTAGCACATATATAATTTCCGTACGTGATTAATATCGAAAAACCCTGAAAATTATATGATTCAGTATTTACAAGAACTTTAATCATGATTATGTCCGTCCTATGCATGCCAACTTAACTTATCAATTTAATCTAATCCGTTTCTAGGTAATTGGCGATAAAAGTAATATACCTAGGAAAAAGAAAAAAATAACTGGGTTTAACTAATTTTAACAATTCCTATCATAGTCTTAGATTCTGTAAATTTTGGGCAGAACCTCTGAATTTATGGGGTATTTTGAGTTGAGTGCCTGGATTTATGAATTGTAAAAAGATATGGTAGGTAGGTAGTTCATTGTATGAATAAATGTTGAGAGGCCTACATTTTTCTAGGGAAGAGGGTGAACAAATGATTTTTGAGTAGGGAACAGGGTGGGGAAATGAAGGTGTTATTTCCTATGCAGTTTGGTTGTATCGTTCGCCGATGTTGGGCCAATCCTCTTTATGGTTCCTCTCCTCTCCTCAAACCCTGTCTTTGTGGTAAGATGCCGATTTCGTTATATAATAGTAAACAACCCATACAGAGGTTTGGCCGCTTTTTGTGTTGTTCTAATTAGCTTTAATTCGTATTTGTGTTTCAAATCCCAACAATAACTTATTATTATTTTTACTATAATAATTAATTTTAACAATCACTCTTACCTCAATTACTATTCCTTCTTGATGTCATCATTAGCAAATTTCACTCTCAATGTAAGCATTGATTGAACAGCCGAGGACCAGTCAGTTTAAATTAAACTTATAAAATCACTGTTAGAGCTGATGATACATTATATTTTTAAGGCCAAATAAAATAGCCGTAATTTGTTTTTGGCGTTTCTAATTATTATTTATAGTAAGAATTCTTACTTGAGCAATCTACAAAGATAAGATTAAGCTATTTTATTAATAAGGTGTATTTGAAGTGTTAAATTATGCAGGTCTAATTAAAATGTATAGTTTATTCATTAATTTAGATCTGCTCATAAATATTTTCAGAATCTGTTGAGTCAAGTAAAAATTTACTTGTAATTCTTAACGATAAGAATTACAAGTAAAATTTTGTATTTTTTTGTAAATTTTCACAAAATCTTGTTCAGTGTGTTCTAGTTAAACACACTAAACACACTGTGCAGTTAAATTGTGGGTAAACCCACAGCTAACCTATCTGTGACTCACGACACGCTGACATGACTATGTGGTCTACCCATCTTCCTGACGTCAATTCTCACTTCAATATAACCTCATGTCTATAATTCCAGGCACATACAAGTGGGTACCAGCATGTCTGAGCCAGCGCAGCATCCCACCCGGCGCTTTGCGCGTTGGCACCGACGCCGATGGTGCGGAGATTTTCGCGGGCAGAGCACCGCATGAGGGAGACATCATCCCCGCCAAGGTCATCCCCTCCAAGAACGCCTGCTACGTCTGCTGGGGAGGAGAGGAGGTGCTGAAAGACCAGTTTGAGGTGAGTCTCTGCCTGACTGAATACCGTCTCTCTTGCCTTCTTTCGCTTTTGCAAGTCCTGCTGTCATCGGCATGATTAGCAAAGTCGATAATGATGTAGAAATTGTTGAATAGGACGGCTTTTTACCTCTTTTATTTTGGTTAACCAGTTTAGTGAAACGGCTAAAGCGCGCTTTAGGGGCTCCTTTCTCGCACATGGTATATTTCTTCAAACAAAGCTTCTAGAGCTGATTTTCTCACGATGACTTCAGTATAACTATGTAAAAAGTAGAGATAAACTTTAGCGAATAATAACTCTCCCTTCAACATTATTGCCTTGCTCGCCGGAATAAGAATGAAAGCTACATATATCTTTTGAAGCTATTTAAAGTTTCTACATCTACATCATGAGCTCCTAGGTACTCTCGTGTAGTCTGCTCCTAGTCGACAAAAAAGTCAAAGAACAGAGATATCATCTCTGTTATAACTAGTCGTATTTTGAAAATGATTGGAATGCCGTGATCAAAACATAGTATAGATTCGTTTGTGCACCGGTTTTCAGGTGCTGGTACCAGCAATGTTCTCCTGGCAGTTCTCGACGGGAGGCGCCGTGCCCCCGGGCGCGGTGGAGGCAGGGGTCACTACTGATGGAGAGAAATTGTACTATGGAAGAGTGACACACGACGGCTGCACCACTCCTGGCAAGGTAACTAGCATAGTGCGTAGTAGAACTCTTCAATCTTCTTTTGAAGAGTTCTACTACGACTGTAGAACTCTTCAAAAGAATATTGAAGAACTCTTCAGGTAATGGCGTGCGACCTGCCAGGTTGTAAGTGGTTGCAATTGCCTATTAAAATCTGCATCACGGCCTTATACTTAGTTGTTTTATGCTCTAAAAACAAAGTTGAAAGTCTCATATGCCTGTAATTTCACCGGGGCCCGTACATTCATACCAGAACACAGCAATGCTCGGGTTACTGCTTGGCGATATAAAAATATGCACGAATAGTCATTTCCCGTTCAGCAAATGCCATTATCAATCAACAACCTAAATGGTGACTTGGCGGAACACGCCAACAGCTCTTCTTAGCACGTGTGAATTTCAAAAAATCTTAGCAAGTATTGAAAAATTATGTATTTCATGGTAATATCCTTTTTTTTAGATTCAGACAAGTCATGGGGTTTGCTACTACCCTTTCGATGGTGAAGAGAAGAGTTCCGCTGAGTACGAGGTGCTCGTGCTGCTGTAAGAGTAACCATCACCCTGTAGACGATAAATATCGATTCAGCCATTTATTTTGTGGTCTTTAATCGTTCCAACTCAACTGTTACCGTTTAAATTGTAACTGACTGAATGTTTTTTCTTCTATCGCTGAATTTTAATGTATATTCAAAATAACTCACTATAAATTCAGAAGTATAATTATATTCTTTTTTTTGTAAAAACACCAAAGGCCGGTTTCCATCAAAGAGTATAATATTATAATAATCGGCTCGTAAAAACTCATTCGGTACGTTAAATTCATTGAATTGGCAAACCATAGAAGTAATAAGGTTTCGTCAATACCATGTATAACGGATAGGAAGAATAAATAGGGTCGACTGTATATAGAAAGTATGGTAAATAAATGTATTTTTATATGAAAACTGATACACAATTATTATTGTAGTATTTACCTTCTAGACATACCTAACCCACATGCAAAATCATATTAGTTATACAAATAAATAATAAATAAATAAACGCCCAGCAAACACAGACACAAAAATATTTATTTGTTTAATAAAAAAGCGATAATCCCGATGTTAATACTAGAAATATGGATAAACTTGAGCCACTCCATCGTGGTAGTCAAAGTAAAAAAACCTCCTAATGAAGCTTTACAATTTTTCCCCATCTTTACTTGGCTGCCTTTGACGTATAGTATTATTATATCTTTGTTAGTCCAAATTGCCTCTACTAACATGTCTCTACAAACCTTAGTTGTGTTCATATATAGGTGTGCTATTTTCCATAAAACACGTTTTTTTAGTTTTAATTTGTTTATAGGTAAATATAAAAAAAATTATTACCTACTCACAAAGACTGGTTAATAAAATTGGAAGCTAGGTGTAGCTTACAATTTTATCACATCATCTACTTAACTTGACTCTGTGGAGCAGTGGGAGAAAGCCCGCCTGAGACGCAGAAGGTTGCGGGTTCGATTCCAGCCGCGGGACAAATGTCTGTATGATCTGCAAATATTTGTCTCGGGTCTGGGTATTATCTATGTATAATATGCATGTATTTACAAAAAAGTATATAAGTAGGTAATATATCAGTCATTTAGTTCCCATAATACAAGCTTTGCTTAGTTTGGGGCTAAATGATGCTCTGTGGAAAAAAAAGTCCAGAATTATTTATTTATTTATTAAATGTTTTTGGTACACACAATATTTTAATAGAGTGGTTGGAGGTTTTAATTACTGAGTGAACTGTTGGCGTTGCCTACTATAAAAAAAACACAGTACGCCCAGAAAATTAAAAGATTTTGCAAATCCTACTAATATTATAAACGTGAAAGTTTGTGAGGATGTTTGTTCCTCTTTCACGCAAAAGCTACTGAACGGATTTTGATGAAACTTTACAGTAATATAGCTTATATATCAGAATAACACATAGGCTACTTTTTATTCGGGTATCACGAGGGCGAAGCCGTGGGCAAAAGCTAGTACTTTTATATGCATAAAGCAAGACTCCCACCATCATCCTCGTATTATTACTTTTATTTATTTTTGACGACCGATGTGGCGCGGTGGGCGAAGTTCCGCCTGCGACACAGGAGGTTGCGGGTTCGATTCCCGTCCTGGGACAAATGTTTGTACGATCTGCAAATATTTGTTCCGGGTGTTCTGGGTATTTTCTAAGTATAATAAAAAAAATATCTATCTAAGTAATGTATTGAATTAAGTATATCAGTCATCTAGTACCCATAACACAAGCTCTGCTTAGCTTGGGGCTAGATGATGCTGTGTGGATTGTCCAGCATTATTTATTTATTATTTTATTTATTATGTCAACTAATACCTACAGCGACAAGTAGTGAATTTCTTTTAAAAATGTCACGCCACTTCGCAGCAGTTATGTGTTGGACATCATAATTAAGGTACCGCTAAGTACTTTAGAAAACCCTGGACTCGATACTTTTGTGTATAGCATGAAGTAGGTAAACTTGCAGTGACCGCTACCTTTGGCACAAGCTGAGCATTACAACGAGGTTAGCGCGCAGTAGCGCTTGTCTTTCGATATATTTTAGTTTTTAGTGCGTGAAATTAATTGATTATTGCAATGAAATCGACCGTGAAGGCAGTGCTATGTTTTGTAGTGCTCTGTAAGTACCTCCTTTTTTTATTTGTTAGATTAGTTTTAATTAAAAGTGCAAGTGCACTTATTAAGGTAGGTAGTCGAAGTTATTGGGTTCGTTAAACCAAAAATTTTCCAAAAAAAGTCTATGGAAATTTTGCGGTTGGAAATAAAATAATAATTTTACCACACGCAATGTGTGAAGAAAAAAAAAGTTTGATTTTATTCAAAATCCAATAGCATGAAGTAGGTAAACTTGCAGTGACCGCTACCTTTGGCACAAGCTGAGCATTACAACGAGGTTAGCGCGCAGTAGCGCTTGTCTTTCGATATATTTTAGTTTTTAGTGCGTGAAATTAATTGATTATTGCAATGAAATCGACCGTGAAGGCAGTGCTATGTTTTGTAGTGCTCTGTAAGTACCTCCTTTTTTTATTTGTTAGATTAGTTTTAATTAAAAGTGCAAGTGCACTTATTAAGGTAGGTAGTCGAAGTTATTGGGTTCGTTAAACCAAAAATTTTCCAAAAAAAGTCTATGGAAATTTTGCGGTTGGAAATAAAATAATAATTTTACCACACGCAATGTGTGAAGAAAAAAAAAGTTTGATTTTATTCAAAATCCAATCAAACAAAAATGAGAGAATTCTTATATTGATGGTGTCATCGGGTTTAAAAAATAGTTTTGTATGACGTTTTCCACGGTCAAAAGACTCAAATATTTGTTGTCGTCCTTCATCCTTTAAATGTATTGTATCTCTTACTTTCTCCCCTATAATTAATTTTATTCTATGTAAATTTGTAAATATGAATAACATAAAATTGGTAAATATATCTACCTACAGAATAATATGTACATAGTCTTTAGTCTTTAAGTAGCATAATTATTGTAAAACCATCTTGTAAGTTAAAAATCTTGCTGATTCTCCCAATTTTTGTAACCGATCATATTCTTAGTAATCACACATCTCCAAAGTTTATGACACTAACATGATACGGACATTGGCAGAATTGTGACAAATAGTTACAAAAGCCATAATCAAGAAGTGAAGTGAAGTGATTTGTTGTCTTCAAAGTAAATCTTGGGTGAGTATAGAGTTACTTGTCTTCGCACCGCAAATTCTATATTTACCTAGGTACTTGACAGTAAATTTAGATAGGACTTAGCTAGCTTTGTGTCCTACGTTCCTTTGTGTCCTTTGTGTAATTGAGTATACAGCTATAATTACCCCTAGTTAAACTTGTTAGGTCACAACCATATTTAAATAATAAAGGGCGAATAAATCATGTTAAAATACTTTTAAAACGATTTACTCGGCTACCGAAACAAGTGATATTTTTTATTTTTTTAAATCCCCCCTTACGTGTCTTCTGTCGTCTATTGCAGTGCCCCCTAGTAACGTGTGGTGATAAAATATATCTAAGAACCACTAAGAACCATTTTTGAAGTCATGCAAATCGATTGCAAAGCAACCGCATACAATCCGATAGGTAAGCCGTTTCGGAGATAAATGGTAACGGACATATATATTAATTACAATCCGTGGTCTCTGCGTACCTCGCCGGGAAACGGACGTGAATTTATGTATGTATGTATGTGGACAAACATACAAACAAAATAACAACTTCTTATTTCAAACGCATTCCTTTAAGCGCTCTCTACGTCGAGGGTAAAAAACGAAATAGATTTTTATATAATGTCTGAATTTATTTGGTTGATTGACAGCAATTTCCTGATTAAGTAAGGAGTACGTAGTAGGTACCTTCTCTACCGTATCTAACTAGCCTTCTCGAAGCAGTTTCCTTCTCTGTTTTTACGCAACGCAGTAGCTATCTATGATAAGTGTACCTACATAATTATCTTTAGCTGATATCTAATGAGCACCTGGTCTAGACAAAAACCTCACGCTTAGTTTTTCTTTCACGCTATAGCAAATTAGACAAAGAAAATCTTGGCAGTGATCACGTGACTTTTCCACAGTTAGTGTCATTTCCATACTATTCAATCTTACTTGCTATCACCGCAGCTGTTAACGTCAACAGAAAGTGGTATTTGTCTAGACACCCTGGAATGTTTCTATAGTTTTGTAGGTGTACCTACCTACCTACTCTATATGTGACCCAAATATAAAATAAACGTATATAGTACATAACTTAATATTGTTCGTTCATATAAAAGGAAACATTTTTTTAAATAAATAAACAGCCAACTGACGCATACATAGCCCTGAACACTTGAATTCCCTGTGTTATGGTTATTAAGAACTACGATTACCGTGATACAAAAACACCCAGACCCAGAATATCTGCAGAACATGCAAACATTGGTCCCGCAGCGTGTATCGACCCCGCTCCTTTTGCGTCGCAGCGGGCTACTTACACCGAGGTCGTCAAAAATTTCGAGTGAACGAATATAGGTAGATATACCCTCTGTTTCATAATCACTCTCTAACTTAGCAAGTTGCTAAATCTAGCCCTGTCCTTTTATAACACTAGATAAAGGATAGAGGCTGTCAAATTTTAGCACGCTGCTAAAGTTAGCGAGTGATTATAAATAGAAGGATAGTGTTATAATATTTTAATGGCTCCTCAATAATTGCTGCAGTGTATAAATCGCTTGTCAATGAATCGCTCCCAATTCCAGCCTTTAGCACTGTCTTGACGGACATGGCTGGAGAGTGCTTCATGGCTGGGTTCTATCTGGAGCTGGGCTGCACTCCTGTGCCGTCTGATGATAACTCCACCTGCCCTGTCGCGTTCAGCTGCCCTGATCTTCACCCTGACCCTACTATGTGCTACTACAGGTACGAGTATGTATCTCAGGATACATTATATTTGGAGCATAGCGAACTTAAAAACGTCTACATAAATAAATATGCTGGACTTTTTCACAAACAAACATGTAGATGATATTGAAAGGGGGGTCAAATTTGGTAATCAAGTGAATGGGGCATTACATTATTTTATAAGCAGCCGCAATGTGTCCAAGGAGGAAAGGATGGACGAAAGGAGATTGAAACATGTATATCAGAGAAGTTTGAATGGGATAATTGATAGACCCCGGCGAACGTACTTTTACAAAATATATATAGACGTTTTGGAGAAAGTTCAGGTCAAAAGTACCCTAAACTGGCGAGCATGTATGTATAAAGAAATGAGAATGAATGGAGAAAAAGAGGTATGTCAGGATCGTAGCAAGTGGAAATCCGTAGTCTCTGCCAACTCCTCCGGGAAATAGGTGTGCGTTTATGTACATACATAAACGGAAGGAAGGAAGGTCGTAAGGGAAAATAAAAACATCACCTATCCACAATGGTTTTATCATAAATTAAACAAAAAGGGACTAAAACTGAAATGGATGTTGGTTCTAATTCTGAGGCAAACTACATATATATTTATTAATATTATATGTCTTGAACTACATATATATATTTATATCTTATTATAATATCTGTGTCTTTGTGTAAGGATCAGGTAACAGTCACACCTGTCCCATTAGCATGAGGCGGATAGTAAAGCACATGGTTTGTTTTATGGACGCAAAGTAATTTATTTACCAAAACAGAATCTGTGTTTACGGCATTTTTAGTAAGTAACTGACAAACTAGTGGCCTTGCCCTTGCTTAATACCAAGAAGTCGCCAAAGTTGTGCAAAAACTGAGGCTGCGACCTCTCCAGACGCGATTGGGAAATACAACGGCCTTCTACTTCTGATAACATTTTGTTCTAAGTTTATTTAATTCAATACGGAGAGAGTTTCTTGTCGAGAAGGTGCGAGTATCGAAATAATATAAAAAAACTAGACTCACGTAAGCGATAGGTTTGTACGATATCTGTAGATGCGTTTAACGAATTGCCTCTGAATATCTGAAGTTTCAAGTTTTTGTATATTTGCTTGCACATACTTGCCTCGAGAAAGTATCTTTCCATGTAAATGAACCTTAACTTTCATAAAAGAAGCATCATCATCAGTCTGTAGAAGTCCACTGCTGCACATAATCTCCCCCCCCCCATTAATATGATAATATTATCATGGCTACTCTAGCTGCTATTCTCCAGTGGTTATCGTTTCTGCTAGCTGTGCCATTTTAAGTGATGGCCATTCTTCACCCTTCCCCATTGACTGTTGACAACATCAAAATGAGCCTACAATGTAATCACTTAAGTACTTCAAATTCCAGAGGTGTTGCGTACGGCGACCGCGCACCAATACCGCAGAACCAGATCCTGGCATCATGTTCCCAAGCTTGCAGCTGCAGCGTCAGAGGCACGCCGAAGATCGACTGCGCCTCCGTCGACTGTGTGGAGATCTTCGACAGCGACCTCCAGCAGCAATGCGTGACCACCTTCGAGCTGGACTCCTGCTGTAGCACCGGCACAGTCTGTGGTAAGTATTCTTTCTCTTCTGATTTACCTCTTTCTCTTCTCGCTCAGAAGACAGAGCTGTAGAATATATTTTCTCAATCGAATTGTTTACTTCTTTATAAGTATAATATTTCTGAAAAAGCAATTTTTACAATATATTTTTTTTAACGCAAATAATTTATGTTTGATAAATTGGTATTATTTGACTATTTGTATTTTATTTGTAATCGTAGTTTCTTAGAATAACGATTGAGATTGAAAGCAGACTGAAAGTTGACTTACACATCGAGACTTTTTTTATACACTATGTACGAGAATTGGGCAGCTGCTAGTTGAATATCTTGTGCGTCTTTTGACAGCGTGTAATATATGATGTGGTATAGTCTAGATGTTCGTGACTTCTGTGGGAATGTGCTTTTTCATAATTTCTCTAGCAATTTTAAAGTTGACAACTATTAGGAAAGAAGCTTTTTACGAGGGAAGGCTAAGATAATCAATACCTACCAAAGTAATGTTTCACTTCTCTGCCAAAGTCTCTACCAGTTAGTCCATATTTCCAAAATTTAATATATCCTACATCGATGTATTTAATAAAGTAACATAGCTTTTTAAATTTTCGGTAAGTAGGTAAGTGCATTCTTCTTCTATTCGGTGTTCTGTGACATTTAATACCACCATCGATATTTATAGCATCCGCACATTGAATGCGATCATGGAGCATTGAAAATATCATTATGTCCAGTTTAAATACATAAGCTGGGAATGAGCTATTGTTTCGACCCACCACCAAGTTCCTTGTATGAAAGGTGATTCAAAATGAGCGCAATCACTAAAACGTGATCAATAAATTTCTTAAACGATTATTGTATTTTTTCTGACTTTCTGAATCGCAATAAAATTTGTTATAATTTAGCTAAGCTCTTCATCTCATATTGGTACGTAAACGTACTTGAATAATTTTGAAACATTTATAACAAATAAGTTAACTTTTACACAATTTGAAAACTCCCGTCTATATTTCCATCCATCGGGTATCGCAGAGCCCACTAGTAACTTGTGTTTGTGATGATAAAACTTTAAAAAAATGCATTATTGATAAACCATATCGAAGATTCGTAATAAGATAACAAATAAACAAACAAACAACTTCTCACGGCAAACGCGTACGGGCTCCAGTCGTCGCGGGTAAAAACATAATTTGTTAGGTGCACAATGTGGATCTTTCGTAAACTGTTGATGTTCCAGGTAAAGATGCAATGGCACAACTGAAGACCTGTGACGTGGACGGTAAGACTTATTACGAAGGACAGCAGTTCGAGCCGACGAACATGGGCAAAACCTGCATTTGCTCTTCCGACTGGGACGGGAGGATGGACAATACGTCTCTATGTAAAGACATCAACTGTGGATTGGAGCTCCATTACCAGGATATGATAATGGGCAAATGCGCACCTGTCTTCTATGGGGGCAGAATTTGTCCGAATGAGTTTCAGTGCCGTAAGTATTAACAGATATCAGATAAAATCCGAAATAAGGAAATCCCAGAACAAAAGTCACCGACATGATTCTAAGAATAATTAGCAAGTTGAAGGCAATGGGCAGGCCATATAGCAAGTAGAACTGATAACCGCTGGAGAAGAAATGTTTTCGAATGGCGACCACGAACCGAATGATAATGAAGTATACGAATGCCATCTACCTGATGGCTCAATGACCTCTTCAAAGTTGTGGGTAGTCAATGGAGAGGTGGCTAGGATCGTTCGTCATAACACTCTTAGGGGGAGGCCTATATCCAGCAGTGTTCTTTCACAGTTTGTTATCAACAACAGCGATGAAAAAGACGATGACGATTACTAAGTAGTTTTGTGTTTCATTTTCATAGTTTTATATTATCCATTCATGGTGTCCCTTTAGAGGTGACAAACAGATTGACAAGGGTTTAGAACGGTCCCCTGACACGACCGACTTCCCGTGTAGCTTAGGACTCCCCAGTAGAGGCAGTAAGATGTGTCTTCAGACCTTCGAAGGGGCTTTAGTTCTATTGTGCAGTACTGAACGTCTGGATACTGAACGGGAGAGGCATATGTCCAGCAGTGGACTGATGTGGGCTGATGATGAACGTCTGGCGGAAGACAATCTGTACAATCTCTTTCAGAGCACTTTTCTTTTAACAGTTTGCTTCATAAATGAGATTGATCAAAATTTTAAGGCCTAACTGGACCAAAAACTTCAGCAGCTTTCATTTATTTTGTTTGAAATGCAACGATAATAACATCTATATTAATAATTTCCAGCGACCGAAACATCAAAGATCATCCGCGGACTGAATATTCGGAATATTGTTGCGGAGTGCGCGTTCGGCAACGACACACTGCGGATTGGTGACGAAGTCTCTTTCGAAGACAAGTGCATGGTTTGCACATGTAAAATGCCACCTTTTGTGTCTTGTACTCGAAATAATGATTGCAATAAATAAAGTAGTTAAAATAAAGCTAAGTTAAATGTTTACTTAAAAACAAAACATGTACCTACTTACCTACCCATTCAGGCAGACGTTGAAAAATGAATGGTTGCGCGGTAAGAAACGACTCAAAAATGTTATCGATGTTTTTTTAAATAAGACCTCTTTCATAAAAATAAATATAAGTTGGTATTTTTAAATTACAATTAAATTTATTTAAATTAGCATCTTACGCAATTTGTAAGTTAATTAACACTGAGTATTACGTATTTTAAGCAATAAGTTGCATATACAAGTATCTATTATGTAATATAAATATTTTTAGCTAAAACTTATTAGGAATACTTTTGATAAAATTATAATTAAAAAAATAAATACAATAATATTTATTTATATAAATGTCCAGCATTATTTACATAATGTACAGTACACAGCCTTGGGGCATTTGTCAGATTAATCTATGAGGAAACAATTTGTAATTACTTCAATTGTAATATGTATCTTAAAAGTTGAAGTAAACCTAACTAAAAAATTAAAACGTTATGGTTACCAATACAAATAAAAATAAATGCAATCAATTGGCATATTCTTCTTTCATAATTACTTTAGAATTACTGATTAACAGCAGTATGAACTTTTCTAACATAATTTAAATAATATTGAAAGATACTGAAGTTTTTCAAAATGAAAATTAAATACAATGTTAGCAAACGTCGTCTACTTATGCTATGTTAGTCATCAGATAATTTATCTCTTTAAAATTATGCACGCGGCTTTCGCAGTCTAGATGAGACTTTAAAAAAAAAAAAAAAAATATAATAATTAAATATTCATCTATAAGCATTTAATATTATTATTAATATTTAATAATAACACGTATTTATACACGAATATTCAATTTGCTTTCACTGATAGTAAATACGATCTCACCATTTCTTTGATGTTTTTCAAACGTCCATGAATAGTAGAGTACTGCGCGGGTACAACAAGCTTATTGCTAACGAGTACAAGAAGGTATTCGTACCATTCTTTCAAAATAAACAACATGCGTCACACCAAATTCTAAGCTTTACTTTCAAAGATTCTAAGATTTGTAATTATTGTGGATGAATTATTTAGGTTCTTATAGAACTACAAGAACAATATAACAAGTTTTTTTTATAGCTTATTGCTAATGAGTACAAGTAGGAATTCGTACCATTCTCTGAAAATAAACAACATGCATCACAGCAAAAAAATTGAGACCACAACAATTATTCACAATAGCTTGCATTAAAGAAAATGTAAAGTTTATTATTTTTTTACAAACAAATTAGGGGGTGTGTGTGCATGTTTGTGTGCGTGGGCTATCCTGCAATACTTCAGTCTATATAGGAATCTTTGTATTACAGGAGTAATAAGCCCTTAATGCATGCGTGTATATTAGGGAGAGATGAAAGGAAGGGATTGGGGGGGAAAGAGTTAGCATGTCCAAATTGTGTTGCATGTAGTACGGAACGCTGTAATTTATTGATGTGATAGTTAGCATGGAATTCTCAGCAAATTTTCAGTTTCCAAATAATTTTGAGCAGTCAGCCAATCAGATAATCTTTCTGCACCTTTCACCATCTTTCTGGTAAGAGAAACCAAGTTTTTTTATTAAGCTTTAAATAGATGTATGATCCTAGGTAGTTGTGACATCTACCTCGTGTGTTCATAAGTTTTGAGACGAACTTATTTAATTAATTTAAAAAGAAAGTAATTCATGCAACCTTTTTTAAACTTTTAAAATTTTAAATTTCGAATGTTTTGAATCAGAAAAAATATACATTTGAATATTTGTTTCATTCTCCGTGAAAATGGCGCCAACAAAAGATTTGCGTGCGACTGTAATTTCACTGTTTCAAGCAGGAAAAAAACCAATGCAAGTTTTTAGTGAAATCCAAAGTTTGGGATGTAGTCGGAACTTTGTGTATTATACCATAAAGAGGTACAAGGAGACCGGCTCTTTAGAAGACCGTGGAAGATGTGGCCGCCCGCGGTCTGTAAGGACGCCCGTCAACATCAAAGTAATCAGAGAGCGAATTCGTCGCAACCCTTGCCTGACTCAAAAGAAATTAGCTCTGCAGACCAACATTTCGCGAATATCGGTGAACAGGATACTTAAATATGATCTTAAACTAAAGGCCTACAGTCGAAGGAAAGTGCATTATTTAAACGAGCGTCTTCGTAAATTGCGACTGGAACGATGTCGGAACCTATTGAAGAGACACGATCCAAAAAATATCCTGTTTACCGATGAAAAGATCTTCACGGTGGAAGAAAAGTTTAACCGGCAGAACAATAAGGTTTACGCCAGAAGTTCAAAGGACGTCCAGCCATCTGTACGCAATGTCCAGCGCACTCATCATCCAGCAAGTGTGATGGTTTGGTGGGGTGTTTCCTACGAGGGGGTCACTTCGCTTCATTTTTGCCAGCAAGGCGTCAAGGTGAAGGCACAAAATTACCAAACCGACATATTGGAAGCGGTGGTTAAACCATTAAATGATACGCTATTCGCTGGAAAATACTGGGGTTTCCAACAGGACTCTGCTCCCTCCCATAAAGCTAAGACTACCCAACGTTGGCTGGAGGCCAATTTGTCAGGCTTCATTCGGAGCGAAGATTGGCCCTCGTCAAGCCCTGACTTGAATCCTTTGGATTATTCTTTATGGACGGAATTGGAGCTGAGGGCATGCAGAAAGTCTCACCTAAACCTGGATTCTCTCAAGCGAGCCCTTATTAAAGAATCGAAACGGATTCCCATTGAAAAGATTCGTGCCGCCATAGATGAATGGCGCACGCGTTTGAAGGCCTGCATTGAATGCAAAGGCGGCCATTTTGAATGATTTATTTTAAAATACAGATCTAGATGTCAGTAGTTTTAATTTTAATATCCAATAAATGAATACTCAACTTAGCTCCAAAAATATTTTAGTTTTACTGTGTCTCAAGACTTATGAACACACGAGGTATGATCAAAGTACGAGTACGAGTTTTTGGGGTTTTCCAAACGAGCCGCCGATTAGCATGTGGTTCAAGCATGCTTAGATAAGTATTTTTGTGGAACTTGAATGTGGTTGTTAGTATGTACTTTTCATATCGCATGAAACTGGAAAGGATTTGGAATGATCGTGGATGTATTATTCAGGTTCTTATAGATTTAAAGCTATCGTGGTTTGGTATATTACGACTTACCACTTACTTTATAGTTCAGCTACTTGTAGCTTATAATATCTGTTGATCAGCCGACGTTTGTTTGACTTTCACTACTGCCTGGTACTGCGTAACAAAGTGACTATAGTATTACGTAGTCCGACAATATTGAGCAATCTGCCATTGCTCTGACAATTCCTACGTTATCCAGTTGTAACTGGTACCTAATGAAAAATTACATTCATTTAGGTACTCACCCATGATTATTGCTTATGTCTTGTATTATAATATCTGTGCTTATGTTTTCTATCTATTGGGCTTTAAGAAATTATATATGTAAGTGGTCCTCCAGGGACTTGATGTCCCTACATATTTGACGTTTCAAACGACGACGTAACGCGTTCTTGATTGCGTTTGGACCTAGGTCAAAGTTTTGAACTTACCTGGCATCTGTCCACCAAGGCCTTGTATCGAAGTCTATTGTTGGCTTTAGCAAGGATCTCCGCGTCATTTTAATCAAAGAGTTTGATGTTGCGTCTGTAGTTGTTAGCCTGTGGGTCGAAGTAACCGATGGTGCTGTGACAGTGGAAAGTCAATTGTTGGACCGCTTTGGTCGACATCAGTTGTAGGTAGATCTGCTGGGTATGGTCGGCATTGTAGTAGGTAATCTGTATAGAAAAAAATAAGGTTAGCAGCAGCGACACAAATAATGACCAAGTTGTAAAGTCTCATGTGCCTGTAATTTCACTAATACCCATATCCATAACCGGTATACAGCAATGCAGTTACTTAACATTAATAAATACGAACTCTTTCACTTAGTAGGTTATGGTATTTTATCATCTCAGGCAGTAAATTCATTAGGCAGCGTTTTAATAAGGCAGCATTTTATTCCAGCAGGATGAACAAGAGCACTAAGACAACCGTTATGTCTACGGAAGAGACGACTTATTTGAAAGAAGAATTTTCGACGAATGAATAATATTATGTTTTAGTATCTAAGTACCTACTCGGAACTGAAATTGAAGTCAGATTTATAAGAATATAATTATGATAGTTATAATATCTTCAGCATAGGAACATGGGTCATCTGATTTAGAAGACACTATAGCAGTGAGATTCCTCTTTTTTTATAAGTTGTTGTGTGATTACCACGGATTTTTTTATAAGTTGTTTGAAATTATTCGTTTGAATTTATGAGACACATTTGATCGGATTTTTTATCTATACAGGTATTTTTTCACCTCACCTACAGGCTCATTCAACAGATAGTCAGTTTTTAATCGTTAGCTTCTTATCTGTCACTACACTTGACATATTTGTGAAATAAAAATCGTTTGCAGCGAGGTGGCTCTTCAGTTGTGATCGTGACATCGAGTAACATGGCAGGTACGTGATAACATAATTGTGATAAGGTGATGGTCTAGGATAATAGAACTGTGTAAATTCACTGCGGAAACCAGCCTGCTCTACTGGTTTCATTTAGCTGTGCGGTAAGTTAATTGCATACTGCTTTAGAGAATAGCTTAACAATTTACCAAAGGAGGCTGATTGGTAGTTACTAAGATTGGAATGATCCCTTTTTATGTAGTATTGTGACCACCGCATTTTCCAAATCAGTCGGAGTTTTGGAATCAAGAAAAACATCGTTGAACAGCTTTACGAGAACCTATAAGACTGGTTCACCACCCGTTCGCAGTATCTTCACCAGGCGACTTGTCGTTTTTCATTTGTAGGACAGAGTTGTCTACCTCACATGACAATATAATTGGTAGGTTTTCGTCTTTACGGTGTTCAGTAGGTAGTGCTCTTGGGTCACTTTTGGTGAATTCGGTCCCGCCGATTTCGTACTCATAGGTTCCCATAAAACCGCTCGATGACCCTCAACATCTTTTCGCGATCGATATCGACGCGGCCATCTGTTAATTATTAATGGTTTTATCTTTTTTTATAAATCTACTAATTCTACAGTTCACATGGTCAATAATAATTATGCCATCTTATGATGTAGTCAATCTCGTTGCAGTAGGCCTGCTCCCTTTTTGTTGCGCAAACCGAAGCCAAACTTTCCTATGGATTTTCCGACTCTTGCGTTATAGTCTCCTATGATGGTATGATATAGCTGGACCCTTTTCTACATCTTCGTAGATTGTTTAGTCTGTATTATTTACCTTATTTTTTATTATTATTTTTATTAATCTATTATTTAGATAGTGTTAGGAGCTCTTCACCTTTTTGAAGAATCTCCGAAAGGCCTATGAGGTCCCACTTAATATGTTCTGTCTCACACTGAAATTCTACAAATCGGTCGTCCGTGCGCATTGTTTTGGCGTTGTAAAACGCCAAGGTCAGGGTCGTTGGGTTGTGGCAGCAGGGCGACTTCCAGCGATTCTTAACACCCTCTGCCCCACCAGAACCATGACCACTGTCAGAGTCAGGAATAGCGCGGCTGCTGGGGACTGAGGGCCGTGGCTTTTTGGCATTTATCATAATTGTGAAAGGGGTTTTGGCCATAAGACTCCACACTGGTCAGTGCATCTTGGCGAATGTACTCTCAAGACGTTAGCCGTCAACGTCCAAGCCCAAGTAGTTACGAGTGTCAAGTTAGCCTGTAGTGAACGGTATAAAAATGTAAGTACTTTTATTTCACCTTTCACTACAGTTACCAGGAGGACCATAAGGAGGTGTGATTAGGAACTGGTATGACAAGATTTTTGCACTGCAAAGTTGTAGTATTTTATTATTCCTCCAAAAACTTGTTTCCCTTTCCCCCCAACCAAACGGTCAGCCTAGACGTTCAAAAACTCGTGTGATAGTGAAAACAAGGATTCTAACATCAGACAAAGTCAATGAGTTGAGTGAAGTTTCTGCACAGACTTAAATCAGTCATCTATTGTTAGAAGATCTAGATCATAACTACACTGATACAAGAATGTAGGTATCCTGCCAAACAATTCATGTCAGGATTTTGACATCAACGTATAGATATTATATAGTAATAAGTATCTAGGTATGAAGCCAGTAACAAAAGTTGTTTGTCTGCTTGCTAAATTATACGAGCAGTGAACAAAAGCAGCTGCTCTCGGAAATTGTTATATTTGCACGGTTGTTCTTTTATCAGAAAGTAATTTACGTCTAAAACAATATTATAAGGAGCTGTTCTCTGCTTTCCTTATTGTTGATACATCTTAGTTTTCAACAACAACCTCCTTCGAAATGCCTTAATTGAGGTAGGCGATCGAATAAAAAAAAGAAAAACAAAACAATAAAATTGATAATACCTACGTGAATTAACACTAATATAACATAATCACGGCTTACACTTACGTCACTATAAGGTACCTACCTACCTTATTCTTTCGAAAATCTACACAGAACTGAGCTAATCATAACCGGCGACACTGGCACCGCCCATGATTGGTCGAGTCAAATCAGCAATGCATTCACTACAAAGTAAGTCAAAAACTGCTTTAATATTTTAGAATAAGCAGTGTTTTGAATTTGGTATAATTACAAATATTCTACTAAGTAAATAACATTACAGAATAAATAATCAACTATGTATTTACAACATTAAGTTAGTTTCTTTTTTTATGCACGCTGTGACGCTCTATAATTTGAGGAACACACAGATTTAAGACCAGAATATTTTAGATTGGATTAGTAATGTGATTTCACTGTCGAGTGTCCTTAATAAATAAGTCAAGAAAACAAAGAATCGGTGACAAGACGATCGATTTATTAAAATTCTGGACTTAGGAGTAGTCAGGAGTCATTGGTACATAAAGTACTCTACCAAATTAAATCGAAATTATTATCTTGTAATGAAACTGAAATTCACCTGAAGTTTTGAAGTAGATTATCAACTATCTTATCCTTAAGAATGAGTGTCTATGCGACTGCCTCTATCTAGAATCTGCTGATAACGGTATTGATAATGATAAACAATGACTCCCAAAGTAAATAAGAGCCACGAGCGTAACAAGTAAAACAATTCATTAACATCACTTGTTGACGTTTAAATTTATAATGTATGTCGATATTCCTAACTGCTAATTATTTATTATGCTCTGCTTCATAAAAACAACAAAAAAATACAGAAAGTACCAACTTGGGTAATGTGTTAGGTGCTGCCTACCTAGATCTCTTTCCTTTGTGTAATTTTGCTATTTCTCTATTAATTTTGTATTATCGGTTTTCTATTCAAAGAACGATTAAACGCTTATTTAGTATCGATAAGGCCCTCGTTGCTTTACTTGGAGTACTTATTCACAACGCACCGACCATTTGAAATCGAAATTAAATAATATTAAAATAAACCATACGGTAGCGATTTTATGGTGTATAACATTTTATAAAGCTGTTATTCACGCTTAACTACTTCACTGAAGTAAAAAGGGTGTGATATTTCGTAGGTTCTGCTAAAAGTTGGGTTGTTGCAAATGCAATACAGAATCGCAACCTTCCAGATTGAAAGTATTTCATCGTAGCTCCTTCATCTATACTTTTTGTACCACAAATCCCTGTCCAGGACGTTACCCTTACCTCGGCTATGGCGGTCCACCACCTCACTATCACCCTGGTCCCTCCGGCCATCCTCCTCCGCACATGTATCCCGGACTCGCCGCCGGGGCGATGTTCTATACCGTATCCCCCGCCCCGCCACACAATACGGTCCAAGTAATCGAAGATGCTGAACCAACGGAGATCGTCCCAAAACTCCCCGGGGAGACTGTTGAGCTGCCGTGGAGTAAGTGGCATCTACAAAAGAACATTAAAAGGGGAATTCTGGAAATAACACCTTCCAGATTCTCCGGTTTTTGGGGTTGGAGGTGGGATGCAATCTACCGGCTGCAGCTTATCACTTATAACTTCCCTAGGTGATTAATGTCGAAAATCCCTGAAAATTATATGATTAAGTATTAACAACAACTTTAATCACTTTTATGTCCGTCCAGGGCATACCCACTTAACTTATCAATTTAATCTTATCCATTTCTTGGTATTTGGCGATAAAAAGTGATATACATACTTAGAAGTAACTATTTCAAAAGAAATAAGGAACTGGGTTTCACTAATTTGAACAATTCCTATTATAAGAGAAATCTTTTTTATTAGATATTAGATAGCGGTAGGCGTGCTACAGTTCTTATCTAACTTATAATAGAGACAATATGATATATACTTAACCACATTTACAATATATATAATGTGGGCAATTACATATAAATAATAATAGCAAAAAGATAAGTAGGTCGTAATAGTTTTAAGTGTTTGAGAGTTAATATTTTGAAGCATTCTTTAGAGTCAACCTTTTTAATTTCAAATGGTAGTTTATTCTAGAGCCAGACTGCTTCGACAGAGAAAAAAATACATGCCCGGGGGTGTCTAAAAGGAGATTGTCAGACCGTTGAGACCGTTTTTTTTCGTGTGTATCAGACTGGAAACAAAAACGATTTTTAGATACTCGGAATTATCTTCCATTCGAAAAAAATATCACTATCTCGGTTCCTTGACGACGCTTGGTTAAATATGATGGTCCAATCAATGGTTAAGAGAGAAGTTAAGTGTAGGAAGTGTACCTAGCAAGAGCTTGGGACCAACAACGTTGAAAGCGTTACTGAAATCTGTAAGCATAAGCACCGTGACGTGAGATTTGTCCATGTTACCCCGATTGTCTTCGATTACGTTATAGAGGGCCCTTGTTGTTGTGCTATGCCCTATTCTAAACCCAGATTTAAATGGATTGAACAAGTTATTAACAGAGATAAATTCAATTAGTTAGGAATGAACGACGGATTCAAGAATTTGGAAAATAGCGGCAAAATTGAAATAGAGCAATATTGTATAAGCGAAGGGTTTGATATTTTAGGAAGAGGAATAATATAGGCTTGACGCTATTTTTCGGGATACTGGGAGGTTTAAGCGAAAAGTTTACTATGTTAGTAAGCGTGGACGTGCTTTAAGATATGAGAAATCATGAAGCGGCTAACGTCATTACTACCTACTGCCTTGGACTTCAGGAAATAAAGGTTTTTTGAATCCTGTCTTGACTTACGTGAGCAAAAGAAAATGGTTCACCTTTATGCAGATAACCTCCAGATTTATACACAGGTTCAAGTTGAAAACTTGAATGAAGGTGTAGAAATTATCAATAATGACTTGGCGAGGGTTCTTACGTGGAGTAAATCTTACGGTCTCCAAGTAAATCCTAAGAAAACACAAGTCATTGTTGTAGGCAGTTCTAGGATAGTCGCCAAAATTGATTGGTCGGTTCTCCCATCAATTGTTTTCGATGGCGTCTCAAGGAGCGCTTTGAATATCTTCATCTATCCAATTCCGATTTAATGCGCTCCTCTGAGACCTTGCAACTTAAAACTCCAGTGTACACTTCTACCTTCTATGATAATTCTTTTACTGTACAAGTTATCTGCCTATGGAATGCTCTCCCCCTCAATATCAGAACTGCCAAATCCCTTCCTATCTTCAAAAAGCTATTGCACAGTCACTATTTATCCTTATCTCAAAGCTGATGAAGTGTTATCATATAGATAATTTATGTTTATAGATTATATATGTAATCACGTATGTATGTACGAGTATATACATATAAGTATATTTGTGTTATCTAATATTTTGTCACCAGGTATGTATTGTCTATACACCACTGTTCTTTATCGTTCATGTCAATTCCTGTCCATCCAAAGGTTGTCTGGAAGAGATCGCTATAAGCGAAAAGACCACCTTTTGTACTCCCGCGATTAGCTTTTAATTTGATTTGTTTGAAATTGTAAGCAACATGTTATGTGGTGTACAATAAAGAGTCATCTATCTTTATCTATCTATCTATTGATTCTTAATACGGAGACATTTGTGATCTCAGCCAGAGCTTCAGATTAAGCTAAAGGCTCAGAGTAGAGCTAGATGAGAAATTCGTGTTTCAGATATTGAGATCAAAAGCTAATTTGGTTTCAATCCATTGTAATTTTCCTATTCCAAGTGACCTTAAAATCCTCCAGTGACCTGGACCTGAGTACCAAGTTCAATTTATTCAGCAATATAACGTTTTTCAAGTAGTGAACTAGCATGTTGCAACGGTTTCTTATCTTTGTATGTCGCTCAGTTGTCGTCACAACGAGATGATTTATACTTTCGAAAAGCACGATCTCCTCTTGTCATAGTTATCCGAATGGTGTCAAAAATGAATTTGCTCTTAATTGATCTTTGGGTAGGAGACACGAGACAGGGCGGAGAAATGAAGGTGTTATTATGCAGTTCTTATGAATCTGCAAAATCTGCTGGCAATTATTTACATTATCAACATACACAGACTTACTTTTGGGTAACTACCCAGAGTTGGATTGCCCTATAAGCTATTTACCATGATCTCACACTAGTCTAACACATCTGTAACCACGAGACGCTGACTTGATTATGTCGTCTACCCATCTTCCTGACGAAAATTCTCACTACAGAATTTAGCCTCATGTCTACAATTCCAGGCACATACAGGTGGGTACCATCATGTCTGAGCCTGGGCAGCATCCCACCCGGCGCTCTGCGCGTTGGCACCGACGCCGACGGTGCGGAGATCTTCGCGGGCAGAGCACCGCATGAGGGAGACATTCTCCCCGCCAAGGTCATCCCCTCCAAGAACGCCTGCTATGTCTGCTGGGGAGGAGTGGAGGTGTTGAAAGACCAGTTTGAGGTGAGTCTCTGCCTGACTGATTACCTTGCCTTCTTTCGCTTTTGCAGGTTCTGCTTTCATCTACATAATTAACAAACTCGATAATTAAGTTGAAATTGTTGAATTCGATTCTCCATTTTTTGGTTGGTAATTTTGCTAGCAGTCTTCTTCGTCGTGTCACCGGTTATTTCTTGGTAACCCTGCGTTAGGTCTGCGATCTGACCAAGTTAAGGTACCTAAGGTAGCCCTGAAAAGAGCCAAGTGGCTTCTTAGCCACTTAACCCTTTCACTAAAATGGTTTTCTTGAACAAGTTAAGTACTTAAATAAAAAAAAATGTTTTTATTTAACTGTAACTATTTACAGTTCTATTATATCTAAGGTCGGTATTTCTGTTAAGTAAACAATACTTGTGTCAGAAGGCCCCGCTCTTCCATATCCTAGGGAAGGTATCGTTACAGATTATAAGGTAGGTATTCAAGGATGTTTTATTTACTTATAAAGCTATATTTTTTTATATTTAACTGATTTAATAATTATGAACTAAATGATAGGTAGGTATAATGTGAATATTCTGAAGTTTAAATCAACTTACAGAACGAAAGGAAAATGCAATGCAACGATCCATAATCAAATACTATCAATAAATACAGTATGAGAGTGATCGTTTGTATGGAATGTGTGTGTGTAAAGAGGTGTGTATGGATGGGGTGAGTTGTAAGGAGGGTGTTAGCAGGTTTTCCTGATACTGCCAGTCTTATAAGTCTGGATATCTTAGGGTTAACGTGTATGGGGGTGGTGCGTGGGGGGAAGCGTGTGTGTGTGTGTGTTTGTGTGTGTTTGTGCAAGTAAGTACACGTGATGTTTGTACGCAAGGGTTAAGTGCGCCTTAGAGGCTCCTTTTATGCACATGTCATAATGTCTTCAAATAAATGGTTCTGGGTGTGCTGATTTGCTCACGAAGTCTATCAATATTATTATGTAAAAAGTAGAGTTAAACTTGAGCGAATAATAACTCTATCGCCCATCCCGTTCAACATTATTGCCTTTGCCCGCCGAAAGAAGAATGGAAGCTACATAGATCTTTAGAGGCTCTTTATTATAGTTAGTTATTATTTTATCAATCTTTTATTCGTATTCTTAATCTACAACAATATCATAAGCTCATTCGTGTGGTCTGCTCTTAGTCTGCAAAAAATACAAAAAGCAGCGACGATAATAACTAGCAGTATTTTAAATTGAAAATGATTGGAATGCCGCGATCATAACATAGTATAGATTCGTTTGTGCACCGGTTTTCAGGTGCTGGTACCAGCAATGTTCTCCTGGCAGTTTTCAACGGACGGAGCCGTGCCCCCGGGCGCGGTGCAGGCAGGGGTCACCTCTGAAGGAGAGCCATTGTATTACGGAAGAGTTACGCACGACGGCTGCACTACTCCTGGCAAGGTAATGGTATAGAGCGTAGTAGAACTCCTCAATGTTAAGGCAAAGGCATGAGGCTCACCAGATTGTAAGTGTTTCCGTGTCTGCAACACGGGTTCCTAACTGTGTTTTCTACCCTAAAATGAAAGTCTCATGTGCTTGTAATTTCACCGGGGCCCGTACATTCATACCAGTACACAGCAATGCTCGGGTTACTGCTTGGAGTTATAAAAATATGCTCAAATAGTCATTTCCCGTTCAGCAAATACCATTATCAGTCAACCACCTAAATCGTGACTTGGCGGAACACGCCAACAGCTTTTCTTAGCACGTCTGAATTGCAAAAACTGTTAGCAAGTATTGAAACATTATGTATTTTCATGGCAATAACCTTTTTTTTAGATTCAGTCAAGTCATGGGGCTTGCTACTACCCATTCGATGGTGAAGAGAAGAGTGCCACTGAGTACGAGGTGCTCGTGCTGCTGTAAGAGTTACTATCATCCAGTAGACGACAAATATCAACATAGCCACTTTTTTGTAGTCTTTAATCGTATCAAACTCTACTGTTGACTGTTCAGAAGCGGGCTGAAAAAAATTCTTCTATCCCTAAAAGTTCAAAAGACAAAAACTTAAATAGCACCAATGAATCTATGATCAAAGGTGGCTTATAAAAACTATCTGAACGTAAAATCTATTGATTTGGCAAACCGTAGAAGCCATAATTTTTTACACGGCTTTCGTTGATATCTATCATTAGTATAATGTTGGAAGGTAGAATTAATAATGCCGACTGTGTGTAGTGTTGTGAAAGTATGGTAAATAAATGTATTTTTGTATGAAACTAGTTACAAATTTTTTATTGCATCAAAAAACGTAAAAAGACCGTTCACCAATACCGAAGAACCAGATCCTGGTATCATGTTCCCTAGCCTGCAGCTGCAGCGTCAGAAGCACGCTGAGGATCGACTTCGCCTCCGTCGACTGCGTGGAGACCTTCGACAGCGACCTCTATACTCTTTACGACTCGGAATTTTCAAATGTTCTCGATGCTTTCTTTAAATTTCATTATGATTTGGTGACATGAAATCTTCAATAAGGCCTCTTTAATAAAGATACAAGTTGGTATTTTTGAATTACAATTTCATTTATTGATATACAATTGGCAACTTAAGCAATTTATAAGTTTAATTTACACTGAGTATTAAGTATTTTAAGCAATTAGTTGCCCATACAAGTCTCTGATATGTTATAATAAAACAATAATTTTTAGAATAAACTTATTAGGAATACTTTTAATAAAATCATTTATCTTTGGTAATATTTATATTAAATATGTACCTAGCTAGAGCTATTTTAAAAATAAGGATAATTATTTACATTATGTACAGTACACAGCCTTGGGACATTTCTTAGATTAATCTATGAGTATACAATTTGTGACGACTTCAATTTTAATATTTATCTTAAAAGTTTAAGTAAACCTAACTAACAAATAAAATCATTGCAGATAAAACGTAATGGTAACCAATACAAATCAAAATAAATGCAATAAATTGGCATCTTCTCCTTTCATACCTTAGTATTACTAATTAACAGCAGTATGTTCTTTTCTTAGCATAAATAATACTGAAAGGTACCTACTGAAGTTTTTCTAAATAAAACAACAAAAATAAAATCTAAAAATAAAACACTATGGTTGCATACATAGACGATCAGATGATTTATCTCTTTATAATTATATAATCAAAACTCACGCGGCTGTCTGAGTGAGACTTTAAATATTAAATTAATATTATAATAGCTAACTTTTCGTATATAGAGGTAAATATTGAATATTATTATTTATATTTAATAATATTATTACGTATTTATTTACGAATATTTAATTTGCTTCCATTGATAGTAAATATCGTCTTACCATTTCTTTGATATTTTTCAAACGTTTATTAATAGTAGAGTACTGCGCGGGTACAAGAAGCTTATTGCTAACGAGTACAAGAAGGTATTCGTACCATTATTTCAAAATAAACAACATGCGTCACACCAAATTCTAAGCTTTACTTTCTAAGATTCTAAGATTTGTAATTATTGTGGATGAATTATTTAGGTTCTTATAGAACTAAAACTATCGTGGTATGGTATAATTTGAGGATATATTACTACTTTACTACTTACTTAACTATTCTTCAGCTGACGTTTCTTTAACCGCTTCGAGGTCCTTTCTTATGAGCATCGTCGCAACCACACCACAGTCGTGATACGGAAACCGTTCCCAGAGAATTAGAAAGTGCGTGATATACCTACTCGTGATATATCCTGAAATAAATTTTAGTTCTTGTCTTCTTATTGCGTTAACTGAAACAGGCGAGTCCCATTTCAACCCTGAACACCTGGTTCTGCTGTCCGATGTCTCTAACGGCCACGTCCAACAACGGTAATCTGCCGGCCTTGTCCGTTTCATATTCTACGACCGTTTTAGCCCAGTTGGAACTTTTGTGCTGCAAAAATATAACTGGTTGAAGTGAATGGTATAAGCAAAGTAGTCTTAACTTATCCAGTTTTAACTTGTAATGAAAAATTACATCCATTTAGGTACTTATATTTGAAACTTTAAACAATTTAGCTTGGTCTCAGCTATAAGTAAACATACTGTAAGTAAAAACGTACTATAAGTAAAAAAGACCTGCTATTAAAATATTTAACCAAGGTAGGTTCGAATTCTTACGATGCCTTTTGGACTCATCATAGCATCATGGAAATGTAATCTTTTCTACTCAAGTTCTGAACTAACCTGGCATTCGTCCACCAAGGCCTTGTATCGAAGTCTATTGTTGGCTTTAGGAAGAATCTCCGCGTCATTGTAAGCTAAGAGCTTGATGCCGTGTCTGTAGTTGTTAGCCTGAGGGTCGAAGTAGCCGATGGTGTTGCGACAATGGAAAGTCACTTGTTGGACCGCTTTGGTCGACATCAGTTGTAGGTAGGTCAGTTGGGTGTGGTCGGCTTTGTAGGTAATCTGTATACAAAGAAAAATAATTATGGTACCGAAACAAATAATTAACAAGTTGTAAAGTCTTGTGCCTGTAATTTCACTGATACCCATATCCATAAATGGAATACTCAGCTATGTGAGTAGCGCATCAGAAATAATACAAACTCTTACACAAAAGAGTTCTATTATATTATATAATTTTCTCATCTCGCGCAGAAAATAGACAACAAAGCCATTAGGCAGCGTTTTAATATGGCAGCATGTGAAACCAGCAGGCTCATGAGCTATGAGCACCAAAACAATCGTTTTGTCATTGGAAGAGAAGACAAAGATGACTAAACCTCTTCTTTCGGTCAAACAAAAGATATAGACAGAAACCTTTTTGTCATCTCTCGTGAAAAAAACCGTTCACTTGGCTGGCCCTGCTATTGATCAGGGGCTTTGATTACGTTTCTTGCCAAGTGTACAAATATTTAAAAAGAGGTACCGTGAAGCCTTCTTCCATCTCGCTCAGCCAGGCTTCCTTCTCCCTCCCTCTGTAGGTGATGTCTTGCGATTGCATGGGTTTGGGGTAGATACAGCTGCTTCCAGTTGTTATATCGCAGTGGACCAGGATTGCGTCGTTCATATCCCCACCGTTAGGGTCTATCCAGTACTGACCTGGAGAAAACAAAGGTATGAGTCCCAAATTCATTATTGTGAGTATTGGTTATTTTTCGAAAATCCCATGCTAGAATGGTCTGTATAGATATATTATATGTATTAAGAGTACATAAGACGGGCGGCAGGCTGATCAAAGACATTGGTTTGGTCTAAGGAAGCGAAGACAAGAAACACTTCTGTTTCTCACTGCCAGATAAAAGAAAGTGACAGAAATAAGTTTTGGACTTTCTTGTGTCCATAAAACAGTTGTGGTCATGCAAACATTAATTCCATGGCTGGAATCAATCCCACATCTCTGTTTAAACCACGCGTTTTAGTCCTTCAATGAGGACGTAATTATGACTTTTATAATTAAAACTTTCTGTTTCTTAAAGAAAAGAGAATTTACAGACAACAACTGAAAATCGTTAAGCTAACTAGCTTATATGCCTTACCACTTTCGAAGTCTGGGTGATGATGTTTGATGTCTGCACAGGTCTTCGCCGGAGCGTCCTTAGACCCGTCTGGTTTGAGGAACTTGTCTAATGAGACTTTTAGTCTTTCATACGCCTTCATGACGATCTCCTTGCGTTCAGAAGGTGACATGTCGTCTTTGAAGAATCGCGGAGGAAGAGAGTTAGGGTCGTCGCCAAGAGGGTCTGGACCTTTCATAGAACCTGAAAGCGATTATGGTTTAAATGGTGTGAAAAGTTAACTTGATCAAATGTATATAATTATTTATTTAATACATCATTAAATTAAACAACTTTTAACTTTCAGCAAGTTGGTACAGTAGGGGCTAAGATCAACTCTGTGAGTCAATTCAAATAAATTACATCGAATTTTCGGATAACCATTCGCAACGGTAAGCTCTACTTACCGTTACTACTAGGCTTTTTTAAATTAAATTACATCAATTGTATTTTATCAAGGTTCTTCTGGAGTAGCATGTCATATATTTTTTAGTTTTAAGAAATCTTTGACAATATACCTTGTTGCAGCATAGCAGCAATAGCAGCAGCATCATACGCCAGTCCTTCACCGGGTGGCCCCGGGGGCCCAGGTGGTCCCGATGGCCCGGGGGGTCCGTGGCGTCCTGGCTCTCCGGCAGGCCCACGTCCGCCTTGGGGTCCAGCCGGCCCTTGAGGTCCAGGGTTACCGTCACGGCCGGGAGTACCTTAGAAAACACATCAGCTGTACAGATAAGAGTTCTTAGATTTTACGCCAATTTTGACAGCTGTCTAGGACTTTTATTTTTTGTTATTCTAGTGCACATTATAAATTTGTGGATTTTCCCACTCAAAAAATGATCTGCGCTTTAACAAGTTCTCAAATTGATGAAGGAAAATATCATGAGGCTCTAAAATTTTGGAGGCCTTGCAATGGAATACTAACTATGCAAATATATGTTTGGACAAGCTTCTGATCACTTCCTTTTTGACATCCTCACTGATCTGCGTACTGAGAATGGATCTGAAGATGTAGGTACATTATAGGGAATACAGTCGAAAGCATGTTTTTGTCATCATCAACCTGTAGACGTCCACTGCTGGATATAGGCCTCCTTCAAAGAGTGCCATGGCGAACAATCTCGGGTCATCTACCTACATCGACTAATGTCATCTGTTCCCATCCAAGGCTGGTGACCATCCTACACTATGTCTTCTCTAGCAGTTGTCGGTTCAGCGAGCTATATGGCCTGCTCATTTGCCACTTCAACTTACTCGAGGTCCGTTACTAACATTCGTTTTTCTACGATTTCCTCGTATCTTATTTTTAATTAAAACCATTACCTCTAGGTCCAGTTTCCCCGTCTTTCCCAGGTGGTCCCATAGAACCTGACAGGCCTCTCTCTCCCTGCCTCCCAGGAGCACCAAGCACGCCCGGCAAGCCAGGCAGACCAGCATGCCCCTTCGGTCCATCCATGCCGGACTCTCCTCTGTCACCCTTAACTCCATCAAGCCCGGGTGGGCCTTGCTTGCCAGAGGGCCCTTGAGGACCGTCCACTCCTGCCGGACCACTTTCGCCTCGTGGTCCACGCTCGCCTGCTTGACCAGATGGTCCAGGTTGACCTTGAGGACCCTGGCACCAAATTATCAGCATTTATTGATCAAGCAAGTGAACCGGGCAACCTGTTATATTTTTACCCTTTTGCCCTCCATATCTCAAAAACCATCCCACTCATTTATGCTTCAGTAAAAATTTCACGAAGATCGGATTTACCATTCAAACATTGAGAGATCACAGTTCGTGGTGAACTATTATTCAGACTACTAACTAGTTTAAGTTATTCTGTTGCTTTAACACCAAAGGCGACCAGTCAGCTTGTAAACTCATTCAATCGAAATTAATTTAGAATGCATTTAGTAGTTACTAAATGATTTTGATCAAAAAACTTTTTTTATTGTATTGAATGATTTATGATTGGTCACAAGGCAGCATTCGTCTTGTAGCACAAAACAGAACAACAAATTGGGGAACGAATGAGAATGACTAAGTTAAGTCTATATGCGGTCCAAGGACCAGATCCCCTTTTTGGATCTGTCCTCTGGACAGATTGAACTTTTTTTCCCAACTTTTACCCTAGGGGGACAGAGCAGGGTAAAAGATGGGGATAATTCTAACTTACTCGTTATATATTAAAAAAAGCTTTAAGTGAAATGAATTAACTTTTTTGTAATATAAATTTACTATTACCGAACGAAGAAGTTCACTCGATGATTGACTTCTGCTAGCTGCAGTGTGATTCACCTCTTAACTCTCTTCAAGTCAATAATCTGTATATAGGGTGTAAAAAGACCCATCACCAAGCCGAAATCTACGCGTACTGTTCATCTTAACGAGTAATATTGCTGGGAAACGACTTTTAGTTTTAAGTTAAAGCTGTGGTGTGCGTTTGAGTTTGATATTCATTGTCTTTCTGCAACTTCAAATACGTAATTTGGAACGAAAATTTGAAAATATTGATAACGTATGTTTACACGTAAGTTTAATAACCACACTTGGAATTCATTTCAGTAAAGAACTAAAAAAATAGACTTTCACCTGGATTCCCAGGTATAGTCTAGTAAAAAAATATCCTAATGAAAGTAAATAATATATGTGGGTTTCGGCTTGGTGATGGGTCATTTTACATCGTGTATATGGATCTACCTGTAATCCAGGTGGCCCAGCAGGTCCTGCTGCTCCAGGTTGTCCCAGGGGTCCCTTGTCTCCAGGGCGGCCGGGCATGCCCGATTGCCCCTGCTTACCCGGCCGTCCCTCAGGGCCCGGCTCGCCCATCTGCCCTGGAGGCCCTTGGAGGCCGGGGCTGCCTGCTGTTCCTGGAGCACCGTCTGTGCCCGGCTTCCCTGCAACTCCGGTTTCACCCTGAAAAAATATTCATAGATTATAAACAACGTAAAGAAGGAACTCGTCTAAGGAGGAGAAACTGCCTTGGAAAAAAACTCCATTAGTTACAACGAACAGATCTATAGCGTCTAATGAATGTACAAAACAACCATTGTGACCATAATCAACAGTCTGTAGACCATTCAGATTGCATGGGCTTCTTAAAAACAACACCCAACTTTGTGCTGATCCATACTAAGATTCTCTGTCTCGTGGGTATCAGGAATTACGAACACCATGGTACCAGAACACCCACACCCGAAATAAACATTTGTCCCGCAGCGAGAATCAAACCCACACCTCTTCCTTTTCGCCCGCGCCGCCGTTGGGGTGGTCGATCTTCTGAAGTTCATATTCATATATATTGCTATTATGTACACAGTTTAGTTAAGTATTACTAAAGGTGTTAAAATAATATAGTTAGGTTAGTACATGTACCCGGTTGGGATTGGAATTGGAAAATTTGGTCAGTGAGGCCAAGTCAAATATACCTACTTATAGTTAGGTCGGTCGGATTACTTAGGTGAGTAGCAATTGAGGCGTTCTAATTTTGTCGGCGATAAACTCTTCAACGAAGTAACAGCATTTTTAAAATCACTGAAGATAAACATCAGCGATTTTAGTTTTGCAATGAACTGTTTATCTTTTTGTTCTGTTTTTAAGTTCTTCTTTAACAAAAAAACCTGTTTGTAGGTTCGAGAATGGTATAAGTAATTACTATTATTGGTCCTTCTTGATAGATGGTTCACTCTTTGGCAGTGGCAGTATGGAAGCAAACAGATGTGCCAAAAAAGTCACACACACAGACCATGAAAAGAAGGTTGTAAAAAAATGACACCATTGTCCAGTAAAAGCAGTTAAAAATATGCTACCTGTGTTCCACGAAGTCCTTGAGGCCCAGGTGGACCTACTATGCCCTGCAGCCCACTCGGTCCTCTCTCGCCCGCCGGGCCCACGGGCCCAGGTTGACCTTGAGGGCCCGTTTCGCCCTCACTGCCCCGCTCACCCTTTGGCCCTTCAGTTCCCGGGGCGCCGGTGAAACCTGTAGGTCCAGGGGATCCGGGTCTGCCGGAGTCACCGGTCGCACCTTTAGCCCCTGTGACGCCGGGAGCACCGGCCGGACCAGTGCTGCCATGAGGACCCTGCAAGAACAAAAAAGTTAATATAAGTGCAAATTATGACGTGGACAACGACACAGAGTGGGATAAAGTTTGGAAGCATTTGAGATGGGGTACTGGAGGAGAATGTAGTGAATAAGCTGGAAGGAAAGCTCTAATGAGAACTATTCAGAACTGAAGAGGAAAGAAGGTTGGCCATTTTACCAACCTTGGATGGTTTGGTATACGATATTACAGCTTCAAAAAACCATCATCGAAGGAAAAATAAAAGGGAAACGAGAAAGACAAAATCCGCGAATAGACTACTCATGTTGTCTACTCAGCCAGGTAATTGAGAAAGTCGCTGTCAAGTCGTATAGATAGGGAAAAGAGACCACCTTGGAAATAAATTAAGGGGCTTGCACAAACAAGAGCATAGCACTTAAATGTAATGATGAAGTACCAAATATTTTATGCATTATGAAGACTATGTAGATCTCTGTGAAACATTCACTGATACTAATTGCCACAGTATAACAGGGTATTCGATATGAGCTGTTGATTTAGACCAGAAAAAGTTGCATTGATCATGAAAGTTGTTTAATAATAGCTCGAAAACTATGGCAGTACCCTGTTAATGTAGCGTTTACAGCCCTAAGGACTTTTGAAAAGCGAGTGAGGCTCCTTTTTTATTCCCTCGCATAAGTAGGTATTATCTCGATTAGGTTCCTTGCTTCCAATCCACTACAAAAAAGTCCAGAGGTAGTCAAAGTTAGCTGTAATCTGTGCATGAAGCTGCGCTGTAAGTCAAACATTGACCTCAAAGTGGTCTCTTTAGTAACTTATAAAGTAATGTATGACTGTCATACCTAAAACGATTAAATAAAATAACATAGTTAAATTACCGGGGGTCCCAAATCGCCTGGCCTTCCTGGTAGTCCAGCATGTCCTGCCTCGCCCTTGTGTCCCTGCTCTCCGCGACCTCCCTTCGATCCAGCTACACCTGGTAAACCTCGTAGACCGGCTTCACCAGGAGAACCTTTGGAAGAAAAAATTTCTCTAAATATAATAAGTTCTCTTCACTTCCAAGCTCCTTCATTATTACACCAGTACAATGGTAATAGGGACGAGACAACAACACTTTGTCCAGGTTTAACAAAGACGAGAAATTATGAATTGTCATAGAACTGACCTGGAAACGTTCTGGTGTTGACCAAAACATAGGTTAAATGGACTAATTAAAATTAATTCGCCAAGTTCGTCAATGTGTTTGTTTTATTTTGTGCAATAAAGCATTTTGTATCTATCTACGATACAATAAGAGTCACCTTTACGTTCAATTTATTTATTTATTTTAGGTAAACCAACAGCACATATAACAGAAAGACATAATAATATTATAACACAGAAGGCCAATAAAAGATTTCAATTTAAATAAAAGCTAATTGTTCGCAATATATTATTTACCTGGGCTGCCGGTAGATCCCTGTTGTCCTTTAGCGCCTGCATATCCTCTATCTCCCTTCACCCCCGGCATTCCTGTTAGTCCCGGCGGGCCTGATAGTCCGGGTGATCCCTGAGAGCCAGGCTGGCCTCGTTCACCTGGGGCACCTGTGGCTCCTGCTTCTCCAGGTACACCAGGGGTTCCAGGTTCGCCCCTCTCAGCAGGCTCTCCAGGAGGACCGGATGGTCCTACAGGTCCTTGGGGTCCTTGTTCGCCTTGACGACCTGTAAGTAGCTTATGTTAACTGATTTTAATAAAAATGATGATAGTAATTACGCAATTGCACAGTGTTCAGTAGTCACCGATGAAAATGATAAAACAGCATATTTTTCGGCCAAAATTTCTCAGTCATGAAGGTTAAAAGATGGGAAGTCAGGACACACAAAAGATTTAAAAGATTTTAACCCCCTTCCTGAATTGAATGTCTGTTTGAATTGGTGCGGAAATACGCATGAAACTAACTTAGACTGATGTAAAATAAGGAGGTAATCCGACTGTAGACATACGTTAATATTGATGACAAGATATGTTACCTGTAGGTCCATCGTTCCCAGGTGGTCCAGAAGAGCCTCTTTCACCCTTTTCTCCAGGACTTCCGTTGAAACCACGTGGACCGGGCAGGCCCATTGCTCCAATAGGACCTGGATGGCCTTTGCTGCCTCTTTGACCTTCTGGACCCTAAAACATGTTCTACTCTATGATGCTGTAAGTAGATCATGGTAAAAGTTATTGGCATCAGGTCGGAGAACAACCAAATTCGTTACTCTCTTTATAGCTTACCGGGGGCCCATCAGACCCTTGCGCACCAGACTCGCCCTTCTCCCCCATAGCACCAGTAAGACCTGGTGATCCTCGTTCACCCTGGAAACCTCTCTCTCCTCGAGGTCCTGATGGCCCGGGGGGCCCGATTTGCCCAGCTATGCCTGGCTCGCCTTCCTTGCCTGGGGATCCGGAAAGACCTGCTGCTCCAGGCATACCCTAAAAATATGAAAAACTCATGACATCATAATAAAATTAAGCAAACATTGTTGATTTATTTTGCAGGTTAATTCACATCAGCATCCTGTAGATGTCTAAAAGGCCTCTTTTATGGCGTGCCATGATGAACAGTCTTGAGCCACTACTTCTCGATCTAGTTGAACTTCCTACTCTGTGACGTGTAATCCGTAGTCGTTATTCAAGAACATATCCGTTAATAATAAAAAACAATTATCTTACCGGGAACCCAGTAGGTCCAGCTGGCCCTGCGTGACCTCTTTCACCCGATGGTCCAGGAAGTCCTTGAGGCCCTTGTACTCCAGGATTACCATCACGTCCTGCGTCACCTTTAGGGCCATGAGGGCCAGCTAGGCCTGGTTCACCATCTTTTCCTGCTTCTCCCTAAAACCACAACTATTATGAGAATCTGTCACCAATAAACACATTTCTGTTCGAGGATTATCTATTGTTTGTTACCTGTAATCCTCTATCTCCTGGGCTCCCCATCAATCCGGGAGGTCCCTGTAAACCTTGAGCTCCCTGTTCTCCTGGTCTTCCATCAGCACCAGTTATTCCCCTTTCCCCTTGTGGACCAGTCTTTCCAGGAACTCCAGGTCTTCCAATGGGTCCTCTTGTACCTTGCAGACCTTGAGGGCCAGACCTACCGGGATCTCCTGAGCTTCCTTTAGATCCTGGAAGACCAACCCCGCCTCTCTCGCCTGGTTGGCCTTTCAATCCCATAGAACCGTCTGCTCCAGGTAGACCCCGCATTCCATGTAGTCCTCTCTCTCCCTGAGGTCCAACGTTGCCGGCTGGCCCTCTGAGGCCTCTCTTTCCACGCTTTCCTTCAGCTCCAATAGTACCAGGGAGACCACGTGGTCCTGGAGAACCGGATTCTCCTCTGATGCCAGCATCACCTTTTGTTCCTCTTTCACCAGGCACACCCTGATTGAAGCAAATCAATTTTATATTTGATGGAAAACATAAATCTTTGTTTTCTAATGCATAAATATTTCAATTTCGTTTACACCTACTTACAATTTTGGTTACAGGTTAATTTTTTAATTTTATATTTCACAATATGTAAATAATTAATAAGTGTAATTTTGTTGACCCGTTCTACTTTAAATAAATTTATCACGACGGTTATACTTCGGCCTCCCCCGATTCAGGAACTTTTACTCGATTCTGCGTGCCACATACCCGTTGCTACTTAATTCAACTTTTTACTAAAAACTAGATAATGTCGTAATTTATCATGCCATCGTTTCATATGTTATCAAATAGCAAAGCTTTCTTGAAAGCGTGTTGCTCGACTCTGAGCTTATGATGCTAATAGTTTCATAACTAAACTACATACTTACTGGCATTCCCTTAAAGCCAGGCATGCCAGGATCACCGGCAACTCCCGGAGTACCCCTCGGTCCAGGGAATCCTTGAGGACCAGTCGTGCCTGCTTGACCCTGCACTCCCTTCTCTCCATTCACACCATCCCTTCCAGCTAAACCAGGTGGTCCCATGTCTCCTGGTTGTCCTGGGCGTCCGGCTTCCCCTCTAGGACCTTGTAAGCCTTGGCCGCCCTTGGGACCAGATACCCCTTGCTCACCTTTTAGCCCAGGAGTGCCGGGAAACCCCGGTGCACCTGTTTTTCCTGTGTTTCCCTAAAAACAGATCCTTATAAGTAGGCTCAAATTATTATAAGATTGACATGTTGAATAATTTGTGTTACATACCATGATACCGGGAGGTCCTGCCGCTCCGTCGACACCTCGGATGCCAGGCGGTCCCGATGGTCCTTCACGGCCGCGCTCTCCTCTTGGACCAACTGGGCCCTGAAACATAAAATTTATACTAAAGACCTTAAACAAAATACAGAAACAAGTGTAAATTTATTTTACTTAATCAGTAGATACTGTAATAAATGTATGTTGAAAAGATCATTGTATTGTCAAGAAGACAAAAGATCATTTAATTAAGTGGGAATTAAAGTGATCTTACCACCGGCCCGGCTGGCCCCATCTGTCCCGGTAAACCACTCGGTCCTTTTTCTCCAGCCGGTCCTTGTTCACCCTTGGCACCGTCCTTGCCGTCGAACCCTCGGTGTCCCTTAAGACCTTGGATTCCGGGTACGCCTGGGATTCCGCGAGCTCCGGGCTGGCCTGCTGCTCCTGATGGTCCTGGCTCACCGTCTTCTCCTTGACTGCCCTAAATCGTCAAGCAGTTCAGATTATTCGAAATAATTTATATTGTCGTAATTAAATATTGTCGTCGTATTATTGTTATGTTGGGGCAATAAATGTATTTTCTTTCATAAGTTATTTTCTTATATAAAAGAACAATAATTTGTGTAGCATTACAGCCATTTTTATGACAGACATAAATGAATAAATGAATGACAGTTCATACATTGTAACACGAATTTAGGTATGACTGTATGTATTATGCTGGCTACAGGGATGTGGAGCAGTACTCACGTCCTTTCCGGGTACTCCTGGCGGTCCCCTTTCTCCAGGGGTTCCCTGAAGCCCTGGCAAGCCAGGCTCACCAGGTTCTCCTCTCTGTCCTTGGAAACCCTGAGGGCCGGGAGGTCCTGGGGGTCCTTTCAAACATAGACAATAAAATTCAGCCTCGACGAAGATTATGTTTTTATTTTTGTGATTTCTTGGGGAGGAATTAAAGAAAAAGAAATAATAAAAAAATATGATTACCTAAAATTTGTATGTATGATGTATTAATAACCGGAATGTCTTACCAGTTATTCCTCTTACACCGGGAGCACCAACGGAAGCCTGCATATACTGATACGGGTCGAAGGCTGGACCTTTGTCGCCTCCGGAAGTCCCAGCCAGGTGTGCCAAGTAAGCGTTTACCTGTTTAAAGTAATAATGCAATAAGTAAATTGACTTTTAGGACCTCGATATCTTAAGGTAAGATCATCGAAATCCATTTTTGCAGCGCGGTGAGAGTTTAAATGTCAAAACGGTCTTTTCTCAATCTGAAGATGAATAAAGTCGGTTAAAAATGAGTGTAGTTGCGCCAACATCATTTCTCATGTGACTCCAGTCAACCTGAGAATATGGTTGTTGTTATTGTTTGAACGTCTTTTGAACTATACCTACTTCGTATCTCCACAGATGGTGTACTGGCCATGGATTTGAATATCATGGGGATTATAGTCGTAAGCATGTTTTTAACAGGCTTTTAGCTTATACAAAAAAGGACAATATCATCATTATTAGAAAGAAACGAATTATCCTATCAAAGATCAGGCAAAGACCGTGTGCAGAAATCTCTCATACTAAGAGGCTGACGAATATTATTTAGTAGAAACTAGAGAGATGGATCAAACTTTGAAGTGTGGTGTGCTTTTTATAAGACATCTATATCAAATGAGCTGTGATTTATGATGTTTACTTACATCAGGCATAGGACCGATAGGTCCTGGTATACCAGGAGCACCAGGAATTCCGCTGATGCCAGGAGATCCAGGAGGACCGGATACACCGTCGTCACCGCGTGGCCCTGGCACACCACGAATAGGAGTCGTGGTCTGAGGAACCGTGTCATAGACCGGTCGACTTGGCGCTGGAGCTGTAAAAGAGGTTATTATACTACCCAACAAGCAAATAGATCTTATAATGAACACTTTATAAGAATAGAATGTTTTAATATACTTAGAGAAGCATTGTCAAGTATTATTTACTTATAATAGCATGTTGTAAGCCATATCAGCCTTTAAGAACTTTTATTCTAATAAGTCAATCTTATAAATGACTACAAGTGCAGGTTATAAAACTAATAACCCTGACAAAAATATGTTATTTATTATAATATTATTATAATAAATAACATATTTATAATTATAATAAGAGTAATTGATCTTATGATACACTTATAACATGGCACTATAAGATTAAGTAAGCTTGTAAGGTACAAGTACAAGTAGTTACAAGAGTAGTTAAATTTCTGTTCTTATAATACCATTTATAAGATTATTTAATCTTATTACAGCATCATAAAGAATAGTATTTTTCAAACTTTCGCGATTAGATAACATAATTATTATAAGTTTAACGGGTCTTTATTGCGTTTACCTTTTTTATTATTTTCCCGACGTTTCAACTGTATTGCAACAGCCGTGGTCACGGGATGACTGGAGTATACGGAGCTACCGTCGAGAAATAAAGGCAGTAGCCGCAACTACCCTCATTTCATCTTCAGAATCAGAAAAGTCCATGTTCACACTACGGCACACTACACTAACCGTATCACCGCACTGCACAATTGGATCGCGACGCGAACACCTGTTTATCACGGGATTCCAGGACGCAGAGAGTCTATAGCCGTCTTCACGATTAAAATTTGGGTACTTCTTTATTTCAATCGCTTCACGAACCATTCTCTTACAATATTGGTGTTCACTGGAACGTCGGGAAAATAATAAAAAAAGGTAAACGCGATAAAGACCCGTTAAACTTATAATACTTATATCATAAAGAATGTTATAAGATTGCAGCTTTTTAATTTTATTCAAAACTTATAAAGGACTTATTAGTCTTTACCAAGATTACTATAAGACAAACCCTAAAATAATCCAATATGGTGCTTAATTTACTCTTCTTGTTCTTGTTATAAGCATAGTTGCACTTACAGTAATCTTACCAAAAGCACTACAAGAATTACTGTGAAAACGCATCAATCTTGTAAAAATAAATAATAAATATAATTTATTATACCTATTAAACGTAAAATTTACAGAGGGGCGTTAAAAATTAACGTTATTCATGGGTACAAACTTACAGTAAAACAACTCCCACTAACTTTTCAACAGTAAAATACTAATAAGTCATGCGATAAAAACACATATGTGATGACGAATAATAATTTGTAGATACTTAAGTTTTTTATTTAAGTATTATAAAACAAATGCATACGAAAAAAAACTTATCCTAAACAGACCAAAATGAATTCTTATAAACCAATCTCGAAATGCGTTATAAGCGTATTATAACCATGATTGATCTTATAATTTACTTTAATTTATTTAAGATGATTATAAGAACAATTGGATTTTCACAATGCCATATCAAAAGTGTTAAAAGTATAAACATACTTTCACATGATATCTATAGATTGATACAAGAACAAATGCTCCTAGAAAGTGTGCCCAAATCCACTCTACCAGAAGTGTAACTCAAGAGTACTCTTGAGACTATTATAAAACCACTTTTTGCTAGTTGGGTAGTAGTGCACCATGAACTGAGATCTCGCGATGTTCGAAATTGTTTTTACTTTAAAAAAACAACTGGACTCGGACATCACGCTCACTTCGCTCACACACACTTTATATTATATCCAGTCTGTCTATAGGTATGTGATTTGGTATGTTGCTCGTAATGTCCGACAATAGTTTCTACTATTGTAATTTGGTAGCTTCTTCAGCGCTATTACTATTTGTTTTGCTACGAAATAGAATAAGTCACCTGCAAGACAAGCTGGTAGCAAGGAGCAGTTGATTCGGCCGGCGTAGCACTGACACAGAGTGCAATTATCTCGCTTCCAGCTCTCGCCTTCAGACCATGCGCGTCCGATGTCAATGCATCTGTTTGGAGCTGGAATTAAACAAAACATTCATTGAGCACAATAACTAGATCACTTGGTGTCATAGTTTGACATGATTAGGAGGCAACTCGCATCTGAGCCGTGGCCCAGATATCACACAAGTAGTGGTAAAATGGTCCGTATGGACCAGACTACTAGTACGGACCAGATTCCCACTGAAATTATTCGTAGGTAGTATAATTATAATTCGACCAATATTAGGGTATTAAAAAAATACTAAGGTATAATTATTATTTTTACTTTTGAATTATTATGTGTTTAAAAAGTTGAAGTGCCCGTTTTTTTTCATACAAAAGACATCAACGCGCTACCTTATCTTATAATGTACTTTTTTGTCGTTCAAAAGTCTAGTTGCTACTTACCTAGCAATATTTCTTTTTATAATCTTTTAACGAAAATGTGTCGACAGTACAATGAGTTGTCAAAGGCTAATCTGGAGTTGGATATTTTGAACTCTAAATTATGTAAATTTATTAAAACACTTAATAAATTTACATAATTTATGAGCATAAATGAGGAGACATCCTCCATTGTAACGGGGGATCTGACGCTCATACATAGTAGCGTCTTGAGCCCTAAGGTCCGTTAAATAGGTAGATAGTAGATAGGTTATTGTAATTTCCAGTTTTATAATAATTGTTTTTGTCTTAAGTACCTTAGTAGGTACGTACTTTACTTTACTACATTTATATTAATTTTATGAATCCGTTCCTCAAACATACTCCACAGTGGTTTGTTTGCTCAACACTGTTACTCATTATATTGTTTTGGATTGCGCACATAAGTTATGCTCCTAACCAGATGAAAACTGTATTCTAGATATTGTATTTTTTAAATGTTTGTAACGTGTAATGTGTGCTTAAATAAATACCTCTCGTTGGTGACTGCGGTGGTAAAGTGGGCCTTCGATAACCGGGTTGTTCTGAAAATTATAAAGTTTATTCTACTGTGTTTAGATTACTAACAACATACTATAAAAGTCCGATGGTGTTTGAACTTACCAGTCGATTGCTGTTGTGCACCGAAATCTCTTTCAGCTAGCACAGCTGAAAAAGAAGTAAAAATTTTAAACTTTTCCCGTTTTTTTATGAAGAGTTAGCTTTTAGTTTTTAGTGTTGGCCTTGAAAAGATACTTGTGACTGAGTGCGAATATGTGTTAACATCCCTAGATCTAATAAGTTTGTGTGTGTTATTCGTCAATTATTGTAGAAGTTTTTCTGTTCACTGTAAATTGTAATATCTATAGCTCTAAAACGTTGTGGCCCTTGGCTGTAAATTTGAGAGGTTTTTTTTAATAAATAAATATTTCACAGTTTTCTTATATTCATACGTTTTCGAAAAAGCCCGTATGCGTGTACGAAATAGCTAGACTACACCATTACATATAAAGATTTTCTCGCACAAGAATATGCTTAGTTACATCAGACTTTCAGTATACAAAGGCCAGGTGATAATCGCCCTTTCACATGCGGATATAGCACCAATATTAAATTTATAGGCAAGTTGATTTATATTTTATTCCAAGTATCGTGATTTTAATCATTCATATTAAAAAACGGGAATTTTCACGGACAATCCTTCCAAAAGAAGTCACTGAATGAATTTTCGATATTCTTCTGGTAATCGCATCTTCAAGACAAGGAACTCTCTCCATAGCTGTTTATCCTTAAGCCTTATACGGATTGTGCGTTCCAGTGTCTTATATATACCCATCTATCTGTTGATAAATCCCTAAAGAGGGTTCATATGAGATATCTACCTATAAACACCATCTATTTTCCAAAAACTATCATGAATTTGATTATTTATATTGTAAAAACGGGAATTTTCACGTACCGTACTATCGGTGAAAGCATCGACTAAGTTTCGACTCATTCCGAGAGTCTTCATCAGCGTGAGTGATCGCATCACAGAGGGAAAGCGAAGAGAGGACAATATAAACCATCTATGTACCGTCCATGTGAAAGTAATAAACATATTGAGTATATCACTCTTACCGTTTTCGTCGTATGGGTTGTAATCATCATAGTTGATGAGATCTTGCTCCTGCCCCTGTGGCTGCTCCAAGTCCCTGTCAGCGAGTTCCTTGGCGGCCGCCGGTAGCGCCAGCAGGGCCAGTCCCACCCCGATTACCCACCACATACCTAGAAGTCACGAGCTACTTAAAGCGAGTTAGCAAGCCAAAACGCCGATCGGTATAGGCAAAACGTAGCGAGCATAAGGTGTAATCCATATCTATACTAATAATATAAGAAAGAAAAAAGATTTTTTTGTTTGTTTCTTTGTTTGTATCGAATAGGCTCCGAAACTACTGGACCGATTTTAACCATTTTCTCACTAAAAGAAAGCTAAATTATCAGAAAGTAACATAGGCTATAATTTATTTTCAAAAAATAGAAATCCTTAAGAAAATTACAATAATGTAACCCAAAGTAGCAAAGTTTTTCCTATAAAATTCATTATTTGTCGTGTGCTGAGAAAACTATTGATGATACATAAAAATGATGTACTACATGATTAAAGTGTACATTATTATCTACAAAAAAGTCCGCGAGGGAATATATCTAACTATCATAGTTAAGTCACAATAGCAGCTTTTGTGTTCTAATATTTAGTTAGATGGCCGGTAGAAACAAAAGTTGGTTATATTCGTATCGTAGTATTAATTCTTATTCAAAATAAATAGTTTTATCATTAAGGGTATTTATGTAGCAGTAAAATACTTTTCACTTCATTCGAATCGAGTACAAAATCGAAACTTACGCGGGTGAAACCGCGGGCCACAGCTAGTATCATATATAAAAGGTGCCCAAGACGTACCTAGTCACGCTATGTTGGGGTCCCGAAGCTGTTTCATAACTCCTAAAGTTTTAATTAAAAATCCGTCAAACCAGTTCTAGGTTGGTAATTCCTATCAAACGCTATTCGCTAAACTTTACTTCGTTACTTTAAGGACTCAAGGTTAAAAAGTTAAAAGATTAAATTTTGAAATCTATTCAATGATAACATGATGGGGGGGCAATAAAAAGGAGTACATCCACCACTTTACACGTTCTAGGAGAAGCGCGTCTTAATATATTTTCTGAATTTCTTTTTAGTCTAAAAAAACATGTCACCAAGTTTTATCTCGATTCTCGATACGTTTTACGAGTACAATGAGCAAGAAATCACACACGGATGGGACAAACGGATGGACATAACAAAATTATAGAGGATCCTTTTTCACTATTTTACTTCGGACTGTAAAGACCCGGGCGAACCAACGGTTCGTGTACCTATACTTTAAATTTTCGTTTTTTTCCATATGAAAACGTTATCAAACCAAAATTTTAGCTTATAAATCCAAATTACAAAATCAGCAATGATATACCACCCACTACTCTACTTTAACGGCTATAAACCAATTGAATGATTGTATATGGCCTGCCTATTAGGCTCTATGCCTACTTCAAAATAATTCTCAATCAACATCCATCAATTAATTCAAAGAATCTGGATAAAGTACACTAATAGCCGATCAAACTATTGGCAATAATTGGGCCAGTTGGACCACACAAGGTTACTGTCACTATACGCGTAGCTAGAAAAGGGAAAATGGTCCAACTGAGCCAATAATTTGAAAATTATTTAAAAGTTAAAAATAAAATTAATTAAGTCCCAAATCAATCGATATCAGCAATCAAATGGAAAAGGTAATCGGTTACAGCTGAAAATCAGCGTTGGGTGATGAGTTTCCCCAAAATGAATCTACAAATTTTCACCAATAAATAACTTTTCCTAGCTCTTTACGTGACAAACACGTAGTTTGCCTACTTACTCTGACCGTTGTTGAGAAGTTGTTCGTTCTTACTTTTCAGCATCGTAAATTTGAAAAAGATTCAATAAAACTTGGGCTATTTATTTGTACTGTGATGTACAAAATGTGAATTTTAGTCTGTGAACTGTGTAATGCAATTAATTTAATGTAAGCTAAAACAATGTTTGCAGGGCAGTGTGGAAGTAGACAATTAGATAACTGCTTCTCTAAAATAAAAAAAAATCTTGCAAAATAACATTGACAATATATTTCTACGTTTTATTCTTATCTAGCAATAAATGTTTAACTCAAATAATAATTCACAAGTATAAAATTCGCATTGTTCGTCCAGAATCTAGAGACGTAGACTTAATTTAGAATTAAATTTAATAAACCTCTGATAGCTATAAAACAGTATTGAGTTATCTTTAGAAATGGTTCTACTGTTTCATTTGTATAATATATTTTTAATCTCGAATGTATGTAAATGGGTTGTCATTATCATTATTATTATTATTGTCATTATCATTATTGTCATTATTTAGTTACTTTGAAATAATAATCCTTTGTGTAAATATACTTAAACTCTTTACAAAACTAAAACACCATTCTGGACATTCATATTTCTTTAATAGGATGATTCCTTTTAAGATTTTGGCCGCTTTAATTTTCACCAACCAGCAAGAGTTCTTATCAACCTATAATATAACCGATATTTGGCTGGACCACGTGCCGGTGCCGGTAGTGATCCGTGGTTCACTTAATTGATCAAATAAATATAAAAATCATTTATAGGTAAATAGTGAGTACGATACACATACCACCTATACACAAGTGAAATTTAAGATAATTTAAAATCCGCTGACGCCTTTTCATCAAACATTGACGTGTGGCGTAAATATCTAGAAACACCTTTGACGTCGCACAAGACGACTGAAAAACTCGCATCACAATTTGTTTAGCTGCTTCGGAGATAAACAAACAACCTCTGAACCCAAAAGCATATATGTACAGGCTGCGTAGGTGGCATGTAAGATTTTTATTACTTTCAGTATGGAAAAAATTAAAATGAATAGCCACTTACCTAAAGATTGCTATGTAAGGGGTAGCACGGCCGCCCGCGCCGCGTGAATGCGCAGCATCCCACAGGAATACCAATAAATATGCGTGAGCGCACGACCCGACACCCGCCGCGTCTAGGAGCTCAGGGGAACACAACATTTTGTATGACTTAACCTATATAATAAATAAGTATCTGTATAAATATCTTAAAGTAACTGGACGTGGTCTATGAAGCAGTGTGTTTGTTCCGTCACTGGCTCCCACACCTCGATTCCCGCGGTACAATCTTTCTAGGGTATTGCTGACTGAATCGTCGACTCGATCTTAGCTTGCCCAAATCAAAGGATAGAAGACTCGGATTCGACAGTTTGGGTCTCATTTAATTCATCCTACTATATCCTACTAATACTATAAACGCAAAGTTTGTGATGATGTATGTTTGTTACTCTTTCACGCAAAAACTCCTGAACGGATTTTAATTAAGAAATAAAGAAAAGAAAAAAAAGAAATTAAACTTTACAGTAATATAGCTTATACATCAGAATAACACATAGGCTACTTTTTATCCGAGTACCACGCAGGTGAAGCCGTGGGCAGGAGCTAGTATTAAATAGATGGAAAAACATGTATTTAATATGAATTATATATTTATTTTATGTCCGGTTTTATTCAAAATTCAATTAAAGTTAATTATTAAAAATCTATGCTTGAGTCTAGGATTCAGTCTGAGATTCGTTCAGAAATGCGGGCTTCAGTATCCTCTCTTTGACCCTAACATGGAAGTGATAGAGTAGGGATACTACCAGCTATTGCAATAAATTACATGTAGATTGTATAATGTACCCAAATATAGGCTTTTACGCCCCACGAGGTAGAGTTTTATAGTTTGAAAAATTGCTGAAAATCTTCAAATGTTGCTCATCCCTATTTTCAGACAATAAGTAAGTAGGCCGATCTAATGTGTATTTAGTGTGGTATAACAATCGCGATCACAACTATCATCAACCAATTCGTAAAATAGACAAACACTTTTTAATGGTTCGGGTCAACCGGCGCACGCACTTATTGCCAAGCGCCATTCGATTCATTAGATCATTGTTTTGGTTAGTTACCAATGATACTACATCGGTAGAAGCACAAACATTATGGGCAATTTTAATTCAGTTTATATCATATATGATCATCATCAACGCAGTGACGGAAGTCCCCCCATCAGTTGGATTGATGGCATACATTCTATGTATATAGAATAAAAATTAATAATAAATTGAAAAATGTTCTATGTATTTATAGAATACATAGAACATTTTTCATTTTTTTATTATTAAATTACCGTTTGAATAAAAACTGAAGGATGGGTTGCTGGTACGTTCCTTACATTACACATTGACATTACATTTATCCACATAATATACATGTACTATATTTTATCTTAGTTTATAGCATAACTAGCTGTGCCCCGCGGTTTCACCCGCGTAAGTTTCGATTTTATACTCGTGAAAACTTCAAAATTAAATATCCGATTGGAATGAATTAAAAAGTATTTTACTGCTTCATATTTGAATAAGATATAATACTACGATACGAATGTAACCAACTTTTGTTACTACCGGCGTTCTAATTAAATTTTAGAACACAAAAGCTGCTATTGTGACTTAACTATGATAGATAGTTTCTCAGCGTACGCCAAATAATGAATTTTAAAGGCAAAATTTTGCTACTTTGGGTTACATTATTGCAATTTTCTTAAAGATCTCTAATTTTTTTGAAAATAAATTTTAGCCTATGTACTTCCTGATAATTTAGCTTTCTATTAGTGAAAAAATAGTTAAAATCGGTCCAGTAGTTTCGGAGCCTATTCGGTACAAACAAACAAACAACAAAATCTTTCCTTTTTTATAATATTAGTATAGATGTGTAGATGCGGATGCACCTCCCTGAAATTAATCCTGGCGGCGCCCATAAATGGCATAAAAGGTTGCGGGGAGTTGGTTTATGGAGGTGGCTAATGATGGTTAGGTCATGTGGCACTTTTGAGAAGAGGAACTAACGGGACATACATTTGTAAACGTTTCAGCCTAGCCAGACAACGAGGTCCACATCACATAACATTAAAACACGCTCACGACTGTAATCCCCATGATAGACATCCTCAGATGCGTAGATCCTTGCGATTGGTTACCAGTAGGGAGTAGTGACGACCTCTGTGGCGCAGTGGGCGAAGGCTCGCCTGAGACGCAGAAGGATGCGGGTTTGATTGTTTGTGTGATTTGCAATTATTTGTCTTGGGTTTGGGTGTTTTCTATGTATAATATGTATGTATTTACAAAAACATATATATAAGAAGTATATCATTCATGTACTTCCCATAACACAAGCTATGCGTACTTTGGGGCTAAATGATGCTGTGTGAAAAAATGTCCAGCATTATTCCAGGCACAAATTAAATTAACAAAATATTTGCCACATGCTCGCGTTTTATAAGTAGTGAGAATTCCACGTGGGCAACCTGTAAGTCCATCGCCCCGCTTATTGGAACACTAACTGAGGGCACACGCCTGGGAATTTTTGGGTCTAGGCCATGCCGGTTTCCTCATGATGTTTTCCTTCACCGTTTTGAGAACGTGATATTATATATTATTTTTTCGAGTGGAAAGATCTATTGGTGCACGACTGGGTTCGAATTCTCGACGCCCGTTTCGGAAGTTGGGGTACAGCTCACTAAACCAACACGGCTCTCATAACCTCGGTTCTTTATAGTTACCTCTCAGAATGCCACAAAAACGGTCATGTATAACCTCCATAAACTTCAAAACAAAGACTAGTTTCGCGAGTTCTTATTAGCGGAATTCCTCGGTCCCGTATCAGAGTGTTAATGACCTAACTTATCCAATTACAGCAATAATAATAATGGATTATCCACTTAAATAGCAACCACTTTCCCGCCTCCCATTGCCCACAGCGTCAACAGTTAATTAATTTGATTGGGAGCATTGATCGATAAGAACAAACAAAACACCTCCGCAATAAAAATTGTATTTAAATTGTATTACTAGCTTCTGCCCACGGCTTCGCCCGCGTAGTACCCGGATAAAAAGTAGCCTATGTGTTATTCTGATGTATAAGCTATATTAGTACAGTTTCGTCAAAATACGATCAGTTATTTTTGCGTGAAAGAGTAACAAACATCGATCCTCACAAACTTTCACGTTTATAAAAGTAGTAGGTTTTGAATTAGTTTTTTTCTCAATGTAGATACTCGTGCAGTAAATAGAATAATGCTTGAGTTCATCAACAAAATAAACATACGGTCAAGTCTAACCATTGATTATGATGACAGATTCCTATGAAAACATGTGTCAAAAAGATTTGATTAGGACCTAACCACCCGTCATTGTATTGGTGAACACAGGTCTAAATAAATTAAAGTAAATTAAACATAGGAACTTTAATTAATTTCAATAAACTAGATAGTTTATCGTACAAGATTTTGTACTCTTTCAAAGATTTTGTACTCTGCTGCGATAGGGAGTAAATCATCAGAGATGTTCTTTTTAGTTTTGAATCTGTTTGATTTGTCAAATATAACCTGTGGATCTATTTGAAAGAATAAATAATAATGCTGGCAATTTTCACACAGCGTCATCTAGCCCCAAACTAAGCAGAACTAAGTACACAACTGATGTCCCTGGTACATATAGTAGTCTGTGACTGATGTAGGTACTACGTAAATATTTTTTTTTTATAAATACATACCTAGGTATATTAAGATATTTTTGGAACCTCGCAGAGGTTATATATAGGACTTATAACTTTCGATATTAAATTCTTATAACTATTTTGTTTTTTGTTGAGCCTGCCTCTAAGTAAACTTATAACTACTAATATTATAAATATTTGTAGGATCAACTTATTAGTTTACTTATGCGACAGTTTGGATGTAACGAAGATATTCCTAACGGAGCTCGTGACCTAAAATAACACATAGGCTACTTTTTATCCAGTTATCACGCGGGCGAAGCCGGGGATAGAGGATATTGCAACATAAGGTTATTCAAATTAAATACAGAATCATTGTCTGATATAGTAGTCAAATTATATTCCAGTCATACAAGAACTCTTCCACGTCAGAATTTCATTTAGTTGGTTCGTTTTTGCAAGCATATTTCTATGACAATTGAACAGATAGATCTTATTATAGATCATCGAACAGTAAGCCCCTATCTACTCTTTGTTGTAGATAGACTGCGTCATACAAAATACATTCGTGTGGAGTGTCCTGCAAGCCACTTGCCCTCTAGCCGGCTTGCAACTGCATACTATTCTTATAAGTAAACCAGCCCGTATCATTCGTCTCATAATATGATAATGATTCCTTATAAATGGGCGCGTCCTTCAAAGGGCACTGTAACAATTGGCCTGGATGCGTTTCACCGAACCAATTCAGTTCACTACCAACTCGCGACGCTGATTTATTAATCATACTCACTCTGATGTCATCAGTTACTGAAGTATAGATTTCATAGTTTCTATAATTTTATAGTCATTCATCCTTTTTTACTAGGTCAGGAGCCCGTATAGACGAAATAAACTTGTTTCTTTGTCTGTTACCTACCGTATATCTCCTCAACGAATCATTTAATTGAATTGTCGCTGTTTGTAGGTATTGCAACTGTCTAAGACCAAGGTAAGGTCCATTTACATGGAAATAGTTTGTCATCATGAAGATATTTTTATTATTAAACGACGATTTATTAATTCGTTCTTTTGATTAATTAATTAATCGTCATAAAATCTATCTCTTTTGCTGGTGCATCTATACCATCAAAATTATGATGGCTATACCTTCAAACTTCGAGCAAAATAATGGTGTGTCAAAACCAAAGGTAAGTAAAGATAGGTAGGTTGATACTTTAAAAGCTCTAGTCAAGAAGTGAAGTGAAGTGAATCCATAATCAAGAAGTGAAATGAAGTGAAGTGAAGGTTGATACTTGTCACTATGGGGCGGTTCGAGTAGTCATCAATCATTTTGAAATGTGAACGTGACAAGAAAGCTATTTCTGAGATAAAACCTTGCCTTTGATTTATATACTTCGTGTAAAATCCCTCCATTAATCTTTTAAACCTTTTTACAATATATTTACTCTGCCAGTCTTCTAAAGTCTAATGAGAAACCTACCAGTTTGGGGCTTGGAAATACAACATTTTATTTCCAATGAGACGATATTTCGTTTCAAAATGTAGGTTGATACCGGCTACATACCTTTGGCCACAAAGTTACACACCTTTGTGGTGTGTACATTCTACGAAAGTAGAATGTTCCTAACCTAACACTTAGTATATAAAAAAAAACGACGGAAGTAACATCATCGTTACAAAATTATCTATTTACTAATTTATTATAAGTAATACGTTGTTTTTAACTTTATTTGTTCATTCTTTGCTTATTTTTTTGGATTTATTATTTGCTGTAGTTTTTTTTTTAATTAAGTTGTTGTGCATGTGTGAACCAATTATATAATTGGCATGGAACAATAATACGTCACTAATAAATTAAAGAACCTGAACACTAATAAAATTGTGTACCTACGTATAGCAGTTTTAAGTTTTAGAGCTATGAACCTATTGTAATTTACATATTATAACTTGAAATAAACGTTAAATATAAATACATTTCCCCAAAGATTTGCTGTAGTTTTGTATCTCATACCTATTAATTTAGTAAGTGAGAGTAGAATATTAAACAGGATCTAAGCAATCCCTTATCCGTTCAGTGCTAGCGCGAAAGCCTTACTGGCTCAACGTATTTGAAGGTCGCGATTCCACAGGACTTGGTCTTTGAAAACTAATGTTTAGTGTTTAATTTTAACGGATCAACTTTCTATTGATTCAATATGTATGGGTGGTTGTTGGAAAGTGTTCAGCATTTTATTGTGGTGAGGAAATGTTTTATGTCTTCTCCGAAAATCTGAACTGATTTTTAATATTGTAGAGGTTTTGGGATGAGCAAATCGGTACCTTCCTGCTATGAAAAAAATCCTAGATTCAAGCAAAAATCGGCTAGGTATAGCTTTTGTCTTACATTTTCTCTGAGAAACTCTTCCAACATTTTTCACACTAACTTTATAAAAATACCTATAGTTACAACAATATAATTTCATAAATACTTAAGTTCAACAAATTTTATATTAGGTACCTATCTATCTAAGTAGCTCTTAGACATCTACGTGGCTTTCATTAGGCTGATTTTCAAAAGGGTACTCTGCCTGTGGACTGTGATTATTACATACTTACTGTGTACAGAAATTACCTATTTATTTGAATGAGGAATCACTGAGGAGGTGCTCACATGCACCTTTGAAAAACCACTAGTAATGTTTTTTCGATGTACTTCACATAATTATGTAACTATTAACTTTATTATGAATTAAAATTATGTATATGTTCTAAAATTATAGGCACATGAGACTACCATTATCTATGTCTCAGGGGTCGGTAACGCGCGAGGGATAATTCTGATATTGCAAGTGTTCATAATTTACGGTAACCACTTACCAACAGATGGGCCGTATGCTTATATTTCTATGTCACTTTAATGGTATTAAAAAAAATATGCTCTAAATTTAAAAATTTGAAAATGTTCCGACACGAACAAATCAAAACAATCGAACGACATTTTAGTGAACAAACTTACGTTGTAGACGTTAAACGTTGCTTATTTTTATAGGAAGTCATATTTCCTATCCTGAGTATTTGTTATTTTGTCAGGCGAAAAAAACAATGCCTGCATTTAAAGCACGTTCTCCATTCTCCCTAGATTCCGTTGTTTGCGAATAAACAATAAGGCCACAAAGTTTTGGCCTGTCACGTCTCCAAGTTGCAAAACAAATATGATCAAACAAACATTGAATACAAATTGATGTTTGCGTCTTGTCATATTCCTTCACATGTGTAAAGGCCGCAACGCAACTAAGTAACAGTAAAACTTCATTTATACAAAGACCTAGGGGACCCAGGACACATCAATAAAGACTTATAAAGACTTGGCAGAGAGGTTTGAAGAGTCTACGCGTGACCGGAGTGCTCACTTTTATTTCGCCCAGCGAATAAGCATTGCCATGCAACGTGGCAATGCAGCATTCTTTATACGTCACCAGCTGGTAACGACAGAGATCGATAGAGTTATCTATGAGGACTGTTTCTTTATAATAATTTCAGTAGATCCTACTAATATAATAAATGCGAAAGTCTGTGTGTGTGTGTGTGTGTGTGTGTGAGTGTTTGTTACCACGTATCTCCTTAACTACTAAACCGATTTTGATGAAATTTGGAATCTAGATAGTTTAGGATCTGGAATAATACATAGGCTAATTTAATTTTCGACCTCTAAGGGGGTTAAGCAGGGCGGTAAAGTTTCTATGAAAAAAAAATATTTTGTTTGATTCGCTCAAAACTCTGTACAAATAAACTCTATTCTCTTCTCTTCTTCAATTGAATTCTTACGAATCATAGTCAAATAATTAGGTACGATCTACTATAATGGCCGACACTTTATTTGTAATACCTGTATGAGGCTCTACTGGAGTAAGAAGGTATTAATGGTCTATTGAAACGACTTTTTCCCCACGCAATCAGAAAATTATTTATCCCCTAGAAACAAGTCCACTGGATGAGTTATTGCGGTTGGAATTACTCCCTTACTCCCCAGATCACGGGTCACAAAGGTTTTTGTTGGAACCGAAAATTTATTTTGATTGCATGCCTTGATGATGATGATTCAAGTTCAGTTTTTATTGGCATTAATTAAAAACCGCAACCTCTTGTTGATTAATCTGTCTGATTGCAGCTAGAATGCGGAGAAGATATATGGGAGACCATTCTGCGGGAGGCTGGCGCAAGGAACACAATCTTCAGTGCTACTCAGGTAATCGTCCAATAATTACCAAGCCTTAATCGTAATGATTTTGAGCAGGAGTGTTTTGTTTTCTACTAAATCTGAAATAACACTTATCAGAAACAGATAACGTAGTTAATCAACAGTTTAAAAGTATTCATAAGTATTGGATTAAACATCCTTATAATCTTAGATGTTTGCAATGATTGGCTAACTTTTTTGTAGAGCAAGCAATTCCTTTTTGCAAAACAAAAATGCTTATCATTCTATCCTACTTAATATTATAAACATGAAAATTTGTGAGGATAGATGATTGTTACTCTTTCACGCAAAATATACTGAACGGATTTTGATGAAACTTTACAGTAACACTTGTACACTTTATACATCAGAATAACACATAGGCTATTTTTAATCCGGGTACCACGCGGGTGAAGCCGTGGGCAGATGCTATTTATGATGAACACCCTCAATCAGTATGTAAACAGATCCGCGGGAATACCAAAAAAGGTGTAGTAAGAGGCACGACTAAACGAAACTTTATATTTGGTATGGCCTCATTTAGCTTACTAGTTAGCTTGCAAGCCCATCGCTCCTTAATGGAATTGGTACTAACCAACCACATATTACGAATTCTTCTTCTCTTCAACTTTTTGCTGTTTAATTTGTTAATGCTAGTAAGTAGCCACCTCCAAGCCTCTTTCGGTCGCCTCGTTAAGGATCTCCCGGGTGCAGGTAGACAGGCACTGCGAGCAAGCGAGCAGGTGTGACTTGACCTGTGTTGCTCGAACCTCTTCTATTTACATACTCATTAAGTTATGAGTTTTACCGCACTAAGAAAAGCACATGTTGTTCACAGCAATATCCAGATGCTTTAATGCTGCGTCTGGCGATCGCTCTAGCCAGGTTCATCAACCGAGATCCCAACAGCCCTTCTACCTCCCAACCTGGCAGCCCAGCTCCAAGGAAGACCTCCTTGAAGTCCAAACCTAGCTGGCGCAGTGCTTCTGTTCACGCTGATAACAGGACCCAAGGCTTCAAATGCCCATTCACGGCCACCAATGCTTTGACAGCGGCCACAAAGAAAGAGATCGACGCATACACATCATCCGAGGAGATCCGATCGTCTCTGTCAACAGATCGCATCAACGAAGGAAAAGAATTTGAGCCTAACGGACGAGAACTCAACCGACGCAGTCTCGGAATACGACTTGCAGATGAAATCAACGAGGCTATACCCGAAACGTCGAAGGAGATCGAAGAAACGAGCGAAACTGTGCCAGTGGAGAGTAAAATGAGTCCAAATGATTCAGCACCAACTTCTCCCGAATCTGAGAACAGTAAGAGAACAGTCCAAAAGCCAGCGATACGTAAAACAAGCTGCACAGTAGCTCTAGAGGTTTACAAACGACGAGGCTCGATCATTCCGCCGAGACCGAGACAGAACAGCCTTAGCATCATCTACGGAGACAAGCTGAACGCCATGAAGGAAAAGTATGGTACCCCTGAGAAAGCCATGCATTTCTTCGGACGATGTTTCGTAAAATTCTTCAGCAACTACGGGTAGGTACAGCCACATAACACGTGGTTTCTTTATTTTATTAGGAATCGTTGATTCCTAATAAAATAAATATTAGTTCAACCTATAACTTTACTTTTCTGGAAATGGATAGTTGTATCACGGCCCTCAAATGCAGATATCCGCTTTTTAGAAAGCCAGTGCAGTTGCAAGCGTCACTCGAATTTCCTGACCCTTTTGTCTGAATTCACACTCAAGGAAGGTGCCAGAAAAGAAAGGAGGTCTAAATTTAACAGCATTTGGTGGTTCCGGACTGAGATAATGGTGATTAATTCACACCCGTAACTTTGTTTGGTGCGACGTGTATTTAGGCAAAATTCCTTTGAATTAAGAAATGGGCACGCGCTTACATTGAAGTGAATGAAGCTATTAATTTCAATTTTGAGGCAATCTCCATATTGGACTATGAAATTGGCGGCATGAATTTTATTATTATCTGTTAAAGGCCTAGATGTCGTGAATACGCTTACTTGTCCTTTATTTCATCATTATCATTGACAGCTCGTAGTAGTCTACTGCTGGAGTGGGCATAAGTCTCCGAAATCAAACGCCACTCCTATCTGTACTGAGCCTTTCTCATCCTGCTCTGAATGGCTATGATATCATCTATCCACCTAGCTGTTGGTCTGCCAAGGACTAACAGCATGGTCATAAGGACAGGTCATAAGGTCAGCAAGGACCAACATACCTGGTAGGGCAAAAGGTATAAGGAACTATGAGTACCGTGGTAACATAGCACCCAGACCGGAAACAAATATCTACAGAATATGCAAACATTGGTCTGCTCGCTGTGGGAAACGAACCCGCACCTTTCCGTATCTCGCAGATCGTGCAATCGTTTGTCCAGCAGCAAGAATCAAACATCATCAAATAAATACCAAAACCAAATTGGATTTATTTGATTGTGGTACCATTGCAATGTTGGACGTATGTCGTAGCATGAAACAAATATGTGGCAGTGGAGTCGAGTTACTTTATAGAGTAGTTTAGGTACTTTGTAAAGTGCTCGTAACAAACGTCGTATCCAAGGTTAATAACGCTGTCCCATGTGTTGTAGTCAAAGCCCAAATTGTAGACAAAGCTAGCTAGAATTTAGCATTGACTAACAAAAATTGTCTTCGATCTAGTGGCAACTGACTGAATAGTTTTTCATTCTTGCGAACTAATTTGGACATAGTTTCTGTCATTTGGTTGAGTTGAAATTTTGTATATCTACACGTCAAATTTCGATGTCAGATTATAGTGACAACCATCTAAGAGCCTATGCTGAGTTACAAATATGTCATCATATCAAAACTTGTCGAAACGTCAATTTTTGTACGGAAATCTTGTCGATGCGGTCGACGTTTTGACATGTTATAAACATGTGCTGGTGACGGAAGATGGACGACCGGCGGAATCCTTTGATGAATAATAGGCTTACTGTGTTTGAGCTCATTTTGATCATACTGTGGCAAATATAATTTGGAATTACTTAATTTCAGGATTAATTTTCGAAAACGTGCCTCTTTATAGTCCATATAGTCGTTATAGTTGATAGTTTTAGTTTTAACTGAACATAGCGCTTCGACTACAACACATGGATTAAGTTAATAGAGTCACCGCTAGTCCGCAATAATAATATGTTTTTCACAGACAACACACGAATCCTACTAATATTATAAACGCGAAAGTTTGTGAGGATGGATGTTTGCTACTCTTTCACGTAAAAACTACTGAACGGATTTTGATGAAACTTTACAGCTTATACATCAGAATTACACATAGGCCATACTTTTTATCCGGGTACCACGCGAGCGAAGCCGTGGGCAGAACCTAGTTACATATAAAAATAAAACGTAAGTTGTAATTTATTTATTGAATACTTGCACACAAACAATGTAATGCTAGGAGGACTTAATGCTAAAGCGTTCTTTACCAGTCATCCTGCGCGCTAATTAGGATTAATAAGACTGAAAACATGCGTGTCTGTGTGTTATGGTATTTGTGGTACCTTAGTAGGTACTACGTAGTTTCTAATAACCCATGACTAAGGGAGTCCAGGCAGGCTTACCCACTTATTCATAATCACTCACTAACTTATCAGGTTACTTACTCTAACCCTGTCCTTTTCTGGCACTAAACAAAGGATAGAGGCAGACAACTTTTAGTATGCTACGAGAGCCTATGCTGAGTTACAAATACGTCATTATATAAAAACTTGTCGAAACGTCAATTTTTGTACGGAAATCTTGTCGATACGGTTGACAAGATTCAGGCAGGCTCACCCTCTTATTCATAATCACTCACTAACTTAGCAGGTTGCTAACTCTAACCCTGTCCTTTTCTAGCACTAAACTTTTAGTACGCTGCTAAAGTTAGCGAGTGACAAAAGGGTTAGAATGAGCACCATGATAGCGGGTTTGTCGGCGGCAGAAAAGACAAAATATATTAACATCCTTACGATTAGTCTGACAAATAGTCTAGTTGTCATTTAAAAACAAAAAAACAAGCACGCTCAAAACTATACTCCATTATAGACATCCTCAAATTCATACTCAGGATATGCTCAGTACACAGATCTGTCGAGGTCAAGATCTATGGAAAGAACTATGCTAGGCGTTTCTCTACTTGATAAAGTCTGAAACGAGAAGATCCGTAGAAAAACGAAAGTTACCGACATAGCTCTTAGAATTAGCAAGTCGTAATAGGCAGGCCATATATGTATATACCTCATAGAACCGACAACCGCTGGGGAAGAAAGGTTCTCGAATGGCGACCACAAAAACGAGACAACACAGCGTAGGAAGGCCCGCAACAAATGATGATGTTAATGCATATCTGTGAGGGTTAGAAATGCCAGATTAAATATATCAGTCGTGAAGTTCCCATAGCACAAGCTCTGCTTACTTTGTGGCTAGATGATGCTGTGTGAAAATGTCCAGCATTATTATTATTATTTTTATTATCCTATAAAATCCTTCACACTAAAATAATCTTTTCTATTTCCTACCTTTTCTCTTAGGTATGTCCATCTTCATTTTATATTCAACACTTCTCTCGTGATATGACAGGCGCTAAGCGTGAATTTGTACTGATCTGTCTTATCTACACAGCTACGACACCATGATCCGAGCCACGGGACGCTACTTCTGCACGTTCCTGCAGTCCGTGGACAACATCCACCAGCGCATGCGCTTCACGTTCCCGCGCATGCGCTCGCCCAGCATGCAGCTAACGCGCGCGCACATCCACGGCGCCGAGCTCGTGTACAGCAGCGGACGGACCGGCTACACGCACTACCTCATGGGTGAGTGCTGCTCGGGAACGTTGTTTTTACTCGCGACGACAGGAGCTCGTATATGATTTTGCCGACAGACACATATGTAGTCTTGATCTCACACAGGGTGGATTCCTGTCATGGATGTCAAGTATTTCGAGTAGCGTAATTCAGATACAGGGTGGCTATACAAATACCTCACGCTTACTGTTCCTTTCACGCTAACGCATATTTGTCAAGATAAAACTTGGCAGCTGTCACGTGACATTTCCACAGCTAATTAAATTTTTCCGCAATGGTCAAACCCAACAGAAAGTGGTTTTTGTATAGACCCCAGATGTTCCATTTCACGAAGTCCGTGTAGTGTCCGTGTGTCCGTTGTAATGATTGTTGTATTCCATGCACATTGTTTTAGTTAGCGTAAGCTGAGGAGCAATCCGTCTAGATCGGGACGCGGTTTGGGTCACTAGTGCTTATTGTGTTCAGGACAGTTGTTTACAGCGAGTACCGTCAGCAGCGCAACTAAACGCAAAGCAAAACGCAAACCTGCTTAGCGGACTTCATGAAATGGAACAACTGCACCACAATAAACAGACCCAGAACAAATATTTACAGAATATGTAAACATTTGTCCCGCAGCGGGGCTCGAACCCGCCGCGCCATTATGGTTTACCTAATGGCAACATTGCCACCGCTTTTCTTGAGCCTTCTGATAGAAAGTTGTCACCAGCCTTGTCGCACCTAACCAGCTATTTCTACCTATATCTCTCTTTTTCGCACGTTTACGAACTATGTGACTGCTATTTGTTAATTCTTTTTTAAGTAGATCCTCGGATTTTCTTAAAATCTCATCCATAGTTTGTCTGTAACTTTCAAACTGGAAAAGATCGCCGTATAAAATAAAACTATGTCACAGTATACTAGAAATCAGTGATCTTTTTTAATGAAATTGGTCAAGTGTAAGTGATTTAATAAGTCAGTCAGATTTCCAGCGCTTTGCAAGTACAATTTTAAAGAACCTGAATTTCATTTATTTTGTATTTTCCCTAAGATAGATCGATAAGATATTGTAAGCCCATAGAAAATACTTTATTTAACAGTTCATACATAATTTATTTGGCAGGTCAGCTCTACGAGATAGCTGAGGACATTTTCTCCCTGAAGCTGAAAGTTTCAGTGGTCAGAGAGAGCATGGAAGGAAACTACTACGTTGCGGTGCTTCGCCTTGAGTTCGATAACAGCGATTATGTAAGTTTCAATTGAAAGTGTTTCATACGGACAGAGTGTTGTCTTTGAGACTGCTTCTTATGGCAACTAGACTCACGATCGCATATCATCATCATCCTAACAGCGACTAAGCCGCCCTTCAATGCGTGTTCCAGTTTTATTCTTCGTCTTTATTCATTACTTCTCAATGAATGATTTCACCTTATTTGATTGGCATAACATTCACAGCTGAATTAAGGATCATCGAATCCATCAAATCCAAGCAGACTTTGTTGCCTGATTCTTCTAGGTTGGTAGCGCGCGAGGAATCTGTGTAAATTCACTTATTTTTTTTAAATTCACTTTGTTTTTATAGTTCCTATATGATTTTTTGTGATTTTAAAGAATAAAAACCTATTGACTTTGATATTAACAAAATTTCAATGGGGAACGTTTCATTTGATATCCTAAATTGCGCATTTATAATATTACTAGGCTTCTGCCCACGGCTTCGCCCGCATGGTACCTGGATAAAAAGTAGCCTATGTATTGTGTTATTCTGATGTATATGCCATATTACTGCATCAAGATCTGTTTAGTAGTTTTTGCGTGAAAGAGTAACAAACATCCATCCTCACAAACTTTCGCGTTTTTAATAGTAAGGATATTAGTAGGTAGGATAGGATTCCGTATCTCCACTATCTCGAGTTTTTTTTAGTACACTTGAATTGTTTAGTAAAACCACTACTTGCAGACCTTGAAGGAATTTTATTGTTTCTTTTCGGCATCCCATTACGGATTTATTTATGAGGCAAGCAATCTGAAGAACCATCTGGTCGTTCTAGAAAATAGCGAATAAACATTGGAAGGAACCATCGACGGTTCCCAAAGTGCTTTTCTCGTGAAGTTACAACCATTTTAAGAGAATTGATTCCGATGAACCGTCTTCTGATTTTACCTAGACTTTTTTCGGCTAATGAGATAGACGCAATATAATTTTTACGCTGGTAACCAGCTTATTTACTCGGTATATTTTTTTATATGCTCATTTAACTTTCGAAATGAAAGATTTGTGACCGATTTATTTTAAATCTACCTTCGTAAGTGTCTATCTATAGATATAATATCTTCGTATTTTTAACAGGAAGAATAATATACTAAGATAAGTTAAGTAGGAACCTGTACAAAACATCCAGATGAAACATTCTAGCCGTCTAAAGACCGTTGCAAACGATCTATGGATCAATTGATCAATTGATCCTCATCACTGCGAGACGGAAGCGTCCCCAAAATGCTAGATGCATTGCCACGCATAAAGGCAATGCTCATGCATTTCAAAAAGGAGAAGGGCCTTAATTCAGGTACGTATGTTTTTTGTGATTGTACTCTGATTTCTCCGTGAGGGTTGGTCCTTTCAAATATGTAGTTTTTAATATTTTTATCAAAATCTTATAAGAACTTTTTCACAAATTCACATAATTTTCTTGCATCAATGACCGGTCGATAATATATTTTTTAATTTGTTACGCCGATTATACTCCGTGACGTTGGGTCCCATTCGAGCCATGAATGTGCTACGAAGGTGCTACGCCAATAATCGTTTGCAACAGTCATAAACAGTTAACTCTCCCATAGAAGGTGTCTATCGAAGACGTTTCCGAATCGTTGAGCCCAAACTGTGCATTGAGTGTCCATTGTGGACGTTGTGTCCCCGTCCTTGACCTTTAAGTTTTGATTCCGTCACCGGCGACAAGCAGCAGCGACAGGGGACAGTGACACATTTTCTTTGTAGTTGCTGTCGCTCGGCCACTGGTTAATTAGCAGTTCCTACGGTCGCTTGCCGCTGTCGCCTATCGCCTGTCGCGTTCGCCTGTCGCTATCGCCTGTCGCTGATGCCTGTCGCTGTCGCCTTTTGCTATCGCCTGTCGTTGTCTTCTGTCGTTGTCGCCATCGCATGTCGCTATCGCCTGTCGCTGTCGCCTGTCGCTATCGCCTGTCGCTATCGCCTGTCGTTGTCGCCTGTCACTGTCGCCTATTGCTATCGCCTGTCGCTATCGCCTGTCGCTATGGCCTGTCGCTTTCGCCTGTCACTATCGCCTGTCGCTGTCGCCTGTCGCTGCCGCCTGTCACCTGTCGTTGCTGCTTGTCGGTTGTCGCTACTGTTTGTTGCCGGTGATGGTCTTAAACCTTTATAGCAACTGACAAAGGTCGGCAACATGTGTACCTGCTACATTACATAAAAACTAGCCATTCCAAAGGGTCACTGGTGCGTATAGCGATTACAAGGGCAAGGACAAGGAATAATAGTTTTCGCGATAAGAGATAGATAGGAAAGTTGGGGGTAAATTAATTGTTAGTTAGGAAACCACAGAATAATACAGAATTTCTAAAGAACTGAACTTTACCAAAATAATAAAATTTACATTTTCTATGACGGGACGTTTATTATTATTTTATGCAAAAAGAAAATGAAGGGGTTAACAACTACCTACGTAGTTAATCGTCATTATTTGTTAAAAAATAATATGTCACTATGTTATAAGTTAATAAAATAACAACGAACTATGCAAGTAAAATCAAAATTGATGAACTTATTCTCATAATTGATATATCGATACCGTTCGTCATAGGTAGGTACTTCTCAAGCATACTATCATACTTTGGGCGATGATGGCAATTGTTGACGATAATGATGATGAAAAACAGCTGTTATTTTATTGAATACTCGATTCTGCCAACGCCTTTGTCAGAGTACCTACCGCAGTAAAAAGTAGCCTAGGTCACAAACTATGTACCTATTACAAATTTCATCTCAATCTTCATTACAAAGATCATACTTTCTCATTTAATATTAGTAGGATTAAGTATATTTTACGTCTATTAAGATCAAAAACATTCATTAACGTTCGTTCGTCATAGAAATATTTATCTGCAGAGGTCAGGTTAAATACTTACTGGATGTTTTTATACAAGGATTTAGAGAATTGGTTATACAATAATTTTAAGATTAATTAGCACCTTCGGTAGCAAGCGGGAGTTTGTAGGTTCGAGTTCCAAGGAGGATAGTTTATGGGATATTAGAAAAAAAATATAGTATATGTTTTTAGGTCCAATCTCTGATGATGCGCAAGAATCTTCCCTGTCCTCTGCCATCGGTGCCAGCTTCGCTGCTGCTGCAACTGTTTCCTTTCGGAGTGCTGCTCGACAGGAGGATGAAGATTCTGAAGGCTGGAGACAAGGTGATGAAACTATACTTGAAATCATTACCAGCTATATTAGGAGCTTATATACATAATACTACTGTAATATTAAATAAATAAACGCCCAACAGACACGTACAAAAGTCAAAAGTCAAAAGTCAAAATTCATTTATTCAATAAAATCACAAGGACCACTTTGAAACGTCGGTTTTTATCTAGGTGCCTGTTCCTCCGCGACCAAGCCAGGAAAGAAAGGCAAGAAAACAAGGCTGGTTATACTTTTTAATGATCCTTTTACAAAACAATAGGTTCGAGTTGGAGCATTTTCAATCCCAAGAGTTTTTGTCATCTACATAGTCCAGACCCCATACTAGGATTCCCTGTGTCGTGGGTATCAGGAACTACAAGTACACTGGTATCACAACACTCATACCCGGAACAAATATCTGCAGAACATGCAAACATTTGTCCCGCAGCGGGAATCGAGCTAGCATATCTTGCGCCGCAGCTGGCTATTTGCCCGCCACGCCACGCAGGGCCTCTTATTGTGTTTGAAATAAGAGATTGTTTCGGATGTCTAATCGGATGAAATACGGTTTTTTTCGGACGTCAGGGGCTACTTGTAGCGACAATGATGAAAATACAAGTCGATTGTATTAAAATCTCGCAAAAGTTAACTTGTTTGCGTACTTACAGTTGATCGAGGCATGGGGCGGTCCGTACAATCGCATCGAGAAATCGCCTATCTCCGAGATTCTACGCTTGCGGAAGCCAAAAGTCACATTTACTTGGGATAAGGTAATGACAACGTTAAATCTTATCAGCGTTTTTGTGCGGAACTTAGGAGCGTTTTACCTAAATGGCAAGAAGATCGAGACCCCTCTAGAAACTGGGTTTTGGAATTGTGAAAAGATAATCTGGCATTCTGTTTGCTAACAAATCCAGCTTTGGTTCTATAACTAAAAAAAGGGGCGTTGCAATGTACCGTAACGCTTTGATACGGTATTTAAACTTATTGAAAACAATTGAATTAGATTTAGAGGAAAGGAGGAAATCCGTAAAAGAACTAAGTTGTGCAGCATAAATGGTTTTCATTTCATTTTTTACAGCGACGTCAAGAGCCCATTTATACTATAATGGCTTTGACTAAGGGTTTGTTTGTCTGTCACCATCTATCTCCGAAACGGCCTAAAGGATTTTAATGCGATTTTTTGCAATAGATTTGTATGTTTTGGAATTTCACCTTTGTCGTCGTGTCGTACCTATATTTTTTTTCTAAGGATTCTCAGATAGGTTTTATGGCCACAAGTTACAAGGGCACTGCAATCGACGATGGAATTACACGTTAATTTGCTTATAATTTACCTACTTACTTGTATTCCAGGTGGTGTGCATGCAGACCATGATATTTGAGCTGGAACTGATGCGTTGGCGAGCGAAGTGCGTCGGAGATTCGCGTAGAGGCTCACAAGGAGCCAGATCCATCCTGCTGCGAGGGCCCATCAACTTCCTGGAGGAGATCGACGCTCTAATCTTTCTCTGTAGTCCCATGTAAGAAAAAGTTCCAGTGTGTCTATGTCTGTAACGAATGTTCTGTTTTCTACTGTTTGATTTGAAATGGCATAACCAAGTAGGTATAGAAAGTAGTGTTTAGTAAATCATTAGTTTGAAACTATTTATAAGTAAATCCCTAAGGCATGGTTGCACTTTTAAAACTCTTATGAGTTGATGCCTCATGACAAGTTTTTGTATAAAAACTATCACACTTTACTTTTCTGCCGGTTTCTGAATGGTTTCAAAGTGAACCTTAATTAACAATCTTACAGAAACCGGATGCTACTATATCGAGGACTTTAGTTTTAATGGGACTGTTGGGTGTTATTTACTATGATTATCTCACTACCCCAGCTTCAACGACCTAGATGAGCTCCGGCAAGCAGGCCTCTACATGGCTGACATGAACGGCCACGGCCTGTCAAAGGAGATGCTACTGCAAGGTTGGCAGCACCTCTCCCGCCTGGAACTGCTATTTGAGAAAGCCGAGAGCAGGAGTACCTCCTTAGAGAAGTCCATCAGGTATGTTTGATCATAATGGAATGGATTTTTCAGTCTGATTTTCACACTAATGCCTAGTTTAAGCCAGACAGAATGACAGCTATTTTGTTTTGAAAAATCTATTAGCTGTCTTCTGCGGATATAACATTTATACATCCACGAAGGCGAACACTTGGCAAAAAAAATGGACATTGCAAAAACAAAACTCAATACAGAATATGAATCTGCTCCGTTCAATTTGCACACCGTGAAATATATTTTCATATTTATTTGAGGTTGCTGGACCAATGGAAGAAACGCGGCGACCAGCTGCTTTACTCCATGATACCGAAAGCGGTAGCGGACCATCTAAGAGCTGGAAAGGACCCTATGGCTGCATGCCAGGTTTGTGAAATAAAATGGGCTGGGATGTGGACCGTTGGATGTTTTGGGGGGGGCCTTCCGGTGACGGTTTGCCTTCAACGCTGCGCTATGATTATTTCTAGGGGGTCTTGTTTTTTTTAATTTGGTCTACGCATATTAATAAAAAACATGTTACGTTTGAACATAACAGAGGTGGTGTACAGAACAGCTTTCTAGAAGTAAGCATAGTATGAAAAAGGTAAGAAGCAGCAGTATAAACATTACCAAATAGGAAATTACTCTGCAGAGGTTTTTAACGGTGAAAGGGTTTTTAAGAGTAAAAGACTCACTTCGCTCGCCTAGTACTTATGCACTCATTTCTCATGCAAATCATGTTTTCACCTTGATTTCACAGGCTTTCGAAAGCGTCACGATAATATTTTGCGCGCTGAAGATAGCCGAGGCAGGCTCGAGGGCGGACGTGATGCAAACCGTAGCTTACATGAACGATGTCTACTCCAGGATAGATCGCCTTCTGGACACACACCGCGTTTACAAGGTACCTACCAATTAACAGACAGTCATATTAATAAACGTAACGGTACATGCTGTTGTGCCTTCCATTTTTGTTTACATATTAAGGTCTGGGATGATAAGTAATTATGCAACGAAAATTATGTGTCACCACACAGCAAAAACCGAAACTTTACAACTTCATACTCCTGTCCATAGTTCGTAAATTTATGATAACTCCTTTACGGTGCAAGCTGTACGACTACGGGACGCCCCTTCCTTTTTCTATTAAATCATCAAAAGCACTTGCTATTTTTAAAGTTATGGTATACAACCATTTCCTTTCAATGTCTCAGAGCTGCTTGTAAATCGTTTTTTATATTATTACATACTCGTACTTATTATCTCACATTATTATTATTTGTATGTATATTATATAGGATATGTATTTGTGTAGGTATTTATTATTAATATATATATTATTATAGGTTTAGGTACACGTACACCGCCGTCTTATGATTCTATTTTATCCTGTCCATCCAAAGGTTGTCTGGAAGAGATCGTTTTTAGCGATAAGACCGCCCATTGTATCTTATATTATTATAAATTCCTTTGTATTTTTCTTTGGTGTGCAATAAAGGATTTATCTATCTATCTATCTATCAAACTGTCACATACATAGTCTGAACCCACACTAGGATTCCCTGTGTCGTGGGTATCATGAACTACGAGTATCGTACCACAACACCCAGACCGGAATAAATTTCTGCAGAACCGTAATCTCAAACATAGAAGCAAAACATCGCAAAGAATCCGACAAGTCTTTGAACCGAAAATCCGAAAAAAATTGACACGTGCCTCTACAAGGCGCACTGAATCTTGAAAGATTTTTTCTCCATCACCAGGTAATTTTCAAGGTCACCATACCTCAACAGGTCGGTAACTGATCTAACGCCTAACGATTTTATCGTATAGTGAAACTCCGCCAAGACCTGTCACGTGGAATGCTAACTAGATAGATAGAAAATACTTTATTGCACACCAGATATTTCAGCTTAAATAAATAGTACAAACTTTAACATTGTTGTACAATGGGCGGTCTTATCGCTAATTAGCGATCTCTACCAGACAACCTTTGGATGGAACGGACTGTACGAAAGATTACAAGATTTAACTACTTGCAAAAACGCGGGCATGTACTGTACCAAATGTAATGTTTAGACTTGCCTCTCACTACTTGTTACCCTCAAAGATTTACTCAATGAGTATGTATCTGAGGACGTCATCATGGGGTAGGATACAGTGAGCGTGTTTATTTTGAAACTCCGATCACAGATCTCTCCATAGTACTTTATGGACTAGGCTTTATGAACACCGCCTTCAACTTGTTAAGGGCTACCTATGTGTCAAATTCAGGCAAGAATGTGTTTATTTGTTTTTCCACAATCAAGGGAGATCATAAGATTTTTATAATACCTAAGTATCCCAAAAGTATAGGAGGCTATACCAACCAAGCCACGAAATCATTACCAGCCTTGTCGAAATTATTCGGAGGTTAAAAAAAATGTGTTTCGCTCAAGATTCGCCCAACCATAGAATTTTTCCTTTTCCTTTTGAATTTTTGGGATACCTATTATAAAAATCTTATACTAGTGTTTGTTGTTATCAGGTGGAAACAGTAGGGACAGTGTACATGCTGGTATCCGGAGCGCCGGAGCGCCGCCGCGCCCACGCCGCCTCCGCCGCCAGCGCAGCCCTCGCCATAGCGCGAGCTCTGCCCTGCCTCACTATTGGTACGTTAATTTTAACCCGTTACAGGAGGAGGACAGTATTGACAGGACAGAAGTTAAAGTATTTGTATTTATAAGTATGTTTTTTCTTATCTGTGTTTGTCCGACGATAACTGCCGAACCTTTGAATCTTTATGAAACTTGGTAGGTTCAAGAAATTTCAAGTTTGAATAAGTATGGGCATAATCGGTGGGGATTTAGGGAGTCGGGTAAAAACGGTAACTACTTCCCAAGACCCTCAGTTCGTGGTGAACTACTAGTTTTTTATTTACTAGCTGAGCCACGGCCGCCCTCGGCCCCCGACCCACCGCGTCGCATCGCCAACCCGCGCTTCGATTATTACTTTGTTTTCGCTTAGCGTTCTTTTTTCTTTTTGCTCGGCTCCTAAAGGTTCGTACCTTCTTCAAGAATTGGGCTATCAAATGCAAAAAGATTATTTATACACTAGCTTCTACCCACGGCTTTTCCCGCGTGGTACCCGGATAAAAAGTAGCCTATGTATTATTCTGAGCTATATTACTGTAAAGTTTCATTTAAATCCGTTCAGTAGTTTTTGCGTGAAAGAGTAACAAACATCCATCCTCACAAACTTTCGCGTTTATAATAGTAGTAGGATTCAGTGCAACAAGCATTTTTTGAACGTTCCAGGGATCCACTCAGGACCCTGCGTGGCGGGGGTACTGGGGCTGAAACTCCCACGTTACTGTATGGTGGGTGATACCGTGAATACCGCTAGCAGGATGCAAACATCATCAGAGGTAAGTTGCTACTGTCCAAAGGATGCCGGAAAAAATCGCTTTCATTCTCTTTAAAAAAAAATATCGTATGAATTGTCATACTATTGCTATGGTCCAAATATTGACTAGGAGAAATCGCTATCATTCACTTTCGAAAACGCTGCCCATTTACCTACTTACTATTACCTACTACAGTCCAAATAATGGCTTTCATTTACTTTCGAAAACGTCGCCCTTTCATAGTAGGTATTGCTACAATCCAAATATTACCTGGAAGTCGAAAACGCCGCCTATTCTTCATATTGCTACAATCTAAAATGTTGCCTCGAGGTATCGTTTCATCCTCACAAACTTTCGCGTTTATAATAGTAGAAGTACATTTTTCTTTGTAAATACATACACATTATACATAGAAAACACCCAGACTCCGTGACATATATTTGCAGATCACACAAAGATTTGTCCCGTGGCGGGAACCGAACCCGCTAATAACCCACACTAGGTGTGGTTAGTCCTAAAATAAGTCTCTAATACCTTTGCATTTACTTTCCAGCCTGGACGCATACAGATATCTTCTGAGACTGCATCTCAGCTGCCTTCTGGAAGATTCCGTCTCCGGAAGCGAGGGCGCATCGAAGTGAAGGTATTTACTTTTATTAGTAGGTTATTTTAAGTGTTCTTTGAAAATTACGTTCTGCACTGTAGTCATGTGATCCGTTAAAGGACACAGAATATACGTATGATTTCCTATTCCGTGGGTCAACTTGTTTGCTGGCTGCTGTAGTTTGGTCAGAATCGAGGGTAGGTATCGTAGACAGTTAAATTATTCTTAATCAGAAATCAGAACATTTATATGCATGAATATGAATATAGGTCAACCAATACATGTTACAATTTTTATATGCCCTGCAGGGAGGACGCCCGCACTATTGTATAGTTTTTGTAAATATTATCTGTGGACGGAAAAGGAACGTCACTAGAACGACGCCGTCTCCTCGTTCTAGCTTCCTTTTGGGCCAGCAGTTGACTTTTGTATCCGTATATGTCGATTGTGGTGAATCGAGGTGGTGAATGAACGTTTTACAGCCCTTATATATTCTACCATCCAAATAGTGTGCAAACTAAACTACAAGTAGGTATCTTCTTTTCGCAAAGTTAAAACAATGTCACACGTAGAAAGGACCACAGACTACTATATGTACCAGGGGAACCAAGGGGACCTTGGTGGCGCGCCGGGAGATGGGCGGGTAGTTAGCTGAGACGCGAGTTGGATTCCAAATGTTTACAATTTCTGCGGCTGTTTGTTCCGTTTCTGGATGCTTTGATACCATAGTGCTCGTAGTTTCTGATGTACACGACACTTCTCCATTCCAGGGAATTCTTGGGTTCAGGATGACTTGTGTTGTTAATAAAAAAAATACTTAATTCTTCCAGGGTAAGGGGATGATGGAAACATTTTGGCTGGAGGGTGAGGTGGAAGAAGAATACCAGCACGAGGCACTACAGCTGTTTTCTGCTCTATGTGGCGAAGACTAAGTTGATTACCTACTTTCCACTACCGCAGTACTATCGTGTAAAGGCAAAGTATTAGTTACACTGTATATTAAGTTACAGTGTTTTGCCTTAACAGGGCTGAGTACTGCCGAAACATAACTAGGCCTAAAGCACAATAGGTACAAACTACAATAATTTAGGTACCAACACGTTGTCCCGATCATTTCGGAATATCGACTTGTGGTGATAAAACCTATCTAAGAGCCACCCTTGAAGACATACAAATCGCAAAGCAAATAAACTCCCGTGTTATTTTCAAACAAGCCCCAGTCAAGTCACTGTTTATCACTTGTGTATTAAAATATCATTGAAACTCTATAGTCTCATTATTAACTAGATATAATGAGTGGTTTACTTATATCACATGACAACTCTAATAGATAATTATTAGAAGCCTAAATACCTATAAAATTTGGTAACTATATTTTAAATCACTAAAATGAAACACATATAGTAAATTATCATAATTTCATATTAACAGACGAATTAAATTCGTTTTTTTTTTTCATTTTTCAACGTGTTTTCATATTTGCGAATAATATACATAATACATTTTTACAGTAGTAGGTACAAGGTTTATCTTTTATTTAGTGGAATGTAAAACTTACCAATCTACATACAAGTATTTATTTTATAGTAATTTTATAATAGAACCAACTATGTTTTCTATGTTGACGTATGATAATTCAACAACCTTTTTATTAAGTAATATGGATTAATATATTATTATTAAAAACGTGTTTTAATAGATTGTTTCTGTCATTATGATTGCTATCATTTTGTGCTATGGCGTTCAAGTGTACGATTCTTGTACACTGTGAACAGTATTAAAAATAATATAACAAGTTTATAGCTGTGCAATTCTAGTTAACTATATAATTTAAAAATGTATAAGTGCACATAAAAAACAGTTATTGATTTAAAGTAGCTGCATTGTTAGCGTTTTCTTAGTCTAGGTACTAAAGTACATAAAAATAATAAAATAAAAGAAGTTATTATCACTGAAATATTTTTCGGTTTCCTATCGCCTAATGCAAACGACCTATTTAAGGTACTGAATTTTTTTGTTACCATGTAGCTACCTTCTTTTTGGTCTACGTCTAAAACCTTTATAAGAGGTCAATTCTTGGCACTAGGTATTTACAAATGTGGGACGGTCTTGAATTCATAAACTACTCGGTGAACTAAAAGATGGCCACTAGACCACTCCTCTGAGGTAGATTTAACAATGATAATAAAATATTTGCGAATAATATAATATATTAATCGAGTAAAAATAACATAATTTAAAACAGTGATAATTTATGACTATGTAGATTTTAATAATCTTATTCATAATCACTCATTTACTTTAGTAGCGTGATAAAAGTTGTCTGCCTCTATCTTTTGTTTAGTATAAGAAAAGGACAGGGCTAGAGTTAACGTCCTGCTAAAGTTATTGAGTGATTATGAATAAGAGGGTAAAGATTTTGCGCAAGCGAGCTAATTAATTTGATTAGATCACCGACTTCTGTAGGTAACTGTTACTAATTATGCATATATTTTGTTTGAATGAACGGAGAATGATTTCATGATTTCATGTATATGTAAGTGAATGTTAATAACAAAAAAAAACACGTAACAAGGCACATAAAAAAACACAAGGCACAACAATAAACCATTGCATATGAAAAATTATAATAATAACTTATCTTTAAAAAAAAACTTAGAAACAACGATATTGGAATATTGGTCTTTAATCTTTTCAAACAATTATTATCACAAAAAAAAACAAATAAAATACAACCTGTATTCTCTACCGTCATCTTATTTTTGTGTGTTCCCTGTAATTTTTCTGGGATGTTGAAAACTCTTGAAAATGTAAACTGACCTCAAAGAAAATTAAACGTAGGTATAAAATACTTAGCGATATTTTTTTACATTATTTCAGCGCAATACTAATTACATAAATAAACTTATGTAGTTCTTACTAATAACAGTATATAGAAACTATACTTTAAGAATAATTTCGTTTGAACCGTTCCTATCACTATAATTTTGTTTTAGGCATGCGCTTTCGTACAGAATCTCAATATCAATGCAGTTTCGTAATTTTTCCATCTACCCCGTGCCGACTTTACAATATAACCATCTCTATCAAACTAGCTTTTCAATAAATACCTTCAGCTTTAGAGAGACAGACTTATTACACAAGTGATAGGATATCTCAAATATCGTACACAATATTTTATAATAATCTCCATTATCTATAATATCCAACGGTGTATAAGTACATAGTTATAATATCAATAATTTAGATGTTTCAACTTTATGGTTTCAGTCTTTCTAATTCTAAAAAAAATGAAACTAGTCAACGAAATGCCATTAAAATCTTAAAATACATGCCGTCACAAAGCGGGAGTTGGGTCCATGTTCTTAAAAAATATATGTTACAAATATCTAATCAAGGAAACCCATGTTTACCCTTTGCAAATTAACAACGTTACCATGGCGATACTCGCAATTTGTAACTTATGGGCCTCATTTCTTATGACCCAATTCATGTTAAGTTCCTTGGTTACACACTCGTAGCTTATACCTTTTATGTTTTGAAAAGGGTCACGTTTCCCAGGTTTTAAGACATCCTTGCTTGACACTACAAATGTAAATGTTTAACCTGGCTTTCACTGAAACTTGTTTCAAACTATCCCGCGTAATGCGACCCATAAAGTATAATGACTATCACAAATTGCTGTGTAAACTTATTGCAATATAGTATACGCTTACGACTAAAAACTTGGCGCTTACAATCCAATCGAGCTACTTTTTAAAGAGAGCTGTGACCTCATCTATAGTTTTATTCTTAGTTTCGGGTAGTTGGAAATACGTATAGATGAAGAAAAGTATTAAGAGCACTGTGTAGGGCAAGAACACATAGTCTCCAAGCGCCTCAACCATCGGGATGAAAGTCAGCCCGACGACGAAATTGGCAAGCCAGTTGACAAGTGCCCCGACACTGACGGCGGCGCTCCTCGCCCCTTGTCCGAACATCTCCGACAGAATCATCCATGGAATTGAGCTAGGACCCACGCCGAAGAATGCAACGTACAGGAACGTGAAAATAACCGCGAACATACTCATAGTGTTATTGTTCTCGTACGTGAAGAAAGCTACGGTCATGAGGATCGAGAAAACCGTCATGCCGCCGAGTCCGCAGAGTTGTAGAGTACGCCTACCGAGGCGGTCCATGAGAGGGATTGATACAAGGGCCATGACGAACAGAACGCTACCAACGCCGATAGCTGCCAATCTAGCCGTCTCCTCCTCTATGCCAGCGCGGACGAATATCGTCACAGAGTAGTATAACACGGCGTTTATGCCGCCCAGCTGCTGGGACAAATGCATTACGATTCCGATGAGCAGAGGCGTCCGCAGCGCCTTTATCCTCAGCAGATCCATGACTGTGAACTTTTCCTCCTGTCTGGCCACGCGATCTTCTTCCTGCATATCGTTGATCTCGTTTTCTATCTCTGCATTGCCACGGATTTTTGATAGCGCCGCCCGCGCTTTTTCCTCATCACGCATACCGAGTAGCAGGTATCTAGGAGATTCGGGTGCGAAGGGCAGCATCACGCATTGGACAGCTGCCGGTACTACGGCTAACCCAAGGAGCCAAGGCCAGCCCTCGACACTGCCGAGGATGACGTCGATTCCCAGGATCTGTGCTCCGACCAGGCCGAACGCGACAGCTAACTGATTGACGGTACCGAACGCGCCGCGCAAATTGACCGGGGCCACTTCGGATACGTAAGTGGGTGAGGCCGTGGTAGCGAACCCACAGTTAACGCCAATCAAGAACCTACCGATGATGAGCATAGCTACCGAATTCGCGGTCGCGCTGAACCCCATGAACGTAGCACCAACGATTCCGAACACTGCATTGAAGAGAAGAGCATTCTTGCGGCCGTAACGTTCCGTCATCCAGCTAGCGAGCGGGCAGCCAATCATACCGCCCACAGCGAATATGGAGACAACGATTCCAAAGATGACGCTAGGAGAAGTATACCCGTTCTCGCTGATGAAGGCCTCGATGAAGGTGCGGGGAGCGTTGATGACGCCGGTGTTGAATCCGAATTGCAGCATGCCGAGTACGGCGGCCGCCACCGCGTACAGCAGCGCCCCCGTCGTGCCCGACCCCGCCATCTTCGCTGACTCTGGAAAGACAAGAGAGCATCTCTATAGCTTTCCATGTAGATAGCTAAAATATGTTAAAAGATTTAGATAAAAGATGCAGGAATCATAGCCAAGAAAATTTATATTTTGTAAAATTATTGTCAGGAGATTTTGATGCAATTTCTGACATCCAATCATAATTACTTTACGACCAAAAGAGCTTGAAGGCGAAATCTTGCTGTCTTACTACTGAATTTTTAGTGAACAATGCACTGAATCTCAGAGTAGATAAATGCAACACGTTATCTAATTTACCTAAACATATCAAGTGACCAGACACATACAAATCTCAAAGATATGAGATAACATTAATCCGCACAGAAATTGACATTACTTTTTTAAGTTTCTTATAAATCTACACGCACATATTTTTATAAAATCGAAAAATATTTAAATCATTTTACATGACAAAAGCTAGTCGGTTTCGTGGTTTACGTGGGAGGATGGTTTTGCTGAGTAGATTTCGATTCACTCACCCACCCAAGATATGTATCTGAACCAATATGATAAATGAATAAGTAAATCACATAATAAAAACTTTGACACATACAACCATACCAAAAATGTAGAGAATGGTAGGTATCTTTGAACACCACCTAAGATAGGACGTACAAAAGTAATAGCCAAAGCAATATCTGTGGCCAAAGTAACACCAGTTTAAATCCTAATAATGGTATATCTGCCATAATACGTAGACTGGCATAAATAACGTTTCGTAAATTATCCACACTGATAACGACCATTAAATTTGTTTTGGATATTAGCTACACTATTTGTAATTTTAACATTCACATTCATAGAAAATATTCTATAAATTATTATCTTCCCTATTCAGTGAAAATATTGAAATGCAAATTAAGCTTACTTTTTCTAGGGTCTTCCATTTTGCTGGAACGTTGAACCGTTAGAAATACAAAACTGAAGTAAATATCTCGTACGCCTATCGTATTTTCGTATAAGATAAGAAATCAGATCTAAATGCAAGATATATAAAATACGATATACTAGATAAATTTATCATAGACTCCAAAGTTTTCAGATTACAGAGGTGTCTTTTAAAAGTGGTAATGTTTAAAATGCTTACACATATGTCGTCAGTAATTATTTGTATGTAAAACAAAGGCATACAAGGATGTAAAGCAATGTAAATATTTTATAAGTCCTGAACACTACATAATTATTTAACCTTTATCTTATCCTATTTCAGGGCATCCATAGAGTGAAAAGGAAAGAAATAGAAACAGGGCAAAAAATCAATAGGACTGAAATTATGGAAGAAGATAAGCGTGTGAGCTCTCTATCCGAGGTATATAGTCTAACACAAAGGTATAAAAAAAATTTACTGATGATGGTAGATAGATTCTAAACTATCTAAATGCAATAATACCGATTTACCCATCTACCGAAAGGAGGGTTAGCTTAACATTCACTTTTGCAATTTTTTTTTTGGTTCTGTTGTTATGAACAAGGAACCCTTATAGTTTCGCCATGTCCGTCCGTCTGCCTGTCTGTCTGTCTGTCCGTCCGCGGCTTAGCTCAGAGACTCTTATTACTAGAAAACTAATTTGGCATGGGTATACATAATAACCACGCCGACAAATGGTAAACTAAAATCTTGTTTTTTTTTTTTACCCACTTTACGTTAAGGGGAGGTACCCCTTAACGTAAAGTAGGTTTATTTTTTGTTCTCGTCTATCCCATGGTGTGAGGTATAATAACGAAGTGAAAAGGGAAAACTATCACTAAGTCGGTTTACAAGTTAACGAGTCTACCAACTTTTGAAATGAACCAAAAAGGAAAAAAAATGGAGGAGTAAAAAGGAAAAATTCGTACAAATTCCATTGAAAATTACTTAGATGAAGTTGTTAGTTGTGTAAAACCAAAAAGCCCCCTTCTAAGTCCGCATATTGTGACAGGCCCAGGAACCCTACAATGCGCGTGGCCCGACACGCACCTGGCCGGTTTTTTTATACCCAGCACGATTCAGAAAATGACACATTTTTCTACCAACATGTAGTTTTGTTTTTGTATTAAAAATAAATAAAATTACTTATTTCTCAAAAACTATAAGACCCAAAACAAATTAAAAAATGTGTAGAGTAGGAAGTCTATATTCTTTTTTTCTTTTCAATTGATATCCTAGGTACATTACCACTTTATTTCTTCGAGCCTTTCTCATTTTACCTTACCTACCGAGTTACATCAAGATTAAATAGACGGTTCAACAGTTATCATTGGAAAAGCAAACAAGCATTTACTTTACATACAAACGCCAGATTGTCCAAGTATTATTACGCTTCGCTCGCTCGATCAATGGTCATAACTCTAAAACGTGTGAAGGTTGGTATCTGTATACCAACAAACATATTGCCGACATCATTTACTTTCAATAACCATTTATATTTATGGTAATTTATAAATAATAATTTATCGCAAACAATGACTCGTTATAATATCTAGGTAGGTAAAGATACCTAATTGAAAAAAATATGTTGTTACAACTGATTCTACTGTTACGGAAATTATTTCTGTTGTTATGTTGTTAAACCCGGGCATGTGCAAAATATCTCAGTTATTACTGAGTATGAATTCGAATATGAATACAGTTTTTAATGTTTGTTTTGTAACGAAAAAATAAAATCTAATGGCAAAATGTTAAAAATTTCAAAAAAACATGCTACAACTGTATAGTCTGTATATTACCTAACATGACGGTCATTCTTAGATACATACTCAGTACGCAGAATTGTAGATACCAAGTAGAGGGTAGTCAGAGACACGTCTAAAAATACTTGGCACATGTCCACATTTTGCATAGTAGTACCTATTACTTACTATTTTCACGTGATCTCGAGCCCATCGCTTTTTGCTTGGAACACTAATAGATGATACATGCTTTAGAATTTTTAGTACTAGGGCATGCCGGCTGATATTTTCATTCGCCGTATAATGCGCACTCAATTTGTTTATGGAAATCGGTGATCCATCTTCTAGACAATATGGCCGCCGCGCTGCCGCCGCCGCCGCCGCCGCTGGCGCGACGCGGTCATTTGTGCGCGGCGCACATGTCTGTATACCACCTACTGACCACTAGCGGTTTCTATTCTGCTAGTTGGTGACCACAATACCTAGAGCATGCGATCGATTCGCAGCAAATTGTGTGCGCAACAGTCCTTAGTCATCATCTTTAACAATGGCAATTTAAAAACGGTAGGTAATGAATTATGGCTAATCATACTTACAATGAGTTACGCAAAATTGAAATCCCAACAATCGTCAATAAAATGTGGAATGCTCTCATCGAGGATAGGAAAACCTACCACCTACTCACCCATGGTAGCGAAAACTTATTTTCTGTCGTGAATTTTTGAGGCGAAAAGAATCAACGGTTTTTCTGTTTTTTAAGAATATTCAGAAACCGTATTTTTCTGTTTGTATGTAGGTACGTATACGATATCTTCGCCGATTGTGAACCGATTTTAATTATTATTTAGGTAGGGTCTCCTATAAATTGTATGAAAAAAATCTACCCATTCTGGAGAAAAATGTGGGATGAAAATTCATATTGGACTTAAAAATCAACTTCACGTTATTTAAAGCAGATATTATTTTTTTCCTGGAAAAAAAATATTATTTATTCTGTGGTAATAGCATAGTGCCTAGCCTACATTACGGGTAAGTTTTTCGTGGTTTAGCTTATGGATGACAGTGCTTTAAATTTTGAAAAAACATACTGCTTTGAAAATCTGTAATGAAATTCAAGGTCTACAGTATTTCAGATCTCTGATTACCTACACTACCTACCAAACTACTAAGTACTTACTGATTTTGTCCTGTTCAAAACGATAGCCGATATCCGTGTTTTTATGTTCATGACTTTTAATCATCATTATAATGGCTGTGCAAGTAGCGACAGTTAATTAAAAACATCCCACTCACTTCTTTATAAAACGGGATCAGACTGTTATCAGAAAGATAGCGTGTGCGCAGTTTGCAAACAACCACAACCACAAACAACTTTCACTACAAAAACTACCTACGTTTGCAATAATGCATAATACGTATTATTTAATTGCTATGAAAAAATATCTTCTCGTTAAGTTTTTTAACATTTGAATTAGGGACTATGGGGCTAAAATATCTCGCATCTACGGGTTGTATCTTAAGGCTAGAATTTGACGCATAAACAGGAAAACCACGATGACAGCATCATCCAAAAACATACCTAGAATAGGAATTTTCTAGAACAGCTGCCGAAATCCGTGTAGCCGTCTACAGATATCAGGTCCGTCACTCACAAAAACAAAACAAATACAAGGGAAATCGTTTGGAAACTTGTGTCAAAAGCAACGGAGCGAAACGCACTGACTGCCATGTTGGAGGCCGATCACGACTCGGCTGGGAGTAAAGCATTGCTCACACTGGCGATCGAAAGGAAAAACTTAAAACGGGAGCAATTTTTTGATCTTCCAAAGACAAAGGCGAAAACGAAATCCTTACTGTTTCGTCATATCCTTCTGTCCATTTGTCCATCCGGTGTCACACCCAGTTTTTCTCGCAGTTGAAAGCGTAATTATCTAGATGTATACTATCTACGCAACAGACAGAGGTTCCATGTGGCTACGGTGAGGTTTAGCCACAAGGCTATGGATGGAATTATTGAATATACTTAAGTTGAGGTGAACCGAAAAGTATTGGTTAAACAATAAATAATATGCTATGTATTCTACATAGCATATTGTTTAACAATATTGTTTCAATACTAGCTTGTTATCCTCAAAATAAATCAAAATATCGCAAAATATTTATAAAATATATATAAATATTTAACTATTGGGTATACTAACATATTTAAATGTTAATCGTTCCGTTTTTTAGACAGAAATTTATATAAGAAGAAAACAAAAGAAACCCGTCAAATCACGCAACTGACAGTTTATGAACAAACGTATTTGAACCTTATTCGCAACGGCAAAAATGCATTAAAAATCCGGTTTAATTTATATCAAATCGGTTTAGTAGTTACAAACATTCACACAAACTTTCGCATTTATAATATTAGTCGCATAGTAGGATTAGAGAAAAGTTAATTGTTACGAAATTTAAAAACCCCTTACTTCCTGTCATACCCCCTACTCCTGTCATCATCTATTGCAAAGCATCCTGGTGACATGTGGCCATGTGGCCAAAAACTTATCTAAGAACCTTCTATGAAGTCATACAAAACGATTGCGAAAATCCGCATTACAATCAGTTAAGTCGTTTAAGAGAAATGTTTACAAACACACGTATCCGCAACGTAAGGATATGCAATTGGTATTTTGCAATCGATTATGTCTTCAGAATGGTTCTTAGGTAAGTTTTATCACCACAAATTCGCAAGTCACCAGGAGACGCTTATTTTATATGAAAATACTTGTTGTGAAATAATACAAATAATGTTGTAATATTGTTGTAAAATGTTCAGGTGACAGAGAATAAGTAAAGTACCTACTTTACCTTTTTCCGGATGAAAAGATTTGATTGTCTTCTAATAGTAAAGTTACGTCCGGGCGAGGAAGGACCAAACAAACAAACTCCACCAAACACATATAGCGGTTCCTTCTATCGCGGATAAAAATTAACCTGCAAGTTATTTTACTGTTAATGTATTCATTTGAACTTCGAAATAGTTATTATGTGCGTTATCGAAATGAGCGAAACCGCGATACAAGGTAGGTACTACAGAAATTTCGTCACAGCCCCAATGTGCACTCACGCTTACAACATCAAACAGTCTAGTCAAGCAGGCATGTACATAATATGTAAATAAGTCCACACATAAAATGCAAGTAATCATACAGAACCTTGCATATAATTTTATAAGATGAAGGATAATAATAATGGAAGAAGTCTTGGATTTAGAGAACGCGTAATGGTAATATAGGGCGCTGATGATAATCCAGACCCTTTGACGCGACATTGGGATTCGTAACGAATAAACGTATAAGTGTTGTACCATGTTATAAGTACGTCTTATTATATGTATACTGTAATCTATACTTATAAAATCGTTCTGGCTGACTGACTGATCTATCAACGCACAGCCAAAACTACTAAGGCCGTAAAATCAGCTTAAACTTTGAACTTCGTAAATCTACGATAAAAGTTAATCGATGCGATGGTTTGATCTAAAAACTTATGTTCCAAATTTCAGCTTTCTAGGCCGTAAGATTGAAAGTAGTTTATACAACAAGAGCAAGTTTAATCTTCTCTGCCCTGCGCGTCCAGTATAACAATGCCTTCAGGCCACGTTTCTGCAGCGCATCAGAAATGTTTGCGGACGCACGGGTAGATGGGTTCGCAGCGATAATGCGCAAAAGATCGGCGTCCCTGAAGCGCCGGGTGCGTGGCAGTTCCAACAGCTACCTGCAACTCATTGCAGGGAAACTGGACAACGACTGTGCCTTCATGAAGCACTGGACGAGAGAGCATGTTGTGCACTCGTAAATCCAGTGGTTCTATTTACCTCCTACCAAGAAGGAAGTGTTTAGTGTAGTGTTAGTGTTTAGTTTATGTTATAGTCTTCTTTGTATGGACAATACTATACTTTTATTTGTGTTTTAATAATAATGTATGAAATAAAAAATATTTAATTGAATAAGTTTTATTAAAGGTAGGAACTTGAAAATTGGAATTGGAGCTCATCATCGTTTTTTAAAAGACGGGAACACCAATTTTCAAGGAATAATAATGACGTGTTTCAGCATTTTAGGATTTTCTCATTTTAAGGGGGGAAAATTAGGGGGGTTGGTTGTATACGCTACTAGAAGTTGCTAAGTCTAAGAGCTATCTTGGTGAATTTAGATCAATCGGATTACTTACTTCATTATAGCAATTAAAACTTAAACATAGCAAACGTACCAGCCGAGGCTTCGACTAATAAATTTACACTGCATGGAGAGCCGTAGGCAGGAACTTTGCGATAAGATGAAAGTATCTACTTATTAAATTAATAATAATTGTAGGTAGGAACCTACCTGTGGTACCTACGTACAGTTTGCGTGGGTACAACGCTGCGTGTTTATCGTACCCCTCGTTCCCAGAAAGCCCAAGATAAACGCAGCAAGCTATGTGTAATTTTGCATTTATTAATGAGCGCCATTGTTGAAATTATCATAATTTGTCATCTTTCATTATTTGTATATTTTATTGTTGTATCATCGCCAAAACCTGATTCACAATAGATTTTTTACGCACGACGCGACGCACTTAAGGGGCCAGTAGGTAGCTACTAGGTAGGTATATGCGTTTGGGATAAGAGGTTGTTTTATATTTGTCTGTTACCAGTTTTATCTGGTCCGACCAGTCCTGAGTGGAAATATGTAGTAATTAATAGATAGATAGATAGTTTTTTATCAACACATACAATACAGCACAGACAAGTACAAATGAAAAGAAAGACAACATAGGCACCCACATAGGGTGCCAACCAGTGCTAACGAGCGCAGTCTATGCTGCAATGGTAGGTATGAGTCGAAAAGGTCCTATCTCAGCTTATGATAATACATTTACATTCATAATACATTTTCACATGTATTATGTTCATTCATTCCCTGCCGGGAAACGATGAGAAAATAGCTTACCGCCGTTCCCCGAAAGGGCCGAAAATCGAAGGACAACGGGAAATAAATGACTAAATGACTACTAATGAAATGGTATTATATTAATATCAGCGATATGTGTACCTACAATATCAAATATTCGATTTTATAATATATTTGTTGATATATCTCACGTAGTTATAATACGATACGGTAATTGATTAAGATATTACGAATTGGGTTGTCGGTTTCCTTTTTGTTATCTTAGATTTTTTATTAATTGTTACCAAATTAATTTTATCAGAATCAGATTAGACTTCATTGTAGACTAAGTAGTTTTTTTTTTTTATATTTAAATTTAGTTAACGACTTGTTTAGAATGAATATATAATAATATCTGCCCAATAATTTCGAAACCAAAGTCATCATAATATCCAATACGCCGTACTAGGAAACATCAAATTCACTGCCTATTCTGATCCAGGAAAGAAATACAAGAAACAAGGCTGGTTATTCTTTTTAATGAGAGAAAGGGGAGAACCAAAGACCGGGCTCAGCTACATGCCTGGGAGAGACCATTAGGTGACATTAGTCAAGCAGTGGACTGTGATATGTTCATGAGGATGATGATTTAGATATTTGTTTGTGGATAGTTTACCAGCCTTTGAAAAAAGTACAGAATTTCCATTGCAGGTTTTCATTCATTTAATTTCACTTATTTGTTCACAATTGTATAAATTGTATTTGAAATTATGTACACGTTCACAATAAAATTAAAATACATGATACAATATGTTAAGGCCCCATAACTTGTTAAAGTAATCATTGGATTTCTGACAACCAATTTTCGTTTCAGAAATACATCTGCCAACCAAATATCTTTATAAGCTATAAAGTGAGCGAGAAATCAGGGTGTGTCATGCATGACGAATCTGTAATGGTTCTATTCTCGCCATTTGGCTTCGCAACCCTAAAACAAATACCTAATACCTTTAAAACTTAAACCAGTTGGTGACTCTTAGTGTGTACAATAAAATAATGCACAGAGCAACAGTATTTAAAAACTTTTACACCTGATTAGCTTATTTCACCCACACTGCACAATCACACACTTGATGTTTGTCACAACTAAAAGAAAATGCATGCATGGACTTACCTTTCTTCTGAAGTAGCCATGTGTTTTCTCTTATCATTTTGACCACACTCTGGGGTTTTTGGTGGACAGTTTAAATATCTAGTCAATTAGAAACTGGTTCAGGCAAAAACTAGTTTTGTTCTCATTTGTATTCACACTTGAACTGAAATTATTTTATTTACAACTGAGATAACATAGGTACTAGATAAGTTTGTTGTTTACTTTTTATGTTATTACAAACTAAATCAGATCGCTAGCAGAGTTCATAACTAATAATAGTTATGAACTCTGCTAATTATAATATAATATAAAATAATTTACAAAGAAATTTAGGTTAAATGTTCCAAACATTGGTGTGGGACAGAGGGCATTTACCTAAAAGAGGCCTCAACCTGCTTGTTTATTCCTTAAAGTAAAAATAAAAAAATAATCTAAGGTACCTATTCCAAATCTTATGTACCGACTTACCTACTCTTGCATATTGATAAAAAAATAATCCCAGAAATAAGTGTAGATTAAGTCTAATAGGCCTACTAGTGAATAATGTAGTCTGCTTCCTTGTTTCAATTGTTTAAGTAATTTTGTCATAACAATGTTTTAGACAAACACTTACACAAGCATTCTCAAAGATTAATTTCTTGATAACTAACCCTTTGAATATAAATAAATAATTTCAAACTTACCCTTCCGTAAATCAATAGCCTTATGGTGACTACATTCCTTGCCACCAATTAGTAGGTATATTTAACTAGTTATCATATTCGTTTCAAGGAACATAAACTTGTAGAAATTATCTATTTTACTAATGTATTAGTACATTAAAAACACTGCAACAATCAATTTAAATGCTCCAATTCTCAATTTCAAACAAAAAAACGAAACCCCCATTAGATCGCGTTACGAGCGGGGCGGGTAGGGAGGGGGGCGATTGTATTCATGCGCGAGCATTATGTCATTGTCAATATCAGATAAATCAAGTGTCATTAGTGAAAAGTATGCTCTAATAAGGCTGTGCTTTGCTCGACTTAGCGGGGATAAAGGCGTCCCAATCGAAAATGGCGCATAAGACATCAAAGCTGCACCCTTCGTAAATTATCCATACCTTGTATTATAATATCTGTTTCTATACTTATAAAATCGTTTGTCCTGACTACGGATCTATCAACGCACTGCCTGGATCACAGGTTGATTTTATATCGTTAGCACATGGCTAAGAAATTTTAGGGAAATTTCCACTCTAAGGAGGAACTTTGTATGAAATGGATGGGGTGAAGTTTGTATGAAAGTCTTTATCCTTAAAAGTTAGAAACGTGAAACATTTAATTACAGCTACTGAGCATAAATAAAATATAGTGAATTGTTTGAGGGTTTTTGGATTTCAAGAAGGGAAAATGGGGGGTAAAAGTTTTTATGCAGTAGGGTGGTATTCGGTTTTGTAGAGGTAGGTATATAGAAACTAAAAATTTGGTATTGTAACTACTTATCATAAATAAATAATGATGTGTTTAAATGTACTTGGATTTTCACAAAAACCGACGTTTCAAAGTGGTCCTTGTGATTTTATTGAATAAATGAATTTTGACTTTGACTTTGACATTTTAAGAAGGGAAAATGAGGGTGAAAATTTATATGGGAGTATGGATTTTTTTAAGATGATTCCACGCGTGCAAAGCTGCTGGCAACAGCTAGTTTTACTAAAATAAGTAGTTTTAGATAATCTTTGATACCTCACTAAATTATCCTCGTTTCTTTTTCCTACTCCTTCAGCAGACCCTAATACTACTTGATACCTTGATACCAGACCAGTAGAAGTTGCTCACATGCTTTCAACAACTAGAAAAGAGCTGTTGATCTTCAAATGGTTGAACAATGTTTTTAGAATCATAGCTAAGAAATTTCTCGAACAAGTCACTTATCAACAAAAAAACTAAATTAAATACTGTTCACCCTTTTAGGAGCTATGATGCCACAGCTATATACGCAGATACCCCTCATTTTGCGTCGGGGTTAGAAACAGGATACAAAATAAAATAGTCATCATTTTTACGTACCTACAAAACATTTACCATTTTTCTATTAAAAAAAATACAGTAATTCCGTAAAACCATTACACTTAAAATTATACCTCTCGCCTTCGTCGTCGCATATGATGCATACATCAATGATGTTTTCGAAATTAGTTTTGTCTGTTTCTTCTCGCTCTACAGTTCTCTACACTGAAAAACTAGGTAGGTCCCATAACATTCCTTGACCCATTGTAGCCCTTTTTTTTAATTGTCACTGTCGTTAATACCGTAATATCGTTTTGTGGTTTATTTCGATTTTTAAATGTAATTTTGGCGAATTTGGCGCCCCCCTTTGAGAGGCGCCTAAGGCATGAGCACTACCTGCCCGAACTCTCTAAAAAAATGGCTGACTTCAAAAGTTTTCTATAACATAAAATAATATTTTGATGATGATTTCTAATGTTTATTATGTTTCCTGTTTGTTTTTGTAGATATATTTTTATTATTGTATGCCCAGGAAGGGTAACTGTTGTTACTAAATGTTAGCAATATATTCCATCTTTGTACACACAGTAAGACAATAAACGATTATTCTATTCTATTCTATTCTATTCTATTCTATTCTATTCACCTATGTTACCCTTCTGCCAATGTCGTGCCTCCAGATAAATACCTAATATAGACTACTAGATATAGATAGTACCTCTACATTTAATTTTCAAAAAGTGAAGACCACTGTCAGTGCTGTCACGTCACGACACGCTGTCAGTGTCTTGCATGCTGGCTGTCATGCGCATTGACATTTTGGTATCATTAAAAAAAATACCTAAAATCAATCAGCTGCTCGTGTTTCGGTAAGTTTTTGTTTTGTTTGTTGCGCAATAATAAATTAATGTGTACAATAACCATTTTATCAATTGTAACCCTATTTGCAGCTATATTAGAACATAAATAAATCCTCAAGTTAATAAAATGGAAAACCATACGATCATGGACAGGATTCGATCATTTCTTGGCATAAGACAGGAACTACCAAGAAATGATTTTCGGAATCCTATCTGGGGCTCTGATGACGAAGATGATGATGACGAGCTTTATACCAGGCAGAAAATAGAAGTTTATACGGACCCCATAGAACTACATCAAGAATTCGCTAGTCAAATGCAGGATATGTTCAAATCGTTCGGCAGTATTTTTGGCGATATGAAATCGTTCTTCCAAGACGATCACTTCGATTCCATCGGTACGAACACGGGTGATCCCGAACCGGAGAACCTCCCTGGCCATAGTATCAGAGACTATTACCTCAAGCCTGACTTCAGTAGAAAACACGAACAGCAGCCAAAAGAAGACATAGACTTAGACGGTAAAATCTCATCCCATGAAATATCAGGCTTGTTGAAAAGAAAAGAGGATGGTAAGAATTCTGATCACATACCTTTCAGTGGCAATTTGGTGCCGGGAAGATCATTCTGCCAGACCATCATCACAACTAGTGTGAAAAAGCCTGATGGCACAGTGGAGACTCGGAGAATAATTAAGAATGGGCATGATGTTGTTGAGGAGTCAATAACATCATCAGAGCTTGATGCTCAAGGATCATTCTCCTTTTCCTCAAACATGGATCCCTTAGCCCCTATTACAAATTCTGGCATCATATACTCCCATGTTATGTCTGAGCTTTCATCATTATTTAAAAATTTCTACTAACAGGCACTTGTCTTTCCAATCATGGAATTGATTGATTCTTTAGATGTAAGGTATTGCACAGCTTTTTTTTAATATAAACTGCAGTTTGAGTTATAGAATATGAGGTCTAAATAACTGAAATAACTGTGTTATTGTAATTTCATCAGAAAGGATTCGAAGACTCCTTTCATTTGATCATTTAAATTACCATTTATTCTGATATAAACTACCAATTAGTTGTAGTGAGGTACTTTATTTATGCTCATAATTTTTGTGTAGTCTAATTTAAAAATATTTTAGTACCTACCAACTACTTCCAATTTATTTTACAAGCTTTCTTACTCAGTATCATCTAGGTATTGTTTAGACATAATCTTCTCATCTGGAAATAATATGTATACTATTTACAATATTAATACAGTTTCATATGTCAGTCAATAAATAATTCAAAATAATTGGTGGTTTTTCTATTGAATTAATAATTTAATAAGCAGCAGTACCTATACAGAGGGTCAATTAAACCAAAAGGCCTAATCATTGAGAGAATGGTGTGAAATGTTGTTGTGTGTGTAGAATTTTGGTAGAAACTGAACAGCACAAGAACAATAGGAGTCCTCCGAGTGTTTAGCTGATTTCAGCAGCGATAATAGAATGGTGTTCTGATCTGATAAGGATTTGTTGACGATTCGAGTGTCTTCATCCAAACTGATTCGCCGGTAGGGTATCCAGGTAGGTATGGAATTAAAAAATGTTAATAATGTTCAATAATTTATTTTCTTAGATAATTAAATACATAATTACTTAAATCATTTTACATTGAGGAAAGCTCAAACAATAAAGGTTAAATTGGAGCATTTATGGCACAGTCAAAAGTAATTTTATTTGTAATGTAGGTCCATCAGACAAATGTCTAGTTAAGCACACCATAACAGCTAGCTAATTGGGACCATCCATAAATTACGTCACCCGTTAAAGGGGCGGGAGGGGGTCGACGAAGTGTGACAGTGTGGTCGACGAAGTGTGGTCCTAAATTTCGTGACGTCACATACGAAACAAATTTAAAATGAACAAAAAGAGTGATTTAGGTAATCTTTATAAACTATATGAAGCTTACAGTTCAGCCTATGCTGATAAAAAAAATGTACAAGAAGTTAATAACTTATGGAAAACTAATTTCGGAACTGCTGTGTGAATTCAATAATTTCTAAATGTAAAATTGCAAGATATGTGACGTCACACGAAGGGCGGGGAGTCTCACAAATGTGACCAGCTGTGACAAGGACGGGGGAGGGGTCAAAAAATCACGAAATTCGTGTGACGTCATTTATGGATGGCCTCTATGGTACAATAATTATTAAGCTATACAATAAACTATATATGTAAGTACCTACCAACTATCCTTTGTAGGTAGGGGTTAAAAGCTATTTCCATTGAAAATTAATATTTAATGCGATAGGCTTGCAAATTGTCACGTGGAATGCTAACTACTTGTAGAACATGGGCATGTGCCAAATATAAAGTATGGGCGTGCCTCTGATTACTCCTTACTTGGAATCCTCGAAGATATACGCACTGAGTATGTATCTAATACAGTCGTGAGCGTGTTTGTTTTTTTTGTATATAAATTAAGTTGTTAGACCCTCCATTTTCAAGATTGAATAACACAACACAAAAATTCAAAAGGACGTCCCGCTGTTTAATTTTAATTCAATTTTAGGCCTTCTTTCCTTTGCAATAAATCTTCTTTAGTGTTTAGTGGCCCTGACATAACTCGAGTTCAATTCTAGTTTAGACCACCTTTCGTAATGAGACTCTGTGGCCCATTGGTGGAGATACTTCATAAATCTAACTGCAAGTGCAGGCATCTTTAGTATTGCTCTTGAGCCAAGTCATGTAGCGATTGACCCGTGAGTACACACCGGGCCTGTCCGGACGAGCGCATCCTTCGCCCCACGAGACAATACCTGAAAAAGGAAAGATTTGGCACAATAATATAGAGCTGAGTTCGTTGTGCTTTGTAAATTTTATTGGTTGTACCTACGCCTTACAAATTCCTTATAGCAAAAGTGAATATTGCTAGTTTCTTTTCAAAACGTACCTACCCATTAAGTGTAATATATAGCGGTTGTTCCTAACGGACCAATCAGTATGCACAACTAGTTATGCCATCCCAAATATTAGTAACGTTACACACAACTTGGCAGAACTAGTTTTGCTATTACATAGAAATGTTCCATAATGATAATCCTTTCTAAATAGTCATAAAAAAACCTAATAACCTAACCCATCCGAACAGGATCCACCCAGGAAGGATTTTTCAGTTGTGCCAATGTCAAGTTGTATCTAACGGAACTAAAATTTGGGCAGGTGTTCCGATGACACTGACAACTAATGATGAAACGATTGGTCCGCGACTAACTTGCTATGTATAGTTCATTTTCATTAACCTAATCTCCATCTACCCTCAAGAAATAAGCGTAGGACATAGACATAGACCGAAGATTATTGGGGTAAGGTAGGATGTATTCTACCATCGTTTCTCGATCATGAGCGGCTTGGCAACCAAAGCCGTTTAACCTGCGTCTTAAGGGTCCGTTTCTTCTAGAATTGACTAGACACTTACCAACTTCATGGAAACGCGCCGTTTCGTTCTTGAGAATGTGCAGAGGTCCACCTGAGTCGCCCTGACACGCATCCCGTCCACCTTCCGGCTCGCCTGCACACAGCATGTTATCCGTGATACGGTGTCCGTACGCGGTCTTCTTGCAAGCCTCGTTCGAGATGATTGGCACGTTCACCTGGAGCAGTATATGCAGCATGGTTAGATTCACGTTTGTTGTATTGGGAATTTGGGTACTGTGTCGGGGCAAATCCAAAATGATATGATCTTACAACGCAAATCCACACCCTGACGACACGGTAATGAGAATTTGACTCTTCTAGAATTATAGGTACTACCTCCCGGTACACCATACATGCATCTCCAGTATTTTCGGGCTTAAATGTTTCGTTCTATTAATTACCTACCTCTTGTAAAGTGTCAGAGACTGATCCACCCTCCTCGGTAGTACCCCAGCCAGCCACTATGCCCATGTAATCTGCATAAGACGCTCCAGCTTCAGGTAGGCACACGGGTCTTATGCCACCACTATCCTTCCCTGCTTCAGAGTCAACGCTGCTTCTGCTGTGCTTTAGAGCGTTGCTTAGTTCAATCTAAAATATACAAATATGGTCTTATTTTTTGTCTCTTTGTAAGCTTTATTTTCAATCGAAATTATGTTGGACCTATATGAAAAACGTCCATGCGAAAGCAAATTGTCTCATTTATTTATTTAATAACACTTTATTGCACAATTTACTGCGGTAGGTCGATTATGATTTGATTATTGTCTCCCGAGGTCGTCAGCAGTTTGTTAGACTCGGCTTGTACGAATCCCGATCCTATCACAAGCGTTTTGGAGTCAGTCAATGTTCTATACTCGGACCTCTGCTGTTTTTGATAATGGTCAACGCCTCCCAACTGTGGCATCGCATGCAAAGAGCTTGCTGTACGCGGATGACTTAAAACTCTTTATAGAGATTCTTTAGTTAATGTAATTGGCCCTCGGCCGTGTTAATTAAAGTAAAATAAATAATAAAATAAATAAATGTAGGTACCTATCTCTACCTACTAAGCAAGAAGCGCTGTCTAATAGTACTAGGTGAAATGTGTCTAAAGATAGTTACTGGCATGTTCAAAATGAACTAAATCTTACCCTTTCATCCAATTTCAACAGCGCGATATCGTTATCGTAAGTTGAAGGATTATACCGAAGATGGCGAATGATTGCAGACACACGCCTTTCGATAGTCTTCGTCTCGTTGTCTCTGGAGCGGTCATGCTCCAAGAACCTGACTGACATCTTCTCTTTGCGGAATCTAAAAATGATAGGATAAACGGTTTACTGACATTTTATAATTTGATATGTTTTAGTAGAGTCTAACAGACAACCCGCACTAAGTTTTTCACTAAGATTGAGTATCAGAGACTATGATTATCATAGTACCACATCATTCAGACCCGGAACAAATAGGTTATATCTATATCAGTTTAGTCATCAGACAACATTTTCAACAGAAGTCGATTTCAGGAACCCTCAACATGTTGTTTTGATACTTTATTGTGCCATTCAATTGGAAAATTCTTGACCTGGCCTTGATCCAAGTTGGTATTTAATACGATGGTAGGTAATAGTTGCCCCGCTCTACTTGGCATCGACATAATGTACCAAAGTACGGGTATGTTTACAAATTACCTATTCGCAGATAGACACAACCTGCTGTTTATGACTTTGAGTTGCAGAATAATTTATAACGGTACGGACTTTCAAGTGAATCATTTGTGAAACTTATGGTTTTATTTAATTACACGGCACGGCAACATTTAATGTTAAGTACCTAATTTACCCTATCTTGACTGAGGAAGAAATGTTCTTGAATGGAGGCCCGAAAAAGGTGTAGAATTGCAGGAAGTCGGTTGATGGAGGTGGCCCAAGATCGTTGTCACTGTTCTCTTTGGCCTATATCTAGCATTCGACTAGATTTCAACAGGATATTTCTGACTATGATGATGATTGTGGTAGCCTCGCACTTTTTTATTACTATTGGAACCACGATAGCATAGAGCTCGAAGAGATTACTACCGATTTTTTTGTTTTTATGGATAATAAACGTTTCCAATTATTGTAACCGGCCTCCCGCGTTACAGACCAGGAACCAAAGTTTCTAAAACTACTTTATTGTAATACTAGCTTCTATCCACGGCTTCACTCGCGTGGTACCCGGATAGAAAGTAGCCTATGTGTTATACTGATGTATAAGCTATATTACTGTGAAGTTTCATTAAAATCCGTTCAGTAGTTTTTGTGTGAAAGAGTAACAAATATCCTCACAAAATTTCATTTTTATAATATTAGTAGAATAGGATTTTTTGTTGAAATAAATGTACGTAGGTACCTTGTTTGTTGTTTGGATTTGTGTGCGTCTCAACGAACTAAAAGCAGTCGTTCAACTTACCCAGCAGTGCAATGCGCAGCTGTCAGCACATAAAGGTCGTTGATGAGCGAGCCTCCGCAGTAGAACCTGTTATTGTACAGAAGCACAGCCATCCAGGGGAACTCCAACTCCTTCGTCTCAAAACCGCCGACAATGCGGCGCCGGGTGCGCGGGATACCGCATTCTGTGGGCATACAAAGATAGTCTTAATCATAATCATAGTCGAACACATCTACTTACCTACTGCATACCTATAGCAATAGTAGGAAACAAATGGCACCAAAAGTTCATTAAGGATGTTCCTCAATGTAAACTAAAGTCAAATTTTATTTTGAGCAAAACTTTAGACAGCTACTCTTAGAATAATTTTCTAAAATAAAGTTCTGTGTGCCATGCACAGCGTTATAGGTACCTACTGCAGGTAACTGCAGCGCTGATTTTCTGCACGGACCTCGGTTGACGCACGGACATGGCATGAACGAACAAATTGTGCGGTCCTTTCTTATCTAGGTCACAGAATAATTAATAATACTGACGTACTAGGTACTACTAATGGCCGGTACAATACCTGTGTAAAATCAGATAAGAATAATCGATTGGGGATGTGAATAGCGATCGCGTAGAAATCCACTGCTGTGCATAAGCCTCCCCAAAGAGTGGCAGAACGAACGTTCTTGAGCCACCTTAATTCACTGATTTCCCACAACCTTTACAATATTATCAGTCTTTCGGGTGGAAAGCCTTAATTCTTTCTCCACACTTTGTCATCTGGTAGCTTATGGAAAATGGATTTATCAAAAACTTACGGCAAGCTGGGCAGTTCTCTGGCGGATCTTCGGTGGGGCGTAACGTGGTGGTCGAAGTGGAGCCTCCTCCTAGCAGGTTATTGACCCAGTCGAGAAAGCTCTTTTCCTTGATGCCGGGGGGAGACAGCGGATGCTGTTTCTGGCATAAGACCACGCCGAAGAGACATACTAGGAGTAAAAGCCTCATTGTGAAGTCTGAAAAGCATCGTACAGATTTAGAAATGTCTAAGCCAATACATTCATCATTGCTATGTATCATGAGACCAACATTATTAGCCAGCAGACGTCCATTTCTGAACATAAATCCCCACCACTATGGCCAAGATGGCACTACGAACGGTCCCGAGCCGCTTTAATCCACCGTCATGCGACCACGCGCGGTTCTTATACCATATCGTAATGTTTTAGTATTCTATTTCAGAAAGTGGAGTAATTAAGTTTTTTGAAAGAAAAAAGTGATTCTTGGGATATTAATGCATAAGTTCTTAAATTAATTTTGATTTTGACTTTGACCGAATTTCCTCCTCATCAAAAACTTTCATATGCGGAATCACACTACTCCGTTAAATCAAGGACAAGTCAACATAACAAGGTCAACAAAACCCGCTCTTTCCATCGTTCGCAAATGTACCGCTAGTCTTATGATCACTCATCTTATCGGATTTGCATAAATTATACGCATCCTCATGAGAAATGGCTACTGCATATGGAACTGTAATGGCTATTGATAAGGTAGAGAAATACATACAGTACATACGGCAAGAGGCGAAAGGTAATTTTGAAAAATGTTTTTGGAATTGAAAACACAAGAAAACCTCCAGTAACATCTATGACAAAAAATCATTGAAAAAGTTTTCCATCTAAAAGAGAACGACACTTTTCCTAACGTTCTCATCCATAGTGGTAACCCTCGCCCACCCCCCGGTACGTTAGTCACAAAACCAACTTCACCAGGTTTATAATATCTGTGAAAAGAATAATGAAATCTTGGAATAAAACGCATTTGTCTTACGCCAGCTGACCCCTTCTTCCCTAAAGGTAATATTATCCTTATGGAGATTCATAAAACTCATCACATACCTAATCGCTAAAACGATATCAAATGTTTATTAAAGCAATTGATGCAATAAAATCGTATTTCCCGATTGGTATGCACGCACCGTCCCTTGCGGTTCGACTTGTTTGCGAGAGTTTCCTGTTTCCTGTCTTAGCAACTAGAAAGTAAAGTAAGATAGGAATTTATTCATAAATTTCTTTTGTTATAGAGCTTTATTTAGCTTTGAAGCTCTACTTTCAAACTAGAGTGATGGATCTCACTCTAAAGAAGTCGCGAAAAAAAAGCAAAGATAAATAAAGTTTGAAAGTAGAGCTTCATTTAAGGAGTTCTCCTTAATCACATACATACCTATAAGATGTTGCACAGAAATTCACAGAACAGACAAGACTATTATTCTACCTATGATAGAGTACTCACACACTTATGATGGTACCTTCTCACTCACCTAAAGTACTTAAAATTGTTTTGTTCTAAAACTACACTTAAACTTAAACTCTATAACAGCTTTCAGGTAATTTGTATAGGAGCCTTTTGTATTTTGGGGTTACATTAAGGCGTTAATCATCAGCAAAACAAAGGGATTGAAAGTAGTCTGTACCTACAGTCTTCGTTAAGATTAAAGATGTTTTTTATGGATGATAACAGTTTAGTAGCGTCGGTAATTTTAATTATATTATTGCCTTAATATGATTAGGTATCAATGGGTTATTGGTTATTTAAACATAAATTATTATTATTATGTATTCCCACAAATTATCCCACCATCCTAACTTCCAAATTTTTTTTTTTTAATGTCGTGTTAAATAAATATTTTCTTTCTTCTTTCTATCTTTCTTATTGAATACCTTATAAGGCGATATTAGTCATGCAACACTCATGGAAAATACTAAGTATTTGCGAAGGTATTGAAGATTGTAGCGCGCTACCCTAAATCAGTCAGCTAAACATTATTAGCCCTAATAAATTTCTTAGATCCTAGGTGGTATTCGTTTGTGGAGTACGTAGAGCTACGCGGTATATTCCTAATACGCGATGAAAATTACAGATCGATACCACCTAGATTATCAGGTTTATAAACATATTTTTTTTCTTAAAACAGGATATTTACCATGATTTTATGAGTTCCTCCCGTGATCATGGTAGGTACATGCAACTGCGCCGAAATATCTTGGGAAACATTAAAACTCACAAATGGAAAATATCCCGTTTGTTGTAAAAAAATAGATTCTCAGGATTATTCAAACACACCTTGTACCACACTAGCAGCATTAATTGCAAAACAAAATTCAAACTCACGGGGTGACGGTCACGGCTAAGGATGGCTAGTGTCGACTCACAAGCCTCCGTGATTGAACTGCTGATCGGAGTGAAAGAGAAGTATCACTTTCCCTACTGTCTTCTATGCTTTCACTCGCTCCAGCACTGTTCTACTTAGTCCAGGCTGCTTACTGCGCGTCCTGAGGAAATGCTCCTCTGTTATATTACCCCGCATCGCCATCATAAATTCCATAATGTGCTGTAATTTTTTGCGGAATTATTATCTGCTAATAGGGTAATTTGTGATTTACCTTCATGTGGGATTGTTTAGCTCACACGCTATGTAGGTAATATTGACTTACTGTTTAGGTAAGTATCTACCTACATCATGTTCATACAGGTGCATTTTTTGGCAGGTTTTTTCTGTATTAAATTTTTTGTGCTTAATATGATCCTTATCAAACGTACTTCTCTCGTTTCGCATAAAATAATAAGCTTCCTACATCGGGTATTTTCAGATCCCCGGGGATGAGACATTCATTTTTTTATGTTACAGTTTTGTCCAACCTGTATTGTTTTAAATCATCTGGATAACTTACTGAATAGTTCTGCACAAATTAAATATTTCATAATCCAATGATTTCGTCATTTGCATAAAAACATCACCTACTAAAAGCTGGTCTATTAATATTATTGACTATTTTATTAGGGCTATGTTAAGACTATGTTATTAGGGTATTATATGAGTAGGTTAGACCGTGGGCTGCCTTATAGGCAGCTTAAGGTAGGTGGAAACCCGTGGGTTCGAACCCGGTTGTGCACCAATGGACTTTTCCACTAGAAAACTTTTATACATGTGCCCGAGAACCAAAAATTCGAAGGCATGTACCAACGGTTTGTGTTCCAATAAGCACATATGGGTTTGCAACCTGTCACGTGGAATACTAACAAACAAAATGCAGACATGTGCCAAATATAATGTTTGGAAGTGTCTTTGATTATCACCTATTTGGTATCTTTAAAAAAATCTATGTACCTACTGAAATACATAATGTATTTAAGGTAGTCTATGGGGAATATAGTTGTGAGCGTGTTTGTTTGTTTTGGTTGTATTGAAATGATAGGAAAAGAAATAGGTACAAAAAATCTTTGAAATTAATAGGAAAAGCCATCGTTCGTTCCTTCTAGTTTACTTGTTATTTTGTCATCTGACGCGGCACCTTGTGAACCAGTGACAAGATAACCAGTGTTGTGAAGAGAAAAAAAATATTTACCCTTTGGAAACACTGTTTCATGCACAAACTTTATACATCACTAGCTACTGCCCATGGCTTCGCCCACGTGGTACCCCGATAAAAAGTAGTTGATGAAAATTTCATCGGCGTTTAAGATCGGCGTTCCTAAGAAACGCATTCGCATTTGCATCGCATGACTTTATTCGTCGACTTACGTTGTATTATTGGTCTCCACGAAAAACCCTTAATTTTAACGGTATAAATATAGCCTATGCATACCCTAAAAATTATAAAAACGGTTTTTATATATATTCTTTTAATTTATTCTCAAAAAGACAAAAAGTCACTTACATGAGAACTATGCTATTATAAGATTATTATTATATTGTAGGTCGTTCTGAAAGTATAAGCTAGGTACCTATGGTAAGTGAATAAGGTGTGGTAAGCTAGTATCTAGACCTACCCATTTAACGTAGTTAAAAACGCACTGAAGTAGGTATCTAATGTAATGTATTAATCAACAAATATTGTTAATAGTGTGATGAGCAAGTCTTGTTTTAAATACGTTAAGCGAGTTAACATGTTTAATTGCCGAGGGTAACTTATTGTAAAGTTGAGCACCTTCGTAGGTAATTCTAAAAAAAACTAGTTACTGCAATAATCCTAAAGAGTTTCCTGCTTGGTAATTGTATATTATCTATTTATCTATTCTCGTATTTGGCTAGGCTAACAATTAATAAATACAAGCAAACCCTTAAACTACTCTACCCCTGTCTTAATCACAAAAGCGCCTGCTTTATTAACAAAGCAAATGTTTATTATTCTTGCGCTCCAAACACTTTAGGCGCTTACCTAAATCATGCACGTGTAGCTAGTTTTCCCTTATAGTTTCTGAAGTAGGTATTTAAATAAATAAATAAACACCAACAGACACTATACATAGTCCTGACCCCACACTAGAAATTCCTGTTTGTCACTGGTATCAGGGTCTACGAGTACCGTGGTTGGTACCACAACACTCAGACCCAGAACAAATATCTGCAAGATGAAAGATAATAAATAATACTGGACATTTTTCCACACAGCATCATCTAGCCCCAAACTAAGCAGAGCTTGTATTATGAGAACTACATGATATATTAATTATATACTTTTTTGGTAAATACATACATATTATACATAGAAAACACCCTGCTCTCTAGACACTCATTTGATGAATTCTTAGTACTGGAAGATAAATAATTTTTTTTATTGCTCTTCCGAAGTGACCTCGTGATACCTTATCAAGTATTTGACAGAAGTCTAGATAAAATGATGAGCCACACCCACAACACCCATATGATCACTCGTCCACTTCTAATCAGTTTCGCAATGTTTATAAAAATGAAAACTAGGACAATCATATGCAGGTCCACGTGGTAGAATCAGGTCATTGTCTCTAGATAGCTTGTGTCTGGTGCATTCTCTTTTATTGCATTCAAAACATCAATCTGTGGGCGCTACTTTTTGTTTTGATAATCGATACCTGCATAAGTAGCTGGAAACGTAGAGATATTGCAATATTATTTTACGCCGCAGAAAAAGCACAATTGTAGAAAAACCTAAAAAGATCTAACTACCCACATTTTCAACCTCAAACCCAGATTCGAATTTCATTCTGATAAACCGAACAATTGTGCCTTTTTTGTCGATCGTCTAGCGATCCCCTCACCGCCAGTCGAAATAACTAGTCTCCAAGGTCCTACACAAATTAAATGAAATCCTAACTCTAGTCACAACTTTTTAGTATGCAGATCGAATAAGGTCAAACTGGTGACGGATCAAGCAAGCAAAATGTCGCAGCAGATGACCATAATACCTACGTACTTATAAACCTCAAGGGAGACAGTTCTGCGCATTACCAATGTCTAAAGTTTAGGTAATACATTTTCAGCTCGAACAGATCTCGCAACAGAAATTAATCCGTATAATTCCATAGTAATGCACAGGTTTTAATAGTTAGGTAGGCTGTGTTATCGACATACGGGTAGTACGTTCGCCTTGACACCATTGTCAAGATCTTCCACTGATTCTGAGGATTTGGGCTTATTCCAATCGCCTTGAAAAACAAAATCAAGGTCGGCAATGTTTGTCTAGACAAATAGTCCATAAACCAACGGGAAGGTCCACCAAACCGGCAAATCCTACACAGATAACGGAATTGGAACTTTCGAAATATTCCACGGTTTATTGAGCTTTAATGGAAGACGTTTACAAACATCAAATAGGTACTTAGGTTCTTTAATTACTTATCACGATTTTATAGTATGTCTTTCGATATAACGATAAGGAGGAAGGTGGTACCAGATGATCCCGCAGGGTTATCCTTTTCGATTGTGGCAAACTACTAAAGATGTCAATATAGTTGATTATTGGGGTAAAGTGGGGAAGTGGGAACTTAAACATCCAATCAAATATACACATACTCCCACACAAACTCACACACATCAGTTTGGTTCCATTTGTTGCTCAGACTCTCATGAGACTGGTGTCTCATGTTCTCAGCGGAACTCACAAAACATACACTCATTGGACACTTTCACACCCACATTTTACACTCGCACTAAACTACACTTAAAATACACACACACTACACTTCACATCAGATCAAGTGTTAAAAACTTTAATCGCCTTAAATAGACCTAAGCAAGAACGAAATTTCCTATGAGTATTATTTTAAGTATTTTTTTACTTCATCATTGTTCAAATTAAGTATCTTTTGGAAACTCGATAAAAACATTTTGTATTTTATATTATATCCAGTCCTCTGTCAAGTCATTACGTTGGTAATAGCAACGGAGTAATAAAAATAAAATTGTGTAATTCATTATTGTCTCCCGAATTAAGTGCTCACTGTTACTGTATATTTTTTGTCCTTTTTATTTAGCATAGCATGTTTAGCATATATTATTTTTGGCTTCTTGTCATGTATCTTACAATATTATTTTTGCTCTCAAATGTATATATATTCGTATTATATTAGTTCTTAAAACTACTAACAGTCTTTTTTGGTTAGGTTTAATTCTGTTTTACAGTTATTGTTTTTGGCATTATGATTGTTCGTTATGAAATAAGTTTAAGTAGTAAAATAGAGTGTGCATACTGATTATGCCGAACAATTTTATGCAGTAATGCAAACAACAGTATAATGCGAAAAAAATATTTGGTTACTTATAAAGTTTTTTTATAGCACCTATAACTTTATTAAATCTAAGAGTTAATAATAGTTTTGAGGTAAAAAAAATGCAATTTGGTGGTTTTAAAGACCAAATTACAAAATTTAATATGTCAATGCGTAAATACATAAACTGGCTATATAACATTTTAAACTTACGAGACTTTCATAGACTTACGAGTATGAATGAAGCAGTTTTCCTTATGGGGATCAACTCGTCCACCTTCCCCTACTCGTAATTTAAACGCTAAAGAATATTTCCTGCCCTTTATTTATCAAAAACTAATTACCTACTGCTTTGCATGCATGGTTGTAAAATAAGAAAGTGGAATGACGCCGTTGTTTGCGATCAGCGACCACATTGGGCAGGTCAATGCGACTGCATAAAACTTTGTTCCGAAATATGGAGAATTGCAAAACTTTAAATACTGCGACGTTTTAATCCTGGCATTACGTAAAACGTTGGGCAAGATTGTCCAAATATCAATGAATAAAATCGAACAATCGGTAGCGGTGAAATTAAACGCGGGTTGCGTAACAACGCTCACCTTTCTGCAAGGATATGCATACAGTCTGTCCACACCCACAACATCCACTTTACGCCCCAACAGTTCCCCAACCTATCACCAGCAATTTTCAAAGTGGATAATTCAGGCGACTCATTTGTCTTGAAGCTAATTTCTAATCTTCTTCAAAACATTCAACGGACTAGGCAGGATACCAATGATGACAACACTAATTATAAATTTCTCCAATACGAACTCAGCCTGTGACCACAACGCATCAGAACAAGATTGTAAAAAATATAGGAAAAGTGATTTCTAATCCTTATCTACTTATCATTGATCTATGATCAATGTTTCTCATTCATAAAATAATGAAGTAAGTACTATTAATGTTATTTTAGACACCTGCATGAACACTGAACAGTTAATTAAGAGACAAATGCTTTAAAAATGATGTTATTAACAATTCTACAGATGAAAATAATTCTGTGATCGTGATCGTCTATGATGAGTAAAAAACAACTGCAGAAATTTATAAGTACCTACATATATTTTTATAATCTACCTCCTTGAATTTTGTATATTTATTTGTAAGAACTGCCGTAAACAAGCGTAACTTGATGTGATACCTAATAATGTTTAAAAACATTGTTATTTTCTTGAATAAGGTTTTTTGTATTCAATAGATACGAAAAACTACCTAGGTACTGGCAAAACTGTTATCAGTCAGGGTTAGTCATCAACAAAAATTGTGTCAGACGAATCTGTAAATAGGTCCATCCCAAAATTAATTAAATATAGGAAACAGAAACTTGCTCCTCAAAGTCAGAAAAAAATAGTCTCTGATTGATGCAATTTAAAGTCTGCAGTTATTCTGACGCAACAACATAACTACTTGTCGTGTGTTGTTTCGACCATTAAGGTTTCGTCTGTTTTCGGATCCTTCTTGGAATAAGTAACAAGTTGTCAGGAGCCTCAAGACCTCTAGATAATGAGCACGGACGGCGTCGATTTATGTACATAATGTCAATCAATTTGCTGGTATGTCCCTTATCGGGAGAGTCGCAAACTGAAACATCCACCGAAATTTAATTTACTGGTAATACCGGTATGTAGTAATGTGCTACGTTTTTAAAAATGGCCACGCTTGGGCCTATTTCATTAAGCATAACAATATATAGGTATCTCCTCCACTTTGTGTATGATAAAAACTCTAATAGGTAATCATAAATCAGATTTCATAAATTGGTAGGGTAGTAGTAGGTAGGAAACAGTATTCTTTTCCTAGTTTAATATTACATAATATGTAGATAATTTTATTATTTTTTAAAATAGATTGCTACTTACTAACTGTATATTCAAAGTCAGCACATTACGTGATAGTATTATTTATTCTGTGACATTAGCAAACTATTCCACGCTCGATATTGCCAAGGTCACTATCTAAGACGATCCTACCACAATCTCCCGCGAGCGCAGCGCGTGTACGCAGCTGATATTGCAATTGTGTCAGAGTGCAAGCAGTGACGCTCACCGTCACTCGCTCAGTCGCTGCGTCGCCGTGAACTTGGCCTGGTCTGCTCACCCTGGCCCCGAGGCCTTATCGGAGGCGCCGCCCGCGGCCTATAATAGCTGGGCCGGCGTCTCCCCCTGACTCCAGAGTGGCCTGTGACTCCGCCAGACATGTTTCGCATCATCTGTCTCATCCTCGCCGCAATCGGCATCGCCGGTGCTTGCAAACCTTGCAGTGAGTCTCTTGTCCAAATTACAATAAAAAAATGATTTTATGTGGTGTATTCTACGATACGGAATTAAAAGAATGTGATCCAATTTTTCTGGCAAATGTTTAATGATTACATTTAATGTTCGGACAGTGAAAAATCAAATGACTTCCTCATTTTATTCGTATTCGAACGGTTTTGGTGAGTAAGAAAGGTGTTTAAAATTTACGATTAGGTGTTATTTAATTCGTGACTTTTATCACTCGAGATTAATAATATACGTTATTTAAAATTTACAATGTTGTCCGCTTTTTTATTTACTTTTATAGTTTCCAAACATCTTATACAATAGTCATTCTTCAAGATGTCTGTTATGTCATAAAAGCATTGCAAATAGTTTGAAGTGCTTTTAGAGAGCGTGCACTTGTAATACCGATGTTGAATGTAGCCGCAAGTTCTCACCAGCTTGAGATATTTTCACAAGTATGTTAAGTGCCCCGGATATAAACGTCTTCGAAAAGCTTAATTTATTGTATCGCTTCGTAACAATTACATCAAGGAGTCTCCGTTGAAGGCACAGTGAGGCCTATAAAATCGTGGTGCACTTAGCGTTATCGGTCGATCGCAAGTTAACCCAGTTCGCTGATAATAAAATGTAAGACAAGTATTTTCTTAAATTCCTATTTAAAAACCATTGATGATAAGGAGAACGGACGCTACGTAGTACGGTAAAACCATGTTCGTGTGATCATTTGTTTACAAATAAAAACATCCGATTATGCAGATTGCTCTCGCTGGGTAGACGTGACAAATCGGTACCTACCTAATAGGCAAAACTCTATTCTCCAATACCACGCATTTCGGTTATCGTTGCCTCTTTGCTTTCATTTTGGGATCTCATCGAGATTCAAATATTATTCTTGACCAAAATGTTTGACTAAGTTTCCTTTTCTGTTTTGCTTCCGACTTCCGGTCTGCCCACACAAGAATGCATTTTTATTGGTTAAAAAAATGGTAAAAACCACGTTTGGATCTCGTACCTATAAATCAAAATATTAAAAGTTATCATTCCATACTCTAAGAAAATTGTTTGAATTTTCACTGTTGGAGGAATAGGAAAAAGATGGGGGATCCTTAGAAATTTTATTGAATGGGCGAGTCTTTTTAACCAGCTTTCTGTAACAGCTGTAAATTGGCTTAGGACATGCGTGACCTAACTAAGGTGGAAGTATTGCTTGGAGACGCTTCGAAATAATATTGTTATTATATTTTTTCCAGCATGCGGAGTGGCCCGCCGCGGTAGAGTGGTAGGAGGTGATAGAGTTGCGCCGGGAGAATTTCCATGGTTGGCAGCTCTCAAGCGCGACGGGAAGGTGATCTGCGGAGCCACAGTTGTCGCCAGGGACCACCTCATCACAGCTACGCATTGTGTCCACGGGTAAGGTGCAATACAAATTTCAATAGACATTCAGCTAACCATTATATAACCAAACAAATTGCCAATGAAAATGGCAAAGGTAATTTTTCGAATTGATTTAAATTGGTTGGTTGTGTTCGCAAGCTATTAGCTAAGCCTATACCTACCTACTTAGATAGACCTTTTTTTATTAATATTTAAATGAACCGAAAAATAATATTAATTTTAAAAGTATCTCTAGGAACCGGCAGTCCATTTTATTCGGATTCCCTAACGGTAATGACACAAATTTGCTTGAATTAGATACTGAAAGACAGCACAAACTGGCGCGGTCACGACGACGACGATGACGGGGACGATCAGTACATTGACAACCTTTTCCCTGTGATCGCCACCGCCACCGATACCGCTATCGCTTCCGGTTTACCGGGCTTTTACGGCATGTACCTTAAGTTACCTATCATCCTACTACTATTATAAACGCGAAAGTTTGTGAGGATGGATGTTTGTTAGTTTTCCACGCAAAAACTACTAAACGGATTTTGATGAAACTTTACAGTAATATATACAGCTTATAGTAACATCAGATTAACACATAGGCTACTTTTTATCCGGGTACCACGCGGGCGAAGCCGTGGGTTAGTAATGTATAATCTTCTGCAAGTCATGTCTGCAATCTTTCGAAAATGCTTTATTTTTTTTTTATTATCTAAGGGTACATCACAGACTTTGCCTATGTTGACTTATAGTAGGTAGTAGGTACCTGCCATGACGCATAGAAGTGTTTACATAGAGCTGTATTATAATTTTAACTATTTTTTTATTTAATAAAACCTTTATCAGAGCTAGAAGGTTATGATAACCTTCACACAAAATGAAGGTTTTTCACACTGTGTTTTCGTCGTTTCCGACAGGTAATCTTTGTTTTCTGGTATCTAACGTCTATAAAGACGTGTAAATATGTGTATTTTTTATTTTCTTAATCATTTCTTTGGCAGTGTCATAACCATTTCGTTGCAATGATTTCACTTTTTATCCACGTTGTAAGGCGCCAGTATTTTTTTTTTTATTTATTATTATATTTTTTAGAACTTTAATCTTGCATTATCATCGGGTGCATCTCTGTTGTTACAATCGGTTATTCTAGTGACTGGGCACATTATTCTAAATGTACTGCAAATCATGTTTTGAAGTGTTGGTTTACTCACCCAAGTTAAAGGTCTGTAGTTCAATGTTCTGGGTCAATCAACGCTCGAGTCAAACAATGACAACATAACATACTACCCAGCAACAACGTGATAGGCTGTAGTACTGTGATAATTTGTAGTACCTTGATACGTACCGTGATAAGCTGTAGTATGAGTATGTGGGCACTGCACAGAATACCTAGTCCTGTTCGCGACGTTTGAGTCAAACAGGTCCTGTGGTTAATGTGCTCTTAACTAAGGGTTTTCGTAATGCGTCGAGTCGAAAGACTCTACTTTGGCTTATACTCAAGTGATCCACTTTAGTAGAGTCTGAAGGTGAAACCTTTGTGAGGAGACCGGCATGCTCTAGTTTAGAACCATTTCAATGACATCCATATTATAGCTCAATCGCTCTGTCATATGACTATTCTGCGAATTAAAGTACCTATCTATATCTTGGGATCACGATTATGGATTTATGTTCACCAACAAGATAAACAGACGGTACAGGTCTAACCATTGATAATGACGACAGATTTCTATGAAAATTTTAAATTTAATAACTCAAAATGATTTGATTAGGACTTAAATACCCGTTACAGTGTTGGTTACCCCGGGCTTTAGAGAGGAATTTCGAAATTCCTCATCATCAATGGTTAGACTTGACCGTCCGTTTATTTTGTTAGTTCACCTACATAAGTATCTCATGAATAAACGAACGCCCACATGAAAGAAAGTTCGCCATAAAAAACACTTCTCCACAGGCAAATATTATCCATTCATGAATGTTAATGATGTACTAAAACAATAATTATTGGTGATGCTCTGTCGCCTTGGAGTCAAACAATGAACACTAATAGGAGAAAGTATAATGACTGTGTTGCCTGAAGGCTTGAAGAAAGGTGGAAAAGTCAAACAGTCAGCATCGGGTCATTAGATTCGAAAGAAAAAACAATGACTTTTAACAACGGGTATCCTATTAATATCTAGACAATGGGATTATCATCATTAGCAGTCTGTAAACGTCCACGTGGGCATGTCTAGGCTTGTGGAAGAGTAGCATGATGAACCGTCTTGATTCTGCATTCACCAACTTCCCACTCTGGAAGAAATATCCGACCAAGTAAGTTACAGCCTACACTGATTATTAGTTTAAAATAACGAGTATAATTAAAACTGTAATCACCTCAACCCAACCAAAGACCGCCTCTGCGTCGAAAAGTTTATGGGTAGTTTGTATATAACGGTATGGTCTATGGTCAGGTAATTATAGGCCTTTTCAATGTTATTCACCTCCATTGTTATTATTATTTATTAGGGACCTATTTTGACCCCATGCAAGCAACACATATTTTATATAGGCTAACTCTTTCCCAGTATTTTCCCATGTTTGTGTTTTTGGGTTCAAATAAAAATATTATTTCTTTCTTTCTTTCTTTCTTTATTATTATACATTATTATTTGATGTTTGAATAATATTATTATACTATATGTATTACTATGTAAATATATATTCAGCATAAAAAGTTTATTTATAAAATCTTATGTAATTGGTCAATGCTGTGTTCGTCTAAGCATTACAAATTAAATTTTTAAATAAAATAAAATATAACTATACTAATGTAACTATACATTCAGATAAATATGTTTTTGGTCAAGTGTCTGCAAAGAATTAACTTTGCTTTTCGCACTTAAATCATTCTTATTGTGACCAAACCTGGAGCGTTCAGATAAACGGCGACTCATTCTTCGGAGGAAGATTTTGAACGAATCGAAATGAATGTTACAACATAAAGTACCTACAATACACCATTAATCGCCTCACCTCCCCCAGTTATGTTATAGACCAGAGTCGGACCAGACCTTATGGTCACAAATATTATACCCTAATACTACATTACATTGGCTATATGGTAGGAGGAAATATAAAATGCCCTTACACAACTCGTACCTAAGATTTTTCAACAGTCTTTTATATGGTAGGCAACAGCAATGTCCCTATAGTTGCAGGTGTCAATAGCGACGGTAACCGCTTGGGCCATAAAGTATACCTAACTAACATTTTAATACTAAAAATAAGTCTGCCATCGCAAGCCCTAAACCAATTTGATTTAATAGGTTTGCAGCCGAGAAAGGCCTAATGACAGGTATAAAGATACAGTTCAAACTCTTTGCCCCTACCAAAAATCGCCGTATATATAAAAGTGCCTATAAATTTATAATTATAAATATTAAGTAAATGTGATGGGATAAATAAAATAATATTGAATTTTAAATTTGTAAAAAATTGTAGCACACTTACCGCCAATCACTACAAATTGGGTTGACTGGTAGAAAATGTTTTAGCATTAAGTTCGCCTATTGTTCACTTTTAATAAAATGTTCAATAAAGAGTTGGTAGATAAATAAATAAAAACCCTTGTTGCGAGCAACCTAGCTCCGTCACTGTGAGACAAATCGCATTGCAAACCCAAAGCGATAAATATTCCCGAAAGACGTATAAGAACCTTCCGCATTACCGCATCTCACCCGTTATCTGATACTAAACAGTTAACTTGACTGCGTGGAATTAATTAAAACATCGCATAAACCGATGGCCGTGAAAATTTTAAGGTCCTTCAATCATTAATTAGGTATGAGTATGAGGTACCGCATTGTGCTTAGGTGCGCAAAGGTGAATAGCAATATCGATTAAAAATTTGTGTTCGATTTAACATTGGGACATTGCGGAAATTCGGGACTCTTGCCTCGATGGCTCGGTGGGCTAAACAAAAGGTGCTTGTTCGATTCCCATTGCAATTGTTTGTATGTTCTGCAGATATTTGTTTTGGGTCTGGGTGTTGTGGTATATCTATACCACGGTACTCGTAGTTCTTAATACCCTAATAATGTGGAATCAGGACTTTGTAGGTATTAATTAGTTAGGTAGGTACATATGTACCTAGGTTGGTAGGTATCTGTTTTGGGGTGTTTTATTATTTATTATAGGGATATTTTTATTTAGGTACCTATAGCCGGTGCAGTAGGTAGGTGAAATTAATTGAAATTGAACCAAAATGGCAAAATGTATGATTTGTGTAGGTCGTTCTCGGACAAGTTGTATTATTTTATCGTAGTGCTCTGCAAACGACGATGGAATGTGAAACGGCGTTACCGATTATCATATAAATTAAGCCTTTCGACTGTTTTTTTATGTAACTTCTATAATCGTTTCGTATGACTTGAAGTAAGATCCTTTAAAGGTTTTAACGCAACACGTCACTAGCACTGCAATATACCATGAATCTTTTTCCGTCGTTCATCATTCATCGGCATTTAGTCGGTGTGGTTTGAAAATTTACTGGCGTTGAAAAATATTTGAATTTCTTCCGACTGGACCTAGTCGGGGGATTGCAATGTAGCATACATCCAGTTTTATTATAAGAGATAAAAACGTTTTACCGTAAGCAATATGCTAACTAGATGGCCAGTTTGAGAGCCAGGACCCTGTATATGAATTTTGTTAAAATTATACGCACTTCATTTAGGTATGCTAATAAAACCGCGCAATTTTCATCATTATTTTTTTTCCTCTTTGTGACTAATTTTTAAGTCCAGTAAAGATAATTTTTGGCAACCTCTTTGGCGCAGACAGAGTTGGATTGGATACTTGGTAGTTGAGTTGGGCTAGTACTTATTAAAATATCTGTGAGCATAGTTCAAGATCTTTGGGATAACTGGGTAGGGTTACGCTTAGGTAGGTAGATATCAGGCTACCGTCTCATTGGGTGAAGTAAGAAAATAAACGGTACAAACCGTACTTATGTTATCCATTTTTGCAGGCTTATTTGCAAAACAATAAAATTAAATTAAAAAAAAAATTGTACCTATATAATACTCTGAACCCTTAGCCTTGTGACACACTCGAATAAAATATAATGTATGTTTGACCTCCCATTCAGGCATACTTTCTAGAGTAAGTACCTACATCGATCGTTTCGTAATGTAGGTATCTGCTTTTTCTCGGTTTATTCGCATTGTATTTATGTCTTAGGGAGGACGATGCGATGTTTTTACCGTAGTAAATGACACAGATATGGTCCCAAAAAATGCTTCAAATAATCTTCAAAGAGCTTCAAATACTTAAGTTCTCATATAGGTAAATGCTAATAAATTGTATCTAACATAACATTTGTATGTGTTATATTTTCATGTACCTAGGTATGTATTTAAATATAAGTAGGTACTACCTAAGTAATATTACCTATATCAGCCATGTGGTTCCCATAAGATTTTAAAATCAATAAATAAATAATAATTTATTATTTTTTATTTATTGATTTAATATAGGTAATAATTCTGAATCCTATAATAATAATAATAATGCTGGACATTTTCACACAGCATCTTCTAGCCCCCCCCGTAAGCAGAGCTTGTGTTATGGGAACTACACGATTGATATACTAGGTCCTTATATGTTTTTTTTTTGTAAATACATAAGTATATACATATTATTCATAAAGACTCGGACCCGAGACAAATATTTGCAGATTATACAAACATTTGTCGAAACCTGCGATCCCGCAATCTTCCACGCCTCAGGCGAGCCTTCACCCACTGCGTCACAGAGGTCGTCCTATTGATGTATATCTACCATTTATTTTACCATTTAACCATCGTGCCTACGAGGCATCGTTATTGTTTTACTTTCAATGAAACTCTGCATAAACGAACCATGCGGGTTTAAATAATATCACCTGCACCGCAAGCCTTCAAGGTTCAACCTCAATGAGGTCAAGATCGATGGATTCGCTCGCTATGCTTTTGTCCTACATCTCAGAGATGAGTAACAAGTTAAAACAATTGCGTAGCGAATCCAACGTTTCGCTTCGGACAAGACGTGTTTTGAATCCTAATTGCGGTTAGCTAAGGAGTATTAGGTATAATATCTGTGGCTACACGGCAAAGGAAATATCAAAAAGGTTGCATGGAGATTTATTTACATAACAAATCAGAGTCCATGGAATGCACAACCATGGAAAGTACACCCCTGGAAAGTACAGCCAGTATTACAAACCATTGGTTTCAAATACTTGGTTTGTAATACTGGGCGCACATTCCTGGGCGTGCATTCCCTACACGTGTTGACTTTGTACGGCCAGTTTTGTACAACCCTGGAATGTACAGCCATGGAATACGAACCAATTTCATGCTCTGTTTTCATGTGCGAGTGCTATCAAGGGGCAAGTGCTGTGTTGCCATAGTATTTTACGCTATTAGTAAATTAATGTAGATGTAGTAAGTAGATTAGTTATTTATGTCTGGTTTTTGCAGATGAACTAACCGGTTGGTTTTATTTATTTGAACCCAAGTTTGTTGGATAAAGTTCGGATAGCAATCCTACTTTACTGAGTGGTAATAAAAAAAAAACCTAATAACCTAACCAATCCAAGACGGATTTGCTTAGGAAGGATTTCTCAGGCCAACATTAACTTATTGTTTACATTATTTATCAATGGCAACTTTTAGTTGAACATATTAAAACTTGCTCAGTGCAAACGAGGCTCGTTCTCGTCATGCGACTTATTCGCATCGACCAATGAGAGCTCACGGATATGACGAACTCGCGACCAATGAGCGTCGAGAATATTGGTTTGTAATCCGGGGTGTACATTCCAGGGGTGTGCAATACCGTCATGTGTTTAATTTGTACGGAGCGTATTGTACGACCATGGAAAGCACACCCAGATAATTCAAACCAAATGGTTTGTAATACTGGCTGTACTTTCCAGGGGTGTGCATTCCATGGTTGTGCTTTGCATGGACGTACAATACGGTCTCCCACAAATCACGGTGTGTTGAGCATTGTTGTTTTTTTTGAGGCTACTGGAACTAAGTTATTTCCTAATATTATTAAGTGAGATACGACAGGTATCATTAGTGCATATATTTAAAAAAAAATAAGTAATTACACAAAACTGCACATTTTGCATTTTCAGAACAAGTAAATGTTCTAATAAACTATTAGGTAGGTACACTACTTAATACTCACGTTCAATGCTCATTTAATTCGGTTTGGATTCATAGATATTATGTTTGTGTACGGTCAGCTGCACGATGCGCAAATTTATTAAGCACATCTATTAAAATATATGGAGAAATATAAAAAAAACATCGTAATAAATTATACGTAGGTAAATAATTAAGCAGATAACCGATGATTAGGAATGACCGCAGTAAAGTAATGGACAAATTTATTTACTAAATTTAAAACTATACAAAACTACATTGAGAAAAGATGTAGTTGGTATCTTAGGTACTCGTAGTTACATATTTTTTGACTATATAAAGTTTTGTGTAAATAATAAGTAGTCAGGTATAATTTGTAATTAATAGAAATCCTACTAAGTACGAAATCGAACTTTATCAAATTCATTTTTTTAAATGCATTGGAAAATTCTTAGTACATGTTGGATAGTCATCTTTAAAAAACCTTGTTTGTGCCAATTCTTCCTGCGCTCTATACGGTACAATGTGCTTCACTATAACCTTTAATTACAGGATAGAAGCATCCCGTTTATCAGTGTTGGTAGGAGAACACGACGTAAACAGCTCTCGGACCGACGGGTACGAAGTGATTCACGTGGTACAACACCCTGACTTCAACCGGTACACCTACGACAACGATATCGCTGTGCTGAGGTTGGCTGATCCTTTACCTGACAATTTGTACCGGCCAGCTTGTATACCAGGTTTGTGCGATGATAAAGATAATGACCTCTTAAAGTAGTTGGAGCTTGAAACTGTCACTGAATAACTGCGGGAGGTGCTTTGAGCTCTCCACGCTATGGACTGAAACGTTGCATAATTATTTTTAACGGTCGCAGGACGTCGCGTCGCAACGCGTCGCTGGATAAGGGTGATGAAAGATCGTTCACTGTGGCATGTCTAAGGGAAAATCCTGTACCCAGCAATGACTGTCTACAAACTGATATGTTAGTGATAAACACTGGCCGTAAAGCAACATTCGGTCGGTCAACAAGACTGATGAACGGGTACTAAGCCTACCCGTATTTTCTACTTATAACTAAACGTTCCCGTAATTTTCAATGGGTAAAACAATGTTGGAGGTTTTCAAGCGACCTATGAACTTTCAACACCTAAGTTGGCTACTGGCTAAAACAAAAACCGGTCAAATACCGGTAGGTACCTAAAACAAAAAAATATATACTTAGTACTCGTAAGATTCACGTCGTAAACGTGAGATTAATGTTAATTAGATGAATACTTTATGCGACCCAGGAAACTGGACTTAATTGCTCGCAGCATGATCATGCCAAATGATATTAACGGTCTGTATTGTAAAAAGTAATGAGATCATCTTCACCTTTCGACCTCGTCTCGGTTCAATTCTCTTACATACTTTCGGCAATTTAGAGTTCAAAACCTAGTTTGATATTTTGTAACGGGAGAACGTTTTGGTAACCCACATTCTTCACGCAGATGCTGATGACGGTAACTTACTTGAAGGCGTCGACGCTGTCGTTACTGGATGGGGAAGAACAGTTGAAAAGGGTCCTTCTTCTAACATTCCAATGAAGGTAAGCTTTCGTGATTAGATGCCTGTGAGTTTGTTACGAGCTTTGTGACACCTTTTAGAATAAACAACTAAAGTGCAATACCTACTTGGCTGAAATGTATGGAACAGCTGTTGTTTTTTCGCGTTCACAGTGTTGGTTCCATAGTAAAAGTTGTTCGTATTGATGGGTACTTTTACCTCCCGAAGTTTTCGGGAGTAGTCTTATTACATCCTGTATAAAAGCGATTTTTTAATATTTATTAGCTATTACTCGTTTTAATTACAGTTAAGTATAGTTAGCGTTTTGGTGTAATCTGTAGTTAAGCTTATTTTTTCTGAAATAATAAATTGTAATTTTAATTAACAAGCAAGAAATGTACCTAATAGTTATTTTATTACCTAGCTAATATACTATTATACCTAATCAAAAGCGTGGTCGATAATTTTATTTGTTCGTCTACAGGCTAATGTCCAAATCTGGGCACAAGAGGAATGCTCCGGAGCTGGCTATGGGCGTCGGAAGGTGACACCTCGCATGATCTGCGCAAACGCACTGGATCGAGACGCCTGTACTGGAGACTCTGGTGGCCCGCTCCTACTGTCACAGCCGTATTTCACCATTGTTGGTAAGCATTTACTTGATAGGTATAGTACTATACATTTGTACATATAAGCAAGCAAGCATATGTATGAGTTAATAGAAAGAAGAAAGATAGAAAGAAAGAAAATACATTTATTGATACCTGTTGTGTTGAGGACAACACAACAGGTAACAAAATACATAGGCTTTTATCATGGCTCAATGCTAGGGCTAGCTTTACGTACCTACCCTCTTACGCATAGAAATGATCATTTGTTTTATTTTCCTCCAGCTATACTTCACTTATCCAAATGTTGATGTTGTGAAAAATGAGTTTCTGTTTTGGTAAAGTCTTCCATAGCAGCTGATATTAGCAACATTTAACTTATGATGACACACTTCGTTAAAAGACTAACGAAATAATACTTCAATTCTAAAGTATTTAAGCACCTCATTAGAAGATTTGTTTTGTTTCTTAATAAGGTTTTCTTTATTTTTGTAGGAATCGTGTCATGGGGTCGTGGATGTGCGAGACCCGGATACCCAGGTGTATACGCGCGGGTAGATCGCTTTCTGCCCTGGCTCAAGGTTGCGTTGCGCCATGCTTGCACCTGTCAGCCACCTTCCTATGGATAGGTACAAGTGGTGTGTAACGAAGAATGAAACATTTCAGTTATGCTAAGAAGTCAATTTTTCCAGCATACAGGTACAAAAAGTCGTGAAAATGTTAATTGTGAATTATACTATGTAAAGTAGGTTTATCAGTATTATGTTAGCTAATTATGAATTACGCAGGTAGGTAAAGTATTATTTCGAGAGTTAACTGCGTTTAAAAACTATGGCTGTGACTAGATTTTATATAAAAATTTTACCTGTACCTATTCTTATAAATAACTAACTGTAAGTACCTACTTATGTCATGATAAGTTATTTAATTTTAAACTATTTGTTGTTTAGGAATTGTGTTGATTTGTTCCTATATTTTATGTGATACATAGATAAGTACAAACAATATAAAGAGAATAAATTTAATATTTTCTTAAATAAAGATATATAATTTTAATAATACAACTACTTAGTTACTTGATTATATAATCTGAATATAAACATTTTGATAATTATGTAAGTGAACTGATTGACTTATTGATAAAATATAGCTGTATTATATTTTCCCGTCTAATGTCTTTTTTAGCCCAACGATAGGTTCGATCACAATGAAGTACGTAGGAAAATCTCTATGGAAACGAAAGGTGCAGGACTGCCGCGAAAATTTGACATTGACATTTTTTAAGATGGTGTCCTGCGTCAGGTCAGCTGGTAAACAATACAATCTTAGAATCAGGGATCGGCAAAAGAAACTCGAATTATTTTATATTTACAGCAGTGAGACTGAATTTCAGTGAGCATTACTGGATGTTTCTACAAGTTTCACCATGAACTCAGACAATGAAGCAGTAAGTACGATTATTAATTTTGTGAATCCATTCTAACCCGTGAATTTCACGCAGTTTTTGGCTTTAATGATTTATTCCCGCAAAATTATTATTAATCACTAGAAATGAAAATAATAATTGTCATTTCGCTAATATCTAGGACGACACTTCAAGTGTGGACAGCACCTCGAATACTGACAATACGTCTCGTAGCGAGACTCCTACAAATTCCCGCGGCAAGAAACGGCGACGAGGCAAAAAGAAAACCATCGTGAAGCCTATTAAACCACCTTACAAATTCAAGTGAGTCCGAAACAATATAATTACTATTAAAGTAATGCAGTTAATACCACTTATTACTCATACCTTCAATTTTATTTCACTAGTTATTGAGCTGAGACAGTGTGCTAAAATGATACCTTGAATTTTTACTAGTTATTGAGCTGCGACAGTGTGCTAAAATGATACCTTGAATTTTTACTAGTTATTGAGCTGCGACAGTGTGCTAAAATTATGACCACGGTGGCGCGGCGGGCGGATAGAAAGCTGAGACTCAAGAGGTGTGGGTTCGATTCCCGCTACAGAACAAATACTTGGATGTTCTGTGGGTATTTTTTTCAGGTCAGGGCAACACCAACTCCACAGGTACCTACTCATAGTTCCTGATACCCTCAACAGGGAATCTTAGCGTGGGGTCACTATATATATGACTATCAAATGTTTATTTATTTATTAAATTTTTTGTTATATTTTTTTACAAACCAGTGCAGAAGGCTTCCCACCCAATTTGTCAATGACATTTTAAAGGTTGTAAGAAGTTGGTGGATGAAAGTCAAACCATTTGCCATTCAACCTGGCACTATTTGGGAGAAGCCAGTGTCTAACAGTGGCCTTTTTAAGCTGCTTATGTACTAAAGAGGACCATAGACAAATTGTACAGCCTCATTTTTATCTGTGGTGAAAGGAGCCTGTAATGTGTTTGCCATTAGAGGTTGCATGTTTTATTGTGTCTGTCACCATTTATCTTCGGAATGGCTTATCAGATTGGAATGCGGTGTTTTGCAATTGATTTATGCCTTCAAGGATGGTTCTTATTTAAGTTCATTGGTCATAAATCACTAGGAGTTGCTGCAACAGATGACAGAAAAAAAGATTGGATGTTTTAAAATTTTGTTAAATTTGACTTGTTATGTGATAGTATGATGCTGTGGAATTTTATATCATTTTATTCTTCTCATAGTTGCAGTGCAAAAGAGGACCATGGTCAGCCACTCTTTGGCTGTCAGTTCAACCACCACCTCGGCGACAGTGGGCCCCAAGTGTTTGCTGTGGTCGGAAGCAACCGAGTCTCCATATACGAATGCCCAGAGTCTGGTGGATTTAAGTTCCTCCAGTGCTATGCTGATCCTGATGTAAGTATAATTTACTTTGATACTTTTTTACAATGGACATCAAATCTCATGTGCTTGTCATGAAAAAGATTTGACTGTTTCACCAAGTACCAAGTTGATTCACCAAGATACAACAGTAGTTGTGGTCAATTTTCACACAGCATCACCTAGCTCCAAACTAAGCAGATGACTGTTTACTACTTATATACTTTTTTTAAATACATACATATTTTACATAGAAAACACTCAGACCCGAGACAAATATTTGCAGATCATACAAATATTTGTTCCGCAGCAGGAACTTTCGTCCATTGCGCCACAGAGATCGTCAACAGTAAATAGGTCAGCTGGTAAACAATACAATCATATAATCAGGGATCGGCAAAAGAAACTTGAATTATTTTATTTACAGCAGTGAGACAGTGATAATGAATTTCAGTGAGCATTACTGGATGTTTCTGCAAGTTTCACCATGAACTCAGACAATGAAGCTGTAAGTATTTTACATAGAAACACCCAGACCCGAGACAAATATTTGCAGATCATACGAATATTTGTCCAGCAGCAAGAATCTTCGTCCACTGCGCCACAGAGATGTGGCGTCAACAATAAATAGGAAGCGCTCATGGTGCAGCTTGCCACATCGTTCATTATAGATCAGCTAGGTTAAGCAACTTTCCTCCAGGCACACATGTTATAATCCTCCAGGGGTCTAGACAAATACCACTTTCTGTTGACGTTAACGCCTGCGGAAAGATTAATTTGAATAGGAATGACATTAGCTGCGGAAATGTCACGTGACAGCTGCCAAGTTTACCTTGATAAATTTGCGTTAACGTGAAAGGAAAAGTAAGCGTGAGGTATTTGTGTAGCCCCCAGGGGTCTAGACAAATACCACTTTCTGTTGACGTTAACGCCTGCGGAAAGATTGAATTGTATGGGAATGACATAAGCTGCGGAAATGTCACGTGACAGCTGCCAAGTTTTACCTTGAAAAATTTGCGTTAGCATGTGAAAAGTAAGCGTGAGGTATTTGTCAAGAGCGGCAGGTCCTTATTTGAATGGGTGGGTAGATTTTTAATGATGTCAGTTCTGTTATACCCTCGTCTACTACACTAAACATTTTCATTAACCAGCTCGTATATGGACTAGTAGAGCGTGATAGCTGTGCCAGTAATTTGATCTGAGTGCATCCATGCTCTGGCTATCACAGCCATGTTGGAGGCTTTCAGGCAGCCTAAAAACTCTAACATCAGAGAAGACACTAGCTCACACAAAGAATGAATATCTTTGCCAATTTCTAAGCAATACTCAGTTATTCTCGTCGCTCCGCAACACAACAACAGAGTTATGTATTTCTAGCCTCTGCCCACGGCTTCACCCGCGTGGTACCCGAATAAAAAATAGCCTATGTGTTATCCGATGTATAAGCTATATTACTGTAGTTTCATCAAAATCCGTTCAGTAGTTTTTTCATGAAAGAATAACAAACATTAATCGTCACAAACTTTCGCGTTTATAATATTAGTAGCATTATTTTGGCGATTTGATCAAACACCCCAAATCTGAATTTCATGCACATTGGCTTTGATCTGTTCCATCTCCCATCGGAGAAAGCCTGATCTCTGAAATTCCTTCTAGGTTGAGGAGACGTTCTACACCTGCGCATGGAGTTACGAAGCAGAGACCAACTTGCCTCTCCTCGCGGTGGCAGGCTCCCGGGGCATCGTACGCGTTTTCCAGCCCGCAACGCAAACCTGCACCAAACACTACATCGGCCATGGGCACGCCATAAACGAAGTCAAGTTCCATCCGCGCGATCCGAACCTCCTGCTTTCCGCCAGCAAAGACCACGCTCTACGCCTCTGGAACATTATGACCGACGTTTGTATCGCCATTTTTGGCGGCGTCGAAGGCCACAGAGATGAGGTCCTGAGCGCCGATTTCGATTTAAAAGGGGAGAGGATAATGTCATGTGGTATGGACCACTCCTTGAAACTGTGGAGGCTGGATAAGCCATCTATGCACGAGGCGGTCAAACAGAGCTACAATTTCAACCCGCATAGGGCGCTGCGACCTTTCAATTCGCTGAAGGAACATTTCCCGGATTTCTCCACGAGGGATATTCACAGGAATTATGTGGACTGCGTTAGGTGGATGGGTGATCTTATTTTATCCAAGGTAAGAAACTAGTAAACAGCAGTAGTCAATACTGTTGTAGCCTAGTAGGTGCAGGGTTTCTCTTGTTGGAAGTAAAATCCACTTTTAAGCAAAATACGTTTGTATAATTCAAAAACTTAGGAACTAAAACAACAAAAATACACGACTCGCCAAGTCAAGCGCAAGTCGGCAACTCCTCGAGAATTCAAAACAATTTCTATGCACGCGTCGCACCCGCGCCGCTACAGCGGTTTCCCCCCGCCCTCGTAGGCTATTGACCAATGGCGTGCGCGGATGGGACGCGACAACCTAACATGGTAACAAACAAAACAGAAAATAATGAAACAATTAAATCTAGGTAGGTATAGTCGCGCTACCTACTTAACACCACCCCCCAGTTAGAGGGTTCCACCGATAAATGTACTGTCAACAGGCAGCGCGACTATCCGTGCGACGCCGGGACGGGCGGTACCTATTGAAGGTCTTACGTCTATTCCACACTCAGTACCCTACTTCCTTCATTCACTTTAGGTATCTTGCCATGCGACCAGATAATGGTTATAGGACGTCGTGAGGGCGTTGCCCGTCTCCATGCTGGACAGTAGGTGACTCGGTGTCCGGCGCCACGAACGCGAGCGCCTCACGTGCAGTAAGCCATCCTCGATCCTCGTACAGCATGGGGTCGAGCTGTAACAAGCGGCTCGACTAAGAGAGCACACGACCGGTGGCGCGTAACGCGCTATCTCGTCTCTAAAGGCGTAGTCCTGCGCCACCCTCAGGAAGAAGGCTTTAGCCTCCCGCAGCTTCTCCACCGTGGCAACAGCTCGCGTCCATGTGGAGATGTGCATGACACCAATGAAGGACGATCCCACCTTCTTCGTCACCAGCACCCGCTCCAAGCGCTCCGGGTCATGACCGGACACATTGCCACAACCGCACATTGAGCACGGCACCTGTGAATCACAGAGAAAAAGGGGACCCGAAACACCCAGGCTGGCGTAAATAGGCCAATCCATTCTTAAAGCTTCGTCCGCGGGGTAAGACTCTGAAGGTACCCAGTGCCAGTCGCTGCACCTCCTATCATTATCAATGCCCGATTTAACCACCACGGCCAACCTACATCCTAACAAAGCGGCCTGCAGTTCCAGTTGCACTATGGGCACGATCTTGACCGGAGCTAGGTCGCTTGATGTTAGCTTAAATGACAAGTCAAACCTATAATTACTTTCTGGGCACCAGATTATGTCCAGGTCCAGTGACTGTATCTTCTCGGATCTATCTGATTTAATTCGACCCGACACCACAGCTAGCAAATTCTCCCGCGGCTCAGGTGAGTTCATCACCCACCCCCTGATATAAACACTGTCCGCATGATGTACGTGGGTGATGATGGCATGAATCAGCTGTTGTACCTGGTTGATACTGTTCGCGCTATCTAATTTCCTATTCCGAATATCAAAGTGCTGGTCCACGTAGGCGCTAAAAGTCATGACACAAATCGCGTAAATATCAAAATCCATGATTCGTACATTTGATATTTTAAGGTCATTAACCCGGTCAGCACTACCTCGCGCATATGTCACCCCAAAATGAAGATACCACACTGGACTTGCCTGAATACCGTTACGCGCAGAGTTTTTGGCGAATAACGTAGGCCTACCTACTTTCGTACACGCATTCGTGAATTCTGAATCCCTATCTATTTTCAATTCGATCCCAGTTACGTGTCTGCACGCATACTCATAACGGTTCCTCGGTAAACCTACTTTCCAGCCACCCGTCACGCAACAAGCAATACCTAAATCGCCTTCAGACGGTTTCTGACCTATCACCTCTATTTTGTCGTACAAATCGGGCCGCGATGTTAATATGCAGTTGGCAGATTCGGTATTATTACTAAGAGCACCCGCGCCCAGCGGGCCGTGGACGACCCAACCTAATCGAGAAAGCGAAGCGACTGGGTAACCAGATTTACCTTGTCTAATCTCCCTGCCGACGATGAGACTCCAGTTGTCTTGGCCTAACAACAACATCGGTTTCGCCTCCCTCATCTCACTGCAATCCAGGTGCCGCAAGTGCGCATTGTCCTCGAATACACGCGCCGGCAAAGTTTGCGACGGCAAGTCCACATTCCGCATGGTGCGCGCACAAATATCGTGACGCACTCCGTTCGGTCCGCGCACAACGACTTTAACACTACGCGAATTATCGTCAGTAGCACAATGCCCGCGTGCGGTCATTAACCTCAGTGGTACTACGGGTCCGTCGATGTCATTCGCGAGATTCTCGTCTATAAGCGACACAGACGCTCCATCGTCCAACAACGCATAGGTAGCTCGCTCATCACCGAATCTACCTACTATTGTCACTGGGATCACTTTCAATAACGCTCGCGCACGAAACTCTCGCACATTGGTCACAGTTTCAAAGTCAGTTGATGTCGTCTGCGATGCCGACTGTGACGCGATCGACTGCGACGCGTCGATGGGCAGTGTTGCGACTGACGGCGGCAAGTTCACGGGCGCATCCGAGTGTAGCAATACGTGGTGTGACGAATGACACATATCACAACGCTTAGCGCGGCAAAACCTACTTGAATGAGTTTTGACTACGCACTTAAAACATAATTTATTTATTTTTACAAAGTCCCAACGTTCATTCACAGTGAGCTGCCTGAACTGTGCACATTCACTTAACTTATGTTCCTCGTTGCACATCACACAAACAACTCTGTCTTTATCCTCAGTTTCAGTGGTGTCGGCAGCTGCTTCAACTTGGGTAAACACGCGATGTGTCGTTCGCACTGGGGCCGCGCCTTTATCTCGCCGTCCGGCGACTGCGTTCGCGAGCGGCTGCGGTTGCGAAGTGCTCGGCGAGTAGTACGATGCGACACGCGTTATTTGCGTTAGGAACTCAACTAAAATGTATAGATTCGGTGAAACGCGCAAATCTACATCACTGCCATCTTTTTCCTTGCGCATCGCAAATTCACCGTATTGAGCGCGTTGATAGGGTGTCAACTTTGCTAATATTTCTTGCACTATTTGCGGATTGTTTATGTACCCGTCGGCTCGCACACTTTTTAACACTGATATGGTGTTACGCACTACGTTCGTGAACGATCTCAGTTCGCGGCCATTTTCTGACACTTTTGGCAAGTCCCGAACCTTCTGTAGTGCGCATTCCAAAAGCAGAGTGGGATGCCCAAATTCTTCCTCCAGCGCTCCGATGACCTCCTCAGGGTCAGAACAGGTCCTCATAAGGTCATCGACCGCAATCTTTGCTTCTCCGACGAGAGCCACTCTCAGCCGCGCCATGTTTTCGTAGGGACGAAACTTGTTTATCTCCGTCGTACTCCGGTAGGCCTTCTCGAACCCGAGCCACTCCACAGGGTTGCCGTCAAAGGTAGGCAGTTCATACAGCTGCCGGGGGAGCGGTCTCGTATGGGCCAGTTTACCGATGGCTTCTGCTAACCGCTTGATATCCGTGGGCTGTTGTTGGTGCGGGTCGAGGACGGCGGGAGCGTGCGGCGCGGGCGCGGCGGGGCGGGGCGGCGCGGGCACGGCGCTCTGCAGCCACTGCTCCACGCGGCCCCCCGGCCCATTCACCACGCTGCGCGGCAGCGCGTCCATCGCATCCATCGCCTCCGCCTCCTCCTCCGCGGCCAGCTCCGCCATCTCGAGAGCTAGCTTCTTCTTGACGACGCTCTCTCTCAACTTCACGAGCTCCACTTCGGCCTCGTACTCAGCCCGCATGCGCCGCGCCTCGCGCTCGCTCCGGCTCAGTCGCGACGCCTGGCTGCAGACGCTGCGCGGCGGCCGCACAGTGCTGGGCATGCTGGCGTCTGGCGGCGGCGGCGTGTTGTCCGGCGCCGGCGTGTCTGGCGCGTGCACCTGAGATTGAGAATCTTGTTCCGAGTCTGCGTGCCGTTCTTCTGAGTACGCGTCGCTTTTCATGGCCTTGACTGCGCTGCGTGTCGTGTATTTTTTATCTTCCATGCTGATCCGGCTACTCGAAGGACCAGTTTTGTAGCCTAGTAGGTGCAGGGTTTCTCTTGTTGGAAGTAAAATCCACTTTTAAGCAAAATACGTTTGTATAATTCAAAAACTTAGGAACTAAAACAACAAAAATACACGACTCGCCAAGTCAAGCGCAAGTCGGCAACTCCTCGAGAATTCAAAACAATTTCTATGCACGCGTCGCACCCGCGCCGCTACAGCGGTTTCCCCCCGCCCTCGTAGGCTATTGACCAATGGCGTGCGCGGATGGGACGCGACAACCTAACATGGTAACAAACAAAACAGAAAATAATGAAACAATTAAATCTAGGTAGGTATAGTCGCGCTACCTACTTAACAACTGTAAAATTTAAACTATAGTGATTGAAAGGCATTTTGAAATGTAAACACTGCTAATTACCATTGATACAATTTAATCGTTACATTGGTTAGAATTAAATTTGTAATGAATTACCAATATTGACGACCGATGTGGCGCGGTGGGCGAAGGTCCGCCTGCGACACAGGAGGTTGCGGGTTCGATTCCCGCCCTGGGACAAATGTTTGTACGATCTGCAAATATTTGTTCTGGGTGTTCTGGGTATTTTCTATGTAAAATAAAAATATATTTATCTATGTAATGTATTGTATTAAGTATATCAGTCATCTAGTACCCATAACACAAGATCTGCTTAGCTTGGGGCTAGATGATGCTGTGTGGATTGTCCAGCATTATTATTATTTATTTATAATAGTTAATTGCCATTGGTAATAGCTGTATTTTCATTTTAAAAAATATGTCACTCATATTGCATTTTGACTCTGAACTCTGAATGAGGATTGTTACCGGTGCCGGTAAAATTACAGGTACATGAGACATTCATCCCATAAGATGGGAGTGACAACAAAACAGAAAGCTTAGTTGTTTCACACACTGACTATGCTTGTTTTTTTCATCGACTCGCGCTACGAAGCTTGGGTTTTTTCACTAACTCTTGTATTATAAAGCTTGATTGTTTCACTGACTCTTGCGCAATGAAGCTTGGTTTTTTCACTGACTCTTGAGCAACAAAGCTTGGTTGTTTCACATAAGACCATCTGAGTGAATTGTTTCACTATAAAATTGTTTCCAGTCGTGCGAGAACGCGATAATCTGCTGGAAGCCGGGCCGACTGGAAGACTCCGAGATACGTCCGGGCGACAACTCCGTCACGATCGTGCACCGATTCGACTACAAGGAGTGCGAGATATGGTTCATCAGGTTCGCAGTCGACTACGCTCAGAGGGTAGGATACCTTTTTTTTCAATCCCTCCACCTTGCGTCGATATCCTCAATAATGAGGGTAGTGACCTTTATGTAGGACTCTAGATTTTACTATCTCTCTCCATCGGGATCTGTGCTCAATGGTTCGATACGTTTGTGCGATATGCCGTCCATGGATTCGGAGCATTTTACGCCAGAACCACATTTCAAATGACTCGCAGACAAATCCCGGATGCTAACTCTATTTGGTTTCACTAATGAATTCAATTATAGACGAGCCGCTTTCGCTGATATGACCATATCATACAGTGTTGGATCAAAAGTCTTTGTTTTACTTCGGTCCACTTTTTTAACAATAAATTGTTCTTTCGTACCACATTACAGGACGGTAGGTACATTATTTGCTAAATTGTTATATAAAATATATCGTATAAAATCCTACTAATATTATAAACGTGAAAATTTGTGAGGATGGATGTTTGTTACTCTTTCATGCAGAAACTACTGAACGGATTTTGATGAAACTTTACAGTAATATAGCTTATACATCAGAATAACACTTCGCCCGCGTGGTACCAGGATAAAAAATAAAAAATAGTCTATGTGTTATTCTCATGTATAAGCTATATTACTGTAAAGTTTCATTAAAATCCGTTCAATAGTTTTTGCGTGAAAGAGTAACAAACATCAATCCTCACAAACTTTCGCGTTTATAATAGTAGTAAGATTTAACTAAACACTGATTATGTGTCATTTCAAATTCAACAAAAAAAAACAAACCACTGTTTACAAACTTTTAAATGCATGTACCTTTTAGGTGATAGCGCTGGGCAACCAATGCGGCAAGACCATGGTGTGGGAGCTAGGGAGCGTGGCGGGCGGCTCCCGAGCGTCACAGCTCGTACATCCCAGATGCGTGGCGGCTGTCAGACAGGTAAGCCTCTATCCGAATTCGTATCCCGCTGCGGGACAGATGTTTGCATGCTCTGCATATATTTGTTCCGGGTGGTAATCTGGGTGTTTTGGTACCGGTATCCGTTATTCCTGATACTCATGATATAGGAAATCCTACTGTGGGGTCGGGACTATATGTGTCTGTTGGGTGTTTATTATTAACTAGCTTCTGCCCATTCGCCCGCGTGGTGCCCGGATAAAAAGTAGCCTATGTGTTTTTCTGATGTATAAGCTATATTACTGTAAAGTTTCATCAAAATCCGTACAGTAGATTTTGCATGAAAGAGTAACAAACATCATCCTCACAAACTTTCGCGTTTATAATATTAGTAGGATAGGATAATGCAAAAGGCTTACTAAAATGTAATTCGTCGGTTCGTGTTTCTTTAATCATGTTTAAGACATTTTGATGGGCTTGCAACCTGTCACGTGGAATGCTAACTACAATAGAAAACGCAGGCATGTGCCAAATAAAATGTTGGATGTGTCCCTGACTACCCCTCTTGATATCCTCACAGATCTGAGGGGATTACAGTTGTGAGCTTGTTTGTTTTAGTATTGAATGTAAATAGAATGTTATAATGACTAAATATCATTCATACATACATACAGTCACGCCTGTTTCCCGGAGGGGTAGGCAGAGACCAAGGATTTCCACTTGCTACGATCCTGGCATACCTCTTTCGCTTCATTCATCCTCATCACATTCTTCATACAAGTTCGGCGGTTTAGTGTACTTCTGACCTGGCCTTTCTCTAGAATGTCTCCAATTTGGTCAGAGTACGTCCGAGACCTTTCTCTTCCAACTATCCAATTCACGCTTGCCTTGTATACTTGTTTTGTTAATCTACTTTCGTCCATCCTTTCTATATGCCATATATGGTCTATATCATACACCCATGATTATATAGACAATGAAACGAAATACAATATTGTAAAATTATAATACCCCGATGTGTTTTGTAACGTCTATTGCATCGCACCTTGGTGACTTCTGGTGATAAAACCATCCTTGAAGTCATACAAATCAATTGCAAAAAGCCCATTTCAATTGGATAAACCCTGTTGAATAGATAGATAGATAGATAGATAAAACATTTATTCGTTGCTACAGACACACACCAATATACATTTTATTGTCAGTAAGTTTGTGTTTGTGTGTGTTGCAGTAAAACAAAAAGGCCATTTGAAGATTTTAAATGGTAATAGACATACTACAAACAGCCTCTTACGGTAAACGCATATACAAATTATAGTAAAAATCAGCTTGAAATATAGTAGTTTTGGAGATATGGTGTTACGGTAAACGCATATACAAATTATAATAAAAATCAGCTTGAAATATAGTAGTTTTGAGATCCTACCAATGCAAAACAAGGTTCTTAGTCTTTTTTTTTGTCGAGTTTTTTTCAAATCGTGTTTTGTCACCAAAATCAGACTCCTAACTCATATACAAATATAAAAACCAAGATCACATAAAAAAATCAGCGATGGCCCCCAGTACATAACTAATTTTGTGTTCAGGTGACCTTATCACGCAATGGAAAAGTTCTACTCACCTGCTGCGACGACGGAACGATCTGGCGCTGGGACAAGGTGAACAACTCGGGCAACTGACGAACGCCTGACGTCACTAAAACCTGTGACGTCACTAAAAAGGACCGCGTCTATCTGAAAACCCGCAACCAACTCAAAAACTCTGAACACCTAAAAAACCGTGACACAAAAAAGTGAAACAATTGATCTTACGGATCAGAAGATACTTTATGTCAAGCTATTGTGGTTTGCCTTAAATAATAAAAAGGATAATGACTTTTTAATGGACCAATCAATAAAATAATGCATTAACGCCGTTTCTGAATGGTGTTTTCTTGTAAATCAGATCTGCCTGGAACTTTTTAGACCTTCTTTATATACAAGGAAACTAGAATAATGTCTAATATTAAGTACAAGTTATTTTAAGTCAAATGATGAAGTTAAAGTTGGTACTGTGAATATCATAATAAAAAGCTGACGCTGAGCAATATTAGTTTATAATTTTGACCATTTTTTACGAACAATCCCATAAAGTCCGTGAGTTTATAGACAACAACTACTTTCTGTTTGCGTAACGTCTGCGGAAAGATTTAAATTGTATGGAAATGACATTAGCGCTTGAGATGTCACGTGACTGCAGCGTGAGGTATTTGTGTAGAGTCTAGAAGCCCAAGGTCACTAGCCAAATACCCTCAAGCTTAGTTTTCCATTCACGCTAACGCAAATTTGTTAAGGCAAAACTTGGGAGCAGTCACGTGACATATCAACAGCTAACGTAATTTCCGTAGAATCTTTACGCCAGAACCTATCAATTGGCGGTAACACCAACAGAAAGTGGTTGTAAACTTAATTGATAGGTTCTAAGATTGAATTCGGTCCAAAACCACACTGTGGTGTTGGACTTAGTTACTTGTCCAGTATACGTACACGTTGCCTGTATGAATTTAGTGATTTTTTTAATAATGTCTTTTTATACAAATGTCCAGGGGACTAGACAAATATCACTTTCTGTTGTCGTTAACGCCTGCGGAAAGAATAATTTGTATGGAAATGACATTAGCTGTGGAAATGTCACGGACAGCTGCCAAGGTTTAAAGTAAGCATGAAGTTTTTGTCTAGACCCCAGTACACGTAATCTTGTTGCAAAATCTTGTGCATTTTGTATTTTTTTTTTAAATCAATATATTTAGTTTACTTTTGTTAGAACTATCAAATGCAGTCAAGCATTTCTCAGCCCTATAGCATATGACGATAAAGTTTCATAAGTTACAAACGCCCCAACGCTAACAGAGGGGTGTGATAATTAGTTTAACGTATGTGGCATCGTAGCTCCCAAACGGATGAACTAATTTTGATTTAGGTTTGTTTGAGTCCCTTTGGTTTAAGACGCTTAAGTAAAAAATGAAAATGCATGTTTTTATGACAAATTTATTGTATGACCATCATATTTCTACGTATAATTAACAAATGAATCACAGGGGCCAAGGTGTTATCTCGTGGTCGCTAACGTTTTAACATCCATTGCATATCTACTGCTGTGTTCTCTATCATTATTGAGTCGATCGCGCCGAATTGAGAGGACCAACTAATGCTTGTCATCCTTTTCTACGTGCTTGTATACTTGGTTATTGTTATCTCTTTCTATCCTAGCATAATCTGTGTCGTGAGACCGATACTATGCGTGAAAGCATTGGTTTAAAGTCCCACACAAGTGTACAAATGTTTGCATACTTGTTTGGGATGGGATTTGCAACACAATCCACGTGTATACCACCCAGGTACACCACCCAGAACTCACGGCCTTATTGTGTGACTCAACCGATAATCGAGTCTTAAAATTTTACACCACACACTCGGCATGCATTCCTATTAGAAGAGTTTGAAAGTCTGTCTCAAATTCCACCAATACGAAGATTTAAGTAATCGTTTTGAAGTTCATTCGTATCTTTGAAATCACACATAAAGCAGCAGGTAATTATTCGGCGCGAGCTTCCTCCTAAACAAGACACAGATACAGATTTAAACACGTCTGATGTTGCTATAAACCGCACCTCCGATAATACCTAAACTAAAACTAACACTCATAACTGCCTAATTGAATTTTAGTCAATTTGTTTTTAATTCAGTCTTTAAAAATTTCACAATTAAACGAGCAATAATAACGGTAAAACGAAGTTGCAATCATGTTCTTATACATTTTAAACTACTTTTTATTCATAAAATTTAATTACGGTCACATTCATAAATGTCGTGAAACTTTAGCGCCGTATTCTCAAACCACTATATGGAACTGTATGTTAAATTGGAATGTGCACATTCAGAAATAGCACATTATGAGTTACTAACTTTCGCACTCGGCTTCTCTTGCGTAATACTTGTATAAAAGTTATTCCATGTCGAGATCTAAATCTATTCCAAACTCAATTAAAGAGACTTTCAGTAAAATATCTATCGCAGTTATAAATAGAAATAATTACAATATAAGTAGAATGAACCCTCTTTTACAGTGTAGTTTGAGAATACGACCTTAAGCCTTAGTGTTGCCGCTTTCCATTTAAAATAGAACAGCTAATGGCATTTAGAAATGGGCCCGTTGTTTTAAAAATGTATGTAAGTGGGGTACAAAAGTAATGTCTAGTAGAAACGGTAAAAATATCAGTCACATCACAACGGAGACATTGAGCTAAGACTATACAAACGACATGCATGCAACGTAACTATCAGTCGAACGCTACATTATTGCTTTTATTTAACCGTACGTAGACGATTTAATGAGGTACAGTCAGGTCGATAATGCTAAACCGATCTGAAATATGCCCTTATACTGAATAGTCTGCGCAAAAGATTTTTCACAAACGAATTTGTTGAGTAGCTAAACTGCTAACTACAGGCCTGGTAAAGTCGGCAGAACTATACCTACATATTTTTCAATCAAGGACTTGTATTAGTTTCCAACCAATGAGATGTGATTAAAAGGTAGCATACGACTGATCACTATACAAAATTTCGACTATTTTAACAATTAACAACTAAGGTATAACATACATTATTCATTAATGTAAAGGCACGTAACAAACAAACTTCAATATAACGGTCAACATGTTTTAAGTTGCAATCTCACTGTCTAATTTGATCCCCACCGCCTGCGCCAGAAAACGCAAGCTTTATTGTAATTATTTCAGCAGGCCTAAACAGCATTTTCACTACGGCATGATACAGTATATCGTCCTACGATAACTCCGAATAAGCTTTCAGTCATCGACCCAATATCGGCTAGCCACGTAAAGCGTGAATTCGCCTCGCTCACGCACACACCTGAGGAGACGACCTATAGTGTGTCAATTGTGTAGATATCGTGCAGGACAGTGTAAAAAGACGAACATACATTTTACATTCGTCCCGATCGATGTGTCGGCCGTTGTGCGTTCCAACGATTGCGATATCGTGCCGCATTATGTGAAAATGCTTAGACAAAACTTAACTTGGACCAGAAGCGTGTTCTGAATACTATAACTTTGCAACGGATATAACGCTCAGGGCGATGTGGGACAAATTTCTACAAGTGAGGTTTATACCTAGGTGTTATTTATTTTATTTGCGTTGATTTATCACTAAAATCCGAATACGGAATGTGAATATGATACTACGACTAAGTTCCTACTTGTATTTTAAACATGATAATTGGAATGTGCTGTGTGATAATTGGGGCGGTTATTCTTACGTGTATCTACTACTTTCAACAAAATAAAACTATTTTAAGCTTAAAAATATTATCTCTGGTGATAATTTGGGGCTTTATCTAGGTGGTAAACAGAAAATGAAAAACATTTGTAAAATAAATAAACAACATTTAGGCTAAAATACCCTGACTAGATATATTTTGACTAGTTATTTAGTGGGAAGAATTTAAATACATTCTAGAAAAGCTGTTTCTTTTCTAGAATATACCTTTTTTGGTCAAAATTTTAGACCAATAAAGGTATACAATATCACTGCATGAAAAATATTTATACTTTCAAAGCACTTCATATTTTTATGTGGTCCATAACCATAATCTTTATCAGTGAAGACCACAAGATCAATTGATTGCATTTTGTGTGAGGTGCAGACAGATTCAAGTTCGAAACAGCTAGTAGCCAACTGGTGTAGGAGTTTTTAGGCCACCCAAAGATTAAAATAATGAGTTATAGGAAAGTGTACGAAAGTTAGAACATATGCTTCTCTATTTTTGTACTACAATGTGCATAGAGCCATTAAAAGTTCACCAACAAATTAAAGGTCTGACAGATTTTTTTGTAGATTATCTGTCATCATAGCCAATCACAGCGATATGTGTTGGTGATCTCTAGCTGTCTGAAATTTGCCAGAAACTAAGTCTTATTAGTTACTTATCTATCAGATAATAATGTAGGAATAATTTATAGACCAGATTGCGACAACCAGGGGCTAACTAACTGAACTGCATCAACTTCGACCTAGAAGCAACTACGAGGGCGGGTCAATAAGTCCGTGACTTTTTGAATTTCTGACCTCTTTACTGAAAAAGCAACACTACTCCTGTCAACAGGCATCTGTCAGTTGACTCCTGTCAAAATTTGAACTTGCTGTGTCAGTTAGTTTGTGTTTGACAGCTATCTTTATCAGACTACCCACTAATTTGAGGAAAAATGGAAAAAAGTGAATTTCGTGTGCTTATTAAGCATTATTTTTTGCGAAAAAAAACCATTACCGAGACCAAGGCTAAGCTTGATAAATACTATGGGGACTCTGCACCATCGATTTCAATGGTAAAAAAGTGGTTTACTGAATTTCGTTGTGGCCGTACAAGCACTGAAGATGCCGAACGTCCTGGACGCCCAGTTGAGGTCTCTTCACCCGAAACAATCGAAAAAATTCACGATATGGTGTTGGCCGACCGAAGATTGAAAGTGCAAGAGATTGTGGAAGCCGTAGGGATCTCGCATGGCTCAGTGGTTTCAATTTTGAATGATCACTTGGGCATGAGAAAGCTTTCCGCAAGATGGGTGCCGCGTTTGCTCACAGTCGACCACAAACGCAATCGTGTAACAACTTCACTGGAAGGTTTGGCGTTGTTTAATCGCAATATGGAGGAGTTTTTGCGCCGTTTTGTAACCGTGGACGAAACATGGATCCATCACAACACACCAGAGACCAAACAACAGTCAAAACAGTGGGTTTCTAAGGGTGAATCGGCGCCAAAGAAGGCCAAGGTGGGTTTGTCAGCCAATAAAGTTATGGCGACTGTTTTTTGGGATGCACGCGGGATAATCCACATTGACTACCTTCAAAAGGGAAGAACAATCAATGGGGAATATTATGCCAACTTATTGGACCGATTCAATGACGATTTGAAAAAAACCCGACCTCATTTGTCCAAGAAAAAAGTTCTTTTCCACCAAGACAATGCAAGGGTGCACACATGTGCAGTTGCCATGGCAAAAATCCAGGAATTGGGCTATGAATTGCTCCCTCATCCGCCCTATTCTCCAGATTTGGCTCCGAGTGACTACTTCTTGTTCCCAAACCTGAAGAAATGGCTTGGTGGAAAAAGATTTGACTCCAATGATGAAGTCATCTCGCAAACAAAGGCCTATTTTGAGGACCTCGACAAATCCTATTTTTTGGAAGGGATAAAAAAATTGGAGAAGCGTTGGACAAAGTGTATAGAGCTCAAGGGAGACTACGTTGAAAAATAAAATTATTTATTTATCAAAAAATCTGTGTTTTATTCCAAAAGTCACGGACTTATTGACCCGCCCTCGTATCCTCACTTAACCCTAGTTGGTGCAATTGGACATACTACTTAAAATTGATCATGCACTATCAACCTCTCTGTTAAAAGTTGGAATAATAAACTATCTGACAAAACTTATAAGTAAAAGCGGAAATCGTGCACGATATAAACCTATTGTCTAATAATTAATTCAAATGGCGCAACGCATGACATAAAGCTCATAATTTCCCTATGATGGGCGACGAGAGATTTTTTTAATCTGTGACAGGACGAATTAGTTCCGTGGCGCTAACTAGATAGCACTATTTCAGGTATTGTCAGGGTCTATGCCAGTAACACATGACACGTTTATGACAAGCATCCTTTCAAACTTTCGACACTGCGGCATCTCCGACTTCGAAGAACTATATAATGACACTAGCCACAGATCATAGAAAACCTCACATTGAACGAGCATAAGAAACCATGGTTTATTTATAAAAGTACGAGCGCAACGAATTGTTCTACGCACAACACATTCACTTCTTCGATGCTTAGATGAGGGCAACGCATGAGCTGAAACGAGCTGTTCTAGCGATCCCGGATCCCGTTCTATTGTATCGTTGATGTTTCAAACGAGCTTTTCGTTCAGTTTGAGACCGGATCTCGTTGACGATGAGTTGAAACAAACTGTTGGGCCGGTTTAGGATTCGTGTCTAGTTGACGATGAGGCAAGTCTGTTGCGACCGCTAGGAGTGAAAATATTCTCACTCAGAATAGTTCGGGTCACTGATGTATTATCACTTTAGCGTAATAGGGCGTCCATTTATCACTACTTATGCTCATGACAGCTAAATGAAGAAGTACATGAAGAAAGCTTATGAATAAGCTATCAATCTACTAACGCAACGTATTGTCCTACACGCAACACATTAAGTTCTGTGATACCTAGATGAGCGCAACGCATGAGCTAAAACGAGCTGTTCGTGCATTTCCGGGACCGTGTCTCGTCGTCGATGAGTTAGAACGAGCTGTTCGGGCGGTTCCGAAACCGTGTCTCGTTGTCGATGAGTTAGAACGAGCTGTTCGGGCGGTTCCGGAACCGCGTCTCGTTGACGATGAGGTACGTCTGGTGCGGGCTCCCCTGCGAGTCGCGGCGCGCGCCGGCGGGCGACAAGAGGAACACGGCGCTCGGCTCGGGCGGTCACCTGCGTAAGCAACCACGTATGAGCTAGCGGCCAACTATGACGAACTCAGTGGTTAGACGGACAAGCAGCCGGCTGTGACGTCTGATACACACCAATCACCAGGGAACCCTAGTATGGGCTTGAGCTATAATTATATGACTGTTGGGGTATTTATTTATTATTTATATGGTCAGTTCGCGCCCTTAAAGTGGCATCGTATAATTTCCCCCATTTCGTCAAAAACTATACATACCTATAGTTTTTGCCAATTTTTAAACATAAAATTCGTATTCACCATCTTTGATTTCGAACCTATTGGCAAAAGTGTGAATCGAGACACAATAGGAAAATTCAATTCCCGTTTTCCCACACATGGGATGAAAGAAACTTTCCATGTCCCCGATGGAGCCGAAGATCGGGAGACAAAGGGAACAACCCATTATTTCTGCTTAAACCTCAGAGTCAAGCGGATGTCCATTCGCGTCGTAGTTATTCTATTTCTACAGTCGTAGTCACTTCTACGTAAAGACTTTACATACTGTGCTGTTCTGCGATGGTTTATTTCATTCATCATTCTTTATTTTAACATTAGCTAACCCCAGTTATCTGATCTAACGCAAAGTGACCGGAATGAAACAGGCAACTCCCGTAGTCTGTTAATGGGATACAATGTGTATAAAAAACGGCCTATGCGGCGCAGTGGGCGAAGGCCCACCTGAGACGCAGAGAGAACGTTACGGGTTCAATACCCGCCGCGGGACAAATGTTTGTATGATCTGCAAAATATTTGTCTCGGGTCTGGGTGTTTTCTAGGTATAATATGTATGTATTAACAAAAAAAAAATAAGTAGTATATCAGTCATGAAGTTCTCATAACACAAGCTCTACTTAGATTGGGGCTTGTCATTTTTTACATGATTTGATTTATCAAGAAAATCGAGAAATAGACCTTCTATTTCTCGACATGAACAAGGTTGCAAAAAAATCAAACTACCGACCTGTTTCAATCATCTATTATACCACCCCCTAGCTAGTGGCGATGGTAACAGACAAACAACCCCTTATGGAAAACGTGTTCGTTGCATCACAGGTTTAAAATGTGGTTTGTGGTGAAAGTGAGCAGTGGTTACCTGACGCGTCCGGAGGGTGAGCGCAGGTGGGAGCGGATGTAACCTGTGCGGTAATCCATAGCGTCGCGGTCGCGCCCCGAACCGTCCCCACCCTGACGACGTCGACTCCATCTGACGAAACAATCATGAAAAACTTATTCATTTCTCAAATTGTAGCGGTACATGCGGTAATTGTATTGTTGCTTAATTTAGTATTTCTCAATACTAAATACATTTTTTTATTCCAAAAACTATCGTGATTTTATTCATATTGTAAAAAACGGGATTTTTCACGTACCGCACTATCGGTGAAGGCACCGACTAAGTTTCGACTCATTCCGCACAACGAGCGACAGCGCGTAGTGCACGACGCGACGCGGAGGGAGAGCGTCGCGATCACTCACCCTGATGAAGACTCTCGGAATGAGTCGAAACTTAATCGGTGCCTTCACCGCTAGTGCGATACGTAAAAAATTCCGTTTCTCAATACATTAATTGCTTTCACATGGTAGGTACATAGATGGTGTTTATAGGAAGGTATCTCACATGAACCCAGACAGGTAGGCAGGCCGAGGTTTTGCGTAAACAAACTAGTTATAAATATCTACAGTAAATAAACTTAAGTCTCTCAAATGAGTTAAGTTTAGTTTCTTATACATTACTAGCTTCTGCCCACGGCTTCGCCCGCGTGGTATCCGGATAAAAAGTAGCCTATGTGTTATTCTGATATATAAGCTATATTACCGTAAAGTTTCATCGAAATCCTTTCAGTAGTTTTTACGTGAAAGAGTAACAAACTTTCGCGTTTATAATAGTAGAAGGATTGTATAAGAAATAGTAAATTAGGTAGTACTTAGTACATTTTTGCAGAGGGCGCGAAATAGACACTTGCAGGTGGATAGATGAGGCAAACAGAAAAAGTTTTGTGGTAGTAATTATTGCCGGCATGTTAGGTGCATTGAGCATGCACCCAGTACTCAGGCAATGGAATCCCATACAACATTGCCAGCGCGTTTTTATTAAAAAATCATAACTGATGCTGTGTACGTAAATACTATACTTTGCGTGTTCTTATTTCGAAAGTAATGGCAATATTTCCGCGCATTCGAGTAAATTAGGTGATTAAAGCCTGAATTCATAATCGGGGGTCAATCCATCATTCAGCATTCGCCTTATGGCTGGGTCCATAAAGGTTGGATTTGAAAGAAAGAAAGAAAAGAAGAAAGAAAATACATTTATTAACCACAAACACAACACAACAGGTGACAAAATACAAAACACAAACAAACACAGAAAGTTTCATTAAAATACTACAAAAAATAAAAATAAAAATATATGTGTTGTGTGGGGTCAAAAGGTCCCTATCTCAGCATTATGCTGCACCAAACCTAAGAAAGGTGCATTTGCGCTTGAATTTTCACATAGCCCCTGAATAGTTCCCCTAGTTGATTATGAATTCGGGCCTAATGTTTTTAGAACCCGAAAGGGAAAGCGTGGTCGTCCGAAACAAACTTGGCGGCGGTCGGTCACTGCAGAAGCGCAGAGCATCGGACTGACCTGGGCGGCTACCCTTGACACTCGATTCTAATCGAAGTTTAGCACGTATTGCAACGCCCACTAGTGACGAGTGGGGAAACTTATCTAAAAAACTTCTCTGAAGCCATTTATTAAATTTATACATACAAAACAAAACAAAAACTGCATGATATAGTCGAAAATGATGAGCGTTTGAACAGTGCAATAATCAACCGACTACATTAAAGGATGAGTTTCTCAATTCGTCTATATTTTTTGTGTATGTTACGAGATAACTTCGCTCATTGTGAACCGATTTTAATTTAACTGGGAGGATACTTCAAGTGTGGTCCCATTTATGAATGAAAAAAAATAAGGGATGAAATATCATATTGCACTTTTATCAACATACCGGTATTTGAAGTCGGTTTCAATTTTACCTGAAAAAATGTCGTTATGTATCTTAAAATATTACCTCAATAGCCTCATGATGTAGTCCGGCCAGTTGTCCGGGAACATGACTAGGAAGAACCCCACCGCTATCAGTATGATGCCCGCTAGTTTCATACCCTCGAACTCAACGCCGTAAAACACCACATCTAACGCTGAAACGCAAACATCAAAAAACTTATTAAACTTTTTAGGGCTTTTAGGGGCCAAATAAATAAAAAAACACCAAACACAAGGATCTGTGTTGTAGGAGTACCACTACAGCCAGACCCAGAACAAATATCTGCAGATATATTTTTTACCAACATCAGACCATACCACAAAGTCAAATAGTATGAAAGAAATAACTATTATTATTTTTACCATGAACTAAAATAAAACTTGCTTGATTCCTAAGTTTTTTTTAGTTGTTATGATTTCAAATAATCGTATATATGTTGAAAGTAACTATTTTTTTTCTAATATTTATCATTATGTATTGTTTATTTATGAACACACACACCACATGATTGTCCGACTTCACATGTGAGAGTTACTCACTAGTGGAAACTTTATTGGATAACGTAGTATCTTTGGTCAGTTTATAAATAAGTGGCATAGTTCTGTTTGTTCTCAAAATAATTTAAAATCTAAAAAAAAAATGATTACCTGCAGATACCGGGACAGCAGTTATAAGAGAGAGCGAGATGAAAATATTGTACGTGATGATGTTTCCAAACTGGAAGACCAGGTGGAATACTGAAACAAACAATATATTGTCAGACAAATTAAAATAAATATTTCCAAGCAATATATTACGATATAATACGGATTGAGTTGTCATGGTTACTGGAAACACCTCTTGTGTAGGAACTTGCATGGCGTAGCCGGTAGGCTAATTATCCTTCCGACTGCGCCAGTTAAGGCCCTGCCGATTGATGAGGTATTAAGGGCACTTGGATATATATATACATACATTCACACACTCACACCTATTTCCGAGAAGGGTAGGCAGAAACCACGTATTTCCACTTGCTAGGATCCCGACATACCTTATTTGCTTCATTCAGTTTCATCACATTCTTAAAACATGCTCACCTGTTTAGGGTACTCTTGACCTGACCTTTCTCCGTGCTATTACACGTGGATATAGCACATGAGTATTAACTATGTGAATCCTTACTTAGCAATGCAACGCTGGTAACAAGCAGGTATATCCACGGCATGCGATGTTGCGGCAGTGTTTCAGAGCCGGTGAGATAAAGCCCCAGACACACAGGCCAGAGTAATGATGCGTTGACGATGCCGAGGATAGAGAAGAAAAGCGCCCGCTGACCAGGGTTCACTTCGCCCATCACTTTTCTAAATAGCACCTGTGGTGAAATAGCAGGTACATGTTTTATTTTACCGACCAAATTGTATTATTTACCCAAGAGCGCGAACAATTAAATATGAACATCGACGGGACTCGAACCAGCGACCATCCGATTGTTATACTAATCAAGTAACGAGATTTTTAGTCCACCGAGGTTGTTATTTTAGAGATATGAAATCTTGTGATTGTAATTAACACTTTAAAAACAAAGTGAATTCTTGAATGAACTGAATGAATTGTTAACAAAATACTACAAACAATTACAAACAAAAACTTAATATAACTAAAAGTACAATGGGCGGTCTTATCGCTTAAAAGCGATCAAATAATTACCGTTAATATAAATTCAAAATATACACAGACATTACGATTTTGAAATGCAATTTAAATGGCTTGAAAGAATTGATAATGTTGCCAGGACAAGACTTAACGTTACCCAATAATATGTAAAAGGTACCAATAATCAATAGTAATTGATTGATAAAAAACATAAATCTGGTGTTATTTAGAGATCTACGTACATATAGGTACACTGATATTTAAGCACATTAAAATATATTCAATTAAATAAACGCATTCCATTCAAAATTAATTCAATAGACTAAATTTCATAATTTCAAAAATAGCTAGGTAGGATACTCTTACCTAGGCTTAAATAAATTCCTCGTTGCTGTAGTAGGTCTGGTCGAAGAGCCAACGGCTGTTTACCTTGAATATGGCGAAGCCGGCCGCGGCACAAGCTGCCAACACCACCCCACCCAGTGTGGAGCTACCCGTTATCCCGTCCATATACGCGAGCAGAGCTATCCCCGTGTCGCACAGTATTGCTGCTACGATCTATCAGAGAAACAATTTTACAGATTTTACTATATCATTAGACACATTAAAACTTTATTTTGTATTTTCAAGTTGATAACTTAAGCCTTTCCTGAGAAAATTGATCTTAACGACAGACAGATGACAGACAGTGAACCTACAAGGATTCTGTTTTTTCTGTAGAGGTATGGAACCCTAAAACTTAAATTTTAGAGCTACGTTCTAAACTTGCGTTGCTCAGGGTTGAAGTCTTCAACAACTCACCCTTACTCCCACAAACTTAAATTTTAGAGCTACGTTCTAAACTTGCGTTGCTCAGGGTTGAAGTCTTCAACAACTCACCCTTACTCCCACAAACTGCTCATGCAGTATGACCCAGGAGAGCAGGTAGATGCAGCTCACATTGGTAGCAAACAATGCCACCACATCAGTAGACAGCAGGATCTTCAGTGAAGTTATGTACATGAAGATCGTCACCACCCATAGCAGGCAGAATAAGCCGCAGCGACTTATAAACCTCACTGTGAAATGAACATTTTGATATTAAAATTTGATTATTATAGTTTTTTTAACTAGCTGTGCCACGGTCGCCTTTAGCCGTCTGGGCACCACGTCGCATCACCCGTCCTCGTTTTCGCTTAGCGTTCTTTCTGATGTTTTTCTTTTTGCTCGGCTCGTTAGGCTCGTAGCGTGACGTTAAATAGCCTATAACCTACCTCAATAATTGGGCTATCAAATGCAAAAATATTATTTTAAAATCCTACTGTTAGTTCCAGAGATTAGCGCGTCTAAACAAACATACTCTACAGATTTATATAATTATAAGTTTAGGTTTTTTATTGAACACAAACAATGTACAAAGGGATGACTTAAAGTTATACATAATTTTCTACCAGTCGTCCTTAGGGGTAGGAAACAGAGGTTGATGTGTTAAGCTAGATGTATCATCACCAACAACAGACTGTATAATAGTTATTTGATTTCTGAATCGTTCCTTAAAAAATATATAATTAGATGATGTACATATAAGAACTTTATAGTATTTGAGTCAAGTCTCTTAGGAAAATTCAGGTCAGTTTGTTAAAACCTAGGCAGGTATAAATTAGTAATTCTACATTCTGAAATTACTCATAAAACAACTTAAATTTTTGGGCGCGGAGTGCCGCGACTACGGTAACAACACACACATAGCCACAGCCAGTTGCGTGCTGCACATTGCGCGCTAAAAAAACAGCAATTATTTTTATGCCTAAAAATAGAAAATCGTTTCCCAATTATTTTCCCTCAATTTTACTTGTGAAGATGAACAGTAGGTTTCGGCTTGGTGATTTGTCTTCTTACACCCTGTGTTGCTGTGAATTTAACCATTGACGAAAAGGATGTTAGATAGATAGACAGATTTAAATATGATAGTGTTAAATATGAAAGTGGATGGATATAAGAGCAGAGGTAGAACGAAGAAAAGTCGGATGGATTGTGTGAAAGATGACATGGGTAAGAAAGGAGTGTGAACTGAGACAACGGATGATAAAGGAGACTTAAGAAAACATGTTTTGCCGACCCTATGTGGCACAAGGGGGTCTAGACAATTACATCACGCTTACTTTTCCTTTCACGCTAACGCAAATTTGTCAAGGTAAAACTTGGCAGCTGTCAATTGACATTTTCACAGCTAATGTAATTTCCATACAATTCAATCTTTCCGCAGGCGTTAACGAAAACAGAAAGTGATATTTGTCTAGACCCCCCCGGGCCAGGAAGATGATGATGCTGTAAATTTAACAATTCTTACCAAAAGTGAAGCCTTTTTCTCTGAAGTCGCTGAACGCATCAAAGATAATGTCATTAGCTGACTTGCACCTGTTGTGTATCAACATCACAATCAAGTATAGAGGGTAGAAAAATATCAACCAGTTTGTGCAAAACCACGCCGTGAAGAATGGAGCATTATAAAGATGCTGTAACAAAAAATTAAGGTGAACACAAAACTCAACACTGCCATCTCGACGACTTCAGTGAAGCAGTGGGCGAAAGCCCGCCTACGACGCATAAGGTTGCGGGTTCGATCTACAAATATTTGTTTCTGGTCTGGGTGTTTTCTTTGTATAAATTATGTATTTACAAAAATATATATAAGTAGTATATCAGTAATGTAGTTCCCATAATACAAGCTCTGCTTTGTTTGGGACTAGATGATAGGGCTGTGTGAAAAATTACCAGCATTATTAATTTATTTATTTATATTAAAAAAAAAACAGCTTGTTTTAACACATCATCATCAGAACGAAAAGTCGACTGCTGAACATAGGCCTCCTCCTAAGAGTCAACAACCTCGATAGTGTGGTGGGCGATTCCCGCTACGGGATGGCAAATATTTGCATGTTCTGCATATATTTGTTCTGGGTCTGGGTGTTATGATACGGCGGTGCTCGTAGTTCCTGATACCCACGACACAGGGGATCCTAGCATGTGTGTCTGTTGGGTGGGTGTTTTTTTTTTATATTCAGGGTACTTACATGTGAGCGTTTCATAGTGTGATTATAAGAGATAGGTGAGGGTTCTGTACTGAAGGACATGACATGGACATTCGGAGGGTACTCTTGCAGGTACATGTGCTTGATGCAGTGGGTCGTCGTCACCCAGGAAGCAGTGAGGATTATGGTCACACATAACCCATAGTAGATCTGTAATAAAAAAATATCACCTTTACAAGAATAATGGAAGTATTTTGAAGAAAAACTATTCATCTCAAATCTCGACTACTGCTTATAACTAGTTACCATAGTTTTACGTTATTGCATGTTCACCACACAATATTAATGAATGAATGAATGAATGAATAAAATGAATGCATGAAAATACGTATTGTTTTAATGAGCAACAACCAACCTATAGAATATCACTTTCTTGTCATAGAACATTTCTTGCCCTAGATGAAAATGTAATCTAATCAAAAATAAATAAAGCAACACACATGATGTGTGTTGAGTTTATGTTGACATTTGCTCATGTAAAGTTTATGTTCCAGCCTCAGGTTGAGGTCTTAAGACATAAGAACCATTAAGACATAAGGGACCAATAGAGAAACAATTAAACTTTGTTAACATATACATAAATAATTTATTTGGTACGATTTATTAATTAAGTATACTACTAATATGGTTGGACTGATGATGAGGTAAGTAGCCACGAATTGAGATGGGGGTCAGCATAAAGCGCCGCAGACCTGGTGAAGGTAAGTAGCGCACTGATCTTCCGTCCTCTCCCAATATCAGTAGCATATAACATTTGTATGACTACAAAATATTTACAGCAGTTTTCAACCATAAAACTTTCGCTCCAAGGGTTTCATACAAGTTTGTGTGTTCACAAAAAAAAAATTACATTACTCAATTTCATAAACTATGAAATCATCCAAATTGCTCTAACAATGAGTCAAAAGTCAGACTGAAAGACAAACTTAACTTTGTAGTTGAAAAAAATTTCTCCCTTACATTGATATACATCATGGTCAATTCTCCAACTGCAAATGTATTTAGCTTCTACAAAAATATGTATTCTGGATGAATATCAGGAGAGTGCAGCCCTGTTAAGGCAAAACACTGTAACTTAATATACAGTGTAACTAAAGATACAGTGTTTTGCCTTTACATGGTAGAGTGTATGTAGTGTCCACCTATAACTGATTGTGCAATTACTTATAATAATATACTTGTTATTTATAGATAATATCAGTGTAACACCCACAGGTAGACCAAATAAATCCTACTAATATAATAAACATTAAAGTTTGTGAGGATGGATGTTTGTTACTCTTGAACGCAAAAACTACTGAACGGATTTTGATTTTGCTACTTTTTATTTGGGTACCACACAGGTAAAAATGTGGGCCGAAGCTAGTAAATAAATAAATATTACAAAATAATTAATAATACTAACATGCTTAAGAATATTATGTAGTTACTGCCCAGTTCAATCTTTTTTTTTATACTTTAGGTATCTTTTGTCTCATGTAATACATATTATTGTATATCCAAATCCACTGTGGATAAATTGTACGAATTTTCATCTATTTTAAACCAACTTGCAAGTTAGCAACTTTTTGACTCTGATTACTTTAATAGTCAGTAACAAAAGTAAACAAATAAATTTGAGTTTTTGAATACTCTTTTGACCCTTAGCAACACATATTTTTCTTTACTAATATTTACCCTATTTGTGTTTTTGGGTTCAAAAATATTCTTCCTTTCTTTTACTTCAGGTTTATCGAAATGGTAATATTTGTTTGCAAATTGCCAAGGGTGAAGTTACCGCTTCAACTGTAGCCCATTTTGAATTAATGTATGTATACACACTCTAGAAAATTTTTAGTTATAAAAATTGTCAAAAAGCTACATCTGGTCAATTTGACAAATATTATAACATTGAAAATACAGGAGGAAAGCTATGGACAAGAAATGCAAGAGACAGAGGAAAATTAAAGAGATTAGAGGACTATGCCAAGTTAGGTAGCAACACTTGTAGACTTAATATTTTAAACAATTTGTCTGAACTCAATTGTTTTTTATAGATTTATTACCTTTTTCGCAAACCTTGAGCAGCATGACCTAGGACACTTTTTATCACGCAGTTGACGCTCTTCATCCTGGCTGCTAGCCGCCGACTCGCTGTACGCGTGCTGGAGGGACGGCTGCGTCGTCAGCGGGGGCGCCGAGCACACGGAGACCTGAGGCGTAAGCGGTGCCCGCGGGCTGAGCGGTGTCGGGGGCCCGTTCGCCCGCTCCCGATCACCCTCCCCTCTCTCCGTCTCGACTTCACTCGTTATAATCACAGACGGTGTCCGCACTCGCTTTGGGTTGAAGATAGTCGACAAGTCGCCTTCTCTAACCATGGTGGTCTTTCTAAAATCCACTCATGGCAAATAAGGATCAATCAGTTTTCTGATGATAGGTAGTTTTGAAATGCTGATACAAATTACCTGCTATTTTAAGCTAGCGGCTCATCATCTTCTAGATTGCCTGTTTGTCAGGTCATTTTAATTTTAGATAGTAATTTTTTTAATCTTGGTATTGGATTTTTAAACGGTTTACGTACGGAAACGTAGTATGTTTAAATTATCTTTACGTAGGTTACCTACGTAGTAAATTTGTCAACTGTGTTTCTTTAGCAAAACTAATTTATTTACGAAATTTTCAGAAAATTTCAAAGGAATCCCTCATATTTTATTTTTTGTTGATGACTTGCCACAGACTAGATACAAGTAAGTACTCGATACTTTTGTGTCGATACCAAGTACTTTTGCTATCGAATACTTTTGGTTTCGATTCTTACTCGGTATCAGAAGATGAATACATCGATGAATTCAGGTTCTTCGCACCTTTCACTTATCTTACCTGTCAGCCTTAAGAATGGAATTATACATTCCATTCATTGCACGTGCACCCTTTTTCAAGTTTGTTTTGGTTTTCTATTTTTAAGTTTGTTTGGTTTTTTGAATACTACGTAATTAAACAAAAGCTTTATAAAAAGGCATACTATAAAATATCTGATTATTTAGATGACAAAAACTCTTGGGATTGAAAATGCTCCAACTCGAACCTATTGTTTTGTAAAAGGATCATTAAAAAGAATAACCAGCCTTGTTTTCTTGCCTTTCTTTCCTGGCTTGGTCGCGGAGGAACCTAGATAAAAACCAACGTATCAAAGTGTTCCTTGTGATTTTATTGAATAAATGAATTTTGACTTTGACTTTGACTGGTGAAATTGAAGTTATAGATATATTTTACAAAAGTGAATGAATATGCGACAAAGTGTCTGTTTGTCTGTCAAAAAAAATAGTCCTAGAAAGGTAATTTGTATTGACTCCTAATTATCTTGTGTTAATTAATAAATAATAGTTTGTATGTGCTCATATTATATAGACCTTATGCTTTATCTGTAAAGCGAGAGCATTGGTTACCTGTAATACAGGTACTTCAAACCTACCTCAGGCACCAATCTCTCAAAAAACAGGTTATCATGTAAGTTATATAAGTTTGAGAAAAAACCCTTTAATAAACCTTTGTTAGAGTAAAATAATGCTTTAATTATTTCATTAGACTACATAAAACATCATTATTTAGGATTTATATAAAAAGTAGCGATATGAGTAAGTATCGACACTTTAGGAGTACTCATATGAGTAGTATCGCAAGACGATTTGGTTCATATGAGTAGGCATCGATACTTTGATGGTTTCACATCCCTACCACAGACTAATTTGACATAAACTGATACATAGTAAGCACCCCTACGTCAGTGATCACAAACTATTTAGGGACGGATACTGACTGTTCAATATTGCGCGCCAATCAATCGCCATCGATTTGATTCGAATGCTATATTTACTAGCTGGTCTAGATCACAGATTAAAGATTTTTTGATCCTACGTCTAGATGTAGTTGTTATTTCCTCTATGGCAGCGTACGCGTCGTGGCGTGGGTGCGGATAAGGGTATGGTACCTTAGTACACAGTGGTCCACAGGCTTACTAGGAATGTTACTTGAATCGAAGTCATATTGACGACACGGTTCAATTTGCAGGCAACACCTTTAACCATAACCACAGATTTATTAGAAGCTAATGTTACAGATATTTTTTTTAGCATAACGAACAGTTCGAGTCACACACGATACTGCCTGTAGTGGTGGGTCCTCCGTATTATATACTTAACTAGTATGTGGGGTCCTTATCACGTGTGGCACCTCTCTTTTATGCAGCCACACTTCTTCAAAATGAGTCACTCAATCATTTTATTCAGACGAACTAGAATAGCACACCAATACGGAAGTGCATAATATTCGTTTTCAAACGGTGTTATATCCGGCTTGACTGGCGACTACGCTGACCCGTTATGAGCTCTATAATGTTGTTGTTATTTGGCACTGGAGTTCGCAAATTTTGTTTTTGACAGGGGTCTCTTCGTGGGCCGATGTTGCAAAATATAGTAAAATATAACTAAAGATAAGATATAACTAACAATGTATGTACCTATTGTGGATAATCTGTGTACTTAGTCTGGGGTAAGAATATTTTTTTGACTGAATGTCAATGTCAAAAAACTTGTACTGAAAAAATGTGATTACTCTTTGTAAAACTGACGTAAATAATAACACCTTGTTTCACGAAAACCCCTGTTTTATTTAAATCCTGAACAGTGTCAATACGTGCAACGGGCAAGAATGATACGAGTAATTTTTTTAGCTTATTACAAAACTCATTAAAAAGCCTCATATCTAAAACGTAGCAGAGGCGTACATTATTCATGTATTGGTCGCCACAGGAGCAAAACTGTGTTTAACAAAATACAAAATAAAAAAACAAAAATACAAGTACAAAATTTTTAAACTGTGGGTTTCAATCTGTGGTGGCCACCGCCCGCAGAGGTAGATATTTTAGTAGGTAGAAAATGTACCGTGGCTTTAAGCAAAAATGTTTAATCTGTGCGTGGCTTGATATCATTTGTTGGCTTGCTTGACACTTTTAAACAATATCCGATGAGACCATAGATAAAGTAGTCTACATTTCTCATGTACATATAGTCTAGAGAGATTATAAGTAGTTAATTACTATTTTTACTGGCAATAAACTTAAAACTGTCAAAATTTTGCTTTTGATTGGTTCAATTTTATTTTATTTCATAGAGATCTTTTGCGATTGGCTTAAACGTCACCATAGAGAACCGATTATAAAAACATAGACTCAAATAAGCTACCATGAACAATGCGATGCATGCACGATGGATCGATGGATGATGTTAGGCTTGAGAGACGTTTGACAGTATTCTCAAGATCTTTAGGCATGACTACAAAGGTAATGGCTTGACAGAAACGGTTTTGAAGCTTTAGGTTTCTGATTACATTATTCCAACAGAAGACTCAAGCCTATTCTCGAATAAAAGAAACTATATTAGAACTACACTATAAAAACAGCGTTTAGTTCAAGACATTTTATTTGCCTCGTGACACATATCCACTCGTCTTACCTATAATGTTATTGCAATAGGACGAATAGTATTATAATATCTGTGCCATAGACTATACCTGATACTGAGAATCTGTGCCATGCATATAGGCGTAGACGGAGGAGCCATAAGGTTGTATACAATGTATTTTTATTCAGTATCCAGAAAAAGTATTGTCTATTATTGTCTATTCGAATAATTGAGTATAGATGGCGTCGTAAATAGCGTCGAAACAGTTCAAATTTTCGTCACCAGAGGGAGATAATTGGCTAGCCTACTTGAAGCATCCGGGAACCTCGCCATAGTAGTAGACATGGCGGGTATCAACCTGGCTAAATGACGAAATAAATTTTGTTTGGTAATATAAAAACGTGCTAATTTCATATATAAAGTGTTGACATTATAAGACTAATTAAGCTATATTGGATTAGGATAAAGATGCAGAATGTTGGACAGTCTGAAAACCGAAATATCGATAAGGTGAATGTGCAACTTGATGTGGTAAAATCGTCCACTCCTCAGAGTTCGGCTTCAAGTCCGGCCAAATCTGAAACCGAAACGTATTCAGAAGCGCCTGCCAAATACATGACGGACTCTTCGGAAAGCGAAGATGACTCTGTTTCCGAGGTAAAACGTGTTTTGTTTTCGACAGAGGCGGTGGCACTGAGGGAATGTGATTAGCTGTACCGCTATAGACTGCAAGGGACATCTTGTGTATGTCTTGTCTGAACATCAATTCCTTCTTCATCGAATCCTTTCATTTGTCATCACCATCATGAGGAAATAGCGTGCAGCACGCTGCATCGAAATATTCCATTTTACATGCCCGATACAGTACGTCGCTTGCCAAATATTCCCTAAAACGTCAGAAAGTCACAAGTACGTTCACGTACTCCCGATGTATGAAATGATCAGAGTCTGCCCCTCAGACATCATCTGATTTATTCTTTGTAATTTCATAATTTTTAGGTCCGCCTGCCGTAGTAATAGTTACATTGTGTTTTGGCTATAATACGATTCACGGTGGCCATGTTTCTGGAATCACATGCAATTCTTTGATGTAGGTACGTCTTCGCCAAGTCTGATGATAATTCACTAGAAATACATAGAAAAGTGTCAATTATGTCATTTGTAAATAATCGTTTTGAACCACGTCGTTCTAGACACGACTATCGCTGCGAATGCGGCTCTTATCCTTTATTACATACGCCTACTGAATTTCGCGCAAAAATCATGAATATTGGTGAATTACAAGGACCATTGTCAGTAATTAGTAGGTAAAATAAGTCCTTATGCACCACATTGTCAGTAAACTCACCTGTTTCTCATTGGTGTTATAGATCTTGCTGGCTTGTTTGTGCCTTAGCAGGCCAGACCTGTTGGTAAGTCGAAGACAAGCATACTGAGTGCCGAAGCTTCACCAACAACCTTTGCTGTTGCTGTTTGAGTAACCGTTAACCTGCATAATGTGTGTGCTATGGACAGTTACATATCATTGATATGTATTTTGTTTTCTTTATGTTGAATGGTCCTTGTGATTCTAACTTCTGTTGCTCTGTTTCCTTGTGTTTTAATTAACCTCACTAACTTTGTAACACAACAAAATGTGTCATGGGGGAGTTAATTCAAAAGACTGCTTTGCTTTTTAATAAGAACATAATTTATAAATGTGACGGGATTACATTTGACAATTGCTTTGTTCCTTCATATATTTGCTGTGTATGTGTAAACTGTAAAAATTAATGTGTATGAGACACAATGCGCATGGAATAATTGATAACATACCTTTGCAGTGGGTGAAGTTTTAAAATTCAACCACTGCAAAGGTTGAAATCATATTTCTTCAAGGTCACTCATACCTATTTTATTTCCTTTTGTGATTCATATTATGGATAAACCTGTTCTGGTCAAATTAAGCTTGACTTGTAGTAGTAACCCTTTGCAAGTAGGTATGCTATGAAATTATTTTGTTATACACTTTATCACCAACCTATTTATTTAACTTCTATTCTTTCTTCTTATCTTTAGACAAAAACGCAATGAAAGCAGTCATAGTTCTATTTTAACTAAAATCCATGTTACCAACCTCCATAATTCAAGAGGTGTGGGTTGGATTCCCTCTGTGGAACAAATGTATGCATGTTCTGCAGACATTTGTTCCAGGTGTAGGTGTTGTAGCACCATGGTACCCATATTTCCTGATACCCATGACATGGGGAATCCTAGTATGGGGTAAGGACTATGTATCTGTTGGGTGTTATTATGTATCTGTTGGGTGTTGATGACCTCTGTGGCGCAATGGGCGAAGGTCCGCCTGGGACGCAGAAGGTTGCAGGTTCAACCGCCACGGGACAAATGTTTGTATCTGCAAATATTTGTCTCAGGTCTGGGTGTTTTCTATGTATATTATGTATTTACAAATAAAAAATGTATATAAGTAGTATATCAGTCATGTAGTTCTCATAATACAAGCTCTGCTTAGTTTGGGGCTAGATGATGCTGTATATGATATAATGCTGGAAAATGTCCAGCATTATTTATTTATTTATTTATTATCATAATAACTGTTGATTTATATCTCCATGCATTTAAATCATTTAAGAGTTTTTCATAGCTATATTAAGCTTAGGACTACTGGGATTCTAGAGTAAATAGAAAAACTTTTGTCTTCAGATCAGATCTGTGCTTATGAATGCCAAGGGTAAAGGCACCGGTGGTCTAGTGGCTAGTAATCTCGACTATCACACCAAAGGTCGCGTTTTTAAATCACATTCATCACAATTATTTTTTTATATTGAAAATTTGATGTTTTCGATGTTAATGTGGTCTCAAATGCTGAACAATAACATTTAGTTTGAGATTTGTTCTGGATAAACAGAGTACTTCCTCATGAAGAATCAATGTTAATGACCTGTCTATGTGGTTCGCTCGCAACTGTAATCCCCATGATAGAGATCCTCTAATGTATGGAAATAAAATATTTTCACTTGTACTTAAATAAAATATTTTTTTGTAGGACACAATATTGTGTCCATCACAAGAGTCTTAGATGGATATATTTTTTAAATGCTGGATAACTAACTTCGAAGCTATTATCAATGTGGCTTAGAATAGGAATTCTTTTGTTTTATTTTTTTGTAACTTTGCGTAAGATACAGTTTCTTTTACCAGAATTATTTTAGTTCCACACCTTAATTTTAACTTAATTTCAAATGATTTGTTTGTAAAATCTATGTTAATAGATTTAGGCGCCCATAATCCTTGACTTGTTTGATACTAAAATACACACCTAAATGACTTTGCGGATGTGATGGATGATGCTAGCTGCCAGTTCAACTTTACTACCCCTACAAAATTAAAATTATAGAATAATTTATTTTGGGACTTTACTTTCACCCTTGCAAACTTGTTTTGGTCTTCATCTTCATAGTCTTTTTTGTCATTTTTATTAGATTATAACATATTGTTACTAGGCATATGCCATTGTGTCAGGATAGGAACTTTAAGTTATTAGATAGAGAAGAGAGTCTTCTGTATAGGTATACCTTATTTAAGTATATCTAAGTATATTTTAATCATGTCTATGGATGAATAAATGAATACAATACAATACCCATAGAGAACTAGAAAGGGTTTCTATCAAAGATCATTTTCTTTAATCTGACCAAAAAGGTTAGTATAGTTTAAGTGGCAGCAATATTGTTAAATTAGCTAATAATTTCTGTCACAAATGTGACTAATGTGTAATAAATATTAATTTCTCACAATGTCCAAAATTTATAGAATATAGTCAGATTAAGATCATGACTTACTATATTACTAGAGAGAATATGCATATAGTGCAATGCATATTCTCTCTAGTAATGACTACCCATATTTTTTAAACACATGCATATTGACTAATATGATATACTGATATGAATGTTCTTTGTTAGGCTGAGATGGAAGAAGAAGGCAGCGGTACTGAGCCATCCAAGTTCCTCCTGTCACATGATGATCCCGAGCGAGCAGTCGACCCTGAGATGCAAGCAAGGCTTGAAGCTTTACTAGAAGCTGCAGGTAAACTGCCATACTTATAAGGCCCACATAACTGTTATCAACAACCGATATCAAGTAGCTGGGCTGGCTGAAGTATGCTTAAAACACTCTACAGCATGCATTCAATGCCGGTCAAAATGACACTTTTCTATGGAGAAATCAAAGTTCGAATCCTTTGTGCTCGTGTAGACGACGCCGCTCATATCACACTTTAAATTCAGTAATAGATTGCTAGCCACGCACATCACACGTGCCGCGCGCCTTCGGCGGCCAATGTACCACAACAAGCATCGGCGCTCTTAAAATCACCCTCGACTGATCAAAAACAGCCATTGCAATGCGTATTTTGATTCCTGTGCTGGGAATCCAACCAACTAAGTTTCTATGAATAACTGACAACTTGGCACAAGTTAAGGGTCATGAAAATGTTATGTGTCCCGTAATTAGTGAAAATTTAAGGTTTGTGTGCTACCATGATAAAACACGCTTTTTCAAATAAAAAGTATCCCATAAAAAATGTATATAGACAATTAGACACAACCCCGAAGTCGATCCTGGCTAAACACCTGAATGTCTTGACGGATTTAAAAACAGTACAATTGACTGTAATTCGTTTCAACAAAATTATAGACTTAGTTCAAGGAGTTACGAATATTGATTTTATTGTGAAAGACTTGAATGCTCATAATAAGCTATAATGACATATAGCTTATTATGAGCAATTTTCCAGCAATTGTAATTCTTGAATGGAAATAGATAATCCAACTCGTAATAAATAAATAACGGAATAAATAACTTGAGGCCTTTTTAATTTAAATAATTGCTATCTATATCTCATGAATTTAAAAGATGCGGGCGCGAGGGTGCAGTCATAGTAATTATTAGAAAAATTTGATTTCCCGTCGTGAAGTATAGCTACGTCGAGTAAAAATCTGAATCGAAGTGTTTGAACAGAGCACTTGAATGTTACTTCTTCCAAGTTTACTACAAACCCCAAGAATGACCTTCGGCTAAGCGGATTATACTCAGCGATTTGGCATTGAGTGTACTATTATTATTTATAACATCTCCCTCCACTAAGCTTTCATTTGCCATTTATTACCCTATTACCCTATTATGAATGGTAATTTAAAGTTCTTATTTCATTAACACTACTGTAGGTACATGTCGTTATCCTTTTCCGCAATCATAAAGCATATCTCATCAACCAGACCAAGGCTTAAAAAGTAAAGGTTATTTTACAAAATTTAAAAACCCCCGTCTTGTACTTGCATCATCGACTGCAATCGATAATAGAAATACAAGTTGGGGTATTTTCGCTCCCTAGTGGCTGTTGTGGCGATAAAACCTATCTAGAATTCCGAAGCGGCTATCGAGCCGTTTCGGACATAAATTATAACAGACAAACAATTAACCTCTTACGGAAAATGCATAATAGCCCGTATATTATACGGGCTCCTGTCGTCACGGGTAAAAATGAGTATCACACGATCCTACGAAGTATGAATCATCAAGACTAGTTTTAACTTTTCACAATCTGTCTGATAAATGTGCAAAATTAATAGTTGTTTGGTCTACGCGAACCACCTTTAAGTAGATTACTTATTTGTGCAGTCGGAAGTTAAGTTAGTCCTAATGTGCAAAGCCACCCCGGTAAAGTTATAAGAATCCATTCAACATAACTTTTATCTATGCACACCTGTATATTGTTTACATATCTACGATGACGTGTTTCGTGTTCAACAAACTTCTTTACATAAATGGAATATTTTTGGCCACCTTTTTGTATCAGAAGCAGAGTGCTCCATTCCATTTACAGATTTTAGATCAAATAAATATGCGGGGTTTGCAGAAAACCTATTTGCCAGTCATAATTTTTATCAAATTGTAGCAGAGATAGGCGGACATCATTAGGATAATGTCCAGATTGATTCATAATGGAAACTTTGAAACCTACTACCCATATTAACTCTCACATTACTTCACATACAATTCCATAAAGCGGTATTTGCATGGCTAAGTTTTATGCAACATTAAACTCTATCTCTGCGCGGTATCGCGTTTTAAACTTTTTCATATCTGAAATGTGCAACGTCACTTCTAAGCAGACGCGGTCTTCGTACATCACTTAGGGCTCGGCTTAGAATTGATACCATCAAAGCGGTTATACAGCTTTTATGCCTTCAACGGCTTTACCTAATTCAGTTTCACCAAGATTCCAATATTATGAATTGGACCGAGAAACTAGTTTTGCTAGTCAAATAATCTGTAGCTCTATCATATGTTTGACATTCGAGCATATGATTATTACGTATCAATCTCGCTACCCAAACAGTAGACGGAGACGGTCAATGACCGACAAACGTGTAGTGCGTACTACAATCTCCTTGGCGAGCCGCGATCGCTCGGCGTTTCCTTCCTACTGAAAAGCAAGCCGCGAACGTTCCCATAGATTGATACAGCCATTAGTCGGCCGCATCGCTCAGTCATGTCATACCAGACTATACCACTGCTCAATAGCTTTACCATTCCTACGTTGAATCGAACCCCAAATGTCACTGACCATAATAATAATGCCAGTGACGTGTTCATTTTGTTCATCGCAATTTGTCTCGTTCGTAAACAATGCTCTTTATCGTGTTTTACAAATTCTCACTAATTATTTTTGCAATCGCTGAATGTTATGGTGGGAAAGTGAGGTGATGTGATTATGGTTTGGGCAAACTGTTTTGGCTCCCATTTCAAGTACCTATGAAAAGAACATTAAAATAAGCAAGAATTTCAAAACAAAACTTATATTAATTATCTCTGATGAAGACTAGGAATGAGTCGAAACTTGTCTGTGCCTTCACCGACCGATAATACGATATGTGAAAATTCCAGATTTTACAATATGAGAGTGTAATCCTAGGGACCTGAAATTTGGAAGGTATAATTCCTATGGATGGGTGCACAAAAGAAATATTTTTTGGAAATTTACTCTTAAGAGGTGGAAATGGGGTGTTGACATTTGTAACAAAATATAAGTACTCCATTCACGGGGACGAAGCCGCGAACAGTCCGCTCGTATAATATAACCAAAGCACAACCCGCCTTGACCTTTTTACGAAGCAAACTGCACTCGCTCTATTTATCTAGGCGTTAAACAAAATCGATCGCTTTCGTCATCGAACGTGCACGTGTCCATAGAAAATTTATCATCCCGCAAAACAGCCTGAATCAAATCCAATATCGTACTGAAATATCTACGTAACATGTTACCTATTTATATACATAAGTAGAGGGTATGTATACATATACATGGTATGTTACCAATCCCCGCGTTTCGTCTTGCGTATCGTAGTTTATGCTTCAACCCTATCATTTCAGTCAAACGAAATATTGTCATGTAAGTATTTAAAAATACAGCAACTATGTCTGGCTTTAGTCTAGATATTAGGTCATTAGTTTTTGTAGAGCAGAAAATAAGGCTACGGTTGAAGTTTGACGACGCCGCCGACGGTCGCAGCAGAAATCGATATTTTGCTTTCTGCCATCTGAAATAGCTGGACTATTCATTTATTATTGATCGAAACTTTCCGGTACATTCAAGTCTCTTGAGTAGTTTTGTTCGTTCGACGTGTCATTAGCTTTTTCTTGGTTACCCTTCTTTCGGTGAGTGATCAGACTGGTATGGCAGCTTTAAAGAGGGCCTTTTGACTGATGTGCGAAAAAAGGATCCAAAGCTTTTGGCAGACGCTCCCTATGCATAATAAACGTTACACAGACAAATCTACACTACACGAAAGGTAATTTTTTCATGAGAGGTAACACTACGAAACTTTTCATCCGATTTAAAAAAATCTTCCGCCAATATTTAGAATAGTCTTTCAGGGTGGTTATAGTCTATATATTATCCCGTTAAAATAAAAGGGATTTTCGTGAAGACCAACTTTCCAACGTAAGTCGACAAAAAAACGGTCGAGCGTAATGCTTTTCTTACGAACGCTACCTTATCGGTAAGAGCTACATATAATCGGCTACCTTTTATTCGGGTACCACACGGGCGAAGCCGTTGGCAGTAGCTAGTTTAATATAATTCGCGAGCTAAATGCACAATAATGCAAGCAAATTGACATCCAGATCAAATTCCAGTACGTAGCTTCTCATTTCGTATCTCGTTTTACCACCGTCGATGGGTTACGACCAGATTGCCACCCATGAAGTTGTTATGACTATTCGGCGGCCAGCAAGGATCGATAGCGAACCTTCACGACTCTTGCAAGTCTGGCGAAACTTTAAATAGCTTTTAAAATCTAGAAGTAGAGTTTCGTTTGAGAGGAGCTGAACATGCTTATTTGCTTTCTATTGTTGAATTTAAAATTACACTTATCAGGAGGAGACAAAACAGTGTTTAATTTATTTGTCTGTTTAAAAATCTTTGTATGTAAGGCCCTTCGATCATAGGTATGAAATACTCTTGACAAAATGTGTGAAAATATTCATGACATGATATAAATGTTGATAGGTACATTTTCGGGAATATATCGAAATCCAAGATTCAACTGGTTCAGAATTGATAGTGTAGATGCTGGAAATATGATGATTTTGTTAAGCTAAGGATGATTTACGCTGATGATGATGGTGATTAAAATACTTTTTATTAAATGAAGGGTCGCCGAATGGATAGCTTATGGTAGTGCCATATCACGTCCGCCTCAGGCTGTCTAATGTTACCATCGTATCTTGGCTATCAGAAATAGTACCAAAATGCAAATGAATGTTCAAAATGTCTTTGGGTTCCAAACAGAATATTACCTCATGGTGAACCCTGGTAACTGATATGAGGATGTCTATCATGAATATTAACCCCGGTACTAAGATAGCGATTGACGTTGCAACACGCAATAGACTGCGCCTTAAAATCTATTGCGACGCCAAAAGCTACAACGTAGTTATATCTTCCTTACTGTAGGGTTCTACAGGACTCGACTGTTCTCTACTGCCTTGAATTTCGCTTGTGAGTACTTCATTACGTTTCTCACTCTGAGACGCTAATTCGTTATACTCGTGTGACTCTTCAAACGGAACAAAGTTGCAAATAGGCACTGCAGTAATGCATGCAGTCTCTAGACACTAGCGAGCAACAAACGCTAAATCAGGTTTTATTTTAAATCATTAATCCAAGATTTTGCGCCGAATATCTTCGGTATTTGATGATAGGCATTTTATTTTATAGCATAAAACATTCGCCCCAGCTTTGCTCGTTAAGTTATGCATACCAATTTTACCCAAAATTTTACTCAAGCGTAGACGACTCTGTTTAGGTAGGCCCCCACCTAATGGGCCGATGATATTTTAAAGCTTGCGGGAAGGTAGATGTAGGCCAAGATTGTTTGTCATTTGGGGAGTTCTATGTCCAGCTGTGGAATTCTACAGGATGTTGATGATGATGACTCGAGCGTTGATGACAGCTGAAGAGTCTTAAAAAGTTTAACTATGTGAAGCTTTTTAGATTATAATAAACCCAAATTAGTGTAGGTAAGTGAATGACGGATCCATGTGTTCGACAAAAAACGATAAGACTTACACATGGTACGATAGCGCTACCGGGTTAAGTGTTTTGATAGGTTATTTTATTTAAAACTAACACTCTCTTGCACATTTTATGAAAAGTGAACAATAGGTGTACTTAATGCTAAAGCATTTTCTACCAGCAATTGGACCGTGTAGAACGCATCGTTTAATCATAGTGTCACTGGTTTTTTCTTGGTCATCCTGCATAAGGATGGGAAGGGTAAAGAAAGGAAAGACTAAAATAACTAAGTGAAAATTAATTAATACTATACACCCTTCTTGGTTAGAAGTTATTTTGCCAAAATTTAAAAACCCCAACGTGTATTTACATCTTCCATTGCAGCGCTCCCTAGTGACTTTGGTAGTAAACCCTATCTTATAACCATCTCTGAAGACCTACAAAATATATTGCAAAAAACCGCATTTCAAAATGTTAAGCCTTTTCAGAGATAAATAATGATATACAAACAACTTCTCATGGCAAATGTATGAGAGGTTCATGAAGTTGACGCGGGTAAAGATCAACGAAAAATATTCAGTTTTTTTTTTATAAAATCCAAGTCACATTATTGGTCCTCTCCTGGTCCCAAATTAGGGTTCCCTGTTGCGTGCGAATCAGGAACTACGAGTACCATGGCACCACAAACAAACGTGGAACAAATCTCTGCAGAAATGAAAACATTTGTCCTGCAGCGGGAATCGAACCGGAACCTCTTCCGTCTCAGCAGACTACCCGCCCGTCGCGCCACCGAGATCGTCGGTCTTATCGCTTAGAAGCATTAAGCTGTTTACCTCATATGTTGAGCAACCCTCATATGTTGGCACTCAGGGCTCAATAAGAGTGTTCAGGCAATATCGTTTAGGTCTTTAGTCACCGTTCACGGGTCGACTACCATTTGATTGGTTTCTCGAATATTTTATTTGCCCTTGCCCTCCAAATCATTCCAGTTTTATTGGTTTGTAAATAATGACACGACAGTGATTGGAAAATGTATTTATTAACCTGCATTCCAGTCCGCAAGAAACAGGTCATTCATGTTCTGCGTTCCTTTTGAGAATAATCTTACATATATTGTTTTTATTACATACATTTTCTAATATTCTACTATCCCAAAGGTGTAAGGGGTAACATTCGAGTCGATCCTTAACTCGATCATCCATAAAAAGTACCGTCAATAATGAATAATGGTCTTCGTAATCCCAGCATTTCCCAATGGTTGTATCCCATAAAACTAAACTTTAGTAACGGGCGGGACAAGCTACACATAACAGTATGCCTCAGCACTGCGCGGCTCTCATACCATGCGTTATTAGGAGCAATGTTTTTTATATGATGACGTCTTGATATCATCACAAAACTAAACATGCTTAATGAAAGTTTTTGTAAGAAGAACCTACCATAATTAATTTCCAGCCGAGTGAATATTTGACATATTCACTCGGCTTAGGCCCGTGCGTGTTTCAAATACCAAAATTTTAGATTTCATTCATTTAAAAAAACACCCAACACATACATACATAGTTCTGCCCCACACTACGATTCCCTTTATCGTGGTGTAGGTAGGTATATTTAAAGAATGGGCGCAAACGATGCGATGATACGTACCAACTCTAATGCCTCAAATACAAGATAGATCAGTGAAGGCACCGACTAAGTTTCGACTCATTCCGTGCACTAGTAAGTGCACGACGCGACGCGGAGGGAGCAAGTCGCGATCGCTCACCCTGATGAAGACTCTCGGAATGAGTCGAAACTTAGTCGGTGCCTTCACCGATAGTGCAGTACGTGAAAATTCCCGTTTTTACAATATGAATAGTTAAGTTTACGCTAGTTTTTGGAATAAAACAAGATAGATCGATGAACTCTTTATTGTGCATAATCCCAATTTACAGTACAAACACAGAAACATAATAAAAAAACAAAAAGGTAGTGTTTAAACATCAATGTATAATTTCCTGATTTTCATTGTTAGACTATTAATATATAATATTTTTTATTTGACTGCTTATCCATGATTAAATGTAATTTATTCGTTTTAATATTCAAGAGGCACACATTCTATTTGCACATCTGTAACATTATAGTATGGTACTGTTCTTGTAACTGGACTTAAGTAAAATTGTTAGTACTGTTTTAAGTAAGTGAATATAAAAAAGATGAAAAAGGTTTCCGTTAACGGAAGTACGTACGATGACATTAACTCTCTCGAATACATCTTATAGAGGAAACCACAAATGCTTCCGCAATGAGACTACGTCGGTGGAGCGTCTGTGATAATGGTTGTTCTAAAGCCACGAGTGATGTATACAATATTGTAATAGCTGTCTACGACCTTGATGGCGCGGCGTGCGAGTAGCCAGCTGCGAAAAGATGCGGGTTCGATTCCCGCTGCGGGATAAATGTTTGCATGTTCTGCAAACATTTGTTTCAGGTCTGGATATTGTGGTACCACGGTACTGGTAGTTTCTGATACCCGCGACACGGAATCCTAGTGTGGGGTCAGAATTAGGTTTTTTTTTACTACTAGGTACTATTACGCGATAATATAAACGCGAAAGTTTGTGAGGATGGATGTTTGTTACTCTTTCACGCAAAAACTACTGAACGGATTTTGATGAAACTTTACAGTAACATAGCTTATACATCAGAATGATACATAGGCTACTTTTTATCCGGGTACCACGCGGGCGAAGCCGTGGGCAGAAGCTAGTTTATTTATAAATATGTCCATACATATTTATAAATAAGATCTAAGCCTTCATACTTCGTTTGTATTACACTTTGATTGTTCCTAAATTGATGCCCAATGACTAATTTCTATAGAAAACCTGTCACTTGACGTTTTCAAGCCTTTGCTTCGGCTTTTTTTATTTAAGTGCGTCTACACTTAGTCATCTCTAAGGTTACATGAGTACTATGATTTTTATTTTTTTCATGATTTTTATTTTTTTCATGATTTTTATTTGGGCATAGGTATCGGCAAGCTCTCCGGCGAGGGCAAGCAGCTAGCCGACCCCGAGGTGCTGCGACGGCTAACGTCGTCCGTTTCTTGTGCGCTGGACGAGGCCGCGGCGGCGCTCACTAGGATGCGCAGCGATCAGCCCGCGCCCATCCATCGGCAACAACAACAACAACAACAACAGGAGAAGAAGTATGTATTTGATCTGACTAATATAAAAAGCCCGCTGGAAAAAGACTTCCCTATCCTTTACCTTTATATCCCATTAATAATATACTTTATTGAGGACATAAGTAACATGTTATACGGTTTGACAAATATCTCTTAGGTCCTACAGTTGGCGGTCTTATCAGCGATTACTTCCAGGCAACCATTACTTATGCTAATCTTGAAAAAACTAAAAATCCTGCCGCTAACAGCGATAGTTTGGCTGTCCACCATCCCCCGAACTAGTGTAAAAACTGTATTCGAGATTCAAATATTTTGTATGCTGCAACCAGTCCTCACCCATCCACTGTCACGTATGAACCTATGGTGATCTACTTAATCTACAGAAGAGCCTGCTGGGCTTTCCGTCCTTATATCCATTCATATCTAGGTCTTCTGTGCGTAGCGTCTAGCTCGCATGGATCCAAGTCACTACCACCAAGATATCGAAGTGTGATAGATCTAACTAAAGAACATGCTGAAAAAAACCTTTCGTGATGATGATTATCAAATCAAACATCTCAATAAACCCCTTGAATGTGATTGTTTCTGGACTGATTATCGCTTACACAGAATGAAAGCTTGACGTTAAATAAATAGTTTGAAACTGATATCGTAAATATTTGAGATTTTTCTTAAAACAAAAACAAAGTATCAAATCACTATGCTTTGAGCTATGTCATCGCAATAATAGTGAAGTTTGCTTTGTCTAGGCTTGAAAGCATCTTAATTTTTCGTTTATTGCTTTGCTCAGTATTCCAGTTTCCCATTTACAACTTTAAATTGATTCCACTTGTGAATAGCCGTTTATCGCAACGTTATCATTGTTTTGCTTTATTTTTATTGCTAAATACAGATGTATATGCCTATTGTTTATATCTGGTCTCGTTCGGAATAACGGATTTCCTATTTCTCTGTTTTCTTCTCAACAAAACCATAGCCTAACAATACACTTAAGTAAAATCGTATGAGTTTGTGTCCGAACCTGGACGTACTTAAAATGTCCTTCGAAGCATGGAAACGCTCCGTTATTAAGGCCAGTTAGCAGTCACACAACCAGAATCTGGAAGGACCATGCTAGCCACAGCACGCCATGAGCCCCTTTAACCTTAGCTTATCCTGAATCAATTGAATAAGCTTCCATTGTCTCCGAATCCATTAATCTTTAATTCAAATGATGAAACTCCGAGAATTGAGTCCAAACGAGTCGATCGCCTCTCGCGTCGAAACGATAGAGTCAACCATTCTCGTTCGACACGATCGAGGCACAACTCGCGACTGTGATTATTGAAGCTTTGATCTTATCTGATGACGCCATCTCCTGTACAATAAGCCGCTTGTTTTGTCTTTTCTGAAGTTACGATTAGTTTCAGCAGTCAACAGTGCGGGTCGACCGCGACTGGAACCACCCCAACCGTCGCGTCAACAGTCGGCGTGGACGGTGCCCCCTCCCTGGCCGAAGCGTGTTCGGACGGCGACGTCGGGACCGTGAAGAAACTCCTCACCGAAGGCCGGTCCGTTCACGAGACGACGGAGGAAGGGGAGTCCCTGTTGTCCTTGGCGTGTTCCGCAGGGTACTACGAACTTGCGCAAGTGTTGCTAGCCATGCACGCGAGCGTCGAGGACCGTGGTATCAAGGTGAGACCAGAAGTCCGCTATACATGGTCTCATTCTGTTCAGTAAAGCCGGCGTAAATAAAATCAGATTTTATACTGATCAGAAAAAGACGCTGTACTGCCTGGATGAATACTAACAAAAAAATTGTTGTCGTTTACTAGAGTGTTGTGCATGAAAGGAGTCTGAGTGAAGCATTCTGAATTATTTCACCATCTCAACGCAATGACCTTTTCAAGGCTTCAACATGGTCACTGAACCTACTCAGGATAATCAAAACTAACCAGTAACACGCCGATATCGCAGCGTTTATTAGGACAACAGCGTTTATCAAAGTATTATTTGCTAAAGAGGGTCCAAGAAGTTTGAAACCTGTGGCATTGTAGTTTCCAAACGGATTGATCGATTTCAGTGAGGTTTGTCTTCATATTATGTTTGTTTTGATCAGGATGGATCTTAGATTGCCTCATAATGTCTCAGGGTGGCGGGCGTTATGCAATGCCACGTAGGTAGGGCACGTCCTAGTTACAGGCAGTTGTTGCCGCTTAAAATCAGGCGGACAATTTGCTTATAAATTAACCCTCTTATTCATAATCACTCACAAACTTTAGCAGCGTGATAAAAGTTGTCTGCCTCTATCCTTTGTTTAGTGTAAGAAAAGGATAGCGTTAAGCACAGCGTTCTGCTAAAGTTTGTGAGTGTTTCTGAATAAGAGGGTAAATGAATAACTTGCCTTTTGTAACAGGGCGATTGCACGCCGCTAATGGAGGCAGCCTCCGCCGGCCACGTGGACATCGTCCGGTTGCTGGTCGCGCACGGCGCGGACTGCAACGCGGTGTCCGGTTCCGGCAACACGCCGCTCATGTACGCGTGCGCGGGCGGACACGAGGAATGCGTGCGGGCTCTGCTGGACAACGGCGCCAACGTCGAGGACCACAACGAGAACGGACACACGCCGCTCATGGAGGTAAATAAACTAGCGAGTTGTATTTTTCTAACTTTTGCGATCAGTTGGCAGTCGATGTTTTTCGCACCTCCTACTTAGTACCTACACAGAAGTAGGCTATGGCTTTCATTATATATTTCATTATAGATTATTTGTATATATCATTATAGATTCATTTATAGATTATTTGTCAGGTTTCAATAGAAATGTGTGAATCAATTATGAGTTTGAGTTTTGCTCTGGAATACGAGCCTAAAAGACACGGACTCCGCAGAGTGAAGCACTAAAATTCTTTTTTTTTCTGTATAAAACTAACTTATATTCGTTAACCCCACAGGCCGCGTCAGCGGGTCACGTGGGCGTCGCCAAGATCTTGCTCGAGCATGGCGCCGGCATCAACACCCACTCGAACGAATTCAAAGAGTCCGCGCTAACGCTCGCCTGCTACAAGGGACACCTGGACATGGTGCGGTTCCTGCTGGGCGCGGGCGCGGACCGGGAGCACAAGACTGACGAGATGCACACCGCGCTCATGGAGGCCAGCATGGACGGACACGTCGAGGTGGCGCGGCTGCTGCTGGACTCCGGCGCACAGGTAACTCTCCTATCCAACGAGTATGCGCTCGCAGGCGAGTCTTCTACCAGAGACAATGCTAGGGACGAACACGTCGAGGTGGTTCGAGTGCAGCTAGACTCCGGCGCACAGGTAACTTTCCTATCCTACAAGGTCAAAGAATGCGCTGACAGGCGAACGTTTTACCAGAGACAATGCTATTATGCAATGCCATGGTGGCTGGGTGTTGCTCGTCGAACGAGTTCAACGAGTCCGCACTTACAGGCGAGCTTGGTACAAGGGACGGAAGTAAGTCTGCACTTACAAGGGACAATCCTAGTGACGGACATGTTGAAATGGCGCGGGTCCTGAGGACATAGAAAAAGATAAATACTAAGACCATATAAAACCTAATACATTTTTCAATTTATTAGGTTTAATTGCAAATCATATTAAATATCCCGTATTTAGTAAAAAAAAATATATGTGTAATAAATTTATGTTTAGAAGGTAATTTTCGATTATGACAAGACTAATTTAGTTACCAATAATTATTGTGGATTCAGGTTAACATGCCGACGGACAGCTTTGAGTCCCCGCTGACGCTAGCCGCGTGTGGAGGGCACGTGGAGCTGGCTATGCTGCTTTTAGAGCGCGGCGCCAACATCGAGGAGGTCAACGATGAAGGCTACACACCGCTTATGGAAGCTGCGAGAGAAGGTAACCACACATTCTCACATGTTACGTGATTAGAGATATTTTTATAAAGGTTCTTTCTACAAATCTTAAATCTAATTGATTTAAATAAAATTAACACCGCTCCAAGTTAAGATTCTGAAATTGTAACTTCGAATAAGAAGGTTCTAGGATGGCCACACTCAATGAACTTTATGACATTTTAAAGATCGCGGAAATTATGTGTGTGAAAGTGGCCAAAGAACATCCGTCAGTCGAGGTAATCTTAGAGAACGAAAATGTCAAGCAGTCTTCTGAATTCTCCACATTGGTAACCCTGCATTAGTGACCCCGAGACGTTCACACATTACTTTCATCCCCAGGTCACGAGGAGATGGTGGCGCTACTCCTGGGTCAAGGCGCGCAGATCAACGCGCAAACCGACGAAACCCAGGAGACCGCGTTAACGCTCGCCTGCTGTGGTGGCTTCTTGGAAGTGGCCGATTTCCTAATAAAGGCGGGTGCGGACGCGGAGCTGGGTGCCTCCACTCCACTAATGGAGGCCTCGCAGGAAGGACACCTCGAACTTGTGCGGTAAGATTCAACCCCAATTGTTTTCCACACTTCCAAAACTCCCACCCAATTAGAATTAGTCCATAAAGATTGCGACTTAGTCCCATGTTCCCCATGACCCTGTCTGGGGAATAAAGAGGAGGATAGCATAGATCAGAAAGTACCATACCCTGGCAACCAAGGAATCAAAAGACTTGTAAACTGTGTAAAGAAATTGTAGTAAGCAGCGTTTTGTAGTAATACAACCATAACTTGCTAGTAGAAATGTCTCCAGGGATTCAGGGAAGGTCTAAGATTAAATTGAGTGAATTTTCTATGTAATTCATTCAAACAAGCATAAAATTCAGCTGCGCCTTGTCGCTTGTAGTACTAGACTACCATAATCTGTGCAGGAGTACCTACTTGTTTAATAACTATAGGAATGAAATCTCGTCTAGGTGTCCTTATTTAATGCCTGATTCTTATAGGCTAGGTCGCGGGTGAGAAACCGGCGTAAAAACACTTTGAAATTTTAAATTCACTTTTACCTGACGTTTCTCATGATCTTTGTGATTGCAATGAATACCTATTGACTTCATTATGAACCTATGAAGTCGTTATGTCCTCGCTCTAAGTACCAGGCAACCATAACCTGCAAAGAGTGCTTGTTTTTTTAACTAGATAGTAATGAATGTGTCACCCACAGATACCTTATCTCTGTCGGTGCGGACGTCCACGCTCAAACGCAGACCGGCGACACGGCCCTCACGTACGCCTGCGAGAACGGACACACGGACGTTGCGGAGACGTTGCTGCGGGCCGGCGCACAGCTGGAGCACGAGAGCGAGGGCGGACGCACGCCCCTCATGAAGGCATGCCGCGCCGGGCACGTGTGCACCGTGCAGTTCCTTATCGGCAAGGTATGTTAATTCTAAGAAAGCAAAATCTGGTCATAATGCGAGCCATCACCGGTATAGTACAGGAACTATAATATATAGTAAGATATTCAGCGACATCACTCCACTTTGAGTATTTTTCATATTCATGAACAGTGAAAACTCGTGCTACAGTACATAGTAAAGTAAAAGTTTATTTTGACCAAAACTTAGTCATAAACCATTTCTCTAATGAACCCCCTAGGGCGCGGACGTGAACCGGATGACGGCGAACTGCGATCACACTCCCCTATCGCTCGCGTGCGCGGGAGGACACGTGGACGTGGTGAAGTACCTGCTCGCGTGCGACGCCGATCCCTTCCGCAAGCTAAGAGATAACTCCACAACGTTAATCGAGGCGGCGAAGGGAGGGCATACGGCGGTCGTGCAGCTGCTGTTAGACTACCCGCATTCCGTCATGATGACGCGAGGTGAGTAGAGATAATAAAGATTTAATGCTAAATCTGCATACTTTGACAAATGGATCCACCAGTTTGTAACTCCACACGGATCCCTGTGTCGTTGTCAAATCTTTGATCGGGAACAGCTGACTGTGACGTCAGCAGCTACAGCAGAAGCCGAGGCTGAAAAACCGCGTGGCTGAGTCCTCGGTCTTTTTACTTTCCTACAGAAATACCTTCTAATTATGACACAATTCAAAATTATTGTACCTAGGGAGGTATGTTTGTTTAAGTGTAATTAAACGAACGTCTTTTTATTTGAAAATAAATTATAGGTAACAACGGTTGCGAGGAGGTGTCGACCGGCGGCTGCCTGAGCGCGGCGCAGGCGGCGGCTCTCGGTCTGGCGCACGCGCCCGCGCCCACCGCGCCCGCCGCGCGCGCGCTGCTGCCGCACCACCCGCACCCGCATCCGCACCCCCATCCGCACACGCTCCCGCACCCCGCGCACACCGCGCACGCGCCCGGGCACGTGACGCCGCATCCCGCCCATCCCGCGCATACCGCGCCCGCGCAACCGCTGCCCGACAACTTCGCCAAGGTCTACCTCGACGGTGAGTTTCATGAGTTTTATGACACAAACTGTTACCGGCTACGTCTTTATGTTGCCAAGATACAGTTCAGTCCTAGTTTGGAACCCAATGGAGATATAATGTGACATTAGCGCCGATTCTCTAGTACACCAACTAAACTTTATTTGAACTGTCACTCTATTTTACTGATAGAGTGCATGCATGAAAGAGATGAGACCTGTAAAATAATTTTACGTGTCACTCTTCTTCGTGTTTATAGTCGGCATGTTTTGAAATCACGATTAAACTTGTATGGAAAACTTAAATGTGACTAATTTGAAAGCACTAAAATTGTTGCTATTTCTTTTGTTACCGTTAGTAAAAGAGAGTGATAGATAAATTAAGTATACAAGAGAATCGACGCTATAATGTACGTAACTACCTTATTATAACATAACCAATTATACCAATAACGTTACCTATACCATTTGATTGATGTTTTTGTAACCAAGTTTGTTACAATAATAAATGTATCTTATCTTATGTGCTGTGATGAATATGAAATGTTTTCGTTAGCGTCGGAGCGGCCGCCGTGTCAGTGTCCGCCGAAGCCGACCGCGCACGCGCCGGTGCCCGCGGCCCCGCACCCCGTGCCCACGGTCGCGCAAGCCTCGCAAACCGTCCCTGAAAACTTCGCCAAGGTCTACCTCGATGGTGAGTTCCATCTATCTGCATCTTAACCTATATCTGTTTCCACTAATAATAGATATCGATAAGATCGTCGCAGCTAAGTCGATCAATTGACATGTTATTTTGTATTTATTTATTATTTTTAATTAAAACGGTTACAAAATCAATAGCGTTCATTAATATAATAATAATGCTGGTCATTTTTCACACAGCATCATCTAGCCCCAAAGTAATCAGAGATTGTGTTATGGGAACTATATACTATTTATATATATTTTTTGTAAATACATACATATTATACATAGCAAACACCCAGAGGTTAATTAGAGATAGTCATAATAAAATGTCATTGATAATAACATAATCTAGAGTAGAAATAATTAATTGTATTGTTGCCGGCGTTTGAGAGACTACTGATTAGTTTAGAGAGATCTAGGCCTCGATTCTGTAGTACACTAACTATACTAAATTTAAACTGTCGCTCTCTTTTACTAATAGTGTACGCAAGAAAGAGATGGAAAGAATTTGACTGCTGTGTGCTGCTGTCAAATCAGTTTACGTGCCGCTTTTTTTCGTGTTTATAGTCAGCATGTTTTGAAATCACGACTAAATTTGTATGGAAAACTTAAATCTGACTAAATTGACAGCACTGAAATTGTAGCTTCTTGCTTGCACTATCAGTAAAAGAGAGCGACAGTTAAAATTTAGTTTAGTTAGTGTACTACAGAATCGAGACCGTAGGATTCGAGAAAAGTTCATGAACGCAACTGCTGCAAAGCACGAAAATCAAGGTAAAAAAAAATTTATCTAAACGCTCGTGAATATGTAGATTTATCTTTATTGTACGTCATAAATACAAAAAAAAAAGTGGAGGAATGCCAGTTCATAAATTCCACAGTAATCTAAGATGGTAACATAGTATGAACAGAAGTATGAACTATTCTCCTGTGAATGCTCATACAAGATTATGTGATTTATGTTTTATATTATACTAGCTTCTGCCCACGGCTTGGCCCGCGTGGTACCCGGATAAAAAATAGCCTATGTGTTATTCTCAGGTATACGCTATATTACAAACTTTCGCGTTTATAATAGTAGTAGGATATAAGTGATGTGATTGGGCCCTTAGACAACAACCATTTTCTGTTGGCATTAACGCCTGCTCTAAGGCTGAATTGTATGGAAATGACATTAGCTTTTCGAGAGATATCACGTGACTGCTGTTAAAATTTTTCCGTGACAAATTTACGTTAGCGTGAATGGAAAACTAAGCGTGAGGTATTTTTCTAGACACCACGGTCACGCTGTGCCGGTCAAACTCAGGTTTAAGATATATTTATTTATCTATATAATTATATTAATTCACTTGTATGAGAGAACTTAATTTACATAAAAAACTTAATTACAAACTTGTAGGAGTATCCTGAGTTAATGGATGTGGATAATCCTGTAACCATACGTATCTGTTACAGAGCGCGGCGTGGTCCCGGGTCGCAAGAAGGCTGGCGGTGCACCCCCTGCCCCTGCGCCTGCTCCTACCCCGGCCCCTGCCCCGGCCCCCGCCCCTGCTCCCGCTGCCCCAGCGCCCGGCACCAAGCACAAGTGTGCGCGGAAGCAGCGCTCCGCCCCACCTCACTCGGACCACCACCTCCCGCCGCCGCCGGACATCCTCGACGATACTGTAAGTACACTATAATCGTCTGTGTCACGGAATGTCTTAGTAAAGTCTGTGCACGGAGAAACACTAACAAAAACACTTAATATACTATTGCCCCCCAAATGTCGAACATTTTGAATTCTGATAATGTATATTTTCATGTTCTTGGAAAATGTTGAATACACCCTATCATCAATTTACATACTAGAACTGAACACTAGAATATTTCACCATAAATCCGTTCAGGGTGTCCAGACAAATACCACTTTCTGTTGGCGTTAACGCCTGCGGAAAGAACGAATTGTATGGAAATGACATTAGCTGTGGAAATGTCATGTGATTAGGAAAACTAAGCGTAAGGTGTTTGTCTAGACACCCCAGGTTCGCGTCGGCCTTCCGTGAATCTATTCTAACATGCTTCATCTGTATAAGATATTGTTAACCTAAACAGATGTGCTAAGCTAAAACGTTTGCCCACTAAAGTAATGGAGTCAGTCAAAGTATATTCCATTCCATTGATTAAAATTACAAGGATAATTTAATATCTATTTGCCTGCGCTTAAACGCCAAATAAAATGAATGGGAGCGTTTTAGGAGGAAGTTTTAGCTTGGTGTATCTATCTACACTATTAATACCGTTTGGCTTCCACAATACTATGTTTCATTTCTTTGTGCTTGCTTCCATGGTGTAGATATGCCAGTACAACATGTCTAAAGTATCACTACCGCCGGGCTTTACTTGGAAGGATGTTAACGTCAAGAAAAATAAAAATATAGATCCTCCTAAAAATAAGTGCAAAGTGAGTGCAGTTTCGTTTTAAAGAATTTTAAGTTCTTTTTCCATTAGATGTTGTTGTTTTCATGTGCGTGCGTCACTAGCCAACGTGTTTTAGTAAATTCGGTAGCATTCATGAACCTATCATTTATTTTGAGTAGTTGCGTTTACGGAGGTGGGAAGAGATGAGACGTTAGTTTCTTTTTTTTTCAAATAAATTACACATTAAAAATGTTGAGTCCAAAACTCCCAAATACCCTCTGTATTTGGGAGTGCATCTTACACTTACTAAACAAATTAAACTATGCACCTGAGATGAACTTCTGCATCCGTAAAGTCGCTTTACTGTACTTTCTAATGCAGTAAATTGCATTAAATAGATAGATAGAAAGTGTAAAGCACTTTCTTTTTCACTTTCACAAGAACTTAATGCTAATTAGCATTTTCTTCCAGCTAATCTTTGTGTAATGAAGATTGGGGCGGTAGTGCTTGTAGAAATTGTTTTTGTGGACACAATTGTTTTCTATTAAATGATACGCTTTAAAATAAAATGAAAGTAAATTTACTTTGTTTCTCGGAAACTCTTCTCGCCTCCTATTGTGTTATAATTTATACAAAAACTGATTTTTTCGTAAAAACTTGGTTCACTCTATCAGACCTATCATTACAGCAATTGAATGTTCTATTCAAATACTCGAACAACCGGATTTATTTCGATGAAATCTTCATCGAAATAAATCCGGCTCATCGGAATGGTTCCATGCCATTCAGAATGTGCGCGGGTTATGTGCCCATATAATAATAATAATAATAATAATAATAATGTTTTATTGTATTTATTCTCCTGCTGATGTTTTGTTGAGGGTCCTTACTCATTAAGTATGTGGTATGATAGTCGTAAATCCTAAAATATACCAAAACACGATAGTTCAATTCGATCAGTGGTTTGTGTCAGTTTTCATGTTAAGTTTCTGTTCCGAAAATGCCAATTTTACTCGTTTCATCCCTCGTTCGGTCCCTTATAATTGAGGTTTGTGACTCCACATTATTCTGTGTAATATTGATATCTATTTGGAGTGGTTGATAGCTTGATGTAGTGCTTGGGCACTGCTCCGAAATCTGATCCGACCAATGTTTAGGGCCTTTCCCCTCAGCCTCTTGCCGAATCAAAATAGAGATTTTGCCTGTTACAATGAGTCTCAATGATTGACTTCAAAGAACTTAAGCAATCCATGCTTAAGTTCTTTACCGTCAAACGAATTTAGTCACAAATTGCATATATACCCCATACTCTGTGAATGAGCGTTAGATGCTGTTATCTTGTTTTATAGTGGTATTCATATTAATATTTATTCATACTTTGGGAGCACAAGGAACACTTAAGGCTGAATTCACAGTCAGGGGTTGAGCAGTCTCCCAAAACCCATCATTCAGCATTCGCCTTAAGGCTGGGTGCATAAAGGTTGAATTCGCGCTTTGAATTTTCACATAGCGTCTGTCGCCTAGGGGAGCTCATATTTGACTATGAATTCTGGCCTTAGTCATGTCAATTCAAAAAAGATTAAACAATGGAATATTACAAAGATAAGAAAGTTGCAGCTGTATAGCGTGAATCAAGTATTAGATTTTGATGTTGCACGTTTTATATGGATTATTATTTATTATTTCATCTTGCAGTTTGTATATGTGTACGATGATTGCAGAGAGGCGATGCTTTCCAGCGTGATACACCTCCCGAATCCGATAGGACCCTGCTCGAGTTGGCTGACCCGGCAGGTATTTATCTTTCTATTTTATAAGGATGATTGATTACCGTTATAAAAAATAAAATAGAAATAAAACAAGCTCTGCTTAGTGCTTGAGGATGCTGTGTGAAAAATGTCCAGCATTATTTATTTATTGGTGGCCTGTGGAAGCTTGAACCAAAGGTACTCACGCGTTGCCTCCCTGAGATAGGTATCAAGATGAAAGATCTCATCTGCTTGTAACTTCACCGGCAACCCTTCAAACTGGAACACAGCAATGAGAACATTACTGCTTGGCAGCAGGAATAAGCATGGTGGTAACACTTCTCTAGACGAGCTCTTTCACAGAAGCTCTACTAATCTTGTGATTTCAATGAGTTAAACCCCGTTTTACTTTGAATCAAGTTAATATACCCGTGATGGTGGGGAAGAAGACTACAAAGCATTTGAACCATGTATAGTTGTCCAGATAGTCTGACCATGTGTTGTTGGCTATTGTACCTCCTAGCCCACCTTTAGAAGTCTGCAACTGTAATTCAAAGAAACAAAAAAAAGTTTTTATTGTAATGTAAATCTCTTGCGATTTCAACGAGTTGGAACCCGTTTTACTTTGAATTCAGTTACATGTTTTTAGTGTTATGTTAAGCTCTTCTTGCGATTTCAATGAGTAAAAACCCGTTTTACATCGAACTCAGTTACAAGATTTTAGTGTTATGTAGAGCTCTTCTTGCGATTTCAATGAGTAAAAACCCGTTTTACTTTCAATTCAGTTACAAGATTTTAGTGTTATGTAAAGCTCTTCATCCGACTTTAAAGAGTAAAAACCAGTTTTACTTTGAATTCAGCTAAAAAATTGTGTTGTTGTGTAAAGGTCCGCCGACGCTCGCCACGTCAGCCCTGCACGCCTTGGACCTACAATTCTGCGCCCAAGGCAAGTTATGGCACCCTGTGACGTCACATAGCCATCATGTTCTGTATGCGCTCACATATACATGCAATAACACAAACTTATTCATATCGCTATGTTTATGTTCAATCTTATTTATCATTGTTTTTTTTTGTTTTTTTTGTACTAGCTCTTGACTTCTCTGCTTGGTTGCCCTGAATACCATTGTGGTTGATGTGAATTACCAGATTCTTTGTTTTGAATTTGTCTAACATCATTTTCCAGTGTCATTCCATTATCTCAAAGCTTGTTATATGTGACTCTTCATAAAACATGAATGAATGAAAATTATTTATTGTACACATATGAGAATTATTAAAAATGCGGTCTTATCACTTAGAAGCTATTTCTTACAGGCAAGCTCTTGGATGAAGAGGAATCTATGTGATTGTATGGTCATGTTTTGCTTACATTGAAATCCATATAATTTTACCCTATTAATCCTGTCGTGATTCCCTCTTAGTTGCTTTTTACTATTACATCAACCTAAATTAACTGCTAAACCTTTTGAACAAGGAGTAAAGAAGTTATAGACCATGCTTTTCATAAATAGACTGAACTATGTATGGTCTTATCTTGCAATGAAATGGTCAGGCCTCTACGTGCAATGCGCAGTATCGCTGTCTTAAAATCTAAAATCATAGTTTCATGATATTGTCCATGTAATACAGGTGTGACGACTGTACATCCCCCGGCGACGCCACCATACCCCCCTCCGCAGGGATTGTTCCCGGGAAACGCTGAAGTGGACCAGATAGCCAGAGAGCTCAGGGAAGCGAACCTAACCCAGGTAAAATATATTTTTTTTGTTAAAATATTATTTGGTAAGCGGTCACCGTCACCTGCAAACACATGCGGTATTGATAATGCATTGCCTGTTCACATCTTCTGCTAATTTATCTAGGCCGCCCTTGAAGGACTTTTTTTTGCTTTTGTATCACTGCGGCCGTTACCGGCCTATTGTGATCGCCATTGCTTTTCTTCGCCCCTCAAAGGGCGTTCAAAGTTCACCGCTCAGCCCTGCGGCTGTTAGAAACTGAAGGACATTCTCAAATCGCTGATCTGTGAGGATATTCAGTAGGCTTAGTCGGAAAACATGCTTACGGTCCATCAGATAGTAAGCGCTAATGTTATCTATAGACATCGCCAACACCAAAGGGGCATTGCTTACAAACAGTTTTCAACATTGTTTTTTTGAAACGGAAACCTCCGAAAAAGTTTATAGTTAGCATTCCATGTGACATATTAAAAGCCAATTGCAAAATAAAATTCTATCTCTATTTATGCATAGAATATTACGATAGAAGAACGTCCACGTGCGAAAGCGGCTAGAAAATGTGCGAAATTCAATTGGAAGTTCCTTCTACTGGATGCTTTGCAGAGGATAGGACATCATATTGGCGAAGTGGGTCATCATTTGGTGCTTGTCTTGAACTAGTTTATCAGTTGTGAAGTTGTATTCGTAAAAGTTAGTAGTCCGGACGCAAATAAACGATGTGTCAATGACATTTCTTCGTGTCCCGTGTCCGGACTTTTGCGTAGTTCACATTGATATAATGATGCCACGTAACAAGTTCTCTGTAATTTGAAATAGTCCACATTCCATTGTAAAATTACTAGATTGTATGTAATTTGCGTAGTAACGTAAAAATATTTCGTATTCCTAGTTAAAGGCAAGTGATAAATCAAAGATATTGACGAAATGTCTATGTTTGCACAATGACTAACGAAGTCTCATTCCGTCTTTGCTACTGAAGCTCGGACGCGAAATAAAATCGGTTATTGACACGCAACGTTCATCTCTGTCGCTCTAGAGATTGTGCCAATAACTGATATTCTGCCTGTTTCGCTATCAGAATGAATAAATTTCATAGTAATTTGGGGAACATCTTGGCACGATCAAACTTCTATTTATGCCGATGCTTTCGCTCCTCAGCAACAGCTACAAGAGTTGCAGCAACAACAGTTAGCGCAGCTGGCGGCGTCGCAGCAACTGCACCAGCAAAAGCACAAGCCAACGCAGCAGCAGTTACAACAGCAGTATGCGAGCGGCATCGAGCTACAAGCGGTCAGTCCATGCTCTTGCACTTTCGAAGTCACTTAGTGAAACAGCTTCCTATAGTTCAGGCGATGCTCCCTGGTGTTGTACATTATCAATAGACTTCGGTGACCGCTTACCATCCTATGGGCAGTTTTATTTATTCTTATAGCATTTGTCGTGTGAATAAACTATTAAATAATCCTTGTAATTATGCTGTAGGATAATCATTGTGATTTTTAAACAATAATCAAACTAGTAACTTTGTGCATAGCTTTTCAGTGAAAATAAATATAAAACCCATAGATATTTTGTGTGCTTTTCATCACATCACCTTGCCTAGTCATTCTAAACATATCAGCTAGGTTAAGCATATTTCCGCCTGTTCATTTTAAAGGGTGACTGGTTGTGGTATTGATTGCTGAGACCATACTTGCTTAGAGGGTGCATTTATTTTGGTCCTGCTATAACAGCTGCTAAGCGTTGCGGTTGGGATGCGGGCGGCCTAAACACTCCAGCTCCTAGATTCTAGTGACTAGATCGTATGAACTTATCAATACGCGTTGTTCCCAGTACAAAATAAATAGATAATGTTGGATTGTCTTTATGTTCTAAGCAGTTGGATGATGGCTCGGGCTGCGTGGGGGGCGCGGTGGAGGCGCGTGAGCTGGGCGCCGTGCTGGCGTACTTGCAGCGAGAGGTGCCTTCGCTCGTCGCACTGCCGCCCAACGAGCTACGCTCACTCGTACTTCAGGTAAACTATCCTTACAAACTTTGTCTCAAAAGAACTCTATTATGTTTGAGACATGCTGACTTTTTATGATCTGCTTTCAGAGAGGCACTTCTGCTGTTCTAATGGTTTTGCGAGTCACGAACGTGGCCTCGCTCTATTATACTTATTGTTCTATATTCTCCACAGTGCAGATTCTACCTCTCCCATTTATAATTATAAATGGTATGTTCAGGTGATGCAGCAGAAAACCCACGAGATCCTGTCCGCGAAGTGCGAGGGCGCGGAGGCGGTGGAGGGCGCGGACCCGGAGCGCGAGACGCGGCAGCTGCTAGAGGCGGCCGAGCAGGCGCTCAGCGCGGATTGGGGGGCGCGCGCCGACCATCACCACCACCACCACTCGCATCCACACCACCACCACCACCTGGACATCGGCACGGTGAGTCACGAGATCCTGTCCGCGAGGTGGGAGTTGCGGCACACCCGTGACAGAGCCGACTGTTCGCCCACCCAATGTCTAGCTGAAGCCCTACAGAAAATACCTCGTAGACAATGCAAAACATTGTTTTGCTTTGATCTAATTCACGCCATGGACAAAATTTATAGCTCATTACGCTTGCCAGGTAAATGATATCGCGTTGGTCTGCGCATTAAATTGACTTGCATTTGTTAGTTAATTGACACAGCCCTGACTGATAAACCATTCTCATTGACAAATAAATATTCAATATGGAGAATAAACTAACTATGGAATTTTCTTTGACTCAAAAGATGCAATCTTTGACACTCATAATTCGCTTCTCTTAAGACTCTTTCGTTCTCAAGTAATTCGCTATGCATGCTAGGAGACATAAAATGGTGCTCCAAATTTAAATAGCTTTGTTGTTATTTGCAGCAGGTCGGCAATGGCTGCCAGTATCGAGTGCGGCCCACCTCCCCCGCCGGTCCGACGATCGACCACCCGCTGGCGCTCACGCGGCCAGATACCCAGGAAGCAGACCCCACGCAGCCGCACTTCGCGCTGCCACCTCCCACCATGTCCTACGACGAGTACAGGTAACTACAGGACTGTGTAGCACGAGGTCAGGTGCTCTGATGACGTCATAGCTAGCCCGATCGATCACCCGTCTTCGCTCACGCGGCCCGACACCCAGAAAGCAGACGCAGCAGATAACTACAGCTTAGATTATATGGCACTTGGCCGGGTGGTCATAGCTGGGGGGCTAAAATTGTATGGAAATGACATTTGCTGCGGAAATGTCACGTGACATTTCCATACAATTTCATCTTTCCGCAGGCGTTAACGTCAACAGAAAATGGTATTTGTCTAGCCCCCCTGGTCCGATCGATTACCCGTTGGGGCTCACGATGGCCTGTCTCTATATACTAACTTCCTGTTTTTAATACCACATCAGTCCAGCGCAACAGCATTTTATTCGTGTTGGAATTAAATTATCTGAGCACTTGAATTAAAATGCTGCCAGGATTTATGATCACAAAAAATGATAATGCTCTCGTAAACGTTTTAAAACTTGAATATAGAAACTTCAGTTTGAGTATATTCCTTTTCAAGTTTTTGAAGTTTGATATTGCTAAACTTGTTAAATGCGCCATTCTTTCGTTCATAGTTTTGTAACTTCCTGTGAAAGAACCACAAACGAACGAATGCTATTGGTGCAACGCGATCGCTATGATACTATCTATTCAAGTATTTACTCTGTCCAAATTAGTCTAAAAAGGCTAACTAATTTGATATATGAATTATATCGATTTTTCAATGTGTATTTGCAGATCGTCTGCGTCGTATACCCCCCCTCAGCCCCCTCAAGCCCCTCAACCGCAGCCTCACACAAAACGCGAGCAGCACCATACCACCGCGGCCAAGAAGAAGGTTAGTAAGAAGGAGGTAAAGTGTCGTTAATGTGGTAACACCCTTTTCATTTACGCTTTTGCTAATAATAATCTCATACTAAGTGGGGGAAAAAGACATTGTACTGTACACATTTGCATGATGTGTTCCCTAGTTTTAGAAATTATACCGAAATTTAACTAATTAATGTGTCCTGTTATGAATCCTATTTGTTTATTCATTTCAAGTTGTGAACCAAATAATAATAAGAAAACAGGAACCAGACCAACGTCTGTCATCAGGGTTTTTTCGGCTAATTAAGGTCATAAATAAATAAATAATAAAAGGGCATTGCATAATAATGTGCTCATTAGAATGTACTAACATCGCACTTTAGAAAATTTTAATTAATAATATATATAGCATGACAATAATTCTCCAATATTAAAATAAGGAATGGATTTTATGTAAAATATGCTACTTACCCTGGGTTCCAATAATTTTACTGATGGAACCAAATGTTCCCTATGTTCGAAAGGTTTATCTATGAGTATAAGTATCGCTTACAGCTTATTATCCAAGTTTAAGAGTTGTCAGTGCGGGAGTACAGTGTTCCGGTTGCAGGGTCGTCTGGCGGGACGGGCGCGGGGCGCGGGCGCGGCGGCGGCGGCGAGCGGCGAGGCGGCGGGCGCGAGCGCGGCGCCGCCCGCCGCCTACTCCGCCATGGACGTGGACGGAGAGACTGACTCCAACCACGACACGGCGCTCACGCTCGCCTGCGCCGGCGGACACGAAGAGCTGGTCGAACTGCTGCTGTCCAGGGGCGCGGACATCGAGCACCGCGACAAGAAGGTAACTGTCAACTACATTATGTCAACTAGTTGTGGTGTGCTATCCCTGTGTCGCGCTAGAAACAAACTCGTAGGAGCTGGTCGAACTGTTGTGCAGCTAAACTCTTCACACGTTGCTATCCGTGTATCAAATCAGTTGTATCAACTGAGCAGGTCAACATTGTTGAAGAGGAGATAAACAATTTCCATTTGCTTTGTCTTCTCTTCCATTTGAAAACCTCGTTGTATTGGCCACTAAGCTTGCCGGGTAGGCAACGCTCCCTAATGTTCCAAATGTCAATAGGCTACAGCACTGTTTCTCAAAGTGGGCGATAACGCCCCCTTGTGGGCGCTGGAGGCCTTCAGGGGGGCGGTAGAAGGCTCTAGAAGATATTGGGGGCGCTAAGGCGGTCTAGAGGGGAAAGCATAGGTTGTAATGTTTAAAAACTTTGGGGGGCGCTCAAAGTGGGCGGTGCAAAAAATATGTTTGAGAACCTGTGGGTAATTGCAAAAATAAAACAAGGATTAGTGAATCTAAACGATTGTCTGTATTCAGGGTTTCACGCCCCTCATCCTCGCGGCGACGGCCGGCCACGAGAAGATAGTGGACATCCTGCTGAACCACGGAGCGGACATCGAGGCGCAGTCGGAGCGGACGAAGGATACGCCGCTCTCGCTCGCGTGCAGCGGTGGCCGCTACGAGGTTGTGGAGCTGATCCTCTCGCGTGGCGCCAACAAGGAGCACCGGAACGTCTCCGACTATACGCCGCTCTCGCTGGCGGCTTCCGGCGGATACGTTAACATAATCCGGCTGCTGCTCACGCACCAGGTAAGTGCATCCTCTACGTACAAATGTACACTCAAAGAGATCGTATCTGATGCTGCTGCCACACGGCGACCAGACGTCGGAAGTATTTTATACTTTACTATACATTCAATTGAGCGAAAGGAGTGCCAGAAACAAGAGTTATAGTGCCAGGAGCAGAAGTTTGTTCAAAATAATTCAAAAGTCCATTGATTTGAATGGAACAGTTCACTCCTTATATTCAATTGAATGATTTTGACTGTCAGCCTGTTGTGATTCTATGGGAATCAATTTTAAATAACGTTTCAGGCGGAAATCAACTCCCGTACCGGCTCTAAGCTGGGAATCTCCCCTCTGATGCTGGCGGCGATGAACGGCCACACGGCGGCCGTGCGGCTGCTGCTCGACTGCGGCTCCGACATCAACGCACAGATCGAGACAAACAGAAACACTGCCCTCACCCTCGCCTGCTTCCAAGGTAACGTTAAACTTTATGGAAATAAAGACAGTGACGGAACCTTTCGGCAGTTCAGAAAACCGAAAAAATTCAGTAGTACGTACGCCTTTGTGAACTGTTCGTCGGGAGAAGTAAAACCTTTCGGCAATTTAGAAAACCTGCTAATCACCATTCACAGTGGTGTAGTACGCCTCATCAAAATTAACAACGTTGCCCAAAGGCGACAGTAATAAATTCGTCTAGTGCGACCAAACGTAAAAAATCATATCTCAGCGATTTCACTACTAATTAACCCTGTTTGGATATAACTCGTAGTTCCTGATACCCACAATACAGGGAATCCTAGTGTGGAGTTAGGACTGGATTTATGCTGTTTTATTTATTACTAGCTGTACCCGCGACTTCGTTCGCGATTGCCATAAATATTTCAAGTACCACCTTCCTAACAAAAAAGAATGAAATCGGACTACGCCTTAATGAATTACAATTAAGTACAAATTTTGAATTTGATCCCCTCTTCCAAGGGAACCGTGCTGAATTTCGGGATAAAAAGTATGCTAGGTCCTACCCCGTAGTATGAACTCAAACCATGCCAAGTTTCATTTGAATTCTTTCAGTAGTTTCGGCCCTATGCGCGGCCCAGATTCTGACAGACAGACAGACATATATGAAAAAAAAATACATTTTTGGCTTCAGTATCGATTATAGAGTGCCCTCCAAAAAAAATTACAAAATATCTTCAATGTACAGAATTTGACCTGTTACATATTTCTTATTATAGTATAGATTATAACAATAGTCTTTAACTCCTATTCCCAACAGGTCGTCACGAAGTCGTGAGCCTCCTTCTGGACCGCAAAGCGAACGTGGAACACCGCGCGAAGACCGGTCTCACGCCCCTCATGGAAGCCGCCAGCGGTGGCTATGTGGAAGTGGGTCGAGTGCTGCTCGACAAGGGGGCGGATGTGAACGCGCCCCCCGTACCCTCCTCGCGGGACACCGCCCTCACCATAGCTGCGGATAAGGGACACACAAAGTTCGTCGAGCTGTTATTGCAAAGGTATGACACGTGAGATAAATTTTTAGCAATATCAAATATCAATAATAATAAATTAGTAGTAATGATAGAGAATGTTTATTTCATCCATATTTTGTTGTATCCAAAAATAACTTATAAAACTATATTAGTCAACATAAGCAAATAATTAGTAGGTGTGAATAAAACTAAAAGTGTATATTGAGAAGGAACATAATGAAGTAAGAACGGGAAAAAGATTAATATTGCTCGAAAACTAGATAATGTGTAAATGATCCAGCTAGGTCCCACACCAAGGAAAAATAAAGAGTCTCTTTCAAGAGTCCAGACAATCTTTTTGGTACAAACAAACAACCTCTTATGGTATATGCATATACGGGCTCCTGTCGTTGCGGGGAAACATACGTTATTTCGTACGTTTCCCCGCAACGACATGGGCGACATAAAATTGGGCTATACCCAGAGACTCAGCTACACCGTCACTGTTCATTTATTAATTAATTTACTATAGACAGGCAGCTATCGTTGAATATCTAGAGCTGAATTATAATTTGTGATTGTCACAGGCGAGCGGCGGTGGAAGTGAAGAACAAGAAGGGAAACTCGCCGTTGTGGCTCGCCGCGAACGGAGGCCATCTCGCTGTCGTCGAAATGCTGTACGCGGCCGGAGCCGACATCGACTCGCAAGACAATAGAAAGGTATTATACCAGTTTCAGTTCTACCTTCTATACTTCACTTGACTATTACCAGATTCAACATAACTAGGCCAATTAGAATTCCTATCGCATGGACACTCAAAGAACAATAAGAATAGTATTATATTAGTTTCAGTTCTATCTTCAATACTTCACTTGACTATAACCAGATTCTATAAAACTAGGCTGCTCGGAATTTATATCACATGGATTCACAGGACAACAGAAGGTGAAATTGGAATTGAAGTGTTTTAAATATTATTAAGTCGAACATTTTTCTTATTGGAAACATTATTTGTAGGTATCATGCCTGATGGCGGCCTTCCGTAAGGGCCACACGAAAGTGGTCAAATGGATGGTCGGCGTGGTCACGCAATTCCCCTCCGACCAGGAAATGACAAGGTACGCCACATTCCTAACCTAGCACGTAGCATTTGCATTATTAGAAGCAGATTGTCAAAATTGAAATCCAGTTTGATACGTAATCTTGTCTTTTCTAGGTACATATGTACCATATCCGATAAAGAGCTATTAGAGAAATGCCAGGAGTGTGTACGCGTCATCCGAGCGGCCAAGGAGACGCAGGCGGCGAGGGCCAATCAGAACGCAACTATACTGCTCGAAGAGTTGGACGCGGAGAGGTGTCGAGAGGAGAGTCGCAGGCAGGCGGCCGCGAGGCGCAGGGAAAGGAAGAAGAAGAAGAAATTGGAAAAGAAAGTGAGTTTACTAAACAACACAGATATACGAGATATATTTACCACTAGCTTCTGCCCACGGCTTCGCTGGCGTGGTACCCAGATAAAAAGTAGCCTGTGTGTTATTCTGATGTACAAGCTTTATTACTGTAAAGTTTCATCAATATCCGTTAAGTAGTTTTTGCGTGAAAGAGTAACAAACATCCATCCTCACAAACTTTCGCGTTTATAATAGTAGTAGGATGATTTGTATGTTTTGACATGATTTAGTAGTGGTATCGTTCGCAAGAAAATAGTGAGTCAGTGCGCGTCAGTGCTGATCTTAGTTCCCCCACTTAGAATTAGAACTAGGGTAGATGGATTCATCTGTCACTAACATCCACCCTCAAAGACCAGTTCCTTCCGTGATCATGGTATAGGTAACTCTGCCGAAATATCAGGAAATGGACAAATTTCAAAAATCATTGCAGATATCCCTATGATCATGTAAAAACATTGATATCTAGACAACGGTTTGTTGACGGAAGAGAAGACACAAATTATTTACAGAAACAGAGACCTGAAACAAGTAATTTTGGTTTCATTTTAGGATATTATTACGACTATACCACATACTTTACTATTCTCCTGCTGACGTTTCGTTGACCGTTTAGAGGTCCTTCCTCATGAGCACCGTCCGCGACCACGCGAGCACGGTCGTGAGACGTCGGCCAGTTCCCGTCTTAGGAAAATAGTAAAGTATAGTCATGGTATAGTCGTAATAATATTCTAAAATGATACCAATCCACGATGATTTTAATTCTATAATTTTGGTTTCTCTATCGTAGACCAAAACGGTTGCCTTGGTGCTTACACTAAACCTGCTGCATTAAATAGTAGCGTCTATTCCGAAACGGAACGATAAATATAGTGACATACAGTTGACTGAACAGGAGGAGAAACGCAAGGCGTGTGATCCCGAAAAGAGTTCCCTCTACGATAAGCAGGAGGAAGTCTCGGAGAGCGGCGAGGGAGACGACGAGCCGCAGGCCAAGGAGGAAGGCGACTCCGGCATCGACGCCAACTCACAGGTAACTGCGGGCACGGACAGCAAGCGTACACAACGCGCAACCATCGCACATCTAAAATATAAATTAATGAAAATACTTTATAGTACACCATAAGAAAATAGATATAACTTAACAAAACTAAAAAGAAACTTAAAGTACAATGGGGTCTTAGAAGCGATTTCTTCCAGACAACCTTTGGATGGAGAGGATTTAATGAGATTGTAATAATGGCTGGTATACTACTACTACTATATTAATTTGGAAAGTGTGCAAGTTGTCATTCGATTACCATGTCAGATTCCTATGAAAACATTTGCCAGAAAGCTTTTATTAGGACCTATCCTCCTGTCACTTTGTTGGTAAACGCGGGCCTAATACAGTCAGAATCATGCGCGTTTTTTATTACATTATTATATGGATGAACTAATGTATAGCCACGACGACCTCTGTGGCGCAGTGGGCGAAGGTCCGCCTGAGACGCAGAAGGTTGCGGGTTCGATTCCTGTCACGGGCCAATGTTTGTAAGATCTGCAAATATTTGTCTCGGGTTTGGGTGTTTTCTATGTATGTATTTAGAAAAAAAAGTATATAAGTAGTATATCAGTCATGTAGTTCCCATAATACAAGCTCTGCTTAGTTTGGGGCTAGATGATGCTGTGTGAAAAATGTCCAGCAATATTTATTTATTTAATATAATTCTTGTATGCAGGGCTCATGCTCGTCTTCCGACGTGAAAGCGGCGCCCGCGCAGAGCGCGAAGGTCAAGAAGAAGAAACGCGAGGACAAAAGCACACCGCCGCCGCCCGTCGCCGCGCCCACCAACAAACAGACGGAAAAGGTTTGTCTATGGTGGAACTGCGAATCTTAAAATCATTTATTGAAATTGATATGATGATTTCTCCGTGTCCGCAATGATATTGTGCTCTTAAACGCTGAAGGAAAACACTGCGAAACTGGCATGTACTGGCACAACAAAAAAAACGAAGATATGTGACATGTGCATGAAATAAGGCTCCTTGAAATGAAAGAACCAGTGTTGTGAAAGGATCCATTGCTGAATCCATTTACCACAACGATTTTTTCGCTATCAGTCAATAAACTAGAATTATTTACTAGCTTCTGCCCACGGCTTCGCCCTCGTAATACCCGGATAAAAGTTAGCCTAAGTGTTATTCTGATGTAAAAGCTATATTACTGTAAAGTTTCATCAAAATACGTTCAGTAGTTTTTGCGTTAAAGAGTAACAAACATCCATCCTCAAAAACTTTCGCATTTATAATAGTATGTAGTAGGATTTGAAAAGCTCTTCAAGGCAACCATACTTCAGACCAGCGATCTCATTGTGTAATATTAAAGTTATAACAACTTTCCTACCTACTTGTAACAATATATGCATTGAGTATTGAATATTATGGAGGAACTTCAAACTGATTAGTGATCAGTGGTCCTGAAGTCATATTATTAGTGGAATTTGACAGCAACTTTCAAATTCCTCCAATTGACGCTTTCTGTGGCGCAGTGGGCGAAGGCCCGCCTGAGACGTAGAAGACGATTCCCGCAGCGGGACAAATGTTTGTATGATGTACAAATATTTGTCTCGGGTCTGAGTGTTTTCTGTGTATAATATCTATGTATTTACAAGGAAAAATTTAATAAGTAGTATACCTATCTGTCATGTAGTTCTCATAACACAAGCTGTGCATACTTTGGTGCTAGATGATGCTGTCTGTAAATATCTAAAAAAGAAGAAAATAAACAATAGGAATCCATAATAATGTATGGTGTCTTTAAAGATGATTTGGATTATCAGTTGAGCTACACAATGAGGCCGTTGGTCAGGTCGTAGGCCGTTGCTAATCTATCGCAGAACACGAAAGGACCAGAAGAACAGTCAAAGCTATGTTGTAGAAAGTTTATAAGCCGTAATTATGTTTATTTGGTTTTAATGTTTTTACCCACGCTTAAGGGAAATCATAAGAATTTATAACGTCCCGCGGGGGCTATTAACTAACCACGAGATAGTTCTTTGGTCGAAATTCTTGGGATGTCATGGTATTCTTGGCAAGTATCAAATTCTCAAAGCGCCGAGGCTTCCCCTACAGTGGTTCGAGTCCTTGTGATTGAATTTTTGTGACATTATAAATTCTGTATAAGTCATAATTCTTTCAGACTAAACCCAAAATAGAGACTAAACCCGAGAAGGAGAGCACCCCTAAACCGGAGCTTCAAAAGAAGCAAGAGAAGGAGAATGTTGAGCCCTCTCTCCCCGCCAAGGCCGCGGCCCTCGAGCGGCGCCCGGAGAAGAAAGACAAGTGAGTGTCACGTGACGTGATCACGTGATCATTCATGACCCTATTGAAGCTCGTAAACGGGCTAGTTTTGTGTCAATTTCTAGCTGCAATTGTTTAGCCGTCTCACGATAATAACAAGAGTAAGAGATACACTTATACAATTTCAGCAAGAAATTGCCACAAAGCTAGCCCGTTTACGAGCGCCTTTACAGACTTGAAACTATAGTGGCTGGAAATCAAATTTTAAAACTGAATTTACGTCTATATAATTACCACTGTTTTTCGTCGATTTTGCTGTTATTATGTATCTTATTTAGGAGCTAACATGGTTAAGACGGTAACCGTATTTTCGGTTTAAAAAGATGATAATGTTTGTATTCTACGGTTAGTGGGCATTGGAGTGGGAAATACGCTGATATGACAATCTATTTTATATATATCTAAATATATAGATAGTTAACGCACAGCCTATACCGTTAATCCTAGAGACCTGGATTTTCCACCCCTAAAGGGGGAGGGGCACAACAGGATGAGGTGAGGAAAACACTATACGGACCAAGCCATATTCTAAATACTACATGATTTTTATCAAAATTAATTTTATAATTTTGATAATTTTGTATCAATTTTACAAAATTAAATAATGTGCGCTGACGACTGACTTTAGTTATATGGATAACTAAAATCCTGTTATATCAGCATATTTCTTAATGATTGTTTACCATAATGATCTTTGAGTGTTTGACACAGTTTGGTTTTGGTAAGCATTCAACAGTTGTGTACAGGATATTACTAGAGACGCATGCTTCTAGTCAGAGATTGCTTGTTACTTTTGTATTTGTGCTATTTTCTATAGGGAAAAGGTTCTCTTCGACCAAATAATATGGATAAGCCATATATAGTATAATTGTCTACCTACACAATTCTTGAAAAGGACAAGATTGTTCTAAAATATTTAAAGAAGGGCGTATGCGTTCATTATTTGGTCGAAGCTAAAAATAAAAATATTGTTTGCAGAAAAACCGAAGAGGATAGCCCTAAGAGCATTACAGTACAGAATGTTAAATATGGAAATAATTCTAGAAAGAGTCAAGTGTTCGAATCGACTAGGCACATTATGGAGAAAGACGATGTCGATACAACAGAGAAAAATAAAAAATCACACGTGAACCAGTAAGTGTCGACTCCATATTGAAAATCACGTTTCACTCGGACACATCAAGTCACAAACCACACTAGTTCCCGTGAGAGCCTTCTTGAGTGCGTCGAATTGGTTTCCAATCAAAATAGCTCTTTAAGTTGAGTTTGACATACGAATATACGGGCCAAAATATATTACGACTATACCCACGTACGTTATTGTAGTCTGGGGTCTAGACAAATACTTCACGCTTACTTTTCCTTTCCCGCTATCGCAAATTTGTCAATGTAAAACTTGGCAGCTGTCACGTGAAATTTCCACAGCAAGTGTCGTACATTTCAATCTTTCCGCAGGCGATAACGCCAGCAGAAAGTGGTATTTGTCTAGCCCCCAGGTTGCATATCCGCGACAACGTTTGAGGGTCAACGAAACGGCGTAAGCAAAATCGTATAGCCGTAATGATTATATTCTAAAATTATACCAAACCACAAGAAATTTATACGGGCCTATGTTTACGATTGTCTAAGATTGGGCAGGAAATAAGATCGCATGATATGCAGTTGCATTATTTTATTTTTGCATGACATTTGTATCTGTTTTCGCTTCAGTAGTTTGTGTTCTTTTAGAAGAATACATTATGGCGTGGTTGATTTGATGAAATATAGCGAATTTATATCTAGGAATCATTTTTTCCCCCCCATTAAATTTCTAGATAATTGTCTGCCCAACCGAAATTTAACCGATCAACAGTATTTAACAAATTTCTTTTTACAAAAAGATAATTATATTTTTTTTTGTCGGAAACCGGGATTTCTCATTCTATCCATATACCATCAACTTATTTAATATACTTTATGCATGAGATGGTTTAAGTAAAATCGGAAATGTTATCCTGGATTTAGTATTTATCTTGAGCTTTTTCCAAAGCTATACTTATAGTATGGCTAAGTCATGCTTAAAAATAATAGTCTGTTCACTGCCGATTACTGAAACTCTCAACGTTTATTCAAGACTTAAGGATGATTAGAATATAATAGCTTTTAAGGCGCTCGTGTACGGGCAAGTTTTGCTAGTTAACTTGTGCAATTGTATAACCGTCTCACAAAACAAAAACAAGAAAGAGTAAAGAGATACGCCTTTACAATTGCGGCTAGAAATTGCCACAAAACTAGCCCGTTTACGAGCGCCTTTATATATTATACACAGCTCCATCTGTTTCCAATTCTATTCGTAATCTTTGTTCCATCCAAAGGTTGTCTGGTAGAGATCGCTGATTAGCGATAAGACAACATTGTACAACAATGTCAAAGTTTGTACTATTTATTTAGGCTGAAATATTTGGTGTGCAATAAAGTATTTTCTATCTATGTATATATATTTTAGTCTTGAGTAGTATTAGAGTTTCAGCATTTGACCGTGAGTTTATCTAAATCATCTCAATGCGTGGATTTTTGTACTGCAGAACTCGTTATGCATTCAAATTTGGCGATAGTTGAGCAAATATTGTAATTTGAACTTTTGCAGGTGGGAGGTGGACTCGAAGACTACGTCCCCGAAAGGCGCCACAGCCAACACCCGGCGCGAAGAAGGCTGGAAGGAGGTTGTACGCAAGTCTAGCGTACAAACGCTCTCCGCCCTTGAACCTGGGTATGTGTTTCTATACAAGTTAAACTCGGCTTAATTTTTTACTAACCTCTGCCCATGGCTTCGCCCGCGTGGTACTCGGATAAAAAGTACCCTATGTGTTATTCTGATGTATAAGCTATATTACTGTAAAGTTACATCAAAATACGTTTAGTAGTTTTTGCGTGAAAGAGTAACAAACATCCATCCTCACAAACTTTCGCGTTTATCGCAGTAGGATACAACTATAGTTGCAAACAAACATACGGCCATCTGTCGGTAAGCGGTTACCGTAACGCTTGCAACAACAGAGCATCAAAAGCACGTTGCCGATGGTTTAAAAAAATTAAAACGGCTTTTTTCATACTGTAGTCACTTGGGTAATCCTCAAATCTATCTATTCAAAAATATATCGTACGTGCTAAACTACGATATATTTTTAGTTTCGCTATACATTTAACTAAAAGCAGCGTAATTTATAACGCTATCTCGATAAATGCTGTATAAAATCACCACGAATGTAATGTTTCCAGATGCAAGAAGGTATCCGTAGCGTCGCACGCGATATCACGGGTGATCGGACGCGCCGGCTCTAACATCAACGCGATCCGCGCAGCCACCGGCGCACACATCGAGGTCGACAAGCAAAGCAAGGGGCAGGGCGAACGCATCATCACCATCAAGTTAGTGTCATATTTTGTCTAATTTTATTTATTTGACAGGACGTCCAACACAGGTAAACACTCTTCACACACAAAAAAACATACAAAGGCTTTTAAGACATGCCAAAAAGCGCAATGACAGCTATTGGTACCATGACTTATTAATAAAAACGGATATTTACTATGATTTGTGAGTTTGAATGTATTCATGATGTGTATATACAAACTCATAAATCATGGTAAAATATGCAGTTTTTAATAAAAAAATAAGTTCATAACCATTGTTAGTATTATAACCAGAGTTATAACTAAACATTTATACAGATAGTCCAGTACCCATAATTATTATTTTCTGTGGGACAATTATAAAAAGCCCAGACCTTTAACTGAGACGTATGAGTGTACTATGAACACACTCAAATTCCCTTGGGAAGTATTACCTTCTGGCGTCTGTGACGTCACTGCTCAGGATCGGCAGAATACCAGCGCTAATGTAGGTAGCCTATCTACCTAGCATATGCTGAGCTGACACCTTTTTGACGCCTATCTAGATGCTTATGTTAAATGCAGCAAGTGACAGATATCGGCTTTTTAGTAAAGGCGCCGAACGACTGTATAATATTTTATTCCAAAAACTATCGTGAACTTGACTATTCATATTTTAAAAATGGGAATTTTCACGTACCGCACTATCGGTGAAGGCACCGACTCGTGCACTACGCGACGCGGAGGGAGAAAATCGCGATCACTCACCCTGATGAAGACTCTCGGAATGAGTCGAAACTTAGTCGCTGCCTTCACCGATAATGCGGTACGTGAAAATTCCCATTTTTACAAGTTTTTACAATATGGACTGTATAATAACTGGACGATGGTTATACGAAAGTATTGTTTCGCAGGGGCTCAGCGGAGGCGACAAAGCAAGCGGCCTCCCTCATAGCGGCGATGATCCGCGACCCTGAGGCGGACATCGCCCAGCTGCTGCCGCGCGCCAAGCCGCCGCCGCCGCAGCCGCCCCAGCCGCAGCCCAAGCCGGCCAAGCAACCCGCACCCAAGGTAACCCATTACACTGGCTTCACCTGATGCTGCCATGCAGATGCCATAGGTGACAGTAACCACTTAAGAGGCCTGCGGAAGATGAATTGCCCATACAAATGTAATACCATAGTAATTTGTAATTAGATAATATTTCCACCATATTATGCTATTATTTGTATTCGAATAGTATTTATCTAGGCACCTTGATAAATATTTTTTCAAAATACTCACCTAAAATGAAATGTAAACGAATCGCAATTTGCGTCAAACATGACATGTTTGATTTTCATCTTATTTATTTCGTAGTAAAAACAATTAACTCTTACGTATAGTAAGATTAGGTACATAGCTTATACTGTCTAGTTACATAATAACAACACGATGTGAAAAATACAACAAGTTTTCAGTCATCATTTTTGGTATTACGGGACACCACCAAATTAATAACAAATTCTGAACGGCAATATTGCTATCGCGCAAGCACCGCCCGTGCTTGCGCGATAGCAATGCATCAGCCAAAAAGAGATGGCTATATTTTTGAACGCGCTTCGAATTGAAGTTAAGACTACGAACAGTGGGTCGGTCACGCTAACCCATGGCTATCGAGATGGCAATCAATTTTGACACTAGTCCCCCATTTGAATGCCCAGCCATCAAATTGCGATTACACTGATTCCCCATCGCTTGATCCCCATACCACCCAAACTAAACTGAAGGCCATGAACCGTCCATGAACGAACGAAACTTGTGATTTTGACAATAATCGAATTACGCTAATGCCATGCCTCCATCTCGATAGTCATGGAAATTAGTGTGATCGCCCCGCTGGGCCTAACCATGTGATCTTACAACGATTTAGATCAGGCTTATGTCACTTTCCGCTTTGCGATTGAAGACGCTATGGCATTGTTAAAGCTTTGTCATTCGCAAAGCGGGATTTGACATCTTTGCCTGAATTGTATCACAATAAGACTTGATGGTTTACCTTTTTTATTACTATCCCGTTAAACTTATAATTATGTTAATCTAATCGCAAAAGTTTGAAAAATACTAAAAGTTTTTTTTTTATTGGACTGATCCTTCTACTTGCAACTGGGTCCAGTTGCAAGTAGAAAGATCAGTGGAATGAGGGAAGGGATGCCTTTGCCATGTAACAGAACAGGTTTAAAATAATTGGAATGGGCATGTGCCGAATGTAATGTTTAGACTTACCTCCGACTACTCTCAACTTGGTATCCTCAAATATCTACTTAATGAATATATATAGAAGATGTGGCATCATGGGGAATATACAGTAATGAGCGTTTTTGTTATGGAGCCTCATACCTATGCATGTTCGGATCGAGCACACTTTGGTAGTGCATTGCAGTTTTAACGCCCTCTGTTTCCCATTTACGAAGATAGGCGAAGATTGCCGAGACGCTATTTTTTGTTATAGTACTGTACTATCTCGTGGGTTGTATATGCTCGTTTGCATCCAAATAACACATAAATAATAATGCTGGACATTTTTCACACAGCATCATTTAGCCCCAAACTAAGCAGAGATTGTGTTATGGGAACTGTGTGACTTATCTAGATACATATATACTTTTTTTTTGTAAATACTTACATATTATGCATAGAAAACACCCAGACCTAAGACAAATAAACATTTAATAGTAAATGAAATAGAATAAGTACCTATCTACTCATGTATTTTGTGATTGTGTGCTTATAATTTCCTAACATACCTAGTTACCTACATACATATAAAATATCGCCTTAGGGACTGTACTTCTATGAATGGTTAGATTAGATTAGATTGTTTAATCCAATTATATATTTTTTAGTGGTAGCTGTGAAGTCAGCAGCTACATCAGTAGTTGCGGCTGAAAACAGTGTGGCTGAGTCCTCGACCTTTTTATTAATTACAGACATACCTTCTCACTATAGCTACTATTTTGAATACCTACTTATTTTATTGTACTGAGGTGAGGTATGCTTGTTTAAGTCTAAGTAAATAAATGCCCTTTTATATTTTATTTTTAAATATTTGCAGATCATAATCATCTGTATCTTCTACGTCTCAGGCGGGCCTTCACCCACTGCGCCACAGAGTCGATACAAGCCTCTGGTTTAGTTCCGACCATTTAGTAAAGACAGCATTATTGTGAATGTTTCAGCAGAGCGTGCCCTGCGCAGCGCCGCTGTCGGTGAGCGTGCGCGCCGCCGTCGCCGCGCGCGCGCCCGCCAAGCCCGCGCACGCCACCGCGCCGCGCGTCGCCGCGCCTCGCCTCGCCGCACCTCACCGTAAGATATACAAACAAACAAACAAAATACATGGCAAGGATGGATGTTTGTTACTCTTGCACGCAAAAAATACTGAACTCATATTCATGAAACTTTACAGCAATATAGTCTAAACATCAGAATAACACATAGGCTACATATCCGAGTACCACGCGGGCACAAGAGGTTGTCTGTTACTATTCATCTTGAAAACGGATTATTTGATTGAAAAATAGTTTATTTTTATTTTTATGAGCCATCCTTGAGGTTCTTAGAAAGGTTAGAACGCAAGTCCATCTCGAGTCCATCTCGACGTGCGGCGTTGGAACATTGGAAGGTTTAAAAAATAAAAATGTTTTTTTTTACACAACTACAATTGCAAACAAGCATAAATGTAATCTATGGACGCTTGCATCTAACAGCAGTATCGGTTGAGAAGCGCGCGGTACCGTCGTCCGCCGGTGCCGTGGTGCCGAGCAGTGCGGCGGTGGTCAGCGCCGTCAGCAAGAGCGGGGTGTCGTACACGGGCGCCTGCGTCGGCGCACGATCCCACACCTTCGCGGCCAAGCTCACCGCCTCCGCCTCCGCCTCCGCCGCGCCGACGCCTACGCCGCCTGCGCCCTCCGCGCCGGCCGCAGACAAACCCAGATCCGTGCAGGTGACTCAAATATATATATTTTTGAAATACATACATATACATAGAAAACACCCAGACCCGAGACAAATGAATGCAGATCATACAAACATTTGTCCCGCAGCGGCAATCGAACCCGCAACCTTCTGCGTCTCAGGCGGACCTTCGCCCACTGCGCCACAGAGGATGTCAAATATTATTACGTACGAAAATAGGTGGTGCAATACAAGATATTAACATTTAATTTTGTGTCCTCCATAATCTACTTTATGGCATGCAAAATTGTATCTAGGCACTTACGTAACCTTTAAGTTAAAGTAGGTACGCGCATTTTGATACGTGTTTTTTTATTTAAAGCTAAATTTCTTTAGTCATTAAACTCTAACATAGTTTCTTTTACATTTCGATTATAAATATAAAATTCTCGTATTTGTCCCGCGGCGGGAATCGAACCCGCAACCTTCTGCGTCTCAGGCGGGCCTACTGCGCCGCTGAAGTCATATTAGTGTAAATATTATCCTACTACTATTATAAACGCGAAAGTTTGTGTGGATGGATGTTTGTTACTCTTTCACGCAAAAACTACTGAACGGATCTTGATGAAACTTTACAGTAATATAACTTATACATCAGAATAACACATAGGCTACTTTTTATTCGGGTACTACGCGGGTGAAGCCGTGGGCAGAAGCTAGTATTCCATAAATGAACCGTTGTTATTATATCTTTTGGTTTATATAGGATTTTTTTAACTAAAATACTATAAAGTATAGTATTTTAGTGAAAATTTATACAAAAGTTGCAATCTTTTTTTTTATAATTTTTGCGTAAGATTTTGTTTACGGTGTACAATAAAGTATTTTCATTAATTGATGAATTTGTTGTATCCCAGGTTCCTACAAGCAACGTGTCTGCTGTGTCGCCGATCGCGCGCGAGCCGTCCCCGGCGCCCGCACCCACGCCTCAGCCGGAGGAGACCGAGGCGAAGCACCGCCTTCCCGAACGTAACTTACAGGTAACAACACAATTATAATACCTACTAAGTATCTACTTATATAACTTATTTTGTAATGTGTATGGTAAAATACAGTGGACATTTTGGTAAAATGTACTTTTCTCCTATTATCTGTTTTACTTATTATTATGAAATAGTAGAAGCCCGGACCATTAGGAACTATACTCCATACCAAAACTTCTGGCTCTGAAAAACGGCAAATAAATAAATAAATAACACTGGACATTTTTACACAGTGTTATCTAGCCCCAAAGTAAGCAGAGCTTGTGTTATGTGAACTGAATGACTGATATACTACTTATATATTTTTTTGTAAATACATACATGTTATACATAGAAAACACCTAGACCCGAGACAAATATATGCAAATCTTACAAATAACTGTCGGCGGGAATCGAACCCGCAATTTTCTGCATCTCAGGAAGGTCTTCGCCCATTGCGCTACAGAAGTCGTCAAATAAAATACGTAAGATTTAACCGAAATGCCCCACGCAGCTTGTTTAGGAATTAGGATTTTCTTAAAGTAAACGCGTCGATTATACAGTACAGACTAACTTTATTATTTCTACCTTCCCACATAGGACATGAAAGCTGACGTCTGGCTTTCTTATTGTCAAGTCTACTATTTTCCAAGTTTCTAACGTAATATAATTTTTCAGCTAAGTCCAGACAATACCAGTACGTGGAACCCAAGTGATGAAAACACTGCCAACCCTACCACCGCACTTCACATCAATACTACGCCGCAGGTACTATTTTGTTGGTTAAAATAAGACAGGACACGGCGAGTTGCTCAAACCAAACCAGAGATCAATCATTCTAATTCTAAGTGAAGGGACTAAGGTCTGCACTGACGTCCCGCATTGGGGGGGGTGTATTGTGCATTATCCCCCTTCTACCTGACTTCAATCAGCCCAACTCCTTGAAATAGCGGAGGAATCTGGGTTGATGACAGCAAAGTCAAAGTCAAAGTCAAAATTCATTTATTCAATAAAATCACAAGGACCACTTTGAAACGTCGGTTTTTATCTAGGTGCCTGTTCCTCCGCGACCAAGCCAGGAAAGAAAGGCAAGAAAACAAGGCTGGTTATTCTTTTTAATGATCCTTTTACAAAACAATAGGTTCGAGTTGGAGCATTTTCAATCCCAAGAGTTTTTGTCATCTAAATAATCAGATATTTTATAGTATGCCTTTTTATAAAGCTTTTGCTTTTGCTTTTATTTTTTGCTTTTGCAATATTCCAGTATCCCTGACCTCAATGAATTATTGGTGACAGAGAGTATGAGGGTTGACTTTTTCACTCATATATGTACTTGAATTTTATAAACGTAATTTTATATAGGAACCTAAATTTTGTACGCTACCATGGTGGCAGAATATAGAGAAGCTTTACTAAACACCCACTAAAATATTTACAATATAATTACGATTACGATTTATTTAAACTCCATTGTTTTCCGACACTTTTAACTTGCCTCCTATAGTTTTATATTGCATTCTGTGTTTGAATAATTTAAAATCTGTATCTGTTCGTCCAGTCAAGCAGCAGTAGCGGCAGCGGCGGCGCTCAAGAGTACTCGCTCTTTAAAGACCTCTCAGCGGGGTCCGGTTCCATGTGGGGCGCCGGCGACGCTCATCACAACGTCGACCTACCGCCGCCACAGGTGAAATAATACATATTAATTTAGAACTGAGCTCTTTTGTGCTTGGGAAGGCATGTTTGCAGTGTCCTCGTTTAAATGCCCGTCATACTAATAAGCTTTTTTATCTAGAATATTTAAGAACGAACTATGCATGCAATAAATTATTTATCCCACGAGCCTGTTAGTTACACAGTTTTCTGAGTGTGACATATTTTCGTTATCAGCTAATATATTTAACCAGTTGTCGAACGGCAATGGAGGTAACTGAATATGTACCTATTTATATTCATTTATTTGTAACATAGTATAAGAAGAACTGTCTTGTTACAAAACTGTTTATATAGGGTTACTATAAGTCGCAGCTTAATTTTTGTAAAAATCCTATATTTTTACCATTTATCTTGATATTGTTAAAAAAGTGCCTGGTTAAGAAACATTATCTTATATGGTTTTTGGCATTCAATAGCCACTAGTCACTAGTCTGCAATTGATGATGGAAATACACCTTGGGGTTTTTCATTTTTTTGAACGTGTTGATTTTAAAATGGTAATGTATAAACTATTAATATTTCGTTGAACACAGGCGGACGCGAGCAAGGCGCCGGGGTACCGAGGCACGGGCGGCGGCGGCGGAGGCTGTTCGCCGTGCTCGCGCACCTCCTCGCACGGCTCCACGCCGCCGCCCGCCTACGCGCCGCACCACGCGCCGCACCCTCCCCACACCCCGCACGCCCCGCACGCGCCTCCGCCCGCCTACCATCAGCCGCTGCCGATAGGTAACACATCTACAGATACTAAACTAAGGCCCGAATTCATAGTCAAATAGGAGCAATCCACGAGGGGCCTGTTCAGGCGCTAAGTAAAAATCCAAGTGCGAATTCAACCTTTATACACCCAGCCATAAGTCGAATGCTTAAATATGGATTTAGGGGGACAGTTCAATCCCCGACTATGAATTCAGGCTTTAATAGATACAGAATATGACTAGCCACGGCCGCACTCGGCACTCTCCCACCGCGCTCCGCCTGTCGCGCTATTACTTCTTTTGCTCGGCTCCTAAGGATCGCAGCGTGATGTTAAATTGCCAAATAACCTTCCTCATGAACTGGGCTATGAAATGCAAAAGAATTTGAAACGATTTCTTCAAATTCGACTGGTATTTCAAAGATAAGCGCTTTATAACAAAGAAACAAACTCTTCAGCGTTATTATTAGTATTGATGATGCCACTCGCTAGCAAAGAAGTGCTGGTTATCAGACTGAACTAAACGAACCCGTCATGTCCCAACAAGCCGCACGCCTACCACCAGCCCCTACCCCCCACCGATCGGTACTAAAACAACGAAAACCAATTCGCCACGCAAACATTACGCCAACGTTACGCCAACTGAGGTCATAGGGTCTAAACCAATCTTTCCGCTGGCGTTAACGCCAACAGAAAGTGGTATTTGTCTAGACCCCTGTTCCAAATCTGTTTAGATGTTAAAGAGATTATTACAAACAAACATCCAAACTATAACATCCTACTACTATTATAAACGCGAAAGTTTGTGAGGATGGATGTTTGTTTCTCTTTCACGCAAAAACTACTGAACGGATATTGACGAAGCTACAGTAATAGCTTATACATCAGAATAACATACTACTTTTTAATATTTTCTTTATAATCTATCTTTTATCCAGCCTCGTCCATCGGTATTGATCATAGTCTTTTTTGTTCCAGGCAACAACGTGAACTCCATGGACATGAGTGGTCTATCAAGGAATGGACCGATGTACCAAGACAACTCCCGGAATGGACACAACATGATGGTAAGTTTTACAGTTTTATAAAAAAAACAATTACCGTTCCAGGATATCATTACGACTATACCCCTTGTACTTCAAGAAAAAGTACATCAGCAGGAGAATAGTACATTTCGACTATAGAGTAATAATGTTCTAAAATGATACAGAACTACGATAATTTCAATTCTAAAATTACGGTTTAGTTCCTTAGCATTTAATTACTGATTTTCCCACCTAAAAAGGCGTAGTAAAGGTTAGTAAAAAAAAATACTAATTGGGGACAAAAGGTGTGACAATTTTCTGACTCTTTTGTGTTGGAATAGACGACAGAAATCGTTTTTTTCTTTCGTAGACAAAACGTTGTCTTGGGTACTAATGCTAAGCGCGCTGAAGCGTCCATAGGCTACGGTAACCGCTTACCAACAGGCGGGTTGTATGCTTGTTTGCCCCCATACCTTGGTGGTACAAAAAAAAAGTTAGCTTCACTATATTCGAGGTTTTGGTCAAGGTAAGGGCATTTTGTAAAGTAAAGATGTGTTTGCGTTTGCAGATGTCGGGCGGGGTGAGCATGTCGAGCTCGTCGCTCGGTCTCGGCTACGGCGCGGGCGTGGAGTCCGTGTCGCGGCTGAACCCGCGCGCGCCGGACTTCGCGCAGCGACACCCCCTCATGCAGCACAAACATAACCAACAGGTACACACCACTATTACAGCCCTGAGATAAATAACTAACTAGCTGTGCCACGGCTGAACTACCGCTTGGCCGGCCGCGATACTACTTCTCTTGCCCGTTTCCTAAGGGTCGAAGTGTGATGTTAAATAACCTATAACTTCCTTGAAAATTGGGCTATCATCTATCAAATGCAACAATATTTCTAATCCAACTGGTGGTATCTAAGTAGTTGAGGCAAGTGGGAATTCCATTAGATTTTGGAATCCGGGTTTTCACATATGACCAAAATATGATATTTTCAAATATGATGGTATACCTAAACTTTTGTTTTATGTTTCGACCCTGACCCTTACCTACTTGGATGTATTGCCAGATGTTCTCCGGTACCAACAATTCTGGCAATTTGAGCAATCTGCTGATGTCGTCGTACCAGCAGCCTATGAGCCAGTCGCCTAAGCCCATGGCGCACACATCGCAACCCCACCATCCTTACCAGGTGAGACATTCCTCCCATCATTCTTAAGGCGATTAAGTAACAACTTCAAACTTAACTTCCTATACCTATACTTAAAAAGTAAGGTAACGAAATTATAATGTACCTAAGAGTATCTACCTTCCAAATGTGACAGGTCTGATGACCGACTTACAGAATTTAATGATAAGTTCGCAAATGTAAATGGATAAAACACGTACGTATAAGATTTCTGAACGAACAGTAACGAAACAATCATTTTAATATATTAGTACCATTGCAAAAATGACTCAAAGTGTGTATCTATTCACATACATGCTTGAATTTTTAACCTTATGTTTATAATGAAGGGATTCAGTGAAAGGGTAAATGAGGCAAAAATAAAAAAAAACTGCACGTGGGTAGACACGGCCTGACAGCGATTGAGTAGTTAATTCTTTCGTGTTAAATAATATCGCATCATTCTTAAGGCGATTAAGTAACAACTTCAAACTTAACTTCCTATACCTATACTTAAAAAGTAAGGTAACGAAATTATAATGTACCTACGAGTATCTACCTTCCAAATGTGACAGGTCTGATGACCGACTTACAGAATTTAATGATAAGTTCGCAAATGTAAATGGATAAAACACGTACGTATAAGATTTCTGAACGAACAGTAACGAAACAATCATTTTTAATATATTAATACCATTGCAAAAATGACTCAAAGTGTGTATCTATTCGCATACATGCTTGAATTTTTAACCTTATGTTTATAATGAAGCGATTCAGTGAAAGGGTAAATGAGGCAAAAATAAAAAAAAACTGCACGTGGGTAGACACGGCCTGACAGCGATTGAGTAGGTTGTTATTATTATTTTTTGTAACTACCTTCCACATGTCGGCTATCCTATGCAGGCTGTTCATACTCTGTTTGCTTCTTAAGTTGTTTAAGACGTGAAAACCTTTAATTAATTGGCTCATTTCATTTATTTGTATCCTTTGACACATTGCGCATTCTTGGACAAGTCAAATCTACAAAATTAAATTTTTTTGGCAACACAATGCGGTTTCTATATCTAGTATTATAATTATGCACATCCCTTTTCCTAGTCATCTTGTTAATATTTTCTCTTACATGCATAATATTCTGCAGTATGAATTCACAAGTCATTGTTATTACTTTTAATTCTCTAAATTTATCTCCACAAGATTCAATGTAGCCCATCCCTAATATATAACGTATTGCTCGCTTCTGTAATAAGAACACTATTGGCATCTGCAGCATTTCCCCAAAACAAAATACCATAAATCATTAAGGAGTGGAAGTACGCAAAATAGACATCACGTGCCGCTTTTATTCCTCCCAACTCAAGATGTTATTGCCCATGTCAATATGTATTGCCCATGTCAGTTTTGTGTCTAACCATACCCCCAGGAATTTGACATTGTTCGATATCAAAAACATTTTCCATACATTTAGGGGTGGAATTAGGTCTAGTACTTAGAGAGAACTTTATTATATTAGTCTTGTCTACATTTAAGGGCATGTTCTTTGCTGAGAACCAATTTTTAATGTTACTAATGGATTCCTGTTGAATCGTTGATCGCATCTGGCGTTTGAATCGTTGATAGCATCTGACGTTTTAATCTTTGATCGCATGTGACGTAGCTTGGGGCCAGTACTGTAATACGCTTCTGTGTTATTTCAGTCGCTGCTTGAGCGGGGCGGTGTAGGTTCCGCGGGGGGCTCCGTGGGCGGCGGGTGGGGGGAGGAGGAGGAGCGCAAGCCTCGCCCCATCGGCACCGAGCGTGCCTGGACGCGCGCCGCCGCCGACCATCTGCACCATCTGCCGCATCTAGATCACGAGCGGTACCAGGTACGTTACTGGGCACTTGCTGACAGCGCGGCCCGGTAGAAGGATACCCGCTAACAGTGGCAACCCACGCGACAAAGAGCATCGTGTCGCTAGTTGCATGCTATGACATAATATGCAAATACATCAGAAGCTGGATATAAACGCACTTCTTTTACTCCCTACTGTATAATACCATACTTAGTAAAAATACGTAGGTCCTATTCAGCTCTTTTGCAATATTCTCGCGAATCTCATTGTCCTTATAGGATTTGAGTAGAGCATTATTAAAAGGATTTTTAGCAATAAATCTACTAAATATTCGTCTTTTTGTTTATTAAACGACGCTATTTTGAGATTTCGCGCGCAGTGGTATGGTGAGTCGCGCTGCTGGATTACTGGCGCGACTCTGCAGTGCCGCCACGGTCGCGAGAAAGCCACGGCTCCCGGCCCTGCGACAAAGTCGTCTATCTCGGAAATCACTCCATTCAAATTCCTACAGACCGCCAAGATCCGAACGGTACCTTTAGTTAAACTTTCATTGAAGTATTTTCTGTTAGATTTGGTGATGCGTGTTGTAATAGTTGTTGTTTGTTCAGGGCATGAGCGGGATGGGCGGCGGTCTGGAAGGCGGCTACGGCAGCGGCGGAGTGGGATCCGGCGCCACCGCGGCCGCGCTCTCGCTGATGCACGCGCTGCCGCTGCAGTACATGCCGCCGTGCTCCGCGCCCGCGCCCGCAGCCACGCCCGCGCCCGACCACCTCCCGCACTGGGACCCCGCGCACCACCACCATGCCACGCCGGACAAGCAGGTAACAATACTATCACCGAGCCCCCACAGTCAAAGATGTGACCGTGGGCGATAGTTTTCCATACATACCATATATCGCTATCTTGTAAGCTCTACGGAACTAGGCTGGCCTGTCACAGAAGTAAACCTCTCATTAATTTATTGGTCTGTAAACACAGGTGAAATATGTTGATACATTCACATGTTAAGATTGTTAGAGATCCTTCTGTGCTTAGCTTATTATTTACCTTCAGATCTATAGATCGTGCAGATCCGTGAGGATACTAATTAGCGCGTAGTCACGAGGCAATTCCAAACACACTTTAGCACTTTATTCCGTTTTGCATATTAGATGGTTAGCATCCCATGTGACTGGTTGTAAGCTTATTGCCTAAGCGGCAATGACCTTACAACACAAACATACCTTCGAATTGTTGGCTTTAGGGCATGCCGGGTTCCAATTCGCGGTTGGTCCAAATCGTATTATGGTCCAATTTTAATAAAGAAGTAAGATTGTATGATGATATTTGTTGTTTCAGACTTGGAACAAATGGACTCACTAAGAGCAGAGTATAGTCGGCGGCGGCCTCTACTTACGCCGCCCGCGTCCGCCCGACGAGGACTATGTTACTGTCATACCCCTTGGAATCGGTGTAGATATTACTGACAAAGATTATATTATACAGATTTATCTATATACATAATAGAGATGTCCTATCGAGAAGAGAACTACTTATACTGAACGATCGACTGAGTTGAGCGATTGCGATTGATTATAACGTCGTCGTGGCTAGCCGACTGTAGTTTTATTTGTAACTGGGCCGCTCACGTTTCAAGAATTCTAGTTGTGTTTCAGTGGGCGCGGTTTCATTGTAGATACGCGCATGATTAAGGATTGTAGGTCGCTTGGAATGTGATTCCGAAGTGCCGCTGAGTTTTTTGAGTTGCCTTGAGCGGCTGCCTCGCGTCCGCTGCCATCTTATATACATATTTTACACTCTATAATATGGCATAATACGATATTAGTTTCGATTTATTGATACGCTCGCTGACCGAGATGGAATATAAACGTGTATTAATAAATTTGCTTGTACATGAAGATTAAATATCATATATTGATGCACTGTATCCACTGGTGTTTTTAATAATACCACCTGTTTTTCAATAATTTCAGTAATTCTTTTTCTATTAGGTTTATTTGGGTAATGTGTATATTTATAAGTAAATTATTATGAGAACTTACTATGTCTCGAATATAATTAAAGGCAGGATATGCGGTAAGTTCTAGGCAAATAAACCGTTGTCAAATAATTTGCGTGTGTTCTTGAATAGGGCCTTAATACAAGACACATTAAAACTGCCACTCCTTAGTAAAATGTAAATAAAAGCATTAAATATTTATTTTTAAGTTTTATTAGATAAAAACCAACGAAGAGATTCATACACTTTTTACACAATTATCACAAATATAGTTTCTACTTTAAACTTATCAATACAATAAAAATAATTTCGCCAACTTTTAGAAGTATAAACAGTCGTCTGGTAGACAAAAAATGCATTATGTTACATGTTATGGAACTACGAATTGGAATTACTCTACTTTGACACATAATAGGAAGTTGTTTGTCCTACTGTACCTCTGCGGGAAATAGACTTAAACTTTGGCATAGAATTAGAGTTCCGTGTGGCGCTCAAAGATCCGCGCTTCGATGTCGGCGTGCATCTTCTCCACCTTTCTGGAATGTTTCTTGATCATCTGCTCTTGTTCTTCGAAGTGGTTCATTTTGTCGCCGGCTGCCGCGATCTGCACAAAGGTGTTTTTTTTTGGGTTGTTTCTATCATTATAACACTACAAATGCTAAGAATATTCTGTTGTGAAGCAATAATTCACAACAGAACTGAACGTTGAATACTGGCAACTATTAATTTTAATGTTTCCAATGAGAGGGTTGTATGACGACCTAGGTGACGCGGCGGGTGAGTAGCCAGCTGCGACGCAAGAGGTGCGGGTATGAGTCCCTCTCTGGGACAAACATTTGCATGTTCTTTAGATATTTGTTCCGAACCTGGGTGTTGTGGTACCACGGTAAGTACTCATAGTTCCTGATACCCATGACACAGGGAATCCTGATTAGGGGTCAGGACTATGCATGCGTCTGAAATTATTATAGGCATACAGGAACTAACCAGTACATAAATAAATAACTCTGGCGTCTCGGTGGCCCACTGCGCCACTGAGAGGTCGTCAATTAGTAATACTTTTGAATGACCAAAGTAAAATGAGATGTACTTTAATCCCACATTTCTAACAATTCAACGCCTACACGGCCAAAAACAAGTATGTACGGTTTTTGTCACGGACAAAAGACCAACCAATGCGGCAAGTACCTGTTATGAGCGTTGAAATGTCACAAATGCGAGAAACCCGGGCGGCATCTTAGTTTTATTTATCATGGTACTAATGGAACAAATCTGTGCTAATTGTACCATCAATGGTACTGCCTAATGGTACATGTGGTCCGGCGGGTATTTAGGTCATACTGGACTCACTGTTTTCATGTGTAGCGAGTACGGTAAATCATTGAAACTGGAATAGATTTAGTCTAATTTATTCCAGTTATATATTAAAAAACCAAAACAAAATAAAAATAACCTTTGTATGGTGTTTCTCTCTATTGCTTACGTGATCTGCGTGTAAATGGCGAAGCTTCAGTAGTCTCGATTCGTAGTGCTGCAACTCAACCTGACGACAAAATGTATCATGAGTTACTAGCTTCTGCCCACGGCTTCGCCCGCGTGGTACCCAGATAAAAAGTAGCCTATGTGTTATTCTGATGTTGCTATATTACTGTAAAGTTTCATCAAAATCTGTTCAGTAGTTTTTGCGTGAAAGAGTAACAAACATCCATCCTCATAAATTTTCATGTTTATAATATTGCTAATTATTGTTGTGAGACCGCGCAAAACCGTGGACCTTGGCACAGTTTTGTGTCATAGTATCTGGGAATGTCCATCATGGGACATACAGTCATGGAGTCAAAAACCCACTTCGAGTTGCTGAGCCAGAGGACTAGGTACGTAAGATTGATTATGTGTTCCAAGAAGATTTTCCAACAAGTGACCATGGAAACGAAGCCAAAAGTGCTTAACATATAATGTAAGAGAAAGATAAAATTTTGAATAATAATAATTCGATAGGCACTCTTCTAGGAAGATCCATTTACAGGTTAAACTGAATCGTCGGATCTCTTGGTTTATAAAGGAAAGTTGTTCAAAATTTCATACAAATGAATTTTTTACTAAAAAACGGGATATTTACCATGATTTGTAAGTTTGAATGTTTCCCGATATTTCGGTACAGTTACATGTATCATGGTAAATATCCCGTTTTTTAGTAAAAATTATGTTCAAAACCATTATAGTTTCAAAAGTTCATATAAATGAGTTCAGCCATTACGGAAATCCTTAGCAAACGTAGTTTGCATTTTTATTATTAAAGTAGGCTTATTCTATACCTTCAAGGAAGCAAGCTCATCAACAGTGAAGTTAGCAGCAGCCGCCATCCGCCACAGCCCTTGCACCTTGGGCTCGATGAATTCCTTGTTATTAGGACCTATTCATAAAATAAATGCACATAAATAATTATTTCTAAACAAGCCTTCCTAAAAATAACTGTCTATAATATCATTACTATGGCAACATTGGCGTTGATTCTCTTGTACACCAACCAAACTTGATTTTATCTATCAAAATCTCTCTTTTACTAGCAGTAACAAAAGAAAGAGATTTAAATTGTCAGATTTCACAAATTAGTCAGTTTAAGTCGTAATTTCAAAACATGCCGACTGTAAACACGAAAAGAGCGACACATAAACGAATTTGTCAGGAGTAAAATTCTTGTTCATTCTTGCATGCAATATTAACTCAAATACAAAAACTAAAAAAAAATATCCCTAAATTATCAACCAAGCGGGTATGAACCTCCCCCTTGATACAGAGCTACCACTTTGCCACTAGGTCGTTCTTAAAATGTTTCGGCTCGTAGCGCCGGCCGGTAGCTTAGTGCAACTGGTACATCACAGGTTGGGTTTTACTTTAAAAACATTAGCCACTTTATTATGGAACTATCAAAAATAGATTCTATTATTAACTTAGTATTATTTGTACCTCTGGCGGTCATCCTCTGAAGCTTATCATAGCTGTCCCTCAAGCCCCTGTGTTTCTCCCTCACCAAGTTTGCTTTGTCTAGGAAGTCCTTTGATATCTCATTTGACTCAGCATTCAGCTCATTGAACTTTTCCATTTCGTCCTCATTCAGTGCATCTGGATATCAAACAAAGAAATATAAATAGATACTGACATTAATGATTAGATATTTAAATTGTAGGAATTGTTTTTTTTTACCTAGGTACACCTTTGACAAGACCTGGCTGGCAACATGGGTGTGTTGGCAGCCAGATCTTGTCAAAATTTACCTAAATAGAATAGATAAAAAAGTAACTTTTTGGTGTGAAAATTAACTTTCATGTGGTTTTCCCAATAATAAGGTACTAAAAGTTGAAAGACAGAGTTTTCCTTTTATTTTTTTAAGTTGTATTTTCGACAAGTACACATACATAGTTATAGTCAAGCCTGTTTCCCGTAGGCAGAGATCACAGATAGAGATAGAAAAAGTTATACTTTTCTAAATAACATTTTCATTGTATTGGGCTAGATGGCATGTTGCATTGTGAAATACTTAGAAAAACAATCTGAATTATTAGAGGCGTGTGATATTGTAATTTTTAACCGACTAAAAAACAGGAGTTTCTTTCTTCTTTGGTTGGTTTAATTATTTTTTTTAAGTTTTTATTAGTTTATGAATTCCGATTCTGAATTCAAAGGGGTCAGCTGCCGCAAGTAGAGTTAAAACTTCCGACACCAGTACCAGTATGAACACCCTGATTTTGTCGATGGACAATTGCCATCCCTGACAATTATTTTGTCGAAATTAAGACTATTTTGTCTGTTGGAAAACTCTTTACAGAACTTTTGCAAAAAGTCTGTTTTTGTGCAAAGTCTGTCATGCAAAGTCTGCAGTGTTGCCTGTTATCCAATACGAACTAACCCCAGTGTGGCCTAGTTATTATTACTTTTTTTCTATTTTTTAAGGATTTACGTAGATTTTCGACGATGTAAGTTCTATCGGCCCTAAGTATAAAAATCTACTAGTACAGTTTTGAGAAAAGTTATGCACCTCGGCAACCTTTGGAAATGAGAAACTGAAGGCGTTAGAATTACTTGCTCTAGCAATAACTTATCTATAATAAGTAGGTTTACATACTTTTAAAGCCATCATCAGCATTGTCCATATTAGTGAGGATGTCATAGTACTGATCGATCTTGTCCTGGTGATGCGTAAACTCCTCTTTGAGGGCCGCAAGCTCCTCACTGGTGAACCCTGATGTCTCCGCTTTACTCCACAGCATGTTCAGTTTCTTGTCCTTGAAGATGCTCTTGTTGATATGGTCGTCTATGGCAGAGTTGTGGGCCTTTAAATTTCGAAAATATAAAAAAAATTCTTTCATGTGGAATGCAAATTTGTAATTGTGTGTAATTGACATTCAACGACTTTCAGCGCATATGTTTTTGTGTTATCTTTCTGTGTACATAGCTGTCAGTTTTCACTTTAATAACAATTTTGTTAAAGTTGTAGAATTTATTTTCAATTAATGTTTTTATGACAGAATTGTTTTCTCTGATGATCATTTTCAGGGTATTGGAAAAATCATCAACTACCTAATTAAAACGAGACACTAAATTTATACTTTTTAGTTAATAACAGTTAAAATTAAAGTCTAGTAAATGTTTGGTTTAGGGGTTTATAGATATTATAATAGGTACTTCAATATGCTAGGGTAAGATGAGAATCAAGACATACAGCATTAACATGAATAATAATGGAACATTGAACAGGCAGTTATAAGACATTTTCTAAACACATTGGGAGACATACAATGTAAAAAAATTCTCACAATAGACTACTAATCTATTTTGGTATTCATAACACTTGTTATCTTTTTTTGTACACTACCTACTAAACAAAAGCACTCTTGGATATATTAGCAATCATAAATTTCTACTTATGAGAGGAATTATATTCTCATTTTGACAAGTATTTTTAAAGTTTTTTCTAATTGTTTGTCTTTCTTTTCATTTGAATTTTCTTTCTTGTCTGTACTGAAATTTATCACAATAGACTACTAATCTATTTTGGTGTTCATAACACTTGTTATCTTTTTTGCACACTACCTACTAAACAAAAGCACTCTTGGATATATTAGCAATCATAAATTTCTACTTAACAGAGGAATGCTACTCTCATTTTGACAAGTATGACCTGATTGAGACATTATGGGACTATAACATTGCTCACTCATGAGAGGCCTCTGTAAGGCAAAGCACAGATAGCAATTTATTTATAGTCAATACCTTTAGATCATTCAACAATCACATACAATCTTGACACTTAGATTGTGTTATGTGTTTCTGGAATTATAAGTACCATGGAACATATCACATCAACCAGACCATAGTAAAATATTTATTCTGTAGTGAAAACCAAACCTGTATCTGATGTATCTCAGCGGTCTACATGCTCAATGAATCACGGAATCAGTTTATGATAGTAAGAAACAAAATCTGGTTTTTTTAATTTACCAAAACTACTGTAGTCTATTGTACTACCAATATAAGCATTTACATCATATCAACAGCCTGTTAGAAGTGCTGCTGGATGAAGGCTTCCCTTAGAGAGTGTCATGACAAACAATCTTGGGCCACCTCCATCAACCTTTGGGATGTTATAGATCCATAAGATGGGGGGACTTTCAACACTGCGTCATCCAGTGCTTGGTCACCAATGGATTTAAATCATAGGTTTGAAATAACTCTCAGAGAAACTATTTAGTTTTTTCTCCAATTTTAGTACTGTATAATGTTATTATATATGGTGCAATACCTCTTTCTAGATAGTATCTGATTAAAGCTGAAAAGCTGAGGGAAAACATGAATTTAAAAAATAGGGCTTACTTACTGCATGGTCCTTGTACTTCCCAGGAGCTTCATCATCAAAATGTTCACGAAGTCCATATGCAGACATGATGTTTATGAGTTTACGTCGGATTTCAGCCTCCTTTAGCCCCTCCTTGTCATTACCATCACTCTTTAGCCTCTTTAGAGTCAGCTCCTCTTTGTCATGAATCATTAAATCACTATAGAGTGATTTTAGATTAGGTTCTGTTAGTCGCTAGAATTAAAGTGTAAAAAATTAATGGTGGAAAGCAGCATATCATACCAATATACTCAATAGAAGTTTAATAGATTGAGCGAGTGGAGATCTCTGATTCTTCTTGGGCAATCTGGCGTTTGTATGTATGTTTGTTAGTCTAACGATAATTTATGATCTTGATGAATTGTAGGTAGGTTATACTAAAATAATTTTTAATTTCAAATGTGGTTATAATCAATGAGGGTTATTGAACTATAGGGTCCAAGAAACCCATACAACATGAGATCTGTGACAATATTTATAACAGACAGTAAAGTTAATTATATTCGTTTACTGGGTTGATAACTGACTTTTTAGCTACAATAACTACGGATAACAACCAGGTTGATCACTCAGGATATTGAGAGTGAATATGAAGGGTGGGATAATAAATTACCGATTTACATTATGATAGGTACTTACGTGTTGTGCTTTTGCCCACAACATATTCAGTTTGTTCATCCGAAATGGTTTATCTAGCTTTCTAAAATCTACACCGCTGTTTTTTTTCTCATTGGAACTGCGGGAATATTTATTTTCACACGATATACCGCTTACGATTAAAACACACAGTAATATTTTTAACAAAAAGTGGGGCATCGTTAGTATTTTATTGTTTATTTTAACGTGGGTAATTGTTAGTTCCTCACTAAGGTTTCGAAAAATAAATCGTAGGGAGGGTCAGCTCAGCTCGGCTCCAAAAATTTTTAATCTGTGATCGCCTCTATACAAATGAAGTAAGTATGTATATGTAATCTGTCTAAGGAAACCGTATTGTACGCCATGGAAAGCACAGCCATGGAAAGCACACCCCTGGAAAGTACAGCCAGTATTACAAACCATTTGGTTTGATTTATCTGGGTATGCTTTCCATGGTCGTTAGACATGAGTTCGATATATCTAAACGTAACTTATATCGGATATGGGTGAGATATCATACCATATCGATATTTAAATCCACATAACCGATATCATGAAAACTAATCAAAACCTCAACTGTTACTAAAGACACGAACAAAACGGAAACTTTTAAAACCAAACGAAACGATATATGGAGCGAATATGACGTAACATTAGCTATAATTGCACATCGATGTACTAAATAACTGTCTAAGGTTGCGTTTATCGTTTCGTTGTTAGTTTGATTATCTAAAAATCATGCTAACGTTTGAAACCCCTACGACTAATATCGATACCTAAAAACCGTTTTCTATATCGATATGCAAACTGTATATCGGTTACATAACCGTTTGCGGGAAAAAACTAAAACGCCCATGTCTAATGGTCGTACAATACGCTCCGTACAAACTAAACACATGACGGTATTGCACACCCCGTATTACGAACCGATATTCTCGACGCTCATTGGTTGAGAGTTCGTCATATCCTTGAGCCCTCATTGGTCGATGCGAAGTAGCTACATGACGAGGACGAGCGTCGTTTGTACTGAGCAAGTTCTAATATGTTCAACCAAGAATTGCCATTGATAAGTAATGCAAACAATAAGTTAATGTTGGCCTGAAACATCCTTCCTAGGCAAATCCATCTTGGATAGGTTAGTATATTAGTTTTATTTTTTATTACAACTCTGCTAAGGAGGATTGATATCCGAACTTTATCCAATAAATAATACCCAACCAACCGGTTAGTTTATCTGCAAAAAACATTAATTTACTAAAATATTATGGCAACACAGCATTTGCCCCTTAATAGTACTCGCACATGAAAACGGAGCATGAAATTGGTTCGTATTCCACGGCTGTGTTTTCCAGGGTTGTACAAAACTGGCCGTACAAGGTCAACACGTGTAGGAAATGCACGCTCAGGAATGTACACCAGTATTACAAACCAAGTATTTGAAACCAATGGTTTGTAATACTGGCTGTACTTTCCATGGTGGCATTCCATGGACGTACAATACAGGGACCCATCAGTCATGCCGTGACAAGCACAGCATGTGAATCTATGTCTGGTCACAGATAACATTACTATTAGCTATTGAATTATAATCATTGTCCCTTTCATAGCGGTAAATTATAAACGTACGGGACGTCGGGTTCGACACGTATAGGGAATGCACGGCCATGTAATGTACTTATAGCCAATATTTAGTCACCACTAGTTAGTATAAAGGATTCTGGGCATAATGTCTGGCTCTGCAGCTTTGGCAGTAATGCCAAAGCTGCAGAGGCGACCGATGCATGAGACGAGTGAGTGAGGAAGAAGTGCCGCAACCAGAAGTGTATTTGCGCATTAACACCTACGAATTAATAATAAAAACTACAGGATATGCTTGATTGCCACTTTCGTTGCATAAAAAGAAAAAATGCGGGTCCATCTTGCCAATAACATCTGATGTTATTGGCTATAAGCAGTTACTCTCATCTAAAAGCACTATTTGCCAATATATTTATTTCGAGAAGACCTTTATGACTTTACTAACTTATTTTTTTTTTGTATCGTTATGGCAATATCGTTGATATTTTTGTTTAAACCGCAATTTGAAATTGCACATATTATACGGAAAATCGGATTTTTGAGATAGCAACACTGGCCGTGCGATCGTCTTCCTTCACTCACGTACTTAGTATAGCTTGCTTAACCACTACCTAAAACTTCATATACATAGTTAGTTGTATTGTATTATCTCATCTAGTCTGTGGGTTTCGTTCGTTTTTATAAAAATGAAATCGTAGAGGAGCTGCCACTGTCGTTTTTTAAATGTTTAATTATTATTGGAATGGCTAGAATTGTTGTTGATTGTTAATAGGCGTTCGCATCCTAGTTGTCTGACTTGTCTGTGATCATAATGCAATGCAATAACAAATAAAATTGTGGTGTATTTTATTTACATAAAATAGCCCTGCCAATGTTGATCATAACGGCAGCTGTAGTCATCGAGAAAATGACCACTACGTCTCGCAGGTAGCTGTAGTTTTCTGTGTGACTTAAGGCATTCGAGACGGTGCAGGGATCCGTATAGCTCCCCACTTGAGCGATCTTAGCGCGCGAGCGGGCACGTACGATCTGAACACTTTCTCCCTGATGCGTCGGTCAGTCTGATGTCGGCAGTGTGTGAGACAGAGCAGTCGTTGGTGGAAGTTCGCAGTTTAACGGAGCGTGTTATGAGTGCATAGTGATGGTGGAGCGAGGTGGCGACGTGAGGCGCGGCGGCTGCGGCTGGGGCGGCGGTGTGCTGGGCCGCTGGTCGCTGCGCCGCCTGCTATTGGACAGCCCGCTCGTCGGACGGAGGCTGGCGCATACAGGTAACTTGTAAACATATTTGTTTTCACTATAGCCTCTATATTCTGAACTGATATCTATTTTGAATTCTATTGGACTTCGAATACCTAAATGGAATGCTCAGAGCAAGATTCTCAATTAATTTATAAGCACATAATAATAATAATCAAATAAACTGATGTTTTTTAATTTAACAAAGTTTCCAAATTTAGGTGTGCCACATGCCCAAAATTATGAAGAAAAATATAGTGAGGAAACCGGCATGCCCAAACAAACCCTCTTCAAAGTCAAAGTCAAAATTAATTTATTCATTAAAATCAAGGATCACTTTGTCGATTTTATCTATTGCCTGTTCTTCCGCAATCAAGCCAAGAGTTAGTTATCTTGTTAGTGTTGTGTGGGGTACTATAAGCGGAGAAGGGCCTGTAACATAATGTTGTCACATAATTTAGCCCCTGGACTTCTTATTCTGATGTCGTAAACTTGTGTAAAAACCATAATTCTCAATTGATATGCAGTAATACTAAAAATTTATAGATAATTATTTGATGTTTTGATTTCGTAATTCTTTCCAAATATCTATTTCATACAAAAAAAGGTGTCTAGTGTTTTCCTTCCATGTTTATTTCATGTTTCTTTGTTTATTTCAAGATTTTTTATTGTATTTGATAATGGTATTCCATAATGGCCTCAGGGTACTCTGAGGCCATCTTCTCACATTTTATCTTGTGCAAAAATCTATCTATTTAGATAAAAAAATCTATGTATCTAGATAGATTTTTTGCACATATTTTTGATAAAACAAGTACATAGGCAACCTAGAGAGCAAGTCTGTAGAACCTACTAATCTGATAATTAAAATATAAACGCATCTCAAGTTCTGTTTAGCTGGGAAATGTCAAATTTAAGCAAACTTACTTGTTGCTTGATTGAAGAATGTGGACTTATAGCATGAATGTGGTACCTTGTAATGAAATAAAATTAATAAGTCATTTCAGCGCTAATAAAATAATTTACATTCATGCCAGGACTTTAGTTTAGTAAAAAGATCATTAAAAAGAATAACCAGCCTACCAGCCTTGTTTACTTGCCTTTCTGTCCTGGCTTGGTCGCGGAGGAACAGGCACTAGATAAAATTGATGTTTCAAAGTAGTCCTTGTGATTTTAAATGAATATTGAGTTTGACTAATTTAGCCATTTCCTTCTACATTAGCATCAATACAATCAATGAAAACATCATGAGATACCTAAACTAAAGTATGTTCTAGTATTGATGAAGTAAATTCTTGGTAGATGTGTTAAATTAGCGTTTCGAATTGAGCCATTCAAACAATAGGTCCATAGTCATGATTGGGTCAATGCTATGATATTTATTGACCCGTCTTCAACCATTTGAACAACCTTAGAAGTTTTTATGTATGTTACCGATCTGTTGATACTGATTTCAATGACTGATGACTGGTCTTCAATTTATGCTTTATTAATATCTCATTCATTGAGACCTCTGTGGCACAGTGGGTGAAGGCCTTCCTGAGATGCAGAAGGTTGCGGATTTGATTACTGTTGCAAGACAAATGTTTCAATGATCTGTGATTATTTGTCTCGGGGTCTAGAGAAAATGTATGTATTTACGAAAAAAAAAATATATAAGTAGCATATTATTATCAGTCATGTATTTCCAATAACACAATCTCTGCTTGCTTTGGGGCTAGATGATGCTGTGTGAAAATGTCCAGCTATATTTATCTATTGCATAAGGTACAAAAAGATTGACTGTGCACCGCTGTTCTTTATTTTTATGCAATATATTCCATATTGCATTTAGCGATAAGTCCGTCCAATGTACAATACACAATTAACATACAAAATCTAATAAAATATATTAAATTTTGTATGTTAATTGTAAAATAGTGTTATCGCTATGAGTACAAAGCTGTAGAAGATTACAACATTGTGGGGGGAGGTACCCAGACCTACTCTGAATATTATTATGATTCTGAGACAGTAAACAGGAGGGTATTTATTTTCCGAGGTTACATAATTGATCAGTTTATCTTGTGAAAGGTCAGTTTTACTACAAAAATACCAAGTATTTGTCATACACAAACTTCCTATCCATCCTGTTATATTGAATGCAATATGAATAATAGCTCATAGGAGGAAAAGTATTTTATTATTAGAAAATTATACGAAATCCCTAAGAAATTGTAATATTGGTTTACCCAGAAACTATTTACCTTCCTTTTTATTCACCTAAAATTATTATGTATTACTCACGCATAATGAACCAATTAAGAGTTTGAATGCGGAAAAGGGAGTCCAAACACACATACATTATGTACTTAGCCTAAAAAAATAACCATGTAGGTTTCACTTTTTTTTATACAACCATCATACGGCCCACCTGTTGGTAAGTTTCGACTCATTCCGAGACTCTTAATCCGGGTGAGTGCACGACGCGACGCGGAGGGAGAGCATCGCGATCAGTGCGGTACGTGAAAATTTTCGTTTTTACAATATGAACAATACAGGCTTATTATTTTTATGAAACTCTGCATAAAACATGCTGTAAAAGATAATCTATGCAGAATCATAACTTTTTATCACTAAAACAACACAGCTATGTTTTGATAATACAACATAATACCATTAGTATCAACTACTTTTGTGTCATGTAATACAAACATTGTGCGAGATTGCAACAAAGCCCTCAATAGGTATTATGATAAATGGAAGGCACAATATACTTAACATAAAGCCTATTTTGTTGATCTCTATGGATTAAAATTCAAGAACAATGTTTGTACAGCCTATGCCAAGAACTAGGTAAAGTTGTTATCCATGTCGGCTGTACTGTTATTAGTTGTTGATAATATTAAAAAAAAAAGTTGTGTGCTCATTTCTCTTAATTTTGTATACAGCACACATATACACAATTACACACACAATCATCATGGCGTATCTTAAATGCTTCGTTTCTGCTTGCCTATAAACTGCAAAATTTCATTCCATGGCGACCTTTGCCTGCCTTCAAGGGTGCATTCTGGCGTGACCCGCCCAACTCCAATTTAGTTCGTTCGGCCGTACCGGTTTGAGCGCAGTCTGGTATCCCGATTCCAATCAGTTTCTTTCATACCCGCGTGAACTAATAGGTTGTCCGTCTGTGTAGTACTTTCTATTCGTCTACCAAGAGGTTCTGAAGAAAACTTATTTCCACAAGTTGGTATCATTGTGATGATGGGTAGACGTCAAGAAGCTTTTAGGTTCTCTCGGCTTCTGGTCTTTCGACTACATTCTGGCAGAAGAGAGAATGTCAAACCGAATCATCTAATTAATAACTGATACAAATACAAAACAATCTTTTGGTAAAAAAATGACACATTTTCTTTCAATTTTGCAACTCTAGCAAACCTACCTAATAAATGAAGGGGGTAACTGAGCGACGGCCAACTTGCGCAAAACCCCATCTGCATACATGGTGCGATTGTGACTCCTAAACTAAACAATCGTAGTATATAACGCATTCGGCCAATGCCATCGGATGTGAGCTAAGTTGAATAGTTAAAACAGTGAAATCCGACCGGAGTCTTACCATGAATGGCAAACACCGAGCGTGTCTAATAGCGCACGTTTCAACTATGCAAAGTCTTGCTCCACAAGGCGAATATCCAGGTATAAGCTCCTTCAGGCTTTTCTATCTATCTGGTGATACTCATCTAAAGCAACGAAGAAACTGTCTAACTGTCTAAGAATTATGTAAATAAGAATGCAAGAGACGCTGATTCGCAGAAAGAAGATACGGCCATACTTTTGTAAATAACGAAAAAATATCAAGAATTCGGTTTCTCAGCGGGTAAAAAATACACGCGGTATGCTAGCCTTCCATGGTGTAGTTAGTCATGGTTTAAGCTCTGCTCCAAAAGGTGCTTGTTTGCGGAAGTCCATTTAAAGTTTTGAACAGGTTTTCCGACTGAGTCGACTTACAAAATAAGAGTTGTGAACGACCAAGCTTACGATTATTTTACTTGTTTATCGGAATTCCCTAGATTAAACTAATCAAAATTCAATCGCTCTTAAACTTAACGATTATGTTGTGTTGTGACGAAGGGCTATTTTGACCATTGACTACTATGAAAATATGGACCGCTTGACACGCATTTAAACACTTGCAACATAATTTAATTGGTCGATATCGTGTTGGTATTCTTATTATGTAAGAATTGAACCATGTCGTACGACCCACACAAATTGTTTTATGTAACCACATTCGCAGGTATACCTAACTGGGTGCTTTTCCTCAATTAGTATTCAAAATTGATAAGACAGAGGAAGTGAAGATGGTTGGTGCTGATGGCGTCATCGTCTCCCGATTATCGTCATAGTTGGTGGTGTGGGTGTGGCCTACAAATATCCAGCTGGCCATCAAGAGTGCTCTGAAAGAAAGCTGCTTCTATCATGTTTAATTATAATTAACTTCATTAAAATGCAAAAGTCAAGGAATATTTCAAAACGATGTCGCAGGATCGTATATTTTGTCATACAATTTAAGTATGACCTCGAAAATATACTTGACTTACTAAAATGTATGTTAGTATGAGCTGGTGGCCAACCCTGGCGTCGGAGTTTTTAAGCCGGGCGAAGGCCGTTGACATGGCTTATTGACTGTTATGGTAATCGACACTTAATTAACCCTTCCGAAACATAGAAGCGTTATTATATATATAGCTACTACCATATCGGTCACCTATCCGAATGGTGAGCCGAAATAACTTGCGTAGTCGTTCACAGAACTTTCGTCTCAAGCTATGCAAGGAGCGCTTCGCTTGACTTACTAAGAAACTGAATATTAACATAATACAAAATGTACCGTTTTTTAAGATTGACGCGTTACACACACCTACTTACTTGATATAGTAGGTGTAGTACCTCACTTGGCAACGAGTCTCAAACGGTATGTATCTTGGTACAAGAATTCGGCGAACTTCAGAACTTGGCTGGTATCCGTATATGGTACACATTATTATCTTGTTACCTTAGGTATTTCACAACATTAATTTGATTCTCATTGATTGTATATTTGTGCGGTACTATTGTTTAGATTATTTATTCAGTGCCTATTTCCTTTCAAGTCTTTTAATTAGAGGTTCGTGTGCCAGCAAAGTACAGGAAAGAAACAAGGCTCTTGAGACTCGATTGAGTGTTCATGCATCCTTTGCGGGAAGTGAAGTACCTACCTAATGAATTGGTTGTTTTTGGGTTCGAATTGGTTGAACTAAACACCTTGCTGTGAACTATCAATCACTACAAGTAGGTACTAGAAAAATGTTTTTTTTTTTTGTTTTCGTGCTTTCTTTTCTGGTTAGTTCCTTAAGGAAGATAATGCACTTATCAAGTTGTTCCAGTTCGCAGTGCAAAGAGGCTGACGAAATGTGCATCCATTTTATACTCTGCATATTGCCTCTGACCGTGATGTTTCCAGATTGCCCATTGTAGAAAACAGCGATTCAAAACTAAAGTTTATCCTCCAGGTAAACTGCTACCGGATCAGCTGAGTCACATAAGTTTTTGTTAAATTAGTCACTCATTAGTGAATGGCTTATTTTTACTGATATCAAACTGTGAACCAGCTGTAGGAATTCGCTGTAAAACTTGTGTGTCATCGATATCAGAGAAAAACGACAATGCTGTTAATTTCATTCGGTCCTTGTGTCATCGTTTTTTCTAGATTACACTATGTTAAAGTCAGGGACCTGGCCCCTAATTACACTAGCGAAATGGTAATAGTAAAAAGGCCAACCTTTCCTAGGTTGGCCTTTTTACCGATGGTGATAGAACCAGTGCTATGAAAGAATTATGTGTAACTTTCATCGTTATCGAAATTCAATGTTTACTCTGTTTAAAAAAGTAATGCCTGATTCGGCAATGACAATTGGAATGTTTATGTTCTCTGCATGACATACATGAATACAGTCTGCTTAGGAAATGCATTCAACGCTGTCATCAGGCACAACCTATTGTGTAAGGAAACATTGTGTTGCTTTCCCAGTTCTCACTGATGTCATGTCATGAGGTCAGCGCGCAGCGTTGATAAATATTTCATCCTCCATGTCGAAGAGACAACCCATCTTGCGATAAACATGATGCAATCATCGGCAAACCGCATCTAGACGTAAACCTTAAGTGTGCGGAAGTTAGCGTAGCACAAAAAATATAATCTACTATGATGCATATCGTTAAATATTTAAGCGTTTTCGGTACTGAGTGATATCGGGTGAACGTTTTTCATCAATCTGCGAGTCGTAACCCTTTGCACACTACCCAAAACATAAGATACAAGTTTGATTACCATGAAAGTACAGACGAATCTTCGGCATGCCGTTTTTCGGACCATATTGCGTAACTGCTACACGCATTTTGTGGCCAGACACAAAACGACTCGTTTCGTGCTGTCGACTGTCGAGTCACCATCACGCGGAGATGCTGACCGGTGAAAGTGACGCGATCCATTCGAATATTTCATTGCCGCTTAACTGGGTAACCTCAATTGAGCTATGCGCAATTTTTCGTTTGCAACTCAGACAATTCTCTATCTTTTAAAACTATTCTGTCGGCGAATTAAACAACGAATCAGGCGAGTTCTATTAATTGAGCACATCTAGAAGCTTAGTGTAAGTCCCAAAGTTCTGTTACTGTTTGCTGTTTGCGACGGGGAGTCCTTGAAACTTGTGCTTATATCCTAATTTCCTCGAACTAATTAAGTATTTTTATGCGAGAGCTTCTTTGAAGAATATTTCGATTTGAGTTCAAAGGTTTCCTGTTATTTAATATTAGTAGAATTTGTTGGAACTCAAGTTTCTTTCAAATGATAAACATAGTTTGCTTATTACTTGTTTCAGTTTAAGTTGTCCTGCTCTTACTAATTTACTTTTAGTGCTGCTTGTGTTTTCCTACTAATGATATTTCTACAGCATTCCTTTCGAATTCTAAGTACATGTAGGCTTCAGTAAAAAGTTTCAATTTCATTATACACTTCGAACCCTAAACAATTTAATAAAGTTGTGTTTACTTCGTTTCTGCCAAATAACATACCTACTGTTATTTAAAATTCTCGTTCCAGTCCGAGATTTATTGTTGTTTCAAAATCTATTTATACCATCTTCATTGTTAAAACCTTCTCATCGAACTGTTTCAGTCTAGAAAAACAATATTATATTAATTAATATATATTATATACATAATATTATTATAATAGTTTTTAGTTGTTCACATCAGTTTAGAGTTGGACATATGACCTGATTCATTTGTCCGATTCAGCTGGGTGGGGATACTCGGATCGAATGGGCCACGTCCGCCCCGGTTCTGTTTGCACTTCGGCACACCCGGTATTTGCTCAGCGTCTGTTCTATATCCAATGGCCTGAGGCACATAGCATAGCGAAGCCTATCTTTTCTATGCAGTCAGAAACCCGGCATTCATTGCTGATAAAATATGGGGAGCTTTTGAGTTTTACACAGTGTTTTATTTACAGCTTAGGTGTAGGTACTTCTTGTCTCTATTCCATATAATAGGAAGAAGAAAAGTCCAGTAAAAGTTACGCCACATAGTAAAAGTTAGTATTCTTTGTCTTTTTCTTTGAGTGTCGTTAATTCTTACATTTACGTGATAATCATCAGGTGTTATAGGGTGGGATGACGTCTTAATCTATCTTCACATTCTGCTTAGGTATTCTGTGATGCTGGCAAACCAGTGCCAACTTGCGAACTACATAATTTATCTCCCAGTAACAGTCTTCTCACAAGCAGCTTCATAACTTGCTTGATTGGCTTCACCGCTCAGCTTTGACTGTCATCGTAAATACCACTTTTGTGTTCGAGTTAAATTAATACCTTACTATTTGGTAGTGAGTGCAGTACGAGTAGGTGCTTGAAAGGACTGTTTATCTCCCTCAAATAATGAAACAAACTCCAAGTATTGCATTGGCTCAAGAAAGTTTTACAAAAATTGCATGAGTAAAGTTCTGAAAAAAAAATTACGTGTGCATTTTTTTATATTGCGAAGCTATACAGCCGCCAACTATTCAATATGTAGATTATTGTAGATATACTAGATAGGTTGTTGTATTGTATTAATTTTAATATAATTAGTATGTCCTGATATTTTGATTAACTTTGAAGTTGGAATGTTGCTCATGAATACGAAGTGAACAACCTGAGCAAAGACTAATGAGGGAGTTGAAAGTCAGTATCTATACTTTCTATAGATCTAAGATTAGACTATCTTACGACGATTAATACTTATTTACAAATAAATCATACGGTTTTATGTGTTCTATCTACATGATATTACTAGTTATTTATATAGGTTTGGTGACAAAGGTTAATTCACTCATAACTCCGTGACAAATTCCGTTAATACACTGGTTATTGCTTAAAAGACTTAATAAACAAAATGAGCCATAATTAATAACCTTTACTAGTGAGGTTAGTTGTTTTACCTTGGCTTTTTAAAATGTATAAGTTTATTTTGATGCATCAGCGGTTTGACCCTGATGCGACCCAGTTACTCTGTGTAGATGTCATGGATATGCATTCAAACTATTTATAATTCCATAGTGAGCTTTAACACGCGGTGTTATGATTCGTTGTCTATCAAATAACATATCGGAGGCTGGATTTGTGATATCTCTGGTTGAAATTATTCAGGTCGCTAATGCTACAATTTGCTTATGTCTTCTAGCTAGTTCCTCGATGCATCTACGAACTTTTATTTGCTGGTTGTTTTGTTTGTCCTCCAACACCTACACGGAAGGAATACCTTTTTTGTATCGTCCAAACCGTATAACAAAGCGGCTCAAATCAATTCATATTTTTTATTTGCTGTTTTATGTTGTATTTTAAAAAAACTACCTCACTATAGGATTTAGTGGAAACTAGAGGCTTTTCTTGAACGTCAACTCTTAGTTTCATCGTTGACTGCGCTGTTGTTGTTGAAAACTCAAAAGCAATGATGTTGTTTCTAATCTATTTCACTTGTACTAAATGTTTTGGAATTTCCAATCAATCATTATAGCTGCGATCAGTATTACTTGTGATTCAGCTTGACCGAAATACTAAATGTAAAGTAATGAAGGATGACGGTAGATAGTCAGGGGGTCAAAGTGCTGTAAACAGAAAATAATCAGTATGGCTTTTCCTAAAGACCTTTACGGTAGATATAGTTAGATCTCCTATTGAATATAATGTATCAAAAGATAAAGTTTTACCGTGTTGGTTAACGTTGTTATAGTCTAACACGAAATGATTTTATCTTTAAATAGGCCCTCAAACGACGCGGGAAGGGCTTTACAGGATTTGGCACACGGGAGAACCCAGATATGCCAAGAAATAAAGTAGTACACTCTTTATACATAGTTACTAACTATAACCATACACTTTGGACAAATATTTTGTCTACAGAAAAGAAGAAAAAATTGCTTCTGTTTTTTTTCTTTCCGTCAGACAAAAGAGAGGGAATGAAAACGATGAATAAGGAATTCCGTCGATAAAATCATTGTCTTGGTTGGTCAATGGTCATTCTTCTGATGTAGATGGATAGCTTATAGTCACATCGCCAAACATCATCATCAGTTAGTCTAGTATGAGCAGCAACCTTACGCTTGACTATTTTATAGTGTACAGAAATAACTGTATGCAACTTGACAAAACTTTACTACGATAGTGTGTGCCATATGTGTGGCTCTTTGTTGAGGGTCAATATCGTAAACTCATTAGAATACAAACATTGGTCAATGAAAATTGTAATGAGTTTTACAAGGCTTATACAGTTCGCCTATGCAAAGGTCATGAGATTTAAATATATTGTTCATTATCATTAATTGGACATGATACAATATGTCACGTTACGTTAATATTGACTCTTAGTGACCTACTGACTTTCTCATTAATATCGTAATGGAAACCTTCGGAACAGTTGAACTGATTTTATAATCGAGAGCAATTTAGAGCTCTTAAGCCCGTTTCTACAAATCCGGTAGAGTTCGAACTTGAGTGCGTTATAAATTCAGAATTCCATTGAATAATGTACATTTTTGTGCACTTGAAGCAAAATCTCTTTAGAATTCAGAGGGACACAGAAGACGCAACGGAAAGAGACTATTTTGAAGCCGTCATAGATAAGAGGACCGATACGAGTACAACAAACTCAGACGCATTTTAAATATTTTAGCGTATACACATTCACTCGTCGATATAAAACTATCCTTTGTATCAACCTACTAACGGACAATAGATTACCTAATCCGCAGGTTAAATACCTTGCCTACCTACTTTATTTTATAGTAGTTAGTTTGTTGACGCAAAACCTCGGTCTTTTATCGGTTGCTATACCTTTACACAGGGTTCATATGAGATACCTACCAATAAACACCATTCTATATCCCTACCATGTGAAAGCAATATGTATTGAGTATTGAATAACTAACTAACAGAATATTATTGACATTTTGTTTGTACTTATAATAAGCTTCGATCAATAAGTGGCAAGGCTAAGCGAACCTAGCTGAAGCAACCATGCAAATTAATTGAATAACTAGTAGAACGCCCGTGACTACGATCACGTAAGTGTTCATGAATAAAGACTACAACCTCTCTGTAACTCACTGTTTCTCAAAGTGGGCGATAACGCCCACTTGTGGGCGCTGGAGGCCTTCAGGGGGGCGGTAGAAGGCTCTAGAAGATATTGGAGGCGCTAAGGGGGTCTAGAGAGGAAAGTATAGGTTGTTGTTTAAAAACTTTAAATAGAATAATATTTATTGCCTGAAATTATGACCATAACAGCATCAGTTTACATAGTTAAGTAGGTACTTATACGTATGTGTAGTGTGTAAATGTTTGTGTATATTTGGGGCATACACAAACACATACACTTTGGGGGGCGCTAGGATTTTTTTTATTCTCAAAGTGGGCGGTGGGAAAAACAGTTTGAGAACCTGTGCTGTAACAAATTGGTAAAGAGTTGCACGCTGCCACAGTACCTATACTTGTAATAAAATAAGCTTTTTTACGTTTCTAGATTTACTCCTCTCTTTATTGTCAGCAAGTTAAGCAACAAAGTCAAGCATAGTTCATGAACTTTACGTTAAGCACTATGAAAGAAAAGCTTTGTTTTCAATTATTTTGAATACACCTACACCCTTTGTTAGAGTGTTTGTTTGTAAATCGCGGAGCTTTTGTTGGGAACGTAAGCAACTAAGAACCCTATAAAACTCGGGTTCAACTTTGTGGATAAATGCCGCTCTATAACACTGCGTAAGGCTGCGTTTTTGGTGAGCTGAGACCGGAGTTCTGCTCCAGTCTCGGCTGTACTATTCAGCTGAACGTTCATTCAAGCGCGAATACGTTAAGAACTTGAACGCGAATGATGTTAACGTTGACGGCTCGCGGCGTTTATCCATCGCATTTCCTCTATACTTTAGTATACAAGTGCTATCGCAATAGTCAGTTGGCTTCGATGTCTGTTTATCCACAATGAGTGGATTCTTACAAATGAGATTACCAGTGTACGAGGGATTTCACTTCCGCTGTCGCATGTCGCGAAAGCTCAGTCTTCAATAAACCGTTCTATTTTGAAGTCTGTTATTTTATAAAAGAAGGCTACACGGCGAGTGGAACGCTTTATGGCGTTTCTATTAAAATCTTTTCTAAGCGTATGAGCCATTGTCTGGAGCTATGACCGGACTGTGGGTCGCCCAGTTCCAGTGCGTGATGAGGGAAAAGCTCCACGAGACGATCAGATCGTCATAACTAACGTGTGTGGGGGGGATAGAAAATCGGTAGAACATAGAGTAATTAACAGTTAGTACTGTACCGAAGTTTGATCCAACCGTCTGATCTTCTCTTGGGTAGTTTAGGGCCACGTCACTGAATACCTTAGATGTGAGCGTGGAACGCCTTTGTGCTCAAGGATTAAAAACTTTATAATTTATTTTAACAACCCTTATAAGTAAAGAACTGGAGAAAATATTTTTTTTTTTTTTGAATTTTAAACTTTTATTCTCAACGGAATTATCGTTGTAGGTAATTATTATGTTTTGTTTTATCTATGGACTGTTCGGCTGCTGATACCACAAAACTTGAGTTATCTCTAAAAGATTTTTGATGTTGCTGATAATCTGTAATACTAAATATTACAGATTATCAGCAACATCATTATAAAAATGTTTTTTTTATATTTCATAGAATAATAATGAAATTTACGATGACGCTCTATAACTCGATCGGTTTCACAATAGTACGAGGTGAGGTTTTTCTGTGGGATTAAGAATACAGCTTAAACTATGGTAGAAGTGCAATAAAATAATACGGACCAATACGGTCTCATTACGAAAAGTGCTCTAAACTCGAGTTCTGTCAGAGCCCTGGATTAGTAGGTTAAATATACCTTATCAAAAAAACTATATTATAGCAAAGCGGCTATTGTCTATAATTTAAATGTAAAATAAATTGATTAAAAAAAATCAAAACAAAAAAATATTTTAAAATATTTTGTTGAAATAAATATATTGTAAGATTATAATCTTAAGATTAAATTGGTAAATTAATTATTTGCATGTAAACAATCATTATGGAGGTCACAAACATGTATATATATTGTGTTATGATAGTTTCAGTTTGTTGTTCTTACAAATCACTACTTGAAAATCCGACACAATTGATGTTTTGTAATGTTAATGATTAGGACAACGTTAACTACTCCAAGATGTTTAAAAACATGAACACAACTCCTATCCTATCCTCGTGTACTTTCTGTTATGTGTAAAATCACTAAATTTTGAATATTTAAATACTAAATGGAATAAGACGAAATAACCTAAAGCCCTCTACTTGTCTTTGCACTTAGTATATATTTTTTTAGTTAAAAACAAGTTTATCCGTATTTATTTCAGCAAACCCTTTCATTTGATACCCATATCATGGGGGTGCATAAAAGATAATTGGTCCGCCATCTTTGGATACCCGCCATATTGGATTAAAAATGATGTCACTTCGCTAACCATGCATTGTCATCCTAACCAAACATGTATGCAAAATGTCTGCTCAGTCGGTTGGTGATAACTGATTTTAAATTCAGTTGCAACAAGATTTGACGCATAAATACTAACTAACACGGCGAGTTAAATAAAAGCTTGTAAAAAAGCTGAGGCAAAGACTATTAGACTATATTATAATTTTTCATAGAAATCTGCATCGAAATATGTCCTCCTATCCAAATTCTCTATATCAGTGAATATAGTCCATATTTTACGATGACAGCGTAATATATGGACTATAAAGTACAGCGCCGTACCTTAAAACAATCGGAAGTGCAAAAAAGTTTTCCTTATGAAACGGTAAACGAAACCAGATCTAGAACAAGACAAACTTGTCAGCTTGAACTTATCTGCGTCAATGATCAGCTGAGTACACACGAGCCCTCTTATTATTATTCTTACTCCGACATCCTGATGAAATACATTCAAGTTTTATATCAACTATTTCCATACTACTCTTTATAAATAATAACAAACGTTTAATTGCATCATCGTGGTCTCAATGTCAATATTAATCGTCGTGTCGTCCTGTCGTCAAACCGAAGGTACACCTGTGGAGAAAACCCATGAGGGTCGATAGGTTTACATACATCTGTGTGCTCATCGTCAATTACCTCGGAATAAGAAAATCTTATCAAAACATCACTCATATAAACTAAATAAATAAAATAGATGACCTCTCCCGCCGCGAGACAAATAATAATAATAATGCTGGACATTTTCACACAGCATCATCTAGCCCCAAACTAAGCAGAGCTTGTATTATGGGAACTACATGACTGATATACTGCTTATTATACATTTTTTTTGTAAATATACATATTATACATAGAAAACACCCAGACTCGAGACAAATATTTGTAGATTGTACAAACATCTGTCCCGCGGCGGGAATCGAACCCGCTACCTTCTGCGTCTCAGGCGGGTTTTCGCCCACTGCGCCACAGAACTCGTGTTTGTTGTGTTGACGTTTAGTGTCTGATAAATCATATTTTAACGGGATAATATACAGCCTATGTCTACTCCGAAGGTCATTCTAAATAAGACAATGATGAAATATTTTTTGAAATCGGATGAGTAGTTTCGCAGATTAGACTTTGCCTCTTTATAATATATAGTATCATTATACTCTACGCATTATTTAATAATATTTGCACAGTGATACCTAATAACGTAGCATAAGAACCAATGTTCAAGCAAATAAAGTTTTCATTCATTAATTCATTCATTCATACGCAGGGTGACCAAAACAGAACCACTAACACTACTTACGAACGAATCTTAATACTATATTGCCGACAACCAAAGTTTGGTATATAATAAAGAAACTGGCCACCTAAGGTAAGCATAGTGTGCTCTCTTATACATAGTTAATAACTACATAAATACTTTTGAAACGAAACTATATCTTCATAACCATAAACTAAAAATTCGGCACAGATGACTCGCTGAGGTTCACGGATTTTGTGAAAGTTACATAAACAGGCGCAAGCCACCGTCTTCATCCGCGAGGCTCAGGCAAATGCCATACTTCCTAGTTCCTACTAGAATTAGTTACTGAATAAATACCTACTGTACTACCTACTAGGTTATTTCCAGCGGTTTACGGGTTGCTATGTAACTTTGTGTGAATGATAAAATACTGAAATAAGAATTAAATCTGTTATACCCATTATTGCAGCACAGTGTCTATGACTGGTCGTAACTGGTCCTGCTTTTATTAGTGCACTTGTTTATTCTTATTGATTTTCCTTTGTAATTAATAAGCCTGGCAGTATTTCTTCTATTCCTAGGAAGTACTCATCGCAGCTATCAGATATTATTATAATCTTGATTTTGTTGTCATTGAAGGGAATAATTTCAGAGTTTATTTATATACATTTTGCGTTTTGATATTCTTGATGCAGCCTACTTACGATAGAACAATGATATCATCACGCAGGCATCCTTAAGTATTTTATTGACGGCGATACCAAATTCTTATAAGTCTAAACACGTGTTGACTTATATAAATTAGCTTAAATTATTCCATCGTTATCTAATATAAGTCGGAATAACAAGTGAAAAAAGTTTTGGTTATTCCCGTTCCCCGATTCACATTTAGAGGTATAAACGATAAACCCATTGTCTTGGTTGCTTAACTACAGGATCGATCTATCCATTCATCCAGCCATCCATCGATCTATTCATCGATTCATACCATTATGAATTAGGATTTATCGACGTAAAAGAAGAAAAAATATTTCTGTCTCTTTTGGTAACGGAAAGGCGAAACAGCCTTCTCTTTCGTAGACTGAGCCGTTATCCTTGATATGTGTATAACGACTACTGAATCCGTAGGCACTCATATTGTTGCAATAGATAGTTAAGATATTTAAACGAGTCTTCTCAGTTCGAGATATAACGACTACTGATTCTGGAGGCACTTATATTGTTGCAATAGATAGTTAAGATATTTAAACAACGAGTTTTTTCAGTTCGAGATATAACGACTACCGATTCTGGAGGCCTTTCTATCGTTGCAATATATCGATTAGATTTTTAAACAACGAGTATTCGCTGTTCTTGATTATAAAGCGTTTGCGGCGTAGCTTAGAGCCAGTTTAATCGTTCACCATTTAGATTGTTGACCGATGTAGTGATTATGAACTGAGCGCATCGTCAACTACTGGCTCATGCGAACGAACTCATTCGTTCGTTCTAGAGATAAAAGCAATTGAGATTTCAATAAGAAAGAAACAATAGATATATTTCGGGCACTAGTTAGATGACATCATGAATTTTTAGTTCGGGGCTCACCCAAGTTTTCTGCCGTTACTTGTGCCAAATTATTTCAAGTAAGTACCTACTTTTTTGCTGGCTAGTTATCTCTGAATCTTCTCTAACCTACTTATTCAATAAACTAATGGTAAAATGAAATAGAAAGTTACTTGTAGTTACGGTTGTGAATCTGAGATAATAAAGAGTATAAGCATACCATCGTAATTGGTTAAAATATCTTTTATTAAAATCAAAGTAGGCAGACATTGGTTTCGTAGACCTTGTAGCTGATTTATTTTAATCGAATCGAATTACAGTGTAGCGCTATCAAAACAAATTTTGCAAGCGTATCGTCACAACAAGACCGTTTCCTTTTTGAAAGACTCATCCATGTTCAAGTGCTTTTGTCCATCACCACGTGTCTCTAATGATAATATATGTGATACCCATTGACGTAAGAGTCGATATGCTGCTATTAGTCACGGGCGTTTCAGATATTAGACTAAAACAGGGGGCTAGACAAATACCTCACGCTTACTTTTCCTTTCACGCTAACTCAAATCTATCAAGGTAAAACTTGGCAGCTGTTACGTGACATTTCCACAGCTAATGTCATTTCCATACAAATAAATCTTTCCGCAGGCGTTAACGACAACAGAAAGTGGTATTTGTCTAGCGCCCCAGGCCTATTTCAGTTTTATCGACTTATATCCGCTTTCTTGAGGCTAAATTCTCATTGTTTTCCTCAATGATTATTGCACAGTATATATACATCTTCGGAAGATCACTCACACAGTATTGTATTGGTATCAGACTTCGTTCGCTTACCATACATCCTACTACTATTATAAACTCGAAAGTTTGTGAGGAGGGATGTGTGTTACTCTTTCACGCAAAAACTACTGAACGGCTTATACATCAGAATAACACATAGGCAACTTTTTACCCGGATATTACGCGGGCGAAGCCGTGGGCAGAATCTAGTTAGTTACTAGTTAAGTTCGAAAGTTCATAAACTGGGTCTTGTTACCTAATTTTTGTTACCACTTATTTATATGTATGTATTTTAATGTTTTCTTGCATTGAGTTCAGTGACCTGAACGCATAGGTGCAATTACCTTTGATACCTTTCAGTTCAGTTCTATTCTAAAAATGCTTCATAAAAGCCATTTGGTTACGTATTCCTTTGAATACTTTTATTAACACCCTTCGTTGCTATTTCCTCTGGTTTGGTTATAGGGTCAATCCTCAGTTTTTATTGATATTGTACTGTGAAAGTTACTGGCAAACGCACCTCCCGGGCCCGATTTATCGTTTTCAACTGGGAATATCCAGTTTGCTGTTGGACTTTAGTTAGTTACTTAACATTCTCGCAAGGACAGTTTCCTCTCATTTTTATTATGTCGGCTTTTACAGTTATAAAGATCTATGTATTTTGCCCACTGTTTCAGAAATTTCAAATTATTAGTTCTGCTTTGTCTTTTTTGTTTTACATTCTAAAAAACGACGACCTCAGTGGCGCGGCTGGAGGGGCAGAGACTCAAGAGCTGCGGGTTCAATTCCCGCTGCGAGACCAATATTATGTTTGCATGTTCTGCAGATATTTTTCCTGGTCTGGGTGTTGTGGTACCGTATTCCTCGTAGTTCCTGATACCAACGATACAGGGAATCCTAATCCTAGTCCTAGTAGTCAGTACTGCGACTTAATCAATATAAATTTTAAATGAATATCCACACTTAATTGTATCACGTCATATTGATTATTTTGAAACTTTATGTAGATATAGCTAAGTTAGTTACTTCTGTAGGTTATTCCAAAACATCGTCCTTTGTTAAGTATATTGAAATGATAAAAAAATATAATGTAAGTCTGACTCCGGTGTCATTCAATCAAGTCACGTTTTTTCCTTCTGCTTCAAATCTCGCATGACATTTATGTTTATGTATATGTTTGTCACCAGTGAGCACGTAATAGTGACTTGGCCTTGTTTTCCTCCGCAGCAGACATCGCAATTAAGCATGCTCCAAGAAATATGTGTTAGTTTCCTTGTTAGTTCCTGAAAATATTTTGTCGGTAACACAGACGAGTTTCATAACAAAAATGTGGATCAAATAATGAGTAAAATGGGCTTCTTGTCGTCTTCTTCGTGGCGTTTAATTCACGCGCAAAGTGTCTAAGCAGTAGCTACTAGGATCTATTTCGGAACCGACTCTGTCTGTGCAATTGTTTTTCGCTGTTGTTGACCAAATAACTGACCAAATGGCTAAGTTTCTGTCATTTATAATACTTTTTAATATACATATACCAATAATTCGGTTGTCGCATCATTATATTCATATTATACTAGCTTCTGCCCACGGCTTCTCCCGCGTGTTACCCGGATAAAAAGTAGCCTATGTTCCAAAAACTTTCGTGAATTTGATTATTCATATTGTAAAAACGGGAATTTTCACGTACCGCACTATCGGTGAAGGCACCGACTAAGCTTCGACTCAGCGTTTTGCGTAAAACAGTAACAAACATCTATCCATCCTCACAAACTTTCGCGTTTATAATAGTAGTAGGATTTAATGCTTTATTGCATACAAACAATGTGCAAAGGGAGGGCTTAATGCTATACAATATTTTCTACCAGTCGTCCTTCGATTTAATTCAAAATTCCACTATAAGAATTCACTATCTTCTAAATTGATAACAATAACTTGTGTCGTGTTTTTTTTTTGGGAATTACCCACGTGCATTCAAATTGGTTATTGCTTCGTATGTGCTTAATATAAAAAAATATTTTGTTTCAGTTCTGGAGCAGACAGATGGAAGATCAACAAAGCATAGCTCTGCTGAGTCGCAGAGCAAACAACAGACCACCGTGGAGTTCTTACATGAAGAAGACGAGGTAAACATTAAAATATATTCATAAATACTTATTTATTCAGTAAATTCAAGGAATTTAAAACCAAACAATTGTAATGTATTTACATTTCATATGCAGCATTGTATATCAAGAACAGCATTGAATTTCCCTGCGATATACCAAACCATGTTTATCGCGAACGCATGAAATTTTTATCGCCAGCGTTGCACTGGTTGTGACTACGAGTGTAGTGATTCACGCCTAGCCAATCGATACGTCTAGCCAGAACCAGAAACCACAAGTTTAATTCCCTTCATTTTCAAATTGGCTAGTCTAGCCATGTCCCGAAATGATCCATAGTCTGGCTCGTCTGAACAAAGTTTCTGATTATTAGCATAAGAACAATTGCCAACTTTACAATCTGTCTGTTGTAAAAACACGTTCGCTTAATCCGTTGCGATTTATGTGACCCTGGTGGCTCTATTATAAATGGAATTGTGCAAGCGGGCCTCAGCCAGGCTGGTAGCACGTTTGATGCCTTAATCAGAGCTGTGTATACACTCGAAAACACTTTCTAGAAGTGTAAGGAGCCGGTTGACACGTTCACCAGTTTCGATTGCGAGTGTTACGACATACAAACTTGATTCAACTTTGCATAATAAATGCTTTTATAATGTTGTTTGGATAAATACAGGCGTATACGATTTATCTAGTTTCTATGCTATGCATGCACACCACAACTGGTTGAATGCCTGTTGAATGCCTGAGAGTAAAGTAATTTCATGTCGTCTGGTAAATACAATAGACTCTGCGGCAGTTATTCGAGTCACGTTGCACTTTTTCTTGGGCAGAGTTATTTTTCCTTCTTCATACAATTTTTTATATAATAAAAATGGCAACACTTCGCCTGTTTATTTTATTCATGGTACGACCTCTGTGGCGCAGTGGGCGAAGGCCCGCCTGAGACGCAGAAGGTTGCGGGTTCAATTCCTGCCACGGGACAAATGTTTGTATCTGCAAATATTTGTCTCGGGTCTGGGTGTTTTCTATGTATAATATGTATGTATTTACAAAAAAAATATATAAGTAGTATATCAGTCATGTAGTTCCCATAATACAAGCTCTGCTTAGTTTGGGGCTAGATGATGCTGTGTGAAAATGTCCAGCATTATTTATTTATTTATTTATTAAAACATGCGACAACTTTTGGAAAAAAATATGATCAGCAAGCATAGACATTCTTCAATCATTATTACTTACAAATAAAAAAAATACAAATATATTTTTTTCACGACTTCGTCGGACAGAATATATTAAACTCTAAAGAAGCATTTTTTTTAATGCAAGCCAAATTTATTCTCATTCAAACGACGTGGTTTAGAAGCGCAATACATTTAATATGAAGACATCTCTCTCATTTACTTTCCTCAGCTTTTCGTTTCTAATCAGCTCTCGCATGGATAAAATAGCATTAATGAAAGTCCATGGAAATGTACTATGGCTCGCTGTCGTTCTGAGATAGTTTTATGCCTACCAAGTAAACTCTCTTCGATCTTCGATAGTTAATGAAGCTTGATAGTTATTTATTCATATTTCGCCAGAAATATTTTTGTTGTTGTGAGCCCACTTCGGGAACATATTTGATACAAAAGATAGTTCGTCATGGCGCCAAAGCGCCAGGGAGGCATATGTCCAGCAGTGGATGATAATTCGTTCCTCTACTGTGTGGCACCGGAAGGATATAATAGATAGCGTTTTTACAAATAAATCTTACATTATCCCAGTTTTAGCGGATATGTCGGGCAAAATGCCAGCGCCCGTAGTTGTTCAGAATAACAGCGGTTTAAACGACTGCTTCCCTTTCTTTTGTGTAAAACAAGACCAGAGGCGTTAATGATTGTTCAACTTTTTTTATATTACATAAAGCTATAATGTCCATTGAGAATTGATTCTGAATAATGAACAAGTAGCCGACAGGTAGATCATTCATGGAAAATGAAAAATTTTATATAACCTTCGCAAAGCTTATAACAATCATTATTTATTTTTATTTGTTGGTTTATTTTATTTATTCATGTTTAATGTCCTACATACAATGGTTAAGCTTAGGTCTAGTGAAGCTCCAAGTAAGTTGGTAGGTACATCGGCCCTGTCAGGGCGTTGCAGAGGTAGGTATACAAAACAAAATTAAATGTCAATAATCATACAAAATGTCAAAAATAATGAAAAAAAAAATATGTCAAGATTTATAATAATTGTTAATATAAGAATACGAATATCACGAAGTAGGTAGGTAGCTCAATAATCAATGTCAAAGGTTGGGTTTTGGGATATTCTACAGTAGGTAAGTCATATTTTGTAAGTAAAAAATGTTGGAGAATGAAATGGTCAAGAATATGTAGGTAGGTAGTTTGTAAGCAGATTATACAAGTTTGTCAGATAGGTATTCGTCAACAGTGTAGTAGACTTTTTTTCGTCAGGATTGTTTTAATCTGTTTTTGGAATAATGAGTCCTTTTCAAGGTTTTTATCCAATTGACTCCAGTTATGAGGTTCTTGAAAAAGGGCATATCGCTTACCAACAGATGGGCCGTGTCCGTATACTTGTTTGCCACCTTGGTGGTATTAAAAAATACATATTTGCCAAACTATTTAAGTACAATAGTTAGGTAATAGTGTCTTAAAACATATGTAAGTTTTCTCTAGGTACTAGGTTCTCGTGTTTGTTTCTCTGTAAGCAAAACAGCCAAGTCTATTTTCCGAAGAGTTATTATATTAATTTGGCAACGGTGAATGCAAATATTTTAATCACGTTGTCCGTGTGGCGTTTGGCAATCTGAAGTGTTACGTTATTATCGGATCTTAATGTAAAACATTGAATTATCTGGTGAATTTACGAGTACTTCGTTTGTAAATGCTGCAATCTCGTCTGGTGTACAGAATACGGATGGATAGTGGAATGAGTACTGTGAGTTCGCTTGACATGATAAAAGTGTGTTTTATACTGTGTTACGTTATTATCGGATCTAAATGTAAAACATTGAATTATCTGGTGAATTTACGAGTACTTCGTTTGTAAATGCTGCAATCTCGTCTGGAGTACAAAATACGGATGGATAGTGGAATGAGTACTGTGAGTTCGCTTGACATGATAAAAGTGTGTTTTATACTGTGTTACGTTATTATCGGATCTTAATGTAAAACATTGAATTATCTGGTGAATTTACGAGTACTTCATTTGTAAATGCTGCAATCTCGTCTGGAGTACAGAATACGGATGGATATTGGAATGAGTACTGTGAGTTCGCTTGACATGATAAAAGTGTGTTTTATACTGTGTTACGTTATTATCGGATCTTAATGTAAAACATTGAATTATCTGGTGAATTTACGAGTACTTCATTTGTAAATGCTGCAATCTCGTCTGGAGTACAGAATACGGATGGATATTGGAATGAGTACTGTGAGTTCGCTTGACATGATAAAAGTGTGTTTTATACTCGTATCGTTTTATACTCATTTCATTTTATGATATTTGTTATCATGTTTTTATATGCTACGCTGACCCACTACTGGGCAAAGGTCTACCAGGGTGGTGACCTCTCCGATCTACCGCCAACTCCACCAATGCCCTGTTGAAGGATCCCAGCTCGTTGCACCAACTTTTCTCGGGCGTTAGGGACTCCGAATAAAATGGACTGCCGGTTTGAGGAGATACTTTCAAAATTAATATTATTTTCATTCCTATAAGGGAACGTCCACACATGCAAAATAATTGATGGTCAATATGAATCATATTGGTGCCACGCGGGCGAAGCCGTAGGCATAAGCTAGTTATCTATGTAACTTCAAACGAAATAACATTTTTGAATATATTTTTGTTTATTATTGCAGAAAATGATATTGTAAAAAACATTTTCTGCAATTATTAAGGATTATTAAAGAAAATTACTGCTCAGACGAGCTTTGAAAAATATTGCAATTTTCCTTATAAACAACTTTCCTAAAATAAGAGACGATGTTTTCGGGAAAATTATTTTGTTTTTAAATCATTTAATTTTGATTACAAGCTTTCATTTAATTCTGATGACAGTATTGAAAAATATTGCATTTTTCCTTATAAACAACTTTCCTAAAATACGAGATGACGTTTTCGTGAAAATTATTTTGTTTTCTAAATGATTAAATTTGAAAACACTGTGTACTTGGTTCTCTTTGCAAGTACTTAATTAATCTAATACTCCTGCGATGTTCCTACGCGTTTCTTTTATAACTTTCTTATTAATATAAGACTTCCTCTGTGGCGCAGTGGGCGAAAGCCTGCCTGAGACACAGAAGGTTGTGGGTTCGATTGTATGATCAAATGATTGTATGATCTGCACATATTTGTCTCGGGTCTGGGTGTTATCTATGTATAATAGATAGATAGATAGATAGATAAACTCTTTATTGTGCATAACACCAATTTACAATATCAACACAGAAACATAGTAAAAAGAAAAAATAAAAATAAAAGAAATGCACAATGGGCGGTCTTAATATGTATGTATTAAAAAAATAAGATACAGTTAGTATTTCATATCAGTTATGTAGTTCCCATAATAAAAGTTATTCCTAGTTTGGGCACAGATATTATAAGTTTGGGGCTGGATGATGCTGTGTGAAAAATGTCCAGCATAATTTTTTATTTAATATCTTTTTTTTTTAATCAACATAGCTTGTTTAAATATATTTCCAAAATAAACGTTACTTTTTTTTTTTAATAAAAGCTACTTAATATGCTTTTATAAAAAATAGCTAACCACTTTTTTCTTTTAGTCCTTTAGCTAAAAGAAGCCAGATATAATACTGACAACCTCGGTGGTGCGGCGGGCAGGTAGCCGGCAGACGGGTTCGATTCCCGCTGCGAGACAAATGTTTGCATGTTCTGCAGATATTTGTTCCTGAACTGGGTGTTGTGGTACCATAGTACTCTTAGTTCCCCACAATACAGGGAATCCTAGTGTGGGGTCAGGACTTAATGAGACAGTTGGGTGTTTAAAAAAAACTATTACTACTTACTATACAGGGTGTAAAAAGACTACTCCCGAAAACTTCGGGAGGTGAAAGTACCCATCAATACGAACAACGCGAAAAAAAAACTGTTCCGTACTAAAGTTCAATACCTACTTGGCTGAAATGTATGAAACAGCTGTATTTTATTTGCGTTCAAAGTGTTGGTTCCATAGCAAAAGTTGTTCATATTGATGGGTAAATTCACTCCCCGAAGTTTTCGGAAGTAGTCTTATTACACCCGGTATAAATTATTGGTGCCGGTAGATCTGATTTAAACAAATCATACTACTATTATAAACGCGAAAGTTTGTGAGGATGGATGTTTTTTACGCTTTCACGCAAAAACTAGTGAACGGATTTTGATGAAACTTTACAGTAATATAGCTTATACGTCAGAATAACACATAGGCTACTTTTTATCCGGGTACCACGCGAGCAAAGCCGTGGGCAGAGCTAGTGTTGTCTATATAAAGCTAGTTCACCTTTGCGCGTGTGGTAATGCCAGACAAAACGACCTTTCCCTTAATAGATTGTAGTCTACGCTGGCTTCAACAGTTTTGTCGTGCCCCTATATCGCCTTGCTTGGAACCTTAACATTTAATTATGCCCTATGTTTATACATACTCCACGTATTTTAGGTAGGCTAACACAGTATAAGCAGCGTATTTTTAATACGGCAACGATGTCGAGATTCTACGTTCGAAAGACTAGGATGCGATAACCGAAAATCAGCGCCATATTTCTTAAATCAAATACTGTCTAGTAATAACAGTCGTTTATTCGTTCTCCAAAATAAACCATCGAAAGGAAATAAAGGGCTTGCCGACGTTTCGGACACAAAATAATCGGACTCTTTTTCCGAACTGACACTTTTAATTTTAATTAATTATTTACCGACGTTTCGTACTCCAACAAAATATTGAAGCTGTTTTGTACAATCAGGTAAAAAAGTTTTAAAATATTATTATATTACATACTAAGAGAACATGCTTTTGTTCAACGTGTTGCAGGATTGCCGAGGTAAGAAATTTAGGTATATAGGTTTATACGTAATCACTTACATAATCTGCATAATTATCATGTGTATAGAATCCAGCTCTTCTATTATTCAACAGTTTGTGAACAATTTTGTATTTGTATAGTGTTTCAATAGATGCTGCGTATCGCAGTTGCTGCCCCGCACGCACACCGGCGTCACGGAAGACCAGCGTTTTAGTGGCACAAAGTGCTTCTATAACATAGTGCTGAGTGGCGGCCGTTTTTGTTGTCAATCTCATTTACTTAATAACTCGTATGTGTAGCTTTATGTGACACAAAATAAAATATTTTTATCTTTTATCTTTATCTTTATCTTTATCTATTTAGATTTTTCCCGAAAAATACATTATACTAAACTAAATACTAAATAATATAACTAAATACCTCCTGAACTATCCTGAAAATGGAATCACACTAATCCGACTGCTTAATCATCATAAAAACTAGTTTCTGCGTAAACTAGGTACCTTAGGAATTTGACAGATATACGCACAAAATTAAACTAAACTAGAGGTTTACGAACTCTGCGGCGTATTAATCGAAAGCCCGCCTGATACGCAGAAGGTTGCGGGTTCGATTCCCGCTGCGGGACAAATGTTTATATGATCTGCAAATATTTGTCACGGGTCTGGGTGCTTTCTATGTATACTATGTATGTATTTACAAAAAAAAGTATAAACCTAGTATATCAGTCATTTAGTTCCCATAATACAAGCTCTGCTTAGTTTGAGGCTAGATGATGTGTGAAAAATGTCTAGCATTTATCCAAAATAAATTGTGTTTATTTCCTCAGTTATATTTTGAAGGACACTATAAAACTATTGCAGGTATGATGGTGATGATAAATTAATGGCGTTCCTATTAAAATTATGCGGGGCTAGCCATATGTACGGGAACTTAGGAAATGGCTGGCTTGGGGCACGACTAACCTTATCACGTCCAGAAGTGGGTACCGGTTTGTAGTAGCTGACCAATTGCCCCTTGAGGTTCCACGGACTTCCATAGGCTGAGGATGCTGGCTTCGCAGAGAGGTCGTCTTCATCAAGGGCAGAGAATAACACACGAGCGGTCCCGAGGGAAGATAACGCAACCGGCCGGCGCGGGAAGAAACAATTTCGGGGGCGCGCGCGCGTGTGTAGCTCCCTTGGCGAACGAACGATCAATGCTGGTTTCGTTAGTCTTCGTGAAGTTCCGGCGCGAAAACGCGAAAGCGTCGATACCACCATAGCCAATAAGAAACGAGTAATAAAAGTTTTCTTGATTTACCCTCTAAATTGTGTCTGCTTCACCATTAAATAGAGAGCTACCTACCTTAACAAAAAAAAAGAAACATGATCTGACCTTCGATCGAGATAGGTAGGTACCTACTTCTGTCCGATACGGAACATAGCCGCTCACCTTAAAAGAACGTGGTTGCTTTTAACAAAATTCACTAGATTGATACATAACGAAATATAATATACAAACTGAACTTAGGAAATTATAAAACAAAAGACAAAATATCAACCTTTTTACCTAACTACGCATTTAACTTCCTATGAATTTACAAAGTTATTTGTTCGCAGTTTTAATTAAGAGGAAGGGCACATATTTTTACCACGGGTCTCTTGGTAAAAGAGTTTCCCATTTGGAGAGTAACAGTACGGGTAATATTATCTGTGCCGGGGTGGAGAGTGTGAACTCTGGCTAATCTCCATTGTAAGACCGGTAAATTATCATCCCGTACCACCACAATCATGCCTTCACGGATTGGAGATCCGCGGTTATGAAACCATTTGTTAGCTTGTTGAATCTCATGCAAATATTCTCGACTCCATCGTTTCCAAAAATGTTGAAGACTTTGTTGTACCCATCGCCATCTAGTAAGCCTATCGGGATTGGAATCCGTTAATGAAACATCCGGTAGGGCCGTCAAAGGCCCACCTATCAAAAAATGGGCGGGAGTCAACGGTAATGGATCCGCAGCATCCGAACTTAGGATACAAAGTGGACGAGAGTTTAGAACCGCCTCGACCTGACAGAGGATTGTATGCATTTCATCGTAAGTTTGTGTACGGGTGCCAATAACACGATGCAAATGATGTTTGAAGCTTTTTACACCCGCTTCTACTAATCCGCAAAAATGTGAGCCAGTGACAGGTTGAAAATGGAAAGTCAAGTTCTGTTTAAGTGTCTTTCCGTGCAATATGCTTTGAACGGAGTCCGTATTTAAAAACGCATACAATTCCTTGAGATGATTACTACAACCAACAAAGTTTTTACCGTTATCAGAATATATATCTGTACATAATCCCCGACGGGACGTGAAACGTCGCAAAGCTGCGAGAAACGATTCTGTAGTAAGATCAGAAACTAATTCGAGGTGTATTGCTTTCACACTCATACACACGAATACTGCAACATATGATTTAATTATCTTAGCATTCCGGACCTTGTTGGCACGCATGTAAAAGGGACCTGCATAATCAACGGCCGTTTTTAAGAATGGGCGCGCTGATTGTATACGTACGCTAGGTAACGGGGCCATTCGTGGCTGCGTGTGTGTTGGTCGCGCTCGAAAACAAGGTACGCACCTATGTATACGTTGTCTGACTATATCACGACCGGATAAAATCCAGTATTTTTGCAATAATAGATATTGAGTTGACTGTGGACCGGCGTGCAGATGGGTAACGTGAGCATCGTCGATTATTAACGTAGTTAAATTATGTTTTTTCGGAAGTATCAATTGATGCCTAGATTCAAACGAAAGTAATGATTTATGCAAACGTCCCCCCACACGCAATAAATTATCTTTATCTATGAATGGGCATAATCGCTTTAATTGATTGGTAGGCAATTTACCGTTTGAAATATTTTTTATATCTTCAGCAAAAGCAGACTGTTGAATGATACCTACAATCTTTTTCAAAGTCGAGTTATACTCTGGCACAGTAATGTGTCGCGGAAATGCGACTTGGGTCTTTTTACATTTATGGTAAAATCTAAATATGTAGGATATGACACGAACCAATTTCCCTATTGAAGAAAATTTTGAAAAGACCTCTAGTTCGTCAGAGCCTATGGCCGATGGAGTTGCGATAAGAGGAAGATTACGCTTTTCTTCCTGAGTATTAATAACTTTAATAAGCGTAGGCCACGTATTGGATTCGTCTTGCAACCAATTGGGCCCGTGAAACCATAAAGAATGCTCTATGAACATTGCGGGAAGCATGCCTCGAGAAGCCGAGTCAGCCGGATTATCGTACGATGGTACGTGTCGCCAACAACTAGCCGGTACACGTGACAGTATATCACTAGTCCGGTTTGACACAAAAGTTTTCCATTCATGCGGAGATGAACGTAACCATGCTAACACAATAGTGGAATCCAACCACACGTATACATGGTTAAACTGAATTCGGTCGCTGTAAGCGAGCATCACTTTGCTAATAAGTTTGGATAATAATAAGGCTGCCATTAACTCGAGTCGCGGAATAGATAACCGTTTTAATGGTGCGACCCGCGTTTTTGCTAACACAAGAGAGACACAAATCTGACCATCACTAGATCTACAACGAACGTAAACACACCCAGCATATGCCCGTTCTGACGCGTCCGCAAAACCATGCAATTCAATTGAATCTGCTTTGTTAAAAATATGACGCGGAAAAATGCATTCAGATAAGAGTGGAAGCTCATTAGTGAAGCTTGACCAAGCGTTAACGATATCTATGGGAGGTGACTCATCCCATCCTGTACCAGCAATCCAAAGTAATTGCATCAAATGTTTAGCATATAATATAACTGGCGATAAGAAGCCTACTGGGTCGTAAATTTTTGCTATTTCTGAGAGAATAACCCTTTTTGTACAAGTGGTATTGGATGTTTGAACTTTAAATGAAAAAACATCCGAATTAGGGTTCCATTGGAGCCCGAGGACCTTAATTGTAGGATCCTTCTCTACTACTGAGAAGGATAAGGTCTCGGGCCGCTCACCATGACAATCTGATGCAACGGCGGCTAGAATCGCCGGCGAATTACTATGCCACTTGCGTAGCTCAAATCCCGCGCTCGCGCATATACCTATCAGCTGTTTTTGTAGTGCGAGTGCACTAGCTTCATCGGTCTCTCCTGAAATGACGTCATCAACAAATACATCGGCTAATAAAACTGCTGACGCCAGCGGAAATTTTTCAGCTTCATCATGTGCGAGTTGACGTATTACCCGTAAAGCTAAGTAAGGAGATGCACTAATGCCAAAAACGACAACCCGTAACCTATAGTCCTGAATAGGTAAATCTGGAGAGGCCCGCCAAACGATACGCTGATAGTCCCAGTAAGAATTTTGAACTCCTATATTTCTATACATCTGTTTAACGTCGGCTGTAAAAACAATATTATGAACACGAAACTTGAGTAAAATATCCACTATATCCGAATGCAGTTTCGGACCAGTAAGTAAAAGATCATTTAAAGAATGGCCATTCGTGGTTTTATAAGCCGCATCGAATACCACCCTTACTTTAGTAGTTTCACTAGATTCTTTGACCACGCAGTGGTGCGGAATGTAATAATGAGAACTATCGTCCTTGGAAGGAGGACTACATAATTCCATTTGGTTCAACTCTAAGTATTCTTGAAGACACGCGTGATAATCTTTTTTGAGGGAAGGATTACGTTCTAAGCGATATTCTAACTTACGAAAGCGAGAGAGGGCGATGTCACGGGATTGACCTAGTATAGGTGTATTTTTAAATGGAAGCGCCACACTATAACGTCCGTTTTCGTCTCGTGAATGAGTATTTTCAAAAATAGATTCGGATAAATGCTCATCTGCAGTGAGGCATTTTTCCTCAGGAACTGCCTCCACCTCCCAAAATCGTTGGAGGTCGTTGTCCTCGAAAAAGGAGCTATGACACACCTGGATTGGAGGCGGACTACTAGTATCGAAAACAACTTTCCCTAACAATAGGTATCCAAAAATGCTATTCATGGCGATTGGCGCGTCAGGCTGACCCTTAATAATATTTCCAAGAAAAACGTGGGATAGTATATCCGCACCGAGAAGCATTTCAATTGGCTGAGGATTATGGGCGTTAAAGGTAGGATCAGCTAAAGTCAAGTTTTTAATATGTGGCCATTCATCGATCGACACTGGAATTCTCGGAAATTGTGAGACTAATTTAGGTAAAACCAAAGCTTCGACTGGAATTGCCGGTTGGTTTTGGTTACGCGGAGTGATTACAAACGACACTATTCCTTTAGGTTGTATTGGCTTTTCTTCACCGATTCCGAAGACTGGAATGTTTACATTTCTACACTTCAAACCTAAACGCTGAGAACATGATAGTAATATGAAACTCGCTTGACTTCCCGGGTCCACCAGACATCTAATCGTGTGTTTCGCAACCCCGATGCAAACTTCAACGAGTGCTGTAGACAACATAACTGTTGATTTTCTAACAAACGGCACAGTCGACTCGTAACTCGCACGCAACGCATGATTTACACTTGTCGATGGCAGTTGAGTGTCAACCGGGCCACCAACGTTCAATGTACATGCGGTGGTTTCCTCCGTAGGAGGGAAAGAGACGGCACACACTTGGTTTGAAGTTGTCATATTATATGACTGATTTTCAAAATGGAGTAACGAATGATGTCGTTTATTACACGTTCGACACGTATAATTTGATTTACAAGACATGATATCATGACCAACATTCAAACAATTATAACAAACATTTTTATTTTTCACAAAAGTATACCTATCCTGTGGAGAAAGATTCAAAAACTTCGGACATCTTGTCAGAATATGAGGAGCCTCACATAAAATGCAATGTTTATCGTTGTGACCCATAGATGCCTCTGTAGCGGCAAACGATCGTCGCGGGGCTGAACTGGAAGGAGTGTTTGAAACACCAGAACTGTTAGCTCGATACGACACACTATTTGCGCGGGAACGAAAACTACCTTCCATCTTTTTTTGCTCACCACTTGACATGATTTCGAAAGTTGTAATCTCTTGTTCTAAAAACTTTACGAGTACATCGACGGTAGGTACTTCAGAGGGCCTTGAGAGTGATAACTCGAAACGTTTGCGAATGGTATTTGGAATTTTTCGCAACAAAACATTTAACAAAATAAAACTCCACTCCCGTACTGGAAACTGCATCATTTCGAGTGCTTTAATATTCTCCATGTAAACGTTTACCAATTTACGTAAATTCGCATTTGATTCGATAGCACAAGATTCAATATCCATAATGCGATCCAAGTGTTTTGACGCGATTATTCTACGATTCTCATACCTATTTTTAAGCATGTCTAATGCTACCGTATAGTTCTCATCAGTAATAGGAATAGATTTAATCAAATTGTGAGGTTCATTTTTCAAAGTAAGCAACAAGTAACGGAACTTTTCCGCTGACGTGTAGGCATCATTGTTGTGGATTAAAGCACGATATAGATCAAAATATGAAGTCCAATCGGTAGGTTCACCACTAAATGATGGTAAAGGCAAAGTAGGCAATTTATTCAAACAATGAGAATTACTATGGTGTGTAAAAGGCATCGATTGAGTGGTGGCACGGCTCATGCGTCTACCTTCCTGATCGGCTTGTTTCAAATTGTTCACATGCATCAAAATAGCATAATAACAATCACTAAAATCATTACGAATTTTCAACTGTTCATCTTTGTTAAACAACTTTGATTTCATCAACGCTTTTTCAATTTTAGATTGAAGTTTACTAAACTTTCTTTGTTGGACCGCAAGATCGGTTGATCGTGATTTAAATTGTAAAACATCAGTAGTAGCAAATAACAACGTTCTTTTAAGATCCTCTAAAATAATATCTCGCTCGAAAATATCTTGTTCGATAGCCGCATCGTCAGCCATTTTGCGTAACAAAGATGACTCACGATGACCAACGGAAAATTGAATAATGTACACGTAGTGTAGCAAGTAAAGACGACACAATCTACAGAAATCAAGATAATCCGGTTCGAACGGATCAAAACTATGTACGGGAACTTAGGAAATGGCTGGCTTGGGGCACGACTAACCTTATCACGTCCAGAAGTGGGTACCGGTTTGTAGTAGCTGACCAATTGCCCCTTGAGGTTCCACGGACTTCCATAGGCTGAGGATGCTGGCTTCGCAGAGAGGTCGTCTTCATCAAGGGCAGAGAATAACACACGAGCGGTCCCGAGGGAAGATAACGCAACCGGCCGGCGCGGGAAGAAACAATTTCGGGGGCGCGCGCGCGTGTGTAGCTCCCTTGGCGAACGAACGATCAATGCTGGTTTCGTTAGTCTTCGTGAAGTTCCGGCGCGAAAACGCGAAAGCGTCGATACCACCATAGCCAATAAGAAACGAGTAATAAAAGTTTTCTTGATTTACCCTCTAAATTGTGTCTGCTTCACCATTAAATAGAGAGCTACCTACCTTAACAAAAAAAAAGAAACATGATCTGACCTTCGATCGAGATAGGTAGGTACCTACTTCTGTCCGATACGGAACACCATATATTCCGTTTACGCTTGCAGATTCCCGAAATGGATAGCCGAATTTTGCCCAAAACTGAACAAATAAATTACCCAGCTTGCGGGAAACCCATGCCAATTTTAAGTCTCTGCTACCTTTTTCTTCATATATAATGGTATAGGTTGAGATCGTTTATTCTTGTGGAGTTGTGTCAATAACACGAAATTCTGCAGTTTCCTTTGTTTGCCGCCCTTGGCACTGCCTGCGCGTAGGTGTTTTTCGCCTAATAATTGATCTGTAAGTATTTAGGTTCATAAATTCTTGATTCGAGACAAAAAATATCTAGCTTAAAAGTACACAGACCATTAGATAATAAATATCTTAAAATCTCGGAGGTAACTTCTGCCTCTCTAAAATTAAATCAAGCAATATTTTTTTTTATTCCAGCCTTTTAATTGAGACTAAAATCTTTATCAGTACCAGTACCAGTTTGATAGTAATTCGTGCGAGATGATTTAATCTTCTTCATGGCTCCTGTATAGACTCTAGGTATTCTGAGCTGATAATGTTATCACCAAAATCTGATTAAAGGCAACTTGAAATTGCTATTCAAACTATGAATCATAACCTTCCGGGTTTCATGTAAAACTCAATGGACCTGAAAATATCCCCGCATAGAATGCAAATACATTTATCATACTGGATGTGCGTGCATTATCTGGCATCCAGTTATCACTATCAGACTAGAATTTTAGCCCACGCGGAACGCCTGCGAAGATTGCAGTAGGTACCTACCTATACCTACGAAATCTGTGGTAAGTATAAGTACGTAACATAAATAGCAAATGTTGCAATCATCTATATGAATTCCTCTTGTTTAGGATTATACAGAGGCAATATAGCCGCGTGCTAAATCTTTATTATTACTAAATGTACCCATTTCAATTTAAGATACCACATTGTCTGACTTTGCTCAGGCCAGCTTAGGCGGTCACAGACTAAAGCGCTTTGGGCGGGTCAGTGAGGTTATTTAATTCATTAAAATAAATACAAGGATAATTTAAAATTGTTATCTTTTAAACTGAACAATTTTACGCCGATTTACTTAACGAAAATTTCAATAATTTGAGCGGCAATTGCAGATTTGCAGTGAGCGTTACACTCCAGTGAACCGCTATTCACATTGTCACTCATTAAATATATCGTGATAGTTCTTAGTTGTTCTCAGCTGGATTACTAAGAGACGACATGATGAGGTTCGTCGTTTCGTGGTTTGGACCAGAGAAGTTAGGTGATACGAATCTTCGGTTAGACACAGTTCATTTTGTAATTTTTTTGGTCTCAACTCGAGACGCATTTGATGTGATTATCCTAATTCAAATTCTTTATTCAACTAAATGTAATATGACAGATTATTCCGAGCGCTCACCAAGAAGTCAAGTCAAGTATTAACTGTCTAATGAAGCTGATCGTGGTATCAAACAGGTATGATGATATGATTATTTTTGAGTTCCCATACCTTATTGAATAGCATGGTTGTCATACAATCGGTCTGTGCATGACGATTCAGACGATTATAATAGCGAAACAATTATTATGCCTATGTATTCTGATTTGATAGTTAATGTATGTATATGTATGTATTCGTTCTGCCTTTAAGATAATAAGGTGTTGTTGTTTCGCAATACATTGGCAAACATTGGAACGTGTAGGTAAATAAATAAAATGTCTTAAGGCTCGCAATCACATCACATTTATTTGTCTCTAGTCCTTTATTTTCCTCTCTTCACATTCTTGATACAAATTTACAATTTCATAAGAGATCATTCATACCTACCGTATGTATGTTCTCGCACTCTTCAGTCCGAGTAAATATTCACTTTTACTCATAAAAAACTATGGCAAAAAAAAACATGAAATTTTTGTGTCGTAGGAGTTCAACGATCAATTTATTCCCTCGACCTTCAATTACCACGTTCTTTCCATAAATATCCATTTACTTATCGGTGGCTTTTGAAAAGTATTTTCTCGAATGACTCAATGTAGTTGACTCAGATCCAAACTATTTACAAAGGAATGTAAATAATGCAAATGGTATCATCTCGAGAAATACCATTTTGGATATTTTTATTTTTCTTTACAATCTACATAAAGGGAAGCACTCGTAGTTTGAACTGGTGGCCGTTTGTAACATAATACAACTAAATTCTTAGCTAGTTTTACAATAGAAAAATATCTATGGGTACGAGACAATATCAGTCATCTGGCTTAGCAAAATTAAATTATATTTAACTAGCTTCTGCCCACGGATTCGCCCGCGTGGTACCCGGATAAAAAGTAGCCTATGTGTTACTCTGATGTATGAGCTATATTACTGTAAAGTTTCATCAAAATCCGTTCTGTAGATTTTGCGTGAAAGAGTAATAAACATCCATCCTCACAAACTTTCGCGTTTATAATATTAGTAGGATAAAAAAAATATTTCGTTGTTGTATAATATAATATTTCCCTACTAAAATTGTAAAAACTTAGCCAAACTTAGTTTCGGCCAAACTAAGTTTTTAAAAACTTGTAGCTTGGCAATTAGTGCCCTTCTTTTATTTGATCATATGTTTCATACTTCTCATATGTTTTGGTATTTTGTACACATACATATATTCGTTTATCAAAAATAACAATTATCATTATTAATAAAACATGCAATGCAAACTTGTAAACTTGAAAACTTGAAAATGGGAACGTATAGGTGAAGTCCTTGTCAAAATTGGTTGCCATTTTATTAGTGTAAACCTGACTATTAAAGTCAGATAGATATATTTTATGGTCTTTATATTCCGACGCGAGGTTTTGCTTATAGCTGATATGATGAGAACCTAATTCCATAATGATCCTAGCTTTGCCATTGCCAAGGTGCTTATGAAATGAAGCTAAGACAGAGGCTTAAAACCTCAGATGCAAATTTCATTTAAGATCGTTTATGAAATTTGCATCTGAGGTATAGAGATAGGAAGGTCACGTGGAGCGGGTAATCAGTCCTTTAAGTACTCAGGTATCTCAGGGACATTTATTTACGGGTAAGTATATCAAGAAGTGGACAGACACCAGATACTACTTTTGCTTCTTTCCTATACTGTACTTTATTACTTTCTGTACTTACTTTCAGTATTCTGTACTTTCATCGACTTAAGATGAAACGGTCGCAAGGTGTATGACTAAAGACAATTCTTCTTGGAATTATACGAAAGTCTATACAACAAAGTTAACAAGCATATTAATATCTACCCTTTACCACACTATAAATGTAAAAAAATAATCATTGAATGGCTTAACTAAACTACGAAGATACCGAGGACCTCGTAAAGGGTGAGGGCGTTGGTGTCTGCGACACAGTTTTTATACTTCTGCAGACATCATCGTTTTTCAATAGTATTCGTATGCCATCGTTTCTGTTCCTCAATAAATATATTTGATTTAAATATATTTGAATTCTATGAAGGATAGTCCTTCATTTTTTTTTTCGTCTTTCTTTTTTCAAGGCATTTATGTCTTTTTTTTTTTTATTCCAAAAACTATCGTGAACTTGACTATTCATATTGTAAAAACGGGAATTTTCACGTACTGCACTATCGGTGAAGGCACCGACTAAGTTTCGACTCATTCCGAGAGTCTTCATCAGGGTGAGTGGTTGCGACTTTCTCCTTCCGCGTCGCGCCGTGCACTTATGTCTTGCTGTGAACGTCAACCGACTAATGATAAAGGTGAAACTCAAACAAAATAAGTTATTTTTATGCATATGCACAATTTTGCAATTTATTTTTCTGTCAAATTATTGTAATGTATTATGCGGTTACATTCAGTGTTGCTGTAGGCCATAGCGGAAGCACAGATATACTAGGCGGAAGTAATCTGCTGTCCCGGACGTTAAATGCTATTCCAGTGCAGTACAAAGATATCCTCCATGTGACAATGGCGATTAGCCAATTCATTCAGTACGCCTGCTACACAGTAAATGCTAAGTATCTAGTTGACAAAAGTCTAGACTTAGCTGTTAGCTAGACAATGCAAATATCTGTGCATCTCTTTTCACTCCGTAAAATTAGAGACACATGTTCGTCTCTCTCACTCCCCAAGGATCTGCGACTTGTTACCTAAAAAGATGTCAACAGCCGGTAAATTACTAATTAGACGAGAAGCTTCGCCCGCTAAATGTCTTTGACCGGGTTCCTGAAAGTTACTGGGGGCAGTCACACGAGCGCTGTCGTCGCGTTCGAACTGATTTCTCTGGTCTTCAGGAGCTTCATTTCTTGGAAGCGTGTTGTTACTAGGATTCTTAGAAATGGGAAATTACCGTTGTTATTTTGTTACAAATAGAGTATGGGAAAATACTCATTAGTTTCCAGTAAATTTCCAAGTTCCGCAGTGCAAGGCGCAGTGGGCGAAGGCCCGCCTGCGACGCAAAGGGTTGCGGGTTCGATTCCCGCCGCGGGACAAATGTTTGTATGATCTGCAAATATTTGTCTCGGGTCTGGTTGTTTTCTATGTAATATATGTATGTATTTACAACAACAAAAAAAGTATCTAAGTAGTATATCAATCATGTAGTTCCCATAATACAAGCTCTGCTTGGTTTGGGGCTATATGATGCTGTGTGAAAAATGTCCATTTTTTTTTCCGTTGACAACAGTGTTAAATAGCACTGTGTGTAGTTGGTCTTAAGATCAGCTGCGCATGGTGTTCAGCAAAAGCGGGAGCGGACAGTTTTCCACAACAATGTCCGCTTTCGTATCGAAAACTGACATTGTTGTAACGGTGTTCTGTGTTCTTAGCAGACGACTAAAAGTCCTAAGCACAAAGATGTTATTGTGTATTGCGTAGCATTGAGTTATTTACTACTATCCGCTCCCATCTCCGCTGCTCACCGCACGCGGCCTTAGACAGCTTGACTTGACTGCGTCCATTACTCTCGATTTGTTGCTACGACGCGACGGAAGGTACGATGAAACTGTAGCGTTACTTCTTACACTTTAGGCGATGGGCCATTATTCTGCCAGAAACTGTTACTTTCCAATGTTGTTTATTAAGGCCGAGACGTTCGATGTCGGCAAAAAGGTTTCACTAAGATGTGTATTACCTAGTCAGGACCCGCTCGCAGCTAATGGTTTCTCGATTTAGGATTATTATAGTTTCATAATAATATACGAGCAGAAAACACTTCCATGTTGACATTTCGTCAGCCGTTATTTAGGTAAGCGATACATCGCGTGTTATACATAATAACGGCTTTAAATTTTGTATGATGATGATGATGTGACAGAACTGGAAAGACTATCGAATCATGTCCAATATATACATTGTAGTATACATTGGACATGATTCGATAGTCCGAGGAATATAGGTTTACTGCTCATTTTTTGCTGCTTGTTTTCGAAACCTTAACTTGAATCGTGCCTGATCCTTAGTATTGAATCAAAGTGCAATGTGCTGTTAACCGGGTAAAGTACTTGCGCAAAACAACAAATAATTTCGTTGTTGTTACGAAAATGCGCAAATATTGATTCGATCCAATTCCTCGTGTTTTCATGCGTTAAGTTGTATTGCCAACCACCGACTTCGTCCACGTCACGCTATTTCGTGTACACCCCCATTTCGCGCTTTTAAGAATGATTTTTTCAGTATTAAAAGTGTCTAATCCGAGATAATCCGCTCGTATTCGATAAGTTTTATTATCATCCGACAGCCTCCGACTTCGCCCACGCCTTGCTAGATCGTTGCCACCTTATTTCGTCCTTCTAAGAATGGGTTTTCTGGAAGTGTCTTACGTGCTAACCCGTTTCACTATTTCTGTAATATAAGCTTAAGTACGAGCCACAAACATCCACGCAATCCAACCAAAATTTTGAATTGAGAATTGTACGCATGTTTATATAGGTCATAAATTGCATCGAGCTCAATGCAATTTACAAGCATCCCGGGCATTGCGTGATCTATTTTCAGTAGATCAATCTCTATGCAGGTAACCTACGCCCTATCGCTCTATAAACAGATTACTTAAACACGTCCTGTTTGCTAGGTATGTCGGTATAATGATAGTATACTACATAATTCCAGTTCTAAGGGATAATAAACCCTTCTGATGATCCCTAGCCCAGCTCTCTATAATCTGGGTTAATTAGGTTTCTAGGCATCGATTAACTCTGCCAATCATCTCTTACTATGGGGCTGGTACTTGTTGATCAGTAAGCTAAGCGAACAAAATCTCTGTTTGCTTGGGCAATCTAGCATTTTTATGTATGTATCTATGTACGTTTGTTTGTCCGACGATAACTGCCTTACGGTTTATTTAATCTTGATCTAACTTGGTAGGTATGAGGCTATGGGTTATATTAATAGATTTTTTTTAAGTTCTAATATGAGCTTAATCGTTAGGGGCTTTTTGAACTTTGGGGTTAAAATGTAGTACATGGCGAGATCTCGGTTCGTGACGAACTACTAGTTTTATGGGCATCTTCTTTCCCTTGTCTCACATTACGTCGGGACTGAAGAATATGGTTTTCTTCTTCCACTCTCCTTCATCAACCGTCATCTCAGTACCCACCCTTTCTTATACCCATGTCATTCTATACTACCGGGCACTATACCATCCGGGCACTATTCTGGTCTCTGTCTTATGATGGTGTTTAAAGTCATAATGCTCTTTTAGTATAGCAATTGGTAACCTGCCTACACTCCAGGATTAACGAATAGACGTCGCGCTGTATATGACCGCTTTACATGTATATCAGTAATTGTCATGATAGATAAGATAAGGAAATTTGAACGATAAAATTAGATAGCGTTTCACTGAAAATAAAATTTATCTACAAATAAAGCGATTTGTCACCTGTTTGGATGTAAACAAAACACCAGTGAAGGTGTTTTGTGTTTTGTTGTGAAAAGTAGTTGGAGAGATGGCGGTTAGTTGGTCCGGAGAGTTGAATCATAATAATGCTTGAAATTCCAGGACTTTGCTAAAAAGCAAGCTTATTTAATTTATACTCAAATTTAGATTCAAGAGGTCCGTGAAGCGCATTTATAATAATTAACTAATTAGTAGTAGGATTTAAGTACCCAAACAATGGAAGCATAAAATTAAACCCATTATTCTGTCGTTTCGTTGCTCTGGTAATTGTGTTGTTTTATCCAGTTTCCTCTATTCCAGGGCGAAATTATGGAGTGTCCTCTATGCCTGACGATGATGACGTGCGGTGCCATGGTGCGGCTTGCGTGGTGCTCCCACCGCTGCTGCGAGCCGTGTCTGCGGCAGTACCTTGCGATTGAGATCTTCGAGGCGCGCGTTCCCGTCAACTGCCCCGTCTGCCACGAGAGCATGCACCCGTCAGGTAAGGTAATGCTGGATGTGGAAGATATTACCTAGTATTCAGTTCGTCTTATGCTATCTTCGTGCGGTTGCGATTATTTCGTAGCACTACAGAAGTAAGTACTACGTAGTTGCAGTACGGTTAATGGCAGAAACGGAGAGGTTGTGTGCTAAAGAGGATATGCTTCCTCTTTTTCCCACCAGGGGCCTAACCATCAAGTCTTATTGAGATTCAATTCAGGCAAAGATGTCAAATTCCGCTTTGCGATTGACGATTATATGTCAATGTCATAGCGTCCTAAACTGCAAAGAAGAATTTGACATTTTTGCCTGAAATAAATCGCAATAAGACTTGATGGTTAGGCCCCAGTGGTTGTATCTGGGCCGTTTAAATAGACAGAACTATGTAGTGCTAGTGAAGTGCTCGGGCCAGGCGAGTAGACACCTGATTTTCTACTTATCTTACCATAGCACCCTGTTCGATAAGTGATGTTCTTGAAACGTTTGATAGAATCATGTCCCGTTGATTAGCCACTTCACTAGGTATAATGTCCCCTTTTCGAGTGTCAGCCGTTCAAATTAATGTTCCATGGCCCTCTGAAAGTAAATTGCCTTCATCCACTCTCAGAGTATTACAGCGACCTTGATCGTTCCCGTTCCAATAAGCGGCGATGGGCTTGTTTGCTATCTGTCTCGCGAAATGCTAACTCTTTGCAAAACTTGATATTCCAAAAACTATCGTGAACTTGACTATTCATATTGTAAAAACGGGAATTTTCACGTACTGCACTATCGGTGGAGGCACCGACAAAGTTTCGACTCATTTTCGTGCACGGCGCGACGCGGAAGGAGAAAGTCGCAACCACTCACCCTGATGAAGACTCTCGGAATGAGTCGAAACTTAGTCGGTGCCTTCACCGATAGTGCAGTACGTGAAAATTCCCGTTTTTACTATATGAAAACTTGATATCTTAATGAGTTATCAAGATCATGGAGTGTTGTTTTACATCATTCCTGGCTGAGCTGGATTTGCTCAATATTTGAGAGGAAATCTCTGTACCTACCTACCTGCTATAGGAGATATCAACAAAATGTTAAGGATTATAATATAAATTAATCTTAAAACCTAAACCAACCACAATAATTAAAAAAAAACATCCTCAATGAAGTGTGGTACAAAATCGTAATCAGAAGAAATCTGGGGAGTTGTGGTAAACTTAATTCTGAATCATTAACTAACAAACAGTTAAGACCGTGTCGAACCGGATTTGAAATAACTTGTGACACAGATTGAAATCCGCTTGATCATAAAATTTCAGTTACGAAAATGTCAAATGCCTTAGAAAAGGCACTATAGAAACTCGTTATTGGGTCAGAATACACCCCCCGTTTAAAATTTGTTTCCTGCGAAAAATATTTTTAACCGATTTTAAAGGAGGAAGTTCCATGTTCTTCTGTATGTATTTTATATATTTTTTATGCATATTTTCGTCAATAGTGGACCAATTTAAAAACAAAACATTATTTATTTATGATAATATATCATGAAGAAAATAAAGAAAGCCTTGAATCGACCTTAACGTGAGCCCTCCTCGATCGATATTTTAAATGCACTCTCATGCAAAAAGAAGTTGACTGCTCACGTGAACGACTTTAACGCTTTTTATACTGAAGCATGACCGTGTCCGAGGTTCTTTAATTTATTTTAATCATCTGATGATTGCTATTGAAATAAAAACATTTTTGTGTTTTCTGCAGACACAAAAAAAGGTCAGGGGATGAATAGGCACGTCATTATTATAGAGTTCGTTTCACTTCCCTCGCCTTTTGATGTACAAAAAATTATCTCTGCAAGAAACTAGATGATACGATTCTGCAGTCTGCACTTGTTTAGTGGAGATAGCGGCTTAGTTTGTACTTGTTCTTAGTAAATTCATTACAATCTGCGAGGCGCAATGATTTCCTTCACCATAGCGGTTCTTTCAACATTGGTCACTAGACTCGTTTCAGGGTCACCAAAGCCTCTACCTCGTGAAATCCTGGGCACACCAACAGACTCCCCGTAGGAAATTTGCGCCATCGTAACTTTAATACAACAGCCTCACACAGATGGACCACCTGGAGCCAGGAAGGCATCTGGGCAATTCCCCGTGACTTGGAAGTTTTAGCCTCTACAGAAGAAGCTTAGGTAAAAAGTGCCAGCAAGAGGCCCAATCCGCAGCTCCAAGAAAAAAACAGAAGCTCCCGACGACCCGATTGATTGATGACTTAATGATGAGGGTTACCTTACCTCAACCTTGTCAGATCACTGATCTAACACAAGACGATCAAGAATAAACCGATGGTATGATGAAGGAGAAGTTCTGTAGTGATCTGTAGGGCATTTACCTCAGCATTGTGCTGGGGTAAATGCCCCATTCGTCCCGTCTTAGACACGGCCGTGAATGCACATGAACGGGTATGACGAATGCTTCACTCACATCGCCCTTCCTTTCGCGGCGTTTACTCAACAATTTGTTATAGGCCTACGTAACGAACACTGTAAGTTGGTCGCTAATCGAATGCCATAAATGGCTATCGGACGAGTGGTACGCCTCGACACCTTATAGAAATTACGGCCACAACGAGGCTGCTGTAGCTTGGTAGACTCTGCGCTTTGAAGCACGTTGTTCTATATTGGTGTTGTATTTTATCCTCAAAGTTCAATGCCTGTAAGGAGCTTATTTATATTCTAAATCGCAGATCGGACCAACGGTTGCGGGATGTCTATGGTGAAGGTGGGTAAAGACCGTTTGCTCGACCGGCTCTTTTTGGGGAGGCCAACAAACTAAAAAAGGTTATTTTCTTTAAGTTTAAAGTAATCCTAACAGCCAACAGACACACAAATAGTCCTGACGCTTCACTAGGATTCCCTGTGTCGTGGGTATCAGGAACTACGAGTACCGTGGTACAATGATCCACATTCAACAAATTCTCTGTTCGAAACCTTACTTCTTTCCTTAGAAGAGTCCAGAAATTACCCTATACCTGTTTGGATTTGATCATAAAAAGAAGTATATTGTCATTATACGAAATCCTCCTAAATCGTTTGACATAAAATTTACTTTGTGACTTAAGAGACTTAATTTACCTGGTCCTCTAAACATCCTAAGCTTTTGGTATTAATATCGCGTCGTCTGAACGAGAATAAATAAAATGTTAACATTTATTTGGCAATACATGCAAAAAAAAAAAATTGGTTACCTATACAAAAAAGAAATACTGTCCTATAATTTTAGACTTGTCTAGATGATGTATGCTAATATAATCCACGGTTATGCGTCTTGGAACAGTCAGCAGCTAATTTATTGCTTGAGTGGGCTTGAAAGACTATTTCCACTTCTCGCGCACACGTCCTGTCTTTAGTAAGGAATTTAATATCACTGCAAGTCTGAACTTAGCTTGATATTGTTGTAGAGACACCAAAGATTTTTTTATGGCTTTTATGCTGGTTATAAAATAACGGATGATGAACACCGCCCTGGGAAACGCTAACTGATTACTCATGAAATAACTGTTTCCGAAGTATTTCGCATACAATTGTCTTAAATAGCCTATCCACCTGTCTAAGGATAGATCCATGCATAATAAAAAATAGTCTATGGTCTAATACATAGACTATTTTCACAATTCCAATCGATTCCTATCTAATGTGGGTCAAAACCACAGGCCTAGCCTTAACAAATGACAACCGATGTGGCGCGGTGGGCGAAGGTCCGCCTGCGACACAGGAGGTTGCGGGTTCGATTCCCGCCCTGGGACAAATGTTTGTACGATCTGCAAATATTTGTTCCGGGTGTTCTGGGTATTTTCTATGTATAATAACAATAAAAAAATATCTATCTATGTACTGTATTGTATTAAGTATATCAGTCATCTAGTACCCATAACACAAGCTCTGCTTAGCTTGGGGCTAGATGATGCTTGTGGATTGGCCAGAATTATTTATTTAAAAAAAAAAAAAAAATACAATGCCCCTCCTGTATCCGGTTCTATACCAGAGTTAAATATTTGATAGCGATATCGTTGAAATAAATCCTATGCTAATAAAACTTGACTATTTTATATGCTCAACTTTTGGACTTCAGAGTCGAGCAGATAAACAATTATCAGAACCTTTAGGTACTCTAGAAGAGTGTATTTCAAAGTAATGGAAGTCTTGTGGATAATATTTACTATTGAAAATGTAGGAGTTTTGAGAGAGAAAATGCCAAAAGTTGCCTTTTGCAAAAAAAAAAATATTGGAGCAGTATTGCTCAGATTTGTAACCATAAGTAACCTTTTCACACAAGGTATGCAACAGTATTGACGACCTGTGCGTCACGCAGTGGACGAAGACTCGCCTGAGTCGCAGAAGGTTGCGCGTTCGATCCCCGCCGCGGGATTGTATGATCTACAAATATTTGTCTCGAGTCTGGGTGTTTCCTATGTGTTATAATATTTTATACATACACATTACAAAAATGTTGATATCTATTTCTCATAACATAAGCTCTGCTTACTTTGGCGCTAGATGATGCTGTGAGAAAATGTCCAGCATTATTAGTATAATTTTCTCACAATGTTTCGTCAGTGCGTTGTCGTTCGCTCTAAGGTTTTGCTTATGTTAATGATTATAAGCTTTAATGACATTGCTACCTTCGTATTATAATTTATTCTATTACGTTGCTTCCGTAACTTGTATGGCTACAGTCGGCTGTGGTAATTTGTCTAGACAGCAGTGAAATTAATCAAATGCTTATTTCTTCGCATTGCAAGTTTAGCTGCATTTCTGCGTCGGCATAATCAGAAACGCATAAGGAAACGCTTACATATCATAACAATGGTATTATTTATATTGTGAGAGCGATAGTGATGCAATAACGCTACGTTTGATTTATACTTGGAAATGTGGGACAGTTTATTTCTTGGAGATAAAAAACTAAGGACGCCTACTTTTATGCATACGGTTTTGTTTTTCATACCGTGAGGAAAACAGAAAACAGGAGTCATGAAGCCACTTTCAAAATAATGAGCTTCCGAATCCGAAGGAAATCTCCTGAACTGTAGCACCACACGTAACCAAACTAAATCTAAATGAATGATATTTAAAAAAATGTTTTTTGCCTGATTCTTCTAGGCTTAGTCGCGCGGGAGGAGTCGTGTTAATTAACTTAGTTAGTTAGTTTAGAATATAATAGAATAGAAAGTGGTTTATTTGGCAACAGCAAAGCACCGAAAGGACAGGTACAAAATAAATAAATCAAATAAACACTACAAATAGGTAAGATTTATAGAAAAAAAAGCACAGAGACAAAGAGGAAGATTTTTGTGCTAATTAGTCCCATCTTTGCCGTGTAGGGCCAAACAGTAGTTCTAGACAAATACCTCGCGCTTACTTTTCCTTTCACGCTAACGCAAATTTGTCCAGGTAAAACTTGGCAGCTGTCACGTGACATTTCCACAACTAATGTCATTTCCATACAATTCAATCTTTCCGCAGGCGTTAACGCCAACAGAAAGTGGTATTTGTCTAGACCCCAGGTCCTGTATCAGCTTAGTGCTGATACAGCACTAAGCTGAACTTGTAGATTTGCTTCGCACAGTAGTGAGAAGCAAATCTACAAGTTGACGTTTCGAAATGATCCGTGTGATTTCGATAAGTAAAAACCTATTTACTTCCCATCACTGGCGCTTCTTTCAGACTTCTCCTGATATACCCTTTCATTCCTTCATTAATAGTAATATCAGTAATATAAGTTATAGAAATGTTACAATGTAAGAAATAAATGTTAGAAAGAAGGATTTATTTATTTTATGTTATCACATGTAGTTGCTGTTTTCCTAAAACCCCTCGGGGGTTGAGCGAACAAGCCATTATTATTTTGGTAATAGAGCGGAAATATAACCTCCTCAATATTTATGACAGCTGGCTTTATTTTCCCGGATTTCTTTTAGTAATATTGGCTGTATGCCGCCTGAGAAGCACCCGAGTGGTTTTCCCCGCGGTTTTCCTCCTATAGTTGTTATTTACGAAGCATTCACGTTTATTTTGATAGGTACGGGCTAACGTTACCGACACGATCTGTTATATGTATTACGCTGTTTTCACGCTGTTTTCACGGTACACTTTGTCTACGCTCAAAACAGAACAGGTTTTATTTTCAAATGGGATTCGAATGCCTATTTATTGGTTTTTGAAAAAACTAAACTACTCAAGAACAATTTCGTGGAGGCCAACACCTGGCTCACATGAATAATAGCTCAGACCTACTATTTAGTTCATACGCACATCAATGGATATAGATAACTATGTAAATAATTTATATAGGACATCTAATCATAACAATAACATCTATATATAGGACATATGTCGCAGATCAATTTCCTCGCTAATGGCTCGATCGTACGTGTAGTCTAATGTCGCTAATGCGTAAATACGACCTTTGAGAAATGGCATTGGCAATCCTAACCTTCGTATGCAAGTCAATAACAAGAATGTTGCTCTGAATTCCTGGACACCGGGTTAGGTGGTATCAATATCGGTGAAACTATTAAGCCAAGAGTCATCTGACCTGCCTTTTAATGGCAAAGGGGAACGAATAACTTTTGACCTGTGTCCAAATGTTGAAACTTCTATAAATGCTGAAAATGGTGCATTTCGCGATCTGAACCTTCCCGTTATTTGGTTTAACTAACCGTTTTGGGCATTGGTAAGCCTGGCAATATGAGTGCCATTATCACGTTTCCATACCCATTTTGTTAATAAATAATAATAAAATTAAATTTACTATTTAGTCTAGCGCATTGAGTGATAATATGATAGCACATGCATCATAGTCCAGTACATATGCAGGGTTCCATTGAATCACAAAATACTTTACATCCACATTCAAACCATTATTTATTTTAATACGTAGAATATCCATAGCTAGATAAATAGCTTTTATAATTTTATTAGTAATGACCACGAACCAGACGACACGCAAGGTAGAAAGGCCTCCCGATGGAAAGATGTCATCGTCAACGTTCGTCATTGCTCGTCATTGATGATTAGTTGTAACGTTATCTCTCGTTGGTTCCAGATGTCCGGAGAATAGTGGACAACCCCATGATGTTTGAGAAATATGAGGAGTTCTCGGTGAGGCGCGCGCTCGCAGCAGACCCTGACACGCGGTGGTGCCCCGCACCTGACTGCAGGTAAAACTTTCATAAGAATGTGGTCCATTATATACTTACACACAGGTATGAAGAGGTAATAATATACACCTAACTGTCGCATACATAGTTCTGACCCCATACTGGATTCCCTGACCTTTCAGGATATTTCATCGAACCCCTCTTGGTTAAGCCGGCTATATATTAAATCGGAACACAGAAAAGCTAGAGTTACAGCTTGGCGGCAGTATCTCCTTTCCTCCCAGTTCTTGTGCAATAAGAAGCGGTGTTGCCTCGTAGTAGTAGCGACGGGCGTCGAAGAAGCTGAGTAAAAAAGTCACGTCATCACGTGCTTTTAGTTTCGCCGGGTCCGTACGCTTCAAACCGGATCACAGCAGTGCTAATTGCTGTGTTCCGGTGGCAGTGTCTCCTTTTTTCCCGGTTCTTGTGCAATAAGATAGCTGCGTCGAAAACACTTAGTTATAAAGTTGCGTGTTTATAATTTCACGGTTTGCATCCCTTTAAACTAGACCGGAGCAGTGCTAGCTGATTGGTGGCAGTAACTACTTTCCTCACGGTGGTGTTGGCTCAGTTTCGCAGTAGTGGCGACGGGCTGCGCGTCGTGCCCGAAGCTGACTTGCCTGGCGCCCGGCTGCGGCGCCTCCTTCTGCTACCACTGCAAGGCGGCGTGGCATCCCACGCAGACTTGCGACGCGGCGCGACGCTCGCGACAGCCGGCGCCGCGCGCACCCACTAACTCCCATCCCGACCAGGACCACGGTGAGTGAAGACCCCTGCAAATTCGGGCCAAAACGTTGGTAAAGTTTCAAATACAATTGCTACCGCCGTCTATGATTGGTTTTGTATGCCTACTGGATCTTCCGGAAATATATGCATTCTTCATATTATCGGTATACGACATCAGTAAATCTGACGCGTTTCTACTATCCTTGTACAATCACAGCATCGTGTCTCTATAGAGTCGGACAAACCTTACCAGTATGTAGCTGGGGACATTTCACGTACGTTCAAATTCGAACAATCAATTGATCAACTTCCTTCGCTACTCTTGTATAGACATCAGTAGTTCTGACGCGCTCCTACTTTCCTTGTACCATCACAGCATCGTGTCTCTATAGAGTCGGACAAACCTTACCAGTATGTAGTTGGGGACATTTCACGGACGTTCAAATTTAAACGATCAATTGATCAACTTCCTTCGCTACTCATGCATTCGACTGGTTTCGTATATTCGTTTAGTTTTAGGATCTCCTTAAGAGGCCAGCGAAGCCTGCATCAGCCAAATAGAGATAGCGAAAATACATAGTATTTTTTATTTTTTTTATTAAGTTTGAATAAAAACTGAAGGCGTCTGGGTTCCTGTCCAAATTTGTTCATCAGCTTGTCAATGAATTCAGTATCCATCTCTACTCTTTTCCTGTGAACAATGAGAATGCAGGCCGCTTAGCATCGCGTCTCCCATCGTTGAGCGATACAATGTCTTGACACATCATAACTTGCTAAATGTATATTCATTACATTACACATTGACATTACATTTATACATGTATAAGTCTATATTTTGTCTTAGTTAAAAGTATAATGTGTAGATGCAGGTGCAACTCCCTGAATGTAATCCTGGCGGCGCTTATGGATAAAGTGGAAGAGTGGGTTGTATTGCAGGTGAGGTGAAGCCGTGCCCGCGCTGCTCCGTGCTCATAGTGAAGGTGGAGGACGGCTCCTGCAACCACATGGTGTGCTGCGTGTGCGGCGCTGAGTTCTGCTGGCTCTGCATGAAGGAGGTGTCCGACCTGCACTATCTCAGGTAACATTTGCACGATTATACGACGACCTTTGTGACGCAGTGGGCGAATGCCCGCCTGATACGAGGTATAATATGCAAATATTTGTTGGGGATCTGGGTGTTTTCTATGTATAATATTGTATGTATTAAAAAAAAGTATATAAGTAGTATATTAGGCATGTTGTTCCCATAACACAAACTCTGCTTACTTTGGGCCTAGATGATGCTGGGTGGAAAAAAGGTCCAGTATTATTTATTTGTGCGAACCCGACTAGTTTCTCATGTAAATACTATTTTATTGTTTACTTAGTTGGAAAACAAACAACTTTTATAACAATTTGTATGAGAGGGCCTTTAGCAGTTTTCACTCCTAGCATTAAGAAATTAATTTGTCCATCTCACTGCTTGACAACTATTTTTTTCTGAACCAATTTATTTTCGATGTTACTTGTCTCGTATTTGTTTATCTCTATTTAATATTTTTTTGTATTATTCAATCTGGGCTTCCACGATACAGGCTAGACCTACTGCGGAGCTTATGGTCAATCTTGTAATTTAGGCACATACTATTTATGGAAATAAAGTATTTTGTATTAGAATTGAACACTGAACTAAATGTTTGCAGTCCGAGCGGTTGCACGTTCTGGGGTAAGAAGCCGTGGTCGCGCAAGAAGAAGCTGCTCTGGCAGCTGGGCACGCTGGCGGGCGCGCCGCTCGGCATCGCCGTGGTGGCGGGGGTGGCGCTGCCGGCGCTGCTGGTGGGTCTGCCGCTGTGGGCCGGACGTCGCGCCCACCGCCGACTGCGCCGAGCCACGCCCGCGCGACGCCGCGCCGCCGTCGCCGCCGCCGTCGCTGCCGCGGTCAGTACTATACCATCCTTGCCGTCGGTTAGCTACAATGGTTTAGTGATGCTTGTTTAAGGGGCAGTGCCTGGTAAGTTTCCCCACGATGGTTCGAAGGTCCAGTTTTGGAAGGTTGAGCGGTCGATATGAAGCAGCTGGTAGGGATTATGTTGACCGTCAGCAGTCCATTTTCAGTGCAATCTTAGTACAATAATAAAAATTGAGAATGTTTTTGTTGGTTTTGCAGTTGGTGGTGTCCCCGCTGGTGGCGGGTCTGGCGGTCGGCATCGGCGTGCCCATCCTGCTGTTCTACGTGTACGGCGTGGTGCCGGTGTCGCTGTGCCGCGCGGGGGGCTGCGCGGGGGGCGGCGGACGCGGCGCGGGGGCGGGCGCGGGGGCGGGGGCGGAGTCCGGACCGCCGCGCGCGCGCTTCGACGACGCAGACCACGCGCCGGACGACGCCGCCTCCAGGAGACTTGAGCCTAGCATCGGTAAGGACATTATTTGACACTGTTACGTCTGTTTACCATGAATACTCAACATCATCATCATCAGCATAGGCTGATGATGATGATGTTGAGCTGCTGGACATAGACCTCCCCTAATGAGCGCCATAGCGCCCTGTCTTCAGCTTGCCGCGTCCAGCATCTGGCTGCAGTCTTTCGCAGATCGTCATCCCACCTGGCCGGAGGGCGTCCTACACTACCACGACTACTATTAAATACACGAATACTATATTTTATTAATAGTTTTTTTTATTATGTTTTATTAAAAGATTAGCTCTAGCATATAATTTTTAATTTTTCTTATGTTCATGCACTACCTCAAGACTTTTCTCCATTAACACAAATGTTAGCTAGAAGAGAATGCTATCTAGCATTAAGTTCGCCTATGTACAGTACTTTGCAGTTGTGCAATAAAGAATTTTCTATCTAGATAGATAGATATCTATCAATACTACCCACGACATTTCACTGTGTTGTAATGACATAAGCGACTATGCGAAAACGTGAATTTGCTCACGTCGCACCGGTAGTTATCGACATTATCCGGTAGAAAAGGATGGCAATATCATTACGTAATTACTATAGTTGTATAAACTGGTTTTCGTCGGTCATGCAAACATTTCGTACATAGATTTCATAATAATTTATAATATCCCAAAAATACAACCTCAATGGAACGCGAACCCCCTTAATTTCACTTCAGAATGGATTAACACTTTAAAAACCAAATAAACACAGAGGATATAACCACGTTTTTTTTTTTAAGTGGTCATTTATTAATAATATACGTCCGTTTCTGCAGGTGACGCGTCTCTGTCAGCGGGGTCCGCGCAGGCGGAGGTGCGCGCCGCGTCGCTGGCGGCCCTCGCGGGCTCGCTGGGCGGTCACTCGGCGCCGTCGCCTCCGCCCGCGCAGCGGCTCGAGGTGACCGCGGACGTGGCCGCCTCCGCCTCCGCCTCCGACACCGCCTCCGCCAACAGCTGGCCCGACGACGCTCCCTCCACCAGCTCCCGCGCCGCGCGTCTGCGCACCTTGTTCCTGTACGGAGCCGCGGTGCCGCCCGCGCCGGACCTCGCGGACGCGGAGGACGGCGCCGTGCACATCAACAGTAACACGACGCCGGTTAGATGCGGCGCGGTGGTCGCCTCTCATTCCGTCCGGGACAGTCCGGAGCTCTCGTAACGAATGCCTGCGGGTGGGCATGCGCTGGGACCGCGGTCTTCCGAGGAGCAACGAATTGGAGCTTTACATGCAGACGGCACGGTCTCAGTTCATGGCATCATCGGATAAATGTGGCGCGGTGGAGGACTCGGTCCGGCACTGACCGGAATGTCTGCGCGTTTGCGTTTCCCGGGACCGCACCGCAGACTCCGAATGAGCAACGAATTAGAGCTTTACTTATGAGTGAGGTTGTCAGTGAATGGTCTATGTTTTTGTGATACGGTGTCGCACGCTGTCGTCGGAAGAGAAGACAAAAATGATTTACCTATCTTTTGTTCGATGGAATGGATTCTCGCAAGCTTAACTCATGTGTTAACAAAAAAGACTACATGTTCTCAATTTTTCCGCGATTAAAAGACCGGCTGTAGAAAGTTCACGGGAAACACGCCTTTGACAGCTTATAAACACAGACGTCATCAGCCTGAAGAACCGTCTTCGATTTCCACCGACTTCCGACAACCCTCACTAAGCTCATACGAACTTAATTGTGATTGGTGTTTATTTTAAATAAGCTGAATTAGCAACCGAGCTTTTATCAGAGCCATTTGATACCTCACGAGATAGACCTGACTTTTTTAATTTCGGATATACGCAGCGTAATTTTGTAGGAGCGTGTCGTTTGTATACTGGACTCTTTGTACTGCGAATGTTTATGAGAAATACACGTGATATTGATGTCAGCATGGAAAATGCTGAAAAGCATACCACGTACGGCCCACCCATCGAATTCCTACTGGCTTTGCATGACCACAAACACAGACAACTGTTTATCGATGGAAAAGAACCAATTGTTTCAAGTGTTCGTAGTACTGCAACCTTGATGTCATCGGTCCATCGAGTGGGGAACCGTCTAAGGGGCATCGCTCACTGATAAGGCACGGTCGAGACGTACAATTTTTAACCTACAGCTAGCCAGGAAGAGTAGACGCTAGCGTCTCGAATCTTCATTCTGTGAGCAGCCTGCGTACAAGACTCTTCAACTCTTCCCAGTTCACCGTAGGTTATTTTAATGCCTCGACGGTTCCGTGAGTTTACAGTGGGCGCTCGCCTTAAACTGCGTCTTCCGGTTCGTGGCCGACATTCGGGTACATTACCCAGCCGTCTGTCATTGTTGTATTAGACTGTTTGTAAAAAGACGTATGTGGGTTCACGACGAGAACTTAGCTGGTTAGCTGGGGAATAGTCTTTAGGTGTCTGATACTGTTGTATCGGACTGTTTGTAAAGTGTAAAGACATTGCGGGTCGGCGACGTAGCTTACAGCTCAATTATTACTCAAGTCTAGCTTGCACTTTGTGAACAATGATGGAACTCTCTCTGTAATAATAAGTTTTTGTAAATATTTTTTATATAAGTCGTCCAGTGCCGCGGCGTCTGCTACCCGCCGCCGACCCCGCGGCTCTTTCAGCCCTATTCTGGAGCCTTGTACCCTTGGTAGTGATTTGAGCATTTCTGATCCAATCAGTGCGATGTTCGTTCTCATACGTTAATAAGTTCTAAGATGAAAATGCTGAAGTGATGGTCAAAAACCTCTCTAGAATATGGCTGTTGTTAGTCGTTGATCTGTGCCAATAGATATCTGTGTAACTTGAAGCTCTGTGATGTGATTTAGTTGGATATTTATATGTACCTAACTACCATTCTCAAGGTTTGATCAATCTTAGATCAATTACCATAGGAACATATTTGTATCTCATACAAACTGACTATGTCGCTGTGGCAATTAATCTTGGATTGTAAATAGATCAACTAAAGGGAATTGCAATTACCAATCATCTTGGAGTTCAATGTTTGGCAGCCCTTGTTGTATTCGATAGATGCTTTCGCTTACTGAGCAGTGTTACTCTATCAGATATTTGTGATACTTTGAATAATAATTACTTATAATGATTTAAATTATTTAATTTTTCACGAAGTAGGCTGATTGTAAGTAATCTAAGTGAAACTGTATGTTACGTGTATCATGTAAAAATTAAAAACTATGTGATTAAAGTATTCTATAAATAAACCTAGCAATTGTTTTATTTGATTACACAAAGCTTGGTATTTTTAATAGCATTTAAATTTTCTGTTTTTCGGCTCAGTTGCCGGGATAGCGAACATTTTTATTTACTCTAGATTTTTCATAGTTTATCCAATGAAACTCAAAAATCTTTCTGATTATCTTATTCATTGCTTAAATATTAATTAAATTCTCCTGCCATATGAATCTTAGACAGCTTAAATTCTAGACAACTTGATGTACACATTTTTAGTATGTTTGAACTAGTTTTATTGGATATCATTACCATCATTTTACATTGCAGAAGAGCTAATAAAAGATTCGAATGAAATGGTACACTATATACATATATAAGCAAATGTGTAAAATACACAACAGTTTTTGGCATGCTGGTCCTATCCACAAATGGTTACTGAGTGAACTTAATTTAGTTGAATTTTCATAGCAGGAACAATTTGTAAGTAATAATTTAAGCTTAAGGTAACTACTAAAATTACATTATAGGAATGTAAGTCTGTTAGTCTTTTGGCCAGTTGGCATTTTAGGCATACATTTTTAATTTAATATACACAAATATTTATAAATTATATTGTCAATTCACTTCAAACCAGAAGTCAATTAATGTATATATATATTTTCTGGGTTGATTCTACAGACTCTTTCTAATTGAGTAAAACATATAAACACTTATTGTTACAACAACGGCTATCACATTCAGCTTAATACTAAAAAACTTATTTACATTACTAGGTATATTATTTACAATAAATCTTTATTCTTAAGGCCTTCAGACACAAAGGCCTTGAATTACTAATTAAATGGAATATTTGGCTGTTACAGCAAAACTGCAGCATTATTAAAATGTAACAGTAAAATAATTATACAATTCTTGAATTAAATGCATTAAATCGTAATGCCGATTTCACAAATGTAATGAGAGCTGGATTATGGTCCCATTTATTTGGGCTCCCCATTTTATGATTTGATCCTAGTTATAACGTTTAAAACTACTTAATTATGTCATGTCAATGAAGACAATGCAACATAAAATAATTATAATGTGAAAAAGTTATGGATATTTATTTATTATCTCTTATTAAATACTTGGCCTACTTCAATAATTGAAATAGGCCTTAACTCAACCAAAATCATTACCTTATGAATGAGTATGAATGTATTTTTTTAATAAGAGGTTTGTATGGACATTTTTATAACCTCATATTTTATGACTAATATAATATTATATTACAATTAATGGTGTAGCCGCGATCTTTAATATTTGGACCACTTGAAACCCTTCAGGTGTTAAGCTTAAGGTTATTGAAAATGCATACATGCTACTACTATTATAAACGCGAAAAGTTTGTGTGGATGGATGTTTGTTACTCTTTGACGCAAAAACTACTGAACGGATATTGATGAAACTTTACAGTAATATAGCTTATACATCAGAATAACACGTAGACTACTTTTAATTCGGGTCCCACGCGGGCGAAGTCGTAGGCAGAAGCTAGTTGATTATAATGAAAGTATTTAAGTTATAAGCATTTTTTTTTTCAAAATAAATAAGCGCATCTCAACGTGCTCAGTGCAATTTCTTTTGAAATAAAAGCTTTTTAACTTCTATTTTTCAAGTTCAATCAAGCAGTTTGTCATGATCCTTACATGGTAGTGAAGCAGTCTGCTGACTGATGGTCACAACCTATCCATCCATCCCCATACTCTAGCAAAATGACTATGGGATCGAGACAATGGCCTCTATTCTGTAGTACACTAACTAAACTAAATTTTAACTGTCGCTTTCTTTTACTGATAGAGCAAGCAAGAAAGAGATAGCTACAATTTTAGTGCTGTCAATTTAGTCAGATTTAAGTTTTCCATACAAATTTAGTCGTGATTTCAAAACATGCTGACTATAAACACGAAGAAAAGCGGCACGTTAACTGATTTGACAGCAGCACACGGCAGTAAAATTCTTGCCATCTCTTTCTTGTGTACACTATCAGTAAAAGAGAGCGACAGTTTAAATTAAGTTTAGTTAGTGTACTACAGAATCGAGGCCAATAGCACTTATTTTGCGAGGCTTAATTGTCTATGTCCGAAACTTGAAAATGGGAATGTTTAGATCACAAACTTAATTCATAAGCTTCACAAGAGAAACGGACCTAGTACAGCTGAAAAAATCTAGGCTAGGGTTGAGCTTACAGCCGATTATTGAAACGCTACTAACGAACGATCTGTTAGGGCCGATTATTATATTGAATTGGGGTCTAGACAAATACCTCACGCTTAGTTTTCCTTTTACACTAACGCAAATTTGTCAAGGTAAAACTTGGCAGCTGTCACGTGACATATCTAGACAAATACCTCACGCTTAGTTTTCCTTTTACACTGACGCAAATTTGTCACGGTAAAACTTGGCAGCTGTCACGTGACATACTAGACAAATACCTCACGCTTAGTTGTCCTTTTACACTAACGCAAATTTGTCACGGTAAAACTTGGCAGCGGTCACGTGACATATCAACAGCTAATGTCATTTCCATACAATTCAATCTTTCTGCAGGCGTTAACAACAACAGAATTATTTTTGGTATTTGTTTCGTAATGATTAAAAAGGTACATTTAAGGAATGATAATAAATAATAATATAAGTTATTATTATGTTAAAACCTATGGAATGCTTAGGTATATATCCGCCCTCTAATTACACTAGCTAAATGACAATGGGAACGAGACAACAGCACTGATTTTGCTAAACCAGGGGCCTAACCATGAAGTCTTATAGCGATTCAGTTCAGGCAAATATGTCACTTTCTGCTTTGCGATTCAGGACGCTATGGCGTAGCTAAAGCTTTGTCACTCGCAAAGCGGGATTTGACATCTTTGCCTGAATTGAATCGCTATAAGACTTCATGGTTATGCCCCTGGTTACAAAATATCTAAAATAAAATGGTAATATTGGTCGAGACACAATAGTTTTTCTATTGAGTCTGGAATCCCCGCAGTGATAGATTTATTCATTGCAATAGCGCCATCTCTACTAAATCTTGAGTAGCATTTCAGTATTTGGTTGTTAGCTTAGCCAATGTCCAGTCGCTTTGCAGCTACTCTATTCTTAATGCAGCTATCAACTATTAATTTATGAAAATCACTTCTGCCATCGCAATTAAACCACGTGACATTACGATGCCTTATGTATATTCCATACATTTTTGAATGATAACGATAATAAAAATAAAATAGCTACGAAGCGAGGTTTTATTACATATAAGAACGACTAGGCAAATTACGCTGCAAACTTCAAGAGAAAAAATACTAACGTACAGAAGACTCACTTCTCAATCACCGGTACGCTATTTTGAGCTTAGTTGCCGTACGGATTAAGTGATTATTGGTTCGCTCGGCGTGTCGGCTAGATCCAACTCCGCCGCGCCCACCTTCCACACCACACCCCACACTGCCTATGGAACGCGGTGCGTTCTACTGAGGTCCTATGCTGAGTTTGTACATGTCAAAACGTCTACTGCATCTATAAGTTTTCCGTAATTTTTTTTCGAATTATCATCTTTTCGATTCATCTTTTATTGAACGTATTTGTTACTCAGCATAGGCCCTCTGCTTCGGGGCGTCGAAGCCGCGGCGAGTGGCGGCAACTGCAGGCATATTTTCGTATATACACTGCGATGTGAAACGATGTGAGTTGGTTAGTAGAGCTGGAAGTCGAGCGTGGTGGATCCGTCGCGCCAGAGGGGCTCGTCGGCGACCTTGGCGCGGCACAGCGGGCAGGTGTGCTCGCGGTCCAGCCACGCGGAGATGCAGAGCTCGCAGAAGATGTGCGAGCAGCCGAGCCGCACGGGCGTCGTGTACTCGTCGTGGCAGATCGGGCACGACTCGCCCGCCGTCACCAGCTGCTCGCACGTCGGCTTCGTGCCCAGGTTCTGTAACAACACATTTAATATATAATACCTTTTTTCTTATCACACTCTGCAGTAATGTAGGGTAATAGGGTAGGGTATCTAATTTAAAAGAGATCTTTCTAAATTAAAAGTGTCTTACCACGCTCTGCAGTAATATAGGGTAATAGGGTAGGGTATCTAATTTAAAAGAGATCTTTCTAAATTAAAAGTGTCTTACCGCTTTCTGCAGTAATGTAGGGTAATAGAGTAGGGTCATTATCATCATCATCAGCCTATATTAGTCCACTGCTGGACATAGGCCTCCCCTAATGAGCGCCATAGCGTCCTGTCTTCAGCTTGCCGCATCCAGCATCTGCCTGCAGTCTTTCGCAGATCGTCATCCCACCTGGCCGGAGGGCGTCCTACACTACGTTTGCCGAGTCGCGGTCTCCACTCAAGAACACGTTTACCCCAGCGGTTATCGGTTCTTCGCGAGATATGACCGGCCCACTGCCACTTCAGCTTGCTAATTCATTGAGCTATATCGATAACTTTGGTTCTCTGACGGATGTAGAGTAGGGAGGGTATCTAATTTAAAAGAGATCTTCTTAAAATTAAAATTTCTTACCACAGTCTGCAGTAATGTAGGGTATCTAATTTAAAAGAGATTTTCTAAATCAAAAGTGTCTTACCACACTCTGCAGTAATGTCCAGGTAGCATTCTTGAAGAACCTGAGCCTCATGATCACCTCCAGGGCCTTGACGAACACGTAGACAGTGGTGAGGAACATCCCCACCATCTTCTCCCTACCCTCATACGAGTTCATAAGGAAGAACACCCACGGCTGGATGGTGAGCAGCGAACGGTAAAGCTGGGAGACTGCCTCCGTAAATAGGTAAACTTTTCCCTAGGAAAAATTAAATGGTTTATGAAATACTCAATGTATGTAAGTAACATAGTTAACTTAAATGCACTTTATATACAGGGTTGATTTTAAAGAAGGGGCAGAAAGGGCAGGTAAACATTCCGTTGTAGCTACAGGAAAACGTTTTTAACAGACCTGTCCTTAATTCTTGGAGATATTTTGATCTGCATTTACCCAAGAAAATGGTCAATTTATACGAAGAAATTTTCTGATGTGAATCAATCCTCTTTCTTATAAGGATTAAAATATCCTACCCTACATACATAAACACACTTAAGTATAGTAAAATCTAAGCTTAATTACATTAATATGTAATTATTTTATTTTATATGTTATACATAGTTGGAAAACAAATAGCTTAAATAACACTAATGAGCTACTAATTATATGAGGGGGATTAGCCTTTGAGTTTTTACTAATAGTTCTAAGTATAATTATCAATATCTGTTTAGAATAATGAGGAGTTTCCTCATATACTACTGTAATTAAATTAAGGTGACTTTTATGAAAGGATAAGAATTCCCTCTTATTCATAATCACTCACTTTAGCAGGTCGCTAACTCTAACCATGTCCTCTTCTAACACTAAACAAAGGATAGAGGAAGACAAATTTTAGCATGCTGCTAAATTTATTAAGTGATTATGAATAAGAGAGTAAATGTGTAATGTGACCTACCCTCTTCTGGAAGGGTAATATGCACGCCGGCATCATTGTGACCAGCAGCTTGAAGTCCACAGTTATAATTTTCACAATGATATCCGTTAGCGAGACGAGCCACAGCAGTTCCCATGTAGTGAGCTCTATGTAAGCGGGGAACATTATCACGTTAGGCAACAACTTGTCGTGGCCGAACAGGAAGTGAACCACGAATATACAGCTGGACGTAAAGAGTAGCTCGCTGGAAAGTGCTAGGAGGCTTCGGTTCACTTGCTTGCCGTGCTCCCTGGAAATAATTGGCATATTTAAGAATCTGTTCCGTCCGATCACGCGAAAAGATCATGTCCCATCTGATCATGCGAGCTACTTCTATACAAATATTATAAAGAGGTAAATTTCGTTAGTTTGTATGAGTATTATAATGGCCTCGATTCTGTAGTACACTAACTAAACTTAATTTAAACTTTCGCTCTCTTTTACTGATAGTGTACGCAAGAAAGAGATGGCAAAAGTTTTACTGCTGTGTGCTTCTGTCAAATCAGTTTACGTGCCGCTTTTCTTCGTGTTTATAGTCAGCATGTTTTGATATCACGACTAAATTTATATGGAAAACTTAAATCTGACTAATTTGACAGCACTCAAATTGTAGCTATCTCTTTCTTGCTTGCACTATCAGTAAAAGAGAGCGACAGTTTAAATTTAGTTTAGTTAGTGTACTACAGAATCGAGGCCAATATCTGAGGTAGCGGTATTCTCCGCCACTACTCATCCAATTTCAAAAATGTATTTACCAATATTTAGTGTGGACTTTCAGGGTGGACATAGGCTATATATTATCCCTTTAAAATAAAAGGGCTTTTCGTGGAGACCAATTTCGCAACTTAAGTCGACGATCGAGCGAATGCATTTCTTATACGAGCGCTACTTTTTAAACGGGTACCACGCCGGCGAAGCCTTGGGCAGTTGCTAGTAATAAATGAACTCTTTATTGCATATAACAACACACAATTAGGATACATAGCTTAAAAAGTTAAAGGCAATAAAGGCGGCTTTCTTTAAGATAACATTAGGATTGAGAGGAAAACCTATTTTATAAGTATACACTAAAAGGTAGGTAGTGATTTATAAATTCAAATGCATTAAACTGTTGGTAGAAAAATGGTGCAAAACTACAGATCAAATTACAATTATGTCCAAAATTACCAATTATTATTATTCTGATAATTCCATGCAAGTAAACAATATTTTGCTGCCCATCTGAGCATGTGATCAGGCAGGATGGTTTCGTGTGATTAGATGGAACAGATCCATGGAGAAAGGGTGTCGCAGTTTTACGATTTGAACCCACAATTCTGGCAATAAAACCCCCCCCATAGTTTTTTCCTCTCTTACGCTTATCAGAAGTTATAACTGAGTTTAACTCACTTAGTAAAACTGAGAAGTTAAACTAAGTGTACTTAATTTGTTGTAGGCATATAAAACTATACACACTTGAGGTATGAGTCGATTTAGTTGCTCTTAAGTTTAGATAAAATAACTGATAACCTGGAATGAAGGTTCTCGAATGGAACCAATGGCACATGCCTTTGAATTATTGGTCCAAAGATAAATATTATTATATACCTTCTGACAAGTCCATTGCAATGTAGAAATGTTGAGAAGAGGATGATGAATACAAATATACCCTCTCGGCTGTCATACAGAAACTTAATAAACAGTATGAAGTAGAAAGGTGCATATCGAATCAGTAAGTTAAGGCTTTGTCGTATGTCCACAACCTGCAAAGAAAAATGCATTTTAACAACTTAAAATTTACTTTAAATTTAAATGTGTCCCCAAGGTTTTTTGGACACTATTCAGTTTATAGCTATAATGCTATCTACAGAGAAAATAAATAAATAATAAACACCTAACATTTACATGTTTAGTCTTGAACCCACAGATTCTTGGGTATCGGGAACTATGAATTCCGTATTAGCAAAACACCCAGACACAGAACAAATATCTGTAGAATATACAAACATTTGTCCCACATATACATTGCCTCGAGCGCTCTCTTTCCAAATCTATATGTCTTACAGTCTATATTGTCAGTAAAGCTTAGTTCATCACTAACATAAAAAACTGTTACCATTTCTTCTAGGCTTGGTGAAAGGACTAAGTGACACTTAGTTTATAAGAGGATTCTTTATAATTCTTGTGATTTTTATGAATTAATATATTGACTGGAATTTTGAGCTCAACAATTAGCAGTGTTATTAAGTACAGAAGCCATTTCTTTGTTTAGAAAAACGGTTAAACCGTGTGTCTAAGACGTGTCCAGATACGGTATGTTTGAGTCTGAGTCTGAAGGAAGGAAATCCTTTGAACAAATTTATGCATTTTTTGCCGATTGCCTCGCGAATTTTTCAGGGGATGAAAAATTTATCTCTGGCTAAAACCGAAGTCTTCTCAAACCGTATGTAGTGTGTTAAGCTGGCACCCGAATTTAAACCGAGACCATGAAGGTCTCCATGAAGGGGGGGTATCACTTTCATGGAGACCGCTACTGAATGCCACTACAGCTAATCAGGAAAGTGTTTAGGGCCATCTAGAGAGCAATATATAAACTAATTTGACAGTAGTGAAATTCGTGAGATTTCTTTCTTGCAGCACTATCAGTAAAAAAGAGTCAGTTTAAACTAAGTTTAGTTGCTGCACAAAAGAATCACACCAATGTATTGCTCATGCCATTTTATACTTTATATGCTTAGCTGATTCATCAATCTATACCAATGCACCTATTATTACTCATGTAATATTATACTTTTAACATTTAGCTGAAACATAAATCTATGTGTATTTACCTGTTGTGCTCCATCATCGCTGAGGCTCTCATTGTCACCGTTATCATGTATGTTGTTGTTATTAGCTGGATTCACAGACACATTTATATCCTGATCAACCTCAGCATCAGGTGTATTCGCCTGTGGTGACATGTTCGTACTAATATCAAAGCTGGTCTGAGTACCTCTCTCAGTGATGACAAAGGTCTGTGCTGTTGGCCCTAAGTTCACATGAGCTATGGAACTTTGCGGGCGCTGTAACCGATCTGCGTCTGACTGGTGGGTGCCCGGAGTGTTACGTGGAACCCATGTGGGCAATGACAGTCTGGCATTGTGACCCTTGAATCATATGATTATAGTTTATTTATTATAATGTGAATTTAAAAAAAAAAAACATTTTTATTACACACTATACAAATTAATTCCACTATCACCTCCTGTTTCCATCATCAGACGTTGTTACCAAGCCCAATCTATTGGTCTCATCAAAACAAATCATATGAGCCCAAAGGGGTGTACTAGTAGCTACTGAAGAGTCCCTCTATCCATCTTCTGGCTCCATCATCAGATCAGGTCCAAGATACCAAATTATAGTATTATCCTCCAAACTACATACATACACATACAAAGTTTCATTTGGATACAACAAATAGAAGTAGGTTAAAATTTACTTCCAAGGTTTGATTATATTATTTGTTTGTTATTTAAATAGTTACCTAACCAAAGCATATTACAGAGAGAGATAATGCTCTTTCACTTTAGTTTTGAAAATGTTCAGCGATGTGCTTTTTCTTGTATCAACAAGAGAAGCTTATTTAAGCATGTTAAAAAGAACAAAAATGACACACATTTTACAATCACTTCTAGGCAATTTCGTCTAGGATCAATGTGAATAAGTGACACTAGAAACAAATAATAACAAGATATACATATATTAGCTTTAAGTAGCCTATGTATTCACAATTAATAATTCTAATAACAATGTTGATTTAGTAGTGAGTTTTCACACATTCAAAACAAATACTTTTTATTTATTTTATGTCAATAATTGGTCAAACTGAATGGTCAGATGCATTCAAAGAATGTCAATAAATCACAGGGAATGGGTGGATGAAGGTAGCCCAAGACTGAGCCTGATGTCACACTTTGAACAGTACCTAGTGCACTTCTACAGTCTGGTGATGATAATAGTCGACTCTAAAGGGTAAGGGTAGAATGTGATGACTAATAGAAAAAATAAAAGATTGCATCACAAAATAGGTAAGCAAAAAGTGCTTACCATACGAGCATTTTCAACGAGGGGTCTTATTTCTCTGAACACTCTGTTGAGGCGGTCCCCGAATCCTAAATTATTTCTGTTGTTAGGTGTTGTTGGTGGCACCAAACGAGACTCACGGCTCCGTGGCTCAAGTCGGTGGTGCGTTCGCGAGGTCGCAGGTTCCTCGTCATCTATATCCAAAGTTACTTGGTGCGATTGCGCCATTGCACAGGATGAGAGAATGTACAAAGCAAGCCTATATTACTAAGAAACTAGCCTATCATTCTCAAAATAATGCAATGCAAAGTAGCAAATTGAACAAATTTATGCAAAGGTCAAGATGTTTTTCTTCTAAAACAGTGGTGAAAAAATGTTTGTCAACTTTGATACTTTGACACACATAATTATAAAGACATGACATTGACAGCTAGTATATACGACATCTACTTTTTTAGGGTAGGTACTTACAGACTAGTAGGTAGGTGCTACAAAAACCATGATAAAGAAGTGAATTATAGTGACTTGAAAGTAGATAGCTACATAAAAAGCATTTTTTTAAGTTATCGTTTTACTTAGTTATTGTGTACTAAATACATACTATTAGGTAGATGGCAGTTTATTTTTATTATAACGTACCTATTTTATACCTTTCGTAGATACCATATTTGACTTACGAGTTAGAATTCTCACGACTACGGCGATATAAAACTATGTGTCCTGCCTCGTACGTAATTACAAAAAACTAGGTAGGGACCTAGTCTATTCTTTTTTAAACAGGTGTTTGAAAGTTGTTATCATCAACTATGTAAGCCATGAGAAGAGAAAATTATTAACAAGTACCTACATTTTCACAAATAAAACCCCGTGTTTTACATAGATTGCCATAGAACCCCTTAACAATTTATCCTCATTTCTCTGCCCTGCTTCATTATCAGACCCCATCTATCTGTAGGTAACACCGCCAATCCGTCAATCACAACAAATTGGTTTGGCTGAGGCCATTCCAATGAGCTCAAACACGATAGGTACCTACTTCTGCTGTAAGTTGGTGAGGAGTTGGGTATCCTGCAAATTCCAGATGATACCTTAGCATCAGGTCAAGGTTACCATGTTCTTGCAATATCATTGAAGTAACAGGATACCAAATTTCGAAAAGATCAACTTGATGAGGGGATGAGAGCAACTGTGGAAGTTGCTCTCATCCCCTCACCAACTAGAAAAAAGCTGATCTTCAAACGGCTGAACAGATTTTCTTGAATAAAAGCTAAGAGCACTCTCGATGAAGTCGCCTTTCATTTTCAAACAAAAAAAACTAAATCGAAATCAGTTCATCGTTTTGGAGCTACGATGCCACTGACAGGCACATAGATAGGTACCTATACAGACACACGTTATACAACACCCCACTTTTTGCGTCGAGGGTTAAAATGATAGATCGATTGATGTCACCGCCTCGTGCGGGCGAAGCCGTGGACAGAGGCCTAGTTAAAACCTAAAAATCTTTATTTGACGATCTGTTCATAATAAAATACCTACATCATAATGGATAGGTACATAGTTAAGTTAGACATAATATCGCAGCCTTCAGATAGGTGGTCAAACAAATAAAACGAAAATAGATTTATGTAGATTACAGATAATATTTTAATTCTCAATCTCAACCAATTTTTTGTTAAAGTCAATAGACCGTTATGCATCTAGCTTTGTTACGATGAGCAAATAACACACCTACTGTTGTACGATTCTCTATTGGTAGATACATTACATAAATGCACTATGCAGATATACGTAAATTCAGTCTTTCTTAATTAGGCAGTGCCCGATGCACAAGGTATTTTCTTTCACTGAATCCATACTTTGTCGACATAGATACCAACACTTGCAAAAACTCAAACTACATAATCTATCACAATCACATTATGTACTCGTATGTAAAAAAAAATTGTGCTTAAGTAAATTCTAAGTAGGTACCTAAATAAAAAATGCAAAAAACTATCGTGAACTTGACTATTCATATTGTAAAAACGGGAATTTTCACGTACTGCACTAACGGTGAAGGCACCGACTAAGTTTCGACTCATTCCGAGAGTCTTCATCAGGGTGAGTGGTTGTGACTTTCTCCTTCCGCGTCGCGCCGTGCACGGCGTGCAGTACGTGAAAATTCCCGTTTTTACAATATGAATAAAAAATGCGAGTAAATTATGAACCATAGATGCGTTGATTTTTCATATTAAGACGATAGGTAGATATAGGTACTATTCAAATGTAAACTATGTACTTTGTAACTTGGCACACCAGAGGCTTTTCTCGCATCACTCTGTGTCTGCAATTGGTGTCAAAGCAAGGATTCCCTCGATGTGAAGATCACGAACTGCCTCAAGCAACCGAGCTTCGGCGCGAGGGTCTCCGAGTGCCACGTCCACACTTCCGGCGCATAGCAGGAGAGCCCTGAGCGCTGCTCGTGGCCAGTCGGCCATTAAGCCGCTTCTAACTTCATTACCGGCTGATGTAGCACCAAGTTTATCACACTCATCCATCAAACAATCTCCGTAATATTCAATAAGATCATCACCGATTGACCTTCTCTTTTCAGGGGATAGTGAAGATAGAAGTAGCAACGCGATATCATCCATGGGCCGACCGAGAGATATCATTTGCCAATCTAACACTTTGCACTCGCTCTCTCCATCTTTTTCTCTAAACAGAAGATTTCCACACCAGAAATCGGCATGAACTATGGGAGCGGGTTCGATGGGTCTCAGTAACGTATCAAGTAAGGATGGTGCTCGAGCACATAGAGCCGAAACAGCGGCCGCTTCTTCCTTACAATCTGAGCGACCACGGAGGAATTCTTCGAGTTGCGGCAGGCCTCGTCTGATCAGCCGGAGATATCCCGCGGCGGCTCTTTCACACGGAAACAAGAAGTCAAACAATTCGTCCAAGGCACCTTGTCTCTGGTGAAGTGCTAGGGATAGTGCATGGAGCCTTGCCGCAGCATACAATGCAGCTCGGGCGCGCTGTTCCGTCAAGCCTTCGGCGAAATTGGCTGACTCGTAACCATCAGCAGTAACATCTTCTAAAACTAACTCACTGTCTTCTCCAATACGACCTGAAAAATGCAGTGGAATTTAATTTCCGTCAGATACACCCTATTATCAGTTTAAAAAAAAACATTAAGCTTAGTATTTATTTATTAACACTTTATTGCACATTTTAAAAGTGAACAATAGGCGGACTTAATGCTAAAGCATTTTCTACCAGCCAACCCAATTTGTAGTGATTGGCGGTAAGCGTGCTACAATTTTTTAACTACAATATTATATTATACTATATCTAGTATGCCTAAGACTAAAGATAACGCGAATGACCTGAATTTAGAGTTCGTGGAAAAACTAGGTCATTATGGGTTAGGACGAATCTAAATAGGTAGATAGGTAAATATGGCAATGCGACATAGGCGCATATCTAATTTTATTCCAAGCAGCCTACCTATTCAAATGTCTAGAACAATGCCAATAAGCTCTTACTTTGGCAGATTATAAAAAAATACTAAATAGCGGTGCCACATTAAGTTTTGAACCCCGATATACGAGTATAGAGAAGCAAAAAGTAGGTAGTCTTATTGGAAAAGCCATTACAGAAATCCAATTCGATTATGTCCCTAGCATTCTTGCCAGGTTTTGCCTGTGGGGCAAATAGTGTATGGAGAGTAGGCCACCTCCTTGACCCTATCTAAGTACATCATGTTGGCTTACTAAGTAGGTAGGCACTTACGTGGTAGTTTGGCTTTGATACAATTCGGAATATGAAGGCCAGCTCCGGGACCAAATGCTTCCTCTGCAAGTTTATTCAAAACCGGCGCTAATTCCGTGTAAAATAGCACCTCCCTGGTGTCAAACTGAGCTTCCGCCACGAACAGGCGGCCGAAGGGGTCTCTCGGGGGAAGTTTGAGAATGAGTGGTAAAGTCTTCTTTTCGTTTTCAGCTTCATAGCGAATGGTCACCGCTAATACTTTGCTGAGAGATCCGGTAACACCTTCCTGAGTCCCAACTTCAACCTGCAAGTGTATTTAATAGATTTAATTAATAAATTTCCAAAATCTTTAAGACTCAATTGGAACTTGAAATGAAAATATTTAAACGACGACGAGACTAGCAAATGGGCTTACTAATAATCACTTAAAGGCCATTCGGCTAATTAATTCAACCTTACAAAACTTTCCAATACTGATGATGGCTGGTAAATCGGTAGATAGTATAGTGGTCTCAATACTTATGCCATCTGGCCAGTCAATTTGTTAGACTGATTTTCTTTGTACAAAGTGTGTATCAAATCATTACATACATACACCAACAAATTATAGCTCATGGGGTAAGGGAAAAGTAAAGTCGAAAAGTGCGCACCAAATTTAGTTATGAACCTACCTACCTAATAAAAAAATGGTAGGTACCTATTTTGAAAATTAACAATTTTAATCTCCCTTTAATTGAATTTTAATGAATTTAAATACTGTAGTTTTAAGTAGGTGCGGCATGTAGGTACGAGTAATTTAGGTAGGTAGATACCTAGTTAGGTACCTAAATTCGTAATAAGTAACCTAATTTTAATAATATTTTTCTTTACCTACCTATTGTTATGCAAGGATTATAGTTTAGTTATAGGCAGGTAGGTACTAAGGTAATTAATAAAATGATGAGTTAAGTATACGATAAGGAAAATCAAAATGGACCTCGTTAGCACCGACCACGCCCGCGCGAATAAGAATCTCCTTCGCCCATTCCTCGTTCACAATAATATCAGTGTCGGGCTCTGGCTCACAGTCAGACTCATCACTGCTGCTCGGTGCCTCGGATACAACCGCACTTTCTGGACTCGTCTGTATGCCACTCATTGTCTCAAGCGCCACTTATCACAATAATCAATCTGACTAGCGTTATTTAAACTAGATTCATAATTTGAATACTAGATTATTTGTTCAAAGGACCTTACATAGGAATTTCCGTTTATTGCACAGTTAGTATGCCGCAGTCGGGGATAATAATGACTACTGAGTCAGCGGCAGCATACCTACCACGCATGCGCGCACCACCCTGCCTCAATTATTTATCGGGACTCCCATGTTATGTCACTGGCTCTTAGCTCAATCAGCATGTTATGAAAGCGCTAGTTTTTTCTTTACCTAGGTACATACTCCTGCAGAGACGCAGAGCTATGAATATCATATTCCCAGTTCCTACTATGTGCAGTATTGTGTAGGTATCTGTATTTTAGTTAATTTATAAATGGCATTTTAGACGTGTTATAGAACTAAAAAAAATATCACTCTATTCTGCAATTTTAATAGTCTGGATTTTAGAATGAATAATTAGGCAGGTAACTTTAGAATGTTGAATAACCAGAAGCCGTACCATACAAGCTGCTTGAGACGAAATGAAGCTAAAACACAAACTTCTAACATTAGTTTACCTATCTAGTTGTTATATCTTATTAATTACTCCAAATATTTGGAAATTATTTGCAAGCTAGCAAAATTTTACGGTGGAGAATGATGATAGGCGGGTGGCAGGCGCCGCGGGAATTGCAGGTTAATCCCGTTGTATCCCGATCTTCGGCCCCATCGGATGAAATTTTAACGGGATAATATATATTATCGATGGAAAGATCAATGGATGGATGGATGGATTGATGGATGAATCGATCGATGAATGTTGAAGGCAGGTACGAGTAGGTAGGCTCCTTGCCGGTCGGCACTTGCGCTAAGCTCAACGTGGAAGTCATTCAATTTCCTTTTATTCTTTGACGTATATCATTTGGGTAGACCCACTCCACTCCCCACTCCTACCCAAATGATATACGTCGATATTTAAATACATGCGAAAGCTTTATATATTTATTCCATTAAATATCATACATAATATATATTTTGTCACATAGTATAATTATTTATGTAAATGATCTCCTAAGTAGCCGCGTATGCATTTTTTTTTCATTTTTATTTATAAGTTTTATATAACAGTTAGAATGTATTAGATAATCTAGATAATTACAGTAAATACAGTTTAAAAAAGTATACATCCTACTACTTGGCTGTTTGTTACTTTTTCACGGAAAAACAACTGAATTGATTTTGATGAAACTTTACAGTACCTACATAATATAGGATATACATCAGAATAACACATAGGCTACTTTTTATCCGGGTACCACGCGGGCGAAGAAGTGGGCAGAAGCTAATAATTATAAAATACCTATTAAACCCTAATTTCTTGACAGTAGTGTTTGCTTCTGGCGTCTGTGACGTCACAGCGCAATGTAAGCGCACCTTATTTGAATATTATTATTATCATTTCATAACTTATCCCACCATCCTAACTCACAAAAAATAGAAACTTAAAAAAATATATTGACATTGACATTAGTGAGAACGAAACTGTCTGTCCATCCGCTCAGCTGTTTTGCTTTGAGAAAGAGTATTCTACAACTTCTTGATTGTTTGCTTGCCTTGCTTTTCGTTTCGAAGCTTCGGACTATTTCTTGAATTAATACATAAAAAATGGGGAAAGCAAAGTCTAAAAAGCGTAAGCGATCGTCTTCAAATGATAGCGGATCCAGTACTAGTAGTTCAGACTCCTCTAAAGAGAAAAAGAAAATTCGTAAACTTAAGAAGAAGCTAAAGAAAGAACAGAAGCGAATCGATAGAGCCTTGAAGAAGAAACTGAAAGAGGAAAAAAAGAAGTCTAAGAAAAGCAGACTTGAAAGCGAGAGCCACAATCCTGCGGGCGAACAGACAGTGGAATCAGCCTCTGCAGACATTCCTCTCGGTAAGGGATAGGTACGGGAAGGACTTAGGAATAAAATTAGTGTATGTGCTTGTACATAACGGAGCAGTGGAGAGGGGCGAGAGAGAGAAATAAATAAACTAAAATAAGGTCGTTAAATTTATAAACAACTGTTTTAAATTTTTCGATTTGTTTGGCCTCAGTCAATGACCATGTTAATATAATAAAATGGTTTAGTTTTAGAATGTTACAAAGTAGTAAACAAAAAATTAACTCAAAAAAGATTGGCTTTGTATGGAAAAAAACTTAATTATCAATTACTCTGAAACTTCTAGTTTCTGCAGCGTATGATTGTTTTAGATACCTGAATCAATCTATGAAAAAAAATGGAAGATGCAAAGCCACATGCACTGATTCAAAAGATGCACCTAGGTAGGAACCTTTTATTATAAAACTAGCATCTTCTATTAATAAATACTTCAAGTTATGGTTAGTTTACATGAAGCCAGACAGCTATTTGATCAAGCAACTTACAGCTTTTCTGTCTCAGCTTGATTTTAGTCAGATATGTAAAAACAGTCAGTTAACTATGTAATTCATTAAGTAGGCAAATCCAGCCACAGCTAGTAAGTAATTTCAATGTGTAAATAGGCAGTAAGTAGTTAAGTTAATCTGAAGATAGCTAGTTAGTTATGCAACTTAACTTAGTCTAGCTTGAAGTAAGCTATGAGAGCTTACTTTAATCTGCAATATTTCATTGAAACTGAACTCATATCCTACACATTCACTTTTTCACACTTACATAAATTTCCAGGATAATCATCATTAACAGCTGGAATAATATCTACAGTATTAGGTACTTACATTTTTGAGTCCTGAGAGGCTTTAAAAAGTCTGCATACTCTGAACTAGGTACTTACTATTATTATTATTGTCAAAGAATGGATGTGTTTGTTACTCAATATAGCCACAACAGCTGAACCAATTTGAAATACAGATCATTATGACATGGAATCTGATTTATGTCTTTTCATCCAGCGCTTGAGGCCAGAAGCTAGTAATTCAAATATTGTTAACTTTCAACAGCATTAATGGAAAAGTCCAAAGCCATGGCTCCGATGACAAAAGAGGAGTGGGAGAAGAGACAGAGTGTTGTGAGAAGAGTGCTTGATGAAGACACTGGCCGATACAGGTTATCCTATCATTCTTATTTTATATTTTTCCATGGGAAAATATTAGAAGAGATTCTAAAGTACTTTGTGTAGCTTGTTTTTTTTTCAACTAAACAGATCAACTTGTTTAACAGGACAAGACTGATGGCTGAATTATGTTTAATGCATTAACTACTGTAAATTTCGATTCACAAGAGGGCTGTCACCTTGGCTAAGTTAAGGTAGCCCAAGAGGGTATAATATTGTAGTTATGATAGACAGGGTTTAAAGCACACTGTCTGTTGACTGTTTTTCCAAAATTGCATCTTTCTACCTCTTGACCCTAGAAACATTACAAAATAAATAAGAGTATCTCCATAGACTAGAGGATCTGAAATTCCTTTCTCAATGCACCACTCCACATTAAAAGGAATCTTATAGCCTAAGTTATAAGTCCTTGAGACTAACAACTTAGGCTATACGATGATAGTCAGTTCATCTGCGGCCAGACTATATGCTAATAACTGAGTGTCTCGCGTCTCACCTTAAGAAAACCAACGCATGAAAATGGTCGGGACCGGCAGCACTGCCCCTCCGTATGGCGCGTAGCTAAGCGAATTTGCTTTTTACCTTCACGCGAAATCGACTCGCCTATGTAGCCATGTATCATAGCCTTCTAGCTAGATGCCTGCAGTGCGGATCGGCGGCGATGGGTTCCCAACGAGTCACATGTGACCGGATCTGCTGTGACTCGTTGGGATTTTTTTCCCATTGAGTAACACTGTTACATAAGTGTAACACTTTGGGAACTCTTCTTTAAAAAAAAAGGATGCAACGAGTAACAGTGTGACTCAATGGGAGAAAAAAATCCCAACAAGTCATACAAGCCATCTAGACGTCAAGTTGACACATGGTGACTTAAGTGGCGCGGTGGGCGCGTAGCCGGCTGAGACGCAAGGGGTGCAGCTTCGATACCTGCCGCGGGACAAATGTTTGCATATTCTGCGGATGTTTGTTTCGGGTCTGGCTGTTGTGGTACTACGGTACTCGTAGTTCCTGATACTTACGACACAGGAAATCCTAGTGTGGGCTCAGGACTATGCATGTGTTTTTAGGCGTTTATTTATTTATGTGGCATCCACTCAACGATTTTACATAATTTTGATTACAGATATTACCTTCTCTCAGTTGTCTCTCGGTTTCAGGTTAATAAAGGGTGACGGCGAAGTGTTGGAAGAGATTGTATCTCGAGACCGGCACAAGGAAATCAATCGACAGGCTAACAACGCCGACGGAGCATTCTTTCAGTCGCAAACTATACATAAGAAATACTAATATAAGTTATGCACAGCACTTTGTAAGTATTGAGCTGTACCTGCACTCCCTAGCGTTGATACTGATTCTGTTTTCACCCTACTGTAGAATTGTGTGAAGGCTTACTGCAAGCCTGAAGCCTTCTATGCTGAAGCATATGCAATTTTACGATTCCTCTTTCCACCACTGTTTGTCGCAGATTCTGCTAGAAGTTGAAATTGGCTGCCTGTAGCCGAGCCTTACAAAAATCTATAAATTACAGGCTAGATACGATTTAACTCAGTTATGCTGCATTCATACTGTAGCCATTCAGGCAGTTTAATTGTTCAAATTTAAAGAATGAATTTAAAGAGAAATCTTGTTAAAAATTATCTAACAGTCCATTCATTTGATTGGAAAAGTTCACTCTTTTCATTCTATTTAATGTTTTTAGTGGTATAAAGCAATATTATACTGCAGCTGTTGTATCCCTTGTAGGATGTTCGTGTAGAGTCTTTCCCTTTCATGTAAAGTTTGCTATAACATGTCCCTTCCTTCCTGCATCAACAGCTGCCAGCAAAATAATTTTAACCTTGTTTTACCCTTGATTGTTACTTGTTATTTTTTTCTTTCAAGAGTACACAGACATCTATTTTAGATCTAAAATAAGATAATTATTAAGACCCATGTACCTTGTTAGTATAAGTTATTTCTGCAATAAAGATACTTTTTGTTCCTAAAACTAAATTGTTATGTGTATTTTCAAATACCTCTACAGATGATTATGAATGATGTAGGTAGATACCTAATGTTCATAGAGGATCACATTTCGTATTCCATTCGAAGTTATTGCTTACAAATAGTATTGTGGTTTGTTCACGAAGAAATACTAATAGAAGTCGCGCCAATAGTATAGAAGTGAAAATGACTACCACCGTGATTAAGACAGTACCATAATTGGTCTGATGTACCCCCAATTTCCCTATTAATCTTTCTTCTTGACCAGAGTAAAGTAGCCACATTCATAGTTTCTTTTAATCATCTCGTGCAAAGATATTTACTTGAATCACCCACAAAAAATACATCACGAATCCAGAGGCCCAAACACGAATATTTCGACGACATCCGTGGCGCAGAGGGCGAAGACGGGTGCGGGTTGTACTGCAAATATTTATCACGGGACTGGATGATTCTATGGTATAATATTAATGTATTAAGTAATATATCAGTACTACAGATATATAATAATACTATACTTTAGTACCCATACCCTTCAAACTATACCCTTACATGGTATGATTAAAAATATTAAAGATTTAAAATGGTGTTTTGCTTTCGTCTGTTTAATTTGAAATGACACATAATCAGATAGAGACAAATCATTGTTCAGTAAATTTATCTTTATAAATGACGCCCTTAGTGATTTTTTAATACTAATTTATGCTAGTACTAGACTCTGCTCACGACTTCGCCCGCGTGGTACCCGGATAAAAAGTAACCTATGTGTTATTCTGATGTAAAAGCTATATTACTGTAGTTTCATCAAAATCCGTTCAGTAGTTTTTGTGTGAAAGAGTAACAAACATCCATCCTCACAAACTTTCTCATTTGTAACAGTAGTAGGATAGGATATGCATATGCAATATACATATCTATCTTAGTATGAAGGAGGGATTTTATGCAAGGATAAGTTGAAACAGCAAAAATAAACATAATAATTTATTTTCATTTTTACCTATCCAGCCCACTGCAAAGCAAAGGCCTCCTAATCCAACCGCTTTGCTATCTAATCCTTTGTTTGGAACATGGCAGGACATCTCAGTCTGGGTTGTTTCCGATTTCCTCCACTTGTTTGAAAGAAAAACTTGGCAGTAGTCATGTCATTTTCACAACTAATGTCATTCCCATACAATCCAATCTTTCCGCAGGCATTAACGCCAACAGAAAGTGATATTTGTCTAGACCCTCTGATACACATAGTAATATTGTATGTGTTCCTTACTTCTCAGTTAAAGGTTACCTGGAAGGAAATGCTAACTGGCATTAAGTTGGCTTACTTGTGTACTTTTTTATCTAATGTAATAAAAAAAACTATCCATCTATCTTTAAACAGTTCTAGGAGTGCTGAAAAACGAGAATATCGTTAATTTTTAAAATCAAAGATGGCGGATATTTTTACTCCAATAAAACAGACATTTTAGAAAAAACAAGATGGCGTATATTTTTACTCCAGTTTCAGACAAACAAGTGGGGATATTGGAAGCAACCCTTAGTCTGGATCTACCGCGTTACCGTCCTATCGTGCGGCATTTCGCCCAATCTTAATCTGGCATCCAGCAAAGATGCCTCTTTTCGGGCTACATTGACTTAATTGCAGTTTATATTTTAATGAGAAACATGTTTACGAAGCGCTAGTCGCGTAGTTTTTATATTCGATCAATTGCAACCCAAAATCTAGATAGGGTACTTCATTTTATTTGCAATTACAATTCATCTTTGGTCGCTGTTTGTTCTGCGGTTGCTTTGGTGTCGGGCGCTTTCAGGTGATCCGTGATAAGGCTAATGAGGCTATCGAGAGGTTTGCTGCCGTGGTCAATGTTGACAACCTTCTTCTGCTTGTAGAGTATCAGCGTTGGTAGACCGTTTATCTGTACAAATTGAAAGTAAAATTAAGGTAGTGGGCATGACGACCTCTGTGGCATGGTGGCGAAGGCCACTCAAATGCAAAAGGTTGCGGGTTCGAAGGTTTTGTTCGTCGCGGCCTGCGAGACAGATAATTTTATGATCTGCAGATATTTGTCTCGGATCTGGGTGTTTTATATGTATTATAATAAGTATGTATTAAAAAAAATATAAGTAATATATCAGTCATGTTGTTCCCATATCATAAGCTCTGCTTACTTTGGGGCTAGATGATGCTGTGTGAAAATACAGGGCATTATTATTATTATATCACCAACAGACTAGAAGTACGTTATTGGCCTCCATCAACCAGCTTCTCCCAATCTTTGAGACGTCATCGATCAGATGGGGGCCTTCCTACACTGCGTCGTTCGGCGACTCATCACGGAAGGACAAATATTATTATACTATAGACGAGTCATACAAACGTGATTCAAGTCTCGCAGCGCAAATTATGATCGTTACAGAATTGAACATGCCAAAAATGTTATGGCTTAAAGCATCGATTTTGGGAGCTCAGACTATTTTAAAACTTATGATCAAAAGTGGAGGTGTGTTAGAAAAAATCAAAGTGAGACGCAGATAAAGTTTGATGTCCCACCCTCTTAGACAGTGCTCGGACACTTTAGTGTCAACGAAGCGCTAGTCGCGTAGTTTTTATAGTCAATCAATTGCAACCCAAAATCTAGCTAGGGTACTTCACTTTATTTGCGTTATTTTATTAGGACTATTTCTTTTTTTTTTCTCAAAAACTACGCCACCATACGATTCCACTGCGCGAATTTACATCACAGGAATATCTCACCCAACCGCCAAAGAAAGGTTTTTTTTTTTGTTTTTTTATTACCTTTTCCGTTTCGCATATGGGTTTAGACCGCACGCAGTCGACGTCAGCTATCAAAACCCGGGTTTCGTTCAGGAATTTCTCACCCAGTTGCGTCCATAGAGGGCTCAGCTGCATACAATGCGCACACCTGTAACAATCAGAATCTACTCAGAGAAATAAATAAAGAACCGACCATCGCTCTTGGGAATAAAGGCGTGAGTCCGTTCATACACATTTGGGGTAACGTGGTATTCCTAGTATGTAGGTAGGTACCTGGCTAGGTAGTTTCGATGTCCGGAACAATCAAATCCAAAGGTTCACGGAAACACAGTTTATTACACCACAAACACCACAGTATATAGAAGGAGTAAATAGTAGAAAGTCAGATATAGGTAGATACGAGGTGCATTAAATAAGTACCTAGCCTCATCGCCAGAGGGCGCTGTAGTTTCAAAAGAGTTTTACCACAGTGTAGCACATTCTTTTTTAATTCTTTTTTCAAATTTTCATTCCAATCCCTTCATTTGTTTTAATTTGACAACTTATGGAAGCGAACGTGTCGATCGGTTTTACAAAAATGGAAAAAGAGCAATATCGTTCGGTGATTCGATTCCTATTTTTGGAAGGGAAAACGCGCATCGAAATCAAAGAGCGCTTGGATGCTGTGTACGGTGACTCTTCTCTATCGATGGCCACCGTCAAGAATTGGTTCAACGAGTTTGCACGTGGCCGTACGTCGGTTTTTGATGAACCACGTCCAGGTGCACCGAAAACAGCTGCTACGGAGGAAAACATTAAAAAAATCCATGATCTCGTATTGGCAGATCGCCGATTGAAGGTTCGGGAGCTAGCTGAGACTGTAGGCATTTCAGAAGGAACAGTGCATCATATTCTTCACGAGGAACTCGGCATGAGAAAGCTGTCGGCGCGATGGGTGCCGCGTTTACTCACACCGGAAAACAAGCGCAACCGTGAGACCACATCGGAGACGTGTTTGGCGCTGTTTAAGCGGAATCCAGCTGAGTTTTTGCGTCGTTTTGTGACCGTCGATGAAACCTGGATCCACTGGTACACACCAGAGACCAAGGAGCAATCAAAACAATGGATCCAGACCGGGAACGTGCTCCAAAGAAGGCGAAAACTGTAAAATCGGCCGGAAAAGTTATGGCCACCGTTTTCTGGGATTCACAAGGTGTGATCTACATCGATTACCTCGAGAAGGGTAAAACAATTACAGGGCTTTACTATGCCGATTTATTGGGCCGATTCGACGCCGAATCAAAGAAAAAACGACCCCATCTGGCGAAGAAAAAAGTGCTGTTTCACCACGACAACGCACCGGTTCACACGTCTGCCGTTGCCATGGCCAAATTGGTCGAATTACGCTACGAATTGCTGCCCCATCTACCGTATTCTCCAGATTTGGCCCCTTGTGACTTCTTTCTGTTTCCTAATCTGAAAAAATCACTCGCCGGGAATAGATATGGATCAAATGAGGAGGTCATCGCCGCCACGGAGGCCTATTTTGCAGATTTTGACAAAAACTATTTTTCGGACGGGTTAAAAAAGTTGGAGCATCGCTGGGCTAAGTGTATCGAACTAAAAGGAGACTATGTTGAAAAATAAATTGCCACTTTTCCAAAATTTTCGTGTACTTTTTGTAGGCTAAGTATTTATTGAATGACCCTCGTAGATAGAAACAACAAGCGCACAAACAATTTTCTTTGAATTTGTATGTAGTTACATATAACATGTACAGGAACCAGTAGTATCGCTTCTCTAGAAAATATATAGAAACCCTGTACCAGAGCTGTATGGACCCCAGGCTATACCTCATAGGCAAAACAAATACCACTTTCTATTGGCATTAACGCTTGCGGAAAGATTGAATTGTATGGAAATGACATTAGCTGTTGAAATGTCACGTGACTACTGTCAAGTTTTTCCATGACAAATTTGCGTTAGCGTGAAAGGAAGACTATGCGTGAGGTATTTGTCTAGACTCCAGGTCTTTAAACCATACCTTTATAATGAAACAGACTTACCATGGAGCAAAGAAGTTGACAAAGACCAGTTCCTTCTCGAGGAAAGTCTCAAAGGTCTCCTCGGATATCCTGGCCACAGGTAGGGATTTCTTCTTCTTCATGAATTTATCAGGATCGTGGTTCTCAGCTAGCAGCATCTTATCCACGTAATCATTCAGGTCGTTTAAGCTAGACTCAGAACTTGCCTGTCCCATCTGTGGACGAGTTAATTTTTACAAATTTAAAAAACCCTGTCTTGTTTTTAGGGTTTCTTAGTCAACAAGGAACCCTTACAGTTTCAAAGCCAACAAAGTACTAAAATAAAATTCTTGAAAAATGATATGGGGGATTTCTGCACTTTTTAATATCAGAGTTCACTTGTCCCCCCCCTAAGAGGGATTTCTCAGGGGGGATTTGTGGAATAATCCCGTATAATATTTTTTAGGGTACCTCCACTATAAGTAAAGTGCGGATGTTATTTTTTCTTGTCTATCCCATGGTGTGGGGTGTCGTTGGATAGTTCGTAGGGTTCAAAAATATTGCAGGTGTATGAAAACCATTTCTCGATTCTGGGATCCGTTGCATTGAAAATTACTTAGATGAAGTTGTTAGTTGTGTAAGGTAGTAAATATAAGTTTATGGGCAACTACGGAACCCTACACTGCGCGTGGCCCGACACAAACTTGGCCGGTTTTTTATTATCGTAATTCGCAGCGACCCCTAGTGAGTTTACATCCACGGTTTGAAAATGTTTGCTGTACTGAGCTTAAATACACTTATTATTAAAAAATATATTTGTAACAAATTTATTGCAAAATCAATAGAAAATACGTTTCATAAATATTAATTTTGTTAAGACTCTCGTACAGGCGCCACAGTCTGCTGAGTTATTTGTAACGTTATGTAGTAGCCTGTGTCTAGTTATATACTGAATTATATTTCGTTATGATGTATAAATACCCTTTTCACAAAACAAGCGCCCCCTAATGACGAGTGGCGTTAAAACCTATCCAAGAACATTCCCTGCAGTCATACAAAGCGATAGCAAAAAATCGCCTTAAAAAAGTATATAAGTAGTATCTAGTTCTAGTTCGCATAATACAAGCTCTGCTTTGTTTGGGGCTAGATGATGTTGTGTGCATAAAGTCCAATATTAAGATTATTAAAAAAAAATAAGCCGTTCCAGAGAGAAATCGTATCATCAGTTAGTACGCAATATGTACAAAAAATACACCTACCAAAATAATATAAGACCGCGTCGTGGTTGGCCCAAGAGATTGCGTGATAAACTGGACAAACATTCCGCAAACTATAGAACTATATAGCCTTTAATTAAATGGAACGACTGTCACAAGGCAAAGGGAGACTTTTAAAGGTTATGTATATATATACCTAGCTGTCCTGTTTGTAAGGGTTTTGTGAATACCCTACAAACCTGTATTTACAGGCGGTGTATGTATTATGCGTTTTTTTTCCACACCCAACATACAAATACATAGTCCAGCCCGCTTAGCATGAGCACCCAAGACAACGTTTTGTCTACGAAAGAGAAGACAAAACTATTTCTGTCGCCTATTCTGTCAAACAATAGAGAGGAACAACATATTTTTGGTCTTCTCGGCGGTAGAAAAAACCGTTGTCTTGGGTCTTCATGCTAAGAAGGCCGACCCTACACTTCTTTCGGATTCCCTGTATCATGAGTATCACGAACTACGTGTACCGTGGTACCACTACTAACAGAATCTCCACTTACAATCCTGCCGTTGGCGATCCACATGAGATGCGGGTACTGCTTGATGTCGAAGTTCTTGCAAGTCATTTTGCTGTCCAAACAGTTCACCTTGCCGACCTGTATGTACAGGTTGTGTGTGTATTGGAGAGCCAGCTCTGACCAGGTGGGTGATAATTTCTGAAAATTTATATAAAATATTGTTTGGCCAATACCTTATGTAACTTTCTTGGGGCTCCTTGTCATCACACATCACCGAGCATTGAGTGAGTGAGACAACGGAGTGTATATCTTCTAGTATAATATTATAATATCTTTGTCTATGGTAAGTTCTAACGCCAGCTTTAGATGAGCCGTACGTTCAAAGGTTCCTATACATTCTGGGGTTCAAGTTATTTGGACCTAATACTGAGGCTTGTGATGTCTGTAATTTCTGAACTACAAAACCGATGACCTTGAAATATTTACGGAACAATCTTTAAGGTACTTTCTTTATAACAAAAAAAGAATGAATGAAATCGGACTACGCGTTAATAAATTACAACTAAGTACACATTTTGACTTTCATCCCCTGTGTCAAGGGAACTATGCTGAATTTCGGGATAAAAAGTATCCTATGTCCTACCCCGTAGTATGAACTGAAATCATGCCAGGTTTCATTTGGATTCATTCAGTAGTTTCGGCGTTATGCGCGTTCCAGATACTGAAAGACAGACAGACAGACAAAAATGAAAGAAATATATACATTTTTGGCTTCAGTATCGATTATAGCACTCGACAAAATCACAAAAGAATCGTGCATGTTAGTAGACTTGTTTGTATTCTCAAGTGTGCTGAAGGAAAAAGCTTCACCATACTTTGGGGGGGGGGGGGGCAATTGCATCCATTGCGCCCCCCCCCCCCCGGTATCCGCGCCGGTGATGACGAATATAGATTTATTATCTACCTGAGAGGCTCTGCACCAAGGCATATAGAACATGATGAAATGCTGTCCTTTGGAGACGAACTTCTCAATGTTGTGGTCGTTCAGGTACGCCATTCCTGTGTCGATGACAACCTCATCTGAAGCCTTCTTTAATTTCTGAAAAAAAAAGTGTCAGGCTTTGTACTTTTCTATCGATTGTTTTTTGAATGGGTCTGGGTGTTTTCTATGCATAATATGCATGTACTCGTATTTACAAAAAAAAAATGTATATAAGTATTATATCAGTCATGTAGTTCCCATAATACAAGCTCTGCTTAGTTAGAGACTAGATGATGCTGTGTGAAAACATGTCCAGCATTATTTATTTACCCCCTCCGGGAAACAGGCGTGTCTTATGTATGTATGTTTCTGTAAATTTTAATGTTATTTCGGCAAAGTTGGCATGTACCATAATCACGAGAGGAACCGGAGTCTTTGCGAGTAGTAAGTAGCAGACGAGTCGATCTGTGTTGGTGCCGGCTTAGAATTTGCACCACCCCAACTCTTCTCGTGGGTGTCGTAAGAGGCGACTAAGGGACATACACCGGGGGGTGGGCAGCAGCGCCCCCTGCAGAACAATCTTTTCAACCTAACTGCGATCCCCAACCCGCATGCCCAGCGTGGGGATTATGGGCATTACCCCCCTATTGATGTTTAAAGCCACGAGAAAATGGCCCCTAGTTCCCGGCCGCCTCGCTATTCCTGGTCGTGGTAGCGGCCATGGTAACGGCGGGGCAGGGGGTGCTAAGAATCACCGGGCTACCTCAGGCTACCATTCACCACTGAAACTGACCCTGGCTACGTTTAACGGACGCACACTGAGGCTTGACCATCATTTAGCGCAGTTAGAAGTGGAGTTAGAGAACATTAAATGGCATGTTCTGGGGTTATGTAAAGTCTGTAGAGAGGGAGAGGACACCGTAATCTTAACTCACTCGTAACTCGGGCCATCTTCTCTACTTTCGCGACAAAACATCCCAGGGTGGTGTAGGTTTCCTCGTCAATAAGGCCCTCTCTAAAAACGTTGAAGAAATCTCCAGTGTGTCGACCAGGGTAGCGTACCTGATCCTTCGGCTGTCCAAGCGTTACAGCATGAAGGTCATTCAGGTTTACGCACCGACCTCGGCACACTCGGATGATGAAGTGGAGGATATGTACGAAGACATATCCAGAGCCTTGCACAGCACCACTAAGGCTCACTTCAATGTTGTTATGGGGGACTTTAACGGCAAGGTAGGAACCCAGACTGGCAACGAATCCCGAATAGGCCCACATGGTTATGGAGTTAGGAATCACAGGGGGCAAATGCTTGTCAACTTCCTTGAGAAAGAGGGGCTGTTCTTAATGAACTCCTTCTTTAAGAAACGGCCCCAAAGGAAGTGGACGTGGCAAAGCCCCGACACTGTGACTAAAAATGAGATCGGATAGCAAGCATATATTCAGAGATGTCTCAGTAATCAACTGGTTCAATACCGGATCTGATCACCGACTGCTCCGAGGCTCTCTGAATATCAACTTGAAGCTTGAAAGAAACCGTCTGATGAAGTCCACGCTCCGACCTAACCCAATCCAAATCATGGCGGGCACTGAGAAGTTCCAGCAGCTTCTCGGCGATAGATTTGTTGCCTTGCAACCCACTGATGACGCTGACGAGACGCTACACAATCTGGTCGAAACGTTAAGGGACGAGGGCATCAAGTTCTGCCAAAAGCAGCGTACTGGAAAGAAGTACCATACTTTCGGATGGAACTCTTGGGCTGATGATAAAAAGACGGGAAACCACCCAAGCGACTTCGTCAGAGAGGTCAGACCTGAACAAGCAAATTGCGAAGATGGTACGGCGCGACCTTCAGAGCTCCAACACACGCCTCATTGAAGAGGCGACAGAGCGAAACCGAGGGTCCAAAGTATTCACTCAGCAGCTTGGCAGGAGCCACCTGACGAAGCTTAAAACCCACGACGGGAGGACCGTATTGTCGAAGCCGGAGATATCCGCCGAGATAGAGGATTTCTATGGCCGATTATACGCTGCACGTGCCCCTTGTTCCCGACGAGACGACCACGATTGCAGAGCCACTCTGACGCGCCACTACACCGACGAACTGCCAGACATAAGTCAGGATGAGATTGTGTTAGCTCTGAGGCAGCTTAAAAATGGAAAAGCCCCCGGTGAGGACGGAATTACATCAGAGCTGTTATACAGGAGCTACAAAACCTCTTTAACACCGTCCTTCACAGTGGGAGAACTCCAAAGGCGTGGAGCGGGAGTTTGGTGGTGCTCTTTTTTAAGATGGGAGATTAAACCCTCCTTAAAAACTATAGACCCAGCTCACTCCTGAGCCACGTCTATAAGCTGTTCTCACGAGTCACGAATCGTCTCGCCAGAAGACTCGACGAGTTCCAGCCACCGGAACAGGCCGGGTTCCGCGGAGGATATGGCACCATAGACCACATTCACACAGTGAGGCAGATTATACAGAAGTCCGAAGAGTATAATCAGCCCCTGTGCCTGGCCTTTGTGGACTATGAGAAGGCCTTTGACTCCGTCGAAACCTGGGCTGTTCTGGAATCCTTACAGCGATGCCAAGTAGACTATCGTTATATCGAGGTGCTAAGATGTCTCTACGAGGCCGCTACTATGAGTGTAGGCCAGCAGTCTAAACCCATCCAATTGCGCAGAGGAGTGAGGCAGGGGGATGTCATATCCCCGAAAATGTTCACGAGCGCGTTGGAAGATATGTTTAAGATGCTGGACTGGAAAGGTAGGGGCATTAACATAAACGGCGATTACATCTCACACCTGCGATTTGCTGATGACATAGTCTTAATGGCGGAGTCGCTAGAGGAGCTGAACCGGATGCTGGACGGCCTAGCTTCAGCCTCCCGATGTATCGGTCTTGGCATGAATTTGGATAAAACCAAAGTCATGATCAATGGCCACATTGTTCCAAGACCGGTGGTTGTACATGGCCACCTTCTCGAAATTGTTTCCGAATATACTTACCTTGGGCAGATTCTGCAGTTGGGTAAAAACAATTTCGAGAAGGAGGCCAAGAGGAGGATCCACCTAGGCTGGGCAGCGTTTGGAAAACTACGTGGAGTCTTCTCGTCATCCATACCGCAATGCTTGAAAACGAAAGTTTTCAATCAGTGCGTCCTACCCGTCATGACCTACGGAGCTGAGACGTGGACACTCACGATAGGGCTGGTCCACTAGTTCAAAGTCTGAGCGACTTTGAACTAGTGGACCAGCCCTATCGTGAGTGTCCACGTGGAAAGAGCTATGCTCGGAGTCTCTCTGAAGGATATGATTCGTAACGAATACATCCGTCAGAGAACCAAAGTTATCGACATAGCTCAACGAATTAGCAAGCTGAAGTGGCAGTGGGCCGGTCATATCTCGCGAAGAACCGACAACCGCTGGGGTAAACGTGTTCTTGAGTGGAGACCGCGACTCGGCAAACGTAGTGTAGGACGCCCTACGGCCAGGTGGGATGACGATCTGCGAAAGACTGCAGGCAGATGCTGGATGCGGCAAGCTGAAGACAGGGCGCTATGGCGCTCATTAGGGGAGGCCTATGTCCAGCAGTGGACTAATATAGGCTGATGATGATGATGATGAGTCGATCTACCCTCTTTCTTACTTTTTTATTGCGAAATGTTTTATTTAGTATTCAGAGACACGTCCAAACAGTATACACTTGCCCACGTTTTCGCATAATAGCGTTCCACATTAAATAACAAAAACGGAATAAATAAAAAAACAACCGCTAAGGGAAGACAAGTTCTCGAACAATGAACCAATGACATCGTAAAGATTGCGGAAAGTGGATGGAGATGGCCCAAGATTGTTCATCGTGGCACTATTTGGGGAAGACCTTTGTCTGACAATGGACTTCTACATATTGTTGTTGATGATGATGATGACAAACTCAAAGAACGATTTGGAAATCTTGTATAATTAAAAATAATTACTCACGTCTGATCCGATGGTAAATACTTCGTTCATGAATAGAGTAAGAGCTGATAAGTCCCTGGTACCTTTATACTCCACTGGTGTGTAGAAGTTCTTGTAGAAATAGAGCAATGTGGGATAACCTGGAATGCACAATTAAATGTTGAATAGCCCTGTTTTTAGCTATGAGATCTGTCTCTCACACACACATATGGGAAAAGATGTGTTCGCTTTTTTATATTCTTGCACGCACAAACACTTTCAAAAAGGCAGAATTAAATGACACTAGCTTCTGCCTACGGCTTCGCCCGCCTGAATCCCGAATAAAAAGTAGCCTATGAGTTGTTCTGATATATAAGCTATATTACTGTAAAGTTTCATCAAAATTAGTTAAGTTATTTTTGCGTGAGAAAGTAACATCCATCCTCACGAACTTTCGCATTTATAATTAGTAGAATGTATAAAGACAAGCTTAACCCTAAAAAGAGTTTTCTTCCAGCAAACCTTAAGCTAGAGAGGTAATTATATGTTTGCGGGTACACAAAAGCAAACAAACATCTGTATCTTCAGCAAGAGAGAATGATGGAACTGACATGGTCAAAGATCGAGAATAGTTCCAAAAAAATGAACAGAATAAAAAAAAAATGGTAGTTATCATCATTTTTTTGATATCAGTTAATAGTTACATGAATATCTACCAAATACCAATACGCAGTTTGTTTAACTTAGATCAATAAAATTTACATAGCCAAAGTGGCAACCCCAGGGGAGCAAAACATGTTTTCACTATACTCATAGATCATTATTATTAAGCACCCGCCTGCGTTTTCCAACCAAGCCAAGAGACCAAAAGTTACCAATGTGCCAAATTCCTACAATATATAATTTATGTAGAATTTTTTCTACTACAAAAATATTTACTTTCTAATAACATTCTGTCAAACAAAAGAAATTATGCAAAAATATGTCGATAACTATGTGTATACATAGTTTATGCTACTAATATTATAAACGTGAAAGTTTGTGAGGATGTTTGTTACTCTTTCATGCAAAAACTACTGAACAGATTTTGGTGAAACTTTACAGTAATATAGCTATACAGTACGGTAACTATACAGTAGTATAAATATAGCATCAGAATAACACATAGGTTACTTTTTCTCCAGGTACCACGCGAGCGAAGCCGTGGGCAGATGCTAGTTAGTTACCTTTGTTTTACTGTAAACCACAACCACTTTCAATGGTTAGACTGGAGTAGAGGTGTTTAAGATGAGCCATTATTATTTATACTAAGAAAAAACTACTGAGAGAAAAACATGCATGAGGCATGTAAAAAATCGTAAAAAGCTGTTTTTAGCAGAAAATTGGTATGTACTCCTAAGCAACCAGAGTGCTTGGAATGTTTCTTACCTGTGATGTCAAGTGCCAGTATATGCATTTGCCATAAGCAATTATTTCCATCATCAATAAAATTGCAATGGCCCCTTGTTAAGTTTATATTGATACTTTCTGATATACTCTATACTCATAATGGTTATACATTTTATCCATGATCTATCACATTTATGTTTAATTATTATTTTCTCAAAATAATAATACCCATATAAAAGATATAATTATGTATAAAGATTCTCAGGCTATAGTTGTTGGAGGTTTTCGATCTAACAACATAGCAATATCCTCTGGAGTCCCACAGGGCTCTTTTTTACCACCACTTTTATATGCCTGATACTTACATGATGTTAAGAAATGTTTTAAGTATGCTAGATTCCTTATGTATGCTGACAATATTTTTTTTTTAATGAAAATTAAAAATCATTCGGATTGTTTGAAACTTCAAGATGACCTTGATAGGCTTGAGTAATATTACAAAATAAAATGTATCCATGCTAATGTCAGTAAGTGCTGCTTTGCCTCTTTCACACATAGAGAAATCCTGTAAAACATGTTTAGCATGTATGTGGAGTAAATATCAATAAAACGGAACAAGTTCGTGATTTAGCCATATTATTAGATGTAAAACTAACATTTTCAGAACATTTTGAATCAATAGTTAATAAAGCTTATAAAAGCTTAGGATTTGTCTTATGAGTGAGTAAACCTTTTTCAGATATTTCTTGTATAAAACTACTCTACTATTTGTTTGTCAGGAGTATCCTGAACGGCATATGCAACGGATATGTTGATTGCCCTAAGCTTGCCAGTAAGATATTATGTTTAAATGCCTCAATTACCCATACTAGACACACCAAATTATTTGCCATTTCACACACATCTACAAACTATGCACCAAACTCATTAATTAACAGATTTCATAGAACATATAATTAGAGATTTGACTCAACTGATCTATTTTATACAAGCAAGGGAGGTTTTAAAAGGGATATTATAAAAATATTAGAGGACACTGCATAGAAAGTAGGTACACTTACACATTTTTTTTATTACTTATTTGTATTTTCTATTATTATCTACTATTATTATTATATATGTATTTTATTAAGTTACGTAAGTACTTATTTTTATTAACTTTAAGTTTTTATGATATACTTTTACCTTTGTAAAAAAGTACTTGTGTTTTGATTTTTAACATTTATATAAACTTGCTATTTGACTGGCTGTTTTAAAATTATCCATCTATAAAATGCAAATCCATTATTGGTCATTGGAAAAACATATATTTTAAGTTTATGTAGAATAAGGCCTGTGGATTTTGTTAAATAAATAAATGTTTACTGAAGTTTGAAAAATACTATGCTAATATGTATTGAGTGTAGTCCTAAATCAATATGATCCATACCTGTAATGTCAAATTCCTGGCATATCTGCATATGTAAGGTGCAGTCAACCTGAGCAATTGCAAACTTGGAGTCCCATGTGTTGACAAGCTCCGCAAGCTCTGACCAGATTGGCTCAAACTCTGTACAATGCCGGCACCTAAAATAAAATAAATAATACTGGTCATTTTTCAGACAGCATCATCTAGCCCCAAACTAGATGATGAATCCAGAAACAGTCCTTATAAATACCATAGGTACTCAAAAATTTCAATTAATTCAAAAATTCCCTAATCTATAATCTAATCTAATTTATATATTATATTAATTTCAGTGTGTTATTTTATAATTATTTAATTCTTTACTGCACAAAAAATATATGTGTACAAAAGCATCTTCTACCTAGCAACCTCAAATATAGTGAGAAAAGTTTGGCATGCTAATAATATAAAAAAATCTATGCTATAGACTAATGACACACAAGAATATCAGCAAGATATAATAGCAACGGTAACAATTTATCAGAAATAAGAACGAAAAGAAATGAGATTACAATATTTAATGTTCAGTTTTTGGAGTCAACTTACTACACCTTCTGCATTTTACATGCGGGGGCTTGCAAAGTCCATGAATCTGGATCGTAGGCTAGGTGCTCTGTTGATCACTTACCAAGGCGCATAAAACATGATAAAATTCCCATCCATTTTTTCTATTTGAGGGATGAAATTGCCGGGATTGTAATCGAAAACTGATCCATCTTCTGGGGCCACAAAATTGAGCATCAGACAAAGGTAAAACGCAGTCAACTTTTTGCCCATTTTGTCGTAGTTATTTCCTTTCCTCTAGGATTTACAGAAAAGTTACGCACGACATCTGACTAAAAGTCCATAAGAGCTATGGTTTATCATCCTAGTAATCTGTCGCTATAGTTATAAATACATTATTAGACCTACAAAACAATTAAAACAAAAAAAAAGTTGTTAATTCCCTATGCTACACACTTCACTATAACGTACAACACGATTAACACAATTCGCGAAAATTACAGTCACTTCACTTCTTGATTATGGCTTTTTACAGTCACTAGGAAATTAATAGCACAGACTATTATTAGAGATAGATAGACTATCTAAATTAAAAGATTTAAATAAACACAGACTATAAATATAATTAGCAGTGCTGCCAAGTCTAGACCGGTCCAAGTCGCCGAATATTTGGCACCAAGTAGCGTAAGTACGCCTATTTTTCCTGTAATATAGCCTTATATTGCCTGATTATAAGTCAGGTATCCTAAAAAGGCTACGTTTTCAATGTAGACCTGCCTAAATCAACCTTATTTTTAATTTGAACGGATAAAGTCAAAAACAAAGTTACTTGGAAATGTGGCAGTGGTTCCGTATGTTTTTATTGTTTTATATGTTTTTCTAAATGCATTTTATGAAAATTCAAGAGTTTAACACAATTTTATTCATAGTATGCCTCGCTTTTGCCATCATTCGCCATTCATCATTCTCTCTTCGTGGGATAGCCAATCTAAAAATCACAATATTTTTAAACATAACACAATGTCAAAACAATGTTATTTTTTTACACAAATGAGGTCGCCAGTAACAATTTAGTTTTAGGCAATCAGTTTCCTCACATTTGTTCTTCGGCGTATATCATTTAGGTATGATTGGGTTTTAACTTATTCACTGCCACCACGATTTTCTTGAAGTTCATCGAGATGCCGCCGTATAAAACTGGGGATACTCGGTACTACAAAAAACATTTTTTTCGTAAAAAAATCTAACTAGTTTTTTAAGGGGACCGCTTCAAAATGCCATAGCCTATCCCTTAAAAATGATGCACTAATAATATTAACAGAAAATCTGACCTAATTTGAGAAATATTACCGAAACATTCCAAACACGCCTGGCGTGTTCTTGGCGTAAAGACGTAGATTAGCCTGCACACGCGAGGCGTGTCAGTAGCAGTGAATGTTAAATAAATGTCACAGATTTTTATAATTATTAATGTGAATAATCACGTATGTAGGCGCTTTTATTGCCATTATAATGCCAACAAATGCATTTGCTTTTCATTTTAGGTAGAAAGGTAGATATTCATTTATAAGAAGTAGAGTTCATTCATTCACGAGTCAATACCTTTGAAACTTTATACCTAATCCGTCATCTTAGGTCACTAGCAAATCTCGCTTAAATTCCCCCATTCTCCCGTGCCATAGTTATTCGTTTTAAAAGGTAAATCCATTTTAGTTGCTCACAATCACGAGGACGAGTGCGATAAAGATTAAGAAAAAGACTCCCGGGATGTTGTTCGTTTAGATATTATGTATTATGTATACATAATATCTAAACCTTATCAATATTTAAATGAGTGCTAAAATGTTAGCCAAAAGTTTCTAATATTAATCTTAAACATTGTCAGATCTGGCCAAAAAATTACTAACTTGGCAATCGTTGTGAGTCACACGTTATCACGCGTATTTTAACGAAAAATAACAAGTATCTAGTCAGTCAGTGAGTAATTTTACAAAATACTTATTACCTACTGTTATTTATTTTTACCGTGATTTGATAATAAATCTAATATTATAAAGACGAAATATTTGTTTGTTTGTTTGTATCGAATAAGCTCCGAAACTACTGGACCTATTTTAACCATGTTTTCACTAATAGAAAGCTAAATTATCACGAAGTAACATAGGCTATAATTTATTTTCAAAAAATAGAGATCTTTAAGAAAATTACAATAATGTAAACCAAAGTAACAAAATTTTGTCTGTAAAATTCATTATTTGGCGTGCGCTGAGAAAACTATTGATGATACATAAAAATGATGTACTACATAATTAAAGTACTCATTATTTCCTACAAAAAAGTCCTGGAGAGTATATATCTAACTATGATAGTTAAGTCACATTAGTAACTTTTGTGTTCTAAAATGTAATTTAATCGCCGGTAGATACAAAAGTTGGTTACATTTGTATCGTAGTATTAATTGTTATTCAAATAAATACTTTTATCATCAAGGGTATTTATGTAGCAGTAAAATACTTTTTTAATTCATTCGAATCAGACATTTAATTTCTAAGTTATCATGAGTATAAAATCGAAACCTACGCGGGTGAAACCGCGGGGCGCAGCTAGTAAATAATAAAGTAGTGTCTCCACTCAGTAACATAGTACCAAGTTTGTCTTATTTATGTTTGTTTGTACCGAATAGGCTCCGAAACTACTAGACCGATTAACCATTTTTTCACCAATTGAAAACTAAATTATCAGGAAGTAATATAGGCTATATTTATTTTTTAAAAAATAGAGATCCTTTAAAAAATTGCAATAATGTAACCCAAAGTAGTAAAATTTTGCATATAAAATTCATTATTTGGCGTGCGCTGAGAAAACTATTGATGATATATAAAAATTATGTACAACATGATTAAAGTACTCATTATTAACTACAAAAAAAGTCACAATAGCAGCTTTTGTGTTCAAAAATTTAATTAGATAGCCGGTAGAAACAAAAGTTGGTTACATTCGTATCTAAGTATTCATTCTTATTCAAATAAATAGTTTTATGATAAGAGTATTTATGTAGCGGTAAAATACTTTTAAATTTATTATTTTTCACGCGGGTAAATGTCCGGGCGCAGCTATTTAATTATATGCGAGTAACTTTAGATATCATGTGATACCATAATAGCATATTTTTGTACCGGTACGCTAAATTGGAAATGTGCTATACTCTGATTTGTTCTAGATAGTATTTTGTTATAGTTTTTCAGCATACTAGATATTCACAGTCGCCCACCGGTTCGCATCGCCTGATGTAATAGCAAAAGTACTAGTATTATAATATCTGTGGTAAAAGTAATAGCGCTGTTATTACTTCTGCTTTTGCTGGCTCCCAAGGGTCATAGCGTGATTTTATAGCGTCTAAGTAACCTTACCTAAGAATTGGGCTATAAAATGTACAAATAGTTTTTCAAATGCGAATGGTAGTTCCAAAATTAGGGCGTTAAAACAAAAACGAAACTCTTACGGTCTCATTACGAAACGTGGTCTAAACTCAAGTTCAGTCTAAACCACAGACATTATAATACACTAAAACAAGGTTTAAATAAACCTTATTGAAAAGAGTATTACCTATTGCAGTCACTAAGGTCTAAAATTTAAACATAAAATAAAACCGCGGGATGTCTATTTGATTTAAAAATACTTCTGAACCAAAATAAAAAAAAATTATATGATTAGCTACCAAAAGAAAGTAGGTCCTCAAAAAGAGGTTGAGTTATGATAGAAATAAACTAGGTGACCGCCTGGTTTATATTTTAGCAGTTAATTCTGGTCAAACCTCTTTTTCAAATGTTAAATAGACTGTCGACTATTATTTATAGCATTCAATTTTAAACCTTGTTTCCTTTGTATGTACAACAGCTTACCTTGAAAATCAAGAATCACAAGTCTAAAAGATAAACCACCTTTCGTAATGAGACAAGATTTATTATTAGTAGGGTCAAGGAGGCAACAGTGACTCAGTCGACAACAGTGACTCATTCATGTTTTGACCTAAAGAGATCGCATTAGATGGCAATCTCTGTCGCACAATTAAAGTGCGTGATTCCTAAACCCGTTCAAACCATGCGGCCGACAGATCAAGCACCGAACAGCGGTGTCACAGCGTTTTTTTTGTTTTGGCACCAGCAAAATTAAATTTTGAAGCGAGTTTACTTCATTTATATGCCTTAGTTTGTGACAATTTGTGATGACCATTATATTTGCCGATAAGTAGATATTGTAGAAGTTCCATTTGATTTGTTGTTTGTGTTTATTGTTGTTTAGTTAAATTGCCATGACTTAAATATTTTCAACGTAGCGTAGTAGTACAGTGATTCAATTCGAAAAAGTAGTGGTTCATGAGTCACTGTGTGTGTACCCCTACATTAGCTGGAATATTTTTTAAGGTATAAAATATTCTTTTTATTTTAGATAAAAATATTTCATTTGGCACTCAACACTTACTCAACGGCCCAAAATAAATCACTCTTAATTATTCCATCTTTATTATTTTGTTATTAACAAATCCAACTGCCGTGTAAAATTGGAAATACTCCTGCTGAAAGAATACAAGAGAGCTTGTTCTTGCTTGTTGGGTAGGGTTTGTTATCCGGAATGAGGAATCCATGCGAAAGGCATCGTAGAGAGCTAATATATTCTTGCTCATGCTCTAAAGATATTATTGGACAACCGAGGACAGTCCACTTGAGGAGTTGTTTAGACAGCTAGAACCTAACTTTTCAGTCAATAAAATTTTCGTACTAGAACAAGGGACTTCGCTTACAAAACGATTTCACGCATTGCGTTCTCTTATTATACAAATTGACCGCGAAGAAAACCAGAGGGTGACATTATCAGTGTTTAAATTAATAAATTTGAAAATTCCTGTTTCATAGAAAAACAAATGGCTGACAAGGATCGATTGAATCCAGAATTTTCAACCTGGATGAGACAGCTACAACCAATGTGCAAAAATCACAGAAAGTGTTAGCTCCGAGAGGACGAAAAACAGGAAAGGTGACAAGCAGAAAGGGGCAATAGTCACAACATGCTGTATTGTGAGCGCGAGTGTAAATTTCTTAACTCCAGTGATTATCTTTCTTGGAAAATAACTGTTTTGTCATCAAGCTATAAATTTTTTAATGAAATTTAATACTCAAATGTAACTATCTTTCATTTATTACTACTACTGAATCGCTGTGTACGTTTATAGGTACACACTGGCTCCATTTCTTTTTTTTTGTTTTTGGTTTCTTATTTAATTGTAGTAGTATTTAATAAAAATGTAATAACAGAATATTAAACTAGAATAGTTTATCAACAATGTGTGCAAGTTTCATGTTAATACTATGGTTATTTACTACTTTTATTGCCTCTTGAAAAAAACCCGAGTCACTGTTGCCTCCTTGACCCTACAGCCCGTAGGTCGTCTTGCCGCTTCGCCCGTCCGTGCTATTACATCTTTTGCGCGGCTCTTAAGGGTCATAGCGTAATGTTAAATAGCCAAAACCTTCCTCATGAACTGGACTATCAAAGGCAAAAATATTTTTTAATTTCTACTGGTAGATATTAGCGCGTTGAAACAAAAATGTATTATTATTATTAATAGACTGGCTGTTGCCGGCGGCATAACACGCAAGGAGTCATGTTAAAAAAAAGACTCCCATTCTCCCCTTAAAATTGTAAAATCCAAAATCCCTAAAACATATCGTTATTTATTTATGCTCAGTAGCTGTAATTCAAATTTTCATGTTTCTTACAACAATAGTATTCGTATGCCATCGTTTTCTGTTCCTCAATAAATATATTTGAATTTTGAATTTTTTTGATTATAGAACCAAGACTGATCATAGGTACAAAGTTCCTACCCTATTTCCCCCCTTATAGTAAAAAAAATCCTAAAATCCTGTCTTAGCATGTTATAAAATAAACCTATATACCAAATCTCCAGCATTCTAGACTGGTAGTTTTAGCTGTGCGTCGATAGATGTCAGTACAAGCCATTTTATAAGTTTAGAATGATATATATATATATATATCTATTCAATGTTGAGAATATAACTTGCAATGTCCCCCTATGCCCGAGTCAAAGATCGGGGCAGAAAGTATAAAATAAATTATTAAAAAATAATCAAATAAATAAATTATCTACAAACTCAAATCGTTAAATTTTTATGCTGAGTGTGCCTACCTTCCTTACATAAAGCTGCTATCAACCTACCTATATTTTTATTAAACCTAGCCCTATTAGATTTGAAGATAAAATCTTTTCATGTAAGAACTTACACATGATTACAACAGAAAGGCTTTTGTTTCTTTACTCGTTTAATTTTTGACTAAATGATTTTAGTTATTATTTATTACATTCCACCTCTCAATCTAAGCACAAGATGTAATGTTGACTCCTTCTGAATGTTGTAGTCGGATAGTGTGCGACCATCCTCAAGCTGTTTACCGGCGAAAATAAGTCTCTGCTGGTCTGGAGGGATGCCTTCCTTGTCCTGGATTTTGGCCTTTACATTCTCAATGGTGTCGGAAGCTTCGACCTCTAGAGTGATGGTCTTGCCCGTCAGTGTTTTGACGAAAATCTGCATACCACCACGTAGACGCAGCACTAAGTGAAGGGTGGACTCTTTCTGGATGTTGTAGTCGGACAGTGTACGGCCATCCTCAAGCTGCTTACCGGCGAAAATAAGTCGTTGCTGGTCTGGAGGGATGCCTTCCTTGTCCTGGATTTTGGCCTTTACATTCTCAATGGTGTCGGAAGCTTCGACCTCTAGAGTGATGGTCTTGCCCGTCAGTGTTTTGACGAAAATCTGCATACCACCACGTAGACGCAGCACTAAGTGAAGGGTGGACTCTTTCTGGATGTTGTAGTCGGACAGTGTACGGCCATCCTCAAGCTGCTTACCGGCGAAAATAAGTCGTTGCTGGTCTGGAGGGATGCCTTCCTTGTCCTGGATTTTGGCCTTTACATTCTCAATGGTGTCGGAAGCTTCGACCTCTAGAGTGATGGTCTTGCCGGTCAGTGTTTTGACGAAAATCTGCATACCACCACGCAGACGCAGCACTAAGTGAAGGGTGGACTCTTTCTGTATGTTGTAGTCGGACAGTGTGCGGCCATCCTCAAGCTGCTTACCAGCGAAGATAAGTCTCTGCTGGTCTGGAGGAATGCCTTCCTTGTCCTGGATTTTGGCCTTTACGTTCTCAATGGTGTCGGAAGCTTCGACCTCTAGAGTGATGGTCTTGCCAGTCAGTGTTTTGACGAAAATCTGCATACCACCACGCAGACGCAGCACTAAGTGAAGGGTGGACTCTTTCTGGATGTTGTAGTCGGACAGTGTGCGGCCATCCTCAAGCTGCTTACCAGCGAAGATAAGTCTCTGCTGGTCTGGGGGAATGCCTTCCTTGTCCTGGATTTTGGCTTTGACATTTTCAATTGTATCAGAGGCCTCAACTTCCAGTGTTATTGTTTTACCAGTAAGTGTTTTAACGAAAATCTGCATACCACCACGCAGACGCAGCACTAAGTGAAGGGTGGACTCTTTCTGGATGTTGTAGTCGGACAGTGTGCGGCCATCCTCAAGCTGCTTACCGGCGAAGATAAGTCTCTGCTGGTCTGGAGGGATGCCTTCCTTGTCCTGGATTTTAGCCTTTACGTTCTCAATGGTGTCGGAAGCTTCGACCTCTAGGGTGATGGTCTTGCCAGTCAGTGTTTTGACGAAAATCTGCATACCACCACGTAGACGCAGCACTAAGTGAAGGGTGGACTCTTTCTGAATGTTGTAGTCAGACAGTGTGCGGCCATCCTCAAGCTGCTTACCAGCGAAGATAAGTCTCTGCTGGTCTGGGGGAATGCCTTCCTTGTCCTGGATTTTGGCTTTGACATTTTCAATTGTATCAGAGGCTTCAACTTCCAGTGTTATTGTTTTACCAGTTAGTGTTTTAACGAAAATCTGCATACCACCACGCAGACGCAGCACTAAGTGAAGGGTGGACTCTTTCTGGATGTTGTAGTCGGACAGTGTACGGCCATCCTCAAGCTGCTTACCGGCGAAGATAAGTCTCTGCTGGTCTGGAGGGATGCCTTCCTTATCCTGGATTTTGGCCTTTACGTTCTCAATGGTGTCGGAAGCTTCGACCTCTAGAGTGATGGTCTTGCCGGTCAGTGTTTTGACGAAAATCTGCATACCGCCACGCAGACGCAGCACTAAGTGAAGGGTGGACTCTTTCTGGATGTTGTAGTCTGATAGTGTGCGACCATCCTCAAGTTGCTTGCCAGCGAAGATAAGTCTCTGCTGGTCTGGAGGGATGCCTTCCTTGTCCTGGATTTTGGCTTTGACATTTTCAATTGTATCAGAGGCCTCAACTTCCAGTGTTATTGTTTTACCAGTAAGTGTTTTAACGAAAATCTGCATACCACCACGCAGACGCAGCACTAAGTGAAGGGTGGACTCTTTCTGGATGTTGTAGTCGGACAGTGTACGGCCATCCTCAAGCTGCTTACCGGCGAAGATAAGTCTCTGCTGGTCTGGAGGGATGCCTTCCTTGTCCTGGATTTTGGCCTTTACGTTCTCAATGGTGTCGGAAGCTTCGACCTCTAGAGTAATGGTCTTGCCGGTCAGGGTTTTGACGAAAATCTGCATACCACCACGCAGACGCAGCACTAAGTGAAGGGTGGACTCTTTCTGGATGTTGTAGTCTGATAGTGTGCGGCCATCCTCAAGTTGCTTGCCAGCGAAGATAAGTCTCTGCTGGTCTGGAGGGATGCCTTCCTTGTCCTGGATTTTAGCCTTTACATTTTCAATGGTGTCGGAAGCCTCAACTTCAAGAGTAATGGTTTTGCCTGTCAGAGTTTTAACAAAGATTTGCATACCACCACGGAGACGCAGAACTAAGTGAAGGGTGGATTCTTTCTGAATGTTATAGTCTGAAAGGGTGCGACCATCTTCAAGCTGCTTGCCTGCGAAGATGAGACGCTGCTGGTCTGGGGGGATGCCTTCTTTGTCTTGGATCTTTGCCTTTACATTCTCGATAGTATCAGCAGGCTCGACCTCCAAAGTGATGGTCTTACCAGTCAATGTCTTTACGAAGATCTGCATTTTGATCTGTAACAAAAGATAAGCAAGCATTTAGAGTTATGACGTTCTAAGGTACCTACTATAAAGTAATAAGTACATTGAGTATTGATGTCACTGTACCTACTTAAACCTACAACAAATGTTAACGCGAAAGCGCATGCGTGTCAACGCCCTCCCCGCCCTAATACGATCAATACTTGAGCTAACTTAGTTAGCGAGTTAGATACACATGCATTAAGAAAATTTAATTCTTAACAAGACTTAACCAGTTAGCAGAGCCGATAAAATAATAGGTAGATATACCTACCTACCTATAGAATACACATATCTAGTTGTATTGGTACCTTCTATCTAGTGTAAATATTTATAAAAAAGCAATGCGTATTTCAAAACACATTCTCAAACATTCTGTTTACCTACCTACCTACAATACCTTTAGGTATGTATATACGACCCGCATGTGCGTCGCCCGTTCTTAGTACTTTGTTGTTTGCTTGCAATAAAACAAAGCATCCTTTAATATTTAGACGGTAAATAAAATCGAAAAGCAATGATTATTGTAAGTACCTACCTGCTAGCTCATTTAGCGTAGTTTCACTGGAATGATTCATCATTCTTGTTATGTACCTAAGTAGGTACCTACCTAACGAATGGTGGAAGGAACATTTGGAACGAAATGGTGGTGCAATAGTAAGATAGGTGTATCTATCAAGAATAATGATGATAAGCTTAGTTTTTTTTTTTTTTATAATGCTGGACATTTTCACACAGCATCATCTAGCCCCAAACTAAGCAGAGCTTGTATTATGGGAACTACATGACTGATATACTACTTATATACATTTTTTTTTGTAAATACATACATAATATACATAGAAAAACACCCAGACCTGAGACAAATATTTGCAGATACAAACATTTGTCCCGTGGCGGGAATCGAACCCGCAACCTTCGGCGTCACAGGCGGACCTTCGCCCACTGCGCCACAGAGGTCGTCATAGACAATTATAAGTTCCTTATAGACAATAAAGTATGCCTGAGAAGTACCTACCTACCTACCCTCCTAGCAACATGACATTCCGCCTAACTTCCTCGAAAAGGCCAACTGTTCTAATTTAGGTACACCCTACTAATTGCCTACTTCAGTAAAGCAACCTAACATACCTACGATATTTTTAGATCTACGCAAATAATATTAAATAGATTGTCAAAACAAAATGGCGAAACATCCGAGAATTCACCTTGCATCGCAAAAACTGCGTCGTAGCTGTGGTAAGTAGGTAGTGTGTTTCGATCTACCACTTATCATATCAAAACCCAAGGATACAAGAGAATCAGATGATTATTAGATAAACTTACCTATCTCTGTCACTGGAATTTTTCTTGATAAAACTTAACAAAATAACAATGGAAAGAATTGAAACACTACGAACAACTCTAAAAAGTCACGCACTTGTTCCTTTTTCAATAATTCGTTTGGTAATGCGCTCACAAAATGGCGACGAACTCTTTTATATAGAATCTGTGTCGTGTCAAATCAATGACTTCCGAACTCTACCGACAATAGCCGAATGTAGACTCTCGCTCTCTCTATTGATTTATGAGAGAAAAGGAGGGAAATATATTTTTTCTAGAACTATATCGTATGCGTGGCTCTGTTCAGCGTGGCGTGAGTTCGTGACGTAAATAGGTCGGCTGAGCAGTGGTGCCATATTATGCGATATATCGCCATTTAGGCTACCTGAAAGAGGGTCGAAGCGACAAATAATTGGATCGGCAACATTTAGACTACCTACATAAATATATTAAATGGGCAAGTCTAGGTTACAATATTTTTTATGTACGTGCATTGCGCTTAACGGAACGTTATTGGCTTTTTGACTATTTATTTATATGGTCAGTCAATTGAATAATGCATTGTGTCAGAGACAAAAATTATATATTGGTAACAATTACGCAATGCAACTTTTTTTATCTCTCAATAAATAACTGAAGCTGCGGTTCAAGCTCACAGCGAGCCCTTGAGTTAGTGTTCAATTCGGTCATATCAAGCATTATGATTGGAAATTTGGACAGTAGGTATTAAACTGTATAGGATCTCGATCCTATACAGTTTGATTCAGACATCATTGTCCAAAAGAAATCAAGGCGATGAACGACCCCGTGGCCGAACCAAATAAAGCCTCATGAACCTAATACATCCTTCTTCTAGATTCTAGAACATACATGGCAGGTATACTAGGTTCTAGAAGAAAGAAATTGAGATTAGGTCACAAAAATCGCACTGCTCCTTTTAAACCATGGTGATTTAATCATTCTGTGGAGTGGTATAGGAATTTATATTATTTTGGTGATAAAATGTTGTTCGGTTTACTAATGTAATTTACTGATACTAAATCAATGATTTCCGAACTCTACCGACTATAGCCGAATGTAGAATCTCGCTTTTTCTATTGATTTTAGAGAAAAAAGGAGGGAATATACGGGTGATTTTAGGCTAATTATTTGCACAGAAAATCAGGCGATTTGGTTAAGCTCATATCTGGAAACATTGCTAATGTGTTATTGCAAAGAGATTTCGTATGTTTATGTGTGTAGTATGTACTAGTACTAGGTAGGTAGGTAGTTGTTAGTAATGTTGTCCATTCGTGTGAATGTTGGTTATCGTTTTGTTTTCTGTACAAAGTTACAAACAAAGATGCACAACAACGCAAAGCAAACCAAAGATCTGCAGAATCATGCTGAATCATCCATTTATTAATAAAACGAAAATCTAAAACGAGAGTTTGTAAAATTCGTAACTCTATTTATTTCTTTGTTTGCGTAAACCAAAATTACCTAAGTAGGTATACTTATATTTTTATATTATATTATTTCTACCTACCAACCTATGGTCACCTACGATGTAGATACCTATGCCTATATCTGTGCTTATGCCTGTCTACCTACAACCTATAATCCTTAGTCACAGACACAGGTTTACTAGGTAGGTAACTAGGTATAACTGGGGGCTAGACAATTACCACTTTCTGTTGACGTTAACGCCTGCGGAAAGATAAAATTGTATGGAAATGGCGGAAATGTCACGTGACATTTTCATACAATTGAAAGTGGTATTTGTCTAGCCCCCCTGGGATGCTAACGTACCTACCTAGGTACCTATCTACAATAAATAACTACTTTTACCTACTTAGACAAGTTTCTGACCTCTGCTTTGCCCGCGTGGTACCCGGACAAAAATGATCCTGTGTTATTCTAAGTAACGATCTTTTACTAGGTTTTCCAAATTTCATCCAAATCAAAAACAAGTCGTGCTATTAAAATATTCTAGTTATCTAGAGCAGCAGTTTAGCATTGAGTAATTGACACACAAAACAGTACTTTTTAGTATAGGGGTGACATCTAGTAGTTACATACATTCTTCGACTAGTACGTACACGTTTGGATACCTCAACACATAGATGTCGCTAAAAAACATGATTAGAAAATTTACCACAAACAATTTGATTGAAGACCATACGTGAACATCGCACAAGCTATTACAGTCAAATGAACAGAGATAAAAAATGTTATCTATGGATAATTCTTCAAAATGGCTGCTTTGTATGGTTTGCCAACTTGCATGTCTGTGTTTCAGAGTTCTTTGTTTTCGTAATACTCCTGATATTTTCTAATTGTAATCAATACGCCATCTAATCTATCGCCTACAGTTACTACGAAAGCTTATTTTGTGGTGTGTTCAATCATACTTTTTGGGGTGCAAGAAAGATGTCATCGGTAATGTGAGAGCTCCGATAATTATTTTATTTTACTGGATTATGTCGATCATTGCTTGATTTGGATACGAAGGAAGAGGAAAAACTTTAGGTAAACACCGTTATCACATTTTTACATACTTCGGTTTGTATTATAAGAAATATGGATGAAATAAAGCTGGCTCTAATTTTGGCATTCCACAGCACGTCATGATTGATTCGCGTTGAACATTCCTGTAGCCTCTAGACTTGTTATTGAACTTCCAGCTTTTTAATTTTTGGACAATTTTGATAGCTTATCCAGGGGAATGTGTATTCTTATTAAATTTGAATATGGTATTTTTTTTTCTCAAATTTATTTGACTTCCTCGTTATTTTGATCAGATAAGTTCCTCAGGCTTGTTATGATTAGATGTTATATCAGCGTTAGTGCTTTTGGTATTTAATGTATTCTGATAAATCTATTTTCTTATAAGATTTAAAGGGCCGGAAGATAAATAAGTAGTTTTTTGTTTATTTTCTTTTTTTTTCAGAATTTTACCATCCACCAAAGTTTTACAAATAGAAATGCAAACGTACAGGCAGTGAGGTAAAAGAATCTTGTGATTGTCAAGTTTATCGGGAATTGTGAAGTGTGTTATATTTGGATGAAGATAGTTTGTGCAGCTCGAGGTTAGTGATGAGCATACGGCAGTGTGGTGTCCTGTGATGGGAGGCGTGGGGTGAGCGGTGCGGCGTTGGGGCGCGGGCGCGGGCGCCATGAACCCGCCGGCGCCCGGCAAGACGGCCACGCGCTCCGGCTACCACCAGAAGGCGCTCGCCGAGATAAGAAACTCTCTTCTACCGTTCGCTAACATTGGAAACTCAGAGCCCCCTGGATCATCAGCAGCTAGTACTGTCAGTTCAGGTGTGAGCTCAGGATTCAGCACATCCTCTGTGAATGGTCTTGATAAAGATCTGAATGTGCTGCCTCAGTCGTTAAATCAACTCATCGCTCTAGGATTTGATGAGGTAAGATTACTTTCTAACTTCTGTGCACATATTTCGCATAGTACCCAGATAAATAAGTCTTTAGTTTGTGTCTGAATCGTGAACTAAAAATTGTATCTTAGTGAAAATTTCTTTTTCGTATGATTGGGTAAAAAAAATAGAATTTGCCATATATACCTACCTAGTGGTGGGGTGGAAAAAATATTCTTCCTAATTCAGTAGGCAATAAAAATCAGCCAATAGTGTATTGAGCCACAAGCAGTGTAGGTTTCCATATTTGCCCATAAACTTATATTTACTACCTGTTTTACACAAGTACCAAAATTAGGTATTAATCATAGAGATTAAGTTTTGTAAAGAAGCCCTCCCGAGGGTGGCATGTTCAAATTGTGAACAAATCCTCTATAAATAAATAAAGATAAAAGAAAAAGTAATTTTCAATGGAATTTGTACGAAATTGTCCTTTTTACTTTTCATAGTACGTTTTATAAATTGGTCGACTATTACTTGTTAACTTGTAAAGCCTACTTACCTGTGATTCGTTTTCTTTATTATATACTACTGCTGTGAATCTTTTCAACTGTTGGCAGGGGAAGAGGGGTCATTTATCTCTTACAAAAATTTTGCACTTTAAAGCTTAATATTTACAAATGGATTCCTGAATCGAAAAATGGCTTTCACACAATATTTGTAATACTTTTGAACGACCTATCCAACGACACCCTACACTATGGGATAGACGAGAAAAAAACTAATTTACTGATTAGGGCAGGTGTAAGGGTGGCAAGTCCACATTTTTTTACAAGATGTTAGTTTACCAGTGCATGATAAATATGTATACCTATGCTAAATTACCAAGAGTCTCTGAGCCACGGACAGAGAGACAGACAGACAGATAGATGGACGAAACTATATCTATAATATATACCCTAAAAAGCTATAGGTAAGTGAAATATTGGAGATAATCATGTCCCATAAAAATGTCTTCAATATCATGTAGGCACATTCTAGGCTAGGTACCTATGTAATGGTCAACCATTAAGTTTATTTTTGTGTAATTACATTACACAAAAATACATTTCTGCCCTCCTATTCGAAAAGGCGCATAATAACACAAATCAAGAAAAAAATGTGTAAAAGCAACCTTTTACTTAACAGTAAATAAGATAAGAAGAAATTTAATTTACAATGTACTCTGATTGAATAAAATAAAAAAATAAAATAAAATAAATAAATTGTTGACTGCAGATATACAAAATCATGTTATAAAGTTTTCTATAAATCATCGAAACGCATCATCAATTTCAGGATACAGCAGTTAGAGCACTCAAATATGCGGGCGGTCGCTTCGACGTGGCGCTGGACTGCCTGTCTAAGCAGCAGGAGCCGCACAACGGGCTCTCTAAGGGCGGCAACCTCGGCAAGCTCATCCGTAAGCCGAGCCTGGAGCGCGAGCTGGGTCTGCACCGAGCCTCGCCCGCGCTCGACTCCGGCGCCGGCTCGTCGCGCTCCGACTCGCCGCGCGCCGGCGCCGACCCGCGTCAGTACTCCCCTCCCCCGCCGCCGCCTCCGCGCTGCCCCTCCACCCCGCCCGTGCCGCCCGCCGTGCAGCAGCTCATGAAGCGCATGTCGCCTGCGCCGCCGCTCCCGCCCGCGCGCCACCCCTCGCCCTCCGCACCGCGTCCTGCGCCCATGCTCGTGCAGAACGGCCCCCAGGCGCAGCAGCAACTCTCGCAGCAGATGCAGGCGCTCGGCGGCGCGGGAGGAGGCGGAGGAGCGGGGGCCGCCGAGCTGCCGCCGCCGTACCCCTCGGCGGGCGTGCCACCGCCGCCCTCCTACTCGGTCTCGATGCAGAACCGCGCGAGCCCCACCGCCTCTCAGGAGTACCGCAAGAGCCCCTCGTCCGGTGTGTACTCGGGTGGCGCGTCGGGCGGCTCGCCGTCACCCGGACCGGGGCCGGGGCCGGTTCCTGTGCCGGCGCAGCGTCCGGCGCCGCTTACCGCGTGGACGGCGCGGCAGGCGGTGCAGGCGCCCATCATCATGCAGTCTGTGAAGAGCACGCAGGTGCAGAAACCGGTGCTGCAGACAGCGATAGCGCCCTCGGCGCCGCCGCCGCCCTCGTACGCCTCCAGCATCCAGCAGAAGGCGCAGGCGCCTCCGCCGCACTACCCGCTCGCGCCGAAGCCGCCCTCGCCCGGCGCCGCGGTGCCCACCACGGAGCCGCCGAGCTACGACTTCACGATCCAGGCGCTGGCGGTGCAGCGCGGCATGCACGCGCCGCCGCCCTACGGGAACGAGTCGACCACCACCACCCACTCGCACCACTCGCCTCTGCACCGCAAGTTCTCCGCGGAGGGTGAGGCGCCGCTCGAGACCAAGTGCCCCAACCAGAACTGCACCAACAACCTCATGAAGGACGGTGCGAGCTCGTCCAACGCCGGGAGCTCCGTCGAGCGCCGGCCGAAGCTTCCCGACAAGATACGGCACCAGTCGCCGATCCCGGAGCGTCGGAACATCAGTAAAGAGAAGGAGGAGGAACGTCGCGACTGCAAAGTGCGCAACTATTCCCCACAAGCCTTCAAATTCTTCATGGAGCAACACGTCGAGAACATCCTTAAATCGTACAAGCAGCGGACTTTCCGACGAATGCAGCTGGAGAAGGAAATGACCAAGATCGGCCTAAGCGCGGAGGCGCAATGTCAGATGCGAAAGATGCTGTCGCAGAAGGAGTCTAATTACATCCGGCTAAAACGCGCTAAAATGGACAAGTCCATGTTCACGAAGATCAAACCTATAGGTGTCGGCGCGTTCGGAGAAGTAACCTTGGTCCGTAAGATCGACACGAGTCATTTATACGCCATGAAGACGCTTAGAAAAGCAGACGTTCTAAAGCGAAACCAAGTAGCGCACGTCAAGGCGGAGCGAGATATCTTAGCGGAAGCTGACAACGAATGGGTCGTGAAACTATACTACAGCTTTCAAGACAAGGATAACCTCTACTTTGTGATGGATTACATCCCGGGCGGAGATCTCATGTCTTTACTCATCAAAATGGGAATCTTCGAGGAAAACTTAGCGCGGTTTTACATAGCGGAGTTAACATGTGCAGTGGAAAGCGTGCATAAAATGGGCTTTATTCACAGAGATATAAAACCGGACAATATTCTGATAGACCGCGACGGGCACATAAAGTTGACGGACTTTGGACTGTGTACTGGTTTCAGGTGGACTCACAACTCGAAATATTATCAAAGGAATGGTAAGTAATGTGTTCATTTGCATGTTTTTATCAAACCAAAATATTATCTTGTTTCGATCTACTCATAAGCATCATATTACGAATTGGTTCTTTGTCATCATAAACTTTTTAGATGGCGTGTAAGCAATTCTGATACCAGGGAAAATACGAATCTCTCACGAAACAGACGCTATCCTAAGTTAATAAACAGTACTTTTCAGTTAAATTTTCATAATGCTGGTCCGAATTTCGTATGTTTGAATCACGTTATGCACCGACATACAAAACTATTGTGCTCTCAAACAGAAATGAAAACATCGTCATGAAACCGACATGTCCAAGAACAAGAATTCAAGACATGTGACCATCACATGACATGAAAGGCACACTTAATTATTTCGACACATTCACTAATTATTTCTCTATTGCTCACAAAGACTTTGCAGACAAAATGAATTGCTGACATGAATCCAATAACGCAAGTAAGTTTGTAATGTGACTTTTCCAGAACACGGGCGGCAAGACTCAATGGACCCGGTGGAAGGCGAGTGGGGCGCCATGGGCGAGTGTCGATGCCACCAGCTCAAACCCCTCGAAAGGCGGAGAAAGCGCGAGCACCAACGGTGCCTAGCTCACTCCCTCGTTGGAACCCCCAACTACATCGCGCCTGAGGTCTTGCAACGGACCGGGTACACGCAGCTCTGCGATTGGTGGTCGGTCGGCGTCATATTGTATGAGATGTTAGTGGGGTCACCGCCTTTTCTGGCGTCGACACCCGCTGAGACGCAGCTCAAGGTGAGAATTACTTTTTTATCCCATTATTAGGTACATTTTCTCATATTTTTAGGTTGTATAATATATCTGAGTCTGGGTTTTTGCATATTGTACATAGAAAAAACCCAGACTCATTTTTTATGTAAATACATATATTTACAAAAAAATTATATAAGTAGTGTATCAGTCATGTAGATCTCATTACAAGGTAAGCTCTGCTTACTTTGGGGCTAGATGATGCTGTGTGAAACTATCCAGCATTATTATTATTAGGTATTATAATCTCATGAAAGGAAAACCTTGTATGATTGATGATAGGATGTTCCAGTAGTTGACCTCTCAACTCCGAGCAGCATCGAAACAAGCTGATGACATCCAACACAGATCTCATGATTGGCTCACGTCTAAGTGGTTTCTTATCCGTTCCAGGTGATAAACTGGCAGAGCACGCTTCACATTCCCGACGCGGCGAACCTGTCGCCTGAGAGCAAGGATCTGATACTACAACTGTGCTCCGGGCAAGAAACGCGGCTGGGAAAGGACGCGGGCGAGGTGAAGCACCATCCTTTCCTTGACCCCATCGACTTCGACAAGGGTCTGCGTAGACAAGTCGCCCCCTACATCCCCCGCATAGAATACGACACAGACACCTCAAACTTCGACCCTATCGACCCCGATAAACTCAGAAACTCAGCTTCATCCGACTCAAATAAGTCTGACTCGGAACTCCTAGACAATGGTAAGACCTTCCATGGATTCTTCGAGTTCACCTTCCGACGGTTCTTCGATGACGGGTACACGAATAAAATTAATCTAGACGATAACGACAACCAGGGCCCCGTGTACGTATGACGAAAGAGACGCTGAGACTAACTTGTAGGATTTTTTTTACAAAGTGTGTGCCGTTGACTCTCTATTCAAACATTAGTTTTTGTAAACGTAACGACGTAACATATTAAATTAAATCTGTATTGTTAATAATCCCAGTGATAATATGTAATATTGTATCGTTATGTATTTGTAAGAGTAATGTTATTCAGTGTAATATATGTAACGGATGGATCACAGTGTAGTAAGTAGCCTCAATGGTGCTTTTAGAAGCGGGCGCGCGGCGTCTGTCCTATCTAGTGTTGTTCCATTCACTGTATACTATAATTTGTAGAGAAATTATTTATATTAAGAACTTGATATCAGTTTATTTTCTTACGTATTTATCGAAATAGGTTTCGTGAATGAGTGTTTATGTAAATCTTAACTGTCGGAGTCATAATATATTCATCAGTCATGGTAAATGAGCGCGATCAATGTGCTTCCAATGTGTCTTGACACTAATAGCTCATGTTGTGTGCCTTACAATGTAGTTTTTATACTCCAGTAGAGGAGTTCTTCAGGATTTACAACTTCTACAAATCGTAGATGATGTTTTATACTCGCCAATTGTGAATGTGCAATAATATTTATTCACAAGAAACAAACTCGCAATGTTGATATTATTTGTGTTGTCTTATAGTAGTTTTGTTAAATCTATCACGTTTCTGTCGGTAGTGAATCTTGCAACTTAGTAATTTTTGTTTTCACTAACAATATGCAACCTATGATATGTAGTCGCAAAATAACATTAAAGTAATATCAGAACAAAACTATGTGTGATTCTGATTAGCCATACATTTTTAGTGCTTGTTTGCGGCGGTCTCGGCGACCGCGGAGTTTCATGTGTACAGTAAGTTAAATGAGTCACTTCAATTTTAAATTATGTGTTATTGTAAATTGTTTTATTCTGAAATGAAACATGCTTTTAAGAAGTAAAAATGAAAATAAAATGTGGGAATTTTTGTTAAAACTTTTCGTTTATCCCCTTTTGTGTCAAAACGTTACTTATTTATTCCGTTAAAATTAGTTTTAAATTCGTACAACAATTCCATTTATTATGTTCCTTCACCTAAGATATGATTACAAATGTATAAAAAAAACCTTAATTATCTATGAAATTACATTGTTTTATCGAACTGGCCACTTTGAACTGAATGTGCGGTTGACTTAGAATACTAAATTCAAATGTTTAAAAAGGCATGTAATACTATTTTTAAAAATGACTTGGAAACTAATTTCAAATGTTTATCAAGGCATGTAATTCTATTTTCAAAAATGACTTTAAATACTAATTTCAAATGTTTATCAAGGCATGTAATTCTATTTTCAAAAATGACTTTAAATACTAATTTCAAATGTTTATCAAGGCATGTAATTCTATTTTCAAAAACAGCTATTAATTTGTTTTTTTTTTGTTGTATCTTCAATTGCATTTGGAACAATGTACTCTAAGAAAACTCGCGTTATTTTATAGAATGAGTTTCGACGTTGAAACAATGCGACTCGAACGGCACGCAATATTAACGACGTGTACCAACTATATTTTCCCATACAACGGCAATTTCCTAAGTAAGACAAATCGCAGATTAAGGTTTTAATAGGAACTCTTGAACCCTTTGGTTAAAATCTTCAGCGTAGTTGATGTGCAGATTGTGCTTCCCTTTAGGATACAGATGCACTCTGAAATATAAAAAAAAATCTTTAGTAGTCATTTTCAATATCAGTTACCATAATGTCAATGATCACAAATTTTGAAAATGCTAAGAGCAAATAAAAATAATGCTGGACATGCTGGACATTTTCACACAGTGTCATCTAGTCCCAAAGTAAGCAGAGCATGTGTTATGGGAACTAAATAACTGATATACTAATTATATATATTTTTTTTTTTGTAAATACATACATAGAACACTCCCAGACCCGAGAAAAATATATGCAAATCTTACAAATATTTGTCCCGCAGCGGGCATCGAACCCGCAACCTACATCTCAGGTAGGCCTTCGCCCACTGCGCTACAGAGGTCGTCTAATGTGGATTTGTGGCTAGTAATTTCCTCTGTGATTGTGGCTAAGGGAAGCTAAGCCAAGCCATTTTCGGTAAAATGCCAGTCTACTTTCGACTGTTTCTCTAAGGAAGGGTCGTCTATTGATTTTGAGTAGAATACAGCTTTTGTCGCTTTTATAAGCGTCAAAATCTCGTTCTCGATTATGATAGAGACTTAACTTTGACTGTTTTTAAAACAAAAATTGGGTTACGGATCCTAAGGTCGTGTGTTCGAATCCCCATGTAATTTTAAGTACATTCTGCATTAGCACAAGTTAAAGAAAAAAAACATGGTTCTAGGGCATATCGGGTTTCCTCACGAGACGTTTTCCTCCACCGTTTATGACGTTTGTTCTGCGATCTGAAAAACGACTGATTGAGACCACAAGAGATAGGAAGTCAGGATACTGCCACGCCAGGGACCCACCCGCGTCCCCACTAGAACAAAAACTAAAACAATTTTGTCACTATTTTACTTATTTTATTTATTGATAACACTTTATCGTTATTATGGGCATTGTCACTTGTAAGACGAGACGTTTGGACTAGTACAATTTAAATTGTGAAAATGCATGGCAACTTAAAACTGCCAATGTATTAAAACGCATTACTACTTATTTACTTAATATGTGTAAACCAATTTAATGTCCCAAATCATCTCACACTAACAAGAGATCTAAAATGATTTCTCTAAATAATCTCGATCTCTGTGGCGCACTGGGCGAAGGCCCACCTGATACGCATGTGGTTGTGGGTTCGATTCCCGCCGCGGGAGAAAAGTTTGTTAGATCTACAAATATTTGTCTCAGTTCTGGGTGTTTTTTATGTATAATATGTATGTATTTACAAAAAAAAATATATAAAGAGTATATCAGTCATGTAGTTCCCATAATACAAGTTCTGCTTAGTTTGGGGCTAGATGATGCTGTGTGAAAAATTACCAGCAATATTTATTATGTTTTATTATTTGTTTATTTAATTGGGGTTCAAAATTTTTACAAACCTTGAGTCAGAGATATTGGTTAGTAAATGAGATGCATGTACAGGGTCCACCATAGGGTCTTTCTCGCCATACAAAATGAAAGTTGGACATTTGATGTCCTTGAGGATTTCTGCACAGATGTTCCCTTTGTTTGAATTGAACACTCCTATAACACCATCAATCCATTTACTCCAGTAGATAGCTAGGAACTCTTTCCCATAGACTTCTACAAATGGATCCCTCATTTTGTCGGACCATGAGGTAATATCTTTTATCTCTGTAACATAGTTTAAACATGTTAAAATAAATTAAAATACCAAATGATTTTCTTTTTGCATGCAATTAATACATTTTATTTTATTAAAGATCTTTTGCCCATGCTAATTGATAATGCCATTATAAAGATCGTTACTGATATCAAACAACCATCCTACTGATATTACAAATGCAAAAGTTTGCTTCCAACTAACTTTGTTGAACTGATTGGGATGAAATTTGGAATGGTTATAGTTTGTGACCTAGGTTCACAAATAGGCTACTTTTTATTTTAGGTACCATGGGAGTGAAGCAAAGTCAAAACTCATTTATTCAATAAAATCACAAGGACCACTTTGAAGCCATGGGCAGAGGCTAGTACTGCATACTACAACTTACTTTTATACCATTCTATTTCATGAGGTAGTATGAATGAGTTGGTGCCCCATGCAACAAGTTTTATAACAGAGTCTGCATACTTTGCTGCATGGATAAAACTTGTTGTGCCTCCATCACTCCAGCCAAGTATTGAGTATTTTGGGATATTCAATGCCTGTAAAACAAAATGGATGAATTAATGAAAATACTTAGGTGTACAAGTACCTTAAACAAATAACAATCTTATTCTTAAGAAATTACAATGGGTGGTATTATCGCTTAAAAGCTATCTCTTCCAGACAATCTTTGGATGGAGAGGATAATAAGAGATTGTGAGAGTGACAGGGTTGTACATTAAATAATAATAAAAGAATATTAACTAAAACATACATATATCTATAATAAATATGTTAAGATTCATCTATATGTATGTATTATGTATATATTTATAAAAGTAAGTATATCTATAGGTACATATAGATATAATGTGTATATAAATATAATGTAGCTTTCTATACATACATTAAATACATATACACATTATGAAAGAGCAAGATAAGACTGCAATACTATGTTTTTTCTGTCAGATAAAAATTTGATAACTAAGACAATTTATGAAAAGTCAATTATCAATGACCATACTAATAACTGATTACATGAATCTATGATTTTTCTTTAGGTATGAAAAAAGATAAGTGCAGATTACAGAGTTAAGCAAATTAGAGCTAAGTCCTCTGGTAAAAAAAAAGATCTTAAGCTTTAAGGTCAATAGTGAAGGAACCAGTGTGGAGAATGGTATGAATCTTACTTTATTCAGACTGAATATCTAGGAATTTTTGACAAAAATACCTTCATGAATTCATAAGCATAATCAGCATCTCTCTCATAAAAGTCTGTGTTGAAGTCCTTCTCTGGTGGCCTGCTTTTTCCATAGCCTGGGGGATCCCATACAACCAAGGTAAACTTCTCCCTGTCAAACCCTACAATCTGAGGCTTGAAGTCTGTCCATATAGTGCCGAGAGCACCAGGGAGGCACAGCACATTGTGGGGCCCTCGACCAACTTTAAGATAGTTCACATCCCATTTGTTCACTTTTATCTTGGCTTCCTGCGGAATAAGTCAAGATAAACAGATGATTTCATAATTTAGATCGACAGAGAACCAACATTGATTCTTTTGATTGGAAACAGACTGAAACTTTTGATTCTTAATTATAATTAATATAGGATGTTTGATGCTAATTATCTCCGTAATCGCTGATGGACGATTGGGATAAAATTTTGACCAAGTAGGTATAGTTCGAGACCTAAGTATTTTTAACCAGGTATCACGCGGGCGAGTCTAGCTAAATTAAGTTGTAGCAGGTACATACCTTCGGCAAAACTGAACTTGAGTAAGCACAATAAAAATACCTTGGCCTTTGAAATTTCAGTGCCGGAACAAAAAAGTTTTTACAGATGAGCATTGTTGTTGTTCTATTCTAAATAACCAAGGTGTTGGAGCTGATAACGCTTATCATTGACATTGACATTCGACATAAGTACTTCACTTCACTTCGGTCCTGAACCTGATCGGTTACAAAAATTGGAAGAATCAGCAAGATTTTTTTACTTACAAGATGATTTTACAAAAAATATGATACTTAAAAACTAAAGACTATGTACATAATAAAAGGGTTACTTATTCTAAATGTAGATATATTTTAAAATGTTATGTTATTCATATTTACAAATTTACACAGAATAAAATTAATTAAAAGAGAGAAAGTAAGAGATAAAATGCATTTGAAGGATGTAGGACGGGGGACATCAAGAGGAACAATATCATAAAGGGAACAACGTAGTTTGGGACAGCTGAAAAATATGTGATCCACGTTTCCTTCATCCAGGCCACATTCACACATCGAGTGGTCCTTAATCCTAAGTTTAGACAGAAATACAGGAGTACAAGCATAGCCTAATCTGAGACGACAAATGGTCGAAGTGGTGATTTTATTAGCTTTGACATAAGTACGGATGGAGCGGTATAATATTGAAGTTCGTTCGAGACAGCGACAGTATTCTCAATCTTTGGTGAAGTCACACAGATAAAAATCAACTTAAAAAAATAAGTTGCACAATTAAAATAAAATGAATTTTCATAATCATATCTAGCACCTTCAAAACTGAAACTCCCTAAAGATAGAGTCTGTCCTACACACACTACCACAGATATTGTAATAATACTAGCACTATCTAGATTTCAGTCTGTTCGGAATTTAGACCTAGTACATAGTAACTTAATAACTCACTGCAAATTGACATAACAAAATCCAAAAAATATGTACTGTTGTTTACAGCTTTATACTTCAAATACTGGAATCGCTTCTGAAGCTCGCTGGTGACTGATGGATTAAAAAGTACTCTTTTACTAATTCGGAAACACGAACGTTGCATCGACCATAATTTTATTATAGCACTGTATAATAAAATTATTATTTAAAACTGTTACTATTTGTGTATGTACCATACAATCAGACATTCATATAATATATTTTTCTCACATGTTTTATTAAAATCATTTAAATAATTAGTAGGTAGTACAAATTATTTAATAATTTAAATTGTATGGAAATCGTAGAGCCCGCGTTTTTTAGCTAATTTTAGAACTATATTGATAGCATTGCGAACTGTGTTATTTGTTTTTGCAATTAACTAAAAGGTATGAAAATAATACAAAATTATAAATTGTATTAAAATTTATTAAGAGTGACTCCTCACCTTAGCAAATAAACTAGCATTAAAATGTTAAAAGCAATTAAACCAAACGGTTCAAATAAATATTTCTTCCGTGGAGGCGATTGTGACAATTTGAACCCTACATGTAATTAAAAGAAAGAAATACTTAGAAACTCTCCAAAAAATACAATTGGTGCGCATCCACGCCATCGTGAAATATTGTAAGGGAGCGTGAACGCGCTTTTAAAGCAGAGCTAAATCTACGATACCTTTAACGTGCTATGCTGATGCCCAGCATATGATCGTACATTTATCTCAGCTAGAGTACTAAATGCAAAAACCGTAAACTATTTTTAAAACTTAGCGGTAGTAAGTTCATATCCAGCGATGCTTTGTAAATATAATACTATGTTAATAGATCTTCTACAATAATATGACTTACACCACTACTATTACAGTTGACATTTATATTGAGAAAGACTCAACTCTAACTCGGCATCAATATACAAGTGATACTGGACAGGCCGACAGTAGTGGAAAGTCAAGCCATGTTATCATAGAAGATAACTAACTAAATATACCAAAAGGCAGCTGTGGTATTTGTAGGTCGTGGAAACTAGCGATTCTGAATTCTCTGCCTAACACACACCAGCTTACCAAAAACGCTGACTTAAGTTAAACAAGGGTTTACATTTAGACAGCTTTTTGTGGTTACGCCCATTGGGCACGCAGCAAATACAGACACCTCAATTACACACATTTAATCTCAGTACTTGATTAAATAGACTTGTTTAATGGCCATATAATGCTTTGATTGTGAGAATTCACACTCAACAAAATATGGTGAATAGTAAAGTTTAAATATTCTGACACAGGGATATTATATCTCTAGCAAAGTAGTGAAAAGTAGACATTCAAATTGTTTAAGCTATTGAGTCTACTTTAACGGTACTGCATTCCATCCGCCAGATCAGTTTTTGCTTACATCACATACAAACTTATCCATGCGACGCATCAAATATGCATTAACTGTACGAAACAGACTCATAATATTAACACCATGATGTTTTTTAAGTGATCATCAAATCAATGGGAAATTCACACTGGGGAAAAGCCATGTCTGGACGATCCAAGGAGAGGATTCTTCTCATCCTACAAATTTTGTGTAAATACCTGGATCGACAATCGCCTACAAAAACTGCAATAAATAATTTATTCTCAATAGATACAATAATCACTTCAAATTACACCTCAGTACAAACTTGAGACTGTGACATCATTTCATACTACTGATATGCTTACGACAGTTTGCCTGTCATGGATAGTTACTAAACACTTAACTTTGGCCAGCTTCTTAACACATATTCAAACCTGAAGCACCGATTGAAATATGCATTATGACGACGCTCTGATAAGGTATTTAAGAAACTATAAAATATTAGAAGTTATCTTTAATAGTTCTTCAAAGTTACACAGATGGCGCAGTACCAAATAGAAAAATGTGGTTTTATATTGTTCTCCAGAGATATGTGACATTTAGTGCCATCTATTTATCTTCAAGGAAATAGCCAGGCGTGCCACAGGAGACGTTCAATTGCCATGCCGAGTCATAAAACCGCTGCAAGTCTACGCATCAGTACTGAGATATCTCACTCTGTCGCCTAATCGAGCTCTCCAGCGTTGCAGGCGTCCTGGTAACTACGTCCTCCTCCCTTCTGTTCGGGGTCCAGCTTGATCATATCGTCGATGCGCAGAATGGTGATGGCCGCCTCGGTTGCGAACTTTAGCGACTTTATCTTGGAGACGGCGGGCTCGAGCACGCCGGCCGCCAGGTTGTCTCGTAGTACGCCCTCTGCGAGGTCTAGTCCGACCCATTTGAGGTTTGCGTGCTCGACCTGCGCAGGAATTGGATTGTGAATAGTGATTAAACCCCCGTGTCAGTATACAACTTCTTTACCACAATTATTTTGTAATAGTAATACGTTTTATACTGTGACCTTACAAAATAGTAATGTTACAGTATAAAACGCCTTCACAGAATCATTTTAACGCGGATTCTTAAAAAAAATATAATAGAACAATAACAAATAAACGCGAATTGCACGATACTCATTTAGGTTACACAATAACAAATAAACAACCTCTCAACACATATATCGCGTCATGCGTCGCGGGCAATTATGTCTTTCGGCGGTCTTCCATGGCTTTATGAAATTTACACTTAAGGAATTACTCATTTGAGAACTTTCTAGACATTAGCGTTAGGCCATATTTTTGATCAAAGAATAATATAATAGAACAATAACAAATAAACGCGAATTGCACGATACTCATTTAGGTTACACAATAACAAATAAACAACCTCTCAACACATATATCGCGTCATGCGTCGCGGGCAATTATGTCTTTCGGCGGTCTTTCATGGCTTTATGAAATTTACAGTTAAGGAATTACTCATTTGAGAACTTTCTAGACATTAGCGTTAGGCCATATTTTTGATCAAAGAATATTATTTTTTAGTGTGGTATGGCTTTATTTATTTAGTAGTGTTATTTGCGTTAAGAACCATGTTGGCCTAGTGAGATTTTCAATCCGGTCGTGGGTTCGAACCCGGTCGAGCACCAATGGATTTTTCCACTCAAAAAATTATGTCCGCACTAACACGTGCTCAAAACGGTAAAGTAAAACATCGTGGGGGAACCGGCTTGCCGTAGAACCAAAATTCGAAGGCGTGTGCCACCAGTTAATGTTCCAACATCGAGCAGTTAACCCCGAGAGGCGTCATATTGAAGCACACTGTCAACACATCAGTCTTTTAGGACTGATGTTGGCAAACGCGGACATTGTCATTGTCATTGCGTCATGTTGCCTGCTGTGCTCTGATTGGTTGAAACTACAGTCTACAGTACTTCGACCAATCAGAGCACTGCAGGCATGGCGGGACTCGCACGACAGTTGACAAAATTGTCTCTAGCAAATTATCAAACATTACGTCTCTTGAGGCTGTCTACTGTAAGTGTTCCTCCGATAAGCGGCGATGGGCTTGCAACCTGTCACATGGAATGCTAACTAAAAGCAAAGACGCGGGCATGTGCCAAATGTAATGTTTGGTCGTGCCCTCAGATCTACTCTTGAGTATGTCCATCGTAGGGAATACAGTAGTGAGCGTGTTGGTTTTGTTTAATGTTATTTGCCTTAGTCTGTGAAGAGTTGTGGTAGGCGCGCAGCTTAGCTACGAGATCGGTGGCGTCGCGGGCCGCGTTCACGGCGAGCGTTTTCGGGATCACAAGCAGAGACTGAGCGAAGGCGGCGATAGCAAGCTGCTCGCGGGAACTCTGTTAATCAAATTAAAATGTTTTTTATTTCTGTAGCTAAATTATACAAAATAAGTTACATGATTGAGGCCTTCTTATAACTATAAAAATACTTGAGTTTGAGGATCATCTTTCATGATTCAACTCAAGTTATTCTTAAGGTACATACAGCGGTTATTGCGGGTCTGGTTGTTGTGGTACCAAAATACACACGACAGGTAATTGTAGTGTGGGATCAGGACTATGTACGTCTGGTGGGTGTTTATTTATACATAGATTTGGACTACCTCCATCGGTTTCGGAAGTCGGTGAACTTCACGGCGCACAGCCTGCGCAGGATTATACATAGACTACTGACCAGTGTGGTCGCGAAATTCTCCAAGTAGATGGAGAGGGCGGCCTCGACGGCGCCGCCGCCGGGCGCGAGTCGGCCCGACTCCAGCACGCGGCGCACGGCGCACAGCGCGTCGTGCGCCGACCGCTCCATCTCGTCGCAGTACGCGTCCGTCGGCCCGCGCAGGATTATAGACGCCGCAGTGCGTGCTACCGGTCTGTACGGAAAATTGCCATAATAATGAGGGCTTTTCATTAATATAAAGAAGAAAATGGTTCCTAAAGGATCCGTAGATGGTACCAACTTGATGAGGGCAATCAAGATGATTGATTTTACTTCTTGATTATGTCTTGTGTGACTATTTCTGTAATAATTCCGCCAATGTCCGTTTCATGCAAGTGTCATATACTTTTGGATGTGTGCATAACGTGAATATGATTGGTTAATAATGGGAGAATCAGTAAGATATTTTGCCTGTTGTTTTTGGTGCTTGCATGTTATATTCACATTGCCAAATTCAATATTTACTACATAATATGTCACATGCTCTCTTTGCTCTACTCAGAGCAACGCCATCTATGTATTTTCAACACTGACACCGACAGCTTGGTCAGTGTCAGTGATTAGAGACTGACCAAGCTGCAAACTCGTAATTATTGGCGATCAAATATGAAAAAAAAATATTGTTTTTGGCATATTTGTTGCCTTCAGAAGCTACAAGGTGCATTTTATGTGAATGGTTTTAGGTTAGTGAGCCAATGCAGAACTAGATGGCGCTAGTAAACCTGACCCGTTTCTAGATCGTGCTATCGACGTGTTTTAGCAATTGGTCAACCCAATGTGATATCACAGTACTCGTATTTCCTGATACCTGAGGCATAAGAAATCCTAGTGTGGGGCAACTATAGTGTTTTGAATGAGCAATGTGGGAAAACCTTACCCCTTGATCAAGATGAGTTGGTCATCACAAATCTGTTCCTGGACAACTTCGGCGGCCTCACCAATCATGCTGGCTTCAAAAACTTCCTCACCTTTAATAAAAATGATGGTAAATAAGAACATTGTTTATTTTATGTCACAAATAATAATAATGCTATACAGTTTCACACAGTATCATCTAGCCCCAAAGTTTGCCAAGCTTGTGTTATGGGAACTACATGACTGATGTACTACTTAAATACTTTTTGATATATACCTATTATACATAGAAACAAATATTTGCAGATCATACAAACATTTATCCCGCGGCGGCCACTGAACCCGTCACCTTCTGCGTCTAATGAAGACCTTCGCCTATGGTTAGCCAGTTCGCATTATTTTTAACTAGCCTCTGTTCACGGCTTCGCCCGCGTTGTTCAGATGTTATGGAAATTATTAGCAACAAAATTCCATACTTTCGCATTTATAATATACATAGAATAAGATAGTAATAATAATATTGCTAGACCTTTTTCACACAGCATCATGCGTGCGTCATCTAGCGTGGGCTAGCCCTAAACTAAGGAGAGCTTGTATTATGGGAACTACATGACTTACATACTTAAAAATGGAAAGGTATAAAGTAAAATTGGAAAATGTTTTTTTTGTCATACTACAAAGTGGGAAACAAGCACACAGCCAACCTTAAACCAAGACATAGGTTACGGTAATCTCGCGGTTACCGTAACCTATGAACGCTTGCAACACTCGCGCTTTACATTTCGTGGGGCATTACGGTTTTTTTAAATCTGCTATCAGCTCTTCAGCCTTAAACCAGATACTATTTGGGATGTGGTATGTTAGGGTGCGAAACATACCACATACATATTAGAACAGATGAAAAGTCTCATGTGCCTGTAGATCATCCTTCAGACTGGAATACGGCAAATGCGTGCATTACTCTTTGGCGGCAGAAATATGAAACCATTTGGGTAACGAAACTTACCCTCCATATTAGTCAACGAAGTCAGGAAGGTAGCTCCAGTGGCTTTAGCGATTCTCTTCAAGTCTGTTTTCTTGCACCGCCTGACGCCCATAGCACCGTTCTCGACGAAGTATTTGAGACATAGGTCGTCGATGCCGCCCGAGCACAGGATCACGTTGACACCGGTCGCCAGTATCTTCTGGAGACGCTCCTTCGTTATGTCCAGCTCACGGTTGCGGATAGCTTCGAGCTTGTCCGGGTCATTGACCAGTACCTAATGGAAGTAATTGTTTATAATAATTATACACACCCAACAGTCACCTACATCAGATGTCTTCAAACTACGGCCCTGGGGCCAAGATCTGCCCGCGAGCACTGCCAATCTGGCCCGCGGAAGCTGGGTTGACGTGCCTTATCCAGCTCACTCTTTAAATTTATTTTGATAAATCAAATCAACCAAAGTAATTGTACAAAATCATAATCGGATGTTTTATTTACTGACTGACGATATACCTCAATTTTGTGAGTGATGGTATGTTAGTATGATGAGCCAGCTTAATCTTGTCCCTTGGGGCTTCTGGAGCAATAAGGTTGGCCCTTAGGATAAAAAATTTGGAGACCCGTGACCTACATATTTCTGAACCTACACAAAGTTCAGAACTGTGTTGTGTTTTTTTCTTTCTATTTTTTTGGAACTTTACATCGATTTTCGATGATGAATGAATGAATGAAAATACTTTATTGTACCTTTAACAAATAACATAATAAACAACATTATTATTCAAAAGAAAGTACAGTGGCCAGTCGTATCACTTAGAAGCGATCTCTTCCATGTCAGTTCCATAGTGCTTTTTTGCTTTCAGGACACAAGGGACAGAGAAGTGGAGACAAATGAGAATCTAAAGATAGTGACAACCAGAACTTTACCCTATATTTTTTGTGAATAGGTAAATTTTCATTGTTTTTAGTATTAAGTTTATCTTCAGTAATTATTGGTTGAGTTGTCTGTGTCGTAGGTAGGTATGTGTAGGGAAAAGCTTAGTGTTCACATTTTAAGATCCTAGTCTGGTGCTATCAGTGAAAATCTATTATTGGCTATCTGTATCGATTTAAGTATTGTTTAGGACATTGGTTAGCCGTTGGTTTTCCAAATATAAATAAATGAATAAACCAAGACATAATTACCTGAACACCCATCTTCATCTTGGTCTTTTGCAGCGAGAAGTCGAGGCATGCAATCTTGGCGTTCAGTATCTTCTTGGGCATAGCTTGAGATGCCACCGTGCAGTTAAGCGCATATCCCTTGACGAGCACGCTCTCGCGGGCGCTGCGCCCGTGCGCTTTGAGGATGTTCACAGCCTATATAACAAAAAAAAAACATTAAAATCCGACAACTCTGTAAAATATATACTCATACATCAAAAAAATATGGGTAGACTTGATAACGTTTTTACATCAGTAAAATAAACATAATTCTGCTATCACTGGTTCTTTACTAATAAATAATAATAATAATGCTGGACATTTGCACACGGCATCATATAGCCCCCAATAGCTAGATAATACACGCAAAAAAATAATTTGTGTATTATTTCAAATTTTTAAACAGAATTGACTTGTCTTGTATAACAAACCAATGTTATTTCAATAAATGAAATGAAAAAGTAAGCAGAGCTTGTGGTATGGGAACTACATGAATTCTTTTTTTTTAGTCACTGGTTACTTTAGCTGTTAGCTGAGATTATGGTGATCAATGGTGAAAGAACCAGTGTTGTATAAGGATCAAATACCTCGCGGATTCAGTGTACAGTAAATATGGTCACATTCATATAATTATTTATTGTACACAGAAATATAAAACAAAATATTAGGTGAGGCATGTACAAAGGCGAGTTTAACCCTAAAAAGAGATCCAGCAAACCTTTGAGGAGAGATAGAGAAGTGATAAAGTTGGTAGGTGCATAAAGTCAGTAAAGAAGAAACTGAATATAATTATCTGGATGAACATTTGATTAGGAAAAAACTTACCTTGATGGGGTAGGCGACGTTTCCTCTGTTATCTGTGATCTTAATGGCTTGGGCGGCGTCAACTATCATTTCAGAGAAGAAGTCTGAATCACTGGTTTCAGGGTTCAGAAAAATATTGAGTAGTGTTGGTATGGCGTACGTTTAGTAAAGATATAATTAATGATGATGAAAATTAATTACACTGAAGCTTAAAGGACGTCGTGCTATACGACAATTGGTCTTATTCATAACCTACTACAAAAAAGGAACATATTTTTTTGTGTGTTACACCAATATTTTTGAAAATTCTTTTTTTTTTTTCGTTTTTTTTTTAACTTTTGTCGATTTTCGACTATGTCAGTTCCATCGTTCTCTCTTACTTATTCATGATACAGTTTCTTTAACCAGCCCATATATGGGCCGGAAGAGCATGTTAGCTGTGTGCTAGTTGGCACAGCTAGCACGCTCTGGAACAGGACCACATCGAGCTGGTTAGCTTTCAAGAATTTATAAAATTCTTCTCTCATAGACGCACTTCAGACACACTCCATCAGAAGGTGGTAAACATCTTCTTGAAAATTCTGAACCGATTTTAATGAAGTGCTTAGCCTTTGTTTAGCAATAGATGCAACATATGAATGGATAAATTATTAGTTCAGTTCACTCAATTTTAGAATAAAAAAACATGTAACAAAAGGATACGCTCCAATAAGCTTGGAAGACATGGTGGTCTTAGCCGCATTGATCAGGGACGGCCTGCCCAGAGACTCCACGGTAACGGTCAGGTTGTCCTGAATGTACTTGACGGCTTCCTTGCACGCCAGACGATAGCCAGAGATAATGCTGGTGGGGTGAACCTTGTTTTTTACCAATTCATCTGCATTCTGGAAATAATTAATTATGTGAATATTACTACACTCGCTTACACAATGAAGGAAAATATCCATTTCCTTAAAGAACTGTGGGAAGATCACACTAATTTCCATGGCTATCGAGATGGAGGCATGGCGTTAGCATGATTCGATTACTTGTCAAAATCACAAGTTTCGTTCATTCATGAATGTTTCATGGCCTTCAGTTTAGTCTGGGTAATATGGGAATCAAGTATTGGGAACCAGTGTAAGCGCAATTTGATGGATGGGCCATTCAAATGGGGAACTAGTGTCAAAATTTATTGCCAACTCGACAGCCATGGGTTAGCGTGATCGCCCCACTGGCAATCGTCATATTAATATCCTGGAACTTGGTGAACTACACTAACTCCTGAATGTGCTTTAGTCAATGAAGTCTAGTGCAAAACCCCAACTATACACTCAACAAATTTGCTTATAGCCAGCTGATCTAGATGAACCAAGAGAAAAAAATAAAAATTACTGGTAACAGGTAGGGCTGGGAGCCCTGTGATAGTTAATTATTTACCTTAAGTAGTTCAGCAGCGATAATGACAACTGATGTGGTGCCATCACCAACCTCCTCATCTTGAAGTTGAGCGAGTTCAACAAGCACTTTAGCAGCAGGGTGCTCTACTTCCAACATTCTGTAAAAAAAAAAAAAAAAAAACTTAATTTCAGACACTTTCAGAAGGACTTTTAGGGTCACAATGAATAGGCCAAATCTGATCTTGTCTAGGCTGGGACGTTAAATTAAAACTATTCTATGTCTCTGTAAACAAAAGAAAAAAAATGCCATGCAACTGAATACATGTGACTGAAATAGTGAAGAGAGTCGGCATATAAAATATTTTTATAACTCACTGACAATCAATGCAGCCTAGCGAGGAATCGATGTAAATTCACTTTAAAATGTTAAATTCAAGTAGTTTTTTAGTTGATGTTTATATATGATCCTTGTCATTTCAATGAATAAAAACCTATTGATTTTGACTTAAACTATAAGTCTTACTTAAATTTGGTGGATGTGTAAGGGTGCACTATAAATGGAAATTCCACTCGTAGAGGTTGTAGCAGGAAGGTGAAGTTTGTATGAAAAAAATGAGTAGGAGAAAGTTCTTATATTATGTAGGATGATATTGACAGAGTAAATAATGAATAGGTAAAGCTAATATTGCTACCTAGGAAATCTCTTTGATGACCTCTGTGGTGCAGTGGGCACAGGCCTGTCTGAGACACAGAATGTTGCAGGTTTGATTCCTGTCGCAGGACAAATGTTTGTATGATCTGCAGATATTTATCTTGGATCTGGGTGTTTTCTATGAATAATATGTATTTCTAATAAAAAAAGTATAGAAGTAGTATATCAGTCATGTAGTTCCCATAATATAAGGTCTGTTTAGTTTGGTGCTAGATGATGCTGTGTGAAAAATGAATGGATAAAAAGCAGCCTATGTGTTATTTTAGGTCACAAACTATATCTGTTCCAAATTGGTTCCAAACAACAAACAACCAAACTTTGACATTTATAATTTCAATGGTAAAAGTTATATTCTTTTATTACTTGCTTTTATTTTTAGTAGATAAATAATTTTAAGGTGCAATGGGCGAAGGTCCACCTGAGCCACAGCAGGTTGCAGATTCAATTCCCACCACAGGACAAATGTTTGTATGATCTGCAAATATTTGTCTCAGGTCTAGGTGTTTTCTATGTATATGTATGTATTTACAAAAAAAAAGAAGTATATCAGTCAGTCATAACACGAGCTCTGCTTACTTTAGGGCTAGATGATGCTGTGTGAAAAAAATGTCCAGTATAAAAAAAATATGGCAAACAAAATGTAAGATTGCTGGTAGAGAATGCTTTAGCATTAAGTCCTCCTAGCACTACATTGTGAGGTAGAATTAAGTAAATACTTACTTGAGAATAGTAGCACCATCATTGGTGACTGTGACATCTCCGATATCATCAACCAACATTTTGTCAAGTCCGACCGGGCCCAGTGAGCTTTTTACTATGTTCGCAATAGCTGCCGCAGCCATCACTGCAACAAGAAACACATTTGTTTGTAACAAATAAGTACATACTGGTTTAAAACAATGGAGACTCCTAACTACAAAAAGTGACTAACAAAGAATAGGTTATTATATATAAACTTGAGCATTTTGATCAATGTTATGGAGCATTTATAGTATTTTCGTGTTAGGGAAGCGGAATAGAGTACTTTAGTGGCAGTTTACAAAGATTTGTGAGAATTATTTACAAAATTCTAACCATCAGTCGCGGTGCATGTGATCTGCCGGGATGAATTCACCTCATATGTTTTATCAATAAAACTTACCATTTTGGGTTCTGACGGGTTGTCCTGAGGATCTGGTCCCTGCGACGGATAAAGCTGTGGCTAAAGTAGACATTTTTATCTATAAATTCACAAGAAAATTCATAAAATAAACCACCCGTCACACTTTTTGATTCTCGAAGAAATCTTAAATGTTGCCATTGCCAGAGTTTCTGTTTCTCGGTTGACAGCTGATGTTTTATTGCTAGAGTAAAATAAAAAAAAAAACAACCATAATTAAATATAGTTTCAACCAATTAGATTGATCCTGTTGTATGAACTTGGAATAAATGTAATTAAGTGTATATCACACAAACATTATAGTCACAGATATTATAATAGTCTCGCCTGTTTTCCGGAGGGTTAGGCAGACCACGGATTTTCACTTGCTACGATCCTGGCATACCTCTTTCGCTTCATTAATTCTCATCAAATTCTTCATTCAAGTTCGGCTTAATATTTATGAGTAAAATTACATAAGTACATTTTTTTTCATCACCTTATTTTTTATATAAATGGCATATCAAAAAAAAATTAAAATATTTCATTCAAAATTACAAGTTTCGTAACGTGGGTTGGGATCTCTTTAGTTAAGTTTAAGTAAACCTGTATTAAAAGAGTCCCCTCTTTTCTGTGATTCGTACAGGGTAACACTTTTTATCTGCTCTATTTATACTAAACTATGCTACATATAGTAAAAACTAAGTTTAAGGTAGGATGCAGAGAAAGCTAATTTATAATAAATAGGTAGTTAATAAATTTTCATTTTCACTAGGTATTTTCTGTTTACAAGAATGCACACGATGCGATGCCATGCCGCTCACCACACCAACAGAACCATTACGCGAATTTGCGTGTGGTTCCCGCAAGAACTAAGTATACAGAACGAATTGTTATTATTCCCTGTTCCCTCCTCCACTTGAGTTGATGATTATGACCTTGTGTACCTCACATAGTCAGTCACAGTAGCCAGACCCAGACCTATCTTATTCATGCTAGGTACCAGTTGTTTATAGATTTGTGTACAAACATAATTATCGTGAGAAATTATCAAACAGGTGAGTCGTGTGGCAAAAAGTGTGTGTTTTTTTTGTCTAGCTACCGTACCTAGATACATTGTAGGTACCTACATCCTTTTAAATTTTCAGCGTTACATTCTTTAATATACTTTATCATAGTTCACTACATACAAAGATTCATTGACACGACGAATGAATGAATGAATTCCCTATTTTTATAAGAGGGTTTTGTATGTATCTACGCGGTATTCTTTAACATAGAGTTAGATGCATTCCATCATTTTTTTTTTAATAATAAATAAATAATAAATTATGCTGGATATTTTCCACACAGCATCATCTAGCCCCAAACTAAGCAGCGCTTGTATTATGGAAACATGTAGTTTCCATAATACAAGCGCTGCTTAGCGATATGACAATATCAGGACTCTTTATGGTTCAAATATCGAACAACATAGTTTGTTTGCATTTGATTGCCATATCTGATGTTAGGTAGGTACACTTTGTATACATTTTGTATGAAAACTAAAAAAAGGATTTTTAAGTATTCCAACAACATTGGACCCATAGTTCTTTTCAAGTATTTGTTAATAATCAGGTAGAGGATAAGAATATGCAAAAAAAAAAATCAAAATCAAAAAATCTATTTTCTCGGAAAATTAACGATTGTTTGGATTTTTTTTAAATGCAGTTCTTATTTTTATCAAAATCGAGCCCGTGACTCCTAACAACATTTTTCTATAACTAGAGCCGTTTAGAATTTCACCTCAGAGGGCGGTCGAGAAAACTCACTCTGTATACTTTTTTTTTTAAATACATACATATTATATATAGAACACAACCAGACCCGAGACAAATATTATGTGAAGGCTGCAAAAAATGTGTAGTATTTTAGAGTTACTTTCCAGATATTATAATAGGTACTATATATAATAGACCTAACCATTCGGCGGGTAAGTAGGTACTTTCAAATTCCTAGCAATTTCACTCTGCGTTTGTAGATTAAGAATTAAGTAGGTAGGTTACTTCACAATTATACCTAAGTACCTAGTTATATGCCACGACATACTTAGGTACAGAAAATATTATTACACACGATAATAATATATTTAATATGTAGTAGCATAATTACTAGTATTATTATAATATTGCCTTTCTTAATAATAATAACCCATGGACACAGATATTATAATACTATCCATGGGCTTGTTTTGGGACACTAAATAATGAAAGTTGTCAACCTCTATGCGTTTTTTTTTAGTTAACCCACAAAAACATATATCGTTGGGATTTATTTTAAATCAAAAACTACCTACCATTTGAAATCAAAAAGGTAGACTCTAAAGAAAGCTTTAAAGATTAACTCGCAAACACTTCTTTGATGAGTTAGAAAATGCTATTAATGCTAGCATTTTCTAACTGTCCGCCTGTTGTTCACATTTCGTAAAATTTGCAATAAAATGTGAATAAATACATAAATGTACAAAAGTTAACACACATCATAGTAAACATAAGTACCTACCTAGATAAGTTAGGTAAATGCGGACGAGACTCTCTAATGTATCAAGATGGGTAGGTTAGGTAAGTGTGTACTGTACCAACAAAATTCCCAATCAGAAAGTTTTAATTAGTAGGTAGGTAGGTAGGAACCTACTTGTTTGGTTGTTTAATTAAATTGCTGGTAACGATAGTTAACAACCTACCTACTAACTTTATAACCTACCGAAGATAGGCTATATCTATAAAGATAGGCTATGAGGATCAAACTTTTATAACGGTTCTTTAATGCGGAAAGAGATCTATGTAAGTAATCGCTTTACGGGGATGTAAACGTAAATCCTCGACTCCCAACGTTCATTGTGATTCAAGTCAAGCGACGCGAAGCCGACGATATCTCACGGATCTCCAACGTTCATTGGAATGCTCCGCAACGCGCCGTATCTAGGTACACGAGAATAATCTCGTTTTCTGCGGCTGAGAAGACCGATATCAAACCGAGTCTCAGAGAAAAACAAATGGAGAGGTAGTTGTGCACATGCGTCGAGCGGACGCACGCGCTAGCCCGAAACCTTCACGGCAGTCGCGCGCCACTCGTAGCCGCGTCCGCAGCCTCACGCGACCTCGCCGCACCGCGCCCCACGACGCGCTAAATGGCGCCCAAATCGGGACCTCACTCAAGCGGGTAAGTCAATTACATAATCAACTGATCTCATTCGTTTTAATATTAAAATTTGTAATCAAAAGTGGTCCATGGCGCAGCATCCGCGAGGATCTCCGAGGGCGTGGTGTGGTAGGGCATCGACTGGGGTGGGGGGTACTGAGTCGGCGTGTTAGCGATAGCGCCTGATAACATTGCAGCCCTCCCACTGTCAACAAACCTTTACATTTTCTGGGAAATTATGTAGTTTTATACGTATGGAGCGCGATCTCAGAGAAGCGTATCGATTTTCTCTCGCGTTTCAGTAAATTAGTCTATCGGTTTTCGTTGAAAAATTGGTCTATTGCCGCAGCTTCTTTGACATTCATCTGCGGTGGTGTTCTCTCTCAAAATTGTCTAATCAAACGACTTCTATCGATTGACTATACGTCAAGTACATCTGTTTGAAACAACGTTCAGTTGTTTTGTAATTATCATAGCCGAGGTTTAGGTTTAAAAAATGACGAAATTAATATTGTTTGCTTGATATGCGCCAGTTTTACATGAGTAGGCAACTTCTGCTAATTAAGACATAGGAAAAGAAAAGATTTTACATTTCTAGGTAGGTATAACTTACCGCTTGGTCTGGCAGATCTATTATTCTCCTATACCGTTGTATTTGCCTGTGATTGCTACACTGATTTGCTACAAGACAAGGTTATTCTTAAATTATGCAAAAGCTCCCAATTCCTACCCAACAACTTTTGTTCTACAGCTTTTGGAATAATAATAATAATGCTGGACATTTTCACACATCATCATCTAGCCCCAAACTAAGCAGAGCTCGTATTATGGGAACTACATGACTGATATACTACTTATATACTATATACTATATAAGTAGTATATCAGTCATGTAGTTTCATGATATATACATTATTTTTGTATATACATAAATATTGTACATAGAAAAAATATTGTAGGTCGATAAGATTTTATGAAATTAATATAAGTAAGCACTTCTTCTTGAAAAAGCTTCTTTGGTACCTATATAAGTCCTACACGTAGGACTTTTTTATTTCAAGAGTATATAATTTTAGAGTTGTTTAAATAATCTGCGAAGATTTGGTACGCAAACAAGGATTTATGATATACCTAACTAAAACCAACGATGCTACATCAAACCAAATCATATTCTAACTGGCCAGATTAATACTTTTCTAAGAAAAACAGACAAAACTCCAAAAGTCCAAGTGGGTTTTGATAGGATGTTAAGAAATATGTCAGAGAGCTTTTACACGGCTTAAAAATAACTCGGTTTGTGTTTATTATCCTATTAAAAAGCCAGAATTAAAACATATGCCTGTATCGTTGTCACTCTTTGGGAGTGTGTCATGACGAACAGCCACCCCGACTCTCACAACCTTTGAAATGTCATCGGTCCATCGAGTGCAATGCCTTCCGTCATTGCGTCGTTCTGTTCGTGGTCGCCATTCGAGAACCTTACTTCTATATAACTGTCGATCCGCCTGCCCAGCGTGGCGATTATAAAACCCTCCCAATGTTAGGCACCTTCAGTAAACGCCCCCTAGTTCCCGGCCGCCCCGCTATTCCTAGCCATGGTGTCGGTTATGGGGGGCAGGGGGTCCTAGGAAACCTCGAGATACGGTAGGCTACCACAAACAAAAACAACTGACCTTGGCGACGTATAATGGAAAGACACTGCGACTCGATAAACATTGGTACGGCTGGAGACAGAACTGAAAACATATGAACAACATAAAGTGGTACATACTTTGGTTAAGCGAAGTCCGAAGACAGGGGAAGGACACCTTAACCTTGGAGTTGGGCCATATTATGTATTTCCGTGAGGAATATCAACTTTCCCAACGCCTTCTGGGGGGGGGGGGGGGGACTTCAACGCTAAAGTGGGAGTACAGACTCGCAGTGAATCGAGACTAGGACTGTACGGTATTGGTAGTAAGAAAGGCAGGGGACTAGAGCTCGTCAACTTTCTAGAGCAAGAGGGGCTCTTTATATTAACTCATTCTATAAAAAGTAGCCTCATAGAAAGTGGACGTGACGAAGCCCCGACTCAAAAATGAGATCGACTTTATCATGACCAAAAAAAACTGAAAAAACAGTTTCTTCCAAAAGAAACTGGAAGATCGATTCGCTGCCGTGAAAGCCATAAAGGAAGTTGATTAGACATGCTACTTCAAAACATGCTAGGAGCCGTGATGGAAGAGGGCGTAAAATTCTGCAATATGAAACGAATGGGTAGGAAGTCTGAACTCTCGGCTGAGGTAAATGACAAAACGACGGGAAGGCACAACGGCTATTTCGTCAGAGTGAAAGGCCCTCAACAAGCAGATTGTAAAGCTGGTTCATGGTGACCTTCGGTGCCATAGCACACGCCGTATTGAGAAGGTTATTGAGCAGAACAGAGGCTTCAAAGTGTTCAGCCAGCAGCTTGGGAGGAGTTATCTGACGAAACTTAAAACATCAAATGACCTCATCATCTTATCGAAACTGCAGATTCTCACTGAGATTGAAGACTTCTACGGCCGGCTGTACGACTTAAATGCTCCCCGCCCTGAACCCGATATTCACAATTCCAGAGCCACACTAACGCGCCAATTTACGGATGAGCTGCCGGATGTTAGCGTGGATGAAATCGAGATGGTTCTTAGGCAATTTAAAAATGGAAAAGCCCCCGGTGATGACGAATAAAATCTGAGTTTCTGAAGGCAGGAGGAGATACAGTGTTAAAGGTACTGCAGAAGCTCTTCAACTTTGTCATTTACCGTGGGAGAACTCTGCAGGCGTAGAACAGGACTATTGTTATCCTTTTCTTAAAGAAAGGAGACGAAACACTTTTGAAGAACTATCACTCCTGAGCCATGTCTATATGTTGTTTTCTAGAGTCATCACGAATCGTCTCGCAAGAAGATTCGATGAGTTCCAGAAAAAGCCGGGTTTCGAAGCGGCTACGGTACCGTGGACTACATCCATACAATGCGGCAGATTATTTGGTCATTTATTTTGGTTGATCATATAAAAAAGTTATATTATTTGATTTGCATTGGTATATGTACGAATCTAGATAGCCCTTTCGTTTTCGTAGCTAATAATACTTATAGGCTTTCGAGAGTAGATTCTTTACAGTATTTCCCTACATTTAGGTATACATACCGATCAAATTTGATAATGTTAAATGGTTATCCCAGTGTCTCCTATGCAATCGACCATTTTGCTCATCTCTAATTCTCTTTGATATTGTGGTTATTCTACTATCATATTCCTGCATATTTTTTTATTTTTATGTATGAGTAAATGTTTTTCAATTCATTCTTTCATTCGGCGTATTTTCCAGTTTTAAAATAATTCAGTTTTTGTGCTAACAAAGTAGTCAAGATTGATTAAATAAATCAGCTATTAAAGTAAATCGAGTTTGTACCAATTTATTGAATATATTTTTCAGCGAACTTCGTTCAATGCTTAGTCGATTTAATACGGCTTGCATGTAGTCAGAAATGGCATACATCGAAATTGCCCATGCTGTAATTGTGTGATTTTCTGCTGGTAAATGCAAGACGTCACGGGTCGTTGGGTGACCCAATTCGGAAGGCTGGAAGGTCGAAGTTTCCCTTCCTTTAACTCGGCAGTATTCGATTAACTTGCCTGTCCTAACTTTTTGCTCTTTTAGCATCGTTCGTTACTTGCCTAGTCAGCCCGAGGTCTCAGTTGCAAAACTACTTTCTGGGGGAAAAATTGCTAGCTTTTTCATTGAAGAATAGTGAGAGCCTTAGGTAGGAGATTATATAGCAATGAGGCGCAGGCAAATGCCGAAAAAAAGTCTTACAAGTTTCAAACGAAATTTCATTATATTAAAGTTTATATTAGGATACGCGAGACTGTGGCAATTTACTAAAACCGATTTAGCTAAAAAAAAAAACTAAGTACAGTGTATTTTCAGTTTAAGCCTCTTAATAACATGTCGGACTATTAACACACGACTATCAATCCTCATAATGATCATCCCCAGATGTGGATCATACTCAGACGTACCCAAACCCGTGAGGATACCAAATAGAGGGTAGTCAGAGGCCGGTCCACACATAATAATGACACTGACTCACATTTTGCAGTTAGCATTTTAAGTGACAGGTTCCAGGCCTATCGTATGACATGCCTTCGATTTTTAGTTGTAGAAGAAGTTTATTTCCTCATGATTTATTTATCTCTTATCGTTAAGGTAGCGTTCATAAGAAACTACATTTTTTTAGTCTACTTACGTTGCAAAATTGGTCTCCAAGAAGAGGCCTTTTATTTTAACGGTTAATATATAATGTCCATCAAGAAAGCCCATTCTAAATATTGTAAAAAAAAATGATATCGGATGAGTAGTTCCAGAGATTACCTCTACCTCTGACATCCAATCTTACAAACTTTATTTCATTCTAATATTAGTGTAGCTTTATTTAATTATAACGGGTCAACCCATACTAATTAACTATTGGCATATTCACAAACACAATAAAGATAAAGATAAATTTATTCACACAAAAAACTAAGGGACTAATTTACGAATTTTTAGCTTGCTTATTATTTAAAGATGATGCTGGTCTGCTAAGTAGGTGCGATCACCTTTCGCACCTACTTAGCAGACCATTAAATATTTGTGCAGGCGCTTATGGTATTTTAGGGTAACTTACCTCCCGTGCTGTGTTACGGCGAGGTAGTACTTCACACCCCCAACGAACCGTGCGGGTACATTTCGAACAACCAGAGTGTAAATTAATAAGTAGGTAGTACCTAATATTTTTTCCTTTACCGTTTTGAGCACCTGTTAATGCCCACAAATCTATAAACATCCCATCAATACTCATGAATGCCTACCGCAGTCTCAGCCAACAGCTAATATAAGCTATAACGCACTAAATGAATTCCTGAAATGTCATCGACAAAGTCCACTCAATATCCGTGAGACTAGCGCCCTCGGTAGCTATGCTCGCCAGCCGCTGATTATCATATAAATAGGAGAACGATTGGTTTTCCCCCGGGACGACCCGAGATGCTATCATGCTTGCGGCTTAAAATCCGGATAAAAGGGCACAAAGACAAATCTTGCGTGAATTTCACTGCTAAGTTGGGAACAGGGGAAAGATCATCGTCCTCATCAACAGTCTGTAATAGTCCACTGCTGGACATAGGCTTTACTCAAAGAGTGCTATGATGACCATTCTTCTCTTGGACCATTTCCATCTACCGCCTTCTGCAACCTTAACGATTTCTCCGGTAAGAGCTAACCTTTTTTTTGAAACTGTAAGAAGTGCTCGTGTCATAGCCATATTCATATTAATTTATTACTTCCATTTGCCCAAGGCTTAGCCCGCATGTTACCCAGGTACATAAATCCATATAAAAGTGGGCTTTGTAGTATTCCAGTTCATGAATAATACTAGTTTCAAATTTCATCCTAAATAGAAGAGCCGTTACGGAAATAACTAGGTCCACTGCAGGGATTTGGTCTAATAGTGAAATTAAACATATAATAGAGCTCACGAATGAATGTGACTACCCAGGAAAGTTTTTTAGGTTTTTAACACTAACAAATGCTATTTTGAGTAACTTGTATCAAATAAAAAACAAATGTCTGCAAGCAGGATATGGTTTAGCTAAAACATCTCATAAAGAAGCTCATTCCACAGCTTGATCGTACGGGGAAGAAAAAAGCTATCATTATATCATAGAGACGATTAAAAATAACAAGCTTGACTTCGGACACCACAAAATTGCTTTCATAATGATAAACGACGAAGTCTCTTTTCTGGCAATAAATTAAGTCGAGGATTGTACGAAAAATCGTTGGAGCCAGTGAGTAGATCCCTTAATCCCGGAGGAACAGAGCTGCCTGCTTGAGATATGAGCTGGCTGCCACGCAAGCCCAAAATGAAAATCCTCCAGTTTGCGAGCTGTGCTGCTTAGTTTTCGAGTTAGTTTTTTTTTTTAAATTTGCGATTGGGTAGCCATAAATATATGGCACTAGCCTCTGCCCACGGCTTCACCCGCGTGGTACCCGGATAAAAAGTAGCCTATGTGTTATTCAGATGTATAAGCTGAAAATTCATCAAAATCTATTGTGTAGTTTTTGCGTGAAAGAGTAACAAACATCCATCCTCACAAACTTTCGTGTTTATAACATTAGTAGGATAGGATAGATAGGATACGATATCGGAAATATCAGACGGCTAGGGGCTTTCATTTAAACACAGCTCTTACTCACCGTAAGTATATGCAAAAGTCGTTTCGACACGTTTAAACTTGACATATGTATACCCTTAGAAAGATTCCCCATAAAGTTTTCAGCAAAGAAAAAAAGAACGAGGTTGTACGTACCTATGCAGTATTAGTACATATTACTAATAAGGATAAGGTTAATATCCTGTAAATGTTAATTTACAGGATATTAACAAACAATAAATCATTTGATCCAATTTAAATATTTCAAAACAGCCGATCGTATTACTCGATATCTGGGTCAATTTCTTCAGCTTTTTATTGTCTGCACAAATTGGAAACTGGACCGACTGTAAATAACATTAACCCAGGTTTAAATATTTAGCAAGTGAAGGCATCCAGCAGAGAAGACGGGATTAACATTTTCAATTTACCTTACCTAATACTCATTTTGTTTATTGTTTGTACAAAGGGAAATAATCTGAGGAAGAATTTAATAAAGGCAAGTTGAGCTATCTACCTGTAGTCAATACTCGCTAGTAAACTTGCTAATTAAATATTTGAAGAGCGGAGATGAAACTTATCTCATCTTATTTGACGATAATCATGGTGGATAATCAATTGCACATGGTGAAGAAAACTTTTAATATATTTAATTTGATTATCTGAGAAGATCTTCTCAAATTTGTCTCAAGGAGAATAATATAGTGTCTAGAATAAAGAGAATTGTAGTTTTTTACCCTGAAGAAACCGAGATTGTTAGTTTTTTTTTGTGTAAATCCCGTGTGTGTATTGTCTGTCTGTTTTATATTGTGCAACGTTAGCAAATCAATGTTTTTTCTTCCTTTCTTTCTTTCTTTCTTTCGAGAGATAAATCTTATCTAAATACACGTGGCATTGTCAAGTATTAGCTGGTAACAAAACAGCTAGAGATGCCTTGCGATCTCAACTTGGAATTTGAGCAAGTAGCGTTCGGAATGCAGGCTTTGTACCAACAGTGCGGTCAGAACATCCTAGCAACAAAGCATTGCGAGGGTGGATATAATAATTTTAAAGGTTTGGTTAGTGTGTAGAGTAGAGTTAGCGATGCTTTTGAAAAACAAATTATTATGAGCGTTGAGTAACTAACATACAAAAATATGTTGTATGAGAAGTAGGGCCGGTCATAGAATAGTTAATAGTTGCAAAAAACATCGTGTACTATACCTACTACTACTAGACCGACGGATTCCCGTCGGGCTGGGTGTTTTTTATGTATAATTTGTTTAACTTTACAAAAAAAGTATATAAGTAACATATCAGCCATGTAGTTCCCATACATAATACAAACTCTGCTTAGTTTGGTGCCAGATGATGCTGTGTGAAAAATGTCCAGCATTATTTTTTACTAGGTTTCTAATAAAATTCGAAGAGTTTAACTTGAACATAAATAATTCACTCTTATCCTTTGTAAATTGGTTTTCCGAATGTATTGTGCTGTTTGCAGTTGACGTAGTATTAATTAGGGGAACAATGGGTGTCCGCAACGTCCACATTGTTTTATAATTAAACCCACAGCCACAATATTTCGTAAGTGCCCAGTAACCCTTTTGAGATTTTATTTATTATGCTAGGCCTTAAATAACTGTTTCACCTTAATTAATAGTTATAATCTATAAAATATATTTTAAAGTTTATTCCACTGCTGGGCAAAACCTGCCCTTTCTTCCATTCTTTTTTATTATTTGCTGTTTGATTGAGACTACAGTAGGTACGCCTTTATAAGCACGTTATTGATGTCCTTTTTGAGATAGCTTCACAAAAAAGCAGGAGAAAATCGTTATTGCCAAAAATGTTTTGATTATAATTATAAAATGGTGAACAAAAACATCGAGAGGAAACTGACATCAAAAACTCGAAAGCATGTGTCGTCAGTTAATGTTCCAAAAATAGGCGATGGGCTTGCAACCTGTCACTAACTATACCTGCAAATCGCTGGCATGATGTTTTCCTTCACCGTTTTGAGCACGTTTACATAAATTTGTCGAATGGAAAAACATTAGTGCATGTCCCTGTTCGATCCCACGACCTTCGGATCGGAAGTCGGGGTACCGCCCCCCTAGGCAAAGTCGGCTACAGCAAAGAATATGCTACTACGATAATTGTTTTAAGAAATCTTATAGAAACTTTACCCAACCCCGCAATTTGGTTTTGATCTTCATATTATTTCATAGTATATGCTACGACGATAATTGTTTTAAGAAATCTTATAGAAACTTTACCCAACCCCGCAATTCGGTTTTGAGTTTCATATTATTTAATGAAACTCCAATGGAGTTTCATTCTCTATTTCGAGATTAGATTTGGAAAATTTATAACAGGCTCAATGAATGCGTTCACGTAAAATGCTATATTCAGATAGAAATCAGGTAATCAGCGCGCCTGGTTACCGGCAGCCAAGGTATCTTTTATAATCGCAGAAGAATTATTGGAAAAAAATACTGAATATTTTAAAAGTCCGTGCAGTGGAGTTACGTAAAAAAACGAATAAAATCTATGGAAATCGGTTATTAGCTTGCAATTAACAAATACATCATAGACTCAGTTAACTTATTTTATTTTATTTTATTTTCAAAATTTTGGGAAAACTTACAGCTAGGTACAACAAGAACAGATATAAGTGTTTAATATGACTGGATAGACCAGTGCATATTTGCTGACGGCTAATTAGAAGTTTCCGCAGACAAGTAATAAAATAGTAAGATAAATACAAAGTAAGTTGACGACTTTAAACATAAAATAATAGGATAAAAAATAGTTTAAATAGTAAAAATAAAGATGGATAGGTAAATATAGTTAGCTTTACACTTGGAAGAATTTATCACTAAGTAAGCGTTTTAGCTTACTTGTATTGGTGCTAAACAAATCTACCTCACTGTTTTTGTTTACTAGAGAGTTAAAGGAGCAAGAAGCTCTGTAAACAAATGCATTTTGCCTATAATTTGTTTTAACTAAAGGAACGTAAAGGGTGTTAGGTTTTCTCAGTGCAACCATGCTTGTGCGCAGTCCTATTTGCTCAAGAAGTTCCTTTTTTGTACTTACAGGGGGTACATAATATACGAGCAAGTATAGTATTATGATATTCGTCCTTAAGGGTTTTTTAAAGCTTTTATATGAGGAATGTAAACCGTGTCAATAAGTTTTAAAACTGTCATGGTTATGAACATAATTTTTAATAAAACAGTATATTTACCATGATTTGTGAATTGGAATGTTATTCGATACTTCGGTACAGTTGAATGTATCATGATCGCGGGAGCGGTTAAGTATATTTGCCATGTGCATGGGAGGAACTGAAGTCGTGAAGTGGGTGAATGTCAGAGACAGTCGAATCGATCTACCTTCTTTCTCACTCACTGTCTATTGTCTATTGAAAACGATACCACTACCACCGGTTTAATTGTCACACACGATTACGTCTCGACCGTCACACTTACCATATAAGATATAAGTATAATACTTAGATATATGTATCTAGACGCTTATTAGCTGGTAGCATGTTTTTATTTCCCAACGCCACTAGGGGGCGCTGACGATAAAAAACGTTCGATAGTTTTAAAGTATTGCAAAGATTCTCTTGTTGAAAATTGTGTTTATAATAACTGAAATTGTAAATAAATAAGTGCATTTTTTTCATTAGTTACATAGTTTCTTGTTAATTGCTATTCTAAAGAGGTTATGGATTTATTCAACGAAGTTGTATTTTTTAACAATTTCACCAAAGCGGTACTTATTGTAGGTAGGTGTTTCGCAATAAAATTACTTTAGGACTTAGAATCTAGGGTGACAGTGAGTAAATACTAAAACATTCGCTTGTGACGACTATTCAAATGACCGATAAGCACAGACATATGTATTAAAATACTAAGCACAGGTATCTGATTGCTATGTAAACATGGCTACCCGATTGCTACGTGAACGTAGCGGCTACGGCGTAGCCAGGGGCTACGGTGCCTAACGAGGGGAGTGAGTGCCGAATGACGTTACATATAATTGTTTGATTCGGTACAATTACTTTCTGAGTTTTCATCGTAGATACGAACGCTTTTTAGAAAAAGCTCAATTAGATTTTCCATTTTCAAATCATCTAACATCCAAAACAAAATGGAGGAATCAGAAATTTGTAAAACAGTTATATTAGTCACCACATTATACTATGGTTACCACAATGTATTACTATATATGTGACAATGGTTAGGTATAACAAATGTAAAAAAAATCAATTAAGTATTATAACAGGATTTTACTTTGTTCTAGGTGATCTGTGTTGGGTAGCGGACGGCCGCGGCAACCACACATGCTGACGATATGGTAAGAGCATCTGGTAGATAGCAATTCTTGATTATGGCTTGTGTGACGTCGGTAGCTAATGAACTCTATTCTTCTAGACGACGTCATTGCTAGCGCCATCTCTAACTTTCTTCTCAATCTTATTTTGTTCGATACTGGCGCCATCTAGTATGAAGCTGTTGTATTACATCGCAGAGTTTTGTGCTGCTTCGGGTTTCCCTCTCACTGTTTGTGTATTTAATAATGTAGTTCTATCACCACCCAGGAGATGGCGTTCTACGTCAACTGAGTTAATAATATGCATAATAACGAACTACGAGTACATACTGCTGAAATTGTAAGCTTCATCCACTATAATAAAACTGCAAAAGTATGGATATTTGCTACCTTCTTATTACCTTATTTGCTTCTCTTCGTGGTAAAAGCCTTGAATGAAATTTGGAATACCTAGATATCGTGACCTAGAATAAAACATACATACTTACTATGTTAGTAGGCGTAAAATTACAGTTGAACGCTCGCCCCGGTTTAATAATTGGCATAATAGATAAGATTATTAGCTTAACCGTGTTTTAAAACTACTTTACTGTTTTATGGGAAACCGACGCATAAAACCTTATCTCTAAATCTGATGTACCTACTAAGGCCAGAGTTCAATCGTGCTTAACGATTGGCTGATTAACTATCGGTCGATCAGTCACATTGTAGGTATTTTTAGGTATGTTTATGCAGTGAGCAAGGTCATTGCACCGACCATCATTAAATTTAATTATTATCGTTAACAATTTTGCCTCATTTTTAACTCTATTTTTAGCAGTAGCAGATTATTTTATCATCGGTACCTACCAAATCCCACTAATGTTATAAATGCTTATATTAGTTTGGATGTGTTGATGTTTGGACGTGTGTTGCTAAAGGCTGGATCGATTCGAATTAAATTTGAAACAGGTCGGTATAGTTCGCGACTCAAAAAACACATTTATTTTGAGCTATTTTTCGCCGGGCGTAGCCGTGTGCCCCCTGCAAATGGCTTTTTATTTATTATTAAATAAATAAAAAAAAACCAACATGCACATGATATGGAATCACTTTATTTACACTCGGAGATCAAATCCTACCGTTTTAAACAAATGCTAAAGTTTAGATGATTGATACTACGTAACTGCCGAGTCGATTTGGATGGATCGAAAACAAATTATTACTTAATAAAGTTGTTTTGTAACCTGGCAAAAGCATGAAAATGGCCTATACAACTCTAAATCAAAAATCTAATAATGTGTGTAATATGTATACACATGTGTTATTATTATTATACATTTATCAGGCTATAACGCGAGTGAAGTTGCGGGTAGAAACTAGATAAGATAAGAATAGCATTTATTGCTATTCTTATCTTATCTAGTTATTTATTGAACTGTTGGATCTTTATAAATAATATTCCGAAACTAAAATAGTGAAAAATATTTTAAGTGGTTTTATTCCAAAAACTATAGTGAATTTGTTCATTATTATATATAAGTATCCTACTAATAAAATAAATGCGAAAGTCTGCGTGTGTGAATGTTTGTTACCAGAAAAACGTATCTATATGTTGGTAATAGATACGTATCTCCGTAACTATAAGACCGGTTTTGATGAAGTTTGGAATGTAGATAGTTTCGATTCTGGAATAGCACATAGGCTAATCATATTATCGAAAATCAACCCCAAAAGAATCAAAAAAGAGGGTTAAACAGGGTGATAAAGTTTCTATGGAAAAAAATATTCCTTGGTTTGATTCACTCAAAACTCGGTACAAATAAACTTTAAAATAAATAATGAAACACGTATTTTTTATTTTTTCAAAACTGCCCTTTGTGGGTGTGCAATTGAGTTCTAAACTTTGTATGAAAAATTTTAATCCTTGGTTCGATTCACTCAAAAGTTGGTGGACATAGTTTGAAGCCTGGAGACGGTCATATGCTTCTTTTATTATTTTATTATCTTAACATACCATGCGGGTGAAGCCGCGGGCAGAAACTAGTAAAACAATATTTGTTACATGCACTTTCATTTAATCATTATCCACTCCTGACAACAGCTTGTCTCGAAATATAGGTCTCCACCAGAGACCCATGGACACAGATATTATAACCCAATGACGACTTACACCCCGTACGGTCTTGACGAATAACATCGCCAGGTTTGTTCCTGCTATTTCTTTTCGATTATTTTCCCATCATTTCCTTTGTATACCTCTAATTCGTTTGCCGTCGCGTGGACACAATTCTGTCAGATCTTTTGTCCATTTCCCTAGTTTGTCTCGCAGTATGTGTCCAGTTCAACTCCAATTTAATTGATATAGTCTGATACCTCTTTAACTTTAGTTTTTGCTTTTATAGATTTCAGATTGTTTCTATTTTATCTTTCGATATAGATCGTGCTTCGTTCCATACCACGTTGGAAAATGTTTGATGCTTCACACAACTTTAAAAACTTTGAAGTCTTATATTTCCTGAACGAGTACATAAAATAAAATATGATAAAAGAGATTGAGGAAACGTTTTTTTATTCATTTAACAAAATAAACAAACACATCATAATCCTGTCACATCCTAGTGTGGGGCTAGGATTCCTTGTGTCATGGGTATGAAAAACTACGAGTACCGTGGTACCACAACAGCAAAACCCGGAACAAATATCTGCAGGGCATACAACCATTTGTCCCGCAGCGGGAATCCAACCGGCACCTCTTGCACTGCAGCTACTTGTCCGCCGCGCCATCGAGGTCGTCAAATGAATTAAAGTCAAATTTGCACTGCAGCTAGCTACTTGTCCGCCGCGCCATCGAGGTCGTCAAATGAATTAAAGTCAAATGATGATTGAGAAGCATGAATAATTGAGTGCTCTATTTCGTCCAGGGTGCAGCATGGCCGCGGAACACTGGCTCAACTCGCTCGGATGCCTGACACTGTCGCTGCTATGCCTCTTCGCCACTACTCTTCAAGTAACAAGCGGTGAGTACCATCTTTTTGCATATATAGATTATCGAAAGAAAATTTGTTTCAAAGTCAAAGTCAAAGGTTTAATTCATTGAAATCAGGAGTTTCATATAGAAACGTCAACTTAAAAACTACGTGAATTTAAAATTTGAAAGTGAATCTTCGCCGATACCTTGCGCGCGACCAAGCCGTAAAATAACGGGTAAATTACCCGGTCTATTTTATATTGATTACAATCCATTAACCCTATCGAGTCATACTTATTCGTACATATCAGGGGCCTAACCATCAAGTTTTATTGTGAATACATTCAGACAAAGATGGTAAATCTTGCTTGAATTGAATCTCAATAATACATAACATGGTTAGGCCTTAGGACGTTATATATGAGGGTTAAAAAAAGATGAAGAAAAAAGGACGTATGCTTGGTTAGGCCTCAGAACGTCATACATGGGGTTTTAAAAAAAAGATGAAGTAAAAATAACGTATGCTTTGTGATTATTTATTAACTTTAGTGGATACAATTAGTCACATGTTGTTACACAAAGTCTTCCAACATAATCTCTGCTAGGGCACAACTACTTTTCTGTTTGCTAGGTGGCGAATATTTAGAACAACTTTAAACATGTATATTTCGGATCCAAAAAAATGTAATGTTGTGACAGATTTTAGAGCCCCAAGCAAGTTGCAAATTACAAGTCACACGTAATATTCGATGCATTCGATTCATTCGGTTTTGAAAAACGTTTTATTACATCCTTAGAAACAAATTAAACAGCATATCTCATTTTATCCTAACCAAGCAATGGTTACACCGCCAAAAGGGACCGAAATCGGGTTACAGCTTTCGAATATACGCTACACTTATCTCTAGCATACATCCTGACCTGTCTCCTTCTCGCTCTAGCTTACGGGAAAACAGCGAGAAAACTATTGCTATCCCTCTCGCATCGTCAGGACCGATCAATAAGAGTGAATAAGATGCCGCTGGGCCTAGGAGATCTGATGGTTTATGGGTGTAAATGGAGCTTACTTTTAAAAACAACATAATCTCTACGTTAATGCTAGGGCGCGACGATATTGACACAAAATACTTATTTTGAAACTTGAGTTTAAACAGACAACGAGTAAAATTTTTATTTCGTTTCTTGTTTGTTTGGCTAAGAAAATACAAAGTAATGCAGTAGTAACTGCTCATTGAATGTACTGAAATAATTTGTAGAAATAGAAATTAGGTAAGTCGAAAGCAGGGGGAGGCCTTTGTCCAGCAGTGGGATGAACTATATATTTTGTATGTTATAATTGTAAATTAAGGTTTATTGACGACTCTGTGGCGCAGTGGGCGAAGGCTCGCCTGAGACGCAGGAGGGTTCGATTCCCGCCGCGGGACAAATGTTTGTATCTGCAAATATTTGTCTCGGGTCTGGGTTTTTTCTATGTATAATATGTATGTATTTACAAAAAAAAATGTGTATAAGTAGTATATCAGTCATGTAGTTCCCATAATACAAGCTCTGCTTAGTTTGGGGCTAGATGATGCTGTGTGAAAATGTCCTGCATTATTTATTTATTTAAGGCTTAAATAAATAACTTGGAATTCCTACGCTTCAACTCTAATTTGGTCCCCCTGGAGTTAAACTAAAGTATAAATGAACCGTTTATGGTGTCAAAAATTCATCTCATTAATTAAAACGACAGTGCCAAGTTTATTCCAGCAGTATTGTTTACAAGATCCATTCATACTTCATTTTTTTTCACATCTGGCCTCCTTTGGCGCTGTCATTAGCGTAATTAAGACCCTTCCAAATGCGTTTCAGAGGGTTTCCATTCTAGTGATGTTGAAATTGTGTCAATGAGTTTATGTGATGGAAAGCCTCTGCAAGATTTTAGAAGATTTCTGTGTCGTTAAAATCTACTGACCTATTTTTTGTTTGAGGATTCAAGTTATGTTTTGGTTCAATTATCTTGTCCTACTTATTAGCAAATACAATGAGAGGTGTGTTGGGCTACAATGGGAATGGGAATTAAACTAAATTTAATTCCCATGATGGGCATACTCAAAACGTATATTTAGCACATGTCCACATTTCGCGTAGAAGGTAACATTTGAAAGGTTGCAAGCCTATCGCTGCTTATTAGATCGATGCTGAGATTTAGCAAATAATTCAGACACAAAATTAGTTACTCGTTCAGTTTAGTAAAAACTTATCATAATTAATCTGCTGTCTTTCCCCCTAAAAAATTGATGAACAGGAAGCGATTACGAAATCAAGCAAGATAACTTCAATACCGTTTGCTCCAGCCATTACAATAGAAACCTTGTTGTTTCGAAATCAAGTAGAAAATTAGACTAACCATTAACTTCTTTCTATCGACGCTTTTGTAAGTTCAACTTTACCGCTCATTCCGTAAGGTTTGGATTCATATTGGTTTATAGGTTAGTTTAAGGGTATGTTTGTGATACAAGTGGAATGTCTGAGAGGTTCGGAAATAGATTCTGCGCCTTCGATCTTGAGCTCGATGTTGACTTTATGAAATGCTGCAACGTTTATTTACTTAAAACTATGTTTATTCTTTTATTTACTCTAAACAGCGAAGGAAAACATGTTGAGAAAACCGGCACGCTCTACGTTCTGGAACCAACCATTCGAAGGTATGTTGCATCGGTTAGTTAAAAATGAAGCTAGTATTATAAACGTCTAAAAATATTTATGAATATTTTTAAAAAGAATGGGATATAAATATCAACATTTATATCATTATCACAATTCATGTTCTTTATTCATAATGTTCAAAGGAAACGGTCAGACACGCCTGAATAATATCATAAAAATCTACAACTCAGATAAAAGTAGTTGTAAAAAGGCGCGCCGAACTCTAAAAGGCATTGATGTAAATTTACAGTAATTTAAAAGTACATTTCCTACACTGGCCGAAGCAGCGATCCCTCGCGTCTACGATACAATTCTCTTTTTAGTTAGAGCGAGGAACTCAAAGCATTGCCTGGTCATAGTAGGCCAACTATGATCTCTTAAGGATCCGGCGTACAGCGCTCATAACTGAAATTCGAATCGCGTCCAAAAATATAGCTACCTCTTTTTGACTGATGCAGGCGTGCCCGTGCTTACGCGATAGCAATATTAGCCGTTCAGAATTTGTTATAAATAAGGTGGTGTTCCGTAATACCAAAAAAATGAATGAAAACTTGTTGTATTTTTCACATTGTTTTGTTGTTCTGTAACTAGACAATATAATCTATGTATCTAACAAAACGTTACGTAAGGTATGGTTGTTTTTAATACGAAACAAATAAGAAGAAAACATGCCATGTATGACGTAAAAATATCCAAAATGCGATTCGTTTATATTTCATTTTAGGTAATTATTTGGAAAAAATATATAGCAAGGTACATAGATAAATACTATTCAAATGCAAATAATAACATAATATGGTGGAAATAAGCTCTAATTACAAATGACTATGGTATTACGTTTGTATGGGCAATTCATCCAACGCATGCCTCTTAAAGCAATATTATAATAATATTACATTCCAAAAACTATCGTGAACTTGACTATTCATATTGTAAAAACAGGAATTTTCACGTACTGCACTATCGGTGAAGGCACCGACTAAGTTTCGACTCATTCCGAGAATCTTCATCAGGGTGAGTGGTCGCGACTTTCCCCTTCCGCGTCGCGCCGTGCACACTTAGATCAAAATTTCTACATAAAACTCAAACTAAAACTAACTATCTAACTAAAACTTATTGCATATTGTTGTGTAAGACCGTACTCAATAAACGTTTTATTATTATTAAATCCCTGGCTCGTGTATCCCATCTTCTACTGCAACACACCAAGTAACGTGAGCGATAAAACCTAGCTAAGACAATCTCGATCATACCAGGTATAAAATTAAATAAAAAATGATTTTTATTGGTCCATCCGATATACAGACAGACAGGTATCTGTCACAAACACAAAGACTAAACTTACAGCAAAGCAGAATAATGAATTTATTGATAACTAGCCTCTGCCCACGGCTTCGCCCGCGTGGTACCCGGATAAAAAGTAGCCTATGTGTTATTCTGATCTATAAGCTATATTACTGTAAAGTTTCTTCAAAATCCGTTTAGTAGTTTTTGCGTGAAAGAATAACAAACATCCATCCTCACAAATTTTCACGTTTATAATATTAGTAGGATTCAATTTAAACGTCAGTCTCCAGCTTTAACCAATGGCTCCGCATGGTATCTGGATAAGAAGTATCCTATGTGTTATTCTAGGTCATGAACACTTATGTACTAGTTCCAAATTTCATCCAAATCGGTCGAGCCTTTTATGATACAATTAGCACCAAACATCAAAACATCCTAACTTTGAAATTTTAGTAGACCGTGATGGCCTTATGGGCTGTACTCCGACTTCCGATCCGAAGGTTATGGGTTCGCATCCGGTAGTGCAACAATGATATTTTCAATTTGCGCTTAAAACGGTGAAGGAAATCATCCTAAAGGAAACGGACATGCCCAAGAACCAAAAATTAAAAGGCGTGCCATCAGTTAGTGTTCCAATAAGCAGCGATGGGCTTGCAACCTGTCACGAAAATATGTAATGTTTGGACGTACCTCTGACTACCCCTAACTTGGTGTCCTCTCAGATCTGCAAACTAAGTTTGGATCTTAGGATGCCCATCACAGGTATCACAGTCGAGAGAATATTTTTTTAGGATTTTTTTCAATCATTGAAAAGTGACGATTCATTTGTCGCTTGAATTCGCTTCGATGTGCGTCCTCAGCCGGCAGCCGTCGTAGCTCGTAGACGATAATAACCGCCTACGCGCTACGACAATGCTACGCCGTAGCCGATATCCGATTATGCTTATGCAGTGATATATACGGCTTTGTTTCCAAGTTATTTTCTTTAGTTTCTTTACAAACCTGTATAGTTAGATTTTACATAATGAAGATTAAGTTACAGAAAGGTTTTTATTTTATTTTATGACCTGACAAACAGGCATACCTGATGGAAAGCGGTTACCGTCGCCTGTTGATATGTAAAAAGTCTGTTTATATATATACTAGCTTCCCACGGTTTCGCCCACGTGTTACCCGGTTAAAAAGTAGTCTATGTGTTATATTGATGTATTAGCTATATTACTGTACAGTTTCATCAAAATCCGTTCAGTAGTTTTTGCGTGAAAGAGTAACAAACATCTATCCTCAAAAACTTTCGCGTTTATTATAGCGGAAACACTTCAGAAGGCAGCTCATTCCATAGCTTACATGTACGGGGAAGAAAGGATCTCGTAAGTACGAGAGAGCTACGTATCAATCATGTGTGGATGAGCCCTGTTTTCTTTATAAAATAATTAAATAATGCTGGACATTTTTCACACAGCATCATCTAGCCCCGAACTAAGCAGAGCTTGTATTATGGGAACTTCATGATTGATATACTACTTAGATAAATACATAACACATTTTTGAAAATACATACATATTATACATAGAAATCACCCAGACTCGAGACAAATATTTGTAGATCAAACAAACATTAGTCCCGCGGTGGGAATCGAACCCGCAACCTCCTGCGTCTCAGGCGGGTTTTATATCCACTGCGCCATAGAGGTCGTTGGAGGAGGTGTTTTCTTTATCACTATTTCATTGTTTTAAGCAAACGAAAGGAGCCTTGGTGAAAATACATTTTTGGTTAGCCACTAGGCCTTTTTCAGGGCTACCATATCTCACCCTGGTCAGATCACTGACTAAACGCAGTGACCAAAAAAGTATCGGTGACCCGACAAATAAATAAATAACAAAGAAGATGAAGAAGGACTAATATTGTCTGTTTCTCTCCACTATAGGACGGAAAAGTTTTGAGCTCTGAACAAATTTATTATTCCCCGATCGAGATCATATATTTTTGGAGATTTCAAATTTCAATAGTGATGTTAGCTTCATTTAAAATTTATCCAATCTCTAGCTGGGTTTGGGTTTTATCCTAATTTATTACTTTTGGGATCACAGGGAAGCGCAGTGTTAATTCTGAATAATATAAACAAATCTTTTTTCTAAAATGTTTCTCTTTCTACCTTTTCGGGCTTTTTGTCATTTTCATCTCTGGCTGAGGAGAAATAAAAAAAAATCGGATATACTACAAGTATACCCTTTTTTTCTTTATTTAAAATATCATACTGACACTTTATTTTTAATTCGGAACAGTTTAAAGCTCGTTGAACTTTCATTGAGGTCATGTACTTTTCTCTTCCATCAATTATTTTTCAGCCCTTTGGAAAAATACCTACTAATTAGAATACTTACACCACGTAAAATGTATTATAATTTTCTTCGCGTCCTAAGACTTATATTTTGCTCAAAGACTGGTTTATCAGAAAAGGTTCGTCTGTTCGTGTGACGTCATTGTCATTCATCACACGTTTAGAAGACACTCACGTCACTACTAACTCCATTATTAAGGTACATTGACTCGGTTCTCTGGAATAGTAGCCATCGATTCATCGCAAGAGGTCGCTCTACTGTGAAAGATGTGACTTTTGATATTGGGTTACAAAAACCATGATTTCCAAAAGTTATAACCACCTATAATTTCACAATAACAGTCTCATAATCGACTCATGAAAAAACTTTCGAGAATTTATGCTGCTTCCACACCTGGGCCAGACGGAGTTTAAAACCATTACGTGCAAAGTAGGGGAATGTTTTTCCTCATCGCAATAGGGGTATTGACAAAAATTTTATAATCACTTCACTAACAATTTTTGATTTAATTTAAGGATATAAACCACTTTCTAACTTTTTGGCCTTGTATCGCAGCTTATTTTAGCGAGTCATTTGGTAGGGATCGCCTACACAAATTAGCTCTACGGTTTTTCAATAGTAACTTTATTCCATATGAGGGCACTTTGGTACACTTAAACGTCTTTTTAATGCAGTTTATCCTAATGATGGTGGATCTAAATCAAAGGTTCTCAAACTTATTTTGCCCTCCACCACTCTGAGAATAAAGTTTTAAACAAAGTTTTTAAACATAACAACTATGCTTTTCCCTCTAGACCTTCTCAGCGTCCCCAATATCTTCTAGAGCCTTTTACCGCCCCTCTGAAGGTCTCTAGCGTCCACAAGGGGGACGCTATTGCCCACTTTGAGAAAGAGTGATCTAAATACACTCCCAATTTGACCACACGACACGACGAGAGTTAGTGACCAAACGTTAGATAGTTTAGAAACAAATCCTAGAGGTTCACTTTGTCCAGTAGACCTCCAAGTAAGGGGCGACAGTAATTTCCGCTTTCAGCTTATCCGCCGTCCACGCCATTGCACTGCCCGTACATTCCTTATAAGTGCCTAACTTCCGAACAAACGTTGCTTATCTCTCTCAAATGGGGTTTACGAGTCAGAAATGAAGATTATTATGCTTTTAGGTATTCAAGAAGACATCGTTTGATCAAACTTTAGATCTTGAAGTGGTCATTTGTTTGCTACTATGCTGTGTAATTTCGGATTCTTAATAAAATGTAATTGATCGAGTTGTGGACTGTATTTCCTATTTTCTCTGTGGGGGTGTAGCGCCGAGGGAGACCAAGAAAATACCAGTTGCGATGAAAGTTCGCAGGCGGATCAGAGCTGGGAGGCAAGGCGACTTGAAAGTACACGTTACTTAACGGAGATTCTCTTGACACTGGCGTAGGCGGACGCGGTATGACAAAATGTCGCTATATTTATATGATTTGCCGTACTCCCCCAGCCACTAATGCGACAAGCGCGTTTTATTATTGTTTCTATAAACATAAGTAGGTACTACGTATAGCCTTTACACTATAATCTCTCTTTATAGCTACCTACCTACTTTATCTGTCTTACTTGATGCGTGTTTCGGGTTCCTAATGAATGTAGCTTACACAGGTCTTTGCTAGGCTACCTATCTCGGGTTCTAACTACCTTATTTGCCTGGTTCTTTGTAATGTGTTAGGACCCTACCTACTTTCGGTTAAATGAGAAGCCGTGTATTTCTTCATTTATTAAATGATCCTACCTACCTATTTACACTAATCTAGATGATCTTATTCTAAGCTTTTAGAGACCGTCGTGAACAGTAATTGAATATTTATTTATTCTTGTAACGGTGTACATATATGATCTCTGACATCAAGATGCGTGAACTAACTAGTGTCTTGTGTAGGCTCTGCATTGGCCGTGGTCGGTTGGCGGTTTATTTTACTATTCCTAGCTGGACAAGTCGTTCTCATATCTGATCCTATTATATCATAGAACAGATGATATAATAGGATGCAGCCTGAACCTTGCCCGAGCGGGCAATATGACCTGCACCTGCATCAGTAAACCTCGGTGGAGCAGTGGGCGAAGACCCACCTGAGACGCAAAAGATTACGGGTTCGGTTCAAATGTTTGTATGATCTGCAAATATTTGTCTCGGGTCTGGGTATTTTCTAATTGTAATATGTATGAATATACAAAAAAACATATAATTAGTAACTATATCAGTCATAACACAAGCTCTGCTCAGTTTGGGGCTAGATGATGGTGTGTGAAAATTATCCAGTATTATTTACTAGCTTTTGCCCACGGCTTCGCCCACGTGGTACTCGGATAAAAAGTAGATTATGTGTTTAAGCTATATTACTGTAAAATTTCATCAAAATCCGTTCAGTAGTTTTTGCGTGAAAGAGTAACAAACATCCATCCTCACAAACTTTCACGTTTATAATAGTAGTAGGATTTATTTAATATGATCACTTGTTATGTCAGGTTTTTATACGAAAAAGAACATAAAATTATATTCTTTTGATTCACGAAAAGGAGAAACGTAAATTATTTTTGCCTTCTCTCCCTTAGTATTCATGCTAATCTGCTGCATAGCATGAACACCAAGACAATCGTATGAAGAATAGCGGATCTGCTGCTGGATCGTTAAAAGTGACATTATATAACTATATACTTGTAACAAAGTAAAATAATTTTGCTCAACACATACTGAGCAAAGCTGACCAAGCACTCACGTAAAATAAAAAAAGGCAATACACTCAGCACATAGAGTTAACCTGAGCAGAGCAAATTAATGAAACTGCACCCAGTTTCATTATTGAGGTACAAATATTGGTTCCATGCCCGAGACATGCCCAGCTTGCAGGACGCTGTGCAAACAACCCGGGCGGGACGACATCACTGAAAATATTTCTTACAATAAACAGTAAAAAATACTGGCATACCTTCGCAAAATGCGAAGGAGGAAAACGCTGGCAGAATGTTTGCGTGTGGACTTTTGTTTTTCGCATATGTAAATAATTTGAAAAGCTAAATTGGTAATTAATTTCACAATGGGTAATTAAATCTTTGTAGTGTATTTAACACAAACGCATTCTGAAATAACATCTCGTTTAGTTAAGGGGAGCACAAAAATGAACATTTTAATCTGTTCAGTCTTCTATTCATGTTTACATTTGTTTTACAAATAGCTAGAGGAGAGCAACACAACACACAGATATACAATTAAAACAGAGTTCTATAAGGTATCAGTATCGATTTATACGATATGTACCATTCTATTATTATTATAAACGCGAAAGTTTGTGAGGATGGATGTTTGATACTCTTTCACGCAAAAAACTACTTAACGAATTTTGATGAAACTTGACAATAATATAGCTTATACATCAGAATAACACATAGATTACTATTTATCGGGGTACCACGCGGACGAAGCCGTGTGCAGAAGCTAGTGTTACACAATCACACCATTATTGTAACCTATCCAATTTTTTTCGGTGACTCATGATATTTTATGTTTTTGTTCTTTTCAAGTACAATGACGTAAAGAGATTAGTAACATTTTTAATAATCTCTCTTTGGGAAAATATGACGTAAGTAGATGCGAAACGTAACAAGATAATGTTCTACCTGCAAACAAAAAACACAGTCTGTAATTCTCATGATGGAAATCCACAGATCTATACTCTGAATAACCGTGGGATTATCAAGTACGGAGAAGTCTGAGGCACATTCTCACATCATACTTGGCACATGCCCATGTTTTTATAGAAGTTTCAACCGAACGAAATCATACAAATCCATTGCAAAAAACGCCGCTTCAGAGACGAATGGTAACAGAAAAACGTGCAAACAGATAACCTTGGTAATCGCATATAAGGGGTCCTCACAGTTTTTGTAAAAACAACCACTTTGATATTCGTATTTCATACAGCTCTGGCACGACTGCAATTAATCAGCATTGTTAGCTGGATATCCGAATCAGTCATGAATCTAAAACGGGGCGATCGGAACAGGTTATAAATAGCAGAGCAAACTGTAACATCGCATCACTAACGATCAAACATTGTCGATTGATACTGACAAATTATTCACATTGCATGGATAATCATTCAATCATGTTGAATGTTTATTACTCTTTCACGCAAAAACTACTAAACGGATTTTGATGAAACTTTACAGTAATATAGCTTATACATCAGAATAACACAAAGGCTACTTTTTACCCGGGCACCAGACGGACGAAGCCGTGGGTATAAGCTAGTTATATTATAAACGCGAAAGTTTGTGAGGATGGATGTTTGTTACTCTTTCACGCAAAAACTACTGGACGGATTTTGATGAAACTTTACAGTAATATAGCTTATACATCGGAATAACACATAGGCTACTTTTTATCCAGGTACCACGCGGGCGAAGCCATGGGCAGAAGCTAGTCCAATATTTTTTTAACAACATTTGGCCATAATCTCAACTGATGGTAAGTGATGATATGGCCGACGATGGAGCATGAAGGTCTAGAAGATATCTATTCATTCTGACCTTGAAGAGACCCGGGTTATATTTTTCAGGAAAGACATAATGATGGTAGTGTGTTCCATTCCCTCGCCGTTCACATTATAAAAGTCGAACCCAAACGTTAAGTGCGAATGGTTGGTATATTCACAAGACATGGATGGTACTGAGCTGAATATGTATATGTATATACCTGTTTGGCCCACACGGTACAGATGGGACTAATTAACACATAAATATACTCTTTGTCACTTTGTTTTTGTTAAAATCTTAGGTATTTATTGTGTCTATTTATTTATTTTTTAGTGTGTAGGTACCTGTCTTTTCTGTGCTTTGTTGATGCCAAATAAATAAATAACTTTCTTTCTTTCTTTCTAATATAGAATAGAATAGAAAAATATTTATTGCTTAAAGTTATGACCACAACAACATCAGGTTATATAATTAAGTAGGTGCTTATACATAAAAAACCTAACTATATCTACCATGATTATATTCAGGCAAAAGGAGCACACAGCAAAATGCTGGCAGACTAAGCTCTGCGTCTGCTTGTCCTCAGATGTAACGGAGATGGTGGGATCAGATCATGAAGCTCTTGGGTACATTCCCCGAAATGTAGTCTGTATAATAAATAATATATTTTATTCATCATCCGTTTTTACAATAGGAATAGTCAAGTTCACGATAGTTTTTGGAATAAAATATATTTTATTTTTAATCACCTTTGTTTTTTTGTTACCAAGATAAAAATTATTTAAAAGTAGACACAAGTTTATGTATCAATAATTGCATCAGAATTTTTTTTTTTACAATACCAACCCTTTTTTTAAAGCTTGGTATCATTAATTAAACAGATTTTTATATCTATGTCTCTCCTGTAAGCCAAAGCTTTATTTGCAAACCAGTTATTTACCAACGTTTAAGCTGTTTATCACTTTCAGTAATTTCACGCATCAACTTTAGTCCTCAAAGAGTAAACTTGCCTCATAAAACAATCAAGTGAAATTGCCGCTGTCCAACTTTTAACCAACTTTCCCCTAAATTCTACTGCATAATCATTTTATGAGCTGAAAGTGAAGCTCCTTTAAAGTACGGACAACTTACCTTTATAAATGTTTAGAGTACAATTACAGCTTTGGTCATAAACTTGAAGACCACAGCGCCATAGAGTAAAAAACCCACTATTAAACTCTACGATTTTTAAACAAAATATCATAAATACTTTTAGACCGCGACCCAGCGCAAAATGTTTCTGAACTGCTAAAGTTGCACGTGCAAGCTAATCCATCTATCTTTAGCTCAGCTAGTTAAAAGCATTCGCAAATAGGTGTTTTACCTAATACATCTCCGGGCAGACGTCCGGGCTGATTGAGAGCCTCTCCCTTCAAGCCTTCAAGCACAGTATATGTACCTTATTCAGCGGCAGACTGGCAGTCTAAGATCGCGAGTGGTCGGTGCCGCACGTTTCGTCTCGGGTCACAAATATACCGAATATATCAACGTACCAAAAATACCTTTCGAATTTCGCAACGTTTTATCGGATAAAAAACATACTAATATTATAGATGCAAAAGAGATATTTTGTGTGGTTGAAATATTTTCAGTATTGATTGTTGATAATTAATGTTTACATATAATAGTGTGTGGTAATTTACTGGTATCTTGTCTTGATGGTGAAGAGCAATTGGGTACATCATCTTACAGCATCTCCAAAATAAAATAAATGTCGGGCAAAATATTTTAAAAAGTCCCCTAACTAGGTTCTTAAGATTAAACATCTTTAAAAAAAAACAAAGCTTCACGAAAAACATCTAATGTCCCGAAGCTAGACCGAATTTTTCATAATATGATAAGTTATTTGCATATTGAGATGTCTTGGACATTAGTCATCCAATAACATAATTGTGATAATATTGTTTTTAATATGTTGATAAAGTAAATATAAAATAAAAATTATAGGTTCATGGATTTAAAAATTTACAACTTTTTCGTATAGATGTTTAGGTACGACACCCTTTTTTAATAATTTCTATGATACATTTAGGAAAAAATGGTAATATTACAGCAAAACAGAAAACTTTGAAGAACATGATCACGAACTACCGATAAGTAGTTCATTTAAGTAAAGTACATTTTTATTGCTAAAAACTGTGTATATAAAGGTGACTACAGTATTAAAAAAAACATTAATAGTTTACCCGTTTTGTACAATAAAAATTCGATCTTAGGTGTAAACAATAAATAAGAAACAATAACCGCTCACAATACTTTAATGATTGAAAGTATGTACCTCCCCCCAAAATATGATTAATTTAATTTAATTTGATGTCGCACCAAGCTTTGACGTTCAAAGGTGTGAATGTACATCAACCCTTCTCAATGCAAAATATGTTTAAAACTGTCGGATAGAGCTACACCGAAACGAAGATTTTTGTAGAACAAGAACCAGTTAGGTGAATGAATAATTGAATCAAAATACGTAATAGAAAAATATATCCTACTACTATTATAAACGCGAAAGTTTGTGAGGATGGATGTTTGTTACTCTTTCACGCAAAAACTACTGAACGGATTTTGATGAAACTTTACAGTAATATAGCTATAATCATCGGAATAACACATAGGCTACTTTTTATCCGAGTAACACGCGGGCGAAGCCGTGGGCAGAAGCTAGTAACAAAATAAATAGAAACTTATCCTAGGTAGAGTACAATGGGCGGTCTTATCGTATGGAAACGATTTCTTTCATACCGCTAAACTTTAATCATTTACGGACAGCCAAAACGCGAAGATCTTTCTCTTTTTATTATTATTACATGATTTTAGTATCCTTGAGTGAAGTGACCTTAATTTAGGCCCATATTAACGTTTTATGATGCCGTGGAAATCCTTACTATTCCTACATGCTGAGTCCACTTGAACTGAGCACATTACCAAGTACCTACGATATTGTATGAGATTTTACTTCTCAAGCTTAAATTTCATACAGCCTTTTTGACACCTTATATAACTTTGGAAGTTAACATTGAAGCTCATAAAAGCTACCTAGAAATTATAGTTGAACCAATAACTTGGAAATGGATACCGCCTCGAAGGAAGGTACACTAGACAGATTTCTCAGAGTTGAAAGTTAGAAGAAACTCTAAACCTAGTGTTCCTGGAGTTAGGATTTGTATTCGAGGGAAGAGGGGATACTATTAGGTACTAGCTTCTGCCCATAGCTTGGCCCGCGTGGTACCCGGATAAAAAGTAGCCTATGTGTTATTCTGATATGTAAACTATATTACTGTAAGGTTTCATCAAAATCGATTCAGCAGTTTTTGCGTGAAAGAGTAACAAACAATATTAGTAGAATAGTACGATACATCTTTAACCTACATTCCTTAATTTAGTTTTGGCAAAGGGTATTTCGTAGCTCTTTTTCCTGATTTATTTACTTGCTCAACTTCTTCCTGGTTACCTGGTTACAGCCCTAGTAACTCCAGTCCAGTAGCAATATAACTAAACACAAAAGTTGGTAGGTATCTATAAAACACTCAACTGCTCTCGTCTTCTAAAAAGGGAAAGCCTTCCTTTCCTAACGAGCTCTGGTTCTCAAGAAATACCGCTCCTCGATTGTATTGTTCCTACCCGCTCATATTATATTAAATATGATGTAATTTTTTTTTTTTTTTTAGATGCTGGATCTTTTTCACACAGCATCATCTAGCCCCAAACTAAGCAGAGCTTGTATTATGTAACTACATGACTGATATACTACTTAAATACTTTTTTTTGTAAATACATACATATTATACAGGAGGTGGACAGTGGAACTCTTTAGCGGCGACTAATAAACGCTTCGAACTTGAGCTCATATGATTCGTTTCGACGAGTCCAATAGATTGCACTTGGTGTCAAGGGTCTGATGATGGAGCCAGGAGGTGGATAGTGAAACTCTTCAGTAAAACCCTTGAGTTTGGGTTCATATGATCCGTTTTGAAAAGCGTGTTTTTAAGTTTTATTTTAAAATACATATTAATTTACTCTCCTATATTAAGCTTCACTTGTAACTAACTAAATAACAAACAATGTAATCAAAACTTGGAAGTCAATTTTAATCTACTTCTAATTGTTCGTACCTATTATAGATTGGGCTTGGTAACTAGGGTCTGATGATGGAGCCAAGAGGTGGATAGATTTTTTTTTTAATAATTTTTAGTGCGTGATAAAAGAGTGTTTTAAGTTTTTAAATACATGTTTTTTTATTTGAATTACGTCTTTAATATTACAAGCTGAGATCAAATAATAACCTTTTCCTCTAAGTCTTTTAAAATCTTCCATTATATTCAAAGACAGTACGGAATAGATCGATGAGGTCGTTAATGGTACGTTATTTTTTTATAGTAGTGTGTGTATTATCATTTTTTTTGTGAAAGTTTTCCATGTAGTCAGTTAAATATGCAACTTCATAGATATTCGATCTAAACTTTACACCACCCCTCAAAACTTTGCCTATTCCCAAAGTAGGTCTACGAGTATCTATTTGGTATGTAAGACTTAGCAGGAACTCTTCTCTGCCTTTCTAAAGAAGCAAGAAGCTGTTAATTAAGAACTATGTAAAGTCACAGCATAAAAATAGTTCGTAAAGTTTCATATAAAAAAAGAAAACGTTGTATATATAAAAAAATAATTACGTTTCATATTTATTTGTTTCATTTTGTATATGTTATTGAACAAAAACTGCGAAGGCTATGCTTTCAATACAATCCGTTTGGCCATTTTAACCATTTTCGAGATACATCGTAACAGACAAACAAAGCTTGTCTGGAAGAGAACAATTTTCAGTGACAAAACCGCCCATTGTACCAATAATTTTCATATGTTATTGTTTATTTCACAAGGTGTACTATAAAATATTTTCATTCATTCAAACAAGCAAATGTGAAAAATGTCCAGCATTATTTATTTATTTATTTACAGGCTCTTTCATCACGGGTAAAAATATTCCTCAGACTACAGATCAAAAACGAAAAACCTTCATTGGAGGGACCGTATGCTTCCCAACGCCTTTGTCCTAAAACGCATAGTTTAAAAAGGCTTTTAGTATTTCAGCGGCGATAGACTACAAACTGCCACGTGGAATGGTTTATTTATTATTTAAAAAATGGTGTGCCTGAACTTGCATTACACTTTGCCTAACAAATCTGCGTACTAATTAGTCAAAGTCAAAGTCAAAGTCAAAGTCAAAGTCAAAGTCAAAGTCAAAGTCAAAGTCAAAGTCAAAGTCAAAGTCAAAGTCAAAGTCAAAGTCAAAGTCAAAGTCAAAGTCAAAGTCAAAGTCAAAGTCAAAGTCAAAGTCAAAGTCAAAGTCAAAGTCAAAGTCAAAGTCAAAGTCAAAGTCAAAGTCAAAGTCAAAGTCAAAGTCAAAGTCAAAGTCAAAGTCAAAGTCAAAGTCAAAGTCAAAGTCAAAGTCAAAGTCAAAGTCAAAGTCAAAGTCAAAGTCAAAGTCAAAGTCAAAGTCAAAGTCAAAGTCAAAGTCAAAGTCAAAGTCAAAGTCAAAGTCAAAGTCAAAGTCAAAGTCAAAGTCAAAGTCAAAGTCAAAGTCAAAGTCAAAGTCAAAGTCAAAGTCAAAGTCAAAGTCAAAGTCAAAGTCAAAGTCAAAGTCAAAGTCAAAGTCAAAGTCAAAGTCAAAGTCAAAGTCAAAGTCAAAGTCAAAGTCAAAGTCAAAGTCAAAGTCAAAGTCAAAGTCAAAGTCAAAGTCAAAGTCAAAGTCAAAGTCAAAGTCAAAGTCAAAGTCAAAGTCAAAGTCAAAGCCAAAGTCAAAGTCAAATTCATTTATTCAATAAAACCACAAGGATCCCTTTGAAACGAATGGATAGAATGAATCTATCTATTATTAGGATGGTCTAGCATGGGGATATTAGTCGAAGGCATGTTTATTGAAGATTTAATCGAGGTATTCAGATTTTCCTTTAAGTAAATATTATTGTTGAAAGTTACGGATAACATTGACGTCTGATTTCGTTATTAGGACTACCAACAAAGCCACCACGTACAGCTAGGATGAGTTACCAGCATTTCAAACAAGTTACGTGTCCTATACCAGGCATTATACAAGTACGTAACTTTTAACATGAAACGCTATCAAAGCAAGAATGCTTTGTAAAACGAAACAAAAGTAAAACTTCCTAATTTAGATTCCAGGAAAAATTCGGAGAATACCTATGGAGAGTTGTTTATGACATAAATATTTTAATGAATTTCCTAAACACACGGTTCTAGTAGCTCGATACATTTTATATATCATATCAAAATTAAACACAAGTGCTGTGCATTTAAATTCGATCGGCCACTGAAATGTCAATTAATTACTTTTCAGGAAATGCTGGGCATTTACAGTTTTCATTGCAACCGTTATATAAAGAAAGAACGAAAGAAAGAAAGTTATTTATTTGACAACAACAAAGCACAGAAAGGACCAGACAGATAAAATAGTTAAATAGACACAATAAATAGCTAAGATTTTAACAAAAACATAGTGACAAAGAGAAGATTTTTGTGCTGATTTTTGACGACCTCTGTGGCGCAGTGGGCGAAGGCCCGCCTGAGACGCAGAAGGTTGCGGGTTCAATTCCCGCCACGGGACAAATGTTTGTATCTGCAAATATTTGTCTCGGGTCTGGGTGTTTTCTATGTATAATATGTATGTATGTAAAAATGTATATAAGTAGTATATCAATCATGTAGTTCCCATAATACAAGCTCTGCTTAGTTTGGGGCTAGATGATGCTGTGTGAAAATGTCTAGAACTATTTATTTATTTATTTATAATTAGTCCCATCTGTGCCGTGTGGGCCAAACAGGTTCTGTCTCAGGTTAGTGCTGCTCCGCACAATAGTGAGAAGCAGCGCTGATTTTCAGACAGGGCTTAGGAAAGATGACCTTTTCATATAACGCCTTTTCTTAGGTAACAGACACGAATCTAAAAATCGTGCTGTTAATTTTATTTGTAGGTGAAGCATTTAATGTTCATATTTTCTGTATCATCGATTATTCAAATATTTCATCGAATAATTTACAAACACGCCCTGCGTATAACACGTGATAATGAATTTTTAAAACACCGATTATTATCGTTCCTTTTATCAATATTATTTTGGTATGTGCCGGGAAAGTTCAGATTGATTGAGCGAGCGCTTTAGAACAAGTGGGTCGATAATATGTGAAAATTCCGTTCTGAACAACTACTGGACGATTTAGTTATTTCGTTCAGTTAATATTTACATGGGACCACATCGGGATAATTTCTTGCATAACATAGAAAAACCATTTTTAAGATGAGTTATATGCATCTCAGTTATATGAATGCTTGTAATTAGGACAAACATCCAGACAGACCTAATTTATGCTCCATTTAGCGTCTGAATTCCTGAATAATAATTAAGATATCACCTATCTCGTCACTAAGTTACTAATAAGTCACAAAGTTGAATTTATCACTGATAATCTTTCACACTTATTTTGTTGGCAGATTCCATCGAATGCTTCGATAAATTTTGTTTCATACTTCTACAACTAATAAACTAGTACACATAGAAAATACAGACTCCAAACTTACACATAGGATATGTACAAAGGCGAGCCTAACAAGAGTTTACCGTAGACTTCAATAAATTTCCATTTTATCATTTTCAAATACATATAATTTATTAGTTAAATGATCAGTTTACTCGTCAAATAGGTAGGTTTTAGTAAGGTAGGTACACAATCAAAATAAGTTAGAAATATAATTTATATTATAAAAAATATTAAAATAAAAATATTATAAAAACAATCTAGTTTACTCATTGGTAACATCATCTATAAAGTCACTGACCGAACTGTAGGCTTTTTTGCGTTTTAACTCCTTCTCTAATGTATTCACAACCAACGAATTATGAATTTCACAGTGCTCTGAAATCAGAATACTGCGAATATTAATTTACCTCACAATAATTTGATGCGAATCGACAATAGGTTTAGCGCTATATAATGGGCTGAAATTAGTTTCATTACCGGCGGGCTGATCCGGTCGGTTAGTGCCGAGAGCTCTCACCGCAACCTACTTACATAATTCCGTTGTTACGGGATCAGCCGTATTATAGTATAAGTTTTCCTATCTTATCATGACGATCGAAAATAAAAAACAAATAAAGTAGGTTTCTTTAAAATGTCATGTCGTATGATATACCTCGTTCATAAGTACATTAGATACATGTGGACGACTTTGGGTTCGATGCTGCGGTCACCGTGGCGCATGGCTTTGTCGGTGGTGATCCAAGAGAATTGGTTGTCAAGTGGTTGTTGAAGTTCGCGTATATCGCCACCACCCCCGCCACCGCGTCGGTTTGACCGGGCCCTTAGTGTAGAAAGAGACCCCCCCCCTCCGATAGACAATTTAAAAATTCGGTGGATGAAGGTAGCCCAAGATAGTTCGTCATGGCACTCTCCAATTAAGGCCTATGTCCTATCGGCTTCTATTGGCTGTTGTTGTTCATGATGAATCTGCTCTTACTTCAAGATTTCATAGTACTTAGCCATGAAATCATGTAATGTTTTTGAGAAAAATATCTCTTTTACCCAGTCGTTCATGAAAAGTAATTACTTACGGTTTCGGACTCAAGGGAGGCTATTCAAACAGAAAGCAGAAGTCGTCTTTATGTTAAGGCCCCTAGAAGACTTAACCATACTTCATATAATACCTTAAGACCTCATTACGATAGAGATAGGTAGGTGAAGACGGTAGCTAATTAATGGGATAATTCCTTTTCTATGTATTGTGTATGAGTAATTATTAATAAATAATGCTGGATATTTTTCACACAGCATCATCTAACCCCAAACTAAGCAGAGCGTGTATTATGGACACTACATGACTGATAAACTACTAATATACTTTTTTGTAAATACACATTCATATTATACAGAGAACACCCAGACCTGAGACACATATTTACAGATTTTAAAAACACCCAGACCCGTACTAATTATTCCATTATCACCCAAATGCTCGCGTAATCTGTGTCGTTCGTATTTTTTGTCTAAAATAGCCCAAGTGAACGTGACACGATCAAGTTATCTAAAATACATTATTTATATTTTTATTACATAACAGCTTATCATGAGATTATAGTTGGTTGTGCCTTATACCTTCGTTTTATAATATTGACCCCACAGAAAATAATCTGAGCACGGAAGGGTTTGAACTATTTGTGAATTGACACCCCATAAATGACTCGACCATTTTGAAAAACGAGGGACCATTTATCTTCAATCTACTTGATGGACCGCGCTGAAAATATTCAACAAACCATTTTTTCCTAGAGTTTTTTTTTCCATATGGTGCGAAACACTTATATAGGTACGAGTATAATTACGCTTCTGCTGCCGCTGCGCTACTCGAAATGCGAATACCAATCTTTATCCGGTTTCCCGAGGGAATTTCACGATCTATTGTGTGAAAATCAAGCTGTAGATCTGAATTTGTAAGAGTTGCTTTGTTGATTGGTTTGCGTACAGGTGCTACGAGAGTACTACGAAATATCGTAGCAACGTTTCTGCGACGGTCTACGAATAATCAAGAGTGTCGAAAAGCATCAGAACAAATGGAAACGTTAAGAGTGAATCGTATTTTTAACTCGTAATAACTGTAATCCTGTTGCAGGCTTTCACGAATTGAAAGCGGATTAATACGAGCTTGTCAGCAGGGCCGTAACTAGGGTCATAAGAGGATCAACAACTCACAGCAAAAAAAAAAACAACAATATATTGATGCATTTCAAACACTTTTTGCTCCCATCAATTTTGATTATAATCATTGTCTTCCTCGTTGCGCAGTTTACCGAGTCAACATAATGCATATTCGGCTGGCGGCTAGCATATGATTAGCAAACTTACATGTCCCTTGTGAACAAATTCTATCTATTTCTTGGTCCGTTCCTATACAACAGACTAAATTCAATGTTTAGTTTTTACGCACTTAACTAGAATAATTGTAAGAAATCTATTAAATTTACACTTCAAAGTTTTTCCTACGATGATACAGAGAAGTTATTAGAAATTATCAAGTAAATTATTATTTTCTAAATTAAGTTAACCTAGTTATAATAGTAATTAATCTGTATTTTCTCAATTTAAGTACCTTAATATTTACACGAACTGTTTGTAACATAAACAACATTGTTAAAATTGAGTGCCTTTATCGTAATAGTAAGTGATTATTTTATTTAATAATTAGCTCTATTGTCGCCTGAAACACAGGATTACCTAGTTCAGATAAAAAAATATGATACTCAGCTATATTTATTTATTTAGTGCACTTATGATTTTGTATAATTATGAGTTTCTTTGAATAAAATTTTATTTTTTATTTTATTTTTAATGACGCATGCACCTGTGCTTAAATATTCGGAAACTTGAAACTCACAAATCATGGTAAAAATGGAGTTTCTAGTAAAAAAAAGAAGCTTTTTAGGACCTACATTAATCTTGAGTTCTTTGTTCTACGCGGTGACGTGCCCGTGTTGAGAATTAACTTTTATAACCCTTTAAAGCTTTTTTGTTTGCAGCTTAATTGGGTATTTTGTGCATGTTACAAAAAAATATAAAATGTATTATTCGTGACGGTTATGTATCTATTCTATTCTATTTATATGAATATAAAAAAAAAAATAACTAATCATCCTTAGCTTATATATTTTTTTTTACTGGCAAACAAGTTAGGTTTACTAACCCCCAACTAGAATTCCCTGTGATGGCTAGTCTCCCCCAAGGGTATAAGACATTGAATGTCTAGGTAGGTACATAAAAATCACATTTAAAAAAGTAGTTGATCATCAAATTAAAAACATGACTAATATCAAAATCATGTATACGATTAAAGTTGCTCAAAGAGCCATGGAGCGGGCCATGCTAGGAATTCATCTTGTGGACCGTATACCAAACATCGACATTAGACGTCTCACTAAAGTGGAGGATGTAGGTATACGGAACGCGAGGCTCAAGTGGAGATGGGCACTTAACTAGGCGGGAGAATCACGGATGGAACAAAACAGTCACAGAATGGTGGCCGAGAGATATGCGGAGGTCTCGAGGCAGACCACCTACCCGCTGGTCAGATGATATTGTGAGGGCAGTAGGTGAGCAGTGGATCCGGCTGGCACAAGACTGCCAGGAGTGGCATAATAGAGAAGAGGCCTTTACTCAGCAGTGGGTGTTACCGGCTGATTAGATAGATAGATAGAATATTAATCATGTTTGTTGTAAATAAACTCCGCAACGGCTGGACCAATCGTTTATTTTTAATTTGAACTTAAATTTTTAGCAGCTATTTTGTGACATAGAATAACATAGGATACTTTTAATTAACAAGGGCAAAGCTGTGGGTTAGTCATCAATACAAACATCCATGCTACAATAATGAAAAGCCTGTGAATAAATACTAATATCATATCCTCTGTCCACGAAATCGTCCACAAGATACTCGGATAAGAAGAAGATTAAACGAGTACTTATTCTACTAGATATCACAAACTATACCTTTTCAAAATATCATTCAAATCGGCAAACTCATTACGGAGATATTAAAATCAAAACGTCCAAACTTTCGCATTTATAACATTAGTAGAATTTCAAATATTCACGCTACAAACGTGTAACTACACTTTCGTTTCCCACTAACCGCGTGTCTGGTTGAAGTGAGTGTCATCCACAGTTTCCATGACGCGGAATTTGAATAACGTTTAATTAATTACAAGTTCTACATACATAGATACAAAATACAAACACACAAACACGAACCAGACTGTATTCCATGATAGACATCCTCATATACGCACTCAGTGCTTAGATCTTTGAGGATACCAAGAAGGGGATAGTCAGAGGCCGTCCAAGCATTATATTTGGCACATGCCCGCGTTTCGCAAGTAATTAGTGAATTTTGCAAGTGACTTGCAATATGCCACGTGACATATTACAAGCCCATCGTCGATACAAAATACTTTGATAATTCACATAAATCTTTTACTTATAGTTCTAACTGTATAATTTTATTTTTTTCAAATAAATATTAAGCGTACAATATGACACCAATATCATCATAGATTAAAACTTAAATATAATCTTAACGATTTAATATTGATGACGGGCTGTCATAAAAAATGTCGACATGCTGGAATTGTGTAATGTCCTATTAACGCCTAGTTCAGGCGTCTCATATCTGATACGCACTAAATTATACTTTGTGCATGGTGGTGGTACGTCATTTTTACGTGATAAAGAAATAATAGCCTTATATAGTCTCTCACCGTGGCTATATAGGCTATATAGAGACTATATAGGCTTAGCTTAGATTTCGACAGCGTTGTTCAAAGTCTTTGGTTTAGATACTACTTGTGATGAATACAAGGTGACACGTGACGATGAAGTCGACGTGACGTGAACAAATGTTACTATGTTCAATGTTGAGATTATCGTTACCCTTCCATTTGTGTTTAGTGACCTGGAAATACGATAAGGCATTAGCTACGCCAAATATATGCCTATGTTGATGTTTTATGTGTAATGCTAATAGGATAATGTTTTAGATGGTAGTCAGGGAAAGATTGATTCTTTGTTGATTGACGTAGAGCTGCGAAGGCCTCGTAAAATAATTATCAGTTTTGGTAAAGCTTCATAAATAATGTCATATTTTTTGGGATAGTTAGCCGCTGCTCACGGCTTCGCCCGCGTGGTACCCGGATAAAAAGTAACCTATGTGTTATTCTGATGTATAAGCTATATTACTGTAAAATTTCATCAAAATCCGTTCAGTAGTTTTTGCGTGAAAGAGTAACAAACATCGATCCTCACAAACATTCGCGTTAGCATAGTAGGATTTTAAGGACAATATTCAATTCTACTACGACCAAGGGTTCAAAGCCTCGATGTCTTAAAAGATTCCCGGTCTCTCCCCTAATCCTTCCGACTATTGTCTCAGACTATTGTCACACAGAGCCAACTTTATTGATTTCCATCCAGTTCCGAACAAGGAAAAAAACAGTCAAACTGCCCGTATTAACATAAAATGGCGGCCGAGAGACGCCAGATTGGACTCTTCCTACCGTGAAAGGGAAAACAGAAGCTCATGATTTCGCCGCATTGTTTTTCATTTCACAGTAAGTATGAATAGTCATAAATTCTGTGGCTACTAGATAGAGAAGCGATCTCATTGAAAATGTTTTCGTTAAGTTGGTCATTGCAAAGTAGGCAGTGATTCTGGCTTCCTCTCATAGATCAGCCTTGAACTGGGTTCGAAGTCTATGTTTTTGTTATCACTGCGCATTTTGAATTTCATAGATATTGGTTTAATTATTCGAAAAATGTTGTCAGACACACATACTCATTTACATCACATTACAGTGCGGAATTTTCCAACTTAACTCTGAGAAATTGCTCGCTTCGCTCGTTTGATATAGCACTTAGGACAACGCGGTTGGTCATATTTTTTTCAGTCATTTCTTCTTAGTTAATACCTTTTGAGTTATTGTAATTTTGACTAGAGAGAATATTGAATATTACGCAGATTTCAGAGCTTTATATTTCGGTTTCTCTCAGTTTAATTGGAGTCGTGAATAGGAAACAGTTCGCTCGCTAATGGGGACCGAACTTGGGAGATGCTCCCCGCATTCTAATTTCGAGGAGGCATTATTGAATAACGATCTCTTATTTTTAACAAGATGGATTTAAAATGAAACTGGTATTAATTTACATTTAAATTGGATGGTGTTTATGATGTGCCCAAATTGCCTTTTAAGACTTTCGGAAAACTTATTAAATTAGTCAAGTACTTATTGGAGATAGCTATTTGAAGGTAGACCGTTGGATCTTGATGAGATAACTGAATAAAACCCATTCTACATGAAGATAAATATTTACAAAAAGTGAGCCAAACATTTTCTAGTCTCCTGATCTAAGCTGTAAAGTGTAAATTGTATATTAAGTTATCCAAGTACATTAACACCTACATCAACGAACTGTACACTTCGCTTTCTTATACAAACTGTGCATATATTTCGCTGACATATAACGTAAATTGCGTGAAAACAGTGAATATTTCATTTTGTATTATAATTACGACACAATAAGTACCCATTTAGTAGCGGCGACTCTGACAGCGGCGCAGTTCCGCGCTGCACAGAGCGCCGCCACGCTGGGCGAACACGCAGCAATGCTAGCGGTGGCCATATGCTGCATACTGGTGCTACTGCTGGTCTTCATAGTGCTGATCATTGTAGTGGGGCAGAACATCGAGGGGAAAGGCGGCTCATAGCGGAGGAGAGGTGAGTCAAAAAAACAAATTCAAGATTTTCTAAAATCCCAAAATGTCAACCTCGTTAGAAATCGAACTTGAAACTCCCCCGCTTAGTACGCGGGTTCTGTAGATGTGACTTCTGTCATGCAGTTTTCGTCTAGACGTTTTTAGCTTCCAGGAAAGATATTAAATTGATACCCAAACATTTAATTCAAGTTATATTTGTGCATCATTTTTAACTTATTATTATTATTTTTAGATTGTAAATTAATTCACATTAGTAACCAATTATTTTACATTCATTATTATTTTCAAAATGATTAAACATAATGTAGTTAATCTGTGTAATAAATGAAGGGGGAGCAGCTACCTATATTACAGGCTTTTTAGTCTAGCTTAGACATCTGAGGCTTACTATATCAATTCATACCCATTTCACAAAACAAAAAAATGTGTGAGAACATGTATTTACTTCACTCCACCCAACTGGAATAATTTTAACTCAAGATCTCCAACGTCTCACTGATGGATGCTGGGGTTTACTACCTGTTAAGAAAAACTTATGATGCGAAGTGCGCTCCAACTCTCTCAAACCGTGTTCCCGTACCACCAAGCAACGGTGCGTTGAAGTGAGACGATTAAATTCACGGTCTACTGGTAAAACGTTTAGCTAAATTATTCGAGGTACGGGTTCAAACATAAAGATTCAAAAAATGTTATACTCAATGTTCTTTCTTTTTGGAAGTATTCTTACGGAAAAAAATACAATGTGTTCTTATTATCACTACGAAATTGAAATTGTAAAAACGGAAAGCATTATGCTCTGTTTGCGCATCTGAACCATTGGCACTCTACAAAGTGGAGTCAATTAGGTAAATTAGATTGTCACTATTTAATTTCCTAAAAACATTCGTACTAAAAAAATATACTGAAATTCACATTCAAGTTGCTTAAGAAATTCACAACATAGTTTTTTTTTTTTAATTTTACGATCTAAATATTTTTATATAACAAAATTCAAAGCACTGTCCCACTGCATCAACACTTTATACATACTTAATACAGGTGAACCAGCTTTTTTAAGAATTGATCAGATTGCAAATTACTTGTTTGTGCCAAATAAACTTTTATTTTATCCTATTATATTCTAAACTATCAAAAGAACAAGCGATAAGACCGCCTATTGTACTTTAAGTTTTGTTTTTTTTTTAGTTTTGTTAAGTTATCAATTTTTCTTATGGTGTACAATAAAGTATTTTCATTAATTCATTCAAAGACGTAGAAAATACATTAAGTGATTCGAATGGGCCATCGATTGTTTACCCTTCACTATCTCAGCGCGGCAGAAGAGGCTGTGACGCAAGAGGTGCGGATTCGATCCCGCTGCGGGTTTTTTTACAGGTTCTACATATAGTGTAGGTTCAAGACTATGTATGTTACTATTGGATGTTTATTTATCTTATTTATTTCGGTAAAATAAATACATTTTAAATTTGTGACGCGTAACATTGCGATTACATGCCGAGGAATCGATATAAATTAATTCACGTAGTTTTTAAACTGACGTTTCAACTTTTATTGACTTTGACAGCTCATCGTTTGGAATATATTAGTCCTTCGTTGGGATATAGTTGTATGAAAAACATGTGCAACGATGAAGATCACAGTTTGAAGGGTATTGACATTGCTGATCCATATCTCGTGCACTCTCCGGGCCCATAACGCCATACTGCCTATAATTTAGGGCGCATATGTTATGAATACACTGTCGATACTCATGACAAAATCTTCATAAAGTGATAAAGTGAGAGATAGGGCTTTATTGAAATAGGTCGGTAGATAACCTTCATCATCATTATCCAGCAGACGTCCATTGTTGAATATGGGTCCCAAAGAATTCCACGAAAAACAGGTTTGAAACCTCTTATCCACTTTTTGCAAAAGGATTTAGGTATGATCTGCTAACGTATGGTATAGGATTCTGCTCACGGCTTCACCCGCGTGGTCCTAATATCTTGTAATAGTGTGACTGAAATAAAAATTATTGAATTGATTGAATGAGGTAGGATTGGATATGCACGACAATACTAAAGTTCGTAATATTAGAGATTTGTAATTGTTTTTCTTTGTTCCGCTCCATCTCATGGAAGTATGTACCTACTTTTTCACTGCTATAGTTTTAACTTCATTTAAGTTATACCTTTAGCTCCTTTCAGTTTTATATGTCTTGACTACTTTGAGGGAGTTTAACTATAAAACCAAGGTATGGTTACCTGGAAGCATATCCACTAAAGACAGGGTATTCTCGTTTAAAACCCACTTTCATGTAGTTACATCAAAAAGCTGTCGTTTTTAACACATATCAATAATTTATTAAAAAAAATTATTTAACAAAATATCGTCATGAAATGTGATAAACATCTGTGTAAAGTTTGATATGTAAATCCTACTAATATAATAAACGCGAAAGTTTGTGAAGATGGATGTGTGTTACCCTTTCACGCCAAAACTACAGAACGGATTTTGATGAAACTTTAACAGTATAGCTTAGGTATACATCAGAATAACACATAGGCTACTTTTTATCCGGGTACCACGCGGGCAAAGCGGTGGGCAGAGGCTAGAAAATAAATAAATGTGTTATATTTTGTACCAACTACAACGCAACTTCAGGTGATACATTCGTCTAAAACTATGCAGGTGCTGTTGCTCTACACACAGTTGAGTTGCAATGTGGTTGAGGTGTTTGAGAATGCTAACTTCTGAAACTCTGTTACCTCTGAGCATGCAAACAGAATTTGTGGCAAACTTGGTACCAATTAGTACTTGGTTCAACATTAAATGATGGGGTTACTTCAGGCATGGATGTTTGCAGATTGAATAATGTGGTTTTAAATTCAGAAATCGATAAGATAGGTATATTAATGAGTTATCTTCAATACTAACCTAGATAGACAAAAAAGAAATAATTTAATCTTTTTATTAAAAGTCAAAAAGTATCTAAAGAGATACCTTAAGAGATGAACCCTGTAAATCCAATATTAATAAAGATTCATTGTATTGAATTCACAGGGTTTATTTTTAATTGTGGTGAGAAACTCGACTACAATTCTTGGCGATTAATCATAAAATAACTTATTTTTGTCCCTTAGTCAGTGTTTGTTGATTAACAAATAACAACACGGAGGTTCTGTTTAATTTATCTATTTCTATTGAAGGAGGAATCTAATCAATATAATCAAACAATGCACGATCTACAAAGTTAATTATAAATAAATCTGGATTTGTTGTTTGTTTAAGAGGTGTTTGTATAGCTTCATTCGTTCTTCAAATCTGTAGTGTAGGAGTTTTAAGGCCGCCGGAAGATATCCGAAAAGGCTTAGTGACTGTTATGGTCGGTTCGGAACCCTTAGTGCACAAGACCAACTCGCTGGACGAAACCCTAGACTTCCAGTTGAAAAGTCGTGGTTTCGAACCCGGATATGCACCAATGTATTTCCATAACAAAAATATATTCTCGTACTCAAGACGGTAAAAAGCATGTCATGAGGAGGGAAGAATGTCATATTCTTCCCTCCTCATGACATGCATTTCACCGTCGAGACACGTACGAGAAGAGTGTTAAATATGAATGTGGATGGAAATAAAAGCAGAGGTAGGCCAAAGAAAAGATGGATGGATTGTGTGAAGGATGACATGGTTAATAAAAGAGTGAGTACTGAGATGACGGCTGATAGAGGAGAGTGGAAAAAGAAAACATGTGCCGATCCCACGTAATGTGGGATAAGGACAAGAAGACGCCTTGAGTCATCAGACTCAAGACGGTGAAAAAAACCAGCATAAAGAAGCCAGTTTTCAGCAGTTCGCAGGCATAATAATAAAAAATGTGCCATCGGTAAGAGTTCCAATAAAGGAGTTTGCAACCCGTCACTATGCAAAATGTAGAGATGTGCCAAATATAATGTTTGAACGTGCCTCTGATTGCCCTCTATTTGGTATCTTCACGATACCAACGAGTATGTATCTGAAGAAATCTGGCGTGAGCTTGTTTTAAATAAAACTTTACTCACCTGTGGAAATGGTCTGATCCCCAGCGTTATCATAACAATAAACTGGTTTAAGGAACTTCTCACACAATAATTACGTATATCTATGTTTTGTTTCAAGAATTTCAGGTGGAGAAGGGTAGATGCAAATTAAATTCCCACTTCCGATGGAAATCCTTGACAATAGATAAATCTAACCCACTGTTCCCTAAATTTTACACTCACTCGTATAGTATAGTACGTACTCTCTACTCACTCACTCGTACTACGAGTGAGTGTAAAATTTTATTTCGATGCATCTGTTGTCGAAATGGCAAAGATAGTTATGCACAATCTATTTGAAAAATTTAAAGGGATGCTTTAATGGATAATAGTGTTACTTAGTCTATGTTGGTATAAATACTCTGCTCGCGTAAATGATTATTTAGAAGCAATTAATATGAGTGAAATGATTTGTTTTAGATTTTTTAGGCAGGTATTGATACTTTCTATGCTTTGTTGCTTATCTTCAACCGTACGTAGCCGTTGACTCAAACGGAAATATCAATCGGGATAACACTAGAATATCTTTTGACAATACAAACAAACTCTGCTTTTGGATTTATTTTCATTACGCTCTTCAGTTTATGTTCTTAGATTGTATCTATAGGTACTAGGATTGTTTCTTGAGAAGTAATAGTAGTTTCAGTAAGTTGTTCAATTTGAGTTTAAAATTGAGTTTTTCCAGAGCACTTTGTACTCAGCTCAACAACGTTAATGGTTCCTGAATGTTTCCGAACGATGTAAACAGTAAGTAAAGCTGTGAACCTTTGAGATACGGCAATGCATAAAATTGACAACGAGGCACTCGATTTTTATTTTCTCGTAACCAAAACAGGTAATAGCTACGTGTGACCAATTGGATTTTAGTTCTTTGCTCCAGACTCTAGTGTAGACTGTAGATATAGTCTGTGCTCTAAATTGAGAACAAACGTCAGGCTTCATCTCATTTCGGAAACACATAGCGTCCGCCATATGTCTGTTGCACGGAGAAACTAAATAGCATTTTTTCAGTTAAGGCAGTTAAGCAAGTCTGTTAACCACTGTCATTCATAAGGATGTGAATGACAAGTAACGCGGCTTCAATTAAACCAGTTTAAACTTTTTTTTCGAAAATCACCCATATTGCCGTGTAACGGAATATTTAAATTGTTTATTTTCTGATTTGCATCTGTAGTAGCTTTAAGTGTGAATGTATACCCATCTGACATAGATACCTACTTCAAATAAGATCTGTTTTCATGTTCCTGCAATCACTGAAAGCAAACAGTGATTGCAATAGGTTTTCCATAATACATTTCATAGGATTCATCTAAAATTCCATATTTGTTCTGCTGGGAATTTCAATAGTGTGTCGGAACTAGAAACGGAACGTTGAACATTTGTTAGAAAACTCGTTCAAGTAGAAGTTAAATATGTTAGTTCTGTTAATTCAAATGAAAATATTTCTATTCTACGTGCAAAAGCGGTAACCCTACAGGAAACAGGCGTGACTTTATGTTAATGTACACGACATACGAGTTGCTCTTACGAGTAGAAAATTAGCAAGTTAAAGTGGCAATGGGCAGGCCATATAGCTCGTAGAACTATATAGATTTTAAAGTATCTTATTATGTATCAAAGCCGTCTTATTCAAGTTATTGTAGATAATAACTGGAATAAGACGCTAAGACATCACGTTTTACGATAAGTTTCGGTATAGAAGATTACTTCTTTAATGTACCTGTAAGAACTTAGATAAACGGTTAGCATATAAATTCATAAACTTATGTTTTAATATTATCAAAGCCTGACCTAACTGTTGTCTACATGTCCACAAAATAATGAATTTTGACATCAATTTAAAAACTACTGACTTGTGAATTCCATCGTCTGTTTAGCACCCCCTTGTGAGGGGTTACAAAACCACACTATGTAATGATTGCAAAAAAAACAGACAAACAAACAATCTAAAATCTCAAACACATATACCAGCTCCTTGCGTCGCAGGTAAAAATCAACTAGGGTATATCTCATTCTAACTGTATCGGTTTTCAGGGAGATGCAATTTTTGGAATGTTGGATTGAGATAAGAAAGTAGTTTCTTCATAGTAAAATTGTCCAGCACACTCGTCCTTTCTAAAGTTTACTAAACAAACATAAATCATGTTTGTTTCGTTTTATTGTAAGTTACGAACCTTCTTACGGTACATAATATTTTGTTCCTATAGAAGGTGAGACTATCAGGTGAACATTTTCAATAGTAAGTGAACTTTTAAAAATTGAATCAATGACTCTATCTATGGACTCCGCAAATAAATACCTTTCTGGAGCAAATCAAATCTGTCCGCGGAGCTTCCTTCCGCGACCACCATCGATCTGATAACTGGATAGAGTTATTTCTATACGAAAATAAAAGGAGGACTTGGGGAATAAGAACAGTTAGTGGCTAAATAGTAGATAGAGCATTTCTTAGCAAAACTAGACCGTCCAAGACCTTTGCTATTTCTAAATAATAAAATAAGAGTGAAATATAACGTAAATAGTTCAATTAAAATTCAGTAATATGAAAATTACAACATAATCCTAATAACCTAATGGGTCATCCTAATGAGAATAAAATAAATCAAATCCGTCCTCCTTCATTATTTTTAATACTTATTTTATTTACGATACTATGAACGTTAACGCTTGCTTATAATCTTCGTAACGGCTAAACCGCATGAAATTCGGTATGTGATCATAGTGAAATATATAGAACGTGATCTAGAAAAACACATTGACTACTTTTTATCCGGGTAGCACTTGAACAAAGCCGTGGGCAGGGGCTAGTTTAACACCACCTACTCATAAAGGTTTGCATATGCGCTAGTATGGATTGATGTCGGAATCAGTCTACTTTAATCGCGAGCGAAACCTGGAGCAGAAGCTATACTTAATATTCGTATGAACAAATAAATGTGAATACTACATACTACCCGTACCTACCCATGTCAACTGTGTGCTTCTGCTGTTTTCCACTCCCAAAATAATCTCCGATCGGGGTCAGGCCTTCCTTCAATCGGTTATTATAACGCTTTCGAGAGTTGAAAGGAAGCACGTTATATATGAAATATTCATAAAGGCATATAAGCGGCTCACAAAGGACGGAGGACTCAATAAGAGAGATTTTGTGGCTTTGAAATGAGCGCGGTGCGAGGCTGTTAGAAGTTAGAATGTGTTTCGTAGATCTAGGTAGGTACTGGCGCCAATCTCGTACGACAACTTAACTTAATTTTAATTGGCACTTTCTTTTACTGATGGTGCACGCAAGAATGAAATGGCAAGAATTTAACTCCTGTCAAATTAGACAAACGTTTGTTAAACGAGTGTTTATAGTCAGGATGTTTTGAAATTATGACTGAAATTGTACGGAGAACTTAAATCTGACTAATTTGACAGCACAAACTTGTTGCTATCTCTTTCTTTTGTTAGTAAAAGAGAACAATAGATAACATTAAATTTAGTTGGTGTACAAAAGAATCGACGCCACTGAGTATTTTTCTGTTTGTAGTTAGCCATGATTAACATATCTACATTGTGCTTACTTTTAGGAGATTTTGTTTAGTTCAGGCCATTAACTACTAGATTTTTTATGTGCAATTGACCAAAAAAACTCTACAATGAACATGTTAACACAGATATAACATGGCAAGAATTTATAAATATATGTTCAAATATATGGAAAAAGCCGTACAGTTTTTAGTGATAAACAAAGATTGTTATAGAAAATCATTTATGTTTAAACCATTTAAAATAGTCCAAAAGTAACTTTATTAATACATTTCCAAGCGTGTGCGGAGATAGGTCGGTAGCTATCTAAAGTTTCGGTTGGGAGCGATGATAGATAACCTGACATTAATTTACTTGGTTCCATATTCGATATTTGTAGCTTATTAAATTAGCCATGGGTGCTTAGTGAACGAATGAAGTAAATGAAGTACTTCATACGTAAGATTGTCTTGTCATTTACTTCACTACTCATTCTAATGTGTCTCTAGTTCATTTAGTTCACGTGTCTTTTTACTTCAATGCTTCACGCTCGACGAAGATAGAAAAAACGGTGTTATGGCGTGTATGCAAAGACTATTTTATTTTGGACATTTTTTTCAACAATAGAAGCGAGGGTAAAGATTGATAGCTGATATGGTATCTCTTTCTAAGAACTTGCAATTAAAACAAACCCTTACGTCGTTGAGATAAAGTTATTTTATTCTTGCTCAAGTAGATTGTTTACATTTGTTTGGTTTTTTGATTATTAATGTTTTGTTTGAGTCAGAATGTACCTATTTTGCATTGTTTGAATTTAGTTAGTTATTTGCGATTATTAGCGCATCGTGTTGCGCATGTTACGGGTCAGTTTTTTAGGCAAATAAAAAGTCGTTTTATTAATAACTTTGATTAATCAGTTTAATTAACAAAAGTAAATTGTACATATCTAAATTTTTAAATACGTATTTACTTATATTATAAAAACATATTAAATTTACCTACCTATATACCTATTTTAAAAATGTATGCCTCTGGTTGACAGTCCTAAGCCTGTAAAGTACCTATGAAGGAAAATCGAGATATAAAAATAAAAACATTTTATAGTTCATAGCACACAGAAAGCAACTCATTTCATTTCGTTCAACCATTCATAATTATCTAAGAACTAAACGGTCTAACTGAAGTAAATGAACTACTGAACTAAATCAATGAAGTACTTCACTTAGCCAAAAGATATACTTCGTTCTTTTCTTTGCACTGACACATTTCGCGCATGGCTTTAAATGACTTGTTACTGTCTTCCGTTTATGACTCACAGAATTGAATATAAAATGACAAGTCAGCTATTATCATTTTAAAAAGGCCTACGTTCAAGACGGTTAAGAAACGTACAGGTTTGGCATAACATAGAACTTCCAGAAAATTACAAACTGGTCCGAAATCGGTTAGATCCTACCCAATCACTTCAGCTACAGAACCACATTTGCAATCAATAGGTACTTCCGGCAAACCACTGGCAAATTGAACCAAATGGATATTTGCAGCTGGATGGATATATATACATGGAAATAGCCGTGATTGCCATTCACCAATCACAATTACAGGCTACAACTAATTAAACTTAACCGCTTTATTGTCTCGCTTCGACGTTAAATTGAAGCTCTCCTGACTGTAGGTACCTAATTAAAAAATAGCGCTGGTCAAATTTATGGCTTTCATTGTTCAGATCTGTAATTTTTGTTTAAAGTAAATCTAGGTATAGTAGAGTTGAGTTTTTACCATAGTAATGGTTAGTACGTATCACTAACCATTTTGGCAGCTCGAGGTTTAGTTACTCATCTATCTTTACATATATGCGATCTAACGTAGCGTAATAACTTAGTAAAATATGGTGGATATTTGCTGCTGAAATGCGATGAATTAATTAAATATTTGACCTGCCAGCTCATATTTTTCAAGCGAGTGAACGTGATAATATGATGGGGGTATTAAAATATGATTTATACCAAGCAAACTCTTAATCCGTCACCATATTACTAGATATTAAATAATAGTACATTAGCACCATCCCTGATATTTGCATAACAATTTAATTTCAACAATGCATGATGTGAACGCATATTCTGAATATATCAATGCAAGTTGGTTTACCCATTCATGGGTTAACTGATGAAGGTCCATTCATTCAATAGTGATGCATGTGTAATAGCCATACTATCAAAATAAATAACACCAAATAAAATAATTAGGTGCTGAACAAAGGAAACATCGAGGAATCGAGAATCAAAAGAGTTTTTTACGAAAACTGCTATGAGTAGACTTCTGACAGAAACTTCCCACAAATGGGGATTTTCTTGAATCTTGCACGGCGAAGATTCTTGTGAATACGGACGGAAAGCCATCTAAGTAGGTACTAAGGGTACAAAAGCGTGAGTTCGAGGCTGGCCTAAGATGCCGTAGTTTTCAACTCATAGGAACGAAATAAAATTAGGCATGTTTTTCAAATTTATTCACTTTTATAAGGTCGGAAAGTCTTACTTTTATTTTAAGACTTTCTATTCAATAAACCCCTATAAAATTTAATGGAATCAGAAGTTTGAGAAGGGTAACGTCCCATGTTAGTTATCATCATCAGCAGTCTGTAGAAGTCTACTGGACATAGGCCTCCCTATAATTATGCTAATAGGTGTACTTTTTATAAATATAAGACTTATGTAGGGATGATAAAATGAAATAGAAGCTGTCAAAGAAACTAATATCTCCAAACCCTATATTTTCGTATAATATTCTAACCCGAATCAGATTGAAAGCATCAACGTGAAATAGAAATAATAAACCGCCAGAAATAATATTATACTTTTTCACTCAGTCCGGCCTAAATTCGATACATTGAAAGCATAACTGAGGGTCTATGCTGAGTTTATAACGTTTTCATGTCAAAACGTTGACCGTATCGACAAGATTTCCATACAAAAATTGACAAAACGGTGATCGTTTCGACAAGTTTTGAACGTATTTGTAACTCAGCTTAGGCCCTCAGTGTTCGTTCGCCTTATTATTGAGCTCATCTCCAATTTCGAACCACAGACTCGGTCCTTTGACAGTTTCCGAGGGCCTTCGAAGTCAAGTGCTAAAACAAAACCAGGGATATCCGTGTACCATCCTCGATAGCAAGCCTCTCTCAAGTTGCTGTGACCGCGATATTTTTCACTGACCTACTTTTCTTGAGATTTTTACAGAATGAATGGTGGCGCGCAATTTGTTGTTATTACCGTCAAGTTTTGAACTGAAACGCTTTATATGGAAGTTGATTTTACCTACTTGATAAAATTCCGAATCATTTATTTGTAACATGAAGATACCCGGTAATTAGCAAATGTGTACAATTGGCTATTGAGATGGCTTGCCTATTTCAGTCGGCAATATACGTCTTGCATGCTGTTACAGTTTTCTATATCAAAACACATCTATGTAAATATATAACTAATCATCTTAAGTGCCTAATCTTCTTGAATTCCTACTGAAATTTGCAATAGGCTGGCTGGTCGCAAATTATGACCTTTTTTCCTAACCGTAGGTACATGAGAATACTTAACTTTAATTCACCTTTGTCAAGAGGCATCACATACAAGCTTGCCTTCCGGCGCGGCTCGCGTTGCTTGACCCAAGGTCGGCTATTGTTGCTCTTCTTTTGTCTCCTATGTACAAACCTACGGACAAGTGGTTCAGAGTTAATAGGTCACCCAGTGGCTGCAATTTTTAAACGTTTGCCGTTTTTTCAAGTAAAATGTGAACGAGGTTCTGAAAAGAAAGTCTTTGTGAATTCAACGACAATCTGAGATGGAATGAAGAGTTTTAACGATTAAAGTATATACTAGTAGTTTTCTACCAAAATGTTAAGTTCTACTCTAGGTACACACGTAGGTATCCACAAAGCGGCTCTGGGTATAGTTGCTAAGTCGTTTATCAATACTGGAGCACCCTTATCGGAGCCAATGGTTACAGTTCACTCGGCGCACGCTACTCGTATCTAGCTCACTCTCGATTATTCTCGAATCAAGTTCGTTCTCGATCCAAGTGAGATCTCGATTTGAGTTGGCTTTAGTCAGCAGTGTAAACTCTTTGATCTTGGAATCTAAATCGGCACTGAAGTTACATCGATTCCAATCCGACTTAGCTTTGATTATTTTGAATAATATGAGTATCTTACCTAATGTATTCACACACAATCTCTTAAGTAGGTACATCAATTCTCCGATACCAGAGTTGGCCACTGACTCATATAGGTAAACATAATCATAAAGGGCAACAAGGGCAAGAGCTGCCGTTGTATATTTGTCCACAAAGAAAATAATGTGTATTCTCTTAATTGTTACAGGTAAGGTTCTCACTGCGAGTCCTTCATAATAGTCCATTCAATGTAAAAGGTAGAAAGAAAATAACTGTATATACTCTAATGTACACTTCACGCATGAAATTCGAATGTGAGGACAAGGTCTAAAAATATTTTTAACTGCACGGTACACTCCAAACAGGTACCCCTGAGTGGTGGTGCAATTAGTGCAACGGTAGCGCTAATGAGAATCCAGTCGCCATCTTAATTTGTACAGTGCAAAACAAAATGGCGTATTTGCTAACGACACTTTATTTCTATGCATTCTCTGGCTCTGGCGAATCTTTTAACGTCTCGCCGTGCGTTCATCGTCCATGAATATTTAAAATATGAGAAAAACAGGTGACGTGACATTTCAAATGGACTATGGTACCTATCTACTTACACCACCCCGTAGGTGTACTTAGTGCCTACCCGCTGAATACAAAGTTCATAGATTCTTTATCATCCCCAGGCTTTGGAGCATCGCTAAATACAGAGAGACAACCATTGCGTGTCAAAAACAGACACTTGGCCATTTTATTGCATCACTTGACATTAAATATTGCCAAAAATGACAAACTCGTTTTGTAAATTCAAGTGGCGTAAAAAAAATGTTGAGTGTTCACATCTGGCAGTAAGCTCAGTGATATTTTATTAAACGTTCCTTCCGGTGAAACATAAAATACAGCCTGGTTTTTAGCACTGATTTGATTTTATATTTTTGTTTCCATAAAAACAGTTGACACTTAGGTCAATAAATTATGCATGTATTAGGTATACATTATTATAAAAGGTGTCTTTTTAAAACTTTTGATCTCCAACGGCGTAATGGTTTTGAAGATAGCAGTAGGTACTTAACTGAGAATCATCTGGGAACAAAGGAGCTATAATTATGATGTGGCAGAAATAACTGTTATGTTCTTTTCACCATTAATTTGAACTATGAGCCTAAATGGTCCATCACTTTTTCGGCCAAGTTTATTGAGTTGGGCACAGCTTTTAGCTTAAAAATGTAATGCCAAAAATTATCCTTTTTATAATTATCAAGTTACAAAAGTATTATTTTAAGACTAGCTGAAAAAGTGACTCAAAAATGGCCGCCCTGAAACAAAGGAGCTTCCAAATTAAAGTTTGTGGGTAAAACGCGTCAAGCGGTCCCTTTGTCCTTATAATTGAGGGTGATACCACCGGCAGCCCTAAATTATCTCGCTTCAATGCTTTCTGATAAAGATTAAGCTATTAAGAAAGATTCCTTACAGTGATTTGCGTCTAACGTCCTTTACCACAGCGCAGAAAGATGCCTTTTTTCTTTAATAAGCTTTAAAGAATTAGTAATAAGATTTGAAAATAACCTCTTCAAATCCTTTCTATAATAACTATGATTTAATGATGCTATGCGATCCAGTGATTAATGTCACGCCATCTGCGGCTCAAGATGCAGTTAGTGAGAAGTCTAACGAATCGAATTTCCAGTAACTCGATACTCGATGTATCGAGTTCATCATGTACTGAGTAGTGATGCTTGAAACTTGTGTCACGTTATGGCCGTAATTGGGGTTGTTTTTGGGTTGGCGGACTTTTGGGAGCTGAGACTTTTAGTTCATACTTACTTACTGGTGGGCAGTTGCAAGAAGCTACTGCCCACGGCTTCGCCCGCGTGGTACCCGGATAAAAAGTAGCCGGTGAAAAGTAGCGTTCGTAAGAAACGCATTCGCTCGACCGATTTTTCTTTTTTTTTCGACTTATGTTGCAAAATTGGTCTCTACGATTGGCCTTTTTTTACGGCATAATATATGGTCTATGTCCACCCTGAAAGTCCATTCTAAAAAATTGGTGAAATTTTTGAAACCGGACGAAAAGTTTCGGAGATTACCCTCTCTATACAAACGTACAAACTTTAGTACTTTATAATATTACTAGCTGCACCCCGCGGTTTCACCCGCGTAAGTTTCGATTTTATACTCGTGATAACTTCGAAATTAAATGGCCGATTCGAATGAATTAAAAAGTATTTTACTGCTACATAAATACCCTTGATGATAAAACTATTTATTTGAATAAGAATTAATACTACAATAAGAATGTAACCAACTTTTGTTTCTACCGACGATCTAATTAAATTTTAGAACACAAAAGCTGCTATTGTAACTTAAATATGATAGTGAGATATATTCCCTCGTGGACTTTTTTGTAGGTAATAATGAGTACTTTAATCATGTAGTACATAATATTATGTATCATCAATAGTTTTGTCAGCGCACGTCAAATTATGAATTTTATGGGCAAAGTTTTGCTACCTTGGGTTACATTGTTGCAATTTTCTTAAGGATCTCTAATTTTTTTGAAAATAAATTATAGCCTATGTTACTTCCTGATAATTTAGCTTTCTATTAGTGAAAAAATCGGTCCAGTAATTTCGGAGCCTATTCGGTATAAACAAACAAACAAACAAAAAAATCTTTCCTCTTTATAATCGAAGTATAGATTTTTTGTATAACATTTGCGTTATTCACATAAACAGCTGGCAATTAGTTCATAGGCTACGCGGTCAGCGCGATCTTCGATATCCGCCCGCCAATCAAGGCCGCACTTCCGTCCGCCATGTTGTATCGCTTCCAAAATGTTGACATTGTTTGGTATCTCTAGCTGAATATTGTTTATGGAATTGTAATTAAAATCATTTCAGAATCGTAATAGAAGATTTTCAGGATTCAGAGAAGTAGGTAATACGTGTCAATAACTGGCTAGCACGGACCAGGAAAATGGGAACACATTTAATGAATTCCATGTTTAGATAGGAGGTATTTTATATAACGTTCCAAGATGTCTGTGCAGTAGACTCGATAGACTACTTTCCATCTAGGACTTAGAAACTAGGTAGGTAGGTAACGAAGCTATAGTGTTATTTTTAGTGTACTTACATATGGAAAACTAGATTCTGCCGTCAGCATTGCTCGTGTGGTAAAAAAAGAAGCCTATGAGGTATTCTAGCCTAACTGGTCACAAATTTCTATTTTACATCAAAATTGGTTCAGCACTCCGGTATCGGGACGAATACCTTCGTCACTGCAGTTCCTGGTACCTACTCACTACGCAAGGAATCCTACCATTTGTTACCACAAACACCCGAACTTTCGCATACCAAGTCCTGACCCCGGACTAACGTTTCTTGCGTCGTCAGAAGGTATCAAGAACTACAAGTACCGTACAGACGGTAGCATTCCCAAAATACTGGCTGCATTGCCACGCTGCATGGCAATGCTAATGCGTTGACTCAGATAAGACCCAGCTCTCTGGTCAAGCGTCGCTTCGACCAGTCGCCCTGGAAGAATTTTGAAAACGCGAAGGGCCCCGGTTCCCTGCGGACCCAGAGTCTCAACCCGAAAAGGCTCAAATAAGTAAGCTCTGTCGAGACTTCTATATTTGCGCCTCTTGAGATCCTCGGCCGAATCAGCCGCTGCACCGGCTCTAACTGATGTCCCCGACAGATGAGATGGTGCTAGGGCATCTACAAATTGTTAGTAATTTCAAATACGATTCAATACGATTTCATTTGTTCATTAAAATGTTAATGAATAAATGAAATGGAAAGCTAATGTTGTCAGTGAATAAATTAAATGAAAGCAACTTGTACAAAAAGATTTTTACAAGTTGCTTTCCATTCCTTTCCGTTTTCATATTCGCTATTCCGCATCCGAGTAGCGAAATAAGTAATTGAATTCTCTCTGCGATCTTTCTCGACGCCCTTTGCAAGCTTTAAATATCTAAAACCATTTAAGTTTCATTATCAGCTTGGGTTTCACTTTCACAGGTTATTTGATATCACTCAAACGAGAAAGTTTAAGGTTGTTTGGCTTACAACTTTCGTTTCCTTTACAGACAAAGTATTTACTTTCTTATAAGTTGAAAATTGTTTACTTTGACGGTTTTGTTTGAGATAAATTAGAGGGTACCTTATAAAAACACCTAGACGAGTGATGTGTGCTTATTATACGTACTGGGGGGCTAGACAAATACCTCACGCTTACCTTTCCTTTCACACTAACGCAAATTTGTCAAGGTAGAACTTAGCAGCTGTCACGTAACATTTCCACAGCTAATGATTTGAGTCATTTTCATACAAATTAATCTTTCCGCAGGCGTTAACGACAACAGAAAGTGGTATTTGTCGAGACCCCTGATCGCAGCAGTTTGTATGTTAGTAGCGACAAAGCTTCTTATTCGTTGAACTGAGCTTCATATTCGTAAATTTAAATCCTATATAAATAATGATATTAGTAGGATAATCTGATAAAGAACGTATTATACCTTAAATGCCTATATTGATGATAAAACTTCATGTCCCGATGTCGTCGCTCCGCTCCCTCGTTAGCTTACATGTCAAATTGCATATCTGTAGTAACAAATTATTCAGTAATCGTATCGTGACTTTGGTTTGTACTTTTTAGACTTTATTTAATTCTTTGACTAATATATTTTTCAATGAATGAGTTTACCTTGTTCGATTTGCACCACACTATGGACGAATGAAGGATTATACAAATAAATCGGGCATTGTTTGTTGCCTGTTTCATTGTTTGTTCTTACTTTGATGCTGACCAGTTGGCTGCCTCCTATCCCTCGAACTAGTGTGAAAGCTGTATCCCAGAGGCGAGTTTACATCCCCACTGGAAAATCCTCGCTAACACTTGGCAGAGCCTGTATGTACCGACGTTGATTCGGTTGGTTACAGAATAAAGTTAGTCAGTTTTTAAGCTGACGGACGTTTCTATATGATCCTTTATTCAATACTAGCTTCTGCCCACGGCTTCGCCCGCGTGGTACCCGGATAAAAAGTAGCCTATGTGTTATTCTGATGTATAAGCTATATTACTGTAAAGTTTTATCAAAATCCGTTCAGTAATTTTTGCGTGAAAGAGTAACAAACATCCATCCTCACAAACTTTCGCGTTTATAATATAAGTAGAATAGGATACACGTAGTAGGATGATTTCAATGAATAAACCTATTGACTTTTGAAAAAGGAAATAATTTTAAAAACTGTTGTAGAATACCTATACATGCAACATACGTCTCAGTAAAACCAAGAATCCGAGAGAAAGAGAATAATCACGGAACTCATATCGCAATCTATTGTCCCATTGTGGTCGACGGTTAATCTCGCCCGATTGTTCCGCGGATTTCTATTATTTATTGTATCATCACATCGTTTTTCTAACTAACCTAAATAAAAGGGAATTGCATCATATTTATTTATGTATAGTTCAATAATCACAAAAAGATTCTCACATGATAATCTGTGCCTACTTATCTCACTGGCTGTTTTACCTGTCATTTAATTAATCGTAGGACAAAAAAAGGACCATCAATGAGAGTAGCTTATTAAGATTTATCTATTTTAATAATAAGGCTGAAGAATTTGTTGTTTTTTTTTTTGTTTGAAGGCGCTTATATTATTTTTGCATTTAATAGCCCATTTCTCGAGGAAGGCTTATTAACATCACGCTGCGACCCTTAGGAGCCTAGCAAAAGAAGTAATAGCGTGGTCGGGCGATGCGTCATGGTGGGCCAAGGGTGGCCGTAGTACAGCTATTTATTAATAAAATGAAACTATTTCAAACACTTATCTGTTAATTTGTCACATAAAAAAAAGTCTACCAATGACCATAAAATACCTTTATCGTTCGTGATAATGACAGGTTTCAATGAAATTCTATTTATCTCACTCCCACCATCATCCATCACGGGATCCTTCTCTCTCCTAAAATTTATATGTTTTGGTTGCTTTAGGGACTTGTTGACAAAACATAGCCGTTTTTTGGCTAAAGTGCTTTATATTAGACATTATAATAATTTAATAAGAATAAGAATAAGTCCCGGTCGTGCCAATCTATTTTTCCATTCGAAAAAATATTAAGTTATCCGAGATCCTCTACGGCGTAAAAGCGCCGTATATACGAGAATATATACCAATAATGTATCTAAATAAAGCTCTGCAAATATTTGTTGTGGTATTTTGGTACTCGTAGTTTCTGATACCCTGATCCCACACTAAGATTTAGTCATAATAATAATAATGCAGGTAAAATAACATTTTCACACAGCATCAACTAGCCCCAAAGTAAGCAGAGCTTGTTAGATTAACTTGTGAAATTTAGTATGGTTTCTGTTGGGTATTTATTTATGTATTTATTATATATAGATTAAAATGAAAATCCACAATACAAATCAATAAAAGGAATACACTTATTTATACGACACTTGTTTCTACAGACGGGGCGGGCGTCTAGATTTTTAATAGTCTTATAGACACAAACTGATAAAACCCCAAAAAAACATGCAATAAAAGTTTTTCCTACAATAAAAAATCGTCACTAGTTTACGAACAAAGGAAGATAGATGGCGGCGGTGCCGTGATTCGTGAAAATGATGATGAATGACATCTTACAAAAGAACCTGAAGAAAGTTACCTCATCGCTATAGAGTCCTGTGAAAGTTTAGCAATTAATTGACAACACTTTAAAGCACTTTGTGGAGTGGGTTACTTTAGGGTTGCACTGTAACGAAACAGTTACTGAAGTAACATAAAGAACTGGAGGAACTCTGATTAAAGTTAGCAAATTTTGTACCTAGTTCTAGTTTGAGAATGCTGTACTTACCTACTACTAATATGTTTGAGAAAAACTAATAAATTTTACACTAATAAAATTGCAGATCTTACGTTCAGATAATTCAGGTTAATTGGTTATCTCATTTGCAAGAAAACAGTCTTACTGTTTATTATTTATAAAGAGTAATCCAAGGGATAATATAACAAATCTACCTGTAAATTTGTTTGGTTGGAATTCCATTCCAAAAAACATAATTTATTAGTCAGGCAGAATGTTTGTGCCAAGGGATTATAATTTTAACTCTAGAATTTAAAAAAATACACACATTTTTATAAATAAAAAAACAACTCAGATATTGAGAAGTAATTGTAATATAGGTACTTACTAGCTACTTATAAATAGATGTGAAACGTTGTAAAACGAATCGCGTTGAACAGGCTAAAAGCATATCAAAAAATATAACCCCGGTAAAAATAAAATTACATAACTCCTCGTAACACATTTTTATGGCTTGTCCCGTCCAATTCATTGGTTGGAAATAACGCACGGTACTCTAAACCGTATATGTACTGATATATGAGTTGACACAAACCTACTACCTCTGTGGTGCAGTGGGTGGAAGCCCGCCTGAGACGCAGAAGTTTGCGGGTTCGATTCCCGCCGAATGTTTGTATGATCTGCAAATATTTGTCTCTGTTCTGGGTGTTTTCTATGTATAATATGTATGTATTTACAAAAATAGTAAATAAATATATCAATCATGTAGTTGCCATAATACATGCTCTGCTTAGTATGGGGTTAGATGATGCTGTGTGAAAAATGTCCAGTATTATTTATTATTATTTATTTATTTACTGAGCCTGTGAAGTACAGTATCTCGAGAACGTCCAAGTTTATTTTCATATTTGTAAAGTTAGAAAGTTCAGAAAATTCTTCGCCAAGTTATGTGAGTGTTTCTCAAGTACTCGTACCCTGCAAACTCTTCCAGGGACTCAAGAAAACATGACACTTGATATTTTAATTATTCGCATACGAATCTGGGAGTAAAACATCGACGGGTTTGTCTTCTTGGTACTGATCTCCATCTTTATCAATCACCATTATTCTCTGCCCACGAGAATGATAAGACAGCCTAAACGATGTTTTGGATACTGATATCACATGAGATTAGTTTGATGCAAAGAGAAAAAATTTGATATGTTTATTCATTCAACTATGTACAAGAAGTTATATATAAAAATACAGATGAAACAGCCGACTAAAGACTATTGCAAACGATCTATAGATAGATCAACTGATGAGTTAATCCTCTGTTAATAGAGTTAGCACGCCCTAACTGAATATTGTTTTTGTGCAGTGCTCGCAGGAGAGATCACGGAGCTCTCGAGCCGGGACACGCTCGCTGAACCCTCGCCTACTAAACTTCCAAGTACGTTCACAAAAATCTAACAAAACGCTAAAACAAGATCTCACAACAATATCCAGCATCAAAAGCAATCGATACGATAACAAAAATAAATGCCCCAAATTTTGTGTTGTTGACGATTCATTTGATTATATTCGATTTGATTGGAACTTGAAATTCCATTGCGGCTTTGTTTCGCTTTGGTTTCAAAAATCAAATACGCAATTGGCGGCAGATTAATCTGAGCGTCTGATGTTTCGTATTTCTGACGGCGGACAATTTTCCAGGGCGGCACGGTATCACATCAACGAGGGCTAGACAAGTAACTTGTGTATTATTATTTTAAATTATTACTTAATCAAAATCCCCAGCATTTGCTCGTATTTTTTTAAAACATGGTATTAATCGAGATCTTATTCTAGCGTTAAAAATCGCCCCTATCCGTTTGTAGCTAGCACTGCACGATTATTTAAGGTTAGCACTCAAAATAAGTTCTAAAAATAGCAAACTGTAATCAAAACAACATTAAATTTTTTCACCGAAGCGTATAAGCTAAATGTGAAAACGCGGACGCTCGAAAATGGGAAACATTCGGTGTAGGTATCGTTTTTCGCAATACGTGCACACAATGTAGATCCCTATCGGCAGCCCATTCCACTGTGTCCCCACTATTACGTCCCTGTGTATGGCAATCGAACGGCAGGAATAAATGAAAATTTGGTCGAGTTTAACATTTTGAACAAATTGTATATTCCTCTGTAGTTTCCCACCACCCCTTCTTGCCAGGCTTTTACCGGAGTACCTATCTGCTGCTTCGTAGATAATAGCATGGGTAGGTATCTGACGTTCGAGATTGATGCATGCTGATTGTTGTCGTATTATCTGTGTTAGTACATTAACTAGAGTTTTATCTAAAGTACATCACATAAATCCGTCACACGAAGTTGTTAATCGAGTCTTCAGGGTGAGATAAAGTTTTAATGGGTCCGCAACAGCCTCGCTGCTCATACCTGAAGCGTGAATACTTAGCCGCAATTCACACTTTATAAGCAAAGTAATATGAAAGAAATGCAAGTTGGTCTTGGGGTTTATCTGTCTACGAGTCATCACGTCAATGGCGAAGGGGCGATAATATGCTGTGTTTTTCAAGAGAACAAAATTTTCTTATGTTTTCTATATTATTAGATACTAGCTTCTGCCCACGGCTTTGCTCGCGTGGTACCCGAATATAAAATTGACCATGTGTTATTCTGATGTATCCTACTACTATGATAAACGCAAAAGTTTGTGAGGATGGATCTTTGTTACTCTTTCACGCAAAAACTACTGAACGGATTTTGGTTAAACTTTACATTAATATAGCTTATACATCAAAATAACACATAGGCTACTTTTAATCCGGGTACTGCACGAGCGAAGCCGTGGATAGAGGCTAGTAAGCTATATTAATATTACTGTATAGTTTCATCAAAATCCGTTCAGTAGTTTTTGCGTGAAAGAGTAACAAACATCCATTCTAACAAACTTTCGCGTTTATAATATTATTAGTAGGATAGGATAGTCTCCGCTATATGAGTACATGATGCGTTATAACAAAAAAGCGTAACCGAGACTGAAAAAATTCTAAGTTTTGTGTATGGTTTTTTTTACCACCAAGGTGGAATCAAGCATACTGCCCACCTGTTGGTATGCAGCTCCCGTAGCCTATAGGCTACCATAGGGGTCCATAGGACCCCTGCAATACCAAAGGCATCAAACGCCGTTTTCAACCCTTTAAAAATGTTAAATGGGTAATTTTGATAAATGATTATAATAACTTGATAATTATAAATAGTGGCGGGAAATTATCTGCAAATATTTCTTCCGTCTCAAGGTGATGTGATATGAGCATAACCGATAGTGTCGTGGGTGACACAGGGAATCCTAAATTATGGGGTTAATATGAATAAATAAGCATTACTAGATAACTTTTTTTATTAATGCTTATTTATTATTATTATTTATTATGCTATAAATGACTTTTTCACACAACATCATCTAGCCCCAAAGTAAGCAGAGCTTATGTTATGTGAACTACATACTTATTATACATACATAAATGTAAGTGTTATTCATCAAACAAAAAACTAGTATAATAGTACTAGAACGGATAGGTACTAAGTACTAGGTACGCATAAAATATAATAAAAGTAATATTTCTGATCGCAAATATGTAGAGGTGTCTTTAATTACAAAGATGTTCATCTATGTTATTGGCATCTTGTCTGAGGCACCGAACGAACCAGCTGTTTTTATTTAACCGCTATTGAAGTGAGAGTCTTTGAAGCATCATCAACGTCTTTGAGATTTACCTGAAGATGCTATTTTTAGCCATGCAAAGATAAAAGAGAACATCGCGAGGAAGTGAAGATTTTCATTTTGTGCTGAGGATGAAATCAATTTAGCTTGCAAGAGATCTGACTTGAATAAAAACCTAAACTAAAATAACATTTAAAAGTTCCATTAAAAACGAGTTTGTTCGAGCATTTTCAGTTCAGGTCTTTTAAAAATCAATTTGAGCGTGCTTTTACTGCACAATATCTATCCAAAACGAGTAAAATTCCATTTATGTCTGAATTGCTACAAAATTCTAGAGAAAAAATTGAATTCCTTATTCGTTCAGTAGTATTAAAATAATTACTTTGAATCGTAATTTACGCCGATTCCTCATTATTACCAAAGCACTAGAAAAATTGGTAACAAACTGGGCATGGTTCTATTTGAACTGTACCTAGTTCAAATAGAACCATGCCCAGCTACCTAATTTTAGTAATTATGTTCAATTACATTTGTCTCTTAAAAACGACATCAACGCGTGTCTAGTGCTACGAAGTTGCTACGAGATTTATAAGAGAGCTCTACAAAGAGATTTTGTACAGAAACTGACAAAAACTTCATTGAATATATTATTTGTATTACGAGTTTTTACGTAGTACTTTATTTTATTAATTGTATACTATGTGAAAATCTAGGAAGTTAGGTGCATCGTGGATTTCGATGAATTTTTGCTTTTATTAATGTGCGATACTGAAATAGCTTTCGTGTTTTGCGACGCACACGCTGAATCGTAAGTAGTGGTTTTCATCGGTATATTGTGGTTGGATACAAAATAAATTTCGAGGGCGGTAAAGGTCGCTCGCAGGCACTTTTAGGACCTTAAGTGTTTTATGTTGCATACCCAGTGAAGCATATAGCATAGCGTGTTATAGTAAATAACACTCATTATATAAATAGTTGAATAAATTAAGGCATAATTGTAAGTTAAACGGGTCTTTATCGCATTTACCTTTTTTATTATAAATAAATATAAATTAAATAAATAATACAGGATATTTTTCACACGGCATCCCCTAGCCCCAAACTAAGCAGAGCTACATGACTGAAATAATACTTATATATTTTTTTGTGAATACATACATATAACATCCAGATACGAGACAAATATTTGCATATACAAACATTTATCCCGCGGCGGGAATCGAACCCACAACTTTCTGCGTCTCAGGCGGGCCTTCACCCACTGCGCCACAGATGTCGTTAAAAAATTATAATTAAAGCGATATGCCCGTTAAACATATAATTATGTTATCTTATCGCGATAGTTTGAAAAATACTAAAGTAAGGCATGCCTTTTTCACTATCCTGACCGAAAAATAGACTTGATAACTCCTGCGAGGATGCGGGAGGGCAATCCTTTATAAAAATATCCATTAAGTAACCTAATTATGTAAACATTCACAGGTATGTAAGTAAAATACTTGCCTGTTTCTAGCACCCTTCCAAAGTTTCGACGACGTAACCAAGTGTACTATAGGTTCCCATGGTTAAAAATAAATGAGTATGAGCATAGTGGATCTATAACTGACATGCTTGTAAGTCTCTGATATGTCACCGAGTGATCACTCTGGTATGCAAGTTTTTTTTATACCACTTATGTTGCAATCAAGCTTACGGTCCACCTGTAGGTAGTCTTGCAACATCAGAGATACTCGTATCACTCATGACTTGCTGACCATAAAACATAATAGAGAAAGTCACATATGCCTGTAATGTCACCTACCTACCTTTCAAATTGGAACATGGCAATGCAAGCACTATTTTGTAATTTTGAATGTTTGTATTCCAGAGTGCGACCGCACGTTCGTGAGCCGCGGCGGCGCGAGCAACGGCACCTTCCACGCCCCAGAGCTGGTGAACCCCGGCAACCACAGCCGGCAGTGCCTGTACACGTTCCTCGCGGCGCCCGGCCAGCGCGTCCTCGTCGCATTCAGAACATTCGACCTCCGAGGCAAACCTCCCGAGTACGTACACAGCGGCATGTAAACTCTGACACCAGAAACTAGCAGCATAACGAATGAGCAGCGAACATGGTCTGATTTCTATCTCACTGTCCATCCATGTAAAAGTACGTCTTACGAGAGCAAATAATCAAATGCATGACTCTAAAAGAGTATAACTACCTACTTACCTACTAGATTAGATCAACTGCATATTAGTGTACTGCATATTCTGGATTGACATTTATAATGGTATGAATCGATGATCGATGGATGGCTCGATGGATGGATGGATCGATAGATGGATCGACGAATGGATCGATGGATGGATGGCTGGATGTGTGAAAAAAATGGATATTGTAAATAAAATGATTAAGCATCAACTTATGAAAAAGTAGTAAAACTCTTGGCAGAAACAAATAGACTATATCCAAGGGTGTAAATGTCTTTACAATAACATCCCACGTCTGATTTTATTGGTTTATTTCCAGTGGAGCCGCAGTGGGAGAGCTACCAGCGTGAGTATTACTATTCATTTATCTCTTTCATACCCATCTCTATAGCAATAAATTTTGCGAGGCAAGCAAACATGTTTTTGTTCCGCAAATTATTAGTTCCCGTACAAATATAGACAGAGAATTGGGTCAAACTAAGTGGACCTTGACTCGAATAAAGTTCTCTCGTAATAGATATCGAATTAGCGGATCGGTAACTAAATTATTCAGGGCTTCGCAAAGTCTGCTGAATTTTAATGAATATTTGATTAGTGTGACTGTATCAAGTATTATATTGGTTGCGATATGGCAGTTTATCAATATAGGCTCTATATAGAATACAGCACCGAAAATAATTATGTTTAAGCAAAGGCTTTATGAATCTGCGTTTTGGTTGAAAAATTGTTGAATTTCAGAGTGTAATATGACTTTACTAGTCAACACAGGTATTAGTAGATTTAATAAACCTTCAACTAAATTTCAAGCCTATTATTTAAAGCTAGAAAAGCAAAGGTCAAGCTTAGACTTGGTGTGACCTCGGAATAGCGTTTGTCTTATATTTGACCATAGAGAGAAGACGCTCTTCAAAGGCTAAACCAAAACTACTCGCTGTTCCGCCTTCCTTTTTACCATATTAATGAATAAATGAGTTGTTCATTTTCTGATTTGCATGTGAGGTGGATACAATCTAAAGTTATGTACACTTTGACATGCCAATGCTATGTAACTATAACTATGTGGATAAAATAACAGGCTTCGTGTCTAGAGAGTACATAATATCATCGAATACAACAGATGCATGCACGAGTACATGGACATCTACTCGGAAATGGCATCGCTGGAGACGGGCGAGCTGGTCAACTCAGCGTTCGGGGGCCGCTACTGCGGGCCGATTCCCCCGCGCCGGCGGGTTTCGCTCCACCGGGCCGTCGCACTATCCTTCTACACCGACAAGAACTACACACCAGCAACTCTCTTCACCGGGACCTACGAGTTCATCAACGCATGTGAGTAGTTTTTACGTCGTCCTACTGTAGGGCCTCCCTATTTCTGTTCCACTTTTCGCGGTTCAGTGATAATAAGGGCAAATCCTTCTCAAACTAGTCCAGCTTGTTCCACCACCTTCCACCTTAATCTGGGTCTGCCGCGCGCCGTCTTTCGTGAAAGACCCATTTTGTTGTAATTTCGCCCCCAGCCCAATTCTATTTCAGTCAGGCGGCTTTCTGAGTGACTTCAGCGATTTGAGTTTTGGAGCGCAATATGGTGTTACGGATACGGTCGGTTAGTTTCACACCGAGATTACTGTGCTCCATTGCTCATCATGTGAGTAGTAGAAACTCTAATCTCCGTCCGCACTCAGCTCAGTCAAAGACGCGTCTTTGTGACAGATCTATATGCAAAAATGACAGTAAGATACACTTTATGCCTTTAGACGGACGTAAGGATTCATAAAGTTATATACAAACTCGGGTCGATACCCCGGATAGGACTGCCGGCCGCTACGTAGAAAATTACAAGATAGAGTCTAACGTCATACAAAAAAGACCCAGCGTGAAGAAGGATGTGCCTACTCAAGTTATTTACGAATTGATATCATAAAAAATGAATAGAAAACTTTTCGAGGCGACACTTATCTGAACAACTTTCAGAATCTCTTACGGGTATGTGTATAAGTTTGTGTCGGGAATACTTATCGTTGTTATTTATGAACAAACGCAACTCACAATAACAGATGAGGCGGATGCCGCTGTGAATATTGTTTGTTCCGTATATACCTACCTGTCAAAGTTGGCCGGTCCAAAGTCCTACATAGTAAATGTTGGATTGTTGGAAGTTCTTTGGGCCCAGTTACAGTTTTGTACTTATTACGGTGACTATACCTGTTACATATTGAACTGTCGAAGGGTCTACTCCATGCAGGAGTCGACGGGTCTACGCCATACTACAGGTGTCCCAGCATATTTATTTAATAACTTCTGCCCACGGCTTCGCACGCGTGGTACCCGGATAACAAGTAGCCTATGTGTTATTCTGATGCATAAGCTATATTACTGTAAAGTTTCATATAAATCCGTTCAGTAGGGTAGTCTTTGCGTGAAAGAGTAACAAACATCCGGATGGATGTTGTCACAAACTTTCGCGTTTATAATATTAGTAGGGTAAGTAGGATAGGATTTAACTGTATTTCAATCCAACAGCCGAGTTCGACGTCGGGACCCCGATACCCAATACATTGTGCTCGTTCGTAATCGAGGCCAGCAAGCGCAAAACCGGTTTGCTGATGACACCGACGTACCCTGGGGTCTATCCCAAAGACATAACATGCAACTACGTGTTCCAAGGGCACCCCGGGCAGCGGATACGTCTCGAGTTCCGCGATTTCGACCTGTTTTTCGGCGGTCCACAGTAAGTATGCAAAAAAGGATAATGCTGAAAGTACCTTGTTAGAAAGTTTTACCCGTTGGCCTTTGAGTACGATACTTTGGATACGATTGCTCTTTGCTTTAACAGATTCACAGTAGGAACAAAAAACAGGACATATCCATATCCTGGCTACACATTATGTAAATCCGTGAGGATACCAAGTTTGGAATAGTCAAAGCCAAGACCTAACATTTTATTTTGCACAAGATGAAGTTTTGCATAAGCATTCTGCTGTCAGGTTACTAGCCAATTGATGACACTACATCTTTGAATTTTTTGGTTCTAGGGCAAGCCGTTGTCCTCACATTTTGCGCACATACATTATTCAAGTAGAAAAATCCATTGGAGGTAGTAGTATCGTCCACAAGACCAACACTTCTCACAATATAAACACAGAATCAATATTATGTTTACGTGTGTTTTCCTAGTGAACTGGGGGAAGTGCTAATTGGTCGTTTTTCCAGCTGTCCATTCGACTGGGTGCGCATATACGACGGGCCCGACAACTCGTCGGCGATCATCGGAACGTACTGCGGACAGCAACGGAACCTCGTCCTGTACTCGAGCGACGAGCGCCTGCTGGTCACGTTCTACTCTCTCCCGCGCGCAGCGAACACCCAGAACCGTGGCTTCAAGGGTATCTTCGAGTTTTCAGAGAGTTTTGTTAAGCTAGGTAAGAGATGGCGCTATTGCTCAGTTCTTAACTTTCATTAGTAGATCGTAGAAACCCACTGCTGATCATCATCTTCATTAGTAGATCGTAGAAACCCACTGCTGATCCTGAGCCTTCTCTTTCGAACGCCACTCCAGTCGATTCTGGGCCTTTTGCATCCATGTTACTTCTTTCTCTGCATGGCCGCCAGTGTATCCTCTCCAACATCTAAGTACTACCTTCATTCTACGTCGGATTTCCGTATGATTAATTCTTGATTTACTCGGTCTATAGTAAAGTTGTAAATGAAATTGATTGTATTGATTTCAGATTTTATAAGTAAACACGATGCCGAGCACATTAGGGGCTCAGAGTGCGACCAAAAGATTCTTAGCAAAAAAGAGTCTACGGGATTCGTGTACCATCCAAATTATCCATTCCCCTATTTACAAAAAGTTGTTTGTAGGTAAGTAACCAAGTTATCTCTTCTTTTTTATGAGTGTTTATCTGTTAATTATTTATTTAATATGTGTGATTTCTTCCAGATATTTTATATATGGTATGCAAGACTCGCAAAATTTAGAAAGAGTTCGATTGGAGTTCCAGAACTTTTCGATACCGAAAGGCGAGAAACCGAAACCGGAGTAAGATTCCCAATCATTTCATTATTGCTATCAAACTTTTCACATTTATCATTGAATCATCTACATTTAACTTCAGGCAACAGATTTTCGTAACTTTACATATGAACTTTGTTACGGATCTGATAGCCTGTTATTAAATATTTACTGGATTTAACTAACGGTTTGTCGAATTATAATTACTTAAAACTTCTGTTGTCAAAAAGTAACTGTTGGTACTTATAATATCATAGCATCTTATTCCCATATTCAACTCTACATAATCTCTAATTTTCAGAATTTGGTCCTTCAAGCCGGATTAAAGTGGTTCTCCATTTTACATCAAAGTTAAAGTATTTTTTATGAGCGTCGTATGAACAATTTACTGTTGATTTTTGATACTTATATCACAATCGAGCAAAGGAGAGTTTCGACGACTTTAAATGCTCTGCTACAGCAACGTCTAGCTCGGACGCTGTTTGTCATGCGCACTATGCTATCTTAAGACGTTCTGCCTACATGGACCAAAAATGCATACAGTGTTTATAGTTTGACTAAAATACAACTTTCACGATATCGTTTTGTTCCAGCACATGTGTAGACGGCTACCTGAAGGTATACCTGCGTGGTCAGGAAGCGACAGACTCGTATGACAAGCATGACGCAGAGCTGTGCGGCGAAAGCATGGGCCCGGTGGGGGACGAGCCGGCTTTTCCCCCACCTCTGCTATCAGACGGACCCCGGCTAGTAATGGTGTTCAGCTCGGGAGAACTGCAGGGCAGGGGGTTCAAGGCCAAATATACATTTGAGACTGGTAAGCTTAAGTAGTCTGGTCACATCATCATCAACAAAAGTCTGTAGGGCTCCACTGTTGGACGTAGGACTCCCTCAAAGACTGCCATGACGAAATCTTTTAGGCCACCTCCATCCACCGACTTTGCGCATCTTTTACGATGGTCATCATTCCATCGGGTGGGGAGTCTTCTTACACTGCGTCGACAGGTCTGTAGTACATCCATTCGAGAACCTTTCTTCCCCAGTGGTTGTCAGTTCTGCGAGCTATATGGTCTGCCCATTGCCATTTACACTTGCTAAATTTAAGAACTATGTCGATGACTTTATTTTGCTGGTTTCCTCGTTTCGTATTTTATCATACAAATTGGCTTCTCAAATTGAGAAGCGGTAAATTAGGTAGATTAATTTCATCATTGTACACCATTATAAAAATACACGAAAATAATACACTTTGTAAATAGGTCATACAATAGGCGGTTTTAGCGCTAAAAGCGATTTTTTCCAGGCAACCGCTATACCAAAACATAATGGGCAGATATTTAAGTTGTTTCGTTATGTTTCTCCAGAATATCGCGTACCGGGCACGGCGGCCCCAGGTGGGGAGTGTGCATTCACCTACCACTCGGAGTCCAAGAAGAGAGGGGAGTTTAACTCACCCCGATACCCCTCAAACTATCCATCGCACACCAACTGCACGTATATGCTGGACGCCAACCCCAACGAACAAGTTCTCGTGGTGTTTGACCACTTCAAGGTCAAGGCGGATGCCTGGAACGCTACGGCTGGATTGTATTCGTAAGAAACTTCCTGTTGTATCGTTTACAGTTAGCTTCCATATTGACACAAATAACTATCATTGGCAAGTGCCAAGCAAACAAGTGTTTGGGAATTGACGTTTCTAGTGTGTTTTCTTTCACTGTTTGAGGAGTTACGATTATTATACGAGGCAGACTTCATAGGAACAGAACACTGATTTACAAGGTTTCTTTTTCAGATCGGCTCGCCTCTCAAGACAAAGATAATATCTTGAGTCAAGTCTCGCTAGCACATTTTGTTTTATGGTTTTGCAACTGTACCTTGGAGCACTAATACTGTGGTAACATGATGAATGAATAGTCAATGCTACATCTGTCATTAATGATAAATACATTTTGTTCCGGATTGGGGTGTGTTTCCCTGGCACTCGTAGATCTAACCCTCCTGTATGGACTTTGTTTACGTCTCGTTCCAGGGGGTTGACATACAGCAAAGACTGGGTGGGCATGGACAACTATTTGGGTGTTATTTCAAGAGGATATTCATAAGGAATCTTCGTGTGGTATTAACACTGGACGATGTATGTGAATGTTCCAGAGGGCTGACGTGTAACGAGGACTGGGTGGAAGCTTACTGGGTGGGTAAGGATAGCTCGCGCGTGCCGCTCGGGCGTTGGTGCGGGCTGGCCACGCCGGGCCCGCTGCACTCGCCGCGCGGCGCACAGGGCCTGCTGCTGGCGCTGCATACCGACCAGGAGGCCGTCGCGTCCGGATTCAAGGCGCGGTACATATTCGAGGTGAGACCACGACCATGAGAAATACAGCCTAGCTGACGTACTATGACAACCAAGTAAACACGTTCTGTTTTTGAAAGAGAAGACTTAAATTACTTCTGTTTCAATATTTTTTGATCTTCCTTTACATATACAGAATTGTTGCATTGGATGCTCATGCATTTGGAGCCAGATATACAGACGACCTCTTTTTCTTTGTCAGGATATCTTTTACCAGGCAGGAGTTCTCGATGGTCATTATTTGATGGTATTTTAGGGAAATCCTTTCAAACTGCTTCTACCATCTAATTCAGTTAAAGAATAAGATATGCACTGAAGTCTCGCATTGGGATGTAACACATATCTAAGCCACCTCACGTCCTTTAAATAACAAATAGGACTTTTGGTTGGCCGTAAATAATACAAATTATTTTGTCTCCAGCAGGCAAAGTCTGTTTGATAATTAGTCACTGAAATCTTGTATTGGGTTGTAATCTGCTCTGTCACTCTACCTTGATCTATAAATTATAAGTCCTAGTCGGCTAAACTCCCAAATTTTACGACAAGGACTTTTAGTTAGCGGCAGAAGGTACAAAGTATTCTGTTCCCAGCCGGCTAAGTCTATTTTCGGCGACTGCGGACGGAATCTGTCAGGCACGGAGTACGGCGTGGTCACTTCCCCACGGTTCCCGCTGCCTTACAGCGCGCCGACGAGAGGTGCCGCCTCTCTGGTCTGTAACTGGTACATCACGGCTCGCCCGGGGAAACGAGTGTTGCTCAATTTTGAATTTTTCGCCGTGGAGGGCCATCTGACTGGTGAGTACTGAATGCTCCATTATGTTTCCAGAATCTATTTATTTACTGTTTAGAAAAAACAACAGCGGGTAAAACAAACAGATAAACTTATAAAAAAGGAAGCCAATTAAAGGTCTAAAAACAACTCAGAAACAAACAAAGTATGAACCGCCTTCATAGGATAGCCAACATGTTCTATGGAAGGTAGTTTAAAAAATATATTATGTAAAAAAAGAGTGCCATGCAACATTGTTATTTTGACTATGCAACAAAAGATGCGATGAAGTCCGAAACGAGGAAATATGTGAAATAAAGCAAGTCATCGTCGACATAGCTTTCAGAATTCACAAGTTTAAGTGGTAATAGCTGCCCATTACCTCTTAAACTTGTCAATTGTTGTTGCTTTTTGTTTTCCAGCAGTTATCAGGTCTTCTAGTGGAACTAGTAGTAGGTCTGCACCTCTACCAACCCTCAACCCAGATGATAGTAACTGAACAGCAGCATCCTATCCTGCCATGTCTTGCCTTAAACTTTTGACTGTAGGAATTGTCGACTCAATAAACTATCGTGTGTCGACCAAATCTGTGCAAAGCAGGCTTGATTGTTGGTACTCTTTGAGCATGAACAGGTTGTCTGATGGTTTATATTGTTTTACAGAGCGCGGGTGCCCGGCAGCGGTGTTGCGGCTGTGGTACGAGTCACCGGGGCCGCCCCTGGAGCTCTGCGGCGAGAAGGCGCCCACCGATCGCTGGCAGTATCTCTCCTCCTCCAACTCTATAAGACTATCGTGAGTTTTTTCAATTTCATTTAGAGGCAAACTATTCGGCCAACCAAAATATACTTGAATGCAGTCTTGAGGTATTCTGAATACCTACAATTTTCTCTTTGATTTTCTAATTTCTTACGAGAATCTCCAATGTAATAAAGCCCAAGAGTATTTATGTTCGGTCGAGGAAATGCCCCGAGTCGCAGCCAAAATAATTGTAGATTTTTTAAAGTTATTTGGAAACAAACAGACTTCCAGCCCACCAGATGATAAACGGTTACTTTGCACAACCAGAGGCATTGTTGATGCGTGTTAAATATAGACTTAGCTGAAGGCAAGTTTTTCATTGCTGATTTGGCTTCCGACCTTCTGGTGAAATGCAGTCAATATCCATTTCGCTTTCGGATCCCCTGGAACTCATTTTCTTTTTAGTAAGTAATGTCAATATTTTCGCGTAATGTCAATATTAGGGAAAAATAATTTTTCATATGCTTACAATTTCACTGCACTTATATTTTTGACTATGATCTTCTTTGAAACCCGCTTCAAGGCTAGAACCGGCTACATTTTGGCATCTGCTGATTTATTCAACCTTCTTTCTGAAAAGAGATTTCCAATCTTGTTTTGTTTTCTTTGAATGTAGCCTTGAAATATTCTGAATACCCTTTTCTCTTAGATTTTTCTGATCTCAGGAGGTTGTCTGAGCTATAATTAAATTTGCAGAGATCTTTCTCTCGCTGAGAGCGTGATCCTAGTACTGGCTGTAGGAAAATTTTAACATTATTTTTAGAAAACAATTACTTATCTATTCTTCTGTTTTTCATTTCGGGAGCTTCATCAATGATTCGATCGTTCATCTTTCCTCTTCAGATTTATAATATCGGATAAGTCTGTGGGTGCGATGGGTTGGCGCGCGGTGTGGACGGAGGTGTCGACAGGCGAGTGCGCGGACAAGGGCGTGGAGTGCGCCGGCGCGTGCCTGCCCGAGTCCGCTGCCTGCTCGCGCCTGCAGCACTGCGCCACCATGCCGCCGCGCCCACACTACTGTTAGTATATAGACACACAACCCCTCACACACACGCAACACAACACATCGCCGATTGTAGGCGCACTCCACTACTTTCAATTATTTTTCACTTTTATTCGATAGAGCATCTTCACCGATGCCACTGAAGTCTAAGACAATTGTTGGATATTACGAACCGAAGGCGCCGACTTTGTTGGACTTATTCCGAGACCCTTTAGGATGAATGAGCGACGTTTGTCTGCGTCACATTCACCATGCAATTTAAATATATGATCTAATTCACGATAAGTTATGGAATTGAATTAGGTACCTATTGAAATTCTAGAGTAGGGATAGATGGAGTGCACGCAGTGAGTCTTTATACGTTTTGCTTATTTCCCTAATTTACGCCAACATTAAAGTCTCCGGCTGGTAAATGATATGCATAGACAAATATGCCGAAGAAAATATCGAAATCTTAAACCACAGTAGCTTTACGAACTTAAGTAGTGCTCAATTCACAAGCTACAGTCACTCAAAAAGTGAAACAAATCGTACATATTACATATTATGTTAAAAATTTACTTCTATTCATTTTGAAAAAGTAAGATCGCTTAGTTAGTTACTTCTATATTCAAATGTTGGTGCAATCATGTCCTATTCAAAGTACCTCAGTTATAGACGAATCTCAATGAATATTAGGTCAGGTATCTGCGATAGCTTAATTGATGCGAGTGGATTGCGTCTAAAATTAGCAAACAATAAAATTTGACGTGCGTAAGCACGCTGTAAAGCTAAATACCTACTTCGCAAGCTCACAATATACTAGCATATTATATTCAAGATATACTTTCTAAGACAAGTATTGGAATCAAATAACTTTGAACTTATTGAATAGAAGTAGGAATGAATAATCTTCTCTACGGCTTTGTATACTATCTACATATCAAAACATTTTGGGTAATATCTTTGATATTGAAATCGCCCTAGAAGTCAATCGATTTCAAAGTATCCACTTTTCCAAATTGTTAAAAGTTTCACTGTATTATACCAATTGGCACTGCACTTGCATTAATAATAACACTTAATAATTGTATCTACACGTTGCGTTTTGTCGTTGCATTATTATAGGGTAAAAGGAGTATAATTTATAAATTAAAATGTAGTTCGTTCAAGTTGAACGGAGTAAGCAGTACTTCGATTATTCCGGTACCCACGAGTACCAATTGAAGCCTCACCGAGAGTAATGTTCTGTGCTTTTGTAATCAGCTGCTTACTCCTGCTTTTATCTTCTATTGTTGTATAAACTAACTATAAACACGTAGATCTATTAACTAATGACTAAACTAATCGATGACTCTTACTTCTCAGTTAGCGGTGGTTCAATGCAATCTTTGTCTCAAAGGATGTTGTAAGTAGGGCTAGGTGTTAGACGTTACAAACTATTGTTGTTCAAAAAGCAGAATATATTGAAGATGTTGTAACAAAATACAAGTTTTATTTACGAAACGACCCCTTTATTAGTCTTTCAATTTTAAATTTTGTCATTTAAATTCATATTTTTCTCATTCATTAATACTCTACATAACTTCTTTACTTCTAAGAATACTGTGATGACTCAGGAGAGTTGATTTCGTCCTTAGTCAAAAATTTCGGTCACTTACGAGTATTAATTAGAACTATTGTTGGAATCCGATGGGACAAAGCTTGCATTGAGTCATCGCACTATGGGCCCGGACTAAACTTTATGAAACTTGCTGATGAGATTTATATTGTTTTCTATATTCGAAATCTCACCAGAAAGAGTACACAGCACGCTAACAATGACGTCACTGATGTCTTATAACAAACAATTGTAGTCTGAACTAGTGCAAGACTCGCCGAACACTAACATCAAGACTGCGTTAGCGTAGCACTTCGTAGACTCGTAGCACTTCGTAGGCCACCAGCGTGTTGACTGCTATGGTCTTTCGGTTCAGTGACGTTATTTTTAGCCGACCGTGTGTAAACAGCACTTTACAAATGTATACAGCTGGGAATCTTTACAAATGCAAAGCCTACGCAATCGTCTTTGCTTTCAGCGATTGGCTGTTGTGAAACTAGAGCTTGTCTGTTCTCAGTGGGTAATCACTATTCGATGAATATTGAGCAAGCAACACTGCTTTGATATCAAATTAGGCTTTTATTTGGATGTTAGAGTTTTACTTCCGCGTAACGCTGGTGCTACGCACTGCTACGTGTGAACTTGTCCGTGATTTTTCTACCACACAGTGCTTTAGCTTCGAGCCTTTTTAAGCTCATAATATGACGCTTATTTCTCTAACTGGCGCAACCACCAGTTCCCACCATTATGGCATTTGAAGTTCTTTGAAACTCTTCTACTTTGACATAAGTCTGTTTGGACACAAAAAGTGGCCATGGCAATCGTTTTTCTATAGACACGAAATTGTTTCTACAGTTCTGTTTTTAGGCTTTGTTTCGCACCCTAGAACCATCCCAGTGAAGATTTTGTGACTGTATTTGTCCCAAACCACATCTAAAACTTAAAAAAAAGATCGTCTTGAGTATCTTATCAATGATAAATTTTTGATATGGAGCTCGAAATAATTCCTTCGTCGATGAAATTTAGCAGAATGATAAAATAGTGTAAAAACACTAATGTAAAAAAAAAATGTGTTTTTGATAGACCTTTTTTTCTGCCTCTCTCTGTTCCTGGCTATTAATTCTACATGGTGGTGGGACATCATATTTGGAAACATTGCATACCACCATATCAGTACATGTGACCTCTTGATTTTCTACTGAGCACGGACGTTTCTTTGCCTGGTTGCCGACTTATTCAGGTGACTTTATCCTAAAATGCCTATTGCCCTTATCATCTCAGCCTACTCTTCTGCAGCTTATCGGCATGTCACAAACTCCCAGGCGAAGTAAAGTATGAAATTCCTCATAACTTTCAAACAGTCCTATAACCGAAATTAAGTCAGGATATTTCGAGGATTTTTTTTTTCGAGGTCAAATGCTTAGTTTATTGGACGAAATGAGGGGCTAGGAAGTGGTCCAGTCAAGCTCTAGTTAGTAAAGCTCCCCGGCTGGTTGTGCTGGGTCTGACGCGCGTGTGTGCGCACACAGGCGGCTCGGGCACTGCGAGGCGCGGTGAGCCCGCGCTAGCGCTGCTCGGCCTCGCTCTCGCCCTCGTGCTCGCCCCCTGACCGGGCACAGCACGTGAGTTACACACGCCACGCCATCGCCACGCCATATTACGTCTCCTTCCCTTTCCCTGTAGCGCGCTCGCAAAGAACTCTCATCAACGAATTACACAAATATAATACAATACAGCTAATCCGTTTTGCGCACCTTGCTCGGGATGGAATTGTACAAGTATCCCATTCCAACCTACTAATAACTAAACATCAACGTTTATTTGTTTGTTTTTTGATTGAGGCCTAAGGGCTGCATGCAAACTCCAAAATTGACCACTTGCTCATAAGATTAGGGACGCAGTATTTACACAACGACAAGTAACAATATACGGAACGAATTGTAAATAAAAGATGAATGCCATAATTGACCTTAAAGTGACTTTAGGCAGTGTCAAAAGTTCTGGAGGATTTCTGCTGAAGTTCAGTGAGCACCTGACCATCTCATATTAACATCTGAATGAAATTAAACCAGAAAATTTTAAAGTAAACGTATTTTAACCAATAATTGTTCAGGAAAGAAACTTCAGACCTATCGCCATGTGTTAATTGGAGGATGGTACTTCGATTCTCTGAACCAAGATAATGATAATAATTTCGAGCGAACTACCTTTCCTTTTCTCCACCCACGCCTCTACGTACGCCGTCATCTCCTATGCTACTGTGACGATACGCTATAACAAAAAAAAATTAAATTAAAAATGTCCTTGCCCTAGCTCACTAAAATTCAATGCAGTAAACGCTTATTAATGGCATAAATTATGAGCCTCTTCTGCCTTGCCAAGTACTTGCATGTCATTTCTTCAGCTTGGTCTTAACACCTTGGCGAGTTAATTTAAGTTACCTTTCAAGTTATGAATTCTGCCAAGTATTGCTATGCTTTACTTTCCTGAAATTTAGAAATCACAGCCTTATACACACTGCTTCTTCTATAAAACTGAATTTTAAATGTTGCATGCTCTAAAACACCACTTAAAACCAATCATAAAAGAAACTAAACAACCAACTTTGCAATATCCAATGAAAATTAAATCCACTATCTATGAACATTTCAAGGGTACAGCATTTCTCAAGCTCATTGCATATTGTTAAGGCAAAGAAGTAATTAGGTACCTAGGTCCATTCATTATAATCTATCAAGGATCCACTCTGCATTCATGTAAATCTTGGCTCCAAAACTTCACAAGTCCTTCTGTTTATTCGTTGGAATCTACCAGCGTGGGTTATACGTTTTATTTGATGACTCGCACTGCTTCAAAGGCAAAGTCAACTTCGAACAGACAGTCGTAGCCCGCAGAGATAGTTCTCTGACTTCGTTTAAACAGTTATAACCCGTTGATTTTATTATCCAACTTCGTTGAGACTGTTCTTATACCCTGTAAAGTCTTCAATCAGACAATTCGTTCTCCGACTTCGTTCAGCCAGTTATACCTCGCAGAGTTTTTGGAGCCAAGAGCACAATCACGATTCCGGAGCGGTTCCTATTTGTACGGCATAGGCAACTAGGCGGCGTGTGTCCGTAGGCGAGTCGGGCGAAGCGGGTGACATGTCGGTGTCTGCGTGGTGGTGGGCAGCGGGCGGCGGGGCGGCGGGCGCGGCGGGGCTGCTGGGTCTGTGTCGGCGGCGGCGCCGAGCGGCGCGGCGCGCGCGAGCCCCGCGTCGACCCCCGCCGCCCCCGCGCCCGCCGCCGCGCGCCCCCGCCGCGCGCCTCGCGGCCGCGCACGACACCGTGTGACGCCGCAACACGCTCCCACGCACTATACTTGAATACATACACGACTTTCGTTATAACAACTGTGTTTTATTTTGTAGTATTTGTGTGCCGAAAATAAGACAGCGTACTCGATTACAACCGTAGTGGGCTATACTCAGACTTCCCATCGAATGTCGTGGGTAACCTAGACGTGCTTCGATGGATGTTCTGATTTGAAAAAGTTTTCGATGAAGGAAAGCGTGAGGAACCCGGAATGTCCTAGATAACCAAACATTCGAAGGCATTATGTGTGTGACCAAGACAGGATAGAAAGGCAATAAAACAATGATGGTTATTCTTTTTAATGACCCTTTTACAAAACCTAAATTTTTTATCTGGTTGGTGCATTTTCAATCCCAAGAGTTCTTATCATCTAAATAATCCGATAAGTAATTACAAAAGCTTTATAAAATGGCATACTATAAATTATTTATAGTAAGTTTTTATAAAATGTTTGTTTAATTAGGTACGTTTTTATAATTTGTTAACTGACATTTTTGTATATCTCTTGGCTGTTTCGATTTCTTTTGGTATTGAAAATTTGAAAGTGGTCCGAAAGTTGGTAACCAACTGTAGGAGCAAAAAAAATGTAATCTGTAAGTGACCGACAAAAATGACACCTCTATACTTTAACGGTTGACTTGTATTGCTATCAAACAATTAAAATTTGCGAAAAGGCATATAATAGTAGACTGGAATTTAGCATTTTGGTCTCAAGAAATGGTAGATGGCAGTCAGTAAGATTCGTTGTCGTTATTTTATTTTCTCGCAATCGAAATGAAAAGTAATGTTTATTTCGGGACTTAAATTTATTCATACTCGATTCTATATGCTAAACATCTCGTATGAGATGGCTTGTTGCAGTCCCTTGTTGACCAATCTACTAATGCGTTATTACGAAAAACATTCGGTCATTATAGGATAAAGGTGTGCCGACCACACTTGGGATAAAGCCAAGATAATGCTAAGGAGGTACCTCGTTTTATCACCCGTTACCTAGACCAACGGGTCTAGGTAATGGGTGATGGGAAAAATGACAGAAAACGTCAAAGTGAAATGCCAAATTAATATATTTTGAATTTTCACATGAAAATTTAAAATTACTGAAATGATATTTTTTGTGAACATAATTAATTGCTGCCACAATTGACAGAAAATTAATTACAATAGAGACTAAAATGACGAAGCTATGGCAAATGCAAGACAGGGGTAGTTTATTTATAAAGATCTTGCACAACGAATTATAACGAATAGATGTTATGCGAACTGGAAATCCTGCGAAATGTACATTGAGAATTAGATATTCTGTGAATTGTACATTCTGAAAGTTTAGACGTTTTACCACTAAACAGATACGACTATGCTTACCTATGTTCGTATGGAAACGTATGGCAGAGCAGTGAAGTTTCCCTACTTGCCTACGAGCATCAATAAAACAAGATGTTAATAAGGCAAACACAGTTTTGCAAATTTATTCCACAATTAACTGATAAGATTGATACAAGTCAGGTTTCTAATAGTACGGACATGCTAAGTGGTCGAATACAAACAAAGTTTAGTACAGCAATAATAACATTACAGAACTCCTGAGCTTTACAATAACTACTTCCTCACACTAATGTATTTTAAAGGGTCAATTAGTAGTAATAATAATTAAGCAAAAAAACTAAAGCAGGAACACAATCGGAAATGTTGTCGAGTACAGTGTTGGTGGTTCTATTTTAGCCGTAATCTAAGAGTTGAGTTCAGTTCATTCCATTAAATTCATCCTCAAGTATCCTAAGTTGTAAGTATGTCAAAAAACAACAGTCAAACTCCTTATAATAATAATAATTACTGCTAAAATACACATCACATCGCAAAATGCGTTCGCAGGAATAAAATATATCGAATAACATGTATTAAAAAAAACAGACAGTCGACGGACCCTAAGGCCCGAGCGCGCGACCGCAAACAGGCAACCGCGGCCGCTCGCCTCGCTCGAATAAAGAGTATATATTAAATATATACGGCTAATACAGAAAAACATAAGCATAACGGGAAACTTACAATCGAAACATCTCATAACGTCCTACTTTAAGATTTTTACCGAATCGATATGCGTTACAAAATCGAAAACTCGAAAATCAAAATAAAAACACATATATAGAAAAAAGTGGTCGATCCTCCGGGCGTACACGTGGCGAGGACCGGGCGTAAACGTAACGAGCCGCTCGTCCCTAGTGCGGCCTCCGAGGGGCTCCCCTGCGCAGCTTGTAGTTCTCCGGAAACAGGGGCTCGGCGCGGCCGGTGCGGGACGCGGGACGCGGGACGCGGGGGTGTCGCGGGCGGGGTCGGGGAGGCGCGGCGGGCGCGGCCGCGGCTAGCTGCTGTCCAGCGGCGCGAGCGGCGCGGCTAGCTGCGGTACAGCGGCGCGAGCGGCGCGGCTAGCTGCTGCCCAGCGGTGGGCTAGGCCGCGGCTAGCTGCTGCCCAGCGGCGCCGGCTCCCAGCCGCAAGCAGCCGCCGCCGCCGCGCCCAGCCGCCGCTTGCTGTCCCCCCCTTGGTACTGATGACCCCCGTCCAATTTACGTTTACCTGTAACCACACCACATATCGATACTTTGTTCAACTGATCTGCTTCCAAGTCAACTACTATCTACTCCAGACTTGCACTACAACTTATTTCAGATTATGTGATCGTGATTCGATGTCAATTACAGCATATGCATTAGGGATCTGAAGCCCACTTATCATTGTTATTTTAGAATATACTCACGATATATTTATTTAATTTCAGTCTACTTTCTGTCCACTTTCAGCCGGCTTTCAATGTTAACTTTTATATTATAAAGAGGTATTGTAAATTATTTTTAAGCATAATACTAATTATTAACACGATTATAGGATTCAGACTAGATAGGAACATTAATTTGTATTTTTTTTATGAGAGAGCCTGTTAGATATGAATGTGCTCGCACTTTATTTTCACCTCATGTGTCATGAGTTATCATTTCGAGACAGTATTTTCTATTAGTCTGGCTTCTCTGGGACTTGGAAAAAGCAAGGTCTTCCACAAACTTCAAATAGAACATTTGGACTCTTCGCTCGGTCGAACTGCATTTAATGGATAAAGTTTGTGGGAGCCTTCATGACAAAGTTATGACAGGAGTGAGGGATGGATAAGGAGTAAGGACAGGTAGTTACCGATTGACAACACATTGCATTCCAGATTACACGCAAACCATCAGACACGCTGAAATAAAAATAAACGGATCAGCGCAGTAACTGTAGTAATTACTGTTCAATTCTTGATCAGCACTTGTTTACTACTAATACGGAAATTAGCCGAAAGAGTCCAAATTTTCTATTCAATAATTTCGAATTTAAATTGTAATTTATGAGTTCAGTGGCGCAAGCGGGTTTTTACCTTACATGCTTGCACAACGTTTTTTAATTGTGGACGAATGAATGGATGAATAAGTAATAGGAAGTCTAAGTAAATCATCAGTAGGAGGTATTGGGCCAGCGCAACGAGTGGGTAGTCAAAAACAATAAAAATGCGAGGCTTATCGGACTTACCCCATACTTTGTGTTAGTAGAAACACCACCAGTGTAGTTTTGCAGATGGGGACTACACACATCGGAACTAATAGATTTCTGATGTTTCTCTACCATTCATCATGCCCCCCAGGCTATGAACCTCAACCTAGGAACCTGTAGGGTGTTACTCACCTGGTAAACTTGGCTTGGCGCGCTGGCTGCCACGCATGGCGCTGGGCGTGCGGCGGCCACGCGCGGCGCGTCGCGCACCACCACGGGCCCCAGCCGCGCCCGCCGCCGCGCGCCGCGCCCATCGGGGCCCGCCCGTCCCACATGACCCAGCCTACGCACACAGATACTCATTTACTATCAACGCACATTAATACGCACGCTGCTACTTCTTAATGTGGTGCTGACTTCTGGCAAAAGCACGTCGCACATTATAACGACTCAACGCCAACTCGACTCTACACTAATAGGTGAACGACTACGACTTCTTTCGTGTGGAAGGTTTCCCACACAAAACTAAAACCTCCGCTGCACCCGTCAGTGGTTGAAGAGACCCTGGTAGCTATGATCATAATAATCACAAAAACTTTTTAAATTAATCCGAATAAGACTGTTTTACTGTATTGTTTCCATAAAAAGGTGTTAATTTTCTTCCCTTCACCAACTGCCTACTCAATCATACGACTGATGTACCTACACAGATAGTCTTAAAATATACAAAACAAAAGAGGCCAAACACGACTGTATGTTTGTTTCGTAAATAAAGTCACTTAGCTCCCTCCAACTCTCGACGTACATGACATTTTAATCGTAGACTAAAAGCCACCGACGGCGGTTGGGTCACGGGTTCCTCACATGCCCTTACTCACGGTTTGCTCATATGTCGCGAAATGACTTGTCGTGAAAGCACCGATTTCAATGTTTTACTTTTAGCGATGAGTCGATATGATGTGCGATATGTAGGAATAAATTACCGCAAGTAATTATCCTGAATCAGAGTTCATTCTCAGTCCATTCAACGGTCAAATACCAAACAGACCTGTGATACCCGCGATGTTTTAATAAGGGCTATTCCATTTTTTCTAGTCAGACAAGTCACAAGTCAATCAATGGTTCAGTCTGAGTTTATAAATGTCTAAACAATTATGAATATCTAAACCAATTCTTAATCGGAGGTCCTCCTAAAGGTATGTGCTACCAATCAACGGTTTTAGGGTCTTCCGGACAAAAATGGTTTGCTGTTTTATTATTTTTTAGTAGCCAGAAGACGACACAACACACAATAATGTCATTTCACATTGGTTAGCTCAAGAGACTCGCCACACCAACGATTTGTTATGAAACAGAAAATACAATGGAAAACACATTAATACTGCATATAGGGCTACTACGAATTCCCTGTGATACCTTTCGGGTTTAAGATTGCTCCTTATTATGAGGTAATAATATCACAAATATTTTGCTCTTCTAAAACGTTAGTTGGTTGAAGTGATGATGAAAACCAAATTTATACAACTGTAGCATCTTATTGATTAATGTGGTGAGTCTCAAGAACAAAAAAATATCAAGAGGAAGGCTACAAAATATCTATGAATAAATAAATATATACATATTTAAACGTTTTCAATATTATGTTATCGTTATTAGGAAACATTTAACTGCATACTACTGACAACGATAAACTAGAGGTTTCCTTACCGTAAATAAATTATTATATGATACAAAATAACTTCTGAATCAAAATAAAACTAGATACTGTATCATGCTGATAAAGTAACAGTCGCTATGCTCACCTACTAGTAGGTTTACTCTGTTCGTCTTTTATTTACTTTAAAATAATGTTATTAGGGTGAAATAATACAACATTCTAAGTACCTACATTTTTGCTAGTTTCTGCTTGTATGTGAAAGATCCACTTTGTTTGAAAGCGTTTTGTTAGCAAAGCACAGATAAGACAACACATAAATGGAATCTTCCACCATCAATTTAAGATGAAGCGAGTTATATACAAATAAAATGAAACAGTCAGGTACTGCAGATATCTACCGAAGGTATATCCAAACATAATATAATAAATAAGTACGGCCAAATGCATTCTATGCTAGGGCTAAGAATATAAAAACATTAACATCAACGTAGTACCAAATAGTTCTATTCGTACATTAATATCTAATAATACTTTCTTACATCGAAATTCGGAACATTCTCTATAGATAAATTTTGAATAAAAATATATTTCGGTACCTGAATGCCTCCGGTTAGATCGTAGTAAAGCGAGTTGGGCCCGAGGGCGAGCTCGTCGTCCTGAGTGAGGCATTTACCAAGCGGGTCAGTTAGTCTTCAAGATATCGCTAGCTCGTTGTAATGCAACGGGCGGGCGCGGGAGTGCGCGGGCGTTGTGCCTTGTGCGTTGTGCGTTAGTATGGAACCAAGCAAAGCGCTACATGATGGGGGTGACAAGCGCGGCGGAATGACGCTAAGCGGTGCAAACGTGAAATGGCAACTGAAAACAACAGCGCAGGTCAGACGCGGGCGGGTTAGTCGGAGCCTGACCTGATGACGGAGAGCCCGCCTGCCGTCACCACCATCAGGCCTACACACTACCCTCTTTACAGAGTCACTAACTCCATCCACGAGGTAAGGGACATCGACTAAATTAAAGTAATAGAAAACAATATGAATAATTTTGCAAATCAAAAAAACGAAAGAACGATGATGAGTACGGCGACTAGTGACTAGTAAATAAGTGATTAATAGTGAGTGTGTGTGGGGACCCACCGGTTGCGGTCTGTTGGGAGGCTGGCGGACGGCGGACGGTTGCGGTGGCCCCGCATAATCAAAATAGAACTCATCGTACCGGTAAAATGGCTCATTGTAGCCACCTCGGTAATCACCGTACCCGTAATAGTCGTAATCATAATCTATAAACACACAACACAGGCCTTTTAGAGGCTAAGCTAGACTAAGCTAACTTACAAGCTACCGTGTGGGCTGGCGGATTTGGGTGGCCTTCGCGACACTCGTACCGGGATTCTATTGTATGTGAGGAGGCATGCGAACCACTCCACTCCACTCCACCTCCACTCAATCTCGCATTACGAATCGCATGCACCCGGGACCAAGCAACATCACTGCACCTCACGTCTCACATCACAACACGACAATAATTTAGAATTTTGATCTTTTAACTTCCTTTTCCTGCGACATGTGTCCCACCACCGAATAAGCGATGAAACAATGCCAAGATAACAGGCACCAGTGGCATCTGTGCTCCACACGCTGCGGTAAAAATGATTTTTTAGATTCAAAGCATGCACTTTTGTTAATATTGTTAACACTTGATGACTATGTGTGGCCCTGTCTGTTATCGAGTAGTCAGTTTCGTTTTAGACTCATGCATCGCTCCTATCCTATACCTGAAATCGATCACTAGCTTTAATTTGGCGTTAATGGATCATGTGGGGCCTCAACGATACACTACGAAAATCCACACACATATATTAACTAAAGTCCGGACGTAGAGTTGGAAGAATTTCGGTGATTGACACGCATTAAATCTCTGTCACTCGCATACAAATATTAATTCTACATCAATAATATGCGCGACCAACATAATAATAAATAATGTGTCAGTGAAATTATTCCTTTTCCGCGTCCTACTATTCTATTTTTTAACAGTAGCAAAACAATCACATCACATGGACGTCAAATGGGAAATCCCGCGTGAAGTGTATAGTAGCGGCCGTATTGTTAGTAGGGAGCAGCGGAATGTGCGAGTGTGCGCGTGGAGACCACACCGTGTCACGTTTCATTTGTATGTGTGTGTGATAGAGAATCAATGATAGATAGATGGCGGGAAATTGGTGTTTTTTTTAAGTAAATAGTTTCATGACAATCCCTCCACCTAACTCGTTCGTCGAGATTTACAAATTGTTCCAATAAGAAGGGTACCGGCGCCAGCGGGTACATTCGGATTCTACCCGCCGATTCGGATGGCAAAGTGCAGATTCGGGTGCACCTTGGTAATGGTTTATTGAACACTGGGCCTATATTTGCAACTTTACAATGATTCTAAAAGTACCTCTAGAAGTTGCCACAGTTCACCGTTGGGGAAAACAACCGTTCATCTGAATTACATAAATATGGAAATAGAATAAAATTTTAATCTTAGTATGAATCTTTTAACAAAAAATATACACTCAGAAGGTAGACAAACCTTGCAATCGTTTAAAAGTTCCATCTACCCATCGTGCCGTATGTGTTAATGTGTGCGTATCTGTTCGAGTGTGTGT